>CM029599.1:74051823-79101128 GCA_017311375.1 Mytilus coruscus | reverse complement strand
GCAGATTTTCATATATTGCATGAATAAATTTAAAGTTTATATCATGGACGGCAGAGAAAGAAAAAAAAAAACTTTTCAATTTTCCTGCATCTGAAGGATAAATGTAAAACATCTTGTTCGGTAAGTTTTATGCTCTGTTTTGATAGTGTTTTGCATTCATCTGTCCAGTCCTTCCTCTAAATTGTATCCTCTTTAAGTTTTGGTGAGTGTTCGCCATGAATTTCAGTAAGTATTTTGTGGATTTACATGTATATACTCAAAATATTTAGTACTAATATTAATGGGATTTTAGCATGACATCCTGTCAAATGCTTGTTAATCATGTTTATGTTCCAGAACATATGAGTATTTGGTCTGTCTGCGTACAGTCTGCCCAATTTTAAGAAGTTTATTAGAAACAAATGTACATTACAGATCAACATAACTGAAATCTTAATAGATTAATACAAAAGTTTAATTGCAGTTGAAATAAAACACATGTTTGGTCGAGCTGGTACTAGACAGTACAAGTATACTCAAATGGTCTGACTATATGCATATGGTCGGACTATAAGAGTATACTTATATGTTAACGTACGGTCCAAATACTGATATGGTCTGGAACATTTATACATGTCTTAAAATTAATATAAAACACATTGGTGTTTGTGAACTTGGTAATAAGTTATTCGATAGAACTATAATGTTTTGGGATATCAAAATAAAAAAATATCCCATTTTTACTTTTAATAAAGAAGAAGATTATTGATGTATGTATAACTGTATATAAAAATGAGACAGCAAGCCAACAACACAAAAAATAAGGATAAAACAATATAATTTTTTGTATCAATGTTATAATTTCCAATATGTCCAAAGAGTTCAAGGTATTTTTTCATTGAAATAAAACACAAAATTGAACTCTGTCAGAACTTCAAAAGCTTAAGGAAATATTGTTTCTGTTGTCTGCGTTTTGTATAATATATTGCAAATTCTTGTGAATAATAGAATGTTATTATAATTGCCTAAAGTTTTAACATTGATCTTTATATATATATTATATATATAACTTGGGAAAATACCCAAATGTTATAAAGAAGAATAAATTAATTGATTGTTATATAGTATTAGAATAGGAAGATGTGGTATATTGCTAATTTGACAAATCTCCATCAGAGACCAAAGGATGTAGGAGGTTAGCAACTGATGACACTGGACAACCTTTAAAAATCAGTAAAATCCATACCGCATAGCTATTTTTATTGAAAATCATATTATTGCTTCATGTATGCAAACAATTTTGTATAATACATAACTTCATATTTTATTGGTTCTTTTCAGAAGGATTGAAATTCATCACCTAAAATAAATGGAGAAAACATAGAAACAAGACCAGAATAAATTCAAAGACAAAAGTTGGATCAGTTATTATTTTCATCACTCAGTCAATGATTTGAAGTTCTTTTAAAACCAAAAGATATTGAAACCACAATAATGTCAATGTTCTGTGCTGAATGACCAAAAGTGGACTATACGATCACACAATGCTGGATGATAAGAAACTATTAATGTTTTGTGTGGAGGATATTGTGAAAAAATAGATTTACTTAAATAGCTACTAGTATGTTAAGCCTAATAATAGAGTTTTCATTGATTTCAAATGGTAAATAATTGTGGTTCAAGAAAGTATTCTATAATTCATAAATAAACATATATTGATACTTACATTATCTGCTTTGTTGTTTAAAAGTTGAGTTTTGAACAGTTATAGAACTATATGTTGAATTAACATTTCCAAAGAAAAAAGATATTCAATTAAAAGATTCATCTTATAACAATTTACTACCAAATGGAATACATATTGTAACATACACATTACTGTATATTTATATCTATATAATTATAATTTGAATCCCATAGGATTTTAATGTGTCCCATGGGATATTAAAATCCCATGGGATAATTATAGTCCCATGGGATTTTTTTTGTCCCATGGGACAACAATATCCCATGGGACTACAATTATCCCATGGGACCAAAAATCCCATGGGATAATGGTCGATCCCATGGGATTTTGCCTGTCCCATGGGATATTGAAAATCCCATGTTTTTGTAAATCAAATAGCAAAATAAATATAATAGTAACAGTAGAAAACAAATGAAATTATTGAATCTCATGTAATTCCGCACATTTTGGTTATATAAATGACATTGTAGCTCTTATTTGAGGCGGTGGCGGATTTGCAAATGAGTGTTTTGCAAATTAAAAGTGTCCAGTGTTCATAATCAATCATATCACATCATCTTTCTTTTAATATCAAAATGTTTTCCGTGTTTCTGTCAAAGACATTTTGTTTTTTTCTTACATTACTATTTTACATTTGCATCTTTTTTTTTGCGTCACATTATATCGTTACGTAATGATATTTGGTAAACCTGAACTACCAATTGACCCCTACCCCCCAGTGGCGGATCCAGAGGGGGGTTCCGGGGGTTGGAACCCCCCTTTTTCTTGACGATCAATGCATTTGAATGGGGACATATAGTTGGAACACCCCCTTTTTAAAATGGCTGGATGCGCCCCTGTCCCCAATCTCACTTTTTATGTCTATCGGGTTTGCTTCTCAACTCGGTCAGTCAATAGGTTCTGTTAATACAAGGTGATTCGTCAATGATGGACGGTAATGATTACATGTATGTATAAATACGTCCATGAGGGCGTTAGCCTGATTGTGTATATCTAATATACCGCAAGGTTTTATGGTTATTGAAAAAATGATAGATTTCAATGATGAAGGGAAAAGGGGTTGTCATTAAGTAATTTAATCATATGTTGAAGTAACGCATGATAAATGAAGACTATGCAATATAAAATTGAGAATGAAAATGGGGAATGTGTCAAAGAGACACCTACCCGACCAAAGAGCAGAAAACAGCCGAAGGCCACCAATGGGTCTTCAACACAGCGAGAAAATCCCACAAAAATGTGTACTAGTTCAATGAAAATGGACGTCACACTAAACTCCAAAACATATAATTGAACTAAAATTTAGAAAAAACATAGAAGACTAACAAAGGCCAGAGGCATTTTATGACTTCTTGGTGTATGTTTAGAAACTAGGAAGAAAGCTTGATATACAGTTATCACTCAACTGAATTGGTGTTTTATTGTAGTTGCCCAGGTTTTACGGAATGTCTAACAAATTATCTTTCACTCGTATCAACATAACATTTACACTTACATGTATCTGTGAATTTAAACAGCAGGTTTTAGTGATTAATACATGTAAATATATGTAGGATTGAAAAGATACAACACATTCACTTTATAATTTAATAGATCTTTATGCATATCTTTGTTTATACCTTTATGTGTTCTTAAAAGTCAGACCTCCTTTCCATTTCTTTTCTATTAGAATAAACAATTGAAACGTTAATTTATTTTAAAAGGGTCGCCATGACAATAAGAACGACGAAAAATAATCCAATTCTGTTTTACATTGAATGTTTGTTTAGTCGAGCTCGCCTGTATCTATATAGCGTATATATAGCGTCAAAAATAAATTCTAAATTGTGGTTTTACGCGAACTGTTGATCATACTAACTATAAAAATACAAATGATTAAACAATGGGTTTATAGTTTAACAATAAAAGAGTATCCTGTTTCAGTGTAAATAATATTAGAAATAGATTTTTTGTTTCTAGAAAGTATTTAAAAATTAATTGTGTCTCGTAGTTGACTTGTTTACCATTGACCACCTAACTTTGATTAAAACGTAAAATATTTTTGAATATAAAATATACCGTGAGACTAAATATATTTTTCGTTTCCTTTTGTAATCGAAATGAACCGATTTTTATGCTTTGTTCATTGTAGGGGAAATACCTACCTCAGATATTCTCTGATATTGTCTGCTCGAATGCCATTTATTATCTCCTCGCTTATTTTGGGGTCACCATCTTTTATGATAGAATCTGAAACACCCGGTAGAAATGTGCCGTCCTGTTTTGGAGCCTCTTTCTCCTCAGGACATGTTGCATATCTTCCAATCAATATCCCTATGACAAACCCTATAATGATTGCCACAGCACCAAATATCCAGATCTTTCTGTTAGCGTTGCGGCGATTAGCATCCTTAAACATATACTCATTAGAATCCGACATATCCATAATTGATTGTCATTCACAGAAGATATGACAGACAGGATCTTAGTCCTACCGGTGTGAGTGTACTTTATATGTTTACACGTTTATTGAAGAAGGCTGTTTAAATTTTACGGTGCATTTACATTTATATTACCACGTAGATTATGCGGCGGGTCAATGTATATAAAATAGGTTACATGCTATAATGAAATGTGTTATAAAAGTGTTTTCGTTTCAATACAGTGCATCCTAAAACATGGTTTTATTAAGTTTTGTTGCGTGCTTATTGTCGATCTGATGAGTCAAGCCTTTTATAATTAATTTTAAGAGTTTTTTTTTTTTCTAGCTTTATGCTGTTACAACACTGTACCAGTTTAAGGGAGGGTTGAGCGCTCACACTATGAATAAGGAGATGCGATATAATTGCCAATGAGACGGTTATCCACCAGATACCAAATAACGAGGATGTAAATAACTATATGGCACTTCATTACGACCTTTGATAATGAGCACAACCCATATCGTATACAGCAGGCTATAAAGGGCCCCGGCTTGACAAAATGTGAACCAATTCAAAAGAGATAAACAACGGCCTGATTTACATACACGACTAACCCCACCACATTCTTTATGTGCCTGTCCTAAGTTAGGAGCCTGTTTAAAAGTAGTTATCGTTGGTTGCTGTCAGAAATTAACATGTGCTCATGGTCAGAAATTAACGTGTGCTCATGGTCAGAAATTATCGTGTGCTCATGGTCAGAAATTAACATGTCAGAAATTAACATGTGCTTATGGTTAGAAATTAAAGTGTGCTCATGGTCAGATATTAACGTGCTCATGGTCAGAAATCAACGTGTGCTCATGGTCAGAAATTAACATGTGATCGTGGCCTTTTTTTTAAAGCCTATACATAATGGATCTTCAGAAAAATATCACTATATTTTCCTGATCTATATTCCAGTTGTAAACATTGGTTACAATATTAAGAAAATGTGTTTCTTTTGTGTTCGGTACATGTATGTTGTTAATCTCCATATAGCTTCAAGTGGATATAAACATTTCAAAACAAGTTTTCTTACACAGATTGATGACGGACAATTATCTTTCACTATGTTGTTATAATTATTATGTTCTTTCCTTAATGGCGTTGTTTTATTTTCTATCTATTCTATTTATTTTCATTAGCATTTACTTAATGCTTGATTGCAGTAACGTCTTTGGTATAAATGAACTAAAATTATAAAATCTAGAATTTCGATCTCATTAACTAGATTATGAAAAAGTATAGAATCTAAAGGAAGTATGAATCCACTTTAAAGAATATAGGAAAAGATATTTTCCCGCTCAGATATTGACATTCCGTATTCACGGTCCATCTTGACGTCTTGTAGTAGATTAGTAGATGTCAATTAACTATTTATTGTTTGGCTGATATTTATTTGTATTTACTTCATATAAACTCATATTTTGGACAACTTTATAAAAATAGTTGATGTTTGAGTTTCAAACTTTTCACTTGTTCCTTTGTAGAAAAAAAACAGATTGTCTTCTCCTTTGATGTGTCCTTGGGGCAGGATGAAATTTTAAAAAAAGGCAGGACAGGAGTTTTGAGTAAAACAAAAGGCAGGATGAGCAACTTGCCAAAAAAAAAGTCAGGATGACAATTTATGTAAAAAAAAAGTTAGGATAAACTAATAAAAAAAAGGCAGTACCGAATAAAGTGAAAAATAAAAAGGCAGGACAGAGATTACAACTGAAAAAAAATGAAGGACACAAACACTGAATTACAGGCTCTTGACTTGGGACAGGCACATACAGAAACATCAAGAAGGCTACAGGAGCTGATGGTTTTCCATCAAAAATAGTAAAAAAATGTAAATCTTATATTGCACCACAGCTGACTATTCTTGTAAATTTTGTAAATTTGTCAATTGAAAATAACTGTTTCCCTGATAAACTAAAAGTAGCCCAAGTAACCCCCTTCATAAAAAGAGTGACTCATTATTGAAAACAAACTATAGACCAGTTAGTGTCTTACCCATATTTTCTAAAATCTTTGAAAAAATATATGAAACTCAGCAAACTGAATACTTTGATAAAATATTTAATCCTTTTTTTGTGTGCTTTAGACGTGGACATGAATGTCAAACCACACTACTCAGAGTGTTAGAAGATTGGCGTGAAGCTCTTGATAAAAACCAGTACATTGCAGAGGTATTAAAGAATCTTTCTAAGGCTTTTGACTGCCTGCCCCACAATATCTTGCTAGATAAATTATCAGCATATGGTGTATCCTCCCATTCTGTTGCTCTTTAAAGTCCTATTTATCTAATCGTAAACAACAAATAAAAGTCAACAATGTTCTGAGTGGTTGGGCTGAAATCCATAAAGGCGTACCACTGGGTTCTTTACTAGGGCCATTGCTGTTTAATGAATTTATAAATGATATTTTTCTTTTTATCAAAAATTGTAGTTTATATAACTATGCAGATGACAATATTCTGTTTTTCTGCACTTCAGATTTTGATTTTTTAATTTCAACTTTGGAATCTGAGTCAAAAATACCTATTAAGTAGTATCAGGTGAATAAAATGCAAGCACATCCCGTTTCAAGTTTTGGCTGTTGGCAAAACACCTTTGAACAAAATCCTTCTATACATATTAAAAATTCGAACCTTACATGTGAAAAAAACAGTTAAATTATTAGGCATTGAAATTGATTATCAGTTAAATTTTGATGTTCATATCAGCTCGATCTGCAGGAGGGCCTCACAGCAACTAAATGTTTTAAAACATTTGGGCTCTGTTTTGGATAGACTTAGTAAACTTACTAATGTGTCAAGCTAACTTTTGGGTTTCTGTTAAAATAACAACGTATAAACTGGATGAGAGATCGTTTTTTTACTCTTTAAAACATCAAGAGTTGTTCCTCTTTGTACACTTAATTTACAGCATTCAAAATAGAAAAACAAAGGATATGGGTATCCATCCATGACACAAAATCAGTACATGCTCAGCAAAAAAACACACAAAAAGCAAAGAAACAGCGCTTTTATTGCTGTTATTACTTACTGTTCAGCCTAATTTAAGAAAAGAGGAAGTTTAATATGGGCATCGGCTTGTTGTCAGGAATGCAGCAACAACACAGGTCAACAGTATGTTTCCAGTCCAGATTTTGGAGGAACATGCCCTATATAGAATCGCTCGACCAAAACTCTCAGACTGTTTATGACGTCTTTACACTTAATCCGTTGGATGTCTACTAATTGTTAGTTTAGTATGGGAAAACATGGTTTATTTATAAGTTGAAATTGGTTTTGAACTAGCTTCCGGTAATTCCGAGTACTCTTAGATCGATACCTTGTGTTTTTGTCTTGTCAGTTTTGCCGGTCCTATGTTAGGAGTCTTTAATGCAGTTGTTGTCGTTGGTTTCTGTCTGTCATTTTTATGTTTCAATTATTGTTTTAGCATAAATCAGGCTGCTGGGTCTGCTGGGTATCTCTTTTGAATTGTTTCAGTCACACTTTGTCATGCCGGTTTATCAAAACTTCTGGTCTTGAATGGTCAAGAAACACGTGTCTTGCGTATGGAAATTGGTGTCATTCGTGTTTTTTTAGAAGTAAACTGGATAGACCTTTTGAAATTGTTCTGATTATATTTTTTTCCTTTCGCCACCTTTTGATGGTGCGATTTTGTTTTGTTTCGCAAGATATCGAAAATATTTTTTGTACATGATATTGAACAGTGAATACGCTGTCGCAGTTATCACTACTCCTTCGCACATTTATGTTTCCAAATTTCTTGTTAAATCCTCAGAATGTTGTGTCCAACTTTGACCGAAGCGATCTGGTGACTCCATATGATTTCAGTTCCTGTGTTTGACATATGGGGTATATAAGTGCATAACCATTAAGGAATTGAGACCTAGGGTCTTTTCATTTGAGGTCCTTGATCCATCGAAAGGAATTTTAGGTGAAGGTCAAGATCACATTCTTATTTTAAGTTTGCTTATTAACGCTAACAGTCAGAAATCGAGTTTGACCTGTTGATACTAATTGTAATGCTTTTTGTTATTTAATGTTATTCAGGGCTATATCTGGTCTATATACCAGCTTTGATAAGTGTTTGGTACTAATATAAATTTCCACTTCGTACTATGAACATCAAAATTATTTATTTTGTAAAAATATTTCCTTTCTCTATTGTAACTGTACACGTATACCTAACAACAAAATTATTTTCATTTACCTGTGTTTTAAGTTATTGCAAATGGCTGATATTTTTGTTCGAGCATATTGTTTTTCTTAAATTGTTTAACATTTCATACCGATATAACATGTTACTTTTATTATTCTTCCCTTAGTTTATTTATTGTATATTTACATTGTATCATAGGTCAAATTTATTTGTTCAGTGCATGTTCAATGGTGTTAATATGTCCTTTGATTGAGTTAAGCTATTTCAGTTGATATTTTATAGTGTGTCTTTCTATGTTGTGATGTTACACTATTGTTTCAGAAAAAGGGTGAAGGTTTGGTACCATTAAAACGTTTAAACCCGCTGCATTTGTTTGCACCTGTCCTAAGTCAGGAATCTGATGTTCAGTAGTTGTCGTTTGTTGATGTGGTTCATAAGTGTTTCTCGTTTCTCGTTTTTTATATAGATTAGACCGTTGGTTTTCCAGTTTGAATGGTTTTACACTAGTAATTTTTGGGGCCCTTTATAGCTTACTGTTCGGTGTGAGCCAGGGCTCCGTGTTGAAGACCGTACTTAGACCTATAATGGTTTACTTTTATAAATTTTGACTTGGATGGAGAGTTGTCTCATTGGCACTCATACCACATCTTCTTATTTCTATTAAAAGAGTTATCGAGAACAGATGTTTATCAAATTGTTGGTTACGACATCAATAAAGTTGGGTCAAAGTGCTTTGGTGACTTTTTATAGGACTTATGTACCTTAAATGTTTGAAATGATCTCTTTGGCAGACAAATCCAAAACCAAAAATAATAGAGACCTATGGTCTTTTGATTCAAGATCCATGATCGATTACCTTGAATTTGAGGTCAAGGTTAAATGTATATTTGACTTCTAGATTATGACCTTTGCTATAACTTCATATTTGTATATGATAAAGCCATAGCTTTTTTTACATTCAGATGGAATACATACGACTACAAAAAAAAACTGTTAACTGGAAGTAGCTATTTTTTAAATAACTTCAGGTTTATGTACGTAGAAACCATATATTTTTAGAATCAGTGTAAATTAACCTATCATAAAGCAGAAAATGACATGTTTAAACCAGTTGTATCAAAATATCCCTTTGTATTTCAAGCAAAAGTGCATAGAAACCATATTTGTTTAGGAATTATTGTGTTTAAACACCTATTTAAAGAAACAGGAAGTGACTTTCTTAATCTGAATCTGTTAAAAACCTCCATCAATCAAGAAAAAAGTACTAAAATTTTGACATTTTGTGGTCATTGTGAAATACAGTATAATTTTAACAATGGAACTTACTTTTAAACCGGAACCTGTTACTTTTCACCAAATTTCCTTATCCAAAATGAATTTGGGTAAGTGGAAAGACCTTCATTCAGTTGTTCCGTGCGAGATTCCGTGAACTATAGGTTTTATTTTTATTTATTTATTTTTTTTTTTTCAGGTATGATAAATGATTCTCTGTGTGCCACAATTAAAAATAGATAAATGTATCTTTAATTAAAAAAAAAAGTACATTTAATGTTATATTCCAAAGGTTATAATAACCACAGTCACGCCTCTTTAAAGAACAGTCATTATCACTAAGTAGTTTTTTTATTTCATTCAATCTATTTGATTTGCTTAATAATATTAATATTATTCCTAAGTAACGAAGAATCGATAACACGTTATTTATTGGCACTCCTATTACGTATGATTTAATGATGCATGTTACAGGAAACCTTTCCGTTGTTAACCTGTGTATTATCACACCTTTCAAGTACAGCGTTTATAAAAAAGGTAAGGATTTTTATATCTACTGATATTGAGATGTTTTGGTTTTATTTTTCATATTGAATAACCCTATTTTCTAAAATTCGTAAATTTCTCATTTAATCTTATCTACCTTTCCATTTAGAATAAATTGTTATGTAGCCAAGTGTGTTGATTGAATCATTCACAGTGGGTTAGATAGTACGATAAAATGTTGTTGGTTTTTTGCGTGAAAAGGGTTCATATTATTTTTGAAAAAGATGGATTCTATTGATTTTCAATCATAATTGATCTTGAAAAATCAGGCAACACATTTTCATTTATCATGAAAAGCAATGGATGATCAGACTTAATCGTCAGGAAATTAAATTATTCTATCATTTGATACACATGTTACAAATCTATTGTCTAGATTGCATTGCATGTACCATAGTTTGTTTAATTTTCCATTAAAAAAGTGTGAGGGTATCTACACATACACCACATTTCCATGTCAGCCCTCTGATTGGTTTACCAGATGCTTGAAAATGGTTCTGTGGTGTGTGTTAGATACCTCACACTTTTATCCAGAAACTACAATGTAACACATTTTCTTTCCTGGAATGTTTTTCAACCCTAAAACTAAAGTGTTGGGTAGTTGTCTCATTGGTGAATACCCCGTGTCCTTTCTTTTTCTATAATAAGTATAACAATGAATTTTAATAACTGTATTATTTTAAAAAAAATGTGAGACTGAACGCCACATATATATATCCTCTGATCCTACCAAAAAAAGATGCACATAATTCCATAATTATAATGCAAACAAATTCACTACAAAAAAAATGGCACATAATTCCTTTATATAAACATTCCTTTGAATGAAAGACGCCAAACCATTCAACATAATCCACAAATACTGAATTAATCACACATATACATTGTAATTAACTTCTATTATTACAATTGAACATGCATCCAGTCAACAAACTTCCAATGCCTCCTCCAGCACTATTTGATGGTTCACGATTTTCCGTTTCATGATATTAGATATAACGCCTACTGACTTAGTGACTATTCACCAAACTTTACATGTACGTCCTTAATCTAGAGGTCTCCTGTAACAGGCTGTCCCATTCAGACCACGTACAATATTCAAATACTCCTAACTGTTCATATATCTTCAAAAATACAGGGTGTTGAAGGTAGTGTTTTAAGATTTTGGCACTTAGGCTAAGTTCCGCTGATTTGAGTCCACCTGAAAAAAAAATGAAGTATTGACATTCAGTGACATAAAAATCATACATTGAACAAAACTGATTATTGAAATATAAAACAATTTTATTTGGCCTGGATTGGGTAAAATGTAATAAGCATACACACGACACAATATACCCATGTTTACATTATTGGTTTCCATAATCGAGGAAGCACCTGTTGTAGCGCGGACCTCGACGAAGACACCTGGATTTTCTGAAAACCGTCAGTCAAGTGTAGTGTTGATGACCCAAATACACAAAAGAACGAATTGAAATACACAATAAAAGCACAAATACTACAAAATTATAAGAAAAATGAAACTAACCATAGTACGTTTTGTTGGCTCTGCCCTTGAATAAAATATTGCTTTCCGTCTG
Source organism: Mytilus coruscus (assembly GCA_017311375.1). Taxonomy (NCBI): domain Eukaryota; kingdom Metazoa; phylum Mollusca; class Bivalvia; order Mytilida; family Mytilidae; genus Mytilus; species Mytilus coruscus. Next base: position 79,089,406 of record CM029599.1, on the reverse strand, counting down.
ATCATTTCCAAGTTCGAACTGGTCCACGGACAGATTCCGATGCTCGTCCACTCCTCTGAGCCTGAAAAGTTTACTGTTGTAGAAAAAGTTTTAAAAGTCAATGTTACTGACTTCCATTTTTGCAGCCATTTCAGACAACTGAAACCCGCAGATTGATAATATAGCGGGAAAGACACTTTTCATCACGTGATATCAGTAGTGAACTTTGACACATGTCATTTACCAAATAAAAAAGTGATTGGCTATGTGTAGATACACCATAGGATGGACTTAATTTCACTCGAAAGCAAAGCTTTCTCGTGGAATTTAGTCCCTCCTATGGTGTATCTACACATACCCAACACTTTTTAATTTGGTAACTATAACATATGTTATTGTTTATAATGATATTGTTTATATGCTATATGCCTCCTGGGGCCCTTATTTGGTGAATAAAAATATTCGATACTATTCGATTCTATTCTATACTTTTAATTGTTTGAACTGTTGAAGCGTATGATTATTAAAATAAGAAGGTAAATGAATGTTTTCTCTTTTTTTTTCTCTTTTCTTTTTGTATAGTACTTATAATCGTATACAAATAGTACTTCCATGGTTGTTCACTTGAGAGGCAATAATAACTAGGTCTAAACACCCAATATACACTATATGGCCAAAAGGAGCGTAACTTGTCGAAAAGTTATCTTTGTATCTATAATGCTAAATGTATTGGCGAATGTGCAAGGCGTGAGGGGAGTCCAAAGATTGTCGCTGGAATTACATGAATTGTGTTCACAACCTCGCTATTTGCATATATTACGACCAGGCTCAAGCTAGCAGCCACTCGCTAGCAGCCACTACGCTAGCAGCCAGTTTTCAGATATGTCTATAAACCCAAAAGTTGCATAAGATGCAAACGTACTTAAAATGTTTTTAATTAATGCATAACCATTAAATTATCTGTTTAATATATCACCAGGCAGTCGAAGACACTATTTAATGAACTTAAAAATTTCATTTCCTGTTCGTTAATTTAATGACAATAGTATTCGTTTTCAATATATTATATACCAAACAGCGTGCTGCACGCTTTAAATTTTCAATAGTCAACAGTTTTGAGTGTATATATGGAATCGTAAATAATTATTAAATTATTGAACTGCTGGCAAAATTGCTTGTTACATGGAATCGACTTGAACATCAGAAATTATTTTTGTGATATTGTGTCAAATCGCTTTCCATATTCTCGGCATCCTGTCAAATAGTTCCTAAAAAGTAAGAATTGTTCTCCATTACAAGAATAGAAAGTTGCGCTCGTGCTTTAATTTTTTTTTAATAAGACAAATCTGTTTTAACGAAACATTCTAATTCTGAACCAGTGGATTTCTCAAGTAGACCTCAGCTACTCAGAGTAAGCACCTAGTGCCGGGATAGGCTGTCCGACCCCAACTTTGGACCTAATTTAAAGAAAAACTAAGCCGAACAAATCATCAATCTATTCACATCCGAAACTATTGCTTCTTCGTAATAATATTATTGATATATAGTTGTACGAGTTGTCAATGGAAGCCTGCTTTGCTTGCGAATAGCCGTCAACTCGTTTTTGGAATGCTATTTTATTTTATCATCCCCATAGTAACAAAGTTAAGGATATGACATTGTAACCGCACCATCTGCCTGTCCGTAACGTGTCCGAAGCACACTTGTGGACATTGTAGATGTTGCTTCTTAACAAATCTTCATTATACCTGTTGTACATATTGAATATAATTGATTTGTATAAGTTGTCTTCGGTCCGAAAGAATCAGACCTTCTCCCTTTGTTTTTGAAACATTTTCTCAAATCCCGAGCATAATCATCATGGAAAACACGTCTAGTATGTTTTAAGAAGCTTAAACTGCTAAGCCAAGCCTGTCGGAACACTTGCGTTGACCCCAATTTTACGGAGTCAGTGTTTTCTCATATAACTTTGGTCTTCTATGTGAAAATTGCCCTTTTTCTTTTCCTTCGATTTTTTTCTTCTAAATTTTCCCTTTTGTTGATCTCCGATCCGGTTTTCTTCTCTTATCTAGTTTTGCTATGGGTCACAATGTTATTCATTTAATTTCAACTTGCCGCATATGTCATGACCCTTTTCCAACCCCGGAATATGTTGGTCAAAGGTATATTCTTTTTTCGGTAGAATTTTTAGTTTACGATATTATTTATCTCGATCTTTGTTTTGTCGTAGCCGTTCAGATTTAGCGGCTTGGTACTGATTTTCCGACAGTATTGAAGATATCACGCGGTACCTCTAAATGTTTTATGTGTTGCATTATGTGATTGTAAGCTTCATACGTGTCATGTCCAAAAAAACCCAGCTAAGTGTAAAATGCATTGTGAAGGCATCCGAGGCAAATAATGGACTGTGTTTAGAGATGTGCCGCCCTGGTCAAAAGACATAAAATAATTGTCTGTTTACATATTTACAACTTTTTCATTTTGCTAGCTTAAAGTAGCAAGAATCTCATCTTCAAAAAATAAAGAATAGAATATTAAAGATTTCCCTTTTTATTCGTTCGTGAGGGTCTAGATGGGGGTCCCTTAATTCTGTATTCTCTAATTTTTTTAGCGCCTTTCTCTATTCTTTTTTTTTATTTTACTCATTTTTCTGTACACGTATTCTTCTTTTATTTTGTCCTTTATTGTCTACTAGTATTCTGTTTTTTTTTTTTATTTTGCCAATTATTCTCTTTTCTTTGTCATAATTAGAGCCCCAGTGTTCTCTATTCCTTTTTTTTTTTATCTATTTTTTTTTGTGCCACGATTCTATTGTATTGGCCCGTTTATGTTTATTCTGTACACCCCATCCAGACTCTTCTTCATACTCAATCCAAAAATAAAATTCAAGAATTTAAATCAGTAAATGGTTCATAATCAAAACAAGAAAAATATCGTTGTGGTAAATAAAAACAAGCAAACATGATTTTTCCCTTTCAATTCAATTACTGATATATAAACAACCATTACTAATTTTGAGACGAACACTTACATTTTACCTGCCGTTGTCGTTGTCAACTGTAGGTGTAGACAATTGTTGAAAAGGTCTAATACTAGTGCTCAATTGATTTCTCGGGGTGGTAAGTTAATAATAATCACAATATATAATTTTAATCCTTTTTTTAAAGCACCATGTCCAATGTGTTCAAGTTTTCATGGAAGGATATTGATTAAAATACCACAGTCTATTTCTTGTGGTTCATATAGTAACTATTGCTCATATAGACCTATCTGACGTGTATAATTTTTAAGTCTTTCGTTCACTTTTCAAACCACACATTAGACATTGATTTGTGGGTAGTACTATATTAAATATCTGTAAAACACTCATTTATCTAATACTTCTGATCATATTTCTACTCTTCATACTCGTAAAGAAGTGAGGTATCTAGTAGTTGTATGTTCATGTGGTAGTGTAAAATCTACTTCAGTCACATACCTTACAAGAGTTTCTTAAAAGGCCAAAGTGAGTTAGAAGAGTTCATATTTATATGCATATCTTTATGCATACTAGTATCCATATAGTTTGTAAGAACTTTGCACTTCCATAAAATCTAGGTGATTCTTACTTAAATAACCCAGTTCTCTGTAAAAAAATGTAAATAACACTTTATGAATATTAAGGGTTGATGCATTTCATTTCATTCATTTTCTACTTACCACCTGAGAAATATACATACGGATATTACTTTCCTTACCAGTCCAGACTTCGCAATTAAAATAAAACATCTAGATGACGGAGATACTTCCAACCGGAACTACGTCACCTACATACTTTACTTAACCTGTACCCCAGTTTTATTTTTTGCGCCGAAGAGTTCAGATGTTAAAAAATATATTCAAAGTTATTTAATTTTTCAAAATTTACGATAATGAGAAGTGAAGGCTCGGATGCCTATGTTGAGGAAGACACTTCTTCTGTCTTAGTGGATAATGCAATGGCCTCTGACAAAGTCACTTCCGCTCCCGAGAAGAAAGGTAAGAAGCGTACTTCTTCTCGTAGTAAAAAAGACAATTTGTCAGACTTAAAAAGTCGTATGATGGCAAGAATTGAAGAACAGGACAAACAATTTGATTCTATGAGTACCAAAATTGGGTAAATTGTATGATTTACTACATGGCAAGTTAACTGACACCGGAAATGAAGTTCCAAGGTCAGAACATGAGAATCAAAATACGGTCACAGTCGAGGCGTTAAGTGCTGCTCGCAGACCACTTATACCGTATAACAGTGCTATTAATGAGCAACAATATAGCGGTGATGATTTAGAAACACTATCTGTTCGAATTTCGGATTCGGAACGTCAAAATAGTGACTTTTTATTCAGTGCAGAGGGCTCTGAGAATTCTAGAAATTCTGATAATGATGATGCCAATACTTTTGACAGTAGGTCAGTTTTAGTTCAATCTGGTGAACATGACAGGTTCCAGAAATATTTATCTAACAGAAATGAGAAATCTTGTGAAACAGAGAAGCAAGATAAATCTGTGAGCCATACTCTAAGTGACAAGTTTGGTCTTGATGCTTATACCTCTGTATTGACTGAGAAAACAGGTTTAGTGTTAGAACAAAACCAGATTGATGTATTACGTGGTTCTTGGAAATCAGAGACTCCCCATAAAATCACTAGTTATAGGGAAAATTATAGACAAAGTTTCCCAATAGATGCAAGTTGTCAGGAATACTTCAGTGTACCGACAATGGACAATACAGTAGAAAGTTTACTGATGAAAAGATATGGGCCAAGAGCTGCTTTTGGCAGAGTCCCAAGTTTATTTACTAAAAACTTAAAGTCTCTTGAAACGTTAGCTTATCAAGGTCAAGTTGCGGCCCGTTGTGGGTTTGATCACAACTTGTTATTTGCAACAAGCAAGTGGAAATTTGTTGGATATTTTACAATCTGATACACCAAATTTAGACAGTGCAATACAGAATGTAAGAGACATATTTGCTTTGTAGACTTAAAGTTTAGATCAGACAGCGAGAACTGGAGCTTTTCACCACATGATACGTCGCCGTGCTACTATGTATGACACAGGTCTTAATGAACTAAGAGACTTTGCCAACACAATTGTGACTTTACCATTAACAGCAGATGGTATAGTTGGTTCTCGGTTTGATGCTAAAATGAAAGAGAAAACTGATAGAAATAAACAATTAGCTGAAGTTTTACCCGATACTAGACGAGTTACACTTGGTGCACAGTTGGGTAAATGAAAACCAACAACTACAATTACTTCAAAGTCTACAATTGTAAAAAAGCCTAAATTTGACAATAATTTTAAGAAACCAAAGAAGAACTTTTGGGAGTTCAAGTCGTCTGGTAAACAGACAGCTGCTGCAAACAAGACATGGGTAAGTTCTTTCTCTAATGTGAAGAAAATGTATAGTTCCTGACGCCAAAACTCTTATGTTGTTACCTCAGATACCAGTGGGAGGGAGGTTAAAACATTTTATTCAGGAATGGGAATCAATAACAGACGATCAATGGGTACTGACAACTTTACAAGAGGGTTTGAAATTAGAATTTCAAGAAACTCCTCGCTTGACAGGTATAAAACACACTTCTATCAATGCGAGGAATCTTCATATTATTTTAACAGAGGCAGAAGATTTAATAGAAAAAATGCAATAGAGATTGTACCTCAAGCAGAGATACATCAAGGTTTTTACAGTACACTTTTTCTGGTTCGCAAGAAAACAGGGGATTTGAGACCTGTGATCACTTTGAAACCTCTCAACCAGTATCTGAGGAAGCAACATTTCAAAATGGACACTTTAACAAAAGTTTTGAATTTAGTAAAATCCCAAGACTGGGCGTTGTCTCACGATCTGAAGGATGCATATCTCCATATTCCAGTTCACAAAACACACAGAAAATTTCTAAGGTTTTGCATACAAGGCAAATGTTACCAATTTGTAGCTCTGTGTTTCGGTCCTTCTCAAGCACCTCGAGTGTTTACAAAAATAATAACTGTAGTAGCAGCTCATCTGAGAATCCAAAACATACTCCTAGCAACTTATTTGGACGAGTGGTTGCTAGTGAATGCTCAAGAGAAAATGCTAATTTCAGACAGAGAGAAAACACTCAGTCTTCTGATAAAATTGGGATTTATAGTAAATCTTCAAAAATCTTCTCTGATCCCATCACAAGAGATCACTTACATAGGGGCATTGTTCAATTTCAAAAAGGAAATAGTTTCTCCAACTATGGAAAGAATTTTAAAGTTAGAAATGTTAGTGAGGAGCTTAATGAAGGGACACAATACGGCAAGATATTATCTAATGTTGTTGGGTTTTATAGCCTCTTGCATAGAATTGATCCCTAATGTAAAGGAAGCCTATCCAATTACATCTACTTCATTTCTGGAAACCCTCCACCAGAGATCTCACTTATCAAATTCCATTTACACAACACGTAAAAAATCATTTGAATTGGTGGTTGGACAGACCAAACACTACCAAGGGCAAATCATTACACCAGTGGTCGGCAACCGTCACAATAACAACAGATGCTTCAAAAACGGGGTTTGGGGGTCACTTGAACAATCAGATTTTTCAAGGTTTTTGGTCTGTTCAAGAACAGAAACAACAAATAAATCTGTTGGAATTGGAAGTTGTAATTCGAACAGTACAACATTTCCTACCACAATTACAAAATCAAAATGTGCTGCTCAAATGCGACAACACAACAGTCGTTCAGTATGTGAACAAACAGGGGGCACAAAGTCAATACACCTTTGTTACAAGGCATGGTGTCTAATGAAAATGGCAATTCAAAACAATCTGACAATCAGGGCAGCTCATATAGCGGGAAAATTAAATATTCCTGCAAATCATCTGTCTCGATACAAAATACAACCCACAGAGTGGACACTGAACAACCAAATTGTTCAATCAGTGTTTGCAATGTGGGGAGAACCAACAATAGATTTGTTTGCCTCAGTACACAATCACAAAAGACCAGTGTTCTGTACATGGCTACCTCATTCCAATGCTCTAGCAGTAGATGCTCTGTCAATATCATGGGAAAAAATGTGGGCATATGCATTTCCACCAATATGTCTAATTCCAAAGGTATTAAAACACATAAGTCAGTTCAAATGTCGACTAATTCTGATAGCTCCAATGTGGCCAAGAAGACATTGGTACACAGAGCTTCTTCCAAAATCATTTGCAAGTCCAATAAAACTGCCAACAAGGCAAAATCTACTGTATCAACCAAACACAACCATTTACCATCCAAATCCCGAAGTGTTCAAGCTGACAGCTTGGCAGCTCTCCACAACAATTTCAGAAATAAGGGATTTTCAAGAGAAACTAGAAAGCTTCTCAGAGCATCATGGAGATCGGGCACACACCAAGACTATGCTTGTAAATTCAAAAGATTTAATAGTTGTTGTAGTGACGAGAACAAGATCCCTATGCAGCTACTTTAGCAGAATGTGCAGATTTTTTGTCTCAGTTGTACACTTCTGGTTTACAATATCGCACTATAGCAGGTTGTAGGTCCATGTTATCTTCTTTGCTACCTCCAATAGATAACGTTCCAATTGGGCAACATCCCTATATGATTAGACTACTAAGAGGGGTTTTCAATTCTAGACCTCCAAAAGTAAATTTAGTTCCAGAATGGGATTTACAAAAGGTTTTGGACATGTTGCAAAAGTCCCCTTTTGAACCTTTATTGAAAGCTGATGTGAAATGTTTAACTTATAAAGTTGTTTTTCTTACAGCAATCACAACGTTCAGGAGATGTTCGGACATTCAAGCACTGAGGATAGGAGAGGGTTTTGTAAATGTACAAAAGAAAGGACTTGTTTTCTTAAGACCAGGTTTATCAAAACAAGATAGACCAAATCATTATGGAACTAAAATTTTTGTGCCTTACTTTGAACACAATAAAAAACTTGATCCTTAAAGAGCCATTGCTATATACTTAAAATGTACAGAAGAAATAAGAAAAGATGAAGGAAAACTTTTCTTGTCAACTGTTATACCTTTTAAACCAGTTACGTCACAAACAATTTCTAGGTGGTTAGTGAATACAATCAAAATGGCATATGAAAACACAGATTTGAAAGTTAAAAGCTCACAGTACGAGAGCAATTGGACCTTCATGGGCCTTATTCAATGGTGCTAGTATGAAGAGTATTTTAGAGTCAGCTGACTGGTCTACAGATACAACTTTCATCAAGTTTTATTTGAGAAATGTAGATGTTAAGGTTTTATCCTAATGTGTATATAACAGATTGTTTTTAAACTCATCAAAAAGACTGAAATTTGCTGTGATATGCAGTTAAAAAAAATCACTAAAGAAAAGAAAAAATAAAGACATTGTAAATATTGTATAGTGTACAGAAGAATGTTTTTAAAATGAACAAGTGGTATGAAGTAAACAGATTATACACAGGATGTAGAGAAGCGGAGCAATAGAAAATTACCCTACCACAAGAGAGGTAAGGCTTTGTAATCTATCCCTATGTATATTTCTCAGGTGGTAAGTAGAAAATGAATGAAATGAAATTCTAAATTTGTTTTTAAATTCAGATTTTATGAATGAAGTTTTCTACTTACCACCTGATTATTACCCACCCTACCTCCCCACATTTTCTATTGTAGAAATAATGTTACAAAAAAATATAAAAAAAATAAAACTGGGGTACAGGTAAAGTAAAGCATGTAGGTGACGTAGTTCCGGTTGGAAGTATCTCCGTCATCTAGATGTTTTATTTTAATTGCGAAGTCTGGACTGGTAAGGAAAGTAATATCCGTATGCATATTTCTCAGGTGGTAAGTAGAAAACTTCATTCATAAAATCTAAATTTGAAAACAAATTTAGAATTTTTACTGTCGTAGAGTTAGATAACTGTAAATTACCAATTGCTACTGTTTGCTACAAAATTACTTGATATAGCAAATGAAAATATTTTATAGGAGTAACGAGACTGATGTTACATGTGGATCAGGAGCTGCTTACCCTTCCAAAGCACCTGGGTTTTCCCCTGGTTTTTGGTTGGGTTCGTTTTGATCAGTCTTCTATGTTGTGTATTGAGTACTGTAGTTTGTCTTTTCGTCATATTGTTTTTTTTTTTTTGCCATGCCATTGTCAGTTTGATTTCTACTTATTTGTATATTAATATATATCTCTTTGGAATTTTTCGTTTCTCTTTTAATCACTTCCAAAGTGAACAGAACCTATCTCAGCAGAAATAAGAAAGAAGACTACGGAAGTAACGATGCCGGATCAAGGGGCCTACCAAGATTTTTCAAACCCTATTAGACTAATGAAAGTTCCATTTATTCGAAGTGTACGTAGAATTTGAGTGCTTTACTCATGAAATCAAGTCGAAAGCATTGTGAGGATTAGTAGATAAAAACAATTCAATACTTTGTAAAAAAATCCATAAAAGAATAAAATTCAGGCCGAAGAGTTACTGGTGCCGACTGAATGACTGCAAACCAGACACCAAACCCTACCAAAAGCACACACCGTCCCTTTTCTATTGCATTTATATAGCAGTTTGTTATTCAATATGTACAATGTTGAAATAGAGGGATGATGTGGACGAGATCCTTATGAATAAACTTAAAGAAGATTTTTGAGCTCTGTGTACCAGAAAAATATTAATTATGTCCATAGAGATGTCGAAAGAGAACAAAGCGTTCGAGCAGGCAAAGGATGTAACTGGGATGCGAGGGAAAACTAGGAGATGACAAAGTGAATAATAACTGTCAACAAACCGGGAATTACAAAGGCACATCTCACAAGTGAAACACAAAATACAAGGCGCCTTGAATCATTCTGGTTGTCTTCCACAACCTGGCCGGGTACGACAGCTACCTCTTCATTACAAACAAACGAGTAAAATAATACGTTACACAAAACGTGTCGCAGAGCAATAGAGAATTACTCAACCGTCGGATTTCCAAACACACAGACAGGGCTTGGAGAAATTTCCCTTTACCCGGAATTTACAATAAAATAAAATCCGAAAAATGGCAGGCATACTGGTATAACCATAAGAGAAATAGTAGACAGGCGTGTACAATGTGTATCATCTGGATGATTGCCAACTTAATAAGGCCCGCTAGATCAAATGAGTTAAAGTAAACACGAATACCTAGCTAAATTAAATGCGCGATTACCAAGCCAGTACCAATGTTAAAGGTGAAAGTATTATGTGTTACCTTTAGTGGAACCGTTTTTGAGGATATCAGACTGTGGTAAAACTCTGATTTCAAAATACAAGCCTGAAGAAATAGACAAACACTTTGCGAAGACTACATGTATGAGATTGACACGAGGAATGGTAACCCGACCTTACTGCCCAGATAATATTAATGAAACAAATAATTAAGATACATTTAGGATCAAATTTTCAAGGTGTTTCAACAAATGTGGTTCATCAAATATGCGAACTTTAAGAGGTATCTGACCAGGAAGTTGAAACTTATGAATATACACAAAGCTATCATATCAAACCAAGGCCCATGTTGATACCTTACATTAACACAAAACCAAACTCCGAGCCAAATCGAGGGTTACATTTATAAAAAAAAAAGTAAATAGTATGAATGTGTTAGCAAAAAGCATGGAAAATATCCGGTACTGTGTTGGTATCCCTAACAAAACGGAAGCCTGAAAACAAGAAATCAATCTCAATTTCAAGAAACGGAATATATCTAAAGATTGTTTGGCTGCAATCCACAGGACACGAAACAAGTTGGGATTTGAAAAATCAGTCGTCCTAGGTTTTGCGATATTGGTCTAGTCCAATGCATCGATGACTGACTTTGTATAAGACTACTTCAAACCCCAATACGAACCGCGAGACAAGATCTACTACATACGCAACACTGAAAGTCTCGTTTGCGATATTAAAATCGCACACATTTACAAATACATTTAGAAAATGTGCATCAATGGTACGAAATGTCCAACTACCCGACTGACCATACATTCCAAGTCAAGACTAAGGTAAACAATAACGATTATGTTTCACGATTGAGTATGCTGGATTGGCAATGGTTGCATGTGTCGGTCTAAGACGGAAACGGTATGCCATTAAAACAGAAAGGTATGAAATCAGGAGAGTTAGAGGTGTGAAAAAATGTGATCAAGGAAGAGATTGCTTATAGTGAATTCAAACAATATCTGAACTCGGGCTATGATTCGGGCTACAACACAACGGAAACGATTCCGAGCAAATGATCCAATCGACACAGTACAACACAAAACAATAAATCTTTTTTCAGCAGACGACAACGGGCAGACATTATCGATTGAACAGATACACTACAAAATTGGAGACACAATACAGAGATTAATCTCATTGATTGTAGATCATGATGATAAACTTATTAAAATCGTGTATGAGGAGGATCCTTTAAGATTAACTTCTAACCTATGACCTTCCACATATGTAGCAAACTGTTCAGGAATGGTATCCAGGCTTCAAATTATGACCAATAACAGTAAAAGAGAGGCGAAAGATTCCACAGGTATTGCTTGGTAGTCGCGCATTTATGTCAACTGGGTACTCATTTCTGCTTTAATTCCTTCAATGAACCGATTTCTAAACTGGAAATCATCCAAATTATTCACAGTGTATTCTTATCTTTTATGGCTATGTTCCAAACATCCGTAGAATTGTGTTATTTCATTTTGTACAATTCCGAGTTTCTCTACATGTACCTGAACAATTGCTTTTATAAATGCCAAGCTATCTATAAAGCGTAATTCCCGGTACACTGTCTACATCGCCACCTCCCCCTTTAAATTCCAATGTCAACAATGTTTGTAAACGAAATGGATATTTCATCGTTTTTTTGTATGCCAGTAATATGTGCTCCACTCATTCCCATGTTTGTAATGATGTAATGGATGTCGTACCCGGCCTGGTTGTAGCAGTCACCGGGATTAATTTGGGTATTTTGTTTTAAGTTTTACTTGTGAGCTGCGCCCTGAGTCCCCGGTAAATTGACAGTTATGTCTCACTTTGTCATCTTCTAGTTTTTCAACAGATCCGTTACATCGTTTCCTGCTCTACCGCTTTTTGTTCTCCCTTTACAACTCTTTAAACATTGGGTAATTCTTGTTCAAGCAATCACAAAGATCTTGGTTACATCTTCCCTTTCTTTCTGCTTTGAACATGTTGTATAACAAATTGGTTCTCTAGATTACACCCCTTAGTCATAGCACTAAATGCTATAGCAAATTCTGTTTGCTTCAGGTAGGGTTTGCAGTTATCCATTCGGGACCAGCGACTCCTTGATTTCTTCAGCTGAGATCTTATTCTGTTCCTTTTTTTTTTTTTTTTTCAGTAAATTGCATTGTTTTCACTACAATCTATCACAATGTTTACGATTTGATGTCATCAGTAAAACACTCAAATTATGCGTACACTACGAATTAATGGAACTTTCATTGATATCAAATGTTTTTTTTTTTTTAATCTTCGTAGGCCCTTTGATTTGGCACTGTAACTGAGCAGTTATCTTGTGATTACTGTTCTGTTTTTGCTGGGATAGGGTCTGCTTTCTTTGGGTGTGATTAAAAGAGAGTCGAAAAAAACCAAAGGAATATTTTTACATATTGAACTCAAAAGTCGAAATCAGACTGACAACGCAACGACAACAATACACATTACACAACCTCGAAAACAAAAGACTGAGGAAAATTAACACCACAAAAAACCGGGAGTGATCTTTAAAATATGTTGATACTTAGATCAAGTGGTTAGGCAATAGATAATAGCTGTGTGTCAATCCTTCTATCTCAATCTCCAACAAGTTCTCGTTCAGTTCTCTTTTGTCAGTGTCAGATATCCTGAGTGGGTAGATCTTTTCTTTTCTAAACCATAAACGCTGGTTGATGTATTTGAATTGTTTTCTAAAACTTGGTAATGTAAACTGTTACTTTTGACACAAGTTTCCACCAATTTAGTTTATATTTTGTAGTATATTGTAAGCTGAAACTTTATTGATTTTCATTTCTTCTATTTCTAAGAATTAACAATTTACCATTTCAAAATTTTCCATTCACTTCTGTAATTTCTGTGATATGACATTTCATATTTCGTAGCTTCATGAGTCCTTTTCGTTGAGATCATTTGTATGTGTACAATCTTCCTCACTTTCAACTTTATATGTTGATGTCATTTCTTAAATTTATTGTATTTTTCATTTTATCATTCTCCTGTCAGGTCAGTTGTTCTTTCGTACTGGGCTATTGTTTGCAGATCTTTGTAAGGGTTTAAGGGTTAGGGTTACGGATTTATTTTTTAAAAACCGGTGCTATGTTTTTGTGCGGCCAAACTGTCAATTAACTGTCAAACTATATACCACAGACCTAATGTGGTCTTGGCCAAAAGACACGGGGGGTGGGGGGACCAAATATAGATCTCATCACAGATCCAATATCGAGGTCTGATAAAACACACCTCCTTCCTACGGACTAAATTTAAATCGAAAATATTCCAAATGGCAGTACTCGTATTCGGACTTCATGCATATGAAAGGTAGGCTATCGTGTTTTATCGACAAAAAGGCCCGGGTGGTATAAACAAAAGAAGATCTACATCATACGAACCAAATCGAGATTACTGACCCCTTACCATCACTTAATTTAAAAGTTTCCTTCGGCAACGTTTTGATCCGCACATGATGCAAATTAAAGACAGTGACCTCAAGACTCCTGGACCAAAAGATCCAGGTGGGAGGACCAACGTAAGGTCTACCTTATACGTTAAATATAGAGATCTGATATAGCTGAACCCTTATCCACTCTATATTTAACTTCATCCGTCAATGCTTTTATTCGCACTAGTAAAAAATCAAACCTGTGGCCTACGTTATTTTTGGTCAAAATGCGCAGTTTATGACTACTCATAGAAAGGTCTACACCACATTACCAATATCGGTATCTGACATTACTGCCATCTGTCTTGATATGAATTATCATTGATATGGTCATCATTAAAAATCAACTGTTATAACTTTACATTTTTCGAAAACTAAGGATTTTTAACACAAGGAATACTAGTAGACTACCTTAGCTGAATTAACAAACCATTTCAGAATGTTTGGATACTCAATGATCTTCAACTTTTCTAGGTCTTTTTAAAATTGATGATTCAAGCGTCACTGAAGAGTCTTTTGTAGACAAAAAGCGTGTCTGGCGTACACAATTTTAATCCCACTATCTATGATGAGTTCATTTATACAGCCTGAATTTAATTTGAAAAACAATTCCTCGGTCGAAAAGGTATCTGCACTAGTTACAAATGAAAATCAGAGAGCAAATATTTCCTGGACCAAAAGGCTCAAATAGGACATTTCAGGAAGGTCTATACCATAAGTCCAATATCGGTACTGACTTATGCAACTTAAATCTTACACATAACTAAATCCTATCGGGCATGATTTATATCTGATCTGCTTAAGCTTTAAATGCAAACGAGCGGACTAAGGTTTTTTCTAGATAAAAGGCCCAGGTGAGAAAACTAAAATAGTGTCTTCAAGACAGGCCCAATATCGGGATCCTTCATTAATTGCCACTGTCACTCGACTTAAATTTAATTAACTAAAATAAATGGTAAATGTGTCTATGGGACACAGATGATGCCCCCGTTTGCATATCATATAAAGTTATGAAGGGACATAACTGAAGGATGGTCAAAGTGACGCTACCTATACGTGTATAAGTTTCATGAAATTTGGTTCAGGCAAACTTAAGTTAGAGAACGGAAACAAAAAATTCAGCAAGTTTTCCATAACTCTAGAATAATAAAAGTGACACCCCTAAAATTCAAACTTGATCTGTATTTTATGGTAATAAGCATGGTGTATAAGTTTCAAAGCATTTGGTTGAGGCAAACTAAAGTCAGAGAACGGAAAAGAAAAATTCAGCAAGTTTTCCATTTGTAAAGGGCCATAACTCTGCAACCGTTAAAGTGACGCCCCAAAAATTCAAACTTGATCTGTGTTTTTTTTTTTTTTTTGGTAATAAGCATTGTGTATACGTTTCATAACATTTGGTTGAGGCAAACTAAAGTTAGAGAACGGAAACCAACTTTAGGACGTACAGACGGACAAGGGTAATACTTAATCCCCCCTCCGCTACGGCTGGGGCATAAAATAATTTTCTACAGTTATTTCACACGCACTAGATGTAAATCAAAGTCAGTAACCTTTTATTTCCTGGACCAAAATGTCCAGTCAATCATACATATGTTTCAAAATCTGGGTTTAACATAATTGATTCCCTTCCTACGGCAATCAAGGGTGTTGTTCGGCTAAGTTTTCTTTTAAATTAGGTCCAAAGTTTGGGGTCGGACAGCCTACCCCACTCTTACGGAAAAGTTAATAAAAAATGTTCTACGGCAATACTTTTTACGGCACTAGGTGCAAAGTGAAGCTGAGTAGCTGAGGTCTACTTGAGAAAAAATCCAGGGTGTGGTTCTGCTTAGTTTTTTTTTAAATTAGGTCCAAAGTTGGGGTCGGACAGCCTACCCCACCCTTACGGAAAAGTTCTTAAAAAATGTTCTACGGCAATACTTTTTACGGCACTAGGTGCAAAGTGAAGCTGAGTAGCTGAGGTCTACTTGAGAAAAAATCCAGGGTGTGGTTCGGCTTAGTTTTTTTTTTTTTTTTTTATTAGGTCCAAAGTTGGGGTAGATAATAAATAATTTCCTTGCCCTCCATACTTTGTGTACAAGAAATAAACCTTTCGTCTACTCAAAAGTTAGCGAAATCCACTGGTTCAGAATTAGAATGTTTCGTTAAAACAGATTTGTCTTATTAAAAAAAAAAAAGCACGAGCGCAACTTTCTATTCTTGTAATGGAGAACAATTCTTACTTTTTAGGAACTATTTGACAGGATGCCGAGAATATGGAAAGCGATTTGACACAATATCACAAAAATAATTTCTGATGTTCAAGTCGATTCCATGTAACAAGCAATTTTGCCAGCAGTTCAATAATTTAATAATTATTTACGATTCTATATATACACTCAAAACTGTTGACTATTGAAAATTTAAAGCGTTAAGCACGCTGTTTGGTATATAATATATTGAAAACGAATACTATTGTCATTAAATTAATGAACAGGAAATGAAATTTTTAAGTTCATTAAATAGTATCTTCGACTGCCTGGTGATATATTAAACAGATAATTTAATGGTTATGCATTAATTAAAAATATTTTAAGTACGTTTGCATCTTATGCAACTTTTGGGTTTATAGACATATCTGAAAACTGGTTGCTAGCGTAATATTGCTGCTAGCGAATGGCTGCTAGCTTGAGCCTGGTTATAGTACCCAACTAAATGTTATTATGATATAACTTTTAATATTCAAGTCAAACTTTCCTTATATTAAAGCAGGCGTTAAATTTTTCCT
This sequence comes from Mytilus coruscus, assembly GCA_017311375.1. Classification (NCBI taxonomy): domain Eukaryota; kingdom Metazoa; phylum Mollusca; class Bivalvia; order Mytilida; family Mytilidae; genus Mytilus; species Mytilus coruscus. The sequence goes on along the minus strand of CM029599.1, from coordinate 79,072,979 downwards.
ATTTCACAACACAGATAGTCAATCACTAGAATTGAATGGTAATAATAATTTTCGTTACACTGCTCTTGTCTCATTCTAACAACCTTTCACTAAAACAATGAGCTTAACTGTTTTTGATTCGAGTGCCACTAGTCATTCTTATGCAGAGGAAACGCACGTCTAGTATAATGATTATAAGCCTGGTATCTTTAATGAGTTTTTATCCGTTTAGACCGTTTATAAACGTTTAGAATATTTTATGATGAAACGACACTTAGTAACTTAACACTTAGTAACTTAGAATCTATTTATTATTGAAACAATGAAATGAGAAATGTCAGCCATTTAAATATTCAAAAATATAATCTGCAATTATTAATATTTATTGGTTATGAATACGCTGCAAACTTTTCTAAGTTTGTACTCTTTGACCTTCACACAACCAAAAAGTATGTTATTTTCCAGTTGTAATATGATATGATATACAATAGAAGGTCACTTTGCTGCAGATATTATTACATGTATGATATGGACTTGATTAGTCGTGCATTTAGGAATGCAGTGATTAGGAGTAATAAGACATTCAAAAGGTAAGTATACAATTCACGTACAATATATCTAATACAAAGATCAGTACGATATTTTCTAAATGAAAAAAAAAATCTTAATGACGCATTCCGATTCTGAATCTTGATCAATCTTGTGGTTTCTACATAGATTAGTTGGACATGTCTACGGCACAGTTTGGTGACTTTGGTTGGAATGTGATTGCTTAAGTTAATTCGAAAAATGGTAAGGTACTCTCGATTTAATGCAAGGTGATAGAATTGACAATTACTGACTGCAAGTAATTGTTTATCCTTATAGAACTTCGGTTTCCTCCACAAACATAGTATTGCCAATGAATGGCCTGCTGAGAGTGACGTTTTATCCTAACAACAAAAATATGATCATTAAAATGGTAAAGTTATGAAGTTTTGGTCTTTTATCGACAGTTATCACATTGGCAATTACACTGCTTCACTTTTTTATATTTATTAAGAGAAAAATATAAGAAAATGTTGCACCAGCGTCTCTTAGCGGACTTAAAAATCACCAGTTCTGTTTATTAAACGTTTGAAAATAACAACGATTGAATGATTGAAATAAAATGAGGCGCAAGAAAAGGACCTTGCATGAAGTTCAAAGCAAGGGGTATATAAACCCTAGAATAAATAATTGATAGGGTCTGGGTGATGTAACATGAGTATACCAATGAGACCTGTCTGACAATGCAGATTATTATACAGATTTCTTGCCTTGGATCTAGATTTTGACTTGAGACATACATTTTTTTAAGATTATTTCCCGCCTTATCCCATTGCCGTGATCTGTGAACCAACGTTTTCACCTCAAATAATTTACAGTTAAATTAAGACTACCGTATAAATCAAATCTTGATCTTTTGATCTTTGTTACTTAGTAAATTAGTGCATTCTACAATGACGTGAATAGAAGCTACAGATAATTGATTTTGCATTTACCTCTCGGAATACAATGCAATACAATACCGGTATACAATACAAAATATAATACCATGAATATGCGTTTATTCCAATTGAGGTCCCTAAGGGGACAGTGACAAAGATGCAATCATAATTTAATTGTATCAGCATTTACACGAAAAATTGGATATCCTGCATTTATCATGCTTTTCAATAACTGGGAGATAACTTAAGTCCTAACCTGTTTAAGGTTTTCATCAATGACCTTTCCAACTATTTGGAAAAATTTCTAGAGCCTGTAAACATAAATCATAGATGTATAAACCCATATGGGTTTATACATCTATGTATAAATGGACGACCTATACATTGTCTGATGTATGCCGACGATATCATTTTACTATCTACTGCAGCTACTGGTCTTCAGTCAAAACTTGATATTATGGGAAAATATTGTCAAGATTGGTGTCTTACTCTTAATCCAAATAAAACAAAAATTTTGATTTTCAACAAGGCAGGCAGACCTATATATCCGCCTCAAATTTAAATACAAAGAATTTGAAATAGAATGTGTACAACATTGTAAATATCTAGGTGTGTATTTTAGTGCTTCAGGTACATTCTCTAATGTTCAGAATGAATTATATAAGAAAGCTTTAAAAGCATATTTTAAACTTATAAAAGATTTATTATCTCTAAATCCTAGCTTAAAAACTAGTAAACATGTTTTTGATCATACTATTAAGCCTATTCTTCTTTATGGAAGTGAAATTTGGAGCTCATTTTATCCCTTTATAGCAAAATTAAGATCTGGAAACCAGTTAACATTAGATAAAATTTATTCAAATTTAACTATTGAAAAAGCTACACAGTAAATTTTGTAAATTTATTCTGGGTGTGCACAAAAAAAACACACAAATTTTGCAGCCTTATCTGAACTTGGTCGGTTTCCACTGTACTTTGACTTAGTCAAATCTGTTTTGAATTATTGGCTTAGATTAGAAAATTTAAACTCATTTCCTTTATTACAAGATGCATACCTTGTCAAAAACTTTATTTTCTCAGCATAAATCGTCGTGGTATGGCTCTCTCCAACAAATTTTAAAAACTCTTCCTGGGTTTGCAAACCTAAATGATGGGACAAATATTTCAAAAAATACCATCAAGAAAATATTGAAAGAGACGTGTTTAAAATTTGGAAGGATCAATTGACCAACAATTCAGAAGGGAAGCTCCGAAATTATGTAAAATTTAAGAATAATTATGGTTTCGAAAAATAACTGAATATTATGAACAATTTTGAGCTGAGGAGATCATTAACAAAATTTAGGGTGTCATCTCACCATTTGCAAATTGAAATAGGACGATACCAGGGTACTCTTCCACACCTTAGACTATGTCAGCTGTATAACTCTGTTAATATTGAAGATGAAGTTCATTTTCTCTTTTATTGCACAAAATATAGCGAAGACAGACACAATTTATATCACATTATTTCAGAATAATGTCCCAATTTCATTAACTTAAATTCCCAAGAGAAATTGCTATGGTTGCTGTCTTGTGCGAACTTTACTGTATTAAAAGAGTTGTGTATATTCCTGGTTAAACACTGCAAATAGAAGATTTATATGACATGTTTCTCATAATTAGCAGTTGTTGTTATTTAAAAAAAAAGATTGTTTGTTAATTGACCGGATTCAGTTTCTCTATTTATTTTGTTTATCTGCTTCTGACACGGGGAGGATTGCTGGTATTGTTTACCGCATTCAACAGTATATCCTAGAGCACCGTCCCTTGTTGTCTCCTGCAGATGAACAAATGTCCATCTTTATAGATAATATTTTAAGTATGTTCAAACTTTATAATACTTTTTTCATCTGCTTATGACACGAGGAAGATCTCTGTTGCAGCTATTGTTTACAACAGTATATTCATAAGCATAGTCCCTTGGTGTCTCCAACAGATAAACAAACTATATATCTTAAGTTTTATAAATCTTAAACGATAATTGTGTTTATGCGAATACGAGGTGCACTGCTAGACATAGAAATAATAATAATAATAATAAAAAGTACTTTTAATGTATTTTTGTTATTAATGCTATTTACATTTGTCTATTATAATATCTGTCACGTTATATACTGTACAATGTCTCATGTTTGTTGCTTATATTATCATAATTGTTAATTGTAAATGCCCCCTGTGGGACCATGATTGGAATAATAAAATATTTGATTTGATTTGATTTGATTTATAGTGAAATTGCTGATGGAAGACCCCCTCCTACATTGTTGGAAACTATCCTTCTGCATTGACAATAATATCTTGGTGTAAATTAGATATACCCATTCGGGCTAACGCCCTCAAGATGTATCTAGTATACACGAGCAAAACAATAACCTTGGATGGTATAAAAAGGGAGAGGGTCTTCGTTTTTTTTATTTTTTACTTTTATCCATCATTAGATCTAAAATTCCCACTTTTCTCTATTCTTTTTACTTTTACCCATCATTAGATCTAAGATTCCTATTATTCTTTATTTTATTTTTTTTTGTCCATTTTACCTTTGTTCATAATTTCTTTCCCATTATTCTGTATTCTTTTGTATTCTGTAAACCCATTCCAGACCCTCATTTCTGTGCTGAATTAATTAATTGATAGCAACACCAACTAAAGGTGGGTAAAACAGCTTCTAAATACGATAATAAAATTTGTTGAAAATGACGCTGTCCTTATTAAAACATTTAATTGTTAATTTATATACCCGTACTTAACCCAACCATATTGGGCTACACTGTTTTCAGCTCACTAGACCGCAGATCTAACGTTGATATGCAATATTTCAGACGATGTTCATACACATGCAATTTGTGCTTTAAGTCCTATAAAACACTAGCTTATATGATAAATAATTTCTGTCCTAAATTGTGATTTGGTTTTGTATTCTTGACCTCTTATCTTGACATCTTATCTATATTTCGAGGTGTGTTGTTCTCTCTTTTCCATGTTGCATGTGACGTGTTGTAATTTTACAACACGGGGAACTAGCGGTAAATTTGAATAAATAAGAAATACACAGGTTGTACTCTCAATGTTCTATTGTTGAATCCAAACTAAATCAATATAATTACATAATACAAAATTACATATGGAAGTCCATAAAACAATAACAACGGCACAGTCCGCTGGAAAGTCCTAAAATTTAGCAATACGGGGTCCGTATTCTAACGTTCGGTAATCCTCACTGACTATATTTTCTTAATGTCTCTTTTTATAACAAATGTCGAATTGCTCGAATATAAAATGACACTAATTAATATAAATTTGACAAATTTGGTCTATTCAAATGTACTTATTAAGCTTAATCCGTTATCTCAAAATGACATTGACTCTTTAAGTTATATTGTACTAATTGAACTTCAAGCAGATTACGACATATGGATTGAGAAAGATTGTAACAACATAAAACAGTATTGAAAAGTTATGAAATAAATTCACAGAGAAAGGTCCTGACAGAAATTTACACCATGACACATGCACATAGCGAAAACTATTCAGGAAATGTTTGAATATTTTAAGGGAGCTACCATTTTTTTTTTATCATCCTAGGATGAAAATTTTGTCCTGCCTATTTTTTATTTTTCCCTCATAAAAATTTCGGTCCTAACAACATTTTTGAATTTTCACTTTATTCGGTCCTGTTTTTTTTTTTTTTAGTTTATCCTGACAATTGCAAATTTTTTACATTTTTTACATAAATTGTCATCCTGCGGTTTTTTTTTGCAAATAATCTCATCCTTGATCTTGACCAATGGTGATTACACTGATCAAAACAACATTTGTTTTATTGTTTATAATGTAATATTTTGTTTGCTGTAAAAGTCCATAATTTAATGCAACCTGATAGGCAGATATTGGCAAAAAATTCTAAAAATAATAAGACTAAAGCCAGCCCCCGCCTATCCACTTGCTTTTAATATATAAAACAAACACAAAAACGCAAGTCGATAGAGGGTGCTGGCTTTAGTCAGACTGGACTATGAAAAGACAAATAAACAAATGGTCAGATAATGGAGAAAATTTGTTCACTGTAAAGTTTATTTTCCAATGCCAGGAACCATAACAAATGTTTTCATCCGATTGTAGCCTGGGATCCTGGCTCATTGCTCGACAGTAGATCTATCGACGAAGTATTAGATTGGGTAAGGATGCCAGGCTACATCCGATTTCTGAAGAGAGTAAATTTCAATCTAATTAAAATATAGATCTCTGATTTCTTTATCTTCATATGAGCACGCGAGTTGAGATAGATCAGAATATTTATCAGAATGTTTAATTTGTTTTTGGAATTCGCTTCTATTTTCCTTCTAGTAGAATTCAATTCATTAATACGACCCTATTGCATGTCAATCATTGCGTGCAACGCTACCCATACTTCACACAATTTAAATTGCATTGAAACCAGTGTCATATCTACATATTCATATTTATATTTGAATTTTAGTATCATAATATCTAAAGGATACAATCAGGGGCGTAGCTAGGTATCCAATAAACTGTAGGTACAAATTGCGGCAGGGGGTCTGGGGGCCGTTCAAGGCCCCCAGCAGGTCCAGGGCAGAGCCCTGGTAGGAGGTTCAGTACAATCGGAAATATATAAAAAAAATATTTACAATATGCATTGCCAAGCATGGATCAGCGTAGCCCGTTATTAAGCAGCACAACCTGTTTAGTATTTTCATATCTATTCCTTTCTGATTGAGGATAATTGATATATACGTCAATTGATAGTACATATTGACAATACTACATTTAGAAGAAACCTTCATCGTGCCCTGGCTACAAAAACACATACACACACACAGTCGATCTGAGAGTACTCGAAGTTACTGAAAGCTAGTTGATTGATTGATTGATTGCTAAACGTCCAGTGGCAAATAGCTCATGCATGTTCAGGATAAAAACAAATTTACAATAAATACAACAGGTAGCTAGGTCCGGTAATAGGGGTCGTTCAGGACGAAGGTCTGGAAATTTGGAAACGCCATGCATTGGAAAATGAGGGTTTATTGGATAGGAACAGAAATTTTGCCTTTCAGTAGACCACCTACGAACCCCTCAAAGAGTTGTTGCAAGTTTCTTAACGTGCAGAGAGCGTGGCATTTTCTCTACACTAGGCATCGGATTTAACGTCCCCATTCTGACCAGACGTGACTGCGTATTTATACATCCTGCACAGCCAAACTTTGGCAAAGGTTTTATTGTAGGTCGGATGAAGGCCAAGTGGAAAGCTAGTTGAAAGCCAACAACAACTTATTAAAAAAATCATGTGTCTAAGTTGAGATTCATTCAAGTATTTGTTGATAGAAGTGAAATGATCTGAACCAAAGTTCTAGTTTTAAGTTTATAGATAAGGGGAAATATAATGACATACAATTCTATCCAATACTCCATTCACTAAGGATGATAGACTAGTGTACAAAATGACATTCGATAATTAAAGAGTTTTGACGACTTCACTGGCGTGCATCTACAGATAACGTTGTTCATTTTTTTTTTTTAACAAAAAAAATATATTTGTGAAAAAATTATGTGTAGGCACGTGCCTAAAGTGCCTAACGGCAGCTACGCCCCAGTCAATGACCTTTCATAAGATAGACGATATTTAACTAAGATAGCATAGTATCATTGTTTTTCACAATGTAAACAATCAAGTGTTGTGCAATGGAAGGGAAATATCAATCCACTCAGACATGCTGTGCACACGACATTTAAAAGTGTTAACTTTAAAATTCTTTTCTAACTAGTGTTTGCATTACACATTTCAACAGAGAGTGTTCGTTTGCTTTCTCTTATTTTGTATACTACGCCGCATAGAGAATCCAATTTCGCAATGACGGAAAACTAGTCCTTTGGCCAAATTAATACATATCAATATAATAATAATAATAATCTATTTTATTATTGTGTCATATATTGATTGACATACATATTATACAATAATATTAAAACATACATAGAACAATCAATACCCAGTCATATCAATTTAGCTTATGAGACACATGGCACAAAATATATACATATTCTTAAAATTCAACAATACTTTGAAATTCTATTTTAAAACAAATAACTAAGATTTAAGAGTATTTTCAACATGAATAAAACGAAAGAAAAATGAATAAAAATAATTGTGAAAAAATATATATATATTTACTTCACATTTATATAAAACTTCAGACATATGTGAAAATATTTACGTTAAAATATCACGTTAAACTAACATGCATAATGTAAAAAGCAAAATTAATTAATATGATTTATTCACGGTTAAAAATTTATGTAAACAATTTACGTCGCATAAAAAACTTATAAATGTTTTTACATAAAAACTACTTAATCTTGGAGCAGTTCATGATTTGTCATAAGTTTTAAATCATCATTCAAATTTTCGAAACTATTAATATGTTGTGAACATTCTGAGTAAATGTCAAATCTTGTCATTATATAAAGAACAGTTCAATAAAATTTTTTCTTCGTTTCAACACAATTTACAGAACGTTACAATAAATACACAATCGATCTTCAACTGGTATTGGCGGTCTGGTGTTACTGTATCTACCGGTCTCGATGGCTAACGGGGGCGAGCTTGCGCGAAACAGGACCATTACAGGTCGGTACGACCGTGGAATAATTTTTGAAACATATGTTTCCACGGAACAGTTACTTTTGTATTGTCAGTATGTTCTAAGTTTATTTCCATTACCTTTTCCGCGATCATTGTAGAGTTTTCTCTGACATTCTGTGTTATTCAGGACGTTCCCCTTGTTCAATAACTTTTTTCATGGCTACTTTTGTACTTATTTTCACATCACTAACAATGTCTCTAATTTCCAACAAGTTGACCGTCTTGTTCACCTTCGCATTCCAGCCTTTCCGTCAACGCGATATCCAACTCTAGATATTATACACAGTTCTAGCTAAGCTGACATGAGTTTGATTGATACATACATATACATATATATAATAGCGTTATTACAGTACACTTTATATATAATAATAATAAACAACCACATTACACATATCTGTCAAAAGTTTAGGACAATGAAACAAGATAACCGACATTGATAAGTATAATATTAATTGTGCGTACGGTCTATATATACGAACAACATTGATTAATATAATATTGTGTACGGTCTATGATATACAAACAACACTGAGGTAAAGAAAATTACTAATGTTAATAAACCATTATCTACATAATTAATTTATTAATTTATAACAGTTTAAATACTGTGTGAATAATTATATAAGGAATTTTAATAGTTGATTGGTATATGGTATGTGTTTTACAACTTTGAACTTTATATTTATAGTTTTATTAGGTATCATTTGTATATTATTGCTGTTCAGAAGTTAAAAAGCGTTTTTGCATGGGAGTTTAACCAATCATTTACTATAAGGTGTAGTTAGAAGCCAATTTTAGACTACTTAACGTCATAATTAATCAGTTCAATTGACATTTTTTGTACGACTGCATTTTTACATATAAAAAGTTTTAAGGTTCATGAGAAAAAATTTTTATTTGTTCAAGTTGAAACGGAAAATTTCACTTCCTTAATTACACTTATTTATACAAGTAAGCAAAGGTCGTCTAGTACCAGAAATCTTTTATACGGTACATTGTGATGAAAACAACATTATATACAATATTTGTACAGTGTAGGAAAATATAAAATTTATTTGACGAGCTTTAGAAACCAAGAGAAAAGCGAGGCAAGCCAAGCTTTTTCTCTTGTTTCGTAGCGTTTACAAATAAATTTCATATCTTCCTACACTTTACGAATATTTTAATGCCCCCGCCGTAGCGGAGGGGGCATTAAGTCTTACCCTTGTCCGTCTGTACGTCCGTAAGTCCAGAAATTGGTTTCCGTTCTCTAACTTTAGTTTGCCTCAATCAAATGTTATGAAACTTATACAAAATGCTTATTACCACAAAACACAGATCACGTTTGAATTTGGTTGGCGTCACTTTTACCTTTCTTGAGTTATGCCCCTTTACAAATGGAAAAATTGCTAAAAAGTTGCTATTTTTTTTTTCGTTTCCGTTCTCTAACTTAAGATTCCCTTAACCAAATGTTATGAATCTTATTCACAATGCTTATTACCACAAAACACAGATCATGTTTGAATTTTGGTGGCGTCACTTTTACCGTTTTAGAGTTATGCCCTTTAGAAATAGAAAAATTGCTGAATTTTTCGTTTCCGTTCTCTTACTTAAGTTCCCCCCAAGGGTGACTGGGGAATAGAAATATGGTCACCATTGGTCTTCCTCCGACCGGCGGTAAAACCCTCGCTAAAGTGGGGCGTCCGTTTGGCTGTGCGGGATGTACAAGTTCGCAGTCACGTCCGGTCAGAATGGGGACGTTAAATCCGATGCCTCGTGTAAAGAAAGTGCCTCGTTCTTTGCACGTTAAGAACCCTTGCAACAACTCTTTGAGGGGTCCGTAGGTGCCCTATTACAAGGCTAAATTTCTGTCCTTATCCAACATACCCTCATTTTCCCGTGGCAGTCCAAATTTCCCTGACCTTCATCCCGGACGGCCTCTATTACAGGACCTACCTATTGTATTTATTGATAACTTGTTCTCGTCCTTAATATGCATGAAATATTTGCCACTGGACGTTAAGCAACCAACAATCAATCAATCATCTTACTTAAGTTTGCCTCAACTAAATGTTATTAAACTGATATACAATGCTTATTACCACAAAACTCAGATCAAGTACGAATTTGGGTGGCGTCACTTTTACCGTTCTTTGGTTATGTCCCTTTATAACGTTATATGCAAGCGGGGCATCATCTGTGTCCCATGAACACATTCCCCATTTATTTTTATCCTGCAGTTTAGCATTGAACTAGAACGTTTTTTCCCCATCCAAATCGTTAAATTTGCTTTTAAATGAAATCGAAAATTGACTAAAACGCGGACTGGGATGAAGACCCCCAAATTGATCGCAACAAAAGCAAGATACCAGGAGACTTCAAACGTACACTATACGCGCTTCATGTTATCTACCAACCTGTATTTGTATAGCAGAAAGGTCGATAGCAGGATAAATATAAATCATTTCATTACATTCATTACATGTATGTTTCATTAGAGTCTGTAAATTTGATTGTCCGACAACAAACGCGAGGCACTCGAATATAAAATTTTGTTTCCGTATAAAATACAACGGCTATGACTGCACGTGCAATCAGTGGCAATGTTAAAACAATGCATAGAAAAACAAACGGAAAGCTTGATATAACTCTTAATTTCACGGCTGTAGAATAAAAATGTAATAATAAAAATGGAAAGAATTCTTTTTATAATTTTATAGGGTTGTAAAAGCGTTGATCGTGTGCACATTTTTAGAATAAAGCGCTTTTACACCCCAATAAAATTATAAAAAGAAGCATTCCATTCTGAAATAAATGTAAGTAGACTGCCAAAACAATTGCAATTTGTTTTGAAATATGTATGTATTTAATACAAAAGGCTATATTTCGGAAGTGCAATCTTCTTGGATTTCATCATTCAAACAATACAATGTACCTTTTATATGAATAATAGGTGGAGCCAGGTAAAGCTCTGCACTGACACTAAATTTCAAAAGAAAAGATTAATCAGAGTTATTATAAGAAGAGGGATTGTGACTAGGTTGACAGAATATCCGTATTAATTCTTTGTTAATGCAATTTAATTTGTAATATTATTACAAACTGTGAAGATCAGCTGTACTTCTTACATGACTAATATTATAATATATATAATCAAAATATTTGAAATGATAACTTTATAGAGGAGGCATGTTGTCCAAAATAGTATTGTAATAAATATTAACACTTTTAATTTTTTCAATGCTACATGTTTGTATTGTTTTCTGTCTATCGTTTTGTTATTTATATGTTTTTCTTTAGTAACAATCCTATTGTTTGGATTTTAAACTAATAAAATTCTTATTTTTATTCTTATTCTTACATGATGTTATTTCAATCTTTACTGTTAAAATGTGACCCTAAACAAATCAATATGAAATAAACACTTTACAGAATTGTGATATTATAGTTCGTAGGTAGTGCACGCTATTAAAAGTATAAACACTTGAAATGTACATTTAGTTATCTGTAAATTAATTTTTTTACACATTCACCTCTAACCATCCTTAATCAATTTTTCTTTTTCGTATTAAACCAAAACTTCCGAAATTAATGCGTATGACTTCCTGTGGTTTTTTTCATAGAATGACGTGATAATTATCAGATAAAAATATTGAAACTTATCTAGGTATCATTTATTTAAATACAGATTTCCCCAATTTGAAGCCAAAATGTCCGTAAGAAAGCGACTGGCAGTAAGGAAAAATTTAATCTATTTTGTTTCAGAAACACCTTTTTACCCGTTTAGATTAGTCAAGCACAAAACATAACTATTTATAGTATACATATTCTATCTAGTGTTTATTTTCGCAGTAAAATGATACATGCTAGGAATGTTTGTCACATATTTAACATACCCCGGTAGTAAATGGCGATTTAAGTATGTATGTACTTTTAAAAAAAATTAATAGTTAAGTTCTTCTTTGCTCAAATGTTTAGTATCGTTAATCAGGTATTTCGCTTTCAATTTCAGTTTAAAACGGTAAAGAATGAAAGACGCCATTACATAAAATGGTACTTAGCTTTGTTTGTAAAATACTTGTCATAGTCAACGTTACTGTGGCAAATGGAATAATTCAGAGAACCGATGATGATCTAGAAATATGTTCTGACAGTGTAAGTACTTATATCAGCGATGATTTTTTTTTCAGAAGTAATCATACAATGGTTCTCTTATCTACCCAAGTTCAGGAAAGATTAGAAAAGCAAAGTATTTTCCTTACAAGGAAGTTATAAATAATTCATGATAATTATATTGTTGTATCCAATCATAAAGTGTTTCAAACAAGACCTTTCTATATGTTTTATACTTCTATCTCATATATATCTTCTAACATCTGAATAGATATACTTGATTTTGATTGATATATCAAATAATCTGACACTTCAATGTTTGAATGCTGATATACAAAATAACAACATTTTCATAAATGTTTTTTTATTGGATGATGTTTAACACAAATAACTTTTATAAAGATAATTTTGAGGTGTAATCGTTTGAAAAGTGATATTTTTGGTTGAAAAGATTTTCCCGATTTTTAAACTTTGTGAGAAATATATATAATACTAGAACTTCAAAACATTTAACTTATATTGAGATGTACAAGTTTTAAAAATACAAAATATAGAGAAATAGAAGTGTTGCTTGAAAAATGTTTGTTAAAGTATAACCTAATATATCCTTGGAGAAAAATGATATATCTGTCTCAATATACCGTTATTTTGATTGAATGAATGAATGAATGAATGATTGATTGATTGATTGATTGATTGATTGATTGATTGATTGATAAATTGGTATCACTTCAAGTTTAAAATCAAAATACGAAGAAATAAATGTAATTGAAACATAAAAAAAGATAATAACAAATAATACAAATATTGGACAACACAACATTATGGGTTTTAAAGTCAAATATAGGATTGACTTTCGATTGTAAATTTAGAATTCTCATGAGACACAATTTTGTTTTAGCGATGCAAAGATATGGTCCAAGATTTACAGCTCAGTGAAACAGAAGCGGATATTTTACACACTGCCCCTTGTCCACCACCATGGGATATGTCACTTTTGTTTTCCTCCACCATCTGTTTAGACTGTGTACAGAGAATACAATTACTACATAAATGTTTGAAAGAATGGAACATAACAATTGACTGCGAAAATATTCTAAACTGTGAAGACTGCATTTCTTGCGATATTTGTGATACCGGCTCAGACACGGACAACAAGGAAATCGCTTTGAACGAGACTACACGGGAAAATGACAAAATCAAAAAGAATGAAAACTTTACAGTAGAAGTTGAAGTGGTAGTAGTTACTGTATCTGTAATTCTTTCAGTGACTGCTGTATGTACTGTGTGAGTTTTATATCTACTAACTGATATTCTAGTCTAGGAAAAATACGACCTATTCATAATTCTAACGCGAACTTTCACCGGCTATAAGTAACGTTTTCATGTCACCTCTTCTAATTTCTTCTTATATATCATAAGATGTAGTACAAAATACATACTTGATGAATTTGGCCAATTTCAATTATTTTGGGTTGAGCCCTCATAAAGGTATTTTATCCACCATATACTTTATGTCCCAAACCAAGAGCTATTTCGCTCTTTTAGATTTTTGTATATCCTTTCTTGTAAGACGTACTTTAATAAGGTGTGTAGATATATTTTCACGATTTTTTTATTTGTTGAATAGTTATCTATTTCGCATGCTAGCTGCAACTTCCGCTTCGTATCTTTCTGAAAAAAGATTTTGGCACGTTTTAAATTCAAATCTACGACGACTGTTTATGCCAGTATACAAACTTTGTTTTTATTCTTAGTTGACAGATAATATAGCTCATCTTACATTGTTATACTGGTAGTGAAAATGGATTGAAGAGTCAGTTAACGTTTAATATAAAACAGTGTCACATTTAAAGGTTCAAGTTATCAAGTCACACGCAAGAACACCTGTATCGTTTTAAAAGACCCAATAAATTCAAAAGTATCATTTATCAACACCTTAAGAAGCACAATCATCCTATTAAATATTTAACAGTTCAACCTTTAGAAGTAGTAAATAAGCAGCCTGGTGAATCTCATTCAAAGTTTGTACGATCACGGAAAATAATTGAATTAAATTGGATTAAAAAATTACAGACAGTCTACCCTCTCGGTCTTAATGATAATATCATGTGAATTGGTAATATATCAAGAACCGATTCTGTTAACATTTTGGATATAGTTTCTAAAACTGTTCGTAAAAATCGTTCTCATGGTCGTAGAAAAAATCGCAATCAAAGAAAATTTCGGACCAATCATACCAATATTTCGGACCTAATTTCTATTTCAAAAAACAACGGCAGACTTTATCTATTAACAAAGCTCTGTTCATTACCGGTTAATAAGTTAAATAAAATTTTAGAGGATTGCAACACAATTTCATATAGCAGTCCTAAGTATGAAATCGTTCAAATTATAATGGCATATTGTTATTCTAAACTGTTTCCCAAAATTGATCGCCCTGAAGATCATAAAAAACATTTTATTAAAATAAAGTATGTCAATAAAGGTTTTGATTTTGTAAATATTGCCGGTATTTTTAACGACCATTTTGTTAAAGAACAAATTCCTGGATATTTTGATAATACTGAGCTCCCTCTTATTTGTTATATTTACAAGAAATCTACCCGGAAATATGTGTTTAATTATAGCCAATTGTGTAAAGATGTTAATATCAGTGAAAATACACCTACTTCATGTAATTGCAGTAATTCCGAATACATTTATGGACCCATTTCCCATGTTATAACAGGAGATCTTAACATCGTTCAAGACCGAGAGTTAAAATCATTCCTCAGTAAAGGACCTAAATATCGTCCCCCGTCAATCATTAATTGGAATGAGTGTCGTAATATCATCCACGACTCACCCGTACTTACTGTTTAAAATGGATAAAACGGGAAAAAGCTGACAAAATCTTTGGACTCTTTTTAATTCAGTAATGAACATAGTTGATATACGTATTCAACATTTTAAAGAACATTTTACTCTTAACAACAACCATAATAAACCTATTTCTCGTATCAAACATAAACTCAAAGAACTAGCCAAGGAATATGTTTTGTCCCGGCCGATAAAGCTGCTAATAATATCATTATTGTTTGACGTAAATTTTACATTGAGGTTCTGAAAAAGAAATCACCAATTCACCAACATTCCAACTGACTCCATTTTCAGAAAACGACATCTGTAACAAACATAAACTTTTAGCTACCTCTTTACAAGAAGAACCAAATACAATGAAAGTCCCAACAGTGTACTGGCTTCCGAAGCTACATAAAACACCTAACAAATATAGATTTATTTCGTCTCCAAGCCATTGTTCCACTACTAAATTGTCTATTCTTCTTACCAGTTCACTTGGTACAATCAAAACCTGATAATAAATTGTTCAAATAAGGCCTTTGAAAATAGTGGAATTAATTACTTTTGGAGTGTCAAAACTCGTTGGAAGTATTTGATAAATTGCATGCTTATATAGGTGATTTTGAATCTGTTCAAAGTTTTGATTTTTCTACCCTGTATACCACATTGCCTCACATTCTCATTAAGAAAAAATTCACACATCTAATTAAATGGGCATTTAAAAAGTCAGAATGTGAATACATATGTTCTAACTCTTTTAGGTCATTTTTTAGTAGCAATAAACAAAAGAACTATGTCAATTGGACATGCTTTGATACTATATCTGCTCTTGAATTTTTACTAAATAATATTTTTGTTCGCTTTGGAGATTCCGTATATCGTCAGGTTATCGGAATTCCAATGGGGACTAACTGTGCACCACTTATTGCGGACCTGTTTTTGTATTGCTATGAGTTACAATTTATGACTAAAATCAGCAAAGACCCATCGAAACAACATCTGATACAAAAATTTAATAATACTTTTAGATATTTGGATGATATATTGGCTCTCAATAATGACGACTTCAGTATGTATACTAAAGAAATTTATCCTGTTGAACTTACTTTAAATAAAGCTAATACTAACAATGACCACTGCCCTTTCCTCGATCTTGATATCTATATCATTAACGGAAAGCTTAATACAAAATTTATGATAAAAGAGATGATTTTCATTTCCTATCGTTAATTATCCATTTTAGATGGTGACGTTCCTTGTCACCATCTTACGGTGTTTATATATCTCAGCTTGTACGATTCGCTCGTGTATGTAACAACGTTTCAGATTTTAACGAAAGAAATTTATGTATTACTGAAAAGTTATTACACCAGGGTTTTCGATATCACAAACTAGTCAAAAATTTACTAAATTTTATCATCGGTACAAGGACATCATTCGTAAATATAGCTCAACATGCAGACTTCTTATAAGTTCAGGTATTTCACATCCAATCTTTTATGGTAATATTCTTTATAAAGCACAAAATGTCAGTATTCACCTCAGACGCTAACAAAACCTTTAAATAGACTTATTAAGAAGGGATATAGTTACGATACTGTTGTCAGGTCATTAAAGATTGCATATTTTGGCTTTAATATTGATTCACTTATAGGGTCTTTGCATCGGAACTAAACACATTTATTTAAAACCAGTTGTTGGCATGACACGGGTTATGCTCTTCTCATATATTTTATTATGGTATGATACTAAACCCTAACGGAGGGATTGTGCCTGATATTCATATGATGAAGACATAATCTTTCAATCAGTTTAATTGGGGTCTGGAGCTGGCATGTCAGTTAACTGCTAGTAGTCTGTTGTTATTTATGTATTATTGTCATTTTGTTTGTTTTCTTTTGTTTCCTATTCTGACATCGGACTCGGACTTCTCTTTAACTGACTTTTAATGTGCGTATTGTTATGCGTTTACTTTTCTACATTGGCTAGAGGTATAGGGGGAGGGTTGAGATCTCATAAACATATTTAACCCCGACGCATTTTTGCGCCTGTCCCAAGTCAGGAGCCTCTGGCCTTTGTTAGTCTTGTATTATTTTTACTTTTAGTTTCTTGTGTATAATTTGGAGTTTAGTATGACGTCCATTATCACTGAACTAGTATATATATTTGTTTAGGGGCCAGCTTAAGGACGCCTCCGGGTGCGGGAATTTCTCGCTGCATTGAAGACCTATTGGTGACCTTCTATTGTTGTCTGTTCTGTGGTCGGGTTGTTGTCTCTTTGACACATTCCCCATTTCCATTCTCAATTTTATTATAATAGTATGTAAATTTTGTCTTTCAGAACTGTATTCATAGTGTTCAAAAAGAGACGTAAACAAAGTAGATTGGTACGTATAAATGTAATATGTGTATGGTGTCGTTTTTGTAAGAGACAATGCAGATTATATTTTGTTGAGATGCCTATTGAACAAATATAAAACCGAGATATAGTTACATCTTTGAACTCCATTTAAAAAATATTTCAGTTTCGACGAATATAAATTCCCTTCAACCCCCATTCCCGCATTTTGCTTTCTTAATAGCAATTCCACAAATCACAAGACGCTGACTCTTTGTTTCCATCTTCCGTTGTCTTTATTCCGTTCAACGTGGGTTTTTTTTTCCGAAATTTTTATTTATATGTTTCAAAGTGTATTAACTTACTGATTTGTTCACATTAAAAATAATGAAAATATAAACGTCATTGTATTTCTCTTCTTTCAGAATTTAAGACAACCGAATAAAGGAGACATAGTTCTAAATATAGAAACTAAGATTCCATTGGTTAACGACGAAAAAAAAGAAGAAATTGAGAAAATGAATGTATCAGATAAGTTACTTAATGAGAATATACAAGGTAATTCTAAAGAAGAAATCACATGAATGATCTATTCCTGCTTACTGTGAATATAGAAGAGAATCAAAATGAAATGCTAACATAAGGAAGAAATGAGAAGTCGAACTAAAACCAATCAATGCATCCAAAGCCTTTTCAGATTATCAGAACATGAAAGGAGTATATATGGGTAAGGATGAACCTATATGGATTAAAGCTTTATGTAAAATTGAGATGCTTACAAACAGTAAAGAATCCTGTTGCGGAAGACTAATGACACGGAACAAACTAGTCAAAAAGCTACTTAAATTGTTAAGATACAGAGGAAAGAAATCGGACCTACACCAAAGAAAAGGAATAACTGAATTGATTTGCAAGTTACAATGAAAAGCGCAAACTGTTTTGTAATCTACTAACAACATGGAATCTCGAATTGTCTAGATATAATGTTTAACACAGGACAATAGCAAATATACTGTAATGCAAATTGAATTATAACTTACTAAGTGGCTTTGGTGTTTAGTATACCATCATAACGCAAATACAAAACTACATGTACAAACAATCAGGAGAACGAGGGAGTGTATAGGTTATATTTGCATAGTAATTATTCATTTCACAAAAACAAGAAAATAGAACACGAATATACACTACAATTACAAGTTTATGCAGAGGAGCAAGTAAAGTACAATAGACAATTTTCATTAAAATTATGATTGTGAATTTGACTTTGTGAATCACATTTGTGTAGGAAAGAAAATTTCGGGACGAACATGCATGTCCGAGTTAATATTTCAGGTTTCATAAGGCAATAATCACTATTTAAAACACAATTTAAAATACTGATAGGACTGACATGTTGATGAATCGTTTCAAATATCAGGTGCTACAGAGACTGTAAGCTAGTCAACATGTACGAATGTATCTCTAAATACAAGACATAGGTTACTATATTTCCAAGGTATTTTTTGTAATACAAATCGCAGGTGCTACGGATGGTATAATAACATTAACGGTACCGATGTTTCTGCACCAGATTCGCATTTCGACAATTAATGTCTCTTCAGTGATGCTCGAGGCCAAAATATCGTATTTAAAAGATGAAGAGCTATAAACCAAAAAGGACAAAAAAGTATAGCCAAAGCCGGGCAAGGAATCAGAGCTTTGCATGAGGGAGATATATTCCTTAATTTAAAATAATTTCCAAAATTTTGTAACAGCAAATTTGAATAACACAAAATCCGTATTTTCATGCAAGTACCGAAGTACTGGCTACTGGGCTGGTGATACTCTCGTGATAAATAGTCCACATGTGCCATCCCATTGGGTTACTTGCTGGAAAAATCTTCTGGTGAACGCAAAAATTTTGAAAAAGGGACAGGATAAAAAAAAATTAAATAGGATTAATATTTCAAACAAACTGAATAATAAAATAAATTACATAAGCAAACTACAGTGGATATATATGACAAATTAAATTAACTAAATGTTTGGCAAAACCAGTACTAGATCAATTATGATCAAATAAAACGTAAACTAGTTGCAATATGAATTTTTATTAAATGGATTTACACTATATAGAAATGTGCAAGCATTAGAAACAAAATAATTGTAGCCAGAGCTATTGAAAAAGGGGTCTTATAACAACAAAGCGGATCAACACGTTTGTTCTCGTTAATTGAAACTATATATGCAGAAGTTTCACATTCATCATCAATACTAATATGTTGATTGTAACTTGAAAATCCTTTCTGTCAGAAATAACATCAACTATAGATATTTCATATTCCTTTGAAATGGCTTTCCTGACTTGACATGATTCTGGATAGCAGTCACTGCTTACTCGTCTGGATATATTTGGTTTTGACAGGTACACCTATCAGCAGATAGACTCGATCACCTACACCACTGTTAGCTGAATAATGATATTGATGTCATGTGAGGATCGGGGAAACAAATAATATAAACTATATTAAAAATTATAAATGAAATCAAATTAATCTTTATTCCATATAAAATTAAGGAGATGTAGTATGATTGCCAATTAAACAACTATCCACCAGAGTTCAGATGATGTGGATATAAGCAATTATAGGTCACCGTACGGTTTTCGTCAAGGAGAAAAACCCATACCGTATATGGTCGGTTATAAAAGACGCCCCGACATGAAGTTGAAACATATTTAAGCATATTGACTCCATCGTGTCTATATCAAACAATTAACATGTTATTGAGGTCAACAGTTGTGTTTTGAGTTGTTTGTAATGCGTGTTTATTACGGGTAAATAATAAGTATGATCGAGATCCTAATTGTTAGAGGAAATGAGATGGTCATAAAAGAGGAGGTGTTTCTAATGAAAGTATGGAACGCCACAGCTGTCTTATGTGGACCTCTGATATTACTTTATGTTGTTTTATTATTACTTGATGATATTTTATCTTTACATAATATGGTTTTGACATTACGTAATAATGTTTTGATATAACTCAATATGGAATAGTCATTACTTAATGATATTTCGATATTACACGATATGGTTTCGTATTGACTTGATATAGTTTTGTCATTACTCAATATGGTTTTGTCATGACTCGATGTGGTTTCACCATTATTTAATGTGGTTGTGTCATTAGTCAATGTGGTTTTAACATTACTTGATGTGAATGTGACTTAACGTTATGTAGTTGTTTCATTACATGATATGGTTTTGTTATTTTGTAATGATGATTTGCCTATTCTTTATATGGTTTTAACATTACGTAATGATGTTTCAAAATTTGACGATTTTACACTACATGATGTGTTTGTTCCATTATTTGATGTGATCCTGTCATTCTTTGATGTGGTTATCCCATTACTTGATGAGGTAAAATCACGTGACCAATTCGGAAAACCCTGTTTTATTTTTAGATAGATTTCCATGTTGTATGTGGCCATCCATCGAATTAGAGTTCAAATTAAAGTTCGGGTTATTGATTGAGTTAAACTTTGAGTTAGTCTTCGATTTCGAATTCAAGTCATTATTAGAATTAAAGTTTTAGTTAGCATTGAGTTTCGAGTTGGACATCGAGTTTGAGTCACATTTAACTGAGGTAGAGTTCTAGTTACAACATTAAATTTGAGTCATTTTTTAAGGTAGAGTTTGAGTAAGATTCGAATTTAAGTCTCATTTAGATTAATTAAGATTTTGAGTTTAAATTGAGCTATCTTATATGAGTTGGTAATTAAATTTTCTATCGCGGAACAAGGACTTTACTCGGGCTTCCGAAAAGAGGGCTCCGGGTATGAGTACAAAAGATAAACAATGTTACAGTATATAAAACGCAACATAGAAGTCGAAATAAAGTTAGATGTGGTGTGATTGACAATGAGACAACTTTTCATCAGAGTTTAAATGCAGTGGATGTAAGAAATCATATATAGGCTACCGTACAGCCTTCAACACACCGTATAGTCAGCTACAAAGGCCACCATGCAACATGTGAAAAAATTCAAACGAAAAACAAACGGTCTTATTTATAAATAAACAATCTACAAAAAGTAATGACACACATTTATACAACGACAACAATTGAACTTCATGCTCCTGACTTGGGGCAGGTACATAAAGAAAGTGCACGTGGCGGAGTTTAACATGTATGTGAGCGCTAAATTCTAACCTTACATCGGACTGTTACAGTTGTGTAACAGCACAACACGAGAAAAAAATGTAAACTAGACAAAGTGATGCCCCCGCACTCAACTCATTTAACCGCTTATACCCCAAAAATGACAAAAAAATGTTCATTTATCTCCCAAAAGAGCAAAAGATAATAAAAATAAAAACCCTGACCACATGCACACCTTCATTATATGTACAAACAGACAGTAAAGAGAAAACTTCCTAGGATTCAAACTGTAGAAGGAGTTATGCGGAATAACTATATACCCATATGGGACGGACAGACGGACGGACGGACGGCCAGACGGACGGACAGACGGACGGACGGACGGACAGGGGTAAAACAATATGCCCCCAACTTTCAGTTGCGGTGGCATACATAACAGTTTCATTTGGCTGTTTCAATAGATCGGTATGACTGGGTAATATAAATCCATCGGGGTGATCTCGGATGCTCCAGAAAGGCACCCGTCGTGTTATTCGAGAAAGTACAAACCCAGTGATTTGGTTTTATTTGGTAGTTTACATTCAAGGAAAAGATGACGGTTTTATGGTTACGACCACTGGAACATGTCCGTCGTCACATATGAAACAGATATTCCAAAAAGTTTATTTTTCAATTAGTGTGAGGTAGATCAGGGAATTCAATTGATTACAAATAAAAGATTGATATTCGTATAAGTTCAAATGATCATTTACGCTAAAAAAATCGGAGAATTCTTGTTTTATAGTATTGATGCTTTGTCGCTTAGTCCGAGCCCCCTCCCCGTTTCCCTGTAACTTTAGTGCGAGTTGATTTGAAGTGTTTCATTTGTTAACAATAAAGTTCAAGTCTTTTGATTTGTGTCGAGCCTGCGACATCAATGTAGCGGCAGTGAGACACAACAAACCTATATTTCGTCGTCGATAGTGGCGTCGGCGTCTCCATCTCCATTTTTTATTTCTATTGAGTTTAACCTTTCATTATACATGTTACTAAACATGTATGCCATGTATATTACTTTTAGAACATCATACTGGATTTGTTTACCTCGACTATTGTATCTGTATTAATATTGTATGTTTCTCTGTAAACTTGTATTTAGTTTTTAGAGAATAAAGTATCTATCTATCTATCTATCTATAGATCGTTAGGTTTCTAGTTTTTTACATTTTTCATTTCGGGACCTTTTATAGCTTACTATAGGGTATGGGTTTTGCTCATTGTTGAAAACCATACAGTTTTGTTTTAGTTAAATAAAACCGAATTACATGTAAACTGTTTTGACATGATAAATTTGTAAACCTCCATGAAGTGTTTTAAAACTTGTATAGGAGTTATTCCTCAATTTCAAGAAAAGCATCTACAGAAAACATTTTTTTTTTTTTTTTTTTTTTTTTAACCGATAAATGTATAGATAAATGTACAGCCGATCAACATGACGCTTTTACACTTACAGCAGCAATATCAGGCGAGACACAGGGTTCCGTGGAATATTTTACAAATTTATTACAAAATACTGCTTCCGTTTGAGAACCTAGGATAAAACAACAGGACCAAGTGGTTTGGGATATCCCAATTATGTCCGAAATACTATAAACTTTTAATACTTTTTTTCTTATTATTATCTGCCGTTCCCTTTTTCATACCAAATAACTCTGAACAATCACTCGAACTTTAATTTGAACTTTAACTCAATGGATAGCGATACCCATCCAAAGCACATTAAACAAACTATATATTGAAATCTGTTTAAAAATAGAACATATTTTTTTCCGAATTGGTCACGTGGTTTTACCTCATCAAGTAATGGGATAACCACATCAAAGAATGACAGGACCACATCAAATAATGAAACAAACACATCATGTAGTGTAAAATCGTCAAATTTTGAAACATCATTGCGTAATGTTAAAACCATATAAAGAATAGGCAAATCATCATTACGAAATAACAAAACCACATCATGTAATGAAACAACTACATAACGTTAAGTCACATTCACATCAAGTAATGTTAAAACCACATTGACTAATGACACAACCACATGAAATAATGGTGAAACCACATCGAGTCATGACAAAACCATATTGAGTAATGACAAAACTATATCAAGTCAATACGAAACCATATCGTGTAATATCGAAATATCATTAAGTAATGACTATTCCATATTGAGTTATATCAAAACATCATTACGTAATGTCAAAACCATATTAAGTAAAGACAAAATATCATCAAGTAATAATAAAACAACATAAAGTAATATCAGAGTTCCACATAAGACAGCTGTGGCGTTCCATATGAAAGACTTAGCCTTTGTCTTTAATTATTTATGATGCCAATCTTAGTTGTATTATAGTAGTACTCTTACTTACTAACATTAAGACCCTTCGAGTAAGCAAATTGACAAAACTAATGACATACACACTGGAATGAAGCAGCTCAAAAGATATAACCCACATTTATCACTTATTATTTGTGCATTTATAGTTGACAACGAGGGCAGGTTGAGAATAAAACTTTACGACAAAAGAGATGATTTCATCTTCCAACTGTGAACTTTCCATTTTTATGTAGAAATATTCCAGCAGCGCCTGCATATGGAGTGTATATCTCCCAGTTGATACGATATTCCAGAGCTTGCATTTCCTATCATGATTTCCTTGACAGAGGGTTGCTGCTTACAAGAAAGCTATTAAACCAAGAATTCCAAGTGATGAAGTTGAAGTCGTTCCTTCGAAAATTTTACGGACGCCATCACGAGTTGGTTGACCGTAATTTGAATATTTGTTTGACAAAGATGACGAAGGATATGTTTAAATTGTCGTAATCCATAATTCCGTCCTCTTTTCGGGAAGTTGACCCACCGAATTAGACTCGTATCCAAATATGTACTTACATGAGCAACACGACAGGTGCACTGTGGAGGGGGCTCTGTTAACCCTTTCGGACCAACCGAGATCAACCCCGGTGTATGATGGGGTTACTGTTGCTCAGTCTTTAGTTTTCCCTATGTTTTGTCTTTTGATCGTTTTTTTTTTTTTTGTCATGGCAAATCTCATACCTCTTCCCCCATCAAATGAAATTGTTGATTCCTTTAAGCACCATTGTAATCTGTGATGTGTATATTTATTATTAAACGTGCACACAAGTTGTGGCGAATACTTTAAATGTCTTTGGTGAAGATTTGAATTTATCCATTTTAATTGTTCAGGCAGTAGCAGCCTTTATCAGTACTAACTTTTTTTTTATAAATTAAAACATGACTAAATATTCATTAGAAATAAGAAGATGTGGTATGAGTGCCAATGAGACAGCTCTCCATCCAAGTCACAATTTGCAAAAAGTAAACAATTATAGGTCAAAGTACGGCCTTCAACACGGAGCCTTGGCTCACACCGAACAGCAAGCTATAAAGGGCCCCAAAATGACTAGTGTAAAACAATTCAAACAGGAAAACCAACGGTCTAATCTATTTAAAAATCGAGAAACGAGAAACACTTAAGAACCACATCAACAAACGACAACCACTGAAACAGATTAACACGTATGGTCCTACATCCTTTTATCATACCTCAATATCTTTTTCACTATGAAAAGAATGAAATATTTGTGTTATTTCATCTCATAATCCTTTCACAGACTATTTGCCAGTAAATATATTCAAAGACTATTACCCCGGTCAATAGTTTTGCAATCTTATTTCCCGAACTTTTTCCTACAACTTTTTCATTGGTCAAACTTGAAATCATTGACTTCTCGCATGGTAAGGTAACACATTGAAACATTGAAAACGACATCATCTAAGTTTGTTTGTCGCCTCGATCAATTATAGTTATTATCTCAGAACAACAAACTTTCCTTTATCTTTAGAACCAGTCAATCAGACTAGTGTATACTATTTTGGCATTGCACAAGTTCGTGTTTTTCTCAGATTGTTTATGACGTCTTTCAATTAAATCCGTTAGATGTGTAATGATTGATACAACCCTGCCTTAACGGTTACATCGTTTCAGTGGTCACCTGCCTCTAACAGTCACTTTCAGGCCCTCCCAAACGTTTTCTCTATATAATTTAACTCATTTCAGCGGTCACCTGTCTAACGCGGTCAGCGGTCACCTTATTTCCAACGAAATCGTCAGTTCAACTTTTAACAATGGTCATTTTAGTGTTTTTAACTACCAAAAATCTTCATGACGAAAAATATATGTAGTCAATATCGAAGTCAAAATGAAAATTGAAACCCGTTTGCAACCGAGATCGCGCAAGAAAAGGTGAATTTTAAATACACCTTGTTCCACTCTTTTCAGTTTCCATTGAAAACAGTATCAGCGACATTTCCAACTATTTTTACAGTGTTTTCTTATGTTGTGCTATAACACCACTGTCCAAGGTTTTGGGGCTGAGCCCTCCTTAACATGTTTAATCCCACAATATGCTTTATGCGCCTTTTCTCAATTCAGGAACCCGGAAGTCGGTGGTTGTCGTTGGTTGCTGTCTGTCATATTTGTTTTCGTTTATGGCTTTGTCATAAATCATGCCGTTGGTTTTCTCGTTTGAATTCAGTTTCACATTTTGTCATGTCGATTCTATTATAGCTTACTCAAGTAACGGTATGGATTTTGCTCATTGTTGAAGGTCGTACGGTGATTTATGTATATATAGTTGCTTACAACCACGTCATTTGGACTTTGGTGGATAGTTATCTCATTGGCAATCTAAACCAGCTCCTTATTTCCATCTTGTCGGGAACGACTCGTAATCAAGAAATTCAGATATGAATGGCTGATTCGGAGAATGGTGTCAACTGAGATAGAAACACAATCTATTTACAGGGTTACTAAACAATCTTTTATTCTACCCTCTATATATAACTTTATTACAATCACCTTGTTCAATCGTCCGTTCGTCATACAAATTTTTCTTCACGCTATGCCGAAGGTTCTAGTGAACAGAATGACTTCATATTTGGTCAGCAGCTTGGTTGTGATGAGTTGAAGCATATGATCATCGGATTCGTCAGACATGTCCTTCCCGATACTTTCAATTACGGATGGGTACACATTTAGCATGGTAACGCGTGCAACTTCTTGTTATGTTTATCCATGGAAGTATTATATTGACAGGAACTACTACGACCCGACTTCAAACGTTTCATCTGCGATGCCGCGCGCAATTTAATGACATGTTAATTAACTTGAAACATGGCACATTATTTACACACCAGCGTGTGGCGCCCTACAATATTGTCATTCTCGGATGCTTTCGCGATTACGGAAATAAACGAAGTAATCGAAAATTGTGATAAATTATTAGGAAACAGCAATCGGCAAACATCGGCAGATTCCGTTACCCTACATCTGCATATGTGTGCCAATTGAGTGATTGATTGATGTATGCGAGTCATTATTAATTCTATAGAAAAACACATTGACGATAGAAATTTGTACCAAATTAATTGAATAAATGCCCCATGTTTATAGATTTATTTTTCGGTAGAAATTGCACAATATATGTAATATACATGTATATCGCGAGTTGTGATAATATAACTACTGTTGACTCCAGTGGCATATATTTCCTGCATATTTAAGACGATTGTAAAATGATTGTTCTGATAAAAAAAAAACAAAGAGATTTTAAATAAATAAGCTTCGCTCTAAATCCAGGGTTAGATCATTGGTTGGTATATACGAATGTTCAGCTGAACCCCGATGTGTTGAAATTTTTTAGTACTGCGACTCCAGGATTTGTATAGTGACACTATAAAGATCTTTGTGCGACTGTTCAATAATATTTACCAGTATCATTTGGACAGATACGGATAATATATTTTATGGGACAGAGATGTATTATATAAATAACTATATAACGTAGTTAGATCTCTGTTTTCTTCTGCTGTATTTTGTTGATTGGTACTTGCTCGATTAATTTTCGTATTGTAAACTGGAAAATTCTACTTCCCGGTTTATCCAGTAACTTAACCATATATATTACTCGAAACTTCACAGTTACAATATTTATCAAATATATTTATTGTTAACCGGCGGTAACCGGAACATACCTTAATCACGATTTAAACTTAACCAACAAACTAATAAAATAATGTCACTCACTATTTCAAATCGTTGTAGAATAAATAATTCTGGGCCGATTTTCATTGTTTAAGCATCAGTCGATTTGTTTAAATAAGTTGTTCACGAATAAAAGTCTACCGACGCGAATGAAATAGGTAAAGGTGTTTTCCGACAGGTAATGATGTTAAGCTGTCTCGATAAAACCACGTGATTGATAAGAAGTATCTCTGGTCAATTTATGACCGCGGCATCGCAGATAGTCACAAAAGAAATTAACGACAGCGTACTAATTAGACAGTTTCCATATCTTTTCTACAGGGCTACCGGGTTATAAATAAATGCTAATTAATCGTTGTAGTTCCTGTCAATATAATACTTCCATGGTTTATCATTCCATTCTTAAAGAACAGTTTTATAAGCTTTAATTGTAATTACCCTTTAATTTAGTAGACAGAAACAAAACGTCCCTTTATTTCTATATTTAACACAGTCAAGTTCTTCATGTCAGTATTACATAATAACGATAGAAGTAAACACTATTTTGTATATTGACTGTACAATAGTACATTTACTAATTTTGATTTTAACACCATCTTATCAATTATGTAACTGGTTTGCTTCTTCTCAAATTCAAACTCATTATGTAATTATTCTTCTCTTTCTTTAAACAAAAATCATAAACAGCAAGAAGCTGCCATAGGAGCCTGTACCTCTCACCTGGTTCATTTATTATGGCGTAATGTGGGACATTGAGATCATATTCTCCCAAAAACCTTTGTTTTCATTCAATACTATAAATATGAGTAAAAGGGTATACACGGACATTAAGGCAAGCTTTCACGTACTGTGCATATTTAAATCCATGGGAAGTATTATGCAAATGCTCGGTTTTTCATTGAAAAACCCTCGTATTGTCTTTTTCTCAAATTGTTTATGGTATTTACATGCAATCCATTGAATGTGCACTGACTGATTTTAGTATTTTGAACATGATTAATTTATTAGTTGTAATTTGCTTTGAACTAGCTTTAAACATATCATGTCTAAGCTTTTAGTAACTGCGAGTACTATCAATACTTTGTGTCTTTAGTCTTTTTGTTAGTTGTATTTTGTGATTATTGTCGATCTGATGAGTCAAGCGTTTTTCACCTGATTTTTGTAGTTTGTTCTTATGTTTGTTGTCACACCCTTGTTCCAGGTAAGGGACAGGGATGAGCGCTCGCTGGCATGTTTAACCTCGCTTCATATCTAAGTGCCAGTCCCAAGTCAGGAGCCTGTAATTTAGTGGTTGTCATTGGCTGCTGCATTCATATTTGTTTTGCGTTTATCGTTTTGTACATAAATCAAGCCGTCGGTTTTTTCGTTTGGTGTGTTTTACATTTTTTTTTATTTCGGAACCTTTTATATACTAATAATTATTGGTTTAATATCAGAGAGGATGGTTTCAATCCTTTTTTATTGGTATTTAGACAAGTGCAATTTTGTATTTTGTATAACATCCTTTTTCCTGGTATATTTTTTGTTAGATTTTTTATAGATACTCCCGGAAGGTTAGCCGTCACACGAATCCTATATTTAAGTAAGGAGATAAATTTGATAAATAGAATGTTAGATAATGGATGTTGATTTCGCAATTTCGTATTTTGTTATAATTAAAATTGTACTGTAAAAATCTTCTTTTTTTTTCTAGCCTACCAGCATCCGAGACACATACGAACCAGGACGGGTACTCGATTACACGGTCCAGGACTAGTCCCTATAGAGCCCCACCGTGTCCATGGACTTGCTTCTGTTACAGTTGCATACATCTACGTCATTTGGTCGTTGGTGGATAGTTGTCTCAACGGCAATCATACCACATCTTCTTATTTTCATCTTGCAAGGCTAAGATTCTTATTGAGCAATTCGCTCTTATTCTCTAGTTGCAGTCAAAATTCACGCTTGTTTTTCTGATTCTACATAATTTAAGATCTTATAAGTAACGTTACTTTCTTAACTATTTTCTAAACTTGTTTTCGTACCAAATATGCATACATTTACTGTTTGGTGTAAAAAAAAAACCTTCACACATTCTTCCAGTTTTCAACTATATATCATTCAGTCGTCTCGACAATATTGTTTCTCTTGAGTAGGAACTTCAACCATCGATTTGATACTTTAAATTCCTTTTTATTTTAATCATTATCAAATTTGCACCGCTTCTTCCTCAACTTTACTTGCTTAGCCATACAACCAGCAAGTTCGTCGTCACCATTTTGTTAATTTTTACTTTTGCATTTTATTTACTTTCATTTGTCATGTAATTGTTTATAGCGATCATTATATAGCTTGTCAACCCTGAAGTTTGGAGTTCAAATCCCGCATGTGGACCGTTGAATTTTACGATATTTGCTCATTCACTGCAGGGATTTCATTATCTTTTATGTTGACAGGTACATTCCTTTTTGTAGGTGGAACATTTCAATATATTCAATGAACATCTTACATAAAAATTACTGAATTCAGGCGGTACTTATCAGTAGCATAGGAGAGTAAAAGTACCGGGTACCGCCTCGTAATGAATGGCCTGAATTCAGGGCTAGATAATGACTATTAGCACATCCTTTCTTTAGTTTAATTTGGCGGAAACATGTTCGGCTACACATTGATATAAAAATAATGACATGTGGCTTAATGAACACCAGACGAGGATGTAAACAACTACAGATCGCTGTACAGCCTTCAACTGTGACCGTATAATTATTAAAAGCTATAAAAGCCAGGAATACTAAATGTGCGAAACAATTCACAAGAGAAAACCAACGACAATTCAAAAGAGATAACCAACAATAATTCAAAAGATAAAATCAGCGGCCTGATTAATTAGTATAAACGAAGATCAAACATCCATGGCAAGTGATTGCAATAACGCAATCCGTCCCTTAAACCAAGTGAGCCAACACACTGAGAAAAGCATGGTTGATATTATGAAATAAACATTCAGCTTCTAATCTCACAAGATTGTAATTTATAGCTATCTTT
Source organism: Mytilus coruscus (assembly GCA_017311375.1). Taxonomy (NCBI): domain Eukaryota; kingdom Metazoa; phylum Mollusca; class Bivalvia; order Mytilida; family Mytilidae; genus Mytilus; species Mytilus coruscus. The sequence goes on along the minus strand of CM029599.1, from coordinate 79,042,274 downwards.
TAAAATGCTAAAACTTCGAAGCAACGTCATTCATTTTATAATTACATGTACTAGTACTTGAAAAAAAATATGTTTAGAATCAAGTGTTGAAAGTAAAACAATTATAAACCACTTGACTCAGGGAAAGTTTGATAAAAATCGATTATGTGAGTATTTATTCTAAGTAATTAGGAAGCGGATATATTTACATTTTGTACCAGGAAATGATACATATCCAAGCTAGCCAGTGTGATGGTTGGACTATTGAATTATATTACATTTCTATTGACATTCCATGTTACGTATTCAGAAAACAATTCCACAATACTGTTTTGTAACGGAATAGATGGTGGTTTCTGTTCAAAGGTAAGACATGTGTGTTGTAATGTAATGTCCATATTTGTAAAGGATTAGCCATTTAATCAGTTTACTCAAATATACACTGCATTTTTATACTTAATCTGAAAATCTGAAAAGACAATCATAATATATTTCGAAGTGCTTTTCCTTATAATCTTAATGTGGAATATTCTCGGGTTCTTTTATAGCTTGTATCGAAGGGAATATTTATAAAATAGCTAAAAATGATAAGGTTTAGACAGAACAGTTTAAACATACAAAATATACCAAACGGAGCTTTAGCACTATATCTGAAAAAGACTGAGTACAACAAAGGGGTTCGCAACAGATCAACTAAAACATGTCAAATACTAAACAGTCTGAGCAGAGTGGATAAAGAACGTTCATTGCTTCCATTGAAGGGGTGACAGGACAGGCAAAGAAAAATGGTCATAGTAGAGTTATTTAGAAATACTGAATAAAAAATCGTTTTTCAGAACAGTTTAAACAGGCAAAGTATATTAAATATAGAATGAAGTCTATAGGAAAAATAACTTCTTAAACTGATAACACCATTGGGGTAGTAACCACGATAATAGACTGACTGAAAGGCACAACATAGATAGGGGTTGGAATAGTTCCGTCATTAAAACGTCTAAGATAAAAAAAAAATATAATTTGGTGTCCACATACCAATAATGCCAAAAGTTTTTTTCCAACAGTATAAACATAAAAATAAAAAAAAAATAAAAATATTAAGTAACTATTTAGCGGGCGAACTTTTTTAAATGTTTGAAAATAAAAATAAAAATCTCAGCACAATATAAAAATTAAACAAGTATTTAAACAATTTAAAAGTACATTTACTACATGTAATATTTATTTTATTTATCGACATCAAGCTACAGGCACTTGGATAGTCGACCTTTACATGGATAGAAACAAGTGCCTGTGCATCAAGCACATTTGCAAGCATCCCATTCCCATTCAATAACATCGAATTTTGAAAATTGCATGAAATTGTGAATAACGTGATTATATCTTCTGCATACTTATTTTTTGTTTACCAAATTATGTAATGAAGTTGCTCGGGTTGATAGAATCTCAAATAAATTTACATACCATAATTTATAATATGCATTACGATGTATTAGTGCAGAGATCTGTAAGACCTGGAGTCGTTATTGAAACTAAAACGATTTGACGCCATTGTTCTAATATCTTAGTTTAACTCAACAATCTACTAATATAATATGAGTGATAGGAGTTTGGTCCTTACATAAAGTTTTATATTATTCATGCTTGGAAGGAAATGTTCTTTAGCTATAACATCAACCTTGCCAATGTTAGTTGCAATGATTTACAAAATAATTATTAATCTCGAGAAATCTCCTTTGTTATTGTAATGATTTGGTTCATTTTTTAAAACCCATTTTTAAAAACTGTTCGTCTACTGACTATGCATACATTATTTGCCACAGGTCGTTAAGCCAATGAAGTCAATCATAACTCCTCTGCAGTCGTTGGTCTATCTACTAACAAATCTGTAAGACATGTGTCAATTTAAAATGTTACATGATTTTTAATGATTAAAGACCACAGGAATGTTACTGTAAAAAGAATTATTTACTTCAATGAATTAATTAGTATCGATACTAAGCAGTTTTTCGGTTGTAAGAGCTCCTTCTTAATAAAATTTACTTACCTTTTACTTAATAAGTGTAATCTTGGAACCTGACAATAGAAACATTAAATCAACCGTGACTTCATTATATGATGTTATAAATGAAAATCTTGGTAAATGAAATTCGCGCAGCTGGAAAATGTATTAAAAGACAAACCTTTGTGTACTATTTTCGACTTCTGGCGATTTCGAGCATCTAGATGTCTTTTGATTGTTAAGTGTCGTTTAGTTGCCTTTGTATTTACTTATGTCACATTGACATGTTCTTGTCCTGATGAGCATGTGATATTTGCCAGTAGATGTTGAACAACTATTCATCATCATCATTACACAACAAACTTTTCCATACACACACATGTAAATAAATTAGTACATACAAGGTTTATAAACAAATGTAGTGAGTATATATAACGATATGTTTTTTGTCCGACGGTCGTGGTCTGTGGATCCCAACCTGCCGTCAGACGTCAGAGGAATATTGAACTAATAACCCGATACATACAATAAGTGTAGCATGGTTTACAACCTATCATTATAATGTATACAAATCAAACTAAGCGAATAAATAACTATTATCGTTTCAGGTTTTACAGCCAGTAGAAGCTTTCTATTCAAGCGAAGTGGCGATTTTAGACAACAAGCTCAGATGGATGATATGTCCTCCAGATGACATGAAACTTGTTCTGTTCGAATGTACATCTTGGGTTAGATGTGACTGCAATACAACCCTGGAAGTCTATGAACAATGTTTTGGTGATAAATCATTTTGCAACGAAGTCACTTCAAATAGTACATTTACGTACAAATGCAACAAAGAATTGCAATTAAATTGTCCCTCTCATACATTCCCGACACACAAATCAACATCGAGAAAGTCCTCGATATCAACAACAACTATTTCTTCGTCTGCCCATTTCAGGAATACAACGAGTAAACAAACTTCCACGCAAACTTCTCAGTCAACAAAAACAACGGTATCAACGAAATTAACAACATCAAAAGAATTAACAACGGTGTCAAAAGAATCATTACCTACACATATTCCTTTTCCTAAGTGTAGAGAAAAAGAAGAACAGAAGACAAAAGATGCCGTGATAGCAGTAGTAATCTTGAGTATTTTCTGTGTTCTTGGAACTACTGTTGGGTACGTTCAGTCGACACTTGAATGCATCCTTAACATTAACCATGCATGTACTAGTACCCATGGAATGTTTATAAAAATAAGGGTTGTATCCTACATTTACAAAGTTGATGCAATACGGATATTGTTTTATGCCCTTTTTATTATACAGCCGTTCATATAGTCACAAATCCTTGGCTTTCCCAAGTGTTCCAGGTCAAGATAATTTTGAAGATGTCCATGATATACAACAAAATCGGTATCACAGTATATATACAAGTCTAAATTGAAAACAACGTTCATACCTATGATTGCGTTTGATAAAAGCCGCAATGTTTATACGTGTGCATGCAAAACAAATTTCTGGGTAGAGGGGTCTAAATACAACACAAACAACATTTTCCATTTGGTGTCACGATATCTCAGTAGCATGAGTTCGAATCCCGGCGAGGGAAGAACAAAATTTGCGAAAGCAAATTTACAGATCTAACATTGTTGGGCTGATGTTTAGACGAGTTGTATATACAGAATGTACACAGCCATGTATCGCCATCACTGCTGGTGATCCAATGGATCAATCTGTTGTAGAGTTGTCACTGGTTCAGACGTACTTATATATATATAATTCGTCTAAACAACAGCCCAACGATGTTAGATCTGTAAATTAGCGGAAGCAAATTTTTTGTTTTTCCTGGCCGGGATTCGAACTCATGCTACTGAGATATCTTGGCACCAAATCGCCTTGCACTATGCCCGACGCGCTAGACCACTCGACCACCTAGGCTCTATTACAGATCTAACATTGTTGGGCTGTTGTTTAGACGAATTATATATACATAATGTATTTTCAGCCTTGTATCACCATCATTCTGGTGATCCGATGGATAAAATCTGTTGTAGAGTCGTCACTGGTTCAGACGTGTGCATGTAAAACAAATTTCTTGGTAGAGGAGTCTAAATACAGCACAAACAACAATTTCTAAAAGACCCAAAAAGTGAAAAAGTCTATTTTAACAAAACGCATTTGACTAACAGGTCGAACAACTGATGTATATATATATATATATGGATCTTAATTATAAATTTAATACTAAACAGAAAACAATAAACTTACGGAAAAGATGGTACACCGCAAACAAAAGGTGCAAAGGTTTTGTACACCATATCCGGATTTCGACAATTAATGTCTCTTCAGTGATGTTAGGAATCGAAACGGTATTTGGAAAGCCATACAATTTACCTCAATTTAGGATAGACTGACCGTCACTCTTGAATTTTGAGGAGTCAAAATAGGATGAACGGATCATATAAACCCGAAGGCAAATATAATACAAGCCCAAACGAAAAATATAAACAAGTCTAAATTGAAAACAACGTTCAAACCAGTGAGTTTAATCTAGCGTCGTAATACAGTACATGATATATAAGGCATGAAGATGGAATTGTTGCAGATCAGCTGAAATATCTATTGTAAAGGATCCTACAAATTAATGCAAGATACAGTCACAGAAATAATTATATTTGTAAGTACGTCTGAACCAGTGACAACTCTACAAAAGCTTTATTATTGTGAAGCCTAGGTGGTCGTGTGGTCTAGCGCGTCGGATACAGTGCAGGCGATTTGGTGTCACGATATCTTAGTAGCATGAGTTCGAATCCCGGCGAGGAAGAACAAAAATTTGCGAAAGCAAATTTACAGATCTAACATTGTTGGGCTGATGTTGAGACGAGTTGTATATACAGAATGTACACAGCCATGTATCGCCATCACTGCTGGTGATCCGATGGATCAGTCTGTTGTAGAGTTCTCACTGGTTCAGACGTACTTATAAATATAATTATTTCTGTGACTGTATCTTGCATAAATTTGTAGGATCCTTTACAATAGATATTTCAGCTGATCTGTAACAATTCCATCTTCATGCCTTATATATCATGTACTGTATTACGACGCTAGATTAAAACTGACGAGGAAAGGTAACACCCGGCCACCGAAAGCTTTATTATTGTGAAGCCTAGGTGGTCGTGTGGTCTAGCGCGTCGGATACAGTGCAGGCGATTTGGTGTCACGATATCTCAGTAGCACGAGTTCGAATCCCGGCGAGGGAAGAACAAAAAATTTGCGAAAGCAAATTTACAGATCTAACATTGTTGGGCTGATGTTTAGACGAGTTGTATATATATATATATATATATATATATATATATATTTATATATATACAAGTCTAAATTGAAAACATATATGTTACACCAATGTGAATTTACAAAGTTCAGATACTTTTGTGTTATAACGAAGAGAAGTTACTTTTTGCTACACAAAATGAAGTTAATTCTATGTTATACCAAAGTAAGGTTTCAGTTTTTATATCAAAGTGATGTTCCATTTTGCTTCATCAAGGTGAAATTACCGTTTGCTACCTTAATATTAAATTGAATTCTGTCATACCAAATATTTGTTATATCTGGGTAAAGTTTAACTTTTGTTGTAAAAGAGCGAAGTTACTTTTTATTATAAAGAGAGAAGTTACGTTTTGTAATAAAAGTGCGAAGTTACGTTTTGTTATAAAAGAGCGAAGTTACTTTTTGTTATAAAAGAGCGAAGTTACTTTTTGTTATAAAAAAAGTGAAGTTACTTTTTGCTATATTAAAGTGAAGTCTTATCTTATTTTTATAGAATCTGTTTTTACAAAAAGAGAAGACGAAGAAGTAGCAAAATACAGAAGGAACATGGGGTAACTTGATATTTATTGTACACCGTGTTAAAAAAAAGGATGAATGTTACCATACAAACTATGGAAAGCAAGTGTCCAATAAAAAGGAAATGAAAGATTGGGTTACAATCTGGATACCCTGGTGGTCTCGTGATGCGGGAGGTCGTTGGTTCGATATTTGGCCGGGTAAACGGCCAAAGACATAATCATCAGTTTTACAGTTTCACGGCATTTTGGGATACGAACAAAGTCTTGTCGGTCCAGAGTCAGAATCTATTCGTGTGTCCCGTTAAGGTGGCATGTCTTTCTGCAGACTGTTATCTTTTGGATGAACAAGTTCAAATTCCGACTCAGCGTACAAAACAGGGTTCATAATTCATATGCATATCACATTAACATGTTCTCGTCTTTGATATGCATTTCACTTGCTCCTGAGCGTTTAACAACCACCAATCATTATCATCAGGAAGTTCCTAATTAAGTATTCTACTTATGGTCGTATATGCAAGAAGATTAAACTTAATACTTGTATATAACATAAATACTTCACATAAACAATAACATTTTAATATTTTATGATATATGAAACTCTACTGAGTGTGGTAATGAATAGGAAACACCTCATTTCAGTGTAATTTTGTAGATCTGATTCATTCGATATACTCATATTCTCATTTCAGAATAATGTGACTCCACTCAATGAAACAACTGACGAAAACCACGAGCACGGAGGAAATACAGAGACCAACACTCATGAACTTCAGTGTCAACAGTCCTGTGATTCTGGTGTTGTGTGCAATGTAGAAATAAATCATGACGAATAGAATATACAAACATACACTATTTTAACATGCCTTTCAATCGATACTTTAATGTTATATCAAAGAAAAGTTTCATTTTGTTAAATCAAAGTTATTGTTAAACCTTTTGCTACATCACAGTGTGTTAGTTTGCATTTGTTTTTTAAATAAGTCGGTAAACACATTATGTTTGAGTTATATTACGCAGCTTCCAGGAAAATACTGATTCTGAACATTGTGTGGTTCATTAAAGAAACCAAGAGTGCCGAAAGTCACAAATGATAAGATGTTCCACAAATAATACAAATTCCCAATCGAAGAAAGACATACTTTATTTCCGAGAATCAAAGCATAAAAGATGATATGCCTGAAAGTGAATGAACTGATCAGTAAAATAAAACAGCATCAAACTAAGTCAACTAACTAAATATAATGAAAATAATAGTCGTTGGAACTATTTCAAGCAACTGGAAGTTCCAGACTATTGGCGGTAACTTTTCAAAATGGACACTTTTTGAGGCACTAAAGTGAGCATCTGTTTGTTGCTATAAAATGACCATCAGATGTCAGTATTTATTCCAACGATCTTTCGTTTCTGCACGAAATATTTGCCTCTGTACTTCACGCCAGGAACAGTCAGTCAACCCAAATGATCTTGTTACCCATTGGGATCTGTTCCCAATCTCCTTAATTCAACGTTTGTCTGTATGGACCTTGATACAGCATTGTATCTGACGACTACATCGGACAAACAACATATACGTTGTTCAATAGAAAAATAAAAGGAAAGACAATTTAGGGAACTTGTTTTTTATATCTCATTGATTATATTCTTGAAATACTGTCTACAATCCTTATTTTGCCGATTTATATCCAACAACATACTGGAGATAAAAAAAAAGACTACAGTTACAGCTTCTCCTTTACGACATAGACCAACTCATTATTAGACCCTATGACAATTACAAAGGACATCTATTTACTTTAGAGAGAGAAAAACAAACCGCAATTGCGCATGTGATGTAAATTTGAAACATACAATATACAAGTACACGTGCTAACTAATCAGACCCTTTAAATTGTCGTTAAAACGTCTGACCTGAAAGTTAAAATGTTTTGAGTCGTCTCTTTCCTTGTAATATTCATCGGCGGCACCAAAACTAAATTCACAAATATTGTCTCGAAAGTGCAGATGAGACATATTGATCTTTAGTATAAATTGTTAAGGAAATGCTGATGATTTGAAACATTTTCTTGTAAATGAAATAATTTAAGTTTTGCATATGTCATTAGTTTCATTATCCACATAAAAATAACAACCGTTTTTGTTTTTTTTTGTTTGCTGTACTATAAATCCCTGACTTTCCTGGGCATGAATTGATGATGATTTGCGTGTCTCGTGAAATGTCTAGCTATAATCGTTTGACTCATCAAGCTTTTCTGGATATTTTGAGACTGCTTTACCCATATATTTATGAGGAAAATTCCTGTAAAAGTCGACCTTAGTTTTTTTACTTCTCAGGGTGATGTCAAAAGTTTTATACCAACTTATAAAAAATCATAGATACCAGGCTTAAAAATTCTGTAGGCCAGAAGCGCATTTCGTCTTCAAAAGACTCATCGGTGACGCTGAAAGAAGTTTAAAAGGCCAAATAAAGTACGAAGATGAAGAGCATTGAGGACCTACTAGGTTAACATTTTTCTTAAATATCAGAGTAACATGCTTTTAAGTGAATTCTATTGGTAAATGATCAGATGCGGATCCAGGATTTAAAAAAGGGAGAGGGCAAACTAGGCAACATTAAGAGTACGACATGTAAAAGTCTATGCATGCTTGTTGTTCGGTGTGAGCCAAGGCTCCGTGTTGAAGGCCGTACATTGACCTATAATGGTTTACTTTTATAAATTGTTATTTGGATGGAGAGTTGTCTCATTGGCACTCACACCACATCTTCCTATATCTATTTACCATAAATGTAGCTCCGTAAGGGGCCGGACCCCTACCACCCTTAAATCCTCCACTGACAATGACAATTTGCATTTGCATGTTTATTTCATTCAACATAGTATGAAATATGTATTTTTATTAATGTACGAGTGTGGTTTCGAAATACGGTAGATTCAGTATGGATACCGACCGACATAAAACCATTTATTTTGTAACCTTTTTAATGAAGATATTCTTTCTATTGTTCTCGTTTCACCAGTTTGCCCAATGGTAACCGTATCATTTCAAAACTACAATTGAACAACTTGGTCTAATAAAGGGAAAACTGTAAAAACCTTTAAAAATCTCTGGTCAGTTAAGACCTGGACTAAGAGGTACCGACCTTGACACTTTACAATACAGCAAAAAAAAAAACGTAATCACCAAAAACAAAATGCTCAAACCATGGACTTCCAAAAGAGTAAGCCTTGTATGTCTCTAACTATACACCTTTCAAGGTTTTACTCATGTCAACCCAGTGAAAGATAATTGAAAGAAAATGATGTCATCATAGGAAAAAAATGTTTATTGTAACAATCAAAGTCATAATGAAGACCATTAAACTTATGTAAAGCACAGGCGTTATAAAATAAGATGTGTAAGTCATCATAATTTATTATGGATAAATCCTCCATATATATATATATATATATTTTATCACAATTATATTCTGTATCACAAACTTTTCTTCTATAATAAAATTTCGCATCAAAAATTTATAAACTTCAATTCATATAAATTTTAGGCAATGTCTAATATACAATTGGAAAGAAACAAAAATAAAATTCATAAGTATGTTTCATTTCTGTATATAAATGTTATATAATATACATGTAACCAAGTGCATACATTTCTATTTTCTCACTAAAATACCTTTCTAAACTTTATCATAAAGTTTAATAATTAATCAAGTCCTTTAAACTTTAAACAATTACTAAAATGTAATTTTAATAATGAATTTCCATATAAAATTACCAAATAAAGTATTTCCAATTCTTAAATATATTATCTCCCTTATCTGTCATTTATTGTATTTGATTTGTAATTTATCCTCATGTAACACATATTTTGTGTCTGAGTGTAAATAAAGAATTGAATTGAAAAAAAATCAAAATTTTTAATTATCTCCAATTATCAATATTGATTTCATAACATGACTTCAAAAATATGACTAAAAACATGTTATAATTTGTAAATAACAAACATTTTACAACAAATTGCTGAGCTAATAAAGCATACACAATTAATAGCAGTAAATTTAATCTGTATTAACAATTTTAGGAAGTCATGGTTGATGAATATAATTACTACATATACCCTAAGTAAGGTGAGAGTAGACATCTCATTGCGAATAATCACAAATCTTTATCAATCTTTCTGACAATCATAGTTGATCACAATAATCTTATGACACCTGCAAATAACATTTATAGTTCAAAATAGGTACTTCTCTCAGAGTAATAAAGATATTATTTCTGATTTTCAACGATTCTCTTTTGTTTCCTCGCTCTCATTTTATTACATCATTTCATCAAAATAACTTTGTTCATCAAAACACACAACTGATTAAGACTCTTAAATATTAAAATATGTATAACAATTCACAAAAACGCAATGTACATTATTCCGGACTTATCATAAAAATCTAAATAGCTACTTCATAACTAAACTTATAACTTAGGAATGAATAATGACTTACATAACTTCTATGTCTTTACTCTAAAACTGTCTCCAATGTGTAATAACTTTATAAGTAATGAATTATCGTGTTTCATCTAAACCACATGCTATACATGGTACTCAGACATGGTACGCTTCTCACTCGAAAGTTCACTATGATAACAACTTGTTTTAAAACAATAAAATTAGTTCATAATAATCATAATTCAACTGACAATATTTGAATCCTCACAATTATGTTTCCAACATTACATTTCACACGTTACATTGTGTTACGAAAAACTTGTCAGTGACAAAAATGACTGTCAACCTCTCTTTAAACTACCCACGCTATTATCTGCGCAATCGCGGTCAACTCTAACCTACGAGAGTATCAAAATCTCTTTTACAATGAAATTAAAATCTATTTATTGTTCATCTTTATCTTCTTTTTTATATATTATTTGAATATCTTAAATCACTAAATAGTAATTTTTAAGAGTAAAAATAATTTCCAAACTAAATTTCAATAACTGTACAAAGGGAAACAATTCAATCTAAAAAATATCAAAATCTCAATCTCTCATGCTACACTTATAAAGAGAAGAAACCAACATGGGAACAAACCTATTTGTCAGCTTTATTGCTATATATGTAAAAATACTTTAAAACGTTTAGTATACAATCCTTTTGCTCCTTGTACATCTCAATATGATGTACTTCCAATATTAAAAGATTCAATACACTTTTATCGTTAAGACGGTGCGCTGTATTCAACCTGAAACTAAGTGTTACAGAATAATTATTGGTGATACAGGAAACACAAAGACGGGTAGTTTATTCTAATATACACATCCTCGTCCCAAATGGTGTGTGTATTGATATGAGAAAAACAATTATTTGATCAAAGATATCTATTTTAATCAGATTGCAGTTTTTTTTTCTCATTCGTTGAAGGCCGTATATGGTGACCCATAGTTGTTTAAATCCGCTCCATGTGGACCAGGTTGGTAGTTGTCTCATTGTCAATTATATCACATCTTCTAATGATCAGTTGCTTAACATATTCATCTTGCCTATTTTGTTTGAGGCGTTGTACATCCTGAATTTTTCGGTCAAGTTTTTTGTTTCAAATTTAATTGTTGTCAGCTTTATTGTTATATAAAAATAAGGAGATGAGTTATGATTGCCAATGAGACAACTATCCACCAAAGTTCAAATAAAGTGGATGTAAGCAATTATAGACAACCGTACGGCCTTCAACAATGAGAAAAACCCATACCGTATAGTCGGCTATAAAAGGCCCCGACATGAAAAATATGAAACATTTCAATTGAGAAAACTAACGGCCTAATTTATAACAAAACAATTAACGAAAAACAAATATGACAGACATGAACCAACGACAACCACTGAACTACAGGCTCCTGACTTGGGACAGGCACATAAAGAATGTGGTGGGGTTAAAATACATGCTGAATTTTCGGTCCTGCTTTTTGAAACAAAAGCAGGACCTAAAAGGTTGTTCCCTTATATATTCATTACACTACTTCCTTTAACAAAATTGGTGTATACCAATTATGTAACACAATGTGTTTCATAACAATAATTATCAAGGTGTAATCAAATATAGCATAACTAAAACAAATACATTTACCCTTTAGACACTTAATAACAATGTGTACGAATATTATAGACATATACCCTGCAGCCAGTAAATGACAATGTCCACTGTTAAATAACATGTATCCTGCAGCAGAGGTTAATTGCATTGTTTGACAATTAACCTCAGACTAGTATTATTCAACATCCAAACTACTACGCAACCTGCCAACAGCTATGAGATGATTAATGGCCCACTGAACTATATAAGATCCAGCTTTGGACTCGAACGGCAGATAGATTCGTACAGATAGATTCAGATAGGAGATTCCGCCAAGGTCTCCCCTTGTGGGTAGGCTGGAACTCATGCACCTAATATCCGAATGTACTCCATCAGGACTGAACAGTTATACTACTATACGATCACGTGTCCGTGTGAGATAATGAACATTCGAACAATTCAACTTTAAAGACAGTTTGTGAACATTCGAACATTTGAACTTTAGAATCTTTCTTGACTTTGTAATTATATAATAAAATTATTTAATCAACCACTGACTTCATTACAATTATTAGGTAGTTGCCAATACAATGGCAATGCACTAAAGAATTCAATTCAATTCAATTCAAAGTTTTATTTAAAGTCGATTTTCAATCAACTACATAAACGCAAGCTCTAGTGAGCTTTTCAAATCTATCGAATAACAAAATATATACACACTTACAAACATTTTTAAACATACACTGCACTGGCATGAGCTGGTATTTGGAAGAAGGTTAGTTATTTAATTTACAGTGTATTATATAATATTCAAAAGACACAAAAAAAACGATAGCTCAGGTTCCATCTACTATTTTTTATTTTATTAAAGACTAAAAGTATTAATTTTGATTTTTTTAATGTCTAAGATTCGTTGCTTATACTTATTTTGGTAGATATATTGGTCATTTAAAAAAAATATCGATTGATTGATTGATTGTTGGTTGCTGAACGTCAAGTGGCAAATATTGCATACATGTTCAGGACGTGAAAAAATAACAATAAATACAATATGTAGATCCTGTAATAGAGGCCGTTCGGGATGAAGGTCGGGAAATTTGGACTGCCACGGGAAAATGAGGGTAGATTGGATAGGAACATAAATTTAGCCTTGCAACAGGCAAATAAGAAATATCGAATTTTGAAATTGAAAAATTGAAAAGTTACTAGTTTAAACCACCCTCTTTATAAGCATATTAAAACAAACAATACTCTGTCGCTCCTGTTACAATGTTCAAAGGTAATTCTCGGCTTTTCAGAAAAGATCTCGATGAAATTATAAGCTTGTTTTCATGGCCAATTAGGTGGGTTTCAAAACAAAACTTCTATATATTTCAATTCTGTGTATTGATAGTTTTTTGTCAATTTTCCATGTTGTACCGAAAAATACCTATAAAAATTATTTTTAAAGGTTATGAAAATAATCAAAAGCAAAGTAAGTCTAAAATAGCATAATTATCAGTATTATTTTCTTTCTAATAAATCCAACATCAAATAATTCCCTCGCATAATGTTTTACTTTTGTCATTTTGTTTTTAGTTACAGGAACGTACATTAAATGATATACCCGGCATCATCATCTTAAGTTGTCCTGTTACCTATTTTGTCTATCCTGTTACCGATAGCAGTATTGCATTTTATGTATGGAAAATTGCGAAGGTGAAGTATTGTTACCTTTAAATAAGTTTAAATAACCAAACATTTCATTGTGTGTAAAAATATGTAATTATATACTTCTTGATGTTTCAGTCAGAAATTGTCTATCCTGTTACTGTAACCATAAAAACACAGGGCGGATCCAGCCATTTTTAAAAGGGGTTCCAAACCCAGGATAAAGGGTGTTCCAACCATATGTCATGTCCCCATTCAAAAGCATTGATCTTCAAAAGGGGTTCCAACCCCGGACCCCCTCTAGATCCGCCACTGTAACAGGCAGCTTACAGGATAGAAATATCAGGATAGACAAATTTCTTTATTTATGAATGCTGTTGTGGAATAACTACTCCCTTTTATATTTATGAATGCTGTTGTGGAATAACTACTCCCTTTTATGCAGTGATATTGTTGTGCTTCTGTGGTCTTGGTTTCCAACACGTGATTGCAAGTATATGTTGTCTTTAATAAATGTGTTGGTAACAGCATAGACAGGTTCAAAGGGTATACGCACTTATTTTTTCCGCTAAGTGTCTTGAATTTTCTTTTCTCTTAACTGTTATACAACAAACATACCGTGTTCAATATTTAGTATGCTTTGTGTTTTTGAAATCAGCACTGAATAGCACTAAATAGTTCCATACTCATAGGGAGGAACAATTTAACAGTTGATCTAGTATCGTTAACAGGATAGACAAGCATTTCATGCAGTCAGGATTCTACTTCGTCAAAATTATCTCCCTTTACGCCTATGGCAAGCCGTTTTATATTTATTCACTTTCAAGATATCTTATAAAGTTAAATCAGATATCTTTATAATTAAATAAGATATCTTATAAACTTAATAAGATGTCTTTTAAACTAAATAAGATATCTTATTAACTAAATAAGATATCTTCCTTTCTTTTTACGAATTGAAATAAAGTATCCCTTTATGTTGGAGAAAAGATTGACCAATCATAAAATCAATAGCAATTCAGATCGAGATTGCTAATTTGTATCTGTATCTGTATTATAGATTCTGCCAGTGTAGGCACACCTCCAATGGAGTAGAATAAAAAATCAAGTGTCCTTCACCACCCACTAGACAATAATATATCAGTAAAAATGACTTCTGTTTCGCCACCGTTGTGTACAAATAATATATAATTTCACAATAAAAAAAGAAAATTATCTTTTATTTTAATTCGAATGCACCCATAAAATAACCAAAATTTATAATTGGTTAACAACGGTCTATTTGATTTGATTACAACTGATGATACCTGTGGAGATTCCAACCCTGATCATCCGCATAATGTCAAAATAATTACTGTGCACTTAAGCTTTATTTCAATACTTGTTTTCTCCATTTTTGTTATCAATTAAGCCTTAAATTTCATTGGCCAACATTTATTCTCGGCTGTATTAAATGGAAGTGCATGTTGTTGACATACAAATTACTAAAATGTGCATTTCCACGGAGGTTGTAAATGATCATTTCACGATAAATGAAAGAAAACAAAGCAATTCCTTGTTTCCCATCAATATGAATGAAATTTGTTTAATGTGCTTCAAGCAGGAAAAATTGCAATATGAAAATAACAGTTTACTAACAGCAAAGAAAATCCCAATAAGAAAACAGGGATATTTCTTTTGTCTTTTTTCTAGGTAATCCTGCTTTTAATATCAAAAGATTCAAATGAAAAGAACTTATCACATTTAGTTTGTTAGAAATCTTAATTGTAATTTTTATTGTTTTAAAGATTCTTATTTAATATATGAAATATATATATAAGATATCTTATTTAGATTATCAGATATCTTATTTAATATATAAGATATCTTATTTAATAAATAAGATATCTTATTTAATATATAAGATATCTTATTTAATAATTAAGATATCTTATATATTAAATAAGATATCTTTTAAATAAGAATATATAAGATTTCTTATTTAATATATAAGATATCTTATTTAATAATTAAGATATCTTATTTAATATATAAGATATCTTATTTAATAATTAAGATATCTATTTTAATAATTAAGATATCTATTTTGATATATAAGATATGTTATTTAATATATAAGATATCTTATTTCATAATTAAGATATCTTATTTGATATATAAGATATCTTATTTAATAATTAAGATATCTTATTTAATAATTAAGATATCTATTTTAATAATATAGATATCTTATTTAATAAATGAGATATCGTATTTGATATATAAGATATCTTATTAAATATATAAGATATCTTATTTAATAAATAAGATATATTTTTGATATATAAGATATCTTATTTGATATATAAGATATCTTATTTAATATATTAGATATCTTATTTTATAAATAAGATATCTTATTAAATAAGAATATATAAGATATCTTATTTAATATATAAGATATCTTATTTAATAATTAAGATATCTTATTTAATAAATGAGATATCTTATTTAATAATTAAGATATCTTATTTAATGATTTAGATATCTTATTCAATAAATGAGATATCTTATTGAATAATTAAGATATCTTATTTAATATATAAGATATCTTAATTACTTTTAAAAGATATTTTATTTAAAATGAAATATATCTATATAAGTCCCACTTAAAATGTATTGCTAATCTCATTTCAATCTGTTTTCTGTTTATCTAGAAATAAGAATTTAGGAAATTATTATAAAGAATTAAAATATTTTATGAAATTCCAGTTGTTTTTTTGGGGATTTCTTTGATAAATTCAAAATGTTCTTCCTTTCAGAATTCGGCAGCCAGAAATAGTAACAGGAATGAGATTTAGTCCACAAACTGACATGATACAAAAATTAGGGATGTTTCAAATTCTTTAAAGCAGTCACTTGTGCTGGGATGGTCATATTTGATCTACATTTTTATAAACATATGGTTAACATACCTCTCTTTTATTCTATCCAAATATGACAAAAACGGTTTTGTTAGCTTACTTTTATTATATTTTGATGGTGTTTTCATCACGATCTTTCCTTGATTATCACTTGCTTCAAAGTCAATAGATTTTTATACAGTAACTGGTTTTTTTTTTTTTATATAATATGTCATATTTCAAATAGCTTGAAAAAACCAAATCACAAAATACTGAACTTCGAGGAAAATTCAAAACGGCAAATGGCAAAATCAAAAGCTCAAACACATCAAACATAAACTATACAAGATAGCTCAAGAACAATACTTTAGGACGCCAAAAATCATTTTTATTCTGATTGTAAAGTTAATATACACTTTTGATACAGCTAACGTGTTTGTAGCGCAATTAATCTCAAGGCCAAGAATTAATTCAGGTCGCAGTTTGTCATTTCTAATACACCCATATGCTTTCTGGATATTAACATCACGAATATTTATTAATAACCGACTCTTCTCAACTGCCATTTTGAAAGTGCGATCACATGATATATTTACTGCCGTGTAGTTCCATAAGGAGCGTTCATTGTTGAATTTATTTACTTATGCTATTTTAAATAAGATATCTTATACAGTTAATAAGATATCTGATAAACTAAATAAGATATCTTATTAACTAAATAAGATATCTGATAAATCAATCATATAAGATATCTTGTATAACTTATAAGATATCTTATATGGTTAATAAGATATCTTATAAAGTAAATAAGATATCTTATATACTTTTAAAGATATCTTATAAACTAAACAAGATATCTTATAAAGTACTTGTTTAAAGATATCTTTAAAAGATATAAGATATCTTATAAACTATACAAGATATCTTTAAAAGTTAATAAGATATCTTATTAAATTCAAATTAAATAAGATATCTTATAAACATTAGAAGACATCTTATATACTTTTAAGATATCTTATTTACTTTAAAAGATATCTTGAAATTGAATAAATATAAAAACGGTTTGCCATATACGCCACCTAATTTTTATAATCGTAATAATGGAAGCCATTGTAGTGATGACGCGCTGTCAATTTAGCTCTTGAAAACCGATAGATTTGTCCACATAGTATTATTACGATTCCTTATACGCCAGTTGTATTTTAAAAGACAAATGTATCTACTAGCTATTGAGCATCATTTAATGTACTTTTATGCATTTGGTCAACTTAAAACTATTGTCTTATCGGTTGTCAGGGGAATTTTCGAAAGTTCAAAAATATTTTAAAAATTCTAATTAAATATTTCGTGGAAGGGCAGACTAAAATTTTTCAGAGGTTGAAAACTAATTACCCTAGATAACACACACAAAAATGAAGTTTTTGAAGTTATGCATTTTAAGATCCACTAGAAAAGTTTGTCGACAAGTACTTTTAGTAAAAATTGTTATTCGAACACGCCTACTCTGTTGTTATGACTCATTAGAAAGGTATTTCACTTGACCCATATATTTCATCTCTTAGTTCTGTAAATTTTAATGTTTTGTATCAACCTACAGCCTAAATATATAAAAATAATAGAATATGAAGCGAGATGATGTATCAAATATTTTTCTTTTATACGTTTTCAAGACAGAATAGTCAACCCAAACACGCCTGAACCTAAAAGGTGTACTCGACTTTCTCTTTCGATGAAATTATTGCCTATTTTGGGATTTTTTCCCAAAAACTGTCACTGGGGCAGAGATGCAAATTGATGCTTTAGGAAGATAAATCTATTATCTTTCTTTGGAATTTTTCGGCGGAATTATGCACAAAAGATCCACGAGAATTTGCACCTACCAAAATCGACTGTTTTGTGAACATTTGACTATAATTTAAAAGTTTACAAATATCTCGAAGCTCAATTCAATAATTTAAGTAAAACACATACATAACATGCATAAAATCCTAAATTAGGCATATTTATTAAACTTTTAAAGCCCATAGAAACAGATGTAAACAATTCAAATTTACAAACTTCGCCTTTTTACCTTCTCTAACAAAGAGTTCCATTTCTTTTGTTTAATTTCAACTGGGTTTCCGCCTGCATGTACGCACTGTGTATCATCGCCACCGGAAATTGGGTACTAACGAAGCGGAGAGAAATGGAAAAAAAGTAAACAAGGTAAGAATTCATTCAATTTAAAGCATTTCTACTGATTTGACGAGGGTATCGCTTAAGAAATGATTTTCTGATATATAATTCTTTAAATTATTAGGCCGATAAGTACAAAATTAAGACAAGATTTTGTGTTATACTCCAAAGCTTGCCACTTAGTACCTGAAAATTTCGAGGTCGATTGTCCTCTGTCCCCCATTGGCAAGATATTCAACTGTTTTCATTATTTTTCCAGACACGTTTTAGATTATAATAGTGTGACATCATATTGACTGAAATTTGTTGTCATAAAGATGTTTTTAAAGAATATGGACCAACACATTGTTTGTTTATTGTACGGCGAATTGCAGGACGTTGTACGGCGAATTGCAAAATAACAACTTTTATCTGTAAAGCGTCTTGCAATATATTGTAGTTAAAAGATGAAATTAATCAATGTTAAGATAATATCAAGTGACGATATTTTGGCTGTATCAAAGCTTTACCGGCTGACAAATATACAAAATAAACTACTTATCAAATATTATAAAATACATGCCGTTAATTTCGTTCAGAAGTCGTCGTTGCGTACCTCTATTTGACTTTGTGTTTTTAAAGACAAAAAGGTTTTTTCAACCATATTATCCTAAATACATTCATATATCGTTATAATACTAACAACTGTTGTCTTATTTGTTGTCAGGGTGAAATTTTGTAAGAAAAAACCGACCATTCATCTTTTGTTGGTGCTGGGTTTTTTTTTAAAATATAAACAGTGGAGATGTTGTATGATTGCAAATAAGATTACTATCCACCAGGGTCAAATAAAGTGTATGTAAGCAATTATATGCTATCGTTTGGCCTTCAACAACGAAAAATCGTATCTTATAGTCGGCTATAAAAAGCCCCGACATGAAAATTGTGGAAGGATTCAACCAAAAAACTAACGGCCTAACTCATAACAAAACAATTTACGAAAAACAACAAATATGATAGAGTTGATCCAACGACAACCACCGAACTACAGGCTCGTGACTTCGGACAGACACATAAAGAATGTGCTTGGTAAAATAGATTTAGGAAGATGTGGTATGAGTCCCAATGAGACAACTCTCCATCCAAGTCAAAATTTATAAAAGTAAACCATTATAGGTCAAGGTACAGTCTTCAACATTGTTTATTTTTTTAAATTCTGAAATGAATAATTTGTTAAAAGAAAAGTGAAGAAAATACTTTGTTTTCATTTAAAATTAGGAGAAATGAATCATGAATTGTGTTTCGAATTAATTTTCTTGTTTCTTATTGAAAATTAGATTGTATTTTTTTAGTTTAGGTAAATTCAATCAATCTTTTATTTACAGGAAACAATAACAAAAGACTGTTGCTAAGACTGTTTGGCCTAAACTTAAAGGAGTAGATGGAGGGGTAGTGAAAAGGAGTGTATTCGTCCGAATTTTCATTGTAGTACATTTTCATGATTACTATGCATAATATTTCTCAGTACATTTTAAAGTCATATTGTGCCAATTAAAATTATATAATTAATACAAGTAAGACTTGCATTTGCCTTAAAAGATATAGCAGTACGTGATTATTTGTTTTCAAACACACCTTCTCTGTTTTGAAACTTATAAAGGTATGGATCTCGGCCTATCTGTTTGGTTGAATATAAATGTGAATTCACAGAGTTTCAAAATCAACAGTTAGCCCTATTTTTGTGTGTGTGTAAATAATATAATCTTTAGATAGATGCTAAAATTAAAATCATTTTTCTTAATAAGAAGTAAAAAGTGCAACTTAAGCACGCCTGAATGTAAAAAGGTATACCCGACTTATTCTTTCACGATAAGAATTTACCGATTTGGGTATTTTAACAAAACTGTTTACGAGGGCAAATAAACAAATGAACGCTATCAAATCAACATTTAAATTTACGTGGATTTTTCCTAAAGAATTTATGAGTATGCACCATCAGGATTCAAAAATATTTCAACCTGTCCTTATTAGATGTTATTTCATTATAATTCTTTAAACTTACAAGTCGAAGATGCTAGCTTTTGTGAATTGTATTAATAAATAGATATAAGAAGATGTGGTATGAGTGCCAATGAGACAATGCAGCGGGTTTAAACGTTTTAATGGTACCAAACCTTCACCCTTTTTCTGAAACAATAGTGTAACATCACAACATAGAAAGACACACTATAAAATATCAACTGAAATAGCTTAACTCAATCAAAGGACATATTAACACCATTGAACATACATTATAAGTATATAGTATTAAGATGACAACCAAAAAAACTTCATACAAGGTCATCTTTATTCTCAAGTAGAAAGTTTATATAAATAGTTTATGCCGTAGCCACAGCCGGATTTGTATCCCTTGTATCGGGTTCTTCTTTCATTCTTTCCAAAAATGATTAATCTAAGGTTAATATGTTTTTAAAATTCAAACAGTGTTAGCCACCGAGCTTGTTCATTTCTTACTATATAGAGACGAAGTTTTTTTTAGAAAATTAATGTTCTTTATTCTAATATATTGGCTGTATCTGCCTTTTACAAATAAGACAATAACATTAATTGAAAAAGGAGTCGTGGAATGGTTTTCACTGAAAGGACTTTCAAACAAAGTCCAGATGAAATAGATTTGACCAACTATTGGTCACTATACACTTCACAATGAACAAACCCATACCGTATCAAAATTGCCTGAATTATGACAAAATCATAAACAAATATGTCAGGCAGCAACTTACGACAGCCGCTGTATTACATGTTCCTGACCAGGGACAGACACATATATAATGAGGCGGGGCTAAACATGTTTGTGAGCACTCAAACCTCCCTTAACATGGTGCCGTGGTGTAGCAATACAACATTTTTTTTTGCAGAGAATGATAATTCATTTATATTTCATTTTATTTGAAAGTTGAAAGAGAATTCATTCACTTAATAGTTCTAAATATTCAATGCGGAAAAATTCTCCTCCCCTTACCTTCTTCCTTCCCTCCACCCACAACCCATCCCCGAAATGTTCATCACTTATATGCAATTGCTGACTAATGTTGTATGGTTAAAACATTTGGTTGAGGCAATCTAAAGTTTGAGAACAGAAACGACAGATTTAGCTTTTTTTCATTTATAAAAGGGCATAACTCAAGAACGGTAACAGTGACGCTACCCAATTTATAACTTGATCTGTGTTTTGTGGTGATAAGCATTTCGTGTAAGTTTTAAAACATTTGGTTAAGGCATACTAAAGTTAGAGAACGGAAACCAATTTTTGGGACTTTCTGGACGGACGGGACAGACAGGTCGGACGGACATGGGTAACATTAAACGCTACGTCAGGGGCATAACAACAGGTCAGGTAAAACAGTGACATGCCTTTCCGAAAGTTACAACATTTGTCAGCTTTTGTATACGCCGTATTCATATTGTATACATCAGGTATGTAAAAGATGTAATAGGACTGTGTTCAAGCCTTATATTGTGTATACATCTTATATGGTGTCAAGCGAATTGTATTTTTATCAAATGCATAATTAGATATTTGAACCTAATACTTTATTTTCTTTAAAAAGACGGCAAATAAATATTTTGAAATTAGCAAGTTGCCATACAATTGAAAACAAGTTGCCATACAGTAAATTTGTCAACACGAGCAAGTTGCCGTACCCTAGACTTTATTTTTATGGTCTATATTCTTTAAAACCATCATTTTGACAACAAATTTCAGTAAATATGATGCCACACTATAATAATCTAAAAAGTGTCTGGAAAAATAATGAAAACAGTTGAATATCTTGCCAATGGGGCGACAGAGGACGATCGACCTCGAAATTTTCAGGTACTAAGTGGCGAGTATAACACAAAATCCTGTCTTAATTTTTACTTATCGGCCTAATAATTTATAGAATTATATATCAGAAAATCATTTCTTAAGCGGTACCCTCGTCAAATCAGTAAAATGCTTTAAATTGAATGAATTCTTACCTTGTTTACTTTTATTTTCCATTTCTCTTCGCTTCGTTAGTACCCAATTTCCGGTGTCGATGATACACAGTGGTACGCCGATTGAATTTAATTTGTTGAAAAAAAGTTACATAGAATAATAATTACATTACATGTATGTTTTCACGAGAATCCGTTAATTTGATTGGCTAATAACAATCGCGCGTCATTCAAAACAAGTTGCTTTCTTTAAAAAGAAAACAATACTTGAACCCGAGACTGCTAACTGGTCACCAAAAATTGTTGCTGAATTTTTGGTTGCTTTTGATTTGAAATAATTGACTGTGAATAGAATAAGATAATGATGATGTTAAAACACCTTTATTGAAAAATGTAATTGTGTGTAGATTCTTGCACAAGTCAATTAAAAGCAATGTTGGATAGTTGTGAATAGAAAAGTATATATACAGCTATTTGAATTTAAATTTTTAAGGCTTGACTATTTTATTTATTACTTGGGAGTGTACATCATTTTTTTCATAATCCTATAGCAAATTGCACAAACCAATCGCAATATAAGTTTAAGCACTCAATTTGCCTTATAATCTGGATGCATTTATTTTATCTATCATATCTTCATATTTTGGTTTTTCCTGGATACCTTCAATTATTCTTATACTCGTTATTGAAGCTGTCTGTACTTACGGTTGATGTTGTATAGATAAGTTTACAGTACAATTTCCATGTGAAGTGAAACCCTGTGGCATGCGACTTATAAGAAGGTTTCGTATATTTTTCTTGAGAGTAACACACCAGCTTCATATACTGACAATTATTTTAGTCTCATGAAACATCTCAAATTTTAAGGATTCCTGAAGTTACTTAAATCAATCCAAATATTCTACAGGAAAACTTGGTTTTGAAGAATATCTTATTTTCAGAAGTTTGTGAATACCTGAACATACTCTCAGAAGAACCAATTTATATAAAAAGATATGAAGATATAATTAAAAGATACCAGGATTAAAATGTTGTACGCCAGACGCGAGTTCAGTCTACAAAAGACTCATCAGTGACGCTCGAATAAAAAAGTTAAAAAGGCCAAATAAAGTACGAAGTTGAAAGGAATTGAGGACCCAAAATTTCGAAACAAAGGTTTTGCCGAATACATCTAAGGTAATCTATTCCTAGGGTAGGAAATCCTTAGCATTTCGAAAATGTCAAAGTTTATAATAGGACAGTCACTTAATAAAAAAAGAAAAGAGAAACAGCTAGAGGTCAGAATACCTTAAGTAATGATGACCATGCTTGAAAGTCACATGTCAAGCTCTTACTGCCGTGTCCTGAATTTAGATAAGAAAAGCGAAAATTCACATTCGCGAGTGAAATTAATATATATGCATGCACGTGTTTTTTGGGTTGTTTTTGCGCAAGAAATAGTCAATAGAAAGCATACACACTGATACTCTAGATAAGAATACGCATTTGCATCATCACATACATTAATCTTGGCTCAAATCTAATGTTTAATAGTTGAATTCTGATGTCAAACTACCTACCTCAAGTGAACGCAAACCGATAGTGTGTCGTGTGAACAGGGTGATATATAATGTAAATGAACTAGGATAGCTGGTCAACACAATGAATACAATATTCGAAATCGTACCATATTGCAAAGATTTAGATGCTATAAGGTTGAACTACTAAAACTGGAAAAAAAACGAATTGATATTTAATTATTAACATACATTCCCGTTAATGAATCTTTTCCGAAAATTTAGAATATAATATCAATAAACACAAACGTCAAGTATTTACTGATGGACATTTTATTTATCAAATCAATCTCTTTTAAACTCTAACTTTCCACTATATGAATATATTGCTATACAAAATATAAGCAGAGACTTATAAATCCATACTAAAACAGTATAAAAAAATCAACGTAGTAATCTAAATTTTTAATGATTATTGTAAAATATTAATTACGTTTTTTGTGAGATGCAAGGTTTAATATCCTTGTGAATTGAAACCATGCAAGTATTTTTTAATTCAACACCGTTTGAAATTTAGATACTAACTTGTGTATACGCATCCCTGTTCATTGGTGCTCATATGTTGCATATAATTTTCATAAAAGCATTCACTGTTCAAACCCGTGGGACATAATACACGTATATATAACATTTTAATTATATTCTATTAACTTGAAGGATAAATTTAGTCTCAGTTTAAACTTAATAAATTTAATGAATATTCTCTTTGTCCGGTAGTATCTATTAATGAAATTAAATATTTTTGACAGAAAAAATCCTTTTGTCTAATTATCTTTCCGACCTGAGATAAATATTTATAACAGAAATATCGTTTTGTTAATTTTCTTCATACTTTCCGACATTTTCCCAGGCTATGGTTGAAATACAAAATATCACGTGATAAAAGTTCAGAAATAATCATCTTATTCTGGGACATTATATTTAATTAACTATTCCCAGGTTTACTGTCAAAATGCCATAACAGCCCGCTGTATTAAAACTACACACACAACACGTACAGGGACCGTCTCAAAGCTTGAATTATGTAATTGCGTTATAATTATACTAACATTCGCATTATTAAAAACACATATGTTTTGTCAAAAGGCAAATAGGTTCTAACATATAAATGATTTTTTGACTGCAACCTAGTCTTTATTTCTTTACTATCCGATCTACAAATGAACTTTGATTGTTGAAATATAAAATGTCACGTGGTAGCCTATCCATAGAGGGACCGTATCAAAGACATAGATAACTACCTGTATAAATGATCGAACATTTTCGAGAAGTTCCGAGAATCTTGTTTCCGTAAATATCCGAATGGCCCATAGAAGCTACAAAACTCACCAATATATAGGGTTCAGGGTTCACGCAATTAACCTTCATATCAAAATGAAATGTTACATTCACGATGACACGTGCTTCCACAAAAAGTGCACAGATAATTAAAAGAAAAACTTGACAAAACTTTTTTTATGGTCTTAGCATAAAATGTAATTATAAGAAATGAATGCTTCGTTTAGTAATTTGATAGGGTTGTAAAGTGTTGATCGTGCACACATTTTAAGAATGAATCGCTTCCGCTTCATGCAAAATGTGCTTCGGTCAACACTTTTACACCCAAAAAATTACAAAAGAAGCATTCATTTCTTAAATAAGGAAACTGATTTTACATTAGAGTCATCATAAACATTCTAAAATAGTTCATTTATCAGATTTCAAGGATATCAGAAAACAGGGAAAAAAGTCATTTGAAATGTGTTACCCTGGCTCTGAACGCACATAAATTAAGCAAAAACTTAATGTTTAAAATCATAAATCATACAAACTTTCATTTAAACACTTACAACTGCATTTTTCATTTAAAAAATAAAAAAAAAAAAAAAAATATCATAGGTGTACTGAAAATTCGACATTTTTAAAAAGTGACCCATATAAAGAAATAATAATATAAAGCTAGTTTAACTGTTGAAATGTGACGTTAAATGACGATTTTCAACTTTTGATTGCTACTTTCGAATTGTGTATTCATTCTAAATTAAAGTTAAAGTCTGCAGACACCGCTCCAATATCGTGTCATTCTTATATCGATGAAATGAAGCATTTTCGGTCGCAGACTTCATCGGATTAAAATGACAACCCTGCAAAATTTCATTGCAAAATATGGAACAGCTTTCAGTAATTGGAATTATTCGGCTTTTGATTATCATACTCTTGACACTAGTGCACAAAAGCAAATAATATTAGTGAGATGCAAAGAAATAAAACTGACATAAACACGTGTCAAACGACAGAAATCTATTATCAGATATCGACGATATTAAATCAAGAAATTAGACCAACTACATCAATATAATGAAAATACGACAAATGTCATTATCATAATTGAAATCATCGTCCCAATACCAATTTCTGTCTTTTTTTTTAATTGATTATCAGTGATTAATAATTTGATTTGTCTATAAATAAATAGCAACTACCCTGTCAATTTTTCCTTTGTTGTTTATGTGTCTTTTGACACGTTCCAAATGTGTCTGTATCAAAACATGACAAAGGAAAGGGTGTATCAAGTCGAAGACCTACAACAATTCTAATTGTCAGGTAAGAATGAAATTATTAAACATTAAAAGAGAGGCGAAAGATACCAAAGAGACATTCAAAATCTTACGTGAGGTCAACTTTTCGCTTCACGTATTAAACTCAATAATCCCATATGGTTTTTTTTATCGATCATATTGTGTTTTATTGTTCTTTTGCATTATGAGTTATTGATTTAACGGTGCATGTAACAAACATGTTACACAAAAATCTTTAATTCATATGTATGTGTTGAAGTGAGACTTCAGAAATCTTGCATTTACCTGTACATGTGAAATTATGCCTTCAAGATCGTGTGTATATTTTAACAGTTATAAGTAATGTGACAGTAAAATTGAATAAAAAGGGGGCATACGGAACCAATTGCTTCTTCGTTTTAATTTATTTTATATTCACTTATCTATTAATAGTTTCACAGTTAATGATTTTCATTTTCTTTTCATACAGACCGACAACAAAACACTGTTGATTGACAAATAAAAGATTTCATTCGTTGCTACGTGATAACAAGATTTCTGAGTACTGAAATATCACACTTTTATCTATCATTTGTTGTATTTAAAATGTGTAATAAAATGAAATTAACTTAGGTGATCACGTTTGACAACTGTAACTAAAATTTCTTTATTTATAGATATTTCTGTATCATTACCAATGTTTTTAATCAAAGAAACATCCATGGCATACGTACATTGTGTTCCCACATGCAAGACAGAATTAAATAGGTGATCTTACCACCAGCTAGGAATATAACTAATTTAGAGGTAAGAAATCTAATTTGTGCTCCTATATTAATACACGCACATATCTCTCATCGGGATTCGGAAATAAAAGAGATTGGAAACCACAGGCACTTGTCTCTGAAAAAATTACCGATATACTTTAATGTTATATTAAAGTATAAATGGAGGGGGGAATTTCAGAGACAAGTGTCTGTGTTGGAAACTTCTACAGAGTAAATGCATGTTGCTTGGTTAATATCTAAATATGTTGATTGAATGGCAATAGAAACACCTACTTATATTTTCCATTTGATAAAATCTTCTTTGGGAGTTGACCGATCGATATGAAATTGAAAGGCCTTCTAAGGATATGCCTGCAAAAACATATCCAGCCATATTCAGAGCTGTTTGATTTTAAGATTTTAAAATGTTAAATTCTAAATTTTTAACAAAAAAAAATGGAATTTACACTTTGAATGGCAAATGTCCACCATAATGAACCCCACAGCAAAAAGTAATGATAAACAGGCTTACTGTACAATTGGGTCCATTGTGTTTATTTACATTTGGGAGGATATTTGTGTGTTTTGATTTTTATCCATATGGGACTAATCGTAAGTTCCTAAACTGAAAAAAGTTGATGTCAGATCAAACTATTTGAGTAACATGCATAGCCAGATGATCACGAAAGCATTAAAGAACATTTTTGTATTGTCATCAAAGATGTGTTGCGCTTCTATGGGAACTGCGTATATTTTATGGTATGTGTTTACAAGAATATACACTTGATAAGTACCTTGACACTGCACTTCTTAACAATCAAAAATTGGCACGAATGGTTTGCGCATCATTAGTGTTATATACATGTCTAATTGTTTTATTAATAAAAAATATTAAGCATACGATGTTTAACTAAAGATCACATGCAACATTTTTATGTATATTAGTGATGCTCGAGAGAAAAGTAACCTAAATTAATAATAAGAAGTCATTAAGTATGAATAAATAAGAAATAAGGTGGTATTTTTAAAACTATTCCATCAGTTACCATCATATCGATAATCGTTTGGCTACAAGCTCTGTTGCGACCAATATTTAAAACTTGGTCGGGATTTTGAACAAACGATACAACGATGTAATTGGCAAAGACATACGTTTTGCTTTATATCAGTTATACTAAAAAGTTTTATGTAAAAATGAAGCAGTTGTTAACATTCTCTCTTATCGACTGCAAGTCGTTTGTGCGTTTCTACAGCCGATATTTGTGGATGCTGGTTTCTTGAATGAAAGAAATCCGAGTAGTTGCAATAAACCAGATACACAATATGTATGATTACCAATACTAAAATGTAAATGTCGAATTAATAAACAAAGTTCGATTTATTAAATTGATTAGTTGTTTTTGCGAAACGTACAGTTGCAAATATTCCGGCAGTAAAACCCAAAGTGGGGCGTCCGTTTGGCTGTGCGGGATGTCGAAGTATGCAGCCACGTCCGATGAGAATGCGGACTTTAAATCTGATGCCACGCTAACTGCACGTCAAGAGTCCTTGCAATAACTGTTTGAGGGGTCCGTACGTAGGTAGCCTGTTGCAAGGCAAAATGTATGTCTATATTCAATATACCCTCATTTGTTAGTTGCAGTCCAAATTTCTCCAACCTTCATCCCGGACGGCCTCTATTACATGACCTACCTGTCGTATTTATTGTTAATTTATTCTCGTTCTGAACATGCATGACATATTTGCCACTGGACGTTAAACAAACATCAATCAATCAATCACTACCAGACGGGAATAGTCAAGATGAACATTTTTCTATAAGCAAGTAAATGCACGGGTTACTTCATTAGAACTGCATTGCCAGATAAATTCTGATGGGATATTGCTGACGCCACAGTCGAATTAAAATTTAGTTCTCTGATTTCGCTATACTTCATACGAGTGTGAAGCACAGCGAAATCAGAGAACTATATTTTAATTAGATTGTTGACGCCAGGGATTTGAAATAAAACTCTGTAACAACTTTAAACCAAAACTTGTTGAATGGTAGCAATTTTATGAGGATTTCTTTTGTCGAGTATCAAGTATCGAGTTATAAAAAGTGAGGATCGAGTTATAAAAGGTGAGTATCGAGTTATTAAAGATGAGTATCGAGTTATTTTATTGTATATAAATTAGGTATTTTTGTCCAATTAAACAAGATATATAATATAATTCAGACAATCTTAGCAATGGTTTATATAATTGTTTATAATTCAAAGGAACGCTGAAACTTTATACTCCCCTCCATAATTTCCGTTTTCAACAAGTAATGAAAGAACTCGTTATTCTACATGGTAGCCACATTTAGATAGACAAAAATAGATAAACTACACATAAAATATAACTAAATTATTCTCTTGTTTCAGGGGTTAAAATGTGTTTGTTATGGTGACTTTCACCGGAAAGGTTACTTTATTGGTAGTGTTTATGACCTCAGTAGCTCGAAGTATGGACCTTAATAAAACTATGTGTTCCGAGGTAGGTGCTATAAATTATAGTTGTCAAACTTAATGTATTAAACTGGTTTTAGTGTAAATAAAATAAAATGCTCCGCAGGGCGCAGCTTGATACGACCGCAGAGGTCGAACCCTGAAAAGTTGGGGCAAGTATGGACACAACATTCAAGCTTGATACAGCTCTGAATTTGGATTGTGATTAAATATCTGACACAGCATAGGTTTCTGACACAGAATGAATGTGGTCTAAGAACTTAAAATTTTAAATTGGACATTCACCTATAATGGTCCAATATCCAAAATCTAAATACATGGTTAGATTCAGCATGTCAAAGAACCCCAAGAGTTCAATTTTGATGAAATCAAACAAAGTTTAATTTTGGACCTTTTGACCTCAATGTGGACAAAGTTGATAACGGGGCCCAAAATCAAAAATCTAAATACATGGTTAGATTCAGCATATCAAAGAACCCCATATATTCAATTTTGTTGAAATCAAACAAAGTTTAATTTTGGACCCCGATTTGGACCAACTTGAAAACTGGGCCCATAATCAAAATCTAAATACATGTTTAGATTCAGCATATCAAAGAACCCTAAGAATTCAATTTTGTTAAAATCAAACTAAGTTTAATTTTGGACCCTTTGGACCTTAATGTAGACCAATTTGAAAACGGGACCAAAATTAAGAATCTAAATACACGGTTAGATTCGGCATATCAAAGAACCCCAATATTTCAATTTTGATGAAATCAAACAAAGTTTAATTTTGGACCCTTTTGACCTCAATGTGGACAAAGTTGATAACGGGGCCCAAAAATCAAAATCTAAATACATGGTTAGATTCAGCATATCAAAGAACCCCATATATTCAATTTTGTTGAAATCAAACAAAGTTTAATTTTGGACCCTGATTTGGACCAACTTGAAAACTGGGCCCATAATCAAAAATCTAAATACATGTTTAGATTCAGCATATCAAGAACCCTAAGAATTCAATTTTTGTTAAAATCAAACTAAGTTTAATTTTGGACCCTTTGGACCTTAATGTAGACCAATTTGAAAACGGGACCAAAAATTAAGAATCTAAATACACGGTTAGATTCGGCATATCAAAGAACCCCAATATTTCAATTTTGATGAAATCAAACAAAGTTTAATTTTGGACCCTTTTGACCTCAATGTGGACAAAGTTGATAACGGGGCCCAAAAATCAAAAATCTAAATACATGGTTAGATTCAGCATATCAAAGAACCCCATATATTCAATTTTTGTTGAAATCAAACAAAGTTTAATTTTGGACCCCGATTTGGACCAACTTGAAAACTGGGCCCATAATCAAAAATCTAAATACATGTTTAGATTCAGCATATCAAAGAACCCTAAGAATTCAATTTTTGTTAAAATCAAACTATGTTTAATTTTGGACCCTTTGGACCTTAATGTAGACCAATTTGAAAATGGGACCAAAAATTAAGAATCTAAATACACGGTTAGATTCGGCATATCAAAGAACCCCAATAATTCAATTTTTGATGAAATCAAACAAAGTTTAATTTTGGACCCTTTGGACCTCAATATGGACCAATTTAAAAACGGGGACCAAAATCCAAAAACTTAATACACGGTTAGATTCAGCATATTAAAGAACCCCAAGAATTCAAGAATAAAACCCCATTGAAATTGGTCAAGAAATAAGCAATTTATACAAAGTATCTTCTTTTGCACAATACTGTGCAATTGAATATTTCTTGCAATTGCGCAATACTGTGCAATTGAATATTTCTTGCTATTGCGCAAAACTGTACAATTGACAATTTCTTGCTATTGCGCAATATTGTGCTATTGGATATTTCTTGCTATTGTGCAATACTGTGCAATTGAAGATTTCTTGCTATTGCGCAATACTGTGCAATTGAAAATTTCTTGCTATTGCACAATACTTAATATATTAATTTACACATCCTGTTTGGTGTGTATCTCTTACCTTATCATTATTATTTGCTTTTATATATAAATCAGAAATTTAATAATAAAGTTTTGGAAAATTTCAATATACATAATTTAAAAGCAGTTTAGGTGAGATAAACAAAAACCTTCATCAGCAATATTTTATATTGGCAAATTTCAATGAAGTTCATTAAACTAAAGTTATTGGCAAATTTCCAATGGAATTTATTAATAATAAAGTTTTGGCAAATTTCAATATAAATAATTTAAAAGCAGTTTAGGTGAGATATTCAAATGAGTTTCAATTACCAACCTTACACTGCCTTTTAAATTATGTTTTGTACTAAAGTAATTGTCCATTAACCTGCAAACCCTTTTCCCTCCTTTTTGCACCTTATTCCTTAACACTTTGAGCCATAACTCCCAAAGACAATTCTTACCATCCTTTGTGGTATTCCAATATCCAAAATCTAAATACATAGTTAGATTCAGCATATCAAAGAACCCCAAGAATTCAATTTTGATGAAATCAAATAAAGTTCAATTTGGACCCTCTAAACCTCAATGTGGACCAATTTGATAACCGGGCCCGAATATCAAAATCTAAATACATGGTTAGATTCAGCATATCGAAGAACCCCATATATTCAATTTTTGTTGAAATCAAACAAAGTTTAATTTTGGACCCCGATTTGGACCAACTTGAAAACTGGGCCCATAATCAAAAACTAAGTACATGTTCAGATTCAGCATATCAAAGAACCCCAAGAATTCAATTTTGTTAAAATCAAACTAAGTTTAATTTTGGACCCTTTGGACCTTAATGTAGACCAATTTGAAAACAGGACCAAAAATTAAGAATCTAAATACACGGTTAGATTCGGCATATCAAAGAACCCCTATAGTTCAATTTTCGATGAAATCAAACAAAATTTAATTTTGGACCCTTTTGGCCCTAATTCCTAAACTGTTTGGATCAAAACTCCTTTTGGACCCAAATTCCTAAACGTTTAGGCAATTACCCCAAACTCAAACCCAGCTTTCCCTTTGTAACATGGAACCTTGTGGAACAATTTCATAAAGATCCATACACTTACACACAAGTTATTGTCCTGAAACTAGAAAAATGCTTGTTTTTTCCCTTTTGGCCCCTCATTCCTAAAATTTTGAGGCAATTACCCCCAAAATCAATCCCAGCCTTCCTTTGTGGTATGGTACCTTGCAGTACAATTTCAGAGATCCATACACTTGAACACAAGTAATTGTCTGGAAACTAGAAAATGCTTATTTTTGGCCCTTTTGGACCCTTATTCCTAAACGTTTTGGGCAATTACCCCCAAACTCAATTCCAGCTTTCCTTTGTGATATGGAACCTTGTAGTACAATTTCAGAAAGATCCATACACTTACACACAAGTTATTGTCATGAAACTAGAAAAATGCTTGTTTTTGCCCTTTTTGGCCCTAATTCCTAAAATTTTGAGGCAATTACCCCAAAATCAATCCCAGTATTCCCTTTGTGATATGGAACCTTGTGGTACAATGTCAGAGAGATCCATACACTAACACACAAGTTATGTCTGGAAGTTACCAAAATGCTTATTTTGGCCCTTTTGGCCCCTAATTCCTAAACTGTTGGTACCATAACCCCAAAATCAATCCCAACCTTCCTTTTGTGGTATTGAACCTTATGGTAAAATTTCATAGAGATGCATTCACTTAAACTAAAGTTAGAGTGCGAAAACCAATGTGTCTTCGGGCGACGACGACGACGACGACGCCAACGTCATCATAATATACGACCGCAAAATTTTTGCGGTCGTATATAAAAGGATTAGGATTTGAGTTAAGAGATATTAATTAAAGGTGTTACAAAGAGTTCAATCGGCGATACTTATAATACATGGTGTAGAAGCAGCAAAGTATCAAAATAATATAAAAAGAATCCCGTTGAGATACTGAAAAAAGTATTTTATAAAAATAGTTATTGCAATAACGTGTAGTACTAATATACTTATATCCAAATTATATTTGTTAAAAAGGAAGAGAATGCATAGCATCGAAAGAAGATTGCTGTTAAAAATAGAAAGTCGTACAACAAAAGATAAGGCTGCTATAAGTTCTAAAACAGTGATATATCTGTTAAGTTTACAGCAGGTTTACTAACTGACATCATGCTATATTTCTAGATTTTGATAAGTTGAAAGATAAGGCAACGGATATTTTCCCTCTACTTCACTCTAAAAATAGAAAATCTTTCAATCGATTTGATAAGAGAATTTTATTAATACCACTTTACTTTGGCAGAGGAGGATGTAGCCCTTTCATCGATTTTCAGTCCCCTACCGACGAAGTCGAAGGGGACTTTAGGTTGCACTCCGTCCGTCTGTCCATCCGTCAGTCCGGCAAATCAGTTTTCCACACTTTTTCTTCATTCTTGAAGATATTGATTTGATCATTGGTATACTGTTTTATCATGACTAGTTACAGATCAAGTTCGAATTTTGTTCCGGGCTGATAATTTTGTGCAGAGTTATGGTCCTTGGACTTAGAAAATTCACTTAAATAATCAGTTTTCCACACTTTTTTCGTCATGCTTGAAGATATTGACTTGCTAAGCGTTTGTTATGTGCCTCTGCCGTCTAAACTACCTATTTAAAAGGAAGAGGTAGAAGAGAGCCAGGAGATATTCAGAATGCAAAAAAAAAAAGAGAAATTGTCCTCTTCTGGCTCAAAACAAAAAAAAAAACACGCCCCTGAATTACTGGGCTGCTATGTAGGTTTGTCTGAGAGGTTTGTTGTAGTCATAAAGAGTATGTCGTGTAGACATAGCTAACCAGCTATTCAAGGTACATATTGTGGCTATAGGATAACAGTAGCTGATCTTGCACGTCCATTCAACTGTAATATAAATGACCGCGAGACATGACTGATGTGGCCGGACGTGGCTACGTTTTTATACATCTCGAGCAACCAAAAGGACATGTTTGCATGTCTTTAGCATGGTATTATGCCAGATGGAAAAAGTCCAGTAATAACCATATTTAAATAGATCGGTCAACCCTCGAGGTTGGCAGAATGAGAAACTTTCTCAATAGCTACTGGATTTCAGAGTTTGAAGTAATTCGCCATGACACAAACGTGGGAATGCATAAAAAGAAAGACAACTCCAGCTCTATATTTGAAAGTCTTTTTCTGAGGTTTAAATATTTCACTAGTTTAGGTCCGAAAGATTTATTGTTCTCCAACTTTTGATACTTTCGAATTTCTTATATCTGCTTTGAGCACCACTTTTTTCGAAATGTGCATGTGTATACGAAATAAACTCGATGCATT
Source organism: Mytilus coruscus (assembly GCA_017311375.1). NCBI lineage: Eukaryota > Metazoa > Mollusca > Bivalvia > Mytilida > Mytilidae > Mytilus > Mytilus coruscus. The sequence continues at coordinate 79,007,080 of CM029599.1, read as the reverse complement.
GAAATATTATATTGTATACTTTCCAAATTCTGACTTTGTTGAATTTTTATGTAATCGTTATCCTCGTTACCTCTCGTTTGGATTATGGGAACGCATTGCTGTATGGACTCCCAGCAATATCTATTCAAAGATTACAGCGAGTCCAAAACACAGCAGTCAAGGTCATTACAAGGAAGAGGAAGTACGACCACATCACACCAATCCTGAAGTCTCTCCATTGGCTGCCCGTAACGTATCGATGCCAATATAAACTTATGTATGTGTTCAAGGCTTTGCACGAGGAGGCACCGGTCTACCTACAAGAACTCGTTTATATATACAAACCTATGCGAACACGTAGATCTGAAAATGCCATGATCTTAACAACGCCACGTGCGAGAATTAAAATATATGGGAAAAAAAGATTCAACAAAGCGGCAGCCGTTCTGTAGAATGATTTGCCAAGTGATCTACGAAACATCCATTCTGTGAACGTTTTTAAGAAAAACCTAAAAACACATTTATTCAGACATGCATTTCATAGTTCTTAAAGTATTTCTATATCATTGTAATTTTTGAATTTTTAAGCAATTATTTTTGAATTTTTAACTTACTTTTATTGGTACGGTTTTAATATCTCCTTAATTTTACCATGCCCATTTTATATAAATTTGATTGTTTATCAGTAAATTTAATAGTATATTTTTATGCAATATTTTAAAAATCTGTTTGTTTTATGATTTTATAACATGGGCTATCATATTTTATTGTTAATTCTTATATATGACTAACTAATTTTATTCAGTATAAAATCCAGTACAGAAGGATCATCGCTGAAATACATGAAAACATAGAAAAACAAAACAAAAATAAAACATAAAGAGACAATTGTGACACTTATAACAAACAATAGACAAAAACAACCACTTCAATATTATGCAATTATTCCCACTGATGAATTTCTAATCAAAATACATTTGTCTATATATAAAAGAAATCTGTTGAGAACATCAGTCTCCGAACAGTTCATTAAATATCTAATTTTTTTCAAAATTATCTAAATTACAAAAATTAACAATGTCATCATTAAACTTTTTCCTCTCATCTTGATAGAGGTTACATTCACATATAAAATGAAACTATATATGTGAATGGATATATGTTGCAAAGCTTAGGGATATTTTAATATTATATAATGCGCTGTTATAAATACTGTATAATAAAAATAATAATAATCCATGCTTTTCTCTCAAAACTGAACCAGGTCGGGTATCAAGAAACCTGGTAACAGTATAAAGGATTTCTACAATCCAGTACTCATCTACACAAGGTATAATAAGTATTAAATAACAAGAGTGTCTAATCAGACCAGGAATTTCAAGTCTCAGTGTCTTTTTTTAAAAGTATCAGCCCCTTTAGTAGTTCTTGTCTGAAGAGTGTGTGGTCTTGCATCAACATTTAATTAATCTGGATTTTTTTAATTGTAGTAAAAAATAATTAATTACTGAGAATTTTCATTCTTGCAATAGTTATTCTACCTCCTTGATTATTAATTGGTTTTTTTTCTGCATAAAATGAATTAAATTAGTTTTATTGCTACTTAATTTTCGTTAACATGTTTTGTTATAACACTTCTAATTTGATTATCAGTTACAAAGGTGCTCACTTGCATTTACCTTTTAAATTACATACTTGCAAACTTCACTTCTAGATTGGTTTTCAGGAAAAAAAAAGAAAACCCAATCAAGAAAAACTACAAGTTTCTAGATCATTCTCTGGTGCATAAATCCTCATTTAAATTCCTGGGCTGCACTTTACCAAATGATCTAGATTGAGGATACTTAGAAAATTCACTTAAATAATCAGTTTTCCACACTTTTTTCGTCATGCTTGAAGATATTGACTTGATATTTGTTATATAGTTTACACCATGACCAGTTATAGATCAAGTTAGGATTATGTTCCAGTACAATTAATTTTTTATCTGGTAGGGGATTATGTATTGCCATGCAATACTCTCAGAAGGCTTGTTTATTATTTTAATCACTTACAAATCGACTGAATTTAGGAGATAACCATTTTTTTCCAGGTAGAACCATTATAAGCCGTTTATATTTTCATGAGGCAAAATTAATTTTGGTTATTTACTAAAGAAAATTTGTCTGTCCTTAAATATTTAGGGAACTATATTATTAAATGTCTAGATGTTAGACGGAATGTAAATTAATATATGTAATAACAATGATAATTGTAATGATTTTATGGTTCTGGTCCTGCCTGGAATTAAATGTACATGACTTATATAAAATGAAGAAATATATGTAGCTCTATCATGATAACATCTATCTGAACTTTTAATATTTGATTTCAATGTAAACAATGTATTTCTGTAACAAATGACAATGTATTGTTTTGTGTGTATACATGTCATGCTGTCCATCAAGGGCCCTTGATTGGAATAATAAATATTCTTATTCTTATTTTTATTCTTCTTATTCTGGATCCGCGGCCGCTCTTTGATTCACATTTTTATAGACTTCAGGCGCTTCTTCCAAATTTAATTGTGCATGGTTATAAAGAGTGATATTGAACATGTGGTAAACATGCGCGAGATCAAATACCACCAGAATGTTATTAACAATTTTGTGGCGTTACGTTGTTAACTAACACACATAATAATTTTAGCAATTTGCATAAACATGAATATATTTATTACATTTGACCCATCATATTTGCTAAAGTTTAAGGTCTAAGGTCATAAAATTCTCCTTGAAGATATCGCTAATGTAAACAACAGAAAACAGTACAAACAAAAGATTGAGCAATATAATCACCTAGAAAAACCGTAGTGATTTGATGGAGCTTCTTATATGCACCTATTGTATTGTGCATAGTAATAAGATGAGAACGGGACACTTTGGCATGTTTAGTGAGATGTGCTATCTCCCGTTTTCAAGAGGACACAATTGCGTTATTTTCAATGATTATGTGTATTTTTCATGTCGGGGGCTTATTATAGCCGACTATATATATACGGTATGGGTTTTTCTCATTGTTGAAGGCCGAACTGTTGCCTGTAATTGCTTACATCCACTGCCTTTGAACTTTGGTGGAAAGTTGTCTAAATGGGAAGTCATACCACATCTTATTTATATTAACCCCGCCACCACATTCTTTATGTGTCTGTCCCAATTCAAGAACATGTAATTCAGTGGTTGTCGTTGGTCGCTGTCTATCATATTTGTTTTTCGTTAATCATTTTACCATAAATCAGGCCGTTAGTTTTATAGTTTCTTGTTTCAAATTTTGTCATGTCGATGCCTTATAAAGCTGGATATACGCCGGTATGGTTTTGCTTATTGTTGAAGACTGTACAGTTACCTATAGATGCTTACACTTACGTCATTGGGAGACTGGTGAAAAGTTGTCTCATTGGCAATCATACCACATCTCCTTTTTTATAAAGTAATGGTAAAACAATATCCTTCGGAATACGTCCGCTTCACCTGATATATTTGACAAAACAACCTTAGGACAACTCGGGTCTTAAACTTGGTTTGAACCAGGCCTAAAATTCTCTTTGTAACAGGCCACTTACAGTTTCCTTAATTTAAAAAGTTTTGCGAGGTTTCACGTAAAACTCTCTACACGAGGCCCCGTTCCGATGATGATGATGATGATTATGATGGGAGTGTTGGTGTTCTTGGACTTCAGAACCAATATGCGATCCACCGAACATGTCAAGTCTGGATTACTGTGCTGCTATGTAGGTTTGTTTGAGAGGTTTATTGTCATAAAGAGTATGTCGTGTAGCCATAGCTAAACAGCTATTCAAGGTACATATTGTGGCAATAGGATAACAGTAGCTGGTCTTGCACGTCCATTCAGCTGTAATATAAATGACCGCGAGACATGACTGATGTGACCGGACGTGGCTACGTATTTATACATCCCGATCAACCAAACGGACATGTTTTCATGTCTTTAGCATGTTATTATGCCAGATGGGAAGAGTCCAGTAATAACCATATTTATATACATCGTTCAACGCTGAGGTTGGCAGAATGCGAAACTTTCTCATTACATGTAGCTACTGGATTTCAGAGATTGAAGTAATTCGCCATGACACAAACGTTGGATTGCATAAAGAAAGACAACTCCAGCTCTATATTTGAAAAGTCTTTTCTAAGGTTTAAATTAAAAAAAGGTATTTCACTAGTTTAGGTACTAAAGATTTATTGTTCTCCAACTTTTGATACTTTCGTATTTCTTATATCTGTTTTGAGCACCACTTTTTTCGAAATGTGCATGTGTATACGAAATAAACTTGATGCATTGAAATATTATATTGTATACTAATTCTGACTTCGTTGAATTTTATATAATCGTTATCTCTCGACACTGAACCAGGTGGGGTATCACGAAACCTGGCAACTGTACAAAGGATTTCTACAATCCAGTACTCATCTACACAAGGGATAATAAGTATTAAATAACAAGCGTGTCTAATCAAACCAGGAATTTCAATCTCAGTGTCTTTTTTCAAAAGTATCAGCCCTTTAGTAGTTCTTGTCTGAGGGTGTGTGGTCTTGAGTCAACATTAAATTAATCTGGAATATTTAAATTGTAGTAAAAATTATTAATTATTGAGAATTTCCATTCTTGCAATAGTTATTCTACCTCCTTGATTATTAATTGTTTTTTTCTGCATAAAATGAATTAAATTAGTTTTATTGCTACTTAATTTTCGTTAACATATGTTTTGTTATAACACTTCTAATTTGATTATCAGTTAAAAGGTGCTCACTTGCATTTACCTTTTAAATTACATACTTGCAAACTTCACTTCTTGATTGGTTTCAGAAAAAAGAAAACCCCAATCAAGAAAAACTACAAGTTTCAAGATCATTCTCTAAATCATCTAAATTCCCGGCTGCACTTTACCAAATGATCTAGATTGAGGATAGCACATAAACAATATCACAAGTATAAAGCCAGTCGAATTTCAAATTTTGGTTTATTACACCGAAAATTCAACATAAGATCAAAGCCATCAAATAGCATACTTATAAGACATTGGTAAGACCACAGATGGAATACGCCACGACAGTATGGGACCCGTTTCAATAAAACCACATAGATAAAATCAAAAAGTTACAAAGACGAGCTTCTCGATATGTATAACCAGCAGATATAGAAATAGATCAAGTGTCAGCAACTTGATGAAGACACTAGGATGGAAAAGCTTACAAACAATGCGAAAAAGCTCGACTCATCGTTTGTTGCAAAATAACAAATGACATTGTAGCCATTGACAAGAAGAATAATTACATACTAAAACCAACAAGAAGCTCCAGGCGTTCAGGGCATCATACATACCTCTTCCCTGATAACAGCCATCCGAAGAAAACAAGGGACGATTTTTCTTTCCCTATTGTTAATTTTCCATTTTTTGACGGTGATGTTCATTTGGCACCGTCTTGCGGTGTTTATATTCCCAACTCGTTCGCTATATCCTTGTCTGTAGTGACGTTTTAGATTTCATTGAACGTAATCTATGTGTTATTGGTAAATTATTAAGTCAAGGATTTCGTTACCACAAATCACTTAAAACCGTTACTAAATTTTTCCACAGATACTCAGATTTGGTTTGCGAGTTTGACTGTACCTGTAGAAAACTTATTTCAAACAATATAGCACATACTAATTTTTACGGTGATGTTGTTTGAGGGTTGTAATGGGGGTACCTTCATGACGTTAAAGGTAATTTTTAATGCATGACGATAAAATGTGCATTTTCTTTATGACGATAAAAAAACCGACTGATTTTGACGATTCACGATAAATTCTTTCCAAAAAAAAAAAAACGATAACGGATGATTATTTGGAACATGTGACGAATCACGATAAGGATATTTTGACAAATGATTTTTGACGATAACGGTAGCCGAAAATGACCGTTTGACGTCTGACGGTAAAGGGCATTACTACCCTCTTGTTTACTGAAAATTTAAATACGATCCGGGTAAACTTATCAGGACTTATCATTCCTTTAAATAAACTTATTCTAAATTGTTACCAATTCAACACTGTAATTATTATATCTTTAATATTGTTTTTATTGGTATTAATATTGATTTTGTTATCAGTAAATTAAAACCATACTAAATATTATTGTTATACACTTTCACGGTACTAGAATCTGTCGATACTTATATTTTGGCATTGCAAAAGATCATGTGTTTCTCTGACTGTTTTAATGACGTCTTTACACTAAATCCATTGGATGTTGGATGTGTACTGACTAATATTTTAGTCTTAGATACATGATTTTATTTTATAAGTTGTTATTGGCTTTGAACTAGCTGTCAGTAACTGCGAGTACCCTCAGATCTGTACTTTGTGTCTTTTTCGTTGTTAGGGATGTAGAAATACCCTGCCACGTCCGGTTGGTGTATTTGTTAGCTGTTTTCTGCTTTGTATCGATCTGATGAGTTAAGCCTTTTTCAACTGATTTTCAGAGTTTGTTCTTATGTTGTGCTGTAACTCCACTGTCCCAGGTTAGGGAGGGTTGAGCGCTCTCAAACATGTTTAAACCCGCCACATTCTTTATGTGCCTGCCTCAAGTCAGGAGATTGTAATTCAGTGGTTGACGTTGGTTCATGTCTGTCATATTTGTTTTTCGTAAATTGTTTTGTTATAGATTAGGCCGTTGGTTTTTTCAATTGAATTGTTCATATTTTTCATGTCGGGACCTTTAATAGCCGACTATATGGTATGGATTTTTGTCATTGCTGAAGGCCGTACGATTGCCTATAAGTGCTTACATCCACTTCATTTGAACCTGTAAGATTGTTGTCTCATTGTCAATCATGCCACATCTTATTATTATAAGAAAAGCCAACTTTAACAAAGATGAATCGGAAACAATGCTGACAGTAATTCAGATAAAAAAAATGCTGTTACTGTACTGGGGACATTTTCCGATTTTGTAATCACGGACAATCCTACTGTCGTCTAGGAAATCCTGACGATCCTTATGGATATCCTATTTTGCTCTCTTGAACGCAAAAGCAAGAACATTGCAAGCGCCATTTTATCAACTAAGAGAGAGATAGGGGTGCCCCTGACCACTCTTAGAAATTTCTGTTAAGTTTTCAGTAAAAAAAGAATGCTGATACACTTAAAATTTGCTAAGAGTAATCAAAGACGATCTTAAGTTGATTATCGACGTTCGAGATACCCAGTCGTTAAGATTAAAACTAAGAGAGTGTTCCGAGAAGGATAAAGAGTACTCTTATGCTGCGTTCACACGTAATTCGAATTCGATTCGCATTAACTAATTCGAATTAGTTTAATTCGTATTCGAAACGTTTTACGTCCGAACGTAAATTTTAATACGAATTGCAATGCGCGTCAAATTCGCTTTACTGTCCGAACGACGTTAACTTTTAATTCGCATTATCAATTAATTAATTATAATTTAAAACAAAACAACCATTTAAGAGCCAATAACATCTCCAAACTTGCTCTCTTGATCTGATATGGCATTTATCGGAATCATTTTCCTTCTCATTTCAATAACAGGGCTAGGATTTACCTTTTTTGTTCAAAAAACGTTTTTCCTGTCATTTTGCACAAACTATTGTTAAACGAAAAAAATGTCATTATGGTTTTCGCCTATGATATTTTCGCGGACTCGAATTATTAGTGTTTCGTTTTTATTTTTAAAGAATCTAAGAAATAATGTTGATAATCTTTTAATATGTCCGTTCAAGCACTTGTTCGGGTAATTCGAATTACAATTGAAAGTGTCCACGCCACAGTTTAAAAGAATTGAAGCGAATTGGATAATGCGAATTAGCCCATTCGAATTTGATTCGAATTAAAAAAGAAGAGTGTTAACGCGATTAGCGAATTCGATTCCGTCGATTCGAATTCAATTCGAATTAAATGTACGTGTGAACGAGGCATTAGGGTTGCGAGTGCAACATGAATTTTAAGGGCTGTCAATCATTCTAAGATTACTTCAAGATACACTCTTAGCAGATAAGATGATCTTAAGCACTAAGATTGCTTCATGATACTGGCCCCTGAATTGTCTACGTACTGCATGCAGCCATTTGAACAGTTAATGCTGTTTTTTAAGAGGATGTAGTGATTCACCTTTAACGTTGTACTCACCTTGTACTCTTAGCAGTTTTATTTTACAGTTTCTGATTGTAATAAAATAAATGTAAGCTATGCTCTGCCTTTATGTTTAAGGCAAATAGTACAACTAAAACAACCCAACACACCTTTTATTAATAATGTTTAGCTGATTGGCAATAGGAAAAAAAAACAAGCATCTCTTTCCCTCTTAACAGTATGTTACTTTATTGTTATAAGTTTAACTCTATTGCCAGATTCCTTCAAGAAAACATATTTTTTTAATAAGAATGTACCGTTGTTAGCTTAATTACTAGTACATATAACGTAATGGGTTGTGTATTGCAATGTAAAACTCTTCTATATCCTTCATCTGTGCATATTTGTGTAGTGTCTAGTAGAAAATTATGTCATTTGTTATAAATGTAAAGTTACATCTCCCCCAGGCAAAGTTGACTATAGATGATTATTGCCCTTAAATGAAGAATTTTACCAATTTGTTTCATTTTTGCCTAATATCTTGAAAATTATAATAGATAGAGATACACTATAAATAGCAAATCTGATCAGCAAGACAAGATCTAAATATAAGTCAAATGAATGAAATCGTCAGACAACTCCTTATTGGAGTTATTGCTCTTAATGCCCTATTAAACCAAGAGTTCCAAGTGGTGAAGTTGAAATCATCCCTTCGTAAATTTTACGGACGCCATTACGAGTTGGTTGACCGTTATGGAATATCCGTTTCACAGATGATAGCGGATATGTTCCAAATGTCGTAACTACAATCCCGTTCCCTTTTCCCCGAATGTGACCTACCGATTTAGACTTATTACCGAGTTTGTACTACTATGAGCAACACGACGGGTGCCACATGTGGAACAGGATCTGCTTACCCTTCTGGAGCACATGAGATCACCCCAGGTTTTTTGTGGGGTTCGTGTTGCTCAGTCTTTAGTTTTCTATGTTGTGTTTTGTGTACTATTGTTTGTCTGTTGGTCTTTTCCTTTTTTAACCATGGCGTTGTCAGTTTATTTTCGACTTATGAGTTTGAATGTCCCTTTGCTATCTTTCGCCTCTCTTTTTTAATGACGATTTTCATCATTTTTTGGGGTTTTTTGGGGGATATCTGAAAAACTATAATAGATCGATAGAAACTTAAAAATGCAAAATTATCAGCAAGACAAGATCCACAAATAAGTTTCATTGTGTAAATCGCCTGACATCCCCTGATTAGAGTTATTGCTCTTTTATGACGATTTTTAGCAATTTTTTGCATTTTTGCCTGATATCTGAAAAATTATAATAGATATATAGAAACTTGAATAAGCAAAATGAGCAGCAAGACAAGATCTACAAATACGTCTAAAATTGAGAATGGAAACGGGGAATGTGTCAAAGAGACAACAACCCGACCAAAGAGCAGAAAACAGCCCAAGGCCACCAATAGGTCTTCAACCCAGCGAGAAAATCTCACAGAAGGCGGGCTTCAGATGGCCCCTAAACAATAATGCATACTAGTTCAGTGAAAATGGACGTCACACTAAACTCCGAAACATATAAATGAGCCAAAATTAAAAATCATACAAGACTAACAAAGACCAGAGGTTCCTGACTTGGGACAGGCGCAAAAATGCGGCGGGGTTAAACATGTTTTGTGAGATCTCAACGCTCCCCCTATACCTCTAGCCAATGTGGAATAAACCAACACACAACAATACGCACAGTAAAACTCAGTTTAAAAGAAGTCCGAGTCCGATGTTAGAATAAGTAACAGAAGAAACGAAGCAAAATGAAAGATTAATGTCTTCATCATATGAAAATCAAGTACAATCCTCCCGTTAGGGTTTAGTATCATACCATCATAAAATAAACGAGAAGAACATAACCCGTATCATGCCAATCTTTGGTTTTAGATTAAATATGTTTATTTCCGATGCAAAGACCCTATGAGTGAATCAATATTAATTCCAAAAAATGTCTTTTAAAGGTTTGGTTAGCTTTTGGGGTGAATGACGACATGTTTGTGCTTTGTATAGAATATTACCATAAAAGATGGTATGTGAAATAACTGAACGTATAAGATATCTGCACGTTGATTTATATTTACGAATAACGTCCTTATACCGATGATAAAATTTAGTAAATGTTTTGACAAGTTTGTGATATCGAAAACCCTTGTGTAATAATTTTTCAGTAATACAGAAATTTCTTTCGTTAAAATCAAATACATGGTTGAAATTGTTTGACGACCTCTTATTGGAGTTGTTACCCTTAAATGACGATTTTTACCATTTATTTTTTGCATTTTTGCCTAATATTTGATAAACTATAATACATAGATAGAAACAAGCAAAATGATCAGTAAGACAAAATCTACTAATAAGTCTATTGGTTTACTCTTTATTGGAGTTATTGCTTTTTAATGACGATTTTACCCATTTCAGTTTAGTGTTCTGCCACATATCTTGTAAACTATAATTATAGATAGATAGCAGTTTAAAACAGCAAAATTATCAACAAGACAAAATTTACAAATAAATTAACAAAGCTGAAATCGCCAGTCGACTCTTTATTGGAGTTTTGGCTCTTTAATGACGATTTTGTACCAATATTTTACGTTTTGCCTATTATCTTTGAAAATATAAAAGATAGATAGACACTTTAAATAGCAAAAATGATCAGCAATTAAGACAAGATCTACAAATAAGTCAAATTTTGGTGTAATGTCGTTGTTCATGCATACATATTAATGCTCTATAGAGCCTCCAGTTTGTTTTTGATTTTGCCTTTCCAAACTTTTGGTCTCGAGCATACATGAGGGAGGAAAATCCAGAAACATGTGTTGTTCGAACGAAAATCATAACAATCATAACCATTTCACAAATGGATTTTGATAATTTCACATGAAGATTTTGGTATTTTGGTAGGAACAACATCCTTGTCCAAACAGAAATATTGTTACAAGATGTCTGACAAAATAAGTCTAACAAAATAAGTCGATGTGAATGAGATATAATACTTTGGTGTAATGTCGTTGCTCACGCATAAATATTAATGTAAAGATCTGAAAATGTAATTGTACAAATGCAAGAAGTTTAAAGGCGTACAAAATATGCTAGGTAATATTTAAGAAAAAATACTGATATATGCAATAAACATGGATACTATTTCAGATCAAAGAAAAGTAAGCAGCCATTTTACCAAAATCTGTGTCCTTACTTCCACAATAATGTGATGAATTTTATATAACAAAATCATCGAAAATTCTAAAGTACGGAACTTTACAAAATTTTAGCTTTTGAAAATAGCTGTTCTAATTTAGGAAAAACTTTATCGTTCGTTTTGTTTTTTGTGTTATATTTGTAGTATGTCGTTAACTCATATAATTTCAATTGATTGGCCATATACATAGTACCTTTTCATTGAGGTAAACCCGTCATTTATCGAAAACGTTTGTTTACTTAATTCCAAGACTACTGAAGTGGTTCCATGTTGAGAAACTTACAATATCTATACCATTTCCGTCGGATGTGCATTAACGGTTACGGTAAAGCCAAATATCGACGAGAGACTCTAAAGATCTTGTATCGCGCTACTGGATATATAATTTCAAAACGTGTGGAGTGCTTTGGCAAAGGTCTTAAAAGACAAAACAATTCACATGGAAAACGGATGCCAAGTTGTAGTAATAGCTCACACTGGTCCTTTTAGTAAGATGAGTTGGCATGAAGATGTGGGGAATGGCAAGTAAATGAATGATACAATGAAAGGTAGAAAGACATCTTTAATATACCCCAGTCAACCCTTGGGGGTTTATAAAGAGAGCTTTGTTATTTGTTATTTCTTTTTTATAGAAAAATATCATCCCAAAGTCCAACAAAGCCTATGCTATCGGTTTGATTTTACAGTATTGACAAAATCATTAAACAAATCTCTGGAGATTAAACCTGCAACCTTTCACGGTTCACTGCGGATTCCGTTTCATCATCTGACCGTGACATACAATAAGTTTAATTGGAATAAACCTGCTTTTTTATTATGAGTTAACTTAATAATGCAAAAAGCACAACTCTAAAACATCACACAAAATAATCAATATAGCTTCATTACGGCTTCAACCGTTGTGGTTGTGTTGACAATAAAATTGAGAGCACTAAAATGGACGTAATTATGATATGTTTTGAGATTTTGAGATAGTCATTGCATGTTTGTAATGGTTAAAATGAAAAATATTAGTTGTTGTTACTGAGTCGATATATAAATGGATTAAAAACAGCATGTCGTACATCTGTTACTTCAATTAATTCATAGGAATTCTTGAGATATATTGTATTGAAAACACATTCATAGCGATCTAAGTTTGAAAAGCATTCCTAAGAGAATATAGCTTCCAAAGAGGTAAGTAGTCATTTTATAATGCATTCATTGTTAAATAACTAAGAATATTTGTTTCATTGTAACAGTTTTTATGCATTTATCAAGAAAACGACAAGTATTAAAGCGAAAATCAATATGACACGGGCTTTGAACACGCTGCTACATCATAATTGTGGTTTGCTTGACTCATCTTGATTTTAGATAGCAAAACGTATTATTTCAAGAACACACTCGCTGCAATTACCTTTTTTTAGCTCCAAGGTTGTTTTATGGAGCCATTTTTATTGATCATGTGTATAATACAAGCAGCTCTCGTTGCCCTAAATTACCTTTTAATGTATTGACGACAGTTACTATTTCTATTGATCACACCTGTCTGAATTAATTACTATCATTAGAACTGCTTGCTGACGTGTAATGACGGCGGCTTGATGTGTGCATGGATGATTGGTTTATGAATGATGCATACATCGAGTCATGTTATTGACCAAAGAATGAAGAGAGACCAATGAAAGTTTCAAACAGAAACTTACAAATGTATTTACACTTGTTGTCCATGTTTCTGTTATTTAATATACAGGAATATAAATTACTGTCATCGCTGCTGAGAAAATCACCTATCACTAAATCATGTACTTCCCCAAATCTACAACTTTTCCTGTTACTTGATAAAAACTTGTAAATTTTTGTAAACTTTTTTTTGTGAAAAATTAAAACAAAAGAAAATGAAAGCCTAATGATGAAGACGCAAGCAAATTCGTTTGGCCAACTTGGGTCCAAGTTAGCTTTCTAAAAACGTCTGTGCACTTATAAAACTATACGTTGAAACCACTGGCCAGTTGAATCGAGCATCGTTCCAATCATCCTTAAGGTATCTATGTTAGAATTTGATCCTTGAGTTATCGCTTATCAAAAATTTGGCAACCAACAATAAAATGCAAGTAGATGCTTCACTTGAAAGCACCCGGAAAGTTTTATATTTGAAAGTAATTAATTTGTATTAGGAACAAAGTTTTAATCGCGAAAAAGATGAAACACAAATTTCAATAGGGCATATTTTACCAAGTGAGCAATGTATGCTCCTATAAGATCCTCTTTTAACATATTTTTGTGATCTCCGGATTATGAATATTTCGTAACGCCGCAGTTATTGCATCCTTCCAATAAGATTTCTGAAAATTCCATTACCTTCTCAGCAGTAGCAAACATCCTTATTTCATCATCAATTATAAAATGATGAATAAGCATGAAGATGAACTGCTGGTTTCACCATTTATTTTCTATTTATCATTAGTTTGGGATATAGCATTCTGCTATTGTTAGACTGAACAAAACCTTATAATCCAGATCTCAGATATTATTTAGCATTATGTGCTATAGATCAAAGAAGTTTTTGCAATGGCTGTGTGAGATCACTGCCATTGCCTAAATGGTCATGGCATCGGACAGCTATTGCCTTAAGTCCTTTGATCTCAGCAACTGCCGATACTCATCTGATGTCAGACAGCTGCTACATACCTACATACTTTAAATCGCGGACAAAATTATCAAAATTCATATGTTGTCAAAGTTCCTCTGTCTCGTCCATAGTTTGCATTTATCGGCGAAATGAAGCAGACTGCATAATCAAATTAAATAACTTAAAACAACCCAACAAAATTATAAATTGAATAAAAAATGGAACAGTTTTCTGTAATTGGAATTAATCGACATTTTGTCATCATACTATTGATACTAGTGCACAAAACAAATGTTATCAGTGTCTGACAGAATACAGCCATTGCCAAAAACCCTCTGCCGCCTCGGATCTTATTGTCAGGTTGTCAGACTGTATAACGGTTCGACTTTAAATCATCATAGTCATAATCTAAGCCCTTGGTGTAATCACCAGTATTATAAGAAAAATGAACCCAAAATACGAAACAGTTAAAAAAAGGAAATATACAAATAAAACGCGCAGTTATAGAGGACAATTGGTCTACAGCTAGTTCTGAAAGGTTCACTTGCCGTATCAAAAATAAAAGTGAACTTTACCTTCGATGAATACATTGTATTTTTGTCGCTCAAGAGAGTCGATCCGTCTTCACTAAGAATGCACGTGTAAAAATACATAATTGCAGTAGTAACCAGTTTAATTAAGTGATGTCTATTGCCTTGCGCGATGATCATTATACAAACATCAGAGTAAGTATAAAAAAGTATAAGTATAGCATATCCATAAACTTATTTGTTGTAAAAAAACAGACTATTATTTAACTGAAGTACAAAAAAAAAAAAATAGCCGGATTAAAGATATCATTGTCTCGTTAACACGACCCATTTTTGTATTTGCAGGATTGTGCAGGTTATAATTTTCCTTCACCACCCTCTAACAGGGATGTCATCAATTTAGGTATTCAAGTGGATGTTAGCAGCAGTACATTTATACAGAATCATTTGTGGTCATTTCCGTGTCCACCAGTATGGTGGCCAGGTTTCTGTACTGATCTCCAGTCTATCTCTACGGTAAACTTCTCTTGCCAGGAAATAACTATCATACTAGAAGTATGCCTCAAACAAACTGAAGAAAAGTTTTATATTAATTTATTGTCGGATTGTAAAATTCATCTGCATTGCAAAGAATTCAAAAGGTTGTGTTCATCTGAAAAGTATTGGCATTACTGTGTCGACGGTACGACTCACAGTGTAACAAATTCTGTTAAAGAAGATAATGCAAAGACCCACATGAATAATACAACGGAAATTACCATGGGAAATAGTGTAATAGACTCAGGTGTATCCTACATTGGACCAAACAACTGGCATGTACTTTGGGCTCTGTTAGTTCTAATCTACATATTCGTATTTGTGCCTTGCTTTTTAAACTTTGTAATAAAACGGTAAGTGGAAATTAATAACACTTTGGTTTTGTCTCAGTCTTATTACTGAACTATTACTTTTTTCTGTTCTTGTGAGTTAATCTGCAATTTCTTCATGCGTATCTATTTAAATTATTCTATTCGTGTTGTGTCATGAGGAAATATTTTATTGCCTTTAGTTTTCATCCCCATTCAACAGCTGATTAATAAACTGGATGTGAATGTTTTGAAATATTTGGTTGTAAAGAATAAAATCAAACGTTATAGAATGTTGACTATGTTCCAATTTTGTTTTCATACTTCAGTGGAGTGTTCTGCGGAAGATATGAATGTTTTGAAGTAACAAGCTATTACAATAAATATGCCAAGATATTTTGATACATTTGGCTTCTAAATGTTGATAAACTTTGATTAACTTTTTATACTAGTATCACAGAAAAACATAAAGGTTGCAAATTAGAGGCAAATATCAATTGTATATCTAATTTGCACTTGTCTAAATAATCTTGTATTTGTATCTATCAATCAATGTTATTTGCTTTCTAAAAAATTACATTGGTAAAGATGGAAATGCAGATTAATGATCAAAGTATGCGTTAAAACTTAACCACACCTAGTATGTAAACCAGTTGTAATTGCTATACCGTATATCAAGGTTTCTATTGTGGGTTGGAAAGTGGGGTGATAATTCGGCGAAGTTTCTAGTACAAGTCTTTAATTATGGACCAATTAGGGATTCAAATGGAAGCCGTGGTGATAAGCTATAAGGCTGATCAAACTACATGTTAAAATCTTTTCTTAGATTTCCCGTTGACATAACGTAGTATTGTACTTAAAAACCTCGAGTGCTCCAACCCCGGTAATGGTCCAGTGTCTCGAGCACAAAGTTGAAATAAAGACTACATTACATCTTGCTTTAAGAAAAAAAACAGAACAGTATAATTGATTGTAGCTTGGTTTACCGTTTATGTCCAGTGGCATATATTTCATGCATATTCTGGGCGAGAAATAACAACATACGTTGTTCAAAGTATGTCGATCGGCATGAAGGTTGGGAATTTCGACTGTCATTGGAAAATGGAAAATGAATTTATGATAAATAGATGCAGATGTTTTCCCTTCCAACGGGCCACCAACGGAACCTCTGATTTTTTTCAAGGGTTTATGAACGTGCATAGAGCGTGGCTCTATCTTGACATAAGGCATCGTTCCAACCGGACGTAGCGGTGTAATTAACATCACGCACAGTCTTGTCCCTCTAGCATGGATAATAATGTGTCTTATTTCCATTGTAGGTCTCTGATAGAAAAGATTCGGAACAGATGTCAGGTATGTTTAACGATCATACAACACAATAAATAAAATCTATGAGGTGAAGAAATATGGAAATGGAAGTGAACAAAAAACACAAGAATAAATATATAGGTTTTTCATTTCGCAAGATTTCTTGCTGTAGGATGTAGAATCACTCGTAAAAATTAACGGAATATACATGAAATACATAATAATAATCATAGTAGACTAATATTTTTTACAATTGTGTTTATGAAATTGTCCGTGGATTAAATCAAGGAAACCTCACATTTATTGCCTTTTGTTTTATTTTAGAGAGGAAGAACCAAAACTGTGAAGACAAACTGTGATGACGACGAACCGCCTTTAATACCTGCAGTACACAAAGAGTTACATAGTCCAGTTGACGCAGAGAACTCTCTATTTATTCCATCCAGACCAGATTCTATGGCATCTTCAATAGGACAGGAATTCGATTTTCCTTACGCCGATCAAAGTGCAGCTGTTTCAATGTATTCTCTGTTAATAGATGACCAAGACAGTAGATGAGAATACACATAAAATATCCATAAACAAAGACATTTTATTTAGATAACTAACTGAGAGATGCCTGTCATGCCACTTCATAATGTTTCTTTCAATTTATTCTAAACCTGGATATTTGAATTCAAAGTGGTATTTTGTCTTCATTTCCTCAAAATATTTAAACATATTTCTGTAACACAAACACATTAACACGGTCATGCATTATTGTTACATGGATAGTCTGTGGTTATATGTTGGAACTTCATAGATTTTGATCTAGTCAATTGTGACATAAATATTCTGTGGTTATAGGTTTCTAGTACTTAAATCATAGATTATGATATATTCCAATTGGTGCATAAATATTCTGTGGTTACTTAAATCATAGATTATGATATAGTCCAATTGGTAATACTGTCTACGTTCGTTTGATCACTAGAAAAAGACGTATAAATGAGAGAAAATACAATATCCTAGCATTTTAGAAGCAGTAGCGAACCATAACATGATATACAAGAACATAGCAGTAAAGTAAACCATAGCATAATATATACAACTGTAAACCATAGCATAATATATACAACTGTAAACCATAGCATAATATATACAACTGTAAACCATAGCATAATATATACAACTGTAAACCATAGCATAATATATACAGCTGTAAACCATAGCATAATAGTGATAGTTTTGAATCTATATTTAAATCATACCATTGTAAACGAAAGTTGATTATTAGAGATTTTACTCAGGTTTAAATTTGAATTGCATGAAAAGTGTTTAATATAGTATATGCTCAATGCCAAATGTATATTTTTTTGATGTTTGGGAGAAGGAAATGGCGCTTTTATGTAAAATTGCTTTTATTTTTTCTTTGTTATATGTTGTAGTTATTATTGTAACTCAATGTACAGTGAAAATTAAACTTATTTATTTTGAATATTTGAAAGGTGAGAACAATAAATTAGTTTTGTAACTCTTTTATCTTTATAATCAAAAGTAGTACATCAAATCAGTTATTCCTGAAAAACAAAATAATGGCGAGGCCTTGTGATTCTTTCAAATCTGACCTACATGTGCTAGTTGTTGTTGCACAATCAATATACTGGTTAATTCATACATGCATAATTTTAATCCGAATAATTCAGAGACACACCCCCTCCCCCCGTAATCGACCCTCCCACTCGTTTATGTATCCATCGTAGAGGTGTAATACCACCAAAACATAGTATGTCACATCAAAAGGGTAAAAAAAAAACCTTCACTTGAATTTGAGTAGTAGTGGTGGGAAAGTAACCCAGCATTTCGTTGCAGAATTTTTTTTCTGAGTCATAAACATCTTGGGTGTGTCTTTTTTTAATTTGGTGTGTCTATAAAATATTTTAGAAACTTGAGTTGACATGGTTAGTTAAAGTTGTCAACATGGATAAAAAGGGGTGAACCTTTGTAATGAAATGTTGTGTGAAATTTTCACTGTAGTAAAGGACGAGATTAACTTTAAATATGCCAAGTATTTTTTTATTTGAAACAGAGTTAAATTCTGTACAATATTTAAGAAAAGGCCAACTGAACAAAGACAAAGAGGGGAAAGCAATGGTGGTATTACCCCTAGAGCAGCGGGAAATAACGACTAAATTGTTCGGGTTAGCATAATATATGAATAATGCGGCTTGGATTCAATGGATGTTTTAAGGTTTTCATCTGATCATGGTGTAAGATATTTGGTAAACTCGTAAGAGGGACTTATAGTTACCTATATATAGTTTACATATAAGAGGGACCTATAGGGACCTATATCTTGTTTACGTGTGCTTTTACTTCGAAATTAATTAATAGGCATTTTTACTTTTTGATTGGCCATGAGACAACTATCAAACATAGTCCAAGCGGCCTTCAACAATAAGAAAAATCCATGACGTATAGTCGACTATAAAAGGCCCCGACATGAAAAAAATGTGAAACAATTAAAACGAGAAAACCAACGGCCTGATTTATGAGAAAATAATAATAGAAAAACAAATACGACAGATAACAACCAATGACAACCACTGAATTACAGGTCCTGACTTGTGTTAAGCATACAAAGAATGTAAAGGTGTTAAACATGTCTGTGCTCAATCCTCTCCTAACCTGGGACAGTGGTATAACGCACAGCATAGGAACAACTGTATTATTCAGTTTGAAATGGCTTTACTCATCAGATTGGCACACGAATCACAAAAAACTCAACTAACAAAAACAAAAGACACAAAAGTACCGATCTAAGAGTATCGCAATTACTGAAAGCTAGTTCAAAGCCAATAACAACTAATAAATATATCATGTTCTCCAAGACTAAAGTACCAGTATATATCAAACATATTTTTGTAAAGACGCTATCAATACTCGGAGAAAGACATGACCTTATGCAATGCAAACATGTTAGTACATAGTTTCGACAGGGTTTTCGTTATTGTATAGCAATACATACATGTATTTAGTTATGTTTTAATTTAACAAAAACAAAATCACTTTTAGGACTGATAAAACAATATTCATAGACCTTACTACTTCGTGTACGCTCACTGTCAAATGCTGATATTCTAAGAGTCTGGAAGGTCAGGTAAATAGACCAAATAATCAATCCGTCTGCAGAAAATTGGACCAGTAAGTGAAGCAAGAACTTCTTACTTTTCTGGAAAAAAGCAACCTTAACCTTTGGTTAAAGCAGAATTGGTTAATGTTTGGTTTTATGTATTGTGTTTTGTGGACTGTCATGTGGTCATGGTGTTATACTACTGGGGAATGTTTAACGACCTTGACTGGCTGTTCAGCCCTCGCACGGTCATGGTGTTATACTACTGGGAATGTTTAACGACCTTGACTGGCTGTTCAGCCCTCGCACGGTCATGGTGTTATACTACTGGGAATGTTTAACGACCTTGACTGGCTGTTCAGCCCTCGCACGGTCATGGTGTTATACTACTGGGGAATGTTTAACGCCCTTGACTGGCTGTTCAGTCCTCGCACGGTCATGGTGTTATACTACTGGGAATGTTTAACGACCTTGACTGGCTGTTCAGCCCTCGCACGGTCATGGTGTTTTACTACTGGGAATGTTTAACGACCTTGACGGGCTGTTCAGCCCTCTCACGGTCATGGTGTTATACTACTGGGAATGTTTAACGACCTTGACTGGCTGTTCAGCCTCGCACGGTCATGGTGTTATACTACTGGGAATGTTTAACGACCTTGACTGGCTGTTCAGCCCTCTCACGGTCATGGTGTTATACTACTGGGGAATGTTTAACGACCTTGACTGGCTGTTCAGCCCTCGCACGGTCATGGTGTTATACTACTGGGAATGTTTAACGACCTTGACTGGCTGTTCAGCCCTCGCACGGTCATGGTGTTATACTACTGGGAATGTTTAACGACCTTGACTGGCTGTTCAGCCTCGCACGGTCATGGTGTTTTACTACTGGGAATGTTTAACGCCCTTGACTGGCTGTTCAGCCCTCTCACGGTCATGGTGTTATACTACTGGGGAATGTTTAACGACCTTGACTGGCTGTTCAGCCCTCGCACGGTCATGGTGTTATACTACTGGGGAATGTTTAACGCCCTTGACTGGCTGTTCAGCCCTCGCACGGTCATGGTGTTATACTACTGGGGAATGTTTAACGACCTTGACTGGCTGTTCAGCCCTCGCACGGTCATGGTGTTATACTACTGGGGAATGTTTAACGACCTTGACTGGCTGTTCAGCCCTCGCACGGTCATGGTGTTTTACTACTGGGAATGTTTAACGCCCTTGACTGGCTGTTCAGCCCTCTCACGGTCATGGTGTTATACTACTGGGAATGTTTAACGACCTTGACTGGCTGTTCAGCCCTCGCACGGTCATGGTGTTATACTACTGGGGAATGTTTAACGCCCTTGACTGGCTGTTCAGCCCTCGCACGGTCGGTGTTATATGTCCCTCTTCTGACTTTTAATGTCGGGGTTTTTCTCAATTATTTGAAGGAATTAATGAGAAAAGGAAGTGTTACTGTTCTAATACGAATTTGTTTTACAATGTAAGAGTATATTCATAGATGAGGAGACAATTCATCATCTAGTTTCAAATCATTATGTATACGACTGCAAAACTGTGCACTTGTTATGTGAATGATATGCAATGTCGTCATCCGCCTGTATACACTGGCTTTTTTGCGAACGTATTGTTGACCATTCAATTTGAAATTTTTAACACATTTTCTCTTGGCTCAAAACGAAGGTGGCAATGATTTTGAGGAAATGATTTCACCCATTTCTGAAATGTCCTAAGCAATGCTTAAATTGGATTAGATGAACAACTTTTTTGTGTACATTTTTCATAGACTTTGATTGATGGCTACCCTCACAAATTGCCTTCACTGAACTTTCGGAGAGGGGTTCTATCACTGATCTTTTAGTCATCTAATCATGGGAATACCAAATTGTGCTGAAATATTTCCACCTTTTCATTTTAAGAACTCCTGAACTATTTTGCAAAACATTCCCGGTTTGCATAGACCCATATGCAGAGAATTGATACAGACTCCGTAAAAGATAACGTTGTTCTTTATTTCGAATATTGATATGCATAGGCCTTCACAAGAAATTTCAGAACAGATCTAGGATACCTAATGCTGATATAAACCCTGTTGTAAGTCCAATGTATCTTGCTTCAGACGAATCAGTTAAAAAAATGGGATATACGTGAAAAGGAACCCAACAACAAACAAACATCACATCAGGTCTAGACAAGATGGGATTAACTGACTTGGAGCATGTACACAAACATATATCGTTAACCTTTGATGTCCTTTTTTTTTCTAAATTGTATAATTATGAAATATTTTAACAAAAGAAAACTGTAAACAAAAAATATGTTTTCCCAAAATAAACCATTTGCAATCTTCGATACAAGAGGTAATACCGACAAGTGAATAAAAATGAGAAATTACAGATACATGTCCTATTTCGACTAGAAACATTTTTTATCATTTTGATGCTAACAACAACATTCTCACAATTGCAATATGTTCTATTACATGAAATCGAAGGTTACAATATATTGATTCTCGATAGCATTTAAATACAATATGTTGCAGGACTAGCTTGATAATGTTTACATCAATGTTTACACCAATGGTTCATCAACTCTATTTTGATCTAACGAATGTGTTAACTATCTTATAAGCTATATATATTCTCAATAAATGACAAATATCAAAGTTGTTTTATAACCCTATAAGGAAACGACAGTATTGATTTTGTAAAACAAACATAACTTCACTAGGGATTCCTACTTTGTAAATTTTTAATGCTGTAGTTGCACTACAAAGGAAGCGCAATTAATACATTAACTAGGTGTGATGTGAAATCGTTACAATTAGAACGTAACCATCAAAAGTAACATTTCTTATATGGTGTTGGGGTTCAAACAAGGAGGTGTTTTGTCATGCTTTGCTAACATATCACTTTATTTTTATTCATCCTGAAATCAAGTAGATCTGATAGCTAGATCACAATAAATATACATTTCTACAAAATGTTCCATTTGTAACCCATGCTAGGAGAAGGTGATTCTAATGATTTTCATTGTTAGGTGTTTAAATGATTTTCGTCCATTCTTGAAGATGACACGGAACAAGTAATTCATTCCTTTCAATTTTACATTGAAAAAAATAATGTATAAATGAGATGAATTATTCTGAAGTTATAAGACCACAGATTTTGGAAAAAATATATTGTGAACAGATATATCATGTTCATGAGGGGTACGTGCGAAAAATTTCAGTTGTGAGAAAATGTTGCCATTTTTCCACTGAGTGTCTGCAGTAGAAGATAAAAGGTTATGTTGTCGTATATCATGTAAGTTATAGTTATTGAACAAGCAAATCAGTATTATGTCATTTAATCTGCACGTCTAGGGTGACCCTACTTGACCCGATCGACGTATAGGACGTTCGGGTTAAATGGTCATCTCAACCGTGCAGATTAAATGACATATACCGATTTGATTAGCCAATAACTGTTTTAACACATGGCGCCATCAATTAACATAGATATAAGAAGATGTAGTATGAGTGCCAATGAGACAACTCTCCATCCAAGTCACAATTTGTAAAAGTAAACCATTATAGGTCAAAGTACGGCCTTCAACACGGAGCCTTGGCTCACACCGAACAGCAATCTATAAAGGGCCCCAAAAATGACTAGTGTAAAACCATTCAAACAGGAAAACCAACGGTCTAATCTGTATAAAAAACGAGAAACGAGAAACACTTATGAACCACATCAACAAACGACAACACTGAATATCAGGTTCCTGACTTTGGACAGGTGCAAACAAATGCAGCGGGTTTAAACGTTTTAATAGGCGCCAACCTTCATCCTAACCTGAAACAATAGTGTAAAATCACAACATAGAAAGACACACTATAAAATATCATTTGTAATGGCTTAACTCAATCAAAAGACATATTAACAAAAACAAGTGAACATATACTGAACGAATAAATTTGATCTATGACACAATGTTAATACAAAATTAATAAAACAAGGGGGTTAGATGTAAAACAATATGAATGTTTTGGAAATATGCGGACGATATTCAATCCACGGCTTCTGGAAAAGTTCACTTGTAGGGTAAAGAAAGGGGGAAATACTTTTTTAAGTAGAAAAAAGGTTGGTTTAAACTATTTAATTTTTTGATATTCAGGCTTTCTCCTAAACTGTTACATTGTATGGAGAAATGTGTTTTAATTGCAAATCTTTGATTGTTTCTTTCAAATTAAGTCACAAATTTTTTCCTCAAGAATATGCTCATATGAAGATTGATCGAAGAGAGATGTGCCTAAATTTGTTATAGTGCAAAGTAAACAGGACAAAAAAAGTTTCAATTTTCAATATTCAACTTCCCCCCTCCCCCTCCCTCCACTTTTTCATATGTATTTTGCGATTAATTGTAAACCAAGTCTGATTGATCTGCTACTTATATGTTTTTCCAGTTTTGACACATACTTATATATATATAATTACATATATATGTGCCAAAAATAGTCACTAAAAAGGAATAAAAAGTCGTAATAGATTCCATTGAGCACAAAACTAATCCAAATCAGATTTCGATTATTTTGATATTCTAAAGAACACTTATTTTTTGGCAGAAATATTAAAAAAAAATATTAACTAATTTAACACTGATTTAAGATTTACATTGTACACAGGTTTTATCATAAGATATTCTCAGTTTAAGGAACGAGAAAAACTTGGCGGCATCTCCCCCTAAAATTGTCGAAGCTAGTGGTCAAATCATCCGTTAAAAGTATAAAGAGAGAATCAGAGAGAGGGGGAAAAGTACAGAAGAAATTGTAAGCAACATGTAAGCAACTCTTCAGTTGATCTGCTGGGATCACAGACGGTCCCCAGAACCCTCGCACATTGTTCACATCCCGGAACGCAAATTTTGGATCCACCTTGCAAATACTTCATTATACCACTCATTCAACTACAGAGATCAATAAGAATAACAATCATAATTTTAATCATATGGTCTCATTCTGGTATAATAAATATCATCTGACTTACCTCCCCTAGAACATTATTTGTAAGTTTTGAGAAAATTCGGAGGCGATAAATGACGCGTACCTATTATATGCCCCGCATTGATTAGTCCCTTGACGTCTTGTCATGAGCTAAGAACTTATGTACCACGGACATAGCAAGCCTCACTTTTAGCTATTATGTTAATAAATACTTTCATCTTGATCGATAATTGATTGTTTGCCTAAATGTTTTCTTCTTTTTTATTTCTTTACGCGTCCTACAAAGAACACATTTCAAAGTTCAGAACAGTAATTTTAATTTGACAGTACATAATATATTTTGTGGGAAAACAACCATTAAACAATTCTTCAATGAAGATGACAAAATGAGACGAACTATTCATTTTGATGTCTGTTATGATGATCTAACAAACTGTATTCCAACAATATCTATCACGTAATATCTGCATATATAAACCAAGTATATTCCTGATGCATCAAAAACACCTTTCAATAGAGTAAGGCAATCATCTTACTGTTTCGAACGATTTCGAGCTAGTCAATAGTATACAAGCTACTGCAAAATCAAAAAAGCACATCATCTAGATAGGTGAAGTATGTTAGTGATACTTACGTTATATATATATAAAGTGCCTAGTGGAACCTGAACGAAGAGAAAAACATACGTCCTGAGAAAGGTGTGGAATTACTCAAAAATTTCAAGAAGAACATATAGCCTGTACGAATGAACTGAGTTATACGTTGAAGTAAACGAAACGACACAAAATTAAAGACTGAAAACAAAACTACGGAAGAGATTTCATTTTGCAAGTTTAATTAATCCAAAGTAGGGAGTCATTAAAGAACTCCTTTAGTTAGAAGAACATAAAAAATAAACACTATCTAGAGCAAACTTTAATGCACTTGTTATTCAGATTAAAAAAAACAAGTTGATTAGCCAATGAGAAAACAATTAGAACGTTATTATAGTCGTAAAATGGTAAAAATGGTCATCGAAATTGGCTTTTGATGAAATCGCAAAGATTGTGCCGAAATTAGTTAACAGCATAATTTTCGATCATGCTGTATATCTGTCAAAGAAAATAAACAAAGTAAAAATATATGAGTATATATATATAGTTGAAACGAAGAGTAAATATTACTTAATTTACCATTCACGATTTACACAGTTTCTGAGTTTTTTCATTGCAGCCTTATTTTTTTCTAAACAGTACTGGAATAGTCAACAGTCGATTTACGCATCACATTGCTCATTCCAACTACCAAAAAAAAGTTTAAAAACAATTTCATTGCACTAGATAGTATAAAGTAAAATAACAAAAATACCGAACTGCAAGGAAAATTCAAAACGGAAAGTCCCTTATCAAATGGCAAAATCAAAAGCTCAAACACATCAAACGAATGGAAAACAACTGTCATAGTCCTGACTTGGTACAGAAAATTCCTTATATAGAAAATGTTATACCAGTATCTATTAACATGACTTGGTTGTCGTTGGTAACACAAGCAGAGTGATATACGTTAAATATGCTTAAACAGAGAAAAAAAATTTACAAAGCAAATAGAGGCCCAAAGAATGACATCGCAACCTTATAACAGAAGTTTTTAGCAAACTATCGTAAATTTCATTGTTAATGTGTGGTTTTGCTTTTATACTAGCCATTTAAATAATCATTAGCATATCAAAATGAAATATAATACATACAACTGTTAAGAAATAAGCCAAGCTCACCAGAACCACTTTATGTCAGCTTAAATGGGCATTTTTAGAAGAACGACCTTTCTAAATCTACCTTTTACACCTGCAGTAAAATATGCATGTAAAGTTATTGAAATAAGAAAAGTTTTAGGCATTCAACAGGAAAACTGGTCAATATCATGAAGGGAACCAAAGTGTGGAATGACATTTCCAGGAATCACAGGAATACTTGTTAATTCACAAAAGAAAGGCCAATGGTATAGCATGAGGTAGTTAAACATGGACGAATATTATCATGAACCAATTAAGAGAAAGGACTATCCCTTGAACTAAATTATAGCGGATAGACCATATGAGAATCACCAAACGCAGGTCAAAACCAGTTGAATGCATACATGATCATGCATGTCAGTCGTTTAGTATTCTAGCATTCAAGTGTGCTATGATTCTATAATCTAAGGTTAAAGGAGACAGGGTAGGAAGCGTCTTTTACATCACTGAAACGTTTTGTTTGAGGAAAAAATCTTGGAGAAAGATAACAACACTTCATTTATACTCTCAGTAAAATCAAGAGATAAGACAAACATATCATTACCGTTACGGCTACTGCTTCAGGACAGGCCTTAAAGACAGTAGACATTTGATCACACTAGGTAAAGGTGGGTGCACAATAAAAGGAAACTTAACAACCTCAGCAATATCCGAATAAGTATAACGATATAGCTTCTTTTTAGGAATTCAAACGAAGAGTGTTAATCTTTATTTGTTTCTGAAGTTCAATGTCAGTTAAAAAAAATACAAATTGGACAATCTTCTTTCATACTTCCGGTAAACCAGCAACCAATTTCTCCAAGATAAGTATTAGATGGCAAGTGAACTGCCGTCATTTTGATTCAGTAGTAAAATAAAATATGTAATTTGAATTTTGTTTATAGCAAAAGATTTAAATTCTCATTTTCTGAATAAATGTAATGTTTGACACTTGATATTCAAAAGATACCAATAGTTATTTAAAGTAACAACGCTAATCATTCATCATACTTGGAAAATCGATTGAAAGATGTTTTTGTACTTATTAATTAACTAATTATATTTTTTGTAAAATACCACAAAAGTACTATACTTTAATTTTAAGATTCTGATTCTGTTCTATTCCAAAAATATATGCAATACCTTTTTAAGAATATAAACTAAACATAATGTAGTAGGCAAGGAGAGAAGCACAAGTGCTTCCCATAGGAATGTCGATACTTTAATTGCATGTTTAAACCACGTCATCCAAACATAAATCGGTTACTGCTTCTGATTGTACGATCATGGTAACGGATCAAACATTTATAATGTCCGATTTTTCCTACTTATGACTCTTTAGTGCACGATCCTTTGGTGTCTTCTGTCTATTTCTTCTCATTTTATATTAACTGTTTCGGCACAGGTACTCGTCTCTGAAATTTTTTTTTCATACATACCTTAATATTAAAGTATATAGGAATTTTTGTTTTCAGAGACAAGTGCCTGTGTGTTTCAGGTTTCGACCTTTGTTTTCAGAGACAAGTACCTGTGTGTTTCAGGTTTCGACCTTTGTTTTCAGAGACAAGTACCTGTGTGTTTCAGGTTTCGACCTTTGTTTTACGTAAATGAAAACATTTGTATTGGTAAGTCGCACAGTAGGTCAAATCGTTTACCCTCGTATTGTGAAATATGTGTCATAAAGTATACTAGTTGTTACTTTGGGTTTTTTAAGGTGAATGGTGTCACCATAATTACCTTTAATAAAAAAAAAAAACTTGAATCTACCGTTCTAGTGATCATGAAGTAATATTTGTCTTTACTAAGACTGGTAATATTTTGTAAACATACAGCTTAATTTTCAATTTACAGATTAGTATATAATGTATACATTTATATATATTTGATTTCTTTCCATACGTTATAACCGGTATTTGGTAATTTATATACGGTAGGATGTATTTTTTTTTATTTGTGTTTGTTTGTGCTTCATTAATATTTTTTTTTTCTTCAATTATTGTCTTTTTTCAAACCCTGACTATTAAACATTCAGTTATTAATTACTAACTACCATACCATGAAAGCCACACAAAGGAATATTTGATTTTGAAGTTGATTAATTCAACATTTTCATCTCCCGAGGGGTGTCGCGTTGATTCATGTTTTTTCTCCGTCATTTTACAGAAAATTCTCTAAAAACTATGTTTTATAGATGGTTTGTAATTTAAGTTTTTTTTAATGTGGCACCGAAAATAGATGTGTTTAAACGTGACTTTTTTGTGAGAGTTTAATTCAGTGTCGAGGAGGCCCACTTATTAGCATTTTTCGTATCATATAATGAATAATAATCAATGTCACCTTATGCTATTTTTTGTTTTTGTTTGAGAGTTCCTGATGAAGGTAAATCCAGAGAAGCTCGGACGTATCATATAAAAAAGTGTTATTTTTATTTTATAGAATTGAACTACAGCTTGCATTAAACGGAAAATCTGCAAATAGCAAATACGCAGACCATTATATTATCATATATTTTTTTATAATCTTTAATGCTTACTTACTGGCATGCATTGAGGAAAGGATCTGGAATTATACCATCGTGAAATAAATTTCAATATTGAAAGTAAATACCAGAAAAGTTTATCAGTGTGAGTGGATGTCATATATATCTTGAATGTATATATTTATTTTCAATCTTAACTTTCTGACTTTTGGTATTGAATCAATCAATTACAAACAAGTGTTTATCTAATTGTGTCACTTTTGGGTAAGTATGTATACAAATACACAGTGTCTGAGTGGGTGCATATTCTTTCACTGAATAACAGTTAAAATTATTATTTAATGAACATTACACACACATCTATTCAGAAACTGAACCCTGATTTTCAAAGAACATTTACTCAAATATATGAAATAAAATGAAACGGGGAAAGCGTCAAAGAGATAACAACCCAACCAAAAAGCAGAAAACAGCCCAAGGCCACCAATGGGTCTTCAACACAGCGAGAAAATCCCGCACCCAGAGGTGGGCTTCAGATGGCCCCTAAACAATAATGTATACCAGTTAAGCGAAAATGGACGTCACACCAAACTCCGAAATATACAGATGAACCAAAATTAAAAAACATACATTAAAAATGCGGCGGGGTTAAACATGTTTTGTGAGATCTCAACCCTCCCCCTATTCCTCTAGCCAATGTATTTAATCTTATCAATAAAACTAATTATTTACATACATTTTATATGCTCCATTACCACCCCATGGATTAAACACTTTTAATGAAAGTAAAGATGATTTAACAATTCACAGAGAATAACTCTACATGATATTTCTATTGTCATGTACGCGACATATCCTTGGGGTGGTTATCTAAAAATTAATCTATAACCTTTATTTTAAACATGGATTTAGGACGTTTCGCTGTATGTATTGACATATCGGTTTGTTAAAGGCAAAAATTCAATAAAGAAATGTGTTATTAAACCCATTCGCTACTTTTTATCTATCATGTATACAATTGTAAAATTTGGAGAGCATAAGACAGAAAGTTTCGTCTGAAGGTAATGTTTTGTAAATATTTCACTATATTCAAGTTTAAATCAAGATTTAAAGTTCTGGTTTTTTAAAAGGGATTTTAAAATAAGGAAAATGTTTGTCGGTGCAAGTGCATTTTATTTGACATATAAATAGTTTTGAAATTATTTTTGTTATAACATTTATGACAAAAAGCGACACAAATATCAAGAGTACTGAAGTCTAGATTGACTGTTTGGATGATTTCATCAGGCATATTATCGTCTTCAGATGTGAACAGCTAAATAATTTACAGTGGACCAGGAAAAAGGGCCCCACATTTGACTGAGTATAGATACTTAATAAAAATTCGGCGCAATATTCAGCAAATTAAAAAAAGTCATACTAGATTAGTATTACCATGCAGTCTTGACGATTCGAGTTCTACCGGTATTTGATTTGGTTTGATTTTTGGTGTTTTAACGCCACTTTTAAGCACCGCTTTTGGGCTATTTCGTGGCGGCCAGTTTTTATTGGTGGAGGAGGCCGGAGTGCACAGAGAAAACCACCGACCTTCGATAGGAAAACTGACAATCCTAGTCAATTAAGATTGGAGTCGAGTGCACCCGCACGAGCGGGGTTCGAACTCGCAACCTCAGTGTTGACTGGCTAGTGATTACAGTAGTAACTACTAAGACCACTCGGCCACCGAGGCCCCTACCGGTATTTGAAGCAATAGACCCAGTCAATCATTGTTGAAGGAAAGCATGTTCAAACGTAACAAAACAATGAAAGCTTGTGACAAAAAACTAAGAAGCCTTAATTGTAAAAAATTACTTTCTTTGTAGTTTAAGTTTATTTAGAAAGTAAATTAAGCACAAACTGAACAAAGTACTAGGTTTTCTTTATTTTAAGTAATATATTATACTGGTCGACTTTCACCTGTGTATTTTCTTTTGAAGAGGGTTTAAAGCTTTTGTAATGTCCGTTAAAGGCATTGTATAAATATTCATAAATATTAAGATTTTATTGAGTTCAAACTTTTAACACGGACCTTTTACAGACTTAAACATTGGAATTCGAAATTCATTTTCATTTGTGTTGAATTTAAAGATTTTGATACAAAAGATTACTATTCAAAACTTTCTAAACATAATAGTCCCAGTAATAAAAGTATGAAATTTCATTCCAAAATTACATAGAGTAACAGTACAAAGTTAGAATTTCTCTCGGGAGCTTATTTCAGTATGGTGTGTAGAATAATAATCGTATACACCTGTGTTATGTTAATTGCAACTGGGAACACTTATAAAAGGTATGATAGTAGGTTAAAGTTCATAGGCAACCTGCAAATCGTCAAATTTAAAATACTCTTATGTAAGAATGAAAATAATTTTAAGTTTTGTAGTTTAATCATTTTAACTGAAAAGTAATTAATTCATGTACTTCTTTTTCGGTTAATATTTTATGCTGAAAATAAAATCAAATCATGCCTGCATTAACTTCAATTAAATAATTTTAAACTTTCTTTTTAACAGAGAACATTTGATTATCAATTTCAAAAGATTCATACCTTGACAGTTCAAGAAAAGTACAAATGTCTTTTGGATTCAATTATTGATATAAAAGACTAAAAGATTCGGAAGAGCAAGTTTACCACAAGAATCAAAGAGCACTATTTTTTCTTACTTGTAGGTATTAAATGCAATTTCAAAAATAGTACTCTTCATAAAAGATAAAATCAGCTATATAATTTAATTCAAATGACGTTTAAATTTCTTTTACAAACATATAAATCGTGTCATTTTGTATGCACAAACGTGTATTTGGCATAATATATTTTATACTTTCGTTCTCTTAAATGTAGTGGTTAATAGAAAGAATTCAATGAAAAATACTTAGAAGACAAACAGCGGTAAGTTTCTTCTATAGTGTCCTAAGACGCTTTAATTAGAAAAACAAAAAAATCAAATGAATTGACAAATTTGTACATTTTGCTTTATTATAATCTTCTAGTATTTAATTTTGCTTTCAATAAACTGGAACATATACTTTGTTAGTGTTATTTGAACATATATACTTTTATTAGACTGATACGCTGCGACGGACTTATTTCGTGCCATCTTATAATGTAACGCTGCATTTATTCTGAGTCTCTTACTAAATGCATATTGCTTAGTTTGGAAACAACACATACTTTTTATTAAGCATTGGTTTGACCAGTCCGTGGATCTAACCTTCGACACCTTTACTTGAGGCAGAGACATATAATATGTCTCTGCTTGAGGCAAGCCACCGAATAAGGGCAACTGACTATTCCCTCTCAATGTGTTGCATCTACTGATAGACAAAATATCTGTATTTTGTACACTGTCCATATTTTGGGGTTTACATGTTTCTGTCTTTACCTATATTACGCAACATTAAGTGTGACAGATCTATTGACATTAATTTCCTGTAATTGGTTACGTAAATAATTTATTAGATACCAATATCCATATTGATCATTCTTTATACATTAGTATTTTGAATCGTATACTTTGGTCTTGAACACTATTTGCATAAATTTTGTTCAAACAATTTTATTCTATTATAGAAATATCTTTTATTTTGATACTCATTTATTTTCAATTCTTTATGATAAAGCAAAAGTACATAAAATAGTAAGTGTATGAGATTATACAATTTGAATGCTCAACATATAAGTGCTCAACATTGTCATTTCTTCATTATACCAAAATAAAGACTGATTCCTTCAATGATATATATATATATATATATGTTAACTGATCATGGATCTGAAAGGTACGAAAATAGAAAACTTGAACATACGTTTTTAAAGACCAAAAGTATTGAGTTTCTAATTTTTAAAGTTTATTGTCTTAGTTTCTAAATGAAACGTTTACTGTTTTCTTTATAATTAGACAAATTAGACCTGAAAAGCAGGAGACATTTTTTTCTTCGTGATATATTAGTCAGAACTAAAATGTTTTAAAAACTTTATTTAAAATATAGGTAACTACAAATGTATATGATAGTCTACAAGCTGTAAAATCTTAAGGAAAACTGAATTTACAAAATGTGAATGGAACTTTGTATTTGACAATATACAAAAATTGAGTTGTAAATAACTGTCATGACAACAGAACCGGAAGTAACACAAACACCACCACCATCAG
Source organism: Mytilus coruscus (assembly GCA_017311375.1). Taxonomy (NCBI): domain Eukaryota; kingdom Metazoa; phylum Mollusca; class Bivalvia; order Mytilida; family Mytilidae; genus Mytilus; species Mytilus coruscus. Next base: position 78,973,916 of record CM029599.1, on the reverse strand, counting down.
AAGCCAGTAGTCAGTGTAAGGAATCGGATATTGATACGGATGTCCACGATGAAGACGAGGATTGGGATACTGATCTGGAAGAAGACAGTAAGTTCACAATATCTATGTCTTCCCTTGGAAGTTAATTTATGATCCCCAAAAGTAATAGGTATTAAAAAAGGCGGAGAGACCAAGGGACATTCAAAATTCATGAGTCGAGATAAACTGACAACGCCATGGAACAATCCGAAAAACAACGAAAAGACAAACATGTTCACAAAAAAATATACAGGAAACTGAAATGTAGGTTGACCAGAGGAACCCAGGAAGGGTAAGAAAATCCTGCTCCATAAGTGGAACAGGTCGTGTTACTCATGATAAGTACAAATTCAATGATGTCACAAGTTTGACAGTTAAGTAACGGAGTGTCTGTTCGTAAACAAGTAGCTGTCTCTGTACCACTTACTAGCATTGAACACATCGTAATGACTTATTGTCCTGTGATCGTCTCATTCTGTGTTTTACGTGAAATTATCGGCCTAATTATGACAGTATTTGTGATGTCTTTGCCCGTTATAGGTGTAGCGTTAACAAAGCCATCTATAATTTCTTATACATATAGTCGCTTCAACTCATATATCTGTTCGAATTATGTTTATTGATGGCAACCCTTTGAATGGGATTCTGATTGAAACTTGACTTTGTTGATTGTATATATGTTTGTAACTATGTGGAACTTGAATTTAACATAAAAACATATATTATGTTTATTCTATTCGTCGCTAGATAATGCGGTCTAGCATATGGGTTATAAAAAAAAGCTATGAACGCTTCTGAAGTGCAAAGTTCGTATCAGAAGATTAGTTTTAATAACAATTCATAGAATAGCCAGCACCCATTAACATTTTCTTTTAACAAATTATACCATGTCTCATCTATGCAGTTAATTTTATTACGCAATTTAATTATTATGTTTGTCATGTAATACACTTTGCAGACAGTCAATGTATTCGTAAATTCGTTAAAGAAATAATATAATGGCTGTAAGATATCTATAAACATCTTTTATATATATCTATCTTGAATGCTTACTAGGTACGTTGTGTATAGAAATAGAAAATGAATGCGATTGATAATCGACACTTTACATATTTGAATACATATAATTATCATAATACGACCTGCATTAAATTAAGTAACAGTAGTTTACCGATTTTCTAATCTCATAAATAGATTGAGAAGACAAATCAAGATAACAAACTAAAACACATGAACTCAAAAAAGGATCTGTAAAACAGTTCGGACCAAATCCGGTGCATTCTGATAACATAGAGACATCGCCCACCTATTATTTCGTATTCCTGTCAAAAAACTTATAGAATTTTAATTTTTTATTACTCGTCAGTTACATCTGTATAAAAAATAGTTCTCCTTCAGCACGGAACTGTGAAACACCCAGGTTAAGATATGATCCCTGTGGTCATGTCATTACAGGGAACGGCAACCTCGTTCAAGATTGAGAGGTTATATAAAACATTCTAAAAAAGGACCAAAATATTGTCTTCCATTGAAACTAAATTCAAAAGCATGTCATCAGTTCATTAAAAATGCTCGTTTATCCTGTTGCTTGAAATTGGTGTTAACGGGAGAAATCTTATGAAAAATCACTTGATTCTTATTTAAATAAATGGATGAATATTGTGAATATTCGCTTACTCACGTTTGGAAAATTAAAAAAAATAGAAATTAATGATAGGGTTGATAATGCGCTCATTTCTAGGATTAGAAGTAACTTCGAACACTCTCTTACCGTCCGACAATAAAAGCAGACAACATTGTGGTAGTGGTAAGACGTAAACACTACATGGAAGTTCTAAAGAATGAAAATATCAAGTCTACTACATTCAAGACCGTGCGCTGCACAGAGAGTCAAATATCGGACAATCATATCATTTCTACATTTCACCTTAAGGTCTCTTTTGAATATTTAAAGGTTCTTATTATTATTATGGCTACAAAATTTACAACAAAAACGTCAAATACCATTTCATCTCGTCTTCTCGTGAGTGTTATAAAACTTATCTTTCTGTTCTTTTAACTATAAAAAAAAAAAAAAAACAGGTGATGATGTATTGTTGTCAATGAGACAAATATACACCAGAGACTAAAGGACGAGGATGTAGAATACTATAGGGCTCTGTAGGGCCTTCAACAATGAGCAAAACCCATTCCGTTTAAAGTAAGCTATAAGAGACCCCGGCATGACAAAATGTGAAACAAATCTCTTTGGAACAATCCCATTTTAAAGATTTCCAAAAAGAAAAAGGTGGACTATGTGTAATAGAAAATAATATTTTGGCAGATTTATTACACTATTCAACTTATCCCAGACCAATATAGTGGCTGTGTGTAACAATATTCAATTGAACTTTATCTCAAGTTCATTTAAACTTCCCATGGTCATAGGGGTTAACCTCTTACAAAAGATTGAATATGCTATTACAATTTGATTTTACTTTATTCCATGCAAGTACATCTAAAATACGTCCATTAACAACTAGCTTAGTCTGTTAAATATGCGTCCATGGGACACGTGTCAATATAACGTTAGTTTATGGAATACATGTAGTTTTATTGGTTATAAAGCTTTTGGGGTTTCAAAAGAAGTAGAATATTGCAATATAATGTATTCAAAGACCCCCAAAATAAATTTTAAAATGTTAATTATGTCTCATAAATTGTATATTTAAAGAAATATCTCCAACTTTTATTGCAAATTTTGATAATGTTATGTGAACTATTGACCTCATTCTTCTAAACCTGATTGGAATTACTGTTCATCTTTTTTTATCCTCATAAAAGTCCTTAATAATAAGTTATGATATTTTAGTTAACTACTTTGGAGTATCCGATTGCAACCTTTCTGAGGTTCATTAAGTTTAGAGACTTTTTCGGGTTTGGAATAGCCAAATTTCAACATTTTGTCCTTACTGATTGCATTTTACAGGAAAATGTAACGATTTGCCATCCACGGCATTTTTTTTTTTTTGAATGGTTGTAACGTGATAGGATCCGTTGCGAGAGAAATATATAATGAAGAATACAGTATGATATATTTTTGTCTCTTGGTTATTTTAATCAGTGGCGTAGCTTCCATTGGAGCAGGACTCATTAAATGTTTGACCAAGAAAAAAATGAAGAGAGAGAAAGATATAATTTATAACGAGGATTCTGTGTATATAAGATGAAGATAGCTCTAAATATTTGATTTTTCTTCCCATTACACATGTATTCTTCATTCTAAGCTTGATACAGATTGAAATAATTTGTACAACTTTGTTTCATTATATAAATACCAACGTTGTTAAAATGTCTTGTTTTAGGAAGGGACAAATCATATTTTGTAAAAATCAATCTGATTAAAATAAAAACTTCTCTGAAACGGATAACATTAAGATGTTCGATTTCTTTTATTGACAATATATTTATGTTTGGTCAGTGTGTTCTTCATCAGACAGTTGGTATTCCTATTAGAACAAACGGTTCTCCTTTGCTCATCTACTTGCTCCTTTGTTCATTTAAAGCAGAATTCATACAGCGGCTTCTCAACAAAACTGAAGAGAAGTTATCATAAACTTTTAACTTTAAGTTTCTCTATATAGATGATGTCACAGTATGTCAACGAAAAATTCAAAGTTTGGCGACTATATGTTGATTGAATCTATCCAATTTGATTTAATATCTTGACTTTCATCTAGAATTTGACAGTAAGGATTGTTTCAAAACTTAATTTTACGACACAATAAATATTAAAAAATTTCACATTACTAATTTTTCATTCTAATGTTGCAACATTCTAGAAGCACCTGTATTTGGAGTATATATTTCTCCCAGTTGACCCGATATTCCAGGACTTGCGTTTCATATCATAATACCATTGATAGAAAGTTGCTGCTTACAGGAGAGCTGATAGACTAATGTTTCAATAAAGTAAAACTGGCGTCATCAAGTTTTTAAAAAAAATTCTGACGCCATCATGATTTGGTAAATCCTTAAATATTTGTTTCAATATTTAAGACAGCCAAGGATATGTTCGCCTTATCGTAGCCACAATCCTATTCTCCATTTAGGGTTTATGTAGATATACGAAGATGTGGTATGAGTGCCAATGAGACAACTCTCCATCCAAGTCAAAATTTATAAAAGTAAACCATTATAGGTCAAAGTACGGTCTTCAACACGGAGCCTTGGCTCACACCGAACAGCAAGCTATAAAGGGCCATAAAAATTACTGGTGTAAAACCATTCAAACGGGAAAACCAACGGTCTAATCTATATAAAAAACGAGAAACGAGAAACACTTATGAACCACATCAACAAACGGCAACTACTGAACATCAGATTCCTAACATAGGACAGGTACAAACAATTGCAGCGGGTTTAAACGTTTTAATGGTACCAAACCTTCACCCTTATCTGAAACAATAGTGTAACATCACAACATAGAAAGACACACTATAAAATATCAATTGAAATGGCTTAACTCAATCAAAAGACATATTAACACCAGTGAACATACACTGAACAAATAAATTTGATCTATGATACAATATAAATACAAAATAAATAAACTAAGGGAAGAATAATAAAAGTAACATGTTATACCTCTGTGAAATGTTAAACAATTTTAAAGAAAACAATATGCTTGAACAAAAATATCAGCCATTTGCAATTACTTTAAACACAGGTAAATGAAAATAATTTTGTTGTTAGGTATACGTGTACAGTTCAAATAGAGAAAGGATGGTATTATATTACCGGATTTTAGTCGCCTTGAGCAACACGATAGGTACCATTTGTGGATCAGGAACTGTTTACCAATCCAGAGCACATTAGTTCACCTCCGGTTTTTCTGCCCCTATTCAGCATGCACTCGTTTCCCATTGGCAGTCCAAATTATCCTCTTATCATCCTGATCGATCCATTTTGTAAAACCAAACTTCTGGATTTATTGATGATTTGTTCTCGTCCTGATTATTCATAAATTATCTATAGAACATATCAATTTAAAATAACAGGCGAATCATTTTAAAAACAAATATGACACTTAAAAATCTCCTTCAAAACAAACCGGATATTGGGCACTTGATATGGACGTGAGAGACAAAGAGTAAAGACCAAATGCAAACGTAAAAGTATAACACGGAATACTGAAAACAGACCGAACAACTATAAGGATCAAAATTAATGCAAAACAAAAATGCACACATTTAAGACCAGTTAAAAAAGTGAAACACATATACGACAAACTATATTGAATGTGTAAACGTCGCCACATAAATGTTAAGCAATGAGCATGATGTTCTATTTGTGTATTTATTATCATTGATTATGCAGAATTTCCACATCGAGAAGCTATTCCAGAGAAAGAGAAATCTGTAGTGGTGTATGAAAAAGCTTGCAAGAAGTATGGTATTATCATTTCTTCAAGTTTTCTCAGAGGGCTAAAAAAGGGCAAAGTTAATGTCAACAACCAAGGACTTGGTCCACTGGGGGCTAAAGCAGTAGCTTTAAGTTTAGTTGTAAGTTTATTGCACTCAATATTGATTAGCGAGTATTATTTATACTTCTCATAACAACAAACATGAACGGAGAAAAAGCTACCTCCCTTAGACCATGACATCTTAATGATTTTATGTTGTACGTGATTTATGAATCCATTTTATTCCTTTTATTCTTCAAATTTTACAATTTTTGTAGTTAAGATAACAAATCAAATCGGTTATCTTAGGAACAAAATATGACTTTTCTCGTAAAAAGGATTTTGCTCATATAATTGGTTTTGCTGGATGTATAAATACTAAGTCACGTTCTTTTCGTAATATGGTCTTTAATTCTGATGCCTCGTGTATGAAAAGTACCACGATCTGTGTACGTTTGAAAACACTTGCAACAAATCATCGAACGATTCATAGGTGGCCTGTTGCCCGGCGAAATTATTACCACAACCAAACATTTCCACTTTTAAAAGGAGTACAGTTATCGACTTGGTTTGAGGTCAACAGCTGTTTTGATCCGAAGGCCGGTAATTTTTTTGCTCGAAGCATGAAAACAACAGCTTTTCACCAAGAATCCAGTTTGACTATTTTGTTATGCAACCAACCTACCAACTGTCTTTCATTCCCAAAAATATGTTTTTTATAACAGTATAAATAGAAGATGTGGTATGATCGCCAATGAGACAATTCTCCACAAGAGACCAATTGACACAGAAATTAACAACTATAGGTCACCTTACGGCCTTCAACAATGAGCAAAGCCCATACCGCGTAGTCAGCTATAAAAGGCCCCGATATGACAAATGTAAAACATTTCAAACGAGAAAACTAACGGCCTAATTTATGTACAAAATAATGAACGAAAAACAAATATGTTACACAGCAACAAACGACAACCACTGAATTACAGGCTCCTGACTTGGGACAGGCACAATAGAATGTGGCGGGGTAAAACTCGTTTGAAGGCGCCAACCTGGGACCCCTAACCTGGGACAGTGGTGTAACAGTACAACATAATAACAAACTATAAAAATCAGTTGATAAAGGCTGAACTCATCAGATGGATATATTTTGGATTTTTTTTAATAGTTCATACATATAGGTTTTTTTTATATGTCTCTGATAGTGTTGATCAGGATTTAACACGTGTCACTATATGATCCAATCGCAGCTTACCGTTCAAAATTGATGACATTAGTTGAATGATTTTTCTTCACGATTTGCTGCATATTTGAACATGTATTACATGGACACTTTTATTTATAGGATCAATCGTGCATTGGTGAGTTGATAGGATTTTACCTTTTGATTAGATTTGATTTTTATATATATTTCCTGTCTTTTTTATTGAAATATAAACGTTGGTACCAGCATTTCATTACTTTCAGCATTGTCAGAATACTATTCATGTCCATATGTTGAAGGAAAAAACACTTACGGACTGACCATTTACCTTCAAAGGGGTATCTTCTTTTCTGAGTAAGAACATTAGTTATTTTTCAACGCTATCACCCAACTATTTTCATTTTTTTTCGAAATTAGACGATTATATACGGTATACGGAAAATCGGGAATCAGAACATTATTTTGTCATCTGCTTGACCACAATATGTTTTTCTCATAAAATTGGGTATCAAAATATTTTTAGAAAAAGACATACCCCATTTTTTTAAGTTAAATGGTCAATCCCTTAGTGTACTGATATGAATAGTAATTTACTGGAATTGTTTGAAATATAGTTATTGATGCTAACGTAAATATTTTAATCAAAAGACAGGAAATATGTCGGTGAAACAAAAGTTCAAATCTAATTGAAATTTAAAGTGCCCATGAACTCTCTGATCATGAACGAGTGATTCTATTCATAAAAGTGTCCGTGTAACAACTAAAAAGTGTCCGTGTATCATCTAAAAGTGTCCGTGTAACACCCGTTAATGTACTGTTTTCTATAGCTCTGCTGGGGTAAAGTCGTACAAATAGAAATAAATCTAACAAAAACACAGAGTGGACGTGGACGGGTACTTATACATCCCCACAACAAAAAAAACACTAAGTACAGATCTGAGAGTACTCACAATTACTGACAGCTAGTTCAAAGCCAATAACAACTAATAAAAAAACCATGCATCTAAGACTAAAATATCAATCAGTACACATCCAACATCCAATGGTTTTATCGTAAAGACGTCATAAACAGTCAGAGAAAAACTTACACCCCAGTTCTATTGTTATACTTCATAGTTTATATTTCTGAAACAAGTGTAAATTGAATAGATCTATTGTTACGAATAACAATGGATTTTGACCACAGGGTCTAACGAGCGGGGTTTCTGAAACCCTGCTTCTACATCCGTAAACACAGTCCATTGTTATTCATAACAATAGAAATTGTTTTTAATAGCATGAACATATAAGAGATTACTAATAGTGTTCACTACAAGTTGTTTCAAAACATATTAAAATACATATTTAAGGAAATTCAATAGCGAACAAAATATTTAGCATCTTTTTAATAAAAAATCATTTAAATACTCCTTTGGTTGAAGCTACAATTTTAATCCCATATGGCAAGGTCTTAAAGATTTGATTTGATTTGATTTTGTGGTGTTTTAACGCCACTTTTAAGCACCGCTTTTGGGCTATTTCGTGGCGGCCAGTTTTTATTGGTGGAGGAAGCCGGAGTGCCCGGAGAAAACCACCGACCTTCGATAGGAAAACTGACAATCCTAGTCAATTAAGATTGGAGTCGAGTTCACCCGCACGAGCGGGGTTCGAACTCACAACCTCAGTGTTGACTGGCTAGTGATTACAGTAGTAACTACTTAGACCACTCGGCCACCGAGGCCCCAGGTCTTAAAGAACATACATGTAAAGAACTTTTATTTGAATTATACATTAAAAGCATATAGTTTTCATTCGGACTAAGTCTTAATAAAAATAGATATTAATGTTTGGATTGTTGAAGACTAATGATGGCACCCAGGGGCGGATCCAGCAATTTTAAACGGGGTGCCAACCCAAAATCAAAAAAAAAAAAAAAAAAAAAAAAGGTGTATAACTATTACATTTCCTTGTGCAATGCCAAGATACATACAAATAGAAATAAATCTAACAAAACACAGAGTGGACGTGGACGGGTACTTATACATCCCCACAAAAAAAACACTAAGTACAGATCTGAGAGTACTCACAATTACTGACAGCTAGTTCAAAGCCAATAACAACTAATAAAAAAACCATGCATCTAAGACTAAAATATCAATCAGTACACATCCAACATCCAATGGTTTTATCGTAAAGACGTCATAAACAGTCAGAGAAAAACTTACACCCCAGTTCTATTGTTATACTTCATAGTTTATATTTCTGAAACAAGTGTAAATTGAATAGATCTATTGTTACGAATAACAATGGATTTTGACCACAGGGTCTAACGAGCGGGGTTTCTGGAAACCCCTGCTTCTACATCCCGTAAACACAGTCCATTGTTATTCATAACAATAGAAATTGTTTTTTTAATAGCATGAACATATAAGAGATTACTAATAGTGTTCACTACAAGTTGTTTCAAAACATATTAAAATACATATTTAAGGAAATTCCAATAGCGAACAAAATATTTAGCATCTTTTTTGAATAAAAAAAATCATTTAAATACTCCTTTGCTTGAAGCTACAATTTTAATCCCATATGGCAAGGTCTTAAAGAACATACACGTAAAGAACTTTTATTTGAATTATACAATAAAAGCATATAGTTTTCATTCGGACTAAGTCTTAATAAAAAAAATAGATATTAATGTTTGGATTGTTGAAGACTAATGATGGCACCCAGGGGCGGATCCAGCAATTTTTAAACGGGGGTGCCAACCCAAAATCAAAAAAAGGGGCGGGTTCCAGCCATTTCTTCCCATTCAAAAGGTTCCAACCCCAGGACCTACATCCCCTTGGATTGCCACAAAAAAAGGGGGGGTTCCTACATATGCAATCTGCATTTTTGTATGTTAAGCATGTCTGGTCGTCGAGTTTCTAATCCAAACACACCTATCCCTCATTTTGTTCTACTATGAATGTTTGTTAAATGTTGAGGAGAAAGGGGGGAGGGCTTTTTTTGATAAAACCGCAACATGTGAAATACATTTATGATTACCTTCATTAAATTGATACATGTAAGTACTTTGGGTTATAAATATTTCGTTATCTACAGCCTGTTCTGCCAAATCCAACGCCCGACTCAAAATGTTGTCCGTCTCATACCCGTACATATTGACAACTGCATACAAGGAGCATGGTGTATTTTTTTTTTTTTTTTTGTAATAAGAATGCACGATACGGACAACCTTGACCTGCTGATCCATATTAGCATATGGGTTTAACGGGAATATGCAAAACGGCAACTTTGACATTTGTAAAATCTACTCACTTGTCAAAGTTTGAATGAAGATGTCAAAATAAGGTTAGTGGGGTTTCATTTAAAAAAAAACCAACTTATTACTAATCATGGTTTGATATTGTCAATAAAAATGCTATCCGTTCTTTTTCATTTAACATTCAATGTAAACAAATATAGGGTTTAGCATCGGGTGTAAGTTAGTTAAACACATCGGGATACGGTGTGTCTGTCTTATCCAGACACACCTATTCCTCAGTGTATAACTATTACATTTCCTTGTGCAATGCCAAGATACAGGTATCGACTGATTGTAGAGCCATGCATGGGCATATGTATATAAAAATGTTATTTAGTTTGATTTTAATTTACTGATAACAAAACCAATATTAATACCAATAAAACAATATTCAAAGATCTAAGTACAGTGTTGAATTGGTAACCTTTTAAAATAAGTTTATTTAAAGGGTCGATAAGTTTACCCGGATCGTTTCTAAATTTCCGGGTTCGGTAAACAACATCTCCGTAAAAATGAGGATGTGCTATCCCGTTTGAAATAAGTTTTCTACGTGTACAACCAAACTTCAAAACCTTCATATTTATGGAAGAGGCTGAATTCATACAAAAAACATCCGTTTTGGAAACTAATAATGCTGATCGAGGATCTATAACAAGGCCAATACAGAATAACACTTTTATGGAATAATTCTACTTTTAAAGAAGCTTACCTTTAGACACGTACAGAAAAACCTTTTTCAAAATATCTTTTTTCAGTTACGCGATGCTTTTTTTGTGTCAATATTTCAGTTTCCCGTCCAAGTACTTTATCTATGCTAATGTAATTAATTCGATTGTATACCAAATAAATTCAAAAGTACATGGGAAGAACAATTCAGACATTTAACAGTCTTTCATTGACCTGGAGGCTGCCATCTTGGCAAAGCCCATTGATAAACAGCTAAGTGACCCGTTTTTACCGATCAACCGGAGAGGGTTTCGAAAACAATAAGTTAAAACATGTAACAAGGAAGAAAAGAAGCATCAGTCTGTAAAAGTTAATGAGACAGTTTTGTTATTTTCACAGTTTGACAGTGCTGTCACTCAACTTGCCATTTCTGGGAACTTCATTGGGCGATCTGGAATAAAACTTATTACAGATATGTTAAAAGAAAACGACACCATTACCAGTGTGGTATGTTATCTTGTATTCAGTTTGTACATTAGAAAGGAAGCAACTGTTAATTAATATCTACTGCAATTACATAAGCACATTCGATATCACATCCTGGTAAATGATCAGGTTTGCTATCTGTTTAACATACTTTCTCTTGTCTAGTTTCTCTTCAACTGAAATCTGTTTGTTTATAAGCCTTCTGCATGGTAACGGATGACTGAAATTGAATATAAAGAAAAGAGTTAAAAAAAACTCCCCCTTTAATTTATTTAAAGTCATACACTAAAAAGGTCGTGTATTCTTTCAGGATATATCGGAAAATGCACTGGGATCATATGGAGCCGAACTCTTGTCAAGTTTGTTAGAAGACAACGCCAACATAATTAATATAAATGTTTCAGGTATACATGTTTTATACGAGTAAATAAATATTCAGTGAATGGAAAAAAAACGTAATAGACAAAAAGGATAAATGATACACATGTGCTGGTATTTCACTTTCTGTTCAGGAATAAGTAGTAGAAATATCGTTTTGATTTCACTACATTGAATGTGAAAATAAGAAGATGTGGTATGATTGCCAATGAAACAACTATGCACAAGAGACTAACTGACGTAGATGTGAGCATCTATAGATCACCGTATGGCCTTCATCAAGGAGCAAAACCCATACCGTACAATATGCTATAAAAGGACTCGGCATGATAAATTGTTTGGTTATGTATCAAAATATTTACAAATAAAATTCTTACTAGTACCGATAAACACAATATTCAAAGATTTTACTACAATGCTTAATATGTAACCTTCCAATGAACAATAATTTTGTGTGTATAGTATCTTAATTTACGAGCTCAATAAATAACATCACCGTAAAAATTAAGGTTAGCTATCCGATTTGCTATCAGCTTTATACATTACAGTTAAACTTTCAAACCCAATCTAAGTATCGATGAAAGAATTTAAAATATAAAAACAAATCACTACAGGCACGGGCATAGCTAATATCGAACGAGTTGGGAAATATACACACCGGAAAAGGAACCAAGAGAACATCACCGTTAAGGAAAGAAAAAAATATTGATTAGTAGCGCTTTTGATGTTTTCAATGTGTTTTATAGGCAATGGATTCAACGAATATGATGCTTGTTATTTTGGGACCATTTTATCCAACTACGTATGTATACAAACATAATCGGAACGTACGAAAATTCTGTAATGACAAGTTATCTTGTGAATAATACAACTGATAGTAAACTACGAACTTTGCTAAAAAGTGATTCATCTAAGTGACCCAATATTGCGTTTTAATACAATATGTTCAATCAGAAGTTCCAAGGAAACAGTTTGGCTCACTCAATATATTTCTTTATATTTACTATTTCTGTCAGATTAAAAAATGGTGATGTGATAGTTGAAAGTGTCTTAAAACTGCAGTAAATTTCTTTTGAAACTCCGTTTAGAAAAGTTCGAGTAGAGGTTCCCATCCCAGCATAATCTGGTTTGTGTAGGGTATATTCACTGAATACTAGAACGATAAAACACTTAATATGTTTCTTATTTCATCTTTTTTTTTGTTATTAAGATTGGATTTGATTTACCAAGTGATTTCAGAGGATATGAATTTGGGAGAAAAAACTCCCAATCGACCCTTTTGGCAATGACAAGATTTGGTCCCTATCTGGAATCGAAAGTTAAAGGATACGATTGAAAAAGTGAAGTTTTGGTTTCAGCTGAAATTTTACAAGACTTTATGAATGATTTTAATAAAGCATGGTGAAGTTAATTTTTACTTCTCAAAATCTGACAAAAAGTTGTTTCAGAAAAGACATATAAATGTTATTAGCCAACAACAGCAAATACAATCTCTGATAATACTTGTTTCAGTTACACACAATGTAGCAGATGTTTATTTTTCCTTCTTACAACAGACCAATTTCAAGAGAAAAAGTTGAACAAAACAATTTTCTTTAATTTTACTGTCCAATAATTTCACTACTTTGAACATTTCCAGAATTGTTCCTTATACACGTTGTTATTTCTTATTAATATTTTTTATATTAGAAATCTGGTCTGAAAACCATAGATTTGAGCCACAATCAGCTGAGTGACCAGGGAGGTATTATCTTGGGAAAAGCTTTGGGTAAGTGTACAGAAAATCTTGAGGAACAGGCTTTTTTGAATTTCTGTTAAAATTAAAATATTGTTTTTAAATTTAACCGTTGCTTTTATGTTGGTCGTAAACTTGTTTAACTTACTGCAAGAAGTTATTACAAAAGTTTATATGAACACAAAATGGAAGAATAATTCTATCAACGGCTTAGGTTGAAGTGCGAATCGAGAGAAAGCACATAACATAAAGATCGAAATGAAAGTTTGCCGGTTAAATATTAGCATCCCCTCTCCCCACTATAACAGATTACCACAGGATTAAGCCATTTTGCACCGACTCCATATAAAGCAATCATAAATTATTTAATCATATCCACTGATGGGTAGCAGATTTACAACCGTTTGGTAAGGTACACATATCTATATTCCATATACGTATCAATTATATCTAGGAATAAAATGATAAGCTTTTATGTAAGGAGACTCTTCGAAGATTTCAAACACTTTTTTTTTTACGTCACAATAGATTTGGAAGAATTATGTTATTAATTCTAATGAACAAAAGTCTGCTTGGTAAAATATATTAAACCATATTGATAAATAGACAAACAGAGATATACGAAATTTTATTTAGAACGCTTAAAATAAGGTGGCTTTGTCCAAAACACAAGAAGTTATATATACAAATTATATATTGAATAGTATTTTTGAAAAGTTATCAGTATGAACCTTTCAACATGATTGGATAAAACAAGAGCACTGTCTTTGGTTAAGCTTTTAACTATCATATACTTATGACTACTGGGAGAAGAAGGGGAACTCTGATTTTCATATGTATTTGATATATGATCCTTCTGTCAGTTCTTATATGAGCTAGAATATATTCCAAGACATGAAAGACTATACCAATATTGCAATTTGAAGACGATTGAGGACGAGGTCCATTTTGTATCGGAATGTCTTCTATATGCAGCTCAAGAAATATTCTACTTGATACCTAACTAGAGATTTTGCTAATATTATATAGAGTGGAGTTATCGTTTTTTCACCTAGCTGGCTCTCCTCTCACAAATTGTTTATCTGTATATAAAGTATATAATAATGTTTAATGCATGTAATGTCTATGAATGTGTATAAGTTTGTCTTTTAACATCTCTCCTTTAATTCGGAAATAAATTGATTTGATTTGATTTGATCATATAATGTATAGTGTAATGTCGCTTATGTGTTTTCACTTTTTAGCCAGCAACGAAACGCTGCAAGTTTTAAACCTGAGCTGGAATAACATTAGACAACAAGGCATAAAAAGTCTCTTTATTGGTTTAAAGGTAGGTACTGTTACATCACAATTATATAAATGATCACAGGTAGGTAATTATCACATACCTATTCAATGGGATATCACAGCCGTACCAATGCAATGATGATCATCTAGATTCTTTAAAAGCAATTATATATTATCATGTATTTATTATCAATATAAAAGTGGATTGAATGTAGGTAGTATTATATCCAAATCCTATCTCTGGCATATTACCGTCTTACCAGGTGATTAAAGAGAGGTATTGATACATCAAAGTCCTATCACTACCCTATTACGTTCTTACCAGGTGATTAAAAATAGATAATACTACAACAAAGTCCTGTCCCTGGCATATTACCGTCTTACCGGGTGGATTAAAGATAGATAATGTTATAACAAAGTCCTGTCCCTGGCATATTACCGTCTTACCAGGTGGATTAAAGATAGGTAATATTACAACAAAGTCATGTCCCTGATATATTACCGTCTTACCAGGTGGATTAAAGATAGATAATATTATAACAAAGTCCTGTTCCTGGCATATTACCGTCTAACCAGGTGGATTAAAGATAGAATATATTGCAACAAAGTCATGTCCCTGGCATATTACCGTCTTACCAGGTGGATTAAAGAGAGATAATATTACAACAAAGTCATGTCCCTGGCATATTACCGTCTTACCAGGTGGATTAAGTATAGATAATATTACAACAAAGTCCTGTCCGTGGCATATTACCGTCTTACCAGGTGGATTAAATATAGTTAATGTTACAACAAAGTCCTGTCCCTGGCATATTACCGTCTAACCAGGTGCATTAAAGATATCTAATGTTACAACAAAGTCATGTCCCTGATATATTACCGTCTTACCAGGTGATTAAAGATAGGTATTGATACAACTATTTCCTGTCACTGTCCTATTACGGTCTTACCAGGTGGATTAAGGATAGATAATATTACAACAAAGTCATGTCCTGGCATATTACAGTCTTACCAGGTGGATTAAGGATAGATAATATTACAACAAAGTCATGTCCTGGCATATTACGGTCTTACCAGGTGGATTAAAGATAGATAATATTACAACAAAGTCATGTCCTGGCATATTACCGTCTTACCAGGTGGATTAAAGATAGATAATATCACAACAAAGTCATGTCCCTGGCATATTACAAACTTACCAGGTGGATTAAAGATAGATAATATTATAACAAAGTCCTGTTCCTGGCATATTACCGTCTAACCAGGTGGATTAAAGATAGATTATATTGCAAAAAGTCATGTCCCTGGCATATTACCGTCTTACCAGGTGGATTAAAGAGAGATAATATTACAACAAAGTCATGTCCCTGGCATATTACCGTCTTACCAGGTGGATTAAGTATAGATAATATTACAACAAAGTCCTGTCCCTGGCATATTACCGTCTTACCAGGTGGATTAAATATAGGTAATGTTACAACAAAGTCCTGTCCCTGGCATATTACCGTCTAACCAGGTGCATTAAAGATATTTAATGTTACAACAAAGTCATGTCCCTGGCATATTACCGTCTTACCAGGTAGATTAAAGAGAGATAATATTACAACAAAGTCATGTCCCTGGCATATTACCGTCTTACCAGGTGGATTAAGTATAGATAATATTACAACAAAGTCATGTCCCCGGCATATTACCGTCTTACCAGGTGGATTAAAGAGAGATAATATTACAACAAAGTCATATCCCTGGCATATTACCGTCTTACCAGGTGGATTAAGTATAGATAATAATATTACAACAAAGTCCTGTCCCTGGCATATTACCGTCTAACCAGGTGCATTAAAGATATTTAATGTTACAACAAAGTCATGTCCCTGGCATATTACCGTCTTACCAGGTGGATTAAAGATGGATAATGTTACAACAAAGTCCTGTTCCTGGCATATTACCGTCTTACCAGGTGGATTAAAGATAGGTAATGTTACAACAAAATCCTGTCCCAGGCATATTACCGTCTTACCATGTGGATTAAAGATAGGTAATATTACAACAAAGTCCTGATTTAAGTTTGAGAGATAACTTGGAGATGAAGGATTCTTTTAAATATATTTATTCGTGTATTTATTCAATTCTCTCTCCAAAATGTATTGCTCTGATTCACTACCACTGTGTCGATGCCACTCACGGATGGGAGGGCTGTCAGTCCTCTGAGGTATGCTCAACCTAGTGGTCAGTGCCGATGCACTGGTCGTAATAAATTAAGTTCAAAAAATTAGTTTAGAATTGCAGTTTTCTGTCAAATTTAAGGTTCTTATTTCATTAAACAAAAACCTATACGGGCTTGGCATGCATTTTTAGTTGAATTTTGATATATTCCATCTGTTCATTTATACATACAATATATTCGGCATACTTAATTTTAAGGCCGAGTGTACCTTATCAGGATTTATGAAATAATTCTTCTTCAGTTAGGTATAGCATTTTCACCCATTAACTTTATTCCACACAACATTGACAGAAAACGCAAGAAGCCATAAAACTTGCCTATAATAAAATCGTTCTACCGTTTTAAGTGGTGAATTGGTATAATCAAGCGGTGATCTGTTATACAATACAATAAAATACAATGATATTAATTGCTTGTTTGATATTTTAGGATAACACCACTTTACAAGAGTTAGATTTATCATACAATGGGATTGGCGATAAAGGAGTAGAAAGTATTGCTGAAAGGATTCATGAATTGGAATCATTGCTTCGCCTGGACCTTAGTTCCAACAGAATCGGTCAGATTGGTATTGGAAAGCTTATGAAAAGTATTGGTCATAACAAATCTTTAATTGAATTGAAGGTAAGTGAAACAAATGTATTTTTATTTCTTTTGTATCTGCAAATAACCCTAAACCGCATGGCATAATTTTCACAGAATCTTAAACTGCATGATGTTGTTTTGTACATCTATCGAAATGATTCAAGGGGTATACTTTTGCATGACACGGACTCCGTCATATCCGTACACAACAGTTCACATCCGCTTCTCCTTCTGAACCACTAATCAGAATTCCATGACATTTTTACTAAATCTTCGCCATATTTTGTCATTTTGCATCTCCTTTTTGTTTTTATCCGAATTTGATTGTGGGTTTCCCGGCCTGAGCAAATCGTGGACTTTGCCATTACTTTTCTAGTTGTACCCATTGTGTATCCACAAATTCCCATGAACCCTTTATTAGAGTTTATGTAATCTTTCTCAGAATGTCAATCATATAATGCCATTTTGTTTTCTACCACATAATCTTTATGGTTTCAATGAGTTTTTTTTCGTTTAACAAGCAAAAAGTTTTCTTTTATTTATTTATAATTAGATTTATGTTAAAGCCTAAATCATGGTATGATAAAGTATTTACCAATAAATTGACAGAATGTTTACTGTATTAATTAAATACGCATATGTATGATTTCAGTTGTCAAAAAACCCAATTACTGCGGAAGGTGTATGCTTAGCTATTGGTATTCTCAAAGAACATCCAGAATGTGGATTACAGATTTTAGAAATTAAGGTCAGAATCATAATACTAAAACAATGTGGTCGTAATGGCTATAAATGACCAAAATGAACGCAAAGACAATTAAAAAACCAATATGCAAATATTGGGGGTTAGGATATTTCATTTGAATGAATTTCTGAATGTTCAATTATCTTACATATTTTATTAACAGGGGGTAGGATATTTCATTTGAATGAATTTCTGAATTTTGAATTATCTTACATATTTATTAAAAGAAGTATGAACTGGTTCTAAAATTTCTCTGTTCTTGATTTTTTTTTAAAATTCGCTATAAATAGAAATGAAGACAAAGCGCGATAACTCTATGGCCACAATTGTCATGAAATAGAAGTTTCTTCATAATAGAAGAAATATTATACACTTATTTACTGGCTATGAGGACAATAGCAAGTTTATTTTCCTCCGATGCACCAACTAATTCCCGGCGCGAAATTTATTCGTCTATAATGTTATAAAGAAAATACATACTGAGGTATGTTAATGTGTAATGTTATTTCCACTGGAAAAAATTGTACAGAATTTGACACAATGAACTATTAGCAGTTAACAATTTCAAGACAGAATAAAACAACACACGCTCCAAGTAAGGTATTGAAATCCAGAATTTTCAGAAGATTCGTTGTTGTGGAGTTTGCTGTACCAGTTTAGAATCAAGATATGTTTTTCTTTTCAATTCTGTGTTAATATGAATATAAGCCTAATTTACAAGTCAGCCGGAACGAAAAATCAAAAACATCATTTGAACAAACTGCTTGTTAGATTACATTTCAACATTTGCTCTTGCATGATCATACACTATAAGGCCTTGCATAAGAACTTGACCACACACACGAGAAATCCTGCAATACAGTTTTTTTTCTATGAATGATAAGGAACGAACATTTTTACTGAAATCAAGTTATGGTACTTAGATTTTATTTTAAAATAACATTTCTTCTACAAAGCATCAGAATTTGTCTTAGTTTAGTTTAAAAATATATGATACGAAATACTTTTATTATTTACAGGACATATCAGTATCGAGTGCATTTTCTACATTATTGGAGGAGTTATTAGAATTGAAACCAAGGTTTCGATGCAAACATGGTGGTTTTAGAAACCAAAATGATATATTCAAATTTGCAATAAAACAAAGGGAAGAAAATCTCTTGAACGATCCTTTCATGCAATTAATGGATTTTGTTCATCAGAAGAAGTTGAGATGGGTCGATTTATTTTATCGGCTTGATACAGATAAAAATCTATCGATAAGTGAAGATGAATTTCGTACTGGAGTAAAGGTAAGATTCCGTCAATCAAAATTTAAAGACAAAAAATGTACAATCATTCGGTGAGTTAAATGTGCAAATTTTTATGTTAGCTAGTCAAATTCTTCGCATGAAATGTTATTCATTCTCGTTAATTAAAACTTGAACTGTGTACTTTCAAACACACAGGTGGCAATACCAAATATAAAAAATTCGGGATCAAATCGTGTAATGCCTCCAGCATCAATGAAGTGACAATAATTGACGAAATGCGCATCTGGTACAGTAAAAATTGATACTGGTTATGTTTTTATTTCCATTTGGTCGATACCTCTGCTGTTGGACTGTTAGTCCCCGAAGGTATCACCAGTCCATTAGTAAATACTTCAGTACTGATGACAATACGGATATTTTTTCATTGAAATTTGCTGTTGTAAAATTTTGGAAATCCTTTCAGATTAAGGAATTATTTCACCGTGTAAATCTCTGAATCCTTGTCCAGATTCGGCTTTACTTTTGATCTTTTTTGGTTCTATCAGTTCTTCAACGTTTGTGAGTGATTTCGTATTTTCAGATATTTTGGCCTCGAACATTACTGTATTGACATTAAAATGTGCATCAGGTGCAGTAAAATTGGTAAAGTAAATGTTATTTTAGTTTTTAACTTGATGACGAATCTTTCAGAGCGCTGGTATACCAGTAACAGATTTTCAAATAGATCAACTAATAGAAAGGTTGGATGTAAATGAGGATGGAGAAATAGACTTCAAGTAAGTAATAGTATTTTGCAGACGACGGAAAATAAAGTAATGAAACATAATACCAGAAGCTAACGGTCATTACTTTCGATATTTAGAAAATTAGTAAATAGTTTTTGAAACTTTTAACCCGTAAATAGTCTTATAAGGAAAAATTTTGCTCCCAGTAAATAGTTCATACCCAGTACATATAGTTTTAAAACAATTAACCGGTAAATTTTTTTTTTTCAGACAATTTCGTAAAAGAGGTTAATTTATTCGTCTAAAAAATGTTTATAAAGAAAATAAACACTGAGGTATAATAATATAAAATATTTGACTTTTCTACTCCTTACGCAAGTATTCAACAGTTCAAACTTAAAACAGATTACAAAATAAGTCCAAATGTGGTCAGTAAACAGGAGTGGTTAACGAAGATACAAACAAAAATGCACGAATTGTTTTAGGAAGGGACGAATCATACTTTGTAAAATAATCACACTATGATTCAAACAAAAAGATGTCCGAAACTGACAACATCATGATTCTTATTTTTTTTTATTGACAACATAATTGTTTCTTTTGATGAATGTATATTTTATATTTTTATACCCCACTCGATGAGTTCATCTTATGTATGCCTTCGTCCGTCCGTCCGTCTTCCGTTGGTCCGTTTGTTCAACAATTATTTTCGTCACATTTTTTTCAAGTACTACGTATACTTTACAGAATGACTTCATCTTTAATCAGCAGCTCGACAGTGGTAGGTTGTTACGTATGAGCACTTTTCGGACATGTCAGACAGCTACTTTCTGTTTGCCCACACTTATAATTTTTCAAAATGATGAATGAATTTAATGTTATTTGTTTTTGAGCTTCGTACTAATCTGATGAGTCAAACCATTTCAAACTGATGTTGTGCTGTTACACCACTAAAAGAGATTAATGGGAGGGCTGAGCATTCACACATTATATGTTTAACCCCGCCAAGTTTTCTGTGTCTGTTCCGAGTCAGGAGTCGTAACAGTGATAGTCGTTAGTTGCTGTCTGTCATATTTGTTTTTCGTTTGAATTGTTTCATATTTTGTCATGTCGGGGACTTTTATATCTGACTATGCGGTATGGGTTTTGCTAATTGTTGTGGCCTTACGGATGCATATACACATTGAAGTGTAACATCATCACATTTCATGTTGTTTTCTATAGTGAATTGTTAGAAGGACAAAAAAGGTATGTCAGAAGATTGGAGAAAATATTTGGGGTATCTCCGGTTGAACCTGGACAAACAGGTCGAGGGCCAAGACCTCCAAGTGGCGCCAACAAATCTCGCCCATCGTCGTCAAACAAGTCCCGACCATCATCATCAAACAAATCTCGACCAGTTTCGAGAATATTAAATAGACCGTCTTCAAGGTAAGTCAATTTTAATGATCATCCACAAAAAGAAAAAAAAATACAAGAATTTTATAAGAATGATTTATTAAAATATGCCTGTTCGGATGCATGCAATTATATACTAGTATTAATTTGTCAACTATAAAATTAGGCACGATGCTGCTAGTTATAATGCTGTACATGTGTAAAAAAAAAAAATAACTTGTAAGAAAAAAAACGTCATGGCAAATAAAATGAAAATCGACGAGACAACGAACAAGTCTTCAAAAAACTACTTAGTAAACTAAAGATTGAGTAACACGAACCCCACCAAAAAAACAGGATGAACTCAGGTGCTGCAGAAAGCTTTATCATTTAAGATTTATAAGGTAAAAGTATATTTGATGCTCACAAAAAATATTCAAATTAGACCACAGTTAACAAATATAGTCCCTAGTTTGGACAGTTGTATTATTTGCCAACTTTCTTGCTGTTTTGAAGACCCTTTGGTGGCCTTGGGCTTTTTTTTTTTGCTCTTTGGTCGGGTTGTTGTCCCTTTGACACATTCCCAGTTTCCATTCACAATTTTATTTTCCATACAACTTTCAAACTTACTTCTTTGTGTATTATGCATAAAATAGCAATAATAATTTGAGTCATGAATTTCGAAGTACGGAAGTGATTTGGTTCAGTTAAAAAAAGTTAAGAATGATTACGTCTGAAGCTATCAAACCGATTCAAGACCTCCTTAACATTAAATTGTCTATATTTTGAGTTACATTTCGAGCTGATGAGGTTTTCTATAATGTTAATACAATTAGTCCCATAAGTAGAACACTTAATACGGTAAAATCTGTTTGGAACGCGCAGATACTACACATGGCCCCATGCCACATGCAATAAGAAGGCAGCCTTAAGCTAACTTTTAAAATGTAAAGAGTCCATTTACTACGAAGCTTGAGTGTGTTTCAAGAAATGTCTTTTTTCGGTACTATGCACATACCGCTGGTAACGGAAATATAAAAAAGGGATCTATATAATTATAATCTAAACAACATATCAGATATGAAAATAGAAAGTATCTGTCGTATCTTGACGATCATATGGCCTTAGTTCCGCGCAATCATTCAAAAAGTCCTTTTAGTATGTATTTTTACTGATTGCAAGGTGCTTTTATCAGGCACGTTGTATCGTGACAAAGTGTCGACAATATATCAGGCATGTGACTTAGAGAGAATAATGAGAAGTCAATATGGGAACTGATCTCACCCATGATTTCGACTGGGGCGGCTTTATCTCAGGTGGCTAGTATTTCGGTACCAGCTGTGTTACTGCAATGATTGCACAAGCCAGTCGTTTTACCCACTGATAATAAAACGTATGAAGATTTACTTGTTGACATAACAATAAATGCATAAATTCCGTTACCATTAAAAAATTCACGACCAAAAGAAAACTGTAAAACATGCGGTAAAAAAATATTAATGATGTGCTTGATAATTATGCATAAAGTTTTAGTAGTTTTGACTATCTTTAGTCTGTTTATTTTGTTTATTTCAGGTCAGATCACCATACAGCTGGTTGAGGGAAAATATCTGTTGATAATACAATTTAAATTCCATTCACAAACAAGGTTGCGTTGACGCAAACGTCTGTCTCTCATTTTGTTTTGTCTTGATATATTCATGCATATATATGTTTATGTAGTAGAAGGCATATGCGTGTGATTAAAAACCTTGATATGCCTTATTGTTGTTTTCATCTTGTTGGCTTTTTTTTTTTTAATGTAACACGTTTTCAATATTTTCCCTTGTCCTGTACTCTACTTATATTGCTAGTATTTTTAAAACGAATAACCAGGAGTTACCTGTAATTTATCATGAATTCAAAATACGCTGAGCAGAAAAATATATAGTTAATGGATAATTTTGTATCATTATATAAACGAATTAAAAACAATATTTCGCATCAATAATTGAATTCAGAGGAAATACTTGATATGATTGTGTCATGATAATTTACCATAATCAGAAACAAGAGGAAAAAATACCTTACTGACAAAACGAAGCAAAACAGAACTGTATCCAACTAAAATATCTGCATACATTTTTTATCATGTTTATTTGAAAGTTAATTTAATTGTATTGTAACTTTGGAAGAACTCTATTTTTGTATGTATTCGAAGTACTTGCAATACATTAATTCCAAAGTTTCTATAACTCACTGTCTCTCGTATTTATACTACTTATTATCCAACAGTAAATTAACTGTCAACGGATTATTAACGACAAAGCAAGTATAGCTTTCAATTTTTAAAAAGCACTGAATTACAGGCTCCTGACTTAGGACATGCATATACAAAATGTGGCTGGGTTTTCTCCTATGAAATTTCCAGAAAAATCAGACAACCCTATTTTGGAGTTATTGCCCCTAACATTTCGAAGTTTTTCGTTATTATCTTGAAAATTATAACAGATAGTAAGACTTTTGAAATAAAAACATGACATGAAAAACATGATTTACAACTAAGTCAACGTGGCTTTTGAATGAAGACTTTACCATTTTATCCGTTTTTGCAGAAACCATGCATAAAAGATAGAAACTGTAAATAGCAAAAATATTCAGCAAAAAAGGTCTACACATAAACATATTCAGCAAAATAAGATCTACAAATAAGTCAACATTGACCCGTTATAGTAGTTACTGCTTTCAAGAAGGTGAAAATAAATATCTGAATGATTTTTTTTTTCAAAGTAAGCGATTCAGGCTCTTGGGAGCCTCTTGGTTGTGCTTCGTGACGATCTGATGAGTCGAGCCCTTTCCAAGTGATTTTTTACAGTTTGTTTTATGTTTTTCTTGTACACCAGTGTTATAGTCGGTTAGGGAGGGTTTGACGCTCATACATTCTGTATATGCTTGTCCCAAGCCAGGAGCCTATTCTTCTTTAGATGTCGATGGTTGGTGTTTTCCATAGTTGGTTTTCGTTTGTTGCTTAAATATAAACCAGGCCTTTGATTTTCGCGTTTGAATTGTTTCACATTTTTTTAGATCTGGGCCTT
Source organism: Mytilus coruscus (assembly GCA_017311375.1). Taxonomy (NCBI): domain Eukaryota; kingdom Metazoa; phylum Mollusca; class Bivalvia; order Mytilida; family Mytilidae; genus Mytilus; species Mytilus coruscus. Next base: position 78,949,433 of record CM029599.1, on the reverse strand, counting down.
TCATAGCCGACTATACGGTATGGGTTTTTATCTCAATTTGAAGACCGTATGGTGGCCTATAATTGCTTACATCCACTTCGTTTGTACTCTGGTGTAAAGTTGTCTCATTGGCAATCCTACCACATCTCCTTAGTTTTATAAATGTATATGCAAAACGAGAACAAAGTTAAATGACCGGAAAATCCTTCTAAATGAGATTGAAGACCTGGGGCCTGTTTATCGAAGCGCTCTTAGGACTAGGACATGTCCTAAAATCATCTTATGACATATCTTTGTCCTAAATGGGTTTATCAAACATTTCGTAACTTAGGAAAAGTTATAGGAATCGTCCTAAGTTTAGGACACCTATTTAGGTGTCTTAAGATGGTCTTAGGGTGGTCCTAACTTTAGGATATATTCTATGATGGTAATTCAATACAACCACCTCCTATATATGTTTATTTAAGGTGCAGTACAAATAATATATAAATAAATCACATTAAATAAATGAAAAAAAGATTAAAATATAAAAGAATATTTAGTTTTTAAAAATTAAAAAACTAAAAACTAAAGATTCAGAAAAAGGGGTCCCCAAGCGCCTGTAATCCGTAATGAAATAATTTATGTACTCCGAATTTAAATGAAAGATGCACGAGATTTGCCTTTGGACTACCGCATGGTAGGTATAGTGTCCGGCTAGGATCGTGATTTTTCGAGTGAATCGGTCCACTTTTTTCGAGTGTAGATCGGGTTTTTTTCGAGTGATAAAACATGCGATAAGGTCAATTAACTGCTTTTTCGTAATTATAATAGTTTTTTGCATCACTACCCATCTTATTTTGAAAACTATACATGTTTTGAGCCACAAAGAAGCACAATTTCCTTGTATCTAATAAAAAAATTCAGTGTTTAATATTGTCCGGGTTTTTTTTCGAGAGCAACAGTGAAACCGTCCGGGTTTTTCAACAAATGGTCCGGGCTTTTTAAAGAAAATTTGAATAAGAATAAAGGTATTCTTGACTTTAAAAAATGACCTTTTCTAGTTTATAACTGTAATTAAGTGAAGGAAAATATCATATATTTCCAATATATCACCAAAACATATTACTACGTTGATCAAAATGGATCCTTTTCAATTTAATGCAAATTTTCTGTTCGGAAAACGTTCTACCACAACTTTCCAGTGTTAAATTAGAAATTACTGGATCCTTTATAAAACGGTCCTTAGAACATAGTGCAGGGGACTCATAATCTTTTCAACTTCATTTAATGCTACTTTTGGTTTTACAGTTAATAATATTTCTTGTGGTGAACCCCGGAGCTTTTTAAAAGGATTAAAAGGAGTTAGAAACCTACTGGACAGCAGTGAAGAATCATTATTGTACGGCGAATTGCAGGACGTTGTACGGCGAATTGCAAAAACAACTTTTGTCTGTACGGCGTCTTGCAATATATTGTAATTTAAAGATGAAATTAATCACTGTTTAGATAATATCAAGTGACGATATTTTGGCTGTATCAAAGCTTTACCGGCTTACAAATATACAAATAAACTACTTATCAAATATTATAAAATATATGCCGTTAATTTCGTTCAGAAGTTTTGGTTGTGTACCTCTATTTGACTTTGTGTTTTTAGAGACAAAAAGGTTTTTTTCAACCATATTATCCTAAATACATTCATATATCGTTATAATACTAACGACTGTTGTCTTATTTGTTGTCAGGGTGAAATAAAGTTCAATAAAAAAAAAAACCCCGACCATTCATCTTTTGTTGGTGCTGTTTTTTTTAAATATAAACAGTGGAGATGTTGTATGATTGCAAATAAGATAACTATCCACCAGGGTCAAATAAAGAGTATGTAAGCAATTATATGCTATAAAAAGCCCTGACATGAAAATTGTGGATAACTGTAATTAAGTGAAGGAAAATATCATATATTCCCAATATATCACCAAAACATATTACTACGTTGATCAAAATGGATCCTTTTCAATTTAATGCAAATTTTCTGTTCGGAAAACGTTCTACCACAACTTTCCAGTGTTAAATTAGAAATTACTGGATCCTTTATAAAACGGTCTTTAGAACATAGTGCAGGGACTCATAATCTTTTCAACTTCATTTAATGCTACTTTTGGTTTTACAGTTAATAATATTTCTTGTGGTGAACCCCGGAGCTTTTTAAAAGGATTAAAAGGAGTTAGAAACCTACTGGACAGCAGTGAAGAATCAAAATGCTATGTAATAAAAATATTCTACTTAAAGAGGCCTGCCCAGCCCCGCAAAAAATCCATCAATAAAAAACCACACACACTTAATCCGCCCCATTTTTATTCCCATTGACAATAAAATTTGAATTAAATTTCATATATAATTAACAATGAAATGAATAGTTCATCAGCTTAACACTATATGTATGTACGTCTCAATCCAAATTTTCTATGCTTACATTAGATTAAACTATACCGTTGTTATTAAACCCATGAAGGCAGACTTAAGTATAATTTACAATAACCGAAAATTATACCATAGCAAACTATTGTCAAGAATTGGGTCTTTTCCTATATATCTCAGCTAAATCTTCACATATTTGTGTCAGGGTAATGTCTACTTCTTCATCGCACACATAAAACAATCGTCTTATTCTTTTGTATCATCATATTTCGTTGAAAACGTTATTTTAAGCTCCATTTCTGTCGATGAATCTTGTCTAACTGATATTCGTATACCATAGTTTTGTTTGTTGAAACCCCGGCAACCTCACTCGACCTTGTCTCGTGAGGTTAAGGCCGGGCTTTCAACAATAACACTGTATCATCGCAAAATGTGGAAGGATTCAACAAGAAAACTAACGGCCTAACTCATAACAAAACGATTTACGAAAAACAACAAATATGTTAGAGATGAACCAACGACAACCACCGAACTACAGGCTCATGACTTCGGACAGACCAAATAAAGAATGTACTGAGTTAAATAGATATATGAAGATGTGGTATGAGTGCCAATGAGACAAATCTCCATCCAAGTCACAATTTATAAAAGTAAACCATTATAGGTCAAGGTACGGTCTTCAACATAATTTATTTTTTTAATTTCTAAAATGAATAATTTGTTAAAAGAAAAGTGAAGAAAATACTTTGTTTTCATTGAAAATTAGGAGAAATAAATCATGAATTGTATTTCGAATTAATTTTCTTGTTTCTTATTGAAAATAAGATTTTTTTTTTTTTTTAGTCAAAGTAAATTCAATCAATCTTTTTATTTACAGGGAAAAAATAATAAAAGACTTGCTAAGGCTGTTTGGCCTAAACTTAAAGGAGTAGATGGAGGGGTAGTGAAAAGGAGTGTTTTCGTCCGAAATTTTCATTGTTACAGTAGTACATTTTCATGATTACTATGTATAATATTTCTCAGTAAATTTTAATGTGATATTGTGCCAATTAAAATTATATAATTAATACAATTAAGACTTGCATTTGCCTTAAAAGATATAGAAGTGCGTGATTATTTGTTTTCAAACACACCTTCTCTGTTTTGAAACTTATAAAGGTATGGATCTCGGCCTATCTGTTGGGTTGAATATAAATGTGAATTCATAGTTTCAAAATCAACAGTTAGCCCTATTTTTGTGTGTGTGTAAATAATCTAATCTAGAGATAGATGCTAAAATTAAAATCATTTTTCTTAATAAGAAGAAAAAAGTGCAACTTAAGCACGCCTGAATGTAAAAAGGTGTACCCGACTTATTCTTTCACGATAAAAATTTACCGATTTCGGTATTTTAACAAAACTGTTTACGAGGGCAAATAAATAAATGAACGCTATCAAATCAACATTTAAATTTACGTGGATTTTTCCAAAAGAATTAATGAGATTGCACCATCAGGATTCAAAAATATTTCAATCTGTCCTTATTAGATGTTATTTCATTATAATTCTTTAAACTTACAAGTCGAAAGATGCTAGCTTTTGTGAATTGTATTAATAAGTATATAATATTAAGATGACAACCAAAAAACTTCATACAAGGTCATCTTTATTCTCAAGTAGAAAGTTTATATAAATAGTTTATATCGTAGCCACAGCCGGATTTGTATCCCTTGTATCGGATTCTTCTTTCATTCTTTCCAAAAATGATTAATCTAAGGTTAATATTGTTTTAAATAGTGTTAGCCATCGAGCTTGTTCATTTCTTACTATATAGAGATGAAGTTTTTTTTATAAAATTAATGTTCTTTATTCTAGTATATTGGCTGTATCTGCCTTTTACAAATAAGACAATAACATTAATTGAAAAAGGAGACGTGGAATGGTTTTCACTGAGAGGACTTTCAAAACAAAGTCCAAATGAAATAGATTTGACTAACTATTGGTCACTATACACTTCACAATGAACAAAACCCATACCGTATCAAAATTGCCTGATTTATGACAAAATCATAAAACAAATATGTCAGGCAGCAACTTACGACAGCTGCTATATTACATGTTCCTGACCAGGGACAGACACATATATAATGAGGCGGGGTTAAACATGTTTGTGAGCACTCAAACCTCCCTTAACATGGTGCCGTGGTGTAGCAATACAACTTTTTTTTTTTTTTGCAGAGAATGATAATTTATTTATATTTCATTTTATCTGAAAGTTGAAAGATAATTCATTCACTTAATGGTTCTAAATATTCAATGCGGAAAAATTCTCCTGCCTTACCTCCTTCCTTTCCTCCACCCACAATCCACCCCCGAAATGTTCATCACTTATATGCAAATGCTGACTAATGTTGTATGGTTAAAACATTTGGTTGAGGCAATTTAAAGTTTGAGAACAGAAACGACAGATTTAGCTTTTTTTTCATTTATAAAAGGGCATAACTCAAGAACGGTAACAGTGACGCTACCCAATTTATAACTTGATCTGTGTTTTGTGGTGATAAGCATTTCGTGTAAGTTTTAAAGCATTTGGTTAAGGCATACTAAAGTTAGAGAACGGAAACCAATTTTTAGGACTTTCTGGACGGACGGAACAGACGGGTCGGACGGACATTGGTAACATTTAACCCTACGTCAGGGGCATAACAACAGGTCAGTAAAACAGTGACATGCCTTTCCGAGAGTTACAACATTTGCCAGCTTTTGTATATGCCGTATTCATATTGTATATATCAGGTATTTAAAAGATGTAATAGGCCTGTGTTCAAGCCTTATATTGTGTATACATCTTAAATGGTGTCAAGCGAATTGTATTTTTATTAAATGCATAATTAGATATTTGAACCTAATACTTTATTTTCTTGAAAAAGACGGCAAATAAATATTTTGAAATTAGCAAGTTGCCATACAGTTGAAAACAAGTTGCCATACAGTAAAGATGTCAACACGAGCAAGTTGCCGTACCCTAGACTTTATTTTCTATGGTCTATATTCTTTAAAAACCATCATTTTGACAACAAATTTCAGTAAATATGATGCCACACTATAATAATCTAAAAAGTGTCTGGAAAAATAATGAAAAACAGTTGAATATCTTGCCAATGGGGCGACAGAGAACGTTCGACCTCGAAATTTTCAGGTACTAAGTGGCAAGTTCTTGAGTATAACACAAAATCTTGTCTTAATTTTGTACTTATCGGCCTAATAACTTAAAGAATTATATATCAGAAAATCATTTCTTATGCGGTACCCTCGTCAAATCAGTAGAAATGCTTTAAATTGAATGAATTCTTACCTTGTTTACTTTTTTTTCCATTTCTCTCCGCTTCGTTAGTACCCAATTTCCGGTGGCGATGATACACAGTGAATAACTATGGTATAATTTACGACACACTGAAAAACTATGAAATATCTATAACTTATTGACATCACAAATATATACTGTACATGCACAATATATTAAGGTATATAGGAAATTTTTTTTCTGAGAAAAGTGCCTGTGTGTACGTGTAATTTATAAGATGTCACAAACAACAGTATATACCAATGAACGATACGTTATTAAATGTAAGTGTTAGTACACCATTATCAAACTGATGAATGTATTGGTTTCGTCCCTTGAAAAGTACTTATAACTTGAACCTTTTTTCGTTGTTTTTAAACGTAAATACACTGACACGTAACATTTTAAGCTATAGGAAATTTGTATAATCACTCAATAAAACACGGACGCACTCGAAAAACCCGGACATATAGAAATGAATTTAGTCTCAAAATGTCATTTTCAATGCAATAACAAGAGTTTTTGTAAAGTGTCTGTATATCTAAGGATATATAGATTCCATGTATGCATTTCCTTCGACATGTGCAGTGGAGTAGCAAATCATTTCGTACCTTGACCATTTCGTACCTCTGCCATTTTGTACTCAAAATTACCATTTCGTACCCAACATTTACCATTTCATACCCACGATAAAAACCATTTCGTACCCTATGGGCCAAATGCATCTACCATTTCGTACCTCATGGACAACATACATGTTTACAATTTCGTATCATTTATTTGTAAAAGTTCACATTTTTTTAAGATAAAAAAACATTTTGAGATGATTTTTTTTTTTTTTTTTTTTTTTTTAAATTATATAAATAAAATGCCGTAGAAATGTTATAAAGACCGATGATTGGTTTGATTAAGCGGCACTTTGAAACTTTAGTAGTTTTAATTACACGTTGCGTGTTTGCAGGATTTATCCTTAATTAATGTTTCAACTCTAAAAAAAAAGAGGTTAATTAACCAACAAAGGAATAATTATCTGCAACTGTTTTATAGTTATTTACAGTTGTTTTTGTCAGGAAATGCAGTGAAAAGGGGCACAAGCTGATATTCACCCAAGAAGGACGCCATGAATAAAAATGTTTGCATAAGAATTTGCACCTTATGTGACCAATCAAAGAACTTGCTATGGCTTTTTCATTTGAGAAATTACAAGTTCATTTATTTTGTATCCTCATATCTAACCTTCCAAATTTCAAAAAAACGTTTGGTAGATATCTTTTTTAAGTGTGTATTACATATTTTCTATAAGTATTATTTAAAAAAAATCCATGCATATAATAAAATCAGAGACATGTCTCTGATACAATGTATATACATTTAGGTTCAACTACACCTTACGATAATCAATTGAATATATCTGAATATTTAGGCACACATCGCAATTTCAAATGGCACGTGTATTCAATAATTATTTTTAATCCAATTTAACAGAATGCTACCTTTTTAAAACAATTTGTCAGTACGGCGCGTGTCTTTAGTTACAAGTTTATACCAAAGTAACAAAATCAATGGTATCGGCAGAAATGTGAACTGTTACTAAAGCGCTAGCTAATATTTGAAATAAATATCTTACATACAAAGTTCAAGTTTTATTACATATTTCAAAAAATTTCGTTTATTGGCTTTATTCCTTTATACTATCTCATGGGTGCTTTAATTTTGAATTTTAGACATTTCTCGTGACCTCTACCGTCTTACAGTAAAAGGTCATTGAGACTGTTTTAACCAAGAAATGAAACACATATAAAGTGGCATACATACAAATCTTCCATGAGGTACGAAATGGTATATATACAAATCTTCCATGAGGTACGAAATGGTATATATACAAATCTTCCATGAGGTACGAAATGGTATACATACAAATCTTCCATGGGGTACGAAATGGCATACATACATGTATATAAACTTACATGAGGTACGAAATGGTATTCATGTTAATATTCCATGAGGTACGAAATGGTATACATGTAGATATTCCATGAGGTACGAAATGGTCAAGGTACGATATGGTCAGGGTACGAAATGGTTTTTGCCAGGGTACGAAATGGTTAGGGTACGAAATGACTAAAATTGGTATGTGTATAAAAATGGCTTTATTCTGTATTTTGGAATAAAAGCATTGTAAGGCTAAATTTAACTTTATTAACGAAAAATAATGTCAGATTAATATTATCTTTTATCTGAAATACTAACATACTTTGTACAACAATGTATTAAACTCGAGCTTCTATATCACGTCTTGTCAGAAAGGAAGTCTGTTTGTCTACATTTTTGATCATATTCACTCGAAAAAAGTGGTCACACTCGAAAAAAAAACCTATCAAATCGCTCGAAAAACCACGATCCTAGCCGGACACTATACCTACCGTTTACCGTGGCACTTCGAATTAAACTCACTCAAAAATATATATTTAGTTCCTGGGACTATTATACTAGTATAATAGTCCCAGTTAGTTCTCACGATTTACAACTGTGTTGTTCAATTCTTATATAAAACGTATTTACATTTTTTGTGTTTTTTGTTTTGTTTCATTAAGTTTTAATGTACAATTATCATCTAAATATTAGGTGTTCTCTTTATAATAATACTAATTCTAATTCGAATTTTTAATCTTAAAATGTTTACTACTGGCGAAATTCGATGCATTTTTATATATCTTTCATTTTTAATTCTTATTTCCTTTACGCTTTCACTTAGGACAGCGGTTAGGACATCCTAGATATAGCTGATTGGTGACAAAATTGAGGGTTTGATGATAAAAGCACCAAATTAGGCATGGTAGTAGTTCTGGGTGTTTCAAAAAATATAAGCTATGGACCAACCTTGTAATTTCAATATGGCCACTTTATCCAAGATGGCCGCCACAAAATATCAAAATCAAAATATATCACTTATATAAGGTTAAATTCAGAGCCAACTTTGACATGACAGTAGTGCGGGGTGTTTCGAAAAATTTAAGCTATGGACCAACCTTAAAATTTCAATATGGCGGCTTTTTCCAAGATGGCCGTATCAAAATCAACAAATATCACTTATACAAGTTAAAATTTGGAATGTTAGTAGTGCTGGATGCTTCGAACAATATTGCCTAAGGACCCATGTTGAAATTATTGCGGCTTTTTCCAAGATGGCCGCCATAAGATATCCAAATCAACAAATATCCCTAATGTAAGGTTAAAAAGTGTTTTGTGTTGACGTACCTATGATACCAAGTGTATGCCACATTTTTATACTAAAGCCAAACATCAAAAGATTTTTTGAAGAAAGTGTAGAAAATCGTAACTACGGTACCATTCTTGCAGAAATGTAGTCTACATCGAGGGATCACGTATAGATACTGGCGTTTTTCCAATATTTAAGATAGACTTTACTAGAATGAAAACTTCTCGACTCGAACAGCTTGCTTTATGATCAGGTGGAAGAGGACATAGTAATGATCTAAACAAAAATGCAGTAATCTGAAGCTTGCCATGCCATTAACAAGGCAGTCCCTTACTTCTTCTATTTAATGATTATTTTGGTGTTGCAATTAAACAGGCAACCTCAACAATCTGCTTGTATGACGACGATACGTGAATAAGCTGCACGTACAGGTAGTTCAAAAAGACATGATGTAGGCAAAAGTCTTTTCCACAGTCATCAAAAACATTAGTTGATTATCGTTTGGGCAATTATTCAGATGCATTCGAACTATTCCATTGAGGCAAATACGACGCTATCCATTTCGACGTTACTTCTGTTTTATTCTTCTTTAATACTACATTCAACTCAACTGGAACCATCTCCTAATGTATATAACCCGTCTACTGGATGCTAGGACCAGTAAAGGAGGCACTAAATGAAAAAATGTACAGTTTACATTGGTCGTTTATGTATGATCCAATTATCAATTTATCTACATGTACAGTACTAGAAGATGCCATCTATGAAACATTCAGTATTGAATATGTGAATCCTTCCGCGAATGTTGGTGGTTTTACAACAGCAGCCGTGGACAATATTAACAACAACAGGAGTTCAACTACGGCTAAATAATCGTCACATAGTACGAAAATTTCCATATTTCAGCATTTTTTATGTCTAACTGGGCTAATTCTTCATTACCTACTGCTTTGAAATATATTCTCTGACGCTTTAACCTATATATTACGCGCCAGCACAACTGTCCGTATTATTTCTATAACTTAGTAACTAATGATATTAGTATAGAACAAGATATATCCTAGCACTAACCAAATATAACCATGCGTTTTATGAACATGCACTCTGTCAATTGTCTAACCAGAAATACATGTTTGCCAACCTGGTATAATTTGTTATTTGTGCAACTCTATCCTTACATGGTACACATCAGTTATCAAAATGATAACACAGATGACTTGCAGCAGATGAAAATGAAAAAATAAAGTATGTCTGGACATCATTCCACGCATGTAGAGCCAAGACAAATGGCTCATGATCCGCCTTTATATATCAGTCCGCATTAAACAATGTTTCAGGAAGAGATTAAATCTGTCCCTACGATTCGACATTCCATGAATACAATCCTGCAATGTGTTAATTGTTTTCCGAAACATGTATCAATACTTGTGATCAATCTTTATTTTGCTGTTGCCAAATCGGAACAGTGGAACTGGGCAAACATATTTTAGCACAACAAAGAGTAGTTTTGCTTCAGGTATTCATATAGGAACGGCATTGTTGAGAACCTTATGTGATTGCTTACAAAACAGTAATTGAAGAAGTGTTCAATCAAGAAAACATAGTACTTCATGAACAGCAGATTCTTTTTAGAGGCGCTCATGTATCATGAACAAGGCTTTTCCATGAGATAACAGTAGATACATTTCTCGTTCTTATACAAAGATCCTAACATTATTTTTACTGAGGAACGAGACCCTGGTGAAAACTATATTACATTCAAAGAATGAAGTGATAAGGGGAAATAGAGTCCGCTTAACAACAACAGGTCTGTAATATTAAAGATTGAACTAGACATTTTGATGTGAGACCATTTAGAGAATGTTCATTCTGGGTGTATATAGGTGTCATTATACTGCTTATTCAGTGGTTCTTCGTATTTTACCATCCTAATTATGGCTCCTAGTACCCGTGTGCGATATTATGCGATTTAACTATACAGTTCAAGTGTTGCAAACGTAGTTTAAAAATGGTAAATGTAGATCAAGCCTTGAGTAGAATTACAGACTTGTAAAAGGAGAAGGTTTGGCAATCGGATTGACCGTTAATATCGCACAAATACAGCATATAAATATGGTGTCTTGTCCAGAAATGACTATAGTATGATGTTATGTACAATACTGTTTAAAATGTGATAAGGAGTTGTGCAAAGACGAAATAGGTTGTCCTTAATAAACATTTTGAAAACTCCTGTGAAAATATGTTGTTGACAATTTGTTTAGATGATAAAAAAGATGAAGAAGACACCAGGGCACTCAAAACCATTAGAAAAACAAAACCAGACAACAGCATGGATGAAAAAAAAACGCAAAAAAAACTAACATCAGTCAAGACATGTCAACACAAAAATCTAAAAATTTAGCAACACCAACCCCTCATAGAATAGGTGATGATCTCAGGTGCTCAAGAAGGGTCAGCTGCCTATGTGCTATTGTTTAAATAGCTTGATGAGTCATATCCAGTATCACCAATTTTTAAACTTTTCGGTATATGTAAAGTATCTAAAATTTGACCAATGTGAAAGTTTGAAATGAAATAAGGTTTTCCATGTCTGTACGATGGATAAACACGGCTTTCACTGGTTGACAACACAGACTTTGAAAAATAAAGAACACATAAATCAACATTGACAGCATAAACAACACTAGTCCCTTGTCATAAAAACTAGGTGTTCCAGAAGGGGTTGTAGTTTCTGGCCAACTGTTAGGACGAGTTATGTTACTCACTGCAAGTAGAAAATTGGCAATGAGTCGTATTTATTGATCATTTTGATCTACAGTCGAGGAAAAAGATAGGAATTTGGTAGGAGAAGTGGAACATATAAATCATCATTTGTGACTCAGATGGTACACAGTAAAACAAATCCTAAAGCCGTCCATAAAAGGTTCGAATGTTTCCATTTATGGGATATTTGATTAAATTGTCTTGCAACCAACATCGATGATCATGGAAACACAATCCCTAGAACGTCGTATGAACTGTAAAGTGCAATTCGATGAAAGAAATGAATATCAGCAGACCCCTGTCTTAGTTTAGTTCATTATCACTTTTTGGAGGCCATTTTGAAATTTTCCGCCATTTAAAAAAAAGTTTTAAAGTCTAATATACCGCCATGACTTATTTAGAAACGTTCGTTTACATTTTAAATGCTTTTAAGATTTAATTTGAATATAATTTGCCTTCATTTATACATGGTGGTGAAATTTTGACTAATTGGCAGTCATCTTGAAATATACAGCCATATTGGATTTTTCAGAGTGGGTCCGTAGCTTAAATTGACTGCCATATATAGATCTACAATTGTGCAAAGTTTTATCATCAAACCCACAATTCTTCTAAAAAATGCACGAATCAACTGGACTAGTAGGATAGTCCTAAGGTAGGTTCGATGTGCATGCAGAGACATGTCGTAAGTCGGTCCTAACTTTATCCTAATTTATTCCTAAGATATGTCTTAGGACAAATCCTAGAACACCTTCGATAAACAGGCCCCAGGTTTAATGTATAAACACGCTAATTTCAGTAAAGAAGCACATCAAACATATAGTTAAGTTTTTTTGTTTTTTTTTATAAAATACATATACTTCTTAGAAGTATATCTGCGTCATTAAAAGTATAACATCGTTTTTTTCCGAATTTCACGACAATCTCTACTTTTGATCTATTCGGGTTGTAAATGTGTTATGCCTTATAAGAAAAGCTGCACACAAAATGTTCGACTTCATTTTTTTATGTGTCTTTACGTCGACTTGAAACTTTTTTGTTTATCTTCAAACAATGGACTTAATATTCGGGGGCAAATATGGCCCTTACCGAAATTACTCCTTTGTAAAATAGGTCTATAAATGTATTAAACTTGCGAAAAGAGCGGCGAAAGTGCATTTTTTCCTTTACACTGCGATTTCTCGAAAGTTCACACAATTTAAAAATGCCAAATATAGTTCAAGAGTCGTTTTAATCTTAAAGATGCGAAATGTGATATTTTTACACTAGATATGAATTATTGGTTTTTGTCGTGTGCGCATTTCATAGTTTTTTTTATAATAACCACACACATTCATCAAACTTTTTTTATTCAAAGTGAAATCGGGAGATAAGGGATGGCGTCTTGATGCGTTAAAACGTGACAAAAGCATATCTAGACTGAGACATCTATTCCTGAATCGAATAAATGAATTAAATTGCTTTCAGCATGTGCCGTTCGCGTGGCAACTATGCATTATTTCATTTAACATGAAAATGTTATGTTATGTACAATTCAATCCGATTAAGATATATAAAGATCCTGGATCTGAAAACGCTCCATTCTACTTTCTATTTTAAAGAATTTTCGGGATCCTCTGGCTTTGTCGGATTAATATACACCTTCAAAATTTTGAGGGCAGAAATTTCATTAGCTTATATAATAATTAAAGAACAGAAAGTAAAACGGAAAGCTTTGACACAGGATCTGAATTTTAATCAGATTGTTTACAATTATTTGTACCCAAAATGCAGTAAAACCGTTTCTTGGACCTTATTCACAAAAAGGGATCATGAATTTCCTATACCGGACTGTTCTAGAGTAGCTTTTTGTGCGTGTTTTTTGTTTTGTTTTTTGGTGGGTTTTTTTAAGGGGAGGTTGAGGTAATTGATCATACAAATAACTGACCGTTAATAAGATCATGGAAATACTATAAATAAGGATAAGGTTTGATGAAAGTGAGACAAACACGTGTTCAATATGTTAATATTTATAATCTTCAACAATCTGTAACGAAATGTACAAAATACTATTTTACAAAATAATAATGTATGTTATCTATAAATTATAATTTAATTTTTGCTGACTGTTATAACTGAGTAAAGTTAGAGGGTTGCATCTGATTAGACCATGCGACTGATGAGGTAGGGGCATAATATGGATTATTTAAAGCTGATATTGGCAGAGCTTGAAATACACTTTGTTCTTCTGGGTATCCCGATTGCGGTAACATGTGGTGTCTAAATGATTCAGAATGCCTGAGAGATGAAAGAAGTAACGGCTGTTCGGCAATGAATGACAATGGATAGAAACGATTCAAGCCATATGGCATAGTTAGAGATCCCTGATTGTCACAAGATATTGGTCGGTTTGGCTGTCCCGACCGTGGCGAAGTATTTGAGTTAATAAGAGTATCATCTGTTCGAGATTCAAGTCCCGTCTTAAACGAGAGTAAGTCTGATAACACTGGTAAGTCACATCCAGAATGAACTGGTCCAAGGCCAGAATGACCTGACATTGGAAATGGTGGTTGGTTCGGATTTCCATGCAAACTGTAATGTTCCAAGAAAGTTGAAACTGATGTTGGATATTTTAATGCCTGTGACTCTTTCGGAGATTCGAATGCTGATGATCTTAGTGAATGGTTAAGTTTATTCGTGGTTCTGTTCACAACACCGTGTGAGTTTGGAATAACTTGATTCGGAGGAGAGATCATATCGTATGAACTATGTAAAAGAGCACTGGATATATTTTTCTTTATCTGTTTCTGTTTCATAGATTTAGATTTTTTCTTCTTTTTTCCTTTAGGCGCTTCTTTTTCGTAACGTTTTAATTCACTGATAATACCTTTCATCACAACTGTTGGAACCATGTTTCCTTCTTTTGTCGATGGGTCATCCTCAGAAATACTTTCACAGTCACTTAAACTTTTACTTATATCACTACTGTCATCTTCACTTTTATTTTTATTTTTATCTTCGTCGTCAGACTTTTTGTCTTTGCCTACAACATCCTTTCGTCTGCGATTTTGAAACCAAATCTGAAATAAATTCAACATTTATTTTAAAAGAAGAGAATGCTTAAGGGTATTATTTTTTGTTAAACTTGAGATCATTGGTTGCTTCATAATTACTATTTACCCACCAAATAACCCTTTGTATTCACGTGGATAATTCTAAGTTTGTCTTAATAAGAAAACAATCTGAACAGACAAGAAATTCTTCATCTTATACAGTTAATCATGTTTGGATATACTTTCTGGTGTTAAAATGTGAAAACACGTTCAATGATTGAAAAAAAGAAAGAAAATTAATGTACTGAGAAGTTGAAGCTTTAGTTTTGGATTTACGGAAGGGATTGACATATTTTGAGATTTCTGCAATTACCAGTTTTTGAAAATTGATTTTCCCTATAGATTTATAGTAAGCTATGTCTTTTCAAGTTTTTCGATTTTTGCCATTGCATTGTCTTTTTTTTTCTTCGATTTATTAGTATGAATATCCCTTTGGTATCTTTCGTCTCTCTCCTAAATATTGAGAGAAGGGGACTAGAACTATATCGGGCTACCTAGCGATTTCGATTATTTTCTTCATATCCTGTGCTTACATCGGATAGAGACGTTCAGTACAGTATCCAAGGTTTACAGTATGTTAAGCTTCTTTTTATACATCATCAATTGAAAATGAAAAAAAACTCTACAGACATAATACAAGTGTGTGATTCTCAAACAATGTGCAGTCATTGCACAAGATAAACACTTGTCAGTATAAAGTACCTTCACTTGTTCTCTTGTGATGCCCACACGTTTTGCTATTAGTTGTTTCTGCGAGCTGTTAGGGTAGCGAACTTTTGCGTAGATACCATTCAGTAATTCTAACTGATATCTGGTATAACTCAGTCTCTCTCTTGGTGGTGGAGGTGTAAATGGTCGGTATTCTAAAAAAAAAAGAAACATTCATATGTGTTAGTATACATGTACAAACAAAACGCCAGAACAAAATTTGCATTTTTAAGGATCTTAAATAAGTTTTTCCTTTTGGCGGGAAAGTAAGGGGATACTCACTTTTCGTCAAAAGTTATTTTTGATTTAAAAATTACTTGTTCACTATAAAAGATTTCAGCATTCCTAATGTAATCACTCGCATATGAATATCGACTTGCAGGCTGTCAGTAGAGATAGATAGAAATTTCACTTTACTATGAAATGAAAGAAAATATACTACATGTACCAGTAATGATGTTCGTGATGAAATTCCCGCTTTGGTTTCTGCTTGTTGTTGTTTTAAAAATTACATTGAATGGGTAGTCGGAAAAAGAATCATACGAATCAAACAAATTTGAGTAATAAAAAATTACTTAATTTCAATACTAAATGTAGACAGAAGACAAAAATATATAATTATTAGGAAATATATATGGAAATAAAACATCTTCTTCTTCTTCTATATGAAATTTAAGATTACATAATGCTTATAGTTTTCCTTGTAATAATATTCATCCTATTTCGAAAGAGACTGATTCGTATTCAAACTCATTGAATCATTTATCTTCTTTTTTACCGGTGAATTCAAAATTAATTTTTTTTATGATAATTTTATGCGTGTTCATTTCTAGATTTCATTTCTTTTAAATCCAATCTTTTCCATGGGAAAATTATACTGTTTTTTTATAAAGTTTTTAAGGAGATTTACTGGTGTTAACATCGACCATAGACAACAATGCATGTCCTATTTAATCTATTTGTGTCCAGTAGTCGCCACTGAGAGCGATGATAATGGACCTTATGTCAACACGTTTTCAGATTTGTTGTATTAGGGGAAAAATTATCGTTTGGTTATTTTGTTTCTGAGCAACGTTTGCTCTGTAATGCAAATAGATTAACAAACAGCAATAAAGATTAAAGAATTGTCTTCTCAAGTTGTCTTACAAAAAATAATGAAAAGGTCCACATTAGATAGTGACAAATATGGTTGGAATTTCCGCTCTAGGCCAGTCGTTTTGTCTTGTAGCTCAATTATTCAGACATATTGGTTGTAATAAAATATCAAGGATTGTATGTTAAAAATACGATTCCTTGTAAATTATAGATTAAAAAATAAAATTATTCTATTTATATTTCATTTTTATATATTTAAATAATTAATAAGAAAAAACGGCAAATATTTCATTATAATAAATAACATATTAATCTGATAAATTAATAAATGAAATGAAAATCAAAACGGCAATTTATTAAATGTAATAGACTCCTACCTTCGTCTTCATCCTCGCCATCAGATTTAGACTCCACTGACATTGCTGGTGGTGATACAGTTCTCTTTCCCCAGTCTATGAATGGGTTGCTTTTGTCTGGTCTTGTGGCTGTAGGGTAATATAACATCCCACCGCTCTGGTCATGGTTAAAGTCAGAACTTCCATGAAATAGGCCTGAAATTTCAACAATGACTTTTAATATATTTGGCATTTCACATTTACGAAGTAATTCTACTTCATTTATCTAAATTTTTATTTGTATTTATTATATTTTGTTTAGTCTATTATTTGTTCACATATTTTTTTTATGTAAAAAATAGAGAAATTCGATAGGTCGTTAAATATTCCTGAATTTGTAGAAGTTAGACATTTTTTTTGGTCTTATTTATTAAAATTATTATCGAAACTCTTTTATTGAGAAATTAAAGCTTAATACAGTTATATGTATATTAAACAATAATTGTATCTCGTTGCGTTCTTTTGGTGGATATATTATTATTTTTTGTCTCCTACATCCATGATATGTCCTGACGGAATTTACATGTCACTAAATTTCAGCTTTTTAGAAAATACCGTTGTTAAACTATCAGCATTCAAATTTTATTTGTTTTATATCCGATCGTCCATTTATAGTGAGACAGAGAGGGTGTTCATTCACTAAATAGTGAGAAATCTTGTCAACTTTTGTCTCCTCACCCATTGATCAAATGTATTTAAATTATCTGTGTCGTCTTGACTTATCTGTTTGAAAGGAGGCATGCAAATGAAAATCTCTCGTCTCCGAGCAAAAATATAACAATTTTCGAATACAAAAATACGTTAATTTTTGCGAAATTATGTAATCAGTTCAGAATCTTGACAATACTTTTTCACCAATAACTTCTGACTACTCATTAATTTAATAAAGTATTTTAAGAGTATTAATAAGATTTATTAAAATTGTATTGTGTGTTTTAGTGAAAAATACAATAAATTTCCCGATTATAATTAATTGAAATGACAATTGTCTCTCTTTGGAAATTAAACATATTTGTAGATTAAGAGTGTAAATACTATTATTAATGCAATGATAAAAAAGTAATAAATTTCCACTTTAAGTAATAATAATATGCAAAATAAACTATTTCAATATTTTTGTGATTTGAATCTATAACTATTCTGAACATATTCAAATGACATTTACTGTAATAATTATTTTAACTAAATAATTGATATAAATGAATTAGAACTAACATATGAATT
This sequence comes from Mytilus coruscus, assembly GCA_017311375.1. NCBI lineage: Eukaryota > Metazoa > Mollusca > Bivalvia > Mytilida > Mytilidae > Mytilus > Mytilus coruscus. The sequence continues at coordinate 78,931,235 of CM029599.1, read as the reverse complement.
AGTCCAAGAAATGAAAAAGCAGAGCCATATGATGTTGTATTATATGTCTCTGGAAAAAGTAACTAAATAAGTGAACTTGTGCATAAATAAATAAATATGTATTTTTATAAAAAGTAAAAAGAAACAAAAAATAATAAGGATCAACTTACCAGAAGGATGCACCATTCTCCTGAAATTCTCAACCTCCAACATACTGTAAGCTTATGACACCATCTACTGACTGAGGACTTTCAAAAAGCTTCACTTGTAGGAATAATAGTTTGTTTGTTACACGTTTCTGTAGCTCTTGGTGAAATACAGTTCTCTCCAACCGTGAAAATAAACAGACAATTTTCCTACTGTTTTTCTCTATTATTCCGCACTTCACACTTAAACGATTCCCGTCCCTTTTTTGAATGATGTAAAAACCAGTAAATAACATAAACAAATTATTACTTTATGACTCTGTTGATAAATGCTGACACGTGTAATGATAGGTGTTGAAATGAAAATTATTCCCAAATTTGATTTTTTAATGGTCCTAAAATATGGACCGACGCTGATTTGAAGGATTGGTTTTATCAGTGCTATTCCCAACTGATTATAAACTTTGCTGATAGTGAGCTTTCAACTCATTGGTCAGTCAAGTTATGATTGATCAAAACTACCATTGACCATTTTATATATTGTTGAATTGACAGTTCTGTTTTAATTGCATATAGGTTTACTAATACTTTAACGGGTTGTTTTCACTTGTAATTATCAATACAAGCAATTGAATCTTTTGTAATAATTAATCCTCACAACAATACATCAATGGCCTTTTAAGACCAGTTAACTCATTAACAGAATAAAGTTTTCATATCCCTATTGTAATTTAATCCCACCTTTTACAAGCAATTTTGCCCATAGGGTAAATATGTATTTCAAATTTGATATTTCCTTCCATATTTATATACCCATAATGATGTGAAAACATGATTTTTAACAAGTTAAATAAATGAAGTGAATTGATCCCTTGGCTAAATTGAAATTTATCACATAATTGCATTAAGAACATGTGAAAATATGTGTTTATTATGAATTAATTAAGTGAAGGCACGATCGGATGTGATCAGAGACATATATATGTATATATGTCTCTGATGGGATATAATGAAGAAAGTTTCATATTTTATGTCAAGGAAAATACCTGTATTTTCATGTTGTGAATTGAAATATACTTTGTTATGGCTTTTTACAGGAACATTTCATTCTATTTATGTTTTAAGTATTCATCAATTTTATTTTTAACAAAATTATTAAATGTAAAAATGTAAGTTTTAAACAATTGGCATGAAATATAGTCTTGTTAATTAGAATTAATTATTCCATAAAATATTGTATACCAATAAACAGGGACATATATATAGTACTATGTATGTCTCTGTAATAAACAAAGTGAAATTTTTATAATCGCCATGATACCTGTGTGTATAATATTATCCACAATAAACAAGCATAAAGAGATAGTACAATAAAGAAATATTATCAATTTTAATCTCATAATATATATAATTTACTTCTTAATTCCTTTACAAATCTCTATAATCCATCTTGTCACATTTTAGATCCCCTATATTTGATAAGATTTCATTTTACAATTTTACAGATTTTTGACAAATCAATAGGGGCTACGAATTTTTACCATTTCACGAGACCCTTAATAATAAATTACTTTTCTTTTGATTTTTTTCTAATTCCTTTTAATAGTGATCCAAGTATTTTCCTGGGATTTTCATCTGTCATTTGATATATTAAGATTACTTCTGTAAAATTTTCATTTCATTATTGAAGATTTGATGAATTAGTTGACCAGACAGCTACCTTCCAATATCTTCCTCAGATTATTAGATCATTTGAGACGGAACGATCTCCTGCGCGTCATGGTCTTAAAAAAGGAAAAAGAAGACGAAATGAGCGAAGACAGTACATAAAGAAGTTGTCAACAAAAAACAAAAAAAATCACGAAAAGAAAGATGCCTAATTTTAGAAGAAGAAGAAGAAGAAGAAGAAGAAGAAGTGTTATTTCCATTAAATCAGCTCACAAAGAGCATACTACAATACAGTGGCGGATCCAGAGGGGACGTAGAGGGCGTACGCCCCCTTTGCTTGCACTTTTTTGTCTTTTGTAAAATGATTAATCAGACTAGACTTCGTGAACTTGCCATTTCCGTGTATTTAATTTTTATGCGACAATTCTTTACGTATAAAGATATTTTCGCTCGTATTTACTGTAATATATTATTGATTATGTCAAATTCATGTGATTCTCTACGGTGGAGTTGACCAGTTCGTTGAAAAAACGTCACTCAGTCATTTTGAAATTCAAATTACAGTAACACATTGCTTAGGCTGAGGATGACAAGCATGACGCCTTCAAAGCGACAAAGTATTGAGTAAGAACGTATTGACTTCTATTTCACAATTCCAACCAACAGAAAGTAATACTCTATTATACTCTCATGAAAAAAAAGTTCCACAGCAATATTATTTACCTACGAAAACATGTTAAACCCCACACGCCCCAGCCCATTAATAACATTGCTGAATAGTGATCCCCAGTCAGTAAGCTCTAGATATAGATTTAAAGTCTAAGGTACCGACCATTTGATCTGAGGGGGCAGTCTGAGATATTTTAGAGAAAAAATTCTGACCCTGATTTTTGCCTTAAACAAAAATTCTGGCCGTATCTGGATTGAAAACAATACTCTTGTCCACTTTTTGCTATTAGAAAAATATTTTCAACAGAATTATTTAGCATTAAATGAACACGATGAATAAAAACGGGCTTTTTGGGGGTTGCATGTGAATCCCATATCTGACCGGAATGTCTGTTTCGCCGAACTGATATAATGAATACTCTTTTCAAGGTCCGACTGCAACCTGCCTGCTGGGTGTGGCCTATATGTCTCCATGTGTCGACCGTCATTCACAACTTAATTGTCGTTTCCGACTCATTCGTAGCCTTTGGTTGATTTGGAACCCTCACTTCCCTTGTTGGGTGAAACATTTCAACCAAACAGTTGGATGAAAATTACTTGTTTGTCTTTCTTCGTGTCGGTCGTATTTTAAATTTCATTGAATAACCGTATATCTTGTTTACAACAAGAAATCTGTGAGGTTATGCTAAGTAACCATACAACAAACGATAATTTTCCATGTCCATTTTTACTGACAAATCCCACATCAAATATATTAATTAGTACATAGCTTTGGATCCATCCAATTATTTATTAATAGACAACTGATGGAGAGAATACGGCACCAAAATGTCCAACCCCTACACTTAAACTATAAAATGTATTTTACACTTATTTTATGTTTTTAGCCAAAAAGGTCCAAAAATTTTCGCCTCGCTCCGCTCGGCAAACTTTAATACTACGCCCCTTTCCAAAATCCTGGGTCCGCCCTGCAATATAAGACATTATTTAAACAAAATACAAAACAATAATCAAGTGTACATATATTTGATATATGATATTCAATAAAATGAACACATAGATATGAAAATGTTAATGATTTCGATTATGCATAATAGTTAAAAGAAAATCAGAAAGTAAAACAAATCGAAGAAAAACACACTGTGTAAAGCATTTTATGTTTGACGAATCTGCAATTGAGAATAATATTAATAAGGATAGTGCAGTAGATTTAACTTCAGTATTTTGTGTGTGCATATTAGCATTAACAGTAAACATTTTCACCTGCAATTAATTTCAAAGGAAGTCTGTTAACCAATTATGAAAATGTACAAGAATCTGAGAAACGGTCTGAAAATATTTTTAACAGAAGAATGACGATACCAAATAGATAATGAAACTGAACCATTAGTCCAAGAAAGACAGACAAAACAGTGACAAAAAAAAAAAAAAAAACAAAACGAAAAGATGAAAACAGGTTCTAACAAAACAGACTTTTCTGTAACACAAATGTTCCAGGTTAGGAGAGGGTAAAATGCTCATAAACATGTTTGACTCCGCCACATTCTTTAAGTGCCTGTCCCAAGTCAGGAGCCTGTAGTATAGTGGTTGTCGTTGGTTCATTTCTGTCATATTTGTTTTTCGTAAATTGTTTTATTATTTAAAATTAAGCCGTTAGTTTACTTGTTTGAATTGTTTCACATTTTTCATGTCGGGGCCTTTCGTAGCCGACTATACGATATGGGTTTTTTCTCATTGTTGAAGGCCGTACGGTGGCCTATAATTGCTTTCATCCACTTTATTTTAACTCTGGTGGATAGTTGTCTCATTGGAAATCATACTACATCTCTCTAATTTATACAGAGGGAAGCTAAATATGTCCGTTAAGGCGAAAAGTTCCTGTTTCCCTATTAGCACCATTTGTGTTCCTCATGATATGTTAAAATTTGAAAGTTTTAAGCCGCACGAATTCGGTGATGTCATAAATTGGAAAAAAGGACTACATTGTGGTTACGACAAATGGAAAGTATCCGTAGTAAATTGTGACACATACACATAAACAATGATTTTAGATGGATGAAGTGAGGAAGGCAAAAAATCTCATGAAATATCAATGTATGAATTTTATCATACTCCTTTTCTTGTCGATTTGTTCCTCTATATGGTAGCTTCTCAGGAAGAATGAAATGAACCTTAAAGTTTGGTCACTATGTCGAGCGCATCTATAACATTAAATTGGAAAACAAGGATACCACAGATACAGATAAGTTAAACAAAAATAATCCGTACTTCATCATGATTTGGTTGACACGGTTATGGAATATATGTGTCACAGATGGTCATGGATATGTTCCAATTATTGTAGCCACAACTCCGTCCTTTTTTCTCAAATGTGATATCACGAATGAGATGTATCAACAAATTTGTAACACGACGGGTGCCACTTGTGGAGCAAGATCAGCCTACTCATCTTGAGCACATGGGATCATCCACGGTTTTTGGTGGGGTTCGTGTGACTCAGTCTTTAGTATTGGTGTACCCTGTTGTTTGATTTTTCTTTTTTTTTTCGTTCTTTTCATGGTATCGACTTATGAATTTTGATTGTCCTTTTGGTGTCTTCTACCTGTATTTTTCTTGCAGTTTTATTTTTTCTGCACCCTTTTTATTGTTTTGTACATAAATCAGGCAATTACTTTTCTCATTTGAATTGTTTTACATTTGTCATTTCATTGACTTGATAGCTTGCTATGCGGTATGGGTTTTGCTCATTGTTGAAGGTAATATAGTAACCTATAGTTGCTAACTTCTACGTCATTTGGTCACTGGTAGATAGTTGTCTCCTTGGAATTTATACCACATCTTCATATCTTTATAAAACCGCGAATAAGAACAGACATTTATCGTATTCTTTTGGCGAGAAAAATATCAAGAATTAAATCTTGTACGCAGACACAAACATACACACGCCTTTACCGGACTTGTAGTTTTATCTGTATTCTTACTCCAATATCAAAGATGAAGATTTGTGTATAAATTACCCGTATCGTTCCTATCTCTTCACTATCCACTTAGTCTGGCTTTATATATGTTATAATCCAAGAGTTTGCATCAATGCAATATGTATCTCTCAACATTTGTATATAAAGTCATTGAGATACGATTTTAGACATTTTTCGCAGCAACACAAAATTTAGCTTAACTACAAATAATGATATCCGTTTTTATCAGGTTCTACAATGTAAAACGTTACGAGAAATAATATCAGTATATAAACCGATATCATTTTTAGACCTTTGTCTCTCTTGTTTTATAGTGTTGTAGAATATACAGTGAGAAAAAGAATTCATGAGTTTTAAGTAATTGCACACCGAAGCTGCAAATAACCATATATGCAAAATAATAATAAAATCTGTTAAGCATAGCATTTTAGTTCAGATTTAAATTTACTAACTACAGACACACTAGGCGGAAAATTAGAATAGCTAAAAATCTCTTATACATAATTTTTTCCATTTACAATTAATAACACTGAGCTGTTATTTTCTTATTGCTTAAATATATAAAGTTTCCTCGAGACAGTTTATTTAATACGCTCATTGCAGCTTTTAAACAGCATTGCGCGTATTTCAGAGTCGATTCTGAAAAAGCGGTATAAATAGAAGTTTTGGTATATGACATATTAATATATATAAGGAGATGTGGCTTGAAAAGTACCGATCGTAGAGAACCCGCAGTTACTGAATCCTGTCTAGTTCAAAGCCAATTTCAACTAATAAACCATGTTTTCCCAGTCTAAAATATCAATCAGTACACATAAAACGGATTTAGTGAAAAGACGCCATCAACATTTTTAGAAAAGCATGACATTGTGCCAAAATATAAGTTATAAGCAGACATAATTAGGGACCATAAGTGCTCTTTTAGATGATTTTTGATGTTCAATGATAGAGATTTTTCTATTACCAAAATGTTTGATATTGAAATTTTGCCTTTAAAAGCAAATATTCACCAAGTAATATCAACATCCTCATAGATAAACCCGAAAGCCCTTTCTTGATATTTTTATCACATAAAAAGAATTTTTTTTAAAACTTTTTTTAGCATGTTGGAATAAAAAGGATGTATGAAGGTCCGGGTATCGAATAACAATCCAAAATGTATAAACATAAACAAATTGAAACTTTAACTTTACATGGACCTATGAGGAATAGAATATTCTTAAATGTCTTCAAATCAAAGAACTGGATACTATTAGCATGCTTCAGGAAACTAATTATGAGTGACATATTTTTCTTCAACATTTTTCTTTCATGCAACTATTTTTTTATAATTCTTCGCCTCTCAAACCTTTAAGACAAATTAAACTAAACTTATCCTAAGACGTTTACCGAGTCAACATTATCCATAGATAGAGGGAAAGGAAGGAAGAAAAATAAACATAGACCGAGAAACACCCTCCTTTAATCGTACTTAAAAACCGTGATCGATGAATATATCTTAAGCAACTTTCACATTTTTGAAAGTATGTTTTAATACGTATTTTTGTTAGTTTCGTCTTTTATAACAATATTTGAAAAGTTTATAAGTGTTAAATCCAACAAAAAACGTTTTTATTCCTTTTGATATATGGGCGTGTCATCTTGCCAAATTGCCATATACCGTCGCCAATTTATTTACCTATCACTTAGTTTGCAACAATTTAAAACTTATATTATCATGTTGACGGGGAAATACGATGATAAATTTACTTGCTAATATCAAAATCAGTTATAAGAAATCACAAGCCTTTGTTGATATGTTTAAAAGTGATAGTTTTAATTATTAACATGAAATATCTACATCGTTATGGACTTAAACTTATCTTCACAGCTTATTCAAAGCTGATTGCAAAAGTCGTTTGACAGAATGGGTAAATTTCTGTATTAGTTTGGGAGTTATTGAAACACACACAAAACATTTTATTTATGTTTGCAAATACTTCTAAGTTACCAGATGTTAGGATAAATAAGAAAGCAATAGATCATTAAAGAAAACAAATTGATGAAGCTTTGATCATTTCTTTGTCGATATGAAACATTATAAATTAACCCTCTTTGTCCTAGGTTTAAAACAGAATTTGCAGTCATCTGAAAATGCTGTGTGATGGGTACAACTCACTATGAGAAGATCGGCTTTAATTAAAAAATATACATAAAACATGTTAAAAACTATTGTGTATGGATTGTTGTTTGTGTGACAGTGTCAGTTGGCAAATATTTCATGGATACACGGTAAAAGAAAGAAAGTAATTAGGTAGGCCCTGCGAACTCGTTGACTGGGATGACGGGTGGGAAATTTGGACTGCTACTGGAAAAGGTTATGCTGTCCGACGACATTCTCCTTTCCGTCCCCGTTTATGATATTCACTATCGAATACGACTTATCTTCGGATTATTACTTGTCATCTGAGACTACTATAACACATGTATTATAGTAGTCACAGTTGTCATGCGCAACACGAAGGGTGCTACTAGTGGAACAAGAACTGCTTACTCTTCCGGAATTATTTACCTCAACCATTGGTTCTTTTATTAAAGGGGTTCATGTTACTGTTGCTTCAGTTTGCGGTGCTGTTTTTATCGGTTACCGGACTTGCTTATCCTTTTACATGACCTTGGGGTTTCTTTCAAACTTTCTCAGTAGGTCCTGTATTACACCGCTGTAACGAAGGACCGGGTATGAATCATCAACGGATTTTTATTGGCCATGGCATGGTCTGACTTATAGTTTTCAATTGCACCATTGGTATTTTTCTCATCTATTTGGGAGAGACAGGAATTTTGCCATGCAATAGGTCAACGAACCTGTCAATGACTGTCAATGACTGAGACGAATGTATACTACACACTTCCATTGAGATTTAAGTCAAACTTTGAGGGCTCATATCTTTGTAGGAAATGCATTTTTGGTAACTAGACCATGCGCAATTTTTTTTTTAAATTGTGACTTTCAATTTTGACCACTTCCTTAAAGTTTGCGAACAGTGTATCTGTCTGAAATTGGCCAACATAACTGTAGTACTTTTGAATACATAACTGATTGAAGATTTAGACAACGCAAACTTGAAAGATAAAGCTAGATTTTGATTTATTCTATTTTCAGTCAAAAGTTGTGTTGCTTTACTTTTGGGGTGGTATATGTTGTTAGATGACTGTCTTATTTATCTAGCGTATCTTTAGCTGTATATAGTGAAGGTGATCCAATGCATGGATCTGTCGTAGAGTTGTAACTTGTTTAGACGTACTAATAGTGTTGGATAATCGGTTGAACTTACCAACCGATTTTCTATTACTATCGGTTGACAGCAACCAACCGACTATCGGTTATAATCGCATCATTATACCTTGCCCTTTTTGAAATGAAATCATGCATTCGGTCACATTGTACATGTCTAATACGTATATTCCATATCATTGCAGAGTTTTATATATTCATATTTGATCTTTTGTTTCCTTTACATATTTTATTTAGCCATTAAAACAGTGAATCAATTAGAATCCAGATTCAAATTGAACTTATTTTGTCTTAATATGATTACACCATTTATTACCGACAATAACACTAAAATTTCTTAATTTCAATGGTGTCATTCACATCATAATTTTAAATACATAGCTGTATCAAAATTTGAATGCTTCGCATTAAAAAAAAATGTATAAAGTATTTAACTTTAAGCAATTTAAAATCAATCAATAAATAAAACAATGCATTGAAATATATACATTTAACTAGGGGGATCCAACCAATGTCTGTTAATTCGTATGGTATGCGTATTTTTCACTTTCGTGATCATTATTCTTCTGTCAGCTGTGTCATTCGTGTGTCTGTACTTATAATCGTAAGAATGTGGAATTCTTTCATAGTTGGTCCGTATCCGATCTGTGATTCGAATATATTTCAATGGCGGACAAACCGGGAAAATTTACAAAAATACAGTTGGAAAGCAAGTCCTTGAAACGTCCGTTGTCGTCATGCTCTATCAGCAACAATAGCAGGGGAATTAATTAGGTGGCGCTACTGTCGTCAGTGACGTAAAAAGTCCGCGAAATCGATCAGCTAAAAAACGACGTTTAAACTATTTTCTTCAACTTGTCATGCTTATATTATAATTGATTTTTAAAATTTGTAGGTTTTTACCAATATATTTTCAATACGACATAGAAACATTATCGAAAACAACTTTAATTTGCTATTACTTTATCCTGTCCGTTCTAAAAATATCAGCCATTTTTTGTTCGCCAAAAAATCGAATTTAGATAACTTGACGTTTGCGTATCCAAATACGGAAAAGAACGGTAATAATCTTAAATGAAACTGGGTAACCTATTTCAAATTTCTACACAAATATGAAGCCATCATTTTTTGCTCTAATACGAGAATTTTAGTGACCACCAGTCATGTCAATTTGTAGCTGGTTTTGGCTGCGTTTCTAGTTTAAAACAGTGAATGTTCAGCTTCTTTTCATTGTACCTGTTTCCAAAGTACTATAAAATACTGAGGTTATTAGAGATATGAATGAAATTGTGATTAAAATTGTTGTTTTCAAAATTCCATACGATGCCTCCATTTCAAAGTAACTAAACCCTTCTTGATCCCTACACAAATTGACGGTGACATTGTTTTCTTTTTCAACATACGTCATATAACGTTAACAAAATATGTGTCAGGGTCATGTGCATTGTGAAAATTTACAAATTGGAATTTAAGTGAAACAAAGATCATCCTTATTGCGTTTGAAATTGTACGTCTTTATAGAAAATTTCATTCATACAGTAACAATTCTGACAAATTTTATGATAGCCTATATGGATGGACAAAACACAAGAAACAGCAAGAAAAATGCCTTGTAATGAAAATTTCTGGAGGAAAAACATATGAAAAGGAAATGAAGGTCAGTTAATTATACTTTTAAGTTAAAACCTTGTTTATTTGATTAACTCTTTACTAAATAGTATAAGCTACAGTAATAAATACAAAAACTAGCTTATCAAGTCAAACAAGAAATTTAATTTATAGCAGTAGAGATGTTTTCTTACAGAATTGAATTTATTCAAATGGCTTATTCTTGTCAAATTTAACAATTCATTGATCATAAGTAAAAGGCACAACATTTGTCCCACCAACTTACATTTGTGATATAAATATCCAATCATTAAGGTAAAATATATTATACTTTATTATAAATATGGTATACCTGGTGAGTTGATACATCAACCTGAAGAGTAGAAGCCCTATTTAGTTTTTTCTCCAAAAGTTTATTTTATAATCTATAAAATTCCATGAGAAATTTGGCACTGGCTACTAGCTGTGCTAGCTATTCTTAAATTGAATTTTACAATAATAATGATTTTAATATTCAAATTATGTCACTTATAATTTAAAGTATTACTTTTACAGAATTTATGTCAATATTTTTGGTATACTTTTCTGTAGGATATTTTCTAAATTCTAGGCAGTACTGTACTGTTCAACAAAGAAACATAGGATTGAGCTAAAAGGCTTTTTACTTTGAAGAAAGTTCAAACTATTGGTCCCACTTTTAAGAATATAAAATGTAAATGATCAGTAGGGCTCTACTTTTATTATTTTATAATGTCAGGATGATTATCTAAATTGTATAAAGTATGTTTTATTGCATTAAACATTGTTAGAAATAGAAGTATTTAAAAATTCTACTAGGAGTGATCCCATAAAAATTATAAAGTAAATTTCATTAGCCAGATTTAATTTAAATCAATTCAGCTAGTGACATTTCTTGATTTTACCATTTTCTTTTGTCTTTTAATTTGTACCTCTAATACTTCTCTGAAAAGTTGGAAAGTATCTGTTCTTAATATTATAATAACATAGTGTAAATCGAATTTCATTTTTTTCTTCCTGATTTTTGTAAAGTAAACTCCTTTTATTCATTTCGCTGGGTTTGTATTTTTGACTGGTGATTTCAAGGGGAGATAACCACTTGCACAAATCGGCAAAAAAACCACCGCTTCGTGTTGAAAATAACTTGACGTTTGCGTATCCAAAACTCTATTGCCTAGATATTCATATCGAGTGTTTGTCTTAATGAGATGCTTTATTAAATTCAAATTCAGCCCATCATTTTAGTTTCCTCGAAAATATTTAGATTTTTCGATCAGGAGACTCGACAATTTTCACACAAACTTCAAGTTTGAAGATAAAATATAGAAACAAGGACTTTGAGTTGATGTGTAAGTTTTGACGAGTTGAAACTATGTTTATTCAAGATTCTTTTGATCAATAAGTTTTATCATGACAGTGGTATTTTAGTGAGTAAAATGAGGTTAGTCTCATCCGTAGTTTAACTGAATTTTCACGGTCACGTGACTCTATTGTTGCTGATAGACTTGGGGTCAAACCGTGACCTGCTTTCCAACTGAATAAACGATGTTTGACAAGCAATTTGGAAAGAATTATGACGTTTTAACACAACAAATGGATGAAACATTAAGAAAAGGCAAATGCATATACAATATATGTACATTGTCGGAAAATATAAAATTTATTTGTATGAGCTTTAGAAAGTAATTAGGTAGGCCCTGCGATACTGGAAAAGGTTATGCTGTCCGACGACATTCTCCTTTCCGTCCCCGTTTATGATATTCACTATCGAATACGACTTATCTTCGGATTATTACTTGTCATCTGAGACTACTATAACACATGTATTATAGTAGTCACAGTTGTCATGCGCAACACGAAGGGTGCTACTAGTGGAACAAGAACTGCTTACTCTTCCGGAATTATTTACCTCAACCATTGGTTCTTTTATTAAAGGGGTTCATGTTACTGTTGCTTCAGTTTGCGGTGCTGTTTTTATCGGTTACCGGACTTGCTTATCCTTTTACATGACCTTGGGGTTTCTTTCAAACTTTCTCAGTAGGTCCTGTATTACACCGCTGTAACGAAGGACCGGATATGAATCGTCAACGGATTTTTTATTGGCCATGGCATGGTCTGACTTATAGTTTTCAATTGCACCATTGGTATTTTTCTCATCTATTTGGGAGAGACAGGAATTTTGCCATGCAATAGGTCAACGAACCTGTCAATGACTGTCAATGACTGAGACGAATGTATACTACACACTTCCATTGAGATTTAGGATCAAACTTTGAGGGCTCATATCTTTGTAGGAAATGCATTTTTTGGTAATTAGACCATGCGCAATTTTTTTAAAAAAAATTGTGACTTTCAATTTTGACCACTTCCCTTAAAGTTTGCGAACAGTGTATCTGTCTGAAATTGGCCAACATAACTGTAGTACTTTTGAATACATAACTGATTGAAGATTTAGACAACGCAAACTTGAAAGATAAAGCTAGATTTTGATTTATTCTATTTTCAGTCAAAAGTTGTGTTGCTTTACTTTTTGGGGTGGTATATGTTGTTAGATGACTGTCTTATTTATCTAGCGTATCTTTAGCTGTAGATAGTGAAGGTGATCCAATGCATGGATCTGTCGTAGAGTTGTAACTTGTTTAGACGTACTATATAGTGTTGGATAATCGGTTGAAATTACCAACCGATTATCTATTACTATCGGTTGACAGCAACCAACCGACTATCGGTTATAATCGCATCATTATACCTTGCCCTTTTTTGAAATGAAATCATGCATTCGGTCACATTGTACAAGTCTAATACGTATATTCCATATCATTGCAGAGTTTTATATATTCATATTTGATCTTTTGTTTCCTTTACATATTTTATTTAGCCATTAAAACAGTGAATCAATTAGAATCCAGATTCAAATTGAACTTATTTTGTCTTAATATGATTACACCATTTATTACTGACAATAACACTAAAATTTCTTAATTTCAATGGTGTCATTCACATCATAATTTTAAATACATAGCTGTATCAAAATTTGAATGCTTCTCATTAAAAAAAAATGTATAAAGTATTTAACTTTAAGCAATTTAAAATCAATCAATAAATAAAACAATGCATTGAAATATATACATTTAACTAGGGGGATCCAACCAATGTCTGTTAATTCGTGTGGTATGCGTATTTTTCACTTTCGTGATCATTATTCTTCTGTCAGCTGTGTCATTCGTGCGTCTGTACTTATAATCGTAAGAATGCGGAATTCTTTCATAGTTGGTCCGTATCCGATCTGTGATTCGAATATATTTCAATGGCGGACAAACCGGGAAAATTTACAAAAATAAACGATGTTTGACAAGCAATTTGGAAAGAATTATGACGTTTTTAACACAACAAATGGATGAAACATTAAGAAAAGGCAAATGCACCACGTTCTAATGTAGCAACAAATTTATTTTGTTGAAAATCAGAATGATTAGTTGTACGCTTTCGAGTGACAAGAGTACCGAAATTGAAAGAAAGTATTTAATAAAAAGTTATTTATTTTAAATAAAATGCGATCAGTCTGTAAATTCAATGCTTTTACCACGTTTATAAAGAAAGAAATTGCTTAAGTCTTTGATTATAGGATGTTTGACATTGTTATTGTCATTTACTGATATTTTTCTTTTTTTACAATTTGTTTGACTGCGCATGTAAAATTCTAACCGGAAACGGACCGGAAGTTGATATGCTAAAGGTCCGGAAACTATAACGACAATCGATTGAACAAAATCCCAATCGATTATCGACATCGCCAAGCCCAACCAACTGATTTCCGACTTATTCCGATCATCGGAACAACACTGCGTACTAATCAAAATAATTATTTCTGTGACTGTATCTTACGATCCTCTACGATAGATATTTAGCTAATCTGCAATCAATTCCATCTTCATGCCTAATATATCATGTACTGTGTAACAACTCTAGATTCTACTGACGAGGAAAGGTAACACTAGGCCACCGAAAGCTGAATTATTTAGTTCAGTCTAGGTGGCAGAGTGGTCTAGAGCGATGGACACAGTGCAGGCGGTGTTGTCTCGATATCCCAATAGCATGAGTTCGAATCCCGGCGAGGGAAGAACAAAGATTTGCAGATTTAATATTGTTGTGCTCATATTTAGAGTAATTATGAATATAATGTGTGTTTTCAGCCGTGTATCACCTTCACTGGTGATGCAATGGATGGATCTGTCGTAGAGTTGTCACTTGTTTAGAAGTACTTATCAAAATAATTATTTTTGTGACTGTATCTTACGATCCTTTACGAAAGATATTTAGATAATCTGCAACCAATTCCATCTTCATGCCTAATATATCATGTACCGTGTTACAACTCTAAATTATACTGACGAGGAAAGGTAACACTAGGCCACCGAAAGCTGAATTATTTAGTTCAGTCTAGGTGGCCGAGTGGTCTAGAGCGATGGACACAGTGCAGGCGGTATTGTCTCGATATCCCAATAGCATGAGTTCGAATCCCGGCGAGGGAAGAACAAAAATTTGCTTCCTCAAATTCGCAGATTTAACATTGTTGTGCTGATATTTAGAGTAATTATGAATATACTATATGTGTTTTCAGCCGTGTATCACCTTCACTTGGATCTGTCGTAGAGTTGCAACTTGTTTAGACGTACTTATCAAAATAATTATTTCTGTGACTGCATCTTACGATCCTCTACGATAGATATTTAGCTAATCGGCAATCAATTCCATGTACTGTGTAACAACTCTAGATTCTACTGACGAGGAAAGGTAACACTAGGCCACCGAAAGATGAATTATTTAGTTCAGTCTAGGTGGCCGAGTGGCCTAGAGCGATGGACACATTGCAGGCTGTGTTGTCTCGATATCCCAATAGCACGAGTTCGAATCCCGGAGAGGGAAGAACAAAAATTTGCTTCCACAAATTTGCAGATTTAACATTGTTGTGCTGATATTTAGAGTAATTATATATATATATATATTGAGGTAAATTATATGGCCTTCCAAATACCGTTTTGATTCCTAACATCACTGAAGAGACATTAATTGTCGAAATCCGGATATGGTGTACAAATTTTTGCACCTCATGTTTGCGGTATACCATCTTTTCCGCAAGTTTATTGTTTTCTGTTTGGTAATAAATTAATGATAAGATCTATTTTGTTACATCTTGTGATCCGTTTATTTGGCAATCGCCATGGCAGTCAGCAGGGTTTAAAAACATCAGTTGTTCGACCTGCTCGTCAAATGCGTTTTGTTAAAATATACTTTTTCACTCATTTGGTCTTTTGGAAAATGATGTTTGTGCTGTATTTAGACCCCTCTACCAAGAAATTTGTTTTGCATGCACACGTATAAAAATTGCGGTTTTTATCCAACACAATCATAGGTTTGAACGTTGTTTTCAATTTAGACTTGTTTATATTTTTTCGTTTGGGCTTGTATTATATTTGCCTTCGGGTTTATATGATCCGTTCATCCTATTTTGACTCTTTCAAAATTCAAGAGTCTATCCTAAATTGAGGTAAATTATATGGCCTTCCAAATACCGTTTTGATTCCTAACATCACTGAAGAGACATTGATTGTCGAAATCCGGATATGGTGTACAAATTTTTGCATCTCATGTTTGCGGTATACCATCTTTTCCGCAAGTTTATTGTTTTCTGTTTGGTAATAAATTAATGATAAGATCTATTTTGTTACATCTTGTGATCCGTTTATTTGGCAATCGCCAATGGCAGTCAGCAGGGTTTAAGAACACCAGTTGTTCGACCTGCTAGTCAAATGCGTTTTGTTAAAATATACTTTTTCACTCATTTGGTCTTTTGGAAAATGTTGTTTGTGCTGTATTTAGACCCCTCTACCAAGAAATTTGTTTTGCATGCACACGTATAAAAATTGCGGTTTTTATCCAACGCAATCATAGGTTTGAACGTTGTATTCAATTTAGACTTGTATATATATATATATGAAATGACTGAATAATAGCCAACGATAAATCTTTCGGGCCGATGGATCATATAAATATGATACAGTACACTACAAAATATAATATATAACCAGTCTAAAAGGGTACATCACCATAAAAAGACAATAAACGAACAAATGTAACTATAAATATTTTGGATAACAGATATCCTTCATCAGTATGAGCACGATGTAAAATGAAACAGATCAATCTATTCTGATTATTAAACTATAGCAATCTTGAATTATATACAATAAAAAAAGTGAAACAGTCTTACCCGAACATCATATGTAGAGACGCTAATAAATTTTTTAAATTTCCAAAAAACGACTCAAAGACATGCCTAAAATGAAAATAGTACTTAGAGATATGAACTGGCACAACTCTAAAATTCCAAAATGACGTTAGTTAAGATGTTACAACAACTGCGTGTAAATACATTCCCCCCCCCAAAAAAACAGCACTGATCGATATAAGCTGGTAAAATATGTCAAACAGAGGCTGCGTATTTATCATCCTAAATAAATAGCAGTTTTATAATGAAAAGAAAAAGTAATGCGTACTTGTACATTCCTACCAAATGAAAAGAACCCTGTTATTTAAACTAGTAAAATTCAAAAAATTCCAAAAGAATCCTTAAAACTGTAAGAGTCAAGTAAGGAAGCCGGAATAACTGGAAACAAATGATGTCAGGAAAATGAGTGATGGAAGGGAAAATGAGTGACTCATTCTATGTTTTTTTTCATTTGAAAAAACATAGAATGAGTCACTCATTTTCCCTACCATCACTCATTTTCCTGACATCATTTGTTTCCAGTTACTTGAAAAAAACATATTAGGACCGTCCTAGCACATTTCTTTAATTAATAAAAATATGTAGAGAATTAAATGAAATATCAGTATATATGTAAAAGGCGGGAGGTTGTATATTTTATGAAAAAAAAAAAAAATTAACGCAAAATAAAGTTTTAACGTAATTCTAATAGATACATTATTATATAAATACTATTAGAAATGCTAAATACATTTCATACAACTGAACTAAATTGTCACAACAAAACTTTGTTAGAGGCTATTATCGTTCTGCAATTTAAGCTTTATAAACTAGTTATGTGCTTAGGTCCACCCGATTTCATTTCATGTACTGAATCAGCCTTAGTAATAAAAAAGCCCAAATTTTTCAGAAACCGAAATTCAAATGTTTTCAACATTTCAAATATTGTTGTACCATTTGGTCAGGTGCAAAAAAAATGTTGCAACACGAAATATTTAAAATGAGCGTAATAATATGACATCGTCACACATACTTTTTGGAGAGCTGCGATGGATGCCCATTTCAGATTATTTTGTATATAGAAAAGCAATTTTAGATCTTAAAGTACTTCACCAAATGACTCTGGAATAGCTCATGTATTTAGATATGGACATCTGGTTAGTTCTAGAGCAACCAGACAAAGTACTTGTAATATGCTTTTTCTTCCAATAACTAAAACAAATACTAGATAAAGCTCCTTGATATTTGGAAGTATGTTATGGAACAATTTGTCTACAAATTTAAAACAATGTAACACAATTGAATTTTTAAAAACAACATATACTGAGGAATATTTTGTTTAATTCTAATAACAGTATAATAGTTTAATATGTGTATAAGAAATTTTTATTGAATTTTATACTTAATGTTGTAATATATGTATACAGTGCAGGACCTTATTGAAAACTAGTTTTTGGACTAAATATGTTATCCTGTTGAAATAAAGGAAATTATAATTATTAAATTCTGCTTGCCGAAGTAAATAAGCATAGGGGAGTTTTATTCAGCAAGCTATCAAATGTGGCGACCAACAGTAGTAAAGAGAAGAAATGGGATAGTAACTACACACAGATAATTTTTTTCAAATACTGACTGAAGACCAGTATAGAAAATATGGAAATCGCCGACCAATTAAGACTTGAGGCGGCATATTTCTGTTTCGAAATCGTCAAGTTCCACGGCCCTGAAAAGTCCTAAAAAGGTCGTCAGAGCAATCTCGGACTAACCCACAACTAGTCCAGATGGGGCATTAATATAAGGCTACGTCTTTTTTAGAGAATGATAAATCTTTCTGCTAAGTCTATATTTATAGAGGCTCCACAAAAATTACAGACTTAACACTTGTCCACTCGTTATAGGATTAACTTCCAAAAGATTGCGCGAAGATAGAATTACTTAATCCTGTAACGAGTTCTTAATCCAACACCAATTTTACGCCAATTTGAACGTCTATGCAAAACTTGGTATCATAAAAACAGGCGAAGTAATATTTAATTGTATATTTTTAATTTGAATGTGTTTTAAGAGGATAAAACCATACTTGTGGAAAACATGATTAAAATTTTCTTCCTCCAATACACAAATAATTTTTAAATTGAATCTTATAAATAGAAATCGGTTTTAATCTGAGATTTAAAGAATTGTGTCTTTAAGTCCGTACAATTACACTTAATTCTAAAATTCATTACTGATAATCTATAGATTAACTTTTTAAGATGTATTAATTCCAATTACTTTAATTCGAGGTGTTTTAGCCACTTGTGGTTCGAGACTCTCAAGTCGAGTAGGTCCAACACATGTCAAAAAGCCATCATCGATCGTATAAACTACAAGCATAGAAAAATAATTTCGCTTCCATTTCTTTTCATTTTATTCTAAATAATCTTACTGGTCTTGTGGTAGAGAGGACATATTAAATTCTTGAGGCCATTGGATTATCAAGCAAAAAACTTTTAAAATGATGTAAGTAGTTTCTCCGCTGAACACGCGACATTTAGAAGTAAGAGCAAAGACTGGTAAGTTTTTGGTAGGGAGACATTAATTTGCTGCATGACGTCAAGCATTAATCATTCAATTTCTACAGATCTAAATAATCTCGGTGCAATACATTGTACGTTTTAAAAGATATACACGGGGAAGTGACTTGTGTAATTCTAACTTTAAAATCTATAAAAACTGCAATGAATTCTTAAATTTAAAATAAAATAAAAAATATCAATATGACAATTATTAAGGTAACAATTTACAATGTATATCTATATAGCTGCCACATGGTACATCTCTTAGCAAATAATATAACACAGAATATAAAAATGAAAACTTTCTGTTAAAAATATTACATACGCGAAATGTTATAAATGCTATTTGTTGTTAAGTTCATGAAATGTTTTTTTTTTTTGTAATGTAGAGTGACCTGGTCGCACATGGTGCAGTTAACCCTCTTTCTAAATGTTATAAATATACAGACGATTAAAACTTTTTTTTAATTTAAAGCATTCTTAACTGTAAATATACCCAAAAACGTTATATAAGCAAAACGGTATCTATTTGCGAGTTATATTCAAAATTCCGTACTCTGATAGCCTCGCGAATTGATTTAAATGAGAACAGTAAGTGATAGAGACATGGGGTACCAGGAATGATCATGAGACCATATGATCTACATAAAGATCAAAATGTTTGTGGTCACCTATGACCTCAAAATTTTTTTTTTATCAAATTTCACAAAAACCGCAATAGATATGGAGAATCCAATTAATGGAAAATGTTCTACATGCCATAAAAAGTTCAAAAGAAATATATAGGACGAGTTTTCCAACCCTGCCATTTGAGAATGTTAAAATATCTTGAAAATGGTTAACATGTCAAGATGCATTGAATTATATATAGGACGAACCCCCAGTGGTCATCCCCATCCTCTGCCATTTGAGAATGTTCAATATCTTGAAAATGGTTGAGGTCCCCACCCCTAAACCATATATTTTCTTGTTGTTATATATGTCAAGAAGCGTTGAGCTATATAGAGGACGAGTCTCTAAGATAGATTAGGTAATTCAGGACTAGACAATTTTGAGGCACAAATTTACAAGCATTAGATTTGGTAAACTGTCAAACCGAGTCCTCGATTAACATAATTAAGTTTAAAAAATGACTTTGGTATCTTCTATTTACAAAAGCTCCGATTATTTCAATTCCTTCGTACAGGTTTATAAGTGGACCATA
The DNA here is from genome assembly GCA_017311375.1 of Mytilus coruscus. Lineage (NCBI taxonomy): Eukaryota > Metazoa > Mollusca > Bivalvia > Mytilida > Mytilidae > Mytilus > Mytilus coruscus. The sequence continues at coordinate 78,910,865 of CM029599.1, read as the reverse complement.
ATAGATATATATTTATAAGTTGATAAGATAGAATATAACTGAGTGCTATGCATGAAACTGACTACAAAGTAAATTAGGCATTCCGTTGACTGGACGTTTTCTACTGAGATAGTTAAAAGATCTTAAGGATGTTCGCACCTCTGTTTCAAAAAACTAGCCTTTTAAAAGCCAGTTATAAATTGATAGTATATGAATAGTTGAACTTAAAAAGCAGAAAAAAATGAAAGGTCCATTTTCTTGTTTTTGAGATATAAGCAATGGAACTGAAAATTTGGCGGGAAAAGAATTTCTCTAGATTTTTCATTCATTTAACATTGATAAATTTTATCTTTCTAAAACTATGAAAAAGTAACAAGAATTTTATAAGATTTTTAAAAAAGCTGTTTAAACTATATGTATTAAAATTATGAAAAGAAAAGTAGGGAGTAGCGGGCAAAATTTTTAATGGCACTACATAGGTCAAAAGGATTCCGAATATTTAACAAAAGTAAAAGCAGCGAACATCCTTAAGACCCTTAAGAGAGAACCGCGGCAGTAGTTAATGTATTATAGAAAAACAAAGGATATGGGGTATCCATCCATGACACAAAATCAGTACATGCACGGTAAAAAAAAACACACAAAAAGCAAAGGAACAGCGCTTTTATTGCTGTTCTTCATCTCAAAGTCACAGTGAGGCCTTCAACACGGAGCAAAAAACTCTCACCTCACTGCAAGTTTAAGACGGCCCCTAGCACCGGCTTGAGCGGAATTTTTATGCTTTTTCATTACATGTTTTACGTGTGCTCAACACGTTTGTCTGGATCAGCTTTCATTTGGTACGTTCGAGTCCAAAATTTTGGAAAGTCAGAAATAAGATAAGTTTCAGAGCATAAACACATTTAGGACCTGAATAAAATAACCAAGACATTGTAGGATGAGCTTTGCCTATGATTGATATGTTTACTATGCGATTTTCTTTTTGTAGTCTAGGTCCATGATATCAAAAGTGAGAAATAAAATGAATCACCACCAGATCTGACAAATTAGTTGGCGATTAAACTAGTAGTGAATACTTAGCCCTTGGTGATAATATTCCAACAAATCGACTATATAAAAATAAGAAGATGTGGCATGATTGGCAATGAGACAACACTCCACCAGAGACCAAATGACATAGAAATTAACAACTACAGGTCACCGTACGGCCTTCAACAATGAGCAAAAGCCATACCACATAGTCAGCTATAAAAGGCCCCAAAATGACAAATGTAATTCAATTCAAACGAGAAAACTAGCGGCCTGATTAATTTACAAAACAATGAACGAAAAATAAATATGATATACAGCAAAAAACGACAACCACTAAACCACTAAACCACCACAACCACTGCTGGTGCCAAATACTCCCCCTAACCTGGGACAGTGTTGTAACAGTACAACATAAGAACAAACTATAAAAATCAGTTGAAAAGGGCTTAACTCATCAGATAGATACAAAGCAGAAAAACATCTAACAAAAATACAGACCGGACGTGGCAGGGTATTTATACATCCCCACAACAAAAAAGACACTCAGTACAGATTTGAGAGTACTCGCAGTTACTGACAGCTAGTTCAAAGCCAATAACAACTGATAAACAAATCATGCATCTAAGACTAAAATATCAATCAGTACACATCCAATAGTCTGTCTTTATCAAACAGTCCTTTTGTAAGGGCACTTTTTAGCCTACCGTACGAGACCCTCATGGGTAGTCAAGGTCTATGGTATAAATATACAGGCGATTAAAACTTTTTTTTTAAATTTAAAGCATTCTTAACTGTAAATATACCCAAAAAAGTTGTATAAGCAAAACGGTATCTATTTGCGAGTTACATTCAAAATTCATTACACTGTAAGCATCGCGAATTGATTTAAATGAGAATAGTAAGTGATTGAGACATGGGGTACCAGGAATGATCATGAGACCATATGATCTACATAATGATCAAAATGTTTGTGGTCACCTATGACCTCAAACATTATTTTTTTTTATCAAATTTCACAAAAACCGCAATAGATATGGAGAATCCAATTAATGGAAAATGTTCTACATGCCATAAAAAGTTCAAAAGAAATATATAGGACGAGTTTTCCAACCCTGCCATTTGAGAATGTTAAAATATCTTGAAAATGGTTAACATGTCAAGATGCAATGAATTATATATAGGATGAATCCCCAGTGGTCATCCCCATCCTCTGCCATTTGAGAATGAATGGTTGAGATCCCCATCCCTAAACTATATATTTTCTTGTTGTTATATATGTCAAGATGCGTTGAGCTATATAGAGGACGAGTCTCTAAGATAGATTAGGTAATTCAGGACTATACAATTTTGAGGCACAAATTTACAAGCATTAGATTTGGTAAACTGTCAAACCGAGTCCTCGATTAACATAATTAAGTTTAAAAAATGACTTTGGTATCTACTATTTACAAAAGCTCCGATTATTTCAATTCCTTCGTACAGGTTTATAAGTGGACTATAATAGATATATATTTATAAGTTGATAAGATAGAATATAACTGAGTGCTATGCATGAAACTGACTACAAAGTAAATTAGGCATTCCGTTGACTGGACGTTTTCTACTGAGATAGTTAAAAGATCTTAAGGATGTTCGCACCTTTGTTTCAAAAAACAAGCCTTTTTAAAAGCCAGTTATAAATTGATAGTATATGAATAATTGAACTTAAAAAGCAGAAAAAAATGAAAGGTCCATTTTCTTGTTTTTGAGATATAAGCAATGGAATTGAAAATTTGGCGGGAAAAGAATTTCTCTAGATTTTTCATTCATTTAACATTGGTAAATTTTATCTTTCTAAAACTAGAAAAAGTAACAAGGATTTTATAAGATTTAGAAAAAGCTGTGTAAACAATATGTACTAAAATTATGAAAAGAAAAGTAGGGAGTAGCGCACAAAATTTTTAATGGCACTACATAAGTCAAGAGGATTCCGAATATCTAACAAAAAGTCAAAAGCAAAAGCAGCGAACATCATTAAGACCCTTAATTAAGAGAGAACCGTGGCAGTAGTAAAATGTATTACATGTTTTACGTGTGCTAAACACGTTTGTCTGGATCAGCTTTCATTTGGTACGTTCGAGTCCAAAATTTTGGAAAGTCAGAAATAAGATAAGTTTGAGAGCATAGACACATTTAGGACCTGAATAAAATAGCCAAGACATTGTAGGATGAGCTTTGCCTATCATTGATATGTTTACTATGCGATTTTCTTTTTGTAGTCTAGGTCCATGATATCAAAAGTGAGAAATAAAATGATTCACCATCAGATCTGACAAATTAGTTAGCGATGAAACTAGCAGTGAATACTTAATTAGCCCTTGGTGATAATATTCCAACAAATCGACTATATAAAAATAAGAAGATGTGGCATGATTGGTAATGAGAGAACTCTCCACCAGAGTCCAAATGACATACAAGTTAACAACTACAGGTTACCGTACGGCCTTCAACAATGAGAAAAACCCATACCACATAGTCAGCTATAAAAGGCCCCAAAATGACAAATGTAATACAATTCAAACGAGAAAACTAGCGGCCTGATTTATTTACAAAACAATGAACGAAAAACATACAGAATGTGGCGGGGTTAAACTGGTTTGCTGGCGCCAAATACTCCCCCTAACCTTGGACAGTGTTGTAACAGTACAACATAAGAACAAACTATAAAAATCAGTTGTCTGTGATCTTCGATTATGTTTTCTCTTTGGAAGTCAGGCCTATGAAATCAATGGATGAGGAATCAAACATTTACAAATTTGTTAGCGACGAATCTAACGAAGAAGCCCTTGGTGTTAAGGAAAAATAAAAACATTTCAAATTAGATCCTTTATTCACATGTAAACAATTAGAATTTCAATGAAAATAGTCAGAGTTTGAATCAAAGGAAGACTAGAAAAATAAAAATAAAATAGAAACAAAATTAAAAGTATTGCGAACACTATTTGGTCATCTTTTGCAAAGAAAAAGACCCGGTCAAGATAAATGGTAATTTGTCAAAAATCAGGAGAAGCAGCAAATGAAGACAGTATATATATTTTGTAAGAATAAGAATAAAAGAAAGTGAGGATTACAAGCCAAGGAGATAACAACCCATCGGCACAGACAACTATAAAGACATCTATAGAGGACACGACAAGATTGTCAATTTTGTTGTTAAACCCATTGCGCATAGCAAGCTATAAAAGGCACCGAAATGACAAATGTAAAACAATCAAAAGAGAAAACAAAATGCCTGATTTGTATGTACAAAACAATAAACGAAAAACAAATATGATGCACATGCACATACAGTACTAGTATATGGCGGGATTGAACATGTTAGAAGGCGCCACGCCCTCTCCTAACCTGGGACCGTGGTGCAACTCCACAACACTTAAAGACATATACGAAACAATAAACGAAAAAAAAATATGTTAACATATGACAGCAGCAAACGACAACCATTCAATTACAGTGGTTGTCGTTTGTTACTGTGTAACATATTTGTTTTTCGTTCATTATTTTGTACATAAATTAGGCCGTTAGTTTTTCTCGTTTGAATTGTTTTACATTTGTCATTTTAGGGCTTTTTATAGCTGACTATGCGGTATGGGCTTTGCTCATTGTTGAAGGCCGTACAGTGCCCTATAGTTGTTAATTTCTGTGTCATTTAGTCTCTTGTGGAGAGTTGTCTCATTGACAATCATACCACATCTTCTTATTTTTATTTTTTATCAGTGATTCATGAAAATAGGATCACGATCATATAAACCCTGTCATACGGCAGTCATTCGGTATACCGAGAAAAATGATCGTTAAAGAAGAAGTAACGGTGGTCAAGTATTGGGATTGGATCGTGAAAGATCTGGTATAGGATCGTGAAGGAAATCTTATTGAGAAGACACATGCAACGTCAGTGAATAATCTAATTTAATCAATTATAATGACAGATATTGGAAAAATAAAACTGTCTGCCAAAATAGTTCATTATTATGATCAGTATCCGAGAAAAATCAAAGTTTAAAAGTACACCGTTTTTACAACACTACAAAAGTCAGATTGCTCATCGAAATTTCAAAGAAATAAAAATGCATACAAACATGATTTTTTTTCAAATTTTTAATGCATAAACTACCTTTCTCTTAAAAATATCGTTCAATATAACTGTTTAGAATAGTTCTTAAAGTTATTTTGTTTTAATTAGTTTAATCAGAAACTTTGCAAAAATGGTAATATTAGTACAAAATTTAATATTTTGGATCGTTAAAGATCGGGTACCGCATTTTGGATGATCGTGAAAGGATCGTGAATGATCAGTTGCCGCTTATTCGTTATTGCAAAAATCCACGAAAACGATCAAATCTTTCATATAACACATAATAATTTATATTTGTAATTGGTATAATAAAATACAAATGTATTGGATTTGCATGACTTATTCCGCTTACTTTTTGTTTGTGAATAGGGCTATGGTGGTTCAATGCCATTGGATCTGATGATTTGATAATACCACACCGACTAGTTTTCTTATAACAATATAAGTCCGTCTGTCCATCCTGCATAAGTTTTATGTCGTTTGAAAAGTTAAGAATGTCTCATCTTTATTCTTTATGCACAGTCATATCTTTAAAACGAAGAACCTTGTTGATTTTTGTAAAAATTGGAAAAAAAAACATTAATAAAACAAAAACAGCAAGAAAACAACTGTCATATTCCTGACTTGGCACAGGCATTTTCCTACGAAAATGGTGGGTTAAACCTGGTTTTATAGCTAGATTATACGCCCACTTCTATGACAGTTCTTTAATGTGTCGTTATGTTGCCAAATTGGATGAGCAGCCCAAACAGACATAATTGGTTAACGTTGCCATAACGTGGACCCAGCAGCCAAAACTGTGTAAACATACATCACAGACATACAACACAACTAAAATAAACGTTCAAACACACTTACAGTTAAATAAAACAAAGACGCCAACAAAAAAGTTTTTGTAGTTGATAATACAGTCAGTATAAGAAGCATAATTACGCAGTCCCTTTAGTGCCATGTAGATATAAATATTTTCGACTGCCGGAGATTAAATCTGGTGCGCATCAGTTTGAAAGTCGTGCGCACCAGTTTTTGAAAGTCGTTCGCACCAGTTTTTAAATGTTGTGCGGCCGAGATTAAAAGTCGTGCGCATGGGATTAAAAGTCATGCGCACGAGAAATAAAGTCGTGCGCACGAGTTTAAAAATTTGAAACTTTGAAACTCGTGCGCACGATTTTTCAAACTTGTGCGCACCAGAATAAATATCCGGCAAACGAAAATATTCATATCTACATTGCACTTTAGGGGCTCCGTACATAATGACATATACACTTTCCCGATAAAAATACAAAATAAGTAAAATATAAATAAAAGGGTATACAAAATGAAAACAACACTATAAAAACCTCATGTGTCCGAATCGCATCTCTGGACCTACCCGCATAAAGTACGCAAAAAAAAAAAAAAAACTAAACTGTAAGGTATATCAAATGCTATACAAAGTCAGCACCCAGAATCTATAACTCAAGACCATCCTGTATTATTTGTTAATTAGACACTAAATATTTATCTATTAGTATTAGGTCTTGGTACTTTCCAATGAACGTTTTGAGAAAAAGGACGAAACGTTCTTTCACAAAACCCTGGCTCATTAATTTTTGCTTAGACACTAATGACGTTTTACAAACTCTGAGTAACATCTTCAAGCTCCTGAAAATCGTATGAGTTGAGAAATGTAAACTCCATACGCAGATGAAGTTGGTAAATTGCTGCTAAGGTGAGGAAAATTTATAATTTCAAAATTGAAATCATCTCCTTTGTCATAGACATTGACTATTATTGAGATGACCGCTGTAGTCAAATTTCGGGGTATATGTCTAAAAATGAGGCTGTGGAAGCTGGATGTGTCTGTTCATCTCTAGTGCATGACTATAAATGGGACCCAATCAGAAAAGTTTGTATTGTTAAAGGAAAGAACATCTTCAATAAATAAATTATATTGCCTCTTTGAACTAACCCTTACGAAAACAAAAGCGTACACATTAAGATATTTCCAGGAGAAGACCACAAGACCCCTCTCGCTTCACTCATTCGTGGATGCATTCAGCATTACATAATTATACAAAGATATTTTCTTTTCGGCAATTTACGCTTCTAGAGGTCTTATGATCTTAGATGCATATTTACATGTAGCTTTGCCTCTTAAATGAAAACTGATCTAAATATGGGTTTATATGTATATATATATTATATATATATCAACCCAAAAATGAAAGCGTTAATTTACGTTCTTAATCAAGTATATAAAAATAAGGAGATGTGGTATGATTGCCAATGAGACAACTATCCACCCAGGTTCACATGAAGTGGATGTAAGCAATTATAGGCACCCTATCAATTGGTAAAAGAAATGTTGTTTTCTGATCATTAAGTCTGGTCACGCCTTGTTTTTCACGATCAAAATAATGCATTGAATGATCTTTCATGATCAATTTTGATTAAAATCAACAATTTTTTTTAATACGTACTGCATTTTTTCTTTACTTTAGTGCACAGTATTATTAAGGAAGTTGAATCATTTTGACAGACATATTTCTTTTTTTTCTGATTTGTTCCATCTTTTAAATTTTGAAGTAGAACTACACTTAATTGCATTCACGATCCGATACCAGATCTTTCACGATCAGATTGCAATGATTTACCACCGTTAGTTATTCTTTCACGATCATTTTTCTCGATATACCGAATGATACCCGTGTGTCAGACGGACTTCTAACAATCATTCTACACAGCCAATATACTAGTAGTTGACCTATTACTAATAGTATCTGAGAACCAGACATAATGGAAAAAAAACTTAACTTTGACCAATGAACCATGAAAATGAGATCAAGGTCAGATGAACCTTGCAAACGGAAATGTGAGACTTACAAACACTCTATACGTTCAATTTAGTTAACATATTTCTTATAGTATCCGAGAAACGGTCATAATCACGGAAACGTAACGTTGACAAAAGAGGTGAAGGTCAGAAGAACTCTATCAGACGGACATGTACATCTTGTAATCACATCATAAACCCAGTATAGTTGACCTATTACTTATTGAATCTAAAAACGAACATAATAACGAAAACTTAACATGTATCACTAACCATTAAAAGAAGGTCAATGTCAGATGAACCCTCTCTGGTGGACATGAATCTTTTCTATTCCCCATAATAACTGAATGAATAGGCATTTATTTTAAGCAGCTCGCATCATATTGACCATGTGTAAGTTTTGAGTTGATGTGACCAAGACTTCATGGAAAGCTACCGTAAACCAAATTTTAACCTGCTTTGAACCAAACTAACATGATCAGTGAACATTGAAATAAAGATCCATACTCAAATGTTGCATATCTTTTAAAAAGGTCACATCATAATAAACATGTGTACTAGATTTCAATCAATATGACCACAACTTCATGGATAACATTCAACCCGATTCGAGACGGACGGACGCATAGACAGGAAGAATAATGTACCTTACTATCGTATGAGGGACATACACTTCATGTGATAATAATACTATACAGTATGAATAAGTGGTCATTGGACCATGAAAATGATGTCAGACAACGGAAGTATGCTCAACGGAAACCTCTGACCATGAGGTCGTCCTAAACATGCATGAAATATTTGCCACTGGACGGTAATAAGGTAACAAACAATCAATAAACCAGATCATAAGACATCTGTATACAAAAAAAAAAAACTGATTATCCAGATCTTCTTTTGAAATATGGAGATTTATTCAAAGAGCTAATGCCACAGCCTTCATCACCAGGTTCCCATTTCTTGCAACATGACAAAATTTGGCGCAGGCTAGACAATAAAACATGAAATCTAAAAGTTTACATACTGTCTAAACCTATAGACATGTTCTCATTAATGCAGAAAAAGAGAATGTGCCTATCTCTAAATTGATCTAGTTTCAGATAAGTTGAGAACAAATTTGATATCAGAACATGTAGTCCATTTAACTATAAAACTTTCACTTGACTAGACGTTGGTGCAAGTCGTTTTCAAGCTTAGATTCTGAATTTTTATGAAACGATGGCTTAAACAGTTAACTTATTGTTGATAGGAGACATACTTGTACTTGTAGCATGTGCATTACCACTGTTACAATCTTAAGTTTGTAAATTGTAATTTCTTTCTATTTGTGACATGAACCATTTTGTCCCTCACTGGAACTTCCTGCAAAATATCAGTGATTTCAAACTTTGATGAAAACTTTTTGTTTTACTGGCTCATATTTTACAACAGATATCTCTTTTAATCAGCCTTGCTTTAAGAAAACCTCTTTACTTACTGTCATAAGTCAATCAATATGGAAATATTTGCATCTTTCTATCCGTCTCAACTGAGCAAAGGGAAACAACTCTAGTTCACTGATTAACTATCAAAGTTTATAAGGTATTTTCGTTAAGATTTTTGTGAAAATTTCAAATTCTGCACAATAGAAACACAGGATCATTGAATTAAAACAATGGGAAATGGATAAATTCTTAAAAATAATTTATTTTATAATACTAGTATTAAGTTTCAAGAGAGATATTTATACTAAATGTTATGAGTGAGAATTGAGTTGTTCTTCCCAGTTCAAAAATCAATATACTCTCAGATCTGTACTTAGTGTCTTTTTTGTTGTGGGGATGTATAAGTACCCTGCCACGTCCGGTCTGTGTTGTTGTTAGATGTATTTCTACTTTGTATCTGATGGGTTAAGCCCTTTTCAACAGATTTTTATAGTGTGTTCTTATGTTGTACTGTTACACCACTGTCCCAGGTTAGGGGAGGGTTGGCACCTTCAAACTAATTTAACCCTGACACATTCTGTATGTGCCTGTCCAAAGTCAGGAGCCTGCAATTCAGTGGTTGTCGTTTGTTGCTGTATATCATATTTGTTTTTCGTTCATTAATTTGTACATAAATCAGGCCATTAGTTTTCTTGTTTGAATTGTTTTACATTTGTCATTTCAGGGCCTTTTCTAGCTATGCGGACCTATATATATATATAAGATGGAAAAACTGAACATATGATATAAATTATACGATAATTGCAAATATAAATAGATGGCTCAACAAATGGCCTTCCTCAGTGTTAAAAGTTTTAACAATACTGATATATAATGTATAAGGTGTAAACATAGATCAGTAATAATACAGGTGAGTTTTGGTCGATTGATTTTAATCCAAACTTCTGAATATCATAATATAAACATTAGACTGTCAATTTAATTATTTCTTTCTATTGATTCCATCTGGATGGAGGACACCCAGTGTTTTTATCCAAAACTTCTCCCGATTCTCTCTTTGCCTATTTTGCCATGTACAATCCTGTTCGATCACAAGGATCTTCATGTGATCAAAATCTTTCAGATTGTGATCTGGTAACCTGAAGTGTTGGCTGACAGGAATATATGTTTTTTGTGAGGTCACTCCTGTGGCCATTAAGGCGTTTGTGAAATGGCTGCATAGATTCACCAACATATTGGAGACACTCAAGAACGTAAATCACGTTTGAGCTTTTGCAGTTGACATTGCAGAAGATCTTGTATGTCTTTTCTGTGGTCTTACTGTGAAATGTTGATGAATGCTGCAATTGGTTGCAACATTTGCAGCGCTTATCCCCACAAGGCTGGCAATTACCTACAGTATGGTTAGGTTTGGAAAGGTCAGCACGGACAAGTATATTTCTCAGGCTGTTAGGTTGTTTGAAGGCAATCATGGGAGGCTCAGGAAAGATTTTGGATAACTTAGAATGTTTCTCGATTGCTGTCCAATGATCACGAATGGTCTTGAAACTATTTCTCAGGCATGGATGGTAAGTGAGCACACATGGGATTCTTTTACTTTTCTGTTTTTCTTTGTTAGCAGACTGCTTCTGGGGACGGATTCCACTTTTCGAAAACTATTTTTGATGTTTTTGTGTTTATATCCCCTTCTTTTCAAATGTTATGATATTCAGAAGTTTGGATTAAAATCAATCGACCAAAACTCACCTGTATTATTACTGATCTATGTTTACACCTTATACATTATATATCAGTATTGTTAAAACTTTTAACACTGAGGAAGGCCATTTGTTGAGCCGAAATATTTGCAATTATTGTTTAATTTATATCATCTGTTCAGTTTTTCCATCTTTGTGCGATGATATTCAACACTTTTTAGTGTTTTGTTTTCCATCTATTTATCGGTATTGTTACACAATCTTTTAGACTCATATAATTTTCCCTGTTTGTGTAGTATTGTCAATTTTGATGATCCAATACCTATTAAATTTACTGGTTGGTAGATTCTTATAGACTCTATATATATATATATAAGTACGTCTGAACCAGTGACAACTCTACAACAGATTTCTCCATCGGATCACCGGCAGTGATGGCGATACATGGCTGTGTACATTTTTGTATATACAACTCGTCTAAACATCAGCCCAACAATGTTAGATCTGTAAATTTGCTTTCGCAAATTTTTTGTTCTTCCCTCGCCGGGAATCGAACTCATGCTACTGAGATATCGTGACACCAAATCGCCTGCACTGTATCCGACACGCTAGACCACAATATATATATTTGACATCTGTAAAATCACTTTGTCATTAAAATCAGATAATGGGGAATTAAATTTGTCATGTTAAATAAATTTTATAGAAACTGCCCTACAAAACGACTGAAAAGTTATTTTGTTATTCAAATAAATGTTTGGAATAATCTCATTTTTACTTTACTATGTACTTTGATAACTTAATGAACTTACAAAATCTTTCTTGCCTAGGTCAAATAAGTAAATAAACTCTTGAAATGTTAAAATGCATTTACTACAATAATTTTAAGAATTAAGTTATGTAGAAAATTTTAGATTGGAATTATGTGTTTTAGGATTGAACATAGGAGATCAGATGACCACATTTGATTTCTGAAAAACAACATATGATTTGTTCTTTTATATTTGAGTGCTAAAAATTCCAGTCTTCTTAATAAAAAAATATAACGAAATAATTGTATTTAATATTTTATTACTTTATTGGTGACATTGCACCAGACATATCATTAAAACATTATAATATTTATCACATGAGCATGATTTAATTTTCACACGTTAAGTTGAACAATCAACAATACATACTTGTCTTTGACCATTATTACTGTATTACCTTGGAAACAAACAATACAATGTAAGAGCAATCCCTGGATGCACCAATTTACAGGAATGATATACAATACAATCTCACTAAGATTTTATACTGAGACATCCACTTATCACTGACAGTTATATGCAAGACAAAGATGCCCTTCCCCCTGAAATATATGACACAATGTTAGCCACAGTAACCCTAATGATTCTGAACAGCATTAGTATACATGAGGAGAGCTGTGGGAAAATAACAGGGACACATTATTATGATTGCTGTGAAATAGACCTTAACCAAATCACTCAAGCATGAAATGTAAGTTATAGTGACCTAAATCCTGTCAAATGACATTTTACTATAGGAAGACTTGAATGGTGAAATACCACTGAATACTACCGTAGCTTTTGGAGTAAAATCAAATTAACTCAAATATCAAATGTTGAGGACATAGTTATACAAAGGTTACTTAACACCATTGTACTAATCAAGAAGACTGTTATTATGCAATTTGATTAATATCGAAACACATAGTTCTGAGAAATTGACCTTACACTTAACCAGTCAAGTAACATATGTCACAATAACCAATATGATGGTGAGCTGCATTGCACTGTATTCAAGATTGTAGTATATATCACCATAGTCTTCTGAGAAATGAACCTAAACACAATACTAAGAACAAACAAATATATAGATGGACATGAGTAAACCTCTATTCCCATGACAAAGGTAGGGGTACTGAAGTGTAGTTAATCCATGTAAAATAAAATATCTTTTCCCTCGCAATGATATATCAGTTCATTAGAATTGTCACATAAATTAAATATTGTTAAGATTATGACAAATTCAAAAATATAAAGTAAATCTTCAACAACAAATACCTATAATTCAATCACAGAGTATGAATATGTGGTGATAGATATAAAATGCTTTCATACTTCTGCATTGTTTGTAAATAATGCTCAGTGTGTATACAATGTCCAAGACTCTTTAAATGAACAGTATACAAACTTAAAGATCCAATGCAGATTGGTGGGGTTTTTAACCATACTTTGTGAAGTACTTTGAACTTGGAAACAATTTTCAGGAAGTTTGTACCAAATGCTTTTTCAAAACTCAAGTTTTGGAATCTTCTGTATAGGTATTATATATAAACCAAATGTAAATTTTTAACTGGAATGTTGCACTGACTATTGATCTGTAGTCCTGTTTATCAGAACTGTATCTTTGTGATAACTTTGCATTAACACCTTATTTCAACCAAACGACATATTAAAAGTATGATACAATGGAATTTAAGAGAAACTGCATAATTCTGTCATTCCTTAATGTAAGGTACCAGTCAAATGATGAAAAAAGGATATTTATAACATATAATAGTACTTTAAAAAACAACAGGGAAAGGTGACCTAAAATCTAAAATTGCAAACTTGACATTGTGTAAAATAGGAAATTGGAAGATAGAGAAATATAAGATCTGTATTTCTCCAAAAGATCATTTCATATCAAATCTAATGTATGTATGTAATACCAATAAATTTGTTTTTATTTTGAAATGAATGATAAATAAATATGTGAATGGTCAACATCATAAATATAATAATAGAAAGTAAAACAATAATAAACACGACTACAATGTAGGTGGTCCCTAGTGAATGACATGATAACACCCAATGATCTACAGAATTAGATTTTACAGTACATATATGGAAAAGAAATACATAAATAAAATGAATACTTTCAGTTTTATATTAGTCTTATTGAAATTTTTGTTCTCTTAAAATAGCAATATTTTAAGCATTTAAGATCATTCATAGTTTTAAATAATGATTGTCAAAGTAAGCATGTATAATGCAGAAAAAAATAAGTCCTAGATTTTTAGTTTCACTGTTTCCAATTATGGTCATCATACTATAAATCTGGGTAATTATACCAGACGATATAAATCTATCCCAAATTTGTATCTTTAAATGAAATGCATTCAGCACAGCAACTATTGCCATTCATGTTTGGTGTTCAATAAAGGCACTTTAAAAATGTAATGTAAGTAAAAGCGAACAAGCATTCTGACAAACTAGTCACTTCAAAGTACTTACCAAGAGTGCAATGAATGTATATGTGGAATTGCTATTAAAATGTTAATTCTTGCTTTAAAATATAAGATTATATTTAATACTACAATTAACATTATACCTGTGTGGTGAAATAATATTTTCCAGTTAAATTCTGGTGAAATCGGGGGTGAAATAAAGATAACAGATCAAAGTAATTCTATTTTGTAATGTATAATATTTAGTATAAACAAATTATCTTATCACCTCATAGAGTCAGAATGGGATACTAAATATTGTTCCCTATTTGGGAGAGTGTCATGATCATTGAACTTCACAATTACAGTGTAAGGATATAAATTCAAAATTTGCTCATAAGGTTTTTATTTTACCAATGTTTACAAATATCATTTATGATATCTATTAAGAAAAAAGCAATCTTTATCAGTTCTTCTCAACAGATTGACATGATTAATAAATGAATGGCTACATAATTATTTCTTTTCAAACTTGAAATATATTTATCATACCTGTCAACCTATGACAATGAAAATGCAGGTGATGACCTGCATAGAAGAATGAAATCTCAGGTCATAACGCGTACAAACTTTTTCGAGCTGAATTTCAGTATTTAGGGGACATTTTTCTTATAATTTATATCAAAGTTTCCAAAACATGTCCACATGGTTTAGTAATTTAAAATTGTACATTTTATTATTTCATTGCACTTGGAGGCCATTGATAGATTTGTGTTACATTGCCTTTATTCCTGTTCATATTCAGTCCATGATATATAATGCCAATTTGTGTTTTCTTTGCATACATTTGTGCAGCTTTTAAACAGAAGAACATATCAGAGGTTGATATTAGAGTATAATAAAATAAAGTTAAACAATTAAAGGAGGTACAGATGAAAAAAGTAATTTTCAAAATTTTTTAATTTTTTAATTGTTCTAAGGTAGAACAATAGTAAAAGTATTATTCTGATATGTTTTTGCATTCAATTCATTTTAGATTTAATCTTTTTACAAAAAAAACATAAGTTTAAGGAGTATATTGTGAATTGACAAAAAAGGGAAGTAACTCAAATTGTTTTTAAAACAACTTTGAAATACACAAATTATTTACGACCTAAAGCTAAGGTAATTGTTGTTAATTAACAGTGTGTTTGACACCAAAGCTGTCAAGTGAAGCCATGCACTGAAATGGGTCACTTGAGCTGAGTTTACACAGCTCGTTGAACTTCTTGTCCAGGAAGAATTACGAATTTGTTGGTATTTTAAAGAAAACAGTTTATATCTAATCAGTCTGAAGGCTTAGGAATCCATGTGAAAACGGGTTATTTTCCGAATTCCCGGGTTATTTGGTCACCCGGCGGGTGTTCCGGGTGACCCCTCATAATTGTAAAAAACACGGGTCAAACCCACAGGATCGGGGTCAGTTGACAGGTATGTATTTATGATGGTTTACAAATTAGGAAAATAATACCAATTTATGAGAGAAAAAAATCAATTCAATTGCACTTGATAAGTATGTGTAGTAATTGATAAACTGTTTAATAATATGAGTTACAGCTTTACTTTTCATGTGAACCTCCCCTTCCCTCAATAGTTAACAATAAAAGCAGGTTACATCCAACACATATCATATAGATAAAACAAGATACACATTTTAGGAAGAAGATCACAAAACTTAGTCAAAAATTTTTATTCAAAAGAATTATAGAACTACTTTAAATCAAATACTGTCGTAATTGATACTAATATAGGTACCATCTTATTTTCTTAAAATTAAGAGTTTTCTTTCATATGGATTTACCAGAATATTGTAGATTGGAAAAAATGCAAAAATTGGACTAGGTGAGATCACTTCATTTTTAACTTTCTGTTTCATTTTAAGAGTTAATACTTCAATAGAAAATAGAATTTCAGTCAATTTTCAACAATTCAAGTTAATAAATGCACACATTAATTTCTACATTTTTTAGTTTTTAAAAGATGAACTATAACCAAATTGGCAACATACATCTGCTATCAGAATGGAGTCAAGTTAATAGACTTGATCAATATTAATCTATATACCATCTGAACTTTATAAGCAATCATACATGCTGTTGAAATTACCTAAGAGATGTTAAAACTGAAAATGTCACCTAAAATATTATAAACTGACTATTTTCATATAATTGGTCCATTAAATAAGTTCATTTATTCTGCATCAATCTCTTTGGAGACAAATAGAAAATATGTATAACAATAACATATTAACTGATAAATATTAGTACATATTTTGTTTGAACAAGTGTTGATAAAATAGTGGAGAATAACTGATGAATAAGATTAAGATTAATTATCCTCTTCAAATTGAAATTTATTTTGCCCAATTTTATATAAAAATAATAGATGTTTATATTTTTTAGCTGACCAGATATAAAGCACAGATGATCCTAGTCAAGGCTTCACTATGTATCACAATCTTCCTCATTGTTACCCATGGTTTGTCTCTCTCTCTTTGGTCCTGACCTGGATGGAATATAACTGAATCGGTAACAACTGGCATCAATTTTCTGGATTTTGTATAAAAATCTTAATGTATTTCTTATTTTTGGTGGTTGATCAATTAGACTGTATAAAATTCCATTTAAATAAATGAATTATGCCATAAATACAACAAATACTATAAAAAATATAATTAAAACAGCAAATATTTTTATCATCAACCATCTGTTTGAAGTCACTGATTGAAAGTATTTTAATATTTCTCCGTGAGCTGCTTCAATGTTCATTTCTGTATCCTCAACATTGGTGTCAATTCTGAAAAAATTAATGAAATAGAATGTTTTATATTAAAATAGTAAGAGTTATCTACCTTTAACAACATTAAGCGTATTGGAATTATAACACAGAATGACAAATTCTGTCCTTTGCTTTAGCGGTAACATTGACTTGTGAATTCAAAATATAAACTAGAAAGCATACAGCTTTCCATACAATGATGGCAAGTGCTTCTCCTACTTAATGTTATTCAATAATTAGATTTTAAATGGTATGCTCATGGCAAACTAAAATTTTGCAGATTACTTTTGAACATAAATGTCAAATCAAAATTAGGTATGTTTTAGCCATGGCATTGTCAGTTTATTTTCGACTTATGAGTTTCATGTCCCTTTGGTATCTTCCTCCTCTCTTTTGGCTTTATGTAAGCTTAGAATTTAGAAAAAAATGACTGTCTTTAGGATATAAATTGTATTACAAATCTTTATTCAAATCTGTAATTTATGAAACACTGGATTTAAAGAATTCAAGTTGCCAACTCTATTCTAAACGACCCTTTGTTACAACATGTAGATTCTAAATTTCATTCAAACTGTTAGCCAATCAAATTCAAGGACACAAATAAAATATACTGGTAATTAACTTTATTTCATTGTCAAAGTACTACTGCTTTCATGTACATAAAGACAAATGATCATTTGCCAATTGAATTGTATAAAAGTATCAGAAATTAATATGATGAAATTAAATTCAAACATATATTCCTTTTTCCTATACATGTACTAAAAGTTAATGAATTCTAAACTAAAATAATAATAATCTTTAAATAATTGTACAATATTTCATTCTTTCTGTATTAGGATTTCTTAAAGATTTAATTAGTTTAATAAAATTAATACTACTGAACATATGCTGAAAATTCATAAACATGCTTTTTCAATTCTTAAAAATACTTCAAATTACTGAATAAATACATAAAATATCAGTTATTGGTATACAAATGTAAAACTTATCAATAGCTGTAATACTCTTTTTCTTGTGATATAAAGGTTGACTATTAATGCAATGTTGGGTGGATAAAACAAACCTTTGGTATGAAACTGTGAAATGGGTTCCAAAATAAATAGTTATACTTTTTCTTATGTTGTTTTTTTCTTCTAATATGATGTTATAACACTAAATATAAAGCAAGTTTAAATGTCATTGTGTTTTATTGTTGATGCACTTTGGCTTTTTTCATTCTTTTCTTTTACAGACTGTTGGACGAATTTTCCCCCATTGCATACCCTAATGATTTTTTTTAAAGTTCCCTAAATATAAAATTTCAAACTTTCTAAACATAGATTCAATGTTTGAAAAAACTTGGTTGAATAAACAGAAAATGGTGATAGTTTATATAACCAAAATATTCTCCAAATGTACCTTTGAACCATTTCTTCCTGGTCTTTGACCATATGTGCTAACTGTGAAAATATTGAGCCCAGTTCGACTATCGTTGATTCTATACTCTGCATTGTGTTTGCCCTATCCTCTATATATGTGTCCTGAAATTAAATGATTCAATTCTTTCAAATAATGTAACCTTTTAATTTTTGATCTAGTTTTATGTTTTCATTTGCACTATAAACATGTAAAGGGATCAACATTTCAATATTTTTTCTACAGCTAATTCATGAACACAAAAAGCTTTATAATTACACCCAAAAACTGTTATGTTATTCCTCATTGGAGAAGAAAATATACATCATTTAACATTTTTGTTTAATTGCATTGTATTTCAGGATGTTTTTATTAAATTTTCTATATAAACTGCTGCCAAATTTATGCCTCCCTTGTGTTGAATTTTGATAGTATAATGCAAATGTTCAAGTTTATAAGGCAACACTATAATATATGTAAACTATGCAAAACTTTCAAAGTCAATATACCATGATTGAGGGACGGGGTCAAGTAGTCTCTATAGAAATGTGATGTGCTCATGCTAAAACAACTGCATAAACATATTGTTGAAGACCTTTGCCACAGTAGAGGCAAAAGTAGAAACTCAAGCTACAAGAATTAGGTCTTGAACTAAATCTTGATCTAATTGATATCATATCAAGTGATTTTCTACAACAAACAAGTTTATTTTTACATATATATCTTGTGGTCATCAAAGGCACTATGGATGGTTGGGCTTCTTAACCTCAGACTGATCCAAGATTCTATATAAAGTATGTGAGGTTACATCAGAAATATTCCAGAAACGTTTCATCGTCTGACTGTCTAAATATATTGTCAAATCATGTTCTCGCTTATCATTAAAGAACTGTCTTAAAGCTTAAAGATTCCGTCATAGAACTATTTCGTTAAACAATGGTCGTAATACCTGTTGATCTATCAATTGCTGCTGCTGTTGATGTTTAGATGAACCATCCATGTTCATCACAAAATCTCCACCACCAGAAGCACCACCATATGTTGCTTCATCTTCAAATAATACAGATTTTTCTGGGGAAAAAATATACACAACTGGTTAATAAGTCCTTGTTTTAACAAGCATGCACACTCTGAAATGTCTTGCCTGCTTTAATGTTCATGATTGAACTTATATTGAAAGACTTAGAGAAAAAGGTTATACAACAAGTATTATAAAATTAACATTATCAATGATTCATGTAAATGAGGTCACAGTCAGATGAACCCTGTCGGACAGATATGTTTGCCTGACAATCATTCCATACACAAATATAGTTAACCTACTGCTTATAGTATCTGACAAACAGATCTAACTAAGAAGACAAAACTTTGACTAATGAACCCTGAAAATGAGGTCAAGGTCAGATAAACTCTGCCAGACAGACATGTACACTTTGCAATGATTCCATATTCCACATATAGTTAACAAGTGCTCAAGTATCTGAAAATCAGACTCAACCATGAAAACATAACATTGACTTTTGAACCATGAAAATGAGGTCAATGTCAGACAAACCTGCCAGACAGATATGTGCACCATACAATCATTTCATACAGGAAATATATATTTGACCATATGCTTACAGTAACTGGGTAACAAACCTTACCATTGACCTATGATCCCTGAAAACAAAGGCAAGGTCAGAATACAATATGTTAACCTTGCAATCATTCCATACACCAAATTAAGTTAACTTCATGCTGACAGTATTGAAAATAGGCAGACACCTTACAATTATTCCATACACCAAATAAGTAGACCAACTGCTTAAAGTATCTGAGATACAGACTTGAACACAAAAACTAAACCTGTTCCAAGAAATGGGGACAAGATCAGGTGATCCTTGTCTGATGGACATGTAGACCTTGCAAGGATCCAAAATACCAAATATAGTAATCCTATTGCTCATAATAAGTGAGAAAATATGACATAAACTAAACAGTTTTTTTAAGCAGTCACTGAACCATGAAAATGAGGTCAAGGATAATGGACATATGACAGACGGAAACTTCGTAACATGATACACAGCATAACAAGGACGCATCTACCCCTAAAAATGTTTAGCTTTATACAAATAATTTGCAGATGTCGCTGATGAATTGTAATCCTTATAACTAGCATTCTGTGACTTTCATGCTGGCAAGACAAAAATCTGGTATTTAAATATACTATAGTAATAAAGGTTACATTGAAGGAGTACACTAATGTGTAAATTAGGCCAACTTGTCAAAAACTGCATAAAGTCCAAAGTGACCTTCATTTCTTATAACTACAATTAAGGGCATACCATACAGTAGAGATCCCTCGTTGATTTTTTCTTGAAATTTTGGTAGAAGGTCAATTTTGACGTGTACTTTTGAAATATGCAAAGAAAAATATCCCTTCATGACTTACTTTTTGAGATAATTTGGTTTGAAATTTGCATATTTAAAGGAAAAACCCTGAAATTTCATAAATAAGGATTTTTAGGAAAGTACCAATACTTTTGAACGAACAGTCATAATTTAACTGGGTTTTTTGTAAAATGTTCCCTTGATCCATGGCATCAGCATGCTGTAACAAGTTAACGGTTGAAATAAATAATTATATCCTAAATTCTTTTAATACAAGTGAAATAAAGAAATTGAAAATATTTTTGCGTCTACACAGAAGTGCAGAAAAAATTCTATCGTTGATTTTTTCTTAAAATTTTGGCAGAGCGTTCTTGAAACAGAACTTGATCGATTGCAAAAGAAAAAACTGGGGGTCCATTGCTTGTTTTTTCAATAAAAGCAATAAACCTTAATTTTTATTGGCAAATGGGACGTCTCTGTTAAATTTATCCATACAATTCTCATTACGATGTAGAGTTAGCCAAATGGTGAAGTTACTATATAAATTACTTATTGTTTTTTTTTTTTATGTAGTTCGGTTTCTGCCCCTGCTACTGTATCGTATGCCCTTAAATGCATAGAAATGTATGCTAAGATCAACTATTTCACAGAAACCTACAGAAAAATTTCGCCTTTGAAGGAATAAATACTCCTGACATCAAGAAACAGGTTTCTGCAAGTTTAAACATTTTGGTTGCCTTGATGCCTACCAATGAAATAGGACTGAACATATAAGTTGAAATTATATTATTGTAAACACTGAAACTATTCTAATGTTCAATTGTTTAATTGGACAGGTATAATCAGCCAACAATGTTACGTTAGATAGCATTGCAGTGGCAGACAGTGGATAGAAAACCTAAAGTATAGTATGTGTGTTTAATTTCCTTACTACACTACTTACATTGTTGAATCAAAGTGCTTGCAAGCACTGAAGGGTAAAGATTGCTTTAATTTATCAGTGGGAGGAAAAACTAAATATTGCATTGTATAAAGCATTAGTTGATTCAACTACCATTCTGGACAAAGGAAGATAACTCCAATTTTTAAAATGACTTTAACAACAACATCATTGATATTTTTAGAACAGATATTCAGATTCCTGCACCTTGCAAAAGTTATGTAATTTTCTTGACAAGTATAACATCATTTTGCAACTTGAATATCTGAGCATATATTTCATTGATAAAATTTCTGGAAATTTTTATGGATAGGATGTATAGAATGTTATGATCAATGCACTATATTTGGTGTATCTCAAAACTAGTGATAAACCTTGGAAGATTTAGATATCAAGTCAGTACCATAAGGTTTTGATTGCATTTCATGCAATCTTTACCCAAAAATTGATTGGAAAGCAATTAAAAAAAAAAGTTAATAATGACAGATGCCAAGTGGTGACAATAGCTCAACTTATCCTTTTGGACGTAGTTAAGCTTAAAATTCCTTGCAGTGGCATTGAGCAAGAAATTTTATTACATTTTATAATTAAGAATATCTACTGCAATATACTTTATAAAGTACACACCTCTACTGCCAACTGTTGATGGATGCATTGACATTGCATTTGACTGTGAAAATTGTTCTCGACGAGATTTTTGGTGTTTCAGATTCTGTAGAAAAGTAATAAAACATATATCAAACATAAACACTATAATTAAATATTTCATATTCTTGAAAATAGTTGAAAACCTTAAAGTCGCAAGAGAAGTTGGTAAATAGCAACAACAATTATGAAAGGACAACCAATTTATTTTTCATGTTTACCTGAGTTTAAGAGACACAGTTTCATAATCCTGGAAGGGTGTCAAGTAAATATACAATATATGTACATTGTCGGAAAATATAAAATTTATTTGTATGAGCTTTAGAAACAGGATGCGAGGCTCGCCGAGCTTTTCTCCTGTTTCGCAGCGAGTACAAATAAATTTTATATTTTCCGACAATGTACATATATTGTTTTATCCTGAAATTTACACCCAACACTTGAAACTTTAGTTGTTAAAATCTAAATCATTGTCTCTAATTTTCAAAGAAATCAACATAGTTTAAACGCGGACGCCAAGAGGACCCCAAAATGAACTGGTACAAAAGAAATATCCACATTACCGCTTGCTCAACATGGAAGAGGGATAACAGGAGACTTTATTTGTACAAGTACAAATAAAGCAAAAATTTATTTGTGTACCTGTTATTTGTACAATAGTTGGCTGATTGCAGGATAAATATCGGTTATAACTGTATACTGTTTTCATTTAATATACAAAAGCTAGTTATTTCAAGATCAGTATAATTTTAAACAATAAAATCAGTGTTTCTTCAAGTATTAAAAGAAATTTGTGCTTGTTGATTTTTTTAATACCATATGAATACAATGATGTTTGAAATACCGGTAAGTAAAATTTCACACCAAAAAAAAGCTTTTTTTGTCATCTACTTTAAAAAAAAAATTGATTTATTTGTACTTTTATTATTCTAAGTTAACTG
Source organism: Mytilus coruscus (assembly GCA_017311375.1). Classification (NCBI taxonomy): domain Eukaryota; kingdom Metazoa; phylum Mollusca; class Bivalvia; order Mytilida; family Mytilidae; genus Mytilus; species Mytilus coruscus. The sequence continues at coordinate 78,887,473 of CM029599.1, read as the reverse complement.
TTGTAATTTGTAGTCACTTCAAATATATATTTTGTCCTAGAATCATACCTTTTTCACCCTTAAATTCAAGTTATGTGTTTGTAATTAGACAAAACTCATGCATGCATATGTATTTGTAAATATACAACTCATGGCTGTCCAGTGATAAATTACATTTTCAAAAGAAATAAATTAAATAAAACAAGTTTTGAAATCTTTAATAGCAGACTGTACCTAAATGCTATTAAATGCAAAAAAAAACCAACCAGACAACTTAATTGTAAATTCCAATTATAACATATTCATAAATTATTTACACACGTCATAAAGCAGGATTTGAGTTACTACTGCATTTAAGTATCTCGAGTCACAATAGGTCGCTAAAAAAAAGGATAACACACTCTGAATTTTTGCACCTTGCAATATGTCAAGAGAAACACTGAGTGTTTATGACAAGGTAGATAACAGATTGTATATTACTTGATCCAGAAATTTAAATTTCTTAATTACTCATTTTCATACCTCTGTTCTAACTTCCAAAACTCCTTTAAAGTCATTTGACATATTTGCCAACTTTGACTGAAATAAAATAAAATAACATTGAAATCTGTGAATCAAGCATATAAGTATTTTAGAACTAAACGCTATTTTTCTGAAAACCCCATTCATCCTGTATTTCACCATACCATAGCTGACCATAATGTCAAACAAATCTGTTATACTGAACAAATTTAATCCCAGCAATGTGGGTACTTTGTGCCTTTTGTCAATGTTGTACTGTCACACTACTCTCCCAGGTTATGGGGAGGGTTTGAATGCTCACAAACTAGCCTAGCTTGCTATTAAGTATTGGTTTTTCTCATTGTTAAAGGTTGTATTGTGACCTGTAGTTGTTCACATCTCTGTCCTTTTGTTTGTTTGATAGTTGTCTAATTGGCAACCATACCTTATCTCTTATAATGATAATTATTTTAGATGTTGTAAATACTAAGAGACAGTTGGTGTCAGGAATGACATGGTATTCAAAGTGGAAACTGGATCATCAGGCTTATGCTAAAAATTCTGTATGTGAGCAGTAATTATAATTCAAATTTTATGAAACATTAAGTATTATGATCCAGTGTTCTCCAAAGGCCCTAATAGCACTGTGGTGTTATATTATTTGCCCACAGTTTCTATAAGTCTAGCTGCAACGTTATATATCTGTCCCACAGTGTTTAACATTTTCAGTTGATAAAAATTTCATGTAGTTCAGGCAGTAAAACCGTTATATAATATAATTTGTTCTCGTTCATAAGTGCATTATTATACCTGCAATGACACGACAACTGTATTGGAATGAGTCTGCAGATGTTTTCCATTCTGCTGTTTGTGATGTTGTACAAACTGTTGTAACTGTGCTATCTGTTTGTTTAAACTAGCAATGTCCTGTTTTATAATATATGTTAATTCCTGTATCTCAACTGGCTTATCATCAAATAAGGATTTTCTTTTTGCCACTTAAATAAAAATAAATAGAATAAATTATAACACAGTAAATTAAATGATTTGTTACTATATATTACAGATTTACACATTATAAAAGTACCTATTCTGGCTTTAAATTGTCTACAAATATAATGATAATGTTAATTTTAAAATTGTCATAATAAAAATTAAGGCTTTCTGAAGCTTGTTCTAGAATACAAGCCATCAAATTATTTTTTTAATTTTGGAATTCCCCACTCTGTTCTCTTCATAGAAACTGGCCACATGACCAATAACCAACCTGTTAAATAATAAAAATGTCCTTAATGTTTAGAATGAAATGACTTTAAACATACTGCTTAAAACCACTACAACTCAACATCATTTGTTATTAAAGTGTTTAATATAGATATATACTCACATATTGTCAGTTTTTCTAACTTTGTAAAAGTATTAGCAAGGTCTCTTCCTATACGCCTGAAATTATACACTTTTATTAATACATTGTAATATTCAATGCATCAATGAGTGTTGTTCAATAGATTATAAACAGTAAAGTAAAATTGACAAATGTGTCTAGAATAAATGTCCAATGGGCTCACTGGATATTCTTGCTACTAAAGTCAGCATTAAAAACAAAAATACCAGTATTCTTTAAATATAAGCTGTAGCCAGCATGCACCAAAGATAATAAGTCACCTTTGTTTTACAAAAAAAATACAAATAGGAAAGCATTTTAGCCACGATAAGTTTAAGACACTCACAAACTTCAAATCAAAGAATTCTAAGGTTAGATATTTTAATGTAACAGCCTTTATTTATAGTAGAGTGTGGTGGAATTTAAAACTCCATAATCCTGACAAGAAAACAATTTCAAGTATAAATGATTCTAGATAAATTCTAAACACCAAAAAAAGACAAACTGAATACAAACTTAGCTATCTGTGTAAATTCACTTCTTTGTTTCAGAGGATGACTTGGTCTTTGAATGGCTCCATTTATCTGTTAATAAAAGAAAAACTTAATAAATTCTAGGCAAATATCCTTGTATTGAATGAATGAATTAAGTTATTTACAAAAAGCAAATACATACAATTGTACTAGAGCAATCAAAACATACATTAATCAAGAGATGAGCTGTCAAATTGACAGCTTACTGGGTTTTCTGCATTTTGAAGGCACTTTCAGGTTTGTTTGACCTGCCACGTTCTGTGTCCATTTTCTAATCTATCAAGCACCATAACGCCTGAACAGAGAAAGTTAAAATTGTCAATACTGAACTTGACCTCAATTTTGTCATTAACAAGCATTCTGTGAGTATTGCATGGCAATACACCCCTACCAGTTACAAATTCATTGTAATGGAACGAAATTCTAACTTGATCTACAACTTGTCATGGTGTAAACTACATAAAATATCAAGTCAAAATCTTCAAGCATAACGAAAAAAACTCTTGAAAACTGATTATTTAAGTGAATTTTCTATGTCCAAAGAACATAACTCTGCACAAAATTATCAGACTGGAACAAAATTCCGACTTGATCTGTAACTTGTCATGATAAAACTATATACTAATTATCAAATCAATATCTTCAAGAATGACAAACTAACCTACCACTAAATTCTTCAAACAATTTACCAAAGAAAAGAAAAAAAATCCAAAATGTCATTTTGTCTTTTAAAAAATGAGTTATTTCTCTTTGAACAGAAATGTACTAATTAATAAGTATTTCATCAAAAATTTAATTCTAGGGAAAGGGCTTTAACTGAACAAAGAGAAAAGCTAAAATCGTGAAAATTGAACTTGACCTGTAACTTGTCATGATAAATCAATAAACCAAATATCAAATCAATATCTGAAAGCACGAAGAAAAAGTCTAGAAATCTGATTTGCCGGACTGACAGATGGACAGACAGACAGACAGACGGACGGAGTGCAAACCTAAAGTCCCCTTTGACTTCGTCGGTAGGGGACTCATAACATAATTTTAAAATTGTAAAAGCATTGGTGGAATGGTTCACAAATTACTGAACAGAAACAACATCAAATGCAATTTTTCAATCTATCAAGGACCATAACTCCTGTAAGCATGGTAAGGCAAAAGTGAAAATCTTCAATTTCAACTGACTGCTATTTTGATGTAAGTAACAACATTTGAAAAGCATTGGTAGAACTGTTCATAAGAAATTGCATGGAAACATCATTTTCCCATCAACATGTATCATGGACCACAACTTCAGTCCTGAACAGTAAAAGTGAGATGGTCAAAATTGAACATGAACTTTATTTTGTCATCAGTAACAACAAAATAATATTTGAAAAGCATTAGTTGAAGGGTTCATATTTTATTGCACAGAAATGACATAAAGTGCCATTTTCCAATATATCAAGGACCACAACTCCTGAGCAGAAAAGTGAAAATCTTTTTATCAAACTTGATCTCCATTTTGTCATCACGACATTTTAAAATTTAAAGAGCATTGGTTAAATCATTCATTAGTAATTGCACAGAAACTGTTGACAGCCACCTGCCTGCAGTTTGCTTCCGAAAACCTGGTTAAAAATATGACAAAATTATTAACAGCAGAGAGCATACACAACACAATGTTTATTAATAATGACAATAATATGAGTCTTTATGAGATTATGATGTCTTATTTTTCAATAAAGCCTTCAGATAATAACATAGTTTTATAGTCAGAATTTAATTACCGGCTTATTACAATTGATCTATTAAAGACTGTACACAGTACAGCATTGCCATCATTATGCATGTTTTTTTAGCACACAGTACACACAAAATGATTCACTTAATAAACAGCTGCGCCATGAGTGCATGATACGCCCGTCGTCTTCTGTGTGAAGTTTTATGTAATAATCAGAAATAGTTTTTGAGATACGGCGCGACATGTGAAAAACCCCCTTTTTTTTACAAAAAACTCAATAACTCTAAAATAAAATTTTTAATTATCACCATAAAGTATACAGATCTTTAGATTAATATAACTAAGAAGTGTGTAAAGTTTTAAGCAATAATCATAAATCGTTTTTGAGATACGGTGCGACATGTGAAAACACCCTTTTTTACAAAAACACCCTTTTTTACAAAAAACTCAATAACTCTAAAATGAAATTTTGCATCATCACCAAAAAGTATACAGATCTTCAGATTAATATAACTAAGAAGTGTGTAAAGTTTTAAGCAATAATCATAAATCGTTTTTGAGATACGGTGCGACATGTGAAAAACACCCTTTTTTTACAAAAAACTCAATAACTCTAAAATAAAATTTTGCATCATCACCAAAAAGTATACAGATCTTTAGATTAATATAACTAAAAAGTGTGTAAAGTTTTAAGCAATAATCATAAATCGTTTTTGAGATATGGCGCGACTTGTAAAAAAAACACACCTGTTTTAGTTACAAAGTTCGGTAACTCAAAAGTTTTAATATTATTTTCACCAAAAAGTATACAGATCATTTGACCATCATAAGAAACAACTATTTTAAGTTTCATGAAATTTGGATAAGTTGTTCTCAAGTTACGGTGCGACATGTTTACGACGGACAGACGGACATTTGTATTACATAATACGTCCCGTCAAAATTTTGACGGGCGTATAAAAATCAGTATGTAATAATAATAAATAACTTTTGTATGTAATTAACTCCAGGTCTGGACCCTGGTGTTCAGTGATTCACTGTGAATCAGAGCAATTGTTCTCATATATTACACATTAGAATATATTTTTGACTGAATCAATTGGGTGTACTGTACATGTAACTGATTGCATTTTACAAGTTTAAATCACTCATGTTTTCTGCTAATTATACACAGCAATTATGTATATGTAGTGACCTATAGTTGTTATTTTGTGTGTCATTTGGTCTCTTGTGAATAGGTATCTCATTGGCATTCATACCATAACTTCTTTTTATATATATTTATAATTAGTATTTGTAAATATTCTTTATAGGGTATTCTAGTATGCATTGAACTTATTTTACAGTATTTTTTTCCAGCTAAACAAAACTGTTCAATGGGATAGTTGACATGTTTCTGGCATCTGAAGATAAGTTTCCAGTGGTAATGACAGACAAGGCCATTAGTGACCAGGCGATAACGCCATTGACCAATGCTGTATGGTATATTAGTGGAAATATGGGGACAATTCAGGAACAAGCCAAACATTTGCCTAATGTTCAGGGAATTCCTGCAAGGTACTTTTGATATAGAAGCCATGATATTTACAGTAAAAATACATTAATTTCGTGTTTGTTTTTGCAAATAGACATACCCATACTTTATATTTCTGAATACATTGATAAATATTGAATGGTAAGATTAGAATGCATAGGTGAATTTTCACAGGTCACAATGGTACCATAATACCAAATTTCGTTTCAGTGTGTTAATTGGAACATGCCATTGAACTAATTGAAGGATGTACCCTTTGTCAACAACCTGGTAAAGGGTGCTCTGTGTCTATAAATTCTAGTTGTATGACTACCAACAAATACCGATAGCGGGTTATTTTCGGGTGTTTATTTTCGCTTATTTTGGCGGATAAAGGAAAATCGCGAAAATAAATTCCGCTAAAATTTATGCATAGGTACGATACTTTCTAATAACTGGAGCGTTTGTAAACGATGTATTTTCCGTTCATGGTCAATAACGGTTTATGTTAGTTTTAACAACATAAATGCCAAAGGGCATTAACCGTAGTATAACATATATTTTATAAAATGGCTAATAGGTGTTAATTAGTATATTAGTGTCAAATAATATAAGTGTAAGGTACTCTGTCAGATATTTACCCTTATCAATTAGTGTCAAATTATATTTAAGAGTTGCAAGTCACTCTTGGTTATTTTAAAACTAATTAGTACATCAAAGGTCCGATCAATTTCGTAACTAATCAACGGTAATATTTACAAGAAATGTGTACACCTGTATTCTATTGATTAACTGTATCAATATATAATCAATAAATAAGGCGCCATGCCGGCAAAACAATCATTTAACAATAACAATAGATGCTTGTTTGTCATTTTTACAACTTTTAGCTACAACCATTTCAGTATCCGCCAAAGTATTTAATTGGTATTTAAGAATCCACCAAAATAAAACCGCAAAATTTTTTCGTATACTTTGTTGCCCCTAAATCGCGAAATTTTACACCATGAAAAAAACCCGCTATACGGTATATTTAGGAATTAGTATGTGCATATCAAATATTAATTGTAGTTTCATTTTGAAATGTCATTTTGAATTTAACATTTTAAACATGTACAATGTATTTTAATGTTTTTGCAGGTTTCTTGCATATGATGACATTAATGACTACAAGAAGAAAAAGAAAAAAACCTTCTTTAAGTGCCAAAGAACTGAAATTGCATGGCCAATGTGTATTCAAAGTTTCTTCAAAACCATTTACCAATCAATGGAATATTAAAGATGAATTGCATTTACTTGCTCTCTCTTTGGACTCACACGCAGAGTACTTAGATACAGCCAATCAAAAACAACAAAACCGTCAGTTACAGGTGCATCCTGTTCGTCAGATAGATGTTGATATGTCAGTACAACATGTTGAGAAAACTAATGAAGTGTTTAACAGATATACTAAATTGGATTTGGCCCTATCGAAATGTCATTTTTGAACCCTTATATTTTGATTGAACAAGCTCTTGTTTCTGAGAATATGACTAGTTCTCAGAGATACAAGTTTTGAGCAATCTCGCTATATCTGTAGATGTGCACATCCTCCAATATGATCCAGGTGCAGCCTTAGGTGCATTGACTTTTTTTTGGAAGGTTCAAGATAACATTTCAACCAAGGATATGTATTTGATGGATAACCAAGTCATTCACAATATGCGCCTGAAGTTACCAGAGTATCATACCAGAAAATGCGCATGGAATTTTATTCTATTTATGAACACATATCAGGTATTAATATACCACCACATGTATTAAGGTCAATCTACAGTACATTGACTGGAGATGCAAGTGCTGATCAAAATCCAGGGATTGACCAACGAATGCGTACAGCAGTGATGGCTTCTGATCCAGATCTTATTTTAGATTTGCGACATTTAAATAAGGGACGTCCAGCTGACACCTTTGAAGCTTTTTTCGATACCTTGGAACATGAACTTGAGGTACTGAAGGCGGCTGACGAGCGAAGACATGGAATTGAACACATCTCAAGATTTCTGTCTGTTAAGGATCTAATCAGTCAAGTAAAGGCTAAACTACCAGAAAATGTGCCAATTCCAAGTGAATCTACTGTTCTTCTGGCCTTTGTACCCAAGAATGCGCATGCAAATGTATCAAAGTTGTATAAAGGACGTGTGCCTTTGAAAATGAAAGTGCAAACTCGACAGCCCGAGCAAGCCATCAAGATGAGCATTATTGCGCCAGCATATTTAAGATGTTGAGAGAATATGCAGTTAAGTTTAGAGACAAAACTACTTTTGTATGCATGGATGATAAATCAAAGATTGATTTTGGGAACCAGGGTCCATATATCATCTGGTGTTCGTGGCAAGAAATCTATTGTGCCTGTTGAATCTGCATTATCCTGTCTAGATCATGATGTCTCCAGTAAAGGCTCACTTACTCCATCAGTTGTATTGCTTGTTGACATACCAGAGGATGTTTCAGAGACATTTTATAGAGGACAAGTTGCACTCACAATGAAGGACAGTATTTTCCAACCAAGCAATCCTTTTAGACATGCTATAGAACTAAAAAATATTCTTGATGTCAATGAGAAAAAACCTGTCCTTTTTCTTTACACAGATGGCAAGCCAGATCACCGTACTACTTACAACAGTGTAAAATTGTCTTTAATTTGTTTTGTTCAAACAATTGGAGTTGGAGTTCTTAGTTGCCTGCAGAACAGCACCAGGACATTCCTGGGCAAATCCGGCTGAACGGATCATGTCTTTGTTGAACATATGTTTTCAGAATACAGCTTTGTCTAGAGAGGAATCCACATCCGATATTGAGCAATTATTAAATCATGCAATGGCATGAGTGAGATTCGCAGGAAATCTGAAAAGTTGACGGTCTGAAGGACAAATGGATCGAAACCGCTGAAACCCATGATGACAATGTTAGAAAATCGAGCCAAGCGTGTACAACTAAAGGAAAACCTTTTCAAGTCTTTCGAGCTGCAGATGATATGGATGTTGAACAGACAGAGGCACGTGTAACTCTGATTGATCCCATTATAAGTGTTGGAAAGTACCAGCAGACACACATGACTAAGGCTAGAGGCTTTAAGGAATATATTGGTAAATATAAAGCTCTACACTATTGGAAATACTGGCATTAGTTAAATCAAAGTTATCAAAATATCAAGGTTGAACTAATTTTGTCATGCATGATAGATGGTTAAACTCTTGAAATCTTGTCAGATGCGTTAAAAAAAACATGTAAGGTCCAAAATAAGCAATACTTAGTAGTATGAATCAAATTTTACCATGGAAGTATAAGGTACCTAAAATGCTATAATGTAAATGTGGTTAGCTCTTAATTTCTTTTTGCTTTTCATGTAACATGTTTATAATAGTGAGTTGGTGATGTCTTCATACCATTGACCCATATCCCTTCTTTTCATATAGTATAAACAAAAGAATTTTTTATGATCTTTAAAAATATATTTTTGCTTAATACAGGTTGTTGATCAAACAGGTTCAACTGTAAATGTATTTATGATGGTATTCTGTTTTCAGAAAAGCACTGCCAAGAACGTCATTATGTCTTCCAAATTCAAGATGTTCTGATGCAGAATGCTGCCTTCCACCTTCCAGAGAATGGCAATGGTTGCCGGATCCTATTTTGGATTATACAAGACAACACTATAAAGCATTTGAAGCAGTATTGGGTACAGTCACGACAGAAAAAGATAGACCCTCATTCACAAATCAGACGATAGCAGCAGTTGCTCAAGAACAACAAGTAAGTAAATTTATAAAATTAGTTGTTGGTTGTAATAAATCAGGAACAGGTATGTCATGATTTTAATCTCCTGAATATTCCTAATTGTCACCTTTATCTTTGTCAGACAGGTGTGTGATATGTAATATCTATCTTATCTCTGCTCAGATGTAGATGTTTAATACTAAGTTATACCTCTGACATTATCTGACATGTGAAATGACAAATTTCTACCACTTCAATGTCTGTGAATATATCTCTTAATTGAATGCAATATTTACTCTTTTGCAGGGTTGTGAAAACAGGATACTTGTTGCCCAGAATGTCAGATCAACAGTTACATGCACTGAATGTGACAAACCCAGATGTGTGTATTCCAAGTTAAAGTTGACCCCAGAGATGTTAGAGCATTAAAGCATACGATTGATAAATACGACTACACTTGTGGAGCAATTTTAGCACCTGAAGGTATACATATTTGTTATTCATGTTTATTGATCTGAGAGTGAAATAATTTTGAACATTGTACACTTGAACCAAAATTATGTGATCTGACAGTACTAAAACAGTATGAACACAGACCTAAACAGCATATAGGGTACATCCATAGATCTGCTCAGGACAAGTGAGCCACATCTGCCACTTTAGCCCTCCTCTTTGATGAATGTGGTAAATATCTGAACTACTAATTAGACTCTGAAGACACATGAGTGAATATATTCTGATGATATAACAAAATTGTTTTAATGAATAAATATGTCTGACACACTGTCATGTCTGATTGTGAGAATGTTTTAATCAAATTCAATATTGCCAGGATCATACAGTTTTTGAATAACTTATGAGGGTTTTATTTTATAAATCCTGTAGGTACATGTACGTGTCAATTTTGTTTTATTTATTTATATAATGAATGTATCTTTATACAGTGTGAGCATACATGTATGCCTATATCAGATCCTTGTCTGGCATTAATATATTTCTTTCACTACTGGCATGCCAGGAAAGGAAGAAATATATTATAAAGTTTAATAAATAAATTTCCTTGTCAGACAAGAATCTGATCCAGGAATATGTTCTGACACACTGTACAAAACTACATACAAACAGTGTCTTTGTTTTACAGGAGATGTTCTTCATGGAAAAGTCTTCGTTCGTCTTCAGATGGCCTGCACCACACATATTGAATTTTCTTATTACGGTTCAAGTGTTGGGAGGGTGGACATTTGCGCCAGTGTGCATCTCCTGACACCACCAAGGACCCAGAATTACTCAAAAGTTTAAGATAGTTCTTCCTGTATGCAAGACTTGTGTTCATGGAAACAAAGAAGTACCTAAAAGGAATCCAAGAAATAAGACTTGATTTATATAGTTATTGTTTTGTTCTACTAGTCTGACACTTTAATAATTAAATTTATACTCAAGTACATTTATACTGTTATATGTTAAAACTTTTATTTGTGTTTTTTTATTTTGAGGTAATCCAAAGAAACAGACTTGTTTTTAATTAAGGATGTTTGCTACTCTTGTTTTGAATTTTGCAAAATTTTCAGAATCCTCTGGTTTTATTATATCCATGTCATATATTGCCATTAAAAAATAATTTTATTACATATAGTTTAAAAGCCTTTTTAAAATCTTATAAAATCCTGTTATTTTTTCATATTTTTTGAATAAAAAGCGCCAATGATAATAGTATAAGAACTCTAGAGAGAATCATTTCCTGCCAAATTTTCAATGGCTTATATCTCGAAAACAAGCACACGGAGCCTTCAATTTTTTCGACTTTTTAGTTCCTTTATTTATATACTATCATTTTAGAACAGTCTTTTAAAGCTTGTTATTTTGAAACGGAGTAGCAAACATCCATTTCTTCATCTAGTCATTGTGTATTGTTCAAACCAGACATTTTGTTGTAGTATGACAGACACTTTAAATGCATTTTTATATAAATACATATATATAAATAACTGCAAAGTTTGGTTTTCAGTTTTATATTTTCAGATTTTTGTGCTAGGTAAATATCCTGGTATCAAATATATTGAGTATACATGTATAACAAGCAACAAATAAACTATGGCTATTTGGAATCTACATCTTGTCATACATGTATTAACATGCATGTTAATAATAAAAGCTTTAATGACTGTAAAATCAGAAAGTAGTAAATATACACTTTTTCAAACATGTTTAATGCTACATTAGTTTTATGCACTTTTAAATAGTGCTTGAAACCACAAGGATTGATAATCTAAATAGATACACTTAAAAGGAGCAAAAACAAATGATCAGTGGCCAAGTCAAACCATTCATGACATCCAGTTGGGGAAAAAAAAAAAAAAGTACCTGCCTGCCTGGTCTGTTTACAAAGGGTAGACCCGGGAGGGAAACAGACATTCTTTTAAATGTGGCCTTGTGGTCAATTTTAACAACTTAACAATAGTGATTACAAATTATAAATTACCTGTCTTGTTTGTAAAACTTTACATGCTGATAAAACTCCCTGTACGGTCACGACATGACATTTCTGGCTCAACAACTGCCTTGGTAGTAGGAACTGTTGGATTGCTGGTTACAAATGTGTTTCCACTGTGTTGTACAAAACCGCTTTCTTGTTTTAATTCAGACCCAGAATTATTTCTCCCACGTCTAGCTATCATTGGACAGCATTTACAATAAGACTATCTGTAACTTTTAATTTTCTGTCAAAAAAGAAAATTCAAACATAGAAATGAAATGCTAAAGCAGCTAAACAATTAAAACATTGCTAAATATTTTAATTAAATTAAGGTTTATTCACTGAAACAAAGTTTACATTTGACTTACACAATCATCTACAATGTAACTATAAATTGTATGAACTCAGTTAGTAATGAAATATCAGGAATTTTGCCATTTTGGAGGTTTTTCTAGCATATAAGTAGATGAAGAAGAATATACATATAAAATTTACATACGTATATGTAAATTGGTATAAAACAAATAGTATGTCACCATAGCAAACATCCTGGTTATTTATCTCCTAGTATTATGATTATATTTGTATTAAGTCTTACTCCATTAACAAATGTCAGAGCACTTTGAAGAAGTGCTATTTTTCAGCTTTAGATCAATATATTTTTTCAATAAAGATGTTTTGGTAGACTAAATACATATATCCTGTATTTATATCACATTATCTCTGTCGCAAAGCATTCTACTAAAATTTTCTTACTTTTAAACTGCTAAAAATGGACTTAGACCAACAAAATTTTATAGAAACTTATACCAGCATTCTTACTGGTTTGTAATACTGTCATGACTGTAATCACATTTATACAGGAAGTTTATAAGTATCTTAATAATTTGTCTACTGACATCATTATCAAATCTTTACATTTGTAATAATAACACAATATACTGTCAATTGAATAATACATAGGTAATTTTACATCAAGTTTGATTAAAGGGCTCTGATAAATTAATGATTCACAAATAAGCTTTACAACATCCTAGGTACAAATACACATGTACATATAAAGTTTTAAAATTTAAAAAGAGTTCCAAAATATATGATAAATTAGAAAACACAACACCAACTACAATGTACATGTACTTCATTTCGTCTTTTAAAGAAAATAAAACATAGTGTAAACTTTTTGAACCTTCACAGCTCTGTCTGTTGACTTACAAACATGCATCAGAATACTTTACACATAAATAAAATTTCATGACAATGTGTCCTGACAAACATTTATAGATATTAATCATGTTAATCCTTTTGAATTTTTTTTTTATTGATGTTTAGAACGCCATCTAGACTTTGCTATGTTTATTGTATTGATGATAGAATAGGTAATGACTTCTGTGGATACAATGACTGATTAAGTACTAATGGCCTATCTAATCATAATGAATACTTAAGGCTAAGTACTTCTAAAACACATTTTGAGATTTTGTTATGATTGCTATTATAGTTTGATAGGAAGGCTTTTCAAATTTACAATGATGAGAGAGGAAACCTTTAAATGAAATTTTTTATTTATATTTGAGCTACATGTACAAACAAATGTATGCCTGAATTGACTTTATATCAAGGAATAAGTTGATTAAAAAAATACTGGGGAACATGAACATTTGTGTAAATATTTTGAAACTGGACAAATTTTTTTTTACCCTTACAAATTTTCTGGCAACAACTTTTGGAAGCAAGCATCATCAAAAATGCATCTGAAACATTTTTGATATGAATTAAAAGCTTACTCACGTGCACACCAGACAATAAGCAAGTTAATTAAGAATTAACCTACAAGGACAGGGCCTCAAAATAGTCGTCATAATGATATGTACTGCTAGTAATGCAAATTTATAGAAAATATCGTTCATTTATCACAAAAAAGTGAAGTTACTCCTATCAAACTGACTTAAGCAGAAAACTTAACATTGAAAATTGCTTATTATTGGAAAATCGCTGAACCATGACCTAGGGGGATAGGCCTCGAAATAGTCATCAAACTGATATGGCAACTTTATAGAAAATATCATTGATCTATCACAATTAGTTCCTATCAAACTGACTTGAGCAGAAAACTGAATAATTGTTTACACCGCCGCCTGAAAAGCAACACCTATGTCTCGCCTTCAGAGACTTTCTTTGCAAGTGAGACAAAAAATGTTTGTCAATTGTATGGCTTCAATTTCTTTACCAACATTTAACTGCCAGTGATAAGAGCTAATGGGTGATTGTCCAAAACATGCATGTTAGTCATCAGGTCAATTGTCTATATACAAATTAATAGTTTTGCAGTATTCAGGATAAAAAATTTCACCTGAGGTTTAAATGTAAACAAACATCAATGTTTTGTTATGCTTCCTCTTAAAACTTGGGAAGGCATTACAAATGGTTAATGATAAAGATGATGAGCAAGGAAACCTTTATCTAAACAGTTTTATCATGTGTTTATATATAACTATTGATCTTATATGCATGAACTGACTTTAAAGAACGATACAACAAAGGTGATGCATTTATGAAATAATGGAGAATGTGTCCATGGGACACAGATGATACCCTGCTTGTGTTAACATTATAAAGGGACATTACTAGAGAACTTTAAAAGTGACACCACCCAAATTTGAACTAGATCTGTGTTTATGGTATCAAGCATTGTGTATAAGTTTCATAACATTTGGTTGAGGCAAACTAAAATTAGAGAATGGAAACCAGTTTTGGATGTACAAATGGACAAGGGTAACACTTAATGCCTCCTCCGCATAACGGGACATAAAAAGGTAGGAACTGGTGTTTGGTGACAAAATTTTTATGCTGGTGATCATTTTAGGAGATCCATGTTTTTCATTGCCATTTTGCACTAATTTTAGTTTCCAAATCATTACAACCTATAAAACTGCTTCTCTTGTATTGTTTGAATATCTGACAATGTCTGATATTGTGGTCAATTTTAACAACTTAACAATAGTGATTACAAATTATAAATTACCTGTCTTGTTTGTAAAACTTTACATGCTGATAAAAACTCCCCTGTACGGTCACGACATGACATTTCTGGCTCAACAACTGCCTTGGTAGTAGGAACTGTTGGATTGCTGGTTACAAATGTGTTTCCACTGTGTTGTACAAAACCGTTTTCTTGTTTTAATTCAGACCCAGAATTATTTCTCCTACGTCTAGCTATCATTGGACAGCATTTACAATAAGACTATCTGTAACTTTTAATTTTCTGTCAAAAAAAGAAAATTCAAACATAGAAATGAAATGCTAAAGCAGCTAAACATTGCTAAATATTTTAATTAAATTAAGGTTTATTCACTGAAACAAAGTTTACATGTGACTTACACAATCATCTACAATGTAACTACAAATTGTATGAACTCAGTTAGTAATGAAATATCACGGAATTTTGCCATTTTGGAGGTTTTTCTAGCATATAAGTAGATGAAGAAGAATATACATATAAAAATTTACATACGTATATGTAAATTGGTATAAAACAAATAGTATGTCACCATAGCAAACATCCTGGTTATTTATCTCCTAGTATTATGATTATATTTGTATTAAGTCTTACTCCATTAACAAATGTCAGAGCACTTTGAAGAAGTGCTATTTTTCAGCTTTAGATCAATATATTTTTTCAATAAAGATGTTTTGGTAGACTAAATACATATATCCTGTATTTATATCACCTTATCTCTGTCGCAAAGCATTCTACTAAAAATTTTCTTACTTTTAAACTGCTAAAAAATGGGCTTAGACCAACAAAATTTTTATAGAAACTTATACCAGCATTCTTACTGGTTTGTAATACTGTCATGACTGTAACCACATTTATACAGGAAGTTTATAAGTATCTTAATAATTTGTCTACTGACATCATTATCAAATCTTTACATTTGTAATAATAACACAATATACTGTCAATTGAATAATACATAGGTAATTTTACATCAAGTTTGATTAAAGGGCTCTGATAAATTAATGATTCACAAATAAGCTTTACAACATCCTAGGTACAAATACACATGTACATATAAAGTTTTAAAATTTAAAAAGAGTTCCAAAATATATGATAAATTAGAAAACACAACACCAACTACAATGTACATGTACTTCATTTCGTCTTTTAAAGAAAATAAAACATAGTGTAAACTTTTTGAACCTTCACAGCTCTGTCTGTTGACTTACAAACATGCATCAGAATACTTTACACATAAATAAAATTTCATGACAATGTGTCCTGACAAACATTTATAGATATTAATCATGTTAATCCTTTTGAATTTTTTTTATTGATGTTTAGAACGCCATCTAGACTTTGCTATGTTTATTGTATTGATGATAGAATAGGTAATGACTTCTGTGGATACAATGACTGATTAAGTACAGTACTTCTAAAACACATTTTGAGATTTTGTTATGATTGCTATTATAGTTTGATAGGAAGGCTTTTCAAATTTACAATGATGAGAGAGGAAACCTTTAAATGAAATTTTTATTTATATTTGAGCTACATGTACAAACAAATGTATGCCTGAATTGACTTTATATCAAGGAATAAGTTGATTAAAAAAATACTGGGGAACATGAACATTTGTGTAAATATTTTGAAACTGGACAAATTTTTTTTTACCCTTACAAATTTTCTGGCAACAACTTTTGGAAGCAAGCATCATCAAAAATGCATCTGAAACATTTTTGATATGAATTAAAAGCTTACTCACGTGCACACCAGACAATAAGCAAGTTAATTAAGAATTAACCTACAAGGACAGGGCCTCAAAATAGTCGTCATAATGATATGTACTGCTAGTAATGCAAATTTATAGAAAATATCGTTCATTTATCACAAAAAAGTGAAGTTACTCTATCAAACTGACTTAAGCAGAAAACTTAACATTGAAAATTGCTTATTATTGGAAAATCGCTGAACCATGACCTAGGGGGATAGGCCTCGAAATAGTCATCAAACTGATATGGCAACTTTATAGAAAATATCATTGATCTATCACAATTAGTTCCTATCAAACTGACTTGAGCAGAAAACTGAATAATTGTTTACACGCCGCCTGAAAAGCAACACCTATGTCTCGCCTTCAGAGACTTTCTTTGCAAGTGAGACAAAAAATGTTTGTCAATTGTATGGCTTCAATTTCTTTACCAACATTTAACTGCCAGTGATAAGAGCTAATGGGTGATTGTCCAAAACATGCATGTTAGTCATCAGGTCAATTGTCTATATACAAATTAATAGTTTTGCAGTATTCAGGATAAAAAATTTCACCTGAGGTTTAAATGTAAACAAACATCAATGTTTTGTTATGCTTCCTCTTAAAACTTGGGAAGGCATTACAAATGGTTAATGATAAAGATGATGAGCAAGGAAACCTTTATCTAAACAGTTTTATCATGTGTTTATATATAACTATTGATCTTATATGCATGAACTGACTTTAAAGAACGATACAACAAAAGGTGATGCATTTATGAAATAAATGGAGAATGTGTCCATGGGACACAGATGATACCCTGCTTGTGTTAACATTATAAAGGGACATTACTAGAGAACTTTAAAAGTGACACCACCCAAATTTGAACTAGATCTGTGTTTATGGTATCAAGCATTGTGTATAAGTTTCATAACATTTGGTTGAGGCAAACTAAAGTTAGAGAATGGAAACCAATTTTTGGATGTACAAATGGACAAGGGTAACACTTAATGCCTCCTCCGCCGCAACGGGGACATAAAAAGGTAGGGAACTGGTGTTTGGTGACAAAATTTTTTATGCTGGTGATCATTTTTAGGAGATCCATGTTTTTTCATTGCCATTTTGCACTAATTTTAGTTTCCAAATCATTACAACCTATAAAACTGCTTCTCTTGTATTGTTTGAATATCTGACAATGTCTGATTGGCCTTCCTAATGTTTGCGCAATGACAGCAAATATTCTGAAATTTAAAGTTCTATTTTCTTATCACTGTAAATCAATACCTGTTTTGAGGTATAAAACCTATTAATGAGGATAATATAAAAACCCATTTCCAAAGCAAGCTATTAAAGGCCCTGACATAACAAATGGAAAACAATTCAAACATGAAAAAATAATGGCCTCATTTATGTATATAACAATAAACGAAAAAAAAAAAAACAAATATGATATACAGCAACAAACAACCACTGAATTACATTCACAGGGTTGGCAAAAGCCCGGGTTTTATAAGTATTGCCCAGCCCAGTGGGAAATACTGGGAAAACCCAGTTTTACCGGGTAATACTGGACAATATTGGTAATATGAAATACTGGCCTGAATTTTAAGGAGGATTCAGTGATTAATCACAAATGCAATACATTAAACATGTTAAAGTCAAAGAATTCATTTTTTTTTATAAATATAACTAATATTAAGAATTAACAATTCTATGTAATAAGAATTAACAATTCTATGTAAGGAAAATTACTTTTAAACAATTTTTGTTTATTACTAAAATGTTTACTAAGTTTTAGCATATATATGTTTTGTACATCACTAATTAATAGGTAATTATTCAGATTATAACACAGATTTGTTTTTATAACAATAATCAACATTTTTATTTCTGTAAGTGTTCATGGCCTGTCCCCTTAGGGTGTTTATTTAGCAATATGATTGTATAACAATTAAAATTTACAATTCACTTAAACACTGCAATAAAATGCATTTTTTAAACTTGGATTTAATATTGAAACAAAGCTTGGAAATTAACAAGGTATCCTGAAATGTCCAAAACTTGTATTCTGCCTACATAGAATAAGTGGAGAAAATGAAGAATTTGAATTTTCAATCTTCAGGAATAACTCTCAATCGTTATCTGTATAAAATGTATTTATTTAGCTATAATACTATTAAACTGTATTTATTTAGCTATAATACTATTAAACTACAATAAGTCTTTACTATTTTGTGTAAAAATAAGCTTGAAAAATCATATTACCCAGTATTGCCCAGCCTGGGAAAACCAGGGTTTTCCTGCCCGAATAATACTTTGCCAACCCTGAATTACAAGCCTCTGACTTGGGACAGCGACACACAGAATGTGGCAGGTTAAACATGTTTGTGGGCACCAAACAATTCCCCTAACATGGGACAGTGAGAATCACGCCCTGTTAATGGGTTATCTTTACCGTGACCAAGACACAAATATGGTAAGTGATTTGCTGGAATCCCCAAATATACCTGGGTTTTCACTACAATATTTTGAGGTGAGTCCTTGGACTCATCACTTTTCGAAATGGTGAGTCCCAGCTTATTCTGGTGAGTCTGTTGTCCAGTTACTCAAATAGTTCTGATTGGAACTGTCGTAATTATCTTACTGTACTTCCACCAATAGAAGGATCTTTGGGTTAATGTAATATATAGATTTATATAGAAACAACAAGTCTTTGTACCCCTCCCATTCCAAACACATACAGTATGGACTTAAGTTTACATTGGTGAGTTAACATTGTAATCCCCAGAAGTAACCTTCAGTAGTTAACACTATACATGTAACCAGTCAGGAAGTGTCGGTTAAAAGCTCTACAGAGCTTATATTGTATTGTTATATGTATACCCGACTTTAAATAAACATTTTATGCTTTATGTTTATATGCATTACATACATGTACATGATGTTACATAATTAACAATTTAAATACATTGGTTGGCAATCCTTGAAAATAAATTTGGCTTCTTTCGACAACTTTATTGCCAATATCACGTTCTTATAAAGGTAAAGAAATTTAAATTTCCTCAGGGTTTATCTTAAGAGCGTAAAACAATCATGTGTCTATTAAATCGTTTATTTTTGTTTTTCTCTGATTTTACTGTTATCATGGTTTATATTGAATACGGAAGTTAATTTTTGTTAATTTTTTTTATAAGAAGGATGTTTTTGAGTACATTTTAACGACGAAAACTTTATAATTATGGGATCGACTGACACACAGGTTCATGATATGGCGCGTCCAAAAGAAATTGATTGTCCAGGATGCATGTACGCACCTTAAAGAGAACCCTGTGTAGCTTACTTGTATAGCACTGCTATTTGGACTTATTTTAAAATTAATGTCAAATACAAAATAAAATACCAAATGAACTAATCATGAATCCCGAAATCAAATGACAGTTCACGAGTTGTGTATAGTGAGTGACAGCTGTCAAATAGTATCAAAACAGTGAGGGGAACTATTTTGAAAAATTAATTCAAGTGGGAATTGTTTCGTTCGTTTTAAATTATTAAATATCATATAATAAAAGTGGTTCTAGTTACAATATTACTTGAAATAAACAGAAAGTGACTTGTGTTTCAATGTTTCTTTCCACCACGACTCAAAATAGACGTAATTTCCGTTTTCATGACGCAAGCGCAACTGTTAGCTTGAATTGTGGGTAAGAATATCCGGCATTTGGTTGTCTAACCGCGGACTGTTCGGACGTGAAAAAACAACGGTCTCAGAAAACATAATTTTCCCAACCAATCGAAGTAAAACAAGACAGTCAGACGCACTACAAAAATGCCTCCAGCCGCAAACAGCCAGGAAATTTATTTAAATGGTTTGTACTTGCTTAGAAAATTTAGAAAAAAAATATGAAACATCAGAACAGCTGATCCGTGTTGAGTTATCCCCCTTACAAAATTCGTCTGCATTTTGGTTAACGTTTAATGCCAGTGGCAAATATTTCATACATTTTGAATCTGCATATTGAGAAAACTGCTGTGAATGATGTTTCCTCATGTATAAGTACATGTTCATTTCATATTAATCCATCCCCTATTATCAAAAATGATAAGTAACTTTTGGAAAAGGGTCTTTAGAAACCTTGAATTATGAAGATTTTTCTCCAAAAAAAAAAAAACATGATTGGCACAGGATTCACTTTGATATGATTAATGAGTGTATTGTATATTGATTATTTAAACTTTTTAATAATTGTTCTACAAATGTTAAAAGAGAATAGACGTATTTACACTTGTATGCAAATTTGTCCGCCATTACGTAAAATCACACAGGTTCCCGTAAACTTTGACATCATAATTCAAAACGTTTGACGTCACAATGAAAAGTGATTGTTGCCTGACGTCAAAAGGTGATTCGGAGTAGATTTAAGGTCATTCGGAGGCAAAATATGGCTAAATACCAAAAGTGTAAATACGTTTATTATATATGTTTTCAGTGAAAAACTCTTTAGAGAAGACATTGTTAGAAAGAATCATGATATTTGATGGTGGAATGGGAACCATGATTCAGCAGCAGCGTTTTGAGGAGGAAGATTTCAGGGGTACTGCATTTGTTGATCATCCCAAAAGTTTGAAAGGAAACAATGATTTGCTTAGTTTGACCAAACCAGACATAATTTATCAAATTCATAAGGTATTTATAAGTAACTGATTGTTATTTTAAGTTGATGATATTCATGCTAATAGCTTGATTAGTTCAGACACTTTTTTAGTTGGTACAGGGTTCACGCTACCAGAGGACTAAGGCAAAGAAGTCACTTTCCCTTGAATCACTTTGCTTTTCCCCGACCATCAAAAGTGACATCTAGTCACTAGGGTGTTCACAACAATCGCTTTCAGTCGCTCTTGTCATCGGCAATTTTGATTTTTGCCAAGTTGATGAAACGGTAATTTCTCATTTATAAGTAAAGAAATTCAAAGACTTAAACAATTTATTTCTTTAGAAACAGTTGAAAGCATTGACTTTACAGATTGGTTGTATGTTATTTCAGAGAAACAACAAGTATTTTCTTTTGCTTCCCGTACTTTACTTGAGAGCTTACTTCACAACAATCTGATTTTTCTGCAAAATATATTTGTTTCTTCATTAGAATATGACGAAAATTGCATACAGTTCATGTTTCATCCATCTATTGCATTTAAAACATTAATTTCCTTTCCAAATTGCTTGTCAAACATTTTTTTTTTTTTGTCAGTCATTGATATATTTATACAACCTACGGATCGGACATGCATCATGGATCAGATGCGAAACCAACTATGACCGAAATCCATATTCTTATGAAAATAACTAGAGATGCAAGAATGGCTCAGCTGACAGAAGAATAATGATCGCAAAGTGAAAAAAAAAACACATTCCGCAGGCATTAACAGACATTTGGTTATATCCCCTTTGTTAAATGTATCAATTATGATACAGATTACCGTGTAAATGCATTGTATGTATGTCTTAAATAGTCATGACAGTGTTATTTATTTAGGTGGTAGTTTCTGACAAGTAGAAAACATATAATTGTGTAACTATAAAACTGAAACAACTGTTACTTAAATTGTATTCTCAGGTATGATTTGAACAATATAAAAAGGAAGTAAATAAATAGGATACATAATGGCCCTTTATATAAAATAATTATTGTAAAAAACAAACTTTATAACGCTGCCAGTGAACGAGCACTTCTTCAAGTCTCACCTCTTCTCCCTATCAGTTTCAAAAAGAAAAGTCTCTTCTCCCTATGATTCTGAAGTAGTGTGAGCCCTGTGGTATTGCATCTATTGAAAACTTTTATTAAAATGACTGTGGTTGGTAATAAAATATTGTTTACTTTACCTTTATCTGACATGCAGGTATTCAAATTGTTTTATTGAAATGACCTTGTTTAAGGTCAAAATCCCTTAGCATCATTGTCCAAGTGACAAGTTTTTATTTAACCCAATACCATGTATACCTTGTTTGTCTTTTTTTGTCTTTTTTTTTTTTTTGGACATATTTTGAATAGACTATATCCTGTTCAGATATACAGTATATCTATTTAGAAGTGCAAAACTTTTTGTTCTCATGATTTTTTATTTTTGTTGGAGACTTCCTCCACTGGGTTGAATAGTTTTCCTATTACCACTTTCACAAATTAGATATTTTTTTTTATCACAGAAAATATGTTAACACTTAGCATCTTTAGATTTTGGTGATTTTTAAGTTGTTCCAAAATTTATGGAACTTTCTTTTATAAATTAACAATATGTGGACAATTCATGTCTTGCTCAATTTTCCCTTATTTCTATAAAAAGTTTAGAAAACTTTCAACAAAATGAGATGGGCATATCATGTTACATGATGACTCATGATACAATTGCTTATTCTGACATTTTTATAAAATTTAATCTGGAGAATTGCAAGAATGATTACAGAATTGATTTACATTTCAGGATTATTTAGAAGCAGGAGCAGATTTCGTGGAGACAAACACATTCAGTGGCACCACCATTGCACAAGCAGATTATGGTTTAGAACATATGGTATGGAATAACTTGCTATTTTCCTGATTTCTAAGCTTATTCACATACATGTACACTGATAATGAGATTTCATTGAACATTCATAGAGGACACAACTGCACAGAATTAAAATATTATATTGCACTAGTAACATTTCTGCTTACAAAATAGTTTCTCTTAACTACTTGTAAGTTATATGAAATTCCTTCAGCCAAGTTCAGGCTGAGCATTTTATATAAAACCAGCCACATATTTGCATTCTTACCATTTTGTTGTCTGTTCCATTGCACAAGCAAACCCTGGTCAAGGTATTTAGAAATGTTTGTTGTAAAAAATATGAAAAGTATAAATTATATGGAAAGAAAAAAGTTAAAACTTAAGAAAAAATATATTGCATTTTCGTATTTCAGTAAAAATCACATTTCTAGATCCTTATATATTTACAGAATTGAATATGGAATAGAATTTACAAGAAGATTAGAGTATTAGGCTTTTTGTTCTGGAAAGAAATTCAACACATACAGAAATGTAACCTCTAATCATTTAATTTTGATATGTTTTAGGTATACAGACTGAACCATGAGTCAGCAAAAATAGCCAAAAGAGCAGCCAACGATGTAACAGCAGCCACAGGTAACAGTAGAATTTTTATCATATAATGGTACCACAGGTAACAGTAGAATATTTTATCATATAATGGGATTCCAGGTAAACAAGGTGGATTGAGTCTAAGTTATTTCCAGCCTTGTTTTTATACGACCGCAAAAAATTTTGTGGTCGTATATTGGTATGACGTTACGCGTCGTGCCGTCCGAAGACGCATTGGTTTCGCACTCTAACTTTAGTTTAAGTGAATGGATCTCTATGAAATTTTACCATAAGGTTCAATATCACAAAAGGAAGGTTGGGATTGATTTTGGGGTTATGGTACCAACAGTTAAGGAATTAGGGGCCAAAAGGGGCCAAAATAAGCATTTTGTAACTTCCAGACATAACTTGTGTGTTAGTGTATGGATCTCTCTGACATTGTACCACAAGGTTCCATATCACAAAGGGAATGCTGGGATTGATTTTTGGGGTAATTGCCTCAAAATTTTAGGAATTAGGGGCCAAAAAGGGTAAAAACAAGCATTTTCTAGTTTCATGACAATAACTTGTGTGTAAGTGTATGGATCTTTCTGAAATTGTACTGCAAGGTTCCATATCACAAAGGGAAAGCTGGAATTGAGTTTGGGGTAATTGCCTGAAACGTTTAGGAATTAGGGGCCAAAAGGGCCTAAAATAAGCATTTTCTAGTTTCAGACAATAACTTGTGTTCAAGTGTATGGATCTCTCTGAAATTGTACTGCAAGGTACCATACCTCAAAGGGAAGGCTGGGATTGAGTTTGGGGTGATGAATCATAAGGGGTTCAAAAATTTGGGGGGTTCTTTTTTCCTTTTTTTTCTTTAAAATTTTCCATTTAAGTTGGTTATTTCTGATTTATATTTAAAAGCAAATAATAATGATATGGCAGGAGATACACACCTAACAGGATGTGTAAATTATTATATAATAAGTATTGTGCAATAGCAAGAAATTTTCAATTGCACAGTATTGCGCAATAGCAAGAAATCTTCAATTGCACAGTATTGCTTAATAGCAAGAAATATCCAATAGCACAATATTGCAATAGCAAGAAATTGTCAATTGTACAGTATTTGCAATAGCAAGAAATATTCAATTGCACAGTAT
This sequence comes from Mytilus coruscus, assembly GCA_017311375.1. Lineage (NCBI taxonomy): Eukaryota > Metazoa > Mollusca > Bivalvia > Mytilida > Mytilidae > Mytilus > Mytilus coruscus. The sequence goes on along the minus strand of CM029599.1, from coordinate 78,862,590 downwards.
TGCGCAATTGCAAGAAATATTCAATTGCACAGTATTGTGCAAAAGAAGATACTTTGTATAAATTGCTTATTTATAAATTGCTTATTTCTTGACCAATTTCAATGGGGTTTTATTCTTGAACTCTTGGGGTTCTTTAATATGCTGAATCTAATCGTGTATTAAGTTTTTGGATTTTGAGCCCGTTTTAAATTGGTCCACATTGAGGTCCAAAGGGTCCAAAATTAAACTTTGTTTGATTTCATCAAAATTGAATTATTGGGGTTCTTTGATATGCGAATCTAACGTGTATTTAGATTCTTAATTTTGGTCCCGTTTTCAAATTGGTCTACATTAAGGTCCAAAGGGTCCAAAATTAAACTTAGTTTGATTTTAACAAAATTGAATTGTTAGGGTTCTTTGATATGCTGAATCTAAACATGTATTTAGATTTTTGATTATGGGCCCAGTTTTCAAGTTGGTCCAAATCGGGTCCAAAATTAAACTTTGTTTGATTTCAACAAAAATTGAATATATGGGGTTCTTTGATATGCTGAATCTAACCATGTATTTAGATTTTGATTTTTGGGCCCGTTATCAATTTTTTCCACAATCAGGTCAAAAGGGTCCAAAATTAAACTTTGTTTGATTTCATCAAAATTGAATTATTGGGGTTCTTTGATATGCCGAATCTAACTGTGTATTTAGATTCTTAATTTTGGTCCCGTTTTCAAATTGGTCTACATTAAGGTCCAAAGGGTCCAAAATTAAACTTTGTTTGATTTCATCAAAATTTAACTCTTGGGGTTCTTTGATATGCTGAATCTAATCATGTATTTAGATTTTGGATATTGGACCATAATAGGTGAATGTCCAATTTAAAATTTTAAGTTCTTAGACCACATTCATTCTGTGTCAGAAACCTATGCTGTGTCAAATATTTAATCACAATCCAAATTCAGAGCTGTATCAAGCTTGAATGTTGTGTCCATACTTGCCCCAACTATTCAGGGTTCGACCTCTGCGGTCGTATCAAGCTGCGCCCATGGAGCATTTTATTCCTTATAGTTTCATTATAATTTAAATACAGGTTTTTGGTTATTCATGATTTGTAAATAAATTTAATTCAGATATTGCTAAAAGAAAATAAGAAATAAAATTTGCCGCCTGCTGATGCATTATTACTTTTACTCTCTGCATATTTCATACTTGCCAACCTCTGACAATGAGAAATCATGTCATGACATGACATGACATGTCAAAAAGCGTGTGAAAACGTGCGACGTAGATGCAGACTTTTTAATATGAACAATGTTAATAATTTCACATTATACTAATTTGTTAATATAAAAAAAAACAATATTCTACTGTAAACTTTTATTGTATTCAACAGTGGTCTGTTTTGCTGCTTTTAAAGCAACACACTAGGCACATATTCAAAACAACTGCCAGTTTGGTTACATTTACTTGATAACAAGGCACACAATATATCATTGTCGAGTTCTGATCAGAATTCAGTGTAAATTTCTTTATAATTGAAAATGCTCTCTCACAGTCAGAATTGATATTTGGCTGAACTAAAATAGCTTTATCAAGCTTTGAAAGAGTGTCATAACGTTTTTTTTTTTTGCCATCTAAAATGTCATCTATTATCTCTGCCATTGCTATCAACAGACTATTTATGTTGCTATTGCCTGGTCAAAACTGGGTAGTTCATCAGAAGACAGCTGGTACTATGAGAACTGATCCAACAGTTCTGTGATATTTCCATCCCCTTTGGCCTGTGGAATCTGTTGGCTAGATTTTAAACTAAAAAAGAAAAATATTTTATAATTTGATTACCATTAAACATGTTAAATGCTTAAAAGAGCTACATTGTAGTTCTCCTCTCACATGTATTGTTATGATTGCAACATAGGGTGCACAATGCGTTACTCGTCCCTCGATCATTTAAACTCGGAACTCCCAAATATAATGTATAAATCTTGGTACGTACACATCGTTTTCGCTTAGCAATCAGTTCTTTAGACGACAGTACAGGTCCTGAAAACGACCTCTTTCTGTGGACATTTCCCCTTAGTGAATTTGAAAGAAAGAAAGTCACAAAATCGTAAAAACTAATCACAAACTACTTACCTTAAGGGCTTTTGCTGTTCATCCATATAGAAAAATCAAACAATTATTTCGAAATTTTCGGTATTTATCGTCTAATAATGAAAAAACCCGTGAAATCCCGATATCACTAACGACCAAAAAATTAAAACAAAGAAAATGCGTGTAATTGCGTGTAAAGTGGTGAAAAGCGTGTACACGCCATGTGACAAAATCCTCACGTGTAAACCGTTGAAAAAGCATGTATTACACGTGAATATCATGTCAGTTGGCAACTATGGCATATTTTTGTTTCCTTTGTAAATATTTAGTATAGTCAGGAACATTGACACTACCTAACTAAAGCCTATTTTATCGTCAGGTCAAAGTTAATAAATGACACGATACTGAAATGGACGTGTAAAATACGTACTCGCTGTTATCTTAATAATTTCTGATAATATCAATAAAATGTCATTCATACTAAGCAATAAGTGATGCCAGTGTATCGAACTTGTAATCTATCACTTTAAAGTTGTCATAGTCACATTCATTTCACCACAGAAGGGTACAGAATGCAAACGGGGTATTTAAAAAAATGGCGCTGATGGCATTCCCAGTAACCGAAAATTTCACAAACCATTATAAAACAATTCACATCAAATGAATCATACTTATATTGGTAATTTTATATGACAAAATATATCTACTTTAAGATAAAACTTATCAATTCATTGTATTTGTTGAACATTTGGAATTATGTGGTTAATTTATTGAGCAGTTCCGATAGTTTTTCAATCAGACGCTTCCAAAATCCATAACTCTCGGGAAGTCTCGTTAAGTTCGAGATTTTATCAATTTTATACTGAAAAGCCTATCAGATTCATTTCCTGTTAGATATACTGTTCCTAGGTATAGTATAGTATAGTTTGCTGAGCAATTTGAATTTTTTATATGGTAAATAGATACAAGAAGATGTGGTATGAGTGCCAATGAGACAACTCTCCATCCAAGTCAAAATTTATAAAAGTAAACCATTATAGATCAAGAATGTTTAACATGCATGTATATACTTGCTTTCTTTTTATCTACTAATTGTTGGCCAGAACATTTTAGAAGAGCATAGTCAACTTTTTTTTCAGGTGTGCAGAGGTATGTTGCAGGAGCCATGGGACCAACAAATAGAACCTTGTCAATTTCACCATCAGTAGAAAAACCAGATTTTAGAAATATAAGTAAGTGTAAAAGTATAAATGGGCCATGTTAAGTTATCTTTATGGTTCTTATGCCTTAAGCCTGCCACTGGCTTGTATTTATCACCAAACCAAAATGAATAGAATGTTAAAACTCTGTGGTGTTCAAATTTTTATATACGCCTGTCAAAATTTTGACAGGATGTATGATGGTATACAAATGTCTGGCGTCCTTCTGTCCGGCATAAACATGTCGCACCGTAACTGGAGAACAACATATCCAAATTTCATGAAACTTAACATAGTTGTTTCTTATGATGGTCAAACGATCTGTATACTTTTTGGTGAAAATAAGATTAAAACTTTTGAGTTACGTGACTGTAACTAAAACAGGGGTGTGTTTTTTTCACATGTCGCGCTGTATCTCAAAAACGATTTATGATTATTGCTTAAAACTTTACACACTTCTTAGTTGTATTAATCTAAAGATCTGTATACTTTTTGGTGATGATTCAAAATTTTATTTTAGAGTTATTTTGTAAAAAAAGGGGGGGTTTTCACATGTTGCGACGTATCTTAGAAACTATTTATGAATATTGCATAAAACTTCAAACACTTGTTAGTTATATTAATCTGAAGATCTGTATACTTTTTTGTGATGATTCTTTATTTTATTTTTGAGTTATTGAATTTTTATTGAGCTTTTTGGTAAAAAAGGTACGCTTTTGGTTTGGTAAAAAAAGTAGTCTTTTTTGGTCACATTTCGCGCCGTATCTCTATTGCTTAAAAGTTTTCACGCTTATGTTTTGCCGGGTTTCCATATACATCCCACCAGCAGTTCTACTAAATAAAGGGGGATTTCCGTCAGGAATTCAGATATGCTAGAATCGAATGGAGTATATTGCAGCTTGAAAAAAATGATATACTTAGCATGACTTCCTGTACAACCCCATTCCAAAAACATTTATTATGTTTTTTTCACAAGACGACGGGCGTATCATGCACTCGTGGCGCAGCTGTTTATTACCTCTTTCAAAGTAGTCAAAGAATGATAACTCTAACACACTCTGATTGTGTGATGTTTAGATTTCTGGTGATTCCACAAAGCAAATGTGTTCAGAAAACTGCATAATTTAAGAGATTTTCTTTATTTTTGTGTAAACTATACATATTATGAAATTATTGTGATGTCATAAGTTAACATCAACAATCTGTTGTTATTCATTATAGTTCTTGATAGTGCTGTTATGATGATCGGAATAAGTCGGAAATTAGTTGGTTGGGCCTGGCGATGTCGATTATCGATTGTCGTTATAGTTTCTGGTCTTTTAGCATATAAACTTCCGGTCAGTTTCCGGTTTGCATTTTACATTTGCAGTCAAACAAATTGTGACGAAAAATATCAGTCATATTCCTTTCCAAATTGCTTGTCAAACATCGTTTATTTTTGTAAATTTTCCCGGTTTGTCCGCCATTGAAATATATATGAATCACGGATCGGATACGGATCAGCTATGTAAGAATTGCAATTATAAGTACAGACGCACGAATGACACAGCTGGCAGAAGAATAATGATCACAAAAGTGAAAAATAAGCATTCTCCACGAATTAACAGACATTGGCTGGATCTCCTTAGTTAAATGCAAATGCATTGTTTTATTTTTTGATTAATTTTGAATTGCTTAAAGTTAAATACTTTATATATCTTTTTTTAATGAGAAGCATTCAAATTTTTATACAGCTATGTATTTGAAATTATGATGTGAGTAATACCATTGAAATTTAGAAATTTTAGTGTCATTGTTGGTAATAAATGTTGTAATTATAAGACAAAATATGTTTAATCTGAATCTGGATTCTAATTGATTCACTGTTTTAATTGCTAAATAAAATATGAAAAGAAAACAAAAGATCAAATATGAACATATAAAACTCTGCAATGATATGGAATATATGCATTAGACATGTACAGTTTGTCTAAATGCATGATTTCATTTAAAAAAGGGCAAGGTATAATGATGCGATTATATAACCGATAGTGTGTTGGTTGCTGTCAACCGATAGTAAAAGATAATCATTTGGTAATTTCAACTGATTATACAACACTAGTTCTTGATCTTATGCATTTCCATACATAATGTGCAAATTTAAAATAGTTCTGTAAAACTTCATTTTCTAGAGTCTGCTCTTCTTTTACTTTGTTCATCACTTAAAGTGTGAAGGATATTTAGCTAAAACTAACCACCAGCAGCAGTGTCAAGTAACCTTCACACAACTCTTGATTCATTAATTTATTTTAGCACAGTCTTGACTGACAATAAGTTTTTTATAGTAAATATTTAAATTTGCTGAGAATTTTTCTTCCCTGTGTTATGTTTGGCTTAATGTTTTTTTATAAATATAGTTTTGTTTTGAATTTCAGCATTTGATGAATTGGTAGATGCCTACTATGAACAAGCTAAAGGTTTACTGGATGGAGGTGCAGATGTACTACTTATTGAAACCATATTTGATACAGCTAACTCTAAGGTATAAACAGGTTGTATCAACTTACTTGTATGAATCTCATTCACATTCTTTAGACCTGGTTATGTGGTAATATAAGGTGGGCGGGATATGAAAAGTTTGAATTGTTTGGTCAATTTAAAAATTGAAATACTGATACATTATATTTTAGATAATAAAAAAATATAAAAGAGTACATGCTAATTAGACAAACTTCTTGTTAAACTTTGAAATATCTCAAGTTTAAGACTCAGCATAACAGATGCTGTTCATTTCTTTTAACATTACTGTACCTAGCTAATTAAAGAAGGTCATATCCATATATAGTCATGCAAAATTTAAGTTATATGAAAATCATCAGTATGTTGAGAGCTGCTATGTTATTATTATAAATACTATTTGTTACTCCATCAGTAAAGTATGATAACATGAATAAGGAAACACACAAAGACAACAATATAATTGAAATTATTAAATACATTCTGCATACTGGTACAAAATTTCCTCCATGACAATATGCTATTATCATTAGGATATGCAGTAGCAACAATGGTAATACATAATTCTTTATTTCAGGCAGCTATTTTTGCTGTTAATAAGCTTTTCCAAACAGAAAACATAGAGTGTCCAGTATTTGTAAGTAGCCAATAGACAATGACAGTAGAATACAAAGAAAGTGTGAAATGAAATTCTCTATTGTTTAGATACTACTCATAAAAATGATGTGAATGTACATTTTTTATATAGTTATATTTTAACTACTAGATCAATGACCGTTTTTTTACACGCACTTGCTATTGAATATGATACTAAATATCCAATACTCTTAAAATCTCCACATGAAAAGTTAAATATTCCATATCGTTTTAAACTAATTTAATATAGCCTACATCCCTAATAAAATTATATCCTATTTTAGGAGAAAAAAAGACAATCCATTGATGTAAGCTGCCACTATTTTTTTTCTTTGAAAGCTCTAAACAAGAATCAACAGTTCTGTCTCAATTTGAAAATATTAGTAGTCTTATATTCACAAATACAATTATGATACCAGCTCTTTCATTGTATTTATATCATAGTACATGGATAGGACATGTTCTTTACTGTTGTTTCAACCCTGTGAAAAATTTTGAATCTATACTGATTAGTACTCTTTCAAAGACAACTGTAAACACCTATAGGTATCCACGATTATCACCCTACTGTTCAATCACCACTCCAGTTGTTGGTTCACCATGTACAACTATTGATTGGTATATGGTAATACCTGTCTAAACCAAACCCTGAAAAAACTGGAAACATGTGGAAACTGAACTTTTGAATCAGGACATACAGTGAATATTTCTTAGTTATTTAACCTGCATAAACACCTATTTAATCCAGACAAAATATTATGTTAAAAAGTTGATTTAGTAAAGTTTCACTGCATAAAAATGAAAGTTGTCTCACTTCTTTCTGTTATCTTGATTTTTGTAATTATACAGAATATCATTGTTATGTTTTAAATTTTGACTATGTACATGTATGATGTTGTGTATTTAATACATGTTAATGTTCAAGCTTGTGGTATAAGATATTTTTTGAAACTTTAAAATAAAATTAGTAAGATGTATACATTAAATGTGTCCCAATCAAATGGTAAAATATTTTTGTTTATGAGATTTTAATTTATGGTCAGGTTTAGTGCTTTCATTACATTAACTTTTCAGATAAGACTACTTATATTTTACAATGTTATATTTACAGATATCTGGAACCATTGTAGATAAAAGTGGGCGAACACTATCTGGTCAGACTACAGAAGCATTTATCATAAGTGTATCCCATGCTAATCCTATGTGGTAAGTATCTGGAACCATTGTAGATAAAAGTGGTCGAACATTATCTGGTCAGACTACAGAAGCATTTATCATAAGTGTATCTCATGCTAATCCTATGTGGTAAGTATCTGGAACCATTGTAGATAAAAGTGGTCGAACATTATCTGGTCAGACTACAGAAGCATTCATCATAAGTGTATCTCATGCTAATCCTATGTGGTAAGCTATGAATTGGTTTAAGTATGTATAATTTGGCATTGTGTCTACTATAATGATTACCACTTTTCTTGTTTTAGTCTGTTTGGTGTTTGTGCTTCCATTGATGAGACATCAATATGCAAAATAATGTTGATGTCTAGAAATATGTATGTGGTAATTTAAGAATAAGAGATTAATCTCCACATTGTGTAAATATGTATGATCTGATATGTTTCTTCACCTTGAAATTCCTTGAGCAACATGCGACTTCATTAGTTTTTGTCAATAATCGTAGGCTGTGTTCCTGTACTATTTCAGGCATTGTAAGAAAGGTGTGGCTTATTTGTCAACAGCAGGCAAGCTGTGAGATAGATACAATTTTGTAAATATATTTAATAGTCAAAGAACTGAAAGTTGATTTGGATGATTAAAAGTTTATTTTTATTAAAAGACTTGACTTGAATTACACCAAGGATTTATTTTTCCTTCTATTGCCTGTTCTAATATTTTTAGCTGTGTGCTGTGAGCAAGGACAAAATATAGAAGTATCTTTTATAGACATGAGACAGAGTGTTTTATTTCTATGATAGCTATAGCAGAAAATATTTTTATTACAGAATCTTCTTTTTGAGGTAAAGCATGAGGTTGATAAACTCATCATAGATACCAGGGTTAAAAACTAGCATATATCTGTTACCAAATTGAATATGATTACAAATAAAGTAAATCAAAAGAGATTTTTCTTCGAATTTCAGCTTGGGTTTAAATTGTGCATTAGGAGCAGTTGAAATGAGACCATTTATAGAAGCAATCAGTAATAACACTACTGCATACACCATATGTTATCCAAATGCAGGTAATGTTCTACTAAGGTCTCCAAGTGATTCAATTGATTTATATAAAAATAAGGAGATTAGGTATGATTGCCAATGAAACAACTATCCACCAAAGTTCAAATCAAGTGGATGTAAGCAATTATAGGCAACCGTATGGCCTTCAACAATAGACGTATTTACACTTGTATGCAAATTTGTCCGCCATTACGTAAAATCACACAGGTTCCCGTAAACTTTGACATCATAATTCAAAACATTTGACATCACAATTAAAAAGTGATTGTTGCCTGACATCAAAAGGTGATTCGGAGTAGATCTAAGGTCATTCGGAGGAAAAATATAGCTAAATACCAAAAGTGTAAATACGTTTATTAATTCATCTTGATAATTCATATTAGTCAAAATTGTGTGGTCACTTGTGATAATTCAAAGAGATGCTGCAGAAAGAATATTAGATAGTAATGTCATAAACATTTATATGGCTTTTAAATAATAAACTGTAAGTATAATAACCCAGGTATTTAATACTTTTTTCTTTCTTATATTGATCTTCCTGATTATACATGAAAAATTTCCTGCTGGACATTAAGTAAACAACAACAATAAATTTATCCATTGATTGAGATAACTAATTTGAATTCAATTAATTGTTCAATGCCAGGAATCTCATAAGTGATTCTGGCAATCCTTCTGTATTTTCATCCATTTCAATACACAATTTGGTGTAACATCACTACTTGTTTTTTCCAGCCTTTTGAATTGAATGGTTTTAGATTTCATTTATTTCCACAGAAATATTGGCTGTTCAGACACACCAATTGCTTGGGTAAATAATCATCTTATTAAGGTGGTTGATTTGTCATTGGTCAAAATCACATGAAAACAAACAGTTAGAACCAATGATTGGTAACCTGTTGATATTTTGATAAAAAGGGGTAACATGTACATGTTGACTGCTGATAGTCAACTGGTTGGGTGAAAGGTAAAATCAGACTTGAACATCTATCTGATACCCTGGTAAATCTAACCATTGCAGCACATATATTATACTTCATCCTAAACATTACCTTATAGATGAAAAATCATTCATATAAAAATAAGATGTGGTATAATTTCCAATGAGATAACTCTCCACCAGAGACCAAATGACATAGAAGTTAACATCTATAGGTCATTGTACTGTCTTCAACAATGAGCAAAATCCATACCGCATAGTCTGCTATAAAAGGCCCCAAAATAACAAATGTAAAACAATTCAAACGAGAAAACTAACGGCCTGATTTATTTAAATAGCAATGAACGAAATACAAATATGATATACAGCAACAAACGACAACCACTGAATTACAGGCTCCTGACTTGAGACAGGCACATGCAGAATGTGTCTAGTTTTAAATGAAAATAACCAGCTATTTGTTTTATTCTATGATATTCAATAGCAACACTTGAATACTGGCATTATAGACCACATAAAGAAAACTTTAGGCAATTTCCATTGGAGTATTACACTTACAGTTTGAAGATCCGTCACATCGAAACATTGATATGATAATGAATGTATTGTTAACTCTGCAACATGAACATTTTTTTGTTTAAATTTTTCAAGGTTTACCAAACACTTTTGGAGATTATGATGAAACACCAGAAATGATGGCTGGTCACATAAAAGTAGGTATTGCAAAGGGAGGTCTCAACTTACACTTCAACATGTTAATGTTAGAAGAGGGAAACAATTCATTCCCCTGCTCCTTTATTTGAATAGATATTGTATAGTTCATATTTCGCTTTGGAGAACCACACAAATCGTTGGGTACAAAAAAGAAGGATAAGCTATAACAAACTTTATCTTAACATTGTAGATTTTGGCTTATAAACTTTATTGCATAGTGAGTGATCATCATTTTTCTAAAAATAAAATCTCACCTCTTCTACCTGTCAAAGAATAGAATTTACATTTCTCTTTATAATTCCAAGTAGTGTTGACCCCGAAGAACCCTGTAACAATAATGATAGATCACATACTTTATATTGTATTTATTATTCAACATAGATCTATTTTTTAATATGAATATTTTGACAGAAGAAGAAAAAATTACGAAAAAGTTTAGTTTCTAACATCAAATTGTAAAATGTTTACTGTTTAATGTTTTTATGTATAATATAAGATCATTTGTTAACGTTATATATTTTGTAGGCTTTTGCTGAAGATGGATTTTTAAACATAGTTGGTGGATGTTGTGGAACCACACCAGAACATATAAAGTAAATTATTATATTATTAGAAATATAGAACTACATAATAGATTTCAGTTTATTCAAATAGTCACATCTGCAATTATGCCTTACAGAATAGGTATTTTGCATATATAACGAATTACAGACTGCTAATGACAAAATGTGTTAAACCAGAAAAGAAAACACATGTTGGACAATACATTTTTCCATATTTTGATGAGGGTAGTAAAAAGTAAAAACACCTATTTTGAGGAGATGAAACTCTACACAGATTGATTAATCTAATAATGAATCACAATATAACATGAATTAACGTTTTATGCATAATTTTTATATTCGTAAAAATCTAAATAAGATGTTCTTTTTGTTTTAAGGGCTATTGCTGATATAGTGAGGAATAAAAAACCCAGAGTACCTCCAGCAGACCTCAAGTCAGGATACATGAAATTATGTGGTAATTTAATTTGTCAGATTTTACTTTAATTATGAACATTTTAATGACTGGTATTCTCACTTCATTAGATTATTATACCTCACTCTAAGGGTGGGGCTATGATGCATTCCTCTTGTCAGTTAGTCCTTCTATCTGTTCGCACAAAAAATATTCTGTCATACTTTACTCGGGTATAATTTAACAGAATGACTTCAAATTTGGTTAGCAGCTTGACAGCAATGAGTTGCATGATGTTAGCACTTTTTGGATTTATCAAACATATTCTTTTTGCAGATACTTTGAATTGTTCCATATATAAGGTTGAATGAACTTGAATACTTCAGTACTACTTGACATAATAACTTCACATTTAGTCAGCAGCTATGTAGTGATGAGTTATAATGTATGAGTACTTTTAAGATCAGTCAGACACCTTCTTCTTGTTTTCTGATACTTTGAATTATGAGGGGGGTAATAATTATTAGGACAATGCATGCAATCTTGTTTATTATTGTTTACAATACCATCCCTTTACCAGGGATAGGGTTTTGTTTATCACTCAGTCACAAAATATATGTTCTATAATGATGTGTCCTATATTTCAGGACTCTGTTGTCAAGTTTAAATATTTGGTTAAAATTCAATTTAAATGCAGTCTGATGTGATTTTGATGAGCTACCAGAATCAAACTTTATACATGATACATCAAGATATGAATGACACAAAATACTACGTCAAAACAATGATACTATGTCAAAACAATGATTTGTATCACATTCACATTGCATGATCCCTTACTTGATCAAATTCATTCATTAGACATTTTTGTCTCTCCTTGACAGAGTCAAAAGCAAGACAGGTATGCTGTTTCCGGCGTCAGCGGGGGTGGCATCAACAATGTATTAGTTTGTGATTAGGTCAGTTTATGGGGAACCACTTGTGGTAGGTCAATGATATTTGGTATGCAGTTGTATAAGCACTGGCACATCTCATAGCCATGGAGATTTTTTACCCCTGCCTCTTCAGTCATGGTCTATTGACTTTGAAACATTTTTGCTTAGTTTACATGTATTAGTTTGTGATTAGGTCAGTTTATGGGGAACCACTAGTGGAAGGTCAATGATATTTGGTATGCAGTTGTATTAGCACTGGCACATTTCATTTCCATGGAGATTACTTGACCCTGCCCCTCAGTCATGATCTTTTGACTTTGAAACTTTTGCTTAGTTTACATGTATAAGTTTGTGATTAGGTCAGTTTATGGGGAACCACTAGTAGAAGGTCAATGATATTTGGTATGCAGTTGTATTAGCACTGGCACATCTCATTTCCATGGAGATTGTTTGGCTCTGTACCTTCAGTCATGGTTCATTGACTTTGAATATTTTGCATAACTTACATGTTAAAGTATTGCTATTTTAATTTCAACATTTGCATTTTACTATCAAAATAACAAAAAGGTGAGACATATCTCTGTGTCAACAGTATATTTTTAAGTAAATGTTTATTGAAATATTGTTGCCTAAGCTTTAGTTGTTTGTTTTAATTTGTTTGGGTTGGTTTGAGTGGTTTTAGTCCAACTACTGTATCACTAGCCTGTCAACACTCAGGTTGTGAGTTCGAAACCCACACATGGTAGGTGCGTTCGACTCCAATCTTAATTGACTAAGATTGTCAGTTTTCTTACCAAAGGTAACTGGTTCTCTCCAGGTATTCTGGCTTCCTTCACCAGTAAAAATTGACCGCCAAGGATTAGATAATAGTGCTGAAAGTGGCGTTCAATCAATCAATCAAACACCAATCTATTTATTTTGTTGGAATTGAAGTTAGGATGAAAATTTTAGGGCTATTCCAGATTTAAAAGCATGGGGTGGGGGGATGGGAGGCACTGAAATGAATAAGTGGTAGTGGTTGCATTTTCTATAGAATTTTGTAAGAATTATATGTAAAATAAAAATTTTATACTATAGGTGGTTGGGGTCCCCCATGCATTTAAATCTGGAACAGCCCTAAACATATTTTGATTGTATCAAACTTGAAAGTTCATTCACCTTAAGCTTTCCTATTGGACATTAAAGGAAAATTATACTAGGAAATGCGTAATCTTCAAAATTTGAATACTCTGAGAAATATCAATTCTTAGTAATTGTTAAAAAAATGTATTATGTTTAACAGGATTAGAACCATCATACATTGGACCATTTACAAACTTTGTTAATATTGGAGAAAGATGTAATGTAGCAGGCTCTAGAAAATTTGCCAGACTTATAACTAATGGCAATTATGATGTAAGTAGACATGAAGTTATTTAAATTTTATTTAATTATTCAAAAACTATTTACGGAATAACATGTTAATGATAGTAGAAACATTTAGAATTGAAAGGTTCATACCTATAATCAAATGAAAATGTGTTTTAGATTTAAATTTTTTATACTATCACAATAAATACAAAAACAACACTTTATAAATTTCATGAATCTGAAGTGCTCTACAGGATTTACCTTATCAGGAATGCTCAAAGCTAAATATTTGCAAGCCAAGGATGTTTAAGAACCAAAACATCTAATGCTGAAGAGCTATATGAACAAAAAGGACCAACAAATAGCCAAAACCATCTAAGGTCAACTTGCCTGAGGAGAGTTGAAATCTTAGTTTCTTTATGATTTCTTAATTTATAAACAGACAATTTTATAGAAAGTTTATTTATAAATCATAGCATGTGAAATTTTTTAAATGTGTTATGTCATTTAAATTTCATTGTTTATTTTTCTAGGAAGCACTAAGCATAGCTAAGACACAAGTAGAAAATGGAGCACAGATATTAGATATAAATATGGACGAAGGAATGTTGGATGGGATCAAAGCCATGACAAAGTTTGTCAACCTAATTTCATCAGAACCAGATATTGCAAAAGTAAATTTCTGTAAAATACAGCAATGATTTTTTTCATTAATTTTACTCAGGAATTTTGCTAGGGCTCGTCACTTTCGTCATTTACGAAACTGTTTTCAAAATGATGAAAGTATTCCAAATCAATTTCGTCACTAAAATTTGGAAAGTGTAAAAACATTTTCGCATGAAAATACTATAATTCTACCTGTCTTCATGTTTCTGACAAGTTTATGACCCTCAGCTAATTAACATTTACAACAGGTGTTATAAAGTTGTGATTACAGTTAATCCGCTCATCTCCATTGGATGGGTCACTAATCCGTTTATTAATAAACCTCATAATTGACCATCATAATTATTTTCTCCAGTAAAATCAGTCCGTCGGCATTTTAATTTCAATATTTCTCAATGCCAACGACCACAATTTGCAGTTCGTTTGTCGTACTTTTTGTCGTTTGAACAAAATTATTTTCCCTAGGTACAGTTCGCTTTTTAATTTCAATATTTCTAAAACGATCACAATTTGCAATTCGTTTGTCATAGTTTCGTCAAATGATTGTATTTTTCGTCATCTTTGGTTTAAAACGTTCAATTTTGATTAAAAAGATAGAACTTTATTCAAAACGTTCAGAAATGTTTTCATGAGTCAAATAGGTGCTTCCTTCACGATATACTGCGCATGCGTGAAAGAATTCCTATGAATTTATAGACACTAAAACGTAAAATACGTAATAAATTTAGTATCAAAATAAATGAGAGAGACAAAAATAGTTCTTACTAAGCAAATTAAATTCAAAAAATGATAATTTCCTGCCTTTTTTTAAACACAACCCAATCCATAGATGAATCCGGATTCATTCTGAATTTATTATCTACTTGTCACTTCCCTTTTACATTTCATTTGAAAATCGAAAGTAAATGTGATCAATATTCTCGATTAATTAACAATTTACAGTTTTTAGAATCGTTCCAGTAAGAATTTGTACAAATCCTTGGTTCCAACTTTATAGGAAATTAATTCCAAATATCCATTTATAAGGATAATGATTATGCAGTGTAATAGTCTTACAAAGTTCAACAAGTTCATTTATACTGTGATTCCTGGTTTTAAAAAAAGTGGCCCAACTTTTGTTGATCAGGAATGTCCCCTGAAACTAATTGAAGTGAAATTTTGAACTAGATTTCCAGATCTTATATCATAATCTTCATATTTAAGTGCCACATCAGTCAAATCATGCAATTATTGCCTAGTAAATTTATGCCTTAGTCCTTCAAAGTCTGACAAAGATGTATAGCTAGTAATATACATACATCCTTGGTCCCTTGCTGTTACCTTGAATAATGTTGATTTCATCTCGCGCAAAAGTGACTAACGCCCTCAAAATCCCAGCCTAAACCCTGATTTTACTTGCTGAATTTTTTTCAAAAGGTACTGGATTTGATAAGAGCTAGTAGAAAATTGTATTTTTGAAAGGGGATGGAAGTGTTTTTAGATAAAACTTAAATGATTTTAAAATATTTTTATTTGTAAGCAAAATCCTCCTTGATATAGCAATGTTAGCTAACAGTGTCATTTATTGGTTGAAAGGAATGTTGTTTTATATACTTGTGATTGTGCTTACAAGACCATATTATTTACATATGTGTGTAATGCATTCATGAAGGTTTGTGAAATTTGAAGAATTTTGATTTCAGGATTATTTTTTATTAAGACAGCTACCATTAGCAATTTCTTGATATATCAAAACTTGAAATAATTCCCACAGCACAAAACAGATAGATAGAATTTTTTATTTTGAATAGTATAGTATAAAACATGTAAACATAAGCTCTGGTAAGCTTTTAGATAAATATAAAAATGTATAACAAAACAGATGAATAAAAGAGTCATGCACATATTAAACATACTATTAAATACAGTCATGCATCAGTTAAAATAAACAGGTTTCTAGGAATATTATATAAAAAATATATGGAGGTGTCTGACCATCTCAGATAGCAGCCCATGAGACAAACAACCCTATGGGCAGCAGTTTGGGAATCTGACATAAGTTTTAATTCAAGATTTTTTAACACAGGTGCTTTTATTAATTACATGTCGTCATACATGTTTGGTTTTCCTTATTATTTACCCTGTTTTTTTGCAGTTTTAAACATGATCTACATTCACAATTGCTTAATTATATTATAATGGTGGAGCAAATTCATGCTGTTAACTTACATGTTAATTTAATTCATATTTCAAATTTAGGTGCCACTGTGTATAGATTCCTCAAACTTTGCTGTAGTTGAAGCAGGATTGAAATGTACACAGGGAAAGTGTATAGTAAACAGTATCAGTTTAAAGGAAGGAGAGAAGGATTTCTTAGACAAAGCCAGTAAAGTGAAACAGTATGGAGGTGCTGTTGTTATTATGGCATTTGATGAAGAAGGACAGGTATATTTTTTTACCTTGAAAAGGTTTTAGAAATTAGAAATTTTCTTGTTCACATCTTCTTAAGTTATAAAATTGTATGCACTGAAAATAGCTTTAATCTAAATAGTATCTGCATTGTTCTATTGTTCAATACTTCATTGTTTCTACTAGAAAAGTTGTTATTTTCTTTACTATTGTGTTCGCCAAAATTGTAATAAAAACTAATATTTTACTAATTTCATCAAAATATTCTTCCATAGAAGAAAGAAAACTATGAAATCAGTTAAAAGTAGATTTAATTTTATTATTTTTCATGTAATTTTGCAGGCCACAGAAACAGCAAGGAAAGTAGAAATATGTACTAGATCATATAGATTATTGGTAGACAAAGTTGGTTTTAACCCTAATGACATTATATTTGATCCCAATATCCTGACCATTGCTACAGGGATGGAAGAACATAACGAATATGGTATCACATTTGTTGAAGCTACAAAGAAAATAAAAGTAAGACTACAAAATACATGAAGTAATATATATCACTGAATATGTTGTAAACCAATATGTAAGAGTATTTCCTTTATTTGCAAGAATTTGAGACTATGTATTGATCGTCAGTTTGCAAAGAATTCCGCTGAAACTGGTGCAAGGGGCCGTCTTAAACTTGCAGTGAGGTGAGAGTTTTCTCTGTGTTAAAGGCTTCACTGTGACTTTGAGATGAAGAACAGCAATAAAAGCTCTTTTCCTGTGCTTTTTGTGTTTTCTGTTCATGTACAGATTTTGTGTCATGGATGAATCCTTTCTTTTTATGCCCCATTTATGGGCATTATGTTTTCTGGTCTGTGCGTCCGTCCGTTCGTTCATTCGTCTGTTCGTCCGTCCGTCCGTTTGTCCGTTCGTCCCGCTTCAGGTTAAAGTTTTTGGTCGAGGTAGTTTTTGATGAAGTTGAAGTCCAATCAACTTGAAACTTAGAAAACATGTTCCCTATGATATGATCTTTCTAATTTTAATGCCAAATTAGAGATTTTCCCCCATTTTCACGGTCCACTGAACATAGAAAATGATAGTGCGGATGGGGCATCCGTGTACTGGGGACACATTCTTGTTTATTATGTGTAAATAACTGATAATTTTAAAGAGATATAATCGAAATAATCTAAACTCTAGCTTTCAATGGCAATTAACAATTGATATTCCAAAAGTCAAGTTTTATATATTTCATACTTGTATAATCTTAAAGAGACATCATGAGTGACAAATAGTGAGTGAATTGTGCCGAAAACCAATATAGATTAATCACTTATAAAAATGTTTTTTAAAGTTATAAGATTAACCTATATTGTTATGATTTTCAAAACCACAAAAAGATATTTTAATTTTAAAATCTCCTTCATAATGGGTAAACTTAATAATAAAAAGGGATTTCTCATTAGTAGTCCTGGGACCTCATAAGGCCATATTTTCCCATTTGCTATTCTCTTTTAGAGTATACCATGTTTGTTTACTTTGCCAACTCTTCACTTATTTTTTTTATTTTATATTTATGTATTTAATGAAATGAAAATGCCTATACTTTGGAATACAGTAGACTCTGGCAAATCGGATACCCAAAATGTCAGCCAAAAATATCCCATTATCCGATATATTCAATTAGCCGATAATGTATATTCCTGCAAGTTCATTCAATATTGACACAGACACAACCATGAGATACCAAAAGCCATTATAGCTGCTTTATTAATGGAAAATTTGTGAATAATCTCTTTATTTTTTCAGGTACATGTTTGGATAGTTACCGGTTGATAATTTAACAGATCGATCAGTTGATAATATTTTTATTTGTTGATCTGTCTTTCAGTCTATTCAATATTAATTATGTGATGATTATCTGAATGAAATATGTACCTTTCAAATAATGTGACTTGTTGTTTTTGGGTGATTTGTTTCATTTGTTTCATTTTGTGTGTTCAGGTAAAAGCTAAAAATAGCTATGAATTCTCGGAAGTACAACACAGGTAAATATTCGATTGTACATGGTGTTCACACTTTTACCGTGAATATTCCTATCCAATTAGCCAATATATTCTAATATCCGATATTCGATTATCCGATGTAATTTAGCATAAATATATAGGGAATGGTTCGGTGTTTTGAAATAATATTACAATAGCCGATATATTCGTTTAACCGATATCCGATTAGGTGGAGTCTACTGTACTAGATTATAGTCATATTTATATTATTTGTACATTTCCATTGCAGGATTCATGATTTATATCTTAACTCTTCCATAATGTAGGCTATGTTGCCCTGGGCTAGATTTCTTTTAACAATCAAATATTGATACATTACCTTGTTCTAATTATATTCTAATTTTGATAACATTTATGGAAACATTACCAGGTGCTAGAGTTAGTGGAGGTGTATCAAACTTCTCATTTTCATTTCGTGGTATGGAAGCTGTCAGAGAAGCTATGCACAGTGTATTTCTTTATCATGCTATAAAGGTAAAAGTCTAAACAGTTATGAAAAAAAAAATTAGTACTATTGAAAAAAATTTTGAAAATCAGTGAACTCATAGTTACAATTGATTAAGATTTGTACATAACAGTATGGAACCTATAACAATTAAAGTAATATTCATTAAGGACAAATGTTTTTACTTTTTGTCGAGCCTTCGACTTTAGTCGAAAAAGCGAGACATAGCGATCCTACATTCCGTCGGTGTCGTCGTCCACAAATATTCACTCTGTGGTTAAAGATTTTGAAATTTTAATAACTTTCTTAAACTATCCTGGATTTGTACCAAACTTGGACAGAAGCTTGTTTATGATCATAAGATAGTATCCAGAAGTAAATTTTGTAAAAATAAAATTCCTGTTTTTCCGTATTTTACTTGTAAATGGACTTAGTTTTTCTGCCAGGAAACATTACATTCACTCTGTGGTTAAAGTTTTAAAATTTTAATAACTTTCTTAAACTATCCTGGATTTGTACCAGACTTGGACAGAAGCTTGTTTATGATCAGAAGATAGTATCCAGAAGTAAATTTGTTAAAAATTTTTCATTTTTCCGTATTTTACTTATAAATGGACTTAGTTTTTCTGCCAGGAAACAATACATTCACTCTGTGGTTAAAGTTTTAAAATTTTAATAACTTTCTTAAACTATCCTGGATTTGTACCAAACTTGGACAGAAGCTTGTTTATGATCAAAAGCAAGTATCTAGAAGGAAATTTTGTTAAAATTTTGTACCTGTTTATCCGTATTTTACTTATAAATGGACTTAGTTTTTCTTCCAGTTAACATTAAATACAGTCTGCAGTTAAAGTTTTAAAACATTTATTAGATTCATAAACTATCCTGGATTTATACCAAATTTTACTGAAGCTTCTTACAATCAAAAGATAGTATCTAAAGGAATATTTTATTGAATTTTTCCTCATTTTGTTGAGCCTGCAATTAACAGCAAAAGTAGGCGAGACACTGGGTTCCGTGGAACCCTTACGAATTTTTAACTTTATCTGTTTAATTCATGAAATTCTACCATACAAGTAAAGAAAAGTAGCAGAGTAAATTACATATAAGTAGCAAATGTCATCCAATATGAACTCAAAATGTCCATATCAACCATAAGCTTTGTTTAAGCCTAGATATTAAATGTGATTAAAAAAAAAAACATAAAATCATTACAATACATGTCATATAAGCTGGGCATGTCTATATCAACCAAAAGCTTTTGGTTATAGGTAAATATTGGTTGTAAATTGAAAATTTGAAAGAATATCATTACACTTGTCATACCAGTTGGAGATGATCATAATTGCAAAATAACTGTAAAAATGTATTCTGTTTAACATATTTTTTAGCTCACCTGGCCCAAAGGGTCAAGTGAGCTTTTCTCATCACTTGTCGTCTGGTGTCATCTGTTGTTAACTTTTACAAAAATCTTCTCCTCTGAAACTAATAGGCCAAACTTAACCAAACTTGGCCACAATCATCATTGGGGTATCTATTTAAAAAAATATGTCCGTTGACCCTGCCTGCCAACCAAGATGGCCGACATGGCTAAAAATAGAACATAGGGGTAAAATAAAAGTTTTTGGCTTATATCTCTGAAACTAAAGCATTTAGAGCAAATCTGACAGGGTAAAAATGTTCATCAGGTTAAGATCTATCTGCCCTGAAATTTTCAGACGAATGAGACAACCCGTTGTTGGGTTGCTGCCCCTAAATTGGTAATTTTAAGGAAATTTTGCTGTTTTTAGTTATTATCTTGAATATTATTATAGATAGAGATAAACTGTAAACAGCAATAGTGTTAAGAAATGTAAGATCTACAAATAAGTCAACATGACCAAAATTGCAATTGACCCCTTAAGGAGTTATTGCCCTTTATATTCAATTTTTAACAATTTTTTTACAAAAATCTTCTCCTCTGAAACTACTGGGCCAAATTTAATCAAACTTGGCCACAATCATCATTGGGGTATCTTGTTTAAAAAATTTGTCTGATGACCCCGTCTGGCAACCAAGATGGACGACATGGCTAAAAATAGAACATAGGGGTAAAATGCAGTTTTTGGCTTATATCTCTGAAACTAAAGCATTTAGAGCAAATCTGACATGGGGATAAAAATGTTTATCAGGTTAAGATCTATCTGCCCTGATATTTTCAGAAGAATCAGACAACCTGTTGTTGGGTTGCTGCCCCTAAATTGGTAAAAATTTTGCAGTTTTTGGTTATCTTGAATATTATTATAGATAGAGATAAACTGTAAAAAGCTATAATGTTCAGCAAGGTAAGATCTACAAATAAATCACCATGACCAAAATTGTCAATTGACCCCTTATTGCCATTTATAATCAATTTTTAACAATTTTTCGTAAATTTTTGTAATCTTATACAAAAATCTTCTCCTTTGAAACTACTTTGCCAAATTTAATCACACTTGGCCACCATCATCATTGGGGTATCTAGTTTAAAAAAATGTGTCCGATGACCCCACCTTCCAACCAACATGGCCTACATGGCTAAATATAGAACATAGGGGGTAAAATGCAAGTTTTGTCTATTATTTTGAAAACCATTATAAAGAGAGAAAATCTGACAAGCGCAAAAATGTTCAGAATGTTGAGCCCTACCAATTGTCTGTACATGTCAAAACTGTCAGATGACTTCTTATAGGAGTTACTGCCCTTAAATGAAAAATTTTAGAATGATCAGCAAGACAAGTTCTACAAATAGGTCAACATGGTTGAAATGGTCAATCGACTCCTTATTAGAGTTATTGCCCTTTGATGATGATTTTGACCAATTCTTTGCGTTTTTGCCTTATATCTTAAAATTATAATAGACCGATAGAAACTTAGCTAGGCAAAAATGATCAGCAAAACAAAATCTACAATGAGAACAATATGGAGGAAATGGTCAGACGACTCCTTATTGGAGTTATTGCCCTTTAAAGACGATTTTCACTTTTTTTTTTTGCATTTTGTCATATATGATAGAAAATTGTAATAGGTAAAGATACACTTTAAATCACAAAAAATGATCAGTATGTCAAGATCTACTAACAAGTCAAATTTTGCCGATATAGTTTAGTAGACTGTCACTCTTTATAGGAGTGATTGCCCTTAAATGAGGATTTTTTTTATCCTCTTTTGTGTTTTGAGCAAAAACTAAAGAAGATAGAGAGAAACTAAATAGGCTAAATTATCAGCCATACATGCAAGATCAACAAAACAGATTTTTTTCATGAATTCTATTCCTGTCTACAATGTTGGAGAGTGTCCTTTGTTGAATATGCACATAGACCAAGG
Organism: Mytilus coruscus; assembly: GCA_017311375.1. Classification (NCBI taxonomy): domain Eukaryota; kingdom Metazoa; phylum Mollusca; class Bivalvia; order Mytilida; family Mytilidae; genus Mytilus; species Mytilus coruscus. Next base: position 78,840,167 of record CM029599.1, on the reverse strand, counting down.
TGAGCAACACAGGCTCTTTAGAGCCTCTAGTTTTGATAACCCAGGAGCTTAAGAGTTTACATTTGATATGAAAAATGTATAAACTGTTCTGTTTATCATGCACACTAATTACCAAATGTAATTTATGTCATTATCTGGTATGATCATCATGATATTGGTCTTCAAATCATTGGATTTTTATGACCAATTTTCCAGGGGCATGATATAGGTCTACTCTTTTCAAATTTGCCAAAAAAGTCATGTTTATTACTATAGATTTAATGATTTTCTTTACTATTATTCACTACTTATCTGTATTTGTTTTATTTTAAAGAATGGAATGGACATGGGAATAGTAAATGCTGGATGTTTACCTGTATATGATGATATTGAACCCAAATTATTGGAATTGTGTGAAAATCTTCTCTGGAATAAGGATCCAGATGGCACTGAAAAATTACTAGTATATGCTCAGGTGAACTTAATTTGTGATCAATATATATACAAATAAAATGTTTGGATTAAGACATCTAATAAAAAGGTCTACTTGAACAGTTGATATGTTTATATGTATATATATATAATGGATGTTGCTCATAACAACATAATAATCTTCAGTGTTCTCCCCAGAAATTTTTTAAGGCGCAAAATTTCAAGGGCGCGTAACTCTATTTTAGAGTGAACTATTGTGACCTGAAGCAATCTGTCATAAATCATTACATGCAATAATGCACAGTATTAATGAACAAGATAAAGAATAAGTATATATATATGAAATAAATTCATTTTAAACACAAAAAGCATTTATAATCACAGTCAATTAAATAGTCAAAATGTATAAATAGTTCAAGAAAAATCCTCATGTTCTTCTGGGCCTTCCAATGCTGAACAGCTTCAGAAATGTTTATTTCTTCATCTCTGTTCCTTCTAGAGATATAGTAACAAGACAGTTTGTAATTTTGTTGGACAGCCTGTTCCTCAGTCTTTTGTCGAGCCTTCGACTTTTGTAGAAAAAGCGAGACATAGCGATCCTACATTCCGTCCGTCGTGGCGTCCACAAATATTCACTCTGTGGTTAAAGTTTTGAAATTTTAATAACTTTCTTAAACTATCCTGGATTTCTACCAAACTTGGACAGAAGCTTGTTTATGATCATAAGATAATATCCAAAAGTAAATTTTGTAAAAAAAATTCCATTTTTCCGTATTTTACTTATAAATGGACTTAGTTTTTCTGCCAGGAAACATTACATTCACTCTGTGGTTAAAGTTTTGAAATTTTAATAACTTTCTTAAACTATCCTGGATTTCTACCAAACTTGGAAAGAAGCTTGTTTATGATCATAAGATAGTATCCAGAAGTAAATTTTGAAAAAAGAAAATCATTTTTCCGTATTTTACTTATAAATGGACTTAGTTTTTCTGCCAGGAAACATTACATTCACTCTGTGGTTAAAGTTTTGAAATTTTAATAACTTTCTTAAACTATCCTGGATTTCTACCAAACTTGGAAAGAAGCTTGTTTATGATCATAAGATAGTATCCAGAAGTAAATTTTGAAAAAAGAAAAATCATTTTTCCGTATTTTACTTATAAATGGACTTAGTTTTTCTGCCAGTTAACATTACATTCACTCTGTGGTTTAAGTTTTAAAATTTTAATAACTTTCTTAAACTATCTTTGATTTGTACCAAACTTTGACAGAAGCTTGTTTATGATTAAAAGCTAGTAACTAGAAGGAAATTATTGTTAAAATGTTGTTCCATTTTTCTGTATTTTACTTATAAATGGACTTAGTTTTTCTTCCAGTTAACATTACATACAGTCTGCAGTTTAAGTTTTAAAACATTTATAAGATTCATAAACTATCCTGGATTTTACCAAACTTGGACAGAAGCTACTTACAATCAAAAGATAGTATAGAGAGGAATATTTTTATTAATTTTTTCCTCATTTTGTTGAGCCTGCGATTAACAGCAAAAGTAGGCGAGACACTGGGTTCCACGGAACCCTTACGAATTTTTTTCTCTTTAGGGTTGAAAACATCATCTGCCTTTCGCTTAACCCATTTTTTATTTGCAAAGAACGTGTTGATTCAGCATTAAAACTGATTATGTTTAAGATGTTTGGTATACAACTTTTTAAAACAAAAAAATTGTAATGAACCAGCTGACCAGTGTCCGTAGTTTGACATTACGCTTCCGTATGTATAATTGTCAAAACGTTTCTTTGGCAGGTAGATATAAACGAAACTTGACAAATTCTTCAAAGTTAAAACCAGTGAAATTCTTTACAAGTGACATTATACAAATGCTGCAGCGATTCCGTACATATTCCCGAATGACGAATTAACGATCGATGTTAAAAAATTATTTTATTTCTAAAACATGACAGTTGACAGATGAATTTTACTTGCAAGCAACAATTTTTCACTTTCTAATAATATAAATCACTCCTCGTTATCTTTAATAAAAGTTTATTTTACTTTTTTAATACTCTCATTCATAAATTTCATCGTAAATTTCTTTAGTAATGTGTATTCAAATCTATCATGTGTATTCATCATGTTCATTGGTCGTGTTTAAATAGATTCTTCTTCTCGACCAATGAAAAAATTCGTTACTTAAATGGCCAAGAATCGCACACAGACGATGTGTAAATACAATGTATTTGCGATCTATTTCTGCAATTTTGCTGAAGTTTTAAAACTGAAGTTTTAATATCTATCTTCTTGATGATCATTTACGCTATAACATGATTACATGGTCTGATAAGGCTGGAACAGGTAAATCAGAGACTTATGCTAGTTATCAGTTATTGCGCAACATTGACTGACCTCTCAGCAGTAATCAGCAACTTGACAATTTTAACCAACATTTATAATTAAAATGTGAAAATTAACATGCTGCGGGACCAAGTATTAAGGGACAGCGGCCAATTAAGGCGCTGCGGGATCAACGAAAATATTTTGAAGGCGCTGCGGGACCGCAGCGTCATATCGGCCTGAGGAGAACACTGATCTTGGAAAGTCTCAAGATGGATGAAATCACAAGACAATATAGAATTTTAAAACTTTTTTTTCTTTTTGAAATTTTTAGTTATAACTTTTTCAAAAGACTTTTTAACGTATATTGATTTATATTTATACATTTGTTAGACTTAGTTCTATGACTGTTCTCAAATTAATGTGCTTTTCTTGAAAGGATTTTTAAGATAGACAAATTGTGTCCATACAACATGTTTTGATGGCGGTACTCATTTAATGTTTCAATTATTTTTCTAGTTTTTGCTTGCTGCATATTCACATGAAGCATTACCTTTTTACATGAACAGGTGAACTTCATGTGTTTTTATACCCCACGCAACAAAGTTGCGGAGGGTATAATGTTTTTGACCCGTCCCTTCGTCCGTCAGTCCGTCAGTCCTGTTTCTTGTCATCGCAACTCCTCTCAAACCACACAACAGAATTTCATGAAACCTTTTTAGATAATAAGGACATACTATGTTGATGTGCATATCGACAGGAAATTACGATTCAATTTTTTTTTCTAGGAGTTACGCCCCTTTGAACTTATTTGCTTCAATATACTACTGCAACAGTTTGTCATCACAACTCCTCTGAAACCACACAACAGAATTTCATGAAACTTTGTAGATAATAAGGACATACTATGTAGATGTGCATATCGACAGGAAATTACGATTGAATTTTTTTTCTAGGAGTTATGACCCTTTGAACTTATTTGCTTCAATATACTACTGCAACAGTATGTCATCTCAACTCCTCTGAAACCACACAACAGAATTTCATGAAACTTTGTAGATAATAAGGACATACTATGTAGATGTGCATATCAACAGGAAATTATGATTCAATTTTTTTTTCTTATACATTTTTTATTCTTACAGTTATTTTATTTCTCCAGTGACAATGTGGGGTATGTGAGCGCGCTCACTAAGGTTCTTTAATTATGTAATATTCCTATTGTTTATTAACAGCATTTTATTTGAATTATAAAGGGAATGAGCAAAGATGCCAAGAAAGGTGTAGTTAGTGATGAATGGAGAGAAAAAGATGTGGAAGAAAGGTTGCAATATTCACTAGTGAAAGTAAGTAAAATTTTACCATGAAGGAATGCATTTATACAATAATCATTCATTGACATTCATCCTACACGTTAAGATTTAAATTCAGATTGACAGAGCTTTACTAATAGATGAAACAAGATCCATGCTGTTGTGTCATACCAAAAACAAATTTGGGAGAAGTTTTTTTTTTCAATTCATGAGTTATGTATAAGGTTCCATATATAAAATTTAGTTTTACATTTTTAATATGCATTACTAATTTCAGTGAACTGAAAAATATGAAACTGAATGAAATTAATATTTTTAGATGTACATTTTATATTTAGGGTATAGATAAGTTCATTGTTGAAGATACAGAAGAGGCCAGAACTAATAAAGATAATTATCCTCGACCTTTAAATGTTATTGAAGGACCTTTGATGAAGGTAATATAATAAAGTTTATATTCCATTGGTCACCATATTTTTCAGTCAATTATCATTTATCAAGACTATTTTAAGAGAGTATAATAAGTCCTTCAAATGTACACACATTCTTTTGTCTAAATCTTGATAGAATTTAATTAAATCTTTGTGTATGGTTTTCCTTACTTTTCAACTTAGATAGCTAAAAAAATTTTAAGTTGTCAAAGATTGAAATTAACCTCAACTGAACTGCTTGAAAATAGAATTTACAATGAAACTGTCTTTATTTATGTTGGTGGAATATATCTGTACAGGGTATGAGTGTGGTTGGAGATCTATTTGGAGCTGGGAAGATGTTTTTACCCCAAGTAATAAAATCTGCCAGAGTGATGAAGAAAGCTGTTGGACACCTCATACCATTCATGGAGGAAGAAAGACAACAAAAGATTGCACTCGGTGGAGATGATGATGAAGTATGTAACTTGTTTTTAGTTTGTCTTAGTAGTTCAGTTAATTAGAGAGTCTAAATAGTAATTAAAAATATACTGTGATGCAGACTTTATTATGAGCATGTATGGATTAGAGTTGAATAAGTGATCAATATAAATTAGAAATAATCTGTTCTTTGATAACATCATGGTACAAAATGCTCTTTCTATTCAATGTTAGTAATTTTGCATTTGCACCATTTACCACAATTTATTGTAACACATATCTGAACTGCATACAAATTATAGGCATCTCCTGTAGAAATGGTATTTGAAGGAGGTATATTGTCTTAAATTTTGAAAATTGAAAAAAACTTGTGAATAGTGACTTCAAAAGTAAAATGATTAAGTGTGATTTTGCGTTTTAATAGGGAAGTCAGTATACAGGAACTGTAGTTCTGGCCACTGTTAAAGGAGATGTACATGACATTGGTAAAAACATTGTAGGTGTGGTATTAGGATGTAATAATTACAAGTAAGTTGCAAGAAATTTAATCACCAAACAAGGCCTGTTTCTGAAGAGTTTATTTTACATTGGAATAGTAATACAAATCAGTTAAGATGGAGTTATTTATAGAGTGTAAAGTTGGTCTATAAATAATAAATCTGGGATTATGATATAAATTCAATTCATAATGTTTTAACTAATTTTGTAATATAAAAATAAGATGTGGTTTTAAGTTTTGCATTGTTTACATTTAAAAGTGTTGACATTTTTAATTGCAACATTTGCTTTATACTATCAAATTTACATACAGGCAGACACAACTCGGAGTCAAAAGTTTATTTTTACATTAAAAGAAAACAATTTTAGTTTAGATTATAGGTGCAGTGACAATTTAACATTTTTTCGTTAAAAAAGTGTCTAAAATAAAAAAAAAAACTTTCTTAGCCAATAAAGATGTGAAATGGTAAGATTTTAAATTACAGAGTTATAGATTTAGGAGTAATGACACCATGTGAAAAGATCCTAGAGACAGCAATACAGGAAAAAGCAGGTAAAGATATCTACTTGCAATGATATTTGTACCATAGTATTTAGTGTATGTTACAGTTTATTATTTTTTACCCTTTATGTAGCATAACAAAAACTAGACAAAAAACAGTATTTGTTGCCAAAAATAGAGGTGTAAGGTAACAAAGAATTAAAGGAATAATAAAGAATCTATAAATGGTCATATATGCTGCCTTGACTGATTTAAAATCCAAATGACCGAAAAGAAAATCCAAATTTCAGACAAATTGAATTTGAAATTTTATTAAAATCGAACATTTCTAATGGATTTTGTCCAAATTGCAACTTTTTTGTATTGTTTACTTTTTCCTAGCTCACCTGGCCAAAAGTGCCATCTGAGCTTTTGCCAACAATTGGCGTATGTTGTCGTCCTTGTAAATTAAAAAAAAACTTCTTCTTTGAATCAACTTGGCCATATGTTACCTAACTTGACCTGAATGGTTCTAAGGAAATCGTATGAAAATATTGTATAATATTTGATCCATGAACAAACATGGCCACTGTTGTAAAAATAAGGAAATAGGAGGTAAGTTGCAGATTTTGTGTTTTATCTCAAAAACTAAATCATTTAGAAATAAACTGACAAAATAAAAAGGACCAGCAGGTCAAGTTCTATCTTCCATAAAATTTTCTGTTAAATTGGACAACACATTTTAGAGTAATTGCCCTTGAAATGTCTTATTTAGCAAACTCTACAATTTTTGGTTATCTTGAAAGCTTTTATAGATAGTGTGATACTTAAATTATCCCTTAATCCCCCCGTTTTTAAAAAGTATATGATCAGATGCTTTATTTAAACACAAAATGATAACATGTCAAATTACATTAGTAAATTGATTATCAGCCTTATTAAAATGCTTATAGATACAGGTTTGTTTTTGCCATGACTTTTAGTATGAATTTAAGGACTTGACAACAAATACTGATATTGTGTGAACAAATTTCAGAGCCCTTGGATAAAAGTTTTAATTTGAGAAAAAAAAGGTGACCAAAATACCATGTATTTTGTGAGAGAAAAATCTATAAACTTAAGAAGACCTGACCTGTTGCCACCACATCTGAAAGTGTTTCATTTTTAACTGATCAATTATTTCGAATATGTTTCTTTTGTAACTATTAGCAACTGTGGCTAACATTACCAAGTTTTAGATATTGACCTTTGAACTGAACATGTTTATGCATATGGTACAGTACGCACAGAGAGTTTGTAATCGCGAACTCTAATCACAGATTTCGGAGTGTAGCGTGTGACACTGCGAATCACGGATTATACTCCCAATTTCCTCCAAAGATTCTCTCCCAACACCGCGTGGCTGTTAATTGGTTTATTGCCCATCGGATGTACTGAAGATTAATGACGCGTGACAACATAATCGGATTAGCCAGATTTATTACCTATGTACATTTAATCGATCTTGATTGCACCTGTGTGCTTTAAAACACGGTATTAAAATGTCCTTTCTTTGACAGATAAAATGTGACATTATCATTCAAAATAAGATAATTATTCTTGTATGTTTTTGTCCCATGTCATTGTCATTTGAAATAAACGTACTAACGAATACAAATAAGAATAAAACACTTATTTTGTATTTTTATTATAGTCCGGTCAGGTCATAATTTGTGTTTTTCAACAAAGACGATTTTACCACAATTAGTATCTTTTATGACCTACTCAGTGAGCAATATCCGGTTCATTAATTGTTCAATATATAAAAATCAACTGGCTTAAAACAAAATGTTGTTTTAACGGTAATTTGTCCAATCTTAACCCAAGAGTTAATTTATCGGATCAACAAGTGAACTCTGTTACTTTCAATTTATTTTGCAATGTAAAATATTGTTTCACTACCTCCGGTACATTACCGACTTATATTATTTGAATTCAGAAAAGAAACTGTAAAGTGACAACTCTGTTGAACGAAGGGAAAACGTTTTGTATGCAATGTGCCCTATATTCATAAAAACACAACACTAAGAGACATTCCCCGCCCAGACACATCACAATAATCACAACCTAATTAATTATATGAAGAAGAAAAAATCATGTGTTGTTTATCTCTGTTATGATCTGTTATTGATCCTTTATTATTTAAAATAAAATAGGATGTTAAAAGTCCTTGTCGAAATAAAAAAAAGAAGTATTTCAACAATTACTATAGAATATTAAAATGAAACTATATCGTGAAAGAAATACGTGAAAAAAAATGTGGATCGGATTTTAACGATCTGCACATTTTCACAGAGGATCTCTACCAACGCCTAACAGGAACTGAACGACATGCATCGTGTTTTCATCTACCATTAATGTATATTGTTGACCATGGACGATAAATAATGTCCAGGTTTACGTTTGTGCTGACTGAGAAACGTAAAATAAAAGGCTGGTGTTCGTTTATTCAGAAAAGGATTATATTTTAGATTCCGTTAATCATTTGTAAAAGGACCTTCTAGAGCCTCAATCTTAACGCACACAAATGTCAATCATTACAAAGCAAATTTAAACCATGAATGAATTTTCCCACGGTCATCCAGAAAGGTCACCTGAGTTTACTGTTACATGATAATATTTCCGCTAAATAACAATCTCGTGGACAAAATTGATGTCACTATTTTTAGCATTCAATATTGTGAGCGAAGTCAAGTTCAAAGTTCAACCATGCACTGTTGATCACTGAGATGTGTATCGTCTTCCACGGTAATTAATTCCTTTAAAAATATTTAAAGATCACTGTCCTAAATACAACACAAAGTTTACATTCATTGTGCGTAAATGAATATTATGCAACCACGAGTTGATGCAGCTATAGAAGTATTCCTGTTGTAGCCGAAATGTATTATTTATCCTACAGTAATGCTAACAAATCGTAAAGAGAAAATGCCGAGACTTATTAAGCATAACGAATGGTGAATAGTATTTTCTTTTTACTTGCATATACAAGTTTTGAGACACGTAATTTTCTTTAAACTGCTCACATTTTATATTCAGCATTAGTTTCCGTTTATTTTTACGCAAGTATGTCTCTTTTCGTAAGTAATATAATTTACCGATAAAAAAACAAGGTCAAAATCAGGTATAGTTTTATTTTATAAAACTTTAATGCAATTGAAAGAATTGACAAGAACATTTTGCTTTTAAATCTTTTATTTTTTCAAGCAATTATGTAATCGTAAAATGAAAATGGCGAGACTTATTAGCATAACGAATAGTGAATAATATTTTCTTTTTACTTGTATACAAAACTTTGAGACGGTAATTTTCTTCAAACTGCCCACATTTATTCAGCGTTAGTCTCCGTTTATTTTACACAATTATATCTCTTTGTAAATTAAACATTTATTTACTAACAAAAACCGAGGTCAAAATCAAATATAGTTGTTTTAATAAGACTAATTTTAAATGTACAGTGTAATTGAAAGAATTAACAATAACGTTTTGCTTTTAATCTTTATTTGTTTCAAGCAATCAGATATATAACCTGATTATCAATAGACAGGAAATACAACTGTTTAATTACATTAGAAATCTCACATACCTTGACTGTCGTGTGCCGAGATCAGAAGGATTAGGCAATTAATTACCTGGTGTGACACCGTCACACCGGACTGGGAGAGATGTCGCTAATACAATAAACAAAAGGTAGCGAATTTACGCGAAGTCGGAGGGAATACTCCCAAATTTCTCCGAGAATTTAGGGAGGGATGTCGGAGTTTCCTGGTGTCACACCAGGAATAATTATGTGTATGGAGTTTGGGATTACAAACTCTCTGTGTGTACTGTATCTACTTTTAGTACTTCCTAACATTGTCATTCCTTTAAGGACCAATTGTTAAAATTATGAGTTCATTCAATCTCTTCTCTTTCCAGATTTTGTTGGTTTGTCAGGATTGATCACTCCTTCACTTGACGAAATGATCTTTGTTGCTAAGGAAATGGAAAGAATAGGAATGAAATTGCCATTGTTGATAGGAGGTGCCACTACGTCTAAGTATGACTTATAAGAATACTTTTTTCATAATTACTGGACAAGAACACTGCAAGGAAATGGTTAAAACATTTGCAAAATATTTTGATATAGTATTATTACATGGTATTAAAAACAAAATTTAAATGATTTTGGAATGGAGTAGAACTTAACAGATTGGTTTCATCTCATGTGAAATTTTGTGCAAATCAGATAATATTGTTTTTATAGCTGCTATCCTTTGTAATTAAAGGAAACATGGGAGACATAAACACATGTTGATTCTATGTTGATTTTATTTTAGAACACACACTGCTGTAAAGATTGCACCAAGATATTCACAACCCACAATACATGTACTAGATGCATCTAAAAGTGTAGTTGTTGTAAGTATAGCTTTCAAGCTATAATAAACTATCATAAGCAGTTGATCTCGTGTTCAGTATTCAGTTAAGACTAAGATGCCTTCTATTTGGTATGCTCACCTTCAGCAATATCAAATGAAATCATCCATTCACCTTCAGCAATGTCAAATGAAATCATCCATTATGAATGTTATCTCTTTTTAGTTGGGGAGTATATGTTGGTACATCTTACCTGGTTATTTTGTGTTGAAATTAACAAGCAAGTACTGTGAAAGTACTTTTATTCGTGGGGAACCTATGTTCGTGGTTTTCGTGGATGACTTTATCCACGAATTTAAGTGTCCAACGAAAATAACAACTGTTGTCCAAATCAAGACATGGAAAGATCCCCATGTAGGTTTGACTGCCGATATGATCTAGAGAATACATTGAATATCAGCAAATCCACTATGAAATATTTTTGATCGATGAAAGTCAGATTACGGTCATGATATGCTATGATAAAGTGTTCATTTTATATCCTCAATAATTCTCATACGGAAAATGATAATTTCATATTGGGCTTGCTTTTGATAAGAATTAATTTTACAATTCAATGTACATTTATAGCATTTGTTTATATAACTTTTTTCTTTAAGTGACATGTTTATGGCCTAATTAACACCTTTGATGGTCTTTAATCTGTTGATCACTCGATCTCGGATTAATTAGAGTCATCACTACTGATTCCGGGGCCTCGGTGGCCGAGTGGTCTAAGTAGTTACTACTGTAATCACTAGCCAGTCAACACTGAGGTTGTGAGTTCGAACCCCGCTCGTGCGGGTGCACTCGACTCCAATCTTAATTGACTAGGATTGTCAGTTTTCCTATCGAAGGTCGGTGGTTTTCTCCGGGCACTCCGGCTTCCTCCACCAATAAAAACTGGCCGCCACGAAATAGCCCAAAAGCAGTGCTTAAAAGTGGCGTTAAAACACCAAAAATCAAAATCAAATCACTACTGATTCCTGTGTGTAACAATTTAAATGTTTACTTTGCAATTTCCTTCAATCGAGACAATTTGTAAGCCTAGATAAATCAGCTTGTTTCCGAAAGCAATTTATTTCAAATTTGTTGAATGTTGTCAGTTTTTAAAGACGAACAAGTAAGTGAAAATGAACAGCTTATTTTGCAATGTCCACAAATCATTATTAAACAACATATGGTTATTATAGATAATCTCTGTTTCTGATGGCTTCAATTCTTCACTCTATTTGTTTGGTTTTTTTTTTTTTTAGAAAACTTAAATACACGAATTTAAAAACCCACGAACTTGCAACTTTTGCTGAAACCACGAAAATTGATACCCACGAATTAAAGTACTTTCACAGTAATTACCACACAGAGGAATTATCCAAATTTGTGTAAATTGGGGGGAGGTAGATCGATATTGATTTTTTATCTCAATACCACCAAGGTCAAGATCACAGTTACTAGGAATGGATTAAAGTTTGCAAATAATTAAAACATTACCATACAGAGACAGAAAAGTCTCTATTTTACACTGCATTGAAATAGAAGAACAATAATTTTTTTAAGATACAAATCCTGCCATTGAATGAATGGACTCAATCCTTCATTGTGTTTGTTGATGGGTTTTAATTAGAATCAAAATTTATGTTTGGGTAGGAAAAATTTGTCATTATATATGTAAGCTGTTACTAGATAGAAATAAATGTATGGCTTGTGGTATTGTCAGCTTCCTCACTATAGTTCTTTCATTATAAATAATAATCAAAACAGAATATTAATTTAAAGCCATAGAAAAGATAAATATCTTGTTCTCATATAGTTGACCATTAATTGAATGTATTGATGATTTCAGAAATATTGTCCTCATCAAGGGAAACAGGATATAGCTAAAATATAATTCATTTGAATCTTGACTAGAAAACTGTTATCTTATAAATGGATAAATTCAATGTCTGTTCTTTCACATTATTAAAGAATTAATGAGACAACTTCTCAAGCAACCCACCTCTAGTTTGGCAGTAGATTTCATTATGAATGATTTTGCAAGTTCAACAACTAAACATCAATTTGACATGAAATGCCGTAATTCAAATATTATTTTTGGGTGAAAATGATCAAAATATGTGAATATATATATAACAACATACATTTTCTTAAACAAAATTTCTCTTAAAGTGTTCCTCTCTGCTGGATATGGACAATTTTGATGAATTCACAGATGATATTAAGGAAGAATATGAAGAAATAAGAGATGAACATTATGATTCTTTAAAGGTAAGGAAAAATATCCATAGTGATATCATTTAAACAGAATGTTAACCAAAATGTTCAAATAAATGAATTTATTCTAAAACCAGTTGTTGGCATGATACAGGGTTATGTTCTTCTCATATATTTTATGATGGTATGATACTAAACCCCTAACGGGAGGGATTGTACTTGATTTTCATATGATGAAGACATAATCTTTCAATCAGTTTGATTGAGGTCTGGAGCTGGCATGTCAGTAACTGCTAGTAGTCCTTTGTTCATTTATGTATCATTGTCATTTTGCTTAGTTTCTTTTGTTACCTATTCTGACATCGGACTCTGACTTCTTTTAAACTGAGTTTTACTGTGCGTATTGCTATGTGTTTCTTTATTCTACATTTGCTAGAGGTATAGGGGTGTTGAGATCTCACAAAACATGTTTAACCCTGCCGCATTTTAGCACCTGTCCCAAGTCAGGAGCCTCTGGCCTTTGTTAGTCTAGTATGTTTTTTAATTTTAGTTCATTTATATGTTTTGGAGTTTAGTGTGACGTCCATTTTCACTGAACTAGCACACAATTTTAGTTAGGGGCCAGCTGAGGACCACCTCCGGGTGCGGGATTTTCTCGCTGCATTGAAGACCCATTGGTGGCCTTCGGCTGTTGTCTGCTCTTTGGTCGGGTTGTTGTCTCTTTGACATATTCCCCATTTCCATTCTCAATTTTATTGGTAATAAATTTGTTGATATTTTATTTCAGTTATAACTTTTTGCTCCTTTGACTCCAAAAATAGACTACTGCTTCATGTAGTTTGTGTAGAAAAAAAATGTTATATATCTTATACATTACCATATCATAATTTCATATTTTGGGAATAAACAGCAACTTACTTTGGACTAGTACAATCACTTTTGGTCTGTAACATCAAATGTTTTATGCAAGGCCTAACTGATCGAATACTTATCCAAACAGGTAGAAAGTTTAATTATTGAAATATCTAAACAACTAAATAACCTGACTGACTAAATGCTTATCCAACCAGCTAGATGGCTGAATAATAATTAAATGTCTTTCAAAACTGCTAAAACTAACAATTATAAAAGACTTATCCAAGCAACATAAAAACCTACAAGGAATGCCTTTCACAACCAAAGGTTAACAAAAACTGGACACTTTTCCTAACTGTACAAAGGCAAACTATGAATGAGTACCCACACAGAAGAGAAACAATAACAGAACTGTTTGTCAAACCCATTCAACCACACAGAAGAGAAACGATAACAGAACTGTTTGTCAAACCCATTCAAAAGCTAGCTATGATTGAACATTTATCTAAGCAACACACAAGTATAACAATGAAAGCACAAGAATCTTTTCTATTACCATACACTCTCTGTAACAACAAAAATGTTGTTAATGCTAAAACCACAAGAATATTTACCAAAAAATTATCCTAGTTTCTAGTAAGTGCTGTTCCAAAATTGATTGTTGGAGGGGAATGGGAGGCACTCAAATTAATTCATTGTAGATGGTTGCATTTTCCTTAGAATAACATTAGAGTTGTAAGTAAAATGACCATTTCTTATTACGGGTGGTTGGGGTCTAAAAAAAGTGCCTGCCATGCCCCCCATGATTTTAATTCTGGAACAACCCTAAAGAAACCAAACATTTATATTTGTCTAATAACCAAAATATTCTTAAAAATCTGTCAACATTTAATGGTAAAAATTAACCTGAGGAATGTATACAAAATCAAAATTAATTATTTTATATAGATAACAAAGATGAGGCCAATTTGTCAATGAGACTGCAACCTACAATAAAAAAAAAAAGAAACATCCAGAGGTCAGCATATGATCTTCAATAATAGATGAATGTCTGTCAAATGCCAAGCTTATGTTTATTTCTGAAAGGCTAATGCAGTTTCTGGTGTTTACTTTAATGGACACGTCATATGTTGCATCATAGCAGATAAATACAGGTCTGCGCGAAAGGAACTAATAGCCTTTTTGTTAGATTGATAATAGATTCATTGTTCACCTTGAATAAAGATAGTTGTTGATTATTCTTGGAGGAAAACAAAAGTGGTTTGAATAAAGATAGTTGTTGATTATTCTTGGAACAAAACAAAAGTGGTTTGAATAAAGATAGTTGTTGACTATTCTTGGAACAAAACAAAAGTGGTAAATTGTGATAATATATATAAAGTCTCTGCAATATCTAAATTTTATAATTGTTAATTATTCTTGGAACAAAACAAAAGTGGTGAATTGTGATAATATATAAAGTCTCTGTAATATCTAAATTTTATAATCTTCTCTTGCAGGACAGAAAATATCTGAGTTTACAGAAAGCTAGAGAAAAGAAGTTATGTATAGATTGGGTTACTGACCCACCAGTAGGTTAGTTGTTAAACTTTGTTTATTTGTGAAATAATTATTGCAGCTACCAACAAAGGAAATGTTTTCTATACCTCTTAATATGTCTTCTTGACAGAACATAACAAAAAATCAGGAAATTTACAGATATTATTATACTCCACAGTATACAGTGATTGTGTAGTCCATCCATTGATCCATCTTCGCTAGCCAGGGATTACGCTCCACTCCCCTCCTCTCCACCCTAGGCAGATTAAGCCAACATTTGTGAATACAATGCTCGGCCATCTAACGGAAGATAAAAGTCATGCCATTCCGACTACATCATTCTTGACCAATGGCAGCACTTGAAATCTCTTCAATGGTTGGAGGTTTAAAAATGGTTGCGTCTAGTGTTAACAAATTTCGTGAAAGAGGAACAGAACATATACGTCGACATTCCAACCTTTCCACTAGAAACATACCCAGGAACTTCAATTAGTTGATTAACAACTTTAAAATTGTCACTAAATATTGTCCTATGATTTGGGGTTAAAGACTTGTTGCTCACTCAGCATGTGGCAATTGTTCATTTACATTTTTAACCGGATTTTCGAAGGAAATATTGGTTATTGATTTGGGGATGTACGGCTGTTGTTTCTTGTGACTAAATGAAGGTCAAGTTCAATTTTCAGGATTTTAGTATTTCTCCTTTTTGAGTAATTGCCATTTTTAATATCCAAAAGAGGTATTTTAAAATATTTTTCTCTTGTTATCACAATATGACTAAGCATATGGTAAATGTCTTATCTCACAATTATAATTGGAGTGACAGATTTATTTGAAAATTTTCTATTTCCCAAGTGGTGATGATTATAAGCTATATTATTAGACATTTTGAAGTTAATTACATTACTAATTATTATGTATATAATGTTAGACTACTATGTTAAACCATAGTTCTGGTCAAAGGGAAATAACCCTTCAGATTTACAAGTATGATTTTCATTATTAATTAGATCTGGGAAATATCTTAGCATATGATAATAATTGGAGTGACAGATTTATTTGAAAATTTTCTGTTTCCTGATAAGATCTGTAGGACTGTATATATATAAAGTTTGAAATTTACTAGAAGGACTGTATAAATGAAGTTTGAAATTTACTGTTCATTATTAGACACTTTGAAGATAATTACAGATAAGTTTTATAGGTTTTAAAGAGATAGACATTTTGAAGTTAATTACATTACTAATAATTATGTATGTAATGTTAGAGTACTATGTTAAACCATAGTTCTGTTCAAAGGGAAATAACCCTTCAGATTTGCAAGCATGATTTTCATTATTAGTCCCCTACCGACGAAGTCGAAGGGGACTTTAGGTTTGCACTCCGTCTGTCTGTCCATCTGTCCATCTGTCAGTCCGGCAAATCAGCTTTCCACACTTTTTTTCTTCGTTCTTGAAGATATTGATTTGATATTTGGTATATAGTTTTATCATGACAAGTTATAGATCAAGTTCGAATTTTGTTCCGGTCTGATGATTTAGTCCAGAGTTATCATGGTCAATATCTAATGTTAGAGTACTTCATTTTGTATGTTAAACCATATTTCTGTACAAAGAGAGATAACTCATTTTTTAAAAGACATTCTTTGGTTAATTGTTTGAAGTGTTTTTTATTTTGTATAAACTAATTTTCTGAATGCTATATACATAAAAAAAAATTATGAAGTGAAAGATAATAATCTATTTTTATTAAGGTATATATTTCATTACATTACATTGTGTACAGATAAAAGTTGTTGACATTTTATAGATAAGTTACAAATCTATATTAGTTTGTGACAAATGAAAGAAAAATATTTGGAACTATTAATTATGTTTGATTATAACTTGAAAATAAATATACATTGTATTACATCATATCTAATTTTAGAGAACTATTAATCATATCTAATGTTAGAGTGTTTTCCACACTTTTTTTCATCATGCTTGATTGATAATTGGTATATAGTTTTATCATGACAAGTTACAGATCAAGTTCAAATTTTTGTTTCGGTCTGATAATTTTGTGCAGAGTTATGGTCCTTGGACTTGAAGAATTCACTCATATTATCAGCTTTCCACACTGTTTTTAGTCATGCTTGAAGATATTTACTTGATATTTTCTTTTTGTTTACACCATGACAAGTTATAGAACAAGTTAGCATTTTGTTCCAGTATAATGAATTTTTATCTGGTAGGGGACTATGTATTGCCATGCAATACTCTCAGAATGCTTGTTGATTTTTCTTTTCTTTGGTAAGTTGTTTGAAGAATTTTATGGTGTGTTTGTTATTCTGTAAAAGTAATTTTCTGAGTGATATATGTATATAATTGTTTAGTTGTGTCTGTTAATTTTAATTTTACTTGATCTTGTTTGGGGTTCCAGATTTGAAAATTCATTAGATAATAATCTATTATTTATAAGTTAAAAGTTAAAATTAAGATAAGTTGCAGATCTTTATAAGTATGTTTCAAATGAAAGAACTAAAAAATTGGGAACTATCAACTATATATATAAAGTTTGATTACACTAAGTGATAAGATAACACATAAGTTTGAGTTATTTCCATTTAAACAGAAATGGTTAAACAGAAATGGTTAAACTAAGAAGTATTTCATCAAAAATTGAATTCTTGGGGTTCTTTGATATGCTGATTCTAGCAATGTACTTAGATTTTAGATATTGGACCATAATAGGTAAATGTTCAATTTCAAATTTTTCAGTTCTTTGACCACATTTATTTTGTGTCACAAACCCATGCTGTATCAGATATTCAATACTTGCTCAACTGTTCAGGGTTTGACCTCTGCAGGAAAATTCCGGTTTGCTGTCTCTGTGACAGCCTCTTGTCTACATTTACATGTGATCATCTTATAAGCGCTTTTTGATTGGATGCAGCCAGTTATAACTGCAACCAACGGAAACCATTACCTCGTGGATCCGAAATGCTTACATTTTTTTTGGTGGTGGGGAAGGTTAGCCCTTATTACAAATTTTTGAAACAATTGTAACCATATAATGCTTTTGTGCACCTATTCTATTTTTGTTCTCAATTTTATTTATTTCTTGATTCCCTTACCCAATGGTCTTAGCAAGGGGCTTTGGTATCTTTTTGTTAGCTTTGCTCACCGTACCTCCAGTTATGATTATGATTATGATTTTAAAAGAAAATTGATACAAACAATGAAGTTCTAAATCATGATTAACTATCATCCCCGATTTCTGTCACTATAGTCTTTGTTCTTTGTCCAGTTGAACTACTGTCATCATATCTGTTTTTTCAATATTGTTTTTTCAGCATTAGAAAGAAATGTTTTTGTCAATTTGAAAAAAAGATAAATTTATATCAAATTAAAAAATAAGATCTACATACATTATCTCAGACACAACAATGCAATGGGAAAAGCATTTTCACATTCTTTGGACAATAGTTACGCAGGTTATTGTCATCCCTAATACCAGTGGTAATGAAAAAGAAGAAAATACTCTGATAAGCTAAGAGAGTATAGTTAAGGATTTGCATTCATATTTTCCATGGATAGAAATTGTAAGCAACAATTTTTTTGTTTCTAGGAAGACCTACATTTTGTGGAGTGAAGAAATATGAAAATTATGATTTAAATCATCTGGTGCCATACATAGATTGGAAACCTTTCTTTGATGTATGGCAACTGAGAGGAAAATATCCAAACAGAGGTTACCCTAAAATCTTCAATGATAAACAAGTTGGTGAGTTAAATGAAGAATGTGACATCCTGATTTTTTTCTTTCTAAGTTAGCTCGGATGTTTGGTATTTAAAATTTCAGATGAGATAAAGAGAAATGGTAAATTTGTAAAGAAATGTCTTCAAATGTTTAGACATTTTTTTTGCAGTTTTTAATGCAAAAATTCATCATTAATATTGATACAACATAATCAAAAAAATACTTGTCATTTAATTAATTATTATAGTTTTCACTTTGTCCATCTGTCCAAAATTTTTGTAAATGCAAAAACTCAAAAAGCATAGGTAGGAACCCATTGAAATTTTGCAGTTGTGCATAATATGAAGATGTGCATATTTAATTTTGGTGCAATTCTGCTCATTAATTTTGGAAAAAAATTTTTGATAAAAAACCACAAATTTTGAGGAATGTCTTTTGTAAACGCAATAACTAAAAAAGTATAGGTAGGAGGCCAATCAAAGGACAAGGTTCACTTTAGGCCAAATATGGCCTTGAATTTCAACTTTATCATAAAATTTCAAAATGGACATAATTTGGTTCTTAAATGGATCTATTTCTAAAGCCATACTTCTTTTTTAAAATAAAACTCTTCATAAGAGTACATTCCTGGCTTCAAAATCAGCCCATTTTGGACATGTTAGCAAAATACCATGATTTTGTACATTTTTCGGACCTTGAAGCTTGAGGAAACCCTCGGCTGCAACCTAGGATCCGAAATGGTCTGTAACCAAAAGTTGCAAATGTTTATATTGAATCCCTACTCCCTAGACACAAAAACTTTCTGGATCATGGGTGGCGGCCAAAGTAAATTATGCTAAAACGAAAATTAGACCAAAGCTGACATTACAACACAAATAATGCATACTTAAGGAGTCAATACTTCGTCATTTTTAATGTGTTGTGCCAAAATGAAGTTATTTTGTATTAATAGTAATATTACAACTATTTCTATGTGAAATTTGTAGTATTTTGGCCTGATTAAAAAAAACATCAAAATCTTAGGGCCAATTTTAACCCTTCAAGAATTTACTCCTTTTGCAGAGTTGTTGTGCATAATATGTAGATGATATCCTTATATCAATTTGGTGAAAATGGACCTGTTAATTTTGGAATAAACTTGGTTTTAGTTAAAAAAAAAAATCACTAATTTTGAGAAATATCTTTTGTAAACGAAAAAATGTAAAAGTAGAAGTAAGAAAATTTATGAAATTTGCTTTGTATGCATCAGTCTTTTTGCCTCACTTTAAATGTGCAAGAAGGGCCCTTGCTGACATGTCAGTTTTCTCTTGTTATTTTTTTAAATCAAGTAAAAACTTTTACATTGCTTTTACTTCTGTTGACCAGATCTACCTATTTGATTACTGAAGGTCTATTTATAGTTTTGAAGGACTGCTTAATTTGAAGCTGTACTTGACTTTTTAACTGTCGGGTCAAAGATTTCTTTACTTAAATTTTCTTCAATTTATTTTTTAAGGACCAGAAGCAGAGAGAGTGTACAATGATGCACAGACTTTACTGAAGCAGATAATAAATGACCAGCGGCTGAAAGCTCATGGTGTTGTAGCTTTCTACAAAGCTAACAGTATAGGAGATGATATAGAAGTATATGGTGATGATGGTCAGGTCATAACTGTCTTACGTGGACTAAGACAACAGGTAATACAGTCCAACTAGCATATACATATCCCAGATGAATGTTGTATGAACTTAGAAAATATACAATTGTGGCCTGTAGAAAAGGTGAATATCCAAAATTGTCAACCCAAAAAGGTAATTTCCTTGAGGGCACAGGCCTTCATATATGCAGGTTTAATAACAGGTAATACATTCAAATTTATATATACATATTCCCCCAGTGGAGTAAATATATAATTTTACAACAAACACTCTTCTGCTGAAAATAAAACTTGCAAAAGTACAAAAGCTATGAGCTATTCTTCATCAACAAACACTCCATAACCTAAAATACATGAGCAAACACAATTGACTTTTTGTTTCATCCACATAGCAAAAGAGACTAACTCAATTCAGATATTAAAAAAAAAGACTATTGAATAAATATTCAGGAGATATCATTCCTAACATATATTACTAAACTGTTCAGTATTGAAGCACAAAATACAGGATCTACCAATTTCCTGAATTTTCCTATACCCTAAGTATGATGTGATATTACATTTGCAGGCAGAGAAGGATGTAAATGATAAGAGTGCCTATTTGTGTCTGTCTGATTTCATTGCTCCAAAAGAGACAGGATTAGTAGATTACATTGGTTTGTTTGCTGTCACAACAGGTCATGGAGTCCAGGAAATATGTAAAGAGTGAGTTTAGAAGTTTATTTAGTGTGGAATTCTTTAATGAGTTTGTCCTAACGATATCCCTTTGAAATAATTTGACTTGTCTTGTCAAAGAGTCTAAATGTTTTGATTTACTAAGACATTTAGACATTTTAGATAAGTCATAATAGGAACAATATGTATAAAATTTTTAAAGTGTTGCTACAGTAAGAGTTTTTATGTAATTCCATTAATTTAGATATTTTGGCAGTTTTGAAAAAAGTAATGGTTATATTTTTTATTTTCTAGATAATTACATTACACGTATGTTTCATAAGAATCAGTAATTTTGATTGGCTGACAATAATCGTGAGATACTCTTATATCAAATTTTATTTCTGTATAAAAAAAATACAACAGTAAGATGACTGCATGTGCTATCCGTGACAATGTTAAAACAATGCATAGACAAACAAAATTCTTGATACAAGTCTTAATTTCATGGTTGTAGCATAAAAATGTAATTATAAGAATTGAATGCTTCATTTAAAATTTTATAGGGGTTGTAAAAGCGTTGAATGTGCACACATTTTAAAATGACGTGCTTCCACGCTTCATACAAAAAGTTCTTAGGTCAATGCTTTTACGCTCCTATAAAAATTATAAAAAGAAGCATCCAATTCTTCATTGTTGACAGAAAATAAAAGAAGATGTGCTGTATATGTCAATGAGACAGCAACAGAAAATACCAAATAAAATTATAAAAAAAACCATTAGAGATCAATATATAGTCTTCAATAATAAAAGAGAATCTATCCCAATTGTCAAGCTCTAAATTGTCTTGAGTCTAGACAATTTGTATGTGAAGAGCTAAAGATCTGCCATCAATACCCTTTTCCTGAATTATTAATAAGCACGAGAATAAACAACAGCAAGGAATGAGGATATTCTTTAGGGACACACAGCAACATGTGGTTGTGTTAATAATTTTTTTTTCATACTTAACCCTCCTTTTTCTTATCCTAATCTGGGAAATTACAAGTCATGCAGAAAAGGAAGTTAATTTTGTGACTGTTTTATTTATTTTTGGGTATTTTGGATTAATTGATTGATATTTGCTTATGCAGCATCAGCCCAAAAAGGCTATATTGGTGTGAGGTGTAGTTTGGAAAATTCACCAAAGGGACTAAAATCCTAAATATGACCACAAGTAAAAGATATCCCAATTTGCAGCATCTTTTTAAAAAAGAAGTTTTGTTATATGCAGTTTAGGCATCAAATTTACAAGAAAATTTGTACTCCTTTGTGATGGGTACATGTTATTTTTCTGTGCTATATGTCAGATAGTTTCCATCTTTATAGATATGAAAAACAGTATGACGATTATGGAATCATAATGACAAAGGCATTAGCTGACAGACTAGCTGAGGTAGGTTAATCATTATAGTTTTGATCCTCTTTCATTCTTCTAATTTAATGTTATTTTATACTGGGTTATACAGGTTTACTTACATCTGCCTGTCCATAACATATTTCTGTGTCATTTTTTTCATAAACAACAAGTCTTAAAACTTCTTTATATTTTTATCCAAGCTTCAATAAGTTATGCCATACCGTGTGACGTGTTTTCAGTTCCCTCATGTATAACTTCCTGTATCGCAATTACTTATTACTTATGTCTTGAAAATGTTGTGCACTTATATGAAATATTCATCACATTTTTCTCAGCAACTACAAGTCAGCTTCTTGATATATTGCACTAAGATTCACCTGGTTATGCCATATAGTGCACTTATATGAAATATTCGCATCTAACAGTTTTTCTCAGCATAAGGTTCAATACCACAAAAGGAAGGTTGGGATTGATTTTGGGGTTATGGTACCAACAGTAAAGGAATTAGGGGCCAAAAAGGGCCAAAATAAGCTGGATCTCTCTGACATTGTACCACAAGGTCACAAAGGGAATGCTGGGATTGATTTTGGGGTAATGCCATATAGTATGACATGTTTTTTATTTCCTCTGATGATGTTTGCCAAAAAACATCTATCTTTAAATTGTCAACATGGACTGGAGTATAATTAGTGAGCAATAGCTTACAGTACATCTGGTTGTTTTTATGTGCTATGAACTATTGTTGTGCTGATGTTTCCACTGTAGTTGGTGACCATATTCAATTAACTGTGCTGGCGAAAGCTGAATGTTATATTATTCAGTTTGCAACCCATAGGATATATTCAGTCATGTATTTAGATTCACATCTCCCAGTCTTTCAATTTTTGATTATGGGCCCAGTTTTCAAGTTATATTATGATATGCTGAATCACTCAAAATTAAGCTTTGTTTGATTTCAACAAAATTGAATATACTCCTTTATCTACTCCTGCTCTTTGATATGCTGAATCTAAACATGTCTTTTGGAGTACTTTGTTTGATTTCAACAAAATTGGGGCTATATTGATTTCAACAAAATTGAATATATGGGGTTCATTCACCATGTATTTAGATTTTGGATATTGGACCATAATAGGTGAATTCCAATTTAAAATTTTAAGTTCTTCAGAAACCTATGCTGTGTCAAATAGTCAATCACAATCCAAATTGTCCATTTGTCCAATGAACTATTGTTGTGCACTGTAATTATTTCAGTCACACATTTCACTGTTACATTCAACAGTGTGATATTCTTAATGATTTTATATTTACATTTATTTTTCACACTTTATATAAGAAATCATCCATTCCTATTGGTAATTGTGAAAATTTTCATAGAGAACATTAATGATACATAGAATATAAAAAAACTATGTTAACCATCTATTTCATTAGATTTTTGAAAATGATAATAGAATGCTATTTTGATATTTACAGGCATTTGCTGAAGAGTTACATGAAAAAGTGAGAAAAGAATTATGGAGTTATTCAAAGGAGGAAGTAATGGAAACACAAGACTTACTCAAAGTCAGATACAAGGTGGGATCATTATAAAAGTCACTTATGTCTTAGAGAAATAAATTGAATTGCAGTATTCGAAATTGATAATCTATTCTTATAATAATTCAGAAAAATTTCATTCAATTGCAAGAGAAATGATGTTTTTTGTGTAAAGCAGGCGCCATCTTATTATTTTTTTGAGACATGGATCTTATTTATGATAATAGTAACCATGAATTGTATTACTAGGGAATTCGCCCTGCACCAGGATACCCTAGTCAGCCAGACCATACAGAGAAAGAGACTATGTGGCAGTTACTACAAGCCTCAGATGTAGGAATACAGTTAACAGAATCTCTAGCCATGGACCCAGCAGCTTCTGTATCAGGATTATATTTTAGTCATGGAAAATCGTCATATTTTGCCACTGGAAAGTTGGCTAAAGATCAGGTATTGAACTTATCTGTTAATTTTGTCTTCCTCTGTTTTATGAAATGGTCTTTACTTGTACAATAGGGACATTTTTATACTGGATTAATGTTTAGATTTTGCATGTCATTTAACTGTAGATATAATGTCTTTGTTTCATAATAAGTCACTTGACAGTGCACAGTAATAACAGTATAACTATTAGATACAAGTCTGAATATAGAGAAATGTTGATAATACCTCAATGAAACTTCATCTAAGCAACAAAAGCATCTGTACAATTTGTCAAGCTCTAAATCATCCAGTCTTAAAATTAAAGTAAGTTAAATCAAGATTATCAAAGATCTGCCACATACACTAGACTCTAATGAAGCAATCATATTTAAAGCCCTGCAACAAAGCTGTAGAGACCCTACTGTTATCTAATTGCCTGTTAGTAATTATTCGTGGCTAGTTACAGAATAATATGATATATCATATACACTGTAGCAGGTTATTTTTGTGTCAGGTTTTGTTTCGTGATTTTGGCCTTAGATGGGGCAGTTAAATCTTTGATGTGTTAATTTTTTCGCCTGTCATTGTCTTTAACAATGCATTCAATTATGATAGAAATGTTCATGTAGGGTATATTTTGTGGTAAAATGTTGACCACGAAAAAAGGAAAATTATACACATACAAAAATTTCCAATAAACTGAATTGTGATCACTTAACAAACAGATTATTCATACCATTATTTAACAATAATTTAACATAATTTGAAAATTTTTATTGTCCATTATTCTCAAATTAGAGTCTGTGTTTATGTGCCCTTACTTCTCATAAGCTTCAAAATGGAATTGTGATATGTGATTGTGACGATTTCCCATTTCAGAATCTGAAGCACTCTTGGTAATAATTTCAAAAGAATATACTAAAACCAAACAATGCATTTTTATTTCTTTTTTCAGATTATAGATTATGCAAGCAGGAAAGAAATGAAAGTGACTGATGTTGAAAGATGGCTAGGATCAGTCTTGGCATATGATGCCTGAAAAAGAATGTATTGTGTGGTGAAATGTGACTCAAATAGGATAAAATATTTTCATTGTGATATACATTCTGTATGAAGGAGACATGGGACCATTCAGATATTGTTTTAAATATATTTATGCCCAATCAACTAGTGGCCATGACAGAGGATAGTGCACAGGAAATCTGAAGTTCTGAACAGAAAAGGGGATACATTTGAATATAATATAACAATATTTTTGGTTGCATTTTTCCTTACTGACTGATAAAAACCAAAACAAACAAAAAACTCAGTGTTTTTATCTATATTTTGTAGGCTTTAAATTTTTACGAATTTATCGTCATCAAAAACAGGATGTTTGGAGAAACTTTATAATATAACATTTGGTATTCCACATTTAGATTTATATAATGTCGTGATATGTAATAACATTAAAATTATATTAAGTTATAAATACTTACTAAAAATGTTTGTTTGAAACTTGTTTACATTTCTGCAAAGACTTGGAATTTGAAAAAAACCCTCTTATTGCACACAAAAAATACTATGTAAGGTTGTAAACAGTTCTAACAATACAGTTCAAATGGTCTTTGACTCATCACTACAAAGCAATTTGTAAAATAGATTAATTAGACTTCAAGAATGATTTTTTTTTAATTTGATTATATTGATCTATGTAATGACCATTACCTCACCATAATTGTTACTAACATACCTGTTAAAAGTTATGATCTTAATGATTTGAAATGTAGCTGTATGAAGTACTGTTTTATATTTCTCTTAAATGTCAGTGAACAAACTATAGTCCATATACTGTAAATTCAGAAATTATTGCATGCATTTGTTATTGTGATTTTTGAAGAATGGACATAAATGCAAGATTAATTATTGCGAATTCAGGAAAAGCTGCAAACAGATATATGCATCAGATATCAGAATGCGAGTTCTTGTTATTGCGATACTCACCCAGTCGCATTATTCG
Organism: Mytilus coruscus; assembly: GCA_017311375.1. Lineage (NCBI taxonomy): Eukaryota > Metazoa > Mollusca > Bivalvia > Mytilida > Mytilidae > Mytilus > Mytilus coruscus. Next base: position 78,813,845 of record CM029599.1, on the reverse strand, counting down.
CAATAATAAAAACCTCACAATAATTTCTGAATTTACAGTAATTGCTGATTGAACTGTAAAATCATGAATTAGTCCAGACTTATTGTTTGCTTTTATTATGCATTTGTTTTCAATGTTTTTAAACATTTATTGATTGTTTTTATGAGTTTATGAGTTATTGGTGGTTAAGAATTGAAACAGTTGGTAGATAAAGTTATTTTTGAAATGGCACTTGCTTCTAGTGAGTCAGTGGGTTCATTAGGCATATTATATTAGCTAATCATGTTTCTCCCCTCTGAAGGCTGGTAGGAGATTATACAGCACTTTGCATCTGTTGTCTAGTATTGTTCACCTTTATAAAAACTTCATCTCTTAAACCATTTAGAATCAAACTTGACTACAATCATTCTTGGGATGTCATGTTTGAAAATCATAACAAACCAATAAGTAACCATGACTTTCATTACTATAAATAGAACATAGGAGTAATACAGGCACATGTGGCACTCATTTTACAGATTAGATTTGTTTTCCTACTTGGTTATGTAATTGTAGCCCTTGAATCTGAACAGTAAATTTTTGTGTGCTTTGTATATAGTTTTTCTAGCAGATATTAAGCATTTTTTTGTGTGTGTATTTGTGTTATGAGTAGTTTCAGATCTTGTGCAAAGTTGAAAGCCAAAGATTAATGCTGGGTATGGGAAAGCTCTGTATAATGTTGGATTAGTCAGACTTAGTTTACCATTGAAAAGCTTAAAGAAAAATAGATTTAAGACTTGAATTAATTCGGTTTTGTAAGATAATATGAAATGTAAAGAGTTACTTTGCATTTTTTTGCTGTCTGTTGAGTTTTATTTTTTAAGAATTTTTATTTTGATACAAAATTTTAAAAAGTCAACTTAATACAATATCGCGGCTTATTGAAAGGGGCCATGAAATAGCAATAGTGCTGAAAGTTGCATTAAAACACCAATCAATCAATCAATTAATCAAAGATACCAAACTTTATAATTTGATATGCCAGACACATGTTTTATCTAGATAAGACTCATCAATGGGGCTCAAATCAAAAGAGTTGGTAGGTTAACAATAAAACAATTAAACTGTTCAGTAGAAAATGTCATTAAAAAACTCTTTTAAGCTTCTTATTCTGTTATTTATCATGAATTTAATAAAGAGCATTTTCATGTCAATATACATTTTTGTATCTTTATTTTGTAATTTTGTTATTCTAGTACAGTGTATATTTGTACAAAAATTTTCAAATTTACACGACAAAATTGAAAATTTTTACTGTAGGATAAATATTTTTTATGAAACCTTTGATATTAATAGACACCTGATAAGAAATAAGAAGAATTATTTTTTTATGTAATAAGAAAAAGGAATCTCTAGCTAGCTTGGTTATTTAAGCTATGCCAGTTTTTGAGGCTTTGATATATAAAAGAGTTCCAAATGGTATAAACTCATAGATACCAGGATTAAAATTTAGTAGGATGTGATTGGATTTTGTGCCAGTGGATGCTAATGACATGCAATTGATTGTACATATACCCTTGCATATTAAGGTGCTCTTTTAAATGGCGTAACACTATTTTTCTTTAAAATTTTAGAGTATATATATTCAAATTTTGTCATAAATGCTTTATAAGGGAAATTTGCTCCTCTCAGCCTTCAGCTCAGTTATTAGAGATTTTAACAAACTTTGTTCGGAGAACCTTTAAAAACCTTTCTTTAAGAAATATTATTTGACCCCAACAACCAAATAAATATCCTTTTGATTTGTCTTAGAAGATCACAATTTTCATTCAACATAGCCAGCCCTCATTAATGAAATAGTAAATCTGACAATCATACAGTTACATCATATACAATTAATCATTTCAAACTTTAAGAAAATAATATAGTTTTGGTATCTTGCTAAGACCATTCATTGTCAAACAGGGCACCTGTATTACTTAGAATAAGATAATTTTACCAAACTTTAATGATTCTTTGTAAACCTGTAATAAGTCCATGACCTCCAAGAAATTGCACATAAATGTGAGCAATACAGGCTTCTTAGATTTTTGAAATAGTTTAGATAGACAATCATATTTGATTCTTTGGAATGTAGAGGTTTGACTTCTGGTCTTTGTATGTCAAATGATCTCATTAGTCCATAATGTGACAATATATGCAGTTGTTTGTTTTGTTTGTTGTAATTTTTAATCATATGTTGTTAAACATTTTAAATTTAGATTGATTTATATATGGCTATTAATTTTCATTGGTTTTACATTGAGACAATGCAGGTTTTCATAAAAAAGTGCAATTTTAAACAGACTGCAATGCAATCTTTTTCTAATAGTATCAATACACTCCCCTTCTTTCTTCTTACCAGGTAGTTTCAACCTATTGTGAAAACTGGAGAATTAAATGTTCCTATCAAAACCCATGGACTTTTCAATTTTCAGGTAGATATTTATCAATGAAATAAATAAAGAGTACCATAGTAGAAAAATTTGTAAGGGGTTCAGCAGAACCCTGTGTCTTGCCTACGATTGCTGCTGTCAGTGTAAAAGTGTAATGTTGACTTAAAAAGTGAGTCCATTTATCAGTAAAATACAGAAGGTTAAAAATGATTCAAACTTTCTCTTTAGATGCTTTTTCTTGGTCTTGAAGATTAGCTTCTGTCCAAGTTTAATAACAATCCATGAAGGTTTAATCTCAGATTGTCAGTAAATATTAACTGTAAAAATAGTCCATCTATCAGGAAAATACTGAAAATGAAAATATATTTTCAAAAGTGTGCTTCAGACATTATCTCTTAATCATGAAAAAAGTTTCATTAAATTCTATGAAGGTTTTACAAACATTTGATGTGTAACAAACTTTAACCCCAGACTGTATCTATTTGTTAAATGTAAAAAAAACTAAGTCCATTTATCAGTAAAATACGGAAAAATGAAAATAAAAATTTTCAAAATTTTGCTCTGAATACTGTATTTTGGTCATAAACAAGCTTCTCTCCAAATTTCATAAAATTCCATGAAGGTTTGACAGAGTTATTGATGACTGAAAAACTTCTACCTCAGACTGAATCTGATTGTTAAATGTCAATTTATCAGTAAAATACTGAAGAATAAAAATGAAATATTTTCAAAATTTTGCTCTGGATTATTGAGCAGAATATTGGTCATAAACAAGCTTCTGTCCAAATTTCATCTAATTCCATGTAGGTTTGACAAAGTTATTGATATCCCAAAAAACTTTAACCACAGACTGAACCTAAATGTTGATGCTGCAGACAATATCTAGGATCGCTATGTATTGCTTTTTTTTTCGAGGCTCGACAAAAATGGAAGGAGTTCAAAAGGGAGATAATTCAAACTAAAAAAATATACATCCTTCAATGGATACATTTAAAGTTTGTCATGCTTCTAAGCATTTTGTTATTTAGAAGTTTCCTTTGTGAAAAGCAAAACAGTTTAAAAGAATTCCAATTTATACTTTCATATAGTGTTTTATAATCCAAGGGCAGATATTTTGTGATTCATGTAAGCAAGATGTCTAACAAGGGTAAACTGTTCAGCAAGTTTTTGTAAAAGAAACTATATCTATTTTTATACATCTTTTTTTAAACAATTCTGTATGATTTCAAAAATTGATTCAAATGTTTTATTTGTATATTGTTTCTGCATATTTATTGAAATAAAGGTTTAAGATTTTTGATAGTTCAAATTTTATATAGTGTAAAAACTTTGAACTCAGAACTAAGGAAGGTAAAAGAAATAGCTTATCTATGTAATGAAATAATGATTAATAGTCACATAGTTGTTTCCCATGACTGTGTCATAAAATGATGATAGTTAAATCTTGACAGTTACAGTTACATAAAGATAGTATATTTGTACTGCTTTCTTAGATTTATAAAATAATTACCCATCTTTGAAAGGGGCTGTTATTTAGTAGGCTTTACAATTTTATGTAATCTTTAGATAGACATTTAGTGTAAATACAGTTGAATCTCTTTGTCTCGAACTTGGTTGAGTCGAAATTTTCCCGTGGTCTGGAACTTTGTTACATACAAATATATGTATTTCAACTCCTTGTTGAAATTTCGGTTGTGTCAAACTAAAGTTGCGGTCCCAATTTTATTAAAAGCATATAATTTGCATTAGTTGTGTCAAAGTAATACACATATGTCAAAACATAACATTAGGGATTTAAATGGATTGACCAGTTTATCTGACAACATACCTGTAATTAAATTTCTCGACATTGACATGTTTGATTTTTGACATTCTTTTCCGAGAGTGTCTACATAAGATTTTCTTTGATCACCATAATAAATAATTTGCGATACATCGTTAAAGATTATGAAAAATTAATTTAGAAGTTTTATAATCATCAACCGTAATCATACATTAATGAGCTTGGTTGTGCATAAAGTGAGAATTAATTGAGCAATTCAAAACTACTCAATCGGTGTCTTTAATCTTTTGTATTCTCTTGTGGGAAAAGATCGAAATAAAACAAAAAGAAATCCAAATTTTCTCAAATCTGATGAAATGTTAACTTGGGTTATATAAGATTTGTGAGGGGCCTCGGTGGCCGAGTGGTCTAAGTAGTTACTACTGTAATCACTAGCCAGTCAACACTGAGGTTGTGAGTTCGAACCCCGCTGGTGCGGGTGCACTCGACTCAATCTTAATTGACTAGGATTGTCAGTTTTCCTATCGAAGGTCGGTGGTTTTCTTCCGGCTTCCTCCACCAATAAAACTGGCCGCCACGAAATAGCCCAAAAGCGGTGCTTAAAAGTGGCGTTAAAACACCAAAAATCAAAAAATCAATATAAGATTTGTGTTGTTTTCTTTCAACTTGCCTTTAAATCAATGTAAAAAAAACTTGCCTTTAAATCAATGTCAAAAATTTTTCTTTGTTACTGTACAAAGAAATAAAAAAAACAGACAAAAAACAACATAATTTTATTATAATTATAAGAGAATACCATACAGATACATCGATCTCAGACCTGAATATCAATCCCATTCCATATATATGGATTTTAGCCTTACCAAGGTAAGCAAGAGTTGTGTCTCTTTGTCTGCCAACATTTTGGTATTCGTCTGTGTCGAACTATGGGTATCTTGATTTATTTTCTTGTTGGACTGACTTTGAGATAATGAAGACAAGTTCAAATTGAATTTTTTATTTCATGTACATAGGGATTGATGTGTCCATTCGTTGTGTGTCCACACTGTGAATTTGATGATTTTTTTATTTCATGTATATAGGGATTGATGTATTCATTCGTTGTGTGTCCACACTGTGTATTAACTCCTTTACCAGTGACTTTTTTATAGAAATTTTGACAGAATCTTAAATACTTAATGACACCAAGCAACTTGGAAAAAAATGGCATGAGTAAATATCACTCATGCCAATAACATTCATTCCAGTATCAAAATAACCTTCCTTGATACTCCCAGCTCTCTAACAGATATGATATCAAGACTTTGTTTTCTAAGCCTACTGACACCCACCAATACCTGTCCCTCAAAAGCTGCCACCCTGCTGACTTCTTTATGCATATTTGATGTTATGTAATTAATTAATTATGTGGATTGTATCCCAAACTACTTGAGTATCCAAGAACCTTTCCGAGCCCTTAAGATAGCTTTCATGCAACCAATTAGTCTAAGGAATCTGCTGGTGTGGGCTGAAGTGTTTTATCGTAGTATTGCTTCTCGAGATACAACTTGTGTGGTGAAAAACTTCGCAAATACTCATCCATCAGTAAGACTACTCAAAAGAGCTACAAATATTGTGCAATGTTGGACCTGCAAAAGTTAAATCTTATTTAAATTCTAGAATGTTTGCTTGGTGAGTTAAAACAGTCATTTCACAAATTCTCAGTGGGCATAGGAGTGATATAACAAAGACGCCATATATCCCAGTAACACCAACACTTCAGACAATCAGACCACAACCTTCGAAGACTGCATAAAAGAACTAGTGATTGAACAGAACATTAACTGGATTGATACCAAGCTGGATGATGTGGAATGAGTCTGTATAGAATAAATTAATAATGTCCTTCTAATGGCATTTACAGAAAGAAATGGACTTCTTCTTTTTCTTCTTCTTCCAGTAATGAGTTGATCTCATAATTGAGTGATTTAATAACTCCTCTCGGTAAAACTGGAGGTTCTCCATTGAAATAATTAAATTAAGTAAATCAAATATTTAAAACTGTTTACACTACATGTTGGCAGGAGATTTCTAGTAAGGCTGTAATTGGTCCAGGGCACACTGGTTAATCTGGCCCTGAACTCCGTACATGTTGGTGCAGCTCCTATTGGGTCTAGCACAAGGTTCCAGTTTCTTACAGATTGTGAAAAGGATTTGCTGTATACTTCCTTTGTTGTTCTTTTCTTTTTTATTCTATGACCGCCCCATTTTCTGTCCCTAGGTGCGAGGTTGGATCTCTGTTATAATGTTATGGATTTTATAGCTTAAGACAAGTTGCTGGTTCACTCGTCTTTGCTTTATGGTGCACCACTGTACTTTCAAAATTACAGATTAAAATTTTAATTACCTCTAGAAGAGCGCTTCAACACACTACGGATTTTCAGATTGTCATTCCTAGCTGTCAAGCCATCAGACTATAGCGAATTTGTTCTTTGGAATCCAAACTCAACTACCGTTTGGGACAACTCTGAAAACAAATTAAGTCAAGAGGAAACAAAAACGAAAACAATACCTGAAAAGACAGAAAACTCCTCCCTGAATACAAAGATAAGACCATTTAAATAAATAAAATTCCTATTTTTTACACCTGTCGTACCGATCTGACAAATCTTTTCAAAACAAATAATTTTATGAAATATTTGTACTTACAGGTGAAGAAAATACCAAACTTCATTATTTAGAGTTTATAATGAACGACTGGCGATACTCTGATGGGAAAGGGGTGACACGTTTTTTTTTGTGGATGGAACCTGCTTTTTGACAATAAAGCTTGTTACCGTTTTTGATTGAGGTCACCGTATGAGTTTGCTTACATTCTTCATAATTATTTTATTTTTTAACCCTTTCTTGTGTAGAGTTAGTTATTTTATCAGGTCTGAGATTTCTATAACAATAATATACTATGTGTTATAGTAATCTCAGCCCCATCCCACCGATCTGCCTTTGGTGGATCACTTAGAGTCCAATTTGCACGGAAACGGGAATAAAATTTCCCGATGGCCTCTCTTGAAATTGAAACTCCCTCTGTGTCGGATAAAATACTGGAAATCTTCACATACGATTTTCCACTTTGGCGAAGATTAACTATTCGCTGTCTCAAATAGATTGAAATTCTGTTAACTTTGACAGGAGGCATTTTGCGTGTGGCTTTATCAACGATAATAACACTGAATGGTGACCAGTGAGATGCCCTAACTGCAGTGACGTCATTTAGAACTGTTCTACAATCCTGACAGGTTTGGTCAGTTCTACGGCTAGAACAGTTTTAGACAGTTTTGCTGACAGTTCTACGGTTAGAACTGATTTAGTCAGTTCTGCTGACAGTTCTACGGTTAGAACTGATTTGGTCAGTTCTGCTGACAGTTCTACGACTAGAACTGATTTGAACAGTTCTACCTAGAACAGTTTTAGACAGTTCTACCCTAGAACTGATACCTAGAACTGATTTGGTCAGTTCTACCTAGAACTGATTCTGACAGTTCTACTTAGAACAGTTCTAGGACAGTTTAGAACAGTTCTATGACAGATTATTCTGACAGTTCTAATGAGAGGTTAGAAGTGATCTCCACTGTACAGTGTACGTCAAAAATCACATCATTGTAAAATTAAAAATGTCAATATAATCGTTAAAGTATTTCTTATAATCACCTTTGACAATAAACATTTCTAAAAATGAATAAAAAAAACCGTAAAAGTGCAGTGCGATATCTTAAATATTATTAAAAGATTACACACATATTTAGACGTTTTCTTAAAATACACATTAAACTAACTAATGTGGCACACTTTCAAACTTTCATACATATAAATTAATTTCAATAGATCAACTCATCGCGAGCTTTAATGACTAAGTTCAGTTATTTTTTGCCCATTTCATCAACCTTTTTGCCGATATCATCACTCAACAAAAAGCCGATGTCGCCGATGATTAATTGCAGCTTATTAAAGCTCTGAGAAAAACACGCCGGTTCCTGCATTGAGAAGGAAATCGTCCAAATCAGAAAAGAAATGTTCTCGAATATCATTTGATGCCTGGCATTCCAACAATACATGTTGATCTTTTCCTCGATACTGATAGATAATTTCAAACTAGAATCTCCCTTACCGAAAAATAAGCCTTGTGGCAAACATTTGCAGTAAACTAGCAGCAAACTAGCCGCAACCATTTTACCATGCAAATGAAGGTTGCAGCAAGCTTGCAGCAAACATAATTATGCAAAAAAGATTTGCTGCAAACTTGCCGCAATTGTTTGCTGCAAACTTGCGGCAATTGTTTCCGGTAAACTTGCAGGAACTACTCATATGCCATGTGTGTAGACATATTCAATTTATCTCTTTCAAATTACACATACAAATTTTAAAAAAGAACTTCCTGCCTATATACTAACAGTCATTAAAAGAATACTTGCAAAGTAATCTGAGATTTAAGGAAAAACATACATGCATTTCATTTTGAAAAAGGGGGCGGGGGTTATTCTCAAATGTAATCATATACCAACTAGTCAAATGTGTTTTGAGCATAAAGCTTGGTAATAATTGCTGCATTACGGAATTAAAATAAACTCTATTAAACAGTATTCATTTAATCAGTAACAAAATTCAAACTTATAATAGCTTCAGTATTTCAAACACATATAGTTGTTAACTGAATTATGTATGATGGTGACATTAGTTATTCTATTAAATCAACAGTTCTTATTGTACTTATAAAATTACATATTGAAAACCTATATTATTGAACCAAAATGCCTCCTTGATCTCTTATATGCAACATTTCTCAAACACAATCAACATGACCTAGCCCACAATTTCAAATTGTTAGCTACTAGGAAGTGCCAACTAGGCATGCCCAGTCAATATTGTGCAATTCTTGCAATGTTCTGGCAAACATATAGAATGGTCAAAGTTTTCTGCAAACTTGCGGCAAACATAAAGAATGGTCAAAGATTTCTGCAATCTTGCGGCAAACATTCTATATAATCTTAACTTTCTTGCAATCTTACTGCAAACATTGATGTTTCTGCAAACTTGCCGTAAGCTTGCAGTCAAAAGCTGCAATTTTTGCGGGAAGTTTGCAGATAGCGGCAAACATCTGCAAATACTATTTTCTGTTTTCCTGCAAACTTTTTGTTTGCCGCAAACTTGCAGCAAGTCTGCTGCAAATAAAATTTCCGGCAAACATTTCAGTTCTATAAGGGAGCTTTTTGTTATTTTATTCAGTGTAAATGTTTTGACTGAAACTCATTTTGTGTGAAGCGCATTCGACTGATCTGTTTTATGGCTCTTTTCTTTTTTTTTTTTCTTTTTTTCTTTTTTACCTTTATAGCCCTATCAACGCTATATAACAGACTAACAGGTAATATGTATGGTTTTAGCGATTTTTAGCTCAGATGGCCTAAAAGGCCATGAGAGCTTTTGCTATCACTTGGCGTCCGTCGTTGTCGTCGTTTTTTTGTGTGTTTTTTTTTTTTTTTACAATTAGGACATCTTGATTAACAAAATCTGTCTTTAATAACAATGTTCACCAAAATATGATCTACAAGTAAGTAAACATGGACATATCGTCAATCGAACCTTTTATGAGTTATTGCCCTTGAAAGACTTATTTTACTATTGTTTTGTGTTTTTTGGCAGAAACTATAAAAGATAGAGAAATTTTAATTTGCAAAAGTGTTCCGCAAAATAAGATACCAATAGGAGTTAATGCCCTTGAGGTGGTGTAACGTATTACCTGGGAAAAGTAAACGTCAATATATTATATCCCAGGTATTACTATATGAATAATTGCAATGAAGTAAACAAATATCAAAGAATATTTTTACAAGGTTATCGATTCAGGCTCTTGGAGCCTCTTGTTAGTATGTAGTTGTGATATTCTTATTATTCCATATGCGTTTTCATCCAATCGACCTACTTTTACGTAGAGAAAGAAAATTTATGAAAATGGCAGTTCGTTTGTAAATAGTGGTCGTTGCAAACAGGGAGCACACAGATTGTATATAGTTGTATGAGTACAAAAAAACTGATAATGCATGATCTAGTAGACTTACAATGACTTAATTTCTGCAACTTGAATTTAAAATTTATAAGAATTACAGTTTCCTTCTTCATTGTTAGTCGTGATTATATCAGAAGTAGCTACAGATAGCACAAATGGTTTGTTTGGTTGACAAAATTCTGATCTTATTGTTTTTTATTTCAATCATGCTTTTAGCTTTCCTATCGGATGAAAAGCTGGATTTGGTACGGAATCGAATGATTAATTGTAGATACTATGGAAGTTTCGATATTTTTGACATATTATTGATCCAGTTATAACTTTAGATAATTTATTGGGAACTCGGTTCGAATTCTTGTCTGAGAGGGTTTCAAAAAAGGTTTTAAAGAATTTTAAAGGCTCAAAGATTGCACATATCATAGATAATAAAAGTATGAAATGGCTATAGATAAACCCTTTGAACTTGGAAAAATGTATGCATGCGTATATTGCTGCAACTGCTCGATTTAGTAAGCATTGATGTTGAAGTGTAAGAAAATTGAAATCCTGATATATGCACACCCTTAATTTTAATATAAGATATTACACCCTGCATAATATAAAAGTTCTAGTTTGAAAACTGTAGGAAGAGTTAACAGGACAAACAGTGTACACTGACTACACTATGTTGAACAGACGGAATTATAGACTGACTGATTAAAAAGGGTAAAACAGTATGGACCTGACATTTTGTCGCGGTGGCAGAGAATATCCTTCAGATGTTCACAAGACATAAGTCTGTCAGATATCAGTAATAAAGTATTAACATGTTCTCTTGGTGTAATTCCTTTTGGCTTTGCTGTCTTATGGTGTGATAGAGTGTCAACAATACTGATACTTCTGCGCTAAATTAATGAAAAATGAGATCATAGCCATTTATTATTCTTCAAATGAACATAGTTATAAAAAGTAAGGTACCATGATTCATGCCCAAAATTTCTTATGAGAGTTGCTGAAATTTGCCGTGATGTTTTTTTTTTTTTTATATTTTAAAAGAGAGACGAAAGATACCAAAATAATATTAAAACTCATAAGTCGAAAACAATCTGATAATGCCATAGCAAAAAAAAAAAAAAACGAAAAACGATCAAAATACACAAAGAAAGTATACAAAACATAGCATAGAAAACTAAAGCCCGAGTGAGGCATTGCCCCATGGTATCATTTACTTTTTATTCTACACTACACGAAAATCTCACATAAAAGGAAGTGATAGAAGTAAGACTGAAAATTCAATGTTTTGTTAGAATAGGTATTGCGTCATGCATTTGACTCTACCTTTTATTCTTAAAATTAACATAGTTATAAATAGTTTGATAATTGTACGTTTTTAAATCATAGGGCCCAAAATAATGGCGTTTTTCACTACTCCTCCTTCTATCTTGCATTGTATGTATTATAACAGTTTATTTGTGTCAAACAATTTTATTTCATTTTCTGATTGCAAATGGCACATGATTTCAGGCAATCTGTTTTATTGTTTCTTAGTTGCCGTCCAAACCAGTGGCATAATGTGGGTACCATGTTTCATGCCCAAAATTTCTTATGAATCTTGGAACTGATTTCATTAACTCCAAGTACGCTTAGATCGGCACTTTGTGGCTTTTGTCTCCATGTTACTTATTTTTTATGCTTCTTGCCGATCGGACGTATTGGGCCGTTTTCAACAGGTTTTTTGCAGTTGGTTCTTATGTTATGCTTTTACACTACTTTCCCAGGTTAGGGGGACGATTGAGCGCACCAAAACATGTTTGACACCGCCAAATTTTTTATGTGCCTGTCCTAAGTCAGGAATCTTTGGTTCAGTGATTGTCGTTCTTTGTTTTTCTTTTTTTGTTTTCTCGTAAATCAGGCAGTTGGTTTTCTAGTTTGAATTGTTTCACATTTTGTCTTACATCCACGTCATTTGTTACATACTTTTGGAGAAAATACCTTCAAACGATCTTAATGGTAATATTTGATGACCGAGATATAACTAAAGTTGACCAACTGTGGAAAGACACATTAACGTGTGGCGGGCTTAAAATCGGATTTTAGTACTCTACACTTCCCATCTTTATTAGTGATATATCTAATGATTCAAAGATAAACATACAAGTCATGTTGACTTTATAAAACCTGTATTACAGACAACAAAAACACAAGTGTAAGTAAAACAGTACTAAAATTGACATTACCGAATGTCCGCAACTCAAAGAGTTATTAATCTGCTGATGTAGAAATCATAACTGTATACACTCACAACCGTTCTACATCTGGGCAGATTTCAACGTCATAAGCAATGCAGAAAAAATAAATTGCATTTTAAATACAGGAAAGAAAATAATTAAAAAAAAAGGTATTAAACTTTTTTGTTGTGTTTTAAACTGTAATTAAGAAAATTGACATAAAAAGGTATCCCCAAAAAGGAGGCACAATATATCGGTATACTATATGCATTGCACAAGGTCATGTTTTTCTCTGACTATTAATGAGGTTTTTACACTAAATCCATTGGATTTTGGATGTGTACTGATTGATATTTCAGTCTTAGATACATGTTTTTTCTTATTAGTTGTTATTGGCTATGAACTAGCTGTCAGTAACTGCGAGTACTCTCAGATCTGTACTTTGTGTCTTTTTTGTTGTAAAGGATGTATAAATACCCTGCCACGTCTGGTCTGTGTTTTTGTAAGTTGTTTTTCTGCTTTGTTTCGATCTGATGAGTTAAGCCCTTTTCAACTGATTTTTATAGTTTTTTCTTATGTTGTGCTGTAACATCACTGTCTCAGGTTAGGGAGGGTTGAGCGCTCACAAACATGTTTAACCCTGCCACATTATTTATGTGCTGTCCAAAACCAGGAGCCTGTAGTTCAGTGATTGTCGTTGGTTCATGTCTGTTATATTTGTTTTTCGTGAATTGTTTTGTTATAAATTAGGCTGTTAGTTTTCTCAATTGAATTGTTTAATATTTTTCATGTCGGGGCCTTTTAACGACGACTATACGGTATGGGTTTTTCTCATTGTTGAAGGACTATAATTGCTAACATCCACTTCATTTGAAGTTTGGTGGATAGTTGTCTCATTGGCAATCATACCACATCTCCTTATTTTTATATAAAACCTATATCGATAAGTCTATTGAACGAAAAATATGGAAGGGAAATAATTATACTTATTTGCCTTATGAATATTACTCTAATATAATTGTGTACAATAAATCCCTATATTTGAGATGTTATTGCGTGGTGACTGTTTTCTGATGAATTTACATGTATCTCTGATAAAATGGCTATAGTAATCAAATATCACTTCATTGAAATCTAACACAGCAAAAGCAACGAGCACATATTCAACCACTGAGAGTATCTATTGCACAAAAATGAGACAACAGAGCTCGGTCATCAAGAAAAAGAAAATTAAAAACAGTAGAAAAGGCAAAGTATTCATGTTGTCATAAGTTATTGAAAAGCGCATTCGACTGATCTGTTTTATGGCTCTTTTCTTTTTTTTCTTTTTTCTTTTTACCTTTATAGCCCTATCAACGCTATATAACAGACTAACAGGTAATATGTATGGTTTTAGCGATTTTTAGCTCAGAGCTTTTGCTATCACTTGGCGTCCGTCGTTGTCGTCGTTTTTTTGTGTGTTTTTTTTTTTTACAATTAGGACATCTTGATTAACAAAATCTGTCTTTAATAACAATGTTCACCAAAATATGATCTACAAGTAAGTAAACATGGACATATCGTCAATCGAACCTTTTATGAGTTATTGCCCTTGAAAGACTTATTTTACTATTGTTTTGTGTTTTTGGCAGAAACTATAAAAGATAGAAATTTTAATTTGCAAAAGTGTTCCGCAAAATAAGATACCAATAGGAGTTAATGCCCTTGAGGTGGTGTAACGTATTACCTGGGAAAAGTAAACGTCAATATATTATATCCCAGGTATTACTATATGAATAATTGCAATGAAGTAAACAAATATCAAAGAATATTTTTACAAGGTTATCGATTCAGGCTCTTGGAGCCTCTTGTTAGTATGTAGTTGTGATATTCTTATTATTCCATATGCGTTTTCATCCAATCGACCTACTTTTACGTAGAAAGAAAATTTATGAAAATGGCAGTTCGTTTGTAAATAGTGGTCGTTGCAAACAGGAGCACACAGATTGTATATAGTTGTATGAGTACAAAAAAACTGATAATGCATGATCTAGTAGACTTACAATGACTTAATTTCTGCAACTTGAATTTAAAATTTATAAGAATTACAGTTTCCTTCTTCATTGTTAGTCGTGATTATATCAGAAGTAGCTACAGATAGCACAAATGGTTTGTTTGGTTGACAAAATTCTGATCTTATTGTTTTTTATTTCAATCATGCTTTTAGCTTTCCTATCGGATGAAAAGCTGGATTTGGTACGGAATCGAATGATTAATTGTAGATACGTGGATAGTTGTCTCATTGGCAATCATACCACATCTCCTTATTTTTATATAAAACCTATATCGATAAGTCTATTGAACGAAAAATATGGAAGGGAAATAATTATACTTATTTGCCTTATGAATATTACTCTAATATAATTGTGTACAATAAATCCCTATATTTGAGATGTTATTGCGTGGTGACTGTTTTCTGATGAATTTACATGTATCTCTGATAAAATGGCTATAGTAATCAAATATCACTTCATTGAAATCTAACACAGCAAAAGCAACGAGCACATATTCAACCACTGAGAGTATCTATTGCACAAAAATGAGACAACAGAGCTCGGTCATCAAGAAAAAGAAAATTAAAAACAGTAGAAAAGGCAAAGTATTCATGTTGTCATAAGTTATTGAATGAAAATTACCATGAGACATTATGAGTTCAAAGTCCAACTATCATTTTTTTATGACTAAGGATAGCAAGTCTATATTGCAAGCCTTAACAACATGGTTAAATTTGGTGCCTTAGACATTGATAACAAAATTTATTTTATAATCTGTAATTTTAATCAAAGAAAATACTATTAACTCAGCTTCTAACTATTCAATGGATGATCTTCAGGGCACTCGCATATCTTCTCCACAATAGTGACATATCCATCTTTATTCAATGCCACTTTTGCACAGTTATTGAACTTATCCCCTTGTTTCAACTGCTTCTTCAATAATCCTCTTTCAGTTTTGAAGGACGCAATAGTGATGTCCTCATTAAAGTTGTTCTTACCCATCATAACATGATATTTACACTGGTTGTTGTGTATAGATCTGTAGAAACATTCCCCTTTCATTCTGATTGTATTAACACAATTTTCCGTGTTCTCCTTGAAGTCACAGTTACGTGCAGCTACAATAACAAAAAAAAAAAAGAAACATGTAAAAGCGAAAGTAGAAAAGAAAAAAAATGAAACATCACATATATATTGTGAATATTCAACTATAAGTACATAGTACGTGTTAGATTTAAATATTTGATAGATAGATTTGTTAAATACATCGTTTGTCTGAAATAGAGAAAACACTTTTACTTAAATGTCCATTCCGCTGCAACGTAAATTTTTATCTGACAAGTAGTGGTCATATTGGAAGCCATGAAAAATAAATGAAACTAAAATTGAATTAATCAGAATATAAGAAGATCGAAATACTGTCATGTGGAATACTATATGTTCCTGTTTCAACGAGGAAAGAGAGTATACATTTTTAGTGGTTCAATATTATTGATTTAATGACCACAAGCCAGGAACATAGTCAAACCAGTGACAAAACATAAGATAAATAATGGATATTTGCTTGCGATCAATGAAAGTGTTTACAAGTTTCATCCAAAAGTATGATTTGATTTGATTTTTGATGTTTTAACGTCACTTTTAAGCACCACTTTTGGGCTATTTCGTGGCGGCCAGTTTTTATTGGTGGAGGAAGCCGGAGTGCCCGGAGAAAACCACTGACAATCCTAGTAAATTATGATTGGAGTCGAATGCACCCGCACGAGCTGGGTTCAAACTTACAACCTCAGTGTTGACTGACTAGTGATTACAGTAGTAACTACTTAGACCACTCGGCCACCGAGGCCCCTCCAGAAGTATGTGACAAAGCCAGAAACATAGTCAAACCAGCAAAAACATTACATATACATTAACGGATATGTGCTTGGAATCAGTGACACAATGTACAAACACACTGAGAAAAAGTGGCAAAAATAGGAACATAGTCTTACAGTAATAAAATCATAGATACATTAATGGAGATGCTTGGAATCTATGACAGAGTTTACACATCTAAGAGGAAGTGATAAAGCCAGGGACAAAGTCAATCCAGTGATAAAACACAGGTACATTAATGAATATATGCATGGTATCTATGAGTTTATAATTCACATCTAGAAGTAAGTAACAAAGGCAGGAACATTGTCAAACCAGTAATAAAATACAGGTATAAATGTATTAACAAATATATTCTTGGGATCTATGACAGAGTTTACAAGTCAAATCCAGAAGTAGGTGAGCAAGCCAAGAATATAGTCAAACCATTATAAAATTACACGAACATTAATGGATATATGCTTGCGATCTATGACAGAGTTTACATGTCACCAGTGAGTTGAGACACTTTAATCATTAACCAATTCATTGTGAATACCTTGTGAAATGGGAAGTCGTTCTTCCTCGTATTCTCAATATCCTTGAACCACATGTATTATTTTCATTTATCGGAACAATTCATCTTTCAAACTGATAATCGACATCATATATTATTACCAACAAGTACAACGATCATAGAAAAGAGTTAATACGTCACTATACTTACGAGTGCAAGAGTCTATTCCATTTCCTAAGAAACTAGGCAGACAGACACATGATCTTTCTCCTGCGTGTATACCACAATACCCTTCTCTGTGACACTTTACATTACTTTTTGTTTTTTTAAGTGAACCTCTCTTGTTGCCAGGTTTACAGGTGAATTCTGTCCTACAATCTTTCGATCTCAACAGGTCACCTCTCTGAATAAAAAGAAACACAAAATTGAATCAGAATTAGTTTTACTACTAAGTCGCTAATTATTGAAAAACAACACGCGTATGGTCTTTTCCATCCTCGATGGTTTTTGTAATAGTACACTGGACACAAAAACATGTATAAGGCTTTTAAATTTGAAGTTTTGTTGTTGAAATGCGAACCTGGTGCAATACAATTGGTACCGTTAATGTTACTGTTCGGTCGATACCTCTGCTGGTTAGCTGTTATTTTCCGAGGGTATCACCAGCCCAGAAGCTAGTACTTTGGTACTGGCATGAAAATATGGATATTGTTCTATTATAAATTTGCTGTTATAAGATTTAAAAATCATTTCAAGTTTAGGAATGTATCTCTCTCGTGCAAAGCTCTGATTCCGTGTTTAAATTTGACTTTACCAAATGTCATTTTAAGATTTAAAAGTTCTCCAATGTTTGTACTATGTTTTGGACTTTCAAAAATTTTGATCTCCAGTATCACTGAATTGACATTAAAACATGTAGTAGAAATGCGCATTTGGTGCAATACAAGTGGTATTATTTATGTAATAAATGCTCCCTTGGTATCTTCTTCATTTTCGGTCACCAAGGTCCATTATTTTAGGTCAATGAAACACCGATTAAGTAATCAATAAGTTGTGAAAATGAACAAAATATGATTTTATAAATCTTATTGAAAACAACTACATTCTGATGAAATCTTAACATTACCTGATGATTATTATTTTGTAGAATATGGGTCCAATATATTCTCTTAACAATTACTCTTTTTCGTTTAAAGACAAATTTTACCTTAATATATCTTCCATTCTTTTCACATCCGCAATTTGAAAATCTCTTTTTCTTTTTCAAAAGCTTTACACATTTATTGCCACTACGTATATGTCCATTTCTGCAGACACAATCTTCAATTCTTGGGCGGAAACATTTCCTTGCTATATTCCGTTGTACACAGTTATTTGGACAGGCCGTTGCTCTCACAGCCCATCTCTCCGTTTTCCGGTCACACTTCTTCTTCTCTGAATTTAAATATTTCATATATGAAATTTAAAAGATGTTAAGATGACTTTGAATACCATTGTATCTAAAAACTGGATGTAAAAAATCCACAAATATCTGTTTTTGTCTAAAATAATATAACTATTAGACATATTCACTTATGAAGGTTTCTTTTTTAACAAATATTTAGTTAGAAACTTATCAAATATGTCCAAATTCAGGTAAACCTAACGGATGTTCTCACAAAATCTGTACACATTTTGCAGGTCCTGTGTCCTGAAATATTCAAAAGACCTGCTGACTTAAAATCTTATCAATATCAGATACCTAGCAATCAATTACAGATGCTATAGTAGTTTCTAGGCTGCATGCAGTCTGCATATTACAGAACATACTACCCAACAATAAACGGTACTTTTAAATTCCACGTTTTTACAAGAACTTAACGTGAAAGTTTCATGAAAGACATCTATTGCATTCAGTTGGATGACATGAACTTCTTTTTATGACAGTATAAATTGAATTTAGGGAAAGACTCATTATATAGCATAATTAAACTGTTAAATCCTTATTTGGCAGCAGTGAAAGTTTCTATTATTATAAAAGAAAAATAATCATCTCACTGTCATTTATATTGATTAAGTGCCAGTCTTTGTATTAAAGAATGAGGATTTAAAAGAATACCAAAACATGGTAGAAAAAAACCCTGCCGAACTAACCATCCTATTTTGAATTTACCCTCATCCTGAAATACAAATGGTAGGTCTTTCGTTTCTGCGTGTCTGGTAATTCTAAATATCTCTAGATAACATTTAGTTAGATTGAAAGCAAATAAAGGAGTTAGTTACCCTTAATTTCTGGTGTTTTCAATAAATTATAAACAGAAATACCAGAACAGTAAAAGGGGACAAATGTTATATTCGTGCATCATTATACATTTTGATATTAAATTAATGTAAACTTGTGTTGGCTTTTGTTTGTCATGTTTTCACCACTGCCTGATTCTTAGAGAGACTGGCACTCAAGCTGTTTTTAAAATGAACAAATGAAAATTTTTGCTAAAGATTTGCAGTTATTGCTGATTTACCAAATGATAATTATTTCAGATAACGAATACAACAAGAACAAGTTTCATTAGAAGTTCTGCGTATATCCTTAAAATTATCTAGTTGACCTAAGATAGATTTAGCTATCTTTTTGTGTGTGTTTGTGGGGAGGGAAGGGGGTGGATTCAGTCATATAACTCATAAACTGTTCCGGTTTTATACATCCTTGGCTTTCGGATTTGAGCGTTCCTGATAAAGGTCAATCCAGAAAAGCGCTTCGAGCGCATGAAATTTATAAAGTGTTGTTTGAATTTTTTGAATGGATTTACGATTTTCAGATAAAAGATAAGTATTTCTACACCTAATATGTAGAAAAAGCATAATCAATAATTTGATTAAAAGAAGGTCTAAAATAGCAAAAAGTCGTGAGGAATACTGAAAGTTCACAAACATCTTTTTGCTCAATTTATGTTTGGAACACATCTATTCAATCAGATTTTAATTATATTGGAATGTTGTAATCAGCTGAAAATTTGACCATGCAAATAACAAATAATATTAATGACATGGTGAAAAGTATTATGATTCCTTGATTTCAACCAATCTATTGACAAGAACGATGTGTTCTTAATAAAGCTTTGTTAATACAAGAGCATTGATATGTAAAACAGTCAATAGCCTTTTATAGCTTACAATTCGGTATGGGTTTAGCTCATTGTTGAAGGCCGTACGGTGACATATAGTTGCTTACTTCTCTGTCATTTGGTCTCTGGTGGATAGTTGTCTCACTGGCAGTCATGCCACATCTTCTTCGTTTTGTATAAAGCATGCCCAGTTAAACAAAAGAAGCACATAATTTAGTCGAGATACTCACTGCACTTTCCACTTCTCCACCTTATTCCACCAAATCCATAGTAATGACACATTGTATAGAATCCATGTTCACTTCTACAGCTAACTTCCTTCATCACGGGTTTATCTTTGTAATTAGCACAATAATCCCGACGACATGCTGCCATGAGTATTTCAACAAGTTCTTTATTTGCTGATGCACATTTCTTGAATGATCGCTTTTTGAAAAAACCACATGTTCTCTTCAATACACGGTCTTTTACTTTACATGTTGGGGTTTCACTTGTTTTGCAACTGAAATAAAAAAGGTCAGATTTGATAAATTACTGTACTTACGTGGAAAATATTTTAGCAGTAAATTCACTTGCAGCACCGGAGTTCACCCCCACTTTTTTGGTGGGGTTCATGTTGCTCAGTCTATAATTTTCTATGTTGTGTTTTGTGTACTATTGTTTGTCTGTTGGTCTTTTTCTTTTTTTAGCCATGGCGTTGTCAGTTTATTTTCGACTTATGAGTTTTAAATGTCTCTTTGGTATCTTTTGCATCTCTTTTACAATCAGTATCTGCTGGACACGTATAAATATATATATACAAGTCAATGGCTTTATGAACAAGTTAAATACAAGTTTCCTTAACTAGACAACTCAATTTGCGGGAGATTCAGAACTTGAAATTGGACATAAACATTTTGTTTTAAAAACCACGTGTTGACTTATGCATGTCTATTTGTTTGGTTTGCTATTATACCGCCATGATATAGCAAAGTTTGCTGACTATGGCATTAAACATCAACAATCATATAATACTATTATCTTATTGACGTTTACCTAGCTTCTCTTTTGTTGATGTCGTTATAATTTGAAACTTCAGCGAGTTTAGCAACACCTTATACTATGCCTAACAGTGATGCCATCGTACATACAAGAACAGAACGCAATCAAAATTACCTTTCTGATCCTGTTGCTACAGCAAAACTATCCCCAATTTTAGAAAACTTCAAACTATCTTTGGAAACGTCAGTCTTGTCTTTGAGTAGCCATTCGTTTTTCTTTCCATTACATTGTCCACAAAGACCTTCCACTCGGTTACCCAATTTTTTAGGTACGGATAAGATAACCATTCCTGCTTCATTCCATTGTAATTCAACGGAGCATTTTGTTTCAACAAGAACATTTAAACCCATGTATCGAATAAATAAAGATCTGTTTTTCGTGCGGTATGGAAGAGAAACTAATTCACGGTCCACCTACAGTAAAAAGATTATTTATGAATAAACGATATTAAATATTCTATGGGATATTAGACTTTTCATCCTATTAATTACTGTGCTAATGATAGAGGCTTGTATGTTTCAGAATACCAATGGAGTTAACACTTTTCCAAGTCGCAGTACGTATTCATTCATCCAATGGGAAAACCTAAAAATATTTTAACTTATCTCATTAGATGAGTATAAATTCACAAGAAAGGTTACGATAATAATGAATTAATGTAAGGCGGGAATGTTCCTTCAGAATGATCTTTCATCACATTTTAGATTTTCTATATGAAATGTGCAAAAGTCAAACGACTTATCATCAGGCAGCTTTATATTTCATATATGATGAAAAATCCAGTTAATGTGATATTTTTATCATTAACTTGTTCTAAATAAATAATAATAAATAAATATTTATTTCATTATAGTGTCACATATTGATTGACAAATATTTACATATCACAGTAAACATCTTTGTAATGGTTGTTAAACTATTGTTCTAAAACAAAAGTGAAATTTCTTTTTTGTGAGTGAAAATACCAAAGTATATGAAAAAGCTGCATATATGATAAAGATAGGATATCACCTTAGACATGCTTTACACAACTATTAGTGATTATTGATTTTTTATGTCTATATCTAGTCTTTACCAATGTTTAAGCAATCATTGTAAAAAAAAAAAAAAAAAAAAAAAAAAAAAAACTGTGTCCGCAGTAGCTTTTTGTTAGAACACAAAGCATTAATTTAATAGTCGCTGAACATTTTAAAGAAAAAGTCAAAACAATAAAAGAAGTTACATTAAAGATTAAATGGTTTACACCTATGTGCATAATAATAAAGCTGGTATAATCATTCTTTATTTGAAACCGTAAGTCAATCACCAGAGTTGATCTTTTTTTATTACACTGCACCTATATATATAGATAATACAGATTATTATTTTAAACTACAACCTCTCTTTTGTAATATTTTTTTCATCAGTTGTTCAGTTTGAATGAATGAATGACAACTACAACCTAAAAAGTTGTTATCTGACGAAAAAAACAACAATTCCTTTGATAAGTACTGATAATTGTTCTGGTAATATTCAATTTATTAGCCACGAATTTTGAATAAATTAACATATTTATGTTGCAATATTTCAATGCTTCCAATGGAAAATATAGCTCACTAAATATAGACCCAACAAAACGACATGGAAAACCGAAGTAAAAAATAGATATATTTAAGGTTCATCATAACAAATGGAGAAAATATTATTTCAACCATATGTTAAATTTAAAATAAAAATGTCAATGGCCTATCCACTATCGTGACATTATGAGTCTGAAATTGCATTATGGGTGATGCATGCATATCACGAGCCACATTCGGCCTCCCTCCGTTTGGAGAAAATACTATTTCTAAAGTTTTTGATATCTTGATATTCAAATTGGATTTATTAGAAATTTTTAATTGATGTTTATATTAGTGTTTTATTTTCTGTCCGACTCGGCTTCTGTCAAAGTCATTTATTTATGTGGACGGTCATCATTTTATTACTAGATTTATGATGTCTGTGGTAGAACCGGCAATGTTTTCTTTACCGTCTCATGAACTTTGGTGCACGTGTTTATTTTCAATCTGTGTCAGGCTTATTTCAGTCAGTTGAATTAAGTTAGTAGCAGTAGCAGTAGCAGTGCAAAAATTCAAATCAACAGCTTCAGAGAAGAAAGCTTTTTCAAAATGTATTTTACAGTTAGGTAGTATTTAAAACTCTGTCATGTAGTGGTTGCTATCGTGAAAATATGACATGGTCACTGAGTGAAGTTACAAATGTAAGTATTCAAGTTTCATCAATTTTCAACACGAAACCTGATTTTTATATATTTTTAAGCAATACTATCAGAGTAAACATTAATATTCCTAGTTTCACAAAGTGCAAGGAAGCCATTGTTGTAAAATTTTGCTTATTATAGCGTCTTTATTAATATTTAAACTTCAATACGACCAGTCATGTTATGAAATTGCTTTGATGATATCAAAAAGGTGAATTTTATAGGTAATCTCAGAGGAATATTCCAGTTTTCTTCATATGACAAGTGCATGGGATAAATATTTCAAACAAGTCTATGTAAAACCATGACTGGGACATCCATTTTGTATTAAAAGTAAGCAAATAATTATTCTCATGTAAACTTTACGTACTCTGACTTCCAATTTTGGTCCAAGTTGCACAGATATTCCATACATGTTAAGTTCAACAAAGCTCACACTAGATGCGCTTTCAGATTTTTTATTGCCTTTGTCATAATTTACTTCAACATTAAACATGCACCGGTTCCTAGGAAGCAGTAATTTTGACAAGGTGTATTTACACTCTCCAGCAAAAGGAAGTGCAGAATTGCTGTATCTAAGAATGGTTGGGTCTCCAAAAGCTGCACAGGTGCATTTTTCTAAAATTACAAAGAAGTTAAATACAACGGCAATTAGTTCCCCCATAATATGAGATCATTGAGGGAGAATTACGATTTCATTGTTTTTTCTTAGTTGTGCACATATAGTTTCTCAAAAAGGCCTCCTAATAAATACCTGTGACAAAGGCTCTCTTCCAGTATTCATTTATTGAGATGACATGAAATTAAATGAAAATCACACTTTATGAATTTCGTGCGTCGGAAGCGCTTTTTTGAAATTCTATACTCAAATGACGGCACCACCTACCATATTAGTATATGAAATTTGTTGAATAATAAAGTACTTACACATGTTGATTTATTCACATGGACCCTTGACATAAGTTAAGATTAAGACCTTTAAAATTATTTGATGTATGGTGCGACTGGTATATTTTGGATTAATATGAATTTGCTAATTCATAACTTGAAGCAAGATATAATATTTTCTTTTTCTTCTGGATTGAAATTCTTTGCAGCTCTGGGTTTTGTACACGATCGTGTCTTTCTTTACTGTTAATGTTGTTGCAGGATGCTCTTTTACCTTGGAGTTCGGTATTTTTGCTATACTTTTTATAAATCCATGCACTTGCTTCATGTCAGTAACCTCGTCGATGGTTGTCTTATATTATATCTTATTGATTTTGTAGGAAGTTTGTGTTGATGGTAGATCTCAGATAGTTTCTGTATAATTGATAAACAATCCTTTTTTTATACAGGACGATTCAATGCTTGATAAATTGTCTAGCACCTATCTATTGTTGAAGACTTTATGTTAAATTATCTATTAATTTCGGAGAAAAAACTGAAGAAGCCTATTAAATTTTGGAATATGATGATTAAAATACAAACCTTGACATGATTTTCCATTTCCAATAAACCCAGAATTACATACACAATCTCTATTCCATCCCCTGCCTTTACATGTTGCATCACGGTCACACCTCTTCCTTCTACATAACTCTGTAACAAATCGACAACAGAGGTGTGAAATCGAGAATTCAGATAGCTTTTTAATGAATAGTCATGAACTGTAATTTCACATACCAATGAATATAAATGCTATAGTATAACAATCTCATGCAGTAATGAAATGAAGGATATAGTATGTTGTATATACAACTAAAAACTTAGTTTTAAAGTTAAGCACAGAGATCTCCTTTAATAAAAGTCTATTAGTATGGATTTCAAATAATATGCAGTGGAATTAACAAATAAGAGACAATTTAAACCGTTTTTGCTTTTATGATTTTTTTGTAATTTCTTGCTACTATTACGTTATGGTCTGATTGTGTGCAATCTTTAAATAAGAACACATAGTATATATTGTATAGAACATTGGAGCATGGAATATTGCATGAAATTAAATCCATTGAAAGAAAAATCAATGATCATTGGATCACGACAAAAAATTTTGTTATAATAGCTTAAATAGAATATGTATTTCTGATCAACTGTCGAAAACGTAACAAGTAAAAAAATTCTAGACAATAGTTAAAACTAGACAGAGCAAATACATAAAATGACAGGTTTGATATCAAATATAATAAGTTTGTTACTAAAGATTCGTAAGTATCTTCCTGTGCACGGACGATTTATTCATTTTAATGCATATAGTCTATCAGTTTTTGATTGTACTGTTTGGGAGAAACTGCAATTGATTGTGTATTTTGTATGGACAAACTGCACACACAATTAAAGAAGTCATCAGATGCTATTTTAGAAGCTAATTTAAATGACAACATTATCATTACTATCTATTAGTTTAAAATGGATTGATATTGAAAAAGGTTACATATCAGAAAGCTATTCTGGTATTCAGATTTTTAAAATGTATTGGCACTTTCTTAGCTATTGGAATAAAATTTTCATTGTGTAAATGTTCCAATTATCAGTTTTGTTCTAATAACAACAAACGTTAACTCCTTCCAAAGCTAAACAATAATATCATACAGAAAACATTAATGTTTGCAGAGCGTATCCATATGAAGTGCAAAAACCTTAGTCAATTTATCAGTAAAATACTGAACAATTAAATAAAACATTTTTCTTCAACATTTTGTTCTTAATACATTCATTTGATCATGAAGTAGCAATATGTCCAAGTTTTGTAAAACTCTATGAATGTCTGACAAAGTTATTGTCTAAATAAATGTAATCTTTGACTGCATCTAAATTTTAACTTAAAAAACTAATTTATCAGAAAAATACGAAAAAAAATAAATTGTTTAATTTTTATAAGTTGCAAATTTCAGATATTTGGAGTTGAATGAATCGCCGGTTATATGACAATGAAAACAGTGTCACTCATTTACTAGTAAATAATTTTGAGTATCAAGGTATTCTCTGGATCATACAATTCAACATGGCAATGTTCAATAAGTATGCAAACAACTTAATCTGCAAAAGTTAACTCCTTAAAACCAGTTATAGAATTTCATACTTCTACATTCAGTAAGCTCTCCACTTTTATCTCTAATTCCATAGTATCCTTTCTTGCAAACACATTTATTTCTAGGACATACAGCATCTTTAACACATTTCTTTCCTTTACATGTTTCTGAAATATAACAAACAACATAATAATATTCACTAGTAGAATCAGAAACTTTTAATCATTGGAATGATAACACACAGACATAAGGATAACACAACACACACACATAAAGATACATAAGGATAACACACATACATAAGGATAATATACAGACATAAGAGTACAGGACATGTTTATGTATATGTCTCATGTTAGGATCTTCGTCAGTTGTTGACTTATAGTAGATCTCATTGTCTAGTCATTTAGTAGACTTGTTATTGATAATAGTCTGATAGAATTTGGTTTTACCTTTTCAGACGCAGGTCGAATAAGAGCTGATCATACAGTATAGACATTTACCGTTGTTGAAGACTCTCTCTGAATGCATTTTGCTTTTTATATCAAAGCGTTGTTTTCTCATTGACATTTACCCACATTTCGATTTCATCTTTGATGCGGCTTTTTGTACGTTTTGTCAAAACAGATCTTATAGATTGAACGATCATTGACTTCTTATACAAACGATCACTTCTATGCTTTAGATTTTTTATCATCTTGGACATTTACTTTCGGTGTTTAAGAGTAACAACTATAAGTCAGATTAGAAATCATGTAGACTAACTACAAGTATTATTTTTCATTAGACTTAAAATATTTATGTCTAGACTTTTTATTTCATCTCAGATTGTCGTAAGATCAAAATGCCAAAATACCGTTTAAAAAGATTCCTATTGGTTAATCATTAAAACGTTTTCAAATGAAGCATGCAACATTGAGTGGTAAGCAATCTTTGATTCAAGGTTTGGTAGCAAGTTTCCCTATACAGGATTGTTTTTTTCAGAATTATTTGAGTGGCTTTTTTCTAAAAATTCTAATTTCAGTTTCGATGCCATAAGTAGTGGGAGGAAAAAGTTGGTTGATCAAGCATTAAACATAAAGGGGATTACAAATCTATCAATAAGCGAATTTTGCACCAATTTTGACTTGACAGTTTTTCCAAAAAGTATTTTCTTTTTAAATTTTAACAAATTTTGTGTTAGAATAACTGTACGAGTTTTTGAAGGTAGTTTTGGTTGCCAATAATAATTTTAAAGTTGATCGATCATTTTTCTGAAGTCGAGTATCTACATTGCAAATAGCATTTTGCGTTTTTTCCCGATTTTTTTCCCCGACCTTTTAATTTTGTCTCCTGTCATTAGTGTTTGATGGAAGGCGAAAGGGGATGTGATTGTATATTATGAAATCATTAACATCACATCTTCCATTGACAGCTTTATAATCTTTACAGTAGTATTTTCAAAATATGTTTTATCGAGATTTGGAAGTACTGAAATGTTTGATTTCTAAACACATATACAATTGATCATTAATTCAAATATTAGCTAAAAATGGTTCAGATGAATTAGAGTAATATACAGATAATTTAGCAATATGTTTAAGAATCGTAGAAGACATATGTAATAAGTTCCAACAGGTTAAGTATTTCATTTGAATTCATTTATGCAATGTGATAATTACCTGAACACCTGTTGATTCCATTGCCATAAGGAAATTCACTGTTACAAACACACTTCTTTTTTTGGCATTTAGCTTCAGCATGACATTTTCTTCTTCCACATTTCACTGAAAATATTTTGTAACAAAGTAATAAGCACTAGTATTAGTAAATTACTATCCGAAGAATAATTTTTGTTGTTGTTTTTCCTTCCTATATTACATAAAACTTGTATTTTCTTCTAAAAAACATATACTTAAACTAGGCAAGAAATATCAAATCATGGTGAAGATATATAGTTGGTCAAATACACTTCCGAAAATGCATTTGCTGCTTTTAAGCAAATAGTAGGGACATTTGAGAGTAAAATGAATTGTCGGCTCTGGGTCATAATATTGTGTCTGAGTAGGGTGATATGTATTCCTGTTACCTTGTCAGATAAGAATTTAACAGTCTGACTCGGCTTGTATGTCTAGTACAAAACTAGAGTACATTCATTTAATCTTAATATATTTGCAACCTGACTATACATACACTACTGCAACGTGACTTTCGCTAATGATTCATCAATGCACTTTTAGTATATTTAAGTTTTACGACATAGGGTCTATAAAGGTTAAGGGAAAGGTTTCGTTCACACAAAACTGATTTAACTCCAAATATGTTTTATCTTTAACAAGTAACACTATTTGAATCATGTGTTGCTTGTTGTTGTTTGGGGAGAAATCCGTTTGCGCCAAAAATGAGTCCTTCTGCGCCAATGTTACGTTTGCGCCACTAATTTTAAAAATACCTAGTATCTTTTGCGGCAAAAATGAAATTAACGATTGCGTCAATTTATCTAAAAAAAATAATAAGTTAACTTTTCCTTTTTAACCGGTTACGGGACCAGCAGTTTGCAATGGCGAAGTTAAGGTTCTTTCTTTGGTAATTTTTCAAAAAAAAAAATCCGTTGATAAATTAGGAAAACTAAGGTTCCAACTCCCTCAAGCAAAGTTGACTTTAGATGAATTATTTCCATAAGTTTGTTTTCAGTTACAACAATTTATTAAGGATTAATATACATAGTAAATATATAAAAATATATACAGGGGTAAATTGGCTCAAATGAATTCTGTAAATTGAAAAACAATATTTTGTGCAAGTCATACATCTTGAAATAGCAATTGTCGCTAAAGGACTGCTGCCCTTGTTTGCCGATATTTGTTTTTATTTAGTCGGATATGTTGGTAGTTTATTAATTAGACATTCTCTGTTGTATTGTAAAGTATTTTGGTGATTCCCATGAACTTTATATAAAATGTATAAAAAGTATATATAGACCACTCTACCAAGAAATTTGTTTTGCATGCACACGTATAAAAATTGCGGTTTTTATCCATTATCATACATTTGAACGTTGTTTTCAATTTAGACTTATTTATAAGTATATACATAAGTATATATTCGAATATATTATCATTTGACTTTAAATACGTTTTTCTATTATATGTAATTCTTGTTGCAAGTACTTGTCTGTAGTCAAAGACCGTGACTAACAAACTATTGATGAGGAAGGATGGCAATTCGGCATTTGCCCGTCAACGGTTACAAACAAAATCTAAAATATAATTATTCCCTCTTTGTCGCCAAGCGATTACCATCGGTAACTGTAAAGGCATCAATATTTGTTTGTGTGATCAGAAAGACCTTTGTTACATAAAATAGGGCAAGTGGTATTCATGCAGATCATTCTTGTACGTTTAGATTAAAAATTGAAATAGGGTTTCCCACATGATTGAAAGGGAACGTTTGAAGCCAATATAAAACGTTGAATCATTCTCCAGATTTACTTACCTTTTAAGATTCAAAGGAGTGGGCCTCGAAGTTTCAAGGAGAAGTCTTTAGAATTGACAAATGAAAACAATTGTTGGTCATGTTTATAATCCATATTAAATACAAAGAGGAATTCTTATGATGGTTCTTAAAAATCACTGTTGTCAATCTTGGTTAAAAGTGATCTTATATTTCATATAAATTGATTCAAATTTATTTCTGATAGAGTTGAATTTTACATTTTAAATTCATAACATGTTGTTTTCATTTTTTTTCAGCACTGGGTCGATACCTCTGCTAGTGGACTATCAGTTCCCGAGCTCAGTAGTAAGTACTTCGGTACTGACATGATTAATAACAAACCTTTCTAAATTTGCCCGTTTATAAATTTTGAAAGTATAAAGAAACTAAGGTTTCAACTCCCCTAGGCAAAGTTGGCATTAAAAGGATTTGGCTATTATTTTAAGTCATTTTTTATTATAAAGCTTTTCAACTGTTTCGGTTTTATACATCCTCGGCTTTCAATCATTCGGCTTTGCGCGTTCCTGGTGAAGGTAAATCCAGAAAATCGCTTCGGACGCTTTAAATTTATAACGTGTTGTTTTCATTGTTTCGATGCATCAGTGCAGCCATGCACTTCACCTTTGAAGTGCTGACAGACAGACACACAGACGGACGGATAGACAGACAAGAGTTATTAAGATATGGCACCGCC
This sequence comes from Mytilus coruscus, assembly GCA_017311375.1. NCBI lineage: Eukaryota > Metazoa > Mollusca > Bivalvia > Mytilida > Mytilidae > Mytilus > Mytilus coruscus. Next base: position 78,783,452 of record CM029599.1, on the reverse strand, counting down.
GTCTAGGGCCCCGATGATTGTACAGTATGGTCAACTACAGATATTGATAAACAATTCTTCCTACTATGCTTTCCGGCAAACAGTTTAGGGGGAAATGCGTTCATAAGGTGTCATTATGTTACTATAGTAAAACATTTAGCAAATCTGCTAAGTTTGGTCAAGATAATCTATAATAACCCCAAAAAATAATTATATTTCTGAAAAGTTTCAACGTGAATTAACATGACACCATTGGCTCCAATGTTTCTATCTTATAATAAAAAATGATGTTTCTGTGTAAAGGGTTTTGCATCATTATTCGTTTAGAGTTTCAAAACATTTGTCATTATTGTCTCAGAGGAGCAACATGAACCAAACCAAGAACAAAGTGAAAGTAGGTGCTCCGCAGGGGTAAACAGTTCTTATTCCACCAGAGATACTTATCATTTTTACAAGTCGTATCAATGATGTCACAAATTAAGGCGCCAGTAGTTTACTACAAATGTTTAAATCTCGTAAATCGAATGAGAAGAGACAAATTAAAGTAACAAACCAAAAACTTAGGAAATCGCATTAATTCAAAAGGAGCGAGACTGGATGCGTCGACCAAATTTCACAATCGGGAAAAAGACACAATCAGTAAAATATTGACTGCTATCTAACGATCTCAGAACGCGAAAACATGTCGCTAGTGAGTTGAGACAACGACACATAGTGTCGGTAAACTAGTTAGTAATTGTGACCGTAAAACTTATGTAGTGTCGATTTAAGTCGTTCCATCTCATAACTCTGAGCAGTTTTGTGTAAGGAGCACACCTCTTTAAACGAAATCCGTATATTGTGTACAAGCATAAACGTAAAATATCAACTGATATATGCAAACGACATATGACGGATCAGAGGGTATGTTACTGTTGAGAAAAGGGAAGTTGACAATTGAAAATTTGAATTCATCACGTTTGTCATAGATTCTAGTTTGAAGTCGTCCATCTGTGTCAATATCGAGGAAAAGATAAAGATATGAGGCACCTTGTTGTACTTTCGGTAGTATTCTGAAAGGGCATTTTAAAAATACTTACGTTTACATTTCCTTTGGCCTCTGCCTACATAACCCCTATTACACTGACACTTGCCATTTTTACACGAAGCGAACCTGGCACATTTAGAGTCAAAACAGATTTCTGAAAAAAAAATACAATTCAACAAACGTTGGTTTTCCCGTTTGAATGGTTTTACACTAGTAATTTTTGGGGCCCTTTATAGCTTACTGTTCGGTGTGAGCCTAGGCTCCGTGTTGAAGACCGTACTTTGACCTATAATGGTTTACATTTATAAATTTTGACTTGGATGGAGAGTTGTCTCATTGGCACTCATACCACATCTTCTTATATCTATGATTACATAGGAAGACTTAAGTGAAGGTATGTCATTGTTATATACCTGTTAATATAATGATACGCAAAATTTGTTTGATGTTTGATAGACATTGATTAACAATTAATTAACAGCGCCCAATTGATTGCTTACATGCCAAATGGGAGGTTGTGTTTAATTGGAATTCTCTAGAACTTAGTGTTTTATCATTATGAATAGAGAGACCCAGAGAAAAGAACGAATTTCAAAAGTTTTAATATTATGTGTGCTTATCTTTGACAATAATTATCAATTAAATATTCTATGTGTGATCTTATAATTACTTTTGAAATGCAACTTATCGTGGACAGTCAATTTCATGAATGTCAGATTAAACCATTTGTAAATGCTAATATTCCGTTTGTGAACATTGTAAGTACTAGCTCTCAGCCGAACCACTTTTTGTGAATTGTTACTCTGAGGGTATCATCAGCTGATATTCGGTGCTGACATGATTTATAACGTAATTCTATAACATTCTAAGATTTTATAGATTTTCATTATTTTTTTTAAATTATTAAGAAACTTTGGTTGAATCTCCTACAGGCAAAGCTGGCAATAGATAACTGTGGCTATTCTTTTTATGTACCTTTTAGTCATATCATTCCGAACGTTTCTGCGTATTTATTCATATATGGTTCCAAATGCTAAGGCTTGAGCGTTTCTGATGAAGGTAAATCCAGAAAAGCGCTTCGGACACACAAAACTCATTAATTATAAAGTCTATGAAATGTACAACTATTGGATTTATCAGACTGTGAACTCGGAGACTATCTATATTTTTGGACACTTGCAATTGGATTTTAAATGTTAAATTCATGAGGAAGTTACGATCGATACAATATATTAAATTTGTGATAATTTTATTAACATATCTGACTGTAAGTTAATCTAAGTACAACAGATTTCATTTTGTTAAGCTGTTGGTTTCGCTGTTTCAGGTAACGCAATATTAAAAAAAGTATAGGAAAATACCGAACGGCAAGGTACATTCAAAAGGGTTAAGTCCATACAAACTGACAAAACCGAATGCTCGACTATATCAATCAACGGAACAACTAGAAAAAAAAACTGTCATATTCCTGACTTTACTCAGTGATTTTGCAAAGAAAATGATGGATTTAATCTTGTTTTACAGATAGTTAAATCAATTAAGTCGTAACAGTCATCATTTAACTTATACAACACTTTGATATCAACTAGATATATGACAAACGGAGGCATATATAAAATGAAGTATGCAATCGCTAAAGGTTGACACAATCTTGATGCTTATTATGGTATCATTATGATCCTTTGTATTGACCAAATGAGGTGATTTAGCATTCAAATAAGGGATTATCTAATTTTTTATTTGGTCAAATTTGATAATAAAAAAAAGTAATTACCATATACTTAGAGTAAATAACTTATAATTTATACAGTATGGTAGCATTAAATTTGCGTAAACTCCATATTTTTCGAAATTGATGCAGATATAAAAGTTGATTAACTGCTTCCGGTTATTATCGCATGCTTTTTTGAAATGTTATCTCATGGCAATTTTTCGTCACTCGTCGCCGCATAATATACCTCAATCATACAGTTTCAACGAAAAAAGGAACAAATAAGGACAAAAGACAATAATTAGGAAATAGGAAAATGCATTATGAAAAATGTAAAACAAATAATACAATAAAAGCATTCAAATTTTGTATTTATGGGTGTTAAAACTTTAAAATGCTCTATGAAAGTGATGCAAAGTTAAACTTATACATTTTGTCATTTCAAAAACATCAGTGTGAAATCTCTAGAAATTTTAAATACGTTTGAGCAATTTATGGTTTCATTTTTTTATATATATTATTCGATATACTCAATTGCCTATACTGTGATCTTCCAGTTTATATTGCGCTGTTGAGATTGACATGTTTGAAAGAATTTGTTTTATACAATGATATTTTTCAGATGGAAAGTATATGATAAGAAGATCTTAACATATCATGTTTCATATCAGATGTATTTTCAGTCCTCGAGTCTTCGGCTCTTGGGCTGACATCTTGACTTAAGGCTGAAAATACATCTGATATGAACACTCTCATGCAATAATATGATAGCGTTTTCCATTTTATGAAGAATAAAATATGTATTCTCTATATAGATGTGTTAAACGAAGCCACAAAACTAACGCTTAAAATGTCTTTTTCTTCTTTTCAAATGATTTTGCGTTAGTTTAATAGTCTTTCCTTCCTTACAATATTTTTTTTCCCAAATTTGTTTGAAGTAAAAATCGGAAATAAACAAACGACAACAACGATTCTCTATTTTTATGGCAGGATTGGATCTGAAATGTAATCAAATATGTGTAAACACATTCAGAGAATATATCTTAATACCAACAGACAACATGAATAAGAATGGAAAGCAAGATTCTAATTTTTACTGTAAAATTATGTTTAATTATGTCTTGAGCAAGTAGTACTTACGTTTGCAAGCACTAAAACCATTTCCTTTAAAGTTTTCTTTACATTTACACCTCCCATTATCACAGATACCATCTGCATGACACTCACTGGTTGAACTACAATCTCCTGTACAAAGAGCCAATAACGCATTTTATGATAGCGATATATTGATAAAAAAGTATTACTATGACTGCCACTGGAATTGTCAATGAACGAATGACTTATCTTACTTTTTATTTTGACAAGTCTACACATAATCATCATATGTCAGGTGAGAAAACCGCTGTATGCAAGCAATATTCATTGCAGATCATAAACAATATTTCTTAAAATTATGTTTGAATAGATGTTTGATCGGCCTTTTAGTTTAGAAAAGTAGTTGTTAGTATAAAACAGGTGCCGGATAATAAAACAGTCGTCTTTCAACATGATCAATAGCACCAATACTGGTCAATGACATTATAAACACAAGAATGTCTGTATTATTCATTGTCATTTTTATAATTCATGAAAAACTGACTTTACCTTAAACATTGCAAGATAAACTATTGATAGTTTTGGAGGTCTACAAGGGACGACACGAGACGAGACGAGACGATATGATATTATTGAAACTGCTCATCAAAAAATAACAAACGTAGATAAATAAAGACATCTTCACAAAGGATAACACATTAAATAAAAAAAAAAAAAAAACACCAAAAAACAACAACAAATTCTTTAGACGATTTAGAGTTTATCATATTGTATAGACAGACACCTTGTTATTTAGAGCTTATCATATTGTATAGACACCTGGTTATTTAGAGCTTATCATATTGTATAGACACCTGGTTATTTAGAGCTTATCATATTGTATAGACACCTGGTTATTTAGAGCTTATCATATTATATAGACAAACACCTGGTTATTTAGAGCTTATCATATTGTAGACACCTGGTTATCTAGAGCTTATCATATTGTATAGACAGACACATGGTTATTTAGAACTTATCATATTGTATAGACACCTGGTTATTTAGAGCTTATCATATTGTATAGACAGACACCTGGTTATTTAGAGCTTATCATATTGTATAGACACATGGTTATTTAGAGCTTATCATATTGTATAGACACCTGGTTATTTAGAGCTTATCATATTGCATAGACACCTGGTTATTAAGAGGTTATCATATTGTATAGACAGACACCTGGTTATTTAGAGCTTATCATATTGTATAGACACATGGTTATTTATAGCTTAACATATTGTATAGACACCTAGTTATTTAGAGCATATCATATTGTATAGTCACATAGTTATTTAGAGCTTATCATATTGTATAGACACCTGGTTATTTAGAGCTTATCATATTGTATAGACAGACACCTGGTTATTTAGAGCTTATCATATTGTCTAGACAGACACCTGGTTATTTAGAGCTTATCATATTGTATAGACACCTGGTTATTTAGAGCTTATCATATTGTATAGACAGACACCTGGTTATTTAGAGCTTATCATATTGTATAGACAGACACCTGGTTATTAAGAGCTTATCATATTGTATAGATAGACACCTGGTTATTTAGAGCTTATCATATTGTATAGATAGACACCTGGTTATTTAAGACTAAACGTAGACCAAAACACAGTACATGTCTTTTGGTTATAAATGGCATTGCCTTTTAGTCTAAGTTGTATAAACTGCATATCGCATTCATACTCAGGTCTCCGTTTTGCTATTTAGCACCTTAGCTCTCCGATTTTTTGTCGGGGTTCTATGTGCTCAGCCTTTAGTCTTCTATGTAATGTTTTGTTATTTTTGTTTGTCCATTCGTCGTTTTTATTTTTGTCATGATATTGTCTGTTTTTACTGGACTTCTGATTTTTAAATGCCCCCTTGATATCATTTTCCTCCCTTTTTTCGTTGTAAACCAGACAAAAACAGCCAAGACGAACAAAGAACTGAATAAAGTGGAATGACAATAAAAATGTACGAGTTGATATTTTCCACTCGCTCACTACAATTGCGATTGTGGTATGGAATATAAATTGTTCTTACTTTCAGTATGAAATTAAATAAACATTTGAACATTTAATTCTCATTAAATTGAACTATTTTTCCAATTTTTTATTATTTCAGTTTTCAGTTTTCTTGCATGATACATATAACTAAGCTTATTATGAATATACACACTGAGAAAAGAAGTAACAACATAAGATGTTTTCAAATGAGCGAAACACTGGTTAAATAATCAATACAGTGCTAATATTTTTTGCCTTTCAGCAAATTCTTAAAAAAAGGCATATAGTATTCAATGTATTAATCCACATTGATTTAATCTTTTCATCCTTAATGTTTTGCCATCTAGTATACTAAATGAAATGTATATAAGAAACACGTTTCATGCGCATTGCAGTTTGGATAATGATATAATATCCTAGACTTGAAATTGTTTTCGTTTATTGTTTTATACATAGAAAAGTTGTTTTCTTGTAAAAATTTGTCTCATTGGCATTTATACCATTTCTTCTATTCTTTATACTATACCAACTAATTTGATAATTGGCATTTTAAATAGTTTTTACCTGGACATTTTTCTGTCCCACAAGGTTGAGTCTCCTCTCCACTGCCTTCACAACCCCTACCTTCTTCAGATGGAGGTGGATTATTACAGGATCTAGTTCGTGATTGTATTCCACCCCCACAAGTTTTAGAACATTGTCCCCATAAACCATACTCAGACCAACCTCCATTCACTGTAAGTGTTTTCAATGAGATTGATTAAGCAAACAAAACAACAAATTAAATACCTTTTCCATACATAATACATGTATGTTACATAATGTTTACTTTACAATATGAATAAAGAAGCATTGAAGACATTTTATCTTGTCATCAACATTATGTAAAAGAATCAATGCAGTGACTGTATTGGAATAATACGTTTATATCCAAACTTGAAATTCATTCAAATTAAAGTCTGATTGCTGATTATTCTATTTTCATTAATAAGTGTGTAATTTAACTATTAAATTATTAATTTGCTTAAACTCAATTATCACTGATTAATCAGTCATTTCCTGATCTTCTTTATTTTGACACTAAATCAAAAAGGCAAAAGTGTGTGATGCAAAAATCCAAGGGTTTTTCACATGATCTTAAATAATTAATTACTTATATACTTTGACAAGAATTAACAATTAGCTAAACAAATCATCCTTGTGACCAATCAAATCATTAATTCCCGAATGCGCGTTCTGTATGAATGAATTATAAATATTGCCCAAGTGACTCTTTCCTTTTAAAGCTTTCTCAAATCGTTTTGATTAAACATCACTGGCAACATCTTGACTACATCTATTGTTGTATGACGTCAATTGATCGAAATTACATGATTTCTGCCACATGTGAAATTAATGTTTTTTTTTTTAAATTTCAACTTATGTGATAAATCATTGATCTATTGAAATCAATGAAGAGATGTCATTACCAACAAAGGACAAAATAATCTGAAACTTAACAATATAAGGACAATTATTACCAGAGCCAGGTGGTTTAACTAAGATTTGACGGCCTGGCAATGGAATGAAGACGAATACCAAGTGATAGAAACAGTCAAAGCTGGTCATTTGAAACGAGTGAATCAATCTCTAACCTTCGAAACATTAAATCATTATATTACCTGGTCGTGGTGGAGATTCTACTGGAAATTCTTGAGGTTCGGGTTCTGGTGTAGGCTGTACTTGAGGTGTGGGTGCTGGTGGAGTCACTATTGGAGGTCCTGGTGGTCGTGTAGGCTGAACTTGGGGTGTGGGTGCTGGTGGAGTCAATACTGGAGGTCCTGGTGGTCGTGTAGGCTGAACTTGGGGTGTGGGTGCTGGTGGAGTCAATACTGGAGGTCCTGGTGGTCGTGTAGGCTGAACTTGGGGTGTGGGTGCTGGTGGAGTCAATACTGGAGGTCCTGGTGGTCGTGTAGGCTGCACTTGGGGTGTGGGTGCTGGTGGCATTGGAGGCTGTGTTTCTGGTTCTGGGGCAGATAGAGGTTGAGGACCTGGTTCAATGCAAAGTTAAAGTGGATCTGGTTTTAGGATATTGTTTGAATTGATAAACAAACACCTTTATATGATACAAAACATCCAGTTGCAAACATATGACACAATACTTCTTGTTTTTTTATATTGTTTCATAAACTCTTGCATCGTTAAAGTATTTAATATAAATGATGAAAGCAACAATCACTTTTTGCATTACATATGAAAATATTCTTATTTGTTCACAAACACAGTTTCATACCATTGAAATGAATATTGAAATCCTCAGAGATGATACTGAGCTGTCACTAAATTATAGTAGCATTGTCAAACTATTTTTTTTAATAAAGCTAAGCAGTTTATACGCTTTCCACTAGATTGATCAAATTCACTAAGAAATTGTTGGAAAATTATTAGAGGCTCCCAGGAGCATGAATTGCTCAAATGGCAAAATTGCGACAACACGGAAACAATTTGGTAAAAATTATCAACGAACGACAATAACTCCTTATAAGAAATTGATTGACAATTTCAACTCTGATGACTTATATGACTATTGTTTTTCGCTGATCATTTATGCTGTTTACAGTTTTTGTCTATTATAGTTATCATACACAAAAAAAAAAAAAACAATGCAAATTAATGAATATTCACATAGAATGGTAAAATCAGTCGATTGTCGATTTCGGTCATGTTGACTTAGTTGTATATCTTATTTTGCTGATAATTTTAACTGTTTACAGTTTCTTTCTATCTGTTTTAATAAGGAAAAAGTATGCTTTCCATCATTTGACTTTTTTTTGTAGATGTTGTGTTTAGCTTATCACTTGTGATGTTTGAAGTTTCCCTATATATGGTATAGTTAAAAAAGATTTTAGTTTAAATAAAACGCATTAAACATTTGTATAAATCATATGTGTGTATTGCTTACATTTTAGCAGTCTCTTTTTGGACTAAAGCTAAAAAAAAAAAAAAAAAAAAAAAAAAAAAAAAAAAAAAAAAGGGTAAAATTCATTTGAGCCATCTTGATTTATTTGTAGATCTTCGGTTGATTTGATCATTTATATGAGTTTGAATATCTGTTTGGTATCGTTCGCCTCTCTTTTATACTTTTTATTGTTTATTATAGTTTTCAAAATAAAAAATGAACACAAATCGTCTTTTAAAAAATGAACACAAATTCCTGTTTGTCTATTTAAGGAAAATAACTTGAAAATTTTTTTGAAATTGCATCAAATCTTTACGGACTTTCTTTTTTGTTGTTGAAAAGTGAGAAAGTGTTACCTGGTATGAGGACGTATAAGTAAACCATTTGTATAAACATTGCGGTTAAAGGCAAACATGAGGGGAAAGTATTCCGTATATATTCATTACAAATTGATATAGATAAAGACATATTTGTCTCATTGGCACTCAAACCACATCTTCTTATATCTATATATTAACGAGACAAATATATCTACCGACGACGCAAGGTTTTGCAATGAAGAACAGTTTTCAGTGCCGTTATGATAGAAAAATTTACAAGAACAAACAACTTGTTAACTATGATAAGTGTAAACAAAAATAATTTGTAAACTATTGCAGTAACGCATGACATCAACTCGGGGCCACCAAGATAAAAATGAATAAAATATATATGTGAAATTATTAGAATAACAATTTATCAAATGTATTGGGCTTGAATCTTAATGCATGATTTTTTTAGTTGTTATTGGCTTTGAACTAGCTGTCAGTAACTGCGAGTACGCTCAGATCTGTACTGGTGTCTTTTTTGTTGTGGGGATGTATAAATTCCCTGCTATGACCGGTCTGTGTTTTTGTTAGATGGGTTTCTGCTTTTTGTATCGATCTGACTAGTTAAGCCCTTTTCAACTGATTTTTACAGTTTGTTCTTTTGTCATACTATTACACCATTGTCCTAGGTTAGGAAGGGGGCACCAACAATCTAGTTTAACCCACCACATTCTGTATGTGACGGTCCCAATTCAGGAGCCTGTAATTCAGTGGTTGTAGTTTGTTGCTGTATATCATATTTGTTTTTCGTTCATTGTTTTGTACATAAATCAGGCCGTTAGACTTCTCGTTTGAATTGTTTACCGTTTGTCATTTCAGAACCTTTTATCGGTAACTATGCAGTATTGGTTTTGCTCATTATTAAAGGCCTTACGGTGACCTAAAGTTGTAAACTTCTATGTCATTTGGTCTCTGGTAGAGTGTTGTCTCATAATCAATTATACCACATGTACTTATTTTTATATTGATATATGTTGTGTATGGTGTATTTTGATATACCATCTAAACTTGGATTGATGCAAAACAGTGAAATTCCACTAAAATCAATGAGTTGAATTGTGAGCTATTGATCACAACTGGTGCGCCCGTTATAAGTATTCAACATGAAGTTGACGAACAATGGATTTGAAATCGCATCCCACAGTTTTAGCAGGCTAATATTAAGCTTGATTCCAAATTTCAGAAAAAGCTGTTTTTTTCATGGAACCCTGTTTTTGAAAATGACATTTTGCTTTATTATGTAGGACGATTGCTTTTAGGAAAATATCAACATGATTTTTATTTTAACTAGATAAATATGTAGTAATTAGCCGAATTGATGATATCATGGAAAATAATTAAAAACAAAACAATTTCCAATGAATTGTTATGCATATTTTCATCGAGGTTATGTAAAGAAGATATTCAAAATGCTTTTACAAAAAAATGCTTGAGTTATCTTTTAAAATAAGATTAATTTAATGTTTGATAAAATTCATGAAATAAGTATTCGGCCATTACTTTGTAAATTGGACGAAGCCAATAGTGTTTGACACAGGGAATCATTTTGGAATAGCTAATTATATAAACGAATAGATTTTCATTTAAATCCTATCAAAAACAGAAATTTCTTAAAATGTATAATTTCAAGCAAAAACTAAGTTTTTACCACAAATTTTAAGTCATGAATCTTTTTCTAATGCAATTTAGATTTATGTGTATGAATAACAAATAAGTAAACAATTGGGTTTAACAAATATATTTACCAACTGGTACACATTTCCCATTTTCAAAATCATTATCCTTCCATGCATATCCATCATCACATGCGCATATACTGACATTTGGAAGAACACATGTTTTTGTAGCATTTGGGTCAGCAAGTGTGGCAGGACAAGCAGAAGTACTGTCTTTAAACGTCTTATGTTGTGCAGCTTCACATGAAGGCTTAGCTATAAATTAAGTATTATCGATATCATGATACTGTGGATTTATCTATTTTCGTGGGTATCAATTTTCGTGGATTGAGGAAAACTTTTGGTGGATATTTGATTTCGTGGTTTTGCCAATCTCCGTATACAAAGCCTATATAACATTTGTAATTCGTTGAACATTTGAATTCGTGGTTTACCTATACCCACGAAACCCACGAAAATAAGTATCCAACTAATAATAATGAATCCACAGTATGCAACATTTGGAATATTAGAAATGGTTAACATTCACAAAAGTATATGAATTAAATTGACTTCAAATCGAAAGGTTACATGATAAAAGATATATAATTGGTAAAGTCAACTTATGGACTATACTATGTTTACCGGCAATGTATCTGTAAGTAAATATACACAGGACCTGACCCACCAAAACGATACCTGCAATGGATCAATGAATGGTCAAATCCAATCAGTTATGGATCTTATAAAATATAATTTACTTACGACATGTAGCTGTATAATCTGTGGTACTCCAATATTTGAATGGTTTATCCGGCATGCGAAGTGCACAACGGGTCATGTAAGAATGTGATAAATCACACGTTATACTAGGTAACCCACAAGACACCTCTCCACAATGCTCTTTGGCGTTTGCTGTTATATACTGACTACATTTTGTAAATGGACCTTCTTTGTTAGTAGGAAAATCCTGACATCTGATATAGGGTGGTAGTCTACAGTTGGCCATCACAACGCAGCTGTATCATATAAAAACAGTTGTGACCAAGACTATAAATTGATGTTTTCATTTGAAGATACTTATCTTTGATATGTAGAAAATGGAATGATAATGGTTACCACTTGCTGACAAACATTGTATGTGAAAAATAGTAAAGAGGCAAACAATTTCGTAATTATATTGATTTTCTGAATGACCATCATTAAGTGTTTCACGCGTTGTAGATGCATAAATAATAACATCATTTAGTTAATAGCAGTCACTATTCATATCACAAAATACCCGAAAAATACCTTTATGCGTTTGCGTTAAGTTAAAAATACCACTGTTGTATTTACTGTTAACGGCAGAAATTTCGCACTTTCTTTTCAAAACGATTGTGGTTTATTTGATTGCCTGAACTGTTTTGGATATAGTATTCACCACAAGAAAGTTTATATTGCTTCAGAAGACAAATACATTGATAAAAATCTAATGAACATTAATTTCATATTATAAATTAACAATCTATGGAAACTGTACACACGGAAAATGGACAAAAGCCCTCCAAAATGAATATTCCTTTGATCTTAAAAAGCATAGCGGAGCTGTGCACCTCATCCTTTGAAAGTGCACCAGGAGCCTGTTTTTGAAAGTATCGACAGCATTTCAGGAATATCACATGACAATCTAGGATACGTCTTATCAAATCTGTCTTCAGACAGTCATAATCAGGATGGTCTTTTGTTTCTACGTTTAATCTATATATCCAATTTCTTTTATAATAACACTATAGTTATCATATTAAGAATAGTAATAATAATGTGTATAGGATGATTTAAAAGATAAAAAAATAATAACTAAAGTTGAAGAAATGAATACACGTTATTTGCCATCAATTTGTTTTATCTATTCATTTCAAAAATAGAACAAGGGCAATAATACAAGACTTTAAATCTCTTACATCGTAGTGAAAATTTCCCTACCATATTTGACTCTAACAAGCTGCGTTAGAGACTGGTCTTGTACTGTTTTGGCGTTAGATAAGTAAATCCAAGTTAATTCATACTAACCACTTTTAAATGATGTGTTTTAATATTTATAAGATTTTGATAAATGCATTTGTCTTCGGAACAAACAAACAAACAAACTTTCTTTTAGTGAATACTACAACCTAGAACAGTTCAGGTAATCAACTAAATAGATTACTGCACCTGTATTTGACAAAACTTTCTTTACATATTTAAATATTAAAATGACCTGAACTAACCAGCAGGATTTCAGTCAAGTTTGATGTCATGTGATTTTTAAATTTAAATGTCACTACAGATGACATGATTCTTCATTGTCCAATTTCTATTAGAAAATGTTAAATGTATTTCAAACAAGTAAAACATTATTTCATAGGCAAATGAGATGAAAATGTATACAGAATTTTCTTTTTTATATTTATACCTTCATATGTTATGTTATTAAAATGAAGCAGGTTTTTTCAGCCATAAAGATCTTTATTTTTGTTATTTTCAAAATTTGCATCTTTCTTATTTTGATGCATTGCTGGTCAGAAGGTGCGCATTTGGTAAAGAAAAAAAATGACTATAAAATTATTCTGTTTGTATTTCTTGACAAAACTTTTCAGAGCCTATTTGTTTTGTTGTGAAAGTCACCGCACTAAAAGCATGAAAAGCTTGCTTTTAGTTTTAAATTGATAATAGATATATAAATAATCAAGAAATTGTAAAGCAAAAGATATTTTAAACATTATTTTAGGAATCAAAAGCATAAAAAGATCGGTTAATGATAGCTTTATTTTTAAAAATAACCTTTGAATATAGTATTATACTAATAAATTGATATACAATCAATTATCAAAACTTTTAAGTGTTAAGCATTTTAATTGATGTCCTTTAAAATTCAAATATTTTAAATCACATGGTACAATGAAACAGACATTCAAGGTACAAGTATGTTGTTTTGTTTTGATTGAAAAGCTGTTAAAGACTATCTATACTTACTTTATCAAGTATTTAATACCTCAAAAATAAAATTAAAATTGAGACTAAATGGATAACTTTTTAATTATAGATAAAAATTACGAAATTAATAGTGAAGAGTTCGTATATATCAAATATTTTAAAACATACATCAAGAAGAAAATGTGAATTTAAAATAATGGATTTGTAAGATTTTTTTTCTGCAAATATATAGAAATCAAACAGACAATAGGACTTCTTCATTTGTACAATGCAATTCTGCTATCTAATATCCTTTTTTTGTTCCTGTGAAAGGTACATAACTCAGTTGGTTCAATATGGACGCCCGTTCGTAGTAATGTATAGGACTTCACCAACGGTAATATTTCACCACTTAAAAAATCTTTGTTTTCAATTAAAATGATATGGATTTCCTAAATTAGTCAAACATTTAAAAAACTTTTGTAATCATTATAGGGGAAAATTGTTCAAAAATTGATTCCACTGACTGAAATTGATTCCGAGCAAAAAGTCTCATTTCACACCAAGGTTTTTTTTTTCGGTAAAACATTTTATAAAGCTTATTCAATAGACAACGAACATATTGAAAATTGTATTGTTGTTTATATAATTCAGCAGACTTTAGGCTAAATGTCGATCGAATTTTTATTATATTATTTCAATAGTGTTTCCTTCAACCATATTTTTAAACAACAAAAAAATATTCCTTGAATTACAAAATATGATGTTTTATTTTCCTTTGAAGATGTTGCTGTATGCATCTCCTTTTAAAGTACACAAACCTATATTTAAAATAATTGGTCCTAACTGCTTATTTAAACACATCATACTCATGCCTTTTGTTTAATTTAGAGGGGAAACAACTTTTTACGGTTATATGTCAATGACATCTCGAATATTTCTAATGCATGTGTCATACAGTTCTTTTTATTAGCTAGAGTATTAAACCATTATTTCTTTCTAGACGTGTCAAAACCAAAGCCTCAATACAAGCCTGTTTATTTTATTTTTATCTTAAACAACAAAAATAAAACCTTACTCAGTGGTCTTTGGTACAAAGTCCGTATGTTTTTTACTGCTTCCGCAAATAGCCGTTTCATCCATATTTTCACCGTATGTTTTAGGGACCAAAACATCTACAGCATGTCTATTAAACATTACAATCAAACCACACATATGCGATAACTGTAATCTTCCTCCAATATAAGTTATGTAAAGATATCCTTCATCATTTTTATATGGTAGCTTGATGTTCTCACCATTCACCTAAATAAGAAAAAAGTTAAATAACAAAAATATCGAACTCTAAGGAAAATTCAAAACGACAAATGGCAAAATCAAAAGCTCAAACACATCAAACGAATGAAAATCAACTGACGTAGCACAGACATTTCCTTATGTAGAAAATGGTTGATTGAACCTGGTTTTATAGCTAGCTAAACTTCTCACTTGTATGACAGTTGCATGAAATTCCAACAAAGTAGGTTATAGTTTAAGATGTTTTTGCTGAATAAGTGCTGAAATCACATATGTGTTCTAATATTTCAATAGTCTTACGAAGTTATTTGTTGGTGTAGGAAAACACATCTAATTTAGGATAAAAAGAAGTTTCGTAAAGACATATGCCATACAAACTGTACGTTCCCAGTTTTCCAAATGATGGAAACGAGTTAAATCCAGCCACATGTTCATGAGACTTTTCCAAGTATTTTAACTATGTAATTGACGACTTTTGTCATATCTTAATGTATTTTGGTATTTGGGGCGACTGTTAACTGGTAACTGACTTTGTATTTAACACAAAACATTTTAATATCATTACAGTGATTGGTCTTCATCATAATAAATATTGCTTCCACATCTTTAGTTATTATTGAACAAGTGAAATCCAAAGTAAAGTACGGTTATTTAGAACTAAAAAAAAAAAAAAATACGATGAAAACAATCAAGTTCCAATATGTGGAATTGATGGATCCAAATATTTTCTCTTCTCTTTCTCGTCTTGATATCCTATTCAGCGTTCTTACAATTAAAGAATAAATCTCTATGTACAGCGACATATAGCGTTCATTTTCATATAAAATGCAGTGATTAACTAACACTGTAAGGCAATCTATAGTTTTATTTATGTAAAATCTTTGAAGTGATTGATCCACACTCAGATAGATTCGAATAGCATGCATTGCTTTTTATAGTCACTTATCATATTATTTTAGAAAATCAATTATTCGTTTTCAATTAAGATTCACCCGTTTGCTCCTTATTCAAGGTTTCAGAATGTTTAATGCTTTTTATGTTTTATTTTTCAGATTTTCAAGATTTGTTATTTAGCACCACATATAAGAGATATATATCTGAAATGGGCATAAGAAGATCTTGTGAAAATTCAAAACATCATCAGACATGACAGGAATTGCCAATCTTTCAAGAATAAATATAATAATAATAAATGCAGAAAGGCTTGTTAGTGCTATGGTATGTAACTTACCTTTACACTTTTATCCTGTCCCATAACGATTTTGTAATTCCTTATATTGACAACAACTTCTTCGGGTGTTGAGAATTTCAAATAACGCATTTTCGGATTTGTTGCAATTCCCATGCTAACTGATACATCAAAACTGCATACATCAAAAGAATCAAAATATTTAGCCAATGGCGCTTTGTAGCTGCATGCCTTTTTAGGATTACCAATGGTTGTATAAGAATCATCAAATAAACTTGCACTGTTTTTGGCAAGAACAGAACATATCAGAAGTTCTGCAATACAAATATGCAATCATTTAATGATATGATATATACCATAGGAAACATATACCACATTTAAATAATGTGCTAGGAATTTTGTAGTGTGAATCTCTATTTTAATCTGTAAAGCAAAGTTAACATTGGATGGATTTGGCTGTTCTTTTTTTTTATCCCTTTTGGACACATATCACCTAATATTTTTAAGCCTTATACGTAAACTTTGGTTTTGAGTGTTCCTGGTGAAAGTAGATGTAGAAGCGCTTCGGACACACGCAATTATATAAAGTGTTATTTTCATTCACATTACAGGTTAAGTTACTTTACATATTAATATTCTCTCAAAAGGTCGAGTCAGTTGGGATAAAAAAATCCTTCAAAATTTTGTTTCATTTAAGAATGTTTATATGCCCTTAAATTATACTTTATGAAAGTTTACAAAAGTAGTCGGGTAGAGTTTAGTACTCAAATTTGTCAGTTTGTTTTAAGGATGTACTAAGGTGAAATTAAAAAAAATCTAGAATTAAAAATTGATACTATGAATCAAAAGAGCTTGGAGCTCCTTTTTGAGATATTTAATATTTAAAAATTGGCGGGAAAAAGGCTGCCTTGGTCTTTTACCTTATATTTGCATTGGTATTATTTGGTTCTCAAATCGAAAGAAAAGAAATCTATAAATCTGCTTAAATTTTGGCAAATGACCTTTTATGAGCTATTGAAGTCTTATATGAAAAGAAAAATGGGTATTATGGGGCAAAATATTTTACCCATTATCGTAGGAAAAAAAACTCAAGGAGTCTGACATCTGACAAAGATTCCTAAACCTGAGTACATCCTTAAGTGGAACTTTCTAAAATTCAGATTATTGCGATATATTACAAACCAAATTAAAAACAATAGACGATGTAAAATTGCATTTTACATTATAAAAAGACGATAGTTTTCTCAACAAATTTTATTTTTATTCAACGCACAAAAACATGATGTTACTTTCTCATGAATGTCATACAATAAAAAAAAAGGAAAAGCTAACAAGGGAAAACGAATATCACAAGTCAACTACAATCAAACAACACCGTGGCCAAAACTAAAGAGAAGGAAAAGATAAAAATCAATAACAAAGCATTACACAGAAATCTAAGATTGAGCAACACGAACCCCACCAAATACCGGTGGAATATTTGAAATGGTTAAAGTAAATTGGTGTTTTAATCTGGCATCAACCCACGATATAGTTACTTTGATTGTAGAGGAAAACATACAGTGTTTAAGGATTGTCATCAAACACTGCATGCATAATATATAATCTAATCATTTCTTAAAAATACGATGGAATATATAAAAAACTCGTCAAAGATAAAAAGCTAAATCATAGATGGAAAGAAAAACAAATTACAAACCAAACTTTTTGTGTAAAGGAAAGTGACCTGAAACATCGTTGTTGAGCACAACATCAACTCAATTAATAGTGAGATAAAATGACATCGTGTAATGCAATTTTGAACAAAATATGCAAGAACTCAGTTTTAATCCATATGTTCAATAAGGTTTATTTAGTTCAGCGTACTTGATGGATATTATTCAAGTAGAGGTTCTGGCCGCTTGTTTGGTAATGGTTATGATAATGATGAAATCATTTGGTCCAGAGGCTATAAAAGTTGTGATTGAATAAGCAGCAGCAATCAAAGATCTTAAATCGTCACCAAATTCAACAAATGATAAAAATAATGAGAAATATACTGTATTTAATCCCAATTAGAAAAAAAATGTTGGTCAAAATGTAACTTGCACTTCTGATCAGAAGTGCATATAAGAAAAATGTAGTTTTGTAATATCATACTACAATTAGAGGTCCAAGAAAAATACACAAAACCAAAAACTCAACATCTTAAATAAATATGTAAAGTTAGCAGTGAACCCAATATAAAAAAAACCCAGTTATATTATAAGTGTATTCATACAACATCTACAATTATGAAAGGTAGGTTACTATGTCCCCAATATTATTGAAAAACAGTCAGAGAAAACGTTACCATTGATTTATTTAAATAGTTTTACGAAAAATTGTCTAAATGCACAGCCGAATCACCTCTAAGACGTGTAACTTGGAAAAAAATACTTAAGGGCGAATCTGAGCGTGCAAGACACATTCATAGAAAAGCACAAAGCATATGTATGTAGACAGTAGCTTGATCATAGAGGACACTTGGGAAATCTATGATACTTCAATCTTGATGGTTTTATATTCTTACTATCGCTCAGATTTCTTTGGTTTATTTTTTTATCTTATCAAAATGTTGCAAAGTAATTACCATTAGACTCTGGTGATTGTCCCGGTGTCCATGGGAAATTAGGTTCAAAATCTGGTATTACAGGTTCTATTGGTGCTGATAAGGTCACTACAAAAATATGAATAAATATACATTTCTGTAAAGAAAATAGAAAAAATCTTGATACAAATACATTGTATGATTAGCAATGTATGTAACTATTGAATATAAATTCAATTGTAGCACAAATAACTACAATATTCAAAGATCTTAGAACAATGCTAAATTGATAACATTTAAGAATTTCGTATTCAAGGATCAACAAGTTAACATGGATCGTAACTGAATTAAGGAACAACATAAACAACATAAGTAGATTGCCAACTACACTCAGTGACAAACAATCCTACGAAGTATAAAGA
This sequence comes from Mytilus coruscus, assembly GCA_017311375.1. Taxonomy (NCBI): domain Eukaryota; kingdom Metazoa; phylum Mollusca; class Bivalvia; order Mytilida; family Mytilidae; genus Mytilus; species Mytilus coruscus. Next base: position 78,764,233 of record CM029599.1, on the reverse strand, counting down.
CTTTCTGTCAAATGGTCTCAGGGGAGATGCGTTCTCCAGGTGATACTGTTACAATATAACAACAGTTGTTAAAATCCCATAACTCCTGTAAAATGGCCGATATCAAAATGACGATATAATATGGCCAACCACACATGAAGGCAATCAATGCTAGTAAGTATGAAACCCTTCTGTAAAATGGTCTAAGATGAGTTGCAATCACAAGATGGTATTGTCTCAATATTTTAATAAAAAAGTCAAAGTCCCGTTAAAAAATGTTATGATCAAAATGGCAGCATCAAAATAACCAGCTATAAATGAAAGTATTAGAGCTTTCTGTCTAATAGTATCAGACGAGTTGCGTTGATAAAGTGACACTGTTGCAATACAACAAAAAGTGATCAAAGTCCCAAAACTCCGGTCAAAAAGGTCGGATCAAAATTATAGAATGGTATGATCAGCATGGACTCAAAAGAGTTTCGTTCACAAGGTGTCATTGTCATGACAAATTTCTCCCTAGTGAAACATTTATATCTACAATCAAGAAATTGGTTATTATTACTGTTCACATTAGATTAACTTTATGTCAGTTCTCTGGCTGTAAACTTCTGTAGTATAGATAAAGAATGATTATTTCCAACAGAAGTATTATCAAATTAATTTGACGGATTTTCATGGATTTTGACTAAACCCATGACTCATAACATCAAAGAAACAAGTTTGTAAATAAAGTGGCGCAATCGGTCAACAAAGGATTCCGGTATCCATAGAGAGATATTTTCCCCAGTTTTATCTAGCAAATATTACAAGATTTAATAAATAAGCTGAATCGAATTGGACAGACAAATCTTATTGAACATCTAGAGATGCATAGGGTAATGCAAAGTCAAATATAATTATATCATGCTCTGGAACAGAATTTAGTTAAAGGTTATTTCTCGTACATATACTGATATTAAAATATTGACAGGAGGACATACAGAACGAACAAGTGACAACATGATCCTAATTTACCCCAAATACATTAAAACCTCAGATACAATTTATGTGTAATGATATAGTAATCATAGAAGATCCAAAAACTACCAATGTAACTAACAATATAAGAGAGCGTTTAAAATTTTCAATCACAAGGAATCATTGTTATTAATTTCAAATGTCTTTATGCAGCAATTACAGAACCAATGGACAAATCTAAATGTTAACGTTTGTACGATCAATCGAATATTTACGCCAAACTCATATACAGCCTAGAAATATTTTAATGTAAAATATGACACAGCCTATAAAAAAAATTGATAAATTGTAAGGAAAGGTTAATTTCATTTTGATTATTTAATCTAACCATATCAGGGAAGATGCATTCCTATTTTACAGATAGATATGAAACCAACAATTCAATGTGTCATCATCTTATAAAATAACAAATTGAACTTTGGAAATCTTCATATACTGCTGTCTGCATTTCTATTTGAAACACTAACATTTGCAAAATATGAACTGAACATTTCAATTGATTCACAATTGGAAAGCTTAATTACATATAAATCGATAACATGTGCAAGACCATTTTGACTGCATAGTTGTAAAGTAAGCAACATTCACAATTGCACAAATTTATCTGAACGGCTTTTTGTTTTAAACTTAAGATGTAGAGGAAAACATTAAGAAAACATTATAATTTTACTTGTAAACTATCTATTAAGTAATTTTCTTTTGAATATTATTTTATAGCAAATAAAAACGTACAAGGGATTATACCGAAGGTCAATTTGAAATAAGAACATTAATACGTCCTCTAAAAATAATATATATACAGTTTAAGACTAAATGTGCTGTAGCTTAAAATTTCCGTATATTTTTGGGGTCTCAGCTACATTAGTTTTTGCCCTAAAATGATAATAAATTTAGAAAAAAAAAGCTTAAAGAAAACAAAAGTACTTTTTTCATAAACATTTACCAAAAAGTTGATAAAATTAGAAAAAAATGACAAGACAATAACGATCTTTGTACAAAAGAGTAATGATGTAATTTGAATCATAAAATACCCTTTCAAGACATTACAAAACAAGAATGTGTCCATAGTACACGAATGCCCCACTCGCCTTATAATTTTCTATGTTCAGTGGACCGTAAAATTGGGGTCAAAACTCTAATTTGGCATTAAAATTAGAAAGATCATATCATAGGGATCATGTGTACTAAGTTTCAAGTTGATTAGACTTCAACTTCATCAAAAACTACCTTGACCAAAAACTTTAACCTGAAGCGGGACAGACGGACGAACGGACGGACGAACGAACGGACGCACAGACCGAAAACATAATGCCCCTCCACTATCGTAGGTTGGGCATAATAAACTTTTAAATGAAAGCCCTCCCTGATCTGCAAACAAATATAACTACAAAAATTTACATTAACATCATTTAAGGGCTTAATATGTACTAATGGTGTATATATAACCTGGACATTCATCTGTATTACAGGATTCCTTCTCTTGAGATCCTCCATCACACTTTTTACCACCATAAGCTGGAGCAGGGCTAGTGCAGGTTCTAGTTCTGACTCGTTCTCCTGTACCACAACTTTTTGTGCAAGGTGACCATTCTCCATAATCAGTCCAACCACCATCAACTGACAATTGAAATTTTTATATGAAGTTAAGTTTAAAAAAAGCAGAAAAAGAATATTGTAAACGCAGAAATTGAATTGTAGGGGTATACTTTAATGAACTAGCATCGAGACAACAAAAATTACTAAAAGACATCTAAAGGTCAACAAACAGTCTTGAAAAGCAGTCACTTTTTCATTTAATATATCAATGTTTTAATCGACATGAGTCTAGATGGGATAAAATGTAACAGAGAGTATGAACTTCAAATTCACATATATCTAACAAACCATCTTAATATGAAAAAAGACATATAATGCTTAATGTCCAGAATTAGTCCAGGCACATGATTATATGGCGAGGGTTAAACTATTTTTTGAGAGTGTAACATTCTTTCTTTTTAATTCGATCAATGAACTGAACTCATGTTTATGAAAAAAAAACATACAGTCAAATCATGAAGGGATAAGCACCTATGCAAAATGTATCATATTTTGTTAAATTCTGTGATAAATTATAAAAAAAAGAAAAAACAGGAAGGACAAGTATGATCTATTAACGGGGGAGTAACTTCAAGTATTCATTGATGTTATTTGAGGTAATAAAAAAAGATATGAAAAGCGTTTAATTAACAACCCTTTAAATGTAAAGTAAATTAATCCCATGATTTTTAAACAAATATAAAATAAATATCTACATTTTTATCAATTAAGAGCTTAAATATGTATTAATGGTGTATAACCTGGACATTCGTCTTTATAACAAGATTCAGTCTCTTTAGATCTCCCATCACACTTTTTACCACCATTAGCTGGAGTAGGGTTAGTGCAGGTTCTAGTTCTGACTCTTTCTCCAGGGCCACAAGTTTTTGTGCAAGGGGACCATTCTCCATACTCAGTCCAACCACCATCAACTGACAATTGAAATTTTCTTATGAAGTTAACATTAAAAAGAATAATAAAAGAATATGTTTTAAGCATAAAATAAAATATAGGTTAATACTTCAATGAACCGGCATTCAAACGACATAAATAAGTAAAAGGCGTCTAAAGGTGAACAATCAGTCTTGAACAATAGGCAGGTAGGATTCGTGTTGCTCAGTCTTTGGTTTTCTATGTTGTTCTGTGTACTGTCTTTTGTCTGATTGTCTTTTTCTTTGTTAGCGATGGCGTTGTCAGTTTATTTTTCGACTTATGAGTTTGAATGTCCCTTTGGGATCCTTCGCCTCTCTTTTCCCATTTAATTCATATCAATTTTTCAAATCACAAACAAATCATTTGAAAATGAAATATTACACCAAAAGGTTAACGTCACGACCTGTGTCAGACACGTGATGATATTGCTGGAGTTATCTCGATCATTTAACTAATAAATGTCCACGAACAAAAATACAAACAAATCATTAAAGGATAAGAACTTAGTATTGTACCAGTGTTATTAAAGATAATAAAAAACACAATCACAAACAAAATAATAATGAGGAATTTCCTATCAAAATATGCGTGCAGCAACCGAGGCTATATCAAAGAACTAAACCTACTGATATGTAGTCAAGTCGTCCTTCATTCTAATATCAGTTGATGAACATATATACTTTAGATTAGATTTCAAACACCAATGATGTAAACAGTACAGGAAAAAACATTGTACAATGACTAGATCCAATTGTATAGAATCACAAACAGTACATTTTAGTCTTTATTCAAACTATTAATTAGTATACAGATATTCACTCCCAAAACAAGTCAGACGCAATGGATATGCTTAAGTTGTATAAACACAATTTTAATCATCAATCATCAATACCAAAAACAAAACGGGGTACGGTTCGATGAAACCTTTGATTTGCCTCACAGAAGATGCAGGAAAACGTAAAACCATTTCAACTAGTATATACTCTTATTATTAATATAAAGGCAACAGTAGTATACAGCTGTTCAATAGTCATAATTCGATTAAGCCAAAACAAATCCGGGTAACAAACTAAAATCGAGGGAAACACATCATCTATAAGAGGAAAACAACGGAACAACAGGAACACTGAACTACATTAAAAGCAAACGTCAACATACATATAAACGGACTATAGATGCCAACTGCCATATTCCTGACTTGGTACAGGACATTTTAAGAAAAAATGGTGGGTTGAACCTGGTTTTATGGCTAGCCAAACCTCCCGCTTATATGGCAATGTTAAAAATACAGCTTAAAATGACAACACTACGTGACAGGAATGCAGTACAAACAAACGCAAGAACACTCAGCACAGAGAAATACATACATAAATAATATAAGAGTACATTACAACATGTAAACATTATAACACGAAAGTAAAAATATGTAGTAAAAGACCATCGAAACGCGAAAAACTAAATTGAGTCAATCATCATACTGTCAGGTACAGAAATTTCAGACAACAATGAGGACAATTGTTTAGTTGTTTGATTACTATTTTTTGCGTTTAAAATATTTCAAGTTTCTCGTGAAAAAATCGAGTGAAGTAGTTAATCTCTCTTTACATTGCTAAAAAGATATATTTTAGATATAAATTTAAATATACGTTTGTAGTAAAATTGTCAATATTTAGATGTATAACATAAACATTAATCTAATGGGACTGCATTGTAAGTATTATCATCCTTTACAACAAACAAAAACAACTGATTTTCAAAGTTTACACTCTGCATGCCACAATTTATCATATAATATGTTACAACCTTAGATAAACTGACAAAAGCTTTATTTTTCTAGTCTAGTTGGCCTAGTGGTTTTAGGCGCTGGACACAGTTGCTCAGGCCTGCTTGCTATTTTATGTATTGAAAATGAATAAATAAATTTAAGATACACCACTGATATTATTTTTTTACATTTTGATTATGAATTGACACTGACGAAGGCCTTTGATGTACCGAAGTATATTTCATTACGTATATATTTCATCTTGTTGGTATATTTTTATACTGTGCTATTTATGCAGACAAATTGCATATTAATTTTGATTTACAGTCACTAACCATATATCCTTTTGTTTGTGACGTTGATAAACTGTTTCCATAAAGTTTTCTCCATGAAGCCAATAAAGAATAAATACTGGTTCGGGGATATTTAACGCCGTCCGTTTCAAATACAAAAGCGATGGATTTAACCCAAAATATTTCAATCGGAATAGTTGTAAAAGTTGCAGCATAAAGAGAGAAAACATAATCGAAACAAGATAGAAATGATCGACAAAGCCTTGGACAAATAAACTTTATATTTCGAGACAATGTATGGTTATTTTTTATTCATCTTTTGTCAGTTTTATTGCACAACTCTTTAGACTTTTATAATTGTTTTTGTTTGTGCAGTATCGTTAACTTAAGCGATCAGATACTTATCGAATTTGCTAGTTGGTTTTTTTTTCTATAGACTCTTATCTATAAAAGAGTCGGAGTTTGGTAATTTTGTTATTTTACTTTTTCTATATGTCAAACTTAGTATTTTCATGTTTGTTTATCTTTAATTTCATATATATGAATACATAATCCAGATAATAATTATATATTTTTTCACATTTCCTGTTATAAGTCATTTTACGTAAATAATATATTTTTATTGTTATAAGTTTAGAAAAGATAATAGACATTAAATAAGTCAGTGAACATTGTCTGATCAAAAAATAAAAGTGTATTGTTTCACATTGTTAACAACCCGGGGCATACTAAAGCTTTCAATACGGTACGTGTTTTGCTCATTGTTGATGACCGCCTGTGTACCTGTAGTTCATCAGATTCTTGTACATTGATGTTTTGGATAGTGTTCCATTGGAAAACACATCATATTTCCTTATTTCTTAGATAAACATTAATACATGATCTGTGCAATATCTACCAAGTTAACATCTAGAAATTCCCATATCAGCCCGAGGCGCTATTTATAAGTGAAGCCCTATCACCTATTTTTCTTTTTTGTCTGTTAGTTAATGCATTGACATACATAGTTATGGAATTCCGGAATATGCGTTGGAATTACTTAATTTCTGTTGTTATAGCTTACTAAAATTTGGACCACGACACAAACAGTCTTTCCCTTCTGAAAATTCCAAGTATGACGTTCCACGATTTTTATTTATTTGAAATTTAGTGTTTTATTAGATATATCAAATTTGTCTTCACAAACAATAATTTAAGTAGCATATAATATATCAAATGAAGATAATTAGTTAGATGAAACAATTTTCTTCCCAAATTTAAATATCCAGTAGAAACCGTACTAGTATAATTTGAACAAAATTAACCGGTATAAACAGTTATCATGACAGAGCCTCATCTTTACAAATGCTACCGTGATCTGTTTTAAAAACTCAATACGCATTATATATAATAATTTTGGCAAAGTAGAAATATGCTTGTAAAACTTGTAAAATAATTTTACTTTATATGTGTTTGGTTGATTTATTGTAAACTTCGTCTACATATCGTTTATTTAAAAGTTACAACACAGCTTCGGGTTTCTTGTTATTTAAGGAATGACTATAATATTTTTCTATCTATGAAGAAAAAACATCAAAAATGTGGTGCACATGGGTTATTTAAAAGTGTGCACCACATTTTTGAGGTTATTTCGAATAGACAGAAAAAACATTACCCTCAGTCCTTATAATTCAATTCTATTTTTTTTAAGGAGTAAATAATGCAAAAAACGTTGATGACGTCACGATCACATGACAAAAATATGTCTATGAGCTGATAGACAAAAATATGTCAGCCAACATTAAGACATCTTACATCCAAAATTAAATTATGATCTGAAATGCAGAAGGATTGACAAACACGTGCAATGTAATGATATGAAAACGGAATCTGTTTATCTTAGTTGATATCATCATTAATCTTTTTTGGCTATAAAGTATATTCATACAAGTGAGAGGTTTAGCTAGCTATCAAACCAGGTTTCATCCACTATTTTATACAGAAGGAAATGCCTATACCAAGTCAGGAATATGACAGTTGTTTTCCATTTGTTGGATGTGTTTTAGCTTTTGATTTTGCCATTTGATAAAGAACTTTCTGTTTTGAATTTTCCTTGGAGTTCGGTATTTTTGTTATTTTACTTTTTTGTTAATTCTACTGACCATCTTCATCTGGTATGCACATTGTAAGATTCAGAAGATGCAATTTAAAAGAATCATACACGAAAAATGATAAGATACGATATGAAGTTGTCTTTTTCAAACAATATGCTAAATTTTACCCGTTTGTGAAGAATCTTAAATCGTCAAAAAAAGAAGAGTTTTGATAGAACAAAACTTGTAAATTAAGAAAATCATACAAGAAAGAATGTAAATATTTTCAAGTTTTAAAGTATCGTCATTCATTATGTTATAATCATACGAAAATTGATATCCACGAAAATAAATGAATCCTCAGTATAACAAGATAACAATATGTGACTGTTTCAAGTCAGGAGCCTTTATATCACTGGATGTCGTTGGTGTATGTTTGTCATATTTGTTTTTGTAATAAATTAGGCCATTAGTTTTCTGGTCTGAATTGTCGGGGGCTTTTATTGACTATACGATATGGGGTTTTCTCATTGTTCATAGCCATATGGTAACCTATACTGGCTTATATCCACGTCATTTAAATTCTGGTGGATAGTTGTCTCATTGGCAATCAAATCACATATCCTTATTTTATATTAGTATTTAAAGGTCAATATTTTAATAAAACTCAGGAAATAAATCATGGTGTAAAAAATGATTCATCGAAAATTTTTATTTTCTCATCTTCATCTGATATAACAAAGGGATACTAATAAATAGTGAAACATAATATTCCGTTTGATAAACATGTACAACAAATGATGTTAAAACGTATTTGTTACTCTCAAAGAATGCAGGTTGTTCACATTTTTTATTACCAATGTGACGAATAAATTGCTCCAGCAAATTAGAATGAAATATTCCTCACAAGTTAACAAAATAAGAAATATTTCTTTAATACCTTATAAATATTTTTTTTAGATATGATAAATCTTCAACAAAGTTTTACAGTTTATTCCTATTGTGCGCGGTTTCAATCTTTCCAGTGTTAGATGGATAGTTCAGGGCTCACAAACATATCTAACGTCGTCACATTCTTTATGTGCCAATCCTAAATCAGGACTATGTAGTTCAAAGGTTGTAAATAGTTGTTGTCTGTCACATTTGTTTTCGTTTATTGTTTTGTAGATATGGCTTACTTTTAAGACGTGTACAAAATTTGAAACATAACTTAAAATATAGAAATCACATAAGATTGAACTTTTGTATTTTTGTTACAATGACAAACTATGTTTAGCCGGAATTATATTTGAAACAAAGTCTATCTATGTTCATATCCTTTGAAATTAATGAGACCAATTTGGAAAAAAATGTAATGCATTTTTGTCTTGCAGGTAATATTTAGTATCCTATTTTAAAATGGTCATATAATAAAATCGTGTATTTTCAATGTGTTAAAAATACATACTACTGGGCACTTCTTCCTCTGTTGGTGAGGCTGCAGGTTTTTCTGAAAAATATATAACAGTCGTTTTAGTTTTCAAAAATTGACAAACAACAAGGTGACCGACACGATAGTCAATAATCTTTGACCACTACGGTTAATGTAACATGTGACACCCGACGTGTAAATCTTAAAAAAGTATATTGATAAATTATATTAAGTTATTAGGCATCACTCAATAGCGGATTGGTTATTGACTTTGATCTAACCCTAAGACATCACCAAATTTGTAAACCATACGTTATGTACATCAAGCAAACAATTGTGTTTATAAGGTTTGTGACCTTGGACATGTTAGGCAAAACAATTCTGAAAATTGAAATAATAACTTCTTGTAAAAGCCTATAAAAACGGAATAATATTGCACCATAATGAAAATGTTTAATCTGATTCAAATACAGAAAAGATTAAAAATTGAAGAAAAAAAAAACAACAACAGAGGAACATTATAAACAATTATATAACAAATAAAATACAAAATACACTTATTAAAAACATACTTTTACAGTTAAGAGGAATGTCAGTATCTCGTTCATATCCTTCTGCACACTCGCAAACTCTTGAACCATCAATGGTTCCACACTGCTTATTCTCTCCAGGGCATTTAGAATCCACAGTTTCTTTAATGGCAGGTTTGCCTTCGACATCTATACAACTAGAGAAAGAGCCACATTCAGAATTCATTGGGAATGTTTCGCCCACCTGGAATAATAAAGAAAGAATTATCACAAATTTCTCAAATCATACATTTCATTCTATTTTCTAAGTAGTATTGTCGTGTATTTCAACACTAATAACGACAAATTGGATAAAGGTTTCTGTAGTAATTAGCTCTCATAATAAGTAGGTATTTCATTGATAACAACGATCATTATTTTGGCAATTATAGGGTATTCATTAAAAAATCAAATCTACCAGATTTTCAGGTTAATCATACCTGCTGGTGAAATATAAAGACCATATTTAAGAAATCAATTAGGATGTAAGGATGTTTGAAATTATAATTGAGTAAATTGCAATATGTAAATTAAAATATTGTAACTAACCCTTGCCTCTACATTTTTTGAAACTAAAGAACTGTTTGATAAATGTAAAGTTCACAATAATATCAATGTTCTTTTACTGCGTCATTTATTTGGCTTACCTATTCTTTTTTTAATCGAGTGCAACCTGCGAGACTTATGCACCTACAGCATACTCAATTTTAAGTCCAGAATTTTAAAGAATTAATTTTTATTCTGATAGATGCATAGTTAAAAAAGAGAGGAAAGATTAAAAAAATTCAAGGGGCATCAAAAGCTGGTATGCAAACTGAACAAACTTTATTCATCCCAATCCTTTTCTTCTCTGAAATAATTGAATTAACTTTAACCATTTGTTTATAAATACATCAAGATCCTGTTCCTCCTTCCGATTTTGTTAATTGAAGTACAAAGCAAATACCATAGTGAGTATTTCTGGTTAGTTATGTTGTAGCGAGATTGGTGGGGAAACACCAACTTCCAATCAAACAATATCCTAATTGTCATGCCACTAGCGACTGGGCTGGTGATACCCTCTTGGACGAACAGTCCACCAGCAGAGGTGAAGTCGTTATGATTACTTTGTTTCTTAATGAAACTTATAAAATATACTCCAAAAAGCATTAAAGCCATTAGATTGTTTTCGGGATTATAATATACAGGTTTAGTTCCGTTTTGGAGAAGTATAATGTTAAAAAGGTTGGCCTTCCAGCGGGGACAACTGTGTTCCTCTAATTGCAGATTTATTTCTGATATGAATCACATTATACGGCTTTAACATGACTCATCCGGACTCGGTCTTTGCAGAATTTCACTCCGTGTCTGTTTGTTATCGCGCTTTTGACCTTCTTAATGACTTTATGGTATACTGTGGATTCATTTATTTTCGAAGGTACCAATTTTCGTAGATTGGGGAAAAATTGGATTTTCGTGGATATTTGAATTCGTGGTTTTGACAAAATCCGCATACAAGCCTCCAGAAATTAATTCTTCGTTTAACATTTTAATTCGTGGTTCTTTTTTACCCACGAAATCCACGAAAACTAGTTTCCCACGAATAATAATGAATCTTCAGTAATGAATTTAGGAGATTTGAACATCTGTAAACTACTATTGCCTAGGTATTGTCTTGATTTAACTTCATAATGTCTATGAAAGACCACATCTTCTTATTTATACTTAAAAGATCATTTCACAAAATTTAATCCCACATTATATTCATAAATATCTATATTTTTGTATATGTAATAATTCTATTTCTATAAACCTATTTTTTTATTTATGGTATATAATTTTATTTGAAATTCACATTTGTTACAGATACATAAAGTACCGGTACCTTATCCCGGCCTCGTTAACGTTAGTATATCATTTCAGTGATAAGGTTAGTACTTGTTAGTACCTAATATACAGTTTAGCTAATAAATAATATGCAACAGTTTAAAAAGAAAGTAATATGATATATTATAAATTTTAGTTTAAGAAGATAAATAATTTTTTTCTGCAACCAAATTGTAGAAGTTTTCATATTTGCCTTGTTTATTTGTCAATATTTCGTAATGTTGGAGAAGTTCATTTTTAAAAATTTCAAACACATTAATTTGCTTTGTTTTCTGCTCGGATATATAATATACTTTAATTGTTTTGTTATAAGTTAGGCCGTTAGTTTTCTCAATTGAATTGTTTCATATTTTTCATGTCGGGGCCTTTTATAGCCGACCATACGGTATGGGTTTTTCTCATTGTTGAAGGACGTACGGTTGCCTATAATTGCTTACATCCACTTAATTTGAACTTTGGTGGATAGTTGTCTCATTGGCAATCGTACCACATCTCCTTATTTTTATATTTATATATAATAAAAAGTTTAATTGTTAGAAAATCTTTAATATTGTAATAATTTGTATCGTTTATCTTGTATCCATACAAAGTGATGCAAGTGATATTATATGATGTCCTATTTTGAGTTTATCTAGTATTAGTTTTATTTGATCCCAAAATAATTTCAGATATTTGCATGTCAAAAGTAAAATTCATAATCTTCAATGAAATAACATATATTACATAAAGGAGTTTTAGTTATTTTCCAAGAGAAAAGTAATTGTTTGGTTGGTAAAATGTAATATAGAAATTTCCATCTTAACATTCTCAATTTATTATCTTGGATATAGTTAAAGATAAAGTACAACATTTGTTCTCTTTTCCTTGTATTGTTATCTAAATTAAGAATTCTGTCCCATTTTTGAAATCCTATTACCTTCTCATAATATCTATTTAAAAGGGAGATGTAGATATCTTTGGAGGAAAATGTTTTTATTGATACCATTTTCCTTCTCTATCTTGAAATTTAAATTTGGAGTCGGTAGCAACTTTTGTTTTAGTTAATTCTTCTTTTATTACCTCTTGTTACCACTGTTTTGGTATTGCTTTCATCAATTTAGTATATTCCGAAAACCAATTAGCTTGGCAAGATAGTTTATCTAAAATCTTATTTTGATTTATTTTTCCTTTATCATCAATTATGTCATTTACAAATAAAATTTACTGTTTTTCCAATTTTTTAAAAATAAGACATTTACCATTTAATTTGATATGTTTATTGCCCCATATCAATTGCTATCTAATATGTTTATATGATAGTCGATCTGATTATTTTTAGATTTTGAATTTATCCATGATATGATTATTTTAAGTAAAATTCTGGAACACTTTCTTTTAGTCAATTAATTAAATTATTATTGTTAAAGTTCATTTTAAATATGAGGAATTCTTGTCTAAATTTGTCTAAGTAAAATTTTGGTAGACTTTCCAATTGGGTGATGAGTCTTTATTATCGATGAGTCTTTTTACCCAATTAATATTTATGGATTCTATACTGTTATTTATGTCTATCATTTTAAGCCCGCCAGCATGATAATTTTTACTTATTATAGCTCTTTTAACTTTTTCTGGTTTATTGTTTTATATAAAACTATATATTATTTTTTTAATTTTGCGAGGTATTCTTTATCAATTTCTGATACAACATAAGTGATATACGGTAGGATTAATGATTTAAGAAGAGTTATTTTACCTAACATAGTTAATTTTCTTTTATTCTAGTCTTTAATTTTTTTTCTTCAGATTTTTCGTATTGTCGTTGCAAGTTTATTTTTTTACACTAATTTTAATGAGTCCAAAATATATTCCTAATACTTTTATCGGTTCTTGTGTCCACTTAATGTTTTCAACCTTATCTTTACAGGACTTTAAATTTCCTAGCCATATCCCCTCTGTTTTAATTTCGATTAAGCTTTAGGCCTGAAAGTGATCCGAAAATTTCGATAATGTTCAAAGTTAATGAAACTTCTTGTTTTGAATTTAAAAATAAAGTGGTGTCATCTGCAAGCTGGCTTAACTTTAGAGTATGGGTTTAATTATCTAGTTTGATTTGAAAACCTTTAAATCTTTTATCTTGTCTTAATCTACATGCTAAAATTTCAACAGCAATAACGAAAATTATAGAAAACGCGGGACACCCTTGACGGATCCCGCGCTCAATGCTGAAGGGTCTTGAAATCCACCCATTATTTAATATGCAACCCTTTATATCTGTATATAAAGTATTTATCCACTTCAGTAAAGATTTCTGAAAGCCAAATTTCTTTAATGAACAATACATAAATTACCATTCTAACGAGTCAAATGCCTTTGAAAAATATAAAAAAGGATTGCCCCATCTACGTTGAATTTTTCTGAATAGTCTATAATATCTTGGATTTGTCTAATATTAAACCCAATATATCTGTTTTTTACGTACCCGTTTTGATCACTGTGAATGATTTTATGCAATACTGATTTAAGTCTTTTTTTCAAGAGAATATGCTATAATTTTGGTATCTACATTTAATAAAGTAATTGGTTTATAATTGTCTAAATTTAACGGGTACAACGCTTTCTTTCCTTTTGCAATTTTGTTTGTTTGTTGATGATAATATGCCAATGGCTAAACTTTTGGAATTTACATCTCTCAATTGATAGGATGTGCGTGTATCTCTGATCTAATGTTAACTGAATGGATTAAGACAACACTTATCGGTTTCAACTTTAACTTAATTTAACACAAAAAAATCAGTTTTAAGTATGATCACACAGAAAATTAAATGAACAAGTCTTTAATAGTCACCTGTTTATGGTATAATTTAATATGCAGATAAGTTTAGAAATTGTCCTTTAAATCTCTCTTTTTGGCTTACTAGACTTATTGATGGAAGTTAAAATAGTACTATTGTTGTGTCTGGTTTTGCCTGGAAAGAAAACCTATTGGATAAACGATGGACTAAGTTATCCATTTGTTTTTTTCTGCTTTGAATTTGTGCTCATGTTTATTGGTTATTATTTTTATGAGCTTTGCATAATATTATGCGCACTTTTGTTTACTTTGTTGTTGTATAAATGATAATTTGAAGGACATGTACATGCATCTTTCGTAAAACGTAGGACGTCATGATTACATTTCAACAGATGGTTTACTGTTGGTCTTCATTCATCACTGTCAGCATTCTTCAGTACGGTAAGGTTAATTATTTTACCCTTATCATTTTGTGTGTCTTGTGCATGAAAAGTTACTACAGAGTTATGATAATTTGTGTATGTTTATTATCCCGTTTGTTATATATCGAGGATCGACTCTAAAAAAAAGGGGGGGGGGGTTCAGATGTCAAAAACCTAGAACCTTCGCAGTTATTATATCATGATACGGCCAGTGGATTTCTCGTTTGAATTGATATGAAAAAAGGACACTAATGGTTAAACAGAATACTAGTAGTCGGTTTGGCAAACATGTAAAATTTATAATTTAGAAACGTATTTGTCACCCATATAGAATGCAGATGCTCCCGATTGTATTACCACGGTGTCGAATACATTGGTCCAGTTATTTTAGAGCAGAAATTTTGCAAAATTATTTAAGAAAAAAAAATCATTCTTACGTTAAAATGTTTTTATATTAAAAATGCTTTTTGGTAAGATTGTCATAAATAATCGTTTTTACAGTTTCTTCTTATGTCCCAGGTTAGGAGGAAGGGTTGAGCTCTCACGAACATGTTTAACCCCGCCAAATGTTTAATGTACATGGACCAACTTAAGCCATGAACCTGTAATTAAGTAGTTGGTCTATGTCTGTCAATTTTGTATTTCGTTTATTGTTATGTCATAAATCAGGTTGTAAGTTTCTACTTTATTTATTCACACATGTGTTATGCCCGAGGAAATGTAAGGCATAAACTATTGTTTAGACTTTCTATGGTTGAAGACGGTATGTAGATTATCTAGAACTGTTGAGTTGTTTTATTATTTGTGTTGTATGCATGTTGTCCCAACCTCAAATCTTTTTTTTAAGACACAATTTTATACGTTAGTGTAAACAATTACTGGAAGCGAAGTCTTACATTAGCAGTTATGCTCCTATATTGTCAGCAATCCAAGAAGAAAATTGCATAGCATCAAATAACTTGTTATGGAAATTTAACAATTTATATTTTTAGTTTTCTTTTTTACTCGTTTTTACAGTACAAGATCCATTTGATGTTTCAAAGAAATTTCCAATTTTGTGTTTATTCTCATAGAGTAAAATAGTCTTAATAAGCCCTGAAATTTTTTTAAGCTTTATAGTCGTGCACCTAAAAAACAAAAGGAAAAAAATACAAAGTGATTGAGTAAGTAAAAATTCACTGACACCTTGTCCTAATTCGGGTTGTGAGTGGATCAACTTAATCACTCGAACTATGGACGCAATTCAAAAACCATATCTACAGCCAAAATCTTTTAATAATTGACAAAGGGATGATAATGGATAATGTTTATACAAATCGAAGACAAACATTACAGAGAGAGTGTTGAGAAGAAAAATAAACGATGCATGTTTTTTTGTTTGTTTGGCTTTGTTATCATCGTAATGTTTAAGATGATGAAAGACTTACATTGATCATAATTATTCTTCTACCATCTATCACAGAACAGGTTTCAACACATTCACTTTCCTGAACACAGCGGTCACCTTTATCAACTTTTCCAGATTCACATGTGCAACCTCTAAATGGAGCTGTCGTACAGTCTGAACTCTTATCTGCTTCTGTATCCATACAACTTGGAATACAGGTTACACTGTCAGATTTCACAAATGTTTCAGCACATTTCAACGCTACAATGAATAATGTGAATTTAATATTGAGTGAAACATTTTTCCAAAAAATATGAAGCCAACAATGTGTTCCTTTATATTCATTTAACAGTTAAACTTTTGCCAATAAATGTTTACACTAAGAAGCGGAATTCACAGTTGGCATTATACCACTGGAATTCATATTCTACATGAAAAAAGTTCATAAACGTCTGGTATCTCTGTAAAAAAATAAATTGACATTGCGATCCATTACAAGAAGTTCAGCAAAAACAAAAAAATACCTGCAATAATTCCTTTATTTTGTGATCTTTTTTCGTAAATAGAAATGTTAAATTGTTCTGTAAATACATTAAAATATTCCTAGGTACTAGTATATGTACTTTTTTCGCGGTGTATTTATTTTCACGAATTTCGCGGAAGGAATATTTTCGCAAAAATAAATACACGCGAACATAAATACAATTTTCATGCATATTAAAACCTGGAATACAATATCCCAAATGATCTTGACAATTGTACATGCATGTTTACCTTGATTACCCCCCAAGAGCCTCATTTAAACTGTGATATTGGAAAAACAACACGAGTGATCCACACAAAGAGCCGAGTAAGGACTAAAGATATCACAGAATGACCCACGCTGGTATGACAGTTTTATTGTGTAATTAAACGACAGTTTTGGTGATTGCATTGCTCGAATAATTTGTCAATTTTGTAAACAGGAACTCTGGCTTGTATTATATTGATTAACAAATATAGACTTGATTAAAGAAAATTTAAATAATATATGAACATAACTATAATCAAATGAATTTCAGACAAAATTACAAGTCAACAGTTTCATAAACTGAAAAATTTTGCTTCAAATGTCCAGGTTTATTTTTGAACAAATACATCCCCGATTTAATCCATCGACATTTCAAAGTTTTCTCTTTCACACTATTACTCATTAATCCCTGAAGGGTACCTAATATTCTAAATATAAAATCATATTCACTTCCTAGTAAACAGACCGTTACTTGGAACTTGGAACTCTTGGTTTAATAGCTTCCTTGTGAGCAGCAACCCTCTATCAAGGAAATCATGATATGAAAAACAAGCCCTGGAATATCGTATCAACTGGGAAATATATACTTCATATGCAGGATATGTTGCTACATAAAAATGGAAAGTTCACAATTAGGAAGCTGAAATCATTCTTTTGTCGTAAAGTTTTGTTTTCAACCGACCTTCATTGTCAGTTTTAGATGTTAATCAAGATATGAGGCAGACTTAACTGTATCTGTTGTATTTTATTTGAAGTTCAATGTAATAGATGGGTTCAACATAGACACCAAACTTTGAGTTATTTAGTGAGAGAACATCATCTATTTTATCGGAAAGTGAAGTTAGAGTATAAAGCGAACTTCTTTCTTCGTAAGAAGCTCCTGTATAAAGTCAGCCTCATATGAATAAAGGAACAAGTCGGCAAGAAGAGGATCACAGTTGGTTTCCATGGGAATGCCGATTGATTGTTGAAACACACGTCCTCCAAACGTAACAAATATGTTGTCAATCAAGGAATCAAACATCTTGATAATGTCTGTTTTAATGGTGATTTTTTACAAAGTACGATTTATCCCTCCCTAAGACAAGATACTCGTATCTACGTTAGCCTTTTTTTTTTAGAAACAAAGCAGGACTAACTCTTTCAATTTGTCTTTTAGTTTGGAATAGGGAATACTTGGGTAAAGTATAGAAAAGTCAAATGTTTTAATACTATTGCAAGATGAACGAGTCTTAGATTGTATGTACTCTAAAAATTCGTTGGAATTTTTTAGTATCCACATCTGATTCTTGCCACCTCTAGAATAGGTAGTTTTACAATAACTTTGAAGCCCGGCTTTGATTGCTGATAAAATTGAAGTTAATAATTTAGAAAGAGGTTTCGTGGAGCAATTGGAAGATCCAACAATATAACGTTGTTTGTAAGGACACTGTTGTAATTTAGGTATCAATACAGCGAAGGAAGATCCAGTTTTTCATCTTTTGTTGAAATGCTGAATTATTGTAAAAAATCTGAAAATATCCTGATATTGTTACAAATAGAGTAACAAAATATTATTCTTCTATGTCTGTAATCTATTGGGATCATAATCTGATCTTGATTGAGTTGACAAAGGTAACTCAGATATGGATAATACAGTAAATATTTCATTCATTCATGAAATGAATGGTTAGATGACAATATTTTAATTACAATGCTTTTTTAATTGTTCTGCACGTTAAAACATTGTTCTTCTAATCTAACTTAAAATTCAATAACATGAAGAAGGTGACCAAACTTTAGGAATGCATTTAGAATATACAACAAGAAATAAATGCTAAATGATGGAAATTGAAAGACAGAGAGAGAGATCTAATGAGTTGATAGGTTTAAGCGTCGTCCATATTGTATGCATTAATCTCAAAGCAAATCCATTATCTGTGAAAATGTTATTAAAGGGAATACATGCAAGACATGAACGATAGTTTTATACGACTTCTCTGACATCAGAAGATATATGAGTGCCAAAATATGTAAAATATCCAGCCATGAATGCATCACTCGGCATGGAAATCAACAACTAGAAATTTATTTTACAATAGGGATAAGTACACAATCATTAAATGCACAGATTAGAATATTTTCAAATATCTTAAGTTCTCAGACTGCGAAAACATATATCTGGTATGAGAAAAACAGACACATCTAATTGTTTAACCAGTTTGTGATAATGTTGATTCTTCATCATAATCTTTCATGAGTTTTTTCATATATCAACACCCCTGTGTTAGAAGACCCTATACAGAAAATACAGAAATAAAGCATATCTTCTTCTTTCGGTTTTTTCAAAAATACCAAGCTCACTGTGAAAAAATTGATGCCCGCAAACGCAAAAATGTAATATTGAGTGACAGGACATCACAATAAATTTAAATGTGCATCAAACAAATTGAAACATAATTTTTCTGTTTGTATAAATTCTTCCAATTAATACAAAAACAGATCGGTCATTTGGGAAATATAAAAATATTTATCGGAATACTGATTATTAACATAAAATTGTTTACATTTTTAGCATAACATTCACCTACTTCAAATAAGAATAAATCGATGTTTGGGTAATACAATGTTTAGATGGTTCCACGATTATGTGTGAACGCAAAAGAGCACAAAACCGGATTGATTGATTGATCGATTGATTGATTGGTGTTTAACGCCACTTTCAACACTGTTGTGCTCTTTCGTGGCGGTCAGTTTGTATTGTTGGAGGACGCCGGAGTGTTCAAAGACAACCACCGTCCTTCGATAGGAAAACTGACAATCCTAGTCATTTAAGTTTGGAGTCGAGTGCACCTTCCACGTGCAGGATTCGAACTCAGAACCCGTGATAGCAGGAGGCTAGTGATACAGTAGTTCGACTACTTAGAATACTCGGCCACCGCCCCCAACCCCCCCTCCGAACCCACAAAACTGGAGAAAGTGGAGAAGGTGGAGAAGGTGAGGAGACCCAATTAGCGAAGGTGTCATGCTAAGTTTTTATGAAACCAATATACATTGAGGACTTTATAAACTACTTCTCTTTACAAGAAGTTAGGTTTATGAAATGATCTAGTAAGACAAGAAGTCAGGTTGTTTCTTATTTACTCATTGACTAAATTTAGAATCTTTTACGACAATTCTAAGTATCTGAAATATTTTATATTTGAAAGCAAAGTGTAACAAAAAAGAATCAAGGAAACAAAACAAATTTTCTGGGCAACATTTACTACCAAGCCATACTTACGACAATTAGTAACATCTCTCCATTCCGTCAGATCAATTCTTATTCCATTCTGGCTACCAAAGAAAACGGCTTCCTCCAATATTGGACAGTGTAAAGCTGTGTCGGGATTTTCGCAGACATCAAAAACACAGCTTTCATAATATCCCGAAAGGTCAAGTCCCTCTTTAAAAGCAATTTTGAATAAGTCTTTTCGTGAATCAAGTAGTCCACACCTGTTTCTTTTCTTGGCCTCTATTGTCGCTTTGTCAGTACACTGGACAAGAGGAGTTTCATTTGGACAACTGTAACATACATCACAACACTCGTTCTTATTTCTTTCTGAATATAGTTGACTGTTTCTTACTGAACATGCATCAATTTACCAATGGATAGCATTTTTTTTAGTCGCTTAGTTATGTGACTAAAATTGGTTATCATTCTTGAAACTTGACATGCATAAGATCTTCAATCACACATAACAGATCACATTTGACTTTTTTCTACTATTGTTAACTAAGCTTTCTTCGACGTTTATTTGCCTTGAGCTACGTCATATGGAGTTTATAATTTCTCAGTGTCATTGTATTGTATGTTTTGCAAGGACTTTTTGGATACTTGCTCTATGTATTTCTTTATATTCAGCAACAAAATAAATGACCACACTTTGCTATATCAAATATTTTGTGAAAGTTGTTAACATATAGCTGAATCATTGTTTTCATGTACATGTCTACATAGTATAGATAAAATATGGATTCAATCATGATCTTGAAAATGGTATGCAATTTGTTTTTACTATTTGTTTTTAATTTGCGTTGGTATTATTTACCCTTCCGGAGTACCTGAGATCACCCTTGATTTCATGTTGGGTTCATGTTGCTCCGTCTTCAGCTTTTTATGTTGTGTTTTGTGTACTGTTTGTTTTTCTTTTCGCCGTTTTTTTTTCTGGCATGGCATTGTTAGTTGGTTTCCGACTAATGAGATGGAATATCCCTTTGGTATCTTTCGCCTCTCTTTTGTTTTGCTCTAAATCCGGCTTTTATAATCTTTTCATGACATTGCAACGTGAATGTGCAAATTAAACATGTATTTAGATATACACTATTACAACATAATAAGATAAACCATCATCGTCAACTTATTAAATAATTTAGGGTTTTTGTTTGGTAAACTGCTGTATAATTTGATATAATTTTAGATATGTGTTGTTTTTATTCGATTATGTGTGGTTTTCTGTCATTAATTCACTCTGTGCTTTTGCTGGTTAAATTTTCATTTTTTTTTCTGATTCCTTCATCAAGGTTAAAACCGACGAAACAAACCACACAAAGACATATATTAAGAGACCGTGTCCCCCAAATATCAAAAATACAATTCATTTATTCAATCTATCCTAAGCTAATTTTTTTTCTAAACAAATGAAAATGACATTTGATAAATTTCGTGCGTCCTAAGCAAACTTCTGAATTTATCTTCATTATTAACGCTCAAATCAAAACCACAATGTGTAAATACCTGAAAACGTGAAGAGCTTTATGACCGAAGGAGACCTAAAAAGGGTAGCAAAATTTTATCTACAGTTTTTTTTATAATTTCTAAATTTATCAGCGAATATTCGAATCAGGCATCTCTCCAAAGAGAATCCAAAGAAAAAAATTGTTAAGATATGCACATTATATTTGGGTTGGGTTCTTGGTGCCTAAATCTTTGCATAAGAAATATATTGTGGCTACGAATACAAACAAATAAATTGTTGTTCACAATAGCACATAAAGAAGAAGGCACACAAAGGTCGTGTATGCCACGGTTTTAAAAACATCATAAGAATTCCTTTTTAAAAGGATGGATATTTTGAGAAAAAAAAGAACACGATCTTCCTCTTTAATATAATAAACTGTTGACACTGTGATATGTCTCGCCTATATGTAATTTTGATAGTATAATGTAAATGTTGAAATAAAATGGCAATACATGTAAACAATGCAAAACATTAAAAGTGTATGAGTCATGACTGAAGGTGCAGGGCAAAATAACCTTCATAGAAATGAGAAATGTCAACTCTAATACAAATAAATACTATAGACTTATTATAAGTGATTCCATTGAAACTGACCTAAACCAAAACTTAAACATGTAAACTATGCAAAAGTCAATGAACCATGAGTAGGGGGTGGACCTTATTTTCTCTATGGAAATGAGACATGCAAATGCGCATACAACGTATACCAAAAATCATTGACTTACCATTTGGGATTCATCTTAAACAGACATAATCACACACTTTAACATGTAACTATGCAATAATGAATAGACAATGAATGGGTGGGGTGGTTGGGGAGTGACCAAATAATCTCCATAGAAATGAGAGATGCCAATGCTAATACAACTGCATGCCAAATCATTGACCTACCACTAGTGGTTTCCTTTTAACTGACCTAATCTCAAACTTTAACATGTAAACCAAGCAAAAGTTTCAAATGCAATATATCATGACTGAGGGGGAGAGGCCAAATAATTTCCATGAAAATGAGATGTGCCAATGCTTATACAATCTCATACCAACTATCATTGACCTACCCTATTAATTCCCCTGAAACTGACCTTATCACAAACTAATACAGTGTTAACACCACCGGAAACAGCATGCCGAATTCTCGCTTTTTCGACTTCGTCGAGGCGAGACAAAAATAAGAATAAGTTTTATAATTTCCAATGAGACAACTACCCACCAAAAGACGTGGGAGTATTTTTAAACATTCCTCTTTAACTATTTTTAACTGTCATCATTTTGATAAATATACATTGCCTACCTTTGACCTGGTGACTCCCAACTTTTTCCTATACGATAGTGCAGTTCACGTTTTTTGTTAAGTTTTCCATCACGGTCATAATAGTCATCCTGTTTATCTCTGTTGCAGTTACCACATAATCCAGTGAACTGACCACTATATGCACTATAGGGAGCTTGAACCATTACTTTATGTTTACCATCAAAACTGACATCAATTTGGCATTTTGTGTGTCGAATATGAATAGATCTTGCTTCTCTTGTAATTTCTATATTCTCTTCTTCAAAGTTTTGAGGTCCACTTACTGATTTTCCATCAATCTGTTGAATGAAACTTTAATTATATTATAGCAACAACAATTTTGTTTTAATTTGTATTACATATAGTATCAAAGAATAAACAGCAACACCATCGAAAAAAAAATACAGAAAGGCATTTCCAGGACAACATACTGTCGTGAACAATACACAAGTTTGTTAGCCTACAAACAATCTGCAATAAGCACAATACTTTTCAATAGACATTAAAACAGGCCAATCACAAAGTTTCTTATTACAGACAGGCATTCAATTGAGCCGGATTAAATTACTTTAAAAAATATAACATAAAATTTAAGTCCAATCTGAAATCTCTTTTGTGTATTTTGAATTTTACATTGCTTACCTTTGACCTGGTGATATTTTTCCAAAACGATAGTGCAGTTTACGTTCTTTGTTTAGATTTTTACTTCGTTTGTGGTGTCCTCGTGTACTGTCGTAAATTCATGGGAGGTGTCCGTTGTTATTCTGTGGTTACCATGTTGTAATGTACTATTATATATTTTATTTATGTATTTCTCTGTCCTGAGTGGTCTTACGTTTATTTGTACTGTATTCCTGTCACGTAATGTCATTTTAGCGGTATTTTTAACATTGCCATATAAGCGGGAGGTTTGGCTAGCCAGAAAACAAGGTTCAACCCACCATTTTTTCTTAAATTGTCCTGAACCAAGTCAGGAATATGGCAGGTTATCAAATAGTCCGTTTCTATGTATGTTGGCGTTTGTTTTTGTTGCAGTTCAGTGTTTCTGTTGTTCCGTTGTTTTCCTCTTATAGTTGATGTGTTTCCCTCGGTTTTAATTTGTAACCCAGATTTGTTTTCGCTAAATCGATTGATGAATATTGAACAGCAGTATACTACTGTTGCCTTTATTCAATTCAGTTTGAATAAATATATCACAGATTAAAGTACAATCTGAAATCTTTTTGCAGATTTTATGCTATTTGGCGTATTGCTGTATTGAATGATAAATGTGCTATGTCCAAATTCTACACATAAATACATTATATATCTTTTGGCTTCTAAGGTACTTTTTCAATTATAATTCTTCAAATGTTCATCTTGTATTTAAACAGTTTGAACTGAAATAGTGTTTAACAAATCCTGAATATAGCTTCACAGATTTAATTTTAAGGCCAAACATGCAAATTTCATAATGTTGATATTGTATATTGAAAAGTAAAACAACAAAAATACCGAACTCCAAGGTAAATTCAAACGGAAAGTCCCTTATCAAATGGCAAAATCAAAAGCTCAAACACATCAAACGAATGGAAAACAACTGTCATATTCCTGACTTGGTACAGGCATTTCCTTATGTAGAAGATACACATACAATTCAATCACACTGACAACAACGTGTGAACAAAACAAACAGACACAACAGGAAAAATGTCAAAATAGGGGCACAGCAGTCAACATTGCGTTATAATCTTAATCGCTATAAAAACTAACAAATATGTCAACAAAGAAAAACAAAATGGCATATAGACAAAGGACATAAGCAAAAATGAAAGACAAGAATTAAAAAAAAATGACCATAGCACAATAACACAATGGCGGGTTGTATAAGTACCGAGCCACGCCAAAAGGATATTACCAAAAATAGACTAAACAGTAAAGGTTAATTATTTACAAAGACAAATAAAAGAACACTATTACACGTAATTAAGATGATAAACAACGTCAGTACCTAGAATCTATACTTCAAGACCATCATTTATTATTTGTGAAGTTGATACTTTACCCCCAAAAAAACCTGAAGAAGAAACATAAAAAAAAAAACGCTACACTAAAAAATTTATCTTACAAAAAAACCATGAATAAACTCAAATTCTCCGATGCTGTAAACAGATTCCTATCGAGAAGAGACTACCATCGTATTTACCGTAGCATTTAAAAGTCGGAGAAAGTCACAAATGAGGAAAGAGAAGACGAAATAGTGGAAAGTAAAATAACAAAAATACCGAACTCCGAGGAAAATTCAAATCGGAAAGTCCCTTATCAAATGGCAAAATCAACAAACGACAAATGGAACATTTCAAGGCTATCTGTGACACAGATAATTCATAATTGCCAACACAATTAAACATTTGTTTGAAGTTAATCATGTTAATGACTTGCACGTTATCAGTACGATACAAAGATTACTTCACAAGATGCGCATTTCGAAAGTGATTGTCTCTTCAGTGATGTTCGAGGCCAAAATATTATAAAATCCAAAACATAAAACATACGTTGAAGAGCTTCTCAAAAAAAAAAAAGAAAGACCTACAGTATAGACAAATCTGGAAATAACATTAAAACAAAATAAAGATATTAAAAAGATAATTTGTTTTTAAGAAATAGCATTTTCATTTTGAGGGAGGGGGTAATTTTGTTTCATAAATGGAAATAACATCTGATATAATTTCGTGCGTTCGAAGCGCTTTTCTGGATTTTCCTTCCTTAGGAACGCTAAGAACCCCACTAATTGAAAGCAATGAACGTATAAGACATGGAAACACAAGAAGCTATGACCAAATAGGACATAAAGATATAAGCAAACTTATCAAGGACAACTTTGCCTGAGGGAGTTGTAACATAAGTTTATAATTTATTAATTTATCAACGGAGAATTAAGGAAAAAACATGTTACAAATCATGTCAGTACTAAATCACTGACTACTGAGGTGATGTTCCTTGAGACATTTAAAATGATGTCGATGGAATGATTGTTGAAACAATAACAATTTCATTTCATTAAAATATTTTCAAATTGTATATTGTTAATTGTCATCTCTCTTTCCTTCATGCTCTAAATCAAATCAGTTATAAACAGTATTGATATGAAACTTACCATAACCTCACCACCCTTTAGAATACTGTATACACCATCACCAATTGTGAAATCTACTCTCTTGTTATATGCGACAGGCCTTTCGTTACGTTTTTCTGTTGTTGTTTCAACTGTGAAGGCACACGAATTTTTCGTATCTTTTAGCGCCGACAAAATATATTTACATACACCCATGTGATGTACAACGGCAGAGTCATATGTCCTGGTGTGGGGATCTCCAGATGATATACAAGTACATAGTTCTGAAAAAAGGGTGAAGATAAAACAAAAGTTCAATAAATGCACTGTCCTGTATTAATTAGTCCATTGTTAAGCAAATTCTATTATATAAATTCAAATCGTACCTTAGTTATTGTCATTATACACAATTCAATAACTATTTGGCAGTTTTATTGTAAAGGATAAATAATCTAGAACTTATTTAATTGTCATTCCATCGGAGCGAGATAGGGTATAATAAAAAAACCGAATAGATGATGTTTGACTTGCTTGAAAGTATACTGTTTTATCCCCATGTTTTCGTCCGTCTGTACCACGAAATTTCCGTCGTTTGTTGTTCAGAAACTACACTTCATAGATTCCAGGAAATTTTGCAATAGGCTTAATGTGAGCATGCCATACTGTGTGATGCTATTTCAAATTTATAACTCATCAACTTCCTGTTTACCGAAAATTTAGGTATTCTTACACATATTGACCATGTATGAAATTTATGTCATATCTTTCCCGGAACTACGAACCAGAGCATCCTGAAATTTAGTACATTCATGCTGCATGCTCTACTGCGTGATGCGTTTTCATATGAATCGCTCCTCAACTTCCTGATAACCAAGTACTTATAGCGCAGGTACCATTAGTGCGCAGTCTTTCATAGTTCAACATGTTCTTCGTCAAAAGACATTTGGTTGACCAAAAACATAAGTGTGATCTTTTATTTTATTTAACCAATTTGTCATATTAAAGTAATTGCAATAATGTTCAATTAAATAAATAATGAGCAATTATAGCTTCAACAAACAGTTTATATTTATAAATAGTGCATTTGAAACTTGATAGAATCGAACACTTGTTAAACGACATGTTATCATTTTTCTATAACTTTTAAGAAGAATAAAGTTGCTAACATCAAACCCAGGTAAATATATAGCTTTAACTAACAAGGAACATAAAAAAAGAACAACACCCAAAAACTTTGCATGTTGAGCAAATTAATCATGTTAATCTTTGCTTTGACACAATTACATGATTTATGAACTGGAAATTAACAGACCAAATTGGTTCATTGATAGCATGCCAAAACACTTATTACTAGGCAAATGGTTCCACTGAAACTGATATGCCAACGTAAGCGCTTCAACACAGTCACAGTTAAATGGTATGCTTCAGATCTTTGTGCAAATGACTCTTGTTTCCGGAACAATATACATCGCGCATAAAACTGCTTCAAAATTAATTTGTATGATCGAATTTACATGGTAAAATTTCTCAAGCACGGCTGTGTATCAGTTAAACAAAGGGAGTGCAATTTCGGATTTATTGCATACGGATACCTTCTAGTCTAACATTTTCTTCTGTGAAATGCCAGTTATCCATGTACACATTTCCTTGGCTCAATAGCACTTTTTAATCTTAAATTTTGTATCGTACTTTACCTTTTTTACTTCACTGAGAAGACATTATTTCTAAAACTTTTCCATAGTAGTTGACTTGACACTAGTCTAATCTATATTTTTTTAAATGATCTTGTACTTCTTTAAAAGAAAAATGTCGCAACGAGTTAATTTAGATACCTTTCAAATGCGTGCGCAATATAATTAGCGTTGTCACAGTTTATCTAAAATGTGTATAAGAGATCTCATAGTTTTTGTTTTTAGAATAACAAAGATATAGAGTGTTTTTGAAAGTTTATTTGAATAATCAGAATGAAAATTTTGTTAATTATTAAAGTATGTAGATTCCATATTTTTTTGAATGATCAAACTTCTTTAGACGTACATACCTGAGCACCTTTTCCTAGGATCACCAGTGTACCCTCTTGGACATTTACATTTACCATTTTTAAAAATGGCATTTTCCCCACAATCATTTGCACAGTTTCTGCCTAAATAAAAATAAAATATAGAGATAGGTTAGGATTATCATAGGAATAAAGATAAGAAAAGTACTAGCATTCCACAACTTGTTTAGGCTCCAGATGATATTTGTATAGACAGTTAAAAAATCACAATGTTACCCTCGAGATATGTTATGATATTTGTCTCGGTTGTTTGCTGCCTTCATTATTGACAATTACTTCAAATTCGTCTCCTTTGTTTTATCTTTCAATTCTATAGTACAAAAATAAGGAAAATTTTCTATCATAAGAATTATATAATTTTAGAAAAAAATATATAATATTTGTTATTGCAGAAACATAAAAAACTTGTGACCACCCATATTTTCCACATACAGCACAAATATATAGAATCATTAAGTAATGAATATGCTTTAAATTACATAAAAACTTTTTAATGGTTAGAAACAAAATAAGAATATAAGAATATAAAAATAGTATGTAATAAATTTTGTGAGTCCGAACACTTTTCAGGATATATCTTCACCAGGTACACCGAAAAAGATTATAAACTGTTGACACAGAGATATGTCTGACGTTTATGTAGGTTTGATAGTACAATGTAAATATTGAAATTCAAATGGCAATACTTTCACATGTAAACTTTGCAAGACGTTCAAAGTAAATAAACCATGACAGCAGAGTAAAAAAAACATCGGTGGAAATGAGAAATGTCAACGCAGTATAACTACATATCAAATACCACTGACTTATCATAGGTGGTTCCATTAAGACTGAACTAAACACACACTTTAACATGTAAACTATGCAATTATTTCAAAGTCAAAGAACATGATGAGGGGAAGGGCCATACAATCTCAATAGAAAAAGGACGTAGAAATACTAATACAACAACATACCAAATATCATTGAAATTACCATAAGAGGTTCATCTTACACTGACGTAATCCCACTTAAACTATGCATAAGTGCCAAAATCAATAGACCATGACGAATGGGATGGGGTCACATAATCGCCATGAAAATGATATGGGACTATTCTTTAATAACTGCATACCGGTTCACCTTAAACTGACCAAATCACAAATTCTAACATGTAAACTATGCTAAAGTTTCAAAGTCAATGAACTATAATGAGGAGATTGTGTCAAATTATCTCCATGGAAATGAGACGTGCTGATATTAATACAATTGCATACCAATTATCATTGAAATTACCAGTTGGTGTTCATCTTAAATTGACGTCATCAAAAACGTTAAATGTAAACTAAGCAAAAGTTTCAAAGTCAATAGACCATGAATGACTGAGGTGGCAGAGAGCCAAATAATCTTTATTGAAATGAAATGTGCTTATATTTATACAACTGTACACCAAATATCATTGAACTTCCATCAGTGGTTCCCCTTCTTCTGACATGATCACAATACATTGTTGACAGCCGCTACCGCCGACGTTGCCACCGGAAACAGTATACCTAAGTTTAACTTTTCCGACTTCTTCGAGGCGAGACAGACCATAGATGTATAAATACGTTAGAAGCTGAATGATTAAACAGACCTAAACAGAATATCTAAACTATATAAGGTAAATTTTGTTTGCTGGAGGTGTAACCTAAGGTTCTTGATACTAGTATTTCATTTCTGTTATTGGCATATTTAAAAAGGTATATCATGAATTAGTCAGTTACTAAACACAAAAAACCCATTACAAGGCCGATAATGAAAAAAGCTGTAAAACAGAGATAAACATTAACAGAGTACAAATTGTCCTGGAATATATTACAGATTATAGATAATGACAATAATCAGATTAGGTCAATGAAGATACTATTTTTTGCCAACATTTTTCGTATATGGGGTGGTTTAACGGTATGTCAATTTTTGTAACAGTTTTTAATGATATATGAAGTAGTAAAAGAAATTACTACAATTTTTTGTATTAATATTTTCTAAAAGAAAAATCACATTACTCTGAATTTTCTCTTTGAAAATGTCAAATTATGATAAGCTTTTTATTCATCGAATAATGATTTTTCTAAGTAACCAATATAAGAGATAACGAAATAAAAATTAAAAAAGATTTTTAGTCGAAAGTAAATAATAGTTAGATCTATAATTCTTAAAAAAATCTTTTTTTTTTCTTTTCTTTTTAAAATGGCATGGATATTTATTGTTATGCATTTGAGAGGATAAGGTAAAATCGTAATAAATTTGAGTGTTTATTTTGTACAAACATGAGACCCCCTTCAACCCTATCATATCTAATGTACAAAATAGTATTATCATCCTACAGTATTGATTGCACACTTTTGATTAATTCTTACCTTTTGATAAATATGTGACTTGAAATATAGCCCTTCTACAGTTTCCTCTAATGAAAAACTTGTTTCCTTTTTGTCTGATGAATCTACACTTGTTACGACGATTTCTTCTTTTTTTCCTCTGTTGACTTTTCTTTTTTGCTTTTTGCTTTCTTCTTTTCTTCTTTTCTTGCTTCTTATTAACTTTATCTTTTTTGGATCTTTTATTTTTGAAAGATGGATCCAAGTCAACATTTATAATTTTATCAGCACTCTGAATTTTACATACCATTATCCTTTTGTTTTTTCTATGGCGTTTACAACGTCTTGACTTAACAAAAACTTTCTCATTCTTTATACAAGATGCTGGAATTTCTACCAAAATGGAAAATTAAAAGTTATCATTTAAGTTCTAAACTGTCAAGACATATTACTTATTTACATATTTTTTATTTCAAATTTCTTAAGGAATTACTATGTTCTAAAAACATATTCATATACTATCATTCATGATAAGAGTTGAACTGAAACGGCAATTAATAACCACTGCTCGGAATTGAGTACGAAACAATCATGTGATTGTTGTCTACAAGGTTATTTTTCAGAACATTCAGCAGCTGTAATTCATATTTATTGACTACAAGCGAAATAATTGAACATTACTGAATTTACAGAAGGAAAAAAATATCTTAAAAATAATAACAAACTGCATTTCTTAATTAAAGGGGAATTAGCTGTAAAATTCGTGTTCTCATATTTGATTTATTACATACAAAAACGTTTATCCAAATTATAAAAAAGTCTAAAATAAACAATTTACGATGCATGTAGTCGATATTATGTATCAGCATTTCGTGTGTATTTTAGTCTAGACGCCATCTAGTTAACCATCGAGGTGACCTCCGAAGACTGCCGACGGTCATATAACCCGATATAAACATAAATATAGATATAAATAGATAGCGAACACGTGCAATTGCATTTTTCTAGGTCTGTTTTATTTCATATTATAGGTTAACAAAGTATGTTAATCATCGTTTTTACCTGTATAAGAATAAGTTTTTGTGGATCGAATCAGTCAACTAAATGGTTTACCCTGGTTTTACTTTCAATGTTGACATTCTTTTCGTTTTAATAGTTAAACACGCCTAGTTTATGCGTAACCCATCTCTATTTAAGGGGTTAAATTGAAGGTCACATGAAAACGGATTCAATGAGGTAGAATTATTCAATTGCAAGTGAATAATTCATCAGCGAAATTTCTAAGCTTATTTTGACAAAATTGAACCAAACTGGCTGCTAAAAGCGAACTATTATTTCACTATTACACTTTCATTAATAATTGAACAAAACAAAATCATATTTTGATTTTTTTTTATATCTCGTAGCTAATGCCCCTTTTAACAATTATATATTCTTTCAATATATATCACAGTTTCAAAACAAAATTCAATTAAGGATGTAGATTTCAGGATAAGTATTTGAATATATAAATATCATGAATATATTTATTTCGTGAGCTTGTTTTTATTTGAAACATTTTAAGGTGACAGTAATGTTTTGGTGAATATCAGATTCATATAAACAATATTATGTTATAAAACCTTGTATAACAACTTTGCAATACTCATTTTTATGGATATTTGTGGACTTTTCAATTCGACCAAAGCAACAAATTTAATATATTTTTGAAAGTTGACATGTAATATAATCTACTTGATTTTTTTTTATTAACACAACTTTATATGACAAAGCAATCAGCTGATTTCCGCTATAAGCTTTAACTTTCTTGGTAAACTAGGGAAACCAAGAGCCGGCATCTTTTCAACAATATCATCATAGGATCATTTCACCTTAAGGTTCAGCTTTGAAAGTTTTGTTATTGCAAGGTAAACAAATTACATTGTTGATTTACTGTCATTGTCAATGAATAATTACACTTAATTACAGTTACACGTTTCCTTTATTCCTTGTCTCGCTCCGTTTTGAGTACATGCGATTCCCTTAGGTTTTTATGTCCTGATTTGTGTAAAGTGTAACCATAATAAATGCTAAAAGTATATAAACAGCTTTACCATCACACTTTTCACGTCCATCTCCAAGATAATTAGGTTTGCATTCACATTCATAATTGCCCTTTTTGACAACACACCATCCATTCTCATGACATCCATCATTTTTCCAAACTGTTACCATCTCGCCACCGGGCGCACACTTCTCTTCAAGTGTGCAGTCGTCTTCTCGTCTTATAGCATTAACCTATGGTAAAAACTTTATAAGTAAAAGGTCCATCTAAAGTATCATCAAGTTGTTTTTGAGAAGATTTACTTATTTAAAATTTTAGAAAATAAAATTTCTCTTCATGGAATTTCATATTCCAGATGATCAAGTGGAACTTTGTTTTTTAATACATTTTAGAAGAACATCGTTTAAGTACTGAATTCTTTTAATATCTAAAGCATGTAATGAGGACTGACATTTTACTACATATCATTATTCAAAATATGATACATTCAAATACTGCTAAAAACAATTTTGTACGTGATATAGCAATGTGTTAGATGCCGTTTCAGTTTGAAAGCAATTATTTGTATAAGTTAACGACAGGAGCAGCTAAGCACACCTATGAAAAAACAGCTACAAATATTATTTCAGTGAGTAAATCAATGGAATTGCACGAAAAACTCGGATAATTATTTATATAATCACATGTTCACAGAGGAGGAAAATTTTACTGCAGGCTTCAAAGGGCTGGTATCGCGCACCTGATGTGTATACATAATATTGACTGTACGATGTGAAACGAACTATTGCGTTCGTAGCTATAATAGTTTTACAAATATTGAAAATCTCATTTGAATTATCATTTAAAAAACGATTGGTTCAACTGTGTCTGTTCATAAAACAAAACAGCTAAAATCTATTTTAAATTTTAAATACAAATTTTGAAACACAATCCGGAAACAAAATCATAGTTTGTTTTCTAAAATTGGTGAATCGCCATTAAAGATTGCCTCCCTTGGCTATGTTTTGCATCCGATTGAAACTAAATTATCAATATTTACGAAAATCCACACATCACTCCTGTCATGTTTGGTTATAATTGACCAAGTAGATGCAGAAAAGATAGCAAAATGCGTTTATAGTGTTGAAATCAGAACTATGTACCACCAATGTCGCTTTGTTAACATACATAAAGATATTTCAGTATTACACCAGAAACTCTACACAAAAATTTACGACAAAAGGGATGATTTTTCTTTCCCTATTGTTAATTTTTCGGACGGTGATGTTCCTTTAGCACCGTCTTACGGTGTTTATATATCCCAACTCTTTCGCTATGCTCGTGTCTGTAGTGACGTTTTGGATTTCAATGAGCGTAATCTATGTATTACTGGTAAATTATTAAGTCAGGGATTTCGTTACCACAGATTACTTAAAACCTTTAATAGATTCTTCCATAGATACGAAGATTTGGTTTGCAAGTTTGGCTGTACCTGTAGAAAACTTATTTCAAACGGAATAGCACATCCTAAATTTTAAGATGATGTTGTTAACCGAGCCCGGAAATTTAGATACGATCCGGGTAAACTTATCAATCCTTTAAATAAACTGATTCTAAAAGGTTATCTATTCAACACTGTGATTAAATCTTCGAATATTGTTTTTGTTGGCATAAATATTGATTTTGTATCCGTAAATTAAATCATACTAAATATTACACATATGTACTTTCACGGTACTACAATCTGTCGATACCTATATTTTGGCATTGCACAAGGTAATGTTTTTCTCTGACTGTTAATGACGTCTTTACACTAAATCCATTTGATGTTGGATGTGTACTGATTGATATTTTAGTATCTAATATGATTTGTTTTTATTAGTTGTTACTGGCTTTGAACTAGCTGTCAGTAACTACGAGTACTCTCAGATCTGTACTTAGTGTCTTTTTTGTTGTTAGGGATGAGGGATAGATATATACCCTGCCACGTCCTGTTTGTGTTTTTGTTTTTCTTTTTATCGATCTGATGAGTTCAGCCTTTTTCAACTGATTTTTATAGTTTGTTCTTATGTTGTCCTGTTACACCACTGTCCCAGGTTAGGGGAGGAGGGTTGAGCGCTCACAAACATGTTTAACCCCGCCACATTCTTTATTTGCCTATCCCGAGTCAAGAGCCTGTAGTTCAGTGGTTGTCGTTGGTTCTTGTCTGTCATATTCGTTTTTTTCGTAAATTGTTTTGTTATTAATTAGGCCGTTAGTTTTCTCAGTTGAATTGTTTCATATTTTTCATGTCGGGGCCTTTTATAGCCGACTACACGGTATGGGTTTTTCTCATTGTTGAAGGCCGTAAGGTTGCCTATAATTGCTTACATCCACTTCATTTTAACTTTGGTGGATAGTTGTCTCATTGGCAATCATACTACATCTCCTTATTTTTATATACCAATCAGTATTAAATGAGGAGAGTTTGTAGAGAATCTCAAAATAATCAATCCCATTAACTTTCAAATGTATTTTGTCCTGTATGTCTAGATGATAGGATGTTTAAAAATTATCCTCTTCGGGCCATCTTTTAGATCATATTAAGATAAACACTGACTACTGATAGAAGGGGAAATTCCATACTTTACTCTGCTTATTTTATTTTGATGAGTTAAGTAGTGTCAGAGAACATAAACATATGATTTGCCTTGGGTTTTTTCACTTGGAAAAATGCGCATCCAATGCCGCACATATCCAGAACGATTAAGATCAAATGAAAACCGTTTAAGGAGGGTCTTTCAATAGTCCATCCCCAAAGCTTAAAATATTTCACCATGTAGTTTCAGAGGGAATATACAATTTTTAATATTTTCTTCGGGTTTTAATGAAATCTATTATCCATCAATATCGACATTGCTGAAGTGGATAGCTATTAATGCAACTGCCTTAAATAGATTAAAGATTTATAAGTACACTGTGTATAAATACAAGTAAATTGCAATTAGATAAATCACATTTGATCAATAAAGCCTCTAAAACATTACAAAGGGGTAACACTCATAAATGTCCTGACACTGTAGTTCATGGATTTAATTACAACACCATTCATGTACTATATGTACACATTATAAACAAGTTTCGTGTGCCTACGTATCAGGAAAATCGTACGTTTTAAATGGAGTTTTACTAAATAGGTTTCTCACTGAACCTGAACTACTGGTGAAACATAACTTCTGCTACTTCTCAACAAACACAACTAATTAGAAAATAGTTCAAAGACACCCAACGAAGGATGACTGAAGGTGGAAATGAGATGCATAATTTCAAATATAAAAGATTCATCGGAAGTAGTTTCTGTGCACATGAGAAATATTAGAAAACCCAAACATTTACTGTAAAAAGTGTACGAAACACCTATACGTCTTGCTTTGCAATATTCGTTGCAGTTGAAGCAAAATCTATGTACTATGTGAAAGTATTTCTTTAACCTATATGGCACATTATAGATGTGAAAACTACCTTAAACCTAAAAAAAAAACAACCCAGGATGAAATAAGTTTATAAAAATGAAGAAAAGTACATCACAACTGGATTCACAATGTAGATAAGACACATATACATTCACGAAACAGAGTATATGGCACAGAACTAAATTTTCAAGCGAGACCCTTTTACAGCAGATTCAATCTTGGTTAACTACACACATTCTAGTGGTGGGCGTTAGTTAAACAATAATGTCATCATTCAACCAATAGCAGAACTCATGATCAGATAATGCACACAATTTAAAAGCATAAACTTAAACCTTAGGCATGCGACATTTTGAATAAATCTTTGGGTGTTGATATATATATTTTATAAATTGATGTACTTGTTACTCCAATTAAATTTGTCTCTCTCTTATGCAAATTAGATTTTACCTAAAACAATACTTTCTTCTGTTTCAACGTTACAGATGATTCAAAAAGTATTGTTGCCTTTTTAACAATATACACAGATGTCTGGAGGAATGCACAAATGTAAAAGCTAGATACAGATATAATATCATTAAATAATTACGATAATCTAGTTAAAAAACAATTACCAGTATTTAATAAAATATGCATTGAACTGGATAAATGTGTGTTTTACTTTACCATATCAGGATCTGCTTACCATTCATAAGCACTCGATATTACCTTCAGATTTGGTTAGGGTTCGTTTTGCTCAGTCTTAAATGTTCTATGCAGTGTTTTATGGACTGGTTAGTCTTTTCTTAGTCTTCATTGGTTTTATGACACTGGCGTTTTTAGTGTCTCTTCGCCTTATACGAGCTTTAAACGTTCCCTTGTTATCTTCCGCCTGTTTTAACTATTATTCTGAGTGGATTTTGTCCAGCAAAATGAATGCCAAACAAACAATGTGAGAGTATCATTTTTGTTCAAACACATTTTATTTAATTTTGTTCGAAAAAGATTTGCTCATTACATTTCCCAAAGGATAGATTCTACAGATTTAGAGTGTTTTTGTGAATTTGTCCATAAAATTTAATTTCTTAGGGCTTTAAGCTAGAAAATGCATCAACGGCAAGGAAGATCTTTTATATTGAATTTTATCTTCAAACCCCTATTTTGTTTTCAAGTGTCTATCTAAATCCAAAAAATCTTTTAACCTCTTAAAAAAATCTTTTAAAAATCTGATGGATTTGGTATTATCACATCTTAAATGAAAAAAACCTATGTATATACTATTTTTTTTCTAGAAAGTAATAAAATAATGTGATACTTTAATAGATCTTGAATGGGAACTTAAATGGCTTATTCGTTGAAGGTGCTCATATACCGCAGATAAAATAATATTCTCACTTTTAAACATATTATAAAATAAACAAGAATATTTTACAGACTAATGGAAAGTATATCCGAATCGGACAATGCCATTCTAATCCTTAAATATAATATGTAGGATCTTAAATGGATTTCACTGTTATTTTTTTGTTATATAGTTAGGAATAATACAAATACAAACAGACCAATGCATATCTTATTGATTAATCAACTATTTCAGACACAGACTGATACACTTATATATAATCTGCTGAATAGAAGAGAAGCAACCAAAACTACCTTATAGTACTCATTATCATCAGCAATACATCCACATTGACTTTCCTGGACACATTTCTTGTCATCTAGATAATAACCTTCGTCACATACACAGCCTTCGACAGCTGGTAAATCACAATCTTCATCAGTAGGTTTCTTGTTTTCACATGTTGCTGGACAAGATGAACTGAATTCATATGTTGAATGTTCATCACACTTCATTGCTACAAATATTAAATCATATAAAACAGATATATCTATGGGAAATGGTTATTATGCATTGAATATTATCTTACGGAAAAATTAATCAGCAGAACGACAGTTTCTTCAATAGCACTTAACTGTAGGTTTGTTTGAAGATTCTGGCAACATTTAAAAGGTCACGTAGTCGTGGAGAAGTCTATTTTTGACATTACGTTATAGTCCATGAAGTGCTAGGTAGCTTCGTGAAATATTTGCCTTTTCAAGCCTGTAGATTTCACTGTTACACTTAAAAAAAATGGAAACAGATAAAATTTTACCACTGCTACGTGTATCAATTACACATGTATTAACTCAATAGGATATTCCTGTAAAAGAGAGGCGAAAGATACAAAAGGAACATTCAAACTCATAAGTCGAAAATAAACTGACAACGCCATGGCTAAAAAAGAAAACGACCAATAGACAAACAACAGTACATAAAACACAACATAGAAAACTAAAGACTGAGCAACACGAAACCCACTAAAAACTTGGGGTGATCTCAGGTACTCTGGAAGGGTAAGCAGATCCTGCTCCACATGTAGCACCCGTCGTGTTGCTTATGTTAGTACAAACCCGGTGATAAGTCTAATTCGGTAGGTCACATTCGGGTAAAAGGGGACGACAATTGTAGTGTGGGTGCTTTATCTTTATCTTTATTGAGACCAATGGTTGACTGACCGGAATATACAACCAAAAAAAACTAGCCATTTTGTAGACCTTATACGAAGAAACCTCCGTCAACATTTAGAAATCTATAAGAATGATGATATATATTTTACCAAGGAAAATAATGAAAGCACAGCAAAACCCAAATTACTGTATTTTCATAATATTTCATTATTGAAGTTATACTAGTACTTACGACAAAAATCTGCTTTTCGCCACATTTCATAATTATAGTTATTCTTCCTACAATTCTGTGCCATTGCATCTATGGCAAGACAAAGTGCCTCTTGTTCATATGGACTGCCTAAGTTCATACAAACATCTGTAATGCATGCATCAAATAGCTCCTTTGCCATTTTTGTATCGCTTTTTATACAATCAGCAAATGGTGTTACTTGTCGATCTGGATTCAATTTTCCACAATATTTATCACTTGCTAAAACTAATTTCTGATCTTCAGAACATTCTGGTATCGGCTGTGATACTGGACATCTATTAAGTATAAAAAAGGAAGACGTGGTTTAATTGCCAACGAGACAACTCTCCACCAGGGAACAAATGACATAGAATTTACATATACAGATTACCTTAAAACATTTTATACAGCTTGAAATGACAAAACTTTAACCATCAGACAGTCATTTATAATTTGAAGAATGTCTTATCCTATTACATATCTAGTCTAAATTCCATGTTTTAGAAAAATAAATTGATAACAATTCCTGGTAACTTGATAATATGTTTTCCTTAAATGATTTAAAAAAAAATCGAATTATACTGATGAATGTAACCTAAGGAACCTACTTTACATATATAAAATAGTAACATCAATAATTGTCCATTCCTATGATTTGAAGATTTCAGTTTCACACGGAAACTTTACAACAGAAGAGTCAAGTTTTTATTACCTATTTCTAAATTTAATTTGACAGTGATGTTTTTTTGTACTGTTCTTGCAGTGTGCTTTGTTCCCAACTTATTAGATATATATATTGATGTTTTACATTTTAATGAAGGTTAGCTGTGCATGATTGAAAAAAAAATGATTAAATAAGAGTTTCCGTTACTAGAAATTACTTAAAACATATATCAAATTATTTCATAGATAT
This sequence comes from Mytilus coruscus, assembly GCA_017311375.1. Taxonomy (NCBI): domain Eukaryota; kingdom Metazoa; phylum Mollusca; class Bivalvia; order Mytilida; family Mytilidae; genus Mytilus; species Mytilus coruscus. The sequence goes on along the minus strand of CM029599.1, from coordinate 78,724,731 downwards.
AAAGATTTGCTTTGATAGTTTGTCTGTACCTGTTCAAATCTTATAACAAATCGGATGTCACATCCTAATTTCTAATTGTTAATGGGGCTCGTAATTTAAGATACGATCCATATTGGATCCATATACACTCCTTGTTCTTTTTGAGTAAACTCTTTCTGAAACTTTATCAGTTAAGCAGTGTAATATGATCTTTAAATTATTACCTTTATCGGTACCAATATTAAGTTTTTTTGATCCAATATTTCAACAAACAGTCGGTAAAAGGTTCTAATTGTTCATTCCTACTGACCAAGTTGTTTTGTGCTCATATGAAACACAATTCATAAAAAAACCTTGTTAAAGAAAAAAGGCATTTGCCCAAGTTCTTTAATTTCACTTTCGGAGAAATTGATGATTTCCTGTCACTTGATAACCCACACGTCAGTGATTTCTTGTAACTCATATAACGAAGTTAACTTGACAATAAAGGATACTAGCGAAACTAAAAGGGTCTGCTTCTTATTCGGATATTCTTTTTCTTGATATTGACAAAGATGAACATCTGAAACCGAGTATCTATGGGAATCGTGATTATTTCAGCTTTCCTATTTTTAACTTTACCTTTCCCTTCAGTAATGTGAGCCATAAAAGTGTCCTGTGAAAAAGTGTCCACCCGGATACTTTTTCACATAAAAGGTATATTTAAGTGTGTCCGATGCTATGAAAAAGTGTCCATTCAATCGGACATAAATTCATCATAATATACTATTAAATTATGTTCTGTAGAGGTTGATTTCCAATAAGAGGACACTTTTTCATAGTAAAAAGTGTCCTTTAAAGGGAGATAATAAAAAAGTCATTGAAATGTTTTAGCTATATTTTATTTTCTATTACTAAAACAAACCAACTAAAAACCAGTTATAATTTGATATAATCAAAAATTGAAGGTGTTGAATTCCAAAGCATTTTCAATTATCTTAGCTATAAAGATGTCGACAAAAAGTATCCACCAGCCTCAACTGACAATGAGAAAAGAATTATCAGGAGAAAAGCATCCAACTATAAAATAAAAAATGATGAACTGTACTTTACAACTATTGATAAAAAAACAAAAGAGAGAGTAGAACGACTCGTAGTTCACATTGATAAGCTAGAAAGAGTTATGTATCTATGTCATGATGAAAGTGGCTTCAATTTAGATAACGAACTGAAGCTATGTATACATTTTGTAGGTATTGAGAGTGGACACTTTTTCACGTGAAATACTGTCCTTTCTATGAAGAACACTTTTTCATATGAAATATTGTCCTTTCTTTTAAGGACACTTTTTCAAATCTGTGGACACGATTTCATAGGTAAATATTGTCCTGACAATATTTCATAATAACATTATGTCCATTGACACTTTTTACTGTGAAAAAGTGTCCGGTGGACATAATTTCGTTGCGGACAATATTAAATCCTACATTAACACGCTCAGTTGTCCTATCGTAAGCATTGTCATTCGGATGACAAGCTTCGAAAACTTTAAAACCATTATTGTTTGGATAACGAAAGCATTCAAACCAATAAACCAATAAATTATCAGTTTATTTGCAGTTCATAGATATCAAAACAAAAGACGACCCATTTGCAAAAATGAACATATTAAAAGATTTTATATGGTGAATCACAGCTAACATTTCAACATATGCGTACACAACAATTCTGTAATAATAGCATGTTTTAATTCAATAATAGAGAGGTTGAGCAGGGGAACATGTACGTTCCGCGTGAATAACGTCGTCATTGTGATTGTTCGTATGTTCGGCGTCAATCTGACATAGCGTGCCAGAGTTGGACCCTTCAAAAATGTATTATAAAATGGTGGCATACTGAAGATGACAATCGCCTGAAGGAATTGAATTTTAACCATACACCTTCATTATTAAATTAAAAGAGCGCTTGGTTTCATCCCAAGTACCAAATAAAAAAATAATTTGTGCTGCCAAGATTAAAAATAGGAAAACCTATCCCTTCGCAATGTTTACAGTAACACATTTCAATGAAAAAGTTAAAAATAGGAATTCATCATTAATCGCCAATGTCCCGCCAATTGTCTAAGTTTCAAATCCTATCACATTGTATCGGACGCCGAATCACTGCTGCTATTATCTCTTTCTGTACCCACTTTATACAGCATTTTATTATTATTCCGTAAAGCCCTTATCTTAATTTAAGGGAAGGATTGTCCCTTGATTAATGGCAAAAAGTACCAGGTGGTATTTATCCCAATTAATTTATATGGCTTACCATCCTTACCCCTTATCCTTCGATTACACATCCTAGTTATCAATACCTGTTATAAACCTTGTAAATACTCATATTGTCAGTTAGAATAAAAAGGACATCTAAACCTTTTTCATTACTAACATGCACATTTTTACAGTTTGTTTTCATGATTTTGAAATACCTACAGAACAAAGGTTAAAGAAAAATCAAGCCATTACAACCATTTTAAACATTGTATCAGAAAATCCTATTGCTGACAGAAACAATTTAAGTTTTACTTCTAGTACTCTTAACATAACTATTTAAGCCTTTTGATAATCAGTAAAGGATGCTCGCTCCTCTGTTTCAAAATAATAAGTTTTTTAAAAGACTATTTATAAATTGATAGTTTTTAAATAACGGAACTTAAAAAGCGGGAAAAAATGAAAGGTCGGTGCCTTTGTTTTTGAGATATAATCAAATGAAAATTTGGCGGGAAATGATTCTCTCTAAAATTTTCATACATTTAACATTGGCTCCTTTTCTCTCTCAAAAACTATGAAAAAATAACAAGGATGGTATAAGATTTTTAAAAATTGGCTTTTAAAACAATATGTAATAAAATCATGAAAAGAAAAGTACGGGTTAGCGGGCAAAATATTTATTGGCACTACATGGATAAAACGAGAGGATTCCAAATATCTGACAAAAAGTCAAAAACAAGAGTAGTAAACATCCTTAACGAAAGAAAGAATAAGCTTTTCAAAGGTTACTTGAAAAAAACCTCAACATAACACATGTATTATATGTTGAGTCTTCGGAGAATGTCTGTATCAAGTCAAGAATATGACAATTATTTTCCATTCGTTCCGTTGGTTGATAAAGTCTACGTTTAATCTTGTCACTTGAACTTCCCCCAATATCCAAGAAACATCCTTTTAACTATTTAGCCTTAATATCTATTTTATCGTGGTTGTAGTGTATAAGCCTACAACCCACTTATCCAAGAACTATTCCATCATGAAAAATACAATGGAATTTAGGTGACAGTTTGAAATTAAAGTTCTGTTTGTAGTATGTAGCTGAAAATGGCAGATAAAGAAAGGCAACAGTAGTATACCGCTGTTCAATAGTCATAAATCGATTTATCTGAAACAAATCCGGGTCACAAACCAAAACCGAGGGAAACACATCAACTATAAGAGGGAAACAACGGAACAACATAAACACTGAAATACTCGTTACATTTGGTAGATAGTGTACAATACATTTCGATGCATTTTATATTCTTATTTTTACAACAGTATTGTAATTGAACCTGTCAATTATAAAGCGCATGTTGACACCACTAGTTGCTAATCGTTTACATTTTTATTTCTTCTACTTCTGCCGGAACTATGCATATGTATTTAATAGTACTGTTCTCAATGTATAAAAATCGAAATAACGATTTTAAATCAGTTATCTCAAATCTTGGAATATAAGATTGGGATAATTCGTAAACTTCATTTCTTAATTTCTAAGTTCTAAAAATTATGAATCTACAAACCCGAATTCTATAACTAGAGGCTCTAAACTCTAAAGAGCCCGTTTCGCTCACCTAGGTCTTTGAGCATCATCAAAAATGGACGCTCTCCAGCTTTGTGGACTAGAATAGAATTCATGACAAAAATCTCTTTTTGTTGATCTTGCATTGCTTATCATTTTTCTGTCTACAGTTTCTTTCTATCATTTCTTACAAAAAAACATACAAATGGGTAAAACAATCGTCATTTAAGGGCAATCACTCCTATCAAGAGTCTACTAACAAGTTCGTCAAAAGTTGCAATAACTCCGATATGGATTCGTCGGACGATTTCAGCCATGTAAAATTATTTTTAGATCTTGTCTTGCTGATCATTTTTGCAATTTAAAATTTCTTGAACTAGTTTAGACGTGATATTAAAATATAAGGTTTGAGGTCTGAAGACAATATCTTATTTTTAAAACTGAGCATGGAAAAGTTATATTGCGTCAAAGATTTTGAATGTTACTGTTTGAAAAGAAAAACAGAGTTTCATACGAGATTCACGGAGCAAATTAATTTTTCAATCTTACTATCATAGTTCGCATGTCATTTAGAGATAGTAAACATATAGGAGCCCATAATGGTTTGTTTATGTAGTTCATTCATCCGATTGGTCAACTCTAAGTATTTAATTCTGGAAATTGTAGGCAGATAATTACTATGCAATTGTATTATTTAGTCCCAAATCTAGTGGGATCGACCTTCTTATAGTTAAAGTGTAATTACTTGAATAAAAATGAACACTTTTGAGTTTAAAGAAGGAAATGTGCTTTGAATAAGAAAAACCCTGAAAAGGTATTTCAGACATGACACTCCACTTCCAAGAAAAACAAGGAGCTAAAGTCACTTGTCAATTGAGGAATATCTTATTCTCTTTAACATTGTTAAAGGGAAGGTAAACTTTATAAAATATAAATATCCTGCAAAAATTACATAATATATGCTTACTCTGCAAGTTCTTCTCCGGAATCATCAATAACTTCCCATTCTTGTCCCCATAGAACATCTCTTTTCGATTTAGGTACATTTGAAATATCAGTTCCGTCTCTTAAAATAAACTGGTTACTGTCAGTACAATCACCACATATGCCCTCTGCGTACTGTGAATAGTTTTTAGGGATATCAAGTTCTAATCTTGACTTCCCATCCCACAAAACACGTATGTCACATTCTTCTGAGTATATTTCTAGCTCTCGGGTTTCTTTTCGAATGTTGATTCCACAGTTTTCGATGTTATACGCTAATGATGATACTTCTAAGTCATCCACCTTGAAAGATTGAATGTGTAAAATCAAAAAATCTATAACAACATAAATAGACATTTCAACTATATTTAAAAAAGTTAATAAAGGAACACCAAATAACGTTTAAAATAGCTTTCCTTAACTCAAAATGTCAAATGACAAGTCAAACGAGATACTCCCGGTTTTCTTTCGTGGATTATGAATATCATCATGGCATCCCCTCCTTTTTTTTATTAAGGTTGTTTGTAACAGGGAGTACAACAACACTAGTTGCACAACATTACCATTTGAATCTTTGGAAATTAATTATCTATGATACACTGTATTATCAAAGTTCTTATTGAAACTTTTAAAAGTTTAATTATTGCACTCCTGCAAACAATATTTAATACTTATAACTATCCTTTTTGATTGGTTTTGGCGGGGTGAAATATTACTTTTGTTTTTGATTGGTTACTGTTTGTTATGTGCGGTTTTACTTTGACCTTGTCGTCTAGAAATTACCTTACCTGTGTAAACGCCATTGAAGTTTGGTCAGATTGTACTTTGAAACCCTGATCTACAGATCATTTATAAATACTACTTATTTTGGAAATGACTCTTAGTTTCACATTTTCTCAAGATTGAATATCCATTATGAATTGTTGTCATGGAGATTACGTCATGAATATTGAATTGAATTAGGACGAAACAGTTTTATTTTAGAATGCATTATGATGGATTTATTCCATTGAGAGTTCTGGATTCTAATGAGACATTTATGTAATATAGTTATTACTGGGTAAAATATATTGTTATTCGACCAACAAATAAAAACTTTACTCTTCAGCAGGTAAATCACTTTTACTTTTTAAGAGTTATCACTTCATTTAATAGTTTTAAAAAATGACTTGAAAAGTGTCAACATTTTAGGACAAAATTTGAAAAAAAATGAAATAGTTAGAAAATAAAAATGGGTGGTCTAAATAAAGACAATAGTAGTATGCCGCTGTTCAAAAGTCATAAATCGATTAGGGAAAACAAATCCGGGTTAAAAACTAAAACCGAGGGAAACACATCAACTATAAGAGGAAAACAACGAAACAACAGAAACACTGAAGTGCAACAAAAAACAAACGACAATGCAACACATACAGAAACGAACTATAAGATAACAACTGCCGTTTTCCTGACTTGGTACAGGACATTTTAAGAAAAAATGGTGGGTTGAACCTGGTTTTGTGGCTAGCCAAACCTCGCGCTTTTATGGCAATATTAAATATACCACTAAAATGTCAACATTACATGACAGGAATACAGTACAAATAAATGCAAGAACATTCATGACAGAGAAATACACAAATAAACAATACAATAGTACATTTCGACATGCTAACCACAGAATAAAAACGAACACATAAAACAACCTAGGACAGCACACAAAAACAGCACAACAGAACCAGGAACTGTCCGTCACACGACTGTATCAGCGCCACAAAAGTGACGTCACAGATAAATTTCTAAAAATAGGATATAATTCAAGATTAGGTTTGTAATTATGTTAATTGATGTATTTTATAACAATTACAAGAATATTGATATAAAATTGTGTTAGTAATGAGATAATTAATTGTATTATCTAGCTATATATAGATATAAGAAGATGTGGTATGAGTGCCAATGAGACAACTCTCCATCCAAGTCAAAATTTATAAAAGTAAACCATTATAGGTCAAAGTACGGTCTTCAACACAATGTCGGTATTTCTCCTAAATCAAACTGTAAAACAAATAAATCGTGTACCTATAGCTGTTTTAAACTAAAATAATATAAATAATTATCGTTACTTTTACATACGAATAGAAAATAAAAAAAATAGAATTACAACTACAAACGATAAGACATTTAACAATATCCGATCAGAATTACAAATACAACATCATAACTAAATACATGAATGTTGGATAAACAAATACCTTGACACGTCTTACTGCAATGCGAATTCACACTCAGCAAAACAGTCACATTCGGGAATAGGTCATGTTCTGTACTTAAAAGACCAGACGACGTAAATGGTAGACCGTAATCTAAGACGTGGTAAAAATGTCATTAGTTAGTTTAGACACAGACACATCGTATGGATCAACCAATTCGTGCGTGATGATGTCCATAAAATTTACGGAGTGTCATTTTTAATCTTTCCTCCTCATAACTTTGTTGGAGCAGTTTCTGCTTAAGGAGCACACTCCTGTATATGAAGTCCATATAGTGTGAACATGCACGAGCATAGCGTATCAACTGAGATATGTAAACACCATACGATGGGGCAGAGGGAATATTACAGCTGAGAAATGGGAAATTGATAATTGTGAAGTTGAAATCGTCCCGTTTGTCATAGATTTTAGTGTGAAGTCGTCCATCTGTGTCAATATTGAGGAAAAGATCAAGGTATGAAGCAGTCCTTCTAGTATCAGTAGTATCCTTAATTTCAAGTTCACTGGGATATATGAGATGTAAGTATTGGCTGAATAATGGTTATTCAGTGATAGGACATCATCAATATATCTGAAACTAAAATTAAAGAATTTCGCAAGGTGCTTTTTCTTGTTGTCTTTTAGAAGGTTCTGAATTAATTCTGCTTCATACGAGTACAAAAAAAAAAAAAAAAAAATCGGCCAGTAGGGGTGCACAATTAATACCCATTGGAATACCGAAAGTTTGTTGAAATACCAATCCTCCAAACTCAACAAATATATTGTTGATCAAAAAGTCCAGCATTTTGATAATATCATCTTCAGTATACTTTCTGGTAGATTCAGTGGGGTTTTTCACTAAATCAGAATTATTATGACCCAAAACAAGAAATTTGTATCTACGATTCCCATTTTTATAGACAAAGCTGTGTTTAATGAGATGGTGAAGTCGATCTTTCAATTGAGCATGGGGAATAGTAGTGTAAAGCGTAGAAAAATCAAAAGTCTTAATGTTGCTGCAAAATTGCAGATATTGTGATCTAAGATTTAGCAGTAGATCTTTAGAATTTTTGAGAATCCACATCTGGTTAACACCACTGGTAGAATATATCTCATCACAATATTTTTGAAGGCCATCTTTTACTGGAGAAAAAATAGTCAGTACTATCAATTGTCACGGTGTGCACAGCACGTGGTGTATATTTTCTGTGACCATGACTTCTATTTCGTCGAGCAGAAGTATTAAATAATTGTAATGTATTGACAGTACTACACCTGGGACTAGACAAAATACCTACATCATCAATTTTGTCATTGCACCCATAGGGAATGGCTGTTCCCAACTCTCTTATCCAAAAGTCTTCTCTTTGTTAACGATATGGTGTACTAAATAGGGGGTCATTTGTTGAATGATATATATTCTCTATAATCCGGACTTTCATTGAAACTATAGAATGGTCAGGCTGATTGAAATGTTTATAGAGAAATTTGTTGTAATTAGGATCATTAACACTAGACCGATGGTCATTCATTCTAAAATTGAGTCTTTGTCGAGTTTCCCCTACGTAGATCAATCCACAAAGAGTACATTCAATACCGTACACAATATTGGAAGCAGTGCAAAATGACTGTGTGTATTGTAACTTTTGTCTAAATGAGCTTCAGAGCCATATGACAACCAACGACATGACTACAATCAGTATATGTAAGAGCAATGTATTGAGCGATAGCATTAAAACTTCCAGCTATTAAGGATAATAGTATATATATAGTATAGTGATCTACGTTCATATCCGTAGATATGGATATTCTAACACCCTACAGTACATTATCCTCAGTACACCTTGAGGCGAATGTTAATACATTTTTCTCTGGTCTAAGCGTTTGTGGATTACATGTTTAATTACAGACATCACGGATAATCTACAAAACCACGGAACTAAGGAAAACGCGCGTAAAGTTCCCAAGGGTAATGGGTACCAACACTGTGTGTATTGTAACTTTTGTCTAAATGAGACGAGGAACAGCAATAAAAGCATAGTACCTTTGCTTCGATTTTTTCAAGTGCGTGTATTGAGGGATTTTGTATCGTGGAATAATACACCATGTCCGTTTTTTCCCACATCGATATTTATGCAAATGTTAGCAGTAAGACAAATGAGTTGTCTACTGATTTGTAATTTTCGATTTGTTTTACATTTTGACCCAGTTTGTTTTCAGTTCAAGGAATTATGTACGAACTGTCACTTGTTTTTCTTTTCTAAGAGAGGCGAAAGATACCAAAGGGACATTGAAACTCACATGTCGACAATAATGGAGAATATAAGAATGAAAATTTTCAAATGTGTCTAACTATTGACTTGCAAGCCAATAATAAATCACCCTGTTGACCGAAAGACTGTAAATTACTACATGATTTAAGGTTCGTTTTTTTAAAGAGGCATAAGCTACGATTTTTACAATAATTTAAAATACAATTCTTTTTGTTTCGAGTATTAAAAAACAGAAATTTGTGATTAATATTTCGTTATTAGCAGGCAATTTGGGAAACATTTGTCAAAATAAGCTCAAAAACATCGCTGATGTTTTATTTATTTGCAAGTCAATAATTTAACTTCATTAAATCCGTATTCATATGACCTTCAATTCAACCCCTTAACCAGATAGGTAACGCATGTACAAAGCGTATTCAGCTATTAAAAGAAACAAAAAAATGTCAACATTGAAAGTAAAACAAGGGTGAATCATTTAGTTGACTGATTTGAACCGCAAACAAATCATTCTTATATAGGTAAAAAAGATGATTAACACATTTTTTTAACTCGTAATATGAAATCAAACAGACTTAGAAAAGTCCAATCACACGTGCCCGCTATCTATTTATATTTATATTAATGTTTATATGGGGTCATATGACCGTCGGTAGTCATCGGAGGTCATCTCGATGGTTAATTAGATAAAGTTTAGACTAAAATACACGCGAAATATACTTGTACCTTAAAGTTAAAATTTTCCTAAGCATAAAGAAGTAATCAAGTTATGAATCATAAATACCAACCTTAAATACACCATCTTTCATTATTCTAATTTTTTCACCACATATTGAAACATCTGCCATTTTTGTGTAGGAAACCGAAGTTTTTGTTCCTCTACGTTCATTTTTTACTTCAATGTTCCATTTACACTGTTCGTATGGAAATTCCTCCGAAGACCTAGAAAACGTGTATTTACATATTCCTTGGATATCAGATTTGGTGTTCTTGAAATCGTAATAATGGACATCACCAGATCCAGTACAACGACAAGCTGCAATTAAATTGTGAATCAAACAATGACAATTCCCTCATGTCGTCTAGCTGCAATGATCTGACATATAATCTAATCTTATTAAATTCTCAAATCCTCAAGGATATGCATAAACTCATCATAGATACAATTAGGCACAGGGAAAACGTTAATGAGACAGCAATTCAAATACACAAATAACCAAGAAAACTACAGTTAAACGTAAATCTTCAATAAATAACAGATGTTTTGTACAAATTTAAAGTGTCATGCTCTAAATCGAGCAAGTTTGTATATATAAACACCGTAAGATAGGACTAAAAACATCACCGTCCAAAAAAGGAAAATCAATACTAGTAGTGAACGAAATATCGTAATTTTTATCGTTAATTATAATAACGAATTTCCTGTGTGAAACTGAAAAAAAACCTAAATATTGAAAAGGTCAGTTATTGCTGTATATATAGGATGTATGGTACCTTGGAAAAGTTTCGGCAGTATCAATGAATTATTGATTATTTAACTAATAAATATCATCAAGGTAATGATATTTGTTGTTGAATTTCTCAATTAAAAGAAATGTAGACTGATCAGTATAAAAGTTGGCCATACTTATACAGGAACTAGTCTGCTATTGACTGGGCACCATTGGTGTATCCAGCTCATTAGCCATAGCTTCGGTATTGTCATGATTTATAACATGTTTTCTTCAGTTATCCGTCGATAACCTCAGAAATCCTTATGCAAAGTTGACCCTAGACAGACTTAGCTACGCGTTCAGGTCCTTTTGTATCATACATAAAAAGCTCTTTATGTATTCAGGTGTTTATACGTCAAATTGGTAGGTTAGGATAATCCAGAAAAGGGGATCGGACAAACGGAAAATATGAAAAACCCATTATAAGTGTCAAATATTTCTGATGTCAAACATTGTATAAACTAGTTATCATATGGTAGGAATATTTTTATGGCTTTCAATCATTTAAGGCTGGCCATCTGAATTTAAGCCAGCAACTATCAAATATATACAATACGAGGAAAAGTAAAGTCTATGATCCAGGTTTACTGCTCAGCTTCAGAGCCATATGACAACCAACGACATGACTACAATCAGTATATGTAAGAGCAATGTATTGAGCGATAGCATTAAAACTTCCAGCTATTAAGGATAATAGTATATATATAGTATAGTGATCTACGTTCATATCCGTAGATATGGATATTCTAACACCCTACAGTACATTATCCTCAGTACACCTTGAGGCGAATGTTAATACATTTTTCTCTGGTCTAAGTCCGAAACAGGTGATTTTTAGGGAAATTCGGACACAAATTGTAATGTGAAAGTACGTTTTTTATTATTTATTTTAAAACGTTTGATTGAAATTTGGAAATTTGGCATATGTTACATGTAGTCAAATATAAAGAGGTTTTAATCCTGAGACAGAGAAACTAAAAAAATGTCGCGAGCGTTATGTCATAAACGGTATGACTTCAACGTGGGTCATTTGCAGAATAAGGTCAGCGACGTGGTAGCCAAATTATGGATACACCAACGGTCATTATAATAGGATAAAAGCGTTTGTGGATTACATGTTTAATTACAGACATCACGGATAATCTACAAAACCACGGAACTAAGGAAAACGCGCGTAAAGTTCCCAAGGGTAATGGGTACCAACACCCGGAGCTATGTTTTTTAAAGACGTGTCATTAGCCAATCGAAATCCGAGAAATATTCTACACCGGGGATAACATTCAATATCTACTTAACAAATAATATTTCGTACCTGAACCACTTTGTCTTTGCTTATTTCTTCTTTGTTTCCTTAACTTCCTTAACCTTCTCTTTTCCTTTCTCCTATCCTTTCCAACTGAAAAAGAAATTTAGAAGTAAATCAATGTTCGCGAAACATTACCACAGCAAGCCTGTATTTCAAGTTGCCTAAGGAAATGTCTATTAATTTTGGGTGGTCAGTTTGTAACATAACTTCAAAATAATGGTACATTGGTTGCTGTGTTAAAAAAGGAATATATTCCTATCTTAATCATTAGTAGTATTAGGAATGTGTCAAACTCATCACTGAATTTATAATTCCACAAGCAAGAAAACGATGGCCTTTGTGGAGTAGGAACTGTATACCATTCTGTAGCGCAGAAGTCTCCCTGGTATTCTCCAGATTTTGAAAATCATGGATATCATCAAATGGAATAAAACTTTTTTTCACTCTGAACCAAAAAGTCATTGTTTTGTACCTTTTCCCATCAATAGCATGTGTTGTCCGCTTACAGTTTTAAGTTTCCTTTATTACCAAATATTTTATTAATACAGTTTTGCTTCAAACTATCAAACATATCAATCACAACAGGAATACAACCATTAATATTTTCGATATGTGAGATAAAACATTATGTTTTTCTATTGGACAGAAAATTCTATAAAAAAGGATTAACAAAAATACAGAACCCAAAAACAGAAAATTTAAAAGGGGAAAGACCATACAACCTGACAAAATCATACGCTTAAGATATGTTTATAAGACAGACTTAATAGTCATATGATCGAAATTGAAAAATACTATGACATTATTGAATCTCTTTTTTGAAAACTTTATAAATAGGCTAAGAATCAAAAGAATAATTACCACATGTATATCTAACAACAAGATACTTAGAGGTATTTGGACATGGATCACCAAAAACGTTTTTGCTTGCTCTTAGTTTACATCTTTTTGCTCCATTACATTTCTTCTGAACAATTGACTCGGCATCTTCTTTTGAACAATCTGTTGTTTGAACACTTCCGTCACTGCAGGTCTCTTTGTCAGCTCGACCATAAAATGCACTCAAGATTTTAATACGCCTTTTGCCTCTACACCTCAGTTTCATGTTCTTATTATAACAGGCAGTTTTACTTTTTCCTGTTTGATTAAAAAAAAAAGAAATCCTTTGATTTTGCTTTGATGATACTTGTATATTGCTTATTTACAGGTATTTGTTTTATTTACATCTATTGAAATCATACAATTTTTAGTCTGAGTTTGACCATATGTCGTAAAAGTAAATGAAAATAACACATTATAAATTTCAAAACGCAAAATAAAAAAATTAATAGTGCAGCTACCAAAAGATAACATATTAACATACACTAGGAAATAAAAGGCGTTATCATATTTGGAAAGAAAGGTCAAATGTGTTTGCTACTACAGGAAACTCGCTAAGGTACCAACGGCTATTGGTTGAATACTGTCGTTCAGAAAAAACAAAAAAATATAAAACTCCTAACAGGTATCGTGAAGTCTCTTCAAAAATAATGCTGTAAAAAAATTAATTGGAAATCATTCTTAGTTGTAAAGTAATCCCATCGCTGTTTTTCATAGCTTTGATTATTTGTTCGATTTTTATTTTTGAGGTCTTTAGTTTAATCAGCTCTTCAACGTTTATATTAGGTTTGGATTTTAAAATGTGCTGGCCTCTTGATTAACTCGAGGCACATTAGTTTTCAAAAGCTGGTGCAGTTAAACTGGTACCAGAAATGGTTTTGATTTAAGGAGTAAAATTCAATGTATACTGAAGATACACGAAAATGGAAAGTCATATTCGACCCTCTTTGTAACTGATTTCACATTTTATTAATTTTTTAAATGTAATTGATGTACATGTAGTTACTGAGTTCTTTACTTAGTTAACGAATTATTGTATGGTCGTGAATAGAACTGATAAGCTGGTTCGAAAGGTGATTTTTAACATTCAAAATTTGCACGAACACAGCAAATTGAAGCAACATGTTGACATTTATAATTCACTCCAGTTCAGTCAAATTTGCACAAATTTTTCAAATACACCTCATGATTTGCGTCCAACATACTAAAATATGAATATTAAAACACACATTATGTCAGTGAAAGTACACATGAGGAATCATTTTCTTAACTTAATTATCGTTTAAAAATCTATTTGAGAATACCTTTTTCTTTTCGTCGTTCTTTTTCTGGCTTTGAAACATCATCTGAAAAAAGGAGCTTTATTGTTTAAGTTCGCTTTTTATTCATATTTCCCTTAAGATCAATTTGAAAAATTTACCGGAATTTATAATTAAAACCATACGTGGATGAGATCTTACACTTTTGTTGTTGTTTTACAGAACGAAAGTGATTTCTTAAGACAAGTTATCCAATGCACTCATATGAGTTTATAATCAAATTAACTTTTTGAGCTCGTTTCACGGTATTTCCATACAGGGCTAATATTTGGAAATATTTTTCAGCTTTAACAAAAATGAATCATGTAAATAATGGCCTTTTCATATAGTAATACTAAATTCTGTTCCTCTCACAAAGAGATATTTGTAATAAAAGAAAATGTAGCAAAAGGTGAAGTTGAACGTAACTTAGTCAACAGCTGTGCCAAATGTAGTTTAATTTGCTTTTTAGCAATGTGAAACAAATTTCAATTGACTTTTATTAATGAAAAAAACATCAATAATAATAGAAAATTTCGACAAGTACATGTTGTCAACGAAACTTTAATCATTTTGATGTCAGTTTAAGAGAACATTTGATGGAAAGGCATTGTTCTCGATAAATAAAGGCAACAGTAGTATAAATAAAGGCAACAGGAGTATAACCTACGACAATCCTGATACTTTGAAACTTAAAACTTAAACAATAAGAATCAATTCAAATTTGAATACAGTAGTCAAAGTCGTTCTCAAAACGGTATTAGTTTTGGCACACACGTTTACAAATCATGTGCATGATTGACATAATCTATACAGCGACGTGACTTCTAACTTTGATCTCTTTTTAAGAAAGTACATTAATCGGCAATGAACTGTTGATCAGTGCAAAAAAAAAAAAAAAACAATCTTTTTAGAAAAAAGTTCGTATATGGATTTATTCGAATTTCAATCTACACCGAGCTATTTGCTATAACACACCAAATATAACGTAATGATTATATACAAAATACAGCCCAAATACCAAAAGGAATATCCATAAATTAAAAAAATAGGAAGCTTCTTATTTAGATTTAAGAAGGATTTAAAAAGAAAAATGTGGTATAATTGCCAATGGGACAACTATCCATAAAGAGATAAACAGTAACAGATAAAGGTAAGGCTTTTAACAGTGAGCAAAATCCATCAATTTCATTATCTTGGACATCTTCCAGATTCCTTAACGGGGAAAGCCAATACTACGCCTCGCAATTAACTTACAGTGAGCTATATGTCTGCAACCGCGTTTAAGAAAACGTTGATTTGAGAATCCAAAAAGTAACAATTAAGCTAGCTGCTATAGGAGTATGTAAAAAGTAAACGTTAGAAAAAATGTGTGCAGTTGTAAAATGACTGACTGAACCTTGATGAGAAGGTCACAATAAAGTAATCCCTATAGGATAGGCTTGTTAGCTTTACAAATATTTAAGGACAACATATTGTTGATATTAGAGTATCAATATTATTTTTGCACTTGAAATTTCTTTTTACTTACTATGAAACTGCCATAATAACATGCATATTTCTGTTTTAGAAATGTCCCTGTCATATAACCAAGTACATCTTCTAACTAAGTTAAGTTCTACTATGGCTTATTGTATCAGAAGATATAACTTAATGGACAAACGTGTTTTATTCAATTCAACTTCCGGCCATACGGGGTGAGACCCCTATTTGACGAACAAGTACAAAATGATTGAAATTAAAAGAGAATGAAAGCTGATAATGTTAGAATGCAGGACTTATTAATTCAATTGATATCATTTCGATAACCATTCCCTTCATAAAATATCGTAGTAGGTTCTGACAAAATTAAATAGTTTGAAAGTAATACTTTACCTCTACAATCTACAAAACAATTAATAAAAGACACATATTAACTACTACTATAGTATTGAAAACATCAAATTACAACTAATCACACTTTTTAGCTTTCATCTGAAATATTTGATAAACAAGACAATCCCTCTACATATACAGCAATTGTACTCTTCTTTTAGTAAACAAACAAGTGAAAAACCCTCGAAACATAATTTCGATGCCGCATTTATATCCAAAACTCATATTCATATTTATCTTACTCCCTTTACACTTCTAGGAATATCATTGATTAAAGGCGAACATGTGGGAACCTTGTATATCTAATATGAAGTCAGTGGGAATGTTTTATTTGGAATACACGGTTGGTAGCAGTAAGTAGAAGAATTACTTTCCTTTAAACAAAGAGTAGAAGCCTTGCTGGCCTAATAGTCTGTGAACATGTACAATCTAATTGATAAAAAATTTACAGTAGTAGAGGAAATACACTTTATATGAACTGAGTTTAAGAACCCTAAGCTAAAGTGGCATTTTAAAAAGGTTTTACAGTTCATGTCAATTTTATTTTTCAAATAAAAAAACCTCCTTTTAAAGACTGTCTTCTATTAGAATATACTATACAAATATATTCAATTGTATTTGTAAATTTGAAAGTCAATTGAAAATCATAGCATTTATAATTTAATCGTGGTTTCAATCAAAATTGATATTATCGAAACGTAAAATATCTGTTAAAAGATCTATATTTGAGTTGAACAGTTTTAGGTTCTGTTATGTCAATTTATATTATATCTCATACATGTAAAAGGAAACCGATTTCAATAAAGAAAGATTAACAGAATCAGTGTCATGGCTTCACGGAGAACATATTTTAAGAAAAGAAATACGGCCGCAAAATCAACCCTCTGTCTTTAAATTCTGTGTATATAGAGGTGCATACATATATTAGTCTTTTTTCGTCTTTCCTAAAAGAGTCCCAAGTTTTGACTCAAATATAAGTCCTTCTTGATAAAACGTCATTGGGGATGTAAAATTGCTTTCATCTGAAGAAAACTTGAAACGACAAAATGAAAAGTTGATCTATGTAATTAAAACAAACCTGGAATGTAAGTTTTGAAAAAAAAAACCACAATCAGTTTTATTTCTTAAGATTGATGGTTTAAATAGAAAAGTCTTTAAATGTCAATAGGAGGTTGCTTGATTTGAAACAAAAATATTTGACATCAACTGGATTTTTGTTGATTTGTGACTAGACTTGAGACATACATAACCTTATAACAATAATATTTACCTTTAATACGATATGTGACTTTAAATTTTCCAGAACATTTATTTTTTACTATAACTTCATTCTTCTTTTTTCTTAATCTGTATTCTTTACTACTACATGACCCATCCAAAAGCTCAATATCTGTAACTCTCTTAAGATCTGATGCTTTAACTTCACACGATTCCCACCTTCTCGTCTTAGCTGCACATTTAACTATTATGTCGTTTTTACAAGAAGCAGGAGGAGCTGTAAATTAAGGCGACAGTAGTTTACCTATGTTCAAACATCGTAAATAGAATAATAAAAAAGAGAAAAATCATAGCCACAACCAAACATGAGGGAATTACATGAAATCGCAAAGGAGAGAGACAGCGTGCGTCTACATAACATATACGAACAAGATTTAATGCAAGGATCATTTGAATGGACACGAAGTCTTAAATTGAGGTCATTGTCTGGTCAAACATTTCATATACACAAGGGTTTCATATAATTAATTCATAAACGGAGGCATTGGTGAGCAAACATTTGTGCTATTATTAGAATGAAATGTGGGAAAAGCCGAATAACATATCTAAGACTGAAAATGATTTCAAGATACATTTGTAATATCAATTATGTAAAAAGGACATAAGTTTGTCAAACAAAAGAAAAGTACACTTTTTTAAAGCTACTTCAATTTGAGAATTTATTGCGGTCGACGGAAAATCCAACCTTATAAGGTCAGTGGATGATACATAAAGTCAACGTTTATTCTGTCAATGCATTTTGTTTTCCCAAATAGTTTCTGTTGCCGTATTTATCAGAATACATTATTTTCAAGCGAGAAGGTAGATCCTCATCATGATATGTTTGACCTAAACGTTTGGGTTGTTTTCAAAGTAAAATCATCCCCTAGAATATAATATGTTTTCTAATAATTCCATTTTCATCCTTTCCTATTTTATAAGATTAAAGAATCTATATATTTGCAACGGTGAACACAATTGAAAAAATTTCCAGATTCATGGACTGTAATATTGGACGGTTACTTCAAATCAACAATTGGTATACTATTTTTAAAAACAATACGAAAACAAGAGAAGGCGCATACAAAAGAAAGGTAAAAGACACCAAAGGGACACCAGTTATTAAACTCATAAATCGAAGAGAAACTGATAACACAACAGCAAAAATGACCAAGCTTAATGTGTTTTTAATAAAAGTTTTTCATTACATTATAAGTAATAATTCGTTTTTGTTGCATTTGACAAAGAAGTTTTTTACCTTAAACAAAACAGTATCAGGTTAATACAGAATTCATAAATACTTCTCATATTCAGAAATATACATACTGTTTTCCTCTTCATTTGGTGGTGATTCTAAAGGAACAGGTTCCTGTGAACTTTCTGTAAAAGTTAAAATAGTTATATCACAGAAGACAAAAATATAACGAGACAAAAATGAAGGCAATCCTAAACATTATTGTGTATTACTACTCACAACAGTAAATGTTATATCAGACAAAAACTATTCAAAATTTCTATCATGGAAAATAACTAGTAATAATCAATCATTAAAGACGCATATTTTAAAGCACGAAAACGTTTAGATAAACACCACAGTTGTAATAGGCATTTCTATTATTCTGTTTATTTAGATATATTTTGCTAAAAACATACATTCTTTGCTAAAATAATTATAAATTTCTACAATCATGGAGATCTCTTGAGAGTGTAGTAACTATCTAATTTGCGTCTGGCAAATTAATGAAAGCAAAAATCATATCCGGATGATACATGATGGATCACTGAGACCTCAAAGTCATCGAAGATTCAAACCAATTAATTATGTAATTCAAGGAAGTAAACTGGTCACTTAGTAACACGAATTAAAGGCTGACAAGCTATTACAGTCAATTGAAATAAAGACATTTGTTTCTTCATAAAAGTTGTTTATAAGATACCAGACATATAATTGTTATTTTTTAAGAAGTATCGGAAACAATGAAATTAGTTTTTTTTTATTATGGCTAAGAAAGAACAAATACAGCATCGATGCCAGACTATATGCCTCATAGCTAACATTTAATTGGATTAACTGTATTACGCAATCTTGGATGGTAAATGGCAGTTAACAATCGGTCTAATTCTTTGCTTAATTCTGCAAATTTTGAGACAGATTGGCAATTAATGTGTAGGACCATTTATTCAAATAAATAAAAATAAGTGAGTTATTGCATTGCTTAGACTGTTTTTACAAACTACTTATATTTGTTTGTTTTCGATTCAATTTTAAACTTAGCCATATAAGGGAGATAATTCTTTGAATGTTACTGCAACTTGCATTTTGCAAGAAACCAAGTTCGATGACACCATTTTTCCCTTTTATATTCTTAAACCATATTATAAAACCTATCTTCTCATATTCTATTTTAAAATTGTGTATGATAGATTCGGCAAGTTTACACGACTTGTGGCTTGATAAACAGTAGTGTTACACATACTTTTATTATATTTAAAAAAAGCATGGTAAAAACAACATTTTGGCAAAGTATTAGAAAATTTTATCTGAGCATTCCAATTTAATTTTCAAAAGAAAAAATAGATAGGTAATAAATAATTGTACATAGCTACCTGCACTAGAAATTACAATTAACTATTCGTGTTCGGTCAATTTTATTTTGATAAAGTTATCCACCTTTAAAGTTATATTATATTTGATGGCTACCAATTATAAAATGCAAAACATTCATAATAGCAAAACAGTAACAGTTAGGTTTAAATTTACTCTTCGTCATTTTGTACAACAAATATCGATGAAAAAAAATAGAAAATCACACTATTTTTACATCCTTGTCACCTCAACCCACCTGAACATATGATCGTAAAACTGATATCACTGTAACAACATGAAACAATCAATATATAACATGCATATCGCAATATGGAAACATTCTTATTTGAATTAACATCACACACCCGTGTCAAGGCATATGCATTAAAAAAATGTATAATAAGTTAGTTACGGAAACTCGATTTTGACCTGGTATTTGCCTGTTCGTTATTACTTTCTTGATTTACTTTTCTTTTCTTGGTATTTTAGGAAATATCTTCAATATTTCATCTTATACACTTTTACTTTTAACTATAAACGTCAACACTAAGTATAAGTAATACGCGAATAAATAAAAGGCAACTCTCGGTTCTTTTGAACCTTTGTGGAGGAGAATTACGTTAGGTTCTAACACATAGATTGATAAAAATAAAATTACATCAAACAGAAATTGAAAATAAGTTCTACATTTGGGGAGCATGAAGTTACAACAAACAAGAAAAATAGAAATAACCGTAACAGAATTTTGTTTGACAAATTAATAACCTAATCTTTTTACCTTGTTGGATGCATGCTACATTCTACTTGATGAATAATTTTTAGACGGTCGTACGTTTTGAACACAAAAACCTAACACGCAACTATCAAAACAAAGCTTTGATCTAAAATCACATAACATCTTTTTCAGTGGAAAAAAAAAACTCACATCTTACTGCAAAATTACTATTATCGAAGTTGATAAAAATAAATTTGACGAACAAGTACAAAATGGTTGAATTCATAAGAGATTGAAAACTGAAAATGTTAGAATGCAGGACTTACTAATTCAATTGATATCATTTGATAACTATTCCCTTCTACATAAAATATCTTAGTAGGTTCTGACAAAATTAAATAGTGTGAAAGTAATAGCTTACCTCTACAGTCTACAAACAAAAATAAAAAGACACATATTAACTTCTAGTATAGTATTGAACACATTAAGTTACAATATTACACTTTTATAGCTTTCATCTGAATCATTTGATAAACAAGACATCCCTCTACATATAAAACAATGGTACCCTTGTTTGAGTAAACAAGCAAGTGAAAAACCCTCAAAACATAATTTCGATGCCGCATTTATATCCAAAACTGATATTTATATTTATTTTACTTACTTTAAACTTCTAGGAATATCATTGGTGAAAAGCGAACATGGAGGAACCGATTATCTAATATGAAAGTCAGTGTGAGTGGTTTATTTGAAATACACGATTGGTAGCAGTAAGTAGTAGAATTACTTTCCTTTAAAAGATGATAACACGCTGCTTGTTCTCAATTTAACATACATCGTAAACAAACATAATTATGATTTGTCCAGCTTTTAGACAAAACATATTTTAGAGACGTTGACGTATACTCGTATTGATCACTGTAACAATAACTGAAATATATTTATTTTTTTTTTACAACATCTTAATTCCTCAAATTAGATAATCGGTAAGATAAATTTGTTAAACAGTATGCTAGTGATCCAATACGAAATATACGGGCTAGAGCCTTTTACGCTCTTGTCCCATATGGAATTAACTGACTCAGTATATATCTTATTAGGTCACTGGCACACTGTGAAACTTATAATATATGTAGAGTAAATTATGTCTCCTGTCGACAATCTGTAGCGATTAATAAAACCCATGTCCTATCCTATATGGCTCGTAATCGTTCCAAATTTTAGTTCCCCATATCTATGTGCTCTTCAACAAGTCATACAAACCCTGTTATTTATTACGTCTCAAACGTCGATTTAAAATGTGTTATTACTTACTTCAGCTTTGTTCTACCGTTTAAATTATGATATGTTATTAAAACAAACCTGGAAAGTAAGTTTTGAAAAAAAAAACCACAATAAGTATCATTTCTTAACATTGATGGTTCGAATAGAAAGGTCTTTTTAAAAATATCAGGAGGTTGCTTGAGTTGAAAAAAAAACAATTTGACATCAACTGGATTTTTGTTTGATTTGTGACTAGACTTGAGACATACATAACCTTATAACAATAATTTTTACCTTTTATACGATATGTGACTTTAAATTTTCCAGAACATTTATTTTTAACTATAACTTCATTCTTCTTTTTTCTTAATCTGTATTCTTTGCTACTACATGACCCATCCAAAAGCTCAATATCTGTAACTCTCTTAAGATCTGATGCTTTAACTTCACAAGATTCCCACCTTCTCGTCTTAGCTGTACATTCAACTATTATGTCGTTTTTACAAAGTGCAGGAGGAGCTGAAAATTAAGGCGACAGTAGATTACCTCTGTTCAAACTTCGTAAATGGAATAAAACAGAGAAAAATCAAGGCCACAACCAAACCTGACGGAATTGCATGAAATCACAAAGGAGAGAGACAGCGTGTGTCTACATAACATATACGAACAAGATTTAATGCAAAGATCATTTGAATGGACACGAAGTCTTAAATTGAGGTCATTGTCTAGTCAAACATTTCATATACACAAGGGTTTTATATAATTAATTCATAAACGAAGGCATTGGTGAGCAAACATTTGTGCTATTATTAGAATGAAATGTGGGAAAGGCCGCATTACGTATCAAAGACTGATAATGATTTCAAGAAAAATTTGTTATATCAATTATGTAAAAAGGACATATGTTTGTCGAACAAAAGAGAAAGTACACTTTTTTAAAGCTACTTCAATTTGAGAATGTATAGCGGTCGACGGAAAATCAAACCTTATAAGGTTATTAAATGATGTATAAAGTCAACATTTATTCTGTCATTGCATTTTGTTTTCCCAAATAGTTTCTGTTGCAGTATTTATCAGAATACATTATTTTAAGCGAGAAGGTAGATCCTCATCATGAGATGTTTGACCTAAACGTTTGGGTTGTTTTCAAAGTTAAATCATCCCCTAGAATATAATATGTTTTTTTTAATAATCCCTTTTTCATTCTTTCTTATTTTATAAAATTAAAGAATCTATATATTTGCAACGGTGAACACAATTCAATAAATTTTCCAGATTCATGGACTGTAATAATGGTCGGTTACTTCAAATCAACAATTGTCATACTATTTTCAAAAGCAGTGCGAAAGCAAGACAAGGCGCATAAAAAAGAAAAGCAAAAGTTACCAAAGGGATACCAGTTATTGAACTCATAAATCGAAGAGCAACTGATAACACAACAGCAACAATGACCAAGCTTAATGTGTTTTTAATAAAAGTTTTTCATTAAATTATAAAACAATAACAGTTTGTTTTCGTTTTATTTGACAAAGAATTATTTACCTTAAACAAAACAGTATCAAGTTAATACAGAATTCATTAATACTTCTCATATTCAGAAATATACATACTGTTTTCCTCTTCATTTGGTGGTGATTCTAAAGGAACAGGTTCCTGTGAACTTTCTGTAAAAGTTAAAATAGTTATATCACAGTAGATACAAATATAACGAGACAAAAATGAAGGCGATCCTAAGCATTATTGTGTATTACTACTCACAACAATTAATGTTATATCAGACAAAAACTATTCAAATTTCTATCATGGAAGATAACTAGTAATAATAAATCATCAAAAAGACGCATATTTTTATACACGACTACGTTTAGATAAAGACCACAGTATAATTAGCATTTTTATCATTCCATTTATTTAGATATATTTTGGAAAAAACATTCAATCTTTGCTTAAATAATTATTAATTTTCTACGATGGAGATTCTCTTGAGAGTGTAGTAATTATCTAATTTGCGTCTGTCAAATTAATGAAACCAAAAATCATAACCAGATTATACATGACGGATCACTGAGACGTCAAAGTCATCGAAGATTCAAACCAATTGATTATGCAATTCAAGGAAGTAAACTGGTCACTTAGTTACACGAATTAAAGGCTGACAGGCTATTACAGTCAATTGGAATAAAGACATTTGTTTCTTCACATAAGTTGTTTATAAGATACCAGACATATATTTGTTATTTTTTATCTAGTTTCAAAATTAAAAAAAATATGTGAGTTATTGCATTGCTAAGACTGTTTTACGAACTACTTATATTTGTTTGTGTTCGATTCAATTTTAAACTTAGCCATATACTGGGAGATAACCATTTGATTGCCACTGCAACTTGCATTTTGCAAGAAACCAACCAAGTTCGGTGACGCCATTTTTCCCTTTTACTTACTTAAAGCATATTATAAAACCTATCTTCTCATATTCTATTTTAAAATTGTGTATGATAGATTCGGCAATTTTACACGACTTGTAACTTGATAAACAGTACGTTGACCCATACTTTTTATTACATTTAAAAAAAACATGGTCAAATCAATATTTTGGCAAAATATTAGAAAATTCTAACTTAGGAAATATATAGGGTTGATCCACTTTAAATGAAAATTCATGATAAAAGCATTCCAATTTAGTTTTCAAAAGAAAAAAAATAGATAGGCAAACAGTGGTAATAAGTGACTGTACATAGCTATCTGCACTAGAAATAACAATAAACTATTCGTTTTCGGTCAATTGTATTTTGATAAAGTTATCCACTTTTAAAATTTATATGTTTTATTTTATTTAATATACAAATTATAAAACGCAAAACATTCATAACAGCAAAACAGTAACAGTTAGGTTTAAACTTACTGTTTGATGCTTTTTACAAAAATGTCGATGAAAAAATAGAAAATCACACTATATTTACATCTTTGTCACCTCAACCCACCTGAACATATGATTGTCTACTGAAATCACTGTAACAACACAAAACAATCAATATATAACATGCATATTGCAACATGGAAGCATTCTTATTTTGATTCAAATCAAACACCCGTGTCAAGGCATATGCATTAAAAAAACTGTATGATAAGTTAGTTACGGAAACTCGATTTTGACCAGGTATTTGCCTGTATCTTATTATTTTCTTGATTTACATTTCTTTTCTTGGTATCTAATGAAATATCTTTAGGTGGCACGGTAGTATTTCCTGGTCCATAGGGATAATGATAGCGTTTTTAGAATTTTCACCACTTTCTAACACTGCCCAAAATTCTACATACACAGTTAACTGAAGTACTTTCATTATAATATCCAGAAATGATTTTGAATATGTATCATGACCGTTACTTTTTTTCCTGTCTTTAAAAACCTAAGGCCACTAGTGCTTTTAGGTCTTTTATCATGCAGTGAAAATTCATTTTCACCTGTATGTAAAATTATTTCCTATTTTTCTACACCTGATTCATCCCTCAGTTTGGGAAAGTATGTTCAGTTGATACTGTATTTTTTGTCCAATCAAACTGTTCAGATACATTAACTTAAGTAGGGTACACAAAAGAGCAACCTTAATTCCGGAATGCAAATACTACCGTGCCACCTTTATTATTTCATCTTATATACTTTTACATTTAACTATAAACGTCAATACTAAGTATGAGTAATACGCGAATACATAGAAGGCAACTCTCGGCTCCTCTGAACCTTTGTGAAGGAGAATTACGTAGATAGACCAAAATAAAATTACATCAAACTGAGACTGAAAATAAGTTCTCCATTGGAGGAGCATGAAGTTACAACAAACAAGAAAAATAGAAATAATCGTAAAAGAATTTTGTTTGACAAATTAATTACCTAATCTTCTTACCTTGTTGGATGCATGCTACATTCTACTTGATTAATAATTTTTTTAGGCGGTCGTACGTTTTGAACACATAAACCTCACACCGATCTATCAAAACGAAATTTTTATCTTAAGGTAGTTCAGGGGTAAAGAAAAAAAATGACAGAATTTTCTTATACTTTGCCAAAATGAAGATTTTACTATGCTTTTTTCAAAAACATAATAAAAAGTATGGGTCACCGCGTTATTTTTCAAGGTACGAGTCGTTCAAAATTGCCAAAATTTGCTTAGATTGTTCATAAAAAAACACATTTTTGTGAATAAAAAGAAAATCTATAAGACAGAATTTCGAAATAAAATATGAGAAGATAGGTTTTATAATATATTTAAAGAAAATAGAAAGAAAAATGGTGTCACCGAACTTGTTTTCTTGCTACAAGTAAAAATGAAAATTTCCCTATATGTCCAGTATAAATTTTGTACTAAAAGAGTTATCTCCCCTTAAATGACTTATTTGAAAAATTGATTCTAAAAACACAAATATTTTCGATAATGCAATGAATCACTAAGTTTTTCTTTATATAAATAAACAGTGTTACCATTAAATTGCAAATCTGTGTGTAAATTTGCAGATTTGGGCAAAGAACTAGACCGATCATGTGCTGTGATTGTACAATTCAAGATGGCGGTATACCCTGAACTACCTTAAAGTCACATAACATCTTTTTCAGTGGAGTAAAACTCACATCTCACTGCAAAATTACTATTATCGAAGTTGAAAAATATAAATACACGATTGCTACGCAGTGACGAAATGTCCAATCCCAGTGTAAAAATGGAATAAAAGAGTTTGAAATGTCTGCGAGAAACTTGTTTTTCTATAAGCGTTAAAGAGACGAAAAAACAAACAGACGGGTTGAAATTATTTAAACACCCTTCTTTTTCGACGCAGGGGGCAGCGGACACTTTAATATTCAGTTTATTGCAAAAATTATTTTATTACCTCCGCAATAAAACGACCATTCTCCACTTGAATCAGTTGATATTCCTATATCAATTATATTAAGCGGTTCTGATTTGTCCTTTCCAGACATTATCTTTTTTCCATTCCCATTAGTTACTTCAATGACTCCATCAGTCCAGCTTATTCCAAAAGCAATATTTCTTCTGTCATTCAAAAGTCTACCCTTCCGGGATGCCAATGCTTTTCTTTGACCGCTAGCAACAATACTAGATTGTTTAGATCCGATTGTAATTTCATAATGAGGGTCATTCTTATTTTTAGTTGACATTAACAAAATGTGTGCATTTGTCTTACTCTTCACTGCGAACTTGAAGGATGCAGATTTAAGTGCTTTGATCTTTAAATCTGATAAAAACTTGAAGTTCGTTTCTCCTTTTGTATTGACACGAACGTCTTGGCAATCTGAAAAGCAAACATCAATATGATAAAGTAAAAGTAATGATGACAGAATCTTGTTTTACCCTTTGCACACTTAACAAGGTAGCCATAACAACCTTATATACGATCAAATTCCTTTTAAATCAATCCTAAAACAAAGCTTTTTTGTAATATTTACCATAATCCAAATGCATTATTTAAATAAAATTATTTTAAAACATTTCGTATTTAACCTGATTTAAACTATCTTTAAGTATTTTGTTTTTTTGTTCTTTTGGTGGTGTATCTTTTTTTAGGGAGTCGGATTTAGTGTTGGTGTGATCTGAGTAAATGTCCGGGTTTTTATTGTTACTCTTCAGATTAATTTTTGTATCATTCACAAAATTGCAATCCAAATCAGATTAACAGTAACACATTCATGATAAATACTATATAGAAAGAACTGAAAATTAGCTAAGTTACTTAATAAAAAAACGTTCGGTACCTTTAAACTATTAAGACTTATTGTCTTAAAATTTGAAGATGTATAACAGAAAAGTATGAAAAAGAAGAAATTAGATGTCAAAATCACATTAAAACTGAATAATAATTTAAAACAGTTCTAAATAGCATGTACATATGACATGTTTAGCCTCATATAAACCTTTAGTTCAGACGGAGCTGTCAGTAATCCAAACATTTATTTGCATTTTTACTCTATTGCGTACATCTCTGGTTTCAGAATGGATTATTTTCTATAATCTATAATTCATAATTATTGTTATTGACACATATAATAACAGTCTTAACAAAAAAAAAATAACTCTAGCGCCTTGAATTTTATGAAAGTTTAGTGTTAAAGGCGACAAAACGTGAACTGAGTTTTTTCGAACTTTTTGCACTGTGTTTGATAATGTTATAACCTCAAAATCGAATTTTTGACCAGTTAAACAGTTTGGTTTGATTAAACAAATAGCAATTTGGTCACAATTTTGATTGAGCTGTAATAGGTGAAGAGCAACACTTACAGTCAAGTCACAGTAAGGCGTTTTCTTTTTACATTTTCTTATTATTTCATAAGATCAATATATTTTACCTAAAGAAACCAATATAAAGATGAAAAGAATTCAGACTCTCGAGTATGACAAGTACAGTAATCTATTTTTTCAAATAAAATCTCTTTAAAACGTCTCTTTCCGCACAATTTAGAAAACATGTATCATATATAAATGCAAGTGTCTATTTATTGTTGTTCTCAGAATATGATATTGAATGTGGTACATGTAGTTTGTCCGCTTTTGTTTTTTTTTACTATGTCGAATGGGCATTTATCAAATATTTTATAAGACTAGTTATGTTTTGTTTTAAAGTAAGAGTTATGTTGTGATGGTGTGATTTAGAAACTGTCTTAAATTATTTTGTTTCAAAACTTAGTGTAATAAAACAATAATAAAACTGTGTAAAAATAAGAAGGTATTCTGTTTTTATAAATCATTTTTATTTTATAGAAATTACCAAATATTCCTATAATTATCCTGAATTTTCAATATACTATATTTAAGGTGAAAATATTCACATTAAATAATTTTCATTTTATGATCCGTTTTCACTTAGTTGCTTTCATTTATAACTTTAATGTATACTACAATGTTAAACCATGCATATTAAGCATGCTCAGAATATATACATACTGTTATCCTCGTCATTTTGCGGTTGTCCTGTAAAAGTTTAAATAGTTATATTAAAATAAGTCGATAAAAAATACAAAGTGACGCAATTGAAGGTACCCCTATTTGTGTGATATTATTCTTAACAGTAAATGTTTTATTTCAGACACAAACAATTTAACATTTCCTTTATAGAAGATAACTAGTAAAAATCAATCATAGGAAAATGAACATTTTATTTTAAATGAAAGTAACACTCATGAATTTCGTGCGTCTGAAACGCTTTTCTGGTAAAGCACGACCAAGTTCAAATAAACACACTATCTTAATATTTATTTGTGAATATTTTCCAAAACATTCATTTTTTCCACTGATAATGATATATTTGCTATAATTGATATTCTTATGAGTTTTGATCATTTATCTAGTTTGCTATGTTAAATTTATAGATAACATTATAACCAGGGAACACATGAAGGATCGAAACTGAGATCTCAAAATCATCGACGTTTCAAAACGATTCATTATGTTATTAAAGGGAAAAAGTCAAAATTTGATCAACTAATTACACGAATTAAAATAAGATGTAGTTTGATTGTCAATGAGACAATTCTGCACACGAGACCAAATGACGCCGAAGGTTAGGAACAATAGGTCACCATAAGGCTTTCAACAATAAGCAAACCCCATACCAAAACGCCTTATTTATGCACAAAACAATCAACAAAAAACAAATGCGATAAACAGCAACAATCGACAACCACAGAATTACTGGCTCCCGACCAGTTCTTATCAATTTAAAATGAAATTGTGTGAGAAGTATCAGAAATAATGAACATTCTTATCGTACTTTCTTGTTTATTTGACCTGTTGATACTAATTGTAATGCTTTTTTTGTTATTTAATGTTATTCAGGGTTATATCTGGTCTATATACCAGCTTTGATAAGTGTTTGGTACTAATATAAATTTCCACTTCGTACTATGAACATCAAAATTATTTATTTTGTAAAAATATTTCCTTTCTCTATTGTAACTGTACACGTATACCTAACAACAAAATTATTTTCATTTACCTGTGTTTAAAGTTATTGCAAATGGCTGATATTTTTGTTCGAGCATATTGTTTTTCTTAAATTGTTTAACATTTCATACCGATATAACATGTTACTTTTATTATTCTTCCCTTAGTTTATTTATTTTGTATTTACATTGTATCATAGGTCAAATTTATTTGTTCAGTGTATGTTCACTGGTGTTAATATGTCCTTTGATTGAGTAAAGCTATTTCAGTTGATATTTTATAGTGTGTCTTTCTATGTTGTGATGTTAAACTATTGTTTCAGAAAAAGGGTGAATGTTTGGTACCATTAAAACGTTTAAACCCGCTGCATTTGTTTGCACCTGTCCTAAGTCAGGAATCTGATGTTCAGTAGTTGTCGTTTGTTGATGTGGTTCATAAGTGTTTCTCGTTTCTCGTTTTTTATATAGATTAGACCGTTGGTTTTCCCGTTTGAATGGTTTTACACTAGTAATTTTTTTGGGGCTCTTTATAGCTTACTGTTCGGTGTGAGCCAAGGCTCCGTGTTGAAGACCGTACTTTGACCTATAATGGTTTACTTTTATAAATTTTGACTTGGATGGAGAGTTGTCTCATTGGCACTCATACCACATCTTCTTATATCTATTTGACTATTGTGGTTCAGAAAGTACCAATGCAATATAGATGCCACTTTATATGCATAGTTCCCATTTAATGAAAACTCAAGATCAACATAAGCATTACAATTTAATTTTCAAAAGATAAAAAGGCATATAGGGATATATTGATAGCTATCAGCATCACAAATACCAAACAACTATTCGTGTTCGGTCAATTTAAATATGATAAAGACATCCACTGTATAGTTACATATTTCATTTTATCTAATGGCTACCAATGATAAAACGTATAATATCCCCAGTACCAGTTAGGTTTAAGTTATGCTACTTTGCTCGACGATTATATTACAACAAATGCCGATGAAAAAAATAGGAAATTACACTATTTTTATATCCTTTTCACCTCAACCCATCTGAACATATTATTATAAAACTGAAATCACTGCTACAACTCGAAAAATAAAATATAAATTGAATATTGAAAGATGGAAAACATTTCTTTTAAATTTTACATCAAACACAAGGATATTCCTTAAAAGTAAGAATCTCTTTTTACATGTATTTAATAACACAATCAAAAAGCCAAAATACTTGAGTATCCTGTTTGTGAAAATCTTACAGAGCAATACAAATACACGACAAAAAGACGCAAACAGACATTACTGACTCAAAATGCCCCGTCCCTAAATTAGATTGCAATTCGCAATCTATACGGAAGAGCTATAAAACCATGTTTAATCCACCATTTTCTACATAAGGAAATACCTGTACCAAGTCAGGAATATGACATTTGTTTTCCATTCGTTTGATGTGTTTGAGCTTTTGATTTTGCCATTTGATAGGGACTTCCCGTTTTGAATTTTCTTTGGAGTTTTTTTTTTTTTTTTTTACTTTTTTTCTTTCAACATCAATGTAAAATTAGATTCCAAATTATCTTTACGTTGTAGATAAAATTGAGAAAACTGTCGTTAAACATTAGAAAAGGTTCAAGGACGCCTAGAAGGTCAGAGGAAAAGTAGCATAAAAATACAATTCTTTGAAAACGTACTTTTACAGGTGGAGGGATCATCAGTATCTGATTCAAAGCCATCAGCACACACGCATTTCCCAGTTCCCTCTTTTATTTTACACTGTTTGTTTCCTCCAGTGCATTTAACATCAGTGTTTTCCTGAACAGCAGGTTCACCATTGTTATCCAAACATTGCTTAAAATTACCACATTCAGATTGATATGGATATGTGTCACCCACCTGTAACAACAACGTAGCAATGAATTTACTTCGCATTTATTAAATCTTGCACAATATTTCTTTATCCTGAAAGGTACAATTCTATGTTTTATTGGTGATAATAGGAGCCCACTAACCAGTCGGTGTCAGTCTGTTTTTTGTGTACATTGTTGAACCTCATAAAAGTAAGTCCCTTTCATGTTTTGTGAAGTTTGAACAAACATTGTAATAAAAACTTAGTCGTTCAAATATGATAATATGATATTGTGATACATCTCTTTTGCTAGAATTTCAACAGAAATTGAAATTTTCGACAATAAATGTTTCTTCATAGATGCTCGAGGTCAAATTATTTAAAAGAGCAATACCTTAGCCAAATCAAGACAAGGAATCAGAGCTTTGAAAGATGAAGATCGATTCCTTACTTGAAAATTAATTCAAAATTTTATAAAGCAAATTTCAATCAAACACTAGCCGTATGTTCATGCCAGTACCGAATAACTTGCAACTGGGCTACTAATACTCTTGGGGACTAACAGTCAAGTTGCAGAGGTTTCTACCCATTGGTAGTAATTATAACATAAACGGTACCAATCTTTCTGCATCTGATGCGCATTTCGACATTTAATGTGGAGTGGGGGGTTGAAAGAACTGCCCTGACTTTTCAATATCAAATGTTAAATGACGACCCTTACCATCGATTCTTAAATAAATATATGTAAAAGAATCAATTAAAAATTAACAACTTGAACTTTTTTCAATCTTAGTGGCAATGTTTGATCATGAAAAGGAGGGACGTGTTTTGTTGGAAAAGAGGAAAGGATTCAATATGTGGTTCGTTCAAAACGCCTATCATATTTACCTTCTTAATGAACGCTCAAATGAAAATAAATTGAAAATCGAAAATGTAGATATACTTGAATATCTGAGATGCTCGTAGTTTCAATGAAAGTAAATCTTAAATCCTGCTGTCAGTCATGCATTTGAACTGATTTAAATGAATAACTATGCAACTTAATAGTAATAATGATTATGATGATAAACATATTGGAAATGATAATAATAATAATAATAATAATAATAATAATAATAATAATAATAATATAAATGCAGCTGAATTTTTATCAACAGAGCATTTGATAGAACTATGATATAAGATAATGGACAGAGGGGTGACATATTATATTGGGAAGGAAAATTCAAGCAAACACTAATGCCAAAATCTCATATTTGTAGTAAGGTAAACATTTTTTCTAAATATTTGAATGTAAGTGTTTTTCAAAATCTAACGATAAAAATTATTGAAAAACAATTCTTCATACTTGTTCAATTGGTGGTAGTAACATTCTGTACATTTTCAAAAACTGCCTTACATTTTATACACTCCTATTCTTTATTAATAGTAAGAATAAAAATTTTAGTATTTTTGGATTCTTAAGAAAATTTATATTTTGTTCGGTTTTTCATTGATAATTCCGCATTTAATATCACAATTTAGTCTATTCACTAAATTGATCTAACTTTCTAATGCAGTTTTTCAGATATTTTTGTTAAATATTATACAGAATACTGATGGAAATGCAAGAAAATATTATAAATTTGTAAATAGATTTCTCTAAATTGTTGAATAAACATCACTATTTAGAAATATATCAATAATAATAATAATAATAAAAAGACCCCAAAAACACACGTTACGTTAGAAAGAAGATATCTGAAACATTATACTTTTTTCAATATAAAACATGCCTTCCATGAAATATCTTTTGAAATATTTTGTTTTAGAAGTCTCCTCCACAAAACGTATGTTGTTTTTTTCAGAGGTCTATATTTTAAAAATATTTCGGAGAAGATCGTCAACAGAATGATAACAGACGAGTTGGTGGTTGGTTTTATTATTTGGACTAACAAAACCTGAACATTTGATACATATCGATTGCTTGGTTTGATGACTGGTTGGTGAAATGAATAATGATAAACCATTTGAAGTGAAAGCCCCTTTGAAGGGCTGAAATATGTTAAGATATGGGACTTTTGTTTTTTAAAGTTAATTTGTTCATATTTTACGTTTAAGACGGTCCAATACTTACATTCAAAGTATAAGTGCGTTTTCCTGACTCAACAGTACAAGTATTTGCACATTCAGTTATGTCTACACAGCGGTCATCTATTTCAACTTTTCCAGATTCACACGTGCACCCTTTGTACGGAGCTATCGTACAGTCTGAACTTTTATCCGCCTCAGTATCCATACAATTCGGAATACAGGTAACTGTGTTAGATTCCACAAATGTTTTATCACATGTTAAAGCTGAAACAAAGCATTTAAACTAAATACTAGTTATATTTCATTCCACAAAATTATATATACGTTTGTTTCCGTTCATTTTTTAGTTTGACATTTGACAAAAGTTATTATTATAAAACAATATCTGCTTAACCAGTGGAATTCACATTCTGTACTTCTGTGCTTCTGCAAAAATGCCATCTGGCATTTTTACGCCTTATAGGCTACTTATAACAACAACATAAGAACATAAAATCTTACCTGTATCGGGACTTATCAAATTTTTCTAAGTTTTAATGTCATATTACTGTGACTTGAGTGTAAGTGTTGCTCTCCGCATGTTGCCGTTTATATAAAATTCTGACCAAATTGTAATTTGATTTATCAAACCAAACTGTTCAACTGGTCAGTAGTTTAAACAAACTGCTGTAGAAAATTACAGTCCAGTCGTGAAAGTGCAAGGTGAAAAATAAAGCATACTTACAATCCTATTACACTTTAATTTTACTTCATTGATATTTTGAAAATGACGATAAAAATTTCTATACATTCTTTTATTGTAATTGTCATTCAAAAGGTGATAAGTAGTATTTTTTGAATTGTTATAATAATGTCCAAATTTACGTTTTAGAATTATTTCTTCAAAAAATGGTGTTTTCTATGCATGCTACAAAGCTTTCTTTACATTAATCTCTAAAATACTTGGTGAAATATACTTAAATAGATATAAGAAGATGTGGTATGAGTGCCAATGAGACAACTCTCCATCCAAGTCAAAATTTAAACCATTATAGGTCAAAGTACGGTCTTCAACACGGCTTGGCTCACACCGAACAGTAAGCTATAAAGGGCCCCAAATATTACTAGTGTAAAACCATTCAAACGGGAAAACCAACGGTCTAATCTATATAAAAAACGAGAAACGAGAAACACTTATGAACCACATCAACAAACGACAACTACTGAACATCAGATTCCTGACTTAGGACAGGTGCAAACAAATGCAGCGGGTTTAAACGTTTTAATGGTACCAAACATTCACCCTTTTTCTGAAACAATAGTTTAACATCACAACATAGAAAGACACAGTATAAAATATCAACTGAAATAGCTTTACTCAATGAAAGGACATATTAACACCAGTGAACATACACTGAACAAATAAATTTGACCTATGATACAATGTAAATACAAAATAAATAAACTAAGGGAAGAATAATAAAAGTAACATGTTATATCGGTATGAAATGTTAAACAATTTAAGAAAAGAATATGCTCGAACAAAATATCAGCCATTTGCAATAACTTTAAACACAGGTAAATGAAAATAATTTTGTTGTTAGGTATATGTGTACAGTTCCAATAGAGAAAGGAAATATTTTACAAAATAAATAATTTTGAGCTTAGATATGTTTTCTTGAAGTTTTAAAGGAGACAAGATCAATGATTTTAGATTATCTCCTATTGAAACTTATTAACAATGTATTGTAATTTCACATATATTTTACTGAATATAAAATGGTCTAATTCAAACTGGTGTCTTCTTCTTATGAATTTAGAAAATTTTGTAAAAGAAAAATTTATGAGAGCTTAGTTTAGACATTTTTAGCAATTCAAAATTACTATTTATCACCTTTTAAATGACAACTACAATAAAAGAATGTATAGAAATTCTTACCCTCATGTTTAAAAAATAAATGAAGTGGAATTAAAATCTAATAGTATTGTAAGTATCCTTTATTTTATCACCTTGCACTTTCACGACTCGACTGTTTTCAACAGCAGATTGTTTAAATTACTGACCAGTGGAACAGTTTGGTTTAAAAAACAAATTGCAATTTTGTCAAAATTACGAATTAACTGCAATAGGTGGAGAGCAACACTTACAGTCAAGTCACAGTAAATAGTCTAGCCGCATAATTTGCCATATATATTCTATTAGGGTTCCATTGAACTTGTATCACTTACTAGTTAACCCAATCTTTATGTTATAATATCTTTCAATTAAAAGGGTGAAAACAGTACCAACTAAAAATGCTTGTGCACACTGCTGACCATCATCATTCAGTAGTTTTAAAGAACGAATCATAGTACATATATGTTGATAATTATTCTCCTAAAGAATCAAGCATTATCAAAAGTGCCCTGTCTGAAGCAATATATTGTTTGGTCAAGAAAAATGTTTTTTGTTTTAAATAAACAGTCAATAATAAATGAGCACTTTATAAAAGTTTGGGCGTCCGATGTGTTATTTTAGATTTACCTTCACCCAGAATGCAGAAAACAATCACCTTAAATTCAAAACCTGAAACTAACTGACTATACGATACCATAAAATTACGGTTTTGAATAATTTGTTTCAATAAATATGTGTTACGTAGTCTTTCTGTTGTAACATTGTTACAACGAATGTTTTATATGCTTTTCTTTTAATAAGTATTTAATTACGATGAGATTGAGTGTTTCAAATACTAGTAGTAAGCAAGAAAATTCGATAAGAATTGAGAGAAAATAAAGACAGAAAAGGTTCATAAAACAAAACAATGTCTAACACCTTTAAAATCAACGATATAAAACTTACGACAATTTGTAAGATCTCTCCAGTTCGTCAGATCAATTCTAACTTCAGACTGGCTAGCAGAATAAACAGCATCTTCCAATATCGGACAGTGTAAATTTAAGTTGAGATTTTCACAGACATCAAATACACAGCTTTCATAATAATCTGACAGTTCAAATCCTTCTGCAAAAGCTTCTTTGAATAAACCATCTTTAGAATTAAGCAGTCCGCACTTATCCATTTTTTCAGCTTCTTTTGTTGCTTTGTCAGTACACGTAGGCAGAGGAGGTTCATCTTGACAACTTAAATATACATAATTCTCATTTATAATTTGTTTAACGAATACTTTTGTCGATTTGTTATTGATATATTTTTATAAATTAATATCTATTTCAAAGCAATAAATTTCAATATAAGAAGTCTCTTAGTTATTTAACTAGGTAATGGCTGTTATATTAAAATTACAAAAGAAAGTATTCTAACAACAATGAACAACAACACGTATCCTATATTTAACTTTGCCTTCTTGGGCATGACGGAATATGGAATTTATATTTAACAGTTTATTCTCTACGTCATATTTGCAGTAGTGTCTAATTTTTACTGTAATTTATTTTTGAAAATCAATAGCGATTTCCTGTTTCTATCATGGTCTTTATACCATTTTAGAAATTGCCTTTTGGACGCTTATTTGTACATCTCTTTAGTCTACAGTGTAAACGTTAAGAAAACCAAACTCATAAAGAATGTAAAATAGGCGTGATTTTAGTTTCAACATATATATGAATAAAGGCAACAGTAGTATACCGCTGTTCAATAGTCATAAATCGATTAAGCGAAAACAAATCCGGGTCACAAACCAAAACCGAGGAAAACACATCAACTATAAGAGGAAAACAACAGAACAATAGAAACACTGAACTGCTACAAAAAACAAACGCCAACATACATAAAACGGACTATTTGATAACAACTGCCATATTCCTGACTTGGTACAGTACATTTTAAGAAAAAATGGTGGGTTGAACCTGGTGTTATGGCTAGCAAAAACCTCCCGCTTATATGGCAATGTGAAAAATTCCGCTAAAATGACAACATTACGTGACATTGCATATATTTTACGTTGATTTATTTGTAGATGTTGTGAAGCAGGTATTTTTTCTGTAAATGTTTCTTACACAAAATTTATTGTCTTGCAGATTATAATAAAAAAACACAAAAATGGTGAAAATTGTTTCTCCAATTTAGGCCATGGAAGCTTATAAGAAGATCCTGTGGCGATTTTTTTTAATTTCAGGTGTAATACCACCAAATCATAGTACGTCACATCCGGTTGCATACGAAAAAGGGTCGAAATAAAATATTCCCTTGAATTTGACAGCTGTTGGAAATTAATCGTACATTTCATTGCAGTAAAAATTTCTGAGTCATAAACATATATCTTGGGTGTTTCAAAGCACCATTCTTTTTTTATTTGGTGTTTCTATAAAATATTTTGGAAACTTGCGGTTACATGGTTACTAAAGCTTGTAAACAGGAAAAAAAGGGGTGAAAATTTGATTGTTTACTTCCAGTGATGGTTATTATCTTATATGCAATGAAATGTTAAGTTTAATTTTGTCTGTAATCTGGACAGGATAAAACTTTACTCATGCCAAGTATTTCTTTATTTGAAACAAAAATAAATTTTGCACATTTTTTTGAAAAATGCAAATTTAACAAAGACTAATAGGGGAAAAACAATGGTGGAATTACTCCTTCAATCGTTTCTCCCTTTCTATTAAATATTTCAAGATAACTATCAAATTCTTAACAAAATCATTAAAACTGTATTTTTAGAGCAATAACTGTTATAAGGACGTGTCTGACAAGTTTGGTCGAAACTGAGATGCTGTAGATCTGGACATAATGCATATTCCAGCCCTATCAAAACCTCGCTCTCTTTACTATTTGAAAAAATAATGAATAAAACTGTATTTAACCCAATGCTCTATTTGTAGGCTTGTCGGTTATGTTGGATAAAAGGTTTTCCAATTACTAGCCGAAGGATGATCGTGGCAAAGTTTGGTTTCAATTGATCGATTAGTTTCAGAGGAGAAGATTTTTGTCAAATTTGATGTTCAATGACGGTAAACGATGCACCACGACAGACGACGGACGCCAAGTGATGGGAATACCACAATAGTTCATTTAAGATTAAAATAAGATATTATCTAAACATTCTTTCTCTTGTCTTTAATTCTGTTTAAAGGGCACACGCCTGAAATAAACATATCTGAACTTGTTTTGTAAATAAAGAACACACAAATGATATATAGAATTGAATGGACAAAAACCTCGTTTTGCTGATAGTTCTTGTTAAACTGAATTTTTGTATATCCGCTATAGTATTAAAGATCATAGGCAAACATCGATTGACAATTTTAATCATTTGCATTATATGAAGAACAAGTGTAGCTGAATTTTTTTGCTGCACCAATTTTCAGTCTATCTACTTCAGTTATCAAAATAATTGGTAAAATCACTGAATTTTATAACACAGCATTTTCATTGTAATAACTCGTTTAATGAGTCAACGGACAACTTCGATCATTTTACCTACTTGCAGATTTGTTTTTGTTACTGACAGTTTCTCCCTACTTACTTAATCTTCGATCACAACCTCATGAAAAAAAACCCAACCAAAACACAAACAACTGTATTCAAAACAAAACAAGGAAATCTAAACACTGAGCAACACAAACCCCATCAAAACTGGGGGTGATATCAGGTGCTCTGGATCCGGAAGGGTATGCAAATCCTGATTCACAATTGGTACACGTTCGAGTTATTATGTGATTACATACTCGTTAATAAGTTTAACTCTGTGATGTCATATTCGAGGAAAAGAGGAAACACATCAAATAGAACATGCTTATAATTTTGTACTCAAAACGTGCGTTACATCTGCAATAAACTCACCAATGACGCTCAAATATAAAAAGTTAATCGGCCAATCAACTACGAAGTTAGAAGAGCATTTAGGACCAAACATGCCCAAAGGTTTTCCTAATTGGAAGGGATTGTTGCTACTACAATTTGAAAATATATGTCGTCATCTGTGAAACAGTTTATCCATAACGGTCAACCAACTCGTGATGGCGTTTGTAAAAATTCAAAGCAATGAACTAAACTTCAACATTTTGAATCCTTTGGTTTAAAAAAGAAGTAAAATAACAAATATACCGAACTTCAAGGAAAATTCAAAACAGAA
Source organism: Mytilus coruscus (assembly GCA_017311375.1). Classification (NCBI taxonomy): domain Eukaryota; kingdom Metazoa; phylum Mollusca; class Bivalvia; order Mytilida; family Mytilidae; genus Mytilus; species Mytilus coruscus. The sequence goes on along the minus strand of CM029599.1, from coordinate 78,684,880 downwards.
AGTCCTCCACCAAATGGCAAAACCAAAAGCTCATACACATCAAACGAATGGAATACAACTGTCATATTCATGATTTGGTACAGGAATTTCCTTATGTAGAAAATGGTGAATCAAACCTGGTTTATTATTGCCAGCTAAACTTCTCACTTGCATGACAGTCATATAGAATTCCATTATATTGACAAAAATGTGTGAGCAAAACAAACAGACACAAAAGGTAAAAATGTCAAAAACCGCAACTTCCCGTAGGAACTCCTTTTACGGCTAAAATGTACTACTGTTACTATGAAGTTTCGTAAAAAATTATACCCTACAATAGCAAGTTCATATGCTTTACAGTTTTTTCAAAGGTCAAAATATAGGGCTGTGCGGTATATTTTCAACATTTATATGCCCCGAACTTCTAAGAGTTTAAACTTATACTTAAACTCTAAACTACCCCTCCCTTCCCTATGGGTCTTCCTCAGAATTCAATCTGGCCGCTACCCATTTGTATTTATACTAGTAACATTCCCAAATTATGTCTCTATGAGAGTAAACATAGAGATCATATCTGGTAACCAGTATGTAAACAAAACAAAATATTTATGAATATTATATATCTCCACAAAAGAGGCGTGGTTTGTGAAACAGCTGTATCTACAAAGTGCAACCTATAGACAAATTACATAAGCAAAATGAAAGAGAAGAGTACAAAAATGGCAATAGCACAATAACACTATAGTGGGATGTATAAATACCTAGCCACGCCAAAAGAATATACCAAAAATAGACTAAACAGTAAAAGTTAAAAATAAAGGCAACAGTAGTATACCGCTGTTCGAATTCATAAATTCATTAATTCATAAATTCATAAAAAAAATATACAAAGACAAATAAAAAGAACACTATAACATGTAATTAAGATGATAAACAACGCCAGTACATATAATCCATACTTCAAGACCATCATGTATTATTTGTGAAGTTTATACGGAATATTTATCAACAAGGTCTTGATATCTTTCCGATGAACTTTTTTTTAGAAAAGGACGAGACGTTCTTTGACATAACCCTGGTTTGACTGTCATACAAGTAAGAGGTTTAGCTAGCTATAAAACCAGGTTTAATCCACCATTTTCTACATAAGGAAATGCCTGTACCAAGTCAGGAATATGACTGTTGTTTTCCATTCATTAGATGTGTTTGAGCTTTTGATTTTGCCATTTTATAAAGGACTTTCCGTTTTGAATTTTCCTTTGAGTTCGGTATTTTTGTTATTTTACTTTTTATCAACTTTCTGCTCATACATTGGTGACGTTTTATAAAGTCTGAGTAGCAGCTGCAAGCTCTTGAACACCGAATGAGTTTGGAAATGTATATATCCCATATGCAGGTGAAGTTGGTATATTGCTGCTAAGAATAAAGAAATTGATAATTTCAAAATTAAAATCGTCTGGTTTGTCATAGATTCTGGTGCTGAGATGACCACTTATGTCAAATTCGAGGTATAAGTCTATAAATGAGGCGGAGGTAGCCGTGTCTGTTGTTTCTTTATGGTTCATGTGTACCCTTTGGCTAACATGGCTGCATTTTCATCCCAAATTTACTCTGAGTACAGACAAACCTGAGTATCTTGAAAAAATTAAAGGCATAGAATGCTCTAGATAAATAAAATTCAAATACATTTTATCTTTTTAAAATTAAAAACTTAACTGGATTTTTCACTGTACTTTTTTTCATTCCTCCAGAAGGTGCCAAAATAAACAAAGTTGGGAAAGAAGTTTGAGAACAACCATACAGTTAATAATTGAAGAGAACTGTATAGATTGACATAGACAATAGAGGGACAATAGATACCTGACAATAAACAGAGGGACAATAGATACCTGACAATAATTGGTGATTTAAACTGTGTACCTGGGTGGACCATATCAAGTGAAACTCAACTGTTTGTAATTTTTATCATCTTCTGCAGGGACGAACAAAAGTGCACAGCAAAATCCAGTAAAGATTTTAATTTTCTAAAACATAAATTGCATATGCATTTTATTTATCTAGGGCATGCTATGACTTAAAACATTTCCAGATGAACAGGTGAGTCTGTGTTCAGAGTAAATTTTGGTGTGAAAACGCAGCCATTTTAGCCAAAGGGTCCACATGAACCTTAATCTCTAGTGTTGACATTTGTACCTATTATGTCTACGTGTTTTGATCACACATTGTTGTCAATATAATGGAATTCTATGCGACTGTCATACAAGTGAGAGGTTTAGCTAGCTATAAAACCAGGTTTAATCCACCATTTTCTATTTAAGGAATTGCCTGTACAAAGTCAGGAATATGACAGTTGTTTTTCATTCGTTTGATGTGTTTCAGCTTTTAATTTTGCAATTTGATAAGGGACTTTCCGTTTTGAATTTTACTTGTAGTTCGGTATTTTTGTAATTTTAATTTTTTCTGGAGGATATATTAATGGAACCCAATCAGAAAAGTTTGGATTATTGATAGAAAGAACATCATCAATATATCTGAATGTGAAATTTAATGACCTGGCTTCTTTGGTCTTCTTGTTTTTGATAAGTGTCTGAAGGAACTCCGACGCATATGAAAATATGAAGAGGACGGCACGGAGAGGCGCACAGTTCGTTCCCATAGGAATGCCGATAATTTGTTGAAAAAGTCTACCTCCAAATTCAACAAATATGTTGTCAATAAGAAACTCCCGCATACTGATTACTTGTTCCTCTGTGAAGCATGTTTTGTCTTTTTGTTAACTTTTAACAAAATAGCTTCCTTTTTTGTAGCAAATCGCAATGATACATTCTAACATTTTTGATAATGTTATCTTATATAAAGATATTGTCTTGCTGAACATTTTGTAAATTAAAAATTCTCTTTATTTACATTATGTTATAGTTTTTATTCTCAAAATAGTTGCATAAATCTTATTAATAAGGGTAAAATTGATTATACCTATAGATTATAAACTAAAATTTACTTTAAGATTTTCTCGTTATTTAGTAGTATGGACGCTTGTTAGTCAATTGAAGTAATATTGTATTTCTCTACTTTTGAAATATGTGAAAAACTTACCTTTGACCTGGTGAATTCCAACTTTTCCCAATTCGATTGTGCAGTTCACGTTTTTTAGAAAGATTTCCGTCACGGTCCATATAGTCATCTTCTTTATCTCTGTTGCAGTTTCCACACATTCCAGTTACACGACCACTATATGCACTATAGGGAGCTTGAACCATTACTTTATGTCTACCATCAAAACTGACATCAATTTCACATTTTGTATGACGTATTACAATAGATCTTTCTTCCCTTGTTATTACTATATTCTCTTCAACAAGATTTTGTGGCACAGAAACTAGTTCTCCATCAATCTGTAAAATTAAGATTGCATTTTGAATTGATTTACCTCTCTGAAAGTTATTAAATGAGTTGTGTTACAAAATATTTTGCTTTATATTTTACATCTAGTTATTTTTATTTTACTGTAACATATTACCTTACAAAACCAAAGAGTTCACAAAGGTTCCTTGTTTACAAATCTCAATCGGCGAGTTAAAAACATATTATTACTAATTGTCGACTTATATATAACATATTATAAACCATTTAATTTTTTTTTAAACTCTATTTCCGTTTTGCCGGGTCGTAAAATAAGCACGCGGTAAAATTCTTGTTATCATAAGGTAAAAAACCTAGATTGATGATTCTCAAATTTTACAAGATTAAAACAAAACGCATGGTTCTTGTGTAATAAACTTTTTCAAAAAATATACAAACCTTATAGCACAAAATAAAGGAATTCCATATAAAACGTTAGTCTCTCCATAGATATAGAAAATTACAATTTAATCAAAATTCTCCCAAAAATCAAATTACTGTAGAAGCAATATATTCCTTGGAGTGGTCAATCTTTAAAAGCTCATAATGATATAATTATTTTGTATGGTGTACGAGTTAATTACAGTGGAAATGTGTTTTTTGAGGTAGAACATCTTTCGTTGTATTGTTTTTGGGCGGTTGTTTATCTGTTTGCGTTGTTTTTGTATTAATCTTATTGTAATGTGCATATTTCTTCCGACTTATTTTTTGAGAGTATCTTCATGATATCTTTTTCATTTTTTTCTAAACCATGAGATGAATGCAGATGAATGCAGATTTTATGATAGTTTCTTTCAGATAGTTATTGCTGTAATGAGGTTTTTGCACCATAAGAAACTAAAACAACCGATCGTGGCATGTTAAGCATTTTAATCTGACAAAAAGATAGCGCTTTCATGTAGACTTTGGTAAAATATTTTCGAATGTCGTTTTAATTTGTTCATTTGGATAAGATTTTTTCTTTTGGGTAGGCGATTCATAACCGTGATATTCTTGAATAGTAAAATGACACATACGTAAGAAATTGCAAATATAACAAAATTAGGGTTTTACCTGTTTTGCACCGATCTGATCCAATTTCAACTGATCTTTTATATTGTTTTCTTATGTCGTACTGTTAGACCAATATCCAAGGAAAAGGGGGAGGGGGCGACTGGCGCCATCAAACATGTTTAACCCCGCCACATTCTTTATGTGCCTGTCCTAATAGTTATCAAAGGTACCAGACTTATAATTTGAAACGCCAGACGCGCGTTTCGTCCACATAAGACTCATCAGTGACGCTCAGATCAAAATAGTTAGAAAGCCAAACAAGTATAAAGTTGAAGAGCATTGAGGACCCAAAATTTCAAAAAGTTGTGCCAAATACGGCTAAGGTAATCTATGCCTGGGATATAATGTTTATTTTTCGTTTATTTTTTGGACATAAATCACGCCTTTAATTTCGCATTTGAATTGTTTTACATTTGTCATTTCAGGGCCTTTAATAGCTTAGTATGCGGTATTGGTTTCACCCATTGTTGAAGGACGTACGGTGACCTATATTTGTTAACTTCTATGTTATTTTCCATCGTCAACTGGAAATAGCTAACCGCGAAACAGATGACACACTTCTAAATCAGAACATATTATAATCAACAAATGTTACAATTTAAACAGCTTTTCTATTATTTAACTTTATTGATTTTTATTTAATTATAACAATCTTTGCCCTGATTGGATATGCATCCCCTATTTACTACCAAATTGTAATCTACTTTTCTGAACACCGAAAATGAGCATGACCATACGAGCATTGTCCAAATACGCATCAGGTCCGGAACATACATATCAATATAAAATCTACCATATGAAAATATTTCATTGGTTTCACATCAGGTATATCTAATTCTTTCCATTATGATATTATTAACACTTTTGTTCTCTGATACACTTAAAAGATGTTGATATTTTCCTTAAAATCTCAATTAAATCTGTTCTTGTTATTTTAACAAAAGGTATAATTATTAAACTTCATCAAATTTGGCTTATTCCCATATTGTCCTATCATTCATCATATTCCCCTCTTGCAATGAAATGCTCATGGTAGTTCTGAAGATTGTGACTATAAAGATAACGAGAATTAAATGACATATTCCTGAAGCTATAAAAAACTCGTTTGAGTTTCAAAATGGTTATTACAAACACAGCTGTATCTGTTTCTTTAGCATGAAATCTGTACTAAATTTTATGATTGGAGTTTTATTGAATTATGATACAATATAACTTATTTTTGCTTCATAGTCTTTCAAATTTTAATACTGTTTTCCATTTAAAAAAGAAAGGAATGTGGTATGATTGCCAATGAGACAACTATCCACCAATGTTAAAATGAAGTAGATGTAAGCAATTATAGGCAATCGTACGGCCTTCAAAAATGAGAAAAATCCATACCGTACAGTCGGCTATATAAGGCGCCGATATGAAAAATATGAAACAATTCAATTGAGAAAACTTACGGCCTAATTAAAAACAAAACAATAAAAAAAAAAAACAATTATGACAGAAATGAGCCAACGACAAGAACTGAACTACAGGCTCCTGACTTAGGGCAGACACATAAAGAATGTGACGGGTTAAACATGTGTGTGAGTAGTAAACACGCCCTCTAACCTTGGACAGTGGTGTTTATAGTTTGTTCTTATGTTAGAGCACAACATAAGAACAAACTTTAAAAATCAATTGAAAAGGGCTTAACTCATCAGATCGATAAAAAGCCGAAAAACATCTAACAAAAACATTGAACGGATATGACAGGGTATTCATACATCCCTATCAAACAAAAGAGACATCAAGAACAGATATGAGATCACTCGCAGTTACTGACAGCTAATTCAAACCCAATAACAACTTATTAAACAAAATATGTATCTTTTCAAGAAAAATAAAAAAAAGGACGACCCAAAGACAAACAACAGTATACCAACACAAGAAAAAAGTTAAAACTTAGCAGTACAAAAACCCACCAAAAATCGATGCGCACGTGAAGCTGATTGATAGAACATTTCAAACATATGTTTTTTTAATTTCAATTCTGTATGTATTATGGTTTCTCTGGATATTTTAGAAAAATATAACCAATTAGGGTAAACAATAAAGGTTGAATGATAAGATATACCTGTACCAAGTTAGGAATATGACATTTGTTTTCGATTTGTTTGATGTGTTTGAGCTTATGAATTTGCCATTTGATAAGGGACTTTCCGTTTTGAATTTTCCTTGTAGTTCGGTATTTTTGTTATTTTACTTTTTATATATTGTGATTGTTTTTAAGAATACTTACATATAAGGTCTGAATAATAGTTTTTATCTTATAAGTATTCTGAGATATAATCATCTATCAGTAAATACCCACACCTCCGTCCTAAGATATGTCTGTATACCTTTTCCAAATATATCTCAATATCAATGACTTAGTACCAATGATTGAAAAAAAGTCAATGCTTTCTGTTAAGGTTTATCTTAGATTGGGTTGTAAAGTTTTTTAAAAGAAAGGCGGAAATACAAAAGGAATATTTAAACTCATAAATCGACAACTAACTAACAATCCATTGCACAAACTAAAAAGGCAAAAAAGAAAAACAAAAACAAAACAACAAAACAACAGTCTACAAAACACAACATAGAAAACTGAGGACTGAGCATCATGAAGCCAGTAAAAACCGTAGTTGTTCTCTTGTTCTCCGGAAGGATATACTGATCCCGCACAATTTAAATCCGTCGTGTTGCTGATGATAAGTATATTTCGGTAGGTCACATTCAAGAATAGAGGACGGTGTTGTCGAAACGACAGTTGAAACATATCCGTCGTCATCTATGAAATATATATTCCATTATGGTCAACTAATTTGCGATGGCGTCTATTCGATGCATTGACATTGTGGTAGACTTTCGGCATATTTAAAGTTCTGTTTCACCCAAAAGATACAATTATCTATAAAAAAATATTTTCTTCGCCTTTCTGCCATGCTAATATTTACATGAGTTATGAAAAAAAAGTAAAATAACAAAAATACCGAATCCAAGAAAAATTCAAGACAGAATGTCCCTTATCAAATGGCAAAATCAAAAGCTCAAACACATCAAACGAATGGAAAAGAACTGTCATATTCCTGACTTGGTATAACTATCAAGAATTGAGTTGACAAGAAACTTACCATAACTTCACTTCCTTTCAAAATACTATATACAACATTTCCAATTGTAAAATCTACCCTCTTGTTATAAGAGACAGGTCTTGCATTACGTTTTTCTGTTGTTGTTTCAACCATGTAGGCACACGGATCTGATGTGTCTTTAAGTGCAGACAAAATATATTTACAAACACCCATAACATGAAGCATGGCTCTATCCATTGATCGTATATGAGGATCTCCAGCTGATACACACCTACACATATCTGAAAACAATTATCAAACGAAAATATAGCGGTTGGTTAAAACATCTCACCAAAGATAACAGCGTATATTTTTCTACGTCTGTCGCGCGGTTCGCCTACAAAAGTCTCGTCAGTGACGAGGATAAAAAATTCCGAAAATTTTTTGTTATATGTTAATTTCATATATTCCGTGCGTAGAGAATCATTCGTTAATGCAAGATATCTTGTCTTTTCCATACTTAAAACAAATTCAAAAAGTGTACCAAATTAAAGCCATACTAAATTAAGTCAGTCAGGATGATTTTACTTCGTCAAAAGTATCTCCCAAAACACCACCTATATATTTCAATCGTGAAAATGGAAGCCATTGGAGGGATGAAACGCTGTCAATTTAGCTCTTGAAAACCGACAAATTTATCCACATGGCATCATTACGATCCTTACATTACAGTTGTATCTTAACAGACAAAAACATCTACTATATATAAAGCATCATTTAATGTGCTGTTATGTCTTTTTCAACTTAAAACTATTGTCTGACTGGTTGTTAGGGAGAAAGTTAGAAAAAAACTCTTTAAAATAAAATCTGATGTTTTTAAGTTATGCATAAAAAGATCTATGAGTAGTTTGTCATCAGGGGGGATATAAGTGACTTTTCGATTTTAGTAGAATCCTCTTTTCAATAAGATTATTGCTCATTTCAAGAATTTTATACAAAAAAAAAAAACAAAAAAAATTGTTGCCGCGAGCACAGATTCAAATTTACGCTTTGAAAAGATAAATCTTTTATCGTTCTGTAGCATTTTTTTCGATGGGAGATTTGTTTACGCATGTTAAAGATCAACATGTATTTGTAGTTTTCATAATCTCCTGTTTTGTAATAGAATTGTCTTTAAGTTAATAGTGTACAAATATCCGGAAGCTTCATACTATAATTTATGTATATACACGTATGTAAAGTCTAAAAATCTTAAATTATGGACCGACATTAACTTTTTAAAAGCCATTGAAACAGATGTAAACAATTGAAATATATTTGAGTAGGGGCATTAAGGCACAGTTTTGGCCCAAGAAAATAAATTGTTGGACAACTATTTCAAAATTGCACATAATGTTTGGAAATGCATAGGGTCAATAAATATAAATGAAAAACATAAAGATTTTTATCTGATGACGTTACAATCACGTCATAGTATGTACCATTTTCTCTAAAACGATGAAAAATACAGAATTTATGCAGTTTTTCATCGTTATTTCCATTGTGGAATCATCGTGCGCAGCCAAGAAACAACAAAATAATTTAAGAGAAGCTTTATTATGACTTTTGAAATAATCTCACCAAATATAAAGTTGTTTCTTGGGTGCGCACATACTTTTCCGATCTAAATTATACTTAAAATTTGATAAATAACAAGGAAAATCAAGAAATTTTACAAAATATGCAAATTTTGTCATGGTGTGTTGCCATGGTAACTCGATCAATGTGAAATTTGTTTCTATTTTCTGAATACCTTGTACCTTGGTCTATTTTGGACAAATTTAAGAATATGTATCATAACTTTCAAATTTCCGGTAATATTTGGGCCAAATAAGGGCCTTATTGCCCCTACTCCAAATTTGATCATTTTTACCTTCTCTGATAAAGAGTTTGATTTATTTTATTAAATTTCAACTGGATATCAGCCTGAATTATCAGTTCAGAATTTAAAGATATCAGGTCAAGCTTCTACATGGAACGCCATTTTGACTAAAAAATTCATGTTTGAAATCGTACAATTTGGTAATCAAGATTAAAAATGCTTTCATGATATATAAACATCATGATCAAAGAAAAAATCAAATGATTCAACCTCTGAGCAAAGTAATGTTCAGCATCCCCAAAAAAAAACGCAAGATAAATCAAACTTCGTATATGTTCATCACTTATAATGTCCAACTTGGAAGATTTTATTTCCAGTATAGAATCATAATCATCATTGATCTTTTATTATATACATAAAGATATCATGATTAAGTTAACCTTTAGTAAATTGTATGACATATATAGTTAATAATAGCGGAGCGTCAGGATTGAATGAAAAATGTCATTACGTATCCACCTGTTTATGGTAATATTGTCTATCAAGCTTACCAGTTGGTAATTCGCCCTTCAATTTTTTCTTTTTAAGTTAAGAAACTAATAAGGATTGAACAATATTCTTTTGGAAAAAGAGCTAATTTATAGTTTGACGAAAAATACAATGTTTCTTTCCTGTTTCCTTTCATCTGGTCATTCGACACAGGCTGATATCCAGTCGAAATTAAACCAAAAAAAATATTAGCCAAGTAAAATTCTGACTGACAAAATCGTGTCTGCATGTACTGTTAATAACGTTGCTGTCTAAAATCTTCAAGAACTACACCGACAAGTATTCAAGGATACAAACAATTGCTTGATGTCTCATCGTCATCTGTTATTCATATGAATTTGCTTTCATTAACAACCGTTAATTTTAAAACGGTTTAATTCGGACGCATTAAGTATTTATAGTGTTGATTTTATTTACTATACCCTTGTATTCACATTTTACTGAATTTGTACTTTATTGGGAAAGTGTATCTCACATTATGTGTACTATATGTATATTCTATCAACTACAACAACTTTTATTTGTATGTTTGTTCAATTTTTAAGTCAGTAATTTGTATATCTGTGATGTATGTTTACACGGTTTCGGTTACTGGATCCCAAGTTTGTCTGTTTGGTTTGATAGCCCAATTTTGTCAATATGACGGAACTATAAACTACTATCATAAAGGCGAAAGGTTAAGCTAGCTGTAAAACCAGGTCTAACCCACAGTTTTTTTTCGGAAAATGCTTTCACCAAGTTAGGATTATGACAGTTGTTTTCCATTTACCCGTTCTTTGATTATAGTCGAACAACGAAGACATATCTTCACCGTGTATGGTATTGTCTATTTCGTTACCTGTAATATTTGACTGGAAAGCTTTTTTTCAAAAATTAGGTTCATTGATTCATGACAATGACGTCATCCTACAAATCATCAAATGTGTACAACGTATGGAAACCCTGCTTGTACGTCTGATGAATTGTAAAGCATTATACAAACAGTTGAACACCATTCTTCCTCAAGGTGGTTCTTCATAGAAGATAATCACATAATCTTTGACATTAACCCTTTTTTTTTATATCATGCTGCATAATTAAAATGATATACTAACTAAATTACCTTCTGTGTGTCATTGTTTTTAATTGAAACAAATCTATATTTCTTTTATCCTGCAATTTGACAAACAAATTTCGATGATAAAAAAGAGGCAGAAATGTTTTAATATTGTCTATTTGAAGTATCATAAAAACAGACATTTTGAAGTATCATAAAAACAGACATTTTAACTGTTTCAGACATCTTTATGTAAAAGTGCAAAACAGCTATAAATTTACGTACCTGAGCATTTTTTCTTTGGATCTCCGGTATACCCTTTTGGACATTTACATTTACCATTTCTAAGAATGGCATTTTCCCCGCAGTTATTTTCACAGTTTCCGGCTACAAGAAATATATATGTTTATTATGACAAGAAGAATGAGGATAACAAAACTATCAATACAAGAACTAAACAGACAGATTGCCAAAATTATAACGATGTACTTAAGCTAAAAACTGTCACAATACAAGACAGAAATGTCATAATTTTGACTAAAGTTTGTTAAATTCAGAAAAAATACAAGGCGTCGCCATGGGCTTAAAACACATACTGAAATGCATTGTGCTTATCAAAGAGAAGTTCTGCTTTTTCAGTGCAGCAATGAGTAAAATACTTTTTTAAAGTTACAGTGTAAATACATTTCTCCAATGTGTTCAACTGGTGAAAGTTTTTTATGCATACCAGCCTGTACAAAGTCACGAAACTCGTCAACATTTTTTTAGTCAAATCTTAGTGGTATCGATATATATCTATAGTACTGAATGAGCAGACCTGTCTGTAGTTATCTCTTCATAAACTACCAGGTTAAGTTAATCCGTACGGCTTCGGTCTTGAAGATAGTATATGCAGTTTTGTGTGCCACATCTCACTTTTCATAATTGTATCTGACTTCTTTTTAAAATACCTGTACATTCTTGTTTAGAAAAGAAAATGATTTCCAAATGACCGTCCTCTGATACCTATTTATGTCAATACTTCAGTTTCCGATATGATCACATGATCAGTAAACCAAGAAAATATCCAAACAACACATATTAACATTCTTAATTGAACAAAAGTTGTCCAAAATCTAACTAAGAAGTTTATAAATCCTCGTCAAGTGGAATCAAGCTGACAGTTGTCTCATTGGCAATCCTACCTCATGTTCTTATTTCATATATTTCATGTATTTTACCAGTTGATAATATTAATTTAATTTACATATCTGCAATTTTGACATAAATCCGTGAAAATCCGTTAAATAACGTGAGGTTTAGCTGCTTAATACTTATATCAATTTGTTAAAATAAGAAGATAAAGTATGATAGCCAATGAGACGACCATCCACCAGAGTTCGAATGACAAAGATCTAAGCAATTATAGGTCACCGTACGGCCTTCAACAATGAGAAAAAAACCCAAACCGTATAGTCAGCTATCAAAGGCTCCGACTACGAAAAAACTAACGGCCTAACTGATAACAATACAACTTACGAAAAAACATAATGACAGACATGAACCAAAGAAAACCATTGAATAACATGCTCCTGACTAAGGGCAGGCACATAGAGAATATGGCGGGGTTTAGCATGTTTATGAGCGTTCAACCCTTTCCCCTAACCTGGGAGATCAGAGTGCAAAATCAGCTGCAAATGACTTAACTCCATAGATAGGTACGAAACACAAAACACCATTATCATAGAAACAATAGACACAAAGCACCGATATAAGAATACTCGCAGTATAATAATTGATAAATAAATCATGCTTTTCCAGACAAAAGTATCAATCAGTACACACCCAACGGATTCAGTGTAAAGACGTCATAAACAGTCCGAGAAAAGGATTGCATTGTGCAATTCTAAACTATGAGTAAACAATATCGACTCAATGTAGAATTTTGAATACTCATATCTATACATATATAGCAACATATTTTTAGTTATGATAATACATGTCTTTACATTATGTTTCCTTTAAATAAAAGAAAAAAACCAAAATCACAATGTTCACTGACTTCCCGGAAGACATTAATGTTTATATTGTCTTTCAAAAAGGTTTTCAATTTCTTTTGTTAAACATGAACAAAGAAAAGGACACAGAGTATACGTCTGGGAGACAGCAACCCAATGGCTCAAATACTTAAGAGTCATAGACAAAGAATTTTAATCACCGAATAATGTTTTGGAAGTTTACGTCCAAATAATGGAAATAAAATAAACCAAACTTCAAAATTTCATGTTTTTAGGAAAGAAGTATAATGGAAATAGTTTTCAAATTGACCTTTTAAGGAAACCTATCTGTATAATATGTTTACTTCATTAGTTCTCCGTAGTTACAAAGCTGGTTGAAGAAATCAACAGTTTCTTTTTATCAGTAGGCCAAAACTTTGACAATAAATCATTAGACGAACCTATTGATGATAATATTGATATAACATTGTCCTAAATCTATGATAAAAAACTTTTTTTGTCTGATGGGATAGTCGATTGGAAACTAATTAGAATTTGTCATTGTTTTCTAAAATGATTAGATGCATAACATACATGACTTAATTTATGTCAGCATGTTTAAAACACAAAGACCTAGAAAATCAAATGGAAAAAAGGGGGAAAAAGCATTCAGTGCCGTATCTACAATTTTCAAAAAAGGACGGAGGGAGCAATACACATACTTTCCCCTCTAGATCCGTTCCTTTTGTTTGACTCTTGAATGTATTATCGTTGACCGGATGCGATCTCGGATGCATTTCTCTTTTATGAATTTCAAATATATACATATATAAACAACATACTTTGGAAGTAAGTCTATGGAACCAATACAAATTATCAAGAATAAAGTTTATGGTTTATGTGAAATATACAATTTTCCTATTGAATGTTATTTGATATTCTTTCAAAAGTAGTTGTTCATCAAAAAATATTGATGACAAAAATTCGAATCTATGATCTTAAATTCTCTATTATTGAAAATATAAAATAGGGGTTATAAAGTGCATCCGACGCACGCTTTGATCTACATGTATGTACAGTCTTTCCCTTACTACTATATCTTTTGTCCGAAATAAAAGAAAAGGAAATAAAATTGTTATTCAAGTGCAACTTTTATAAATAGTAAACCAACTATTTTTCCATATTAAAATTTTTGTAGATTTCGTCTTGCTGATCATTTATGCTGAATACATTTCTTCTTTATCATCGACAGTTTTTGACAAACACATAAAAAGTGTTGAAAAATCGTCACTTAAGGGAAAAAACTCTTTTGGCCTAAAGCATCACTGAAGAGACAATAATTGTCGAAATGCGCATCTGGTGCAGAAAAATTGGTACCGTTTATGTTATTATAAGGACTGAACTGACTATTTTGTCAATGTTGAATTACTTGTAGTTGCAAAAATACTATTAATTTCGTTCAATCAAATTTGATCGACAACATATATATTGAGTTCGGAGGATTGATATTTTAACAACCAGTAGGTTAACCAACGGGTAATAATTGTGCACCGCTTCTGGCATACTTTTTTTGTACTCCCATGAAACAGAATTCACACAAAACCTTTGCATAGACAAAAAGAAAAAAAAAACATTTTGCTACATTTTAAATTAAATAATTTTATACTAGAATCTATGACAAACGTGACGATTTCAATTTCATATTGCCGACTTCCTATTTCTGAGCAGCACATATTGCGTTCTATTGCAGTTTTTTTACATTTTGGCTGAATGTGGATTCGCATGGAGGGTGATGTATGCTTACCTTGTCGATGCATCCGCTATCTCAGTTTTTGTAAGTTAACTTTATTTTTCTTCTTAATCCATTTATAAGATTCGCACATTGGTAAATCGTAGTTCAATTTGAAAATACAATAAAAGTTGTCTATCGAAATGCGTCAAAGTTACTCGAGAACATGAAGTGTTCAATATCTAACAAATAAGATATTTTTTTTCTAATTGCTAAAGTCAATCTTTAAAATTATTTGATTAATTGTAAACTTAAAAGGCTCGAAGATTTTTAAGTACTGGAAAATTGAAGATATATATTTTTTTACCAATTACATACACCAATATACACTGTATTAAATCGTTTTAAAGCTTTAGTAAAACAGTAATTTAGAAGCTTAATCAAACTTGATAAAAGAAACTCTAAATAAATTGATAAAAAAAACTCTAAATAAACGAAATATCGTTCTTTTAAGATTTTGTTTTCAATTTCAATTAGTTTCCAAATATCACATTTTAATGATGATGTTTTAAACTGAAATTGTGCGGTGATTTCTAGGTTCATGATATCACTTTAAACAACAATGAATGAACAAGGAATACCCTGCAATTCTTACTCATTTGAAAAATATTACAGTCAACCTTATTTTCAAGATTTCAAACGCACTTATCAGTATTACAAACCTAATCTTGAACTCTTTCCTATTTTTTGGAAATTTATAGAAATTTACATGTGACGTCACATTGTGCGTCGATCTCTTCGGCTAACATATAATACGTTGTTCGGCTGTGCCTTTTTTATGTGCTGATTTAGGTTGTTTAACGTATTCGTTTTTATTCTGTAGTTAGTCACCACTTCGGTGCTAACATGTATATCTATTATATAGTCATTTTTATTAATTTACTGTTTGCAAAAGTATGAATTATTCTAAATAGTATGGATTTTCTTATCCCAGGCATAACCTTAGCCGTATTTGGCACAACTTTTTGAAACTTTTGGTCCTCAATGCTCTTCAACTTTGTACTTGTTTTGGCTTTCGAACTTTTTTGATCTGAGCGTCACTGATGGGTCTTATGCAGACGAAACGCGCGTCAGGCGTATTAAATTATAAGCCTGGTACCTTTTGATAGCTATTATTTGTGTGTGTCTCTGTCCTGTATGTTCTCCCATTTATTTGTATTGTAGTCCTGTCATGTAATCTTATCATTTTAATGTTATATTTAACATTGCCATAAAAGCGGGAGGTTTGGCTAGCCACAAAACCAGGTTCAACCCACCATTTTTTCTTAAAATGTCCTGTACCAAGTCAGGAAAATGGTCATTGTTATATTATAGTTCGTTTCTGTGTGTGTTGCATTTAAGTGTTATGTTTCTGTTGTGTCGTTGTTCTCTTCTTATATTTGATGTGTTTCCCTCAGTTTTAGTTTGTAACCCGGATTTGTTTTTTTCTCAATCGATTTATGAATTTCGAATAGCGGTATACTACTGTTGCCTTTATTTATCAATTCTCACCTTTCGATAAATATGTGACTTGGAATATGGCTTTTCTACAGTTTCCTCTTGTGAAAAACCTGTTTCCTTTAAGTTTGCCGACGACTCTACATTTGTTTCGACGATTTCTTATTCTTTTCTGTTTTGCTCTTTTGTTTTCTGTTTTTCCTCTTTTGTTTTTCCCTCCTTTTCGTTTCTTGTTTCTTTTATTTGTTTGTTGCTTTCTAATTTTTAAAGATGTCACTATTTCGACATTCATAATTTTTTCAGCACTCTTAACTGTACATTTTAAAAGCTTTTTGTTTTTTCTATGAGGTTTACAGCGCCTTGACCTAGGATTAACTTTCTCTTTCTTTACACAACCAGCTGGGATTTCTACAAAATAGAAGATCAAGTTATCACAGTTTCAAACTTTTTAACAAGTCATACATTAATCTATTAAACAAACAATTTCTTATTTTTCAAAGATACACCATAATTCAAATTAAGCTCAAACAACTATTAATAGAATTTTGAAATAATACGCAAAATTTTTTAAAAAGCCGATTTTGATAAAAAAAAAAAATACACTGAACAATAACTCAATGAGCTTTGTTCAATCTTTAGTTAATTATCAGGCAAAATCACTACTGTCAATAATGAACAAATAGACACTTGTCTAGTTGTCTGGTTCTTTTTGGTTTAAAATGTAAAGAAGCTGCCATTCTCTTTTGTAAAAATTAATTAGATAGCTCAGAAAAGGGCACTTGGTAAAACCAGATTTAGTTGATGTGTATAAAGATTTACATCCAGAGAAATGAAGCTATTCGTGGTGGGAACCTTACGAAAAACAAGCACGACTTGACTACTTTTTTGTCTAGTCGATGTTTCACCTCATGTGATAATGGTATGGCATAAATAGGTCTGAGTATTCATCTGCGTTTCTTCATTTAACACCCACGAAAAAGGCAACGGAACATGGAAATGTCAGAAGGCTTAATTATATCATGATGAACTGATTGCTTATATAAGGAAATCCTTTCATAAATTTTTTGTCTGATGAGCAAAAATAATAAAAAAACAAGTTTAGAAATTCATTTACAATTTAAAAAATATGAAGTTTGGAAAAAGTACAGGTTTGAATGGTTTTAATCCACCATTTTCTACATAAGAAATGCCTGTACCAAGTCAGAAATATGACAGTTGTTTTCCAGTCATATGATGTGTTGGAGCTTTTGATTTTGCCATTTGATAAGGGACTTTCCGTTTTGCATTTTCCTTGGAGTTTGGTATTTTTGATATTTTACTTTTTACTACTTATTTTCATTATTTTGTTTTGGGATGACATTAAATTTTTCCTGCAGCGCTAATTGAAAGAAGCACTTCAAAGAGGTAATTTATTATTTTCACATATACAAGGAAGTTTTTAACCTATTTACTAAAAGATGGTAAACTTCAGCATTTAAAAAAAAAATGGCGACCAATTTACTCCGTAATGCAGACTAAAGAACAGTTTCACAATGTATTGCAAATAGAATTAAAAAGTCCTCAATCACCTGATGTGTGAAATTTAAACTTAATTCAATAAGGGCAGATTTATTGGTGAAATACGTCTTATATACAACCTATCATCAAAAGTGGAAGAGAAAATTAATTCTGAGTAATCTTGCTTTTTAAATTAAAGATAAAAACTCTATTCTCTGCAGAGAAACTTTAAAAGCGTCAAAATTAATAGAAATATTTTTTTCTCAAATTATGAGGATGGTGACAGGAAGACGCAAGACATAAAGTCCTTTATAAAATCACTTTAGCTGTCCTGGGTAAAAAAAATATGAAATGTAAATACAGAGAAAAAGAACTGTGCACCTATAAAAAAAGACAAAAAGAAACAAGTGAGAGGTTTAGCTAGTTATAAAACCAGGTTTAATCCACCATTTACATAAGGAAATGCCTGTACCAAGTCAGGAATATGACAGTTGTTTTCCATTCGTTTGATGTGTTTTGAGTTTTTGATTTTGCTATGCGACAAAGAACTTTCCGTTTTGAATTTTCCTTGGAGTTCGCTATTTTTGTTATTCTACTTTTTATACATCTCTTTATCTAATATATTCTGATTAATTACTTTGTACAAAAGTGTGATGATTTCAAGTTTTCAACCATCTTTATAAAGTATATTCTTAGTTGTCAGTCATCATTCTGAACACCTGTATTTTGATACTGGAGAGATAATTTTTCTTATGCCGAATAGGAATTAAACTCCATCTATTATTGAAGCTAATAAATTGCTTATCAATCGACATGGTCTCTATGTGTGTATGCTACACCAATTAGGGAAATAGGATAAGAGACAAAAATGGCAAAATAATGATAATACCACATGACGGGGATAGGGCTGAAAGATATATGAATCATTATATCATTGGCAATCTGTTGAGATAATTATTCTTTTACGTATTATATTTAAGATTATTTGCAAACATTTTGTTCATCGTTATTTTAAGATGATACTTTAGAATGATAGGAAAATGAAAATATATATAACAAGAAAAAAGTGTTTCATACAACTCTATTTTAGTCAGCTGTGTTGTATGTCTGTGATGTATGTGTATACAGTTTTGGCTGCTGGATCTCAATCATTTTCACATCAACCTTTTATATACAAATTAGAAGATGTGGTATGACGGCCAATGAGACAACTCTCCAATAGAACACTAATGACACAGAAGTTTACAACTATATGTCACCGTACGGCCTTCAACAATGAGCTAAGCCCAAACCGCATAGTCAGCTATAAAAGGCCCCGAAATAACAAAAGTAAAACAATTCAAACGAGAAAACTAACGGCGAATTTATGTACAAAAACAATAAACGAAAAACAAATATGATAGACAGCGACAAAATACAACACTGAATTACAGGCTCCTGACTTGGGACAGGCACATACAGAAGGTGACGGGGTTAAACATGTTTGAAGGCACCAACTCTCCCCTAACCTGGAACAATTGTTCAACTGCACAACACAAAAACAAACTACACAAAACATTAAACGAAAAACATATTTGATATACAGCAATAAACGACAACCAGTCAATTACAGGTTCCTGACTTGGGACATGCACATATAGAATCTGGCGGGTTTAAATTGATTTGTTTGCGACGATCCCTTCCCCTAACCTGGGACAGTGGTGTACTAGTAAAACATAAGGACAAACTATCAAAATCAGTTGAAAAGGGCTTAACTCATCTGATCGATACAAAGCAGAAAAATATCTAACCAAAACACAGACCGGATGTGACAGGGTGATTATACATGCACAAAACAAAGTAAAAAAAAACACTAAGTACAGATCTGAGAGTACTCGCAGTTACGTACAGCTAGTTCAAAGCCAATAACAACGAATGAACAATTTATGCGTCTAAATCCTTAAAATATCAATCAGTACACATTTAACATCCAATAGATTTAGTGTAAAGACGTCATAAATAGACATAGAAAACATTACCTTGTGCAATACCAAGATACAGGTATCGAAAAAGTTAAGTAACAAAAATACCGAACTCCAAGGGTAATTCAAAACTCCAGGGGAAATTCAAAACGGAAAGTCCTTTATAAAATGGCAAAATCAAATGCTCAAACACATCAAACGAATGGAAAACAACTGTCATATTTCTGACTTCGTACAGGCATTTCGCTAGCTTGTAGAACAATGAATGTGCATATATAAATAGAAATAATATTTATTTTTGATTTTAATTTTACTGGTAACAAAATCAATATTTATACCAATTAAAACAATATCTAAAGATCTAATAACAGTGTTGAATTGACTACCTTTTTGAAAAAGTTTATAGAGGGATCGTTAAGTTTACCTGGAACGTATGTACATTTCCGTTTTGGTAAACAAAATCTTCGTAAAAATTAGGATGTGCTATCCCGTTAGAAATAGGTTTTTTAGCCAAGGTACAGCCAAACTTCCAAGCCAAATCTTTGTATCTATGGAAGAATTTAGTAAAGGTTTCAAGTAGTGTGTGGTAACGAAATCCAATAACTTATAATTTACCAGTAATACATAGTTTGTGCCAAAGGAACATCAACGTCAAAAAATGGAATATGAAAAATAGGGAAAGAAAAATTATCTTTTTTGTCGTAAATTTTGTTTAGAATTTCCTGTTTAAAACTGAAATATCTCAATCTAGGAAAGGGCAGTTATTACCGTTTCTATTTGATTTATTTAAAATAAGTTCCTGTAGGTAATTTCGGCAGTATATTTAGAGAATTCTTTATTATCTAACAGAAAAAAAAAGCACCAAGATAACGGTAAGTGTTGTTGAATTTATCAATTAAATGAAGTTTAGACAAGTCTTTACTGAGTTTGGTCATAAACTGTGATTCATAACAGTACAAGAACAAGATTGCTATTTAAGAGGCGCAATTGGTGCCTATAGGAAAACCTACAACATGTCAATAAACTTTAATGCCGAAAGGTACATAAATGTTATCAAGTAAAAATAATGAACAGCATCAATCATCTCATAACACCTCTAGTAAGTATATGTAGCATATTTAACATTCTTATTAGATTAGGAGGCTTTAAATGAGTTGCAGCAAATATATTTGTAATCAGATTTATCAAACGACCATTTTTCATTAAAAAGGAAAACTTATGTTTGATAAGATTGTGTGGTAGTGTTGTGTAAAGAGTTGAAAAGTCAAAATTGTCAACAGAATCAAAAGGACCACCAAAAGCACGTAATTTATCTAAAACATCAAAAGAATTTTTTACACTCCAAAATAGTTGAATCCACTATTTTCACATGTTTTATTACAAAAGTTAATGATAAGTTCTTTGATAGAAGTTAAGGAACTAGTAAAAAGCCCTGAAAAATTAGTTGTAGAACTAGAGGCGAGATAAAACGACATTTTACTGCTTTTTGTGTAGTTTAGGTAACAAATACATAGTATGGACCTTCAAATGTACAGAAGAGACCTTATGCTGTGATGTGGTTATGATATGATTGATTTCTACATGACTCTCTGTGGAGCGCACGGACTTGAATGTAGAAGAATTCAAAATTTCACTCTTGAAAACTTCCGTGTAGTATTTAAGGCATACCACCACCACATTGTTGGCTGCTTTGTCGGCCGGTTCAAACACTAACCGCTTTGTAAGTACTTGAAGCTTGTTTCTTACTTAGGAAATGAGCGTAGTATGTACTCTTTTATTTATTTCTAAATTACATCAAAAATGTGATATTCGAATATCCACAACATTCATTTATCTGAATAAGAATCAAAAGATTTTTTAGTGGTTTTTCCCGTTTACACCAATTATAACAGTACGACGAAAGAGCGTCTTTTATGACCTGACGACACTGTTTCTAATCCGTTTTAGATGGAAAACGATATTTTGGTACTTTTTTCAAAAAGTTTTAACCTCTCGGTCTTGAACGATATTGATGTTCCCCGTAATAACAATGCCATAGGGATCATATCTAAAAGTCTCAAGTAAGAGCAGTATTTTTTCTACACTGACGTCTGATGTTACTGACGTATAATTAAAAATCAAACTTCTGCTGATTTTGTTTTGGTATGTATACAAAATAATAGGTGGTTCTGTGTTATCAAAATAGGGAGGTACAAAGTTTTGAATGGTAGAGTCACAAAATATACACGATAAGTTAATGAAATCAATACCTCTGTTAATACATTTAATTTTCATTTCAGAAAATGCTGCTATGATCTTTAGGTTTATCAATACGCGGGAGCAGCCTATTGTGACAAAAAGCTGTAATTATACGCTGATATTAATAGAGTGGGCTGAAAAACGAGACTGCGTCGCATTCCTTGAAAATATCATATAATTTACTAATTGGTATTTGACCCAGTTTTCATAATAATTGCCTACCATTGTTTTTGAATATGAATAGTGTATAATTTATACGATGTTTAATTCGTTGACTCCGATTGATACGTTTGATATGAAACCATTACTACTATTCATGATATCAATAGAAGAAGTATTAGATATGTTCCCTTATCCCATGATATTGTCATTTAGACCCAGAGTATATGCTGTCTGCAGTCGTTTAATCCAAGACAGTTAATTTGACAGGAATCTTCAAATTGTTTATGTAATTACCCTTGTTGTGTCTTGATCGTTTTAAGTTGTTGGAACTTAATATTGTGATTGTGTTTTCCTAAATGTTGGTAAATTATAATTTAAGTTTTATAGGTTTTTGGAAGCGGTATAGATGTGCCTGTGTTCGTCTAAAAAAATTCCCGTCTTATTTGTCCTACATTTTGTTTACCACATTTTGCCTTTGTTCAAGTAACCAGATAAATAAGGCTTTGAGTTTATCACTTTATGGGTCAAGTAGGATATACGGGATTCTTGTTCCATCGGAAGAATAGAGGGGTAAATTGGTTTATATGTACATAAGTCGAAATGTTGACAGTTTTAATTTTTTTGTACATAGGTCGACAGGTCGACAAATTGACAGATCGATAGTTTGAAAGGTTGACATAAATAAATGGGCATTATTGGTCAACTGTCGATCCGTCAACCTGTCGACTGCAAACCACTATAATAATTATTTTTGAATAAATGTAATTTAATCATTTCTTTTCATAGTTTTTGTCAACTGTCGATCTGTCATCTGTTTACTTGTTTCCACTTAAGCATATTCTGGTGTAATGAAATTATGTGATTTTGTCGACTTCATTTACGTCGACTTGTCAACTTGCGATTTGTTCTTATATACTTAATATCTTTATTGCCCAAGAATACACAAGAGCATAAATTTATTATCAAAGCAGGAACTATAGTACCGTCTATCCTACTTGATGTCACAGGAGGAGGAGAGTGAAAAAGCTATCCCGTTCACTGTTGACCTAACAGTGTTATTAGAAGATAATCTAGAGCAGGTTAGTCAATTTCTAGCATTGCATGGGAATATTTGTGGATACCAATGTGTGTATGTAGTGTTGTATAGATTGTATGTGTCTTCGACTTATGAGTGACGAATCTCCCCTTTTAACAGTATCTTTTTTGAATAATGTTAGAAAGATAACCTGCACAATTAAATCTTCTTAAAATAATATCATATCATTAGACAGTATATAAATAACACATAGCTGAGAGGGTGATAGGACAAATTGTTTCCCTGATAAACATTGTCAACTGAGGCGAAGCCAAGGTTGACAATGTCTTTTCGAGGGGTAACAATCTGCTCTTTCACTCTCTCAGATATGTGTTATTTAATTTATTATATTGAATGTTCTGTCATAACTGTCTATTAAATTTCAAATTCAAAGTAATAAACTATGACGTTTGTACACAACTATCCGTATCTAATAAAGCGCACACTTGATCAAGTGTCTTCTTGAAGGGTAATATAGTATTTGCCATGGGATAGAGTAAGTTATCTCCCTCGTATTAACCAATCAAATTGTGGCATTTTGACATGAAGTATTATAATAAAAATAACCACATTTATTTAAAACTATTATTATGTCTGTTTGGGTTACTCGCCCAATTTTGTGAATGTAACGGAACCATAAACATTTGTTATACACGTAGGAGATTAAGCCTGTTATAAAACCAGGTTTAACCACCATATTATTCGGAAAATGCCTTTACCAAGTCAGGAATATGATAGTTGTTTTCCACTTGTTCCGTTCTGTAATTTTGTTATACGTTTTTTGTTTACATCAAAATAATATGAAAAGTAATTAAGTTTCAAACATTGTTTGAATGGAAAATGAAAATCTTACTGTAATTCGTGCTAGGGTTAATATTTCTATCATGTTGTTTGTCGCGATATTGTTTTTTTTGTTTTGTTTTTTTTTTGTTTGCCAAGATAAATTTTATCAATTACTATTCAATCATTATCTTTGAAATATAAAAAATCAGGGAGGCTGTTACATGTGGATCAGGATATGATTACACTTCTGGTGCAACTGATATTTCCACGGTTCATTATAAAGTTCGATGTTCTACGTCGTTAGTTTGTATATGTAGTGTTTTGTAGATTTTATGTCTTTTCGTCGTTTTTATCGTGTCTCTTCGTTTTATGAGTGATGACCCCTGTTTTGAATAATTTTATAAGAATAACCTGCACATTTAAATCTTCTTATAATAATATCATATCATTAGAAATTTATATAATTGTACAATGTTCAAAAAGACAACCACATACATTTTAAACTGTCTTTGAACTTTTAACAAAAAGTATGTGTTTGGCAAATCAACAGGTGGGACGATATAAACTTTTTTTTTTCAAAACCGCATCGAAAAGAATAGTGTGTTTTGAGTTTTGTAATGATGTTAAAATCCTATACTTTTGTTTTCTCTTTGAGAAATTAGATGGGTTTAAACACCATGTCTCTAATATAGTGTCAAGATAGGAAGAATAGATATGTGTGTTCTAATCATATCTAATTTCCCAAATGAATGAAAAAATAAGAAATGCCAAGAAGACATATAAGCATGTTTTAAATTAACTTTACCATCACACTTTTCTCGTCCATCTCCACGATAATTAGGATTGCATTCACATTCATAATTGCCCTTCTTGACAACACACCGACCATTTTGATGACACCCATCATTTTTCCAAACCTCTACCATCTCACCACCAAGCGTACACCTCTCTTCGAGTGTACAATCATTCTCCCGTCGTATAGCATTAACCTACGGTAAAAAGTTTATAAATAAAAGTTCTATCAAAAGTACCATAAAGTTGTTTCCGATATCATTTGTTTATTGAAAAAATTAGAAAATAAAATTTGTCATCATGGAATTTCATACTCTTGATGCTCAGGTTGAACTTTTGTATATGTTTTCAAAAGAACATTGGATAAGTACTGATTTTTTGGGTTATTTAAAGCATGCGACACACTTGACTGAAACAAAAAGAGAGAATTTTTGTAATGAAGACTAATATTCTATTGAATATCATTTTTCAAAGTATAATAGATTTAAGGATCCTCATGGAAATTTAAACACATTTAAACTAAAAGTATTGTTAAAAACAATTGTGTACGTGTTAGATGTCGTTTCAGTTTGAAAGCAAGTATTTATATATGCAAATAAACTCATTATAGATATCATGATAGAAATTGTGTACGCCAGGCGCACGTTTCGTCTAAAAAAAGACTCACACGAAAGAAGCAGCTAAGCACATCTATATACAAATGGCAGATATTATTCTATTGAGTGAATCGATTGAATTGCACGACAAACCTGGGAAATCTTGTTTATAGTCATATATTCACAGAGGAAATTTTTACAATAGGTTTCGTTCACCTGTAAGACGTGCAAAGAATAATTGTTTTTGTGGCTACAATAGTTTTAAAAATATTGAACATCTCATTTGAATAATCATTTAAAAACAATTGGTACCCTTTAGAGCTCACTAGAGCTTGTGTTTATAAGCTCACTAGAGCTTGTGTTTATATAGTTTATGAAATAAAACTTTGAAACGAATTGAATACCAATCCTATCTTTGGTTCATCTGTGTCTGTTCATTACATTGAATAAAACAACTTAAATCTATTTCAAACTTTAAACATTAAAAGTTAAGTTTTGAAACTCAATGAGGGAGACCGTTAAAAGGGTCTTTAAGTAGTTCATTCTGAAAAGCTTACAAACATTAATCCCTGTAGTTATATATTAAGAGGGAATATACAATTTTGGTATTTTCTTCAGGTTTCAATGAGATCTAAGTGCTATCAATACCGACATTGCTTGGAGTTTAACATTATCCCCAAAACCAAAACATTTACTGTTAACAGTGTGTAAAAAACACCTATACGTCTTGCTTTGCGATATTCGTTGTAGATTAAGAAAAAAACTATGTACTATATGAAAATATTTCTTCAACCTATTTGGCACAATATAGATTTTAAAAACACATTAAACCTGATAAAATACCAAGGATGAAATATGTTTATAAAGATAAAGAAAAAGTGCATCACAACTGGATTCACAATGTTGATAAGACACATATACACACATATAACAGAGAATAATGGAAAACTACACACATTCTAGTGGTGGGCGTTATTCAAACAATGATGTCATCATAAACCAAAAGCAGAAATCAAGATCAGATTATGAACACAATTTGAAAATATGAACATAAACATTAGGCATGCGACATTTGCATAATCTTTGGCTGTTTATATATATATATATCGTAGAGTTGTCACTTGTTTAGACATAATTATTTCTGTGACTGCATCTTACGATCCTTTACGACAGATAATTTAGCTAATCTGCAATCAGTTCCATCTTCATGCCTAATATATCATGTACTGTGTTACAACTCTAGATTCTATTGACGAGGAAATGTAACACTAGGCCATCGAAAGCTGAATTTTTAGTTCAGTCTAGGTGGCCGAATGGTCTAGAGCCCTGGACACAGTGCAGGCGGTGTTGTCACGATATCTCAATACCATGAGTTTGAATCCCCGCGAGGGAAGAACAAAAATTTGCTTCCACAAATTTGCAGATTTAACATTGTTGTGCTGATATTTAGAGTAATTATGTATATATATATTTAGCAAAAGTAAATAAATACGATGTACAGAATGTATATATTAAAATGTGTAATTCGGAAAGACTACATTTCACATCAAATAATTACAGTTCGTTAAAATAATGTCACTAGCGCTTTCATGCTTTCTGGCAATCTTTGAGCGACAATTTAACAATGTCCTTGACGACACTACCGTTGGTAACGTTCATTACGTTACAATAATAGTAAGTGGAGATAAATCTAACGTGTTTACGTAGATCCGTTTAATTTTGGCTGAAAGACCTTTATAAAGTATGCTTCCTTTTGACATTCATCAAGTGTGCTTCCTTTTGACCTTTATCAAGTGTGCTTCCTTTTTCCTTGCAAAGGAAGCACTGTTAACGAACTGTTATTATTTGATGTGAAATGTAGTCTTTGCGAATTACAAATTTTAATATATATATTGCATGCACACGTATAAAAATTGCGGTTTTTATCCAACGCAATCATATATTTGAACGTTGTTTTCAATTTAGACTTGTTTATATTTTTTTCGTTTGGGCTTGTATTATATTTGCCTTCGGGTTTATATGATCCGTTCATCCTATTTTGACTCCTCAAAATTCAAGAGTCTATCCTAAACTGAGGTAAATTATGTGGCCTTCCAATAACCGTTTCGATTCCTAACATCACTGAAGAGACATTAATTGTCGAAATCCGGATATGGTGTACAAAAAATCTTTGCACCTTTGTTTGCGGTATACCATCTTCGTTGCAAATTTATTGTTTTCTGTTTGGTATTAAATTTATAGTTAAGATCTATTTATTACACCTTGTGATTCGTTTATTTGGCAATCGCCAATGGCAGTCAGCAGGATTTAAGAACATTTGTTGGTCGACCTGTTAGTCAAATGCGTTTTGTTTAAATAAACTTTTTCACTTTTTTGGTCTTTTGGAAAATGTTGTTTGTGCTGTATTTAGATCCCTCTAAAAAGAAATTTGTTTTGCATGCACACGTATAAAAATTGCGGTTTTTATCCAACGCAATCATAGGTTTGAACGTTGTTTTCAATTTAGACTTCTTTTTAGAGGGATCTAAATACAGCACAAACAACATTTTCCAAAAGACCAAACAAGTGAAAAGTATATTTTAACAAAACGCATTTGACTAACAGGTCGAACAACAAATGTTCTTTAACCCTGCTGACCTGCTGACTGCCATTATCGATTGCCAAATAAATAAACGGATCACCGATGTAATAAATGGATCTTTATTATAAATTTAATACTAAACAGAAAACAATAAACTTGCGGAAATGATCATATACCATAAACAAAAGGTGCAAAGGTTTTTGTACACCATATCCGGATTTCGACAATTAATGTCTCTTCAGTGGTGTTAGGAATCGAAACGGTGTTTGAAAGCCATACAATTTACCTCAATTTAGAATAGACTTATGAATTTTGAGGAGTCAAAATAGGATGAACGAATCATATAAACACGAAGGCAAATATAATACTCAAACGAAAAATATAAAACAAGTCTAAATTGAAAACAATGTTCAAACCTATGATTGCGCTGGATAAAACCGCAATTTTATACGTGTGCATGCAAAACAAATTTTTGTTAGAGGGGTCTAAATACAGCACAAACAACATTTTCCAAAGGACCAAAAAGTGAAAAGTATATTTAAACAAAACGCATTTGATTAACAGGTCGAACAACAAATGTTCTTAAACCCTGCTGACTGCCATTGGCGAATGCCAAATAAACGGATCACCGATGTAATAAATTGAACTTAATTATAAATTTAATACTAAACAGAAAACAATAAACTTGCGGAAATGATGATATACCACAAACAAAAGGTGCAAAGGTTTTTGTACACCATATCCGGATTTCGACAATTAATGTCTCTTCAGTGATGTTAGGAATCGAAACGGTATTTGGAAGGCCATATAATTTATCGCTCTCTCTCTTATTCAAATTAGATTTTCCCTGATACTATACTTTCTTCTATTTCAACATTAGATTATTCACATAGTATTGTAACTTTTTTGTCAATACACACAGACGTCTGAGAATGTACAAACGCTAAAGTTAGATACCGAAAAAAAATATCATTATACAAACATGATAATTTAGTTTAAAAACAATTATTAGTATTTAATAAGATAGGCTTTGAACTGAATAAATGTGTTTTTTACTTTACATCAGGATCTGCTTACCATTCAGGAGCACTCG
This sequence comes from Mytilus coruscus, assembly GCA_017311375.1. Classification (NCBI taxonomy): domain Eukaryota; kingdom Metazoa; phylum Mollusca; class Bivalvia; order Mytilida; family Mytilidae; genus Mytilus; species Mytilus coruscus. The sequence goes on along the minus strand of CM029599.1, from coordinate 78,655,937 downwards.
AGATTACCTCCAGATTTATGTAAATTTTTAAGTAATGGGATACTTCAATAAATCTTGAAAGGGAATTTAAAAGGCTTATTAGTTGCCTTTTCCCCGAATGTGACCTACCGAATTGGACTTATTACCAGGTTTGTACTAACATGAGCAACACGACGGGTGTCACATGTGGAGCAGGATCTGCTTACCCTTACGGAGCACCTGAGATCATCGCCAATTTTTGGCGGGGTTCGTGTTGCTCAGTCTTTAGTTTTCTATGTTGTGTTTTGTGTACTATTGTTTGTCTGTTGGTCTTTTTCTTTTTTAGCCATGGCTTTGTCAGTTTATTTTCCACTTATGAGTTTGAATGTCCCTCTGAAATCTTTCGCCTGTCTTTTATAGGGCTCACATACCATAGGTGAAATAATTTTCAGAATTTTCGACATATTATGAATAAACAAGAGAGTTTAACAGAATAATGGATAGGGTATCCGAAGGAAACATGACATTCTAATTTTTTCCTTTAATGTACTTTGCAAGCTCTTAAAAGGATTTAACCTGTAGTGTTTTTCTAGGGCCAGGGATGATACAACTACAAACAGATCAATGTCTATAACATTGAATAATCATTATTACAAGAAATAAAACTGAAGCGTAACGTATTTCAAATATTTCAGCCACATACTGAAATACTTATATAGAAAGTTACAATCTTCTGAATAGATGTTTGTCAGAGAAGCAATTAAAACTACCTTATAGTACTCATTATCATCAGCAATACATCCACATTGACTTTCCTGGACACATTTCTTGTCATCTAGATAATAACCTTTGTCACAAACACAGCCTTCGACAGCTGGTAAATCACAATCTTCATCAGTAGGGTTTTTGTTTTCACATGTTGCTGGACAGGATGAACTGAATTGATATGTTGAATGTTCATCACACGTCATTGCTACAAATATTAAGTCACATAAAATAAATATATCTATGAGAAATAGTTGTCATGCATCGAATATTATATCACCGAAAAATAAATCAGAAAAACCAGTTTCTCTAACACTTTTATCTTTCTATATAGAATTCAAAGATTCTGGCAACTTTATAAGGAATGTGTCGTTGAGGAGGAGTCTATTTTTGACGTTACATAATAGTTCGTTAAGTGTTAGGCAACGTCGTAAAATATTTGCCCATTCGAAACGTCATACTTCGTTTCCCATGTAACACTTAAAAAAATGAGGCAGTTAAAATTTAGCACTGCTTCATGTATCAATTGTTCTTGTATTGCCCCAATAGGATATTCCTGAAGTAATGTGAGTGCTTTATCTAAATGCAGTCTAATGTTAGTTAGTAAAAGTGTTACATCCAACAGATCTGAAACTGAGACCAATCACTGCCGTAACCAAAGTACTTAGATCTTTTGTAGACCTTATACATGAAAACCTCCGTGAATCTGAATCAACGTTGATATAAATTTCACCATGGAAACCAGAGAAGCAGTTACAAAATCCAAATTAATTCTTATAGTTACATATTGTTGAAGCTAAGCTAGTACTTACGACAAAAATCTGGTTTTCGCCACATTTCATAATTGTAGTTATTCTTCCTACAATACTGTGCCATTGCATCTATGGCAAGACAAAGTGCCTCTCGTTCATATGGACCATTCAAGTTCATACCAACATCTGTAACGCATGCATCAAACAGCTCCTTTGCCATTTTTGTATTGCTTTTTATACAATCAGCAAAAGGTGTCACTAGTTCTTGTTTCTCTGGATTCAATTTTCCACAATAATCATCACTTGCTAACATTAATTTCTGTCTTTCAGAAAATTCTGGTATCGGCTGTGATACTGGACATCTATTAAATTACATTTAAACATTTTGTATAGCTGTAAATGACATAGCTTTCACCGTAAGACAGGCACAATACATATCAAGGATTTTCTAATTATACTGCGGAAGGTAACCTAAATAACATACTACTCATTACTATAATAGTAACATCAACAAATGTCCATTCCTTGATTAAGATATTTAAAGTTTCCCTCTATACTTATTTACAAGAGAAGATTTGAGTTTCAGTTACCTATTTTTAATTTTACTTTGACAGTGATGTTTCTGTTTACCCCTCTTACTGTGTACTTCATTCCAAACTTATTACATATGCACATATATGTAGTGATGTTTTACATTTTATCGAACATAAATTCTGAATAGTTGAAGTAAGGGATTCGTTACTAGAATTTACTTTCAAAATATATTAAATTATTTTATTGATATGAAGATTTGCTTTGTTAGTTTTACTGTATCCGTTTAAATCGTATAAGAAATGGGATATCACAAATTATTTTGACGGTGGTGTTGCTAATGGAGCTTGTAATCTAAGATACAATCAGTATACACTCCTTGTTCCTTTGAATGAAGTTAAAACTATATAAATTGCATTTACTGGTAACAACACTGAGTTTGTTCGATCGATATTTCAACAGACAGTCGGTAAAAGTTCTTTTGTGTACATACGAAGCATAATTCAAACAAAACCTTCTTAAAGACAAAAAAAATAATCCATGTCAGTACTTTCTTGTATCTCATATAACCAAGTGAACTTGACATTAGGGATACTCGTGAAACTAAACATTTTATATTTTTTCTTGATATTGACACAGATCAACAACTTAAAACGAGGATCTATGAGTAAAGTGATTATTTCTGTGTTTCAGCAGTTTCACACACTAAGCTTCGAAAACGTTATAACCATAATTGCTAGGATCATGAAAGCATTCAAATTACTTTTCAAATAGATTATCAATTTATTTGCAGTTCGTAGATGTTAACACAAAAGACGACACATTGACACAATTTAACCTTTTTGAAAGATTTTATATGGCGAATCATAGATGATATTTTAACATATACGTACACGAAAATTCTATAATAGTATATTATAATATAATAATAGAGAGGTAGAGTAGGGGAACTTGAACGTTGCCGGGAATAACGTCGTCATATTGACATGTCGTATGATCAGCGTCAATCTCAAATAGTGTGCCAAATGAGTTGGACGCTGCAGAAATTAATTAAAAATGGTGGCATACTGAAAAATGACAATCGCATGAAGGAACTGAATTTTAAACAGACACTTTCTGGATGAACATGATAGAGGATATGTAATGGTTTTAATAAGTCTGGTTACGAAAGACATAATAAGCTTTACAAAGGTTACTTTAAAAATAAACCTACAAAAGACATTTACTATATGTTGAGTTTATTAATAGGCTGCAAAGAGGGAATTCCTCCTTTAAATTGCACTCCAGATAACACAAACAATTAAGAAACATCTTTGCAACTCACAAACCTTAAGATTTGTTTTTAGTGTGATTGTAGTGTATAAGACTATATCCCACTTGTCCAAAAAATATTTCATCATAAACAAATACAGCAGCTGAATTTACCTGACAGTTTGACGTTGAACTTAAAGGTCTGTTTGTAGTTGAAAAGGTAGAATATATCAGTAGTGACGTGGTACTCCATCAACTCTTTCATTTGGTACATAGTGTACAATACATTTTGAAACCACATTTCTACAGCAGTATTATAAATCAACTCTTTGTTGTAAAGCACATGTCGACACTTCTTCGTGTTTATCATGTACTGGTAAATCGTATTGATTTTTTATTCTGATACTGTCGGAATTATGCATATTTATTTTATAGTGTTGTTCTGAATGCATAAAAATCGACACAACGATTCTAAATGAAATTCCTCAATTTTGAATACAATATTGCGAATTCAGAACTGTCTCGCGAATTCTTTAACTTCATATCTTAATACCTAAGATCTTAACATTCTGAATCCGCAAACCTGATTTCAATTATAAATGGACATACACTTTATAATTTGTTTCAGTGTTTAAAATACAAAAATGTATGATATTTGATTGAATTTTCTTTTATAAGTTTACCAAACATCGTTTTATTCTTTGTGAAAATGCATGTGTATTGCAGTTGAGTACTAGTATACAACTGAGATCGTGACAATTATTTAAATATGAAACACGAAGCTTGAAAAAGGCTTTAAGATTAGGTCAGGGTTTGAACAGAAACTAATATTTTCTTTTAATCTAAGATAGGATGATCAGATGTCAATTTACATTAATATGGTAAAAACTCATTTCAAAATCAATGATAGAAAAACATTTTAAAATCTAGAATGTACTATTAAAGTTTAGCCGCAACATACCAAATAAGAGTATATTATGTTAAAGTATTCAACACATTTCTTGAACTAATTTTTACGTTATATTAAAATATTAGGTCTGAAGAGAGGTCAATATTTTATATCTGAAACTTAGCATGAAAAAGTTAAATTGTGTAAAAGATGTTGCACTTTGCTGGTTGAAGAGAATTTAGTTAGAGATTCCGTAAACAGATTAATTTTACTATGTTACTATCATAGTTCGCATGTCATTTAGAGATAGTAAACATATAGGAGCCCATATTGGTTTGTTTATGTAGTGCATTCATCCGATTGGTCAACTATTAGTATTTAATGTTGGAAATTGTAGGCAGATAATTACTATGCGAATTGTATTCTGTAGTCACAAATCTAGTGGGTACGACCTTCTTAAAGTTAAAAGGTAATTATTGGAATAAAAATGAACACTTTGTGTTTAATGAAGGAAATGTGCTGTGAATAACATACATGCAAGAAAAGCCTTCAACAGGTTTTTCAGACATGACACTCCCCTACCCAGAAAACTAAGGAACTAAATTTACTTAAGAAATATCTTATTCTCTGAAAGGAAAGGTAAACCTTAAAAAATAAATATCTTGCTTACTCTTCAATTTCATCTCCGGAATCATCAATCACTTCCCATTCTTGTCCCCATAGAACATCTCTTTCCGATTTAGGTACATTTGAAATGTCAGTACCATCTCTTAAAACAAAGTGGTTACTGTCAGTACAATCACCACATATACCCTCTGCGTACTGTGAGTAGTTTTTAGGGATATCAAGTTCTAATCTTGACCTCCCATCCCATAAAAGACGTATATCACATTCTTCTGAGTATATTTCTAGCTCTCGAGTTTCTTTTCGAATGTTAATTCCACAATTTTCGATGTTATACGCTAATGATGATACTTCTAAGTCATCCACCTTGAAAGATTGAATTTGTGAAATCAAAAAAATATATTATACCATACACATTCCTCCTTAATTATATAAAGTTGACAAAGGAACACCAAAAGACGTTAATGAATAACTTTCTTTAATACAAAATATCAAATGACGATTCAAACGAGATATTCTCTGTTTCGTCTTGGGGATTTTGAATATTATTGAGGCATTCCCTTCTTTTATTATTTTTTCAGTTTTTTTCTTAAGGTTGTTTGTAACAAAGAGAACAGCAATACATGTTGCACAAAGATTTCCAGTTCGATATTTAAAGATTAATTATTTATAATACAATAAAGTCAAATTCAGAAATTATTGACATGGCTTTTATGAGAGCGAATATTGGGACTTGTTGGGTGCCGCAATAATAAAAAGTTGCATTCTGATATCTGATACATACACCTGTATTAATCTTTTTCTCAAAATTGCATTTTTCATTCGGGGTGGGTGGTTGAAATAAGAACTTTTGGTTTTTGAAAAGTGTCTGTTTATTATGTGCGGTTTTGATTGATCTCGTCGTTTAGCTTTTTGCAGACCTATGTAAATGCCCATGAAGTTTGACCATATTCTTCTATTAAAACCCTACTGAACAGATTATTTTTGAAGTCTATTTAATTTGGACATGACTCCATTACTGGCATCGTAAGTTTCACATTTTTCTAATTCAAATTTTGACACGAATTAACAGGCTTAGTTAACTATCCGATATCTGAGTTTACTAGTATTTTATTCACATTGCATGTTTATAACACATAAATGATAGATTGGAAAGAATATTTTCGTTTAGAAACTAAGTAAAATATATTTTCCTTTCTGATGTTGCCCAGTCTTTAATTTTTTCTATGTTGTGTTTTGTAGACTGGTTTACTTTTCGTCATTTTTCTCTTTTAACCATGACGTTGTCAGTTTGTCTTATGAGTTTGATTATCCCTTATGCATTAAAACCATGTAGATTACGTGCAGTCAAGAATATTGGATTTAATTAGGACAAAAAATATAATTTTGGAACGCCTCACGATGGTTTTCTTCCAATCAGATGAGATAATGAATGAAATGCTCCTTTGCTTTGAATTTTCCCAGTGCAGGTATGTATGGTTTTTGTATCGTGGAATAGTACACCATATTCGTATTTTTTCAAACAGATATTTACAAAAATTTCAGAAATAAGAAAAATTAGTTTCCACTTATTTGTGATTTTATATTTGTTTTACATTTTGACATTTTTTGTTTCAGTTCAAGAATTTATGTACGACCTTTCATTTGTTTTTCATTTTCATGACTCGAGAAAAAGTACATGCATGAATGAAAATTTCAACTTAAGTTAAATTATGACTTGAAAGCCAATAATACATGAGCTTACTAACCGAAACACTAAACATTTCTAAATAATTTATAATGTTCAGTCTTGTAAGAGCTGTTCAGATCATAATTGCCGTTTGAGATCACAATTAGTTTACTAGTGTACGTACAAACACGGTGGCAAACCTGATTTAGAATTAAAGATAAACAATGACTTTTCAAAATATTGTTCAGGAGTCGGTGATTTTATTATTTGAATGAGCATGATAATTGTGAAATTCTTGTTAATTCAGTGATGTAAAATGAATTAATGTATTCACAAGGTGTATAACGACCAGTGAAAACAAGTTAAGCTATCAAATTCCTTGTACCTTATAGTAATCAAACTATACCAAAGCCTAAACGAGTAATGAACTAATGACTTATAAATACCAACCTTGAATACACCATCTTTCATTATTCTAATTTTTTCACCACATATTGAAACATCTGCCATTTTTGTGTAGGAAACCGAAGTTTTTGTTCCTCTACGTTCATTTTTTACCTCGATGTTCCATTTACATTGTGTGTATGGAAAATCCTCCGAAGACTTTGAAAACGTATATTTACATATTCCTTGGATATCAGATTTGGTGTTTTTGAAATCGTAATAATGGACATCCCCAGATCCAGTACAACGACAACCTGTAATAAAATTGTGAACAAACAATCAAGATTCCCTCATGCGGTATAGTTCAATTACCTGCGCCTGTCCCAAGTCAGGAGCCTCTAGCCTTTGTTAGTCTTAAATTTTTTTTAAAATTTTAGTTCATTTATATGTTTCGGAGTTTAGTGTGACGTCCATTTTCACTGAACTAGTACACATTTTTTTAGGTGCCAGCTGAAGCCCGCCTCCGGGTGCGGGATTTTCTCGCTGTGTTGAAGACCCATTGGTGGCCTTGGGCTGCTTTCTGCTCTTTAGTCGGGTTGTTGTCTCTTTGACATATTCCCCATTTCCATTCTCAATGTTATTCTTATCATCAAAGTCTCAAGTTCTCCAGCAACTATAAGTCAACGTTTGATTTTGATCAATGAGCAAAACCCGCACCGCATGGCTATAAAAGGCCCCTACATGACAAAATGTAAAATTATTCAAAAGAGAAAACCAACGGCCGGATTTATGTACAAAACAACAAACAAAAAACGACACATAAAAATGATATGTAGTAACAAACAAAGTTTAAACACTCTTCGATTGACTCGAGACATACAAAATGTGGCGGGGTTTAACATGTTTGAAGGCCTCAAACCATCCATTTGCCTTAGACTCTAAGACAGTCGTGAAACAACACAACTTAGAACAAATAATAATATTAACGGTACTTTTTTTACTGAACTAAAACTATAAAATCAGTTGTAAGGATTTGACTCACCAGACCGATACAAAACACAACAACAACTAACAAAAACACTATAATAGATATTGCAGTGTTGAATTATTAACCACTGAGAAGAAGTTAATTCAAAGATCGATAAGCTTACATGGATCGTATAAAACTTTAAAGGGCTTTTAAACACATCACCATATGTGCTATGCCATTAGTAATAACGTTTCTACATGTACAGCAAAACGTCCAAACCAAATATTTGCATCTATAAAAGAATTGAGTAATGGGTTAATGTGTTGTGACGAAATGCCTGACTTAATAATTTACCAGTGATAGATGGATTAGCTTCATTCAAATCTATAGCGTCACCACAGACTTGGGCATAACGACCGAGTTTGGATATATAAACACCGTAAGATGGGACCAACGGAACACCACAGTCCAAAAATGGAAAATTAGAATTAGAAACAGGGAATGAAAAAACGTTACTTTTGTCGTTAATTGTAGTATAAAGTTTCCCGTGGGGAACTGATACAACTACATTTTGAAGAGGTCCATTATTGCTGTTTATCTCAGATGGATTTAAAGTTCTTAAGTTCCATTGGAAAAAAAAATCGGCAGTGTCAAAGAATTGATTATTTAACGAATACATAACATTCAAGGTAACGGTAGTAGTTGGTGAATTTCTCAATTAAAAGAAATTAAGACAGATTTTTACAGAGTGTGACCATTACAATACAAGAACAAGTCTGCTATTCACGGGGGAAATTGGTGTATCCAGGTCATTGGTCAGTGCCTCGGTATTGTCATGATTTATAACATATTTTTTCTTCAGTTATCCGTCGATAACTTAAAATCATTAAGGAACACCCTCATGCAAAGTTGACCTTTGACAGATTTGACTATGGTTTATGTCTTTTTTATGATTCAGGTATAGTTCTTCGTGTATTTAGGGGTATATGCGTCAAAGTGATAGATTCAAAAAAAAAAAAAAAAAAACGGCTTGGACACACATTAAATAACGTTATGAAAAAAAAAATATAAGTTTCAAATATTTCTGATGTCAAACATTGTAAACACTTGTTACCATATGTTAGAGAATATTTTGATGGGTTGTAATCATTTAAGGCTGGCGTCCTGACGTAAAAGAAACAACTATCAAATAAATACCATACGAGGAAAAAAAAGACTACAGTTATTGTATGTAATTATAATACATTGAGAGACAGCATTTAACTATAAACACAATGCATAAAATGTTTCGTTTGTCAAAATTATATTGAAAATCGTCTTTGTGTTAGCACTAGATACTAGTAGTCTGTCTAGATAATATTCATTATCAAAGGGATGGCCAAAATAAGAAAAGTTCAACACATCCAGCTATTGAGGATGATAGTATCATTGAGTATCCACTAAGCAATTTATATTCGTACCTGAACCACTTTGCCTTTGCTTATTTCTCCTTTGTTTCCTTAACTTTCTTAATTTTCTCTTTTGCTCTCTCCTATCCTTTCCAACTGAAAAATAAATTTAGAAATAAATCAATGTTCACGAAACATGACCATATAACAGGCCGGTATTTCAAGTAGCATAAGGAAATGTCTATTTATTGAAAGGTCGGTTTGTAAACTTCAAAATAGTATTATATTGTTTGCTGTGTTTAAAAGGACTATATTCTTATCTTAATTGTTAGTAATCTTAGGAACGTCACCGAATTTCAGAAATTGTGTTTACAAAAGCAAGATAACGATGGCCCCTATGAAGTGAGGAATGTATTTCAGTCAGTAGGACAGACGTCTACCTGGTATTTAACAGATTTTGGTGGGACTAATCATGGTTAAAATTATCAAATAAAATGAAACTTTAATCTTAAAAGTTATTTATATACGTTTTCCCAACAATAACACGTGTTAAAAATTGTTTGTGAAAATTGACCGCACAGTTATAATTCCATGATTAGAAAATATTTCATTAATACAGGATTGCATCAAATAACCAAAAATATCATATACAAAAGGAATACAACCAATATCATTTCCATCGGACAGAAAGTTCTATATAAAAAGTACTTAGAATCCTACAGAGCTCAAAGGTTAATTCAAAAAGGGTAAAAGACACTGAAACCCCACAAATGCAAACACCGAAGAGATGTTTATCAGACAGACTTAATAGGTATATTATCGGAATTAATTAATATCTTTACATTATTTGAATCTCTTATCTGAAATAATATTTATAAACAGGCTAAGAATTAAAACAATACTTACCACATGTATATTTGACAACTAGATACTTAGAGGTATTTGGACATGGATCACCAAAAAAGTTTTTGCTTGCTCTTAATCTACATCTTTTCACCCCATTACATTTCTTCTCAACAATTGATTTGGCATCTTCTTTTGAACAATCTGTTATTTGAGTATTACCATCACTGCAGGTTTCTTTGTCAGCTCGACCATAAAATGCATTTAATATTTTAACACGCCTTCTGCCTTTACACCTCAGATTCATTTTCTTATTATAACAGGCAGTTCGACTTTTTTCTGAAAGATATATTTGATTTAAAAAAATGTTTAAACCATTGATTTGACCTTCTTGATATAATTACATCAATAATACTAGTCCCATTACTATCGCAGTAAATCATTATAAAACGATAACCTGGCTTCTATTTTGCATCAATCTTGTTGATGGTTGTAATAAACATTTTCGCTAATAACTTTATACAAAATTGTTTGACTAAAACAACAACTAGACGTAAAATAAATAAATCTACCCGGAAATGGCTTTGTTTTTGTACCCGCTGCAAATAAGTTATTAACGATTCCGATGTTTGGGTCATGCTCAAATAAATATTCAAAAACTACAAGCACAAATTCGAGCATGTTTAGTTTATGGCTACATGTAAAACTTTTACTTTAAAGGCAGCAGAAGTTAAACAGTTAAACGAGATTATAGAAATATTGAAAGAATGTCTAACCTGAAAGCTGTTTAAAAGCTGAAAGATGAATACCAAAATGTTCTCAGTGTTTAATTAAACAAGAAACCATTTATGCGTCACTGATGAGTCTTTTGTAGACGAAACGCGCGACTGGCGCAAATACAAAATTTCAATCCTGGTATCTATGATGAGTTTATTTACAACCACTGAGTCGATGCCACTGCCGTTGGAGTTTTCATTCCCTGAGGGTATCACCAGCCCAGTAGTCAGCACTTCTGTGTTGACATGAATTATCATTGATATGGTTATTATTATAAATTAACTGTTTACAAAACTTTGAATTTTTGAAATACTAAGGCTTTTCTACCTCAGGTATAGATTACCTCAGTTGTATTTGGCAAAACTTTTAGGAATTTTTGGTCCTCAATGCTCTTCAACTTCGTATTTTATTTGGCCTTTTTAATTTTTTTTTATTCGAGCGTCACTGATGAGTCTTTTGTAGACGAAACGCCGTCTGGCGCAAATACAAAATTTCAATCCTGGTATCTATGATGAGTTTATTTATATGAAGTACCGTCACACAGCACTTCCTAACCCTTATTTATGACTCATCAACATTTAAATATTATCAAAATCCGGGAAATAAGGTTTTTAGTCTGAGAGACAGATGTCTGTACTGGAAAGATGAACAGCAATATATTTCTAAAGCATCGTTTTGGTGATATATGTATATTGTTTATTTACATGTATTTGTTTTATTGTGTCTTTAATCTCACTCTTAACCATATGTCGTTAAAGTAAATTGGAAATAACTGCGGTATGATATTTGGAAAGCAAGGTCAAATGTGCTTGCTTATACATGAAGCCAGCGTAGGTAGCCATAGCTATTGGTTGAATACTGCCGCTGAGGAAAATAAAAAAAAAAAAAAAGCAGAAAAACTCCCAGCAGGTTCAATGAAGTATCGTCCTAAATTTAGTAAAACAGTATTTGTGAGATGCAATAAGCTATTCAAAACCATCATCCCAGTAGCCAGTACTCGAGTACTGCAATGAAAATATGGATAAAAAAAAGCTGTAATGAAAATTGGAACTCATTCTAAATAAATTAATGTATCTCCGTCTTGCATAGCTTTGATTCCTTGTCCGATTTTGAGCTTAGTAATTTTTTTGTGTTATCAGCTCTTCAATTCACCTCTTTTGTCTTTTCTAACTTTTCTGTCTTTCTTATCTACATTTTCACTTTTTTTTCCTGTAGATTTTGCACCTAAAAAAAAGGTAAATAAAAATAATTATTTGCCCATAAAAAATTTTCCATTTAACTGTAGCAAAGATCGAACAACACTTGACTAAAGTATTAATCTTACATGTCATATACTGTTCACGGATTATAATTTCTTAAAGATTTTTTGAAGGCTGGTGCTTACATTGAAGATACTCAACTTTATAATAAAGTACATATTTTTACGTCGAAAATTTGACGGTCTCCACCATGTCATCACCATGCTTATTAGTTTTCAGAACATAAGGTTGTAGATTGCCATGTATGTGTTGCATTGGACGTAGTCACAATCCCGTCCTCTTGTTTTCATATATTGTTAATAAAACAAAATGACGAAAATAGATTTTTAAATGATTAATGTATTTCCAGGTGTTTATTTCGTAAAAGATATCTAGCAACTGTAAAAATTAAAAATATGTTCAAAACATTTGTAAAAGAAAATTAGTTGTCATTTGTTTTCCATGAGAATTAATTTAAGGAATTTCCTTCAAATATCCTTTGTTTTCCTATGGAAAACCTATGTATTATAAGTTTTATATATGTGGATGCAAATAATCATACTGCTTATGTCTTGATTTGAATTAGGTTATAGTTACAATATCCTATGAACTCTCTTGACCTTGTTGTATTGTAAAATACTAGTTTTGAGCTTCACTTACGAGTCTAAGTATCTATGATGAGTTTATTTGTAGACGAAACGCGCGTCTGACCAGCAAAATATTAATCCATGTATCTATGATGAGTTAATTAAAACCACTGGGTCGATACAACTACTGGTAGAGGTTTCCTCCCCGAGGGTATCACAAGCCCAGTAATCAGCACTTCTGCGTTAACATGAACTATCATTGATATGGTCATTATTATAAATTAACTGTTTACTATTAAACTTTAAAATTTTCGAGAAACAAAAGATTTCCTACCCCAGGAATAAATTACCTCAGAAGAATTTAGAAAAACCTTTCGGAATTTCGGTCCTCAATGCTCTTAATTCGCACTTTATTTGGCCTGTTGGACTTTTTTTTTCGAGCGTCACTGATGAGTCTTTTGTAGACGAAACCCGCGTCGGGCGTACACAATAATAATCTATGATAACTTTATTTGATCATTAGAAGGGGCATTCCAGCGACTGTTTTATATATAAAAAAAAAAAAACAATAAAAGCACGATTCCTTTTGTAGTAAAATTGTCTGGTATTTTATATGTTTTTTTGTCTCATTTACATTCATTTTCTGCCCGATGAGTGACACATTTAAAGCTAATATCAGCTTGAGATGAAACAAGTTTAACAACAGTTGGTTGCTGTAGACATGTTCAATCTTAAGTTTACTGTACAATGCTTTTTTGCTACTTTTTATTACTTCATCTTGTATTCTTTGAAATTTTAAAACGTCAACAATAAGTATAAGTGATATGCAAGTACACAGAAGGCAATTCTCGGCTCTTTTGAAACTTTGTAGAGAAGAATTGCGTTTTTATCTAACAGGTATATAGATAAAAATAAAGTTACATCAAACTGAGACTCAAGTTCTACACGAGGGAGCATAACGTTACAATAAACAAAACAAAATATAGAAATAAACGTAACTTATTTTTGTTTGACAAATTAATTACCTAATGTTTGTACCTTTTTGGATGCATGCTTCATTCAATTGTATCAATAATTTTTTAGGCGGTCGTACTTTTTGGACACAAAATCCTAACACGCACCTAACAAAACGAAACTTTGTTCTAAAAGTCACATAATATCTTTTTCGGGAGACAAAAAACTCACATCTCATTGCAAAATAACTATTATCGAAGTTGATAAAAATAAATACACGATTGCTACGCCGTGACGAAATACCCCACCCAAGTGTAAAAATGGAATAAAAAAATTTAAAGGTCTGCGACAAACGTGTTTGATTTCAAAGTCACATATCATCTTCTTCAGTGGACAAAAATTAACATTTCACTGCAAAATTACTATTATCGAAGTTGATAAAAATGAATTTGACGAACAAGTGCACAATGGTTGGAATCAAAAGAGATTCAAAGCTGATAATATTAGAATGCAGGACTTATTAATGCAATTGATATAATTTTGATAACTATTCCCTTCTACTTAAAATATCTTAGTAGGTTCTGAAAAAAATTAAATAGTCTGAAAGTAATAACTTACCTCTGCAGTCTACAAACAAAAATAAAAAGACAAGTATTAACTACAAGTATAGTATTGAAAACGTTAGATTATTATATTACACTTTAATAGCTTTCATCTGAATCATTTGATAAACAAATATCCCTCTGCATAAACAGCAATTGTACCCTTCTTTTAGTAAACAAACAAGTGAAAAACCCTTGAAACATAATTTCGATGACGCATTTATATCCAAAACTCATATTTATCTTACTTCATTTAAACTTCTAGGAATATCATTGGTCAAAAGAGAACATGTGGAAACCTTGTATATCTAATATGAAGTCACTGGGAGTGGTTTTTTGAAATACACGGTTGTAGCAGTAAGTAGTAGAATTACTTTCCTTAAAAAAAGATAGCACGGTGTTGCTCTCAATTTAACATACATCGTAAACAAACACAATTATGATTGATTTGTCAAGCTTTTAGACAAAACATGTTTTAGAGACATTGTCGTTTACTCGTATTGATCACAGTAACAATAACTGAAATATATTTTTTATTATTTTTTACAACATCTAAGTTCCCCAAATTTGATAATCGGTAAGATAAATTCGTTAAACAGTATGCTAGTGACCTAATACGATATATTATTAGGTCACTGGTACACTGTGTAACTAATAATATATGTAGAGTAAATTATGATTCTGTAGAAATTCTGTATCGATTAATAAAATCCATGTCCTATCCTATATTGCGTCATAATCGTTTCAAAATTTAGTTCCCCTTATCTATGTGCTCTTCAACAATTCATAATACCCTGTTATCTATTACGTCTCAAACGTCGTTTTAAAATGTGTGATTACTTACTTCAACTTTTGTTTGGCAACTTTGTTTGGCCAATTTACCGTTTAAATTATGATCTTTTGGTTCACATTCGTATATTCACCTCCAACTTTAATGGTTCCTACGTTTTTTGTATGTTGTTGATATGAGAGAAGCCTTGCGTGCCTAAATAGTCTACGAATATGTACAATCTATATAAACTAAGTGTAAGAACCTTAAGCTAAACTGGCTTTCAAAAAGGTTTTATAGTTGATGCCAATTTTGTTTTTCAAATAAAAAAACCCTCCTATTTAAAGATTGTCTTCTATTAGAACATACTATACACATGTATTCAATTGTATTTGTATATTTGAAAATCTATTGAAAATCATAGCATTTATAATTTAAACGTGGTTTCAACTTAAAATTGATAGTATCGAAACGTAACGAGTCTGTTAAAAGATCTATATTTGAGTTAAACGGATTTAAGTTCCGTTATGTCATTTTAAATAATATCTCATACATGCAAAAGGAAACCGATTTGAATAAAGAAAGATCTACAGAATCGATTTCATGACTTTTCGGAGAACATATTTGAAGAAAAGAAATACGACCGCAAAGTCAACTCTCTGTCTTTAAATTATGTGCATACACATATTAGTCTTTTTTTCGCCTTTCCAAAAAAAGTCTCATTACATCTGACTCAAATTCTAAGTCCTTCTAGATAAAACGTCATTGGGGATGTAAAATTGCTTTCAGTTGAAGAAAACTTGAAACGACAAAATGAAAAAGTTGATGTATGTTATCAAAGCAAAGCTGGAATGTAATTTTCCAAAAGAAAAAAACCCACAGCCAGTATTATTTCTCAACATCGATGGTTTAAATAGAAAAGCTTAAAATGTCAATAGGAGGTTGCTTGATTTGATAAAAAAAAATAATTTGACATCAGCTCGATTTTTGTTTGATGAGTAACTAGACTTAAGACATACATAACCTTATAACAATAGTATTTACCTTTAATACGATACGTGACTTTAAATGTTCCAGAACATTTATTTTTTACTATAACTTCATTTTTCTTTTTTCTTAATCTGTATTCTTTACTACTACATGACCCATCCAAAAGCTCAATATCTGTAACTCTCTTAAGATCTGAAGCTTCAATTTCACAAGATTCCCATCTTTTCGTCTTAGCTGCACATTTAACTATTATGTCGTTTTTACAAGATGCAGGAGGAGCTGTAAATTAAGGCGACAATAGTTAACCTATGCTCAAACGTCGTAAATCGAATAAAAAAAGAGAAAAATCAAGGCCACAACCAAACCTAAGGGAATTACATGAAATCCGAAACAAGACAGACTGCGTGCGTCTACATAACATATGCGAACAAGAATCAATGCAAAGATCATTTGAATGGACACGAAGTCTTAAATTGATGTAATTGTCTAGTCAAACATTTCATATACACAAGGGTTTCATATAACTAATTCATAAACAAAGTCATTGGTGAGCAAACGTTTGTGCTATTATTAGAATGAAATGTGGGAAAGGCCGAATAACATATCTAAGACTGAAAATGATTTCAAGATACATTTGTAATATCAATTATGTAAAAAGGACATATATTTATCAAACAAAAGAGAAGGTACACTTTTTTAAAAGCTACTTTAATTTGAGAATTCGTAGCGGGCGACGGAAAATCAAATCTTATAAGGTTAGTCAGTGATGTATAAAGTCAACGTTTATGCTGTCAATGGATTTTGTTTTCACAAATAATTCTGTTGCAGTATTTATCAGAATACATTATTTTCAAGCGAGAAGTTAGATACTCATCATGATATGTTTGACCTAAATGTTTGGGTTGTTTTCAAAGTTAAATCATACCTCAGAATATAATATGTTTTTTTAATAATTCCGTTTTCATCCCTTCTTATTTTGTAAAATGAAGAATCTATATATTTCCAACGGTGAACACAATTGAATAAATTTTCCAGATTCATGAACTGCAATACAGGACAGTTACTTCAAATGAACAATTGTCATACTATTTCTAAAACCAGTACGAAAACAAGACAAGGCGCATAAAAAAGAAAGGCAAAAGTCACCAAAGGGATACCAGTTATTAAACTCATTAATCGAAGAGAAGCTGATAGCACAACAGCAAAAATGACCAAGCTTAATTTTCAATTAAGGAAATGCCTGTACCAAGTCAGGAATATGACAGTTTTTTTTCCATTCGTGTGATGTGTTTGAGCTTTTAATTTTAACATTTGATAAGGGATTTTCCGTTCGAGTTCGGTATTTTTGTTATTTTACTTTTTAATAAAGTTTTTCATTAAATTATAAAACATTAACAATTCCTTTTTTGTTTCATTTGACAAAGAAGTATTTCACCTTAAACAAAACAGTATCAAGTTGATACAGAATTCATAAAAACTTCTCATATTCAAAAAATACATACTGTTTTCCTCTTCATTTGGTGGTGATTCTAAAGGAACAGGTTCCTGTGAACGTCCTGTAAAAGTTAAAATAGTTATATCACAGTAGATAAACATATAACGAGACAAAAATGAAGGCAATCCTAAACATTATTGAGTATTAATAGTCACAACAGTTAATGTTATATCAGACAAAACTATTCCAAACTTCCATCATCTATTATTACTAGGTATCCACTTTTAAAGTTATATGTTTTCTTTTATCTAATGGCTACCAATCATAAAACGCAAAACATTCGTAATAGCAAAACAGTAACAATTAGGTTTAAATTTACTCTTCGTCATATTTTACAACAAATGTCGATGAAAAAAATAGAAAATCACACTATTTCTACATCCTTGTCACCTCAACCCAACTGAACAAATAATTGTAAAACTGATATCACTGTAACAACACAAAACAATCAATATATAACATGCATATCACCCCCAGTTTTTGGTGGGGTTCGTGTTGCTTAGACTTTAGTTTTCTATGTTGTGTCATCTGTACTAATATTTGTCTGTTTGTCTTTTTATTTTCGGCCATGGCGTTGTCAGTTTATTTTCGATCTATGAGTTTGACTGTCCCACTGGTATCTTTAGTCCCTTTTTTGCAATATGGACGCAATCTTATTTAATTTCACATCAAACACCCGTGTCAAGGCATATGCATTAAAAGAAAACTCTATGATAAGATAGTTACGGAAACTCGATTTTAACATGGTATTTGCCTGTCCCTTATCATTTTCGTGATTTAATTTTCTTTTCTTGGTATCTTAGGAAATATCTTTAATGCTTTATCCTATATACTTTTACATTTAATTATATAAATTAAACACTAAGTATAAGTAATACATGAGTACATAGAAGGCAATCTCGGCTATTTTGAACCTTTGTGGAGGAGAATTACGTTACATTCTAACACGTAGATACACTAAAATAAAATGACATCAAACTGAGACTTTAAATAAGTTCTACATTTGGGGAGCATGAAGTTACAACAAACAAGAAATATATAAATAACCGTAACAGAATTTTGTTTGACAAATCAATTACTTTATCTTAGTACCTTGTTGGATGCATTCCACATTCTACTTGATGAATAATTTTTTAGGCGGTCGTACGTTTTGAACAAAAAAACCTAACACGCAACTATCAAAACGAAGCTTATAACATCTTTTTCAGTGGCTCATTGCAAAATTACTATTATCGAAGTTGATAAAAATAAATTTGACGAACAAGTGTCCAATGGTTGGAATCAAAAGAGATTCAAAGCTGATAATATTAGAATGCAGGACTTATTAATGCAATTGATATAATTTTGATAACTATTCCCTTCTACATAAAATATCTTAGTAGGTTCTGACAAAATTAAATAGTGTGAAGATAATAACTTACCTCTACAGTCTACAAACAAAAATAAAAAGACACATATTAACTTCTAGTATAGTATTGAAAACATAACATTATAATATAACACTTTTATAGCTTTCATCTGAATCATTTGATAAACAAGACAATCCCTCTACATATACAGCAATTGTACCCTTCTTTTAGTAAACAAACAAGTGAAAAACCCTCGAAACATAATTTCGATGACGCATTTATATCCAAAACTCATATTTATTTTACTTACTTCCTTCTAGGAATATCATTGGCTAAAAGCGAACATGTAGGAACCTTGTATATCTGATATGAAGTCAGTGGGAGTGGGTTTTTTTTTGAAATACACGGTTGGTAGCAGTAAGTAGTATAATAACTTTCCTTAAAAAAAAATAACACGGTGTTGTTTTCAATCTAAAATACATCGTAAACAAACATAATTATGATTCGTCAAGCTTTTAGACGAAAGATGTTTTACAGAAGTTGACGTATACTCGTATTAATCACTGTAACAATAACTGAAATATATTTATTATTATTTTTACAACATTAAAATTCCCCAAATTAGATAATCGGTAAGATTAATTTGTTAAACAGTATGCTAGTGACCTAATACGATATAAACAAGGTCAGTAAATTTCATATGGGACAAGAGCCTTTTACGCTCTTGTCGCATATGGGATTAACTGACTCAGTGTATATCTTATTAGGTCACTGACACAATGTGTAACTAATAATATATGTAGAGTATATTATGTCACCTGTCGAAAATCTGTATCGATTAATAAAACCTATGTCCTATCCTATATTGCGTCATAATCGTTCCAAAGATTAGTTCCCCATATCTATGTGCTCTTCAACAAGTGAGGGAAATACACTTAATATTAACTGAGTTTAAGAACCTTAAGCTAAAGTAACTTTCAAAAAGGTTTTATAGTTGATGCCAATTTTGTTTTTCAAATCAAAAAACCCTCCTACTTAAAGATTGTCTTCTATTAGAATATGCTATAAAAATATATTCAATTGTATTTGTATATTTGAAAATCTATTGAAAATCATAGCATTTATAATTTAAACTTGGTTTCAACTTAAAATTGATAGTATCGAACGTAACATGTCTGTTAAAAGATCTATATTTGGTTAAACAGATTTAAGTTCCATTATATCATTTTAAACCATATGTCATACATGTAAACGGGAATCGATTTGAATAAAGAAAGATCTACAGAATCGATTTCATGACTTCACGGAGAACATATTTGAAGAAAAGAAATACGACCGCAAAGTCAACACTCTGTCTTTAAATTATGTGTATATAGAGGTGCATACACATATCAGTCTTTTTCGCCTTCCCAAAAAGAGTCCCATTTCATCTGACTCAAATTTTAAGTCCTTCTTGATAAAACTTCATTTGGGATGTAAAATTGCTTTCAGTTAAAGAAAACTTGAAACGACAAAATGAAAAAGTTGATCTATGTAATTAAAGCAAACCTGGAATTTTCCAAAAGAAAAAAAACCCACAATTAGTTTTATTTCTTATCATTGATGGTTTAAATAGAAAAGCATTTAAATGTCAATAGGAGGTTGCTTGATTTGAAACAAAAAATAATTTGACATCAGCTCGATTTTTGTTTGATTCGTGACTAGACTTGAGACATACATAACCTAAAAACAATAATATTTACCTTTTATACGATATGTGACTTTAAATTTTCCAGAACATTTATTTTTTACTATAACTTCATTCTTCTTTTTTCTTAATCTGTATTCTTTACTACTACAGGACCCATCCAAAAGCTCAATATCTGTAACTCTCTTAAGATCTGAAGCTTTAACTTCACAAGATTCCCATCTTTTCGTCTTAGCTGCACATTTAACTATTATGTCGTTTTTACAAGATGCAGGAGGAGCTGTAAATTAAGGCGACAATAGTTTACCTATGGTCAATCTTCGCAAATCGAATAAAATTAAGAAAAATCAAGGCCACAACCAAACCTGATGGAATAACATGAAATCCCAAATCATAAAGATTTCGTGCATCAACATAACATATACGAACAAGATTAAATGCAAAGATCATTTGAATGGAAACAAGGTCTTAAATTGAGGCCATTGTCTAGTCAAACATTTCATATACACAAGGGTTTCATATAACTAATTCCTTAACAAAGTCATTGGTGAGCAAACATTTGTGCTATTATTAAAATGAACTGTGGGAAAGGCCGAATAACATATCTAAGACTGAAAATGATTTCAAGATATATTTGAAATATCAATTATCTAAAAAAGACATTTATTTATCAAACAAAAGAGAAGGTACACATTTTTAAAAAGCTACTTCAATTTGAATATTCAGAGCGGACGATGGAAAATCCAACCTTATAAGGTTAGTGAGTGATGTATAAAGTCAACGTTTATGCTGTCAATGCATTTTCTTTTCACAAATAATTCTGTTGCAGTATTTACCAGAATACATTATTTTCAAGCATGAAGTTAGATACTCATCATAATATGTTTGACCTAAACGTTTGGGTTGTTTTCAAAGTAAAATCATACCTCAGAACATAAGTTTTTTTTATTAATTCCGTTTTCATCCTTTCTTATTTTATAAAATTAAGAATCTATATATTTGCAACGGTGAACACAATTGAATTAATTTTCCAGATTCGTGAACTGTAATAATGGACGGTTACTTCAAATGAACAATTGTCATACTATCTTTAATAAAACAGTACGAAAACAAAACAAGGCGCATAAAAAAGAAAAGCAACAATTCACCAATGGGATACCAGTTATTAAACTCATAAATCGAAGAGAAACTGATACCACAACAGCAAAAATGACCAAGTTTAATTTTCTACATAAGGAAATGCCTGTACCAAGTCAGGAAAATGACAGTTGTTTTCCATTCGTTTGATTTGTTTGAGGTTTTAATTTTGCAATTTGATAAGGGACTTTCAGTTTTGAATTTTCCTTGGAGTTCGGTACTTTTGTTATTTTACTTTTAATAAAAGTTTTCCATTAAATTATAAAACATTAACAATTCATTTTTGGTTCATTTGACAAAGAAGTATTTTACCTAAAACAAAACAGTATCAAGTTGATACAGAATTCATAAATACTTCTCATATTGAGAAATATACATACTGTTTTCCTCTTCATTTGGTGGTGATTCTAAAGGAACAGGTTCCTGTGAACTTTCTGTAAAAGTTAAAATACTTATACCACAGCAGATAAACATATAATGAGACAAAATAGAAGGCATTCCTAAACATTATTGTGTATTACTGCTCACAACAGTTAATGTTATATCAGACAAAAGCTATTTAAAATTTCTATC
Source organism: Mytilus coruscus (assembly GCA_017311375.1). Lineage (NCBI taxonomy): Eukaryota > Metazoa > Mollusca > Bivalvia > Mytilida > Mytilidae > Mytilus > Mytilus coruscus. The sequence continues at coordinate 78,633,755 of CM029599.1, read as the reverse complement.
ATCTATTATTACTAGGTATTCACTTTTGAAGTTATATGTTTTCTTTTATCTAATGGCTACCAATCATAAAACGCAAAACATTTATTATAGCAAAACAGTAACAATTTGATTTAAATTAACTCTTCATCTTTTTTTTACAACAAATGTCGATGAAAAAAATAGAAAATCACACTATTTGTACATGCTTGTCACCTAAACCCATCTGAACATATGATTGTAAAACTGATATCACTATAACAACACAAAACAATTAATATATAACATGCATTTTGCAATATGGAAGCAATGTTATTTAAATTCACATCAAACACCCGTGTTAAGGCATATGCATTAAAAGAAAACTGTATAATAAGTTAGTTACGGAAACTCGATTTTGACCTGATATTTGCCTGTCCCTTGTTATTTTCTTGATTTACTTTTGTTTAATACTTCATCTTATATACTTTTACATTTAACTGTAAACGTCAACACTAAGTATAAGTAATACATGAACATAGAAGGCAACTCTCGGCTATTTTGAACCTTTGTGGAAGAGATTTACGTTAGATTCCATCACGTAGATACATAAAATAAAATTACATCAAACTGAGACTGAAAATGAGTTCTACATTTGAAAAGAATGAAGTTACAACAAACAAGAAATATATAAATAACCGTAACAGAATTTAATTTGACAAATCAATTACGAAATCTTTTTACCTTGTTGGATGCATGCTACATTCTACTTGATGAATACTTTGTAGACGGTCGTACGTTTTCAACACAAAAACCTAAGAAGCATCTATCAAAACGAAACTTTGATCTAAAAGTCACATAACATCTTTTTCAATGAAAAAAACTCACATCTAATTGCAAAAGTACTATTATCGAAGTTGACAAAAATAAATTTGACGAACAAGTGCACAATGGTTGGAATCAAAAGAGATTCAAAGCTGATAATATTAGAATGCAGGACTTATTAATGCAATTGATATAATTTTGATAACTATTCCCTTCTACTTAAAATATCTTAGTAGGTTCTGACAAATTTAAATAGTGTGAAGATAATAACTTACCTCTGCAGTCTACAAAGAAAATAAAAAGACACATATTAACTACTAGTTTAGTATTGAAAACATTACATTATAATATAACACTTTTATAGCTTTCATCTGAATCATTTAATAAACAAGACAATCCCTCTACATATACAGCAATTGTACCCTTCTTTTAGTAAAATAAATAAGTGAAAACCCCTTTTACGCTCTTGTCCCATATGAAATTAACTGACTCAATATAGATCTTATTAGGTCACTGGTACACTGTTTAACTAATAATATATGTAGAGTAAATTATGTCTCCTGTCGACAATTTGTATTGATTTATAAATCCATGTCCTATCCTATATTGCGTCATATTAGTTCCCCATATCTATGTGCTCTTCAACAAGTCATACATACCCTGTTATTTATTACGGCTCAAACGTCGTTTTAAAGTGTGCCATTACTTACTTCAAGTTTGTTTGGTAACTTTTTTGGCCAATTTTACGTTTGAATTATCATCTTGGTTGACATTCGTATATTCACCTCTAACTGTTATAGTTCCTACGCTTTTTGTGTGGTTGTTGATATGAGTAGAAGCCTTGCAGACCTTATAGTCTACGAATATGTACAATCTAATTGATAAAAAAATTCAGTAGTGAGGGAAATACACTATACATAAACTGAGTTTAAGAACCTTAAGCTAAAGTGGCTTTTAAAAAAGGTTTTACATTTGATGCCAGTTTTGTTTTTCAAATAAACAAACCTCCTATTTAAAGACTGTCTTCTATAAGAATATATTAAACAATTATATTTATAAATTTGAAAGTCAATTGAAAATCATAGCATTTATAATTCAAACGTATTTTCAATCAAAATTGATAGTATCGAAACGTATTTGAGTTAAACAGATTTAAGTTCACATATGTCATTTTAAATGCTATGTTCGAAAAAAAACCAGTGTTATTTTTAACATCGATGGTTTAAATGAAAAGTCTTTAAATGTCAATAGGAGATTGCTTGATTTGATTAAAAATATAATTTGACATCAGCTCGATTTTTGTTTGATTTGTGACTAGACTTGAGACATACATAACCTTATAACAATAATATTTACCTTTAATACGATATGTGACTTTAAATTTTCCAGAACATTTATTTTTTACTATAACTTCATTCTTCCTTTTTCTTAATTTGTATTCTTTACTACTACATGACCCATCCAAAAGCTCAATATCTGTAACTCTCTTAAGATCTGAAGCTTTAACTTCACAAGATTCCCATCTTTTCGTCTTAGCTGCACATTTAACTATTATGTCGTTTTTACAAGATGCAGGAGGAGCTGTAAATTAAGGCGACAATAGTTTACCTATGTTCAAACTTCGTAAATCGAATAAAAAAGAGAAAAATTAAGGCCACAACCAAACCTGAGGGATTTACATGAAATCCCAAAGTATAGAGACAACGTGCGTCTACATAACATATAGGAACAAGATTTAATTAAAAGGTCATTTAAATGGACACGAAGTCTTAAATTGATGTAATTGTCTTTTCAAACATTCATATACACAAGGGTTTCATATAACTAATTCATAAACAATAGAATTACTGAGCAAACATTTGTGTTTTTTATTCATAAACCATTCCCAAAATTTTATTTCCGTCACAAAGATTCTTAAGACAACTATCTTAATTATTATTAGAATAAATTGTGGTAAAAGACGTAAAACATATGTATGACTGAAATGAGTTCAAGGTGTAATTTGACAAATGGTAAAAAGGTCATATGTTTGTTTAAACAAAAGAGAAGGTATACTAAGTCCTTTTTTAGCTACTTAAATTTGAGAATTTAAAGTGAACGACCGAAATCTTCAGCGGAGATGCGTTCATGACGTCATATTTAATCTACGGAAACAGATAATCAACGTCAAAATCTAGGCTTTATACGTTCAGTGAATGTATAAAATCAACGTTTTTACGGTCGATGCCTTCCGTTTTTTTTTTTTAAATAGTACAGATGCAGTATTGACAAAATTTGACCAAGCTTAATTTTTTATATAAATTTTTTGAAACTAAATAATGTTAAAACATATTCATTTTTACCTTAAACTTAACAATATAAAGCTTATACAGATTTCAGAAGCTCGAGTTCCTTTGAAGTTTTCCCCTTTTGTTTTTAATAATACAGGTATGTCAAATAGACGGTTGTCAGAAATATTTTATCAGACTAATTTTGTTTTGTTTCAAAAATAAAGTAACTAAGATTTGATTTAGAGACTCTTATTTTCTATATCAAATTTTAGTATTAGAATAAAACAGCAAAATAACACAATAAAGTAAATTTTAAAGCTTTTATACTCAACACTTCAGCGTTGACATGACATATTATAGATATGAATTGATCATATTTATAAATCAAATGTTTGAAAAAACCTTGCATTGGTTATAATACTAAGTAGTTTCTACACTAGGAATATATCACCTAAGCTGTATTTAAAAAAAACCTTTCGGAATTTTTGCTCTTAAATGATTTTTTAACTTTCGTACTTGATTTGGCCTTTCAACTTTTTTGATTCGAGCCTCACTGATGAGTCTCCTGTAAACGAAACGCGCGTATGCCATACAAAATTCTAAGCGTGTTAATTCTGAAAAAAAATGGAGAGTAAGAAAGTGTCCTGACTTTTTAAAATTCATTTTTGATTTTCAAGAAGATAAATTACCTAATAATACTTTTCTGAAATGTAAATATACTAAATATAAGTGAAATAAATTCACTTTTTAATGTTTTTTTATCTGTTTTCACGTAGTTCCTTATTAATAGTAAAATATTTAAACTCGTATGAAAACTATTGCATGTTCAAAAATATATACATACGGTTTTCCTCTACATTTGGTGGTTGTTCTAAAGCAGGAGATTCTTGTGCAATTGCTGTAAAAGTCAAAATAGTTATCTCAAGGTCGATTGAAATATAATGAGACAAAACTAAAGGTGACCCTAAACATTATTGCATACAACGCGCACAGCAGTTAAAGTTTACTCTCAGACAAAAACATTCAAAATTTACTTTTATAGATGATAGAAAAATACTCTCATAACTATTAAGAATCAATCGTAGAAAAAGACGTGTATTTTATCTTCGAACATGAAAAAGTTCAAATAAACGCCACAGTTAAATAGGCATTTCTATTTTTTCCATTGATTTTTTTAGGCATTTTATCGAAAAAATTCATTCATTTCACAAGTTATGATATATTTGCGACAATGGAGAATCTCTTGAGAGTGTATTATATATCTTATTTTCCTCTGTCCAATTTAAAAAAGACCAGGTCAAACGTGATGGATCCCAACTTATATTTAAAAGTTATCAGAGTTTCAAAACGATACATTTGGTAATTTAAGGAAGAAAGCTATGAATTGGTAACTTAATTACACGAACCTAATGGCTGACAGGCTATTTATAGTCGATCAAAAGTATTTAAGGAAATTAAAACTGTTTCTCCATGTCTGTTCTTTTCAAATTAAATCAAATTGTTTTAGAAAAAAATGTAGTTTTTTAAGAAGTATCAGAATTAATGAAATTATCTTTTTATCATTATGGCCCTAGGAAAACCTATGCAGCATCGATACCAGCACATGTGCCACATTAAATGAAAAAAACATATACAAGTAGGCCTTCAAATTTAATTTTCAAAAGAAAAAAAAAAAAGAAAAAGAAAACCCAAAAGGATTCATACATGATTGTAAATAGCTATCTGTATCAAAAATGCATATTAACTATTCGTTTTCGGTCAATTTGTATGTAATAAAGGCCCTTTATAGCTTACTGTTCGGTGTGAGCCAAGGCTCCGTGTTGAAGACCGTACTTTGACCTATAATGGTTTACTTTTATAAATTTTGACTTGGATGGAGAGTTGTCTCATTGGCACTCATACCACATCTTCTTATATCTATTCACTTTTAAAGTTATATGAATAATTTTACGTCATGGCTATCTAATTTAAAACGCATAACATTCATAGTAACTAAACAGCAACATTCAGGTACAAATCATGCTCTCTGTCGAAGAACGTCAATTTTTAAAACAAATGCCGATGAAAAAAAAAAAAATGGAAAATCATAAAATTTTACATCTTTATCCCCTTAGCCCATCTCAAGATAACATTAAAAACTGAAATCACGAAACAATAAGTATGTAAAATAAACATTGCAACATGGAAAGCACAAAGACATTCGTGTATAGTTAGACATTTTTTTTTTATTCAATTACACAGTCATTTATATTGTGTTTGTTATCAATTTGATACAATAAATTACGAAAAAAACATACTTTATAATGAAACGTATGATTGCCTCTATATGGTGCGTCATTCAATTGGATGGTAACGCGCAATCTTAACAAATGTCCTTACTTACAGAGCTAATGTGAAATTAAATTTCAACTTGTCGTTTTGTTACAGATAAGATTGAGAAAGCTAGTATCAAACATTAAAAAGATTAAGGGACACCCAAAAGGTCAGAGTCAAAAGTATAATAAAAACACTTCTTTGAAAACGTACGTTTACAATTTGATGGGTCATCATTATCTGCTTCATATCCACCAATACACCCGCATTTTCCAGTTCCCTCTTCTATTTCACACTGCGTATTTTCTCCAGGACATTTTACACCAGTATTTTCAATAACTGTAGGTTCACCGTCGTTATTAACGCATTGCTTGAAATCACCACATTCAGATCGATAAGGCGATGTGTCACCTACCTGTAAAAACAATTGTTGTACTGGGATTTTGATGAAAATAATAAACAGAAGTACGTACATTTATTCCAAATTGATTGCAGGAGTTAAAAAAAACCCAAGTTTCTGTAACAAAATGAGAAATTTTGAAAAACGTCCTTTTTGTGGAAGAATTAAATAAAAAATTATATTATGATATAATATGCTCTTCAAACTGTTTCCAAGTATCAAATATAATTATTTTCTTTCATAAAATTTTGGGGATAGAGTGTTACAAACTGAGGTTTTGTTAAAAAAATCACAAATTTTAAGGAAATGTCTTTTTACCTTCACTGCTTAGTTCGTGTTTCGTAATATCCTTTTGGCGATACTCTGTATTTATTCATCCCGCCACTGTGTTATTGTGCTATTGTCATTTTTTGTATATTTGTCTTTCATTTTTGTTTATGTGCTTTGTCTATAGAGTGTCTATATACAATTATACTTCTCCTTTGGAATTTTCCTTGGAGTTCGGTATTTTTGTTATTCTACTTTTTATGGCTGGATTATATAAATAAAATGATATGTAGGTATTTCATGTTAATCCATATTCTTTCTCTTTATTGAGTATGAACCAGCTATGTAAAACAAAATCATAAATTTTGGTAAACATATTTTTATATTAGGGTTACATCAACAGAATATATAAAGGTATAATATGAATTCCAAATTGCTTCTTGATGTCAACATTGTGGTAAAAACTAAGCTTTTGCTAGAATTTTTCAATGAAAACCAACATGCTTAGATATAAGAAGATGTGGTATGAGTGCCAATGAGACAACTCTCCATCCAAGTCAAAATTTATAAATGTAAACCATGATAGGTCAAAGTACGGTCTTCAACACGGAGCCTATATCTCTCTCAGTAAAAAAAAATATTGGTTGCCCACCATTTACCAAAACTACCACCATAACGCACAGTGCTTAGATTTTAACAAAACTTATATTTACAATACATCCTGAATACATTTCTGGTGTCACAATTTATTATATTGACAACCCATGATCATGAATTGCTTTAAACGCATCCGTCTTTGTGCCTCACACAAGAATGTACAACAAGATCTTTTCTGACAGGTCAGTTTTCAAGTTTGATTGATTTGATGATTAGATTCTTTGTAGAATGACATTGCAATCAAGCTGTACTATTGTATGGAAACTGCATATACTAATATTTCAGAGATTACCCTTCCGTAGCACCTGAGATCACCCCCAGTTTTGGTGGGGTTCGTGTTGGTCAATCTTTGGTTTTCTGTGTTGTGTTTTGTGTATTGTTGTTTTGTGTTTGTCTTTTTCTTTTCTAGCCATGGCGTTGTCTAATTATTTTCGACTTATGAGTTTGAATGTCCCTTTGATATCCTTCGCCTCTCTTTTTCTCATCGCAGATGAATAATCAATAGCGGATATTTCAGTTGTATTGAACAAAAAGTAAGGAATGGCATGTATTGAACCAATAATTCGTACATGTTTAATTGTTCTATATTTAACTGACACACGCACAAGATTACAATGGATTTCAGCTTAGTTATTTAAGCTCTCAATTATGTCATCTATGAATTTGACGGTAAATAATAGCCAACGGAAAACATTAAAAATAAAAAATTGCAATTGTTTATGTTGAGATTTATAAGAATGAAACACTTTTTTGTCTAGTAGCCAATTAAGAAATAATTCATGCAAGCCACAAATGTATTGGAACTTTCTTAGCTTTATCTTACAGGGATTTAAATAGAACAGCAAAACATATGGCACATTTATCTTTGATTATGTTTTATAATTACCGTTTCGTCCTATCAAAATCGAAAAAATTCAAGCAAGCTTTGGATTTGTTATTATTTTCATATGGCCTGGGTTGTTATATTCGTTGATTTTGTCCCTCACTAACGTTCTTGATAAAAAGTAAATATAACGGTCCAGATCATTTGATAATTTAGAAATTTATCTATGACTTGCACGGAATTAAATCTTAAATTAAATTGAAATGAGAGTGTAACAAGATGTACATCTGTGTCTTTATCGCTCACCTTGTGAAAAAGATCGCCAGTTTCCTAATTGAAACTTTTATATACACATAATATATTACTCCTTGTGTTGCTGATAAGTTTTGTAATCTTTGCCAATTTGCAGCTTTGACTATACTTTTTGTCATTTTTTAAAATAAGTTTTGGATTTTCAAATAGTCTGGCCTCAAGCATCAATGAAGAGACATTTATTGTCGAAATGCGCATCTGGTATAGTAACATTAGTACCGTTAATTTCTTTTTTTCTTATCTCCTACAGTTTTTAAGATAACAACCAAAACGGCAAAATAAACTAATTATAATAAAAGTTACGAATAATATAAAAATAATTCTCTATCACTATAACATGAATTTAAATCTTTAAAAAAATTATAAGTCATGTCCAGTCTACTGTGGTAAATTCAAAACTGTTCTGACAATTCGATTGCAGTTAATTAAATACTGTTTAGTAGCTTTTTGTTGTATAAATAACAAAATTTTATTGTTTGACCATAATTGTTAAAAACACCACACATCAACTGGAAGAGAAGACATCGAAAACAAAACACTTTGATGACTGAAGGAATCATATAGGTTAGATATAGGAATTTTGACTATTTGTGTCAATTTGTTCGTACTTTATGTTTAAGATGGTTCAACACTTACATTCAAATTAAAAGTGCGTCCATTTAACTCCACTGAACAAGTTTCGTCACATTCATTTATATCTACACAGCGGTCATCTTTTTCAACCTTCCCAGATTCACATGTGCACCCTCTGTACGGAGCTATCGTACAGTCTGAACTTTTATCTGCCTCACTATTCATACAACTGGGAATACAGGAAACTTTGGCAGATTCCACAAATGTTTTATCACATTTAAGAGCTGAAATCGAAACCGTATAGCATTTGATAATGTATTCCACAAAATCAGAGGCGTTTGTTTCTGTTTAATTGATTTAGATTAAACATTTTTCAACAAGTTATTATTACAAAAATATATCTGGTTAAGCGTTATACTGGTGAAATTCACATTATGTACCATTGTACTTCTGATTAAATTCCATCTGTCATTTATTCGCATTATTTCTATTTATTACAAACTATTCATACAAGAACAAAAACATGTACCTGAGAGAGGACTTTTCGAGATTTAATAACCTGGTAGTATTATTTGTCATGCATGTTTTATTAAGGTTCAGTGAGCTTGTACCACTACCAAGTTGACTCAATTCGTTTGGAGTTCATGCGATTCACTCAGTTTTTATTTGTCACATTGAATTGTCTCTTCCTTATCGATTTACGAGATTTGAAAATCGATAACCTACTTTCGCCTTAGTTTATCATATATAATGATCAAAAGTTTGAAAAAAGGAAAAAGTCTATAAGTACTAAACTAAAAAAACTTGTGCCAAATGTTGTCCATAATCATTGAATTATTTTGAAGTAAATCATATAATGTTTAGAATTATTCTCTAGAAGATTCAATTGTAAACGAAAGTGTCATGTCCGAGGCAATATACAGGTTGGTCTTTTACAGTAATTACTACGGAATAGTGGAGTGACCAAGCCAACTAATTTTCAACTTTAATGGACCACCCTACCTGCAGGCTAAATTATGATTTTTCGTGTAGAGAAATGTTTAAATTTTCATTTTTGTCTGGTCGTAGAATCGAAAAATTGTGCATTTTTTTAAATTTGAGGCCAAAGTTCGGTAGTTACTCCTTAAACGAAAGAATAAACAATAGCATTTCATTGTCAAGTCAATTTGAGAACTTTGTAATCACCAAATGCCAACATTTTAGGGAAATTTAGGTGAGAAACAAGAAAAAACAACCAGTTGTCAGCGAATAAAATGGATTAAGTGAAGTACTAATATACGTTAGCGTATTTTTTTGTTATGACTAATGCGATTAAATGGGTAGGAATTGTGACATCAGCAGCCTACTATGGACCCCTCAGAAAGAGTTGCTGCAAGGGTTCTTTAACATGCAAAGTGCACAACGTTTTCAGAACTCAATGCTTGTCATTGTTTATCAGTGGGTTTAAATATTCCGAATTGTCAAAGCTGTATCCACCCTCCATGGGCGTGAGTTTTACTGTAATATATTAATGAAAAAGGATTTTCCCAATACTTTGACTTTACATATTTTGATCAGACATAGTTTTTATCGTCGTTTTCTTCAGAAATTTTTTGTTGAGTTAGATGATTCTTACATCCCGCAGACCCTCCACATGATGAAATATTTATACAAGCTAAATTCTGTGTGTAGCATACTCATGTTTTATTTCAAGCTGTTTACCTTTACATGATAAAATAATGTCTTGAAGGATATCTGATGATAAAGGTCTCTCGAAGAAAACCAGTTTGTGTTCCCAAATCTTCAAACAAATGTGTTGTCTTTAAAAACAGTAAAAAGATTTTCAATGCTTTCAGTGCTTTTTGATGAGATAAAAAAATTAAAAAATGACAGTCAGTCAAAGAACGCCTTCCATACGTTTGGTGCAATACTTTTTATACAGTTTATGTCTCTGAATCAATTGGAACATCCTTTAAATAAAGGAACCACGAGGGCCTCATAGGGCAGTGTTAATTCTGGAACACCACGATTAAACTGTTCGCTAATTAGAATATGTTAACTGTATTTCGAGCATAAATTTTAGATTCAAAACATGTCATATAGCCCAGCTGAAGTTTACTCAATTAATGTGGGAGTATAAAACGTCTGTCATAGACCATTTTTGTTCATGGGCAACAGTACACAATTACTGATTAAACGTTGGCTCTGCATTTTGCTGAACATACCTTGTTTTTTTTCATATGACATCTTTGAATTCTGCCTTTTCCCAAATATTCTAAGCTAGTGTTATATCTTCATACTTCCAAGCCAAGAAAATTTTGATTGTCAATCATATTTTTTTATCCAAACTTATGTTCAGTAGTTGTCGTTTGTTGATGTGGTTCATAAGTGATACTCGTTTCTCGTTTTTTACATAGATTAGACCGTTGGTTTTCCCGTTTGAATGGTTTTACACTAGTATTTTTTGGGGCCCTTTATAGCTTGCTGTTCGGTGGGAGCCAAGGCTCCGTGTTGAAGACCGTACTTTGACCTATAGTGGTTTACTTTTATAAATTTTGACTTGGATGGAGAGTTGTCTCATTGGCACTCATACCACATCTTCTTATATCTATTGTGGTGTAGCTGTAATGACAACTCAAGATGAAATGGGATTAAAAATCAAACTGCTTAATGTAATTATACATCTGCTATTGACAGGATTTTTCACATCTTGTCGTCAGAAGGTTAAGAAGCATTACCATCACCATTGTAAGAGTCAATTATCCACAACAAAACACTTCGTAAATAAGCAAGGAGAGTGTTGTGGGGAATATGAAATAAATATTTCAGATGGTATTGGATAAGGCCCACTTTATATATATAAAGACTGCATTTAATTAGGAGCTCTTGAAGTAGCTATATGTAACGTTTGGTCTTCATTCATAGTTATTGTCTTAATATCAGTTTCAATTTCTGAGAGTATTTATCCAGATTTTAAATGATTAATTGCTTAAATGGCTTCATACATTTAGATTGAACTACTGAACCCTACATTTGATTCTTCCTGCCGTTTCTCTTTCCGTACAATTATTCATTTTTCATGATGTTTTTCTAATCTACACTGTAGTTTAGCTGAAGCGAACGTTGTTTTCAATTCGTGAACAGTATTTTCTCAAAAGAAAAGACATGACATAGGCATATCGTAGATGTGTGTTGCGTTTCTGCGATCTGCGCTTGCAAAAAATACTAGCAGTCTAGTCAAAAGACGTGTCCTTGATCTGGGCAAAATATAATCATCTAAAATGTCAGGCTGTGTAAACTTTTACCATACTAGTGTATGATGTGTGACAAGATTTGTGATAATGATACCTATATATATGAACTTCATCAGGCGATCTATATTAACTTCATGGCCTAAGTCGGTGAGGCACATCCTCTTGTCTTGTATTCACAGCATTATAAAGGGAACCTTTTGTAATTAGACAGGAAAGTTTTTACTTGTTTTAAACTGATATGTATTTGAAAAATCCCAGTTCTTTGAAGCATGGCTTGTTTTAGCTTGCGAAGATGTCAGCAATAGTTGACTACTAAAAGTAAACATCTTCCGGGAAGAACACTTTATGTGCTCCAATTTGACTTTTACTTTTAGAAAAAATCTATATTTTACTTTGGAAAAAACACGATGAAATATCTTTTTGACAAGAATTTATCAGTCAAAAACTGTTTAAAACATTGTTCAATAAACCTATGATACAAATATCAATCTTCACATATATAATTGGCTCAAATTCTAGCAATGGTATGATGCAGTCCTGAAGCGATTCGTCAATAAAAAGTAAATATACTTCGTATCGGTAAAAGAAATAAATCCGGAAAGTCACTGAATTATAATGTCGACCACAAATATGTCGAAAAACGTGAATGTATTAGAAAAACTGAGCCGGAGTGGTCTCATAACTTTACCTAATGAAGTTTTATTACTTTTCACACAACAAATTTGGAAGATATCGATGTAATGTAAATTTACAAATGTTGTAACCACTCAGTGGAAATAAAATAGAGTGCATATTCTTAAAACTGGGTGAAAACGAAACAATAAGGCTAAAAAGAAGGAATTATAGTTTTACCATATGAATTAGCACTTAAACTTTAATAAAATGCCAAATCAAGAGCTTGGGGACTATAAAAAAGAAAGAAAAGTAAATATTTTGTCGAGTTGCATTTTGAATGAAAAAATCAGCATGTCTTTTTCTTTCCATTTTATGAAAAACTGCATCGTAGGAAATGGCTACGACCGGGCAAAAAAGTAAAATTAAGGCATTGGCTTTGCAATAAATAATTTTTAGCCTGCAGTTATGCCGGTCCATTAAAGTCGTAAAATAAGCACTTTTTTCTTGATTTGCCACTCCACTAAAAGTAAGAAATATACTTTTTAAAATAAAATACTAGCATAAACAATGATAACAGTCAATAATAAATTAATATTTGATAAATTGAGGGCGTCCAAAAAGTTTATTTGGATTTACCTTCATCACGAATGCGCAAAATCAAAGTTTGAAAGAAAAGCTAGTTGAATAAATTGAACCTTAAAGGGGCATTAGCTACGAGATATCAAAAAAAATAATGCGTTTTTTTTTTGTTCAATCATTAATGAAAGTGATATAGTGAAATACTAATTTGCTTTTAGCAGCCAATTTGGTTCAATTTTGTCAAAATAAGATAAGAAACATCGCTGATGAATTATTAACTTGCAAGTGAAAAATTCAACCTCATTGAATCCGTAATCATGTGACCTTTAATTTAACCCCTTAGCTGGAGATGGATTAGCATGTATTCAGCTATTAAAAGGAAAAGAATGTCAACATTGAAAGTGAAACAATGGTAAATCATTTGGTTGACTGATTCGATCCTCAAAAATCATTATTACACAGGTAAAAACGACGATAATCATACTTTTTAACCTACAATATGAAATCAAACAGACCTAGAAAAATCGAATTGCACGTGGGTGCTATCCGTTTATATCTACATTTCTGTTTATATCGGGTTATATGACCGTCGGCAGTCTTCGGAGGTCATCTCGATGGTTAGTTAGATGACGTCTAGACAAACATACACACGAAATGTTGATACATATTATCGAGTCCATGCATTGTTAATTGTTTATTCTAGAATTTTTTGTAATTTGGATAAACGTTTTAGTATGTTATAAATCAAATATGAGAATTTGAGTCAAATCGGTGAAGATAAATTTGACAGCTTATGCCCCTTTAAAGTAACTGTTTTTAATATGTTGTTTGTATAAATATATCAAACTACACATTATCGGTTGTACTATTCTTACAAGGAATGATTCTTGAAATAGTTTTCTTTTTATAAGAATTACTTACAATCAGTATCCTATTCTTAAATATGCTTTAATCGTGATTAAAAATTTTAAATCAAATGTTACAAGGAATAAAGAAAGAACGGAATCATAAAACCAATGTTTTTTTCCAAATGTCTTTAAAATCTAATATAAAACTTACGACAATTTGTAACATCTCTCCATTTCGTCAGATCAATTCTAATGTTAGACTGGCTAGCAAGATAAACAGCCTCTTCCAATATTGGACAGTGTAAATCTAAGTTAAGATTTTCGCAAACATCAAATACACAGCTTTCATACAGGTCCGATAGGTCAAAACCCTCTACAAAAGCTTCTTTGAATAAGCCACTTTTAGAATTAAGCAGTCCACACTTATTATTTCGTTCAGCTAGTTTTGTTGCTTTGGCTGTACACATAGCAAGAGGAGGTTCATCTTGACAACTGAAAGAAACATAACGAAAACCTTTAACTACTTGTACTTAAACATATTCTCATTAATCTATATCTAATTCAATCGAATACATATCAATTGAAGGATGCGCTAAGTTCTTTAATGGCATACGATACAGTAGCAAGGACAGATAAAAATATATTAAATATAAAGTAGTGAATCTAATGGCATAACTGCTTAAATATGAACAGAAACTAACACTTCCTTCGCCAATTAAAAACAGAAATATGGGAAAGTCACCTTATATACAACAACATTTTTATCATAAGTTTGAAGTTTTATTCTTAAATCAGTTCATTATCTTTTGAAACAGGAAAGCTAGTAATTTCAGATTATTTGAGCATTTTCTACAAAAATATGAGCCCTCAAACTCCCCAAATAAATCTCTATTCAATTTTTTAAGAAGGATAGCAACACATGATTTTATTTTCAACATACATGTATCAATAAACATTTCAGTAATTTCCAAATTTCTTTTATACGATTATTCGTTTGTATGCATTATTAACTGTTAAATCTCCTGTTATTCTTATCCAGGTGATATTTAGAATTTTCTAAATTGACTTTCATTAAAGTTTTTACTGCATCTTTTTTTTAAAAATAAAGATAATAGCCATCTGTTGTTCCTCCAAACATTTCGTTTAGGCTTTTCACCAAAAGTCAAGTAGCAAACATTTACAAGTGTCTTACTTAAGACAAGTATTTTTAAAGGCGATTGATATTATAACATTTTTGGTAATATAGCTCTTCAACTGTTACGGTTCTTATACATCCTTAGCTTTCAAATCTTAGGCTTTAAGCGTTCCTGATGAAGAAAATCCAGAAAAGCGCTTCGGACGCGTGAAATTTATAACGTGTTGTTTTCATTTTTTTCAAATTTTACACATATATTATTGTAATGTAAATACTGCATACGTCTATCAGGCGCAGTAAGTTTTACGAGTTTAAGGAGGAATAATTGATTATAATGTTTGGCAAAGAGCGATACTCCTGATGAAGGTTATTCCAGAAAGACATTCTCGTTATATATATGTAACACTCAGAAACGTGTCCATCCCCCCAAATGTGTTTGATTCCCACAAACGTGTCCATATAACGTCACAGAACTCTAAAACATGTCTAGTTGTAAAAGTACGCTAAAGTGTGTCATTTTATAAACGCCCAAGCTTGTCCATTTTTATAAAACCGCCCAAACGTGTCCAATCTCACAAACGTGTTTCTCTGAAAGCTCAATCGTGTCCATATTATAAAAAAGCCCAAACTAGTCCCCCGTAATTTGGTTATTGCTCTTTCATTGACGTATACTCCTCTTACTATTTCATTGCAAATTCAAATACAATCCTTTAGGTCTTTATCAAACTAACAGTATAACCCGTGCCAAAGTGTGGCCTCCGTTCGGCTGTACGGGATGTAAAAGTACGCAGCAATGTCATGTTATGATGTGGATATTAAATCAGATACCTTCTGTAGGGAGATTGCCAACTCTCTACACATTAAAAGCCTCGTAACAACTCTTTCATGGTGCCGTCTGTGGTATGTTGCAAGGCAACAATTTGTCCCAATACATATACCCTTATTATCTAGTGGCAGTTAGAATTTCCCCAACTTTAATTTCAAACGGCCTCTATTAAAGGAGTAATGAAGGAGTGTCATACTGAAGTCTCGAAAAATAAAGCGGTCTTTCCCCTCTCCCAAAAAATTATTATTTAATTCCAATTCCCGATTAGTGTAAATTCCTAATAACCGTTCACATTTAGGCCCAATCCCAAATTCCCGGAATAATAAAGGTACAATCCCAAAGTCCCGGAAAATATTCTTCCGCCTCTCATTATAGAACTTACCTATAGTATTTATTGTTAATATGTTGTTGTCCTGATGATGCATGAAATATTTGCCACTGGACGTAATGTCTCTTGTTTGTGAGTCTTTCAAGAGCTTTTAAAAGGCAGAACTGTTGAAAACACCTATGCAGGAAGCGGCCGTGCACTATCCTCTTACATGATTAATTTAGTAAGGCATCACCGCAGTTTATTAATACAAAATAGTTTATTTAGTAAACGATTAATTTAACTGCACTAAACTAATTTTATGTTCGCTCTAAATATGCATGAAATATTTGCCACTAGACATTAAACAAGCAACAGCCAAGAGTTATTTACATGTTGCTAATCAATCTTGCAATTATGCTGAATATAAACAACTGGCGTTGAACAAACTAATGTGAATAAATTTTGAATATCTTCTTTCAACTCTGTTCCTTTTTTAATTTCTGGTAATTGTGCCCAAAATACTTCTGGAGTTATGTCTTTTGAATGCTGCGTTTATCTTACTTTGGATCCAACCAAAACCCGACTTCTTCAATTGTGTCTGCCGTAAATGTTATTGACGTCACTGAGAACATAATAGCGCTTAAAGTTTTGAGACGTTCATGCAGGCGTTTTAAAGTGGACACGTTTTGGCGAATAACAATTATCGCACACGTTTGGTGGTTATGAAATCGGACACGTTTGGGGGAAATAGACACGTTTGGGGGAATCGGATACGTTTGGGGGGATGGACAAGTTTGGGAGTGTTACATATATAGAAGAACAACTTTTAAATTATAATGAAAGTTATTTCAGAAAGACGTGATGTGCTCACTGAAATTATTTAGGTTAGTGATGAAATATATCTTTTCAGAAACATATAGTTTTAATGAACATCCAAGTTCTAAAATTTTGCTATTTTGTTTTGTCCAAACATCAACAATGAGTTAATAAAAATCAACTAAATGTAAAATTGTGTAACATTAACGAGGTATCCCCTAAAATATGCAGAAATAATATCGCTCAGCTGTAAACTTTGCATAAAATTGATAAAATGTAACAGTAGTATGTGTTGAATGATAATTTTTGCCGTCTTTCCATTATTATTTGAAGATAATTTGCAAACATGAAAAAACAACATTGGTTTAAACTTTGATTTCGGGTGGATTAATTTTGTTCTTCAAAATTGTAGTGTAACTGCTATAGTTTTTAAAATATTGGGTAAAACACTAAACTTGACAATAAACCATGATGCAAGGACACTTACTAGAATAGAGAGTCGACTGACTATATCAATCACTTTTACTTATTTGTTGATCTTATTTTTCATACAATTTTTTTATATATGTAGTTTTCAGAGAAATCGCAAAAAGGGATGAAAATCATAATCGAAGTGAAATAACTTCTTTAATGAGTTGACTGATGATTTTCACCATGTTGATTTTTTGTAGATCTTTTCAAGCTGGTCATTTACCTTATTAAAATTATTTCTAAATAAACATTGTTTTAAAAAAGATACTTTAAGAATGATTGTGGATACGTAATGTGCCTGGTAGTTGCAGAGAACATTTTTTACATTGAAGATACAAACTAAGGAATTTGAAATAAATATTGTAAATTCAGAAATTATTGCGTGCATTTATCATTGCGATTTTTGAAGAATGAACAGAGTTGCGAGATTAATTATTGCAATTTCATGAAAATCAGAATACAGATATAAGTATCAAATATCAGAATACAAGTTTTTATTATTGCGATACTCACCCAGTTGCATTATTCGCATTAATAAAAGCCTTGCAATAATTTCTTAATTTACAGTACTATAGACGATTTCTATATACTTTACGATTTCTTCATCTTTTTTTATGTTTAAATTCGAGAGAGAGATATAAGAATCTATAGCGTTTTATTTAAACACAATAAAAGTTTTTCAAGCTGATATATCATTCTTGTCCTCAGATAACGAACACTCAAACAATTGTTTTTCATCTTTGGGCTGGGTTTTTCCAATTAAAGATCAGTTGTTGGTGTTTTGATTGATTTGAGGGAAACAAAAATAAAGGAGGGGAGAAACATCAAACAAGTTAAATCTAGTCAATTTCCTAATTGAGAAACGCATCTTTTTTTATCTCAGGTTTTTGGAAATGATTTATTTTCGCTAATTGTTCAATCAGAACTGTACTAAAAAATTGAAAACAATACGTTTAAAAATTTCATGCGTCCGAAGCGCTTTTCTGGATTTACCATCATCAGGAACGCTCAATGCCAAAGATTTGAAATCCGAGGGATGTATAAGTACCGAAACAGTTGAAGAGCTATATGACAAAAAAAAAAATACCTAACAAATAACCAAATTCATCTAAGGTCAATCTTGCCTGAAGGAGTTGAAACCTTAGTTTCTTTATAATTTAAAATTTTATAAACGGACAATTTTAGAAAAGTTTGTTATAAATCATGTCAGTACCGAAGTACTGACTACTGAGCTGATGATACCCTCGGGGACTGATAGTCCACCAGCAGAGGTATCGACCCAGTGATGTAAAAAATTGAAAACAACACGTTTAATAATTTCATGCGTCCGAAGCGCTTTTCTGAATTTACCTTCATCAGGAACGCTCAATGCCAAACATTTGAAATCCGAGGGATGTATAAGTACCGAAACAGTTGAAGAGCTATATGACAAAAATACCTAAAAAAAATAGCCAAATTCATCTAAGGTCAACTTTGCCTGAGGGAGTTGAAACCTTAGTTTCTTTATAATTTAAAAATTTATAAACGGACAATTTTAGAAAAGTTTGTTATAAATCATGTCAGTACCGAAGAACTGACTACTGAGCTGATGATACCCTCGGGGACTGATAGTTCACCAGCAGAGGTATCGACCCAGTGATGTAAAAAATTGAAAACAACACGTTTAATAATTTCATGCGTCCGAAGCGCTTTTCTGGATTTACCTTCATCAGGAACGCTCAATGCCAAACATAAGAAATCCGAGGGATGTATCATTTACTAAATGACGGGTGCTGTATAACAGAAGACGTTTGCTTTTTTGACGCACTCGGTCTCGAATAGCATCATTTAAATGGATTAATGAAATTAAAACATTGGTAAAGTAGTGTTGCCATTAATTCATTAATTTAAATATATTAAAATATTTTAGAGCTTATTTCGAAGTATGAACGCTTGTTGATTATTTAAAATTGTTACTTGTTTTTCATTACACAAAATTTTGAAATACATGCAATTCTCACCTTTCACCTGGTGAATTCCAAGTTTTCCCTAATCGATAGTGCAGTTCACGTTTTTTAGAAAGATTTCCTTCACGGTCCATATAGTCATCTTCTTTATCTCTGTTGCAGTTTCCACACATTCCAGTTACACGACCACTATATGCACTATAGGGAGCTTGAACCATTACTTTATGTCTACCATCAAAACTGACATCAATTTCACATTTTGTATGACGTATTACAATAGATCTTTCTTCCCTTGTAATTACTATATTCTCTTCATCAAGATTTTGTGGCACAGAAATTTGTTTTCCATCAATCTGTCAAATAGAAAATTCAATTGTTTTTATTGCATTACCACTTTAACGAACTACATTATTGGATTTAATCGTCCTGAATATGCATGAAATATTTGCCACTGGACGTTAAGCAACCAACAATCAATCAATCAATTATTGAATTTAATCTCAGACCTTTCAAATTGGATTAATTCATATTTTAAAGCAAGGAATGCCGAACAACCCTTAAATAAATAATATGCTATAGCTATTATTTTCCCTATGAGCCTTTTAGTTGAAACACAAATTATCTCCCATCAAAGTGACGTCACTGATGTATGTAAAATAATGGCAACGGCAAGGTAAGAAGTCCATCGATTGATGAGGATACAAAAGTATTGGAAATTCATCTGGCGCCGGAAATAGCTTTTAAAAACGACCCTTTTCAGGGACTTCAATATTTTACAGAGGCTGTTTCTGTTGTACAAACAAGGCACTGTAAGACGCAAACCATTTCTCTTGCGTACTTTTTTTGATGACCTGTTACTACAGTAAGACATATACAAGATCTTCTTTAAATTATAACTTCAACGGTTTGGAAAGCCCTTGTACTGTAAGTTTTGTGTCTCTTTAGAAGCGGTGCATATCCAAAATTGTCAACCTTAAATGTTATTTTACTTCGGAATGTGCCCTCAGAGAACACATCTTTAAGTTTCACCATAGACAATTTTGGATATTCACTATTCATATGGACCATTATTGTATTTAATAAAAAAAAAATTATAACATATGAAAAATAATAACATTTTAACATCACACTTGTTGAAATCTAAAATTTTAAAACAGGTCTCCAGTAAATGCTGTCCAGTTTGTGTTGTGTTGTAGGTAAAAGGAATGAAGATGAAACCAAGTGGACATTCAAACATATAGATCGATGGCAAACTGACAAGGCTATAATAAAAACAAAAACCTCTAAGACAAAACACAACATGAAAAACTAAAGACCGAGCAAAACAAACCTCATACAAAACCGGGGGTGATATAAGGTGCTCAGGTAAAACGGATTGATGAAGAATATTTTCAATATTTTTTTTAAATTTAAATTCTGTATGTGCTATTGTTTCTCTGGATATTTTAGAAATATAACTCTATCAGATAAATATGATAGGTTAAATGATATAGTGTCATTGTGTTAAAGGATATTCAAATTTAAAGTCGGAATAACAGTTTTAATGCTTGAGTTTTGTGAGGCATAATTATCTTCCTTAAGGATCTTCCTTTACAGTATTGGATACATAAACTACATAAGTTTGCTTACAGACAACGTTATATTGGTGGGTCTTCCAAGTGCTCCACGAAATTTCTTTCTAAATAATTAACATCGATTTTAATCAGCAATCAAAGCCGGGCTTCAAAGATATTGTGAAACTACTTATTCTAGAGGTGGCGTGAATCATATGTGGATACTAAAATATTCCAAAGATCTTCTATAGTACATACAATCTAAGACTCTTTCATCTTGCAATAGTATTAACACATTTCACTTTTTACACTTTACACAAGTATTCCCTATTCCAAACTAAAAGATAAATTGAAAGAGTTGTTCATGCTTTGTTTCATAAAAAAGAAGGGCTTACATAGATAAAAGTGTCTTAGAGAGGGATAAATCGTACTTAGTAAAACATCACTCTGATTCAAACAAAAAATTCTCTGAAACTGACATTATCACGGTGCTTGATTTCTTGATTGACAACATATTTGTTTTGTTTGGAGGACGTGTTTTTCAATAGACAATCGGCATTTCACAGGAACCAACTGTGCTTCTCTTCTTGTCGACTTGTTCCTTTAGTTATATGAGGCTGACTTCATACAGGAACTTCTTAGGAAGAAAGAAAAGAAGTTAACAGTATCCTTTAACTTCACTTTCCGCTATATAGATGATGTTCTTTTGCTAAATAATTCAAAATTTATCGACTATGTTGAACGCATCTATCCCATCGAACTTGAGATAAAGGATACAACAGATACAGTTAAGTCTGCCTCACATTTTGACTCACATTTAGAAATTGACAATGAGGCCCTGGGTCGGTTGAAAGTAGATGTAAGCACTTATAGGCAACCGTACTGTCTTCAACAATGAGAAAAACCCATACTGTATAGTCAGCTATAAAAGGCCCCGACATGAAAAATATGACACAAATCAATTGAGAAAACTAACGGCTCATTTATAACAAAACAATTAACGAAAAACAAATATGACTGAGATGAATCAACGACAACCA
This sequence comes from Mytilus coruscus, assembly GCA_017311375.1. Lineage (NCBI taxonomy): Eukaryota > Metazoa > Mollusca > Bivalvia > Mytilida > Mytilidae > Mytilus > Mytilus coruscus. Next base: position 78,611,988 of record CM029599.1, on the reverse strand, counting down.
CTGAACTTCAGACTCCTGACTTGGGACAGGCACATAAAGAATGTGACGGGGTTAAACATTTTAATGTGCGCTCAACCCTCCCCCTAACCTGGGACAGTGGTGTAGCAACACAGCATAAGATTAAACTATAAAAATCAGTTGAAAAAGGCTTAACTCATCAGATCGATACACAGCTGAAAAAATCAAACATAAAGACAGATCGGACGTGGCAGGGTATTTATCCATCCCTAATCCCTAATAACAAAAAGGACAATAAGTACAGATCTGAGAGTACTCGCTGTTACTGACAACTAGTTCAAAGCCAATAACAACCAGAAAAAAAAATCATGTATCTAAGATTAAAATATCAATCGGTACACATCCAACATCCAATGGATTTAGTGTACAGACGTCATTAACAGTCAGAGAAAAACATGACCTTGTGCAATGCCAAAATGCCAAACGATCCACAGATTGTAGTACTGTTAAAGTGCATATGTGTATAACAAAACTATTAGTATGATTTTAATTTACTGATAACAAAATCAATATTTATACCAATAAAAACAATATTCAAAGATCTAATTACAGTGTTGAATTGGTAACCTTTTAGAATAAGTTTACTTAAAGGATTGATGTGTTTACCCGGATCGTCTATAAATTTCTGGGCTCGGTAAACAACATCACCGTAAAATTCAGGATGTGCTATTCCGTTTGAAATAACTTTTTTAAAGGTACAGCCAAACTTGCAAACCAAATCTTTGTATCTATGGAAGAATTTAGTAAAGGTTTTAAGTAATTTGTGGTAACGAAATCCCTGACTGAATAATTTACCAGTAATATATTGATTACGCTCATTGAAATCCAAAACGTCACTACAGACACGGGCATAACGAAAATTAACAATAGTGAAAGACAAATCTTACCTTTTGTCGTAATTTTTTGTGTTGAGCTTCTGGTGTAAAACTGAAATATTTCAATCTAGGAAACGACACTTATTACTGTTAATATTTGCTTTATTTAATGTAAGTTGCTGTGGGTAGATTTCGGCAATATATTTAGAGAATTCTTGATTATTCAACGAAAAAATATCATCAAGATAATGGTAAGTATTGTTGAATTTATCAAAACTGTCAACCGAATCGAAAGAACCATCAAAAGCACGTAATTTATCTATTACATCCAAGAATTTTTTTACACTCTAAAAATAGATAATTCCACTATTTTTATATGTTTTATTACAAAAATTAATGATCAGTTCTTTGATAGTAGTTAAGGAACTCGTTAAAAGCACTGAAATTCTAGTATTAGAACAATTACTAGAAGCCGAGAGGAAACGATATTTTACGGGTTTTTTGTGTAGTTTAGGTAACCAATACATAAAGGGGACCTTCAGAGGTCCAACAGAGGCCTTAAGCTGATCTGTGGTTGTAACATGATTATTTACTACAGGACTCTCTGTGAAGCGTACGGCCTTTAATGTATAATTTCAATCTTAAGGACTTCTGTGTAGTATTTACGTCATACCAACACCACTTTGTTGGCTGCTTTGTAAGCCGGTACGAACACAAAACGCTTTGTGAGTACTTGAATTTTGTTTTCAATCCCAGAAATGGGCGTATAACTTATTCTTCTATTCATTTCTATTTTTTTTTTTTTGAAATGTGATATGCGAATATCAACAATATTGAGACATTTATTCAAATAGGAATTAAGTGACCTTTTTGTCAGATTTGTCCGGTTTACACCATTTTTTACAATAGGATGAAAAGGCATCTTTAATAACCTGACGACACTCTTCCCAAATTATTTTCGACGGTGGACGATATTTTGGTCCTTTTTTCAGAAAGTTTATAACCACTCGGTCTTGGACGATATTGAGGTCACTTGTAATTACATGGCCATAGAGATCATATCTAAACTTTGATGTTTCACGGTCTTATGTCGAAGGAGCATTATTTTCTATAATGACATATAATTAAAAACTTAAACTTCTACTGGTTTTTTTTTTTTTTTTTTTTTTTTGTAAGAATAAGAAATTATAGGTGGCTCTATGTTATCAAAATAGTAGAGTCATGAAAAATACTAGACAAATTAATAAAATTAATACCTATTATTAATGTATCTTATTTTTATGAAATACTTTTTATGATCGGGAGGTTTGTCAGTTTGAGTCTATGGTGACAAAAGGCTGTTATAATTCGTGTACACTCATATTTTGGACTGAAAAACGAGACTGTATCTCTTTCGTTATAAACATTATGTAATTTATTAATTGGTATTTGACCCAGTTTACATAATATTTGATGTCTACCATTGTTTTTAAATATTGATAAAAAATTGTTAAGTGTAAGATTAGATGTGTATTAATGTTCATTAATTAAAGTTTATGTAAGTGTTTATTTCCTTGCAGCTGCCATTTGTTACTTTATCTCTTAATCTTGACTGATTTATTGATGTCTGCAAATTGTTTAATCGCAGTGCTTTGATAGTCTACTTTATCTGATAAATCAGGCGTGTCAACCTTGAGGTCACTCCTCCCCAACATAGTCTATAGTTATCAGAAAGTTTGTTTAAAGCAGCAGTTGAAATTTTGTAAAGGAAAAGATAGACATGTTTATTTTTGTAACATTTTTATTCTGTATTTATTGAAATATTTCAACTACATGTTACCATCATTTAGAAATGGACTTATTACACACAGAGATTCACTTTGTTGATTTGTCACGCTAGTTTCAAATGTTTATATTTATACACAACATTTTAACTGAACCTTTGCAGATGTACACGAGCTGCACATCAGTTCTTATTTAAGATTATAATTATATTATAATTTTGTTGACTGTAAGATTGCTGAATATGTTGTGGATATGACAGTTTGCGTTAACATTCTCATATATTCACTGCTGGACATGTCTCACAAGTACATTGATTAATACTTAGTGTAGGGAAATGGATAGCTTTTGTGTTTTTTATTCATATTAGCTGCAGTGCAATTATAGTCGTTTACAATGTTTTCATTTAATGAATAAACAATGTGTACTAGTATATGTAATATACAAGAACCGTTCTTCGTTAAACATAACTTATATGAATAATATGGGATCGATCGTCGGTCATGTTGACTCGTCGACTATTCGAGTCGACTATTGCTGCGGAACAAGTGGGTACGGTTTTGGAGATATGGAGGGAGGCATACTGTTACAATAGTTTTGGACAGTTCTATGGTTAAACTGGTATACGTTTATTTTTCCTAGACAGGTTAGTTTATTGTACATTTTTATTTTCTGAGTGCAATCTGAATGTCGTTCACATTACTTGCCTATTTGAATAGTTACTAAATGAATGCTCATATTCATTAGTTGATTATCGAAACATACTATTTCATTATTGATTTTACAAGAAACAGCTTATACAGTTTCAATGCAATTGATGAGTGTAACATATTTGGATAATCATATTCAATAATTTCGAAAATTATTATTCTCTCGTTTTATTATCGTTGGTATGTACCTTGAAAAATTATTTACTGTTGATAAATTATATCTTAATCTATTCAGTACTATTCTAGCCTTATTGTTAGGGACGTACACATATCTACAAATTGAGTAAAGACTAAACTCATATTACAATTATTGAATACAATTGTAATATATCATCATAATATATACATATATATATATTGAAATATTAATATCAAATATTCTTTATTATCGTTCACATGTTTACTGTAATCCCATGGCCGAGAAGTGGCATACATTATTTAGATTTTATATACGATGTAAGATATGGAACTATGAAACAGAGAAGTTGCATCAGGTTGTATACTATAGTTTTTGTTCCACATTCCTTAAAAAATTACTATACCATATGGGAACTTCTTGCTAAACTTTTTCGGAATAAGTACGTCCTGTAGTCATACACTATATTAAGTTCTTATCATACTATGGCTTAGCCGGAATAATACTCTATAGCATATGTTCGGATCTTAGCTACTAGTTAATATGAACTCAATTTCACATACACATTTTATTATGTACAGCTCATTTTATATTTATTTTTCCTCTTCATGTAAATATTCCGTCGCCTGCGGTCTTTCTCAAACACAACATTATTCTCCTCCTAACATCAGAACTATAGAGACCGTTATAATACAAAGACATAAGTAAATGTTAATACTGCTTCTGCAATGAGGAGTGATTAAAGATAAACACAGCTGCAGCTTCACCATTTCTGAAGTTTACCTCAGTTCATTAAATAATATACCTAGAATTATTTATCAACACATGCAATTGACCTTATCAATTTTATTTTGTCTCGGACAATTAAATATACATCACAGATGAGGAAAGGTTAAGGAGTACAGATCTTCGACGAATAAATACGTTGAATAAATGAAGATATTTCTAGCTTATCAAAATCATCTATATCGTCTCTTTATGTTGTCTGCAATAGAACAATGAGTATATAGAAAAGAAGGTGTTATGGATAGCATGGTATCACAACGCAAATTGATAATGATCGTCTCAGTCATACAATATATATAATAGCTTGATAACGATGATTATGTTTTACAGATTTATTGATATATGTAATTTTAACATGGTTTTGAGCATTGTTTTATTTATTTTCATATTTCGAATACGGAGAAAAACGTTGGGTGCTCACACAACCTACCAGATCTGCGATACTAATGATGAGTATACTTGAATACAAAGAACTACCACAAATCATTGAACAAGGTTTATACACAAATATACTATAATAGAAACAGATCGCTTGAAACCGACATATTTCCTGATAATACATTTATACCTCATAGTTTATCTACTTATAATAACAATGTTGAAAGGTTGTTGCTTCACGAAATTGGTAGCATAAACAGTTGTTCGTTTGTTTTTCTATTACATAATAATACAGTATGACATGCATTATATCCTAGAGAAATCTGATTATTCATCTAGCAAAATAGTATGAAATGCGTTAACCAACTTTAGTGTGCTACGATAGAGGAATAAACTTTTACAGAGAGATATTTTCGATCTGCATTTATATTATATTGAACTGCAGTTATATGGGATTTTATTTTTCGAATACCTGCGTTATTCCGAATATACAGACAAAACTAACGCAATTAACTGTCAATGCTGTCAAATTAATTTACATTAACAGACATCTTAAAAACTGTCATTTTGTTTTTGTCACAGAGTAATTATTAATCAACGTATTATAAATCATATTTGTCTATAAGATCAGTTGTATAAATATGTGACCCATTGGTTACAGTAGCATTAAGCTTTACAAAGAGCACTATTTATATTTAATTCAAAGATACAACTAATGGTATCCAAATCACATAATTCAAACTGGGATGCGTCGGACATCTGACGGATACACCCGCTATATTAAAAACTGGAAGTTAACAGGCATCAAGATCTGTTGAAAATGTTAAAAAAAAAATTATTATTCATAAGTTGAGCAGCAGATAGATCTGTTATTTTCATTATTTCTTTACTAAGTTAGTAGATGGCTATTTATAATTAATTACTATGTTACGTATTTTCTTATATAATCATTTTCTATTTTTATTTTATTTGTATCACTAAGCTCTAATTATTTTTAGAACGAAGGTTTGTTACAGTACACATAACCAATATGGCACAATCACTATCTCGGAATAATTTTGGGGATACTCAATGCGTTACAAGGGCAGCATGTAACACATTTCGTTTGGGCAATGTAATAATGGATGTTACCCATTCTTTACTTGTCACAAAATTATTACCTGAGTTCTCAGGCAGCCCTGAATAAAACGGGTATCTAGGCAGCCCTCTCGTCGGGTGAACGAATCATTTGTTTGTCCATTTGACAGTTCTTTTGGATACATGTTTTAGTGTGCAAATGGTTTTTTCACTCGAGGTTATCCGTCTCAGGTTGCAAAGTGAGCCCATACCCTCTAAGCATGGGCTGGGCCAGCGCTCAACATGCAGGTATATAATTTTAGAGTAGGTATTAAATATACTTGAGTTACCTATGTTTGACATGGATGGGCCAGCGCTCAACATGTCACGCGTAGAGAGGTATAATATTTCAAAGTAACATGTGTTCTTCGAATTATGCTTCGAGCTCTCTATTAAAGGCTCTCTTTGCTATTAAGTTCACATTGTTTGAGGTTTCATTTAATACTCTACGAGTTATGTTTCTGTTAGATGTATACTCAAGCGGCTCATAACTTTCTCCTTATAGTCTAAGTTATTTGAAGTCACAGTAATACATCTACACTCTATCGTCTATTGCAGTTGCAGCGATAGATGCTCGAATTATGTGAATTTAATTTCTTTATTGGGATATGTATTTTAATTATTTTTAAATACATATCAATCATAAGCATGTTGCCCGTAACGCCAATTTTATATTTTTATATTTGTATTTTATTTATTGTGTTTTTAAGTTGTTATGTAAATATATTAAATATTTTTATTTTTGATTTATTTTGATTTTTCCATTGGATTATAAATATCATTATTATTATTATTATTATTATTATCATTATTATTATTATTATCTTAATTTAAATTACTTCATCAGTCGTTCTGGGTCTGTTTACATAACAGGTTTGATTAATAGCGCGGAGATGCTTCCAACACATATTAAATCTTAAATCAGCTGGGGAAAGGTCATCGTCCGTTCATATCTTTGTTTGAAAGAACGATGTTTATTTCGTTGATTGCGGTTTATACGTTGTCTTTTATTAACAATAGTCGTGATATCAATAGAGGAAGTTTTAGATATGTTCCCTTGGCCCATGATATTGTCATTTGGACCTAGGGGATACGCTGTCTGTAGTCGTACAATTCGAGACAGTTCGCAAAGTTTACGGGAATCTTCAAACTGTTCATGTGATTGTCCTGGTTGTTTCTGGACGGTTTGAAGTGGTTAGAATTTTAAAAATTCAATATTCTGTTTGTGTTTTTCTAAAGGTTGGTAAATTAACTTTTGAATTTCTTAGGTCTGCAGAAGCGGTATAGATGTTCTTGTGTTCGTTTGAAAAATTCACGTCAAGTTTGCCCTACATATCTAATACTACATTTCGGTTTTGTTAAAGTTACAAGATATATGAGGCTTTGGGTTTTTCAAGTAATGTCATATGAAAAGGAAAGGGAAAAAGTTCTTCCGTTTCTCTGATGAACGAACAGTATTATCTAAAGATAATCTGATGCAGGTTTGTCATTTTCTGGCATTGCCCGGGAATATATGTGGATATCCACGTTGCATTTTTGTTGAACAATCTAGCTGCAGACGCATTGCCTCCTTTAACACAATTGTGAAATGTGCTAAATTTTGAAGGTGAATTTCGATTAGCGGCAGTGAAATTTATATAATGAACGCGGTTTCTTAAGCACGTGGATATACGATGTGCGGATAGGTTTTTGTTATTTTATCGTTTCTTTAAATCTTGATAAAATGTTTAAAAGTAGATAAGTAAAAGAGGCCGAAAGTCAAAGCTTTGAATTGGGATCTTAATTTCGGGAGTAGGTAGTGCAGTCGAAGAATTCGAATAAAAACTGTAGTTAATTTGACCGGCAACACAGTTATTTTCGTTGCTAATTCTCCTTATGAATAACAATTTAAAAAATTGCTCCTGCTTTATCTCAAGAAGCTTCAGACATACTAAATATTGACCTTATAAAACTAAAACAAATCACTACTATACCTAAAAATTCATCACCCAAAGTTTTTTCAAAACATGTAATTTAATCCGCCTTCTTTATATATCCTGCATAAAATATGAAGAAATCAATAGGAAAGTATGTAAAAAAAAATTGTAAGTAATACGCTGTCCACAATAGGGACTATATGTGTAGACAACGAAAATCATTACTGCCCGACATAAAGACATGAGTAAATTAAAACACAACGAACATAGGGCAAAACAGAAAATATAAGAATTCTTAGTAAAACCATAGAAGGGGACAAATAAGATAACCTAAACATAAATTTAAAGAAATAGAAAAAAATGTAATGATAAAAAACTAATAATAGACAGCTTTCCACAAGCAAAAAACTCATAACTGTAAAATATAAGGGCATACACTACAAGCACGGGGACACATTACACATTCTACAGAATCCACACAGCACGAGCAACATTTTCGAATTGTTGGTTTGAATGCCCCTTTGGTGTCCATCGCCTCTCTTTTATTTATCAGTGAATCATTACACCACATTTCTAAGACTTGCCTGTATATCTATTTCAAATATTTATCAATGTCAATGGAAAAGCATAACAAAATACCGAACTCCAAGTGAAACACAACTGTTATATTCCTGACTCGAAACAGACATTTTCCGAAGAAAATTATTAATTAAACATGGTTTTATAGCTAGCTAAACGTCCCACTTGTATGGCAGTTGTTTATAGTTCCGTTATATTGACAAAATTGGGTGATCAACCCAAACAGACTTAATAGGTTAATATAACAAAACATTAGAATCCAGCAGCCAACATTTTGTAAACATACACACACAACTGACTGCAAATTCAAACAAACATACAAATAAATTTAACAAAGACGCCAACAAAAAAAATGTTATAGTTGATAGTAAATTTAACAATGAGGCGTACAAAAAAAAACATTTATAGTTTATAGTATATTTACACAGACGCCGATAAAAACCAGTTTTGTAGTTAGATAGTTTAATGGTACATACCGTATAGAGTATAAACTAACTTTTAAATCAAAGTACAAATTGATTAAGATATAAATACAACGGTACACAAATTGGAAACAACATTGTAAAAAAAACAACTTGCGTTCGAATCGCTCCCCAGTACCAAACTACACCAGGAATGCCCAAAGTAAAAAACCCGATAGCGGGATGACTTAGTACAAATCATCGAAAAAACAATGATTTCTGTTACAATTAAACTGAATTGAGTTGGAATGTTTTTTCAAACTTTCGATGAATTTACATTAACGTCGATGATACATTCAATTACATCTCTGTTTCACCCAAAAAACGCAATGACGTATAAAAAAGGTTGTCGTCGCCTTTCGGTCATGCTTATATTCACATAGATTTTTAATTGAGTTAAAAAAAACTTACCAAAACTTCACTTCCTTTCAAAATACTATATACAACATTGCCAATTGTAAAATCTACCCTCTTGTTATAAGAGACAGGTCTTGCATTACGTTTTTCTGTTGTTGTTTCGACAGTGTATGCACACGGATCTGATGTGTCTTTCAGTGCAGACAAAATATATTTACAAATACCCATGACATGAAGCATGGCTCTATCAAATGTTCTTATGTGAGGATCTCCAGCTGATATACAGGTACAAAATTCTGAAATAATGACGAAATGAAACCATAGTGTTTGGTAAAAAAATCTCATCAAAGATACCGGGCTTATACATTGTACAGTAGACGCCTTGTTGTGTCTTTAAAAGACCAATTAGTGACGTTCTAATAAAAAAACTTTAAAAGTAGAATCAAGAACGAAGCTGAAGAGCATTGCGGAACCAAAATTCAGAAAGGTTTAGCCAGAAACAGGTAAGGTAATCTATTCCTAGGATAGAAAATCCTTAGTAAATGTAATTAATGGACATTTGCATACTTTCAGAAAGTTTATTAGATTCAATTCATATTAAACTAATGTATCAGCTTAGAATAAAAGATATCATGTCAAATTACTTTATGAAAAAGCCCATTCGACCAACCAATTGATGACTGAAACTGCACAACTTGTGATTCAAGACTAAATATGCTTTCGTGATTGTTAAATGTCTTAGACAAAGAAAGAACCTGCTGATTCAACCTCTGGGCAGAGTAAAGATTTATTTTTGAGATAAGTTTCAGTCCCAAGAATGCTAGATACATAAAACATATACGTTCATTGCTTATACCGTCCGACTTAAATGTTTATCATTTCAATCATAATCATCATAACACAATCTTATACAGCAAGTATAAGTATAAAAATATCATAAATTGGCCAAATATTAGGAATTGTGCCACTTATATAGTAACTAATTGTAGAGTTATGATTCCATCTGCAGGATAAAATAAATAATGTCATTTTGCATCAAGATGTTTACGGTAATATTGTCTATAAAAGCTAACCAGCTGGTAACTTGTCCATCACATTTTTCATATTAAATTAAAGAGACAAATTGAATAAAGATATAGCAATATTTTTTTTCGGACATAGCTCAATTTCCAAATTTATAGCTTGACGCAATTTTAAATGTTTTTTCTTTTGTGTGTCCTTAGATCTGGATATTGCACAAGATCGTGTTTTCCTAGATTAGATTAGGATTGTGTAAATAACACGATATATGCTATTTGTACAACTGAGTTTACCCTCGGCTTTCGATTAGTTACCTATTGCTTAATTGTTGTTTTTTTGTTGACTGTTGTTTGTAGGTTTGTCTTGTCTGCCTTTGGCAAGGTATTGTCTATTTCGTCGACTACAAATTTATGATCTGCAACCCTGTTTTAAATCAGTTGTATCGACAATGAAGTCAGACTAAAATATTATACCATAACGAATAGTTGTACAAAATATGGATTCTCTAGTTTGTATTGCTTAAGTATTGTAAAGGATTATAAAAATAGTTGTGTAGCATTTTTTGATAATCCTCAATATGTTTTTCATTGATGATTATCACTTAATTTTAACATAGACTTTTTTATATTATGTTACATTACTCAAAAAGTATGAGAACTTAATTATTTTCTTCATGTCATTGTTGTTCACTTGAAACAAATCTATATTTCTTTAATCCAGCAAGTAGGTAAACAATTTCTATGATAGAAATGCGACAAGAAATGTTTTGAATAATGTCTTTTTGTTTTAACATGAAACACTCGAAACATTTAACCGTTCAGATTATTTGTTTAAAAGTAATATCTGGTATAAATTTACATACGTGAGCATTTTTTCTTTGGATCACCAGTATACCCTTGAGGACATCTACATTTACCATTTCTAAGAATTGCGTTTTCCCCGCAATCATTTTCACAATTTCCGGCTACAAGAAAATATATTTTATGTTAACAAGAAGAGTATTACAAATTGACAACATCATTACGATGTACTACAAGCAAAAGACATGATACAAGACAGATAGGTCTGGATTCTGACAAACGATCGTTAAAGTCAAACACAGAATAAGGTTTTGCTATGGGTTTAAAAACCCATATACTTGTTTTGTGCTAATCAAAGAGAGATGTTGAACTCTCAGCGTATCTATGTGTTGACCCTTTTTAAAAGTTTCTTGCGCGCAAAATGTTGATATGCCGATACAAAGTCAGGAACTTCATCAGCATATCAATTTGACCCAGATGGATAGCTGTCAATGGCATTTAAACCACATCTCCTTACTTCAATGCTAAGTTTGAAAACAAGAAACAAAATATAATATCTAACTAACATCTCTGCAATTTTCCAGGAGTTACATGTATTCTTATGGGAAAGATATTTAGTTTAGTTTTTATTGTTATCTCTCTGACATTCAGTCAAGAATGTACAGACATTTAACTTAAAAGAGCTCGATGCATTGTGTGATAATAAAGATTGATTTACTTTGTTCTATCATTTTAATTGTATTTTAACCTCTTCAAGTATTTTGGTATCGTTATATTGTTGATTAATTGTTGTCTACATGTATTCAAATTTGCAGGTATTGAAACAATACCAAATAACTATTTTCGCTTATTATTCAATGTAATAATGTAATTGCTAAGAAAATGTAAACGTTATCTGAAAATATAGATTCGGATATTACCTTATAAATGAAAAAACAAAATATCTTTTTTTGGTCATTAGAAAAATAATTTGGCATAAATCTGTGTAAATCAGTGAGGGTCAACTACTAAGTTCTTATATCAATATGTGTTTGCATTATATTTTTAAATAAGAAAACAAGAAGCATAATAGTCATTGAGTTCAAGGGCGATATTAAATGTAAATAGTTTCTTTTACAAACGTTTTCAATATTTTTTATATACGTCAAAAATAAAAATCATACAAAATCGGAAAGCTTTTAAAAGAGAAATAGCAGTTAAAATATGTAATATTTTAGCAAAATAATTAATTTGATTGGGCTTCTGTGATTAAATATTATCAATATATTTTTGCTTACTCTAGGAAAAGGTATGGTAATTTGGACCCATTTGGCTGAGCAAAAACTATATTGTCACAATTAGTATATAGAAACAGAAACATGATTCGGAATGTACATCTCTGAGTGACTCAAATAACTAAAAGTCACTGACAAAGGTTTTGATTTTTTGCGCCGAATAATGCATTTTAAATTTTACGTTCAAAAAATAGAAACAAAATAATCAAAGTTCATGTTTTAGAAATAAGTACAATGAAAATAATCTTCAAATTAAATTTTTGAAGGAAATCTATCTATATAATATGTCGACAGCATGTGTTCTCCGCACTTACAAACCTGGTTCAAGAAAGCAATTTTTTTTATCAGGAGTCCACAACTTTGACAATAAGATATCTAGTGATGCGGATAATGATATATCATTGTCCTTAAAATATGAAAGTGCCACAATATATGTTCATTGTCTGATAGGACAGTTATGGGTACCAGTAACAATTTGTCACGACTTTCTGAAAGGATATTTCAATATGAACTAGTCGAGGCTTGAGTAGCAAAGCATTACACACAAAGCATCAAGTCCATTTTGCATATTTTTAAACATAACATCAAGAGTTAGAACATAAGTTGGAAGAAAAATGTAAGGAACATTATTTGGTAAATGATCTAGAATGCCCTGATTCGATCTTGGGTGCATTTTTCTATATATAAAAACTAATAGTCAACCGACGGTTTTTGATACAGTACAAATCTGGAATTTTTCTCTTAAGTTTTCTTTTAACTACTTTATTTTTGGCCAAAATATTTTTTTTGCTGATAATTTTGTAATTTTTAGTTTCTCTCTGTCTGGGATTTGATGCGACTGTCACACAAGTGAGAGGTTTAGCGCTATAAAACCAGGTTCAATCCACCATTTTCTACATAAGAAAATGCCTGTATCAAGTCAGGAATATGACAGTTGTTATCCATTCATTTGATGTGTTTGTGCTTTTGAATTTGCCATTTGATTAGGGACTTTCCGTTTTGAATTTTCCTCGGAGTTCAGTATTTTTGTGATTTAATTTTCCACTATAGTTTTCCAAGAAATAGGCAAAAAAAACATTTAAGGGCAATAACTTCCTTAAGGAGTTGTCTGACGGCTTTGTTGTAAACAAATATAGTATGTAGCTCTCAACATTCTGGCATTTCTGCCCAGTTAGATTTTCGTTATCCGTAACGGTTTTCTAGATAAGACAAAACCTGAACTTTACTCCTATTTTCTATTTTTAGCCATGTCAGCGATGTAAGTTTGTAGGTGGGATCATTGCACACATTTCAAAACTAGATACTCCAAATGGTGATTGAGACAAGTTGTAGTATCTAATTTTCCCAGTAGTTTCAGAGGAGAAATATTTTTTGTAGAAGTAAACAGACGACGACGACGGACACCAAGTAATCAAAGTAGCTCACTTGACCTTTTGGATCAGGTAAGCTTAAAAGGGAAAATAGAAACACAACTGCTTTCAATGAAAACAAACTTATCAAAACGTAAAAAAAAAACATGTTTTGTTTCAACTTGAAAGAAAGAAAAATGGTTTTAGTTTTTAAAACCGGTCTTAGTTAAAGTTAAGTAAAAGTATCAACATTTTTGTTTTCCAAACAAACAAATTATGTCTTTTATTTCAAATTAAAGGATAAAATTTTGTCTTTGATTAAAAGGTAAAGTTTTATGAACTTCACAAATAAGTTCCAGAAAGCAAAACCTTAATCACTTAATCCTAAAAAAAATTTATTGGAAATAATGTCTATACTCAGAAGTAAAACATGTGTTATATGCAAAAACTGGGATCCTACAAATACTCATACATTATTCACGAAACAGGAGATTTTACAAAACTAAATCCGTCTACTGCTTTGGTAATAACATACAAAAGGACAATGCAAATCCTCCTCTTGCTGACTAGTTTATGTCGTCATATTAAACAGAATTCATACAAAATTTCCTTCGCAAAGACAAAACGAAAAAACATCTTCAAATTTTAAAAACTTCACTTTACGATTTCAAACAAAAATCTATGACAAACGGGACGATTTCAATTTTTGAATTGTCTACTTCCTATTTCTAAGCAGTAACCTGATTTGGTTGACTGTTATTGAAAATTTGTATCACAAATGACCACAAATTTGGTCCTATTGGCACAGCGTTTTCTTTTATTGGATCGTCACCACCGACTGAGACTTCACCCTTATTTTATCCTTGCAATGAGCAACACGATGGTTGCAAAATGTGGAGCAGGATCTACTTATGAAACCTTTGTGTAAGTTTTGTAACGGTCATCATGGAGTCTGGAGATGTGACGAATTTCGGAAATTATCCTTTCACAAGAGATGGTAAACCGCAAAACGACTATCCTTCTGGAACACCTAGTCTTCTTGTTGATTTTAGTTGTTTTCCATGGTGCTTTTGGTTTCTCTTCGATTTATAAATTTCTATTGCCGTTTCATATTGTAACACCTTTTTCAACTCGACTCATGTTCTATCTAGAGGTAGTGAAAAAAAAAATTAACGATGCAGTATCCGTTGCTTCATTACATGTTTAATGCCCAAAAATATAGTTGTTTAACTTTAGAATATATTTTTTGGGGGGAGGCACTGGACTTACTGAAGATTATTGATGGATCTTAACTTTAAAATGCGTAATAAACTGCAACTTTATTGTGTGACCTGGGAGAAGCTTCAACGTGGCAAAATACAAAGTCATAATTCAGCGAGATTGTTGTAAATATCAAAAGGCTATTAACTATATCAACGCAACTGTGACGTCCTGATTCAAATTTACATCGACTTCAACGATGTTCTTTGCAACTGCCGAAATAAGATGTTCCTATTGAAACGGAGAAGTATTGATAAAGCCACTGTTATACCATTGTATTCGAAAATCAAAATGCATTATAAATCTATCAAATAGCATCCTTCAGATGTTCACAAGACATTAGTCTGTTGAGTATCAGTATTTGTATTTTTCAATTTTGTCTTACATATTGGCTCTGGAACTTAAAACTTCATACGTTTAGCGCAAGACCGCAAAAACTGCCAAAAATAGCCTCAGTTTAAGTTCTTGTAATTATTCTTTAGATATAAGACATAACATGACGTCATAGTGACATTACAAGTGACTTTTCTTCACTAAAATATGCAGATTATATTAGTCCGTTCATTTATAAATAAAAGAAATATAATTTTGAAAAGTTTACTATTTTGGCATTTCAGAGGCGACATAATAGTTCGTATCATACCTCCGAAAAAAAACCAATCATACAAAAACTTGTCAATTTCTTTTTTCTTTAAAAAGAAATCCTCTTCAAGTCCTATACATTTTTAAAATATTACAATCAACCACTTTCTTCAAATTGCAAACAGATATTTGTTCTTACCTTTTGATAAATATGTGACTTGAAATATTGCTTTTTTACAGTTTCCTCTTGTGAAAAACCTGTTTCCTTTCAGTTTGCCGACCACTCTACATTTGTTACGACGATTTCGTTTTCTTTTTAGCTTTGATCTTTTGTTTTCTCTTTTTCCCTTTTTCCCCTTTTTGTTGTTCTGTCCCTTTCGTTCCCTTCTTCTTTTATTTGTTTGTTCCTTTCTATTTCTTAAAGGTGAAACTATTTCGACATTCATAATTTTATCAGCACTTCTTATTGTACATTTAACAACCTTTTTGTTTTTTCTATGACGTTTACAACGACCTGACTTAGCACTAACTCTTTCGTTTTTTACACAGCCTGCTGGAATTTCTACAAAAAGAGAAGAAGGTATTATTTAGATTCAAACAACGTAAGCAAGTTAAACAATAATTTAGTACATAACCTACTTTACATTTCCAAAGTATATACTTTAATCCGTAAAAAGTTCAAACAACTATTAATTGAATTTTGAACTAAATAAAGGCAACAGTAGTATACCGCTGTTCAATGGTCATAAGTCGATTAAGCGAAAACAAATCCGGGTCACAAACCAAAACCAAGGGAAACACATCAACTTTAAGAGGAAAATAAGGGAACAACAGAAACACCGAACTGCTACAAAAACAGATATGAGCCGATCTAAAAAAAACGAAACAGTAACTCAATAAAGTATATTCAATCTTAGGTCCCTTTTACCACATGGTGTAATTAGAGAACACATACGACACTTTTCTAGTTATCCAGTATCTTTTCAGAATGTTGTGGATCTCCCATTCTCAGAGTAAAATAATATATATTGAATGCGGTAAGTTTATTTACTAGTGTATTCATGATAATAAATACCTATTGAGATTAAATAAAAAAATATCATCAGGAATATCATACTTATAATTTGATTTCCCACACGTGCGTTTCATCGGCTGTAAACTGGTCTAATGCTATCAAATCAAAACAGTTGGAACACAAATGTGATTCTGAGAAAGATGCAAGTATTTATATGAATTGTAATCGTTTATGGATCCTTTATTTGTTCATGCTCCGAAGAGACAATCTTGACAAATGTTTTTTTTTTTTTTTTTTGTATCATTCCACTGACTATGACATTGAAATGATCAACTTTTTCTTATTTAGTTTCTTGGTAAAGTTTTCACTATAGCCAATCGCTTGTTGGACTATTAAGTATTCTATTCGGATGGCCCGAGAACACAGTTATTTCGTAGTGCATTTCTTTTAGACAATAAATTCAAATTAAAAAAATCGCACCTGCTCTATCTCAAAAAGATTTTTACAGTGTAGTGTACTTCTATTGGGACTAACAATATCAAAATTATAGAAAAGTCTACCAGCTCTAACTCAAAATATTGACAATTCTATGATAAGGGGGTCTAAACTTCAGTTTGACAGCTTCAGACATACTAGTTTTTGACCTTTTTGAACTGGACCAAATCACTACCGTACATAATGATTCAGCACCCAGATTTTTTCAACATGTAATTTCATCCCTTTACTTAATATTTCATGCATAAAATATAAAGAAATAAATTTGGAACGGGTATGAACAATATTTGCAAGTTATACACTGTCCACACTAGGGACTATATTTGTAGACAACGAAAATCTAAGGACGATAACTGTGTCCTCGGACCTAATAGTATAGAAAGGCTTGACCGATTCTAATAAACTTTGCATGACCTAAGCTTATGGAATTATAAGATAGTTGGCCAAGTTTCATGGCCTTAAGATATATATCATAGAAACTATGGATATTTTAATATTGAAATTTGGATGTTTAATTTTGATGTTTAAATCAAATAATTTCAACTATCAAGATTTGGGCTTTAAAAATTTTAATATTGCAAATATTTGCTTTTTAAATGCTCTTAGATATAATATATTAGGTATTAAAAGCAAATGAACACTCATTTGATTTATCAGATTTGTTACAATTATTCAAAAGTCAAATTTATATGAGCCTGTGCCTGAAAATTGAGATTTTCGAATTAAGGGGAGCCTTACATAAACATGCATTTTTTCCAACCAATTTGAAGTTTTTGAAATTTTTTACTATAAATTATTCTTCCATATATATTAAATGTACTTTAAATGGAAAGAAAAGTTACAAAAAGCATACCACATGAGTATAAAATGGTCTTAGGTCATGCAAGACTGAACATTATTTAGAGTCAATTTAGACCGTAGCACATATTTACATATAAAAATGCATACAGAAGCTATATTAAATGGAAATTTGTTACTTTTTGCTAATTTCTATGCTAAGATGTCATGATACAAGAAGTCTACTTGCAACAGGACCCTCGCATGCAACTTTTTTTGCAGACAGTATGGTCTGATGCACAGTTTTTTCACTTTTCAATGGAAAACTTGCATGTAGTTTTAGTCTTAACTGGCATATATTTGTACCACATGCTATCCTACAGAAGAAAATAAAGGTAGTATATGAAATGGATAAGGTGCACAGATCATTGTCAAGTACTTTTTTTACAGATTTAGTGAAATATTTATGATGGACTACAAATTTTATGTACAAAGCTCTTCACACTTCACATACATCAAACAGGCCGTTCGACCAGTACCTAATTACAACACATTTTGCACATTTTTGTTCTGTGATAATCTACTTTTCTCTAAATTCAGAGTTCACAAATGGTTAATAGAATTTGAATTAATCATAGAAACACAAATATCAAAGCATAAAAAGCTGTCTGATAGAAAGTCAGTATGCCTCTTAGGCATAAAAATGGAAACTGCTATAAAATGCTTATTTTAGCCGTATAATGCCAAAATGGGACATTTTTACAGAATTTCTTTCCAATTAAGATTTAAATCCTTTACTTTTATGGAGTTTGACAAATTGAAACCAGCAAACCATCCAGAGCAGTTTCCAAAGTACAGAATCTACCTTTCCTGAATTCATCTCTTAGCCCCGAGAACACAGTTATTTCGTAGTGCATTTCTTTTAGACAATAAATTCAAATTAAAAAAATCGCACCTGCTCTATCTCAAAAAGATTTTTACAGTGTAGTGTACTACTATTGGGACTAATAATATCAAAATTATAGAAAAGTCTACCAGCTCTAACTCCAAATATTGACAATTCTATGATAAGGGGGTCTAAACTTCAGTTTTACAGCTTCAGACATACTAGTTTTTGACCTTTTTGAACTAGACCAAATCACTACTGCACATAAAGATTCAGCACCCAAATTTTTTTAACATGTAATTTCATCCCTTTACTTAATATTTCATGCAAAAAATATAAAGAAATAAATTTGGAAAGTGTATGAACAAAATTTGCAAGTTATACACTGTCCTCACTAGAGACTATATTTGTAGACAATGAAAATCTAAGGACGATAACTGTGTCCTCGGACCGGATGACTCGATAGAATATCTGTCTATAAATTGCAAACAATAGAAACTTTTTGCACAAAGTTTTACTTGAGTTTTGATTTACTTCAATCACATGATGACCATCTGTTGGTGTATATATATAGTGTTAGATCTTATGGAACAACATACTATAAACGTTTATTACTTTGACTTTGGAGGTGATTGAGTTGTCAGGAGAGCTCATTGAATTACAGGGCGTGTTTTCGTCCATTACTACTATCTGTTTTATTTGATATATTTCAAATATATTTATTTTAAACGTAAAGAGATGTTTTAATAATACATTTATCCTTCATTTTTAGTAAGGCTATAACCGTTCATTTCTTAAAATGAAAGACACTGTTATTATTTTTAAAGGTTGTGTTGATTATTTCTTATTTTTGTGCAATGTTTTCTGTATTGCATGATTTTTTATTCGATCTTTTTTCTGGTGTTGACTATTCTTTGATTAAGTCTTATGTTTTATTTGAAGTGTGAAGCAGAAGTTTAATTGTTATAGTCTTTAGTTTGTTTGTTTGTTTTTTTTTTTTTTTTATTTATTTGTTTCGGAGTTTAGTGTGGCGTCCATTTCGCTGAACTATTATACATTATTGTTTGGGGGCCAGCTGAAGCTCGCCTCTGGTGCGGATTTTCTCGCTGCGTTGAAGACCAATTGATGGCCTTGTGTTGTTCTTTGTTCGAGTTGTTGTTGTCTTTGAAACATTCCCCGTTTCCAATCTCAATTCTATAATTTGGGTGTTCCTATTTAACGACTGCCTCGGGGAAAAGACTTTGGAAAATCAAAGCCAAAAGGTTTGATGATCATCCCAAATATCAGATATAACTCTTAAACGATAAACAAGGCAATATCAATAATATGTATCCTATTTTATATTATCAGGCTGTATAATTGTGTTTTATGAAATTTTGAGATCGATCGTCATCTTTGAGCACTCAATCTGGAAATTCAACTGTTTATTTCACTATTCGTAGATAAATTTTAAGACTATGATAGAATGACAACATATTAACTGAATTTTCTAAATATTGAAATGATTATGGATAAAAAATAATTAAAAGGCAATTGTGAGGAAGTCTTCAGATTATTGTCGAAATACGCATTCAGTGCATTAAAATTGGTACCGTTAATGGTAAAGTTAAGTGAAAATAAAATATAATGTAGTAATTAATTCATCGATAGATATGATGTAGTTATTCCTGATTTTTTTTTCAACTACTCCAACCCTGTTACTGAGATGAACAAATTTCCCTTCTATTTTAAAAAGCTGTAACACTGACACGCAAAATGTGCTACATTTGTATGGTTCACATGAGGTTTATATCTGTAGATAAGTACATGCTTGTCGATTGACTGAATTATAGACAAAATCTCTTGACATACTAGTGAAAACACATGTTTCGAAGGATAAGTATTTTATAGTTGTCTCTCATCACGACAGTAATAAGAAGCCGTTCAATAATGAATACAGAATGACCATGGGATAACTTGCACAATCATCTTGTTTAATCTTCTAAATATTATATAATTTCATTCGACAACTTATTATGCTTATATTACCTTAAAAAGATGATTATAGAACATTTAAACTTTTCGCTAAAAGTGTGTAACTGGATTTGACAACTAAACAGGTAACGGAAAGGAATAGTGTCTTGAAAATTTTGTAATGATGTTAACTTCCTTTACTTCGTTCTTTAAAAATAACTAGCTGATTTTAAACATCAAGTTTCTAAACTAGTGCCACATAGGAAGAATAGATATGTATGCTCTGATCATATTTGCTATTCTAGATGAATGAAAAATAAGAAATGATAAAAAGATATATAAGCATTATCCTAAATTATCATTACCATCACACTTTTCACGTCCATCTCCACGATAATTAGATTTGCATTCACATTCATAATTGCCATTTTTCACAACACACCATCCATTTTGATGACACCCATCATTTTTCCAAACTTCTACCATCTCACCACCTGGTACACACTTTTCTTCAAGTGTACAGTCGTTTTCACGTCTTATAGCATTAATCTATAGTAAAACAATAACAAACATTAAAATACAGCTAATGAAAGGTCGTTTTAGAGTAGCATCAATTAACTTGCATTCAAAATAGTTGACTCGCCGTTTAAAAAATAATCTCAGCTTTTCTTAATAGATGAACATATAAAACACAAAATTAGTGAACAATTTGCAAGAGGAAAACTGTACCAAACCTTATACTTGACACAGTAATATTTTAAAATATTAATTTGGTAGACCTAATGTGCGGTTTTTAATTAACTATATTAGAGGAAAGACATTGCAAATTTCGAACAGTGTAATATGATATTTCTAGACAAACACACCTGGTAAAATATCATGATGAAGGTAAAAAATAATAGAGCATTACTGAAAAAATCCTATTTTGTAACTTTCATAAAATAGTAGTGGAAATAATAATCATATTTGTAAAGTAGAATGATGATAACGTGTTTGTATCATTATCAAAGAAATGTTGTGTCCTGCAAAACAAAACAAAAATCAAAAACTGCTCACTATATATAAATGGATTCTATTTTTTATAATTGTATTTTGTTAACATTTGGACAAAACAATTTCATATTCATTTTTTCATAAGTTCAAAATTACAAAAAATCAGCTATGCTTGGCCTTGTAAATTTCTATTATCTAAAGGAGTAAGGAAAAAATAACAACAATTTCAAGGCCAGTTTTTATTTTAATTTCATTCGAAACTTCAACAATTATTTTTCGTCATTTCAAATTCCAATCTAAATCTGATTTCTAAAATTCTGCAAAATATTAAGCAAATCAATCGATGGTTCATATAGTCTTCCAGATATTAATTCATTGACAATATTGACCGCTGGATATTCCTGTTTGTATCTGGAAGACTATATGAACCATCGATTGATTTGCTTAATATTTTGCAGAATTTTAGAACAGGAATATCCAGCGGTCAATATTGTCAATGAATTAATCATAACTACCTTATAGTACTCATTATCAGCAGCAATACATCCACATTTACTTTCCTCAACACATTCATTGTCATCTAGATAAAAACCTTCGTCACACACACAGCCTTCAAGAGCTGGTAAATCACAATCTTCATCAGTAGGGTTTTTGTTATCACATGTTGGTGGACAAGATGAGCTGAACTTATAACGTGAGTTTTCTTTACATTTCAATTCTACAACATAAATGTTTGAATCAATCACTTATGTGAATGGGGCAAGTAAATGAATTGTAAACTAGTTTGAAATTGTTTGGTTAAATGCAGTAAGATTCTACTGATACGATATAATTACGATTTAATTACTAATAGAGCTTTCTTACAATTTGACGAAAGGTACGTACGCTTGACGAATCATACGTGAGATCTGTTTGAGGGATCCTTTATTTTGAATTATTTTTTAAATTTAACATATTTATGTAAACTTCATCAAGGCTCTCATGGGACTTAGATAGAACGACATATGTCAAACTTGAAATTTCTTGACGTACGATGTAAAAATATAATCAAAAACAGGGTGAAGGAGATAAATCAACAAAATTTTCTAAACGTAGACTGGTCAGAAGAAGAAAAATATCAATTAAAAACTACCATCCCATTCCTAAAAAAGTAAAATGAATAAAAAAAATTACTTCTTTCTATTAACTAACCTTAGAAAATACCAAACAAAAAATTAAAATAAAAATTGTCTTCCTTAAATGCAAATTTTGAAACCCCAAAAAATAGTAAAACTGAAAATAAAATGACACCTAAAATATAGTACTGGGCTCGTTCAATCATCCAGATGTCTAAATATGTATGTTAATGAACAAAACAAGATCCATAATTACTTAATCTATATGTAGTCCTAAGATCTCTAAGGCAAATTTAGGAGCGGGTTGCGCTCGATCTGTTTCTGCATGGTAGACATTTTCCTAGCTTTGATCTATTGTATGCACAACTATGCCAGGAACAGAGACGTTTTAACCTTCTGCGACACCTAAGTTTCCCTTTTTCCCCAGTATTACTTGTTGTTGTTTGTCTTTTTGGGGGGGGACGACTTATGTTTGTTATACAGTGTGGCCAAATAACGTTCATATTGAACTCTATTTGCATTGGGTTGATGATTATATATTTGTTGGTTGGCTGTTATCTTTTAAATATTTATCATATTTTTAAATCAAAGCTGTTTATGTGAAGTAATTAATACCCTTATCAGAGATTTCCAATAAAATGACTTTACTCGACATAACCGACCCAACTCAACGTATTTCGTCCTATTGCATTGAAGCATGATGGAGGGGAGCATACACCAAATGCATTTTTTGCTCTTTCGACACGCATTTTTGCTGATATAGACTAAATGTAAAAATCAACCCCAACTACTTTTTTTAATCTTCAAAAATTTTGTTATTAAATTTTGAAAGATTTTATTGACAAAAAATATTTTAATGGAATAAGCAAGCTAGCAACTTGTAATCAAATACACCCATCAATTCTTGTCATTTCACTTGACCCATATTTCAGTTTTTCTCAAAATATGAATTTTAAAAACTACCAAGTAAAAATTTAACATGAAAATATTAGAATAATGAAATCCGAAGCGAGAAGGTTATCTCTTTTTTTGGTTTTTTAAGTTTTAACGCGTAAAAAGTAGATTCCAACACACCCGAATGTAAAAGGTGTACGCGACTAACTTTTTTTAAAAATTATTTTTCTATAATTTAATTCGAGATAATTTGACGTGAGCAGAAATTCATATCATTGATACATTTATCAAATAGTACTTTTTAGTCTTTAACTATAATAATGCATGGGACGAGGTTTTTGTCCATGTATACCTAAACGTGCATTCGCAGATACAGGGGGAGAGGGCGTACTCCCCCCTTTCGATCGTTCGATTACTGGCGTGTAATCTAATGGATACCTATTCTTGTTTCTGATGTTTCTTTTAATATAAATATTCATGTATTAAGTTATATATAATTCCACTAACAAATAATCATGTGTCTTTTACTGATGAATTATCATTACATTTTATAGAAACTACATATAATCTACTATACAGTTATGAACACTAATGGTCCTATACCGACACTCTGTGCTTTTGACATGACACAAGGTCTTTCTTTTCTAGAGTGTTTGTGTATTTGTTTAACTTAATTTGTATGATTGCCAATGAGACAACTCTTCACACGAAACCAAATGACACAGCAATTAACAACTATAGGCCACCGTACGACCTTCAACAATAAGTAAAGCCCATACCGAATAGTCATCTATAAGAGGCCACAAATGACAAATGTAAAACAACTATAACGATAAAACTAACGGCCTAACTAATGTACAAAAAAAAATGAACGAAAGCACAGCAACAAACGATAACCATTGAATTACAGGCTCCTTACTTAGGACAGTCACATCCATACATAATGTGGCGGGGTTAAACATGTTAACGGGCCCTCTTGCCTGGGACAGTACGAAATAATTGATTAATATTCTAGACTTGATAATTATTCTGTATTTATTAGTTGTAGTTGTTTTTAAGATAGTGTTCAGTAGCTGTGAATACTCTAAGATCGGTACATGGAGTTTATTTGGTAATACTAGTAATTGCTGTTTTTGTGCTTCGTTTTAGTCGGACGAGTCAATCCCTTTCTTACTATTTTAATTGTGAGTAGACATGATCATTTGATAAACATACTTCTATGATCTCTATTGCTTTTAACTTGGACATTTATAAAACTTGAACTATGTAGCAAAGAGATGCATAAGTAAAATAAGTTCTCGACATAAATTGGCTAAAATATCAGATAAGGATTTAGCCTCAAGCTATAATACTTACAAGCTATAATAAATACGACGAAGATTTAGCCTCAGGCTATAATACTTATGATGATGATGATACTGATGTATGTCTTATATCCAGCGACAAATATTACATATATATTAAGGATGATGAAATGATAATGATAAATGAATATACCTTTTTGTACATGACCAACACTTAAGAGTCGCATTTTTATATGCTAGGTAACAACTTAGCGTACCCGATACAAAGACACACTGCGGGTCCAACAAAATAATTTAACCCGTAATTGAGGCTAGCCTGCTACCAGTCAATCCCATATTTAATAATAACCTGTTAATATATTTTATGTGCATATATGTGCATATATTATTATTCTAGCAACACTTGTTTTGTTTTGATAACACTTTTTGTTGCATAATTTGTTTGATTATTCTCCTTGATTCTTTGTATCAAAAGCTTAGTTTTATTGTAAAATGGTGTTTCACAGCTTCCATTATCCTTGTGACTTGCTATTTTATTAATATCCAGTAGGCATGCAATTATTATTCTAAAAAGTATAAAATATTTTTTAACAAGTAAAGATTACCCCGTTTTGATCCAGACTTCCTTACCACTAGCATCTAAGAAACATACACTGACAAAATATTGTACCCGCACTCATATTACAATCACCATGTCTGTCCGTCCGCCAGTCTGTCCGTTCAACACATATTTTCAATTTTCTTTTCAAAAGCATTAGTATGCTTAACATGCATTCTTTTTTTGATTTATTCCATTTTACTCCGACATGTATATATCTGGAACCGTGTCGAGCGTCCAACTATCAAACAGAGTTCAAATGGCGTGAATAACGACTACAGTGGCTCCTGCTGTCGTCAACAATAAGCAAAAACTCATACCGTATTATAATTATCAGATAATAGTATATAAGGCATTGACTTTGAAAAATGTAAACAGTTCAAACGAAAATAAACATCTTTACAAGAGTAAAATTAACCCAAAAATGACAGAAAGTAACAAACGACATCCACTGAATTGAAAGCTCCTGACTTGGGAAAGCCAATATAGAATTTGGCCCGATTAAACGCGTTTACCAGCATTCAACACTCTGGTGTAACAGCACGATACAAGATATAAAACCGGTAAAATTCAGTGGGAAATAGCTCAACTAATCAATATTGAATTAAGCCCAAAATAATTACATTTTTATGATGAAAGACACAGAGTACCGATCTTAAAGTACCCCCAGATACTGAAAGCTGATTCTTACATGTTAAATTACCTGAGAATATTAAACGAATTTAGTTAAATTAAAAAAAATAAAGGAGATATGATATGACTGCCAATAAGAAATGATGTGGATGTAAGCAATGATAGGCAACCGTACGGCCTTCATCAATGAGAAAAATCCATACCGTATAGTCGACTATAAAAAGAACCAACTTGAAAAATATGAAACAATTCAATTGAGAAAACTACCGGCCTGATTTAAAACAAAACAATTTACGAAAAACAAATATAACAGATATGAACCAACGACAACAAGTGAACCACAGGCTCCTGACATGGGACAGGCACATAAAGAATGAGTGCTCAACCCTTCCCCCTAAGCCTGGGACAGTGGTGCAACAGCACGACATAAGAACAACCTGGAAAAACCTTCCTTCAGGGAGCTTGGTTTACATATATACATATTTAAAGTAATTATGAATATAAAATTTGTTTTCAGCCGTGTATCACCTTCACTGGTGATCCTATGCATGGATATGTCGTAGAGTTTAACTTTATATATAAATATATATCTCTAAGCCGAGACAACAATTGAAACTAAAAATTTTTGCTTACCTCAATCAATATGTTATAGTTTAAGAATCCACTTCTAATTGGACTAGTAAGAGTTGTCTTAATCCAAAAACAACTATTACAATATCAAGCCTTACTAATTAAAAGTACATTTTAAAAAGAAAATTACTGTAAAGACTGAAGTGGTATTATAGTTGTCTTAAAAATGTAACAAGTATATAAATTGGCATTCTCGTCCACTTTAAATCAGAGATACTTGGGGACAGGACATTTTTAGCCGATTACTATGTACTATAAATTGATAGTTTACTATCCACAGCGGGCAATGTTTATATGCAGATTAGTCATCTATTGCTAATCAAGTACATCTTCCAAATTACAATCTATATAACGAATTGGTGTACACATTTATTTACATATATCATTTTTAATTACAAAATTCTTTTTTTTAATGTTAGTTGACTTTCATTTGAAAGAAATGTGTATGTCAACAATTAAAATTTAAAGAAGTACAAGACCTGTATTAATTTTTTAAAATATACACATTCCTTTGTCGAACGTTTTCTCTGGGAAAAAAAATCGGAGATTGTAAATAAACAAGATTAACTGCAGAAGAAGAGAACGTTTGAAATGATGCTTAATAAAGTATGATGCAATCCCAGTTATCAACTTTAACAGAGACAAATTCTGACTAACACTTTGAATTCGATATTTCTGAAATTGCTAGAAAAATCTCTGTCTAATAATAAATACCCACGGAAATTAAATGTTATAAAACATTAAGAGACGAAAGGAGAAAGGGACACCAATCTGATAACGACAAATAAAAGCATGTCAAATATTAAATAATAAAAGGTTCATTTACAAAGTATATCGAAAAACAAAATCATAGTCAAAACCATGAAAGACAACTCAAATCAATCGTATGATAGGTAAAAATACGTGTATATACGTTGTGTTACGACAGTGAAGTTTTGGCGGGAATCTCAATAATCACGTGATATATAAAAATCATGATTTCTTTGTTTTTCATCATCTTAGAAATACTTGATATTGATAAAATTTATCATGAATGGGTTTAATAGTTTAGGAATTCTTAGTTAAAACTTGAGTGACGTATTTAACAAAATTAATAGGTTAGCAATAACCGGTCCCGTTACGTGCGTACGTCGAGTTAGGTACGTATGTCATTTTATTGGAAATCTCTATCATAACATGGGATTTTACATGTTCGCTCGTGTTAACATCTTCTGTAAATGCTGGATGCACCACTGATTCGTCCACAAGTAATAAATGATTTCAAACTCATTAATGACTTTAAAGAGAATGAGACCGGATAAGTCGTGCATCTAGCATTAACTGAAGATATTACTAGTTGAAAACTGACTAAAATCATTTGGGGAATACAAAGGCAACTACCATTTGATATTTAGAACGGGGGGATAATTTTTATTCCGTTTCACATTTGCTTCATGTAATTGCAAGTGTCGTAATATTTTCTTTTTAACATTTGACCTTTACATAATTGGAAAAAAAAAATCTTAACAAAATCCTTTTCCTTCTCCCAAGGTTTTTTTTAATACATTTTTATATACATTGTAGTTTCTTTGTCTGGCAAATCTTGATGAAACCCGTTGACAATTTGATGATGACATACTCATTAAAGAATAAAAATAATTGTGAATTTCGTCGTTAAATCTAGAGTATTATACTGCAATAATTTCATTAAAATGTCATGGTTTAAACCAGAAACGTATTATAAGTCTCTGTTTTAACATTTTAAAAACATGCTTGAACAATTCCCGCGCAAATGTGTTTAATCGTGGTTAACATAAGCAACGTATCGAACGTAAGTGTATTTTAAACTATTTTTCTTTACTTTAAGATAATAAATGCGTGTTTTATTTGCGATATGCTTAAATTTTAAAAGATACTTTTGATTCAGAATAGAAGACCGTTTTATTGGATAGACTTTAAGTGTTATCGTTATAATGTTATACATGCTCCCTTCACGTTCGTTCGTTCCTTTCGTCAAAATGTAAGAAAGCTCTATTATGACAAAACGTAAAAATAATCATAGCATTTTACAGGTTTGACCAGTTGTACTTACGACAAAACAAAGACGGTAAATCAGCAAAGGAAAATTACAATGCAGTTTTCATCCAAATTCGTTAGCTTCAAGACGTAATCACATTTTGTTTATAAACTGATAAAATGGTGGTGAGTATGAAAGTTGTAAATATCAGCCTATATGTACATTCCCCGATTTAACAGTAATGCTAAATAGAGAAATACATCAATAAACAGTACACTCACAACAAAACTAACATGTCTATCTTTATTACAGTTATACATAACAGTAGCAAAATAATACTTACCACAAGAAAGTGGTTGTCTCCACTCTTTATAATTATAGTTGTTCTTTCTGCAATTCTGTGCCATTGCATCTATGGCAAGACATAATGCTTCCTTTTTATACGGGTCATTTAGGAACATACAAACATCTGTTACACAGGCTTCATACAGTTCCTTCGCCAGTTTTACATCCTTTTTAATACAATCATCAAATGGTGACTCTCCTCCAGCAGTTCTTTCCGGATTCAATATTCCACAATATTCATCTTTTGCTAACAATGCCTTCTGTTCTGCAGTACATTCTGGTGTTGGTGCAGACGCAGGGCACCTATGAAAATACCATGTTTTTATTATGTAGCTGGAAGGAACTTCTTAGAAGTACAATGAAAGAGGTTGGAGTGTAAGAATGACTTAATTTAAGCCAAGGTTTCAAATTATTGAAGCAAGTAAACTGTAAACGAATGTTGGCTCTTGCTTTCATTTTCCGAAATTTGATCTCAAGTGTATCTGTTGGACTTTCTTCAAGAAACACTTGTACTTGTCAAGTTTACGGAAAACGATTCATGAATTTATTTTGTATAATGAATGAACATATAATTGGTGGATGAATTTCTGTATATTACACAGTAGAAGATTTACTTTACTGTGCCTAGTGATCATATCGGTCAGAACTGATTTAATATAAAAACAAGAAGGTGCGGCCATAGGCCCCTATGTCCTTCTCACATTATCTTATTTCAATGTTCAGTGGACCGTGAAATCTTGTTAAAAACCCTAAATTGGCAGACATATGAAACATTCTACTTTATAATGAAACATGTGAACAAAGTTTTAAATTGATGTCACCTCAAACTACCCTAAAACAACATTGTACCTACCTTTAAAGACCTACGATATTAAAAATAATGCAGAAATGATGGAACCCTCCCACCTGAAAAAAAGGAAAAATGTAGGATCCCAGGCTATGACTTTAATGATCGGCGGTTTATATCACGGCGGGTTATTTCGGCCTCGGTCAATACTCATCAAGTGGTCAATACTGGTCGAACTTTCAAGGTGGCATATATAATTTATATTTTCTATTATCTATTTGACAAAAAAAATTACCGCAGAAAGCGTTTTTATACAATGTAGTTATCATACGAACTAATCTGTGTTTACAAGCCGATAGTCAATGTCGGACTCTTCGGATGAGGAATTAATGTCTTTTTTGTGGTTATTTTCCACACTCAATGGTTTAAATGGATTAGGTCAAATGTTTTAAATATGGGTGTTCTTGCGAAAAACTGCTGTCGACACTGTTGATCGTGTACGAAATTGGGCAGAAAATTTATCGATATCATCTAGTTTGAAACTTTATTTGGCCTTTTAAATTTTTTATTCCATGAGTCTTTTGTAGACGAAACGCGCGTCTGGCGTGCAATATTGTTATCTTGGTATCTATGATGAGTTTATTTATCAACGTCATCACGTTCACGTGATCGTTATTAAATTAAAACTCATTTATTATGATACACACTAAATTATGACATAAAAATAACGATTAATAAGGGGTTGTCCGCCAAAATTACACGAAACGTGTTTGAATACTAATATTTATTGATTTATTTTTAAAAGAGAAATCGTATCACGTCTCTTTTCTATGAAGGGCCGTTCGGGTTATAATTCATTTTGTTACTCATACGCTGTAGGTACGCGTAACAGGTCGTTCATGTATCCTAGAGATTCACGTAACACTTCGTTCACGTACGCTAGAGGTACGCGTAACACTTTGTTCACGTACCCTAGAGTTACGCGTAACTGTTTGCTCACGTATGCTAGAGTTACGCATAACTGTTTGTTCACGTACCCCAGAGTTACACGTAACTATTTGCGCACGTACTATGGGAAAGTATTTTCTATGGGATTTACAATGGAACAGGGGAGATAACTCTGGCAAAATGTTTTTTTCATTTCAAATTTCAACAATGCACTTCCTCGGCTTGTTAAATAAGAAACTGTAAAGGATTCGACTTGGCCACATATTCTTCTGTCTATGATACAAAAATATTCAAGATGAGAATTCTTATCTTAAATATTATTAATATAATTTCATACGATTGAACGTAGTGAATTAGAGTGAAATTTTTTTCTCTTGTTTTTTCATGATGTATAGGTGTCGTACCTATCGTGTGGTCAGTTTACCAACGAAACGGGGGTTTCGGTCATTCAGCACGACAGCGCCAAAGCGAGCGGTTCTCATTTAATCATTTGGTAAATTTTAATTTATTCAATAAGTCCCCCCTTTTTTAATTATTCATAAGAATGATAGGACTGGAGGGTTGTCTTTCTTTTTGGTATTATGTTGTGTGAAGTATATAGTTGTGTATAATATATACATATGTGTTTTTGAATGTTCATGCGTAACATATTTAATAAACATAGCAGCGGCGTTGTCGTGTAGCTTTGCATTTAATTATGAGTTTTTGTATTCTTCATACTTTCACAGTATGCTATTTCTTTTAAATGGTTTTTCAAAGGCATACATTATCATGGCGTGACGTACATGAGACTAGTATTATGTAGTGAAGTTTAATACAGAATGAAGGTTGTTGCAAGAGAAACATTTTAATATCGTAGAAAAAACTGTCTTAAACCATTTAGTAATTTTTAAAAGCAAAAATTATGATAAGTGTCGGCGTTTATCTCTTTTTATTTTTATCAATAACTCCTACTTTGTTCAAAGATTTTTTAAACATATAAAGTGGAAATAATACATGTAGTTCTATTTTCATAACCTTAGGAAAATATTATTCATTATATTGTTTTAAATTTTTAAAACTCGGTTAAAATTATTGATTTAAACCTATATTTATATGAAACATTAATTTTGGCAACAGATTGTTTACATGGAAAACAGTATTCTTCATTTTGTTGTCGGTTGTTGCCAAATTTCAAGCAGTTTTTACAGAGTTATCTGCCTTATCCAATACACATCCCTACCTCCAGGGTAGGTGAACAAACTGTTACGCGCCCTCTAGGGTACAGGGTACGTGAACAAACTGTTACGCAACAAAGTGTTACGTATACATCTAAGGTACGTGAACGATCTGTTACGCGTAACTCGAGGGTACGTGAACAAAGTGTTACATATACCTCTAGGGTACGTGTAACAATCTGAATTACGACCCGAACGGCCCTTCATACTTTTAAGACTAGAAAACTGGTATGTCATGATCACTTAGGGCTCCGTCAATCTGATTAAAATCAAACCTTTCACTTTGCTCCGATAGGTTTGTTGGTCGATGGTAAAAGATCTGAAGACTAAGTTAAGGGAGCTTTTAAGGTCCAATCAAATATTTAATAAGCAAAGCATTCCTTTTTACTATAAACTTAATGTATTCAGGTAAACTGAAAACACTTTCAAAACTTGTCTGGAAATTCGGAACTTCTCGATTTGGTTTCAATTTTATGCACCGCCCTTATTGTAAAATTTTCATTTACTTAGCAAAACAGTAAAGTTTCATTGCTTTATTCATGTTTAATATTATAACTCGTTGTAGTTGCATACATCTATGTCATTTGATCTCTTTGGATAGTAGTCCCATTGGCAATCATATCACGTCAACTTATTCTAATATCGTACGTTGATAAAACATTTAATCATTATAACGGCGACATTTTGATCCAATTGCGTACACCTATGTTTTCGGAAAACAAATGTAATCAAAGTGCCAGCGTGATACTCGAAATGATTGGCCGATCAACAAGAGGTGTAAAGGGTCATTCGAACATGGCTTCTTATTGGGTATTTTCTGATCATAAACGAGCAACTTACAAATTTTACAGAGCAAAGAGAAATTTCTGTTTTTATTCAGCTAGGGTATCGTTTCATATTTTTATGTGAGGTAAAGATGAAAATAATTAATACCGGTTCAAACAAAACATTGCAACTTCTACTAGTCGGTGGGCACACATATATAACTGTTGCCAAGTTTGTTCCAAAAACGCCTACTTGTTTTCAGAGGAATTAGGAAGAGCTGAACTTATGTCTTTTCAAACTATTAGGAATACTCCGTAGATTATGGAAAATATCTATGTATCGATTGATAAAAGAATGCTTCAAACAAATTTTCAGATTCTATAATCTAAATTCACTATGATGTTAACTTTTCATTAGAGGAATAAGTAGAGGAAAAATCTGCTAAAATGACTTGATAGTTAATAAAAGATATGCATACCCTGTAAGTTCTTCTTCGGTATCATCAATCACTTCCCATTCTTTTCCCCACAATACATCTCTTTCTCTTTTAGGTAAATTAGAGATGTCTGTTTCGTCACTGAGAATAAATTGGTTTTGTCCGTACAATCACCACATATGCCCTCTCCGTATTGTGAATAGTTCTTAGGAATATCGACTACCAATTTTGATCTTCCATCCCATAAAACAGTTATGTCACATTCACTTGAGTATATCTCTAGCTCACCAGTTTCCTTTCGAATGGTTATTCCACAATTTTCGACTTCATGTGATAAAGTTGATACTTCGAAGTCATCAACCTTTAATAACATTAGATTTAAATGATAAAATTACAAAATATATATATATATAAATATATCGGAGATGTTTATGCTTAACACAACTAAAGTTCAAAATCAAATGTTTAAATGAATAAATATAGGATGATGAGCTATTTTTCATTTGAATAGACACAAGAAGAATGTGTCCGAGGACACGAATGTCCCCGCTCAAGCTTGCTTATAATATGTGAAAAAACTTTGTGACGGACGGCAGGTCGGACGGTATAACGGACAGAAAGACGGACGGCCGAATGGACCTTCAAGGGTTACACTTAATGCCCCTTTCGCCTTGCGGCGGGGCATAAACAGATGAAACAGTCACTGTTATATTGCAGATCTTAGTATTTTCTAAGTATGATTTAAACTTTTTAAACCAAATCCTGCGCATAAAGAGGGTACTCAAAAATAGTAAGTCGAAAAAGAATAAACCAAACCATGGATAAAAGGATAAATGACGAAAAGACAAAGAGCAGTCCACAAAGCATCACATAGAAAACTTAAGATTGAGCAACAAAAAACTGATCAAAAACTTGGTATGAACCTAGGTGCTCCGTGCTCCCTTACTTGCATCCGCCGTGTTACTTATTGCAAGATATAGTGATCCATATACTAAAATGAATCGGTTGCATAGAATGTTTATTAAACAGCGGATAATGTTGTTTAATGAACATTTAAACTTATGAAATTATAAAAGGTTTACAATGGGTAAAAATCAATATTCATCTACAGAATAAAGGTGTAAAACCACATTAAGTTTTAAAACTGTAAAATTTGAGGAATCTGGGTTGAAAACTGTAAGAAATACACATTTGCAAAATTTAGAAAAGACTTCTAGAAATCATTTAAAAAACATGTGCAACTTTTCAAAATATCTTCAATCTTTCTGTGAAGTTTCCAGGATCTAAGTGAAATTGTAGAAGTTGATTAAACAAAACAAGGACCTACTTTTCACCGGTCGCTCAACTTTTCGCCTGCTCGACTCGACATTCTATAAGCCAGTTTAATTTGCTATTGGTGCAAACCAGCCAAACATTTGTCGATGATTATGCGATGAGTCGCATTGGTGTTACTTTATAAACCAAATATTAAATACTTCATAACACTTTACAAATTATATGGTTGCCTTCAATAATTGTTTCATTAATAGTGCTTCGTAATAAGTTTTAGCTACTTATCCTACTTTAAACTAGTCATAGATTCACTATGTCCAGTATGTTTCATCCGACATGAATAGTAGTTTACAATGATATTTAATTTACATTTACCGAAATAGCAGATGAAATTTTCTTTGTCGACTCATTTGGGCTCAGTCTGCTTGCATTTTTAACTATTATTTTACTGCTATGTATGTCTATTTACGCTTTGACTTATGATATCTTATCAGTACATCAGTATCCTTTATTTACAACAAAAAGCAGTTAAACACCGTAAATTTACTCAAAACGGCTGTGTTTTACATGTATTGTTACGTGTACCATTATAATTATAACTCCAATGATGGAAACAGTATAGAACTCAAAACTTTACTTAAATTTATTCAATTAGAAAATATACTTGCATTCATTTTTTCGCTTGGAAAAAAACATATTAGGTGATGATTGTGTTCTCCGTTGATTAAGTTTTTTTTTTGTTAAGACGAAGTGACAAAGATGTCAACGGTGTGTGTGTGTGTATTTGTACATAGGACCCGAGTTGTCATAATTTATGAAAAGCTCGATTTAGTTTTCGACATTGTCACCAGCGAAAACAATCAGTGGGTAAAACAACTTGTAGAATAGCTTTTCTTTTTTTTTTTTTGTTTTGAGGGGCGACGGAGTGAGAAGTTTATCTTAATCAGTAAGTGTTTGTTCTGCTATATATTTGTAATTCTTTTTTGTGTTTGTATCTCATGTTTTTTGGGGGGGATTTAGGACTAAACAGATTTTGAGTCCTTTAGTGTACAATTTGAAAAACTAACCCTGACTGCACCCCTTGCATTGCAGCAATC
Organism: Mytilus coruscus; assembly: GCA_017311375.1. NCBI lineage: Eukaryota > Metazoa > Mollusca > Bivalvia > Mytilida > Mytilidae > Mytilus > Mytilus coruscus. Next base: position 78,576,514 of record CM029599.1, on the reverse strand, counting down.
TTTGTACCACATATATAAATATCTGCCAATTTTGTGTAGGAAACAGTCGTTTTTGATCCTCTACGTTCATTTTTTACTTCAATATTCCATGAACATTGGGGATATGGAAAAGCTGCTGAAGACCTCGATAAAGTGTATTTACAAATTCCTTGGATATCAACCTTGGTTTCGCTGTGCTGGTAATAATGAACATCTCCAGATGCAGTACATCGACAACCTAAAATAGAATATACAAAACAATTATTAAACATCTCCAGATGCAGTACATCGACAACCTAAAATAGAATATACAAAACAATTATTAAACATCTCCAGATGCAGTACATCGACAACCTAAAATAGAATATACAAAACAATTATTAAACATCTCCAGATGCAGTACATCGACAACTTAAAATAGAATATACAAAACAATTATTAAACATCTCCAGATGCAGTACATCGACAACCTAAAATAGAATATACAAAACAATTATTAAACATCTCCAGATGCAGTACATCGACAACCTAAAATAGAATATACAAAACAATTATTAAACATCTCCAGATGCAGTACATCGACAACCTAAAATAGAATATACAAAACAATTATTAAACATCTCCAGATGCAGTACATCGACAACCTAAAATAGAATATACAAAACAATTATTAAACATCTCCAGATGCAGTACATCGACAACCTAAAATAGAATATACAAAACAATTATTAAACATCTCCAGATGCAGTACATCGACAACCTAAAATAGAATATACAAAACAATTATTAAACATCTCCAGATGCAGTACATCGACAACTTAAAATAGAATATACAAAACAATTATTAAACATCTCCAGATGCAGTACATCGACAACCTAAAATAGAATATACAAAACAATTATTAAACATCTCCAGATGCAGTACATCGACAACCTAAAATAGAATATACAAAACAATTATTCAAATAGAAGATATGATATAGTTTCAATAACCTAATATAAAATTATGATTTTACAAAAACATCTAAGGGTTTCAATGACCCAGGAAAATATATGATATTAAAAATAAATCATTTATGTTAGAAAGCCGCCGAAATAGATTTAAAAAGATGCAGTTGATTTCAAAGAAACACTGTTCACAGTAAATAAATACTGAGAAGTGACTTAATATTTTTTCATATATAGTTATTTTCAAAATTTTTATTTCAGCTTAAATACAACTTTTTGGAATGTTGACATTTGCTGACATGTCTTTAACAATAACTTGATGCGACATTTTAATAACCTTTTGTCTCATCAGCTTAGTTGATTTGATGATCATTGTTTATGTCCAACAACACAACATCCTAAGTTTAGATTTTGACAATATCCTTGATTTGAGTTATAAATATTCCCGTAGCTTGGTAAAAGTCTATCTGAGATGAACAATCTTGACTCGAAAATTGCTTTTATATTTTCTTCTCGGTATACATAATAAGGCAACACAAGTCTGTAAAAAGGGTAATGAACAATAAAAGTAGTCAAGTTTAAATGACAAGAATATCAGAAAATATATTGACTCTTTAAAAATCAGTTTTTTTTAAATTTGATTAAATTTGAACCGAAGGTATCAGTGGAAAACATAATCGAAAAGAGTACATAGATGGTAAACAGAGGAGGTATGATGGAAAAAACACAAACAAATATTGCCAATAGTCCAATCAAACCTTAATTCTAAAGTGAGCAGAATGATTGCATAAAAATTATCATATACTGTGGATTCATTTTTTTTCGTTCTTAACAGTTTTGGTTGATTGGGGGCAAATTGATATTTGATTTCGTGGTTCCGTCGAAGATTGCTTTTAAGGCTATAAAAAATTTATACATTGTTGAACATTCAAATTCGTGGTTTTCGTGTACCCATGAAAATTAGAATCTTGGAGTTATAAATCATGGTTTCATCAATTACTGCTATGGTGTAGGCATTTAGAAGTCTTGTCATTTTTAAATTTGAGTATGTAGAAGAAAATGCATTTTCTTAAAAACAAAATTGATATGTTTCGGCTATATGTAAGGGGCCATATGTTCACACAGTTAAGTAAATTTAAAAACCGGGAATATTTTTTTTCATATATGGTGTCAATGTATTTAGCTGTTTCATTAAGATCTTTGAAAATGAAACCCTTTCGGTATGTCTGTTCTGTCATGTAGGCCATAGTTATATATATATATATAATATATACCCAAGTTTGGTTCGTATTGCTCTATCCCACCGAGAGACTAATTCAAAATGTTTTAAATAGCTTTGCACAGCCAACTGCACCAAGTGATTGTCAAATATGACGCAGACCTTGTTTCATAGCAAATTTGTAAATTACAAACAAAAGTGTTTCATTTTTGTTATTTATGACACCATTGTGTTTTAAAAAGTTTAAAACTACAAGTGCTGTCATCAGGTGTTGCAATTTAGTAAATGATACACAATACGTAAGGCTTTTTCTTAGTTATGTTTGTTCATTTTTGAACTGGAAATTTTGACATTGTGAAGTATTCAGAAACCAAAAAGCATGCATATAAGCAATTCCAAGAATTAAACAAAGAATTGAATTCAAAATAAATTATACAAATATTTCACCACAGCAACTACTACAAATGACAGTATCACGTGAGATATCCTTTCCTCAAATTAAATACTTCGTACCTGAACCACTTTGCTTTCTCTTTGCTTTCCTTTCTCTCTTCAACTTTCTTAGATTTCTTCTTTTATCCTTTCTATTCCGTCCAACTGAAAAGAAAACGTTAACATATTTATCGAGAAATACAATAATTTACGGAAAACATAACCAAAAAAAATTAATGCAGAGCCTACAAATGTTGCAACATTCTACAGAGTCAGATTTGTAAAAGATTTATTTGCTAAGGGCCAATAGTACTACATGGAAATAATTGTTATATCAATTTTTTTTGCATGGAATCATTTTGAGATGTTTTATCAAGTATCTGATTTTTTAAAAAGTAAACTGATTATTTGAGAACTAAATAAATAATTACCACATGCATATTCAACAACTAGATATTTGGAGGTCTTTGGACAGGGATCACCAAAAATGTTTTCTCTTGCTTGCAGTTTACATCTTTTTACTCCATTGCACTCCTTCTGAACAATAGACAAGGCATTTTCTGCTGAACAACCTGTTGTTTGACTTCTTTTATCTTTGCAGATCTTTTCATCAGATCGACCATAAAATGCATTTAAGATTTTAATTCGCCTTTTACCTCTACACCTCACAATAGCTTTTTCGCCACTACAGATAATTTTACGCTGGCCTGAAAGACAAATGTTAATTAGTTAACTTCAATTACCTATCCGTCAATAATTGAATAATTTACCTCAGAAAAAAGGTAGAAAACATGATATAAATTTAATAACAATAACAAGTAAATCTAATCAAAACGATATGGATAGTTCTGAAAACTTTATCATGATTGGTTATATCAATTCTGAATCATTCAATAAATGAATTTTACCAAGATAAAGTTCATAATCCTGCACAGGAATGTGATATGCAAACAAAATATATTAAATATGTATTAACAAATTCACCAAGTATTAAAGGAGCAGATGACAGGTAAGCCAATTGTTTATAAAAGGCGCCATCGCGAATTTTTTTTACTGGTTTATTGTTAAACAACCGAATGAGCCGCATCACCAAATATGTGATTACCATGAGCAACATGACGCGTACAACTAGTTCAGCAGGATCTGCTTTAGCCTACGGACCTTCGGAGATCCACTAGTTTTTTAGGTTCCTGTTGCTCAGTCATTAGATTTATATGTATTTTTAATAACGTGTTTATCTTTTCGTCGTCTTTCGTGAATAATGAATAATTATTGTAAATAAACTCATCATAGATACCAGGATTAAATTTTGTAACTACGCCAGACGCGCGTTTCGTCTACAAAAGACTCATCAGTGACGCTCGAATCCAAAAAAGTTAAAAAGGCCAAATAAAGTACGAAGTTGAAGAGCATTGAGGACCAAAATTCCTAAAAGTTTTGCCAAATACAGCTAGGTAATCTATTCCTGAGGTAGAAAAACAGTAGTATTTCGAGAATTCAAAAGCTTTGTAAACAGTTAATTTATACATATGATCATATCAATGATAATTCATGTCAGTCAGCACAGTGCTGACTACTGGGCTGGTGATACCCTCGGGGAATTAAAACTCCACCAGCAGTGGCATCGACCTAGTGGTTGTAAATAAACTCATCATAGATACGAGGATTAAATTTTGTAATTACGCCAGACGCGCGTTTCGTCTACAAAAGACTCATCAGTGAAGTTTCGAAGGGATGAATCCAACTTTACCACTTGAAACACCTGGTTCACTAGCTTCCTAGTAATCCTCAACCCTCTATAAAAGAAATCATGATAGGCCGAATTTGTCCCTTTTGTCCTTACGTTTTTTTTTTTTTTTTTAACCTATCCTTATTGTTGATTGCCAGATATAGTTCAAGATATTAGGCAGACTGTATCTATAGCATACTTTATTTCACGTTCGATGGGATAGATGCGTACAAGATAGTCACCAAATTTCGAATTATTTAGTGAGAGGACGTCTTTAATACAGTGCAACATGAATTTAAGGAATTATGCTAGAGTTCCTTTTAATTCTTCATGAGAAGCTCCCTTATGAAGTCTTTCTCGTGTGAATAAAGAGGTACAAGTCGACAAGAAGATGGCACAATTAACAGTTAATACCATCGGGATACCGACTATTAGATAAAGGGGAGTTGAACAATTTATTATAAGTGTTTCTTCATAATTTGTAAATAAAGCCATAAACGAAAACATAAAATATCATAAATCGCTGAATAAGTAGATTTTACAAACTAAATCAATATTTCAGTGATATTTTTTTTATCAAGAATAACTTTTAAGAAAAATCTGCGAGTAAGAGAGGGAAAACTAAGAAATGGAAACAAGATATGGCCTCTTTCGTCGTTATTTAAGCATTTTGGTTTACTTGTATTGAAACGGATATTTCCGAATCAGGCATCGGACAAAATTTACTGTGCACGTGTAATTTATTTATAGTCTAGTAAATCTGAAGTATAATTAAAATTATATATAAAACATGACGATAAAATAATGAACAAATGTTAAGATGCCTGATCAGGTTGATAATATTACTACCATACATTGCTTCAAATATGATTGTCATGAATAGAAGAACTGTGTATATTCTACAATAAACGCTGACATTGAATTGTTTACCTTTATTTTTTTTGTCAACCTTTTTGTTTCTTTTCCGATCTTTTTGTCTGCAACAGAAAATAGAATCCAGAAAATACATTTCAAAAAACCTTTTGATAAGGTATTTGTGTATATGAATAAACAGATATAATTGTATATAGATATATAGTTTTACTCAAAAAGTATTAACAAAAATACCAAAACTCATTAAAAACTGACAAAATCCAACGCTCGACTATATTAACCAAAGGAAAGAATGGATAACAACGGTCATATTCCTGATTTGGTACATCCATTTTCGAAGAAAACGATGGGTTAAAGTCTGGTTTAACAGTTCTAAAACTCCCATTTGTATGATATTTGCTAATAGATAAGGATAAAATCACGTAAAGACTGCAGTAGAGTTTCTAAAGACGTTTATCAAGTTGCCCGCACTTTCTAGACTCCACGTTTGGTATTTTACTCATGACAAAGCTTCTGGTTGTCCATCATTATTTTTGCAAGGTAACTATTTTATTGTAATAATTTTGGACGTACATTATATGTTTAATATCATGGTATCTAAACACATTAACTTTATGTTACATGTTTTCTCATTTTGTATGTGCTTATCTTTAATAACGACGGCATTTGTTCAATTTTATAAAGTATTGTTTATACGCAAATATTTGACACATTTACTTACAAATATGTACATTTAATTTATTTTGTCTTTCAAATCATTTCGACAAAAAAAATGAAAATTGTGGCAGTGGTTGTATTTGTGTTTTTTTGTCCTTAAGGAAATCATATAAAATAGTTTCTTTTACCTAAAGTCACACTTGCCAACTCAGGGTATTATCACTAGGATATTTAATCATAGCTAACATTTGGTATAATTTTATCCAGAATGTAAAAGACAGATTAACTTTTAGTAAATGGTACTACTTGTTTAAAAATTCCACATAAACTAACAGATAACATGAATTAATGCTTTTCCAATGAAATAAGATTAGAAATTTGCAACAGTAGCGTCATGAGTAGGCTTTCTCAAACCTCAAAATGTTCCCAGTAAAAAACCTCTCAACAAAATGGATTTTAATTGAGGGGAGGGGGGAGGTAAACTTAAAGACTTTGATATTAATGATACTTTTGTAGAATCTTTTAACCGAATTTTTCTGGAAAATGTTAAAAACTTGAAAAAATCTAAATAAGTTTCATGTTTTAAGCACATTACAGATTTTATTTTATTCTTTTTGTGCACAGTTTAGAGATGTGTTCATATGAATCAAAATCATTTACACAAATACTAATGAACGAATTACATATAGGCAGTTTTATGGACAAAAATTCTAAAAAAATTTAGACTGTTATAAATACACTTCATAAAACTGTTTATAGCGAAAATCTGATTATGTACCTAATAGTGAATTTATTGTTTTTTTTTTTTTTTTTTCTCTATCTTGTATACATTTACTAAGTTTTAATACCTCCTTAAATATTGCATGTCAATTATAAATATGTTTCCATATCTGTCCTTTTGTAAATTGATTTTAGAGAATATCGTATCTATCTACTATAACATGGAATCCCTAAAACATATTTAGTGACATGCATTCTCTGCTCACTGATATGAAATAAGAATACAGTTTCCTTATAGTCTAAGCCCATCCTTAACAACATAGTTGAAAACTGAATCATAGTAATTATTCCATTTGTGACAGTCAAATCGCCAATTGACGACAGCAACTCTTCAGCTACAGTACTGTTATTCCTTAAGTAGAGATTATAACCCATATGAGATACTTCATATTATGTTTATTAATGAAGAATTTTGGTATCCATCTAAGACCTCAAATGAGGTATGTCGATTTGAACTAGCCAGACTACCTCTAAGTAAATAATTTCTGGTAACCTAAATAATATTTAATTACATTTTATGATACTCTTGTGCATATTTATTGTTTTTGTTCGGACACCTATTAGGAGATTTAAAACCACAAGAAGGTGTGATTTTCAATGTACCTAAAGTTACTGAGGCAGCATGTCACCACATTGTTTTTATCATTTTGCATTGGGATCGTCTTTAAACCCTCATTTCAATATGAATAACATGGAATGTGGGTGAAATTTAACAAGCCAGCCCAACAACAAAAAAAGCATATAGATATCTAGAAGTCATAGAATATGACATTAATCTCCCGAGTCTGAATTAGTTGTTTATAAATCAATTTAAACATAAAGAGCTGCAAAAATTCTCTAGCATAAAAAAACCATAAGGATATGACCAGTCAATAACTTTTTCTGACTTTGGACAAGCACATGGACATATAGCGGGGTAAAACTAGTTTTTGAGATCTCAATCCTCATTATTTTTAACAAAATTTCCTTACTTTTGTTTTGACTTTTCTTCTTTTTGCTTGTTTCTTTTCTTCTTTTCCTGAGAATCAATAATGACAAAATTAAATATTAGTTAGACAGTTAAGATAATGAAGTTTCAGTTCATAGGTCAAAAACGTTTCATGAAGAAACACATATATAATTTACTATTCTGCAAAATGTAGATGCTTTATTTAAATCCGTTTTCTATGGCTGCTCTTCTGCGCCTAAAATCAATAATTGTAAATCATATGATTGTTAAACACCGCATAAAAACAGACTTTAAATGGCCTACTTAATCAATCAATTAGCCAATATAGCAAATAAGCAACAAATCCATCAATAAGCGAACAATCAATCAATTGATCGATGCAATCAACATTGTTTGTTGAAATCCTAGAGACTAAACTATCTTGCTTCTAAACTACCACATGATTACCAAATGTTTTCTATAATATTCTAAAGGGTTAATGTATTGCTTTTTATATCTTGCATTACATTCAAATTCAAAAGATTTGATCAGCTTTTATTTTTACTTAAATCCTTTAAATTTGAAGTTCAGCCTTAGGAGTCTTGGCATGATGAAATCAAATACTAAACGCATAACCTATTAATGCCTTCCATGACACATGATCACATTTTTAACTGTATAAAATATAATAAAATCACGAGGCCAAACAGACGCTAAATTTATTCATTGCATTTTTAGTATCATTATCAAAAATTTTCACTGATATATTGAAGTATAAATACTGTTTTCTTACATTAAATTCATATTTCAAAGATTTAAATAGCAATTTATTTTTATCTAACTCCTATAAATTTCAGTTTGGTCTTGGGAGTCTAGGCATGATAAAATCAAATATGCAGCATATTTGCAGAAACACATCAGTTATGGTAATTTTTAAGGGTTTTTCATAAGAGTTGTCCTTCTTTGTTAATGTTTTGTGACTTTGCGATGTGTCTGCAGTATTACTATTTCAAGGTAAAACAGCCAACCAAAAAACACGGCCGAATTTTAGATTTTGGAGTGGCATATACGCTTGCTCGCACTCACAAGAATCCACTCCAATACATGTTAATATCAAAATCGCTGCCAGACAACACAATTCTGTGTCCACACTTGCATTTATATGAAAAAATGATATTTGACATGATGTTATTTCAAATAATTGACGAAGCTAAAATATTTCTCCTTTTTTAACGAAAAAGAGACGAAGACCCTAGAATAAAAATGTGAAGACGTTGGATTGATTTAATGCTTTTGAAGAACTGAATTTCCAGAGGATTTAATTGTGTGAAAATAAAGATTGTTTACTCGGTGAAGCTCCATGAAAAAAAAAAATTTACCACACTTCATACCCCGGAAATTTAACCACACATTTGAAAATGCATGAGCTTTGAAACGAGTAATCATCCACGGGAGAATTGAAGAAAAAGGCAACTATCATTGCCTACCTGAAATGAATAGCGCTTAGTGACCATATTGCAACATCCCTTATACATGCATTCGACCTTGAATCTTTATGACTTTTATTATACTATTGGAGTTATATTCAAAAGGTAATAAAAGTTTATTTACTCACTTTAATATCTTGGTTCTTTTTGTTTTTATTCTGTCGTTTCTCTTTCTACAATACAACGTAAAAGTCTATGAAACAACAATATTATAGCAAAGAGTTTCTTTTCTCCAATTTCAACATAACGATAACAACACGTTATGAATTAGATGCGTCCTTCTCCGTATCCATGCACTATTAAAGTTTATCAAGCGTCTTCGTGATCTTCATGATGCAGGCTAATCTAGAAATACTGTTTATTCCGTAGGTACTTAATCACAATTCTCTAACGACAGCAGTGCTGATTATCAATTATAAGAATTTGATTTGCCGAATAATTCGTGCAATATAGCATCACATTTTTCCAACCGCTCGCTCAACATAGGAAGGAAGTGAAGATGCCCCTAAACGCAAGAATGATGTTCACTAAAACCAAAGTTTGTGACGGAAATGCATTGAACTCGAGAGTGGTCTATTGATTAAAATTTAACCACATTCTATTTGAACAATGGAAACAATTTTATGCGTGTTTTTATCAAGAAAAGAAATCAAATTAAAACATTTTACTCATTCCAAATTTCATATTACTTTATATTTAGCAACACACTTGGCTTTAATCCATTGCACTTAAGTGTTATTATTGAAATGAAGTGTACCATCGAGGTTCAGAGACTGCCAATTAGGCCAATATTCTTAACCCGCCTAAATTTGAAGAACACAATTATAATATTTATAAAAAATTTATTCACTATTATTGACATGGTGCTATTTTAAATGATTGACTAAGCTAAACCATTTGTCCTTGGGTTTTTTTAGGGAGAAGAGCCTAGAATAAAGATGTAAAAACTGTGGATTGATTTAATGCTTTAAAAGAACTGAATTTCCAGAGGATTTGATTGTTTGAAAATAGGGATTGTTTACTTGCTGATGCTGCATAAAACGGGGTCATTCGGGGTTTCAAAACAAATTAATCACACTTTGTACCCGGGATTTTAAGCATATTTCTGAAAATGTCTGAGTTTCAAAACAAGCAATCAGGCTAAGGGGAATTGAAGAAAAACAAATAGCATCTCCTGCCTGAAATGAATAGCGCATATTGACCATACTGCAACTTCTCTGTAACGTGCATTCGACCTTGAAGCTGTATGACTTTTATCGTATTATATTGTCAGTAATGATCAATTCATACTTGTAGTTGAACGATTGGTACTTGCTATTATGCTAGTTTCAAACAATTTTAATTATATACTACGGTAGTCGTAAATAGTCACTAGGAATAATATCTTTACTCGTGTGGACAAACATCTTATTTCATCTTAATAATATATAATAACTCACTATTTCATCTTGGTTCTTTTTGTTTTTATTCTTTTGATTTTTTCTCTACAATACAACACATAAGTCTATGAAACAACAATTTTACAGCAAAAAAAAAAAAATGACCCCGACTACCTATTTTTTTCAATCGTATAATTGCGATTTACACTGTAACGCAATACCTAAACCGATCATTGGTTTTATTTTCCGATTGGGAAACTTAAATTCGACAGTAATATTGGATAAAAGATAGATCAAGTCAGGATAGTCTTTTCCATTGAAGCTTTTAAAAGTAATAAATTCCCGAAATCTTATTCAATCACAAGTATGAATGTCATGCTAACGAAAACAACATGCAAGTTGAAATCTTGATTAATAGAGTAAGACCATATATAAATATTATTGACATGTATATTGTATTCTGGTAATCCCTTTCCGCCATTCGAGGTAAAAGGTATGATAATCCTGCTAATGGCATCACTACAGAAGTTTTTAACCATCGCCATGTAGATTATTTCCAACTACAAGTAGTTTTGGTGACATGTTTAGTATACACTTTCTGAGCCCCCGAAATGAAAATAGCTAACGGAAGAAGCCTTTTCATTCAATATTGCTTTATCGTTATCTTGTTTTTTCTCTCTTTATCCCAGATTTATCTGATTTCTGTTCAATAAATTAGTAAATAACATACATTATATGCTATAATTACAATGTTTTGACATAATCGTCATACTTTCACAAACTTAATTTTAGCAGTGCAACCACTTCAACTTCATTTTCTAGCAGTATACCTCTACTTGTGGACTGTTAGTCCCAGAGGGTATCATTAGCTCAGAAGTCAATGATTCGGTACTGACATGATTAATAGCATACTTTTCCTAAATTCTCCGTTTTTAAATTAAGAAGAAAGATAAGAAGCTAAGGTTCTGGAAACTCCCCTAGGCATAGATGACCTATTATTATTATTATTATTTTTATTATTATTACTCAAAATATTTACAGCTTTTACTATGTGAATACTAATGTAGTTTATGAAGTTTTAAAACTACTAGGAAATACTACTAGTTGATATAATAAGATAGGAAGGTATGCTTTTATAAAGCAATACGTAAAGTGAGTTGAGTTATCTTTTAGAAACTGCTATCATGATTTTATCGGGAATTAATTGAGAATTTGAATATGTTGCTTACTGTTTTTTCGAAAAATTGCAACGTCAGTTGTATCATAAAAGACGCCGCAAATCAAAATTGTTATTTCAACACGTGATACTCGCTAGGAAATTAAATAAAACCTTTCAAAACGGCTGCGAATATGTATTTGCACACTTTTTAATCGTCAAACGGATGGATTTCAGGAACGTTTTCGCTTCATCATAATCAAAACGACATCTTTAAAAAATATTTTAGCTTGTCTATTGATAATCGTAGTACCTCTTTGCAGTTTAATTGTTACTTACTTAAAGGCGTGTTTGCTTTATATAGTACTGTTGAAGACGTTCTCATTAGCTCATCGATTCTTATAAATCTCTTTATAAAAAATAAATAAAAATTGAGCAACTCTTCTATGGCTATTTTGGAAATCTAATCGATTCAAAATAATTCAAGAAATTTAACCAAATTAATCATAAGGTTAATAATTCAAGCTTTCTGAATAATGAACACGTTGTTGACTTACATTTTTCTTTGCTCCTCTATCATCATCTCGACTTGGCTTTGACTGGAATTCCTAGATAAATAAATATAAGAAAACATTTTAATTAAATTTTGGAATTATGTCCGATGTGATTTCTATAGAAATAACAAACCACCTTAGGGATAACCGATACTATTTTATTATGTTAATCAAGATGAGTTTTGTTAACAATCATACAAATATATCTATGTATACAAAGGCTACTGTGAAAAAAGAAAGCAATGTTGGAATTTTCTGGCAACTTTCAAATTTTCTAAATTTGTTGTTTCTGGAAATTAAAGAAACCAAAGTGCATGCTAATGTTTGTGACATTCAGGAAAAATAAATACCATTACAGCTACGTTACTTCACAGTTTTCTGAATGTAAAGTGGAAAATGCCAAAATTATTTGAATTGATTAACTTCCATGTTTTGCAGGCATTTTTCTATAAAATTAAAAATCACACATCATCACCAAAATTCCTAGATAACAAAATAAAAAAATCCATTTCAATATGTCATAACACATCTACTAACCACTGACGACGTTCCTGACTTAAGACATTCATATAAACATGTAGCAGGGTTAAAAATGGATTTATGTTTTTTAGATCACCCTGTCTCTTTTTTTATCTCCATCAGTGGACTTAAAAAGGTTAATAAAACATCATTCAATAATATCAGTACATGTACTTAACGCTATAATAACGGTATATTAACATGACACGAGCACAAACAAACAATAACGCATCACAGAATGGTTGCAGTTACCGTAAAGAAGATCGCTTAGAATACTTAACCTTAACTTTCACTCTAATAAAAGTGAATGCATGTAACAATAGTTTTAAGCAGCAAAGCAACAAGCAATACAAGAAGGCACGATCTCTTAACTTGTGTGGACTTAAAGCTTATTTCATGTTAAATAATAAATAATTACTCACTTTTGTAGCTTGGTTCTGTTTGTTTTTATTCTTTTTATTTTTTATCTACAATGCAACACAAAAGTCTATGAAACAACAATTTTACAGCAAACAAAATGACCCCGAATTGACAAATGTAAAATATTCAAATGAGAAAACCGCTGCCTATTTTTTTTTTTTTTAATCATATACATGCGATTTAGACTGTATCGCAATACTTAAACCGATCTTCTTTTTTTCTCGATTGGGAACCTTAACTTCGACAGTTATATTGGATAAAAAGACAGATGAAGTCAGGAACAGTCTTTTCCACTGAATTATACGAACTCTACCAATTTGATAGGACACTTATTTTTATTCTACATCGTATTATTCAATATTTTTATACTATGGTTAAATACAAAGTAAATGTAAGCTGTTTTAAGTAATAAATGCTCTAAATCTTTTTCAAACACAAGTATAAATGTCATGCTAACGAAAACAACATGCAAGTTGAAATCTTGATTAAAAAGTAAGGACATATAAATATTATTGGCATGTATGTTGTATTGTAGTAATCCCGTACCGTCATTCGGAGTAAAATGTATGCTAATCCTGCCAATGACATCACTACAGAAGTATTTAACGATCGCTATGTAGATTAGTTGCCTGTACCAAGTCAGGAATATGACAGTTGTTTTCCATTCGTTTGATGTGTTAGAGCTTTTGACTTTGCCAATTGTTAAGGGACTTTCCGTTTTGAATTTTCCTTGGTGTTCGGTATTTTTGTTGTTTTACTTTTTCCAACTACTAGTAGTTTTGGTCAAATGTGTAGCATACCCTTTCTGAGCCCCCGATTGAACCCAGTTGTCTAGGTGAATGCTATATGTGTAATTATATAAAATAGCTAACGGAAGAAGCCTTTTTACTTGATATTGCTTTATCGTTATCTTTTTTTTCTTTCTCTTTCTCCCTATTCCATCTGAATTCTGTTCAATACATTAGTAAATAACATACATAATACGCTATAATTACAATGTTCGGTGTTAACATGTATATCTATTATATAGTCCTTTTTATAAATTTACTGTTTGCAAAAGTATGAATTATTCTAAATACTAAGGATTTTCTTATCCCAGGCATATAACCTTAGCCGTATTTGGCACAACTTTTTGGAACTTTTGGTCCTCAATGCTCTTCAACTTTGTACTTGTTTTGGCTTTCGGGCTTTTTTATCTGAGCGTCACTGATGGGTCTTATGTAGACGAAACGCGCGTCTGGTGTATGAAATTATAAGCCTGGTACCTTTTGATAGCTATAATTTGTGTGTGTCTCTGTCCTGTATCTTCCCCCATTTATTTGTAATGTAGTCCTGTCATGTAATCTTGTCATTTTAATGTTATATTTAACATTACCATAAAAGCGGGAGGTTTGACTAGCCACAAAACCAGGTTCAACCCACCATTGTTTCTTAAAATGTCCTGTACCAAGTCAGGAAAATGGCCATTGTTATATTATAGTTCGTTTCTCTGTGTGTGTTGCATTTTAGTGTTGAGTTTCTGTTGTGTCGTTGTTTTCCTCTTATAATTGATGTGTTTCCCTCAGTTTTAGTTTGTAACCCGGATTTGTTTTTTTTTCTCAATCGATTTATGAATTTCGAATAGCGGTATACTACTGTTGCCTTTATTTTTGACATAATTGTCATACTTTCATAAACTTAATTTTAGCAGTGCAACCACTTCCACTTCATTTTCTAGCACTATACCTCTACTTGTGGACTGTTAGTCCCAGTGGGTATTATTAGCTCAGAAGTCAATGATTCGGTACTGACATGATTAATAGCATACTTTTCTTAAATTCTCCATTGATAAATTTAGAAAAAAAATAAGAAGCTAAGGTTCTGGAAACTCCCCTAGGCAAAGAAGACCTTAGATGAATTTGATTTTTCTAACTATGTTCTTTTGGTCATATAGCTCAGTACGTATTTTTTTTCTG
This sequence comes from Mytilus coruscus, assembly GCA_017311375.1. NCBI lineage: Eukaryota > Metazoa > Mollusca > Bivalvia > Mytilida > Mytilidae > Mytilus > Mytilus coruscus. The sequence goes on along the minus strand of CM029599.1, from coordinate 78,561,499 downwards.
GTTTTGAGCGTTCCTGGTGATAGAAAATCAACAAAAGCGCTTTGACGCACTAAATATATATAATGATTATCATGCATCTCTTGCGTTGTTTTCTATCGTTCCAAATCTAAAATTTGAGCAACCCTTTTGTGGTTATTTTGGAAATCCAATCGGTACCAAGTAGTTCAGGAATTTCAGCAAGGATAATTCTAAAGTAAATAAGTCAAGCCCACTGAATTATGAACACTTTGTTGACTTACATTTTTCTTTGTTCCTCTATCATCACCTTGACTTGGTTTTGACTGGAATTCCTAGATTAATAAAGATAAGAAATTATTTCAGCTAAATTTTGGAATTATGTCCGATGTGATTTCTATAGAAATAACAAACCGCCTTAAGGATAACCGATACTATTTTAATTATGTTCATCTTTTTTGTGAAATGTTGTAGGGCAAGATAGGTTCTTTGAAAAAATCATACAAATATATCTATGAAACAAAGGTAACTGTTTAAAAAAAATAATAGAGCAATGTTGGAATTTTCTGGCAACTGTCAAAATTTCAAAATTTGGTATTTTTCTGGCAATTAAAGAAACCAAATTGAAGACTAATGTTTGTGACATTAAGGAAAAATATCACAGTTTTCTGAATGTAAAGAGTGGTAAAATGCCATCAAAATTATTTGAATTGATTAACTTCCATGTTTTGCAGGAATTTTTCTATTAAATTAAAAATCACCCATCATCACCAAAATTCCTAGATAACAAAATAAAAAATCCATTTCAATATGTCATAACACATCTACTAACCACTGACGACGTTCCTGACTTAAGACATTCATATGAACATATAGCAGGGTTAATACATGGATTTATGTTTTAGATCACCCTGTCTCTTTTTTTATCTCCATCAGTGAACTTAAAAAGGTAAATAAGACATCATTCAATAATATCAGTACGTGTACTTAACGCTATAATAACGGTATATTAACATGACACGAGCACAAACAAACAATAACGCATCACAGAATGGTTGCAGTTACCGTAAAGAAGATCGTTTCAAATACTTAACCTTACTTAATCTTCTTTCACTCTAAAAAAAAAGTGACTGCATGTAACAATAGTTTCAAGCAGCAAAGCAACAAGCAATACAGGAAGGCAATAATCTCTTTACTTGTGTAGACTAAAATCTTATTTCATGTTAAATAATATATAATTACTCACTTTTTCATCTTGGTTGTTTTTGTTTTTATTTCTTTTATTTTTTCTCTACAATACATCATCAAAGTCTATGAAATAACAATTTAACAAACAAAATGACCCCGAATTGACAAATATAAAATATTCAACCGAGAAAACCGCTACCTCTTTTTTTTCAAATCATATACATGCGATTTAGACTGTATCGCAATACTTAAAGCGATCATTATTATTTTTTTTTTTTCAATTGGGAACCTTAACTTCGACAGTAATATGGGATAAAAAGACAGATCAAGTCAGGAACAGTCTTTTCCGTTGAAGTATACGATATCCACCGTTATGATAGGACACTTAACATGTTATTCTTATTCTACATCGTACTGTTCAATATTTTTATACCATGGTTAAATACAAAGTTAATGTAAGCTGTTATAAGTAATAAATGCCCTAAATCTTTTTCAAACACAAGTATAATGGCATGCTAACGAAAACAACATGCAAGTTGAAATCTTGATTAACAGAGTAAGGACATATAAATATTGTTGGCATGTATGCTGTGTTGTGGTAATCCCTTACCGCCATTCGGAGTAAAATGTATGCTAATCCTGCCAATGACATCACTACAGAAGTATTTAACGATCGCTATGTAGATTAGTTGCCTGTAGCAAGTCAGGAATAAGACAGTTGTTTTCCATTCATTTGATGTGTTTGAGCGTTTGATTTTGCCAATTGTTAAGGGACTTTCCGTTTTGAATTTTCCTTGGAGTTCGGTATTTTTGTTGTTTTAATTTTTACAACTGCTAGTTGTGGTCAAATGTGTAGCATACCCTTTCTGAGCCCCCGATTGACCCCAGCTGGCCAGGTGAATGCTATATGTGTAATTATATAAAATAGCTAACGGAAGAAGCCTTTTCACTTGACATTGCTTCATCGTTATCTTTTTTTTTCTTTCTCTTTCTCCCTGATCCATCTGAATTCTGTTCAATATATTAGTAAATAGCATACATAATATGCTATAATAACAATGTTTTGACACACTTTCATAAACTTAATTTTAGCAGTGCAACCACTTCCACTTCATTTTCTAGCACTATACCTCTACTTGTGGACTGTTAGTCCCAGAGGGTATCATTAGCTCAGAAGACAATGATTCGGTACTGACATGATTAATAGCATACTTTTCCTAAATTCTTCGTTGATAAATTTAGAAAAAAATAAGAAGCTAAGGTTCTGGAAACTCCCTAGGCAAAGATGACCTTAGATGAATTTGATTATTCTTACTATTTTTATTGTTGGTCATATACCTCAGTACGTATTTTTCTGGTTTTGAGCGTTCCTGGTGATAGAAAATCAACAAAAGCACTTTGACGCACTAAATATATATAATGATTCTCATGCATCTCTTGAGTGTTTTTTTTTTTCTACCGTTTCAAATCTAAAAATTGAGCAACCCTTCTATGGCTATCTTTGAAATCCAATCGGTACCGAGTAATTCAGGAAATTTAAGCAAGGATAATTATTAAGTACATAAGTCAAGCCCACTGAATTGTGAACACTTTGTTGACTTACATTTTCCTTTGTTCCTCTATCATCATCTCGACTTGGTTTTGACTGGAATTCCTAGATTAATAAAGATAAGAAATAATTTCAGCTAAATTTTGGAATTATGTCTGATGTGATTTCTATATATATAACAAACCGCCTTAAGGATAACCGATACTATTTTAATTATGTTCATCTTTTTTGTGAAACGTTGTAGGGCGAGATTGGTTCTTTGAAAAAATCATACAAATATATCTATGAAACAAAGGTAACTGTTTAAAAAAAAAGAAAGCAATGTTGAAATTTTCTTGCAACTTTCAAATTACCTAAATTTGGTATTTCTAGCAATTAAAGAAACCAAAGTGCATACCAGGCATGGGGCGAATTACATTGCAATGTAATGCATTATATTACAATTACTTTGACAAAACCATGCATTAAATTACAATTACAATTACATGCATTTATCAAAGTAATTAAATTACAATTACTTTTGCAAAGTAATGCATTAAATTACACATTACATTTGTAAATTTTATTATCAAGTAAATAGAAAATTCAAACATTTTGAAAAACAACATGAAGTCACAAAAGGTTATAGCATATGCAGTAACTGTTCCATGTAGTGAATTTAAGTATACATGTAAAAAGTCTATGAAATATGAATATTACATTTTAACATCATAAGGGTTTCGAAGGTTTTATTCTTCATGCGCATTCTTTGTTTCAAGGTATACATCTCTGTGTTTTATCTAAAAAGAAACTACAGAGATGAAGTTTAATACTTATTCTAACTTAATGTTAACTTTACTTTTATAGATATACTTTTAATTTTTTTTAATTTCAATCAAAATATTTACTGAGAATTTATTTCCCAATTATCATAATAAACATAGAGTTTAATTAATGACCATGTGTCAAAATGGTGAAAATATTGATTGTAAAACAAACTAATTAGGGTTTTATAACAATATTCAATTATCTTTCATTTAATCATGACAAAGTATTTTTATCTGACAACAATTGAATACAGTAATGCTTTTCAAATATCAATCTTTTTATGCAGGAAAATGTATGAAAATGTATAGATTAAAATGAGTAAGAAGAAAAAAAGAACTCAATCTGATATACAGTGCTGTATTATTCATTTAGAGTTGTAATTATTTGGTCATTCCAGTATTTATTCCAATTTTTTCCAAGTTCTACATTGGGGAAAGGCCTAATCTCCAAATTACCTCTTAGTGATTTATGGAAAGGATTAAAAATAAATGGAAAATAGAAAATCAATATTCAAATGAGTATGCTCTTAGATAATCAAGAAATCTTAAATTCTGCTTTAGTTAAATCTCCAACAATATGTTAATAATAGATATATAGTGTGTGAAAAAGGTAATGCCATGTAATGCAATGTAATGCATGAAATTACACAAATTTTTGCTAAAGTAATGCATTAAATTACAATTACATGTAATGCAAAAATTGCTGCATTACACATTACATGCAATTACGTGGAAAAATGTAATGCATTACCATGCATTACAATTACATATTTGCATTACCCCATGCATGGTGCATACTAATGTTTGTGACATTAAGGAAAAATAAACACCATTCCAGTTGTGTTGCTTCATAGTTTCTGAATGTAAAGAGTGGTAAAATGCCATCACAATTATGTGAATTGATTAACTTCCATGTTTTGCAGGCATTTTCTATAGAAATTAAAAAAACACCAAAATGAAAAATGAAAAAAAAATATCCATTACGAGATGTCATAACACATCCACTGACCACTGACGATGTTACTGACTTAAGAAACTCATTTGAACATATAGCGGGGTTAAACATGGATTTATCTTTTTTTAATCATTTCTTTTTTTGTTTTACCTCCTCAGTGGACTTCAAAAAGTAAAAAAACATTATTCAATAATATAAATACAAGAACAGTACTTAACACTATATTAACGGTATTTTAACATGACGAGAGCACAAACAAAACAATAACGCATCAAAAAATGATTGCGGTTACCCTAAAGAAGATCGATTCAAATACTTAACCTTAACTTTCACTCTAATAAAAGTGAATGCATGCAACAATAGTTTCAAGCAGCATGCAACAATAGTTTCAAGCAGCAAAACCACAAGCAATACAGGAAGGCACGATCTTGTACAATGCCCAAAACAAATCGGTACAGAATTTGAATGCAGAAAAATAAACGGAACACTCAAACTTTTGATTTTGCTTCAAACTAAAGTAGGTGAAGTGATGTTCATCAAAAAATTGTAACATGCAATTAAAACATAAGAACATTTTGGAACCACGTCAGTGTTATCTTTTGTTATCTATCAATATTTAATTAAGTGTTTGTCATTATTTGTGGACTTTGGTGTTGATGACAGATCTTTAATGGCCTCCTTTCAATTTATGTGCAACATTTTAAGACTTGTGATAGTTAAGAGCTTGATATGTTGTACGTACATATGAATATTGTTGAAGACTGTGTGCTGACTTCTCCATGTTTTTTGGTCATTTTTGGTACTGGAGTGCTGTCTCATTGACGTAAACCTGACCTCTCCTTTTATTCGTATGCAACGACTTAATCTTTTAGGATGTATTAAGTTTTATTTCAGGTGCCTCGTTGTTGGTGTCTAATTTTACTATTTGCTAATATTTATTGATTATTGACAAAAAACTGTTAAACGTTCCATATTTAATTTTTAACGTATGAAAGATAATTTTAACGTTTCTTTTTCCGAAAGAAAAAAATAAATATCGGTAATATTGATATAATATTAATTTGCTGGGTAACAAAAAAGAAAAATATTGTCAACTTAAACATCATTTCCCTTCCAAACTTATTCAAATAAGTTTAAAGAATGAAATCACACATACACACATAAATTGTTTGTGATTGTGGTCCATAGCTTACATTTTTTGCGTCGTCTTTCTGTTTTCTCCTTTGTTGTAATTGACCGTTGTTTCCTGGTTTCTCCTGCATTGGAAAAAAGAAATTAAGCTCGTAGCAAGTGTTGAATAAAATTTGTATACTTCCTGCTTGTTTTAGTTATGCAACAATTGGTGACATTACATTGCTGATCATAATATACGTCCTATAAAAGGTCCCATAACGAGTGAACATTGAATATCGCTTGATCTCAACTCGAGTTACTGAATTTCAATATAATAACAGACGAGCATTTGGCTGGTTTATTATAATTGAAATTAAAAAGCGAAAGTTGATATCAAGCGATATCCAATTTGTTAACCCCATTCCCTTATGTGAAAATTGATCTTTGTCCTGGTGACATATTATCTATTTAGAAAGCTTCACTACAAATGTAAGTCTGCTTACGGTATTGAGAATATTGTTTCATGAACATAGTTTACTGTTAACAAACGTTTTCAAGCTTTTTAGTCGTACGCTTCAAAATAAGATAGAATTTGACAAAAAGAATGTGAAATATGTGAGTATTTTGTATAGTATTGAAGAAATCATAAATATCTTTTGTTAAGGGGAAATGTGGCCTTTGACCCAAGAATAGCCTATGAAAATGTTTCAATTTCGTTATACATTGCAGGATAAGCCGACCAAATTAACTCATTTTCGTATCACTTACATGTATCAATATCACACTTCGTTCAGTGTGATACGAGAAATATTTCTTAATGCGCGAAAGAGATTTTAAATCACAGCCATAAGAGTTCCCGGTTAACAATATGCAATGTCAAATGATACACTGTAAGTACGGCCTACCTCTGACATATTTGCAGATTATTGATTCAATCAAAATACTGTGCTATTTAACAGTCTCTTATGTACACTTTCATGTACATAACTATAACAATATATATACACTAAATGATATGTATAACATTAAATTATGAACATTTGTATGTGCAAATGTCAATTTTGAAATTTTGTTTGAACTTCATAGTGTATTAAAACTATCAATAATAAAATTTATGATTTCTATTTACCCTCTCCCGTTCCTGTGTCTGCTTTACGTCTCCTGAGACTGAAATAAAATTAATTGAGCTAATTGTTGATAAAATATTCATTAGGTATTTTATTTATAATTTTGATAGCATTAACCCATGACGCTTATTTAAGTCTGCACAACACGTGTTTCATGATAAAGCTGATAAATTACGGTTAAGATCAAACTTTTGGAAAGCTAAGTTCACAGAACTTTTGGGAGCATTAAATCAAAAGTTGTCCGGAACAAAACAGAAAATCCCTCTAAGCAGAAAAAGAAAGGCAAAAGATACCAAAGGGACATTCAAACTCAAAAGTAAAAAATAGACAGACAACACTATGGCTAAAAAGAAGAAGACAAAAACAGTACACAAAACACAACATAGAAAACTAAAGACTGAGCAGCACGAACCCCCACCAAAAACTGGGGGTCATCTCAGGTGCTCCGGAAGGGAAAGCAGATACTGCTTCACATGTGGCATAGAAGTTGTAGTATAACGCAGAGCCGGACATTCTGAGGTACACGTATGGTACTAATACCAGTGTGCACGTCGTGTGTGGGTTTAAACATTTTGTAATATGAATTGTCATTTTCATTTGATCTTCGAGTGAGTTGACTTCTGTTATTTTTAGAGGAGTTCATTAAGTGAATGGTTTTCTAGTTATTGCACTATCAAATCCCAAATTTGACCGCTTGCATCAGAAAAAAAACAAATAATATAAGGAGCTTAGACCAGTGCATTAACTTCCATCTAAGAAATGGGTTTTGTACTGTCAAGCTGTCTACCAATCATAGGGTCCCCGCCCAGTGCATTTGAATGAGAAACTGGCATTTTGATTGGATACCTCTTCTTATCGTGTCAGTATTAATATTCCAAAAATATATGTCACTGAATGTTCAGTCATTTCCTCCGTTTCACAAAGATATTTCTCCGTAAATTGAGCATACTTCAAATATAAGTCCAGGGACCTGGCGCAATCAAACAACCAATTAGTCAATCGATTTTTTTCCTTGTTATTGGGAAAGGAAGAGTACCTGCAAAATTGGTCTAAAGTGTTTCTTTCTTATCATAAAGTTTAACTTCTCTGACACTACACGTCTTCTTTGGACTTCGAAATCAGGAATAACAGTACTTCGAATAAGATTTAAAACTCTCCACCTCAGGAATTTTCGGAGATCGAACACTAATCAATAACACACGAATCACTCTCGGTCTGTGAACCTCAATGTTAATCACACGGCAACAATTCATTTACATGTATCTGAAATACAAATCCTACTGAATAGTATAGTAAGCGCGCCAATATTTGATTGAAGAAAAACAGTCAAGTTTCCTTCGTCAGCATTTAACCTTTGATATGTGTCATCGCCCAGTCATATAACAAATCATTTATAGCCACGACTTAATCATTAACATACTTAATGCTCTCGAAGCTACGCATTCAATACGTTAATAAGTGAAAAGCATGCTATATATAAAAATAACTTGTAATGCGCAATACACAAAAGAATCGGACACATGTTGATAGGGACAATAACTTTTATCATCCTACTTCCCTTAAGCTTCATCTATATTACCCTGCATCACGATCACGTGACATTAGAACATATCACACTGATAAAAACTGATCAACGACGTCTCAATGTGAATGTAAAATTTTACAGATAAATTCCGGTAAGCGTAATAGTTTCAAAGGCATTTGATGATTCCTGAACGATTGTTTTTTGTAAATCTTATATTTTGGACAGTTTTTTTTTTTTTTTTTTTTTTGCTGTGTACAGTTTCTGCTTTTATCTTTTATAGTTTTCCATTACTTTTAAGTTTATTTTTAATGATATGCTTAGGCCGTTTTGTTAACAATGACGGCGGTTAATACCAGATGCCTGGTGACGGCAATAACCTACCTTGCCAATGGACCATATGAGTTACATCTGGTATTTGTTGTATTTGTTGTATTTTCAATGTAGGTTGTCAAATTATTATTATTTAAGAAAAAAACAAGTTTCCTGTCGATACAATGTACTTATATTTCGACATTACCCAAGTTCGTTTTTTTTTCTTCTCTCTCTCTGACTGTTTATGGCATCTTTACAATAAATCCGTTGGATTTGCACTGATTGATTATTTTATATAAGAACATGCTTTATTTATTAGTTGTACATGTAATCAGGTTGAACTAGTTTTTAGTAAATGTAAGTACTTAATATCATTTGTCTTTTTGTTATTATTTTTTTTTTTTTTTTTTTTTTTTTTTTTTTTTATGGTACTTCGTCTTAATCTGATGCGTAACTATTTCAAACTGATTTTTACAGTTTGTTCTTGTATTGTGTTATGCTGTAACACCACCGTGTCCGTCGAATGTTTTGTACACATCATAATTATGATTTTCTTGTTTAAACATCGAGTTTATTTAGATATATTCCGTCTCAAGTTAATTTGTTCATATATTAGGCATTAATTTGTTTATGCATTTATCATTCTATTTACAGTAGACGAATTTTCAAACAAATTAAACATATATATATATATACTTACCCCGGCGGTCCTTTTTACGCCCTTTCTTGGCATCGGTGAAAAGGGGTGATGTTACTGAAAATAAGAGATTAAAGTATAAAACAATGATAATGGGTGACATGTTTTGATTAATGTTGTGTCAATTATATTCAACATACAATATTATCAAACCGATAACTGCTTATATATATGACCATCCATTGAACTTTTGTGTCCATCAATTGCCTAGGTCACATCAGGTAAACGTTCATCTGTTACGTCAAATTGTAACGTTGTTTTTAAATGTACTGGGTCGTCAACGGTTTCTCAAGGTATTAACTAAAACAAATAACTCAAAGATTAAACCTTGTGTTTTGATTAATATTGATGACTTGATTGAACCTTCTTTACTCACGTGTTAGTTAAGTTTTTTTTTTTATATACAATTATATATGTGATGATAAACAAGTTAAAGATAAATGGTTCTGTATTATTAACAAAATACGGGTTACGTTTTTGAAGCTCTTATGGTTGTCCTTCCTATTTTGATTTTTAACTTTAGGGCGGCCCATTGATAGCAAAATTAGCAAATATGAAGTATAAAATAAAAGATAGCAAAAACGAAGTAAAAAGAAAATATCAGAAAAGAAATTGAAAAAGAAAATAAGAAAAATCCTTCAACTCCTTTGGACTAAATAAGTATTCGCACAAAAAATTAAGTAGCATTGAAGATTCCAACGGAACGATCAGATTAGCTTGTTCATTCAAATATCATGCAAACATAATTTAATTCCTGGAAATATCGTTTAGGTATCAGATCAATCCGGTCGCTTGAGTGGAAACGTTGATGTTCTGTGTCATCGGAAATTGCGACTCTTAAGTTTTAATTAGTTTCGTTGTAGATAAACTACTGGTACAAAGTTAGAATGGGACATATGACAGCAATCGAGTCGGATATTAAAAAAGTCGGATGTCAAAAGCACCATACGAACACCGTGTCTTTCGTCAGATACTTGTCGACTGGGTTGGCTTAAAGTGTTGGTTTTTTTTTTTTTTTTTTTGAGACAATGCTGCATGGATTTGTATTTTCATTTTTATGCTCAACTCTTTTCAATATTCTCCTGCTCCTTATCTTAACTGAAGGATCGTCTCCTTACCATTTAATTTGTAATTAACTCCTTTATTTCGGTTAGCGTATCTGTATTTCAATATAAATTCATGAATTAAACATTATGTTTATGAATCAGAAACACAAGTTAATGTGTAGGTTATTAAGTCAACATAAACAAACTTTTTTTCGACATTTATTCATAAGACTTCAGTTTGTTTTTCTATTTTTCTCCTGATGGCAAGAATTGAAATTAAAATTTGATCCACTACAATCCATAGAAACCTAAGGAGATTTTGCGATTCATTATTATTTTATTTTTATTAAAAAAAAATCCAGCATTACTCCTAATTCCAGTCATACAATGATACTTTAACTACTACATAGATTGTTAAGATACATACTATTTTATAAGTAAAGTTTTAATGATATATAACTTGATCAATTGTAAACATGACTTTCCAAAGAAAGAGAGAGCATCTGAACGCTTTAGCTTCCATTCACAAGTTGGTTCAATGAAGCAAAGACTAACATGTATATAAATAAATGTTTTCCATTCTACTCAACTGTGATTTTAATAATGGACGTGTGCAAGGCTTACAAATGTATTTCATCTTTTTCAGCGATATCTTACGATTCTTATAATTCTTGTGATTTTATAATCAATATGCTGTGAGTTCCGAAAAAAACAAACTATTCATCAAGAAAACATTAAGCTGAATTTCATGAGAATTAGGTTAAAAATGCTATAAAAATTAGATATTATACCTGTATACAGAACAACTAGCCAAATGAGCAGATTCCACCGTAAAAGCATGTTGCTTTTACTGATGCACGCTGACACAAAGACTCTACTGATGCAGTTGTGACTTTTTATAGTCAGTTTTCAAAGGGAAAAAGGATTAAAGCCTTGTTACAAATGCAACTGATTGGGTATAATTTTCTAAGCAAGATTTTACGAAAAGAAATGGGCGTGTTAGAAATAGTTTGACACTTTGTCCTAAGAAAAATTTCTCCGTTCTTTCAAAAGGATGAAAGGAATAATTTGTAAGATTGAATTCCTATAGTGAACTTTCATAACAAAACAGTGACAACATGTTGTGATTACAAATCTGAAATACATAATTACAAGTAAATTAAAAAAATCTCTTTCTTTGTTGTATTTTTCGTATGGCTCTTTCACCCGAGCGATCACGATCGAACAGCCAATGAATTATTATAAAGTTACATGTTTCATATGAATTTTGTGCAGTTTTTTTTTTTTTTTTTAGTTATCTGAAATGACAACCTTGAGAACAATTTAAACATCAAAGACTGTTTATGCATGAATGAAATATCTTAAAAATCAATTTTTACGTCGTTAATTTGAATGAATAGAAGTAGCATGTTCCTAAAAAAAATCTTCACACTATCTGAATGAATTGTATGTGATTTCTAGGGAACACGTTACGTCCAGCTTCTTAAAATTGTTTATAAAAAGTATCTTAAGAAGTCGAATTAAAAAAGAGATAATGATTAAACAAGTATGTCTGTTATACACTAATAAAACTTCAAAAAGATAACAGGAATTGACATTTTGACCAAATATAACAAAGAAGACAGTAGCGTTTCCATAACGCAGCACCATTTCTGAATCAATACCTATTTTATTTGAACAGAGATTGGAAGCCCGGTCTTCCTAATTGATCCAAACTAGATCTTAACAGTGCCTTGATCCCCGGTCTTCTGAACTGGTCCATACTTATCTAAACAGTTCCTTGAAGCAACATGATACTAAACGTTACATAATAGGAATGTGGACAAATGCATTTAAAATTTACATAAGTATTTTTGTAATAAATATGCATCATCGTTTCAAGATTTGCTGAAATATAGTAGTATTGAAACTGTCAAATTAGATGCTAAACGGTATACAGCATTAGGTTGGAAATTAAGATTTAGAAAAGCATAGGAGCCCGTTGTTTCCTAGACCGTCATAGACACAAAGTTATGGTTATTTTTATATGCAACAAGTATGGCAATGATCACATATGTAATGCATTTAACTATATTTAGATGTGCACGCCAAAATATTGTATGTGCAAGCATATTTGTTTGAGATACAGTGTTGTACAGCCTGTTATAACCTGTGCAAATAGTGGACAAACCACAAGTAGTACTAATAGTCCTTAGCAACATGGGATTTTTCATAGGTTGATATCAGCATAACAAAAAGCATCAAATGTTCTACCCTTTGCACCAAAACAAATGCAAAATAACACCAAATTCAGATTTCCTAAATTGATGCAGCAATGTTATTATCAGGATTTTCAGAGTGGTTTAGATTAAACTATAATGGCCCACGTGTCTCAAGTTTTGCAAACAATGTCATATTTCAATCCTGGTATCTATGATGAGTTTATTTACAACCACTGGGTCGATGCCACTGCTGGTGGAGTTTTTATTCCCCAAGGGTATCACCATCCCAGTAGTCAGCACTTCTGCGTTGACATGAATTATCATTGATATGGTCATAATTATAAATTAACTGTTTACAAAACTTTACATTTTTGAAATACTAAGGATTTTCTACCTCAGGAATAGATTACCTTAGCTGTTTTTGGCAAAAATTTTAGGAATTTTTGGTCCTCAATGTTCTTCAACTTCGTACTTTATTTGGCCTTTTTAACTTTTTTTGATTCGAGCGTCACTGATGAGTATTTTGTAGACGAAACGCGCGTCTGGCGCAAATACAAAATTTCAATCCTGGTATCTATGATGAGTTTATTTGACAGAGGTTTACAAAAATGAAACCCATTTGAAGCTAAAGAAAGAAGTTTAACGTTGTAGGATGATAGGTCCTTTTTCTAAAATGCTAATTTCAACTTTAAGAATATCGCCAATTAGGGAAGTTGCTAAAAATTACAGGTTGGCGCCTCATAATTCACCTGTCATATCCTCCGATTTAGAGCAACAGTGATTGTATTAACCCAGAAAATAGCAAAGTGAAATATTCTTTGTTTGATAAAGTGATCAGGATGATATCTAAATTTATGAAACAAATATCCTTTGCGCTAAAATGGACACTAGCCAAGCTTTTCGAATTGTGTTTTGGTACACTAAGCTGATTTTGATCTCCTTTGTATTTTCTTAAATCAGAAGGCTGTCCAATAGCGTGTGTCGACTTTGAAAAATTTGCTTTTTTTTGCATTGAGTCTTAAGACCTCTATTTTGCTAGTTTGTTTTTCTTTGCTGGGGACAGTTCCACAAAACAAAATGTACAATATTGATAGAAATTTTCAATGAAGTATGTAGTCGGCCTGGTGTGGCACTGGGAGAGAATAAAACAGTAGGTCCTACCACATGTATACATGTTAAGGTCAAGAAATCGACACAGTGCTTACGTAAGTACAAATCTCTCCTCAAAAACAAAACTGAAAATGCTTCTGAGTTCATGTCAATAAAGAATCTGGCCTTGAAGGTACATGAATCAATTACAGGGTTGATGGCATATTGTTTTCAAAGACAATTATATCGACCAGGCAATAACATGTTATTGAAAGATCAAGTTGTAGCCAAATCCTCCCAAACCTTCATTATTTATTAACTTTATTACGTGTAGTGCTTCAGAAATAAAAGCATTTAAAATCTACAATTTTGTAGCCAATTATTCGTTAGGTACAAACTCGAGTTTGAATTTTTTGATAGTTGGTAGTCTAGTGTTGGATAATTAGCATTTGTAGTAATAAGTTAAATTGCAGCCTCACTGGGGTCTTTTTCCAAATTAGACAGTAAGGCGCGAAATTAGCAGAGAAATTTATCACTACCAACCCAATGTATTCAATATATTAATGTTAAAGAAATGATACTGGTTTAAATTTTAGCTTGAATTGTGTTAATAGTACACGGTAAATGATATTCAGAGGAATCATTACTACATACCGAGCTAATAAGTCTGAAGACTACTTATCAGTGCATGCGAACTTAAAGTTTCGGTATTTTGCAGATGTGTCTGCACTTGATTTAACATTTATATATTCAGTGAACAATTATGATAGCCAGTGATTACGAGGGATCCTCAGACAACCTATTGTTACCAGGTAAGACATATTATTTAAATATATATCTATATAGATAAATAAAGCTGTGGCCAAATACCGCCAAATCTTCATTATTTATTTTTTGTTATTTGTTGTGCCTCCTCAAGGATAAGTGATGTAAGGTTGCGAAAAGTCAATAAAATATGTCTAACCATTCCGATTACAACGATGCACAGACATAAACTTATAATAAGTTGAAGACTTAAACCCACGAACGATAGAAAAAAATGTTCAATCAGTGCAAGATAATTACGTGGAATGAACAGAGGACATCAAGACACAGTTTTCTATTAGGAACAGGTTGCTGGAATAAAATAACTGATTATGATATAAAAAATGATTATCTTTATCACTCACAGCTTGCTTTTCATAACAACATATGAAATAAACATCCTACACAGTAATACGTTTTATTGTTAAGATATACATCCTTTCCATTATACAAATCAGTCGACATAATTAAATATTGATCACGCTTATGTAGAATCTTCCACGTTTCAAATTTGAAGCTGACGAATGTTAAGTTCTGATAATCATATCATAATTAAGTTTAGTTTTCTCTATTGCATTATTTGACTTTTTGTTATATTTTCTTATCATACATACAAATAAGTCTTCCAATATTGTGCTTCTATTTTGATCGCGCGGTAATGGTAAAAATATTATTTTCGTCACTAAAAACCCTGTGTATAGCCTACAACTGTTTTTAATGTACAAGTGGAAAAAGTATAACAAAAATACCAAACTCCAAGGCAAATTCAAAAAGGGGAAGTCTATAAAAACTGACAAAATCAAACGCTTTCAACCAATGGAACAATTAAAAAACAACTGCCATATTCCTGACTTGGTACAGACATTTTCCGAAAAAAAAAATGGTGGCTTAAACCCGGTTTTATAGCTAGCTAAACCTCCCACTTGTATGATAGTTGTTTATAGTGTTGAATACAAATAGTGTATTTTACCAGTAAGATTCAGAAAAATCAAGGAATTAAAATTTGCTAAGGTGTTATTCCCTGATTATAATTATAAAGAATT
Source organism: Mytilus coruscus (assembly GCA_017311375.1). Lineage (NCBI taxonomy): Eukaryota > Metazoa > Mollusca > Bivalvia > Mytilida > Mytilidae > Mytilus > Mytilus coruscus. The sequence continues at coordinate 78,546,089 of CM029599.1, read as the reverse complement.
TGTCAAATTCAATAAAGTTTTGACAAAGCTATTCATGTCTAAAACTTTAATCCCAGCTAGTGTCTAAATGACAGTGTAAAATCAGAAAAATAACCTAAGAACACCTTTCGGGAAAAGTTTTGTCAATCCGCTACGTGCAAAGGTTGACATCTTTGAAATTTTTGTAGACACAAAAAAATGAAATAATTGACTAACTTTTTATTGGTTTCTTGGTTTTTGTCTTAACATTTTTCGGGGTTTAGCACCACTGTTGAAGGAGCTACATCAATCTTTAAAAGCTCAAATGGTGCAAAACACTTGTCCTACCTCCATGACAAATATGTTGTTGTCCCGCAGATAAAACCCCAAACAACATCGTTTTTGTGTGTAAATCAAATTACATAAACTGCTTGATAAATGAATTAGGTATTGATGATTCACTTGGAAACTCAACAGGTACACCCACGACACTTACTTAACGGGAAATCCTGGATAATCATAGGTCTGGTCTATGTTCTTTTGGAATTTCAACCAAAAATGAAGAACTGGATCTTTCGTCACTTTATTGGATACCTAAATTACATAAGTGTCCTTACAAACAACGGTATATTGCTGGGTCTTCCAAGTGCTCCACAAAACCTCTTTCTAAATTAATAACATCAACTTAATCAGCAATCAAAGCCGGGCTTCAAAGTAATTGTGAAACTACCTATTCTAGAGGTGGCTTCAACAATATGTGGATTCTAAAAAATTCCAAAGATCTTTTAGAGTACAAACAATCTAAGACTCTTTCATCTTGCAATAGTATTAAAACATTTGACTTTTCTACATTTTACATAAGTATTCCCATTTCCAAACTAAAAGACAAATTGAAAGAGTTGGTCCTGCTTTGTTTCATAAAAAAGAATGATTAAAGTATCTTGTTTTGGGGAGGAATAAATCGTACTTTGTAAAAAATCACTCTGATTTAAACAAAAAATTCTCTGAAACTGACATTATCAAGATGCTTGATTTCTTGATTGACAACATATTTTTTACGTTTTTGGGGACGTGTTTTTCAATAAACAATCGGCATTCCAACGGGAACTAACTGTGCCCTTCTTCATGCCGACTTGTTCCTTTATTCATATGAGGCTGATTTTATACAGGAACTTCTTAGGAAGAAAGGAAAGGTAAGCAGTATCCTTTAACTTTACTTTCCGCTATAAAGATGATGTTTTCTCACTAAATAATTCAAAATTTGGTAACTATGTTGAAAGCATCTATCCCGTCGAACTTGAGATAAATGATACAACAGATACAGTCTGCCTCATATCTTGACTTACATCTAGAAATTGACATGAGGGTCGGTTGAAAATAAAGCTTTACAACAAAAGAGATGATTTCAGCTTCCCAATTGTGAACTTTCCATTTCTATGTAGCAACATTCCAGCAGGGCCTGCATACGGAGTATATATCTCCCAGTTGATACGATATTACCGGCCTTATTTTTCCTATCATGATTTCCTTGAAAGAGGGTTGCTGCTCACAAGGAAGCTATTAAACCAAGAGTTCCAAGTAGGGAAGTTGAAATCATCCCTTCGTAAATTTTACGGACGCCATCACGATTTGGTTGACCGTTATGGAATATCCGTTGCACAGATGATAGTGGATATGTTCCTTATGTCGTAACTACAATCCCGCCCCCCTTTTCCCGAATGTGACCTACCGAATTAGACTTATTACCGGGTTTGTACTAACATGAGCAACACGACGGATGCCACATGTGGAGCAGGATCTGCTTACCCTTCCGGAGCACCTGAGATAACCCCCAGTATTTGGTGGGGTTCGTGTTGCTCAGTCTTTAGTTTTCTATGTTGTGTTTTGTGTACTTTTGTTTGTCTGTTGGTCTTTTTCTTTTTAAGCCATGGCGTTGTCAGTCTATTTTCGACTTATGAGTTTGAATGTCCCTTTGGTATCTTTCGCCTCTCCTTAATAATGTCAGTTTCAGAGAATTTTGAGTTTAAATCAGAGGGATTTTTTACAAATATATCCCTCCCTAAGACAAGATACTTGTATCTACGTTGGCCATTCTTTTTTATGAAACAAAGCAAATACTCGCCACATCTAGAATAAGTAGTTTCACAATAACTTGGAACTTGGCTTTGATTGCTGATAACATTAATGTTAATAATATAGAAAGAGGTTTCGTGGAGCACTTGGAAGACCCAGCAATATAACGTTGTGTGTAAGGACACTTATGTAGTTTAGGTATCCAATACATTGAAGGAAGATCCAGTTCTTTATCTTTAGTTGAAATTCCAAAAGAACAGAATTATGATTATCCAGGATTTCCTCCTTGGTAAGTGTCTTGGGGTATATGTTGAGTTTCCAAGTGAATTGTTAATACCTAATTCATTTATCAAGCAGTTTATGTAATGTGATTTACACATAAAAACGATGTTGTTTGGGTCTTTATCTGCGTGGACAACAACATATTTGTCATGGAGATAGGACAGGTGTTTTGCAACATTTTTACACTTAAAGATTGATGTAGCATAGGTATTTATAGACCCATTCAGTTTTTTAATTTTGATTTGTATTAACTACGTCACAGCCTTAATCCATTCGGAAAGAGTATATACGTCTACTTTCTCGCGTTTAACCCATTGCCTCGATTGAATCCATCTGTATTTTGAAGTTGTGTTTCCAATTGATGGATTTAGGCTCACGGTATGTCGGGCTTTCGGATAACATATTTCGCAGAAAAGTGTTATTGACAATGTTTAGGTCACCAGTAAAAATGTGACCAGTCGGATTATATATGAATGGTCAACAATCACAGGTGCAATCAGTAGGTTTAGACTTAAAGTCGTCAATATTGCGATCATGCAACACGTGTTTGTAATTGTTTTTGGTATAGGTGTAAGAAATGATAGGTAAGGACTGATCTTTAAAATAGGGAGAAAATTGATATTTAATTGGTTGCTGGTTTTTACAAAACACTTTTTTTCATGCACAATCTCTAGTAACTTCCTTAAACCTTGTGTTTGATAGCAGCAATAAGTCTTGACTGAATGTTATGTTTCCAATTTGACACCAAAAAATTGTTAAAAAAATATATCGCTATTTTATTTTTTAAAAGGGTACAAGTTACATCTCGTGAATTAAATCATCCCATTATAAAATACATCAAAATACCGGACCAATGTACTGCGTATCACTGCAGGTTTCCCAATAATTAATGTGTAAGTAGCATTAAAAGCAGTTTAAAAGACCATATTTCTGTATTTTTGGTTAAAAATAGAAAGACAAATCGTTCCACCCGTTTAACTTTAACTTAATTTTATTCATATTACTTCTAACATATTTTGTTATTTCATCAACCATTCTGTAAACAAATACTGAGTTTGCATTTCCCTTTTTCTAAGAGTTTTTGACATTTACTGTAGCAAAATATAGCCATTCTTTTTTATATTGACAAATTAACTCACGTACTCAAACTTCGATATATCTTGAAATTAGATTGCAATTGTGCTGTTAAGATATTATGATAAAAAATCAAAAACAGCAATACACTCTTTAGACCAAACAATACCAGTGATTAAGTGCAAATCGAATGTTATGTGCCATCCTCAATATCAATAAAAGGAAGCTTTTTACAACATGACATTGTTTTTCATCTTTAGATATCGGTATGAACTTTACAATTGACACAGTTAATAAAAAGTTGTTGATGTCATGGCAAGCCTTTCAAGTCTGCTGTGCCTTTGACATTGTTCTGATGCATGCTTCACCGATTAATGTAAAATATGATGTATATAATGAACATTTCATTTCAAGGGATCCATTTTTAACATTCATTATCAATTTTACCCGCCTGGTTGCACAATGTAAGTTCACGTCAATTTGTTATTTATAATATTATCAAGTTTGCAACAGATGGGTTTTTTTCTTCCGTATATCTCGAAATAACTTTGAAATTCGTTTACTTTTTCACGTTAACATATAAGTTCATGTAGATGGTATAATATCTATAAAAAAGAAAAGAAAAAAACAACACAGAATATCAATTCTAAAAGATCAAAAATACCAGAATTTCACTTAGGAAATATCAAAATTAGGAGAAACGAAATCTGTTTATGTGTAACTGAACAATTATAAGCAATTTGACCCCCAAAAAATGTGCAAAATTTGTATTTATCATTCACCAATACGATTGTTATTTTAAAGGGCATGTACCTAGATTTATATTCTTCTAGTATGTAACCTCTTGACTTGTTGTATCTTCTTATTTAACTAATATTACCAAAGTAGTTTGCAAATGTCTGAAAAGGAAAATAATAAAGTAATAATTTGATTTTAGACCTTACAATTTCATTGTATAGAAATTGTAGATAATTGAGAAAAAAAATAATATTGATTTTGACATTTGTTTAAACGAGTAAATTAATATATATAATTATCTAATACAACTATTTGTGGCATGTAATACCGTACACGTGTGTGTTTTATATTCAAAAAAAGCAAATAGAAAAATTCTGCCTTAGTTGTCTCTATGTCAGACATCAAAGTAGTGGACCATCACAAAATAATAGAAATCATAAGGGTTGACTGGGCATATACATATGGTTATTCCTGAACTTCTCCCATACTGTAGAAAAATCCATGCTTACGAAGGTTGTCCGTTCGGCTACATGGGATGTATAAATACACTGCCACGTCTAGTTGGAATAGAGACGTTTAACCTGATACCTCGTGTAGGGAAAAAGCCTCGGTCTCTGCATGTTAAAGAACACTTGCAACAACTCTGAGGGGTGCGTTAATGTCCTGTTATAAGGCAAAATTTCTACCCCTATCCAACCTCGTTTTCCAGTGACAGTCGAAATATCCTGCTCTCATCAAGGTCAACCTATTTTGCAGAACCTACCTATTGTATTTATTCTCGTCCTGGGCATTTGTGTTACTAAAAATATTGACTGCAGGATAACGATATCATAAATTGTTTACTAATAATTTTTAAAATAAAGCGATTCAAAATACTGATATATAAGGACTCGTAGAGGCGTGCTGTCAATTGGGTCAAATTAAAGACTTTAAAATTGGTATTTGCTGCTTCTCTGCTAAGCTCGCGGCATTAAGGATTAAGGGCAAATTTAAAGTATCATTCTTCATATAGGAGTTTACTAAAAAAATATATATTTCGGTTTCAAGTTTTTACGGTTAAATTATTATTTAAAGTATAAGCTCAGTAATAGAAAAAACAAATTTATAATATGAGAAATAAACACAACAACGAGCAGCACAGACACAATTATGATCTTTGTATCATGAAAAATAGCATATCCGCCATTTTGGTTTAAAAAACTGATATTCTACATATAGAGGATTTTGATAAAAAGCGTCATTTCGCTCTCAAATTTTACAATACTTATAATTTTAGGAATTGTCACACATCTGTCTCTTTGGCTTAATAAACTTTCTGTGAAAGGTTTAACTTATACTGCAATTGTTCTGTCACTTCGTCTGGTATTTTTTTGGATAAATGTCAATTCTCTGATTCTTCCTTTTACTGCATTGAAGTTATGCATACTTTATTCCGGATATTGCAAAAAACATGTAGTTTATGAGGTTGCTGTACGTAGTAAATTCATCGATATGAAAGTAAGCTAGAACAGCCTGATTTTTTTTTCAGCAGGTTTCAGTACTTGCATTCAGTAACTGTGAGTATTATGTAATACAATATTTTCGTTTACCATTGTTTTGTTTGTACTTATACTTTGTTATTTGTATTGGTATTTGCTGTTTTTCCGCTAAGCACAAATTTTAACCTAAAAATTCAAATTGTAGTATGTCCTTGAATTCTTAGAAAGCAATTAATACTTGCATATGTTGATTGCAGGACACGCAGCATTCAATTTACTAAATACAAATGTAATCTAAATGAAAAGTTCAATGTTTGCCATATAAAACAACTATTTAAACTAAGTATTCATATTACATCTATAAAAATTTAACTAACCCATCATACTTTTTTTCAATATTTATACATTGTAACACAAGAAAGCTTGCGATTTCCAATGCTTTATTTTTTATATATTCATCAGGAAAAAACCCTCATGCACATATAGTTGCCATACCAATTCGAAATGAATGGGATTTAAAACCATCGGTTTGTCTATACCAATCACTAACAGAGATATTTTACCCATGCTGAAAACTGGTAACTAGTAAGGGGTTCAGTCCAAAAGACAAAACAAGGTCCTGCTTTAGGTGGACGATATTTAATAAAATCTGTCATTAGTTGTACTGGACATACCTTGTTATTTTGCTTACTAGAAATGCAAATTGTTGTTCCAGCACCAAGATGATCAGTTTTAGATGAGGTTAAAAAGACCTCCAATCTACCAACACAAAGTTTAATGTTCTCAACAGTCACTGTATGTATCTGTTTATTTTTGCTATCAACTGTTAATTCACCGAATCTCATTAAACCACGAAAAGCTAGTGAAAATGCCGCTATTGACAGTTTTGTTTCATACTCATTTTTGCAAACTATTGACAGTGACCCCAAAATATTTTCGTGTAAATCGTTGGTTATAGGTAATCTCGTGTCGTTTGCATCCCTAAACCTTTTTGTTCGTTCAATCATTTTCCTAATCTCATATATCTGTGTATTGTCTTCAAAATTGTTAATTTTATAAAAGAAACTTAAGCCAGAAATATAGAAAGACACTGTAGAATGGGACAATTTCATTCTTTACAGGTAAACAATGAATGATATCAAATCACCAAGTGGAATAGGCCATACCTCAAAAACACCCTGAGTTTTTCTGATTTATTAACATGTCTTAACCCTGCAATAAAATTGAGAATGGAAATGGAGAATATGTCAAAGAGACAACAACCCGACCAAAGAGCAGACAACAGCCGAACGCCACCAATGGGTCTTCAATGCAGCGAGAAAATCACGCACCCGGAGGTGGTCCTCAGCTGGCCCCTCACTAAAATTGTGTGCTAGTTCAGTGAAAATGGACGTCACACTAAACTCCAAAACATATAAATGAACTAAAATTAAAAATAAACATACTAGACTAACAAAGGCCAGAGGCTCCTGACTTGGGACAGGCGCAAAAATGCGGCGGGGTTAAACATGTTTTGTGAGATCTCAACCCTCCCCCTATACCTCTAGCCAATGTAGAATAAAGAAACACATAGCAATACGCACAGTAAAACTCAGTTTAAAAGAAGTCCGAGTCCGATGTCAGAATAGGTAACAAAAGAAACTAAGCAAAATGACAATGATACATAAATGAACAAAGGACTACTAGCAGTTACTGACATGCCAGCTCCAGACCTCAATTAAACTGATTGAAAGATTATGTCTCCATCATATGAAAATCAAGTACAATCCCTCCCGTTAGGGGTTTAGTATCATACCATCATAAAATATATTTTCTTTGTTCTGGGTGCTAATAATTTTAAATTTAAATGATTCATTTCAGCTCTGAAATCAACCTGATGAATTCATGTTGGTTTGCTGTTGGAGAACTGTCGGGTTTCGGGATTAAGTCCAAAAAACGCTTCTCCTAAAATCGAAAAAGAGCATCTGGGATTTCTTTGTGCTCGCCCTCAATATGGACCGCCTTAACTGAATGTTGTAATACATAGTGAGAACAATTAGCTCTTTCACCAAGATTATTACCTGTTTCGATTTGTATGTTCTTTTGTTCACAATGCTAACGAATGCCTGATTATCTATTCTCAACAAAATCATTTTGCTTTTCACAGCAGGACCATAAGCTCCACAACATAACACAGCATTGTCTGTACCATCCGTGAATAATTTCAGACCAAAATCTTCCTGGACACTGACCATTGAACCTGTCTAAAACATGTAGCCTGTCATAACTGTCACAATGCTAACGAATGCCTGATTATTTATTCTCAACAAAATCATTTTGTTTTTCACAGCAGGACCATAAGCTCCACAACATAACACAGCATTGCCGTACTATCCGTGAATAATATCAAACCAAAACTTTCTTGAACACTGACCATTGAACCTGTCTAAGAAATTTACCGAAACTCTTACATCTCTTTGACCTCTGAATATAACCTAACAGCATAATAAGGTTTTCCGTTCTTAACAGAAGCTATCAAATCATATTGCGTGAAAAACATTAACTTCAGTTTTTTTCAAGAGGGATTTTTACCAACATCAGTAATGCGTCAATTTCTAGCCTCAAAATTGTTATACATGTGGTAGGACCTTATGTTTTTTTTTTCTTGGCCAATGGTACACTTAGATGACTACATACTTCACTAAAAGTTTCTATCAAAATTTTACAATTTTCTGTTGAACTTTTCTATGCAAACAAAAAATTCATCCAAATAGTAATCTAAAGTCTCAAGCTTTCAAAGCAACTTTTCTATGCAAAAAAGTAGCATTTTTTTAAAGAAGGCACATGCTATTGAGCAGCCTTCGAACAAACATTATATCTATGTTATATTTTCCATCAAAGAAAATATCAAGAAGATCGAAATCAGCTAGGTGTACCAATAAAAATTCGAAAGCTCGACTTATGTCCATTTTAGCGCAAAAAATGTTTTCCTAATTCAGTGATATCCTGATTACCTTATCAAATGAAGGATATTTCACTTTACAAATTTTTGGAACAATAAAATCATTGACGCTCCAATTTGGAAGTTATGAAGTTATGACAGGCTAGTTATGAGACGCAAACCACTGTCGTTTTAGCAAAAACTCAAATTGATGATATTCGTAAAGTTGAAATTGGAATTTTGGAAAGAGATCCTTCATTCTACCAAGTTGCACTTCTTTCTGTAACATCAAATGCGTTTCATTTTCATAAACTTCTGACGAAATCAGATTGCTTGCAAAACTTGAGACGCGTGTGATTGTATAATAAACTCATCATAGGTACCAGGATTGAAATGTTGTACGCCAGACGCGCGTTTCGTCTTCAGAAGACTCATCATTGACGCTCAAATAAAAAAAAGTTAAAAATGCCAAAATAAAGTACGAAGTTAAAGAGCAATGAGGACCCAATATTCCGAAAGGTCATGCAAAATACAGCTAAGGTAATCTATTCCTGCCGTAGAAAATCCTTAGTATTTCGAAAAATTCAAAGTTTTGTAAACAGTTAATTTATAATTATGACTATATCAATGACAATTTATGTCAACACAAAAGTGCTGACTACTGGGCTAGTGATTAATCTAAACCCCTCTAAAAATCCTAATAATAGAATTGCTGCATCTGTTTTGTTTTCATAATTTGCAAGTAATTCTTTCAAACAATTAATTTTGATGGGCATTTTGCCTTTGTCCCATAAATATTGGAGGGGAACGGAACTTGGAGTAATTTTGCATTTGTCTTGGTGCAAAGGGATGAAAATTTGACTGCGTTTTCTGTGGTGCTTGATATGAACCCTTAAACACTCCAAGGTGACTGAAGATTATTAGAATTTCCCACAATTTGCCCGCTATTTGCACAAGATATAACAGGATGTATGCATATCCCATTATAATTAAATGCATTTAATTGAGATAATTGTTTGGTGTTTGTCTTTGTGCAATTTGAGACTTGGGCCCATTCGCATGTCATACTGGCTGCGTATATAATAACCATTGTTCTGTGTCTGTGACAGCCCAGGAACCAGCAGGCTTAATCTGAATTGCTCATCGTACAATATCCAACCAAATCTAGCAAACCATTTGGCACTTTATTTTACAGTTGCTTATTTTTCAACAAATCTTGAAACTGTGATGCGTTAAATTAAGTATTATGTTGCTTGGGGTGGATTGTAAGCTGTCCCTGATTTATTGTAAGTGTTCGATTTTCGGTCGTTATATGTTTTGAGAATTGTTCAATCAACTTTCTAAATCGACATATTCCCCAGCTATGATTTTTTTTTTGCTTTACATTCTGTGCTACGTTTCATGCAATATGATGTGATGCCTTAAAAGTTTCAACGGGCGTCGTATAACCTATAATAATAAAGGGTTGGTACAATGTATTACCTGGAGCACAACGTTGATATATAATTGTTTCTGTTGCAGGTACTGTAGTAGTTGCCATTATTAGATTGCGAGGTAGTGTAGCAAATGAACCAGTTGAAATGCTTGCATCCAAAATAACTGTGGTTCCACTTGTTAATGGGATTAGACTTATAACTGGAGTGCATGAAGCTATTATAGCTGGAATATTTGCTGAGGCCTCTAAATGGTGTTACTTCGCCTTCTAAGTCGCTGCTGCAGCAACTCCACTCGTCCTGCTTGTTGACGTCCTTTTTGTAAGATTAAACATAGCATTGTTTTATGTATTCTGATTTTACATCTACACGACTTGCAATTGTTATCATGATAAAACAAATATAAACATCTCGCCAAATTAAATTTTACAATTATGTATCATTTAGGAAACGTTAACACAATGTTTACGGAACGGGATGTCCCGCGTTCAACGAATTAGCTGATTGCAGATTTGTCATCGATGCATTCGGGCATTTAAATGCATTTATTGTTATATAAAATCAAGCCAAGTTTAATTAAAATTTCAGCTGTGACGGATTGCATAATGTCGAAGTTTGTATAAACACGCAATTTTATACCGTTATTCAAAGACGCCTTCTTCAGATAATTCCAATTAACTATATGACATCTGGATTAAATCGTTGGCAATCTGTTCCCAGTTACGTAAACCAAAATTTTTAATACTATATCATTTTTATTTCACAGTTGTTTCTCCTTTTTTTTTTTACGATGATAAATTTCTTTGTTATATTTGCGTCTGTCTACCTTGCTGTCTAAAAAAGTATATCAAAATCACCGAACTCCATGGCAAATCAAAACAGGGGAAGTCCATAAATCAGTCAAAATCAAACGCTATAAATCAAGTGAAAAACATGCCTCGTGTTGAGAGCGTGTCACGTTCTCCATCGTTACTAGGTGGCCTGTTGCAATGCAAAATGTCTGCCCTTATCTTGTTTTCCGTTTGTCCCGCCATACATCCCTGTCGTCCCATCTAGCAGAACCTAATTATTGAATTAATTGTTAATGGTTTCTTGACCTGACTATGCAATGTCAGTTTTTTCTCGATACCGTTAGAGATAAAGAGAAGTATAAGAGAGATGGAAGATATCAAAGGCATCTTCAAACTCAAAGGTCAAAGACAAACTGACAACGTCATGGCAATACAACGTAAAATGACAAACATCAGTCTACAAAACACAACATAGAAAAATAGACTGAGCAACATGAACTCCACCAAAAATGGAGATAAAAAAGGAAAATCTACGACCAAGATAATCCCTATTGAAGTTTCCAGAAATATCGTAAGTGAACATAAACTCGGAAACTATTTGTCGTATAAATCTACATGTAGTGTTTTACTTCTGGACGTATTGACATGTAAACTTACAGTAAAAAAAAATCAAATGTCATTAAAATCACCTCTTCCAGATCGGTGGTGCCTTCATGATCCTTCTTTTTCTATGAAAGTACGTATCATCGAGAATATTTATCACCACCTTTCCGAAAACATAGAGAAAATTTCTGGATAAGGGAACTAGGTACTGCAATGGCATATGCTTGTAATGATAACATCAAAGGATTAGGAGATTTGTCAAGTCCAGCCTGCAGTAATGTAAATGTAATGAGCTTATTCAGTTGGAAAGCAAGCCCTCGGAAACGTCCGTTGTCGTCAAGCTCTATCAGCAACAATAGCAGGGGGAATTAATTAGGTGGCGCTACAGTCGTCGGTGACGTTAAAAATTTCGCGAAATCAATCGGCTAAAAAATCAACGTTTAAAATATTTTTTTCAACTTGTCATGCTGTTATTATAATCGATTTTTAAAGTTTGTAGGTTTTGAAAGCAATATAGTTTCAATACGACGTAGAAACATTGTCCAAAACAACTTTTATTTGCTATTTCTTTACCCTGTCCGTTCTAAAAATTATCAGCCATCTTTTTTGTTTGTATCCAATTCAGCTAGGTTTCTGAATTTTTACCATTTTTTGTCTTTATTTTTTACTCTAATCCTTCTCTGAAAGTAGGGAAGTGTCTCTTCTCAATATTATAATAACATACTGGTAAATCGAATTTCATTTATTTTCTTCTTAATTTTTGTAATGTTAACTCCTTTTTATTCATTTTGCTTGATTTTTATTTTTGACAAGTGATATCAAGGGGAGATAAACACTTGCACAAATCTGCAAAAAAACACAACTTCGCGTTGAAAATAAGTTGACGTTTTCGTATCCAAAACTCTGCTGCCTAGATATTCATATCGAGTGTTTGTCTTAATGAGATGCTTCATCAAATTTAAATTCAGCCCATCATTTTTAGTTTCCTCGAAAATATTTAGATTTTTCGATCAGGAGACTTGACAATTGTCATACAAACTTCAAGTTTGAAGATGAATTGAAGAATGAAGGACTTTGAGATGTTGTGTAAGTTTTGACGAGATAAAACTATGTATATTCAAGATTATTTTGATCAATAAGATTTTATCATGACAATGGTTACCGTACTTCAGTGAGTAAAAATGAGGTCTGTCTCATCCGTAGTTTTGCTGAATTTTCACGGTCACGTGAAGTCTATTGTTGCTGATAGATTTTGGGTCAAACCGTGACCTGCTTTCCAACTGATTAAAGGCATACGATACAGTTACAGGGGAGGTAATGACGTTGCTAACGTAATATGTTATTTTTCGCGACGTCAAACGGCGACATATCAAAAAGGACATTTGATTTGAGACTGTATGACAATTATTTGTTTCAATTTTTATGAAAAAGTCACCGATAAGTTTTTTGAATTCAATAAATATGCAGCAAAAATGCCGTTTTTTTCCAAATTCATAAAGTTTTAATAAAAATAAATTATTTTCAAAGAATTGTTACACAAATTAAGAGCATACTTTTGTAAAGCAGATATTCCAAATCTTTTTACAAAAATCCGCATGTGTTTATCTTTTGAAACAAAAAAGTTAAGTATGATTGTCCAAAGGATAGAAATGTCCAAGAAACCGAAAATTTAAGTAAATGTCTAAAATTTCGACCCTGTTTATCTCTAAATTTAGCACATGAAGGTATATTTTTATTACACATTTGAATTAAGTAAGTGAAAAATAGCTTGTATGCAAATTTTCGTAAAAAAATCACCGTGGGATCAAAACTGTATCGTATGCCTTTAAATACTACCTTATGACCCCTGCGTAGTCATAGGCAAAAACATTACCATCGGTCCAATGTAATAAAGTCTTCCAAATTCAGATCGCCCTCTGGGAGCTTTGATGATCTTCTTTCACATCTTCATTATCCACTAGGGTTACATTACATCAGAACTATTCTTTTTTCAATGCCTGTTAATTTTCTTAAATGTTTGAAAGATTATGCACTTGACAAGGGATGCATAAATACATTTTCTCCAATACACAGACTGGTCAGTATAATTTGTGATGTAGCTATTTTCCGTCTTTTTAAACCAGTAAGATCGGAACCTTTACATGACGAAAAGAGAAAATTCCTTCTAGTTCAGTTTACTAATAAAGGAACTGATGCTATCAACATCAGCAAAGTTCTTCATCACAAAGAGGTAACATCTAAAATTCCACTTTATTTTGAAAATCAGTCTGTTCCTATTGTATCCTACAGTTACACTAAAATCATTGCACCTAAAGTATTTAACTACAAGAAAGCATTGCAGGACCTTGATTTAGAAGAATACCTAAAAAAATCTCTGACATGTAACTGCTCCCCCTTGCCTTATATTAACAGGCCCTCTGGCCATGATATTACTGGAGATCTAAACATAATTCAACATGAACATCTCCGAAAGGTGATATCTCATGGTCCTAAGTTCAGAGAACCATAACTTAAAAATTATTATAGATTCCATTTAGGACTACGCCAGAGCATGGGCTAAACGAAAAGAAGTTGAACTGGACACGTTGTCAGAATAGGTTAAAACAATCAAGTCTCTGATAAAACATCGAGTTCATAATAAGTTGAAAAACTGTGTGAATGATCGACCAAAGTCCGTTTTCAGAGACAAAGAAACTGTGAAATATCTATGAGGGTGTTGATGGTGTTTACAGAATAGAGAATAATGGGCAAAAAAATAAAAGATAGAGAAAAATGGGCAAAAAAAAATAAGAATAGAGAATAATGGGGTGTTAAAGTATAAAGAATAACTGCAAAAATTAAAGAGTTGGGTAAAAATCTACTGATATCAGAAAAGAACAATGTCCAGAAAACAGTTATCAAGTAATTACAGAATATCCATTATTTTTAAAGATAAAGAATAATTAGCGAAACAATTAAAGAATACAGAAATGAAGGACCCCCATCCATACCCTCGTCTATCATCTCTTCACGATAAATATGTTGTTGTTCATGCGGACAAAGCTTCAAATAATATTGTCTTTGTATGTAAATCGTACTACTACGAGTGTCTTGTAAAAGAAATAGGAATAAATGAGCACTCAAGTTAATCCCACATACAAAAACATATCATTTGACAAGGATGAGATTTTGGCGAATCATAAGTCCTTCATGGCTTAAATGAACATTACATTGAACAGCAAATCTGAGGACTTACCTTGTTTGTATTGGATAGATAAGCTTCACAAAATTCCGTACAAACAACGGTACACTGCATGGTCTACAAAGGAATTGTCCATTAGATTGACAAAAATTCTGTCCGCAGTTAAAGAGGGTCTTCAGAAATGCTGTGAAACTGTTTACTCGCGTAGTGGTATTAACCATATGTGGATTCTAAAAAATCTAAAGAACTTCTTGATAATTTTAAAGCTCGATATTTCTCTGAAATTAATTCTATCAAAACTTTTGATTTTTCAACCCTGTATACCACCATTCCCCATGTTAAATTGAAAAATCGTCTAAAAGAAAAATTCACAATGCTTTTCAATATAAAAATGGTAGCATACGCTATAAATTTATTGCTTTGGGATACCATACGGCATATTTTGTTAACAGTGAACAAAAAGGTAAAACATGCTACACTGAGGAACAAGTAATCAGTATGATGGAGTTTCCTATTGACACCATATTTGTTGAATTTGGAGGTAGACTTTTTCAACAAAATTGTCGGCATTCATATGGGAACGAACTGTGCGCCTCTCTTTGTCGACCTCTTCTTATTTTCATATAGTCGGACATGTCTCAAAAACAAGAAGATTAAAGAAGCCAGATAATTTAATTTCACATTCAGATATATGGATGATGTTCTTTCAATTGACAATCCAAACTTTTCTGTTTGGGTTCCGTTAATATATCCTCTAGAACTAGAAATTAAAGAAACAACAAACACAGCTTCCTCTGCCTCATTTTTAGACTTATGCCTCGAATTTGACATAAGCGGTCATCTGAGTACCAGAATCTATGACAAACAAGGCGATTTTAATTTTGAAATTATAAATTTCCCCACTTTAGCAGCAATATACCAACTTCACCTACATATGGGATATACATTTCCCAACTCATTCGGTATTTAAGTGCTTGCAGCTGCTGCTACTCAGACTTTATAAAACGTCACCAGTGTCTGAGCAGAAAGTTGATGAGCCAAGGTTATGTCAAAGAACGTCTCGTCCTTTTTCTAAAAAAACTTCATTGGAAGATAAAAAGACCTTGTTGATAAATATTCCGTATCAACTTCACAAATAATACATGATGGTCATGAAGTATAGATTCTAGGTGTTGACGTTGTATTTCGTCTTAATTACGTGTTATAGTGTTCTTTTTATTTGTCCTTGTACATTTGTAACCTTTACTGTTTAATCCATTTTTTGCAATATACTTTTAGCGTGTCTCGGTACTTATACATCCCGCCAATGTGTTAGTGTGATATAAAAATAAGAAGATGTGGTATGACTGCCAATGAAACAACTCTCCACAAGAGACCAAATGACACAGAAATTAACAACTATAGGTCACCGTACGGTCTTCAACAATAAGAAAAGCCCGTACCACATAGTAAGCTATAAAAGGCCCCGAAATAACAAATGTAAAACAATTCAAACGAGAAAACAAACGGTATAATTTATGTACAAAATAATGAACACAAAACAAATATGTTACACAGCAACAAAGAACAACCACGGTCATTTTTGTATTTGTCTTTCTTTTTTGTTTATGAACTTTGTCTATAGAGTTTCTATATGCCATTTTGTTTTTCTTTGTTGAAATAGTTATTTGTTTTTATAGTGATCAAGATTATATTACAATGTTGACTGCTGTACCCGAATATTTGACATCTTTACCTATTATGTCTGTTTGTTTTGCTCACACATTGTTGTCAATGTAATAGAATTCTATGCGACTGACATATAAGTGAGAGGTTAAACCAGCTATAAAACGAGGTTTAATCCACCATTTTCTACATTAGGAAATGCCTGTACCAAGTCAGGAATATGACCGTTGTTTTCCGTTCGTTTGATGTGTTTGAGCTTTTGACTTTGCCATTTAATAAAGGACTTTCCGTTTTGAATTTCCCTTGGAGTTCGGTATTTTTGTTATTTTTCTTTTATCTTCAGAACAAATTAGAGAGTTCATTTTTTTCTGTGACTAGTATAAAAATAACATTAACGGTACCAATTTTGCTGTACCAGATGCGCATTTCTACAATAAATGTCTCTTCAGTGATGTTCGAGGCCAAAATAGTTAAAAATTTTAAACTTATTCAAAATAGCTAATAAAACAAAAACAAAAAAAAGACATAGCCAAGGCTGGGTAAGGAATCAGAGCACGATAGTATATTCCTTAATTTAACATCATTTCGAAAATTTTAAAACAGCAAATTTGAATAACACACTATCCGTATTTTTCTGCCAGTATCGAAGCTCTGGCTACTGGGCTGGTGATACCCTCTGGTAACAGATACCAGCACCGGTATCAACCCAGTGGTAGTAATAACATTACCGTACAAATTTACTGTTCCAGATGCGCATTTCGACAATAATTGTCTCTTCAGTGATGTTCGAGGTCAAAATATTTAAATAAAAATCAAAAACTTTTTTTAAACTGAAGAGCTGATAAAACCGAAAATGGACAAAAACTATAGCCAAAGCCGGTCAAAGAATGAGAGCTTATAAACCTTATAGGACAAAAACTATAGCCAAAGCCGGTCAAAGAATGAGAGTTTTGCATAATGGAGATATATTCCAATTTTCGTTTCTCACAATTTAAATATTTTAGCTTAATATAGAAATAAGAAGATGTGGTATGACTGCCAATGAGACAACTCTCAACCGGAGACCAAATGACATAGAAGTTTACAACTATAGGTCACCGTAAGGCCTTCAACAATGAGCTAAAGCTATACCGCTTAGTCAGCTATAAAAGGCTCTAAATGACAAATGTAAAACAATTCAAACTGCCTTATTTATGTACAAAACAATGAACGAAAAACAAATATGATATACAGCAACAAACGACAACCACTGGATTACAGTCTCCTGACTTGGGACTGGCACATAAAGAATGTGGCGGGGTTAAACTAGTTGGTTGGTGCCAAACTCTCCTCCTACCTGGGCCAGTGGTGTAACAGTACAACATAAGAACAAACTATCAAAATCAGTAGAAAGGGCATAACTCATCAGATCGATACAAAGCAGAAAAACATCTAACAAAAACACAGACCTGACGTGAAAGGGTATTTATACATCTCAACAAAAAGACACTAAGTACAGATCTGAGAGTACTTGCAGTTGCCTACAGCTAGTTTAAAGCCAATAACAACTAAATTCGTTCTGAGCATAAATTCATTCTATGTACATGTATTATCTTTTTATATGCCAGTTTTCAATCAGTGCGTGAAATAGCACTCTGGTTTTCTTAAATGAGATTATTATGAGGCACATCTACCATAAAATTTACATGCAAAATCACGGCCAAGTAAAGTTAGAATAAAATCGCTCCAAATACATATTTATCTTTCAGTTTCAATTATGACATAACGCACGTTATTGCGTCCATACCGTGAAATCAACCAGTCCACATTGATAAACAGTTTTTCTATGATCTTAAAACAGTTAAGCTATATAAAATTTATATCCATAGACTAGGCAGGTATTACTATTCCGAAAAAAATAACAAATTGGATTTCAATATTTTACAATAGTCTAAAATAAGGACCAAAATATTGGCAAAACGTCAAAAATATGCGAGTCAGACGTAACAGACTATACGCATAATAACTTTTACAGTAGTGTTTGTGCTCTTCGAAACGGTGTAAAATCCGCGAAAATTCGCATGAATGATATGCTTCATATATACAGTATTACAACATTACTGATTATGCGTTGATGCAACGGCCAAAGCTAATTTTTGCAAAAATAAATAGTCTTCACCATTGTCAGATTTCGGAAAATTGTAAGTTATCAAAATTTATAGGTTTTTAAAATATTAGATTATATGAAATTTCGTTTTCATAAATTATGCTTACAAAAGTACATAGATAGACCATATCAAAACCGAATTTTTGCAGCACTCACATCACAAATGAAAATGCAACGGCTTCTGGCAAATGTCTTGCAAGAATGTCCAATGTCGAATTTCGCCAATTTTCACAAGTTAACTGTCATTTCCGACGTCATTTATTGAAAATTTCGATTTGATGCATGCAAAATAGTGCTTTCCCGTAATTGTACTTTAACTCTACAAAACAGTTACATACTTTTTGATAATTTGCGTAGTCAAAACGACTTCGTTTTCAAACAAATCCAATGTCTTGCAAGTTTGTCCACTGAACGATTTTCTTACGTTTTCAACGTTGTCGATTCTGGACGCTATTTATGTCATTTAAAATCAAATCGAATTGTTTGTTTGTTTTGTGTTTTGGTGTTAAACGCAACTTTTAGCGTCCTTGGTTGTATCATATCGGACAGTTTTCTATGGTAGAGGAAGTCGGAGAACCTTGGTTGTAATATAAATTGTAAACCCTTGGAACAGACTCGCAAAATACACCAAATAATATCAACAAATTTTGTTGCAAATCTTCTTGTCCGAGACTTATCGTGTTACAATTGTGATAACTGATTTAATAGAGCAATATACGATAGCGAGAAAACGCAATTAATAGGAAATTTCAAAAAAGGTAAAACTGATTCAAAATGTCAGGAACTCGAATTTCGAAAAAAAAAGATAACCATTGCGATACAAATTATGATATAATCGAAAGCATTGTTAAAAAGGACATGATAATTGCGGTTTTGGCAGACGATATAAAATACGAGTATTAATAGTATCAACAAGACCACAAACTATAAAAAAAATTCCAATGACTAGGGTTGTTCGTTTAGATGAGGTTCTAAAGTTGTGAAAAGGCTGTATTACGAGAGGATAAAAAATCAGCAATTTATTTTCAAATTTGGGAATCGTATAACTGCGATTTGTTATTTCTCTGCAATACAATTCATATGTATAGAACTTGAAAGTGAAAATAAAACTATTTTTTTCTGACAATCGTTTCATTTCTTAATTTAATTGTTCCGTTATCAAAAAAAGTAAAGTGTACTTTTTAAGTAAGACCCGTTTAACTTGTAATTCCCACACACTTTTTTTTATTAAAGCAAAATGGATATCTTCTTCCTTCTCGGATTTAAATGGGGAAACTGCATTTTATTACGTTCTATGTCATTTGGTCTCTGGTAGAGAGTTGTCTCATTGTCACTCATAACATATCTTCTTATTTTATATAGACTATTATCTTACCCAAATACATATATTGTGTTGTTTGTTGCTTGCGTTACTTCCAGTGGGAAATATTTCATGCATATTCAGTACAACCAAACATTTAGAAGTATCCATATTGATATGCAGAAAAAATTGCCAACGAAATAAAAAATAGCCTCAATAATCGGCGTAAAACGTCAAATTTTGACGTTACCAATAGAGACGCAATATCGTGCGTAACGTCTTATGCAAATTTATTTGTTACATGGAGCTGTAGTAAACAGCACTATCAAAAGTGCTATGTTTTGTCAAAGGTTGCATACTTTTACAAAATGTACTTGATGCTAATTGATTGAATTGTTGGTAGGACTCCTACACATTTATTTTTCATCTTTATACTGCTAATATGTTAACTAGTTATGAAGTCTAATTATAACTGGAGTTATTGCGAATTGCTAGAATTTTCGAATCAAAATGATCAAAATGAAAATGTAGACGGTTAGTTAATATAACTGCAACGTGTCAATTTTGTTACAATAAAATTACGTTGTTGGTAGGGTTTCCTATTTCGGACAGGCACAAAAGAACATTTTCTAGCATACGACAGTTTTTACTTCCTTCGTCAATGTACGATGAAGTTGAAGCAACCAAGAAAAAAAATGTATATGAGAAATATTTGAAATTCAACTTTTCGTTATTCAACTTACTATACATTGACTATATACATTTTTTTAAACGTAGAACAGCTAAAAATCTGTCTTTTTGCAGATGCTGGTATTTTAGGAACTGTATACGTTGTTATGATTGGTTTTATTATTAGCGAGAAGCGTGATTGCAGAAAGTTGATGATGTCAAAACTTCCTTAACACTAAATAAGATATGTAACTGGGTTTTATGGTGATTAACAATTGAATCACAGACAAATTTTTGGTTTTTACTCATTTGTATCATGTTCACTGGAATTTCTGAAAAAGACGCTTTTATTAAAAATACGTCATTAATATTTTAAAATGCGTTAGATAACTGATTTTAAACCTCAGTTTGTTCTAAAAAAAGGTTATATTTCCATACAAAATTTTATTATTCAGAAGACAGAATATGCAAAATGCTGACATTTTGTGTCCGTCCTTGGCCTTTCGTCGTCATTTAAGGGAAATAACACCATACGAATATTTGACGACCGAGCAAAAATGATAGTACTGACGATATGCTTTCGAATGGTATATGATTTAGCCGTATGTTCGATGGGTGAATTAAAAATGAATTGCTATAGCAAAAATAATGTTAAAAACAATTTGGTTTCGACGCATGCGCTAAATACTACTAGATCTATTTCCTATCTAGTTATTGTTAAAGGAATAGTCAGTAAGTAAGTACGTAATCTTTTTTTAAAGTCGTGTTGCATATAAACATAATAACAAGGAACAAGAGCTCTTAGGAGCTCTTTAACCGGCTGATATTAAATAACAAAACATACATGTAATAACATCAGATACATATTCAACACAAACATACAGACAGCACATACATGTATTAATACATAGATAGCACATGCAAGATAAAATCTAAGCAAGATATAAGGAATGATAAAATTTGATAATGGCCATTAAATCCTAATATAAAAATTAAGCTAGTAATTGGGATAACATTTGGGCATTATCGAAGGTCCTCCTTTCTTCGGAGAGATTCCAAAAATAATGAAGAATTTTTGAAGATGCAAATAGAGTAACCGAACGATTTTAAACACGGATAAGTCGATTTGTTCTCAAATATCCTTTAATTGTGATAAAACTTTTGAATTTTGAAAAGACATTATTGACTCAACAGTTCTTTGATTCCGGATATCACACTGAAATAGTGTTAATGAACGTTAAGTGGACAATATGTTATGCAGGTCATTCCGTAGTGGTCTGAATAAAAGATTTACTGAACAAGTAAATTGTGAACTTATTTTACAAAAAAATCCAATGGCGCCAAATTTTCTTTTCTACTATTTGAATTTTATGTAGCTGTTTGGAATATTTTAATATGTTTTCATATATAAAATATGCGAATTTTCTAATCAATGTGTTAGGATTTTCTTCCACTGGCTGTAGCCATTCTACGCCTCAATGAAAATAAAGCACTTTCCTTTTCTTTATCTCTTTTCATTTGTTCTTTAACCATTTTATGTGCATCTCTAGTGCTTAGAAATTTGGCTGGAGCATCAATACTTATTTCCGAAAATGTATCACTACTAGAAACTGGAGTAAATCTAGAGGGGAAACGGCGGCTTGGGGTTCTAGATCTTTTTGGCAATTTACTTAAAGATCCATAGCCTGTTGCGAAACTCAAACTACTCTCGGATCTACTCTCTGGTCTTTTGCTTTCTACCATCAGTCTCATTGTGTCTGTCGGTGATCTATCGGCATGCATGTTTTCCGTATATTCTCGAAACGACATTGAGGATGCAGATCTGTTTAATGGTGAAGGTGAGTTATTGTCAATGAATTTAACTCTGTGTTGAGAGGATGAAAGTTTATCACGGTTATGGTCATTTTGAGTGGGTGGTTTGACGATAAAAACTGAATCATTAGAAGATGTCGTATGACCCTGAGCCTTCTTTGATAACACGCCGCCGAGTGGTCGGGGAGTTTCATTTTTACCCCAAGCCTCCATGACGACTTTTATTCTATTTTGAATACTTTCCATATTATGTCGCTCTAAATCTTGATGAAGTTGTCTTTTTAAATTCTTTTCGCTCAGAATGGGATCCCCATCCACATTATTTACTTTATTTCGTGATGATGTTCGTGGCGAACATTGAGCACTTATTTCATTCTGATCTGAAGTACCATCTTTAGCTTGCGATTTTCCATCCTGTTCAATAGTTTCTTGTCGATAGTTTCTCAAAACTACTTTATAATGCTTTGTTTTTCGATTCCTTGCATCCGACATAATTTCTGACACTGTTGTCTTTTTAACTTTATGCCCCAAAAGGGATTTCATAATAGGTATTTTGTTGTTAACTTTCATATCAGACGACACAGTGGGTGTTATAATTGATGTTCGTTGTCTGACTAATGCCATCTGCTCCTTGTTTGGGTCTTTTGCCATAAAATATGCTTGAATTGCATTAGGTTTATGTAAAGCCGGTGCAGGCTTCAAAATGAATTCCCCGTTCTTTTCTTTGAGTTTAACACATGCTTTTCCATTTGAAAGATGTTCAAATGCCTTAGCTCTAATCATAATTTTTCTAGCTTTTGTTTGATCTAATTTCATATCAACGTGACCATCAATACCTGGTTCAAGGTCTTCAATTGGCATGTCATCCTCATTGCGCTCATTTACAACATTTTTCAATTGCTCCCAAGCTGTGTTATTGGACTGCTTTTGTTGTGGCTGTTCAGGTGCTGGTTTCCCAAGCAGAGTGTTTGTAAGTTGAAGGATGTTCATACTTTTCATAGCATTACCTATTACATTTCCTAATACATTTGCTGTACTGGGAACTACCGTATTTGGACGCACTTCTTCCTCTACAACTGGTTCTTTAGTCTCCTCCTCACCCGGAAGTGCAACAACCGGAGCTGTTAGAGGGCGTATTTCCACTTCAGATACTGACGACGGACCTATTAAATCCTCGTCGATTATCATGTCAAGACCCCAAGGAGTGAAATTGCGATAGTCATCAAGTATAACTGGTGACATTCTTACAAAATTCTCCATTAATTTAGTCCTATCTGCTGTTGCCTTAGAGAAAAGATCGGCACCGTCAGACCTGTACAATGAATACTGACTGTTCAACAGTTTTTCTTTACGTAGTTGTGCAAATACTTTTCTTACTTTCTTTTCTTCTCTCAGATGTTCATTCATGTCTTTGATAAATTCATTATACAGTACTGAAACTTTCTTTTGATATTCTTTTAAAGCACTTGTAGATACAGCCATGGTGTTATCTTGCATGCTGATATCGAATCCATGGTCTCTAGCTAGATTTGGTTTTTCTTCTACAGCAGTCGCTGAAAATAGGAATAATGACCACATCAAATAACGAACTGACAATACAAAAGCAAAACAAAATATTTCATATAATTTTTATTTCATATGATATTTGTAAATGGTGTGCTCGTTGTGAATAATTTTCAAGTTAATAGTTTGTTCTTTCTATAAAAGCAAACTGCTTCTATTAAAATTGCTTCTCTCAAATTTAGTCCGTGTGACATTACTATATACGCTTATCCTGTTTAATCTAAAGAGCTTAGTTTCATTCGTTTTTCTATAAAATATGAGATTAAAAGAAATGAAACTATTTGGTTTTATTTCTTCCACTCGGTCGGTAACGATACTGGTTGGCTAGTAAGTGTAGAAGTCTCTTCTAGTATGGTTTTCGCCTAGAAGCCAGTACTTCGGTACTGGTATATTTTTAACAAAACATTTGTTCTGTAAATTTCAATTCAAACACTATGTAATGTACAAAATCAGTGATATAACAGTAATTTTGAAAATAAAAAAAAAAACTCTTCTTTTTATCAAGGTAATCTATTCAACATGTAAATAGTTTGTTCACTTCAATTATTATTTTTTTACTTTTAAAAGAATTCTAAAAAATTTACCAACGTTTCGGGAAATATAAACACAATATTGATTTCATAAAATTCTAGCCACTCGATCCCGTCCAGATACAACCAGGGTAGTCACATACACAAATTGAAGATTCTCTTCAAATTGACAGCTATCTTGGATTTAACGACTACAGACAGCATAGCATATCCCCTTGGTCTAAATGACAATATCATGGATAAGGGGAACACTATGGGTCGTTAAAGCAATATTTGGTGTCTGGTGGACTATTACAGTGCTCAAGTCTTCAATATTAAGAATTCCTTGCACTGGTGTATGCATAAACAAATCCCAACATGTACAATTTAATATCAAAGAACTACTACTAACTGTCCATTTACCTAATGTTAAATATATAAAAAAGAAGATGTGGTATGATTGCCAATGAGACAACTGTCCACAAGAGACCAAAATGACACAGAAATTAACAACTATAGGTCACCGTACGGCCTTCAACAATGAGCAAAGCCAATACCGCATAGTCAGCTATAAAAGGCCCCGAAATGACAATGTAAAACATTTCAAACGAGAAAACTAACGGCTTTATTTATGTACAAAATGAACGAAAACAAATATGGAACACATAAACAAACGACAACCACTGAATTACAGGCTCCTGACTTGGGACAGGCACATACATACATAATGTGGCGGGGTTAAACATGTTAGCGGGATCCCAACCTCCCCTAACCTGGGACAGTGATATAACAGCACAACATAAGAACGAACTATAAAAATCAGTTGAAAAAGGCTTAACTCATCAGATGGACAAAAATACAAGTCATGTACAAGAATTACGGACATTTCAAGGCGAGATAACTCGTGTTTCTTTTCTATTCTGGTTCCCATCTTGTTCTCATTGTCTGGTGACCAGTAGATAAGAATGGATAACTCCCTAAACGAACGCCCCGCCAATAGATGTCACTTTGACGTTATGCCTATAGGGTAATTTATGATATTAGCAGGCAGTTATACGATAATTCCGAACGCAGTTGGATTTAAGAAAGAAACCCTGCGTTCCCTATACCATGGAAGTAATATTTAAAAGGAATAACAACGACTAATTAGCATGTATTAACAGCCTGCAGAGCTCTGTACTAAAGTCATATGATTTTATCCAATTATAGTCTCAGCGGCAAGACCCCTTTGGTTACTATCTGTGATACCGCGGTTGTAAAGTGGCATCTGGAATTTCTTATCAGTCACGTGATTTTATCGAGTCCGGTAATTATAAAGCACCTGTGTGAAATCCGAGGTTTATTAATAAGAAGGTGGCGCTGTATCATATAAAACCTCTACCTTCAGAAAGAAGTCGTATGATGTAAAAACTTGAAAACGGACGAGAATTGTTCAACCTACAACAGTTTAGCATGGAAAATTGTATTTAATTTAGCATATTTTTGCTTTTACCGTTTGTTTTAAACTGTTCTAAAAGTATTTTCCGGTTAAAAGCGGACCCCGAGTAAAACAGTTAAATACCGATGAATTGATCAGGTTTCACATGATGTTTAACAAAATAATGTAGACAAATCTAGACATGGTGGAATACTTGTATTAATATAACAAGCTACAGCAAAATTAAAACAAACCGACAAAATGAGCTTGACCCTATCTGTCTTACGGCAAATTCATTTTACACGAATTAGTTTATGTATCAAGAACTATAAATTAAAGGATAGAACCGTTTAGAATTGTGAATATTTTAATTGACTAATACACGAAAGACTTAGATTATTCGTATTTAATAAAAGGGGGTCCGAACGTATTTTTTGTACAATCATCTTCTTAACTTACGGAAATGGCTTTTTAACTGTCTGTAAATATAAAAATTGAAAATGACCCAGCCTTGTTCTCCAATTTCATATGTGATAGCTGTCGGTACTATTAAGATCGAACTAACCAGAAATAGGGAAAATTGGACTAAAATAAAAATTGAACGAATGACTCTATTCGGCAGCGTACATCAACGGAATGTAACGAATGGACTATTCGGGTTACTTCGCACGTATATACGACAAAAACTTGTCTGTTCGTAGTTTTCCGTGAATACGAAAATGACCGAAAAGTGTCAGTGATTTGATCGATCACATGCGGAGAATCAACTTCCATGCCAGATATTAAACCAATTAACGAGTTATCGAAAGATGGGCGGTAACGCAGATGAAACCTTTGAAGTGACGACGTTGTTATTCCTTTTAAATATTACTTCCATGCCTATACACAGATGAATGATGAAGAAATTGCCGATAGAAAAGAAATAATTAAAAAAGAAAAGTTTTGCATGCCCTATGATGTAGAAAGAATATTTTGTTAACGATGGTTCAAAAGAGATACGTTAACATGCTATTATATTTCCTATATTTATAATATATGTATATCTGGTGATCAATACTTTTAAAAAATTCTTAATCTAGTAAATTTTCTTATTGTATGAAATTTGTAACCATGTTTATACTACACACGACCTTTTCGGAAGCTTTATGATAGTCCAAATAATTTATCATCGGTGTTTCTGATTTTAACAAGTTCAATAAAAGAAACCTTTAAAGCCGCAGGCAAACTGAAATATCCCTGTATATTTCTTTTTAATTGAGTTAGATGAAAATCCAATATACAAATCCTTTCAACATCAAGCAGGCTTGAGTATTATCTAGATTATGTTTTATATAAAAAAAAATAGCAGTTAACTATCCAACGTGATTCTGGAAAAGGATAGACAATTTACGAATATGACGAAGACATAATCTTTCAATCAGTTTAATTAAAGTGTGGAGCTGGCATGTCAGTTATTACTAGTAGTCCTTTGTTAATTTATCATGTATCATTGTCATTTTGCTTAGTGTCTTTTGTTATCTATTCTGACATCGGACTCGGACTTCTTTTAAACTGAGTTTACTGTGCGTATTGCTGCGTTTTGTTTATTCTACATAGGCTAGAGGTATAGAGGGAGGGTTGAAATCTCACAAAACATATAAATAAAAGCTACAGAAAGGCAGTATCATAAATATGACAAGATGTACATTACTGTCAATTTTTGATTTTATTTGATATGGGTAGGTCACATGTATTCGATATTGACATTGTATAAGCCAGATGTGTACTCCATGCTGAATTTTATTTGATCTAGGCATGGAAATATTATATAATACTTCCATGATCTAGGTAACACGTAAAGTCATTAACACCTGTGGATTAAATTGTAATATTTTCCTGTCCTCTAGGAACATAAAATTTACATAATTCACTACTCTTAATTAGACATAGATATCAGTAAATAAAACGGCAAACTTTCTCCTTAAAGTTGGGGCCATATTGTTTTACCCCTGTCCGTCCCCCATTATTGGTATTTAGTTATTAAATTTAACTCCTTCTACAGTTTGAATGCTAGAAAGTTTTTACGTCAATTGCTGGCTGGTTAAGTGGTTTGTACATATATTGAAGGTGTGCATGTGGTCAGGGTTTAATATTTGCTCTTTTGGGAGATAGTTGAAATTATTTTAAAATAACACTTTGCATCTGCGGGGGCACCACTTGTGTCTCCCAGACACAATAAAATCTCAGATAAAGTTCTACATTGTCTTTGTTATGATACAGTTACTTCAGAGTGAAGTGCGGGGCATCACTTTGTCTAGTTAATTTTATAATTATTTTTTTGTTGTAATTAATCTTATTTGAAAATATTAGTTCATATTTCAGCCGTATCTCAAATTTTTTTCACTTTATAAAATTAGTTTATATGTGTTAATAAAATTGAGAATGGAAATGGGAATGTGTCAAAGAGACAACAACCCGACCACAGAACAAACAACAGAAGGTCACCAATAGGTCTTCAATGCAGCGAGAAATTCCCGCACCCGGAGGCGTCCTTAAGCTGGCCCCTAAACAAATATATATACTAGTTCAGTGATAATGGACGTCATACTAAACTCCAAATTATACACAATAAACTAAAAGTAAAAATAATACAAGACTAACAAAGGCCAGAGGCTCCTGACTTGGGACAGGCGCAAAAATGCGGCGGGGTTAAACATGTTTATGAGATCTCAACCTCCCCTATACCTCTAGCCAATGTAGAAAAGTAAACGCATAACAATACGCACATTAAAAGTCAGTTAAAGAGAAGTCCGAGTCCGATGTCAGAAGATGTAACAAAAGAAAATAAACAAAATGACAATAATACATAAATAACAACAGACTACTAGCAGTTAACTGACATGCCAGCTCCAGACCTCAATTAAACTGATTGAAAGATTATGTCTTCATCATATGAATATCAGGCACAATCCCTCCCGTTAGGGTTTAGTATCATACCATCATAAAATATATGAGAAGAGCATAACCCGTGTCATGCCAACAACTGGTTTTAAATAAATGTGTTTAGTTCCGATGCAAAGACCCTATAAGTGAATCAATATTAAAGCCAAAATATGCAATCTTTAATGACCTGACAACAGTATCGTAACTATATCCCTTCTTAATAAGTCTATTTAAAGGTTTTGTTAGCTTCTGAGGTGAATACTGACATTTTAGTGCTTTATAAAGAATATTACCATAAAAGATTGGATGTGAAATACCTGAACGTATAAGAAGTCTGCATATTCTTGTGTGTAGAATACTCTTAAACATAAGAATAGAGGGCAACATATAAAAATTATTATTGTTAAATCGCATGATAAGAGTTTGAACACTTTAGACAAGGTAAAAGTTGATGTGAAAAGACTATTTTGAAATTATAAATTAACTGCAAAAATAAAAAGGGGTCTCCCAACAAGCTCTTGTGCATGGACTACTATATTTTCAATATAATACTTCAATCATAAGATAAAATAGTAACATATGGTATTGAATAGTGATACAGCACCGGAAAGGATTTGCCGTGGCACCATGGGACGCTTATACAATATACTATGTAAATATTAACACATTCGTGTTTATATGTTAGCTGAGATCGATAATTATGGAGCTTTTCTTTAAAAGGACTTCGATGTTTTCGTCATTTGTATTATTAAACGACATTTTATGAATATACGCAACAAGGATTTGTATAGTACTATACAAATCCTTGTACTAAACAATGAGATTAATGTATGAAGGCGAACATAAAGATAGCATATCATAACAATGATTTTGAAGCTATGATATCTTACTGTATACATTCAAAATACTTGCATTTACTTCTTTGATCATTTCTTTTAATGATAAGAATAATATTCCTATACCTTTTCATTATACAAAACTTGTATAAAATTTTGTATGTTTTGAATAACATTAAAATTGCACGTTGTCATCTTTTCTATTTCAATTTAGTTTTCAGATTTCGTAGACATTTTTTTCAATAATACAATCATGCAATTGTGTATTCAAATATTTGATAATAATAATATAATTACTCAAATCAAAATAAGATTAATTAAACAGAGCCTTTAAAAAAAAAAAAAAAAAAACTTTTGCATATTTTTCTTCAAGATGTCAACAAAACCACACTACTTTTAAAATTTTGATGTTTAAAGAACTCTTTGGTATAATAGAAATTAATATATTGTTTAAAACCTAACTAGATATTTAAAATGATGGATGTAATTAGAAAAGAAGTTCACATCATAAAATGAGAATTCAACTAAATAACAAGCCCAATGACTTTGAATACGGTCAATCTTAGTTGAATGAATATACGTCGTATTCATAAATAATGAAGTTTCACTTTCAAATGCTTAGGGACAACAGTAAACATTATTTTAAAATGACGATTCCTAAACCATTTGATAGGAAAATTATTTGCCAATACTGTATAATTTGTTAATTTGATTTACAATAAAAAATGAATTTAATATGATATTTTATAAAATATGCATACCTCGTAATTTAACATATCTCAACCAGAAGAGAACCCGACGTTCAACATGATAGGGACAACAGTAAATATCAAGATAAAGTGGATTTTATTACACCATTTCAAAGCTAAAAAATTGGCGAGATCTCTATAATTTATTAATTTTATATGAGATTTATAAAATAGACATATTATTCGTTTATTAGGCAGGTGGTCATAATTCCCCATAGACAATAACGTTAAAAAATTTTCAATGATTACGGTTCTCTGTGTGGTAGCTGATAAAGCCATCCAGCTGAGCTGTCCGCAATTCTTGTGTATGGGACGTGGCAGGGTACTTGTACATCACAACAACAAAAGACACTAGGAACAGATCTGAGAGTACTCGCAGTTATCTGACAGCTAGTTCAAAGCCACTAACAACTAATAAAAAAATCATGCATCTAAGACTAAATTATCAATCCGTACACATCCAACATCCAATGGATTTAGTGTAAAGACGTCATAAACAGTTAGAGAAAAACATGACCTTGTGCAATGCCAAGATACAGGTATCGACAGATTGTAGATCCATGAATGTGTATATGTATATAACATACTAGTTATATTTAGTTTGCTTTTAATTTACTGATAACAAAATCAATATTTATACCAATAAAAACAATATTCAATGATCTTATTACAGTGTGTTCGCTTTTAACCAATGATATTCCAAGAAGTGTATAGGAGGTACTTGCATTGATTATTTCTTTATATAAATCAAAGCATGACTAAATATACATGTATGGTTGTACAGTTATGAGCACTGTTTGTCCTACATTCTGTCGATACTTATATTTTGGCATTGCACAAGCCATGTTTTTTTCACTCTGTTGGTGGCTTTTTAAAACACTAAATACATTGGATGTGTATTGTTTTAAATTTTAGTTTGTAAAAATTTGGTTTATTTATTTTTGCGGGGGACGGGGGAGTTGTGGATTTTTTTTTTTGCCTAGTGTCGATCTAATGATCAATATACAATAAGGAGATTTAGTATGATTAATTGCCATTGAGACAGCTATTGAACAGAGTACAAATGTTCTTTATGGAAGGCAGTACGGTGACCTTTAATTGCTTAAATCCATGTCATTTGGTCTCTGGTGGATAGTTGTCTCATTGGAAAGCATACCACATATCCTTTTTTATATTGGTATAAGCATGTTCAATTAAAAGTATTGGTTTGAGCCAGCTTTTAAACCGCTTCGAGTGCAAATGGTGGTTTGAACGAGGTTTTAAAGTGCCAAATAGCTATAAATTGAACGTGGTTGTTCGTTAAAATACACCATACACCATATAGTCATCCATCAGACTCCCTTAGTCAGAACTTGTTGCAAAAGAACTTGTGCTATCAGAGAGCTGGTCCTACTCCAACAGTTGTATTCGGTTTAATGTTCCTTGTCAAATAACACGTGATTGCTCGTCTATATATCCAGCACAATAAATTGGCCCGCATTGGCAAGAACAGTTTTTAGGATACACCAATAATTTACATTAATCTTCTTACTTAAGATAAATAGCTGATACGGATTTTCGCCACTACCTATATACTATTCAAAACCACTAAAAATACAAAGAAGAATTACAGAACAATATGCTACTTGTAACGTATCGTAAAATGCCTTTTCAAAAATCCTGGGCGCCATTCCTAATACTATTTTGTAATGACGATATTAAAAGTCTCAAATTGTAATCATGAAGTAGAATACAAATAGAAGCAATTACCTGAACAAACAAAACAAAACAAAAATAAATAGATGGAAATAGCAATCACCTAACCATAAAAATAACGACATAAGCGGTAGACAACTTAACAAATTAAAGGTAGCTGTGACATGAACCATTAAACTAATCTGCTCATAGCAATTCATTACCATCATAAACAACAAAGTATAAGCCAGGACATAACCGATATCGGTACCTCTAGTAGAAACATAGGTTACGCTTTCCATATTTTCATAAACAATGTTTTTATAGCCATGTTACAATATAATGTCATATAAGAGCACAAAAACAGGTCATTCAACAATTGATCAAAATTAGTTCTAATAAGAATCGATAAATTTTACCTACAAAAACAATAAAGATTTTGTCAATATTGATTATAAGAAATTCGAATATCGTAAGTTATTATAGGTCAACGAAATAGCAACCCAACGACACAAATAACAAAACACCGTAGAGAAAGACATGCTTAAAGACATGGATTATACAGTTAACAACTTCTTTTGCGTAGGTACAAAAGTTTTGGCATCAGCTTTATTCATTATGAAAGAATTTGAATTTCGACAAAGAACTTTCATTTGAACTTTGGTGGATAGTTGTCTCATTGGCAATAATGCATCTCCTTATTTTTATACTGTAGTGGAAAAGAAAGGATATGTGGTATCCATCCATGACACAAAATCGGTATGTGCACAGCAAACAACACAAACAGCAAAGGAACAGCGCTTTTAATGCTGTTCTTCATTTCAAAGTCACAGTGAGGCTTTCAAAAGGGAGCAAACAAACTCTCACCTCACTGCAATTTTAAGACGGTCCCTAGCACCGGTTATCACACATTTGTAAATGGTGCCATTTCTGTGTTTAAAAGCATTGTGTGTAATTTTATTAAACGATGTTTCTATTTTTTATAAGGTATAGTAGTATAAACTTTACCTAAATCCTACGGTTTACATGAATTTATTTCTGAAAAAAAGTTGTTAAAACTCGAGCCTCTTTAGAACCTGACATTGAAGACACCCGACTATTGTTGACCGTATGTTAATTTCTGGATGTCTGTTTTTTTTTTTTTTTTTGTCGACAAGGATTGTTGCTGT
The DNA here is from genome assembly GCA_017311375.1 of Mytilus coruscus. NCBI lineage: Eukaryota > Metazoa > Mollusca > Bivalvia > Mytilida > Mytilidae > Mytilus > Mytilus coruscus. The sequence goes on along the minus strand of CM029599.1, from coordinate 78,513,127 downwards.
CTTCTTGACGTAATAAACCTTACATCTCAATTCATTCATATAAATATAAAAATAAGAAGATGTGGTATGATTGCTAATGAGACAACTATCCACCAAAGTTAAAATGAAGTGGATATAAGCAATTATAGGCAACTGTACGGCCTTCAACAATGAGAAAACCCCATACCGTATAGTCGGCTATAAAAGGCCCCGACATGAAAAATATAAACAAAAACTATTCAATTGAGAAAACTAACGGCCTAATTTGTAACAAAACAATTTACGATAAACAAATATGACAGACATGAACCAACGACAATGTATCTTTTATAAGTCGATAAGAAGATATTTAGAATCCACATTTGGTTAATGCAACTTATTGAATAAACTTTTTCGCAGTATTTTTTAACAGACTTTAGTTTGTAGATAATATTTAGATATTATTAATAAAAGGAGATATTTCAATATGTCAAGTTCTAAGTCGTTCTGCTGATTCTATAAAAGTTGTGAATAGATTTAACAGAAACAATCAACGAACTGTCATCAACACCAAATCATCCAAATAGCAAAAATATTATATTAAATATAACATGACAACCCCTGACGAGGTTCCTTGCTTTAGGTAGGCACAGGAATATGTTTCGGGGTTAAATTAGTTTTTGAGATCTCAACCCTCCCCTTGTTTTAATAGGATCACATATTTACAAGATAAAATGAATGAACCCGCAAAATACGTTGCTGAAATAAGGTTCGGTATAAATTTCAAATAGTTGGTCGTACTTATCTCTCCTTATTCAAACTTTCATTATTTCAAAGAGGTCAAAGACAAAAACAAAGGTTACTGTTGTGTAAATGTTTTTTAACAAGCTCATTGATTCTAAATTTTCAAAGTACGTGTTTATTTCTAACGGATGTGTAAACTGTTTAAAGCTTCATTGATATTGCTGGACTGAAGTCTATTTTCAAGTTGTAAATATGGCGCTTAAATTCCGCTTTTAGTTTCATCTTTGTCGTGAATCTCCTTTAACAGAATCCACAATTATTTTGAAATAACGAGTACAGTTGCATGTTGAGTCACTCTAAATTTAGATACTTGAAAAACAATTCTATACATGAATACTCATGTTCAATTATTTTCAGATCTCCTGTTATAACGTGACCAGCATGAAAGTACTTGATGTCAATGTTTTTATGTTTGGATGGCGGTGTGTTTCCTTTCCACACCTTAACCTATTACATTACATAATAACAGTCTTTGATTAAACCATGTTAGGAAGGGGAAGTGGGTTGAGCGCTTTGCAAATATGTTTAACCCTACCACATTATATGTACTTGTCCCAAGTCAGGAGCATGTAATTCAGGGGTTGCTATGGAACGCCAAAACTGTCTTGTTATGACCATTTTCATTATATGATGTGCATTTACCTTTATATGATGTGCACTTGTCATTATATGCTATGCAAACACCTTTATATGATGTGCAAATATCCTTATATGATGTGCAAACATCATTTTATGATGTACAAACATACTTATATGATGTGCATATATACTTATATGATGTGCATATATACTTATGTGATGTGCAACTATACTTATATGATGTGCAAACATCATTATATGATGTGCAAACATTCTTATATGATGTGCAAATATCCTTATATGATGTGCAAATATCCTTATATGATGTGTAAATATTCTTATATTATGTGCAAATGCACTTATATGATGTGCAAAGATCCTTATATGATGTGCAAATATACTTATATGATGTGCAAATATACTTATATGATGTGCAAATATCCTTATATGATGTGCATTTTCCCTTATATTATGTGCAAACATCTTTATATGATGTGGTTGTGTCATTATATTATGTGCTTGTAATCTTATATCATGTGGTTCGGTTTACTTCATTATATGATGTCGAAATGTCATTATATGATGTGCTTTCATCGTCGTTATGGTCAATGAACACGATTACGATTAGAACGATTAATGTCTACGTCTTAACTGATTCCGATCTGCTTCTGCGGAATACTTAATTCCGGCTCAAATCTGTAGCTATCGATAGCGAAAGTGCATTTTAAAAAATAAAGTGATACAGTGCAATTTAATAAAAATAAACGTTTCAAACATTTCAAAGGAAGATTAAGATTAATTATTTCAGGAGCTGGTTACGGCGAAAATATGATAAAACAAATTTTGGGGACCTTTATAGCATGCTGTTTGGTTTGAGGAAATGCTCCGTGTTGAAGACCGTACTTTGATCTATAATTGTTTACGTTTTACACATTGTGTCTCATTGGCACTCATACCACATCTTCTAATTTCTTTTCTTTGCAAAAGACACCAATGAACTTAAAGTCTGTTTAATAAACATTTCTTAACGAATGCTTAAAAATTATCTACTCTTGCATAATTATACCGGTATGAATGATTGATTGATTGATTTATTTGTTGATTGCTTGGTGTTAAATGCCACTTTCAACAAAATCATGCTATTTCGTGGCAGTGCGTTTATATTGGTGGAGAAAGCCGAACTGCCCGGAGAGAACCACCGACTCTTGGTAGAAAACCAATAATTCTAGTTATTTAAAATTGGAGTCGAGCTTACCTGCCCAGTGAGGGATTCGAACTCACAACATAAGTTAAGTCTTGACAGGCTAGTGATACAGTAGTTCGACTTCTTAGACCACTCGGCTACAGACCCCCCACCCCCATTAAAAAATAGATAAAGGAGATATGGGATGCACTTCAACTTGGTGTATTACATTTGCGTGCAGCTTTTTACTATGCTTTCATGCATTTATTTCACAGTTTCAATTCCTAGTAGATGATTATGGATGGAAGCTTGACGTCCAGCGGCAAATTGATATGCATATTCGTACAAGAACATGTAAATGTGATATGAATATTAAACCTGCTTTATACTAGACCGATACCCTGAGCCGGATTTTTAACATGCTATTTCACAGGAAAACATGTCACCTTACCCGGACACATTATTCTCATTTCGAGTCGACCAGTCTTTGCTTTTACTCCTTTATTTTTCGTGCTTAGCAGGGAAGCAGCAAATAACAATTTAAAAGTCTTTGGTTTTGAACCGGCCGGGGTTTCGAACCCACGACCGCCTGCACTCGAGGCGAACTTGCTACCATGAATGCACCGCCACCATACAGTTACCCGTAATAATAAAAGGTTTCGTGGAAAGCCGCTCATATATACACCTCCAGACTCAAGTAATTTGGGATCCGTATCGTACCGACCATTAAACTATTGGTGAGTGGGGGGCATCTTTTTTGTAAAGATTTACGGCGGTGGCTTTTAATATTTTGCGTTTATTTGGAAACTATGATAGATTTAAAATAAACAAATAGTGCGTTGCGTCTGAATATATTCTGTAGTAAAGGTCCCATTTGGGCCATTAGTTCCATTAATTTTTGTTGTTGTTTTATTGCCTATTATCTTGATAACTCATCTATAGAAAAACCCTTTTCTTTGCAAAATGGTGTAGACAAGAACAGGTTTAAAAATAAATATATTATAATTACAGTCATTTTCTTTCATTGGGGGTTGGGACGTCGGAGGAAACGGGTATTTCTCTTATTTTTTAAGTCAACACCTTGAAATAGGAAAAACAATCAAGACCCCCTTCCCAAAGATCGAAATAATTCCCCCCTCCCCCTCCCAAAAAAACCCCACACACAGGCGAACAATTACACACGGACAAGGTAAGATAAGCTATTGCAACTGGCCCCCTATTTTCGTTGAAATTAGAATAAATAGAATCCAAGAAACATGATTATTTCTTAAAAGTATAGTGTCTCATCTATGTAACTATTCTTTGAATGTGTGTGAAAATTATTAAATACCTCTCTCCTTCTCTTGAAAAACGTAAATTTTATGAAAATCAGAAGTGTTTGCGTCTGTTGGAGCAATTTTTAACTATGAGCGGACGCGAGTACCACGAAGATATTTCAATGTGTAGTTTGTTGGAAGCAAATAATTTACTGTTTTCAATATAATCGTGGTACTCGCGTCCGCTCATGTTAAAAATTCAATAATTCTACACCAAAAATTCATTGATTTTACGGATAACTCGATAAAATGTGAACCAAGGACCGGAACCAACTTGTATTTCCGAATCTGCATAAGTATTTTATTTTGACTCAGGTGTTCTTGATTGAGTTAAAAAAATTCAATGCCGAAAAAAAAGCGTTTTAATTTTGAAGTAATGGAACATATACATGTGATTTTGCAACATTTTTAAAGTGTCACTGACACTGTCAGTGTTGTCAACGAACAACCAGCAAACTCTACAATTAACAAAATTAAATGAATGTAGACCCTATCAAATTATAAGTCTTTTAACCCTTTGTATCCGTTAGAAATTTAGATCGATTTCACATAAAACAAAAATGAACAGAGTTTACCTCCTGTAAATGAATTTTAAAAGAAATTATTCGAAATAATTCTTTTAAGAAAATTTTAAAGATAAAAAAACTTATCTTGTTAAATAAAATGATGAATGTTTCGAATATATAACATGTCTCATGTCTAAAATAGAAATGCTGTAAGGTTTAGATAAAATTTTGCCACTTTCAAAAGTGTATGCAAATACTGTAAACCTTTTAATAATAAAAGACAAATATAAGACTATATATTAATCTCTAATTTCATGCTGAATCCAACTTTCAACTTCCGAAAATACAAATGCATCACTGATGCAGTGAGTGAAGGAATACTAGAGATGGGAAAAATTGTGAAAATTAAAAACTGTAACTTTTATAAGTATTTTGTAATTTGTTTTGTAGTGAGAAAATGGGGAAAAGGGTTTTGCTGAATAATGATAATTATATTGTGATGTTGTTTGCTTGTCTTATTTTCACTGATAATTGACTTGATATTTAATACTTTTAATTTTATTTGCGTGGTGGAATGGAGACCAGCCCTGTGCGAACTATTCTTTTGATTGTATCATTTTTCGTCATATGTCGGACAATAAGACTGTTTGAATGGTTTTACACTAGTAATTTTGGGGCCCTTTATAGCTTACTGTTCGGTGTGAGCCAATGCTCCGTGTTGAATATAAAAAGAAGATGTGGTATGATTGCCAATGAGACAACTGTCCACAAGAGACCAAAATGACACAGAAATTAACAACTATAGGTCACCGTACGGCCTTCAACAATGAGCAAAGCCCATACCGCATAGTCAGCTATAAAAGGCCCTAAAATGACAATGTAAAACAATTCAAACGAGAAAACTAACGGCCTTATTTATGTACAAAAAATGAACGAAAAACAAATATGTAACACATAAACAAACGACAACCACTGAACTACAGGCTCCTGACTTGGGACAGGCACATACATACATAATGTGGCGGGGTTAAACATGTTAGCGGATCCCAACCCTCCCCCTAACCTGGGACAGTGATATAACAGTACAACATAAGAACGAACTATAAAAATCAGTTGAAAAAGGCTTAACTCATCAGATGGACAAAAATACAAGTGGACGTGGCAGGGTACTTGTACATCCAAACAACAAAAGACACTAGGAACAGATCTGAGAGTACTCGCAGTTATCTGACAGCTAGTTCAAAGCCACTAACAACTAATAAAAAAATCATGCATCTAAGACTAAATTATCAATCCGTACACATCCAACATCCAATGGATTTAGTGTAAAGACGTCATAAACAGAGAAAACATGACCTTGTGCAATGCCAAGATACAGGTATCGACAGATTGTAGATCCATGAATGTGTATATGTATAAAACATACTAGTAATATTTAGTTTGCTTTTAATTTACTGACAACAAAATCAATATTGATACCAATAAAACAATATTCAATTATCTTATTACAGTGTTGAATTGGTAACCTTTCAGAATAAGTTTATTTAAAGGAGCGATAAGTTTACAAGGATCATTTCTAAATTTCCGGGCACGGTTAACAACATTTCCGTAAAAATGAGGATGTGCTATCCCGTTTGAAATAAGTTTCTACAGGTACAACCAAACTTCAAAACCAAATCTTTTAAATCTTTGAAGACCGTACTTTGACCTATAATGGTTTACTTTTATAAATTTTGACTTGGATGGAGAGTTGTCTCATTGGCACTCATACCACATTTTCTTATAATATCTAAACACTTTTTGATTTTTTCTTTGTATTCAGTGTAAGCTTTTTATAATTTTGAATGTATGAGCTGAATGGTTGATTAGAAAGAGATTGAATATAATAATAGGATAATAGGGATATGATGTTTTTCTATAGAAAATTTTTGTGTAATTGAAACTGTGATATGTATATACAAATTGTGAATATAATAAAGATAAAAAAAAATGCATATATGCATGCGTCTTTGAATATAAATCAAACTGTACATGCATTCCATTCCTCGTGTGTTGGCTGATCAGCTAGAACTTGCAAAAAGCTGACACTACAACATGATAGAAGTTTCAGTTATGAAAAAAAAAAATTTTATACTATCTTTTCTGTGACTGTTTTTTTTTTCTTCAATTTTTTTCTATTGAAGAATCTTTCTTCTAATAAAAAAAAAAGAAGTAGTTGTATGATAAATAAGGCACTTGATAATCCATAAAAGAATAATATAACTATTTTTGTGAAAGAATAAATTCCATTTTAATTTTAAACGATGGATATTATTCTTGTATTTTGTGTATCTTCCGAAAGGGATATAAAAAGATATTTTCTTTACTTATAAAAGAAAACACAGCTGTGGACCTGAACAAATGTATAAAGATAAACTTGAACAGCTAAAATGATAAGCAAGGCAAAATTAACAAAAATGAACATTCTTGAAATTCATATATAAAATTTTTATAGAAAAAAAAACCACTAGCGCTAGGTATAAAGGTATTGACAAATATAATGCCTACCCTTGTTAAAATGTGCATAGCGCATCTTTAATTCTATAACTTTAACCATATGTTCATTATTGTAGACCCCGTATGTTCATTATTGTAGACCCATCTGTTAAAATTAAACTTTGCATTTTATATTTTTCTAATTTCCAACAATAGCTTGTGTGATTTTATTTTTCATCTTATATATTCCGCAGAAGCATATCGGAATCAGTTATGACGTAGACATTAATCATTCTAATCGTAATCATGTTCATTGACCATAACGACGATGAAAGCACATCATATAATGACGTTTCGACATCATATAATGAAGTAAACCGAACCACATGATATAAGATTACAAGCACATAATATAATGACACAACCACATCATATAAAGATGTTTGCACATAATTTAAGGAAAATGCACATCATATAAGGATATTTGCACATCATATAAGTATATTTGCACATCATATAAGGATCTTTGCACATCATATAAGTACATTTGCACATCATATAAGGATATTTGCACATCATATAAGGATATTTGCACATCATATAAGTATGTTTGCACATCATATAAGTATAGTTGCACATAACATAAGTGTATATGCACATCATATAAGTATACATGCACATCATATAAGTATATATGCACATCATATCAGTATGTGTGTACATCATAAAATGATGTTTGCACATCATATAAGGATATTTGCGCATCATATAAAGGTGTTTGCACATCATATAATGACAAGTGCACATAATATAAAGGTAAATGCACATCATATAATGAAAAATGGGCATAACAAGACAGTTTTGGCGTTCCATAGGTTGCCGCTGTCTACCATATCGGCGGAGGACATTTTAGCGACGTTTTAGCGCCAAAGTATAGCTCATTTTATCACGATTGTTTACATTCTTTCATCACGGTGTTTCCCCGCTTTTGCGCTGTGCAGTGACCAAAGTTCAGAAGTATAGTAGATAAGGTCACTGCATACGGAAAAATATCGGCTAATTAGAGTACGGGAAGACAATATTTTGATAGCAGTAAATTTCTGAAGATTTTGATAAGATGAAGGATTGTTCTTTTACAAGAAAGTCCACGTATACTTGTTTTAAAGTAAAACTTAGCCATTCAATTTTTCTTTTAACGACTTTAAAGTACGCCGTTAATGTCGCCTTACGAAAGTGCTTGTAAAATTTTCAATTGTAGTTTTTTTTTGTATTTGATATTTATCACCAACGTAAGCATTGTGTTTAATGACAATAGAATATTATTTTTAGGTCTTTTTTGGTCATATAGCTCTACAGCTGTTCCGGTTCTTCTATAAAAGTGCTTCGGAGGCATAACATTTATAAAGTGCTATTTTCATTTTTTTAATTGAATTGAAAAAATAAGTAGAAAGAATATTCGTTAATGATTCACTACTGCTGAGACACAATACATTAAAGTCTCAAACTACTGAAATAAAATCAATTGATTCGTTTAAATTTGGAAGCCCTTGCGTTAAAAAAAACACCCTTTTATTATGTCCACGAATATCACTTTTATGTGTTATAAACAAAATTTTCATATCAACAATTTCTATAACATCCAAACTTATTTTTTGTGTATTGAATATGTTATTATCATAGCAATATATACGTATTCTATGAAAGACTGTCACATAGTTATAGATTACTCACCCATAATTTTGGCTAAGTATTGACTTCCAAATTTTCAAAGAATATGATTTACAAACGTTGAAAATTGTAAAAGAATGATTAATGTATTATCCATTTGAAAAAAAAACAATTTTGGTTAATGTTTAAATTTGAATAATCTGACTTAACCTCCTTTTAGTAAATATTTTGTAACGAAAATATTTAAAAGGCATTAATGAAGAAAAACGGATTAAGGGATTACGATACTTTGAAACAATGTGTTCCTAAGGTTTACATAAATTAAATGTCGTTATGGTATGTCAGCTACTATATAGTATTAAACTACTTTAATTAAATACAAACTGTTTGCACCTGCTGTATATGTACACATATATTAGCACATACTTACACTTTTTATGAAACAGTGTTTCTGTGCATGCTGCTTTTTTCACTTTATCAATCTTTACACTACATGGACATCGTATCGTAATATCAGCATCTTTTTCACGTGTGCCAATAGTTTTATTAGATATATATATACACATTTTTAAACTGTATTCAGCCACATGGCGGCATTACATGAAACCCGTAGTGTTACATTCATTGTTTCCCCCCGGTTATGAAAACAAAACCAGTTCCATTCTAGAATTTACTTAGTAATTGTTATTTCTGGATGCGTGGATAAGATTATATAGTATGGTCACTTAAGTGCTTTATGTCATTTTATGTCATTTTTAATGTCACTGTGGCGCCATGAACTTTTCAAATACGTATAATTGACATAACATGTCCGATCTACTTTTAGTTTTTATAAATAAAAATACGAGAAGCAACTTTACCCAAAAAGAAACTTTAATTTCATCTTTACTTTTTTATAAATCAGAGTTTTTGCAGGTGGGAGATATCCATTCCTTTTTAAATGACTTTGAAAATATGAAAAATTTATAACAGAAAATAGATAGGTATATTTTCCTATGAATATATTTCACCCAAGGGACATTTTTTTTCTGAATATATTCACACTAGGGACATTTTACTCTGAATATATTTCATTCAAGGACCATTTTAAAAAATCTTTCAGTCACTAAAATTCACAGTATGACAGTTGAATGAGCGTACTATAACACCATTATGGCGTATATATATGCACATGCAGGGAAATTTAAAAAAAGATTTAAAAGATCGAGGCAGTAACACTGAAATTTCGTATATCATGACAAATTTTGAGTAACTACAATGTAACACACAAATGACATAAGTAGACATCTTTAACTGAAAACAAAGTTCGATTGAAAGTAATCATCGGTTTTGTCTTTCATATAGTAATATCAAATATGTCGTCAACAACCATGTAGAGTGCTAAATAACATTTTGATTTATAAGTGTAAAGTCATCGTAATTTATTTACTCTTCAGTATTCAAATTCTGTTTTAGATATTGAACAATTTCGGATTTTGACCATGTAAGTGAAAACAATCATTCGGAAATTGGCCCTGCTTCTTTTAATAATACAAATCCTTATTTTCATGAGAGTTATAACCGCGCAATAAAAAGTCTAAAATAAACTATCGAGAGTATAAAAAAATGTATCTGCTTTCGTTAACATTCATATATATCATTAAGGTAAATCTGTGAATAGAATGCTATATTGTGCCCCAGAGTGAATGCATAATTAAAATGAAATCAATTTAAATGATTCTAACATAATTCTGCAATAATTTTCTTAACAAAAAACACAAATCCCTCGCCACAACAAACAAAAAAGTTAACCTCTTAATGTTACAATACATCCTTTTATCTGTAAAATATTCCATCAAATTTAAAATGCTCAAACCACAAAAGAGTGTAAAAAAATTCTCATTTACCAATCACTCCTATGAAGAGTGGCAGTCTACTAACTATATGGGCAAAATTTCACTTCTTTGCTGATCATTTTTTTTAATTTAAAGTTTCTATTTATCTATTATATTTTTTATCATATAAGGCAAAACACAAAAAAGGGTAAAATCGTCATTAAAGGGCAATAATTCCAATAAGGAGTCGTCGGAAAATTTCCTCCATATTGTCTTGAATGTAGATCTTGTCTTGCTGATCATTTTTGCGATTTAAGTTTCTATCTATGTATAATAATATTTGATATAAGCCAAAAACGCAAAATATTGGTAAAAATCGTCATCAAAGGGTAATAACTCTACTGACGATTTCGACCATGTCATACTTATTCGTAGATCTTGTCTTACTGATCATTTTTGCAACTTAAAGTTTCTCTATCTATTATAGTTTTGAAGATAAAACGCAAAAATGAAAAAAAAAATGGTAAAATTTGTCATTTAAGGGCGATAACTCCTATAAGAAGTCCCCTGACAGTTTTGACGTCAGAAACAATTGGTAGAGCTCAACATTCTGAACATTTTTGCCCTGTCAGATTTTCTCTATTTATAACGGTTTTCCAAATAATAGACAAAACTTGCATTTTACCCGTATGTTCTATTTTTAGTCATGTCGGCCATCTTGGTTGGCAGCCGGGGTCATCGGACACATTTTTAAAACTAGATACGCCAATGATGATTGTGGCCAAGTTTGGTTAAATTTGGTTCAGTACTTTCAGAGGAGAAGTTTTTTGTAAAAGTTAACGGACGACGGACGACGACGCCAAGTGATGAGAAAAGCTCACTTGGTCCTTTGGGCAGGGTGGGCTAAAAAGGAAACAATAAATATAAGTATCTATAAATATTTCGGATAACAGATATCCGTCATCAGTATTATAATGATGATGCTATTAGAATGATATCAATATATTCTGATTAAACTAAAATATAATCTTTAACGTTATACAAATAAAAAAACCGACCCGAGTTTGTCTAATTCAGAGACTGCATATATATGAATCCCAAAAGAATAGTAATGTGCGTTATGAGCTGGTTCACAGGTGACGAAAGTTAAGATAAGTAATTACAACAGAAACTGCTTAGATATACATCCCAAATTAATAGCACTGTACGATTCGAACTGGTATAATTCTAAGATTTCAGAGATGACGAAATATAAGTAATTACAACAGAGGCTGCTTATTTATATATCCCAAATGAATAGCACTGTGAGATTTGAACTGGTATAAACCTAGAATTTCAGAGTTGACGAAGGTAAAGGAATAAAAACAGATACTGCTTAGTTATACAACCCAAATGAACAGTACTGCGTGATTAGAGCTACACCTTTTCATTGATCCCATTTGGTGCAAACGTTTTAAATTTACTTTTCCAAAATCTTTCCGGAGTGATTCTCTCCACCCTAGATCAAGCAGTGTTGTGGTCTATGATGGTAATAGTCAGTTGATTGAGATCTGCCTTAGTATGGCCAGGGATCTCAAATGTCGACTGCGTTCATAGTCACTACGATAGCCGTTCATACGTTTGTGAAATGGCTGACTCACCAACATACTGTTTACCACATTTACACTGTAGAAGATACTTCTTTATTTGTTATTCACATTTATGGAACGCCATGACTGCCTTATGTTGATGATCATTTTTATATGCAGTGGTCACAGCATTATATGCAGTCGTGACAGCATTATATGCAGTGGTCACAACATTCATGTCAATAAACTTGGTCTCGTCGACTTTCCACTTTATTTGTATCGGATGACCTAATGTAAAGGCGTCTATAAAGTATAATGAAAAGAAGCAACCATTATCCTTTAACTTCAAGTTCCTCTATATAGGAGATGTCCTCTCAATTAATAATTCAAAGTTTACTGATTGTGCTGATATTGAAATAAAGGATACCATGAATGTTCTGGTTCGTGCCATGCTTTGCAAAGGCCAATTTTCAGCACTTTTGAACGAACATTTGTCCTGGCATCAAACAAAGATTTTGGCTCATTTAATTTAACAAAACTACCAGTTGTTTAACCTTGCTCATATTTAGGGAAACTTCTATATGCTTTGCTAAGTCGAACTCCGAGTTTATAACATATATCTTTTTTTATTTTTGTAGAACAGTTGAACATAATTTATTTCGGAGATTCGCGTGTGGAAATAATTTTTATTTCGTTTTATTTTCACAATATTACCAGTTGTTGGACTCTTATTAAAGTCTACAAGCTAATATTTTTATAACTATTCTGCTATTAATTTAGATTTCTATGTGAGAAAGATTTTGATTTTACCTAATTTAAAAAAAAAACAATTATTAGTTGTCGGTCTTGATGTATTACATTTTAAACATACATACACTATTTAAAAAAAATCAGACATGCATTGTTGAAAAACAGGTTTGATAATGAGTTTTAATAGACCGAAATATCATTGTTTAATGAACATTAATTTTACTTAATATTTGCAACCTTTACTTATTGTTTATTGTGAATATGTTTTAAGATACATGAGTCATCATTGTTTATTGTGAATATGTTTTAAGATACATGAGTCATTGTTTATTGTGAATATGTTTTAAGATACATGAATCATCATTGTTTATTGTGAATATGTTTTAAGATACATGAGTCATCATTGTTTATTGTGAATATGTTTTAAGATACATGAGTCATCATTGTTTATTGTGAATATGTTTTAAGATACATGAGACATCATTGTTTATTGTGAATATGTTTTAAGATACATGAGTCATCATTGTTCATTGTGAATATGTTTTAAGATACATGAGTCATCATTGTTTATTGGGATATGTTTTAAGATACACATCATTGTTTATTGTGAATATGTTTTAAGATACATGAGTCATCATTGTTTATTGTGAATATGTTTTAAGATACATGAGTCATCATTGTTTATTGTGAATATGTTTTAAGATACATGAGTCATCATTGTTTATTGTGAATATGTTTTAAGATACATGAGTCATCATTGTTAATTGTGAATATGTTTTAAGATACATGAGATACATGAGTCATCACTGTTTATTGTGAATATGTTTTAAGATACATGAGTCATCATTGTTTATTATGAATATGTTTTAAGATACATGAGTCATCATTGTTTATTGTGAATATGTTTTAAGATACATGAGACATCATTGTTTATTTAATGGAAAAATGCATTTGGTTTTACATTTTTTATGAAAGGAAATTCTTACCGTACATGGATGGCAAAAATACAGTCATTCATTAGTTGATTGATTGATTGGTTCATTATCATAGGATACATGTTTTGTTCTGCCAAATACCTCTTTAAGTAAACTTAAAGCTAGTACTGTTGTATGTTATCAAACAACTGTATTAATGTTAATATCCATGTTGGAATTTTTATATTTCCTTAATTTTTCTCAAAATATTATCAGCTGTAAAACTGTTTTCAAGGGTTTTTCAGATGCAGTTTTCAACCTTAACATTTTATACATGGAATTTTTCCCCAATTTGGCTAAGTTCTGCAACTTGTAACTGATGTGTGAAAGTTAAAGAAAATTGATTGAGACATTTACAATTGTCCTCGATTTATCTTCGCGGGGGCATAAAACATCATTTGCTTAAACATCACTGACCATAAATTTATTGCAGCCAAAGAGCAAAGTGACGAGAGAGAATAAAAACATATACAATGAGACTTCTCGTCTGCATTCATTATAGAATTGAATGCTGTTGTTAAATTTTATACGGAATGAAAGACAGTGACCATCACATTTTGCATGAATCGCTTCACTGTTAATAACACTTGTAGGCCTTTCTTCTGGTCGATAAACGTTGACTACCGAATTCGATTTCATTGATGTTTCTGTCGCCAAGAATTAAAAAGAACCTCATGGTTATTTCAAATTATTTCCTTGTTTTCACAGAAGGCGTTTGTTTTTACAACCTTGAACTCTTTTAATATTGTATTTTTCTTGAAAGACAATATTAGGTATAAGTAATGGTCGCTAACATTTGCAAAACTTGAAAATACTTCCTTGATACGGGAGTCAATGGTCTGTCACAAGTACATTCAGACACACCAAAACAAGAAAGCTACGCCCTGATGCATTCTCTCAACGGTCTATCACAAGTACCATCAATTCAAAATACTAAAAGATTTTAAAAATTGTTAAAATTGAAAATTCTCATTGCTATCATTGATCACGACGGATTGCTATCATTGATCACGACGGATTGATCCTATTGATCACGACGGATTGATTCCATTGATCACAACGGATTGATTCCATTGATCACGACGAATTGCTATCATTGATCACGACGGATTGATTCTATTGATCACGATGGATTTATTCCATTGATCACAACGGATTGATTCCATTGATCATGACGGATTGCTATCATTGATCACGACGGATTGATTCCATTGATCACAACGGATTGATATTATTGATCACGACGGATTGATTCCATTGATCACGACGGATTGATTCCATTGATCACGACGGATTGATGTTATTGATCACGACGGATTGATTCCATTGATCACGATGGATTGATTCCATTGATGAACGGATTGATTCCATTGATGACGACGGATTGGTTCCATATTTCGGAAATAAATAGATACGTGTATGATAACGAAACTGTATACCAGTCAAATAGCAAATAAGAATTTAACATATTTGCGAGTGAATTAAATAAAAAGACTTTCTTCTTACTCTAGTACATCTTTTTTTTTTTACTACGAAACTGTTTAATATGGAAAACGAAAAGAGAGAGAGAGAGAGAGAGAGAGAGAGAGAGAGAGAGAGAGAAGGAAATTATTATAATTTCGTAATGAAAACGACTTTATTCCCATTAACATGCAGACTGAGTCTTTTAAGATTTCCCTTTTCGTCTGCAAACCTGTTTTGTCTTGGGAAACGTCACTTCCTTGAATCAAGAAGCATAACATTACAACTTGTTCAAGTTTAGCTTATAAGGAAACAACCATATGCAATCTAAACCTCCTTAAATTTCACGTTATTTTGAAAGATCAAAACCCTTTTAAACTATTAGTGCACATTTTTTCATCAATTCGACTGCGACGTTTATTGCAGTATCCTTACTATAAATAATCTATTGATTGGTAAATTACTGATTTTTGTTTCTGTGAATTGAAATTATGTTTTGAGCGCTTAGACAATACAAGTTCCTTTAATACACTTTTTATTTAAATTGTGCGGATATTGAGTTAAATTGGGGTTCTGGCCTAAACTATGAAAATTCGAGACATTTCTTTTGTTGTTCAGAATAACATAAACATTTTCAACATTTCTAATAGATGTGTGTAAATGCTGTACATTAATTATTATTACTTCTTTACACTTGACAACAGCGCCGGCAGCGCCGCGATTTTACAATATATATATATATATATACTAGTCTGTCCTTCTTTTTTTTTTATTGTTTTTACTTACTGGTAATTAGTTTGTTATTTCAATTTGTAAATGAGGAAAAACCTTGTAGGAATTCGTTCTTGTTTCTTCTTATCGGTTCATATATATGATGTTGCTTGACAATATAACATGCCAGGTTTAGCAAAGAGGACTCCGTCGCAAGTGAGACCGAAACGAATTAATTGTTATGCACTAATGTTTCAAAAGATCAACACAGATCCCAGGTGAACATCTGAGCCATGTATAAGCAGCCCTGAGTCAACTGTCTTATATCAAGTTCGAAACGTTCTCAGGACGATTTACATCAATGTTCAGTGCTACTTCAAGCCAATAAATATTATACAATTACTGTCTTTTGATGAGGTAAATATGAGGCCGACGGCCGAAGTGAATATCAGTTTTTCAAAAGTCAATTAAACCACATATTTACCGAAACAAAAGACAGTAATTGTTTTATTCCATATTCAGAGAAAAAACAATGTATTTGATAACAAATATTTAACAAAACCAATTGTACATCAAACATTTTACCATAACGTTACATGTAAATGCGCGTGACGTTTAGCGCGGTGAATAACACTTTTCTCCAGGTGAATATGCTTTTTATTTAAAATCCAATTCATAAAGAGAAACCTACTAATATAATACTAATAATGTAACGTTATAGTAAAAATGTTTGCCGTCGTCCTCAGTGAATATCAGTTTTCAAAAGTCAATAAACCCGCATATTTACCTCTTCAAAAGACAGTAATTGTATAATATTGTTACAAATGGTGAGGGTCACTGCATACGGAAATACAGTCTACGAATTAGAGTACGGGAAGACAATAATTCAATAGCGATACATTTCTGAAGTTTTTGATAAAATAAAGGGTTTTCTTTTAAAAGAAAGTCAATGTACACGTGTTTATAGTTGAATTTAGCAATTTTAGTATATAAAACATATTCAACTTTTGGTTAAGTTTGAAGGATCATATTAATATTTTTTCTAAAAACACCTCCCTAGAATAAGCTTATTAGTTAGGTTGATGTTTCCATCATTAGTGATATGATCTTACTTGATAAATACAAAAATATGTGTTTATTGCAGGTTATTCACATGCACTTGTCTCTGTAAAAAATAAACCTTCATACCATTTCAAATAAAGGGAAAGGTCTGTATTCCAGGATGGAGGACATCAAAAATAGCATCAAAGGTGAAAATAAACTATTAAAAAGCTTTAAACCGCATAAAGCTACTGGTCGTGATTTAATACCATTTGTTTATGCTGAAATAATCATTAAACCAATTTGTTCCTATTCTTACATAGCTGTACCAAACATCACTGAACACTGGCGAAGTTCCACAAGATTGAAGAGATGCACTACAAAGCAGTGCGTTATACTTGAGGGAGCTGTCTCGGTGAAGTATCAGTACTCTCTAGTATACCCCCCAGGAACAGTAATTGGGCCATCACAATTCCTGGCCTACATCAAAGACATGCCAGAAAGAGCAACTCCATAAGAGACCAAATTATTTGCCGATGCCAGTCGTCTTTTTCGAACCATCTCCAACCAAGCAGACGCCGTTTACATATTGCTTTATTCTCTTTGGAAGACTGGGAAAACACATAGGAAATGAGGTTCAACGCCAAAAAACTACATTCTATAGATAAGAAAAATCTACTGGTGATACAAAGAACATACAAACTCTGCTGTCGTACACTAGACACTGTCGAAGACAGCAAATACCTAGGCGTAGTATTCAGTAACAACTAAACCTGGGTTATAGACAAATTGATAATACAGTTAGCAAAGGAAATAAGACATTAGGATTTATGAGCCGAAACCTTTAAGGCTACACATAACCTGTTACTACAGCAGCATATAAATCCATGGTATGACCTACAGTTAAATATATGCATGCAAACTATGGGCCAAACAAACCAATGTAAGATTAAGGCAATAGCGCAGTTACACAAAAGAGCAGCAAGACCTGTGCACAACAACTATCCAGACTGAACACCATGGCTTTGTCGTAAATAAAACCATTATGAAGGGAAAGCCTCGACGAACGGATGAACACAAACATGGGCATACGATACAGTTACAGGGGAGGTAATGACGTTGCTATCGTAAAATGTTATTTTCGCGACGTCAAACTGTGACATATCGGGAAAAGACAAAGGGGAAAAGATGCATTTTTCGACTGATTTTTATCATGCAGACTGATTTTACATGAAAACGAGTTCATTGACCCCTCTTTTTAAAAATGACATTAAGTTTGATTACGTATGAAGATTATTTGTACCAATTTTTATGAAAAAGTCACCGATGAATTTTTTTTAAATTAGATAAATATGCAGCAAAAAATGCCGTTTTTTTTTTTTCTAAAATCAGGAAACTTTGATAAAAATTAATTATTTCCAAAGAATTGTTATATAAATTTAGAACATACGTATGTAAAGAAGATTTTCAAAACGTTTTACAAAAATCCGCTTTTGTTTATCTTTTGAAACAAAAAAGTTAAGTATGTCTATCCAAAGAATAGAAATGTAAAAAAAAAAACGAAATTTTGAGTAAATGCCTAAAATTTCGATCTCATTTATCTCTTATAGTAGCACATGAAAGTATATTTTTTATTACATATTTGAATTGATTAGGTGAAAAATAGCTTGTATGCAAATTTTCGTAAAAAAATCACCGTGGGATCAAAACTGTATCGTATGCCCTTAAAAGATCCAGCATGATATAATCGACATTTATCGTCAACAATACCTGAGCCCTAAACGATAACTGGACAAGAGGTAGAAACCGTTTCTTATGACCCAGAAAGAGCAAGTGTATACGCCTACTGACAATCATTCCATGTTTCATTGGCAAACAACATCAGTTTCTTCGGCCAACACAGTAGAGAGGTTCAGAACTGCCTGGTGGCATGCGCTGAAATAAACTAGACAAAACCGTGATCATCAGTAGATATTGTTTTAATTGTATGCTATTATTGAGAACGTTTTAAATGTAATTAGGCAAGAGAAATTTATGTGTTGCCCGACACTGCACAAAGTTTTCGAGTGGAACCAATTACATTCATAAATCGAGTTCGGTTCCTTATCTGGAAGTCGAAAAAATATACAAAGTAATTTTAGTACCGATCGCTTTTACGCTGTCGTGCTGAATGATCGAAACCCCCCTTTCGGCGGGAAAATGACCGTCCGACATGTACGACACCTATACGTCACGAAATAGACAAGGAAAACAATGTTCCTCTAATTCACTAATTCTTCTTATGTATCCAGTTATCCATCAGATTTTTGATATTTACTAACTGCTGTGCAAGCGTAGGATATGTATCAATAAATATTTACACGTCAAGCTATCCAGCAATTTTTATCCTGCAATTCTCTTTATAAAAAGCTATCCTCCAATTCGTCATCCTGCAATTGCGTTTGGAAAACAACTTGAGCGACAATTTATTTTTTTTTCAAAATGATGGTTTTTGACCTTTTTTGTTCGAAAAAAGACTTATATAGAAAATTAAAGATTTTAATATCCCATTTACAAATTTATAACTTTTGTTTACAGATTTCTAACTCATATTTACGGTTTTGTAACTAGCATTTACAATAGAAAAATCCTGATGACGTTTCAAACAAATTGCTATTTATGATATTGTTCGTGTGTACGACTATTTAACTCACATTTGCGATTTTGTAACTTTATTTACGACTAAAGATGTGTTAACGCAACTTGTGTAGCTTGTTTAGTGCTTTTGGAGTCTTTGTGTCTAAAATGTTTTCAATGTCCAGATCCGAGAATTAAAAAAGTGAGAATGAGCAAAATATTGAGGCGGGCGCCATATTTTTCAGATGTAAACAAGCGATATGACGTCTCTAGCTTGTTATTATTTTGACGTGCAAATGTGCGCCAACAATAGTTATTTTTGCTACGCGGTTATTCCCGAACATTTATTTTGCCTACGCGCATATTCCCAAACAATTGTTTTGCCTACGCGCATATTCCCAAACAGTTATTTTGCCTACGCGATATTTGAAGAGGGAAAAGGGGGTTATGCTCCTTGAACGAATGAAAAACATACAATAATATCTTAATTATTTTATTAGTAGTTGCTATAGTAAAGTATAATAATATAAATTATTGTATGCAATTAAAATAGAAATATTTATGTTGCCTGTTTCGCTGCCTAGAGGAACATATACATGTTTTGTACTTTCGAACTTCCGGGAACAAATGCGCTCGAATATACGATTCAAGGTTGAATTTGTCAGACAGTCACTTTATTGATATTTCAAATAAAGATGCAATAAATGTTTGAAGTTACAGAAATTAACACAGAAAGCAATGGTGCCATTAATTTGTGATTTTATGCATTACGTATTTATGGTGAACGATAACAGTTTGATCAATTTTCATTTATCATCTTTTCCACAGGTTTTTCAGGAGGACTGTTTACTGAATAAGTTGAATCTATTCAATTGGACACATATTTATATGGAATTACTTTTGTGTAGTTTAGTATTATTCTATCAAATTGTAATAATTAAATTTTGGATGTAACACGTCTTTTGATTTGCTGAAATTGTTTTGTCTATCAACTCATAGACATAATTTTGTCATGTGACCGTGACGTCATTAACGTTTTTTCAAGATTTACTCCCTAAAATGGAATTTTTTTTCTGTCTATTCGAAATAACCTCAAAAATGTGGTGCACACTTTTAAATAACCTGCTACGCGGGATTTTCATTGCACACCACATTTTTTACGTTATTTCGAATAGACAGAAAAAATATTACAGTCATCCTTAAATATACCAAAGTTTCAAGTTTCAAGTTTTTTTCTCTCGCATAGACCCCAACAACAAACACATTAATATTTAAAATATATCAAAATAATAAAGTAATGCAGTGAATATTATAGCCATTCATTAACTTATTATATACCTGTACAAGAAGTAATCAATTTAAGGAAGACAGTCAAATTGAAATATACACAGTATGCGTTTGTATCAGTATTAGTTAACATTTAATAGTACAATTTTACAAAACTTAGCAATTTTAGAAATAACATTGCTGGAATCAGAATTTAATAACTCATAAACTTTTTCTGTGTTATGTTTGGTAATGAGATTACAGAGTAATAACTATTTTCTTTCCTAATCGAAAAACGTACAATCAAAAAAGTATTGATATTCATCACCTAATTTGCATTCATTACAATGTCTGAAATACACCAGAAAAACGACCCCTTTCAATATGAAACCTATAATTAATACATTAAAAATTACATTAGAGCTTTCTTAAAATTATCAAGTAAGATAAGTAAATAGTTTTCTAAACCATGATTACATTTGAAAATTCTATAGTAAAGACATTTTGGGGAGTTACAAAACAATTGTACCCCACTTCTGCTTAAAAAGAGAGGCGAAAGGTACCAAAGGGACATTCAAACTAAGTCTAAAATAAACTGACAACGCAATGGCTAAAAAAGAAAAAGACCAACAGACAAACAGTAGTGCACAAAACACAACATAGAAAACTAACGACTGAGCAACACGAACCCCACCAAAAACTGGGGGTGATCTCAGGTGCTCCGGATAGGTAAGCAGATCCTGCTCCACATGTGGCACCCGTCATGTTGCTCATGATAGTACAAACCCGGTTATAAGTCTAATCCGGTAGGTCACATTCGGAAAAAGGGGACGGGATTGTAGTTACGATATTTGGAACATATCCGCTATCATCTGTGAAACGGATATTCCATAACGGTCATCCAACAAGTGATAACGTCCGTAAAATTAACGAAGGGATGATTTCAACTTCAATACTTGGAACTCTTGGTTTAATAGCTTCCTTGTGAGCAGCAACCTTCTATCAAGGAAATCATGATAGGAAATACAAGCCCTTGAATATCGTATCAACCGGGAGATATATACTCCGTATGCAGGCGCTGCTGGAATGTTGCTACATAGAAATGGAAAGTTCATAATTGGGAAGCTGAAATTGAATTAAACATGATAACTTTAATTTAAAAAAGCATTATTTCTAATCCATGTCTCACAATGCAGACACATTACATTAATATCAGATCAGATCGCCTTGTCGAAAACCAATATCACTTTGAAAATATTCGCACCTTGCCTAACAGCAATTATCATTTTCATACATATCATGTATAATAAAATACATGATTCCATCAATACCGTTTTGCGACAGTTTACGTTACAGTGCTACGATGTTAACCCCGTCAGACGTTCATCGTAATCAACACAATTTTTAATGCACATAACAATGAATTATTTCGATGCCTGTTCCTCACAGAGAACACTCATATTAACTTATAACAATTGAGTCTGTTGCATAGATGTAAACAATTGACGTAGCAACTCAGTATAGTTATGCTCCTATAATTATACCACCTTTGCCCTTACAAATTAGACACATAATACCAACCATTATGTTATAAGTATTGTTGTCACCTGAAACGAATGTCTATAAATCTGCTTTATGAGAATGCAATGTTCATAAGAAAAGGTACGTTGTCAAAATCATATTAAGTGTTCTACTTGCCGTGTATTGAAGTGTCCACTAGTGATGACCTATGGCGTATCCTTATTATTTACGATGCATTAATCAGCAACCAAACACCACCTTTTCAAACTGTTTTTACAATCTTAAACAGTTGAAATATAGTCTTTCATTTTAGGTAAAGGGGCAACCTTTTGATCTTATGGGAAGAAAATGAATATCTTATCCTTCGAAAAACTGAAAATAATTGACTTTGCACAAGACTGGATAGAAATAAATATTCTGCAGCTTAAAATGCGGGATAGTTGAAAATACAAAAGTGTACAATTTGAAAAACGAAGTCGCAGAAAAAAATAGGATAAACAAATGAAAATAAATGATCAATTCTACGTCATGGCAATGAAAACAACGATATGAAGGAAAAACAAATCTAACCAAAGTAAACTGAACATTGAGCAATAGGAACCCATCAAAAATCGGGGGAATAAAATAAAACATCTGCCAACTATTTATATCAAATGTATTAAGCATATACTACCATAAGATGCGTTTTTGCTTTGTATTATGTGTTACTAATTTAAAGCAATGCTCGCAATTGCAATAACGTTTGTGGAACACTTTCATAGTATTTTGTTTAACAGAAGGAAGGTATATAAAACTCTTATTATTTCAAATATTATAACATAAACTACTATTTTCATGGGAATAGTTGCAAATTGTCTTTAAATTTAAAAAAAAAAGATGTGGTATGCTTATATCGAATTTCTGGGGTAGGCATTCTTAACGGCCGATTAGTTTCGTCCGAAGTATTCAAAAAGCCATATTCTATAAAATGGGCATTGGAGGTACCCACTTTCGAAACCATTGTCTTGGCAGGTCTTGGTGGTTATGGATTACAGACTCTGCTTTAAGTAATAGCTATCGGTTAGTGCTACAGTGGAATAGTATCGAATGTCTGAGGAAAGCATTCTTGTGTTTGTTATATGTCTGTTTTACTAACGTCATTCTGTCGTACTGTTCAATATCGTTTTTATAAGAATTCTTCGACTGCTTTATAAATTGTTTATATATTCCGTCTCTTGTGGAGAGTTGTCTCATTGGCAATCATACTACATCTTCTTATTTTATAATTAAAGACCTAAAAATTTTGTCCGAAGTTTTAAAAAAAACCATATTCTATGAAATGGGCATTGGGGTACCCACTTCCCAAACAATTGTCTCGGCAGGTCTTTATGGCTAGGGGTTATATTAGACTCTGCTTTAATTAAAAGCTATTGGATAGTACTACAGTGGGATAGCATCGAAGTTCTGGGGTGAGCATTCTTTAAACCCGAAAAATTTCTTCCGAATGTAAAGAAAAAGCCATATTCTATGAAATGGACATTTGGGGTACTCACTTTCCAAACAATTGCCTCGGCAGGTCTTTAAGGCTAAGGATTATAGACGCTACTTTAATGTTTAGCTATTGGATAATGCAACAGTGGTATATATCGAATTTCTAGGGCAAGCATTCTTAAAGGCCGATAAATTTCGTCCGAAGTATTAAAAAAAGCCATATTCTATAAAATTGGCATTTGGGGTACCCATTTTCCATACCATTGTCTCGGCAGGTCTTGATGGCTATGGATTACAGACTCTGCTTTAAGTAATAGATATCGGTTAGTGCTACAGTGGAATAGTATCAAATGTCTGGGGAAAGCATTCTTAAAGACCGAAAAATTTCGTCCGAAGTATTGAAAAAAGCCATATTCTATAAAATGGACATTCTGGATATTTACTTTCTCAAAAATTGTCTCGGCAGGTCTTCATGGCTAGGGATTACAGACTATGCTTTAATTAATAGCTATTGGATAGTGCTACAGTGGGATATATCGAATTTCTGGGGTAGGCATTCTTAAAGGCCGATTAATTTCGTCCCAAGTATTAAAAAAAACCATATTCGATAAAAACGGCATTGGGGGTACCCACTTTCGAAACCATTGTCTCGGCAGGTCTTGGTGGTTATGGATTACAGACTCTGCTTTAAGTAATAGCTATCGGTTAGTGCTACAGTGGAATAGTATCGAATGTCTGAGGAAAGCATTTTTGTGTTTGTTATATGTCTGTTTTACTAACGTCATTCTGTCGTACTGTTCAATATCGTTTTTATAAGAATTCTTCGACTGCTTTATAAATTGTTTATATATTCCGTCTCTTGTGGAGAGTTGTCTCATTGGCAATCATACTACATCTTCTTATTTTATAATTAAAGACCGAAAATTTTGTCCGAAGTATTGAAAAAAAAACAACATATTCTATGAAATGGGCATTGGGGTACCCACTTTCCAAACAATTGCCTCTGCAGGTCTTTATGGCTAGGGGTATAGATTCTGCTTTAATTAAAAGCTATTGGATAGTGCTACAGTGGTATAGCATCGAAATTCAGGGGTAAACATTCTTAAAGGCCGAAAAATTTCTTCCGAATTTAAAGAAAAAGCCATATTCTATGAAATGGACATTGGGGGTACCCACTTTCCAAACCATTGTCTCGGCAGGTCTTTAAGGCTAAGGATCATAGACCTACTTTAATGTGTAGCTATTGGATAGTGCAACAGTGGTATATATCGAATTTCTGGGGTAAGCAATCTTAAAGGCCGAAAAATTTCGTCCGAAGTATTGAAAAAAGCCATATTCTATGAAATGGGCATTGGGGTACCCATTTTCCAACTCATTGTCTCGGCATGTCTTTATGGATATGGATTATAGACTCTGTTTTAATTAATAGCTATTGGATGATGCTACCATGGGAAAGTATCGAATATGAGTGAACGAATGGTCTCAAAAGTGGTTAATGTCTTTTAATCCTGATAAAACAGAAATTATGTTATTTTCGAATGTTGACATCCCAGAAATGAATTTTACATTTAATGAAAAAAACATACCAGTAACTAGTATTCATAAACACTTAGGGGTTACATTTAGCAATGATGCTAAATGGAATGTTCATATTGACAATATTATTTTAAGTGTATCTAAACATATTGCTATTGCTATGAATCTCAGTTTATGACCAAACTCAGTAAAGACACGTCATTGTTACATTTGGTTGATACATTCAACAATACCTTCCGTTATCTAGATGATATTTTTCGTTAAATAATCCAGAGTTCTCTAAATATACTACCGAAATTTACCCAATAGAACTTACTTTAACTAAATCTAACATAAACAGCAGTAGTTGTCCTTTTCTGGACTTGGACATTTCAATCTCTAAAGGAAAACTCCATACGAAAATTTACGACAAAAGAGACGATTTTTCATTCCCTATTGTTAATTTTCCTATTTTAGACGGCGATGTTCCTTTGGCTCCATCATACGGTGTGTATATATCCCAACTCGTTCGTTATGCCCGTGTGTGTAGTGATGTCATAGATTTTAACGAACGTAATCAGTGCATCACTAGTAAATTATTAAGTCAGGGATTTCGTTACCATAAATTACGTAAAACGTTTGCTAAGTTCTTTCATAGATACAAAGATTTGATTAGTAAATTTGGCTGTACCTGTAGAAAACTGATTAAAAACGGTATTTCACATCCTAAATTTTACGGTAATATTGTACTTAAAGCGCGAAAATCACTATGTGATCCGTGTAAACTCATCGAACCTTTAAATAAACTTATTAGTTCAGGTTATCTTACCAATGTTGTAATTAGATCTTTGAATATAGTTTACATTGGCACTAATATCGATTTTGTCATCAGCAAATTAAAACATAACTAAATTTGTATTCTTTTCAAACGGGATGTTTAAAGACACACCCACGTTCATTTTGATCTATAAAAGAGGTTAAACTCCTAACTATCCTACTGTCTGTCGATACATTTATTTTGGCATTGCACTAGTCATGTCTTCTTTGACTGTCCATGACGTTAAAATACTAAATCCCTGGGATGTGTTTTAGTTGATTTTAGTCTTTGATGCATGATTTTTATTATTAATTGTTTTGGCTTTTAACTAGCTGTCAGTAACTGCGAGTACTCTCAAATCGTACTTTCTTGTTTATTTGACCTGTTGATACTAATTGTAATGCTTTTTGTTATTTAATGTTATTCAGGGTTATATCTGGTCTATATACCAGATTTGATAAGTGTTTGGTACTAATATAAATTTCCACTACGTACTATGAACATCAAAATTATTTATTTTGTTAAAATATTTCCTTTCTCTATTGTAACTGTATACGTATACCTAACAACAAAATTATTTTATTTACCTGTGTTTAAAGTTATTGCAAATGGCTGATATTTTTGTTCGAGCATATTGTTTTTCTTAAATTGTTTAACATTTCATACCGATATAACATGTTACTTTTATTATTCTTCCTTAGTTTATTTATTTTGAATTTACATTGTATCATAGGTCAAATTTATTTGTTCAGTGTATGTTCAATGGTGTTAATAAGTCCTTTGATTGAGTTAAGCTATTTCAGTTGATATTTTATAGTGTGTCTTTCTATGTTGTGATGTTACACTATTGTTTCAGAAAAAGGGTGAAGGTTTGGTACCATTAAAACGTTTAAACCCGCTGCATTTGTTTGCACCTGTCCTAAGTCAGGAATCTGATGTTCAGTAGTTGTCGTTTGTTGATGTGGTTCGTAAGTGTTTCTCGTTTCTCGTTTTATATAGATTAGACCGTTGGTTTTCCCGTTTGAATGGTTTTACACTAGTAATTTTGGGGCCCTTTATAGCTTACTGTTCGGTGTGAGCCTAGGCTCCGTGTTGAAGACCGTACTTTGACCTATAATGGTTTACATTTATAAATTTTGACTTGGATGGAGAGTTGTCTCATTGGCACTCATACCACATCTTCTTATATCTATATAAATATGCTAATGAAACTGAAATATAGACTTAGTAGAAAAATTTAGAAAAACTATATCTAGTTTTTATAAGACCTTTATTTGAATATGCCAGTGAAGTTTGGGATAATATGGGATTGGGTAATATTAATAAGCTGAAGCAATTACAGCTTCAAGCTGCTCGAATAGTAACGGGTTTACCTATTTTACAAGCTCAAGAGTATTTTACAAGGAACATGGGTGGGAAAAGTTGGCAGATAGAAGAGAAAGAAGAAAAATTCAAATGTTTTATAATATTACACAAAATAATGTACCAGAATATTTGAGTAATTTAATTCCACCAACAATCCAAAGTATGACTGTTTATGCACTACGCAATGGTAACGATATAATACTTCCGTTCTGCAGACTTGCATTAACTAATGAATCATTTATACCATCAACTATACGTCTATGGAATAACCTTGATACTTTAACCCGTGAAGCAGATACAATAGGAAAATTTAAAACGAAACTAAAAAACTTAAATCCCAATAGTAATATATACATGCCGAATCAATATGAGTTTGGAAGTCGTAAATTCAACATTGTGCTTACTCAACTTCGATGTTCTGCTTCCTTCCTAAATCATGATCTGTCTAGAGTTAATAATATTTCTGTTCCTTCTTGCCGCTGCGGTGTGTATCGCGAAGATTCGCATCATTTCTTTTTTAAATGTATATTATATTCAGAAATACGAAGTAAGCTTTTAGAAAATCTTAGCTGGCTACCAAATAACTGTCCATTAATAGAACTATTAACCTCGGGTAGTAAAATTGAGAATGGAAATGGGGAATGTGTCAAAGAGACAACAACCCGACCACAGGACAGACAACAACAGAAGGTCACCAATAGGTCTTCAATGCAGCGAGAAATTCCCGCACCCGGAGGCGTCCTTCAGCTGGCCCCTAAACAAATATATATCCTAGTTCAGTGATAATGGACGTCATACTAAACTCTAAATTATACACAAGAAACTAAAAGTAAAAATAATACAAGACAAACAAAGGCCAGAGGCTCCTGACTTGGGACAGGCGCAAAAATGCGGCGGGGTTAAACATGTTTATGACAAAAGAGACGATTTTTCATTTCCTATTGTTAATTTTCCACTTTTAGACGGCGATGTGCCTTTGGCTCCATCATACGGTGTTTATATATCCCAACTCGTTCGGTATGCCCGTGTGTGTTCTGATGTCATAGATTTTAACGAACGTAATCAATGCATCACTGGGAAATTATTGTGTCAGGGATTTCGATACCATAAATTACTTAAAACGTTTACTAAATTCTTTCATAGATACAAAGATTTGATTAGTAAATTTGGCTGTACCTGTAGAAAACTTATGAAAAATTGTATTTCACATCCTAAATTTTACGGTAATATTGTACTTAAAGCGAGGAAATCACTATGTGATCCGTGTAAACTCATCGAACCTTTAAACAAACTTATAAGTAAGGGTTATCGTACCGATATTGTAATTAGATCTCTGAATATAGTTTACATTGGCACTAATATCGATTTTGTCATTAGCAAATTAAAACATAACTAAATTGTATCTTCTTTTGAGGCGGGATGTTTAGAGACACACACACGTTAATTTTATCTCTAAAAAGTAGCTCCTCACTATCCTACTACCTGTCGATACATTTATTTTTGGCATTGCACAAGTCATGTCTTCTCTTACTGTTCATGACGTTAAAATACTAAATCCCTGGGATGTGTTTTAGTTGATTTTAGTCTTTGATGCATGATTTTTATTATTAATTGTTTTGGCTTTTAACTAGCTGTCAGTAACTGCGAGTACTCTCAAATCGTACTTTCTTGTTAATTCGACCTGTTGATACTATTTTTGATACTTTTTTGTTATTTTATATTAATATGGATCTTGTCTGTATACCAGCTTTGATTATTTGGAATATCTACTAATTTTCACTTCTTCATACTACATTTGTATGAACATCAAGATTATTCTCCTTAAATCTGTACAGGGAAGTTTTATTGTTGATATTCACCCCTTATGTATCTAGTGTTAAATTAGGTATTTATATGACAGACCTTTCTTGGTATTCCTAATTATATGAAGATTTTATATAGACAGAAGTAGTATACCTAAAACGACAAAGTTATTTTTCATTTACCTGTATATATTATGAAAACCGGTTTTTTCAATAGTGATTATTTTCTAAGGGTTAAATATTTCGCGGTGGTGTCTTGCCATGTCTATGTTTGGACTTGTTTGTTTGCTTTTGTCCCTAATATTTTATTAACTATGTATTTACTTTCAGGTATCACAGATCGAATTTATTCGTTCATAGTGTGTTAATTTACGTTTTTTGATTGAGTTAAGCTTTCCAATTGATATTTTATCGTGTGTTTTTCTATGTTGTGATGTTATACTATTGTTTCAGAAAAAGGGAGAAGGTTTGGTACCATTAAAACGTTTAATCCCGCTGCAAATGTTTGCACCTGTCCTAAGTCAGGAATCTGATGTACAGTAGTTGTCGTTTGTTTATGTAATTTATACATGTTTCTCGTTTCTCGTTTTTATATAGACTAGACCGTTGGTTTCCCCGTTTGAATGGTTTTACACTAGTAATTTTGGGGCCCTTTATAGCTTGTTGTTCGGTGTGAGCCAAGGCTCCGTGTTGAAGGCCGTACATTGACCTATAATGGTTTACTTTTATAAATTGTTATTTGGATGGAGAGTTGTCTCATTGGCACTCACACCACATCTTCCTATATCTAATTATGAGATCTCAACCCTCCCCCTATACCTCTAGCCAATGTAGAAAAGTAAACGCATAACAATACGCACATTAAAAGTCAGTTAAAGAGAAGTCCGAGTCCGATGTCAGAAGATGTAACAAAAGAAAATAAACAAAATGACAATAATACATAAATAACAACAGACTACTAGCAGTTAACTGACATGCCAGCTCCAGACCTCAATTAAACTGATTGAAAGATTATGTCTACTTACTCAGGAGCAAAATGAAAATATCTTTTCTTTAAACATGTGTTTGATTTTATTAGAGGTCGAGAAGATTCCTTATTGTTTAGATAGTAAAACATGACCACACACATATCATCATCTAAGTTCAGCTGGTTTTTTTTTTTTTTTTTTTTTTTTTGTTTGTTTGTTTTTTTTTTTTATTTGTTTTACTTATTTTTTAATTTTTTATTAATTTATTTCCTTGTTTTTGTGTTCTATTATGATTTATTTTCTCTCTACTGCTTTTGTGACACTTAATTTTTCTGTTCAATTTATACAAATGTTGAAATAATATGTAATGTATGCATGCTCTTATATATTGTATTGTTAAATATGTTCAATGGAGAAGACTTCATAAGTCTGTTTGACTTGTGTCTCATCCAATTTGTATTTATGCAAATAAAATATGTTTAAACTAAACTAAGTATCCTAAGTATCGAATTTCTCGGGTAACTAAAGCATTCTAAAAGGCCGATAAATTTCGTTCGAAGTATTGAAAAAATACAAGAAAGTAATTATCAAAGCAAACAAAATAACATGTCATACAGTACGAACATTCTGGACTGTTCATTATTTCGTTGACAGTAAAAAAAAAAAACAATTGCGATCGTGCTAGATATTTAGGAATGTTTACGCCAGAAATTCGATTATATCATCACAATGTAGTACTAACTTATTATAGTTTTTTCACTAGAAATTATTTTTGCAGTCATACTGTGAAATGGCTTTCCAAACACTCGGCATAATGCTATGATTGAATGGCATATAAGAATATGGATGGGTATGTCGGGTTCTATTGTCTGTTGGTTAAAGTGATACTGAGCATAGGTACTTGGGGACAGGACAATTTTTTTTAGCCCTCCCTTTTTTCCAAAATTGGTTATTTTTTGTTTTCTATATATTTCAATTATGTTCGCGTTTTTCTGAATCATATGAACATAAATATACTAGAAGTAACTTGTATTTGCTATTTACTATCAATTCCAAGTTTACTATCCACAGCGGTCACTGATGGTGGTGAGACTTTAAAGACATTTTGAATCTGAATCTGTTTTATATAAATATAAATATATAAATAACCGATTTTGGATAAAAGGGGGGGGGGGTCTAAAAAATCATTGTCCTTTCCCCAAGTACCTACGATACTGAGGGTACTGCGATGATGTGGTGTACAATTTTATAGAATATTATGAGTCTGGTTTTAAGTCTGGGTTGTAATAATATAAACCGGTACCAATTTTTCTGCACCAGATGCGCATAATGTAAGGTATGCCAGTTCAGAGTATTAAGCATATCTGTAACGCTACTGGTGTTATATGATAAACAATTACAGACATACCTAGCAGCCCGACTCTGAACCATCTCAAGTTTATTGCAGTATTCAGCAATATGAGGATTCCAAACCGAACAAGCGTACTCTAGTTTTGGACGTACCAGTGCTAGATATGCATGTGACTTAATGTTTGTGATGGATGTTTTGAGTTGTTTTTTAAGGAAACCTAGGCTTTTACATTTATTTGCATTTGCGATACTGATATTGTTTGTATGATGAGTCCATTTTAATTAAGTCAGATTGAAGAGTAATGCCAAGATGTTTTGCTGAAGAGAAGGATTCTAAGGTATGACTGTGAAGAATGAAATTATGATTGATAGTTTTGTTATTTGAGGCAGTGAGAACTGTATATTTTTTCAGGATGGAAAGCAATCCGCTAGTCTTCTTCCCACTTCGCAGCAGCATCAAGATTTTTCTGAAGGCTATCAGAATCTTTTTTAGATTTGATAGTTTTGTATATGATTCTGTCGTCTGCAAACAGTCTGAGTTTAGTGGATTTCAAATAGGTCGTTTATGTAGACCAGAAAAAGAACAGGCCCCAGAACTGTTCCCTGTGGGACACCAGAAGTAACTGGAGCAACATGATCTGATTACTCTCGATCCAGGACTACTGTTTGTCAAAGTAACTACGTTCAACCGTATGAAATTATATCGAGGGCCGGTAGGAATGCCCT
This sequence comes from Mytilus coruscus, assembly GCA_017311375.1. Classification (NCBI taxonomy): domain Eukaryota; kingdom Metazoa; phylum Mollusca; class Bivalvia; order Mytilida; family Mytilidae; genus Mytilus; species Mytilus coruscus. The sequence continues at coordinate 78,480,903 of CM029599.1, read as the reverse complement.
TTACCGTCAGGCCCCTAACGGACATGTTCGGCTACCGTTAACCGTGTTAACGTTTAATTAGTTAAAATTTTATCGTGATTCGTCAAAATATCCTTATCGTAATTCGTCACGGGTCTCCAATAATTATCCGTTACTGTTATTTTTGGAAAGAATATATATATCGTGATTCGTCAAAATCAGTCGATATTTTTTTGTCGGCACAAAGAAATTGTACACTTTATCGTCATGCACCAAAAATTACCATAACGACGTCATCATAGTTAGCAAGATTTTTTACCATTACGACCCTCTTATATATTTATATACAAGACTCAAGGATTTGTATAGTGAGACAAATCCTTGCAAGACTTGAGTGCCCACTGGATCATAGTAATGTTAAATTTAAATTTCATACAGAATTTTCATAGATTCCTGACCAAATAAAAATTAGAAAAAATTAACAGTTCATATAATCTTTTACTCAATTTCTAATTTATAAAATCAGGAAGAAACGACCCGGTGCGAATGAGAATCAGGGCGAAAATATTTGGGGCGAACAGGAATTATGTCAAAAATACCCATGTTTTTTGCAACATCTCTTACTTTTTCCGATAAATGACGAAGACAAGACTAGAGAGATACGAACGAAAATTTGTAGGAATCTTTTGCGATTGACACCAGAAACAGCAGCTTCATAGACCACAGGTTCACTTCTTTACATATTTTAAGAAAATCATTAACCTCGTGCACTAATTAAGTGATTTTGAAGTAGAAATCTCCACAGTTTCATAGTTAATTGGGAAATCAGAGACAGTAACTTGTATCTCGGACATCCTTCTTTCCACTGTTCTACATGTATGATCATGTAGTCTGGAAACTCTAAGAGGTCTCTTCTCATGAGGAATTTATTATGTTTCGATTGCTTTCTTTGCTAACATTGTTGATGTGTATGTTCTCCTTTACGGAAGCTTTTGCCGTTAAATAGAGACATCATTCGTATTTTTTGTATTGTAACGGGAGTACGATTTCCTACAGGCTTCGTTGTCTCCCGGTTGTCTACCCAAGTTCTGGGATATTGGATAAACTATAAAACCACGTAAACATAAAGATGTTTATTTAAAAGACATATATGGGTGGATATAATTTACATACAATAATTATACAGTGGTGGCTAGTCTACTTGTCATTGTAACAGTTCCTAAAGTGAGAGCCAATGTATGAGCGTCTGCTCATTTCAAATCCTAAGTGTAGGCTGCCCTGAACCCGGTGAGTGACATCATACTCATAGTTCCTAGGGACAACGAGCCGGCCAGGGCCGGATGTCAGGCACGCGCAGGAAGCAGGAAGTCCCAACAAGAATAATTTAATACATGGCCAGTCTCGGAAGAAAGAGTTCGGAACTATAAATAATACTTACATTAACCAATTTCCCCAAATAAATAGTATCAACAAGTAAACAAAGTGACCACCATTACAGTATCATAGATATAAGAAGATGTGGTATGAGTGCCAATGAGACAACTCTCCATCCAAGTCAAAATTTATAAAAGTAAACCATTATAGGTCAAACTACGGTCTTCAACACGGAGCCTTGGTTCACACCGAACAGCAAGCTATAAAGGGCCCCAAAAATTACTAGTGTAAAACCATTCAAACGGGAAAACCAACGGTCTAATCTATATAAAAAACGAGAAACGAGAAACACTTATGAACCACATCAACAAACGACAACTACTGAACATCAGATTCCTGACTTAGGACAGGTGCAAACAATTGCAGCGGGTTTAAACGTTTTAATGGTACCAAACCTTTACCCTTATCTGAAACAATAGTGTAACATCACAACATAGAAAGACACACTATAAAATATCAATGGAAATGGCTTAACTCAATCAAAAGACATATTAACACCAGTGATATACACTGAACAAATAAATTTGATCTTTGATACAATGTAAGTACAAAATAAATAAACTAAGGGAAGAATAATTAAAGTAACATGTTATACCGCTGTGAACTGTTAAACAATTTAAGAAAAACAATATGCTTGAACAAAAATATCAACCATTTGCAATTACTTTAAACACAGGTAAATAAAAATAATTTTGATGTTAGGTATACGTGTACAGTTCAAATGGAAAAAGGAAATATTTTTACAAAATAAATAATTTTGATGTTTATAGTACGAAGAAGTGAAAATTTATAGTAATACCAAACACTTATCAAAGCTGGTATATAGACCAGATATAACCCTGAAAAAGTAAACATTAAATAACAAAAAAGCATTACAGTTAGTATCAACAGGTCAAATAAACAAGAAAGTCATGCATGATTTCACGTTTTTTAATCGCTTTAATGTCGATCCAGCACCAAGTCGTTCCAGCCCACGTTGATCCGGCCCCATATTTAAGGATGTTTGCTTGTCATGTTTTGGAATTTTTGTCAGATTTTCGGAATCCTCTGGTTTTATCCATTTGAATGCCTTAAAAATTTTTGCCCATTGACCCCCATTTCTCTTTTTATAAATCTTTTGCATGTATAATTTTAAGTCATTTGTAAAAGTCTTATAAAATCTTATTTATTTTTTAATAGTTTTGAGAACTTTAACTTGTCAATGATAAAGCTATGAAAAATCAAGAGAGAACATTTTCCTGCCAAAATTTCAATGGCTAATATCTCGAAAACAAGCACATTGACCTCTATATATTTTTTGCTTTTTTGATTCCTTAATTAATCCCCTATCAATATATACTAGTTTTATGAAAAGCTATTTATTTTGAAACTGAGTAGCGAACTTCCTTAAAGTCGATCCTCCCAATAAAAAATATTTATAAGGAATAAAAATAAAGACATATATCAATTCAGTGTAATTCATAAATGTTTATGAATTTTATGATACAGTACACAGAGAGTTTGTAATCCCAAACTCCATACACTGCAATTATTCCTGGTGTGACACCAGGAAACTCCGACATCCCTCCCTAAATTCTCGGAGAAATTTGGGAGTATTCCCTCCGACTTTCGCGTAAATTCGCTACCTTTTGTTTATTGTATTAGCGACATCTCTCCCAGTCCGGTGTGACGCGGTGTCACACCAGGTAATTAATTGCCCTAATCCTTCTGATCTATGCCGGCACACGACAGTCAAGGTATGTGAGATTTCTAATGTAATTAAACAGTTGTATTTCCTGTCTATTGATAATCAGATTATATATCTGATTGCTTGAAACAAATAAAAGATTAAAAAGCAAAACGTTATTGTTAATTCTTTCAATTACACTGTACATTTAAAATTAGTTTTATTAAAAACAACTATATTTGATTTTGACCTCGGTTTTTTTGTCAGTAAATAAATGTTTAATTTACAAAAGAGATATAATTGTGTAAAAATAAACGGAGACTAACGATGAATAAATGTGGGCAGTTTGAAGAAAATTACACGTCTCAAAGTTTTGTATACAAGTAAAAAAGAAAATATTATTCACTATTCGTTATGCTAATAAGTCTACGCCATTTTCATTTTACGATTACATAATTGCTTGAAAAAAATAAAAGATTTAAAAGCAAAATGTTCTTGTTAATTCTTTCAATTGCATTAAAGTTTTATAAAATAAAACTATACCTGATTTTGACCTCGTTTTTTTATCGGTAAATTATATTACTTACCAAAGAGACATACTTGCGTAAAATAAACGGAAACTAACGCTGAATATAAAATGTGAGCAGTTTAAAGAAAATTACGTGTCTCAAAACTTGTATATGCAAGTAAAAAAGAAAATACTATTCACCATTCGTCATGCTTAATAAGTCTACGGCTTTTTCTCTTTACGATTTGTTAGCATTACTGTAGGATAAATAATACATTTCGGCTACAACAGGAATACTTCTATAGCTGCATCAACTCGTCGTTGCATAATATTCATTTACGCACAATGAATGTAAACTTTGTGTTGTATTTAGGACAGTGATCTTTAAATATTTTTAAAGGAATTAATTGCCGTGGGAAGACGATACACATCTCAGTGATCAACAGTGCGTGGTTGAACTTTGAACTTGACTTCGCTCACAATATTGAATGCTAAAAATAGTGACATCAATTTTGTCCACGAGATTGTTATTTGGCGGAAATATTATCACGTAACAGTAAACTCAGGTGACCTTTCTGGATGACCGTGGGAAAATTCATTCATGGTTTAAATTTGCTTTGTAATGATTGACATTTGTGTTCGTTAAGATTGAGGCTCTAGAAGGTCCTTTTACAATTGATTAACCGGAATCTAAAATATAATCCTTTTCTGAATAAACGAACACCAGCCTTTTATTTTACGTTTCTCAGTCAGCACAAAACGTAAACCTGGACATTATTTATACGTCCATGGTCAACAATATACATTAATGGTAGATGAAAACACGATTGAAAACACGATGCATGTCGTTCAGTTCCTGTTGGGCGTTGGTAGAGATCCTCTGTGAAAATGTGCAGATCGTTAAAATCCGATCCACATTTTTTTTCACGTATTTCTTCCACGATATAGTTTCATTTTAATATTCTATAGTAATTGTTGAAATACTTCTTTTTTTATTTCGACAAGGACTTTTAACATCCAATTTTATTGTAAATAATAAAGGATCAATAACAGATCATAACAGAGATAAACAACACATGATTTTTTCTTCTTCATATTATTAATTAGGTTGTGATTATTGTGTTGTGTCTGGGCGGGGAATGTCTCTTAGTGTTGTGTTTTTGTGAATATAGGGCACATTGCATCCAAAACGTTTTCCCTTCGTTCAACAGAGTTGTCACTTTACAGTTTCTTTTCTGAATTCAAATAATTCAAGTCGGTAATGTACCGGAGGTAGTGAAACAATATTTTACATTGCAAAATAAATTGAAAGTAACAGAGTTCACTTGTTGATCCGATAAATTAACTCTTGGGTTAAGATTGGACAAATTACCGTTAAAACAACATTTTGTTTTAAGCCAGTTGATTTTTATATATTGAACAATTAATGAACCGGATATTGCTCACTGAGTAGGTCATAAAAGATACTAATTGTGGTAAAATCGTCTTTGTTGAAAAAACACAAATTATGACCTGACCGGACCATAATAAAAATACAAATTAAGTGTTTTATTCGTATTTTTATTCGTTGGTACGTTTTATTTCAAATGACAATGACATGGGACAAAAACATACAAGAATAATTATCTTATTTTGAATGATAATGTCACATTTTTATCTGTCAAAGAAAGGACATTTTAATACCGTGTTTTAAAGCACACAGGTGCAATCAAGATCGATTAAATGTACATAGGTAATAAATCTGGCTAATCCGATTATGTTGTCACGCGTCATTAATCTTCAGTACATCCGATGGGCAATAAACCAATTAACAGCCACGCGGTGTTGGGAGAGAATCTTTGGAGGAAATTGGGAGTATAATCCGTGATTCGCGGTGTCACACCGCTACACTCCGAAATCGGTGATTAGAGTTCGCGATTACAAACTCTCTGTGCGTACTGTAATATAAAAGGTGGACGATAAAAAGTTGGCCTTTGACAAATATTTGAATATTAAATGACATTTATTTGAATATTTTTATGCCCCCGCCATAGCAGAGGGGGCATTAAGTTTTACCCTTCTCCGTCTGTATGTATATACAGACATACGTCCGTACGTCCCAAAAATGGTTTTTCTAACTTGAGTTTGCCTCAACCAAATGTTATGAAACTTATACACAATGCTTATTACCACAAAACACAGATCAGGGGTGAATTTTGGTGGCGTCACTTTAACCGTTCTAGAGTTATGCCCCTTTATGAATGGACAAAATTGCAAAATTTTTAGTTTCCGTTCTCTAACTTAAGTTTGCCTCAACAAAATGTTATGAAACTTACACACAATGCTTATTACCACCAAATACAGATCAAGTTTGAATTTTGGTAGCGTTACTCTAACCATTCTAGAGTTATGCCCCTTTATAAATGGAAAAATCTGTTATAAAATGTTTTGTTTTCCCTTGAGTAAAAGTGTATGGATCTTCAGGAAATTGTAGCACAAGATTCCATAGTACGATTGGAAGATTGGGATTGATTTTGGGGGTTATTGCCCTAGCTTGTTAGGAATTAGGGGCCAAAAACAAGCATTTTTCTTGTGTCAAGACAATAACTTGTGTATAAGTGTATGGATCTCTATGATATTTTACCACAAGGTTCTGTACCTCAAAAGGAATGTTGGGGTTGATTTTGGGGGGTCATGGCCCCAAACCGTTTTGGAATTAGGGGCCGAAAACGGGCAAAACATCTAGGATTTTCTGGTTTCTGGACAATAACTTCAGTATAAGTCTATGGATCGCTATGAAATTGAAACACAAGGTTCCATACCATAAGAGGAAGGTTGGGGTTGATTTTGGGGTTTATGACCCTAACGGTTTAGTAAACAGGGGCCAAAAACAATACCTTTATAATACTTAGTATGAATTAATTATTTCTTGACGGTTCTTTAATTTGATATGGTGAATCTAAACATGTATTAAGATTTTTGATTTTTGGCCCAGTTTTCAAGTTGGTCCAAATTGGGATCCAAAATGAAACTTTGTTTGATTTCAACAAAAAATGGAATATATAGGGTTCTTTGCTATGCTGAATCTAACCGTGTATTTAAATTTAGATTCTGGATTTTGGGCCCTGTTATCAAATTGGTCCACATTGAGGTTCAAAGGGTCCAAAATTAAACTGTATAATTTCATCAAAAATAAAATTCTTGGGGTTCTTTGATATGCTGATTCTAACCATTTATTTAGATTTGGATATTGGACCATAATAGGTAAAAGTCCAATTTCAAAATTTTCAGTTCTTTGACCACATTTATTTTGTGTCAGAAAACTATGATGTGTCAAATATTTAATCACAATCCAAAATTCAGAGCTGTATCAAGTTTGAACGTAGTGTCCATACTTGCCCAAACTGTTCAGGGTTTGACCTCTGCGGTCGTATCAAGCTGTGCCCCACAGAGCATTTTATTTGAATGCCAATTGGATACTGATTTTTTTTCTCATTGGATAAGAATTTCATTAAGTTTAAACAACCATTGAAAACATGTTTTACCTGGCAAAAGTGGCAATACATATCAACATAAATACTTATGATTACAAATGAAAGTTTTTGTAGTTAAACAAAATTGATTTTGTAATGTGTCTGTTCCGGGTCAGGAGCCTGTTATACAGGGGTTGTCTTTGGTTGATGTCTATCATATTTGTTTTTCATTTATTGTTTTGATCATAAATCAGGGCACTTATTTTCTTGTTTTCTTGTTTTATTTTTTTTCATGTTAGCCTTTTTCATAAGGTATTGGTTTTTCTCATTGTTCAAGGCTGTATGATGATGTATGATTGCCTTCATTCTGTCTTTCTGTAGTGGATAGTTTTCTCATTGGCAATCATACCACATCCTTTTAATTTTAATATTGAGTTTTAGGTAAGTACGACAACAGTTTGTTGAAATTTTGTGTTGCAGTTTAATGTTTAGTTTTGCAACATGTAGTGTTTTGGATTTTCAAACATTTAAGCCTCAAACATCACTGAACAGACGTTAGTTGTCCAATTGTTCCTCTGATGCAGTAAAATTGGTACAGTTGATGTGTATTTCATCTGTATTATGTCACAATTTTGTTGACTGAAGGAATTTGCAAATCTGCACTTTCCTGAATACAGTAAAACCTACTTGCAAACGTTTTCTCTATATATTTTTCCCCCGCGTATAACGCTTTGTGGGGGACATGGAAATACCAGGTGTCCGTCCGTCCGGTCTTGTGAGCGCTCTCACAATTACAAATGTACAATTTTGCCAGATTTTTATAAAACTTATACTATAGGTTAATATCAGCAATATCTCGGACAAGTTCTATAATGGTGGCCGATCAACTTTTTTAAAGGAGTTATGCCCCTTGGAAATATTAAATTTATGGAAAATGGCCTTGTTAGCGCTCTCAGGGGTACAATTCTTGCCAGATTTTTATAAACTTATACAATAGGTTAATATCAGCAATATCTAAGACAAGTTCTATAATGGTGGCCGATCGACTTTTTTTAAAAGAGTTATGACCTTTGGAAATATTAAATTTATGGAAAATGGCCTTGTTAGCGCTCTCATGGGTACAATTCTTGCCAGATTTTTATAAAACTTATACTAAAAAAAAATTTGTTGTCCCCGTGCACGCTTTTTATTTATAAATTGTTTTAAAGAGCAACAAAAAAAAAGTGGGTTTTTTTAGTTATTGCCCCTGGATAGATAAAATAAGTGCAACGCGGGGGACGTTGGAACTCTGTTCTTTTATTTAAATTGTTTCAGCGATCACCTGTTAAAGCGGTCAGCGGTCAACTACTTTTCGAACAAAATCTACATTTCAATTTTTAACAATGGTCATTTTAATGTTTTAACTACCAAAAATCTTCATGACGAAAAATATATGTTGTCAATATCGAGGTAAAAAAAATCAAAACCGGTTTGGAACACAGATCGCTGAATTGAAGGTCAATCGTGAATTTTCCGTGTTCCCATTCTTTTCAGTTTCCATCTTAAACCTTATCACTGACTTATCTCTTCACAAATATTAACATATTTCAAATTTTTCTTTACATTTACAATGCTGGAATCTGCCATTTTTATGCCGAAGCGGAGGGGGCATTAAGTTTTACCCTTGTCCGTCCGTACGTACGTACGTCCCAAAATTGGTTTCTGTTCTCTAACTTAAGTTTGCCTCAACACAATGTTATCAAACTTATACACAATGTTTATTACCACAAAACACAGATCAAGTTTGAATTTTGGTGGCGTCACTTTAACCGTTCTAGAGTTATGCCCCTTTATAAATGGAAAAATTGCAAAAATTTTCATTTCCGTTCTGTAACTTAAGTTTGCCTCATCCAAATGTTATGAAACTTATACACTATGTTTATTACCACAATACACAGATCAAGTTTGAATTTTGGGGGCGTCACTTTTACTGTTCTAGAGTTATGCCCCTTTACAAATGGAAAAATTGCTAAATTTTTCATTTTTTATGCCCTCGCAGAAGTGGAGGGGCATTAAGTTTTACCCTTGTACGTACGTACATCCCAAAATTGGTTTCCGTTCTCTTAACTAAAGTTTGCCTCAACCAAATGTTATGAAACTTATACACAATGTTTATTACCACAAAACACAGATCAAGTTTGAATTTTGGTGGCATCACTTTAACCGTTCTAGAGTTATGCCCCTTTATAAACATAAAAATTGCTGAATTTTTCTTTTCTGTTCTCTAACTTTAGTTTGTCTCAACCAAATGTTATAAAACTTATACACAATGCTTATTACCACAAAACTCAGATCAAGATCAAATTTGGGTAGCGTCACTTTTACCGTTCTTGGTTATGTCCCTTTATAACTATATGATATGCAAGCGGGGGCATCAACTGTGTCCACATGTGGACACAATCCACATTTATTTATTTCATTGCTCGCAAGTAGGATAACTCTACGGGTTGAAAAGATTAAAACAAATTATCCCGATCCTGGTCATGGGTGATGTCGGAATCAGATTTTTTTGGAACCTCATTTAATTTTCGTTTCCGTTCTCTAACTTTAGTTTGTCTCAACCAAATGTTATAAAACTTATACACAACCGTTCTAGAGTTATGCATGTTTACAAATAGAAAAAATTGCTGAATTTTTTCGTTTCTGTTATCTACTTAAGTTAGCCTCAACCAAATGTTATGAGACTTACACACAATGCTTATTACCACAAAACTCAGATCAAGTTCAAATTTGGGTAGTGTCACTTTTACCGTTCTTCAGTTATGTCCCTTTATAACTATATGATATGCAAGCGGGGGCATCAACTGTGTCCACATGTGGACACAATCCACATTTATTTATTTCATTGCTCGCAAGTACGATAACTCTACGGGTTGGAAAGATTAAAACAAATTGTCCCGATCCTGGTCATGGGTGATGTCGGAATCAGATTTTTTTGGAACCTCATTTAAAAGGTCACTTCTCTTGAGCGGTCACTTTTGATACTTTCCATGAATGACTGCTAAATACAGGTTTGACTGTACAGAGGAAGAGTTTGTGACAAGTACATACCAAAGAAAAATGTCACACTATGGAAATTGGTCAGAAAAACCGTCAGATTAAGTCCACCAAAGTCATGGAAGTGAGACATTTCAACATTCTGTTGGCATGACCTCAACATTTAGGTTCAGTCTCAGGTTAAAGACTTTTATATATAAATCAAGCCAATAATCTCGTCAAACCTTCATCATGTTCATCGAAATTTGCAAAACATGTACATACATGTAAGCTTCTGTTTGTTAAAAAAAATGTTGACATGTGGAATCATGTACACATTTCGGCATGCAATGGGCCAACAGTGTACCCCTGAAACTTGACTGTGCATGGGTATGTATATATAAACAAACAGCAACCTTTATACAGTAGGGGAGTCCTACCCTAATACCAGCACTCTCAGGTGGATATGTTAAGAAGTTCACCTTAAGGCTCTCAACAACCTCCCTATAACTTCCATAATTAAGTTCAACCTTTTGGCCCTTGTCAAAGGTTTTTCTGGATCTGCTGCTGTATTTACAGACAAATGTGCACCTGGAAAAGTTTTAAGATATAGATATATAAATGTTATTTATATTGTTTGATTCAGAAAATTAAGAACATTTATGGATTTTTGATTAATTCTTTTTTAGTCTGCAGAAGATGGTAATATAAACATGATGAACAACCTTCTGAATTTCACTATATTTAGTTGATACAGTCCACTCATGCCAAAATAAAAATTAGGTGTGTTTCCCCATGCCCCAACCGACTGGAAAAAAGACTGCCGACTCAAAACACTTTTTGGGTACTTTCTAAAAAAAAATGTCTTCGTCTGACCGAACTCTGATTTCCAGAAATAGTGATCCGGATTCGACTTCTAATTTAATGTAAATCTACGTCCAATCGTAACTACTCAGCCATTTCCACTACACGAAAATTGAAAAAGGCTGAGTAGTTCTGATTGATCGGCGTCAATTGGGTAAAAAATTACCCTCTCAGTCTCTTCGTGTGTAAGGATAAAATATCCACACACAGGAAAAATAAAAACTTAACTAAACAACAGATTGTATACATTTCAAAAACAATCAATTTGGAAAGAATTGTGAAAATTGATTTTTTTCTTTGTGTATAAAGAATATCAACATGTTACTGTAACACAAAAACTGCACAATTAAACTGTCAGAAATGAGAATGTTTTGTATGCAATACAGTAGTTATCAAAATGTAGGAAGCTGCTTATCAATAAGGGGTCATCCATAATTGTCAACCATTTTCCAAAGTGTACAAAACATACACTTTTTCAGACCCCCACCCTCCCTCAAAAAGTGTACATCAACCATTTTCAGATTTCAAGACACGAATCAATCATTCTTAATAAAAAGAAGATCCTGTCTATTACAGTTTAGTTTGATATATAAATTTGCATTGAAAATAAACTGAAACATATATGACTGTTTTATTTGATGACTTCTATCTGTGATGCTTGTGTTTTGTCAGAATAAACAGTATAAAGATACCATTTTGTTGTTATCCGGAAATTTGAAAAAAAAGTGTACGGTAAAACTGTTGATTTTTTAACCCCCTCCCCAAAGTGTACGTTTTGTACATTTTGGAAAATGGTTGACAATTATGGATGACCCCTAACAGGGTACAATTCACAGTAAAGGTGAACACAAAGCTTGATAAATAGCATCAACACAAAAAAATGAGTATCCTGAGTGTAGTTACCAATTTTTCACGCATTATGTATTCTATATGTCTGACAAATACATTAAAAAAAATCTATTATTGTTTGAGAGGATACTTATCACTTCTTGGCCTTGAACATACTATCATAAGTATGGGGATAGAAAATGCTTGGTTTATATACTTTATTGATCATAAATCATCTAATAATTTGCATTTTGCATATATATTTTCAGTTGGATGTGATTTACACCAAAATAGAAAAATGTTAGATTATGGAAAAAGATTCCTCCAGTTCTTGCTCTAAAGAAGGTAATACTGTAAATATGTATGACAATGAACTTAAAATTGACCATCTACCAAACTTTTGGAAAACATAATAATGTAACAGCAGTGTTTGCATTCCTACAAATTTTTATTAAAAGTGAATAGTTTGTGTAGAATAGATATTTTTCTTATATTCAACTAATATCATTTATATGATGATAGCAATATTTAATGTAATAGGCTATTCTCCTGTCAGAAAATGAGGCCATTTGTTACATTATATAATTTGTATTGCATAAATGTACTACATTTATTTACCATTGCATAATGCATTAAAAAAACAGGAATTACCAAAAATATTTGACAATACATATACAAAGCAGACCACAAAAAACACCTATTACTGACTCCTTAATAGCAAAACAAAACAAACAACACATGGTCCAGATATAGGCTGATTTGTAACAGCCATAAAATGTGATGGGGTTAAACCCGTATGTACATTTAATTAGAATATTGAAATAGACATATTGTTTAGATTTGTATAACAGTAGAACTCTTATTTTGTGTTTTAGGAACTAAAACCTCTACATTATTAACATTGTTGAGGAAGAATCCTAGTGGTCCAACAAGTGTTCTTAATCACGAAGTTCAAAAGCCTGACGAGATCAAAATCCAGACAGGTAATAAATTTCTTGTCATTTATTATCTTGTCAGGTGAGAAAAGCGAATGAGGCATTACTGAAGTCAAGGTAAAGGAAGTGTTAATAAGCTACCTGGTATGTTAAAAATACATAACATCAGGAAAAAATGTGTTACTTAGCCATGTCATTAGCAGATCATACATGTATACATGTTTATTCCATGTGTCTAAAGTAATTTGTTTAAGTCATTGGATTTGTTTGTTTTCAAATTCTCAGTTTACCTATCATAGCTAGATAAATGATTATATTAAATTACCAATAGAAATAGGTTGATATAGTAGGTTCACAGGATTACAAAATATCATGCATATCATGAAAACAAAATAATTTTTTGGGTAAGGCTGTTGTTTATATCTAATTAAATATTAATGAAAAGATCTCAAGATGAGGATATTTTGTTAGTTTTTATGTTTTGCAGTAAATGTAAGAAGTTTTAAGCCCTAATGCCAATTTGTAAAACACAAATGCTGATTGCTAACAGACAACATGGACTAATGTCTAATGAATGTCTAGAGGATGTGATTTATTAGATTTATAATACTTTTTGATTTTCAAATTCAAGAGGACATTTGCATTATCTCTTTATTTCCATTTTTGGGAAGTTTTCTATAGCAATACTTTCGTAAGGCATCAGCCTCAAACTTCCGGAGACAGGCTATCGCAAATGTTCTGCTCCAAGGTAATGTAGTACTAGTGTTTGAATACTGATTCTAGGAAGATGCTTTTGAAATTTTGAGTCCTTTTGAAAAGATTACATGTACAGCTTGAATAAAAAAGGAATGAATGTTCACCAACAATTCAGCTGAATTTAACTTCATTTTGAAAATGAGTATCACAAACACTACTTCGCGGATTTTCCATTTGCTGAAGAGAAAATCAAAAGAAATCTACGCAAGACCTCGTTTAATTCATGAATATTTCATGAATGAACATTTTCACGCGCAATTTTTTACTACGTACTATATTTACAAATGTTTATTATTAAATATAAAGTAAAAGCAAGAGTGTATCGAAAGAGTCCCGTATGACTGACATTACTGAATGCAACATGTGTATATTTTGACCAAGGCGTCGGATAATTGACAAGTGATAAAAGTTTGATTGAACAATTATACACAGGTGACAGAAATAATCGATAATCATATGGCTTATGTCGCATGCCAAGGCTGAGTAAAGGTAAATACCGGCTATGATAGAAAGTGCATGTTTTTGTCAAAACATCGATAGGAAGGTTTTGATGCCAAAAACATTTGAAAACTTTTAAATTCCGCTATTTAAATACTAGCTATTTCACATTCCAATGTGGATTTAAGGACCTTCACTCGTCCAGCACGCTCAGTCACGTGGATCAAACTGACAGCTGAAAAACATTGACTCAACGACAGTTCGTACATATCACAGCCTCCTCAGTGTTACAATTAACAATTACATTTGTACACAAATCGTTACAAGGATAAGGCAGACAAGTCAGCTTCTACTTAGAATAACTCAGTGTATCAAGACAAGAGCTGTAACAATTATTTTCATGATTAAATGATCTGTCCATGTAATAGCAAAATTACTTTCTTACTCTTAGTGCTAGTCCAAATAATTATGACGCACCAAAAATCTCAAATGTTATTGCCTCAATGCTAAATTTCACAGCATCAAATATAAAATGTGTTACAGGGTTATAAGCACCTCTATGAATCTAGTGTATATTAACTTTTTATTCCTTTCGTCATAATGCTATTGTTATGTCCCCACCGTATTAAGTTTTACCCTTTTTCTTCTGTAAGTATGTACGTCCCTTACTTGTACATACGTCCGTACATCCAAAAATTGGTTTCTGTTCTCTAACTTTAGTTTTCCTAAACCAAATTGTATGAAACTTATACGCAATGCTTATTTCAACAAAACACAGATAAAGTTGAATTTTGGTGGTGTCGATTTTACAATACTAGAGTTATGCTCCTTAACAAATGGAAAAGTTGCTTGAATTTTTTGTTTACGATCTCTAACTTTAGTTTGTCTCAACCAAATGTTATGAAACTTGTACACAATGCTTATTATCACAAAATACTGATTAAATTTGAGTTTTGGTGGTGTCAGTTTTTACTGTGCTAGAGTTATGCCCCTTTACAAATTTAAAAATTGTGATTGTTGTCGAGCCCTCAACTTTTGTCGAAAAGCGAGACATAGCAATCCTACATTGCGTTGGCGGCGTCCACAAATATTCACTTTGTGGTTAAAGTTTTGAAATTTTAATAACTTTCTTAAACTATCCTGGATTTCTACCAAACTTGGACAGAAGCTTGTTTATGATCATACGATAGTATCCAGAAGTAAACTTTTAAAAAATAAATCCATTTTTCAGTATATTACTTATAAATGGACTCAGTTTTTCTGCCAGGAAACATTACATTCACACTGTGGCTAACGTTTTAAAATTTTAAAACTTTCTTAAACTATCCTGGATTTGTACCAAACTTTGACAGAAGCTTGTTTATGATCAAAAGCTAGTATCCAGAAGGAAATTACATTAAAATTTTGTTCTTGTTTTTCCATATATTACTTATTAGTGGACTTAGCTTTTCTTCCAGTTAACTTTACATACAGTCTGCAGTTAAATTTTTGAAACATTTATTAGATTCATAAACTATCCTGGATTTTACCAAACTTGGACAGCAGCTTCTTACAATCAAAAGATAGTATAGAGAGAAATATTTTATTTATTTTTTCCTCATTTTGTTGAGCCTCGATTAACAGCCAAAGTAGGCGAGACACTGGGTTCCGCGGAACACATACAAATTTTTATTCAATTCCGTGCTCTAACTTTAGTGTGCCTCAACCAAATGTTATGAAACTTATACACAATACTTTTAACCACAAACCAAGATCTAGTTTGAATTTTGGTGCCATCATTTTACTGTTATGGTTAGGGTTATGCCAAGTTACAAATGGAAAAAAATACTATAAAATCACAGGCCCTAGATATGGCATGGGCACATAAAGAAATTAACAGAGCTTATTGTATATTGGATTATTTTAGAACAACAGTTTAAAGTTGCAATAGAGAATATCAAAATTTTATATGACAAAAAGTGATTTTTATATGCCCGTTTACGGGACGTATTATGGTATAAGGTTGACCGTCCGTCTGTCAATCCGTCTGTCATCAACATGTCGGACATTAATTCAAAAACGCTTTAACCAATATGCATGAAACTTTGGTGAATTGTTTATATCTATTGACGTGAGCTCCCTTTTGTTTTTTATAAATTTCAGATATACCATTTCCGAGTTTTTAGGGTTTTATTCATTAAAAAAGGGGGGATTTTCCAGTTTTCAGACAATAACTCAAAAACTATTTCACCAATTTGCATGAAACTTTTGTGAATTGTTCATATCTATTGACTTGAGCTCCCTTTCGTTTTTATAAATTTCGGATTTACCGTTTCTGAGTTTTGGGGTTTTATTCATTAAAAAAGGGGGGATTTTCCAGTTATCGGACAATAACTCAAAAATAATTTCACCAATTTGCATGAAACTTTTTGTGAATTGTTCATATCTATTGACGTGAGCTCCCTTTTGTTTTTTATAAATTTCAGATTTACCGTTTCTGAGTTTTGGGGTTTTATTCATTAAAAAAGGGGGGATTTTCCAGTTTTCAGACAATAAATCAAAACAATTTCACCAATTTACAAGAAACTTTGGTGAATTGTTTATTTCTATTGACATGAGCTCCCTTTTGATTTTTATAAATTTCAGACTATTTATTGGGTTTTATTCATTACAAAAAGGGGGATTTTCCAGTTTTGGTACAATAACTCAAAAACACTTTCACCAATTTGCAAAAAACTTTGGTGAATTGTTTATATCTATTGACATGAGCTCCTTTTCGATTTTTATAAAAATGTAGATTTTACGTTTCCGAGTTATGGGGTTTTATTCATTAAAAAAAGGGGGATTTTCCAGTTTTCGGACAATAACTCAAAATGCTTTCAGCAGTTTTCATGAAACTTTGGTGAATTGTTTATATCTATTGACCTAAGCTCCCTTTCAATTTTTATAAATTTTAAAGTTTACGTTTCTGAGTTGTGTGATTTTATTCATAAAAAAAGGGGGATTTTTCCAGTTTTCGGACAATGCATTGAGCAGTTATCATGAAACTTTGGTGACTGGTTTATATCTATTAAGATAACCTCCCTTTAGTTTTTCATGAATTTCTGATATAGCATTGAGAAGTTATTGAACTTTATTCTTTGAAAAAGCGACGGGCATATTATGGGCTCATGGCGTAGCTGTTTATTTGCTTATTATCTTGAAAACTATAATGGATAGACAAAAATACAGTCTTAACAGAAGGGATTATAAAGACAAGGTTTAGGCCTCACATTTAACATTGATAATGACAAAAAAAGATACCTGTTTGAAGTTATAAATGTATAGACATAGGCAATAATTCTATTCAATGGATATATCGTTTTATTGTCGAGCCTGCGACTTTTGTCGCAGAAAGCTCAACATAGGGATAGTGATCAGGCGGCGGCATTAGCTAACTTCTTAAAAGCTTTATATTTTAGAAGGTGGAAGACCTGGATGCTTCATACTTTGTATATAGATGCCTTATGTTATGAAGTTTCCATCTGTCACATGTCCATTGTCCTTGACCTCATTTTCATGGTTCAGCGACTACTTGAAAAAATAGTTAAGATTTTTTGTAATGTTAATTTCTCTCTTATTATGAGGAATAAGATAACTAATTTGGTATTGCGTACCTTGCAAAGTCCTCATGCCCGTCAGACAGTTTTCGCTTGACCTCGTTTCATGGATCAGTGAACAAGGTTAAGTTCTGGTGATCAAGTCCATATCTCAGATACTAGAAGCCATTGGTCCAGTATATTCGGTGTATGGAAGGACTGTAAGGTGTACATGTCCAACTGGCAGGTGTCATCTGACCTTGACCTCATTTCCATGGTTCAGTGGTTATAGTTAAGTTTTTTGTGTTTTGGTCTGTTTTTCTTATACTGTATGCAATAGGTCTACTATCATGACTATATTTGTTGTATGGAATGATTGTAAGGTGTACATGTCTAGCTGGCAGGTGTCTTCTAACCTTGACCTCATTTTCATGGTTCAGTGGTCAAAGTTAAGTTTTCGAGTTTTGGTCTTTTTTTCTAATACTATATGTAGGGATGTCAACAAGTACTCGAGTACTCGAGTATCGCTCGGTAGTACCGAGTATCGAATTCAAAATGATACTCGACTAATCGGTTTCTGTTAGAATGTTGTTGCCTAATTCTTAAAGAAAAAATATTTCTCTTTTCCCTCCCGGGAAATAATATTTATCAAAATTAGAATACGTTTCGACTGTTTGAGTTTAATTGTCATTTAAAATTCCCTCGCACAGATGCAGGTTATGAACAAGAGCACCTTTTCAAGGCTTACACTTTTAACTAATCGTCTGTCAGTCATTCCACCACCTCTGTACCGTCAGAGCAAATATTTTCATCAGCAGGACTATTAGTTACATAACAAAGTTGAGAAATCGACTTGCCCCAGAAAAGTTGAAAAGATAATATTTCTAAATAAGAACAAATTCGTTGCAACCTTAGTCGACCCTCAGAGAATGGTTATGGCATCAGTAAGTTCTAATCATCACCCCTTTATTGATCATTAAATGTGTTTTTTTACGATTCACAAATACTGTTGTTTGAGTAAAACATTTTTCTATAGATGTCTCTTAATTAATTGATTAGATTATTGCCAGCTTACATGATTAGTACATATAGTAAATGAGCTATTAATTATGGTATAAAATTCCTGTGACTATTATTATCTAGTACTAGGTAATAATGTTGAGGGATTTACGTCCGAAAGACAACGACCCACAATACGTAAAATTGGTATAACTTTAATTTGTGTTTCCCATTTGGAGATGTTTTTTCCGAGCAAGTACTCAAGTATCGCTCAGTATATCCAACGAGTACTCGATAAATAAATCTTTACCGAGTTGACATCCCTACTATATGCAATAGGTCAACTATATTTGTTTGGCACTCATACCACATCTTCCTATATCTATCAACATAATACCAATGATTAGTAAAGAAAGCGAGACATAATTGTGTGCACTCTTGTTCTAATACTATAAGTAATAGGTCAACTATATTTGTTGTATGGAAGGATTGCAAGCTGTACATGTCTGCCTAGCATGGTTCATCTGACATGGTTCATTGGTCAGTGTTTAGTTTTCTTGGTTAAGTCTGTATCTTAGAAACTGTAAGCAATAGGTCAACTATATTTAGTGTATTGAATGATTGTAAGGTGTACATGTATTTGTTGTTTGGTTTATATGACCTTGACCTCATTTTCTTGGATCATGTTAAGTTTATGTGATAGTTGTACTAAAGCTTTATATTGAGGACTATCAACATAATATCAATGATTAGAAAAGAAGGCGAGACATTTCAGCGTGTGCACTCTTGTAGAAAAAATGAATAGAAAATTTAGTTTTTGAGGTTCTGATACAGGTAAGATCTATTTTTAAAGCCTCACTGGTAATTTTATTGAATCTGTAACTTAGGCAACATCAAATATTATACAGGTTGCTGGTATAGAAGATAGATATGCAAGATAGTTGAATATTTCTTTAACAAGATACATTGTGTATTATGATGCAAGATTCCAAAAATATTTATGAATCAGTCTCTTTTGATATGAGAAAAGTGAACTTTTGTTTTTATATGCCCTTTTACGGGACGTATTATGGTATACCGTTTTCTGTCCGTTTGTCTGTCCGTCCTTTGTCAACATGGTTGACATTAACTAAAAAGTGCTTTAACCAATTTTGCATAAAACTTTGGTGAATTGTTTATATCTATTGACGTGAGCTCCCTTTTGTTTTTTATAAATTTAAGATTTTACGTTTCCGAGTTATGGGGTTTTATTCATTAAAAAAAGGGAGATTTTCCAGTTTTCAGACAATAACTCAAGAATGCTTTCACCAACTTGCAAGAAATTGTGGTGAATTGTTTATATCTATTGACATGAGCTCCCTTTCAATTTTTATATATTTTAGATTATACGTTTCTGAGTTACAGAGTTTTATTCATAAAAAAAGGGGGATTTTCCAGTTTTCGGGCAAAAAATCAAAAATGCTTTCAGCAGTTCTTATGAAACTTTGGTGAATTGTTTATATCTATTGATGTAAGCTCCGTTTAGAAATTTTAGAAATTTTTCATTTATCATTTCTGAGTTATGGGGTTTTATTCATTAAAAAAGGGGGATTTTCCAGTTTTTGGACAATAACTTTAGCAGTTCTTATGAAACTTTGGTGAATTGTTTATATCTATTGATGTAAGCTCTGTTTAGAATTTTATAAATTTTTCATTTATCATTTCTGAGTTATGAAGTTTTATTCATTAAAAAAGGGGGGATTTTCCAGTTTTCGGACAATAAGTCAAAAATGCTGTCAGCAATTCTCATGAAACTTTGGTGAATTGTTTATATCTATTGATGTAAGCTCCCTTTACATTTTCATAAATTTCTAATATGACATTGAGAATTAATTGAACTTTTATTTGTTTATAGTCTGACAACAGATTTACTAAGTATTGCTCAACAGCACATTGTATTGCACAACAGCAAGAAATCTTTAATTGAATATAATTATTATTCAGAAACCTATAATATGTCAAACATTTAATTACAATCCAAATTCAGACCTGAATCAAGCTTGAATATTGTGTCCATTTTTGCCCCAACTGTTCAGGGTTGGACCTCTGTGGGCATATCCAGCTGTGCTCAGCGAAGCAGTTTATTGTCATAAGGCATTAAAGACTTTCAAATGTAGGTTTTTTAAAGATAAAAGTTTCAACATACAAACATTTGCTGTTTTTTCTTTTCTTAATTTTTGCCATTTTTATTAACCATGATAACTAGGTCATTTCATGTTGATTAAATATGTCTTGCTAGCAGAGTAATTCCAGTCTACTACTGCACTTTGATTTTTTGTTTATTCTTAAAACTGTTGTTGTGAAGATCACAATTATTTCTCTAACAATATCATGAATATGGCCAATTATAATTTGATTTAATGGACCAATTATCTTTTAGATGTGACTTTTTCAATGCATACAGACATGTTTTTGATGTTATAGGACATAGGTGTACATCTTTTCCAGTAACAGAAACTTCAGCATTATTAAAGGGGTTGAAGAACAGTTCCAGTGGTCCAACTGATTTTCCGACACAGAAAGAACAAAAGGCAGAAAAGGCAACCATCCAGACAGGTAAATGATCTTTAAATGACCCTCCAAAGTGACCAGGGATACAGTAATACCATTTTTAGCTCACCTGGCCTAAAAGGCCAAGTGAGCTTTTCTCATCACTTGGTGTCCGTCATCCGTCGTCATTGTCGTTAACTTTTACAAAAATCTTCTCCTCTGAAACTACTGGCCCAAATTTAACCAAACTTGGTCACAATAATCATTGGGGTATCTAGTTTAAAGAATGTGTCTGATGACCCTGCCAGCCAACCAAGATGGCCGACATGGCTAAAAATAGAACAGAGGGGTAAAATGCAGTTTTTGGCTTATATCTCTGAAACTAAAGCATTTAGAGCAAATCTGACACAGGTAAAAATGTTCATCAGGTTAAGATCTATCTGCTCTAAGATTTTCAGACGAATCTGTCAACTTGTTGTTGGGTTGCTGCCCCTGAATTAGTAATTTTAAGGAAATTTTGCAGCTTTTGGTTATTATCTTGAATATTTTTATAGATAAAGATAAACTGTAAAAGCAACAATGTTCAGCAAAATAAGATCTACAAATAAGTTAACATGACCAAAATTGTCAATTGACCCCTTAAGGAGTTATTGCCCTTTATAGTCAATTTTTAACATTTTTTCGTAAATTTTGAAATCTTTTACAAAAATCTTCTCCTCTGAAACTACATAGACAAATTTAACCAAACCTGGCCACAATCATCATTAGGGTAACTAGTTTACAAAATGTGTCTGATGATCCCGCCTGCCTACCAACATGGCCGACATGGCTAAAAATAGAACATAGGGGTAAAATGCAGTTTTTTGCTTATATCTCTGAAACTAAAGCATTTAGAGCAAATCTGATAGAGTAAAAATGTTCATCAGGTTAAGATCTATCTGCTCTCAAATTTTCAGACAAAGCAAACAACCCGTTGGGTTGCTGCCCCTGAATTGGTAATTTTAAGGAAATTTTGCAGTTTTTAGTTATTATCTTAAATATTATTATAGATAGAGATAAACTGTAAACAGCAATAATGTTCAGCAAAGTACAATCTACAAATAAGTCAATATGACCAAAATTGTCAATTGACCCCTTATGGATTACAGCAAACAATCACATATGTATACTGTGGATTTCAGCAAACAATCACATATGTATACTGTGGATTACAGCAAACAATCACATATATGTATACTGTGGATTACAGCAAACAATCACATATGTATACTGTGGATTTTAGGAAACAATCACATATGTATACTGTGGATAACAGCAAACAATCACATATGTATACTGTGGATTACAGCAAACAATCACATATATGTATACTGTACATGTGGATTTATCTATTTTCATGGATACCAATTTTCCTGGATGCAGGAAAATTTATATTTCCTTGGATATTTGATTTTGTGGTTTTGCCAAAGTTTGAATACAAACCTTAAGTAAATATGTACTTGTTGAATAGTTAAATTCGATATTTAACTTTACCCACAAAAATTCCACGTAAATGAGTACATGTATTCCACGCAATGTCATGAATCCACATTATACAACTTGAAACTCTCTGGATCAGCAAATAACTAAACAATTTTTTACTGAATTCCCTTGGTCAAAAAGGGTGTGTGCAAATTTTAAAATACATTTTTTTACAGTAATAAGAATTTGAGGAATAAAACAGATTTAAATTTAATTTGATTTAATACAAAATTTCAAAGTCCTCAGGAATTGGCCATACCACTCAAGTCTCGCTTAATAAATAAAAATGGGAGATTTCAACATGATTATAAATTATGAATACAATTAGATTTATGAGACTGTGTTTCTTCTGCTGAACTATCAAGTGGCAGAAAATCTTTGTACATTTTATTAGCTTCATGGTTGTTAAAGTGATTTATTATAACTGATATTGTTTCACTGATGTAATTTGTATTGAAATGATTGTGTGACTTGCAGTTAATGGTCTTATTTTGTACTTCTTCAAGTAGGGGGACACTTGCAGGGATACATATTGTGAAGTAAATAACAACAAACGTTCAGCATGTTTAAAAAAATCTTTTCTGTGTCTTTGAAGTATAAGTTTGTTATTTTTATTTTCAAATTTCTGAAATTTGTTCAGTTATGAAGTATATCATATGAATTTGATCAGTATAGTCTCTTATCAGATGTAAATGAAAAATGGAAAACTAGAAGTCACAACTATTGAGAAGACGTACAGCAACTGCATTTTCAACACTCATATGCTTTGATTACTAATTTATGTTAATATTGCCTTTTATCTTTAAAGCTGTAATAGATAGACAAAACTTTTTTATTTAAACTGCAAAACTGATCAGAAATACAGGAGTTACATAAATGCCAACAAGACTTAAACTATCTATTGAGTTCTTAAGTTATAGGAATTATTGTCTTTAAATGATGATTTTTTGAGAAATTTTAGTTTTTTTCTTGAAAATTATAAAAGATGGACAGAAATTTAAATGTTCAACAAAAATGATCATCAAGACAAAGTACAAAGTTAATACAAAGTAGCCATATGAAAGAAAATGTCAATTAAATGTTTTTTGGAGTTATTGCCCTTTAATGATACTTCATTTTCATGGTTCAACGACTGCTTCAAAAAAAGATGTTGTTTTTGTCAAGCTTGCGGTATTAATTTCGCGAAACCAAGACATAGAGATCCTAGATTCCGTCGTTGGTGTCGTCTACATTTATGTTCAGTCTGTGGTTAAAGTTTTTTTAAGACATCAATAACTTTGTCAAACCTACATGGAATTTTATGAAATTTGGACAGAAGCTTGTTTAATTTATGACCAAAATACAATTTCCAGGGCAAAATTTTGAAAATATTTATTTTCATTTTTCCATATCTTACTGATAAATGGATTTAGTTTTTTACAGTTAAAATTTAGTTTCAGTCTGAGGTTAAAGTTTTTTAGCCATCAATAACTTTGTCAAACCCTCATGGAATTTTATGAAATTTGGACGGACGCTTGTTTAGAACCAAAATACAGTATCCAGAGCAAAATTTTGAAAATAGTTATTTTTATTTTTCCATATTTTACTGATAAATGGACTTAGTTTATTTTACAGTTAACAAGTAGATACAGTCTTGGGTTAAAGTTTGTTACACATCAAATACTTTAATTTGTGAAACCTTCATAGAATTTTATGAAACTTTGGCAGAAGTTTTTTTTATGATTAAGAGATAATGTCTGAAGCAAACTTTTGAAATACATTTTTATTTTCAGAATTTTCTGATAGATGGACTTAGTTTTTTACGGTTAACATTTACAGACAGACTGGGATTCAATTATTTTGACATAAGTTTGTAAACCTTCATAGGTTGTTGTGAAACTTGGACAGAAGCTCATCTTCAAGACCAAGAAAAAGCATCTAAAGAAAAAGTTTGAATTTTTTTTTAAATTCTGTATTTTACTGATAAATGAACTCACTTTTTATACCCATGCTTTAAAAAAGTGAGGGTATACTGTTTTACCTCTGTCTGTCCTTCCGTCAGTCCATCCATCCGTCAGTCCGTCGGCAAGTCCGTCCGTCCCATGAATATTTTCGTCACATTTTTCTCAGGAACTACTGGACAAGGATTTCTGAAATTTGGTTTCAGGGTTTATATAAGTAAGTTACACCGTGTGATGCGTTTTCAGATTCATCACTCAACAACTTCCTGTTTACCGAACACTTGTATTATTTTACACATGATAGCCAAGTTGAAAATTTTCGTCACATTTTTCTCAGGAACTACTTGACAAGGATTTCTGAAATTTGGTTTCAGGGTTTATATAAGTCAGCTATACCGTGTGATGCGTTTTCAGATTCATCACTCAACAACTTCCTCTTTACCAAACACTTGTATTGTTTTACACATGATAGCCAAGTTGAAAATTTTCGTCGCATTTTTCTCAGGAACTACTTGACAAGGGTTTCTGAAATTTGGTTTCAGGGTTTATATAAGTCAGCTATACCATGTGATGCGTTTTCAGATTCATCACTCAACAACTTCTGTTTACTGAAATATTTCGGCAGGGGTATCATCAGTGAGCAGTAGCTCACAGTTTTACTTGTTAAGTCAACATTACACTTTTACACTGACAGCAGCAATCGTAGTAGAGACACAAAATTTATTTGTTTATACAAGAAACAAAATTGCATTACTCTTACATGAGCATTTTCTGCGATAAGATTTATTTGTTAATTTCCTACTGCTATTTAACAGTAGTTGGGAATATCTCAGCATTAGGTATTTGTACATGTATTGTTGAGTACAAGAAACATATTTTTTCTTAATGAAGAATGAACACCAATTCAGATAAAAATTAGTTACTTATTCTTTTAATATTTGTTTTTGTTGAGAAAATGCATTTTCGATGCCTCTTTCTGGAAATTATTAAGCCAATTATTATCATTGGCATATAAACAATATACTACTTGTTTGAAGATTCCCTTATCATTCTTGTCAAAATCATTAAATTGCAAATGTTTCTAAAAAGAAGATGTTAAAAAATCTTACCTTGTCTATAATTGAAATATCAAACAAATTTGCATCAAAATTGTGAAATTTTCCATCTTTGGGCAATAGAATAGAAATATACAGTCAGATTATGGAAATGAAAATCACAAAAAAAAATGTCTGACTAGCTACAAAATTGGGTGGATCACAAGGTCGACTATGTTTTGATTTATCAGGAAAGAATCATATATTTTACTCACAATTTGTGCCTGTCACATGCTTTGATTTATCAGAAAAGAATCATATATTTTACTCACAATTTGTGCCTGTCAGAATTATTTTTTAACAGTATCACTGTCTTTGTATTGATAAAGATAATTTCAAACCCTTTTTGAGGACACTTATATAAGTAAATACTATTATAATTTTCTGTTTGATTTGTTGCTTGGTACTAATTCTGAGTGACATTAGTGATTTATAATTATTTATCATTGTCATACTTGAATTGTGTATTTACCACCTTAATATCAGTGCTACCTTCATAAAAATCATTACTAATACAGTTGTGGAGCTGAAACAGTTGGATAGTAAAAATGTATATGTATTGATTGATCCATCTTGTGAAGACAAAGTTTTAATCAGGTTACTAATTTTGTCTTGTAGATCAGTCAGATGTTTTGACATGTGCCAGCTTAACAACTAAAAAGGTAAATATTGTAGATAACATAGACAGTTGTTGTGTAAATTCATTGGACAGTAATTGAAAGGTATTTTATTATTAACTTTTATTTTTATCCTCTATGTTTGATTTTTACAGTATTAATTGATTATTTAATTCATTTTCTTTCCTCAAAATTGTAATTTTATGATTAGTTTTAAACATATGCTTAAAGTGATGAATTTAAAAACACATTTTAAACATGTATGTCATGTATTATATGCATATGGTATAAATCATACAATATGTTAAAATATGTTGACACATATTGTTTATAATACCTCAGGAGTTCTAAATCTAACCATGTTAAGTGATAATTGTGTAGTACATGTTGTATCTTAATTATTTATTTTTTTCATTAGAAGTGATTTTTAATCAATTTTATATTGGAATATGAATTTACTACTTGAAGTGCTCTGTTGAATAGCCACAAACATCTCTTTCTGTGCCAGATATATGGACTTAGGTTGACACAGTTAATTAGCATACTGTGGATTCATTTATTTTCGTGGATTGAGGAAAACTTGCATTTTAGTGGATATTTGATTACATGGTTTTGCCAATGTCTGCATACATTTTGATAGAAAATTTGTAATTCGTTGTACATTGGAATTTGTGGTTTCCGGGTAACCACCAAATCCACAAAAAATTGGTATCCAACGAATAATAATGAATCCTCAGTACATGGGGGGTTCATATACAATTGTAAGTTGTGGTATCATATTTTTTTTAATTTGCTTACATTCAGACATAACTAAGAATATTATAGGTTATTACAGTAGTATTGAGAAATATTGTCCTGTTTTATTTGAAACCTTTCTAGTGCATACCAAACTTAAAAGTCATATGAAACAAGTTTCTTGTATTTATATAATGTGAAGGAAATTAGTGAACCAATGCATGCATGTACACTAAACTAAGTCCTCTTAGTCTATGTACATTAATTTACATTTATTACGAATCCATAATGTATAATCAGCAAAAAATATTTCATTCCTTGATTAATTGTTAAACAAAAATTTTAGCTGCTAATTAACTCTCAGGTTTTGATTACGAAGTTTACCAATAGTGACCTTGATAAACAATCAACACAGATTCATGGAACTTAAGAAAAATAAGTGAGATGATAGATGATGGATAGAGTGATGTATATTTATTAATTTATGTCTCACCTTTCCTCGCAGATGGCAAGTCATAGGGATTGCTTTTCCATCGACAGCTGCGGCAAAGGCGTCAATAATTGTTAAGTTTTCTGCTTAAGTTATTTTGATAGGAACTACTTGTGATAGATCATTGATATTTAATGTAAAGTTGCATTACCATCGGTACATATCAGTTTGACAATTATTTTATGGCCCTGCCCCCTAGGTCATGGTCCAGTGACTTTGAATTAATTAGCAATTTTCAATGTCAAGTTTTCTGCTTAAGTTCATGAAGTTAGTTTGATAGGATCTACTTGTGATAGATCAATGATATTTTGTATGATGTTGCATTGCTATCAGTACATATCAGTTGGACCATTATTTCAGGCCCTGCCCACTAAGATAATGGTCCAGCGACTGAATTGATAAAAACATGTTGCTGTACATCAGATTGTCTTTTTCTGAATTTTATGCCAACAGGCGAGACATATCTCTGTGTCAACAGTTTATTATTTTTGCCATGTGTTCCCATTTGTCATAACATTGTTACATGATATGGTGAATTAAAATGTTTCTTTTTGGATAGATTAATTTTTTTCACAGTTTTTTTCTTGCACTTACACTGTGGGGGGTCAATTCCTAACGAGTTGGGTCATGGTTAAGGTCACTGCATACGAAAAAGCTGTCACCAAATAAGGGTATGGTAGACAATTAATTCAATAGCAGTACATTTCTGCAGATTTGGAAAGGATAAAGAATTTTCTTTTAAATGAAAGTCCATGTACACATATTTCATATTAAAACTTAACCATTCAATTATATAAAACATATTCCTGAACATGAATGAAATATTTGCCACTGGACATTGAGCAACCAACAATCAATCAATCAATATAAAACACATTCAACTTTTTTGTTAATTTAAAGTTTCATAAGGCTTTAAGGAGAATGTATAGAATACAATATTTTTAACTCATTGAAAATACTCTACTTCTTTTAGATATATATTTATAAAGGAATATCAGTAAGAATATTAATATTGCATTTTTATTTTACAAATAATACTTGCAATGACATAGACCATTGCATCAATGACTTCATTATATTTTAGGTCATTTGCTCAATAATTTGCAATTTTTTGCTGTCAACCTGACTTAAGTTCATTTTCATACAACTGCATAATTTCATATCAAGCTCACAATGCTCTGCAGAGTCTATTTGTTTTGGTTTTACTCATTATTAACAGATATACTTGAATTCAGTTCATTATAAAATGTTGAAGTTTCCTCTGAAAATTAAGGACAGAAAAAGTAGAATAATTAGTTCAGCTAAATAACTTTAAAGATGGTAATCAAATTTTTAATTACATGCATGAATTTATTCTTTTGTTTGGATAATCTCCCTAAATACAGGTTATAAAACTGCCAATGGAATACAATTTGTAACCTACACATGTATGGCAATATAATTTAAATCCCACACTTAAATAGTATCTCATTGATTAGAAGTCTTTGATTGACAAGATGGCAGTTGAGAATTCATTATTCTCTATTTAAAATTATAAACATAACATATTTCTAGTGTTAAATTGGTTAAATGTATCTTTTAATTACTGAACAACATATTTTTAGTGTTAAATTGGTTAAATGTATCTTTTAATTACTGAACAAGAATTACATAGCATTGGTTCACATTATCCATGTTGTCAATAGGATTTTGTATCTTTATAGCATAACATTAGGATGAATCAAATGTATATATCTGTTCTAAGCAAAAATTCTTATTGAAAATTATGCTTCAAGGAATTTTAATACAAATAAGCTTTTTATTGTCTCGCCTTGATGGAGTCAAAAAGCGAGACATAGGTATGCTGTTTACGGCGGCGGCGGCGCATTAACAATGTATTAGTTTGTGATTAGGTCTAGTTTATGGTGAACCAATAGTGGTAGGTCAGTGATATTTGGTATGCAGTTGTATTAGCATTGGCACATCTCATTACCATGGAGTTTATTTTCCCCACCTCCCTTTTCAGTTATGGTCTATTGACTTTAAAACATTGCTTAGTTTACATGTATTAGTTTGTGATTAGGTCAGTTTATGGGGAACCACCAGTGGTAAGTTAATGATAATTGGTATGCACTTGTATAAGTGTTGGCATATTTCATTTCCATGGAGATAATTTGGCCCAGCCCCCTTAGTCATGGTCTATTGATTTTGAAACTTTTGCTTACTTTTTATGGATTAGTTTGTGATTAGGTCAGTTTATGGGGAACCACTTGTGGTAGGTCAATGATATTTGGTATGCAGTTGTTTAGGCATTGGCATATCTCATTACACTCGAGATTATTTTGCCCCGCCCCCTCAGTTATGTTCTATTGACTTTAAAACTTTTGCTTATTTTTCATGTATTAGTTTGTGATTAGGTCAGTTTATGGGGAACCACTAGTGGTAGGTCAATTATATTTGGTATGCAGTTGTATTAGCATTGGCACATCTCATTACCATGAAGATTATTTGGCCCCTCCCCCTCATTTACGGTCTGTTGACTTTTAAATTTTGTTTAGTTTACATGTATTAGTTTGTGTTTAGGTTTGTTAAAGGTAACTACTTATGATAAGTCAATGGTATTTGGTATGCAGTTGTATTAGCATTGGCACATCTCATTTCCATGGAGATTGTTTAACCATGAACCTTCAGTCATGGTTCATTGACTTTGAGTATTTGCAAAACTTACATGTTAAAGTGTTGCTATTTTAATTTCAACATTTGCATTATCGAAATTACAAAAAAGGCGAGACATATCTCTGTGTTAACAGTTTATTTCAATGTAGTACAGAACTTATCTTAAGACTATTTTGTTATATTGAATGGTCTAAAAGTATTGACAAGCATTGAAAGTTATTTGTTTCAAAAGATGGAAATATAGTAAAATTTGTTAGATATGGTTGAACATAATGCAGCTTGAGAACAGATCTGAATAAGGCATTTGATAGAACTCTCAAGTCATATTTATACATTCTATTTCATCTGTACTATAAACTGATAATACATGCAGTTGTCTGTTTTCATTTTAACTAAGTTATATTCCATCAAACATTTTACTAAAGTAATCGATGATTACATCAGAATTTTCGCTGTAATCGAAAAATTTTTGTTGATTACAGATTACTGTCGATTTCCTGAAAAAATTACGATTACTATTACAGATTACCATTACCTCATTCCTGGTACTTATGCTGATAGTGCATTTTAGGCAATCTTGAAATGATAGATTAATGCTCATTTTTGCTATAAAACTGTAACTGAGATAATGGCTTCACTTAACTTGAAGTTTGGCCTATTATAAGGTTCTAATTACACTTTGACTTTATAGATGAGAAATCACAGCTGTCTTAAACATGCTTCCACAGTTATTGTTTTCACACATTAGGTTTCATAAAAAAAATATTCTTGTATACATACTTGACACAGTACATTAACTAGGTCTTTCATGTCTAAAGCAGAATCAGTCTATACAATACATATAAACATGATAGAACTAAGCAACACATCAGAAATTACATCCCAACTCCTTTGTTCTAACAGGGTGATCTGAGTCGGATCACCCCTACCAGATCACCCTACCTTGAGTTTCTTTATTCTGCATGCCTTCTTTTGTTCTGTAACATTTTGGCGGGAATGTTGAACACACAATAAAACTTAGAAATATTTATTCGGAATAAAGACTAACTTTCAACATTTATGTAGAAAAATCCACTAAATTTCCAGTGATTATGCGGAGAATCAAACTCAAGACCTTAAGCATGTGAAGCCACGATTCATACCCCTACACCAAGACTGGCTACAAACTCATTGTTTATTTAACATATTTAAACATTGTATCCAGGGCTCATTAAGGGTATATACTATGTAATATATAAATTATATTATAATTATTGTATGGCATTCTGAACTAGATGTTATGAAGCGTAAATGTTTTTTTCGTATAGTCTAGAAGAGCTGGGATGTAAAATAGTTGTCCCAGTTGGACTAGGTGTGTCAGTGTATGATCACCCTCTGGCCTCAGTCCATCAGGTTGATCTTACACTGACACACCGCGTCCTCATTGGATAACTATTACTGAAAACTTCATTCACTTTTCTTCAACAAAGTATTTATTTCAATGAAATAACTGCAAAATTTCCTTAAACTTACTAATTCAGGGGCAGCAACCCAACAACGGGTTGTCTGATTCGTCTGAAAATTTCAGGGCAGATAGATCTAAACCTGATGAACATTTTAACCCCATGTCAGGTTTATTCTAAAAGCTTTAGTTTCAGAGATATAAGCCAAAAACTGCATTTTAACCCTATGTTCTATTTTTAGCCATGGCGGCCATGTTGGTTGGCAGGCAGGGTCGTCTGACACATTTTTAAACTAGATACCCCAATAATGATTGTGGCCAAGTTTGGTTAAATTTGGCCCAGTAGATTCAGAGGAGAAGATGTTTGTAAAAGTTAACGTTGATGGACACCAAGTGATGAGAAAAGCTCACTTGGCCTTTCAGGCCAGGTGAGCTAAAAAAAATGCGCTCCGCCTGGAGCAGCTGGATATGACCGCAGAGGTAAAACTCTGAACAGTTGGGGCAAGTATGGACACAATATTCAAGCTTGATACAGCTATGAATTTGGATAGTGATTAAATATTTGACACATTATAGATTTCTGACACAGAATAAATGTGGTCAGATAACTTAAAAATTTGAAATGGGACATTTAATCTACTTAATGGTCCAATATCCAAAATCTAATTCCATAGTTAGATGCAGCATATAAAAAAAAACATGAATTCAAACAAAGATTAATTTTGGACCCTCTGGACCTTAATATTGACTTATTTGAAAACAGGGCCCAAAATTAAAAATCTGAATGCACAGTTAGATTCAGCATATCATAGAACCACAAGAATTCAGTTTTTGATGAAATCAAACAAAGTCTAATTTTGGACCCTTTGGACCTCAATGTAGACCTATTTAAAAATGTCCAAATATCCAATACAGTAATACATGGTGAAAACCTCAAACAATTCAAGACTTTAAATTAATCCTCATTGAAATTGGTTAAAAGATTTGTATAAATTTATTTTCAATTGAAGATTTCTTGCTGTTGTGCAATACTTAGTAAATCTGTTTACAAACTAAATATAATAATTTACATACCCTGTTTGGTGTGTATCTCCTGCCATATCAGTATTTGTTGTTTCTTTATATAGATTAGAAATAATAAATGTTAGAACCAGCTTAGCCAGTATAGGAAAGTCTTGTTTTTGGCCCCTACTTGTCCTCTAGTTTCTTAACAATTAAAGCCACAACACACAAAATCGACCCAAACCTTCTGTGTGTGGTATGGAACATTGTGGTACAATTTCATAGAGATCCATTGACTAATACTTAAGTAAAATTAGACTTTGTTTGATTTCATCAAAAACTGAATTCTTGTGGTTTTATGATATGCTGAATCTAACTGTGTATTCAGATTTTTAATTTTGGGCCCTGTTTTCAAATTAGTCCATATTAAGGTCCAAAGGGTCCAAAATTAATCTTTGTTGGAATTCATGGTTTTTTATATGCTGAATTCTTACCAGGGAATTAGATTTTGGATATTGGACCATTAAGTAGATTAAATGTCCGATTTCAAATTTTTAAGTTATCTGACCACATTTATTCTGTGTCAAAAATCTATAATGTGTCAAATATTTAATCACTATCCAAATTCAGAGCTGTATCAAGCTTTATTATTGTGTTCATACTTGCCCCAACTGTTCAGAGTTTTACTTCTGCAGTCATATCCAGCTGCTGCAGGCAGAGCTCATTTTTGTCTCGCTTGACAGGGTCAAAAAGCGAGACATAGGTATGCTGTTTCCGGCGTCGGCGACAGCGGCATCAACAATGTATTAGTTTGTGATAAGGTCTAGTTTATGGTGAACCACTAGTGGTAAGTTAAAGATATTGGTATGCAGTAGTATTAGTTTTGGCACATCTCATTACCATGGAGATTATTTGGCCGCGCCCCATCAGTTATGGTCTATTGACTTTGAAATTTTTGCTTAGTTTTCATGTATTAGTTTGTGATTAGGTCAGTTAATGGGGAACCACTGGTGGTAAATTAATGATAATTGGTATGCAGTTGTATAAGCATTAGCATATCTCATTTCCATGGAGGTTATTTGGCCCCGCCCCCTCAGTCATGGTCTATTGACTTTGAAATTTTTGCTTAGTTTTCATGTATTAGTTTGTGATTAGGTCAGTTTATGGGGAACCACCAGTGGTAAGTTAATGATAATTGGTATGCAGTTGTATAGGCATTGGCATATCTCATTTCCATGGCGATTATTTGGCCCCGCCCCCTCAGTCATGGTCTATTGACTTTGAAACTTTTGCTTAGTTTTCATGTATTAGTTTGTGATTAGGTCGGTTTATGGGGAACCACTTGTGGTAAGTTAATGATAATTGGTATGCAGTTGTATAGGCATTGGCATATCTCATTTCCATGGCGATTTTTTGGCCATGCCCCCTCAGTCATGGTCTATTGACTTTGAAACTTTTGCTTAGTTTTCATGTATTAGTTTGTGATTAGGTCAGTTTATGGGGAACCACCAGTGGTAAGTTAATGATAATTGGTATGCAGTTGTATAGGCATTGGCATATCTCATTTCCATGGCGATTATTTGGCCCCGCCCCTCTCATCACTTGGCGTCCGTCGTTCTTTGTCCGTCAACGTTAACTTTTACAAACATCTTCTCCTCTGAAACTACTGGGCCAAATTTAACCAAACTTGGCCACAATCATTATTGGGGTATCTAGTTTTAAAATTGTGTCCGACGACCCCGCCTGCCAACCAACATGGCCGCCATGGCTAAAAATAGAACATAGGGGTAAAATGCAGTTTTTGGCTTATATCTCTGAAACTAAAGCATTTAGAGTAAATCTGATATGGGGTAAAATGTTCATCAGGTTTAGATCTATCTGCCCTGAAATTTTCAGACGAATCAGACAACCCGTTGTTGGGTTGCTGCCCCTGAATTAGTAATTTTAAGGAAATTTTGCAGTTTTTGGTTATTATCTTGAATATTATTTTAGATAGAGATAAACTGTAAACAGCAATAAAGTTCAACAAAGTAAGATCTACAAATAAGTCAAACATGACCAAAATTGTCAATTGACCCCTTAAGGAGTTATTGCCCTTTATAGTCAATTTTTAACAATTTTTTCGTAAATTTTTGTAATCTTTTACATAAACCTTCTCCTCTGAAACTACATAGACAAATTCAACCAAACTTGGCCACAATCATAATTAGGGTATTGAGTTAAAAAATGTGTCTGTTGACCCGCCTGCCAACCAACATGGCTGCCATACCTAAAAATAGAACATAGGGGTAAAATGCAAGTTGTGTCTATTATCTTGAAAATTGCTATGAGTAGAGAAAATCTAACAGGGCCAAAAATGTTCAGAATGTTGAGATCTACCTACTGTCTCTAAGTCAAAACAGTCTGATGACTTCTTATAGGATTTTTTGCCCTTAAATGACAAATTTTATTATTTTTTTTATTTTTGCATATCATTTTGAAAACAATTACAGATATTTAGAAACTTAAATAAGCAAAAATGATCAGTTCAACAAGATCTCCAAATAAGTCATTGCCCTTTTAGGACGATGTCTCTATTTAGCAAAAACGAGATCTCTGTGGCTCTCTTCTTGTTTGATTAAAGTAATACCTATGAATTTTGAATCTTAATTAAAGGTTAGGTTACCACTCATAAAAGATGCTAATCTTGGGCTTTTGGGTCCTGAAAAAAAAATCTACAAGAAGATTGACACAATTCTGTTGTCAGTCTTCGTAATGTTCAGTAACTTTGCTGTGACAACCAGTTGAAAAACTGATAATAAACATGGCAAAGTTTCTTTGGTGATCCTTTACCAGTAATGATATACAAAAAATATATAAAAATGTATGTTCATGAAACAGTAGCACGGCATACTTGAAATGTGTGTTTTAATCTTGAAAACTTAAAATGATAAATGGGTTGAAAGCAGTTAAAATCAAACGAAAGATTAGAATTTTATCCACACAGATTCCTTTAAAAAAAGCATTATTGTTGCATTGTTTCATGCATCAATTGTAAACAAAAATATCAGGTGAGTGACACAGGCTCCTTGGAACCTCTAGTTTATATAATATAATGGAACCCCACCCTTTAAACTGCCAAAGGATTTCATGTGCATATATAACCAATATATCTATCTCCAAAACAACAATAACCCGTTTTACAACATTTCTAACCAGTTTTGATTATATTTAACTACATTTAAGGCAGGGGAAATCCCTAAAGTCAAACAAAAAGAAATATACTTATCTGAGGAGAGACAGAGAGGTCTTTCAACTGTGACAAGGCAAAAGCTCACACCTCATTGCAAGCTCAAGACATAACACAATTCTTTGTTAGATGTTGGTCATGTCACATCTATGCAGTGAGGAGTTTATCTGCTAGTTACCGGTTTTTTAAAAAAAACTTGAGGTTCCCAGTGGTAAAGTTGAAATAATCCCTTTGAAAGATTTGCAGATGACATCACAAGTTTGTGGAATATCTGTGTCACAGATGACCACATATATTTACCAATTGTAACATGTAACCACAATCCTGTCATTGTTTCCTTGATTGTGACATCAATGAATGAGACCCAACACTAGATTTGTTTACCCTGAGTAACATGATGGATGCCACTAGTGGAGCATGATCTGCTAACCCTTCCAGAACACCTGAGATCACCCCAGTTTTTGATGGTTTGTGATGCTCAGTCTTTAGTTTTCCATGTAGTGTTTTGTGGACCTTTTTTTATTTTACATCTTTTTTTGTTTTTTTGCCATGGCAGTGTCAGTTTTTTTCTACTTATGATTTTGGAAAATACCGTATCTTTCTACCGGTACTTTATATTTACAACAATAAGGGGCAATGAAATCTAACAACTATGGTCATAATATAATTTGTCCAACAGTCTCAAATCAAAATACATAAACATTCATATATTTAAACAACCACAGGGCACATCAGCATATAAATGTATATTGTTAATACAAATTTCTAAAAGCTTAGATTCTTTATTACAGCCCATCATTACATATTAAAAACATGAAAAAATCCAATTCCAAATTGTAGATTTCCTTTCTTGACAGCTATGTTTAAGATGTTGTTTTTCGTTGATTTTTTCAGTGACCTTTTTAATTTTTAACAGATACAGAAATTTTCTATTTAATATTGTGATTTTGCTTTTCAACTGTTTTATAGTAGCCAAGATTGAATTTGCATATAACATTTTCATTGATTACTATACATTGTAAGATCTTATGATTAAATCCTTTTGATAAGCTCACTTGGACGAAATAGACCTATGAGCTAGTCTCATCATTTGGTGCCCTTCATATGTCTTTTTCCAACTTCTGCCGACTGTATATGTTTACAAGAATGTTTTCATCTGAAACTATTGGACCAATTGGAACCAAACTTGACCATAATCATCTTTTGGGTATCTAGCTAAATAAATGTGTCTGATAGTCTGCTCTGCTAACCAACGTTGCTACAGCTACCAAGGGGGCTAATAATATGTGTCTGATAGTCTCCACTGCCAACCAACTTTGCTACAGTTACCAAGGGGGCTAATAATAGACATAGAGTAGGTGTAACAATGCAGGTATTGTCTAAAATCTTGAAATTCCTTATAGATAGAGAAATGCCAGATAACATGGATAAGTCCGAAACATTCACATTGTCAAGATCTATCTGGTGTCCATTTTGATATGTTCTGCTTATTTGCAAAGATTTGAAATTGATATCATAATTAACACAAAATTAATAGAAATTAAAAGTGCAATTCTTGAAAAAAGTATATTCCTTTTACTATTTCAACAATAATTTAAATGTTCTGGGAATTTAAGAATTCTGTACATCCTAAATATTTTATATTCTGCTCACCTGGAAGGGTCTGTGTCTGAGCTTCTCTTATCACATAGTGTCCATTCCTTGGTCAACTGTTTACTTTCACAAAAATCTTTTCTTTGAAACTACTGGGCCAATTGGAACCAAACTTGACCACAATCATCCTTTGGGTATGTAATTAAAAACGTATTTCCAATGATCCGACCTGCCAAACAAAATAACTACCAAGGCCTCAAAATTGAACATATTGGTAAAATGCAAGTACATGTATTGTCTATTATCTTAACAAATGTTATAGAGAAAAACTGATGAACTGTGAAGTAATATTAAAAATGTTAAGATCTATACCTACTGTCTATTTTGACCAAAAATGTCAGTATACTCCTTACTGGAGTTGTTGCCTATAAATAATAGTTTTTACATATCTTTTTCATATTTTCTAACTTTGGATTCATTTATTTTCCGTGGGTACCAATTTTTGGAACATTAGTATATGTGTTGGATACTCAATTTTATGATTTTGCCAAAGTCTGAATACAAGCCTATAGAAAATTTGTGCTATGTAGAACATTTAAATTCATGGTTCATCTATATCCACAAAATCTACTAAAATTGCTATTTGAGGAAAAATAATAAATCAACAGTATTATCTTGAAAATAGACAGAACCTATTAGCAGGACAAGATTTTGGCTAAATCAGTTTCCATTTAACACAAATTGTCTTGTTGCCTTGTTTCAGTTTTATACAAAAATACTGGAAGAGCAATACAGGTTCCTTGGAGCCCCTAGTTTCATTTCTGAATAAAAAGGAGAACGTTCCTTAAGGGCCTTATTTGGCCCAGAATGTTAAGTCCATTGTTTCAAGATAACAAATGTTTCTTTGTGGTTATTGATTTAGCTACGATTTATTGTGATATTTGTCAATAAATCCTATTTTGAATTTTAACTGAAAGTAGTGACCATATTAGGGCCTTATTAAACCCATTCCTTATTTAACTGTAACAAAAACGTGTAGGTATAGAGTGGACATCATGATTTTCTGGCATAATTTTGAATGGAAAAATTGGTTCAAATTCAAATGATCACACACGAAATGTAGATAAAAAAAAATAATAGATTAAAAATTGTTTTACATAAACAAAACACTTTGACTTTAGTGTTTTATCTACTGCCTTGGAAACTAAAAAATCTTATGTTAAATCACATAATATGAAAAAATAAAGAAGTCTATGGATAAAAGTGCAAATCTTTTCTAAGAATAAATCCCAGTACACCAACAGAAATCAATAACCTTTACATATATGTTCAGTGCACTTTAAACAGAACTAAAAAATGTCATTGTAAAATTATATTAAAAGGCATCCAAATCTGTTTGACAGGCAGGGAAAAGAACATTTTTATAATTGATTTTTTTCTGGTGGATTGCAATGGGATATATAACTTAAGCTTCTAATGGTTTAACTATAATAAGAAATTAGTTTATTGTTCCTAATGATAAGATAAAGACTTCCAACTTCTTTTTGGTTACATTCATGCCTCAGTAAATATTAACACTAAGGTTTCAATTATATCTGTAGTTGTCATATGCCTGGAAAATAATAAGGATAGATTGTCCATCAATGACTGTCCATTATTTGCACATGTCCGAAGACATTTGATTTCCAGCAATATCTTGAGTATAAGTGTATGGATCTGTAGGAAATTGTACCACATGGTTCCATAGCAAAAAAGGAAGGTTGTGATTGATTTTGGGGGTTATTGTCCTAACTGTTTAGGAATTAGGGACCATAAATGAGGCCTAAAAACAAAAAAAATCTGGTTTCCTGACAATTACTTGAGTATAAGTCTTTGGATCTCTATGAAATTTTACCACAAGGTTCCATACCAAAAAAGGAAGGTTGGGATAGATTCTAACCGTTTAGGAAAAAGGGGTCCAAAAACAATACTTTTCTAATACTTTGTATAAATTGCTTATTTCTTGACCAATTTCAATGGGGTTTAAGTCAAAGTCTTGAATTCTTATGGTTCTTTATTATGCTGAATCTAACTACTGTATGTATTTAGATTTTGGATTTAGGCCCTGTTTTTTAATTGGTCCAAAGGGTCCAAAATTAAACTTTGTTTGATTTCATCAAAAATTGAATTATTGGGGTTCTTTGATATGCCAAATCTAACTCTGTATTTTGATTTTAAATTTTGGGCCCTGTTTTCAAGTTGTCTACATTACGGTCCAAAGGGTCCATAATTAAACTTTGATTCATTTCAACAAAAAAATGATTTTTGGGGTTCTTTGATATGCTGAATCTAAACGTTTATTTAGATTTGTATACGCCCGTTTACAGGACTTATTATGGTATACCGTTGTCCTTCCGTCCGTCTGTCAGTCCGTCCGTCGTCAACATGTTGAACAATAACTCAAAAACGCTTTAACTAATTTGCACAAAACTTTGGTGAATTGTTAATAACTTATTGACGTGAGCTCCCTTTCAATTTTTATAAATTTTTGATTTAACGTTTCTGAGTTATGGGGTTTTATTCATTAAAAAATGGGGATTTTCCAGTTTTCGGAAAAATAACTCAAAAATGCTTTGAGCAGTTTTCCTGAAACTTTGGTGAATTGTTTATATCTATCGATGTAAGCGCCCTTTCGATTTTTTTTAATTTTAGATTTTACGTTTCAGAGTTATTGGATTTTATTCATAAAAAGGGGGGATTTTTCCAGTTTTTGGACAATAACTCAAAAGTGCTTTGAGCAGTTTTCATGAGACTTTGGTGACTGTTTTATATTTATTAAAATAACCTGCCTTTAGTTTTTTATAAATATCTGATAAGACATTGAGGAGTTATGGAACTTTATTCTTTGAAAAAGCAACGGCGTATCATTGATACGCTCATGGCGCAGCTCTTTATTGATTTTTAGCCTAGTTTTCAAATTGGTCGACATTAAGGTCCAAAGGGTCCAGTTTAAAGTTAGATTGATTTTACAAAAAATGAATTCTTCTGGCTCTTTGATATGCTGAATCTAACCATATATTTAGATTTTTATACAAACACAAAATTTTTGCATTCGTATTATGCTAAGGCGATGTCTCCATCATCATGGTCGTCCGAGGACATTTGTTGTCAAAGACATTTTGGTTCGCAAACAATAATTTGAGTATAAGTGTATGGATCTCTATGAAATTTTAGCACAAGGTTCCATACCACAATAGGAAGGTTGGGATTGAATTTGGGTGTTATTTTTTTAAGCTGTTTAGTAGTTAGGGGCTATAAAGGGTCCAAAAACAAGTATTTTTCTTGTTTCAGGGCAATAACTTGTGTATAAGTGTATGGATCTCTATGAAATTTTAGCACAAGGCTCCATAACACAATAGAAAGGTTGGGTTTAATTTTGGGGGTTATTGTTATAGCTGTTTAGTAAAAAGGGGCTATAAAGGGGCCAAAAACAAGTGTTTTTCTTGTTTCAGGACAATAACTTGTGTATAAGTGTATGGATCTCTATGAAATTTTAGCACAAGGTTCCATACTTCAAAAGGAAGGTTGGGATTGATTTTGGGGGTCATGACCCAAATCGTTTAGGAATTAGGGGCCAAAAAACTAGGATTTTCTGGTTTCTGGACAATGATTTGAGTATACGTCTATGGATTGCTATATAACTGTGCAAGAAGTTTTATTCTTGGGGAATTTTAATATGCTGAATCTAGGTATTAAGAATTCAGATTTTGGGCCCTGTTTTTGAATTGGTCCACATTAAGGTCCGTAAGGTCATCAAAAATTGAATAATTAGTGTTCTTTGATATGCTGAATCTAATTGTGTATTTAGATTATTGATTTTGGGGCCGGTCTTCAAATTGGTCCACACTTAAATTTTGTGTTTTCTTAGTGGTGTAGCTGATAAGCTGATTTTAAATCCATCATCATTTTGATGCGATTTCTTGGGGATAACTGTAGGACTGTATTAATGGGGAATGATATTTTGGAAATTGTTTTTTTCATTTTTTTTTTTGTAAAAATTTTTTGAAGAACTTTGTGATAGGTTTGTTTGTTATTCTGTATAAATTACTTTTCAGCATGCTATATATATAAAGTGCCTAGAAATTCAACCTTACAATGTTAGAGTAGATCTGATTCTTAACTTCCTCCCCGACCGGGGCCGGAACTTGTATTTTTCACTTCATACTTCTACGACAACATATATATATATATTATATATTTTATGAAACGAATCCCTTTAAAAACTTAGCTCATATTGTCCATTAATGAATAAATTGATTAAATTCTTGGTGTACTTGGATATTCAGAATCTGTCCAAATCAGTGTCCAAAAATTGAATATATAGGGTTCTTTGATATGCTGAATCTAACTTTGTATTTTAATTTTGGATTTTCAGGACCCTGCTATCAAATTGGTCCACATAGAGGTCCAAAGGGTCCAAAATTAAACTTTGTTTGATTTCATCAAAAATTAAATTCTTGGGGTTCTATGATTGCTGAATCTAATCCTGTATTCAAATTTTGGATATTTGACCAAAATAGGCATGATAGGCAAAAGTCCAATTTCAAATTTTTCAGTTCTTTGACCCCATTTATTCTGTGTAAGAAACCTATAATGTGTCAAATATTTAATCACAATCCAAATTCAGAGCTGTATCAAGCTTGAATGTAGTGTCCATACTTGCCCCAACTGTTCAGGGTTTGACCTCTGCAGTTGTATCAAGCTGTGCCTGGTGGAGCATTTAATTGATTTTGTGCCAAGTTTTCAGTTGGACAAAATCGAGGTCCATTTAACTTTGTTTAATTTTAACAAAAATTGAATATATTGGGTTTTTTGATATGCCGAATCCAACTGTGTATTTAGAATTTGGACCCAAGAATCATATTGATCCACATTGAGGCCCAAAAGGGGCCAAATCTAACCATATGGTTCAACCTCTGTTGTTGTATCAAGATGCGCCCTGCAGAGCATTTTATTATTTATAAAAAATGTGATATGATCATTCTGTAGTAAAATGTTGGAATATCCATACAAAGTTTGTATCTCACAAATATTATGAATAGGTCCAGTACTTTGACAAGATTTGACTAAATACACAATTTATCCAAAACTCTATAGGATGTTTGAGCGTGGATTAGAATTGTTTGTCAGTATCCATCAAGAGCATTTTATTTCATTTTATTTTAAAGCTTAGCTTTAGATATCACTTGAATCCTGTTGTCCACTCTCTGTTAACTTTTTTATGCCCCACCTATGTTCGTTCATCTGTTCGTCCGTCCGTTCGTCCCGCTTCAGGTTAAAGTTTTTGGTCGAGGTAGTTTTTGATGAAGTTGAAGTCCAATCAACTTGAAACTTAGAATACATGTTCCCTATGATATGATCTTTCTAATTTTAATACCAAATTAGAGATTTTCCCCCATTTTAACGGTCCACTGAACATAGAAAATGATAGTGCGAGTGGGGCATCCGTGTACTATGGACACATTCTTGTTGTCCCCTGTAGCTTGTGCAAATTTGTCATGGATTAGGGCTGGGAATATGAACAGTTTTTGGAAAGTTTGCTATAGCTTGCTATAGCAATAACTTTCCTATGGCATCAGCCTCAAACCGGAAGTTGGACAGACTATCTTACTATAGGATGTGTGTTCTACCCTTAGATAATGTAGTACTAGTGTTTGAATACAAATTAAATGAAGACGCTTTTGAAATTTTGAGTTACTTCTATTTTGATAAGCTTACAGCTTGAATAAAATTAATTAAAAATTGGACTGAAGGTTCACCGACCATTCAAATGAATCCAACTTTATTTTGAAAATGGGTATCACAAACACTACTTCGTGGATCTGCCCTGCGCGGAATAGCCTGGGAT
Source organism: Mytilus coruscus (assembly GCA_017311375.1). NCBI lineage: Eukaryota > Metazoa > Mollusca > Bivalvia > Mytilida > Mytilidae > Mytilus > Mytilus coruscus. Next base: position 78,437,760 of record CM029599.1, on the reverse strand, counting down.
CCTGGCTCACTGCTTGACAGTAGAGCCAGGTGGAATACAACGACATGGTTTCGTCAATTGGATGTTAGAATGATGCATCGTGGGATAGCGTCATTTCTTGACACATGGCGGGAAATATTTATATTGTCACGAATTTATTGAAAATTATTTTTCATTTCAAAAATTTAGCATATATAATTCAAACGTTATTGATTAACATCGTGAATCAACTGTTAATTAACGATCCGATCGATATATTCCTTGTTTATAGAACATGCACATGTGCAGTAATTCAATCCTGTTCAGCGCTGATAGTTGGTCACGTGGATTGTATTACGCCTGGCCCCATCGACGAAGTATTAGATTGGGTCAGGATGCCAGGCTATGCGCGGAAGATAAAATCATACACATCAACACGAGGCAGCAGTTTCTACGTTTAAAAAATTGAAAATTAAGAGGGCCTGATATTTATTTCGAGGTGTGTGTTGTTTTTTTTGTTTTACATTTATTCATGAAATTAAAGAATTTTCATTGTTAAGAATGTCGTAATCTTTTCAATATTTACGTTTGTAAATGGTATTAGGTGTGACCTCTATAAATTATGCATACTTTGAACTTTGAACTGTCACTGTTTATGTTACCTGTATGTTTTTTACTACGGGATTCCCCAGACATGCTTTTAATCCATATATGTGAACCTCCCGACGGGAGTACAATAATCCGTGAGAAAATAAATACCGTGTTTAAAATATTTCATGAATGAACATTTTCAAATGACTATAACTCGAAAACAGTAAGTGATAAACACACACGGTCTTCAGAAATGAGCACAGGACAATAAAATTAAAGATGAGTCCCTATGGGTCACCCCACCCCCTTCAATTTGAGAATGTGCTTTTATCTTGTAAACAGTTGCGATCCCCACCCCTAAACCATATATATTCTTGTACGAGACAATAAAAAAATCAAATGAAATATTTGGGGAGTCCCTGGGGTCACCCCACCCCCTCTGTTTGAGAACTTGTAAACGGTCGAGATCCCTACCCCTAAACCATAAATATTCTTGTATGGGACAATAAAACAAATCAAATGAAATATTGGGGAAGTCCAGGGGAGTCACCCCCACCCCCTTATATATACAACGTGTAAACGGTCGATGTTCCCACCTTTAAACCATATATATTCATGTATGGGACAATAAAACAAATCAAATGAAATATAGGGCGAGATCCTGGGGGTCACCCCCACCCCCTCCTCAGACCTGTTTTAGAACTTGTAAACGGTCGAGATCCCCACTCCTAATCCATAAATATTCGTGTATGGGATTATAAAACAAATCAAATGAAATATAGGGGAAGTTAACGGGCGTCACCCCCACCCCCTTCTTTTTGAAAACTTGCAAACGATCGAGATCCCCAACCCGAAACCATATATATTCTTGTATGGGACAATAAAACAAATCAAATCAAATATAGGGGGAGTCCCTAAGGGTCACCCCACCCCTCCTGTTTGAGAACTTGTAAATGGTTGAGATCCCAACCCCTAAACCATATATATTCTTGTATTGGACAATAAAACACATGAAATGAAGTATAGGGGAATTCCATGGAGGTCACCCCCACCCCTTTCTTTTGAAAACTTGTAAACGGTCGAGATCCCCACCCCGAAACCATACATATTATTGTATGGGACAATAAAATGAATCAAATGAATTAGAAGTCGAGTCCTCTGGGGTCACTCCCACCCCTCTCCTGTTTGAGAACTTGTAAACGGTCGAGATCCCCACCCTAATCCATATATATTCCTGTTCGTCATTTCAAGAAGATTTGAATGACATGTATTGATTTAAGTTTGCTGTCTTCTTTAAATTATGAGATGTGGTATTTTTTGCGAATGAACCAGCTATTCAAAAGAGTTCAAAGGAGGAAGATATATTAACAATTATAGGTCACCATACGGTCGTCATCAATGAGAAAAACTCATACCATATAGTAAGCTATAAAAGGCCCTGATATAAAAAATGTGGAACAATTCAAACAAGAAAACTAACTGCTTAATTAGTAATATTACAATTTACCAAAAACAAATATGAAGGACCTAAATCAATAAGAAATACTAAAATCACAGGCCCTTTATATGGGATGGGCACAGAAAGAAATTAACAGAGCTTTTTATATATTTGAGTATTTAAAATCTACAGTTTAAGGTTGCAATAGAAATTATCAAAATTTTACATGACAAACATATGAACAAAAGTGTGATTTTTGATAATTGCTGATGAGACAATGGTTTCGAAAAAACATGTGATTAAATACATATTTGAAATAATACACATCTACAACCTATTTGAAATACTGTAAATTCAGAAATTATTGCGAAAAATGTGACAGGGTTATAATCGCAATAATTTAAACTCGCATTTTGAAATTTTTTATATGAATTAAACAGGATTTTTCTCAATATCGCAAAAATTAAAATCGCATTTTAGTCTAAAATGATAAAATCGCAATAATAAATGCATGCAATAATTTCTGAATTTACAGTAATACACATCTACCTTTGCAAACTTTCCACAGGTGCTATCCAGCACTTTGATTAAGCTATTAGCCAGTATTAAATTTTTTCCCTATTAGCCAGTATTAAATTTTTTCCCAGGTTCAATTTTTCCCCATTGTTATATAAACCCCCTTGTTTTTGCCTCAATGTATTGCTAAATTAAGAAATAATTCATGATGGCTTGAATTTATACCAATTAAACCACGGGTTGGCCCTTTATGCTAAAGTTTTTACCTCAAGCAATAGGGAGGGGTGAAATATCAGTATAAAAATCAGTATAAATTCAAGCCCCTATGAATTATTTCTATTCTAATAGGACAAATATGCCAATTCTTTTGGATCAAAGTGCTCTAGATGAAGACAAATATTTGCTGTTCCCATATTTAAACACACTATTGATATTGATGTAAAAGAAAACAGAATTAGTGACATGCTTAAACGATTTACAATAACGTACTTAGACAGGTTTTGGATGAAGTTAAATGATTATCTTACTTTTATGTAAGAAAATTGGCTTTCAACAAATTTTCATCATCGTTTGTTCATGTTTCCATGATTTGATGACTTAGTTTCACATTCGTTCATTTTCCCATAGATTGCTTATATTGTAACGTCATCACATTGTTCATGTATTTTACACTGATTGACATTGGGTAGCTCATTCATAAAAAGCATACAACATACATGGGAGTATGATGGGAACAGCCCAAACAATTCATGATGTTGCTGATCAGCTGACATACAATATATTTATATTTTACCATGGGTGTGTACTCAAAGTGTTTCAAGAATGTCATAGTAGAATGTTGAATGTACAATATGTTGTATAGGGGGGTTGAAATTAACGGTGGTCAAAATACCAGGGCTGAGTAGAAATGGAAAAAAATCTTTTCCAATATGATTTATTCATACCAAATACTCACAAAAGCATTATTAATATATAAATATATAAAGTAGTTTGTATAGCTATGAAGATTTGAAAATCTGAGATCTATAAGGGGGTCAATTTTCCATGGTGAGGGGGTAAAAAAAACACGGCTAAATAGAAATGTTAAAGGGGCATTAGCTACGATTAAGACAAAAAAAATAAAATATGATTTTTGTTTTGTTTCAAATATTTATAAAATCAGGATATTAAATTTTTGCTTTCAGCAGTCAGTTTGGTTTTATTTTGTTAAAATAAGCTCAAAAACATCGCTAATGTATTATTGGTTGCAACTGAACACTGAAATTTCATAACATAGTGTAATTTGTATAATACGTGCTGCTGGTGGACTATCAGTCCGCAAGGATATCCTTGATGACTTATGATGGATTTGGCTATTATTTTTAGGTCCTTAATGTCATATAGCTCTTCAACTGTTTCAGTTTTGTACATCTTTGCTTTCAAATATTTGGCCTTGAGCTTATCCTGATTAAGTTAAATCCAAAAGCATGAAATTTATAAAGTCTTGTTTTCATTTCTTTATGTAATATTATTTTCTATGACTCTATTGCTATAAGACTTTACTCTGTAAAAGAAGAGTCCATTTTAGTATACAATGTCACTTTAAACCTTTTTTTATTTTAGAAATCTTCAGCAGATCATAGTATTCTTCAAGCTCAGCTTATATCAAAACCTTGGCGAAGTAGTTTAAGTTCTAATGGCTTCTATCCTACAATGGATCAGCAAGGAGTTTCATCACCAATAAGTAGTTCTTGTGTTGCTAGTGTTACCAATACTAATTACTATACAAATGATCCAATTATAAGCCTCCAGAGTGGTTCAAGAAAACATTCCTTCCAACAACTTATCAATACTACAACTCCAGAAAAAATTCGCAAGATGTCTGAGGAAAATATGGACAAGTACTCTGGGGTAGATATGAAGTCTCCACCTGATGGATTGAAAGCAAAAAGATATAACAAAACAGCAGAGGCACTTAAAATGTCAGGTTTAATGGACATTACAATGAAAACTGCTGATCTGCTGAAAAAGAATAAACAATTACAAACTGAAATGGACAGTCTTAAAAAGGATTCCAGCAATTTTTTACAAAGTGTTTTAGAAAATCCAGAAAATCATCACATCAGGGATTCTTACTTTCCACAGTTAACAACAAAATCCTAGTAAATACTTTACCTTTTATATTTGGTACCTAATTCCTTATATGTAATTCATGACTGCTTTATATATTTATGTATTAAATTGGAGAGAATTTTGTGAGGAAAACATATATGCTTTCAGCCTATACTAAAAAAGAAATGTAATGATATTACAAGTTTTATTTGAGTGTTACAAAAAAGGGGAAATAAAGGGAGCGTCAATGAATATGAATTTAAAAAGAGATTAAACAATAAATGAATAAATGAATTGATTAAGCTTGAACTGTGCATATTTTGCTTCTGTATCAGAAACATGTGACATAATTATAGTCTTTTAGTACAAAAATATAAAGGAATATAAAAACTGGCTCTCGCACACAAAAAAAGTCTTTTCACTTTGTTATACATCTATTCAACATTAAGATGACAAAGGACTTATTCTAATATTATAGAATATATTAAATTGTCAGAAAATGCTCTGAAATATTTTTGATAGTTTATAGAATCAGTTTGACAAACTTCTATCACAGTTTTGCAAAGTTGTAATTAAATATATTAAAAATCTTCTCTTTTATTAATCTTAAGCAATCTCATTGATGAAATATTTGTTTTCATTTGGATAAGTGTATTTATCAAGTTAAAGAAACAATATAAAGAAGCTATTGGTATTGCTTAAACTTTTTCTTATCATTTTATTTAAATATGAAACATTGTTTCAGTAGATTGTCTGTTCGTTTATACTAGACTATCTTCCTCTCAAGTAACATTTGATATTTCTCCTGTCCACTTTGGGAAGAGGCTTTGATTATGTATTTGAATTTGTGTCTTGCTCGAAGAAGTAGAAAAAAACAATAAAAATGAGAATGGAAATGGGGAATATGTCAAAGAGACAACAACCAAAGAGCAGATAAGAGCCGAAGGCCACCAATGGGTCTTCAACGCAGCGAGAAAATCACGCACCCAGAGGTGGTCCTCAGCTGACCCCTAAATAAATTTGTGTACTGGTTCAGTGAAAATGGACGTCACACTAACTCCAAAACATAAAAAGGAACTAAAATTAAAAATACAAGACTAACAAAGGCCAGAGGCTCCTGACTTGGGACAGGCGCAAAAATGCGGCAGGGTTAAACATGTTTTGTTCTGGTGTTTCTGGTGGCCACAGCATCGACAGTGTATTAGTTGTGATGGTAGGCCAATGATTTTTGGTATTCATATTCAGTTGTATAAGAATTGACACATCTCATTTCCATCAGTCAGGGGCATTACTTAAACAAGTAATTTTTTTTAGTTACTTATATAGGTAATTTTTGTTTTTAAAAATTATAAAATTACTCAATAGAGTTATTTTAAATTTCAATAGAAGCAGGGACTAAATGTAGTTTTCATGAATTTTTACATCATTTTATATCATAAAATTAAGATTTTGTTAGATTTGAGAGGAGTATAGAGATAAAGGGTTACTTTAAAAATAATGACAAAAATATTACTTGAATAAGTTATTTTATACATCTTTGATAGAATTAGTAATAACACTTATTTAAGGAACATACGTAATTGTTTTGGGTTACAAATTATAAATAACTTCAAGTCTTAATTAATTCACAAGTTTCTATCTATTTATATCTGTTTACCTTCAAGATTTTCAAGGAAAATAATATTTTAATAGTCCCAAGAGGCCAATGTTTGACCCAGAAGCATCGATATGAAAGTTAAGTGCGTCAGAAAGGGAATTAGTGTTTCAGAAGGATTAGATTTTATATTTCAGGGGAAAAATAACTAGATGAATGTGAAAATTTGTTAAAACTAGTAAAATCTGTATAATTGGACACCTATAAAAATAATATTTAGAAAAGTTACTTATATAAGTAATATTAAAATAGCCTCGTTTTCAACATTACTTGTATAGATAATTTTAAAAGTTACTTGTTCAAGTAATGCCCCTGACTGTCCATAGAGATTATTCTGCCCAGCCCTCAGTCACGGTTTATTGACTTTGAAAGTTTTGCTTAGGTTACATGTTAAAGTTCTTGATTCTAAGGTAAATGTAAGATGACAAACACACCTATATGGTATAAAAGACAATGATATTTGGTATGCAGTTGTATAAGTTTTCACACATCCCGTTTCCATAGAGATTATAGGGCCTCGTTCCATCATCATGGTAACTTTTGCATTGTTTACATATTACATTTTGTATTTAGGTCTGTTTTAAGGGAACCACGAACAATAAGTCAATGGTATTTGGTATGCAGTTGTAGTAGCATTGGCATATCTCATTTCCAAGCAGGATATTTAGCTGTCATTCAGTCATGGTTCATTGACTGAATGTTTTGAATAGTTTACAAGTATTGCCACTTTAAGTTCAACATTTGCATTTTTCTATCAAAATTACATAAAGGCAAGACATATTGCTGTCAACAGTTTATTAAAACTACTTGCTTCTTTTCATCAAATTTATTGTGGGAAATATAAATAGTTTCTTACATAAAATAGCTTGAAAACATTTTGTTATCTTTACATATAGGGGAGTTTATTTGTTGGTTTCATGTGCTTTTTCTGAACCTTGTTTTGTTGTATTTGTAAAATCTGAAAAACTTACCAAAATATTATGAAATTTTGATTCTTATCCCATTCTGATTTTGATGGTATAGGTATCTGTCACGGTACTTCTTCTTGTGCTATTGTGGTGGTGGGAGGGTGTATACTAATGTGTCATTGTACTAAATGCATTTTATGCTACCGTTTATCATTATATGTAATTGTAAAATTATATGACATTACTTACTTTTATCCTGCAATAAACCATTTTACTTTACAATTGCAAATGTATATAGATAAACCAAAGCAATATACATATATAAAAATAAGGAGATGTGGTATGATTGCCAATGAGACAACTCTCAACAAGAGACCAAATGACACAGAAACTAACAAATATAGGTCACCATACAGCCTTCAACAATGAGCGAAGCCCATACTGCATATTATACATAGTATATAGTATACATATGTTGTTTCTTTGTATCCTGCTTCTTTTGCAAATGAATGATTACCATTCAAATTACTGTTTGCATTCCAGTTCTTTTTTATGTCCTCTTTGCAGAGTACATTTAATCAATGTAAATGTCTACTAGGACTGAGAATTTAAAAAAGGGAACATTTAAGCATCAAAGTTAGATTGCAGAATATAAACAATATTCATACATTGTCAAAACGAAAATTATTTTTACTAACTATAAAACAGTAGAAGAGCTCAGCGAGCCTGTTTGTTTTCCCTTTCTGAGGCTGTTTGAAAAAAAATTTATATTTGAGACAATGTACATATATTGTATATATTTGTAAGTTATTAATTAAGCACTGTAAAGTTCAGATATTATTGTGATTTTTGGAGAATGGACAAAAATGCAAGATTAGTTATTTGGATTTCAGGAAAATCTGCATATAGAATATGTATCAGTATCAGAATGTGAATTTTTATAATTACAATACTCACCAAATTGCATTATTTCCAATAATAAAAACCTCTCAGTAACTTCTGAATTTACAGTATAGTACATGCTAAAGATTTTGATGCAGTGAAACGTGTGGAAACAAAGCCCTAAATAAACAAGAAATCTGCATTATGTTAACCAACTGTGTGATCCAAACAAGAGTTCAGATAAATTAAAATTTGAAAGGAAGGGTTACAGAGGTTACAACAAAATAAGAAAATGCAGTTCCTACATGAATTTCACAAATTTGTATTCCATTTTTTTATCTATAAATCTTTAGGTGTTCTCACTCATACTAGATCTGCCACTGAATTTCATTTGAAAGAGGTCAATTTTGACTACCTGTAATTTTACAAGGTGTTACATTAATTTTAATACATAAAGTTTCTCTTGCACATATTTTCATTGCAAATAAAAAAATATGAAAGTCATAATTGAAGAAATATCTTGAATACATCCTTCATAAATAGTAAAGAATTTTATGTAGATTTAGTAAAAGAGGGACAAAAGATACCAGAGGGACAGTCAAACTCATAGATCGAAAACAAACTGACAACGCCATGGCCAAAAATAAAAGACAAACAGACAAATAATAGTACAGATGACACAACATAGAAAACCAAAGACTAAGCAACACGAACCCCACCAAAACTCAGGTGCTCCGGAAGGGTAAGCAGATCCTGCTCCACATGTGGCACCCGTCGAGTTGCTTATGTTATTTCAAATCCGTAAATAGTCTAATTCGGTAAGTCACATTCGTGAAAAGGAGGGTATTGTAGTTATGACATAAGGAACATATCCGATATCATCTGTGAAACGGTTATTCCATAACGGTCAACCAAATCGTGATGGCGTCCGTAAAATTTCTGAAGGATGACTTCAACTTCACCATTTGGAACTCTTGGTTTAATAGCTTCCTTGTGAGCAGCAATCCTCTATCAAGGAAATCATGATAGGAAACACAAGCCCGGAATATCGTATCAATTGGGAGATATATACTCCGTATGCAGGCGCTGCTGGAATGTTGCTACATAGAAATGGAAAGTTCACAATTGGGAAGCTGAAATCATCTCTTTGTCGTAAAGTTTTGTTTTCAACCGACCCTCATTGTCAATTTCTAGATGTAAGTCAAGATATGAGTAAGTTAGTAAGATATGCACTTCATTCTGTGTACTTTATATTATGTATAAGAATCAGAATTGGAGCTTATCCATGTTATCTGACCCTGAGAGCTGTATGAGCTATTGTCATCAATCGACATCAGGTTTCCTCAGTCATCCTTTGTAATCAGGATTTTTATGCCCCGGCTGTAGCGGAGGGGGCATTAAGTTTTACCCTTGTCCATCTGTACATCCCAAAGTTCGTTTCCGTTCTCTAATTTTAGTTTGCCTCAACCAAATGTTATGAAACTTATACACAAAGCTCATTACCTCAAAACATAGATCAAGTTTGAATTTCGGTGTCGTCACTTTAATTGTTCTAGAGTTATGCCCCTTTACAAATCGAAAAATTGCTGAATTTTTCATTTCCGTTCTCTAACTTTAGTGTGCCTCAATCAAATGTTATAAAACTTATACACAATGCTTATTACCACAAAATACAGATCAAGTTTGAATTTTGGTGGTGTCACTTTGACCGTTCTAGAGTTCTGCCGCTTTACAAAAGGAAAAATTGCTGAATTTTTCGTTTCCATTCCTTACTTAAGTTTGCCTCAACCAAATGTTATGAAACTTATACACAATGCTTATTACCACAAAATACAGATCAAGTTTGAATTTCGGTGGCGTCACTGTAACTGTTCTAGAGTTATGCTCCTTTACAAATGGAAAAATTGCTGAATTTTTCATTTCCGTTCTCTAACTTGAGTTTGCCTCAATCAAATGTTATGAAACTTATACACAATGCTTATTACCACAAAATACAGATCAAGTTTGAATTTTGGTGGTGTCACTTTGACCGTTCTAGAGTTATGCTGCTTTACAAAAGGAAAAATTGCTGAATTTTCGTTTCCATCCTTACTTAAGTTTGCCTCAACCAAATGTTATGAAACTTATACACAATGCTTATTACCACAAAATACAGATCAGATCAAGTTTGAATTTCGGTGTCGTCACTTTAATTGTTCTAGAGTTATGCCCCTTTACAAATCGAAAAATTGCTGAATTGTTTCTGTTCTCTAACTTAAGTTAGCATCAACCAAATCTTATGAAACTTATACACAATGCTTATTACCACAAAATACAGATCAAGTTTAAATTTTGGTGGTGTCACTTTGACCGTTCTAGAGTTATGCCGCTTTACAAAAGGAAAAATTGCTGAATTTTTCGTTCCATTCCCTTACTTAAGTTAATGCCTCAACCAAATGTTATGAAACTTATACACAATGCTTATTACCACAAAATACAGATCAAGTTTGATTTTTGGTGGTGTCACTTTTACTGTTCTAGAGTTATGCCCCTTTACAAAAGGAAAAATTAGTGAATTTTTCATTTCCGTTCTCTAACTTATGATTAGTTCAGAGCAGCTCCTATGGTATTTTGGACATTGATTGACTTTTGGTTGTATTTTCTGGTGAATTTCTAAATAGTCTAGGTACTGTTATGCTCCAATGAAGGCACAAGGCGCAGCACAAAGCAAGAGTTGTTTAGGGAAAAATGCTTGGAAATTAATCCATGAACATTTTTCGGATATTGGAGTTATTTTCCTTTAATGATAATTTTTATGAACATATAGCAATTTTGGGTATTAATGCATAAAGAGAAATTTCATTTTCCACAAAATTGATAATTTGCAAATTAAAATGTAAAAATTAATGTCAATTGTTGTTAAAGTGTTGATATCTGATTAGGTTATTTGAATTGGAGTGGAGAAGGACTTTAGATGATTTTGCAAGTTTTCTTTTATCCAGATTTTTAAACATCTTTGGCTTTAAAAATTTTGGGATTGAGCATTCCTGATGAAGGTATATCCAGAACAGTGCTTCAGACGTACCAAATTTATAAAGTGTTATTTTAATTTATGAAAGTATCAACATGACCTATTTTTACCAGACGAGCCATCATGCAGACTCTGTAGTTTAGATAAATACCTAGAGTTTCATCAATCATTTGCTAACGAGATTGTCTTATATCAGACATAAATTAATTAATTATGGTCCCCATAATGACAAAGAAGAAAAGATATTGCATATACATTTCACTAAAATTTAATATTAGTAACTGCCTTACCTTTATATTTGACTCGCATCCACATCTTTTTTAAAGAAATTTGGGATTAAAAATATCTTTTGTTTAAGGCTATTGCTTATATCACAAGAATGATTAGAAGATTTAAAATATTCTCTCAGTCTTGACATCTTGGACGACTTGATTTTCCCTAGCTTTAAATTTTCATTTTTAGCTCACTTGGCCCAAAGGGCCAAGTGAGCTTTTTCATCACTTGGCGTCCGTTGTCCGTTGTCATCGTGGTCGTTAGCTTTTACAAAAACCTTCTCCTCTGAAACCACTGGGCCAAATTTAACCAAACATGGCCACAATTATCATTAGGGTATCTAGTTTAAAAAATGTGTCTGATGACCCCGCCAACCAACCAAGATGGCCACCATGGCTAAAAATAGAACATAGGGGTAAAATGAAGATTTTGGCTTATATCTCTGAAACCAAAGCATTTAGAGTAAATCTGACATGGGGTAAAACTGATTATCAGGTCAAGATCTATCTGCCCTGAAATTTTCAGACAAATCTGACAACCCGTCGTTGGGTTTCTGCCCTGAATTGGTAAATTAAATTTTAAGAAAATTTTGCAGTTTTTGGTTATTATCTTGAATATTATTATAGATAGAGATAAACTGTAAACAGCAATAATGTTCAGCAAAGTAAGATCTACAAATGACCAAAATTTCAGTCGACCCCTTTAGGAGTTATTGCCCTTTATAGTCAATTTTTAACAATTTTTCGTAAATTTTTGTAATCTTTTTACAAAATCTTCTTCTCTGAAACTACTGAGACAAATTTAATCATACTTGGCCATAATCATTATTAGGGTATCTAGTTTAAAAAATTTGTCCGATGACCCGCCTTCCAACCATCATGGCCGACATGGTTAAAAATAGAACATAGAGGTAAAATGCAGTTTTGGTTTATATCTCTGAAACTAAAGCATTTAGAGCAAATCTGACAGGTGGCAAAATGTTCATCAGATTTAGATTTATCTGCCCTGAAATTTTCAGACGAATCCGACAACCAGTTGTTGGGTTGCTGCCCCTGAGTTAGTAATTTTACAGAAATTTTGCAGTTTTTTGTTATTATCTTAGATATCATTATAATATCTAATATCTAATACTATTAATTATGATTTTAACCTTATTTTACATGATTTCCAAAGCATCAGTAACTACAGGTGAGCGACACAGGCTCTTGAGAGCCTCTAGTTATTGTATGTGTTGTTTACAATAATTAAGTACATAATGATACACTTCCTTTTCCCATCAGTGAAACTTCCCTTGTTTTCCAATTTCTGTGGGTTTTATGCCCCACCGTAGCGGAGGGGGCATTAAGTTATACCCTTGTCCGTCTGTACGTCCCTCAGTCCGTACGTCCATAAGTTGGTTTCCGTTCTCTAACTTTAGTTTGCCTCAACCAAATGTTATGGAACTTATACAAAATGCTAATTACCACTAAATACAGATCAAATTTGAATTTTGATGGCGTCACTTTTACCGTTCTAGAGTTATGCCCCCTTACAAATGGAAAAATTGCTAAATTTTTTGTTTCCATTCTCTAACTTAGGTTTGCCTCAACCAAATGTTATGAAACTTATACACAATGCTTATTACCACAATATACAGATCAAAATGAATTTTGGTGCCGTCACTTTTACTGTTCTAGAGTTATGCCCTTTACAAATTTTTTCTAAAAAATCAATCAAGTAATTTTAAAATTGGAGTAATCTTCCTTTGTCAATGATTATAGATGAATCAACTACAATCAATGCTTTATACAGTGCAATGTTTAATTTTGCCTTCCACTGATGAATTAAAGCAATTTTACCCTTCATTTCTAAAAATATTTCAAGTCATCTTTGAAAATTGGAGTTATCTTTCATTGTCCAGAATGGTAGTTGAATCAACTACAACCAATGCTTTATACAATTTAACATTATTTTACTTCCTACTGATAAATTAAAGCAATCTTTATCATTCAGTGCTTACAAGCACTTTGATTACCGTTCTAGGGTTATGCCCTTTACAAATGAAAAAATTGCTGAATTTTTCCTTTCCGTTTTCTAACTTGAGTTTGTCTCAACTATTATTAATGTAATGAAATGTATATATAATGCTTTTTACCACAAAACTCAGTTTAAGTTCAATTTTTGGAAGCGTCACTTTTACAGTTCTTGAGTTATGTCCCTTTATAGCGTTATATGCTAGCGGGGGCATCATCTGTGTCCCTATGGACACATTCCCCATTTATTTTTACATGTTTTTGACGTTTAAAGGATATCAAATTTTAGAATAAGTTGATATCCCTGGTCCCACATATTACAGAATTATGGATATAAAATAGATATAAGAAGATGTGGTGTGAGTGCCAATGAGACAACTCTCCATCCAAGTCACAATTTTTAAAAGTAAACCATTATAGGTCAAAGTACGACCTTCAACACGGAGTCTTGGCTCACACCGAACAGCAAGCTATACAAGGCCCCAAAAATGACTAGTGTAAAACCATTCAAACAGGAAAACCAACAGTCTAATCTATATAAAAAACGAGAAACAAGAAACACTTATGAACCACATCAACAAACAACAACCACTGAACATCAGGTTCCTGACTTAAGACAGATGCAAACGAATGCAGCGGGTTTAAACATTTTAATAGGCGCCAACCTTCACCCTACCTGAAACAATAGTGTAACATCACAACATAGAAAGACACACTATAAAATATCAATTGAAATGGCTTTACTCAATCAAAAGACATATTAACAAAAACAAGTGAAAATACACTGAACGAATAAATTTGATCTATGACACAATGTAAATACAAAATTAATAAAACAAAGGGGTTAGATATAAAACAATATCAGAAAGACAACCATAACCTTGGACAAAATGCCGCCAAATAAAATAACGTACACAGGTAAATAAAAATAATACTTCGTGATAGAAATACATTTGTAAGGGAAAGAGTGCTTCACACACTCATAGCAATCTAAATTGATTTGTCTACACAATGGCGTATAACACGCCTACTTTTGTTGTCGGAATCATCCGTAGCAATCCTACCCAAGTATGTCAATCGTAATTATTTCGTCTACCGACGCCAAATTGGAAACATACGTCTCGCAGTAAAAGGTATCTTCCCACTCTCTTTATATATCTCGGTTTCCGATTGGTCAAATTTTATGGGAAGGTCTAAATGTTTCTCGGAGTTATCTGATCTTATTTCAGATCATACGTAAAGTCCAGAGAGAGTCTGAATGACATTGACGTAATGGGAAAATTTGTGTCAAAAAATGAAACTCGTAACTTATTAGAAATACCACAAATAACACTTGTTAGATTTTTTTTTTTCACGGTATCTTATACAATTTTACTAACTGGGTGATAATTTCTATTCAGACAAAAACTAACAGTTTTTTTAATAATTAATCATTTACTGCGAGTTTTGTGTTTCGAAAGACGGTAGACGAAATACTTGTCTGATTGCAATAAAGGGAATCAATTATATCAAAATAGCATATCTTTACCAGTTTATCAAATATGTAACGGGGGCCTCGGTGGCCGAGTGGTCTAAGTAGTTACTACTGTAATCCCTAGCCAGTAAACACTGAGTTTGAGAGTTCGAACCCCGCTCGTGCGGGTGCACTCGACTCCAATCTTAATTGACTAGGATTGTCAGTTTTCCTAACGAAGGTCGGTGGTTTTCTCCGGGCACTCCAGCTTCCTCCACAAATAAAAACTGGCCACCATGAAATAGCTTAAAAGCGGTGCTTAAAAGTGGCGTAAAAACACCAGAAAACAAATCAAATCAAATATGTAACTCGCAAATGCCTTTGTTTTGTATATTCCGGTTTTTCAGATGTTAAAGTATGTAATAAAAAAAAAAAAAACATTTAAAAAATCTTTTTCCTTTTCAATTGGTCATTATTCATGTTTTTATATATGTTATTTCATGTGTTTTGATCATTTTGTGTATTGACAAACGACAAAAGTGTCACATGTTGCTAATTTTATCAGTAATATTTTTTGTTACGTTTAAAAACTAAAGCCAATAATGAATATCCATGTGGATTTAGTAAACAACCAGCCCTTTGGAATGATATCCTTCTTCTTTATGTGTATATGATATAATCAAACCTATTTCTGTTTGTAAAGTGTCAAATGGTAAAAATTTCATTTGTTCAGGTGGTATTTACACCAAGAATTTCTTTTTTTTAAATGACAAATCATCATTGCGGTCTATAAATAATATACAACCTATATACATTAATAAAAAAAAAATGAAAGCATGATGTGTGTTAAGCGTCGTCCCTACTCTGCACATGACTACTAAATTGTGATATTCAGAATATTTTTGTACATGTATATTATAACAGCAAGAGATTTCAACTGCTTGAAAGAAATTATATTAGCTATTGAAACCATATTTATAGGTAAGAACACTCAGAGTCTTCAATAACAGACAAGTATCTATACAATATGTTAAGCTCAATGTAAGACAATCAGACAGTTGAAGCTTTCATTATCTGTTAACTTCACATTCCACTATAGGGATAATTTCCTCTCACTAAATATTTCAAAGTTTGGTGACTATGTTGAAGGCATCTATCCAATTGAACTGGAAATTAAGAACACCGTAGGTACAGTTAAGTCTGCCTCATATCTTGACCTGGATCGATTAAGAAAGAAACTGATGATTTCAGCTTTCCAATTGTCCATTTCTATATAGCAATATTCCGACAGCTTCTGTATATGGAGTATATATCTCCAAGTAAATACGTTATTCTAGAGTTTGCGGTTTCTATTATGATTTCATTGAAAGAGGGTTGCTACTGAAAAGGTAGCCACTGAATAGATTGTTCCAAGTTGTAAAGTTCAAGTCGTCCTTTTTGAAAGTGTTAAAGACGCCATCATTAATTCGGTAATGAACATAGTTGATATACGTATTCAACATTTTAAAGATCTTTTACTCCTAACAACAACCATAATAGCCCAATTTCCCGTATCAAACATAAGCTAAAAGAACTCGCCAAGGAATACATTTTGTCCCGGCTGATAAGGCTGCTAACAATATCATTATAGTTTGACGTTAATTTTACATTGATGTTCTACAAAAGGAAATCATGAATTCACCAACAGTCCAACTGACTCAATTTTTGGAAAATGACATCTGTAACAAACATAAACTTTTAGCTACCTCTTTACAAGCAGAACCAAATACAATGAAAGTTCCAACTATGTACTGGCTTCCGAAGCTGCACAAAACTCCTTACAATATAGATTTATTTCGTCTTCAAGCCATTGTTCGACTACAAAGCTATCTATTCTACTTACTGGTACACTTGGTACAATCAAAACCCTGGTAATAAACTGTTCAAATAAGGCCTTTGAAAATAGTGGAATTAATTACTTTTGGAGTGTCAAAAATTCGTTGGAAGTACATGTACTTGATAAATTGCATGCTTATATTGGTGATTTCGAATCTGTTCAAAGTTTTGATTTTTCTACCCTTTATACCACTTTGCCTCATAATCTTATTAAGAAAAATTCACACACCTGATTAAATGGGCATTTAAAAGTCGGAATGCGAATATATATGTTCAAACTCTTTTAGGTCATTTTTAGTAACAACAAACTAAAGAACTATGTCAATTGGACCTGCTTTGATACTATAACTGCCATTGAATTTTTACTAGATAACATTTTTTTCGCTATGGAGATTCCGTATATCGTCAGGTTATCGGAATTCCCATGGGGACTAACTGTGCACCACTTATTGCGGACCTGTTTCTGTATTGTTATGAGTTACAATTTATGACTAAAATCAGCAAAGATCCATCGAAACAACATCTGATTCAAAAATTTAATAACACTTTTAGAAATTTAGATGATATATTGGCTCTCAATAATGACGACTTCAGTATGTACACTAAAGAGATTTATCCTGCCGAACTGACTTTAAATAAAGCTAATACTAACAATGAACACTGCCCTTTCCTGGATCTTGATATCTTTATCTTTAACGGGAAGCTTAATACCAAAATTTATGATAAAAGAGATTATTTTCATTTCCTATTGTTAATTATCCATTTTAGATGGTGACGTTCCTTGTCGCCATCTTATGGTGTTATATATCTCAACTTGTTCGATTCGCTCGTGTATGTAACAACGTATTTGATTTCAACGAAAGAAATCTCTGTATTACTGAAAATTATTACACCAGGGTTTTCGATATCACAAACTAGTCAAAACATTTACTAAAGTTTACCATCGGTACAAGGACATCATTCGAAAATATAAATCAACATGCAGACATCTTATACGTTCAGGTATTTCACATCCAATATTTTATGGTAATATTCTTTACAAAGCACAAAAATGTCGGCATTCGCCTCAAAAGCCAACCAAACCTTTAAACAGACTTATTCGGAAAGGATATAGTTACGATACTGTTGTCAAGTCATTAAGGATTGCATATTTTGGTATTAATATTGATTCACTCATAGGGTCTTTGCATCGAAAATAAGCACATGTATTCTAAAACCAGTTGTTGGCATGATACGGGTTATGTTCTTCTCATATATTTTATGATGGTATGATACTAAACCTAACGGGAGGGATTGTACTTGATTTTCATATGATGAAGACATAATCTTTCAATCAGTTTAATTGAGGTCTGGAGCTGGCATGTCAGTAACTGCTAGTAGTCCTTTGTTCATTTATGTATCATTGCCATTTTGCTTAGTTTCTTTTGTTACCTATTCTGACATCGGACTCGGACTTCTTTTAAACTGAGTTTTACTGTGCGTATTGCTATGTGTTTCTTTATTCTACATTGGCTAGAGGTATAGGGGGAGGGTTGAGATCTCACAAAACATGTTTAACCCCGCCGCATTTTAGCGCCTGTCCCAAGTCAGGAGCCTCTGGCCTTTGTTAGTCTAGTATGTTTTTTAATTTTAGTTTATTTATATGTTTTGGAGTTTAGTGTGACGTCCATTTTCACTGAACTAGCACACAATTTTAGTTAGGGGCCAGCTGAGGACCACCTCCGGGTGCGGGATTTTCTCGCTGCATTGAAGACCCATTGGTGGCCTTCGGCTGTTGTCTGCTCTTTGGTCGGGTTGTTGTCTCTTTGACATATTCCCCATTTCCATTCTCAATTTAATCATGAGTTGGCCGATCGTTATGGAATATCTGCATCATAGATGAATATGGATACGTTTCAATTGTCCTAGCAACAATCCCTTTTTCTTCTCGATAGTGACTTCATCGAATGAAACTTATCACTGTATTGTTACATACCATGAAGTTGTCAGTTTCTCTTCGACTTATGAAAAGTAAATAACAAAATACCGAACTCAAGGAAAATTCAAAACGGAAAGTCCTTTATCTAATGGCAAAATCAAAACTCAAACACATCAAACAAATGGAAAACAACTGACTTGGTACAGGAATTTCCTTGTGTAGAAAATGGTGGATTAAACCTGGTTTTAAAGCCAGCTACACTTCTCACTTATATGACAGTCGCATAGAATTCCATTATATTGACAACAATGTGTGAGCAAAACAAAGAGGCATAATAGGTAAAATGTCCACAATTGGTGTACAGCAGTCAAAATTGTGTTATAATCTTAATCACTTATGTTTATAAAAAAAAACTATTACAACAAGGAAAAAGAAAAATGGCATATAGACACTCTATGAACAAAGTACATGAGCAAAAATGAAAGACAAGAATACAAAAATGACCATAGCACAATAACACAATGGCGAGATGTATAAATACCGAGCCACGCCAAAAGTATATTACCAAAAATGGACTAAACAGTAAAGATTAAGAATATACAAAGACAAATAAAAAGAATACTATAACACGTGATTGAGATGATAAACAACATCATTACCTAGAATCTATACTTCACGACCATCGTGTATTATTAGTGAAGTTGATACGGAATATTTATCAAAAAAGTTCTTGGTATCTTCTGATGAACTTTTTTTTAGAAAAAGGACGAGACGTTCTTTGACATAACCATGTTTGGTCAACTTTTCTGCTCAGACATTGGTGACGTTTTATAAAGTCTGAGTAGCAGCTGCAAGCTCTTGAATACCGAATGAGTAGGGATATGTATATCCCATATGCAGGTGAAGTTGGTATATTGCTCCTAAGGTGAGGGAAATTTATAATTTCAAAACTAAAATCGCCTCGTTTGTCATACATTCTGGTACTGAGATGACCGCTTATTTTAAATTTGAGGTATAAGTCTAAAAATTAGGTGGAGGAAGTCTTGTCTGTTGTTTCTTTAATTTCTAGATCTGGAGGATATATTAATGGAACCTAATCTGAAAAGTTTGGATTGTTAATGGAAAGAACATCATCAATATATCTGAATGTGAAATTAACTGATCTGGCTTTTTTTATCTTCTTGTTTTTGACAAGTGTCTGAAGGAACTCCGACTCATATGAAGATAAAAAGAGGTCGATTTATCGAAAATTTATTTGGTTTACTTAGAATACAGCTCTGTCAAAAGTCATGATATTTCAACCGAATATTTTAAAAAGTGGTTAATTGATCACCCAGAAAAGAGAGGAGAAAGATACCGAAAGGACATTCATAAGTCGAAACCAATCTAAAATGCCATGGATAATGTTTTTTTAATTTACATTTAATTAAAAGGGATGGAGTGATTGTTAAAAGTTTTTACGACATTTTGAAAGCATTAATATATTTTGGAGTAGCAAGCTAGGTTCCGGTCAATCAGCGCTGTGTCGTTAGAATAAAAATAAAAAGACTGGTAACTCTGTTATTGTTTGACTTGACAAGTAAAAGTAGTTTCTATAATTAAATGCATTACTGGAAAGGAAAAGAATAATGGGAGGTTTATTTTAGTAAATTATTCGCTTCGGTTCTTGATCAAGTTATTTATCGTACGTTCCTCCGGATCCGTTGTCATGTTATAATGTAAATCACGATATTGTTTGAGCAATTTTTTTTGTCTAACTTACATAACATTTTACGAAAGTTGGGCAAAAAGTTCCTTCTGGGTCAAGAGACAGCATTCAATATTTGATAAACTAATTTCGTATTTTACTGATAGCTGAACTTAGTTTTTTTTAGTTCAGTCGACCCATGTGAGATTTTGTCACCACTCGGCGTCCGTTGTCGTCTGTTTCTTTTCCAAAAATCTTCTCTACACTGGTCAACTAAAGAAATCTACCAAGTGTAAAAATGCTCAAAATGTTATGAGATTTATATTTTCACCAAAAGTATCGCATGACTTCTAATAGGCGTTATACCATAAATGGCAATTTTTTACTCGTTTTTAGTTTTTGTCGAGTCTGCAACGACCAATAGACAGTATCCAGAGCAAAATTTAGAAAATATTTTTTTCAGTTTTCCGTATTTTACTGATAAATGGACTAACATGTAGTTTTTGCAGTTAACATTGAGACACAGTTTAAAGTGGAAGATTTTCGGTCATTAATGACTTTGTCAGACCTTCAAATTAAACAGGAGCTTTTTTACGATCAAAAGGCAGTATCCAGAGCAAAATTATGAAATTATTGTTTTCATTTTCCTTATTTTACGGTTAAGAGGACTTAGTTTTTTTGTAGGAGATACAGTCTGGTGATAAAGTTTGTAAGACTTCAATTATTTTATCAAACCTTCATTAAAATTTATAAAACTTTGGCAGAAGCTTATTTATGATTAAGAAACATGTATAGCTAACACTTGGAAATATTTTTTTTTTTTTCTTTTTTAGTGTTTAATTAATATTACTTAGTTTTTTGCATTTAACATTTTACAATTTTGATTCTAGCGTGACTGGTGGGTATTTTGCAGAAGAAAAGCGTGTCTGTCGTACAAAATTATAAGCCTGGTATCTTTGATGAGTTTACGGTCAGCATTACACTTTTACACTGACAGCAGCAATCGCTGGCGAGACACTGGATTCCGCTAAACCTTTTACGAATTTTTTTTTGTATATTATATCAAAAACTATAATACATATGTAGAGATTTTAAAAGTAAAAAGTTATCATAAATACAAGATTAACAAAAACGCCATATTACCGAAACATTTGGGTGCCTATTCTGCTATGGCCCTTAAATTACGATTTTTGACCTTTTTTCTTGTTTTTACGAAAACATTGAAAACAAAAATAGATAGATATAAACTATCAACAGCAAAATGGATAACAATAAAAGATCTGAACAAGTCAAAAGTAAAATCACAAAAATACTGAACTCCAAGAAAAATTCTAAAAGGAAAGTCCCTAATCAAATGCCAAAATCAGAAGCTCAAACACATCGAACGAATGGATAACAACTGTCATATTCCTGACTTGGTACAGGCATTTTCTTATGTAGAAAATGGTGGATTGAACCTGGTTTTAAAGCTAGCTAAACCTCTCACTTGTATGACGGTTGCATAAAATTCCATTATATTGACAACGATGTGATGAACAAAACAAACCAAAACAATAGGTAAAATGTCACAAATAGGGGTAAATAGTCTAATTCGGTAGGTCACATTCGTGAAAAGGGAACGGGATTGTAGTTACGACATAAGGAACATATCCGATATCATCTGTGAAACGGATATTCCATAACGGTCAACCAGCTCGTGATGGCGTCCGTAAAATTAACAAAGTGATGATTTAAACTACACCATTTGGAACTCTTGGTTTAAAATGAAAATCCACAATTGGGAAGCTGAAATCATCTCTTTTGTCGTAAAGTTTTGTTTTCAACCGACCCTAATAGTCAATTTCTAGATATAATTCATTATCAAATGGGAAAATCAAAAGCTCAAACACATCAAACGAATGGATAACAACTGTCATATTCCTGACTTGGTACAGGCATTTTCTCATGTAGAAAATGGTGGATTGAGCCTGGTTTTATAGCTAGCTAAACCTCTCAGTTGTATGACAGTCGCAACAAATTCCATTATATTGACAACGATGCGTGAACAAAACAAACAGACACAATAGGTAAAAATGTCAAAATAGGGTACAGTAGTCAACATTGTGTTATCATCTTAATCACTATAAAACAAACAAATGTAACGAAGAAGCACAAAAGGCATACATAAAATTTAACATCCCCATTTTGTTTTATTATTATACGGTTATATTTATCTATGTAAAATCTACCCATAAAGGATGGAAGGTTTTAAGTACTAGCGTAACATCGCGCGTTTGAAATTCGCACAGGTAGACATAAAATAATTTTGTCGTTCAAAGTATGACAGGATACATAAGTAAAGAGTCACGTAAAATGTATATCGCAAATGACAGAAAACATTGGTTGACTGCCTAAGGAGTTATTGCCCTTATATGGCGATTTTTTTTTTTCTTCTTCTTCTAATTATCGTGTATGCCTATTATATAGAAAACTATGATAAGTAGATAAAAACTGATACAGTAAAATTTGTGAACAATAGAAGGTCTATGAAAAAGCCCAAATGACCGAAACCATTGGATGAATCCTTAGAGATATTATGGCCATAATAAGACGACTTGTGATTAATTTTCTTATTTTTTAATTATTTCCCAAAAACTAAATTAAACAGGTAGAAACTGTAAATTACAAAAATGATCAGCAATACTAGATTCAAAAAGATGGCATTTGAACAAACCATTGGAGTACTCTTTTTGGAGGTATTTCCCTGATTGGACAATGTTCCATCATTTTAGTGTTTTGGCCAATTATCCTGAAAACTATAAAGAGTAAACATGACCAGCAGTATTCGATCTTTAAAATTGCCAGTAAGACCAAAACAATCGTAGAATTGATTAAAGAGTAATAGCCCTTAATTGACAATTTTTACTAAATATTCTCGTTTTTGATATATGTCGACAATGATAATAGATATTTAAAACTGTGAACAGCAAAATATATCAGGAATAGAAGATCTACAATAGAGGGTTGCTGCTCACAAAGAAGCTATTAAACCAAGAGTTCCAATTGGTGAAGGTTAAATCATCCTTTCGTAAATTTTACAGACGCAGTGAAGAGTTGGTTGATCGTGATGACGACAAATATGTTCCAATTGTCGTAACTACAATCTCGTCCCATTTCCATTAATGTGACCTACCGAATTAGACTCAACACCGGGTTTGTAACACGACGGGTGCCACATGTGGAGCAGGATCAGCTTACCCTTCTGGAGCACCTGAGATCACCCCAGTTTTTGGTGGTGTTTATGTTGCTCAGTCTTTAGTTTTCTATGTCGTATTTTGTGTACTGTTGTTTGTCTGTTGGCCGTTTTCTTTCCTAGCAATGTCGTTGTCCGTTTATTTTCGACTTCGAATGTCCCTTTGGTATCTTTCGCCTCTCTTCTATAAAAGTGCCAGTATAACTAAAACCATTACATATTTGGTATAGGAGTTATTGCCATTAAATGACGAATAAATTATCATTAATACAAGATATACACAGAATGAAAATTTGACCGAAACCATTAGATGACCCCTTATAGTACGTACTGCCCTTAAATGACAATTTTTTACAATTTTTATCTATTATCTCGGAAACATAATATATAAGTAGAAACTGAAAAAAGCAAAAATTATGAACAATACAAGATCTACAAAAAATGCATATAATCGAAACTACTTTATGACTCCTTATATGAGTTATTGCCCATAAATTACGATATTTTACTAATTGAGGTGTTTTTGCATATTATCTTAAAAAGTACATAAGATAGGAAAAATGTGTAGCCTGCAAAAATTATCAGCAATACGAAATCTACTAGAATGCTAATAGGACTAGCATCATTAGATGATCCCTTACAAGATCAACAAAACTGTGAAAAATGACCGAAACCATTTGATGAAATCTCACAGAAGTTATTGCCCTTAATGACGATTTTTTACTTCTTTTCGAGATTTTGCCTTTTCTCTCAGCTTTTTTACCGGTGAGTGATTCATGCTCTAAGGAGTCTCTTGTTTTAGTCAAAATCGTTATTTGAAATGTAACAAATCATAAAGGTTTTGAAATTAAATTTTTGAACTGAGCACCGTTAATCTGAGATCATGATGTTTGTTTTATCCAATCAGAATCAATTTGGTGAGGGGTTCAGGCGTGATAGAAGATTCTAATACATGTTTTATGTAACACATTTTTTCATTGGCTTAGGGGTGAGCCGCCATATTGAATTGCTTTGATCAGCAAATGTTCGATTACTACAATAAATTCTATTCAAAAAATACCTCAAAACGCCGTTTTGATGTGATTTAGCCCAAATTTGAATCGTTAAAGTAACGTTATAACCTTCAGTTTGGTAGCTTTCATCTGAATGAATTCACGTTTGGCCATGACGTGTATGCACAAAAATCGTTCATTTTCAGTTTCGCGGGATTTTATTTTATCCTAAATTTATATTTTTCAAATCTCTAATGATACCTTATGTATTATTCATGTTTGTAATGCATTAGAATCGGAATAACAGTACTGTAGTTGAAGAGTTGCCGCCATCAATTTGGATTCGATGGTCGCAAACATCCGTTTAACTGGCTCCGCTACGTATCATCATCAAAGTCATTGACGGCGGCACCTCTTCAACTACAGTACTGTTATTCCTTAAGTAGACATGTATATGCGTTGCCTTAAGTTTTTTCCGCTTTATCATGTAGCAGTAATAAACTTACCCGCCTGTTATAGACAAGTAGAAACGTGTTCTCAGATAGACGTCGTGGGTAATCGCAACTGTTTCACTATTTTAGGGGTTACATCAAAGACCTAAACGTGGACCAAAAAAAGACATAAAAATACAAGATTGATTTACTAACAATTAAAATTTCAGTAGATTTACGTCAATACTAGTATTTGATTATGTCAATTTTGCTTATCCGAAACACGCAATGACTTGAGCATATGGAAATGCCAAAACGTAATTGAAATCTGTTGAAAGAAGATTATTTTTAAAACGACACAAATTCAGTATAATTATTGTTGATGCCAAAACTCGGACCAGAACGACGACAAATGAAAAGACCTTAAAAGAGGTGAAAAAATAGGGGCGAAAGATACCAAAGGGACATTCAAACGCACAAGTCGAAAAAAAAAACTGACAAAGCCATGTCTGAAAAGAAAAAAGACAAATAAACAATAGTACACAAAACACAACATAAAAAAACTAAAGACTGAGCAACACGAACCCCACCAAAAACTGGGGGTGATCTCAGGTGCTCCGGAAGGGTAGGTAGATCCTGCTCTATTTGGCACCCGTCGTGTTGCTCATGCTAGTACAAACCCCGTAATAAGTCTAATTCGGTAGGTCACATTCGGGAAAAAGGGGACGGGATTGTAGTTACGACATTATGAACATATCCGCTATCATCTGTGAAACGGGTATTCCGTAACGGTCAACCAACTCGTAATGGCGTCCGTAACATTTGCGAAGGGATGATTTCAACTTCACCACTTGGAACTCTTGGTTTAATAGCTTCCTTGTGAGCAGCAACCCTCTATCAAGGAAATCATGATAGGAAATACAAGCCCTGGAGTATCGTATCAACTGGGAGATATATACTCTGTATGCAGGCGCTGCTGGAATGTTGCTACATAAAATGGAAAGTTCACAATAGCTGAAATCATCTCTTTTGTCATAAAATTTTTTTCAACCGACCATCATTGTCAATTTTTAGATGTAAGTCAAGATATGAGGCAGACTTAACTGTATCTGTTGTATCATTTATCTCTAGTTCGATGGGATAGATGCATTCAACATAGTCACCAAATTTTGAATTATTTAGTGAGAGAACATCATCTATGTAGCGGAAAGTTAAGTTAAAGGATACTGCTAACTTCTTTTCTTTCTTCCTAAGAAGTTCCTGTATGAAGTCAGCCTCATATGAATAAAGGAACAAGTCGGCAAGAAGAGGGACACAGTTAATTGGTTCCCATGGGAATGCCGATTGTTTGTTGAAAAACACGTCCTCCAAACGTAACAAATATGTTGTCAATCAAGAAATCAAGCATCTTGATAATGTCAGTTTCAGAGAATTTTTTGTTAGAATCGGAGTGATTTTTTACAAAGTAGGATTTATCCCTCCCTAAGACAAGATACTTGTATCTACGTTGGCCATTCCTTTTTATGAAACAAAGCAGGACTAACTCTTTCAATTTGTCTTTTAGTTTGGAATGGGGAATACATGTGTAAAGTGTAGAAAAGTCAAATATGTTAATACTATTGCATAATGAAAGAGTCTTTCTTAGATTGTATGTCCTCTAAAAGATCTTTGGAATTTTTTAGTATCCCCATCTGATTCACGCCTCCTCTAGAATAGGTAGTTCCACAATAACTTTGAAGCCCGGCTTTGATTGCTGATAAAATTGATGTTAACAATTTAAAAAGAGGTTTCGTGGTGCACTTGGAAGACCCAGCAATATACCGTTGTTTGTTAGGACACTTATGTAGTTTAGGTATCCAATACAGTGATGGAAGATCCAGTTCTTCATCCTTTGTTGAAATTCCAAAGGAACATAGAACAGACCTATGATTATCCAGGATTTCCTCTTTAGTAAGTGTCGTGGGAGTATATCTTGATTTTCTAAGTGAATTCTCAATACCTAATTCATTTATCAAGCAATTTATGTAATGTGATTTACACACAAATACGATGTTGTTTGGGGCTTTATCTGCGGGGACAACAACATATTTATCATGGAGGTAGGACAAGTGTTTAGCAACATTTGGGTATTTAAAGATTGATGTAGCATGGGTATTAACAGACCCATTCAGTTTCTTAATTCTGATTTGTATTAACGACCTCACACCCTTAATCCATTCGGAAAGATTATCTACGTCTTCTTTCTTGCGTTTAGCCCATTGCCTGGCATAATCCTCGACTGAATCCATCAGTATTTTGAAGTTGTATTTCCAATTGATGGATTTAGGCTCACGATATTTCGGGCCTTTGGATAACACTTTTCGCAGAGAAGTGTTATTGACAATGTTAAGGTCACCAGTAATAACGTGGCGGCCGGATTATATATGAATGGGGAACTAGCAGAAATGCAATCAGAGGTTTAGACTTGAAGACTTCAATATAGAGATCCTGCAACACGTGTTTGTAATTGAAAATTTAAGTAGCAATTGGTTTGGTATAGGAATCTGATGTTCAGTCGTTTGTTGATGTGGTTCATAAGTGTTTCTCGTTCCTCGTTTTTTATATAGATTAAACCCTTGGTTTTCCCGTTTGAATGGTTTTACACTAGTAATTTTTGGGGCCCTTTATAGCTTACTGTTCGGTGTGAGCCAAGGCTCCGTGTTGAAGACCGTACTTTGACCTATAATGGTTTACTTTTATAAATTTTGACTTGGATGGAGAGTTGTCTCATTGGCACTCATACCACATCTTCTTATATCTATATAAGAAATGATAGGTACAGAGTGATCTTTAAAATAGGGAGGTATTTTCGAGTGAACTAATTTATGATGAAGGATATTGCCCAAGTTGATGGCATCGAGACCTTTGTTGGCAAAGGAAAGTTTAAGAAAGGATCTTTTCACTTTTCCATCTTTTCCAATGCAATGAAAGATACCAAAGGGATGTTCAAACTCATAGTCGAAAATAAACTGGTAACGCCATAGCAAAAAAAAAAGAAAAAGACCAAAAGAAAAACAACAGTTTACAAAACATAACATAGAAAACTAAATACCGAGCAACACGAATCCCACCAAAACCGAGGGTGATCTCAGGTGCTCCATAAGGGTAGGTAGACCCTGCTCCACATGTGGCACCCGCCGTGTTGGTCATGTAAGTACAAAGCCGGTGATAAGTCTAATTCGGTAGGTCACATTCGGGGAAAAGGAGGACTGGATTGTGGTTACGATGATTGGAACATATCCGTCGTCATCAGTGAAACAGATATTCAATAACGGTCAACCAACTCGTGATGGCGTCCATAAAATTTTTGATTGGATGATTTCAACTTCACCACTTGGAACTCCTGGTTTGATAACTTCCTTGTGAGCCGCAACCTTCTATCAAGATAATCATGATGGGAAAAAGTAAAACGAAAGCCCTGGAATATCGTATCAACTGGGAGATACATACTCCATATGCAGGCGCTGCTGAAATGTTGCTACATCAAAATGGAAAGTTCACAATTGGGAAGCTGAAATCAATCCCTTTGTCGTAAAGTTTTTTTTCTCAACTGACCCTTATTGTCAATTTCTAAATGTAAGTCAAGATATGAGGCAGACTTAACTGTATCTGCTGTATCCTTGATTTCAAGTTCGATGGGATAGATGCGTTTAACATGTTCATCAGGGTTTTATAGTACTAATATAATAATTGTCTTAATGGACCTAAAATATACTGGTAGATTTATCAAATTGAATACTAAGTTACTATTATTTTTAAGAGAACCATTCGTGATTGTTACATCGACAGTACAAAACATAGCTAATTGTCAAAAGTACCGAACAACCATATATGTTTTGATTCAGTAGAACATATGACCTATCAAATAATAAAATTTTCAATTCATAAAAGTACCTAACAACCATACGTGTTTGTATTCAGTAGAGAATACATGAGCATGTGAACATTTTCAACCAAACAGGGCACTTTATAACTTCAACAGGGCACTTTATAACTTCGTGAACAAAAGAACGTAGTAATCCAATATTTTGGAGATCTCGAAGTAAAGACCTTCTATTTGTTCTCTGAACAAATAACCTTTAAAATATAACATTTTACATATTATAGATTAATTTCCAAGTGGTTTAATAGAAGAAAATATATATTGAGATGAAAATCTATTATCATTGTAATTTAAATTCATAAGATATGAGGCATGAAGATATATAATTACCAGTGTTGACTGGAGTTTAGGAGTTTATATGTTTTGTACTATATAGATTTACATTTCTGTATAATAGTCTCAATGATCTCCATTGAAATCAGTCTGTATATCAGTCTTGGCATAGTCAATAAATTTTAAAATGATCTGAATTACAGGAAGGTGAGTTTCATTTTTATTTCAAAGTTGGTATATTTATATTATGAAACATTCACTTTAACACAGTGTTTACTGCTGTACCCCAATTTTTGACATTTTTACCTTTTATGACTGTTTGTTTTGCTCACACATTGTTGTCAACATAATGGAATTTTATGCGACTTTCATACAAGTGAGAGGTTTAGCTAGCTACAAAACCAGGTTTAAACCACCATTTTCTACATAAGGAAATGCCTGTGATAAGTCAGGAATATGACAGTTGTTTTCCATTCGTTTCATGTGTTTGAGCTTTTGATTTTTCCATTTGATAATGGACTTTCCGTTTTGAATTTGAAGTTCGGTATTTGTTATTTTACTTTTTAACACTTGGACTGACAGGATTATGTATGTTATGTTAAACAGAAAACACAAAGAGTTTTTTTCTGTGTGCATGATCATTTTTACTTCGCCGGCAGTTATACATTTATTATGAAATTCTATTTGCTTTCAATGCAGAACAGTTTTACCGAACACGTACACGCCAAGAAACACGATTGGTTACCATTCACCATGTGCAAATTTGTAATTCGCTTATATGAGGCTTTTTTTTCGCTTGAAATTTAAAAACAGCATTACATTCGTTTTGGTTGTTATTTCATAAATTATATATAACAACTTATTGATAAGATTTAAGTTTTGCAAACATTCTGTTTAAATCTATTTTGAAAGTTCATTCTTGTAATGAATTAAATGCGAGGAGTGTGTATAACTTAGTTATGTTTTATACTGCTAAAATAATACTAAGCTGTATAAAATTTTTAATGGAAACGAATTGTTTGTTGTTTTCAATAAATCTGACAACTTTCAAATTAACCATGATACATGTATCTTGTAAGTGACAATTGAATAACTTAAACCAATTTAAAAAAGAGTCTTGGCTAGTGTATAAATGGAGAAAAGTAATCATATGAAATTGTTATTCTTCAATTACAAATAAATATTTTTTAATCTTTATTCATACATATAAATGAAAGGATGTTTTGTGTTTAAACTAGAGGGTAACCCGAGAGATCACTTTAAATAAATATTTATGAATACAGCCGAGTCATTTTTTTATTTTTTTCCGATTATTTCAGTTTAAATGAATCTATCAATATATAAAATATTCTCGTGATTCAAACTACCATCGTTATTGTTTAAATCAAAGACAATTGATAGATTATACCATAGAAATTGAATGTTCCCGCCAGTCTATTATTCGGGATGCATGAGTGCATTTGAAGACTGCTATGTAGTGTTTGTGGCTTTGGTCGTCTTTTCGCCGTTCTGATTTTTCTTCGACTTTTGGAATATCCCCTTGGTATCTTTGCCTCTTTTTAAACAACGGCAAAGCACATCTGGATATGTCTTTATATCTTCGTACCTAGTATGTATATGTTCAACGTTAAATTTTAGAATATCTATTGTTGGGAGGATTTAATTTTCAAAGTGCATTAAAAATGCTTTAGTAAATATACGCAAAAGGGTTTATGCTTGTAAGAGTTTATATGGAAATGCGATAAAAATCTGCATAATATAAACTGTATCTCTTGTAGTTAGAGCCTCGCGTTTTCCTGAAAATCCTGCCTTTCGATCTTTTGGTATCATATAGGCTGCAAAGACATCCCATAATTCTTTCTTGCTTCAAAATGTCACAATCCTCGTATAACCTCAGATATAAAGTATGTGCGCGTTTCAAATTGAAAATTAAGGAAGTCATTTTTGTTAAAGAGGTACAATGTAATAAGAAAATTATGTGAAAATGAATATGATAGATGAGCGTAAGGTAAGTACAAATGTGCACATTATGAATCAGAGTATGGTGCTTTTTGTCATGCTTATAACTACATGTATTATATATAAAAGATTGTCTCCCTTCCATATCATTAATTTAGTTGTTGCTTGTATTCTCTGAAACAAATATTGGTATTTCAAGTATGCAGTTACTTGATTGTTAGAACAATAACTAAGTTCAACAACCATGGAACCATTAATATGGCAAATTATATATAGAATATGATAAAAATAAAAGTTCAGTCAATTTTTTATATATTTGTGTGATACTTTGACCTTTTGTTTTGAAATGACATTGAACGGAACCTATTTTGCTGCATCAGATATGTGTTTCGACAAATAATGTCTCTTGAGTAATGTTCGAGGCAAAAATATTTGTATATCCAAAAACTAATACAACCGTTAAAGAGCTGATTTAACCGAACAGAACCAAAACCATAGTCAAATCCGTAGAAGGAATCACAGTGTGCGAGAGATACATTCTTTTTGTCGATTTTATCACTGATTTGTTTTTATTAATTTTCATGGCAGTATCATTAAAATATGTGTCTCTTCGTTGATGCTTGAGGCCAATATATGTACAAATTCAAACCTCAGAACAAAATGTTGAAGAACTGATTTAACCAAAAATGACCAAAATAATAACACAATTCTTACAAGGAATCAGAAATACGCATTATGAGATACATTCCTTAATTTTGAATATTTCTGTAAATTATAGAAATTTAATATCCATATTGTCATGTCGGTATCGAAACATATTGGTCATTATTCAGTCGTTAGCCGCGTCAATATTTGGGTTCAGTTTGTGGTCAAAGTGTTTTAGACATGATAAATTTTGTCAAACCTACTTGAAATTTGTACGAAACTTTAATAGAAGATTTTTATGAAAAATTTGATTTTTCTTTCATTTTCCCGTATTTTACTGATAGATGAACTTAGTTTTTTTGCCATTCAGATACAGCTGTGGTTAAAGTTTATCAAACAATAACTTTGTCAAACCTTTTAAGAATTTTATGAAACTTTAGCAGATACTCTTTTATGCTTAAGACAGAATTTTGAATATGTTTTTTTTCTTTTCATTTTTACAGTATTTTACTGGCGAGTACTGGTGAACTTAGTTTTTTGCAATAAACATTTACATACTCTCTGGGATTAAATTTTTATTGGACATCAATCACATTGTTTAACCTTCATAGAAGGTTATGAAATTATGACAGATGCTTCCTCAATATTCCTTGGCAGTCAACAACATTTTAATCCTGGTATCAATGATGAGTTTAACCGAGGAACCATTTACAATTTTTTTAACAATTAGGCATAAATCAATAACGAGATTTCACTTCACTGCATCCAGCCTATGATAGAAAAAAAAAAGTAAAAAAACAAATGTTAGAAAGCGTTGAAATTTAATTTTTAATAGCCTTATCAGCTTGAAAGCAAGAACTAAAACGCCAACTTATAAAATATGTTTTGCACGTAAGCACTATGACATTTCAAACTTTTTAATAGGAAAATAATTACATGTATGTTTCATTATGATACGTTATTTTGATTGGCTAACAGCAATCTCGCGTCATTCTGAAATTAACCTTCATTTCAAAATGAAATGTAACATTCATGATAACACGAGCTTCCATAATAAAGTGCACTGGTAAATAAAAGAAAAGCTTCATAGAAATCGTGTTTTCATGATCCTAGCACAAAAATGTAATTATAAGTATTGAATGCTTCTTTTAGTAATTTTATAGTGTTGTAAAAGCGTTGACCGTGCGCACATTTAGAATGTACTTCGGTAAACGCCTTTACACCCCAATACATTTACAAAAGAAGCATTCAATTCTTAAACCATTTTTTACCTTTGACTATCCGAGGATTCGGCTTTCAGTACCTATATCTCTGGATGTTATTCCTGAAATTAGCACTAAACCCAACATTAAAGATAATATGTTTAATTATGATTGTATGCGTGTCTGTGTCTGTGTCTCCATGTAACCACTCCTAATCAAAATAAATCAAGGATATGAGTCATACATAAAATGTAATAGAACAAAAGTGTTTTTCGTTCCATTTTATATGCAAGATTAACGTCATTCGTGCATAAAATCTATATAGATTATTATAGTACATACATATAAACATTAGGCTTCAATTGTCTTATTTTTCAATGAATGTATTATGGAATTATTACTGATTTCATTACCGAGTGTTTCCAATGGCGTCATCTAGTGTTGGATTTCATGAGAAAGGGAACTAAAACATTTTGGAAGTCAGAAGAATGAACCACTTTTACTTTATTACTGTGTCTATCACGCCTGTTGAAAGACTTCACAAATTTTCCAACTTTAAGTATGTAATTTTTCAGTATTTTGGTTCTATTACGACATTACAAAAAGGAATGGTGTGAAGTAAAATAACAAAAAATACCGAACTCCAAGGAAAATTCAAAACGGAAAGTCCCTTGTCAATATCTAGAAATACCGTTAAATAACTTTTTACATGGGTTCTGTAAAGTCGGTCGACTGGGATAAAATTAAAAAATGTCAACTACATTTATTGTATGTACAACTTGAAATGAGGATGTATTCGATATGGGTAGTTTTTCATAATACTAAATAGAAATTTTGCCTTGCTACAGGTCACCTACGGGCCCTCGAAACGTTACGTCTTTATTCCGACTGGAAATGGTTACATATAAAAGACATTCCATACAACCTAACGGACGACGCACTTTTAACTCCTTGTATAGTGAAATTAAATACCACATAGAAATAGATTTATTGTTTGGATTCTCTGCACCAATACAAAAAAATATGAACTCTAGTAAAGTAATGAATATAGGTATTACACATGTTCGAACGACTCTTCACAAAAAGTATTCATATATAAATCATTTTCTCACTTTAAAGTAAATTGATAACGGATGATTAGTTTTACATATTATCAAATTGATTATTAAACAACAAATTGAGGTTTTTCGGTACGCTGGATTTTCATTTTCGTAAAAAGAATTAAGAATAGTGCCTGGTGAAAAAAAACTGACTGTAATTATTGAGAGGCCATAAAGGTCTACATGTACCGGTCACCTGGTACTTCGGCATTATATTGTCTAAATTATTTACCAGCGAATACAGTATAAAGGTGACAACGATATGACCATTTTACGGACGTCAGATTTGTATGGGTCTAAAGTTGCAATGACAAAATGTGGGTTTTAACAGATCTATGCCAATTTTTTTGGCTACAGGCAAGAGCTGTCTCCCTATTACGAAATATGTTTGCAGTGTTGATGCAATGTCACAAAAGTCCCTTTTCAAAAAAAGTAAATGGACCAATGAAATAGAAAAAAATATTAAAACAAAATCCTTGTATCTTTGGTAATAGCTCGCATCTTTCAGTGTTTATCAGAAGTTTTGCATATTTCGGTATTGACCTTCATTAGAAACTCAGAGTAAAAAACTTTATTTAGTCAAAGACTGAAAAATACACGTTCAACGATGAAACACTGCAATTTAAAGATTTGAGATGAAGTACAGCTATAAAAAGCGCTGTTTATTTGTGTTTGGGTTTGTAAAGTGCTTGAAGTGATTTTTTTGTCGTGAAGTACACCGTATACCGCCTTTTCCATGGAACTATACAACTATAAAAAGACATAAACAAATTGAATATAAATGGCGAAAATGAATTCATGTAAACCCAATAATATTTGGACGATTTCATAAAAATGGTTTCGTTGGGAAACTTTTGTCTGAATATGCATATTTCGTACATTTGCTGATAATTTGACACCACATCCCTTATATTTCGGTATATTATTTATTTGCCCTTTATATTATAAACATTGAAGTACATTACGAATGCACTCCGCATTTATTTACTGACGCAAGAATTGGAAGCTATAACATTATGTTATCCTTTGTAACCAATTATTTAAAAAAAAAAACATATAAGATACAATGCCTTTTATTAGAAATATATTTAGTTTATTGCTTTTTTCATAACAAAGACGAAATATTTACTGGTGCGAGCACTCTTAGATCGGTACTGTTTTCCCTTTATCCTTTTTGGGCTACATGCCGATATGGTGAATAAATCCCATACAACTGATTAATCAGTGGCGTAGCTAGGCGGAAGCTCGGAAGCCAAGGCTTCAACATCGTTTTGTCAAAACAAAAATCATAATAAAAAATAAAAATAAAAACGAGCTAGAGGTATGAGAGAGAGGAGGAGACTCCGAGTGAGAGAAAGTGAAGGGAAAATAAATAGGCACTGTGCGGTTAAAAAACAAAACGTTGTAGAAGTCAACGAGTCGATATCACTTCTCAGACTCCCGGCGTTCTTTCCCATCACCAGCGCTTTATTTCCCCTCTTTTATAGCAGACGAATATTGTGTCTGCAGCGTCGGCGGCGTCCAGAAATATTCACTGTGTGGTTAAAGATTTTGAAATTTTAATAACTTTCTTAAACAACCCTGGATTTCTACCAAACTTGGACAGAAGCTTGTTTATGGTCATAGATAGTGTCCAGAAATAAATTTGGTAAAAGAAATCCTTTTTCGTATTTAACTTATAAATAGACTTAGTTTTTCTGCCAGTTAACATTATATTCACTCTGTGGGTAAAGTTTTAAAATTTCAATAACTTTCTTAAACTATCCTGGATTTCTACCAAACTTGGACATAAGCTTGATTATGATCAAAAGCTAGTATCTAGAAGGAAATTTAAAAAATATATATTTCCTGTTTTTTCGTATATTACTTATATATGGACTTAGTTTTTCTTCCAGTTAACATTACTTACAGTCTGCAGTTAAAGTTCTAAAACATTTATTAGATTCTTAAAGTAGGCGAGACACTGGTCTTAGTAAATATAACTTTTTATCCCTCTGGAATCTCCAGTTTTTTAGTTTCTTTTAGGAACAATATATATTTTTCACAAAATTATCTGACTTGTATCAAACAAAAATGCTTATGACTACACCTTAACATTCAATATTTTCAGTTAATATTTGTGCGTCTAAAGCCCTAAAATCCAGGAGCTTCCGGGGGATTCGCCCCCTGGTCCCCTACCAGGGCTTTGCCCTGGACCTACTGGGGCCTTGAGCAGCCCCCAAACCCCTGCCGATTTGGGCTTCACCTTCACCATTTGTCTAGCTACGCCACTGGATTTTACAGTTTGTTTTATGTCCTGCTGTTTCACAACTGTCCCAGGCTGTAGGTAGATTTGATCACAACACACGTGTAACCGCGCCGCAATTATAATCTGCTTGTTCCAAGTCAGGATCTGTAATTCTGTGGGTGTCGTTGGTAACTGTCTGTCATATGTGTTTTTCGTTTATTGTTTTATTGATATTGGCTTTGTGCATTGTTGAAGGCTGTACGGTGACAATTGTCGTCATTGAATCCCTAGTGGACAGTTGTCTCATGGGCAATCATACCAAATCTCCTTATTTTTGTATTCGTAAAAAGTTTTAAAAATGAACAACATTTCTGCGTGTAGAACAATAAAGATATCAATAATGTATTGGAGTAGTTAATTCCGTTTTATGTTAGATAGAAAGAGTTTTCATACGTATTATGTATACTAAACGTACAGTCGAAAAAGACTTTAGGTGCCAAGATTATGAAATTCCATGACTGCCTAAGTCTTGTTCAAATGATTTCAATTTAATAATTAGAATGTCTTTTGTTTAAAACAAACATATGTCAGAAACTATATACTGTTGAACAGTAGTGATTATATAATGGCATATTCACTTCTACACAAATAAATTGAAAATTAATAAACTATATCTGTGTGATAACAGATATCAAAAAAGGTATTGAAATTCAGGTCTCTATTGATAGATTCCCATGATGATCTCTTTATTGAAATGTCAACCAGTTTTGGCACTAAAAATTAATTACACTGGTATTTGATATACACGTGCAGATCAAAGGAACTTATACTTGAAGGTTTTGATATAAAAGAATAAAGTCTTTTATTATTGGTCCTCCAAAGCACAGACATCATGACGATCACCTGGACTTTTTTATATAAATAAAAAAAAATATCAATTGGCATGATTTGAATTCCATTTATTTTTATCGATATAACACCATGTAGTATCATAGAGTTATTTTTGCTATTGCACGTTCTTTTATTCTACTGATCGAGATTGAGACGGGACTAATTCAGGGCTAAAGGTCTCATAGTCTCGTGCTGGCCTCGAGCTCGTGTGGTCGTGCTCAAGTTCGATTCCCGGTCGGGTAAAATTCATAATTGTCATTTGCTTTTTCTCCGCTAAGCACATGGCATTAACGAGTAAAGCAAAGATTGGTTGGCCAAGAGTCAGTATGGTATGTCCGGGTAAGGTGACATGTCTTTTTGAGGATTGTTACCTTATGAACTAGCACGTTCAAAAATCCGGTTCAGCGTGTTGATCTAGTACAAGGGCGGGTTCATATTCATATTGCATTAACATGTTCTCGTCCTGAATATGCATTTAGTTTGCCACAGGTTGTTAAGCAGTCATCCATAATCATCATCATGTGTCTGTTCCAAGTCAGAAAACTCATCCTTGACTGTCCAAAGTTTACCTATTTAATTGTTTCGATGTCGATCTCCATTATAGTACAGGGGATCAGTAGCAAATAATATAACTTATAATATCCCCGTGTGTATGCAATTTA
Organism: Mytilus coruscus; assembly: GCA_017311375.1. NCBI lineage: Eukaryota > Metazoa > Mollusca > Bivalvia > Mytilida > Mytilidae > Mytilus > Mytilus coruscus. The sequence goes on along the minus strand of CM029599.1, from coordinate 78,399,958 downwards.
CAGGTACTATAATGGAGTTCGACATCCTTGTATTAGATCAACACGCTAAACCGGATTTTTGAACGTGCGGTAAATCCCAAATTATTTACATTTTCATAAAAATCATTAACAAAATTTAGCTGTGATTTTTATTTATGCATTCAGTTATTATAGTAATTTGGAAATGGGAAATAAAATTAATCTCGAATTCACATTTTGATTATTGTGTATGTCTTCTCTGGAAAAAAAACTTTTGAAGATATCAACTTAAAGTATTTCACATAAGACTTTAACAAGTACCTTGGATTCAGTGTCTTCAAATTGTTACACACCCATGTAACTGTATCGGTAGTTACTCATTATCCATAACAGTTATTTTAATTGTATAAATACTTGATATAGCTTATCACAAACGTACAATATATCCTTTCATTTTTATTATTAAGATCGATACAATGCCTTGACGTACACACCATTGTTTTATGTAACTATATATAATTAATAACATGTTTTAAAGACAAAAACTGTTCATGTGTATAATGAAAAATAATACAGTGTCAAATATAGCTGATATCATGGACAAATATAAAATCTTGACACTAGCAACTTTTGATATTCAGTATATAAAACTTAAAGAAGGTGAGTACATTATAGTCTATATAACTGATCAATGTTCATTTAACATATGTTTTATTTATAGTAAATGCATATATTTGAATTTACATTAAACATGTTTTTGCATCCACATTATTACCAGTGACATCATCGTTAAAAAAATTTAAACAACACTTTATATTTCATGCGTCCGAAGCGCTTTTCTGGATTTACCTATACATCAGGAACGCTCAAAGCCGAATATTTGAAAGCCAAGGATATATAAGAACCGAAATAGTTGAAGAGCTAGATAACCAAAAAGGACATAAAAAAAATAACCAAAACATTAGTTTCTTTATAATTTCTAAATTCAAAAACGGACAATTTTAGAAAAAAATGAAAACAACACTTTATAAATTTCATGCGTCAACTTGCATTTAATTGTATGAAATAGATCGTTTTGTATAAACAACTCTGTCCGTTTTCAGGAATATCTACGTTGATCTATGCTGAGTTAGGACACATATTAAATCGGCAGCAGAAATTAATAGACCTGGTTCGGCCATTATTATTTGGCAATGCCTTGAATCACACGACTGATATGTCTATACCTGATAGTACCCTTTGTTCAGTATCCATGATTCGGTATGATTTAAATGATACATACAGATAATAATTAGTAGAAATTGATATTGCAAACCGCTCAATCAAAGCTGAAAATAAACGCTTTGTCTGTTCAGCATAAGTTACAGCTTTGATAGTGCCATTTATATATATAGTTGTTGGGCTCAGTGTTTTTAACGTATATGGTCTTCAACGCAGTGAGAAAATCTCCATGTCCGGACGCGGGGTTCAGCTGACAACTAAACAATTATTATAGTGTATACTAATTCAGTGAAATGGACGCCACACTAAACTCATACATTAGTTCTTTTGTTTTCCATTTTTGTACATCTAGACAAGTGTCTACAAACATTTGCCCGCTTTTTAACACCTGATGGCTTCCAATTCATTTCGCTAGACACAGCATCATTCAAAGGACATTAACCATCGCCAATGTAAAATTTCAAGGCACAATTCTGCACTCTTGTGCTGTAGGAAAAATCCTAAGCGCACAATTTATGACCGAACAAACCATCGTATCAAAACATTTTCGCGAAACATTATGTTGGAAACCGCCATGAGATAAATACCATACACAGGACATGCTTTAATGAGAGGTAATACGTCGAAACTGTCAGCAGTACGAAGTTCCGATGAAAATAAAATGAATGCCGTTGCAATTTTTTGTCAAAATATTTGATGAAACCACATACATAGAAAGTGCACGTGGTTATACAGATAGACCTTACATTTCTCTTTTTAACTTTATATCACTAGAAACAGCAATAAAATCATTAATTATAGTAAATTAAAAAACATACATATCGTGACTGCGGTAAAATATGAGACCCAAATTCAAATTTAAAATAATTTATTCTGTTATAACAGACATCTAGATTAATAATAAAAAACATGTTGTTTAAATCAAAAAAACATGTTGTTTAAATCATTGACAGTTAAAACGCCTGAGATCCTGATTCACTAATAGGTTTGAATCATATATACGCACAAATATAAATATATAATTCTAATTCGTAGCACGAAAATCTACATAATAGCAAAAAATCCAACCCTTAGTAATTAGTTGTCCTTATCAAATTAACAAATATATATAACAAGAGATGTGGGATAATGAGACAGAAAGCCTGTAATACGAACAAACATCATGATTTTTATTTTTCTGTAAAACTATTCCTTTGTGAATATAAATTTATTACAAAGACGTTATTAATACTGTTATTTTATATGAATTATAGTCTTTACTCCTATGATGTTGCTTAAAATTGGTAAATAACTCGAAACATATATAAGTGGTCCAATAAAATATGAATTATGTGACGCTTTAGAAAATGACAGAACTGCAAGCTGGTAGGGGAAACATCGACGATATTTGATGAGGAAATTAAAACTGTAGCTTAAGATACCCTACAGAAAGGACATCGGTCTAAATAATTTTAATGTGGAAGAAGTTCTGATGGTCATGCACACAAATATGACAATAAGAACAATAAGAATACATGTGCTATGTATTCAATGAACGCCATAATTTGCTCTACCTAAAAAAACGAAGTTCAATACCTAGGGCTTTACTTCATACTACAGTACACCACCAATCACCCCAAAAAGTAAATGAGGTATTGAAACTGTAAAGCTATTAAACTGGTTTCCGTAAATAACATAGTGCATCATAGAGCATTTATTCATAGCTTTATATAGGTTTCTAAAGTTAAAGTTGTTTTATGATTGACAGTTTCTAAATAGGCATTCTAAATTGACTTAGAATTCCATAAAGCGTATAAGATGTGTTATTGACTGTTACATGTAAATAGGCTACCGTAGTTGACTTAGTACTTCATACAGCTTTAAAATTATCGATTTGATAGTTAACCTAGTTTTTCATAAGACTAAGGTCATTGAAAAACCTTTATCATACACTACTCAAATTTTAAATGTGTTCAGTTATTGAAAGCTCATAAATGGGATTTTGTTTTTGACCTTATTTCATGCAGCTTTCAAAATTGCTGCATTATTGATAAATTTACATAGCTCATAACATCGCTACCGTCACTGACCGAGTATTTTAATTGTGCGATTATAGTATATTACAAAGTATACTTAAACCTGAAGTGCATTGACAAAAGAAATAAGATTTGACACATAGATTTTAGAATGAACATGTGATGAGTGGATTGCAGCCAATTTAATCAATAAACTCCAACAAAAATCATTAAATTAATCAGATGATTGTTATTTAATGATGACCTTTCCAAATATACACATTTTAATCTTATTATCATTTTCTTAATGATTTGTTTTGAACAATGCAAATTGCCTTGCGTTTAATTAACTAACTATGTCTGCACGATATGAAGACAGTTGTAATGTATAAGGTTTTGGATGAATAAGTAAAAAAAAAAGATTCAAACGTTATGTTCATATAAAAATAAGAGCATGCGGTATTATTGCAAATGACACAGCTCTCCACCAGAGACCAAATGACATAGAAGTTTTCTTTTTTCAAAATTTGTATAAAAAAGGTCAAGACAGTAATAGTGCTCAGACGTATACACACTACAACCGTATCATTGGTGCTGTCTAGTCGTATTGACTGTATTAAAAAAATTGCTTAAGTACAATGTCGAAATTATGCCACATATCAGAAATTTTGTAAAATTAATAAAAATGTTGCATAGAATAGTGCGTTATCACTAAATAAACAGCCTGAAAGTATTCCTTTCAATTGCATTGCAAGTATACAATCAACTATCAGTTGCAGAGTGTGCAGGTGATCAGCTATTTGGTACAAAAATGCAGTAGTAATAAAAAGTATGATTTATATTTAAAAACTTCCAGCAATACGATTCTTCATAAAAAAATCAATGCTGCAACGTATTTTGTTCATATTATCGTTGTCGAAAATGCGACAGTAGAAAAAAGTCTCTCCAGTGCCTTTATATAGAATTGTTGAGTACAATGTTATGTCCAGAAAGAACTGTTCTAAAGTTATTGATATCCTACTCTATCCATCCTCCATACACAAACACACTTAAACCAAGATTCTATTAAATGTATTGGATACCCTTCTTTATCATGTTTTTCCTTGTCAAATTGTTGAAAGATCTCCTCCTACATTATTGAAATCTAACATTTGGTATAAAATATATTGGTGTTAATTTGATACACCCACTCAGCCTTACTACCTCGTATGTATATCAAATACATACATATAGAAAACGTCCTTTATTCATTTCGCCAGACTTAATATTACGTGTTTTTTTTTCACAAACATTTAATAAAAAAAATAAAAAATACTTTTTTCATTAATATGTACGACTATCGATAAATAGACAAATTATCCGGAATACTGTGATCACAATGTTTGTGATATAGCCTGATGTGACATTGAGTGTACTCGTTTATACTTTAATGAACAAAAATGTTAAAGATCATCAAGCCATAAAATTCATTGCATTGTATTTAGTTTTCCAGCAAGAAATTTTCTCTGACTCGAAATCAAGCTCATAGAAATTACAACTGTGACTATCTTAACTTTTGATTGATGAGGATATACTTTAACTCGTTTGATTAGTCCACATTTGAATAATCTGTACACGTATAAAAGTCTTTGAAGTCCACATTTAAATAGTCTGTGAAGTCCACGTTTGAAGTGTCTGTGAAGTCTACATTTGAATAGCCTGTAAAGTTCACGTTTAAATAGTCTGTGAACTCTGCGTTTGAATACTCTGTTAAGTCCACGTTTGAATAGTCTGTAAAGTCAACGTTTGAATAGTCTGTGAAGTCTACGTTTGAATAGTCTGTAAAGTCCACATTTGAATAATCTGTGACGTCCACGTTTAAATAGTCTTTGAAGTCCACGTTTAAATAGTCTGTGAAGTCCATGTTTGAAGAGTTTGTGAAGTCTACATTTGAATAGTCTGTAAAGTTCACGTTTAAATAGTCTGTGAACTCTGCGTTTGAATACTCTGTTAAGTCCACGTTTGAATAGTCTGTAAATTCAACGTTTGAATAGTCTGTGAAGTCTACGTTTGAATAGTCTGTGAAGTCCACATTTGAATAATCTGTGAAGTCCACGTTTAAATAGTCTTTGAAGTCCACGTTTAAATAGTCTGTGAACTCTACATTTGAATAGTCTGTGAAGTCTACGTTTGAATAGTCTGTGAAGTCTACGTTTAAATAGTCTGTAAAGTCTACGTTTGAATAGTCTGTGAAGTCCACGTTTGAATAGTCTGTGAAGTCCACATTTGAATAGTCTGTGAAGTCTACGTTTAAATAGTCTGTGAAGTCTACGTTTGAATAGTATGCGAAGTCTACATTTGAATAGTCTGTGAAGTCAACGTTTAAATAGTCTGTGAAGTCTACATTTGAATAGTCTGTGAAGTCTACGTTTAAATAGTCTGTAAAGTCTACATTTGAATAGTATGTGAATTCCACGTTTGAAGTGTCTGTGAAGTCCACGTTTAAATAGTCTGTGAAGTCCATGTTTGAAGAGTTTGTGAAGTCTACATTTGAATACTCTGTAAAGTCCACGTTTGAATAGTCTGTGAACTCTACATTTGAATAGTCTGTGAAGTCTACGTTTGAATAGTCTGTGAAGTCTACGTTTAAATAGTCTGTAAAGTCTACGTTTGAATAGTCTGTGAAGTCCACGTTTGAATAGTCTGTGAAGTCCACATTTGAATAGTCTGTGAAGTCTACGTTTAAATAGTCTGTGAAGTCTACGTTTGAATAGTATGCGAAGTCTACATTTGAATAGTCTGTGAAGTCAACGTTTAAATAGTCTGTGAAGTCTACATTTGAATAGTCTGTGAAGTCTACGTTTAAATAGTCTGTAAAGTCTACATTTGAATAGTATGTGAATTCCACGTTTGAAGTGTCTGTGAAGTCTACATTTAAATAGTCTGTGAAGTCCACGTTTGAATAGTCTGTGAAGTCTACATTTGAATAGTATGTGAATTCCACGTTTGAATAGTCTGTGAAGTCTACATTTGAATAGTCTGTAAAGTCTACGTTTGAATAGTATGTGAAGTCCACGTTTGAATAGTCTGTGAAGTTCATGTTTGAATAGTCTGTGAAGTCTACATTTGCATAGTCTGTGTAGTCCACAATGTAAGTGTTGTTCTTGTCAAGCAAAACGCAAATGTTTAAAAATCTGAATTTTGTGCCAACCCCTTCCCCGCAAATTTAACTTGGCGTGAATATGGTCTGATTTAAGACTGATTTTGATAACAAAAGGTCACTTCAATCGAAACGCTGGACATTATATAGAAAGTATATGGTGATTCACACGTATCTCACCTTTTTTTAAATGTCTTTTTAAAAGTGGTGAATTTCCCCCCAACCAAATTGGGTATTCAGATAAAAGGGTCCCAATCTCTTCAGTTTTACCATCAAATAAACAATTTCGTATATATGAGAACATTGAAGCGCGCCGTTAAAACAGAATAGTTTTTAGAAACAGTTGCATTCTTTGTATTTTAAAAACTTGCAAAGGAAATAAACATAAGCAAAACCCCCACCTTTATGTAACTCAAACATAATCTATGGATTAGATTGTATAGCACATACTTCTTAAGGTAAATTATGTTTTAAACTCGAATAAAAGGGTTAATTCAACAAGGTTTTAACAATAGTTCAAAACAGATTGTTCGTCACAGGCTAATTGTTCCCACAGAAGTAAGATTTAAACCTACATACCGCCATTATTGAACAATATCTTACGGTATTATCGATATTAAAATCTACCAAACATTCTTATCGAATAAGTTTATGTCTGCGAAAAAACATAATATGATGTGTATCTGGACGTGTTAGACTTTTTGAATCCGACTGTTATAGAAAACTTCTAACTTCAAATTTGAATGGCATATTTAAAAACATTGTGACACTATCATTTCGGAATAAATCATACATTCTATTTGTATATTACGGATGTTATAGAAGAATTTAGTATTAATCATTTGAAATCTGAGCAAATCTCAATGGACAAAATGCCGAATAAGCAAGGGCGGAAAAAACTGTGTTCACCGCTGGATGCTGTGACTAAAAATACTTCTCTTATTATTTCCAGAGAAATTACTAATGAAAAGTCTGCTACAACACTCGAAAGATCACATACAATGTCGCTTTTAAAAGATTCTTATTTTAATGTAAATGAAGCACCTTCTTTGCCAGAAGACAAAGAATACCACGTTTTCTTCAGCTACGAATATGCAAATAGTGACAGAAACTGGGTGAAAGCTGTAGTTCGGGAACTAGAAAATAAAGGCTTCAAGTGTTGTGTCTATGAGAAAGATAAAAATCAGAGCCAATCATTTTCTTCAAACATTCAGCATTTTATTGACAAATCTATGCGGATTGTTATAGTTCTATCGAATACTTACATAAACGGTGACTGGGCAAAAATGGAAATGGAAATTTTGTCTCGAGGAAACGTCAACGATTTAGTCTTCATTCCCGTATTGATTGAACCTTGTAATATTCCACCGTTTCTAAAGGACTGTATGTTCATTAACGCTACCTGCAAGCAAGTTAAATGGTGGGATCAATTTCTGGAACTGATTCGAGGCGCTTGTCCTCCTTTGCCTCCAAAGAAAAAGTATCACGCGTTTTTCGCACACACATCTAGAAACAAGCCGTGGGTTGCAGATGTTGTGAAAATGCTCGAATCGCCAAAAGTTGGAATATGTTGTAGTTATCCCGCCAGAAATTTTAAAAAAGGACAATCAAAACGAGAATCAATAGAGCATGCGTTGAGACGTGCAGCAAAGGTAGTTGTCGTTATCTCTGATGATTTTGTCAATCAAGAATGGAGAAGATACTATGAAAATAAGGTCCGCAGTAAAGATATAATCCCTGTTATTGTTGAAGATAGCTTCATCCCACCTGCTCTGGACGAATGTGAAGCAATAGATGCAAGATCGGACGAGTTTCATTGGTTACCAAGCCTATTTTCAGCTATTACGGACAGTGGTCAGTACGATATTTGTTAGTGCAAAGGTGTTTTAAAATAGTTTTGCCGATGATTCTTTAGAACATTTGGTGCACACTCTTATAATTTGTTATTATAGTTTTTTCTTGTTTACAAAATTTACCTCCCTGATCTGTTTAGTTGGTTGCAACATTATGAACGACGCACTTCCAAGTCGTACAGTTTAATAAAAACCGAAACCTACAAAATACGATAGAAGTGATAAAAAATGTTTATAAAACAATTTGTCCAGTCGCCTGCAGATCATTAGACACTGTGTTGATGAAGCAGTAGTGGGCCTTGTTCCTCTATTTGGGCTAAAATTAAGAAAATGTGATAAAACCTACTAGAATTGGAATATCAAACAGTCTTATTTCGAGTACTCTTATATTGGTTTTTTATGTCTTTAGTTTTTGTTAGTTTTTTTTTTTGTGTGTGTTTTGTGTCAATCTGAGTAGTCAATCCTTTTTGAACTGACTTTTACTGTTCGTTCTTTTGTTGTGCTGTCACAACACTGCCTTATGTGAGGGAGTGTTAAGCGCTCGCAAACATGTTTTACCCCACCATATTTCGTAAGTGCCTTTTGCAGTCAGGATTTTGTAAGATCCAGTGGTCGTCGTTGGTTGCTTTCTATCATATTTGTTTTTCGTTTATTTTGTTTTTACACGAACGTTGATTTTCTCGTTTGAATGCTTTACATTTCGTCATGAGGGACCTTTTATAGCTTGGATCCCTCCGTAAAATATTCAGTATGCCTTCGGAATATTCAAATATTGTCAAACTTGTCAAATAATTGCCAGGTACCAGTCTAGACATTTTAGAACTTACCATATGGTTGAAGGCAGTGGGTTGACCTTTAGTTGCTTAAGTCTACGTCATTTTGTCTCTGGTGAATAGTTGTCTTATTTGCAGTCATACCAACTCTTCTTATTGTTATATATTAATGACGTGGATTTAACAGCACAAGGTCATAATTTTTCTCAGACAGTATATGACGTCTGTACATTAAATCAGCTAAATTGTACTGAGCGGTTCTTGGAGAACATGATTGAACTAGGTTTTAGTAACATGAGTAGTCTTAAATGCATACATTGTGTCTTTTTACTTTACGTTAGCTGTTTTTGTACTTCATGCTTATCTGATGAGTCGAGCAATTATGAACTGAATGTTACAATTTGTTATTATTTGTGGTGTTACATCACTGTCCTAGGTGCGGGGAGGGTTTAGCGCTCACAAACATGTTTATCCCCGCCACATTCTATATGTGCCTGTCCCAAGTCCGGAGCCTGTAATTCAGTGGTTTTTGTTGGTTGCTGTCCGTCATTTTTTTTTTTTGGACGTGGATGTAAGCAACTAAAGGTAACCTTACGTTAAAGTGAAGTGTAAATAATCTGGTATCTTCCACGTGAAAAACATAAATTTTTTTTTTTGGATACGTTAACTTTTAATTTCCAGTTCTTACAGTATTCATGAAAAATACTGAACTGTTTTTAAAGTGGTGTATCGGACATCAAACAGTGTCATCTGCATATAATAATAAACAGATATTTAGAAATACATCAAGTTCAAGTTCTATTTCTTCTGTAACTGTGAAAAGACCTCTACAGTTATTTTTTTCGTAAAATTAAAATCCAAATCATTTAAAATTACTGCAAACAAAAAAGGGGGCATGCTTTCCCCTTGCTTAATCATGAAATAGAAGTTCCAAGTGGAAGAAGTATTCTGTAATATTATTTCCACTGGAACAAATATTACAGCATTTGTTCCTTACGGAATAAAGGGTACAGAATATTTGTTCCAACAGGAACAGATATTATGACATTGTTTATAACAAAGTTTCCAGGGGGGGACTTATGTTAGGCGTAACAAATATACGTTACAACATAATAAAATTGAGAATGGAAATGGGGAATGTGTCAAAGAGACAACAACCCGACCAAAGAGCAGAAAACAGCCCAAGGCCACCAATGGGTCTTCAACACAGCAAGAAAATCCCGCACCCGGAGGCGGGCTTCAGCTGGCCCTTAACAATTATGTGTACTAGTTCGGTGAAAATGGACGTCACACTAAACTCCGATACATATAAATGAACTAAAATTGAAAAAAACATACAAGACTTAACAAAGGCCAGAGGCTCCTGACTTGGGACAGGCGCAAAAATACGGCGGGGTTAAACATGTTTTGTGAGATCTTAACCCTCCCCTATACCTCTAGCCAATGTAGATTAAAGAAACACACAGCAATAAGCATAACCCCATTATTACACGGAAAGTAATCAGACATGCTTTTGTTAAAAATAGTTTTTGTTTTTGTTTTTGTATCACATCAAACAATTTCCCATTTATATTGTTGAACAGTAACTTATGTCAAAGCCCGTCACTTTCAATTTTGTCAAAAGCATTTTCAAAGTCTATAAATGCACAGTAAAGTTTTTTATTTCTTCTCTTCAGATGTTCAAACAGAGAAGGCATTATAGATAAATTATACATAGTGTTATAACCTTTCCTAATTAGATATAAGAAGATGTGGTATGAGTGCCAATGAGACAACTCTCCATCCAAGTCACAATTTGTAAAAGTAAACCATTATAGGTCAAAGTACGGCCTTCAACACGGAGCCTTGGCTCACACCGAACAGTAAGCTATAAAGGGTCCCAAAAATGACTAGTGTAAAACCACATTGCGTTGGATGTAAAATCGTTAGAATGTTTGTTCAAACGTTCGGTAAAAAAAGGTTAAACAGTTTACCCAAACAGCTACCAATCATTATGGTTATCGGCAGAACATTTTTAGGATTTTTCTTTCCCTTTTATTCTTAAATATTGGTATAATATTACTAGCTAGCCTACTTTCGAGGGGCAAATCCGGTATCAAATATCTGATATCAAATTGAATATATTTTCATTGTTATCGATATGCTGGTTTGAAGTTTCTTTTATGTATTCATTTATAACAGCATCTTTATCATTTTTTCTTTTTTTTATACATTTCAGTTTTCTATTCTTTTTATGCCCCATCTACGATAGTAGAGGGGCATTATGTTTTTCGGTCTGTGCGTACGTTCGTTCGTCCGTCCGTTCGTCCGTCCGTCCGTCAGTCCGTCCGTCCGTCTGTCCCGCTTCAGGTTAAAGTTTTTGGTCAAGGTAGTTTTTGATGAAGTTGAAGTCCAATCAACTTGAAACTTAGTACATATGTTCCCTATGATATGATCTTTCTAATTTTAATGCCAAATTAGAGTTTTTAACCCTAATTTCACGGTCCACTGAACATAGAACATGATAGTGCGAGTGGGGCATCCGTGTACTATGAACACATTCTTGTTTAATATATAAATTCACATCTTAATTCAGTTGGTTAACCTGATCTCCAACGAGCAGTGGTAAATCAACTCCATTATCATCCGTAGGAGCTAATACTAATAAATAAATAGTGTTTTCCCAGACTTCAGTGTCAATAAGTTCAGATACAACTGATTTAGTGGAATTGGTTGGACTTCATACGCTATTTTGTTTCAATTCACATTAGTTGTTCAGACAGACTAGACACACATTAGTTGTTCAGACAGACTAGACACACATTAATTGTTCAGACAGATTAGACACACATTAGTTGTTCAGACAGACTAGACACACAACATTAGTTGTTCAGACAGACTAGACACACAGACAGACTAGACACACATTAGTTGTTCAGACATACTAGGCACACAGACAAACTAGACACACATTAGTTGTTCAGACAGACTAGTATTTTAAAGTTATGGTGTATTTATTCTTGAGATAACTTATCTTATGTGTGCCACGTCATTCTCTCAATTTTAGGCCAGTTTGTGTACTAAAATTTTAATAAGACGCACACCACCTATTCTTGGTCCTCATTCCTATACATGTTAAATTTTTCACTTCAAAACATTTTATTGAAGCGGGATCAATATACCCGTATTTTATACATCAGACCGTACTGCACTGGTTACCGGAATTTTGGATACACCAAACCAGGCACTTCATATCTGAGAAGCAGGCAATATATGCCCTCAGTTTTAGAATTCATTCATACATTTTTGTATTATTCAAAATTATCAGTAAATAATGTGTTCTACAAGGATCACTAGTCCTTCGCCTTTCATCTGATACCTTAATAACTAAAATATATGCTACATAGTTTTAGATTTACACCTATATGCGTAGGAACTATTTTGTTTTAAATATGTACTACTTTCCAGTATTTCCTTTTTTTTGACCGGACCCGATTAGGTGGAGTTACATCTTGCAAAGTCTATCCAATTTATTTTTGCAAAGAATTCCGCTCAAGCCGGTGCTAGGGGCCGTCTTAAACTTGCAGTGAGGTGAGAGTTTTTTTGCTCCGTGTTGAAGGCCTCACTGTGACTTTGAGATGAAGAACAGCAATAAAAGCGCTGTTCCTTTGCTTATTGTGTGTTTTTATTTGCTGTGCATGTACTGATTTTGTGTCATGGATGGATACCCCATATCCTTTGTTTTTCTATTAGACACACATTAGTTGTTCAGACAGACTAGACAAACATTAGTTGTTCAGACAGACTAGACACACGTATTTCAAAAAGACAAACCCACCAGCTTTGGATTATACCAGTAAATCCTTAACGACAGTTAATAATTTTAATAAGATTATGATTTTACATAAATTTAAAGTAAACAAGTTTACATTTACACTACCGCAATGATTTTGATTACCGGACATCGTGTTTACACAAGGTTCTATAGAAATTATTAAGAATGTTATTCCTATTCCAGAGTATTCTTATTTGTACAGAAACGGTTATTTGCATGTAAAGATCTAAAATTTAATAGAAGTTAGTTGGCATTATGCCTTATCTTTTCATTTTCATAATTTAGATATATATTTTTTCAGAATTGATAATATATTTGTGGAGTAATTTAGAAAACCTTCATATTTTAGGCCATGATAAGCCTTATGCAAATATCCATTCATCTTTGGTTTGTTCGCCAATTTTTTTCCACTGTAGTTTGAACACGCTTTCAACTCAAATCATCCACAATATATGAGTGAAATAAACTGAAAAGGAATAACTAACAAACATGACTGTAACTGATGCAAAATCTAAATATATACGACAATAGATACACTTTCAATTTTGCGCTCACAAACTTACCGTATTTAGATGCCGGTATTGTTCCTCTAGCCACATCGTACAGGCTCCTGACTCTGGACAATCACATATAGAATATGGCGGGTTGAAACATGTTTGTGAGTGCTCAAACCTCCCCCAACATGGGACAACGGTGTAACAGCATAACACAAGAACAAACTAAAAATCAGAAGAAATGTCTTGACTCATCAGATTGCCACGAAGCACAAACAATAACTTGCATATAGTTAAAGGTACCGAGATAAGAGTACTCTCAGTTACTGAAAGCTTACTGGAAGCTTGTTCAAAGCCAATAACAACCCACAACTAATAATTAAATCATGTTCTCCCAGACTATGTGCACGTTTTTTATTGTGTGTTTTATCTGCACATTATATGTTATATATACAAGATCACAGGTTAGCAATATAATGAGGAATAAATAAATAAGTTTGTAGAAAATGCTCATGTTAGAGTTATAACGATATTTAGTTTATTTGTTTCAAGCACATTACTGATAATTGTTTACAAAAATTAAAATAAATTATTGACTAATAGTATTCAGATGATTATGACACTACTTGTACAATTAATTAGACCTTACTTCCGTTTTCTTATAAATATAAAGTGTGTGTCTTTTCTTTGAAAAAAAATACATCTTATTAATCCTCAATAATTCATCTATGGCACATGCTGGTACTGTATCAAATTATACTCGTTAATGCATGTCTTAAGAATTGGAATAATAGTATTTGAAAAAAGGGAGGGAATCATCTTTGATATTAATACACAAAAAGTCATATTGTACCAAATTTTAATCAATTACTTATACGAGAATAAGATACTGATAAAATATTCTCGTAATCTTTATCAACTGCTTACATTTATATCTTCCCTTTCCACATTAATTCATAAATAGTAATATTCTATAAATTTTGATTTGCAACCTATATGCAAGTGCAAATGTAAAATTTAGTAATTGCTGAACTTCTCTTTTCTTAATTCAAGGACAAAAACCATATCAAAAGTTGGCAGTAGATCATTTAAATGTTGTTCAAACGTTCTGCATGTCATAAAACACACAATTAGTTTCATAATATGGCTTCAACTCAGAAATCTGCACCATCTTTAAACCCGGAGTAACCCTTGCCTAACATGGCTGGATTAAACACAAAACTTGCAGGTGGAAAGAAAACTTATTCAAGGTAAAACATTGAAAATTGTTCTGTTCATTCAATGACATTCCAATGTTAAACTGAAGAACTTGTTCAAACTTAAATACTTATTTATTTCTTCAATTGCAGTATATGTGCCATCTGTGACAAGTTTGTCTAGAGAAGGTCCTGACTACGTCTCCAGTAGTTTATCCGGTAAGTTTTTTTTTCCAGAAAAGGCCAGACAAGGTCCTGAGTAGTCTCCAGTAGTTTATCTGGTAAGTTTTTCCAGAGAAGGTCCCAAGTCGCTCCTGTAGTTTATTCGGAAAGTTTTTTTTTCCAGAGAAAGGTCCTGACTACGCCTCCAGTAGTTTTTCCAGTATTTTTTTTTTTCTATAGAAGGTCCTGAGTAAGCCTCCAGTAGTTTATCTGGTAAGTTTTTCCAGAGAAAGTCATAAGTCGCTTCCTGTTATTATCCGGTAAGTAATTTCAGAGAAGTTCCTACGTCGCCTCCAGTTATTTATCCCGCTAAGTAATTCCAGAGAAGGTCGTACGTTGTCTGTTATTTATCCGGTATTTTTTTCCATAGAAGATCATAAGTCGCCTCCTGTTATTTATCCCGGAAAGTAATTCCAGAGAAGGTCATAAGTCGCTTCCTGTTATTTATCCGTTTCCAGGGAAGATCCTTAGTACGCCTCAAGTAGTTTATCCGGTATGTATTTCCGGAGAAAGTCCTGAGTAGCCTCGAATAGTTTATCCGGTAAGTATTTCCAGAGAAGGTTCTGCGTACGCGCCTCTGGTGGCTTATCTAGTGAAAAGACGTCACTAACGAGTCTAAACAAACAAGGAAAATATCAGCTTCTTGTGAACTTTAAAACACGAATGCAGTAGCTTATTCATAAAAAAGAAAACAAAATCTCGTAGCTTCGACGTTTAATGGTGTAAAAAATTCTGAATGTTTTTTTCAATGTGACAATTAATTTCTACAGTAAACTACATAATATAGATATAACTGCGAGTACTCTCAAATCGTACTTTCTTGTTTATTTGACCTGTTGATACTAATTGTAATGCTTTTTTTGTTATTTAATGTTATTCAGGGTTATATCTGGTCTATATACCAGCTTTGATAAGTGTTTGGTACTAATATAAATTTCCACTTCGTACTATGAACATCAAAATTATTTATTTTGTTAAAATAATTCCTTTCTCTATTGTAACTGTACACGTATACCTAACAACAAAATTATTTTCATTTACCTGTGTTTAAAGTTATTGCAAATGGCTGATATTTTTGTTCGAGCATATTATTTTTCTTAAATTGTTTAACATTTCATACCGATATAACATGTTACTTTTATTATTCTTCCCTTAGTTTATTTATTTTGAATTTACATTGTATCATAGGTCAAATTTATTTGTTCAGTGTATGTTCAATGGTGTTAATATGTCCTTTGATTGAGTTAAGCTATTTCAGTTGATATTTTATAGTGTGTCTTTCTATGTTGTGATGTTACACTATTGTTTCAGAAAAAGGGTGAAGGTTTGGTACCATTAAAACGTTTAAACCCGCTGCATTTGTTTGCGCCTGTCCTAAGTCAGGAATCTGATGTTCAGTAGTTGTCGTTTGTTGATGTGGTTCATAAGTGTTTCTCGTTTCTCGTTTTATATAGATTAGACCGTTGGTTTTCCCGTTTGAATGGTTTTACACTAATAATTTTGGGGCCCTTTATAGCTTACTGTTCGGTGTGAGCCTAGGCTCCGTGTTGAAGACCGTACTTTGACCTATAATGGTTTACTTTTATAAATTTTGACTTGGATGGAGAGTTGTCTCATTGGCACTCATACCACATCTTCTTATATCTATATAAGAAGATGTGGTATGAGTGCCGATGAGACAACTCTCCATCCAAGTCACAATTTGTAAAAGTTAACCATTATAGGTCAAAGTACGGCCTTCAACACGGAACCTTGGCTCACACCGAGCTATATTTTCAAAGTAATTGTCATTGTCCCAAGTAAAACTTAGTGTTGTCAAACATTTTTTTCTGCAATAAAACCCTTTGGTCATAAGTATTTGTTTATTCATTTGGTTCGAAAACAAATACAAAGCTTTTTATATAAAAATACACTTTACAGGGCCTCTTTTGATGAGCATAAGGTCAATCATCAAATGAAATTTTCATTGTCCAGTGATTGAAAATTGATTAAAAAAAAGGTTTTGTGTACTATTGTTTGTCTGTTCGTCTTTTTCTTTTTTAACCATGGCGTTGTCAGTTTATTTTCGACTTCGAATGTCTCTTTGGTATCTTTCGCCCCTCTTTTTCAGTCTTCTTTAACGTCTATTTTGTGACATTTTACATATTTTTTAAAATTATATAGATGAGTGTATTTGAAATTTGGTCATTTATTACACACACACACACACACACACACGCGCGCACACATGTATGTACATATTTCAAATGTTATATTTCTTATATTTTTAGATGGTAGCGAAGAGATTCAAACAATATCGGTTGTCCA
Source organism: Mytilus coruscus (assembly GCA_017311375.1). NCBI lineage: Eukaryota > Metazoa > Mollusca > Bivalvia > Mytilida > Mytilidae > Mytilus > Mytilus coruscus. The sequence continues at coordinate 78,382,987 of CM029599.1, read as the reverse complement.
CGTTTAAAAACATTTAGAAAGAAATCATGCCAGCTGATTTTTATTATCAAAAACACACAGACAGAAACCAGGAAAATATGTGATAGAAAGTAACTGTAAAGTAAAATGTTTGGAAAATTAAACCAAAGATCTATAATGATTAAACATATTCGGCAGTCATACTTGTGTAGAAGGAAATGGAAGATAAACTACAAAAGGATGTTGTTGATAGAATATGACGTTATTACAGCAATTTATAATTGATTGTTAATATATGTTTTTTTTAAATACGTCTGTCTTGTATTTATGTATATTGTGAGAATCAAAATGATATACACGTAATTTTATTTTATTACCTTTTGCAATGCAGTAACCTGTACAAACCAGAGAAAATTCAAAACAATCCATTATAATATTAAAAACAAGAAAAGGATGATCAACCTGAAGTAGAAATAATGCAAATTTACCAATATTTGATAAATCAGTACAAGTATACCACATCTTCCTATATCTAAGTAATTTTTAAAAACGACCACAAATGAAAATAACAAATTGATATATTATAAGCTTTACATACAATGTATTTATAGAACAGTTGACATTGCAATTGATTGTTAAAAAACAGACCCTTTGAATAAACTTATTCTAAAAGGTTATAATTTTTGGCAATGAAATGTGATCTTTGTACATCTTTGAATAAACTTATTCTAAAAGGTTATCATTTTAGGCAATGAAATGTGATCTTTGTACATCTTTGAATAAACTTATTCTAAAAGGTTATTATTTTAGGCAATGAAATGTGATCTTTGTACATCTTTGAATAAACTTATTCTAAAAGGTTATTATTTAAGCAATGAAATGTGATCTTTGTACATCTTTGAATAAACTTATTCTAAAAGGTTATTATTTAAGCAATGAAATGTGATCTTTGTACATCTTTGAAAAAACTTATTCTAAAAGGTTATTATTGAAGCAATGAAACGTGATCTTTGTACATCTTTGAATAAACTTATTCTAAAAGGTTATTATTTAAGCAATGAAATTTGATCTTTGTACATCTTTGAATAAACTTATTCTAAAAGGTTATCATTTAAGCAATGTAATGTGATCTTTGTACATCTTTGAATAAACTTATTCTAAAAGGTTATTATTTAAGCAATGAAATGTGATCTTTGTACATCTTTGAAAAACTTATTCTAAAAGGTTATTATTTTAGCAATGAAATGTGATCTTTGTACATCTTTGAATAAACTTATTCTAAAGGTTATCATTTAAGCAATGAAATGTGATCTTTGTACATCTTTGAATAAACTTATTCTAAAAGGTTATTATTTAAGCAATGAAATGTGATCTTTATTCATCTTTGAATAAACTTATTCTAAAAGGTTATTATTTAAGCAATGAAACGTGATCTTTATTCATCTTTGAATAAACTTATTCTAAAGGTTATTATTTAAGCAATGAAACGTGATCTTTGTACATCTTTGAATAAACTTATTCTAAAAGGTTATTATTTAAGCAATGAAACGTGATCTTTGTACATCTTTGAATAAACTTATTCTAAAAGGTTATTATTTAAGCAATGAAACGTGATCTTTGTACATCTTTGAATAAACTTATTCTAAAAGGTTATCATTTAAGCAATGTAATGTGATCTTTGTACATCTTTGAATAAACTTATTCTAAAAGGTTATCATTTTAGCAATGAAATGTGATCTTTGTACATCTTTGAATAAACTTATTCTAAAAGGTTATTATTTAAGCAATGAAATGTGATCTTTGTACATCTTTGAATAAACTTATTCTAAAAGGTTATTATTTATTTGAATAAACTTATTCTAAAAGGTTATTATTTAAGCAATGTAATGTGATCTTTGTACATTGTTTTTGTTGTTACTACTAATAAATTATAACATAAAATATGTACTCATAAAAAGTTATGAACACATCATGTTGATGCTTATATTTTTGCATTGCACAAGATCATGTTTTTCTCAGACTGTGTATAAATATTGAATAAAGAGCTACTCCACGAGCGCATGATACGCTTGTCTCCCTTTTAGTTCGTCTTTATGATTCAAATGAATTTATATGATCAACTAGAAATACTGTGAGCACTGCTCAAATAGACCCCCCTCCCCCTCCTCCCCCAAAAAAAACATGAACACACAGGGTACCCATTGACACAAAACAACGATTTTTCAACGAATAAAGATCCGTAACTCCGCAATGTCGTACAGACGTATCAGACATTTATATAAAAATGGAGCTTATTTCAATAGATATGGTCTTTCATTTTTGCTGATGTGCTTTGTCTATATGCCATTTTGTTTTTCTTAGTTGACATATTTGTTTGTTTTTATAGTGATTAAGATTATAACACAATGTTGTCTGCTGTACCCCAAGTTTTGACATTTTTACCTATTATGTCTGTTTGTTTTGTTCACACATTGTTGTCAATATAATAGAATTTTATGCGACTTTTTAGCTAGATATAATCCAGGTTTTATCCACCACTTTCTACTTAAGGAAATGCCTGTACCAAGTCAGGAATATGAAAGTTGTTTTCCATTCATTTGATGTGTTTGAGCTTTTGATTTTGCTATTGATAAGGATCTTTCCCCTTTTGTATTTTCCTTGGAGTTCGGTATTTTTGATATTTTACTTTTTATAACAAATAAAGATTTTTGGTGTCCTATATGTTTAGTCCTGTAATGTTAATGTTGGTGCTCAGGTATTGGAATAAAAACAAGTATTTCCGTGATTAAAAGAAATTTCACATTTGACAGTGTGTTTAAACGGATCTAAAGCCATTTAAAATACTATCTTATCATCAGTATATGATTAAGATGTGGTACAACTGAATGAAAAAATCGTCAAGATTTCAAAAGTATTTCCCACATTAGAGAAATTTTAAAATGGCTTTCATCTATACTGATAAAAAACATCGATTACCTAAAATATAACTCATTTATCAGAACAAACTTGATCTGTAACAAAATGACTTAATTTTGTAGCCAGTATTTAAAAATATTATTTATGATGTAAGCATAGTATTGCTTACTTTTCCCGTTAGCCATAAAACCACACTGATTAAATCTTGGAAGTATGCTCGCCTCGAACGCGATTAATCGTTAGTTCGAGCACCGACGAACCAAAGCTTGAAAATTGACCTGAATATTGTTCACACCCAAAATTTCCACTATAACATAATTTGTTCAATATTAAATATGAAGGAGAAACTTTTCCATAATATTAAGGTGTATTGTTGCATGACTCCAACTTCACCTAATATATATTACAGACAATAAATGTTGACATGTCATTCAACCTTGAAACATGAAAAATGTTGTTGAAAATTGTTTCAAATCTTATACATTTAAAATTTACACGATATATATTACCTCATAATTATACATTCTCGAATTTCAAATTTTAGGCTTTGAGCGTTCCCGGGAAAGTAAATCAAGAAAAGCGCTTCAGACACATTTATAAAGTGTTATTTTCACTTTTCTTACACTAGGCCGATACCTCTAGATTTAATTTGATGGTGGACTGTAATTAGTCCTCAGGTTAAATGTTAAGTGGTATTTTCACTTTTCTTACACTAGGCCGATACCTCTAGATTTAATTTGACGGTGGACTGTAATTAGTCCTCAGGTTAAATGTTAAGTCTTATTTTCACTTTCTTACACTAGGCCGATACCTCTAGATTTAATTTGATGGTGGACCGTAATTAGTCCTCAGGTTAAATGTTAAGTGTTATTTTCACTTTTCTTACACTAGGCCGATATCTCTAGATTTAATTTGATGGTGGACTGTAATAAGCCCTCAGGTTAAATGTTAAGTGTTATTTTCACTTTTCTTACACTAGGCCGATACCTCTAGATTTAATTTGATGGTGGACTGTAATTAGTCCTCAGGTTAAATGTTAAGTGTTATTTTCACTTTTCTTACACTAGGCCGATACCTCTAGATTTAATTTGATGGTGGACTGTAATTAGTCCTCAGGTTAAATGTTAAATGTTATTTTCACTTTTCTTACACTAGGCCGATACCTCTAGATTTAATTTGATGGTGGACTGTAATTAGTCCTCAGGTTAAATGTTAAGTGGTATTTTCACTTTTCTTACACTAGGCCGATACCTCTAGATTTGATTTGATGGTGGACCGCAATTAGTCCTCAGGTTAAATGTTGAGTGTTATTTTCACTTTTCTTACACTAGGCCGATACCTCTAGATTTAATTTGATGGTGGACTGTAATTAGTCCTCAGGTTAAATGTTAAGTGTTATTTTCACTTTTCTTACACTAGGCCGATACCTCTAGATTTAATTTGATGGTGGACTGTAATTAGTCCTCAGGTTAAATGTTAAGTGTTATTTTCACTTTTCTTACACTAGGCCGATCGATACTTCTAGATTTAATTTGATGGTGGACTGTAATTAGTCCTCAGGTTAAATGTTAAGTGTTATTTTCACTTTTCTTACACTAGGCCGATACCTCTAGATTTAATTTGATGGTGGACTGTAATTAGTCCTCAGGTTAAATGTTAAGTGTTATTTTCACTTTTCTTACACTAGGCCGATACCTCTAGATTTAATTTGATGGTGGACTGTAATTAGTCCTCAGGTTAAATGTTAAGTGTTATTTTCATTTTTCTTACACTAGCCGATACCTCTAGATTAAATTTGATGGTGGACTGTAATTAGTCTTCAGGTTATCAGCAGTTCAGTAATCATTGCTTCAATACTGAGATGATTTAAAAAACACCTTTCTTAAATTTTCCGTTTATAAATATTGTTAAACATTTCACAGCGGTATAACATGTTACTTTAAATATTATTCCCTTAGTTTATTTATTTTGTATTTACATTGTATCATAGATCAAATTTATTTGTTCAGTGTATGTTCACTGGTGTTAATATGTCTTTTGATTGAGTTAAGCCATTTCAATTGATTTTTATAGTGTGTCTTTCTATGTTGTGACGTTACACTATTGTTTCAGATAAGGGTGAAGGTTTGGTACCATTAAAACGTTTAAACCCGCTGCAATTGTTTGCACCTGTCCTAAGTCAGGAATCTGATGTTCAGTAGTTGTCGTTTGTTGATGTGGTTCATAAGTGTTTCTCGTTTTTTATATAGATTAGACCGTTGGTTTTCCCGTTTGAATGGTTTTACACTAGTAATTTTTGGGGCCCTTTAAAGCTTGCTGTTCGGTGTGAGCCAAGGCTCCGTGTTGAAGACCGTACTGTGACCTATAATGGTTTACTTTTATAAATTTTGACTTGGATGGAGAGTTGTCTCATTGGCACTCATACCACATCTTCTTATATCTATTAGAAATTGTTAAGAAAACTAGATTCAAACTTCCACAGGCAAAGTTGACCTTGGATGGATTTGGCTTTTATTTTTAGGTCCCGTTCGATCAGTATATAATTTTCATGTGTTCAGGTAATTATACTTCCTCGGATTTCTCATTTTGAGCTTTGATCGTTCCTGGTGAAGGTCTATCCAGAAAAGCGCTTCAGATACATAAAATTCATAACGTTTTATTGTCATTTACTAAGTTTATTACGTTATATGAATCGATTTGTAATATCTTAATAGATGAATTTCTCGAATTAGCGTTTTCCTTGTAACTGATGTAAACAATTTGTTTATACGATATCAATTTCTTCTGATACTGTGATTGGATTGTCCTACGGATTTTACGTTCATTAGTAAGCCATCAACGATATTGCAAGAAATCTATGTAAACTTGATGAACCATATAGAAATTTCGAAAAATCATTTCTTGTCAGTATCATATTGGTGTTCGAAACCAAATATTTGGAATCCAAGATTAAACGACGAAGAGCAAAACATCTACAGTAAATCAAAAGAGAATTATTTATCTAGCTACACATTAGAGAATCGGGAGAACAGTCTTAGTACTATACAATGTTCTTGTATGCCCTCACCATTGAGTGAGCGTAGATAAAGTGCTACCCTTGTCTGTTGTTTCGTTTTTCCGCAGGGCAATATTTGTCCGAACATTTCCTCGTTATACCTGTAGATATCTAACTGATTTTTGGTTTATAAGTGTATATTAATGTCGAGTTACAGAATGACTCGTTCGTGTTTTGTTGAACAATTTTTCACGGAATCATGTCATGATAAATTTGGCAGCAGATGTGGAATTCGTATCTAGTTTAACGAACAAAAATCAGTTGGTTCACAAAATATCAATATTGACCCGATTTTTTTTAATTTTCTGTTTTGATATCATAATAAACAATTGATGAAACAAATGTGTAACGAAACTGGGGTTATTGCATAATCACAAATAAGCTTTTTGGTCATTTTACAGGACGCTTCTTATTTTACTTAAAATTTGGTAGAAAAAAATGCTATCCAATTACAAAAGAATTCTCTGAAAGTTATACATCATACTATAATTTGGGTTTATCTCTGTGTAATGGAAGATTCCACGATAAATATTTACCAAACAATTACCGCACACCGTAATTCAAAAAAATAGAAGCAAATTTAGTTTTTAAAATATTGATTTTTTCAAATATCATATAGGAGGAAAAAAAACACTTTTAAAGAAACTAAGAATCATTCCCCTTCTTTGATTGTCATACATTTTATATTACTAAACGATCCGAGATAATTCCCCTTTTATTCTTGGGTTATTATACACTATATTTGATTACTCAGTGAAAAGTAAAATATCAAAAATACCGAAGTCCAAGGAAACGGAAAGTCCCTTATCAAATGGCAAAATCAAACACATCAAACAAATGGAAAACAACTGTCATATTTCTGACTTGGTACAGACATTTCCTTATACAGAAAATGGTGGATTAAAACTGGTTAGCTAGCTAAACCTCTCACTTGTACGACAGTCGCATAGAATTCAGTCATATTGACAACAATGTGTGAGCAAAACAAACAGACATAATAGGTAAAAATGTAAAAAATTAGGGTACAGCAGTCAACATTAAATGTGTTGAAAATGAATTGAGGACATCTGCTATGTACAAAATGTATATTACCTAATGACATGCGATTATCTCCAAAGAAATGAATGGCTCTCTTATCTATAATGTCCTGAGATCGCCTATTTATATACACCAATTACCTGAGGGCAACCTTATATATGTTTACGCAGTAGAATATATAGTGGCAACATTATTCTTAGTTTGTTATTTTTCTGCTTATCAGTCGTATTTAAAACAAAAATCATAGAATATAAAAATAAGGAGATGTGGTATCATTGCCAATGAGACAACTATCCATCAGAGTTCAAATGACGTGGATGTAAGCAAATGTTATTTTGTGGGTGTGAAATGTCACAAACCTGCAAAAAGAAAGACCCTCTTTGTATAATGGCTTGTTTTAACTCGGTTAGCTGAGCAAAAAAAAAATCATCACTTTGTCTCATGAGTTCTTTAAGTTCTACTATTCTAAAATGTTCCTGTCACAAAGCGCTATTACTTAGCCAATAGTCTTTCAATTTGTCTGATGGTCTGTCGCATATAAAGGTTTTTGTAGCAGGTGGTGATTGAAACGAATACGAAATACTCAGGAACAAAGTATCTGACTGTCCAAGAAATGTAGTTTCCAATATCTGAAAAAGGGGGTACACGTCTTGTATGAACAGCGCTACCTTAACCGCTTCCTGGATCTTGATGACATTATCACAGATCTCTCTAGATAACTAGGTTGCAGAGCGTTTAATGTTGATCTGAACGGGATGGTTTATGTAACTCTTCGAACCAGTATTTCTGTATTGATAGATACTAATATTTCTTACAATTCTGTCTCTTCGGATTTTCCCAAATACAAAATAAGCTTCGTAATATTTACAGAAGTGGGTATACAGATTGATTCCTCAATCCCTCTTAAACTAATAACCAAATTTTAATGAACCTTTCAAAGATTGGTTTTGTCATAATGTTTTTGTGCTCTCATATTTTTTCTGAATATTAGTTTTGTGAATTCAAAGCAAAACAGAAAAAAAAAATGCCACATCCACAAAAAAGTGTAAGCATAATGAGTCTTTCTAGACAACTTCCTAGATTTTTAATGAAATTTTAGCAGAATCTGTTTCAAATGATGTGATGGTACACTTTTTATTTCATTTTTTGAAGACCAATCAGCTTTTGATTTCTCAAAGTCATGGACGGTACCATGTCTATATATGAAGGGTAGTCATGTACGGGGATTATCAAATGTGGCTTCATTAATTAACTAGACTCACTTCCAAAACACAGCAGATTCACAAATTCGGTTCTGCCACAACTTCATACCTATTTACAAGAACAAAGCAAGTCCATGTTTTGCAGTGGAGAAATATATGTTATATCTAGTATTTCAGTAAGAAATTTGACTCATTTGTTTTGAATGAAAAGCAGAATTACTTTATGGAAATATCCACATTCAAGGAGCTGTTTTTTTTAATTATGAGAATCGCGGGAATTTGCAATGTGCAAAATATGTTAGATCAGGTTTCTTTTTATTTTAAATATTTACACATCATCACATTTGACAGGTGTCAATGCTTCCAAACTGATATTGATATGATTTTTATATTTACATTTTCTGAATTCTCCGTTCATAAATATAAAAATGATTAAGAAAGTAAAGTTCCAACTCACTCAGGAAAAAATGACCTTGAATGGATTAAGTTATTTTTTAGGTCCCTTTAGATCATAAACAAATAGCTCCTCAAGTATTTATACATCCATGTCTTTCAAATTTTTGAGTATGAGCATTCCTGGTGAAGGTAAATCCAGAAAATCAACTTGGACGTACCAAATTTATAAAGTGTTTCTTTCATTTTGTATGTAAATACTTTTCAGTACATTTTACCTGTTCATTCAAAATATGAAATTAACAATTACCGTATCATATGCATAAGTTTTTGTATATTTTGGACCATTTTGAATTACCATTACTTCTTTAAAAATAACAACAACTACTTTTTTTATTAGATTAGATTTATTATATAGATTCGATGTTGTCAGTCAAATTATACCTGGCATGTTTCTTCTAATTAGACTGTTTTAAAAGTTGTCAATATCGACAATTTATTTTCCAAATGTTTGTCTAATACAATTGTCCATAAAGACAAGTTAGTTCCTACTTGGTTGTCTGTTAAGCTGTCGATATCAACGATATCGATTCCTTATAAACATTTAGAAAATTACTTTATGGTTTTCTCTGTTTATTTCACTGTTTATTTCACTTACTTTAAAATTGAGAATGGACATGGGGAATATGTCAAAGAGACAACAACCCGACCAAAGAGCAGACAAAAACCGAAGGCCACCAATGGGTCTTCAACGCAGCGAGAAAATCCCGCAACCGGAGGTGGTCCTCAGCTGGCCCCTAAATAAAATTGTGTACTAGTTCAGTGAAAATAGACGTCACATTAAACTCCAAAACATATAAATGAACTAAAATTAAAAAAACATACAAGACTAACAAAGGCCAGAGGCTCCTGACTTGGGACAGGCGCAAAAATGCGGCGGGGTTAAACATGTTTTGTGAGATCTCAACCCTCCCCCTATACCTAGCCAATGGAGAATAAAGAAACACATAGCAATACGCACAGTAAAACTCAGTTTGAAAGAAGTCTGAGTCCGATGTCAGAATAGGTGACAAAAGATACTAAGCAAAATGACAATGATACATAAATTAACAAAGGACTACTAGCAGTTATTGACATGCCAGCTCCAGACCTCAATTAAACTGATTGAAAGATTATGTCTTCATCATATGAAAATCAAGTACAATCCCTCCCGTTAGGGGTTTAGTATCATACAATCATAAAATATATGAGAAGAACATAACCCGTATCATGCCAACAACTGGTTTTAGAATAATAGTGTTTATTTCCGATGCAAAGACCCTATGAGTGAATCAATATTAATACCAAAATATGCAATCCTAAATGACCTGACAACAGTATCGTAACGATATCCTTTCCGAATAAGTCTGTTTAAAGGTTTGGTTAGCTTTTGAGGTGAATGCCGACATTTTTGTGCTTTGTAAAGAATATTACCGTAAAATATTTGATGTGAAATACCTGAACGTATAAGATGTCTACATGTTGATTTATATTTACGAATGATGTCCTTGTACCGATGATAAAATTTAGTAAATGTTTTGACTAGTTTGTGATATCGAAAACCCTGGTGTAATAATTTTTCAGTAATACAGAGATTTCTTTCGTTGAAATCAAATACGTTGTTACAAACACGAGCGAATCGAGCAAGTTGAGATTGATAAACACCATAAGATGACGACAAGGGAACGTCACCATCTAAAAACGGATAATTAACAATAGGGATTAAAAAATCATCTCTTTTATCATAAATTTTGGTATTAACCTTCCCGTTAAAGATATAGATATCAAGATCCAGGAAAGGGCAGTGTTCAGTTTATGCTCTTCGTTAACTTTAGCTATTTAGTAATGTAAGAAAAGGATATGTTGTAAAATTTCAAATAAGACTTTTAAAATTTTCCTCAACTGATTTGTTCTTTCAATGAGTTTACACTATATTCATCTAATACAGTTGTCGATATCGACAAATTATGTCCCAAATGTCTATCTGCTACAGTTATCTATGTAGACAATGTTGGCGACATTGAGTCGATATCGACAATTTATGTTCCAAATGTCCATCTGCTACGGTTATCTATATAGACAATTTAGGTTTCCCTTGTTCGTCTGTTTATGATGTCGACGAGAGCTTCAAAGTAGGTTGAGTCACATTGAGGATCCTTAAATACAGGACGGTGGTGTAGCATCAATACATAAAATGCAAAATGTAAAAAATCAGTTGGAAAAGGCTGGACATTCAATTCGGCACGAAGAACAACACCAAATTGACAAAATCACAAAGTAACGATCTAAGAGAACTCGAAACTATTCAAATCAAGTTAAAATCTAATTTCAACCAATACGTAAACCATGTATTCCTTGTTTAAGATATGAAACAGTTCACATCCCATGGATTTAAATTTAACATAACTCGTCGTGTTGTATCTGTATTTTACGGTCTTTGTATGTAACTTTACTTAGTTATCATCTATATTATCATGTCAACGTTACAGAATACAACCAAATGAAATTAGTTTTTTTAAAGAATACAGCAATTTGATTTTTTTAAAGGATACAGTAATTTGGAAAGGTGACCACTCGATTGTCTTGTTTTAATACAAGGGAAAAAGAATTGATTACAATTCAGTCAGTATCTCACCCTATATCAATCATTATATTTGGTCTTAATTTGATCAGCTAGATATGTCTGATTTTTTTTTCATTATCTGAAGTCATCATCGATATCGAGTCGATATCTCGTCTACATTGACGATATCGACATCAGGTTTTGTCATTGGTGTCGTTATCGAAATCTGATGACGACAACAGTGAATAAAGTCATCGATATCGATTCGATATCGTGTCAACATTCTCGATATCGACATCTGGATTAGTCTTGGACATGTATGGTTTGTTGCTGAGCTAAGTCATGGTCTGCAAATTATCCTTTTATGTTTTCAATTGTACAGACATCTTGTTGATAAAACAACAGAGCGCCGTTTGTATGATTATTCATATTAAAACATCATAGTTTCCCTGAAATTTGTATTACTAATAAGAATAGTGGAAATAAACAATGAAAATAAAATTCGTATCAATTTTAATGGTTTCGTTCTTTTTCTACGGTAGCCGGTTAGTGTCAGAGTGTAGTTTAATTTTTAAGTCGTTATAACGACTTAGCTAACTTGTTATAACGACTAAGCTAACTCGTTATAACGACTTAGATTACCTAACTCGATATAACGACTTAGCTTACTCGTTATGATGACTTATCTTACTAGTTATAACGACTTAGTAACTCGTTCTGAGGACTAAGCTTAATTAACTCGTTATAACGACTTACTAACTCGTTTTAACGACTTAACTAACTCGTTATAACAACTTGGCTAACTCGTTATAACGACTTAGCTACTTTCTCAATTCCAGGACTTAACTATACCCCTTTATATTTTGGTCTTGATTAATTTTCAATAGTCTTCTTATTTATAGATTTCTTAATTTCTACTAAGTGCACATTAATTAGAAATAGAAGTTGGAAGATGTACAATTGCCAACAAGAAATTGAAGATGAAATACATTTTGTAGATAATGTAGAACTTTATAAGGGTGCAAAGTTTAAAGACATTTATTTTGCCATTTGATTAGGGACTTTCCTTTTTGAATTTTCCTCGGAGTTCAGTATTTTTGTGATTTTACTTTTTACTGATATATCTAAATTGTTTAATTTGTCTTGATGAATTGTTCAAACGGAAGAGGTAAATCACAGAAGCCTATTTTTGGTTCGCTTAGTTCTATCAGTAGTGGATCAAAGAACTTATAAAAGGGGGGGGGGGGGGTGGTTACATGTTAATAAGGGAAGGAAGGAGAAAAAACTTTATATTATACTGATTTTTAAGAATAAAGAGATAATTTGTAAAAGTCAACGGGTCAGCAAAATAACACAAAAGATTAACATGCATATGCATCTATTGACTTTTTACGATATTAAAAATTCAATCCAAGTCTATCGGAACATTGTTTGGTACATGCTTAAATTCAGAAATTGGAATATAGTGCTAAAATTAGGGGCGTAGGAGCCAGGGCAAATTTAACTAACTTCTAGACTATTTGACTATAGAAAAGGCTTTGCTTTTCACTTTCAGTTTGGTGCGTTTTTCTTCTTGTTCGCTGGCTAATTGTTCGATAGCTTTGTACCTTATTGTTCTCTGGCTTATTGTTAGCTTGCTTAATACGACTTATTTTTCGCTAGCTTGAAGTTGGTGACAGAGAGAGCTACTTAAAAAAACATCATTTTAATGCTTCATAATGTAATATATAGCCATATATAAGCTGCCTTATTGCGTTTCATTGTAATAAGTATGTCTTATTTGGTTAGCCTTATTTACAAAGAAAATTAAATCATACAAATAAAATGCCCTACATTTACAAGACAGAACATAAATTAAAACAACATCATTGTAATGCTTTAAAATTTGATATATGGATATAAATAAACCGTCTTTCTGCACTATAAGGCATTTTAGAGATCTTATTTTAGTTGCCATTAGCGTTGTTAAGCAACCAAGACGAGATATAATTTCGCTTCCATACTCACAAGCCAGAAAAATTTAGATGTATTAGTAAATTTGGCACCTTAATAAAGTTCAACATTATCAAGAAATTCCTTGCGTTCTTCGATGTATTTATGACATTTAAGTAAAAAATTTATTTCATCTTCATTTTCTTTTTTTGCAATTGTACATCTTCCAACTTCTATTTCTAATTAAGTTGCTATAACGAGTTACTAAGTCGTTATAACGAGTTAGCTAAGTTGTTTAAACGAGTTAGCTAAGTCGTTTTAACGATTTAGTTAAGCTAAGTCGTTATAACGAGTTACTAAGCCGTTTTAACGAGTAAGCTTAGTCGTTATAACGAGTAAGTTAAGTCGTTATAACGAGTTACTAAGTCGTTATAACGGTTTTAGGTACGCTAAGTCGTTGTAACGAGATAGCTTAGTCGTTATAACGAGTTAGCTAAGTCGTTATTACGACTTAAAAATAAAACTACACCCTGGCACTTACCAGCTTCCGTAATTTTCACAGGTAACACCTACTTCATAGTAACTTAGAAGCGGAGAAACATGCAATGATGTGTCACAGTGTTATGATATTATAATTATTATATTTATTTATCTTGGCCTAATTTGTTTTGTGTGGCCTTATAGTTGTTTACAAAATAACTGTGCAGTTTAGAAATCACTGGAACAATCATACATACTGATGGAAGGATTAGAACTTTCTATTTGATTTACACAATGATTCCAGAATGATCATAATATACAATGTGTAATTTTAACTTCTAACATATTCTAGAAGTTTCCGTTCTATGATTTTCTAGGAGTTTCACTTCTATAGTGTTCTAGAGATTTACGTGACAACTATATATATACAGACACTAAAGTTAAACTTTCAGACATAGACATTGGATTCTCAGAAGTTTTCTCAATTGGATTGACACTTTTATTTACGAACAACATCATACTAGATTGTGACCTATTTGACGTAATATTCTGTTTGGATTCCCGAGAAGAATTCCGGATAAAGAAAAGACAAAAGATCGGATGTATATTTTGACAGTTAAGTTGACATTTATATTTGTGTAATACTTCTTGTAAACTTGTGTATAATAAATCTTGTTAAATTTTATTATTGATTTCTGTCTTTTGTTGGCTACAATTTAAAGGTGATTTCTGGCCGTAACAAAAATTGGGGGCTCGTCCGGGAGAACGTTAATATTTGATTGAAATTTTTTCTGTATTTTATTGAATTAGAATTAGAATTAGCCAACAAAATTCTACAGAATGGCATTTGATGCTGGTAAATTTTTGAAAACGCCAGACCTGAAAGGGTTTGATAAAATAAAGAAAGAAGAATTAGTGTTGCTTGCTAAACATCTACAAATAGATGTTAGAGGATCTATGAGAAAACAAATTATAAAAAATTTAGTAATAGACAATTTAGTTGACTCAGAAATTTTTGGTGAAGAGGCTCTTGAACTCAAGGTCGAAAATGTTGATGCTTTCAAATTAAAACAGCTGGAATTAAAACACGAACTTAAATTAAAACAATTAGAAAAGGAAGTTGAATTTAAATTAAAACAATTGGAAAACGAAGTTAAATTAAAACAATCGGGAAAAGAAAAAGAAGAAAGACAGACAGAACTTGAAATGAAGGAAAGGTTGGAGATGGAGAAAATAAAAGAAAAAGAAGATGAATTTAAATTAAAACAGGCAGAACTTGAAATGAGGGAAAGGTTAGAGATGGAGAAAATGAAAATTGAAATGTTCAAAGAAGAAAGCAACACTAAAGTAGTGTCTAAATCAGAATATATTGATGCAGCAAAAAATATACGTCTGGTTCCCAGATTTTGTGAATAATCAGTTGATAAATATTTTCCACAGTTTGAGAAAATTGCTCAAAATTTGAAATGGCCAAAGTCTTATTGGACTACAATGCTGCAAAGTGTTTTTGAGGGCAAGGCCGCTGAAATTTACTCAGCACTTTCATCCGAAAGAAGTTTTGATTATGACACGGTAAAACAGGAAGTTTTGAAAGCTTATGAGCTAGTACCAGAAGCATATAGACAGAAATTTAGATCTTATAAAAAGTTTGATTCACAAACCTATGTTGAATTTGCTAGGGAAAAAGAAGATCTATTTGATAAATGGCTTACGTCAAAGAAAAAAAGATAACAATTTTGATAAAATAAGACAGTTGATGTTATTAGCAGAGTTCAAGCAGTGTGTTCATTTAGACTTAAAAACACATTCAGATGACAAAACTGTTGAGACATTACAAGATGCAGCTGTTATTTCCGATAATTATACCCTTTCACATAAAAGAAGTTTCAAAGGTCAAAATCTTAATACTTCGAGCGGAAATTACAAAAATAAAAGTACTGAACGTACTGAGAGTAAGCTTGTTGCACAGAATAAGAGTCAATCCAGGAATGATATGTCTAGTCCAAAATTTTATCCTTTTAAGAAGAAGTCACTGACTTGTGCTTATTGTAAGAAAAATGGTCACCTGATGGCTGATTGTTTTAGACTCCAGAAGAAGAATGGAAGAGATAATAAGCCCAAGACCAGTGCTTATACGACACCCCTTGTTATCAATACGTTGGAAAGTCCTGCAAGTCAGGTTTTTAAGTCCAGTTTTTGTGATTACATGGAGGATTATAAACCCTTCATGTCTGATGGGTTTGTTTCTGTTGTTGATAATACTACTCCTCAGCCTATTAAGATTTTACGGGACCCTGGAGCTTCTCAGACTTTATTGTTAGAAGGTGTGTTGCCTTTGTCCGAGGAGACTTCTGTTGGTGCCTCCGTTTTGTTACAAGGTGTGGAGTTAGGTTGTATAGATGTTCCCCCTCCATTGTATTTATCTGAAGTCAGATTTGATAACTGGACCAGTTGTTGTGGGTGTTCGTCCTAATCTCCCTGTTCATTATTGCTAGGAAATGATATAACTAGGAACAAAGTGGTTGCTGAACCAATTGTTACCAGTAAACCGGTTGTGGATGTTAAATCACCGGAAAATGATGCTGAATTGTATCCAGCTTGTGTTGTTACTAGGGCGAAGGCAAGAAAATAACAAAATAACAAAATGAGGATTTGCAAGAAGACCAGTTTGATTACATGGATCTTTCTGACACTTTCCTTGCCGACATTGAAGGTCCTGGTAGCTCAGAGAAGGCCATAGTAAGACCACCAAGTACTAACAAGAATGTAATTATGCCATGGCCAGATGTTAACAGCCTTTCATTAGAACGAAATTTGTTGACGAACAAAATAAAGACCCTGAGGTTCTTCAGTTCCGCAAGAGGACTCAACCACAGGAGGAAGCAGCAGACAATGTGTCCGAATGTTACTACCATCAAGACGGCATTTTATTGAGGAAGTGGAGGCTCCCTGATGCTACCCCAGAGGAGGAATGGAGAGTGGTATACCAAGTGGTGGTGCCTAAAGTTTATAGGCAAGACATTATTGATCTTGCCCATGACACCCCCTTGGCTGGACACTTAAGTATAAGGAAGACTTGCCTTAAGATCTTGCAGCATTTCCACTGGCCCAGACTTAGAAATAATGTCACAGAATATTGCAAATCATGCCATATATGTCAGGTTCTTGGTAAGCCTAACCAGAAAATACCACTTATGCCAATTCCAGCATTCGAAGAAACTTTCAGCAGAGTACTCATTGACTGTGTTGGACCTTTACCAAAGACCAAGACTGGAAATGCGTATTTATTGACGATCATGTGTACATCCACTCGTTTTCCTGAGGCTATTCAGTTAGAAATATCAAGACACCAACTATTGTCAAAGCTCTAATCAAAATTTTTCAAGTTAGTAGGACTTCCTCTGTTTATACAGTCCGACCAGGGTTCAAACTTCATGTCAAGTTTATTTCAGCAAGCCGTGTACCAGTTAGGGATTGCTCAGTATAGGTCAAGTGCTTATCATCCAGATTCTCAAAGAGGGACGAAAGATACCAGAGGGATAGTCAAACTCATAGATCGAAAACAAACCGACAACGCCATGGCCAAAAATAAAAGACAAACAGACAAATAATAGTACAGATGACACAACATAGAAAACTAAAGACTACAACACGAACCCCACCAAAAACTTGGGGTGATCTCAGGTGCTCGGAAGGGTAAGCAGATCCTGCTCCACATGTGGCACCCGTCGTGTTGCTTATGTTATTACAAATCCGGTAAAAGTCTAATTCGGTAAGTCACATTCGTGAAAAGGGAAGGGTATTGTAGTTACGACATAAGGAACATATCCGATATCATCTGTGAAATGGTTATTCCATAACGGTCAACCAACTCGTGATGGCGTCCGTAAAATTTACGAAGGGATGATTTCAACTTCACCATTTGGAACTCTTGGTTTAATAGCTTCCTTGTGAGCAGCAATCCTCTATCAAGGAAATCATGATAGGAAACACAAGCCCGGAAATATCGTATCAATTGGGAGATATATACTCCGTATGCAGGCGCTGCTGGAATGTTGCTACATAGAAATGGAAAGTTCACAATTGGGAAGCTGAAATCATCTCTTTTGTCGTAAAGTTTTGTTTTCAACCGACCCTCATTGTCAATTTCTAGATGTAAGTCAAGATATGAGGCCGACTTAACTGTATCTGTAGTATCCTTTATCTCTAGTTCGATGGGATAGATTCGTTCAACATAGTCACCAAATTTTGTATTATTTAGTGAGAGAACATCATCTATATAGCGGAACGTAGAGTTAAAGGATATTGCTAACTTCTTATCTTTCTTCCTAAGAAGTTCCTGTATGAAGTCAGCCTCATAATAA
The DNA here is from genome assembly GCA_017311375.1 of Mytilus coruscus. Classification (NCBI taxonomy): domain Eukaryota; kingdom Metazoa; phylum Mollusca; class Bivalvia; order Mytilida; family Mytilidae; genus Mytilus; species Mytilus coruscus. The sequence continues at coordinate 78,365,047 of CM029599.1, read as the reverse complement.
TAAAGAAACAAGTCGGCAAGAAGAGGGGCACAATTGGTTCCCATTGGAATTCCGACAGTCTGTTGAAAACACGTCCTCCAAACGTAACAAATATGTTGTCAATCAAGAAATCAAGCATCTTGATAATGTCAGTTTCAGAGAATTTTTGTTTGAATCAGAGTGATTCTTAACAAAGTAGGATTTATCCTCCCAAGACAAGATACTTGTATCTACGTTCGCCATTCTTTTAATGAAACAAAGTAATACCAACTCTTTCAATTTGTCTTTTAGTTTGGAATGGGAATACTTGTGTAAAGTGTAGAAAAGTCAAATGTTTTAATACTATTGCAAGATGAGAGAGTCTTAGATTGTATGTACTCTCAAAGATCTTTGGAATTTTTAGTATCCACATCTGATTCACGCCACCTCTAGAATAGGCAGTTTCACAATAACTTTGGAGCCCGACTTTGATTGCTGATAAAATAGATGTTAATAATTTAGAAAGAGGTTTCGTGGAGCATTTGGAAGACCCAGCAATATACCGTTGTTTGTAAGGACACTTATGTAGTTTAGGTATCCAATACAGTGACGGAAGATCCAGTTCTTCATCTTTGGTTGAAATTCCAAATTTAAAGGAACATAGAACAGACCTATGATTATCCAGGATTTCCTCTTTGGTAAGTGTCGTGAGGGTATATGTTGAGTTTCCAAGTGAATTGTAAATATCTAATTCATTTATCAAGCAGTTTATGTAATGATATTTACACACAAAACGATGTTGTTTGGGGCTTTATCTGCGGGGACAACAACATATTTGTCATGAAGGTAGGACAAGTGCTTTGCAACATTTGGGTCATTAAAAATTGATATAGCGTGGGTATTGATATGCCCATTTAGTTTCTTAATTCGGATTTGTATCAACGACCTCACAGCCTTAACCATTCGGAAAGAGTATCTAAATCTTCTTTCTCGCGTTTAGCCCATTGCCTGGCATAATCCTCGACTGAATCCATCAGTATTTTGAAGTTGTATTTCCAATTGATGGATTTTGGCTCACGATATTTCGGACCTTTGGATAACAAATTTCGCAGGGAAGTGTTATTGACAATGTTGAGGTCTCCGGTAATAACGTGGCCAGCCGGATTATATGTGAATTGGGAACTAGCACAGGTGCAATCAGGAGGTTTAGACTTGAAGTCGTCAATGTTGAGATCCTGCAAAACGTGTTTGTAATTGAAAATTTTAGTTGCAATTGGTTTGGTATAGGTATAAGAAATTATTGGTACAGACTGATCTTTAAAATAAGGAGGTATTTTCGACTGAACTAATTTATGATGAAGGATATTGCCTAAGTTGACGCCATCGAGACCTTTGTTGGCAAAGGAAAGTTTAAGAAAAGATCTTTTCTCTTTTTCATCTTTTCCAATGCGAACTGGTTTGAAAAGTCTATGACTTGCAATATCCGAAATAATAGCTGTAAGTTTGTATTGGTTTGAATGAGGGTTTGTAACAGTGGCCTTAGAACGTTTTCATCAAACATTGAAGAACATGATTAGAACTTTTTGTGTTCAATTTGACAGAGACTGGGATGATGGTGTTCACTTTCTACTTTTTGCGGTCCGAAAGGCTGTTCAAGAATCCCTTGGTTTTAGTCCCTTTGAGTTGGTATTTGGTCATACTGTAAGGGGACCTTTAAAATTGGTTAAGGAAAGATGGCTTACTGAACACACTGCTTGTCAAATTGCTCAGAAAAACTTAAAAACTGTTCAGAATAAGATGAACATATGGTATGATAAAGATGCCAGGGACAGAATTTTTTTATAAGGTACTTGTATTTTTGCCAGTCCCTGGACATCCTTTACAGGCTAAATATTGTGGTCCTTATACCATAGAGAGTAAAATTAATGATTTGAACTATATTGTAAAAACACCAGGTCGGCGTAAACAAAATAGAGTGTGTCACATTAATATGTTAAAACCATATTTTGGGCGTACCAATGAAGGTGAGAGTAAACCTGTGCCACTTTAGCCATGGTTAAATTGGAGAACAATCATGACAAACCAGATATAACTGAACCACTTTTTAGTTCTAAAACTATGGAACAAACTGGTAGATTGAAAAATTCAGAAATTTTGTCAAATTTAGACTCAAAACTTGCACATCTGACTTTTGATCGTAGAGAAAAATTGAAAACTTTGGTATTTTCTTTTAAAAATCTTTTTCCAGATGTGCCAAACAAAACCACTGCTGTTTGTCATGATATCGATGTAGGTGATGCTTCTCCAGTTAAGCAACATCCTTATTGGCTCAATCCACTCAAACTTGAATTCATGAGACAAGAAATTAAATATATGCTTGACAATGATATTATTGAGCCGAGTAACAGTGAATTAAGCTCTCCTTGTCTCCTTGTGCCCAAACCAGTAAAAAACCTTCCGTTTCGTGACTGATTTCAGAAAAGTAAATTCTGTTTCAAAATCTGATTTCTATCCTATTCCAAGGATAGACGACTGCATTGATAACATTGGACAAGCAAAATTTGTGAGCAAATTTGATTTATTGAAAGGTTACTGGTAAATACCATTGACACAGAGAGCTCGTGAAATATCAGCTTTTGTAACACCAGACGGCTTATTTCAGTATACAATGCCGTTTGGTATGAAAAGTTCTCCAGCTACATTTCAAAGAATGATCAATAATGTTATAAAAGATTTAGACTGTTGTTGTGCTTATATTGATGATCTTATTGTATGTAGTGATAGCTGGGAAGAGCATTAAACACATTTATATGATACTTTTGAATCAAATTTGACTGTTAATCTTGGTAAAAGTGAATTTTGTCAGGCCACTGTTGATTATTTAAGGCATACAGTTGGCCAAGGTCAAGTGAAACCTATTATGGCTAAACTGGATGCAATTACCAAATTTCCTCCTCCTACAAATAAAAAACAACTTATGAGATATTTAGGTATGATTGGATTTTAAGAAAATTTTGTTCAAAATTTGCTACTGTTGTTTAACCATTGACTCATCTTTTACGGAAAGATTCTAAATTTATCTGGAGTGATAATTGTCAAAACGCTTTTGAAAATAGCAAATCACTTTTAATTAATAGTCCAGGTCTGATCACTCCAGACTTTGAAAAACAATTCAAACTTGCCGTTGATGCAAGTGATGTAGGATTTGGAGCCGTTTTATATCAAGAAACAGATGATAATGTTGAGAAACCTATATCATATTTTTCTAAGAAATTAGATAAACATCAGAAAAATTATTCAACTATTGAAAAAGAGTGTTTTGCATAGTTGTCTGCACTTCAACATTTGGATGTATATATAATTCCCACTATGCATCCTATTCTTGTTTATACTGATCATAATCCTCTCACCTTCGTACATAAAATGAGAAAAAAGAACCAGAGGTTGACTAGGTAGAGTTTATTGTTACAGGAATATGATATTATTGCAAAACATATTAAAGGTAAAGATAATGTAATAGCAGATGCTTTATCTAGATCTTATTAAAACACTGTTTACATACATGTACTATGTACTATGAACTTTTGTATATAATGTTCATGAAAAATTTTTGTTACACTCAAACTTTTTTTAAGGGGGGAGGTGTTATGATATTGTAATTATTATATTTATTTATATTGGCCTAATTTGTTTTAAGTGGCCTTATAGTTGTTTACAAAATAACTGTGCAGTTTAGAAATCACTGGAACAATCATACATACTGATGGAAGGATTAGAACTTTCTATTTGACTTACATAATGATTCCAGAATGATCATAATCTACAATGTGTAATTTTAACTTCTAACATATTCTAGAAGTTTCCGTTCTATGATTTTCTAGGAGTTTCACTTCTATAGTGTTCTAGAGATTTCCGTGACAACTATATATATACAGACACTAAAGTTAAACTTTCAGACATAGACATTGGATTCTCAGAAGTTTTCTCAATTGGATTGACACTTTTATTTACGAACAACATCATACTAGATTGTGACCTATTTGACGTAATATTCTGTTTGGATTCCCGAGAAGAATTCCGGATAAAGAATAGACAAAATATCGGACATATATTTTGACAGTTAAGTTGACATTTATATTTGTGAAATACTTCTTGTAAACTTGTGTATAATAAATCTTGTTAAATTTTATTATTGATTTGTGTCTTTTGTTGGCTACAATTTATAGGTGATTTCTGGCCGTAACAACAGATAAACACGGTATATATTTTTCAGATTCACACTGGGTTATCTGTATATCATTTCAAGAGAAAGACAATTTCATAAAACTTAAATCGACTTTCATGATACATGTAACGGTAAAAAGTATAAATGTGTCTTTCTATGTTGTGATGTTTCACTATTGTTTCAGAAAAAGGGTGAAGGTTTGGTACCATTAAAACGTTTAAACCCGCTGCATTTGTTTGCACCTGTCCTAAGTCAGGAATCTGATGTTCAGTAGTTGTCGTTTGTTGATGTGGTTCATAAGTGTTTCTCGTTTCTCGTTTTTATATAGATTAGACCGTTGGTTTTCCCGTTTGAATGGTTTTACACTAGTAATTTTAGGGCCTTTATAGCTTGCTGTTCGGTGTGAGCCAAGGCTCCGTGTTGAAGACCGTACTTTGACCTATAATGGTTTACTTTTATAAATTTTGACTTGGATGGAGAGTTGTCTCATTGGCACTCATATCACATCTTCTTATATCTATGTTCTGGATAAAGGTTGTCCTTGTAACCGTTAGAGGTTGGAAAATAGGAGAGAAAAAAATCAGAGACGTTTATTGGTAAATAAAGATTTTTGTCTAAAATTCTGTTGATTATATGTAATACAGTTTTCATAAAACTGTGATGTTTGTATAAGTAATCATGTTAATTGAAGATGTAAGAAGTCAAGAGTTTACAGTAAAGTAGAATCGTGATTTAATATATTTTATTGTTGACTCAAAGAAACGGGAACAAAAAATATACATTCTTATATTGCATTAGTAAAATGAAAATCTCATTTAGTTATAGCGTGTAAAGTATAATTGTACTATGCCTTAATGTTCTCTGACGTGTTATTTGGGAAATAATTGCGATCTCTGTCTCTCTGATTGAAAATTTGGAAGCGTACAAAACATTTGAGCTAAAGTGGGCGTAAAAATGACCAGCACTGTAAGGAAGTACCAGAAACATTCAAACCACCAAGGTGAATTATTTGATTTTTACTACCTCCGTTCCTTACTAAACCTGATGTCAAATAACGATGAAAAATTTGATGATAACACGGATGGGAGAATGTTGTTCGATGCTATTAGAAAAGGAAAACAACACTTAGTCAGGTTTATTCTTGAGGCATCTCCAGGAAATATTGTTAATGCCAGGGATTTCAATGGGAAAACTCCCTTAATTGTAGCATGTACTATTAAGGTTTGTATACAAAAATATGTAAGTTGTAATAAAATAAGATGAAAAGCACTACGGATATAATACATTTGATAGTAATGAAGTAGCTAATTAAAAAAAAAAAAAAAAAAAAAAAAAAATTGATTTTTCCACTGTTGGATAACTGGCGAGTCGAGAACAATTGAAAAGTAACTATTCTATTCAAGCGATCATGGTGACAATGTCAGTATAGTTTGATTACTTCTGTTTTAAAGTTTAAGCATACATTTTTCTTGGAGAGTAACAGGTCATAAGTGGTTTTTTATTTGTGTAATTACCTTCATCTTATAATCACTTAATGTTATATAAATAGATAAATCAAAGAATGCATCAATTTTAACTTTACAGGAGGAGTTAAGACGCACTTCGGTATCCCGACTTTTACTGTTTCATGGGGGAGACGTCAACCTTGCAGATGACAATGGTAGAACACCACTGAGTTACGCCTGTGAAAAAAGATGTAACGACCTTGTAGAAATCTTTGTGAAACACAGAGACATAGATCCTGATACGACAGATGATAAAGGTTAGTACAATACGCACGGTTCATGACGTTACTGTTTAAAAAAATCTACTTCAAGGTACAACGGCCAAAATTAGAACGAAGGGCTGCATGATGTCTATATAAGAAGGTTACAATGTAAGTACTTCAGTAACTGTGAGCAAATGCAAGCTGTTTGTTAAATCTATAATAGTTTTACTAGTATGTAATTGTGACTAAAACGTTTGGGTGTCATTCGGCAAAGAAAACAAAATAGAAGACACGTGTAAAGAAATAAGAAGAGAAGAGAAAACGAACGGAAACCGTATTTTGAAGAAAAAAATAATTCCATATACCAAAGATTTGTATAGTACTATGCAAATTCTTGCATACAAGTATACGGAATCAACGATTTCAAAATTTCAAAAAAACCTTTTCTCTCACACAATCGAAAGTTGGGTCTTGATATCATTTACAGTGTTTCTAAAACTGCTTTCTGACAAGTTCAAATCGAAATCAAATTCAGAATAATTCAGAATATCTCTAGATTTGTCACGCCACATCCTATTTGATTGTCAGCGTAGGACATGGATGTCGGTCTAAGTGTCTGTATAGACGACTTCCCGAACATTTTTAAAACATACATTATTAAAACGGATTTATTTGGATACGAGACGTGCTCCGTCATTAGTTTGATCAACAATTCCGAGATAATTTGATGCATTTGAGCGAAATATGTCATTTAATTGATCGATTGATTGATTTATGATGTTTAACGCCACTTTCAGCACTATTGTCTACATTGTGGCGGTCAGTTTTTATTGGTGGAAGAAACCGGAGTGCCCGGATAGAAACCATCGACCTTCGAGAGGAAAAGTGACAATCCAAGTCAATTAAGTTTAGAGTCGAACGCACCTGCACAGCTGACAGGCTAGTAATACAGCAGATGAACTAGTTAGATGAGACCTCCTATGTCATTTGAAGAAGAACATTAGCGGATATAATGCTGTCTGATGGATGAATTTACTGCAAAGAAATTCGTTTTCCCTATCTTTTATAGGGGATGGCTATAGACAATCTTTTATAGGGGATGGCTATAGACAATCGTTTATAGGGGATGACTATAGACAATCTTTTATAGGGATTGCTATAGACAATCTTTTATAGGGGATGGCTATAGACAATCGTTTATAGGAGATGGCTGTAGACAATCTTTTATGGGGGATGGCTACACACAATCTTTTATAGGGGATGGATATAGACAATTTTTTTATAGGGGATGGATATAGACAATCTTTAATTTCAGTATAATTTTAAAATGAAGAGAGGAACATGTCCTGTGAAAGGAAAGTTTCAAACGTACTTTGCTGAAAAGATAATTCTATAATTAGTGGATATCAAAATGAGATTGAAAGTACAGATGATGAGTGAAAAACATTTGGTTACTAGTACAGTGTACACGAAAGAACGTTGAATCACTACAACCCTGTAACTAAACTATTAAGCTATCTCTTTTTTCTAATGCTTGTCTGCATTTTATACCTGCTCAATTCTTTATTTTGTCATGTTAATTTATATTAGACACTTATTGTAGTAATCAGAATTGCCTATTAGTCTAATATAAAGGAGCAAATTCTTGGATTTACAGCATTATTATTTAAAAAAATATAGATGTCAATTATACATTATACTTATGATTTGGTTATAGTTTCTGGTGGCACCAGTCAGTTCTTTTTTTTTTTTTTAAAGATAACAATTGTCATTTTTTTACAACGCATATGTTAACCTTTAAAAGGTTTAACTATTTATAAAATTTATCGAATTTTTAGAATTCCAACATGAAGAATCAAAGGGGCATTAGCTGTCAATGTCAAATTTATTATCTCTGATTTAACTTAAATATTTGAGTTATAACATACTTAAACGTATATCCAAATTACAGAAAGTCCAAAAGAGACTGTTAATTATGCATGGAATCGTTATAATGTATAAGCATTTCGTGTGTATTTTAGACTAGACGCCATTCCAAAATTAACCATGGTCATGCAACCCGATATATACATAAATATCAATGTAAATAGTCAAGCATGTGCAATCGTCTTATGATGATTTTTCAATGCCTGTTTGATCTTATGTCAGAGATTAAAAAAATATAAATCATCATGTTACCAGTATATGCATGATTTTTTTGTTGGCCGAATCAGTCAACTACTTTTGTTTTTCTGATGGCTCATTTGTTTCACTTTTCCATAATTACATTACATGTATGTTTCATTATAATACTTTATTTTGATTGGCTAACAGCAATCTCGCGTCATTCTGAAATTAACCTTCATTTCAAAATGAAATGTAACATTTATGATGACACGAGCTTCCACAATAAAGTGCACAGGTAAATAAATAAATTTGGTGTATTTACTGTCTTCTGATTGGTTAAAAGTATTACTTTTATTTTCATTGTTGTCAATTTTTATGGCGACACGCCCACTCTGACGTTGTGTATTCATACGCCAACGTGTGTGTACGTTGTTATTGTTAATATAAATAATATGAAAAGTTCTTTGAGCCTTATTTTTGATAGAAATTTATTTATAATGAATGGCAATAATTTATTTTGAATTTATTGAACCATAAAATTAATTTTTGACTCTTCACATTTTACATTATCCGCTTCGCGGATTATTTAATGTGAAGAGTCAAAAATTAATTTTATGGTTCAATAAATTCAAAATAAATCCTAGCAAAAAAAAAAGTAATTATAAGTATTGAATGCTTCTTTTAGCAATTTTATAGAGTTGTAAAAGCGTTGACCGTGTGCACATTTTTAGAATGAAGCGCGGAATACAAAATGTACTTTGGTCAACGCTTTTACACCCCAATAAATTTACAAAAAGAAGCATTCAATTCTTAAATGTTTTTGACATTCTTTTTTTTTTTAATAATTGAACATGCTTAACACATGCGCAACCCATCTCTTGGTAAGTGTCAAATAAAAGGTTGCGTGAATGCGGATTCAAAAGAGGTTGAATTATTAACTTGCAAGCCAATAATACATTAACTATATGTTTTTTTTTTTTTTAAATGAACCAAACTGACTACTAAAGGCGAAATATTATTTCATTATTCCGTTTTTATAAACGTTTGAAATAGAAAAAAAATCATATTTTACATTTTTTTGTCAAAATCGTAGTTCAATACCCCTCAAGATATAAGCTGAAAGTCAATTCAATTGCAAATGTCATTTATCTTTTACTAGAAGATTACGTATCTTGGTATAAGTTATGATCACTTCTGGCACAAAGAACGTAGACCATTCTAAAACATGTATTACAGTTGTTATTTATTTTTTAAATCATCGATGATTTGATATAGTATGCATTTATGAAAGGTACAATGCACGATGCAGTGAGCAAAAAATACAATACAAGTTTTCCAAATCGTACAATAAAATTACTTAACGGTCATAAAATTTTATTTATTTATTTTTCTAGTTATTTTGGCTGACTTAAAATCAAAGTCAAAATCAAAAATTTTGATTTCTTGTAATGCTTATTTTGCAATTACAAAGCAAATGATTAGAAAAGTCTGGAGAATTTATTCATGCTGGCATAGAATACATTTTAAAATTATGAATATTAAAAGTTGAATCACAAAGAAATATTAAGGCTTTCATTCATTCTTACAAATTTCTCTGAATTTTCTGAAAAGACGCTTTTTTATTCAAGTTCAAATACTTTCTATAGATATTTTTTTTTTAAAAGTACGTCTGGTTAGTGATTTTAGCCTCTGTTCTAAAAGTGTTCCTTGTTTTCACATATAATTTTATTATAAAGAAGGAACAATATGTAATAATATAAAGGTATTTTATTCAACTATTTAACAGCATGATACCAAACGCAAATATTAATCCCGTTTCTTCTTCTTCTTCAGGTAACAGTCCATTACTGTACTGTACAATGGTTGGTAATGATATAGGAACCAATTCCTTGGTTCGACACTTCCGGAGGCTAGGTTTGAAAGTTGATAATGGAAACAAAGAGGGTTTTACACCCATTGTTATGGCTGCAAGAAATGGATTTATTTCCTGTGCTAGGATCTTGTTTCAACAAGGGCAGGCCTCTTTGTACGTACGCGACCCAGTCAATGACATGACCGTAGAAGAATTATTGGAGAAGAATGGCTTTACGCTTGACGACTTGCTGCCATTCGAGAGACATCAAGAAGCGAAAAGAAGATTTAAGAAGGTTATCACTTTTGCCAAGTTCATGAAAGGATTATCATCTACCCGACAGGAAACTGGGTATGATCGATCTGCTTTTCCAAGAAGATCGCTCGAAACAGTAACCGACATTTTTGATAAAGAGCGTTTCCCTCCTCCACGTCGATCAACTCTGAGATCACTACCACTTCCGCCTGTAAAGCTTTCTCCCAAAACGAAAGCAAAATGCAAAGGGAAAAATTCTTTGCGACGGGATCAATTTGTTTCAAAACCAAATGGGACAGCAGTAATACCTGCAATCGGCAGTGAACGGCGGAATAACAAGGGGTTTCACAACGTTGGCATACAGGCTTGTGAAAATTTTTGTATGAAAGATAGCTCTGAATCTGATAACACCGAGGTTGAAACGTGTTCCGAGAAGAAAGATAGCTCTGAATCTGATAACACCGAGGTTGAAACGTGTTCCGAGAAGAAAGACGAAGAATTAGACTTAGAAGTAACAAGCGACGAGAGTATATAATATATAAACCTATCATTGAAGAAATATATAATGATTTGAAATAGTTTTTTCAAGAACATGCAATGTAGCTTCATTTTGATTAAATACATTTGTTGCTAAAACCAGTGTGTATAAAGTGTGAATCCTGTTAGTTCATTTTCACTGTTGTATGCGAGTATGTCTATTGTAGAATAAAGGATGATGGGAAAAACTGCGTTTGTTTACTTTTTGAAAATATAAAATAATTGATTTGAATGTATGTTTTAACACAATTTCAATAGAATATAACTTTTTAATGTATAATAACAGGATTAAAGTCCTAAAAAGAGTAATTGAAGCAGCAGAATCCATAATATTAATTACTGAATGCGATTCATTTTAACTATAAATGCGATGAATTATCACTGTAAGTGCAATCATTTCTGATGTGGAATTTTTGAAGGTGCGATGAATTTTCATTGTTGATTTATATGTTAATTCAACATGCAACAACTGAAAATAGTTTTTAAATGACTTTACTATTGATGATATTAAGAATTTCAAATGCAAGCTTGTCGTAGATGCCTACTTGAATATACACGGGTATAACCACGTTTCATATCATGCATATTCAAGTACAAATGTATTGTTGGTGAGTTTGCTATTAGCTTGCCATGGATCCGAAAATTTACTGGAGCAAAACATCCATGAGTATAACGTATTTCTACGGCGAATTTTCCTTTAGAAGTTTGAGAACTCGCATAAAAAAGCTTTGAAAATTTGTCACGCCGTGTCAAACATATTTCTACCATATTGATAGGCTTTTGCACAACGAACAGTACAAGAATGTACAACGAACGGTACTAAAGAAAGTAAACAAACTACAAAGAGAATGAACCGTACAGTGCCAAAATTCTGAGGTCAGTTTTTCAAGTAAATGTCTTCAAAAATAATTAAAACAACGGGTTTCTCATTCGCATTATGTATTATTCACAACAACAAATCACAAAATACACGGTCGCATTGAGTGTAAGAGTCAACCAACTATGCTCTATTTGTAATTTAATCAAGTTTGAGTTACACAGATTGTTTGTTTCGCGATGTTAACAAGTAATTCACAGACCTGTCTATTTAAAATAGTCACATGGTGTTCATGTAATATAGCTGTCAGGAGCAGTAAACTTTGTTTTCGTAAGGAATACTTAACTGAACAGTGCGTCAATTAGTCTTTGGTGAAAATATAAGAACGGTCTATGTACCAACATCGCTTCGCGATGTAGCGATTAACGGATTAACGTCCGGAATCAACTATACGGCGGTTATACCCCGTGGTATAGAACCATTTTAACATATAACACTAAACTGTTTTCAATATTTCCTTGTATTCTTACAATTGCGTATTTGCTTATTTTTAACACCGACTTTTAAGAAATTAAAACATGAATTAAGGTGACTCGGCTGTTTCTCGAACTTTCTTTACTGTATTAGATGTATACACAATGGCATGATAAATATCAATTATCCAGTCATCCAAGCGTCAATTGTTTGAGCAAGATGAAAACTTTTCTACTCATTCAATCGTGAAATGAAGATCGTTCTGTGAATGCTCTTTGTTATCTAAAATGCATCCATTAGAGCTATTTTCCTAATGCTTGTAGTTTAAAGGTTTGGTTGGCTTGCTTGCTTTGTTTGTATAAATGTTTACTCAATCTTAATTACAATGCTTAAGCAAACATTTATACAAACAAAGCAAGCAAGCCACCCACACCTTTAAACTACAAGCATTAGGAAAATAGCTCTAATAACGTTTAATTAATTAGTTTGCGATTTAGATTTACTCTGCTTTTTCGGTGACGTGGATTGGCTTAACTGTCCAAGATATATTTATTCAATGATGGCATGTCATAGGAAGGGATAAATTTTATCCTATATATAGATCTTGATCTGGACAAATTATTAGAGAAAATAGAATTGACTATATTAGCAATAAGGAATTTATTGGTATATTACCTCAGACTTTCACTCACAAAGTATGTATATATAATCTCTCCTTCTGAATTCATAAATTTTGTTAGAGAGTCGGCTGAATTAAGACTTTATATAATAAAAATTAATTCATTTCCTTCTGTGAAAATGCATCGCATGTACAATAAAAATGAATCGCCCTACAGTGAAAATGAAAGTCTAGTATCATTATTCGACAGTTAACATGAATCGCATAACGAAAACAGTATAGTGGAATTTGAGTCAATTTCAACAAGCTGAATAACAAAATCTGTTTTAAGTTATACAACATTAATAATTATTTCAAAAGGTACATTTTTCTGCAAATGAAACTTAACTGCTACTTTTAAATCTCTTGCACGCTCTGTTCGTGAACTATTCTTAATATTTATCTATTTGTGTATCAATTTTGCACCGGGATGGCTGTAGGCGCGATGGAAACCCGTCCGCATCTCATACCTATATCATGAAATTATAAAAACAGTACACATTATATATTATTTCTTATATTATTCAAAAATCACGAGTTTATCGTCTGTTTATTTATCATTCTACATCAGAAATTCATCACGGATACAGTAAAAATGGCATTTCAGGATTCGCACATTACATACACTGAAAACGTTGTCCTGTAAATTATATCAATACTTATGACGAATGTAAAAAAAAAAACCGAGACTTTTTTCACTTACAATATAAAATTAGGATATGTAGTACGATTGCCAATGAGACAAGTATACAACATAGTCCAAATGACATAGATTTAAGCAATTATACGTCACTTCAACAATAAATAAAACTCGTACCGTATAGGCAGTTATAAAGCACCGACATGATAAAATGTGAAACGTTTAACAAAAACAAAAAAAACAACAACAGCCTGATTTATTACTAAACAATAAACGAAAACAAATATGATAAAAAGAATTAATGATAACAACTTGATAAGAGGCTCCTGGCTTGGGAAAGGCACATACATAATGTGTGGGATTAAACATGTTTGTGATCTCTCAACCCTCCCATAACCTGGGACAATGGTGTAACAGCACAACATAAAAATAACTGTAAAACTCAGTTGAAAGTGGCGTCCCTCATCAAATCGGCATGAAGCACTAGAACAACTAACAAAAAGAGAATAAAATAGCCGATTTATGAGTACTCGGAGTAACTAGTTCAAAGTAAATAATTCATGTTTTTCCAGACTGAAGTATCAATCAGTACACCTCCAGCGGTTCAAATTGAAAGAAGAACATATAAACAGTCCGGGAAAAGCAGTACCTTGTGCAATGTCTAAATACAAGTATATTATATCAACAGGATTTGAGACTATAGTTTTCATAAGTGTAAAGCAATACTTGTTTAGTACTTTGTGTCTTAATTTATCAAAATCAAAATCAATGTAAGTACCGATAAAAACCATATTCATTTATATACTATGGTGTTAAAATGATATCCTTTAAGAATAAGTTTATTCAAAGGATTAATAAGTTTACGTGTAACTATCGTATTTAAATATATGTGCTTTATAAACAACATTACCGTATAAATAAGGATTTTATAGCCCGTCTTTATAAGAATTTTGCAAGTTCAGCCAAAACAAATCTGTGTATGTATGAAAGAACTAGTACACCTTTTAAGTATAAATTTACGGTTACAAAATCTTTAGATTACGTTCATTGAAATCTAAAACGTCTCTCGAGAATCTAAAACGTCACTACATAATTCGATTTAAAGGGCTTGACCGTTAAATCGCGTTATCAGAGGAAGGCAAGACTTGTGACAGTTCATGCACAGGTCAATGTAACGCGCATGTCCTAATTCGATTACACGGCATATCAATCGTAACAGCTATAGCACTCCTCATAATATTCTGAATGCACGGTCTGCTAGGAAGTAGCTGAATATATCTAAGGTCAGATTGTTGAGTGTATTGTACGCATAATTAATGTAAATACTTATCTTATTCATTTTTCAATTTGCAACATATTATTGATTGGTTAATTAAAATCGGTCACATTGATAATTTCTACATTAGCGGACAATTTACTAAAGCAAGGATTTGTATATTGTATACAAATCCTTTACTAGAGTTATTATAATACGAGCGAATTTATTTTAGTTTATGTTGGATTGTATGATAAATGTTTCATTCACATGGTTTTTAATTCCAGTTACATTAATATTTTTATACGACCGCAAAAAAATTTTTGTGGTCGTATATTGGTATGACGTCGACGACGACGTCCGAAGACGCATTGGTTTTCGCACTCTAACTTTAGTTTAAGTGAATGGATCTCTATGAAATTTTACCATAAGGTTCAATATCACAAAAGGAAGGTAGGGATTGATTTTGGGGTTATGGTACCAACAGTTAAGGAATTAGGGGCCAAAAGGGGCCAAAATAAGCATTTTGTAACTTCCAGACATAACTTGTGTGTTAGTGTATGGATTTCTCTGACATTGTACCACAAGGTTCCATATCACAAAGGAATGCTGGGATTGATTTTTGGGGTAATTGCCTCAAAATTTTAGGAATTAGGGGCCAAAAGGGCAAAAACAAGCATTTTTCTAGTTTCATGACAATAACTTGTGTATAAGTGTATGGATCTTTCTGAAATTGTACTACAAGGTTCCATATCACAAAGGAAAGCTGGAATTGAGTTTGGGGTAATTGCCTGAAACGTTTAGGAATTAGGGGCCAAAAGGGGCCAAAATAAGCATTTTCTAGTTTCCAGACAATAACTTGTGTTCAAGTGTATGAATCTCTCTGAAATTGTACTGCAAGGTACCATACCTCACAGGAAGGCTGGGATTGAGTTTGGGGTGATGAATCATAAGGGGTTCAAAAATTTGGGGGATTTTTTTTTTTTTTTTCCTTTTTTTCTTTAAAATTTTCCATTTTAAGTTGGTTATTTCTGATTTATATTTAAAAGCAAATAATAATGATATGGCAGGAGATACACACCAAACAGGATGTGTAAATTATTATATAATAAGTATTGTGCAATAGCAAGAAATTTTCAATTGCACAGTATTGCGCAATAGCAAGAAATCTTCAATTGCACAGTATTGCGCAATAGCAAGAAATATCCAATAGCACAATATTGCGCAATAGCAAGAAATTGTCAATTGTACAGTATTGCGCAATAGTCAGAAATATTCAATTGCACAGTATTGCGCAATTGCAAGAAATATTCAATTGCACAGTATTGTGCAAAGAAGATACTTTGTATAAATTGCTGATTTCTTGACCAATTTCAATGGGGTTTTATTCTTGAACTCTTGGGGTTCTTTAATATGCTGAATCTAATCGTTTATTAAGTTTTTGGATTTTGGGCCCCGTTTTTAAATTGGTCCACATTGAGGTCCAAAGGGTCCAAAATTAAACTTTGATTGATTTCATCAAAATTGAATAATGGGGTTCTTTGATATGCCGAATCTAACCGTGTATTTAGATTCTTAATTTTGGTCCCGTTTTCAAATTGGTCTACATTAAGGTCCAAAGGGTCCAAAATTAAACTTAGTTTGATTTTAACAAAATTGAATTCTTAGGGTTCTTTGATATGCTGAATCTAAACATGTATTTAGATTTTGATTATGAGCCCAGTTTTCAAGTTGGTCCAAATCAGGGTCCAAAATTAAACTTTGTTTGATTTCAACAAAATTGAATATATGGGGTTCTTTGATATGCTGAATCTAACCATGTATTTAGATTTTTGATTTTTGCGCCCCGTTATCAACTTTGTCCACATTGAGGTCAAAAGGGTCCAAAATTAAACTTTGTTTGATTTCATCAAAAATTGAATTATTGGGGTTCTTTGATATGCCGAATCTAACCGTGTATTTAGATTCTTAATTTTTGGTCCCGTTTTCAAATTGGTCTACATTAAGGTCCAAAGGGTCCAAAATTAAACTTAGTTTGATTTTAACAAAAATTGAATTCTTAGGGTTCTTTGATATGCTGAATCTAAACATGTATTTAGATTTTTGATTATGGCCCAGTTTTCAAGTTGGTCCAAATCGGGGTCCAAAATTAAACTTAGTTTGATTTTAACAAAAATTGAATTCTTAGGGTTCTTTGATATGCTGAATCTAAACATGTATTTAGATTTTTGATTATGGGCCCAGTTTTCAAGTTGGTCCAAATCGGGGTCCAAAATTAAACTTTGTTTGATTTCAACAAAAATTGAGTATATGGGTTCTTTGATATGCTGAATCTAACCATGTATTTAGATTTTTGATTTTGGGCCCCGTTATCAACTTTGTCCTCATTGAGGTCAAAAGGGTCCAAAATTAAACTTTGTTTGATTACATCAAAATTGAACTGTTGGGGTTCTTTGATATGCCGAATCTAACCATGTATTTAGATTTTGGATATTGGACCATAATAGGTGAATGTCCAATTTAAAATTTTTAAGTTCTTAGACCACATTCATTCTGTGTCAGAAACCTATGCTGTGTCAAATATTTAATCACAATCCAAATTCAGAGCTGTATCAAGCTTGAATGTTGTGTCCATACTTGCCCCAACTATTCAGGGTTTGACCTCTGCGGTCGTATCAAGCTGCGCCCTGCGGAGCATTTTATTGTATCTTTATCGAGGTATTAAATAATGAAAACTGGATTCCAGGTATTTGTATTCAATTTACATTTTGTAATACAGATTATAATGGTACTGTTCCATTATCAGGTATGTTAACTATTATATTTAATAATGGGGTTGCCTTGTGAGACATTAACACCATCAAATGCAATTAATTATGGTACCATTTATTGTTCTTTAGCGTGTTTAGGACAGCAGTAAATCGTATTTATATTTCAAAGTTGAACCTTCGTTAAAAGAAATTAGTTGATAAGACTTTTGAAATGGCAGCTACAGTGTTATCTTTATAACCGATTGTTTTTGGCATGTACTAAAAGGTGGAGTGGAGTGGAGTGGAGTGGAGTGGTGGAGTGTTGGAGTGGAGTGGTGGAGTGTTGGAGTTTTGGAGTGCTGGAGTCACAGAGTGGAGTCACAGAGTGAAAACATGGAATTAGGAAATAAAGTGTAGTGGAGTTGTGGGTTCAATAGTTTTGAAATTAAACCAATTTATAAGATATTTTTGTATACATGTGTACTATAAAAATCATAGAATAAATGTTTCAACAGCGTCCTACTGCATTCATGAACATTATACCATTATAATTCACATTGGATGTGTCATGGGCATTTTTAAGGTTATATTTCCAAACAATATTAAAAAAAACATGATTAATGTTAAATGATAGATTTCTATAATTTAGGAGGGGGTGTTTCAGCAATTTTACCTTAGTTAACAACATTCTGGTGTAATTAATTTTACATTCAAAAAAAATTAAAATTATAAACTACTAGTATATTAAAAAAAACAGCATCAACAGAACAGTCATTTGCAAGAAAAACGACACTTGGCTTCTATCTGTTTCAACTGAAAAGATATGAATTTGCTTATTTGGTAAAAGATCTATGTATCTATGGCATGCCAATATACATGTATCGTTCATTTAAGTTATTTTGCCCCCTGCTGAACACATTGCGAGGGGCATGGAAATACCGGGCGTCCAAGTGTCTGTCTGTCTGTGTGTCAGTCCAGTCTTGTTAGCGCTGTCACAGGTGCAATTCTTGCCAGATTTTATTAAACTTATATATACTATAGGTTAATATCTGTAACATCTTGGGCAAGTTCTACTTTTAAAAGATTTATGCTCTTTGGAAATATAAAAATGTGCAACGCAGGTGACATTGAAACTCTGTTCTGTTATTAAATCAAGAATCAAAACTTTGTCTGTTTGATATAAAATATATAGTTTTATTCAATGATCAATTAATGATTTTTGTACATTAAAATATTTAACCTGTCCAATAAATTTTGGTCTTCACATCAGCTTCATGGGAAATCTTTTAAACTTTTAGGTCACCTCCAAAAATTAGAACTGTACTGACAATTTGCTGACAGACATTGAATATACGTGGAAAAGGTCATAAAATTGTATTTTATCAGTAAACTTTTTATCACAAGCAATGCCAGAAAACAATTAAAAATATTTTGTAACAAGGCAGAGGTTAAATGTGTCACAATAAATCTTTAAAATGTGATCAACTGAGAATGTGAACCTATATGGAAAGGCTTGCTGGACCATAAGCCATTGCTAGATTCTAATCCAGAACAGCAACATGTCCAAGAAATTCTTTCTAAGGAAAAGCTATGCAGAGGCTGTCAGAGGAGTATCAGAAGAAAAAGAGAAAGGTAAGTTTTTTTTTTGTGTCTATCATGTATTTCTCTGTCATTGTAACATAATTTTGTGCAATACACTTGCCTTTAAATGGAGGTTAGGGTTGTGGTCCCACTTGTTATAAAACAAGAGGCACAAAGGAGCAAATGCCTTACATTGGTTTAATGGATGAGAGAGGATTTATGTGTACAGTAAGCAGTATCACTTTTCTGAATCTGAAATTTTTTCTGAATTTTTACACAAAAGGATATCTGTCCTCTTTCAAACTCCTTGTTTTGCTATGAAAACCCCAAAGAATCCAATATGTAAAAAAAAGAAACAATTGAAAATGGGGGAATCCATAATTACAATTAAGACTTCATAATTATGTAAAGTAAAATTCAAGCTCAGAGAATATTTCGTATGTGCTATATAACTGGGATACCTATAAGATGCAGTCACAATATAGAAAGAAGTCAACAAAACAATATAGGTTCACGTGTTTATCAGTTGGTTACACAAATGAAACAGAAAGCTGGTTTCTATGAAATGAATATGTAGGTTTATTTTATTTTGTTATACAGCTGTCTAAAACTACTGCTGATATCAGATAAGATGTGAAATTTAAAATAATTTTGATGTAAAAATTGTTAAAGATGTCCAGGAATAACTCCATGAATGCATTATTACTAAAGATATAACTGTTTTCAATTTTCAATGTTTATTATCAATTTTAGATATCTTTTGATTCTTAAATATTCTCCTATTTATATCTTTCAGACTGCTACAGGCTCCATTAACCTCAAGAGTATCCGGGGATGATACCAGGGAGAAGGAAAACATACTGTCAATGTCAGCATCTGATAGTAATATCGACAAATATACCAACCGAATTCTCGTGGATATTTTTAATGATGCCTCACAAATTTCAACAAAAAAAGGCAACATAATCCAATCCCCTGGTTGTACAGACATTTTCTATGTGGCTGATAATAAATCGAAAAAAGCTAAGGAGGTGGCAGTTAATTTCAAAAGTTGGAATATCAAATGTGAAAAAGTGTGTTTCAGATTTAATGCATATTCCATTTGTGAGCACACACTTGCTTTGGCCGAAAGTCGTGGCGGCCTGAGGGACTACTTAGCAAAATATAAATTAAAAAAGAACAGGGTTACGGTTACGAAAATATCTAACTTTGGTTTGTCTAAAACAAGAGGAAAAAAAGCATCAAGTGCGACACAAAAAAGGAAGGGCTCTGCTAACAAACAGTCATTAGAGGTGAATGAGTATAGACAAGACACTGAAGTTCAAAGACCGGATTTAAATAAACAACCATTCCATCTTACTTTCATAGCTGGAATAATAAGAAAATGTTACGGCTGTGGACAATCATTTTCAGATAAGCATAGAAATGTTCCAAATGATCTTGTGTTAAAAAGATATGATCATAGAATGTATTTAAGTCCAAGATCTAAAATCTTGAAACAATCTGTTTCTCTACAAAACACATTTTTCATTTAAATGTTGACTGTGCAAGAAAAAGGATCCTCAGTTTGAATTCCAAGATGTTTTAATCCATAACGAAATAAAGCAAAGTTTATCAGATGAGCATTTGCTTTTACTAGAATCGCTAGGAATTCAACGTTAAATGTTCAGGACAATAGATAAAGTTTTAATTTTACAATAAAATTTGTTGAAAATGTTTTCTTTATATACTTATATCTTACGGTATATCTAAATATATATACATGTATATATTAATTTATTTATGCTTTTCGGTATTGTTTTCATAATATGCAGAACCTATATAGTGTGTGGTTTGTACTGATTTAACATCTGTTTATTTTATCAAATTAATCAAAACAACAATATTTCTCATCTATTTAAGTTATTTAGTTTCTGAGGTTATAGTGATGACAGTTTTATGGGTTCTATGGACAGGCGATGGTGGCTAGATACATTTTCCTTATCTATTTTTAATTGGAAGAAACAAACTATTTTAAATAGTACAGTCATTAAATTAACATGTAAGATAAAATCTAAGTGAAAATGTTGATTGACAATTTAATTTTATAATATCATAATCCATTGTTAATAAAAATATTAATAATTTTAATATTTTTATCACAAGATGATTTTTTAGCCTCTGTTTGATTCTAACATATTTTGCCGGGAATAAGACATACATTTTTTTTACTAGGGACTAAACCTACCACAATTTGGAAATTAACATAAGCACTATGTGTACTTTAATGCATGATTTTTTATTATTAATTGTTTTGGCTTTTAACTAGCTGTCAGTAACTGCGAGTACTCTCAAATCGTACATTCTTGTTTATTTGACCTGTTGATACTAATTGTAATGCTTTTTTGTTATTTAATGTTATTCAGGGTTATATCTGGTCTATATACCAGCTTTGATAAGTGTTTGGTACTAATATAAATTTCCACTTCGTAGTATGAACATCAAAATTATTTATTTTGTTAAAATATTTCCTTTCTCTATTGTAACTGTATACGTATACCTAACAACAAAATTATTTTATTTACCTGTGTTTAAAGTTATTGCAAATGGCTGATATTTCTGTTCGAGCATATTGTTTTTCTTAAATTGTTTAACATTTCATACCGATATAACATGTTACTTTTATTATTCTTCCTTAGGTTATTTATTTTGAATTTACATTGTATCATAGGTCAAATTTATTTGTTCAGTGTATGTTCAATGGTGTTAATATGTCCTTTGATTGAGTTAAGCTATTTCAGTTGATATTTTATAGTGTGTCTTTCTATGTTGTGATGTTACACTATTGTTTCAGAAAAAGGGTGAAGGTTTGGTACCATTAAAACGTTTAAACCCGCTGCATTTGTTTGCACCTGTCCTAAGTCAGGAATCTGATGTTCAGTAGTTGTCGTTTGCTGATGTGGTTCATAAGTGTTTCTCGTTTCTCGTTTTTATATAGATTAGACCGTTGGTTTTCCCGTTTGAATGGTTTTACACTAGTAATTTTTGGGGCCCTTTATAGCTTACTGTTCGGTGTGAGCCTAGGCTCCGTGTTGAAGACCGTACTTTGGCCTATAATGGTTTACATTTATAAATTTTGACTTGGATTGAGAGTTGTCTCATTGGCACTCATACCACATCTTCTTGTATCTATTTAATAGAAGTTTTGTGAGCTCGTCCAAAATCAATTTTAACTGCATAGGTTACTGGACCTTTGCTTCCCCCTTCTTATTAAAAATACACTACAATTCAGGACAGTACAGAAAATTACACGACAGACATTATAATCCCACCTCCAACTTAGCTGTCATAAAATGCTACCCAAAATATTGTCCAACTTTGATGAAAAATCAAATATTGATTGTTGGATATGTTAAGTATTTCACTCCATGACTCCACTCCAACTCTCCACCACTCCACTCCACCTTTTAGTACATGCCATTGTTTTCGGTCAGTCAAATAATTTTGCGTTGCATATATATTAATATTTATTTCAAATCATATAATATATATATATATGTTCATTTATATTTCGTAGTAATGTCTTTACACATATTTTATTCTTATTTGAAAGTATAAAATGTATATTATTTAATTATATTTGTTCATTTATTGGAAGGTTTACGATGCCTGAGTAGAAAAGGCGTTCAAAGAGGTGTTACAATTGGGGTAAAGAAAACTGCTTTAGCCATCCGAAATGTCAAAATAGCTACGCATCTAAAACAGAAACTGAAAATTTCATTCATCAGCAGGACCATCTACATGTATGTCAGTCGGAGAATCGACAGTATGCCTTTAAGTTATCTAAATACATTAATGAAACAGGTACATTTTTATTCTTTAATTTTAATGTAGCTAATTAAGTACATGACATTTTGGCTTTAACAATGATTTGAGTTGTAACATTTCGATCATAATAAGGAAAACGATTTTAAATGGCGAATATTATATTGATCCGGATTGCTTTTACTATGAAAGACCGTACCATGAATAAGAATAAGATTAAGATTGATTTATTTATTGGTTTATTATCTATATATCTCATACAGATTAAGATAAACTGAAAACATTTCAACATTGATCTATTTTATAATCACACTAAGGAGGTATAGTCCCGCATTCATTTTATATTCAAAGCATTTTAGTATGTGTACATATCACGAAGGATTTTTACAATTATTCTAATGATATCATTCTCACTACAAGTATACCTATATTTGATTTTATTTTCATCTGTCATCTTTATATTAGAGAGAACTATTTCACTAATTTCGGAAACTATTTCTGCCCTATTTGTACGAAGTATATACATGTATATATATCTAAAAAAAATGGTATCTCGCAGCTATACAAAATTCATCACCGGTAAATATCAATGATATCAGCAAGTACACTGATGCATTTTATACGACCGCAAAAATTTTGTGGTCGTATATTGGTATGACGTTGGCGTCGTCGTCGTCGTCGTCGTCGTCGTCGTCGTCGTCGTCCGGCGTCGTCGTCGTCGTCCGAAGACACATTGGTTTCGCACTCTAACTTTAGTTTAAGTAAATGGACCTCTATGAAATTTTACCATAAGGTTCAATACCACAAAAGGAAGGTTGGGATTGATTTTGGGGTTATGGTACCAACAGTTAAGGAATTAGGGGCCAAAAGGGGCCAAAATAAGCATTTTGTAACTTCCAGACAATAACTTGTGTGTAAGTGTATGGATCTCTGACATTGTACCACAAGGTTCCATATCACAAAGGGAATGCTGGGATTGATTTTGGGGTAATTGCCTCAAAATTTTAGGAATTAGGGGCCAAAAGGGGCAAAAATAAGCATTTTCTAGTTTCAGGACAATAACTGTGTGTAAGTGTATGGATCTTTCTGAAATTGTATTACAAGGTTCCATATCACAAAGGAAAGCTGGAATTGAGTTTGGGGTAATTGCCTAAACATTTAGGAATTAGGGGTCAAAAGGGCCAAAATAAGCATTTTCTAGTTTCAGACAATAACTTGTGTTCAAGTGTATGGATCTCTGAAATTGTACTACAAGGTACCATACCTCAAAGGGAAGGCTGGGATTGAGTTTGGGGTGATGAATCATAAGGGGTTCAAAAATGGGGAGATTTTCATTTTTTCCTTTTTTCCTTTTTTTTTCTTTAAAATTTTCCATTTTAAGTTGGTTATTTCTGATTTATATTTAAAAGCAAATAATAATGATATGGCAGGAGATACACACCAAACAGGATGTGTAAATTATTATATAATAAGTATTGTGCAATAGCAAGAAATTTTCAATTGCACAGTATTGCGCAATAGCAAGAAATATCCAATAGCACAATATTGCACAATAGCAAGAAATTGTCAATTGTACAGTATTGCGCAATAGCAAGAAATATTCAATTGCACAGTATTGTGCAATTGCAAGAAATATTCAATTGCACAGTATAGTGCAAAAGAAGATACTTTGTATAAATTGCTTATTTCTTGACCAATTTCAATGGGGTTTTATTCTTGAATTCTTGGGGTTCTTTAATATGCTGAATCTAACCGTGTATTAAGTTTTTGGATTTTGGGCCCCGTTTTTAAATTGGTCCACATTGAGGTCCAAAGGGTCCAAAATTAAACTTTGTTTGATTTCATCAAAAATTGAATTATTGGGGTTCTTTGATATGCCGAATCTAACCGTGTATTTAGATTCTGAATTTTTGGTCCCGTTTCAAATTGGTCTACATTAAGGTCCAAAGGGTCCAAAATTAAACTTAGTTTGATTTTAACAAAAATTGAATTCTTAGGGTTCTTTGATATGCTGAATCTAAACATGTATTT
Source organism: Mytilus coruscus (assembly GCA_017311375.1). Lineage (NCBI taxonomy): Eukaryota > Metazoa > Mollusca > Bivalvia > Mytilida > Mytilidae > Mytilus > Mytilus coruscus. Next base: position 78,340,396 of record CM029599.1, on the reverse strand, counting down.
AGATTTTTGATTATGGGCCCAGTTTTCAAGTTGGTCCAAATCGGGGTCCAAAATTAAACTTTGTTTGATTTCAACAAAAATTGAATATATGGGGTTCTTTGATATGCTGAATCTAACCATGTATTTAGATTCTTAATTTTTGGTCCCGTTTTCAAATTGGTCTACATTAAGGTCCAAAGGGTCCAAAATTAAACTTAGTTTGATTTTAACAAAATTGAATTCTTAGGGTTCTTTGATATGCTGAATCTAAACATGTATTTAGATTTTTGATTATGGGCCCAGTTTTCAAGTTGGTCCCAATCAGGGTCCAAAATTTAACTTTGTTTGATTTCAACAAAATTGAATATATGGGGTTCTTTGATATGCTGAATCTAACCATGTATTTAGATTTTTGATTTTTGGGCCCCGTTATCAATTTTGTCCACATTGAGGTCAAAGGGTCCAAAATTAAACTTTGTTTGATTTCATCAAAATTGAATTATTGGGGTTCTTTGATATGCCGAATCTAACCGTGTATTTAGATTCTTAATTTTGGTCCCGTTTTCAAATTGGTCTACATTAAGGTCCAAAGGGTCCAAAATTAAACTTAGTTTGATTTTAACAAAATTGAATTCTTAGGGTTCTTTGATATGCTGAATCTAAACATGTATTTAGATTTTGATTATGGGCCCAGTTTTCAAGTTGGTCCAAATCAGGGTCCAAAATTAAACTTTGTTTGATTTCAACAAAGATTGAATATATGGGGTTCTGTGATATGCTGAATCTAACCATGTATTTAGATTTTTGATTTTTGGGCCCCGTTATCAACTTTGTCCACATTGAGGTCAAAAGGGTCCAAAATTAAACTTTGTTTGATTTCATCAAAATTGAATTCTTGGGGCTCTTTGATATGCTGAATCTAACCATGTATTTAGATTTTGGATATTGGACCATAATAGGTGAATGTCCAATTTAAAATTTTAAGTTCTTAGACCACATTCATTCTGTGTCAGAAACCTATGCTGTGTCAAATATTTAATCACAATCCAAATTCAGAGCTGTATCAAGTTTGAATGTTGTGTCCATACTTGCCCCAACTATTCAGGGTTCGACCTCTGCGGTCGTATCAAGCTGCGCCTGCGGAGCATTTTATTATATTTGATATTTATCTAACAACCAATTTGAATTAGGCAAGAGAGCTCATCCAGTATATGAGCAAATAAGACTTGGAGCTAGCAGGGTTCAGGTCATAAGTTGAAACGAGCAGTTTCGGTTAAAGAAAACAATTTCACAGTTTTGTAATCGGGGACCAGTCGATTTAGATCTATGGCTATTATTCATGTACCATGATCACAACAAATCATTCATACCCTGTCTGTATTATGTATAAATAATGTGATCAGAACTATTGCTCTTGCACTAGGATAAACCATCATTACTCACACAGCTTTTTGCACACATTTTGATCGTGCTCAGAAAAATAAAATGCTACATGTAATGGACAAGATAATCAAATGTTGATTTCAAGATTTCTATAACTATCAAACATTTACATAAGCTGAAAATATTATTGCCATCTGTTTGTAGTTCAAGTAACGAATCTTTATTGTTTTTGGGGTTTGTTTAGTCTAGCTTTTTGGATTTTTCATATAGTGGAACTAGTAGCAATTAATTCACTTGCGCATTATCAACTTTAAAGTTCAAATGATATTAGTTTTACAGAAAATAATGTTTCCATTTGTCTCAAATTTTAGAAAACTGATCACCAAGGCAAGATAGTTTTACTACTATACTTAGAAAAAGTAATCGGTGGTTCATGTCCGTCATATTTGTTTTCGTAAACTGTTTCTTTCTAAATTAGGCCGTTAGTTTTCTCAATTGAATTGTTTTATATTTTTCATGTCGGGGCCTCTTAAAGCCGACTATACGGTATTGGTTTTCTCATTGTCGAAGGGTGTATGGTTGCATATAATTGATTACATTCACTTCATTCGAACTTTAATGGATAGTTGTCTCACTGGCAATCATACCACATCTCCTTAATTTTATATTAGAGAATTTAAGTTTAGTTGTTTTTGTTAGAAAATTTATAATCTTTTAATTAGCATTAATAACGAATAGAGAAGAAATAGTATACACTATTCTGAATTGCAAGTTACGTTTACAAACATTATCACCAGATGTTTATATCATTAATAAAATTTCGTCTGAAAATTGTTGATACAAATTTACAACCTCAGCGAGTTAATTGTCTGGGTTAATGGTTTTCTTTAATCTTATTCATATCATTACAGAGGTCAAGACAAGTTCAAATAGTAGTCTGCATTTTAGCTACATGTAATTGATAAATTGATTTTATTGCCTTTTTGATTTAGATTTAATAGTAGCGTATATCTCAGACTGTTAAACTGCTAATTAATACGATTTTGTTATCTGAAAGAGAAACAACGAAATTGGGTTAAATACTGTGATCTGTTACACACTGAATGTTTATGTATTTACGTATTTTAGAGAATATTCGTTTTTGTAAGCAGTCATTAATGATTTGGGATAACAATTGTCGTCGAACGCCATTCACATGATATGCAATATATAAAAAAAAAAAAAAAAAAAAAAAAAAAATTTTACACGATTCCAGTTTTAATGTATTGACGAGCGCGCTGAAGGCGGCAAATATTCCATCGGCTATTTGTTTTGGTGGGGGGGTCTTAACTGCACCTTAGATTAAAAAGTTTTTGTCTGGGCAACATGATTCATTTATTAGTTTTAATTGGCTCTGAACTAGCTTTCAGTAACTGTGAGTACTCTTGGAAGGGTACTTGGTGTCTTTAGTCTATTTGTTAGTTCTTCATTGTGCTTTGTGTCGTTCTGATGAGTAAAACCTACCTCAACTATGTTTTATGTTGTGTTGTTAACCATTGTCCCCGGCTACGGGAGGGCTTAGTTCTCACAAACTTGTTGTTTCTCGCAGTCTTTTATACTTGTTTACATTCAATTGATTTATACTTAAATATGGCCTTGTTTTCTTGTTTGGATTGTTGCCGGGCATTTTATTGCTATTATACTGTATTTACTATTTTCAATGCTGAAAGCTGTACGGTGGCCTATAGTTGTTTACGACCCCGCCATTACGTTTTTGCCTCATTGACATTCATGTCAGATCTTCTTGTTTTATCTTTTCTGATGGTAAAGTCAAATTCAGTCATTGGTAATATAAAAGTATTAATCATACATCAGATTACCAACAAAACAGTTGGCAAGTCAAATATCTTTATCTGTTATGATACCAATTTTAATTATTTGTCTATATTGTAAATTATCAATCTGGAGCTGATTATTGATTGATTGTCAATTTTAAGATCTTTCATGTTTTCACAAGCGTGATATGATAGTGGGATTTTCAATCACAAAACATGACTTCGTTTGTGCTCGGAAGTTTGTAGTTGCTCATGCTTGTGTTCTCTTATACATTTTTGTATTTCAATTTGTTAGCAAGGTCAATGTGTTATGAGGTACTTTAATTAAAGAGATAAACTAATCGTATGCTCATTCTCGAAGAACCCCGCAATGTTAAGTAATCCACTAAAATGGACATGACATCGGATTAAGCGTTCTATACGATAGGACTTAACTTATAAGCGGTATTGATTTTCTCCAAGATTTGTTACCGTAGTCAAATTTGCTTGGTCCCAATGTTACCAAGATTGCAATACAAGAACAAGATTCCAAATAAGTGATTGAACCAAACTACAGTGAGAAGAAATAATTTATAGTTTATTAGTCAGATATTGAAATTTATCTAATTTTATACAAGACTTCACAATTTTAGTTATGCTTTTATCAATTTTCACCATTTATTATCTAGTTATGCTATTATCATCCATTTATTGTCCATCAAACGGCGAAGTTGGTCATTGGCTTCGGGAATCTGTTAGCTAGTAGTTACTGCGGTCAGATTCTTGTTGTTACAGAATATTACAATCCGAGTTATATCGACTCTCAATTTATGGTACTGGTTGGCGGTAACAAGTTCCAAAACATTCTTTATGAAATGATTGTTTTGAACTTGTTTAGTGGCGGACTTTATAGGCTGCACCAGTACCAATGAACTTGATTTATCACTATATTATTATTTAATTTAGAACATTAATCCATGTAATCTTCATTTCCACCTCAAACGTAGTTTCTCATGTTGATTTTGGACATCTGTTGCCAGGGTTCAATTCAGCACCCCATTATTTCAAAATTTCATTTCATTTTAGTTTTTATTTGAATTTTGAATTTTATTTATCTATTTTATTTTAATGATTTGATTTGCATTTTGAATTTGCATCTAATTTACGGTTGCCCAAAGACCCTTTATTTATGGGTTGGTAACCGACAGAAGCCATGATCTTACTTCGCCAATAAAATATATTTTGACTTCAATAACGTCTTCTCTCTTATAATTCGATTTAAAGGGCTTGACCGTTAAATCGCGTTATCAGAGGAAGGCAAGACTTGTGACAGTTCATGCACAGGTCAATGTAACGCGCATGTCCTAATTCGATTACACGGCATATCAATCGTAACAGCTATAGCACTCCTCATAATATTCTGAATGCACGGTCTGCTAGGAAGTAGCTGAATATATCTAAGGTCAGATTGTTGAGTGTATTGTACGCATAATTAATGTAAACCCACCCATCCCTCCTCTTTTAGTTTATCGATACTGCTGTTTTATGTTTTTATTTTACAGATTTCTGCTTTTCTCTAACTTCAACGTAGAACTCCTGTCACGGCTTCTGGATTTACAACTCTTCGCCAGACTATAAACACAATTAACCACAGTACGACCGTCCATCTGACTAGTGATAACGGATTAACAGTCATAGTGTACCGATAAATAATGTTATGACAGTCTTTTAGCAGAGTTCATCACTAGGTCGGACTTTATAGGCTGCACCAGTACCAATGAACTTTTATCACTATATTATTTTTAATTTAGAACATTAATCCATGTAATCTTCATTTCCACCTCAAACGTAGTTTCTCGTGTTGATTTTATACGACCGCAAAAATTTTGTGGTCGTATATTGGTATGACGTTGGCGTCGTCGTCGTCGTCGTCGTCGTCCGGCGTCGTCTCATCGTCCGAAGACGCATTGGTTTTCGCACTCTAACTTTAGTTTAAGTGAATGGATCTCTATGAAATTTTACCATAAGGTTCAATATCACAAAAGGAAGGTTGGGATTGATTTTGGGGTTATGGTACCAACAGTTAAGGAATTAGGGGCCAAAAGGGGCCAAAATAAGCATTCTTGTAACTATCAGACATAACTTGTGTGCTAGTGTATGGATCTCTCTGACTTTGTACCACAAGGTTCCATATCACAAATGGAATGCTGGGATTGATTTTGGGGTAATTGCCTCAAAATTTTAGGAATTAGGGGCCAAAAAAGGGGCAAAAAACAAGCATTTTTCTAGTTTCATGACAATAACTTGTGTGTAAGTGTATGGATCTTTCTGAAATTGTACTACAAGGTTCCATATCACAAAGGGAAAGCTGGAATTGAGTTTGGGGTAATTGCCTGAAACGTTTAGGAATTAGGGGCCAAAAAGGGGCCAGAAATAAGCATTTTTCTAGTTTCCAGACAATAACTTGTGTTCAAGTGTATGGATCTCTCTGAAATTGTACTGCAAGGTACCATACCTCAAAGGGAAGGCTGGGATTGAGTTTGGGGTGATGAATCATAAGGGGTTCAAAAATTTGGGGGTTTCTTTTTTTTCTTTAAAATTTTCCATTTTAAGTTGGTTATTTCTGATTTATATTTAAAAGCAAATAATAATGATATGGTAGGAGATACACACCAAACAGGATGTGTAAATTATTATATAATAAGTATTGTGCAATAGCAGGAAATTTTCAATTGCACAGTATTGCACAATAGCAAGAAATCTTCAATTGCACAGTATTGCGCAATAGCACGAAATATCCAATAGCACAATATTGCGCAATAGCAAGAAATTGTCAATTGTACAGTATTGCGCAATAGCAAGAAATGTTCAATTGCACAGTATTGCGCAATTGCAAGAAATATTCAATTGCACAATACAAAAGAAGATACTTTGTATAAATTGCTTGTTTCTTGACCAATTTCAATGGGGTTTTATTCTTGAACTCTTGAGGTTCTTTAATATGCTGAATCTAACTGTGTATTAAGTTTTTGAATTTTGGGCCCCGTTTTAAATTGGTCCACATTGAGGTCCAAAGGGTCCAAAATTAAACTTTGTTTGATTTCATTAAAATTGAATTATTGGGGTTCTTTGATATGCCGAATCTAACCGTGTATTTAGATTCTTAATTTTGGTCCTGTTTTCAAATTGGTCTACATTAAGGTCCAAAGGGTCCAGAATTAAACTTAGTTTGATTTTAACAAAATTGAATTCTTAGGGTTCTTTGATATGCTGAATCTAAACATGTATTTAGATTTTGATTATGGGCCCAGTTTTCAAGTTGGTCCAAATCGGGGTCCAAAATTAAACTTTGTTTGATTTCAACAAAAATAAATATATGGGGTTCTTTGATATGCTGAATCTAACCATGTTTTTAGATTTTTGATTTTTGGGCCCCGTTATCAACTTTGTCCACAATGAGGTCAAAAGGGTTCAAAATTAAACTTTGTTTGATTTCATCAAAAATTGAATTATTGGGGTTCTTTGATATGCCGAATCTAACCGTGTATTTAGATTCTTAATTTTTGGTCCTGTTTTTAAATTGGTCTACATTAAGGTCCAAAGGGTCCAAAATTAAACTTAGTTTGATTTTAACAAAAATTGAATTCTTAGGGTTCTTTGATATGCTGAATCTAAACATGTATTTAGATTTTTGATTATGGGCCCAGTTTTCAAGTTGGTCCAAATCGGGGTCCAAAATTAAACTTTGTTTGATTTCAACAAAAATTGAATATATGGGTTTCTTTGATATGCTGAATCTAACCATGTATTTAGATTTTTGATTTTTGGGCCCCGTTATCAACTTTGTCCACATTGAGGTCAAAAGGGTCCAAAATTAAACTTTGTTTTGATTTCATCAAAAATTGAACTCTTGGGGTTCTTTGATATGCTGATTCTAACCATGTATTTAGATTTTGGATATTGGACCATAATAGGTGAATGTCCAATTTAAAATTTTTAAGTTCTTAGACCACATTCATTCTGTGTCAGAAACCTATGCTGTGTCAAATATTTAATCACAATCCAAATTCCTAGCTGTATCATGCTTGAATGTTGTGTCCATACTTGCCCCAACTATTCAGGGTTCGACCTCTGCGGTCGTATCAAGCTGCGCCCTGCGGAGCATTTTATTTTTTATGTTGTGCTGTTATAAATTTTTCGAACGATATGGACAGTTTAGAGTAGCCTAAAATTAATTTTCATCTAAATTGTTTATTGTAAAAAGAACCCCTGGACATAGTCCTTTAACATATGATTTCGCATTTTTTTTATTCCATTTACACGTTTCAGGCTGATATTTTCATTTTTCATTTTCTAGGTCGACTACCCTGGACCTTGATTAAAATCGTTTTAGTCCTAAGGAATAGATAGTTTTTTGCATGAAAAAAAATGAAGTCACATTGTACACTCCAATGACACAATAACACCGAAAAATCTTATCATAATTCCATGGCCAAATAAAATTAAAAAAAGAAAACTTAAAAAATAGTCAAATTTGATTTGCTTTAAATGCAACTGTACCGTTGGTTTGAAGTGAGAGTTGGGCGGATCACAATAATGAGTTTGATATCATATTTGGGCATATGCCATACAAACACCATGATATGTCTTTCGTCAGTTACTTGTCGACTGTGTTGTCTTAAAGTTCTTCTCCCTTTTTTTGGGTTCAATTGTATTTTTCTAGTGAAAAATATGACTTTTTTTTTCTAAATTTACAAGTAACTTAAGTTGAGACATTTATAATTATTTGACATTTACTATTACCTGAAAACGTATAACGAAAACGACCGTATGTTTTTCTGTGCCTAACCTACGACATTAGAGGGGCATTATGTTTTTGGGTCTGTGCGTCCGTTCGTTCGTTCGTCCGTCTGTCCCGCTTCAGGTTAAATTTTTTGGTCAAGGTAGTTTTTGATGAAGTTGGAGTCCAATCAACTTGAAACTTAGTACACATGTTTCCTATGATTTGATCTTTCTAATTTTAATGCCAAATTAGAGTTTTGAACCCAATTTCACGGTCCACTGAACATAGAAGATGATTGTGCGAGTTGGGCATCCGTGTACTATGGACACATTCTTGTTTATTATTTAAAATGATGGAGGTAATCTAGTAATTGTGGTCTATTTACGTTTGTACTCCATAAGGGTATCCCTTAGACAAAAGGGCACGTTTAAAAATTGTCTCAGATCACTAGGTCTCTTTTAAGCAAATAAATCATTCAAATTTAACGGTTTTGAATATTTTATAGGTCACAGGTCCTTTAAAATGAGACGTCAGGTCGCAAGGTCTCCGACCTAGTAACCACTTAGGCTTTAAGTCCATCTTGGAGCCACACATTTAAATTGATTATTTTGATTTGAGGATGCCCATATTAGATAATACTGTATGAATGTTTATTTTCATTCTGTATGCACAACCATTTCCAAAATTTCAAAGTCCTCTTGCCTCCTAAGTTTAACTAAATAAGTGTCCCTTTACAATTTAAACTTGTGCTTACTTTTTTAGGTATCTGTGTTTCAATATACCATTGTTCAATGTATTACCATCATACATCTATGTCTTCAAACTGATCAACATTAAACGGACATTAGCTACAATTTTGACAAAAATTTGAAATACTTTTTGTTTTGTTTCAAGTATTAATAAAAGCCGAATCTTGAATTAATATTTCGTTTTAAGCAGTAAGTTTGACCCTAATTCGTCAAAATAAGCCCAAGAACATCGCTGACTTGCAAGTGATTAATTCGACCTCGTGTGAATCAATATTCATGTGAACTTCAATTTAACCCCTTAGCTGGAGATGGGTTACGCATGTACTAGGCGTGTTCAGCTTTTAAAGGAAAAAGAATGTCGACATTGAGAGTGAAACCAGGGTTAATCATTTCGTTGACTGATTCGATCCACAAAAAAAATCATTCTTATACAGGTAAAAAACGATGATTACCATACTTTTTTAACCAGTCCTATAATATGAAATCAAACAGACCTAGAAAAATCCAATTGCACGTGGTCGCTGTTTATTTATATTTATATTTATGTTTATATCGGGTTATATGACCATCGGCAGTCTTCGGAGGTCATTTCGATGGTTATTTAGATGGCGTCTAGACAAAAATACACACTAAATACTGATAAATATTATCGAGTCCAAGCCATGTTTATTGTTTATTTTAGACTTTTCGTAATTTGGTTATACGTTTAAGTATGTTGTAAATCAAGTATGAGAATTTGAGTCAAATCGGTGAACATGAATTTGACAGCTTATTCCTTCTTAAAGCTATATTTTAAAAAAAAACCGGCATGACAAAATGAGAACCAGTTTTAAAGAGAAAACCAACAGCTTGGTTATAATAAAAACAATAAATAAATAAATAAATATGGCAGACAACTACTAGGCATACGACCATCTCTGTCACATTAAATTCCTGACTTATGGAATAAATTAAGTTTTTGAATGTTAAATAATAGTATGGATAAATTATTTAAAAAAAAATCATCTTTAAATTGCAGTGAAAAATAACCTAACAGATAGATTACCGTACTTGTATTTGGCGACACCTTTTGGAACTTTGGGTCCTCAATCTCAATGCTCTTCAACTTCGTCCCTTTTTTGGGAAGTTTGCTATAGCAATACTTTCCAAAGGCGTCGGCCTCTAACTTCCGGTGACAGACTATCGCAAATGTTCTGCTCCAAGATAATGTAGTACTAGTGTTTGAATACTGATTCTAGGACGATGCTTTTGAAATTTTGAGTCCTTTTGAAAAGATTACAGTTTGAATAAAAAAGAAATGAATGTTCAACGACAATTCAGATGAATTTAACTTCATTTTGAAAATGATTTATTACAAACACTACTTCGCGGATTTTCCATGTGCTGAAGAGAAAATCAAAAGATATCTACACGAGACATCGTTTCAATCATGAATATTTCATGAATGAACATTTTCCCGCGCAATTTTTACTACGTACGATATTTACTAATGTTTAGTATTAAATATAAAGTAAAAGCCAGAGTGTATCGAAAGAATCCCGTATGACTGACATTACGGAATGCAACGTACTTTTTAACATGTTTATATTTTGACCAAGCCGTCGGATAATTGACAAGTGATAAAAGTTTGATTGAACAATTATACACAGGTGACAGAAATACTCGATAATCATATGGCTTATGTCACACGCCAAGGATGAGTAAAGGTAAATACCGGCTATGATAGAAAAGTGCATGTTTTTGTCAAAACATCGATCCTGAGACTACTATAACACATATATGTGTTATGTGTTATAGTAGTCTCAGATCGATCGGAAGGTTTTAATGCCGAAAAACATTTGAAAACTTTTGAATTCCGCTATTTAAATACTAGCTATTTCACATTCCAATGTGAATTTAAGGACCTTTACTCGTCCAGCATGCTCAGTCACGTGGATCAAACTGACAGCTGAAAAACATTGACTCAACGACAGTTCGTACAGAACATATCACAGCCCATGTCCTCAGTGTTACGATTAACAATAACATTTGTACACAAATCGTTACAAGGATAAGGCAGACAAGTCAGCTTCTACCGTTAGAATAACTCAGTGTATCAAGACAAGTGCTGTAGCAACATGACTAAATAAAATCTGTCCATGTAATAGCAAAATGACTTTCTTACTCTAAGTGCTAGTCCAAATAATTATGACGAACGTAAAATCTCAAATGTTATTGCCTTAATGCTAAATGTCACAGCATCAACTTTAAAATGTGTTACAGTTTTATAAGCACCTCTATGAATCTAGTGTTTAAAAACTTTTTATTCCTTTCGTCATACTGCTATTGTTATGTCCCCACCGTATTAAGTTTTACCCTTTTTCTTCTGTTAGTACATGTACGTCCCTTAATTGTACATACGTCCGTACATCCAAAAATTAGTTTCTGTTCTCTAACTTTAGTTTTCCTAAACCAAATTGTATGAAACTTATACGCAATACTTATTTCTACAAAACACAGGTCAAGTTGAATTTTGGTGGCGTCGATTTTACAATTCTAGAGTTATGCTCCTTAACAAATGGAAAAGTTGCTTGAATTTTTTGTTTACGATCTCTAACTTTAGTTTGTCTCAACCAAATGTTATGAAACTTATACACAAAGCTCATTATCACAAAACACTGTTTAGATTTGAGTTTTGGTGGCGGCCGTCAGTTTTACTGGTCTAGAGTTATGCCCCTTTACAAATTTAAAAATTGTGATTGTTGTCTAGCCTTCGACTTTTGTCGAAAAAGTGAGACATAGCGATCCTACATATTGTCGGCGGCGTCCACAAATATTCACTCTGTGGTTAAAGTTTTTGAAATTTTAATAACTTTCTTAAACTATCCTGGATTTCTACCAAACTTGGACAGAAGCTTGTTTATGATCACACGATAGTATCCAGAAGTAAATTTTGTAAAAAAAAATTCCATTTTTTCAGTATTTTACTTATAATTGCACTAATTTTTTCTGCCAGGAAACATTACATTCACTCTGTGGCTAAAGTTTTTAAAATTTAATAACTTTCTTAAACTATCCCGGATTTGTACCAAACTTGGACAGAAGCTTGTTTATGATCAAAAGCTAGTATCTAGAAGGAAATTTAGTTAAAATTTTGTTCTTGTTTTTCCGTATTTTACTTATTAATGGACTTAGCTTTTCTTCCAGTTAACATTACATACAATCTGCAGTTAAATTTTTTAAAACATTTATTAGATTCATAAACTATCCTGGATTTTTACCAAACTTGGACAGAAGCTTCTAACAATAAAAAGATATAGTATAGAGAGGAATATTTTTATTAACTTTTTTCCTTATTTTTGTTGAGCCTGCGATTAACAGCAAAAGTAGGCGAGACACCGGGTTCCGCGGAACACTTACAAATATTTTTTCAATTCCGTGCTCTAACTTTAGTGTGTCTCAACCAAATGTTACGAAACTTATACACAGTACTTTTAACCACAAAACCAAGATCAAGTTTGAATTTTGTGCCGTCATTTTACTGTTATGGTTAGGGTTATGCCTAGTTACAAATGGAAAAAAAATACTATAAAATCACAGGTCCTAGATATGGCATGGGCACATACAGAAATTTAACAGAGCTTATTGTATATTTGATTATTTTAGAACAACAGTTTAAGGTTTCAATAGAAAATATAAAAATTTAAATGACAAACAATGAAAAAAAATATTTTTTGATAATTGCTGAAAAGAAAATGGTTTAGTTAAAAACATCAAAGCTGTGATTAAATACGTATTTGAAATAATACACATCTATAGCCTATTTGAAATAATGCACATCTACAGTTACAAACTTCCCAGAGGTGCTATCCAGCACTTTGATTCTTTTTTTTTTTTTTTTTGCCTTTTTAATTCTTTTGATTTGAGCGTCAATGATGAGTCTTTTGTAGACGAAACGCGCGTCTGGCGTACATTTTTTAATCCTGGTATCTACTTTCCATAATTTTAAAGTGATAGTTGACGGTACTTTTTTAGTTCACCAGGCCCACAGGGCCAAATGAGCTTTTCTCATCACTTGGCGTCCGTCGTCCGTCGTCGTCCGTTAACTTTTGCAAAAATCTCCTCTGAAATTACTGGACCAAATTTAACCAAACTTGGCCACAGTCATCATTGGGGTATAGAGTTGAAATTATGTGTTCGATACCCCGCCTGCCAACCAAGATGGCCGACATGGCTAAAAATAGAACATAAGGTAAAATGCAAGTTTTGTCTATTATTTTGAAAACAGTTATAAATAGGGAAAATCTGACAGGAGCAGAAATGTTCAGAATGTTGAGCCCTTCCAATTGTCCTTATTTGTCAAAACTGTCAGACGACTTCTTATAGGAGTTATTGCCCTTAAATGACAAATTTTACCATTTTTTCAATTTTGCCTATTATCTTGAAAACTATAATAGATAGAGAGAAACTTTAAATCGCAAAAATAAGCAGCAAGACAAGTCCTACAAATAAATCGCATGGTCGAAATCGTCAGTTGACTCCTTATTAGAGTTATTGCCCTTTGAAGACAATTTTTACCATTTTTTGCGTATTTGCCTTATATCATGAAAATTATAATAGATAGATAGAAACTTATTATAATATTTGAGTGATGCATAAAAACGGCAATTTGTGTTTATGTGTGGTTCATAAATGATAAATGTAGACTGTTTGTTTGTGTCTTAATAGGCTGGTTTGGGTGACTACGATGTAAAATCCACTGGTTGTAGGAAGATTTCTATTTAATACCCTAGTACGTTAGAATTGATTAGTTTCATAATTTCATTCTCTGGTGCCATAAACGAGGAAAAAAATAAAAATTTATGATCATCGATCATAATAGAATGGTAAGTAAAAAGGAAGGAATCCAGACAATTTAATTTTTTTTTTTTTTTTTGAGATCCTACTGTATAACAATTAGATTTTCTTTTCATCGGCATAGGCTCTCGGGGATTTATAATCAATAGATGACAAAAACCATATGCGATAAGCAATGTTATAGTAGCCTAGGGAGTGAGGGTCTGTATTCAAAGAGAAAGGAACAGGTTCTAGAGGGACCAATATTGGCCCTAAAATTCGCATAAATGACTCGCAAAATCTATAAAGAAAATAGTATCATACCAACAAACGTCCCAGCAAATACTAGGTTCGGTAGTAGTGGCTATCTTGGGTGTTTGTTTCGGTCATTAGATGTCGATTTGAAAGGTTGCATCATTATGAACAAAACATCTTCAAAACTATTTCTATATTCTCGGATTTTTTGTTTGTTTGATGGTATCGGGGCTATTTTGTTTCAATTCATTTTATAGAATTCCGAAATGACTCAATTACAAGAATCAATAATCTGTCCTTTGGTTCAAACATTACATAACGACAGAAAAAAAATCTTAATGTATCCATACTAAAGTCGATACAAATATACAGTGATCATATTGATAAACTAGATCAAACGATCTATTTTGAACTAGATGCCACAATAGATATAAGAAGATGTGGTATGAGTGCCAATGAGACAACTCTCCATGCAAGTAACAATTTATAAAAGTAAACCATTATAGGTCAAAGTACGGTCTTCAACACGGAGCCTTGGCTCACACCGAACAGTAAGCTATAAAGGGCCCCAAAAATTACTAGTGTAAAACCATTCAAACGGGAAAACCAACGGTCTAATCTATATAAAAACGAGAAACGAGAAACACTTATGAACCACATCAACAAACGACAACTACTGAACATCAGATTCCTGACTTAGGACAGGTGCAAACAAATGCAGCGGGTTTAAACGTTTTAATGGTACCAAACCTTCACCCTTTTTCTGAAACAATAGTGTAACATCACAACATAGAAAGACACACTATAAAATATCAACTGAAATAGCTTAACTCAATCAAAGGACATATTAACACCAGTTTGTATTGTCCCTGTGGTAACAAGTTTATAAATAGAAATCCCAAATAAAACCTATGGTAGGGAGATTGACAGTGCCTTGGAAACGAAATTAATAACTGAATCATCGAGCATTTCGACAAAATGTTGTTTAAATTAGTTAAATTTCACAAGGGCAGACAAAAATAGTTCAATACATTTAAAACATTTCTCACATTTTAGTTTTACATGGAGGTCATCAGACATCGTTCCGAAAGGTTACATCATAAGAACAGTTCATCAGTCCTACTAGTCCTATTAGACTCTATAAGTGGAACAACAGATCACATTTCACAAACAACTGGTCCCAGTAAACTTTATAAGTAAAGCTATAGATCAATGCTGGTGTTTACAGTTAGAATTTCACCACCAACCAGTACCTGTAGACCCAGAGAGTGGAGCAAGTGCAGATCAACGTGGTTGTTTACAACTGTTAGTTATTTCACTATAGTAACGGTAGCCATGTTTGTTGATCGGCAGAATAATGCGACAACATTTAAAAACCTTAGACAGTATTGAAACTTATTTTGTGTCATATTTGAATGAAGATTTAAGAGGTAACACTTGAAAATATTATAGACAACGGACGAAAAGTATAAGGTTTGATATCTGAATGCGAAGAAAAAATTAGAATAACATGCTGCAATTAGTTTATTTACACTTTTACAATATAATACAGTACTTCATGACTGAACATCATTCATATAGTCTGTTTAATATCCACCCTGAAAAATAATAATGAAAAAATCAGTTGATTTCAGTCAATACAAACAGAATATCACCTTCATTTTGCCAACTATTTATATTGGTGAATTAAAAAAAAATGTTGACATTTTTATGAGAGATTGAAAACCAACGTTTTTGCACTATACACATATGCATGCGTATACTTTTGTTATAGTCAGTGGTTGTAATTGTTAATTCGTTGCTCATGTTTCCTTGTTTTTGAAATATATGTGTGCATACACTGAACAACAGAAAATACACACCACTACCGTTTAGTCTTTTTAACTTGTGAATGGATTTGTCAGATATTCAAGCAAATTGTTTTTGACATCAAATAAATCAAAGTCAGTTAATATGAAATAATCTAGTAAGCAATGAATTAATTCTAAAATAAAGTTGTATACGCCAAATGGAATCCCCACTAACCAAATAAAAAAGATTTTTAACTGTCTCTACCAAACACACATTGCGGAAGATGGTAAATCGTTGACTTTACATTTTAATTCATTTTACTAAAAATTCTGAATCAGCAATAAAGATGTAATTTTCTCTGTTGGTCAAATACATTTTTAGTAAATACTTAAAAAAAGATATAATCACAAATAAAAGAAGTGGTGCGTTTCTTGTATGTTAAGTATAAATGTATATGATTTGGTCGTTCCCTTATACGTGTTAAAAAATTTGTGTGTTGGTTTGTTTGTTCATTTGTTTGTTTCATCTGTCTTTTTACTTATTTTTATTTGAGAGTATAGTTTACTAGTTATAGAAGTTATTATGCACACTATAACCAACACGTTGTTAAAGTGAATTACATCAATGTTTTTAACGTTCTTGTACAATATAATTCACAAGCGCTTACCTTGGGTATTTTGGCATAAGACTGAAATAAACAAAATCGATATTACAAATGGTGAATATAAATTTACAAATTTGCGCCTAAAACATTAATCTTCATCTTTAGATATTTTTTTTTACCCAAGTACACTAAAAAGTTTGAATTCCGATACTGATTGACTTGTGTTTGTCTTATTATGTCATAAAAAAAAATTACGTGTGTCTTTTCTATTAAAACACTCTGTCAGTTTAATTTGATTATTTTTTTTCCAAGATTAAGTTCTACACATCGACATAGAATTGAAATTATAACATTGTGATTAGTTAAATGTATCGTGATTTAATCACCAAATGTTTTTTACTATGTGTCAATAGACTATGTCTTTCGTGCTTAGAATGACATCTGATGTTAACGTATAGGTAGATATAAGAAGATGTGGTATGAGTGCCAATGAGACAACTCTCCATCCAAGTCAAAATTTATAAATGTAAACCACTATAGGTCAAAGTACGGTCTTCAACACGGAGCCTAGGCTCTCACCGAACAGTAAGCTATAAAGGGCCCCAAAAATTACTAGTGTAAAACCATTCAAACGGGAAAACCAACGGTCTAATCTATATAAAAACGTAGCATTCTTATCGTATCGGTCTAATCTATATAAAAACGTAGCATTCTTATCGTATCGGTCTAATCTATATAAAAACGTAGCATTCTTATCGTATCGGTCTAATCTATATAAAAACGTAGCATTCTTATCGTAACGGTCTAATCTATATAAAACGTAGCATTCTTATCGTAACGGTCTAATCTATATAAAACGTAGCATTCTTATCGTATCGGTCTAATCTATATAAAAACGTAGCATTCTTATCGTAACGGTCTAATCTATATAAAACGTAGCATTCTTATCGTAACGGTCTAATCTATATAAAAACGTAGCATTCTTATCGTATCGGTCTAATCTATATAAAAACGTAGCATTCTTATCGTATCGGTCTAATCTATATAAAAACGTAGCATTCTTATCGTATCGGTCTAATCTATATAAAAACGTAGCATTCTTATCGTATCGGTCTAATCTATATAAAAACGTAGCATTCTTATCGTATCGGTCTAATCTATATAAAAACGTAGCATTCTTATCGTATCGAATAAATGAAATAACTGCATGATGAAATTGTAAATATATTTGAAATTATAAACTTTCGTTATATAGAACTTTAAAATACGATCCTTGTATGTAATAATTAAAATTTCCTTACCTTCTTGGTGTATCTTTTAGTGTAATATGTCTTGGCATATGGTTTTCTAATGGGTTTTTTCTTGTATGTTTTGCCGTAAGGTTTGGCGTATGATTTAGGTGTAGATTTCTTAACCTGCAATAGCAGATAAAAACAGTGTCGATTCATCTAGAAAATACTAAACATTAGAAAAAAAATATTGTTCTGTCATAGTTTTATGCAAAATAATGATCTCAAATGATGATCTTATTCCTTTTTTTTTGTATAATATTTAAATATACTTATGCTTTCTCGAATTTGTAACTCAATCGTTAATTAAAAGTGTCTTGATAAAAGTTACTTTCAAGTTATAGCAACAGCTGACTAGATTTTATACTTACATAGCGGGCGTATTTTTTGGCGTATTTTTTCTTTCCATATGTACCCTGCGAAATTACAAATCATTTTTACAAATCTGAATGTCGATAAACTGTTGACGGCAAGAAAATAGATGGTAAATTACTTAGTATATGTTTCTCTCATTTTAATATGTCTAACAACATTTAATTTGATCTCTTTTTTATTTCGTTTTAGGTCCTTTTGGTTACATTAATCCACAAAATGGTTTCTCTTAGATTACCTAAACAATTTGCTCTAAGCCCACTCTAGAAATGAGAAGCGAACGAAAAAACATTACGTTGTCATTTGTTTTTAGTGATATCACAAAATCATTAATTCTGGTAATTCTACTTTCTACTTTAGGTAAAGTATTTTATGAATTCAGAAAATGTAAAAATTATATATTAACGAAAATGATAACAGATTGAAACTGAAACATTACTCACATAACCGTTATTACCACCTTGACCACCTTGACCATCTTGACCATCATATGGCATTAAGTCGCCAGTGTCTGTACCAGCCTCGGGTGGGCAAGAAGGGTCATTTGGATCACAAGGACCACCACAGTATTCAACATTAGGGTCGCATGGTTCTTGACATAATGGATCATTAGGATCACATGGCTCTTGACAATATGGATCATTAGGGTCACAAGGCATCAGTTCACCACCTGGCCCACCAGTTGCTGGCATATCACCTCCAGGAGCTCCTGGCATTCCCTGTCCCATATCAATTCCATTTCCAGGACCTCCTGGACCCATTGGTCCATTTCCAGGACCTCCTGGACCCATATCAATTCCATTTCCAGGACCTCCTGGACCCATTGGTCCATTTCCAGGACCTATTGGACCCATTGGTACATTTCCAGGACCTCCTGGACCTCCTGGACCTCCTGGCATCGACATACCTGGATCTACTGGTCCTGGCATCGGCTGTCCATTTCCATTAGCTGGTCCTTGTCCGTTGTATGGATCAACAACTGGTGGATACGCTTCATATGTTGGTTGCGCAGGTGTTTTTTCTTTGCTTTCTACGAGTACATTAACGAGAGCTGATAATAATTTACCAACGTCTACACTAGCTCCGTTACCTGGTTGTCCATTTGGACCATTTCCGCCTACTCCATTACCGGTCCCTACAAGTGGGTCATATGGAGCTCCATTACCAGTATAACCATTTACCACAGGCATATAGCTAGCAACATTTCCACCACCACCATTGCCACCAGGTGCACCGCCGTTACCATTTGGTGCACCAGTGTAACCATTTGGTGCACCAGTGTAGCCATTTGGTGCACCAGTGTAGCCATTTGGGGCACCAATGTAGCCATTTGGTGCGCCAGTGTAGCCATTTGGTGCACCATTGTAGCCATTTGGTGCACCAGTGTAGCCATTAGGTGCACCAGTGTAGCCATTAGGTGCACCACTGTAACCATTTGGTGCACCACTGTAACCATTTGGTGCACCACTGTAACCATTTGGTGCACCATTGTAACCGTTTACCCCTTGGTACACATTTCCAGCACCATTGTAGCCATTTCCCCCGTTGTATGGTGAAGGATTATATCTCCTTTTACCAGCGGCGTTTACGGCGACAAAAACAAATATTAAACAGAGAATTGACTTCATGGTGGTATGCTGGACCTACAATATTGTTAAATGATTTATTATCAGATGAACGACATATAACACAAGTGGAGCAGGAATTGTTTGCGCAGCTGATTTCACTCTCTTTGTACGAGTTTCGTGTGATAAAAATACTTCAACAAATCTTTCTCAGATACTTTTAAAATATTGTAATATTAGTTTATCTATGATTTGTATAGGAGTGTGTGTAAAGTCTCATTGTTATGACAAAAAGTCACAGTGCCAAAATTATTGATACCATATTAGATAACTAAAGATATGTATTGCAGATATGATTTTGTTCCGATGTCAAAAGAAGAAAAATATTTCATCTTAAAACAAAATTGTATAATTTCATGCTGCTGCCACGTTTTTTCATATGTTGTCAAATTTAACAAATGACTTTAAGTAAATGAGTTTTTACAAGATCCTTACAAGCAGGAATATATAGAAACAGAGCAAGAAAGATAATATGTGTTACAATAGATATTTTCATAAATTTCCATTTCAGTAAAAAAAAACGCATTTAATAAACAAAGTTAAAAAAAAACTTACTGTCAAAACACGAAGGTAAAAAGTCATATTCTAGGAGTGTTTAGTGCTGTACATACCTAGCTAATGAAGATCAGGAATCTGTCAGGTCTGTCCTCTCCTCTCTCTGAACACATATTTATACCATACCAACATTTGACTTTCACATCCATCAACTTCGTAATTTGATGATCAATCATAAAACGCATATTCTTCTTATGTACAATTTAAATTCATAACAAATATTATTATCACTTCCTAATTGATCAATGAGCTTATTAGTAAACATTTCAAATGTTTTATGAATATTTGTCTTTATAAAATATTGCAGTTGTACTTTTTTGGTTATGTTAATTTCATTATGATGTGTAAATTAGTTTAATTTTTTTATTGAGTTGTCAAATGTAGGATACATCCAGTACACAAGAACAATAATACCACAGCTTTTTTTTTATACTATAATCCAACTTTATCTTTTATATTGGTAAATGACTTTTGACAATTTTTAATGTTTAGGTCAAGTTTTCCATTATTTACTTTTGAAAGAAATTAAAAAAATTGAATCTGACAAAAAAGCAAATATATCTAAATCTTTTTTCGCATTCTGTATAACATAATTTAATGAAATAACTTAAAGACTGATCAAGTTCTTTAAATTATCAAACCGTATATAAGACTGATGTGTAATACCACAAGTATACACCATAAGAAGATACACCAACAGCATCTGAATCAGATGTTAACAGTTGTTTTGTATTTTATCTGAATCAAATGTTGACCATTGTTTTGTATTTTATCTGAATCAGATGTTAATCATTGGTTTGTATATTATCAGAATCAGATGTTAACTGTTGTTTTGTATTTCATCTGAATCAGATGTTAACCATTGTTTTGTATTTTATATGAATCAGATGTTAACCATTGGTTTGTATTTTATCTGAATCAGGTGTTAACCATTGTTTTGTATTTTATCTGAATCAGATGTTATAACCATTGTTTTTTATTTTATCTGAATCAGATGTTATAACCATTGTTTTGTGTTTATCTGAATCAGATGTTAACCATTGTTTTGTATTTTTGTTTGTTTGTATTGCTTTCTCTTAAATAAGGAGTTTATGTTAGGTTCTTGTGTCGGAAATTGTTTTTTTTTTTCTTTCAACAGTCCCTTGAGTGTCAATAATAGTTTATTTCTTTTCTTCACCTCTTTCTATTTCATAAAGTCTGGAACTATATTTTTCGCAAGGCTTTCTTTGATTCTCCACAACGAGTCTCTTCGTTGAAGATTACTTGGCGAGCAGTTACTGTTTATACTCTCTATATTTGTGATGTTGTGTCCTTTATTGATACTCTACATATTTGTGATTTTACTCTATATATTTGTGACGAAGTATCTTTTATTTATACTCTATATATTTGTAAGTGTAATCTATATATTTGTAATTATACTCTTTATATTTGTGATGTTTTGTTTTATTTATACTCTATATATTTGTGATGTTATGTTTATTATTTATACACTATATATTAGTGATGTTGTGTCATTTGTGTAAACCCGTTATATTTGTGATTTTACTCTATACATTTGTGATGTTGTGTCTATTACTTATAACCCTTATATTTTTGATATTGTGTATTGAACATGTAACCAATTCTTTTATTATATTGATCTTGGATTCACACAGTTTTGAATCAGCCATTTTCTAACGTAAAGTTAACAACTGAAGGAAAAGTGGTCCCATTATCATGATGCATCCAAATTTTTCGACTTGCGGTTGCATCAGTGGATTTACTTGTCATAAGTAACACTAGACGTTTTTTAATTCTCGCATCTTATTTACACCTCCCATAGATAAGGACATGTAGTTTCGCAGAAACTTTGACGCACAGTTTAATTACTGATATTATGGAAAGGAGTAGTTAAGGATCATTAAATGGTAATTACTACATATGTATACCACTCTTTAAGATGTGTATACCATGGTAACGGAGGTAATACGATTTTATCAATATGTTTGAAAACCATTGAAATGAAGTAAAATAATATTTTATAAATTATCACTCAATTCTTAATTTTGATTTGGTTGCTATGGTAACCATCAAACTTGTTTTGGCAATTATTACAATGAAGGACATTTTGACTAAATTATCATTTCGTACTTTTTAAAACTAATTGTTGTAAACGTGTATCAAATCAAGGAAGACAAATATTGGCTATTTTGTTGAAAATATCACCATGGCAACAAGATGAAGAGACCATCATTATATATAAACATTTGTTTTATTCCTTCATTCCGGCGAGTTGTTTTAGAACACTTGCACTTCATGCTTAAATAAGTTAAAAGATAACATATTAATGTTTCAAATTTGTCATTGGGAAATATATACCAATTAATGGAACGAACTTTACTGCACTGTAATCAAAACTTGACAGGAAAGGAGGACATACTTTAAAAAATTGAGTACAATGATGTTTGGTTCAAAATAACCAAGTATATAGATATAGGAAGATGTGGTGTGAGTGCCAATGAGACAACTCTCCATCCAAATAACAATTTATAAAAGTAAACCATTATAGGTCAATGTACGGCCTTCAACACGGAGCCTTGGCTCACACCGAACAACAAGCTATAAAGGGCCCCAAAAGTACTAGTGTAAAACCATTCAAACGGTAAAACCAACGGTCTAGTCTATATAAAAAACGAGAAACGAGAAACACGTATAAATTACATAAACAAACGACAACTACTGTACATCAGATTCCTGACTTAGGACAGGTGCAAACATTTGCAGCGGGATTAAACGTTTTAATGGTACCAAACCTTCTCCTTTTTCTGAAACAATAGTATAACATCACAACATAGAAAACACACGATAAAACATCAATTGGAAGGCTTAACTCAATCAAAACGTAAATTAACACACTATGAACGAATAAATTCGATCTGTGATACCTGAAAGTAAATACATAGTTAATAAAATATTAGGGACAAACATTCAAGGCCAAAAAGCAAACAAACAAGTCCAAATAAAGCCATGGCAAGACACCATCGCGAAATATTTAACCCTTAGAAAATAATCACTTTTGAAAAAACCGGTTTTCATAATATATACAGGTAAATGAAAAATAACTTTGTCGTTTTAGGTATATAGTTTGTTTAATGACAAAGAACTTAGATTACACTTTGATAGAATGAAAAGTTCACTGTGCACACATTACATGTTCCTTAAGACCTGGCATGTTTAATTTAAAACAAATGTAGCTTTTGCGAATCTTATGGTGACTTTACTGTTACAAAAAGTAAAACCTGTATATTGAGTTAAGTCACTATTCTTCAAGTTAATTCAAAGGACATTTAGATCTAATATGCTAAATCAATTTAATTTCAATTGGATAATTTACTAAACTGTATCTCAATTGAAGTATGAAAGCTGACAACCGTGCACATTTACGATCATTTTTTTCAAATATAGTTCCAGCAAGTCATATATACCAACATGTGTGCAGTTATCAATGTCATTCCTCAGTATCTGTAGCTTCCTCATCAATTACATCAATTTCCTCTGGTTCAGGATTATTTTTGGCATCTAATGAAATACTGAAGATGAGTTTTTTGGCATCTAATGAAATACTGAAGATGAGGTTTTTTTGGCATCTAATGAAATACTGAAGATAAGTTTTAATTTGGAACTGTTTAATTGTCATTTTTCATACCGAAACTTAGATACCAAATAACGGAAGCAATATGAGAGCAACAAACAACTACACGTCTACCAATTTTACATTTACAATACAAACCAAGTATAATACACCCATTGAATAAAATCTATAATTGGTAACATTTTGAACTTCAATGTCAGCTCTGAATTTCAGCACAGAGTAGGAACTGATCTTCAGTAGAGATCGAAACCTCATTGTTTTCCTCAGAGACAAATTGATTTTCAGTGAATGATTTTGCCATCTTAATTTGTTCCCAAACTTCTGATTTCTTCTTCATTAAAACGTGGAAAATCAATATCAAAATCTGTTACATCTATTTTGGACCATTTATAACTTCCAAACAATCATTTTCAACTTTATTTTTCAACGCGTTTATTTGTTTTGAAAAAAATATAATTTTTGCACCTAGTACTATTCATCTGCTTGTGGATCACATATTTAGTTATATTTTAATTTATGAGAAAATAAATCAAGAATCAATAAAGACAATATTCAAAGATCTCACTACAGTGAATACGTTTATTCAAAGAATCAATAAGTTTCATGGATCGTAACTTAATTTAATGGCTCTATAAACATTCCCGTAAAATTAGAATGTGATATCCCGTTTCTCATACGGTTTCTACAGATACAGCGGAACTTATAAACTATCAAAATGTCGAATTTTTTTTAATTTATGCAAGAATTAAGTCATAGTTTTAAGTAATATGTGGTAACGGAATTCCTGACATAATAATTGACAAATTATACATATATTACGTTCATTGAAATCTAACACGCCACTACAGACAGGTGATCGCGAACGGGCTTCGACATATACGAGCTTTTAATGGTCTTTTTCAATTCGGATGACAGTTATGACTTTTTGACTCTCCACGCTACAACTAAAATCATTATCAAACAAAAAATTTCTAGTAGGATTATTTGCTGGATTTCATATAATATATAGATATAAGAAGATGTGGTATGAGTGCCAATGAGACAACTCTCCATCCAAGTCAAAATTTATAAATGTAAACCATTATAGGTCAAAGTACGGTCTTCAACACGGAGCCTAGGCTCACACCGAACAAGCTATTTGCTTTAATGAAAGAGATAAATAGGCTAGATATACTTACTGGAACTGTGATTAGATTATTTAATTGTAAATGTCCTCCTTGACAATATTTATGTAAGTTTCGGCAATAAAGTTTATTAACAGGATGTATGTATTCCTATGGGCAACAATTACACCCCTTTAATAGTAGACGTGTCCCTGCACTGTTATTTATAACAGTGTATGGCCAAACTAAATAAGGATCCGTCTTAATTCCATTTAATTGATTATAATAACAGTTACCGTTACCTATAGGATTTGCCTAAATAATCAAGAATTTCTAACTATACTGTGAAAAATTACACCAAGGAGCTAGCTTTAGATAAATGTAAAATAAACATAAATAATTGTTGTTTTCTTTATTTGGATCTTCAGTTTCATACGGGAATATCTACCCAAATATTACGTCAAAAGAGACGTTCCCTAATTCAGATTTTCCTTTTGTGTATATTTTCAAATTCGTTCGCTTTGTCACTTCACTAGAACGTTTAAAATTTCAATGAAGGTATTCGTTGTATGACTGGTAAATTGTTAAGTCATAAATTTCGTTACCTACTTCGTTTTTTTTTTTTATAATTTCGTTAAAACGTTTACTTATTCTTTCATAGATACAAAGTTTTGGCATGGAAGTTTGGCTGTATCTGTAGAACCGGACTATCACATCCTTATAAACTTAAACTTAAACGAAATCATTTTAACACCGTAGTAAGATCTCTGAAAAAAATAATATTTTGTTTTGATAGATTTAAACATAACTAAATATGTATTGCTACTATACAGTTATGCATACTTATGGTCCTACATCCTGTCGTTACTTATAATTTGTCATGCTTTTTTTTACCTCTTTATATTTAATCCGTTAAATGTGTACTGATTGATACTTTATTCTGGGAGCACATGATTTATCTATAAGTTGTACTGGTTTTTGAATATTATTTCAGTTGTTGCGAGTTTGTTCTTATGTAGCGTAGCCAATGCATATATATAGTAGGACCCTTAAACTGTTTGGACGAGCCCTGAAGGTGAGGTGTTGTAATGATACGAGTATCTGTTTGTCTCAGGTGCAGTAACTCAATATCCTTTTTTGATGTCCAGCAAATACTCAATTAAGCATAAACAATTTCAACAATGTAAATATACAAGGAGAAAATAAAAGGCTATTTCATGTTTTATACCACTCTCTCATAATTTTTTTTTCAAAGCAAGTCTTAATGTTTCCTGTGTTTTTCCTGCATTGAAATTTTGCACAATTTGTTCTTGGCATTGCACAAGGTCGTGTCTCTATTGTCTATGACTTTGATTTAAACCTTTTATAAATTTTAGCGACCGATATTAAAGCATAGAACGGTAGTATTTCAAATGAACAAGCTTGATTTCAGTAATAGCTAGCATTATTTGATACACAATTAGACTGTTTATTATTATTTTGTGTGTACTTATGTTTTTTGTTGTATGTGATATCGTTATTTTTAAGGTACGCGCTTTTGCTGTAGTGGTTTATATTCATTCGTGTATTTTTTTACGTCCACTAATCGACGTTATACGGAAGCCGATAAGGGTCATTCGAAAAATGATAATTTATGTCGTAATTACGACATAGCATGTCGTAATACCGACATCACTATGTCGTAATTTCGACATAACATGTCGTAATAACGACATCACTTTGTTGTAATAACGACATCGCTATGTCGTCATAACGACATCCTTATGTCGTAATAATGACATCGCTATATATAGAAAAGAATATGTAGTATGATTGCCAAGAGACTAAATGACACAGAAATTAAAAACTATAGGTCATCATAATGCCTTCAATGATGAGAAAAGCCACCGCATAGTCAGCTATTAAAAGGCCCCGAAATGACAAATGTTAAACAATTTAATTCAAACGAGAAAACTAACGGCTTTATTAATGTACAAAAAATGAACGAAAAACAAATATGTAACACAGCAACAAACGACAACCACTGAATTACAGACTCCTGACCGCTATGTCATAATAACGACAACCTTAGCGTTTTCACTTTTTGAGGCGATAGGAAATTCAAAATGGTCGTCAGTGAGGGCAAAGTTTGTAGCGTAAACAAATTCATCTTCTTTTTGAGAATTATGAACACTAAATGCAATCAAGCTTAATTAAAGTTATTTACTTGTACATACTAGAACTTTATTTTATAATCAAGTCAAATAAGACCCAGTTGAATAGGGGAGCAATTCAGACTCCTTGGAGCCTCTAGTTATGTTTGGCATGTACAGATTCGTGTAAATTATGACAGCATTTCCTTTGCAGGTTCTGAATATTAAGATGAATTTAAAGCTTTTCCCAATAAAGACTATGTTAAACTTTGGACTCCTAGTGATCAGACCCATGGACACAATTGAATTTTAAGTCCTACTGATGCTTGATGCAAATTATAACTGCATTGCTACTGTTTGTTCTTAATGAGATTCTTCAAGCGTCCTCCCCATTGAAGCCTTATTAAAACTTTGTACTCCAAGTTCTTTTAACCAATGTTCCCCAGGACAACTATTCCTACAAACTTAGGGAAGGGTTGGGATCTCGCTAACATGTTTAACCCCGCCACATTCTTTATGTATGTGCCTGTCCCAAGTCAGAAGCCTGTAATTTAGTGGTTGTCGTTTGTTGATGTGTTACATATTTGTTTTTCGTTTATTTATTTTTTTTACATAAAATAGGCCGTTAGTTTTTCTCGTTTGAATTGTATTACATGTGTCATTTCAGGGCCTTTTACAGCTGACTATGCGGTACGGGCTTTGCTCATTGTTGAAGGCCGTACGGTGACCTATAGTTGTTGATTTCTGTGTCATTTGGTTTCTTGTGGAGAGTTGTCTCATTGGCAATCATACCACATCTTCTTTTTTATATTTAATCCTCACCATATAAGGATCATCCATTCTCTAAGATTGGTCCAATGTGGCCTGGTAGTTCTCAAGGAGAAGATTTTCAAAGCTTTTTCCATTGGAGCCTATGTTAAACTTTGGACCCTTAATACTCGTATTAATGGATCCCCTGACCTTCACCTATCACCTAAGGAAGTTATGTCTCGTTTCCGAAATGGTATGCGAGCGATTGCTATCGCTTGTTGTCCGTCCTCGTCTGTCGTAAGTGCTTTTTTTAAATCTCCTTTGAAACTACTGTGCAAAATTCTTTGAAAGTTAGTTTGATTTTTCCGTGTTAAAGGTTTCTTTCACAAAAGGCATGCTTCGATTTTTGACTCCTTAAAAACACATCCGCTGTTACTAACTTGAAAAATAGGACATAATGGGCACATATTAGATTTTTGATAATATCTCGAAAACCGTTACATTTATCCCAAATCTGTCGAGGGTTCATCATGACAAAATGGACCTATGCCGAAAATTTCAGAATGATCAGTTTGACCCATATCTGAGTTGTGTCCTCTAAAACATTTTTTGGGATAGCTACATGTATTGTCATCACTTGGCGTCCGTCGATTATGACTGGCAACCAACCATATGGACACTGATAAGTAATAAAGGCAACAGTAGTATACCGGTGTTCAAAGGTCATAAATCGATTGAGAGAATACAAATCCGGGTAAAACTAAAACCGCGGGAAACACATCAACTGTAAGAGGAAAATAAACGAACAACAGGAACACTGAAGTGAACAAAAATAAACCCGTAACATACATAGAACGAACTATTCGTTAACAACTGTCATATTCCTGACTTGGTTCAGGACATTTTAAGAACAAATGGTGGGTTGAACTTGGTTTAATGGCTAGCCAATTTGAAACCTCCCGCTTTATGACAATGTTAGAAAATATCGCTGAAATGACGGCAAAAACACACGCAAGAACATTCATCACAGAGAAACGCACAAACAAATAATATACTACATTGTAGTAATAGTCGCAAAACATGTACACTGCAGAACAACAACGAACATATTTCATCAACGACAAACACCACAGGATATAAAAAAACGAACTTTATACAATTATTTTCACAATACTATACAAATAGACCACATGGCGAATAGCAAATTTTAATCAAATAAAAGTTAACGGTAACTACAGACGATGACGGACGACAAGCAATTGCAATAGCACACACAACCCTTAGGGTACTAAACACGTCTTCTTGGTGTGATCTACATAGATATAAGAAGATGTGGTATGAGTGCCAATGAGACAACTCTCCATCCGAGTCAAAATTTATAAAAGTAAACCATTCTAGGTCAAAGTACGGTCTTCAACACGGAGCCTAGGCTCACACCGAACAGTAAGCTATAAAGGGCCCCAAAAATTACTAGTGTAAAACCATTCAAACGGGAAAACCAACGGTCTAATCTATATTAAAACGAGAAACGAGAAACACTTATGAACCACATCAACAAACGACAACTACTGAACATCAGATTCCTGACTTAGGACAGGTGCAAACAAATGCAGCGGGTTTAAACGTTTTAATGGTACCAAACCTTCACCCTTTTTCTGAAACAATAGTGTAACATCACAACAGAAAGACACACTATAAAATATCAACTGAAATACATACATGCCAAATATAAACAGAGGCTCCAAGCAGCCTGAATCGTTCACCATTTCAATGGGTCCAATTAGACTTGATTATGAAATAAAGTTCTATTATATGCAGACATATAGAGTAAATAACTTTAATATTAATCAAGCTTGATTAAATTCAGTGTTTATCATTCTCAAAAAGAAAATGAATATGTTTACGATAGGGTTTTGATACAAACTCTGCCCTCACTGGCGGAAAAATTTAACTTCGGATCAGGTCGAAACGTAACAACTCATTTTAAGGACCTGAATACTAGGTACATAATGTATATTTATACTAAATTTAAACTCAGTCATTTCAGCGATCTTGAGAAGAAGATTTTGAACATTTTCAAAGTCCCTTGGCGGTCATGTGTTTTAACCAATTGGTAACTATAAGTAACAAAACTTGAATAGGACCTTATAGTGCACACGTATATCAAGTTTGATTCAATTCTGATAAGTGGTTCTTAAAATAAAGATGAAAATGTTGTTTCCCCATAGTGTTTCAGTGCTACTAGGATGTCGTTATTACGACATAGCGATGTCGTTAATTCCACATAATATGTCGTTATTACGACATAGCGATGTCGCTATTTCCACATAATATGTCGTTATTACGACATAGCGATGTCGTTATTACGACATACTATGTCGTAATTACGACATAAATTATTTTTTTCGAATGACCCTTATCGGCTTCCGTAACATTAAAACTAGAAGATCCATAGATCCTGAATTGCTTACCTGTTACCTTAGTGAGTATTACGCGCAAGTTTCATTTTAGTCTTTTCATCGTTTTATACATACAAAATGTATTTTAGTTCTCAAGGTAATAGTCCAAAATGCAAAAATGGGTTATAATTCCTATAAGAGTCGATTGATGATGTTAATCATGTTGGACCTTTACCTTGCCTATCATTTTACTGTTCTAATTTTTCTTTCTCTAGCATACCTTTCAAGATGATAGTTCAAAATAGAAAAATCTTAAAAAATCGTCAATTATAGGCAATAACTCGTATAAGGAGATAATTGACTTTCCATTTATGTTGACCTATTTGTAGAGTTAGTCTTTGCTGGTCATTTTTGCTGTAAAGGTTTCTCTATCTATAACTTTCCAGATATTAACCAAAACCCAATAATGGCAATATATTCAATAAGTTTATTTCTGCCATATTACTGCTTGCTGCAATACCTTTGCTGATTAGCATTGCTGTTTACAATTTCTCTTACAATTACAGTTTTCAAGATATAAGATATAAATGCTGAAAACGGTAAAACACATGTCATTCTATAAGGTGACAATTTTGGTAAAGCATGCATATTAGTCAGTCTTGTCTTGTTGAACATTTTAGCTGGTTACAATTTCTAATTTTTATCATAGTTTTCATGTTAATAGCCAAAACGCATGATATATTTGTAATACAAAAAACACAAAATAGTTAAAATGCCATTGAACGCCAATAACATCGATGATTTTGGTCATATGACTTATTTGTATGTCTTGCATTGCTGATCATCTCTGGTATAAAATATTGCTTTTTTTCATATCATTTTCCAAGTTAATACCTAAACACACAAATCGATAAAAATCGATATCAAAATACAATAACTTCTAATAAGAGGTCGATTGCATTTTAACCTTGTGTCCATTAGTAAGCCACGTTTATTGTTTAGCGGAAATAAGCGATAAGATAAGAAAGATAGTGACCAAGTAGCTCACATAGACCTAAAGGGTCAAGTTAGCGAAAATGGAGATGGTTTAATATTTTTTTTAAACCTTAGTTGTTCGTCTTTAAATTATTTGTCTCGATATGTTACTGTCTCATTGACGGATACCCCACATGTCCTATCTCAAAACTAATACGTTGACACACTGTTTATTGTATACTTTCAAACATGAAATTGAATTGGTGACAACGATGATAATAAATCACTTAGAAAACCGTAAGATTGACCGAAAAAAACTTTAATTTAAGATATAATCAAAGACTTTTTTCAACATGAGAATAAGAAGGTACAAGTACAACAAGCTGACTATGTAGCAGAGAAAAAAAGACTTTTTTATAAAATGCTATCAAATGTTCACAAGAAATCATATTTTTCAGATATCAGTAATGAAATGTTTTAATTTTGTTTTGAATATTTGATATATGCCTTCAAACTTCTCACATTTAAGGAAAAATGGCCAAATCCATCAAAATTGCTCAAATTTGATGCCTTTCAATCAAGATATTAAACTATATGATTGTATACATTATCTCAAATATAAAGATTATTTGTACAAGACTGAGAAACGAGTAAAATACGAGCCTATGCCGATCATTTCTATCCTACTTTGAGCCGAGTACAAGTACAATTTATATTTCTATCCTACTTTGAGCCGAGTACAAGTACAATTTATATTTCTATCCTACTTTGAGCCGAGTACAAGTACAATTTATATTTCTATCCTACTTTGAGCCGAGTACAAGTACAATTTATATTTCTATCCTACTTTGAGCCGAGTACAAGTACAATTTATATTTCTATCCTACTTTGAGTCGAGTACAAGTACAATTTATATTTCGAGACAATATATTGTTGTTCTCTTTATACGGCAAATGTTACAAATATTGAAAATGAAATATTTTTGGTTAAAATCATCAATTTTGAATTTGAAGCAAACGACGTTAAAATTCAGCGAAAATGAAAAGAAAAAAACTCTGTGTAAATGTCATGCGTCCTAAGCTCTTGTCTTGATATACCTACATCAGGAACACTCAAAGCCAAAAATCTGAAAGCAAGTGAACAAAAGATGTGAAGAGCTTTATGACCAAAAGCGATCTAAAGTTATAGCCGATTCGATTCAAGGTCAACTTTGCCTGAGGGAGTAGGAACCTTAGTTTTATAATAGTTTCTAAATTTATCAACGGAAAATTAAGAATGGTTGGTTATAGATCATGTCAATACAGAAGCACTGACTACTGAGCTGATGATACAATCAGGGACTAATAGTCCACTAGCAGCTGTATCTACACAGTTATAGAAAATGAAAATAACAAACCAAAATTTCATGTGTCCGAAGAGCTTTGCTGGATTTAACTTCATCAGAAACGCTCAAAGCCAAAAATTTGAAAGCCAAAGATGTACAAAGTAACGAAAGACGTGAAGAGCTTTATGACCAAAAGCGATCCAAAATTATAGCTAATTCCATCTATGGTCAGCTTTGCCTGAGGAAGTTGTAACTAAGTTTCATAAAATTTCTAAATTTATTAACGGAAAATTTAAGAAGTTGGTTATAGATCACATCAGTACTGAAGCACAGACTACTAAGCAAACCTGTATTCTTTATTGACATGAATAAAACTATCATGTACACATTATGACCGTCACAAACAAGGCATTATACGGTAGTGGCTGTATATCACATATGAATGTACGGTCAATGCAACGGTCAAATAGCACAGTTTCAGTATAAATGTAGATATATAAGCTTCCCATAAAAGACATTTCTACACACGTTGTTTTATGTACAATGATGTGGATGGAGTCCAATTATTCGTTGGTTAAGGCTTTTGCTGATGTTTAAGTTAATCTCAATAAATGTAAATAAACCCTTTTTGGAGAAAAAAAGTTGGAAAGTTATGGAATGTTTAATTTTCGACATCACAATTAAATCACAAAGAACAGATTTACACTTAAGTGGCCAGACTATATAATCCCATTCAGCTATCATTGAAAAATCAATATTATGCTGAAATGATTGAGTTATCTTACCATTTTCTTCTTTTGACCTCCCAGCAACAAATCTGTCACCTGAAAAGGATGAGACTGGCATACATTATAACTTGCGGCTTTCGACGCCTGTATTCTACTCCCTTTTGTCTTCTCAATTGTTATTCGGTAATTTTCAATTGTAAGAAGTGTTTCTCGAAAACGTATCAGGCTCGATTTCTTGGAACATTGTGACACGCAAACAAGAAAAGTTTCGTTTAGATATCATGGATATAATATTTGTAATGAAATAAAGATTAAACACCAAATAAGTATCCTTTATTTTATTTGTTAAAATGATTTGGAAAAGTAAAAAATCTCGTAGAAAAAACTGAAAAATGTACATTCACGTTTTGCATAAAACAATTGTTCCCCAGATTAATGGTTTGATAACGGGTTAAAAACCAAACAAATATGTCGTCTTTCGATTGTTTCCAGTCATGATTGTAGTAAAATTGACCAGGGAACATGAAATTAAATGAAAAGACCAATCTTTGATAAAAAATAAATCTGTTTTCCAGTTTTTAAAGTATAGCAGAAGGCACGAATAAAATCTTCTTCTCGGTGGTTTAATGTCATCAACAAGAATCAAATTATTAGATGTGAAGAGTTCATCAGTATCCTATACCTGCAGTCTTGCACATCTTGTAACAAACTTTCGTTAAAACATCGCATTCGTCCATCTTTTAGCAATTCGTTTTACAACTTTTTTCCCTTTTGGCTTCGGACCTTTATTCCAAAAATCAACATCTTATGGAATTTGAACGAGCTGTTTCCGGGTTCCATATAATCCAATTTACTGAATAAACTTATTCCATGTTCTGTTGAATCATTTCACTTGATAAACATGTACATTCCAAGTCCCACGAATTTTGTTTATAATATAGTGCATAACCATGTATATATGATGCTTCGTATGCATATCTGAAATATACGACAACAACTTGCATCAAACCTAAGACCTATAAATAATGTTCTACATAAAAAGGATAAATATTATAAGAATTCTCTTATAAATAATCCTCAGTAAATAATCTCCATGTTGTATAAAATTATGATTTAACAGATCCACTTGCAATTAATTTCATCGATCTGGATCAGTTGAATCATTTTTGTTTGAATGAGAATTGTTCAAGCTTAAACAGCTTCAAATGATAAACGACTGTTTCAAACGTTGTAATTGCCAGTTGCTTCAAATTAAGCATTCAAAGTAATATATATAAAACCTGATTCAAGGTATAGTTTATATAAGCTTTATTTTGAACAAAATAGTTCAATCAATCATGAGACGAGTTGGCCTTGTAAAAAAAAAAAAAAAATGTTTACTTTTAATTGGCATTTATAAATAAAATAAACAAGAATAAAAAGATAGCATTCGTGTTTAGTACCATTAATGTACATTTTTGTAATATATATATATCTGTATTCCGTATAAGTTAAAAAAAAAAGAGAAGAAGATTGATAATTCCAATAATTGTTGACATGAACGATGTTCATATAAACAATTATGGAGAAAGGTTTTTATTTTTACATTTTATAAATGATTGAAGACATCGACTGTTTACGTTTGCAATTAAAGAGGACCCCACAGAACCGTCAAAACTCGAAAAAAAAAATACTTGCACACACATATATAGTATATATATTTTAAACTAGAAAACTAGAAATGAGTTCAATTGGATATAGTTCATGAATGGTCGTATTATTTAATAGAGTTATCATAACAAGGGAGAAAGTTTCTGCAGTAACAACATATCATTATCTTCGGTCAAAAACATTTCTTATACAAATGAAAAATGTAGTTTCATATTGCTTACAAAAGTTTAATGATGTTTTTAAGATACTGCTATATGATAATTGCATGTATACATACACATTGACCGCTAATCAAGTACATAAGGCAGCTGTTGTTCAACATATTGGAGATTTCATTAAACCACAAGATTGGTGCATAGAGTAAAGCACTTGTTAGATGAATCTCCTGCGTTCAGGGCAAAATCGATAGAACGCAAACAGTCAAAAACAAAATATCGTTTGCTTTACAGGGGGTAAGAAATATATATGTTAGAGACAATAAGTGAAATTAGGCATTAAACTTAAATGGTGTTAGGCATTATTCTTAAATCCTGAAAAATGTTTCAAGACATCAATCTTAATGCCTAAAATGTAAATGCGAGTAAATAAAAAGACATTTATCCAATTGAAAAGTTAAAATACATTTGGTACATAATGACATGATAAGAAATGAAGTTTAAAATGTAAGTTACCTGAAATTAAAGTCACCAGTTCTACCCACTTCAGTTTTAACTCAGATATAGCCGAAGCCGTAAATTCACGACCATTGTCACTTCGCAGTTTATAGAGCGCACCAAAAGTTGTGAAAACATCCATTTAACCAAAAGTCACCTCTGAAGCACATTTTGACGTTAGAAATCTAACGTTACACACCTGTGTTAGGTGATTTTGGTACACCATAAGAAATTTATAGTTTCCATTTGAGTTTGATTGGAAATCCATTAAATCAATATGTCCTCTACTGTTGAACTCTGTGGATAAAATAAGTTTCACTACTACTCCCTTCTCTAAATACTTTTTCTTCGTGTTACAATTTTCCCTTTGTGAAAGAAATACTTCGATGGAATCACGAGAAATATTCGCATAGCCATAGAATCACGAGAAGTATTTGCATAGTCATTATTAAATTGTTTAAATCATACGGTCTCTGTCGCCATGATCTGTTGATGTGCATTTTCCAAAGTACTATACAGTTCCTGTAGAAAAACATTAATTTTGAAATTTTTCGTTCTCCTTTACTTTACTTATCAAAAACCTTTCAAAGCCTCCAAAGATAAAATTTAATAACTTTATCAATTGTAGTAGTATATTTATGGGGATTATAAAGTTATTATTTTAATCTTTGCCAAAAGATTATTTAACTGTCTTGTGCATATGCTCCTTGTTTTCCCTTATTCAAATTCAGACCGCAAAGATTCATGAAATGTTTCTTCAGTAGCATGTCATTTAAATGATAATAAGACCAGATGCCCTGGGGGTATGTAACAAAATGTTTAACAGTATATCTTTAAATTCCAATAAAATGAACGGAAAGATGATGTGAGCAAAAAGTCATAACTACATGTGTCTACTTTTGAGCAGACCAAAACCAGCTCGACCAGTGAAGCTTGAATTTTTCTTCAAATAATTTTCAGATAGAATCTTCTATCCCCCTTTCATTAGATGCAATCACTTGTTATAAACATATTATTTTTTGTAATACCACAAAGAAATGCATGTCAATTATGAAAATATATTAACATTTGAAGATCTGTTAAATTAACGTATATTAATATTTGGAATATAATTAAATAATGCTTTACATCAAGAGTATTTCACCGAATGTATATGTACTTGGAAGACGAAACAAAAATCCCCAAGTTCACTTATTGCCTGAAATGCTGTTTGGCAAAAGGTTAAATAATCATCATCAAATTTTAGGAAATAAGCTTAATGCCTAAAAATTTCACGCATTAACTTAATTCCTAGGCGTGAGCTTATTGCCTAAGATTTAAGCTTAATGCCTAATTTAACTTATTGCCGCTAACATATATATGCAAACAACTGTACTACATTCTACAAAGGATCAGCCAACTGCAGTCTCTCAATCACATCCTCTCTTGGTACAATCGAAGGCAGTAGCCAACAATGTCTGTCGAGACGAGGGCCACATCTGTGATTTCATCCTACACATAAATCTAGAAGGTTTATTATAGTAAGAGACATTGTGTTATGATACTACACGTGAATTTATATCTCAGGGAAAATCGGGACAAACAGTTATCAGAATGAGCCATTACTCCTTGCAAAAATTATATTTCCGTTTGCATTCGACGTGAATATGTAATATCACAATGCATGACATGACAAAGGTGAATGCGAGAAGCATTGCTAGGTATTACATTATAACAAAGGTGAATGCGAGAAGCATTGCTAGGTATTACATTATAACAAAGGTGAATGCGAGAAGCATTGCTAGGTATTACATTATAACACAGATGAATGCGAGTAACATTGCTAGGTATTTCATTATAACAAAGGTGAATGAGAGAAGCATTGCTAGGTATTATATTATAACAAAGGTGAATGCGAGAAGCATTGCTCGGTATTATATTATAAGAACGGAGATATAGAGCAAATTCCTGCTTTCACCGCGGAAGACATATTTTCTGGTTTGTCTTATTGTCGAATTTCTCCATCCGAATTACAAACCACATCACATGGCAATTTCAAAGGCTGGAATAGATATAATTTGTTTACAGTAATATGATTAAATTTAACCTTAATTTTCTAGAAAAAACATTAAACGGGTCAATATTTTTGCTTTCATGTTTTTATTTATAAGAAAATATTTCATGAAAACAAGAGGTGCTGCATTATGTGATGTGCAGCCATATTTGTTTTAACGGAAAGAGTTTTAAGTTCTTAATAAAATAAAACTATCAGTGATGATTATACCTGGTATTATGTTTTCTAACAATAGTCTACATGTTATTTCTTAGAAACTTGAAAAACGAAAAATATACAATGGGATAATAAAAAAAAATCGAAAGTCGAAGAAAGACAAACAACAATTAAACTGGTACCCAGTCGTTATATCATAAGTTTGGCATACTGAATATTTTACGGAGGAAACCAACTTAGACAAAGAAATGTCAATATAGATATGGAGATCGCTTTCATTTTGACAGTCTTCTTAGGAGAGACGGATTGATTGTTGGTTGCTTAACGTCCAGGAGCAAATATTTCATTCATGTTCAGGACGACGGGAGAGACGTAGAAGAGGGGATATTAATTCTTTGTTTATCACTTAGTCTGGGTAAGACAGTTATGGACATTATCTACATATTGAACATAAATAAAAATAAATATGCTTAAAATTACGGTACAAATATAAACCATATCCCAAACTATAAGATGTATACATCGCATTAAATAAAAGGGGGAATGTAACATGTAACTAAAATCATATAATTTAAAATATGACGCGTTATATATTTCATAGTTCTGAAACAGAGATTATATGATCTTGAGGCGAAGTGTACGAAGAGGCGTGAAATTAAGTATACTTCGCCTTAAATCCACTTTGTGGTGACATTAATTTTAAGACATAAAATTAGACGCGAATAATTGGAAATAATTGGAAATGTTTACTATATATATTTTGTATGCCTTTGGTAGTTCTGAATGTTCAATTTATATTCATATTTGCCTTTGAATATAAACCAACTACGTCCAAGTTATTTAATCTCACATGACAACTTCCAATCTAACAATGAAACTTATTTAAGCGTCTTACACCTCTGAAAGGATCTAGTGGTATGCCAAATTTACCCTCTATCAAAATAGTTTAACTCAAAGTGTCTCAAACCGAAGTGGAAACCTTTTGAATGTGAAAGCGTCTATAAAAATATTCTTCTTTTTTTCTCTCGAAAAATTTAGGATATAACTATCAGATTGAAATTGTATTCAATGCTATGGTACACATTTCTGTTGAATACAATTTTGATGAAAAATTAAATTGAAAATTTTACACGTTTTTGTTAAAGAGGTATTTCCTAGAATTTATTTCACACTAGTGCCATTTTCAGTCTTTCAATCTTTACTTAACATATTGCCAAATTATATACGTCTGAAGATAGCCCAAAACCGCAATTTTGACAGATTTTGGTATATACTGAGTATCTATACCCAAAATGTATAAGAAGGAAATCGATTATCAAAACCAAAAGTCTCTTGGAAGTCGAGCTTATTGTCGTCTTCCGGATACAAATTAAATCATTTTTTTAGCGATGTTCTGCGATGTAAAAATAGATCAAATTATGTAAAATTTGCAATTTTTCTATCAAAATGTCTTTAGAGCAACATGTAGCGCTCAAGTAGTGTTTTAATTGTATTGCAGTATGTGAAATTGTTAAAAAAAACATTTTAAGTATATAATATAGAACCTTTAATAATCAATTTTCGATGTTATAAGACATATCTTAGGACAAATTTATGACCAAATATCATATGTCATAGAATGTAAATCAAAACTTTCCTGCGATAGTCATACATACCGGTATGATGCTCTTATGATTGTTATAAGTGAACATAATTTCTTTTATTTTAAATAATCATT
Organism: Mytilus coruscus; assembly: GCA_017311375.1. Lineage (NCBI taxonomy): Eukaryota > Metazoa > Mollusca > Bivalvia > Mytilida > Mytilidae > Mytilus > Mytilus coruscus. The sequence goes on along the minus strand of CM029599.1, from coordinate 78,301,129 downwards.
ACAAAATTATAAAAATAACTAAAAAAATCATAAGTATTGGATAAATAAGTATTACCATTTAAAGGCGTAGCTTCCCTTGAGGCAATGAGGTAACTGCCTCACTAAATAATTGATAAAAAAAAATGAACTAGAAAGATAAATGTACAATTTGTATTTCTTAGCAATGGATGGTTATAGACATTTAACTGCTCTAATTTTTATACAAGTATTTTCATTCTAAACGCAAGACAGAGTGAAAGACTTAGTGATTTTTTTTAACAAAAGAGTCAAACTAAAATCATACAGATGCCTCTTTTTATTGAAACAAATTTGCTACGTTTGGTCGACGTGGTGTATATCCAAGACTTCATACAGAGGCTACTGGATAATGCCCATAGATGCACTATTCTTTAACCTCACTTTCCTCCATACATAAACGGTCATCTCATTGAATAAATAAAATAGAGTGACTCTGTTGATCGCACCTATCTCTTTGAATTTAAAATTTTAAAATAAATGATACCGATATACAGTTAGATAGGTCTGTTTTTTATCTTGTCTTATAGAATTTGACAGAACGGTTTAGATGTTAACTTTATGACAGAAGAGATGATTTCAATTTTCACACTGTAATCACTTCATTTTTACCTTGAAGAATTCTTTAGTTGCATAAAATGGAGTATCTCCCAGTTTATATGATATCCCACAGCTTGTTTTTCTCATTAAATTTTTTGATATAGTTTTGCTGTATTTCCAATGGAGTTGTGGAACCAGTGGTTCTGAATTGTAACTTTGTAATCATCACTTTTTTTGTACTGACCCAATCATGATTTGATTTACCCTTGTCTCATAATTGTCTTACATTTGGCCAAGGATGTTTTTATTGTCGTAGCCACAACCCCGTCTTCTTTTCCAATTAAGTTATGACATTTACGAATGATACTTAAACTGGATTTTAGCAAAACGTGGAGTAGAAACTGCCTTTAGTGCATCTGAGAGTTGAGTCCTATTTTGTTGATGTGATTCATGTTGCTCAATCTTTTATTTTCTTGTACTGTTTGGTGAATAACTCTTTATATGCTCCGCTTCGTTTGTCTTTCTTGTACTGTTTGATGGATAACTCTTTATATGTTCCGCTTCGTTTATCTTTCTTGTACTGTTTAATGGATAACTCTTTATATGTTGTCTCTTTTGTCATGTTTTTTTTTTCGACTTATGGTTTTTGATTGCCACTTTGTGTCGTCTCCTCTTTTTCATTTGTATATACGACTCTTTCTTTCCCTATAATTTCATTTCAGAGAAATTTTCTTCTTTTAAAAAATAAAGATATTGTACAAAAATAATGCCTACCCACGTTAAATTGAGCATAACGTTAGAGCATGACATGAAATAATTATTTCTTAAATAACATAGGCCTACTTCGATTCGTCCAACTCGGGTTGACTAGTTATAAAATCAGTGTTAATGCGCATGTGCGCAACCTTCCCGAATCGAAGTGAAAACTCTACTCGGGTTGACTCTCGAAATGGAAGACATAGATGATTGATTGATTGATTGTTGGTTGCTTAACGTGTTCAGGGCGAGAACAAGTTAACAATAAATACAATAGGTAGGTCCTGTAATAGAGCCGTCCGGGATGAAGGTCGGGGAAATTTGGACTGCCACGGGAAAATGAGGGTATATTGGATAAGGACAGAAATTTAGCCTTGCAACAGGCCACCTACGGACCCCTCAAAGAGTTGTTGCAAGGGTTCTTAACGTGCAAAGAACGTGGCACTCTCTTTACACGAGGCATCGGATTTAACGTCCCCATTCTGACCGGACGTGACTGCGAACTTGTACATCCCGCACAGCCAAACGGACGCCCCACTTTAGCGAGGGTTTTATCGGCGGTCGGAGAAGACCAATGGTGACCATATTTCTATTCCCCAGTCACCCTTGGGGGTTTGAAGACATAGATATAGCAGCAGTTGTTGATTTTCTTTTTATGGACGTCGACAATAAACTTTATGTTCAAATTTGTGACATAATTTAGTTCAAGAATTTCTATCATTTAATCATTTTCAGTTCTTACCAGACCATTATGTTTAATTAAAAAAATTATCTTGTCCCGTCGTCCCCTTAGTAAAGGGAATGCATTTTTGTAATACATTCACAATTTACTCTTAGCAACTCAAAATCCCGAAAATATTTTTTTTTTTTTTTTTGTTCTATTGATAAACATCACCAACAGTATTTATACACGAAAAATATTTATATAATGCCAAAAAACATCGGAAAATAAATTTCACTTAACAGCCCCTTTCTTTGGATGTATTTTGTCAAATGTCAGTTATTTTGTATCATACTTTTCTTTGCTGGAGCTGCTTGACGCCATTTTGAAACTCTACTAAACCTGCCCCAACCCAGGGTTGATGTCGAGTTAACTCGGTAGGTTCAAAAGGTCAAACTCGGGGGTTCGATTGTCAGTCGAGTAAACTCGACAGACTCTTCTAATCCGAGTTGGACGAATCGAAGTAGGCCATTTAGTCCACGAAAGTATGATTCAGCGGCAAATCCATCGGTTAAGTTTGGCCTCTCTATTTAGTCCAATAACATTATGAATCCGGCGTTTAACTGGTCAGCCTGATAAAACAGCAGCAGACAAAGGAAATTGTTGGTAGATAGCAGGGGAGGTGGGAGGGTTTTTGAAACTTTCACTTATCTACAAGAATATCTAGTTCAATGTAAGGCTGAAGATTCACGGGATGTTAATTAGCGGGAAACAAGATACGGATCCGAATGATGCAATAGTTCTTTTACGAAAAAATGAAGAAATTAATGAAATCTCTTTCATTAAATTGGTTTAACTTATAAATGAGATAAACCGTTTTATTGTAAATTTTGTTTTGTTTTGTTTTTTCTTTCTTGTTTGTGGCATTAGAATTTCGATTTTGAATAAGCCCTTGTGTTTAAAGCAATCGATAATTGAAATTTGTTCTTTTTTTTACCACTTTTTTACATACAGTAATACATGTAATTTAGAAAAAAACACGTATGTAGTCAATGTGTTATTGTCAATTCAGTTTAACTAACCTTAACCACCTACAGGATGTTCTGAATCATCTATACACAGTTTAAATCATTCAATAAGTCCCGTCAAAATCAACGATTTGTTTAAAAAAAAAAAACCAATAAACGCACTTAAATGAACTGAGAATAATTATTTAGTTTTTATAAATAACTTTAACTAGATGGCCTTTTGTTTTCAACCTCCAATTTCACGGTTTGGGATGTAAATATTTAGCCACGTCGGTTATGGTAGGAACGCTACAGCTGATGCTTTTTGCACGTTTAAATACACATGAAATTACTATTTGATGGGTCTGTTCGTGGCCTGGTGCAAGCAAATATTTCTGTCCTTATCTCCGACAATTTCCCATCTTCCAGTGACAGTCAAAAAAAGTCCTTCATGCAGTACATACTATAAGATTTTTCGTTATGTTATTTTAACCAGGAGTAATTACATTACATTTATGTTTCATAAAAATTATTCTTTTGATTAGCTGACAAAATCAAATAATATTTCTCAATAAAATGCAACATTTATGACTGCACGTGCTTTCCATAACAACGTCAGTACAACAATACATAGGAAGACAAAAGAAAAGTTTTATATTACTCGTAATATCATAGTTGTAGCAAAAAAACTTTATAAAAATTGAATTCTTATTTTTGTAATTTTTTAGGGTTGTAAAAACGTTGATCGTGTGCACATTTTTTGTATGCAAAATGTGCTTGCACCAACGCTTTAACACACCAATAGAATTAAAATTCTAAAATATGCATAACCTATTTGTCACTGAAGCAAATATCAATCACTTAATGGGGTTATGAACTTGCAAAACTTTAAAGTTGATTTATTATTTTTTATTCAAATATTTACTTGAACGGAATATTGAATAATAGTTCGCTTTTAGTAGTTAGCTTGGTTCAATTTTGTCAAAATGAGTTGAAAAATTTTAAGAAAATGCATAAGACACACGTAAATCATACTTATGAAGTCGTCTCCATAATACTATATGAACATATATATAATAATAATGATAAAACGAGCAAATTTATTTGATAGTATACACACTATAAATGAAAAGAAGAAAAGAGAAGGAAGAAGCAACTTGAAAGACTAAGCGATCATCTTATTCTGTGAAGAAGATGATGGTCCGTGCCAGTATCAATAACACTTTACGACATTACAAGAAATCTGTTTGACTTTTTAATAAAATCTTGAACATATTTGAAAGTAAGGAGATTTTGGTCATTGGAAAGTTCAAAGTCTCCACAAATTAACAGTTTAGTATCTGAAAACAAAGTTTTGGAAAGCCAATTAAGATTCCAGCCTTTGAAGAACCTTTCAGCCGAGTACTCATTGATTGGGTTGGACCTTTACCGAAGACCAAGACCGGAAATGCGTATTTATTGACAATCATGTGTACCTCCACTTGCTTTCCTGAGGCTATTCTGTTAAGGAATATCAAGACACCTACTATTGTCAAAGCTCTGATCAAATTTTTCACGCTAGTAGGACTTCCAAAGTCTATACAGTCCGACCAGGGTTCAAATTTCATGTCAGGTTTATTTCAGCAAGTCGTGTACCAGTTAGGGATTGCTCAGTATAGGTCAAGTGCTTATCATCCAGAATCTCAAGGTGCCTTAGAACGTTTTCATCAAACATTGAAGAACATGATCAGAACTTTTTGTCTTCAATTTGACAGGGATTGGGATGATGGTGTTCACTTTTACTTTTGCGGTCCGAGAGGCTGTTCAAGAATCCTTGGTTTTAGTCCCTTTGAGTTGGTATTTGGTCATACTGTGAGGGACCTTTAAAATTGATAAAGGAAAAGTGGCTTACTGAACACACTGACTTGAATCTTCTAGACTATGTATCTAGATTTAAAGAAAAATTGTATACTGCTTGTCAAATTGCTCAGAACAATTTAAAAACTGTTCAGAATAAGATGAAAATATGGTATGATAAAGATGCCAGGGACAGATGTTTTGAGCCTGGTGATAAGGTACTTGTATTTTTGCCAGTCCCTGGACATCCATTACAAGCTAAATATTGTGGTCCTTATACCATAGAGAGTAAAATCAATGATTTGAATTATATTGTAAAAACACCAGGTCGGCGTAAACAAAATAGAGTGTGTCACATTAATATGTTAAAACCATATTTTGAGCGTACTAATGAAGGTGAGAGTAAACCAGTTGCCACTTTAGCCATGGTTAAATTGGAGAACAATCATGACAAACCATATATAATTGAACCACCTTTTAGTTCTAAAACTATGGAAGAGACAGTTAGATTGAAAATTAAGAAATTTTGTCAAATTTAGATTCAAAACTTGCACATCTGTCTTTTGATCGTAGAGAAAATTAAAAGCTTTGGTATTTTCTTTTAAAATCTTTTTCCAGATGTGCCAAACAAAACCACTGCTGTTTGTCATGATGTCGATGTAGGTGATGCTTCTCCAATTAAGCAACATCCTTACCGGCTCAATCCACTCAAACTTGAATTTATGAGACAAGAAATTAAATATATGCTTGACAATGATATTATTGAGCCGAGTAACAGTGAATGGAGCTCTCCTTGTCTGCTTGTTCCCAAACCAGATAAAACTTTTCGTTTCGTAACTGATTTCAGAAAAGTAAATTCTGTTTCAAAATCTGATTCCTATCCGATTCCAAGGATAGACGATTGCATTGATAATATTTGCAAAGCAAAATTTGTGAGCAAATTTGATTTATTGAAGGGTTACTGGCAAGTCCCACTGACACAGAGAGCTCGAGAAATATCAGCTTTTGTCACACCAGATGGCTTATTTCAATATACTGTAATGCCGTTTGGCATGAAAAGTACTCAACTACATTTCAAAGAATGATCAAGAATGTTATAAAAGATTTAGACTGTTGTTATGCATATATTGATGATCTTATTGTATGTAGTGATAGCTGGGAAGAGCATTTAACACATTTATATGATACTTTTGATAGATTGTCACAATCAAATTTGACTGTTAATCTTGGTAAAGTGAATTTTGCCAGGCCACTGTTGATTATTTAGGGCATACAGTTGGCCAAGGTCAAGTGAAACCTATTACGGCTAAAGTGGATGCAATTACTAAATTTCCTCCTCCTACAGATAAAAACAACTGATGAGATATTTAGGCATGATTGGATTTTACAGAAAATTTTGTTCAAATTTTGCTACTGTTGTTCAACCATTGGCTCATCTTTTACGGAAAGATTCTAAATTCATCTGGAGTGAAAATTGTCAAAACGCTTTTGAAAATAGCAAATCACTTTTAATTAATAGTCCAGTTCTGATCACTCCAGACTTTGAAAAACAATTTAAACTTGCCGTTGATGCAAGCGATGTAGGAGTTGGAGCTGTTTTATATCAAGAGACAGATGATAATGTTGAGAAACCTATATCATATTTTTCTAAGAAATTAGATAAACATCAGAAAAATTATTCGAAAAGAGTGTTTTGCACTGTTGTCTGCGTTTCAACATTTTGATGTATATTTAAATCCCACTGTGCATCCTATTCTTGTTTATACTGATCATAATCCTCTCACCTTCATACATCAAATGAGAAACAAGAACCAGAGATTGACTAGGTGGTGTTTATTGTTACAGGAATATGATGTTATTGTAAAACATATTAAAGGTAAAGATAATGTAATAGCAGATGCTTTATCTAGAACTTATTAAAACACTGTGTATATACTATGTAATTTTGTACATATTATTCATGAAAAGTTTTGTTACACTCATACTTTTTAAGGGGAGGTGTTCTGATATTGTAACTATCATATTTATTTAGTTGGCCTTATTTGTTTTGTGTGGCCTATTATACATGTTTATATTGTGTACAAAATAAAATACATTGTGTTACAACTATGCAGTTTAGAAATAACTGGAACAATCATTGATACTAATGGAATGATTAGAACTTTCTATTTCACTTACATAACGTTTCCAGAATGATCATAACAAAAGATGCGTAATTTATATTTCTAGCGTTGTCTAGAAATATCCGTTTGAGTATTTAAATGCAGACCCAATAGTTAGTTGAATATAGAGATTTAGACATAGACATAGATAGACTTAGACATCGATAGACATCAACATTCTCACAGTTGGATTGACACTTTTATTTACAAACTACATCATACTAGATTGTGACCAATTGCATATAATATTCTGTGGATTCCGTGAAGATTTCCGGGTAAAGAAAAGATAAAAGATTGGACTCATATTTTGACAGTTAAGTTGACATTTCTTTTTGTGTAATACTTTTGTAAACTAGTGTATAATAAATCTTGTTAAATTTTATTATTGATTTGTGTCTTTTGTTGGCTACAATTAAAAGGCGATTTTCTGGCATAACAACATGTATTGTCATCACTTGGCGTCCGTCGATTATGACCGGCAACCAACCATATGGACACTGATACTTAATAAAGGCAACAGTAGTATACCGGTGTTCAAAGGTCATAAATCGATTGAGAGAATACAAATCCGGGTAAAACTAAAACCAAGGAAACACATCAACTGTAAGAGGAAAATAAACGAACAACAGGAACACTGAAGTGAACAAAATAAACCCGTAACATACATAGAACGAACTATTCGTTAACAACTGTCATATTCCTGACTTGGTTCAGGACATTTTAAGAACCAATAGTGGGTTGAACTTGGTTTAATGGCTAGCCAATTTGAAACCTCCCGCTTTATGACAATGTTAGAAAATATCGCTGAAATGACGGCACAAACACACACAAGAACATTCATCACAGAGAAACGCACAAACAAATAATATACTACATTGTAGTAATAGTCGCAAAACATGTACACTGACACAACAACGAACATATTTCATCAACGACAAACACCACAGGATATAAAAAACGAACTTTATACAATTATTTTCACAATACTATACAAATAGACCACATGGCGAATAGCAAATTTTAATCAAATAAAAGTTAACGGTAACTACAGACGATGACGGACGACAAGCAATTGCAATAGCACACATAACCCTTCGGATACTAAACACGTCTTCTTGGTGTGATCTACATACATGCCAAATATAAATAGAGGCTCCAAGCAGCCTGAATCGTTCACCATTTCAATGGGTCCAATTAGACTTGATTATGAAATAAAGTTCTATTATATGCAGACATATAGAGTAAATAACTTCCGTAACATTAAAACTAGAAGATCCATAGATCCTGAATTGCTTACCTGTTACCTTAGTGAGTATTACGCGCAAGTTTCATTTTAGTCTTTTCATCGTTTTATACATACAAAATGTATTTTAGTTCTCAAGGTAATAGTCCAAAATGCAAAATGGGTTATAATTCCTATAAGAGTCGATTGATGATGTTAATCATGTTGGACCTTTACCTTGCCTATCATTTTACTGTTCTAATTTTTTTCTCTAGCATACCTTTCAAGATGATAGCTCAAAATGGAAAAATCTTAAAAATTGTCAATTAAAGGCAATAACTCGTATAAGGAGATAATTGACTTTCCATTTATGTTGACCTATTTGTAGAGTTAGTCTTTGCTGGTAATCTTTGCTGTAAAAGTTTCTCTGTCTATAACTTTCCAGATAACCAAAACCCAATAATGGCAATATATTTAATAAGTTTATTTCTGCCATATTACTGCTTGCTGAAATACATTTGCTGATAAGCATTGCTGTTTACAATTTCTCTTACAATTATAGTTTTCAAGATATAAGATAGAAATGCTGAAAACGGTAAAACACATGTCATTCTATAAGGTGACAATTTTGGTAAAGCATGCATATTAGTCAGTCTTGTCTTGTTGAACATTTTAGCTGGTTACATTTTCTAATTTTATCATAGTTTTCATGTTAATAGCCAAAACGCATGATGTATTTGTAATAAAAACACAAAATAGTTAAAATGCCATTGAACGCCAATAACATCGATGATTTTGGTCATTTGACTTATTTGTATGTCTTGCATTGCTGATCATCTCTGGTATTAAATATTGCTTTTTTCATTTCATTTTCAAGTTAATACCTAAACACACAAATCGATAAAAATCGACATCAAAATACAATAACTTCTAATAGACGTGTTACGAAAAGGTATATACTCGACGTTGAGGTTGACAAATAAGACTTTAAATATGGGGACTGTGTCAAAACATTTATTATCGATTTAAACCGGCAAAATGTAAATCCAATGCGTGATGTTGACCAGCTATCCTACACTTAAATTATATTAATTTAAAACATCTTGTTTTACATCAAACATGTTAATTGTTTTAATGATATCATTGCTTGTGATTATATGACGGCAAAATGTACGTGTATGTGCGTGTGGGCAGGAAATCAGGGGTATTGGTAAGGCAAATATTCACTTCTAAATTGATAAAATTTACATAGTAAGTCAGTTTGAAATGTTTTATCGCAGTTTTTGAAAAGTTAAATGTGTCATTCCACTTAACCCGCATATAGCACTGGAGTCTGGTATTTTTGTTTTTCTCTCATATTTCTCCATAGGCTTCCATTGACTTTTAAAATCTTTAAGGCCGACACTCCGATAATAATTTCTTTCTGCTCTTGGTTTGGCTCTATGTTTTAAATTTTACATGAAAATGGTATTTGTCTTTAGTCTTTGTGTTAGTCTTATGCTTCGTGCTGATCGTATGAGTCAGTTCATTTCAACCAATGTTTACAATTTGATCTTACGTTGTGCTGTCACATCACTGCCCTAGGTTAGGTGAGGTTGAACGCTCATTACCATGTTTAACCCAGCAACAAACTGGTATTCAGTCGTAGTCGTGTGTTGGTGTCTGATATTTGTTTTCTGTTTATTTTTTGTCATAAATCAGGCCGTTTGTTTCTTCGTATTTTTGCCTTTATAACTTTTATTGTTGAAGATTGAACGGTGACCTACAATTGCTTTAATAAGCTTTATTTGGACTCTGTTGGACAATTGTCTCATTGGAAATCATACCACATCTCCGTATTTCATATAAAAATTTACAATGACTGGATATGGCTTCTTCCACTTTTTAACGCTTACGTCTGGGCTCAGGATGACCAAACCGGGTGAAACAGATTTAGAGAAAAGGCCAAAGACAAATGTCAACCAAGAAGAAGGAAATTAATAAACAAAGACAAATCAAGACATATAAACTGACAATTCCACACTGAAACGAGAGACACATGAGAAAAACTGACCTCGTAAAACTGGAACAGACATTCTCAGATATTCTCTGAAACTGCAATGCACCAATATAAAAAGAAGATGTGGTATGATTGCCAATGAGACAACTCCCACAAGAGACCAAATGACACAGAAATTAACAGCTATAGGTCACCGTACGGCCTTCAACAATGAGCAAAGCCCATACCGCATAGTCATCTATAAAAGGCCCTGAAATCACAAATGTAAAACAATTTAAACGAGAAAACTAGCGGCCTAATTAATGTACAAAAAATCAATGAAAACACAAATAAGTAACACAGCAACAAACGACAACCACTGAATTACAGGCGCCTGACTTGGGACAGGCACATACATACAGAATATGGCGGGGTTAAACATGTTAGCGGGATCCCAACCTACCCTTACCTGGGACAGTGGTGTAACAGTACAACATAAGAACGTACTAAAAATCAGTTGAAAAGGCTTAACTCATCAGATGGATACAAATAGAAATACATATAACAAAAATACAGAGTGGACGTGAACGGGTACTTGTACATCCCAACAATAAAAGACATTAAGTACAGATCTGAGAGTACTCGCAGTTACTGACAGCTAGTTCAAAGCCAATAACAACTAATAAAAAATCATGCATCTAAGACTAAATTATCAATCAGTACACATCCAACATCCAATGGATTTAGTGTAAAGACGTCATAAACAGTCAGAGAAAAACATGACCTTGTGCAAAGCCAAGATACAGGAGTTGACATATTGTAGATCCATGAAAATGCATATTATGTATATAACAAAAATATTTAGTTTGCTTTTAATTTACTGATAATAAAATCAATATTAATACCAATAAAACAATATTCAAAGATCTAATGACAGTGTTGAATTGGTAACCTTTTAGAATAAGTTTATTTAAAGGATCGATAAGTTTACCAGGATCGTTTCTAAATTTCCGGGCACGGTAAACAACATCTCCGTAAAAATGAGGATGTGCTATCCCGTTTGAAATAAGTTTTCTACAGGTACAACCGAACTTCAAAACCAAATCTTTATATCTATGGAAGAATTAAGTAAAAGTTTTAAGTAATTTGTGGTAACGAAATCCCTGACTTAATAATTTACCAGTAATACATAGATTACGTTCGTTAAAATCTAAAACGTCACAACAGACACGGGCATAGCAAACGAGTTGTGAAATATAAACACCGTAAGATGGTGCCAAAGGAACATCACCATCCAAAAAGGAAAATTAACAATAGGGAACGAAAATCGTCCCTTTGTCGTAAATTTTAGTGTGGAGTTTCCGTGTAAAACTGAAATATCTAAATCTAGGAAAGGACAGTTATTAGCGTTTACATTTGATTTATTTAAAGTAAGTTCCTTTGGGTAAATTTCGGCAGTATATTTAGAAAATTCTTGATTATTTAACGAAAAAATATCATCAAGATAACGGTAAGTGTTGTTGAATTTATCAATTAAATGCAATTTAGACGGGACTTTACTGAGTTTGGTCATAAATTGTGATTCATAACAGTACAAAAACAAGTATGCTATGAAAGGGCGCAATTAATGCCCATAGGAATACCTACAATCTGTCGATCAACTTTGTTGCCGAAACGTACATAAATAATATCAAGGAGAAAATTAACAGCTTCAATCATCTCATCACACCTCCAGTATGTATATCTAGCATATTTACCTTTCTCAGTTTTGAGAACACGGATCCTGCAAAACCTGGAATGGACGTTCTAAAATGTTCTCTGCAATGCTCAATATTTCAAGTTTAAACTGCATAAAAATATGTATAGTAGGTCCTTATACCAAAATATATATGCTAGCAGAGATATGATTTACATATACTCAATTCTTGCTTGTTATTAACATATGTAGTTAATGAAACAAACATTGCAGATATATTCCGAGTGGGTATTAAACAGGTTATTATACTTTAAAAATAAGTTATAATTTAGATCATTTGCAAAGTCAAATAAGAACTCGCGGGCCTCCGAGTTGTCATATTGGTCATATGTTCATTTTAACCGAAAACCACGAAGTTTCAACCTCTCCGCAAAATATTTCCAAAATGAATCAAATAAAGGCGGGTGGGCATGTTCTGCATGTGAATATATTACATTTATTGTGCAAAGTTTCAAAACCGTTAGGTTAAAATCTGTGGAAGGAGTTTATTACACAAAATGGATACCCTCTTTTACCGCTCGCCTCAATGCCTATCGGCCCACCCGCAAGATCTACATGTACTTTCATAATAACATATAATAAGTTTTGCATTTTTTGCAACCCCATTTTTTGCAACCCGTTCAAAATTTTGTCCTCAAGTTAACCCCTCTTAAAATGAAAAGGTACGCCTAAACTGATTTGGAAAACGCATAAATTAAAAATACCAAGTACAATGTATATATAGTTTCTACGAATTACAAGGGTGGGCAGGATTTTGTTCTCTTTTCACTGACTCCTTTCTCTCGGCGTCCCTTCTCTCCTTTCTTAAGGACCTATTTCTTTTCTACGATCCGCTTTCCCACTGTCAGTGTTCCAAATGGAAAACAAATATTATGAAATATATAATATGCATCCTCAAGAAATAAATGTCATGGATTAATCTTTCCATAAAAATATTTATAATGAAGTTGTCTATAATAATATTTCCTTAAAAATATTTATAATGAAGTTGTCTATAATAATATTTCCATGGGGACATCTGTTATAACAACTACACGTTGATATCAGTACTGTGCAGTTAAAACACAAGATTCAATTTTAAACAGGTAATTTAAATCAAATCAAATTTCTGTTTTGATACGATACCCACATTTAAAGTCTAATTTGTCAACCTCAGCGTCGAATATACCTTTTCGTAACACATCTATTAAGAGGTCGATTGCATTTTAACCTTGTGTCCATTAGTAAGCCACGTTTATTGTTTAGCGGAAATAAGCGATAAGATAAGAAAGATAATGACCAAGTAGCTCACATAGACCTAAAGGGTCAAGTGAGCGAAAATGGAGATGGTTTAATATTTTTAAACCTTAGTTGTTCGTCTTTAAATTATTTGTCTCGATATGTTACTGTCTCATTGACGGATACCCACATGTCCTATCTCCAAACTAATATGTTGACACACTGTTTATTGTATACTTTCAAAGATGAAATTGAATTGGTGACAACGATGATAATAAATCACTTAGAAAATCGTAAGATTGACCGAAAAAAAACTTTAATTTAAGATATAATCATAGACTTTTTTCAACATGAGAATAAGAAGGTACAAGTACAACAAGCTGACTATGTAGCAGAGAAAAAAGATTTTTATAAAATGCTATCAAATGTTCACAAGAAATCATATTTTTCAGATATCAGTAATGAAATGTTTTAATTTTGTTTTGAATATTTGATATATGCCTTCAAACTTCTCACATTTAAGGAAAAATGGCCAAATCCATCAAAATTGCTCAAATTTGATGCCTTTCAATCAAGATATTAAACTATATGATTGTAAACATTATCTCAAATATAAAGATTATTTGTACAAGACTAAGAAACGAGTAAAATGCGAGCCTTTGCCGATCATTTCTATCCTACTATGAGCCGAGTACAAGTACAATTTATATTTCTATCCTACTTTGAGCCGAGTACAAGTACAATTTATATTTCTATCCTACTTTGAGCCGAGTACAAGTACAATTTATATTTCTATCCTACTTTGAGCCGAGTACAAGTACAATTTATATTTCTATCCTACTTTGAGCCGAGTACAAGTACAATTTATATTTCTATCCTACTTTGAGCCGAGTACAAGTACAATTTATATTTCTATCCTACTTTGAGTCGAGTACAAGTACAATTTATATTTCTATCCTACTTTGAGCCGAGTACAAGTACAATTTATATTTCTATCCTACTTTGAGTCGAGTACAAGTACAATTTATATTTCGAGACAATATATTGTTGTTCTCTTTATACGGCAAATGTTACAAATATTGAAAATGAAATATTTTTGGTTAAAATCATCAATTTTGAATTTGAAGCAAACGACGTTAAAATTCAGCGAAAATGAAAAGAAAAAAACTCTGTGTAAATGTCATGCGTCCTAAGCTCTTGTCTTGATATACCTACATCAGGAACACTCAAAGCCAAAAATCTGAAAGCAAGTGACCAAAAGATGTGAAGAGCTTTATGACCAAAAGCGATCTAAAGTTATAGCCAATTCGATTCAAGGTCAACTTTGCCTGAGGAGTAGGAACCTTAGTTTTATAATAGTTTCTAAATTTATCAACGGAAAATTAAGAATGGTTGGTTATAGATCATGTCAATACAGAAGCACTGACTACTGAGCTGATGATACAATCAGGGACTAATAGTCCACTAGCAGCTGTATCTACACAGTTCTAGAAAATGAATATAACAAACCAAAATTTCATGTGTCCGAAGAGCTTTGCTGGATTTAACTTCATCAGAAACGCTCAAAGCCAAAAATTTGAAAGCCAAAGATGTACAAAGTAACGAAAGACGTGAAGAGCTTTATGACCAAAAGCGATCCAAAATTATAGCTAATTCCATCTATGGTCAGCTTTGCCTGAGGAAGTTGTAACTTAGTTTCATAAAATTTCTAAATTTATTAACGTAAAATTTAAGAAGTTGGTTATAGATCACATCAGTACTGAAGCACAGACTACTAAGCAAACCTGTATTCTTTATTGACATGAATAAAACTATCATGTACACATTATGACCGTCACAAACAAGACGTTATACGTTATAGTGGCTGTATATCACATATGAATGTACGGTCAATGCAACGGTCAAATAGCACAGTTTCAGTATAAATGTAGATATATAAGCTTCCCATAAAGACATTTCTACACACGTTGTTTTATGTACAATGATGTGGATGGAGTCAATTATTCGTTGGTTAAGGCTTTTGCTGATGTTTAAGTTAATCTCAATAAATGTAAATAAACCCATTTTGGAGAAAAACAGTTGGAAAGTTATGGAATGTTTAATTTTCGACATCACAATTAAATCACAAAGAACAGATTTACACTTAAGTGGCCAGACTATATAATCCCATTCAGTTATCATTGAAAAATCAATATTATTCTGAAATGATTGAGTTATCTTATCATTTTCTTCTTTTGACCTCCCAGCAACAAATCTGTCACCTGAAAAGGATGAGACTGGCATACATTATAACTTGCGGCTTTCGACGCCTGTATTCTACTCCTTTTGTCTTCTCAATTGTTATTCGGTAATTTTCAATTGTAAGAAGTGTTTTCGAAAACGTATCAGGCTCGATTTCTTGGAACATTGTGACACGCAAACAAGAAAAGTTTCGTTTAGATATCATGGATATAATATTTGTAATGAAATAAAGATTAAACACCAAATAAGTATCCTTTATTTTATTTGTTAAAATGATTTGGAAAAGTAAAAGTCTCGTAGAAAAACTGAAAATGTACATTCACGTTTTGCATAAAACAATTGTTCCCCAGATTAATGGTTTGATAATGGGCTAAAACCAAACAAATATGTCGTCTTTCGATTGTTTCCAGTCATGATTGTAGTAAAATTGACCAGGGAACATGAAATTAAATGAAAAGACCAATCTTTGATAAAAATAAATCTGTTTTCCAGTTTTTAAAGTATAGCAGAAGGCACGAATAAAATCTTCTTCTCGGTGGTTTAATGTCATCAACAAGAATCAAATTATTAGATGTGAAGAGTTCATCAGTATCCTATACCTGCAGTCTTGCACATCTTGTAACAAACTTTCGTTAAAACATCGCATTCGTCCATCTTTTAGTATTTGTTTTACAACTTTTTCCCTTTTGGCTTCGGACCTTTATTCCAAAAATCAACATCTTATGGAATTTGAACGAGCTGTTTCGGGTTCCATATAATCCAATTTACTGAATAAACTTATTCCATGTTCTGTTGAATCATTTCACTTGATAAACATGTACATTCCAAGTCCCACGAATTTTGTTTATAATATAGTGCATAACCATGTATATATGATGCTTTGTATGCATATCTGAAATATACGACAACAACTTGCATCAAACCTAAGACATATAAATAATGTTCTACATAAAAGGATAAATATTATAAGAATTCTCTTATAAGTAATCCTCAGTAAATAATCTCTATGTTGTATAAAATTATGATTTAACAGATCCACTTGCAATTAATTTCATCGATCTGGATCAGTTGAATCATTTTGTTTGAATGAGAATTGTTCAAGCTTAAACAGCTTCAAATGATAAACGACTGTTTCAAACGTTGTAATTGCCAGTTGCTTCAAATTAAGCATTCAAAGTAATATATATAAAACCTGATTCAAGGTATAGTTTATATAAGCTTTATTTTGAACAAAATAGTTCAATCAATCAAGAGACGAGTTGGCCTTGTAGAAAAAAAAACCAAAATGTTTACTTTTAATTGGCATTTATAAATAAAATAAACAAGAATAAAAGATAGCATTCGTGTTTAGTACCATTAATGTACATTTTGTAATATATATATCTGTATTCCGTATAAGTTAAAAAAAATGAGAAGAAGATTGATAATTCCAATAATTGTTGACATGAACGATGTTCATATAAACAATTATGGAGAAAGGTTTTATTTTACATTTTATAAATGATTGAAGACATCGACTGTTTACGTTTACAATTAAAGAGGATCCCACAGAACCGTCAAAACTTACAAAAGTTTGATGATGTTTTAAGATACTGCTATATGATAATTGCATGTATACATATACATTGACCGCTAATCAAGTACATAAGGCAGCTGTTGTTCAACATATTGGAGATTTCATTAAACCACAAGATTGGTGCATAGAGTAAAGCACTTGTTAGATGAATCTCCTGCGTTCAGGGCAAAATCGATAGAACGCAAACAGTCAAAAACAAAATATCGTTTGCTTTACAGGGGTAAGAAATATATAAGTTAGAGGCAATAAGTGAAATTATGCATTAAGCTTAAATGGTGTTAGGCATTATTCTTAAATCCTGAAAAATGTTTCAAGACATCAATCTTAATGCCTAAAATGTAAATGCGAGTAAATAAAAGACATTTATCCAATTGAAAAGTTAAAATACATTTGGTACATAATGACATGATAAGAAATGAAGTTTAAAATGTAAGTTACCTGAAATAAAAGTCACCAGTTCTACCCACTTCAGTTTTAACTCAGATATAGCCGAAGCCGTAAATTCACGACCATTGTCACTTCGCAGTTTATAGAGCGCACCAAAATTGTGAAAACATCCATTTAACCAAAAGTCACCTCTGAAGCACATTTTGACGTTAGAAATCTAACGTTACACACCTGTGTTAGGTGATTTTAGTACACCATAAGAAATTTATAGTTTCCATTTGAGTTTGATTGGAAATCCATTAAATCAATATGTCCTCTACTGTTGAACTCTGTGGATAAAATAAGTTTCACTACTACTCCCTTCTCTAAATACTTTTCTTCGTGTTACAATTTTCCCTTTGTGAAAGAAATACTTCGATGGAATCACGAGAAATATTCGCATAGTCATAGAATCACGAGAAGTATTTGCATAGTCATTATTAAATTGTTTAAATCATACGGTCTCTGTCGCCATGATCTGTTGATGTGCATTTTCCAAAGTACTATACAGTTCCTGTAGAAAAACATTAATTTTGAAATTTTTCGTTCTCCTTTACTTTACTTATCAAAAACCTTTCAAAGCCTCCAAAGATAAAAATTTAATAACTTTATCAATTGTAGTAGTATATTTATGGGGATTATAAAAGTTATTATTTTAATCTTTGCCAAAAGATTATTTAACTGTCTTGTGCATATGCTCCTTGTTTTCCCTTATTCAAATTCAGACCGCAAAGATTCATGAAATGTTTCTTCAGTAGCATGTCATTTAAATGATAATAAGACCAGATGCCCTGGGGGTATGTAACAAAATGTTTAACAGTATATCTTTAAATTCCAATAAAATGAACGGAAAGATGATGTGAGCAAAAAGTCATAACTACATGTGTCTACTTTTGAGCAGACCAAAACCAGCTCGACCAGTGAAGCTTGAATTTTTCTTCAAATAATTTTCAGATAGAATCTTCTATCCCCCTTTCATTAGATGCAATCACTTGTTATAAACATATTATTTTTTGTAATACCACAAAGAAATGCAAGTCAATTATGAAAATATATTAACATTTGAAGATCCGTCAAATTAACGTATATTAATATTTGGAATATAATTAAATAATGCTTTACATCAAGAGTATTTCACCGAATGTATATGTACTTGGAAGACGAAACAAAATCCCCAAGTTCACTTATTGCCTGAAATGCTGTTTGGCAAAGGTTAAATAATCATCATCAAATTTCAGGAAATAAGCTTAATGCCTAAAATTTCACGCATTAACTTAATTCCTAGGCGTGAGCTTATTGCCTAAGATTTAAGCTTAATGCCTAATTTAACTTATTGCCGCTAACATATATATGCAAACAACTGTACTACATTCTACAAAGGATCAGCCAACTGCAGTCTCTCAGTCACATCCTCTCTTGGTACAATCGAAGGCAGTAGCCAACAATGTCTGTCGAGACGAGGGCCACATCTGTGATTTCATCCTACACATAAATCTAGAAGGTTTATTATAGTATAATAAGAGACATTGTGTTATGATACTACACGTGAATTTATATCTCAGGGAAAATCAGGACAAACAGTTATCAGAATGAGCCATTACTCCTTGCAAAAATTATATTTCCGTTTGCATTCGACGTGAATATGTAATGTCACAATGCATGACGTGACAAAGGTGAATGCGAGAAGCATTGCTAGGTATTACATTATAACAAAGGTGAATGCGAGAAGCATTGCTAGGTATTTAATTTACATTATAACACAGATGAATGCGAGTAACATTGCTAGGTATTTCATTATAACAAAGGTGAATGAGAGAAGCATTGGTATGTATTATATTATAACAAAGGCGAATGCGAGAAGCATTGCTAGGTATTATATTATAAGAACGGAGATATAGAGCAAATTCCTGCTTTCACCGCGGAAGACATATTTTCTGGTTTGTCTTATTGTCGAATTTCTCCATCCGAATTACAAACCACATCACATGGCAATTTCAAAGGCTGGAATAGATATAATTTGTTTACAGTAATATGATTAAATTTAACCTTAATTTTCTAGAAAAAACATTAAACGGGTCAATATTTTTGCTTTCATGTTTTTATTTATAAGAAAATATTTCATGAAAACAAGAGGTGCTACATTATGTGATGTGCAGCCATATTTGTTTTAACGGAAAGAGTTTTAAGTTCTTAATAAAATAAAACTATCAGTGATGATTATACCTGGTATTATGTTTTCTAACAATAGTCTACATGTTATTTCTTAGAAACTTGAAAACGAAAAATATACAATGGGATAATAAAAAAACTCGAAAGTCGAAGAAAGACAAACAACAATTAAACTTGTATCCAGTCGTTATATCATAAGTTTGGCATACTGAATATTTTACGGAGGAAACCAACTTAGACAAAGAAATGTCAATATAGATATGGAGATCGCTTTCATTTTGACAGCTTCTACTTTTTAGGAGAGACGGATTGATTGTTGGTTGCTTAACGTCCAGGAGCAAATATTTCATTCATGTTCAGGACGACGGAGAGACGTAGAAGAGGGATATTAATTCTTTGTTTATCACTTAGTCTGGGTAAGACAGTTATGGACATTATCTACATATTGAACATAAATAAAAATAAATATGCTTAAAATTACGGTACAAATATAAACCATATCCCAAACTATAAGATGTATACATCGCATTAAATAAAAGGGGAATGTGACATGTAACTAAAATCACATAATTTAAAATATGACGCGTTATATATTTCATAGTTCTGAAACAGAGAAAATATGATCTGAGGCGAAGTGTACGAAGAGGCGTGAAATTAAGTAAACTTCGCCTTAAATCCACTTTGTGGTGACATTAATTTTAAGACATAAAATTAGACGCGAATAAGTGGAAATAATTGGAAATGTTTACTATATATATTTTGTATGCCTTTGGTAGTTCTGAATGTTCAATTTATATTAATATTTGCCTTTGAATATAAACCAACTACGTCCAAGTTATTTAATCTCACATGACAACTTCCAATCTAACAATGAAACTTAATTTAAGCGTCTTACACCTCTGAAAGGATCTAGTGGTATGCCAAATTTACCCTCTATCAAAATTGTTTAACTCAAAGTGTCCCAAACCGAAGTGGAAACCTTTTGAATGTGAAAGCGTCTATAAAATATTCTTCTTTTTCTCTCGAAAATTTAGGATATAACTATCAGATTGAAATTGTATTCAATGCTATGGTACACATTTCTGTTGAATACAATTTTGATGAAAAATTAAATTGAAAATTTTACACGTTTTTGTTAAAGAGGTATTTCCTAGAATTTATTTCACACTAGTGCCATTTTCAGTCTTTCAATCTTTACTTAACATATTGCCAAATTATATACGTCTGAAGATAGCCCAAAACCGCAATTTTGACAGATTTTGGTATATACTGAGTATCTATACCCAAAATGTATAAGAAGGAAATCGATTATCAAAACCAAAGTCTCTTGAAGTCGAGCTTATTGTCGTCTTCCGGATACAAATTAAATCATTTTTTAGCGATGTTCTGCGATGTAAAATAGATCAAATTATGTAAAATTTGCAATTTTTCTATCAAAATGTCTTTTAAAGCTACTGCTACTGGGGTGTTTAACGACCTTGACTGGCTATTAAGCCCTCGCACGGTCGGTTTTAAAGCAACATGTAGCGCTCAAGTAGTGTTTTAATTGTATTGCAGTATGTGAAATTGTTAAAAGAAACATTTTAAGTATATAATATAGAACCTTTAATAATCAATTTTCGATGTTATAAGACATATCTTAGGACAAATTTATGACCAAATATCATATGTCATAGAATGTAAATCAAAACTTTCCTGCGATAGTCATACATACCGGTATGATGTTCTTATGATTGTTATAAGTGAACATAATTTCTTTTATTTTAAATAATCATTACAAAATTATAAAATAACTAAAAAATCTTAAGTATTGGATAAATAAGTATTACCATTCAAAGGCGTAGCTTCCTTGAGGCAATGAGGTAACTGCCTCACTAAATATTTGATAAAAAAAATGAACTAGAAAGATGAACTGTACAATTTGTATTTTGTAGCAATGGATGGTTATAGATATTTGACTTCTCTAATTCTTATACAAGTACTTTTATTCTAAACGTAAGACAAACTGAAAGACTTAGTGATATTTTTTAACAAAGAGTCAAACTAAAATCATACAGATGCCTCTTTTATTGAAAAAATTTGCTACGTTTGGTCGACGTGGTGTATATCCAAGACTTCATACAGAGACTACTGAAAAATGCCCATGAATGCACTATTCTTTAACCTCACTTTCCTCCATACATAAACGGTCATCTCATTGAATAAATAAAATAGAGCGACTCTGTTGATCGCACCTATCTCTTTGAATTTAAAATTTTTAAATAAATGATACCGATATACAGTTAGATAGGTCTGTTTTTATCTTGTCTTATAGAATTTGACAGAACGGTTTAGATGTTAACTTTATGACAGAAGAGATGATTTCAATTTTCACACTGTAATCACTTCATTTTACCTTGAAGAATTCTTTAGTTGCATAAAATGGAGTATCTCCCAGTTTATATGATATCCCACAGCTTGTTTTTCTCATTAAATTTTTGATATAGTTTTGCTGTATTTCCAATGGAGTTGTGGAACCAGTGGTTCTTAATTGTAACTTTGTAATCATCACTTTTTTGTACTGACCCAATCATGATTTGATTTACCCTTGTCTCATAATTGTCTTACATTTGGCCAAGGATGTTTTTATTGTCGTAGCCACAACCCCGTCTTCTTTTCCAATTAAGTTATGACATTTACGAATGATACTTAAACTGGATTTTAGCAAAACGTGGAGTAGAAACTGCCTTTAGTGCATCTGAGAGTTGAGTCCTATTTTGTTGATGTGATTCATGTTGCTCAATCTTTTATTTTCTTGTACTGTTTGGTGGATAACTCTTTATATGTTCCGCTTCGTTTGTCTTTCTTGTACTGTTTGATGGATAACTCTTTATATGTTCCGCTTCGTTTGTCTTTCTTGTACTGTTTGGTGAATAACTCTTTATATGCTTCGCTTCGTTTATCTTTCTTGTACTGTTTGGTGGATAACTCTTTATATGTTCTGCTTCGTTTGTCTTTCTTGTACTGTTTGATGGATAACTCTTTATATGTTCTGCTTCGTTTGTCTTTCTTGTACTGTTTGGTGGATAACTCTTTATATGTTCTGCTTCGTTTGTCTTTCTTGTACTGTTTGATGGATAACTCTTTATATGTTCCGCTTCGTTTGTCTTTCTTGTACTGTTTGGTGGATAACTCTTTATATGTTCTGCTTCGTTTGTCTTTCTTGTACTGTTTGATGGATAACTCTTTATATGTTCCGCTTCGTTTGTCTTTCTTGTACTGTTTGATGGATAACTCTTTATATGTTCCGCTTCGTTTGTCTTTCTTGTACTGTTTGATGGATAACTCTTTATATGCTTCGCTTCGTTTATCTTTCTTGTACTGTTTGGTGGATAACTCTTTATATGTTCCGCTTCGTTTATCTTTCTTGTACTGTTTGATGGATAACTCTTTATATGCTTCGCTTCGTTTGTCTTTCTTGTACTGTTTGATGGATAACTCTTTATATGTTCCGCTTCGTTTGTCTTTCTTGTACTGTTTGGTGGATAACTCTTTATATGTTCCGCTTCGTTTGTCTTTCTTGTACTGTTTGATGGATAACTCTTTATATGCTTCGCTTCGTTTATCTTTCTTGTACTGTTTGGTGGATAACTCTTTATATGTTCCGCTTCGTTTGTCTTTCTTGTACTGTTTGATGGATAACTCTATATGTTCCGCTTCGTTTGTCTTTCTTGTACTGTTTGGTGGATAACTCTTTATATGTTCCGCTTCGTTTGTCTTTCTTGTACTGTTTGGTGGATAACTCTTTATATGTTCCGCTTCGTTTGTCTTTCTTGTACTGTTTGGTGGATAACTCTTTATATGTTCCGCTTCGTTTGTCTTTCTTGTACTGTTTGATGGATAACTCTTTATATGTTCTGCTTCGTTTGTCTTTCTTGTACTGTTTGGTGGATAACTCTTTATATGTTCTGCTTCGTTTGTCTTTCTTGTACTGTTTGATGGATAACTCTTTATATGTTCCGCTTCGTTTGTCTTTCTTGTACTGTTTGATGGATAACTCTTTATATGCTCCGCTTCGTTTGTCTTTCTTGTACTGTTTGATGGATAACTCTTTATATGCTTCGCTTCGTTTATCTTTCTTGTACTGTTTGGTGGATAACTCTTTATATGTTCCGCTTCGTTTGTCTTTCTTGTACTGTTTGATGGATAACTCTTTATATGCTCCGCTTCGTTTGTCTTTCTTCTACTGTTTGATGGATAACTCTTTATATGCTTCGCTTCGTTTATCTTTCTTGTACTGTTTAATGGATAACTCTTTATATGCTCCGCTTCGTTTGTCTTTCTTGTACTGTTTGGTGAATAACTCTTTATATGTTCCGCTTCGTTTGTCTTTCTTGTACTGTTTGATGGATAACTCTTTATATGCTTCGCTTCGTTTATCTTTCTTGTACTGTTTAATGGATAACTCTTTATATGTTGTCTCTTTTGTCATGTTTTTTTTTTCGACTTATGGTTTTTGATTGCCACTTTGTGTCGTCTCCTCTTTTCATTTGTATATACGACTCTTTCTTTCCTATAATTTCATTTCAGAGAAATTTTCTTCTTTTAAAAATAAAGATATTGTACAAAAATAATGCCTATCCACGTTAAATTGAGCATAACGTTAGAGCATGACATGAAATAATTTTCTTAAATAACATAGGCCTACTTCGATTCGTCCAACTCGGGTTGACTAGTTATTAAATCAGTGTTAATGCGCATGTGCGCAACCTTCCCGAATCGAAGTGAAAACTCTACTCGGGTTGACTCTCGAAATGGAAGACATAGATGATTGATTGATTGATTGTTGGTTGCTTAACGTCCAGTGGTAAATATTTCATGCATGTTCAGGACGAGAACAAGTTGACAATAAATACAATAGGTAGGTCCTGTAATAGAGCCGTCCGGGATGAAGGTCGGGAAATTTGGACTGCCACGGGAAAATGAGGGTATATTGGATAAGGACAGAAATTTAGCCTTGCAACAGGCCACCTACGGACCCCTCAAAGAGTTGTTGCAGGGTTCTTAACGTGCAAAGAACGTGGCACTCTCTTTACACGAGGCATCGGATTTAACGTCCCCATTCTGACCGGACGTGACTGCGAACTTGTACATCCCGCACAGCCAAACGGACGCCCCACTTTAGCGAGGGTTTTATCGACGGTCGGAGAAGACCAATGGTGACCATATTTCTATTCCCAGTCACCCTTGGGGTTTGAAGACATAGATATAGCAGCAGTTGTTAATTTTCTTTTATGGACGTCGACAATAAACTTTATGTTCAAATTTGTGACATAATTTAGTTCAAGAATTTCTATCATTTAATCATTTTCAGTTCTTACCAGGCCATTATGTTTAATTAAAAATTATCTTGTCCTGTCGTCCCTTAGTAAAGGGAATGCATTTTGTAATACATTCACAATTTACTCTTAGCAACTCAAAATCCGAAAATATATTTTTTTCTGTTCTATTGATAAACATCACCGACAGTATTTACACACGAAAAATATTTATATAATGACAAAAACATCGGAAAATAAATTTCACTTAACATCCCCTTTCTTTGGATGTATTTTGTCAAATGTCAGTTATTTTGTATCATACTTTTCTTTGCTGGAGCTGCTTGACGCCATTTTGAAACTCTACTAAACCTGCCTCAACCCAGGGTTGATGTCGAATTAACTCGGGTAGGTTCAAAAGATAAAACTCGAGGGGTTCGATTGTCAGTCGAGTAAACTCAACAGACTCTTCTAACCCCAGTTGGACGAATCGAAGTAGGCCATTTAGTCCACGAAAGTATGATTCAGCGGCAAATCCATCGGTTAAGTTTGGCCTCTCTTTTAGTCCAATAACATTATGAATCCGGCGTTTAACTGGTCAGCCTGAAAATTGATAAAACAGCAGCAGACAAAGGAAATTGTTGGTAGATAGCAGGGAGGTGGGAGGGTTTTGAAACTTTCACTTATCTACAAGAGTATCTAGTTCAATGTAAGGCTGAAGATTCACGGGATGTTAATTAGCGGGAAACAAGATACGGATCCGAATGATGCAATAGTTCTTTACGAAAAATGAAGAAATTAATGAAATCTCTTTCATTAAATTGGTTTAACTTATAAATGAGATAAACCGTTTTATTGTAAATTTTGTTTTGTTTTTTTTTTCTTTCTTGTTTGTGGCATTAGAATTTCGATTTTGAATAAGCCCTTGTGTTTAAAGCAATCGATAATTGAAATTTGTTTTTTTTACCACTTTTTACATACAGTAATACATGTAATTTAGAAAAAACACGTATGTAGTCAATGTGTTATTGTCAATTCAATTTAACTAACCTTAACCACCTACAGGATGTTCTGAATCATCTATACACAGTTTAAATCATTCAATAAGTCCCGTCAAAATCAACGATTTGTTTTAAAAACCAATAAACGCACTTAAATGAACTGAGAATAATTATTTAGTTTTTATAAATAACTTTAACTAGATGTCCTTTTGTTTTCAACCTCCAATTTCACGGTTTGGGATGTAAATATTTAGCCACGTCGGTTATGGTAGGAACGCTACAGCTGATGCTTTTGCACGTTTAAATACACATACAATTACTATTTGATGGGTCTGTTCGTGGCCTGGTGCAAGCAAATATTTCTGTCCTTATCTCCGACAATTTCCCATCTTCCAGTGACAGTCAAAAAGTCCTTCATGCAGTACATACTATAAGATTTTCGTTATGTTATTTTAACCAGGAGTAATTACATTACATTTATGTTTCGTAAAATTATTCTTTTGATTAGCTGACAAAATCAAATAATATTTCTCAATAAAATGCAACATTTATGACTGCACGTGCTTTCCATAACAACGTCAGTACAACAATGCATAGGAAAACAAAAGAAAAGTTTTATATTACTCGTAATATCATAGTTGTAGCAAAAAACTTTATAAAAATTGAATTCTTATTTTGTAATTTTTAGGGTTGTAAAACGTTGATCGTGTGCACATTTTTGTATGCAAAATGTGCTTGCACCAACGCTTTAACACACCAATAGAATTAAAATTCTAAAATATGCATAACCTATTTGTCACTGAAGCAAATATCAATCGCTTAATG
Source organism: Mytilus coruscus (assembly GCA_017311375.1). Classification (NCBI taxonomy): domain Eukaryota; kingdom Metazoa; phylum Mollusca; class Bivalvia; order Mytilida; family Mytilidae; genus Mytilus; species Mytilus coruscus. Next base: position 78,274,443 of record CM029599.1, on the reverse strand, counting down.
GGGTTATGAACTTGCAAAACCTTAAAGTTGATTTATTATTTTTATTCAAATATTTACTTGAACGGAATATTGAATAATAGTTCGCTTTTAGTAGTTAGCTTGGTCCAATTTTGTCAAAATGAGTTGAAAAATCTTAAGAAAATGCATGAGACACACGTAAATCATACTTATGAAGTCGTCTCCATAATACTATATGAACATATATATAATAATAATAATGATAAAACGAGCAAATTTATTTGATAGTATACACACTATAAATGAAAAGAAGAAAAGAGAAGGAAGAAGCAACTTGAAAGACTAAGCGATCATCTTATTCTGTGAAGAAGATGATGGTCCGTGCCAGTATCAATAACACTTTACGACATTACAAGAAATCTGTTTGACTTTTTAATAAAATCTTGAACATATTTGAAAGTAAGGAGATTTTGGTCATTGGAAAGTTCAAAGTCTCCACAAATTAACAGTTTAGTATCTGAAAACAAAGTTTTTGGAAAGCCAATTAAGATTCTTGAGTAAACTTTCTCTGCATGATGGACATACGAAAAAGAAATGATAAACATCCCCAATATCTGACCCACAATGACAGGAAGCTAGGATCCAGTATAATGTTAGCCTAGAAAATTGCATCGTTTAAGAATGAAACGCAACATCGCAATTGAGTAATAATATTCAGTTTCCTCGGATCATACAGATGATACGTTGCAACTTTACTATGGAGACTATCTTTTTTTTCAATTCATGCTTAAATTGAGATAAAGAGTCGATCTTGCGAATTTTTGGGCGACGTACATTTGCGAGAATTTTTTTGATTTTGACATGTATTGCTGAAGCAAAGGTTTTACGTTTGCGCGAGTTTACATAATATTATACCCGAGTTTACATGTATTATACCTGAGTTTTTTCCTGTGTTTTAAACCTGATAAATATGCATCAGAGAAGTCTCAATTCGTTGAACTGAATTTTGTTATTGTCTACGTTTCACAAGCTGGGGTATCGCTAACGCTTATTTTGGTATACGCAGTCGGCTAAATTTGCAGCATAATCTTTATTCTTATCGCCAAATACGTAGGTACAGAGAACACATATAATACACTACATCAAAAACATAAACACAAATATACAATATATACAACAAAAACAATTTCAATTTATTCAGGAGGACACACTCGCTTGTTTATAATTCTTATAAACTTACCGTGATAAATTTATGAGATCTGTTCTATTTGTAGAAGACATAATTTCAGTAAATAGTATAATATTTGGCCTTCTATTCAAATTTTGTTTTATAAATTTATTTCTCTCTTCTATAAAATATGAACAATAATAATGTGATTGCATTCATTCCTCATGTCTAGATTGCATAAATAACACTTTCTATTTTCCCCTTCTATATTGAAGTTCGACTGGAAAATTATGGTTTCATATTCTAAATTGACATAAAGTCAAAAAATCTTTTTCGTCTAAAATATTAAAATATTCTTCAAAACAAAATAAACTCTTAAAAATACGGTAATTCGAGGCTTTCGAACAGTTATGAATAGTCTCAAATTATGTTTGTTTGAATTGATCTCACAATCTTGCTTTGATATTACACTTCAACCATATATAATTAAAAAGTAATGTGTGTTCCAGATATAAGAAAATCCACATTCAACAAATATACGTATAACACATAGTAACCATTTAAAATTATGTTTTTGGTGCAATACAAGTGGTACTGTTACAGTAGTTTATATGTTATCCATATAACAGAACAGGTTTATATGTAATCCATATAACAGAGCAGGTTTATATGCAATCCATATAACAGGACAGGTTTGACTACTCTATCAAACAGATCTTACTGACAAGAAACTGATGGGCTATGAAATTTTCCCCTTTTAAGTATCTCATACATCGCTTTTGTTCCCTTTTCAACCTGTGATTTAATTGCCTTTTTATAATTTCCTGTTTTTGTCAATTAAATAACCAAATAGCTAGACTCTTTAACCATCTCTATCTTTTGATTATGTAAAACAAAGTGTAAATTGTTTGGTAGTCTTCCACATGAAAAACATAATATTTTGGTTTTGGATACATTAACTTTTAATTTTCAATTATAACAGTATTCATGAAAAATATCTAACTGTCTTTGAAGATCTTGTGGTGTTTCGGACATCAAAGTAGTATGACTATCATCTGCATATAACAATAAAAAAATATTGAGAAATACATCAAATTCATGTTCAATTTCTTCTGTAACTGTGAAAAGGCCTTTACAGTTTTTCGTCTGTAAGAAAATTTCCAAATCATTTAAATATACTGCAAACAAAAAGGGGACATGTTTTCCCCTTGCCTTACCCCATTATTACACGGAAAATAATCAGACTGGTTGTTGTTTAAAATAATATTTGATTTTATATTTTTATACATATTTTGTATCACATTTAACATTTTTCCATTTATATTGTTTAACAGTAACGTATGCCAAATCCCATCCCTCTAAATTTTGTTCAAGGTCTATAAATGCACAGTAAAGTTTAAACGCTCGTTTAAAACAGCCGTGGACAGTTTACCCAAACAGCTAACAATGGTTATTGGCAGAAAATTTTTAGGATGATTTCTATCTCCTTTATTTTTAAATATTGGTATAATATTACCAACAAGCCAATGATTTGTTTTCTTTCTCATTTACGTTCATCACTTTTACGTTTTATCTCACCCCCGCCCCAAGCATAACTAAACATCCATTTTTGTTTTTTTTTATTTTCAACTCTATATCCTTCTAATATCAATGTCGTTAAAATTATCCTTTATTTGTCTCAGAGATATTGAATATAGATTTTCACTTTTGTAATCTAACTTTATTCTTTTTTTTTTAAATTTTAATTTATTTTGTTTTATTTCAGAAATCATGATTGTTTAAATTACTTTTTTTTATAGAAAATTCAATTCATCCGTAAAAGGTAGTAACATTTGAAAAGGTTTTTTTTTTTTTTTTCACGCAAACGTATCGCGCCGGAATGTTTAGATCAAGCTTATTCCATTCTCGTGTCATGGAAGGAATAACATATTCAGAAGTAAGATAAAGTCTACAACAATGATATCTTGACCGATTCGCAACGGATAGCTGGTTTGTACACATGGAGGTACAAGATTACATAGATACTCAGGTGCATGTTTTTGATTCATATTATAACATATCTAGTTTTCTTCTTCTTTCAAAGGAAGAATCCCAGTCGACCTCGGAGTACAAGGCTTCAGTTTAAGTAAAAATTGTTAGGCTTAGCCTGTTACAATTCTTGCAGCTTCCAATTGCAAGTTTTCTCATTTATTTGAATAACATCTCCCACAAGTATCCCACAAGTCTGTGGCATATTCGAAAATGGATCTGAAAAAGCCAAATGTTTTTCAAAATTATTTCGAGACAGTCGGTATTTGAGTTTACACGGAACATTAAGATGTTTCTTTACACTTATAATGAAACTTTCAATATGATATTTTTATTGTATGTCACTACTGAAGGAAACTCCCATGTGCTAATTTGATGTACTTATAGGAAGTTTTGTTTATCTTTCATCTGTATGCGTGCAAATATCGTTTTACTCGGAACCTTTACAGTGCGAACCAAACTTTAAGGAGAAAGAAGGGAATGCAGTATCAACAGGATGCAATATTTTAATTAAATAATTGGAAATGCTCTAATATTTAGATATAATTATAAAGGAAGCCCAGTAAAAATATCGGCAAATATTGCTTTTTTATTTTACGAAGAAATCTACATGACGTATTTGTTATATATTACAATACTTAACATGCTGTCAAAATAAATACACTTTTATTCTATACGTCTAAATGTGTCACAACTCTACACCTTGCATTCTCCGCCGGATAACTTTAGGTTAACTTACACCACAAATTCTATATACATATGTAGTGCATAGCCTTAAGCAATCACCACTTACAATTTTTTGCTATATATTTGACATAAAACTACCTTTTTTCAATAAATTATTTTGAAAGCATTTATGGTCGGATTTCAATAACCATGACATTGTGTTGTCTGAAGTATATTTCTTTATTTATTCATACGTTTTTGTTCGGTTGCTTTTGCTTTCTCTTCATGTGGTTATTGTATAATAATAATTCACCATTTAATTTGCGTGAAATATATAGCATTTCTGTAATAGTTATCCCACACAATCATTATTATATACTTTATATATTACTATATGGTATATACCCTTTATGAGCCCTGGACACAATGTTTAAATATGTTAAATTAACAGTGATTTGTATCCGGTCATGCTGGTGTAGGGGTATGACACGTGTGTCTATATGCTAAAGGTCTGGAGTTCGATAAGTATAGACACTGAATTTATTAACATAAATTTTGATAGTTAGTCTTTTCCGTATAAATATTTCTAAGTTTTAGTATAAATTTGACATTCCCGCCAAAATGTTACATAACAAAGGAAAGCATGCAGAACAAAGAAACTCAAGCTAGGGTGATCTGGTAGGGGTGATCCGGCTCAGATCACCCCTGGTAGAACAAAGGAGCTGGGATGTAAGTAGATGGAATATCCTCCGGATCAGCTATTTTTGTTGCTTGTAATAAATGATAATAATTACCACGGTCAGTCACATCATTATGATCAATACATTTCTATTTTATGTTCGGTAGAAATGGGGATGACAAATCCGATGCCTCGTGTAGAGAAAATGACTCCTTGTCACATCCGTAGATAGACTTGTGTATGGCAAAATGTTTGCACGTGTCCAACATGCTCTCTTTTTCCGGTGACAGTCATTGTTTCCTGCTCTTTATACTGGTCAACCCTTTACAGAACCAACAACTTGCATTAATTTTTCATTTTTCTCGTCCTAAAATATGCATTAAAATTTTGCCAATGGACAAACAGCAATTAATAAATCATTCATCGGGTAACCTATATACTTTAAATATATATTGTATATTTCTCAGTTGGGTCGAATTGCGTGTCTGCATTAGCGGTCATTTCAATGAACGCATGCTATCTTCATTACCGACAAACTTTTAGATGTCATGTATTGTTCAAATCATTTACTAAATCTATGACTAAATATATATAGAGAAGCATTATGGAATTATGATTCCGCCTACAAGAATTTGATAATGGTATATTACACATTGACTGGAGATTGTATGGAGAAGACTTTCTAAGTTGAAAAACTTGTGTCTATCCCTATTGTCATTATTTTGGCAATGATATATATTTAAGCATTTACTGTTATATTATTTATATTGTTTTAAACGACAGAACATTGTGAAACTTATGCACACGTGAATCATTTTATCAGGTTGGGTAACCTTCAAAAATAGATTGATTGATTGATTTTTGATTGGTGTTTAACCCACTTTCAACATTATTGTGCTATTTCGTGGCGGTCAGTATTTATTAGTGGAGGAAGCCGGAAATGCCCGGAGAGAATTCCACCGACCTTCGGTATGAAAACTGACAATCATATTTAAATAGAATTTTGGAATATATGAACTATGGTCTTAAATGGGAAAATTTTGCAGTTTGCATGAATGTGTGCATCACGACAGTGATCATAATGAAATACAAAATTCTAAATATTATTGCTGCAACTTTATGTCTGATTATGGATGCAAAATCCATAAAAGGAGATAATATAGAATAAGGAGATGTGGTATGAATGCCAATGAGTCAACTATTCACAAGAGACCAAATGACGTAGCAACTAAGGTCAACGTATGTGCAACAATGTGCAAAACCCATACTGCACAGCAAACTATAATAGGCCTCGAGATAACAAAATGTAAAACCATTCCAACGAGAAAACCAGCGGTCTGATTTTTGTTCAAAACAACAAACGAAAAGCAAATCGGATACACAGCAACAAACTATCTCCACTGAATTACAGCCTTCTAATTTTGAACAGGTACATCGAGAATGTGGCGGGGATTAACATGTTAGCGGGAACGACACAACATAATAAAAAAATATATAAAAATCAGTTAAAAGGGGCTGAACTCATCAGATCGATACACAGCACAACCAAAAACTATGGTCCATTTGGTCTTCTTTCCATCCGCAGTAAAATTCTTGCTGTAATGGGGCCTCTGATTTGCTGGCTGTGCGGGATGTATAAGTACGCAACCACGTCCGGTCAGAATGGAGACGTTAAATGCGATGCCTCGTGAAGAGAGAGTGCCACGCTGTTTGCAGGTAAGAACCCTTGCAATCACTCTTTGAGAGATGCAAAGGTGGACTGTTGCAACGCAACATTTTGTCCTTATCCAATATATCATCATTTTCCAGTGGCAGTCCAAATTTCCCCAACTTTCATCCCGAACGGCCTTTAATACAGCACCTACCTAGTGTATTCATTGTTAATTTGTTCTAATCCTGAACATTCATGAAATGTTTGCCACTGGACGTTAAGCAAACATCAATCAATCAATCATAAACATGACATTGTGCAATGCGAAAATATAAGTATCGACAGAACCGTAAGCATAAATGTATATCAATACATATTTAGTTGTGTTTTAATTTATTGATAAGAAAATCAATGTTAGTACCGATGAAAACAATATTCAAAGATTGTATTACAATGTTAAATTGATAACCTTTAAGATTAAGTTTATTCAAAGGATCAATAAGCTTATATGGATCGTTTCTAAATTTACGGACTCTAAAACACACCCTATATAATACCCATTTATTAGGGTCTTCCCAAACCTGATTATTATTATTCACTTTTCCGCGGGTCACTGTCAACATACCCATTGTCCCTGTCCATCGTCGTATATTCTGTGCCAGAATAAACTATACGATACATGCAGTCCATGCGATAAATATTAGTTACACATAATGCGATATATACGGGATCAGTAGCACACTGTGTAATGAATTTATCTTGCCGACTCATTCAGTATTAAGAAACTACTTTCATTGGTCTATACAAATACAAATACTAAAACAAACATTTTCCTAGCCTGTAATGTGTTTTCTGCTTTTATTTTCAATCGTTTATCATCAATTTCTTCATCTGTTGTCTGGGCGAAACGTTTTGGTTTATTTTAACGTCATAAAGAGGCCTAACACTGCTACTAACCGTGTATTAAAATAAAACACGCCAACTAACCCAATATTGAATATACAGGGTCTCCGCGTGTTCGCTTTTAGCCAATGATATACCTAGAAATGTATAGGAGGTAAGATAAAGTGTATGTCACATACACTTTATCGCATGCCCTTCATGTATCGTATAGTTTGTGCCATATATCCTTTGTCGAATAAGTACCCTGTAACTTATATCCTTTGTTACATACTCTTTAGCGTAGACCCTTGATCACAAATCTGTTTTGATAACCTATTAATAAGCATAATTCGAAACATGGTATAATTTGTATCGTATGCTGTACCGACAATTGATTGATATCAGACGTCTGGCCTCTGCCACTTTGGTTAAGGCATAGCATGCCCTAGATAAATAAACTTCTTATGCACTGTATGTTTTAGAAAATTCGAACTTAACTGGATTTTGCAGTGCACTTTTTTTCGTCCCTGCAGAAGATGATAAAATTAACAAACAGCTGAGTTTCACTTGATATGGTCCACTCAGGTACACAGTTTAAATAACCAATTATTGTCAGGTATCTATTGTCCATCTATTGTTCATGTCAATCAATACAGTAATTCACTTCAGTTATTACCTGTGGGGAAGTTCTCAAATCAAATCTCTTTCCCAACTTAGTTTATTTTGGCACCTTCTGGAGGAATGAAAAAAAGTGCACTGCAAAATCCGGTTAAGTTTTTAACTTTCTGAAAACATAAAATATATTTGAATTTTATTTATCTAGGGCATGCTATGCCTTAAAACTTTTCCAGATGCACATATTTGTCTGTACTCAGAGTAAATTTTGAGGTGAAAATGCAGCCATTTTAGACGAAGGGTCCACATGAACCTTAATTTTTCATTTTTTCTCGTCCTAAAAATATGCATTAAAATTTTGCCAATGGACAAACAGCAATTAATAACTCATTCATCGGGTAACCTATATACTTTAAATATATATTGTACATTTCTCAGTTGGGTCGAATTGCGTGTCTGCATTAGCGGTCATTTCAATGAACGCATGCTATCTTCATTACCGACAAACTTTTAGATGTCATGTATTGTTCAAATCATTTACTAAATCTATGACTAAATATATATAGAGAAGCATTATGGAATTATGATTCCGCCTACAAGAATTTGATAATGGTATATTACACATTGACTGGAGATTGTATGGAGAAGACTTTCTAAGTTGAAAAACTTGTGTCTATCCCTATTGTCATTATTTTGGCAATGATATATATTTAAGCATTTACTGTTATATTATTTATATTGTTTTAAACGACAGAACATTGTGAAACTTAGCACACACGTGAATCATTTTATCAGGTTGGGTAACCTTCAAAAATAGATTGATTGATTGATTGATTTTTTGATTGGTGTTTAACACCACTTTCAACATTATTGTGCTATTTCGTGGCGGTCAGTATTTATTAGTGGAGGAAGTCGGAAATGCCCGGAGAGAATTCCACCGACCTTCGGTAGGAAAACTGACAATCATATTTAAATAGAATTTTGGAATATATGAACTATGGTCTTAAATGGGAAAATTTTGCAGTTTGCATGAATGTGTGCATCACGACAGTGATCATAATGAAATACAACAAAATTCTAAATATTATTGCTGCAACTTTGTGTCTGATTATGGATGCAAAATCCATAAAAGGAGATAATATAGAATAAGGAGATGTGGTATGAATGCCAATGAGTCAACTATTCACAAGAGACCAAATGACGTAGCAACTAAGGTCAACGTATGTGCAACAATGTGCAAAACCCACACTGCACAGCAAACTATAATAGGCCTCGAGATAACAAAATGTAAAACAATTCCAACGAGAAAACCAGCGGTCTGATTTTTGTTCAAAACAACAAACGAAAAGCAAATCGGATACACAGCAACAAACTATCTCCACTGAATTACAGCCTTCTAATTTTGAACAGGTACATCGAGAATGTGGCGGGGATTAACATGTTAGCGGGAACGACACAACATAATAAAAAATATATAAAATCAGTTAAAAGGGGCTGAACTCATCAGATCGATACACAGCACAACCAAAAAACTATGGTCCATTTGGTCTTCTTTCCATCCGCAGTAAAATTCTTGCTGTAATGGGGCCTCTGATTTGCTGGCTGTGCGGGATGTATAAGTACGCAACCACGTCCGGTCAGAATGGAGACGTTAAATGCGATGCCTCGTGAAGAGAGAGTGCCACGCTGTTTGCAGGTAAGAACCCTTGCAATCACTCTTTGAGAGATGCAAAGGTGGACTGTTGCAACGCAACATTTTGTCCTTATCCAATATATCATCATTTTCCAGTGGCAGTCCAAATTTCCCCAACTTTCATCCCGAACGGCCTTTAATACAGCACCTACCTAGTGTATTCATTGTTAATTTGTTCTAATCCTGAACATGCATGAAATGTTTGCCACTGGACGTTAAGCAAACATCAATCAATCAATCATAAACATGACATTGTGCAATGCGAAAATATAAGTATCGACAGAACCGTAAGCATAAATGTATATCAATAGATATAAGAAGATGTGGTATGAGTGCCAATGAGACAACTCTCCATCCAAGTCAAAATTTATAAAAGTAAACCATTATAGGTCAAAGTACGGTCTTCAACACGGAGCCTTGGCTCACACCGAACAGTAAGCTATAAAGGGCCCCAAAAATTACTAGTGTAAAACCATTCAAACGGGAAAACCAACGGTTTAATCTATATAAAAAACGAGAAACACTTATGAACCACATCAACAAACGACAACTACTGAACATCAGATTCCTGACTTAGGACAGGTGCAAACAAATGCAGCGGGTTTAAACGTTTTAATGGTACCAAACCTTCACCCTTTTTCTGAAACAATAGTGTAACATCACAACATAGAAAGACATATTTAGTTGTGTTTTAATTTATTGATAAGAAAATCAATGTTAGTACCGATGAAAACAATATTCAAAGATTGTATTACAATGTTAAATTGATAACCTTTAAGAATAAGTTTATTCAAAGGATCAATAAGCTTATATGGATCGTTTCTAAATTTACGGACTCTAAAAACACACCCTATATAATACCCATTTATGAGGGTCTTCCCAAACCTGATTATTATTATTCACTTTTCCGCGGGTCACTGTCAACATACCCATTGTCCCCTGTCCATCGTCGTATATTCTGTGCCAGAATAAACTATACGATACATGCAGGCCATGCGATAAATATTAGTTACACATAATGCGTATATACGGGATCAGTAGCACACTGTGTAACGAATTGATCTTGCCGACTAATTCAGTATTAAGAAACTACTTTCATTGGTCTATACAAATACAAATACTAAAAAACAAACAATTTGTTAGCCTGTAATGTGTTTTCTGCTTTTATTTTTCAATCGTTTATCATCAATTTCTTCATCTGTTGTCTGGGCGAAACGTTTTTGGTTTATCTTCAACGTCATAAAGAGGCCTAACACTGCTACTAACCGTGTATTAAAATAAAATACGCCAACTAACCCAATATTGAATATACAGGGTCTCCACGTGTTCGCTTTTAGCCAATGATATACCTAGAAATGTATAGGAGGTAAGATAAAGTGTATGTCACATACACTTTATCGCATGCCCTTCATGTATCGTATAGTTTGTGCCATATATCCTTTATCGTATAAGTACCCTGTAACTTGTATCCTTTGTTACATACTCTTTAGCGTAGACCCTTGATCACAAACCTGATTTGATAACCTATTAATAAGCATAATTCGAAACATGGTATAATTTGTATCGTATGCTGTACCGACAATTGATTGATATCAGACGTCTGGCCTCTGCCACTTTGACTGATACTGACGGGTAATCCAGCATGTGATACAGATTTTGTCATGTATTAGTTTATATATATTGCAAGAGTAAAAGTGCAGTTCTAACATGCAAGGCTAGATTAAAGACGTGATTCAGGATCCTCCTAGTACAAATCAGAATTCCAATATATGCTAATAGAAATTACAATTCTGATTTATACTAATTAAAATCCAGTACAGAATTCAAACAACTACCAGTAGACATTGGAGTATCCAGATTTTTACTTGGAGGATCCTGATTTGTACTAAATTAGGTAGAATCCAGCCGGATATTACAAACAATTAAAGTTAGTACTGATTCTGGCTTTTTTATTACTATTTTTCCTGATTGCACTTGATACATTTGTAAATAGGAAAACAAATTAAAAGAATGTAGCTATCAATTAATAATACTTTATTACCATCAAAAATTGATAAACTATAAAAACTTTCTTGATAAATTTAACTATTAAGAAGCTAGGGTTCCAATACCATCAGGCAAAGTTGATCTTAAATGAATTTGACTATCTCTTTTTAGGTCTTTTTTGGTCATATAGCACGTCACGTAATTAGGTATTTGTACATCATATAATCATCAACTTTCAAAGTGTTGAGTTTGGGCGCTCTTGGTGAATGTAAATCCAGAAAAGCACTTCGGAAGCACCAAATACATAAAGTGTTATTTTCATTTTTCTTGAAATCCTTTTAAAAAGGTAACCAATTCAACACTAGATCTTTAAATTTTGTTTTTATTGGTATAAATATTGATTTTGTTATCAATGTATTAAAACCCATCTTCGCTAGCCAAGGGAAGGGACTGGATCGCAACCATTGGCTAGCGAAGATGATTAAAACCAAACTAATATTATTGTTATATACATATACATATGTACACTCACAGTTCTACAGTCTGTCAATACATGTATTTTGGCATTGTACAAGGTCATGTTTATCTCTGACTGTTAATGACGTCTGTACACTAAATCCATTGGATGTTAGATGTGTACTGATTGACACCTTAGTCTTAGATTAATGGTTTTTATTAGTTGTTATTATCTTTGAACTAGGTGTCAAAAACTGCGATTACTCTCAGATCTGTACTTATTTTTTTGTTTTTGGGATGTATAAATACCCTGCCACGTCCGGTCTGTGTTTTTGTTTCTCGCTTTTCTGCTTTGTAACGATCTAATGAGTTAAGCCCTTTTGAACTGATTTTTATAGTTTGTTCATATGTTGTGCTGTTACACCACTGTCCCAGGTTATGGGAGGGTTGGGCGCCCAGAAACATGTTAAACCACGCAACATTCTGTTTGTGCCTGTCCCAAGTCAGGAGCCTGTAAATTTTTGGTTGTCGTTTGTTGCTGTATATCTTTTTTTTCGTTCATTGTTGTGTACGTAAATCAGGTCGTTAGTTTTCTCTTTTGAATTGTTTTCCATTTGTCATTTCGGGCCTTTTGAAGTTGACTATCGGTATGAGATTTGCTCATTGTTGAAGGCCGTACGGTGATCTCTAGTTGTTAACTTATGTCATTTGGTCTCTGGTGGAGAGTTGTCTCATTAGCAATCATATTTGCAAACATTTTTGTTGGCTTTACAACGTGAACAACGAATTGTATTACATTTCCTGTACAGTTGCAGACATAAAACAAATAACAATCATCTCCAACTTTTCTTTGTTTAACAAATGATTCGGACAAGCTTTCATTATAAGTTTATTTCTTTATGAGGTAAATCAAAATATTGATATCATGTATTTCAATTTTAGTCCTTTTAAGTATTCATCTAGTACAATTGAGGATCTTCCTAGTACAAATCTGGACATCATGCCAATTTCTACAGTGCTTTTAATACTAAGTAAGTAATAATTCCAATATATCGTAGCTCGTTATTCATTGAATTTGAACCATGTGACTTCGATCCTTTTAAATAGATTACCTCCCTTAGTTGTAGATTAAAAATAATTAATTGATTTTCAAAACAGATTCAACACTTTCTTGATGTTTTACCTACAGTCACGATTGGTAGTGTAATTGATTTTTTTTGTGGTGTTGTTTCATTTTCTGATGACTTAGGTTCCGATGTATGGACAATGTAACATTGCCAGTACTGGTATCTACACAGTTGGTGGGTTGGCGATAAAATTATTGTTTGCATTTGTTTCATATCATACCATTTTCTAAAACGTTCTTGTTCAAGATTTAGAAAAACATTTTGTTGTTTTGAAATTTTTGCCGCGTGTATGGCCTTTTTCGTTATGTGTATAACACACACAACATTTGGGCTTCATTGCTATATAATCAATTCTCGTGTTATTGATTATGTACAAGCACTTACTTCAGAGTGACTCTTTGAATTAAACAAACATCCGAAAAATGTGATAGAAACATAACATTTTAATATTTCAACATAAAAATGAGAAAATTAGCGTGAGATTTGAACCCCATCTTAAAAACAATCCATGATTTACAGTTTTACGCTTTGCGGATCATCAAGTCTTTTCCCGTCTTGGATCGAAAACTAACGTTCCTTTGAAAACTTCGTAAAAGCATATACTTACAAATATGTTGTGTAATCAAGGTACTAGTCCTGACGGAAAATACTTAAAATTTGAATATTTTCGAAATGGGAAAGATGAAATAATCATGTTTTTTTTAAAAGAATTTGGCCAAAACTCAAGAAAGCAGGTGATTTCAATTTTTTTTACCCTGAAAATGCAAGTTCCAAGGTGTTTCCCTATATGCGGACAAATCATGAACCATCTCTTCTTGTACCTTTATTCTTGTTTAGAATCTGGCTTTTTTTACGTGTTTTGTTGTCTTATATAGCAATTTCACTACAGATAAGCTCCCGATTTTCAAACTTAAAAGGCCGAAAGGACATTTATTGACGATGTTCATTTGTACACGAACAGAAGGCTGAAAATATGTACAAATTACCTATATGTGGACAAATTGTTGATGCGACTTAAGAATTGGCATATTTGCATATTATTTTAGAGGCACGTATAATCCTATTGAAATGGCTGTCGTCCTGATAGAGCAATATTGCCTATATGAAAATTAGCAAAGTACTCAAAATATTGCCATATAGTATCCACCAAAGACCAAAGGAGAAGGACGCCGGAACAACATGTATGTAGCATAGATACAAAAAAAGATCTGAGATAGTATGACAAATAACATTGTGATCATTCACAAAATTGTGAAATGAAGATGAACCGCACAGATGTACCATCTCAAAGCCACCATTCATCATATGATGTAAACATCTCTAGAATAAGCTGACGAGAAAGGTCATCACCCGACTAAAGAAAAATATTATTAATATAGTCTAGTTTGAAGAATATTGTAGTCTAGTGTGACGAGTGTTATATGAAGCTAGACACCGTGCAGGCGGTGTTGTCGCTGCCATGTCTCCATAACCTGAGTCCGAATATAATTATATGCATGAACATATATAAATTTAACCTTTTAACCAAAATAGTCTGTTCTGTCATACAATAACAAGTATCGAACTATTGTTTATTGAAATAAGAAAGGCGTTCTAATTAGCAAATGATGACTAAAACACGTTGTAATCATAGACCACAAATTGTCTAATTCAATTATCATCACATTTATCATAATCCAGAGTTATAAAGTTGTAAATATATAAGCTAACTGAATGCCAATGACTTAGCGGTTCTTAGCATATCTTATTGAATTTATTGTTTTGCACTCTACGGAAATAATTACACGGATTGCTATTTTCTTGAAAAATAAAAATATTGTGACGTTTGATGTCTGTCGCAAATTTATTTTAATACTAAAATTCCGGATCTTTTTCTAAAGTGATTTATAATGCACTATGTTCCTTTGATTAATAACTTGATAGATATTCAGATGTATAGGATTAACTGCTAGAAAAACTAGTTTATTATACAAGCAGCATGTTCATTTGTCATGAAATGTCAGGATGTCTGTTAAAGAAGGAAGTAAAATACCAAGGAGACAAGCAAAAACCATAAGTCGTAGAAGGACGAACAACAGCATGGTCAAAAGAAAAAATAAATAACATTCCAAAAACACCACACGGAAAAAATAAAGGTTGAGCAATAAAAACCGATGGTGAACTCGAGAAGGGTCAGCAGTTCCTGCTCTACTAGAGAAATGAAAACACAGTTTTGAGGACAAAAGATAGGCAAGACCGTTACATACCGAGTTTGAAAAATGAAACATTACAAAATACATCCCAGAAAATTGATGACCGTATGTTGAAGCTTGTGATCCCTATTATGTTTGTCCATCGCGCATCCGGCGCGAACATACTATACCGTCATTTGAATTCGCAGGAGGACTTTGGCCCTTTTTCACTATTGTAACACAATGAAGGTGGTCACCAAATTCGTTTTTTGAGTTTGGATAGTTGAATATTCGGTACAGCGTGGAAAAAGCGGCGAAAGTAATCGTGACTTCGTGGCTAGAAATCTCATTTTTCGAAGTTTTAAGATATTACAGAGACACTTGAATGACTTATACAGAAAAAAATGAATTCGGTGACCCCTATAACTTTCATATCAATAAAACGGAAATTCCAGTGGCAATAACATATCAATATTTAAGAAAATTCGTAGGACACGTTTTTGAGAAATGGCAATTTTAAGTCAAATGTTTCAACATTTTTTTTTTTTTCGGTATTTACGTGCATCCTATTTAAACTCTGTCTGTGAGTTTTAGTTTTTAGCATTGTGTATGAGTTTCATAAAATTTCGATGAAGAAAACTTGAGTTACAGTGCGGAAACGAAAATGGGACGGACGGAAGAAAATTGATATACAAGATTTAAAAGCTTTTCCAGTAATAAGAAATATCTACAATGGATTTTTTCGTGAACATTTTTCTAAAGGAAAATGTCAAATCAAAATGGTGGTACAGTATGGTCAACTTAACCTGATGACAAACCATTCTACCGGGCTTTCTGGTAAACAGTCTCATAAGATTTGCATTCACAAGGCGTTAATTTGTGTTACAAAAAGTTAGGTTTTTATCAAGTCCATTATCTCACACAAGACTTGTCATATCAAAATGATATCTTGTGAATGCACCTCCTATGAACTGCTTAAATACAAGTTTTCATGCTAGGTAGGATTGGCATCATTTGTAGTTTTAATTTGACATTTTCATAGAGTGCACATCTAGTGTCTATATGTATCTATATTGAATGGAGAATTCATTAGTTGTATATGCAATTTATTCAATTCTTTCGTATAGCATATATGGTTGTTATAAATTAATACAAAAGAGTATCGTCTTAGTCGACACTAGGGGAGTCTTGATCTAACTGTAATGTGTGAACTCTTTAGTTCATCATTGAAGATTTTTCAACAACTGTTAAGATTGAGAACAGCATTTCTTGTAATATATTGGTCGTTTTCTAGAATTTCACTAGATTGCTGTCTCATTTGCCCCTAATCCTTTGATACCAATTATTTGAGTGATTTAGAATATAGTGCTTATTGCAAGAAGTGTAATGTATAGACGGAAATGTCTTTAAAATTATTTGTAATATGCGACATAAATGATAATTAAACCGCATAAATGTTTAACCACATTCAGGTTTTTATCATTGATGTGCAATAAATTCTTATCGAATCAGATGTACTTTGTTTAGTTTTTTTTTTAATTGACTGGAAACTTGATCATCAAAACCACTTAGAGACAATCGGCGATAGATACTTAACGACACATAAGTAATTAGTTCTTCATTCTAATTTTTAAATGTTGTTTTTTTCTCAGCTTTATATTTTTTGTTATAGGACGGAATTATGTACCGACAGAAAGAGCAAAGACTAGGCTATCTCATACAACATAGACAAACCATTGCATAATCTACCTGAGAGTCTCTTTTAGCAGGGTTAATTCGGTACATTCCTTGCTGTTAGCCACGGGTTTTTTAGTAGATTTTACAGTATACATGCTACGCCATTTGTAGTGCAAGACATGATATGGGGTTTATTCAATTTACAAATTAACAAAATAATTTGTAACCAAATGCAGTTCGTTTTATTTTCTTTATACGTATTTTCTCTTATAAAATGTATTCAGCACTTCACAATTTTTAAGTATAAATGATTTAATTACAACTATTAAACTGTCAACTTTATCCTTGTAACTTTTTTTTATTGAAATATTTGATTATACTAGACGATATATCTTAATCAAGTTATATACTATATATGCAAAAGAGAGGCGAAAAGGGATATTAAAACGCATAAGTCGGAAACAAACAAACAAAGTCATGGAAAAACTACAGCACACAAAAACAACATACAAAACTGTCATGTTGTAAAAATGCGTGAATTTGTAAAGTTTAGCGTTTTCTTCTTTTTATGTCGTGTTTGGTATCAAAAGTCATCATTTCTCATGAGTAATTAAGTTTCAATATTTTTATGAAACAAAAAGTGCATTTTGTTCGAGAAATCAGATTTTTGAACACTTTTGCAAAAAAATTTATTAGAGACATTTATAAGTCGTGTTAGAGTTACTAGGAAATATTTATGAATTAAGATTTAGATTATGTCGTGAGAATACTTTTTGACAAAAATGGTCATCAATTGAATTTACTTGTCAACATACAAACTGTTACAGTATATAGATTGAATAATGTCGATTAACACTTAATTTAATCTTCTGTTGATATATTTCATTGTTTGGAAACTATTCGTTTACAGTGGCGGATCCAGAGGGGGGGGGTTCGAACCCCTTTTTTGGACGATCAATGCATTTGAATGGGGACATATAGTTGGAACCCCCCCTTTATCCTGGGTTGGGATGGGAACCCCCCACCCCCTTTTTTAAATGGCTGGATCCGCCCCTGGTTTAGAAGTACCTTTTTCTATTATCATTGGTCAAAACGTTTCTATGATCATATGTTTTATAAAGGTAAATTTTGAAAAGAAAAGGGAGGAGGGAAAGAGTGAGAACCATGTGACGCACCGGTTCGCCCCGCTCTCGATCTGCGAGTAGTGGCGGGTTAATGCATGTTGCCATTATTACTGTTTTGTAAATATGTTTTATGAACTGACTGTATATATGTTGGATGGGAAAATTAAGTATGTGAACGTTCATGTATTCAGTATCCTGTAATGGTAAGCAGCAACTTCCCGGTATGGACTGTTTGTCACCTGAAATTTGACTAGGTCTGTTGGATTGTAAAACACTGCTATTTATCTATGATGAAATGGATTGACCAAAAACGGAACACACAAACAAAGCAATCAACTTCTATAAACACCAAAAGTTTACCACGTCAAAACCAAAGACTGAGCAACACGAACCCCATCGAAAATCGGGGGGGGGGGGGAGGGGGGATCTCGGGTAATAAGTCTTATTACAATGTGTAAAATATATGCAACTAAATGCCGATATATGATTGGTTTGAACTCGGACTTGAAAATATTAAGGGTATCCAATGTGAAATACCAAGATAACCCTATTTTGAAGTCCAAATTGTTTGACCTTTTCCCAGTGGACCTGCGGAACCTACTCTTGATTTATTGTTAAATAAGTTTACACTATTATCATTTTCATAGCAGTGTGGACGAGACCATTTCTTGGCGCCCTCAGATCATCAATTGACTGGGTCAGATTAGGTGAACGTTCATCTGTAACGCCCACTTATCACATCGTACTTATTATAGACATTTAAAATGTGGGGTCGCCAAAGGTTCTCACCGTCTAAATCAAATAATTCGAAAAACTAGCACAGGAATAAACTTCGTGTTTTGATTAATATTGAATACTTAAACCATCTTTACTGGCGTGTTTGTTATGTTTTGATACATTGTTTAATAGCTTTAAAAGTTACAATGTATGTGTTGGCTATAACTTTTTTGGACGTCAAATCGATTTTACAAAAACACGTAGTTTCACATGACCCAAAAACATTTGATGAACTTCGACGATCAGTAGAAATAGCTAACAATGTTATTAATTGTAAACCTCATCAAACACAAAATAATTATTGTTCACACAATTTCAACAATTCATGTAATCATAGTCATAATAATAGTTCAAATATTAGTGCAAATGATATAACTCAATTATGTTCTTCATTAGCAGAATCTTTTAAGAGTGTAGTAAGACAGGAAGTTATGCCCATGCAACCAATACCACAGTATCAGGGAAGACAGCAGTATGAGAGAAGAGAACACAGACAAGGTGACAGATGTAGAGGGTGTGGTAATTTCTGTAAAATTAGAAGACAATGTCCAGCTTTTAAAGTTAAGTGTTTTCATTGTGACAGAATAGGTCATTAAAAAGAAGTGTGCGAACAAAAAATGAGGGAAAAGCAGAACACTCACCCATCTGGTAATGGTCAATAGGGAAACGCGCCTATCCAGGGTATGGATAGGCACATTCTTCGCAAGAAATGTGTCAAGTCAGCTGTTTTTATGTAAATAGCACATGTTTGGTTAATTATTGTACTGTTTTCTAGTGTCTTTATTCTTCATTATCACAAGTCACAATTCCTATTATTATGTTAAAGCTACCAAAGCAAGTTTTATAAAATATGTATGCAAAATACAGTCAGTCTAAATTGAGCATTGAAACTTATAGTCAAAATTTATATTTGGTAGTAAATGAGCTAAGATATATTGATATCTGTTTTATTAAGTAAGGCAAATAAATTCAGTCATTCTTTTATTATGTTTCGAGTTAGTTTCCCCCGTCATTCAATATTTTGCTAGTTTCCCCATTCTATTTCATAAATCAGTCATGAATGATGTTCATATCATTATTCAGATTAAATGTGACTTTTGCTTGGCACGATACAATGTTTCAGTCATTTATTTGTATCCGTATAAAGATTTGTGTGATTGCTATTCATATGTCATTCTATTGTGTGTTATATTATATATTCTATCATGTCTATTGTGTATTGTATAATATATCATCACTGGCAAAGCGACCATCAAAGAATAAAGTATTATATTTCAAATTGTCTGTATTTTTCCAGTATAGGTTACAAGGTCGCAATTATTTGTTTACATTTTACCGGCAAGTTTTTACCCCAAGATGGTACTCAGAATAGAATCCTATACGGCTTCTGATTGGATGATACAGGATTGGAATTACATTTAATCGAAAGCTTATCCAATTAGGTTTAAAATTGCAGAAAATCATATTCACATTTTACGAAGTATAGAAAATATCTTCCATTTCTGCACGTCGGAGCCATTAAAATATGCCTTTTCATTAAGCGAAAAAATAGACGATCTTTTCAACTGCATTTTAAGTCAATTTGAGCCGCATGACCCTATATATTTTTTGGTTGTAATGCAACACTGGCATTTCTAGTAACAGGAACTGCTACCCGTTTTCCCTAGTTTGTGTAGTCTTCGAGAAAAAATACGGAACACCAGTGGTACCCTATGGAAAATGCATTACGAATAATTGCGCTCTTGTAACCTATAGAAAATGACATTTTTTTAATAAGGCTTTGAAAATATCAAAATAGTCATTTTGCTCGGAAAAATGTGAAACAGTAAGAAATGGGGTCAAATGGACTTTTCATCAACGTGAATTCAAGCTATAGTCTGTTTCCTATTTGTATTTATTTCTATATCTAAATCTAGGGTGGGCTCGAATGTCGACAAAGTTTGAAGAGAATAGAACGTTTTGAGATATCTACTGTTTTATTGGGAAAAGCATGTATTTATCTTAAATTTGAAGATAAATTTTGGTTTTAATCATAATGACTGTGACTCAGTTGCTATTCTAGCAAAAGCTAATTTGGTGAAAATTGGCCAAAAGGGTCCCTAAGCAAACACCAACGATTTAGTTAAATTGCAAAGTAGAAAAATAATCTTGGCATTGAATATTGTAGTCCAAGAATAGTTTCTCTTGCCAAAGTAGTAATATTATCATATTTTCAAAATTTGGAAAACTATAGTCTGTTTCAAAACGTGTTTTTCAAGAAATGGTTTCATTTAAAGCCATTCTTCAAAATTCGATGTAGCTTTTCCGTATCAGAACGGTTTTGTTGACAATATGATCAGTGCTGGATGACCTTTGAAAAATTAGGCAAGTAAATAAACATTATCTTCATGTCTTTTGAACAGTACCGTATTTGGTGAAAAATCAGTTCCAATTTTGGCCTGATCTGCGGGCAAAACTAATTCTCCAAATTCAGAGAGTGATCAGATAATGTTTTGAAGATGTGATATTATCTACATAGACGCTAGCGCTTCTTTTGGCCCGGGCGCTTAATTTTCGGAATTTTTTCATTACCGTATAGGTTACAAGGTCGCAATTATTTGTTTACATTTTACCGGCAAGTTTTTACCCCAAGATGGTACTCAGAATAGAATCCTATACGGCTTCTGATTGGATGATACAGGATTGGAATTACATTTAATCGAAAGCTTATCCAATTAGGTTTAAAATTGCAGAAAATCATATTCACATTTTACGAAGTATAGAAAATATCTTCCATTTCTGCACGTCGGAGCCATTAAAATATGCCTTTTCATTAAGCGAAAAAATAGACGATCTTTTTCAACTGCATTTTAAGTCAATTTGAGCCGCATGACCCTATATATTTTTTGGTTGTAATGCAACACTGGCATTTCTAGTAACAGGAACTGCTACCCGTTTTCCCTAGTTTGTGTAGTCTTCGAGAAAAAATACGGAACACCAGTGGTACCCTATGGAAAATGCATTACGAATAATTGCGCTCTTGTAACCTATAGAAAATGACATTTTTTTTAATAAGGCTTTGAAAATATCAAAATAGTCATTTTGCTCGGAAAAATGTGAAACAGTAAGAAATGGGGTCAAATGGACTTTTCATCAACGTGAATTCAAGCTATAGTCTGTTTCCTATTTGTATTTATTTCTATATCTAAATCTAGGGTGGGCTCGAATGTCGACAAAGTTTGAAGAGAATAGAACGTTTTGAGATATCTACTGTTTTATTGGGAAAAGCATGTATTTATCTTAAATTTGAAGATAAATTTTGGTTTTAATCATAATGACTGTGACTCAGTTGCTATTCTAGCAAAAGCTAATTTGGTGAAAATTGGCCAAAAGGGTCCCTAAGCAAACACCAACGATTTAGTTAAATTGCAAAGTAGAAAAATAATCTTGGCATTGAATATTGTAGTCCAAGAATAGTTTCTCTTGCCAAAGTAGTAATATTATCATATTTTCAAAATTTGGAAAACTATAGTCTGTTTCAAAACGTGTTTTTCAAGAAATGGTTTCATTTAAAGCCATTCTTCAAAATTCGATGTAGCTTTTCCGTATCAGAACGGTTTTGTTGACAATATGATCAGTGCTGGATGACCTTTGAAAAATTAGGCAAGTAAATAAACATTATCTTCATGTCTTTTGAACAGTACCGTATTTGGTGAAAAATCAGTTCCAATTTTGGCCTGATCTGCGGGCAAAACTAATTCTCCAAATTCAGAGAGTGATCAGATAATGTTTTGAAGATGTGATATTATCTACATAGACGCTAGCGCTTCTTTTGGCCCGGGCGCTTAATTTTCGGAATTTTTTCATTACCGTATAGGTTACAAGGTCGCAATTATTTGTTTACATTTTACCGGCAAGTTTTTACCCCAAGATGGTACTCAGAATAGAATCCTATACGGCTTCTGATTGGATGATACAGGATTGGAATTACATTTAATCGAAAGCTTATCCAATTAGGTTTAAAATTGCAGAAAATCATATTCACATTTTACGAAGTATAGAAAATATCTTCCATTTCTGCACGTCGGAGCCATTAAAATATGCCTTTTCATTAAGCGAAAAAATAGACGATCTTTTCAACTGCATTTTAAGTCAATTTGAGCCGCATGACCCTATATATTTTTTGGTTGTAATGCAACACTGGCATTTCTAGTAACAGGAACTGCTACCCGTTTTCCCTAGTTTGTGTAGTCTTCGAGAAAAAATACGGAACACCAGTGGTACCCTATGGAAAATGCATTACGAATAATTGCGCTCTTGTAACCTATAGAAAATGACATTTTTTTTAATAAGGCTTTGAAAATATCAAAATAGTCATTTTGCTCGGAAAAATGTGAAACAGTAAGAAATGGGGTCAAATGGACTTTTCATCAACGTGAATTCAAGCTATAGTCTGTTTCCTATTTGTATTTATTTCTATATCTAAATCTAGGGTGGGCTCGAATGTCGACAAAGTTTGAAGAGAATAGAACGTTTTGAGATATCTACTGTTTTATTGGGAAAAGCATGTATTTATCTTAAATTTGAAGATAAATTTTGGTTTTAATCATAATGACTGTGACTCAGTTG
Organism: Mytilus coruscus; assembly: GCA_017311375.1. Classification (NCBI taxonomy): domain Eukaryota; kingdom Metazoa; phylum Mollusca; class Bivalvia; order Mytilida; family Mytilidae; genus Mytilus; species Mytilus coruscus. Next base: position 78,251,177 of record CM029599.1, on the reverse strand, counting down.
CTATTCTAGCAAAAGCTAATTTGGTGAAAATTGGCCAAAAGGGTCCCTAAGCAAACACCAACGATTTAGTTAAATTGCAAAGTAGAAAAATAATCTTGGCATTGAATATTGTAGTCCAAGAATAGTTTCTCTTGCCAAAGTAGTAATATTATCATATTTTCAAAATTTGGAAAACTATAGTCTGTTTCAAAACGTGTTTTTCAAGAAATGGTTTCATTTAAAGCCATTCTTCAAAATTCGATGTAGCTTTTCCGTATCAGAACGGTTTTGTTGACAATATGATCAGTGCTGGATGACCTTTGAAAAATTAGGCAAGTAAATAAACATTATCTTCATGTCTTTTGAACAGTACCGTATTTGGTGAAAAATCAGTTCCAATTTTGGCCTGATCTGCGGGCAAAACTAATTCTCCAAATTCAGAGAGTGATCAGATAATGTTTTGAAGATGTGATATTATCTACATAGACGCTAGCGCTTCTTTTGGCCCGGGCGCTTAATTTTCGGAATTTTTTCATTACCGTATAGGTTACAAGGTCGCAATTATTTGTTTACATTTTACCGGCAAGTTTTTACCCCAAGATGGTACTCAGAATAGAATCCTATACGGCTTCTGATTGGATGATACAGGATTGGAATTACATTTAATCGAAAGCTTATCCAATTAGGTTTAAAATTGCAGAAAATCATATTCACATTTTACGAAGTATAGAAAATATCTTCCATTTCTGCACGTCGGAGCCATTAAAATATGCCTTTTCATTAAGCGAAAAAATAGACGATCTTTTTCAACTGCATTTTAAGTCAATTTGAGCCGCATGACCCTATATATTTTTTGGTTGTAATGCAACACTGGCATTTCTAGTAACAGGAACTGCTACCCGTTTTCCCTAGTTTGTGTAGTCTTCGAGAAAAAATACGGAACACCAGTGGTACCCTATGGAAAATGCATTACGAATAATTGCGCTCTTGTAACCTATAGAAAATGACATTTTTTTAATAAGGCTTTGAAAATATCAAAATAGTCATTTTGCTCGGAAAAATGTGAAACAGTAAGAAATGGGGTCAAATGGACTTTTCATCAACGTGAATTCAAGCTATAGTCTGTTTCCTATTTGTATTTATTTCTATATCTAAATCTAGGGTGGGCTCGAATGTCGACAAAGTTTGAAGAGAATAGAACGTTTTGAGATATCTACTGTTTTATTGGGAAAAGCATGTATTTATCTTAAATTTGAAGATAAATTTTGGTTTTAATCATAATGACTGTGACTCAGTTGCTATTCTAGCAAAAGCTAATTTGGTGAAAATTGGCCAAAAGGGTCCCTAAGCAAACACCAACGATTTAGTTAAATTGCAAAGTAGAAAAATAATCTTGGCATTGAATATTGTAGTCCAAGAATAGTTTCTCTTGCCAAAGTAGTAATATTATCATATTTTCAAAATTTGGAAAAACTATAGTCTGTTTCAAAACGTGTTTTTCAAGAAATGGTTTCATTTAAAGCCATTCTTCAAAATTCGATGTAGCTTTTCCGTATCAGAACGGTTTTGTTGACAATATGATCAGTGCTGGATGACCTTTGAAAAATTAGGCAAGTAAATAAACATTATCTTCATGTCTTTTGAACAGTACCGTATTTGGTGAAAAATCAGTTCCAATTTTGGCCTGATCTGCGGGCAAAACTAATTCTCCAAATTCAGAGAGTGATCAGATAATGTTTTGAAGATGTGATATTATCTACATAGACGCTAGCGCTTCTTTTGGCCCGGGCGCTTAATTTTCGGAATTTTTTCATTACCGTATAGGTTACAAGGTCGCAATTATTTGTTTACATTTTACCGGCAAGTTTTTACCCCAAGATGGTACTCAGAATAGAATCCTATACGGCTTCTGATTGGATGATACAGGATTGGAATTACATTTAATCGAAAGCTTATCCAATTAGGTTTAAAATTGCAGAAAATCATATTCACATTTTACGAAGTATAGAAAATATCTTCCATTTCTGCACGTCGGAGCCATTAAAATATGCCTTTTCATTAAGCGAAAAAATAGACGATCTTTTCAACTGCATTTTAAGTCAATTTGAGCCGCATGACCCTATATATTTTTTGGTTGTAATGCAACACTGGCATTTCTAGTAACAGGAACTGCTACCCGTTTTCCCTAGTTTGTGTAGTCTTCGAGAAAAAATACGGAACACCAGTGGTACCCTATGGAAAATGCATTACGAATAATTGCGCTCTTGTAACCTATAGAAAATGACATTTTTTTAATAAGGCTTTGAAAATATCAAAATAGTCATTTTGCTCGGAAAAATGTGAAACAGTAAGAAATGGGGTCAAATGGACTTTTCATCAACGTGAATTCAAGCTATAGTCTGTTTCCTATTTGTATTTATTTCTATATCTAAATCTAGGGTGGGCTCGAATGTCGACAAAGTTTGAAGAGAATAGAACGTTTTGAGATATCTACTGTTTTTATTGGGAAAAGCATGTATTTATCTTAAATTTGAAGATAAATTTTGGTTTTAATCATAATGACTGTGACTCAGTTGCTATTCTAGCAAAAGCTAATTTGGTGAAAATTGGCCAAAAGGGTCCCTAAGCAAACACCAACGATTTAGTTAAATTGCAAAGTAGAAAAATAATCTTGGCATTGAATATTGTAGTCCAAGAATAGTTTCTCTTGCCAAAGTAGTAATATTATCATATTTTCAAAATTTGGAAAAACTATAGTCTGTTTCAAAACGTGTTTTTCAAGAAATGGTTTCATTTAAAGCCATTCTTCAAAATTCGATGTAGCTTTTCCGTATCAGAACGGTTTTGTTGACAATATGATCAGTGCTGGATGACCTTTGAAAAATTAGGCAAGTAAATAAACATTATCTTCATGTCTTTTGAACAGTACCGTATTTGGTGAAAAATCAGTTCCAATTTTGGCCTGATCTGCGGGCAAAACTAATTCTCCAAATTCAGAGAGTGATCAGATAATGTTTTGAAGATGTGATATTATCTACATAGACGCTAGCGCTTCTTTTGGCCCGGGCGCTTAATTTTCGGAATTTTTTCATTACCGTATAGGTTACAAGGTCGCAATTATTTGTTTACATTTTACCGGCAAGTTTTTACCCCAAGATGGTACTCAGAATAGAATCCTATACGGCTTCTGATTGGATGATACAGGATTGGAATTACATTTAATCGAAAGCTTATCCAATTAGGTTTAAAATTGCAGAAAATCATATTCACATTTTACGAAGTATAGAAAATATCTTCCATTTCTGCACGTCGGAGCCATTAAAATATGCCTTTTCATTAAGCGAAAAAATAGACGATCTTTTCAACTGCATTTTAAGTCAATTTGAGCCGCATGACCCTATATATTTTTTGGTTGTAATGCAACACTGGCATTTCTAGTAACAGGAACTGCTACCCGTTTTCCCTAGTTTGTGTAGTCTTCGAGAAAAAATACGGAACACCAGTGGTACCCTATGGAAAATGCATTACGAATAATTGCGCTCTTGTAACCTATAGAAAATGACATTTTTTTAATAAGGCTTTGAAAATATCAAAATAGTCATTTTGCTCGGAAAAATGTGAAACAGTAAGAAATGGGGTCAAATGGACTTTTCATCAACGTGAATTCAAGCTATAGTCTGTTTCCTATTTGTATTTATTTCTATATCTAAATCTAGGGTGGGCTCGAATGTCGACAAAGTTTGAAGAGAATAGAACGTTTTGAGATATCTACTGTTTTTATTGGGAAAAGCATGTATTTATCTTAAATTTGAAGATAAATTTTGGTTTTAATCATAATGACTGTGACTCAGTTGCTATTCTAGCAAAAGCTAATTTGGTGAAAATTGGCCAAAAGGGTCCCTAAGCAAACACCAACGATTTAGTTAAATTGCAAAGTAGAAAAATAATCTTGGCATTGAATATTGTAGTCCAAGAATAGTTTCTCTTGCCAAAGTAGTAATATTATCATATTTTCAAAATTTGGAAAACTATAGTCTGTTTCAAAACGTGTTTTTCAAGAAATGGTTTCATTTAAAGCCATTCTTCAAAATTCGATGTAGCTTTTCCGTATCAGAACGGTTTTGTTGACAATATGATCAGTGCTGGATGACCTTTGAAAAATTAGGCAAGTAAATAAACATTATCTTCATGTCTTTTGAACAGTACCGTATTTGGTGAAAAATCAGTTCCAATTTTGGCCTGATCTGCGGGCAAAACTAATTCTCCAAATTCAGAGAGTGATCAGATAATGTTTTGAAGATGTGATATTATCTACATAGACGCTAGCGCTTCTTTTGGCCCGGGCGCTTAATTTTCGGAATTTTTTCATTACCGTATAGGTTACAAGGTCGCAATTATTTGTTTACATTTTACCGGCAAGTTTTTACCCCAAGATGGTACTCAGAATAGAATCCTATACGGCTTCTGATTGGATGATACAGGATTGGAATTACATTTAATCGAAAGCTTATCCAATTAGGTTTAAAATTGCAGAAAATCATATTCACATTTTACGAAGTATAGAAAATATCTTCCATTTCTGCACGTCGGAGCCATTAAAATATGCCTTTTCATTAAGCGAAAAAATAGACGATCTTTTCAACTGCATTTTAAGTCAATTTGAGCCGCATGACCCTATATATTTTTTGGTTGTAATGCAACACTGGCATTTCTAGTAACAGGAACTGCTACCCGTTTTCCCTAGTTTGTGTAGTCTTCGAGAAAAAATACGGAACACCAGTGGTACCCTATGGAAAATGCATTACGAATAATTGCGCTCTTGTAACCTATAGAAAATGACATTTTTTTTAATAAGGCTTTGAAAATATCAAAATAGTCATTTTGCTCGGAAAAATGTGAAACAGTAAGAAATGGGGTCAAATGGACTTTTCATCAACGTGAATTCAAGCTATAGTCTGTTTCCTATTTGTATTTATTTCTATATCTAAATCTAGGGTGGGCTCGAATGTCGACAAAGTTTGAAGAGAATAGAACGTTTTGAGATATCTACTGTTTTATTGGGAAAAGCATGTATTTATCTTAAATTTGAAGATAAATTTTGGTTTTAATCATAATGACTGTGACTCAGTTGCTATTCTAGCAAAAGCTAATTTGGTGAAAATTGGCCAAAAGGGTCCCTAAGCAAACACCAACGATTTAGTTAAATTGCAAAGTAGAAAAATAATCTTGGCATTGAATATTGTAGTCCAAGAATAGTTTCTCTTGCCAAAGTAGTAATATTATCATATTTTCAAAATTTGGAAAACTATAGTCTGTTTCAAAACGTGTTTTTCAAGAAATGGTTTCATTTAAAGCCATTCTTCAAAATTCGATGTAGCTTTTCCGTATCAGAACGGTTTTGTTGACAATATGATCAGTGCTGGATGACCTTTGAAAAATTAGGCAAGTAAATAAACATTATCTTCATGTCTTTTGAACAGTACCGTATTTGGTGAAAAATCAGTTCCAATTTTGGCCTGATCTGCGGGCAAAACTAATTCTCCAAATTCAGAGAGTGATCAGATAATGTTTTGAAGATGTGATATTATCTACATAGACGCTAGCGCTTCTTTTGGCCCGGGCGCTTAATTTTCGGAATTTTTTCATTACCGTATAGGTTACAAGGTCGCAATTATTTGTTTACATTTTACCGGCAAGTTTTTACCCCAAGATGGTACTCAGAATAGAATCCTATACGGCTTCTGATTGGATGATACAGGATTGGAATTACATTTAATCGAAAGCTTATCCAATTAGGTTTAAAATTGCAGAAAATCATATTCACATTTTACGAAGTATAGAAAATATCTTCCATTTCTGCACGTCGGAGCCATTAAAATATGCCTTTTCATTAAGCGAAAAAATAGACGATCTTTTCAACTGCATTTTAAGTCAATTTGAGCCGCATGACCCTATATATTTTTTGGTTGTAATGCAACACTGGCATTTCTAGTAACAGGAACTGCTACCCGTTTTCCCTAGTTTGTGTAGTCTTCGAGAAAAAATACGGAACACCAGTGGTACCCTATGGAAAATGCATTACGAATAATTGCGCTCTTGTAACCTATAGAAAATGACATTTTTTTTAATAAGGCTTTGAAAATATCAAAATAGTCATTTTGCTCGGAAAAATGTGAAACAGTAAGAAATGGGGTCAAATGGACTTTTCATCAACGTGAATTCAAGCTATAGTCTGTTTCCTATTTGTATTTATTTCTATATCTAAATCTAGGGTGGGCTCGAATGTCGACAAAGTTTGAAGAGAATAGAACGTTTTGAGATATCTACTGTTTTTATTGGGAAAAGCATGTATTTATCTTAAATTTGAAGATAAATTTTGGTTTTAATCATAATGACTGTGACTCAGTTGCTATTCTAGCAAAAGCTAATTTGGTGAAAATTGGCCAAAAGGGTCCCTAAGCAAACACCAACGATTTAGTTAAATTGCAAAGTAGAAAAATAATCTTGGCATTGAATATTGTAGTCCAAGAATAGTTTCTCTTGCCAAAGTAGTAATATTATCATATTTTCAAAATTTGGAAAAACTATAGTCTGTTTCAAAACGTGTTTTTCAAGAAATGGTTTCATTTAAAGCCATTCTTCAAAATTCGATGTAGCTTTTCCGTATCAGAACGGTTTTGTTGACAATATGATCAGTGCTGGATGACCTTTGAAAAATTAGGCAAGTAAATAAACATTATCTTCATGTCTTTTGAACAGTACCGTATTTGGTGAAAAATCAGTTCCAATTTTGGCCTGATCTGCGGGCAAAACTAATTCTCCAAATTCAGAGAGTGATCAGATAATGTTTTGAAGATGTGATATTATCTACATAGACGCTAGCGCTTCTTTTGGCCCGGGCGCTTAATTTTCGGAATTTTTTCATTACCGTATAGGTTACAAGGTCGCAATTATTTGTTTACATTTTACCGGCAAGTTTTTACCCCAAGATGGTACTCAGAATAGAATCCTATACGGCTTCTGATTGGATGATACAGGATTGGAATTACATTTAATCGAAAGCTTATCCAATTAGGTTTAAAATTGCAGAAAATCATATTCACATTTTACGAAGTATAGAAAATATCTTCCATTTCTGCACGTCGGAGCCATTAAAATATGCCTTTTCATTAAGCGAAAAAATAGACGATCTTTTCAACTGCATTTTAAGTCAATTTGAGCCGCATGACCCTATATATTTTTTGGTTGTAATGCAACACTGGCATTTCTAGTAACAGGAACTGCTACCCGTTTTCCCTAGTTTGTGTAGTCTTCGAGAAAAAATACGGAACACCAGTGGTACCCTATGGAAAATGCATTACGAATAATTGCGCTCTTGTAACCTATAGAAAATGACATTTTTTTAATAAGGCTTTGAAAATATCAAAATAGTCATTTTGCTCGGAAAAATGTGAAACAGTAAGAAATGGGGTCAAATGGACTTTTCATCAACGTGAATTCAAGCTATAGTCTGTTTCCTATTTGTATTTATTTCTATATCTAAATCTAGGGTGGGCTCGAATGTCGACAAAGTTTGAAGAGAATAGAACGTTTTGAGATATCTACTGTTTTTATTGGGAAAAGCATGTATTTATCTTAAATTTGAAGATAAATTTTGGTTTTAATCATAATGACTGTGACTCAGTTGCTATTCTAGCAAAAGCTAATTTGGTGAAAATTGGCCAAAAGGGTCCCTAAGCAAACACCAACGATTTAGTTAAATTGCAAAGTAGAAAAATAATCTTGGCATTGAATATTGTAGTCCAAGAATAGTTTCTCTTGCCAAAGTAGTAATATTATCATATTTTCAAAATTTGGAAAACTATAGTCTGTTTCAAAACGTGTTTTTCAAGAAATGGTTTCATTTAAAGCCATTCTTCAAAATTCGATGTAGCTTTTCCGTATCAGAACGGTTTTGTTGACAATATGATCAGTGCTGGATGACCTTTGAAAAATTAGGCAAGTAAATAAACATTATCTTCATGTCTTTTGAACAGTACCGTATTTGGTGAAAAATCAGTTCCAATTTTGGCCTGATCTGCGGGCAAAACTAATTCTCCAAATTCAGAGAGTGATCAGATAATGTTTTGAAGATGTGATATTATCTACATAGACGCTAGCGCTTCTTTTGGCCCGGGCGCTTAATTTTCGGAATTTTTTCATTACCGTATAGGTTACAAGGTCGCAATTATTTGTTTACATTTTACCGGCAAGTTTTTACCCCAAGATGGTACTCAGAATAGAATCCTATACGGCTTCTGATTGGATGATACAGGATTGGAATTACATTTAATCGAAAGCTTATCCAATTAGGTTTAAAATTGCAGAAAATCATATTCACATTTTACGAAGTATAGAAAATATCTTCCATTTCTGCACGTCGGAGCCATTAAAATATGCCTTTTCATTAAGCGAAAAAATAGACGATCTTTTCAACTGCATTTTAAGTCAATTTGAGCCGCATGACCCTATATATTTTTTGGTTGTAATGCAACACTGGCATTTCTAGTAACAGGAACTGCTACCCGTTTTCCCTAGTTTGTGTAGTCTTCGAGAAAAAATACGGAACACCAGTGGTACCCTATGGAAAATGCATTACGAATAATTGCGCTCTTGTAACCTATAGAAAATGACATTTTTTTTAATAAGGCTTTGAAAATATCAAAATAGTCATTTTGCTCGGAAAAATGTGAAACAGTAAGAAATGGGGTCAAATGGACTTTTCATCAACGTGAATTCAAGCTATAGTCTGTTTCCTATTTGTATTTATTTCTATATCTAAATCTAGGGTGGGCTCGAATGTCGACAAAGTTTGAAGAGAATAGAACGTTTTGAGATATCTACTGTTTTATTGGGAAAAGCATGTATTTATCTTAAATTTGAAGATAAATTTTGGTTTTAATCATAATGACTGTGACTCAGTTGCTATTCTAGCAAAAAGCTAATTTGGTGAAAATTGGCCAAAAGGGTCCCTAAGCAAACACCAACGATTTAGTTAAATTGCAAAGTAGAAAAATAATCTTGGCATTGAATATTGTAGTCCAAGAATAGTTTCTCTTGCCAAAGTAGTAATATTATCATATTTTCAAAATTTGGAAAACTATAGTCTGTTTCAAAACGTGTTTTTCAAGAAATGGTTTCATTTAAAGCCATTCTTCAAAATTCGATGTAGCTTTTCCGTATCAGAACGGTTTTGTTGACAATATGATCAGTGCTGGATGACCTTTGAAAAATTAGGCAAGTAAATAAACATTATCTTCATGTCTTTTGAACAGTACCGTATTTGGTGAAAAATCAGTTCCAATTTTGGCCTGATCTGCGGGCAAAACTAATTCTCCAAATTCAGAGAGTGATCAGATAATGTTTTGAAGATGTGATATTATCTACATAGACGCTAGCGCTTCTTTTGGCCCGGGCGCTTAATTTTCGGAATTTTTTCATTACCGTATAGGTTACAAGGTCGCAATTATTTGTTTACATTTTACCGGCAAGTTTTTACCCCAAGATGGTACTCAGAATAGAATCCTATACGGCTTCTGATTGGATGATACAGGATTGGAATTACATTTAATCGAAAGCTTATCCAATTAGGTTTAAAATTGCAGAAAATCATATTCACATTTTACGAAGTATAGAAAATATCTTCCATTTCTGCACGTCGGAGCCATTAAAATATGCCTTTTCATTAAGCGAAAAAATAGACGATCTTTTCAACTGCATTTTAAGTCAATTTGAGCCGCATGACCCTATATATTTTTTGGTTGTAATGCAACACTGGCATTTCTAGTAACAGGAACTGCTACCCGTTTTCCCTAGTTTGTGTAGTCTTCGAGAAAAAATACGGAACACCAGTGGTACCCTATGGAAAATGCATTACGAATAATTGCGCTCTTGTAACCTATAGAAAATGACATTTTTTTAATAAGGCTTTGAAAATATCAAAATAGTCATTTTGCTCGGAAAAATGTGAAACAGTAAGAAATGGGGTCAAATGGACTTTTCATCAACGTGAATTCAAGCTATAGTCTGTTTCCTATTTGTATTTATTTCTATATCTAAATCTAGGGTGGGCTCGAATGTCGACAAAGTTTGAAGAGAATAGAACGTTTTGAGATATCTACTGTTTTTATTGGGAAAAGCATGTATTTATCTTAAATTTGAAGATAAATTTTGGTTTTAATCATAATGACTGTGACTCAGTTGCTATTCTAGCAAAAGCTAATTTGGTGAAAATTGGCCAAAAGGGTCCCTAAGCAAACACCAACGATTTAGTTAAATTGCAAAGTAGAAAAATAATCTTGGCATTGAATATTGTAGTCCAAGAATAGTTTCTCTTGCCAAAGTAGTAATATTATCATATTTTCAAAATTTGGAAAACTATAGTCTGTTTCAAAACGTGTTTTTCAAGAAATGGTTTCATTTAAAGCCATTCTTCAAAATTCGATGTAGCTTTTCCGTATCAGAACGGTTTTGTTGACAATATGATCAGTGCTGGATGACCTTTGAAAAATTAGGCAAGTAAATAAACATTATCTTCATGTCTTTTGAACAGTACCGTATTTGGTGAAAAATCAGTTCCAATTTTGGCCTGATCTGCGGGCAAAACTAATTCTCCAAATTCAGAGAGTGATCAGATAATGTTTTGAAGATGTGATATTATCTACATAGACGCTAGCGCTTCTTTTGGCCCGGGCGCTTAATTTTCGGAATTTTTTCATTACCGTATAGGTTACAAGGTCGCAATTATTTGTTTACATTTTACCGGCAAGTTTTTACCCCAAGATGGTACTCAGAATAGAATCCTATACGGCTTCTGATTGGATGATACAGGATTGGAATTACATTTAATCGAAAGCTTATCCAATTAGGTTTAAAATTGCAGAAAATCATATTCACATTTTACGAAGTATAGAAAATATCTTCCATTTCTGCACGTCGGAGCCATTAAAATATGCCTTTTCATTAAGCGAAAAAATAGACGATCTTTTCAACTGCATTTTAAGTCAATTTGAGCCGCATGACCCTATATATTTTTTGGTTGTAATGCAACACTGGCATTTCTAGTAACAGGAACTGCTACCCGTTTTCCCTAGTTTGTGTAGTCTTCGAGAAAAAATACGGAACACCAGTGGTACCCTATGGAAAATGCATTACGAATAATTGCGCTCTTGTAACCTATAGAAAATGACATTTTTTTAATAAGGCTTTGAAAATATCAAAATAGTCATTTTGCTCGGAAAAATGTGAAACAGTAAGAAATGGGGTCAAATGGACTTTTCATCAACGTGAATTCAAGCTATAGTCTGTTTCCTATTTGTATTTATTTCTATATCTAAATCTAGGGTGGGCTCGAATGTCGACAAAGTTTGAAGAGAATAGAACGTTTTGAGATATCTACTGTTTTTATTGGGAAAAGCATGTATTTATCTTAAATTTGAAGATAAATTTTGGTTTTAATCATAATGACTGTGACTCAGTTGCTATTCTAGCAAAAGCTAATTTGGTGAAAATTGGCCAAAAGGGTCCCTAAGCAAACACCAACGATTTAGTTAAATTGCAAAGTAGAAAAATAATCTTGGCATTGAATATTGTAGTCCAAGAATAGTTTCTCTTGCCAAAGTAGTAATATTATCATATTTTCAAAATTTGGAAAACTATAGTCTGTTTCAAAACGTGTTTTTCAAGAAATGGTTTCATTTAAAGCCATTCTTCAAAATTCGATGTAGCTTTTCCGTATCAGAACGGTTTTGTTGACAATATGATCAGTGCTGGATGACCTTTGAAAAATTAGGCAAGTAAATAAACATTATCTTCATGTCTTTTGAACAGTACCGTATTTGGTGAAAAATCAGTTCCAATTTTGGCCTGATCTGCGGGCAAAACTAATTCTCCAAATTCAGAGAGTGATCAGATAATGTTTTGAAGATGTGATATTATCTACATAGACGCTAGCGCTTCTTTTGGCCCGGGCGCTTAATTTTCGGAATTTTTTCATTACCGTATAGGTTACAAGGTCGCAATTATTTGTTTACATTTTACCGGCAAGTTTTTACCCCAAGATGGTACTCAGAATAGAATCCTATACGGCTTCTGATTGGATGATACAGGATTGGAATTACATTTAATCGAAAGCTTATCCAATTAGGTTTAAAATTGCAGAAAATCATATTCACATTTTACGAAGTATAGAAAATATCTTCCATTTCTGCACGTCGGAGCCATTAAAATATGCCTTTTCATTAAGCGAAAAAATAGACGATCTTTTCAACTGCATTTTAAGTCAATTTGAGCCGCATGACCCTATATATTTTTTGGTTGTAATGCAACACTGGCATTTCTAGTAACAGGAACTGCTACCCGTTTTCCCTAGTTTGTGTAGTCTTCGAGAAAAAATACGGAACACCAGTGGTACCCTATGGAAAATGCATTACGAATAATTGCGCTCTTGTAACCTATAGAAAATGACATTTTTTTTAATAAGGCTTTGAAAATATCAAAATAGTCATTTTGCTCGGAAAAATGTGAAACAGTAAGAAATGGGGTCAAATGGACTTTTCATCAACGTGAATTCAAGCTATAGTCTGTTTCCTATTTGTATTTATTTCTATATCTAAATCTAGGGTGGGCTCGAATGTCGACAAAGTTTGAAGAGAATAGAACGTTTTGAGATATCTACTGTTTTTATTGGGAAAAGCATGTATTTATCTTAAATTTGAAGATAAATTTTGGTTTTAATCATAATGACTGTGACTCAGTTGCTATTCTAGCAAAAGCTAATTTGGTGAAAATTGGCCAAAAGGGTCCCTAAGCAAACACCAACGATTTAGTTAAATTGCAAAGTAGAAAAATAATCTTGGCATTGAATATTGTAGTCCAAGAATAGTTTCTCTTGCCAAAGTAGTAATATTATCATATTTTCAAAATTTGGAAAACTATAGTCTGTTTCAAAACGTGTTTTTCAAGAAATGGTTTCATTTAAAGCCATTCTTCAAAATTCGATGTAGCTTTTCCGTATCAGAACGGTTTTGTTGACAATATGATCAGTGCTGGATGACCTTTGAAAAATTAGGCAAGTAAATAAACATTATCTTCATGTCTTTTGAACAGTACCGTATTTGGTGAAAAATCAGTTCCAATTTTGGCCTGATCTGCGGGCAAAACTAATTCTCCAAATTCAGAGAGTGATCAGATAATGTTTTGAAGATGTGATATTATCTACATAGACGCTAGCGCTTCTTTTGGCCCGGGCGCTTAATTTTCGGAATTTTTTCATTACCGTATAGGTTACAAGGTCGCAATTATTTGTTTACATTTTACCGGCAAGTTTTTACCCCAAGATGGTACTCAGAATAGAATCCTATACGGCTTCTGATTGGATGATACAGGATTGGAATTACATTTAATCGAAAGCTTATCCAATTAGGTTTAAAATTGCAGAAAATCATATTCACATTTTACGAAGTATAGAAAATATCTTCCATTTCTGCACGTCGGAGCCATTAAAATATGCCTTTTTCATTAAGCGAAAAAATAGACGATCTTTTCAACTGCATTTTAAGTCAATTTGAGCCGCATGACCCTATATATTTTTTGGTTGTAATGCAACACTGGCATTTCTAGTAACAGGAACTGCTACCCGTTTTCCCTAGTTTGTGTAGTCTTCGAGAAAAAATACGGAACACCAGTGGTACCCTATGGAAAATGCATTACGAATAATTGCGCTCTTGTAACCTATAGAAAATGACATTTTTTTAATAAGGCTTTGAAAATATCAAAATAGTCATTTTGCTCGGAAAAATGTGAAACAGTAAGAAATGGGGTCAAATGGACTTTTCATCAACGTGAATTCAAGCTATAGTCTGTTTCCTATTTGTATTTATTTCTATATCTAAATCTAGGGTGGGCTCGAATGTCGACAAAGTTTGAAGAGAATAGAACGTTTTGAGATATCTACTGTTTTATTGGGAAAAGCATGTATTTATCTTAAATTTGAAGATAAATTTTGGTTTTAATCATAATGACTGTGACTCAGTTGCTATTCTAGCAAAAGCTAATTTGGTGAAAATTGGCCAAAAGGGTCCCTAAGCAAACACCAACGATTTAGTTAAATTGCAAAGTAGAAAAATAATCTTGGCATTGAATATTGTAGTCCAAGAATAGTTTCTCTTGCCAAAGTAGTAATATTATCATATTTTCAAAATTTGGAAAACTATAGTCTGTTTCAAAACGTGTTTTTCAAGAAATGGTTTCATTTAAAGCCATTCTTCAAAATTCGATGTAGCTTTTCCGTATCAGAACGGTTTTGTTGACAATATGATCAGTGCTGGATGACCTTTGAAAAATTAGGCAAGTAAATAAACATTATCTTCATGTCTTTTGAACAGTACCGTATTTGGTGAAAAATCAGTTCCAATTTTGGCCTGATCTGCGGGCAAAACTAATTCTCCAAATTCAGAGAGTGATCAGATAATGTTTTGAAGATGTGATATTATCTACATAGACGCTAGCGCTTCTTTTGGCCCGGGCGCTTAATTTTCGGAATTTTTTCATTACCGTATAGGTTACAAGGTCGCAATTATTTGTTTACATTTTACCGGCAAGTTTTTACCCCAAGATGGTACTCAGAATAGAATCCTATACGGCTTCTGATTGGATGATACAGGATTGGAATTACATTTAATCGAAAGCTTATCCAATTAGGTTTAAAATTGCAGAAAATCATATTCACATTTTACGAAGTATAGAAAATATCTTCCATTTCTGCACGTCGGAGCCATTAAAATATGCCTTTTCATTAAGCGAAAAAATAGACGATCTTTTCAACTGCATTTTAAGTCAATTTGAGCCGCATGACCCTATATATTTTTTGGTTGTAATGCAACACTGGCATTTCTAGTAACAGGAACTGCTACCCGTTTTCCCTAGTTTGTGTAGTCTTCGAGAAAAAATACGGAACACCAGTGGTACCCTATGGAAAATGCATTACGAATAATTGCGCTCTTGTAACCTATAGAAAATGACATTTTTTTAATAAGGCTTTGAAAATATCAAAATAGTCATTTTGCTCGGAAAAATGTGAAACAGTAAGAAATGGGGTCAAATGGACTTTTCATCAACGTGAATTCAAGCTATAGTCTGTTTCCTATTTGTATTTATTTCTATATCTAAATCTAGGGTGGGCTCGAATGTCGACAAAGTTTGAAGAGAATAGAACGTTTTGAGATATCTACTGTTTTATTGGGAAAAGCATGTATTTATCTTAAATTTGAAGATAAATTTTGGTTTTAATCATAATGACTGTGACTCAGTTGCTATTCTAGCAAAAAGCTAATTTGGTGAAAATTGGCCAAAAGGGTCCCTAAGCAAACACCAACGATTTAGTTAAATTGCAAAGTAGAAAAATAATCTTGGCATTGAATATTGTAGTCCAAGAATAGTTTCTCTTGCCAAAGTAGTAATATTATCATATTTTCAAAATTTGGAAAACTATAGTCTGTTTCAAAACGTGTTTTTCAAGAAATGGTTTCATTTAAAGCCATTCTTCAAAATTCGATGTAGCTTTTCCGTATCAGAACGGTTTTGTTGACAATATGATCAGTGCTGGATGACCTTTGAAAAATTAGGCAAGTAAATAAACATTATCTTCATGTCTTTTGAACAGTACCGTATTTGGTGAAAAATCAGTTCCAATTTTGGCCTGATCTGCGGGCAAAACTAATTCTCCAAATTCAGAGAGTGATCAGATAATGTTTTGAAGATGTGATATTATCTACATAGACGCTAGCGCTTCTTTTGGCCCGGGCGCTTAATTTTCGGAATTTTTTCATTACCGTATAGGTTACAAGGTCGCAATTATTTGTTTACATTTTACCGGCAAGTTTTTACCCCAAGATGGTACTCAGAATAGAATCCTATACGGCTTCTGATTGGATGATACAGGATTGGAATTACATTTAATCGAAAGCTTATCCAATTAGGTTTAAAATTGCAGAAAATCATATTCACATTTTACGAAGTATAGAAAATATCTTCCATTTCTGCACGTCGGAGCCATTAAAATATGCCTTTTTCATTAAGCGAAAAAATAGACGATCTTTTCAACTGCATTTTAAGTCAATTTGAGCCGCATGACCCTATATATTTTTTGGTTGTAATGCAACACTGGCATTTCTAGTAACAGGAACTGCTACCCGTTTTCCCTAGTTTGTGTAGTCTTCGAGAAAAAATACGGAACACCAGTGGTACCCTATGGAAAATGCATTACGAATAATTGCGCTCTTGTAACCTATAGAAAATGACATTTTTTTAATAAGGCTTTGAAAATATCAAAATAGTCATTTTGCTCGGAAAAATGTGAAACAGTAAGAAATGGGGTCAAATGGACTTTTCATCAACGTGAATTCAAGCTATAGTCTGTTTCCTATTTGTATTTATTTCTATATCTAAATCTAGGGTGGGCTCGAATGTCGACAAAGTTTGAAGAGAATAGAACGTTTTGAGATATCTACTGTTTTTATTGGGAAAAGCATGTATTTATCTTAAATTTGAAGATAAATTTTGGTTTTAATCATAATGACTGTGACTCAGTTGCTATTCTAGCAAAAAGCTAATTTGGTGAAAATTGGCCAAAAGGGTCCCTAAGCAAACACCAACGATTTAGTTAAATTGCAAAGTAGAAAAATAATCTTGGCATTGAATATTGTAGTCCAAGAATAGTTTCTCTTGCCAAAGTAGTAATATTATCATATTTTCAAAATTTGGAAAACTATAGTCTGTTTCAAAACGTGTTTTTCAAGAAATGGTTTCATTTAAAGCCATTCTTCAAAATTCGATGTAGCTTTTCCGTATCAGAACGGTTTTGTTGACAATATGATCAGTGCTGGATGACCTTTGAAAAATTAGGCAAGTAAATAAACATTATCTTCATGTCTTTTGAACAGTACCGTATTTGGTGAAAAATCAGTTCCAATTTTGGCCTGATCTGCGGGCAAAACTAATTCTCCAAATTCAGAGAGTGATCAGATAATGTTTTGAAGATGTGATATTATCTACATAGACGCTAGCGCTTCTTTTGGCCCGGGCGCTTAATTTTCGGAATTTTTTCATTACCGTATAGGTTACAAGGTCGCAATTATTTGTTTACATTTTACCGGCAAGTTTTTACCCCAAGATGGTACTCAGAATAGAATCCTATACGGCTTCTGATTGGATGATACAGGATTGGAATTACATTTAATCGAAAGCTTATCCAATTAGGTTTAAAATTGCAGAAAATCATATTCACATTTTACGAAGTATAGAAAATATCTTCCATTTCTGCACGTCGGAGCCATTAAAATATGCCTTTTCATTAAGCGAAAAAATAGACGATCTTTTCAACTGCATTTTAAGTCAATTTGAGCCGCATGACCCTATATATTTTTTGGTTGTAATGCAACACTGGCATTTCTAGTAACAGGAACTGCTACCCGTTTTCCCTAGTTTGTGTAGTCTTCGAGAAAAAATACGGAACACCAGTGGTACCCTATGGAAAATGCATTACGAATAATTGCGCTCTTGTAACCTATAGAAAATGACATTTTTTTAATAAGGCTTTGAAAATATCAAAATAGTCATTTTGCTCGGAAAAATGTGAAACAGTAAGAAATGGGGTCAAATGGACTTTTCATCAACGTGAATTCAAGCTATAGTCTGTTTCCTATTTGTATTTATTTCTATATCTAAATCTAGGGTGGGCTCGAATGTCGACAAAGTTTGAAGAGAATAGAACGTTTTGAGATATCTACTGTTTTATTGGGAAAAGCATGTATTTATCTTAAATTTGAAGATAAATTTTGGTTTTAATCATAATGACTGTGACTCAGTTGCTATTCTAGCAAAAGCTAATTTGGTGAAAATTGGCCAAAAGGGTCCCTAAGCAAACACCAACGATTTAGTTAAATTGCAAAGTAGAAAAATAATCTTGGCATTGAATATTGTAGTCCAAGAATAGTTTCTCTTGCCAAAGTAGTAATATTATCATATTTTCAAAATTTGGAAAACTATAGTCTGTTTCAAAACGTGTTTTTCAAGAAATGGTTTCATTTAAAGCCATTCTTCAAAATTCGATGTAGCTTTTCCGTATCAGAACGGTTTTGTTGACAATATGATCAGTGCTGGATGACCTTTGAAAAATTAGGCAAGTAAATAAACATTATCTTCATGTCTTTTGAACAGTACCGTATTTGGTGAAAAATCAGTTCCAATTTTGGCCTGATCTGCGGGCAAAACTAATTCTCCAAATTCAGAGAGTGATCAGATAATGTTTTGAAGATGTGATATTATCTACATAGACGCTAGCGCTTCTTTTGGCCCGGGCGCTTAATTTTCGGAATTTTTTCATTACCGTATAGGTTACAAGGTCGCAATTATTTGTTTACATTTTACCGGCAAGTTTTTACCCCAAGATGGTACTCAGAATAGAATCCTATACGGCTTCTGATTGGATGATACAGGATTGGAATTACATTTAATCGAAAGCTTATCCAATTAGGTTTAAAATTGCAGAAAATCATATTCACATTTTACGAAGTATAGAAAATATCTTCCATTTCTGCACGTCGGAGCCATTAAAATATGCCTTTTCATTAAGCGAAAAAATAGACGATCTTTTCAACTGCATTTTAAGTCAATTTGAGCCGCATGACCCTATATATTTTTTGGTTGTAATGCAACACTGGCATTTCTAGTAACAGGAACTGCTACCCGTTTTCCCTAGTTTGTGTAGTCTTCGAGAAAAAATACGGAACACCAGTGGTACCCTATGGAAAATGCATTACGAATAATTGCGCTCTTGTAACCTATAGAAAATGACATTTTTTTAATAAGGCTTTGAAAATATCAAAATAGTCATTTTGCTCGGAAAAATGTGAAACAGTAAGAAATGGGGTCAAATGGACTTTTCATCAACGTGAATTCAAGCTATAGTCTGTTTCCTATTTGTATTTATTTCTATATCTAAATCTAGGGTGGGCTCGAATGTCGACAAAGTTTGAAGAGAATAGAACGTTTTGAGATATCTACTGTTTTATTGGGAAAAGCATGTATTTATCTTAAATTTGAAGATAAATTTTGGTTTTAATCATAATGACTGTGACTCAGTTGCTATTCTAGCAAAAGCTAATTTGGTGAAAATTGGCCAAAAGGGTCCCTAAGCAAACACCAACGATTTAGTTAAATTGCAAAGTAGAAAAATAATCTTGGCATTGAATATTGTAGTCCAAGAATAGTTTCTCTTGCCAAAGTAGTAATATTATCATATTTTCAAAATTTGGAAAACTATAGTCTGTTTCAAAACGTGTTTTTCAAGAAATGGTTTCATTTAAAGCCATTCTTCAAAATTCGATGTAGCTTTTCCGTATCAGAACGGTTTTGTTGACAATATGATCAGTGCTGGATGACCTTTGAAAAATTAGGCAAGTAAATAAACATTATCTTCATGTCTTTTGAACAGTACCGTATTTGGTGAAAAATCAGTTCCAATTTTGGCCTGATCTGCGGGCAAAACTAATTCTCCAAATTCAGAGAGTGATCAGATAATGTTTTGAAGATGTGATATTATCTACATAGACGCTAGCGCTTCTTTTGGCCCGGGCGCTTAATTTTCGGAATTTTTTCATTACCGTATAGGTTACAAGGTCGCAATTATTTGTTTACATTTTACCGGCAAGTTTTTACCCCAAGATGGTACTCAGAATAGAATCCTATACGGCTTCTGATTGGATGATACAGGATTGGAATTACATTTAATCGAAAGCTTATCCAATTAGGTTTAAAATTGCAGAAAATCATATTCACATTTTACGAAGTATAGAAAATATCTTCCATTTCTGCACGTCGGAGCCATTAAAATATGCCTTTTCATTAAGCGAAAAAATAGACGATCTTTTCAACTGCATTTTAAGTCAATTTGAGCCGCATGACCCTATATATTTTTTGGTTGTAATGCAACACTGGCATTTCTAGTAACAGGAACTGCTACCCGTTTTCCCTAGTTTGTGTAGTCTTCGAGAAAAAATACGGAACACCAGTGGTACCCTATGGAAAATGCATTACGAATAATTGCGCTCTTGTAACCTATAGAAAATGACATTTTTTTTAATAAGGCTTTGAAAATATCAAAATAGTCATTTTGCTCGGAAAAATGTGAAACAGTAAGAAATGGGGTCAAATGGACTTTTCATCAACGTGAATTCAAGCTATAGTCTGTTTCCTATTTGTATTTATTTCTATATCTAAATCTAGGGTGGGCTCGAATGTCGACAAAGTTTGAAGAGAATAGAACGTTTTGAGATATCTACTGTTTTTATTGGGAAAAGCATGTATTTATCTTAAATTTGAAGATAAATTTTGGTTTTAATCATAATGACTGTGACTCAGTTGCTATTCTAGCAAAAAGCTAATTTGGTGAAAATTGGCCAAAAGGGTCCCTAAGCAAACACCAACGATTTAGTTAAATTGCAAAGTAGAAAAATAATCTTGGCATTGAATATTGTAGTCCAAGAATAGTTTCTCTTGCCAAAGTAGTAATATTATCATATTTTCAAAATTTGGAAAACTATAGTCTGTTTCAAAACGTGTTTTTCAAGAAATGGTTTCATTTAAAGCCATTCTTCAAAATTCGATGTAGCTTTTCCGTATCAGAACGGTTTTGTTGACAATATGATCAGTGCTGGATGACCTTTGAAAAATTAGGCAAGTAAATAAACATTATCTTCATGTCTTTTGAACAGTACCGTATTTGGTGAAAAATCAGTTCCAATTTTGGCCTGATCTGCGGGCAAAACTAATTCTCCAAATTCAGAGAGTGATCAGATAATGTTTTGAAGATGTGATATTATCTACATAGACGCTAGCGCTTCTTTTGGCCCGGGCGCTTAATTTTCGGAATTTTTTCATTACCGTATAGGTTACAAGGTCGCAATTATTTGTTTACATTTTACCGGCAAGTTTTTACCCCAAGATGGTACTCAGAATAGAATCCTATACGGCTTCTGATTGGATGATACAGGATTGGAATTACATTTAATCGAAAGCTTATCCAATTAGGTTTAAAATTGCAGAAAATCATATTCACATTTTACGAAGTATAGAAAATATCTTCCATTTCTGCACGTCGGAGCCATTAAAATATGCCTTTTCATTAAGCGAAAAAATAGACGATCTTTTCAACTGCATTTTAAGTCAATTTGAGCCGCATGACCCTATATATTTTTTGGTTGTAATGCAACACTGGCATTTCTAGTAACAGGAACTGCTACCCGTTTTCCCTAGTTTGTGTAGTCTTCGAGAAAAAATACGGAACACCAGTGGTACCCTATGGAAAATGCATTACGAATAATTGCGCTCTTGTAACCTATAGAAAATGACATTTTTTTTAATAAGGCTTTGAAAATATCAAAATAGTCATTTTGCTCGGAAAAATGTGAAACAGTAAGAAATGGGGTCAAATGGACTTTTCATCAACGTGAATTCAAGCTATAGTCTGTTTCCTATTTGTATTTATTTCTATATCTAAATCTAGGGTGGGCTCGAATGTCGACAAAGTTTGAAGAGAATAGAACGTTTTGAGATATCTACTGTTTTATTGGGAAAAGCATGTATTTATCTTAAATTTGAAGATAAATTTTGGTTTTAATCATAATGACTGTGACTCAGTTGCTATTCTAGCAAAAGCTAATTTGGTGAAAATTGGCCAAAAGGGTCCCTAAGCAAACACCAACGATTTAGTTAAATTGCAAAGTAGAAAAATAATCTTGGCATTGAATATTGTAGTCCAAGAATAGTTTCTCTTGCCAAAGTAGTAATATTATCATATTTTCAAAATTTGGAAAACTATAGTCTGTTTCAAAACGTGTTTTTCAAGAAATGGTTTCATTTAAAGCCATTCTTCAAAATTCGATGTAGCTTTTCCGTATCAGAACGGTTTTGTTGACAATATGATCAGTGCTGGATGACCTTTGAAAAATTAGGCAAGTAAATAAACATTATCTTCATGTCTTTTGAACAGTACCGTATTTGGTGAAAAATCAGTTCCAATTTTGGCCTGATCTGCGGGCAAAACTAATTCTCCAAATTCAGAGAGTGATCAGATAATGTTTTGAAGATGTGATATTATCTACATAGACGCTAGCGCTTCTTTTGGCCCGGGCGCTTAATTTTCGGAATTTTTTCATTACCGTATAGGTTACAAGGTCGCAATTATTTGTTTACATTTTACCGGCAAGTTTTTACCCCAAGATGGTACTCAGAATAGAATCCTATACGGCTTCTGATTGGATGATACAGGATTGGAATTACATTTAATCGAAAGCTTATCCAATTAGGTTTAAAATTGCAGAAAATCATATTCACATTTTACGAAGTATAGAAAATATCTTCCATTTCTGCACGTCGGAGCCATTAAAATATGCCTTTTTCATTAAGCGAAAAAATAGACGATCTTTTCAACTGCATTTTAAGTCAATTTGAGCCGCATGACCCTATATATTTTTTGGTTGTAATGCAACACTGGCATTTCTAGTAACAGGAACTGCTACCCGTTTTCCCTAGTTTGTGTAGTCTTCGAGAAAAAATACGGAACACCAGTGGTACCCTATGGAAAATGCATTACGAATAATTGCGCTCTTGTAACCTATAGAAAATGACATTTTTTTAATAAGGCTTTGAAAATATCAAAATAGTCATTTTGCTCGGAAAAATGTGAAACAGTAAGAAATGGGGTCAAATGGACTTTTCATCAACGTGAATTCAAGCTATAGTCTGTTTCCTATTTGTATTTATTTCTATATCTAAATCTAGGGTGGGCTCGAATGTCGACAAAGTTTGAAGAGAATAGAACGTTTTGAGATATCTACTGTTTTATTGGGAAAAGCATGTATTTATCTTAAATTTGAAGATAAATTTTGGTTTTAATCATAATGACTGTGACTCAGTTGCTATTCTAGCAAAAGCTAATTTGGTGAAAATTGGCCAAAAGGGTCCCTAAGCAAACACCAACGATTTAGTTAAATTGCAAAGTAGAAAAATAATCTTGGCATTGAATATTGTAGTCCAAGAATAGTTTCTCTTGCCAAAGTAGTAATATTATCATATTTTCAAAATTTGGAAAAACTATAGTCTGTTTCAAAACGTGTTTTTCAAGAAATGGTTTCATTTAAAGCCATTCTTCAAAATTCGATGTAGCTTTTCCGTATCAGAACGGTTTTGTTGACAATATGATCAGTGCTGGATGACCTT
This sequence comes from Mytilus coruscus, assembly GCA_017311375.1. NCBI lineage: Eukaryota > Metazoa > Mollusca > Bivalvia > Mytilida > Mytilidae > Mytilus > Mytilus coruscus. Next base: position 78,227,882 of record CM029599.1, on the reverse strand, counting down.
TGAAAAATTAGGCAAGTAAATAAACATTATCTTCATGTCTTTTGAACAGTACCGTATTTGGTGAAAAATCAGTTCCAATTTTGGCCTGATCTGCGGGCAAAACTAATTCTCCAAATTCAGAGAGTGATCAGATAATGTTTTGAAGATGTGATATTATCTACATAGACGCTAGCGCTTCTTTTGGCCCGGGCGCTTAATTTTCGGAATTTTTTCATTACCGTATAGGTTACAAGGTCGCAATTATTTGTTTACATTTTACCGGCAAGTTTTTACCCCAAGATGGTACTCAGAATAGAATCCTATACGGCTTCTGATTGGATGATACAGGATTGGAATTACATTTAATCGAAAGCTTATCCAATTAGGTTTAAAATTGCAGAAAATCATATTCACATTTTACGAAGTATAGAAAATATCTTCCATTTCTGCACGTCGGAGCCATTAAAATATGCCTTTTTCATTAAGCGAAAAAATAGACGATCTTTTCAACTGCATTTTAAGTCAATTTGAGCCGCATGACCCTATATATTTTTTGGTTGTAATGCAACACTGGCATTTCTAGTAACAGGAACTGCTACCCGTTTTCCCTAGTTTGTGTAGTCTTCGAGAAAAAATACGGAACACCAGTGGTACCCTATGGAAAATGCATTACGAATAATTGCGCTCTTGTAACCTATAGAAAATGACATTTTTTTAATAAGGCTTTGAAAATATCAAAATAGTCATTTTGCTCGGAAAAATGTGAAACAGTAAGAAATGGGGTCAAATGGACTTTTCATCAACGTGAATTCAAGCTATAGTCTGTTTCCTATTTGTATTTATTTCTATATCTAAATCTAGGGTGGGCTCGAATGTCGACAAAGTTTGAAGAGAATAGAACGTTTTGAGATATCTACTGTTTTATTGGGAAAAGCATGTATTTATCTTAAATTTGAAGATAAATTTTGGTTTTAATCATAATGACTGTGACTCAGTTGCTATTCTAGCAAAAGCTAATTTGGTGAAAATTGGCCAAAAGGGTCCCTAAGCAAACACCAACGATTTAGTTAAATTGCAAAGTAGAAAAATAATCTTGGCATTGAATATTGTAGTCCAAGAATAGTTTCTCTTGCCAAAGTAGTAATATTATCATATTTTCAAAATTTGGAAAACTATAGTCTGTTTCAAAACGTGTTTTTCAAGAAATGGTTTCATTTAAAGCCATTCTTCAAAATTCGATGTAGCTTTTCCGTATCAGAACGGTTTTGTTGACAATATGATCAGTGCTGGATGACCTTTGAAAAATTAGGCAAGTAAATAAACATTATCTTCATGTCTTTTGAACAGTACCGTATTTGGTGAAAAATCAGTTCCAATTTTGGCCTGATCTGCGGGCAAAACTAATTCTCCAAATTCAGAGAGTGATCAGATAATGTTTTGAAGATGTGATATTATCTACATAGACGCTAGCGCTTCTTTTGGCCCGGGCGCTTAATTTTCGGAATTTTTTCATTACCGTATAGGTTACAAGGTCGCAATTATTTGTTTACATTTTACCGGCAAGTTTTTACCCCAAGATGGTACTCAGAATAGAATCCTATACGGCTTCTGATTGGATGATACAGGATTGGAATTACATTTAATCGAAAGCTTATCCAATTAGGTTTAAAATTGCAGAAAATCATATTCACATTTTACGAAGTATAGAAAATATCTTCCATTTCTGCACGTCGGAGCCATTAAAATATGCCTTTTCATTAAGCGAAAAAATAGACGATCTTTTCAACTGCATTTTAAGTCAATTTGAGCCGCATGACCCTATATATTTTTTGGTTGTAATGCAACACTGGCATTTCTAGTAACAGGAACTGCTACCCGTTTTCCCTAGTTTGTGTAGTCTTCGAGAAAAAATACGGAACACCAGTGGTACCCTATGGAAAATGCATTACGAATAATTGCGCTCTTGTAACCTATAGAAAATGACATTTTTTTAATAAGGCTTTGAAAATATCAAAATAGTCATTTTGCTCGGAAAAATGTGAAACAGTAAGAAATGGGGTCAAATGGACTTTTCATCAACGTGAATTCAAGCTATAGTCTGTTTCCTATTTGTATTTATTTCTATATCTAAATCTAGGGTGGGCTCGAATGTCGACAAAGTTTGAAGAGAATAGAACGTTTTGAGATATCTACTGTTTTTATTGGGAAAAGCATGTATTTATCTTAAATTTGAAGATAAATTTTGGTTTTAATCATAATGACTGTGACTCAGTTGCTATTCTAGCAAAAAGCTAATTTGGTGAAAATTGGCCAAAAGGGTCCCTAAGCAAACACCAACGATTTAGTTAAATTGCAAAGTAGAAAAATAATCTTGGCATTGAATATTGTAGTCCAAGAATAGTTTCTCTTGCCAAAGTAGTAATATTATCATATTTTCAAAATTTGGAAAACTATAGTCTGTTTCAAAACGTGTTTTTCAAGAAATGGTTTCATTTAAAGCCATTCTTCAAAATTCGATGTAGCTTTTCCGTATCAGAACGGTTTTGTTGACAATATGATCAGTGCTGGATGACCTTTGAAAAATTAGGCAAGTAAATAAACATTATCTTCATGTCTTTTGAACAGTACCGTATTTGGTGAAAAATCAGTTCCAATTTTGGCCTGATCTGCGGGCAAAACTAATTCTCCAAATTCAGAGAGTGATCAGATAATGTTTTGAAGATGTGATATTATCTACATAGACGCTAGCGCTTCTTTTGGCCCGGGCGCTTAATTTTCGGAATTTTTTCATTACCGTATAGGTTACAAGGTCGCAATTATTTGTTTACATTTTACCGGCAAGTTTTTACCCCAAGATGGTACTCAGAATAGAATCCTATACGGCTTCTGATTGGATGATACAGGATTGGAATTACATTTAATCGAAAGCTTATCCAATTAGGTTTAAAATTGCAGAAAATCATATTCACATTTTACGAAGTATAGAAAATATCTTCCATTTCTGCACGTCGGAGCCATTAAAATATGCCTTTTCATTAAGCGAAAAAATAGACGATCTTTTCAACTGCATTTTAAGTCAATTTGAGCCGCATGACCCTATATATTTTTTGGTTGTAATGCAACACTGGCATTTCTAGTAACAGGAACTGCTACCCGTTTTCCCTAGTTTGTGTAGTCTTCGAGAAAAAATACGGAACACCAGTGGTACCCTATGGAAAATGCATTACGAATAATTGCGCTCTTGTAACCTATAGAAAATGACATTTTTTTAATAAGGCTTTGAAAATATCAAAATAGTCATTTTGCTCGGAAAAATGTGAAACAGTAAGAAATGGGGTCAAATGGACTTTTCATCAACGTGAATTCAAGCTATAGTCTGTTTCCTATTTGTATTTATTTCTATATCTAAATCTAGGGTGGGCTCGAATGTCGACAAAGTTTGAAGAGAATAGAACGTTTTGAGATATCTACTGTTTTTATTGGGAAAAGCATGTATTTATCTTAAATTTGAAGATAAATTTTGGTTTTAATCATAATGACTGTGACTCAGTTGCTATTCTAGCAAAAGCTAATTTGGTGAAAATTGGCCAAAAGGGTCCCTAAGCAAACACCAACGATTTAGTTAAATTGCAAAGTAGAAAAATAATCTTGGCATTGAATATTGTAGTCCAAGAATAGTTTCTCTTGCCAAAGTAGTAATATTATCATATTTTCAAAATTTGGAAAACTATAGTCTGTTTCAAAACGTGTTTTTCAAGAAATGGTTTCATTTAAAGCCATTCTTCAAAATTCGATGTAGCTTTTCCGTATCAGAACGGTTTTGTTGACAATATGATCAGTGCTGGATGACCTTTGAAAAATTAGGCAAGTAAATAAACATTATCTTCATGTCTTTTGAACAGTACCGTATTTGGTGAAAAATCAGTTCCAATTTTGGCCTGATCTGCGGGCAAAACTAATTCTCCAAATTCAGAGAGTGATCAGATAATGTTTTGAAGATGTGATATTATCTACATAGACGCTAGCGCTTCTTTTGGCCCGGGCGCTTAATTTTCGGAATTTTTTCATTACCGTATAGGTTACAAGGTCGCAATTATTTGTTTACATTTTACCGGCAAGTTTTTACCCCAAGATGGTACTCAGAATAGAATCCTATACGGCTTCTGATTGGATGATACAGGATTGGAATTACATTTAATCGAAAGCTTATCCAATTAGGTTTAAAATTGCAGAAAATCATATTCACATTTTACGAAGTATAGAAAATATCTTCCATTTCTGCACGTCGGAGCCATTAAAATATGCCTTTTCATTAAGCGAAAAAATAGACGATCTTTTTCAACTGCATTTTAAGTCAATTTGAGCCGCATGACCCTATATATTTTTTGGTTGTAATGCAACACTGGCATTTCTAGTAACAGGAACTGCTACCCGTTTTCCCTAGTTTGTGTAGTCTTCGAGAAAAAATACGGAACACCAGTGGTACCCTATGGAAAATGCATTACGAATAATTGCGCTCTTGTAACCTATAGAAAATGACATTTTTTTTAATAAGGCTTTGAAAATATCAAAATAGTCATTTTGCTCGGAAAAATGTGAAACAGTAAGAAATGGGGTCAAATGGACTTTTCATCAACGTGAATTCAAGCTATAGTCTGTTTCCTATTTGTATTTATTTCTATATCTAAATCTAGGGTGGGCTCGAATGTCGACAAAGTTTGAAGAGAATAGAACGTTTTGAGATATCTACTGTTTTATTGGGAAAAGCATGTATTTATCTTAAATTTGAAGATAAATTTTGGTTTTAATCATAATGACTGTGACTCAGTTGCTATTCTAGCAAAAGCTAATTTGGTGAAAATTGGCCAAAAGGGTCCCTAAGCAAACACCAACGATTTAGTTAAATTGCAAAGTAGAAAAATAATCTTGGCATTGAATATTGTAGTCCAAGAATAGTTTCTCTTGCCAAAGTAGTAATATTATCATATTTTCAAAATTTGGAAAACTATAGTCTGTTTCAAAACGTGTTTTTCAAGAAATGGTTTCATTTAAAGCCATTCTTCAAAATTCGATGTAGCTTTTCCGTATCAGAACGGTTTTGTTGACAATATGATCAGTGCTGGATGACCTTTGAAAAATTAGGCAAGTAAATAAACATTATCTTCATGTCTTTTGAACAGTACCGTATTTGGTGAAAAATCAGTTCCAATTTTGGCCTGATCTGCGGGCAAAACTAATTCTCCAAATTCAGAGAGTGATCAGATAATGTTTTGAAGATGTGATATTATCTACATAGACGCTAGCGCTTCTTTTGGCCCGGGCGCTTAATTTTCGGAATTTTTTCATTACCGTATAGGTTACAAGGTCGCAATTATTTGTTTACATTTTACCGGCAAGTTTTTACCCCAAGATGGTACTCAGAATAGAATCCTATACGGCTTCTGATTGGATGATACAGGATTGGAATTACATTTAATCGAAAGCTTATCCAATTAGGTTTAAAATTGCAGAAAATCATATTCACATTTTACGAAGTATAGAAAATATCTTCCATTTCTGCACGTCGGAGCCATTAAAATATGCCTTTTCATTAAGCGAAAAAATAGACGATCTTTTCAACTGCATTTTAAGTCAATTTGAGCCGCATGACCCTATATATTTTTTGGTTGTAATGCAACACTGGCATTTCTAGTAACAGGAACTGCTACCCGTTTTCCCTAGTTTGTGTAGTCTTCGAGAAAAAATACGGAACACCAGTGGTACCCTATGGAAAATGCATTACGAATAATTGCGCTCTTGTAACCTATAGAAAATGACATTTTTTTTAATAAGGCTTTGAAAATATCAAAATAGTCATTTTGCTCGGAAAAATGTGAAACAGTAAGAAATGGGGTCAAATGGACTTTTCATCAACGTGAATTCAAGCTATAGTCTGTTTCCTATTTGTATTTATTTCTATATCTAAATCTAGGGTGGGCTCGAATGTCGACAAAGTTTGAAGAGAATAGAACGTTTTGAGATATCTACTGTTTTTATTGGGAAAAGCATGTATTTATCTTAAATTTGAAGATAAATTTTGGTTTTAATCATAATGACTGTGACTCAGTTGCTATTCTAGCAAAAGCTAATTTGGTGAAAATTGGCCAAAAGGGTCCCTAAGCAAACACCAACGATTTAGTTAAATTGCAAAGTAGAAAAATAATCTTGGCATTGAATATTGTAGTCCAAGAATAGTTTCTCTTGCCAAAGTAGTAATATTATCATATTTTCAAAATTTGGAAAACTATAGTCTGTTTCAAAACGTGTTTTTCAAGAAATGGTTTCATTTAAAGCCATTCTTCAAAATTCGATGTAGCTTTTCCGTATCAGAACGGTTTTGTTGACAATATGATCAGTGCTGGATGACCTTTGAAAAATTAGGCAAGTAAATAAACATTATCTTCATGTCTTTTGAACAGTACCGTATTTGGTGAAAAATCAGTTCCAATTTTGGCCTGATCTGCGGGCAAAACTAATTCTCCAAATTCAGAGAGTGATCAGATAATGTTTTGAAGATGTGATATTATCTACATAGACGCTAGCGCTTCTTTTGGCCCGGGCGCTTAATTTTCGGAATTTTTTCATTACCGTATAGGTTACAAGGTCGCAATTATTTGTTTACATTTTACCGGCAAGTTTTTACCCCAAGATGGTACTCAGAATAGAATCCTATACGGCTTCTGATTGGATGATACAGGATTGGAATTACATTTAATCGAAAGCTTATCCAATTAGGTTTAAAATTGCAGAAAATCATATTCACATTTTACGAAGTATAGAAAATATCTTCCATTTCTGCACGTCGGAGCCATTAAAATATGCCTTTTTCATTAAGCGAAAAAATAGACGATCTTTTCAACTGCATTTTAAGTCAATTTGAGCCGCATGACCCTATATATTTTTTGGTTGTAATGCAACACTGGCATTTCTAGTAACAGGAACTGCTACCCGTTTTCCCTAGTTTGTGTAGTCTTCGAGAAAAAATACGGAACACCAGTGGTACCCTATGGAAAATGCATTACGAATAATTGCGCTCTTGTAACCTATAGAAAATGACATTTTTTTAATAAGGCTTTGAAAATATCAAAATAGTCATTTTGCTCGGAAAAATGTGAAACAGTAAGAAATGGGGTCAAATGGACTTTTCATCAACGTGAATTCAAGCTATAGTCTGTTTCCTATTTGTATTTATTTCTATATCTAAATCTAGGGTGGGCTCGAATGTCGACAAAGTTTGAAGAGAATAGAACGTTTTGAGATATCTACTGTTTTATTGGGAAAAGCATGTATTTATCTTAAATTTGAAGATAAATTTTGGTTTTAATCATAATGACTGTGACTCAGTTGCTATTCTAGCAAAAGCTAATTTGGTGAAAATTGGCCAAAAGGGTCCCTAAGCAAACACCAACGATTTAGTTAAATTGCAAAGTAGAAAAATAATCTTGGCATTGAATATTGTAGTCCAAGAATAGTTTCTCTTGCCAAAGTAGTAATATTATCATATTTTCAAAATTTGGAAAACTATAGTCTGTTTCAAAACGTGTTTTTCAAGAAATGGTTTCATTTAAAGCCATTCTTCAAAATTCGATGTAGCTTTTCCGTATCAGAACGGTTTTGTTGACAATATGATCAGTGCTGGATGACCTTTGAAAAATTAGGCAAGTAAATAAACATTATCTTCATGTCTTTTGAACAGTACCGTATTTGGTGAAAAATCAGTTCCAATTTTGGCCTGATCTGCGGGCAAAACTAATTCTCCAAATTCAGAGAGTGATCAGATAATGTTTTGAAGATGTGATATTATCTACATAGACGCTAGCGCTTCTTTTGGCCCGGGCGCTTAATTTTCGGAATTTTTTCATTACCGTATAGGTTACAAGGTCGCAATTATTTGTTTACATTTTACCGGCAAGTTTTTACCCCAAGATGGTACTCAGAATAGAATCCTATACGGCTTCTGATTGGATGATACAGGATTGGAATTACATTTAATCGAAAGCTTATCCAATTAGGTTTAAAATTGCAGAAAATCATATTCACATTTTACGAAGTATAGAAAATATCTTCCATTTCTGCACGTCGGAGCCATTAAAATATGCCTTTTCATTAAGCGAAAAAATAGACGATCTTTTTCAACTGCATTTTAAGTCAATTTGAGCCGCATGACCCTATATATTTTTTGGTTGTAATGCAACACTGGCATTTCTAGTAACAGGAACTGCTACCCGTTTTCCCTAGTTTGTGTAGTCTTCGAGAAAAAATACGGAACACCAGTGGTACCCTATGGAAAATGCATTACGAATAATTGCGCTCTTGTAACCTATAGAAAATGACATTTTTTTTAATAAGGCTTTGAAAATATCAAAATAGTCATTTTGCTCGGAAAAATGTGAAACAGTAAGAAATGGGGTCAAATGGACTTTTCATCAACGTGAATTCAAGCTATAGTCTGTTTCCTATTTGTATTTATTTCTATATCTAAATCTAGGGTGGGCTCGAATGTCGACAAAGTTTGAAGAGAATAGAACGTTTTGAGATATCTACTGTTTTTATTGGGAAAAGCATGTATTTATCTTAAATTTGAAGATAAATTTTGGTTTTAATCATAATGACCGTGACTCAGTTGCTATTCTAGCAAAAAGCTAATTTGGTGAAAATTGGCCAAAAGGGTCCCTAAGCAAACACCAACGATTTAGTTAAATTGCAAAGTAGAAAAATAATCTTGGCATTGAATATTGTAGTCCAAGAATAGTTTCTCTTGCCAAAGTAGTAATATTATCATATTTTCAAAATTTGGAAAACTATAGTCTGTTTCAAAACGTGTTTTTCAAGAAATGGTTTCATTTAAAGCCATTCTTCAAAATTCGATGTAGCTTTTCCGTATCAGAACGGTTTTGTTGACAATATGATCAGTGCTGGATGACCTTTGAAAAATTAGGCAAGTAAATAAACATTATCTTCATGTCTTTTGAACAGTACCGTATTTGGTGAAAAATCAGTTCCAATTTTGGCCTGATCTGCGGGCAAAACTAATTCTCCAAATTCAGAGAGTGATCAGATAATGTTTTGAAGATGTGATATTATCTACATAGACGCTAGCGCTTCTTTTGGCCCGGGCGCTTAATTTTCGGAATTTTTTCATTACCGTATAGGTTACAAGGTCGCAATTATTTGTTTACATTTTACCGGCAAGTTTTTACCCCAAGATGGTACTCAGAATAGAATCCTATACGGCTTCTGATTGGATGATACAGGATTGGAATTACATTTAATCGAAAGCTTATCCAATTAGGTTTAAAATTGCAGAAAATCATATTCACATTTTACGAAGTATAGAAAATATCTTCCATTTCTGCACGTCGGAGCCATTAAAATATGCCTTTTCATTAAGCGAAAAAATAGACGATCTTTTCAACTGCATTTTAAGTCAATTTGAGCCGCATGACCCTATATATTTTTTGGTTGTAATGCAACACTGGCATTTCTAGTAACAGGAACTGCTACCCGTTTTCCCTAGTTTGTGTAGTCTTCGAGAAAAAATACGGAACACCAGTGGTACCCTATGGAAAATGCATTACGAATAATTGCGCTCTTGTAACCTATAGAAAATGACATTTTTTTAATAAGGCTTTGAAAATATCAAAATAGTCATTTTGCTCGGAAAAATGTGAAACAGTAAGAAATGGGGTCAAATGGACTTTTCATCAACGTGAATTCAAGCTATAGTCTGTTTCCTATTTGTATTTATTTCTATATCTAAATCTAGGGTGGGCTCGAATGTCGACAAAGTTTGAAGAGAATAGAACGTTTTGAGATATCTACTGTTTTTATTGGGAAAAGCATGTATTTATCTTAAATTTGAAGATAAATTTTGGTTTTAATCATAATGACCGTGACTCAGTTGCTATTCTAGCAAAAAGCTAATTTGGTGAAAATTGGCCAAAAGGGTCCCTAAGCAAACACCAACGATTTAGTTAAATTGCAAAGTAGAAAAATAATCTTGGCATTGAATATTGTAGTCCAAGAATAGTTTCTCTTGCCAAAGTAGTAATATTATCATATTTTCAAAATTTGGAAAACTATAGTCTGTTTCAAAACGTGTTTTTCAAGAAATGGTTTCATTTAAAGCCATTCTTCAAAATTCGATGTAGCTTTTCCGTATCAGAACGGTTTTGTTGACAATATGATCAGTGCTGGATGACCTTTGAAAAATTAGGCAAGTAAATAAACATTATCTTCATGTCTTTTGAACAGTACCGTATTTGGTGAAAAATCAGTTCCAATTTTGGCCTGATCTGCGGGCAAAACTAATTCTCCAAATTCAGAGAGTGATCAGATAATGTTTTGAAGATGTGATATTATCTACATAGACGCTAGCGCTTCTTTTGGCCCGGGCGCTTAATTTTCGGAATTTTTTCATTACCGTATAGGTTACAAGGTCGCAATTATTTGTTTACATTTTACCGGCAAGTTTTTACCCCAAGATGGTACTCAGAATAGAATCCTATACGGCTTCTGATTGGATGATACAGGATTGGAATTACATTTAATCGAAAGCTTATCCAATTAGGTTTAAAATTGCAGAAAATCATATTCACATTTTACGAAGTATAGAAAATATCTTCCATTTCTGCACGTCGGAGCCATTAAAATATGCCTTTTCATTAAGCGAAAAAATAGACGATCTTTTCAACTGCATTTTAAGTCAATTTGAGCCGCATGACCCTATATATTTTTTGGTTGTAATGCAACACTGGCATTTCTAGTAACAGGAACTGCTACCCGTTTTCCCTAGTTTGTGTAGTCTTCGAGAAAAAATACGGAACACCAGTGGTACCCTATGGAAAATGCATTACGAATAATTGCGCTCTTGTAACCTATCACAAGCAACTTAGACAAATAAAGCATCCCCTGTTTTGGAGATAGAAAATTTCACTACAAACAATGTAGTTTTAGAAATGTATCCCTTTATTTTTATTGGAGATAGACCACTGATTTTTTAATATTGTAATATTTCCAATTCTGTACTGCTGGATTTGCTAAGAATTGCTCATAGATTGAGTTCAAACCATCCAAACCATTTAATAATAGAACTAAGATAATTTTTTTTGATAATAATTATTTAACAGCAAAAATACTTGAGAAATAGTGGAGTTACACCGCTATAAAATATTTTTCTTTGAACTAACTAGATGAATAAGTCATTATAATCCAATGGGAGTGTGGAGATAGAACAGTGTAGTTCTGACAAATACTCGTAGAGTGTATAAGTCTCATATTATAGTTGTATAGAGAGATAGACCACTACACTTGAATCTCAAAAATATAGCTATTTCCATTTTTATCAAAAGTGGACATGCTAACATGTTTAATCCCGTCACATTCTGAATGTCCCTTTCCCAAGTCAGGAGCCTGTTATTCAGTGGTTGTTACTTGTTTCTGTGTATCATATTTGTTTTACGTTCATTATTTTGAACATAAATAAGGCCGTTAGTTTTCTCGTTTTAATTGTTTTACATTTGTCATTTCGGGGCCTTTTATAGCTGACTATGAGGTATGGGTTTTGCTCATTGTTGAAGGGCGATCGGTGACCTATAGTTGTTAATTTCTGTGACATTTGGTCTCTCTTGCGGAGAGTTTTCGCATTGGCAATTATACCACATCTTCTTATTTTCTTATATAACACTATAAGATTCACACGAAGAAATGTTGGTTATGCTGTCAAAATGGATAGAATTTTAGGTGAACAAGATAATGAGGCAACTGCTGCATTTAAAGTAAGACAAGGTCATGTTGCTTCAGAGAAAGGAAATTGTGTCAATACCAGAGCATTTGCAAGATATGTATAATAGAGCTAAGAAGTATAACCGAAAAAAGGTATCAAATACCGTACTCCAAGGTAAATTTAAAAGGGAAGTCCATAAAACTGATAAAATCACACGTTGTCAACCAACGGTACAACTGTCATATTCCTGACCTGGTACATGCATTTTCCGAGAAAGTAGTGGGTTAAACCTGGTTTTATAACTAGTTAAACCTCCAACTTGTATGACAGTTATTTATTGTTCCGATATATTGACCAAATTGGGTAAGCAACCAAAACAGACATAACAGGTTAATGTGTCAACAATTGGAATCCAGCAGCCAAAACTGTGTAAACAGACATACAACACAACTGACTAAAACATACAAATAAATCTCACAAAGACCCAAAAAAGGAGTAGTAGTTGAACTATAAGAGAAAAGAAGAATTGAATAAAAGTCAACAATATAAGTAAAAAAAACATGATAGAATACAAAGATGTGTTTGTCAAACATGACTTAGATATTGGATGTTTAAAAGAAATAACACATAAAATAGGAACAAATTTTAAAGATGAAATTCCGATAAAACAGAAAATGAGACGGACACTTTTAGGCTTTCAGGTGCAAAAAGAGAAATAGTTCAACAAATGTTAGATGCCGGAGTCATCAGATCTCTTACTTTGAATGGGCAGCAGCTCCAGTGTAAGTAAAGAAGAAAGGTGGCAGTGTCCGCTGGTGCAATGTTTTTAGGTTATTTAAGGATAGATCTGGAACTATCAAAGATTCATTTTCAATACCAATAAAAGAAGACTGTCTTGATATCTTTCAGGGAACGTCCTATTTGAATAGTCTTGAGAAGGCGTCGGGGTATTATCAGTTGAAAATTTAAAAAGAGCACTGCAAAAAAGTGCTTTCATTACCAAATATTGGATATTTGAGATTACTCGTATAGATATTGGCAACGGTCCAGCCACCTTCCAACGTGCTATGCAGCTCATCTTAGGAGTTCTTACATGGAGGCAAGCATTAGTATATTTTTGCGACATTATAGTTCTTGGTTAAACATTCGACGATAGTCTTGAAAACCTTTGCAAAGTATTTAAGAGATTCAGCGAATATAATTTAAAAATTAAAACCAAACAAAATATCAGCTCGTCCATAAGGAAGTTGTTTTCCCGGGAAAACTGGTAAACGTGGAAGGAATCACTGTAACCTCCAAAGAAAGCAGAAGCTGTAAAAATGCAAGGGAATTGCTATGATCATGTTTTGGTTTTGAAAATTACCACTGAGATCATGTGCAACATTTTGCTAATATAACAATATATTTTGTATAAACTTGCTCACCAAGAGGAAAAGTACAGTTGGCAAGACCATCATGAACAAGCATTTAGTCTTATAAAAGGCATCCAGACAATAGCGGAGGTATTGTTACACAAGAACAGAAGAATCATTAGCTGTTGTCAAATTCACACTTCATTTCAAACATTATCTTTTAGACAAATCTTTTATTGAACGTACAGACCACAACAGCTTGGTGTAGTTAATGAGTTTTAAACATGTTGAAGGACAAATAGTACGCTGGCATTGAATGACATGAAATTTACACATCGACTAGGGAGTAAACATGCTTAAAAATTATTACACCAGGGTTTTCGATATCACAAACTAGTCAAAACATTTACTAAATTTTATCATCGGTACAAGGACATCATTCGTAAATATAGCTCAACATGCAGACTTCTTATACGTTCAGGTATTTCACATCCAATCTTTTATGGTAATATTCTTTATAAAGCACAAAAATGTCAGTATTCACCTCAGAAGCTAACAAAACCTTTAAATAGACTTATTAAGAAGGGATATAGTTACGATACTGTTGTCAGGTCATTAAAGATTGCATATTTTGGCTTTAATATTGATTCACTTATAGGGTCTTTGCATCGGAACTAAACACATTTATTTAAAACCAGTTGTTGGCATGACACGGGTTATGCTCTTCTCATATATTTTATGATGGTATGATACTAAACCCTAACGGGAGGGATTGTGCTTGATATTCATATGATGAAGACATAATCTTTCAATCAGTTTAATTGAGGTCTGGAGCTGGCATGTCAGTTAACTGCTAGTAGTCTGTTGTTATTTATGTATTATTGTCATTTTGTTTATTTTCTTTTGTTACATTTTCTGACATCGGACTCGGACTTCTCTTTAACTGACTTTTAATGTGCGTATTGTTATGCGTTTACTTGTCTACATTGGCTAGAGGTATAGGGGGAGGGTTGAGATCTCATAAACATGTTTAACCCCGCCGCATTTTTGCGCCTGTCCCAAGTCAGGAGCCTCTGGCCTTTGTTAGTCTTGTATTATTTTTACTTTTAGTTTCTTGTGTATAATTTGGAGTTTAGTATGACGTCCATTATCACTGAACTAGTATATATATTTGTTTAGGGGCCAGCTTAAGGACGCCTCCGGGTGCGGGAATTTCTCGCTGCATTGAAGACCTATTGGTGACCTTCTGTTGTTGTCTGTTCTGTGGTCGGGTTGTTGTCTCTTTGACACATTCCCCATTTCCATTCTCAATTTTATTAAATAGACTAAAAGATACAATACCAGAATGTCATTGCTACAACGTTAGCTCCAGAATTGCTATAATTAATGTGGCGGATGTTAATATTGTGCAAGCGCTAATAATCATTAGTCAAAATTTGAGGCTGATGTGAACGATGTATTGCCATTGTCTAAAAATACAGGTTTGCCTATAAATGAAAGTATCATGATCATCAAAGAAGTGCATGTAAAAGTAGCAAAAATTAGCAAAAATTAAGGGCTCCACGATGTCGATGATGTAGACCCAGAATCAACGTGAATACCTGGTGCAGAAAATGAAGATTCAAACGCAACTATTCGTTATCAAGTAGAAGATGATGAAGATTAAGATGCTTTAATTCCATTTCTAGAAGAGGATACGGCAATTTGCAACTTGGTAAATCAGTATACAACAGAAGAAATGAGAGAAAAACCAATTGACTGATCCTGGTATTTCACAGGTGATTTAAAGGCTTAATACAGGGAAGGAGCTAAGTAAAGCTAAATCTAAATTAATAGTAAAGTGACTAAAGCTTTGCGGATGTGCAATTTCTGTCTTGAAATTACAAATGATGTTCTACATCATAAATGTTTTGCATGCATAGACGGATATCGTTGTTTTGTGACTCCAGTATCCCTTAAAAACAAGAGGTTATTCAGCACTGTCATGATTCCAAAACAGCTGGATAGCAAGGCCAAAGAAAGACACAGATAAGAATACCGCAGCATTTTTAGTGGCACATGTCACGTGATTGCGAAAATTATGTTAGGATTTGTGGAATATGTAATCAAAATTAAAAAAAAGCCAATGTTCATGCCAGATAATAGTGTTCCTTTTTACAATACAGGGTTTCCAACGGAAAGAAATAACATTGATATACTCGGACCATAAATACAAGTGAAAGTGGAAACAATTTTATCTTGATGATGATAGACCAATTTTCGAAATGGGTAGAGATGGCTGCTTTACCAGAACAATAGGCACTATCAACTGAAAAAAAATCTCTCGGTACATTTTATTTTATTTTAACCTTCGGGTGTCCCCATGAAATTCACTCAGATCAAGATGCCAATGTTCAAAAGTAATCTAATCAAATCCTAATGTGAGATACTAGTAGTAGTCGAATGCAAACCACCTTTATTTGAAATGAGGAACAAGAAAGGTGATACAATTATATGATAGATTAAAGAGATGTAATGACCGAGATACCCCTGTGGTTACGAAGGTTGCGATATCAGCTATTTGACAAGTCTATAGCAGAAGGTCAAGATGGAACTATTTGGGGTCAAAATAATCATGATGTAACAGTATAATATGACAGTCATAACTTTATGAAAAAGAATGATAAAAATAACACTCTTATTAATGAAAACCGAAATGATCAGAATGTTCAGGCTCTCACGCCTACAAAAGTTGTACATGACGTTTATTAGAGATTTCCAATAAAATGACATTACTCGACATAACCAACCTATCTGACCGTATCTCGGCCTATTGCATTGAAGGATGACAGAGGGGAGCATAGACTGCATGAATTTTTGGCTCGTTGAATACACATACTTTGTTGGAATAGATACTATGTAAAATAAAAAGCAATCTACTATCTTAATTATTTACATAATTTATATTATTTTCGGGATGATTTTGATGACAAAAATCTTTTATGGCAATAATTAATTCAGTTACCGGTAATCAAATGCACCGATCATTTCACTTGACCCATATATTTATTTCTGAAAGGGTGAATTATTAAAGCTACTAAATCAAAATTAAGTTTGAAAAAATAAAATTAATGAAATCTGAAGCGGGAGGATATTCTCATTTTTGATTTATAAGTTACAAGATTAAAACAAGAGTTTCAAACACACCGGAATGTAAAAGGTGTACACGACTTACTTCTTGTTTTTTTTAGCATACCTCTATCATCTACTTCAAGATACTTTTGTCAGAGGTAGAAATTCAGATCTCTTATAGTACTTTGTCGCCCTTCCGTAAAATTTTGTTAAATGGAATTTATGAGGATGCATCTTCAAGAAAAATATGACAACACTTTACTAAATCAGATATTTTTTTACTTCTTGTCTTTAATTATAATGATGCATGGATTCTAGGAAGAGTTTATGCAAATGTATTCGTGATTAGAATGTCCCTTTGGTATCTTTCTCCTCACTTTTTTAACGTCATTGCTCACAAATTGTTTATATGAAATGTTTGGCGTTTAACTTATGCAAATTCGTATGAAAAACGAACATGTACGGAATATTTGATTGTAGTTTTGTTATGTAGGATGATCATTTTAGTTTTATGATCAACTTATGATAGCAAGGGAATATTATATTTACTGGTATTGCGTCCGCTTGTTCTTCCTTTCCGTTAAAAAAATAAAACGTTTAAAATTATATACCAAATTAGAGTTTGACCCGGATTAAGTGGTACACTGGACATGGAAATGTAGGGCATGGTATCTTAGTGCCACATATTCTTGTTTTTGATTATACATGTACATGCATATGTATCTTCCGTATTCATTACCGCCTCCTTGGTCTTGTGGTAGCGTGCTCGCCTCGTCAGAAGGGCCACAAAAGTGACCAGGTAATAGAAATATGGTCACTCTTAAATTAATCTTCTTTCAACTGGCATTAAAACCATTGCCAAAGTGGGGCGTCCGTTTGGCTATGCGGGATGTACAAGTACGCAGTCACGTCTGATCATAATGGAGACGTTGAATCCGATGTCTCTTGTAGAGAGAATGCCACGCTGTACGTTAAGAACCCTTGCAACAACTATTTGAGGGGTCCGTAGGTGGCCTGTTGCAACTCCAAATGTCTGTCCCTATCCAAAATACCCTCATTTTCCAGTGGCCGTCCAAATTTCCGTGATCTTCATCGTGGACGGCCTCTATTAAAAATATGACCTACTGAATTAGACTTATTATCGGGTTTGTACTAACATGAGCAACACGACGGGTGCCACATTTGGAGCAGGATCTGCTTACCCTTCCGGAGCACCTGATATCATACCCAGTTTTTGGTGGGGTTCGTGTGCTCAGTCTTTAGTTTTCTATGTTGTTTTTTGTGTACTATTGTTTGTCTGTTGGTATGTTTCTTTTTTAGCCATGGCGTTGTCAGTTTATTTTCGATTTGTGAGTTTGAATGTCCATTTGGTATCTTTTGCTCTTTTACAGGACCTAACTATTATATTTATTGATAATTTCTCTTGATGAATATGCATGAACTATTTGCCACTGGACGTTAAGCAATAGTTTTCAATATATACTATGAAATACATGGTCTATTTTTTTAATGGTAAAAAATTTAGTTAGGCAGATGCCTCATAGCGTCAATGGAAGCCATGCCACTGCTCGAGTGCGGGAGGTCTTGAGTTCGATCCTCGCCCGATTCAAATCAAAGATTGGCTGCCTCTCTGCCAAGCACCCAATATTTAGGAGTAAGAGCAAAGATCGGTCGGTCCGGAGTCAGAATCATGTGTCCGGGTAGGGTGACATGTCTTCCTGCGGTCTTATACAAAGTCGGGTTCATATTCATCTTCTCGTCCTAAATATGCATATGTAAACTACATATGCAACGAATACTTATACATATATGGCCTTACATCCTGTTCATACTAATATTTTAGCGTTGCGCAAAACCGTGATCTTCTACACTGCATTTGGAACGAAACATCGAAAAGGAAAACAATAACGTGCCGTTTTGACAACAAAACGCATTCAAAGGTGGATTTAAGGGGGGGAGGGGGGTATATAGAGTTTGATATATGGTTAATGCATTTAATTTTACATTTTCCGCTCCTAACGTCGCCTAGCCCCCCTTTTAAAATCTTTTATAGTTGCCATTGGTATGGGTTTTGCTCATTGTTGAAGGCCGTACGGTGGATTATAGTTGTTAATTTCTGTGTCATTTGGTCTCTTGTGGAGAGTTGTCTCATTGGCAATCATACCACATTTTCATTATATTTATATTCAATGGATACAAAATCTTTTGCCTGGAAATGTCTTTTGTATTTGGACTCCGATAGCATTCCTGTTAAATAGAACAAACACAGAAGTCCTTAATCGAGCACACCTTTTAAAATAATACCTTTATAGGGAATTGTTTATCTATACATTTTATAACAAATAAAAAATACTTTTGTATAGAAATTTTAATATAAATGGAAGCGATAGTTTTATCTCAATTTTTAACTTTTTATAAAGAGACAAATTCTGACAAATA
Organism: Mytilus coruscus; assembly: GCA_017311375.1. NCBI lineage: Eukaryota > Metazoa > Mollusca > Bivalvia > Mytilida > Mytilidae > Mytilus > Mytilus coruscus. The sequence goes on along the minus strand of CM029599.1, from coordinate 78,209,237 downwards.
CTGATTTCGATATTTCTGAAATTGTCATAAAAATATCCTTCTATTAAAAAATATTGTCCCCACAAAAAAATAATAAAATTTATAGATAGAATAAATAATTGTCATAATCAAAACCATGAAAGATAATTCAAATCGATCGTATGATAGGTAATGGATACGTGTTTTTATACGTGATCTTATGTCAGTGAAAATATAGGCGGGAATCTGGAGAACCACGTGATAAATAAAAATACAAGATTTGTATCATTTTTCATCATGTTAAAATTATTTTATATGGACGAATGTTCCAGTGTATGATTTTAAAAGTCTTTGAATAATTTGTTTTAATTTCAGCGACGTATTTAATACATTCAATGGTTGGCAATAACCAGTCCCATTAGGTCCATACGTCGAGATAAGTACGTATGTCATTTTATTGGAAATCTCTATTATGTTTTCCTTATCTGCTTAGTATCGCCAATTCTAGACGATTCGGTACGTATCTAATTTGCTTTTTTATATATTTCCATAAATATGATATATGTATTTATCCTGATTTTAAAAATGTGTCATCCATTGTTCGAAAGCATTGGAAAATTAAAGAGAATGACTCCAATTTGAAAAAATATTTCCCTCACCACCAGTCATGGCCTTCAGATGACCTAAAACATCCGTGACAAATTAGTGACCGCTGTATTAACAAAGCAACCTACTCCAGCTTCTGGTTGCTACAAACAATGTGGGAGCAGGAATATAGTTTATGTTGTAAAGCTGCCAATACTAGCAGTTCTTTCATCAGCTCCTTCACAAAACAAATTTTACCATTTACGTAAATTCCAACTGTAGAAACACTGTAGAATGGAGAACTCAATTTATGTATTAACATATAACACCTGTAACATTCAGTACGTGGGAGAAACAATGGACAATTTTAATATTCGGCTAAAAAACCATCGATCATGGTACAAAACCAACAAAAACTGTCCCCTCACAAGACATCTTCGCTCAAAGTAACATCCTTTTGATAATGTTATTTTTCAAATTATAGAAGTGAACAGAGTGGGACACCACAGCTAGAAGGAGAAGAGAAAATGTTTGGATCCACCAGATCTATACTTTAAAACATGATGGTATAAATGAAAAAGACGAGAAAAGATACAGGAAAGATAGATAATAATTTATTATGTAGTATCGTCCTTTATATCTCTGTAATATTGGCCAGTGGACGTTGCAAACTTACCTTACTTTAACAACAGATTTCGTAATTAAATAGATAATCTTGAGCTTCATCCAAATTTTGAATTTATTTATTAGGTAGGGATTATTTTCAAAACAATTATAATAAACTATAGGATTTTCTTCCTATTGGAGATTGATGTTGTCGCATAGATTTTGTTCTTTTGTATCATAATAGCTATTTTGATGGATAAATATAATGCCTTTAAGTTTTGTATGTATCTGCATGTAATTTAATATCGTTGTAGCGTGCGTTCCGCGAGTTACGAGTTCTTTTACCGATCATGTCAAACCAAAGACGGAAAAATTAGAGTTTGCTCCTTTAATGCAAAGCACATGGTATTTACGAGTAAGAGTAAGAGCTGATGAACTCGGCCTCGGAAAAATGTTTCTGCGTGGTGGATCGACATTTGCACGTCTTTCAGCGTGATCTATCAAGATAAAAATTCCACTAAAATAAATGCACTGCATATCACAAAAACATGTCCTCTTCCTGAAAATGCAAGTCATTTCATGTATAGAATTGAATATTGCTTGATTGATTTACAGTGCTTGATATTATATGCAAATTAAGAATGGTAGCATTCAAACTATATGTTCTGAAACTAAATTACCAATGACATGGATAAAATTATTGCCTGTTCGTGTGAATTTATAACTTTGGATTTCAAAACATTCCAATTCATTTTTATCTGAGCCTTGCTCATGATGATTTACACAGACATAATTATAAAGAGTTCATCCATCAAATCTAGTCCGTTACTTCATGTACGTTTGACTTGAGTTCGACATAATAAAGGTGGATTGTTGGCTGATTTAAGGGGGGGAAGCCTTTTTATTTACATTTTTGGTAAATGCATATACTTTTTACCAGTCCCAACTCATAACGTTGGTTTGCAGCCACCACCGCCACCCCTTTCTCCCTCTGTCCGAAATCCAGAATCCGTACATGTAGCTCTAATGTGTATGCTTCCCAAAGTACTTTGGAATCTTTTGCTCAAAAAGTTTTTTTACTTGAACGTTCGAAATTCTGAACGTCGTGCTGTTCATAATAAAGGAAAATCCAGAAACGGAACACTTTTCATTGGTTAAATAAAGTAATGTATGTTTCAGAAATTTACATAAGTCTAAATTAGTTTTTGATGGGACAATGTCCATTAAAAGGAAAAGTAGTAAATCGGTACTTCCGGGTTCATGTATATATATATATATATATATATATATATATATATATATATATATATATATACAAGTCTAAATTGAAAACAACGTTCAAACCTATGATTGCGTTGGATAAAAACCGCAATTTTATACGTGTGCATGCAAAACAAATTTCTTGTTAGAGGGTCTAAATACAGCACAAACAACATTTTCCAAAAGACCAAAAAGTGAAAAGTATATTTTAACAAAACGCATTTGACTAACAGGTCGAACAACAAATGTTCTTAAACCCTGCTGACTGCCATTGGCGATTGCCAAATAAACGGATCACCGATGTAATAAATGGATCTTAATTAAAATTTTAATACTAAACAGAAAACAATAAACTTGCGGAAAAGATGATATACCGCAAACAAAAGGTGCAAAGGTTTTGTACACCATATCCGGATTTCGACAATTAATGTCTCTTCAGTGATGTTAGGAATCGAAACGGTATTTGGAAAGCCATACAAGTTACCTCAATTTAGGATAGACTCTTGAATTTTGAGGAGTCAAAATAGGATGAACGGATCATATAAACCCGAAGGCAAATATAATACAAGCCCAAACGAAAAATATAAACAAGTCAAAATTGAAAACAACGTTCAAACCTATGATTGCGTTGGATAAAACCGCAATTTTATACGTGTGCATGCAAAACAAATTTCTTGTTAGAGGGTCTAAATACAGCACAAACAACATTTTCCAAAAGACCAAAAAGTGAAAAGTATATTTTAACAAAACGCATTTGACTAACAGGTCGAACAACAAATGTTCTTAAACCCTGCTGACTGCCATTGGCGATTGCCAAATAAACGGATCACCGATGTAATAAATGGATCTTAATTAAAATTTTAATACTAAACAGAAAACAATAAACTTGCGGAAAAGATGATATACCGCAAACAAAAGGTGCAAAGGTTTTGTACACCATATCCGGATTTCGACAATTAATGTCTCTTCAGTGATGTTAGGAATCGAAACGGTATTTGGAAAGCCATACAAGTTACCTCAATTTAGGATAGACTCTTGAATTTTGAGGAGTCAAAATAGGATGAACGGATCATATAAACCCGAAGGCAAATATAATACAAGCCCAAACGAAAAATATAAACAAGTCTAAATTGAAAACAACGTTCAAACCTATGATTGCGTTGGATAAAACCGCAATTTTATACGTGTGCATGCAAAACAAATTTCTTGTTAGAGGGTCTAAATACAGCACAAACAACATTTTCCAAAAGACCAAAAAAGTGAAAAGTATATTTTAACAAAACGCATTTGACTAACAGGTCGAACAACAAATGTTCTTAAACCCTGCTGACTGCCATTGGCGATTGCCAAATAAACGGATCACCGATGTAATAAATGGATCTTAATTAAAAATTTAATACTAAACAGAAAACAATAAACTTGCGGAAAAGATGATATACCGCAAACAAAAGGTGCAAAGGTTTTTGTACACCATATCCGGATTTCGACAATTAATGTCTCTTCAGTGATGTTAGGAATCGAAACGGTATTTGGAAAGCCATACAATTTACCTCAATTTAGGATAGACTCTTGAATTTTGAGGAGTCAAAATAGGATGAACGGATCATATAAACCCGAAGGCAAATATAATACAAGCCCAAACGAAAAATATAAACAAGTCTAAATTGAAAACAACGTTCAAACCTATGATTGCGTTGGATAAAAACCGCAATTTTTATACGTGTGCATGCAAAACAAATTTCTTGTTAGAGGGGTCTAAATACAGCACAAACAACATTTTCCAAAAGACCAAAAAAGTGAAAAAGTATATTTTAACAAAACGCATTTGACTAACAGGTCGAACAACAAATGTTCTTAAACCCTGCTGACTGCCATTGGCGATTGCCAAATAAACGGATCACCGATGTAATAAATGGATCTTAATTAAAAATTTAATACTAAACAGAAAACAATAAACTTGCGGAAAAGATGATATACCGCAAACAAAAGGTGCAAAGGTTTTGTACACCATATCCGGATTTCGACAATTAATGTCTCTTCAGTGATGTTAGGAATCGAAACGGTATTTGGAAAGCCATACAAGTTACCTCAATTTAGGATAGACTCTTGAATTTTGAGGAGTCAAAATAGGATGAAAGGATCATATAAACCCGAAGGCAAATATAATACAAGCCCAAACGAAAAATATAAACAAGTCTAAATTGAAAACAACGTTCAAACCTATGATTGCGTTGGATAAAACCGCAATTTTATACGTGTGCATGCAAAACAAATTTCTTGTTAGAGGGTCTAAATACAGCACAAACAACATTTTCCAAAAGACCAAAAAGTGAAAAGTATATTTTAACAAAACGCATTTGACTAACAGGTCGAACAACAAATGTTCTGAAACCCTGTTGACTGCCATTGGCGATTGCCAAATAAACGGATCACTGATGTAATAAATGGATCTTAATTAAAATTTTAATACTAAACAGAAAACAATAAACTTGCGGAAAAGATGATATACCGCAAACAAAAGGTGCAAAGTTTTTTGTACACCATATCCGGATTTCGACAATTAATGTCTCTTCAGTGATGTTAGGAATCGAAACGGTATTTGGAAAGCCATACAATTTACCTCAATTTAGGATAGACTCTTGAATTTTGAGGAGTCAAAATAGGATGAAAGGATCATAATATATATATATTTCTCTAATTCTTCGCCAATCTATCCCTTTCTGCACCCATTGTATAAAAAATTTTATCAACGTGTGATTCGTTTGATCTTAGTTCTTCATTGGTTAAAATCCGATTATGACGTCGAATTTACTTGCTTTCCTCTGAATTTCCTTTTGTGACGGCATAAAAAAAGGCGACCATACCTGATGACGTCACATAGAAAGAACGCATCTTTTTACAGATCATTCGAAAAGACGGAATAATTTTGCCTGCATATTGTTTGAAAATCATTAGAGAAACAGATTCCACCACCAAATCTCGTGTAATACGATATTTATCCACTCTCGACAGTTAAATTTTAAATATCAAAACGCTCGGCGAGCCTCGCGTTTTAAATTTGAAAATTTAACTGTCTCGAGTGGATAAATATCGTATCACACTCGATGCAGTGGTAGAATCTCTCTCTCTATATATATATGCAAGTCTAAATTGAAAACAACGTTCAAACCTATGATTGCGTTGGATAAAAACCGCAATTTTTATACGTGTGCATGCAAAACAAATTTATTGTTAGAGGGTCTAAATACAGCACAAACAACATTTTCCAAAAGACCAAAAAGTGAAAAGTATATTTTAACAAAACGCATTTGACTAACAGGTCGAACAACAAATGTTCTTAAACCCTGCTGACTGCCATTGGCGATTGCCAAATAAACGGATCACCGATGTAATAAATGGATCTTAATTAAAATTTTAATACTAAACAGAAAACAATAAACTTGCGGAAAGATGATATACCGCAAACAAAAGGTGCAAAGGTTTTTGTACACCATATCCGGATTTCGACAATTAATGTCTCTTCAGTGATGTTAGGAATCGAAACGGTATTTGGAAAGCCATACAAGTTACCTCAATTTAGGATAGACTCTTGAATTTTGAGGAGTCAAAATAGGATGAACGGATCATATAAACCCGAAGGCAAATATAATACAAGCCCAAACGAAAAATATAAACAAGTCTAAATTGAAAACAACGTTCAAACCTATGATTGCGTTGGATAAAACCGCAATTTTATACGTGTGCATGCAAAACAAATTTCTTGTTAGAGGGTCTAAATACAGCACAAACAACATTTTCCAAAAGACCAAAAAGTGAAAAGTATATTTTAACAAAACGCATTTGACTAACAGGTCGAACAACAAATGTTCTTAAACCCTGCTGACTGCCATTGGCGATTGCCAAATAAACGGATCACCGATGTAATAAATGGATCTTAATTAAAATTTTAATACTAAACAGAAAACAATAAACTTGCGGAAAAGATGATATACCGCAAACAAAAGGTGCAAAGGTTTTTGTACACCATATCCGGATTTCGACAATTAATGTCTCTTCAGTGATGTTAGGAATCGAAACGGTATTTGGAAAGCCATACAAGTTACCTCAATTTAGGATAGACTCTTGAATTTTGAGGAGTTAAAATAGGATGAACGGATCATATAAACCCGAAGGCAAATATAATACAAGCCCAAACGAAAAATATAAACAAGTCTAAATTGAAAACAACGTTCAAACCTATGATTGCGTTGGATAAAACCGCAATTTTATACGTGTGCATGCAAAACAAATTTCTTGTTAGAGGGTCTAAATACAGCACAAACAACATTTTCCAAAAGACCAAAAAGTGAAAAGTATATTTTAACAAAACGCATTTGACTAACAGGTCGAACAACAAATGTTCTTAAACCCTGCTGACTGCCATTGGCGATTGCCAAATAAACGGATCACCGATGTAATAAATGGATCTTAATTAAAATTTTAATACTAAACAGAAAACAATAAACTTGCGGAAAAGATGATATACCGCAAACAAAAGGTGCAAAGGTTTTGTACACCATATCCGGATTTCGACAATTAATGTCTCTTCAGTGATGTTAGGAATCGAAACGGTATTTGGAAAGCCATACAATTTACCTCAATTTAGGATAGACTCTTGAATTTTGAGGAGTCAAAATAGGATGAAAGGATCATATAAACCCGAAGGCAAATATAATACAAGCCCAAACGAAAAAATATAAACAAGTCTAAATTGAAAACAACGTTCAAACCTATGATTGCGTTGGATAAAAACCGCAATTTTTATACGTGTGCATGCAAAACAAATTTCTTGTTAGAGGGTCTAAATACAGCACAAACAACATTTTCCAAAAGACCAAAAAGTGAAAAGTATATTTTAACAAAACGCATTTGACTAACAGGTCGAACAACAAATGTTCTTAAACCCTGCTGACTGCCATTGGCGATTGCCAAATAAACGGATCACCGATGTAATAAATGGATCTTAATTAAAATTTTAATACTAAACAGAAAACAATAAACTTGCGGAAAAGATGATATACCGCAAACAAAAGGTGCAAAGGTTTTGTACACCATATCCGGATTTCGACAATTAATGTCTCTTCAGTGATGTTAGGAATCGAAACGGTATTTGGAAAGCCATACAAGTTACCTCAATTTAGGATAGACTCTTGAATTTTGAGGAGTCAAAATAGGATGAAAGGATCATAATATATATATATTTCTAATTCTTCGCCAATCTATCCCTTTCTGCACCCATTTTATAAAAAATTTTATCAACGTGTGATTCGTTTGATCTTAGTTCTTCATTGGTTAAAATCCGATTATGACGTCGAATTTACTTGCTTTCCTCTGAATTTCCTTTTGTGACGGCATAAAAAAAGGCGACCATACCTGATGACGTCGCTTAGAAAGAACGCATCTTTTACAGATCATTCGAAAAGACGGAATAATTTTGCCTGCATATTGTTTGAAAATCATTAGAGAAACAGATTCCACCACCAAATCTCGTGTAATACGATATTTATCCACTCTCGACAGTTAAATTTTAAATATCAAAACGCTCGGCGAGCCTCGCGTTTTAAATTTGAAAATTTAACTGTCTCGAGTGGATAAATATCGTATCACACTCGATGCAGTGGTAGAATCTCTCTCTATATATATATGCAAGTCTAAATTGAAAACAACGTTCAAACCTATGATTGCGTTGGATAAAAACCGCAATTTTTATACGTGTGCATGCAAAACAAATTTATTGTTAGAGGGGTCAAACACAGCACAAACAACATTTTCCAAAAGACCAAAAAAGTGAAAAAGTATATTTTAACATTGCCAAATAAACGGATCACCGATGTAATAAATAGATCTTAATTATAAATTTAATACTAAACAGAAAACAATAAACTAGCGGAAAAGATGGTATACCGCAAACAAATATATATATATATATATCATATTAAATGTTATCCCCTAAGTAATGTAATTTTGACTTTATTGATAACAATAATAATGATAATTGGATATGGATTGTTAGCTTGTAAAATTCATTAGTGTTTTGATAATGTGCATTTGTAGTTATACCACTCCAGAGCACCTGAATTAACCCAAGTTAATATGCTAATTGAGTTCTTTTGTTTCTTTTGTTTCTTTTTTATATGTGGTGTTGTTTCTTGTGTTTTTTTTTTAATTTATTTTGGGGAGGGGAGGGTGCAAGTTTTCTATGCTATTTTTTGAATAACATATCACACATGTCCTTGCCTATCCTTTGCATGTCTTGAAATACTTTGCATTTTCATTTTGAACATTCATATTCGTTTATGTTTTAGAGCTACGTGATTAACATATACCGCTTGTAAAAGAATAAGGCAATGTCTTAGGGTTAGACGAGAGACGTGTATCATTCCGTAATGGTATGAAGCCTTATCATCGACTGCTAACTACTGGACTTTATTTAAGATGAGTAGAACGATCGGTGTAACAAGTGGAACAACAACTGCTTACCCTTCCTGGGAACCTTAGTTAACTTGGCAGTGTTGGTGAGGTGTGTGCTGCGTGTCAGTGTAGTGACCTGAGTTAACTCGGCCCTCTTGGTGAAGTGTGTGCTGCATATATGTCTAGTGACCTTGGTTAACTCGCCACTTTTGGTGAGGTGTGTGCTGCGTATATGTGTAGTGTTTTTGAATCGTTTGTATGGTCAGGGACGTGTCTCTTCATTTTCTGTGATATCGATTTTACTGTTTTCGTCAAATTATAAAAAAAAACAAACAATTTCATTAAAATATTATTCAACTCACATAAAACCCTCTATTATTTATTAATTTAGTTTCAAAAGAGGGGGTTAATTGACATGATCCGCAAAATCTTGATTTTATCATTTAGAATTTACAAAAAAATAACGTTATCAGTTTGAAAGATATTTAAGAAGAGGAAGAAAACAGTAAATGTTTAAATTCTAGTCACCTTTACAAACTCGTAATCTTCGTATTGTAAAAGACATATAAATTACAGCCCTAATAGGAACAGTTTTAACTGATTAACCTTACACAGAACATCTGTAGTTTTTATGAATCATAATGTCGAAAAAAATAATATGTAAAATCCTAAAAATTAGTAATTCAGTAAACTTAATTAACAACCAATATAATTGCATGTTTTCAATGAATTTACATAAATAACATACATAAACCTTTATGGTAAGAATGCATGTTCATACAAATGAATAAATAGAGGCTATTTATAATTACAACAAATCGCTCACCTTACAATCACCAAGACTCACAGTGCAATTCATAAAGTTGTCCAAGTCAATTTAAGTTTGAATAGTACAAGTTTTAAGGGATTATTTTTTTTTTTTGGATATAATTTCCTTTTTTGGTCTTTTTTATTCAACGTTTGCACCAAATCATTGAAAATGGTTCAGAGTAGTAAAAAAGGGTACTTGACAAATGAAATTGCTTTTCACGGTGACCTTTCCTGGTAATTTACCAAAAATGATATAACATAGTAGAGGCAAGCAGAAACAAATTCGATACTAAGTAACGGCAAAATCACCTTTTCTTTTATTAAAGTTGAGAGGTTCAAATATTAGCCCTACCCGACTGAACTGAGTTGGAGGCTTTTAGCCAATGCTGAAAAAAAAAACAAACGTAGAGTTAAGGTAGACGTATGATCTGTAATTAGGTATATAGCAGACATTTAGATAATAATAATAGCAAAATTAAGACAACAGATAATACTCATTACATGATTTAATTCACCATCATATAAGTAAAAAAAATGGCAGAAAAGTTAATTTCATATTTTTTCTATTTTGTTCAAAAGCAGTTAAAAGGTTAAAATCATACCAGAGCGAAAGCCTTGCGTGATCCATTACAACTCATCACACAGTTACTAAATATAAGACAAATATCAGAGAAAAACAACAATAAACAATATACCGAAACGCATGTTTAACTAGGTGGACCTGTTTTAGTGGACATAACTCTAATGTCTCACCTTCAAATCTGATCTTTATGTGAAGCAATTTCTGCTTACCCTTCCTGATCACCTGAGATCATTCTAAGTTTTGGCTGGGGTTCGTGTTGCTCATTCTTTAGTTTTCTAAGTAATGATTTGTGAACTTGTTAGTCTTTTCATCGTTTTTCGTTTTTTGCCATGGCGTTGTCAGTTTCTCTCGACTTATGAGTTTGAATGTCCCCTTGATATCTTCTACTCCCCCGTCCCCCCTCCATTTCTAGACGTCATTCTAGTAGAGAAAATGTCCAACAAACACTTTTCAGTATTGAAAAGTTATTGTCATGACAAATTATAATAATACATATATGTGTGTAATGGTTGGGAATGTTAAGTGTATTCATTGTTTAAAAATTTATGATTTGAGGGGGTTGAGAATAACACCCAAACCACAACCGCTACCAATACCTATCAATGGCGCACTTAAAAGTTATTATCGTGAAGTTTTTGATATTACTAGAACACACCTGCGACATCGCGGGATCTGTGACTCAATTAAAGTACCTACGCCTTTTTTATAGCCTGGATTTTAATTCACTTGCACTAATAGGTGTAAATAGTATCAATTACGCTTTTTACATTTCTGTATATTTTTAGGACAATAATATTTCATGAAGGAACGTATATATAGATATAAGAAGATGTGGTATAAGTGCCAATGAGACAACTCTCCGTCCAAGTCACAATTTGTAAAAGTAAACCATTATAAGTCAAAGTACGGCCTTCAACACGGAGCCTTGGCTCACGCCGAACAGCAAGCTATAAAGGGCCCTAAAACTGACTAGTGTAAAACAGGAAAACCAACGGTAAAATCTATATAAAAAAACGAGAAACACTTATGAACCACATCAACAAACGACAACCACTGAACATCAGGTTCCTGACTTAGGACAGGTGCAAACAAATGCAGCGGGTTTAAACGTTTTAATAGGCGCCAACCTTCACCCTACCCTGAAACAATAGTGTAACATCACAACATAGAAAGACACACTATAAAATATCAATTGAAATGGCTTAACTCAATCAAAAGACATATAAACAAAAACAATTGAACATACACTGAACGAATTAATTTGATCTATGACACAATGTAAATACAAAATTAATAAAACAAGGGGTTAGATGTAAAACAATATCAGAAAGACAATCATAACCTTGGACAAAATGCCGCCAAATAAAATAACGTACACAGGTAAATAAAAATAATTTTGTTGTAAGGTATATATGGAGTACGGAAATATTTATTATTACAAAATTTGTTGTTCATAGTACGAGAACAGAAGTGAAAATTTATCGTCATACCGAACACTTATCAAAGGTGGTATATATTAAAAATAGTGAGATGAGACATAACAATATTAAGTAAACATTAAATAACAAAAATGCATTACAAATTGTATCAACAGGTCAAATTAACACGAAAGTACGATTTGAGAGTACTCGTATTTACTGAAAGCTAGTTAAAAGCCATATACAATTGATAATAAGAAATCATGCATAAGAGACTAAAATCAACTAAAACACATCCCAGGGATTTAATGTTTTAACTTCATGGACAGTCAAAGAAGACATGACTTGTGCAATGCCAAAATAAAAGTATCGACAGGCAGTAGGATAGTTAGGAGTTAACCTTTTAATAAATATGTATAAAGTTATATATAGATAGAGTAATCTCTATATAGAAAATGAACGTGGATGTGTATTTATACATCCCCAAAAAGAAAACGTTTGAAAAGAATACAAATTTAGTTATGTTTTAATTTGCTGATGACAAAATCGATATCTGTGCCAATATTAACTATATTCAAAGATCTAATTACAACATTGGTAAGATAACCTTTACTAATAAGTTTGTTTAATGGTTCGATGAGTTTACACGGATCACATAGTGATTTCCGCGCTTTTAGTACAATATTACCGTAAAATTTAGGATGTGGAATACTGTTTTTAATAAGTTTTCTACAGGTACAGCCAAATTTACTAATCAAATCTGTGTATCTATGAAAGAATTTAGTAAAAGTTTTAAGTAATTTATGGTAACGAAATCCCTGAACCAATAATTTACCAGTGATGCATTGATTACGTTCGTTAAAATCTATGACATCACTACACACACGGTCATAACGAACGAGTTGGGATATATAAACACTGTATGATGGAGCCAAAGGAACATCACCGTCTAAAAGGGGGAAATTAACAATAGGGAAAGAAAAATCGGCTCTTTTGTCGTAAATTTTAGTATGGGGTTTCCATTTAGAAATTGAAATGTCTAAATCTAGAAAAGGACAACTACTGCTGTTTATATTAGATTTATTTAAAGTAAGTTCCTTGTGGTAAATTTCGGTTGTATATTTAGAGAACTCTGGATTATTTAACGAAAACATATCATCAAGATAACGGTAGGTATTGTTGAATGTATCATCATGATGTAACAATGACGTGTCTTTACTTAGTTTGGTCATAAACTGAGATTCATAGCAATACAGGAATAAATCTGCTATAAAAGGGCGCAGTTAGTGCCCATAGGAATACATACTATCTGTCGATATATTTTATCGCCGAAACGTACATATATGTTGGCCAGGAGAAAATTTAAAGCTTCAACCATATCTTCACATTTCCAGTAAGTGTATCTAGCATACTTTCCTTTTTCGTTACATAAAAAGGCTTTAAACGAGTTACAGTAAATAAAATACCCTTTTGTTTTAGTTTTTTAATTTTTAATTTTTGTGTTGATTTTCAAATAAGAGTATCAAAAGGGCTTTTAATACCGTGTGACACGGGTGCTCCGACAAGGGAGGAATTTAATCAGAGAAGAGGAAGACATATACTATTGGTATCGGTATCGGATTCGACCCGGAATTTGTTAATTATTGGTAATATTAATTATGTGGAAAACAAAAGGGCCTGGAATGGTGTAATTTTTAATCAACACCATTGTCCTATATTAGTTATTTATAAAATTGAATTCTTTGATTCATCGTTTTTATACGTCATGCCGGCTAACAAATTGGACCTCGTTATTTTAGTAGTATAGATGGTTATATTTAACAATTAACGATTTAAGGGGCGAACCCTTAATGGCATGTTAAAGTTCTTGAATTGGCAAGCAAGACTATATATGGTTTCGGGATGAACATATAAAAATCCATTATTTGACCTTGTAGGTCAAGTCAGTGTCAAAGGCCATCTTCCATGGTACGTAACCCATCGTTTTGAGGTGCCATATATCAAAAGCATACGTCAAAGGATAAAAACGTTCTGCCTCTTAAGACAAAGGTCAAGGACACATGCAGGTCAGGATGATATGCGACACACCGTTTTATGGTATAGTATCTAAAGATAAAACGTTATGGTCTGGACAGGGTTGAATGAGAAGAATCAGAAGAAAAAACACTTCTAAAGCATATTGACTCCTTTTGGCGAAAGGTTGACATAATAGATAACTACTATAAACTAAAAATCAGATTTATATTTACAAAGATAGTTATGAAAAACTATTTTTTGTCTGTTTACCCAATATTGAATTGACTATTTCAGTGGCCATGTTCGTTAAAAAAAGAGGATTTGGTGTATTTTTAAAAACTAAAAAAACTGTTAAGAATGACTTTTTGTGGCAGAATTTGATTCCAACTTGGCCGCTGGTTTTGTTATCAGGTTTTGAAAACAAAATGTGAAGGACGACTTTTATAGACTGACGGACACCAAAGACTATATGGTGTATAAAATAATATACCCAAGGGAAATATACTTTAATCTAGTTTATAACGATTTTATTTGCTCAAAAATACAAATAGGATCGGACACAAGTTTAACCAACTTATGAAGTCTTCTCCTTTACATAATATATGTGTATAACAATTACATTCATACAAAGCATGCACAGTTCAGTAGATCTATCTTAAAGGTAATATTAAAATGGGGCATTTGCACAGTCTGAAAAAAAGCCTAACACATTTAACAAGAAAAGAATAGAGCATTAAGAAAAAAAAAATAAATAAAAAAAAATAAATAAATAAATAAAAATAATAAATAAATAAATGAAATTATGTGAACACGGTGATTTTGTTTATTTATATCTTATTTGATTATACTACGAGGAATCTGTTTGATCTTTTTATAAATTTAAAGACTTCTTTAAAGATTTCAAAGTTTTACTCGTATGTTAAAGTTTGGCTACCATCAGTGAGTAACTCTAAATTCGTTGTTACACGAAAACGATGAATGTTGGTTAATAAATCATTCCTTATATCGGTGTATTTATTGCAATCAAAGAAGAAATGAAATGCATCCTCACGCGGAGCGCCACAGGCACAATCTGTATTATATTTGATTCAAATAGTTCGTTATTTAGAAATGACGCTGAACATCGCAGTTGTTTTAAAATCACACTCAATTTCCGCGGACCATACATAAAACGCTTGGGTGCAGTCTTTGCTTCGTATGTATTATTCAACAAAGAGCGTTTGAACTTAGATAGGATATTAAGTGTACGGATAGAATTATCAAGTTTGTTCCATTCTCTGATAGACGGGGGAATAAATGCAGAATTTGTAAAGGAGAGTCTACAAAGGGGGCTAAATCATTGCCATTACTCAGTGGATAAACAGTTGCAATTTGTATAGTTGGGGAATTAAATCACATAAATATTGTGGAGCGTGACCATTGTATATATTATAAAATAATTGGAGTTTTCTGCTGTACCTCCTTCTGTGTAGGGGTACCCAGCCAGTCTCTAAATATAAATATTCGGTTTTAGTAAAGATTGGCAATCCTGTAACAATCCTCGCAGCTTGCAGTTGAAGTTTTTCTAATTTGTTTGAATAGCAAATACCACAATTGTCCCACACTTCACAAGCATACTCAAATATAGGACGAATATATACCAGATACATTTTTTTCTAAGTTCTGTCTGTTCATCTTGAATTTTAATTTTCTTAAGACTCCTAAATGCTTTGTAATATTTTTGGAAATATTTTCTACGTGCTCAGTCGATTTTGCGTCCTGGGAAAGAGTTACACCTCAGTGTTTATGACTTGATGTGTTAGATATTGATCTTCCTTTAAAAGAAAAACTTAAAATTATTTGGAATTTTAGCACTTGAGCAAATCATTACTTCTGTTTTATCTGGGTTTAAGGACATTAACTAATTTTTTTACCAAACATTGAGTTTGTTAAAATCATGATTAACTACAACCTCTAAGTCTGCAATGCTTGCGGTGGAATAACCCAGCGATGTATCATCAGCAAAAAGTCTAGTCAGTGAAATCAAATTTTCGCCAATATCATTTATATACAACAAAAATAAAAGGGAACCTAGGACAGAGCCTTGGGGTACCCCCGCAGAAACAATGGAAAATGATGAAGACGAATCTGTGATAACTACCTTTTGTTTTCTTTGAAAAAGGTCATTTTAAGTCCATGCAAGTAAATTTCCCTTTATTCCACATGAGTTCATTTTATGTACAAGTCCATTATGTCATACTTTATCAGATGCTTTGAATATCACAGAATACGAAGCATCTGAGTTCTTTTTTTTCAAGAGAATTTAATATAGTGTTATAAAGTTCAGTAAGTGGATGTACAGCTGAATGTTTAGGAAAAAGTTCTGACTGATACATATAAATGAGTTTGTTCCTATGTAGATGGTTATAAATATGTTTGTAGACTACCCTCTCCGTTACTTTTCGTACACAGCTAATTAAGGATATCGGTCGATAATTAGATGGTAGGGATGCATCTGCTTTCTTAAATATGTCAATCACATTGGCTATTTTCCATGAAGAAGGGTATTTACCTTGGGACAGGGATTTATTAAACATAATTAAGGTTTTGCAATATTTTTTTTTTTTTGGGGAGGGGGATATTTTAAGCATTCTGTGACTGAATCTGTCTGGCCCAGATTAAGAAGTCAATCGATTATTTCACTCTCTGTTATTTGAATATCACTTATCATACTTTACTTTCCGTTCTATTCACAAATTGGGGCAGCTCAATATTTTGTTCTTCAATTTTTACATCGGATGACCGTGAGGGCATTCCGGTGTATTGATGTCGCCTAGATTTCCATTACGTAACTTTCGTGTTGGGATTGTAACCGATCTATGAACATGATACATGAACGCGGACATTATCGAGTGCAAAATAACATTCCTTATCGCTTGTCATAAATTCATTTTTTCAATGGATACTCCTAAAAATATTTTTTTTAGAACATAAATTAATATGAAAATGTTTTATCGTTAGAAATATATATATAAGTAAAAAAATCTTTAATGTCTATGCACACGTACAGAAAAAGTGTGTTAACGCATGCGGAAGAATATCTCAAGAACGTTTGCAATCTCCCATGCAGAGTTATCGACCCTTGCTCTCTCAATGACCGATAACTCTGCATTGGAGATAGAACGTTTTGCGGGAAAATATGAATGCCTACTCAAATCCAATCTATTAGAAAAATCGAATTATTACAGAAGAGTGACCACCATGCTCTTGCACTGCACTATTATTAATATAGTAGAATAGAATGATATACAAATGGATGAAAATTACATATACATGTAACTGTAATATACAAATATTAATATAATATATAACAACGAACCAGAATATACTGATTTGTATCATTACAATATAATAGTTATTACGATGAGGTTGAATTCCCTGTCATTTATTTATCATCAACGCACGAACTTGTCTCAGAAAAAAAATATATCTGTACATTAACCTCACTTTCAGGTATAGAGATGTGATTTTTTTTCTGAGACAAGTGCTTGTGACCATCCACAAGAACTTGCGGTCATCCGATGTTCAGTACTTCAGTACTTTGATTTCATATTGACGCGAAGTATTTATTCATTGATTCACATTTGTCAGTATCGTCATATACAATATGGTCAAAATTTGGCTCATTATTTATATTTTGAATTGGTGGAATTGCGTTATTCCCTGTATTAGATTTTATTTACATCTTCATTATTTTCCAGTGATAATTAGGATTGGAATTATCTAATAAAAAAAAATATCCAAAATTGGTCAAAATTTTTCTCGGGCAGTTTTTTTTTCATATTATTTACATTCTTTCTTTGTTTTTTCAAATTTTATTTTATCACTTTCTTTATTATTTTTTAAAAACTTTTTTTCCGTAACCTATTTCGAATTCTAATTTCCTTTCTTAATTGTTTATTGAACCAAGGTTTGTCATTACATCTTATTGTAATTTTCTTTAATTAGTATTAACTGCACAGATTTTTTTTAAATACTTGCGACATGAGCGACAGATACACCTGTTGTTTGTGTATTGAATTTGATGCAAATTTTAACAGGCTCCTGGCTTGGAACAGGCATACACAGAAAAAAATGTGTATGTGAAGGGGCATTAACTAAAAAAGTTAGACTATATTCTCCCAGACTAAAATATCAAAATTTACAAATATGGTTGGTAAAATTATATTTAATTATTACTAGTACTTTTTTTCGTGACAATATATAAATTGACATTTAAATTAACCTTTTGCACTTTCCATAACGCTATGGTACAAACTACCTTATCAAGCCAACAGTTATATCTAAATTCTACAATATTTTCAAAGTATAAAGGTAAAATAACAGGATGTTATGTCATTGTCAGTTGGGTGTTGGATCACGCATACGGAAGGATTGGGCATTTCCTTAAATTCATGTATCTGTTTCCAATAGATTTACATGTAATAACATTGCATGATCACATTGGAACGCCTCCCCTTTTATTCTGCTATGACCAATTAAATCATAATGAAAACATCAAAAGTGATAAAAACACCTTGATAACAAAATCATACAGTTATATACAGATGTGCCTGATATATGACATTAGTTTTTCTCTAACCCTTTGGAGTTTCAATATTCCTTAAATAATTTTTTAGTTGATATGTTACTTTGTAACGCAAATGATTGGCATAGATTTATCTGATCGTTTTTTATTATTGATATTTTATCCACGATTTTAGATTGTTGTTGAAATAATATTCTCATTAACCGATTCATCAATGTCGTTTTTGTGCAAAAGTGTGACTTCACAGGGCCGACTTTTACAAATACATCGCAACTCAAACTGTAAGCATTATCGATACAGTAAGTTTGTTATTTTTTGTTTTTTGTTTGTTTGTTTGTTTGTTTTTTTTTTTTTGCTTTTGTATGAAATTCGTACAAATTAAATGTTAAATGTACAATTGATACAAAATCTTACATATGACTTTGTCTGAATCGAAACTTTTTGTCTAAGATCTACGTAAAACACGGTTACAGAAGAAATCGGTTGCGTTTACTGGCAAAATGGCTTTCAGACTTGAGTATAATTCGTTTACTTTATTGGAACCTCGTGAAATACCTTATCGCTTGATGTAGTTAATGTTGCGGTTTTATTTTATCAGGAGTACTACTTAAGCCATATGAATACAATTAGATTTTTGCTCTAAAAAGACTCTCTGGAATCCATATTTTGCATTTTTCATGATATTGTATTCTTATTTTAGAGCTCAGAAGTAACATAACATTTAAATCTAAGTTATAATTAATTGGTATTGACTTTATCGGTAGAAATACAGTGAAGAGATCTGTTAATTAACGGCCATTGCAGTGGCAAATAGCTCATTCATCATCTGCATGTACAATTAACAGTAAATCAAATATTGCGTGTATATGTATAATAACTCAACTATCTAGAATTTCAAATTTTCACTCCTCCTTTGCTCATATTTTCATGAAATCTATTTCGGTTGACGGAAGTACAACTGTTATAGTCAGATGCAAGTTCAATCAGCGTTGGTGCCTGTCCAAACTTGGAAACCTTTCGAATTTACCAAACTTCATGCAATACGAGTCTACTCTATGACGCGTTTAGTCGAATTTACGTCAGACATTTACTTCCGTCATCAGAAATGGACATTACATCTTCGTACTTTTTGTCTCTAGTTAATAGTTGTCTCATTGACAATCGTATCACATCCTAAAATCATATTACGAAAATTGAAGCCACTACGAAGGGACAATTTGAAATTCTGGATAGCTGTGTAATTTTCACACACAAAACACAAACTGAAACGAAGTGGTAAGTCCTAATTTTTATTATTTGATGGAAACATGACGCATTGAATGTGCTAGAGGAATACGCAGTGGTGCGATATTTGAAAATACGACCTTACCTCCCTTGTTTAAGAGTTTTAAAATAACAGTACATATAAACTACTACTGTTATTGTTAGATTATATGTATGAGAGCTAGAATATATTAAATATGGAAAAATAAATTGAAATGTTGAAGAAAAATTTCTAAACACATCTAAAACAATCTCCCACATTCCCCGTTTTTATACTCCATTCTATATTGCTGATATTCGCTTAACCTATAGCTGTATTATAGAACCTATGGGAATGCAATCCGAGTATAAATCTCAATGACCGTAAAGTGTACCCTAGCTATCTATGGTATAATTTTCACGATTATACCATGGTTTTGTTGTATATGGTCTTCGAAAAGAAAAGAAAGATAGCAAGACCTGGCCGCGGCCGCCTGAATTTTTTTACATGGGAACAACATCTTAAGTCAGTGCGGGGCCAATAAGCTTAACTACATCATCAAGCTTAAAGTATCTGCTATCATTCTTGAAAATTCCGATTAATTTGTCAGAATTTTAATTTTCCCTTCTTAACTTTTTCTGCGAAAGAAGTTTCAAACAGTACAGAAAAAATATCTTCAATTAAGGATTGTCGTTAGTTCCCATAGAAATTTCGATAAATTGATGCTATAAAATCTTGCAATAATGGCAAGCAAGAAAGTCAATGTGTTGTCATTTGGGAATTTGTGTGAAAGGCGGATCTTTGGTAATTAACTACGTGCGAACTTTTAAAGTTTGATATATTGTAAAGACACCAGTCTATTGTTAACGTTTGTACATCTGATGATCTCTATGTCTTTAATTTAGATTTCTATTTCATTGACTTATAACCCACATCTCAAGTTTTTCAAAGATATGATATTTGCTTTTGCATACGACCTGGAACTTTAGCCTGTAATGCATTAGATTCATTGAATTCTCATTATGTTGAAGTAATAGTATCATTTATCTGAATAGTAACACACATGGATAGACCAATATTCACTCATCACGAATTCAAACACATTCATCTTTGTGTTTTTAATAAATTAAAATTTACATGTGGTTATGTGACATGAAAACAGTCTTCATCTTATACCTTTCATTTAAAAAAATCAAATTATTAGGAAAATAGTAAAAGTTAGATAAAAAAAACACACTTTTAGTTACTTAACATTTCTAGTCCAAGTGTGTGATATGCGACATAAGTTTTCTTTAAACTTTTAGAGTTTTAATGTTCCCAAAATAAACTTTCGATTTATGTGTTTGTTTTGTAACGCATGTATGATTGACATGAATTAATAGCATTGTTTTCATATCATTTATATTTATATCACGTTGTATAAATGATTCATCAATCTGCTTTTCTGCAAAAGATTGACTTCATAGGAAAAAATCTTTAATATATGACACACCACCAAGTAACTGTTAGCATCATTACTGTAAGTTTGTATTTTATTCGTAAAACAATACACAACTAATGCAAAAGCTTACAAAATATTTTAAATCACAATTGCTTAACTACATATTTAATTTTGAGCATTTTTATCAGAAAATCTGTGCCTTGTGTTCAATTCGTACCGATCTAATTTGCTTTCAAAGTAAGGAACGATTAAATACGGTCCTTTTTTCTTAATATTAAATTTTATTTAAGCGTTCATAGCAATTACTTATAATGGATTGGTTTTGACATTAATGTAGAAATGCAGAAAAGAGAGCAACTATGTGAGCACAATTATGATGTAATGTAAAATAAAAAGATGTGGTATTATTGCCAATGAGACAGCTATCCACAAGACACTAAATGACGTAAGTGTTAGCAACTGTGTAGTCATCATACGGCCTTCCTTGATAAACAAAACCCATACTGCCTAGTAAGCTGTAATAGGCCAGACATGAAAAAAAATAATGCAAATAAAACGAGAAAACCAACGGCCTGGTTTATGTAACAAACAATAAACGAAAAACCACCCGACTTGAGACTGACACAGCCTTAATGTGACGGGTGAAACACGTTATCGAGCGTTCAACCCGTCCACCACATTGGACTTGAATTTCAAGGACAGCCCTTCACGAAAAAACAATTCTTTAAATATATTTCATTCAACTCGAGGGATGGATCCATCCTTATATTATCTAATAAGTACCTTATAATATGTTTTGCTAAATACGTTTCTTTTTCAATTATTATATATTTTTTTTAATTTCCTTTTATTTCGTTAATACTTTTTCTTGTTATGTATTCATGCACAGCATATGTAGATCTATCATTTTTGTTTTTTGTTTTTTTTTTTAGATTTTATTTAAAAGCCTTAAAACACCCACAATAATATATATTACATGATATCAATTTAGTCAAAGCGATACTTAATCTTTTGAAATATTCATTTTCCAACCCTTTTATTCTGGCGATTATTAATTTTCACTGTCTAAATTTCTGTAAAATCACATTCATTTTTGAGTCGAGATATTTCACATTTAAATTACTCAAGCGGTATTTTAATTTGAAAAGGTTTTAAGGTAAAAGAATCAGGTTACTTTGATAATGTGAAATGACACGAAATGACAGGTGCGAATCAAAGTGTGTTAAACAGCTGTTATTTTACAGTATCTTTGTATCTTCTTTACACGGAAAATAAGACATGTAACAAAATTATGATTTATCGGTTGAACAAAAACGTTAACATAAGGAAGTCGGCGATAATTAGCCATAGTATTTCGATTAATTTTGAAAACATAATTTTTTTTTCAAGTAATTCAACATTTTGTAAACAGTCTAAACACATTTGACGGCAATTGATCGTGATAGGGAATTTAATGGAGAGTCAAGGATTTACTGCTAATAGTTTATCTTTATTATTGAAATTTTCCGCTGCAACGTTTCGAAGGAAACGTTTGTTTACGCTAAAAAGATGCATCAATAATTAATGCTAGATACTTAAGACCCAAAATATCGGCCCTCCAACTTGAAATTTTAAGTATTTAAGTAGCAATACACAGTTAGGAAAAAACTCTGGCACTCATAATTTGTAAGCACCCTCTTTTTCTTGCTTTCTGATCAATTAAGCTTACTGTTTATGTCATGTATGAGCATATGTATGGGAACATCATTTCTATAGATTTGATTTCCAATAGTTAAAATGGTGAAATATAATCTCTTTTTTGGTGTAACAATGGCAACAATGTGCATTCATTTGATACAAGATATTGCAAAAGAAGGGGGATGAAATGTCACAAGTGTCCCCAACATTTGGTCCAAAGTAGAATTTCAATCCATTTGTGTGATATCTGTTCAGAAACCATTATCATTTATCAACCAAAAGACCAGATAAAATTGCATCGAAAAGTTCAAGCGAAAACAATTTGTTTGAAAACATTACAATAATTTCTGGACCTATGGCTTACGGATATGAAAAACGGGACTGTCAAACAGTAAACGGCCTATAAAACATGCCAAAGAAAAACCCAAAAATTTGATGTTCAATATAAACCCACTTTGTATTCTTCAGCTTGTTAATAATTAATTGTATTGCACAATAACTTTAATTATTTGAAAAATTCACCATGGCAAAAATGGGAAACCTCACCCCTAACTGTGTATTGCTATTCCTTAACAAATATCTCTGCGAAGGCTGATTAATTGTAAGTTCTTATATTGTCAGTCCTCGTGAAACTTACAAATTTATTGTTTGCTGTCATTTTGTACGAAGGCCCTTTGTTGTTTTTAACAAATTGAATGAAGTGTTTGCATTTAATTGTAAAAGGGTTTTTGTATTTTTGTACATGTATTACCAACAATCAACTTTAGTATGCATAATCATCAGCAAATGCAACATATACTTGGGACGATTAACAGCTTTATAAGCATGACTTGAAGACTGCAAGTTGACTTCAAGATATCTTTCGGTATTTTTATTTTTTAACATTTTAACACAGGAGCATTATGTTTTCTGGTCCGTCCGTCCGTCCGTCCGTCCGTTCGTCCCGCTTCAGGTTAAAGTTTTTGATGAAGTTGAAGTCCAATCAACTTGAAATACTTAAAATACATGTTCCCTATGATAGGATCTTTCTAATTTTAATGCCAAATTAGAGATTTTCCCCATTTTCACGGTCCACTGAACATAGAAAATGAAAGTGCGAGTGGGGCATCCGTGTACTATGGACACATTCTTGTTCATAGT
The DNA here is from genome assembly GCA_017311375.1 of Mytilus coruscus. Lineage (NCBI taxonomy): Eukaryota > Metazoa > Mollusca > Bivalvia > Mytilida > Mytilidae > Mytilus > Mytilus coruscus. Next base: position 78,185,483 of record CM029599.1, on the reverse strand, counting down.
TACATCAAAATAAGGATCAAGATATGAAGCAGACATTTTAGTTTCGAAGTAGTTTCATATTCTCTGTGATACATGAGATGCAAACACTCACTCAATGAGGGTAATTAAGTGACAGGACATCATCAGTATATCTGAAAGTGAACTTATCAGGATGTTGTTTTGTTTTTTTTTTTTTTTTTTTGTCTTCGAGAATGTTTTTGTATGAATTCTGCATCATATGAATACAGTAACAAGTCGGCCATTAGGGTTGTGCAATAAGTAATCTCAGAATACCGACTGTCTGCTGAAGTATCAATCCACTTATTTCAACAAATATATTGACGATTAAAAAGTCCATCATTTTGATGATATCATCTTCGGTGTATTTGTTTTGGGAATCTTAGCGGTTCTTCACAAATTAAGATATTTCATTCTCTATTTTTTTTTAATGTGTCAACGATCCTCAGTTTGTCGGAAAAAAATTTTTTTAATGAGACATGTATTCGATCTGTCAATTGAGCACGGGGAATAGTTATGTAAAGCGTAGAAAAATCAAACCAGTTAAACCAGTTCTTTGTGACTATATCCCCTTTTGATATCTAGACCACGTGACGTAAAAGTAAAACACCCTATAAAAATCTAAACAGTCTAGGTACTAACAGAATGACCACTGAATTTAACAAGGACATAAAATACGGCATACAGTTTTGAAAGCTTGGGGTGATTCAAAATTTGTTCACTACTGCAAGAAGGTATCCAACACTGTTGGTTGAATAATACTGCCGCTCGTAAAATAAAATCAGATACAACGTTCTTACAGATTTTGTGACGTCTCATCTTAAATTTTTATTAAGTTCAACAGTTCTTCTTAGTTGACAGAAGGTTTTTAAAATCGTCAGATCACCGGAAGAAATTATGTTGGACTATTACCTTTCAGACTTTGATAATTGCACTTTATAAATAACTGTCAGCAGTTAATCTTGTTCAAATTTTCCTATAATTATCTTTTGGTTAAAATACATGTTTTCTGCTCCGATAATAGGTTCGTATCTATCTGTCAAAGACGGTTTATATCAGACTATCTAAACAATAGACAATAAATGTTTATTCCAGAATTTGCATTTATATTTGTTTTAATGATTTTATATGTTTCTTTCAAATACTATATAATTGGTTTTGTAATAAGACGCTAAACACCGACTTCAAGATTGCAATATCCCCAAAATCTTGGTGGGCCGTCCAGAATTATAGAATTAAAATCCACTTGATAATGCATATGATATTTTATGTCGTATTTTACTAGCCATCAATTATGAATTTATATGTTACAGATGAAGCTTCTTATAATAGTCGTTTCCCTCTGTATCACAACAGCTAGTTCTCAAAAAAGCAACTATGTCAATGTTGGAATGGGGAGTGTCCCTTTTGACAATCAGTATCGCGCTGTTGATCCTTTTTTAAATAGAGGTGTTGAAAGAACAGGTGCTTTTGGTGCTTCTAGTCCTATGAATAGTATGGCTGCTGATGGACCAGCTCCTGACACAGTAAGTGTTTCAGATCCGATGTTTGGAGATCAAGCCTATACACCAAAGGCAAATAGTCCGAATCCGTTAGATCCAGTAGATCCAGATCAGCCCGTAGAGGATTATATAAAAGCAGAAGAGAGGGGTAACCCAATGAGCAACATGGCTGGAGGACCGGCTAGTATGGTTTCACCTGGTGCCTCCCGGCAGGTTGGTAATATGGGCAATATGGCTGGCGGAGGAGGCATGGGTGGATTACCAGGATCAGCTAATATGGTTGCACCTAATGCACCCCGAGTTGGAAGAATGGGCAACATGTCTGGTAGAGGAGCCAATGGGAGGGTTGAATCCCAGCGCAGATCTAGTAATCGTCGTAAAAGCAGAAATAATAGGTCAAGAAATGTAATATATAATGGATATAATGGAGGGACACGTCGCGAGAAAATTAGAAAGCCATATGGCAAAAGAAATAAGTATGGAAAAAAGCAACGTAAGGTGAGTCAAATTAAGAATTGAACAAAATTATACAATAGAGAGAAAATGAGTGCCGTATCAAAGAAAAAATGCAAATTAAAAAGCTTAAACAAAGAACTGTTTATAATTAATTGTTTAATTAAACCGGTGATAGTTGACATTTTATGATTTAACAAATTAACATAAAACACTGATATAAGTAATAGTTAGCCTGTATGTCAATTCATACAAACCCTTTATAGTTCTTGTGACAGTCGAAAATCCTTACCCTTTTGTATCCCATCTCAAACCCTTTCCTTATGAACTTTAATTTAATGTTCACATTTATATCATCGTTATCTTCATTTTCATTGCTTCGAAATAACATTTTGTAATGCTGCAAGTGTGTGAAACACAAAAACCCATCATCAATACATGCAAGACAGTTTTCAGACAAAACTTTAGTTTGGCATGTTTAAAATTGCAGTATTTTTATATCAGTGTCTGATGTTGCTCTTTTATTTTGAACCGCCTCGGTGGTCTTTTGGTAGAGTGTTCGCCTCGAGTTCAGGAGTTCTTGGGTTCGAACCCCAGCCGGGTCAAACCAAAGACTGTGAAATTGGTATTTGGTGCTCGGAGTCAGAATGTGTCCGGGTAGTGTGTCATATTTGTTGAATTTGGAGGTAGACTTTTTCAGCAAGTTGTCGGCATTCCTATGGGAACTAACTGTGCGCCTCTCCTTGCCGACCTCTTCTTATTTTCATATGAGTCGGAGTTCCTTCAGACACTTGTCAAAAATTAAAAAAAATCAAAGAAGCCAAATCATTTAATTTCACATTCAGATATATTGATGATGTTCTTTCCATTAACAATCCAAACTTTTCTGATTGGGTTCCATTAATATATCCTTCAGAACTAGAAATTAAAGAAACAAACGACACGGCTTCCTCCGCCTCATTTTAGACTTATACCTCGAATTTGACATAAGCGGTCATCTCAATACCAGAATCTATGACAAGCGAGACGATTTTAATTTTGAAATTATAAATTTTCCCCACCGAAGCAGCAATATGCCAACTGCACCTGCATATGGGATATACATTTCCCAAATCATTCGGTATTCAAGAGCTTGCAGCTGCTACTCAGACTTTATAAAACGTCACCAGTGTTTGATCAAAACGTTCATGAGCCAAGGTTATGTCAAAGAACGTCTCGTAATGTTTCTAAAGAAGTTCATTGGAAGATACCAACACCTTGTTGATAAATATTCCGTATCAACTTCACAAATAATACATGATGGTCTTGAAGTATAGATTCTAGGTACTGACGTTGTTTATCATCTTAATTAGGTGTTTAAGTCCCCCTTTTTTGTCCTTGTATATTTTTAAACTTTACTGTTTATCATTTTTTGATTATATACCTATGACGTGGATCGGTACTTATATATCCCACTATTGTGTTATTGTGCTATGGTCAATTTTGAGTTCTTGTCTTTCATTTTTGCATATGTATTTTGTCTATATGCCATTTTGTGTTTCTTTGTTGAAACAGTTATTTGTTTTTATAGTAATTAAGATTATATTACAATGTTGACTGCTGTACCCCGATTTTTGACGTTTTTACCTATTATGTCTGTTTATTTTGCTCACACATTGTTGTCAATATAATGGAATTCTATGCGACTGTCATACAAGTGAGAGGTGGCTTGATGGATTACCGGTCCTTGGTATGGTGACATGAAAATTTGAACGAGAAAAAAAAATGTAAAAAAGGTGTAAAACATCTAATTTTGAGAAATGTACTTGCTGTAGAACTGTTTACAACTGTAAATATATGTGAATATATATGTTTGAGATAACAATTTAGTAGTTTGTGCCAATATATACCTGTGATTAATATTCAAGGACACAAGGACACACAGACTGGACATGTAAACAAATATGAACGATACTCCAAATAAAGCAGGTTTGAAAAGGGAACTCTCATTTAGTCCATCTGATATTTCTCCTTCACAAATACAAGTAGGTAAATCAGCTAAAACTATTCCAGATTCACCATCTCCAAATTCCTCCTTACAAGTCTCCGAGATGTCACAACCTACAAATATATCCGCTCAGGGCGAGACTGTCCTTCAGCTATCAGAAGTGGTACTGTCAGTAATAAACAACCCTCAGTTCGTCCAGGCAATAGTTCCCATGGTATTAGAAAAAGTGCTTCTAGATATAAAACCCATGGTCGAGCAAATGGTATCTGACAAAATTCAACCTTTTATTGAAGCATTTGAACAAAATAAACAAGCCTTAACATCGCAAAACACAATCATTAACGATCAACAAAATACAATCAACAAGTTGCAAACCAAGGTAACTGATCTTGGAAAAAGGGTTGAAGAGCAAGAGCAGTACTCAAGAAGAACTAGTCTTCGCTTCAACAACATCAAGATACCAACAAATGGCAATGGTAGAATAATAAAACCAATTAATACTGATTTTCTAGTTTTGCAGATCTGCAATGAGCAATTAGGTCTTGATATCAATTTAAAGGATCTTAGTAGAACACATCCAATAGGAAAGGTCAAGAACGGTAAAATGTCTGTTATAGTTCGTTTCCTGTCATATAGAACTCGTCAATTGGTATTTTCAAACAAAAAGAAACTAAAAAACAACGAAGATAAACTTTTCATTTCAGAAAACCTAACAAAATACCGCTATGGGCTCATGAAACATTTGAATGTCCTACGGTTCACCGAAAAAATACATTCTTTTTGGACTCATGATGGTAAAATCATAGCTAAAGAAACACCAGAATCGGATTATATCGTTATTTCGTGTAACCAGGATATTAGAGATCTAGGAGGTGAAATTTCCGATGAGGACGACGATTATTAAACTGTTTACCGCTACACGTGTATCCTTGTTTACAAACTCTATACTTGTTTACAAACTTTAAATAGATACTTGTGAGCGTGTTCTCGACATATCAATTCTATTATTAATCTCAAATCGCTCAACCGGAAATTTTGATTTGTTCTTTAGTGACTTACCTGGGCTGTGTAACTTCAGTAATTTAAAAATTTAAACGCTAAATTTTTTGTGTCCGATCACAAATTTAAAGTTTTAGACCTTCTAAGTCAAATTAAAATTAATGTAGATATTCGAATTTTAATTACTATACAAATTTCAACAGGTACAAAAAATGTATCAATATATATATTCATTTATAGATTGATTTAATCTACAGTTAAAAAAGTATATTATAACCTTTTTTCCAATTTTGATATTTGCAAACATACATCGATTTACAGAACGCAAGTATTCCTTGTACATACACTGTTTTTTGTTTTATATGTTCATATGTTTTCATTCTTACCATTCGAAGTCAACTATTAAGTCATTTTTTCTTTGCTTAGTTTTTATACAGCCCTTTTAAACATGTGTGTCAGATCAATTTTGACAATGGGTAGTGACGCAATCACACATAGAGTAACAACAGGGCTATTTTACGGCAAAATTAGTGGAGTACTTACAAGAAAAGCGATAAAAATACATGTCAATATATATGATGTATTTTGTTCATTTATACTATGGCTTTGTTGCTTAGTTAAAACCAATTATCCATGCTGAAAACATTTTGTCATACTTGTTTATTTGTCTTATATATGTAAATATGTTGATTTTGGCAGGAGATGTTGAATCAAATCCAGGCCCTGCGAATACAATTGACATTTCAGACCAAAGTATATCAATTTTCCACTGTAATATACGCAGTTTGAGAAACAAACTGGATTATATTTCAAATGTTATAGAAGAATTCGATATTATATTTTTTCAGAAACTCATTTGGCCCTTTTATTACCAACGAAAAATAGCACTCCCGGAATTTGAAACACCAATAAGGAAAGACAGGAACTCCGATGGAGGCGGAGTTATTATGTATTATAAAAGTAACATTAAAATAAAGCGGCGCCTGGATTTGGAGCATGATAGTTTAGAAATTATGTGGTTTGAGTTGAAAACAAAATTGCACGTGATATTGATGAACATTACTTATCGATCTGAGCGCTTTTCACCGTCCAATTTTTGGTCGCTATACGATATGATGTTGAAAAGGGCATTAGACGAAACTAATCATATTATTTGTTTGGGTGATCTAAATAAAAATTTCCTTCTCAACCTACCTAACTGTATCAGTGATATACTAAGTATAAATGGTCTATTTAATACAATTAACGATGCTACTCATTTTGATTCACGAACTGGTTCGTTGTCCTTATTAGACCCAATATTAATAACTGATTCCATTCAATTTATTGACTCGGGTATTATACCTATCAATAGAGACATAAGTGATCATGAAGGTACTTACATAACAGTCAGAAGCGGGTTCAGTAACTCGAAGAGTTTCAAACGTACAATATGGGACTATAAAAGGGGGGATTATAATTTAATGAAACAGATGGTTTCAGAGGTCGAATGGAATAAATTACTGGATAATGATATTAACATCCATGAATCTTGCTATATATTTACTCACGAATTTTTAAAAGTGACTGAATCTTGCATTCCGAAAAAAGAAGTAATTATTCGATCTAATGATAAGATCTGGTTTAATTCAAATCTCCGTAAAGAAATAAGAAAACGAGACAGGTTTCGGAAAATATTTTTAAAAAATAAAAGCACTACAAACGAAAAGAAATTTAAAAACCAAAGGAATCGAGTGAATAATTTGAAGAAACAAATTAAACAAAACTTTTATGAAAATATTAATGAAAACTTAAATGAACTCAAGCAAACAAATAGTAGAGCATATTGGAAAATCATAAACTCCTTATTAAAAGAAGACAGATCTTCAAATGATATTCCACCAATGCAAAACCCTAGTAATAATTTTGAATTTTCTTATGATGCAAAAGAAAAAGTTGATATTCTAAATAGATATTTTTGTTCAATAGCTAGTCTAGATGAAGAAAACAAAAATTTGCCTGACTTCGATGATAGAGGTATTAACGTTTTGTCAGAAATTACTGTAACTTTAGAAGACGTTAAAGATATCATTTCTACTTTAGATCCAAATAAAGCTGTTGGCCCAGACAAAATCAGTAATAGAATGCTTATAACGGTAAAAAATGAAATTGCACTTCCCTTATGTATTCTTTTTAATAAATCTCTCTCTCAAAATATATTTCCTAATGATTGGAAATTGGCATATGTTATTCCTTTATTTAAAAATGGAGATAAGTCAATGCCGTCTAATTATAGACCAGTATCACTTCTTTCTTGCGTGAGCAAGGTACTAGAAAAAATAATATATAAACATATGTTCAATCATTTAGTTTCTAATAAACTTTTGTATAAATTTCAGTCTGGTTTCATACCCGGCTGCTCTACTTTTCATCAACTAATTGAGATGTACCATTCTATCGTGTATGCTTTAGACAATAAATTTTATACAAGTTTAACTTTTGCTGATGTAAGCAAGGCATTCGATCGAGTTTGGATAAGGGGCCTACTTCATAAGTTAGAAAGATATGGTATAAAAGGCAATCTGTTAATATGGCTTGAAAGTTACTTAACAAATAGAACTCAGAGGGTAGTATTAAAAGAGGCGACTTCCGAATTAGGTAATCTTAAAGCTGGTGTTCCACAGGGTTCGGTACTGGGTCCTCTTTTATTTCTAATATTCATTAATGACATTGCAGATGATATGATTGGATTAAGTAGAATGTTTGCAGACGATACATCTATTGGACATACTGCTCCAGATGAAACTACTCTTCAATCTATGATAAATATCGATCTACAAAATATTAACTCCTGGGCAAATGATTGGCTAGTTAGATTCAATCCAAATAAAACTAATATCATGTTGTTTAGTAACAAAAATTCAAAAAATAACTTGATTTTTGATTTTGGCGGAGTTCAGGTAGATACAGTTACTTGTCACAAACATTTGGGTATATTTTTTAGCATTGACTGTAAGTGGACCAAGCATATTGATTCTTTAATAGAAAAGGTATCAAAAAAATTAAATGTTCTTAGACGTTTGAAATTCCGACTAAAAAGGGAATATTTAGAAAAAATATATTTAACTTTTATTAGGCCCGTTCTAGAATATTCTTCTGAAGTTTGGGATAATTGCGGACAGTTAAATTCTGAAAGATTAGAAAAATTACAACTGGAAGCAGCACGTATTGTCACTGGTTTAACGAGCTATGCTAGCACTCAATCACTTTATTTAGAGACGGGATGGGAAAAGTTAAAGATTAGACGGGAAGTTAAGAAATTAACTTTATTTTATAAAATTATGAAAGAGGACGCTCCAGAATACTTACTAGATTTAATACCCCCTACAGTTGCAGAAACAAACAATTACAATTTACGAAACAGTCAAAATATATACCAAACCTCTAGCAGACTGTCCCTTTATCAAGAATCATTTATTCCATCTAGTATTAAACTGTGGAATTCGCTCGAATTAAGTATTAGAAATGAACTGTCTTTAAATATGTTTAAATTAAAAATTAAACAGAAATATTATAAAAACAAATCACCCCCTACATATTTCACTATTATTAGATATTTAAATGTTTTGCACGCAAGATTAAGAAACAAATGCAGTGCCCTTAATATGGATCTGTATCACGCAAATATTAAACCTAACGCAATGTGTCAATGTGGTTATTTATATGAAAATGCTCAACATTATTTCCTTTCATGTAAAAATTATACAGCTCAAAGGAATATCTTATTTTTTGAACTTAGAAAAGAAAATATACCTACTGACTTGGAAACTTTAATGTACGGTAATGATATGTTTAATATGAACATAAACACGCTAATTTTTACAAAAGTGCAGAATTATATCAAAGAGACCAATCGCTTTTCATAGTGTATAGACATTATGGTTAACTATATAACAATAATAATGTAATTACTTATTGTTGACTTCGAATGAATTTGTTCATTTTTTCCAAAGACATGGATCATCAATTTGATTTTATATATAAAATCCTATCAGTTGACAACAACAATTTAATTTAATTGCTTTAAAATAATAACTTACCTTTTCAGTGAATATTTATTCCAAATTTAAAACAACCTACTAGGTCTATCATAAATAATTTACGGTCAACTCGACTTTTAGAAATCGATGAGCCATGTAGTTTAAATTCTTGTTAATTTCATGTCTCCATATTAATATTGTTTATGATGTTATTATTATGTATTTTATTTTGTTCGGTTATTTATTATTTGTATGTAATGGAGAAGACGTTCTAAGTTGCAAAACTTGTGTCTAATCCTATTGTCAATGTTTTTGGACAATAAAATATGTTTAAATTAAGTGAGAGGTTTATAAAACCAGGTTTAATCCACCATTTTCTACATAAGGAAATGCCTATACCAATTCAGGAATATGACAGTTGTTTTCCATTCGTTAGATGTGTTTGAGCTTTTGATTTTAACATTTTATAAAGGACTTTCCGTTTTGAATTTCCTTTGGAGTTTGGTATTTTTGTTATTTTTTTTTTTCATATCTTCATGCAAACTGTTACCTTGTGAACTAGCACATTAAAATCCGGCTCAGCGTGTCGGTCTAGTACAAAGCAGGCTAACTAACATGTTCTCAACCTAAGTATGCCTTTAATTTGCCACTAGAAGTTAAACTGCTATCCATCCATCCATCTGTTTTGCTTAACAGTTTCAGTTTTGGTTTTTGACATTTACGTCTTATCTGACTTGACGCTATCAAAACTGTACTCAGCTTGTTTTTTTTCACATTTAAACATTCAAAGAATCATTACGAGCATTTGTGTTCGGTCTAATATCTTTACTTTGAAACGATTCAATATAATTTTTACTGAAACTTTCACATAGAAGTTTCTATGTCATGCCTTTATGAAAATGCCTTTATAAAAATAAGGAGATGTGGTATGATTTCCAATCGGACAACTATCACCATAGTTCAAATGAAGTGGTTGTAAGCAATTACTTTTGTATGTTAAAATTTAAATAGTGAATGCAAATCTGTTTGTTTTTGTTGTTCATGTCATTAGTAGTTCGTGTACATAATATACAAACTCATCAAACACACAATAAAAAGAACAAAGAATTTAAGATAGGGAAATTAAAAACAGTAAAATTCAAAAGGACAGTGAAGAAAAAGCGGATATCAGTTCAAATAAAGCTATTAAGATTCAGATCCACGTCAGATCAGATAAAGATTATATTTTAAACGCTTTCAGTGCATTTATACCAAAAACTAACCGACTTAACACATACAAAAGATAGACATTGGACACCTTCTGTTTCCCCTTATATAGTACCGTAAAACTAGAACATTCAATGTATTTGTTATAATTATCTCTTGTCTCATCTACAGGCATTCTTGTAATGGTCTCATGTACACAAATACGGTGTAAAAATTATCATAGTCCACATACACTATAGCTAGTACCTCCTTTTATATACGAGTCATATACATATTACAATTCATTTACTCAATCTATTTTCAGGGTGGCTACTGACACAGTGAAAATGTTGATTCATTGGAAACACACAATAGCTCATAAACTTTTGTTTTATTCTTAAAGTTTGATATCTTTATTTACTCAACTGATGGATGCAGCAATACCGCTTTCCGGTACATAATTGTAATCTTTAATTGTTTAAATGTAAAAGAAAATGCTTCTTTTTTCATGTTTTTATCACACTTTTAAGAAATTAAACTTACAAATCAACAAAAAAAAAACCAAACAAACGAACAGTCCTGCAAATATAACATTTATGAAACTCAATCTCTCAAGGATAAAATATTTTAAAAATATATATCCGTATACTTCAGCTGACATAGAAAAAAAGATGAAAGAAATACTGAATTAAAAATTGAAATATTCATGGAATCTTTTCAATAAAGGAAAGAAAAAATATAGGTCTATAATCTGACTCATATTTAGCAAGTATTGATCTCGAACATCGTGGGAATATAAAAGTATCAACAGAATGCAGGACCATAATTGTGCATAGCTGTATAGCAATAATATGAAGTTAATATATGTTTTAATTAATTGATAACAAAATCAGTGTTTGTTAGTCTTGTATGTTTTTTTAATTTTAGTTCATTTATATGGTTCGGAGTTTAGTGTGACGTCCATTTTCACTGAACTAGTACACATTTTTGTTTATGGACCAGGTGAAGCCCGCCCCGGGTGCGGGATTTTCTCGCTGTGTTGAAGACCCATTGGTGGCATTGGTCTGTTTTATGCTCTTTTGTCGGGTTGTTGTCTCTTTGATACATTCCCCATTTCCATTCTCAATTTTATCGATAAAAACCATATGCAAAGATCTTATTACAATGTTAAATTGATAACCTTTTAAAATAAGCATATTTAAAGAATCGATAAGTTCACCCGGATTTTATCTAGATTTACAGGCTCTATTGACAACATCACTTTAAATTAGGATGTAATAACCTGTTTGTAATAAGTTTTCCAAGGTTACAACTAAACTCTCAAGCTAAACATGCTAAATGTTTGTATCTTTTTTTGTAAAGATTTTAAGTAATTTTTGGTAACAAAATCCCCGACAATTTAATTACAAGGGATACTTTTTATACATAGATCATATAACGTCACAACAGTAACAGAGAGGCGAAAGATACCAAAGGAACATTCAAACTCGTTAAACGAACACAAACTGACAATGCCATGGCAAAAAACTACGACCAAATGACATCCAACAGTATAGTAACTGGCATATCGAACGAGTTAGGATATACTTTATAAACAATGTAAGATGGGATCGTCCAAAAATAAAAATTAACAACATAGAACGAACAATCGTTTCGGGGTTTTTTTTGGTAGTTGGATAAACATCAAATAATTCTTAATACAAACAGAAAAATACACTAACGACTTTATTCGCTCATTAGAATCATCATGGTCCCCAACAGTAAACTCGTTTCCCATTTTCATACCAAGTGTCATAACATCCGCCACAGTAGTTAGGGCTGAAAAGATTTACAAAAATGTATACTTAAACAAATTTACGATAAACCATATCTTTAACAACATCCAACGATTTCAAATAGTTCTCATTTTCAATTTTTCTAAAATCTAAAGAACTTGCAAGACGTTTAAATGAAAATAATACTTTATATTTCGTGCGTCCGGAGCGCTGTATTGGATTTAACTTCATCAGGAACACTCAAGCCTAAACATTTGAAAGCCAGGGATATATAAATACTAGAACGTAGAAACATTAGGAGCTATATGATCAAAAGGGACCTTAAAATAATATCTAAATTTATGATTGGACAACTTTGTCGGAGGGAGTTTGAATATGTTCGACAACTTTGTCGGAGGGAGTTTGAATATGTTCGACAACTTTGTCGGAGGGAGTTTGAATATGTTCGACAACTTTGTCGGAGGGAGTTTGAACATGTTCGACAACTTTGTCGGAGGGAGTTTGAATATGTTAGTTGTACCTTTAAGCTGCTTTAATTGTCGTTTCTGGATTTTGTAAAATTTAGTGTCATTGATTGAATAAGTATGAATAAGTTCTTGTAATAGAATTCTTGAACATATACTGTTAAAAACTACATGATGAATAAAAACACTACACGAATTGATTGCTGTTTGCCTTACGTCCAATTGTAAATTTTCAAGCTTTTTTAAGACGAAACACTACAAGAATAGATGGAACTTAACTAAAAGGTATCATTGTAAAAACAGAATTGTTGCCTATTTAACGATCACATGCGATGGTGTTTTTTAAAATATTTTGAGAGAAATTGTAAACCATTAAAAGTAAATCAGCACTTTTCAATGGCAAAAAAAAAACGATTAAAAGGTATAGAGTTGAATCAGTTGATCACGAGATTAAAAGTCAAAACAGATCGACAGTTGAAGGGGAATTCATGTTTTCTTGGTATAGATAACTGGCTATAAACTTTAAATTCAGTAAAACACAAAAACTTAACATTCGTTTTCATTTTTTGTTCTTTTTTAATTTTATTTCAAGCAAATATCACGTCGTAGTTTATGCCTTATATGTGAATCCGTTTGCTCCTCTGGCTAGTATAACTTCATTTTTATGTTCTCAATAAGAGGCCATTATTTTCATAACCTTTGGTAAAGATTTTGTTATTCACAAAACTCACACGCATGTTGCTGCTCTTCTCAAAGGACATGGTGCTCCATCGCATGGATTTCTTAAACAGTTCGACAGAGCCACTGGACAGTCAGTAGTAGTTTGGGAAGCAGGAAAGGATGACACTACAAAAATAAATGTTACAAAACGTACTATGAAAAACACTTTAAATGATTTGTATCGTATATTTGACAGTGTAACAAACAAAAAACAACAAAAAAGATGTTACAGTATTCTATTTAACGTTACGCTTACCCAAAGTGATGCAACCAATGAGACCCAAAAGCAATATTTTTAACATCTTCTTTCAATCTACGCAATATCTATTTTAAAATTACAAGTAAGTCGATGTACGTCTTATCTCTGATAAGAAGTATGGTGTTATCTCATTTCAATGTATGCAAGGACATCGTTAAAACCAAAATTAATTCATAGCAGGGTATCTTAAAAATAAACCTTTTCAACATATCCAATATTCTGTTTCAAGTTCACAAGAAGAACGCCGAGACGGCTGATTGGAAATCTTACTATAAAGAAAAATCCAATTTGTTTGTCATTTATATAACTGTTCTGACTGTCGTTCATTTCCCGGAGTACACACATTTTTACCAGTTTAACCGCCTGAGTTGTCAGACTGTCCGGTTAATGGGCGTCTGTTGTTGCATTGGATTTAAAAATATTCAGCTACAACTGGTCGGAATGGGGACGTTAAATTCGATGCTCGAATGTATATAACGCTCTCTAAACGCCAAAGAACCGTTGCAGCAACTCTTTGAGGACGTGGTGACCTGTTACAAGAAAAACTGTCTGCCCTATCGACCATATTACCATATGTTTCAAGTGGTAGTTCTAATTTCTTGCCTTTTGTCCTAGTCTTTCGGAATTGACCTTTAGATTGAGTGTTAATTTGTTTTTGTTCTAAATATTCATGAAACATTTGCTTCTTGATGCAAACAACACTCAATTAATCACTTCATTTATTTGTCAAGTTTTAAGGGGAAATCGATCATAAAATACTAACGGACTTTAGAAGCGCAACACACATTTTGGTATTTTTTTTTTTACCAAATCATGATTGATCCTCATAGAACTACTATTCATGCTTTCCATACTTCTTTATGTTTAGAAAAATTCAATACCTGACTTACCTGAGGTTATTGAACATTCCGGATTTTTTGAAGTCGCACGAATTTCTTAAAGCGAAATACAAAACCCATTAACGATTTTTTTAAGGTTTTTTTTCGTGAAACAATTCTTTCAATCCATACCCACACTTGAATCATTAAAAACATGTTGAATCTCCATATTGCTGGGACTGAGCAATGAAAATCTTAATCAGGCCATAAGAATATTGCAGGCAGGAATACGTGAACGTGCTGTTTCCCGACAACTCGTCTTACTGTCCTTACAACAACGATACAGGCAGAAGGGATGTGTTGATGACCATCCATGACCAGATCAATATGTAACTTGACAACGCAACGTCAATAAAGTTTGATTATGCAACGTCATTTGCAAGACATGTTTACGACTGCAACTTCAACTGCTAATATAGTCGCCGAATGCCATTGAAGACAGATGCATGCCAAAAATGTTTCCCATATACTGAAATGCCAAAGAAGCGACTGCAGAAAAACTTTTAAAGCCCTAAATTTTAAACCGCTTAATTTCCAAAACACACTGTAATGCATGGGACGGAGGCAAAATCAGAAGGTACAAAACAGAACTCAAAACATGCCCAACAGATTTGGTTGATCTTTCTTACAATCATTTTGGCGTTTGTTACAGCAAGTCATTGCATTCGACGGTGACACATCCATTGATAAGGGGAACACCAGGGTTTCAATACATACCACATGATTCGAACCTTAAAAATGACGTCATCAATTCAACTTTCGAACTGCAAACTTTTTTACACAATAAAGAAATGAATGAAATTTACGATTATACATTTATTTTACAAAAATTGCATATTTGAAAATGGGAATAATCTAGTGTTGCGTTTTTAAAGTCCGTCAGTATATGACAAAATAACTACTGAAAAAATGTTAGTATTACAGGTTTTGTTTCATTGATAAGATGAAGAACATATTTTAAGGATGGGTTGAACATGATACAAGTAATAGGGAGAAATGGAAAATGAATATACTAAAAGTCGTTGTTATTTCAGATGGTCCTGCTGGGTATTCAGCATCTATTCCATATGCACTATACATCGAAATGCTTAAGTTTCATTATAGAGAGAAGAGAACTTTGCTATTTTGGCATTTACCTGGCTATTAACATGTCTGATATATAAGAACAAATAAAGGATTGTGATCTCAAGGTTACAATCAACCATGGAGCCATTTTATGAAGATCGCATGGTATTCAGAATTAAGAGTATGACTAATCCTGATTGGTCGACGTGTGCACCCGGTAATTTTTATTACTAGAGATTTCGTGCACTCTGCATCATTACCAAAGGCAAAATGATATATTTTCCTTAGCCCTAACGGAACTGAGAAGTCATTTCTACACTAGGATGAGACAGTTGTTTTTAAATGCAAAATTGATAGGCAAGGGAGATAAGTACAAATTACGTAAAGAAAAGAAAGGGAACCTATATTTTTTGGACTTAAAATGCTGTCCTAATAATTTTTCTTTGATTCTAGCAAGGTTTCGTTAAAAAAATCAACTTTCTAAAGCCTGTATCTCCAAAAAGCCTACCATTGTCGCCTATGAGGAAATTAATTGTTTTTTGCAATCTCAAGTAACTTGTTTAACCCCGACGCATGCTCTGTTGTCTGTACCAAGTCATGAACCTCATAAGTGGTTCGTTTTTTTTTTATTTATTTTTTTTATTTTTGTCATATTGGGCAATGTGGTGTTGATGACAGATCTTTGTTAATCTCTATTAAGTTATTTACCTTCATCTTTAGGCTTGACCGATTTATAGTTTAACTTATTGTTGAGACACCTGTCTATTGTTGAAGATCGTATGTTGACCTCTAGACGTCCTTCATTTCTTTTGTTTTTTGTTTTTGTTTCATTGATGTATTTGTCTTTTGATTTTGTATTTTTGGGGTGCTGTCTCTAGTGTATACCCCACATTTTCTTTTATTCGCATTTTTCAATAGGATAAGGTTTAATATATAGTTTAATTTTCTGATAAAATTGAGCATTCAAATACCAAATATATTTCTCAAAGAATTTATAATTGCCAAAATTGTAAAAACGTCATTGTCAACTTTCCTTGTCAGCTTAAACGAATGATGTCACAATTGAAGCAAAAACTTCTATTAACCTTTAAAGCAACTCGGTGTATCCTGTTTTCGTGTTGCTTTTTATTTATTTATTTTTGTGTTACTTTTGTTATGGTTAGATAGATGTCATTTGTTTAATTCTTAGACAATACAAAATTCGTAAATCCTCAGTACATGTAAATTACATGTGTAGCCCTTGAACATGAACAATAGCAAAACACTGATCTAGAAATACAAACTAACTTCCATATCATTTGGTCTCTAGTGGAGAGTTGTCTCACTGTCAATCATACCATGTCTTATCATTTTTATACATGTGTAGCTTAACTCTATATATCAACTGATTTCTTTTTTTACTTTATAGGTCTATGTTAATTGCCTATATGAAAACTAATTTCATCTTAGTATCTTACCTAAGTTTGCTTGTATCCAATATGAAAACAAATTTCTTCTTACGTTTTTACATTCTATACTGGCAACTTAAGTCTATGAAAACTACATTCTTTTCACTTTTTTCATATTTTTCCTGGTAGCCTATATGAAAACTAATTGCTTCCGACTTTGTTAAAAGATTTTTGCTTGTAGCCTTTATGAAAAACAATTGTTTTTCTATCTGATTTTACTGGCCTTTGTTTTGTTACCTTAGTATATGAAATCTACATTCGTTTTACTTTGATGAGTTATTACAAGACACTGCTGGAAGACATTTCTTCCCCGAGGGTATCACCACGCCAGAAGTCCGCAGTTGTATGCTGACATGAAATATCATTCATATGTTCTTTTTCTGAAAATTTACAGTTTATGTAATATTGAAATATTCAAAACATATGTTTGTCTAACCCAGGTATAGATTACTTGAGCCGCATTTGGCACATTTATTTTCGATTATTTATACTTTTCAATTTTGTATTTTATGTGGCTTTCCAACTGTTTGATGAGTTTTTACAGATCTATGCTGGTAACTTATATGAAAACTAATTTCTTCTTACATTTTTATAGGTCTTTGCTGGAAGTCCATATGAAAACTATTTTTTTCTAGCTGTTTTAAAGACCTTTACTGGTAGCCTATATGAAAACTAATTTCTTCTTACTTTTGTACAGGTCTATGCTGCTAACCTAGGTATATGGAATTCTTCATTTTACATACTTTGTGACAGGTCTTTGCTGGTAAACTATATGAAAATTAATTCTTACATGTTTACAAGGCAGCCTATATGAAAACTAAATTATTCATATTTTTTTTTATCTTTGCACATATCCTTTATGTTAAAAATTCTTCTCAACTCTTTACATGTCTTCGTTGGTAACCTATCTGAAAACTAATTTCTTCTTACTTTTTTTACCGATCTTTGTCGGTAGTTTATATGAAAATTAAATTAAATTTCTTCTGGCTTTTTCACAATTCTTTGCTGGAAACCTAGATTAAAACTAATTCTACTTACTTTTATACAGGTCTTTTCTGGTAATCTACATTTACATGAAAACTGAACTCATCTTACATTTTTACAGTTGTTTTCTGTTAGCCTTTATGAGAACTACGTTAAATTTCTTCTTACTTTTCCAACAGATCTTTGCTTGCTGAGCGCACGCAAGCTTAGCTCTAATCAAAATGAAACCATTACTTCATGGCAGGCACAAGTACCACAATTGGTAAAAGTTATTCGCATCCAATTAAGTTCTTTCAATCAAAGGAAGATCAAAAGTAGGTTAACAAAACGTTTCAAACTCAGTGAAAAATTTGTGAAATGAATTTCAGGGAAATTGGATTTAAACAAGACACTTCCTGAAGGAATTTTGTTATTCGAACGAATTAATAGGAAATCCGCATCTACGACCCTCTTAAAATCATTACATGTATACATTAATATTATTGATTTTTCACTGAAATGTGAATATTTCATTTCTTTCCTGTTTTTCCGATACACAATTCATACATTATCTACATTCTAATATCCTTAATCACAATACTACATATATATCGACAAATGTTACGATAAAAAGTGAGACATCTGCGCCATGAAGTATGAATTGCTCGGTAAACTTAGTTTAAAATGTGTATTAGTTGGAGACAGTGAATGTGGTAAAACTATTCTTGCTTCCAGGATAACATCTAAGGAGTTCAGAGCGGAATATGTACCTACTATGTTCGACAATTATGCTGGTAAAGTAATAGTATAGATATATATAATAGTTCGCAAATCGCAGAATGAATAAAAAAATGTAGTTTTCAAAATTCCAACCTCTGTCTCATCAATGATTGATCTTTGGTTCCATGGACGTATATCCCCCACCGCCGTTTTTTGTTCAAATAAGGAGGCTATGGAATATGGCTATATCTATTTTTACTGCTCAAATGTCCACCTTGTGGGGCTCTAAAAATTGTAGCATAAATGTAGGTTAGTATATACACTATAAATGCAATATCTATCTTTCATTCAAAAGTAAATAACAAAAAAGTCTTTTCAACTCGGACATTTTCTTAATTTTCCAACCCGTATCTTTCACTAGTAGAACCTTAAGTTTCATTCATTAGCTGATTTCATATAATGTTATTCCAATAAACCAAATAAACATATGGAAGTAATATGATCTGTTACTAGATATGAGGTAAAAAAAGGAAACTCTTTTCTTTAGAAAGAAAGGAAATATTTATATATATACAAGCAAAAAAAAAAAAAAACACATAAAAAGCATATTGTATTGTCAGTGAAAGATTTGTATCAAGGAATAGTTTTCGTTCAAGATCATAATTTTGTATATTCATATGGTGTCGAAAGGGTCAATTACAGATCTTTTAAAATACATTATCTTGATATTTGCAAAAATGAACTTTCTTACAAAAAAGCCCTCGCCTAATTAAGGCCGAATTACTATATTTAAACACTTCCTATACACAAACAGGTATATAAACAGATCATCCAAGGTGTAAAATGAGTATCCATACACATACGTTCAAACAAACAATTCTTTTGTTTAAAAATTTTCATATTTCCTCCTCTATTTCAGCAACAATATTTGTTGATAATGTACCATATCACCTCAGCTTATTTGATACTTCCGGTCGGGTAAGTTTTCCTCTTTCCGGATTATGATGAAATATAATGTATTTCACAAGTTTAACCTTTCCATAAAAGGTATGAGTGATTCGCAGTATCATAAATTAACGTCAGCTTTTGTTTATGTTATGAAGATTTTTTATGGGAAAATAAAGTTTTTATTTTTATTTCATAAATGTTTATTAGTTTGCTCTTTTTTTTCGGATACTTTAAACTTAACTGCAGTCAAGTTTAGAGTTCTGCCATTTATTCTTAGTAATGTTGATACTTTAAACTTAACTGCAGTCAAGTTTAGAGTTCTGCCATTTATTCCTAGTAATGCTGCTTGTATTGAACAAATAGAAATTTGAATTTCAGTTTCAGTTTCAGAATGTCAAAACATTAGTAAAATGACACATTATGTGCGATCTAACAGGGAAGAGACTTGTGACGAAAAGTATCTCTCTGATGGTCACGAATGAGGGACTTTAGAAGTCCATAGATACCCTCTATTCTATTGTCACATAACAGTTTCTGTACATAGCGAAAGTTATACATACATTGATGCTTTAAATTTAAATTTACCATGTACCGAGGGTTACCGATACAATGTTGGTGTTGTGTACTTGATCTTGTTACCTCAGGGCACCACTGGCAACATTTGCATAAAGTTTCATTAGGTTGGCTCTTATGACAAAAGAGTTAGAATTTTGATTTTTTTTTACATGTTTGCTGTTTCCATGGTAACAGTGGGCATTTTGAACCATTCCAATGTCTTTTGCACAACTTTGCATAGTGGTCCACATTATTTTTGAAACCTTTAAACAGTAAATGTACATATATACATCACAACATATCTCTTTGTAAATTTTCAGGATGTTTGGAGCATTTTTTTTTTCAATTTTTCACATGTTTACTGTTTCCATGGTAACGGTGGCCATTTGGAAATTCTAAAGTCAAATGCGACATCTGCCCAAACCAATTAATATTTTATATGATTATGTAAATGAAAATGGGTCTATTACAATTTCGAGACAGAAACTTACCTCCAAAAGTCTCGGTCGACTGCGCTTTGACGCCCCACGGTCTCAGTCAGTCCTGAAGAAGCCGTCAGACATCAAAGCAACCTCGGACTATATTGTAAATGATTATATATATATCGGTAGTTTTTGATGTTTTTTGTTATTTTTAAGTTTCTCACCTAAAGATAAAGTGTTCATAGTCTCTGTCAATGACAGTGTTTTCACAACTTATCTGTTAGGACTTTAGATATAGTGAGGCGCTATATGTCTTTTCTAGTTTTAACTTCAAGTCTTGCTTTGGGTTTCGTCTCGTTGAAACTCAAATTTCCATTTATCCATACTAAGATAAAAATATGACTTTTAGTCTACACAGTATAATATAAAACCTACTTGTTTTCCAGGACGACGTAAGTTCAAGTAAACTCAGAGTTTTGTCATATTCTAAATGTGATTTGTTTCTGGTGTGTTTTTCTGTACAAAATGAACAAAGTTTAGAACATATTGAGGAAAGATGGATCCCAGAAATACGCATGCATCAACCAACCACACCATTTATCTTAGTCGGAACACAGATTGACAAAAGATTTGAAACGCCAGATATACAGGTAAATAAATCACCAAATAGCTCGTATAGATAAATAATTCTAGATTTTACCCCGGTTGATTACGACCGCGATAGTTAAACATGAAACTTTTTACAAACGCGAGGCTTACCGATCATTTTATAATACGAAAATTTAACTACCTAGAGTGGATGGATATCGTAGTGAACAGGGTAAAGTGGTAGAATATATTTCTCTAATGATTTAACGAAAAATGCCAAGTGGAATGTTCTAAATGGATATGGCAGGGAATCAGATGAGACAAATTCAAGCAACGTTTGATAATTATCCGAACTATCTCGTCGTCCTTACTATTTGAACATTACAATTACTAGTATAGGCTTAAATCCGTTTTCGGAATTGCTGGAATCCTTTTTGTTTTAGATGTAGAAAGACCACCCATCGAGTTTTTTTTTAGACATATCTTGAAGTGAATATATTAAATACCCACTCTTTGACACACTAGCTATACCCCGAAATAAAATAAAAACTCCCATTTGAATTGTTGCGCTTTTCAAGTAGACCACGATATCTTGATCAATGGAAGTAACATTTTTTACTTATGAGGAAACTGGCTTTTTTTATTAATAAAGTTCACATAATTAGAAAAATTGATGATAGAGTCTATATTGTATAATTTATTATTATCAAGTAACCTTATTAATCACAAAATCCCGCTATAAACTTATGTATAACGGGGTACCTTAGGCATATAAATTGGGTCTAATTTTCCGACCGTGCAAGACCCTCATGGGTAGTCAAGGTCGTTAAAAAACCCTCGTCGTCGAGTACGCAACGAGTGTCAGTTTGGCTGTGCGGGATGTATGAATACACAGCCACGTCTGATCAGAATGTGTTCGCCTCTTGTACGGAGAGTGTCGCGTTTTCTGTACGTTTAAGAACCCTCCCAACAACCCCTCATGTTCGTCCGAAGACACGGCTTGTTGCAAGCTATGTTGCTGTCCTTATCAATCCTACTCTTTTTCTAGCGACATCCCGGTCAACCCACTTTCTGTCTCAACTTGATTATTCTCTTCTTATTGGATTTATGATATTTGAACATTTACTGTTGCCTATAATTTGCAGAGCCTACCTATTCTATTTACTTCTCTTTTCCAATCGAAAGTAGCTGCAAATGTATACATCCAGCGCAGAGAAACAGACACCCTTCACACGCATTAGTTTTAGTGTCGGACGGGGAAGTCCAGTCAAGTTGATAATATCTATATATAACTATGTATGATCATGTGTAGTTATGAAGCGACATTCCAGTACCACCTGCATATCGGGTATATTTCTTTAAGTAGGTACGCTATTCAAGAGCTTGCGTTTTCTATCATGATATCCTCAATAAATGGTTGCTGTTTACATGGAAGCTATTGAACAAAGACTCTCTTTAGCTGGATTATCTATCCGAAATTTTCATGTATGACATCATGATGTGAATTGCTTTAACGACATGAATTATGTTGCGGTGGTGTTCGATAATCCCTCCTTCTATTCCTCGTTAATGACATCACCGAATGTGACTGACTACCGGATTTTCACTTGTAATGGACAACTCAACAGATGCTTTTAATGCAGCAGGAACTGCTGACCCGTCCAAATTAGTGCTAGATTTATCTTTAAATGTCCGTTTTGTTGATATTGGTAACGATATTGTCTATCGTTTGTCAAAATAATCCTTGTTTTATTACAAACTTTTAAATTCTGGAATTCAATAGGATTAAAGAATTTTTGAAGATAATTGTCACAACTGTGGTTATTTCTTTGAACTAGATAAGAGATATTTGTCAAACCAATATTGTGATACCTAATGATCGGTTATGTTAAATCAACGTTTTAGCAGGAGTAACACTGCGGGTGTCACTAGGGAAGCAGGAACTAGTGATTCTTCTGAGAGGAGTTTGTGCAGTTCAATATTCGCTAATCTGTGTGGTGTTTAATGGACTGCTCTTCTCTCGGGCATGGTGTTGTCTGTCTATCTCCGATTTTTGACATGTATTGCCTTATTGGTATCTGCCCCTCCCTCTTTTCTAGGGAAGAATAATTGGTTTGCGTCATTGAAAACTTTCATCAAATTTAAATTGCCTGAACATGTGCAGCTTACCATAAGATCATATTATCAATGATATAATGCCAATTATGTATTTATACTCCAGGTGAAATCAAATATAAAAGTATCTCCTGCGTTAGCTTCTGAAGTGGCTGTTAGAACAAATGCTGAAAGTTATATAGAGGTATCTGCTTTATCAGAAGATGGTGTTGACGAACTTGTGAAAGAAATAGTTGTTACTGCTAATAGGTCCCCAGTTGACAAAAAGCAGAAAAGCACATGTAAATGTTGTAAATTACTCTGATACACAATATATGTTTAGCCTATCCAATTCATTCAGATGCTTTGTTTTGTCATAGAAACACTAACAGAAAGGATATCTGTGATGGAACAAAAATTAAAGACACAAGCACGCGAACATTTTCTATTGTATCCTTAAAGCTAACTTTTGGTTTTTAATTATTCGACATGCATAATAATGATACTAGATCTGTGGAAATGTGATATTTGTAATATAAATAATTTGTAAAAAAATTTTGAGATGTTTTATGATTAGTTGTAAATAATTCAGTTTGTGCGATAGTTTTTTTTTAATTTGTTTTGTAAAAAATCAATGTATTTAATATGTATATAATGTACTTCATTTCAATATACAATATTTTACAAATAAATGTAATTCGAAGAAATTATAATTCAATTCAATTTTCTATCAGACCAAAGGATTTTATACTATTATAACCCTTGATCTGATCAAAATATTAGTGATATATAAACGATGCATGTAAATTTTAAATATATTTGATGCAATAATGCACTCTTACGTACACAGTGCATTTTGAGCCAAAAAATTGTAATTGCGATGTAAATGTCTTACATTTTCGTGGTTTATTTTTTTCGTATCTTAATATTTTGAAGCTTTAACTCAATGAGGTAGGAACATTTCAGTGAATATTTTTTTTAAGTATATATGACAAACATTGTTCCTATAAATCATTACTTTTCAGTGATTTCCCTATAGGTCAGTCTGTGATGTCAATAGCTTTAGTGGTATTGAGCATTAATTCGGGTCATCAATCAGCTAAATAAGCAAACTAACAAAAAAGGCAGAATTTTATGATACCAAATAATGATATGTAAATAAAAAAGAAGACTTTGTTCCATATTTTATAATATGAGGTGTGTGCTTCCTGATGAGCTCCCGAAGGTTATTGGTTTTTAAACAGCATTTTGCATATTTGGCTTACTTGTCACTGACAATTGCAATATCACTTTTGGAATTTTGTGTCTTCAATGCACTTCAACTTCGTACTTAATATGGTCTTTTAACCTTTTTTATTCGTTCGTCACTGACGAGTTTTTGTACACGAAATGCGTGTCTGGCGTACAAAATTATAAGCATGGTATCTTTAATGAGTTTTTTTTTTATCCGTTTACACTCACGGCCTTCTGGATTTTATATGATTTCCTCAGTTTGTCCTTTTTACCGTATTTGTATTTTCTTAATGAATTTGAACATCAGTAAATTCTATTGTCTCTAATCTATTCAATTTTCATGGTTTAAAGACTTATTTACATATAGCTGTATGTGATTAAAGACAGTATGTCTGCACAGGAAGAATTACTATGCGAAAAAAAACAAAAGTCTAGTATGTTAAATTATTGCGTCGTTGGTTAATCAAGGGTAAAATCTTTTGCGACATTACAAATGTGCGATACGCCGTGAAATTTCGAGGTTCATAGCAGAATATAGTAAAGATATGTTCGATTAAAATCAATATTTCCTTCGATATAACATCATCGCGTGCGTAGTAATATCAGGCAGATTGTTTTACGTTCTAAATGGGTAATGATGTGAAGGACGTACACGTTTTATTTTTTTTTATTTAAAATTGGGGTTTACACTGTCAGTCACACCACTGTACAAAACTTGTAAACCGATGTTTGTCTGTATATCTCTCCCGGTCTAATAATCACATTGGGAAAATTGTCCTGAAAAATTAAAAAAAAAATCTTCTAAAGTAATAAATATGAGACAATGGTCTATGGTCCTATTGTAGACATATTTTGATTTGACCGTTAAGGTTTAAACTTACATGTATAGCTGAAACTGTTTAAGTAACAACAAACCCTACATTTGATAGTTACGGTTTAAACTTACATTAATATCTGAAATTGTTTCAGTAGCAACAAGCCTCACATTTGACAGTTACAGCTTAAAATTGTATGAATTACACTTTCAGTCTAAGATTGAAATAACTGTAGTTAATTCTCTTTGCATATAAGTAATTGTTTATTAAGAAAAGTAGCATTTGTCATGTATCTTTGTCATATATACCACTTCTTTGTTTCATCCTATTTCATCAAAAACTAGATTGTTGCTTGATATTAAATCAATAACCTTACAACATAGGCGTAACAGAATAACTTATTTACCCATTTTTTCATTCGGATTTCAAAAAATAATATTTCTAATTGTTATGGCTGCAGTGTCTAGTTGCGGTTAAGCTAGCTATAAAACCAGATTTAATCCACAATTTTCTACATAAGGAAACGCCTGTACCAAGTCAGGAATATGACAGTTTTTTTTTCCATTTGTTTGATGTGTTTGATTTTGCCATTATATAAAGGACTTTTCGTTTTGAATTTCCCTTGGAGTTCGGTATTTTTGTTATTTTACTTTTTAAACTTACATGATTAACACTATCTGCATAATGCTGTGATTCCAAACATATTGCACTAAACTGTTTGTAGATGGCACCACCTTTACCCTTAACATTATCTAAGAAGTATGAAGTGTAACTTTGGAGACCAGGCTCTGTTGAAGAGACTTCCAATACACGACCAGACGGTGGATGCTCGACCCTACAATCATAAATCTTTTTGTGTAGGTTACAATCACCAGTTTTATTTTTCTTTATAAAGCAATGAGAACATTTAATGTTTTATCTGTCTGATCATTCATTCCTTTCAATGAGAGTTTGCATCCTAGAAAATTAAACCGCATCTTAACTAACAATCTTCAGTCACCTTGCGACACCTCTCTGTAGACAAAACAACTGAATTCGGGAACTGGGAGCTGCGACACCCTATGGTTGTAATAACTTAATTGATGATATAGGTATTCTATCTAGTCCCTCTTGCAGCTCAGTGAATAAGATAAATATTTTCAACTCTACCCCATGACGTAAACGCAGCCATGATAATCGTCGGGTACACATCACCACTTTTTATGATATCAGTTACACAAAAGCCGTTGAGTATGCATCGCATTCGTACTTTACGTATAGTCACTACAATTTTCTAAACTTAATTCTTAGTACAAATTCTGTTTGGAAATGCCTGTCTCAAAAGGTCCATTCTAACCAATACTCACCCTTTTTCCAACAGTTTACATTAGAAAAGATTAAACAGGGATACGATCCTTTCTAAAACTTTCTTTATCAAATATAGGTTTTGATGCTATCGATTTAGGCAATATCCTTCTTCATAAATCAGTAAAATCTAAAATAGCTCTAATTATTAAGTCAGGGATTTCGTTACCATAAATTACTTAAAACATTTACTAAATTCTTTCATAGATACAAAGATTTGATTAGTAAATTTGGCTGTACCTGTAGAAAACTGATTAAAAACGGTATTTCACATCCTAAATTTTACGGTAATATTGTACTAAAAGCGCGGAAATAACTTTGTGATCCGTGTAAACTCATCGAACCTTTAAAAAAACTTATTAGCAAAGGTTATCTTATCAATGTTGTAATAAGATCTTTGAATATTGTTTACATTGGCACTAACATCGATTTTGTCATCAACAAATTAAAACATTACTAAATTTGTATTCTTTTCGAATGGTTATTTTGGGATGTATAAATACACATCCACGTATATTTTCTATTTAGAGATTGCTATATCTATATGTAACATGATACATAATTATTGCGTGAACCCTACGCATATATATTAATTGATGTTGTAGTCTTTCGGAATACCGGAAATGCCTATTGTCTTTTCGGAATACATCTGTTCTTTTCTGTGGCCACCTGCGTAAAAGGTAATTAATTGACCTAATGAATATGTATTAGCGTCTTACAGTTGCTATAGAGATAAGTGTTAATCGAGAGTCGAGACTGATTGATATTTTACATCAGTAGTTGATTAAATTATAGTCGCATATGTTAATTTTTCTGAAATACAAGCTGTGTAAACATTCGACATTAGATTTTAAGCGAAAAAAATACCGTCAATGGTTAGGTGTTTTTAAGATTTTAAAACTGAGCCATGTTAGAGAAATTAAAAAAGAGCTAAGTCCGTTTATGCAGTAATTAAGGAGTTTTTGAAAATTGTTCCTATTTTAATTAAAATTGCAAAAAATAGAATTATTATAATCATATTATTTAATTGGTAAAATATTGGAACAACATATTTTTTTATCGTAATCAAAATATAAATTGAAATAAAAAGAAAACAAATTAAAAGAAAAACAAATTGAAACTTAAAGAATCGTTGAGATGTGTAAAATGCAGATATGAGATGCTACAACGAATCATTTAATTTTTTTAATAAACATTTAACTTATCAAATATTTTTAGCGGTATGATGATTCTGAAAGAATAATTAAATTTTAATACTTGATGTCTGAGATGACGGATAATAGAAAAGTTGATAATGCATAAATTAAAGGAGTGAAATACGAATGCAGGGTCAGATATAAAATAGCGATTGTCTTTTATAGGGACTGACTGATGATAGTTACAGTCAGAGATAAGATAATGAATTTCTGTTTATATTATTATTGAGGCTCTACATTTGTATCAAAATATAAATAAGGAAAACAAGTTGCTTTCTTTAAAAAAAGAAAAGCAATACGTGAACCTAAGACCGCTGACTGTCTGGTCACCAAAAGATTGTTGCTGAATTTTTGTTTGCTTTTGAATTGAAATAATTGACTGTGAATAGAATAAGACAATGATGATGTTAAAACACCTTTATTAAAAATATGCAAGTGTGTGTACAATCAAAAGTCAGCTGAAAGTGTATATATACAGCTACTATTTGAATATCAATTTTAAAGCTCGACTATTTTATTTATTACTTGGGAATGTATATCATTTTTTTCCGATGATTACCCTTTTGCAAATTCCAATTTTAACAAACCGGATGTCCTGTACAAATTGCACAAACCAATCGCAATATAAATTTAAGCACCCAGTTTGCTTTATACCGTCTAGATGCATTTATTTTATCTATCATATCTTTATATTTTGTTTCCTCCATTGATGCCGTCATATTCTCAACTCGTTATTGAAGCTGTCTGTACTCATGGTAGATGTTGTAAAGATAAATTCAAAGTCCAATTTCCATGTGCGGTGAAAATCTGTGGCATGCAATTCATTGAGCCCTCTTATATAGAGACTTATTTTGGTCTCATAAAACATCTCAAATGTTAAGGATTTCTTGATTTAACTTAAATCAATTCAAATATTCTACAGGGAAACTAGGTTTTGAAGAATATCTTATTTTCAGAAGTTTTATGAATAGCTGAACATACTCTCAATAGAACCAATTTATATAAAAAGATATGTAGATATAAAAAGATACCATGATTAAAATGATGTACGCCACACGCGAGTTAAGTCTACAAAAAATCATGAGTGACGCTCGAATGAAAAAAGTTAAAAAGGCCAAATAAAGTACAAAGTTAAGTAATCTATTCCTTGGGTAGAGAATCCCTAGCTAAGCATTTCGAAAATGTCAAAGTTTATAACAGGACAGTGACTCAAAAAAGAAAACAAAAGAGAAACAGTTAGAGGTCAGAATACCGTTAGTAATGATGACCGTGCTTGAAAGTCACATGTCAAGCACTTACTGCCGTGTCCTGAATTTAAATAAGAAAAGCGAAAATTCGCATTCGCGAGTGAAATTAATATTGATGCATGCACGCGGTATTTTAGCGCACGAAATAATAAATAAAAAGCATACGCACTGACACTCAGGATAAGAATACACATTTGCGTCATCACATATATTAATCTAATAGTTGAATTCGGAAGTCAAACTACCTAACTCAAGTGTTTTGACACCAGATTCATTGAAATTTTATCCGGAATTTTTGTGAAAGCAAACCGATAGTGTGCGTGTGAACAGGGTGATGTATAATGTGAATGAATCAAGACGTGTTGGATAGCTGGTCAACACAATGAATACAATTTTCAAAACCGTATCATAGTACAAATATTTAGATGCTATAAGGTTGAACTATTAAAACAAACGAAAAAAAAATAGAAATGAAATTTTATAATAAACATACTTTCCTGTCAGTAAACTTTTTCCGAAAATTTAGAATATAATATCTATAAACATAAACGTCAAGCATTTACGGATGGACATTTTATTTGTAAAATGAATCTCTTTTTAAAGTCTCACTTTCCACTATATACAAAATATAAGCAAAGACTTATAAATCCATGATAAAGTAGTATAAAATGATTAAAATTATGAAAGTAATTAGATTTTGTTATGATTATTGTAAATTATTATAACGTTTTTTTTTTTTGTTTTTTTTGTGAGATGCAAGGATTTAAAATCCTCGTGAATTGAGAACGTGCAAGTATTTTTCATGTACGACCGTTTAAAATTTAGATATTTAGCTAACTTTTGGTACGCATCCCTGATCATTGGTTCTGATAAGTTACATATAATTTCATAAATGTAATGACTGTTCAAATGCACGCGTATATATTACATTAATTATATTCTATTAAGAATAAATTCAGTCTCAGGTTAAACTTTACAATGAATATTTTCTTAGTCTGGTAGTATCTATTAATGAAATTAGATATTTTTTTACGAAAAATTCATTTTGGTTGATTATCTTTCTGCCTTCCGACCACTGAAAGTAGATAAATATTTTTAACAGAAATATCGTTTTCTTAATTTTCTTCATGCTTTCCGACATTTTCTCATGCTATGATTGAAATACAAATTATCAAATGATAAAAGTTCAGAAATAATCAGTTTATTCTAGGTCATAATACATCAATAAACTATTCCCAGGTTTATTGTAACAATGCACAGCAGCACGCTGTATTAAATACTACACAAACAACGAGTAGAGGGACCGTCTCAAAGAATGAATTATATAATTGCGTTATCATTATACTTGATATTTAATAAACATTCACATTATTAAAAAACACATAATGTTTTGTCAGAAGGCAAATAGTTTCTAGTATATAAATGATTCTTTGAATGCAACCTAGTCTTTATTGTTTTACTTTCCAATCTACAATTGAACTTTGATTGTTGCAAAATATACAATGCCACGTGGTAGCCTATTCATAGAGCGACCGTATCAAAGACATAAATAACTATACCTGTACAAATCATCGAAAAATTTCGAGACGTTCCGAAAATCTTGATTCCAAGGATATCGAGTGGTCCTTAGACACTTCCAAAACTCGCCAATTTATAAGCGTGAACCCCTCAAGGGGTTCACGCAAAAAAGCAATAATTAAAATAAAAGGCAACGCAATGAAATCAGGCAGTTAAGTTTTCTCGTATGAATTGTTTTACATTTGTCATTTCGGGGCATTTTGTAGCTTACTATGCTGTATGGGGTTTGTTCATTGTTCAAGGCCCAACGTTGACAATAATTGTTAACTTCTACATCACTTGGTCTCTGGTGGAGATTTGTCTCATTGGCAATCATACCACATCTTCTAAGTTTTATATGAGGTAAAAAAATGAGGTCTGATCTATTCCGCGATGTTTGGATTGAAAACTATTATACTTAAGTTACTAACGGTATGTGATTGCGAAAATATATATGCAATTGTCCAAAGAATTATAATAACAGGAAAATGAATATTATCTCTTCCAGATTATTTTATAAAATTAGAGATGCGTTTATTAATTTTTTATAGGAAAATGTGTGAGTTTTCAAAAGCACGTGTGTTGACTACTTTCTCCAAAAAATATAGTTATCAATAATCAATGCATCACTGGTAAATTATTAAGTCAGGGATTTCGTTACCATAAATTACGTAAAACTTTTGCTAAGTTCTTTCATAGATACACAGATTTGATTAGTAAATTTGGCTGTACCTGTAGAAAACTGATTAAAAACGGTGTTTCACATCCTAAATTTTACGGTAATATTGTACTTAAAGCGCGGAAATCACTATGTGATCCGTGTAAACTCATCGAACCTTTAAATAGACTTATTAGTAATTAGATCTTTGAATATAGTTTACATTGGTACTAATATCGATTTTGTCATCAGCAAATTAAAACATAACTAAATTTGTATTCTTTTCAAACGGGATGTATAAAGATACACCCACGTTCATTTTGATCTATAAAGAGGTTAAACTCCTAACTATCCTACTGTCTGTCGATACATTTATTTTTGGCATTGCACAAGTCGTGTCTTCTTTGACTGTCCATGACGTTAAAATACTAAATCCCTGGGATGTGTTATAGTTGATTTTAGTCTCTGATGCATGATTTTTAATTATTAATTGTTTTGGCTTTTAACTAGCTGTCAGTAACTGCGAGTACTCTCAAATCGTACTTTCTTGTTTATTTGACCTGTTGATACTAATTGTAATGCTTTTTTTGTTATTCAATGTTATTCAGGGTTATATCTGGTCTATATACCAGCTTTGATAAGTGTTTGGTACTACTATAAATTTTAACTTCGTACTATGAACATCAAAATTATTTATTTTGTAAAAATGTTTCCTTTCTCTATTGGAACTGTACACGTATACCTAACAACAAAATTATTTGCATTTACCTGTGTTTAAAGTTACTGCAAATGGCGGATATTTTGTTCGAGCATATTGTTTTTGCGTAAACCCTGAGGGTTTACGCAGTATATATTGGACGACCTCTGTAGTCTTTCGGAACACCGGAAGTCTTTTCGGAATACATCTGTTCTTTTCTATGACCACCTGCGTAATAGGTTATTAATTGATCTAATGAATATTCATTAACGCTATACAGTTGTTGAAGAGATAAGTGTTTATCGAGACTATATATATATATTTGATATCCTCTGGGACTATTATACTAACATATTTTGTCACAGATATCCTACATCAGTAGTTATTGATAGAAGCTGTTGTGTAACGTTTTCTGAAGAACAAGCTGTGTTCCCATTTGGGATAAGATTTTAAGCGAAAAAAATGACTGTCAGTGAATAGATAGGGCGTTTTTAGGATTTTAAAATTTTGCCATTTTAGCGAAATAAAAAAAAAATAGCGCAGTCCATTCAAGCAGGTTTAAATTCTTTATAATAACAGAATAAAGTACGACCATGCGGTTGCCAGTAATAGCTCACCTCCACTTCATTTCTCTACTGGATAGTTGTCTCTTTGGCAATCATACATATGTCCATATTTGTTATCAATCTTATATGAAAACAATGCCAGGTAATGCTGGAAATTAAGTCGAAATTTAAAAGGCACCTTTTGGGTGTGTTAATTCAGTGAAATATAATACAGTATTATAAGTGTCTGGCCAATTAAATGCAAAATTATGTCATATCGAAACATTTGATAGGTGAATACGCGTCTGACTAAGTCCTTGAAATTATTCTATAGATTCACGAACACTAATCGATGACTTCCTAATTCTTTAAAACTTGTGGTCATTGCGATAAACAAAATGGGGTTTGATATATTCCTCGATGTGTGCCATCGAAAACTATTGTAAATTACTACCGGTATGTGGTTTTCGAGAAAAGATTATCATTATTGTTTACGTACTTATTTAGTGATGATTATCTTATCAAGTCAGAGATCTGTTTGTTTTCTCTTTTGTTTGAGGGAAGGGGGGAGAGAGAGGTCATAAATTTAAAATCCATCCTTTTTTTTGTCATGTGAAACCCTCCCAAATAAACCTAGTTAAAACATAATGTAGCAGGTGCACAGCTTTGTGTCTTAAAAGTCTTATAGATGAAGTTTTGGGAATTCCGTCAATTCATTTACAAGGAGTTGCGGCAGTCTGTATTTATAAGTCAAGTTAGAGGGTCTAGTTGACAGATGCCCGAGCGTGTTTGGCGAAAAGTTAGGACGATATGTTATAAGCAAAATTAAACACACACAAAAAAAACAGCTTAGTACAAATTATTTTTCTTAAAATGAAAATCAATATCCATATTCAACCGACAGGCGATTGCAAACATAATATATATATTTTTTTAAATTGCGTACTGGACATGAACTACATGTAAACTGCATTGGCCTTTTCATTCCTGCTTCCTTCTCAGTTTCTTTCACAAAGCCGTATAAAACAACAAAGCTACAGCTTTTTATTTGGGCTAATTTACAAAAGGACAGGCTAGAAATAAAAAGTGAGATTCGTTTTAAAAGTATAATAATTCCGGTTTCAAACTGTTTCACTCCAAAAGCTTGGTTTGAGTTTGTTGCCCGTGCATGGTATTTATAAATTAATCAAAATATCATGTATATGATAGCCAATGACCAAACAACAAAACAACACCAATTTTAAAAAAGAAAACATTAAATGTGATTATCTATAATACCGCAGTTCCACTAGGCTACGATCGCACTACGATCTGTGAAAAAAATGATCGTGCAGATCGCAGTAAGGTCGTAGTACGGTCGTGGTGAGGTCTTCATGATCGTGATGAGCGTGGCCAACTTTGA
The DNA here is from genome assembly GCA_017311375.1 of Mytilus coruscus. Classification (NCBI taxonomy): domain Eukaryota; kingdom Metazoa; phylum Mollusca; class Bivalvia; order Mytilida; family Mytilidae; genus Mytilus; species Mytilus coruscus. Next base: position 78,151,748 of record CM029599.1, on the reverse strand, counting down.
ACATGTTCAAAACAATCGTGGTGCGGTCGTGGCGAAATCAGGTCGTAGTAGAAGCGTAGTGAGAGCGCAGTAAGGTCGTGGTAAGATCGCAAAGGTCGCTGTACCATCGTAGCGACAGCGTAGCGAAAGCGCGATTCTAGTCGGTAAGACTGCGCTACGATCTCACATCGACTTTACTACGACCTCACTACGACCATCACGTTCTTACCGCGACCCAAACACGCTTCCACTACGACTATACCACGTTTATACCACGCTTATACCACGCTGTTCAAGACCATAGTACGATCTTAGCACGCCCATGCCGTCCTCATCACGCTGTTCTTACGACCCGACTACGTTCATACTACGATCATCATGCTCTTTGTTATTGTCATATAAAATTTATAAAAGCTCTCCAGCTTTTGTTTGTCTGTATGTTATTTGGATCTCTTGTCCTTTATCTCAAACGGCTCAATAATTCTTGACACATCTGTGTCATCCCTACTATCGTTCACTAAAACATCGTCATTTGACTTGATGGACCAGCAATAAGTTGTGATTCAGGTTGGATTGGTCGGTCCGACATATATCTTCTGGATCGATCATGATTCGTTACTATCAGATCTTCCTCTGCCCCTACCTCTACCCTTACCCTTACGTAGATTTTGGTTGCATGACTGCGTTGTTTCCGAGAAACTCTACGTATCAATGAGAAATAGAAGGAATGATACAGTATTTATATGGAACACGATGTTGACGTTATTGCTGGGAGCGTAGTAAGATCGCGGTATGAACGTGGTATGATCGTAGTATGGTCGTGGTAAGAGCGTGCTATAATCGCAGTAGTAGCGTGGTAAGATCGTGTTGCAATCAGATAAATCGTAGTATGGTCGTAGTGGGGACGTGATGAGCGTAGAAAGATCGTGATAATCGTAGTGAGGTCGCAGAATAAGCGTGGTGAGAATGTGGTATAATCGTAGCGGGATCGTTGTAGAAGCGTAATGAAGACGTAGTACTAGCAACGTGATTGAAACGAAAATTTACATTTTCATGCCGCTCATACTGCGAGCTCACAACGATCTGAAATTATTTTCGATCGTGGTGAGCGAGGTGCGATCGTGGTCTAGTGTGACTGGGGCATAAGCATTTCCGCGAGGAAAAAAACAAAAATTTGCTTCCACAGTTGCAGATTTAACATTGTTGTTATGATATTTTGAGTAGTTTTAAAAATATAAACCAATAATATATATATATAATTGAGAATGGAAATGGGGAATATGTCAAAGAGACAACAACCCGACCAAAGAGCAGACAACAGCCGAGGCCACCAATGGGTCTTCAATGCAGCGAGAAAATCCCGCACCCAGAGGTGGTCCTCAGCTGGCCCCTAACTAAAATTGTGTGCTAGTTCAGTGAAAATGGACGTTACACTAAACTCCAAAACATATAAATGAACTAAAATTAAAAAAAACATACTAGACTTACAAAGTTATATATATATATATAAACCAGTTTGATACAATTATAAAAAAAAAGGTTTTAGTTTGGGATTATCAAAAAAGAATGCAGCTCAGAATTTATAACTTTTTTCAAACTGGCTACAAAAACAAATAATCATGATTAATTGATTAAATTTCTTCACATTTGAGCTTTAGCCTGAAAACTAACTCTTATATATATAAAACAAAAACAGCACCTTAGAATCGAATATCCAATGGTTGACTTAGCATGTTGTCTTTCGGGAGTGCGGAGATTAAAAAAATGATTCTTTTAACAAGAGTAAAACAATGCATCTTTATTAAACAATTATCTGATATTTAATGCCAATAGATATAGGAAGAAGTGGTATGAGACAACTCTCCATCCAAGTAACAATTTATAAAAGTACACCATTATAGGTCAAGGTACGGCCTTCAACACGGAGCCTTGGCTCAAACACGCATTTGGGTTTACGATCGCATTTCTTTTTTTAAAGAAAGCAACTTGTTCTTAAATTGTTAACATTTCATACCGATATAACATGTTACTTTTATTATTCTTCCCTTAGTTTATTTATTTTGTATTTACATTGTATCATAGGTCAAATTTATTTGTTCAGTGTATGTTCCCTGGTGTTAATATGTCCTTTGATTGAGTTAAGCTATTTCAGTTGATATTTTATAGTGTGTCTTTCTATGTTGTGATGTTACACTATTGTTTCAGAAAAAGGGTGAAGGTTTGGTACCATTAAAACGTTTAAACCCGCTGCATTTGTTTGCACCTGTCCTAAGTCAGGAATCTGATGTTCGGTAGTTGTCGTTTGTTGATTTGGTTCATAAGTGTTTCTCGTTTCTCGTTTTTATATAGATTAGACCGTTGGTTTTCCCGTTTGAATGGTTTTACACTAGTAATTTTTGGGGCCCTTTATAGCTTACTGTTCGGTGTGAGTCAAGGCTCCGTGTTGAAGACCGTACTTTGACCTATAATGGTTTACTTTTATAAATTTTGACTTGGATGGAGAGTTGTCTCATTGGCACTCATACCACATCTTCTTATATCTATATAAATGACATAGTCAATTCTTTTGTTTTTGGCATGTGAACCCCCCCTTTCCAAAAAAAAAAATAAGATCTAAAGTTGAAGTAGCTGGTGCACAACTTCATGTCCACCCTAAAGAATAATCAATTCAAATTTCTGGAATTCCGTCAATTATTTTTCAAGGAGTCGAGGCAATCTGCGAATTTAGAGGGTCTAGTTGACAAAGGCTTAGAGCGTTTCTGGTGACAAAAGAGGACGATATTATAACAAATTAGACGATACAAAAAAGTTTGTATTCATAAGAAAAAAATAGTACAACTTAGAAACAAATTATGTTTTCTTAAAATCACTATCCGTATTCAACGGACATGCGATGCAAAAACATGATTTTTAAATTAAAAAACAACAAATCAACAACTGCATTATATTTTGCTAATTTACAAAAGGACAAGTTATGAAATGAAAAGTGAGATATTTTTGAACCATGGAAGTAAAACTGATTTAAGTATAAAGTTAGGTTTCATTAGAAAATGAAAGGATATGGAGTAAATGTACATGGGACAAAATCGCACACAATACATAGAAAACATAGAAAATTATCAATGAACAGGGCTTTTATTCCTGTTCTTCATCTTGACAGTTGATGTAGGGTCTTCAACACTGAACAAATCATTCATACCCAACAACAAGGTCAAGACGGCCCCTAGCGTCGACTTAAGCGGTACTATTGATAAAAATAAAGTAATTTGAAAGACATCGATCGCCGCTAAAATATGCCTTGAAGTTACACATGTCGGGAGCGGTCAATGAATTACATAATTTATAATTACGGGCGAGGTTTTAGAACATATATTTGTCATACATTGCCTAACAAAAGACCAAAAATTTCGAAACAACAAATGATAGACAATACATATAAAACTAAACAAAAAATATTAGACAGCACGGGGCACATCGAAATATATGTAAGAAAACCTAGCAGTTTAAAATAGTATGAACGGGCAATATACAAAACAGATGACCAGACCAGTATTTTGAAGAAATTTAACCAAACATGAAATATTGACGGTGTATTGATATGAGAAATTCTCACATGAACAAGCACACCATAACTGTAAATATTATAAGAGCATACACTTCAAGCACGGGGAAACGTTCTACCGTCTCCAAACAGCACTAGAGACAAACTCTAGAATCAATAGAAAATGAAAGGATATGGAGTAAATGTACATGGGACAAAATCGCACACAATACATAGAAAACATAGAAAATTATCAATGAACAGGGCTTTTATTCCTGTTCTTCATCTTGACAGTTGATGTAGGGTCTTCAACAATGAACAAATAATTCACACCCCACAACAAGGTCAAGACGGCCCCTAGCGTAACCACTGAAACATGAAAATGAGGTCAAGGTCAGATGACACCTGCCAGTTGGACATGTACATCTTACAGTCCTTCCATACACCAAATATGCTAAATCTATTGCTTCTAGTATCTGAGATATGGACTTGACCACCAAAACTTAACCTTATTCACTGATCCATGAACCGAGGTCGAGGTCAAGTGAAAACTGTCTGACGGGCATGAGGACATTGCAAGGTGCGCACATACCAAATATAGTTATCCTATTACTCATTATAAGAGAGAAATTAATATTACAAAAAACCTCATCTTTTTTTTTCGACAAAAATACAGTGGTTTGCTTCTTATTTATCAGGTCGTGTAATGGGATGGGAGAGAGAGAAATTATTTCTTTAATAAGAAAATTATGCCCAACATAGAACATCAGTTTCATTAAATATCCATGTCAGTTTATCTACATCTTATATAAAAAAGAAATGAGGCGAAATCATGCATCTTTATAAAACAATTATCTGATCTTTCATTCCAAACATGCATTTAGGTTCACGATTGCATTTCTTTTTTTAAAGAAAGCAACTTGTTATAATGTTAAATTCTAACTATCCTACTGCCTGTCGATACTTTTATTTTGGCATTGCATAAGTCATGTCTTTGACTGTCCATTGCGTTAAAACACTAAATCCCTGGGATGTTTTTTAATTGATTTGAGTCTCTGATGCATGATTTTTTATTATTGTTTTTGGCTTTTAACTAGCTTTCAGTAACTGAGAGTACTCTCAAATCGTACTATCGTGTTAATTAGACCTGTTGACACAATTTGTAATGCATTTTTGTTATTTAATGTTTACTTATTTGGTGTTATATCTCGTCTCACTATTTTTAATATGTACCACCTTTGATAAGTATTTAGTATGACGATCGATTTTCACTTCTGTACTCGTACTGTGAACAACAAATTTATTATTTATTTTGAAAAAAAATATTTCCGTACTCCTAACAACAAAAATTATTATATTCAAATTTACCGGTGTACTTTATTCTATTTAACGCCATTTTGTCCCAGGTTAGAGTTGTCTTTTGACATTGTTCTACAACTTGTTTTATTAATATTGTATTCATATTGTGCCATGATAGATCAAACTTATTCGTTCAGTGTATGTTTACCTGTTTTTGTTTATATGTCTTTTTGATCGAGTTCAACCATTTCAATTGATATTTTATAGTGTGTCTTTTCATGTTGTAATGTTACACTACTGTTTCAGGTTAGGGTGAAGGTTGGCGCCTGTTAAAACGTTTAAACCCGCTTCATTTGTATGCACCTGTCCTAAGTCAGGAGCCTGTTGTTCAGTGGTTGTCGTTTGTTGATGTGGTTCATAAGTGTTTCTCGTTTTTTATACAGATTAGACCGTTGGTTTTCCTGTTTGAATTGTTTTACACTAGTCATTTTGGGGCCCTTTATAGCTTGTTGTTCGGTGTGAACCAAGGCTCCGTGTTGAAGGCCGTACTTTGACCTATAATTGTTTACTTTTTACACATTGTGAATTGGATGGAGAGTTGTCTCATTGACACTCATACCACATCTTCTTATTTATCTATACTTAAAAGATCAGTTTGTACACCCATGCCACATCTATTGCATCTAAAATTTTCAACTAAAAACATGTGTTGCAGAATCTCAATATTAACGACTTTTAGTCTTAACCACCTGATTGCACGTGTGCAAACTCTCTGATAATATATAATCTGGCTGGCCATGTGATAACTGGTCACCTCAACCTTGTAAACAATGCTTTTCTACGAAAAGTGTAAGCCAATGTACCGAAGCCCCGTGAGCCAAAATTAATCAACTGAAAACACCGTTCTATGTTCAAAACCTCACTGTGACTTTAAGATTAAGAACAGCAATAAACACGATGATCCTTTGCTTTTGGTCATTTCTAGGCAACGCAGTGTTTTTGTATCACGAATTGGTCATATCCTTGTATTTCCAAAACGATTTAGATTATGTATCATTATTTTTTTCTATTTAGATAATGTATCATTATTTTTTTCTATTTAGATATGATTTCAATCCATTTTACTGTAAAGATAAGAAATCAGTACAGATTTCGTACTAAGCTGTAAGCGATAAAAAGCAAGTGACTTGGTCCATGTTTTTTGCATGGCAAGCTGCGATTGATGCAAACTGTGCTATGTCATTTGCATTCATATCGCAAAAGAAAGCGAGGTGTGCGTAAATAAGACAGCAACCAAAGTGACTACATATGGTTTGTTTGATTTTTGCACAACAAGGAATACGTTTGGGTTGACACTTTGTCTCATATGGAAAATGTTCAATGAAATTCAATCTTTAAAGGGGCATTAGCTACGAGATATAAAAATAATTAAAATATGATTTTTTTTTTGTTCAATCATTTATGAACGTGAAATAGTGAAATAATAATTCGTTTTTAGCAGCCAGTTTAGTTCAATTTTGTCAAAATAAGCTAAGAAACATCGCTGATGAATTATTAACTTGCAAGTGAATAATTTGACCTCATTGAATCCGTACTCATGTGACCATTAAAGTTAACCCATTAACTAGAGATTGGTTACGCATGTATTAGTCGTGTTCAGCCATTAAAAGGAAAAGAATGTCAACATTGAAAGTGAAACAAAGGTGAACCATTTCGTTGACTGATTCGATCCACAAAAAAACATTCTTATACATGTAAAAACGATAATTATCTTATTTTGTTAACCTATAACATGAAATCAAACAGACCTAAAAAAAAGTCCAATTGCAACAGGTCGCTTTCTATTTCTATTTATGTTTATGTTTATATCGGGTCGGCAGTCTTCGGATGTCATCTCGATGGTTAATTAGATGGCGTCGAAACTAAAATACACACGGAATGCTGATATATATTATCGAGTCCATGCATTGTTAATTGTTTATTTCAGACTTATTGTAATTTGGATATACGTTTTAATATGTTATAGATCAAATATGAGAATTTGAGTCAAATCGGTGAATATTAATTTGACAGCAAATGCTCCTTTAAGGAAAAAAAATGCCACAGTATTCAATCAAATACATGATGATATTAATACTCTGTAAAAGTTACCTGGCACATTTTTTCATCTTCCCGCTGTCACCAACACAGTAATTTATAGTTAAACCTATTCCATCATCTATACTACTAAGTCTGTCACCTAAACGTACTGGTTTGCGGAAGTCGTAAAGCGTACCCTCCACTTTGGCTATTTCACCTTCAAATAAATATATTCAATAATCAAAATTGGTCTTTACCTACAGATTATCTAGAAGCATTTATAAATGTTAAAAACTTTTTTAGAGTATAAAACACCTGTTATTTTAATTCCCAGAGTTAAATGTGTGTACATAAAAGCTTCTGTCTGTCACACATTCTTATTCAAGTGATAAGTTGTGCAAAATTTATCCTACTCTAAATGATTGTTTATGATGGCTGCTTAAAAAATGCATTGTATCTTGTATGAGTTTTTACCTTTAAGTGGCTTGTCCAAATTACGGTGGAAATCTAAGTTTTTTTACCCATAATAAATCAAATATTTTATATATGGTCACATGTTATGTTAGGAAGATACTTATAATAAATTTTGAGGTCACTAAAGTCAACCGAAAACTTGACTGCAATAAGTAAAGAAAGGAATTTTCTAGAAAATAACTCAAGAATCTTATAATAGATTGCAACCTTACTTAAACAGATGGTCATTTATAATGAGGAAAACATCTTTTGTAATTTTGAGGTCACTATATCTAAGATAAAGGCCAAAATAAAAATAACTAAAAACAGGCATACAGAAAAGTAGTTTCTCGATGCAGCCAAACATAATATATGGTCACATACAATGTGTGGTAGATCCTTATTCATTGCTAAGATCAAGGCTATTGTTTTAAAATAAATAGACGGAGGAAGTTAGAAGTACAAAAACTTAATGAGTTTCCGGATAATATAGTCATGTTACTTGAAAACCGAACATGACATTGCAACGAAACATGCATATAGATATTCAGTTGCGATCAGTTCTAACCACTCAAATTCTTTCAGAACTGTCAGAAGTCTGATTCAAGAACTGTTCTAGAACAGTTTCTGATAAAAGCGGTTTTGCCTAGCATATACCCTGACAGTTTTATTTATTTATTTTCTTTGATTTCTCTTTCTTTGTCTTTGTCTTTTAATTTTATTTATATTATTTCAAATAAAATGTTCGAGGATAATTATCGTAAATAGTAACTTTTAAGATTGCATAATGTCAGGTAGACACGGGTATACAAACACTACCGAGAAAATGATGTGGCCACTGTGTAAATACTAATCCTAATATTTTGCAGGTAATAAATGAATCAGTTTGTAAATAGAATACTAGTATTAGTGATAATAATAACGGCAAAATAAAAGTATGTTGCTTGAGCATTAGTGTATATAAATGCAAATATTTTTAACTAAGAAAATTAAAAAAAAAAAAAAAAATGAGAAATAACAGAACTAAAACATAAATCCGAGACTGTATTTTTTCCTATTTAATCATTTGTATCTAAAATGTGTGATTATAGGAAAATCCGGCTTACTGCCCCTGTTCTTATCACAGTTCTATGACATTATTCTAACAGTTCTACAGAGGTTACTGATATAAACTTGATGACAGGAGGATCCCTTTGGATTTTGACAGCATTGCTTTCCAGGTCAAAGTCATATTATTAAAAATAGACCGAAATTAGTAAAGGGGTTTTCAGATTCGTAATTTTACCTGGATCACACATTATAATGTTATTGATTCTGATGACAATACGTCAAGGTCATAGTTACTAAAAATAACCCGAAACAACCTCGAACAAAAGGTTTCCCAAAGATACCTCCTGGACGGCATTGAAATAGAAAGAGTGAATCCTTATAATCATTACTACCTTCTTTTAGGTGACTTTTGTCATGATACGAATCAGATATTGCTTGTTAGAAATAAGTCGGGGGCGGGGGAGGGTATTGATAGCGTCTTTATTTGTATTGTTGTGGATTTTTGGAATTGAGTTTTGAGCGCAACTGTTCTTTCAGTTCTAAATTCCGGAATTCATCCATCAATTTTAAACCCTTTGACGTGTTCTAAGATTATACTTCAAATATGTTACAGCAAAGCCCTATATGGCTGTGAGTTATGGAACAATTTGACTCAAACAGAACTTACGATATTAGAAAGATCTCACAGATTTGTGTGTAAAATTATCAAAGGACTTCCAAAACGAACCCGTTCTGACAAATGTACAAGTCTTCTATTTTTTGGTAGACTATGTAGGTTGAAGTCTTCTGCGTTACCAAAACGAATAATGATAAGTAGACTGATGGAATTCAAACATAAATGCGTTCCAGAACAACTTGGTTTTATGGTTTTATACCTGACATCTATAAAGCAGCCGAAAAATATAACATTACAGATTATATTGTGAATTTTGCAAATACTAGTTCTTTCCCATCAAAAAACTTTGGTCAGTTATTGTAAACTGGAATATAAAAGCAACTGAATAAACATGGTGGTTATACCGAATTTCATGCGATACTCACTTTTATATGTTTAGACACATTCATTCTGCAATCAAACCGCATAAAACATGGACAATTGCTAAACAGTTTCCCGAACTTCGTGCCTCTGCCAAGTATGTTATTGACTTATGTTATGTAGTACGTTATGAAGATGAATATTTACTTTGTGACAAATGTGGCAAGTTCTTCTTGAATATTGTTGAACATTTACTGGTATCCTGTGATTTTATACAACACAAAAGAGATGATCTATAATGGTAGGGCATAATTAACGTTAATCCCATTCAGTTCAGTGTTTTTATGGACAGTATTTCGGCACATGAATTCACAACAACAATTCTCTAATGTAATACGTCATATGAATTAGGAAATGACAAATTAACTTTTTTCTCTAAGATTTGTGTTCGTCATGTGGAAAAAATCTGCAGAGGTTTCCACAATCGATAGAAGATGTGTCCGTTATCGCTATTATTGACAGTGCTCCTGTTTTCTTTTTATTAACTTGAAAAATCAACTTAAATACTTTGTCTTTTTTTTTTTAATTTTCTGACTTATATATTTCATGAACACCAAATCTCTATGATAGAGGAAATAAAGTTATATATATGTTAATTAACGTAATGATTTTAGTAAAATGACCGTTTCTTATATTAGTTTGTCTGAAGGATGAGAATATTTATGTATCTTTCCCATTTTTTGTTTTTGTTTTTGTTTTAAATTTTATTGTTTTCTTGTTTTGTTTTGTTTTGGTTGAAAACGTAGATTTTGAAAATGCAATATGTATGGTTTAAAAATGCAGCAAGTGGTTGGAGAATTGAAATGAATGAATGCACTAGGTGGTGGCTTTTGCTCTTTTTTTTTACTACTCTCAGAATATTTGTAACAACATGTAATAGTCTGCTCATTAGCAATTTAATTACATAATTATTTAAATGCATAAAACATTGCTGAACTTATAAAATATTTGATATCATTTAAATTAAAACTTACCAGACGGAATAAAAGCTTTGTCTTGCACTGTGTAGGTATCAGCATTTATTGTCAATATGTGGTCGTCTATATTCGGTGAACCCTACATCCATTGTAATTTAAGTTTTAAAAAGATCTAACCAACAGAGTTAACGTCAAAACAACAAAGTCTTGAAATCTATAGTACAGTTTTAAGAAAATTGAGTCAATTAAAATTGTCAAGAATATTTTAAACGTACAAATTTTTCAAAGTACTTTAATATACTTGTTATGCTATTATCCAAACTAATTTATTTAAAAAGAACAATATCGAAAGTGAGTATATAAAATGTTATAAAAATTCTTATAAATTTCTTTAAAATATGGCTTTTGTGTGCAGTTCATTAACCTTCTATTTTAATCCCGATTTACATTTCAAAAGTAATGTATAGAAGTATACAATTCAAATTTGAAATTGAATGACACAAAACTATAGATTTCCCCCATACATGTATATAGGGACATGTAACAAGCCTTCCTTGAACGATTTCAACAGTGTACCAGATAAATGTGTCAATTAAAATAGCCAGAAATATGTCATGTAAAATAAAATCCGTATAATATATACTTTATTCTACAGTCTTAAGCCGCACGATGACCTATCATAGTTGCTTACATCCACATCATTTGGTCTCTGTTGGAAAGTTATCTCATTGGCAATCATACCACATCTTCTTATTTTTACATCAAAAATCTCTACTGCCTTTTTATATTGTTAAACATTTGATATTTTCCCCAATATTTGGTTTCCAGTACCACTGGTGAGAAATATTTTTTTTATTGTGTAAAGAATGCACGAATGAACATTGGTGCATTTCAATATTAATTTCTGATAATGCCATAGCTATGTTTGGTGACATTTAAAGTCATCAAGCAAATTCTTATAATAGATAATAAAAATTATTCATCATCTGGCCGAAGTTACACTCTTAACAACTCATCAGTGTTAAGCGACTGACCAAAAAAGTTATGTTTGGTAGTATTAGAGAAAATTTTAGTTCATTCAACATATTGAAAAAGTCAAAGTATCGTCAAACAGGAAGTACGTGTCTGACCGAAAAGTTCTCACACGTTTGAACTCATCCGTGTCAAGTTGCTGACTGATGGTCAAATATGGAGTAATTCTGTTAAGTAGTTTCTTATAAAAGTGCGACGAAATATTTTCAGACGAACGAACAGACGGCCAAGTTGATTGCAATATAACCCTATTTTAGACCCCTATCTTATCTAGAGTTTGGGGAATAACAAAGTGATATCAGAGCAAAATATATGAACATGAATCTTACCTGCCCATTTAGGTTAAAATAACAGTGATTAGTCAAGTTAATTGGCGTAGCTTTATTGGTTGTTGCAGTATAGTCTAATACCAGTGAATTGTCATTGGTAAGTTCATATGTCAATTTAACAGACACCTCCCCTGGATAATTTTCCTCTCCATCAGGACTTGTGTAGGTCAGTTCGACTTTTGAACCTTTTATAGAGCTATTCCACACAACCTAAATGAAGAGATCCTTTGAAATAATTTACTTTTGTGATTAAAAACCTATGATGTCATTAAGCTACTAGAAACTCATAAATTCTTGCTACAGGTGTACTTCGTAGTCAGTGGTAGACGTGATATTTTGTAACTTATCCGACAATTAACATTCTGAAGAGAATTCTTTGTCTTCAACAATGTGGGATAGGTTCAAGTACTAAAGTATTGAAAAATTGAGAATTTTATTTTATCATATATTGTAAATTTGCAACAGATTTTTTCGCAAGCTTATCATAAGATTTCGCTTCTACAAACGTTGTTTCGTAACTTTATTCATGCAAAAACACCAGTTTATGCATCGTTAAATTGTTTCTTCTTCGTATTGAATTTGTTTTAGTTCGTTTTATTGTGCATGCATTAGTATCAAACCTCTTATCAAACAGGCAATGTTGTATCAATAACTAAAATGAATAGACCTGCATCATGTCAGGTACTCGTGCAACCTACCTTATTAAAGCCTTTTACTCCACCGTGTAAATGGTTCTTGCCATCATTCTGAGCAAGACTATATTCTTTTCCATCAAGTGTAAACTTTGCACCAGCAATTCTATTTGTTACCCTTCCACATACAGCACCACAATACGGATCATTTCTCTGTTCGTAGGCTAATAATGTAAGTAAATCAAAGTTCTGTAATTCGTATTGCAAGTTATATCTTTGTAGACACTTATACAATGTATAAATTAAGTTGCTTGAATACACGTCACTTGGACTTTGGTGGATAGTCTCATTGGTAATCCTACCACATCTTGGTGGATAGTCTCATTGGTAATCATACCACATTTTAGTGGATAGTCTCAATGGTAATCATACCACACCTTCATTATTTTGTTATAAAGAGGATGATAAGACTTTCAGTCTTAGTAATCAAAGAATAATAAGATGTAGAATAATCATAATTAACAACCTTTTCTCGAACTGACCATTGCTAAAACTAACATTTTTGAGGGAATTTAAGAAAAATTTATTCATCTATACAAAATATAATACAACATAGATGTACTGAAAATAACGTGCATTCGTTTTTCGTATCGAGAATATAAAATATTGTGCATTCATGTTTGCGTATCGACAGTATAAAATATCGTGGTTCATGATTGCATATCGAGAGTATAAAATATATCTTCAACTATTTAAACTTGTGGTATGTGATAACTTACCTTCAATATTGTCAAAGCCTAAATTTACGTCAACTATATTACCATCTCTATCAGGAACCAAAATGTCTTTAACTATTGCACCATAACTGATGACGGTAACTGTCATCTTATTCTGATTGGTCATTGTAAATCTATAAAATAATTCATGACTCAAGTCATTCACTTTTGATATCTGATATAAAATGAGATTCAAATTTTCAACACAACAAATGCGATATCTTAAACTTTAATAACATGCAGTATTTCATTAAACAGTATAATTAACCAGGAGTAGTATTTCTTTAAACGGTGTTCATCCTACAGTTTAAAGTTTTTGTCACGTCCTTTTTGGAATTTTTGGTTAATGCTCTTCGACTTTGTATTTATATGACCTTCTTACTGTTTTGATTCGAACGCCAATGACGAAACTTATTTAGACGAAACTCGCGTCTGGTGTACCAAATTATACGACTTTTAGCCCAACTGGCCCATTTTTATATTTTTGTACTGTACAACTGATCATGGATGTTTAATTTCCCGTAGGCATACCCTCTTCCTTTCCTCGTTCGTTCCTGATTACTAATTAGCAATTATTTTTGCTTGTCATCATCAGCCTGGCAGAAGATCGGTGCTTCTAGTTGAGCATACATTACCAGTGCACATTTGTTTGTGGTATTCGTATTACTTTAAGTCTAAGTTTTTGGTGTTTGGTTAATGTAATCACTGCGGATCCAGGTTTTTGATAAAACTTTAAACAGCAAAAACGGTAAGTAAGACAAAATCTACAATATGTTAGGTTCATTGTTTATATGAGTTATTGCCCATAAATGATAATTTTTACCCATTTTTGCATTTCTGGAGAAAAAAACTTAGGACGATAAAGAAAAACTATAAATAGCAAAAAATAACCAAGACAAGATCTACAAATAGGTGAACAAAGCCCAAATTGTTAATCGACTCCTCATAGAAATTATTGCCCTTAAATGACGATTTTTACCCATTTTTTGTATTTTTGGCAACAACTATAGTAGATAGAGAGAACTTTTGACAGTAAAAATGACATGAACAACAAAAATAGAGATTTAAGTTATGAATTACATTCTAGTATACAATGTTGGAGTGCGGCCATAGTTGAAGATGCACATAGATCCAGGTGAGCGATACAGACTCTTTAGAGCCTATATTCATCTAATATACTAAGTCTGGTAGTATTTCATAATCAAATATTCCTATCAATCAAAATCAAATAAAACTTGTTGCAAATTCTTAATTTTAACGATCCTAAATTGGTTGGTAAATTACAATTCATAATATGATATTTTCCACAGGCGCTTGGTTACATGATTTGGATAAATTTGTTTTCATTGTTTGCACGAATATTCATTTTTTCATTTGGTATACAAATGGAAAATGGGATATTTTCTGCAAGCATTTCTTTCAATAACCAAGATGTTCACCGTGTGCTCTAAATATTTAGAAGTCATCCCTAAAAAAATATTATTACCCAAGTATATATGTTAAGCTATGAACATAACGTTAAAATACTATTGGATCACAGAATCTAGATAAAAATAATTTCAGCTGCGTATTAGTAAAAAATATGACAACGGTTTTCTCGTTTGAATTTTTCACATTTTGTCATGATACACGGTGCAGTCTTTTATAGCCTACTATTCGGTATGAGTTTTGCTAATTTTTGAAGGCCGCAAGGTGATCTGTAGTTGCTTACACCATATACCATATATCTTCTTCTTTTTTTTTTTATATTTGTGAATTATATGTCTAATAGCTGAACATATATGCAAGTTGGAAATTAAAAGTTTTAAACGTATTTCAAATAGCTAATTCAAGTTTGTTAGATTGATAAGTTAGACATACATGTATTTATAAATTAATCTGTGGTAAAGATAATGCTATTAGTTATCTTGTAAACTTTATATCCTTTGGTATTTAGTCATATTATGAGACCTGTGGGCGTTTTATTTGCTATTGATATTAATATACATCAAATTGATTGTTAATTTCGCTTCGTTTACTTACAGTTTGATTTCTTGTCCATCATTGGTCTTCCCAAAATTTTCGCTCGATATCTTTACTTCAGCAGACATTCTATTTGCTTATCAGCTATTTTCATCTCAAGTACAGTATAAAAGTATGGAAATCCATTACTGACAAATTCGTTTCTAAAAATATATTGTTGACCACAACTTTAATACGACACTGATGTATGGTCATTCTGGACATCAAAAGAGATGTGGCATATTCCTTTGTTTCGTTAATAGGCGCCTTTGGGATGGACTCTTTTTTATTTTCTTTATATTTAGTATATTGAGTGGCGTAGTATATAGCACAGTGCCGTAGAATTGGATCGAAAAGCGCTTTGGGCATAATTCTGAAAATGGCAAGCAAAAAAAAAAGACTTTTCTATAATCGTGTAGTGTAGGAGTTACTCAGCGACCCAAAACATTTTCCTTTTTATTATCAATAATTTTTTGATTGCCAAAAAGTGTGTGTTGCCGGGGGCAATCCCCGTCCCCTACACCAGTGTAGCACCACGTATAAACTACAGTTATTGCAAGATTTATGGATAATAGCAGGAAATTATAAGTTGAAATAATAAGGAAAATTTAATATGAAAAAAATAAACACCAAGAAAATAAACTAGAGGACCAACAAAGCCTTTGCCGCTTACAAGCATCTTCGACAATGGCCACTTGTTAGTGAAAATCACAATTAAAGGGAACGACTCTAATAAGAGATTACTGACAATTTCAGGCATGTTAAAGTATTTGTAGATCTTATCCTGCTGTTCAGTTTTTTTTTATTCTAAAGTTTCTATTACTGTCTATCATAGTTTTCAAGATAATAGGCAAACATTCAAAACAAATCGTAATCAAAGGGCAATAACTTCAGTAAGAACTCGACTAACGATTTCGGTAACGCTTGACATATTTGTAGATCTTGTCTTGCTGATTATTTTTGCTGTTCAAAGTTTCTATCTATTTATTATAGTTTTCAAGATAATAGGCAAAAATGCCAAAAAAATGTGAAAAATCGTCATTAAAGGGTAATAAATTCATTAAGAACTCGACTTTAACGATTTCGGTAACACTTGACTTATTTGTAGATATTGTCTTGTTGATTATTTTTGCTGAGTAGGTTCTATCTACAAAAATGTATCTATTATAGTTTTTGAGATAATAGGCAAAAATGGGAAACAATTAATAAAATTCGTCGTTTAAGGGCACTAACTCCTTAAAGAAGTCGTCTGACAGTTTTGATGTAAAAAAAACAGTAGGTAAATCTCAACATTCGAAACATTTCTCACCTGTCAGATTTTCTCTATTCATAGCGGTTTTCAAGATAATAGACAAAACTTGCATGTTACCTCTATGTTCTAACTTTAGCCATGTCGGCCATGTTGGTTGGCAGGCGGGGTCATCGGACACTTATTCTAAACAAGATACCACAATGGTTAAATTGAACCAGTTTTTTTTTAGAGGTCTGGAGAAGATTTTTGTAAAAATCATCGACGACGGACGCCAAGTGACGAGAAAAGCTCGCTTGGTCTTTACTTTAAACATATTTTATTTGCATGAACACAAATTGGATAAGACACAAACATTTGTATTAATTGGACAAACACATTAAGTGGCACAAAAAAAAAAGAAAGAAAATAGAAAAAAAAAAAAACAACAAGGAAAAAAATCAATTGAAAAAAGAAAAAAAAAAATACAAACAAAATACAACTGAAATTAGATGATGATGTGTGTGTGGTCATGTTTACTATCCAAGCAATAAGGAATCTATTTGACCCTCTAATAAACGCAATAACATGATTCCGATAACAATGAAGCAATCGTATGTGGTCCTTTATAATAGTCTACTTCAACCCATTCTACGGGTATAGTTCGTGTGTTAAGGTTAATCGCTGAAGATATTCCTTGTAACATTTAAAGATTGAATGCATATTTTTTTTTTTTTTTTGTATTTACATTTAAAATTCTTAACTTCATACAAAGCACTTCTTTGAAAAATCTTCATTATTTATCTATAATACTCCCCGAGGAACCCTGTTTTGTGTCAATTCTTCTCTAACTACCCGATTGAATTAATCAGCACGACTAAGTAAGGATATATTGTGTAGTTTGTAATTTAATTTGTGTTATCATTAAAATAGTGGGAAAAAGAAAAAGATTTCCTAATTGTCCTTTCAATATTTTTATTGTTGTGATTTAGACATCTCAAACAGATCTATCAAATATTCAACTCTGGTTCGTTTGGAACAAGCGCCAGTTAAAAAAGAAAAACAGAAAGAATTTTACTTGAAGTTCATAAAAAGTACATTGATATTGAATGTGTTCCTTCTTTTCTGTAGATAAGCTATTGAAGTTGTATTGTAGGTAGAAATCAACAAAGACTGTCCTTTGGAAATCCTCAGTGACAGCTAAACTGATCTCATCTCTTAAACATTAATGTGTTCTTCTAACTTATGAAGGACCCACACTACTTATATTAATCTGTTTTCATTAAAAGTCTCCTATCCAAACAGGGAAGTTCATTTGAACAGAGTTATATTAAGTTCTGGAGGATCATAGCATCAACCAGTCAATAGAATTACCTTCTTAGAGTGCGTTAAGTGGTGCAGCTGTAGGCAAGGAAAACATGAATATGAGCCTCTTGTATTTGAGAAACCGGTTGCTAAATTTCTATGAGATAATACTGAATAGTTTGAACATTGGATATAAAAAAAATCCACCACTTGTAAAACTGTCAAGCAAATACAGTAAACTTTTGACCTAACTTATACAACAGAATGTGAAAAGTCGTATTTATTGAAAACTTTAGAAAAAGGCAGAAATAAAAAGTCGAGGACTTATTATATCGAAATATCCAATAAAATTGAGGACATTCTATGCTCTTAAAGAAGATAAAATTTCAGCCACTACACCAAACTTTCAATTGTAGATATAATGTCAGAACCCCCTTATCTTGAGTGAACATTAAATTTTACTACTTCTCTTGAAAGGGATCTACCCTAAGTCACACTGAATAGTGAATAAAAAGGGTTTAAGGGGTGAAAGCTAAGTGTATTGGACATCTGATTAAGGTTATATTTGGCCATGGTATTGTCTGTTTTTCTTTGACATATGGTTTTGATTGCTTATTGGCATCTTCTCTCCTTGTTTGATCAAGGATATAATTTGTAAATTAGATGCTACAGTAGTTTTTCGATGTTCAAATCTTGTAAATCCATTTTGAATACACAAATCAAGATAGAAAACAAAAACGTATAGGAATCGCTTGAACTCAAATCAAACTGAGACCGGATGCGTCGACAGGGTAAGGGTATCATCAACTGTGCATGGATCAATCGCCATAAGAATCCACACTGAGAAACTATATCCCAATAGAGAATAGGACACTATCGTACCACCAACACAAGAGTCATTAGAGGCATTCGAATAGGAGATAATCATGCCATCTACACAAGAGTCATTAGAGGCATTCGAATAGGAGATAATCATGCCATCTACACAAGAGTCATTAGAGGCATTCGAATAGGAGATAATCATGCCGTCTACACAAGAGTCATTAGAGGCATTCGAATAGGAGATAATCATGCCATCTACACAAGAGTCATTAGAGGCATTCGAATAGGAGATAGTCATGCCATCTACACAAGAGTCATTAGAGGCATTCGAATAGGAGATAATCATGCCATCTACACAAGAGTCATTAGAGGCATTCGAATAGGAGATAATCATGCCATCTACACAAAAGTCATTAGAGGCATTCGAATAGGACACAATCGTTCCATCTACACAAGAGTCATTAGAGGCATTCGAATAGGACATAATCGTGCCATCTACACAAGAGTCATTAGAGGCATTCGAATAGGAGATAATCATGCCATCTACACAAGAGTAATTAGAGGCATTCGAATAGGAGATAATCATGCCATCTACACAAGAGTCATTAGAGGCATTCGAATAGGACACAATCATGTATCTATACAAGAGTCATTAGAGGCATTCTAATAGGACACAATCGTTTCATCTACACAAGAGTCATTAGAGGCATTCGAATAGGACATAATCGTGCCATCTACACAAGAGTCATTAGAGGCATTCGAATAGGAGATAATCATGCCATCTACACAAGAGTAATTAGAGGCATTCGAATAGGAGATAATCATGCCATCTACACAAGAGTCATTAGAGGCATTCGAATAGGAGATAATCATGCCATCTACACAAGAGTAATTAGAGGCATTCGAATAGGAGATAATCATGCCATCTACACAAGAGTCATTAGAGGCATTCGAATAGGACACAATCATGTATCTATACAAGAGTCATTAGAGGCATTCTAATAGGACATAATCGTGTATCTATACAAGAGTCATTAGAGGCATTCGAATAGGACACAATCGTTCCATCTACACAAAGAGGGACGAAAGATACCAGAGGGATAGTAAAACTCATTGATCGAAAACAAACCGACAACGCCATGGCCAAAAATAAAAAGACAAACAGACAAATAATAGTACAGATGACACAACATAGAAAACTAAAGACTAAGCAACACGAACCCCACCAAAAACTTGGGGTGATCTCAGGTGCTCCGGAAGGGTAAGCAGATCCTGCTCCACATGTGGCACCCATCGTGTTGCTTATGTTATTACAAATCCGGTAAATAGTCTAATTCGGTAAGTCACATTCGTGAAAAGGGAAGGGTATTGTAGTTACGACATAAGGAACATATCCGATATCATCTGTGAAACGGTTATTCCATAACGGTCAACCAACTCGTGATGGCGTCCGTAAAATTTACGAAGGGATGATTTCAACTTCACCATTTGGAACTCTTGGTTTAATAGCTTCCTTGTGAGCAGCAATCCTCTATCAAGGAAATCGTGATAGTAAAACAAGCCCGGGAATATCGTATCAATTGGGAGATATATACTCCGTATGCAGGCGCTGCTGGAATGTTGCTACATAGAAATGGAAAGTTCACAATTGGGAAGCTGAAATCATCTCTTTTGTCGTAAAGTTTTGTTTTCAACCGACTTTCATTGTCAATTTCTAGATGTAAGTCAAGATATGAGGCCAACTTAACTGTATCTGTAGTATCCTTTATCTCTAGTTCGATGGGATAGATTCGTTCAACATAGTCACCAAATTTTGTATTATTTAGTGAGAGAACATCATCTATATAGCGGAACGTAGAGTTAAAGGATATTGCTAACTTCTTATCTTTCTTCCTAAGAAGTTCCTGTATGAGTCAAGAGCCATTAGAGGCATTCGAATAGGACACAATCGTGTATCTATACAAGAGTCATTAGAGGCATTCTAATAGGACATAATCGTGTATCTATACAAGAGTCATTAGAGGCATTCTAATAGGACACAATCGTGCCATCTACACAAGAGTCATTAGAGGCATTAGAATAGGACATAATTGTGCCATCTACACAAGAGTCAGTAGAGGCATTCTAATAGGACACAATCGTGCTATCTACACAAGAGTCATTAGGGGCATTCGAAAAGGACATAATCGTGCCATCTACACAAGAGTCATTAGAGGCATTCGAATAGGACACAATCGTTCCATCTACACAAGACTCATTAGAGGCATTCAAATAGGACACATTCGTTCCATCTACACAAGAGCCATTAGAAGCATTCAAATAAGACACAATCTTTCATCTACACAAGAGCCATTAGAGGCATTCTAATAGGACCTGATCTTTCCATCTACACCAGAGCAGTTAGAAGCATTCCAATAGGACACAATCGTGTATCTATACAAGAGCCTTTAGAGGCATTCGAATAGGACATAATCGTGCCATCTACACAAGAGTTATTAGAGGCATTTGATTAGGACACAATCGTGCCATCTACACAAGAGTCATTAGAGGCATTTGAATAGGACACAATCGTGTATCTATACAAGAATCATTAGAGGCATTCGATTCAAAACATTAGGTAAGCCAAGTCAATAACAAAGTTGAATAGCAATAAAAACCAAACTTTTCAAGTTGAGAAACTTAAGAAAAATTTAACAAAACTAACGTCACAGTACCCAAATTGCACGGAGTACCCAAATTGCACCTATTTAGCAAAAAATGCAGAGGAAATCTTACAAGTTGTTGTCAGAGACTAAACAATTTGTATTTTTATGATTGGACATTATTCACGTCTAGCTAATTATATGTAGATATGCACACAACTTTCACAGTATATATGAACAGATGAAGCATTCACTGGAAAAAATAAACTCTATGGGAACGTCGCCATGCTTTTAAAATTGAGCAAATAAAATACGTTACAAGCGTCCATTTCTTCAAAAATGAATAGTAAGCATGGGCTATGTCAAATTGTTCTAAGGCCAAAATAAATAAATAGTGTGTTTCCGGTTTCCCGACCCTACCTCCGTTTCTGACGCCGACCCTAAACATTTTATTGACAAAAATAAAAAAAAATTTAAATCCGGATTTTTCGGTCTGTCCGGATCCGACTATTCGTTGAGAAAACTACAGATCTTCAAAACGTTTGATAGCAATGACCAATATGGAAAAGTCAAGTGTTTCAAAACCAAGATTTTAAATAAACAAGCATGGCTTTTCGACAAACGTGCAGCGTATTAGCTGTCAAATATGCGAAATGTGATCACATGGTTGCAAAATATAATGACATTAATTCTGGATAATTACGATATGATGAATCTTTTTAAAGAACACCATGATGGACCTATAGACGAAAAAATACGAAGTTGATGCATTTTGCTCAACTTCTTTGCACAGGTACAAGACGAGATTTTTTTTTAATATTTGTATATACAGTGAATATTAAGTGTATTCAGTATATATATACATATATTAACAAAATCTCGTTTTGTACCTGTGCTTCTTTGGACCAAAAGTCAGAATCGTTTCAGGTTGGACAGACTGTAAAACTATCTAATTCTGTCGGTTAATTCACAAATAATTTAAGAGTAAAATGAGATCAATTTACAGCTAAAATCAATCCAGCTTTTGTTGTAAAAAATGCTCTTACGAAATTTATTATGTTGTAAAAAATTGTTCTCAGGACGCAACATAAACGGCTGTTAATGCTTTTGAACATTTGACAGTTTGAGTTAATGACGACAAGGGGGCAGACAATGTGTAACGAGAAATCGAAAGCTTTCCCCAGCAGGCAGACATGGTGTATGATTCATGTTCATTTATAAATGAATCTGCCCCTGCACTATGTCTACTTTTATTCTTTTAAATTTTCTCTGGCTGGCCCCACAACAGTTTATACAAGAGAAGGAAAAAAATTCATGTCTTATTAATATCTACAATTTTTTCCATAGATTTAATAGGACAAAGATTCTCAATCTTCTCAAAACCTGGAATTTTAATATTGTCAGAACCCCACTCTTCAAGATTAAATTCTGTCACATCAAAACACATCTATTTATTAAATAAAGAGTGTGCAAGAGTATTACCCCTTGAAAAATCATAATAAGCCGCTGCTTAGCATCGAATTGCAGTGTTTTACTACTAAAAAAAAGGGGGTAGGAATCTGTTCATGTATACCCTGTGTGTCATTTACATTGTTATAGGTTCAACGAGGCCAAACATAATAATACCATGCCAGATTTTTTCACTGCCATTTTTGCTTTAAGATAATTAATCGGCAAGAACACATTCCTATTACGACCCATGAAATTCATAAAATTTGCATTTATTTTCATATTTCTTACAGAAAATTAAAAAAGATGTAGATTTAAGTACTATTATAAATATCAAAGAAACATGCAGGCACATTAAATGATTTCATTTGGAACCTTTTTCTGCTGTCATCGATAGAAAAAATAAAAAGTTTTCATAAAATAAAATGTTTTACCTACCTACCCTACCTAATTTTTTTCTGGGTGAAATAGGAAACACACTATTTATTTATTTTGGCCTAAATATTTGAAGAAATAAAACAAAACATCTGTTATACGATTTTTAAGGATGTGAATTTAAGCATGGATGCAATTTGGGTACTCCTCATTACAGAATCATGGATCGTTTGGAGGTCGGTTCAAACCTATTTTTCTATGGTTCAATATGGATTCAAAATTGAATTGGTGGAACTATATAGCACATAAGGATACATCTACAAAATAAACCCAGAATGGAAACTTTTGTCTGGATCATAAATAAACGTAGGTGAAAAAAATTGACAAAATAGGTGCAATTTGGGTACCCTCTCGTTAGCGATGTAGATTACAGTCAGGACAATGTTTGTCTAGGAAGTGATCCAAAATGGTACCTGGCCTCTCTTCTATTCATATCCATTAAACTAAACTAATCTTATAAATTCTAATCCAAGACACTTAAATTCGGCAGAACATTAGAAATCGTATTAGAGGTGGGCTTCTGTTATTTGTGAGTAGTCCGCGAACTTATCCATGTGTCCAGACCTTTTTCCGTTTTAATTCATACATCCAAAGATGGCAAGTATTTTACATGAGCCTTGAAGGTACACACCTATATATATATATAATTATAAAATGTTACAAGTTTAACATTGTTTTCGTTCCTGGAGTTTTGTACAACCTGACAAATTCTACTTTTGCCACATTTTGAGCCATTTCAAAACGCTTCTGAATGAACTGGTACATTGAAAGATATTCAAAGACGATTTATAATTACTTGTCATCATGATGATATATCCTTGACATGACCCGTCCAGATGTTTCCTTACTTTTAAACTTGTATTCCTGGTTTCTGTTTCTTTGACTATACCCCACACTTGTTTTATTCGTATTATTTATTCATTTATGTTTTCTATTTTAATAACGCTCTGAAATTTCTAAATTCAAATTTATTTTAAACTACCGGTAATGCGAGTCATTAATGAAGTTATAGACCACCCCCTTGCAAAGTCCATGCTTTAAATAGAAGGTGCACAAATACATTTTATGGTTAAGACGGTGAATAAATTTCCATAAATTGTAGTAAGGGGTTTAGAAGGAGTTATGGATACAAAATTGAAACCCTAAAATTCAGCTAATGGCAAAGTCCATGCTTTGGTAAGGGGAACCCCAAAACAATTCGGACAAAAAAAGGGGTGCACAATGCCATTATATTGTGAAGATTCTAAGAAAGTTTCATTAAATTATGATTACGGGTGTTGGCAAAGAAGCAAATAAATTAAAGATGCATATTATAGCCAGATAGTGTGCAGATATTACCAGGTCAATGTAATCCCAAAGAAAACCCACAAATATCATTCATATAAAGAAATATAATAGAAGGTTCAAAAGTACACCTTGTGAAAAGTAAAATAACAAGAATACCGAACTCCGAGGAAAATTCAAAACGGAAAGTCCCTGATCATGGCAAAATCAAAAGCTCAAATACATCAAACGAATGGATAACAACTGTCATATTCCTGACTTGGTACAGGCATTTTCTAATGTAGAAAATGGTGGATTAAATCTTGTTATATAGCTAACTAAACCTTTCGCTTGTATGACAGTCGCATAAAATTCTATTATATTGACAATGATGTGTGAACAAAACAAACAGACATAATAGGTAAAAATGTCAACATAGGGGTACAACAGTCAACATTGTGTTATAATCTTAATCACTATGAAAACAAACAAATATGTAACAAATAAACATTGTGTGTAAAACTCTGTAAAAGTTCATGACATTACGTCAAGCGGTTCAGGAGAAATTGCTAATGCAAAAAAAGGACAGAAGAAAGAACGAACGAACGGACGGGCTCCATCATGCGTCACCATCCCTATATACAGCCCGCTTTAGAAATTTAGAAAATTGTAGATTTTTCAAATGTAAGTGAATCAATTTTATCTAATAGCTAAAAGCTTGAAAATTGCACGCAACAATACATTACTCCTGTCCGAAACTTAATCGAAACCTATTCATTTGAAAATGCATTTGAAATGAGGCGCCAGTGTAGTTGGTCAGTTATCTCTCTAACATAAAAACGGTCATGGTATTTAGTCATACAAGGAAAATATCTTTTTCTTTAGAGGAAATTGGATTCGCATGATAATTTGAATAGAATTTTTTTTCTTTAAAATGGAATTTCTCTTTTGAATTGATTTAAACAAAATCTATCTACAGAGTTTAAATTTCACACTCAGTTGGCGTACATATAAGGACAAATATGTTCTCATACTTCTAGTCAAAGCTTTAGACTATACCTTTTTAGTTCCTGTCTGAATGATGCACACAATTGTATTTAAAATATGATTATTGTATTAACATCTGATTACATTAATTTCAATTTAAATATTATAGAAAAACCATTCAGTTATAAAAGGTTGATGAATTACAAGATTTAGCTACTTATGACCCAGTACTTGATAGTTGTCAATTTTTGCATTGTTAAACTATTATTGGATATAAGAAAGGTGAGTTTTAACGACTTTTAAATTATACTTTAGTTTCATTGATGTAAACATAGTCGTTAATTATTTAAAAAAAACCGCCAAACATAACGGTTTTATGTAATATTATACTGTTTCATTTAAAATAGCTACCCGGTTGACTAATTGCAGTAATCTTTAAAGGAACAATGAACACGTGATCTATTAAAGAAGCATGTACTAACAAGGAATCGCAGTTAACATTCAATGAATTTTACTTCCGTAATTCAAAAGTTGTAATCTCTTATTAGTCGCAGGAATATATGTCCGTGTGTAATGATTAAAATGGGAATACATTTATCAAGAGAACCTGCATAACCAATTCCATGTTTTTGAAGTCCACATTTTGCTACAAGACACGTGTAAGTATACGAGCAATACAAAGTCAAATTTCCACGCTATTTTAACACATATTCAAAGCCACTTGTCTGTTCAGGTAGGGTTT
Organism: Mytilus coruscus; assembly: GCA_017311375.1. NCBI lineage: Eukaryota > Metazoa > Mollusca > Bivalvia > Mytilida > Mytilidae > Mytilus > Mytilus coruscus. Next base: position 78,125,751 of record CM029599.1, on the reverse strand, counting down.
TTCGAAAAAAGAATCTTCCCACGTTTTTTTCATTGGATAGCTATAGTGCAGTATGTCAAAGTAAACACAAAGAACCATACAGTAATGTATGTTAAATCCTAGTCAAACATTCTACAATTTTTGCAATACATTTATATTTCCCTCTTAATTTAGACCGTCGCATGATACATTTACTTTGCAAAATTGATTCATCATAAAAAATGGATGGTATTTAAAATTGACAAAATGTAGCTAAAATCTTCGATTACACTATAAACTTGTGGACTTACTATTCAGTTTCTATACTGAATTCACCTACTTTAGCATAGGTTTTCACAAAGAAAGTGTGCGTATTGAATGCTCATGATTTCCTTTCGGTTTAACTTTTGGTAAATGAATGCTGTGTGTTCGTAGGCTAGTTCAGCGACATTATACTTATTGTCATTTTGGAGCGGAAATAATTGTATTGTCCTGGCCATCGATAAAAAGTGCTATGTTACCTTAAAAGGTTTTTGCGAATGCTGGAATGGGGAAAAAGTTGTTTTTAAAAAGATATTTTGGTGCGATATAATCTGTACAGTTCAATGCACCGTCACTTTTCACTGCATGAGTGAATGTGAAAAAACGGTAATGTGTGTCAGGACAGGTAATCATAAACCATCTGTGATTGGATGGATGTCGGATGAAAGCAGGGTAATCAATACAAGGTTCCATCATGAGAACTCGTCAATATACACGTAAGTTCTTTACTGATATTAATTTCAATGATAAAACCGGAGACCAGAATTTACGAAATATGATTCTCAGAACAGAATTGATATTTATGTTGGATATTTAAAGACCATTTTCGAGGCATACCCGATACCTGGTAGCTTGCTGATTTACTGGTTATCATGTATTTGTGTGTTTATACTATAAATGTTATATAAATTCAGTGTAGAGTATTGGAAATTGAATGATTTCCCTTGAAAACTTGAATAAAGTCGATCAATTTTAGTTCAGGTGAACCTCATTAAAGAAAAATCTTCAATTCTTATAATTACATTTTTTAAAATGCTTTAACCATGCAATTACAATCAATATATATCAAATTTTTCGTTTATTTTACTGTGTATTGTAAAAATAAATGTACATTGTATTGGGAAATAAAATGTTATGATATTATAGCTTGCGATTGGTGTCAGCTTATCAAAATTATGGACTTAAAAAAACATCTATGTAATGCAATAATTGTCCTTTATAATGACAGCACTATTGGATTACTCATTATAACTCAAATCAAGTTGTTAAGAGATATTTGACCGTAGCATACAAAGTAAATAAATCATTACAAAAATATTTACCTGTAACCATAAGCAAAAGCTACGTATGCATATCAAGGTTGATCTCAAAATACTAAATTTCTTTTCACGGTTTCATGCATTTGTTTATGAAAGTTCATTTGATGTGGGTTATCGGTATTTCTTCTAACTTTACGGGTGACTAGTAAAGAAAACTTCCTTACAAAATGAAATATGAAGTGACGGCTTTGTTATAGTCTATACACACATTCTTAAAGGATATTTTGACATTCACGAAATAAGCCCTTTATACTTAAACTTAACAAACTTCGCAATAATTCTAGATTCTACCACATTACAATACACGTATGTATATACTCTCTGATTCTGCTATCATTAAGTCATACATCTAGTTTTTGAAATAAAAGTAATGGTAACCAAGAACAGCCCCTCCCAACCGAACCCCCCACCACCAACAGTCGTGTCCTATCATATGTGCAGCGATGAATTATTTTTTTTCAAGTATCATTTACGCTATTTTGGTAACAAAATCCCTGAAATATTAAATTTTAAAAATGTTAGAATTAATATTAGTTCAGGTGAACTTTAGTCAACTGCTTCCAATCACAATATTTCATAACTTTCTTCAACAGCAAGTGTATATAGGACTGAGTGGTGGTTCATATAAAGCTTTCATTGGAGTTTTTCATTACAAAAATTCAAACCATTTAAAAAGGTCAAGATAGTCCAATGTCATGTTGTCAGCTAAAGGGCAAAAGTTTCAATAACCACTAGATAAATCATTGAAGGAAATGACATGTAAAGTCTATCAACATATTTTACAACTCTATCCAACAAAAGACAATCTTTGCCATACCAAAAAAGATTTTTTTTTTTCTTTTTTACTGAATGGCAAATACTAAATAAATTAACTTTAATTCTGAAGTATTCATACACAGTTATTGGGAGCATATTCAAATAATACAAAACTCTTGTTTGCTTTTTTACGAAAGCAGAACCTTGAGGTAAAAATTTAGGTCGGACAACTGTATGATGTAATAACTGTTGCCCAATCAACTTAATCAATCGAGAGGAAAAACCATGTAAACCACATAAATTATTTCCTTAAATATTATGCGATCAATTTGATCAAGGATTTGTATAGTAAGGTCTTACTATACAAATCCTTGATTTGATCAGTGTATCATAGAATAAAGGAAACATGCTTGTATAACACTATAGGGGTGTTAAGTAAATAGTGATTTGTTTTAGTCAAACCATAATTACTACGTTTAAAGCGCTTTTCTTTGTAGGATACCTACATCAAAATTACAATGTTTCAGTGTAAATATAAAGATAAGAAGATGTGGTATGATTGCTAATAAACATTTTCGAAAACTATCCGATACAGACGCTTACACCTACGCCTATGTTTTTTTAAAAGGGGTCATCTCAATATGTGCAACGACCAGAGGCATTTATATATTATTTTTTTTTCTAATTTACATTTTGAATACTGTATAAAACTTTTATTTTGAATTATTTGCTACTTTATTAGCTCAGTTTAGTAGATGGAGAATTGATCGATCTTAATATTGTACTTTGGAAAAAAAGGGGGGCTTTGTGTAAATTAGTAAAACTTTAATCAGAAACAGAACGTATAAATATATAGATTTTAATATGCGTTATCCTTTGTGTCATCAGGGCGGGACGGAATTTTACACCGGTGTTCAAAATACATTGTAAAATTCCGTACATCCCTGATAACACTAAGAAAACGAATTTTATTTCTTATGAAACTTTCCTTTACTAATTTTTATACCTGGGTATAAAATTTAAAAAAAAATTCGTATGAAGAACTTTCACTTCACAATTCAGCACTGGTGTTGCTGCGCGTTTTCAAATATACATATATTTTTTGTAAAGATGGAAAGGTGGGGGTCAAATTTTATTTTTATGTTTAGTTTTGGGAAATTGTATTTTTGGAACTTTCGGCAAAAAAAATGTTTTTTTTTATTTTGGCAAAATTTTGTTCTTTTTTGATTTTTTAATTTTTTTTTATTACTTATTGCATTTCGTTTTTACTTTTATCAGTTATTTTTTACTTTTGGCATTTAATTTTTGATGGAATTTTACACTACAACCGTTTTTATTTTATACTTGAGTCACCGAAACGTCCATTACACATCCTAAGACCTGTTGATTTACATTGTTAAAATATATTTCCTTGCTTCATAAGAAATAAGCTCTAATGTTCATGAAGATGGAAAATAATGTGATTAAATTCAGCATAAGATATCAAGGTTTTGCCATCAACAACAAACTCTCCACATAACAAAAACCTTGAGATATGACTTAAGACAGTCATTATTTGTAACGAGGTCCTGATCTGGGAAGGCGCATAATACATGGTGGGACTAAACAAGTGTTTTATTTCGCAACCCTCCCCCTTTTTTGTTCGTTCAGTGGACATATAAGGGACTTAAACACATGTAACAAATATCATTACAGTAAATCATTTCACATTTTTTGTAACTCTATAATTACGGTATGAATGATAACAAAAGCTCAAGTACAAAAATAATGATAATGTATACCATATCGAAAATGCTCTCTGTTATAGATTACAAGCTGAAAGTACTTCTTAACATGCTGCCCCAGACTCTTCTATTGGTTATTGTACTTCGCATCAGATTTTCATGCCATAAAAAGTACAGGAAGCCAAAATCTTGTGCAATCCCCAGAACACACTTCCTGCAATAAGCACAGTTCACATCTTTGTTCTTTAGCTTTGATATGGATAGTTGGCTCTATAGCCATACCTTTTTATATTGTTTAGAATGTCAATGCAGAAAAAAACTAACGGACCATTTTAGTCTTTTGTCTATCTAATAAGAAATCTTTGTAAATCACATTTATTTACAATGATAAGGAGATGCTTCTTTGCAGGTATACGTCAATGAGACAGCGACTGAACGACATACCAAAAAAACATCTAGAAATCAATATACGGTCTTCAACAATAGACAAAAGTCTATACAATATGTTAAGCTTTAACGTGCACCTAATTTAGAAAAAGGTGTGAACAACTTTAACAGAGACAACCAACAGATAGGCCATCTTCCAAGCATTCAAAAGACGCTACACTTCGCCAGTAAAACGGTATTTTCGACCTTCAAATCCCCAATTGACAATGGCAACTCTTCAAATAAAGTACTAATATTCTTTTATTTTGCTTGAGCGCCCAAACCTTAGTTTTTTTTTAAATACCAAAACTGTGCAACTGAAAGCTAATTTCAAAATGAAGTAATCGCCAGTCAGTTGAACAACATTAAGTACAACTAATTGTTTAGAAATGCAGCTGTGAAAAGTTATTTGAAGTTAGCAGTATCCTGTAACTTTACTTTCCGCTATAAAGATGATGTTCTCTCACTAGATAACTCAAAATTTGGTGACTATGATGAACGCATCTGTCCCATCGAACTTGAGATAAAGGATACAACAGATACAGTTAAGTCTGCCTCATATCTTGACTTACATCTAGAAATTGACAATGAGAGTCGGTTGAAAACAAAACTTTACGACAAAAGGGATGATTTCAGCTTCCCTACTGTGAACTTTCCATTTCTATGTAGCACATTCCAGCAGCGCCTGCATACGGAGTATATATCTCCCAATTGATACGATATTCCAGAGCTTGTATTTCCTATCATGATTTCCTTGATAGAGGTTTGCTGCTCACAAGGAAGCTATTAAACCAAGAGTTCCAAGTGGTGAAGTTGAAGTCATCCCTTCGTAAATTTTATGAACGCCATCACGAGTTGATTGACCGTTATGGAATATCCGTTTTACAGATGATAGCGGATATGTTCCAATTGTCGTAACTACAATCCCGCCCCCCCTCTCCCCGAGTGTGACCTACTGAATTTGACTTATTACCAGGTTTGTACTAACATGAGCAACACGACGGGAGCCACATGTGGAGCAGGATCTGCTTACCCCTCGGGAGCACCTGAGGTCACCCCCAGGTTTTGGTGGGGTTCGTGTTGCTCAGTCTTTAGTTATCTATGTTGTGTTTTGTGTACTGTTGTTTGTTTGTTGGTCTTTTTCCTTTTTTAGCCATGGCGTTGTCAGTTTATTTTTGACTTATGAGTTTGAATGTCCCTTTGGTATCTTTCGCCTTCCTTTTGAAGAGATCGGGAAATACAGAAAAGAAACAAGAATATGTCCATAGTACACGGATGCCCCACTCGCACTATCATTTTCTATGTTCAGTGGACCGTGAAATTGGGGTCAAAACTCTAATTTGGCAATAAAATTAGAAAGATCATATCATAAGGAACATGTGTAATAAGTTTCAAGTTGATTGGACTTCAACTTCATCAAAAACTACCTTGACCAAAAACTTTAACCTAAAGCGGGAGAGACGGACGGACGAACGGACGCACAGACCGAAAAACATAATGCCCGTCTACTATCGTATGTGGGACATAAAAATCAACAAAAAAAACAGTCGCAACTTTCATCAATTAAATACCGAACAATGCATCAATATTCTAATTTACGTGAGTAATGACACACTCTTACAATAGCTGTAGTTTATACGTGCTGTCCCTCTATTCTTTATTTATTGTAGTTAATAATAATAGAGAGTTGGCACGTATAAACTACTGTTATTGTATAATTGTTTGGATAATAGCAAGTACACATTGAATAAGAGATAATAAGAAGAAATATTTAAAGAAAATTTACAAAAAAATCGAAAAAGGGGCAGGGTCCATGACCCAAGTACCTGGGCTGTGGATGTACCGTAATTTTATTTATTGAACAAAAATCACATAGAGACAACGACAACTGACGAGGTCCAATAGAGGGTGAAACTTTTGATTATTTAATTGTACTGAACCTTGTCATTAATGGGTACAAAACCATGTCCTTACTAGATTTGATTTGATTTGATTTTTGGTGTTTTAACGCCACTTTTAAGCACCGCTTTTGGGCTATTTCGTGGCGGCCAGTTTTTATTGGTGGAGGAAGCCGGAGTGCCCGGAGAAAACCACCGACCTTCGGTAGGAAAACTGACAATCCTAGTCAATTAAGATTGGAGTCGAGTGCACCCGCACGAGCGGGGTTCGAACTCACAACCTCAGTGTTGACTGGCTAGTGATTACAGTAGTAACTACTTAGACCACTCGGCCACCGAGGCCCCTCCCTTACTAGATAGTGAGTGGGAAAACACATGATACAGTGAAGAACGCATCAGATTTGATCCAACTAATATAGAAGACATTCTTAGTTTAAACATTAATGCATTGAAAAGGATGAAATATGGAGTATGCAAATGAGGCAACACTATCATGGAGTGTCTGCAAATGAGGCAACACTATCATGGAGTGTCTGCAAATGAGGCAACAATATCATGGAGTGTCTTTGAATGAGGCAACACTATCATGGAGTGTCTGCAAATGAAGCAACACTATCATGGAGTGTCTGCAAATGAGGCAACACTATCATGGAGTGTCTGCAAATGAGGCAAAAATATCAAGGAGTGTCTGCAAATGAGGCAACAATATCATGGAGTGTCAGCAAATGAGGCAACACTATCATGGAGTGTCTGCAAATGAGGCAACAATATCATGGAGTGTCTGTAAATGAGGCAACAATATCATGGAGTGTTTGCAAATGAGGCAACACTATCATAGAGTGTCTGCAAATGAGGCAACACTATCGTAGAGTGTCTGCAAATGAGGCAACAATATAATGGAATAACTATGTAAGGAGATAAATTCAGATTGATGAAACAAACATGGAGAATAGCATTGGATAAAAATAACAGAGACCAGCTTTGATCAAAAGTGGTTGACGGAAACCAATTCAAATTCAGACTATTAAAAGGAAAAATATCCGCAATTAAGATATGCATAATTTATTTGTAACTATACAAAACTCCCATGACGAACATGTGGCATCCACTATCCTTAGGAACGATGTAACGCTTGTCAAGCAGAATTTATCGATAACCTTATAACGGACATGATACACGCTTTTTTTTTTAATCAATATGATTTACAGAAATGTGAAATAGAGGTAGATATATACCTTTACTGCATACATACTAATAATGATAATAGTATACATGTTGTCTTCTTCTATTGGTCTTCAGTTGTCCATCAAAGTTGATGATTAGTAAGTGCATCCATTTTTCTTATCTTATAAACAAGTGTTATTAGGGAATGTTAGATTGCAAGAGCGTGTAGGGATTATTAGATCCAAAATGCTTGTAGGGGTTGTTAGTTCCAAAGTGCGTGTAAGGAGAGTTTTTCTCTAATGCGTGTAGGGATTATTATTTCCTAAATGCTTGTATATATTGTTAATTCCAATCTACCTTTAGGGATTGTTGATTCCAAAGTGCCTGTAGGGATTGTTATTTCCTAAGATCGTTTAGGGGTGTAAGTTCCTAAGTGCCTGTAGTGATTGTTAGTTCAAAAGTGCGTGTAGCAATTATTAGTTTCCAAGTGCGTGTAGGCATTGTTAGTTTCCAAGTGCGTGTTGGAATTGTAAGTTTCCATGTGCGTGTATGAATTGTTAAGTTTCCAAGTGCGTGTATGAATTGTTAGTTTACAAGTACGTGTAGGGAATAATAGTTTCTAAGTGTCTGTAGGGATTGTTAGTTCCAAAGTCCCTGTAGGAAAAGTTAGTTTCCAAGTGCTTGTAGGGATATTTAGTTCCCAAATGCGTGAAGGGATCGTCAGTTCCAAATTGCCTTTATGGATTGTTAGTTCCTAAGTGCCTGTAGGGATTGTTAGTTCCAGCGTACCTGAAGGAATTGTTAGTTTCCAAGTGCGTTCAGGAATTGTAAGTTCCTAAGTGCCTGTAGGGATTGTTAGTTTCCAAGTGTATGTAGGGATTGTTTGTTTACAAGTGCGTGTAGGAATTGTGAAGTTTCCATGTGTCTGTAGGTATTGTTAGTTCACAAGTGCGTGTAGGAATTGTTAAGTTTTCAAGTGTTTGTAGGAATTGTTGGTTCACAAGTGCGTGTAGGAATTATTAAGTTTCCAAGTGTTTGTAGGGATTGCTTCTTATTATGAATAAACCATATCCCTTAATTTCCCATTACATTTACATATTAAGTATCTTGTACTGCGTGGATGCCGTAGAATGTTTCCACGTGTTTGAGGTGTATGTTCTAATTTTTGATAATTATGGCGAATTCATTCTTGAGATAACTCGATGTGGTCTATGGTAACCTAAAAGGTTGTATAATTTGATGTGGCCCATGGTTAGCTAAAAGGTAATTGACTTGATGTGGCCTATGGTAAACTAAAAAAAGGTTGTATAACTTGATATGGCCTATGGTAAGCTTAAAAAAGGTTGTATAACTTGATGTGGCCTATGGTAAACTAAAAAAGGTTGTATTGTTTCTCTTGATGTGGCCTATGGTAAACTAAAAGGTTGTATTGTTACTGTGTATTTTACACTGGTAATGATATAGAAGTTTTCTGTTAGTTTATAACATTGATAGGTCATCTCCTATACAATGTACATCAATCGATATAAATGAAGATATTGAATGTATGTATACAGTAAGCAATATGTTATAGTGACACCTGTAATACCTACAATGTTGTCATCAGTTAAAAAATATATCTGTTGTTTTACAAATGAACAAATGCTACATGGTAAGTACTGATTTAATGCATTTCATATAACCCTGTACTCACCTTGTATTCCAAGTAATAATCACTTGTGCTAACTTATTGACTACCATTTTATAATATTAATGGATATCGATGGTTCAGTTGTTTTTGAAATAACTGTATCAATCTTGATTTTCACAATTGTGTTTTCAATTATACCGATACGAAAAGTGGAAGTTTCATTACTGTTTCTGTATATCTGTGCATCTATCAACTACTCTTTTTTGCAACACGTTGCTTTAAATTCACAGAAGACAAGTACTAACACCAGAACTTTTATTATCTGATCGTTTCTGTACTATAAAATTCAATAACGTGTGATTGTTTTTGGATATAATACAAATAATATAAAAATAATGAGATCTGGTGTGGTTGCAAATGAGACACCTATCCACCAAAGACCAAATAACGCAAACATAAGCGACTATGTAGGCAACTATAAAGGCTGTCGTACTGCCTTCAACATTGAGAAAACCCATACCGTATACTAATAGTATTTAAAAGGCCCCGACATGCAAAATGTTAAAAATTTTCAAACTAGAAAAACCAATGTTTAACTAAATCAAATTTGCGGAGCTTTAGAAGTTAGCCGAATGCGGCGGATTTAGACGATTTGTGAAATTCGTGAGAAAACAACTCCAGGTCGCTCTATAAGTTGAAGCGAGTTAACAAATGTATATGCTATACAAAAACAGAAAAATAAGAAATATGGTATGACACAAGACCAATATAACTGTCATGTGTTACATATACAGGTGTCAACCTTGAAAAAGATGTAAGATGTGCTATTTCTCACAGCTGTAAGAATTGCTTTACTGTCGCAATTTCAATTCATTAGTTTGTAAATAACGAATAATTATAATAAACAAAAATAAATTGGTGATAGTAAGATTAAATCATTTTTACGCACAGCACTAAGTGTTAAACATATTATCCTTTATTCTACAGACACTGATCTGCCAGATACCCTTCATAATTTATTAGATTTCTTATTTATATTAATCATATTTTGCCTTCAAGAAACTGACTTTTTGATTTAAGAAAACTGTTAAAAGTGCAAAATCGACTAATTTTGAAATTCTCAAATAGTATAATATTTCTAAAAATATAAACAATGAACAAAATTCCACCAACGCCTATGGAGTAGATATCTCCTAATTGATACGATATGCAAGAGCTTGTGTTTCCTATAATGATTTCTTTGATATAGTGTTGCTGCTTACAATGAATGTTTTAATCCAATGTTTATGGAATATCTGTGTCACAGATGACCACTACTATGTTTCAATTGTCGCAATTAAGGCATTCCCATTAACTTTTCCTCTATTGTGACATCACCGAATAAAAATTATCACCGAATTTGAATTTATCATGAGCAACATGACTGGTGACACAAATGGAGCATGGTCTGCTTTCCGATGCGGAGCACTTGAGATAACCTTCGTTGTTTTAGGGGTTTGTGTTGCTCAGCCTTTAGTTTTCTATGTTGTGTGTTGTAAACTGTTGTTTGTCTTTCGTCGTTTGTCGTTTTTGCCATGGTTTTGTCGGTTTGTCTCTGTCTCATGAATTTTGATTGTCCCTTTGGTATCTTCCGTTTCTACTTTTTTTCGTCTTTCCCCGAACTGATGTTTTGTTCCAATGTGTTTCACACGAAGACTATAATGTAAATCGATGATCTGTTAGGGTAAAGCTGTTTGTAATTGCCCCCTTCTGTAGGCCTGTGTATTACACAATTTTCAGAGTGTAGTAATATCAAAACAGCAAAAATACTAAATAAGAGAGACGTGCCATATATATACATAAGGGAAACGTCGTTCACAGAAATTATTTATATTGTCTAATTGCATTTTTATACAAAAGGTAGATTTTGTGGCAACTCAAGACAAGTCTTTTACAAAACATCCACAGACCTGATTACTAAGACTTTCGTTATAACATTTGAAACCTAGATTACACACTAGTTTATTCATGTTGTGCTAGAGTTTTGTTTACAAAAACGTCATAAACAATTTTGCAATCCTAAAAAAAACTCGTGTTGAGTCGCTAAAGTCGAGAGCACCCTAAATGGTGTACTTTAATTGGACCATATTTGTTCTTGTCTTAATTACTATCGTTATTTAAAAACTGCTTTAGAGAAATCATTGTAAGCACTATACATGCACTAATCACCTATCTACTTGGTACAGATTTTTCAAACATAAGAGTTTACGCGGAAAGGCTATGGATTGTCTATAAACTTTCCATATGTTTAGCATTAAAACAACAAAAGGGTACATAATCCTTAAAATGTGTATTACTGTTCGGTGTTAGCCTAGGCTCCGTGTTGAAGACCGTACTTTGACCTATAATGGTTTACATTTATAAATTTTGACTTGGATGGAGAGTTGTCTCATTGGCACTCATACCACATCTTCTTATATCTATTAAAGTCCGGTGAAGATCATCAATTTAACGGAAGGCTTGGGTTCCTCTGAAGTTTCGAAGGAAACATATATCTAGGGGAAGCATTTATGGCTTTCCTTGTTTAGATGGATGCATTATGGAATAAATGGTTAGCGGTTTTCTTTTTTAATACAGTTCACCCCTGAAAAGCAAAAACCCTAACTGGTTAATCTGTAGCACGAGCCATTTTCTATTTCCGTTTACCTTACTATCATATTGTCAAGCTAGAAGTTACAGTTATTTTTGAAGATTATTTAGATATTATAATAAAGTTATAGCTTTTCGTTTGTTGTTTTGTACATAAATCAGATCGTTAGTTTTTTCGTTTGAATTATTTTACTTCTGTCATGTCGGAGCCTTCATAGCTTGCTATGCGATGTATTTTTTTTTTATAGTTGAAGGCCGTGCGGTGACGTCTCTTGTAGAAAGTTGTTTTATTGCCAAGCATACCATATGTTCTTATTTGTATACAGGGGAGGGTTTTAAAGACAAAAGTTGTCACAATATTTTTACTTGAATACTAAGGACTTTATAACATAAACGGTAATAATTTGACTGCACCAGATGCTCAAAGCAAAAATATTATAAAACCCAAAACTAATCCAAAAATTGAAACCTGGTAAAACCAACAAAAACAAAAAGGTATAGCCAAATTCGGGCAATTAATCAGAGCTTTGCACAAGAGAGATATATTCCTTTATTTGAAATAATTTTTCGAAATTTTGTAACCGAAAATTTAGATAACATAATATATATTTTCATGCCAGCACCGAAGTACTGGCTACTGGGCTGGTGATTCCCTCAGGGAATAACAGTCCACCAGCAGATGTATCGATCCATTGGCAGTAATTTACTGCACCAGATGCGCATTTTGACAATTTGTTGATAATTACAATAGCTGATCACCTGGTGGAAAACAATTTACATTTGCAAAATTAAAAAACAAATCCAAGGTGAAACTTTTACGTTTTCAGGCGCCTAAAATATTTTCATTTATTTTAAAATAAAATGTGAATGACGTTTCTATTTATTATCCATAATATCCTAAGTATTTAATGACATGAGAGCAGGATTATTTTCGCTTAATATTTGCATTTGATACTTATAGTTAAAGTCTTCCGTGTAGATGAGGTTATTCTACTGTGTACATCGGTAGATGATAACCAATTTGTTGGTTCAAGAATACAGTGATAATTGAATAAAAAAAATAATAATCTTTAAAATCAAATCCGTTACTGACGTCCCTAAAAAAGTAGTCAAAATTGAATTAATATTTGGGTTGACACATTACAAGTATCATGTCCACATCAACATTTGGTTGGCATATTACATGTATGAATTTTGATTTTAACCTATCACATTTGTCGACAAAAATAAACTATTTACTTGTTTACTTGTTGTTAACTCAAGTGTTTTTTTAATGGATTATGTGTTAAGAGTTAATAGGTTGAATTATCAATGAAACTTTTTTGTCATTTAGGCGTTTTTGTTATACCACCCTTTTTATTAAAACAATCCATCTCTCGCACATAATTTCTTTCTTGTTCAATAAAATTCTGAGGTTTTATAGTCATAAAACGTACTACCCTCTTTACAAACAAAATCGATCTCACGCACACCTGAATACTTTTGAATGTTTATAAATAAACTGCATTCACCTTTATACTTCATTTTAAAAATTTTCTGTGCAGTTAAAAAAGCAATTAGATATGGCAAAATTTAAAGGGAGTGATTTTGTTTCACAATAACTAGCTGGAACCAAATTGCGTTCATTTTTTTTTTTTTTTTCTATTTTTAAAGTTGTTAAAGAAATGTTTATTACTCTGTTCAAGTGCTATTGTAAGTACATGTATGACTTAAATATCGTCTATTCAGTGTTAGAAAACATAAATTCGCCAAGTTTAGATGCAATCAAACGGGAAATGTTTAACCAGTTGTATTGAATACTAAAATATTTCATCTACAGTGGGATAATTTGAAAAAAAAACTATTGCAAGATAAATTTCGGCACATATTTTTTTTCAAAGGGAATATTCCTCGTCCCTTGTTTTGTTGTTGAATCCAGGAATCGATGAAATAGAAAAAAATGAAGTTTTTGTCAATTTTCTATCATTCGTTGTGACGCGATTTTGTTTTCTCTCTCAAAGAATGAGCAATGTAACAAACATCAGCAACCACAGTAAACTATATCACCTACTTACTAACACAGGGTAGTACGGGCTTCTTATCAACAGCAGTTATCATAAAAATTGGGTGCTGGTACCTAGACAGAGTACTAAGCCCAGGACTAGCCCAAAGCTTGTCAACTATATTTTTCCTCAAAACAGAAGTTCTTCAAAAAACTTTGTTATAAACAATGCTATAGTATCTGTTCCTGTTGGAATACTGTTATCTCAGTGGAAACAACATTACAGAATATTTCTTCCATTTAGAATTACTACTTTAAAAGAACTTGTATTCCAATGTAACGAAATAGAAGTTCCTTCATAATATAAGTTCCAAGTGGAAGAAATATTACACTATTTGTTCCTTACGGAATAAGGTTATGGCATAGTTATAACAAAGTTTCCAGTGGAACTTCTGTTAGGCGGAACACAATATACGTTGTCACCATGACATTCTATTCCATGACATAATTGGTTCTCCTGGCTAGACCACATTGCCATGTTTTTTGTTTTGTTTTTTTTTTTTTTGTTGATTTTTTTTTCATATTGTATCTCATACTACACCAATGTTAACTCACCTCTACCATACTATGTATTATTTGTATACTAGTATATGGGTCATTTAAAAAAAATGTCAAATCTTGAAATTGCAAAATTGAATAAAATTTATTTAAACCACCCTCTTCATAAGCAAATCAAAATGAACAATACTTATTGTGCAACATATTGAAAGATACAATCTTGATAATGTCATACAAGAATATATTGAAACATCTTTTGATAGGTGGTGCAATTTTTTGTCTCTCCTGTTACCATGTTCAAAAGAAATTTTGGGTTATTTAGAAAAGGTTTCGATAAGATTTTAAGTTTGTTTTTCATTGCCAATAAGATGGTTTTCGAAAGTAAAAACGTCTATGTATTTTCATTCTGTATAATGATAATTTTCTATGTGGTACAGAAAAATACCTCTAAAAATTGATTTTCAAAAGTTATAAAAATAACCACCAGCAATATAAGTCTAAGATAGTAATTCATAATGTTCAGCATTTTTTCTCTTTCTAATAAACCCAACATCAAGTAATTTCCTTGCATGTTGGTTTACTTTTGTTGTTTTGTTTTGGTAACAGGAAAGTACGTTAACGATATATCACCATATTTTAAGTTCTATCCTGTTACCCTTTTTTTGTCTATCCTGATACCGATAGCAGTAATGCATTTTGTATATGCTAAATTGCAATGATCAAGACGTTGTCACCTTTAAATGAGTTCAAACAACCAAATATTTCGTTATTTGTAGAATAATATGTAATTATATATTTTTTAAAGACGTTTTAGTCAAATATTGTCTATCCTGTTACTGTAATCATAGTAACAGGATAGGCATAACAGGATAGACAAATTTCTTCATTTATGAATGCTGTTGTAAAATAAATACTCCCTTTGATGCAGTGATAATGTTTTTCTGCTCTGAATTTGATTTCTAACACGTAATTGCACTTTTTACAAGTCTAATATTGTTGTAATTAATAAATTCATTGGTAAAAGCATAGACATGGTAAAAGGGAACCCACTAATTTTTTTTTCACTAAATGCCTTGAATTTTCTTTTCTCTACACTGTTATGCAAGAAACGTGCTGTGTCAAATTTTTAGGATGCTTGTGTGCTTTTGAAATCATTCCTGAATAGTTACATATTCATAGGGAGATACACTTTAACGGTTGATCAAATAGCGGTAACAGCATAGACATGCATTTCATGCACGCCGATTGAATTAATTTTGTAGAAAAAAATGTTACATAGATTGATAAAGAAGCTGTGATTTTTCGTTAGAGTTTTCATTATCACTCTAAAATAGTTCCTTTTGCAGATATCAAGGCAATCAGAAAATAGGAAAAAATCATTTGAAATGTGTTACTCTGACACTGTACGCACATAAATTACGCAAACATCGGACTTAAATATATAATATATAATCTTATCAAAATAGATCTAAATCGTGTTTTTATTGATGTCCTGACTCATAAATCATACAAACTCCCGTTAAAACACTTACAACTGCATTTTTACCAATAAAATTTTTTTTTTAAATAAGCATAGGTGTACTGAAAATTCGACATTTTTTAAAAATGACACATATTGTTTTTGCATGTCATTCTCTGAACATTTGATTGTATAGATTTTTAGAGAACAAAGTATTGTATTGTATTGACAACCTTAGTCGCAATCCTTGGTACAATTACACCAATGTTTACCGACTTAAACAGAGGTTATATTGCTTAACGCTGCGTAAAATGCCGTACTACCCGAGTGTTAAAAGGAAACCTTTGACGTGACATAGTAATATGATCAATAGAAGGATTTCATAGTACAAACAGTATGTTTATCTTTAATGTAGTAAAATCTAAACCTGTTCGATATGGTTCACTGGAATCGAACTTCATGAATTAATATTTTACCATTATACACTGCATGTTTCTAAAGGATTTAAAACAAATTCTTGACTAAAATGCTGCCATGTAAGTACATGTAATACTTTATTGAAAATATATCATCGACAATAACATGAAACGGTATTAATATTTTATAAACTTGTCTGTTCTCAATTCAATGGCGTCCAGGAATTATAGATCGTTCTTTTGTTCCAACAAAATAAATCGACTTCTCGACTGGTTTTCCATAATAAAAGGCGTGTCTCAAAGGTTTTTATAAGGAAGACTAATTGATTAATATATAATACATTCGGAAAAATGTAGCGACAAACAAAACCTGAACAGTGCTTCGAGTTTTACAAATTTGCTATATTTTCGCTATTCGTTAGATATATATGTATGCATGGTTATGATAAAAATATATTTTTAACACTGGACACTTTTAATTTGCAAAACACTCATTTGCAAATCCGCCGCCGCCTCAAATAAGAGCTACAATGTCATGTATATAACCAAAATGTGCGGAATTACATGGGATTCAATAATTTCATTTGTTTTCTACTGTTACTATTATATTTATTTTGCTATTTGATTTATAAAACATGGGATTTTCAATATCCCATGGGACAGGGCAAAATCCCATGGGATCGACCATTATCCCATGGGATTTTGGTTAAATCCCATGGGATTTTTTTTGGTCCCATGGGATAATTGTAGTCCCATGGGATATTTGTTGTCCCATGGGACAAAAAATCCCATGGGACTATAATTATCCCATGGGATTTTTAATATCCCATGGGACACATCAAAATCCTATGGGATTCAAATTATAATTATATAGATATAAATATACAGTAATGTGTATGTTACAATATGTAGTCTATTTGGTAGTAAATTGTTATAAGATGAATCTTTTAATTGAATATATTTTTTCTTTGGAAATGTTAATTCAACATATTGTTCTATAACTGTTCAAAACTAAACTTTTAAACAACAAAGCAGATAATGTAAGTATCAATATATGTTTATTTATGAATTATAGAATACTTTCTTGAAACACAATTATTTACCATTTGAAATCAATGAAAACTCTATTATTAGGCTTAACATACTAGTAGCTATTTAAGTAAATCTATTTTTATCACAATATCCCTCCACACAAAACATTAATAGTTTCTTATCATCCAGCATTGTGTGATCATATAGTCCACATTTTGGTCATTCAACACAGAACATTGACATTATTGTGGTTTCAATATCTTTTGGTTTTTAATAGAACTTCGATTCATTGACTGAGTGATGAAAATAATAACTGATCCAACTTTTGTCTTTGAATTTATTCTGGTCTTGTTTCTATGTTTTCTCCATTTATTTTAGGTGATGAATTTCAATCCTTCTGAAAAGAACCAATACAATCTGAAGTTATGTATTATACAAAATTGTTTGCATACATGTAGCAATAATATGATTTTCAATAAAATAGCTATGCGGTATGGATTTTACTGATTTTTAAAAGTTGTCCAGTGTCATCAGTTGCTAGCCTCCTACATCCTTTGGTCTCTGATGGAGATTTGTCAAATTAGCAATATACCGCATCTTCCTATTCTTATACTATATAACAATCAATTAATTTATTCTTCTTTATAACATTTGGGTATTTTCCCAGGTTATATATATATATATATATAAAGATCAATGTTAAAACTTTAAGCAATTATAATAACATTCCATTATTCACAAGAATTTGCAATATATTATACAAAATGCAGACAACAGAAACAATATTTCCTTAAGCTTTTGAAGTTCTGACAGAGTTCAATTTGTGTTTTATTTCAATGAAAAATACCTTGAACTCTTTGGACATATTGAAATTATAACATTGATACAAAAATTATATTGCTTTATCCTTATTTTTGTGTTGTTGGCTTGCTGTCTCATTTTTATATACAGTTATACATACATCAATAATCTTCTTCTTTATTAAAAGTAACTAGAGGCTCCAAGGAACCTGTGTCGCTCACCTGATATTTTTATTTACAACTGATGCATAAATCAATGCAACCGTTATACTTTTGCTTTAGTTTCAGAGATATAAGCCAAAAACTGCATTTTACCCCTATGTTCTATTTTTAGCCATGTCTGCCATGTTGGTTGGCAGGCAGGGTCATCGGACACATTTTTTAAACTAAATACCCTAATGACGATTGTGACCAAGTTTGGTTAAATGGTTAAGTGTCTCAGTTGTTTCAGAGGAGAAGATTTTTGTAAAAGATTACAAAAATTTACCAAAAATTGTTAAAAATTGACTTTAAAGGGCAATAACTCCTTAAGGGGTCAACTGACCATTTTGGTCATGTTGACTTATTTGTAGATCTTACTTTGCTGAACATTATTGCTGTTTACAGTTTATCTCTATCTATAATAATATTCAAGATAATAACAAAAACTGCAAAATTTCCTTAAAATTGCCAATTCAGGGGCAGCAACCCAACAACATGTTGTCTGATTCGTCTGAAAATTTCAGGACAGATAGATCTTAACCTGATGAACATTTTTACAAATGTCAAATTTGCTCTTAATGCTTTAGTTTCAGAGATATAAGCCAAAACTGCATTTTACCCTATGTTCTATTTTTAGCCATGTTGGTTGACAGGCGGGTCATCGGACACATTTTTAAACTAGATACCCTAATGATGATTGTGATCAAGTTGGGTTAAATTTGTCTTACTAGTTTCAGAGGAGAAGATTTTGTAAAGATAACAAAATTTACAAAAATTGTTAAAATTGACTTTAAAGGGCAATAACTCCTTATGGGTCAATTGACCATTTTGGTCATGTCAACTTTTTTGTAGATCTTACTCTGCTGAACATTATTGCTGTTTACAGTTTATCTCTATCTATAATAATATTCAAGATAATAACCAAAAACGGCAAAATTTCCTTAAAATTACCAATGCAGGGGCAGCAACCCAGCAACATGTTGTCCGATTCATCTGAAAATTTCAGGGTAGATTGATCTTGACCTGATAAACAATTCTACCCCATGTCAGATTTGCTCTAAATGCTTTGGTTTTAGAGATATAAGCCAAAATCTACATTTTATCCCTATGTTCTATTTTTAGCCATGGTGGCCATCTTGGTTGGTTGGCTTGGTCACCGGACACAATTTTAAAATAAATACCCCAATGATGACTGTGGCCAAGTTTGGTTAAATTTGGCCCCGTAGTTTCAGAGGAGAAGATTTTTGTAAAGTTAACGACGCCGGACGACGCCGGACGCCGGACGCCAAGTGATGAGAAAGCTCACTTGGCCCTTCGGGCCAGGTGAGCTAAAATGGGATATTTTTATTAACATTATAGTTCTATCGAATAACTTATTACCAAGTTCACAAACACCAATGTGTTTTATATTAATTTTAAGACATGTATAAATGTTTCAGACCATATCAGTATTTGGACCTTACGTTAACATATAAGTATACTCTTATAGTCCAACCATATGCATATAGTCAGCCCATTTGAGTATACTTGTACTGCCTAGTACCAGCTCGACCAAATCATGTTTTTATTTCAACTGCAATTAAACTTTTTGTATTAATCTATTAAAGATTTCAGTTATGTTGATCTGTAATGTACATTTGTTTCTAATAAACTTGACCAACTTCTTAAAATTGGGCAGACTGTACGCTTACAGACCAAATACTCATATGTTCTGGAACATAAACATGATTAACAAGCATTTGACAGGATGTCTTGCTAAAATCCCATTAATATTAGTACCAAATTTTGCGTATATACATGTAAATCCACAAAATACTTACTGAAATTCATGGCGAACACTCACCAAAACTTAAAGAGGATACAATTTAGAGGAAGGACTGGACAGATGAATGCACAAACACTATTAAAACAGAGCATAAAACTTACCAAAAACAAGATGTTTTACATTTATCCTTCAGATGCAGGAAAATTGAAAAGTTTTTTTCTTTCTCTGCCGTCCATGATATAAACTTTAAATTTATTCATGCAAAATATGAAAATCTGCAAAGGTAGGACCTTGAACCTCAGCTTATCCACATTTTGATTTTTGAACTGCATATTTGTTCTTTTCATCTTGCTGACAACCTAAACATAAAAAATGATAAAACATAATTCTAGATTAACTTTGTGTTTTATTTTGTTGGTACAAACAATTTTTCCCAACTTAAAACGAAAACATCATCACAAAAAAGGAGGTCATACTAACCTCCAAATTTTAAACAAACCAAAATTATAACTTGATTAAGATCTTGTCATAAATTAATAGCATCGATACTCTTATTTTTGAAGACCATATATGTCTATTGCATACTTATATTCCTTTGTACAAGAGTATGCATATTAAGATTGATTCCGAGGACTTTAATGTTAAATTAGCATGATTAATTTTACAGTTTCTCAGCTCCATGTGTACATTTTGAGAGAATCTTGCAATACTGTATATTCTGATATTCAGAACTTATTGTGAGGTTTTATTAATGCAACTGAGAGCTGTATCTCATTCTCATTTCTGATACATATTTATGAGCTGAAGACCAGCGCCGAAATTTTCTCACTGCACTGAAGACCCATAGGTGACCTTCGGCCGTTGTCTCCTCTTTGGTTGGGTTGTTGTCTCTTTGACAAATTCCGATTTCATAACATGTATGCAGATTTTCTTAAATTACAATAATCAATCACGCAATTTCATCCATTATTGAAAATAAGCAAAAATAAATGCACACAAAATTTAACATTGTTATTAAAGGTTTTTTTTAAATTCAAAACAGTTGCCTACACCGTTAATTTCCTTGTTTGATTTATTTCATATTTTTAAAGCCTTTATAGCTAGCTAGATGGTATGCCGGGGCGGATCCAGCCATTTTAAAAAGGGGGGTTCCAAACCCAAGACAAAAGGGTGTTCCAACTATATATTCCCATTCAAATGCATTTGAAAAAATGGGGGTTCAAGTTGAACTTCCAACCCTGGAATCCTCCCACTGGTATGGCTTTTGCTCATAGTTGCATTCATATCGTTACCTATACCTTACTTGTGCATCATTTGGTCTCTGATGGGATAGGCCTACTGAAGAAGCTTCAACTTGCAATTTGCCGGATTATGGGTCTATTTATCCAAAATGTAGAAGAAAGACATGCATAATAAAACCAAAATTATTTTCAAACAAAATGTAATTGTAACAGGATGCTGTTACGAAGTCTCTTAACAAAGCTCACATAACTCGCCATTCCTATTGTCCCATATTCATTTTATTTGTTTTATTGTCTCATACAAGAATATATATGGTTTAGGGGTGGGGATCAGGATCCGAAATTTTTCACCTAACCACTGGGGATCTCAACCATTTAAAAGTTTTTCAAACATGTGGGGTGGGGTGACCCCATGGACTCTCCCTATATTTCATTTGATGTGTTTTATTGTTCCATACAAGAATATATATGGTTTAGGAGTGGGATCTTGACCGTTTACAAGTTTTCAAACAAGAGGGGTGGGTGACCCTCTAGGGACTTCCCTTTATTTCATTTATTTTATTGTCCCTACAAAAATATATATGGTTTAGGGTGGGGATCTGGATCGTTCACAAGATAATAGCACATTCTCAAATTGAACGGGTGGGTTGACCCCAGGGACTTCCCTTTAATTTCATTTGATTAGTTTTATTGTCCCATACAAGAATATATATGGTATAGGGTGGAGATCTGGACTGTTAACATGATAATAGCACATTCTCAAATTGAACAGGGTGGGTGACCCCAGGGACTTCCCTTTAATTTTAATTGATTTGTTTTATCGTCCCATTCAAGAATATGTATGGTTTAGGGTGGGATCTGGACTGTTTACAAGATAATAGCATATTCTCAAAAATGAAGGGGTGGGATTACCCCAGGGACTCACCCTATATTTCATGTGATTTGTTTTATTGTCCTATCATCATTTCTGAAGACTGCGTGTGTCTATCACTTACAGTTTACAAGTTATATTCATTTGAAAATTGTAGAAAATAAAATCCCATAGGGTTCTATAGTAAACCCTCCTTCTTTCTTCCCCAAAATACCCCTTAATAGACCCCAATGCACAGCTAATTTACATTATCTTCCCTTGATTTACACTTTAGAATACAGGTATAAAGTTTTCAAGTTAATACAACTGAAGCCCACAGTGGTGGATCCAGAAATTTTCATAAGTGGGGGCCTACTGACTGCCTAAGAGGGGCCTGCTCCTGTCATGCTTCAGTAATTCCTATATAATCAATCTTTTCCAAAAAGGGGCCCTGAACTCCTGATCAGCATCCCCCTTTTCCTCATTTCAATCACCCTGATATAAATTTAATTTTATCACTTACAATAGGAATGGTTTAAATTCTAATAATTCTAGTCGGTCAAATATATGAATAAATTGATTTAACCTTTATACCATTCATTAATATCCACATATTTCATTTTCGATAAAAGAAGGGCAAAAGTTTTCTATGGGTAGAAATGGATAGTTACTAATTTGGGAAGCTGTGTTCAAAGTGCTGGGTTTTCATCACCCTCGTTGTTTGCGGACTAACGATTTAGGCCTGTGGTGGATAATAGTGAGCGTGCATTAATTTTCTGTACCTTCTTAATCAATATTTTCAAATACTGACGACAAGTGTTGGAATGTATCAATGATCATCAATGTCTTATTTGAGGCCAACGTGCTATTTACATGTGCGATCGATAATGCAGGGAAGGAAACTTGTCAATTATGTTTATTTTAAGCCAAAATAAAATGAGCCGCCGTAAAATTCACCTTGGGTAATCCTCAAATTGATGCAAGAGTGCTACGGGCCGATTACTAATACATGTCTTTGTCTCAAAATAACTCGGCAGCGTCAAATAACAGTTTTTTAGCTATAATTTTAATAACTTACACTTTTTCCATTATTCTCTTTCTTTCACTATTCTTTATTCCTTTTTCTTTGCCCGTTATTCTCTATTCTGTTAATTCACATCCCTACCCTCTTATGTGGACTTTCGGTGGTTTTTTAGTTCTGGTATTATGCGATAAGTCAATTTTCATGCAGTTTCATGAAATAATGGTTTTATGCATATCAGCAAGGAATTGTATTTAAATATACAATTCTTTGATATCAGCCAAGATTGTGCGTGAAATTTTAATAAACAATTCAAGTTATGTTTTAATATTGTTTTAAAGTTGCGATTATTAATATTTTAATAAAATTTATGTCCCCAGACTAATTTTCCTAGGACGCCATGTCCATGTCACTAACATGCCTAGGTTATAACGTCCGGCCATGTCCTTTATTTTAATAGGAAAAATTAATGAAACTTTCCAATCTTAACAAAAAAAAAATGTTGTTTTTTTATTTGCAATAATTTTTAAAATATAAAAAAAGTACTAGAAAAACAAGTCTTAGAACAATTTTTCCTAGGAAAATAAGTGCCAGACATATTTTACTAGCTATGGACTTATTTTCCTAGGAAAATTTGTCCTTGGACTTAAATTCCTAGTAAAATAATGGTCATGGACTTGATAAACTAGGAGAAAAAGTCTGGCGGACAAATTTTACTACCGGACCAAATTTACTGTTACATTTGTACCCTTCCTTTAATCTAATTCATGCTTTTGTTAGTCTAGTTCTATAACACAATAATAATAGTATTTTTAAATACAAAATTTGTTTATCCCATATTCCAAACAAGGTACAAGACACCTCAGCATAATTTGGTTGACGAGGAGTACAAATGTAGCTCAGCTGCATTTCAGAATTTTTAGGCAGAGAAATAACTTGTCCCTGGCAGCGAAACAGCATGCCCCGAAAAGTCTGTATTCAACATATAAAAACAAAATCACTATTTACACTTGCTGTGCATGTAATTTTATATTTTGTTTGCTCATTATTGTTGCCACAAATTCTTCATTTTTGTACGCCATAGTGGAGGTGGCATTAAGTTTTACCCTTGTCTGTCTCTACGTACATCCCAAAATTGGTTTCCGTTCTCTAACTTCAGTTGCCTCAACCAAATGTTATGAAACTTATACAAAATGCTTATTACCAACAAACACAGATCAAATTTGTATTTTTATACGGGACATATTATGGTATACCGTTGTCCGTCAGTCGTCAACATGTCGGACATTAACTCAAAAACGCTTTAACCAATTTGCATAAAACTTTATTCAATTGTTTATATCTATTGACGTGAGCTCCCTTTTCATGCTTTTGTTTTTTATAAATTTTAGATTTTACGTTTCCGAGTTATGGGGTTTTATTCATTAAAAAAAGAGGGATTTTCCAGTTTTCAGACAATAACTACTCAAGAATGCTTTCACCAACTTGCAAGAAATTGTGGTGAATTGTTTATATCTAATGACATGAGCTTCCTTTTGATTTTTATATATTTTAGATCTTACGTTTCTGAGTTACAGGGTTTTATTCATAAAAAAGGGGGATTTTCCAGTTTTCCGACAAAAAATCAAAAATGCTTTCAGCAGTTCTTATGAAACTTTGGTGAATTGTTTATATCTATTGATGTAAGCTCTGTTTAGAATTTTATAAATTTTACGTTTTACATTTCTGAGTTATGGGGTTTTATTCGTTAAAAAAGGGGGGATTTTCCAGTTTTCGGACAATAACTCAAAAATGCTGTCAGCAATTCTCATGAAACTTTGGTAAATTGTTTATACATGTATCTATTGATGTAAGCCCCCTTTACATTTTCATAAATTTCTTATATGACTTTGAGAATTAATTGAACTTTAATTGTTTATAGTCTGACAACAGATTTACTAAGTATTGTGCAACAGCACAGTGTATTGCACAACAGCAAGAAATCTTTAATTGAATATAAATTCAATTCATATAACCAATTTCAAGTTCTTTGACTACATTCAGAAACCTATAATATGTCAAATATTTAGTACAATACAAATTCAGACCTGTATCAAGCTTGAATATTGTGTCCATTTTTGCCCCAACTGTTCAGGGTTGGACCTCTGCGGCGATCCAGCTGCGCTCAGCGAAGCAGTTTATTTTTGGTGGTGTCACTTTTACTGTTCTAGAACTATGCCCCTTTACAAATGGAAAAATTGCTGAGTTTTTTGTTTCCATTCTCTAACTTTAGTTTGCCTCATCCAAATGTTATGAAACTTATACACATTACTTATTACATTGTACAACAAAATTCAGATCAAGTAAAAAGTTGGGTAGTGTCACTCTTACCGTTCTTTAGTTATGTTCCTTTATAATTTATATGCAAGTGGGGGCATCATCTGTGTCCCATGGATAATTCCCTATTTATTTAAAATATGAATTAGATTGTGCTTTTTAATTTTAATCATGGTTGATTTTCTGACAGAATTACTCTAACATTTAATTTCAGGCTTCAAGTACATGTGAGAGGAAGGAGTGATTTGTTATGAAAGATCCCGGAATGTTCAACTTTACTTGGAAACTATTGGCAAAGTACTGACAGAATTTACAGGAGAAGCCAGTATCATCTTGTCTTGCAATTTGGAACTATATGTAAAGTGCTGAAACTTAAGAACAACCAACATTAGCAGCCAAGATCAACAATACTTTGAACTACATGTATAATCAAAGTACTGTCAGAATCCATATCAAAGAACGCAAGATCATCTACACTTGGTGTCTATATACAATGTGTTGTCAGAATCCACTTAAGAAGCCAAGATCAACTATAATTTGGAACTATATGCTTTAGTGCTGTCAAAATCCATAAAAAAATCCAAAAGATCAAAAGGACCTACTTTACCTACCTGTCCCAATGATGAATAAAGATTATTGAGTCTTATAAAAACACTGAAGATTAATATTGATATAAAATAATGAAAATATAAAGCTGATCAGCTAATGATTGTACATGTACATGATGTATACATGTCAACAATTATTACTAGTATATATATTGAAATTAACAATGCTAATAAAAGTTTTATAAATTTGATCTCGAGACATTTGAGGAATAAAATAAAAATGTTTCAAAAATGAATTTTGATAGAGCTGAATTAATTTTTTTACTGTCTAGTGAATTTCTGCAAACACAATTCATGATATGCAAACCGATATAGACGAAAGTAGACAAACCCTAATTAAACGGGGTTTGGATCTCCAAGGGCCACATCGAATAAGATCTATATTTCTAAACGTTTTTAAATGAAATAACTTGAATTGAAAATTTTCCAACTATGTGAAGGTTTTTATATTTCTAAACGTCTTCAATTATTACATACGAAAGAAAAATTATTTAGCATATTCATATATTTTATAATTTTTTCCAAGGAAACATTCTTTTGTAAAGTTTACTTCTATGTGTTTATAACCATCACCAGAGACATATTCTCTGCCATCACCAATCAGTCCTAATCATTAAAGATCAATTAACCAAATTCAAATGATGATTGGTATTGAATATGATCATCGGCCATCCGTGACGTATCCCAAATAACGGCGCATGCCGATAGATAAAGATGGTTTGTATGGTAAGCCGTTGTGGAATTTATTCCTATTCATTAATATTAAAAATGATTTTTAATATTACAAAATCATTTTTAATATTAATAAATCGAATTTTAATATTAAAAATACTGTCATTTTTAATATTAATACATGAATATTTAATATTAAAAATCATGTATTAATATTAAAATCATTTTTAACATTAAAAATCATTTTTAACATTAAATATTCAGTCTGATTTTTAATATTGATAAATGAATTTGTAATATTAAATAATACGCTGATTTTTAATATTAAAAATCAACATTAATGTTACCTTAGCGTTTAATATAAGGCACACCAATCATTTGATTTATCAGAGACATATAATACATGTATTATATGTCTCAATACATGTATTATATGTCTCTGATTTTATCAAAACAAAATAACAAAATTATAAAATAAATTATCAATCGAATGTATACCCTCAACGCTCACTAAAACTTATATATACATGTCCTAAGTGACTTTTTATGTCCTGCGTGCACCCAGGAAATCCTGAACGTTTTTTATATGTACCACTATTCTATATGCATATATTTGAAGTATTTGAAGCTGTTCTTAATTTTGTACATAATAGGTATAGATATATGTGTGTATCAGACCAAATGACTTCCCAATTAGCAGAGGCGGAGTTAGGTTTTTCCAGCCCCCATCTTGGAAAAATTGGTAGATTATATAGGGAATCACTGAAGCATGACTGGAAGGACCCTCTAAGGCAGTCAATGGGTCCCCACTTATGAAAATTTCTGGATCAACCACTGCTTAGTTCTAGTTATCTTAGGTCCTAGTGTGAAATAAAGCCAATGGGAATTGGTCTTTTAAACACATCTACATACATGTATACGTTTTCTCAAGGGTTGGTTCATGCAATATTGAAATTATGTTTACTCAATGCGCAGTTACTGAAGTTTATATTTGCTACTTTCTTTATTTCATATAAATGATTTTTGGATTTTTTTTTTTTTAATTTGTGGTGTTGAAATAGGAACAGACACAGATACCTAAGCACATTTAACAAAAGAAATTTTGTGTCATGTCATCAATCTGTATTACACGTAGACAGGATGTTCTCTAGAAAACTATACGTTATACACACCCGAGGGTACACGCACTGTCGTAATGGAAAATTACTGTGTGTTATAATTACCTGTAATCAGCTTTGCAACAAATCAGTTGACTGACCATGTCATTAAAACACTGAAGATTAATATTGAAAAATAATGAAAATATAAAGCTGATCAGCTAATGATTGTACATTATCATGACAGGTTACAGATCAAGTTCAAATTTTGTTCCGGTCTGATGATTTTGTGCAGAGTTATGGTCCTTTGACTTAGAAAATTCACTAAAATAATCAGTTTTCCACACTTTTTTTTGTCATTCTTGAAGATATTGATTTGATAATTGGTATATAGTTTTATCATGACAAGTTACAGTTCAAGTTTGAATTTTGTTCCGGTCTGATGATTTTGTGCAGAGTTATTGTCCTTGGACTTAGAAAATTCACTCAAATACCAGTTTGCCGCACTTTTTTTCTTCATGCTTGAAGATATTGATTTGAAAATTGGTATATAGTTTTATCATGACAAGTTACAGATCAATTTCGAATCTCGTTCCGGTCTGATGATTTTGTGCAGAGTTATGGTCCTTTGACTTTTTTATACGACCGCAAAAATTTTTTTTCCAAGACGCATTGGTTTTCGCACTCTAACTTTAGTTTAAGTGAATGAATCTCTATGAAATTTTACCATAAGGTTCAATATCACAAAAGGATTGTTGGGATTGATTTTGGGGGTTATGGTACCAACAGTTAAGGAATTATGGGCCAAAAAGGGGCCAAAAATAACTATTTTTGTAACTTCCAGACATAACTTGTGTGTTAGTGTATGGATCTCTCTGACTTTGTGCCACAAGGTTCCATATCACAAAGGGAATGCTGGGATTGATTTTTGAGGGTAATTGCCTCAAAATTTCAGGAATTAGGGGCCAAAAAGGGGTTAAAAACAAGCATTTTCTAGTTTCATGACAATAACTTGTGTGTAAGTGTATGGATCTTTCTGAAATTGTACTACAAGGTTCCATATCACAAAGGAAAGCTGGAATTGAGTTTGGGGTAACTGCCCAAAACGTTTAGGAATTAGGGGCCAAAAGGGGCCAAAATAAGCATTTTCTAGTTTCCAGACAATAACTTGTGTTCAAGTGTATGGATCTCTGAAATTGTACTGCAAGGTACCATACCTCAAAGGGAAGGCTGGGATTGAGTTTGGGGTGATAAATCATAAGGGGTTCAAAAATTGGGGGATTTTTTTTTTTTTTTCCTTTTTTTTTTTTCTTTAAAATTTTCCATTTTAAGTTGGTTATTTCTGATTTATATTTAAAAGCAAATAATAATGATATGGCAGGAGATACACACCAAACAGGATGTGTAAATTATTATATAATAAGTATTGTGCAATAGCAAGAAATTTTCAATTGCACAGTATTGTGCAATAGCAAGAAATCTTCAATTGCACAGTATTGCTAATAGCAAGAAATATCCAATAGCACAATATTGCGCAATAGCAAGAAATTGTCAATTGTACAGTATTGCGCAATAGCAAGAAATATTCAATTGCACAGTATTGCGCAATTGCAAGAAATATTCAATTGCACAGTATTGTGCAAAAGAAGATACTTTGTATAAATTATTTATTTCTTGACCAATTTCAATGGGGTTTTATTCTTGAACTCTTGGGGTTCTTTAATATGCTGAATCTAACGTGTATTAAGTTTTTGGATTTTGGGCCCGTTTTAAATTGGTCCACATTGAGGTCCAAAGGGTCCAAAATTAAACTTTGTTTGATTTCATCAAAATTGAATTATTGGGGTTCTTTGATATGCCGAATCTAACCGTGTATTTAGATTCTTAATTTTGGTCCCGTTTTCAAATTGGTCTACATTAAGGTCCAAAGGGTCCAAAATTAAACTTAGTTTGATTTTAACAAAATTGAATTCTTAGGGTTCTTTGATATGCTGAATCTAAACATGTATTTAGATTTTTGATTATGGGCCCAGTTTTCAAGTTGGTCCAAATCGGGGTCCAAAATTAAACTTTGTTTGATTTCAACAAAATTGAATATATGGGGTTCTTTGATATGCTGAATCAAACCATGTATTTAGATTTTTGATTTTTGGGCCCGTTATCAACTTTGTCCACATTGAGGTCAAAAGGGTCCAAAATTAAACTTTGTTTGATTTCATCAAAATTGAATTCTTGGGGTTCTTTGATATGCTGAATCTAACCATGTATTTAGATTTTGATTATGGGCCAGTTTTCAAGTTGGTCCAAATCGGGTCCAAAATTAAACTTTGTTTGATTTCAACAAAATTGAATATATGGGGTTCTTTGATATGCTGAATCTAACCATGTATTTAGATTTTTGATTTTTGGGCCTGTTATCAACTTTGTCCACATTGAGGTCAAAAGGGTCCAAAATTAAACTTTGTTTGATTTCATCAAAATTGAACTCTTAGGGTTCTTTGATATGCTGAATCTAACCATGTATTTAGATTTTGGATATTGGACCATAGTAGGTGAATGTCCAATTTAAAATTTTAAGTTCTTAGACCACATTCATTCTGTGTCAGAAACCTATGCTGTGTCAAATATTTAATCACAATCCAAATTCAGAGCTGTATCAAGCTTGAATGTTGTGTCCATACTTGCCCCAACTGTTCAGGGTTTGACCTCTGCGGTCGTATCAAGCTGCGCTCATGGAGCATTTTATTTTGTCATTCTTCAAAATATTGATTTGATATTTGGTACAATGTATATAGTTTTATCATGACAAGTTACAGATCAAGTTCGAATTTTGTTCGGTCTTGATTTTGTACAGAGTTATGGTCCTTGGACTTAGAAAATTCACTAAAATAATCAGTTTTAAACACTTTTTTCGTCATGCTTGAAGATATTGACTTGATACATATATGTATTTGTTATATAGTTTACACCATGACAAGTTATAGATCAAGATAGAATTTTGTTCCAAGTTATGAATTTTTAACCGGTAGGGGACTATGTATTGCCATGCAATACTCACAGAATGCTTGTTTTACATCATTTGGCATTTGTTTTCCATCCATATGCTATTCAGTTTCTATTTCAAAAGCTATATTTTCTGGATAAAAGGAGAAATAAAATACAGTTTTGTTCAATGAGACAGCAACCAAACAAAAAATTAAAAGAATTATATATTGTCTGGGAAAACTTATGTCTCACTATTAACTGACAACATTTTTACCTACTGTAAATTCAGAAATTATTGTGTGTATTTATTTTTGCAATTTTTGACAAATGGACTAAATTGCAAGTTTAATTATTGCAATTACAAAAAAAAATCTGCATAAAGATCTATAGTTCAGTTTTCAGAATGCAAGTTCTTATTATTGTGATATTCACCTTGTCGCATTAATAAAAACCTCAAAATAATTTCTAAATTTACAGTATCACAATGATCCAGATTAATATTGTTTGTAAATTTAGATATGCACTCAAATTGATATAGATTGCTACAAAGATCTCAACCTCATTTCATGGATCAGTGATCAAGGTTAAAGTTACCTGATTAGGGTTGTTTATCAGATACTGTTATAAGCAATAGGTCATTTGTCAATGTCATGTTTATTGTGTTTTTGTCTGTTTTTTTTCTAATACTAAAAGTACATGTAGTAGATAAACTATATGTATGCAATGATTCACAAATGTAAGGAGTACATGTCTGTCTGGCAGTTGTCATTGACCACATTTGCAAGGTTCATTGGTCCATGGTAAGTCCTGACTTTTAATATGCTACATTGTGTAATCAATAGGTTATTATATTTGGTGTATGGTATGATTATTAAGTGTATATATATTGAAATATTAAGTAAAATGATGTGATATGATTGTAAATGAGACACTCCACAAGAGACCAAATAACACAGAAATAAACAACTAAATGTCACCATACGACCTTCGACAATGAGTAAAACCTACACTGCATAGTTGGGTATAAAAGGCCTCCAAATGACAAATGTACAATTTAAAACAATTCAAATGAGAAAACTAGTGGCATGATTTATGTACAAAATAATGAATGAAAAACAAATATGCCTGTCTTGCAAGGACGATCTGAACTTAACCTCATGTTCATGGTTTTGTCTTGTTACTGGCATACTATATATATGTTTCAAAATATTTGGTTGATGGGGTGATTGTAACAGGCGGATTTCGGTGGAGGCCCATTGGTTGATTATATAGGAATCACTGAACCATGACTGGAGCAGGCCTCTTAGGCAGTCCCCTACCCTTTCATGAAAAATTCTGGTTCCGCCACTGTGTAAGGCTGGCTTGGATTGGTTTATCTGATCATTTTCATGATCATTGATGATATTATTTTTTTCTGATACTTGTAGTAAAACTTTATCTTTAGGAATATCAACATAAAACCAATCATGAATGATGATTAGTAAAGCAGGTGAGACATTTCAGCTTGTGCACTCTTGTTAACACAAAAATTATATGGACTGCTGCCACTAGAAAATGGACAATGCATGCTTGGTACCATACGAGGCTGCGTATTTATCTCAAAGGGGGCCTAGGCACTTCCTATATTCAAGGCGATAGGACATGCCGCTGGAATAGGTCACCTTTTCAAGCTTGAAAATATGTGAATAGGTCGGGGAAAACTATCAAAAATATATGATAAGGTCATTAAAGTTTCCATAATTTCTTCGTCTGTCATCTTTTTTGGTGTTCCCGGGTGTGATTTTATCAACCCAAATTTTCTCTTTTAACACTGGTATTCTAGTCTTACATTACACTGCATGAAACCCAAGCATTATAGGGAAAAGGTTACATTTTTACCTACGCAATATATGAAAAGTTGTACATTTTTGAAATATAAATTATATGAAAAAGGTGGGCCCCAGCGGCATCCCCTATCAATTCAGTATTGAAGTGCCCCCTCCCCCCGAACACCCTGTCATAGCAAGGGATTATCTGTCAGATTAGGGAAGTCATATTTCCATACCCTACGATATGAAAATAAGGAGATGTGGTATGATTGCCAATGAGACAACTATCCACCAAAGTTCAAATTCAAAGTCAATATTAAAAAAAAATGTAATCTCCATATTATCATCATAGGCCGATAATTACGTTTCTTTGCAGCTAGCAGGTGGGTCAAACCAGTGTTCACACATCATTAAAAAAGTTTTCATAAATATTTCTTGCCGCAATGACACACTGCACTTTATTTTTTTTTAAATCGAGAACTTTCCTTATCAGTAGCTTCCCTTTTGAAAAAAACGCATGTCAAAAAGTAAGACAGAAGTTGAAGTTTGCCAATATCACCGACTAATATAACGTCCCTGTGTACTGGGCGGAGTTTTAAAATTACAATCCCAATTTTTCCTGAACCTAGTAAGTAGTATAGATTTTGTTTATATATAATGTCTTTAAGTAGTGTTTGGAACTGCCCGGTAGACTGCGGATGTGTGTCCTAGGCAAAATCCCGACTTGGTCAAACCAAATATTTTGCGCTTCTCCGCAAAGCATGCGGTATTGAGGGATAATACTTATTTATTATCAAAATTTTGCAGTGTTAAAATATTTCACATACTCCGGAATTGTTATGTTCAAAAAATTTTGGCAAATAAAAAATATGTAACTATTATCAAAATTTTGCAGTGGGACCATATGAGTATATACTTATTTGGTTATTAACGGACCATATGGGTATTTAGACCATATAGGTATTTTCGAATAAATTCAAACTTCCTTAACAGACACAGCTCGTTCTCTGGACCAAAATCGGCACAAATTATTAACTGAAATCCTTTATCTTTTTACACATTGTCTAAATCTTGGTATATTTGTTGACTTGTCATCGCTATCTAGAGTCAAATTTAAGCACCATTATCACGTCGACAGTTACGTCCGTACGTGAAACCACACGGGTGTTTGGGGCATGGACACATTTTTGTCTTTTTCCCCCGGCGTTTTGATTAGATTTTCTTTAAATTCTTCTAATTTCCACTAATTTTCACTTACAATAACAGTGGTTTCTACATAAGAATAGAGGACAGCACGTATAAACTACTGTAATTGTAGATCGTATAAAAAGGAGCATGAACAAATTAGATCTATAACTAAAAATAATTTGAAATGTTTCAGAAATTTAAAATAAATTAAAACACCAACATAAAGCAAAAAGGAGGTTTCTATGCTCCAATTGCTGACGACTAAAACAGTTAACTTCTTGCTTGACAGTTCACTATAATTATTTTTTCGGAGTCGACATATTGTATTTCGTAAAGAAAAATTAATAATGATCTTAGACTGGCAAAAATGCTTCTACTATAATTTTAACTTGTGAGTAAGATTCATTTTATTTCATTAATCACGTAAAAATGATAATCGAATTATTATCTAACTCAAACTTTCATTTTTAGAAGCTCTTAATTTATGACACTATGAAGGGTTATGCTCTACGCGATTATATATATAGTGTTCAACATTCTTCGTATTGATTTCCTGGACCATACGCGTATGGTCCAAATACTCATATGGTCCCGAACATATATATACTAATACATCTAAAAGACATCTTTGACTTTTGATGTATTCAACCAGTATTTAAATGAAAATAGGGTGCGAACGGATCCAAGGGGCAAACGTGTAGGGTGAGAATGTGTTTTTCGAGCGAACGCACCAGATACCGTCGTACATGTCAATATTTATATTTTCTTTTTTTTAAAGGTTATCCTTTAATATATCATGTATAATTCTGTCCTTTTATGTGATAAATGAACAAACCACTCTGTAGTTCTGACCGTACGTATTTCCTGTTTTGTAGAACGTTTTGCATGGTTTGTTGACATCGGGAAAGGGTGCTTTCATACACGCCCGCGTTCCAATGTCGTCAAAACTATTTTTGAGAAAACCCCTCAAAGCGACCGTTTCCAAGGAGCTCGTCGTTAGAAACATGCGTTAAAATATGCGCACTGTTAAAGGGCCGAGCCACCTTAAACAGAGGTTATATTGCTTAACGCTGCGTAAAATGCCGTACTACCCGAGTGTTAAAAGGAAACCTTTGACGTGACATAGTAATATGATCAATAGAAGGAATTCATAGTACAAACAGTATGTTTATCTTTAATGTAGTAAAATCTAAACCTGTTCGATATGGTTCACTGGAATCGAACTTCATGAATTAATATTTTACCATTATACACTGCATGTTTCTAAAGGATTTAAAACAAATTCTTGACTAAAAATGCTGCCATGTAAGTACATGTAATACTTTATTGAAAATATATCATCGACAATAACATGAAACGGTATTAATATTTTATAAACTTGTCTGTTCTCAATTCAATGGCGTCCAGGAATTATAGATCGTTCTTTTGTTCCAACAAAATAGATCGACTTCTCGATTGGTTTTCCATAATAAAAGGCGTGTCTCAAAGGTTTTTATAAGGAAGACTAATTGATTAATATATAATACATTCGGAAAAATGTAGCGACAAACAAAACCTGAACAGTGCTTCGAGTTTTACAAATTTGCTATATTTTTCGCTATTCGTTAGATATATATGTATGCATGGTTATGATAAAAAATATATTTTAATCAAAGAAACCACTAATTTGTAAAACCTGTACGATATTAAAAATTTGGAGAGAAAAAAAAAAAAAAAAAACACGGAAGATTCACTCAAAATCCAAATTTGTTGAAAATTCTGAAGAATATTTCTAGGGCCGAACCAATTTACCCATAACATTATATATACATTGTATTTTTACTTAAATATCGTTATAATTGGCTATTATAAAACGTGGATACTACCACTCTGACACTCTTTAAATGATTATCATCGCACTATTTACTTGAAACAAATCTGTGATGCATGACTGGTGTTTAATATTATATTTAAAAGGACATTAGCTATATGAATTCGACAATGATTCCTCAAGAATGTACAAAACTAGCTAGAAACGAATACTTCTTTTTCTTCTTCTTCAGAACATTTTTACCTCCCTTGAATGTAACCGTTATACTGTTTATATCAATTATTTTTGTATTTTCCTTCACAGACAATATAAAGATATATTATATAATTGATATAATGTAAACAAATACATGTAAAGTTTTTTTTGTATTTGTATGCAAGGTTCAATGATTGTTCAAGTGTCGGTTACCAATTTTTTTTTTCTATTTATCATTTGTGTAGGATGCAGGGATATAATTAACAATAACATTTAAATTTAGCGGTTAAGTTCTTACACACGAGTCACTGAACAATGAGAGAGAGAGAGAGAGAGAGAGAGAGATTGCGGCTGCTAACACTCCCTATCCCTACTAGGTGTGTCTTCTAAAAATTTTAAGAAGGATCATTTTGAACATTCCAGTCCCGTGTATAGTACTAAATGAAACAGTAAAAGTGAAAATCAGTTTACGGGATGAGAATTCTACAAATTTTTAAAAAGCAGCCGTGGAAACTACAAGTTTAAGTTTAAGTTCAATAGTTTATTGTCAACTTAAGACACCCATTACAGGCAGAATAATCAATTAGGCTCGATAAGGCCCTAAAATGGCCCTTATTTCTAGGTAAAACTTCAAATTGTGATTTCTTGACCAATATCACGATGGACCATAGCTAAAACAATGACTAGATAGAAAATATGTCTACTTGTTGATTATTTAGCCTGTAATTGATAACAATGATTACACTGATTTGGTTACAATTAGATTTATGAATAAAATGAAAAGAAAAGAAAGAGACACAATAATGTATATATATATATATATATATATATATATATATATATATATATATATATATATATATATATATATATGTTTTAGCATTGACAAATACAATGATTCTAAAATTACAGAAAACAGGATGAAAATATTGTTTTCTTTGGGGCTGTCATAAACACATAATTACAAACACAATTGTAAATAGCTAAATTATAAATACATATATATTCATTAAAGAAAATGTGTCTTCTTACTAGTAAAATAAATAAATTTACCAAGTTTCTAAAATTTTGGTTCTAACAATGTTTAAATTATCAAATTAATCAAATTACACACTTGATTTGGTATGTGACTATCTTCATTGGACATTAGCCAAATATGATTATTTTAATTGTGAAAATTTTTGAAATTTTACAGACTTTACAGCTTTATTTGAAATAATGGAAACTCTCTCACTTTTTAAAGATGAACATTTGATTAAAAAGTCGAGGTCGTCTTCCATTTCTTTTTTTTACAAAGATTATAAATTCTATCTTTTGCCTGAAGTCCTCTGTATCTATACCTCTCTCTATTTCAAGATTATGGTTACTTATTTTAAATTTGTCATCTGAATATTCATATATACAGATAGGGTTCAAAACGTATATTTCTCTTAAAAAGAGTCTACATGTCCTGAGTTTATTTCCAAATGACATATTTTTCCTGCCATCGTTTAAAAGATGAATACCACAACTGATTTAATTATACTTTAATTTTAATCTGTTCAAAATAAACCTTTTAAAACTGGATTTCATATAAACATTTGAGATTGATCTATGTCCAGATAATTTGATAATGAAGTCATAGAATTATACCAACTTTTCTTACAATGGTTTTCTTACTATTCATGTTAGGAAAATATTGGATTAACATTTAAGTCATTTTCATATATAATTCATTCATATATAATGATCTACCTGTTTTTATTTTTTCAGGTCTTCAGACAGCTATGAAAACAAAAATACAAGATCTGGACGAAAACACATTCAACGAGTTAATAGCAAATAAACTTATTAAAGGTAATACAGACGAAGATTCTAACACAAGTGATACATCCGACATTGAATTCAAATCAAGAAACTACACAAACAAAAATCTCAACGACAGTAATGAGGATATACCTGTTCTTATAAAAGAAGAACCGTTTATACTTTCTAACGGTTCTGATATGAGTTTAGAAAGTATACAACCAAAACGTTCCGGACCATTGTATAATCTGGGTACATGTAAGAATATTAAGATAAAGAAACAATGTAGCTGTAAATTTTGTGAATCAAAACCAGAGAGAATTAAAACAATCCATCGTGAAGAACACGATCACGAAGATAGTACTGATTCCGATGACAGTTACAGAGAAACAGCCAAGTGTTCTTCCAACTTCAAACGTACGATCAAATTTAACCCAGCAGCCAATAAATCTTTTAAATGTGATGTATGTAATAAAAAGTTTCGATCATATGACATTCTGATACGACATTCCAGAACACATCCTTCAGAAAAAAATTACGAGTGTCCAAGATGTGGACAAAGATTTTGGTCAGAACATTACCTCAGTGTTCACATTAAAACGCAACACAACAGCGTCCTCGTTTTAAACACTTGTCAAATATGCAAGTCAGGATTCCAATGGAAACATGAACTACAAGAACATATGAAAACACATGTTTTAGAAGAATCGGAACATAAATGTGGTATTTGTGGGAGAATGTTTGTTGAATACGTGTTTCTAATAGAGCACATGAAGACACACGCAGAAAAAAGATTTCATCAGTGCCATGTTTGTGATGCCAGATTTCTTACGGAGAAATCATTACATTCTCATATACAAACTCATGAATCGGAGAATCCTTACAAGTGTCTTGTTTGCGGGGAAGAATTTTTGTTTGACAACCTTCTGGAGCAACATATTCTGACTCATATAGGGATATATCCTTACAAATGTAAAGCATGTGGGGCTGGATTTAACCACGAAAGACATTTAAAGGAACACGAGTCAACTCATAAAAATGTGCAGCTAAATTCAAATTTGACAGCTCAACTACCTGCCATTTCGAAATTGCATGAAACTCAAACATTAAGAAAAACTTGTTCTTCAGGAAACAACTTGACGAAAACTTTGATTCGACATCAAGGTGATGCATCATGCACTTGTACAGTTTGCAAACTTGAATATGGCGGTGGTAAATCGTTTTCTAAACAGTATAATGACACCAAGGGAGGTCCTTATGTCTGTGGCATATGTGGCGAAGTTTTTGTATGTAAAACTGTTCTCTCAGATCATGAAAAAATTCATTTGAACGAAAATGCCTGTATTTTCAGGAAAAAAATAAGCAATGTTAAGGATATGCCAGAAAGTGGGAATCGGCAGGTGTACGAATGTGACCTTTGTTGTGACACGTTTAGAACATTAAAAGATCTCCAATCACATGTTCTCAAGCATTCAGAAAAGGAAACTATAAACAGGTTTAGAAGGAAGAAAATAATGTATGGTTGCTCATTTTGTGGCGAGAAGTTCGCAAAATTTAAACGTTTAAAGTACCATCTTCTAATTCATTCAAATCTTACAACTTGTTGTTGTCAAGCATGTGGTAAATCTTTTTCTCAGCTAAAGCAACTAGAAGAACACGTGAAAATTGATCATATGACCAGTTCTGCCTGTGATACATCGGAATCCGAAAAGGATGGCAGAACCTATATTCCTGCACGTGATTCTCACTTACCCGAATATCACTTTAATAAAACAGTCCAGTTGGCAAACGAAGTAGATAAACGTATTAATACTGATTCTTCTACAGAACACCAGTGTGATATATGCGATAAAAAGTTTGTAATAGAGAAGGAATTAGAAGACCATATTTTAATA
The DNA here is from genome assembly GCA_017311375.1 of Mytilus coruscus. NCBI lineage: Eukaryota > Metazoa > Mollusca > Bivalvia > Mytilida > Mytilidae > Mytilus > Mytilus coruscus. The sequence continues at coordinate 78,086,523 of CM029599.1, read as the reverse complement.
CACTTCGAGAAAAATAAAATTCGTGCCCGTGATGTATCGAAAGAGATTGATAAAAGATTTGGTAAAGTGTCCGCTTCGGATGTTAAAGACACTCGATACATTGAAGATACTTCCTTCTTACAAGAACATGACAATGGAATGATACCATTAAAAAGAATAAAGCGAGACCCTGATGACGAAGGATATGACATTGAAACTAAACTTCCAAAAAACAGTGATCATTTTATAGAAAATGATTCTCCAGTACATATTTCTATTGATCAACAAATTGAACAACGGGATTTTGTTAGCAATTGTTCTTCAAATGGAAAAGAGATGTTAATTCTTTCTCCACGAAATGACCAAGTCTTTTCACATCCTTATATGGAAAGTGATCCTTATTCATCTCATATAAAAAGTGTCGGATCCTCAATTGAATCCAGTAGCGCTGTTAATTCACCACGAGGAAGTTATAGTTATTCATTTTCACCTCGTGGTAAATTTTTAAGTGATACAGACAGTGGATATTCAGAGAAAATGAATATAGCTTTAAGTGATGTTGAGAGCGTGTATTCTCCTCTTAGTATAGATGTAAACAAAACATATGCAGATAAGGGTGATTCTATAAATACCATGGATACCACCATTTGTAATAAAACCGAGAAAGACGATTACGATATAGGTTCTACTACTTTAATAAGTGATGTTAATGACTTTAATTTCAAATCAGATACTGACACTTTAGACAGGAAAATTGCTGTGTCATCATGTACATTATCATCAAGTCAGACCAAGTGCAATGTGACAAACAATCATAATATCATCGAATCATCCGACCACAAAAAACGTGTTCCTTTCCTTTTTAACTATACAGAAAAGAAACCAAAGCAACATCGGACAAGTACTGTCAATTTTCATTGGTTGGGAAAATTAAAGTAGATATTACTGTGGGTTCATTATTCGTCGGATACCAAATTTCGTGGATTTCGTGGAAACAGGTTAACCACAAATTTAAATTTCGACAAATTACAAATATTCTATAGGCTTGTATAAAGACTTTTGAAAAACTACGAAATCGAATATCCACGAAAATGTTTCCTCAATGCACGAAAATTGGTACTCTAGAAAATAACTGAATCCACAGAATATTAAATGCCCCGTCATGTCAAGCAGTATGCATGTATTGTGTCTATTTGCGCATCCGTCCATTTACAAGTCTGTTTCATGTTAAAATATTTGATTTAAGTTTCAGCTACAAATAGTTTGATATGGAGAGCACAATGAAACTACCCCAGAGAATAGTTTTCCAACATAGAAAGTTTAAAGGATTGTGTTATCTCGTTTTCATAGTTCAATGATTATTTACGATAGACTTATTAAAGCACACAAAGTTATCTCAATGTTACTAGAATAGTTTGTGAAAACATAAATCTGATGGAGGTGTTATTCGATTTCATAGATCATCGGCTTAATTGTTTGTTATCTTTCAGGGTTTTAAAACAGATTTGAGAGAAAACACAGTGCTACTTAAAAACATTATAGATCAAGGAAAAAAGTATTCAAAGTTTAGGCCCATAGACTGATATAACATCGATACCATAGTTAAGTTTTGCTTAGGTCTCCGGTTTTAATTGCTGTAAAGACTTGATTGAAATCAAAATCCAAATTAACCACATATTTCAAGGTTAATTGAATGGTTATTGATTTTTAAAGCTCATAGACAATATATGTCGATTATAAGGTTTTCCGCAGATCGATTTTATAAAAATATATCAACTGCGAGTTACAATAGAAAGTTTGCAGTTTGGGTGAGCACAGCAAACGTGCTCAGAACAGCTTCAAATTGTTTCAACAAATATATTTTACAATATCTATTGAAGAAACATCTTTTGATTGATTTATCAGATTATTGTTTGTGTGGTTTTCAGAATCTGTGTTTGTTGAAGGAATGGAATGACCTTGATATTATTCTCCCACCTTTAGGTTTAAAAGTCAGTAGTTTAACATGAAATAGATGTGTAATACATTTTTATGATAACGCTTCATGGTGAGACATGGTGTCCATTTGACACAGACCATTCTTGTATTGATGCGTTATTTCATAGTGGGACTAATTGGGTTATATTTATTTTTACAAAGTGAAAAATTAAAAGTGCAATGACTTGATTTGCCTGTTCTGTGTTATTCAATTACAATCGGTGTTAATGTACATCAACTTCACCTGAATCAGTTTCTAAAAGACTCGAGAGAAAATATGGGCTTTTATTAAGATTGCCAATAAGACAACTATCCAACGGTGTCCAAATAAAGCGGACGTAAGCAACTATAGACCACCGTACGGCCTTCAACAATGAACAAAACCCATACTATATACTAATACAAGTAGTCGATTATAAAAAGCCCCGACATGATAGAATGTGAAACAATTCAAACGAAAACACCAATGATCTGATCATTTATAACAAAACGAAAAACAAAAAATACAGACAGCAACCAACGACAAACACTGAATTACAGGCTCCTGACTTGGGACAGGCACATTGACAATGTGGCGGGTTAAACATGCTTCTGAACGCTTAACTCTCCACTAATCGTGACAATGGTATAACAACACAGTAAACTGTAAAAAATCAGTACGAAACGGCTTGACTCTTCAGAAAGTCGATAATCAATAGCCCATTTTCTATACAATTATAAAAATTCACAAGTAAAGTTCTGTTGAATGTCAATGAAAAAGAAATATAATTGTATAATTCTCTCGAATGTCAATGAAAAAGAAGGATAATCTCTCGAATGTCAATGAAAAAGAAGTATGATTCTCTCGAATGTCAATGAAAAAGAAGAACGATTCTCTCGAATGTTAATGAAGAAGAAGTATGATTCTCTCGAATGTCAATGAAAAAGAAGTATAATTCTCTCGAATGTCAATGAAAAAGATGTATGATCACTTGAATGTCAATAAAAAAGAAGTATGATTCTCTCGAATGTCAATGAAAAAGAAGTATGATTCTCTCGAATGTTAATGAAGAAGTATGATTCTCTCGAATGTCAATGAAAAAGAAGTATAATTCTCTCGAATGTCATGTCAATGAAAAAGAATGATGATTCTCTCGAATTTCAGTGAAAAAGAAGGATCATGGTTCTCTCGAATGTCAATGAAAGAGAAGTATAATTTTCGGAATGTCAATGAAAAAGAAGAATGGTTCTCTCGAATGTCAATGAAAAAGAAGTATGATTCTCTCGAATGTCAGTGAAAAAGAAGTATGATTATCTCGAATGCCAATGAAAAAGAAGTATGATTCTCTCGAATGTCAATGAAAAAGAAGTATGATTCTCTCGAATGTCAGTGAAAAAGAAGTATGATTATCTCGAATGCCAATGAAAAGAAGTATGATTCTCTCGAATGTCAATGAAAAAGAAGTACGATTCTCTCGAATGTCAATGAAAAAAAAAGTACGATTCTCTCGAATGTCAGTGAAAAAGAAGTACGATTCTCTCGAATGTCAATGAAAAAGAAGTATGATTCTCTCGAATGCCAATGAAAAAGAAGTATGATTCTATCGGATGTCAATGAATAAGTAGTATGATTCTCTCGAATGTCAATGAAAAAGAAGTATGATTCTCTCGAATGTCAATGAAAAAGAAGTATGATTTTCTCGAATGTCAATGAAAAAGAAGTATGATTCTCTCGAATGTCAATGAAAAAGAAGGATGATCTCTCGAATGTCCGTGAAAAAGAAGTATGAATATCTCGAATGCCATTGAAAAAGAAGTATGATTATGATTCTCTCGAATGTCAATGAAAAAGAAGTATGATTCTCTCGAATACCAATGAAAAAGAAGTATGATTCTCTCAAATGTCAATGAAAAAGAAGTATGATTTTCTTGATTGTCAAGGAAAATGTCAAGGAAAAAGAAGTATGATTCTCTCGAATGTCAATGAAAAAGATGTATGATTTTCTCGAATGTCAATGAAAAAGAAGTATGATTCTCTTAAATGTCAATGAGAAGTATGATTTACTCGAATGTCAATGAAAAAGAAGTATGTTTTTTTTTCGAATGTCAATGTAAAAGAAGTACATGTATATACAGATAGGGGATGTAGGGTCCCCTTAGTTGCTTCCCTGGACAAATTTAGGTTGATATAACAGGTGATTATTAATAAAGTATGTTTAATTTTTTTTAAAATATTAAAAATAGGGGATGTGGTATGATTTAAATGATACAAGTACCCGCCGTATTACAAAAAACTAGATGCAAACAATCATAATTCGCACGGCCTTCAATGATGAACAAATACCATACGGTATGGTATACTACATGTATATTATGACCCACGAATAACAAAATTGAAACAAGTCAAATGAGGAATAACTAACATCCTGATTGAAGTTGAACAGATCCTGCTCGGTGAGACACCCGTCGTGTTGCTTATTTAAGTAGTCTTATTCCAAAGGAACATACAACAGACCTCTGATTGTTCAGGTTTAAGTTTCCCTCTTTGGTAAGTGTCGTGTGTATATGTTGAGTTTCCAAGTGAATTATTAAACCAAATTCCTTTATCAAGCAGTTCATGTTATGTAGTTCACTCGCACACACACGATTTTGGGGGTTGTTTTCCAATGACGACAAATTTTCAAATTAAATACAGGTACACATTGTTCAATTCATATTGTTTATTGTATTTTTATACTAAAAACAAAGTTTTAACCTTTGACAAATTTGACTTTAGATCGGTCTTATTGTTCCTTTAAGACAATGACAGATGCTTCTATTATCATTTTCCCGTATTTTCTAAATCGTTCTACTAACAAACCATGCACTGTGCTGTTTCTATATTCAGAAATAGTCGTTAACTAACTAGCAGTCAACATAGCTTTTGTAACTAGGAAGCATTGGGGTAAAGAGACAGGCTTGATTTGATTTTTTTTTCTGTAGTTTGGGGTTGTTTAGGACAAGATGACCGTATAGTTAGTTTTCAAGAAGTTCCTTTTCATAATTGGTATATGACGAGCCCTGTTGTACAACCCACATTGCTGCATTTTGGTTAACTCTTATAACAGACTCAATTTAAAAAGAATTGAAAACAAATAATTAACGATTCAACCATAGATTTGACATTAGAAAATTGCCGATTAAGTGTTGAAGCATTTTCAAGGGCGATTCCGTACGATATTCAATATGTCTACTATACAACGTTGTGGATAACCTTCATAAAATATTCAATCTGAAATAGCTAGGCCATTTAACCTAGACAATAAAGCTTGAATCATTACAATTGTGTGAATTTTTTATTTGTGACTAGTATTGTCAACAAACAAACATCTTCTCCGTGACTTGACGGAACATCGATTGTAATCATTCTTTCATTATTCATTCACAGAGAGTGTAGCTTAAGAACTTTATCTGTTGATCATAATCTTTTATAATCAACAATAGTTTATATAAATTGCAAATAACTTAAAATTACTTTGGTTTATTTGAACAAATTCGGGCACCAATGGTTAAAAGAGGTTGTCTTTCAAATTTAATATCCAAATATTATTATCTTTCGACACAATCTCGCTGATGCGACCTTAAACAGAAAACAATCAATCATTAAATAGTATCTCAAATACTAATACTTGCTTTTATATAGGACCATTAAAAGAGTTTTCCCTTCTGCTGCAAGTCGGCCAATGCAAAACTGTTCCAACGAATATGAATTTGAAGCAGCATGCTTCAACTGAATGTATTATATGTCATACTTGTGAGTCACATAGTTGATTTCTGGCCCTTCATTGATTTTCCTTAGCGGTGGGTTTGTTCCATCGTATGGTTTGGGTATTTCCAATCTCGTTCTGCTGTGGAAAAAATAGTAAAATAAAGGATTTCGCATTTATACCTTTACATATTTTTATAGATTAAACAATATGATTGGAAATTTCAGCTGTATCTGTAAAATCTAATTAATTAAGGTATCATATACAAGTATTGTGCCAATATTGTTTATAAACTCGTAGATTAAGGTGCAGTATATCCGAACTCGTGAGTTTTTCATAAACATATCATAAAATTATAAAATACTGAATTCTGTCTTCACCAGAAATTATAATTTCTTTCTAATAATGTAATTTAGTAAAAGGGGTGAAATATTATTATTCTACTATTTTACATTCCACACTTTTTTGTCCAACTTAGTTTCCGGAGATGATTTGACAAAAATTGATAACACTGCACCATAATGAAAATCCCCATGTGCAGATGTGCACTTACGGTTTGGAATTTTCAAGATGGCCGCCATTGTCATTCAAACGGCAACGATGGGAAAAATTGAAAATGCATAAAAATATTTCGTAAATTTTAGTCAAAGTTCTGTAATCAAGTGTATGTGCATACGATCATATACAATAAAATTGAGAATGGAAACGGGGAATGTGTCAAAGAGACAACAACCCGACTAAAGAGCAGAAAACTGCCCAAGGTCACCAACGGGTCTTCAACACAGCGAGAAAATTCCGCACCCGGAGGCGGTCTTCAGCTGGCCCCTAAACAATAATGTATGCTAGTTCAGCGAAAATGGATAATGAAGATGAGAAATTTAGTGAGTTCTAGAGCAGCGCCCAATAACGAATCTTGCAGAGTAGCAATGACTAACCCCCTTGCTGCTGTGCATTAGTGATCATTAGTCATGAGGAGAACCGCTATTTGTGATACACTTATTATAATATGTGTGGCTGGTTCCAAACGACCGCTGACCCCTTGTTGACCTCTACATTGAGGTGAAGTAAAGTTCCTCACTGACCCTTGATGACCTCTGCATTTTGGTGATATAAAGTTCCTCACTGACCCTTGATGACCTCTGCATTGTGGTGATGTAAAGTTCCCCACCGCCCCTTGATGACCTCTGCATTGTGGTGATGTAAGTTCCTCATTGTCCCTTGATGACCTCTGCATTGTGGTGATGTAAAGTTCCTTGTTGACCCTTGGTGACCTCTGCATTGTGGTGATGTAAAGTTCCTCACTGACCCTTGATGACCTCTGCATTGTGGTGATGTAAAGTTCCCCACCGCCCCTTGATGACCTCTGCATTGTGGTGATGTAAGTTCCTCATTGTCCCTTGATGACCTCTGCATTGTGGTGATGTAAGTTCCTCATTGTCCCTTGATGACCTCTGCATTGTGGTGATGTAAATTTCCTCACTGCCCCTTGATGACCGCTGCATTGTGGTGATGTAAAGTTCCTCACTGACCCTTGATGACCTCTACATTGTGGTGATGTAAAGTTCCTCACCGCCTTGTGATGACCTCTACATTGTGGTGATGTAAAGTTCCTCACTGCTCTTTGATGACCTCTACGTTGTGGTGAAGTAAAGTTCCTCACTGACCCTTGATGACCTCTACATTGTGGTGATGTTAATTTCCTCACTGATCCTTGATGACCTCTACATTGTGGTGATGTAAAGTTCCTCATTGCTCCTTGATGACCTCTGTATTGTGGCGATGTAAAGTTCAGCAATGCTCCTTGATGACCTCTACATTGTGGTGATGTTAATTTCCTCACTGCTCCTTGATGACCTCTGCATTGTGGTGATGTAAAGTTCCTCACTGCTCCTTGATGACTTCTACATTGTGGTGATGTTAATTTCCTCCCTGCTCCTTGATGACCTCTACATTGTGGTGATGTAAAGTTCCTCATTGTCGCTTGATGACCTCTACATTGTGGTGATGTTAATTTCCTCACTGCTCCTTGGTGACCTCTACATTGTGGTGATGTTAATTTCCTCACCGCCCCTTGATGACCTCTACATTGTGGTAATGTTAATTTCCTCACTGCTCCTTGATGACCTCTACATTGTGGTGATGTTAATTTCCTCACTGCTCAATGATGACCTCTGCATTGTGGTGATGTTAATTTCATCACTGCTCCTTAATGACATCTGCATTGTGGTGATGTTAATTTCCTCATTGCTCTTTGATGACCTCTACATTGTGGTGATGTTAATTTCCTCACTGCTCCTTGATGACCTCTGCATTGTGGTGATGTTAATTTCCCCACTGCTCCTTGATGACCTCTAATTGTGGTGATGTTTATTTCCTCACTGCTCCTTGATGACATCTATATTGTGTTGATGTTCATTTCCTCACTGCTATACACTGGTCACGAAATGAACTACTACAAAATATGAAACTATATTTCTTGATCTATTATTCCCTTTAAATGTATAATATCTTTTTCTATATAATCGACATCATTACTCTACACACTTTATGCTGTAATAATATCATAATAAAGATTTGCGCAACGATACTAATATAAGATGGTATTAGTATTGTAAAAATTATTGACACTGACGAAGGCTATTTGTTAAGCCGAAATATTTGTCAACACGATTTTATTACATCATCTTCGTCCGTTATCATCTTATATTAGTATCGTTGCGCAAATCGACTTTTATTATTTTTTCCTTATATGCGCAGTATCGTCTATTCTAGACTTTCCGGTACATATTAAATTTGCTATTTCGGATAACAGATATCCTTTATCAGTATGGTTATGATGATGTAAAATGAATCATATCAATGTCTTCTGATATAACTAAAACAATCTTACAATTCAAAACCGAACAACACTTGTATCATTTTAAAATTTAAAAAAAATGGCGTAGGTTAAGTATTTACAACAGAGACTATAGATATATATGAACTGGTACAATTCTAAAATTTCACAGGTGACGAAAGTTAAGTTATTACAACAGAGACTTCGTAGAAATACATTCCCAATGAATAGCACTGACCGATTTGAACTGGTATAATACTAAGATTTCTTTGACAAAGGTTAAGTAATTACAAAAGAGGCTGCGTATTTATACATCTCAAATGAATAGCAATTTTTGATTTGAACAGCTATAATTTTTAAATTCAAATTTTGACGAAGGTTTAGTAATTACAATGAGGCTGCGTATTTATACATCCCAAATGAATAGCAGCGTGCAATTTAAACTGTTATAATTCTAGAATTTCAGAGTTGACGAATGTAAAGGAATAACAACAGAGACTGCGTAGTTATATAAACCCAAAGGAATAGCACTGCGCGATTAGAACTACACCTTTTCATTGATCTCATTTGGTGCCAACGTTCTTAAATTCTTATCCAAAACCTTTCCCGAGTGAGTCTCTCCTCCCTAACCAAGCAGGGTTGTGGTCTATGAAGGTAGTAGTCAGTCGATTGAGATCTGCCTTGCATTCATAGTCACTACGATGGCCGTTCATACGTTTGTGAAATGGCTGCTCTGACTCACCAACATACTGTTTACCGCATTTACACTGCATTTGCAGTCTTGCTATTAACATTGAACGAAATAAAAAAACATCCTAAACTATCCAAGATCTTCCCCGAGTCACCCTTACTGGCTTTCCGTAGGCCCAAAAGCCTTAAAGAATTGCTGATGAGAGCTGATTTATTCCCTAAATCAGGCTCTTCGTCAGTGAGCTCTTATATAGGGTGTGGGAACAAACGATGTCTCAGTCTGACTTGCAAGCAAATACTGAATACCCAGAATTTTAACAGTCACTCCACTGATACGAAATACACCATATTTTTCAATGTTTATTGAAAGACTACAAATGCTGTGTATCTTCACATGTACGATCGAGAGGGAAAACCATTCATAATACATTCGCCTGTATCTAATTTACTATTATTGCGTGTTTATGATGATTTTTTTTTTTTTGAAATTTAAAATTTGTAATATAAATTTAGATCTACAATGAACCATAGTGAAAAGAGGTTCATGACTATTAATTTAAATGAATGATGATAAACCGGTTATGATTTTTTTTATGGAAATTAAAACATTCAAATTTTTGAATGGCTCAACTGAGCACATTTATATATACACGTAAGACATGGAAGTGTATTTCTGTAATAATTGCTGTTAGCTCCATGCATGAATATAATTTTGGGAAATAAAATAAATAAATCATTTTGTAGCATGAAAACCAAAAGGTTCAAAACAGAACATAAAAAATCTTGTAAAAACGAATAAAAAATAAAACACAGAATTGTGTACGCCAGACGCGTGTTAAGTCAGATGTACCTGAAAAATTATATTTAAATCTTAATTTTAGTACAATTGTTATCTGATTTTTTTTCGGCTTGACTTTCTTGTTTACATGTTATAAATGAATTATAACAACGTAATTTTGCTAGCGAAACTTTTGTTAGCACTATAAACATACAATACCGATCCTGCTCGTTACAACGAGATTAAGGGCGAGGGAATCTCGAGGCTAAAATTTCAGGAAGTCGCATTAATAAAAACTTTTAAATAGCATCAAAAGCAAAAGGGGTCAAAAGGTAGTATTATTCGAAGATGATTTACAACCTTTTTTAGGCAATTGTCATTTGTAAACTGGATATTTGTAGTAGAATATCTATTTGATCATGCTGACACCACGGGGTGATGGTACCCTTTGGAACTTGGAGTTCACCATTATTGGTTATATAAAGAACATTAGACCATATAACACATAAGACACTAGACATTTTCTTTTTTAAACCAGTTAATGACACTTGTCAGGAGAGAATATACCTAAAAAGAGTTATAAAATTTGTTTTATCTTAATTTGTAGAAAATGTTGTCTCATAAAACCTATGAAATTTTCGAAATAAAAAAAAAACACACAAATGAAATAGCTCTTACTAACAAGCAACATTAATATTCTCAATTGCATATGGTAAAAAGTGAATAAAGGGTTTAACGACCACGCTGAAGTATATTTTAATGCCAAGTGTTAATGCAAGTTGTAAAAACTGATCAGCACGAGAGGAAGAATATACGGAGAGGGTCTTTTACAATTAAATGTATAATTGTATCATAGGTCAAATTTATTTGTTCAGTGTATGTTCAATGGTGTTACTATGTCCTTTGATTAAGTTAAGCTATTTCAGTTGATATTTTATAGTGTGTCTTTCTATGTTGTGATGTTACACTATTGTTTCAGAAAAAGGGTGAAGGTTTGGTACCATTAAAACGTTAAAACCCGCTGTATTTGTTTGCACCTGTCCTAAGTCAGGAATCTGATGTTCAGTAGTTGTCGTTTGTTGATGTGGTTCATAAGTGTTTCTCGTTTCTCGTTTTTATATAGATTAGACCGTTGGTTTTCCTGTTTGAATGGTTTTACACTAGTAATTTTTGGGGCCCTTTATAGCTTACTGTTCGATGTGAGCCTAGGCTCCGTGTTGAAGACCGTACTATGACCTATAATGGTTTACATTTATAAATTTTGACTTGGATGGAGAGTTGTCTCATTGGCACTCATACCACATCTTCTTATATCTATATAATGTATTCATATTTTGAAGAGCTTGCCGTGTTTGTAGCACAAAGAGCATTTTATTGCTTTCTATGCGGTTACGTTTTCATCAGAAAGTATATAAAAAAAAACTATACCTTATTATTGTGACATGAAGTGTCAGAGAAATGATTTGTATTTTTTTTTTCCTTTTTTGTAGTACAAACAAATCATAAAACTTAGAAACTCGCCTCTATTATATAATTTTGTTTGTAAAATTGAAATAAAATCCATGAAGGTTTTATGTTTTGTTTGTCTCTTAAAGTTTTCTTGAGGTGGAATTAAATGGTACCATAAATAACACTGCAATATATACATCATTACATGTTTATATAATCACTGAAAACAAACAAGTTCCTTAGTAATAATCAATCTGGTTCCACTTGGAGGGATTCAGCAGTAAATCACCTAGTAAGTACATTTCAAATGATTTTCGTAAAAAGCTATGGATAGGGATTGCATTCATTGAAATCTGTGATAAACAAAAAATTAAGGCCTTCGATAGAGTGTAGTGTGAGGTTCTTCATTTCAAATTACAACAAGCAGTGATAGCTGGTAAATTCTGAAATGGTTTGATTGATTGATTGATTGTTGGCTATATCGTGGCGGTCAGTTTTTATTGGTGGAGGAAGACGGTGTGCCCGGAGAGAACCATCGACCTTCAGTAGGAAAACTGACAATCCTAGTCAATTAAGATTGGAGTCGAACGCACCTGCCACTTGCGGAGTTCGAACTCACAGACTCAGTGTTGACAGGCTAGTGATTCAGAAAATGAACCACTTACACCTATGGGCCACCGAGGCCCCGAGATGATTTGAAAATTATCTATTAGAAAGAACCCAAAGTGTGGTAATAAACTGTACAAGTTCTGAATGGCTACCAGCAAATGCAGGGGTACTCTATTGTTTTCCAGTCTTTATGAATTGCATTGTTGTGAATATTCTTGGAAATACAAAGCTTTTTTCAAATCCCCTATGAAAACACGTGCTATCCGTGACAACTTAAAAACAAGGGATAGAAAAACAAGGGAGAGGCTGAAGTTAACTCATAATTTCATGGTTGTAGCATAAAAATGTAACTATAAGAATTGAATGTTTCTTTTTGTAATTTTATACGGTTGTAAAGAAAGCGTTGAACGTGCAAACATTTCAAGTATGATAATTGCATTCTTTCCAGTTTCCACAGCGTTTTGGTGTCATTGTTAACTTTTTATGTAAGATCTTGAAACTGATGAGGAAAAGAGTATTATTTTCGTATTGGAACAGTAATGTATATATTAAAAAGTAAATGGTTCACACCATGATATAAAAGCTTCGATTATATACTGGCTTTCATTTTATCTAGTGTTTAATTCTCGTTTTGCTTTTTTCTCGTTTTGTCTCAAGCTATAATATTATTCAACTTGTATTGTATTTATTATTCTTACTATATTCCAGTTGACAGAACATGCTGAAAGTAGTATTCATAATTTTGTATGACATTATTTTTGGAGACAGATTACAATTATTTCTTCTTTTTGGACCGAATTGCTTACTTATACTGTATTATCTTATATTGCATGATTTTCTTAATATCAAACCCATTAAAAGGTCTAGGTAAGCATATAAATACTCTCTTATTCAATGATGTGTAGAAAAGGTAAACACTATATATAGAAATCTTATTTAAATGATTCTAATGTGAAAGAATTTACAAAATTTTCACCTTAGAGATGTAAGTATAGTTCGTAGGCGGTTTTTGACAGAAGGTCTACTATATCAACTAACAGAATGTTTGGGGGAAACGCCCAACTGTTATAATCTCCAGAGGAGCAAGCCAGAACGACTCACAAATTCTAACTCTTTCATGTGATAGATATCTCTAGTCACGTTTTCATTCTGTTTACACTGTCGTCAAGGTAAATAATCAAGTAGGTAAATTATACATATGTTGCAAAAGTAAGAAAAAGAAATTAGATAAAATCATAAGCCAATGTAAGTATATAGTACAATATGCACGAAACAAAGTTACTGAATCCCACAGTCGTTGATTTCATTCAGGATGTTACTTTGACTTTTACGACTGCTTATAAAGTGAAAAACAACTACTGTTAAAACAACAACACTTATGATCATTAATAAAATATTAATAATATTGAGTTTTGGTTTGACCTATATTCTGTTCTGTACATGAATTATTCTTCGTTATAATCACTACAACTTGTGATAATTGTCTTACCATTAACTAATATTTACAAGTATTGGTAGCAAATTACTGCGCTTTTTCAAAGTTTAACAGTTTGGACTAAAATAATATCAGTATAGCTTAAATTTTTTTTTTCGCATCTCTGAAAAAAAGCACGTAGAAAACTAATAATATAAAAGGTAAAAGTTTGACCAAAAGAAATATATAAGGCAGCAAATGTCAGTATATATTAACAATAGATTAAGATTTTTACTTAAATTAGAACAATATAGAATATAAGAATACAATTCTAAATGTATTGAAGTTTGACAGTCTAATTAAAATAATCTATCGTAACTTGCGTCGAACTCATATGAGTTAGTATAAAGAAATCAGAAATCTATATTTTAATTAGATTGGAAGTTTGAGCAATCGTTACTTTCGACCATTTGACCAGGTCACAGCATTTAATTTAGAGCTACTGTCGTTTAGACAAAGACGAAAGCTTGGCATTCACTGTAGACTGCTCGGACCATCTTTTCTAGTTGTAAACAACTTGACAGAAAACAGTTTACAGTGGCATTAGTCGTACTATATAGCCGTAGATTATACATACTTAGTAATGGTGAAATGCTAAGCATGTAGATTGCATGAGAATTGATTTAAGAGCAACTGTGGCAGCTAGGTATTGTATATTTTGTTTGTCTTTTATATTTCGATACCTTGTATATTTGACAGGTATAAACTAAATTCAAGTGTGTATCTCGACCGGATAATAGTTCGGTACGTTACGTATGCCAATATAAAAGCAGATAATTTGGAACTGCCTTTTGATCAGATTACGGCTGCATGTCAAGAAAGTGAGAAAAGGTATTTATTGTCATCATTGACCAATCCATTAATCTATTTATCTGTTCGTCCTTATAACAGATAGCTATTGCCCCCTTATTTTCATTTTGCTTAGCAATGGAAGCAGTTTATTCCATTAGAATGTTCAGCTTCTTGTCCTTATAATAGCTAGCTATAGCATCCCCTTGATGTAGTTCTTTCGGGCAGACTCAGTCATATAGATCCTAAATAGATATAGGAAGATGTGGTTTGAGTGCCAATGAGACAACTCTCCACTAAGTAACAATTTATAAATGTAAACCGTTATAGGTCAAGGTACGGCCTTCAACACGGAGCATTGGCTCACACCGAACAGCAAGCTATAAAGGGCCCTAAAAATTACCAGTGTAAAACCATTCAAACGGGAAAACCAACGGTCTAATCTATATAAAAACGAGAAACGAGAAACACGTATGAACTACATAAACAGACGACAACTACTGTACATCAAATTCGTGACTTAGGACAGGTTCAAACATTTGCAGCGGGATTGAACGTTTTAATGGTACCAAACCTTCTCCCTTTTTCTGAAACAATAGTATAACATCACAACATAGAAAGACACACTATAAGATATCAATTGGAAGGCTTAACTCAATCAAAAAACGTAAATTAACACACAATGAACGAAAAAATTTGATCTGTGATACCTGAATGCAAATACATAGTTAATAAAAATTAGAAAATCATCACGTTTGAAAAAACCTGCGTCATATTACACACTATCCACATACATGGTTTTTCTGTCTATTTATTGAATCTATTACATGCTGTCGTGGGTTCGATCCCCTTCCGAGTCAAATCAAATACTTTAAAATTAAGTTTTGTTGTTGCCCCGCTATACACGCGACTTTAGTGAGTAAGAGTAAATATTTGATCAACTCAGAGTCAGAATAAAAGTCAGAGGATGTTACATGTCATCCGTTGGACCGTTTCCTTGGAAACTAGAAAGTAGAAATTGGACTTGGCATATTGGTTTGGTACAAATAGGGTTAATGTTAGATTAAAATGCAACAGTCTTGTCCTGTGTATAAATTAGATATTTGCCACAGGACAACAAATTTGACTAAGAAGTAAGATCAATCAATAATTTGATAATGCCAATTGTAGCATGCATTTACAGTCATGATACATTGGTCTTTAGGGCGTTCTACATTTACGCCAATATTTACAGTTCGTCAAGTTCTAAACAAGACAGCGAGAATACAACAAATATTCTGATATAAAATGATAAAATCTAACCGTTTTGTATTTTTTTAATTTTTGAACATCTATTACCTTTTTCCGGCATGCAAGTACATAAATGCTTAAGGAGTTTAACGTTTGAATTGGATTTTAGATACACTTCAGTCACATATTTATTTGTTGAAGGCAAAACGGAAAAAAACGAAACATATTTCGAGGGTTTAATGCCAAAAAGTCGTATCTGAAAATTTCTACATTTAGGTTAAACAAAAAAGAGATTTTTTTTTTCATTTATTTATTTAATAAACGTGCGCAATTCTCTGCATAATAGATAAATCGAAATGTGTCTAATTAAAGAAACATGATCCCATCATAATCAATTAAGCATACAATTTGATAAACATTTCTTTATCATATACACTTAATAGGCATAATTTATTTGTTTTGCCTAAAGCCAGATGTTTAAGCCAGTTTATAGTTACAACTGATAAGACGCATTGCTAAAATATTTATTTATAAAATCAACATGTGTTTGCAATGCAATTTCATATTACTGTCATATAATACTTTATAGCTCTGTAGAATCAATTCAATAGTCTACAATTTGATATGACCAGATAACAGTAACAACATATACATGAATTTGGTTTGAAGGAAATAATTAAAAAACTACCCTTAGAAATGCAAAATAAAATGTTTAAAATGTAAGATCATTTTCATTTTATAAAATAGAAAAGTAAAGTACCATTTTGCATTATTTGCATTATGTGAAAGATACAATTTATTTGCATATCGGTTGGTCAAAATAAAATTAATCTACATTTAAATTTCATATTATCTCAGTAAGATAAAAAAAATTAATATCATTTCGGGAAAGTATAAAATGCATATGAATAATGAAATAAATATAAAACAAATTTATGTATGAAAGATAATGCAGATTTCATCCATTTTACTATTGCAAGTGATGATTTTAAGGAAAACAAGGTTTCTTTTTTAATTTAGTTATAGTTATTGAAATCGTATATACACTTGACTAAAAAAAATATCTAATTTCTTTCTTAAAGTTCTTATAGAATCTTTAAAAAAATATCTGTCAACATCGCAAACATATAAAGTTGAAAAATCTGTTGGAGCCATAACTGAAACAGAGATTTAGCATCCTGATACAACTTTCAAAAATCCAGTGTCATAAAAACTGTCATATCTAACATGTCTAATCCTGGTAAGAGTCATTCTTCTCTTCTTCAACGTCAGTTTCTGGCAGGAATATGACAGTGTCTTTGAACACATTTATGTTGGCTAGTAACGATTTGTAATACTCATGGTATTCAGAAGGAATGATTCCTTTCTTGCAAAGCCCAACTATATCTTTTTTCTTTGCAGCTGAAATAGACTGTCGTGATGTGTATTTCTTTATAAGCTGGTACTCTTCAGTTGCCCTTCCTCTTGTAGATGTCAGGGCGACTTTCATTTCACGGAATTCATCATCCATCTTGTACTTAAATAAAATGCAGTCTGGGTTTTCTTTCGTGTACCTTAGCCATCTTATCTTCAGCCATTTGATCTCTTTGCCATTAACATATTCTTCTCTGAATTTAATATTTGTCTTTGTAAGATCTTTAAAGTCATATATATCTTCGTATTTTAGGGGCACAATCATTTAAGGATCTTTTCTCCTGGCCATTCGCATCACTGTTGCCTACTGTTGAGGCACAAATATTTCGGTTTTCTTTTTGGTAAATTCAATTGCTGAGCGCATGCTGTCACACTCCATTTGAGTGTGACCGCTTCAGTCCAAGAATTTGTGATCGATGACCTTGATTGATTGGCGAGTATTCACTACATGCAACAAACACGATGCAATAAACTGATTGCGGTTTTGTCCAGAACAGGCATCAGAATAAAATAAAGCATGCGTGGTAGTACATGACATAGATAAAAGTTGCAGATAGAGACATGTACCAATCTCACAAGACCCTCTTTGCGCATCTACTTCAGACCAAAGATCAAATGTTGCCTTATTATTTGCCAAATTGTAAATGGACAAGTTGTAGCACATTTGACTGACTAAGCTGCATGGTGTTTGCAGTACTGCTTGCAGATCAAATGTGCCCACAAAAAGTTCAGGTGAACTCTTTGCTAACTCTTTATCTTTTTTCTTTTCTTCTCTGGCTTTGATTTTTCTTGCTTGATGTTTATCGTATGCTTTCTTTATATCATTTGTAAGTGTCCCTTCAATGTTTCGCTGGTGATAGGTTGTGCAAACTGCACAGTGGTCCTTTTTTTGGTACATGAAAAGAAAAGTTATACTCTTCATTGAAAATTTTCCTATACACAGCTTGACTGGCAATGTCTTTCTCAGGAATTTGATCTTTACATTGTACTATATATAATTCGTACATTCGTTTTATATTCAGGTCTGCTCCTAAATACTTCCTGTTTGAATCTTTACGAGTGTAATGGCCATCTACTACAGGAAAGGACTCTATGTTTCGTCTTACCAAATCCATTGCTGTATTGGTTGTTTTGTTGTAGGGCGCATGTTTGCCGCGTTTATCTTCTCCAACAAAAACGCCATCTTGTTGATTCTGCAATGCATTGTTTGCAAAAGTCTCATTTTTCTCTATTTCATCACTGGTCTCTATAACTTCTGTGTTTTCTCCCTGTTCTATTGGTGTAGATATTGACGTTCTATGTTGTCACGGCATTTGTAATGTCTGACATACATGTAATTTCGGAGATAGGGTTTGGAATATGGACAATTTCATTGGACCATTCCTCGTCAGATGACCATCGGTTATCAGACATCTGGATAATCTAAGAAAAAAGGAATTATATTAATAGTTTTGGAACCTCGAACTAATGTTCTGCACTTATTTACTTGAGATACAACACCTGAGAGCTCAAACATATCTTGACTCAACCTAGGTTAACTGTGCTTGAGAAACAGAAATATCTTTGCACAAGGTTTTGATAACTAGATCTGCATAAAAAGGTTATGATAAGATTTTATTTCTAAATTAAAACCCCCTTTTTTTAAATTATTATAAACAGGTAAGTAACAGTTGGTTATATTAGACACTTTAAATTGTGTGTTGCGTCTGTACCAAGACTTATTTTTGGTAACATATAATACAAATAAGATAAGTACAAAGAAGTCTTTTATTGCATTATATTGCAAAATATTCGTTTAATGAAATATTGCAAGATTTCATTAAAATAATTATAAAATTTCGAAATAACGTTTTCTAAATTATTTCATGTAATTTGACATTCAAATTTTGTTTATTCTTAAACATAATATATAATAACGATTCAACAAAATTATCTTAAAAAGACTAGTTTCAAATGTGAGAGTTTATAACATGAAACGAGATATAAATATTGTTGTTGGTTAATATTCAGACTTGGTGTCAAAGGTATTTGGGCTTAATATCATTCCTTTATCTTACCTTTAATTATATGGTGTTTAATCTACGTCATCAACAACTAATTTATTATAGATTGGATCTTCTCAATCTGAAAATGGTTAAAAAGTCATTTTTAATGTGTTTGAGCTTTTGATTTTTCCATTTGATAAGGAACTTTCTGTTTTGAATATTCCTAAGAGTTAGGTACTTTTATTATTTAACTTTTTTATATCCCCTCCTATAAGAGAAAAATATCATAAACTCTTGCTTGATAACTAATGATTAAAATTAATAATGATCCTTACTTTTATTCGTCGAATTCAAAGATATTTAGCGTAATATCAAATTAATATAAATTTACGTTGTATAACATTATAAAAGCAACTACCGTTGCCGGAAAACAGGCATCTAGATTTGACTAGAAATCCTAATTAGATTATTTATTTGATAAAATAAATTGCAATCACCAGTTAATGTAAGTTAATTAACTTAAATAATTCAAGAATCTAAAATAATAAAAGATATACTGGATTAAAAAATGTTCATGCTTATAGTTATAGGTTTTATTTGTCTCTGATAGTGTTGATCAGGATTAAACACGTGTCATTATATGATCCAATCAGAGCTTACCGTCCAAAATTGATGACATATTAAGTTGAATGATTTTCTTCAAGATTTGCTGCCTATTTGAACATGTATTACACGGACACTCTTTATTTATAGGATCAATCGTGCATTGGTGAGTTGATAGATTTTATCTTTTGATTAGATTTGATTTCTTTTATATATATTTCCTGTCTTTTTATTGAAATATAAACGTTGGTATCAGCATTTCTTTCAGCATTGTCCAGAATACTATTCGTGTCCATATATTGAAAAGAAAACAAAAACATTTACGGACCGATCATTTAGCTTCAAAGGGGTGTGTTCTTTTCTGAGTAGGAAAATTATTTAGTTTTCAACTATATAATATATTATATATTTTTCGCATAAAATTGAGATCAAAATGGTTTTTTGGGAAAAACCACAAATACCATTTAAAGTTCTTTTGTCTGTATTCCAATCTAGAATTTTCATTATATACTACATAACCACCAGTTTCTATTTTGTGTAAAATACAATTCACTTATATTTGCTTTACGACTTCTTTTCACTCTACATGTGTATTTATAATAAACATCTGAAACATATTATCTACTGATAGGCCCTGTAAGTTCTTATTGCATCAAAATAAATTATGTATCGTGCAGAGCCAAAATCACTTATCAGTTCTTACTGTTATATAGCGCAAACATATATAATGTATTCTAAATCTTCAAAATGATTTATCTCAAAATAATACAGTTTGGTTGAAAAAAAAGTTATTTAACAAATTACTTCTGACGTTGCATTCTATTAGTATTATTTAGTGCAATGGTTAGGCATTTGACTTTTAATTTCAATTCAGATAAGACATTTAAGTTCTATCGTATAGAAAAAAAATCAATGCATTATCTGATTGATCTAATACTTTTGGAATCAGCAGAAAAAGTTCTAGGCACCATTACTTATAACACGAAGGTTAAAAAGAATACAAAGGAAAGCAAACCATGGTTTGACAAAAAATGCTGGGAGCATAGAAAGTGCTTACGAAATGCAAAAAGACGATATAAAAACAACAAAACGACAGCTAAACAAGTTCAAATGAAAGATGCAGAGAGAAAGTATAAAAAGCAGATGGATTTTTCTATACAAGAATATAGAAAGACTTTCAGAAAAAAGATGCAAAATTTAAAAAACAGTAACTCTAAGGAATTCTGGAAAATATTAAATGAAAAAAGGAAAAACGTACACCAAACATTTCCATCGATGTTCTCTTTGATTTCTTTAAAGACATGAATTCGTCGGATTCAGTCGACGATATCCCTGTTTCGCAAGTACCAAACCAGTTCAATGAAATTCTTAATAGTATCATAACAGAAAAAGAAATATTTACTTGTATTAAAGATTTAAAAAATAGAAAGGCATGTGGAGATGACAAAATTATTAACGAATATATTAAAAGTACATGCCATATTTTTATGCCTATTTATGTTCAGTTTTTTAATAATGTTTTCGATTCAGGTAAAATTCCAGAAGCATGGTTAGTTGGTAACATTATTCCTTTCTATAAAAATATAGGTGATACAAAAACCAGAAAATTATAGACCTATCACAATTCTTAGCTGCATGGGAAAGCTATTTACTTCAGTTCTGAATTCAAGACTTTCCACTTTTTTGGAAAATTACTTATTGTTAAATGAAAATCAATCAGGATTTAGAAAAGGCTATTCAACCATAGATAGTATTTTTGTTTTACATATTCTTTTTGAACTATTGAAGATGCGAAAGAAAAGACTTTTTTGTGCTTTTATAGACTTCGCAAAAGCCTTTGACACAGTCTGGCGATCTGGTTTATGGCAAAAACTTCTGGAGAACTTTATCAGTGGAAAAATGTATGATACCATTGTAAATATGTATAGTAACATTAAATCTAGAATTTTTAATGGTAGTGTATTTTCAGAGTATTTTCCTTGTAACGTAGGTGTACGTCAAGGCGAAAGTCTCTCACCTTTATTATGTTCTCTGTATATAAACGATCTTGAACATGTTTTACAAGACCAAGATGTAGATGGGTTAAAAACAGTATCCGATGATATAGAAATTGAGCTAGACTATTATTTAAAGTTGTTTCTGATTCTGTACGCAGATGACACAGCTCTACTGGCAGAGTCAAAAAATGACTTACAAAAGCAGCTTGACTCTTTGTATAACTATTGTGAACTTTGGAAATTGAAGGTTAATGTAATAAAAGCAAAATTGTAATTTTTTCAAAAGGTAGACCGTTATCAAATATAGAATTCAAATATAATAATACTGCTTTAGAAATTGTAAATGAGTTTACGTACCTTGGTGTTATTTTTTCTAGAACAGGAAGTTTTTCGAAAGCAAAAAAGGCGCAAACAGAAAAAGCCATCCACGCCATGTACGATGTTATCCGCAAAGGTCGAAAACATAATTTATCTTTAAAATGCCAACTCGATCTTTTTGATAAAATTGTCAAGCCTATTCTTTTGTACGGATGTGAAGTTTGGGGAGTCGGCAATAATTCTGTTATTGAAGGGGTCCACCTTAAATTCTGTAAAATTTTGTTAAATGTAAAGAATTCAACGCCAGATTTCATGATCTATGGAGAACTTGGAAGATATCCTTTGGAAATTAATATCAAATTGCGGGTTTTAAATTACTGGTCGAAACTTATGTTAGGAAAGCAACAAAAACTTCCTATTATTTTGTATAAATATAAAAAGTATGGGATAAATATTCCATGGCTCAATAAGATCAAATCTATTCTAGATAGTTGTGGATTGTCATATGTTTGGAATGCACAGTACTTTGTTAGTAATGCATGGTTATATCATAATGTTAAAGTTAGTGTTGTAGACCAATTTAAACAAAATTCGCACTCAATCTTAATAGAATCACCAAAAGCTATTAATTGTCGTCTATTCAAAGACAATGCTGAAAGAGAAAACTATTTTAAGATCCTAGATGATAAAAATATTATAACTTTTTGTAGATTCAGGATCCTCAGTCATAAACTTCCTATCGAAACTGGAAGGTGGAAAAATGTACCAAGAGAAAATCGATATTGTAAACTATGCAATTTAGGAGATATTGGGGACGAATTCCACTATATTTTTAAAAGTTCGAAATTTAATTATGAAAGAGAAAAATTTTTGAAACCTTATTATCTAAATAGACCAAACATATTGAAATTTCATGATTTAATGAATACTAGAAACATCAGTATATTGAACCATTTGTGCAAATTTATCAGACTGATTAATAAACAGCTGGACTCTTAGGGGTAACATTGTTTAATAACTTTTATATCATATTGTATACATACATAATGTGTTTTTATATAAGCTGGAATTTCTTTTTTTTTCTAGTTGTAGATCATACATTTGTATTAATTCTGACTATATGTTATATTATTAATATTTACAATATCTCTGTACCATGGATTTTGGTTTATGAGAATAAAGATATATATATAATATTTATAGGGATTATTTATAATGCAGTTCACCATATAATAAGCAAAATAACCCATTTTGAGTACATTTTCAGATACGACTCTTTGACACTAACCCCTCGATTTATGAAGTCTTGAATTGGATTATACTGTAGTATCGTATGAATTAATATGTTGCGGGTTTACACAAAGAGTTTAAAAGTTCAAAAATTCAAATGCATTCTCTGCTTGTTCAAATCAAAATCAATTCACCGTATGGGGCGTTTTTAAGAGAAAACTATTTTAAAACCGTTATACTTCGCATGCTATCCATGGTCGACAGAAGCTAAGGTCAAATATTAAAAATAGATTATGCGAATGAATAAGAGTTTTAAATTTAGCACGAGGCAAATTTTATATTTATACTTTATTCCAACTGTTGTGTAAATTACATTTTCTGAAAAAGAGCACTTGAAAGAACTGTGCTTTTGATATAAGATCATATATTGCTTAAACCAACTAATTGACGTCAGAGTATTAAGTAAAAAGTATAAAAGAACGGAGATCCAATGTCCCCGCGTTGCACATATTTTACATGATCTGTCGTCCAATGGCAATAATTAAAAACAATTATTTGGGGTTCTTTAAAACCTTTTATAAATCGCTTAGAGAAATGTAGACTTGAGAGCGCTTACAAAGCAATTTTCCATTTAATAAATATTTCCAAGGGACATAATTCTTTTAAAATTATAGTTGATCGGAACTCCGTCAGTGATTTTCGAACGTATTCCTCTTGTCCGAAACCATAATGCTGATATAAACCTTTGGTTATAAAGGTTAAAATGATCAGCATTAATTTAAGTATTTTTAACATACTATAAGTTAATTCAACATCACCAATAACTATATAATTGGCTGAGTAGGTCTACTTACATTGGCAAGACCATTTATATAGAGAGTCTTAGAAAACTATAACACATGTGTTATAGTAGTCTCAGAGAGAGTTTAACATATATATACAGAGACATATAATACAATTGTATAGGTCTCTGATATATATAGTTTCTGGTTAAAATATGCTGATGGAAATTACTCAGCGCCGCAATGAAATGCAGTAGTATACGGTGCATGCATTTGTAAATTTATTAAAAAAAAAAAAATCCCCTATATCAGGGGCGGATCCAGGATTTTGGAATGGGGGCGTATTATTTTATTTTATTTTTGGACCTTTTTTTTGCTAAAAAAACAAAAAATAAGTGTAAAATGCATTTTATAATTAAAGTGTAGGGGTTGGACATTTTTGGTGCCGTATTCTCTCCATCAATTGTCTGTTATGAAATGATTGGATGGATCCAAAGCTATGTACTAATTAATATATTTGATGTGGGATTTGTCAGTAAAAAATGGACATGGGAAATTCTCGTTTGTTGTATGGTTAGTTAGCATAACCTCACAGATTTCTTGTTGTAAACAAGATATACGGCTATTCAATGAAATTTACAATACGACCGACACGAAGAAAGACAAACAAGCAATTTTCATCCAAATGTTTGGTTGAAATGTTTCACCCAACAAGGGAAGTGAGGGGTTCCAAATCAACCAAAGGCTACGAATGAGTCGGAATGAAGTTGTGAATGACGGTCGACACATGGAGACATATAGGCCACACCCAGCAGGCAGGTTGCAGTCGGGCCTTGAAAAAAGTATTCAATATACTAGTATCAGTTCGGCGAAACAGACATTCCGGTCAGATATGGGATTCACATGCAACCCCCAAAAAAAAATTACGCCTGTTTTTTATTCATCATATTCATTTAATGCTAAATAATTCTGTTGAAAATATTTTTTTTCTAATAGCAAAAAGTGGACAAGATTATTGTTTTCAATCCAGATACGGCCAGAATTTTTGTTTAAGGCAAAAATCAGGGTCAGAATTTTTTCTCTAAAATATCTCAGACTACCCCCTCAGATCAAATGGTCCGTACCTTAGACTTTAAATCTATATCTATATCTTACTTACTGAGAATCACTATTCAGCAATGTTACTAATGGGCTGGGCGTGTGGGGTTAAACATGTTTTCGTAGGTAAATAATATTGTTGTGTGGAATTTTTTTTTTTTCATGAGAGTGTAATAGAGTATTACTTTCTGTTGGATGGAATTGTGAAATAGAAGTCAATACGTTCTTGCTCAATACTTTGTCGCTTTGAAGGCGTCATGCTTGTCATCCTCAGCCTAAGCAATGTGTTACTGTAATTTGAATTTCAAAATGACTGAGTGACGTTTTTTCGACGAACTAGTCAACTCCACCGTAGAGAATCACATGACTTTGACATAATCAATAATATATTACAGTTAATACGAGCGAAAAATATCTTTATAAGTAAAGAATTGTCGCATAAAAATTAAATACACGGGAAATGGCAAAGTTCACGAAGTCTAGTCTGATTAATCATTTTACCAAAAAAAAAAAAAAAAAGTGTAAGCAAAGGGGGGGCGTACGCCCTCTACGCCCCCCTCTGGATCCGCCACTGTATATGATTCTATATGACATAACGGATACAAACTAATTTTACAGGATGTCATTTTTTAAATACAAGTTTATAGCTTACTGTTCGGTGTGAGCCAAGGCTCCGTGTTGAAGACCGTACTTTGACCTATAATGGTTTACTTTTATAAATTTTGACTTGGATGGAGAGTTGTCTCATTGGCACTCAAACCAAATCTTCTTATATCTATTAAAAGTGTTACATAGTTATTCTTTATAGTAACTGAGACTAGTATAACAGTAGTGCTATAGCATAGATTTATGGGTTTATACATCTATGGTTATAGCTAGTAGTCTCCAATCATGAGTAGTGGAGGTACTTTTATAAATTTTGACTTGGATGGAGAGTTGTCTCATTGGCATTCATACCACACCTTCTTATATCTTTATACCCATAAGCTGTCAATATATTATGTTCCAACCATAAGCATAGAATATCATGACTAATCTCATAAATGCCACAGGTGGGAACCCAGGATTTTTTTTTATATATCTCGCAGACTCGCAGCTGTTTGATATATATGCCAGCAAAGCATACATGGTACAGTTGTGTTTCCGTAGTATAACTTTATCAAGTCATGTGATTTATTTCTTATCACATGAAGATAAAATGGCGGCGCCCACTGCCGCGAAGGAGCATTTGTACAAAATTCTTGTTATTGGAGAATTTGGTGTTGGTAAACGAAATTTTGTTGGAAATCACACAACTTAATCTAGTATCTATTTTACTGATTCTTTTCGAAATGATTGTTTAATATATTGGCCACAGGTTTCATTGTAATTTTTCCTAATATAAAAAAAAAAAAAAAACGAAAGCAAAATGTCAGTCGTAAACACCCCCCCTCCCCAGCAGTTTTTTGAGTATTATATGATCGATTAAGGACAAGCTTTACCAAAAGGAAAATTACAAAATTACATAGGTACATGACAATTCATACTTATGCCTCCTACTCAAATCATAAGTTTTACCAACTCATGCCCATTTTTGTAGCATTATTATTGGATCACCTGGACTGGTATCAGGTCCGTTCGCTCCAAATTCAGGTTCGCACCCATCACGTTCGCACCCCACATGTTCGCACCCCACATGTTCGCACCCTATTTTTATTGAGATACAGGTTGAATTATTAGATGTTTTTTATATGTGTATATCAAAATATAGGCTATTTCTGGCATCATGTTTTCACCGGAAAAGATCGTCAATTTTGCACGCCTTTATGATGTCATTTGCCAGATAGAAGGCGCGCCTGTATCCCTGCACTATTAAAGTTTCTAGCACTTTCAGAGTCGTCATTCTGCAGGGTAGTCTAGAAATAATTTCTGTTCCGTAAGTACGTAATCTTAATAATTCCTTATGACTGAAGGGAGGGTGACCAACTTATTAGATTTTAATTTCCCAAATATTTTGTGCAGTATAAGATTAAACTTTTTCACCCGTTCGCTCAACATGTGTTGGAAGTGATGATGCCTACATTTTGGTCACGTGGTGATGGAAGTCACATGACAGATTCAACTAACTACTGTATCCCGGAACTGGCGTATTTATACAAGTCTTAGATGAATGAACCTTTCCTTGATCATCATGACATTTTTTTATTCAATATTTATTTCATCAAAATCTATTTATGTTTTTAGAATGTCACTTTATTTTGAAACAATAAAAAAGACTTATTTATAGCAATACACTAACTAAAACACGATTTAAATAATATTCAACACAAAACCAATCAAAAGGGTGAGAACGTGTAGGGTGGGAACGGACCCAGGATGTGAACATGTGGGGTGAACGTGAAAGGGGGCAAGCGTGAATGGGAGTGACCGTGATTTTGGGCGAACGCACCCGGATTCACCTGGACTTGGTGATCACAAATACTTGTATAAAATTTTTTCCAGTCATGCACTATACAAATCCTTGAGTCATGCCAGTATTGTGTATATTTTTTCAAAAATACTACAATACTGGATTTTGAGTGTTTACTCAAATATAATAATAATTATAATAATCTAATTAGATGATAATTGTGTATTAGCAAGGGTTTTAGAGAAGTGCTGAAGATTTAGCTTGTGTTGATATAAAGGAATACTTTGCTTTTTATTTTTCTGTCAGATTTATAAGAAGACAAAATAATATCTGAACTACATTTTTATATTTATTATTTTAATTGATTCAAATTCTTCAATTCAAACAAATGCATTATTTATCATTCTTTATGTGATTCTCATTTGTATTGTTAACAATACTTGTATACCAGTATTGTGATTGCCAAGTTCAAGTGATCCTTGTTACAATGTATGTATCATTCACTTAATAAATAAATCATAAATTAAATGATAATTTTGACTTAGGTCATGCCATATAGTTTTACCCTTATCAGTCATTCCGTCATGCCATCATTCCGTCATTCTGTAACGAACAATTATACAGAATTTTTTTCTAAATGCTGTCACATATTGAGCTGATTTTTTGTATGTGAGTCTACAATGATGAGTTATAGATCAAGTTTACGTTTGGTTCGGTTCCGCTCTGCTGATTTTTGCCAAAAATACGGGCTTTGGACTTTGAAAATTTAGTGAAAATAACAGTTATACAGACTTTTTTCTGAACGCCTTCACATATTGAGCTGATTTTTAGTATTTGAGTGTACTATGATGAGTTACAGATCGAGTTTATGTTTGGTTCTGCTGTGCTGATTTTTGCGGAAATAAAGGGCTCTGGGTCTGAAGTTTTCCACTCCTGAAAATGGCTTCAAGCAGAAATTTTAACAGCAAAAAAATCAGCAAGAAAATATCTACAAATAAGTCAACATGGCCAAAAACGTTGGTAGACTCCTTATAGGAGTTATTGCCCCTTAATGACGATTATTTCCAATTTTTTGTTTTTTAACTTATGATCTTGAAAACCATAAAATGCAAAACTGATCAGCAGGACATGATCTAAACATTTGTCAAATGGCAAAAATTTTTGGTCGCCCCTAAAAGGGGTTATTGACCCTAAATGACAATTTTTACCATGAATTTTGACCAAATCTAAAGTACATATTAGATTAAGAAATACTATAACAGGAAAAATTATCAGCAAGACATGATAAGCAATTATATATATATCAACATGGTCAAAATTGTCAATCATGCTTTATAGATAGAATCTGTCAAGTTTTAATAAAATGAAACAGGTCCACTGTAAGGTGTGTTCTGCAGTGATTAAATGTGTTTTACTTTTATATACCAAGGTGCTGCCAGGCTTATCTGAATTGGCATAACTATTATAAATTCAGAAATTATTGCGAGGTTTTTATTATAGCGAATAATGCAACTGGTTATAATTAATTATCGCAAAATTAAAAATAAGAACTTGTATAATTCTGATATCTGATACATATATATATGCAGATTTTCCTGAAAGCACAATAATTCATCTTGCATTATTGTCCATTTGTAAAAAATCACAATAATAATTGCATGCAATAATTTCTGAATTTACATTATTTGGAATTTGTGTTTTCAATGCTCTTCAGCATCTTAATTGATTTTTTTTACCTACAAGGGTTTTGTTTTGAATGCCACTGATGAGTCTTATGTGGCTGAAACATGCGTCTGGCATGATAAATTATATTATAAACTTGTTATCTTTCATGATTTTAACTTAATTAGAAAAATTACATTTTTGATAAGAATACATGTATTTGATTTGAATATCTAATGAGTGATTTTTCATTTTCCTTGCAATATATATTTAGTCGTTTTATAAAATTCCTCATTATTTCTGGATCACCAAAAATGCTAGGGATTTTTCAGAGATTTGACCAAAAACCTGATTTTGCAAATTCACTGTTAAATATTCATTAATGAGACACCAACCTCACATCACAAACAAACATACTCATATATAGGGACCATGCAGTAAACAGTTATGATAGTCTTTAATGATTGAAAAGACTTACTTTATATTATGTTAATGTAAAGTTCTAAATCACCCTGAGAATATACCATTTGGAAAGGATTAAACAAAGACTATGAAAGATCAACACACCAGTTTGTATTTTAAACTTGCCAATTTATTAGAAAATTCTGTATTTCAATTATGCAAATTATCAACTAAAAATTAAGGTTTAAAGATTTATAACTTACATTGCAAAAGTTTATAATTTTTTATAGGGAAGACATCAGTCATCAGAAGATACACTGAAGGTAAGCTATGTATGATTATAATGCATTGTAGATCATCAACAACAACCAAATACCCAACTCCCTAAATATGAGCTATACATGATTGTAATGCATTGTACATGTGTCTCATCAACATCAACCAAATACATCATACACTGAAGGTAAGCTGTATATGATTGTATTGCATTGTATCTCATCAACATCAACCAAATACACAACAATACGCTGAAGGTAAGCTGTACATGATTGTAATGTATTTAGTCTCATAAAAATCAACCAAATACATCATACACTGAAGGTAAGATGTACAAGATTGTAATGCATTGTATCTCATCAATTTCAACCAAATACACAACAATGCACTGAAGGTAAAAGAGAGGCAAAAGATACCTAAAGGACATTCAAACTCGTAAAGTCGAAAACAAACTTACAATGCTGTGGTGAAAAACGAAAAAATAACGAAAAGACAAACAACAGTACGTTGGTAAGCTGTACATGATTTGAATGCATTGTATTTCTTCAGCATCAACAGATTCAAATTAGTCTAAGGTCATCTTTACCTGAAGGAGTTGTAATAGTAAATATATCCCAAAAAATAATTGAATATATCATATTTTGTCCATTAAAATAGGAGATACAATAGCAAATGTCATTCAAAAAGCATAAGTCCAAGAAAGCCTGATAATACCATACCCAAAAGAAAAAAGAAAAACACATACATGTCAACAATACATTCAACAGAAAAATAAAGATTAAGCAACACCAACCCAAGTGCTCTAAAACAGTAACGGGAACATATATATAATTATAGGTAACTGTAATAAGTGGTGTTAGCTCTGTGTTGCCTTAGGTTACCTGATGGAAAAGTTTGTTGTTAAGTTGTTACATATTAAGAATTTAAGACATCTATATATATATAATGCTCAATGACATTATTATTTGTACTTATGAACTTGAATTAAAAAAAAAGAAATTGTCTCATAAGTTCTAAAATTTGCTACAAATAAAAAAAAAACAATAATATTTATAATTGATATTCAATAGTAATATCTCATCAATGTATGCTGTTATATGTAGGTGTATTTTCTCCTAATTATAAGTTAACAATCGGCGTGGATTTTGCACTGAAGACAGTGAACTGGGATGACAACACAAAGATCAACCTTCAGTTGTGGTAAGAAATTTTAAATACCAGAAAATACATTTATCTTATTTCCCTACACCTATATCACCCTCATTTGCTATGTAATTTTCTTATCCTATTAAGTATCTAACATGAAGGTACCCAAATTGCACCTATTTTGACAGTTTTTTCACCTATGTTTTTTTATGATCCAGAAAAAAGTTTCTATTCTCTGTTTATTTTGTAGATGTATCCTTATTTACTATATAGTTCCACCAATTTGATTTTAAATCCATATTGAATCATAGAAAAATTGGTTTGAACCGACCTCCAAATGATCAATGTTTCTGTAATGAGCAGTACCCAAATTGTATCCATGCTGATATTCACATCTGTAAAAATCGAATATCTGATGTTTGTTTTAATTCTCAAAATATTTAGAACAATTTGACAATATTCCATGCTTACTATACATTTTTTTATGAAATGGAAACCTGTAACATATTTTAATTGCTCATTTTTAAAAGTTGACTTTTTGTGGATGTCGCATGGTGACGTTTCCGTAGATTTTACCTTTTCTGGTTAATACTTCATCTGTTGATATATACTGTGAATGTTTTGTTTAGTTTAAATATATTTAGGTCTGTTGAAAAATGTAAAATCATAAAAATACAAATTGTTTAGTCTCTACGAACACTTGTAAGATTTTGGCAGCTGTTTTGCTAAATGGGGTGCAATTTGGGTACTGTGACGTTAGGCTTTGAGATGTGAGCAGAACTAAGTAGGAAATTCAGGGTAAAATCTTTAGGCATAGTATTAAAATGGTTCAGTTAAGTTCAATTTAAAAGAAAAAGAAAATTCCAAACTCCAAAATTTCATCAAAATCAGGTGAACTAGAATGAGACACAAAATAGATCTGTAACTAATTACAATACAACTACATGTACATACAAAAAATGATATCATTAAATGTAGGCATTAAGAAAGTATGTCAGGACAACTGTTAATGTAAATGACATTTTTTTTTCACAAAAGAACAATTCCAAGCCTCTTGCTTATTATGGCAAAAAGGCCTCTCCAAATGCTGCAGGTTATAAGCAACCAAACATATTTGTAGAAATAAGTGCAACTGTGATAAAAATATTGTTAGATGTAGATCCATCATAAAAAACAAAGTTTCCTAGATTTTCTACAACAGTAGACAAGGTGCATATTATTCTTATAGGAAGAATTTACTCCATGTCTCAATGTAAAAAAATCAAATGTCATAGTTGTTGTATCATGCAATGCTGAAATCCATTTTTTCTCTTTTAAGGGACATTGCTGGACATGAAAGATTTGGCCAGATGACAAGAGTTTATTACAAATATGCGTAAGTTTTCAGACCTTTCAAGTCCATTTTTCTAAAGTCTGGCAGTCAGTATAACTATCTGAATTTGGCTGATATTATGAAGAAATTTGTGCATGTAGACCGCCAACATGGCAACAAAAGGGCAGTAGCTTTTGCTCAAATTGTGTCAATTGAAACCTATCTATATATGATGAAAAATATTCATTCACATTTATAGTCACAGCACTTTAAGTTTGACATACAAATGTTCAACATCCCTTGTTGTCATTGTGTGTCTTAGCCTGATCCTTGCATCCATTCCTATTAATCATTTTCATGAATTGTTCACCTTCAAGATAAACAAAAACAAAAAGCAAATACATTGTAAAAAAAAATTGTTTATCTAATTCTAATGAAAAGTATTTGTATTTTTTTCAGAATAGCAGCTATTATAGTTTTTGATCTCACAAGGTAAAGTTGATATGCTTATTAAAATACAGTTTAGTAAATCGATATCAGCAAGTCTTTTCCCATCAATTTATGAGAAAACATAGAAATTCATAAAGCTCACAGTATGTCTTGACAATATGGATATTACTACAAACAGAAAATGCAGGGTATACATTAATGATACATAAACACAAAACACATTCAGAGGTCTGTTTTAAAAAAAATTCAAGCTTTAAATTTAACAGACGTAGGTAATCTTTTGATGTAGAATTAATAGGATTATGAGCATGTGGATGTATTACCATTAATTGTTGTAACTGATCACTGACATTTGACCTTTGACCTCAACATATTATTTATCTTAATTGCACTTCTAATTTCAGACCTGCCACATTTGATTCTGTGTTGAAGGTAAGAACCAGCGTAGTTTTTATAATTAAACATTAATAAAACATTAGATATTAACAGTTATCATTGGAACATATATAGTAACCAAAGAAAAATTTAACGTGTGGGGGCAATCTTGAATCGCAAAAGTCTAAAATATGCCTCTAGTGTTGGGAGTGTATTACTTGCAAATTGTTTTCATACACCTTTTTCAATTTTTTATGCATAAAATTGCACGAAGGGGGATGAAATTAAACTGTAATAAAATATTTAGGTCATGAGATTTTAAGTAAAGATTTGATTTAGTCCTGTTGGAAAAGGTAAAATCTGAAACCGTTTATTTGATCAAAATACCCTCTGAACATAAAATTGTTAGTTTCTTTAGTATGAGCAGATGAAGTTATGTAAATATAAATTGTCCCAAAAGTAATACACTACAGTGTAGAAATCTCATTGAGAAAACAAAAGTGGAATTTTTTAATTTGCATTTATTGCTCTAAAGTAATGCACTGCAAAAGAATTGTGTTCTTTTTCAAATATCAGATCAAGGGAGATAACTAAAAAATAAAAATAATTGCAGAATTATTTTGTGTTAGATTGAACAATGCTGCCATGTTTGGTTGTAGTCTAGAGTCCACCACAATTATTGAATAATTATTTGTTTTTAATTGATTATGAGTGAAAGACTTGAACTTCTATGTCTTGTTTTATTTCATATAAGTTGTAAGATATGTAAGCAGCCTTTCCTCTTTTAAATTTAATAGTTTGATCTTAAAAATGTGGTTTAAACTAAAAAAATATTATATTAAAATCTGAAAACATTACACATATTTTGAATTTCTAAATTTACTTACATGTTATGCTTTTACATACTTACTATTTCACACTTTTTTATACAGTGGCTAAATGATGTTCATTCCAAAGTAATGTTGGCCAACCAGGAACCAGTACCAGTGGTTTTATTAGCCAATAAAGTAAGAAATTATTAATTAGTTACTATAACAGGTTGAATAATGTGTTCCTTTTTTTTTAAATGCAGTTTTAAAATATTAAATGTATTTACTGATTGTTTGTTGATGAAGTTTGCATTCAGGCTGGTAAATGAAATATGAATCATTTGAAAAAATTAATATCTTTTTTGTTACACATTCATTTATTTTGACTACCAAGGTTTCTGTGACCACCTCAGATGTCTCTTGATAGGGTGCTCTCCTTAGAGGTATAATTCCTGACTGGAATCATCAAATTTGGTTCTAACTTTTGCTTTTGATGCGTACCAGCTGCTCTTTTCACAAAAAAATCTTATGATTAAAATTCATCTTAAATCAAACTGAAATGTTTATGGCCTCAAATATCAATGAGAGGTGTCATAGCAAAGGTGCTTGAGGCATTGTTTTTTGAAAGGGGGAGAGATGTTTGAGATTTTTTATTTCAAATGTTCTTTGATTTTCTTGAATTTTCATCTTACCAGTGGAGAATAAGAGTAGAGGGGTAACAAGTACAGTTACTGTAAGATGGTATATGTATAAGGATAATAACACATAACATAAGTTAAAATAAGTTGACATATTTGGGAAGATATGATAAAACACAACAACAAAAAAGAAGGAAAAGGGGATCCTTACCCTCAAGTGCGTGTGGTCATAGAAAAACCCATCCACAGTCATATGTGATCTTTTCTGTAAAACAGTTTTTCTATATGAATAATTCAATAGCTATTCTCATCTATAATGTAGGAAGCTAAACAACAAAGGAGAAATACATAGGTGGTATGTTTAAAGTTTTGAATGATTTATTTTCAGTGTGATATGGAGAATGCTACTGTAGATTCCAGAGTGCTGTCAGAATTCTGTCAAAATAATAACATTGTAAACTGGTTTGAAACATCAGCAAAGAATAATATTAACATAGGTAAATATAACCAGAAGTTCAGAATAGTATATAGATAACTGGACCTCAGTGTTTAAACGAGTTTTTAGATCCATATTAACCTCTGATAAACCTATTGCAATCAACTGCAAAAATCAAAATTTTCATCCCATCAGATTTCAACAGCTAAATATAGGAATTCCTATTTCATTGATTTTACAGTTACCTTAAGGTAGATGGGAGTCTAAATTAAAATCCATAGAATTTTTTATTATTTGTCAAAATGTAGTTTATGTCATGCTTTTTTCAAAAATATAATAAAAAGTATGGGTCACAGGGCTTTTTATCATGCTACAGGTTTTGCAAAATTGTCAGATTTTGTATAGATTATACATGGAAAACCCAATTTTGTTTAATAAAAAAAAGAACTACACCATAGAATTTTAAGATAAAATATGAGAAGATAGCTCTAATAATAAGCTTTCAGATAAGAAAAAGAAAAAAGGGGGTGCACCTGACACGTTTTCTTGCTACATAATAAAATAGGTAAATTCACAACACATTCTATTATAAAAGTAACCTTATCTGAGCTATGTTCCCTTATATCTGAGTTATCTACCCTTATGTGGCAAAGTCGGAAAAAAGTGAATCAAACAAAAATATTCTGTTTTTTGTAAAATACAGCTGTAAATATGATAAAACACATAATTTTCTATATTAACATGACAAGTCTTACACATGAACTACATACTTCTCTCGAAATTTGCACATTTCATTAAAGATCTAGACCGATTGCCATCTGCTATTTCAAAATCCAAGATGGAGGAAGACACCTCAGCTACCTTAATGATTATTGATTTCACAGCTACCTTAATGATTATTGATTTCACAGCTACCTTATTGACATGTGCTTAAAGTTCAATGACCTATCTTTACATTTGAATAGGTTTTACGTGCACACAAATTTCCCCCTTTGCCTATTTAGACTATGTTGTATAACTAAAACACACAATAAAAACCTGCACAGTGCAGCTACCAACAAGATGACTGCTTACTTGAACAAGGAAAGAATAAATGGCTCATTATTTGGGAAGTTGAGTCAAAATGTTCAAGCTACCTAATTAAGCTAGCTATGGTATGTCAATAAATTAAATTTGACATATAATTTATGGTTCCCAACAAACAAGACCTGACTCAGCTTTTTTTGTTCCTTTAAAATATATTTTGGTTGAATACAGTCATTACATTATCTGTCTGTCAATCAATCTGTAAAAAAGTCAAATCAATTAGAGATGAGAAACATATATTTTTTCAGTGTAAGAGAGCTAACTCTTGAGGTTTGTTTTTTGCTAAATGTAGATTTATATAAAAGTCTGAGCCCCATGGCTAGATGCATGTTTGAATGTATTTCAAGGAAACTGTTGAAGAATGTTCAGCACCTTATGGTATTGTATATGGTTTAGAATTATAGCATGATATTAATAGTTTTGTGATTTGCTAGTAATTATATTTTATAAGGCTCACAGTTGTAAGGCTTTACAGTTGTCTATTAAGTACATAACTGCATGACTGCTAACTTGGTATTTCATTCTCTGATAAAATTAATTGGATTTACTGGTGACAAAGCATAAAGTTCATCATTTCTTTATGTGATGACTTTTAGGTACAAACTCAATACATGTGCAGAAAAGTTGTAATTTTTTATATCATTCAGATTAAGCTAAACAATGTGATTTTTTTCAGGAGCTCATTATTTTTCAAATTGCCGATGACCCCTTAACTTTTCTATATTTTTTATGTTTGAACTGTATTGGTCAACTACTTAAACTTTGAGAAAAAAATCTTTTATTTGATATAATCCAATACTACCTAGACACTGTGAATTATATGGAACATTTAAAAAGACTACCGGTAATAAGGGCAAAATGCAGTTAACAAAAAAGTATGATGACAATTAAACAATACCTTTGAATTCATAAAGTTTTCTTGTCAACTTGTAATTAGGGCAAAATGCAGTTAACAAAAAAGTATGATGACAATTAAACAATACCTTTGAATTCATAAAGTTTCTTGTCAACTTTTTAAGTCATTATTACACAGAGAAATGAAAAGTCTTTAGTAAAATTTGTAATCCTAAATTTTTTTAACATTTGAAAAAAAAGTAAAATCACAAAAATACTGAACTCCGAGGAAAATTCAAAACGGAAAGTCCCTAATCAAATGGTAAAAATCAAATTATAAAACACATCAAACGAATGGACAACAACTGTTATATTCCTGACTTGGTACAGGCATTTTCAAATGTAGAAAATGGTGGATTGAACCTGGTTATATAGCGCTAAACCTCTCACTTGTACGACAGTCACATCAAATTCCATTATATTGACAACAATGCGTGAACAAAATGTCACAAATAGGGGTACAACAACAACACGAACCCCACCAAAAACTCAGGGTGATCTCAGGTGCTCCAGAACGATAAGCAGATCCTGCTCCACATGTGACACCCGTCGTGTTGCTCATGTTATTACAAAGCCGGTAAATAGTCTAATTTGGTAGGTCACATTCGTGCAAAAGGGAACAGGATTGTAGTAACGACATAAGGAACATATCCGAAATCATCTGTACAACGGACATTCCATAACGGTCAACCAACTCGTGATGGCGTCCCTAAAACCCACGAAGTTATGACTTCAACCTTACCACTTGGAACCCTTCATTTAAAAATGAAAAGGTCACAATTGGGAAGCTGAAATCATCTCTTTTGTCGTAAAGTTTTGTTTTCAACCGACCCTCGTAGTCATTTCTAGATATTAGTCCTAATCAAATGGCAAAATCAAAAGCTCAAACACATCAAACGCATGGATAACAACTGCCATATTCCTTTTTGGTACAGGCATTTTCTTGTGTAGAAAATGGTGGATTGAACCTGGATTTATAGCGCTAAACCTCTCACTTGTATGATAGTCGCATCAAATTCCGTTATATTTACAACGATGTGTGAACAAAACAGACATAATAGGTAAATTAGTCACAATATGGGTACAGCAGTATACCTGGTAACTAAATTGGTCAAGCTGTTATTTTCTTTCAGTACTTCTAAGATCTGTGCATTTTGCACCTGTAGTCTGTGTAAGTTCTAAGGATTCTGTGAGCTTTGAAGCATACAAGTGTTTTAAGATTACTTCTGTTCGTTTACAAATTGAAAAGAGCTTTGAAAAATGATTTGTTTTATAGCTTTATAAGGGGGGATAATTCTTGTAATTTATTTTTTATTGAATAATGTACTGTTAATATATTTGCTTTGTTATGTAACAAGAAAACAAATATGTTTGCTTACTTTTTGTGTTATTATTCTAAAAGCATTTTGCAAAAAACAGTCTTCTAATGTTTTACATTAAACATTGATCACTTAGGTTTTCTTCTAGAAGTGCTCAATCCTTAAAAAATATGCAACTTTTTATCAGCATGTGGCTTGAAAACAAGAATTGTGATTTTAACTTTTCTTAAAATTTGGAAAAATAAACAATATTTAAACTTCATTTTTGCAAAGATTTTGGTTTTACTCAGACACATCACTACAAGTGAAAAAGTGTGTAATCTTTCATGAAAAAAAGATATTTATGAGTTTTTAACACTTTCAACGCTATATGCTGCAAGCCACTGCTGTTCACGGCATATGTCGCAATGACGATGGATTTTTTATCCAGACTCATAACCATTTGGTTTTCATTCGGGTCCTCTCTAATTTTTCCTTGTATGAATAGAGGATATACAAGGTTCCGTTTGCGCTTGAAATCGCGGGAATTTTAATGGTAAAAGCATGCAGTAGAAGAAAATTAAAAAAAAATATTTTGACAAATGCAAATGGCGGAAAAAGAAAAAGACACTGTAAATATAGAAATATTTCAGCATTTCTATGGCGAAACTGACAATGAGGAATAGTTAAAAGGTTTCCCGTTATCTCAATGTGTTAATTACATTCAATTCGTGTGGGAAATATGATTTGGTCGATCTTTACGAGACGTAGAAAAAGGGGGGGAAACGGAGGTTGACTGAAAATTTTGAGGATGGAGCCACTTATTTGCGCCACGTTTACATTATACGTTGTGTATGATGCAAATATGCTACGGAATCGAGCAACTGGTGTCTTCTTTATTATATGGCAGATAAAACAACAAAATAAATGAAGATTAAAAGTTGTTATTATTCAAAATTCAACACAAATAAAACAATTTACACCTTTTACCTGTTAATTACCTTAAAATGCAGGTAGCTTGATAAAAATTTTACTAAAATAATTGCATAACATTACAGTTCATGCTCTCCCAAGCATTTTTCATGCACTAACTTTGTCTGTATCTCTAATAATAAAAAAGATGCAGCAGTCTAAAAAGGAATATACTGTTCTAATGAAAGAACACAAAAAAAGTGCTGCAGCAGCAGCCATTTCTCTATTTTTTTATGTAGCATTGAAAGGGTTAACATTTTGGTTATATTGAAAGATTACTGTATAAATAATGATAATGAGAACTATACACAATCTATATCCTTTGAAACCTTTTCCATGTCTTGTATAATAAATATATGAATATCCATTTCGAATGAACTGATGTCACATGAATCTATTTATATCTAATTAATTTTTTAGATGATGCTATGAATTTCCTCATTGACTATATCCTGAAACTTCCAACAGAGAGTCAACAACCAAATGAACATATAAGCTTGTTTAATCAACAAAATCAAAACACCTTTGAAGACTCATTTGAAATGGATAATAAAAAGACAAAGCTAAAATCTGATTGCTGTTGAACAGAGGGTTCAAATGTTTTTTTGTTGAATATGTGAAAGAGAAGTGTTCATACAGTAGACTGTAATGTGATTTAAACCAAGGGCTAAGTGCAATGATAGTACTGTGATAATTGATTTATACTTTGATATTTTTTATACATTTTTAAATGTTTAATTATAATTTACTATGAATGTTACAAAGTAGCAAAAAATAAAACTTCTAGTCACTATTGTTAGGTTTGTTTTCATAATTGTTTTAATGATTGGTTAGGTATATGAAGTGGGGTATATAACTACTTCACATATAACTAAAAGATGTATAGATGCAAACATACGGTCTTTGACAAAGAAATGTCTGTATAATATATTTTAGGTGTATTTTGTCCAGATTATTCAAAAGTGGTGATTAAATGAAGCAGAAACTATCAAAGATAGTCAATGCCCACCCCAAATACACTTAGGTATAACATAAGACTACACTGACAAGGGTCTGGACTAAAAACTAAAGTGCTGTTCGTTTTTATCTTGCCTGCGATGAAAGTAGCAGAATACGAGCCATTAGGACTACTTTCAGGCCGGGTCGTTAACTATTTGTAAAAGCTTTATATTTCATAGGGAAGATGACCTGAATGCTTCATACCTAGCATACAGATACCTTATTTTAGGAAGTTTGCGTCTGTCATATGTCCATTGTCCTTGACCTCATTTTTATGGTTCAGCCACTGATTGAAAAAATTGTCAAATGAATTGCTCACTTATCATAAGTAATAGGATAACTG
Organism: Mytilus coruscus; assembly: GCA_017311375.1. Lineage (NCBI taxonomy): Eukaryota > Metazoa > Mollusca > Bivalvia > Mytilida > Mytilidae > Mytilus > Mytilus coruscus. The sequence continues at coordinate 78,046,074 of CM029599.1, read as the reverse complement.
TATTTGGTATATGGGTATCTTGCGAGGTCTAAATGTCTGTCAGACACTTGACCTCCACCTCATGTCATGAATCAGTGATAAAGGTTAAAGTTATATGATTAGGTCCGTAGTAGGTCAACTATATTTGGTGTATGGTTTGCTTGTCAGGTATACATGCCAGATTGGTAGGTTTTATCTTACCTTGACCTCATTTTCATGGTTCATTCGTAGATGTTTTGGTGTGTTTTTCAAATACATGTACCATAAGCAATTGGTCAACTAGAGTATTTGGTTTTATGGAATGATAGTAAGGTGAACATGTTTGTCTGGCATTGTTCATCTGACCTTGACCTCATATTCATGGTTGATTGGCCAATGATAAGTTTTCATGGTTTGGTCTCTTTCTTGGATACTGTAAGCAAAATATCATTTATATTTGGTTAATGGAATGATTGTTAGGTGTACATGTCTGTCTGGCAAGGTTCATCTGACATTGGCCTCATTTTTATGGTTTATTGGTTAATGTTAAGTTTTCCTAGTTAAGTCTGTTTCTCAAATACTATAAACAACTATATTTGTCGCACTGAATGACTGTAAGGTGTTCATGTCCAACTGACAGGTTCATCTTACCTTGACCTCATTATTCATGGTTCATTGGTCAAAGTTGCTTGGATACTATGAGTAATAGGTCAGCTATAGTTGGTGAATCAAATGATTATATGACGTACATTTTTGTCTAACCTTGATTTCATCGTCATGGATCATTGACAATGTCTTTGATTTCACCTTTATCTTTCAGACTTTCAAAATTAAATCAATCATAGCCAGTAAAGCAGCCGAAACATTTCAGTGTATGCACTTTTGTTTGTTTGTTTGTTTGATTGTTTGTACCCCTTCTTTCGGAGGAGTCGGTAATTAGTGGTTGTACTGTCCAATACTTTTGATAATTCCTGTTATCCCTTTGTATGTTTTATTAAGCATATTAATTTGCATATTAAAAACATATTAAACATTGGTTTTTGGATTTGTGATGTCTTAGGGTTAGATAAGAGTCAATTACCAATCTGCTATTACGAGATGCCCTATTACTTGATATAACTTAACAACATATTTTGTAGGAGAAACACCACGGGTGTCATATATTGAGCAGGATCTGTATACTCTTCCGGATCACCTGAGATCACCCCTGGTTTTTGGTTGGGTTCGTTTTGCTCAGACTTTAGTTTTCTTTGTTGTGTTTTCTGTACTGTTGTTTGTCCTTTTGCCGTTTTTCGATTTTTGCCATGTCAGTTTGTTTTCTACTCATGAGTTTGAATGTCCCATTGGTATCTTTCGCCTCTCTTTTACAGTAAACTTTTAATATTCAATACCAAGAATGTTTGAAGAACTTTCTAGTCTTGAACATTTGATTAAAACCAATAGGGAAATGGCTCCTTCTTTTTCTACTACAGTCGGGGACATTTATGTCGTACTAAACATATAAAACCAAATATACTAAGATAGTAAAAAAGTTATTTATTGTATTAAAAATCCACCATACTTCCATTATTTTTTGTTGAATCGTTTTACCCTGAGACTACTATAACACATATAGTAGTCTCAGTTTTACTTATTGTTTTGGGCGAACGATCGATACGATATGATGCAGAAAAAAAACATTGGTCTTCTTTCATCAAACAAGTCATCTCCAGCATCTGTCCTTACAGCGGAATAAAAACATGTTTGGTTTTGTAGATTAACGACAGGAAAATCTTATTTCCTATGATAAAGTTTTTTGTCACTGACCTTATTACGAAAGACCACAGGTATCATTTGAGATTCGAAGTTCAATCGGAATGGATTTTTTCAAGGTTATATCTAAATGTTGTTTTAATTTAGAATTTCTTGATTTGAAATACAATATCGAAATTTGAAATTCAATATCTAACGGTAGCATTTGGAAGAAAGCCTTTTAAAGTTGTTAAATTGTTATAGTCAATGAAATGTCTTGTAACACTTAGATGTGTATAGGTCTAAATATAAAAATAAGATGTGATGCCATTATCAATGAGACAACTTTCCACCAGAGACTAAATGACGTTGAAATTAGCAGCTATATGTCACCATACGGCCTTCAACAATAATAAAAAAAACCAATACCGCATAGCATGCTATAAAAGATCCCGATATGTATAATGTAAAACAAATCAATCGAGGAAACTAACGGCCTGATTTATGAAGAAAACAATAAGCAAAGAAAAAAAATGATATACATCAGCAAACGACAACCATTGAATTACAAGCTCCTGACTGAAAAAGGGCACATGCAGAACGTGGCGGGGTTAAATAATTTTGCGGACGCAGAACCCTTACCTGGGACAGTGGGGTAACAGCCTATATAGATTTGAAATGCCTGTAAATGAAGTGACAACCAATAGTAGTTTTATAAGGTCGGTCAACCATCTTCAAATATTTATTTATATGATAAAAACAATAAAATATGGATGGCAGCTTTCTGAAAAAGAAGAATTGGTTCCTTTGGGTTTTACAATGAAAAGTGATTTCCAGTATGTTTTCATTACTTGTTTACGGAATTTCGAAAATAGTTACCGCGAACAGGGGGACCATCACTGTCCCTAGGATCTGCACGGTTACATTTGATCAGCACGAAATCATAACGTTCGAATTCAGAGCAATAATATATAAAAAAATATATAAATGAAAAGAAGTGGAGGGGGACTGAGCACTCACAACATGTTTAACCCCACAAAATTCTGTATGTACCTGTCCGTTGTCATGAGCTTGTAATTCAGTGATTGTCGTTGGTTATTGTCTGTCATCTTTGTTTTTCGTTTATTGTTTTGTCATTAATCAGGCAGTTTGGCTTTTTTGTTTAATTATTTCACATTTTGTCGTGTCGGGACCTTTTAAAGCTGACTACGGTATAGCTTTTATGAATTTTGCTCATTGTTAAGGCCATCACCAATGGTTGCTTACATCCACGTTATTTGGACTCGGGTCGATAGTTGTCTCATTGAAAAAGCATATCACATCTCTTTATCTCTATAAAGAGTATAAAAATAAAGAAACCAAAACAAAAGTTGTCTCCATATTTGCCTCAATTCATGTATAATAGATATTATTAGAAATAAAGGTAAGATTAATTTTGATACTGAATGTCGAAAATCTAATTGCATACTCAGATTTTGATTCTTAAAGAGAATGAAATTAGAATCTCCATATTCCTATTTGATGATTGAATTACGAATCTTAAATTATCCTTACAGCTTTTTCATGGTAAACAGTATATTTCTCACTTGTACTCTGATTTCTAAAAGGTTATTTATGAATATAAGTAAAAGTCACCAAACAATGCGAGTTCAAAATTTTGCTTAGATACTAATATCTAAATGTAGGCTTTTTGTATGGAAAACCTAAGTCAATCTAATGCTATGGTACTGGTTATCCATGTTACAAATTTAATCACATTCACAAACACACCAGGCATATTTTTCTCTGAAATAAAAATTAAAACAGTGTTTAATTAATCAAGTTATATAAACGGTTAGTAACACCATGTCATAGGATATCTACACAAAACAATAAAATAAGATTTAGATATGCTATTATTTACAATGCATTTTCTTTCTGAATTAGAATGTCTGTCTTTAATTTAATGAAAAAATGCAAAAACAGCGGCATTTTGAGATAAAATAATACATTTTAAGATGTGATCTAGAGTTTTACACAAAATATGTTTTGCTACAAACAGTCCTATACAAAAATATGCTATTGGTAAACTGGTAAACTATTACTTTTTTGGTAAGGCTTCGGCTGTGGCTCACATCTAATTTCGTCAGAAACAATGCATCAGATGGTACTTTTTTATTAAGGTAAAACGTAATAGGAACACAGCTGGCATGTCTGCACTGAAGTAATTGACGTCCAGATTACAACATTGCACTTATATATGAATACAATCCAATTAATTAATGAATTTTGCAGAATTCTGCATCTGTGACCTAATAGTGGCTCTCACCATGCCGCCTCTATTGTAAAAATGCAATAACACTTACTTAAGACAATGTCATATAACTTTTATTGAAAGTCGGTATATTTAAATAATTAAATCACAAATATAATAAAGCTTTAAAATGGATTACAATTGCTTACATCCTCTTCATTTGAACTTTAGTGGATAGTTGTCCCATTGGCAATCATACTACATATCTTTATTTTTATATAGATTGTTTTATTACTATTGCTATAATGCTTTACATACCTGCACAGCCTATACCCCAAGAAACAATACCTGAAAGGTACCATTTGTTGGAATGGATGCAGTCAAATGGTCCTCCACTATCACCCTATGAATTGAATATATTTCTAACGTCAGAAATACGCAAAACAAATAAAACAAAAATACAGAACTTCAAGATAATTTCAAAAAGGAGAAGTCCAAAAATATTAACAAAATCAAACGTTATCAATCAACAAAACGAGTGAAATACAACTGTCATATTCCTGACCTGGTACAGGCATTTTCCGAGGAAATTGGTGGGTGGTTTTATAGCTAGCTTAACCTCCCACTTGTATGACAACTTATAGTTATGGAAATTGTTTTGATTCGCCTATTTCTTTTCAGTATGTTTGGGTTTTTTTTCAGTAATACTTTTCTTTGACATTTAAATATACTTTCTGGTCAATGAAATAAAATGAACACTTGAACAGAAGGAAAATTTCTTTAAATCTACCTGCCTGACAAGCGTCATGTCCGCCACCTTGAAAACCAGCACAAAACATGTTTTCTGTTATTTGTCCAGCCAACGTTGGATTGATGGTTGTATTACATTTCTTTGTATCCTTAATCGGTAATTTTGTATTTTTCAGTACATTTTCATGGCCAGTACCTATTAAAATATTGATTTTGACACTCTATAGCAGAACGACATTTACAAAAATATCATCTTTACACTAATGATAATTAAGATAGGAAAACATGATGATCGAAAACATAGTTCGCATTTTAGTTAGTATGAAAGAACAGAATAAAATATTGCAATACAATGCATTTTTATTACCTCCGAATTGCAACGCAATTAGGACTGCATTGTTAATTCTGAAGGCAGTATATGTACTATGTTCAGTAATGGTTTTATTCCCATTACTTTTGCGAAAAATGAACACTTCTTTGCAACTAATGTATACAATGTACCTTGTGTCTCTCCCCAACCTTTGACGAAACATACATCTCCAACTTTGACATCCTTTGTTGGCAGACATATTGGTCGTACATAATTATTATAATGGAATGGCTTATCAACTTTTACCAAGCTGATGTCCTTGTGAAGAATGTGGTCAGGACTTTTTGCGTCGACGATTTTGACAGCTTTTCGTTTTTGTTGTGTTGATGGTTCTTGTAAATACTTGTGGGTCTTACCAGCATAAATTGTCCACTTTGTTGCATCATTAACTCTAGAATGATGATAAAAGTACAAATAAAAATAATTTTTTACCTATCTATGAAATGTTCATCAAAATTTTAAAGAGACCAAGATCATCATGTTTAGGCGTCTTTCGTTCTTGAATGTTTTATTTTTATACTTTTTATCAATTTGTTGTTGCTGCTAATTTTTAAACATATCATATATCCAGAATATAAAGAGTAAAAATAATTCATATATCTAAGTTTTCGTGCATGCTGTAACCTTGTTTACAGTTCTTTTTTTCATTTGATCGTACATTTCCATGAAGTCTTCAAATATTCTATTATTTGATATTATCGATAAACTCTAAGTAAATGCTGATACTCGTACATAAAGTATGGGACTGCACTTTCACTGACGCGACCGTCTTTGGAATATCGCATGACATTCCAATATGAAATAAAACTAAACCTTAGATGTACATACAGTAGAAAACAATGCTTAGCAGTAACAATCCAATTAGGAGCAATAATTGCTCCACCACATTCATGTTTTTCATTTAGTCGTAGCTGTACTATCCATGGCCAGGAGAAGTTTTTGGCACGATTTCCACCAACTATTCTCGTTTGAATTAACGTTGGTTTCCAATATGGTGTTCCACATTCAACTGAATTTGGCCCTTCTACAAAATATTCACAATCCAAAATGATATGAAAATTATTAGTCTATAGCTTATAACGATTCGTGTCAAAGTTCACTTTCTCAATTCTATTATTTTAACATGATATGTATTTCCATGAACAGAAACAAGAAGATGAAAAAGAGGCAAATATAAATCAATAGAAAACAAACAGACAGCACCATGTGGTCATAGCAGATAATGCAAACAAACTTACTCACAAAACATTTTCCTGGAAATTTGAATAGAGCAAAAAACTTGTGTTAAAGCCCTTGTGTTTTATATTGCCTCTTTTTATTAAAAGATAAAAAGAGTGCGAATATTTTCCTGCAAACAAAATTTAAAAAGAAATTCAAATTGAAAAGAGATCTAATATTTCAATTGCAATTCAAAATGTCGAAGACATTTGAAATGTTCTTCCACTAAAAAGAACGGAACCAGACGCAATTCTTAATAGAGAAATATCGTTGAAATTACTTCAATGAATAAGACATAATTGTAAGAAAAATAAATTTATTCTTATAAAAAAAGTTAAATCACAAAAATACTGAACTCCGAGGAAAATTCAAAACGGAAAGTCCCTAATCAAATGGCAAAATCAAAAGCACAAACACATCAAACGAATGGACAGCAACTGTCATATTCCTGACTTGGTACAGGCATTTTCTTACGTAGAAAATGGTGATTTGAACCTGGTTTTATAGCGCTAAACCTCTCACTTGTATGACAGTCGCATATTATACCTATAACTTTTTACCTTTTTTTTCGCATGTGGGTCCACTGTATCCACGCAGACAAACACATTGGTAGGAGTTTGCATCATCTTGACATTTGCCATTATTGGAACAAGGCATAGAGGCACATTCATCTACATCTATAAAACAATCTGAATATTTGCAACAGAAACAGTCGAACAGTTTGACAAAGCGTTTTATTATTTTACTGGTAATCTTCCGACAACTTTAAAACTTTCTGTATTCCAATTTTTTTTTAAATTTACTGAAGACAGAATAGGTGCTATTCATAATAAAAAGAATAATAATATTAGAGTGATGCATTTTAAATTGACGTCGGTGCACTAGTAAGCGAAATTTAGTTTAGTCTGAAACGGTTATTTGGATCTTAATAGCTCTTAAAAGACTGAACAACAAATTATTTAGTCATTTTCTGTTTTTCAGTCAATTTTCTGACTTATCCACTGCTGTTAATTCCGTACTGTTCAGACAATTCGCTTACTGTCAATAAAAACGGTTCAGTCTATGTTCAGACTATTCAGTAGTTGTTATCTACCTGTACAGTTCAAAACATACTGAATTATCTGAAAAGCTAATGAAAAGGATTGACTGAAAGCGAATTTGACTGCATCAATAGCTTAGGTAGCAATACATAAGTAAATGAAGGCCAGGAATAAATATAGGCATTTAGTGCTCTAACATAAAATGGTACAGCATTAAAATACTTCTGAAATAACACCATATTATCTAGATAAATTCTGGTAAATGGAAGACTAATCTATAAAAGTTAGAAATGCTTATTTACGTAATTAAAAACTATTTTTAATGCATTGTACATGAACATAACACTTTATTAATGTTGTACTTCCGAAACGCTTTAATGGATTGACCTTCATCGGGAATACACAAACTCAAACATTGGAAAGCCAAAGATGTAGAAGACCAAAATAACATGAAGAGCTTCATGACCAATGTAGAAGACCAAAATAACATGAAGAGCTTCATGACCAATGTAGAAGACCAAAATAACATGAAGAGCTTCATGACCAAAAAAGGAACTAAGAATTCATACAGGGTCAACTTTTCCTACGTTGTGTGTACATTAATAAGGGTACTATTTTTTTTTTTTTTTTTTTCTACGCTCTACACTTCTATTCTTAATCGTCAATTGAAAATTGTACTACATCTTCTCATCAAACAGTGCTTTTTCAACAAAATTGTAAATTAAGATCCAAATTAGGTCATAACATATCTTATTTTGTGAAGAACCTCAATGACTCCAAAACATATACATCGAAAATGATATCATCAAAATGCTTTGTGATCGACAACATATTTGATGAGTTTGATGGATTGATAGTTCAATAGACAGTCAGTATTCCAATGGATACTAACTGTGCAACCTTATTGGTGGACTTGTTCTTGTACTCACTTGGATCAGAATACTTCAGAACGATATTTAAGATAAAAAGAAATAAAGTTTGCATAATTCTTTAATTTCACTTTCATATATATCGATGATGTCCTGTCACCTGAAATCGACGATTTATAAGTTTACTATTACCATTACGAATTTAAAGTGTCTATGTCTCAACTTAATGCCGACAACTCGCTAGCGAAAACTGTGTTCTATTCCTGATTGTTTCATTTTCTCTGAGTGTTGGTTCGCAATGTAAGTGATGCATGCACAGAAGTAGACAATAACCCTGTCGACGTACCCGGTTTCGCTCCAATCGGAGTTTGATTTACACAGTTTTTGTGTTTATCCTTTATTTGTATCCTCTTAATGGATTAATGAGATTTAAACAGCGGTAAACTACTTTTGCCTTTAATTCATGTTTAGAATGGTGACTTTTACCTATATGACAATTAACACCTGAGTATCCTGGACAACACTGACACAGATAACCATCGATCCGGTCTACACATGTCGCACCATTTTGACAAGGTGAGGGGGAACATTCGTCTATATCTGGAACAAAATCAATAATTTATTTTTAGTGTGTGTGAATGGAATGTATATTACAGTTACATTTATGACGAGATTTCTTGTATTTTTAATATTTTTCATATTATGGAAACAATATTTGATAACAAAGATAATTTGAAAAGTAATTAATTTATAGAATATACCATCTTATACGTCAATTCCGTATTAAATGACGACCAAGAATCGTTATCGAATGGTATAGTAGAGAAAAAACATAGAAACTACATGACTATCTGCATTATACGTACGAAGGGAAATTATGATATTCTGTATACGCAAGGGAATGAAAGTCGTCTTTTTTTCTACTAAAAGTCAGGAACTACAGTCGTGAATTGTATATCTAATGTATATATAACGTATGTATATTCAGTACGTCAGGTATCAACAATTCTCAGGCTTACGGTTATGTTTCTCTAATTCTGTATACATTCAAATCGGTTCTGACGTTACAGTTCGATAATTTTTTATAACACTCACGTTGATTAAATTTGTCTCATGTAATTTCCTGTTCAATCCATGTAGAAAATTGCACAATTTTCACTAAATTATGAGAGAAATGGATTCTACTGCTTTTCCCCGTTGGCTACAGTATATATTTACAAGTTTATTAAAATTTAACTCGGTCTAGTTCGATATTGATGGTTTTCTCTTTTACCGTTCAGCAGTTAAGGCCTTTGGTATATTGGAAAATTGCACCTTATGTCGTCTTTTCCGTGCAATTACTTATGAACCGTTTAACCAATTATATAAAATTATTATATGTTGGTACTGATAAAAAATGGAGGTCAATCTCGATATTGACTATTTTCAATTTTGCCGTTCAAGAGTTGCTAGATTGGAAAAATAGGCACAGAACGTGGCAGGTCAAAGAAACCTGAAAGTGCCGTCAAAATACAGAAAACACTGTTTGCTGTCAATTTAACAGCTATTTTCTTGTTCATAAATTCCAATCTATTGCAAATAAGCCGTTACGAATACAAGAAGTACCCTAAAATAAAGCAATGACAAATGCCACTTTTCAATATCGGAACTCCCCCCACCAATAAAAAAAGATAAAAATAGAACATAAAATCAAAACATTAGCAGTGGTAATGTCCATGATTTGCTTATGGAAACCCCAAAATAATTCGGAGAAAAGATGAGAGGTGCACAATTGCATATTATCGAAAGAATCTGAAAAAAACGCTTTCTCAATTTTGATATGGAGTTTAGAAGAGGAAGAGGATACACATGTGCATTGTAGTAAGCGGTCATGAAAACATTCAGGTCTTGCTAAAGATAACCCTATAATGTATTCCAATGAAGAAAGCAAATAAAAAACCCAACGTTTTCCATTTTGATTAATGTTGAAATAACCTGTGGCGTAACTATGACTTCATCTAAAACCGAGACAAGGGATCTAAGGGTCGTATCAATCTCTACGCGAATATGTTTGCTAGTCCGCGGGGTCATTAGCTTAGTTAAAAACATGTTTCACATATTGTTCTAGTAGTGAAGAACTTTTATCTACTTTTATCAATTATGTCTACAATATTACCTGTCTGACACTGGGCGCCTGTGTACCCAGGTCGGCATGTACAGATAAATCCATTTATTATGTCTGTGCATTTACCGTTATTCTTGCAGGGATTAGAGGAACATGCACCTGGAATTGGAATTGTCAATGATAAAATTATTTGTATATATCTATATTTATATATGGGTAGGTGACTGCGAAGAACAGGGTTTCATAAGTACAAGCCAAAAATGACTCAAAATAACAAAAAGAAAGTAAAAGGCTTCAACGGACCTGTGTTGCCGACAAGGAATAAAATTGATACCTTGCAAGAAGCATATTTGGGTTGAATGGGAAATGTTTGGGCCAAAATATTTTTTCGCTGATCATTTCTAACTGTCTTTCCATTATAACTTTCAAAATAGGTAAAATGGCAAACACGAAAAACTAATTGTTAAAATTGTGATTTGGGGGCTTGCAACTCATGTAGGCGTTTATTAACGATTTCAATCATTTAAGTATTTGTAGATTGTATTTTGCTGATTATTTTTGCTGTTTACACTGTCTCCCTATCTTCTTCTTTTGTTCCAAATAGTTTCCATCATAACTGCCAAAACACAAAATTTGGTAGAACATTGTCTTTTAAGGTCTGACAGGTTTAGTCGAAATATACAGTAGGTTTAGATTGACTTTTTTTGCCTAGTCAAATTTTCCCTATCTATAACGGTTTTAAGGCTGCCATGTTTGTCGGTCGACGGGTTTATCCAACACAGTTTATAAACAAGATACTATAAGGATGAGTGTGTGTGCAATTCGCCTGATAATTTCAGAGAGGAATATTTTGTGTAACAGTTAACAGACGACAGACAGAAACGATGGCAATACCTCGCAATGGCCCTTTGGGCTAGGTGACTTAAAAAAATTAAAAGGCATGAATACAAAAATATCAATAATTAAGAATAAACTACTGTACGTTAAAAACAGTGAACGGTTGATTCCATTTTGGATAACAATTTAATAAACTTTAAGTCACTTAAAAGTATGGAATAATGCCCTATTTCGTGGGCTTCTTAAATAAATTTGCCCGGTCCATTTGCAGTTTCCTAAACAAAAATACCCATCATAGATACCAGGTTCAAAATGTTGTATGCCAGACGTGCGTTTCGTCTACAAAAGACACACCAATGACGCTTGAATCCAAGAGTTAAAAAGGCAAAATAAAGTATAAAGCCGAAGAGCATTAGGGATTCAAAATTCCGAAAGGTTTTGCCAAATACAGCTAAGGTAATCTTTTTCTTGGGTAGAAAATCATTAGTATTTCGAAAAAGAGAGGCGAAAGATACCAAAGGCATATTCAAACCCATAAGTCGAAAAAAACTGACAATGCCATGGCAAGAAACAAAAAACGACGAAAAGGCAAACAACAGTACACAAAACACAATATAGAAAACCAAAGACTGAGCAACACGAACCCCATCGAAACCCGGGGTGATCTCAGGTGATCCGGAAGGGTTAGCAGATCCTGCTTCACATGTGGCACCCGGTGTTTTGCTAATGTGAGTACAAACCCGGTGAAAAGTCTAATTTGGTAAGTTACATTTGAGGAAACGAGCACGGAATGGTGGTTAAGGCAATTGGAAAACAAAGCGAATATATTCATGATTAGATATCTAGATTCTCTAACAGTAACACTGTTAGAGGATCATGTATACCTTTTGTGTTAAAAACAACAGTGGGAAGACGTTGTTTTACATATGACATAATTACATTTTAAAATCTGAACAAGAACTTACGTTTTGTTTGGCATCGATCACCTGTGTAATCAGATTTGCATTTGCATTTGTAGCTTAATCCAACAGTTTGGCATACACCATGATTCTTACATGGAGATGATTTACACGCATTGATTTCTGAAATAAAATTTCTGCTACGATGATAATAGATATTAATCAATCAATTAAATGGCATTAATCTCGTATCTCTTTTTCATTCGATTTTTTTTCCTGCTACATCAGAAATCAATATTGATATATGAAATTTATATCTATCACAGATAGAGATTTAAATGTTTAGTTTTTTTTCTGTCATCTCCTTAGAATAATTTTAAATGGCGTTTATTAAAGTTCGTCTTAACAATCATAATAAACGTCGGAAGCTCCAAATTTATTTATTTTCTAACAGCTGTTGAGGTTTATTTTCCTCAAGCTGCTGTTGGTTATCATATCAAGCATGTTGTGTCGTTTGCTTGTGTTTCTACATTTTTTCTGTCTTTTGTGCCAGTTCCTGTGTGTTGTCCTTATGAGTTTCCTTTAAACTGATGTATGATTAGTTTTGTTTCAATTTTCAATTTGATGTTTATATATTAAGTGAAGTTTCATTGTAATCAGTTATAAATTATGTAATCCTCTTGAATCTTGAGTCAATAATCACCTTGGTCATTGTAATGGTAGATTGTGAAGATGATGTTTCTAACTTCTAAAAGTTAGAGGTTATTCTTTTTCAACGGAAGTGCCCATTTTATTATACATGTATTTATAAAGCTCGTAATTAACCTGTTTTACAATGAAGACCTCTAAACCCTCGTTTACAAACACATATATATCGATTGATCCCATCCACGCATCTACCTCCATTCTGACAAGGGTTGGATTTGCATTCGTTGATACCTGCAAAAAACATTGCCTTTATTTAAAAGAGAGGCAAAAGATACCAAAGGAACATTCAAACTCATAAGTCGAAAATAAACTGACAACGCCATGGCAAAAAAAAAAGAAAAAGACAAACAACAGTATACAAAACACAACAAAGAAAACTTAAGACTGAGCAACACGAACCCCACGATTATTTGTAAAATCTTTGAAATTTTTTATCAATTGTTAAAGTATAGATGTTTGGATAGATGAACTGGCCACGCCTGTCTCTGTTTTCTATGAGCTCAAATTAAAAAAAAAATCAATACACTATTTCTGGGATTAACAGGATTAACAATTAACAATCCTTTGTCAATTAAGAACAAATTCACGATCACAGTGTGGACCGAGTAATGATAAGCTAAGACTGAAGCTTTATACACGATGTCATTATTTGACAATCAAAACTCCAATTTTAAAATATAAAAAAGCAATTATGATAGATAGGAGCAAGTCCAACCTGATTACTGTCATTACTTTCGACTTTTATCGCTATTATTGTATAAAATTCAAATTGGGTGTACAGTTAAATGATGAATAAACCAATATTCAGAGAACCACAAAACACATTTTTTGTCGATCAAAAATGGAAGGTAGCTCACCTACTTGACAGTGACGACCTGTATACCCAGGTTTACATACACATTTATATCTATCTATCATGTCAACACATCTGCCTTTATTCTGGCAAGGGTTGGATTTACATTCGTTAACATCTACAAAAGTATCATAATGTTAGATTTATAAATACAATCATATATATATATATACTAAATGATAATAGCAGCAGATGCCCTGTTCGAGCCTTGATGAAAATTTGACAATACAAATAATGACAATGTATACAAGTAATTTTGTGTGTTCCTCTATCTACTAGATGATAATGGTATGTAGAATTTTTATTCCATTGATGGGTTGTTAAAAAGGAATTTGACATGAAAATTGTGTATGACTTGCATCAGTATCATGCATTTTTCTCAAAACAATTAGAGTATATTCTAAGAATTTAGAAATTTTGGAACTAAAAGCCATCCTTTGATTTTTATTTTCCGAATAAATAACCCGACAAACCACTGTGCATGTTCTTTTATTGGTCAACTTATCAATTCTTTGAAATTCGCTTATTATTTCTATTACCATATTACACATTATTTCTTGTGATACATGTGTATTAAGGTGGACATTAATATATATTTTTAACAGAATTTGAGCGTAACTACGAATACACTCTTTAATTATGGAAAAATAACGGTCTCCGAAATACCACTGCTTTTGCAATAATCGGAGCTGTATTTAAAAAAAATTATTCTGAGATCATAATACCATTAAACCTTTAACATCAACAAAATATGTGATGCTCTATAGTATTAAAAAAGGAAGTTCCCACGTCTGGAAAAAATAGGAAAATAGCAGGAGCACAATTTCAACATGTGTACAATCTTCCTGTAAGTTTCTGGCATCTGGGTAGAAAACTGTATGAGGAGTTGATTACACACTTTCACCCGCCTTCCCGCCCAACATCCCCATACTAAAAGCCCGTTTTGGACTTCTTCCAACCCGGCCAAAAAATTTTGAGATTCTATGGACCATTATTAGGGTTTAAGTTGAGTGCTACATAAATAATTTAAGTTTCCATAAATTTCGAAGTCTATGAGATGTCTATTTTTATATCTTATTTCGTGTTCATTTTTGAGACATTTCTGTTAGTGGTACATTTCTATTATCAAATTGTATAGTTTTGGGTCGAATGCTATTTAACATATTATGGAATGGACCTTTGTCTACCAATGTAGTCCTGACAGTTTGTTATTAATGAGTTCGGTACGTGCATTTTTAATAACCAATTAATGTGTGTGTGTTTTTTTTTTTTTTTTTTTTATGTGGTTAGTTGTTTTGTTGGATTGCTGTATCACTGAAATATATTTCACATCTGTATTTATGCATGTTAACAAACACATTTATTTTTTCTATGTGATATCATATTGACCAAACAAAAACTCTGTAAGGCCTAAGGTTGCTTATTCCTCTGATAAGCATGATTGACAAATGAATTGATTGATTGATTTGCTGATTTTTAGTGTTTAACGCTACTTTTGCTTTTCATAGCAGCAAGATTTTATTGGTGAAGGAAGAAAGGATGCCCAGAGAGAACTATTGACCTGTTGCAGTTAAACTGGCAATCAAATCTAGTTAATTAAGATTGGAGTCGAACGCACCTGCCAAGCCGTCAGTGTTGTCAGGCTTGTTATACAGTAGACCACTCAGCCACCGAGGTCCCCACACATGAATTGAAAACAGAGTTCAAACCTTTCAAATCCATCAAAATATAGATAGCAGCAATCCACCGAAAAAAAAAAAAAATAAGACGTCTATCGATCAACAAAAACAGACAACTGCCTGTAATATGTTATGCTCTAAATTGCCCTTAATCTTTACAAAAGTGTGAAAAATATGATATAGAAACAACAAATATCTACCATCACATCTAATTTCTTATACCAAAAACATTAAGATATAACTTAAGATAACCTTCGACCAGGAAGTTACCTTAAAAACATAATTTGATCTTGAGATTTTGTTTTGTTACAGATCAAGGAAAAGTTTGTTTGCATTTACTTTAGTCTCAATCCCTTTTTATTAGCTCTATGATACGCCTATAACATATATCTTGTATAAAAAGAATTATAAAAGAATTATCCGATCGAAAGTCATTGCCCTACCATATGATTTAAATTAACTTAACGCTAAGATTGTTTTAAATTACCTTCGTTGGCGCCATGTTTCCAATTTAACAAAATTTATCAATTTTATTTTTTTATATTCATTTCTACAAAATCACTAGTTATTATATATATCAAAGCTTGTGCATTTTTATTTATATTATTGTGACTCAACAATTCAACCCCCCTAAAAAAGAGACCGGATGTGATACTATAGGTACTCTGGGAGGATGAGCATAAAATCATTTAAATTTATGTTACGTCCTTTTTTCAGAATTCTTGAATTAAAGACATTAAGAGGACATAAAATGATCTCCAATTATAGAGCCGTCTTTATAACATATGTCAAGCGCTGATGTGTTCAGGTTACAATGAAGTAGTTATTTACATAGGCGATAATAGTAGCCTTTTGGGGCCCTGCGTTTTCACTATAAAAAAATCCGTTGAAAAAAATTCTGAATTTTCAACACCTTTGGGTGTGAATAAAAAGCAAATATGGTGCCACACCTTTTGTTGTTAGAAAAATGGCATTTTTAAAGGTACTCTATAGTTAAGGAATTTTCGAAATAGCAGAAAATTTTGATCATCATAAAAAGTTTCCACCATATTTTTCGTTATTTCTACACCAATAGCCAACATTCATTTCTCGGTATTTCATTTGTCTTTTCTAATTAAAAGGGAAGCAGAAAATAAAATTACTTATAGATGTAAAGACAGGTGGCGCCCGTCATCTTTATGCATTTCCTTTTAATCTTCATCTGTGTACGGTACACATTAATAAAAGATGTGTATACCGAAACTAGCTTTCAGACCCTCTTTTTGTCAGTACTAGATAAGGATAATGCTGTCAGGGTATACATTCGTTCAGGATGTGTATCATGGCCTATCACGTAATATTTGAAGTTTATCCACTAGTCTGTCTGAATTTAAAGAGTCATTGAACATGATGAATTAAAATATACTTCCATGTAGACAGTTTTTCCCTTTTTATATACTTTGACTCAACAGATTTTGTCCCGGTTTACGACTGTATTTTTCACAATTATTGGTATCTCATATTGAGCATGGCATGCGTACATGCTTAAGTGATGTCATTTCTGAATTTGTTTTCCCATTAACCATTCTTTCGGGTTTTGTGACGTTCATAATATTGTAGGGTTTCAGGTTGTCAAGTAAAACTTTTGATTTTGAATTATTCCGGACGGTAAAAGGAGGACGTTGGTAACTTTTTTGATGTAACCATATTGCAACGGATGTTTAAACATAAATTGTTGATAGTTTTAGGTAATTCGTTATGTAATATACACCCAACAAGCGAATAAGATCAATAACGAGGATCAACAGCTATATCTAAAATACAAACCAGTTTAAGTTCATTCCTTCTGATAAATGCAAAATTACTTAACATTTCATGAATAATGTATATTTCTTACATTGTATTATTAATACTTATTCTATAACCTATTGCAAACTGTAGCATTCGAAACCAAATACATTTTATAGATATTTTTCTGTTTACTTACTTATTTCACATTTTTTTCCAGTAAATCCACCACGACAATTACAGGAAAAATTGGTACCAGAACTTTTACATATCCCTCCATTCTTACAGGGAGCAAGTGCACACGCGTTCTTTTTCTGTTCTAATGTGAAAAGAATAGTTTACTTTTCAATAATGACGTCATTGAATAAATGCATCCCTTATAGTTTTTTTTAAATCTAGAACTCTTTTGCTGGCCTTGATAATAGGGGCGATAGAGGTGTTTTATGACCAATGTAATGCGATTGAAGAAATTTCTTGTCTGCATAACGTTGACATGGTTTTGCATTAAACCATTGATCTAAATTATACCTATGACTATAACAAAATCAGAAGCAACTTATTCTATGCAATAATGTTCTGTTTATTATTTTGTTCATCCAAGGTGTGGGAAAATAACGTTGTAAGTGTTTGTTGAAACTTTTAGAAAATGGGTTTAGAAAATTAGAAAAAGCCGAAAGTAAATATACACAAATAGTGTATTACATGTATTACATACCTTTGATACATTGGTATTTAAGTCTCAGATATTTCTCTGTACCAGAACACGGTTTTCTAAACACTCGATTGGAAGAATACAATCTGCAAGACCTTTTTTGCTGGCACAGGTCTTGAACTTGTTGAAGTACATTTAAACGACACATTTTTTGTTTTTTATTTCGTGGTCTACAAGTCCAAACTTCTGTTCTACCATAAACAGCTGATAGAATCTTAAGTGTTTGACCATAGCGACAACTAATATTAGTACGGCGTTCGTTGCAGATGGTGCTTTGTCGTCTACCTAAAAGGAAATATTTGAGAAAAAAAAAGTAATAATTCTTTCTTATATAAAAAAAATAATAATAAAAAAATATGTAGATAATATAATTGCAGTTGAGTTAAAAGCTTGGAACTGTCATATTACTAATCTGAAAATGTTATCATCCTGATCCCCAAAAGAACTCACAATTAAGAATATTACAAGCGCATATAATTATTCTTATAACTGCGCTATGCAGAAAGCCTTATCTTGCCAATCCTTAAAATTGTAAGCCTAAATGAAAAAACAAAAGGATAATTGAAATACTCAATTTCGAAGTAGGAATATGTGCGTGGATCACCAGACTTTAAGTGAAGTGCTTGGACTAGTTTCCATTCGCTCTTTACAACAGTAACATAATATTAATGTCGGCATAATATGCTGTGATTTGAAACGTGAGCACCTTATAAAAGCATATTTATTTTTATTTTGTGTCAATGATTACTCAAAAATAAATCTACAAAGACACAGACAAATGTAATAAAAATGTTACCAGAAAATCTAATAAATCTTTTCCATCCTCGAAACCAACCTTAAAAACAAAATATTATAAGGTATAATTTGGTAATATTTTTTTAGTAACTTTAAGAAAATTCTAAGTCAATTTCACAGTAGATTATTTTTCATTTATGATTAAAGAGGTCATAACTTTATTCATTTAATTCATTATTTGAAGTCATTGCCTTCAAAAGCTGTTTGAAGTACTTACTAGACATCATCTATAATGGTACCGGTGGTCGTATGAAAGTTTTTCACGTACAACTGAAATGCTCGAATTTTTCAGTTTTGATGTCATTTACATTTAACTACATATGTCGAAGAACGGAAGATGTAATGCTCAGTGGCGGATCCAGAATTTTTCATAAGTGGGGGCCCACTGACTGCCTAAGAGGGTGCCTGCTCCAGTCATGCTTCAATGATTCCCTATATAATCAACCAATTTTTTTCCAAAAAAAGGGTGGGGCCGGGCCCCCTGAAAAACCCTCTAAATCCGCCTCTGATGCTGTGTTTACTATCATAGCGGATTGTTTACCAAATGACCCTAAAAGGTCTCTCCAAAGTACCGGGACAAATATTTCTACATGTAAACACTAATAATTGTCCACAGATAAATGTACGAGTAAAAGGAGATGGAGGGTGTACATCAACGAGACAGCCATCGAATGTCACAAATAACTAAAAAAACATCTAACTTAAAAGGGCAACATAAAGCTTTTAACAATACACAAGTGCCTATACTATATTTCAAGCTCTAAATGATTCTAACAGAGTAATCTTAACCAGAAATAACAAATTATGAATAAATTTAACAGAAACTATCAAATATCTGTTGTCAATACTAGTAGTACTTTCTCCAAATAAAATGAAACACATAAGATATGACATAAGACTATCAATGTTTCTGACTTTTGATAGACGCACACATATGTTGCTAGGTTTGACTAGTTTTTTGGTTTTATATTTTTAAATGTCAGCCATCCCCCTTTTAATTTCAATCATTTATTTACAAAAGTTACCTATCGTTCAACAAATTCAGAGACTTTTATATTTTTTCCTTTATTTGAGTAGTGGCGCCTATTCTAGACTATCTCGATACCTATAAAATTTGCTGGTTGGTCATTTTTATAGCCTACATAATAGCTGATATGTTGTCAACTGTATATTAGAAAATAAGGTTGATTTCATCTCAACAATTTTTCTTAACCAAAGATGATTTCAAAAATTTCCTCAATCTGATTTATATATTTAGTTTACTTATAATTCAGATTAAATTATTTAATACGCTAGAAAAAAATCCTTCATAAATTGCTTAGAAAAAGCATATCATAATTTATCTAATAAGAAATTATTAAAATTCTTCAAAAATTCACCTGCTTCAAACATACAACAGATTTGAGTTATAACAGGTTTGTTATATTTGAGAGATATTACGGACAGTTCAGCAGCATATTATTTAAATCATTACTATGTTTAGAACAAAACTGTGTCGATACCTGCATTAAAAATATTTCCCCTTGTCGAAATGCCGCTGTCGTATCATGCATGCTGCGCCTGGTGTAGCCCTGTATATAACAAGACACTAAAATAACATCAAAAGTGATGCTGGCTGTAACAAGTGTCTAAATATTCAACAGTTCGATCACACAAAAAAGTGATTTTTTTTTCAACATCAGTTTTATAAATGTTAACAGAATGTTCAAACATTTTTGAGAGAGGGTAAAGTTCGTATTGCTCCATCTTTCGTTTTCTATGTAATATTTTATGGACTTGTTTGTCTTTTCGTCGTTCTCCGTTTTTGCCATGGCGTAGTCCGTTTTTCTCCGACTGATAAGTGTTGAATGTTCTCTTTGTATCCTCCGCCTCTTTGTTCATTTAGAATTTTTTAAGATTACAGAAAATATCCCTTCCGTATTCCTAGATTCCTTTTATCTAGAGTATATCTTAGAGGGAAAACTAAACTACGTATATAACTGCCCCTGAAATCCTCATCAACTAGAACGGTTCTAAATCATGATCAAAAAGCTGCTTTTCTTTAAATCATTGATTTATAACTGTAAAGCCATAAAACTGATCTGGCAGTTCTACCCTAGAACTGATCTTGATTTTTTGGAAAATAATTAAGATAACCGTATATATCTTCCTCATGCAAAGCTCTGATTCCATGTCCGGATTACGCTACACTCTAGGTCCTTTTTAGTTTATCAGCTCTTCAACGTTTGTATAAGATTTGGGATTTTCAAATATTTTTACCTCGAGCATTACTGAATATACATTAATTGTCGAAATGCCCAGGTCGGTAAAGTACAGTAAAATTGGTACCGTTTATGTGTTTTGACGGTTCTACTATAAAACTGATTCGGTTAGTTCTACACAAGAACTGCTCTAAAACTAATATTTTAAGAACATTTCTATGACAGGATGTTCTAAGATAGGTTAGAATTGATCCTAACTGTATTTAGATCTAATTTTGCAATTCTATACATCATTGCAATTTCCATTGATCAAGGATGTTTCCATATTAAAACATACGCTTTTGCGATTATTACTTTCTAATGTCGGTTATGTCTAGTTTATGCTTTCTTGTTCTATATTGAAGTATAATTATTAGAATTTTCATGGAAATTCGTATAAGTATGTGTTATGAATACATAAAACTGACAAAATGAAGAAAAAGACGAAATTCTTACCTTGGGTATATACCAACGAGTTAATAAGGATGAAGGAAACTAAAATTTTGGGAAAAATATCCATTTGTATTAATTGTACTTTCATTCCATAGCCCAAAGTAAGTAAAAGAAAAAACAAAACAAAAGGATTATTTATTGGTAAATAAGTTAGTTGTTTTTACAGAAAATTTCTTGTTACATTTTATTAGAAGTGTTTGATTAGTTTTCTTTTTGCACATGTTGCATTTTATATATTACTTTTTAGATACCGTAATTTTATTAGAAATGAACTTTTAGCTTATGTAAATGTCTTCATTGGTATGGAAGAATTTGTGTTATCCTGTTAGTAATCTTAAATCTTTAACAAACATATGTTGTAGTGAGTATTAATGAAAGTTTAAAATGACATGCAACATAGAAATACGGTCGTACATAGTCACGTTACAGTAAAATTCGTTATTAAGTGTTAGAGTTACAATGGATAAGCGTCAGTTCATTGAAAAGAAACCGTGAGCCCGGAGGGCGAATGATTTCCTTTTAACGTACAATCACGTATACATTGTGTCTCATACTTATGCTGCGTTCACACGTAATTCAATTCGATTCGCATTAACTAATTCGAATTAGTTTAATTCGCATTCGAAACGTTTTACGTCAAGAACATAAATTCTAATACGAATTGCAATGCGCGTCAAATTCACTTTTCTGTCCGAACGACGTTAACTTTTAATTCGCAATATCAATAAATTAATTAATTATAATTCAATTCGAATTACAATTTAGAAAGTGTCCACACCACATTTTAATTCGAATTAAAGCGAATTAACTAATTCGTATTAACGAAAACGCATTTCTAATGCGAATTGGATAATGCAGATTAGCCAATTCGAATTCGATTCGAAATAAAAAAAGAAGAGTGTGTGAACGCGATTTGCGAATTCGATTCGCATTCGATTCGAATTCAATTCGAATTAAATGAACGTGTGAACGAGGCATGAAACTATTGTTGCGACGACTTTTCTCAAATACAGTTCCTTTCTTAATTAGACATTAGTATTTGTGAGCTTAAATAACCACTTAATTCTCTACACTACTAATCAATAAATTGTCTGGCCCGAAACCCCAATACGAACATAGTTCTATTTAATTAAAGTGTATTTTTTCTTTATCTTTTTCTTTCCCTTTCTCATTCATTTCTTAGTTTTTATGGGTTGGAAATGAAAGAAGAGAGCTGAAATAAATTTTTGGATGTTGTATTTTAACTGATTTTGATATGGAAAGAGTGATTAGGCCAGGTGCAAAAAGGTAATATTTACATTTTTCGGAACATCTCTTGACTTGTCCATAGGGGTATGCACGTGTATTGGTTAAATTTGTAAGATGTTATGGTGCAATCTTTCTGAATGTTGGATATATTTTTGGACAAGTACTGTACATTACACACACAAAAATTTGGACAAAGAAAAAACTGGTGCAATTTTTTAATGAGACAAAACTTTATAAAGAACTAGTAGAGGAATTCAATTGTGGTCTGTGGCCATCTACATTCACGTTGAAAAGTAAGGATTATGGTTCAGAAAGTTCTTTTATTGAAAAATAAAGTTGAAGCGAACCAATTTTCCAGTAACACATAATGGTACTAAAAGAAAAAAATAATATAAATCCACTTCTTGATATACACTTTCTATATTTTACGAATATGAAAACATGCACTGAAATGGATGAATTACATAAACGGTATCAATTTTAATTCACTAGATGTGCATTTCGACAATCTATGTCCCTTCAGTGATGCTCGAGGCCAAAATATTTATATTCCAAAATCTAATACAAACGTTGAAGAGCGGATCAAACCAAAAAAAGACTTAAAGTATAGCCAAATCCAGACAAGGAATCAGAACTACTTTGATTCGAGTGTTACTGGTGAGTCTTTTGTAGACGAAACGCGCGTCTGGCGAAAAAAGTTAAAGCCTGGTATCTATGACGAGTGTTTTTACTTATTCCTCATTTTGATTCGGTGTGCAAAAGATCCATCTTATCTCATCAGAAGTTATTAAATCATATACTCATTGAATATTGTGAGTATTACAAGTGATTTCAATGAATTTAGGTTATCTATTTATACATGCATATCAAATCGCTAAATTTACATCTGTTGGTTTTCTTTCGAATATCTAATAAATATATAAAAGCGCAAGCAATATAAAATTGAGAATGGAAATGGGAATATGTCAAAGAGACAACAACCCGACCAAAGAGCAGATAACAGCCGAAGGCCACCAATGGTTCTTTAACGCAGCGAGAAAATCACGGACCCGGAGGTGGTCCTAAGCCGGCCCCTAAATAAAATTGTGTACTGGTTCAGTGAAAATGGACGTCACACTAAACTCCAAAACATATAAAGGAACTAAAATCTAAAAAAAACATACAAGACTAACAAAGGCCAGAGGATCCTGACTTGGGACAGGCGCAAAAATGCGGCGGGTTAAACATGTTTTGTGAGATCTCAACCCTCCCCTATACCTCTAGCCAATGTAGAATAAAGAAACACATAGCAATATGCACAGTAAAACTCAGTTTAAAAGAAGTCCGAGTCCGATGTCAGAATAGGTAACAAAAGAAACTAAGCAAAATGAAAATGATACATAAATATGTATGTTTTACTGTATCACATTGATATATCATATGTAATATCTACAATTGATTATCATCCGATTGGTACCCGAGATGTTTCGTCGGCGTGTTCATGAACAGTGAGTTACGGCAAAAGTTGAGGGTAATTCTTAAAACCTTTGAATGAAACTGACTTGCCAAAAATAATTTGTTAAGGCCATATGAATTTTTTTAACTTAGTAGTTATACTTTGATAGTCACTTGGTTTCAGTCGATATTTTTTTATTAAGATTGTTTGGGCAACAAAATAAAAATACATTTAATTTTCCATCAGTTTAAAAAAAAGAGTTATAACCTGAGATAAGGATAAATTGATGACAGTTGTATTTCGAATGTCCGTGTTTGTTCTACGCTATTTTCATGCACATCCTTATATATAAAAAAAAGACAAGCATACATCGGATATTATTAGTTACATAGTGTGTTAGTGACCTAATACGATATATACGGGATCAGTAAATTCCATATGGGGTGAGAGCGACGCTCGAACCCCATATGGAATTTACTGACCCCGTATATATCGTATTAGGTCACTAACACACTATGTAACGAATTTATCTTACCGACTATCTTTATGTGTTGCATTTAGACTAGAGTTGTCTCATTTGCAATCATACTACATCTTCTTATTTTTATACTAAAGTGTTCAAGTGTTCAATTTGAACCCAATTCCATTGGTCTGCACACAAAAAATAATGTCAACAATAACAATTTATTATCAACAACCTTGATATAACAATATTAAACAGAACTTTCAATACATTTAAACAATCAAATAGTGCCAAAGTCGTAACTCCACTACTAACCGTGCATTGAAATAAGCCCCGCCTCCCTACTAACCTAATATGGAATATACACGGTCTCCACGCGGACGCTTTTAACCAATCATATTCCTAGAAATGTATATGAGTTAAGATAAATGAAGTTACATTACCTCGAGGTTTGACTCGGTTAGAGAAATATAGTCAACACGAATTATCCCACTCGGTAGTAACACACGTACTAGCAAGTGTGCATGTTTGACTGTATGGGATGTATAGCAACGTAGCCACGTTTGTTCGGAATGGAGACGTCACATCTGATGTCTCGTGCAAGGAGATTGATGAATACCTCGCTCTCTGCACGTTAAAACATATTTGTGTAAATTGTTCTAAACATTATGTATGAATGTTGTTATTGCTAAAAATAACCGATCTTATTTACAATGATCAGTCGGTCGTGTAATGTATAATTTAAATATCTCCTCATTTTACCCGAGCCCCACACCGG
This sequence comes from Mytilus coruscus, assembly GCA_017311375.1. Lineage (NCBI taxonomy): Eukaryota > Metazoa > Mollusca > Bivalvia > Mytilida > Mytilidae > Mytilus > Mytilus coruscus. The sequence continues at coordinate 78,020,934 of CM029599.1, read as the reverse complement.
TATTACAAAACCTTTTCAATAGAATAATCCTTCGGTAAGATGCAGATAAAAATACTTTTGTAGATTGAGGTATATTTCAAAGGGAATTCTTCATGGGATGACAAAATGTGAAATGTGAGCGCTCAATCCTACCATAAAAATTTGTTAATTTTGTTTTTTGAAGCGGATTATGTTAAGTTTTTATAACTGGTATCCAATTCTTTTGTTTATTTAGACAATAAACACGTTTGACCTAAAAACTAACTTTTGCATTAGTGTAACATCACAACATCACATGTAAAACAATTAGTACTAAGCACAAACACAGCTTACAAAAAGACAAAATGACACAAAGTGTCGATCTTAAAGTAAATGCAGTTATCAAAAGGTTGTTAAAAGTCCAATTTCAACTAACAAAAAGACCAAATTTTACTGAACTAAAAACAATTTTACATCTCTGTCAATTTTCATAATTCGGAACAGGCGCAATATTTGGATTTCTTTTTCAAGCTTCGTGTTATGGAAATAACATATACGTTAGTTATGATGTCACATAATGCCTTGATATATTACGTTATTAATTTATTATATATAGCCCATGCAACCAAGTTGCGGAGGGTATAATGTTTGAACCAGTTCGGCCGTCCTGCAGTCTATGTTTCATCGGTGCGTCATCACTTTGTTGTTGCGAGGATAGCGTCCTCTTTTTTTTCCGGATTTCTTTAAATAACGTCGAAGGTTTCCCCTTATCGAATCTTTTGATGAGTTCAATAATCAGAAGAAATAAAAAACGGGGGACATTCTGTGGAAACGGGGCGTGCTAGAATATTATATATGAACTCTTGTTAGTATCTTCATTTAATTTCTGATCTACTTCATTTGTATGAAGATTTTCTCTCATAAAAACCATGGATGCGTTAGATTATCAGATATATCTGAAATGTGGGATCGGATTTTTTTTTTTTTTTTTCGGGAGGGAGACTTGTAAAAGTACCAAAAATTCATTCTTGTCAAGATAGCTAAATTTTAATGAGAATCATTTCTAGTATCTATGAAGATCTTTACTCATCAAAATCTCTAATGAGTTCGATAAAGAGAAACATTTGAAATGGGGACCATTTTTTATTGAGGTCAAAAATATATAACTATTACGTCGTAACTCTTGAATTAGGCCTTCGTTTCTCATGGAAATTTCTGAAAAGAAACAAACTATGGTAGCAGTTCGCTGTGATTTCTTACCTTTATGTTGGACGGCAAGACAAAAAGATCACCAGGTGGTACTTTTACAAACATTCTTCAAATTTGAAAGAAATTCAGTTGGCTATTTGTCATGGATATTTTATGGAAAATTACTTTTGTTTTAGGGAGTGAAAAAATCCATCCCTCTTTTCAGTCAAATGTTATAAAAAGAAATTATAATACCTCAGTAAAAAAAATGAAATGTTTGTGCTATTTCATTCCGTAGACTATTTGCCAGTCAATAGTTTCAAAGACTATTACCACGGTCAATAGTTTTATAAACATATTTCCCAGACTTTTTCATTCTTATTTTTCATTGGACAGCAATGAAGTCATTGACTATTCTGCTTGGATTTGTGCGCTTGGCAACGTTAAACTCTGAAATATTGTAAACGGTTTAATCTGTATGTGTCGTTATTTCAAATTGAAATATTACTTACCAGAAGCAATTAAAAAAGAAAAAGAAAATCTACGCGAATTTAAGAACTAAAACATAACAAATGTATGGTATTGGTGAGTCGTCGTCTTCATAATCTGTGCTTACTTTAGTGTACGGTTTTAGCTAGCGGTTATTATATGCACGGGAATTTTTACACAAGGATTCCTGGTCTTGATAACAGTAAATGAAAATATTTACAAATACCACACGGGCAAAAAAAACCTGATAGTTCATCTTGTGCATGTTTATGTGACTATATGTTTTTTCCGGGTGGTGTATGTAGACTTTTTAGGAGGTTGTTTTGTTCGGTATAACAAAACACTTAATGACTGGTTACGAGTGTAATATCAAGTTTGTTGTCCCTTCGCCTCGAGCAATAGTTGGTATCTCAGAGACAACAAACTAGCTATTACCCTGATAACCAGTCAATAGGTGTATACTAATAATAGCACTCATCAATCAACAGATTCGATAACATGGACATTTTTACCTTGTTCGTTTTCTGGGCTATCATACAATATACGAAAAGATAACATGTGCCCGCTGTCATTTCATCTTCGAATATCCACAATTTAGCCTGCTACCGTTCCTTATGAAGGTAATCCAAAAAAGAAATCAAACAAAAGATTCAGCATTCAAATGAAAAGCAAAAATGAAAACAGAAACATCGTTATAAATTTATAATTTAAGACTTAAGTGCATTATATGCTTCAAATATAAAAAAAATATATTTTCATAGATTTTACGAATATCTTTCAATAGTATTATGGTATTATTGTCGTCATAAAGGTGTTCACGGAAATGTTATACGCAAGCTTAATGCTTACTCATGTTTGATTAAATAGTTAATAATGTTTGTATTAAAGAAAAGAAAATGCATCTTTTGTTAACGGGAAGTAAAAAAAAAAACCATATATACAAGGTGTTAAGTATATATATGATTATTAATAAATTAAATGTACATACTTCCAACAGAATAACGAAAATGAATATATTATTTTAAGATATTATTGTAATGTGTTGTACAGTCTGGTCCTGTTGGATAGTAGTTAAGGCGTACAATGGGGATGAATATCTTTATTGTTTTTAGTTTATTCATTGTTTTTACAACTCTTGTGGAAAAAACAGAAGGTAAGACCAAATATATAAATGTTCCAGAAATAAAAGTGAATATTTTAGACAATCTTAAAGAAAGTGCGAATTCGGTCACTTCGTGTTGTCAAGCTCACTTATTCTATCTTTCGTAGAATTTTTAAGTAGAAGGGCATTTTTTTAGAACCTATACTATCGGTACGAAGTGCGCTAGATACTATCAAATTATTACATGGCATTTTTCATATCAGATGTATTATCAGCCCAAGGTTCTATATAAAAAATCTTTCTATCATATGCCTCAACAGAGGAGAAAAACAACAGTATAATATATTTTTATATTGACGATAAAAAAAATCAACAAAACATTATGAACACTGTTTGGAAAAGTCAATATTTGAAAAGTAACTTGCTAAATTATGCTAGAAATTTTGAAATATCTGATATGAAAAATGCCATGTAATAATTATCGGATGTATTATCAGCCCAAAAGCCGAAGGCTCGAGGTCTGATATTGACAGAGGGCTGATAATACATCCGATATGAAAAATGACATGTTATGATCATTTTATCATATGCTTCAACAATGGAGAAACAGTTTAATGTATTGATCCTTTTAAGTGGTTATCAAGCAGAAGTTCAAAAAGTGTATAGTTTACGGACGATGGACGCCAAATGTAATACATCCGATATGAAATCTTTCTATCATATGCCTCAACAAAGGAGAAAAACAACAGTATAATATATTTCTATATTGACGATAAAAGAAATCAGCAAAACATAATGAACACTGTTTGGAAAATCAACATTGATGGTGGATATTGCAGAAGAAATACAGACAAGAACTATTCTTAAAACTTTGAAAAATGCATTTATTGTATCATTTGTATTGCATTATACAAAATATATTTTCCTGTTTCCTAATATTTGTTTTTTACCCTACTTTGTTATGTTTTTACTGAAAACGTACCATAGAGGTGTATTCTCCGAAATTTGCCGAGTGACGTCGAAATGCCATGCGATAACGTTACGGAAAGGCATGGCGATAATAACCGGAAGCACTATATGATAATCGGATATTACCACCCATTGAAACCGGTGCAAAATCAATACTAATGATATTGATGAGCTCGGAGTAGTTACTAGTAAAACGTATGCGGATTCGACATTGATTGTATGTAAGCAGTAACGATATAATACTGTCGTATTATTCGATATAAATGTCACTAGAAAATTGTGTATAATAGAAAAAGAAAGAATATGGGGTATACATTCATGACAAAAAAATCAGTACAGGCTCAGCAAAAAACACTCAAAAAGCAAAGGAACAGTGCTTTTATTTCTGTTCTTCATCTCAAAGTCACAGTTAGACCTTCAAAACGGAGAAAAAAAACTCTGATCTCACTGCAAGTTTAAGACGCCCCCTAACACCGACCGGAATTCTTTGCAAAAATAATTTGGATAGACTTTGTAAGATGTAACACCACCAAATCGGGCCCGGCCAAACAGAACATACTGGAAAGTAGTACAGATTTAAAACAAAATATTTCCTATGCAAAGGTGTGAATATAAAACTATGTAGAATATATTTTAGTAATTAAGGTATCAGATGAAAAGTGAAGGACTGGTGATCCTTGTAGAACACATATTGACTGGTAATTTTGAATGATACAAAAATGCATGAATGAATTCTAAAATTGAGGGCATATGTTGCCTGTTTTTCATATATGAAGCACCTGGTTTGGTGTATCTAAAATTCCGGTAACCAGTACGGTCTGATGTGTAAATTACGGTATATTGATCCCTCCCCCATAATATGTTCGGAAGCGAAAAATTTAACGAGGATAGGAATGAGGGCCAGGATTAGGTGGTGTGCGTCTTATTAAAATTTTAGTACACAAACTTGTCTAAAATTGAGAGAATGATGTGGCAAACATAGGAGAAGTTATCCCAAGAATAAATACACCATAACTTTAAAAATACAGAAAAGCATACATAGCAAGCACGGGGAAACTTTCTTCGGCCCCCATACAGCACGAGAGACAAACTCCGTTAATATAATAGAAAAACAAAGGATATGGGGTAAGTTCTCTTCATATGAGCACAAGAGCAATCAACATGGCTATCAGAGGCTTAACACTAGTACCATTTGGAATTTTTTTCTACACAATCGTATCAAGAAACAAAAGGCATTTTATTTTTAATATTGGTTTCCTCAACAGTTAAAAACATACTTAAAAGAAACAACAAATGTCTCTTCCAATAGATAGATCTACAAATATAGACAAAAAAATAATTACGGTTGAGGTACATATAGCCCGACGTGATATACATGTAGTCATAATTGTACATATGTTATCTGTAGATTACAATGCTGTTATCGGTACCAGCACTCCCAGACAAAAATACTAACATTTTTGCAGACACATTTATTGTACTAAGTTAACTTTAGTCGACAGTGTATTCTATGAAAAAAGACAGTTATAACAATAAATCGACGTCAGATAATGAATATATATATATATATATACATTGGTCCGTCAGCTTATGCGGAAAGAGAGAATATTCGGTATAATTATCACCATTTCTTTAATATACAGATATCAATACAATAAAATATTGCTATTTCTTATTTTTTGATATTATAAAGGTAAAAGAGTCGCAATATGTCAAGGAGATAGACAAACAATACGTTGTAAGCAAAGTAATCGACGTCTTCAAATTACGAGTGCAACATACGGACTACGTAGAACAAGGAATAAATGTCGTAATGCCAATATAGCTGTTTCGTGGTGTGGTAAAAAGAACAATGTCTGGAAACAAGTCATCAAAATGTGCCAAGGCAAACGAGAGTGCAAACTATTCTCTTCAAACAGAGTATTCAAAGACCCCTGTCCAGGAACGTCTGTTATATTAACGGTAATATTCAGATGTGTAAGAGGTAAGATTTGGTTACTTCTATCGTTGATATGTTTAAAGAGTAGGTGCTGTGGTCATCCTTGAAAGTTTAATGTGCTGAGTGGTTAGTCCTGAGTATTTATATACATGTTAGTACCAATTCGAAATGTTGCAACTTCTACTTAAACAAAGAGAAAATCTTCTACGTGTGGATATTGAATTGAGCAACTTTTTACTGATTTGTTTGGACTCTTGAATGATTCTATTGGTTGTTTTTTTTTCAATATTGTTTATATGCTTTTGGATTTTACTTTTGCAAAGAAGTACATTTTTCACCTAATAATTTTAAGGTTAAATCATACGAATGCAGTGCATTTAATTGTTATTTAGATTTATAAGGATTATCATTCAAAATTTTGTCAATTACTTGGAAAGAAAACAAAATGAGGTGGACATGGAAGGATTTGTTATATAACAGTACAAGTACAATCAGCAATGACAAAACAAAATATCCATTGAATTATTATCTGGGGGTACATCAGCCCAACTATCAGTGTGTCGGAACTGACATGATTTATAACATATGGTTCTGATATTCCCCGTTGAGAATTAATGAATTATTAAGAAACTAAGGATCCAATTCCCTCAGGCAAAGTTGACCTATGATGAATTTATTCAATTTTTATGGTCTATTTTTGGTCATATTGTTTCTATGTTTCTACGTATTTTTACATCTCTGGCGTTCCAATGTTTCGGATGGAGTGTTCCCAAGGAAGGTAAATCCAGAAAAGCACGTAGTCTTATTTTCATTTTAAAGAACCAATCCTTTTGTTGCTTTTCTTTACCCTTGACAAATATTTGTTTTTCAATAACCGACCTTGTTGAACATTTTAGAATTTTTTCAAAGGGAAACAACACCAAGGTAGGACAAACTGTATTTCTGCCTTTACGAACCTAATGGAAAGAACATGTTTCAATAGTTTAGCTGTAAATAAAATGTTATGAATTTTCGTTTCGTAATCACATATCTAGCAATTCTTTTTTAACATAACTGTAATTTTATTACGAAATAAGAATTATTGTCAAATCCCACACAATAAACCATCGTCTTTTCTATTGCATTGTTTCGGCAGGGATACAGTTTGTTCTACTCATTTGTTATTTCCCTTTGCAAATGTATTTTTATAAATTGAAAACAAAGTCAGTATATGACAATTTGACTATTGAAAAGTCTTCAATTGTCAACTTAACAACTCTAAGTTTATAGTCAGACTTAGACGGCTCTGAGCTTGACATTTATCTTGATCGTTAGTCCAAGATATATCTTTGATAGCACACAAATTACACGAAAAATAATGCCATGAGATATATTTTTTCTTCCTATTTCTCGTTGAGAGTACCTATAATCTCACAGTGTCATTGGTTTTGAAAACTGAAAATTTAATATGAAAACGAAAATCTAGAAACGAAATCATATATTTACTAATGAAAACCACCGTCGGTTTTTGATGGGGTTCATGTTGCTTAGTATTTAGTTTTCTATGTTGTGTTTGTATACTTGTGTTTGTGTTTGTGTTTTGGCCTTTTTTTTTTCCATGCAATGGCATTATTTAACGGCAGTTTATTTTCAAATTATGAGTTTGGATGCCCCTTTGTCAACTTTTGTCAAGTTTATGGTATACCTGGTGGATCAGCCGTTCTCCATTGGATAACCTGTTGTTATACATGACTCATAACATGATATATATACGTATAAAAATTGCGGTTTTTATCCAACGCAATCATAGGTTTGAACGTTGTTTTTAATTTAGACTTGTTTATATATTTATATATATATGTATATACTTCGTCTCAAATTTAGCCCAAAAATATTAGATCTGCAAATTTGTGTTAGCAAATTTTTATTCTTTCCAGCGGGAATTGAACCCTTACATCTTAGACATCGTGGCAATACTGCCCGCACTGTTTCTAGCGCCCTAGACCACTCGATCAGCTAGGCTATTAAAATTTAATTTATTCGTTAGTCGAATAATGCCTTTCCTCGTCGGCGTTATCTAGGGTTGTAACACAGTACATGATTATAATGACAAGAATCTTATCAAATACTAAACTTTTTTAAATTTTAGAATTATATAAGCGTTGTTTGATTTATAATTGTATAACTGTAAAGATTGTTATGCCAACGGTTAAATCAGAATAGATTGATATGATTCATTTAACATCATCATATTCATACTGATGAAGGATATCTGTTATCCGAAAAATTAATTGATACTTATATTTAATGTTTCCTTTTTTAAATATTGGTGTTGTATTTATACACTTTATAGGCGTGTATATGCATGCCTAAGAATGTAACTTTAACACTCTAATGAGTGTAATAAAAAAGTTGTTATATTTTATACATTCATGCAATATTTCGCTAAACAAATGAGCTTCATTAGGCGCGTGCAGCCATCCATGTAAAATCGAATGATGTTAAGAAATTGTTGCAGCTTATCGTACATGTCTTTTAAATATATTTTTACAGCTTATTGTACATTGCGTTTAATATCTAAAAAGTGTTAGTTAAATAGTATGAAATTCAAGATTTATTCTACTATTGGTTTTGACAAAACTGTTTTTTTTTTAATCTCTTTCATCACGGCAGTTCATCTGGTTCAAGAATACGTAGCTGATGCAACCTAAATCCCTCTCCCTCTTTTCTACTTTAAGTGTCCCCATTTTTTATGTTATATCTATTATTTGAAAGGTCATTTTTTCAAAAGTATGTCCTGTTCTTAAGAAGAGTATCGTGATTTGGCAGTTTCTTCCTTTAGTATAAAATGACCGGTGATTATTAAGTCTGATGTTTAATTTAGTTTCTGTTTCGCCAACATATTACAGCTTGTACGTTCCACAAGTAAGAACACAAATACTATTTTCCGTTTTACATTTAGATGTTACATATATATGTTATATATAGATATAAGAAGATGTGGTATGAGTGCCAATGAGACAACCCTCCATCCAAGTTAAAATCGCTGCTTTGTTACTGTGCTGTTTTAAAAGTGCTTTCAGTGTTGGTAACTTTACAGCACTTACAAATGCTTCTCCCGCATTGTTTTTAACTTAATTTAATTTAGTATCTGCATCAGTTTATTTTCAAACTGATCTACGCCTAGATAGATTGAATGTTGATTGTTGCTATTTTTAGACTATATATATAATATATGTTTGTAATTACTCTAAATATCAGCACAACAATGTAAAATCTGCAAATTTACGGGAGCAATTTTTGTTCTTCCCTCGCCGGGATTCGAACTCATGCTATTGAGATATCGAGACAACACCGGTCGATATCTCAATAGCATGAGTTCGAATCCCGTCGAGGGAAGAACAAAAATTTGCTTTGCAGATTTAACATTGTTGTGCTGATATTTAGAGTAATTATGAATATAATATGTGTTTTCAGCCGTGTATCACCTTCACTGGTGATCCAATAGATGAATCTGTAAGAGTTGTCACTTGTTTAGACGTACTGTCTTATAATATATGTTTGTATATATATCTTGTAGCGTGTAATAAAAATCGATTCCAGTGTGTCAGTAACCTTAAATGCATATCGAAATCAAAACGTTGTGATGGGAAGGAAGACTGTAAAGATGGTAGCGATGAAGAAAATTGTAAGTCTAATCATTGTCTCATCGTACTTTGGATGTCGTTCGTAAAACTTGTAGGCTATTATTTCATAAAATCGCAAAACATCCGATCAGACATATTTTTAAAAATACTTTTTTGATATGACACATTGATGGAAATGTTAAAAATAACCTTATCTAATCGTAATACTCAAGTTCAATAGTAACGACAGGGCGACATATAGCATATATTAGGAATTAAATAGATAAGCAAATAATGAAAAAGAATGGACAAACAGTCACAATTTTTGTTATAGTTATTAAAACCTAAATGTTGCTTTGCTATTGCCTCCATCATGTGATATTAAATGACAAAATTAAAACAACAGAATGTTTAAGATTCAAAAACCTGTAAATTGCCTTTATATACAAAGTATATAGGATTGCTAAGACAGTTGCAAAGATATTAAAAATGCAGTTTTGAATAAATTGGCAGTTTATCTTAAGAAATATAGACGTATTTAATCTGTTATTTTTTACGCAGATAGAGATTTTTATATTTCATTTTCTCATAGATTCAAAATTTTATATCAAAAATCTATTTTGCTGTGGAGCTAGAAAATGGCATTAGTTACTTCGTTTTTAAATAAATTTTATTTCCTGAAAATATTCAATAAGAGATAGTCACTCAAATTTTAAATCAAAATTATAGTATTATAATTTTCTTTCTTTTTTTCTAAACATATACGTTTATATCTTGTTAATCCCTTGCAAACAAAGAGTTTTCATATCCTGTAGATTAACAATAAGGTAAACATCATATAACTTTTTTTTAATAGAGCATGACAAATAATACGTTCTGCGAAAGTATGAAAATATTCAATCATCATTTTAGAACCCTGACCAACTGCAAATCTGAGGGATACATTACACAATTTAATCTGCGTCCAGTAAGCTTATAAACTAATACCACCACTTGCAAGTTATACTCACTAGTAATGATTTATATTGACCAGCAAACTGCATTGAAATAAAATAAAACTCCTTATAGGTGGTACTGTCCAATGTAAATCAAGTGAGTTTAAATGCAAGAATGGTAAAAAATGCATTCCTCAAGCAAAGAAGTGTGACGGAACTAAAGATTGTTCCGATAACAGTGACGAGTTAGACCCTAGCTGTAAGTATCATATAATTTAAGCAAGTGTTATTGAAATGATGGCACTGCACAATATTTACTGTCAAGGTAACATAATATTTGTTATAACTAAGACTTTATGTGTAATTTTAGAAATTTGTTTATTGCCTCAAGTTGTTATCAACTACCTGGAGAAAAAAAGAATTCTAAAGTTTGCATTTGTTTGATTGTAAAACATTTCCATATTCTAGTTATAGATTTTATAATGTTTGGAATAATGATAACTGTCGGTAATTTTGCTACTTTTCCTATGAACCTTTTGATATAGAATTACTGATTCAAAGTTTTCAATTATGAAGACCGTTTGTAAAAGACCCATAATGACTGGCCTAGACTTTAAATGTAACCTTTCAGAGAGCCCAAACATTAACTATGTACATTAAAAACCTACTTATCGAAAATAAAGGGTGAAATCAAAGATATTAATTGCAGTGATATTGTAGTACTACATCCAAGGAATGCTTACACGTGAAACAACTATCAGCATAAACAAACTAAGTAAATAACCTTCTTTTGGAGTGCTGAGAGGATAATTATCAACTAGTGGTGTTGTATATGATAAATCATGTACACCTCCAAATAACATACAGTTGAATGTTACTTATATTTGACAGTAAAATTGTTATGTAATAATTGCAATATTGGTTACTTTTAAACACAATCAAAACATGTTTTGCTATTGTTATTGATATGTGGAATTGTAAAAAGTTATTAGAAACTTTTGTCAAATGAAAGTCCTACTGCTAAACTAACTGAATTCAAAAAGATGTACATAATATACTAGTCAACAAAAGAAACGATACAAGGCAATGTATTTTCCATATATAATTACATTGGATACGCTGTACCAAGGTAAATAATTGCCCAATTGGTCTTATATTTACAGAGTGTTATTTTCTTATCAAAACCATTGATTAAGGCAAATACGCGAATTTTTTTTGCAATTTTTGTTATTTCAAAAATCGTATTTTCACCCACAAATTCAAAAATCGATATTAGAACTTAAAACTTTAAGCTTAAACATGGTCTGCTTAAAATTTTGAATGCCTTTGCAGATATTTGAATACTTAATTCTCATCTTCTAAATTAAGTGCCGACTTTTGTCATCATTTTCCGCAAAATAAATTTGACCCCTGTGTTCAATAACACGATATTTTTCTCACTTTCCAATTTGATCAGATTCTTTTAATCATATGCATTTACTTTGCAAATGGATGTTTTGCATTGGATAATTTAACAGTTTTTCCTATTTATTATATTTTATGATGAATTGGAGTTCAAACTTGTGTATCGTTACATTTGATGACTAGTATATAATATGCTATATATTCAGGTCCTCTGAGATGTAAAGCCAATCAGTTTAAATGTAATAATGGTAGGAAATGTATCCCTAATAGTAGAAAATGCGATGGAAATAGGGACTGTTCCGATGGAAGTGATGAGGCAAGCGCCATTTGTAAAAGTAAGCTATTATCGAAAAATTAAGAATAAAAAAGGTCTCGTACTGTAAAATATTAACAATTTTAAAGGGGCATAAGCTATCAAATTCATGTTCACCGATTCGACTCAAATTCTCATAAATCATTTATAACCTACTAAAACGTATATGAAACTTACAAAAAGTCTAAAATTAACTATTAGCAATGCATGCACTCGATACTTTGTATCCGCATTTCGTGTGTATTTTAGTCTAGACGCCATCTAATTAACCACCGAGGTGACCTTAGAAGACTGTCGACGGTCATATAACCCGATGTAGACATAAATATACATATAAATAGATAGCGCACACGTGCAATTGGATTTTTCTAGGTCTGTTTGATTTTATATTATAGGTTAAGCAAATATGTGAATAATCGTTTTTACCTGGACAAGAATAAGTTTTGTGGATCGAATTATAGGCAAACCAAGTGGTTTACCCTTGTTTCACTTTCAATTTTGGCTGTCTTTTTTTCTTTTAATAGCTGAACACGCCTAAATATAAGGTCACATGAATACGGTTTCAATGAGATCGAATTATTCACTTGCAAGTGAATAATTCATCAGCGATGTTTCCTTAGCTCTTTTGACAAAATTGACTAAACTAACTGCTAAAAGCCAATTATTATTTCACTATTTCACTTTCATTAATGATTGAACCAAAAAAAATCATATTTTATTTTTTTTTATATCTCGTAGCTAATGCCCCTTTAAATCAATGATAACTTAACTTTTTTTACTTTTTTATTTAATTTTTACATGGTGATATAATTGGAGGATATCGTATTCTTATAGACTTTTGCATCCACTCATGTAGTAAATGTTTCACAAGCAAGTCCTGTCTTGGTAACTATTGCACTTTATACCAATAAGGAATAAAAGTTTCTGCTATAAAGTTGAAAAGAATCATCTTACTGGGTATTATTACTTCTGTTGATTTCTGAGTAAGATGATTTACAATTCTAAATTTCAAATAGTGTCCGTTAACAGCTATATTACTTGTCTTTAGTATACACCAACACATATTTTGTTCATTTTTCATTCAAGTTTTACAAGGTTTGGTCATATTAGACTTGATATGCCATAAAACAGTTTTTATATGAATAAAAGGAAAAACAATAAATTTTAGAATCAGCAAAATTGATACTGTTAACTTTATTAAACTCCAATTTAAGGTGAATCTATCTAGTTAAAAAATATTCAGCCTTGAGAAATATAAACTTCACATTAAACAATGTTATCAATAGTGATAGGCATGTCCTCATAAGTATCATAGTCATATTTATGTGACTTGATCATAGTTATTTCTCTCCAACTATTGCAGTTCATTCACAATCATAACCCAATTCTCATTTGTTTCATTAAAACAAAGTGTTCAGCTGGTCAAAAAATGTTCAAACTGCTGAAGGACCACAGACAAATTATCAATTTTAGAAGTGTAAAGTGAAAAAAAGAAAGCATACTTGATCATATGCGTTATTTGTTAACTGTTTTGTACAGTTCTTGTAGTGTCCTGTTGCACCACTGACCCAGGATTTGGGGGAGGGTTGGGATCCCGCTAACATGTTTAACCCCGCCACATTATGTATGTATGTGCCTGTCCTAAGTCAGGAGCCTGTAATTTAGTTGTTGTCGTTTGTTTATGCGTTACATATTTGTTTTTCGTTCATTTTTGTACATAAATAAGGCCGTTAGTTTTCTCGTTTGAATTGTTTTACATTGTCATTTCGGGGCCTTTTATAGCTGACTATGCGGTATGGGCTTTGCTCATTGTTGAAGGCCGTACAGTGACCTATAGTTGTTAATTTCTGTGTCATTTTGGTCTCTTGTGGACATTTGTCTCATTGGCAATCATACCACATCTTCTTTTTTATATTTACAATCTTATCAAACGTTATTCCCACTAGTGTTTACTTCTATATTACTGCTAATGATTACAACTAAAATTTACTATATAGTCAGTTTAAATTGTATTTTTTACATTTTACAGGGTTGTCTTTAAATTAAAAAAATCTCAAATGCCTTGCGGAATATATAAGTAATATACCACATACAATACGAATTTCGGTTATATTCCAATATCCGGATGTATAACAGACATGTCCATGGAGTAAAATAATAATCGAATCACATAAACCAAAACATAGTGAGAACAGGTGCGTTAGTATATCCTGTCATCAATTCAACATTCAAAATTGGAATTCAATACTTTTTAGTTATTCGATGTAAAGACAGTTGCTCCTCTGTATAAAAAATACAAAGCTTTTCAGTATTCGTTTATGAAATTTACAAAAGATGCTGAAATGTCATTTTTAGTTCACGTTTTCTTTAATTCTTGTATATTTGATCTGAAAAATAGATAACTCGAAGAACTTTTGCATAAAAACCAGTGTTAAAAAGATTCCTTTGGCAGGGATTTGTTTTTAAATGTCAATCAAATAAATTTTCTTTTAAATATTTTTTGAAAGAATCATGCTAATTTTGAATATCTACTTTTGCTTTACAACTCCTCTGTGCTATTTCCTACATATCAACAAAGAAATCACCAAATGCCTACTACAAAGTTGTTGTGCTTTGCAATTTTCAAGGACACAACTATAACACAGAATTTAAGCTGGAACTTGTTTTTGAACTCGACAGATATATAGTCAATTTCAAATATTTTATATAAATTAAGTAATGAAATTGAAAACTGCATGTGTCAAATTTCACATCCCACATTTCAAATGTGTATCATGAAATCATTTGTACCGCTTGTTTGACGAAATTGTGTTCGAAAGATAAAACTACAACATTATTTAAAATATTTTTTAACAAAAAGGATCACTGTATCCAGTTTCATCATCACAATTTAACTAGTTGTGGATCTAATCGGTTATATTTATTGAACTTTTTGCTTCTAAAAAGTATAACAAAAATACCGATTCCAAGGCAAACTCAAAAAGGGGAAATAACAACTACAAAATGAAACGCTACCAATGACCGGAACAAGTGAAAAACAACTGCTTTATTCCTGACTTAGTACAGGCATTTTCCGAAGAAAATGATGGCTTAAACCTGGTTGTATAGCTAACTAAATCTACCACTTGAATGACAGTTGTTTATAGTTCCGCTATATTGACAAAATTGTGTGAGCAACCAAAACAGACATTATAGATTAATGTGACATTAAATACAAGGATAAACAAAATATAAGCAACACCGTAAAAACAATTTGTGTCCGAATCGTGTCTAAAAGGAAAACTAGTATGTTAGATTGAAATATGATGTTTTACGCCACCATTATAATATAATAATGACATTAGCAGCTTAAATTGTTTTTTTTCTCGTTTTTCCTCAATAGTTCCTCAAGTATTTATAGTGCATTTGCTGGGTTTTAAATTAACCCCAAAGAAACAGCTTTTTGTGTTTATTGATTATGTCAATTCATGATTTGGTTGGTTAAAAACTTAATTGTAAAGACAACTCTAATTATCAACTGAAGTAAGATATACAAAAACGGAATATCATTAACATATATAAAAATAAGGAGATTTGAATAGAAATAAGGAGATGTGGTATGAGTGCCAATAAGACAACAATCCACCAAAGTTTAAATGAAGAGGAAGTAAACAATTAGCCTTCAACAACGAAAAAAACTCATACCGTATAGTAGGCTATAAAAGGCTCCGACATGAAAAATATGAAACAATTCAGTTGAGAAAACTAACCGACTAACTTGTAACAAAACAATTTAACAACATAAAAAATTGGCGGGGTTAAACATTATGAAGAAGCCAACCCTTCTGAAAAAAACAGGGACAATGGTGTAAAGGCACAACACAAGACCAAACTATGCAAAAAATAAACGGAAAACAAATATGAAAAAGCAAAAGGACAACGACTCAATTTAAGACAGGCATATATAGAATGTGGCGGGATTTAACATGTTTGAAGGCGCCAACCCTCCCCTAACCTGGGACAGTGGTGTAAATAAAGCTGTTGGTCCAGATATCGTTAGCAACAAAATGTAACTTGCTGTCAGAAATGAAATTTCGAAACCGTAATGTCTACTTTTAACAAATCTTTAAATGATAGAATATTTCCAGAGCAATGGAAAATTGCACATGTAATTCCCTTATTTGAAAGTGGTGACACTTAATTACCTTCTAACTACAGACCTGTCTCCTTATTGTCATGTGTGAGTAAAGTGTTAGAAAAAATTGCTTTCAAAAATATATTTAACCATTTACATGAAAATAAACTGTTGTACACGTATCCATCCGGATTTATTCCAAGATATTCAACTTCGCATCAGTTGATAGAATTGTATAGCAAAATTTTGACTGCACTATATGAAAAGCTTATAACAAGCATTACATTTGCTGATATCAGCAAAGCATTTGATACTTTTTGGACTAAGGCTTTATTACATAAACTTATAAGGAGACTTGCTATGTTGATTGAAAAGTTACTTGTCTAGACCATCTCATAAAAGATTCATTATCAAATCTTAGACAACTAAACGCTGGTGTGCCTCAGGGGTCGGTATTAGGGCCTTTGTTGTTTTAATATACATAAATGATATAGCTGACGGTACAAATACAAATACAAATAATTTTATTAACTAATCACAGTGCCCGTATTAGGGCAGAATTATTACAGTTTATTTATGACTACAAGACAAAACATACAATACTAAACATGATTTGAATGATTGAGTTGATTAAAACATTGAACATATATACATTCATTAAGAAAAAAAGAACTACATAACATATACATACTGGTAAATAAAAACCGTCAATATGTATTCCACTTTGAACACAAAAAAATTTCATACAAAATGAAAATAATAAAGGGACAGCTCTCAAGTCAATTATTCATTAGTGCATCTCTTACTTTGGACAGTTGTTTTAAGAGTTTATGAATTATATAAATGATGTCTGTGTCCTCATTGCTTAAAAGCATTTTTTTTTTTTTTTTCATCAGAAAGGTTACTAAAATATTATTATTATTATTTAATTGATCAAAATATGGTTTGCGTCCTGTTGTTAAGCATGGGCATTGAATTAAAAAAAGGATTTCATCTTCAACAGAATTTTTACTTAAATTACATTTTCTTTCACTAATATCCAAGTAACAATATCTTTCCTTCTCAATGTTGAGGTTATGTCAGTTTACTTTAAATTTAGTTAACAACCTCCTTTCATTTTCATTATCACAACTTAAATTTTTTTTTTCTAATTTGAAAACGTTTTTTAATGA
The DNA here is from genome assembly GCA_017311375.1 of Mytilus coruscus. Lineage (NCBI taxonomy): Eukaryota > Metazoa > Mollusca > Bivalvia > Mytilida > Mytilidae > Mytilus > Mytilus coruscus. Next base: position 78,003,746 of record CM029599.1, on the reverse strand, counting down.
ACGATATGTTCTCAACTTGTTGCCAACTTTGGATGTTTTGTATTATCATTAAAAAGCCTTTTTAACCAAATTTGGTTAAATATAGTTTTTTGAGAACTTTTTACTTTTGTTATAATATAACTAGATGAACTAGGCATATGGAATAAATAATCAAGTAATAGCTCAAATAATTTTAGATAACACCAATATTTAACCGTGTTAAGAAAAACATACATAATGATTGGATAACTTCCTAGTTCACCTCTACTGGCGAAGTTGGATCATTTATTTTTAACACCAAGTGCAAAATTTACAGAATTTTGTATGTACTTTTTCAACTGAGATTGATGTCAATTTCTTTTATAATAAAGTGTCTAGGGTCAGTTTTAAATTGTTTGGATGATTTGTAACCCCAAATATCTGATCCTTATAAAAGTATTGGCCTCACTGTGTGATTAAATAAATGTAAAATAGTAGTAATATTTGTTTTTTTTCTCGTAGCACTTGTCTTCAGCTTAAATAATGCTTTCATGCCCTTTTATTTAAATCCTCTTTGGCATATGAGAATGTACCTGATACACTAAATGTTTCCCCCTAAATAAGTGTATTTTTGAACACATTCTGTAAGGCTAATGTGTCATTATAATATAGAATAATCTGCTCCCTTGCAAAAATTAATTTTTGAATGCATTAATATTAGTCCACTGAATCAGAATTATTTATCTGTGCCTATGGGCCGTCGCCATTAATTTGGTCATAACCTCTCATGTAACCACCTTGTTGTCTTCCATACATGTATTCAGGGTACTCATTGTTATAATTTCTTCTAAAAAACGGTTAAGCTGTACTTCCTCGGGGTCTGCTTGTAAATGCTTTCTGGTCTTCCCTTATACCGGAAATATTTAAAGCTTTTTTGATACCATACTTAATATTGCTCACAAATACATTTGTTCCTTCATAGCTAAGGTGAACTAAGACATCTGTTAAGAATTTTATTTTGGTTGACCATGTATGCTAAGATATGTTTTATCACAATCAGTCACTGTGACAAAATCATATTGAAGTACTTTGTTTTGTAAAATAATATTTGCTCTGTGAATTTTACTGTTTGGCATGCTGTTTCAGTACCTATTTTCTTAGGAGTACAAAATGTACTTGTACAAAAAGTTAGTCTATCCACAAAATCGTTTGGAACTTTAATGCATTTTTTACAGGTAAATTTTCTGTTTGAATTGACAAGACTATAATGTGGGTATACTGATAAAATTGTGCAGATATAGTGTACCCAGCCTGCACATTTGCTACAAAAGAGCATATCATCATTGTCTTCAACTTTACATTGCATTATACAGGTTTTGCTCACTTCTGCTTGATGATGGTTCTTATCCTCACCACTTTCTATTTCTTCAGTGTGTAGTGTGTACTCTAAGTTAACTATTGAGTAAACCATTATCATAATAATAATAATAAATACTTTTTTTAAAGAGGATAAAATTAGTAAGTACAATACTAATCTCCCTTGATGCCCTCTGAATAACTCAAAATATAATAAAATAATATATACATATACATAAATACAACCTACAATGCAAAACAAATGGTGAAAATCATACAGATTATATTAAGTGTTACGTTTCATGAACATATTTTGTTAAAGATGTACAAGAAAAATATATGGATTTTTAGACTATAAGATAAACTCCATGATAATCATTATTTCGTTGGTTTTACATGTTGTATATAAATCTAACCCGATGCATTTTATGCACCTGTCCTAAGTGAGGAGCCTGTTGTTCAGTGGTTGTCGTTTGTTGTTGTGTTCATAGGTGTTTCTCGTTTTTTATATAAATTATATCGTTGTTTTTCCTGTTTGAATTTTTGGGGCTCTTTATAGCTTGCTGTTCGGTGTGAGCCAAGGCTCCGTGTTGAAGGCCGTATTTTGACTGCTAACTTTATATACATTGTGACTTGGATGGAGAGTTGTCTCATTGGCACTCATACCACATCTTCTTATTCATACTGATAATTAGCTGTTTTGTTTTAAACACAAGAAATTATGATACCTTTGTTTTGAACTGTTCTATCTTTTCTATCTTTTTTATTTCTACAGGAATACTGTTCCAAATAACAGTTTCGGAATATTGAAATGTCTTTTTCATAAAATTTGTTCGCGGACGTGGTATGAAAAGACAATTATTGTCTGATGAACGCAAAGAATATCTTGCTTTGACATTTTGGTTATTGTTAAATATTTTTTGAAAAGTTAACCATCCTAATTGTTTGAATAACTTTTTTGACGGTGTATCGTATGCTATGATCCTGGCTGCCCTTTTTTTGTAATTTTAACATTTTTCCATATTTGAATTACTTTTTTCTGTCCGTAATGTATAGCAATGAACAAAGAAAGGAAGTAGATATACATTATAAGATAAACATAAACCTTTTTGTGGAATATAATGCTTCAATCGATTTTATAAACCTAGTCTATTTGAAAATACAGTACATACTTTGTTTATTTGTTGATTCCATGAAAGACAATTATTGATTTAAAAAATGCCAAGTAATTTTTCACTGTTAACATTTTGTAAAAGAATTCCACTGTATTCTATCTTTAATGTTTCTTGTATGCTTTGAAGCTTCCTATGTGATCCAACTAACATAGATTTGGATTTTTTAATATTTAAAATCATATCATTATTTTCACACCATATTTTAAAAGTTGCTATCTCGTCATTAAGTTTATCACATATATCATTCACGGAACTTGAGGAGTATTTAGGTATTATGTCATCCGCATACAAATCAGACTTTGTATGATTTAGTTGAAGTGGGACATCATTAATATGTATAACAAATAATGGAGGGCATAGAACACTACCCTGCGGTACACCAAATTTTACTTCTTTACTTGAAGATATGTTGTTGTTTATTTTTACTTTTTGAGACCTGTTTGATAAATATGATTTGAACCATTTAAAAGAAAGAGTATCGAACTTATACATTCCTAATTTTGATAATCAAATGGAGTGATTTAAAATATCAAAAAATTTTTAAATCTGAAAGGTCAAGTTCATTATCTGGGTTAAATATAAAATCATGGTATTCTGAGCATGAAGATTCCTGTGATCATCATGAATGATATTGTTGTTGTCATTTTTACTGTCAGATTTTACAAAAGAACATATTTCATACGTGTGAACATATTCTTTATTGGATTTTTGTTAACCTATATTGTCATAAATGGCGATCGTGATGAAATCACTGTAAAAAAAATCAATTAGTACAGATCTTCATTATTTAAGTAGGTGGCCCACAGGGACTCAGTTAGCAGATTAAAATTTTGTTAATCAATGTTTTTTATTTTTTTTTTAGTATTTCCTGTCTATTTGTATTACTCTATTAACGTATTTGACGTTGACATCACTATTTCTTTGTTTTCTAGCAATGTGCAGTTAACTATCCATATCCGTATACTGAAAAATCCTAAAGGGATCTAAGTCGCCATCTTGAATTGCCTTCCCTACTTTAGATAAAAATAATTAAAATATTAATAAATTACTATATACCTTACAAAGGCACTCATTTTCTTCCTAAATTATTCTTCTATCACATGCATATTTTGATTTTGGATCAACAAAACCCTTACGCAACTTCAGTTGCATTCAGGTCAGAATATTCAAACTTCCGGCGAAAGCAACGTAACTGGCAAACATGTCGTTTTTCAGTAAGATAGACGAAATGGGAGATAACTCTTGTCATTCGGAAACTTTCGGGTTGATGCATTTACTACAACGATAACTCCGCATAGACTGACGAGTGCTGTCCCCTAACTTGATACCTACGCTCAATCGATCAGATTTGAGACAGATTTACACGCCAAGAATCCTTCATAAAAATTAAATATCAAACGAAAATTTCCTCGAACAGTCATTGTATGTGTTGTTTCAATATCAGATTATTCTCCTATCCTTTCGCCCATTGAAAATATCAAATGATTGTCCCCAAACTATCGGGTTTTTTTTTCTTATTAAAAGGAATGTGACTTTCTGTCGGACATCGTCCTGATATTTTTCACATCAAGGATTTATGTAGTACAACATGTATATAATCAGAGGCGGATTTATGGGGACAAGGGGCCTCCTAATGGAGCTTCATACATGCATGTATGATAAATGCATAGACTTTTTCAAAGTATTAATCCAAAAGTTAGCCTACCAACTTGCCCCCCTTTTTAAATCCTGGTACTGTTACTGAACCTGGTAAATCCCGTTGAACACGTCAATATTTTTAGTAACTACTTCATTTTATTGATGTGTCTACCAAAAGTCAGTGATTTATGTTACCCCGTTTGCAGAAAGGTTCTATTCGTTATTAAATTTGCGCTCGATGTTTATGTCAGGGGACAGCACTCGTCAGTTTATGAGGAGTTATCGTTGTAGTAAATGCATCAACCCGAAAGTTTCGAATGACAAGAGTTATCTCCCATTTCGTCTATCTTACTGAAAAACGACATGTTTGCCAGTTACGTTGCTTTGCCGGGAAATTTGAATATTTTGACCTGAATGCAACTGAAGTTGCGTAAGGGCTCTGTTGATCCAAAATCAAAATATGCATGTGATAGAAGAATAATTTAGGAAGAAAATGAGTGCCTTTGTAAGGTATATAGTAATTTATTAATATTTTTAATTATTTTTATCTAAAGTAGGAAGGCAATTCAAGATGGCTACTTAGATCCCTTTAGGATTTTTCAGTATACGGATATGGATAGTAAACTGCACATTGCTAGAAAACAAAGAAATAGTGATGTCAACGTCAAATACGTTAATAGAGTAATACAAATAGACAGGAAATACTAAAAAAAATAAAAAAACATTGATTAACAAAATTTTAATCTGCTAACCGAGTCCCTGTGAGTGGCCTTGAAGTTTAATGGTCGTTCCCTAAACTAATCGAGAAAACTACGAAGCAGCTAAATGTTTTACGCAAACTAAAATTTAGACTAAAAAGGGAATATTTGGAAAAAAATTATATGTTTTTATTCGTCCGATACTTGAGTATTCATCATAAGTTTGGGATAATTGTGGGAAAATAAATTCTGATCGGTTAGAAAATATTCAAATCGAGGCTACTTGTATAGTTACTGGATTATCAATTTATGTTAGCCGCAACGCTATTTACAGGGAGACGGGATGGGGAAAATTAGGCGTAAGGCAGGAGGTTGAAAAAAATGAGTTATGTTTTATTAAATTATTAACAATCAGGCTCCAGATTATATGTATGACTTGGTTCCAGAACTTTAATCTGATATTAGTAACTATAATTTGCGAAACAGACACAATATTACTATTCCAGTGAATCTTTTATCGGTTTATCTACAGTCTTATTTCCCATAACATTGTAGAACACTTTAGACATTATTATTAGACAGATTCCTCCATTTTCATTATTTAAAAGCAAATTGCATATTTTATACGATAAGTATAAAAAACTCAGACCTATTTTACTCTGGAGACCTCTTACTATTTGTATTACATGCAAGGCTTCGAAACCGGTGTAGCACTCTTCAATCTGATTTGTTAAATGCAAACTTAGTACAAGATGCCAATTGTTTATGTGGCTTTATCAATGAGGATGCTAAACATTATTTATTATATTGTAACAATTGTTCAGCACAAAGGCTTTTAATGCTAAATGAAATCAATGTTTTTGCTGTCAATATTACAATTGATTTATTGCTATCTGGTGATGAGTCTTTGGGTTCTGACGAAAATGATAGTGTTTTTCTATCTGTACAAAAGTATATAAAAGTACCAAGCGTGTTTCTCAACTTTGATAACCTTATATCTGTAATAAATCTTACTTGAACATGATTTAACTTATGCTCTTAGGGGAACGATAATCGAATGACCCTAATGATTGGCTATTGTTATCGGAAACGTATCAATGCATTTGATTAAGGATATAAAATTGATACTTACAAATATGTGTAGGTTAACTTCCGTTTTTCATCTTAATCCGGCACAAGAAAAGGAACTTAATATGTATCCAATCATAAACTATGGGTGTGTAATTTGTATTTAAAGCAATTCACACACATGACTTGTCATGTACACTAACATATTTTATATTACACAGCTCGGTGTGTTTGTATTTATTTATTTTAAGAATAGACGCACTCGATTCGTTATATTTACTGGAAAAAATCCAATTGTTTGATGTGTTTGCGTTTTTGATTTTGCTATTTGATAAAGGACTTTCCGTTTTGAGTTTTCCTTGGAGTTCGGTATTTTTGTTATTTTACCTTTTGATTCGAATCTTCAAATTTCTATGTAATTTTTTTTTTTATATCTTCATGCTAAAATTATCATATGTTAAAGTCAGATATATGTAATGTTCATTCATGTTCATATTTATGTATGTATTGTAGAAGACGTTAATAAGTTGAAAAAGTTGTATCTAATCTGTTTGTCCATTTTGAACAATAAAATATGTTTAAACTAGTGGTGTAACAATTCAACATAAGAATAAACTATTAAAATCAGATAAAAAGGGCTTAAATAATCTGATTGATACAAAGCAGAAAAACATCTAACAAAAACACAGACCGGCTGTGGCAGGGTATTAATACATCCCTCATGACAACAAAGACACTAAAGTACAGATTTGAGAGTACTGGTAGTTACTGACAGCTAGTTCAAAGCCAATAACAACTAACAAAAAATCATGTATATAAGACTAAAATATCAATCAGTACACATCAAACATCCAACATTTATATATATAATTAGTGTAAAGATGTAATTAACAGTCAAAGAAAACATGATCTTGTACAATGCCAAAATATAGGTATTGACAGATTGTCGTACCGTGAATATGAATATGTGAACAACAATAATATTTAGTATGGTTTTAATTTACTGATAACAAAATCAATATTTATGTCAATAAAACAATATTCAAAGACCCAATTATAGTGTTGAATTGGTAACCTTTTAGAAGAATTTTTTAAAGGGCATTAGCTGTCAAATTCATGTTCACCGACATGACTCAAATTCTCGTTAATGACTTATAACATACTTAGACGTATATCCAAATTACAAAAAGTCAAAAATAAATAATTAACAATGCATTGACTCGATTATGTATCAGCATTTCGTGTGTAATTTAGTCTAGATGCCATCTAATTAACCATCGAGATGACATCCGAAGACTGTCGACGATCATATAACCCGATATAAATACATTGTGTAAATACAAATGTAAATAGATAGGTAACACGTACAATTGGATTTTTCTAGGTCTGTTTGATTTCATGTTATAGGTCAAATTGAAGGTTACATGAATACGGATTCAATTATGTTAAATTATTGACTTGCAATGTTTTTGAGCTTATTCTGACAAATTTGGGCCAAACTGACTGCTAATACGAAATACTATATCCAAATTCCGCTTTTATTAATACTTGAAACAAAAAGAAATCGTCTCTTAAAGTTTTGTTTAAATCGTAGCTAGTGCCCTTTTAAAGGATTGATAAGTTTACCCGGATTGTATCTAAACTACCGGGATCGGTAAACAGAATCACCGTAAGAATTAGGATGTGCTATTCCTTTTGAAATAAGTTTTCTACAAGTACAGCGAAACTACCAACCAAATTTTTGTTTCTTTGGAAGAATTTAGTAAAGGTTTTAAGTAATTTGTTTTAACAAAATCCCTGACTTAATAATTTACGAGTAATACAAAGTTTTCAATCATTGAAATCCAAAACGTCACTACAGACACCAGAATAGCGAACGAGTTGGGATATATAAACCACGTAAGACCATACCAATTCTTTAATTCTACTTCTTATGAGGTTTCTAATAATGACCTTTTAGTTGTAGTTAATCGTGTACTTTTAAATTTACGTCAGAAATATAGTATCAAATGTGTATGCTTCTTTATTTCTCATCAACAGAATCATGTGGCATTCAACAAATTCAACCAAAACTAGAAAGACCAGACTGTCCTAAACTAGAAGCTTTAAGAATAGTCGGAGGATGTGATGTTAGACCTGCTCACTCATGGCCTTGGGCGGTGCAATTGCGGCTTTCCGATGACGGGGGTAAAACTTTCAACCATGAATGTGGAGCTGCTTTACTGTCAGAATCATATGCACTTACGGCTTCCCATTGCTTTTTGAGGTAAGTTAAAAACAGATGTTATGATATATTTGATTATAAATGAAATAAGTAAGCTACATGTTGTTTATAGTAAGATTTAAACATAGCAGTTCTAAAAGATGAAGTCATGCATGAAAATTAACATTAAAAAGAATGATGTTTATTTTATGATAAATAATTATTAATTATTTTCATTAATTCCTTTTTTCGCTTTAAAGAAAAACCACTCAGTTGTTCATTTTAAGACCGGATTCGGGGGTAATAATTTTAATTGATCATTTTGAGACTACTCGTTTACCTGACAAAATCTTATCAAGCACTATAACTTCTGATTACATCATTAAATTTATTATTGTTAAATCATTAAGAAATTGAAAACTTAATATATTTCGTGCGTCCAAGTGCTTTTATGGTTTTATCATCAACAGGAAAGCTAAATCCTAAACATTTGAAAAGAGGGACTAAAGATACCAGAGGGACAGTCAAACTCATAAATTGAAAATAAACTGACAACGCCATGGCTAAAAATAAAAAAAACAAACAGACAAATAATAGTACAGAAGACACAACATAGAAAACTAAAGATTAAGCAACACGAACCCAACCAAAAACTGGGGGTGATCTCAGGTGCTCTGGAAGGGTAAGCAGATCCTGCTCCACATGTGGCACCCGTCGTGTTGCTTATGTTATTACAAATCCGGTAAACAGTGATACGTTAGGAGCTATATGACTAAAACGGACCTAAACAGTCAGTATTGAATAGACCACGTTAAAAAAATATATTCTCATGATTTTGATGTCGTATGAACACTGTACAAATTCAAATACCAATACAAATAATTTTATCAACTGATCACAGTGCCCGTATAAGGGCAGATAAATTACAGTTTAAAAATTGCTACCAGACAAAACATATAATTCTTAACATGATTTTAATGATTTAGTAGATTAAAACATATATACATTTATAAAAGAAAAGAACTTCATTAAATATGTATACTGGTGAATAAAAACATAAAAACTAGCAATATGGACTCCACTTGAAACACAAAAATTTCATACAATAATAAAAATAATAATAAGGGGGAATAGCTCTTCAGTCAATTATTCATTAGGGCACCTCTTTCTCGTGACAGTTGTTTTAAAATTTTATGAATTATATATAAAAATAAAACAATTTAAAAGCCAAATTAAATTTTTTTCATCAGAAAGTTTACAAGAATGTTTATTATTATTCTTTAATTGATCAAAGTATGGTTTGCGTATTGTTGTTATAGCATGGGCATTGAATTACAAAAAACTTGATTTCATCTTTAACAGAATTTTTACATAAATTACATTTTCTTTCACTAATATCCAAGTTACAATATCTTCCCTTCTCAATAATGAGGTTATGTGAGCTAAAATTTAGTTAACAATCTTTTTTTCATTTTCATTACCACAACTTGAATATTTTTTTCTAATTTGAAAATGTATTTAAATTAACGATAAGTCCATAACTTGTTCATAACTATAAAATGTTTTGTACTATCATTAAAAAGCCGTTCACTGGTGTTAATATGCCTTTTGATTGAGTTAGGCCATTTCAATTGATATTTTATAGTGTGTCTTTCTATGTTGTGATGTTACACTGTTGTTTCAGATAAGGGTGAAGGTTTGGTACCATTAAACCCGCTGCAATTGTTTGCACCTGTCCTAAGTCAGGAATCTGATGTTCAGTAGTTGTCGTTTGTTGATGTGGTTCATAAGTGTTTCTCGTTTCTCGTTTTTTATATAGATTATACCGTTGGTTTTCCCGTTTGAATGGTTTTACCCTAGTAATTTTTGGGGCCCTTTATAGCTTGCTGTTCGGTGTGAGCCAAGGCTCCGTGTTGAAGACCGTACTTTGACCTATAATGGTTTACTTTTATAAATTTTGACTTGGATGGAGAGTTGTCTCATTGGCACTCATACCACATCTTCTTATGTCTATTTTTAACCAAATTTGTTTAAATATAGTTTTCCGAGAACTTTTTCTTTTGTTATGATATATTAGATGAACTAGGCATATGGATTAATAATCAAGTTTCAGATAGGACTTGTATTTAACAGTGCGGAGGTTTATAAAAATGAAAAGGGGTTATAATATCTAATTAAAATAGCAAAACTAAAACAATAAACCAGTTTCATTCGACATAAACACGGGGTTTTAATGAAAACAAAATAAACTCGGCTAAACACGACGAATGCTTAAATCGATTTAAGAATGACCAATTAAGGAAACAGACACTGAGGGAATTGTATGAACTCAAACAGGAGCAAGACCGGGTGCGTCGACAGCATAGGCGTCTCTTGCTATGCTAGCTTCGCCCGACAGCCATGTGAATCCATACTCAGTCAAAATGTCACAATCGGGAATAGATAATTATCTGATAAATTACAAATCAGACGACCATACTGGTATCTAAAGATCTAATACCGCGAAAACATGTCGCTATTGAATTAAACCACTGACACAGCGTATCGTTCAAGTTATTCGTAATGGTGACGGTACAACTTGTGAACTGTAGAGATAACAGTCGATTTAATGACTCTGTTTGAGCAGTTTTTGTGTTTGGGGCACTCCGCTGTTAATTAAGTCCATATAGTGTGAATATGAAAGAGTGTAACGTAATTATTTGGATACAACGCCATACGATGGTGCAGAGGGTATGTGTCTGATCATAAACAGGAAGTTGACAATCGGAAAGTTGAGATTTTAGTCTGGTTTTTCGGGTTTTAATGCTTTAACATTCGTATTAGATTTGGTTTCAGACTGTTTTGATTCAAGTGTCACTGATGAGTCTTATGTAGACGAAAAGCGCAAAAAGTGTCACAAATTCTGAGCCTGGTATCTTTGATGAATTTTTCCATTTGTTCTTAGCCTTATCAGGTGAATTTAATCGCTTCGGTATGGACTTTATATATACGATACCTTTCTTAAATTGTTCGTATATGAATTATGATTTTTTTTTAAATTAGATTCCAAGTACCTCATGCAAAATTGACAAACTTTGAATGGTTTGTTTGTTATTTTTAGGTCTCTTAAGGCCATATAGCACTTCACGTGTTTCACTGATGAGTCATTTGTTGACGAAATGCGCGTCTGGCTTTCAAAATTTTAATCTGGTATCTATGATGAGTTTATTTGGTATTTAGGCATCCTTGGATTTCAAATATGTGGCGTTGAGCGTTCTTGATGGAGGTTAATCCAAAGATATTGTATGTTCTATAAATAGTTAACATATTATTTCTTCTTTTTCTAAGTGTTCGTTTTAAATCTAAAAAATAAACGTCTCTATACTAGTTTAAATGATTCGTAAAATGCATTTTTCTCTTTGCCTACATCTTTTTGCAAAACATTTTTCACATATCATCAAAATATAATTTATATTCATTCAGATTGGGACGCGTGGCAAATTAGGTATACTGAATTATTTTCAAATAAAATACAAATGAACAAGAGTGGTAACGAGCCATAACCAAATCCTTACCACACACACATACTCACACTTTCGAAGTTAGAGGGGGAAAATTATTTTAGGCGTATACTTCATTGAAAAGTAAAACAAATCCCTTCTTGTTTGAAAATTGACAACATTCTATTTTTTCTATCTAAGCTTGGATTAATATTTTCAGCTCAGAAAACACAAAGGATTGGAAGGCTATTGGGGGACGTCATTCGAAAGATACAGATGAAGCCAATAATCAGCCTCGCAATATTATCAAAATAGTGAAGTTTCCAAATCCTGGAGACAATATTCTCGACAAAGATGTTGCTATTATCAAATTCGATAAGCCGATGAAAATAAACGCCTATGTTACCCCAATTTGTTTACCAATAAGAGAACCAACTGAAAGAGATGAATGTGTTGTGGCTGGGTGGGGAGATGTACAAGGTTTGTACTTTTGTCCTTTAACATTCTTATTATTACATACTTGCAGTCTCGTACCTTAAAAATAATCATATATGCATTAGAATAGGAAGGTCTGCATGGGAATATCTCCACTTAAATATGCCGATGGAAATAGACTCGTCCAAACTTTCCAAGTTGACTGCATAAATAATTTGAATGATCAAGGGTATTGCCACTCCATCAACGAGGTAATGTAAAAGATATGAACAACTATATACAAATATTTCTAACAAGCTTGGGAATTTTTTTTCTAAATCTTAATCATCTGATACGTTTAATTTTATTTCGTCAATAAGCTGATAAATAGAAAACCTTAAATTGGACTTTAAAGTGAAACATTTGGGAAAATAACAATTGAAGCTCTTTAACAGCTGAAATAAAATCAACGTCATGCCTATTCAAAGACTAAACAAAGATCATACGGATCATATTAATTAACAACCAATTGCTCTTACATGTTGTGTCTGCAAAACGTTTGAACAGATCGCTTTGATCTTCCTGGAATCAAGTAGGTTACAAAGTAACGGTAAATGTGAATCCGGTATGGTCCAAGTTCCTTGATCATCTTATTCGGTTTGAAACATTCAATTGTAATGAATATACGAAAAATGAAAATGTGGTGTCAAACTTTTTTTATCCGGACAAAGCTTATAAAAACACATGGAAAACATGTGGTTGAAAGGAAAATTTTCTCTCTTACAGGAATTTTTATGTTAGAGTCTATTCGATCATGTCTGATTTCTTTGATCAGGAGATGGGTGTTCCTTCAGTATTAAAAGGCAATGTTTTAAAGGCAATATTAAAAGTTTACTATACGTTGATGACTTTCTAACATATGACAGAGCTCTCAATATGAAAAATATATTCTAATGATATTATAATTATACCATGGTAAAATACACAAATGGACTTTATACGGTGTTTATATATTCCAACTCGTTCGATATGCCCGTGTGTGTAGTGATGTCATAGATTTTAACGAACGTAATCAATGCATCACTGGTAAATTATTAAGTCAGGGATTTCGTTACCATAAATTACGTAAAACTTTTACTAAATTCTTTCATAGATACAAAGATTTGATTAGTAAATTTGACTGTACCTGTAGAAAAAAACTGATTAAAAACGGTATTTCACATCCTAAATTTTACGGTAATATTGTGCTTGAAGCGCGGAAATCACTGTGTAATCCGTGTAAACTCATCGAACCTTTAAACAAACTTATTAGTAAAGGTTATCTTACCAATGTTGTAATTAGATCTTTGAATATAGTTTACATTGGCACTTATATCGATTTTGTCATCAGCAAACTAAAACATAACTAAATTTGTATTCTTTTCTAACGGGATGTATGAAGACACACCCACGTTCATTTTGATCTAAAAAGAGGTTAACTCATAACTATCCTACTGCCTGTCGATACATTTATTTTTGGCATTGCACAAGTCATGTCTTCTTTGACTGTCCATGACGTTAAAATACTAAATCCCTGGGATGTGTTTTAGTTGATGTTAGTCTCTGATGCATGATTTTTTATTATTAATTGTTTTTGGCTTTTAACTAGCTGTTAGTAACTGCGAGTACTCTAAAATCGTACTTTCTTGTTTATTTGACCTGTTGATACTTATTGTAATGCTTTTTTGTTATTTAAGGTTTACTTTTTCAGGGTTATATCTGGTCTATATACCAGCTTTGATAAGTGTTTGGTATTACTATAAATTTTCACTTCTTCGTACTATAAACATCAAAATGATTTATTTTGTAAAAATATTTCCTTTCTCCATTTGAACTGTACACGTATACCTAACAACAAAATTATTTTCATTTACCTGTGTTTAAAGTAATTGCAAATGGCTGATTTTTTTAATTATTCTTCCCTTAGTTTATTTATTTTGTATTTACATTGTATCATGTATTTGTTCAGTGTATGTTCATTGGTGTTAATATGTCTTTTGATTGAGTTAGGCCATTTCAATTGATATTTTATAGTGTGTCTTTCTATGTTGTGATGTTACACTATTGTTTCAGATAAGGGTGAAGGTTTGGTACCATTAAAACGTTTAAACCTGCTGCAATTGTTTGCACCTGTCCTAAGTCAGGAATCTGATGTTCAGTAGTTGTCGTTTGTTGATGTGGTTCATAAGTGTTTCTCGTTTCTCGTTTTTTATATAGATTAGACCGTTGGTTTTCCCGTTTGAATGGTTTTAAACTAGTATTTTTTGGGGCCCTTTATAGCTTGCTGTTCGGTGTGAGCCAAGGCTCCGTGTTGAAGACCGTACTTTGACCTATAATAGTTTACTTTTATAAATTTTGACTTGGATGGAGAGTTGTCCTTCGTAAATTTTACGGACGCCATCACGACTTGGTTGACTGTTATGGAATAACCGTTTCACAGATGATATCGGATATGTTCCTTATGTCGTAACTACAATCCCCTTCCCTTTTCACGAATGTGACCTACCAAATTAGACTATTTACCGAATTTGTAATAACATAAGCAACACGACGGGTGCCACATGTGGAGCAGGATCTGCTTACCCTTCCGGAGCACCAGAGATCACCCCCAGTTTTTGGTGGGGTTCGTGTTGGTTAGTCCTTAGTTTTCTATGTTGTGTCTTCTGTACTATTATTTGTCTGTTTGTCTTTTTTATTTTTAGCCATGGCGTTGTCAGTTTATTTTCAATCTCTGAGTTTGACTGTCCCTCTGGTATCTTTCGTCCCTCTTGTCTCATTGGCACTCATACATCTTCTTATATGTATTTATAAATTTTAAATGATCGACATCTGAAACAGTCGGGATTTATTTCTAACAACAAAGGTTACATCTTGATCCAGTTTTTTTTTTTTTTTTTTTTTTTAATGGTCGATGAAACGAAATTTGTTGTCTCTATTTTTAATTAAAAAAAAAACTCTTTCTTTATCATATTTAAATTTTAAAATTCAATGTATCCAACCTTTATACCTTTATATAGTTTGCAAGTTGTAGCTAGCACTGGCTTTGGTATAGCTTGCAAATTTATGTTGAATATGTATAGATCTCTAGTCCGGTCTAAGTTAGATCATGGCCATAGTGTATGGCTCGGCAAAAAAATCATACACGCAAATTTTGGCTGTTGTAATCATCAAGGTCTTTATCTGAGTAGTGGGGCTTTCAAAACCTCACCAGTTTGTACGTTGAGGCAGATGAACCTTAACTTTTAAGCAGACGTTTAAAATTAGGTCTTCCGTAGACTGTAAAGCTACAAGGGATTCCAAGACAATCTCATCTACAACTGTATTTTCAATCTCGTCTATGAATACACTTTTCAAGTGAAAAAACATAAACATGCAATTCGTTCTTTAAAAATTCTTCAAAACCGCATCTAAATACATTTGAATTGAAATGTGTTGCTGCTGGTCCGACTTGTAAATACCTCCATGAGGACAAATAATAAGATATAAAATCTTCGTTAATACATTAAGACTGATAAATCCTTTTAATTTAGCAAGAATACGCTGAAATGAAATCCAACAAAATTCCCTTTTCAAACTTATACAATGATGAATGAAAGGATGACAACATAGTTACATTCACTGCTTTCTATTACGAACAAACTACAACTCATCACATTCCCCCTGTAGTATTAATCCTAATTAACAGTTTATTAATTCAATTTCTATCTACCACCAGGCATCAAAAGGTGAAAATAAACAACCCATCATCAAGAATATTAATAAACTTTGTTGTTCCGCTTTCCGGAAATTTTAACGATGACATGACAACCTCTGAAATAAAGCGGGAAAATATTTATTTGATTTTAAGAGTAGAACAAAAATGATATATTAAGATATATTAAACCTTGTCTATAGTGAAATTCTTTATAAAAATGTAAATAGTAACACATACTTGTTAATAATAAATTGTCTGTCATGGATTAAACATTTTGAATCATCAATTCAATTATTTAATATGTTCACCGAAATGGATAATGTTTATTTTATAATGAATATAAACTTGGTTTTTTTTTAATTTTGGATAGAACTTAGTGATCGAAATGTAGAAAAATCTGGTTTTTTTTAAATTTTCAACAATTATGTTGACAATTTGAACCCAGGCATGACTGAAAAGTTAGGGGAAGTCTTGCCCAATGTTTAGAATTGCCCTAAAAGTGTTTCACTCATACAAATGCTCTGAAATTTTGATTTTATATTGAATAACTTGTTTATTTTTCAGTAATTTAAATGCAAATGTTCGAGAAATCTATTGCAGCATGGTGAGCATGGGCTAGCCGTGTCTACCTAACATTTATAGTGTCATGTTTAAGACTGAATTAATGCGTTAACCATTAGTATATCAGAAATCTTTATCATTCCAGATTCAGACGACTTAATAAACGCTTGATGTATTATCTATTATTTTATTCGTTTTTTATAATAGTTTAGAAATTTACAATGTAGTTTAACCTTTAATCACATGTTTTTCTTCAGAATCTACGCATCCAGATAAGTTGAAAAATACTGTAATGCCGATAGTTGATACAAAAAAATGTAACGGTACTGAAGACCTGGAAGACCAGATTACACCCTACATGTTTTGTGCCGGATTTCAGAAAGGAAAAAATGACGCTTGTCAGGTTAGAGTCAAAGCGCAAATTTGCTAAAAAAATCTGTTTCGATTTAGATACAAAAATGAAAAGTGTTTTACGGACCTTTGAGTCTCGCTTTCAATTGCTGCCGTCAGTGTAAACATGTTTCGTTTCCTACCAAAACACTAACACATCATTTTGTGTAATACGAAACAAAAATGGAGAAGAAAAAAACGAAAAAATGAAAAAGCACCTATCTCTTGAACTTCTGACCAAGCTTTGTGAAATTCAATGAATATTGATGAAAAGTTTGTCCAAGTTTAGTATAAGTTTATGGAGGTTTTGACGAAGTTATCAATGTCTAAAAACCTTTAACTGAACTTAAATGCATATGAAAACGACACCATGACGATGGACTGTAGAATCACTATGTTGTTACCTTTGTCGTAGGCAAGACAAAAAAAGGTGTTACAAAAAAAAATGTTTGTGCGACTTTCAGTTTTCAAATTTCTGTTATCGATGTTTCAATGGTTGTAGGTGTTCCTTGAATACACTTCCTTTTATGTATAATATGCAATCTGAACTAACTTCTGATGTGATTGAAATCAGCATTTTTTTTCAAAAATACTAAGGGTTTTCTATCACCGGAATACAATATCTTAACCGGCAATAGTATTTGGCAAAACCTTTCGGAATTCTGGGTCCTAAATGCTCTTCAACTTCGTACTTTATTTGGCCTTTTTAACGTTTTTGATTTGAGCGTCACTGGTGAGTCTTTTGTAGACGAAACGCGCGTCTGGCGTACAACATTTTAATCATGGTATATATGATAAGTTTATTTCCAATCACTGGGTCGATGCCACTGCTGGTGGAGGTTTTCTCCCCGAGGGTATCACAAACCAAGTAGTCAGAACTTCTGTCTTCACATGAATTATCATTGATATGGTCATAATTATAACTTAACTGTTTACAAAAATGTAAGTATTTCAAAATACTAAGGATTTTCTACCCCGGAAATAGATCCCCTTAACTGTTTTAGGCAAAACATTTCGGAATTGTGGGTCCTCACTGCTCATCAAATTCGTACTTTATTTGGCCTTTTTAACTCTGGATTCGAGCGTCACTGATGAATCACATAGTTACAAGTATTTCAATTAAGCTATGGTCAACCACTGAAATTTATTTAACGTGACCTTTAGTCGTTCATTTGGCGGACCATTGCATTTATAAAGCAACCGATTCTTTAAAAAAAAACCTAAGGAATGCAAGATCGTAAGTTTGTAGTGACGTTATAGTTTTCAATAACTGTTTTTTTATGTATCACTGGTAAAATTTTAAGTCAGGGATTTCACACACCCACACCCGTGAAAAAAGTGAGAATATACCAAATGGGGCAATCAAACTTTCAAAGTAAAATAAAAACCGACAACAACTTCACCAAAAAGAACAATTGAACTACTACTTAACTTAGACAAACGAAAAAAACTACATAAGAAACATCATAATATTATTACAAAACATTATATATACAGATTAAAAATGCAAAGTAGACAAGTAAATATTGTAGTTTCAAAAAATTATCCTAAAGAAAATTTGTTTATTGAAAAAATAATATTTTATAAAAAATAAAGCATTGCAAAGAGCGTACTCCTGTTGGAACCCCTGGCTCCAACTAATAGAATAATTATACAAGTAAATTTTTAAGTAATTAAAATATCTTTCCAGTCCAGACTCGGTAGGTGTTTTACCATTATTATTTACTCATAAGTTTGTCAAATGATAAAAAAAACCAACTATATGTATTTCTCTTGATTTTGCTGATGTACTTTGGACCTAATACCGTAATTATACCATATACTATGATTTATATATGTAGTTTTGCCAATAAACACATAAAACAACAAAAAAACGAACAACGACGAAAAGGCGTACACCAGACTGGTCTTTCGAAAACTCTGAATGCAAATGTATATGCTTTATTTCATATAAAACCTTCTTTTGTAAAAGGAAAATAAATATGCTAGATAAACTGAGACTGTATTAAAAAGCTTTTTTTTTTCCTGGACAACATAATATATTGTAATCAATCCGTGTTTGACAAAACTTAGTAAACATTCGTCTGAATTCCATTAACTAAAAAAAAATTAAATAACACATACCGTTAACCTGTTAATATTTTGCATTATATAATCCAGAATTTTCTAGTTCTACTGCGAAAACTTATCCCACGGAAGTTACATTATATAGATATAATAACATCAACTTTTCTTAATTATCGATATTTGTTGAAATTTACAACAAAGGAGACGATTTTTTGTTTCTTTTGTTAATTGTTTTTCTTTTTATGGTAATGGACATTTGTTCACTTTTGACGGTGATTATATTTCCCTGATTCGCCATGCACGTGTCTGAAGTAATATTTTAGATTTTAATGAACGTAGCCGGTGTAAGACTAAAATTATTTAGTCAGGGGTTTCTTTACCCCAAAAATAGTTATTATGTTCATCAAAAACGCTTTGCTCTTTGGTCTGGTTGTTGTCTCTTTGACACATTCCCCGTTTCCATTCTCAATTTTATATATATTAATTTATATGACAATACACACTGTCGGAACTTATATTTTTGCATTTGTATGTGGTCATGTTTTTTTCAGTCTGCTTATGTGTCTGTTTGAGATTTGTTTTTGTTTTTTTTTTTTTTTTGTGCTGGAATCAGTCCGCTTTATTTCAAGTGTAGACCGGGATCGAGTGAAATGACATGTGATCAAATCGATTAACTCTTACTTCGCAAGTTTATAATTTAAATTAAATATTTCCCAACTTAATTTAAAGCCATGTATTTCTTTAGCAAAGTTTACGCATAGTTTTATTTCACTTCAAATACAGCTTTTCATCATTCAGGCTTTTGGCCTACTGCAGTTAAAATATCTGATTGGTTTTTTTTTCCAAAACTGGTTCGGATTTTTGGATTTGGAACATTTGGGGCCTTTATTATTGTAATTAAGTGAAAAACCACCACACATAGACATAAAAAGGGCAGATTAACATATAGATATGTTGAACCATGTTCAAATTTTTTATAATAAGATTTTGTTAAAATACATTTTACCATAACTTCGAAGTATTAATTCAAAATCTGAGCTGCAACTAAACTGTATTGCATAGCCATTTGTATCCCAGCTCTTTATATCAAATACTACTTAATTAACTGAAATTTAAATGTTCAAATACAATGCTTTTTTTTATGAAATTCAAAATTTATTAAATTTCCTGTTTTTGTTGTATTTGTATATTGGAAATGGCTATTATATCTTCAAACGGAGTAATCTGAGTTTTTGATAAGCATAATAGCTAAAGATAAAGGTTAAATTTAATTTCAATTTTTTCATTGTTTTTGTTGTTGTAAATAATCAAATAATAACATTTACGTTAACAATTTTACTGCACCACTAAACTTCTAACTTATTTTTTTTTTTTTTTTTTTTTTTTTTAAATATTTTAAACAATAATCTGTTCAAGCTGTAAATGTGTTTTCGGAGCAGTTGTAACTCATTTATAAAAATTCTTTATTATGATATGTACATAGGTCTAAATAAAAGGATAATCCCTGACGAAAAACATGATTTACATTTATTCTTCACAATTAAAAAACATCAAATCCTACAATTTCATTGGCCAAGAGTACTATGCTATATTCTAGTTTTAAATGAAACATCGTTTGCACGAATACAAGACATTTATTATGGATTATCTATTAAAAACAGATCAGATCATTTAATCCATGAAAATTGTAATAAAAAAAGTAAAAAAAAACCACCAAGAGGCATTCAAATCTCATAATCCAATAAAAAAGAACCAGTCAACACCATGACCATAACGAACAATGACGACAAAACAGTTATTGTCATTAGTTGCTGTATGTCATATTTGTTTTTCTTACATTGTTATAAATCAGGCCGTTGGTTTTTGTCATATTTGTTTTTCTTACATTGTTATAAATCAAGCTGTTGGTTTTCTCGTTTTAATCTTTGCAATAATAAATATGATATGAATTGATTGATGAGTAGATATTAAGATGAATTAATTTAGCTCTACGATAATTTGTTTCCATTAAATAGCGGAGGTAACAGGTGTGCAGGACATTCAATATACATAAACATACACAGATATACTTATATGACGTATTTGTAACAGTAGTAGAAATGCATTGAAATATTGAGTGTAAGGATAGAATTTATGAGAGATAGATACATTATTATTGCATATGTTTTTCTATCGAATTCTAAAAATTAATTAGTTAGTCTGCGCTTAATGTTGAGTAGCTTCTGGTTATCCGCTCATATGTGTGATCAACTTTATTGAATATGTCCTATCAGTCTACTTTATTGTAAAATTTATATAACTATAGATATATGCGTTTCTAAACGCACTTGTTTCTTTTAGGGTGATAGTGGTGGTCCATTAATGTGTAAATTTCGTAATACCTGGTATTTACAAGGACTTGTATCCTGGGGAGTTGATTGCGCACGTAAGACTTCGTGTTTATGATTATAAGTTTTACTATGGTTTCTTCTTCTTCTTTTATATTATTATTTGTATGAAAAAACATTTGATTTGTTTATTATGTTTAAGTATCAAAAAATGAATTGTAATTATTGCTTTGAGTATACTTAATAGTCCGATACCCGCACAATAGGAAATTGAGAGGTTAACAGTATTAAATTAAAGCAAAAACTGTTAGTACTCAATACGTAAACAAAGAACCATTATTCATTTCATAGCTTTTCATTTCAATTTTCAGAACCCGATCTGCCTGGAGTATATGCCAATGTGTTCAAATTCGTCAGCTGGATAAGGAATCAAATGACACTATAATAAATATGTTATACTTAAAAACGTGTTCAACATGCCAAGGTTTGCAAACAATCAGACAGGGATTAAAATCAATGCATACACTTTTACTGGAAAAAGATTTTTGCTGTTACTTATTTCGCAAGTACAAGTTCTACTTCAGCAAGTATCAAAGTTATATAATACACAACACTTACAACAAGATTTAAATGGATTATTCTAAGTCGGATCATCATGCTTCCACCCAGATAAGTAATCAACCAACTGCCTATTAATAAAGCTTAAAATACTAGCCAATATAAGTCCCTCTTGTATCTTTCACCTCTCTTTTACAACCACTGGGTCGATGTCTCTGCTGGTGGACATTTTGTCCCCGAGGACATCATCTGCCCAGTAGAATAATAATTTGCATGAACTTACAAAGATCAAACAAAATACTTGTTCGGACGTCGCCCAGTATAAAAAGGTCCGAAACAGACGTCGCCATGGACACGGTGTCGTCTGATATGGCAGGTGTCCCCTCGTCACCAGACATGACAAATATTCCTTACATGACACATTCAGATCATCACACTAATAACAACAGCAATAATCTACTTACCCAGCCGTGTTCAGTTCTTCTACAAGACATTTTGGAATTTGATGACTCTGAACAACACTGTCTCATTTCGAAATGTGAAGCCAATGCCTGCAAAACCTGTGGAATTTTGATAACAGATGTTCAATTCACTGGCAATTTAACTAAAAAGTCTTATTTTACCAGAAGTTACGATGATCTGAATTGGAAATCAACAAATGTCGTCTACGGATTAGAGTGTAACCTTTGCGGATTTGTATATGTCGGTGAAACGAAAGGAAGGCTAAATAAACGTATGTCTGGCCATAGATCAGACATCAACCACAGTGCAAACGACATTGTTTACCACCATTTTAACCAGCCTGATCATTCAATCCTTTCCATGCAAGTTCGCATCATCAAAAAACTATACCACAGGACTTTCAATCCTCATCTTGCAACACCTACCCGTAGATAAAAAGAAGATTACTGGATTCGATAATTGGGAACTGCGACACCATATGGTTGCAATGACAAAATTGATGATACAGGTATTCTATCTAGTCCTTCCTGTAGCTCAGTGAATGTGATGAACATTTTCAACTCTACTCCTCGACGTAGACGCAGTTATGGTCATCGTCATTATACATCACCAACTCTCCATGATGTCTCTATTAATGACCTGCTGCCATTTATACATAGCCGTTAGGTATTCATCACATTCGAACGAAGCTTTAGTCACTACCCCTTTCAAAACTTCATTCTCATTACAACTTATGTTTGGAAACCACTGTTACTAACCCTCATTCAAACCAATACAAACTTACAGCTTTCATTTCGGATATTGCAAGTCACAGACTTTTCAAACCAGTTTGCATTGGAAAAGATGAAAAGGAGACGAGATATTTTCTTAAACATTCTTTTGCCTACAAAGGTCTTCAACTTGGGCACTATCCTTCATCATAAATCAGTTCAATCGAAAATACCTCCCTATTTTAAAGATCAGTCTGTACCTATCATTTCTTATACCTTTACCAATTGCAACTAAAATTTCCAATTACAAACACGTGTTGCAGGATCTCAATATTGACGACTTCAAGTCTAAACCTCCTGATTGCACCTGTGCTAGTTCCCCATTCATATATAATCCGGCTGGCCACGTTATTGCCGGTGACCTAAACATTGTCAATAACACTTCTCTGCGAAATGTGTTATCCAAAGGCCCGAAATATCGTGAGACTAAATCCATCAATTGGAAACACAACTTCAAAAAACTGATGGATTCCATGCCTGATGACGTCACGTATAAAGAACACAACTTTCTGCAAATCTTTGAAAAGGAAGGATAAAAATCATTAGAGAAACAGATTCCAGCACTATAACTCGGGTATTACGATATTTCTCCACTCTCAACAGTTAAATTTAAATATTTAAAAAGCTCGGCAAGCCTCGCGCTTTAAATATTAAAATTTAACTGTCTCGAGTGGAAAAATATCGTAACACACTTGTTGCAGTGATTGAATCTATATTTCTACATCCATGACAAATATGTTGTTGTCCCCGCAGGTAAAGCCCAAAACAACATCGTTTTTGTGAGTAAATCACATTACATAAACTGCTTGATAAATGAATTATGTATTGACAAATCACTTTTGAAACTCAACATATACGCCCATGACACTTACTAAAGAGGAAATCCTGGATAATCATAGGCCTGTTCTATGTTCCTTTGGAATTTCAACCAAAGATGAAGAACTGGATCTTCCATCACTGTATTGGATACCTAAACCACATAAGTGTCCTTACAAACAACGGTATATTGCTGGCTCTCCCACGTGCTCCACGAAACCTCTTTCTGAATTATAAACATCAATTTTATCAGCAATCAAAGCCGGGCTCCAAAGTTATTGTGAAACTACCTATTCTAGAGATGGCGTGAATCAGATGTGGATACTAAAAAAATCCAAAGAACTTTTAGTGTACATACAATCTAAGACTCTTTCATCAGGCAATAGTATTAAAACATTTGACTTTTCTACACTTTACACAAATATTCCCCATTCCAAACTAAAAGACAAATTGAAAGAGTTGGTCCTGCTTTGTTTCATAAAAAAGAATGGCAAACGTAGAAACAAGTATCTTGTCTTAGGGATCGGAGGATACATCTTTCTTTGTAAAAAATCACTCTGATTCCAACAAAAAATTCTCTGAAACTGACATTATTAAGATGATTGATTTCTTGATTGACAACATATTTGTTACGTTTGGGGGACGTGTTTTTTAACAAACAATCGGCATTTCCATGTGAACAAACTGTGCCCCTCTTCTTGCCGACTTGTTCCTTTATTCATATGAGGCTGACTTTATACTGGAACTTCTTAGGAAGAAAGAAAAGAAGTTAGCAGTATCCTTTAACTTTACTTTTCGCTATATAGATGATGTTCTCTCACTAAATAATTCAAAATTTGGTGACTATGTTGAACGCATCTATCTCTTCCGGAGCACCTGGGATCATCCCCAGTTTTTGGTGGGGTTCGTGTTGCTCAGTCTTTGTTTTCTATGTTGTGTTTTGTGTACTATTGTTTGTCTGTTGGTCTTTTCTCTTTTAGACATGGCGTTGTCAGTTTATATTTGACTTATGAGTTTGAATGTCCCTCTGGTATCGTTCGCCTCTCTTTTAAAGCATGTGTTATTTAAATATCTTTGCTATCGCCATCGGCATGAAATGCGGATCTTTTTCAGGAGGATAATTTAGAAAAGTCTGAAAATTTTCATCACATATGTGGGAAAATCTTGTATCATATCTTCAATACAATATTCATTGTTTTGTAATAGACCCTTTCAATAAATATAGACACGAATTAATAACACTTAAAGTTTAAAGGTGAAATGAAAGGGTCGTTTTAAAGTAAAAAATTGTTTAGGAATATCATTTCACATACATATTCGACGGTATTAGACTATGTTCAAGGGAAAGGATATCGAGCAAACGGCTATTCGCGTATTGTATTTGTTTCTCTGCAATCAATTCGCATGCGAATTCGTTTTTTTTTCTACAATCATGATTATAAATATTTTGATGTGCGAGTTCTCCATAGAAGTCTTCGCCATCTGCCATCAGCGAAAATATGCCATAACAAAAATATCGAACTCCAAGGTAAATTCAAAAAGGGGAAGTCCATAAAATCTGAGAAAAACAAACGCTCGACTATATTTACCAACGATATGACTGGAAACAATTGTATTTTCCTGACGATTAAGTCGTTTTTTTAAATCATTTCAACCTCTCCATATATAACTATTTCTTCGCATAACAGTTTCATAGTTTGTAATTTTAAGTTGCGATTGGTGCTCTGCTTCATGGTACCTTTGTTAACATTGATGTACTTTCTTAATGGATTGAAACAGTTGGAACTTCCTGTTCCTATGTAGCAATATTGCAGCAGCATTTGTGCATGAGTTTATTTCTCTAACTCATACGTAACTAGAGAGCCTGTTGATATTGCAGAGTACAGGGTCAAACTACGTACTCAAACAGGTTTGTTTTTGTGCACGATTGAGATATTCCTTCGTTATATGGTCGTCACGAACTGATTACCCGTTGGTCAGAATGATGCCAACTAATTCACATTGATGCAGCAAATTAGTAGAGATGGTCCGCTATATTTACCCAGAAGACTATGTTCTCAAAGATACCAAGCTCATAATTTCGTACGCCAGACGCGCGTTTTGTCTACATAAGACTCGTCAGTATATACGTAAATATAACAAACTTTTGTAACACCATTACGAAACCTCAGATCTACCTTTAGAGTTAATGTTAAAATTTAAAGCGAAAAGGTTAAAAATTTACTGATATTGTCACTGAATACAGAATTAAGTTGAACATCCAATTGGTGAATTGAAAAACTATAAAGTAATAAGAACTTTATGGAGGAATTTGAGGCACAAATTAACAGCCATTGTAAAGATATGTGCCGCCCTTGCCAATAGACATAAATATGCTAGATTCATATTAGATATTAAAGATTAAACTTTGTTATCAAATGCTTTACAACCAACATTAGGAAAATAAAGTTATGTTAAGAATCACAGACTTACAGACAAACCTTTCTTTTTAAGCTCGTAAACAATTAGTAATATTCATGTACGATCATTACTATTTTTGAAAAAACCTCTTACATTTCAACTGTCAGTGTCGTTGTCATCTGTAGGTGTAGACAATTGTTGAAAATGTCTTAATACTCTGACATTTCACATACTAGCATAGTTACAACAGGGGCTGATCCTGGATTTGCAAAGAGGGCGTTATTCCATAAAATAAAAGAAATATTGCCGAGCGTAGCGATGCGAACTTTTTTCGGGACAATTCTATGCTAAAAATTATAATATATTTTTTAATCAGACAGGGGCGTACTCCCTCTGTGCCCTTTAAATCCGCCACTGTACATCGTAACAATCTTCCTCGCAAATTTGCATTGATAAATGGAAATTATAGTCTTATAAAATAGGAATGTGATGCACGATAAATCTAGTATAAAATTAAATGAAAGAGTGATCATGTTGAGATAGTTTAGACCTTGTCACGACCAGTCAATACTCAATTTTGACCGTCGTTGAAGATATGAGTGATTAGATCTAACAGAAACTAGTAATTCTGCATTTTAAACAATACACGTATATTCTATAAACTGTACAAAGAAAATCAACAAATAAAAAAATGAAAAATAAATAAGAAACATATGATTATCATCTCCAATCATAAGAAATTGTATAAAAAAAATTTTTTTAGAAAAAATAAAACAACAGCAAAGCAAATAAACGTAGATGTTATGACACAAAAGGCAGGCGAAAGATACCAAAGAAACATCCAACTCATAACTAACATGCGACTACAAGAACAATAAACATCATACAGAATAAAACTTCGCTTAGACATAAAAGGTTGAACCCTGAACCTTGAGAACATGAGCGACATAAGTCTCAAAACAATGCAAACGAGAGTTGTAAAAGGAAGAAAATTGCAATTGATACTTGATGTTCAAAACCAAGGCACATAAAAGCCTAAATTAACATAATCATATAACAACACCGTCCCCAAAAACAACAATACAAAAGACAACAAAAACATTTAATATCTAAAGGGAAATAAATTGTAGTCATCAAAATAAGAACACGAGATGTTTTATGTACATTTGCTTTGGATTAATTTGAAACCCAACATAAAAAGAAACCATTTTTATAGTGGAAGTATCTTTGTATTTTTACATTTCTTAACATTTAGACAAGTATCCCTTAAAATGAGTTACATGAGTCTCTTACCGGACAAGGCCGTATGTGTATACATTGAAATCAGTGAAGTGCTTTCTTGTTTAAAAAATTACTTGTACAAGTACACTTCTACACATGCATTGCAGATGTGACTGTGTATCTAATCAAAATATCATAAATAGCCAAGTGCTTCTATGGTAAAAAAGGTGCGGAAGATATCAAGGGGACATTCAAAATAATATGTCGTAGAGTAACAGACAACGTCATCGCAAAAAAAAAAACCCGAATAAACGACGAATAGTCCACAATATTTCAAAAGGTGTTTATGGACACACTTCACCATGATAATAATGAACACATTACAACATGAGAATAATGGACACACTACACCCTAATAATACATCGTTAGGAGACATCAAATTTGAGAACTAAAATCACACGTTTTCTTAAAATCTTGATTCCACAATTTCGAAGTAGTGATTTTATTGCGTATAGTTAAGTGCCAATCTGCCTAAGCATCAGGCAGTGGTGAAAATATGACAAACAAAAACCCGCTCAGCTTTGAGTTAATTTAAGTTCAGAATGTATAATGCTGCATGAATATGAAATTCGTTTCCTTTCCTTGATCTGGTACTTCAAAATATAATTTGGTTGAAATGCACTAGAAATTTAACAAATAAGGGGAGATAACTCCGTATTTTGCTATCATTCTAACCAAAATGTATCTAGATATTTCTAGAATTACAAGACACGCAGAAACGAAAGACCTACCATTTCTAACTCAGGATGAGGATACCTTCAAAATAGGGTGGTTAGGTTGGTGTTTTTTTTCGGCCACGTTTTGAAATTTTTCTAAATTGCCTTATTCTTACAAAGACTGGCACTTAAATTTGAATAGTTCCTACAGGTTCTAAAATTTTACAAAGACTGGCACGAATAAATAAATTTAAATGTTTTAGGAGGCAAACAAATAATAGTATCATGTACTTTTTTTTTTATTATATCACGATTCAAAATTTTCTCTATGTGCAATTGTGATTTTGATGGTACATATAAAAGAATAAATATAAAACATAAAACAAATACCATTAAAAGAATGCCGTTATATGTGTAACAAGGGTCACACCGTACATCCGATCCTTGGCATTTTTTTTTTTTTAACCTCGACAGATACGATCATGCGCCAACCTTGTCCTATAGCACAGGGGAAGTGATTTGTTTTATTTTGATTTTTTAAATAAATGACTCCACTTCTAGAATGAATAAAGTCATCATAGATACCAGGATTGAAATTTTGTACGCCAGACGCGCGTTTCGTTTGCAAAAGACTCATCAGTGAATCTCGAATAAAACAAAGTTAAAAGGCCAAATAAAACACGAAGCCGAAGAGCATCGAGGATCCAAAAATTCATTAAAATTTACCCAAAAAAGTTAATCTATATATGAGCTAGAAAATCCTTAGTATTTTAAAAATT
This sequence comes from Mytilus coruscus, assembly GCA_017311375.1. NCBI lineage: Eukaryota > Metazoa > Mollusca > Bivalvia > Mytilida > Mytilidae > Mytilus > Mytilus coruscus. The sequence goes on along the minus strand of CM029599.1, from coordinate 77,974,956 downwards.
CAAAGTTTTGTGAACAGTTACTTTATAGATGTGACCATATCAATGATAATTCATGTCAACACAAAAGTGCTGACTACTGGGCTGGTGATACCCTCGGGCAGAAAAACTCCACCAGCAGTGGCATCGACCCAGTGGTTGTAAATTAACTCATCTAAGATACAAGGATTAACATTTGTACGACAGACGCGCGTTGAAATGATGTTAAGTGAAAATTCTAAACTTTCTCATGCATCAACTGATTGAAGTATATGCTCATCAGTGCAAATGTTGGAATGTCATAGAATGTTCGTCACAAAACTCTGGGCACATCCGTTTTTATACCTCTGAACTAAAAATAGTACAAATGATTTCATTGGTCAAGAAGTTGTGGTTGTGATTTCTATTTCTCGTTAAATGACACGATGTTTACACAAATTCTGTCTTAATCTGTCAAGGATAGAATATGTATGTTAGATCGCTATTCAATTTCGTACTTTATTTGGACCTTTCACATTTTTTTAATCGAGCTTCACTGATGAGTTAAAGTTTTCTATGATGTGTTTCGTGTACTGTTGTTTGTCTTTTTGTCTTTGTCTTCTTTTGTTATGTCAATGTAGTGTCAGTTTATTTTCGACTTATGAGTTTGAATGTTCCTTTGGTATCTTTCGCCTCTCTTCTACGTGTATTTTGATCCTATCTTGACATAGGTTTGCATAACCAACCTGTTCTTTATCTCACACATTATTTTCCTTCTTACATTTGTATTTGTCTGAACACCTTTCCATTGCTCGGGAAAGAAACTATCGGTTGTTTTGTGAATCGAACATATAATAGTCATTTGACAAGTGCAATCTTTCTGAAAAGATTGACTTTTATTAGTTTTATCTTATTCTTCCCAGAACTTATCTGTGAATGTTTGAGATTTGTGTTTACACCATATCTCTTTTCATTCATATTCAAATGTTTATTGATTAAGTTATAACACAAATTGATATAAATAACTTGTCAATGCATTTGAAACATGAAAGTCGTATTCTAAAGTCACCCTAATGCTTTTGTTGACACGGGGGGTGGCTTCTAAGGGAAGAATCAGGGTTAGTAAAAGTATAGAATTTTTTTATTTTTAAAGAATATTAGCATCAAATAATGTTGTGCTCGGAAGAGAAAAGCGTATTCTTTAATATACGTAACAGATTTATGCAATACAAATCGCGGATTATTTTTAACATACATGCTTCCAGCTCAATAACCAAAATGAATATTTAATCAAAATATTAGTTTAAGTAGAATAAAAGATGTGATTTTTTATATACAGATATAAATGATATATACAATCTGTTCATATTTTACTAAATCAAATAATGGGAACGAATATATTTACAATTCTTATAATTGTCAATGTTTTATTGTCACTCAATGGTAACACTGAAGGTAAGGTAACGACGTAGTACTTGCATTGGTTAAATACGAACGTATTGATGGATATAAATTAGTATTTGATATTTCATCTAATGTTTGCTTTAAGAAATATACGAAACTCGTTCAATACTCTACAGATCCAATATATTGGTAGAGATGACAATATTTAAAATATTTGAAAAGAATGTGTTCATATATATATATATATAACATAAACGGTACCAATGTTCCTGCACTAGATGCTAATTTCGAAAATAAATGTCTCTTCAGTGATACTCGAGGCCAGAATATTAGAAAACCCAAAACTTATTAAAAAAAACACAAACAAGATTGTCTTGATGATCCTTTTTTTTTCTTTATATTGTAAAAGTTCATCTCGGTTCACACACACACGAATTAGTCCGGTATAACCCTTAATTAACAGATGCAGAATGTCAGGCGTAGAGTTTACACAAGTTTAGATGTGTGAAAAAAAACCCATTTATTCGAAGAAATGGTATGTATTTACCATCGTTTACAACTGACTAGAATAGCTAATGTGCTAGGTATTCTATCTAGTATATGCCAACATGCATCGTGTACTGTGTTACAACCCAAGATAAAGTCGATACAGAAAGGGCACTCTATTAAGAGGAGCTATATTCTATAGCATAGTTGCCCGAGTTGTCTAGATCACAAAACCCATTGCAGGCGGTGTTGTCACATTGTAACAGAAGCAAAGGTTCCAATTCTACAGAGGAAAGGCACAAACATTTGCTCCGACAAATATGGAGATCTTATATTGTTAGGATAAATATCAGACGAAGTACATGTATATGTAATTTGTGGTGTTAGTCCTGTATTGTCGAAATATTCAGAACATTCACATATTACATATGGAGTATATATCTACATATATAGAGGGTTGCTGATCACAAGGAAGCTATTAAAAAAAGAGTTCCAAGTGGTAAAGTTGTAATCATCCTTTCGTAAAATTTGCTGATGTTATCACGGGTTGGTTGATCGTTATGTAATATCTGTTCACAGATGAAGATTTGTTTGTTTGTAGTACAGTAATTGTTTTACAAAGTACGAGTTATCCCTGCCGAAGTAAGACAAGATATATGTATCTACGTTGAACATTCTTTTTTATGAAACAAAGCAGGAACAGTTCTTTCAATTTATCTTTAAGTTTTATATGGGGCATTACATAACACTGGCTCAATAGTACTGCTGGTGGAATGTAAATCCCCGATGGTATCATCAGCTCAGTCATCAGTGCTTCGGTACTGACATGATTTGTAACATACTATTCTAAAATTCTCTGTTTATAAATAAGGACATTTTTACAAAAATACGGTTCCAACTATACCAGTTAAAGTTGACGTTAGGTGATTTTGGCTATTCTTTTATGTCCCGTCTGGTCAGATACTAGTAGATCCTAAGGTTTCTTTGTATTTACATATCCCTGTTTTTTATTATTATTTAGGTTTGAGCTTACCTGACGAAGGTTAAACCAAAAAATTGCGACGGATGCATGCATGAAATCTATAAAGTAATGTTTTAATGTACTAGCATTGGGTACATAAAATTGCTGGTTAACTGTTGGACCCCTATGGTATCATCAGCTCAGTCGTCAGTGTTTCGGTCCTGACATGATTTTTAACATACTACTATACATTTCCCCTATGATGAATTAAGAAATTAATAAGAAACTAAGGTTCCAACTTCCTCAGACATGGTTGACTTGAGATTGTTTTGGCTAGTCATTTATATCCCTTTAGGTAAGATATCTCCTAACGTTTCTACGTAATTACACATCACTAACGTTCAAGTATTTAGGTTTGATGGAAGATACATCCAGAAAAGCTCTCCGGATGCACGAACACTAAAAAGTGTTATTTTTATTGTATTTATTTTGTCATTATAGCAACAACACCAGTTCAGACACCTCCAGTATTTCCGTTTTGTGGCATACAACAAATCAATCTAAGATTAACAAAGCGTTGTCCGGTGTTTGACAATTTTAATGTATTTAATTTCTGTAATGCTGTTCCTGGCCTTGGGTGGTGCAGATGCGTTTTTACAATGACGGAGAAGGAGCCTCCGTACATTTATGTACAGCTGTTTTGATTTCAGAATCATATGCACTAACAGCTTCTCATTGTTTCCTAACGTAAGTATAAACAGATCCTTTTGATGTATCAAATAAAAATAATAATTATGCCTTTATCACAGAAACGAAATGCAGCCATTTTCTCATTTTTAAAGCAAAAAAAAAACACTTCATATCAAATGGAGAGTCAACACATTTTCTTTTTATTACATATACGATCATATTTTTTCTGCAGTATTTAAAAGTCCTCCCGTTAGGAGAAAACACGTGTATTCCAAGCGTATCTGGGGTGTTAAATCCCTTTCTTTGCCACCAATCTACCGTTTTTATTTGGTGTTGTTTTCTCGGCGTATACTGTCGACAAGAGCATAGTTAAAAAAGTTAAGCTAGCTGCACCTAAATTTATCTCTGGTCATATCAAATATTTTTGATTATTCAGCTTAAGCTTTAACAATATTTTGGCATATTTCCAAACTTATAACACATCATACATGCCTAAAAGCTCACCAAAGAAACCAAACCTATAATTTTGTATGCCAGACGCGCGTAACGTCTACGAGAGCCTTATGTCGTAACTACAATACCCTTCCCTTTTCACGAATGTGACCTACCGAATTAGACTATTTACCGGATTTGTAATAACATAAGCAAGACGACGGGTGCCACATGTGGAGCAGGATCTGCTTACCCTTCCGGAGCACCTGAGATCACCCCCAGTTTTTGGTGGGGTTCGTCTTGCTTAGTCTTTAGTTTTCTATGTTGTGTCATCTGTACTATTATTTGTCTGTTTGTCTTTTTATTTTTGGCCATGGCGTTGTCAGTTTGTTTTCGATCTATGAGTTTGACTGTCCCTCTGGTATCTTTCGTCCCTCTTTTATCAATGACGCTCCAAATAAAACAATTGGGACCCAAATTAAATACGAAGTTAAAGAGCATTATAAACCTTAGATTTCAAAAAGTTGCACTAATAATGTTGAGGCAATCTATACTTGAGGGTAGAAATTCTTAGTGTTGAACCAAATAAGGCTACGGCAATCTATACCTAGGGGAAGAAACCTAGGTTTAAAATGTTTGTATTATTTTTATTTGATAGCTAAAAAAATTGTTTTGATAGATTATGACAAATTTTACGACTTATCAAAGAAGTCACTGTGTATTAAAAGGACATGCTTAACAAAAAACTATTTGTAGATTTGGAAATAAAGCTGATGATGCAAATATTGGGTTTTAAATTATAAGAGTCTTTATGGTATACTGAATACATTTTTGAAACAATTATACATCCTCTAAAATAAGCATCATTTTTTGTAATATTACAAATTAGTGTTAAAGAGATTTTTTATACGTTGTTGCAAATTTAAGATGATTTTTAAGTGAATTTGTACATATTTTCAGAAATCAGAATTTTTTGTAAGAACCACAAGGACCATGGTGTCACACTGTGAATTTCATTAAAGATTTAAAACTTTTCGAAAGTGCTCCTACATTCAGTGAATATTGTTTCTACCTCTATTGTATTCTTTGACAGTCATGTATAAAGCTAACTAATGAATGATTTCATGAATATATGTATAAATGTTGAGACATATTTCAAATTATATTATTAAGACTCGTCAAGATTAAAGCCTCACACTTAACTAAAATGTGTACTCTTCGAAAGAAGGTCAAACAATGTTGAAGTGAAATCTCCGAAAAGTATACGTCCATCATATTTTGATCTGATGCATTTACTGAAATTTTTACTTTTATTTATGATTGCCATTCCAGCTTAAGCCTTACTTGATCATTTGAAGGTCCCTTCTTTGCATTGGCAACCAAACTAAACAATAAGCCCGACAAAGTACTACTACGTATTTTTCCGCCTTTTCAACTAGTGAGCTTGATCGGACGATACCAAGACATTTGAGGTAGATATTCCGTATCAACTTCACAAATAATACATGATGGTCTTGAAGCATAGATTCTAGGTACTGACGTTGTTTTTCATCTTCATTACGTGTTATGGTGGGGTATTTTTTATTTGTCTTTGTATATTTTTAACCTTTACTTTATTTGTCTTTGTATATTTTTAACCTTTACTGTTTAGTTCATTTTTATTAATATCCTTTTGGCATGGCTCAGTATTTATGCATCCCGCCATTGTGTTATTTTGCTATGGTCATTTTTGTTTTCTTATCTTTCATTTTTCCTTATGTGCTTTTCTATAGAGTGTTTATATGCCATTTTGTTTTTCTTTGTTGACATAAGTGTTTGTTTTTATAGTGATTAAGATTATAGCACAATGTTGACTGCTGTACCCCAATTTTTGACATTTTTACCTATCATGTCTGTTTGATTTGCTCAAACATTGTTGTCAATATACTGGAATTCTACGCGACTGTCATACAAGAGAGAGGTTTAGCTAGTTGTAAAAGCAGGATTAATCCACCGTTTTCTACAAAAGGACATACCTGTACAAAGTTAGGAATATGACAGTTGTTTTTCATTCGTTTGATGTGTTTGAGCTATTGATTTTGTCATTTGATAATGGAATTTCCGTTTTGAATTTTCCTTGGAGTTCGGTATTTCTGTTATTTTACTTTTTGAGACTATAAAAATGCTTATGTTCTACTTTTGATGTTAAGCATATGAAATGAATGGAAACTAATAATTCTAGATTGACAAAAGAACTTTGGATTAATATGTTTTTGTAAGATAACGGTTTTTGAGGGCCTTTTAATTTAGTAGCCAGTAATAACTCTTCCACTCTCCACACCCTTTAAATTAATCTTATAAAAGAGAAGTTTTCTTATCTAATTAAATAATCCTTTAGAAAATCTGATTGAAGATTTATTGTCTGCAACTATATAAAGCCATCTTCTGTAATAAAAAGCGTTCATTTCTAGATATACTGACTAGAACTGTGTTGATATTATTTAAGCTGTAAATTTTCTTCTTTACAACATTTATACAAAACAAGGACATGTGGTTTGATTGTCAATTAAACAATTATACACCAGTCCAATGATGTGGATTTAAGTCAAACAATGAGCAAAACTCGTACCGTAAAGTCATCCTTAAAATGTCCCAATATGACCAAATGTAAAACAATTCTTTTTGCGTAAGAATTTCTTCCTATTACAAAAATTTCACAATAGGTTGAGATTGTAATTATTATTCTCTTTGAGGTGTTCCGTAAAAATCCTTCATTTACCTAATGAAACTATGATTTAAATCAATGATGCATAATATGTTACCCGTTTGTCTAGTTTTATCAGTTTAATAAATGATTGAAAATCGGTGATCACCATCCGCAATTGTTTTTCTTATTAACCTCTTTCCGGAGCAAAGGTAAAATATAATATGGAGGACAACTAGAAACACTAATGCACCCTATTTTGTGCATCAAATAACGCTAATATTCTAGTAAAGAAGTACAGATCAGCAAAACATTATTTTATTTAGGACAAATTCACAATTTATATTTGACAAGATGAAAAGTGTTGAAAAAGTCAAATATGCAAGATTTTTTAAAAGATGTTAAAAATTGTTTTATCTTATTAAAAAAATTTTTACTACTTTTGTGGAAATCAATTTAAATAATTTATTTTGATATCAATATTGGAAAAAATATTTCACAAATTTTTACTTTTTGAAAAATTACTTTAACTGAATAATTAATATTAAACAGTTCTAAATCTATTGTTTTGTATTTGAATCAGAATAACAGTTCTTGGAATAGTGTTCTGTGTACTGGACAGTTTACTGTTCTTGACAGTGTGGACAAAAGAAAGTATCCCCTCTCCGCAAGACTCTAACAGCACTGCAGAATTGGAGATGTGTCCAGTGACGGCAGTTATCATTGTCACACTGTGCCTATTTGACAAACACAATTCCTGCTAGTTGTCTGATCTCTGAGGGAGATTTCTTGTTACAAACACAGCAAGCTTCATCGTCGTCATCATCAGTTAAATCACTGTCACTTAAGACATATTGGTCCTCCTTTATCCTTGTTTAAACCAGATGTATCAAGATCTGCATTAACATCATCCTCTAATAATTTCATCTTGTTTTCAGTTTTTTCCATCCCAGTTGAACATTTTTCTTTTTACAGGTGCCCTCTTTTTAGTACATGTATCTTTTCCTGCTTTGTTTTGGTGTTTAGTTACATTTTCAACTGCCTTAGGCTCAGATTTTTTATAGGGTGGTTTAAATGTTCCTTTCTTTTTTGACTGATTCAGATGATCCATGTTTTTCTTTTTTCCTAAATTTCCTGTGATTGTAAAGTGCTTCCTTTTCTTTTCTGTCTTTTCAACTGAGACAACAGACCTTTTTAGCAGGAATCCGGATGGGGAACTGTTTACTGTACATGTGTTTATGTTTGAAGAGTTGTTTGATGTGTTCAATTCAATTATAGGTTCTGCAGTATATATTTGGATGTCATTAGAGTACCTGTTTTCAGGAGGAACTAGGCTAAGCAAAGGTTGACTATTTGATTCATCATGATCCGATGAGATTTCATGTTCCTTTTGAGCTGATGATGAAACTTCGAATTGTTGTATTGTCAGAGTGGCAGCTTTGCTAATTTGCTGAGAGGAAATGTTTCTATCATCTTGGGAAATATGAGTATTATTCATTGCAGATTCAGCTGCTTCATCTGATGTAGCTGTGGGGTAAACTGTAGCCGGAGCAAGTTCACTAGTGTCAACAGCTTTTGGGTTAAAAGGATATATCCCACTTTTCCTGAAAGATGATGTCAGGTTCTGTGCTGATAGACCTTTCTGATAGGGTGAACATGACATCTGTCCAATATTATATCTTGTAATTTTACATCCAGGGTTTTTACGCATGAACAACTGTGTTTCCCTGTTGTAACAAGCCTTTAATGGTCCAAAACACCCTATATCTAGTGGCTTTAAAATGTGGCTACAGTGTGGTGGAAGTATGAAAAAGGATGATATTCTTCGATTCAGCCCAATCTTGTAAAGTTAAGCTCACATGGGAGCGGTGGCCATCAAACAATATAAGTAGAGGAGTGCCAGAGATATCATGAGATACATACTTGAGGAAGTGCTTTTCAAGGTAAGATTTGAATAAGTCACTGTTTGACCATCCAGATTTAGAGCATTGGCCATCAGAACCAGGCGGAGTCCCGTCAAGAAGAAGAGCCCTGTCAAATTTAACACCAGGAAATACGTAATAAGGTGGAACAGCATTACCAATTGCATTGCCAGCACCAATTATAGTTACCTTTGAAGACCTTGGAGATGTGACAGTCTGGGGCTTAACAACAATGTCGTGAACTATTTTCCCTGGGCTATGTTCAGCTTGCAGAGCACTCTCATCCATACTGAATATTTTGTGTGGCTGTTCATGCAGATTGTTTTTGGTCATAATAGTGCCCAGCTCTTTGTAATAATTGGATAGTGTCTCCTTTGATGCACATCTAGCTCTCTGCATGGACAATTTGTGCGGTTTACTGATAGTTAAATTTGGCCATCTTTTCAGAAAGGAGTAGTACCATTTATTGCTTAATAAATCCTCCTGGGATTTTCTTTTGCCCATAAACACGGCTAAATCAGTTGCTAGATAAATTACATCTATTCTGGAATAACCATAACCAATACTGGCCATATGTGCAATGTGGTCCACCATTTTTTTCTGTACCCTCATCAAACAGGTAATTGGAGCATCTCCCATCCACAGAAACCAAACCAAGTGTCCTGTCTTTAAGAGTGCTTTCTGGAATCCCATTTATTTTTGACAGAGGCCAAGATGTTATCTTGTTCTGAAAGCTTATAACCACATCTTAACTCCGATATGTCCCAGCCTCATGTTGAAGGAGTAGTATATCCTGTACTGACTTCTGATGTAACTGACATACACTTATAGGTTTTATAACGAGCGGGAATTAAATATCACTTAATTGCTGGAGTTTCTTATTGACAACATATTTGTTGAAATAGGAGGAGACTTTTCCAACAAATTTTCGGCATTTCTATGGGATCGAACTGTGCTTCTCTCCTTACCGACCTTTTCTTATTTTCATATGATTCAGAATTCCTTCAGATACTTCTCAAAAACAAGAAGATCAAAGAAGTCAGATCATTTAATTTCACATTCAGATATATTGATGATGTTATTCCCATTAACAATCCAAACTTTTCTGATTGGGTTCCACTAATATATCCTTCAGAACTAGAAATTAAAGAAACAACAGACACGGCTTCCTCCACCTCTTTTTATAGACTTATACCTCGAATTTGAAATAAGCGATCATATCAGTTCCAGAATCTATGACAAATGAGACGATTTTAATATTGAAATTATTAATTCCCCCACCCTTAGTAGCAATTTGCCATCTTCACCTACATATGGGATATACATTTCCCAACTCATTCGGTATTCAAGAGCTTGCAGCTGCTTCTCATACTTTATAAAACGTCACCAATGTCTGAGCAGAAAGCTGATGAACCAGGGTTATGTCAAAGAACGTCTCGTCCTTTTTCTAAAAAAGTTCATCGGAAGATACCAAGACCTTGTTGATAAATGTTCCGTATCAACTTCGCAAATAATACATGATGGTTTTGAAGTATATATTCTAGGTACTGATGTTGTTTATCATCTTAGGTACGTGTTATAGTGTTCTTTTATTAGTCTTTGTAAATTAATAACGTTTACTGTTTAGTCCATTTTTGGTAATATCCTTTTGGCATGGCTCGGTACTTATGCATCCCACCAATGTGTTGTTGTGCTGGGGTCATTTTCTGTATCATTGTTTTTCAATTTTGCTTATGTGCTTTTGTCTTTTGCCGTTTTGTTTTTCTTTGTTGACATATTTGTTTGTTTTTATAGTAATAAAGATTATAACACAATGTAGACTGCTGTACCCTATTTTTGACATTTTTACCTATTATGTCTGTGTGTTTGTTTGTTCACACATTGTTGTCAATATAATGGAAATGTATGCGACTGTCATACAAGTGAGAGGTTTAGCTAGCTATAAAACCAGGTTTAATCCACCATTTTCTACATAAGGAAATTCGTGTACCAAGTCAGGAATATGACAGTTGTTTTCCATTCGTTTGATGTGTTTAAGCTTTTGATTTTGCCATTTGATAAGGGACTTTTCAATTTGAATTTTCCTTAGAGTTCGGTATTTTTGTTTACTTTTTAATACCAAAGCTGGTTACTTAATTTCAATAAAATAATGAACGAGAGGTTATATCACCCGATATTCTGTTCTCACGAGTTTTTAAACATATTTCTATTATGTTAAAAACAAAATTCTGGTATAATATTGGTGATTTCGCAAGTTTCACCTATAAAACAATTCCGCTAACGATATTGAGAATTGTGTGCAAGGAATTCAGACTACATTTAAAGATAGTCGTTGTAAAATCAAAATTTAGCATATATAAATCTTCCTTAGATGCATTTGTTAATCATGAACAATTTGATTTCTATTACTCTCTTTCTGTACTAATTATCAGATAGATTTGTGTTGTAAATTGTCTGAACAGAATTAAATTTACCGCAGTGGATCAGTCTGAAAATTGATGAAAGACCGAACATTTAATAGATAAGTGATTGTTCTGTCTGTTAAAAGCCGTTCAGATAAAAATGGCTGTTTTAGCACAAAATTACTATCACTAGTATAGGTATATTTTTTAAACAAAGGCGTCGAAACCAGAACAAGAAAGTGATAATATCCCATTTTCTCGAAAGTTTGAGAGGAACACACATCAGTTAAAGGATAAATCCGTCAGGTCGTTTTTTTAAGTTCTCAGATTATAACTTAATATATATGCATTAAATAAAGGCAACAGTTGTTATCCATTCGTTTGATGTGTTTGAGCTTTTGATTTTGCCATTTCATTAAGGACTCTCTTTTTGAATTTTTCTAGGAGTTCAGTATTTTTGTGATTTTACTTTTTATACCGCTGTTCAATAGCCATAAATCGATTTAACTGAAACAAATCCGGGTCACAAACCAAAACAGAGGGAAACACATCAACTATAAGAGGAAAACAACGGAACAGCATAAACACTGAACTGCTACAAAAACAAACGCCAACATACATAGAAACGGACTATTTGATAACAACTGCCATATTCCTGACATTGAATAGTATAGTTAAAAAAAAAGTTGCATTTCCATTTCCGTGTATCAAGGTTTATGGTTAGAAACTTTACAATTTTCAGATCAGATAATCCAAAGGATTGGAAGGCTATCGGTGGACGTCATTTGAAAGACGTAGATGAAACCAATAATCAGCATCGTAATATTATTAAAATATCGAAGTTTCCAAATTCTGGTGAGAATATTCTCGACAAAAATGTTGCAATAATAAAATTTGATCAGCCTATGAAAATAAACACTAATGTTACACCAATATGTCTTCCAACAAAAGAACCAGTTGAAGGTGACGAATGTGTTTTGGCTGGATGGGGAGAGGTACGAGGTATGTATCGTTGTCCTTAGATTCTTAATTTGTTATTTAGTTGTCTCATTTTAAAAAAGGCATATTCATTAACGATTTATGCATTGAAATACTTGAAATTTGAAATGATAAATATCGATTCCATAATTTATTCTTCATTGTTATAAGTTTGTATCAATTTTTTTGAGGAATTTAATAATAGGCGGGTTTCTCATCCACTATTTAACCTTGAGCTATGAATCAAAACTGTTCAAGAATTTATCATAACTTTTTTTTTTTTTAATTATTTTTATTTTTTTTAAATGTGTACTTATACTGTTGTTGTTGTTCAATCATTTTTTTTTTAGTTGTTGTTTTTTGTTTTGTTTTATGTTTTTTTCTCTTTTTTATAAGGTGTATATATAAATAAGAAGATGTGGTATGAGTGCCAATGAGACTACTCTCCATCCAAGTCACAATGTATAAAAAGTAACAATTATAGGTCATAGTACGGCCTTCAATACGTAGATTTGGCTCATACCGAACAGCAAGCTATAAAGGGTCCCAAAATAACTAGTGTACTTAAACAATTCAAACAGAAAAACCAACGGTCTAATATATATAAAAAACGAGAAACGAGAAATACTTATGAGCCACACCAACAAACGACAACAACTGAACAACAGGCTCCTGACTTAGGACAGGTGCATACAAATGAACATTATGGATGTACATTCTCTACTTTTAAGCTTTACTAAAATGTTTCCGTTGTTTTTCTGCATTTGAATTCTAGACAAAATTTGACTGGCGATAGTACATGATCGTGTTTTATAGTGTAGCTTGGTATCTTAAACAGGCTAGGAACGTTGTCCTTTTTCAGCAAATAATAGCATTTGTGCATATAGTATTTTGTATTATAACTGTATATGATCAATGTTTCCAATTCGTTATATGTAATAACAAAAAGGAGTTATTGTTTTCTATTGAACAGTTTTGTGTTACAACATTTTCTTTTCGAAAAGTTTCTATTTATCGGTGAAAGTACTTTCATAACCTCAGCTTCTGAATTTGAACTTTAATTTTTGGTTTTCTTCAGAGAAAAGACATCCAATACGGTTGAAAGAAACTGTAATGTCGATTGTTAGTATAGATAAATGTTTCATCACTAATAGTATGCAGGACTTAATTTCATCCTACATGTTGTGTGCTGGATTGCAGGAAGGGGAAAATGACGCTTGCCAGGTATTAAAACCAGTATAAATAGAAGAATTTGCAACAAATAGACATTTTTATACGAATAAAGAAAAGCTTGCGTGAAAACAAATGTCAACTTTAGGAATGCTGAAGGTTTGAAAAAAGAGGCGGAAGATACCAAAGGGACATTCAAACTTATAAATAGAAAATAAACTGACAACGCCATTGGAAACATTCAACCAAACACAACAAATTAATTCTGTTTTACATGGGTTTCGGTTAGTCTTTTGAAGCCTTATTTTTATATAGTAGATGTTGCCAATCGCGCTAGTAGGTTCTTTGCTAGCAGTGACACAAATTGATGCTTTTAAAGGTTAGACGAATGGACACCCAATGAGTTTACTCTTATGTTCATATAACCATACAAACGCAATTAAGTGCAATAGAAAGATTTTAAATAGCAATTTAACAAAAAAAACAATCTTGAACGGCCTCTTATTTACATGAAAGACAGGGGATTAACGAAAGCTTATTTTCATAAGATTTGGCCATGCAGGCTTTTGGTTTTGGTTTTATGGCATTGATGCATCAGATACATTAGATTGCGCTTAAATATGGCAGTTGTAAAATGATTTTTTTTATTTATGTTCAATAGAAGACGAAGTCCTGAAAACGGTAGAAAAATCAATAAAAAAAATCAAAATACAAGGGAATCGTAAATCTTGCCATTAGGTTTTAAATCTTTCGCACATTCGAAGTACTACTGATGATGGAAGTTGCCATGTTGGTTGAATCTATGTCTTCTCGTAACTTTCAATGCCAACTCAAACCCAATTTAAACAATGTCATTATAGATACCAGGATTAAAATTTATTAAGCCAGATGTGCGTTTTGTCTGCAAATGTCTCGTCTGAGACGCTAGAATCCACTCGTACTAGTTAATTCGTACTTTAACAATCTCGCACCCAATTTGGGGAATAAAAAACCGGGCACACGATATCCAGTACATTTGTAATGGCCCCACCTGTCTGATTTATTTAATGACCTCTATATTATCTAGGCATATTATTACTCATATTTATCATTTCGTTGAAAGTATCCCACATGTATTATTTACATACAGTATGTTAATAAATGTATTACTTCGTTTCTTTGTGCAACTAAGTGCAGTTATTTCGTTTAGGTAGATAGTGGTGGTCCATTAATGTGCAAATTCAATGATTCCTGGTATATACAAGGACTAGTATCGTTTGGCGTTGATTGCGAACGTAAGACAACATTTATATTCAAGATAGAAATTTTGTTATGAAATGTTCGTTTCCTCCTTAAATTCGAAAAACAAAACAATGTTAAATCTAGCATTCGCCGCATCGGAAGTTTATAATTCATTATAAAAATAATAAGATGTGGTATGATTGCCAATGAGACAACTCTCCACAAGAGACCAAATGACACAGAAATAAACAACTATAGGTCACCATAAGGCCTTCAACAGTGAGCAAACCCCATACCGCATCTATAAAAGGCCCCGAAATGACAAATGTAAAACAATTCAAACGAGAAAACTAACGGCCTAATTTATGTACAAAGTAATGAACGAAAAACAATTAGTATGTCAGAAATAATATTAATATGTCAGACATTTTGATATGTTCCTTAGGGCTCCATATGTGCTGAAGTAAATTTAGGCTGCAAAAACTGTTAAAATAGCCTTTTTATTATTTCATTAATAGTATAAATAATCTCAGCCGTTTCCTAAAACGACATTGTGCTTGGGGACTGACATGATTTATAACATACTTTTATTATTTAGAAACTATGAAAAGAATTTGGCTATTTTTTGGTCCATTTATGGTCATTGTAGTGATATGACGTTGTAGTGACACCACACGTGAAATTTTTATTTTAAATGTCAAGATTGTATAATCCTATTCAATACTTAAAAATTTAACATGACTTTAAAGAAAATTTCTGTAGCCAGATAAGGGGTCAATTTTACCACCTCTATGACTTTCCGTGGTTTTCATATTTTAAGAGATATTATTGCCCTTAAAAATAAAAAAAATGTCAATAACAAATCCAATGGTTTAAAAGAAAGGCGAAGAATACCAAAGGAACATTCAAACTCATAAGTCGAATGAACTGACAACGACATGGCTAGAAAAGAAAAAAAACAGACAAACAACACTTAAAAAAAACATAGAAACCAAAGACTAAGCAACACGAACCCCACCAAAAACTTGGAGTGATATCAGGTGTTCCGGAAGGGTGAGCAAATCCTGCTCCACATGTGACACCGGTCGTGGTCCATGTTAGTACAACCCCAGTGATAAATCTAATTCGGTAGGTCACATTCGGGGATTGTAGTTACGACAATTGGAACACGTCCGTTGTCATCTGTAAAACGGATATTCCATTACGGTCAACCAACTCGTCGATTGTGTTTAATGTTTTGCGTCTTATGTGTAGTTTAAAAAATACATTTAAGGGTCAAATTTCATAGCTTTTCATTTCAATTTTCAGAACCCAGTCTACCAGGAGTATATGCTAATGTGTTCGAATTTGTAAGCTGGATCACGGATCAAATGACACAATTATAGATATGAATATACCTAGAATGAGAAATTGACTGTGCCAAGCCTTGCAGAAAATCTTATTAAGTGGACTCTCCACGGGCTCAACAATCGCATTCCTAACAAAATTCAACCGCCTCAATCGTAACTCCCCTTTTAATTTAAGCACTTTTCACAAATATGTCAACGGTGACAATACTGATGCAACAAGATTACTAAACAAAATGCGAGTGGATTTTCAAAATATTCACGCGCAATGCCAGTAAATGACAAACCTGTTCTAGATTATCTCCTTATGAAACTGTCAACAGCCAACACAAGGCTTCTTCGCTCTCCTTTTCCTGATACATTATTTGAAAAACCCAAAGCATCATTTATCTGGTTGGCCAAAGTGTACAACTTGTAGAACAAACGAGGCAGGAACATCTATACCTCTTCCGAAAATCATAGAAATTCAAAAGTAAAATTTAGCAACATTTAGGAAGCATAATCACAATATTACATTTATAAAATTTCCAACCACTCGAAACGATCCAGAAACAACAAGGACAATCACATAAACAATTTGAAGATTCGCGTAAAATGCAATCTGTCTTGGATTAATTGAATGCTAAAAGCATATCTCCTCGGTCTAAATGTCAATATCATGCGACAAGGGAACATATCTAAAACGTCCTCTATTGATAACATGAATATTTATTTATAAAAGACAACGTAATAATAGGTCTCATGGCAAAGTATCAATCTATATTAACGATTTGAACATCGTATAAAAAACTCCTCATAGATACCAGGATTGCAATTTTGTATTTTCGCCAGACGCGCGTTTCGTCTACAAAAGACTCATCAGTGGCGCTCGAATCAAAAACGGTTAAAAAGGCCAAAAAAGTACGAAGTTGAAGAGCATTGAGGACCAAAAATGCCTAAAAGTTTTGCAAAAAACAACTAAGGTAATCTATTCCTTAGGTAGAAAAGCCTTATTATTTCTAAAATTCAAAGTTTTAAAAACAGTTAATTTATAATTATGACCATATCAATGATAATTCATGTCAACACAGAAGTGCTGACTACTGGGCTGGTGATACCCTCGGGGAATAAAACCTCCACCAGCAGTGGCATCGACCCAGTGGTAGTAAATTATACACTTAATGGTCTATAGATATATTTAAAAACAATGGTAGGCATCAATTATTATGTAGACTTGGTCAAATATCAATTAGTTAACAACGTTATATTTTCAAGGAGTGTGACACATTCTCTATTTACATCCCACTCTATGAATGTACGAGTATAATTACTTCTTTTTGTCACCATAGGGTGTTCCCGCGTAAAGATAACCCTACAGATCATAAAAACATTTAACAGAGGTATTGATTTTATCAACTTATTAAGTATATTTGATGACTCTACCAATCAAATCTCCATACCTCCCTATTTTGATAACATAGAATCACCTGTTATTTCGTTTACATACAAAAATACCTGTAATAGAAAATAATGCTCCTTCAACTTGAGACTGTGATCATATATATGATCCGTATGGCAATGTTACAACGGGGAACACTAACATCGTTCAAGACCGAAAAGTTTAAAATTTTCTGAAAAAGGACCAAAATATTGCCTTCCAGCTATAACAGATTGGAAATAGTGTCGTCAAGTTATTATTGACGCTTTTTCATCCTATTTTGAAAATTGGTGTAAACGGGAAAAATCTGATAAAAAGATATCTTAATTCTTATTTGAATCAATGTATGAATACTATGAAAATAATTTTGAAAGAAACTTCAAGTGCTCGCAAAGCCGACAAAACAGCCAACAATTTGGTAGTGATATGACGTAAATGCTACACTGTTAATGACATCTTTACTCTAAATTCCTTTGACGTTGAATGGTTACTGATTGATATTTTAGTTTTAGTTACACGCTTTTTCTATAAGTTGTTATTGGCTTTGAATTGACTTTCGGTGACTGCGAGAACTCTCAGACCTGTACTTTGCGTCTTTTGTGTTATTGTAAGTTGTTTATTATGATTTGTATCGATCTGATGAATATAGCCCTTTCAACTGATTTCAAATGTTTCTTCTTATGTTGTGTTGTGTCACCACTGTCCCACATTAGGGACGGGTTGGTGCACCCGCAAACATGTTAACACCGCCACATTCTGTATGTCCCTTTGCTGAGTCAGGGGCCTGTATTTCTGTGGTTGTCGTTTGTTGCTTTTATATCATATTTCTTTTTTATTTTTTTTTTTTTTTTTTTTTTTTACATAAATCAGGTTGTTACTTTTCTCGTTTGAGTTAATTTACATTTTATAGATTGCTCTGCGGTATAGGTTTTGCTCAACGTTAAAGGTCGTATGTTGAACCATTGTTGCAAACCATCTTCGTCATATTGGTTTCTGGTGGAGAGTTGTCTCATTGGCAATCATACCACATCTTCTTATGTTTAAATTGATAAATGTATTCAAATTAATTTTTCAATTCGTTGTATATCAACTTCTGTAGTTATGTCACCCGGTCGACAATGTCGGGTGACATATTGCTTTTCCTCTGTTTCTTTGTTATTATGTCACCCGATCGACAATGTCGGGTGACATATTGCTTTTCTTCTGTTTCTTTGTTATTATGTCACCCGATCGACAATGTCGGGTGACATATTGCTTTTCTTCTGTTTCTTTGCTATTATTATTATTATTCCACCTTTTTTTGTCCGGCAGATTTTTTGGAGCCAATGGAACCAATCTTAATGATAGTTCACTATAATGAGGAACACAAAATTTCGGGTTGCAGTAGGTCTTAAGAACATGAAAAATGGCTGCCGTTACCATGGAAACGGAACAAATGTGAAAAAATCCAGTTTTTGGTTTTGGTGAATTATTTGGATATGCATAAACTTAGAATCATTATATTTTAATACAATGTAGGTGCCCACTATATACTGGTGTTGGATGATTTTGGCAATCATTGGAACTACTATGTTGCCATGGAAACTACACCAAAAATTTCAAAAATATCAAAATGCTCCAAACTTAATGAAACTTCACAGTAACGATGAGCAACATTGGAAGATGTGGCATTTGGAGTTAGAATTTCCAAAATGGCTGCTGTTACCATTGAAACAATGCAAAAAGGTCAAAATGCTCCAAAAACTTCAGGGTTTGGTGAATAATTTTGGTATGCTTGAACTTAAAATCATCAAATTTTTATACAATATAGTTGTCCATTATATACAGGTTTTGAATTATTTTGACAATCATTGGAATTACTATGTTACCATGGATACAGGAGCAAAAATTTCAAAAATTTCAGAATGCTTTAAACTTAATGAAACTTCATAATAATGTTGACTGTCATGTGTGGAAGCGGCAATTGGCGTTGGAATTTCCAAAATGGCTGCCGTTACCATGGAAACAAGGCAAAAAAAGAAAAATTATGCGTAAAATTTGTAAATCGGCTAAATGTTCTAAAAAATTACAGAAAGATGTATAGCCATCAGTATATATGTGCCTTCACTGTTTAAAATTTAAAAACTGGCTGCAATGTAGTGGCAATGGGGGAAGGGTGACATCCGCTATTGCTTGCAATGGCAAATCTAGTTATTATTATTCTTCCACCTTTTTTTGTCCGGCAGATTTTTTGGAGCCAATGGAACCAATCTTAATGATAGTTCACTATAATGAGGAACACAAAATTTCGAGTTGCAGTAGGTCTTAAGAACATAAAAAATGGCTGCCGTTACCATGGAAACGGAACAAATGTGAAAAAATCCAGTTTTTGGTTTTTGTGAACTATTTGGATATGCTTAAACTTGGAATCATTATATTTTAATACACTGTAGGTGCCCACTATATACTGGTGTTGGATGATTTTGGCAATCATTGGAACTACTATGTTTCCATGGAAACTGCACCAAAAATTTCAAAAATATCAAAATGCTCCAAACTTCATGAAACTTCACAGTAACGATGAGCAACATTGGAAGATGTGGCATTTGGAGTTAGAATTTCCAAAATGGCTGCTGTTACCATTGAAACAATGCAAAAAGGTCAAAATGCTCCAAAAACTTCAGGGTTTGGTGAATAATTTTGGTATGCTTGAACTTAAAATCATCAAATTTTTATACAATATAGTTGTCCATTATATACAGGTTTTGAATGATTTTGACAATCATTGGAATTACTATGTTACCATGGATACAGGAGCAAAAATTTCAAAAATTTCAGAATGCTTCAAACTTAATGAAACTTCACAATAATGTTGACTGTCATGTGTGGAAGCGGGAAATGGAGTTGCATTTCCAAAATGGCTGCCGTTACCATGGAAACAAGGCAAAAAATGAAAAATTATGTGTAAAATTGTAAATCCGCTAAATGTTCTAAAAAATTACAGAAAGATGTATAGCATTAATATATATGTGCATTTACAGTTTAAAATTTAAAAACTGGCTGCAATCTAGTGGCAATGGGGGAAGGGTGACATCTGCTATTGCTTGCAATGGCAAATCTAGTTATTATTCTTATTCTTCCAATGATTTTGTCCGGCAGTTTTTTTGGAGCCAATGGAACCAATCTTAATGATAGTTAAGTATAATGAGGAACACAAAATTTCGGGTTGCAGTAGGTCTTAAGAACAGAAAAATGGCTGCCGTTACCATGGAAACGGAACAAATGTGAAAAAAATCCAGTTTTTTGTTTTGGTGAATTTTTTGGATATGCTTAAACTCAGAATCAGTATATTTTAATACAATGTAGGTGCCCACTATATAGTGTTTTGGATAATTTTGGCAATCATTGGAACTACTATGTTGCCATGGAAACTACACCAAAAATTTCAAAAATATCAAAATGCTCCAAATTTAATGAAACTTCACAGTAACGATGAGCAACATTGGTAGATGTGCAATTTGGCGTTGGAATTTCGAAAATGTCTGCCGTTACCATGGAAACAATGCAAAACAGGTCAAAATGCTCCAAAAACCTAAAAGTAGCATTTACTTTCTTAAAATGGTAGGTCAAATCGATTGAAACTTTGATGGTATCTTCCCTCCCATGTACCAATGTGGTATCTGCCATTAAATTTTGGGAATGGTCTCTGTTACCATAGGAACCATCAAAAATGTCAAAAATCTTAAAAATTTCAAAATGCTCCAAAATTTCTGAAACTTAATATGATTGTCAACTGGCAAGTCTGGATGAGACTTTTGACTTTAGAATTTCCAAAATGGCAACCGTTGCCATGGAAACTGCAAAAATGTCAAAAATTTTCAAAATGCTTGGAACTTAATGAAACTTGATATTATTGTTAACTGGCAAGTATAATGAGACTTTTGACTTTGAAATTTTAAAAATGGCTGCCGTTGCCATGGAAACGACAAAAATGTGAAAATTTTTATAATGCTCTGAATGTACTGAAAATTTACAGGAGATGTTCAGCCATGCATATATGTGCATTCACTGTTAATTTTTTTTTGAAATGGCTGCCGACTTAGTGGCAATGGGGGAAGGGTGACATCGGCTATTGCTTGCAATGGCAAATCTAGTTCTTTTTGTGACTTTAAATCGTCTTTCAATATTTTATTTCATGGTTTCAACTAAAATGGAGGGCACTGGTGGACTTTTTATAGGGCGATGTAGGTTAATAGAGAGATTTAACTCTTGATTATAATCGATATTTCACTAGAGAAACGTAAAATACACAACAAAAACTGTTGACATATGAATGTTAAGCAGTTGTCATTATTCGACGAAGGCCTTGTGCAGTTTACTGTAATTTTTCCATTAAAACTGAGATTTTAAAACAAAACTGAGATTTTAAAACAATCTGTAAGGTCAAAAGCCTTGAATTGTGTATGAACTTCACTCGTATTATAAATTTGACAAATGTTTAATGCAATCAAAGAATTTCTTTAAATGAGCAGGTTGGTTTGTCATTTGTATGGGCGTTCATTGAACAATAATAAATATCAGATTTCCTGTTTGGTAGTAAAATTTTGCTCAAACTCTTTCTTTCAGTTTTCCCCTTATATCTCTTTGCCTACCTGTGGAGAACAATTAAGCTTTTTCTAAATAAAGTCTTTCTTTCGGCCAATTTTTGATATCTTAATCATAGTATATCGAAAATATGGACTGGTTAAACAATTTGATTAAGTAAAGCAAAGAACACAGACGCCACTTGACTGCGAAAGTTATTGCTATTCATTTGGGGAATGAATAACCGAGCATTTAATCGGCATTTTTCTGGTCAAAGAATCCAGCGCTTGTCATAATGAATGATTTTTAATTAGATAACGATCACGTGATCGTGCTTACGTCAGTGGTTACAAGCTGGGTAAATGTCTCTAACTGGACGATGTCGATACACTATGGACGATATTGGCAGCACTTTCCCGATTACTGACAAATTATAAAGATAATTGACCTCATCAATTTGACCCATTGTGTGTGGAAAATAACCAAGAAAAGCATATTAATTCTTCATACAAAGAGTCCAACAACGACGCTTTTTCGGACAATACCGATCGGATTGTTACCATACATATTTGGGTTGTCTGATGAATAACTTTAATAAACCGCTTTCTGCATTTTTTATTTAAATAAAACTTCTTTTAATCATGATTGGAAATATAAATTTCTAATTATTGATGATCAAATTGTTTCTATTTTCTCTCTGTTACGGTAATGTTACAATTATGTGTGCGCCAGAAGCAGAAAAAAAGATAGTAAAAGTCAAATTAGGCGTTTGCAAAGGGTACTTTTTTTTTGTTTGTTACTAGAGACATTTAATAGGTATAAATTATCACCAAAAGTTATGCTTATATTTTTTTTGGTTGGAAACCATACATCACACAAAGGATTTGTATAGTGAAAAATCCTTTATCACACTGTTTCTGCATTAGGATATTCAATTAACAATTTTATTACTTTCCCTTTTATGTAAACAATTCAATTCAATATTTTATTTACGTCTCACCTTATGTATAAAATTACACAATACAAAACATTTATTGGAGGATGTTGTTTTAGTAATTAAATTTTGACACCTATATAATACTTGACCAGGTGAAAGGTAAGAAGGCACTTGTAGTGTGATTTAGTCAGGTGTTATTTTATCTACCTTTTAAAACCATGCATTTTTAAGAAAAATTATCTTACGTTGAAATAATTAGTATAGTTTTACTACACTTTTAAAGCATGCTATTCCATCCAGATCCTTATAAATCTAACTTCAAATTTAAGGAATAACACAAAGTAACTTATTTCCACCCCTCTTTTCCAAATATCATTTAGCAATCAATTTGCTTATTGCTACCAGCAAAACGCTTGAGTCCAGGAAAATATTCGCAACACATAATGTTCTTCTTCAAAATATTTCTTCTAAATGTTAGATTTTCAATCGGACTGAGCAGGAAAATGTTAAAATGTAACATACTTCAGTCTTCGAGAACATGAGTTGTGTATTAGCTGTACTTGGCTTTGATCTAGCTAACAGTATTTGTGCGATGTCATTATTGTTTTAACGTTAGTGGTTTCTATACTTCGTAACGATCTTTTGAGTTAGACTGATTTTTATAGTCCTTATGTACTGCTGTAATACCACTGTCACACGTTTGGGGTGGGGGGGGTAGGCACTCACAAAGATATACCACCGACACATTTTGAATGTGCCTATCTTTAATCAGGAGCATATAGATCAGTGGTTGTCGTTGCTTCATGTCCGTCATTTTTTTTCTGCGGAAATTATTTTGTTATAAATAAGTAAGTTTTCTCGTTTAAATTGTTTCACATTTTCATGTTGAGAACTTTTATAGCCGAATATACGGTATGGGGTTTCTCATTGTTGGAGGCCGTACGGTTAACGACACTTTCTTCATTTAATTATAAGTTTCCATTTTAAAAAGAAATGTTTTTCATCATCTGAATCTTTACCAACTTAATAGTTGTCAGGTATTCATTAAACATATGATTAGGTAGTTGTACCTGTATTACTGTAACAATAATATATTCCAATCTCACCTGTGCCCTCGGCAAAACCAACATCCAGGATGTACACAAAGAGCTTATGAAGTTATATTGCGTAATAACTATATGTCTTATCAATCCCCCATGTGGCGTAACACCTGAAGCTTGCAACTTCAAACGAGACCTGAAATTGCGAAACTCAATCACCTGTACCTTACACCTGTGACCTATGATGAACTCATGGCATTGCACCTGAGACCCCAACTCTGAATTCCTTATGAAAGTGGGCGGAAAGAAGTGTAGTATGGGCTTGTTAAAAAGTCCCATCTTTACACCTTCTAAGTCTTCCTGTCATTCGAAAAACAGAAAATATAATGTCAATATTCTTTTTAATTATATTGTTGAATCCATCGGCATCACACATAATCATTTTTTATCACTGTCATGCAATTTGTTGGATAATAATCGAAACTAAATTTGTGCTGTACCCATATGTCAATATGAATGAATGTAACCACTGACGTAGTAGCCTCGTTTTGAGTGACTTCCGGGATGGAAATATGCATATTT
Source organism: Mytilus coruscus (assembly GCA_017311375.1). Taxonomy (NCBI): domain Eukaryota; kingdom Metazoa; phylum Mollusca; class Bivalvia; order Mytilida; family Mytilidae; genus Mytilus; species Mytilus coruscus. The sequence goes on along the minus strand of CM029599.1, from coordinate 77,950,767 downwards.
GATAGATCGATAAATCGTTGCATTAAAATCTCATTAAAATACATATTTTACCAAATATTTGACACTTATATTGCTATCGATGTATTTTTGGGAAAAGTTAAGTATAAATAAACATTTTAAAACACACATTGAAAATCGTGTAATGTCTCCTTTAATGAAGTCCGTATAGTGTGAACATGCACGAGCGTAACGTTTTAATTTAAATATATACAATAGGGCAGACTGGAAGTTACTGCTCTGAGAAACGGGAAGTAACAATCAGAAAATTAAAATCATCACATTTGTTACAGATTCTAGTGTGAAGTCGTCCATCTGTGTCAATATCAGGGAAAGTATAAAAATATGAAGCATACCTTCTTGTTTATGTAGTATCCTTAATTTCAAATTCACAAGGACATTCAAGATGCAATCATCCATTGAAAAGTAAAATAACAAAATACCGAACTTCATGGAAAATTCAAAACGAAAAGTCCCTTGTCAAATTGCAAAATTAAAAGTTGAAACACATCAAACGAATGGAAAACAACTGTCATATTCCTGACTTTGTGCAGGCATTTCCTTATGTAGAAAATGGTGGATTAAACCTGGTTTTATAGCTATCCAAGCCTCTCAGTTGTATGAAGTCGCATAAAATTCCATTATATTGACAAAAATGTGTGAACACAACAAAGAGACATAATAGGTAAAAATGTCAAAAAAAGGGGTACAGCAGTCAACATTATGTCATAATCTTAATCCCTATAAAAACAAACACATATATCAACAAAGAAAAACAAAATGGCATATAGACAAAACACACAAGCCAAAATGAAAGACAAGAATACAAAAAAAATGACCATAGCCCAATAACACAATGGCGGAATGTATAAGTACCGATCCACGCCAAAAGGATATTACCAAAAATTAACTAAACAGTAAAGGTTAATAATTTACAAAGACAAATAAAAGAACACTACTAAGTATAACACTTAATTAGTATGACAAACAACGTCAGTACCTAGATTTTATATTTCAAGACCATCATGAATTATTTGTGAAATTGATACAGAATATTTATCAACAAGGTCTTGGTATCTTCCGATGAACTTTTTTTGAAAAAAGACGAGACGTTCTTTGACATAACACTGGTTCATAAACTTTCTGCTTAGACACTGGTGACGTTTTATAAAGTCTGAGTAGCAGCTGCAAGCTCTTGAATACTAAATGAGTTGGGAAATGTATATCCCATATGCCGGTAAAGTTGGTGAATTGCTACTAAGGTCGGGGAAATTTATAAGTTCAAAATTAAAATCGTTTTGTTTGTCATAGATTCTGGAAATGTGAGTTATTGAGTGACAGTACACAATCAATATATCTGAAAATAATATTATAAAAAAAGCTGTTTCTCTTCGTGAAGGTTTTTTGGGAATTCTGTGTCATATGTGTACAAAAGCAAGTCGCCAGAAGGAGTACAAAACAATTTCCAATTGGAAAAAAGTAAAGTAACAAAAATACCCAACTCCAAGGAAAATTTAAAACGGAAAGTCCTTTATCAAATGGCAAAATCAAAAGCTTAAACACATCAAAAGAATAGAAAACAATTGTCATATTCCTGACTTGGTACAGGCATTTCCTTATGTTTAAAATAGTGGATTTAACTTGGTTTTTGTGCTTCTTCGTTACATTTGTTTGTTTTTATAGTGATTAAGATGATAACACAAGGTTGACTTCTGTACCCCTATTTTTGACATTTTTACCTACTGTGTATGTTTGTTTTGTTCACGCATCGTTGTCAATATAATGGAATTTGATGCGACTGTCAAAGAAGTCAGAGGTTTAGCTAGCTATAAAACCAGGTTCAATCCACCCTTTTCTCCAGAAAATGCCTGTACCAAGTCGGGAATATGACAGTTGTAATCCATTCTTTTGATGTGTTTGAGCTTTTGATTTTGCCATTTGATTAGGGACTTTCCTTTTTGAATTTTCCTCGGAGTTCAGTATTTTTTGTGATTTTACTTTTTTTATACATAGGTGAACCTCTTACTTGTATGACAGTCGTATAAAATCCCATTATATTGACAAGAATGTGTGAACAAAACAAACAGACATAATAGGTAAAAATGTCAAAAATTGGGGTACAACATTTTGCTATAATCTTAATCACTATAAAAACAATTAACTATTTCAACAAAGAATTAAAAGCTGCGCCATGAGCACATGATACGCCCGTCGCCCTTTTAGCTCGTCTTTATGCTTAAAACGAATAAAAATGGACAGTTTTCAACGATTTTTCAACGAATAAAGTTCCAAAACTCCCCAATGTCATATCAGAAATTTATGAAATACAAAAGTGAACTTACTTCAATACATATAAACAAGTCACCAAAGTTTTATGAAAACTGCTGAAAGCGTTTTTGAGTTATTGTCCGAATACTGGAAAATCCCTCTTTTTATGAATCAAGTCCCAATACTCGAAAATGTAAAATCTGAAATTTTTAAAAATCAAAAGAGAGCTTACGTAAATAGATAGAAACAATTCACCAAAGTTTCGTGAAAATTGGTGAAAGCGTTTTTAAGTTATTGTCCGGAGTGTTGAGGACGGACAACGGTAAACCATAATACGTCCCGTCTTTAAAAGACAGGCGTATACAAACAAAATGGCATATTGACTCTCTATAAACAAAGCACATAAGCAGAATTAAAAGACAAGAAAACAAAAAATGACCATAGAACAATAACACAATGGCGGGATTTATAAATACCGAGCCACGCCAAACGGATATTACTGAAAATGGACTAAAGAGTAAAGGTTAAAAATATAGAAAGACAAATAAAAAGAACACTACACCTCGTAATGACGATGATAAACAAAGTCAGTATCTAGAATCTATATTTCAAGACCGTCATGTATTATTTGTGAAGCCATTTCTCATTATTATCAAAAATGTTGGCATCGAACATCACTGAACAGACATTAATTGTTGAAATGTGTGTCTGCTGCAGTTAAATTGGTGCTTTGAATATTATAGTTGCAATCAGTGTTATTATACACAAAGAATGATATTCATTACCTAAAACAAGGTAATTGTATCTATGATTCCCATTTTTGTAGCCACAGCTACATTGTATGTTTAATGCGACGATGAAGTCGGTGTTTCAACTGAACATAAGGAATAGTGTTGTAAAGTGTAAAAAATCTAAAATTTTTATATAACTGCAAGATTGAAATCGAAAATTTTGGAGAAGATCTTCACATTTTTTATAATCCACATCTGATTGACACCACTGATTAAATGCGTCACATCACAATATGTTTGCAATCCATATTTCTCAACATGAAATAATGTTGGTTAGAACTTAAAAATATGTGCAGTCGAACACCTCCCGGCTGCATATCGTTCTTTTTTGTTGTTGCAATTTTTATAAAGTTAGATATCCAGTATAAAACTGGGAGATTTTCATCGGCCTGTTAGACGTCAAAACCAAAGGAGTTAAGGACGGATTTGTCATTTTCTAATTGATATGTGGGTATAGTTAATTCCCAGTTTTGCTATGAATTTCAAGATTTTTAGTTAGACAATAAAAATTATAATGTTTTGTATATATAAACAATATCCTTTAGGCTTTTTCTGCCGAACAACAACATAGGAATAAGAAGATGTGGTATGAGTGCCAACGAGACAAGTCTCTATCCAAGTCACAATGTGTGAAAAGTAAACAATTATAGGTCAAAGTACGGCCTTCAACACGGAGCCTTGAATCACACCAAACAGCAAGCTATGAAGGCTTATTTAGATATGCCTTCACAATCTCGTTATATTGAATGCAATTTTGAAAGCATGACAGAACAGCTTTGATCCATTCATATAAAGTGTCCTGTTTTGGTTTATCTGTCTCGCGCTTTACGCATTTTCTGGCATACTTTTAAACTGCTTACATCAGAAACCTGAAGTTCTTCTTCCAAGTTGATGGGCTGCGGAATTCAATGAAATAAAATTGAGAATGGAAATGGGGAATGTGTCAAAGAGACAACAACCCCGCCAAAGTGCAGAATACAATTAAAAAAGTCTTCTCTGAAAAGGTTATTCGTAATGCTGTCAAATACAAAGAGCACGCCAAGAAAAAAACTGTCATCACGGAACTGTTTGGAATTTCGGAACTGCTACTATTATTTCAGATATAGATTGGGTTCGTTTTGCTAAAACTTAATGTTTTATTGAGTTTTTTTTTTTGTAACTTGTTAAGCCATACACTATGTTCAGGTTTTTTCGTATTGGAATTTGATAGTAATGACTCCATTGTGATTTATATTTTAAATGTGTTTTTATAATAAGAATTTGAAACTTGACAATAGATTAAGAGAAGTTACATAAAAATGTTAAAATGTTCAGAAATGATGAGTTAATACACATTTAAACCAGAATAACGCTTCTGTTGCATGACATTTATAAAATTTTGTTTTCATTTTTTACAGCATTGGGTCGATACCGCTGCTGATGGACTATCAGACCCAAGGGTATCATCAGCTCAGTATTCAGTACTTCGGTACTGACATGATTTATAAAAAACTTTTCTAAAATTGTCCATTTATTAATTTAAAATAAAAAAACTAAGGTTAAAACTCCCTCAGGCAAAAGCTAACCTTAGATAGGTTTGGTTCATTATTTTTTTTTTGTTTTATTTTTATTTTTTGTTATATAGCTCTTCGAATGTTTCGGTCCTTATACATCCTTGGCTTTCAAATATTCGACTTTGGGCGTTCCAAATGAAGGTATACCCAGAAAAGCGCTTATGACACAAGAATTCAATAAAGTGTTGTTTTATTTTAAAAAAAAAACTAATTAAAATAGATTTTCAATGATTAAATAGAATGGATTGGTACATGTAACAAACGGATGTGAATGATGACACTATATTGTAGATTTTATTTTTCTACAAGAACTCATTATATTTCAGTCTTTCATAGGTTGTTTTATATTGCCTTCTGACTTAAATTTAAACCGAAAACAGAAAATTACATGTAGTCAGACAAACTCCTTAAGACAAGTATTTTTCGACATTTAACGATAGTGTTTCAACTACATATTGAATGACAAAAGAATTATTGAAAATGATATAGAAAAATATTATTCGAGAATTAAAAAAACGTTTTAGCCATTATGTCAACGATATCAATATGAAAATGGGGACATTGAGATATAAAGTTTTGAACAAAAACGACTTCATATGTTTTCATAACATAAATAATTGTTTGATAAAACTAGGTTTTTTTTACTAAGCATCTTCACTATAGGTTTCCAGTTACCAATGTACATATGCCATTTTAATGCTATAAAGTAAATGTTATACAAATTTATTCACTACATCCCTATAACTGTCTTAATCCACGCTAGAACTTTGAACACATCTGCATATACACCAGGAAGATTTGGCTCTGAAAAAAAACCTTAATCATTTATTAATTGTTTTGTATTTTCGATAAAACAATATGAGTCTGTCTTGACAGCAACAAAGTTCTACTTAGTTTGATGATTAAACTATTTGTTGAAGGAATTACTCGCAGTTAATGACAGTGGTCTTTTCGCGTTTAATAGTTAATTTCCTCGTTGTTCATAAATCTATATTTACAAATATTTAGCTTAAGTTATCTATGCAAATATTCAATCATAATAAGTAGGAAACGTTCAAGGTATATTTTAAACCTTATATTTCCTGAGTATTATGAGCTGATTCTTTGTCATTGTTTTATATTCAACTGTATACCATAAGAGTTGAAAAATACAACAGAGGTACCATTATAACATTCAGTTTTTGCACGATAAGAAGAAGATTAGAATATAGAAACATTTATTTTTCTGTGTAGTATTCTCTGATTTGCCGTTTGTTCGTCGTTTTTATTTTGTTCTGGTGTTGTCTGTCATTTTTCAACAAGGTATCGCATTGCGCCCTTGGAAACTTCATCCTCTCATCAAAATATGTTCGTTGAGTTTAGAAAATGCAACATAAACTATATTTATTTATTGAACATTGTTTGATATTATTAACTGTATTACTTGATTCTATAAATGCACAGTTAACTGTTTACAGAAAAATAAATTTATACATCTGACACAGAAATTGTACAGACTTACTTGCACAGTCAATGCCCCAAGAAACAATACCCTGAAGTCTATATTTATCACCATCTACACACATTAATGGACCACCACTGTCTCCCTTAAAAATAAAATCAATCTGATAAAAGCAACGAAGCAAACACGTATTTGCATGTCAAGTGAGATGTTTCGTCGAATCATTCGAAACACTTCTTCCCCTTGGCATAAATCACCTTAGCAAGATTTTGCATAATTTTTGCTTCTTAATGCACTCCAACTTCGTTATTAAGTTAACCTGCAATCTGTTTTGATTTAAGCGCAACTGATGACTCTTGTGTAGAGAGAGAAGTGTACTACATTGCAGGCTTGGTATCTTCAATGATGCTTTTCACAAATGTTAGCTATATATATTTTCAATAAAACTCTATACTGAATATTCCAATACCTTCTTCGAAAATCATGTTAAATTAAGGAATGTATCTCTTTCATGCGAAGCTCTTATTCTTAGTTCCGGTTTGTCAGTAAGTTTTTGGAAATTATCGGTATATCAGTAATTCAAAGTTTGTATTAGGTATTGGATTTGGAAATTGTTATTCTCGAACATCACTGAGAACATACCAATTGTCGAAATGCTCATTTGTAGCTGCTGTGAAAAAGTTGGTGCCGTAAATAGTATTCTATTCATTTTTATAAAATTCAATGGTTTTTTCAAATGCGATCAATTTTAATTCGGTCCAATGTGCAGTGTTTATAAAAAAAATTATCTTTATCTGATAAGTAACCTGACAGGCATCATTTTTGCCTTCTTTGAAACCTCCACAAAACATATAGTCTGTTATATCTCCTTTCAAGTTTGATGTGTTATTACAGGTTTGAGTGTCTTCTATTGGCATCGGGGTCTGTTTCAGAATGTCATCATGACCAGTCCCTGTTGAAACCGAAATAAGAAAATGTATTTTCAATTTTTAGCTTTGTACTATAGCGTATTTAATATAATAACATTTTAGTTCCCACTTAACTTGTGTAAGATTTATTAAGGACGAAAGACAAAGTCCATGTTTTGTAGTCACCTACTTTCGTATAGAACTATATTTTAAGTTTTTTCTTGAAGACAGTAACACATTAAAGTATAATTTTATTTTTTATCTTTATTTGTAAATGTTACATTACATTTCCTTTTCTCACAATACCTTATCAACGTCTTTTATAGGAGTAACATGACGGGTGTTGCATGTGAAGAAGGAGCTAACCCTACCAGAGCAGGGGTTCGTGTTGTTCAGTCTTAAGTTTTCTATGTCGTGTTTTGTGTACTGTTGTTTATCTTTTCGTCGTTTTTCGTCTTTTGCCATATCATGTCAGTTTGTTTTAGACTTATGAGTTTGAATATACCTTTGATATATTTCACCTATCTTTTACAACGCCAATATTTACAAGGCTGACTTTAGTTTTTGATGAACTGTTAAGGCCATGTCTATGCTCTAAAATATATGACTGGCTTTGCAAATTTCTCCTCTCGGGCTTTTTTGTTGAAGGTTTTTTTTTATAAATCACGCCAAATAAAGTTTTTATGATATATTTTAAATATTCACAAGCAAATTACGTTTACTTTATGAAAAATAATTATTTTTCAAGGTAATCTTGGTTTTTATAAAGCTTTATCGACACAATAGAAGAAAATAGCATATTATACCACTAATTATGAACAAATGACGTACTTTTCATCTTGTAGAAATCTTAAATTTGATATATCTTATAACCAAAACTTCTAATGAAAAAACAAAAATATTGGTACAATTTACAGAATAAGTTATTGAGAAGACAAGATTAGATAATAATACCCACTCCTGTGTAACGTCCTAATCAAATATGTGATATGTAAGTTAACGTCAAAAGAACTATTTATTTTTTGTTTCAGATTTATTTCAACGTCAAACTTCGGAAAACATAACAAAAATGCGCTAGCTATTACCTCCCCTGTACACTCGAATTTAGTTTGATATACTGGAATGTATCTTTTTCCACACACACATTACTAAATATGTATTTGTTGTTATTGGTTTTTTTTTTTTTATTTTATTAATATTATTTAAATAACCTGTTCTATAATTTCAGCCTCGATTATTTCTCACGTTGAATAGTAGTTTAAGCCGTTTTTATTTACATTTCAATACGACCAGACCCAATAAGTGCCAAACAATACTATATACAATATAACTAAACCCATTTTGGCTAATTAACTATCTATAAATTTGCGAACCACTTCTATTCAAAATACTCTTGAAATTACCCTTTGTTGTGCCCCATCCAACAACGGCACATTTGTCTCCCTTTCTTGGATGTCGTTCTGGTAAACACACTGGACGGACATGTGTATTGAAGACAAAAGGAGTATTAACTTCTAGAATTGTTATATCTCGATCGAGAATGTTTGACGTTGGGTTAAATAAAGGAGTTTTCTTTTTAATCAACCGTATTTGATTACTACTTTCTGATCTGCCTTTATAATGACTTCCTGCTCTTATTTGCCATTGTTTTATGTCATTTTCACTGCAATATAAACATTTACTTTGTAAAGAAGTAGGTTGAAAACAAATAAAAAATACGCTATTGCTTTAATAGTGTTTACTCATTTTAAACTTGGCAGCAATCCTAATATAGTATACAGCAATAAAATAAAAATACTAATTATACATTTTAAATAATTTTTCAGTGTTTGATTAATGGCCAATTGGACTGGTTTCGCACGCATAGCAAGGTATGCTTTAAGGTTAAGGCATTATTGTTTTAAGATCGTTTACATGGTTTTCTCTTCCGGCTGCTTTTGATAATATAAGAAATAAGAATTATTTCGATTCTTATAGGACAAAAACGGTAATTGTGTTAACTGTGAAAGCCCTATACACACGTTACTGTTTTGGCCGTTCTGTTTTACACCTCAAATAATAATATTAATAATATTATATTTTTCAATAATATTAAATAAAAAAAAATCACATTTTTCACCTTATAATGTTCTTTTTATCTAATTTATTTTACATTCTGAGGCGTACAAGAAGCCTGAAAACGCCTGGTGTTTACATTTGACGAACTCGGTAACGTCAGTTCGCGGAATTTTATGACATTTCATAGTGAAATAATAACTGAAATGGAATTTTCTTTAATGTGCACTAGAAAAGAGATAAGCGTATTGCATTTAAAGCTTGACCTATGTAAAACTTTTTTTAGTTTACCTGGTCGTATGAATAAGGTGGGCGTAACGCGGAACAGCCAATTTGTGTATCAATGTATCTGCGCTTAAAGTATATATATATACTGGTTGACGATATATAGGTTGTCATATTAGAATGTTCTTAATAAAGCGTTTTGAATTCCCACTAGTTTGGTTACATTTTTCCTAATTAAGATTACTATTATTGTTGGTCTTAAGGGCATACGATACAGTTTTGATCCCACATTGGTTTGTTTACGAGCATACAACCTTTTTTTCAACTAGTCAATAAAATAAATGTAATATAAAATATACCTTCAAAAATTCAGAGATAATGGGGTCGAAATTTTATACATTTACTTACAATTTCGGTTTCTTGAACATAAAGGACAGAAAAACTTAACTTTTTTGTTTCAAAAGATAAACACATACGGATTTTTGTAAAAAAAATGGAATATCTTATTTTCAAAAGTATGCTCTAAATTTGTGTTACAATTCTTTGAAAATAATTCTTTTTTATTAAATTTTCATGATTTTAGAAAAAAAAACGGCATTTTCCTGCAAAAAAAAAATTCAACCGTGATTTCTTCATAAACATTGGAACAAGTAATCTTCATACACAATCAAGTCAAATGCAATTTTGAAAAAGAGGAGTCCATGTACTCGTTTTCAAGCTAATTATCAAAGTCCCTCGAAAAATGCATCTTTTCCCGATATATCGCAGTTTGACGTCGCGAAAAATAACATTTTACGTTAGCAACGTCATTACCTCCCCTGTAACTGTTTCATATGCCCTTAAGCAGTATTGGGAAAACGTAGCTACACATTTGCAGGCATATAAAAAGAACATTATCTATTTTGAAGAAGCCCAAAATCACAAACTGAAATGCTTATAAGTACTCTGTATACTTGTCGTCTCTTGTTATTTTGTGGTTATAAAATGCTAGAAATGAAAAATTTGATAAAAACATCATTATTCCACTCAGATACAAAACTAAAAATATATGAAATTATGAATGTTACACAATTTGGATATGTCATGACCAAAAAATGGAAAGTATCTGTAGCCACTAGCCATTAAAAAAATTATACTTATACTGATAAATCTAATATATATTCCTTACCTCAAAAAGCAGTGGGTAGCAGTTATCACGAATCTTGAATTAAGTATGGCCCCACCACATTCGTGAGTGAAGTTGCTATTTTTGTCGTATCTTAAGAGTAACTGTACAACCCAAGGCCAACTATGAGGTATAGCTTTGCATCCACCAACTATTCTTAGTCGACAATTTGATAATTGTGGAACAACGTGTGAAACACCACATTGCACTTCCGGGCCTAGTAAATATAAGATTTAAATATTTTTACATATTGTGTGAAAATCAAAAAGTATAATTAACCTACCAAAAAATTTACATTTAGTGCAAAACAAAAAACATTGCATAACTAACCTCATTTTGATATCTTGTCATTGATATATAGATTTATAAATGAGCAAGTGCTTTACCCAAAAGAAATGTTGCTATAAATGTATTTTACAAAAATGTTTATGTACGCATCTTTTCAGCCGAACTCAAGATATCTCTACAAAAAATTTAAATTGCAATAATTTGCAAGTACTACCAATTATTAAACAAACGAGAGCCGATCCAAGTTCTACCGTTCTTACCCTTATATTGGTTCATTTGCGTCCTTGTAAACAGCATTCTTTACCAATTATCAGTATGGCATAGGAGGGTAAGACAGAATATCGTAAATATACTCTCTTTATAAGATGGGAGTTGTATTTCCCCTAAACTTTATGTTTATGTTTTTTTAACATCCTCCTTTATTGTCCTTACACCTATCTCGTTGTGGGTAAAATGATCTTTTGTGATTGTCCTCTTGATTTCCTATTATATTTCCTTTATCGCTGCTTATATCCTTTATAAATTGTTTTCTACTTACAATTTCTCTCATCACTCCCATCCTTACAGTCTTCGTTTTGGTCACACTGCAAGGTTTTAGATATGCATGCCGTACTGGTCTCACATTCAAACTCGTTAGATTTACATCTGCCTATAAAACAAGCTAATTTTGATTATGGTGTTTAATGTTTTTTGTTGTATTTTTGGTTTAAAGATTAATACTTTACTTTTCTTTATAATAACCCAATCCAATCGTATGAGTCAATTCTTTTGAACTGTTTTTATCGATTATTTTAGTGCTGCGCTGTTTCACCATTTTCCATCGTTAAGTTATTGTTGAGTAAACATTAAACATGTGAAACTCGCCACATGCTTGTCAATAAGCCTGTCCAATGCCTAGATCCTGTAGTAATGTAAATATATTTCTTTTATAGTTATTAATTTAATTCAGGCTAATAACTTTCCTTTTTTAATTGTTTCACATATCATTCGGTATGGGTTTTTGCCTATAGTTGAACGTTGTGTGGTAGGTGACCTGTTTAGATCCTTGTCTCTTGATCTTTGGAAGTAAGTCTTTTCATTTGCAATTGTACTGGTTTTCCTCCTTTTTAAATTTTCAAAGACAAGAAAATGGAAAAAAACATTGAAAAGTACACTTATAGAAACAGTGTTGTAAAATAAGCTACTAGTATAATTTTACTTCTTCGTGGCGTTCATACGCAGGCTAAACTGTTGTAATTTTGAAAACATCTAGACCATACAAGACTGCTTACGGAGCTTTTAGTGTAATAATTTCATGATGGAAGTCAAGAATGAAAAACATATTTGCCGCTATTCTCATGCATTTGCCACCAACATCAAATTCCGTAAATGACAAAAAAAGTTTTGAAAACATTATCATTGATCATGTTCTCAATTTCAACAGGCATATTAACATTTGGCGGAGTCCAACTTTGAGTACGCAATCCGGTCTTTATATCCTGACAAGCAGAGCAACATAACGTACAAAACGTAAAAATCGTACAGCACATTAGATCAGAAAAGTACTTTTCAATATAATATCGGATTCACAGATGACAAAAAAAAACAATTATCTATCCTGTCTTATTTCATTATTGGTTGTCGTTGTATCGTCTTTCCGTTACCAGCCAGTTGCTTACAATTGATGCAAGTCTTTTTCAGGGGAATATATCATGAGGTCAATGATCTTGTTAAGAAAAAACGATATACAATATGATGTGGCATCTGGAGTTAATGTTTAACATTCAGTGAGGATTTCATTGTCTGAAGTATCATGAACCGATAATCTCCAGTAAAAACTTACAATTTTTTTCGTCGCTTCCATCTGTACAATCTCTTCTATCGTTACATCTCAGTGATAAAGGTATGCATAGTGTACTGGTCGTACAACGGAACTCGTCTACCTCACAATTGCCTTCAATTTAGACAAAATTATTTTTTCATTAATTGTGATTTTCATTAAAGAACCTTTGTGAGCACGCTCATATACCCCACGCCCTTACATTGTCTCTGGGCAAATAAAATCTCACCAGATTCCTAGTTCAAAGACTCATAACTCCTTAAAAATCAACTGATAAACATTTCTTGTGGACATTCACATCTACATATTATGTCCTCATTAACTAAATGTTTCATGAAATTCCGTTGTGCCGTTTCAGAGGGGTTGCCATGACAAACTGTTGCATCAATATAGGCAAAAATTCTAATTTCAAAGGGGCATTATTCCTAGAAAGGTTTCAGAGGAGTTGCGATGACAAGAACAGGACTGACGGACGGACAGACTGACTGACAGACGGATTGGTCAAAAACATTATACCGTACGCAACTTCACAGCGTGGGTTATACAAATTGTTTTGCTTTCAATAATACTTGAATAGTATACTCCAGTCAGTACAGTTTCATTTAATCTGAAAAAATATCTTTTATCTAAATATTTCAAAGGCTGAATTCTCTTAATCTTACTCTCAAAATTATGCATTAAAATTCAGAAAAATATATAAACCGAAGTCTGAAGTTTTATATCCTAATTTATCCGGATTTTAAAGGATTTTGGGTAATGTTAAAAGTGGGGATGTGCGATATAGGGGTAAAGAAAATGCGATCTGGGAAAAAAGAAGGAGCGTTCCTGATGAAAGTAAAAACAAGAAAACGCTTCGAACGTTCCAAATAAATAAAGTGTTATTTTTATACCACTATTAGTATAAAATTGGTTGTGGTCTTTTATTTTTAATAAATTGATACTCAACATTTATCAAAAATGTACTAGTATGCATTTATTTTAGCTGCATAGATGGAGACACCTGCCCTGTCGACGCACTCGGTCTTGTTCCTTTGGAGTTTATGCGATTTCCTAGGTTTTGGTTTGTTGCTTTGGTTTGTCTCTTCCTAGGCGATTTGAACATCAGTGAACTACTGTCGCCTTAATTTAGAACATTTTTATATCATATAGATGTCTAAAAACACGTTGAAATTGTTAAAAACATAAATTACACACATGAAGCTATAGTCATGATAGTACTGAAACTTTTTAAAACTCTAAAGGACTTGTAGAAAATAAGGCCCGCATGCAAAACAAATTAAAAAAAGTAAAAACATGTACTTTAATACGGTAAGAGTTCATAATAAGTTGCCTCTTTCACGAATATGGCAGTTGTTTTTCACTTTTTCCTTTTATTGATGGCGTTTGTTTTTGTCAGTTTGTATGGACTTCCCCTAATGGAATTTGCCTTACAGTTCGGTTATTTTGTTATACTTTTTTCATATATTATATTTTAAATAAAACTAAAACAGTTATATGTATTATATTTTAAATAAATCTAAAAAAGTTATATGTATTGACTTACAATTTTGTTCATCACTTTCATCCTGACAGTCTAGTTTACGATTACACTCTAACGTTGCAGGTATACATTTTCTACTGGTTTTGCATTGAAACTCATTGGATGCACAACCACCTATAAACCACTAAAGTATTTTTATAATGCTTGTATATTTCGTCGTTCTGAATCTAAAACTGGTCTTTTGTGCATTGATTTCACATATCCATTTGTAATTCTGTATGCATGCATCTGTTTAACATACACAAATACCACTAGATCAGATAGTATTTCATTGATACCGGCGATATAACTACTATAGATTTCTAGTGACTAGAAATAATAGGCATCACTTCTGCTTTTGTGAAATGAATTAGCTGTCAATATCATATCTTACATTTTCCATGCCGAATTGTACTTCATTTTAGGGCATGACGTAAATCGATCGGCTGTCAACAAGTTCTAACAGAAATGCTTTAATCCGATGGGCAATCCTGCAACGCGACATCAAATTGCGATATTTTCATTGGCTGTTTGTAATTTCCTCTAGATGTTCTGGCGATCAAAGTACATCTAGAGAGTTGGGCAATCCTGCAACGCGACATCAAATTTCGATATTTTCATTGGCTGTTCGTAATTTCTTCTAGATGTACTGGCGAGCATTTTGATGCATCCTCATTTTCGTACAGCACTTACAAAGTAATTGATTCGCCTTCAAAGTTTAAAAAAAGTAAAACAAAAATACTGAACTCTAAGGCAAATTCTAGAATCGGAAGTCAATAAAAACTGACGAAATCAAACGCTATCAATCACCGGAACATGTAAAAAACAACTGTCATATTCCTGACTTGGTACAGGCATGTTCCTAAGGAAATCGTGGGTTAAACCTGGTTTTGTATTACAGTGGTTTAAAGTTCCATTATATTGGCAAAATTGGGTTAGCAACCCAAACAGTTATAATATGTTAATGTGACCATAATTGGGATCCAGCAGCCAAAACTGTGTTAACATACATGTACATATATCAATTTATTCTATACAAAAAAAATTAAGAAAGACTTGTAACGAAAAACTTAAAATACCTCCTGCTAAAGCAATGGCAAGTCATTATTTGATATGGAAAACATTCAAAACTATTTAGATAAAAAAAATAGGAGATGCACTAATAGTATTATTGGGTAAGGTTCTGAGATAGTTTCGTCAAATTCTGATAATTGGAAGGGATGGAGGATACACATGAATAACATTTGTGGATACGACAGAGTCCATATCATGCCTATCTTCGCCGCAAAAATCATTTGTATGAAGGAACTAGATAGGAGGTACGCAAGAGCATCATGTGAGTAAGATTTTGTAAAAGTTTCAAAAAATTCTGAAAACATTTAAGGAGCAGTCGCAGATGAATGGAAGGAGAACTGGATGAACAAACATTCATTCAGACGTAGGACCTGATCACTATTTACCACCTGATTGTAAAAAGGGGAAAATGATGACTTGCAAGTTGCTTAAAGTAATACCAATTCAACTCGACTTGTTCATTCCAATATAGTAATAAACAAGGTTTCCACCATTTTCATAATTGAAATATTTAGATATTGTGAAATGTGAATTAGTCGAAGGTGTATGAAATGTTAAAGCTTTTAACAAGAACGTTATCCGCACAAGAACACTTATGAAGACTTAGATATTTAGGGGGCGACCATTTGATTCTCTGGGATGGGACCAGTTTTGTCCACTGCATTCTGTTTGCAGACGCAGAACTCATCTGCTTGACATTCACCGTCAAACATTTTATTGTTTAATTAAATTAACTGTCAAATAATTCAAAAAATTGAAAA
Organism: Mytilus coruscus; assembly: GCA_017311375.1. Lineage (NCBI taxonomy): Eukaryota > Metazoa > Mollusca > Bivalvia > Mytilida > Mytilidae > Mytilus > Mytilus coruscus. Next base: position 77,934,903 of record CM029599.1, on the reverse strand, counting down.
ATTAACAGACAATGAATGAAAACTAAAGAAATAAAATGGTAACTTCAAGTAAAACTTGGTGGGAACATTTATAATTTCATTAAAATTAGACATGTTTTAAGCCTTGTACAAATGAATTTATATTTTTTGTTATAATAAAATTGAGAATGGAAATAGAGAATGTGTCAAAGAGACAACAACCCGACAAAAGAGCAGAAAACAGCCCAAGGCCACCAAAAGGTCTTAAACATAGCGAGAAAATCCCGCTGTATATAAATATTTATTTTATAGTGGTTATAACTGCTCTTCTTTTCAAGTTGTTGTAGATAAATTCAAAACTATATCAAATAGTTTCTTCAGCCATTTTCCGACATTCTGGTCGCCAAAAGTTTAAACATTACAGAAAACAAATGAAGCTGAAATATTGTGAATTTTAGTAAACCTTTAATGACTTTAAGAAAATGGACCGAAAGTAGGGTGAATTACAGAGGGAAATTAGTCATATCTATTACTATGGAGTTCGTGTTGCTTAATCTTTAGTTTTTCTATGTTGTGTCATCTGTACTATTATTTGTCTGTTTGTCTTTTTATTTTTGGCCATGGCGTTGTCAATTTGTTTTCGATCTATGAGTTTGACTGTTCCTCTGGTATCTTTCGTCCCTCTTTTACACTATACGTTCATATCTTTTAGATAAGCGCAAAAGGGAGAAGAAATGCATACATTTTTTTATTGCTTCTTACATCAACTTGATTTTTTAATTGTCTTACAACCGTTATTTACTTACAATTTTTTTCATCACTTCCATCGTCACAGTTTTGTTGCCGATCACATTTTAACTTTTCTGATATGCATCTTTTACTCGTTTTGCATTGAAACTCATTGGATCTGCAACCACCTAAAACAATCGAAGTATTTCTAATTTGCTTGTGCTTTTATTTATATATGCATCGATCTACGTTTAATTATTTTATCATAGACAAATACCACAAGATAGTATTTCATAAATAAAAAAGTAAGTGTTACCCGTGAATTAACTTTCTTGACATTTCAAGTTATATTGTCACAGGAGGTAGATAAGTAAGTTTCGCCACTTTTGTATGAAAAATTTTAAATGTTCCTCAATTTAGGACTAGGTTTCGATTGCCTAGATATATCTTAATACCGAACCACGTTTTACAAGTATCACTCATCTAGTCAACAACATGGGATGATTATCGCGCTAAAATGTCCTGTCGACAGTTTATAATATGTTTAGGTTCTTCCGGTAAATGTATCAATTGTGTCAAATTACTCTCCTTTAATGGCGTGTCAAAATGGGTAAATGGAAACTTACAGCTAATCTCATCGCTACCATCTGCACAATCATTTTTTCCATTACACTTTTGTGAATTGGGTATGCATATCGTGCTGGTTTTGCAACGGAACTCGTCTGCTTGGCATTCACCTTTAAATTAAATGTTTCCTATTTTGATAAGAACATCATTCAAATAATTCTTAAAGGAAAAATTGACAAAACTCAAATAAAATCATATAAAAGCTGATTTGATTGAAACTTTGTGGAAATACACATTTATGATCCCCTTCAGGTTTAGTTGATGACTGGTTACCTCATTCAACATTGTCGCCACTCGTGACAATTTGGCGATTTGAAAATTCCTTAATTGCTCATCTTTCGATGCATATTACTGATTTGATGTAAGTTTCAGTACATTAAAACTATGTTTTAGGGGATGGTTTTATAGTTCAAAAGTACAGTAATATTTGTGATAATTCAAATTTGATTAAGTGAGTTGTATCAAAGGATACAGCTAAGTGTACATCGAAGGTCTAATGTCAAAAATTTGGTAAATTGTTGTGTGCAATGGATGGTGTAATTTGAAAGTTAGTTTTCAGTAAGATTTCTTTCATTGCCGTTGATCTTTAAAATTAAAAGGTGTTCATGATCATTTTATTCGGAATAAGTTATTGGAGGTAAACAAATGTATTTTTTATAACTTACAGTTTTTCTCATCACTTTCATCAGGACAATCTGGTATCTGATTGCAGCGTAAATACTTAGAAATACACTTCTTACTGGCAGTACATTCAAATTGGTTGGATTTGCATTCACCTTGATTTAACAGACAACATTTTGTATGTGTAAATAAGGGAAAAGTTTTTTTCTCACTTATATAGATATTTAATGTGAAAATACAATTTCATCCGCAGGAATATGATATGTAAAAACTACTTTATTTCACACTCAGCTTATTTTGATATGTATTTTTAATAGCTAACAAGTTAAAAAAAAATTAAGAATGAGTTATGGTAACAAAGTACTTGGAACACCCCTTATAAAGCAATAGCAAGTCAATTATTCGTTATGGGAAACCTTCAAAACAACCTGGATAAAAAAACAAAATAGGAGGTGCACAAATGGCACTTTTGGGTAAGGTTTTGAGATAGTTTTATTAAATTATGATAATGAGAAGAATACACATGAGACGTTTGTGTGTATAAGACAGAGTCCATAGCATGCCTATCTACTCCGCAAAAATCATTTGGATGAAGAAATTAGATAGGAGGTGTGAGTCAGAATTTGTGAAAGTTTTACAAACTTCTGAAAACATTTAAGAAACAGTCGCAGATACAAGTTGGATGGAAGGAGGACTGGATGATCGAACATTCGGACGAAGGACCCGATCACTATTTACCACCTGATTGTAAAAAGGGGGAAATGATGACTAGCAAGTTACTATGGACTACTTTTTCTACGTTGCTAGGTATTTTGTAACTTCCAATATTCGGAATGTCATCTGCAAATGGTTAATAAAGAATAGTCGAGGAAATAAACAGACCAGCCCATATGCGTGTTTGCAACGTAACAGGAAGATTCATAAGTTGCAAGAAAGTAAATTATGCCAACTCATGTTTCGTGTTATTCCACTCATAGAGACTTCTTGCCAAAAAGAATTTTCAAAAACTTGTGAGAATCAATTATTGCTTGATATCAACTCAACTCGACTTATTCATTTCAATATAATAATAAACAAGGTTTCCATCATTTTCATAATTAAAATTTGATATTTTGAGTTATGAAACCTTAATTTCATTACGGTTAATACCAAATAAGATATGAAAATAAACTTTAAACATTTATTCGTGCGAAACGCTTTTTTCTGGATTTTATTCCTACATCTAGAACGACCAATGCCAAATATTCAAACGCCAGTGATGTATAGATATTGAAACACGTGACTAGCAATATCATCAAAAAGAACATAAAATAATAGCCAAATTCATTATAGGTCAAGGTTTCCTGAGGAAGTTAGGTTTTTGGCAACCAATTTTCATTTTAAAACAGTCGATGGTGTATGAACTGTTTATGCTTTTAACAAGACCATTAGTCGCGCAAGCTCGTTTATGAAGACCACCTAAGATATTTAGGGAACGACCATTTGATTCTCTGGGGTGGGGCCACTTTTGCCCACAACTGTCTCCTGTATTCTGTTTGCAAACTCATCAGCTTGAAATTCACCTTCACAAATTTTATTGTTTAACTAAATTAACTGTCAAATAATTCAAAAAATTAAAAAATTAACAGACAATGAATGAAAACGTAAAAAATAAAATGGTAACTTAAAGTAAAACTTGGTGGAAACATTTATAATTTCATTAGAATTATACATGTTTAAAGCCTTGTACAAATGAATTTTATATTTTTTGTTATAATGTATATAAATAGTTATTTTATAGTGGTTCTAATTGCTCATTTTATTAATTTTTGTTGTAATGAAATTCAAAACTATATCAAATATATTCTTCAGCCATTTTGCAACCTTTATAAATCATTATTTTATTCTGGTCGCCAAAAGTTTGTTAAAACATTACAGAAAAGAAATGAAGCTGAATTATTGTGAATTTTAGTAAACCTTTAATGATTTAAGGAAAATGGACCGAAAGTGGGGTGAATTACAGGGGAAATTGGTCATATCTATTACACTATTCCTGCGAGACAAAAATACATTTCTATAAGTTCTTATCTTTTAGAATAGCGCCAAAGGGAGAAGAAATGCATACATTTTCTATTGCTTCTTACATCAACTTGATTTTTACATTGTCTTAAGACAGTTATTCACTTACAATTTTTTTCATCACTTCCATCGTCACAGTTTTGTTGCCGATTACACTTTAACGTTTTTGATATGCATCTTTTACTCGTTTCGCATTGAAACTCATTAGATCTGCAACCACCTAAAACCATTGAAGTATTTCTAATTCGCTACTGTTTTTTATATATGCATCGATCTACGTTTAACTATTATATCATAGACAAATACTACAAGATAGTACTTCATGAATAAACAAGATATAACGGGTACCCGTGAATTTTTACTTTCTTGACATTTCAAGTTATATTGTAACAGTAGGCATAAAAGTAAACTTCGCCACGTTTGTATGAAAATTTCAAGATGTTCCTTAATTTAGAACTAGGTCTCATATTGTCCAGATATATCTTAATATCGAACGACGTTTAACAATATTTCGTTTCATTATTGTAAACACCAAATGTAATGGTGATAATTCTAGACTCTAAAAAGACAATGATATATTTCAACACCCTATTAATTTGTGAAAGCAAATATCCCTTGTATCTAACTATGATCACTTCATATCACTAATCCAGTCTAGAAAGTGACATGGGATGCTTATCGCGCTAAATTGTCCTGTCGAAGGTTCATAATATGTTCAGGTTTTTCCGGTAAATGTATCAATTGTGTCAAATAACTCTAGTTTAGTTGCGTGTTAACATGGGTAAAAGGAAACTTACAGTTTATCTCATCGCTACCATCTGCACAATCATTTTTTCCATTACACTTTTGTGATTCGGGAATGCATATCGTGCTGGTTTTGCAACGGAACTCGTCTGCTCGGCATTCACCTTTAAATTAAATGTTTCCTATTTTTAAAAGTACATCAAACTAGTAAGTCTTAAAATAAAAATTGACAAAACTCAAACAAAATCTTGTCAGAGCTGATTTAATTGAAACTTTGTAGAAATGTCACATTTATGATCCCCTTCAGGTTTAGTTGATGACTGGTTTCCTCATTCAACATTGTCGACACTCGTGACAATTTAGCGATTAGGAGAATCCTTAATTCTGATCTTTCGATGCATATAACTGATTTGATGTGAGTTCAAGTTCCTTAAAGCTATGTTTTAGGGGACGGTTGTATAGTTCAAACTACAGTAATCTTTGTGATTATTCAAATTTTGGTTTAAGTGAGTTGTATCAAAGAATGAAACTAGTGTACATCGAAGGTCTAATGTTTAAACTTGCGTAAATTGTTGTGTGCAATCGACAGTGTAATTTGAAAGATAGTTTTCAGTTAGATTTCTTTCATTGCAATTTATCTTTAGAATTAAAAGTGTTCATGAATATTTTATTTTGGAATAACTTATCGGAGGTAACCAAACGTATTGTTATAGAACTTACAGTTTTTCTCATCACTTTCATCTGGACAATCTGGTATCTGATTGCAGCGTAAATACTTAGATATACACTTCTTACTGGCAGCACATTCAAATTGGTTGGATTTGCATTCACCTTGATTTAACAGATAACATTGTGGGTGTGTGTAAATAAGGGAAAAGTTGGGGTTTTTCACTTATGTAGATATTTGATGCGGATATACAATTTCATCTGCAGGAATTTAATATGTAAGACTACTTTATTTCAAACTCAGCTTATTTTGATTTGTTTTTTTTTTTTTTTTTTAATAGCTAACTAAAGGCAACAGTAGTATAACAAGTTAATGAATAGTGCTAAAAGTCTTTCCTTTTTTTTTTTTTTTTTTTTTTGGTTATATAGATTCATTTATAAAGGAAATATTATACTGTTGTTTTTTAATCACAGTACCTGATATTTTGGGGAAACGATTCGAAAATTGATAGTTTGAAGTAAGACTCGTGCGCAGATGTATGACATTTTCTATAAAGAGCAGCCATCGATATTACAATGTAGTACGGCATGATTGTGCATCAGATATTACTATACATAGTATGGCATGATTATATATCAGAATGTTAAATACTTTGAGTTTGCTTTAAGTAACTGAGAGCATTCTTTGGGAGATATTGGTATACAACAATCTAAAGACAAAAATAATCAAAATATATTTAGAGGGAAACATACAGTCTTCAACAATAGACGGGTGTCTATACAATATGCATATATGTATCGTCTCGAGTGGTATAAACGTAATGAATTAAATCTTAGAAAAAAAAACGAATCAACGTAACACTTACCATCAACACCTAGTTTTCAACATTACAATACATTTAGATGTAACTTTAAATTTATATCTTCTTTTGATTTTCAAATCGTAGTCAAATTGTTTTCTCTTATTCTGCATGAACCTTTACTTGTTTAACAGATACAGTAAATGCTGTTGAACTCGCTCTTTTTGTTAACTTTCTTATTCACAAATAAAGAGTTAGCTAGTTGGATAAAATAACAACTTACATTTTCGTTCATCGCTACCATTTTGACAGTCTCTTTTACCATCACACCTCTTAGAAGTTGGTAAACACTTTTTACTCCTCTTCGTACATTTGAAAGTTTCGCCAGTGCAACCTAACAAGTTGAAGAAAGTACATTGTAACAGTCAAATACAATATAACACTGGTCTTAGCAAATGACCAAAATACAGTCTATAATTGTTGACATTTCCGATTATAAAGTTATGAACAAATCGATAAACTATTCCTGTATAAGATGTATTTATGGTCACACCAACAATTTTACCAATCGGCATTTAGAACATATGTAAACATAGTCCTACTCTGACAAAACATAGTGCTTTTAATATTGTTGTTTACTTAAACTAGCCAATAAATTTGCATAATTGAAACCTTGCTATGCTGAAATAGAAATATATGTGATCCATTTTGAACCCATTTGTCCAGAAATGTTAATAACAAGTTAATGGTAGGTGTCATGCATAGTGTGAATGTTCAAGATTTTCAGAAAACCAGAGTACCTTCCGAAAAAAAATGAAAACAACACGTTATAAATTTAATGCGTCCGAAGCGTCGAAACGTCATGTGTCACTGCAAGATTTTAAACATTGGTTGAAAATTGGCATATAGAAAGGTGGTACATGTGCAATTTAGAATATATATGATATAAGAAGATGTGGTACGATTGCTAATGAGACAATTATCCAACAGAGTTCAAATAACATGGACTTAAGCAATTATAGTTCACCGCATGGCCTCAACAATTTTCAAAAACTCAAATCGTAAAGTCAGCTATATATACCCCCACAACACTTACAAAGGAGGAAATCCTGGATAATCATAGGTCTGTTTTATGTTTCTTTGGAATTTCAACCAAAAGATGAAGAACTGGATTTTCCTTCGCTGTATTGGATACCTAAACTACATAAGTTCCCTTACAAGCAACGTTATATTGCTAGGTCTTCCAAGTGTACCACGAAACCTCTTTTAAATTATTAACATCAATTTTATCAGCAATCAAAGCCCGGCTTCAAGGTTATTGTGAAACTACCTATTCTAGAGGTGGCTTAAATCAGATTTGGATATTAAAAAATTCCAAAAATCTTTTAAAGTACATACAATCTAAGATTCTATCCTCTTCCAATAGTATTAAAATATTTACCTTTTCTAAACTTTACACAACTATTCCCCATTCATATCTGAAAGAGTTGGTCCTGCTTTGATTCATTAAAAAAATGGCCAACGTAGATACAAGTATCTTGTCTTAGCGAGGGATAAATCGTGCTTTGTAAAAAATCACTGTGAATCAAACAAAAAATTCTCTGAAACTGACATCATCAAGATTCTTGATTTTTGATTGACAACATATTTGCTGCGTTTGGAGGACGTGTTTTTTCAACAACTAATCGGCATTACGATGGGAACCAACTGTGCTCCTCTTCTTGCTGACTTGTTCCTTTATTTCTTATGAGGCTGACTTCATACAGAAAGAAAAGGAGTTAACAGTATCCTTTAACTCCACTTTCCGCTATATAGATGATGTTCTCTCACTAAATAATTCAAAATTTGGTGACTATCTTGAACGCATCTATCCCATCGAACTTGAGATAAAGGAAACAACAGATACAGTTAAGTCTGCCTCATATCGTGATTTACATCTAGAAATTGACAATGAGGTTCGGTTGAAAACAAAACTGTACGACGAAAGAGATGATTTCAGCTTCCCAATTGTGAACTTTCTATTAGTATGTAGCAACATTCAAGCAGCGCCTGCATACTGAGTATATATCTCCCAGTTGATACGATATTCCATGGCTTGTACTTCCTATCATGATTTCCTTGATAGAGTGTTGCTGCTCACAAGGAAGCTATTAAATATAGAGTTCCAAGTGGTGAAGTTGAAATCGTCCCTTCGTAAATTTTACGCACGCCATCACGAGTTGGTTGACCGTTATGGAATATCCGTTTCACAGATGACAACGAATATGTTCCAATTGTCGTAACTACAATCCCTTCCCCTTTTCCCCGAATGTGACCTACCGAATTAGACTTATCACCGGTGTACTAACATGATCAACTCGACGGATGCCACATGTGGAGCAGGATCTGCTTACCCTTCCGAAGCACCTGAGATCACCCCCAGTTTTTGGTGGGGTTCGTGTTGTTCAGTCTTTAGTTTTTTATGTTGTGTTTTGTGTACTGTTGCTTGTTTGTTTGTCTTTTTCTTTTTTAGCCTTGGCGCTGTCGGTTTATTTTCGACTTATGAGTTTGAATGTCCTTCGGTATCTTTTGACTCTCTTCTATAAAAGGCTGCAACATGGCAAAATGTGAAACAATTCAAACAGACAAAATCAAACAGTCTAATCTATGACCAACAATAAAAGAAAAACAGATATAACACAGGTGCAGATTCAGAAGGGGTGCACCCGGCGCCCGCCTCCCCCAAAAAATGAAAACGGTAATAAAGGTAAGATTACAGCCGATGTTGTGCCAAAATTAGGTGCTTAGGTTCCTAATTATCAGAATTTTGTTATATTTTTATAATTTGTATTTGTGCATTTATGTATTTACATGTATATAGTATGTTACATGTTTATCTTGTGATCTGAATAGCAAAGTATCATAAAAAAAGGATGTAGCTCTTTACTCTAAATAGGTGCGATTTTCAATGTGTATCATCGAACCGAAAATTAGGTACCTCTGAAACTAAGCGATTGGACGAAAATAATCAACTAGGTAGGATTTTCTTTTAGTAAAACCTTTCTACCGATTTGTTGAGGTGAAACGCTTGTTTTGTTTTGGATTGTTTTTTTTTTTTTTTTCACGAGCAGCCTTTACGGTGATATTGTTTCACAAGCTTTTAATCTCAGCAAATCGGCAGAAAAAGTAAAATCACAAAATACTGAACTCGAGGAAAATTCAAAAGGAAAGTCCTCAATCAAATGGCAAAATCAAAAGTTCAAACACATCAAACGAATGGATAACAACTGTCATATTCCTGACTTGGTACAGGCATTTTCTTATGTAGAAAATGGTGGATTGAACCTGGTTTTATGGCTAGCCAAACCTCTCACTTGTATGACAGTCGTATCAAATTCCATTATATTGACAACGATGCGTGAACAAAACAAACAGACACAATTGGTAAAATGTCAAAAATAGGATTACAGCAGTCAACATTGTGTTATCATCTTAATCACTATAAAACAAACAAATGTTACGAAGAAGCACAAAAGGGGCATACATCAAATTTAATATCCTCATTATGCTTATATCATACGATTTTATTTATCTATGTAAAATCCACCAATAAGGATGGAAGGTTTTAAGTACTGGCGTAAAATCGCGCGTTTGAAATTCGTACAGGTAGACATAAAATAATTTTGTCGTTCAAGGTATAAAGAGATACATAAACACAGAGTCACGCAAAATGGACATCACAAAAACAGACCCAGCAGCAAAAGCAACATTAACAAATAAAATAATAGTGTGGTTAAAATCATGACGGGACACATAAGTCCGAGTCACGTCAAACGTATATCACAAAAACAGACTCAACAGCAAAAGTGATATCAATGAATAAAACAATTTTGTCGTTCAAAGTATGACAGAATACATACGCACAGAGTCACGCAAAATGGACATCACAAAAACAGACCCAACAGCAAAAGCAATATCAACAAATAAACTAATAGTGTGGTTCAAATTATGAAATGGTTTAAATAAAAGGAAAAAACGCCTTGTTCATACATTTTGTCTAGACGATGCGCTTCAGTGGTACCAGTTACTTGAATTATAAATTATGATACACAGTTATTTAAATTATTTCCATAAAACAGAGAACATATTAAATATAAACATGTGTATAGTCACCAACCGAAAAAAAGAAAGAATTAATCATAGAAAAATAAATACTAGTACACAAGTTATTTGAATTGATAACGCTTTAAGTTTTTTTTTACCCTAGTTGTTCAGCAGTTGTTCTGTCTATCACAATCAAAATGCCTGTTGCATGAAATGGAATCTTAATTTGAAACGCCTAGTGTAGAAATGTCCAATCCATACCTTGGGTGTATGTATCAGCTTATAATAATAGGTTGTATAAATGTTAAAAAAACGAGTTAAAGATCACGTCATTACTTGAAAAAAAAACATCATTCATTTCAATGAAAAGCATTAATCAGAATGAATCCTTTTGAAAACAATAAAAAAATTAAAAAGATGTGGTATGATTACCAATGTGACAATTATCTGAAAATGACAAAATACAAGGATGAAAACTACTACAGGTTACAGCAAACCCATATCATATAGTAAGCTATAAAAGGCCCGGGATGACAAAATATCAAAAATATCAAAAGAGAAAACCAACCTGATTGATGCTTAACACAATAAACAAAAAACAGTTGCGGCAAACACCAACCCCTGGTAATCATTGAATTACATATTGTGACACATTAATAAAAAGATAATGAGATGTGGTACGGTTGCAAATGAGACAACTATCTAACATGACAAGGATATAACCAATTATAAAGCACTGTACGACATGCCACAACTACAAAAGGAACGTAAAGCACTGTACGACATTCCACAACTACAAAAGGAACATAACAATCAGTTTTCTATCTGCTAAGAAGACTAACAACGCAGGAGAAAACTGTCATTTTTCCTAAAGAAATCTTGAAGTCAAATGATTGTCATTATAAAGACCAAAATAGGTCAACAGACGCATAACTAAATGAGATGTGTAAACACTTTTTTTTTACAAATGAAGATTACATATCAGCACAGAACATGTATCTGCAAGGCTAGAGGGAAACAGGACAGAAACCCACCACTTTCAGGATATTTCTTGTCCTTTTATGTTATAATTTCTGAATAAGGCCTCTTCAAGAAAACAGATTAGTGATGTTATTTGAGTTACACTACTCATTATATGATTTTAAACAAAATATAAGATCTACTATAAGGAGCACGGGAAAGAAAACTATCATATTCTTACTTAATGGCAGCCATATTAGGTCTTCAGAATAAATTATGAATCGATAAATCCTTAAAATTGTAATAGTTTGGTTCAAATTAGTCTAATGATCTTTGGGAAGTTTTTTTTCAAATTATCTTCTTTCATTTAAGACGCCAAACGACGTACTAGACGATTGAAGAAGGTGTAGAATGATGAAGTAAGTTCACATGACACCAAACGACGTACTAGACGATTGAAGATGGTGTAGAATGATGAAGTAAATTTAAATGACACCAAACGACGTACTAGACGATTGAAGAAGGTATAGAATGATGAAGTAAATTCACATGACACCAAACGACGTACTAGACATTGACCCTTTGGACCTGTTGAGTAAAAGAAATATAATATATATGTAGGACTCGGAGGTGCGATGGGGATGCAGCAAATTCTCAAGCTTTTGGCAGAACACGCGTCACGTCTCACTATAAGTCAAGCATAAATGTACTTGGTGGTTTTTATTTCTAAAAAACTGTTATGATATCAGATAAATTTCTTAGCTATGACATGACAAGAACAAGCTACCAATATATTTGATAAAATTAGATGGACCCTGCTTAGTTAGTATTATAGTCCGCCACGCTGTACCCATTTTTTTTTCGCAGTTGAACACTCAATATACGGACATGTACTCCAACTCGAATCCATTATACTTAATCTGAGCCATCTAATCTATTGTCTGACTCCATACTGCTGTGAGCTAAGCGGACAATTAGCAAATTAAAAATTAAAGTCTTTGGTTTGACCTGACCAAAAATAAAACCCGATCTTACGGAATGCGAGCTCGAGGCTAACACAACTAACCACTACACCGCCACATTAAATGGGGTTCTAACTTCAGACCATCGCACTTCAGCGTACCCACCAACACACTTCATCATAGCTATCAACAAGTTAGCGTCACAATGTCACCATCGCACTCCAGCGTGTTAACCAACGCACTTCAGCGCGGACCATCGCACTTTAGCGTGACCATCGCGGTTCAGAGTCCTACATATATATGTAATTGTCAGTGACCCACAATAAACTAATGTACGTTGTATAGGTTAAAAACTCACCACTGATGCAGTTGTACCGAATATTCAAATAAACAGGGATGCCTTGGCATGGATGAGCATAGTCCTTAGTCGATGCCCTCAAAGAACAAACATTTGTTCCATCACATTGCATCTTAATCTTTTTAAGCACATTGTTATGTTCACCACAGAATTGTTTCCATATGCCAAATCGTGGGCATGTGGTTAAGGTTCTCCTACCGAAAGTTGCTGAATTTATTATTATAATAGTATTTTCTTTGCACTGTATCTTTCTTTCTTCACCTTGACATATTATTACAGGGCGAATTGCTCCTGAAACATAATATCATTTTACGACACCAAATCAATGTTAATAGCGGCGAACGAATCGATATGTCGGAATTAATCTTAATATGATACGCTACGCTAAGAGACGCGAAGTTCTAAACCCAGAAAATTAGAATAACATAGGAAGGTGTAATGTTTCATTTCACTCCTCTTAGAAATAAAAGACATTAGGATGTCCACTGTAAATATGCAGTTCTTTAAACTGTTTCCTCAAATCAAAAGAAAAATAATCAAGTACATAAATAAACTTATTTTTTTTTGGTACAAAACTAAATTAAGTTAGAATACATAGAATATCAATCAATGCTTGCTTATAATCCTTAAATTATTTGAATAGTTTTACCACAGTTGGTATAGTGTCCGGCTGGGATCGTGTTTTTTCGAGTGATTTCGGGTTTTTCGAGTGTGAACACGTTTTTTTGAGTGAATATTATCAAAAATGTAAACAAACAGACTACCTTCCTGGTAAGACGTAAAAAAAGATGCTAGAACCTTATATACAAGATCATAGAAGGAAGGTAAATTAGTATTTGTGATAAAAAGATATTATGAACTCTACATTATTTTGCGTCTAATTTAGCTCTATAATGCTTTATTTCAAAATAAGGATTATAAAGCCATTTTTTGTACACATTCCAATGCAAATGTCAACGGAAACGCATACATGGAATCTATATATACTAAGATATACAGATACTTTACAAGAATTCTTGTTTTTTGTATTGAAAAGAACATTTTGGAGAGTAAATTCATTTTTACATGTCCGCGTTTTTTCGAGAGCAGTCGTGTTTTTTTCGAGTGCGTCCAAGCTTATTTTATCGAGTGAAAAAAAAATTCCTATGCCTTTAAATGAAATACGTTTGTCAGTGCATTTAAGTTTAAAAAAACAATGAAAAGGCCCAAATAAAGTATTTTTCAAAGCACGAAACAATGCATTAAACCAGTTTGATAATGCTGTATTAACACGTACATTCCATAAAAGGCATCGTTCATTTGTATTCAGAAATTTTCATGCTAGTACCGAAATGGATTTCATATGGTAAATATTTCGTGATGTAAACAATCTTTATGTTAGCTCAGACATGTTGGATAGAGACGTAAGTACACATAGTTTGTAATGAGGGTAAATGTGTGTTTTTAACGGAAAATACATCCTAAATGTTTCATTTACTATGTGTCTTGGTGGTAATATGTTTTATCGTTCTAGAAATGGAAATCAAAATTAATGTTCGAATGCTCCTACCGTGAAGAGGGGTCTGACCAAGCATAGCATATGCTTGGTCACACAGGAATAAATCACGATCATAGCTTCATTTCCATCAGAAATTAAAATTGACAATGTATATTTGTGAGTTTACCTCGAAGGGTGACTGGGGAATATAAAAATGGTCACTTAGGTCCTCTTCCGACCGACAGTAAAACCCTTGCCAATGTCCGGCTGTGCGGGATGTTCAAGTACACAGCCACATCCGGTCAGAATGGGGCGTGAAGAGAGAGTTTCACGCTCACTATAAGTTAAGGGGTCCATAGGTGGCCTGTTGCAAGGCAAAATATCTGTCCATATCCAATATACCCTAATTTTCAGTGACAGTCTAAATTTCCCGACCTTCATCCCGAACATCCTCGGTTGCAGGACCTACCTTTTGGATTTATTGTTGATTTGTTCTCGTCCTGAACTTGCACGAAATATTTTCCACTGGACGTTAAGCAACCAACAATGAATCATTAAACATTGTTCGTTTATAAATTTAAAAATCATAAAGAAACTAAGGTTTCAATTCATCAGGCAAAGTTGATCTTAGATGGATTGGCTATATTTTTAAGGTACTTTTGGTGATATAGCTCTTCAAATATTTCGGTTCTTCTACATCCTTGGCTTTTAATATTCGGCTTTGAGCATTCCGGAAGAAGGTAAATCCGGAAAAGCGCTTCGAACGCATGAAATTTATAAAATGTTGATTTCATTTTTTTATTAGATATTCCATTCAATTCAATTGTTATTGTATTTTTTTAGGGGGTTGGGAGGGGGGATGGGGCACTTTAAGTAGAATATTTTTTATTTATATTTTTCTTATTTTTACTTCTGTTGCTTAGTTTTCTTGCTCCTATGTTTTTTCGTCACTGTTATCAAATAAAAATAATATTATTGATTTAAAAAAAAAACAAAGGTAGCATGAAATGAATTTGAAAATATTATGAATCCGTGCACTCGGTTCTAAAAACCGATTTAAAAGCGACCCAATGATTACTTAGATATCGTAATATTGCAAGATTATGATAAAAATGTTTTCAGAACAGAAAGTAATCATTAAATTGAAAAGGGTTAAATTTGATCAACATAGTACTATGTTTTTGGGACTTATTAAGAATACATAATATTGTCCATCGCTTAATTACAGTTACAAACTATAAAAAGTCAGTTTTAAGCCCTGGAATGTTTCTTTTTTATTCACATTTTTATTTAAAAACCCGGACCATCTGTTGAAAAACCTGGACGTTTTTTAAAATTTGTTGCTCTCGAAAAAACACGGACAATATGAAACACTGAATTGTAAGTGAACTACAAGGAAATTGTGCGTCATTTGTGCTCAAAATATGTATAGCATTCAGAATAAGATGAAGAGTCACGAATAAAACTATTATAGTCGCTAAAATAGCAGTAAATCGATCTGATCGCATGTAATATCACCCGAAGAAACCTGATCTACACTCGAAAAAAATGAACCGATTCACTCGAAAAAAACACGATCTCAACCGGACACAATTTATACCTCCCGTCTTTACATGCATTTTGGAATTTTATGAAGAAAGGTTATTATGTTTTTTTGCGACCCTGCTTTTTGTAATGTATTGTTATTTCATTTTTCTTACCTTCGCTGTGGTCCACAGAGCTCAGTATCATCAATATTATAACCTTAATAGCTTGTTTCATGTCTTTCAGAATAGGATTGTTATCAAGTTTTACAGACGTCATTTACATTAAAATTACTAAATGTAATCTCTATCGGAGACTTATAATGATTTTATAAAGGTTTGGTGTTGTATGAAATAATTAAATTAAACGGCTGAGTATTAACTTGTTTATATACTTGTATGAAATGTTTAAGGAAGTTTCAATATACTCAATATACTCAACATAAGAAAATAAGCATTACTTTCATTTGAAGATTTAATTTTGAATGTATGATTTTATTGATATTTTTGCATAATTAAGGTACATGAACAAAATATACAAGAAAACGGCAAATAGAAATTTTGAATAAATAAAAAATTGCTTCAGTTGATCCTACGCGAAAGTTTAATTCTTCATATTCAAAATCTTATACATTCCGTGGTTTTAAGATATCGACTCGTAAACCTTGTAGAATATGAGAAATTATGAGGATTATTCTTAGATTATTCAATTTTGGATGTAATACGTCTTCTGGTTGGCTATACATTTTTTGGTCTGTCAGCTCATAGACAAAATCTTGTCATGTGACCATGACGCAATCAACGTTTTTTTCATAATTTACTCCTTAAAAATGGAATTTTGAATTAAATTATAAGGAATGACTGTAATATTTTTTTCTGTCAATTCGAAATAACCTGAAAAATATGGTGCACACTTTTGAATAACCGCTACGCGGATTATTAAGTATGAAAGAAGGCAAATGCATTATTTTTTTTTTTTTTAAATATTAGTGAATATTATTTCATGTACTCTTACTTAGTGGTGTGAACAACTTATGGCAAGATACTAAACAATATTTCATTCTGAGCTTTAGAAAAAAATATTTTGAGAAAGTAATATTAAATATCGTATAAAATCTAAATATGATTGAAATGAATCGAGATATAATGGGACATTTCATATTTAAACATTTCAAACCTTCTCAAGCAACAACCATTTTGATAACAGAACTGCTAAACAAAAGCGAGAATCTGCTAATGAAAATAACTTACTCTTCTAACACTATTTCTGCATCGTGAATCCTAGAAAGTTGTTATGACTGTTTCCGATGCATGCTATTGACCACTACGTCAAGCATCTGTTACTCATAACTTATCGAAAATATAAGATGCTATGGTTTACACTGGAAACAACTAGCAATAAGGATAGTGTGTGTGGTATGTTTAATTAGTATTAATTAAAGGAGATGTAGGGTATACGGAAGAGACACCTAGAGGTTAGCATAAGGACTTCGACAATACATATATGTCTACACAAGTTACCTCTAATTTTAATCCAATGTGTGAAGCCTGGCATACCTTTTACAAAACCAGATACCTCTAGTCTTAACCTAAAGCATGTCGCCTGACATATCTTTTACTAAAGATGATATCTTTAAGTTTAATCCAAACTGCCTTCTCGCCCGAATTACCTAATAAAAACAAGCTACCTCTAGTTTTAGCCCAGGAATTCGGGTACACAACTGTTAAGTGTGCATTACATTAGATAGTTTGAAATAAACGAAATAAATTGCAACCAAATTTTACTACCATATTACAGTTTTATTTATTTTTTATTTCAGGCAATTCCATAGTGTTGGCTTGGTTTTTCCAAACTTTTGGCCATCAGTGTACTTGATGCAGCAAAATTCCTTTTGACTAATAATTTAATGTAAGTATGATTTTTTTACTTTGTTCTCTGTTTCAAGAATTTGTTTCAAAATTTAAAAGAGTAACTACATACAAACTGTTTCACTATTCTTTTAAAATCATTCTTCACCTGGTTTCTTTCGACATCTCCATTTAACACGTAAACACACAGCTGATCCAGGACATGGTTTTTTAAATACGGGGACAGATGTGTCTAATAAACACGATGTATTCTCATCACAAAGTTCTTTAACTTCACTAAGAAAATTGTTTTTAGTTCCACAAGTTATCTTTTTTTTGCGTCTTTTCCTTCCAAACCGACCAAAGGTTGCCTCTGTAACTTTTATAATTCTTTCCTTTTTGCAAACAATTCGATTGGTCTTGCAAATGGTGCGAGTTTTTGCTGAAAGAGGGGAATGTCAATATTCTACAATTCATATACGTACATCTTTGATATGAACATATACGCACACCTTTGATAAAATAAGTATACAATGATGAAAATACTTATAAGCATTGGCGCATATAGATTCCATGTGAAACCGGAGAACAACCAAATCTCTTTTAAAAATTACATGATTAAAACTAGATGTATTTCATTCTAGAACAATTGTTATTTGAATATTTTCTACATTGATTTATATTTTTTGTCTTCGTAGTTTTTTTTTTTTTTATTTCATATATATTTTACCAATGTTCTCCTCTCGGAGTATTGCTATTAATTTTCCAAGATTTTCATTAAGTTACTGTCATTCCTACCTGTCAAAAATTCTAATTGGCTTAAAATAAGAACTGAAAAAAATCCTAAATGTAGAATTCGCATCGTTATTTTATGAAACCAGTTGTATAAATATTAATAATCATGAATATTAACATTAATAATCATAAATATTTGATAACCAATGACGCATTCATGTAGAAATAAAGCGATTACTTCTGCAAGATGAACATATCATGATTCTTTAAATTGTAGTTGATATCTATCAAACTGTTATGTTAATTACAATTTTTTGGAATCTAGTTAATAATTAAAATAAGCAAAATTAACTTAGAGCAAATTATCTACATACTCTCGATCTCAGACTTTTTTTTTGGAAGAAGTAAATGATGTTCTATTATGTTTGTTTGTTTTTTCTTTTCTTTCTTTTCTTAATTTTATGATTTCTATTTGGAATGGTTTTAAACAATACATGACACATCGTGTTGTGCATATGCTTGTGTATTCGATAAAAAGATCTACAGAGTTTGTGATATATAGTTGATTGGAACATGCAAAATAAATAAGATAAATGTCAATCAAATTCGTGCAATATCTACAAATCTTGCTTCCCGTCATAAAGCATTGGAATGAATGGAAGTAATTAGGAAATGTCTTCATTAAAATGAACTTTTTTTTCTTAGCGTACATGGTGCAATACTTTTTTCAAACTTTATCAAAACTAATCAAACTATTAATATATGAAGAAAAAATGACTTAATTTCACATGAAATGGGTAATCTCATCAAATATTTTACAATTGTATGTAAAATATATTATATATACAATCATATTTGTAACATGTTTTACCAGATTACAATAACTACAATGTGCATATTAAAGACTTGCGTATTACACTTCTCTTATTAAATTAAATACAGCAAAAAAAAAAATGGCTCATAAAATGACGGGTTGACATTTGTTTTCAATTCCTCTCTCTTATAGTGTAAAATCGATTGCAATACACCACCATGGATTACAGATTTGAGATAGTTTGTATTTTTCTTCTACAAACAATGATAATGACAAGCCAAGGTCAGTGTAATTAGTAATAATTCTAGTAATAAAATATCTACAAATGTAGAACCTTAAAAAAAAACAATTTTATAGAAAAGGTCCAGAAAATGGGCCTGCTATCAAAGAGACCTGATAGCTAGAATTAATGGCTGTTCTGATTTTTATCGTATGTTCTTTAATGATCTTTAATTAACCTTTTGATATTCCAATGATAGATAAAACAAGGAGAAGGATGAGATCTCTAATCAGTTATCTCGTAAGTTATATCTAATAATATTTATTCGTGGATTAATATATTTGATGAAGATACAGACTTTAAAACATAATCATTTGAAATTATTCAATAAAGTCATAGTTATTACTCAGTATGTTTCTTTACAAAAACACAAGTTACCAGTTTAACATTTGTGATTGGTCTATTTTCCCTATTATCAACATCAAAAGAAAAAAAAATGTGATGTAACTGTGTAACTTGCAAATGTAGCAATTATTTCTCGAGGTTTATCACCAAATCTAGTGACTATATTTTTAAATAGTTTTTTTTAAGTTTTTTTGTAATAAAAGGTATTCAAATTCTTACTATTTGTTAAAAAAAATTATAAAAGAAAGGTCGCAGCTCTCGACTGTTTTTGTATAAGATGTATTTGTTTTTTTACAGTTAAATAGGTGCTTCAACGAAAACTATAGTGTAAATGGTAATTTTTTAAACACAAATATTCATGTTAAGCTGCAGTTTTACTGCTTTTAAATATCTTAGTATATCTAAAATATTTTTTTCCATAAAAGTATTTAGTAAAAAAGAATATGATAGTTCAAAATACTTTTAAGTTCTTTACTGGGCTAAACAAAATTCTTAAAAGACGTGCAATTAGCAGCAGGAAGAACCAAGTTCTGTTCTGTTCGATATAGTAACGCTTTGAATTTTTCATCCACGAAAATGCATAAAAGAAGTAATGTTTAAAACCATAAAAAGCAGGGAATATCCAAGATAACTCTTACCGCAACGATAAAAGTTTATAATCGTACCGCAATGATTAAAAGGTTATAATCGTAACAATGATAAAAGGTAATAATCATACCGCAACGATAAAAGGTTATAATCGTACCACTATGATAAAAGGTAATAATCGTACCGCAATAATAAAAGGTTATAATCGTTACTAAGTTAAAAGGTAATAATCGTTGCACAATGATAAAAGGTTATAATCCTACCGAAACGATAAAAGGTTACAATCGTACCACAATGACAAAAGGTTATAATCGTACCACAATGATTAAAGTTATAATCGTACCAAAATGATTAAAGGTAATAATCATATCAAAATGATAAAAGGTTATAATCGTATCGCAATGATAAAAGGTTATAATCGTACCACAATGATAAAAGGTAATAATCGTACCGCAACGATAACAGGTAATAATCGTACCACAACGATAAAAGGTTATAATCGCACCGCAACGATGAAAGGTTATAATAGTACAACAACGATGAAAGGTTATAATCGTACCACAATGATGAAAGGTAATAATCGTACCACAATGATGAAAGGTTATAATCGCACCACAATGATAAAAGGTTATAATCGTACCGCAACGATAAAAGGTTATAATCGTACCACAACGATAAGTATAGATTCTACAACTGCATCGAGTGTGATACGATATTTATCCACTCGAGACAGTTAAATTTTCAAATTTAAAACGCGAGGCTCGCCAAGCGTTTTAAATATTTAAAATTTAACTGTCGAGAGTGGATAAATATCGTATTACACGAGATTTGGTGGTGGAATCTGTTTCTCTAATGATTTTCTAACAATATGCAGGCAAACTTATTCCTTCTTTTCGAATGATCTACAAAAAGATGTGTTCTTTCTATGTCACGTCATTAGGCATGGTCGCCTTTTTTCATGCCGTTACAATAGGAAATTCAGAGGAAAGCAAGAAAATTCGACGTCATAATCGGATTTTAACCAATGAAGAACTGAGATCAAACGAACCACACGTTGATTAATTTTTTTTATACAATGGATGCAGAAAGGGATAAATTGACAAAGAATTAGAGAAAAGGTTATAATCGTACCACAATGATAAAAGTTTATAATCGTACCACAATGATGAAAGGTTATAATCGTACCACAGTGATGAATGGTAGTAATCGTACGAAATGATAAAAGGTAACAATCGTACCACAATGATAAAAGTTAATAATCGTACCACAATGATTAAAGGTTATAATCGTACCACAATGATAAAAGGTAATAATCGTAACACAATGATGAAAGGTTATAATCGTACCGCAACGATAAAGGTTATAATCGTACCACAACTGCATAAAGTGTGATACGATATTTATCCAATGAGAAAGTTAAATCGTACCAAATTACAATGATAAAAGGCGATAATCGCCACAATGATTTGTCAATAATACCCTTACCACTGCATCCAATGTATAAATAAATTAATCTACCACTGGTTCGTTTGATCTCAGATATTCAAATTTTCAAATTTGACAGTTAGGCTTTTCAAATTTAAAACGCGAGGTTCGCTCTCGCGTTTTAAATATTTAAATTTAACTGTCGAGAGTATAAATATCGTATTACACGAGATTTGGCGGTGGAATCTGTTTCTCTAATGATTTTCTAACAATATGCAGGCAAACTTATTCCTTCTTTTCGAATGATCTACCAAAAGATGTGTTCTTTCTATGTGACGTCATTAGGCATGGTCGCCTTTTTCCATGCCGTCACAAGAGGAAATTCAGAGGAAAGCAAGAAAATTCGACGTCATAATCGGATTTTAACCAATGAAGAACTGAGATCAAACGAACCACACGTTGATTAAATTTTTTTATACAATGGATGCAGAAAGGGATAAATTGACGAAGAATTAGAGAAAGGGTTATAATCGTACCGCAATGATGAAGGGTTATAGTCGTACCACAATGATAAAAGGTTATAATCGTACCGCAATGATAAAACGTTATCATCGTTACAATGATAAAAGGTTATAATCGTACCACAATGATAAAAGTTTATATTCGTGCCACAATGATAAAAGGTTATAATTGCAACGCAATGATAAACCGAAATAAGAACGTTTATGTTTGGAAAGTTTGCAACGCAATGATAAACCGAAATAAGAACGTTTATGTTTGGAAAGTTTGCAATAAGAAAAATGAAGAAAGTTCTGTTTATTCAATTCGCATTCTATCACAAGAATTTTCTATCAATTATACTTCAAGATATGGAGCATTTTTTTGTTTTTTTTTTTTATTTTTTTTTTATATTTATCCAAGCTACAAGAAAAAAGATCCGACATTTAAAACTTATAACTACTTACTTAATGAAAAAGTCAATCTGTTCAATCAGCATGGTTCTTTCTGTTTATTAACAATTTGGCAAAAAATCTACAAACAGGTGGAATTTTGATATCTACATCTATTTTGTGCGGAATAAATCAGAATAGATAATATTTTATTTATAATTTAGATGTGGCGAAGGTCATTTGTGAGAATGAGAAATCAACCATAGATTGCAAAGGCCGGGAAATCGTTGTAGTCAATGCTTTCTTCGGACGTAGAGATAGCACTACTTGCCTAAAGGCAGGATGGAAAAACGAAAATTGTGAATCAGGAGCAAAATCAGCCGTCACACAAAAATGTTTCCGCAAGCAAAGTTGCGATCTTGAGGCTAAAAGTTCTACGTTTGGGAATGAGTGTATTAATACGGCAAATTACCTGAATGTTACGTACAGATGCAAAGGTATGTCTAGTTTATAGGAAATGCAAATAAGATAATTATGCTTATTCATGGGTGTCCTTAAATATATTTTTCAATGCTAAAAGGAAAACGATTATGCCGATAGAACTTCGTTACTGTTTAGTTGCGTTAATCATCTACGCTGTGGAATCGTGGAAGGATTTGATCCCAAAATCGAGACTAAGACTTCAAAATTGTTATTTGCTACTTTTCCACCAAGCATAAGGCATTTTAGGAGTAATAGCACAAACTGGTTCGATTTAAGTGATAATGTTGAAACCGGTAGGTTGGCATGTCTTCATGTTGACTGTATTCTTGTTAGTACATATGACATCTTACTCAGTTTATCAGTCCTTTGTCCAAAACATGGTAAACTCACATGTTATTTTTTCAAATTACCGATCTACTTATGTATGTTGTATTTACAACTGCAAGTCAAAAAACATTCAGTCACTTATTCGTACAGTTTGTTGACAATTACGAAAGTTTGAATAAAATAAAATCTAAGAAAATGAATTTATGAATTAAAAAATTTTAAAATATACTGCCGTTCATCTAATTTTTTACTCTATAAAAAAAACTGTGAGAAGAAGAAATTTTTACTGCCACATAAAATATGATTAATTGTATCCGGAAGGGTAAGCAAAAACTGTGAGAAGAAGTCTAATTCGGTAAGTCAATACGTGAAAAAAGTATGAAAATGTCGAGGTAGGGTAATATGTCTTCTTGTGACATGTTACCTTGTGAGTTAGCACGTTGAAAATCTGATTCAGCCTAGCGTGTTTTAGTACCAAACATTGTATATTCATTATACATTAACGTGTAACTTTCTTGAATATATTTGTCACTGGACGTTCAGCAACAGTCAATAAATCAATCAATCAAATAATCCTATATCGTTAGCAATCTTTTCAAATTACATCTCCTTAAAGTGGTCCATATAATACACTATAAACAATTTCCTTGAAATCAAGCATTTATGAAAGAACAGAATTTTATATTTTATGATTATGTACTTAACCTGCACAGTTGTAAAACGGTAAGATATTTTTTCAGATTACCCTACCAATTTAGTTCTCTGTCAGAATTATGAAGCAAAACTTATTTGTCCTCAACATCTGGCAATATATATTACTAAAGGATTTTTCGGACGAAGTAATAAAGTCACATGTTTCGTTGGTAATGTCGGAAATACAAAATGCAGTGCCTCTGGCGTTGAAGAGAAGTTAAGAACACTGTGTAATGGTAAAAGAGAATGCTCGTTGTCCGCAGAAAATAACAAGTTTGGTAATCCTTGCCCGGGATTTACAAAGTATTTAGAGTTGCAATATAAATGTGTTTCGATAAAACTTGCATCATCACCAGCAATATTAAATAAAGGTAAGACTGTGTGTCGATAATCAACATGTATTTGGTAGGAGATCGCGATATTAACTATTACAACAAACTAACAAAAATATTACAAGTGGCATAACTCTAAATCTCTCCGTTTAAAGCGCTGAGAAACATTTAGTTGAAATAATATAAATGCTATGGGTAAATGATAAGAGTTCAGGCTTTAAAATATGTTGTTTTTTTAATACTGATGCATTATGTTTTGAATTTTTTAATACTTTAGTTATTAACCAATGACTTTTTTATTACAAATGTTTCTTTTACGCTATTCGTGTATTCAAACAGTCCTCTCTCCTTATTATTTACATTGACCCTTAGACATAATAAAGTCAGGTGTCAAAAACGAAGCAGATAAATCTTACCCAAAAAGAACACCCGATGAGATTTCGTAGTACCTATTTTCTTTTTCCGTTTTATCGAGTTGCCCGAATTCATTGTGTTCATTGAACCTTTAGAATTTGTTTTCCCTCTTAAAATAATTCGCCATATTCTACATTTGATAAATTAACGGATTATTTGGACATCAATGATCTTCCAATGGTTTTATTGCTATTATGTGTATAAGAAATTAGACATATATAATTGTGGCGCAGGACCCTTTCTGACTTTGTCAGTATTCCAGTTTCTGGTGTTATCTCCTTAAAATTCTCAAGGGGCTAAATTGAGTGTAGTGACTGATAATAATGCTGCTTAATAAATCAATTTACTGTATCATTTCAAATGGATCCCCAGACATATAAATATATCGAGATAATGATTAAATTATATCGATATAACGATATAATTATATAGAGATAACGAAATAAATATATCGATATAACGATATAAATATCGAAATAACGATATAAATATATCGAGATAACGATTTAATTATATCGAAACAACGATATATATATATTGCATGGTTTATAACCTCCTATTGTCGATATCTCCTGTTTAGATAATTTGGATGTTACTAGAATATCTTTGAGGTTTTGGGTCTACGGTAAGCCATGACGGGAGGTGATGGAAAAATCTCTTTAAGGAAGGATCATTTTCAATAAGACGCCAGTGTTTGTGGACAATAGATGAAAGATTTGTCAGGTCAGGATGAAAGCTGACAACAAATGGAATTTTATTTGTCTGGGCCGTCTTCTCTTTGTATTCAAGTAGGTTTGATACGATATTTATCCACTCGAGACAGTTAAATTTTCAAATTTAAAACGCGAGGCTCGCCGAGCGTTTTAAATATTTAAAATTTAACTGTCGAGATTGTGGTGGAATCTGTTTCTCTAATGATTTTCTAACAATTTGCAGGCAAACTTATTCCTTCTTTTCGAATGATCTACAAAAGATGTGTTCTTTCTATGTGACGTCATCAGGCATGGTTGCCTTTTCATGCCGTCATAATAGGAAATTCAGAGGAAAGCAAGAAAATTCGACGTCATAATCGGATTTTAACCAATGAAGAACTGAGATCAAACGAACCACACGTTGATTAATTTTTTATACAATGGATGCAGAAAGGGATAAATTGACAAAGAATTAGAGAAAGGTTAAAATTGTACCACAATGATAAAAGTTTATAATCGTACCACAATGATTAAAGGTTATAATCGTACCACAATGATAAAAGGAAATAATCGTACCACAATGATAAAGGTTATAATCGTACCACAATGATAAAAGTTTATAATCGTACCACAATGATTAAAGGTTATAATCGTACCACAATGATAAAAGGTAATAATCGTAACACAATGATGAAAGGTTATAATTGTACCGCAACGATGAAAGGTTATAATCGTACCACAGTGATGAATGGTAGTAATCGTACGAAATGATAAAAGGTAACAATCGTACCACAATGATAAAAGTTAAAAATCGTACCACAATGATAAAAGGTTATAGTCGTCCACAATGATACAAGGTTATAATCGTACCACAATGATAAAAGGTTATAATCGTACCACAATGATAAAAGGTTATAATCGTACCATAATGATAAATATAGATTCTACCACTGCATCGAGTGTGATACGATATTTATCCACTCGAGAAAGTTAAATTTTCAAATTTAAAACGCGAGGTTCGCCGAGCGTTTTAAATATTTAAATTTAACTGTCGAAATTTATAAATATCGTATTACACGAGATTTGGCGGTGGAATCTATTTCTAATGATTTTCTAACAATTTGCAGGCAAACTTATTCAATCTTTTCGAATGATCTACCAAAAGATGGGTTCTTTCATCAGGCATGGTCGCCTTTTTCATGCCGTCACAATAGGAAATTCAGAGGAAAGCAAGAAAATTGGACGTCATAATCGGATTTTAACCAATGAAGAACTGAGATCAAACGAACCACACGCTGATTAAATTTTTTATACAATGGATGCAGAAAGGGATAAATTGACGAAGAATTAGAGAAAGGTTTATAGTCGTACCACAATGATAAAAGGTTATAATCGTACCGCAATGATAAAAGGTTATCATCGTTACAATGATAAAGGTTATCTTCGTTACAATGATAAAGGTTATAATCGTACCACAATGATAAAAGTTTATATTCGTGCCACAATGATAAAGGTTATAATTGCAACGCAATGATAAACCGAAATAAGAACGTTTATGTTTGGAAAGTTTGCAACGCAATGATAAACCGAAATAAGAACGTTTATGTTTGGAAAGTTTGCAATAAGAAAAATGAAGAAAGTTCTGTTTATTCAATTCGCATTCTATCACAAGAATTTTCTATCAATTATACTTCAAGATATGGAGCATTTTTTTTTTTTTTTTTTTAATTTCTTTGTTATATTTATCCAAGCTACAAGAAAAAGATCCGACATTTAAAACTTATAACTACTAACTTAGTGAAAAGTCAATCTGTTCAATCAGCATGGTTCTTTCTGTTTATTAACAATTTGGCAAAAATCTACAAACAGGTGGAATTTTGATATCTACATCTACTTTGTACGGAATAAATCAGAATAGATAATATTTTATTTATAATTTAGATGTGGCGAAGATCATTTGTGAGAATGAGAAATCAACCATAGATTGCAAAGGACGGAAATCGTTGTAGTCAATGCTTTCTTCGGTCGTAGAGATAGCACTACTTGCCTAAAGGCAGGATGGAAAATCGAAAATTGTGAATCAGGAGCAAAATCAGCCGTCACACAAAATGTTTCCGCAGGCAAAGTTGCGATCTTGAGGCTAAAAGTTCTACTTTTGGGAATGAGTGTACTAATACGGCAAATTACCTGAATGTTACGTACAGATGCAAAGGTATGTCTAGTTTAAAGGAAATGCAAATAAGATAATTATGCTTATTCATGGGTGTCCTTAAATATATTTTCTATGCTAGATGTAAACCGATTATGCCGATAGAACTTCGTTACTGTTTAGTTGCGTTAATCATCTACGCTGTGGAATCGTGGAAGGATTTGATCCCAGAATCGAGACTAAGACTTCAAAATTATTTGCTACTTTTCCACCAAGCATAAGGCATTTTAGGAGTAAGAGCACAAACTGGTTCGATTTAAGTGATAATGTTGAAACCGGTAGGTTGGAATGTCTTCATGTTGACTGTATTCTTGTTAGTACATATGATATCTTACTCAGTTTATCAGTCCTTTGTCCAAAACATGGTAAACTCCCATGATGTTTTTACAAATTACCGATCTACTTATGTATGTTGTATTTACAACTGCAAGTCAAAAACATTCAGCCACTTATTCGTACAATTTGTTGAAAATTACGAAAGTTTGAATAAAATAAAATCTAAGAAAATGAATTTATGAATTAAAAAATTTTAAAATATACTGCCGTTCATCTAATTTTTTACTGCCACATAAAATATGATTAATTGTATAAAAAAAACTGTGAGAAGAAGAAATAATACAAAAGTATGAAAGAGGGACGAAAGACACCAGAGGGACAGTCAAACTCATAGATCGAAAACAAACCGACAACGCCATGGCCAAAAACAAAAGACAAACAGACAAACAACAGCACAGATGACACAACATAGAAAACTAAAGACTAAGCAACACGAACCCCACCAAAAACTGGGGTGATCTCAGGTGCTCCGGAAGGGTAAGCAGATCCTGCTCCACATGTGGCACCCGTCGTGTTGCTTATGTTATTACAAATCCGGTAAATAGTCTAATTCGGTAAGTCACATTCGTGAAAAGGGAAGGGTATTGTAGTTAATGAAAATGTCGAGGTAGGGTAATATGTCTTCTTGTGACATGTTACCTTGTGAGTTAGCACGTTGAAAATCTGATTCAGCCTAGCGTGTTTTAGTACCAAACATTGTATATTCATTATACATTAACGTGTAACTTTCTTGAATATATTTGCCACTGGACGTTCAGCAACAGTCAATAAATCAATCAATCAAATAATCCTATATCGTTAGCAATCTTTTCAAATTACATCTCCTTAAAGTGGTCCATATAATACACTATAAACAATTTCCTTGAAATCAAGCATTTATGAAAGAACAGAATTTTATATTTTATGATTATGTACTTAACCTGCACAGTTGTAAAACGGTAAGATATTTTTCAGATTACCCTACCAATTTAGTTCTCTGTCAGAATTATGAAGCAAAACTAACTTGTCCTCAAAATCAGGAGATATATATTACTAAAGGATTTTTCGGACGAAGTAATAAAGTCACATGTTTCGTCGGTAATGTCGGAAATACAAAATGCAGTGCCTCTGGCGTTGAAGAGAAGTTGAGAACACTCTGTAATGGTAAAAGAGAATGCTCGTTGTCCGCAGACAATAACAAGTTTGGTAATCCTTGCCCGGGATTTACAAAGTATTTAGAGCTGCAATACAAATGTGTTTCGATAAAACCGGCATCATCACCAGCAATAGTAAATAAAGGTAAGGCTGTGTGTCGATAATCAACACGTATTTGGTAGGAGATCGCGATATTAACTATTACAACAAACTAACAAAATATTACAAGTGGCATAACTCTAAATCTCTCCGTTTAAAGCGCTGAGAAACATTTAGTTGAATTAATATAAATGCTATGGGTAAATGATAAGAGTTCAGGCTTTAAAATATGTTGTTTTTTTATTTTTTGATACTGATGCATTATGTTTTGAATTTTTAATACTTTAGTTATTAACCAATGACTTTTTATTACAAATGTTTCTTTTACACTATTCGTGTATTCAAACAGTCCTCTCCTTATTATTTCATTGACCCTTAGATATAATAAAGTCAGGTGTCAAAAAGAAGCAGATAAATCTTACCCAAAAGAACACCTTTCGTAGTACCTATTTTCTTTTCCATTTTATCGAGTTGCCCGAATTCATTGTGTTCTTTGAACCTTTAGAATTTGTTTTCCTCTAAAAATAATTCGCCATATTCTACATTTGATAAATTAACGGATTATTTGGACATCAATGATCTTCCAATGATTTTATTGTTATTATGTGTATAAGAAATTAAACATATATAATTGTGGCGCAGGACCCTCTCTGACTTTGTCAGTATTCCAGCTTCTGGTGTTATCTCCTTAAAATTCTCAAGGGGCTAAATTGAGTGTAGTGACTGATAATAATGCTGCTTATAAATCAATTTACTGTATCATTTCAGATGGATCCCCAGACATATAAATATATCGAGATAACGATTAAATTATATCGATATAACGATATAATTATATAGAGAAAACGAAATAAATATATCGATATAAATATGGAAATAACGATATAAATATATCGATATAGCGATTTAATTATATCGAAATAACGATATATATATATATATATATATATATATATATAAATGTCTAAGAATATAACTTAAACACGCTAATTAATACATTAAAAGTTCTATTAGATTTTAAATAGAAATACGCAATATTTCGCTAAACAAATTAGCTTCATCAGGCGTTTGCATCTCTCAAGGTGAAATCGGATGCATGACAAAAAATATTTTGTAGCTCAAACTACACAGAATTTTAGTAAAGTTTAACATATTAATTGATGTTCTATAAAAAATATGTTTGTAGCTACAACTACATAAAGTTGGAGTAAAGTTTAACATATTTATTGATGTTCGATAAATTGTATGAATTTCTATAAATTAATTTGTATGATTTCAAGATTGTTATTTAGATCTGTTTTAAATCTTTTTCGTCTCTCTCATTGAGTCCATCAGGTTCAAGAGTTCGTAACTGGTGCATCCAAAATCCTCTCTTTTTGTCTTCCTTGTGTATCCCAATTTTGGTTTTCTCAATGATTTGAAATGTGACGTTTTCAAAATCATGCCCTGCTCTTAAAAGATGTCTTGTGATTGGGCAGTTTCTTTCTTTTGTATAAAATGACCGATGGTTATTTAGTCGGATGTTAAATGATGTTTCTGTTTCACCAACATATTGCAACTTGCAAGTTCCACACGTTAGAACATAAATACAATTTTGCGTTTTGCAATTTGATGTTATAAATATGTTGTATTTTTCTTTGTGACTGTGCTGACGAATTGGGTTTCGATGTTAGCGACTTTGCAGCACTTACAATTGCCCTTCTGCATGGTTTATAACCTCCTATTGTCGATATCTCCTGTTTAGATAATTTGGATGTTACTAGAATATCTTTGAGGTTTTGGGTCTACGGTAAGCCATGACGGAGGTGATGGAAAAATCTCTTTTAAGGAAGGATCATTTTCAATAAGACGCCAGTGTTTGTGGACAATAGATGAAAGATTTGTCAGGTCAGGATGAAAGCTGACAACAAATGGAATTTTATTTGTCTGGGCCGTCTTCTCTTTGTATTCAAGTAGGTTTGTTCGGTCTTTTCTTTTGCTTTATCGAAAGCTTCTGAAATATTTTGTTCTTATAACCTCTTGATTTAAGTTGTTGTCTGAGTTGTCCCAAACGGTGGTTTAGTTTTGATTCCGATGAACAAATCCGTTTTAACCTGATGGCTTGGCTGTACAGGATGCTCCGGGAACAGTGTTTTGGGTGACAACTCTTCGGAGAGAGAAATTGGTGTTTATCAGTTTTTGGTGTGAAGGTCGGTTTTCTTCAAATAATCTGTTGTATCTTGAATGTAGGATGGCATTGTTCTAACATTGCATTAGAACAATTGTTAGAACAATGCCATCCTACATTCAAGATACAACAGATTATTTGAAGAAAATGGATTCATTAAATCCTACCAAACAACACAATTTTGGTATCGATGGATGTGTCTTCTTTATACACCAATATTCCGAAAAATGAAGGAGTAGCCGCTTGTGAACAAGTATGGAACAATCGTAAGGATAAACATCCCCAACAGACTGTCTGGTTCAGTTGCTTAAACTAGTGCTCGAAAACAACAATTTTGTATTCAACGACCAGCACTACTTGCAGATTGACGGTACCAGTATGGGAACCAAAATGGCACCTTCTTTTGCCAATATTTTCATGGGGAGTCTCGAAGAACGCATCCTTTCGAGTGTACCATACAAACCATTGTCTTGGCTCCGTTATATTGATGACATCGACATCAAATGGAACGAAACTGCAGAACGTCTGCAAGAATTTCTTGATTTCTGTAATAACTGTCATCAATCTATAAAGTTCACATCTGAAGTTTCAAATGAGAAAATTGCGTTTCTCGACACCACCATAACTTTAGAAAACGCAGTCATGATAACCGACCTTCACACCAAAAACTGATAAACACCAATTTCTCTCCGAAGAGTTTTCACCCAAAACACTGTTCCCGGAGCATCCCGTACAGCCAAGCCATCAGGTTAAAACGGATTTGTTCATCGGAATCAAAACTAAACCACCGTTTGGGACAACTCAGACAACAACTTAAATCAAGAGGTTATAAGAACAAAAATATTTCAGAAGCTTTCGATAAAGCAAAAGAAAAGACCGAACAAACCTACTTGAATACAAAGAGAAGACGGCCCAGACAAATAAAATTCCATTTGTTGTCAGCTTTCATCCTGACCTGACAAATCTTTCATCTATTGTCCACAAACACTGGCGTCTTATTGAAAATGATCCTTCCTTAAAGAGATTTTCCATCACCTCCCGTCATGGCTTACCGTAGACCCAAAACCTCAAAGATATTCTAGTAACATCCAAATTATCTAAACAGGAGATATCGACAATAGGAGGTTATAAATCATGCGGAAGGGCAATTGTAAGTGCTGCAAAGTCGCTAACATCGAAACCCAATTCGTCAGCACAGTCACAAAGAAAAATACAACATATTTATAACATCAAATTGCAAAATGCAAAATTGTACTTATGTTCTAACGTGTGGAACTTGCAAGTTGCAATATGTTGGTGAAACAGAAACATCATTTAACATCCGACTAAATAACCATCGGTCATTTTATACAAAAGAAAGAAACTGCCCAATCACAAGACATCTTTTAAGAGCAGGGCATGATTTTGAAAACGTCACATTTCAAATCATTGAGAAAAACCAAAATTGGGATACACAAGGAAGACAAAAAAGAGAGGGATTTTGGATGCACCAGTTACGAACTCTTGAACCTGATGGACTCAATGAGAGAGACGAAAAAAGATTTAAAAACAGATCTAAATAACAATCTTGAAATCATACAAATTAATTTATAGAAATTCATACAATTTATCGAACATCAATAAATATGTTAAACTTTTACTCCAACTTTATGTAGTTGTAGCTACAAACATATTTTTATAGAACATCAATTAATATGTTAAACTTTACTAAAATTCTGTGTAGTTTGAGCTACAAAATATTTTTTGTCATGCATCCGATTTCACCTCGAGAGATGCAAACGCCTGATGAAGCTAATTTGTTTAGCGAAATATTGCGTATTACTATTTAAAATCTAATAGAACTTTTAATGTATTAATTAGCGTGTTTAAGTTATATTCTTAGACATTTATATGATTTTAATTCAGTAACTGTATCAGTTTATTTTCACAAACTGATCCACGCCTAAATAGATTGAATGTTGATTGTTGCTATTTTAGACATTATATATATATATATATATATATATAAATAAATTTGGTGTATTTACTGTCTTCTGATCGGTTAAAAGAATTACTTTTATTTTCAATGTTGTCAATTTTATGGAGACACACCCACTCTGACGTTGTGTATTCATACGCTAACATGTGTGTACGTTGTTATTGTTAATATAAATAATATAAAAAGTTCCTTGAGCCTTATTTTTGATAGAAATTTATTTATAATGAATGGCAATAATTTATTTTGAATTTATTGAACCATAAAATTAATTTTGACTCTTCACATTTAACATAATAGCTTCGCGGATTATTCAATGAAGAGTCATAAATTAATTTTATGGTTCAATAAATTCAAAATAAATAATACCATTCATTAAATATATCGAAATAACGATATATAAACATGCATTGAGATAACGATATAACATATTTTTAGGTCCCTATGGGCTTCCCTAGCCATGCAATACTGTCAAAACGATAGGACAAATTACCACCTGAAAAGATTATAACAGTTTGCCTATGGTTATAGCTTTTGAAAGGACACATTCCCTTGAATTTATTTCAAATCAGGGTTTAAATCATTACTTTGGCTTCAATTTTTTTTCGAAAAAGCAACATAAAAGAAACCATCATAATGCATGGAAATAACACCTGGATATGTTTTATTGTCTTTTTATTATCTGTCCCTAAAATTGATATACAAAATTTTAATTCTGGTATCTGTGATGAGTTTATGAACAAGGTTTTCTCCCCAAGGGTATAACCAGTCCAGTAGTCAGCATATTTATGTTGACATGAAATATGGTCATTCTTATAACTTATCTGTTTCCAAAACTTAGGATTTTCTTCCCAGGAATAGTTTACCTAAGCTGTACTTGACAAAACCTTTCGGAATTTTGGTCCTCAATGCTCTCCAACTTCGTACTTTATTTAACTTTTTAACTCACGAATTTTTTTTTGCGCGTCTTGCACGTCTTGCGTGCAAAATTTAAATTCTGGTATCTATGGTGTTTTCATCCTACTTGGAGCATTGTCTATCTGATTCCAATCAATTAATTTTGGTTAAGAATGTAAATTTTTACATAGGCATGTTCAAATGTGTAGCACTGAATTTTTGTCTGTTGTACTGATAACAATTCATACATGTTTCTATGCGTTAGGGACTACGGATTAAAATTAAAAAAAAAAAAAAACAGTTTAAAAATACTCGGGATTTTCATATTGTATTATTATGCTTGAAACTGACGAAGGCCATTCGTTGTGCAGAAATATTTTTCAATACGATATATTTCCTCTTATTCCAATACGATTATACGATCGTTGCACAAATCTTTAGACTTATCGATATAGTAGTTTCTTTCTCGCATACCAAATTACTTTCAATTTTCTTTGCATGAACATATGAACAATTATAAAAACATACAAAAGGACATTATTTAGGGTATAAGCTGTAGAAGTAGATTCTCACTAATTCTTAATCTAGAAATTGAATTCTATAGTCAATCTTAAAGAGATACAAACATTAGAATTCATTTCTTACAATTTAACCCAAAGTTACTAAGAGCTGTTAAGCAATCATGTATTGACATGAAAAATTAAAAAAAAAATGGCCAGAAAATGATCAAGTTGTCATCACTGAGTAGCATCCTTGCAAATCACTGATGGAAGGAGTGCACATGGTGTTGTCTTTTCGAACTCAATCTTGAACCTCTGTTCAGAGCAGGTGGATGACCAGTGGTCTGATAGGAGATTGAGATATATATATAAAGGTTTAGGGTTAGGTGTATTGAAACTTGGTTCAAACTAGGAAATACCTTTTCAAGTCATAAATACTAATGCAATTTTATATTTGTTCCATCTATTGACATCTAACTTCCATATTTCAAGATACCAAAGCTAATGTTATGCAAACAGCATTAAAATTATCATCGGGAAATTAATACTTTTGAGATCAACAAATCCAAACTGACACCATAAAGATATGCAAATACCTGCTAGGAACACTTGTGAATCGGAATGAATGCTATTTAGCCAATATCTTGGAGTTTTCTACCTTTCAAATTAACTAGTAGTTTCGTAGTTGCCCTTCCGTATCTATAAACACAGGTATTTTGAGTGAATATTTTTCGTTATAAAATTCTTCATCTTTTTACGTTTTATTTTGCAGACAAGCCTCGTTGGAAAGCGCTTACACTATGTCAGGGCGAAGATCATAAACTACGTTGTTACAAGAGGTATGGTAGAGTAATCGAGGTAGTAAAGGTTATGCATGGGAAGACTAATCTGGGAACTTGCGCAAAAGGAAGCAAAGCAACATGTGAATCTGTATTATCCAAACTTAGAAGACAATGTGACGATACACATATGTGTTCTATTCAGCCTTCCAGTTTTGGTTTAGTTGACCTCTGTCACGATAAATCGAGATATTTGAAGATAACATATAAGTGTAAGATAGGTAATGTAATTATAAAACATATCTGTTGTAATGTCACTATTCCTGGTATCTAATTATTAAAACCTGTAGGTTTGATCAAAGACAGAAATTCCCGATTTGTGAAAATATTTGATAAATTTCATCGTATATTGTTGGATATACCCATGTTAAACTTTGAAGGACAACAAATGATTATGATTTAGCTAGTTATTGTACATAAAGTGTTATTTAAGAATTTCTTTTCTATTTTCTTGTAATGTTTAGATAGATATTTTATAGTTTGACGCCAAATAAAGGCATCATAATGCTTTTCAGCTGTGTTTGAGTACTTTTGCATGCAAAGTAGTAATTAACTCTCGTGACCAAGTTTGAATTCGAAAGTCATGCATGGTCCAAGCTGCATAATCATTTAAACATATGGTTATATTTTCCATTTTAAACTTTTAAAATTTATGATGTACTGATCAAGTTTGACCTATAAAGGCTCCAAAGATAAATCTGAATAAACCATGGAGCATCTAAGTTTGAACAACGAGCTTGTGTGCGTTTATAAAAGTATAACAAAAATACCGAACTCCAAAGCAAATTAAAAAATGGGAGGTCCAGATAAACTGACCAAATCAAACGTTATCAATCAAAGGAATAAGTGAAAAACAACTGCCAATTTCCTGAATTGGTACAGTCATTTTCCGAAGAAAATTGTGAGTTAAACCTGGTTTTATAGCTAGCTAAACCTTCCACTTGTATGACAGTTGTTAATGGTTTCGTGAGTTATCATATCTTTTAAGTTTTATTGTATTAACCAACACTTCAAAACTTTGTTTTACTAGGATGTTCCCGTTCTCAATTTGAATGCAGATCAGATAGAACTTGTATATCAGAATCCTCCAAATGTAACGGTAAAAAGGAATGTTCAGATGGTAGTGACGAAGACAATTGCTTCTTAACAACAACAACACCACCAAAACCACCACCACCACCATCACAACCACAATCAAATATGCCAACAGATAACGATGAAAACGGTAAGAATGACACTGTATTGTTAATATAAACTTGCTAACGGTACAAGTAACAAAAGAACGCTAACTATTGTCAGATATTATTACTGCGTCACTACAATATTACCAACGTGTACAGGTTACAATTGGACCATAAATGACAGAAAATATGAACATATTTTCGTTGTCTTCTTTGATACAACTTTATCGCATTTTGACACAAATAAAATATGTATTGTGCGTTACAAAATTTAACTCACATCTGTGTAAGTCTTCAATACACAGATTTATCGTGATCGATACCTGCATACACCTACAATAGAATTCTGCTCAAACCAGTGCAAGAAGACTCCTTGTAATTGCCTTGAAATGTGAACAGTTTTTTTAGCTCCTGGTTAAAAAATCAAGTATACTAGGCTTATGATTTGATATGCCAGGCGCGTTTCGTCTGAAAAGGACTCATCAGCGGCAACCGAATCAAAATAGTTTGAAGGTCAACTGAATTATAAAGTTGAGAAACAATAACAACAGAAAATTCCGAAAAGTTGTGTCAAATACATCAAAGGCATCATTGTGATTTGGATAAAAGAAGAGACATTAAACGCTGTGTCTTTACTTAGATTGTGTCAAGTGCATATAAGGTTTCTGTGACACGAATTAATTAATCATATCCCTTCTATTCCCTTTATTCTTACGAACCAAAATTAGTGGCACCATCCGTTGCTGTAAAAAAAATAACAGCGGAAGTATAGCAATGATAATTTCAACGCAAGTCAATCCTGCAAGGGAATAATCCGTGTTGCCTTGACACATCTAATTAAAAATCATATTGACTTGTCATAAGAATTTAAACATAAGAAGAACGACATAGAATTTCGCAACTGTATGTCACTGTACGGCATTCAACAGTGATCAACACCCATACCGCAAAGCAAGCTATAAAAGGCTCCGACATGAAAAATGTAAAACAATGCGAGAAAACTAACAGCCTAATGTATGTAAAAAACAATTCACGAAAACCAAAATTATGATATGTAATTTCATTGCTGTAATTACACTGTATTCTAGGGGCGCATTTCATTCGATCAGTCTACACAGCACTGGCTATGGTTATGTTGGTTTTTATTTGGAAAATATATGGTCTTTTCCAGCGTTTCCATACACTTATAACTTAACAACCAAACGGTTGTCGACATGATAATAATTAACATGTTTTATTTAATTGAATCTTTCTGTCACATTCATATTTGTCTGACATATTTTATTGACAATGAAACTACTATCAATCAGAGACAAAATGACTAAAATTTGTCTTTAGCAAAAATGAAAACCTTCATATGTGTGACTTACAATAATTGTTGTCTTTTATATATCTTAAGCAATAGACGTAAACAATGTGAAAAAAATGAAAATAACATGTTGTAAATTGTATGTGTCTGAAGCGCTTTTCTGAATAAACCTTTATCAGGAACGATCAAAGTAAACTGTCATGAAGAACCACTAATCTGAAATCTTGGTAGCATGTGAATAACTTTGTTGAATGAAAACAAAACTACATCGAGCAAAATCATACAATCAATGAAAATGTGTACCAACAAAAAATGAAAGAGATTAGGAAAACAGCGAACGCTTAAACTAAAGCTATGGGCAAGACGAAATTTCATTCAAAGTGATAGTGAAAGAAATATACAGTAAGCATATCTATCTTTGCAAAGATGGAAAAGGTACTAAAAAAAGTAAGTGAAGCACTTCGGGATACAAGTTTACTGGCAATTGCCTGTGGTGAAACTTACCTAAAAGCAATTGTCTTTCGTTATGTCAATTTTTTGAAGGGCCAAATCATTTTAAGTTGAATATAACTCTATGTTACATTACTGTGCTCTTTCATTAGCGACAGCAATGATAATAGCATAAGGCAAAGCATTCGTAATTTGCGGTATTTCCAAATTTTATGAAATTTTGTGTTCATGGGATCGTTGTACACAGGGGTGTACACAAAAAAAATGCGCCAACATAGTTATGAAGAGAACGGCTGAAATCGACACTTCATAAGTTTTACGGTCACCATCACGAATTGGTTGAACGATACGATGTGTCGGTGTCTCAACTCACTAGCTACATGTTTTCGTGGTGTTATTTCTTTAAATACCAGTATAGTCGTCTCATCTGTTATTTTACCGATCTTGGCCTATACCCAATTATGATATTTTGATTGAGCAGGGCGAGTGATGCATACATAGTAGAAGATATTTTCCCTGTCGACTCACGGAGTCTCGCTCCTTTTGGGGTTTGTGCGTTTTCTTCAGCTTTTGTTTGTTAACTTGATCTGTCTTTTCATACTCATTTTCTTGGGATTGAACAACGGTAAACTACTGTAGCCTTAATTAAGTACCGGAGAACTCCAACATTTCTAAATTTTCCGTTCAGTACATTTGGTTCAAATCAGTGTTGTTCACAACACAGTGATTTGTGTCTTTCTAAATCCATATATGCATGCTTTCATCATCAATATTGTATGCAATTTAAAAGCATTGCATTCTTTTAATTAACTTTGACAGTTTCAAGTTACAGTTACCGTCTACAATGGAAATTGTTTTTGAAAAAAAAAATTTGATAGAGCATTTCAAAGGATTGTTGATGACACGCTCGTTCCAAAATCATTCATTTACCTTAGTTTAGTTACATAGGAACCATAGAGCTTTTAGTTACAATTTATGTTTATATTTATACGTCATTGTTTTTTTTTTTTTTCCTTCTTTGTAGTGATAGATATTCACATATGCATAGACGACGATCCCACGTTAAAATGTGACAAAGAAAAACACACAGTCATCGATGTAATACAAGCAACCTATGGGAGGAATAGTGTGAGAACATGTCCAATGGGAAACATCGGAACAACATCATGTGGTCCAGTAAATATTCTTGCTGATGTTAAAACGGAATGTAATGGAAAACAATCATGCAGCATTTATGCACCAGCCAAAGATCCTTGTAAGGGAACAACTAAATATTTCAGGATACAATACAAATGTATAAAACGTAGTTAAATCTGTTGTAAATATAAAATCCTTTGGATGCTTGTTGTCTCCGACTTAATTATGAAAGGGTTATCTACTTTTCAATATTATATATTGATGTAGATGTTGTCAAGGTAGAATATAAATTAATAGGAATATGAAGTTAAGGAAACATCATGCAAAATAAGATGAATAGCACATAATTGTCCTATGAATATAACATTATATTAAACTAATTATTTCGAACTTGTAATGACTTTTACATTCATCTCAACTCAATCGCAATATTTTTTACGGACATTCTATATGAAAATTAAACAAGGTTATTGTGAACAAAGAATGGCTCAGTTTGTGTTGGTTAGTAATACTTGGTAAACAGGAGGATACCTGTTCTGCAATGTTTTATCTCCTCATTTCCCGTTTCCTATTCTGAACATTTTTAAAGTATATATAGCAATACATTTCAGAAGTATCTGCATATTCAAACCAAGAATATCATTGTTACCATGACCACGGATGTTCCACTCATTGTAACTATAATTCCGTCATACCTGTACTTGGTGATAACTGTCATCGATTTTCAATTTTCATGAGCTAAATGACGAGCGGTACTGGAAAAGCATCAACTGAGTACTCAACTAGCACTAGAAATCACCTCGTTTCTTATTGAGTCTATATAGTATTTCGTTTACATGGTTATTGTCTGTCGTTTTTTTTTTTTTTTATTTGGCCATGATGTTGTTTGTCTTACTTCGACTTCATATTTTGTTATTGCAATTTTCTCTTTTTTGGTTCCTTTTCAAAAATCAAACATCAGGGTTCACGAAAATACGGTGTTAATGGAATACCTTAATATAAGCGGGAAGTGTAAAGTGCACATTGTATTCTTTCGTACATTCTAACATTATATTAGTAACTCATTCTTATCCAGTGAAGTATATGAAATTATAGTAGCAAAAAAAAAAACGAATAACATAATGTTCATGAGCACAACTCATTCTTCTAAAATAAACCTTGATAAGGTTCTTTTGGAGCAATAAATAGAGGCAACAGAAAATTACCGATGAACAAATCTCATAAATCCATGAAGAAGATACAAGGTCACGAACAATAAATGAGGAAATCGCAACAACTAAAAAAGGAGCGAGACCGAATGCGTTTACAGAGGAAGAGTTTCCTTCTTGCATGCATCACGCAAATTCACAAACAGTAAAAATATTTACCAAATCGTGAAGGTTTCCGTTACACTTTCGAAGGAATGACTTCAACTTTACCGTTTGGGACCCAGATACAATAGCTTCCTTGTACAAACCTCATCAAAGATATCAGGCTTTTCGCACGCCAGACGGGTATTTCGTCTATAAAAGACTCATCAGTGACGCTAGAATGAAAAAAAAGTTTAAAGGCTTAATCAAGTACGAAGTTGAAGAGCATTGAGGACACAAAATTCCGAAAGGTTTTGCCAGATACAGCTAAGATAATCTATACCGATGATAGAAACTCCTTAGTATTTCGAACAATTCAAAGTGTTGTTAACAGTGAATATATAATATGATCATATCAATGATATTTCACGTCAACACAGAAGTGCTATCTACTAGACTGGCGAAACCCTTGAATGGTGTGTCAACTAGGAGAATATGCGATAATGGAATGTTACTACACAGACAATTCACAATTGAAAAATTGTGGTCATCTCTTTTGTAGTATAGTAAAGTTCTTAACCGACCGTAATTGTCAATTAGGTAATAATTTACAAAATTATACGGTGAATTTAATTGCTTACAATCACGTCATTTGAACTTTGATGATTAGTTATCCCATTGCCTATCATACCACATCTCCTTATTTTATATGGTTTGTGACGCGCAGTTTATATTTCGTTTGTGGTGTCCTGGTGTGCTGTCGTTAATTCATGGGAGTTGTCCGTTGTTGTTCTGCGGTAATGTACTATTATATTATTTATTTATGTATTTCTCTGTGCTAAGTGTTCTTGCGTTTGTTTGTACTGTATTCCCGTCACGTAGTGTTGTCATTTTAGCGGTATTTTTAACATTGCCATATACGCGGGAGGTTTTGCTAGCTTAAAACCAGATTCAACCCACCATTTTTTCTTAAAATGTCATGAACCAAATCAGGAATATGACAGTTGTTATCTACAGTCCGTTTCTATGTATGTTGGCGTTTGCTTTTGTTGTAGTTCAGTGTTTCTGTTGTTCCGTTGTTTTCCTCTTATAGTTAATATGTTTCCCTCAGTTTTAGTTTGTTACCAGGATTTGTTTTTGCTTAATCGAATTACGACTATTGAACAGCGGTATACTACTGTTGCCTTTATTTGTGTTCAATAATTTCATCTCTTTTCCTCTAATTTCAAAGCGTCTATTTGCATGGGTTAACCCTAGTAATGTGTATGAAAGAGGTAGTATTTGAGGTACTTGCAAAGACATTTTCGCATTTCATTGCAAATACAATATTTTATTCTCAACATATGTAGTACCGGTTGTTATTATGTCCCAAATGACATCAAAACTCATTTGTTGTCATGTCTCAGAAATAAGGAGATATGGTATGATTGCCAATGAGACAATTATCCACCAGAAACTATGGAACGTTGATGTTAGTAACCATAGACATTCAACAATTATTACAAACCGATACTTATGCTATAAAACGTCCCGGTATAACAAAATGTTAAACAATTCAAACTAGAAAACTAACGGCATGGTTTATGTCTCAGAAATAAGAAGATATGGTATGATTGCAAATGAGACAATTATCCACCAGAAACTATGAAACGTTGATGTTAGTAACCATAAACATTCAACAATTATTACAAACCGATACTTATGCTATAAAACGTCCCGGTATAACAAATGTTAAACAATTCAAACTAGA
Organism: Mytilus coruscus; assembly: GCA_017311375.1. NCBI lineage: Eukaryota > Metazoa > Mollusca > Bivalvia > Mytilida > Mytilidae > Mytilus > Mytilus coruscus. Next base: position 77,892,199 of record CM029599.1, on the reverse strand, counting down.
AAACTAACGGCATGGTTTATGCCAAAACACATATGGCAGACAACAACCAACGACATATACTGAGTCTTAGATTTCGTTACCATAAATTACTTAAGGGTTTTGCTAAATTCATTCATAGATACAAAGATTCGGTTTGAAGTTTGGCTGTACCTGTGGAGTTCTTCTTGAAAACTGGATGTCGCAATTTTTATATTTATTTTGTTTATAAAGCCTGTAAATTTAGATGCGATCCATCTTAACTCATAAAGAATATCAATTCAACACCTTAGTAAAATCTTTGGAAATGTTTTTATCTGTATTTACATTGATTTTGGTTTTGATAAATCAAAACGTAACTAAACTATTATATTTCTATGCATTTAGGAAACTCATTGTCCTACTTCCTATCGATATTATGTACTTATATTTTAGCATTGCACCAGATAATGCTTTTCTCAGTTTTTCAATAACGTCTTTACCCTTGGATGTATACTGGTTGATACTTTGGTCCGGGAAAAGTTGGAGGCTGTTGTCTTTGAACTGGTTTTCAGTAACTCCAGGTGCTCTTGGATCGGTGCTTTGTGTCTTTTGTCTTTATGATATTTTTTTTTTTTTTTTTCGTTTACTATATCATTCCGATGTAATGAGTCATGCCATTTGTAAATAATTTTTTAGTTTTTCCTTATTTTGTGCTGTTACACCCAGGTTGGGACAGGTTTAAGGGCTCACAAGCATGTTTAACCTCGCCACATTCTGTATGTGACTGTTCCAAGTCAGGAGACTGTAATTCAGTGACTGTCGTCGAGTGTGTTCTATTTCATCCTGGTACACTAACTTTACAGAGCCAATCTTTTTAATTTATTGTTATTTGTTAATTCTTTTCCTTAATTTGAATGCAATATTTACCATTGGACGATAAGCAAACAACAATCAATCAATTAAGTCGAAGATTATTTTATTTTGATTGGATGTTTTTAAATGAAGCAGTTAATGAACCGGAATGAGGACAAATTTAAAAGACAATCTTATCATTTACTTTTTTTGTGTTCATTTGAATGACCTACATACAATAATCAACGTAAGTCGTATATAGGGCTTCTGCACAATAACTGTGACGTTTTAATTCACTTTTTTACACAACTGTATGTTACATTTAATATACCTTAAAATATGTGAATATATTTACTTAACTTCTTGTCTCCTTTTCTTCAGAAAGCTATTGATTACAGGAAAAAACTCATTTAAATAAATTATTTTTCTTAAATCCTACAATCTGATAAAAGTGTTACTATATACTACTAGCTTTTAAGAAATGCAAATCGATATGCATTAAATAAGCATTATATGAACATTTTGCTGCTAATCGCATGTAATCGAATTTCATTAAGCAAGTGACGATATACTGAATATACTATAACTTATTTGTTTTGTTAATAGATATTTTATTATACATTTATTTCTATATCCTATAATGGATGCGAAGTATATTATTATAGTGTTATTCTTTGTATTTGTTATTGTAACAGGCCAAGGTATGTTTTTAATACTAAACCATTTGATATGAAAGTTCAAATTTGATGTTTTTTAAATTATTTTCGAAAGTATTGAAGAGACTGTATTACAATCAAATGAAAAACAAGAAATATGTATTCTACAAAATAAACGTGCATGTAATTAGCAGTAAATTGCTCTTGATGCGAACCTTTAAAAATAGAGTATTATCGTTCAGGTTATTATTCCGAATGAATGCACAACCTGCTCCCATGCGACAATCGTTGTATAATATGTAATCAAAGCAAGTAGTTTTTGATATATTCAGTAAAGAATCAAATTCTGTTTAAGAACTTGGTCTATTAGAACATATTGCTTAGTGAACCGTACACATGCAACCAGAGGCGTCGGAGTAGCCTGATTTTCGGGGGCAAGTTTATAAAAGTGACAAGCAAAATAAACCATTTTTCTATAGTCTAATAGTCTAGAAGTTATTCGGAGATCTCTTTCATTTTAACTTTCATATTTTTAATATTTTTGTGGCCAAAAAGTAGGGGGCGAAATCAAAGTTTTGCCCCCTCTTTTGCCCCTACCCCCGTCTTCTACGCCAATGGCGAAGTAATACTCGACCAGCTACTGCATGTTGAAGACCATAAAATATGTTCATTGATATCAACTGGGCCTGATTGTAACCATTGATAATAAACTTTACGTCAAAGAGAGGCAGAAGATATCAAACGGATATTTAAACTCATAAGACGATAAAATACTGACAAAGTCAAAAACCACAAAAAGAAAAACAGGCTCAAAACACAACATAGGTAGAAGAAAGTTTGAGCAACAAGAAAAAAAAAGCAGGAGTCGTCTCAGGTACTCCAGAAGCTTAAGGCATCCGTCTTGTTGCACATGAAAGTACATTTTCGGTGGTAAGTATCTGACAGTGATGTCACATTCGAGGAAAAGATGTAATTACGACAAATGGAATATATATGTCGTCATCTATGAAACCGATTTGCCATTACGGTTAACCATTTCGTTACGGCTTCCGTAAAATTTTCGAAAGGATGACTTCAACTTAACCAATAGGAAACCTCGGTGTAATAGCTTCCTCGTAAGCAGCAATCCTCTATCAAGGAAATCGTGATCGGAAACGCAAGCTATTGAATGTCATATCAACTGGAAGATATATATACTCCATAGGCAAACGCTGCTGGATTATTGCTACATAGAAATGAAAAGTTCACAATTGGGAAGCTGAAATCATATATTATGTAGTAATACACTGTACTCAATTGACTCTAATTTAGGAATTTATAGGTATAGAGTACAATAACAAAAATACCGAACTCCAAGGAAAATTCAAAACGGAAAGTCCCTTATCAAATGGCAAAATCAAAAGCTCAAACACATCAAACGAATGGAAAACAACTGTCATATTCCTGACGACTTGGTATGAAGCAGACTAAACTGTATCTTTTATTTCAAATTCGATGCAGTCAATACATTCTGAATTATTCTGTGAGAGGACATCATCTTATTGTATATAGCGGAACGTGAATTAAAAGGATAATGCTTACTTCTTGTCATTTTTTACAAGATACTACTGAATGAAGTCTGCTTATAATGAATAGAGAAACAAGTCGACAAGAAGAAGACCACATTTTCACTTGGTCGAAGGGTCATTGTAATTGAGACATATTTTTACAGCAAATTAAACATGGATAAAATCAAATTCAGGATCGAGAAGAGGGAATATCATTACATCATTATATTTTGTTTAATTTCTCTTCTTTAGATTTGTAAATACATAGATTTGGACACATATGTGGTATTGTCGTGTTTTGTAACATATTTATCCACTTAAAGTGATATTTATGATTGGGAATATATTTGCATAGCAACAATTTAAACTAATTTTAGACAAAAGTCCTAAAGCCGCCCTTTTCCGCATTTGTTAAATTAACAAGAAAATGTTAACATGATATTTTTTTTTCATTATTACTATTTCCAGAATGCACTTTGTAAATATAGCTGATTCACAGACCGCACTTCTTTTGAGACCTATTTAATATTCATAGATATTTTGTTCTTTTTACCTACTGGTTCCCAGATATGATCTCCATGTTTCATTTCATAGAGACACAACTTGAAAACTTTACCAGTATAAATACTGTTGGATAGCGGACACATTGAATTCTCAGGAAGACTCAGAGTAAAGGGATGGGTAGTACAGAATTTTAGTACAAGTTGAGACTCATAGAAGTTCAAGGCATATAAATGCTGAAAATATGCCGTACAACCCTTTGTTTTAACCTTTGCAAAAAAGTAGTGCATATGAACTTTCTATTCCAGGATATGATTTTTTTACGAAATTTCATAGTAAAAGTGGCCATTAAAGAAATTCCTATTGGAAATTGCATTGTCTATATTGAGCCTTCCTGATGAAGGTAAATCCAGAAAAGCGCTTCGGACACATGAAATTATTTAACGTGTTGTTTCCAATTTTTTAACATCACTGGGTCGATACCTCTGCAGGCGGACTATCAGTCCCCGAGGGTATCATCAGCTCAGTAGTCAGTACTTCGGTACTGACATGATTTATAACAAACCTTTCTAAAATTGTCCGTTTATAAATTTTGAAATTATAAAGAAACTAAGGTTTCAACTCCCTCAGGCAAAGTTGACCTTAGATGAATTTGGCTATTTGTTTTAGGTATTTTTGTCATATAGCTCTTCAACTGTTTCGGTACTTATACATCCTCGGATTTCAAATGTTTGGCTTTGAGCGTTCCTGATGAAGGTAAATCCAGAAAAGCGCTTCGGACGCATGAAATTATTTAACGTGTTGTTTCCAATTTTTTTGATAGAAGTGCAACTTACAAGAACGTTTTCTTGTTATCTTATAATCGGTACCTTCCTTGCAGGGAACGTGCTTAACATTTAATAGTTTCATTTTGAAAAGCGATAAATTTTCGTTTCTAGTTTTTCCGCTATAATCATTAAAATTACTTGCGTATTCAGTCATAATGCACGTGGATATCCACAAATTTTCCCGTGCAATGCCAGAAAATGACTTACCTGTTTCAAATTAACTTCACACAATACTATTAGATCAACAGTGAACGGGAGAGCTTTTTAGCTCTCCTTTTCCTGTGACATTACCTGAAAAACCCAAAACCTTATTTATGTGGTAATTTGAACCCAGCCTAAGTGTGGTATTCAATACGTGGAACAGACGGGACGAGAACATTACAGAACTGAAGAAAGCAAGAACACCTTTACCGATTTCGAAGACCTAAAAAATTCAAAACTTTGATATACCAACATTTAGATAAGCATAATCACAATCTAAAATTTATAAAATTCCAACCACTTGAAACCGTTCAGAAACAACCAGGACAATCACACAAGCAATTTGAAAAATCCCGTGAAGTTCGTGAACTATTTCGGATAAAAAGACTTCAAACAGCTTATCCTCTCGGTCTCAATAACAAAATATTGGGACAGGGGAACATATCTAAAACTTCTATCGATGTCATTAATACTATCGATGAACGGCTATGCAATAATAGATCTCATGGTAGACGTAAACACCGTAATCTACTTATTAAACATCGTATGAATTATATACTTGCTATCTGTTATCTTTAATAAAAATAATGGTAGACTTCAATTACTACGTAAACTTGGTCATATACTAATAAGTTAACTATATGATATTTTTCTGGAGTGTGATAAAATTTCATTTTTTAGCCCGTTGTATGAATACATCCGTATTATTCCTACAGCCTTTTGTCATCATAGGCTGTTTCCTAGTATCGATAAACCTGAAAATCATAAACGGCATTTTCTTAAATTAAAATATATAAATAGAGGTATTGATTTTATTAACTTATCTAGTATAGTCAATGACTCTACCATCAATAGCCAAATACCTCCATATTTTGATAATACAGAACCACCTATTATTTCGTATTCGTACAAAAAAACCAGCAGAAGTTTGATTTTTAATTATACGTCAGTAACATCAGACGTCAATATAGAAAATAATTCTCCTTCCACTTGAGACTGTGAAACATCTAGTTTTAGATATGTTCCCTATGGTCATGTCATTACAGGAGACCTCAACATCGTTGAAGACCGTGAGGTCAAAACTTTTCTTAAGAAAGGACATAAATATCGTCCTCCATTTATTATCGATTGGAAACAGTGTCGTCAGGTCATTAAAGACGCTCTGTCTGCCTACTGTAAAATTGGTGTAAACGTGAAAAATCTGATAAAAAAATCTCTACAAAGTTATTTGAATAAAATTATAAATACTGTTGATATTCGTATATCTCATTTTGAAAACAATTCTAAAATTAATAATAGGGTTCATAATATACCCATTTCTAGAATAAAAAATATACTCCAAGTACTCGCAAAGCGGTTTGTGTTCGTACCGGCAGACAAAGCAGCCAAAAATGAAGTGGTGCTGTGACGCATTTATTACACGGAAGTTCTCCAAAACGAAATTATCAATTCTTCTACATTCAGGTCCGTACGCTCCACAGAGAGTCAAATTGTAAACAAGCATATCTCTGTCACTACCTAGCTTAAAGCCTCTTCCGAACATTCGAAAGTCCCGACTATGTCCTGGTTAAATAAATTACACAAACAACCATTTAAATTTCGTTTCATCTCCGCATGTAGTAAGTGTTCTACTACTAATCTGTCAGTGCTTCTAACTACCTCCCTTACTACTATCAAAGAACTTTTTAATAACTTTTGTAATAAAGTTTATGAAAATAATGGTATTAATTATTTTTGGAGTGTTAAAAATTCTTTAGAGGTTTTAAATAAAATGCGTGCTTTTGGTGGTCCTTTTAATTATGTTCACAGTTATGATTTTTCTACTCTTAACACTACAATTCCACACAATCTTATCAAGAAAAAGTTTTCCTATTTATTCAAATGGTCTTTTGAAAAATCTCATTGCAAATTCATTTGCTGTAAAAGAGGGACGAAAGATACCAGAGGGACAGTCAAACTCATAGATCGAAAACAAACTGACAACGCCATGGCCAAAAATAAAAAGACAAACAGACAAATAATAGTACAGATGACACAACATAGAAAACTAGACTAAGCAACACGAACCCCACCAAAAACTGGGGTGATCTCAGGTGCTCCGGAAGGGTAAGCAGATCCTGCTCCACATGTAACACCGGTCGTGTTGCTTATGTTATTACAAATCCGGTAAATAGTCTAATTCGGTAGGTCACATTCGTGAAAAGAGAAGGGTATTGTAGTTACGACATAAGGAACATATCCGATATCATCTGTGAAACGGTTATTCCATAACGGTCAACCAACTCGTGATGGCGTCCGTAAAATTTACGAAGGGATGATTTCAACTTCACCATTTGGAACCTTGGCTTAATAGCTTCCTTGTGAGCAGCAATCCTCTATCAAGGAAATCATGATAGGAAACACAAGGCCGGGAATATCGTATCAATTGGGAGATATATACTCCGTATGCAGGCGCTGCTGGAATGTTGCTACATAGAAATGGAAAGTTCACAATTGGGAAGCTGAAATCATCTCTTTTGTCGTAAAGTTTTGTTTTCAACTCGTTTAAAGCCTTTTTCTGTAACGAAAAAGGAAAGTATGCTAGATACACTTACTGGAAATGTGAAGATATGATTGAAGCTTTAAATTTTCTCCTGGACAACATATATGTACGTTTCGGCGATAAAGTGTATCGATAGGTAGTAGGTATTCCTATGGGCACTAATTGCGCCCCTTTAATAGCAGATTTTTTTCCTGTATTGCTATGAATTTCAGTTTATGACCAAACTCAGTAAAGACACGTCATTGTTTCATTTGTTTGACACATTCACAATATCTACCGTTATCTTGATGATATAAATTTTCGTTAAATAATCCAGAGTTCTCTAAATATACCACCGAAATTTACCCAAAAGAACTTACTTTATATAAATCTAACATAAACAGCAGTAGTTGTCCTTTTCTAGATTTAGACATTTCAATTTCTAAAGGGAAACTCCATACTAAAATTTACGACAAAAGAGACGATTTTATCATACCCCATTGTTAATTTTCCTTTTTTAGACGGCTATGTTCCTTTGACTCCATCATACGGTGTTTATATATCCCAACTCGTTCGTTATGCCCGCGTGTGTAGTGATGTCATAGATTTTAACGAACGTAATCAATGCATCACTGGTAAATTATTAAGTCAGGGATTTCGTTACCATATTATATTTATATTGTTTCATAGATTAAATTTATTCGTTCATTGTATGTTTATTTGTTTTTGTTAATATGTCTTTTGATAGAGTTAAGCCATTTCAATTGATATTTTGTAGTGTGTCTTTCTATGTTGTAATGTTATTCTTATTTCTATATGTTGTATTTTAATATTGGCCTTATATCCTATTTTATCTATTTGATGTTTTGCATGAATTTTGATGGTGTTATTCAAATAGACATAATTTTGCCTCATTATACTGTCTTGTGTTTCCAACTTGGCGTACTAACATCGAGTAATCAATAAATCATGTATGGTATTATGAAAGGAAAAGTGCAGTACATACCAAATGCTAAAATCGTCTTATAAAGGAAGGTATTTTTAACCATCCCGATACGACCGCATCAGCATTTTCGAAACTCGCATTTAGAATTTTGTGTTCTAATTAATGATAACTATAGTATAGGTTGCACTTTGTAAATACAGCTGTTTTTCAAACCACGCCTCTTTTGGGGAGATATAGAATATTCATAGACAATTAATTTTGTTTACGTACTGGTTCCCGGATATGATCTCTATGTTTCATCTCATAGAGACATAACTTGGGAATGTTACCAGTAAATATACATATTCATAGTGATCAAGTTGAAGTCTGTGGAAATCCTTAAGTCAAGGTTGGGGTAGTATAGAAATTTAATGTAAGTTTAAACTCTTAGAAGTTCGGGGCATATAAACGTTGAAAATATGCCGCACAGCCCTATATTTTGACCTTTGAAAAAAATAGTATTGCATATGAACTTTCCATTCTAGGATATATTTTTTTTCAAAACTTCATAGTAAAAGTGGTACAGTTTTAGCCGTGAAAGGAGTTCCTATGGGAAATTGCATTGTTGATATTTACAGAAATGCAACCTATATTGGGTAAAAAAAGGGAACATACAGAATTTCACCAAATCTGGTTTATCTCAGAGATTTTAATGAAATTAACTCAAATATGAAGTTTTATAAATATTTCATGAAGATTGAGAAAATCCTGGGCCTTAACTATGATGACTCAGCATAAATTCACAGTTTACAGTATGCATAGTTTAGTTGAAGCCTTGAATGCAAAATAAATTCATTATATGTGCATATTAGTAATTTAAATTGTTTAGAAGTGCTTAAATTTACTCTTCGCAGTCATTGAAACTCATAGATCCTTCCTGAATATTATTGGTGGGGTGTTTTTATCCTGTCGATAACCCAAAAGTAAGCCGTAGCACCTAAATCTGCTTTTTGTGATCACGGCATAAAAAAATACAAGCTAGAAATACAAAAATACCTCAATAAAACTTACAATAGTGTGTTCTATCCTAAATATGCACTAAATATTCCATATTGCTAGAAACAGCAGAATAATTTAGGAAATTTGAGGCCCCAGGGGCAAAAAACAGAGAAAAATGCCTACCCCCTGGGTCATAAAACAAATAATTTAACTTGTAAATGCTATGACTTTATTATTTTAAAGGTCTTTTGTATAGAAACCAATAACTGTACTTGGAAGTTATGCAAAATCAGATGTTAGCAGTCATTTCTATAAAACTTTTAGAGAATTCATACATCAGACTGATATCTTCATTCATACAACTTTTGCAAATATGGCTTTGTTTAAACACTTCTAGTTCATATATTAGCTAAATCATGTTAGATATATGGTAAGAGATGATACTGTTGTGACAAGATTTCTTAACTGACCATTTGAGGCAGTAATTGTTAACTTTCATTGACAAATAGGCATACAGTAAGATGTGGACTGGAGACAGAGGCAGGATTGGACACTTTATATAATCTTGAATGTTGGAATGATTAGCTGCTAACATTACATTTATAGTGTTCTAAAATGCTTTCAATTTGTTATCAGAATAGTTTCAAACAGGTTCTAGATATTTCATGTCAGAAAACATGCTCATAGGGTAAGCTGGCAATAAGTAACGTCTTGTTTTCAAATTCTGTAAAAAATTGATACAGGGGTGGGGGTATAAAATGTACAGTAAAAGAAAACTTAGAGTATATGCAGTGATTTCTTTCAGGCTATAATTCTGAGATATAAGTATTGTTGTGAGAAAAAGTGTTTTTAGAAAGTTTTCTATTGGAATAAATGTTAGTATAGGTTGCACTTTGTAAATACAGCTGTTTATCAAACCACGCCTATTTTGGGGAGATATAGAATATTCATAGACAATTAATTTTGTTTACGTACTGGTTCCCAGATATGATCTCTATGTTTCATCTCATAGAGACATAACTTGGGAATGTTACCAGTAAATATACATATTCATAGTGATCAAGTTGAAGTCTGTGGAAATCCTTAAGTCAAGGTTGGGGTAGTATAGAAATTTAATGTAAGTTTAAACTCTTAGAAGTTCGGGGCATATAAACGTTGAAAATATGCCGCACAGCCCTATATTTTGACCTTTGAAAAAAATAGTAGTGCATATGAACTTTCCATTCTAGGATATATTTTTTTTCAAAACTTCATAGTAAAAGTGGTACAGTTTTAGCCGTGAAAGGAGTTCCTATGGGAAATTGCATTGTTGATATTTACAGAAATGCAACCTTTAGTGCTTTCATTTATGAATTTTATGAATGGAAAATCTATTCCTACTGCTTATATTAAGAATATTTGAAAAAAAAACCATAAAGAAATGCGTTATTGATTGTATCAACAACAAAAAATTTAATTACCACAGTAATGATACATGCATCACTAAAAGGACAATATTTGTCGCAGTCTGTTGCGTCAAAATTGGTGGTATAATATGATGTTATTAAAAGTGATTTACAACAAAGAAAAAATAGTTTGTCAAGCTAGGTATTAAATTAATCAAATATAGATTGTTCGTTCAATTATCTGGATGAAACAACTTACACGAAAGGGGTAACACTCACGTTTTTTCATTAATAAGTATTTGTGTTTCTCAGTCTTATTAAACACTGAAGGTCGTAATTGCTAAGAAGAACGTGGAGATTCAATGGCCTCATACTATGTTTTATTTTAATATGCAAAAAAGAAGGTTTTGGTGGAGTCGTTGTTGATGGTTTGTGTCACAGCTGTCTATGTTTTTGTTGGTTCCTGTTATATTTTGTATGTGGTATTCTACGATAAAATACAGAAAATCACAAAAATAAGAAATACGAATATAGAAGACTGCAATTCTAAATAATCCGTTATAAAAAAACAATTATCTTGTCTAATATCAACACTTATCTATGACACATCATGCAATAAACAGTGTGTCATTAAACAAAGTGAAAGGATGTAAACATTTGTCTTACCTTTCAACATATTTATTATATAAACCAGATCAAATTGAAGAAACAGAGTTAAAAAGTGCTCGAATTCACATAAATCGATCGATTGTACCATTGTACTGTACTATTAAACATCCTCCATATTTTTTTTGTTTTACTTTCTTCTTTTTAGCTGTGACGGAGAAGAGTATTTTCATATGTGAAAATTTCCAGAAAGTAATAAAATGCCCTGGTAAACAAATCAAAATAAATTACGCATTTTTTGGTCGTGCAAATGAGGTAACCTGTTCCAATTCGATGACGAATTCTCTTTCATGTACTACCAGTGATGTATTTGCAAAAGTATTAGGCATGTGTTACGGAAAGGAGTCTTGTGAATTAACAGCAAAAACGGCCATTTTTGGAGATCAATGCCCTAAAACCTCAAAATATCTTCAAGTAGATTATCAGTGTGAGGGTAAGTACTGGTCACAAACATTTAGTAGTCGAAGTTTTTAAACCGGTTGAACCTGCATACAAAACTGCAAATAAAAGTCTACTGTCAACAATGCTTGTAGTTTTTGCAATCTTCGTCTATGTACAATTACATGATGTACAAACTGAAAACTTACACCTAAAATTCACCATTGAGTTCATACTAATACTAAAGAACTGGCTTTTGAGTTGATATTTTGCAAAATGGATTAACAGTCCATAAGGAGCGGATTCAACGCAGCGGTAATATTAACATAACGAAGTATTTCTTAATGTAAATATTAAATGTAAAAGTGGTAATGGCGCCATCATGCCCTTGATTGATAATTTTTGAATATCCATTATTTATTATTATAACCGAAAGCGCAATGACCGATATTTTTGCATAAGCCATAAGCAACACGAAGGATGCCATTAGTGAAGCGGTTACTGCTTACTTTGGTCATTTAAGATCACCTCGTTTTTGGGGAAGTTAATGTGTTCAATCTTCTATCCTTCTTCGAGTCCTAATTTTGATTGACCCATCGTATTTCCTGTTTTTCAACTAAAAAGATGCGTATTTAGGATCTTTTTGTGATTTTGTATAGTGAATATTTTTGACATTTGGAATATTAAGTCAGTTTGAAAGTTTTTGTTAATCGCCACAACAAAGATTCCAGTAACCTTTGTTAATATAAAATTATAGAATAAATGTAGTATAACAGTATCAATGGGAATCTTTCTAGCAAGGGAGTAGTTGATTGCAGGATAAATTTCTTAGTCTTATTAACAATGTTTCAACGCTGCAGTCATCCTCATTCACAAATAAAGCAAATTTGCACTTCGTTTCAAATCCAAAGAATTGATGTTTAATTGTTGGGTTCATCAAAATTGAATAAATACCAATGCGCCCGACGCGTGTTTCGTTTACAAAAGACTCGTCAGTTGCGCTCAAATCTAAACAATTTGAAGTTGAAGACCAAATTAAATTCTAAGTTGAAGACCAAATTAAATTCTAAGTTGAAGACCAAATTAAATTCTAAGTTGAAGACCAAATTAAATTCTAAGTTGAAGACCAAATTAAATTCTAAGTTGAAGACCAAATTAAATTCGAAGTTGAAGACCAAATTAAATTCGAAGTTGAAGAACATTATAAATAAAGAAATCCGAAAAGTTGTGCCGAATACAAGCTAATGCTTTCTGTGTCTGGGGGATGGAAAAATCTTAGTCTTTCGAAAATTTCAACATTTTATGAATAGTAAATTAAGAGACAATGAACACATGTACATGAATCATGATTGAAATGAATAAATGGTAACTTAGCTTTAAATTAACAATTCTACAATAAAACCTAAAGTTTTTGAAAACTGTAACTGAAGGATTTCAGTTATACGGTAATTTATCGTTTCCAGGTATAAATAAATCGAGCCCTTTTGTATTGTCTACACTTCTCCTATCGTATCATGTGACAATTTGTGAAAAGTAAGTTAACTTTTCTTTGTCAAGTTTTGAACTTGTTCTGATTTACATAATTTGCTTACATGCTATTTGAGCATTCCAGACAAATAGATTTATTTTTCATTCATTTTAAAAGATAGCTTCTAAGAACTCTGGTGATAATTGAAATTCTGGAATGGCTAAATAGAGACTTTTAGTCGGGAAGCTATAATCTTTCTAGTTCTGTGGCAATTAATAGAGTTGTTCTGTTTTAAGTTGATATGACAGTTGATTTAATTCAGATGTCTTTATGAATAAGGTTCGAACATGGAAATAGTTGTGCATTTAGTTTAATTCATTATTGCAGCAATTCCAAGGAATCTTATTATTTGCGAAGGATACAAACATTCGCTAAGGTGTCCGCATCAACAAATTGAAATCGAAAGTGCATATTTTGGACGCAGCAATACAGTTACTTGCTCTGATGAACACAATCAAAGTATATCATGTAGCGCAAAAGGAGTTAAACGTGAATTAGAACGAGTATGTCAGGGAAAAGAGTCATGTGACGTTACAGCAGACGCAAAAATATTCGGTGATCCATGCGAAGGAACCTCAAAATATCTTTCAATTGACTACAAATGCACAGGTAAGTTTTTTAAGCAGTGTTAACGATTTTCCTTTCTTACAGATATATGCATAAAAGCAGATATGAGTTAATCGTCAATAGAATTTAACCAACAGTACAAATATTTCAATATGGGGATAACCGTTCAGTCATCAACTATAGTATTCGACAATTCTAAATCGCTTTCCAAAAATCAACAAGTTGTTATTAAATTGCTTTTGGACGACGAAGGTTCTGATATCGATACAAAATTAGTTAAATGGTAAAAAAGATCACGAAAACCAATTTTAATATTTCTGATCATAACCATATTCTGAATCAGCGAAATCACTGCAGTAGTATCGGTATCACAGACTACAAAATCACAGCTACAAGACAATACTGAAGCATTGGTATTACACACTGAAAAACTAAAGTAACGGTTTTCTAGTGAAAATTTTTGAGATGAGTTCGTTTTCTTGTAGATGTATGCATTAACTATCAAATAATGCACTTCTATATACAGTCTGAGGTCAAAAGTGTTTCGCCTTTTAGAAATTCCCCTATCATTTCATATGAAAACAAAGTTTTGATAAAAATTCTACTGAAGATATTTCTTGTTCAAATTGAATGAATTCTTTTCTTTAAATACAGAAATGTCTGCAGTTTCTTGCAAAAATATGAAATATATTTATGATTCATCTTTTTAGAGAAATCGCTGTTTGAAGGCAACTATGAAATTCTTCGGCAAAAAAATCATAGGGCTATATAGGAAAAAGTTACACCTAATTTCAATATTGTATACAAATAATAATTTCGCGTAAAGACATGTCATGAAAACACTTCATAATAACCATTAAAAAGTGTCCACATTATTGAGTTCAGCAATAAAATTTCATCTACATCGTACCACAAATTAGTTGTTGGCAATGTTTTAAAAACATTAAATTGTTTTTATATGAAATGATACGGGAGTTTGGGATAGTGAAACACTCTTGACCTTAGTGAAATAATAATTCATAGAAAGCTGCACTGGTCTGTCATTATGATTTGTTTTGAGGAGATGTTCGGTTGAGTGTCCCGCAGGTAGGCTGTTGTATGGCAGGATATTTTTGTTCAAAGTTCTCCACCTTGTCTCCCGGTTCGTCTACTTTTCAGAGTGCGTCCACTCATGGTCTGTAAACAAATTTCTTTTGACGCTTTTATCATATGCGCAATTGCAAACCAAACACTCTTAAATTATTACTTAAAATATAAATCATTATCTGCGCGTTTACATGGAATTATATTGCTAATTCCCTGCATTACAGATCTGCCAGGCAAAACGGTGGTAATTTGCGAAGGCTTTATAAAAAATATTCGATGTCAAGATAACCAACATCTATATGTACATCGTGCATTCTATGGAAGATACAACTCTGTGACTTGCTCTGATAGTCGTGCGAAACAGATTTCATGCTCCATGCAAGACGTTATTGTAGCTATATCGCATTGGTGTAATGGGGAAAAGGAATGCACATTAGGAGCATCTAATCGTACATTTGGTGATCCATGCCCACAAACGTCAAAGTATTTATCCTTACAGTATTCGTGTCAAGGTAATTAGTTAATTAACCTAGCATAAATTGGTTGCAAAAATATTCGAAAAGGTTTGTAATTACTTTTAAAAAATTACCGATTAGAATCATAAACTTATTTAAATTCAAAATCTTGTAGCAGTTCTGTAGAAAATATAAAAAAAATACAACATACAAAGCACCCCTTAAGACAAGAGGCAATAAAGACCGTGTTTTGCCTCAGAATAAGATTTGAAGGATTAGTATCGCGAAATGTTTTATATCGTTCCTTCATACGTTTATTTTTTCCTTACTGAATTTATAACACCATAAAACGTCTATTTTTCAACTGATGTTAAAGATAAGACCTTAACATTGTTGAATAGTAGTAGGTGGGAAAAAATTAACATTTAGATTCTCTTCAATATTTTTTTCTATGGATAATATAGATCACAGACATGTAAAACATCAATATGTTGACATGACAAATATTATATCTTATTAAACAATTTACATAAATGTTTTATTTAAAACACATGCATAATGTTGTGAACTGATTTTCCCTAAGTAATACAGTCCCAAACTAACATACCGCCATCTTTGATTGTAAAATAGTAGTTTTCAATAGGTCTAGTTCTTTGCTTATATCTGAAAATTTTGAGACAGATTGGTAATTAATGGATTAGACTGTTTATTGGAATAAAGAAAAATAAATGATTTATTGCATTATTCAGACTGATTTATAAAATAACAAATATTTTGTTTGTTCGAATCAAATTGTCAACTTAGACATTTAAGGGAAGATAACTCAAAGAGTAAATTTTTTATAAAGGAATTACAGAGAAATTTTATATTTTTGCTTGTAGCAAGAAAACAAGGTCGGTGACACCATTTTTTTATTTTATTTTTAAAGCATATTTTAAAACCTATCTTCTCCTGTTTTATTTCAAAATTCTATCCCATAGATTTCTTTTTATTCACAAAAAATAGTGTTTTTTCATGAACATCATGCAGCTCATAAAAATAACACGTTGACCCAAACGTTTTATTATATTTTGGAAAAAAGCATGGAAAAATCTACATTCTGGCAGACTATAATAAAATTCTATCTGAGGAAATTGTCATTGATTTGTACCATGTATGTAATTATTGTAAGCAAACGTTTTTAAAGGGAATGTGAGCTTTATCGCACCACATATTTTGTCTGAAATGGAACCTCTGCTTCAGTTGATTTATTATAGGAAGTTTGATTATTAACAGAAAGCTTTGAAAATGATAAATTTATGGATGAGATGTATAAGATAAATCAGCACGATGTGATTTGTTTAATGTGTGCTAATATTTCGAATACTTATCGTTCTTGTGATTGACTAGAATGATCTATGCATAAAGATAGTTATTATTGCGCTATACATGTCGGCAGGCAACGCAAGCGTATTCGACCTCAAATATTGATCCAGATTGCTACAACAATTTAAAAGAATTTTATTCTGTATGGCAACTTTGTTTAAAAGATTTTTCGTCCAAAATAAAAAAAAAACATATGATTTTGTATTATTCTAGTTAATCTGTTACAAATACAGAAACTTAAAACACGACAAATGATATATAAAAGCAGATAACTCTGTTAATCTACTGTAACAATACTGTACAGCTTTATTTATGTTGTTATCAATCAAGAATACAATGAATCCATTGCAAACAATTTTTAACGGCTATCTGTTTTTATTATATTAAAAATTCTACAAATAAGTTTTATTCTGTGTGTGATCGTTTCTAATTATGAACATTTTGTGAAGCAATTAGTATGATAAAAAAGGAGTGATACCTATACTGTTTATTATAGTTTTATAAATATAATAAATTATAGCCTGCATTTTGGCAGATATTAAAAGAAAATATTATTTTCTTGTTTGTGCATCCTAACTTACTAAAGGACCCAGAAAATGAAACTATTTATGCATGCAATACTTTTTCCAATGAAAATTGTTAAAAAGAAACTTATTATTGATTGATTAAAAAAAATCAGAATCTTTTAATAAACATAAATACATTTTTATGAAATGATTGCTAAATGATATTGCAGACGATAGAAACTCGTGTACTGCATCACGGTGTCAACATGGAGGTACTTGTATAAATCATGGTAAAAGTTCTACGTGTGCTTGTACGACTGGTTTCACTGGAAGTTTTTGTCAAACAGGTATGCATAAATGAATTAAATGTAATAAAAATGTTGACCTCAATTTTTTTTATAAACATAATGCTTGTAAGCGTAGTCAAAAAATCGTTTACAAACCTAAACAGTTTACAATTATACAGAAACTCATCAAAGTTACCAGGCTCTTTTCGTCTGCAAAAGACTGAACATTCACGCTCGAATTAAAAAAGTTACAGTTAATCTATGTTCAACACTTTTTTTAATATTTTCGATATACAAATCATTAGAAAGAGCCTGAGTGACTGCAGTCTTCATAATCCAAACTCGGTAATGGTTGTAATGAACGGAAATAGAACACAATCGGTAAATTTTTTCTGGTATCTTTCGTCCCTCTTTTACAGATCATACGACTATTCTGGAGTTTCCAGTGTCTAATAAACTAGAAGGCTACTAGAAAAAAATCACAGATTCATACATCAAACTCTTTCCTCGTTTGTAACAATATGATAAAATTTCATGTTTTGTTAAAGAAAACCCTGAAAACATTTCTTTGATAAAAAAAAATAAAGTTTAAATGTCATAATGCCAAATAAGAGACAGGTTATAATCTGAAACAAAATGAAAACAACACGTTATACATTGCATGTGTCTGAAGAGCTTTTCTGAAAGTTTATAGTTGCTGGTTTAGGGGAAGTTGTGGTTACAAAGTGCGTTTGAAACAGGAAAAGAACAGGCAAAGCAATCAGTATACATCCCGACTTAGTGAAGCTGTAATATAAAATTATCATCCATTATCAATACTTAAGTACCTCCTTAGAATATGGAATAGAAACGGAATATAACAGACGTGTATTTCAGTGTCTAGTGATCAATTTCAGCTATAAGTTCTAAAATTGTCCGTTTATAAATTTATAAATTATAAAGAAACTAAGGTTTCAACTCCCTCAGGCAAAGTTGACCTTAGATGGATTTGGCATTTTTTTATGTCTTTTTTATTATATAGCTCTTGAACTGTTTAGGTTCTTATACATCCTTGGCTTTTAAATATTCGGCTGTGAGCGTTCCTGATGAAGGTAAATCCAGAAAAGCGGATGTATGAAATTCAAAACATGTTGTTTTCATTTTTTACAGCGCTGGGTCGATACCTCTGCTGGTGGACTATCAGTCCCCGAGGGTATCATCAGCTCAGTAGTCAGTACTTCGGTACTGACATAAATTATAACTTTTCTAAAATTGTCTGTTTATAAATTTTGAAATTATAAAAAAACTGAGGTTTCAACTTTCTCGGGCAAAGTTAACCTTATATGGATTTGGCTTTTTTATGTCCTTTTTGATTATATATCTCTGGAACTGTTTCGGTTCTTATACATCCTTGACTTTCAAATATTCGGCTGTGAGCGTTCCTGGGGAAGTGAAGGTAATTCCAGAAAAGCGTTTTGGACGCATGAAATCAATAACGTGTTATTTTCATTTTTTGAACTGATATAAAATGGAGATGACAATGATTTTTTTTAAAGCCATAATTCGAATATTGGATTATGAAATCGTACTGTTTAACATATTTTCAGTAGTCATAACAATGATTATTTTATGTTAAGCGCTGAGTCATCGTTCACAAACTGTATAGAGAAGTTACACTTCGAATGAATCATAAATTAACCGTATGTAACAGGTAATTCTAGCTCTCATTTCTTTTATTTTTGATTGTAAAACATTCCATAAAGCATAAATCCAGAACTAATTTGCCATAGGGATTAAAAAAAACACAGAATAAAGTGCTCCAGTTTTTTTCCGCCAACTTTAAACAAAAACTACAAAGCTGATTACACTTCACTTTCACAAGGAAAGTGTGAACAGTGTATATAACTGATTTGTGTTAACCTTAAAACCACTTATTTCGACTAAAGTGATTTGTACAATTTTCAGATATAAACGAGTGTGAACTTTCTCCTTGCATGCATGGTGGAAGATGTATAGATGGAATTGGTAGTTACAGTTGTACATGTATACCAGGTTTTACAGGCGTCAGATGCGAAAAAGGTCACATCTTTCAATGTTACTAATATCATATAATTATATCCATTACCTTATATTTTACGAGATATGCATAATATATGTTGTTCCTCTACATCTTTTTTCGGCTATATAACAATCTCTGTGGTGTATTTTCCAGTACTACAGGGTTGTAGGTTGGAAATTGACATTTTCAAAATAAGGTCGGAAAATAAATTTATCCTCAAGGTAAAACAGAACATACATATATAGCAATATTAACATTCCTGTGGACAACTTACGCGTATTCACAATCCCTCTTATAACTGAATCAGAAATGGTAGTAAAATGATTTCCCATCATAAGACATGTTTATTGACGTAATAAGTCATGACTCCTGTAGAATACATATTTAATTTTTTCGCTATTACATGTATAAGTTGGTTGATTTGCCAATAAAATACCCAAGTGAAGTGTGAATTATCTGTTAATCTTCCAAATGAAAAGTATTATACTTATAACCTTTTTTGTTAACATAAAAATATTCTATATAAAATTATTACTAAATGTAATTGCAGACGATACAAACCCATGTACTGCATCACGGTGTCAACATGGAGGTTCTTGTATAAATCATGGTACAAGTTCTACGTGTTCTTGTACGACTGGATTCACTGGAAGTTTTTGCCAAACAGGTATGCTTATATGAATCACATGTAAACAAAATATTATCCTTAATTTGATTTAAACATAATTCTTGTTAGTGTTTTTAAAAAATCGTTTACAAACTGAAAAGTTGAAAATTTTACAGAAACATCTTCTAAATTAGAGGCAACAACAGTTCATCTATGTTCAAAACTCGTTAATTCATTTTCAATATACAAGCCCAGAGAAAAAAAAACCGGAGTGAATCTCGTCTTCTGATTCCAAACTCAATATAAGTTGTCACGATAGGGTATAGATCACAATCGGGAATTTTATAGATCAACGACTGTTTTGGTGTTTTCAGTGTCTTATAATAAACTAGAAGGCTGCTAGGAGAGATCACAGATTCATACACCAAACTCTTTCGTCGTTTGTAAAGATATGATAAAATTTCATGTTTTTTTTTTCACTCTGAATAGATTCCGATAAAAAATAAAGTGCAAATAAAGTGCATAATGCCATTAGAGACTTACATACTAGTGTGCCTGGTAGTCAGTACATTGAGAAGCTTATGTAAAGCGCTGAATCATAGTTCTCATCATGAAATGAAAAGTAAATCTTTCAAAAGAACTATAACAACATGTAACAAGTAATTCAAACATTCACTTCTTTTGGTTGTAAAGAATTCCGTATAGCATAAATTCCAGAACCAAATCATCAGTTTTATTTCCATCAAGTATGAATAAAACTTTAAACCAGAAAACACTTCACTTATTTAAAGAAAGTGTGAAGTGTGTATAACTGCTTAATGTGGTTACCTCTAAGCGACTTATGTACATTTGTTTTAGAAATAAATGAGTGTGAGTTCAATCCTTGCATGAATGGTGGTAGATGTATAGATGGAATTGGTAGTTACAGCTGTATGTGTACAGCAGGTTTTACTGGCGTCAGATGCGAAAAAGGTCACATCTTTAAAATATACTAAATTATATTCATAACCTTATAATTCATGATATATGTTATTCCTCTACATCATTTTTTACGGCTATATAACATCTTTATGATGAATTTTCCAGCCCCTATGTGTAATAGGCTGGAAACTAACGTTTTCAAAACCTTGAAAATCATTTAAATAAAAAAAAAATAACAGTAGTCATAATTCATTACATCCGTAGAGTACATAAAAAATGAAAATAAAAGGCTATAAGCTATTGGTTGTATTCTCTGCAAAATGTTAAAAAAAAATTAGATTAACACTTTCAAAATTCTATGCGTCCAAAGTACTTTTCTGGATTAGTTTTCACCAGGAGCGCTCAAAGCCAAATATTTGAAAACAACTGAAAGGATGCTACGGTCTGATTATTCAGCGATCAATCCAAACTGTCAAAGAAGGTAAAACTAATCAAAGATACCAGGTTTATAATGTGGTACGTTTTCTACATAAAAACTAAATCGGTGAAGCTTGAATCAAAACAGTTGGAAAGCAAAATGAAGTACGTAGTTTTAAAAATTCTGCAATCAATCTTTGGGGTAGAAATACCTTTCGTGTTATGAATAATTCAACATAAATAAAATCCAGAACTCACCAACGTTATAAAATGCTATTTTCAATTTACATCTCACTAATGCCTTCAATGCATTCGTTACTACTGGACAAACTATAGCCGTATGTATCAACCAAATCTATAATCCTCACTTACAGTCTTTCTAGTTGCAAAACACTCACAACGAAGTTATTGTCAAAATCAGTTCATCCTCGGGGTAATAAGAAAAAACGGAGTATATTGGATCATTTCTTTTTCGGCATATTAATGTATATAGATCGAAACTTGAAATTCCAATAGCACTACACTGACACAAGGGAAGCCAAAATATTGCTGTTTTATTGGTTAAACTCAATGCGACAAGACTTAGTTATGTCATTTAGATTCGACTAAAGTGATTAATATATTTTTCAGATGTTAACGATTGTAAGTTTTCTCCTTGTATGAATGGTGGCACATGTATAGATGGAATTGATAGTTATAGTTGTAGATGTAAAGCAGATTTTACTGGCGTCAGATGCGAAAAAGGTACTATACTTTAAGTGAATTCAAATAAATAATACCCATAAATATCACGAGATATGCACAAAATAGGTTGCTTTTTACAGCCCCTTTTTTTTTGGTAATAAAATTATCTATGATATTCTAAAGTGTGGTAGGATGAAAATTCTCGTTTTCAAAATAAGGTCCGATTATGCAATGTATTTTCCTGGTAGAAATTATAATATACATACGAATATTCACATCATTTGTTATTGACGCTAAAAACAGTCTATTAACTAAATCAGAAATGATTTGTAGCTTGCTGTTTGGTGTGAGCCAAGGCTCCGTGTTGAAGGCCGTACTTTGACCTATAATGGTTTACTTTTACAAATTGTGACTTGGATGGAGATTTGTCTTATTGGCACTCATACCACATCTTCTTATATCTATAAAACATGTGTTTGGCCATCTAGAAATCCAAACTTGAACCGTAAAAAATGGTGATTTCAGTATTTTAAGTGATATCAGGAAACCACTTTACCCAACTTGTTTGGTATTTTTTTCATCATGCAATACATGAATGATATCAATGTATTCTTCAATCACGCTTCTGGAAATCTTAGTTAATTGTCAGTATGGTTTGACAATCAACCAACACGTTTTAGACTTTTTATAAATTGATAAAGGTTCCCATGTAGATCAGGATGTGCTAGTCCTTTTGGAGGACCTGATATCGTGTTGCTCAGTCTTTATGTTTCTATGGAGTTTTATGTAAACTACTGTTTGTCTTTTCGTCATGTTTGGGGGAGGGGGGTGCAAATTTTTCTTCGACTTGTCTTTTCCGTCATTTTTTTTTTTCTTTCTTTTTCGTTTTTAATCAAGTGTAATATATTTCATTATTATAGGAACGCCTTTTAAATAAAACAATGTTTTTATGACAAATGCTCATGATTTTTTTTCTTGATGATGAAGCACCAATAGCTGCAATTTTATTTTCAGAGAGATTTATAAATTAATTGAATATTTTGATTGAACAGATTTGGTATAGTTTTGCAGTGATTCAATTATCGGGATCCATAGAAGAACTCTATTTTTCAGTTTCTCTTTTTTATATCGATACAAATACTACTCAAATAAAACAAAATTCTAAAATTTGTAGGGAACTTGTCGTATAAAGATCATGGATATTATTACTTTTCATCTTATATCTATAATTATCTTGCAGGGATCCCTGGTATCGGAATCAGAATTTCAAACAATGATGTAAATGCGATTAAAGATTTGCGAAAAGAATTTGATAAAGGTGGTAAAAGGATAACATTATGCCAAGGCAGTGAGAAAACGTTTGGGTGTTCAAATTCGACCCGTATTTTAATAACGGATGCCAAATATGGACGTTCCACTACAAATGCCTGTCCGGATACGCCAAGGAAAGCATCAAGCTGTGAGACAGATATTTCAAAAGAAATGGCTAACATATGTAATAACCAACCAACTTGTAACGGAAGGATATTCCAACAACAATTATCAGCTGCTGCTAATAATCCTTGTCTTGGGACTGTGCCTTATGTTACACTTGCATATGTTTGCAAGTGATTGGCTATCATTTTTTGTCGTGATAACTATTCTACATTGTTCAGTTTCGGTTCAAACCTGTTTTACTTTTAATTCTTTGGGAAAATATGATTCCCTATTTTGATTAAATTCCTTTACATTTTAACGATTTATATTATAACTTTTCCCTTTCTATTACACTCTAACATTTTTAAGAAGATACTTGTTCTTAGCTCCTTTTAAGAACAAAGTAATAATCTATAATTATGGAGATAAATAAAAATAACTTTAAGAAAAAACTGCAATTCAACACTACAGGTTGTGCAATACTTTCATTGTTCTTTAGATTGTTAATAAAAACAAATTTAAAGTAAAATGCCAAGAGATAACAGCTCTTGTTAAATACTTTTGGTAATAAGTGGGATCATTGTACGTGTTTCTTTGGTATATAATAGAACAGATAATAATACGTAAAAAGAGTAACACAAATACCAACACTCGATTCCTTCGAAGTTTACACTAGCAACTACTATGAATCTGTATTATCTTTCCTTTTACATTAAGGTTTAATATCAAAGCTGCCAATAAATCGAATGCTTTTCTGATTTAAAACAAAATACACCTTTTAGAAAGATAAAATGATCCAAATTTCTTTATTTTCCTGAAACCTCTAAGGGATAAATTGAATATCTGTATCATAATTTGTAATTTTCTGTAAAATTAATACTGATCATTTGCGCCCGAAGGATGCGAAATACGTTCATACTACCCTAATGCGAACATGCGAGAGCGTAATGGGTAGTCAAGATCGATCGTAACAAACCCCTACATACCAAATATAAATTACCTGACAATATAAAATTTCTGGCTTAAGCACGCCTTTATGAGAAGAAAAACAACACAACACAAAAAATGCTGGATTATTGAGCGAAGTGGATACATTAAACACCGACGTTGACATTCTTGACTTTAAACACAGCGCTTGTTACATTTGTTGATTAATTCAAAAACTGACAGTCTGTAAACAAATACATATTAAATTTGAGACAGTTATGCGCACTTATAAGTCAAGGGAAAACATCAAGATTTCACTATCAAACATAACAATGATTTCCCTTACTACATCCCAGTGAACCTAATGTACAATACTACAGGAAAGAGAAGGTCTACTTCCTATCTAAATATTTTTGTAGAAAACAGGAAAATACTAAGGGAACAATAAAAAATCGAAAATTAAAAAACAGATAACACTATTTCCAAAGGGAAAAATAGGAAAACAAAATCAGTCTATCAAATATACAGAAAACTAAAGAACCCTACCTAGAAATGGGGATGAATTTAGCTGCAGCGGACGGATAAGGAGATCCACCTCCACTATTATCGCTTTCTAAAAAAAGAGGAGGAAGATTCAAACCGGCAACAAAAACATAAGTCGAAGAAAGACTGACAACACCATGGCCAAAAAAAAAGTAACGAAAACACAAACAACAGTCTATAAAACACTACACAGAAAACTATACTGAGCAACACAAACCCTATGAAAAACCAAGGGTGAATCAGGTACTCCAGAAGGGTAGACAGATTCTGCTCCAAATGCGTCAATCGTGTTGGTTATTGCAAGTACAACTGTTGTGGTGTCTCATTCGGTGGTGTCCAAATCGAGTAAGATGAGAGGATTGTGCACGTAGCTACGACCATTAGAATATATCCATGGTCATCTGTGACACATATATCCCATAATGGTCAACCAAATCATAAAGGCATCCGTAAAATTTTTCGATGGGATGACTTTTATTTTACCAATAAGAACGCCAGGTCAATGGGATGTGTGCTATCAAAATTGTCATAAAAATTTGAATAATTGTGAAAGAAATTATAAGGGACTTTCCGTTTTGAATTTTCCTTGGAGTTCGGTATTTTTGTTATTTTACTTTTTTCTATATGTATAGCTGGAAGTTAAGGGATATTGCTAGCTTCGTATCAATCTTCTTCAAAAGTCGTAACAAATTTTACCTCATATGAAACAAGTTGGTAAAAGAGTTGAGTAGTTTTTCCAAAACTATTTTTATTTGTATAGGCAATCTTAAAACTGATCAACTGAAAAGCTATTGATAATTCTTGTATAGAAGCTAAGGATAGCTTAAAGGTATTAACAATGTAAACCATCGGAAAGAATACACATTTATCAATAACACAGCGTATTGAACATAAAATCTGATCAGGAATTGACAGCAACATATTGTTTTGAAGTGGAAATGTAAAAATATGAGTTGGTAGCATTGTGGAAAGAAAGAAGGAGGGCCTTTACCATCGCATGACACAAGTACCTGCAGCTGTTTTGCGTAAATGTAAACCTAAACAAGGACATGATGCAACACTATTTTATTATATAAACAAATATGAATACATTTTACAATACTTCAGTGTCCAGATTGTTCCAAATTAAACAAAATCAGATTGTTCTCATGTGCTTTTTTTATCTGCATCAATTTGATCTTTTATCCACTTAGCGAACGTGTAAACATTTGTGTAAACTCCAGGCATGTTCGCTTCTGAAACAAAATTTAAAAAAAACGGGTATTTCACACATTCTAGCTTAACCCATCGATTGCTGATAAAACACATTCATAAAATTTAAATATCAATTACAATATTATATTACACTGAATGATATGTAAGGCAAATATTATTACTAGTATACATTTTAAAGGTTGTTATTGAAATTTAAGATACAAAAGTGATAGTTCTCATGAAAACATCACAGCTGTTGATACATCCTTTCATCTTTGAAAAAAACCTTTGTAAAGACATGTATTTTACAGTCATTAAACATATATATATTTGGTCTCAGCCCTACCTAATGAAGGTTACACCGCATTGAAATGAAGTCAGTACCAAACGTTTATCTTACTACTACTTCTGATGGGCTGAACATTACGCAAATAACCATATGCGATAGTGATTAACAGTAAAATTGAAATAGTCTTATATATTTTTTGAAGAATGTACCAGCTTCAATATTTATGTTAGATTAAGATGGAATGATAAAATGTACATATCTAAGTTTTAACTTACCAGCACATCCAAGGCCCCATGATACTATTCCGTGTAACTCCCAATGATTTCCAATCTGACAAACAAAGGGACCTCCACTATCGCCCTGCAATATATTTAGAAATGAAATGTTTAACATGACAGTCCATCCAAAATGTCAAAAAAGCATCATTTGCACTGTATTTTCTTAAAATGTCCAACAATTCATCTGCATGTACAAAATGTTCCATAAGCATTGTTCTTGAACGTTGTCTTATGATATCTTTTTGGAGACAATTCCTCTAAAAAACATTTCGAATTTTTTTTTTTTTTTACATTTCTTTTAGAGCACTTATCAAATTCGAATTTACCTAAATATTTTCTAAAATAATTCTATTCTCTTGCGACAATACATGTATTTCTAGGTGGTATGTGTCTTTTGAGACAATTTAAAAAAGAATCGTCATGAGAGCCGTCATTAATAACTGAGCCTATATTATTCATTAAGGCTATGTTTTTACAGAGATATGGTTTACCCTTGTTTTCGTTCTTTAGGGTCAAGGAACAGTAAATGGGCTATGTCACAGATTTTGCTAAAATTTTGCATAGAACTTTGGCTCGTTGAATTATATCTGCAAATCAAAAACAATAATGCCTTTATCTCTTTTATATTCTGAAATATTACTGATTGAATTCAAAATAGGTGAACATTTGTATAGAAAGCACAAAAAAATCGGCGAAAAACGTTCATAAATTTGTCTTTTAATCATCAAATCTCCAATTTTTAATACATTTTTTCTTAAAAAACTATATGTTCTTGGTACAAAAATTTCCGTTTTGATGGTTAAAATAATTATATGGTCACCGACTTCGTTTTTGGTGTATTAACCAATCTGTTGCCTTGTTGGAGTGAAAAACGTTAAAAATCGACGTTTTACGGCCTACAACGCGATGACCTTACGATTATTTCAACGTTTTTGGTGATTTTTCACCTAGTACACCACTTTGATTGATGTATACCGTTAAAACGAAGTCGGTGACCCTATTATTATTTTACATCATTAAAACGGAATTTTTTGTACCAACAACATATTGTTTTTAAGAAAAATCTATGTATTAAAAATTTGATTATTTTAAGACAAATTTAAGAACGCTTTTCGCCGATTGTATGTGCTTTCTATACAAATGTTCACCTACCTTGAAAGAATTTAATCAGTAATATTTCAGAAAATAAAAGAGATAAAAGCATTATTTTTTTTCAACTTTCAGTTAAAGTTCAACGAGCCAGAGTTGTATACAAAATTTTAAGAAAATCTGTGACATAACCCATTTACTGTAACTTGACCTAAGTAATGATGGTCACGTTAACTAGGTGGAAGAACTTTAGATATTAAAATAAAAAAGTATGACAGGTACAGCTGAGAACGTTTTTGATTTTCAAGAAAGATATTTTATGTATTTTCTTACAAACTCCCTACGTAATACTTGTTTTGATTGTGGTAACTATTTCCATTTCGGACATGATCAATTGATCTAAAATTTATAAGGACATCATATAAGGAACATCAATTCAGCAGTCAGCACTTCTGTGTTGACATGAATTATCATTGGTATGGTCATAATGATAAATCAACTGTTTACAAATCTTTGAATTTTTCGAAATACTTAGGATTTTCAACCCCAGGAATAGATTACCTTAGCTGTATTTGGCAAAACCATTCGGAATTTGGTTCTCAATTCTCTTCAACGTCGTACATTATTTGGTCTTTTAACTTTTTTTATTCGAGCAATTATATTCATTTAGAAGAGAGGTTCTGGGGAAATAGTCTCTCAGACTAAATGCGGTAGTGGTTCGATTAGTGACAAGTCTGAAAGATATTTAAAGTTTTGATAGGGTCGCGATCCTCCAACGACTAACATATTGAAGATCAGTTCAATGTGTTAAAGAAACTTCCAAGCTATCAACAGATCAATTGGCTATTTCGGAGAATGGGTGGAAATAGAATAAGTAAATTTCAATAAATGTTTTAAAAGAATGTTTCTACTAAGTTGTTATATCCATTATCATCTATTTGTCTGAGAAGTTGGAAAGTAAATCGCCTCTGTCTTTGAGAGAGTTTATGTAAATGTGACAGATTAAATTGGGCCATTGGAAATAGTATTCGAAGGAGCTCACCATTGATCTTTCAAGTTTCAATTGGCTGATTGAGTGTAAATGAGAATGCTCAGTGACGATGCAACGTGGCGATAAAAGCTCACTGGCATTTCCTTTCAGGTGATAACATACATATGATAACGGTCACATGTTACATTCTTACAATCCCTTTTCTTTGAAAATAGCAACCATGTTAGAAACAATGACATAAACGACGATTTATTAGACAAATACAATATGAAGATTGTGTTTTCTTTATACAATTCGTAAGTTATTCTTTTTGTGCAAATCATGCTAGCAAATCTTGCAACTAAATCTATCTATCTTATCCAATAGACACAAGGATACTGGTTTTTTTTTAGTTTTAAATTTGTACGTGTCTAATGATGATAATATGAAGGCATGCACCTATTGGACTGTTCAATTCATTTATAGTGAACACGGAGTATTTTTGGTATCCAGTTAAACTAATTTGAAAATGTACCTGACATGCATCTCTACCACCCTCGGGGAACCCTGCACATATCATATTGTTTGTCAAATGGTCCTTTAATGCTGCAACTTTTGAACAACTTTCTTTGTCAACAAATGGCATTTCTGTCTGTTTTAATTTGTCTGCAAAT
This sequence comes from Mytilus coruscus, assembly GCA_017311375.1. Classification (NCBI taxonomy): domain Eukaryota; kingdom Metazoa; phylum Mollusca; class Bivalvia; order Mytilida; family Mytilidae; genus Mytilus; species Mytilus coruscus. The sequence continues at coordinate 77,862,942 of CM029599.1, read as the reverse complement.
CCTGTCCCTATTTATAATAAACAGTTTTGATAGAAATATATATATTATTTTCGAACTGTATATAAAATCATAAAACAGAAACGTTTCTCCTGTTAAATTATACTTGCTTCTATCATGTTTAAAAGTCGCAAATTCACCTTGAATATACAAACATAGAAAAAAAAACTTTACAGAATCACAGTAACCATGGTAACGTCAAACAGAACGAGACTGGTGCGTCGACAGTGTAACTTGTTTGTTTAAGTAGGATTGGTGAACTTTAGTGTGGATTATTGTTTGCTTTAGTGTTTTTTTTTATTTTAATTTGTATCTTAGATAAATCCTTGTTCGTACTTTTTGTACCAACTTTGTTGAATACGGCATTTTGTACTGCACTTAATCAAGATAAGTTGAAGTGAATATACATGATACTGCAAGCGTGAAATTTCATGAAACTTTTTGAATAATTTGAATCCTTTGTGAAATAGACATGTATGCAATATTTCTTTCCTATTGTTTAGTTACCTTGCACATCTCCCCATCCTGTTACACAGCAAGTATCACTGACTCGTGTTTCTCTTGATGGAAGACATACTGGCATGACTGCCTCAGTGAATCTGTAATTGTCATGGAAATCATTTCAGTAATTTAGGTAAATATAATTTTTCATCTTATTTCTATTATCTATTTGTTTGATTTTGTTTTGTTTTCGTTGGAAGATTTCATTTCTATGTTGAATATTGGAGCAGTGGTTTAATCTTAGTTGATATTTATGTACATTTTTTCAGTTATACCGATAGTAAAACTGTATTTTATCTTTAGTTCCTTGATAAAATAAGTTGTCATAAATATATTTTCACCGTTTAATCACTTCTTTTATTTAGTTAAAATAACTATGAGACCTTTTATAATATTTAATGTGGGTAAAAATTAAAAATAAAGCTTTCGTTAGTCGGGTGATGCATTTCCTCGTCAGATTAACCTCTGTTTATGACACAGTACATCATATCAGTTGTAAAGGATGATAAATACTTACTATGCAGTCACATCAATATGCTTTTATTATATTCATCAAAATATGATTGTGTCAACTCTAAGATAAATGTATATGGCTTCAGGAATTGTTTTGAACGAAAGTTGACTGTTATTGCCTTTATATTTAATTTTCTTTTTACCAATTTTCGTTATTTTTTGTTATCAGTTTTCAAAGACATGGCCGTATTATTGTGGTTTTTTTTTATTCAAGAGTTTTGTCGAATGTTTTGAATAAGACGCTACCCGATATCATTTATATATTTTAAGATTTTCTTACCTCATAATTAATCTTTTTATCCAAGCTTATATGTAAGATTTTCGTACGATGTCAATAGTAAAGCACTGTTTTATTGTGTATTGAAAATAAAGTTTCTTGATTCGAATACATTTAAATCTCACAAACGAAACTTTGAGACTCTTAGTTTTTGGTCAGACGAGTTCTTCTTATTTACATCGATTTTATTAATGTTGTTGTTCATGTGGAGACCTTTTCTTCTTCCTATTAATATCATTATTATTCTTTCACTCAAAAGGGGCACACTAAGCGACTATAAAAGGTGAGAGTTCAAGAGCTAGGGGTACAAATAACAAAGAATTGATTTATTATCTAGCATTTTTATTGGACAACTGCTTTATTTAAGTTAGGGGCAAGATTCCCTTATCAACTATGTTTTCTGAATAATGAAAAGTTTGCAACGGTGGGTAAGTAAAATCTGGATCCGATACCCACGGAGCATAATTCCTCCGTGGGAATCGGATTAATATTTTAATAACTCACCGTTACATTTTGCTCCTTGTGTTATTCGGATCCCTCTGCGGTTTCAGATCGGGATACCCGGTGTGATAATGAAGCTTCTAAGCAATTTTTAAATCATTTAAGGGATTAAGAGAGCCCAAACTAAAATAAAGCATTAGTAGTTGGTAAATGCCACCAATAGGCTGAGTCAAGTGGCAACTGATAAGGTATTTCGACCAGTTTCGGAGATTTAATAATCAGTATATTTAAATCATAATTTTTACTTTAATTATAATGCAATGATTTGCCATTATGGTACCTATGCTGAACGGGTGTCGACTTTAAATACCACTTCCTCCCCTTTAACTTCGATGAAAAAGATCCCTTGGCATAAGCAATAAGACAGGACAATCATTTCTCACCTACAGTGTATGTAGAGGTTACTATGACATTATATGTTTACCTTAGTGGGCTGTCCAGTTTCAGTAGAGATATATCGCCATCTAAGGGATTATTACCAGTAATTTCATATCGAATTCGTTTTGTAATATTTCGTGCTTCTTGAGTTGGGTCGTTACCATCTTTGTTGTGTTTCCCAGCATATGCTTTCCAGTGCGTAATGTCTTCATCGCTTAAATAACAAATATAGACCAAAGAAATTTAAAAAAATAGTCTGACGATATTTCTGAAATGTCAAGCTGTTACGACTAGGTTTCAACTAGGTTTAAGGTTGTTTGTAATATGTTTTAATAACTAGTCAAATACATTTCTATGTGTACGGTACGGTAAAGGTCATATGCTTACTTAGGGTGGATGTGAAATACAATGCGGGTGGTCACAGACGTTTTATCTATCCAGCCTTGTGAAACCTCTAGCGTACTCGTAATGGGTATTCCATGCGCCATAGCAAGCGCAAGTTGTAATCGGTATCATACTCTTATCTGTAATGCGCTAGTATTTTGATCAACTCATAACGGACTACAAAACATGCAATGTGAATTAGAGCGAAAGACAAGGTTTCAAAACTGGGCTAGCTATATATTAAATCAGTTTTTTAATTTGTCAAAAAGTCATACTGAGTTACATTTAATATAGAAAATATTTTTTATCATTTTCGGCAACATGACTTCGAAATTCTATCTCTTTATCAGTTGAAACAATATTGTCTTCAAGAGCGCACAAATGACAAATACAATAGAAACCAACAAAAATCGGAAATAGGAAAAGCTTATATAAGTTCTTTTCTCTTCAATTGATGCCGATATTGGGAAGATAAAGGTAAAACAAAATAAAAAAAATGAAATATTTTGCAGCAAATCATCGTTCAGTTGGGCAATGGTTACGGAAATTGCATATGATTATGAAAACCCACTTACAAAAAGAAACAATGAGAAGCTGTTACAACCCAATTTTCATTAATTATAGAAGCTCCACATTTGTGTTCGCCAGAAAGTCGTAACTGTATTTGCCATGGCCAACTGTGTTCTACAGCTTCTGTTCCATTTACAATACGCGAAACAAGACTTCTATCGATTACAGCAGGATGAACAGGTACACCACAAGTGACAAGAGGCGGTTCTGGAAAGACAGTGATAAAAAAACAAAATTACGGAAAACAAAAAACAGATATGCATCAGACTTGTTCTTCCGCTGTTAACAAATAGATAGTTCAACTGAAATATTCCAAAGAGATCAGGCTTATTACTTTTTTTAATGATCAAATGTAATTTTTTTTCACAATATAATAAAAACAAACTATTTTATTGTGATTGTTTCACGAAAATTTGAAGAAGTTTTCATTTTAGCCCTGTAATCACATAAAAGGGCCAAGTTTGAAATATGAAGACATGTATAATGAAATAATAATTTGTAATAAATAAATATTCTGATTCGTATCCCATACATGTATTCAATATGAAACAAGATCACTAGCGGAGCAGGAACTGTTGGCCCTTTCTAACAATTTTTGTTTTTGGATATGGTGTTGTCTGTTTTCTCCAACTTATCATTTTTATCTCCCAACCACCCCTTTCTATCCATATATTTTTAAATGGTGTAATATCTTAATTCAGTAAAACTACGGTTGACATCTGGAAGATATCTTACATGCCAGACTGGGTGTCTTTCGCATACATCGAATGTTAATATCCCCATCTCTTTGACCTCTATTCTATATAACCATACTGTTAACATAATTTATCAGGAACATTATTTAAAGGAATTTCTTTCAGTACGATACAGATTTATTGGTACATGGCATTTTCCTTATCGTTCATCGTATCAGCTTTTGCATTATCGTATTTGCAGTGCCGTCAGAAAATCAAAAATTCATAATAAAATTATTTCCCATTTGTTCGGAGTATATGATTAAAAACGCATTTGTAGATATATTTTAATCAGATTCATACATGTATCAAATGACTTTCAAATTCAAATGTCAGTCCTTGAGCCAATTCCCGGGATGAATTGTGACCTAGGACTGATAAAGAATCTGTTATGGAACATGCTATGTTAAAATCCAGACGAACATAACAATGCCGGTATATTGGCTACAGCATAATACCAGTTGAGTAGTAGTATGTTAAGCTTCGATCAAGGCAAAGTGTTTGTCACAAAATGCACATAGATTGATATACGATTGAAATGACGAATTATTGATAGTTTTTTACCATCAAACCGTCCACTCAATACTTACTCGTGGTAGTTGTTGTTGTAGGCGTGGTAGTAGTTGTTGTAGGCGTGGTAGTAGTTGTTGTGGGCGTGGTAGTAGTTGTGGTTGGTGTGGTTGTAGTAACTGTTGTTGTTGTTTTATCTTTTATAACATCTAAAAAAGATCATGTATAATAAGTATTAAGGAAAAACTACACGACATTTCCAGTTTGATAAAGTGACTTGAATTAACACAATAAAGCTCAGAATTGATCAACGATGTTGATTTCAGTTGATCTTATTGATCCTTATTCGTTTGTCAATTACATTAAGCTTCATTAAAAGAATGTAATTATATATAATATATATTTATTTGGCCGAAAACATAAAACATACATGTCATTACATAAATATAAGAACAATTACAAATACAAAAATTTTAGGTTTGATTACCCGAAAGGATTCTAATGTATTGACGAGAAAAACAATTCACTTTAAAAATTGGGAGGAAAACAAATCAAAATTCAGGTAAGCGTGAATATCTAATGATCAGCAATAGGGGGTAACTAGAACAAATTTTGAAAATTCCGCATGGTAATTACTAGTTTTTGTGAAGAAAAACAAACCGATTAGCGATGCAAGTCGATTTGTAACAAGTAGTGGATTTTCACCAGTTGAGTGCAACACCCATTGTATTAATGATCGTCAATTTCAGTGACAGGCAAAGATAAAAATAACCTAAAATACCAGCTTTATAATGGCAGACGTGGGTTTCATCTACACAAGAATCATCAGTGGCGACCGAATTAAAACATTAGGAAGTCAAAACAAATACGAAGCTGAAGAGCATTGAAAACCAAAACTTCAATAGAGGTGTGTTACATTTAGCTATAGTAATATTTGTCTGGTATAGAAAATCCTAAGGGTTTCGACTTATTTTAACTTTGTATGAAAGAGAAAACGGCAATTGACTTGTGCAGACATAATGATTCCCATGACTGCAAACTTGCAGCTAACAACCAATTCAACGTGATTACTTTCGAATGCAAATCCGAAAAATTAATACTGATTTGAGTAGTGTTCTCTACTACCGATCTATTAAAGTGTACTTGTCCCTTAAGAATAGTTATAAAATAATAATTATATCATAAAATGCAAATGGTGGAATAGCGATGACTTTCCTGTTAAGGTAGATCACTTAAAGGCATGCCAAACTAACGTGACAATACAACTTGATGATACAAATATATAAATAAAAAAATAATATGTGATTAGTAAACGATGTTTGATATGTATCAATAGTTGTGAATATATGAGGAGGGTGGATACATATATCAACATTTGTAAAGTAAAATATGTTTAGCCATATCATATAGTTCATCTCAATTGCACAACCTTATATGATCATATATATTATAAAGCATAAAAAAGACCTTTTCCAGCGGCTCATCCCTATCCCTCAATATATAGTAAGTGGGCCCACCCCATGCTTACCCCGGAGAATAAATTATCCGTCAAAGCAATTACTGTAAACATTTATTTCCACCGTTACATACCACAATGTTCTTCGTCACTGATGTCACCATTTCCACAATCATTGTGTAAACCATCACACGTTTTCGTCAAGGGATGCAACTCTTGCTATTGGTACATTTAAATGAATTACCTTTACATGTGTCTGGAATTTAAATACAAAAAAAAAATTGTAATATGTTTGAATCTCGTTTTTCTTTAACTCATATTAATTTTGAAACATGATCCACTTATTTCAGGGACATTCGATTACAAGAATAGCCTGCATGTTACAAATGTCAGTATGCAAAAGCTGTAAATGGGGTATAAATTCAAAACAATTAAAAAAAGCAGAAATAAATTATATTTTTACTACAACATAACAAAACCCATTTTTTTTCAAATGTGAAGAAATATCATCAAAAATATGTTTTATTAATTAACATTTGACTCAAAACTAGGAATAATAAGAATTTTGGTGTTCTTCAAAATTCTAATGCAGTAACATGAAATGTATTCGTCACATATCAGTATTAATATTTGATTAACCTATGTAAGGCTCATTCAGTGCGATCAACATAGTAACATAACTGTAAATCATTAAGTTGGAGGACATCATCAGCATATCTGAACGTTAAGCTATAGAATAATGTCAGCTTCTTTTCACTCTTCGAGAAGGTCCCTCGAGTCATGACGTATGTCCCACACGAACAAAGAAACAAAGCGACAGTTCGTAGCCTTGTCAGTAATCTAAAAATTCGAGTGAACTAGTTTGGTATATGGTATAAATAATTGTCAATTGTTGAAAACTGTATGTTGACCTTGGGTGTGTGTGTTACTAGTTTCGTGGAATGCTGTATCCTCGACCCCACATTCCCTTTTATCCAGAGTAACAAATTGCTTACCTTTTGTGTCGATACATTCGTAGGTGAAATTGAGATAATTGGGGTTTCCACCGCATGGATCATGATTGTCAAAAAATGCATTGCTTGCCGTCACTCGGCACCATGAAGAGCCATCGCATACTTCTTTTAGCTTGAAAGTTACGTCTTTGGTGCAACCGTTTTGGTCGATATTACCATGATGACATATGGTATGGCTTGATCTTCCCCAATAGCCTATCAGGACATTCATTTTCTTTGGCCAGTTACAGAACACGAATCTATTATCACTATTGCATAAGTAATGCCGATCTAAAAACAAAACAACGAAAAATATCGCAAGAGAAAAGATAAAAATAAATATATATAGTTATGATAAAAATGCTCTTTTCGTTAATGTGTGTATATAAAAGGTGTCACAATTGATAGGGACATTGACACTCAAGAAGGCTATTCGTTGTGCCGAAATATTTGTCAAATTGACTACGATATTATTACATCTCCGTATATTACTATCTTACATCAGTACCGTTTCCCAAATTTGTGCAGTATCGCCTATTCTGGACGGTTCGGTTCACTAGTGATAAAAAATTTGCTGGTTGGTCTTTTTATAGACTTCTCTAGTATACATATATGTTGTCTTCTATAAAACTATTGTTCCAAACACTGTATATGCTTTGAACGTGTTTGGTCTCTACGCATACTTGAAGAAGCGCTAATACAAAATATTTCAGTAATTACATTATTCTAAAAAATACCAAAATGTTGTAAACATAAGAATGAGTCAGATGATTATGTTTGTGTTGACGTTTTATTGTTTAGAAGATTCAGAACGTGCAGGCTCCTACTCATTCATAAAAACTGTTTCGTCACCTAGACGTTCTTGTTTTGTAATGGAAGTTGTTTAGTACATAATACTACTAAAATGTGCGAAAGCGTGTATAGAAAAAAATCTATATATCAGATTTGCAGCAGACCAAACAATAAATAAATAAAAAAGAAAGAAACCTCGTTTAAACTATTTTAAAATTCTTCATTAATGCTGATGTCTATATCATAACGTTATGGAGTTCAACACAATTATATACCTACATATGCCTGCTCTGGAAGACAGCTCGCCTTTGTTTTCATGTTTTCCGTTTGTTGCAGCCTGAGCTGTAAGATAAACAGAAAACATATATAAGTGTGAACAGAGATGTATGGTATACGTCAACAACGAGACAGCATCCCAACGACACACATACTGACCAAAAGACAAAGCATATGTCCAATAGAAAGATCTGACATAAAATCAAAAGAGATATATCATGCATTAAAGAAACCGGTATTTCATTGGATTGTTCATCTTTTTTATTGAATTTAAGTTTTGAACCGCAAAATAGAAATGTACTTATTTACATACAGATTATTATATGGCCTTTTCCATATCGGCTAGGGTATCATTCCCTATATCAGCCTGACTACGCGACGTAACATAGGGCTGATATGGGTTATCAGCCTTGTTGTGAATTTACTAGTAACATTTTCAGATAGTTCGACCGGTTAGTCTTCCGTTTTGGTGTTCAAAAGCTTAACTTTATTTCATTCAAAAATATCGCATTGATTCAAAGCAGGAGCACTAAGACATATGTATAACATTCACATAGAAATATATGCTTTAAACCCGCTGCATTTGTTTGCACCTGTCCTAAGTCAGGAATCTGATGTTCAGTAGTTGTCGTTTGTTGATGTGGTTCATAAGTGTTTCTCGTTTCTCGTTTTTATATAGATTAGACCGTTGGTTTTCCCGTTTGAATGGTTTTACACTAGTAATTTTGGGGCCCTTTATAGCTTACTGTTCGGTGTGAGCCAAGGCTCCGTGTTGAAGACCGTACTTTGACCTATAATGGTTTACTTTTATAAATTTTGACTTGGATGGAGAGTTGTCTCATTGGCACTCATACCACATCTTCTTATATCTATTTGATCAGTAAATGTGCCGTTTTTGTAATTTAAACATTTTTAGATTTCTTTATTAATAGTTTTTAAAATTAATTTGCAAAAAAAGGTGTGACGGCATCGAATAATTTTCTATCTACGACATTTTATCGCTAGAAAACCAAACTAGAGGCTCTAAAGAGCCTGTGTCGCTCACCTTGGTCTATGTGCATATTAAACAAAGGACACAGATGGATTCATGACAAAATTGTGCTTTGGTGATGGTGATGTGTTTGTAGATCTTACTTTACTGAACATTCTTGCTGCTTACAATTATCTCTATCTATAATGAACTTGGCCCAGTAGTTACAGTGGAAAATATTTTGTAAAATTTACAAAAATTTACAAAATTTATGAAAATTGTAAAAATTGACAATAAAGGGCAATAACTCCTTAGGGGTCAATTGACAATTTTCGTCATGTTTGACTTATTTGTAGATCTTACTTTGCTGTACATTATTGCTGTTTACAGTTTATTTCTATCTATAATAATATTCAAGATAATAACCAAAAGGTGCAAAGTTTTCTTAAAATTACTAATTCAGGGACAGCAACCCAACAACGTGTTGCCTGATTGGTCTGAAAATTTCAGGGCAGATAGATATTGACCTAATGAACAATTTTATCCTCGTCAGATATGCTCTAAATGCTTTGGTTTCAGAGATATGAGCCAAAACTGCATTTTACCCTATGTACTATTTTTAGCCATGTCGGCCATCTTGGTTCATGGGCGGGGTCATCGGACACAATTTTAAACTAGTTACCCTAATGATGATTGTGGACAAGTTTGGTTAAATTTGTCTTAGTAGTTTCAGAGGAGAAGATTTTGTAAAAGATTACAAAATTTACGAAAATTGTTAAAATTGACTATAAAGGGCAATAACTCCTTAAGGGGTCAACTGACCATTTTGGTCAAGTTGACTTATTTGTAGATCTTACTTTGCTGAACATTATTGCTGTTTACAGTTTATCTCTATCTATAATAATATTCAAGATAATAACCAAAAACGGCAAAATTTTCTTAAAATTACCAATTCAGGGGCAGCAACCCAACAAAGGGTTGTCCGATTCATCTGAAAATTTCAGGGCAGATAGATCTTGACCTGATAAACAATTTTACCCTGTCAGATTTGCTCTAAATGCTTTGGTTTCAGAGATATAAGCCAAAATCTACATTTTACCCCTATGTTCTATTTTTAGCCATGGCGGCCATCTTGGTTAAAAAAAATGGTAATTTATTAATTCTGTGTAAACTAAATACATTTAAGACAACCAATGTACGAAGGATATGTATTCTGTCACACTTACGTTTTCTTTCATTATGTCTGTACAGTAAATTACCAATGTCTGAAAGCATTTCTTCGTCACTATCTGGTGCTAATGCTTTAGGTAAAGGATCCCAAATGTCCTCTGTAAAAAGAAAATAACTTCCTTTCTAATATTCATTTTCTATTGACATTTTTTAAATCTATATAGAGTTTGCTGTAACAAAATAGTGATAATTATTAGCTGCAGTAGTCATGTCTATCTACACGTCTATATGTCTATATATGTAAATAAACTAGCTGACAATTTTATTTTTTAATGTACACTATTCTTTCATTAAACAAACATAGTGTAAGAAAACAGATTATTTTTAAGTTTGTTTTAATAAAATATGTTCCGTGTACAAAATGTAAAAACAAATCCATATGAATTAAAGTTTCAGGAACAATTTACCTTTCAGCTGAGCATGGACAATAGCAATACATGATGTTAGTAATAAAACAAGGATTTGTAGGTCCATATTTCTGAATGTTCTGCGAAAACCTTTCAATACATACGACTTATATAGTCCATAAATTTTGCGTCATTCAATAATTTAGTTTAATAAGTTACTTTAATTTCAATGGCATCTTTGAATTGTTATTAAAACATGATTCTGTGATGTTTCAACACTATTTACAAAAAGGTGGGGGAAACCGCTAATATCCCAAATTATTTTCGGTTGACCCAACTGGACTACAAGTGTTTAAAATTTATTACAAATATTTTTTTTGTAATATTTAGTCATTATTGCCTTTTCTCGGCAGCAGCGAGCAAAATGGGATAGACCATCGTTAAAATGACGAAAAACTAATTAAAATTATATTTTTGTGCACACCTATTTTCACAATTCATTGGCGATAAACTTATCATCAAAAACTGTTTATTATAAATACTTTTCCACAATTTTGAATTTATAAAAGAGGATTAATTTATTGAGAGAAGTCAGTGACATTTATATATGTTTATAATTTACTAAAATGACCTAATCCTAAAGAGATGGTATATTAACAACTATTGATAGGCTAAGCGAAATGTACTGCGATTACAATATGTAAAATATGTTTTTAAATTTGTTTAGCTGTGTAATATAATGAAAAACGTAGTGACTGTAAAACTATACAACTTTATTGTAAAATGTGGACTCATTGATTTTTTTAGTCTGGGAAAACATGCTTTATTTATGAGTTGAACTAGGTATCAGTAACTGCGAGTACTCTTAGATCGGTACCTGGTGTTTTTGTTGTTTTTTTGTTGTTTTTTTGTTGTTGTTTTATGTTGTTTTTTTGTTGTCTTTTTGTTAGAGTTCTGTTTGTGCTTTGTGTCGTCTGATGAGTTAAGACTTTTTAACTTATTTTTACAGTTTATTTCTTAGGGGATTGAGCGTTCACAACCCGCCACGTTCTTTATGAGCCTGTCCGAAGTCAGGAGCCCGTCGTATATTGTTTTAGCATAAATCAGGCGGATGGTTTTCTTTTTTGACGTGTTTCACATTTTTTCTTACTATATAATTATACGGTTTAGGTCTTGTTCATTGTTGAAGGTCGTATGGTGATATATAAATATGCTCAGTGGACAGATGCGGGTTACAATTGTGACGCCAACATTTAACGTGACGGTACCCAAATTGCACCTATTTTGACAGTTTTTCACCTAAGTTTTTTATGATAAAGACAAACATTTCCATTCTGTGTTCATTTTGTAGCCGTATCCTTCTTTATTGTATAGGTACACCAATTTGATTTTTAATCCCTATTGAGTCATAGAAAATGGGTTTGAATCGACCTCCAAACTATCCATGATTCCGTAATGAGGAGTACCCAAATTGCATCCATGCTTAAATTCACATCATTAAAATCAAATAACAGATGTTTTGTTTTATTTTTCAAATATTTAGAACAATTTGACATAAGTACATGCTCACTATTCATTTCTTTTAAAATGGATGCTTGTAACATATTTTTTTGTTCATTTTAAAAGATGACTTTTGTGAACGACGCATGGCGGCGTTTTCGTACATTTTTCTTTTCCAGTGAAAGCTTCAGCTGTTGATATAAACTGTGAACGTTTAGTGTATATTTGAATATATTCACCTATTTTGTAAGACGTGTATAATGTCAAATAACTAAAATATAAATTGTTTAGTCTCAAAGAAAAATTTTAAGAATTTCTCAGCTGTTTATGTTGAATAGGTGCAATTTGGGTACTCGGTGCAATTTGGGTACCGTGACGTTATAGATTCAAGATTCAATATTTTATTAAAGTCTCACTACTTGCAATACATAAATATACAGTACATACAGAGTATATACACAATATAAAACAGACAATACACAAATATAAAATACAAGTACCATTCTATTAAGAATTATGAGAGACTGTAAAACAATTTCTATATAAAACTAGTTAAAATACATACGATTATTAAAATAATTTCATTTTAAGAATATAAAAGGTATTTCTTCTACTTAAAATATCAAAGCAGGTTTTGGCAACCATATCATAACAATTAATGTTTTTAAATAAATAAACAAATTTATCATCATCAGACAAATCATTATTTTATTTTCATACCGCCCTGTTTCAATTTTCAATGGAGCTACTCCGCATCTAAATTTAGCAAAACACTTCTATATTTATAAGATAAGATTTATATTTTTGTTGAGAGGGAAAATCCCAAACTGGTTTAATTTTGTTATTAAGTGTGAACTAGGGTTATTAATTCGGACTAATTATCCCAGGTTCGACCCGGAGCAAATTTCATAGTGTGACCACGGTATAATTGTTTACATCCTAGTCATTTTGTTTAAAGTGTATGATATTGGTCTCATTGGCAATCATACGACATCTCATTATTTTTATATTTGAAAGTAAACCCGAGTCTTCAAATGTTGATGGAAACTTCTTAGGACACTTCTTACGAACAAATGCTGTTTGCACAAAACGTAAAACAAAATGAAAGAATAAACGTGCCATTTGTCCCTATTTAAGAACACGAAACCTTTAGAAGAATGTCTGTGACTGCATTTTTTTTTTCATGAACATCTATAAACGTCAACATTATTATCTTGCACTGTTATTGTCATTATACATTGCACAATCAAGTTACAGTGAAGCAATGGGCCGCAGCGATAAACAAATTATTTATCCCTTAACAATTAACAATATACAATCAATTCACAGCAGGACCAGTTTCAAGAGGGATCCCACGCGGCATTCTTTAAATCGTGCTCCGCTCTGCCAATATTTGTGTACCCATCTACCACATAACTCAAAGTCCTGAATTTCTACACAGTGGAACCATTTAGAATATCGTGGTTTGACTTCCGATCTTGACAGGCATCTTCAATGAAGGCACAAGGTTGAATTCAATTCCAGTGACTTAACGCTCAGGGGAAATGCCAAAATATACTTTCTCTACGACAATGTTAATAAATCGGAAGTTCACATTTGAAGACAAAAACACTAATCAACGTGGATAATGACTGTCATATTCCTCAACTTAATATAGGCACTGTCCATGCTAGCACTGTTCATAGGAAAATATTGAGTGAATGAAATCAGGTTTTGTAAAGCCAATCCTCCCACTATTCTGCACACGAAAAATCTCAAGTCATTTATAAGTATTCAACAAAATGATTGTAACAATTAGACAATATAAGACTAAGTGAGAAAACAAGGCTTTCAAATGACAACCACTTTCATACCCTTCTTAAATAGGAAAATACTTATATAATATATATTTAATTTACCATGTCTTCGTATCAGCCCCAGTACGATGCGGTAGGTTCTGCGCGAGGAGTATGTCAGAAGTATGTAGAAAAATCTGACTACTAAACGAATGATCACCGAAGAAAAATGTCGATAGGACCCCAGTCCTAGGATCTTAGTTCCTGTTCTACTAGCATCCGTCGATAAAAAGGGAGGAATAGATTGTGTCCGTGACAAATGAAATAACTAAGACTAAAGGTCAACACAGGATCTTCAATAACGGTCAATATTCAAATCGCCCAAACTCTAGAAAAGGTATATGATTTATCCTGATACGAATTAAAGATGAATTCGGCGAGAAGAGTAGAATATATGGTCTCAATTTCGTACTTTATTTGGCCATTCAACTTTTTTTTTTATTGGAGCATCACTGGCAGGTCTTTTATGTATGGCGTACAAAATTATAAACCTGGTATCTTGAAGATGTTGACTTTTTAGAATTTAGTTAAAAAAAATATATTTTTTTATTGTCGCAGTGATTGACAAAATTGGTACCCATATGATTGCCAACTGTCTGTTAAAGTCCTTCAAACGTACAAAAATGTTATCAATTAAAAATAACAAGCATCTTGAAGATGTCAGATTGGATTTAGTATTAGCTGAGCAGTTCAGAGAACTGAACTTATTTTTATCGAATTTAGTTGCAAGAGTTAGTCCAAGAGTCAAAACTAGTCGTATATGTGTGTGTGTGTTATGCCTTTCTTATACAAGATATTTGTATCTTTGTTGGCAAGTTTTTATTAACAAAATAAACCTGGACTAAATCTTTAAATATGTCTTAAAGCTTAGAGCAAGAGTCAAATATTTTGCACAGAGAAAAGTATTCGATCATATGTATTCTCACAAACCTTTTGGATTTTCTTAGTGACCCTATCCGATGCACACCAGTCCGAAAGTATGTATAGTGTCACAGTGACACTGATGCCTGCTTTTTTTTTTTTATTGCTGGAAAAGTTTTCGAGCAGCATTATGAGTGCTAAGTAAAATATCGATCTCTTAAAGGAATTCTACCTTCTTTTTTCATTTTTTTCGCATGGTCATATGTGAAAATAAAGTAAGCTAGAGAGAGGGAGACCGATTATAAGGTTATGTAGAAGACAAGGAGATAAAAAACACAATTCTTTAACGCCAATACAAAAATGAGTTATTTATTCTCCAACATTCCGGAATACTTACATACAATATACCAATGCTCATAGCATAGTGTTAAAGTGAAAATGTAATGGGTCAAAAGTATGTAAACCAGAATAAAACTCACTTATGATGATTCAATATCACAGTTAATTGTATATGCAATTTTTATAAGCTCAATACCTGCAAAGAGGACTGACAAGGAAAGGAAAACAATTGTTTTAATTATGTGTGTTTAATTTCCATATTAAGGTCAAAAGGACAACTGGAATCAAAATTAAAACTGTCAGTTCAATATCTGCAAAAATAACTGGGTTGAAAACTGTCGGAGGATTTGATAACACAAATGAGGGAATTGACACACTTTTGTGATCTGGGATATTGGGGGAAAAGTGGGATTGTGGGGTATAGGGGTAAAAAGTGGGAAGTAAATTTTTTTTACAAAAAACAGGAATTGGAAAATGAGCATCCCCGTTTCACCCCCTCACAAATCTTGTAGCATCTTTCGTAAATATTCCTGAAAAATTACTAAGTTACCAAACCTAAGAAAAATTAGAAAAAAGTCTTAATACAACTCCTTAATGCGCAACTTCAACATATAGGTGCAATCTTTCTGTGAAGTTTCGGGGATTTGGGTTGAAAACTGTGGGAGGAGTTGATTAAACAAATATTCACTTTTTTTCCAACCCGGCCATCCGCCCGACATCATTATATTATATTGAACAGGTGTCTTGGACCAAGGATTCAATGGCCGGGTTCTGAAGAATGTTTCTTAAACAATGGAGAATGGAATATACTGAACATTTTTATATATGTAAATATGAAATGTAAAAGCGGGAAAAATTATTAAACAACTTCATTATAGAAGGTGAGCAATGTTTTTTTTTCTGACTATGAGGACACTGCATATTTACAGAAGAAAACGACAATTGTCGTCTGCAGAGAGGGCCATATAGACTACAAACTATCGCCTGCAAATAGTCTTACTGGAGAGTGGATGTCTTGTGGTAGGTCGTTTACGTACAAAAAAGAAATAAACTGGGTTATAAAAATGATCCTTTTGGTACACAAGCTTTCAGTATCATTGGTTTGTTGTTGTCTGGTCTGGCAGCTTCTGTGGATTGAGATTTTTCAGTTTTTTTTTTTTCACTCAATTATTTGTGGATTTTTTTGGTTATTGGTGTATTTTTCTGGTTTATCAGTCATTAGTTTTTTTTAATCTATATAATTCTCTTTTTACTGATATGACATGCTGCGGAGAAGACAGAAGAAATTGATCATTTAGTATGGTTGCTTCATTTATTGGATTGGTTTCTAATTTGCCAATTGTGGTACTACTCCGTTTTTATTGCTTTTCTTAAGTTTGATATAGGGTTAACATATTTTCGTTGGTGAACAAGTGTCTTCCATTATCTTCTGAAAGTTATTATGTCCTATACATTTTTCTTTGTGTAGGCTTGGTCTCTTTGTAACTTAATTTTTTTTATTTCCTGTGTTGTCTTTGGTTTTGTCCTTTGTCTTGCAGGTTTTGAAAGGTATATGTTGGTTTGTACTGATTTTAAGGCCTTCCTTGAACATATTCCAGAATGTATTGATGTTTGTCTTTTTGTTAAAAGTTTTCTCCATTTTTTGTATTCAGCAACTTCATATCTGCTTTTATGTTGTCCCATGTTCTATACAGTTTGATTGTTTGAACAATTCAACATGTGTGCAATCTTTCTTTCAAGTTTCAGGGATTTGGGTTGAAAATGTAGGAGAAGTTGATTACACAAATTAGGTACTCACTTCTCCTTCTGCCCATCATCACCATACAATTAGTTGTATTTGAACAAACAAAATGCAGCAAAAAACTGTTATTTTCCTGACCAATTTCCAAGTTCAGGGTTGGTTGACATGTCAAAAGTAATAAGTAAGCTAAAATACAATTCATGTGAATACTGTAACTTCTTATTGCATACCTGTAGTTTAGAACTCATAGAAAGTATTACAAAGAAAGTCCTAAGTTGGATATGGGAGATTCCTGCAATTAAAGTCTCAATAAAGTATAACTAAGAAAGTCCTAAGTTGGATATGAGAGATTCCTACAATTAAAATTATTAAAGTCTTGCATTTATTGATAAATTCAAAATACCTTCTTCTTTCTTTCTTAAAACAGGGAAAATAATGGAGAAAAAGGCAAAATACATGTAGAAGAAAAAGAACATTTTATTTTAAAAGTAGATTTATATATAACAATGTATACAAAGATCAATAATTTATAAAATATGATCAAAGTGGATTGATAAATAGCCTACATAACAAATAAATAACAATTACAAGTAACAAAATCTAAATAAACAAAATAGAAAAATATTCAGGAAAAGCAACAAACTTTTGAACTGCAACAAACTATTTCAATGAAAAAAGGGAGCTCTAAGTGCGTAGTACAAAATTTGGCTTTGAAATAGCTTTCATTACAGTGAGTTCTAGGTGTCTTTTGTAGTCATGTTACTTTTTTTGTACTATGTATCAATCTGGTGAGTCAACCCATTTCAACTGATTTTTACATTTTTTTCTAGTGTTATACTGTTACACAACTGTCTCAGATTAGGGATGGTTGAGCACCCATAAACATGTTTAACCAGCAACAGGAGCCTGTGATCCAGTGGTGTCTTTGGTTGCTGTCAGTAAAAAAAAATTCTCGATTTTTGTTTTCTGTTTTGTTTTCTTGTTTAATTTTTTTCAAATTTTGTCATGTTTGGGCCTTTTATAGCTGACTATACAGTTAGACTTTTGCTCATGATTGAAGGCTGTTTGGTGACTTACAGTTGCTTAAATCCACATCATTTTGGTGGATAGTTAACTTGTCTCATTGGTAATCCTACCATGTAAATGTCTAACTCAAAGTTTAATGGCATAAATCAGTGTAAGGGTTTTACTTTAAAGATAAAGAATATCTTCTATGAGCATTAGACATTTGGTCTTTCCCCCATAAGGAGTTCAAAAGAAAGAGGACCACAAAATTAAACTTTCAAATGAGTATATATTATCCAACCTTCAATTTTTTGGATCTGTATCTTAAGTAGAAGCTTACCGTGTAAATTGTGATCTTTATGTCCATTTATTTA
Organism: Mytilus coruscus; assembly: GCA_017311375.1. NCBI lineage: Eukaryota > Metazoa > Mollusca > Bivalvia > Mytilida > Mytilidae > Mytilus > Mytilus coruscus. The sequence goes on along the minus strand of CM029599.1, from coordinate 77,844,859 downwards.
TTTGTTCTTTCATTAAAATGCTTGTTGTCTTCCCAGTTTGTATCTTCAAGTCCTTGGGATCCAATGAGACATTTAAAAAAAATTTTCAGAATTTCCAATTGATGTACATTAAGACATGTCAGCTACTACATGTAGCTGCTAGACAAAATTTATGTAAGATTTTGACAACATTTACTAGTATAAAATTACATACCAGATATATATAAAGGGGGCCAGCAATGATTAGCTAAATATCTAAAAAAAACAACATTAAAAACTACTGTAAATTCAGAAATTATTGCCTGCATTTATTATTGCGATTTTTCAAGAATGGACAAAAATGTGAGTTTTATTATTGCGATTTCCAAAAAATCTGCACACAGGTCTATGTTTCAGTTATCAGAATGTGAGTTCTTATTATTGCGATACCAACCAGTCGCATTATTCGCATTAATAAAAACATCACAATAATTTCTGAATTTACAGTATCCTTTTGCCTCTTTTATCAATGTTCTTTTTTATAGCAACCATGATAGTTGATTAGCTGGAACATTGGACATAAGTTTGTAACAATAAATGCTACCATAATTATAACCAATTTGGGTTTATCAGCTTAGTTATTCCAGGGAAGATTTCAATAGATAGATATAATGTAATGCACAGATGGTGTCAACTGTCAAGTGAAGGAAATAGCTCATAGTAGTCTTTTGTTCCAGGTAAGTTAAAAATGGTTTTGTCATACTGAAAGAGTCTATCTTAAATTTTATGACCTTTCTCAAATACAAAAACAACTTAAATGAAAATATTTTCTGAAAAGGGGTAAGAGAAGTAAAATATGTATAAAGTGTTCATATAGATCACATATAAAAAGAATATTAATTACATAGAAATAAATATATCACAGAACTGATTTTAAAATTCATAAATAATATAGACAGTATACAGGTATATATATATAAAAATAGTATGCTAGGTAAACATTACACTGAAATATCTAAACTTATCATGCACTAGTAACCTGAAATGCTCACCTGGCAAATTTATGTCATATTGTTATTTGTTTCACCTTTTTTGAAACCAAACTTTTTTTCTAAAAAAAAATTTTGAGGTTTATTCTTCCTTGGCAGGATAACAACCGAAGAATTAATTCTTGATCTCAGTTTGCTTATTCATCAATTGTGCTGCCACACTTTCTCTCTATGATCCTCTATCCACTATTGTTTTCAAGATAAAGAATAATGATAAATGCTCATAAGAATTATCATTCAAGATTACAACAATATCTCCATTAAGGAGTTGACCTACAATTTTACAGATTTGAACATTACCAAGCATTTTTTGTCCCAGTCAGATTCTCCCTAAATACAGCAGTTTTGAAGATATGAGACAATCATTTGGATTTTACTACTAAGTTCTATTTTAAGTCATGGTGGCCATGTTGATTGATAGAAGATGAAATAATTCATAAACTGAAATCTAGACACAATTAAGATCATTCAAGTCAAATTCAAGTCAAATGAAAATAATGCTTTATAAATTTGGTCCATCTGAAGAATGGTTTGAACTCATTCTGAAGTTCAAGGTAAAGATCTGAACAAGAATGCAAATAATTGGTAAAAATTGTCATTTAAGGGGCAATTAAGTCTCAGTTTGGTTAAAAATGTCATTTAAGGGGCAATAAAGTCTCAGTTTGGTTAAAATTTTAATTTCAAAGTTAAAGATTTTTTTAAAAAGTTGATGAAGTTAAAGGCAGTTAAAATATATAAATATCTTAAGTTTCGAGAAAGGTAGATAATATATATATACAATAGCCATGAAAAAGGCAACACATTTTCTGAAGAATAAAAATAGTGTGGTTTTTAAAGCAAACAATTTTCCATGTTTCTATTCCGTAAATTACTTTTTTAATAGTAGATCTAAGCTATTTTCAGATAACATTTGTTAAAAGTATGATATAATAAAGTTAAGGCACTTTAAATATGTAAAACTTAATAACCCAACAAGCATGATGAATTCAAATGAAGTAATTTGGTGTTTACAAATAATATACAAATGGAAAGGATAAAATGTGTGTCAAACAGACTAATCTTAGTTCATTTTACAGATTAATATATATGGAAAGTAATTTAATAAACTGTTAACACAGAGATATGTCTGGACTTTATGTCAATTTTGATAATGCAAATGTTGAAATTAAAATAGCAATAGGTTAACATGTAAGTTATGAAAATGTTCAAAGTCAATGAACCATGACTGAAGGTGCATTGCTAAACAATCTCCATGGAAATGAGATGTGCCAATGCTAATACAACTGCATATCAAATACCATTGACTTATCATAAGTCATTCCCTTTAAACAAACCTAAACACAAACATTAACTGGTAAACTATGTAAAAGTTTTAAAGTCAATGAACCATGATGAGGGGGCTATATAATCTCCATGGAAATGAGAATTGCAAATGCCAATACATTCGCATACCAAATATCATTGACTTATCATTAGTAGTTCATCTTTAACTGATCTAATAACAAACTAATACATGTAAACTAAGCAAAAGTTTCAAAGTCAATAGATCATGACTGAGGGGTAAGGACCAAATATTCTCCATGGAAATGAGATGTGCTAATAGTTATACAACTGCGTACCAATTATCATTGGCCTACCACTAATGGTTCCCCTTAAACTGAATTAATCACAAACTAATTCATGTAAACTAAGCAAAAGTTTCAAAGTCAATAGACCATGATTGAGGGGACGGGCCCAATAATCTCCATGGAAATGAGATATGCCAATGCTTATACAACTGGATACCAAATACCATTGACCTATAACTAGTAGTTCCTCATTAACTGACCAAATCACAAACTAATACATGTAAACTAAACAAAAGTTTCAAAGTCAATAGACCATGACTGAGGGGGCAGGGCCAAATAATCTCCATGGAAATGAGATGTACCAATGATAATACAACTGCATACCAAATATCATTTACATACCACTAGTGGTTCACCATTAACTGAACCTAATCACAAACTAATACATTGTTGTTGATGCCATTGTTGACATGGCAGCTGCCGCCACTGCTGCCGCCGGAAACAGCATACCCATATCTCGCTTTTTGATTCCATCAAGGCAAGACAATAAAACTAATTATTAAATCAAAGATTAAGACTCTGTCAACACTGGTACCAAACATAAATATTGATGACAATGATGACCATGATAACAGACTGCAGTCCCACAATCATTGTACGCATGAGATAAAAAAAAACATTATTCTAATGTTGATGTGCAAACTCAACTTCCTTCCTTTTCTTGTTTCAGCAATATGTCTGGACTGAATGTAAATCTTCACTCATTATTCTGGTACCGAGTGATTGTTATAATTTATTGTCATTTTGCTTTTGAAATTGCCCAAAAAATATCACATGATTTACAATATCACATGATAATTTACATACACAGTTGTAACTGCCAGAGGAACATACATAACTGGAACAAAAGAGAAGAAGCACTTTAGTAAAATCTTGCATTCTCCTTCCAGCTATCCATTGATTATTTAAACTGCTTACCCGTATTTTGAATTTAATTAATCTTGAAATTAGAATGAAATAGTAATGGAAAAAGAATGTTTTCATTCATTTTTTTCATGTTAACATGTATCTAAATTAAAGTAGTCAATAATTCGCAATCATTGAACTGGCATACTAGCTTAAATATGATGCACACTAGACGGGTGAAAGTTTTATTTTATTGAAAGTTGATGTGCATAATATACAAATAACACTTTGAATGAACAAGCACTGGCTATGAACCCAGACTACTCCAAGAATATATTATATCATGAGCTCAAAATGACCATCACCTCTTTTAATAAAATAAATTAATAAGATTGTCAGCAGTGAGGAACCTGATCAAAAGTTTCTGTTGTCTGTTTCTGTTGATATTTCAATTGTGGACTTTGGTGTTGATTTTCAACAGATTTGTTAATATTATGGACAGCAACACTATGTATTGAGGCACACAAAATTGAGAGCCCCAATGATAGTTGTATTTAGTTATCAGGTGCACTTAGGTTTCTCCACATAAAATAAAAATATTTTTAAGGACATTTGCTTCTCACATTTTCATCTTTTCCTTAATATTTTGTTTAACGTCTAATTTTTTTCCTAGACACTGTATCAAAAGTTTTCTCTTCATAATCCCTTAACTTTTCACTTTATATTTTAATATAACATTTCTCCATTAATAAATTTTAAATAGATATTTGATTAATTGACTTAGTTCCTTCAAACCATGAACTATAGTAAACTACATGAACTAGACTTGGGGACTGTTTTATGGCCCTTTTCATCCATTTCTTTCTCTAAAGTTCTAATCAAAGCAGCCTGTATTTCTGCTGTTTTCAGATGCTTTGTGTTTTCCTCCTTTGTGTTTTCTTCATCAGCCCACTTTACAACAGGTGTGTCATCAGATGACTTTGCTGTACTTTCCTTTTCTTTCACAAGTGGAATCTGTATTTCAGCTGTTTTCTGAGGATTTGGGCTTTCTTCATCAGCCCACTTTACAACAGTTGACTTTTTGGGGCTGTTTTCCTTTTGATCTGTCTCTTTAACAATATTTGGCATGGATTTTGCATTTGGAAAATCAGGTGTGTCATCAGGTTTTGCTGTATTTTCTTTTTCTTTAACCATTGGAATCTGTATTTTCTGGTTGTCAGAAAATATGTCTATCAAACACTGAAAAACATATACCATAGAATTTTAATATTTCTAACAAGTTACTATAAATTTGCTACTTACCTGTAGTTTTAACTGTATTAGTTCACTATCCTAGGATAGTTTTGAAAGGGGTTATACTTTAAAAAGAAATTGTCTGAACTAGTTTTGTTGGGTATTTATCAAATCCTCTAATATTTCATCAAAGGCAATACAAAACAAACAAAAAATAAAAAAAAAGTATCATCAATAATTCATTAAAGGGTTGAAACGGGATGATGTGGAAAATTTACCATTCTTAACTTTAGAAATATATACAATAAGAACAAACTTTACCTTTACCATTATAGTAAACTTAAACCAGTTCTATATAAAAATATTCTAAAATTATGCAGAAAAAATTATAAGATAAGAATAAGCATAAAGGCTTATGAAATGTTTTGGATTAACTACATGTAAAAAAATTGATGTCAGAATTTAAAGCAAAATTGAACTAACTGTGTATATTCAAAAGGCTTTGTTCTTTCACATTACCAAATGCTGAAAAGTTTTTGTGTGTGGTTGCTATCTTCCACAAATTACTTGTATTTATATTAAACAAAAATGTAATATTTATTCCTACATCAAATGAAGGCTGCAATTACTCAAATATTGTTTAAAAGTCAATCATTCTCTGGAAAAGGTTTGGATTGGTAAAATTTCAATGATATGCCATCAGCTAATTCTGAAATCTAGACTTACAACTTAAATATTGATTTACTAGTAAAAAGAAATAAGAAGATGTGGTATGAGTGCCAATGAGACAACTCTCCATCCAAGTCACAAATGTATGATAAGGACAAACAATGGTAAATCTTTCAGTTTAAAACACATGTAAGCATTGATTTTACAGGAAATATTTGGAAAGATCATCAACAAAATCTAATTTCAAATAAAACAATAGGCTCTTCAGATCCTTAATCAATCAATTGTCAAAAATTTATCTTCAATTGCTAATCATTTTAGATAATAGAAAAATTCTCAGAAATTAGTCAAAAATCAGTATTTTAACCCAAACACTCCTATACGGATCAATTCATCCAATGGTTTCAGTCATATTTTTGGTCGATTATTTTTGCTCTTTACTGTTCCTACCTACCTATCATTTATAATTTTCAAGACAAAAACTTGAATAACAGTATTGGAGATAATAGGAATAAACACAAGAAATAGTCAAAAATCGTCCTATAAGGGCAATAAGTCCTACAAGGAGTCATCTGATAATTTTCGTGGAAATAGGAAATAGATAGATCTTGAAATTCTGAATATTTTTGCACCTGTAGGGTTTTCCCCATCTTTTTTGATTTTCAAGATATTACAATTCATGTATTTTACCCTTAAGTTCTATTTTTAGCAATGGTTGGCTACCATGATGGTTGATTGGCAGGAACAAAAAGCACAAAACTTATACCCTTAGAATCCTTCAATTTAGGTTTGGTTAAAATTGGTCAAATGGTTTCAGAGAAGATGATTTTTTATAGTTGGTAAATACGACAGACACAAAAGATGGCAATTGTATGACCTAAAGAGCCAGGTGAGCTAACTATAGCTCTAAAGAGCCTTTGTCTCTCACCTGAATTTTCAACAATGGACACTTTTTTGGTAAAAATCATCCGTAAAGGGCAAGAACTCTATAAAGAGTTAACTGACAATTTCAGTCACATTGACATATTTGTAGATCTTGTCCTGCTGATTATTTTTGCTTTTAAACGTTTCTTTCTACATTTGTATCTATTATACCCTCAAGATAATAGGCAAAAACTAAAAAAAAATGGTAAAATTATCATTAAAAGGCAAAACTCCTTTAACGAGTCGACATAAGATTTAAGCCATGATGGCTTATTTGTAGATCTTTTCTTGCTGATCATTCTTGCTATTTAAAGTATCTATCATAATTTATAAGAGCATAGGCAAAACTGCAAAACAATTGGTAATACTGTTATCACAGAGATATGTCTCGCCTTTTTGTAATTTTGATAATGCAAATGTTGAAATTAAAATAGCACTACTTTAACATGTAAGTTATGCAAATATTCAAAGTCAATGAACCATGACTGAAGGTACATGGCTAAACAACTCCATGGAATGAGATGTGCCAATGCTAATACAACTGCATACCAAATACCATTGACCATATAAGTCGTTCCCTTTCAGCAAACCTTAACACAAACATTTACTTGTAAACTATGTAAATTTTCAAAGTCTATAGACCATGACTAAGGGGGTGGAGCCAAATAATCTCCATGGAAATGAGATATGCCAATGCTTATACAACTGCATACCAAATATCATTGACCTACCACTAATGGTTCCCCATAAATTGACCTTATCACAAACTAATACATGTAAACTATGAAAAGTTTCAAAGTCAATAGACCTTGACTGAGGGGGTAGGGTCAAATAATCTCTATGTTAATGAGATGTGCCAATGCTAATACAACTGCATACCAAATATCATTGACCTACCACTAGTGGTTCACCATGAACTAGACCTAATCACAAACTAATACATTGTTGACGCCGCCGCCGCCGTTGCCGCCACCACAGACGCCGGAAACAGCATACCTATGTCTCGCTTTTTGACTCCGTCAAGGCGAGACAAAAATGCATTTAAAGAGAAATATTTCCAATAACCAGTTCTCTGACAATTCCAGCCATTTGACTTTTTTGTAGATTTTGTCTTGCTGATCATTTTTGTTGATTAAAGATCTATTCAAATTTTCAAAATAATTGACAAAAAAAAAAATTGGTAAAATTTGACATTAAAGGACACTAGAAAACGTCTGACAGTTTTGAGATTAATGAACAGCAGGTGAATCTCAACATTCTGACCATTTCTGCCCCCAGTCAGATTTTCTATATTCATAGCAGTTTTCAAGATAATAGACTTAACTTGGATTTCACCCTATGTTCTATTTGTAGCTATGTCAGCCATGTTGGTTTGCAGACAGGGACATCAGACATATTCTTAACCTAGATACCTAAATAATGAGTGTGTCTAGGTTTGGTTAAATTTGGCCCAACATTTATAGACCAGAAAATGTTTGTAAGATATTAGGTAAAAATGCAAAAAAATGGTGAAAATTGTCATTAAAGGGCAATATTTCTAATAAGGAGTCATCCGACTATTTCAGCCAAGTTAACATAATACGCTTGATTTCCATCGTTATCTTTCCGTCAAAGTTTTTCCGTGGTTTTACATGACGTTATTTGACGTCATTTGTGTGTTTGTTGGGCATAAAATCTACGTCAGTACGTTGAGCTTAGGGATGAATATTCTAATGGGGATAACTTCCTTATGACTGCTTTGATAACTGTTTTTAAATGATAAAATGATAATATATTTCTTTATGCAGGGTTGGATTATGTACATAAGAATAAAGACGGGTGTTTGTAAAAATGTCAAGCAGTCACAATTACTTTATCAGATCAAAGATGCAGGGATCCAGTTAGCCCATAAAACGTTTAAATGACGTGAGAAATCAGAGTATAGTAAAAGAGTATTTCTGGTTATGGAAATGATATGGATCAAACGTATTGTAGATCTTTTCTTGCTGATCAATTTTGCTATTTAAAGTTTCCCTCTAACTTTTATAGATTTCAAGATACATTTGTAATAGCAACAAGAGTGCACACGCTGAAATGTCTCGCCTACTATACTGACCATTGATTTTATGTTGATAGTCCTAAATATAAAGTTTTACTACAAGTATCACACTAACATTTATGATCCAAGAAAATGAGGTCAAGGTCAGATAAACCAAGCGGAAATACATGTACACCTTTAATACAATCATTTCATACACCAAATATAGATGACCTATTGCTTATAGTATAAAAGAAATAGACCAAACCATGGAAATTTTGTATTAACCAATGAACCATGAAAATGAGGTCAAAGTCAGATGAACCCTGCCAGACAGACATGTACACCTTAAAATCATTCCATGCATCAAATATAGTTGACCTATTGCCTATAGTATCTAAGAAACAAAGTTAACCAGGAAAACTGAACATTGACCAATGAACCATGAAAATGAGGTGAAGGTCAGATGATACCTGCCAGACAGACATATACACCTTACAATCATTCCATACACCAAATACAGTTGACATATTGAGTACAGTATTAGAAAAACAAACCAAAACACAAAAACTTAACATTGAGCAATGAACTGTGAAAATGAGGTCAAGGTCAAATAATGCCTGTCAGACTGACATGTACATCATCAAATATTTCCATACACCAAATATAGTTGACCTATTGCATTCAGTATTAGAAAAACAGACCAAAACACAAAAATTTAACTTTTACCACTGAACCATGAAAATAAGGTCAAAGTCAGATAACACCTGCCAGTTGGACATGTGCACCTTACAATCATTACATACACCAAATATAGTAGACCTATTGCTTATAGTATCTGAGATATGGACTTGACTACGAAAACTAAACCTTGTTCACTGATCCATGAAACGAGGTCGAGGTCAAGTGAAAACTGTCTGACAGGCATGAGGTACGCACATACAAAATATTGTTATCCTATTACTCATAATACGAGAGAATTAACATTACAAAAAATCTTAACTTTTTTTTCAAGTAGTCACTGAACCATGAAAATGAGGTCAAGGACAATGGACATATGACAGACAGAAACTTCATATCATGAGGCATCTATATATGAAGCATCCAGGTCTTCTACCTTCTGAAATATTAAGCTTTTAAGAAGTTAGTTACTGTGGATTCATTTATTTTCGTGGGTATCAATTTTCGTGGATTGAGGAAAACTTACATGTTCGTGGATATTTGATTTCGTGGTTTTCCAAAAGTCTGCATATAATCATACAGCAAATTTGCAAATCGTTGAACATTTAAATTAGTGGTTTCCCTGTACCCACGAAATCCACGAAAATTTGTATCCAACGAATAATAATGAATCCACAGTAATGCCGCTGCCGCCGGATTACTATCCCTATGTCGAGCTTTCTGCGACTGAAGTCGCAAGCTCAACAAAAATGAAAAAAAAAAATGGTAAATTTGACAGTTTTGACGTTAATAGATAATAGGTAGAGCTCAATATTCTGAACATCCAGCCCCTGTCAGATTTTCTTTATTTATAGCAATTTTCAAAATGATAAAAAAAAACTTTCATTTTACCACTATGTTCTAGTTTTAGCCAAGTTGGCCATCTTAGTTGGCAGGCAGGGTCATTGCACACATATTTTAAACAAGTGATGATTGTTGGCAAGTTTTGTTAGATATAAATAAGAAGATGTGGTATGAATGCCAATGAGACAACTCTTCATCCAATGGTCATTTAGTTTCAGAGGAGAAGAATTTTGTAAAAGTTAAGGGACAATGACGACTGAGGACAGATGCCAAGTGATGAGAAAAGCTCACTTGGCCCTTTGGGCCAGGTGAGCTAAAGAGGAACTTTTCTTACTCATTTGCTGTCTTCAAAACCAAGAAGGGTTGTCAATCTTTATTTTAAACATTTTGAAAGTATCTACCTACAGACAAGAAGGACAGTTAAACTATAATACAGCACAAATTTTAGTCATGCAAAAATCTCTAATGCTGTTCCATCTACATTTCTCTACAAAATTGAAATAATTGAAGTTTTCAAATAAATATATCTTAGACTTCATTTAAAAAACCTTAAGTCATTCCCTTCTTATTCTAGTATAGGATAAGATTTTTTCCTATAGTATATTTTCCTTACCTCTGACACCTTTACAATAGGAGGATACTTGTTATCCTTTAATTTAGCTTCGACCATGTTACAAATAATAGGTGGTACATGGACACTTTTCTGTTTTGGACTGAAATAAATGCAGTGAAAGCAGATTAATAATAATAGATGGTAAAAATAGTTTTTACTATAAAAATTTTTAAAACAAAATACACATAAAACTTGATTCCATTAATCAGATACATGTGTCTTCCATTAAAATTATAGTTCTATGTAATTTAATTGATTGAAAACTTTTTTTATTTTTCAGATCTGAAATGTTAATAAGTCGTTCTACAGCAAGACCAAAGGGCAGCAACCCAACAACGTGTTGCCTGATTGGTCTGAAAATTTAAGGGCAGATAGATCTTGACCTAATGAACAATTTTATCCTCGTCAGATTTGCTCTAAATGCTTTGGTTTCAGAGATATGAGCCAAAACTGCATTTTACCCTATGTACTATTTTTAACCATGTCGGCCATCTTGGTTCGCGGGCGGGTCATCGGACACATTTTTAAACTAGATACCCTAATGATGATTGTGACAAGTTTGGTTAATTTTGTCTTAGTAGTTTCAGAGGAGAAGATTTTGTAAAGATTACAAAATTTACAAAAATGGTTAAAATTGACTATAAAGGCAATAACTCCTTAGGGTCAACTGACCATTTTGGTCAAGTTGACTTATTTGTAGATCTTACTTTGCTGAACATTATTGCTGTTTACAGTTTATCTCTATCTATAATAATATTCAAGATAATAACCAAAAGCTTCAAAATTTTCTTAAAATTACCAATTTAGTGGCAGCAACCAAAAAGCTATTATAGTACATATTCTATAGTCTTTGACCTTTCACAAAACCAATTGCTTAAGTGTTTTACCATATTGCCATTTGAATTCAACTCTACAAACTGATCAACTGGTAAAGCATTTTAGCTCCTGGTTTCTGTGAAAGGTTGTTAGTATGAAGCAAGTGAAGTGAAATAAAATTAATTCTTACCATCCAAATCCTGTTATTGATGTGTTATATAGCAAAAGTTGTAAGGAACACTAGTCTAAAAAATATTTGGGTCTATCAACTTTAACTTAATGATTATTAAACTATTATCATGTGTTCTAAAAAGAACACTGAAATCTATTTGTTAGATGAGTTAATTTTTAAAGAAAAAAAATTTTGAAAATATGACATTAAAGGGACATAATCAAAAGTGTATATAACATAAAGATTCCGCATGTAATTATGTACAATGTTAATTATTTCCCATTAATATCAGCAGATCAGTAATTACTTTAGAAAAAATATCCAAATTATAAATTCTTAAAAAATTCCTGTAAGAAAACAAAGCAATAATTGATCGATCAACAAAACAACGTTTAGAACTAATTACTTATAAAATGTCATTATGATAGAAATTTTCATATTAAAGTAAAACTTTTTTAAACCAGTGTTCCTTATAATGAAGTAGGTGTTCATTTTTTCCCCCAATTTCATAACACAGACAGGCAATCACTGGAATTGGATAGTAAGAAAATATATCTTATTTCAAATGAAACAAAAAGACCATAAGACCCTGAATCTCTTGTTAAAAAATTCAACAAGTGCTTTTGACTCATAGAGGTCTAATTATTTCATGGATTGTCTACCTTTATCTTATAAACTGTTAACAAAGAGATATGTCTCACCTTTTGTTATTTTTAAAGTAAAATGCAAGTGTTGAAATTAAAATAGCAATACTTTAACAAGTAAGTCATGCAAAATATTCAAAGTCGATAAACCATGACTAAAGTTACAGGGCCAATTAATCTCCATGCAAATGAGATGTGCTAATGCTAAGACATATGCATACCAAATATCATTGGCCTACCACTAGTGGTTCCCCATAAACTGACCTAATCACAAAACAATACATGTAAACTATGCAAAAGTTTCAAAGTCAATAGACCATGACCGAGGGGGCAGGGCCAAAACATCTTCATGGAAATGAAAATTGCCAAATGCTAATACTACTGCATAAATGTGACAGAGTTGTCAAGTCACAACTGGAGATTTGAAAATTTTCAGCTGGAGTTTGGGCCTCATAAATGGAGATTTTTTTATCAGCATATTTATCGCCGTTTTCAGTGTTCATTTTGATGATAAATCTACATATTTCCCCTTTTTTTATGATAACAGTATTACTATTCTCTCTGTATTGTTTGGTAACACTAAGCTATACTATTTGTATGTGATTTTTTTTTCCTTTCCTCATCTTTGTCATTATTAGTGTGTTTCTCAGTTCTATCATCCAATAATTATTTATGTGTTTAACATTGTTATATCAATTTTCTAGCTAATTTTGAATTTGTCAGATTAGCATAAACATTCACATAGTCATTATATAAGGTCAATACATGTCTTATAAATTTCAATTTAAGCAGTGAAAAGAAGTATACACTGTGTCTAAACTATCCCGGCAAAAAATGTTTGGACTGAATAGTATCTAATATCTGGTACGGTGGCGGACCATCAACAGACAGAGAAAAGGTAGGATTTCTGTTTATCTATTTGTTATTTTTATAATATTGAAGAATATACATACACATATAACTATCTTCGATTGAGAGATGTAATGTTTTCTACAACCATTCTAGATTAAGGTTCATGTGGACCCTTCGCTAAGATGACTGTTTTCACCTCAAATTTACTCTGAGTACAGACAAACCTGTGCATCTGGAAAAGTTTTAATGCATAGCATGCCCTAGATAAATAAAATTCAAATGGATTGTATGTTTTAGAAAATTTAAAACTTAACTGGATTTTGCTGTGCACTTTTTTTCGTCCCTGCAGAAGATGATAAAATAAACAATCAGTTGAGTTTCACTTGATATGGTCAACTCAGGTACACAGTTTAAATCACTAATTATTGTCAGGTATCTATTGTCCATGTATTATCCATGTCAATCAATACAGTTCACTTCAATTATTACCTGTGGGGAAGTTCTCAAACATCTTTCACAACTTAGTTTATTTTGGCACCTTCTGGAGGAATGAAAAAAAGTGCACTGCAAAATCCTGTTAAGTTTTTAATTTTCTAAAACATAAAATATATGTGAATTGTATCTATCTAGGGCAAACTATGCCTTAAAACTTTTCAAGATACACAGGTTTGTCTGTACTCAGAGTAAATTTTGAGGTGGAAATGCAGCCATTTTAGCCAAAGGGTCCACATGAACCTTATTGGAGAAATAAGCAAAAAGGCACATCAAAACTGTGAATTGAGTGAACCTTGCTGCGAATTTGTTTAATTTTTCTTTAAATTGTGCACATTGTATGGAAAGAAAGGTACGGAAAGAAAGATATAAAGATGGAGATCACAAGACTAGTCAATTTGAGCACCTCAATATTTGTATTTCTGTGCATGGAACGAAAGAAATAGGTCATGTTAAAATTGAAGGATCCTGTTTTGTCAATGTGTACAACCAAGTTTCGTCCTAATATTTCACAAAGCAGGACTCGGTTTTGTCATAGAAAATAATGTATAATCGCAAGACGTAATTAAAATGCGGCGTTCAACAAGTATTTGATGGTTCATTTGAAAACGATTTCTTGCAGAGTTTAACTTATTATTTATTTGAATCCGTAAACACTTGAATTCCTGCTTAAATGGAATAAAAATAATTTTAATTTTGCTTTGTATAAAAACCAATACTTTAACAGTGAAATACAAAAAAATGAAGGTATTGTAACACAATTTAAGGTTTTTTTTATATTAATGATGTAAATTAAGTGTTCAAACTTGGATAGTGTACTGCCTGGGAAATTGAAGGAGGTACAATTGATATGTGATTTTCTTGGACAACAGGATGGTTATCTTAATAAATATTCCACTCTAACTAGGGGGCAGTATGATCGTTTGAAAATGAATATTTTGAACACTAAATGTTCATTATAAAGCAAGAGAATAAGACAAATATATATGCATGCAAAATCGCCCTAGAAAATGAACTTCCATGCAGCACAAAGGATCACTAAATAATAATGTGCTAAAAATATTTTTACCCCTCCTTGTAACTATCATACTAAACATAAATTAGTATAATAGTCTCAGACCATCCAGAAAATGCGACTATTTTATTTAATAATTTTGTAAATAAAAGGTTCTTTTATCTCTCCGTTGTGTAATGATTATCATACATTGACAAAATTGACAGTGACGTTGTTCAAGTTTATAATTGTCAATTGCAATATGCAGGGGCGGATTGAGGATTTTTGAAAGGGAGTGTAATTCTATAAAACAGATTATATACTGCCGAGCGTAGCGAGGGGAAATATTTTTTGGACTATTTTATGCTAAAAAATCATGTATAAATCGTGAAAAAACATGATATAATAATTATTTCTAGCTATCAAAATAGGGGTGGGGGTGTGTACTCCCTGTACACCCACTTAGTCCACCTCTGATAATATAACTATATCGTATACCATCACAAAATTTGATAAAAAAAAGAGAAAACAACTTTTAGTGCCAATCGCGCATTATCTATACAGACTCTGTAATCAAATGTGTTAAGCCTTTTTCAACTGATTTTTATCGTTTGTTCTTATGTTGTGCTGTTATACCAGTTTTCTTTCTTTTTTTTTTTTTTTTGGGGGGGGGTAACTTAAAACATGATGAAACAAGGGAAGTAACCCGAAATTTCTCTTTTAAGTGTTTTCAAATACACAAAGCATTTATTACAAAACAGCAGTTAGCCTAATGTAAAAATCGTTGATTAATAGTATGTTTGAAGGGTGAAGGTTTGGTACCATTAAAACGTTTAAATCCACTGCATTTGTTTGCACCTGTCCGAAGTTAGATATCTGATGTTCAGTAGTTGTCGTTTGTTAATGTGGTTCATAAGTGCTTCTCGTTTCTCATTTTTTATATAGATTAGACCATTGGTTTTCCCGTTTGAATGGTTTTACACTAGTAATTTTTGGGGTCCTTTATAGCTTGCTGTTCATTGTGAGCCAAGGCTCTGTGTTGAAGACCGTACTTTGACCTATAATGGTTAACTTTTATAAATTTTGACTTGGATGGAGAGTTGTCTCATTGGCACTCATACCACATCTTCTTATATCTATTGACACCCAAGCTGTCAAGTGAAACCATATAACTATACAAGTTCTTTGATTTACAGGTAAAAATTATCTTCATCAGTGACACAAAAATGTAATTAATGTTGACATCGATGGTAATAAAAAACTAGAGACTGACATATTTTTGGGGTTGAAATTTTGAAAAAAACAGAAGATTTGAATAATTAACAGGAGGGACGGAAGAGAGCTTAAAAATCGAGAGATTTTGACTCCCCTGGTAGAATTACATGTCTGCTACTGCATATCAAATATCATTGACCTACCACAGTTCTTGTGTGTGTGTGTCCATGTGATATCTTGAATTAAATTGTACTAGCCAAAGTACCACAAACTATCAGATATGAAAGTTAGGCTTGATAAAAACCTGATAGAACCTACCTTGTAAGGCTTTTTATCACCTCAAATGCTGTTTTTTGTAAGGCATAAAATGTCCCAAATGGAATCATAAATGATCCCATCATGCCTTGCTTATGTGACATCACTGTTTTGTGTTTCATGTCACAATCATTCACTGATATCTTGTGATATCTTTTCCATAACTTGTCGGTTACAACTGTATCAAATGGTAACAAATGTATAAACATGGGCTTCTCAGGTAGATTCTCTTCTGCCAAGATTCTGACCACCAATTTGTTCTTAGACTCTCTTTGTCTACATAAGGCCACATGTAGTTCTTGCATATGATGAGTAGACTGAATATATTCCTTTGACAAGATTATAATAATTTGTTTAGCTGAATCTAAATCTTTCAAGTTACCCTGAGTATTTTCATTTAGAAAGGAAATTTGTAGCTGGTCATTTTCTTTCCCAAAAATATCGTTTAAAGTACCAGCATAGGCAATTGTGTCTCTTGCAAAACTAATTGCAACATCTATTTTCCCCTTAGGAGATGGTATAATAGAACCTAACTTTTCCAAAGGTACTAAAGTTTTCATTCTTAAATCTAAATTGTACTGGTTTTGAATAGTTATCTTCCTGTCATCTTCAATACTTTGAAAACTGTAACGATCCTGAAAATAATAAAACAAAATAATCTATAAAGAAATACAAGTAAATAAGACCAATACTGGGTCAGGACCTACATATCTTGTGTTAAATTGATTGAAATTCCAAAATCAGCAAACAAGAAGTAGCTGCATGGAACTTCTAAAAATTGCTTACATGCTACAACTCAACATTATCAAGCTGCAGACAAATTATAAAATCATTCCCGGTCATAGAAGCCAAGTTCTTTAGGACAGACGGAGTCGAGCGGTTACTGCAAATGCTTTTGCCATTGGAGACACACGTAAAAGTCCTTTATTTTATAAAAAAAAAAAATAATATATACAATTAAATAAAATACTCACACAAAAAGCAACCCAAACAATTTTTTCCCCATACAAAATAGACATCATTATTAATAAATGATAATATTATGGGAAAGCATATCTGTGCATTTTGTTTCAATTTTTTGAAATGTTTGTTTGTAGAAATATACAGTGCCCTAATTAAATTCTGATAGAATAGGGCCCAGACCAGAAGAATAGGAACATTTGTGTAAAATAAAAGAGACACTTCTGTGCAGTTATTATTTTCGTAACAAATTTTTAAAAATATTTTGTCTTTATCATGAAGAGTTGATAATATATTGACCCTGGTTTTAAAGAACTGTAACACTTCTTATATAATATGATACTATCACTTATTTTTATACATGTTCATCTTCCACCAGGTATGCAGTTTTATACAGATAACCCATTCTCCATTGTTATTTCAGTTAACTACATATTTGTTAGTGTTTGCTAAAGGGGTGTTTTGTAGGATATGGCACCCTGTTTATAAATCTATTATGTTTAAAGTCATTTATTATTCAATTATAATAAAAGATCAGAGTTCCAATGTCCCCCGCATTGCACAATTCACTTATAATAAAAGAACAGAGTTCCAATGTCCCCAGCATTGCACATATTTTATCTATCCAAAGATCAAGGGCAAAAACTGAAAAAATACATTTTTTTTTGTTCTTCAAAAAATATCTTAGAGAAGCCCACCTCCTAATGTGGGATATTCCCCCTGTATTGAAGGCCCATTGGTGGCCTTGGGCTGTTTTCTGCTCTTTGGTCAGGTTGTTGTCTCTTTGACGTATTCCCTGTTTCCATTCTCAATTTTATTCAGAGCAAATTCAATGTGATTTCCAAGGGGCATAACTCGTTAAAAATATTTGATCAGGACTTCTTTTAGAAAGTGTCAAAGACATTGCTGATATAAACCTATGATATAAATTTCATAAAATTCTGGCAAGAATTGTACACATAACAGCACTAACAATGCAATTTTCCATATAATTAATATCTCCAAGGGCATAACTCTTTTAATAAACTGCTTCGCTGAGCGCAGCTGGATACGCCTGCAGAGGTCTAACCCTGAACGGTTGGGGCAAAAATGGACACAATATTCAAGCTTGATACAGGTCTGAATTTGGATTGTAATTAAATATTTGACATACATGTATTATAGGTTTCTGAATAAATGTAGTCAAAGAACTTGAAGTTGGTTATATGAATTGAATTTATATTCAATTAAAGATTTCTTGCTGTTGTGCTATACACTGTGCTGTTGCGCAATACTTAGTAAATCTGTTGTCAGACTATAAACAAATAAAATTTATAAAATTCTAAAGGGAGCTTACATCAATAGATATAAACAGTTCACCAAAGCTTCATACGAATTGCTGAAAGCATTTTTGAGTTATTGCCTGAAAACTGGAAAATCCTCCCTTTTTTAATGAATAAACCCCATAATTCGGAAATGAAAAATCTAAAAGTTATAAAATTCTAAAGGGAGCTTACATCAATAGATATCAACAATTCATCAAAGTTTCATGAGAACTGCTGAAAGCATTTTTGAGTTATTGTCCGAAAACTGGAAAATCCCCCTTTTTTTTATGAATAAAACCCCATAACTCGCAAACGTAGAATCTAAAATTTATAAAAATCCAAAGGGAGCTCATGTCAATAGATATAAACAATTAACCAAATTTTCTTGCAAGTTGGTGAAAGCATTCTTGAGTTATTGTCCGAAAACTGGAAAATCCCCCTTTTTTTAATGAATAAAACCCCATAACTCGGAAACGTAAAATCTAAAATTTATAAAAAACAAAAGGGAGCTCACATCAATAGATATAAACAATTCACCAAAGTTTTATGCAAATTGGTTAAAGCGTTTTTGAGTTAATGTCCGACATGTTGACGACGGACGGACGGACGGACAGACGGATGGACAGACGGACATACAACGGTATACCATAATACGTCCCGTAAACATGCATATAAAAATAATTGATCAGCAAAGATTTTCGAATTCATCCAAGACATTTATGATATAATAAATATAAGAAGATGTGGTATGAGTGCCAATGAGACAACTCTCCATCCAAGTCACAATTTATAAAAGTAAACCAATATATAAACCTATAATATAAATTACATAAAAATCTGGCAAGAATTGTACACATGAGAGCGCTCACAAGGCAATTTTCCATATAATTAATATTTCCAAGGAGCATAGCTCTTTTAAAAACAATTGATTAGCACTGATTATTGAACTCATTCGAGACATTGCTGATAAAGACCTATGATATATGTTTCATAAAAATCTGGCAAGAATTGTACAAATGAGAGCACTAACGATACAATTTTTCATATAATTAATGTTTCCATGGGGCATAACTCCTTTTAAATAATTGATCGACACTGATTTTCGAAACTGTCCGAGACATTGATGATATAAACTTACAATATAAGTTTCATAAAAATCTGGAACATGAGAGCACTAAAGATGCAATTTTCCATATAATTAATATTTCCAAGGGGCATAACTATTTAAAAAATAATTGATTGGCACTGATTTTCAAACTCGTCCAAGACATTGCTGATATGTACCTATGATATAAGTTTTATAAAAATCTGCCAAGAGCTGTACATATGAGAGCTTTAACAAGACCGTACGGACGGACAAACAGATGGACGGACGGACCCCCGATTTTTTATTTCCCCCGCAACGCAGCGGGGACAAAATATTTTGATTCCTTTTTCATATAAAAGGTTATCATTCAATTTATGGAACATAGGAATGGAGACAAATGATGGGGGCAATGAAAATATTTCATCTGTAAATTTATCAGAAAGTAAGAAATCATGGTTTAAAGTTGATTATCAGAACAACAGCAACACATACATAAGGAAACTAAATGAAATAAATACTTACCACTGGATTTTGTACATATGGTATTTTTGTCTGCTTTGAACACCATGCAGAAATATCTTTTATCAAGGAAATGACAACTTTTTCAAATTTACCACCAACACCATCAATAATAGGTATTCTACTGAAATGACTTGGTATGGTTTCCATTGGCTCCACCAAAACAGGTATAAAAGCACCCCTGATGGCTAAATAAATATAAGTATAAAATGTCAGAATTAACAAATTCTTCGGAAATATGTAACACAATTATTTCTGATGCTTACTTTTGTAAAGTCAAGGATTATCTGTTTTGTCCAAGACATAAAAATACATCCTGCTAATATGAGATCAATTACATTACCACTGTAACATTACCACTGTGTCAAATACTTGAAACTTCCAAAATATATTCTTTTAGATGAAAATGTTCTAATTGTTTGCTTTTTCACAACTTTATTCTACTGTTATATGAATGTAAACTGTGCAGTTATGAATAAAGTAACGTTTTGATGATATTAATTTATCTTATTAATTTCCTTAGGTGTAAGAATCTTTCATTTCATACTTACTTTCTTAATATATGTTAAACTATATGTTTTTTCATTTAATTTCTATGAAAAATAAGAATATGTGTCCATAATTATGACCATGTCCCACTGACACTTTCGCACTTCCAATTGTCAGTGAATAGACAAATTTGGGTAAAAAACCCAAATTTGGCATATGCTTTTAAAGTTCACATCAAAATGAACTTGTGTACTTATTTTATATGAATTTGGTTAAATATACTTACCATGAAATTACATTTATATTATATAGAATATGTTTGCTTTCAGAACATGTTCTCATCGCAATTAACTAGGTGATTAAAAATTACATCCATAAGATGTACTCACCTACGTCATAATTTACCTGTGTAAAACACAATATCGTCAGTTTTAATTTTTGCGTTTCATGTTTCGTCGACAAGGATTTTAACAGTCTACTGTTGAAAATCCTTATGTTTTATAAAAACATTATTTGTTTTTGGAATATCGTTTACGATTAATTCAATGTTTATACAGCGCTTTTGTCAAGTTTCTGATATACACGTCAACATTACGAGTCTGTAACAATGACGACCTAGAAATTAACCTTTGTTAAGTCGCCATTTTCAAAATTTTAGTCCGGTGCGAGGAAAGACAGAACTTTTCTGTCAAAATCGGACATGTTACATGAGTACTCCGTTTATAAAATAAACGTATGTTTAAATTCTTCTTCCACGCTGACCGAATTTTAGCTGTTTTGAGCAATCTACGAAACGGGTCAAGTGGAAAGTTTGGATGAGTTGATTGTTTACAGTCTTTTAATACACGAGACGGAGTAAACACATCACTAAATTACAATCAGAATAGGTATTATGACCAGATCTGATTATTTTAATGTGGATAACGTCCTTATGGGAGCGTAGACCACTATTGTCCCTAAGTTCGGATGAGTTGATTGTTTACAGTCTTTACACGAGACGGAGTAAACACATCACTATTTTACAATCAGAATAGGTATTTTGACCAAATCTGATTATTTTAATGTGGATAACGTCCTTATGGGAGCGTAGACCACTATTGTCACTAGAATCTTAAGTGATTCAATAAATTTCAATCAGAAATAGGAATTTGCCCATAGACGATTGTTTTTATTTGGATAACGTTCCATACAGGGAGCGTAGTCCAAAATTGATACTACTATTAAAAGTAGATAGATAAATCACAATCAAAATAGGGAATTTGCCCAGAACTGATTATGTTTATTTGGTTAACCTTCCATTTAGGGAACATAGACCATATTTATTGAAAATAGAATGTGGTTGATGCAACACAAATAAAATTAAAATTAGAATAGGATTTTGCCCAAGTCTATCTGATTAATGATATCGTTTCATCCAGGGAACGAGGAACTAGAACAACATGCATGATTTTGGATCTGTACGTTGCATGCATTGTACAGATTTGATCTTTCCTAAAATCATAATATTAATTGATCGCACATTGATATTTAAGGAGCATAGATCATTCTTGGAAATACAATTTTAGTATTTGACATACTGAAATAAAATTAAATCGAATCAGAATAGTGAATTTTAGTCCAGGTCTATCTGATTGTTGTAGAAATCGTTCCATCTAGATAATGTAGGTCTACCTTTATTGTATTTAAAACAACTTGCAAGCACAAGCAGGTTGCATGTTTAGTACAACACACCTTTGATCTTAGCTAATTTTGGTTGCACATTGATTTTGTGATGAACCTGGGAACAGTATATCTAATATATAAGTCAATATATATGTTCCTGGATGAACTAACAGTTCAGATAACAATATTGTTTTGAAAGATGTGATTATATAAATCCCATTCATTTTGTTTTGTCAAATCTGTGGACAAATGCAAAATTTTTCTGAGTGACTTTTAGTTTAACCAAATGACTTGGTTGAAGTCACAAAATAATACCAAAGTGTTTTGGTTAGTTTATATTGAACCATATCAGAATATATAGAATTCAGATAAGGTGAACTAAGAGAGAAATGAAATGAGCATTTCTGATTGTGAAACCATTTCTTAAACAACTAAGAACACTTATCAAAAGCAAGCTAGTACAAGTGTTTTCCATATGGTCAAACATGTGTTTTCTTTAAATACATGT
Organism: Mytilus coruscus; assembly: GCA_017311375.1. Taxonomy (NCBI): domain Eukaryota; kingdom Metazoa; phylum Mollusca; class Bivalvia; order Mytilida; family Mytilidae; genus Mytilus; species Mytilus coruscus. The sequence continues at coordinate 77,822,369 of CM029599.1, read as the reverse complement.
ATAGAACTAAATTTGACATGTTGCATGTTAGTATTTCTGATTGAATATTTTCTGAAACAAATAAAACAATTGTCAAGAGCAACAGTTTAAGAGTTGTTCAATATGTCAAACTTGTATTTCTTTAAATTTGGATCTGTGCATGGCAATTTATAATTTAAAAAATCGTGGCTTAACGTTCACATTTTAGACAGTATACCATTGTGAGATATTAATTAGAAATGTAAGAACAACATTGACAGACAGATTTTCATAGTTTGAGAAAATCATCTGTCGGCATTCTTTTGGCTTATTAGGACAACAGTTTTGGCTTGCTCAACATCAAAATGCTCTGTAGAAGCATTATGATACCATTGGGAAACATGTATACTAAAACATTTCCACTGATTTGTCCATTTCTTTATTTTTACGCTTAAGTAGTCTAATACGAAACACAAAGATAATGTTTGTTCATTGTTGGACTGGTAGACATTGTATTCAAAGGTTCTACCACTCATAAAAAATTTCTATCAGACTTTAAAATTTAGTTGGTTATCTTAGGAAAATTATCATGTCATTCCTATAATGCAGGACTTCTCTTGACAAAAAATATTTTCTTTCTAAATCTATTAGATATTAACAAGAGTAGTAATAATATCTAGAAGAATATGTACTCAAAGAGACTATAACTTCAAAAAAAGTTTATAGATTGATCCAGATTTAGCATAATCATGAAACAACTTTCGTTTGAGTCTTTATTATACTTTGTTGGTAAGGACACTTATTTACAAAGTATATTTTACTTGATTATAATTCTTTGACAATTAAGCAGAAAAGAAATTTGAAAGATATTGATAATGATCAGCAGTCATATATTCTCTGTTATTATATAAAACTATAGAAAACAATGGAAAGTTAAGATAGAAGCTAATTGTTTTAAATAAACTAAAGTTTTGAAAACTAATATTTCAAAGTTGAAAAGTAAATGATACTAAGGTTGGATTACTTCTTGTCGATTTGTACAAGCAATAAGAACAACCTATTCACATGACAAATTAAAAATAAATAAAATAAATGCTTATTTACTGTTGCAATAATATTACAACACATTTAACTCATAATGTAGGAGCTTTAATGAAATAATTTCTATACTGGCCTGCAGATTATTTATTCAAGTCTATTTTGCAAAGTTTTATTTATGCAATCTGCAGAGTTTTGCCATTGATACATATAGTTATACAGCATAGCTTTATTGTGTAATAAATTTAAATTTTGTAATTTCGGTTTTGACTATTTTCAGTATTTACAAAATTTAGTGGAGTTATTTTTAACAATTTTGACATAGTTTTATATGTTGGAAATTGTATATGTGTGAGAGAATTTATCCTCCACCAAAATAAAACACTGCTTGTTAATCAGTGAATATTCTATATAATATAAATGTAATTTCATGGTAAGTATATTTAACCAAATTCATATAAAATGGTTATTTTTGAAATCTCAAGAAGAGATTTTATATGAATTTATAGGGTTAAATATACTTACCACAATCCACCACCACCCCTAGTATAAATTCAGTTTTTTGTTTCACACAATTGTAATTATTCAATTAAACGACAAATTAAAACTGACGATATTGTGTTTTACACAGGTAAATTATGACGTAGGTGAGTACATCTTATGGATGTAATTTTTAATCACCTAGTTAATTGCGATGAGAACATGTTCTGAAAGCAAACATATTCTATATAATATAAATGTAATTTCATGGTAAGTATATTTAACCCTATAAATTCATATAAAATCTCTTCTTGAGATTTCAAAAATAACCATTTTCAAGTTAGAGTGACCACAACTTTATGGTAAACTAACTTAATTGAAATAAATTTTACCCTGGAATGGGACTGACGGACAGACGAATGAACAAAATAAGAAACTGTTGTAGGCAAGACATAAGAATAAAGAACAACATGCTCTAACTATCAAAGTTCCATGTTCATTAAACCGCAAAGTAAATAAAACATGTAAAAGAATATCTGTTAACTTGAAACAGGATTAGTTACTAAAAATCTTTATGTAAAATATCTACTGATATTCAATTGGTTACTTCAATAAAATTAAGAATGGAAACAGGGAATGTGTTAAAGAGACAACAACCTGACCAAAGGGCAGAAAACTGCCCAAGGCCACCAATGGGTCTTCAACACAGCGAGAAAATTCCGCACCCAGAGGCGTCTTCAGCTTGCCCTAAATAATAATGTATTACTAGCTCAGCAAAATCGGACATCATACTAAACTCCGAAACATATAAATAAACCAAACTTAAAAAAACATACAAGACTAACAAAGGTCAGAGGTCAAAACTGTTTGTAAAATATGTGCTGGTATTAAATTTGTAACTTAAAAAAACTGCTTGTAAAATATGAATTGATATTTAATTCATAACTTTAAAACTGTTTGTAAAATATGTACTGATAATTAATTCATAACTTCATTACTGTTTGTAAAATATGTACTGATATTTAGTTTGAAACTTCGAAAAAATTTAAAATATGTACTGATATTTAGTTGTTAACTTCAAAAATGTTTATTAAATATGTACTGATATTAATTGGTAAATTAAAACTACATTGTACAAATGTATCTGTAAAATATGTACTGATATTAAATTGGTAGGTTAAAAACTATCTGTAAATTATGTATAAGTATTTGAATGGCTACTCAAAATATCTATAAAATATTTTCTAGTTTTATCTATTCTTAACAGGCTCTACTTACATAAGCTAGATGTCTTGCCAGAGCTATATTGTACTCCTCTTGACAGACAGTAGAAGAAAAATATGCTGGGGATATTAAAGCTATGATACATTCAGCATTGTCTAATGACTCATACAAAGAGGCTTGCCACATATTTCCTATCAAATCAAAAGGTGAAAAAATAATTTGATTAAACTACAATAAAGCACAATGAAAATTTTGTATTACAAGCCATGGCCTACAATATGCATAAATGCACAACAATACCTCTTATCCTTGCTTTTTCATCGAGAAAATGATTCATTCGCATGTAAGAATAAAAGGAAATGTAGTTTATATGTCAATAAGACTGACACCAAATGACAAATAGGTCTGCTCTTTGGTCGGGTTGTTGTCTTTTTGACACATTCCCCATTTCCATTCTCAATTGTATCTTCTTTGCATCTTTAAATTTTCCACTTCTAGAAAATTTTAATCTCCATGAAAATCTTTACAGCAAGGAATGTTTGTGCACACAATTGACAATAACATTTAGTAAGATACATTACTGTAAGTTCAGAAATTATCACCTGCATTTTTTATTGCTAATTTTGAAGAATAGACTAAAATGCGAGATTAATTATTGCGATTTCTGGAAAATTGGCATACAGGTATATATGTATATCAGATATCATGATGCAAGTTTTTATTATTGCGATACTCATTCAATTGTATTATTAATAAAAACATTGCAATAATATCTGATCTACAGTATTTCTCTTAATGTTGAATTTTAAGATTTATTCACATAATAACATGAAAATTCAGAAATTTTTGTGATATAGGTATTATTGCCAAAATTGCAACAGGATGGGTTTTGCAAAAATAAAGACTGACATTTTAAAATTTAACAGCATAATTTGCATGCAGTATTTACTGAAATCAAATAAATAATCTCCTGTTTTTGTCCATTGTTCGACAATTGAAATGTTAAATGTAAACACAACTTTCCCCTGATTTGTTTTGTTTACACTTGCACATTAGAAAGAAAGAATGGTTATTACAAATTAATTTTGCATTAGGAATGTTAGAAGATCACTCAACATAACTTGGACTCATGATACTTATTAACTAAATCTGAAACAATTCTTTGATAAAGTTACAAGCAAAAAGGCTTATACTGTGATAAATAAATGATTCATTTATTTTCGTGGATATCAATTTTCATGGATTAAGGGAAAAAAATGTATTTTTGTTGATATTTGATTTCGGTGTTTTGCCTAAGTCTGCATTCAAGCCTATAGAAAATTTGACATTGTTGAACATTCAACTTTGTGGTTTACCTGTACCCATGAAATCCACAATAGTAGGTATCCCATGAATATGAATGAATAAACAGAAGTCTTTTGATAAATAAAACATACCATGTATTTAATTCAAATTGATATATTATAAAACCTACCCATAGTAAGTTCACTTCTATCAAAAAATATCTTAAGATCAGAATTAGCCACGTTCATGTCATGTAGTAATTTTTCTGCTAGTTTAGGCTGTCTGTGTGAATATGAGATGAACACATCATACTGGAATTTTTCTTCATCTTCATGAGCATCCTTTGGATTTACAGGTTTACATGAGGTAGGGTTCATCACAAGTGAACAAGCTGTATCTATCTTCATGTCAATAGCATCTCCTTCTTTTCTTATTCTATCAAGTAAAATATATGAATATCTTTGAGAACTTAATGATTTGTTGTTGTTTTTATTATTTTCAAAGCACTTGTACTTTTGTACATTGCATATTATGATCACTAGGTATCATTCTCTCTCACATATTGTTAAAAATAATAATTCGTGAGAACTTTATTTCTTTTAATTTGGTAATTATATAAAATGGTTACCCAGCACTTCAACTTTTGGCAAGTACATTTGATGAAATAAGGGTTTTCTGGCTTGTATTCAAAGGCACATGTCTCTTAAAAAAAATCCTATATACCTTAATATAACACACTTTGGTACCTAACTTGCATTTATGAGAAATCACAACCGGTGGTAAACTTCCATTATATTTCAATTCCGCGATTGTCTATCCCACTGAAACTTGTTATGTCGTAAATCTACATTGAATTATCTACAAAATGATGTATAACACACCTATTTCTGTTATCGGAATCATTCGTAGCAGTCGTCTAAGTAGGCAATCTGTAAATTATTTAAACTTCTCACAGTCAAATAACAATGTAAATCTTGCAGTGAACGATTAATTATGAAAAGTATTCCCAAAAACCTATTAGTTTTTCTCTGAATAGAACTTATCACCCAGATAGTAAATTTGTAAAAGATACCATGATAAAAAATCTAATAAGGGTTATTTGAAGTATGTCTAATTATGAGTTAGGAGTTTCTAATTGTAAACTCAAATTTTCCCATTCCATCAATGTCATTCAGACTCTCTCTGGACTTTACATATCAATTGAGATAACTCATAAAAACATTTATTTTCAGCAAAAAGACTGACCAATCGGAAACGGAGAAATATATATTATTAATCACTCACTCCGAGATTACCTTTGCCATTTGGCTGTGAGAAGTCGTAATAATTTACGGATTACCTACTTGGAAGGACTGCTATGAATATTTCTGATAACAGAAATATGCATGTTATACACCATTTTTTAGATAATTCAATGTAGATTTACAACATACCAAGTTTCAGTGGGATAGACAATAGTGAAATCGAAATGTAACATAAGTTCACGACTGGATGTCATTTCTAAAAAATGTGAGTTAGGTACCTTGTGTTATATTAAGGTTTATAGGAAATTTTATTTCAGAGACAACTGCCTGTGCTTGAATTAAGGTTTTCAAATACCATATCAGTTTTAGATAACTAGAATCATATGATACCTATATAAAGTTGCAACTTGCTAGTCTATTGTAAGAATTTGGTGATATACAAAAGTCAGATAGCTGTGAAATTACATCAAAACTACCTACTTCCACATACCATTGTAATATAACAATCTATTCAAAATGAGTAACATAAATCTCACACTCAAATGAAATACACTCAGAAAAGACTTCTCAGTCGATGCAAAAATTTCAAAAAAGGGAAATTTTTTATTCAGTATTTCCATGGAAAACATTTGATCAAATGTGGATTGTTTTACGAAGTTACATAGTACAGAGTTCTCACCTACAGTCAAAATACTGGACTATTTGCATATAAACTGGCATAGATTCTACAGATGATAACAAAATGGAAACAAAACTTGTGAATTCTTTAATCTGTTACAACACATGGCCATGTTGAACTGGTCAAGACAGTCTTTACTATTAACAAATGATGGTGTCAGTATTGCAATTACTCTAAAATGTATAAAAAAGCAAATAGTAAGTTCTGTCAAATAACTTGCTGATTATGATATTCATTCATATAATACATTCTTATCTAAAAACTTGTCTAATTACTTACTTATCATTAAAATGAGGTAGAAGAAGCATTTATCTTTCAAAGAGTACTTATCAATTAGGAGTCGTAATGAGCTCTTTTGTCATCTTTACCAAAGTTAACGTCTTATTGATTACAAGTGTTGAATAATTTTAATTGGGAGACAATTCTAAACTAGAGACTCACCTAGTCTTCAAGAATGGCTACTTTCCAACATTGTAGACTATAATATTATTCCTAATAAAAATCTGGTTTTTGTTTTGCTTGTACTGCTAAATGGATCAAAATCTCCCATAAAGAGTCGACTGACAATTTCAGATACATTGATCTCTTTGAAGATCTGGTGCTATTTACAGATTTTGTCTACCTACTTAGGCTTTTAGCAAAAATGAAAAAAAATGGGTATTATTCATAATTAAAGGACCATAACTCCTATAAGGAGTTGAATGACAATTTCAGCCATATCCACATATTTGTAGCTAATCATTTTCAAAATACTAAGTTTCCCGGCATCTATTTTAGTTTTCAAGACAATAGACAACAAAAAAAAACTTGGAAAATATTGTCATTGAAGGGCAATTACTCATAAAAGAAGTCAACTGATGATTTCAGCCATGTTGACTTATTTGTAGATCTTATCCTTCTTATCTTGCAGATAATTTTGCCACTGATAGTTTCTCTCAATCTGTTATAGTCTTCAAGATAATAGACTAAAATGGAGAAAAAAATGGGTAAAATTGTCATTTAAGGGCCGAAACTTCCAAAAGGAATCATCTGATATTTTGATGAAAATGGACAGAAAGTAGATTTTGACAATCTGAACATTTAAGCCTGTCAGATTTTCTCTTTTTATAAAGGTTTTCAAATTAAAAGATTAATAGACAAAACTGGCATTTTATCCCTATGTTCTATTTTAGCTTTGATGGCCATGTTGGTTGACAGACGGGATCATGGGGCAGAATTTATAAGCTGATGATATTTGTGGCCAAGTTTTATTGAAATTGGCCCATTAGTTGAGAAGATTTTTGTAAACGTTCACAAGCGACAACTGAGCACAGGTGATGGCAATGGCTCATACTGGCCCTCTGGGCCAGGTGAGCTAAAGAGTCTACCAGTGAAATCTATGCAACATCTTATATAAAAAAAATTGACTGTTCAATAATCATAGAACTAAGAAGTATAGTTTAATGTTAACAAATCTTAAGTTATATAATGCTTACTTTTGACTGCAGGACATAGTTTTGAAGACATTGTCCTGCCAAATCTTCTCTTCGTCAAACTTCTGGACCTCAGTATACAGTTTCAGATTTTTATCTTTAGCATGCAGTGCTTTTGTTACCATAGAAACCCAATGTTGGTCTCTTTGTTCATATGTGATGTAAATGTCATAACTGAGTTCTTTACCAAATAACTGTAAATAACCTTGTATAGATGAATTTAATTAAATTTTTTGTTTTCATTACACAAAAAATTATATGCACAATGGTATAGCAATTTGAATTTTTATCCTGTTTCAATACATACACAATAATATAAATGTAAATTTAACCTTTTTAGATAGAGGATATAATATATACAATAACTGAGGTTATTACACTCAACATGTAGATGAGGGGATATTTTTGAAAGTGGCATAGACCAATGAGGTGAAATTGGACTAGAGGATGTTAGCTCAAATATAATAAATAGAAAGTGTTAAAATAAAAGAACTACCTATATATAATATACCAAAAATAAAAAGAATTTAGTGGTAAATTAAATTGTACAAAAAGTACTTTAGTTCAACTTGGACATTTTTACTTGCAATTTCTATAACATAAAGATCTTTTCTCCTAAAGACCAGATGGGTCAATATGCGTAATTAATTTCCCATAGGCGGTAATGGTAACATTTTCTCCTGTAGCTCAGTCCATATTGTAAACTATGATATGTATGATGGCATGTTTCGAAACTGAGACATTTTCACATATGTGTTTAAATTTTTGGGGTACGAAGTGAGATTCATTTTTCCGTATATAAGCATACCCCGAAAATCTTTCCGTGATGCGGCTCCTCGTGGTAAAAAATCCCTTTTTTCAAACAATAAATACTTTGAAAATATAATACTTTGAACACATTTAAGAGCTCCATAGTTTTTACACATTTATTCTATGGTCCTCTACTTTCCAAATCAACACAAATGGTTAAGCTCAGTCAATCCTGGTATCTGTGATGAGTTTATTTACAACCACTGGGTCGATGCCACTGCTGGTGGAGTTTTAATTCCCCAAGGGTATCACCAGCCCATTAGTCAGCACTTCTGTGTTGACTTGAGTTATCATTGATATGTTCATAACTATAAATTAACTGTTTACAAAACTTTGAATTTTTGAAATATTAAGGCTTTTCTACCTCAGGAATAGGTTACCTTAGCTGTATTTGGCAAAACTTTTAGGAATATTTGGTCCTCAATGCTCTTCAACTTTGTACTTTATTTGGCCTTTTTAACATTTTTTGATTCCAGTGTCACTGATGAGTCTTTTGTAGACAAAACACACGTCTGGCGCAAATATCAAATTTCAATCCTGGTATCTATGATGAGTTTATTTACAACCACTGGGTCGATGCCACTGCTGGTGGAGTTTTAATTCCCCAAGGGTATCACCAGCCCATTAGTCAGCACTTCTGTGTTAACTTGAGTTATCACTGATATGTTCATAATTATAAATTAACTGTTTACAAAACTTTGAATTTTTGAAATACTAAGGCTTTTCTACCTCAGGAATAGATTACCTTAGCTGTATTTGGCAAAACTTATAGGAATTTTTGGTCCTCAATGCTCTTCAACTTCATACTTTATTTGGCCTTTTAGCATTTTTTGATTCCAGCTTCACTGATGAGTCTTTTGAAAACAAAACACGCGTCTGGAGCAAATATCAAATTTCAATCCTGGTATCTATGATGAGTTTATTCACAGTCACTGGGTCGATGCCACTGCTGGTGGAGTTTTAATTCCCCAAGGCTTTTCTACCTCAGAAATATATTACCTTAGCTGTATTTGGCAAAACTTTTAGGAATTTTTGGTCCTCAATGCTCTTCAACTTCATACTTTATTTGGCCTTTTTAGCATTTTTTGATTCAAGCGTCACTGATGAGTCTTTTGTAGACGAAAACGCACGTCTGGCGCAAATATCAAATTTCAATCCTGGTATCTATGATGAGTTTATTCACTTGTTAAAAATAGAAACATGTCCAATATCACTGCACAGGGATTTTTTGTTTACGCACAACTTTTGAGTTCCTCAATTTGAGGCGCATTAGAGATATTGACCTAATAGGGTCAATATGCGTAATTGATTTCCCATAAGCGGTAATGGTAACGCTTTCTCCTGTAGCTCAGTCCATATCGTAAATTTGGATATGTATGATGGCTTGTTTCGAAGCTGAGATATTTTCACATATGTGTTTAAATTTTGGGGTATGAAGTGAGATTCATTTTTCCGTAAATTAGCATACCCTGAAAATCCTTTCGTGATATGGCTCCACGTGGTAAAAAAATCCCTTTTTTCACACAATAAGTTCTTTGAAAATTTAATACTTTGAACACATTAATAGCTCCATAGTTATTACACATTTATTCTATGGTCCTCTACTTTCTAAATCAACACAAATGGTAAAGCTCAGTCACTTGTTAAAAATAGAAACATGTCCAATATCACTACACAGAGATTTTTTGTTTACGCACAACTTTTGAGTTCCTCAATTTGAGGCGCATTAGGGATATTGACCCAGATGCATCAGTTTTCATTATGTATTTAGTTGATTCTCAGTTATTCTAAATTAACATAAGATAATATATGTTCCAATTGTCGTAACTACAATTCCGTCCCCTTTTACCCAAATGTGATCTACCTAATTAGACTTATCACCGGGTTTGTACTTACATGAGCAACACAAAAGGTGCCATATATGGAGCAGGAACTGCTAACCTTTCTGGAACACCTGAGATCAACCCCAGTTTGGTGGGTTTTGTGTTGCTCAGTCTTTAGTTTTCTTTGTTGTGTTTTGCGTATTGTTGTTTGTCTGTTTGTCTGTTGGTCTTTTTCTTTTTTAGCCATGGCGTTGTCAGTTTATTTTAGACTTATGAATTTGAATGTCCATTTTGGTATTTTTCACCTCTCTTTTAAAACCATCAAAATCAAAGGTAAGCATAGTTTAATCAATATTTAAATTTTACAACTATCACATCATATACCGGGTAATAAACAAATTACATAATTCTAGAATTGCAAAATATTTTTAACTGCAGCCTATCATTGTGTAAACTTTATGAGATCTGTGGTTGTCTACATCTATCTTTGTCAATGTATCTGTAAATTGAGAAAAAGAATGTTAATGATAGATTTCTGTTGAGTTCAGTCACAACTTGTTTGTGCAATGGGTCAATTTCAAGGCTGAAATATGGTGAGTTGCTATGCACATCAACACTCTTCACTTTATACTCATATTGAATTCTGAAACTCTGACATCTCTTACCCTTTTTATAATCGTTGATGTTATTTTCTTCTTCATTGAGGAGAATAAGTTATTCAAATTGGAATCATTATCATCATAAATGACAATTTTAATGCATTTCAAGGGTAAACCAGCTTTCATCCAGTTAGCTGCTGCTTCTACCATACAACTTAGAACTTTAGATTCTGAAAATCCCTGTACAAAAATAAATTTTAAGCAAATTGGTATAATCATTTAAGAATTATATTTATTATTTTATGACTTTTGATATCCTTAATAAATATCTGGATATATTAGTATTGAGTAACAGGGAGATTTGTAAGAAATGTGACTGTTTGAATATAGAATGCACATTTATATTTCCCATCCTTATGCTATTGTATTACATATAAATCTCACTCATAACGACATGTACACAATGTAGTCTTTATATCACAGAAAAAAATTCTGTCTAGTATATCAGTTTTGTAACAGTATTTCATTGTTTAACTTGTAAATATTTTCAATATACTGATTTTAATTTACTTTCATAAAAATATGCAAATCTTCAATTACCAGCCAACCTGGGCTTATCTGAATTGTGTAAATGATAGCAGAAAAGCTTTAAATTGTGGGCTAATGACAGGACCTTAGTTCTGTTTATATAATGAAAATTAATTTATTTTACCTGGTTTCCAGTTCCAAGTAAAGATGTTATCAGAGTTGTCTCCTGGCTGCCACAAGCAGGAACCAGGGCTCTAAACAGATCTCTGATTTGTTCAATCATGCAACCTTTAGCTCTAGATCTGTGCAATTCAATAATAGAAAGTTGTTTAGAAAAAAATTCTCCATATTTTTTATGCCCAATAGTTTGAGATTGCTATGATGTTCAATGGCCTGTTTTGAGGACTGTTTTTTTAAGGTTTAACACCTGTCAGAATATTTTTGTCAGACTTACAGCTGACCATATTGAATTTTAACAGTTATATAATTAGGAAGATTGGAAAATGTCTACAAATGCTAATATATATCATACTTTTAATTAATGTCTTGGTTTTTTAAATTTGTTTTCCTATAATGATATTTCTTTAAATATTTCGTAGAAATACACAAAAATACCTTTCAAAGCATAGAAGTTTTTTAAATGGTAAATTAGAATCCAAGTCTTTGGACATCCAACATGAAAAATGTGTACGTAAATCCATAAGTTTATCCCTAGATAGATTGAGTACATTAATGCCTAAATTCCTCTTCAAAGCACCAATAAGGGTTCCGCCAACTGCAGCGTAGTCACCTGTTTTAATATACCATATACATATATATGTTAATATGGTCAGTATCATTTGGTATAAATAACAAGACAGAAATAACTAAAAAGACATTTCTGTCAATAATAGACCAAAACATATTTTTTTTTTTGAAGACTTATAAAAAGTTGTATAGAAGTATCAAAATATTTATCTGAATAAAATGAGATGTTGCACAAACTTACATGTGACAGAAACTGATTACTATTAAAAAAAACCTTTTGACCCAACATACATACCTCTTTAAAGACAAGTGTCCTTTCATATATCCTAGGTCAAATTGACATTTTTCAAATGGATCCCATTCATCAATTAACCAATTTAAGTCACATGGATAAGTATTGAAAATTTTTGATATAAATCATGTTTTAATAGTATATTCCTTTATGGCTAAAGAACTTATCATATGGTGTACATGATATTGTTGAAGTTCATGTGTTTGGATTTGTTTTGTTATTTTGTCTCATTTTGGGTTCACCAAACATTACCTTTTATTTATATTTACAAAATGTTTTTCTAATAAGAAAACGTATTCAAAAGTTTTATGTAATTCAGTTGTGTATAATTGTATACATTGAAAAGTATCAATTCATGGCATAAAATCACTACATGCACATATTAAACTAATAACAAAGGAACAGCTCTTTCATATCTATTTTTATTATATCCAGCTTATTTTTTTTCAAATTGATCATGTTGATATATACAATGCTTTTACCTGGGAATGCTGATACCATAACAATATCCATTTTTTCCTCCTGTTTTGAGATGTCCCCATAACATAACTGAATCTGATACTCCCCTAGTGGAGTATGTACAGATATTGTGTCTTCAATCCTTATTGACATGCTGTACTACCATACATTACCATCAGGTCACTACAAAAGCAAATACCATCTTTTATCGAAGTTTATATTCAACCAATGTTTGGTGTATAAACATAAAGTGAGTTTGTGTTTCTTAAGTGTTTCTCGTTTTCATTTTTTAGATAGACTAGACCTATTTTAACTAGCTGTCAGTAACTGCTGAGTACTCTCAAATCGTTCTTTCTTGTTTATTTGACCTGTTGATACTAATTGTAATGCTTTTTTGTTATTTAATGTTTACTTTTTCAGGGTTATATCTGGTCTATATACCAGCTTTGATAAGTGTTTGGTATTACTATAAATTTTCACTTCTTCGTACTATAAACATCAAAATTATTTATTTTGTAAAAATATTTCCTTTCTCCATTTGAACTGTACACTTATACCTAACAACAAAATTATTTTTTAAATTGTTTAACATTTCACAGCGGTATAACATGTTACTTTAATTATTCTTTCCTTAGTTTATTTATTTTGTAATTACATTGTATCATTGATCAAATTTATTTGTTCAGTGTATGTTCACTGGTGTTATTATGTCTTTTGATTGAGTTAGGCCATTTCAATTGATATTTTAATGTGTGTCTTTCCATGTTGTGATGTTACACTATTGTTTCAGATAAGGGTGAAGGTTTGGTACCATTAAAACATTTAAACACGCTGCAATTGTTTGCACCTGTCCTAAGTCAGGAATCTGATGTTCAGTAGTTGTCGTTTGTTGATGTGGTTCATAAGTGTTTCTCATTTCTCGTTTTTTATATAGATTAGACCGTTGGTTTTCCCGTTTGAATGGTTTTACACTAGTAATTTTTGGGCCCCTTTATAGCTTGCTGTTCGGTGTGAGCCAAGGCTCCATGTTGAAGACCGTACTTTGACCTATAATGGTTTACTTTTATAAATTTTGACTTGGATGGAGAGTTGTCTCATTGGCACTCATACCACATCTTCTTATATCTATAGACTGTTGGTTTTCCTGTTTGAATTGTTTTACACTAGTCATTTTGGGGCCCTTTATAGCTTGCTGTTTCGTGTCAGCCAAGGCTTCGTGTTGAAGGCCGTACTTTGACCTATAATTGTTTACTTTTTACACATTGTGACTAATGGATGGAGAGTTGTCTCATTGGGACTCATACCACATCTTCTTATTTCTATTTTCATGTAAAATATTGTTCCTTATTACTATGTTATCAAAATTACAGGTATCTTTTGTCAAAAAGTAGTCAATCACTGGAGTAGGATTGTAAGCATATTTTTTACCTGCTTCATACAAACAAGCTTTCACTAGCAATGAGATGAACATGGTGAAATATTTTACCAGTTGATCACTTTGTAGAGATAAATTCAAACTTATTATAACCTTTAATTTCAAGCATACAAACAAGGTTGAGTAAAACAATACATGTTGCTTATACTTTCCATTAAACAAAATCTCTATTGACAAAATCAAATAAAATTTCTGAAACCTGTTAATTACTACATAAACAATTTTCAAATATCAAACTCTAGTTGCTGTTTACTTGTATATGTTCTTTCATGTTGAGGAATAAATAAATTCATATAAATAAACAAATATATAAATAAAACATTTGAATTTTTACTTTATATTTACAAGTATTTACACAATATGTATATAATGTTAAATACAATTTTCAAAGAAAAATTATTTTCAATACAGTTATATATAATATCAAAGTGCACAAAGAAACTTCAAAAGAGTAAGTTTTATATGAAATAAATAGCGATAGAATTGATGTAACAATAATCTAGCAACTGACTTGAATGATGTACATTTAATACCAGTTATCTACCTTCCATTTATGGTTCTGTATAAGGGGAAGTCATGGTAAGTGGTAAGTTTTAATTTTAAATGGTAAAACTTATTGGTTGATTTTGGTCCTCATTGTATACTTCCAGTGAGGGCTGGGGGATAACACTCTAATCCTTCTAGAGCACCTGAGATCACCCCCGATTTTTGGGGGATTATGTCGCTCAGTCTTTAGTTTTCTATATAAAATTAAGGAGATGTGGTATGATTACCAATGAGACAACTATCCACCAAAGTTCAAATGAAGTGAATATAAGCAATTTTAAGTATCCTAGGAACTTCAACAATGGAAAAAAAAACAATTTAGTTGGCTATATAAGGCCCCGACATGTAACAATTCAATTGAGAAAACTAACAGCCTTATTTATAACAAAACAATTTACGAAAAACAAGTATGACAGACATGAACCAACTACAACCACTGAACTACAGGCTCCTGACTTGGGACAGGCACATAAAGAATGTGGCGGAGTTAAACATGTTTGTGAGCACTCAACCCTCCCCTAACCTGGTACAGTGGTCTTACAGCATAATTTAAAAACAAACTATAAAAATCAGTTGATGTTGTGTTCTGTAGACTGTAACACAACATGGTGTTAAACTTATCATCAGTTTCGTTTTCTCTAGTTTTTTTGTTGAACATCATATGTATGTATGTATGTATGTATGTATGTATGTATTTGTAGATCACATAGAAGCATACCCCAAATGTGTATCTGATTATACCAAGCAGGAACAAACAATTTCCTGCAAATTTGTATATGACTACTGAAAAGTATGATAAGTAAAATAACCATGCACCAATTACCTTCAGGGTCTATGCAGGTAGCACCTGCCACATATTATGTATATAAGATGCTAAAAATGACTGTATTTTTTTCTTAAGTAAAAAACTATTACTGTAAACAGGGAAATATTCGCGGCAGTTTTATTTTGGCTATTTTCGTGGTAAGAGTTGAAACGTGAAAATAAAAACAACCGCGAATATTTCAAGGAAATCCGAACACGAACATGAAGACCATACATGGACATATGTCAATAGGATATGTAGATGGCTAATTTCAAACATCGGTTTTACAGACGACAGATCTTTACCGCAAAACATAACTTTATTTCTGAAGGAAAGTCAGTGTTAGATATCAAAACTTTATCTCATGATAGTCCTAATTAATCCAAGTGGACATTACGGATATTACTAAATAAACAACTATCGTCACAGTTATGAAAATAACACCTGTCAATCAGTTTTAAAATGATTACCTTTGTATCTGCTGCACAGATCAATCAGATTAAAATATTAGCAAATAAGCAGTAATTCTGTCAGCATTTAATTCACTCTTAATTAGGTTATTTTTCTTTGTTTATTGTGATTGTGTTTTTACAAGCAAACATGACTAATAGTTTTGAATGTGAACCAACAAAAAGGAATTTGGATTGGTTTTATCCTTGATTTAAATACATTTATTAACACTGTACAGTTTTCAAATCATTTATGGAAAAAAACTTATATAGGACATCGACCGGGACATCGCGAATTCAAAACGGTGCGAATCTAGATTTTGTTGGTAAATCGCGAAAAAAAGAAGGTGCGAAAATTTCCCGGTTTACAGTAATAAGTCTGATCTGGGTATGTATGCATGTATGTACTGGTAGATTCCTCCATTATTTGGAGAACCCCTCAAGAACTGCGAGGGTACAGTGGAATCTGTGTACATGTACACTCCCTATCGGGATTAATGGAGATGTGTCGCTAACATATTTACAACAATATTTACAAGGACAATCCCCACCCCAACTCAAAGGGAGTACTAGGACACCAGGAACTCTGTTATTATGTTGGAGGAAGCCTAAGTACTCAGAGAGAACAACTGGGACACTCGGGGGGAACAGACAAACCGGAGAGATATCAGAAGATTGATCTCTAGATCAAAATAGGGGGCAACTTTGACCAACCAAGGCCCCCATTCTTGTTTAAACTCTGGTCTGGGTACCAGAGAAGTATGTGGGAGGGTGAAAATCACCCTTGTGATGTACTGAAATTTCCAGTGCCCCGAATCAGAATCAAACGGTATCGGGTCCGTTCGCGCCCAATACACGTTCGCACCCTACACGTTCGCACCCCACACGTTCGCCCCCTGGGTCCGTTCGCACCCTTTTTTTTATTCAAAAACCTGATGAATTATAAGATGTTTTTTAAGATGTTTATCTCAAAATAAAGAAAAATTCGGCAATTTTAAAATTTTTTAAATGAAATATTGTTTTAAATTGATTTGATGATTAATTATTATATGTTAATTATGTATGATTACTGTTAATATATGGTGTTTACACAGCTAAACTTGATGTAAATTCTGCATGTAGTTAGCATGTATTTAACTTGGTATGAGTAAAAACAATTAAAGATTCAAAATGTTATTGTTGTTGAGTTTAATAGCGGTTTGGTATCTTAACATTAAAATAATATTCAACTCAAAAAACCTTTTTAGAAAGTCACTTTATTTTGAAACAATGAAAAAAAAAATAAATATAGCAATACACTAACCAAAATACGATTAAAAAAATATTCAACACATAAAACGTCACTTAATTTTGCATGTTTTGAAACAATGAAAAAAAACTTATTTATAGCAATACAATAACCAAAACACGATTAAAAAATTATTCAACACAAAAATCGTTTTTAGAAAGTCACTTCATTTTAAAACAATGAACAAAAAAATATTTATAGCAATACACTAACCAAAATACGATTGAAAAATTATTTAACACAAAATCAATAAAAAGGGTGCGAACGTGAAAGGGGGCAAACGTGAATGGGTGCGAATGGACCCGGATTCGAATCAAACCTGAGACCTTCAACACTGTATCCATCAGTATTAACCACTAGACCACACTAATAATACACACTGGTAAATAATATATTGATGTTAGTTATGAATAGTCCCAGGTCTGATGTATAGATTTGTGATTTGATTTTTATTTTTTGGTGTTTTAACGCCACCTTAAGCACCGCTTTTCGGCTATTTCGTGGCAGCCAGTTTTTATTGGTTGAGGAAGCCGGAGTGCCCGGAGAAAACCCAGACCTTCGATAGGAAAACTGACAATCCTAGTCAATTAAGATTGGAGTCGAGTGCACCCGCACAAGCATGGTTCGAACTCACAATTTCAGTGTTGACTGGCTAGTGATTCCAGTAGTAACTACTTAGACCACTCGGTCACCGAGGCCCCCTATAGATTTGTGAAAAGGTTACATAACTGCATTAGTAAGAGTTTGTATATTGTTGTACGATATTTTTTTATGTTTTTCAAGAAATTTAAAATTCGATAATTAGATATTTAGCAGTGTAAAATACTTTTTAGATAAATGTGCCTGCCTAGAAACATGTAAATATTTTCCCGGATATGATGTTGAATATCTAATTTAGAACTCAATGACGGAAATGAAGTAATGTTAGAGATGAAACGACATGAAACAGAAAACAACAAAGATTAAAGTTCCAGCGAATCATTTACATAATTGATCTTATATTTGCCTGTTATTTCAAGGTATAAAACTGTCTGAACAGAGACCTGACTATTTTTCTGGTTAGAAATGAATGAAGTTTTTTTCAAGTTTGACCAGGCATTTCCAGGGGCTTGTCTCAAGTCTAGTTTTGGACTATTACCTTAATATATTAGTCCTAAGTCGAGTAAAGTAAAAAAATATGTTTGAACAGATGGCATAAGCTACTCTGTTACATAATTGATCTTATATTTGCCTGTGATTTAAATTATTTCAAGGTATAAAACTGTGTGTACAGTCTACATGGTCTACTCTACAAACTTAAATATTATATGGCATACAAGACAACACATTAAAATGGATTCAGGCTTTTTTATTAGACCAAACAAAACAGTGGTTATAGATGGAATAACATCAAACACAGTACCAGTTACATCAGGTGTGTCCCAAGGAATATACATAAATGACTTTCCAGAATACCTCAATCACAGCAAATTACGACTCTTTGCTGATGATAGCATTATATACTGTGAAATAACATGTCAACAAGATTGCACAAAACTACAAGCGGCTGCAAAATGGGAGGCTGATTGACTTATGGCCTTCATTCCTGGAAAATGCACTGTTCTAACCATTACACAGATTTAAAGAAACAATTCAAACACGATTACATCCTGCATAACCATTCTTTAGAACCAATAACATCAGCAAATTATCTTGGTATAACCTAACTGTCAAATATAAAATGGAACAATCACTACCACAATATCATACCAAATGCAAACAAATCTCTTGCATTGGCTTGGCTTCCTGTAGAGAAACCTAAAATTTTCAAACACCAACATCAAATCCAGTGCACACCAATCCATAGTGAGACCATAACTTGAATACGCCTGTAGTTTATGGGATCCACACGCAACAGAATACAAAAACAAATGAGAAATAGTACAGAGGCATGCTGCCTGTTATGTATATAACAACTACCATAACACCAGTAGTGTTACATCCATGATAAACCATCTTCAATGGCCCTCACTTGCTGAGCGCTACCTCAAAACTAGGCTGATATGTCTATAAAGTCATCAATGGACTCGCTAGTCCTAACACCAACAGATACTAGAACAAGAAAAGCACATAACCATTTCGGTAAATATCCACCTCATACATTATGTCAAAAGAAAGTTACAAATGGTCATTTTTCCCAGAAACAATAATACAATGGAACATGTTACCACAAGTGGTAGTAACATGTCAAACAATTGAAACCTTTAGAGAACAGTTGATACCTACTGTTCTCCACAACACAAAGTAACTTAATAAGTATCAATGTACATATTTTTAATCACTTGTCTTTTTTTAAATGAGAATATCACTATATCAAGTAATCTACAAATTAAAAAAAAATTGTGTTGTGTATCTATTATTGTGTTGTGTATCTATTATTGTGTTGTGTATCTATTATTGTGTTGTGTATCTATTATTGTGTTGTGTATCTATTATTTAAATATTTTATTCACATACTCTGGTCATGCAACAGTTCTTAATCTGCAATCATATGAAGCTGATACTGTATATCTGAAGAAGAAGAAGAAAGAATCACACAGAATTTTTTTAAAACTTAACACTTAGGACTGGCTGTAGAGTTTACATAGAGCTCTGAGACATAATCAAATGGGCTCAGTCAATGTACTATGTGCTAATAATCATAAAATATATGAATATGTTAAAAACTTAGCAATAACAAAAAGTTCTTTTTCTATATCATGTACATTGGAAACTAATTGGCGAAATGCAAGGTTGGATTATGAAACGATTTATAACGAACGTTACAATAATATGTGTCTACCGTTACATTTTGTTATTGTTATGTTAATACATTTTAATGTATGCTGGGAATAGTAATATATTGTGTGCCATATGTCACATGTATGTATGTAATATATTGAAATACAACTTGAAAACTCTTAATTCTTTATCAATTCAATGATACAATATCACATACATATTATATATTTTATTTACAATCATGACAATGGCAGCTTCTGCACATCCAGTATGTGTAAGTTTATCACATTTTTGGTAGAACCACTGGAGGCAGCCATCACACTGAGTTTGATAAGCCAAATCGTGAATTATATTATATTTATAAAACTCTAAAAGATGTAGGTAAAAAACACAAGGAACTTGAAGGGTTTGTTGCTTTAAACTTCAATTTTACAATAGGAATTCAATTACATGTATTTAAAATTCGTTTTGATATTAGACACAAATATTATTGTTAAGTTCGTAATTAAACGGTTCCAAACCATACCTTACATTATGGTAATTAGTCTCCAATGTAACAATAACTTTTTGTTATTGTAACGTTTTCAACGTAATTGTAGCCAGTGCCAATGAAATATTGTTTATTATGTGTTATTTTAAAAGTCTTGTATTTAGCATGTTATATGTTTTAAGAAAGTACATAGTATTTACCCTCCAGACTCTTACATAGTCTATGTTGGCCATGTTGTCAAACCTTGCGATCAAAGTCCTGTCACTGTTAACTTCTCTATTTATAAGTGATTATAGCAAGTAAAAGATAAAAGATAAAACCTCAAAACACTACAATAACATAAAACACTATTAAAACACATATATATGCAAAATACTGGTTTTAACCAACAAAACTGCACCAGACTCCAGGGTGGCCATGTCCCATAATAGGGAAGTTCAGTGAATATATGTATCAAAAACCACTGTTATAGTTATTAATTGACTTCAAAAGATTCATATTGATAAAATAACACATAATAAACTATATTTTATTGTTATTAGCACAAATAAACCAATTGTAAGCCTTCAGACTATACCAGACTTCTTCAGACTCTGTTCAGTATGACCCTAGCTTTCAATACACCTTATCGCTTTTTGTCCACCATTACTGGACATCACAAACATTCCTGTAAAATTTTGAGATCACAAGTGAAAACGTTTGACATCTCAAGATAATTTGGAACAAAGTTTTAATTCATACTTTGACATTTGTAACAATATTTTTTAGTAAATTGTCAAAAATCTTTGAAAGTGATTAGAAGTTCAGACAATACACCAAGCTTCTATTAGTTCTAATATGCAATGTAATTTGATTAATGAAGCTTGATCATTAAAAATACTAAGGAAGGATGTTTGTAAATCATGTAAACATGGTAAATCTCTTATTAAATTTGTGATCAGTATAAACAAAAAATATAGTACACCTCAAATGAATTAAATATTCATTTAAAAAGTGTACAACTCTACCAAAAGAGTAATAAATACTAAATACAATAATCAATAGATATTTCAGCAAAAATATCCAACTTCAGTTTCAGTTGGCCATGCAAAGTGGCAACCAAAGCATGACATTTTCCAAAAATCTAATTCCATCACTATAAAATGGTAATTAATTATGTTGTAGACATACATGTATACAGTTTCGTGCAGCAATATCTCAGTGCATATCAAAGAAGTTCTTTATCTGTGCCTTATTATTCTTATCATTTTAGAATTGACTGACTCTGATTAAATATTAAATATTTTCTTTAAGCAGATGGCTCCTGTTCCTGAAGAAGGGGAACATAATGCCAAGCCGGCAGACACAGAACTTTTAGATGACATACCAGTTCCAGATGTGTTCATAGATGCTATTAATTCAGATAGTGAAGATGATGATTCTGAAGATGGTTTCCAAGGATATCAAATGTTGCCCCAAGAAGTAGAGGAAGATGAAGGATCAGTAGATGACGATTCTCATGATGAAATAGGCATTTCTCAGATAGATGAGGTAATGAGAAATAGTGGTGTCCATGTTCAGGCAGGAGGAGGAGCCCCTTCCTATATGCAGGTAGTGAAAATACCAAACTGTTATTATTTTATAAGGAAACTAATTTTCATAGAGTTCATGGGTAAAGATTAATCACAAATTTAAGTGTTTGACAAGCTAGCACAAAATATATTTAAATTTTATTCAGTACTGACTTTCATCTAAACTGAGTGTTATCATTGTTTATTGTTCATAGATTGGTTAACTTTTTATGATTAAGAGATAATGTTTGAATCCAAAGTGGAAAAAATATTTTACTGATAAGTAGTCTTCGATTTTCTTTGGAATTGACATTTACATACAGTCTTGGATTGCATTTTTTAGACATCAATAGATTTTTTAAACCTTCATAAAAGTATTGAAATTTGGAAATAAGCTTCTTTAAACACAAGAAATAGCATCTAAAGTAAAAATAAGTTTTCTGTATTTTACTGGATGATAAATGGATTTAGTTTTAAGTGACAAACATTACACTTACAGCAGCAATCGCAGGCAAGATGCAGAATTCCAAGAAACCCTTTACAAGTTTATATATATATGTATGTGACACACTCACCTTACTTATACTAAATACTCACACTCATTTGATAAACCAATTCTTGATTGCGAGTAAAAATAATGGAGGGATTATGCATACATAAGTATACACAGGTAATACTGGTATATTGTAACTCAAAAAAAGGAAATTTACATCAAACTGAAACCATCATGTTTGTCACAAATTAATTAAACAACCCATAGTGTTCATTGATAAGTGTATGTCCTAGTATGACTTACATGCCCTTTGTTTTGTGTTTAATAAAATTACAATTCTTGCATGCCATTTATCTAATGTTTAATAAAAACATTTTTGAAGATAAAAGTTATAAATCAAGAATTTCAGAATGGAATATAATAGTTTGAAAACAATGATATGTTAAAGTTGACAGTTGATATAGTCAACACATGTTCTGTTGTTATTATGGTAGTAAAGTTGACTGGAATTTTTGTTGAACAGATAATCCATTAGGGTTTTTTTGTGTGTTAGGAATCACATAAGTATCATACATTGTATTTGACCAGCTTTATCATACATGCAAATGAATGATTAAATACATTTCAGTGTTTTCAAAAAGAGTAAATTTAACTCCTCAATCTAATTGAACTACATGTTAACTTATGTATAAAGGCATCTGATGTTTTCCTTAAGAACCATTCATATACATGTGTCCAGTTTGTTTAATTAAAATATTACTGGGAATTTATAAAAACAGCCAGAAGGGAGAAGTTTAACCTCTTGGTTTTGTTTTACATACAGATTTCTACAGAATACTTGGTTTATGATTATTTTGTCATCTTTTTGGTTGATTTTATCTTTTTGTTTGAAAACTTAAGGACATGATGTGTGAGCTAATTCATAAAGCCTGATACAAAAGCATACTACAAAATGTTATTCTCTTCCATTTAAGGTGCCTGAACTTCCTAAATCAGACCCACATACTTTACTTTGGAATCAGAAAGGGGAAGAAAACAGAATTCACTTTGATGAAGGTAATTTGCTCTGATGTACATTGATATCACATATAAATTGTTCATTGTTGTTAAATGAAAAAATATTGATGATCTAATTTTATGAAAAAAGGGTTGTTTTCTTGCACTTTTCATGACACTGCTGCTTGAATCTATTGATGCAAGTACAGCTGCCCATATAAGAGTGTAGGACTGCATGATTTCAGTAGCACTTTGAGTTATTAGCTTGCTTTCAGTATATGAGGGTCTGGATGGGGTTTACAGAATAGAGAATAATGGACAAAATGTGCAGAATAAAGGGCTAAAAAAAAAAGAATAGAGAAAAATAGGCAAAAAAAGTATAAAATAGAGAATAATGGGGTGCTAATTAATAAAATATAAAGAATAGAGAATAACAGGCCAAATTTATAAATAATACAGAAAAATGGCCTAAAAATATAAAGAATACAGAAATGAAAGACCCCCCTTCCACACCCTTGTATATCCGAAAGGAGAGAGAAGATACCAAGGGGGCAATAAAAAATTACACATCACTATGGTAACATGAACCCTGCCAAAAATAGGGGGAGAAGTCAAAGTATGATGTGATTTATATTCATGTAACACATGTTTCTGGAATAACCTACATCAGGTACAATTGAGACTTGATATCAGTGAAAAATGTAATATTAAATTAACTTTTTTTTTAAATTAGGTAGTATTATTATGGAGTTATAAATTTATAAACTTAGCTCATCGCATATCTAGTCTATTCTTGTGGAGAAAAATATCAACAAGAGTACAACTCAGCAACAGTAAAATTCCCAAAAAATATTTATTTTTAAGATAAAACACTATTTATTTATTTTATATTCATCAATTTCATTATAAATTTTATTTCAGAAAATGCAGAAAAGATCAAAACTGTTATGAAGAAAATACAACTCCCTTTGTGTAACATTCCTGACTGGGCCAAAGATATACCCGAGGACCAATGGAAAGAAAAAATAGCGAAAATGCAAGACAAAAATTCATAGCACTATATTTATATATATAAATTTTGTGTATTTTTATATGCAATACTTGTGTGTTGCATGATGCTGTATGTGCAATGAATGTTATGGATGAATGTGATATACATTTGTAGGTATTAAATATACTAGATTTTTTTTTTTATTGTTTTCTTGTTCTTAGCTCATCTGGTCTGTTAGAACCATTTTATATCTCTTATCATGACTCTGCACCTTCCATTTGTTACATTTTTTTTTGTTCTTTGGCTGTCCTCTAGAGAATTTTAGACTAAATTAGCAAGCCTTAATTGGCTACCACAAGGGAATTTGAAAATAGACTTTTAACAAATTTCCCTTGAAGTTATGCAAGAAAACTTGATCTAAAAATAGTTACTTGATTTTCTGGTAACTGATAAGTTTAATAATATTAATGACAGTATTATCACAGTACATGGGTTAGAAAATATAGCTGTTCATACTGCATAAAACATGAAGAGAGAAAACAATTAAATTTTCAGACAATGAATGTGATAAACCATTTAGGGCTATTTTCAAAAGAACAATTCAAATTACAATTCTATGTTGCTTTCTGAGTTTGTAATAGCTTACAAAATAGATATTTGGCCTTGAGATTTGAAAGGTAAGTTTATGCCATTCATACCAGAGGAGTTGATTAATTTGGCTTCAATTCTCAAAGATAAATATCTTTTTTCTAGAGGAACTGAAATGGCACGATAGAATTGTAATTTGACTGGTTCTGGTATTTCAAAATAGCCATATCCCGCCGCATTTGTTTGCACCTGTCCTAAGTCAGGAACCTGATGTTCAGTGGTTGTCGTTTGTTGATGTGGTTCATAAGTGTTTCTCGTTTCTCGTTTTTTATATAGATAAGACCGTTGGTTTTCATGTTTGAATGGTTTTACACTAGTCATTTTGGGGGCCCTTTATAGCTTGCTGTTCGGTATGAGCAAAGGCTCCGTGTTGAAGGCCGTACTTTGACCTATAATGGTTTACTTTTACAAATTGTGACTTGGATGGAGAGATGTCTCATACCACATCTTCTTATATCTATATATCTCAGCAAAACTTTGGTTATCTCCTTTTACGAGCAACTTAGATATCATTTTATATATTAAAATGACACATTATACAATTATAAAGATTTCATAATTGATTTTTGTTACCTTGATCTCATTTGCATTCTACGATAGGAAATGTGAATAAAAGCCTTATCAGATAAAGATAATGAGGGGTTAGTCATCTACAATATATGAATAAATATTTACCATTTGTTAACCCTCTGATTTATAGGATAATAGGTAGAGGGTCGAATGCTCCAGAACAAATCTACCCCTGTGATATGTTCTGGAACCTTGTTTGTGATGGTTCTAAGTCATATATTATGAAACAAAGTCTTCAACAATAAACATGAGTTTATATAATATGTTAAATTGTCTAGAGAATTCTAGGAGTGCACATGTTGAAAGGTCATGCTTTCAAGATCAAGATTGAATTTTATGTTGAAAGTCAAAATGCTTGTTGAAATTTCCCTGGAAATGGTTTTAAGTCTGAAACAAAGTCTTCAACAATAAACATGTTTATATAATATCAAATAAACTAACCATTATCAATGAAAATCAAGCAAGGGTCAGATGAACCAAGAAAGTTCAAAACAGAAACTGAAAAAACCATGAACACTTAATTCTGACCAATGAACCATAAAAATGATGTCAAATATGACCGAACTATACCAGACAAACTAAAATTGTCCATCTATCTGTTTATCCAACAAATATTTTTGTCACACTTTTCTCAAGAGCAAATGAATAGAATGACTTCTTTCATACTTAGCACCTTGATAGTAAAGAGATGTAAAGTATGACCAGTTTTCAGATTTGTCATAAACCTACTTCCTGTTTGATGATACGTTGAACTTTTAAATATCTTGAATAAGACACACTTTTCTCAGGAACCATTATACAGAATTACTTCACATTTGGTCAGCTTCTTGACAGTGATGACTTGAAACATGTAAGGGCATTCTGACTGTCCCACTTCCTGTTTTAGATACTGTGAATTACAAGTGGGGTATGCTTCGCACAGCAATGCATGTTACTTCTTGTTTAAGGTTTTATTTTGAACACCGAGTTCAGCTTTGACTTAACAGATGAGATATTTTCAAAAAGAAAATGTAAGTCATTGATATTTTCTACTGGGGAAAACACTACCTCATAAAAAAGTATTTCTTGAACAAGAAATGTTTCAAGGAAGATGAATCAGGGTAGATCTATTTATATATATATATATAATTAGCACACCATATTTAGATTTGTTCTCAATTTTTTTTCTCTTAAGAATCTGTTCCTAAGTGAATTTTCAAACTATTCACTGCCAGAATTTGTTATCATTTACTGAATGAAATATCTTAGCACCATTAAAGTCTCTGAAATACCAAAACTAAAATATCATCAACACTAATGTTTATATAACATTGCTTTTTGGTACATGTTCATTTTTTTCCTTTTCTTAATAAGTGGTTTATTTCATGATACAAAAGCAATTTGGTCAGATTTTTACTGAATTGTGATAGATAGAATGGGTCAAGTCAAATATTTCTGTTTTCATGACCAACTTCTCAAAATCATAATGTTTTTAAAGATGGAATTTAACTTGATATTGGTACTTGAAAGGTGTAAAGCATTATTGTGTTTCTGCCCAGTATGACCAATGAATATAAGAAACCAGAGGCTCTGAGGAGCCAGTATTGCTCACCTGGTTCAGTGTAACCAAGAATCTGAATTTACAGATGTGATGCAACTTGCAAACTGAAAAAAATAATGAAAATTTGACACATAATAATGACTATTAACACAAGATTGCACATGTTGAAATGTCTTGCCTGCTTTATTGATCATGATTGAGTTCATGATCCATGTAAATGAGGTAAAAGTCAGATGAACCCTGTCAAATAGACATGGAAGCCTTACAATCATTCCATACACCAAATTTTGTTAACCTATTGCTTCTAGTATCTGAGAAACAGATCTTACAAAAGAAACTAACTTGACCAATGAACTAGGAAAATGAGGTCATGGTCAGATGAACTCTGCCAGACAGACATGTACAAGTTGCCATCATTCCATACACCACATATAGTTAACATACTGCTTATAGTATGAGAAATGGAGTTAAACATGAAAACAAAATGCTGACTTTTGAACCTTGAAAATGAGGTTAAAGTCAGACAGCCATGTACACCATACAATCATTTCATCTACAAAATGTAGTTGACCTTTAGCCTGGGATACTGGCTCTTTGCTTGAAAGTAGAGCCAGACAGATTACAAGGGCATTTATTCATTTATTGAATGTTAGAACGATGCATTTGGGATAGCATCATGTATTGACACATGGCGGGAAATATCTATATAGCAACCAATTTGTTGAAAATTATTTTAAAGTTCATGCATAATGCAATTTTCATGAAAAATAAAGGAATAATAATCCAAACCTTACTGATTTAAATCATGAATCAACAGTTAATTCATGATCCAATCGATATATTAATTGTTTATATAACCTGCAAATGCACAGTAATTAAGTCCTGTTCAGCGCTGAAATGTGGTCACATGAATTGTATACAACTGGCCTTTCTAACGCAAAGAGGAGGTTAGGCTAGGATGCCAGGCCTAGTTGACCTTGCTTGAAGTACCCGAGAAACAAACCTTACTATGAAAACTTATCATTGAAAATGAACCATGAAAATGAGGCCAAGGTCATATGAACTCTGCCAAACAAATGTGTACACCTTGCAATCATTCCATACACCAAATATCATTGACCTATTGCTTAAGTATCTGAGAAACAGACTTAACACAAAAACTGAACATTGACCAGTGAACCATGAAAATGAGGTCAAGTTTAGATGGACTGCCAGACAGACATGTACACTTTACAATCGTTTCATACACCAAATATATTTGACCTACTGCTTAAAGTATCTGTAATTCAGACTTGACCACAAAAACAATTAGATGAAAAATACATGAACAATAATATCCATATTTATTCCACAAAATTTTGATACAGAGGTACAAACAGATTTCAGTTAGAAACATACAATGTAATTCATATTTTTCCTTTCTTCAAATCTTGTCTTCTCTCTTCAAGCTCTACCACTCTGGCTCTCATTGCCAACATTTCTTCATCTGGTATGTAAAGATCATCTTCTTCAACAAGATCAGGCTGAAAATAATAACCCAAATTAAAGCTAGTAATACAAATGTAAAAATCTCACTTTATATCAAATTCTTGATTTGTATTTTATCCTGCAATCATCCAACTACTGTACAGGTAACAGGTATAAAAATAAAAAGTTAGGGCCAATTTCCCATTACTTTGTTTTACTCAAAAACCCTTTCAAAAAAGTCTTCCAATCATTAGCATAATTCATAGAATGACAGCTGCTTTTTGTTGGCCATGTTGACCTCTATGTAGATCTTGTCCTGCTAATCATTTTTGTTATGTACAGTTTCTCTGTATCTACAATAGTTTTTGCAAAAACACAAACAAGGAGACAAAAATTTTCCATTAAGGACAATAACTCCTGTATGGAGTCGTCCATTGATGTTGAATTATTTTTAGATCTAGTCCTGCAGACCACCTTTGCAATTTACAGTTTCTCTGTAGAAATGCCAGTGGATTTAATCCCTGGCCAGGTCAAACCAAAACTTGAAAATCGGTAATTGCAGCTTCTCAGTTCAACATGCGGCAATTAGGAGTTGGAGCAAAGGAGGTCGTCCTTGGTCAGAATAATGTGTAGGGGTAAGGTGACATGTCTTCCTGCAGAAACTACTAGCATGTTAAAATTCTGCTCAGCATGATGGTTAAGAACAAAGCAGGTTCAGATTCATATAACATTAACATATTCTCTTCCTGAATAGGAGTCATCTCATAACTTTGGTCAAAATAGGTAGAAGGTAGATTTCTATCAAGTTAAACCTTGGTGGCCATGTTGGTTGGCAACTGGGACCATCTGACAAATTGGGGACAGTTGAGCTAAAAAAA
Source organism: Mytilus coruscus (assembly GCA_017311375.1). Lineage (NCBI taxonomy): Eukaryota > Metazoa > Mollusca > Bivalvia > Mytilida > Mytilidae > Mytilus > Mytilus coruscus. The sequence continues at coordinate 77,792,826 of CM029599.1, read as the reverse complement.
AAAACCAAACTATTTCCATCAAATTATTGTTTAAACTCAGAACTTGGAATTTTAGCTTTTAGCTAAAAAAAAGGGGGCATATTACGGCTTTTAGGAAACTTCCTTTGTCATCTTTCCATTTAATTTCCATTTAAATGATAAGTAAATTGTATTTTCACTTAAATACAAAGAAATAATTTCTGGAAAAACTTAAATATAAAACAGTTTGAAATGAACCGATAGCAAAATAAGTTCAATTCTTACATAATGGTCATCTCCACCCAATATAGGAACTACACACAGACCCAGATATTAAATGTACTGAAGCTCAATTAATTAACTGAATGAAGAAACTAACCTTTTTTATGGTAACTTCTATGCCAGGTGCTGCATTTAATTTCATGGCATCTATGAATATTGGCAATAATGTTGAAGGTACATTTTCTATCTGAAATAAGTTTTTAAGACAGTCTTAATGCTATGGTATTGTAAAGTTATTGACAGCTACATTGATTTTATTGTGGTTAAATAAATCTTCTCAACTTAAAAATGCAATATTATAAAAAGCCTTTAAAAATAAGTTTTGGTTAATACTGGTCCACACAGACTTCAGATGATAGTTTAATGTATTTTCCACTAAATGTCCAATACATACATTTTGTGATTGACTTACTTCCCTATATGGCTAATATAAAATTTCTTAACTTCAAGGCTTAGTTTCAATACTTTTTCCCCTTATTATTTACTGTATATTTAATTAAGGTCTATGTGCAAATGGTCTGAGGACACAGTTATCGTCCTTTGATTTTTGTTGTCTACGAATATAGTCCCTAGTGTGGACAGTGTATAACTTGCAAAATTTTTTTCATACACTTTCCAAATTTATTTCTTTATATTTTAAGCATGAAATATTAAGTTGGGGATAAAATTACATGTTAATAAAATGCTCCATGAGGGCGCAGCTTGATACGACCGCAGAGGTCGAACCCTGAACAGTTGGGGCAAGTATGGACACAACATTCAAGCTTGATACAGCTCTGAATTTGGATTGTGATTGACTATTTGACACAGCATAGGTTTCTGACACAGAATGAATGTGGTCTAAGAACTTAAAATTTTAAATTGGACATTCACCTATTATGGTCCAATATCCAAAATCTAAATACATGGTTAGATTCAGCATATCAAAGAACTCTAAGAGTTCAATTTTGATGAAATCAAACAAAGTTTAATTTTGGACCCTTTTGACCTCAATGTGGACAAAGTTGATAACGGGGCCCAAAATCAAAAATCTAAATACATGGTTAGATTCAGCATATCAAAGAACCCCATATATTCAATTTTGTTGAAATCAAACAAAGTTTAATTTTGGACCCTTTTGACCTCAATGTGGACAAAGTTGATAACGGGCCCAAAAATCAAAAATCTAAATACATGGTTAGATTCAGCATATCAAAGAACCCCATATATTCAATTTTGTTGAAATCAAACAAAGTTTAATTTTGGACCCCAATTTGGACCAACTTGAAAACTGGGCCCATAATCAAAAATTTAAAGACATGTTTAGACTCAGCATATCAAAGAACCCTAAGAATTCAATTTTGTTAAAATCAAATTAAGTTTAATTTTGGACCCTTTGGATCTTAATGTAGACCAATTTGAAAACGGGACCAAAAATTAAGAATCTAAATACATGGTTAGATACAGCATATCAAAGAACCCCATATATTCAATTTTTGTTGAAATCAAACAAAGTTTAATTTTGGACCCCAATTTGGACCAACTTGAAAACTGGGCCCATAATCAAAAATCTAAATACATGATTAGATTCAGCATATCAAAGAACCCTAAGAATTCAATTTTGTTAAAATCAAACTAAGTTTAATTTTGGACCCTTTGGACCTTAATGTATACCATTTTGAAAACGGGACCAAAAATTAAGAATCTAAATACACGGTTAGATTCAGCATATCAAAGAACCCCATATATTCAATTTTGTTGAAATCAAACAAAGTTTAATTTTGGACCCTTTTGACCTCAATGTGGACAAAGTTGATAATGGGGCCCAAAATCAAAAATCTAAATACATGGTTAGAATCAGCATATCAAAGAACCCAATATATTCAATTTTGTTGAAATCAAACAAAGTTTAATTTTGGACCCCGATTTGGACCAACTTGAAAACTGGACCCATAATCAAAAATTGAAAGACATGTTTAGATTCAGCATATCAAAGAACCCTAAGAATTCAATTTTGTTAAAATCAAATTAAGTTTAATTTTGGACCCTTTGGACCTTAATGTAGACCAATTTGAAAACGGGACCAAAAATTAAGAATCTAAATACATGGTTAGATTCAGCATATCAAAGAACCCCATATATTCAATTTTTGTTGAAATCAAACAAAGTTTAATTTTGGACTCAATTTGGACCAACTTGAAAACTGGGCCCATAATCAAAATCTAAATACATGATTAGATTCAGCATATCAAAGAACCCTAAGAATTCAATTTTTGTTAAAATCAAACTAAGTTTAATTTTGGACCCTTTGGACTTTAATGTAGACCAATTTGAAAACGGGACCAAAATTAAGAATCTAAATACATGGTTAGATTCGCATATCAAAGAACCCCAATAATTCAATTTTGATAAAATCAAACAAAGTTTAATTTTGGACCCTTTGGACCTCAATGTGGACCAATTTAAAACGGGCCCAAAATCCAAAAACTTAATACACGGTTAGATTCAGCATATTAAAGAACCCCAAGAATTCAAGAATAAAACCCCATTGAAATTGGTCAAGAAATAAGCAATTTATACAAAGAATCTTCTTTTGCACAATACTGTGCAATTAAATATTTCTTGCAATTGCGCAATACTGTGCAATTGAATATTTCTTGCTATTGTGCAATACTGTACAATTGACAATTTCTTCCTATTGTGCAATATTGTGCTATTGGATATTTCTTGCTATTGCGCAATACTGTGCAATTGAAGATTTCTTGCTATTGCGCAATACTGTGCAATTGAAAATTTCTTGCTATTGCACAATACTTATTATATAATAATTTACATATCCTGTTTGGTGTGTATCTCCTGCCATATCATTATTATTTGCTTTTAAATATAAATCAGAAATAACCAACTTAAAATGGAAAATTTTAAAGAAAAAAAAAAAAGGAAAAAAAGGAAGAAAAAGGGGGGAAAAAAATCCCCCATTTTTGAACCCCTTATGATTCATCACCCCAAACTCAATCCCAGCCTTCAATGAGGTATGGTACCTTGCAGTACAATTTCAGAGAGATCCATACACTTAAACACAAGTTATTGTCTGAAACTAGAAAATGCTTTTGACCCTTTTGGCCCCTAATTCCTAAACGTTTAGGGCAATTACCCCAAACTCAATTCCAGCTTTCCTTTGTGATATGGAACCTTGTAGTACAATTTCAGAAAGATCCATACACTTACACACAAGTTATTGTCCTGAAACTAGAAAATGCTTATTTTTGCCCTTTTTGGCCCCTAATTCCTAAAATTTTGAGGCAATTACCCCAAAATCAATCCCAGCATTCCCTTTGTGATATGGAACCTTGTGGTACAATGTTAGAGATCCATACACTTACACACAAGTTATTGTCTGGAAGTTACAAAATGCTTATTTTGGCCCTTTTGGCCCCTAATTCCTTAACTGTTGGTACCATAACCCCAAAATCAATCCCAACCTTCCTTTTGTGGTATTGAACCTTATGGTAAAATTTCCTAGAGATCCATTTACTTAAACTAAAGTTAGAGTGCGAAAACCAATGTGTCTTCGGACGACGACGACGCCGCCGGACGACGGCGACGGCGACGGCAGACGACGCCAACGTCATACCAATATCGACCACAAAAATTTTTTATGGTCGATAAAAAATTTGGGAGATGAATTTTTATGTAAAGTAGTGATGTGGTCCAGTTAAAAAGGTAATAAATTAGTTGCCTGAAGCTGTCAAACTGAATTATAGACCCCCTCAACATAGACTTGTCCATATTTTGAGCTGGAAGACTTTTCTATAATTTTAATATTATTTGTCCCAAAAGTAGTACACTATACTGTTAAAATCTTTTTGAGATAGAGCAGGTGTGATTTTTTAAATTTTAATTTATTGTCTTGAAGAAATGCACTACGTCTCGAGCCTAAGAGATGAATTCAGTAAATGTAGATTCTGTACTTTGGCAACTTTCCTGAATGATTTGCTTGTTTCAATTTGTCAAACTGAATAAAAGTAAAAGATTTACATCTTTATTTGATAGAAATTCTGTAAAAATAGCCCATTTTGCCATTATACTGCTAAAATAAGCATTTTAAAGCAGTTTCCATTTTTATGCCTAAGAGGCATGCTGACTTTCTGTCTGACAGGTTTTTATGTTTTGATATTTGTGTTTCTGTGCTTAATTCATGTTTCATTGATCATTTGTGAACTCTGAATCTAGAGAAAAGTAGACTATCACACAAAAAATGTGCAAAATGTGTTGTATTTATGGTCCTGGTCAAACGGCCAGTTTGATGCACATGAAATGTGAAGAGCTTTGTACATAAAAGTTGAAGTCCATCATAATATTTCACCAAATCTGTAATAAAAGCACATAACAATGATAAGTGCACCTTATTCCTTTCATAAACTATCTTTATTTTCTTCATTGGGATAGTAAGTGGTTCAAATATATGCCTGTTCAGACTAAAACTATATGCAAGTTTTCCATTGAAAAGTGCAAAAACTGTGCATCAGACCATACTGTCTGCAAAAAAGTCTAATGCAAGAGTCCTTTTGCATTCAGACTTCTTGTATCATGACATTCTAACATAGAAATGAGCAAAAAGTAACAAATGTCTATTTCTTATAGCTTCTGTATGCCTTTTTATATGTAAATATGTGCTACGGCCTAAATTGACCCAAAATAATTTTCAGTCTTACATGGCCTAAGACCATTTTATACTCATGTGGTATGTTATTTGCATTTTTTCTTTCCATTTAAAGTTCATTAAGTATATATGAAAGAATACTTTATGGTACAAAAACTTCAAAAAATTTAAATAGGTTGAAAAAAATGTGTGTTTATGTAAGGCCCCCTTAATTCGAAAATCTCCATTTTCAGGCACAGGCTCATATAAATTTGACTATTGAATCATCCTAATAAATCTGATAAATCAAATGAGTGTTCAGTTGCTTTTAATACATAAAACATTATATAAAAGGGCATTTAAAAAGCAAATTTTTTAAATATTTAATTTTTTTAGGCCCAAATCTTGATAGTTGAAACTGTTCAATTTAAACATAAAAAATAATCAGCCAAAATTCAATATTAAAATGGCCATTGTTTCTATAATATATATCCTATGGCCATGAAACTTGGTCAACTATCTTATAATTCACTAAGCTTAAATCATGCAAAGTTTTATTAGAATTGGTCAAGTCTTTCTATCCTATTAGTTCCGAGGACACAGTTATCGTCCTTTGATTTTCGTTGTCTACGAATATAGTCCCTAGTGTGGACAGTGTATAACTTGCAAATTTTTTTTTCATACACTTTCCAAATTTATTTATTCATATTTTATGCATGAAATATTAAGTAGGGGGATGAAATTACATGTTAAAAAAATTTGGGTGATGCATTTTTATGTAAAGTAGTGATGTGGTCCAGTTAAAAAAGGTCGAAAATGAGTATGCCTGAAGCTATCAAACTGAATTATAGACCCACTTAAAATAGAATTTGTCCATATTTTGAGTTAGAGCTGGTAGACTATTCTATGATTTTGATATTATTTGTCCCAAAAGTAGTACACTACACTGTAAAAATCTTTTTGAGATAGAGCAGGTGCGATTTTTTTAATTTTAATTTATTGTCTAAAAGAAATGAACTAAAAAATAACTGTGTTCTCGGCCAAATGCCTTCTTATAATTATAAGAATAATTTATGCTTACTTGTACGACTCGTTCATATTTAGTTAAGTTATAATTGTGTTCTACTTTTTCTGACTCAGGATAAAACAATTCTACTTTTGCAGCCTTTCCTGGTACTGGATAGCTACAAAAAAGAATGGTGAATAGTTAATGATAACTGCATTATAGACAATTAAATGTCAGAGATTTTAAGGATTATTCATTTAACAGATATATCTCCTTTTCAAATAATACTCATTCTACTGGGTTAATCACTCTGTCTTATATCAAAGAAGTTTCCCTGTAATATGCCCAAAGATAATCCTAGCCTCTTTAATTAGTTGAATTTTATTGACATAAAACCAAATAGAAATTAAAAAAATGTCTCCCTATGTTTTCTGCTTTTGAGTCTCCCAATATATACTGAAAAATATCTTATATCTCTACCCTTTACTGGAGATATGATATCTCCCTGAAAATCAGAAGTGTGGTAGGTAAGCTTTCAACTTGCATGAAAAATACATGTTCACATGGATATGAGTTAACATTTAGCAAATTCATATCAAATATTAAGCAGAAAAATAGTGGTAAAACCAAAGAAAGGGAACATCTTAAACTTGCATTGAGGTTTTAGCTTTAGCTAAATGTTGAAGGCCTTGCTGTGACTTTGAGATGTAGAATGGCAATAAAAAGGTTGATTCTTTTCTTTAGGTTATGTCAAGTGGCTGTAAGCATGGTAAGCATTCTTTAGGTTACTGTGGATTCATTTATTTTCGTGGGTATCAATTTTCATGGATAGAGAAAAAAAGACGTTTCGTGGTATAAGTAAATTCGTGGATCGCTGATTACAAAAAAAAAAAAAAAAAAAATCAGATACGTAATTCGTGGATTTCTTTTTGATTTTGGAGATTATATAATCTCCCGGGTTTGATCAATAATAAAACAAACAAAAAAGAAGGAATTCATTGAAAAAGTTTTGAATTGTCAAAATCCTCGCTTGGTCATTCTAGGTTAAAGTGTTCATTGAAAACTTCTATTACAATAATGGACAGAGACAACTAATTATTTGTTTGTTTTACAATTTATAATTCTTGTCAGAATTTTATAAGGCATTCAAAACTCTATGATTGAAAGCTCATTTCTCTAATCACGATATAATAAACAGTCATATAAGTAAAAGGTGTGAAAATAAATGTTCCTGTCATAAACAATATTACCTACGGGCAATATCCCCGTACTTAATCCTATTGATTTTTAATCACCAGTAAACCAAACTATGACACGGTAATTAACAACTTGCAGTTATTTCCCATGAACAGTTTTAATCAATTTTAAAAAGTAAATTATCACTGATATTCGATATATTTATTATTGATTTAATCAAAATACTTGTATCTTCTTTCTATTAAAACAGGTGTTATGTTACAATGTTTATCGCTAGTCAACACTATACTAGAACTGCATAACATAACCGGAAATAAACATCCGACTCCATACACATTTCTCGGAATTATTCTTCGTTCTATTCTTAAATTCGTGGCTCGCTGTGACCCACGAAACCCACGAAAATTGGTATACCATGAATAAAAATGAATCCACAGTATGTCAAGTGGCTGTAAGCATTCTTTAGGTTATGTCAAGTGGCTATAAGCATTCTTTAGGCTATGTCAAGTGGCTGTAAGCATTCTTTAGGTTATGTCAAGTGGCTGTAATCATTCTTTAGGTTATGCCAAGTGGCTGTAAGCATTCTTTAGGTTATGTCAAGTGGCTGTAAGCATTCTTTAGGTTATGTCAAGTGGCTGTAAGCATTCTTTAGGTTATGTCAAGTGGCTGTAAGCATTCTTTAGGTTATGTCAAGTGGCTGTAAGCATTCTTTAGGTTATGCCAAGTGGCTGTAAGCATTCTTTAGGTTATGTCAAGTGGCTGTAAGCATTCTTTAGGTTATGTCAAGTGGCTGTAAGCATTCTTTAGGTTATGTCAAGTGGCTGTAAGCATTCTTTAGGTTATGTCAAGTGGCTGTAATCATTCTTTAGGTTATGTCAAGTGGCTGTAGGCATTCTTTAGGTTATGTCAAGTGGCTGTTAGCATTCTTTAGGTTATGTCAAGTGGCTGTAAGCATTCTTTAGGTTATGACAAGTGGCTGTAAGCATTCTTTAGGTTATGTCAAGTGGCTGTAAGCATGGTAAGATTTTTTTGTGTCCCGAATTAATACACCATCCCCCTTCATAACCATTAGTTACTCACCTGTTAGTCTCTATGCCTAATGTTTTTGCTAATTTATTAACATATGTGGTATAGCTTTCTAAAACAGGAAAATCATATCCTTTAATTTGTATGTTTAGTTCGTCATATTCTGGTATTTCTGGTGGTTGATTCTTCAAAATAATAAAAAATTTAATTAAATAAACTACTGACACAGATTCATTTATGTCTGTACATGCATATTATTGTGATAAGAAAATGCAAATGTTGAAATCAAAATGGCAATACTTTAACATGCAAAATATTTAAAACATTTAGTCAATGAACCATGACTAAAGATGCAGAGCCATATTATCTCCACAGGCCCGTAGCCAGTAATTACCAAGGGGGCAGGGGGGTTCGATACAATCATACTCAACTTTAACAGTTACAATTCAAACAGAACGTCGACTTTAACAGTGCTTATTTGTTTTCAAGGGGGGTTACGTACGAACCCCTCAAACCCCGATACAGGTGTGCTCCATGGAAATTAGATATGCCAATGATAATACAACTGCAAACCAACTATCACTGACTTATCAAAAGTGGTTATCCTTAAACTGACCTAATCAAAAGTGGTTACTGTGAAAGTACTTTTATTCGTGGGTACCAATTTTCGTGGTTTTCGTGGATGGCTTTATCCACGAATTTAAGTGTCCAACGAAATATAACAACTGTTGTCCGAATCAAGACATGGAAAGAACCCGTGTACATTGGTGTAGGTTTTACTACATTGATGCGGCATATCTAGAGTACATCGAATATAAGCATAGTTACGCAATTTAACAATATATACAACTTCAGACAGGATTTTATCCATTTAATCTTTTCAAACCTAAAATGTACGACTTTTAACCTTTTATTTGTCATGAAAAGTTAGTTTCGATCAATTAAAGTCAGACTTCCGGTGATGATATTCGATGATGAAGTGTTGAATTTATCTCCTCATAATTCTCATACGAAAAAAAAATCATATTGGGCTTGCTATTTTATTTCATTCAGAATTAATTCTACGTTTCAAAGTACATTTGTAGCATTTGTTTATGAAATTGTTTGCTTTAAGTGACATGTTTATGACACAATTAAGTTGAATTAAAACCTTTGATGACCGTTAATCTGATGATCATTAAATTTCGGGTTAATTAGTGTCATCACTTCTGATTACACGTGTGCAATAATTAAAATGTTTACTTTGCAATTTTCTTCAGTCGAGACAATTTGTAAGCATAGATGAATCAGCATATTTACGAAAGCAATTATTTTATCAAAAAATTGATGAATGTTGTCAGAAATGAAAGACGAACAAGTAAGCGAAAACGAACACATTATTTTGCAAAGTCCAACAAATTATTATAGAACAACATATGATTATTTTCAAGAATCTATATAACAATTTTTTTCTTCAGAAAACTAAAATCCACGAATTTAAGAACCCACGAACATGTAACTTTTGCTAAATCCACGAAAATTGATACCCACGAATTAAAGTACTTTCACAGTATCCTTAAACTGACCTAATCAAAAAATTAAACATGTAAACTATGTCAAAGTTTTAAATTCAATAGACCATGACTGAAGGAGGAGGGGCCAAATAATCTCCATGGAATTGAGATGTACTAATGCGTATACACTGCTGCATACCAAATATTATTGGCTTACCATTAGTGGTTTAGCTGAAATTTAAACTGACCTAATCACAAACTTTATCTAATTGCCGACGCTGACGCTGCCAATGCTGACACCACTGAAAACACCACACCTAAGTCTGACCTTATAATTATCTTTCCTTCAAGGTGAGACAAAAAATCAATATCATTACTTATCTTAATGTATACATTGCTTTATAATTTTTGGGTAGTTTATTTTCCTAATGTATTTTTTCTGACCATGGTTCCCTCACCTACACTACCTACTATTGTATACAAAGCTTCATAATAACAATGTACAACAGACCTTTACTGACTTATAAACTGTAAATTCAGAAATAATTGTAAGGTTTTAATTAATGTGAATAATGTGACTACTTGAGTATGGCAAAAATAAGAAATCAAATACATATATCTGTATGTAGCTTTTCCTAAAATCCCAAAAACTGAAGTTGCATTTTTGTTCAAATAATAAATGCACCAATAATTTCTGAAATTACAGTAAGCATTTTTTCCTATATATCATATTCCTGTTCATTTTGATTTAATTAATGATTTGATAAACCTCATTAATTTGGTTAAATATATGCAATATTGATGACTTGGCTCTGCTGATACAGCTTTTCGGCAATGTGCTAATACAGATAAAAGATATATTGGACAATCACAAATTGACAATACAGGATACATCATGTTTGTTTAGTGGTATAACCCTAACCAAACTGTGGATGTATTTTGATACTTATAATACAATTTTAAGTATCATACTTTTTAACTTAAAAATGACAGAACATTAAAAATTTTATGATTTGCAAAAAAACACAGCTTTTCTATTTGACATTTTCACTAAAAATCAGTTGCATTTTTTTTCATAAAACATATAGAAAACTGCAAGAATGCAGATGTTGAGAATAGGAATGGTTAAACCTCTGATACTAATTAAAATGAATTATGGTAGTTTAAGTTGTAGTTTGTAGTATTTAGTAGAGAAATCAGAAATATCCTCAAGTGACCAAAATATGCATTGTAAGAAAATTCAAATTCATATATTACTTTGTGCAATGCACAACAGTAAGTTTCTTTGATAACATGAAGATTTAGAATTATTTTATATATAAGTGTTGTAAACTGACTGCTACTTTATTGGCTCTGATATTGATTCTTGATAGTACAGAAACTACCAGTTAACAACACTATTACCAAAAATCAGAAAATCAATTATATACATAATTGATCAACTCGGTATAATTTACAGTATTAGAAACAAGTTAAGATATATGATAATAGTATACTTACTAAACCATCTGGTTCCCACTTCCCTAAAGATAAGGATGTGACCCTGTAGTTACATCTAAAAAGGAGGAAAAACATTCAAATATATGGACAATTACATTGTAATAATATCACATCTCAAGTCAATACTATTGTTTTATATTTTCTCATATTTGACATGAAATGAGAACAAAATAAAATTTCAACCAAGGATTGTAACTGTATGCTCCAAGGAGCTTGTACTGTTTATGTGGTCTCTACACATGTTTTTGACTCAGTTAAAACAAATGTTTTAAAATGCGTTATGATCTGAAAAATCATTCTAACAGAATGTTTGTTTAAATCAAACTGAATTTGTAACAAAAAAAAACAATTTCTTAATTTTCCTCCATGAGTTACAAGTGAAATAATGTTCCATTTTGGAAGTCAATTAATATATATATATTGGCCATGGGCGAGATCATGGTGAAATTTTAGTTGTCTAGCAATGTCTAGGTTTAGGAGGGCTGTCATTCCACATTTTGAAAATAACAAATACCAATTTGTTTTGTTCATTTTTTCTGTATTTAGTAATGGTGTTTAAGATGCAATGTATATTTTAAGATTTTAAGTTAAGACTTAATGTGTACATAGATTCAAAAAAAATTTCCTTGTGACACCCCCTTGAAATTCAACTGACATTACAGTAATACCAATATATCAATCATAACAATAAATATGGATTCTATAGACCAAAAAGGCTTCATTGATTATATACATAGCAACTGAGGAACTTGCTTCATAACATTTATAAGATTTAAGTTTATCAATTAATTATGAAAAAGAGGTCAAGGTCATATGTCACGGGAACATGTACACATTACAATGATCATATTCTTAAGACCAATTATTAATATACATGATATATAGTTACTGAAAATATTACTTAATTGTGAAAATGTGACTTTGTTGAATGAACCATGAAAACGACAATGGATCACTTTTAATTAATAATGTTATTTTCATTTTTTAGACTTCATTGGCTAATACTAAATTTTCCTAGTGTGCACGAGTGCAGCACATAGTATTGGGCTTTTCTTTTTGCTTCAGAGTTTAAACTGAGCATGAAGTGTAACAATAATTTTAAATTAATAAAAATTAACATCAATAGTCATGATAGTTTTATACTTATGTGCCCACAACTGCCTCATGCAGTTGTCTCAGCATATACCATTTCATTGATCTCTACTATGGCCCTTCACATGTGAATGAAATGGTTAACATGTAGCACTCTTTTTTATAGTGATTAGTTTTTTAACAACAAGATTTATACACTAATATTTAAAACTATTTGATTTGCTATATTGCAATGCATTATTCCAACAAAAAAGTTGTATTCGTTAATTATAATTACAGATTCGTCAATCTACAAAAAAATGAGTACACAGAATTGTGCCTGCAGTCCAGGTAGTATATGAATAGCTATTTCAAGCTAGTGGTGTTTGTTTCACTCTGCCATGTGTTGATATTAACTACTAAATATCAAATGTCAAAAATAACTTATCCTATAGTTTATGCAATACATGTAAAATATGTAATCTTATAAAATATACATAGAATAACAAACCTTTGTAAAAATTTGGAACACTTTGGACAAACAGTGTGGCTTGATGTGTTCTGTAATATGGAAAACACCTGCAATAAACATGATAAAACAAATAAATAAGTCATACAAACTAGTCTTAGTCCTTCTATAGAATTACCAATATTTTATTAGTAAAATTGAGAATGGAAACGGGGAATGTGTCAAAGAGACAACAACCCGACCTAAGAGCAGAAAACTGCCCAAGGCCACCAATTGGTCTTCAACACAGAGAGAAGATCCTGCACCCTAAGGCAGGCTTCAGCTGGCCCCTAAACAAGAATGTATACTAGTTCAGCGAAAATGGATGTCACTCTAAAGTCTGAAACATATAAATGAACCAAAATTAAAAAGAAATACATGACTAACAAAGGCCAAAGGTTCCTGACTTGGGACAGGCCCAAAAATGTGGCGGGGTTAATCATGTTTTGTGAGATCTCAACCCTCCCCCTATACCTCTAGCCAATGTAGAATAAACAAACACACAGCAATATGCAACGTAAAACTCAGTTTAAAAGAAGTATGAGTCCGATGTTAGAATAGGTAACAGAAGAAACTAAGCAAAATGACAATGATCAATATGAATTTACAAAGGACTACTAGCAATTACTGACATGCCAGCTCCAGATTTCAATTAAACTGATTGAAAGATTATGTCTTCATCATTGGAAAATCAAGCACCTCTGATGAATCACGATAAGGATATTTTGACGAACCACGGTAAAATTTTAACCAATTTGACGCTAAGGGTAGCCGAAAATGACCTTTTGACACCTGATGGTAAAGGGCATTACTACCCTCTATCATACCAACATAAAATATATGAGAAGAACATAACCCATATCATGCCAACATCTGGTTAGAATAAATGAGTTTATTTCCGATGCAAAGACCCTATAAGTGATTCAATATTAGTTTTAAAAAATGCCATCTTTAATGACCTGACAACAGTATCTTAACTATATCCCTTCTGAATTAGTCTGTTTAAAGGTTTGGTTGGCTTTTGTGGTGAATGATGACATTTTTGTGCTTTGTATAGAATATTACCATAAAAAATGGGATGTGAAATACCTGAACGTATAAGATGTCTGCAATTTGATTTTTATTTACAAATGATGATCTTGTACTGATTATAAAATTTAGTAAATGTTTTGACAAGTTTGTGATATCGAAAACCCTGGTGTAATAATTTTTCAGTAATACAGAGATTTCTTTCATTAAAATCAAACATGTTGTAGTAGAATTAGTCACTACATAACAGTGACAGATGAGAGCCATTTAAGTAATATGAACTTTCTTTAATCCTTCTGTAGAAATAATTATATTTTATTAGAAGTCACTACATAACAGTGACTTGTGAGAACCATTGAAGTAATATAAACTTTCTTTAATCCTTCTGTAGAGTTACTAATATTTCATTAGAAGTCACTACATAACAGTGACTGGTGAAAATCATTTAAGTAATTTGAACTTTCTTTAATCCTCCTGTAGAATTAATAATATTTTATTAAAAGTCACTACATAACAGTGACTGGAGAGAACCTTTTAAGTAATTTGAACTTTCTTTAATCCTTCTGTAGAGTTACTAATATTTCATTTGAAGTCACTACATCTAAGTTATATAAATGTTTTTAAAGAAAATTATGCAAATGACAAGCTCTGTAATTTCAAGGGTTTACTGTGCAGAGTGTGTGGCAGTCAGATTCACCAACATGTGTAGGCACAAGGCATCAGACTTTTAAATAAAGGCAACAGTAGTATACCGCTGTTCGAAAGTCATTAATCGATTGAGAGAAAACAAATCCGGGTTACAAACTAAAACTGAGGGAAACACATCAAATTTAAAGAGGAAAAAAAAGGAACAACAGAAACACTGAAGTGCAACAAAAACAAATGCCAATGTATATAGAAACAAACATCCCATTCCATTTGTGGTTGTGTATTTCTTCATTCAGCAGTCAGGCAGATGACCTTTCAACATAGGTGTTACTTTCCATGTGACCATCATAAATCCTATACTCAAGTCAACCTTTCAGGTCATTCATAAAATATCATACATTCACAATAAATCTTAATATTTAAATACTGGTCTTTTAAGAAATTATTTCAAGAAATGAAAATTTGAGTGTTTTTATGCGTTTCAAGGTGATATTTAAGATCAATTTAATTTTGTTTTAAAATGTCCAAATATGATACATGTACTATAAGAAAGTTGTTTATTAAAAGGTATTTTTACATGCATATTACCGAATCTGTTTTTTAAATCGACTCAGTTATTTGTGAACATAGAATGCAAAACAATTGTTTTTATTTAAGAAAATATTGAAAATATGCCTCAGATTTCAATTCTTTTGAGGAACGTCTGAATTATTTATAGTTTTATGCCAATTTTGCAGTCTTGTCTCTGTGTGTATTCAAAATGCTCTGTACTAATTTTTATGTACATAAATTTCTAACATAACTAGAAAGTATAAGCTGTATTGCTTTTGGTTTGAAATTAACTATTTAAGCATTAGAAATTACATTATGATTTTTGGTTTTTACACTCTGAAAAGTTTTATTATTTTTACTTTTCAACTCATGCATAAGCCATCATAACACATGAAGGCACACGGAAAATGGTATCATGACTTTTTTACTACCAATGGGTCAGTGCTGCTGTTGATGGACTATCAGTCCTCCAGAGTAACATTGTTGTGATGTTATACTATTGTTTCAGAAAAAGGGAAAAGTTTGGTACCATTAAAACGTTTAATCCTGCTGCTAATGTTTGCACCTGTCCTAAGTCAGGAATCTGATGTACAGTAGTTGTCGTCTGTTTATGTAGTTCATATGTGTTTCTCGTTCTCGTTTCTATATAGATTCGTTTTTCTATATAGATTAGACCGTTGGTTTTGACCCGTTTGAATGGTTTTACACTAGTAATTTTTTGTCAAGGGCCCTTTGTAGCTTGCATTCTTTGTTTGGTGTGAGCCAAGGCTCTGTGTTGAAGGCCGCATTTAGCCTTAACCTATAATGGTTTACTTTTATAAATTGTTACTTGGATGGAGAGTTGTCTCATTGGCACTCATACCACATCTTCCTGTATCTATGAACATACAAAATGTAAAAGATCTTTTCGGTCACCAATTTTCGGAGTGTTCCACAAAGCCCTTAGCATGTGACAATTTCCCAAAGTATACTTATTTTTTCACACCTAAGTTATCGAGCACACCTGTCTGCTCTTGTCACATGTACATTCAATAGAGAAATATTGTCTTTTCATCAATATAAACATTTTACAGTCTGTCAGTGCAGGTTAAGAAATTAAAGATAACTATCATATAAAGTCATGAAAGTAGGTATCTTTCTAATCTTTTTTATATAATTTTAAGAAAAAGGTTGTTTCTATTTTTGTACATGTATTTGCGGTCTTCTCGATCTATTCACATTCAATGTTTACATCGAGATGAGGTCCGTTTGAATTTGCTTCGTAACTTAATTTCAAAAGTGCCAATCAATCGATTCTAAAAATACTCCCATTGCTTGGAAAAATCTGTTAAGAAAGTATTAGTTCATTAATTGTGTAAAGCCTTCATTATAGCATTTTTTCAACAATAAGATATAATCTATACCTGTGTTTAAAATTTTGGTAAAATTACAAAATCACAGAATTTCTTATTTGCTACTTAAATAAGTGATTTTATAAATCACTTAGGGAGCTACCATTTGATTTTTATGGGGGGGGGGGCTAGGATGAAATTTGAAAAAAATAGGCAGGACAGGAGTTTTGAGTAAAAAAAAAAGGCAGGATGAGATTATTTGCACAAAAAAAAGGCAGGATGACAATTTATGAAAAAAAAAAGGCAGGATGACAATTTATGTAAAAAAAGTCAAGATAAACTAAAAAAAAAAAAGGCAGGACCGAATAGAGTGAAAAATAAAAAGGCAGGGCCGAATAGAGGGAAAAATAAAAAGGCAGGACAAAATTTTTCATCCTAGCCCCCCATAAAAATGAAATGGTAGCTCCCTTATTTCAGTAATTCCCCTGACTGTTTACCTGAACAATTTCCTGTGAATTCATAATTGATGGCTTCATTGCTAAAATGGGACTAACATTGAGAAGATCTAGTTTTCAGTGTTTACAGGGGAGGTAATATTTTGTCACTAGATTTCCCACTGTTTCAAAGGGAGATTCTTCTTCTTTTGATATACAATATTCCATTGACATCCGATGACTACATATAGGTCGCATATGTGGACTATTTACAAATTTTTTTTTACCCCAATTTAAACAAAATGTAATTATAATGCAATGAAAATATCAAGTTTGTGATTAAAAATATGTACAATCTTAATTAATGCTATTAAATAATAGAACAGAGAACAGATGAAGTGAGCTGTTCCCTGAAGCTATCAATGGATGGTGCCTGAACAAGTACCACAGGGAGCTGGTTCCACTGTGGTATTGTATACGTAAAGTATGAATGTCTGTAGGAGTCCTTAGATGTATGTATGTGCCTACATGAGAGTGAATGGTTTTTTCCTAGTTCTTGAGTCTGCTTTAATGAGTATGACTGATGGAATAGCAACAAGATGGTATGATATCTTATACATCATTACCAATCTTGTGCGTAGCCTACGTTCTGCTAGTTATGGTAAATTCAATGTTGTGAGCATGTTTGTAACACTACTTTTATTATGGTATTTATTGCAGACATACCGAGCAGCTTTTCGTTTGACCATCTCAATTTTGGATACCGATTGGGTTGTGTGAGGGTCCCAAACAGAACAAGAATATTCAAGTTTGGGTCGGACGAGTGCTTGGTATGCCTGGGATCTGATGTGTTGGTGTGTTGGTTTGTTGTTTTTAGATTTCGTTTTAGAAAACCCAGTGATTTTTTTTTTTGGATGTAATGTCATTTATATGTTTGTCCCATTTGAGGTTTGACTGTATTGTGATACCAAGGTACTTAGCTGATGTTACTGATTCAAGTGTATGACCATTTAAAATGTAGCTATGCTGTATAGGTTGCTTCTTTTTGGTGACTTATCGCATAGTACATTTATCTGGATGGAAAGCCATCAGCCAATCCTTCTCCCAACTAGCTGCCGCGTTTAGATCTAGTTTATCACAGTCACTCTGGGATCTGATCGGTCTGTATAGTATGCTATCATCTGCGAATAGCCTGAGCTTAATGTGGGTCAAGTAGTCTGGTAGGTCATTAATGTAAACCAGAAACAAGACAGGGCCCAATAAAGTACCTTGCAGAACACCAGAAGTGACAGGGACAGTGGATGATGACTTTCCATCTATGATAACAGTTTGTGTACGGTTCGAAAGAAATGCCTTTATCCAGTTAAGTGTTTGTCCAGAGATGCCATAATACTGTAATTTATAGATAAGTCTTCGATGTGGAACTTAATCAAATGCCTTAGCAAAATCAATAATAATTAAATCTGTTTGAATGTTTTTGTCTGTTTCTAATAATTCTTGTATGAAGGAAAGTAGCTGAGTTTCACACGAGCGTGAATTTCAGAAGCCATGTTGGAGATCATAGAGAATGTTGTTATTATCAAGGTGGTTCATAAGGTGTTTTTTTAACTATGTGTTCCATTAACTTGCAACAGATGCAAGTTAATGAAATAGGTCTATAGTTTACTGCTTTGTGTTTGTCTCCCTTTTTAAAAGCTGGAGCGACATTAGCATGTGTCCAGTCTATTGGAGTTTGCCCAGTGTTAAATGACTTTTTAAATACAACCTGCAATATTGGTGCTCTTTGTTCGTGTAGTTCTTTAAGAACTCTGCCATTAATGTTGTCTGGACCGGTGGCTTTGTGAGGGTTTATGTTCTTTAGAAGTTTTGTAATGCCAGGTGTAGATATGGTTAAATGTGAATATTTGGATGTTCGCTATGTCCTTTGTCTGGTATGGTGTCATTTGGTTCTAATGCGAAAACCGACTGAAATTGATCGTTCAAGATGTTGGCTTTTTCAGTGGTGTCAGTTATAAGGTTACCATCTTTTTTGAGAGCTGAGAAACATGATTTGTCTGTTATGGATTTTATAAACTGGAAAAGTTTTTTTGGCCTTGCCTAATTGTTTGAAGGTTGGTCTGGTTTGTTTATTTGTAGGTCACAAATTATTGTTTCAATGTAATTCCAGTACGCTTCTCTTTGTTCTTTTTGTACTTTCCTTTCAAGTTTTATATATTTGTCACAGAAGTTACCATCTTTGCATTTCTTATATAGTCTGTTTTTCTTGTTTATGAGTTTTCGAAGTGAATTTGTTATCCAGGGTAGTCTATGCTTGTATGTTAGCATTTTTGATGGAATGTTTGATAATTTGCTTGGATTGTGTTTATAAGTCTTGTTTTAAAGTGCTCCCATAAAGTATTTACATCTGATTTTTTATAAATGTTAAGTATGTCTGAATGGATTTTTTTTAGCTCGGATTTAATGTTGTTCCAGTTTGCCTTGTTATATTTCAAAACTTTACGTGGTGTTTCTCTTACCCTGTTTAGCCAGATATCTGCCTCAGTGAAGACAACGGTCGCTAAGACCAATAGGTGGAAAAGTGCTTATTTTGTTAATGTAAGTAGGGTTGCTTGTTAAAATTAGGTCGAGTATACATCTTTTCTAGCTGGTATGTCTACTACTTGATGTAAGTTTGAATCATTTATTAAGTCAAGTAGCATGTTATGTTGTTGTTGGTCAGGTTTTCCTGAGATGACAAAGTTGTTTGACCAATCTATATGACCTAAATTAAAGTCACCGCCTATTATGATTGTAGAGTTTGTTTGTTTATTTATTCTATTTATTGACAATTGCAGTTGTTCTAATGCTGTGCCATTGTCAGTAGGTGGTCTATAGAATGATGCTAGTTGTAAGTTTTTAGAACCAGCAATATTGATTTCTACCCATACTATTTCACAATTAGTTTTTAGTTCTTTTATTTCAGAGCTTACAAAGTCTTGTAACTGCTATGAGAACTTTGCCGTGGCTTTGCTCGTTTCTATTAGGTGGTCTGTCATTTCTTTATACATTATATAGTTCAGATGGAAAATAGTCATATGATGATGATTTATCTGAATTTAGCCAAGTTTCAGTGCCCATAATAATATCTGGTTTTACTGTATCAATTATTTCCAGGAGATTTGGTTTCTTATTTTTTATTGACTGGAAATTTATGTTTAAGATCTTTAAAGGCTTTTTGCTTTTATTTGGGGTATACCTTTTATGTGTGCTTTCATGTGATGGTGAACTTTTGGTAATTGGTGATGATGATGCCATATGGTGCACCTGGGCAACCCATGCAGCGGAAGCTTGTTTGTTGGTAACTTAGGCTATCAAACATGTTAGATGTTTCAATGGTTGTTGAGTTGAAGAAACTTGTTGAAAAGTTTGGCATCCCACACTGGATGCAGTGCCAACTTAGTTGCTGTTATTCATGATGTTATATAAGTGATTTGGTATACATTGGCAGTCTGTGTGAAACCATGTGTCACATGTGTCACAGCATACTGCTTTATGTTTCCAAGTGACAGCTTTATTACAGACTCCACAGGGCCATCTTGGTGTTTTAGGACCTGGATTTGTTTCAGTGTCGTAAGCATTTGCTATAAGCAGTAGAAATAGATATTTATGGACTGGTTTTATTGACTTTGGCTTTTGTATATTTAGGATGTGTATGCCATTAAAATTTGCATGGCTAATGTATTAGTTTGACATAAAGTCAATAATGGGATAGTGTTCTGATGGTACTTTTAAAAGTGTGCTATCAACTCTCTTATTCTGTGATGGTCTTATACTGTAATAAGATGATACAATTAGGCTGTTACTAAATAAAACAAGTATAGGGAATAAGAACGAGCTAAAGGTAAACACGGTAGGTCTTTTCACCACCGAACACCACCGCACACCACCGAACACCCCAAAAATTTTTTTTTCTTTTATCGTTATAAATGTGACCTAAATACAATATTTATGTTATCAATTCAACAAATCACAAGATTAAGAGACCAAATATCTACCTAGAAAAGAAAAGGAGAGTCTATAACGCCACACTTTTTGAACTCCGCAGACCACCATGGACACCTCAAATATGTTTTTTTTTTCCATTTTTTTCTTCTTCTATGTCCTATATAAAATAGTTGTACCAATAATAAGAAAAGAGACAAATATCAAAATCTAACCGATGAACAGAGATCGAGGATACTTGTACTGATTACTTATTATGAATATAATTTATATACACACACAATGTAATCCGGAAATATAGTGATGAATCCGGAGACATTTTTCTTGATATTGATTATATTGAATATCAACTTTAACATAAAAATGATGCTCATATATTGACATAAAAATCTAAAAATTGATTAAATTATACGTAATTTAATTTATTTTATCGTTTTATTGTGTAATATCACTGTTTTTCATAGTGGTTGGTGGTTTTTTTGGGTGTTCGCGGTGTTTGGTGGTGTGCAGTGGTGTTCGGTGGTGAAAAGACCCACCCAGGTAAACATGACTTAAATATTGATACACTTACTTGTTCTTTTTTATGCAGTGCAGATTTTCTGAACTTGTTGATTTAATTTGTTTAACTGTTCAGACCACAGGCACTTGTCTCTGAAAATATTCCTATATACTTTAATATAACATATTATTGTTAGCCTTAGGTACATTGAGGTATATAGGATTTTTTTTCAGAGACAAGTGCCTGTGGTTCAGACAAATATCATATATATATCAGAGACATATAAATTACATCATATTATATATCTCTGTAACTTTAAATTGAATATTAGACGATAGTTTTTGAAACTTACTCTTGCAAGAATACTCATTGTCCTTGTCAATTGCATATAATAAAGCTCTTGTATTCTGAATGTCAACAAAGCACTATCGTTTCTGTGTCAGGAAAGACAACTCTTGAAAAAAAAGAACATTAAGAAAACGTCTAATGTGGTTCAAATTGATATCAGTTTGATACAAAGAAGATTTAACTGTTTCTTAAAATCTATGGATAAAATACATAAACAGGAATATGAGCAAAAATAAAGTGCGAAAACAATTATTAAAAAGTAATATGCAGGTCGAATCGGACCTGACACTTGTTCCGTGCAACTGTGTTTAAAGACTTGTTTAGTTGTTCATGTTGTTACATGTTCATTATTTTTTGCGTTTTGAAAATGCTTAAGTTTAACAAAACAATAGGAAATCCAACATTTTGACTAGTAGTACAGAATCACATATTTACACAATTCATCAGTAGAAAATAACATGTAATAATTTTCTTCTTCTTTAATTCCCATGTTTTTATAGTTTTTTTTACATGAAATAATATCTCATTATCTGATCTGAGACTACGTTACAATGTACTATAGCACACAGTACTATTGCATATAGTTTACTCAAGTTGAAATTATTGTTTCAAGCAAATCACTGTTGATTTTATCCTAAATTATTATTAATTACAGACCATATATATGGCACACTTTTACATGTAACCTATTACTATTATTAGACCCTACAAACAATTTTTGTCTTCTGGCCTGTGATAAAAGTCAAAGAAGGCAAGACATAGGTATTGCTTTTCTTGCAGAGGTGGCGATGGCGTCATCAATTGTTAAGTTTTCTGCTTAAGTCAGTTTGATAGGAACAACTTGTGATAGCTAGATTAATGATATTTTCTATAAAGTTGCATTACTATCAGTCCAAATCAGTTTGATGACTATTTCGAGGCCCTGCCCCTGTAGTTCATGATCCGGGGGGGGGGGGGGTTACTTCCTATATTTTTAGTGGTACGAGTGTGCTGCAAAACAGGGTCGCCTTTTTCATGCCCTGCTGGTTAGAACAGGGTCCCTTTTTCATGTCCTGCTGGTTAGAACAGGGTCGCTTTTTCATGCCCTGCTGGTGAGAACAGGATCTTTTTTTAAACAAAGTATTTGTCGATCTAGAACAGGATCACTTATTTAACTGATTAAGATTTTTGAAGTATGAACAATTTGAATTTTGAATACAGAAAAATCAATCCAACATTTATAACTCACTTCACTTTGCTGCAAATAATATTTTTTTGTCATCGTTGTATTTAACATGTTTATATGAAATTTAATATATTTGTCATCATTGTTTGTTTTTTATAATATTTTTCCTGCTCTTAATGACGGTTTGCATTTAAATATATTAATAATGTAAACTTGATGGTTGAATATGGAATTAAACATGTATAACAGAAATGAGTTTTATTTTTTGAAATCGAGTTAAAAACAACAGTTTGGATACGGGAAATTGACACAAGTATGTTTTTTGCTTACATTAATGAATTGTTTGGTGACTGGGTATATATTTCTGAACTAGTCTAGAACATATAGGTCTCTGTCTAGAACAAGGTATACATTTTCTGAGTGTGTCTAGAACAGGGTATACATTTTCTGAGCATGTCTAGAACAGGGTATACATTTTCTGAGTGTGTCTAGAATAGGGTATGTTTTTCAATATTTCTATTTAGAACAGGGTATGTTTTTCAATGTTTTCTGGTTAGAACAGGGTATGATTTGGCAAGTGCTGTCGGCACAGTTATACCCGAAAGGATAGTCAGTAACCCCCCCCCCCGGGGTCATGATCCAGTGACTTTCAATTTATTACCAATTTTCAGTGAAGTTAATTTGTTAGGAACTACTTATGATTGACAATGATGGTAAGATGAATTACTATCATATAGAAATAAGAATGACATAGAAGTACACCTCAATTTGTCGACTGTTTTGAGGCCCTGCCCTTGGTTCATGGTCCAGCAACTTTGAATTAATTAGCAATGTTGCCGTCCATCAGACTGTCCTTTTCTGAATTTTTTGCTGACAGGCAAGACATATCTCTGCCAACAGTTTAGCAATGTTGTCGTCCATCAGACTGAATTTTTTGCTGACAGGTAAGACATATCTCTGCCAACAGTTTAGCAATGTTGCCGTCCATCAGACTGAATTTTTTGCTGACAGGTAAGGCATATCTCTGCCAACAGTTTAGCAATGTTGCCGTCCATCAGACTGAATTTTTTGCTGACAGGCAAGACATATCTCTGCCAACAGTTTAGCAATGTTGCCGTCCATCAGACTGAATTTTTTGCTGACAGGCAAGACATATCTCTGCCAACAGTTTAGCAATGTTGCCGTCCATCAGACTGAATTTTTTGCTGACAGGCAAGACATATCTCTGCCAACAGTTTCTTAATTCTACTGTGTTTATGTTTTGTCTTAGATTCCTTTGAAAAAAAATCTTATTAGTCCTTTATGATATTCAACTTTAAGATATTATTTAAGGAATAATGTAGTGTAGATCAATAGTAATAGGAAAAACATTCAATATATCATTTATTATATATATCAAACATCTTTAGAACATGATATTCAGGAAATAAATTGTATATTGAGTTGAGCATTGAGTTGTCATGGTTGTGTAATAAAATGTGTACTAAATTTTGTAAACAAAAGAAATCTATTTGGTCATTTAAGATTGGAATTAAAGAGGAGGTGGTTCCAAATAAAACTCCACTGTACAGTGTTGCCCACAAACAAAATTATTGTTTTTTGATCATGGTAGCTGTCAGTCATATTGGTAATGTGTAACTCTTAGTGATAAAAATGATCAAACTAGCCAGCAATTTGGCAAAACTTATGACCTATACATACTTGAATAAACTGCTCTTAAAATATAACCCAAACTTTTCACTGTTCATTTATTAACATAGACATGAGAAGTATTGGGAACTATATTTCAGTGTGTATTGTTTTAGTGGCTAACCTGTCAACATCCTGTCTGGTGAGGCTACTGCATTCAGAAAGAATCTAAACAATAGTAAAAATGTAACAATTCAAGCAATTAACCTAACATTATTTATAAGGCAAACAAAAAGAACTGCCCTCCTATATGATTTTCCATTTTGGCTTTATCATGTTTATAGATCATTTTGTTCAGAGGATTTCATGACATCTTGTGTTTAGGGTCAACTATTTATACACTTATTTATAGTTTTAAAGATTCATTACACTTTAATGATTGTTTTAAGAGCTGATACAAATACCATGAAAATTGTTAAACAGGATATTTTCAAAGGAATCAATATGAAAAAAACATTAAATACACTTATTATAATCATATTGATAACAGTAAACAACTTATATATATATTTATTTTTGATATGAAGGCTAACATGTGGCTAATAGGATCAGATATTGACGGAATTGTGATGTAATTATTTTGTTTCAAACTTGTCAATTTTTTGGCCAACCAATGGCAAAAAGACTGCAATTAGTTAAACCATTGAGAAAGTTTACATTGGAAAAAATGAATCATAATTATATTCTTTAACCAATAGGCCAATTCAAACATTTCTTGACCTGAATGCTAATTTGGTCATGCATATGTTCATGATGAATAAAGGAAACGAGGGGTATACCTAAATGATGCAATAACCTAACAACAAAATAACTAAAAGACATCTAAAGGTACAAAATATCCTCTAATGTACATAGTAAAATATATTTCTTCATGATGTATATGGCTATTAGTTGACTAGTACAGCTGTTGATACTATGCATAAAACAATAGCAAATAAAATAAATCTTCAATTTTCCACAAGTTTTCCGTGGTATTGTCCATGTTGTCCAGCTGTTAAGAAAAAATCCATTTGTTATGATTGGAACTTCTCAGATTTAGGCATTGTTTTTAGAAAATCTTGTCCTTTCAATGTTCTTATAAATTTTTATATCTGCATTAATTTAAACAATTTGAATTTTGAATCATTGAATTATGAACCTTTACACCTTCTAAATGATATTAGCTTCACTCTTTTTTTTAGGCTGAAAGGATGTGATTCATAAGCTCTATAACCATGTATAGAAAATGAGTTGTCCAGATTTATCAGACATCACAGCCAGTGAAGATTCACTTACAACCAAGCAAACAGTGGAAAGAAAATCTTCAGAGGAAATGAAGGAATTTCCTACACAATTGTCTCTAAAGTCACCTGTACTGATATTTCAAAATGGGAGGCAGAAACTTGATACAAACAAGCTTTTGTTTCATTGTGAGCCAAACAGCTTATCAAATATCTATGCCCTTGCTCAAGCAAATCTGGTTCAGCAAACACAACATGATATAATGAGAATGTTTTCTGTAGATGTTTCTGATCAGCTTCCAGCCAAGGAAATTGAACCCATGGTCAGTGGAAAAAAAGATTCTGTGACCGTTCAACTAGTTAATGAGCGTAAGATATCAATATTTGCTTAATTTAGTACAGCCGTTTAGATAAACTGTTACAAAATTAAAGATGTATATATACTGTAAGAAACAAAAACAAAAATATTCTTAAGTGTACAGTAAAAATCATTTCTTCAAGCATACATACAATATATAGTCTTGAATTTTAGGATATTTATCAAGTTATATATTTTAACAACAATTAAATCAACATGCAATATAGAAAACTGTGAAAATGTTAAAAACATTTATCAAACCTAAGCATTTAAAATATTATCATCCACATATATATATATATATATATATATATATATATACACCTAAAAAGTGTACAAAACAACACTAATATTTAAAGAAGAGTCAGTAAATACAAGTACATGTATCAATAAATATTTTGGTTAACAGATATCCTTCATCAGTATGATAATGATGATGTAAAATGAATCCTATCAATCTATTCTGATTTAACTAAAACAATCTTTAACGTTATACAAATTAAAAACCAAACCACACTTGTATAATTCTAAATTTTCAAAGTTGATGCTGGTTAAGTATTTACAACAGAGACTGCATAGATATGCATCTAAAGAGAGTCGTAATGTGCGATATGAACTGGTACAATTCTAAAATTTCACAGGGGATGAAATATATATTATATTTGTAGGAATCAACCTGTCTGTCAATCGGTCTGTCTAAACTAAAATATTAGTGCCCTGTCCAATTTTAACCAAACTTTGTACAATTAAAGATAATAATGTTTCAGCTTTCAAGCACTTAGGATTTTTTATGACAGTATTTCTGGAACTATGCCCCCTGAACTTTTTCAGTATGTGCTTTGTGGACACACCTCTTCCTACAAGCTTAATCAGACATTCATGAAACTTTATACATTGTGAGATCCTAACATGAATATGCATTTAAGTAGGGCATCCTGATCTGTTGACAATCTGACACAGATGTATATACACTGTGATATATATCTACCATTACAGGTAATTTGTTTAAGTTGCACTTCCAAGCCCAGTTCTCTGAATCTCATTTACTTACTATTAAAGTTCTATAACAGATGTAACTTTTTATATGGAAGCATCCAGGGGCCTCCCAACAAAATAAGGTCCCTTTAACATGCATATTCATGTACAGAGAGTTAAGTTTGGTTTTATCTGCATTAAGATTATATTTGATCACTGTAACTTTGTATACGACCGCAAAAAAAATGAATTTTGCAGTCGTATATTGGTATCACGTCGTCGTCGTCAGCATCGTCTGAAGATATTTGGTTTCCGGACAATAACTTTAGTAAATATAAATAGAAATCTATGAAATATAAACACAAGGTTTATAACCACAAAAGGAAGGTTGGGATTGATTTTGGGGGTTATGGTCCTAACAGTTTAGGAATTAGGGGCCAAAAAGGAGCCCAAGTAAGCATTTTTCTAGTTTCCAGACAATAACTTGTGAAACGGTGTATGGATCTCTCTGAAATTATACCACAAGTTTCCATATCACAAAGGGATGGTTAGGATTGACTTTAGGGGTTATGGCTCAAACTGTTTAGGAATTAGGGGCAAAAAAGGGGGAAAAACAAGGGTGTCATGGTTGATGGACAATAAGGGTGAAGGTTTGATACCATTAAAACGTTTAAACCTGCTGCAACTGTTTGCACCTGTCCTAAGTCAGGAATCTGATGTTCAGTAGTTTTCGTTTGTTGATGTGGTTCATAAGTGTTTTCGTTTCGTTTTTATATAGATTAGACTTGGTTTCACGTTTGAATGGTTTTACACTAGTAATTTTTGGGGCCCTTTATAGCTTGCTGTTCAGTGTGAGCCAAGGCTCCGTGTTGAAGATCGTACTTCGACCTATAATGGTTTACTTTTATAAATTTTGACTTGGATGGAGAGTTGTCTCATTGGCACTCATACCACATCTTCTTATATCTAATAAAAGAAAGTACAATATTATATAGATATAAGAAGATATGGTATCAGTGCCAATGGGACAACTCTCCATCCAAGTCAAAATTTATAAATGTAAACCATTATAGGTCAAAGTACGGTCTTCAACACGGAGCCTAGGCTCACCCAACAGTAAGCTATAAAGGCCCCAAAATTACTAGTGTAAAACCATTCAAACGGAAAACCAACTGTCTAATCTATTTAAAAACGAGAAACGAGAAATACTTATGAACCACATCAACAAATGACAACTACTGAACATCAGATTCCTGACTTAGGACAGGTATGTTTGTATTACCTCCCATACACTTGAGTGGGGGGAGGGGCAATTTTTTCTCATTTCAGATGTCAGAAATTAAAAACAAAATTTCTTCAAATATTTTTTTTTTTTTACAAAAAAAAAAGTGGGGTGGGGGATAAAAAAGATTTTTTTTTGGAGGGGGGGTCAATTTACAACAGCATAGTGTATTGCACAAAAGCAAAAAAATAAATATAACTTCATATCAAACCATATAACCAATTCTAAGTTCTTTGACTTACAGTTATTCTGTGTCAGAAACCTATTATGTGTCAGATATTTAATTACAATCCAAGTTCAGACCTGTATCAAGCGCGAATATTGTGTCCATTTTTGCCCCAACTGTTCAGGGTTGGACCACTGCGGTCGTATCCAGCTGCGCTTGGCGAAGCAATTTATTTAATTATCCTATTAGATTTATGAGAATTGTGGAATTGAGTCCACCCTTTGTGATTGTGTATTGCTTACAATTGTTTACAGTATTCAAATAAAAAAAAATTCTAATAGAAGTGTAAATGCAGTACATTCAGGAAAACTTTAGTAAACTTAATACTATTGCAATAGCATTCATTCATTTCAGTTTCAAGTTTTAGCCATGCTTCATTGACATTGATCGGTTTACTCCTGGTTTGCCCACTTTTAATTATACCAATTAGCTATTAGTTAAGAAAACAAAAAAGACAAAAGGTTTAATGAGCATACAATTGTATAGTCTGTTCCAACTTAGGTATATATATAGTTTATCAGTGTTTTCTATATATTCAGGAGGGCCTCGGTGGCCGAGTGGTCTAAGTAGTTACTACTGTAATCACTAGCCAGTCAACACTGAGGTTGTGAGTTCGAACCCCGCTCGTGCGGGTGCACTCGACTCCAATCTTAATTGACTAGGATTGTCAGTTTTCCTATCGAAGGTCGGTGGTTTTCTCCGGGCACTCCGGCTTCCTCCACCAATAAAAACTGACTGCCACGAAATAGCCCAAAAGCGGTGCTTAAAAGTGGCGTTAAAACACCAAAAATCAAAAATCAAAATATATATTCAGGTATTTTTCATTGTGTATTTCCATTTTCATTTGTAAAGATAAATAATAAATAATAAAATAGTTTTTCTCTCAATAAATTAATATCAATTCAATCGATTCATTTAACATGCATGTACCGGTACATCTAATGACAAAACAACGACATTCATTTATAAAAGTGTCTTATTAATAAAGTTTCTGAATGATTTTCATGATATAAATACACCAATACAATTCTTCTTTTATTGCAAACATAATTTATATAATATATGAATCAAATTTATACATGCATTGCATA
Organism: Mytilus coruscus; assembly: GCA_017311375.1. Classification (NCBI taxonomy): domain Eukaryota; kingdom Metazoa; phylum Mollusca; class Bivalvia; order Mytilida; family Mytilidae; genus Mytilus; species Mytilus coruscus. The sequence goes on along the minus strand of CM029599.1, from coordinate 77,763,336 downwards.
AGGAAATAAATTAAGAACTATGGTAAAATAAGTAATATGGAGCACTATATGTATAATGATGGAAAATACAATCTTTTCTATTTCAAAAGTCACAAAACATTATTATTATTCACAAAGTAAAAATTACAATATATCACAAAGTCAAACAATAATTTGTGAGAACAGTTCACAAAGAGTCAAAATTATTAACAGCTTGGATGAATTGTAAAATTGCTTCAATCATGATTATTAATTGAAAGGTATTTGATTTTTTTTATTTAAAGAAGAAAATGCTAGCTTTTGGATGTAGATTACTGTGTCATTTGGAAAGCTTGGCTACTGAACAGATGCATTTATATTTTATTTGTTAGAATTAACTGGAATTTTTTATATTAAATTTCAGAACAGTACGTGCATCATTAAAATTTAAACAAAAATAAATAAGGTGAATAAATAAAAAATTTTAAATGACACTTATTTTAATCTTAAGTATTATTATTTTACTTTTTACATATTTGTTTTTCAGAATGTTCCAACAATCAAAATAATTTGTTGATAAATTGTCAAAATAATAAATATTTTTGTATACATTTTGTCTATTTTATATATTTAACAAATGCAATACATTTTCCTGCTAAAAAATGTAAAATATAAAATATTTTGCACTTTTTCCATGATTTAATAGCAGAATTAAGTATCTTTTATAAAATTTTACAGGTAAAATAAAGGTAAAAATATGAGTATAATTCAGAAATAAACTATAATTGTTAAAACAACAAAGCACCCTATGTTTTTATAAACCTGCAATTAAAAGTGGGCAAACCAGGATGACACCCATTGATCATATTTAATTTGTTCAGATATTGTATTTTCTTATTAGATTCGTGACAATTTTTGGGGGCTTCAAGCCGTCAATTCCCTATGTGGCTGGCCAGACTTCCAAGCCCCTTACGTCACTCATTTTGTTTTTATAGTTGGGGAAACACCTCAAAATTTCATACTGAATTGATGAGAAGGAGACACACAAATGAACAGATTGACTTTAAACACTTTTTAACACATTTGCCTTCTGTATCTCGTGAAATTATCGTATCTTGAGCTCTCCTTAACATTATTTACGTTTCTTTTACAATCCGGAAAAATCAGTATTACGAAATATTCTCAATATATCCAACCTAGTGACGTCATGGTTGGAATTCCACACTAGGTAGAAGCAGGGATATCCTTATTATCCAAATTATTAAAATCATTCACAGAAATCGTGTATGATTTGGAAATCGGTATTTGTTTATTTAAAAACATAATTATGTTTGAATAGATGATTCAAACATGCAATGCTTTGATTTGTTGGTCAATTTTTACGGTAAACAATGGGGATACATGGGATTGGGGAGAGAAATGTCAGTTTTCATTCTTTTCTGTAACTGTATTGAGAATCTCTCCTCCAATACAGGAGCACCTCAAATTGATGAGTAATTATCCACCTAAAGAAAAGTTTCTGTATCCGAACACTTAAAATGTGATATTTATTATATGATAAGTAGTGTTCTATTAAAACAAAATTTTATGTACCAACATTATCATTGTAATGGTAAAAAAAAAATAAAAAATTTTCAAATGGCTTTTTGTAGTTTAAACATATTTAAATGGAAATTTAAAACTGAATAGACTTTTCAGTCCTCACTTTATCAAGAAAAAATTTTAAATCTTAGAGCCCTGTCACAAAAAATGGAGAAATGCCCTAGCTTGCAGTTCAGTGGTATACAATAAAAAAAAATATATATTGTTGTAGTTATTAAATGATAGAATTCAATTGAATTTTAGATAATTAACTTTCAACTTTAATGAAATGTTTTGAATTAGAAGGTGCCAATCTCTTTATTGGTCCAAATTGATTCTATGATGAATTCTTTGCTAAGGAAATGAAATTACATTATTAACCAACAATTAATTTCAATATTTTCAATCTTTCTACATGTTTTTGCTTATTCTTTGTATGAAGACTGTCAAAAGATACAAAAAAAAAAAAAACAGAAACATTTGCCGTCTTTTCCCCCAGAGCTTTTAAGCTCTTTGATTATGTAATTTGGTTAATGTCAGATAGCAGGGATCACCACAACCTATTAAAGCATGGCGGTGCGCCATGCTAAAATTTCTAGCACCACGTTAAAATTCCCAGCGCCACTCTTATTTTATTGTCCGCCACACTTGAAAATTCAATAGATAGAAGTTAAATTTCAGATATCCCTAATCCAATTATCATGTCAGTGGCAATTATGAAGTCTAATTATTGTTAATTGCCTCAAGGGATGTACACTAACAGCTGATTATATTATTTACATGGTCTTGCGTGGTTGAACAAGGTAACAACCAATGAACGATCATGACCCAGTTTCTTTAATTTGAAAAGTAAAACTTGCTAACAAACTACAGTTATTTTATAATCGCATATGTTTGACTACCTTAAATGGAATGTTTATATCCTAACTAGATTTATAAAAGCAGTAATCCAGAAAACAAATAAATTCCCTGACCACATGGTCCTTTTGTTGACAACAATGTCACATGATCTCTTTTGGGAAAATACTGGGGAATACCTAAATAACAGACAAACATTGTCTGGTTATTTGTAGCCAGTCAAGGTCGTTAAAAACTCCCATCATCATCTGGTTATTTTTAGACAGTTAGATCTGGGATAGGAGTTTCCTTATCTTAAAACTCTTTTAAAGTAAGAAAAGAGTAAAACTGGAATGATATATAATTCCTTTACATAATTGTATTGGAAAAGAGGGGACTTAATTTGAGAAAATTCTACATAACACATATGATTTTATAAACTGCTAGATAGGCTTAATTTGGTTGAAAAGACTGAAATTCTGTGACTGAATATTTTTTTTATTATTAATTTCTGTATCTTTTTAGACCTTTTTACCATGTGGTTTTCCATAAGACAATTAAGATAAAAATTTTCAGAATATTCCTGCAATCTGGGAAGCCACATCAGGTGTTTACTCTCCCTGTTTAATATGTTCCTTCAAGTGTGGTGACCACTAATAAGACCAACTACAAAGTCTGTGTGAGACCCCCTTTCCAAATTAGCTATATATATGACAAATACATGTAAGGCATATATATAATTAATAATTTATGCACAAGGAATCAATTCAACAACGCAACACAAAATCTCCGATTTGATGAACTTTCTCCCCCACCCTTGATTTTCATTCTATGATGAACCCTGAGATAGCTTATATATAGTGCATTGTCTTTTTTCCAGGTCAGCACATATGTGACATAAAGGGTTGTGGTAGGTCATTTGCTTCATCAGGTTATTTAAAAAACCATCAGTTAATCCATGAGAAGGAGAAAGAATTAGAATGCCATTATGAAGGGTGTGGAAGGAAATTTTCTTGGCCAGCTCATCTAAAGTACCATTTATTAACCCATCAGTAAGTTTCCTATGTGTATGACCTAGATGTGTGATTTATTAGCAACCTGTTATAAAAGCTAGATACAGTAAATTCAAAAGTTGATAAAATGACAAAATACAAGGTTTAATTGATTCAATTTTATAAAATGCAGCATGCTAATAATGCAATTGGAAATAGGAATGTTCGAAGTCATGAGATGGTGGTCCTGTTTCCTCTTTCTTAATGTAAAAAAGATTAGAATTTGTTTTGAATTTAAAGTATACTGTTGTTAAGAGTCAATACTTCAGACTTGTTTAATCTTATGCTATGAAACATATTTCTCAGTGGATAAAAAATTATTAGTATAAAAAGAATTGAAAGTTATAATGAATATAGTCTATTGGCATTCATACCACATCTTCTTATATCTATTTAGTGGATAGTATTAATTTGTTTTTATTACTAACCATGCAATAAATAGAATAGTACAAATTTTAGTGCATATAAGCCACATTTCTTGTATAACCTTCATGAACTACATATATACACTCAAGACCAAAAGTTAATAAGGCAAATACATAAAATGTCTATGAGTATCAAATAATTAAAACAGAACACTCAAGTTTCAACTAAACATTATTCTTCCTAATGCAATAACCATTTCCTTTTTGTATTAGGTTAGTCTGTTTTTGTTTGAAATACTGTATGTAAATTGTACTTTAATTGAAAAGGAGCTTTTTTATATGTACATGTCTTACATTGTATTGCGTTATAAGGTTAAAACAAGACATCAGTCATATTTGTTATCAATTTTTCACTCTCCTACTTTTGATAAGATTCATCATTTACCTATGCTGTATTGTAAGAAATAAAACACTTGATTGTCTGTTTTCACTATAATATACATCAATATTAATATTTCAGAAAAACCAGAAACTTTAAGTGCCCAGGAGAAGGTTGTGATAAATCCTTTGTTACTGCTCAGCAACTAAAAGTACATTCTCGTACACATACAGGTGAAAAACCTTTTCAATGTGACCATTGCAGGAAAGCATTTACTACTGCAGGGAATCTAAGAAATCATATACGTACACATACAGGTAACTACCTTTTCAACTTATTCTAAGGAGAAAAACTTTCAAATTTTACCAACTTTTGCTAAATTCTAAAACTTTACAATTTATTCCAACTGATTATTTGATGTACAATGATAAATGATTCTCCATCTGTCTGTCTAAGGATGTCTCCTATTACCTCAAGTTGTGAATTTGAAGTTTTGACAAAAACTAAGTGGTATTAAAATAAGCTCCTTCTGCATATGAATAATTTTACTTAATTTTTTTACAGAATCATAGAACATTAAGCATTACAAAATAATTATTTTCACCTTAATTTGTTTGCTTTAACCAAACCTTATGAATTTTTATGCTCCCTGAGCATTAAGGTTTTCCCTAGCTGTCTGTACATTCGTCCGTACATCCTGAAATTAGTTTCAGTTCTTTAACTCTACTTTGCCTCAACTTTTGCCTTTGCAACAAAACACAGATCAAGTTTGAATTTGGGCAGCTTCACTTTCACCTTTCTCTAGTTATGTCCCTCTATAAATAAAAAAAATGCTGAATATGCTGTTTACCCACTCTTATACACTTAAAAAGTAAAGTGGGTTTCTCATTGGGGTGTAAGCGTGATGCAGGATTGGAAGATTTTTTGTAAGCGTGACACGTACAAGTCAAATTATTTGGCATGTCAATGGAAAACTAGTCAGGCGGGACACGTGAGATTACAAGCGCTATTATAACAATGATAAGCGGGATACAGGATTCTGACAAAACAATAAGCGGGATCCAGGATCAAGCCCCCTTTATAAATGAAAAAAATGGTGAATTAGATGTTTCCACACTCTTACTTAACTTTGCCTCAATCAAATGTTATGAAACTCGTACACAATGCTTATAACCACCAAACACAGATCAATTTCTAGTTAAGAAAGCGCCACTTTCATGGTTCTGGTGTTTTTGACTCTTTTTAAAAATTGAAAATAGCCAAATTTGCTTTTTGTGCACTTTTATATCACTTTTACTTTGATGTCTTTTCATATCTGGAAAATATTTTTTTGTCTGCACTCTATGTTGCACTTTGTAAATACAGCTGTTTCACAAGCCACGCCTCTTTTGGGGAGATATATGATATTCATAGATATTTAATTTTGTTTACGTACTGGTTCCCAGATATGATCTCTATATTTCATCTCATAGAGAAATAACTTGGGAATGTTACCAGTATAAAAACAGATGGTAGAGGCGATAATTGAATTCTGAGGGACACCCAAAGTGGAGGTAGGGATAGTACAGAATTTTAGTATAAGTTTAAACTCTTAGAAAATCGGGGCATATAAATGTTGAAAATATGCTGCACAGCCCTATGTTTTGACCTTTGAATTAAAAAAATAGTGCATATCAACTTTCTGTTCTGGGATATAATTTTTTACGAAACTTCATAGTAGAAGTGCACAGCTTTAGCCGCAAAGGGAGTTCCTATGGGAAATTGCATTGTCTATATTTACAGAAGTGCAACCTCTAACTATTATATGTAATGACTAAACGTTTCAATTCCATGCTAAAAAGTTTGAATTAGTACATTGACTCTTGCATTTATACAAGGACCGGCATCTGTGGCACATGGACACATTTTGTTTTATTTTATATTGATACAGGCATATTTGCCAATTTTGACCAATTCAAAACAGAAATGATTGAAATGAAACTCTAAATTTTGAGCAATTTAGATTTTAAATTTTATCAAGATCAGACATTTTCAATGCTCTTTTGTCAGAAATTATTGCAATTTTTAGTTATCAGTAACTAAATTCTGATTGCAATGCTTTTCGGGTTATAAGATTGCCATTCTGTTTTTATACTCCCGTTTACGGGACATATTATGGGATACAGTTGTCTGTCCGTCCGTCGTCAACATGTCGTACACTAACTCAAAAACGCTTTAACCAATTTGCATGAAACTTTGATGAATTGTTTATATCTATTGACCTAAGCTCTCTTTCGATTTTTATAAATTTTAGGTTTTACGTTTCCGAGTTATGGGATTTTATTCATAAAAAAGGGGTGATTTTCCAGTATGCGGACAATAACTCAAAAGTGCTTTGAACAGTTTTCATTAAACTTTGGTGACTGTTTTATATCTATTAAAATAACCTCTCTTTAGTTTTTTATAAATTTCTGATATGACATTGAGGAGTTATGGAACTTTATTCTTTGAAAAAGCGACGTGTGTATCATGCGCTCATGGTGCAGCTCTTTATTTTATGATAATCTACAGGGACCTCCAACTTATTGTTTTAATGCCCACATGGGATTACAGGTTATCATAAATTTAACCTGTGTTCACAACTAATGGGAGACTATTTACTTCATGATGTAAAATCTTCTCTGCAAAGACAAATAATTTAGATTTTAAAGTTTAAAAACTTACTTCAATAACATTAGAAAAATTTAAACAAGTAAAAAATGTACTTTTAATTAACTAGACAATACCTATGTAAACAATTAATCTCCTTGTTTTGAAAAAGAACAAGATGAGACACCTACGGCTATTATAAAACACAAACTTATTTCAAACTAAAGTACACTGCCATGAGTAAAACAATTATCAGTCTTTTTATAACACTTTGATAAGAATGATTTAAAAAATATGACAATTTACTGTCACTTGATAGTCAGGAGAAACCACATCTCCTTATTCTGGTTCATTCATTATTTATAATCAAGTTTAAACTTCCAGTTTAAATTTAACTTGTTCATTATATAAGAGTCTAAAGTTGTTGGTCGATTCCTGATGAATTTACAATTTAAGGACGTTAAAACTGTTACATTCCATAAGAAGGTATGAAACATTTTAACTAAAACAGGTACCAGTTCTAAATTCAATGAAGCACTTACAATTAAACCTTTGAAACAAGTTGGTTTTTACTGTGACTTCTGGTTTGAATTAGACAGCTTCGTGAGTGAAAAAAATAGCCTGACTGTCAAGACTTATAAATAAGCAAAATCTTTTGAAAGATATCTTTGCCGTTTGTTTTAGGAAACATTAAAACTTATTTCAACGAAGCTCTTTTATATTGCATGCACTGTTATTGTGAGAGTTAAATCTCATGACAGATTATCTTGACCGTAAGATGGAATTTTCAACAAAATTGCTAATGGATTTAATAGTTATTTTATTTGACGTTCATTTGGAAGATTTAAGTTTTTTGTTTAAGTAATATTGAGATTGAAGATATTTTTTTAGGAGATAAACCATATGGATGTCCAGATCCAAAATGTGACCTGAGATTTGCAGAATATTCCAGTCTTAAGAAGCATTCATTAGTACATACAGGTAGTTTTATGAAATGCAACAGTTTTGTTTGAACAATATATACTCTTGATATATATGAGGAAAATACTAGAAAAGATCAACAGTTTTTGTATTTAAAACTCATGTGGCCCACCTGGCCAATGTTAGCTATGCTATCACTTGGAATTAGGTGTCTTTACACGAGTAACCAGTCATCCTTTTGTGTCTTGTCTGTAAACTTTTGAAAAAAATCTTCCCTGAAACAATAAATCACCATCATCTTATAAGAGTACCTTGTTTCAAAACACCCCCATTGTTTGTTCCTAGAAATAAAATCTGTTTGGTTAATTTGGAATTCATCATATTCAGGATTTAAGTATATTTACATGTATTATGACTTATTCAAGATTTAATTTTAAAAAATACTCTGCATATTAAAGGAGATATTATTAAAGAAAAAAATCCTGAAGATACCAACAGTAAGTTTGGGGTTTTTTTGTTTGTTTGTTTTAAGATTTTAGGTATAAAATACAAAATATCTTATTTTCAGGAGAGAAACCTTTTAGGTGCAAATTTTGCAATAGGAGTTTTACACAAAGTGGCAGTATGAGAGTACATATGAAGAAACATTCATCCAACCTCAATGATTCCAGTGTAAATAAAGAGACAGATTTTAATGTTGTGATGATGGACGAAAATCTTGCAGAAAATAGTTTAGGTTTGTTCAGTTGTTCGGTTGACAATGTTTTCTCTGGGTAACAATCTACTCTATCACCCTCACAGCTATGTGTTATTTATTATAATGGAGTCGTGTTTTCATGGGGTCTATAGATAAAAAAATTATGAAAATCACTATCCAATGACATCAATGTAGAGGTATATTGGGCTCAATTTCCAGAGATTAAAATAGTTACTGAGTTAAAAGAAGAAAATCAAGTATGACAAACTTGTTAAATTGCAGAGATTGTCAGAAGAGTCATAGACTGAAGGATGATACAAAAAAATTAAAAATTGTATTTTTTTAAAAGGAATCAAGACATGTATACAGTGATTATCTTAATGTTGGTTACCATTGCAAATATTTTATCCATACTCATGCCAAATATAGAAACTAAAATATGAAAATAATATTGTTGAATGTTCATTAGGCATTAGTGATACAATTGGGTTTTATTTTACTTTTGTACAGTTGAAATCATTGTTTATTGAGGGATTACATATTTGCTAATATACTAATAGCATTTTGCTCTAGAGCATCACTATAGAGACTTTAAATGTCAAAATTTGCCTCGGATACAGTAGTAGTAGTTGGTGATGTTAAATGTTCTACACAGCAACTTAATTCTGCAAGTGTTTTATTTGCTAGGGGGAGGGGGTTAACATCCTACATACATAGGAACTTGATCCTCTAAGTCAAACGTTTTGGGGCAAAGTTAAAAAAAAAAATGTACCTTAAATGTTTTAATTTACCAGTAATAAAGGCAAAAAACATGTGTCAAGATGATTTAGTTGACAATTTAAAATTTGTGTACATGTATGTCTTCAAATAATTCAACTTACATGACAGATATATTTTGTTTTGAATTTAATATCTACAAAAAAAATACACTATATAAATTTCACCTGGATTTGTTTTCAAGCAACCTTTGTGATATTGAAGGTATTATTCAACCAAAACATAGTACTTCTCATCTGGTTTCATGTTAAAAAAGGGATGAAAAACATGTTCCCTGGAATTTGACTGTTGTAGGAAATAACCCTGCATTTCATTGCAGAAATTTTTTTCCACATCATAAACATATATCTTGAGTGTTTCACAACACCATTCCTTTTTTAGCAAAAATGTTCAAAATGTTTAGTTCTACCTATTGTCTATTTAAGTCAAAACTGTCAGACGACTTCTTATAAGAGTTTTCGCCCTTAAATGATGAATTTTACCATTTTAAAAAATGTTTGCCTATTATCTCGAAAATTATAATAGATAGACAGAAAAAATGATCAGCAAGACAAGATCTACAAATAAGTCAAACATAGCAGAAATCTTCAGTTGACTCCTTATTAGAGTTATTGCTCCCATAATGACAATTTTTCCAATTTTTGGTGTTTTTGTCTAATATCTTAAAAACAATATAAGATAGATAGAAACTTTAAAAGCAAAAATGATCAGCAAGACAAGACCTACTAATAAGTCAGTGTGACTGAAATTGTTAATTGACTCCTTATTGGAGTTATTGCCCTTGAATGATAATTTTTTCCTATTTTTGCCTATTGTCTTATAAAACTGTAATAGATAGATAGAAACTTTAAAAGGCACAAATGATCAGCAAGACAAGATTCACAAATAAGCCATAATGGTGGAAATCTTCAGTTGATTCATTATTGGAGTTATTACCCTTTAATTATTATTTTTAAAATTTGTTTGCAAATTTTGCCTATGATCTTGAAAACTATAATAGATGAATAGAAACTTCCAAAAGGAAAAATGATCAGCAGGATAAGATCTACAAATACTTAAACATGACTGAAATTGTGAATTACATCTTAATAGAGTTATTCCCCTTTAATGATGATTTTTACTAAAAAGTTGTCATAGTTGAAGATGCAGGTGAAAGACACAGGCTCTTTAGAGCCTCTAGTTATTTGGTGTTTGGCTTTATATGACTTCTTAATGTATTCATTTTAGCACATATCTACAAGAGTCGTTTAATGAAAGTATTTCACAATCGAAAAGTAAAAAAAGTTTTATCATTATTAAAAATTGTGACACTTTTTGCATTTCTTATCAAGACTCAGGACATGTCCATTCATAAAGCACTATTTGTATTGCTACAAACATGAGATTGCCTGCGTTTTAGACTCAGAAATATAGTTTTAGAGATTGAGTTTGAAACTTGTGGTACTTTTTAAATACCAATACATTTTTTTTCAACAAAATATAATTTTTAGTTTATTTAAGGTAGCTTGGATGTCTAAATGTTGGACGATAGATTTTTCTTAAACTTCTGTAAAAGACTCTCTGGGTCTATGTTCTTTCAAATTTCAATATAAAAACTGTGGGTCACAAACCTTTTTTTTTTCATTAATATACATTGAAATTAATGAAATCTGTGTTATTTCATAGTGGTTATATATGGGAAACTTAATTTTTCATTATTGAGGAAACATTAAAAGATAGAATTGGCTAAAATTCTATAACAAAATTGCTTTTCATTAATACTTCTGAAATATCAAATAAAAATATGGGGTCACATGCCTTATTTTCTTGAAAAATAAAAAAAAACACAAATTGTCCTATCAAATTCAGTATAATTATCTGCCCTTGATTTTAAAAGGATTTTTTCTGAAAATTTTAAATACACTTGACAACACTTAATTTTTTTTTATAGTTTCATCTTTAAATTTTAAGTTTTAGATATTTTTTTATATAATGTATGATATTTGGTAAAATATTTTTAAAACAAAATAGTGTATTTTTGCAACATGCCCAAAAGGGATGCTCGTAAAAAGACATCCAATCCAGACCAAGGACATGTCCATTCATAAAGCACTATTTGTATTGCTACAAACATAAGAATGCCTGTGTTTTAGACTCAGAAATATAGTTTTAGAGAGAGATTGAGTTTGAAACTTGTGGTACTTTTTAAATACCAATACATTTTTTTTCAACAAAATATAATTTTTAGTTTATTTAAGGTAGCTTGGATGTCTAAATGTTGGACGATAGATTTTTCTTAAACTTCTGTAAAAGACTTCTGGGTCTATGTCCTTTCACATTTCAATATAAAAACTGTGGGTCACATACCGTCACAAGCCTTTTTTTTCATTAATATACATTGAAATTAACGAAATATGTGTTATTTTATAGTGGTTATATATGGGAAACTTAATTTTTCCTTATTGAGGAAACATTAAAGGATAGAATTGGCTAAAATTCTATAACAAAATTGCTTTTCATTAATACTTTTGAAATATCAAATAAAAATATGGGGTCACATGCCTTATTTTCTTGAAAAATTAAAAAACACAAATGTCCTATCAAATTCAGTATAATTATCTGCCCTTGATTTTAAAAGGATTTTTCCGAAAATTTTAAATACACTTTACAACACTTAATTTTTTTATAGTTTCATCTTTAAATTTCAAGTTTTAGATATTTTTTTTTATATAATGTATGATATTTGGTAAAATATTTTTAAAACAAAATAGTATTTTTGCAACATGCCCAAAAGGGATGCTCGGAAAAAGACACCCAATCCACCTTAATTCATAAAAAGCTCAATATGTAATATGTATATTTTATATTTAAAAAAAGCCATTTGGTAATGACTATAAAATGATATAAAGAATTCCAAACTTGGGTTACTAATTACCAGTAATGAGTGTGTTTAAAATAATCTCAGCTAATGATCGGTGTTATCAATAATTAATTTTAAAAATTGTCCATGCTTATTAAATTTCTGAGTGTGAACAGTGTTTATTTATAAGACAATCAAGGTAATTTTTATATTAATTTAAATTAATGAAAGTGAACAATGTTTATTTCATTAACCAATCATATTGATTGTTTTACAATACTTTATGATAAAACCCCATGTACCCCAGGCAGAAGCATCAAACAGTTTCTATCACATCACTCTCTCGTCGGTCCATCCCAAATCAAATTGGGGACACAAACCTCACTAAACTATTGACACCGTAGCTAAAATATTGATAGGGTTATACATGGGGTCGACGGACGAGATGAGTTGTTATTGTGGGATATTTTTCTTTAAGGGCACTGGCTTGCCAGAACCCGGTCCTTGTGATATGATGATTTTAAGAACCAACCAGCACATTTTACAACGACCAAAAACAAAGCACCGTGTAAATACTAACCTTGTATTAGTATTATTGTCTATCATTACTATCCACGGCTGCTAAATCATCCGTTTGTACTGGAAAAGGTTTGTTCACAGCCTCCTCGCCGTGTCTGCTTGCAGCACATGGTTACCACGTGGTAGCTTCACGGCTGCAAGTATTTACCTACAATTTATTTCTTTACAGTGCAAGGAAACAACCCCAGTCTAAAATGACACCAAAACAAATAATTTGGTAGATATATATTATTTACCTTTTTAGTTTTTCATTTCTAAATATTGGCTTTTAATAGTTGTAACAGAGCTGGAAGGTATCATTTATCAGTTTATGATTTCTAAAAATAGAAACATAACCCCGTTGAATTTGACAATATACACTAAAACTTTTACGAAAGTTTTTTTTTTTTAAGTAGTACACTAAACTACTACCAAGATAGCACTCAGGTATCTATACTGTACATAACTGCAAAACATGAACACTTACAATTAATACACACAAATATGTTAAAACAATACATTAATAGTATAGATCCTAATTATACATACACGGTAATACTATATATATTTTTTCTTCTATAACGTAAGTTTAAGAATCTTTATAATATAAGTTAAGATGCTATCTTTAGTCAAATTCAATATACAGAGAATCACAATTTACCAAGGACGACGAGCAGCGGTATAATTGTATTAATGTATATACCATGTAATGGAATATGTCAGACCCTTCTAGGATTTGCATATTTGGAAAAGTCAGATATGTCTATCCAAGAGTATTTGATACTTACAGTTTTCATGTATAAACAACAAACACACCTACATGTTTTTATATAGTAATCTGGCGCAATACCCGCAAGGGTAGTCGCCATTAAACTCTATTTAGTAGTTAGAAACAGTTTCTATCAGCACTCCTTTTTCAAGATGTCACACTACCAGTCAGTACAAGCTTCTGTCCATGACTATCTGACCTCACTACCAGAGGGACTACAACACACATACCATACTAGAACAGCACCTACTGGTCAATTCCTTATCTTACATTTTGGTAATGGTCCTGCTTCACAAGCCACCAAAGAGGAGCCAATGGACTTTACTACAAACATCAGACAGGAACCAGGAAGTCACACTACTGTCTCTAACCAAGTAACAGTTAAAGAAGAACCCATGGACATAAAGCCAATACTACAAAACATTAAACAGGAAACAAACATCAAGGAAGAGATTGGGCTAACAACCCCTACAACAGATACTCAGACTGGTGATAGTGTGTTCTCTAGACTGGGCCAAAGACAAACAGAACAACTACAACTACAAGACAACTACTCATCCAGAACCGGTAGACCATGCAACTCTAAATACAGAAGACACAACAAGAAGAGATCAACTGGACACAGTTCCAACTCTGTACAAGATTTGCGTACATTCTTGAACAAGAAGAAACAGACTGGACCAAAAGACCTTCGTATCAAGTTGAATCAGAAGGTTCCTAAAGATCTACGACAACTTATACCAAAGAGACTACCACTTTTAATGGAATCAGTTCATGAAGAATTTCTTAGTTTTTACCACAGATAGACTTAATACTATAAATATTTGTAATATAGTGCTTGATTTGCAATTTATCATTTTGATTGTTAAAACTGTAGTGCTTGAACTTTTGATGTGTTTGTTGTGAATTTGATAATATATTAATGTAAAATTTATATAAATAAATTTATTTATAAGTATAACTGATTTTTCTTCTAAATGGAAACTACCACTTAATATAACGGTAATACAAAAATTAAATGAATTAAATGTTGATAAGATTTGAACAAGGATAGACATCAATGAAACAGAAACCCAACAACATCAAAACATTTCAAGATGCATTTAAAAGGTGTCTATACAATATGCCAAGCAGTAAATTGTACGGAGTCTAAAAAGGTTGCTGATACATTTAGAAGAAACTAGAAATATCCCTCAACACCAGATTCTTAAAGTAACAAAAAAACACACATCTATTTCTAAATCAGTGATTTTGTCAATTTAACTGACATAAACTCTTCAGCAACTTAATGTTTTATTATTGAAGATTTTGAGACTTGGTTGAATTGAGTCTATGTTTGAATATGCTATGCTGAAATTTAGATGACTTTTATGGTTTTTGATGTATTGTCGCTGCTGACCCCTTAAAGGATTTTTAATTAATGATATTATATGAAGGTTAAAAAAAAAGACAAGACATGATTAAACTAATCACTTAAGAAGGGAAAATTTAAAAACAAAACACTGAATACAATGTAAGGAAATAAAAACAAAAATGGATTAGATTGATTAGCTAAAGTAGCACTAAAATATATGTAGAATATCATGCCACAGGAGTCTGACATATCTCTCAGAAATCATCAGTCACAATCACACTCTCGTCGGTCCATCCCAAATCAAATTGGGGACACAAATCTCACAATAAGAATTAACAACTGCATGTATATATACTTGATAACTAACACCATGAGAGGTTTCATTCAGCTGCTATGTCAATGGTTAAATTATTGACACCGTAGCTAATAAATTGGCAGGGTAATACATGGGATGGACAGACGAGATGAGTTATCTATATGTGGGATATTTTCTTTTTCTTTTTTTTTATAGGGCACTGGCTTGCAAGAACCTCGGTCTTTGTGATATGATGATTTTAAAAACCAACCAGCACATTTAACAACGACCAAAAACAATGCACCGTGTAAATACTTACCCTATTATTGTCCATCGTAACTATCCACGGTTGCATAATCATCCGTTTGGACTGGAAAATTTTTTGTAAACAATCTCTCCAAGCCATGTCGGTTTACAGCACATGGTCACCACATGTTGGCCCGACGGCTGCCAATATTGACTTTATGTTTGACAAGATTGCATGGGAAACAACTCCGGTCTAAACGGGTGATAACAAAAACAAATAATTTTAAATTTATTTTATTAACTTTTTTTTTTTTTTAGTAATAATAAATTTATATACATATTGGCTTTTTAATAGTTGTAACAGAGCTGGAGGGTTTGACTTATCTGTTTATGATTTCTACATATTAGAAACATAACCCCGTTGAATTTGACATTTTAGCGTAAAAACTTTTACGAAAGTTTTTTTTAGTACATGAAATCAAGTACTACTAAGATAGCACTTTAGAGTATCAATACTATACATTACAGAAATACATAAACATTTGCACTTTATTACACACAAACATTTAACAACAACACAAAAATAATCTGTTTCTTTATTTTACAGACACAGAATATTCTATTTTTATTAGATCGTAAGTTTAAGTAAAGTGCTATCTAAGTCAAATTCAGTATACAGAGAATCACAATTTGCCAAGGACGTATGAGCCGCAGTAAAATTTGATTAATGCCTATAACATGTACGGGAATATGTCAGACCCCTTCTGGGATTTGCATATCTGGAAAAGTCAGATATGTTTTTCCAAGAGTATATGATACTTAGAATTTACATGTATATCATGTAACAACAAATATACCAATTTACCACATTATTTAATCTGTATAAGCAAAGTAGTTTAAGTAACAAATCAAGGAACAATAAGCCAACAGCACATACACACACATTTTTTTTTTCCCATTATAGTAAAAACAAGATAAATAAGAATATTACATACACATAAAAGTTAAGATATATCAAGAAAAAACTCACAATATACTACAATATGAAAATAAAATACAGGTGAACTCCTAATAAACATAAATTTAAAAAAATGTATTAAAAAAATAATTTTTTTTTATATAATAAGGCAATCTGGTGCAATACCCGGAAGGGTAGTCACCATTAAACTCTATTTGGTAGTAATAGTTAAAAAAAAATACAACACTTACTTCTGAATAGAAATAAGAAGATGTGGTATGAGTGCCAAGGAGACAACTCTCCATCCAAGTCACAATGTGTAAAAAGTAAACAATTATAGGTCAAAGTACGGCCTTCAACACAGAGCCTTGGCTCACACCGAACAGCAAGCTATAAAGGGCCCCAAAATGACAAGTGTACAATAATTCAAACAGGTAAACCAACGGTCTAATCTATATAAAAACGAGAAACGAGAAACACTTATGAACCACATTAACAAACGACAACCACTGAAACAGGTTCCTGACTTAGGACAGGTGCAAAAAAATGCAGCCGGTTTTAACGTTTTAACAGGCGCCAACCTTCACCCTAACCTGAAATAGTAGTGTAACATTACAACATAGAAAGACATACTATAAAATTTCGATTGAAATGGCTTAACTCAATCAAAAAGACATATTAACAAAAACAAGTAAACACACACTGAACGAATAAATTTGATCTATGACACGAGACATGATTATATAGAATGAACTTGACCCTTTCCCTTTAAACAACAGTCAAAATAAGGAGATGTTGTATGATTGTCAATGAGACAACTTTCAAAAGTTCAAATGAAGTGGATGTAAGCAATTATAGGCAACTGTACAGCCTTCACCAATGAAAAAACTCATACCATGTAGCCTTTTTTTTCTTTTAAGGCAAACAGATTTTGAAAATGAATAATTTTCACATAAATAGAAATTAGAATACTCTAAATTGAAGAGATAAAAAGCTGATTCTGAATTTCAAACATCAAAATGATAGTTGTCCAGTCATTAACCTGTCAAGTAAGAATCTACAGAACACATGTCACTGTAATCAAAAGGCTTGTCTTTCATTACTACTCAGAAGACATAATCTTTCAATCAGTTTAATTGAGGTCTGGAGCTGGCATGTCAGTTAACTGCTAGTAGTCTGTTGTTATTTATGTATTATTGTCATTTTGTTTATTTTCTTTGTTACATCTTCTGACATCGGACTCGGACTTCTCTTTAACTGACTTTTAATGTGCGTATTGTTATGCGTTTACTTTTCTACATTGGCTAGAGGTATAGGGGAGGTTGAGATCTCATAAACATGTTTAACCCGCCGCATTTTTGCGCCTGTCCCAAGTCAGGAGCCTCTGGCCTTTGTTAGTCTTGTATTATTTTTACTTTTAGTTTCTTGTGTATAATTTGAGTTTAGTATGACGTCCATTATCACTGAACTAGTATATATATTTGTTTAGGGGCCAGCAGGACGCCTCCGGTGCGGAATTTCGCTGCATTGAAGACCTATTGGTGACCTTCTGTTGTTGTCTGTTCTGTGGTCGGGTTGTTGTCTCTTTGACACATTCCCCATTTCCATTCTCAATTTTATTTAGCAGATTTGACAGAATTGGAAAGAAGAATGCAACGAAAAGAATACTTTTTACATTAACAATGAAATCAAAGAGAAATCCAAATGTAGTACAAAATGTCGGAAAAATAAAGAATTTACACCAAAGCCAGGAAAGAACATCTGGTTAAATTAGATACTTACATTGAAGTATTAAAGGGAGACATCATGAATGGTCTGAAACAGTGCAAATAAAATAATCTTACAAAGAAAGAAAAAAATGCTCTGAAGGATATCTTAAAAGATGATAATATGGTTATACAACCTGCAAAAAAAGGATCAGGAATAGTAGTTACTGACAAAGAAGAATATTTTAAGAAACTAGAAAAGGAAAAACAAACAATGATACTTATTCTGAGAAGGGAGAAAACAAGACACATGAAATTACAAGAAAGGTAAAATCGTTAGTGAATAGAATGAAGAGGGATCCATTTCTAGTGAAATAAAACTTATTTAGTACCAAAATATCCACATCCAGTAAAATTTAAAGGCAATTCAAAAATCCACAAAGAGAACAAACCGTACAGAACAATTGTGCAGAAGTAGTAGTTGGTAATGTTAAATGTTCTACACAGCAACTTAATTCTGCAAGTGTTCTATCTGTAGAGGGGTGAGGGGTTAACATCCAAATGTTCTACACAGCAACTTAATTCTGCAAGTGTTCTATCTGTAGAGGGGTTAACATCCAAATGTTCTACACAGCAACTTAATTCTGCAAGTGTTCTATCTGTAGAGGGGTGAGGGGTTAACATCCAAATGTTCTACCAGCAACTTAATTCTGCAAGTGTTCTATCTGTAGAGGGGTGAGGGGTTAACATCCAAATGTTCTACCAGCAACTTAATTCTGCAAGTGTTCTATCTGTAGAGGGGTGAGGGGTTAACATCCAAATGTTCTACCAGCAACTTAATTCTGCAAGTGTTCTATCTGTAGAGGGGTGAGGGGTTAACATCCAAATGTTCTACCAGCAACTTAATTCTGCAAGTGTTCTATCTGTAGAGGGGTGAGGGGTTAACATCCAAATGTTCTACCAGCAACTTAATTCTGCAAGTGTTCTATCTGTAGAGGGGTGAGGGGTTAACATCCAAATGTTCTACCAGCAACTTAATTCTGCAAGTGTTCTATTTGCAGAGGGTGGGGTTAACATCCAAATGTTCTACCAGCAACTTAATTCTGCAAGTGTTCTATTTGCAGAGGGGTGAGGGGTTAACATCCAAATGTTCTACCAGCAACTTAATTCTGCAAGTGTTCTATTTGCAGAGGGGTGAGGGGTTAACATCCAAATGTTCTACCAGCAACTTAATTCTGCAAGTGTTCTATTTTGCAAATGTTCTACCAGCAACTTAAGAGGGTGAGGGTTAACATCCAAATGTTCTACCAGCAACTTAATCCTGCAAGTGTTTTATTTGCAGAGGGGTGAGGGGTTAACATCCAAATGTTCTACCAGCAACTTAATTCTGCAAGTGTTCTATTTGCAGAGGGGTGAGGGGTTAACACCCAAATGTTCTACCAGCAACTTAATTCTGCAAGTGTTCTATCTGCAGAGGGGTGAGGGGTTAACATCCAAATGTTCTACCAGCAACTTAATTCTGCAAGTGTTCTATCTGCAGAGGGGTGAGGGGTTAACATCCAAATGTTCTACCAGCAACTTAATTCTGCAAGTGTTCTATTAGCAGAGGGTGAGGGTTAACATCCAAATGTTCTACCAGCAACTTAATTCTGCAAGTGTTCTATCTGCAGAGGGGTGAGGGGTTAACATCCAAATGTTCTACCAGCAACTTAATTCTGCAAGTGTTCTATCTGCAGAGGGGTGAGGGGTTAACATCCAAATGTTCTACCAGCAACTTAATTCTGCAAGTGTTCTATCTGCAGAGAGGTGAGGGGTTAACATCCTACATACATAGGAACTTGATCCTCTAAGTCAAACGTTTTGGGGCAAAGTTAATAAAATTGATACCTTTAATGTTTTAATTTAATAAAGGTGGAAAGGATGTTTCAAGATGATTTACTAAAAATGTAATATTTGTGTACATGTATGTCTTCAAATAATAAGAATTACCTGATGGAAATATTTTTGTTCTGAATTTAAAATCTACAAATAAGAGTACACTATATAAATTTCACTTAGATTTGTTTATAAGCAACCTTTGTGATAACAAAGGTGTAATCCAACCAAAACATAGTACTTCACATCTGGTTTCATGTTAAAAAGAGATGAAAAAAATTTCCCTGGAATTTGACTGTTGTAGGAAATAACCCTGCATTTCATTGCAGAAAATTTTTTCCACACCATAAACATATATCTTGAGTGTTTCACAACACCATTCCTTTTTTAGCTGACGTGGCCTAAAAGGCCAAGGCTCGCATCACTTGACGTCCATCATTGTCTGTTAACTTTTACAAAAATCTTTTCCTCTGAAACTACTGGGCCAAATTTAACCAAACTTGGCAACAACCATCATTGGGGTATCTAGTTTTAAAAATGTGTCCAATGACCCCGCCTGCCAACCAAGATGGCCAACATGGCTAAAAATAGAACATAGGGGTAAAATGTAAGTTTTGCTAATTATTTTGAAAACTGCTATGAATAAAGAAAATCTGACACAAGCAAAAATGTTCAAAACTTTAAGCTCTACCTATTGTTTATTTACGTCAAAACTGTCAGATGACTTCTAATAGGAGTTACCTCCCTTAAGGTAGCTGGGGTGTCTTCATCCATCTTGGATTTTGAAATAGATGACAATCGGTCTAGATCTTTAATGAAATGTGCAAATTTCAAGAGTAGTATGTAATTTATGTGTAAGACTTTTCATGTTTAAAATTATGTGTTTTATCATATTTACAGCTGTTTTTTTACAAAAACAGAATATTTTTGTTTGATTCATTATTTTTCAACTTTCCCTCATAAGGGGAGATAACTTGGATAAAGTAACTTTTATAATAGAATGTGTTGTGAATTTACCTATTTCATTATGTAGCAAGAAAACGAGTCCAGTGACCCCATTTTTTCTTTTTCTTATCTGAAAGCATATTATTAGAGCTATCTTCTCACATTTTATCTCAAAATTCTATGGTGTAGTTTTATTTTTATCTCACAAAATTGGGTTTTCCTTGCATAATCTATACAAAATCTGACAATTTTGCACAACCTGTAGCGTGAAAAAAAAGCCTGGTGACCTATACTTCTTATTATATTTTTGAAAAAAGCATGATATAAACTACATTTTGAAAAATTATTAAAAATTCTATTGATTTTAATTTAGACCCCCCCATCTACCTTAAATGATGAATTTTACCTTTTTTTTTAAATTTGCCTATTATCTCGAAAATTATAATAGATAGACAAAAACTTTAAATAGCAAATATGATCAGCAAGACAAAATCTACATACCTGAAATCTTCAGTTGACTCCTTATTAGAGTTATTGCTCCTATAATGACAATTTTTACCAATTTTTTGCGTTTTTGTCTAATATCTTAAAACAATAGATAGATAGATAGATAGATAGAAACTTTAAAAGCAAAAATGATCAGGAAGACAAGACCTACAAATAAGTTAGTGTGACCGAAATTGTTAGTCCTTATTGGAGTTATTGCCCTTGAATGATGAATTTTCCAATTTTTGCCTATCATCTTAAAAACTAATAGATAGATAGAAACTTTAAAATGCACAAATGATCAGCATGACAAGATCCACAAATAACGCCATTATGGTGGTAATCTTCAGTTGATTCATTATTGGAGTTATTACCCTTTAATTATTATTTTAAACATTTGTTTGCAATTTCTTGCATTTCTTATCAAGACCCAGGACATGTCCATTCATAAAGTACTATTTGTATTGCTACAAACATAAGAATGCCTGTGTTTTAGACTCAGAAATTTAGTTTAGAGATTGATTTTGAAACTTGTGGTACTTTTTAAAATACCAATACATTTTTTTTTCAACAAAATATAATTTTTAGTTTATTTAAGGTAGCTTGGATGTCTAAATGTTGGACGATAGATTTTTCTGAAACTTCTGTAAAAGACTTCTGGGTCTATGTTCTTTCAAATTTCAATATAAAAACTGTGGGTCACAGTCCTTGTTTTTTCATTAATATACATTGAAATTAATGAAATCGGTATTATTTTATAGTGGTTATATAGGGGAAACTTAATTTTTCCTTATTGAGGAAACATTAAAGGATAGAATTGGTTAAAATTCAATGACAGAATTGCTTTTTATTAATACTTCTGAAATATCAAATAAAAATATGGGGTCACATGCCTTATTTTCTTGAAAATAAAAAAAAAAAACACAAATTGTCCTATCAAATTCAGTATAAATATTTTCCTTGATTTTAAAAGGATTTTTTCTGAAAATTTTTATTACACTTTACAACACTTAATGTTTTTTTATAGTTTTATCTTTAAATTTCAAGTTTTAGAAATTTTTTGTTGTATAATGAATGATACTTGGTAAAATATTTTTAAAACAAAAGAGTATTTTTGCAACATGCCCAAAAGGGATGCTCAGAAAAAGATACCCAATCTACCTTAATTCATTAAAAGCTCAATATGTAATATGTTTTTTTTTATATTTAAAAAAAGCCATTTGGTAATGACCATAAAATGATATAAAGAATTCCAAACTTGAGTTACTAATTACCAGTAATGAGTGTGTTTAAAAATAATCTCAGCTAATGATCTGTGTTATCAGTAATTAATTTCAAAAAATTGTCCAAGCTTATTAAATTTCTGAGTGTGAACAGTGTTTATTTATAAGACAATCAAGGTAATTTTTATATTAATTTAAATTAATGAAAGTGAACAATGTTTATTTCATTAACCAATCATATTGATTGTTTTTACAATACTTTATGATAAAAACCCCATGTACCCCAGGCAGAAGCATCAAACAGTTTCTATCAGCACTCCTTGTCAAGATGTCATACTACCAGTCAGTACAAGCTTCTGTCCATGACTATCTGATCTCACTACCAGAGGGACTACAACACACATACCATACTAGAACAGCACCTACTGGTCAATTCCTTATCTTACACTTTGGTAATGGTCCTGCTTCACAAGCCACCAAAGAGGAGCCAATGGACTTTACTACAAACATCAGACAGGAACCAGGAAGTCACACTACTGTCTCTAACCAAGTAACAGTTAAAGAAGAACCCATGGACATAAAGCCAATACTACAAAACATTAAACAGGAAACAAACATCAAGGAAGAGATTGACCCATCAACCCCTACAACATATACTCAGACTGGTGATAGTGTGTTCTCTAGACTGGGCCAAAGACAAACAGAACAACTACAACTACAAGACAACTACTCATCCAGAACCAGTAGACCATGCAACTCTAAATACAGAAGACACAACAAGAAGAGATCAACTGGACACAGTTCCAACTCTGTACAAGATTTGCGTACATTCTTGAACAAGAAGAAACAGACTGGACCAAAAGACCTTCGTATCAAGTTGAATCAGAAGGTTCCTAAAGATCTACGACAACTTATACCAAAGAGACTACCACTTTTAATGGAATCAGTTCATGAAGAATTTCTTAGTTTTTACCACAGATAGACTTAATACTATAAATATTTGTAACTTTAGTGCTTGATTTATCATTTTGATTGTTTAACTGTAGTGCTTGATCTAGTGATGCGAGTGTTGTAAATTTGATAATATATTAATGTAAAATTTATATAAATCAAATCAAATCAAATCAAATAATTTTATTGGTGTAAATTCCAATACAGGAATTATACCAGCTGACATTTACAAAATACAAATACAAAATAGACAAAACAAATATACAGAGACATATTTTCTCAATGATAAGAGACAAATAATTTATATCTACATTGCATGGAGGTGTTATTCATACTATATAATAATAATAGATGACTTTTATGGTTTTCGATGTATTGCGCTGCTGACCCCTAAAGGTTCTTTTATTTATATTATTATTTGAATGTTAAAAAAATACTTAACTCTGAAGTCTGGTTTTGGACAGACAAGATTATATACAATGAACTTGACCAGTTCCCTTAATAAACAAAGGTCAAAATATAAATAAGGAGATGTGGTATGATTGCTAATGAGACAACTATCCACCAAAGTTCAAATGAAGTGGATGTAAGCAATTATAGGCAACCATACTGCCTTCAACAATGAGAAAAACTCATACCATATAGTCTATTTTATTTTTAAGGCAAACAGTTTTTGAAAATGAATAATTTTCACATAAAATAGAAAGTAGAATACTCAAAATTGAATAGAAGATCAAAGACTGATACTGAATTTCAAACTTTAAAATGATTGTTGATAAATTTAATTCATTAAACTGTCGTACAACAAAAAGTTAATACACCTTTCCTTTTATCCTTAAACATAAGAGCATATAAGGAAAACTGGAACAACTGGTAAGATTTATGATATGTGCTTTTGTTTGTTTAATTATGCCCCTGCCATAGCGGAGGGGGCATTAAGTTTTACCCTTGTCCGTCCATACATCCCGAAATTGGTTTCCGTTCTCTAACTTTAGTTTGCCTAATCAAATGTTATGAAACTTATACACAATGCTTATTACCACAAAACACAGATTAAGTTTGAATTAGGGTGGCGTCACTTTTACCTTTTTAGAGTTGTCCTTTACAAATGGAAAAATTGCTGAAATTTTGTTTTCATTCTCTAACTTAAGTTTGCCTCAACCAAATGTTATGAATCTTATACACAATGCTTATTACCACAAAACACAGATCAAGTTTGAATTTTTTGGTGGCGTCACTTTTACCACTCAGAAATATGCCCCTTTACAAATGGAGAAAAAAAAACGATTTTTCGTTTCTGTTCTCTAACTTAAGTTTGCCTCAACCTACTGTTATGAAACTTATACACAATGCTTATTATCACAAAACTCAGATCAAGTACCAATTTGGGTAGCGTCACTTTTACCGTTCTTAAGTTATGCATGTGTGCATCATCTGTGTCCCATGGACACATTCCCCATTTATTCAATATGATTTAAGTGCGTTATCGTCTTTACATTTATTTTTATGACATAACTTTTTCGTAAAATTTGAAATATATCTAACACATTTTAATATAACAGACCCATCAGTTTAATAGTGTCTTTGAGTACCAGTATATAAATCTGAAAAGGTGTTCAATGTTGACTGATATGAATTCTCGTTTTTTGCTTATTTATATTTCTGGACATTGAAACAAAATAATTGACAACTTATAGTATTTTTGTTTTGTTAAAGATTATCAGGTAGTATTTGTGTTTTGTTACAGATAATCGGGTAGTATTTGTGTTTTGTTACAGATTATCGGGTAGTATTTGTGTTTTGATACAGATTATCGGGTAGTATTTGTGTTTTGTTACAGATAATATAGTATTTGTGTTTTGTTACAGATTATCAGATAGTATTTGTGTTTTGTTACAGATTATCAGGTAGTATTTGTGTTTTGTTACAGATAATCAGGTAGTATTTGTGTTTTGTTACAGATAATCAGGTAGTATTTGTGTTATGTTACAGATAATCAGGTAGTATTTGTGTTTTGTTACAGATTATCAGGTAGTATTTGTGTTTTGTTACAGATTATCAGGTAGTATTTCTGTTTTTTTACAGATTATCAGGTAGCATTTCTGTTTTGTTACAGATAATCAGGTAGCATTTGTGTTTTGTTACAGATAATCAGGTAGTATTTGTGTTTTTTACAGATAATCAGGTAGTATTTCTGTTTTGTTACAGATTATCAGGTAGTATTTCCAGACAGTGTTACTGACCAAGTGATAACCGTTACCACAGAACAAAACACTAAAATATCTAATGAACTGTTAGTCGTTGAAGGTAAGAAAGAAATCATTTGATTCATCATGAAATACTTTGAAAATATTGATTTTGATATGGGGGAAAATCATTTTCTGTTTTTTATTTTTGTTAACTCTTCTTCATAAAGATAATCTGGTACCGAAACTAAATTGAAAATTGCATTGTTGAAAAAACGTTAAAATGTACCTTATTAAACACTACTAAAGAATTGTAAAATTTAGCAAAGTACAAGCATTTCTATCTTTTTCTGATGAGAACAAACAGGTTTTAAATAGTACAGTTTTCTGCATGTAGTAATGTTAATCCTGACCTGACAATAACAGCACAGTGATGAAGGGAATATAGCAATATGCATCATTTATAAAAATAAGATGATGTGGTAAGATTGCCAATTAGATAACTCTCAACCAGAGACCAAATGATGTAGAAGTTAACAACTATAGGTCACCATACGGCCTTCAACAATGAGCAAAACCCAAACCCCATAGTAAGTATAATAAAAGGCTATATATAAATTTGTCTGTCTGTCAGAAGGCTGCAAATTTGAATATCTTTGATGATGTTTAAGATGAAAGTTATGTCAACTTTTTGTGGCAGATTTTTGTTATTGTTTAGTATTTGTATGTCCTGTCTAGGATATTAGGGGGCGGTAAGGGGGCATTATGTTTTGTTGTTGGTGTCTCCATCTGGTAGTCACTCTGTCTGTCTGTTTTATGTCAGTATCAGGTTAAAGTTTCATTTTAAGGTACTTGACCATGTAGTTGTGCTCACATCAACTTAAAATTTAAAAACATGCACATTATGATGTGAACTTTTAATGGGTTTTCACCCAGTTTGTAAATGAACATTAAAATGTGATAATGCCAGGAGGGCATGGCATCCTATGGACATATATTCTTGTTTTTTTTTTTTTTTTAAAAAGGTGCAATTTAAAAGAATTTGTATTTATATAGATTTCAGTTATTTTTAGCTCACCTGGCCCGAAGGGCCAAGTGAGCTTTTCTCATCACTTGGCGTCCGTCGTCCGTCGTCGTCCGTCGTCGTTAACTTTACAAAAATCTTCTCCTCTGAAACTACTGGGCCAAATTTAACCAAACTTGGCCACAATCATCATTGGGGTATCTAGTTTAAAAATTGTGTCCGTGACCTGCCAAACCAACCAAGATGGCCGCCATGGCTAAAAATAGAACATAGGGTAAAATGTATATTTTGGCTTATAACTCAGAAACCAAAGCATTTAGAGCAAATCTGACATGGGGTAAAATTGTTTATTAGGTCAAGATCTATCTGCCCTGAAATTTTCAGATGAATCAGAGAACCTGTTGTTGGGTTGCTGCCACTAAATTGGTAATTTTAAGAAAATTTTGAAGCTTTTGGTTATTATCTTGAATATTATTATAGATAGAGATAAACTGTAAACAGCAATAATGTTCAGCAAAGTAAGATCTACAAATAAGTCAACTTGACCAAAATGGTCAGTTGACCCCTAAGGAGTTATTGTCCTTTATAGTCAATTTTAACCATTTTTATAAATTTTGTAATCTTTTACAAAATCTTCTCCTCTGAAACTACTGGGCCAAATTTAACCAAACTTGGCCACAATCATCATTGGGGTATCTAGTTTAAAATTGTGTCCGGTGACCTGCCAAACCAACCAAGATGGCCGCCATGGCTAAAAATAGAACATAAGGGGTAAAATGTATATTTTGGCTTATAACTCAGAAACCAAAGCATTTAGAGCAAATCTGACAGGAGTAAAATTGTTAATCAGGTCAAGATCTATCTGCCCTGAAATTTTCAGATGAATCGGAGAACCTGTTGTTGGGTTGCTGCCACTAAATTGGTAATTTTAAGAAAATTTTGAAGCTTTTGGTTATTATCTTGAATATTATTATAGATAGAGATAAACTGTAAACAGCAATAATGTTCAGCAAAGTAAGATCTACAAATAAGTCAACTTGACCAAAATGGTCAGTTGACCCCTTAAGGAGTTATTGCCCTTTATACTCAATTTTAACCATTTTTGTAAATTTTGCAATCTTTACAAAATCTTCTCCTCTGAAACTACTAAGACAAAATTAACCAAACTTGTCCACAATCATCATTAGGGTATCTAGTTTAAAAATGTGTCCGATGACCCGCCCCAAAACCAAGATGGCCGACATGGTTAAAAATAGTACATAGGGTAAAATGCAGTTTTGGCTCATATCTCTGAAACCAAAGCATTTAGAGCAAATCTGACGAGGATAAAAGTGTTCATTAGGTCAAGATCTATCTGCCCTTAACTTTTCAGACCAATCAGGCAACACGTTGTTGGGTTGCTGCCCTTGAATTAGTAATTTTAAGAAAATTTTGCAGCTTTTGGTTATTATCTTGAATATTATTATAGATAGAGATAAACTGTAAACAGCAATAATGTACAGCAAAGTAAGATCTATAAATAAGTCAACATGACCAAAATTGTCAATTGACCCTGAAGGAGTTATTGCCCTTTATAGTCATTTTTTACAATTTTCATAAATTTTGTAAATTTTTGTAAATTTTACAAAATATTTTCCACTGTAACTACTGGGCCAAGTTCATTATAGATAGAGATAATTGGAAGCATCAAGAATGTTCAGTAAAGTAAGATCTACAAACACATCACCATCACCAAAACACAATTTTGTCATGAATCCATCTGTGTCCTTTGTTTAATATGCACATAGACCAAGGTGAGCGACACAGGCTCTTTAGAGCCTCTAGTTTGTGTGAAGGTTGAGGATATGAATGTCTAGGACAAGTTCTTAGATGAAGGAATAGTCATTTAAATATTGATTCCTTATTTAACATAAACAAGTAGTTCTTTATAAGTAGTTACAGGTTACATGTGACATTTGTTCCAGTTTGGAAACTATTGAACTAATCAAGACATTTTGAAGTAGAAACTTTCATGAGCAATTCTGCCTTTTCAGCCCTCTTTGCAAATACATGTAGTTACCATAGCTGATATTAGTGTATAATTTTGTTAAAAGAATAGTTGATGTGCTTTGACCTAATAATTCATATTAAGATGAATAGTGCTTTGTATTTAAAGAACTTAATAATGTATGCAGATTAATATAAACAGTTGTCTTACTGTTTGAATTCAGTGATCAGTACTCTTTTCTAGATTTAGTTACCAAGAAAACAAGAGTACATCAGGAAACATCATGTGCTGCTAATGTTGTAGTTGTTCCCCTTCCACAATTACCAGTTACTATGACAACCAGTTACCAACATACAAACACACCAGAAGAGACTGTATATGACACTGATTTTTTACATTCAGATTTTAGCCATGGAGAAATTACCTGTGATATAATGTTAAATGAACAAAAGACAATTAGCAGCTCATAAATTAGGATTCTACTTTTGCGTCTTATGGAATAGATTTTCCAACTGAAATAGTTAAGTAATTGAAAATGTAAATATGTAAGGTGGAAAATATTATACCTTAACTGATTGTAGTCGTAATTTGTTCTCTAATGATAGTTTTTGAGATGATTTATTCCGAAGAATTTACACAAATTGAAATAAATTTAAATGAATGAAAATACATGTATGTTATCAAAGGAAGTTGTGTATGTATGATATGTAATTTATTTTGTTTTCAAATAAAACTGTTATGTAGTTTACTGAATTTATACTTTTATGTGGTAACTAAGTTAATATTTATATGTAACATCATCCCTATTCAAAGAAATACTGGTTTTAATGAATGAAGGATTTACACTTTTATTGATGTTCTTCATATTTACACCTGCTTGAAGGTCTTCAACAATGAATTACATGGCTCACTTATCCATGAATAAACTAATTAACTCATCATTTATAGGTCAGTATGAAATACTTCTGATGGGGCTTTGTCTCCAATACTTACATTGGTATATGGTCAAATACTTTTAGGTCTTAAATTTTGATTCATTAATCTATTAAAACACTGAGTCAAGTCAGCTTTGACATAGTTAGCAGTTACATAAAATTTAATCAGGTGCTTGGTAAACATCAGTGTGGGTTTTACTCATTGTTGAAGGCTATACAGTGACTTTTAGTTGCTTACATCTACATCATTTGGACTATCAGAATGGTGGATAGTTTTCTCATAAGCAAAAAAAAAAACAAAAGAAAATTTTAATATTTTAGGATAAACTTTAACGCTAATGACAGGGCTGTGTTTATTAATGTGTTATCTCTCATATAATAACCAATAATCCTACTTTTGTTACAACAGAAAACCATAAACACCACACTTAGGTATTTCAAAATGGTAAACTGTTCCTGTTGATGTGTACCATTACAAGCACTCACTAGACAATGGGAGTGCTTATTGGATCATCCTCTTGTAATCTAGATGTGTAGGACTGATTGTAGTCTTCAATTTTTTTACCAAAAATTTTTTCAATGAGTATGATAATCAGGCACTTACTATATCTTCTATTTAACAAATTTTAGCAGTATTTCCAAAGGTGCTTGGGGCATGGATGCCCTTTTTATACGACCGCAAAAAATTTGTATATTGGTATCACGTCGTCGTCGTCGTCCAAAGACACTTGGTTTCCGGACAATAACTTTAGTGTAAGTAAATAGAAATCTATGAAATATAAACACAAGGTTTATAACCACAAAAGAAAGGTTGAGATTGATTTTGGGGTTATAGTCCCAACAGTTTAGGAATTAGGGGCGAAAAAGAGGCCCAAATAAGCATTTTTTTAGTTTCCAGACAATATCTTGTGTTTAAATGTATGGATCTCTCTGAAATTATACCACAAGTTTCCATACCACAAAGGGATGGTTAGGATTGGCTTTGTGGGGTTATGGCTCAAACCGTTTAGGAATTAGGGGCAAAAAAGGGGGAAAACAAAGGTTTACTGGTTAATGCACAATTAAGACAATTTTAAAGCAGTGTAAGGAAGGTAATC
This sequence comes from Mytilus coruscus, assembly GCA_017311375.1. Taxonomy (NCBI): domain Eukaryota; kingdom Metazoa; phylum Mollusca; class Bivalvia; order Mytilida; family Mytilidae; genus Mytilus; species Mytilus coruscus. The sequence continues at coordinate 77,732,707 of CM029599.1, read as the reverse complement.
CAAACATAATATGTTTGGATTACCTCCCTTACATTGAAGAAATGTTGTATTGTCTTGAGGTGATGAGTTGTCAATTTACTTTAAGAAGTATGATGATTAAGGAATATTGATTTTAGCAATGGTTATGTGTGTCATTTTCTATTTTAAGACTTTTATGATGTATTTAAATGGGTAATTATGGTTGCAAACTCCAATGGAAATCTGAATTGAGATTATGACCATATCTTGAGGGAAAGAATTTTTTGTTTGGAAAAAGGGTGGGGGAGGTAAAAAAGAAATTGTGGGAGGGGGACAATTTTTTCTCATTTCTGATTTCAGAAATTGAAAAGAAAATTTTTGCATATTTTTTTTTTTTTTTCAATTAAAAGGGGAAAAGGGGGATAAAATATATTTTTAATATTTTTGCAAAAAGGGGTAAAAATTTTTAATATTTTTGGGGGTTGTTTGGAAAAAGGGTGGGGGTGAAAAAATGGGTGGGGTAAAAAGAAATTGTGGGAGGGGACAATTTTTTCTCATTTCAGATTTTTTTTTGGGGAAGGTCAATATGCAACAGAAAAGTGTATTGCACAAAATCAAAAAAAAGGGGGGGGGGGTGAATTTTTTATTTTTGGGAGGGGGCAATTTGCAACAGCATAGTGTATTGCACAAAAGCAAAATATTGAGTATAAATTCAAATCCTATAACCAATTTTAAGTTCTCAATGGTTTTGTTATAAAGAAATGTTGTATTCTCTTGAGGTGATTAGCTGTCAATTTATTTTTAGAAGTTATATTAAATGCTGATGAAGGAATGTATTTTAGATATTACTATTAAATTTTGCTGATCAAGGTTTTCTATTTTTAGCCACGACTATGATGTCATTTTCTATTTAATACTTTTATGATGTATTTAAATGGGTTTGGCTTGATGAAGGAATTTATTTTTAGATATTACTATTAAATTCTGCTGATCAAGGTTTTCTAGTTTTAGCCATAACTACAATGTATGATGTCATTTTCTATTTAATACTTTTATGATGTATTTAAATAGGTAAATTCACACATATCTTTATTCCTAATCAAAAGGGCCCATAAAGAGCATATAATCAACACAAATCACAAAGTTCATACAAAAGAGGGACGAAGGATACCAGAGGGACAGTCAAACTCATAGATCGAAAACAAACTGACAATGCCATGGCCAAAAATAAAAAGACAAACAGACAAATAATAGTAATATACACACACAACAAATGCATACTAACATACATACTGATTGCTAATAATAAAATATGATTTAGAACAAATATGGAAACATGATTATAAAAATAAGTACATGATAGAAGACAGCCAGTACAAAGAGGGATAACTCTATTATTTTTATCTCAACTTTTGTCTATTTTTCCCTGTCTGGTTTTAAAAAAAAAATTTAGATATAGACTAAAATGTCATTATCCAGATAAGGAGATTTTCTAAATTTATGTTTTTTAAATTTGGAAATTTTTGAAATACATTTTTTGACAATTCTTATCATGGATAGCAATATATATAGGGCACTCTTAACACAAAGTGAAGGTCATTTTATATTCAGTGAACAGTGTTGACAGAGCCTTTCATTTCTTGACAAAATTTCATGTTTTCCTTGTATAATATTTACTTTTCTTTCATGTATCTCAATTTCTATTCTCAAACTGTGGTTACTCAGTCTAAATTTTGTTCAGGTTCTTCTGCTGTTATTTTTTTTATATATTAAAGATTGAAAGCAAATTTAGATTTAAAATATGTGCTTGATTTAACAGTATCTTTTGAATAGCTATTTTTATAGACCGCAAAATTTATTATGGATTCGTATAGTGCTATGATGTGGTCGTCGTTTGCATCGTCGTCAACTGAAAACACATTTGGTTTCCGAACAATAACTTAAGTTTAAGTGAATGGATCTCTATAGAAATTTTTAAGAAGGTTCAATACCATGAAAGGAAGATTGGGATTTATTTGGCAGATGATGGTCCCAACCGTTTAGGAATTAGGAGCCCAAAAGGGACCCAAAACAAGCATTTTTCTAGTTTCAGGATAATAACTTGTGTATAAGTATTTCAATTGCTCTGAAATTGTACCACAATGTTTAATACCACAAGTACAAGGTTGGGATTCATTTTGGGGGTTATGGTGCCAACAGTTTAGGAATTAAGGGCCAAAAAGGGGCCAAAAACAAGCATTTTTGTAGCTTCCAGACAATAGCATGTGTGTAAGTGTATGGATCTCTCTGATATTGTACGACAAGGTTCCATATCACAAAGGGAAGGCTGGGATTGAGTTTGGGGGTAATTGCCCCAAACATGCAGGAATTAAGGGCAAAAAAAGAGCCAAAACAAGCATTTTTAAAGTTTCCAGACAATAACTTATGTTTAAGTGTATGGATCTCTCTAAAATTGTACTACAAGGTTCCATACTACAAAGGAAAGACTGGGATTGAGTTTGATGGTTAATGCTCCAAGGGGGGTTCAAAAAGCTTTAAAGGGGGTTCCAATTTTTTAAGCGATTCATATTTTTTTTTAACATTTTTCAAATTTCAAATTTTTGAAAAGTTTCAAGAAGAAATCTTCAATTGCACAGTATTGCGTATTAGATTTGTAAAATCTTTGACCACATTTATTTTGTGTCAGAAACCTATATTATGGCAAAAATTTGATCACAATCCAAATTCAGATAGTATCAAGCTTGAATATTGTGTCCAAACTTGCCCCAACTGTTCAGGGTTATACCTCTGCGGTCGTATCAGGCTGCGCTCAGCGAGGCATTTTATTTCCCCTTTCTTTTGTTGTTCAATTTTGTTAATTAAATATTATATAGAGATTTTTACTAATTTAATGTGTTCTTGTACTTATCCATACCATATTACCATCAACTCATAGATACCCGGATTAAAATTTTGTACATCAGACACACATTTCGTCTACAAAAGACTCATCAGTGACGCTCGATTCATAAAAGTTAAAAAGGCCAATTAAAGTACGAAGTTGAAGAGCACTGAGGACCCAAAATTCAAAAAGGTTTTGTCAAACACAGCTTAAGTAATATATCCATACCATATAACAATAACAGTAGTTTATATATACTGCCCTCTATTCTTATTTTCAACAGAATTAAAATTTTGAAGAATAGTTACAAACAAAAATTAAAACACCAGAAAAAAGTAAAGAAAAGAGTCCATATGCCAACAAGTATTTTTGTTCTTGTCCTTCTGGTTCATTTGATTATCGTTTCATTCAACCTCGTCCTGGCATAACCTTTTGACAGTGACATATTTAGCATGAAGTTGTATTACCAAAAGATCGTGTATGACATATAGCTGTCGTGTCCTTGACCTATGACCTCAAGATCAAAATAATTAATTTTTGGGACTTTTTCTTGTCCTGGTCATAAGCTTTTGATAATGGCCACATGGATACATCACCCTAGTACAATATGTCAGATACCATTGCAGTTGACTTCTTATAAATTTCTTAAAAAATTCATGTTTAACCCAAAACCATGTATAGTCTTATTTGCCATTGCGACACATCCCCCTCAAATAATAAATTTTGAAATATTTCAAAAATGGATTCAGAAACTCATCCCTCAACTATACACATACTGATTTCAATGATAATGCCTTTCAAGAGCACCATGGGTTTTCCCCTGGTCATATCCCTTTGAATCATTTGTACCATTAATTGTTAAATATCTTTGATAATGTGTTGACACAGATATATGCCTAGTCTGAATGTAATTTAAATTGTGTAATGCAATTTTTATGCCCCCGACGTAGGCAATTGGGCCATTAAGTGTTACCCTTTACTGTCTTTCTGTCCTTCCATCCATCCATTCATCTTTCAGTCCGACCCATCCCATTTTCGTTTCCGCACTCTAACTTTAGTTTTCTTCATCTATTTTTTTAAAATTCATATACAATGCTAAGAACCAAAACTCGCAGACAGAGTTATGCACCTTTATAACTCTGAAAATTGCAATTTTTTTCATTTACTCACACTCACTTAAATTTTCCATATCCAAATTTTATAAAATCATACACAATGCTAAGAACCTCAACACGCAGACAGAGTTAAATTTTTGACAGTATGTCATAAACGGTTCTAGAGTTCTGTCCCTTTATAACATGGAAAATTGCAACTTTTTCATTTCTGCATTCTAACGAGTTTTCCTCATCCAAATTTTATTTTTACACAATGCTAAGAACCAGAACTTGCAGACAGAGTTCACATTTGGTCAGTGAGTCACTTACCATTCTAGAGTTATTCTCCCTTTTAACTTGGAAAATTGCAATTTTTTTCATTTCCGCACTCTAACTTAAGTTTGCCTTATCAACATTTTATGAAACTCATACAAAATGCTAAGAACCACAACACACAGACAGAGTTTGAATTTTGGCAGTGAGTCATCAACAGTTCTAGAGTTATGCCCCTTTTTAACTTGAAAAATTGCAAAGCTTGAGCGAGGGCATTCGTGTCCTCAAACCCCACTTTTATTTTAATTTATACTGCATTTTAATAGGTAAACTAAAAAATTTTAAAAGGTCAATGGACCATGACTGAGAGCACATGGCCAAATAATCTCGAGTAAATGAGGTATGCCAATGCTAATACAACTGCATACCAAATAACATTGATTAATCAGAGGTTGTGTCCCTTCAACTGACCTACTTACAAAAAAAATTTAACAAACTTAAGAATAAACAGCTGCGCCACGAGCGCATGATATGCTCGTCGTCTTGTGTGTGAAGTTTTATGCAATAATCATAAATAGTTTCTGAGATACGGCGTGACATGTGAAAACCCCCCCTTTTTTTCAAAAAAACTCAATAACTCTAAAATAAAATTTTGAATCATCACCAAAAAGTATACAGATCTTCAGATTAATATAACTAAAAAGTGTGTAAAGTTTTAAGCAATAATCATAAATCGTTTTTGAGATACTGCGCGACATGTGAAAAAGACACACCCCTGTTTTAGTTACATAGTCCCGTAACTCAAAAAGTTTTAATCTTATTTTCACCAAAAAGTATACAGATCGTTTGACCATCATAAGAAACAACAAGTTTCATGAAATTTGGATAAGTTGTTCTCAAGTTACGATGCGACATGTTTACGATGGACAGACGGACGCCGGACATTTGTATACCATAATACGTCCCGTCAAAATTTTGACGGGCGTATAAATTGCACTCTTCTGTGACTGTTGAAAATTTCAAATCCCAACCCCTTAGTTGTTTAGTTTTCTTTAAATTAAGTGCCAAAAGGACTTCCACAGTAATAATTATCTTAACTAACTTGCTGGTCAACGCCACTAAAATTCAAATTCCAAATCCAGCAAGATTTATGAAATTCTTACAGCATAGTAGATGCTGAGAAAATATCATGTTCAGGAGGAATCAATTCAAAAGAATGTAAAATTGTCTGAGCTGCTTGGAAAAGAAGAAAATATCAATATAACAGAAATGTTTTATACCCCACAAAATATTTTTAGTCCCCTAGACGATGTCGAAGGGGACTTTAGATTTGCGCTCCATCCGTCTGTCTGTCTGTCCATCCGTCAGTCCGGCAAATCAGTTTTCCACACTTTTTTTCTTCATGCTTGAAGATATTGAATTGAAATTTGGTATTTAGTTTTATCTTGACAAATTACAGATCAAGTTTGAATTATGTTTCGGTCTGATGATTTTGTGCAGAGTAATGGTCAAATAATCATGCTTGAAAATATTAACTTGATATTTGTTTTATAGTTTACACCATGACAAGTAATAGATCAAGTTAGCATTTTGTTCCAGTACAATGAATTCTTAACCGGTAGGGGACTTTGTATTGCCATGCAATACTCTCAGAATGCTTGTTCTATATATAATTTAGTTTAATCTAATATCCTGTTGCTGTGACAATGTTTTTGGGAAAACAGAGTCTAAAACAGTCTACCAGTTTTTGGGCTTTAAATAAAATAGTTCTTGCTCATTACCAGGCATAAATTTCACAAAGTTAACAATAAATTATTTTAATATTACATTTTATTTATAAATATATTACTGATAGCCTACTGAAATGTATAAAATGTGAGTGAAAACATTAAAATGTCAAGATTTAACAAGAAATATCACAGTATCACATAAAACAATAACATTGACAACAAAAATTCCTTATACCATATTACACAACTGACAGTAACAGTTAGAATCTGTGTTTTAAAATTAAAACATTAAAAAAGAGAAATAACTTACAATTTACATCTTTCAAATCATGATATCTTCCATTACCAAAATCTGATGAAATACATATATATAAATTCTTTTTTTTTCCTTTAAAACTGTAAGGACAACAATTGATCTGTCCTCTTGAATATTGAATAGCTTAACAGAAATCTTTCTGAAAGTTTCTCCCCACAGTCCCCAAATTTCCTTTTCAACCAAATTCCAATATTAATATAGCCTTTAAACTGATTTACTATGAATGACAAAGTATTGTACATGCAAATGAATGAAACTAGAAAGTACAAAAGGAAAATGATTATATTTGCTTTAGGAATATGAATTACTTCTATCCGACTTATATGGAACAACAAATGTATTAGTCATGGTCATTTAAAAATCCTAGTTGCATGGTTGAAGTTATAAAAGTTAGACAGAAGGACAAACTATCATACGGACAGACTCCCCCATCATCTCTAAATATTGCCTGCTTTTAAAAAAAGGAGATGGGGGATATAAAAAATATTTGCAATTCTCAATCATTAACCACAATATGAACATATGTGGCTTGCTTCCTGATCTAGCTTGCCAACAACAAGTAAAATATTGAGACTTAGAGCTGATATTTTACAGTACTTACAAATAATAACCTGAATTATCTATACTGGCCATTCCCATTTCTAGAGAATGGGATAAAACTAATGCATCTTTTACACAAGATTATATGTCAATAGGATATCATGCCCCCTGAACACTATCCCTTTTCAATATTTAATAAACCACGAAATTTGGATTAAAACCCTAATTTAACATATTATTAACATGTGTACTAAGTTTCAAGCTGAAGTGACCACAACCTACTAGTGAACTCCTTTACATCAAAAATTTAACTTAGCATGGGACAGACAAAAGAGATGGACGGATGCACAGAACAGAAAAACATAATGCACCACTGCTATGATAGATAAGACATAAAAAGTAACAAAAAGAGAGTATCAGCTTCAGACTAAATAAAAAAGTCAGAGAGAAAATATTTTTGTTCAAGTATACATCATGTACATTTACAATTACAAAATCAAGTTTTGATATCAAGCCAAGTTTAGTTGCCACTGTCTGATGGGAAAATAAACTTGCAAAATTTGAGTCATTCGTCTTACACAACATGTACATTACAAACAAATTACAATGAAAATATACATGAGGTGCTTTTTCTCTGTTCTTAAATGAATTATATGATAAAATATGTCAAAAACCTGAATCTATGTTATTTAATTCAAATGCAAAAACTGTTTTCAATAAACTCTTGCACAGTAGCAAGATCTACTTTCTAATGGAATGTGAAACTTGGTTATAGTAGAAATACACATATAAAAAGCTCAGTTACAAATTTCTACTACTTCTACCATCTATCTATTAATAATATCCTTTATTACTAGTTTCTATTGGATTTTGTCACACAATGCCTTCTTTCCTTTTGTTTTAGACTTTGATTAACAGCTTTTATACATTATCTATATGAAAACACATTTGGAATGAACTTCTAACGTTTACCTATGAATTCCGGTTTTCATTTACTGCACATGTTTTTTTATATTTGGAAAATCTATTACAAGAAAATTTTAACTGTTAGCTTATCACAATCAATACCATTCATTAGAAACAAATCTAAAAACAAAACAAAAGAGAATAAGACATAATTTTCTTTGCACTAATAACATTATCAACCCAACTTACTGGGATAATTCTTAACATTATTTTCGTAGTATCTGATAAATTGAAACAATGATTATCTACCTTTTATAAGTGGAATATTGCAGTTGTCACATGATTAGATGCGGATTCTCAATTTCCCAAGCTTTATTTACCATATTAAACAATAGTAAAATGGATACGTTATTTTTTCCTTTTTATCTAGATCTTTTATTACAAGATAACATGTTCCCTATCTAAGTTAATAAAGTATCTAACTAACAAAAGATGTCTTGTCACTGCTAAATTCTGAATCTACATGTTAATAAATAACATCTGTTACATCTATTGCAGCAGCCACTAATTTTGTTCTTTTCACTTTGAATTTGACTACATGCAATATCTGAATAAAGTCCTTGAATTGTTGTGAAGTCTGTTGTATTCCTGTCCTATGACTCCACTTCTACTTCTTTTGTTTTCATATAGGTGTCATCAAAATCATCATCATAACTGTCATAACTATCATGGACACTAACAGTACGGGAACTTCTAGTCTGTAGGGCTTCTTCATCAACTCCATGACTACGTAGTTTGGCAGTAAACTTCTTCTCCGCTGATTTTTTGGCGTTGACCTAAATTAAAGAGAAAACTCATGTTTACATGATGCCAGCCATCATTAAGAATTCATTAATATTTTGTATAGCAATAATAATGTTATGAAGATAAATGATTTACACTTGGTTATTTTTTTTTAAATATATGTTTTCAATGTTGTAATTTCCATGAATCAATACAGTAATTAAGCTGGAACTTTCTTTCAATCTTGTTTTCCCCCTGCATTTGATGATCAAGATGAGTGGAAAAATCCCATGATAAAAGTTTTTTTTAAATTCATGCATCAAATCTTGTCGACAAAATTATAAGTTAGATTTTATAAAGACTTGCTTCATAGCTAAAGTTCCTCTGCTACAGTATGTACAATTATGTCCTCAATCAATGAGAGATTATAAATTTTAAACAGCATTAAAATATTATTCAGTCATGTAAAGTTCTCATCATTTACTTAAAATCAATACAGCCTGTGACTTATTTTAATCCTTTTTATATTGTATCATTTTTATTCAATTTTTATGATATCTGCTTAGACAAATTGTCATTGATGAATTTTTGCCTCAAAAATAAGGGTTCTAAATGTCTCAGAGCATTGAATACCAAAAAAAAAATACTACAGCTAAGGCCATTTTCTACACATTTCTATATTTTAACAAAATGGTTTTGAAAAGTTAACAGAATTAACATAACCATATATATACTAATTGTTTTATATTAGCTTTAGTGTTAAAATTTTTGTTTACCTGTGATTCTTGTTCAAACAATAATGGTCTCTGGTCAATTCTGTCCTTCATGTTTTGTAATTCTTTCTCATACTGTTCCATTCTTTCTCTCTCTGCCTCTCTGCAAACCACATAAGAATACTTTGTGATTAGTGTAATTTATATTTATTTATCTATGTACATAATTTTCTATGTTTTCTATGTATTGTGTGCGATTTTGTCCCATGTACATTTACTCCATATCCTGTCATTTTCTATACATAATCTAAAGTACCAACTCATTTGCTCTATTTCTAATTTGTCATAAGGCATGACTTATTTAACAGAATGAATATTTTACTTAGCAACTAGTATTCATGTACATGCACATGTACAAAACATTAAGGTGTTATACAAGATTTCATTAAAATCTGACATCCAAAATATCTGTTAGTGACTTGTGCGAAGGCTTCTTCTTATTACCTGTATCTTCTTAACCTCTGTTCAGTAGTTTCAGATAAATTTTCTGTTGATGTTCTTTCGTTAATTAATCTTCGATATTTCATCTCTTTGTTGCGTTTTCGTCTCTCTTCATCTATCTCTCTTCTTTCCTTCTCAGTCATTGTTGAAAGTTTCTTTCTGCAAAAATAATATTAAAAACAATAGATTTTTACATATTATATATTAAAGAAGGAAATGGAAGCATTAGAAATGACAGCCGATCACCTTTTCTTATATCAAATTTGAATTAATATTTAAGAATAAATCCTTAACTTATTACACTGTGACTTGAATGTTTATGTACATTTTCATCCATACCATTGAAGTCTAAAACACTTGATGCAGTTGTAGTTTGTTTCACAATCAAATTGTCCGTCTGGTCTTATAAAGCTAAAGGAGAGCCACAATCATGTTGAATAAAGTGGAAGAGCAAGAAGAAAACCTATTAGAGCCCCATTAGATTTGATATCAACTAACATCAAGACTCATGTACATTTATGTTTACTCATATACTGTGCCTATTCAAAAAGTTGCACTTTCTAGATACGGTGAAATTGATTTCTTTTATTTATACATGTATAAATAAGCTGTTATCATATTTCCAGCAAACTAAATAATTAAACCATTTTTTTCTAAAGCATAAATAAAGGTCATGATGACCTAAGTGTAATTGAACTGCTAAATGGAAGGTTATACAACATACGGCTGTGAAATGCCATCAAGAATTTCTAAGAAATGGATTAAAGGTCAACGCAAAATAATTGAAGATGACCTATAGAGAAGTTTCTCATTCTGGGATATTTATCATACTTATTAGATCTTACTGGGATGGTTTTACAGGGATGCACATCCACACTCACTTTTTTTAAGTGAAACACTATTCCTATCAAAATAAATTATTCATGCTCATGAGTCAAGTTAATTGATAACCTATGTGGAATCATTGCCATCATGTATTATATACAATGTAATCAGTGGCAAATGAGGAATATTTTTAAAGGGTCTACAATGCAATCATCATTCCAGCAAATGGTAGCAATTTCAGAAAAATTTTCAGAAGGCAATGAGAATGATTCTTGGACAGGTGATTAATAATAACTCATTAGATTTCAGTTTTGTTTGTCACATATAATCTGGCATTAACCTATTCATACATGAATACAAATTACCCGGAGACAATGCAATCTTCTTGAATGAGTTGTTCTGAGGATTGTAAATAGGCATGTTATCCATTTATACCCTAACCCAAATTTTATTTTTTATTCCTTGTCTAAATTCATATGGCATACATACTTGGACTGACTAGATCTAAGTGCCGCAGCATTTGTCATCTTTGCTGGTATAGAATCCAAAGAAGTTGATAGATGGCCTGGTAATATAAACATGATAAAAATATACACATTCATTGTACAAAGAGTTTGAGTGCACCAGGAGTCTCTATATTTTAGTTAATGCTTACAAATCATTGAAAATAGTTTTCATCATTTTGTATCAATTATTAAAATTATACAAAATGTGCATTGACTCTACCTTTGTGGATTGGAATAATATAATTTTTATCTTGATTTTTTGTTTTCTTGATCAGTATTATCCAACCAACAGATATACATGTAGGTACTTTTCCTAATTACCTGTAGTAGCTAGCTCATACTGACTCTGCTTGCCAAAGTATGTGCTGTTATTAATTTCCTTGTTAATTTTAATTTCAGATCATATGCTGTTGGTAGATGCACTGTGAAGATTTTCTATTGTCTGTTTAAGATAGGCAAATGAGGAGGTTTGTGACACATGAAATTGATTTTACCCAAAGCATTTTGTGCCTGTACCAAGTCAGTACCTATATGTGGACCATATATATATGTTTTTCATTTTTTTCTTGGTTGGTATATGTTTGTGTTTTTGGAGGAGTGGGAGTTGATTGTTGATTGATTTCATTTCATACAACAAATGTTTCTGACACAACCTTCATCAGACATGTCAAGAACAGTTCACCCATATGGAAAATTGGATGCATCTCTTTAAGAATACATGTATATTAGCCACTTCATATATATATAACCTTTATACATGTAGCTGTGGACATACATGATACAGTAAATAATAAGAATCAGAAAACATTTTTTTTTTTTTTTAAACAAAATTAATTTTTTTTATCTGTGTGTTCAAGCATTTATGACGAGACATTATAAAAAAAAAAGAAGTAAGATGACATTCAAAACTCCAAAGCATACTTTATCAGTTAATAAACCAAAATCAAAGTGTGAGTAAATAGTTTTCATTATTCATCATGCTCTTGCATCTTGAATAAATCTTCTTGCCTTTGATCTCTCTGTGGTTAACTTAAGGCTTGAATGCCTTATGGTACAAATGCAGTGTGTTTAAAAACAGGAACAGGGAAAAAATGTCTGGCTGGTTCATTGGTTTTTAGAAACAGGGTTGGGCCCAAACCTGTCTTTAATAGTTCTTTATATGACAGATACATTTTGCACCTATAGCTATACATGTACATCTACAATGACCATTAGATGCATTGTACAATTTAAGCTCACATTCAGTCAATTGTACATGTGCAGGGCTCACACTACTTCAGAATCATACGGAGAAGTGACTTCTCTTTTTGAAACTAATAGGGAGAAGTGGTGAGATTTGAAAGAGAAGTGCTCCTTCGTGCGCTGCACTACAATGTTTGGTTTTTACTACCTATAGTACAAAGGGTCATATGTAAATAATGTTCTTTTTATATTGTTCAATTCATATCTGAGTATACAATTAAAGTAACAGTTCAAATTCAAAGTTGTTTAAGTTTAGGTTCTTGTGAGAAACTACCAACTAAATATCTAGCACTAAAAGAATTTTTTTTTTATGTCAAAAAGGTAAAGAAATTATAATATATCAATTACAATTCAATTAAAAAACTATCTTGTTTATCATGTTTATGAAATTCAGTGTTTCTCATCAAAAGATATACAAAGTTAAGCTGGGCCATAATATATTGATATAATAGTATTATAGTCCCAGAGTTATGCAACATTAATCAATATTTTGAAACAATCCATATTAATTATCAATAAAAGATTGAAGTTTCATTGACTTGGTAAAAATTGAAAATGTCTGATGACGAAAGTGACTGAAAGCAAGTATGGTGAACAACAGGGCGACTAGATTTCGCTTTTTGACGGTCGGGCAAAGCGAAGTGATGGAGGGGAAAGCGACTTTATCGCCCCAGTCGCTTGCTAGCATGAGCCCTGCATGTGTATATGTATGACAAAAAATATTACCTAAACTTCTTTGTGGAGTAGTTCTTGGATTTTTATAAGGCCATCTGTTCTCTTTCAATGTTCTCTCATCGTTTGCAATGTCAGATATTATTTTTTCACGACTTGATCTCATATTTTCTGTATGAAGATGGAATGGTTTGACAACTGTACCATCTCTTTCATTTTTGCGTCTTGCTAACTCTTTCTGAAAATGCAAGTAAAGTTCATCATAATCTGGCACCTCATGATTTACTTTAGTTTTTGAGTAATGTTTCTTTTTTCTTTTTATAGCTTTTTCTTTTGCTTTAAGTTCCTTAGCTTTTTGCAATGCTGCCATGTTAGAAGGCAATGATGAATTTTTAAGCAATTCTTCTGAACGCATCTTCATTCTGATTTTTCTATATTCTTCCTCTTCTAAAATTCTGTCATAAACAGTATTGTCATATAAATAATCTGGAACTGGATTAGCTTTGAACATGTGTTTTGTCTTTGATTCTCTTTGTGTAGGAGCTGATTGAATTCTAGTTTGTCTTTCTTTACTTCTTTCTCTGTAATGAAATTTAAACGGCTTTTCCTGAGATTTCAGTAACTCTTGAGAATGCTGTTGAAGAAATCTTCTTTTTGCTTCTTGCTGTTCCATTATTTCATCAAAAAGTGGTAAGTACACATGAGCTGGCACTGGTGCTGCTTTAAATTTTTTAGAACATTCAATTCGTTCTTCAGCTTCTTGTTGTTTCCTTTGTTCTTCTAATTCCATTTGAGCCTTTGAGACTGTTTTTTCTTTGTTTTCTTCTCTTATTGTCATTTTAAATGGTTTTGGAATAGTTATCCTATGTCTCCATTCCTTTTCTTCTTTTTCTCCCTTTGTGACTGTGGCTGAAGAAGGTCTTTGTCTGGATCTTGGATAATAATCTTCAATTGAAAATTCTTCCCACATATCTCCAATCTGTGATAAAGCACCAGATAATTCAGGATTTTCATTTTCGCCATAACTTCTATTTTGTAAATGTTGTTCATCCTCAAAATTATCAAATGTTTGTTTTTCTCTTCTTTCTGAAATTGATTTCCACACTTCTTCTTCCAAACTCTTAGTGAGCGATCCACGTCTGTGTACAGGTGCGGAGCTAGGTCTGCAGACAGGTATATCTGATGGTGAACGGGAAATTCGTTGGGTTTTTGAAAATGGAAGTGGTGGTTTGGAATTTGCAGACCGGTCTAATATAGTTTCTTGACCTTTAATATAATCTCTTGCTGGTACATCCAAATTCTGAGCTGCTGATGAATCAAGTCCATTCAAGGTTGATGTAATTGTAACCGGTCTTGGCCCAATGCCAGAAATTTCTGGCTGATTTTGGTGGTTGATTTTCTCTTTATATAACTTTTCACAAAGTACCAAAGTTTTCTTATGTTCGTTTTTTATCTGTGTGAGTTTTTCGTAGAATTCTTCGTCAGTGCAATTGCTTAAGTCCCGTGCAATTGTTTTCAAGGCGGGTTTCGTTGTGACAAGATCGGGCGAACCATTTTCATAAAACTGATGTTGGTCGTGTTCATAAACATACCCGTTGCTCAATTCATCGAACAAGTAGCTCATTGACGGCTTAGGTCTTTCATGCATTGTTGACGATAATCCAGTTTGGGGATCTACCGGAGGTTTTATGCAAGAGTTTGTCATTACTGACAAATTGTGACTTGTTGCCATTGTTGCCATGTTGGAACCCGAAACTATGCAGAGCAGTCCGCACAGAATGTTTAATGTTTTGTTATTTGATAAATTTGGAAATAAAATTGAAATTTGTCTATTTAATCAGAATAAATAAAAACTGTAAGATTTTTATAGCCAACCACTATTTTATTTTTGTTTGATATTGAATATTTTTTAAAGTTGAGAAACAAAGGATCTTTTCAGATTGTTCACAGTCAAACCATTTTAAATACAACTAAAAGCCTCAAATAATGTTTAAATAACAGCTAACACAACGGTTCCATAGTACACAACGGATTAACTGACAGTTAAAAATGGGTAATCCCCATAGGGAATACAGCCCCAGGTATCACAGTAATAGAGGAAATAGAGTAACAACATATTCATCTAAAACGAAAAACGGAAATTTAGATTATAACACAATAAGAATAAGAATATGAATATGAATATTTTAGTTTCCAATTAAAGGGCCCTATAAAGAGCTTTTACCACATTACATACACATACATATGATTAGACATAAATAGAGAAACATAAAAGAAAACAACACAGTTTTACAGTAACAGTTATATAAGGCCAGGACAGAACACACAGGTATCAAACAGCTTTGGAAAAGGTAATGCATTAATTTGGCCAGGAAATAGTAATTTTCTAAAAACAAAATATGGCTTTGGAGTCTTTTTTAAAAGGAAGATTCACAGTCTCCATAACATTATCATTAGTCAAGTCCAGACTATTGCAATACAAACTAATCTTATCATGTTCAGAAAACAGAACAAAGTCATCAGCATTAAAAGACAGGATATATTATTATCATTTAACTTAGATGGCACATATGCGTTGTTAAAAATGGGGTGGGGTGGGGTTAAATCATCAATATGCACAAGGAAAATAATGTGGGTATCAATAAAAAAAACGCTTGTTTCACAACATCTGTGGAAATAAAATGGTCAGTGACACCTTCAGAGATCTTATCTTATATTCAGTCTTCAAAATGGCTGTAAAATTAGACAAGAAATAAAATCGATTTTCAACAAGCTAGCATGCTGGTTAAAGAAATACCCTTTGTAAAAGAGGAAAAGACGAAAAACTATATATATAACAAAGAAAAAATGTAGTATATATTTAAGTAAATATATCAATAATTTCAAAATATCATTAAAATGCCAAGCCATCAATATAATCTCTTTCCAACCGGTTTTGGCGCTTTTGAGATATGTATATGGATTGATGGATATTCCGTTAAAATTACTGATTTACGTTTACATAATTAAGATTAAAGTATACAATGCAAAAAAGTTTAAATTTGGTTTGTATTTTTAATGAAATGTCTTTCTTTGGTATTCATCTGTTTTTCTATCGTTCTATCCGAATATTGGTAAAGTGGGAAGCATCTGTAATTCGGAAGAAGCATCCCAAGAGATAATTTGGTTTGTATTTTTCGATGAAATTTCTTTCTTTGATAATCCGATGTTGTTCTGTCGAACATAAATAAATTTAAGTGGAAAAATATACAATAATAGAAATTTCATCCAAGTACAAAATAAATGTTGACTTTATATTGTAGATGGGAAACGGACTTGTCTGCGTACTGTCATGCGTTTTCCTCAACTGTAAGCCCGTTTGTCATTTATAACTTTCATATTATAGCATGTGATTACATAAATAAGAATTTCGGAAGCGCCTATATAAATATCTTTAATTTAGATATTAATTTTTCCCGTATTCAGTTAAAGTAAACTCATATCCTGCAAGCCTGAATGCCAATTGACTGATTATTGTTTGCATTATGTCCAGCTGAAAGAGCAAATTAACAATTAAAAAAAGTAGGTTATGTAAGTTAGGTAAGGTAGGGGTCGACCGGGATGAAGGGATCGTGGTAAAATATTTGGCATAAAGAGCCAACCCTTGGAAAAATCAAAACATGATAGGGTGTCGAGTCCGGGGATGTGCGGCAGGGGGCTATGTTTTTGAGATTGGTGATTTGAAAGAGTCTACTGATGTGTTATTTATGATGTTATCGGGTTGTTTGTTTCAGTCGGTTATTGTTTTTTTTGGAGAAAACAATCTTTTCTATACTGTGTTATGCAGGATGGAATTTGGTAATTATTCGAATTTGAATGAGTTGTCTATTTGAGGTTTTTCAACTTTTGCATGCTCTATTTTGATTAGTATTTATACTGTGAAAATTCGCGGAGAATCTTTACTTCTGCCATAGAGGCTATGCCATTCAAGGTAATTTAACATGCTACCAAAGCTTTGTGGGGTGTTTCTGTATTTGTATGTTACAAAACGGACATCCCTCATTTGAATGTCTAGCTATATGTCTTGTTGTATTAAAGTTAAGTAAGGGTCTCAAACTAAGCAATCCTACTCAGACTAGTAATGGTCTTACTAGAGAATTGTATGCCTGATCTTTAATGAATGTTGAGCTAATGTTCAGGTTCCTCCCTAGAACGCCGAGAGTCACGGATATTAGCTTTCTTATAGTTTATGGTTACGGTTACCGTTAGAGCTGATGATTATCACCGCCCCCTACCCCGATATTTTGCTGTCGTAATGTGTTTCTAAAAAGTGATTGCCGGCACTTTGTAGTAAATTTGATTCCTTTCTTTATTTCTGGTGACTGAAATAACATTTAACTTATCTGGGTGGAATCATTTTCCATGTAGTTTCCCATGTGTTCCCAATTCATTGAATGTGTTTAGAATTTTACTGTAATCTGTCGCACACTGAATCCCAATGTGTACAAATTGTAAAGTTTTACAGATAAGAAACCGAATATTTTTTTCAAGTGTTTTTATTGTTTTATAGGCTGGTTTAAGGTGGCTCGGGTGTCTTCCTCCATCTTTGATTTTGAAGTAGCAGATAACAATTGGTCTAGATCTTTAATGAAATGTGCAAATTTTGAGAGTAGTATGTAATTCATGTGTAAGACTTTTAATGTAAACATAAAAAATTATGTGTTTTATTATATTTACGGCTGTAATTTCTTTAAAAACACCGTATTTGTGTTTGATTCATTTTTTTTCAACCTTGCCAAATAAGGGGAGATAACTCAGATAAAGTAAATTTATAATAGAAAGTGTGGTGAATTTACCTGTTTTAATATGTAGCAAGAAAACAAGTTCGGTGACCCCATTTTTTTGTTGCTTATCTGAAAGCATGTTATAAGAGCTATCTTCTCACATTTTATCTTAAAATTCTATGGTGTAGTTTTCTTTTATCACACAAAATTTTATCCATGCATAAAAGACACAAAATTGGAGTCAAACTTTCGAAAACAAACTGACAATGGCATAATCTATACGAAATCTGACAATTTTGCACAACCTGTAGCGTGAAAAAAAGTCTGGTGACCCATACTTTTTATTATATTTTTGAAAAAAGCATGATAAAAACTTCATATTGACATACAATTAAAAAATCTATGGATTTCAAATTAAGACGCCACAACCACCTTAATTGATATATGTGTCTTCTAAAATGAATTTCTAAACTACTAATTTTCGTTAAACTACTATTGCTTTTAGATCATAATATTACTTAAAATCAATAATAAAAGCTAGAGTTAGAATCAATCTGGGACTATTATACTAACTAAGTATAATAGTCCCAGAATCAATGAACACTACAACAAAAATTGGATACTAGTTGGTAGAAGTACGGATTTCCGTTTACCGCCACAGAGAAACAATCTGCCGACAGCTTTCTACAGCCGACAGCCGGCTAAGGGAAATAACTCTAAAAAGAAACATGTCTTGTAAACTTATGAAAAAAAGTGTCTGCTGTTTAAAACTAGCCCGACACTGCAATATAAGTTACAATGTGTTCAGAACATTACAGACTAACCAAGATGCTAACAAAGATACAGTCGATATCGTTATATCAGGAGGTGGAATGGTCGGGACGACATTGGCATGTGCCCTTGGTAATTTTATATTACGAAATGAAAAACACAGTGGAGTGGTACCCCTGTTGTGTTCACTTATCGCTACACTGACAACAGGTATGGTTTAAAGTTAAATCGGCCCCTGGTCAAATCGGCACCTGGTCAAATCAGCATCTGGTCAAATCGGCACCTATTTATAGTCATTTCTATTTTATTAGCGCACCAAATGATATTAATATATCGGCCCCTGGTCAAAAATAATTCAAAATATCGGCACCAAATGATATTAATATATAAATAATTCTAAATATGCATAAATGATCTTTCAATTTTTAATTACTTTTTTTTTGTTTCAAGACAATAATTAATCATGACAATAGATTAGTGCATACTGTTACTTTTACTTATTATCTATATATATAAAACGTCTGAATATTAGTCAAAGATCTTTCTTACGAGGGCGCTGGATCGTTACAAGTAACAATACATGTACCCAATAAATAAATTATATAAACGCCGAAAAAGTGTACAAAACAACACCAATAATAAAACAAAGAAGACATTATATATTTATATTTATTCAAGATAAAAGGCATGAATTTGACAGATACAATATATTACAATACACAGATATAGCACTAGACATAGTTTATACATTTATAGACACTAAAAGATTTGCATGTTTACTAAAAATTTTAATTTGAAATATAAAATTAGGAAAATTTTCATGATATTTTGATAATATGAATAGACTAGATTAGATAATGAGTGAAATTTAAATTTAAATTGACTAGATTTTCACTGTAGCCTAATATCTTAGGATGACCCACTAAAGTTATTAAATAGATATAAGAAGATGTGGTATGATGAGACAACCCAGTCTAAACCATTATAAAGTCTTATAGGCTAAAAGGGCCCCAAAATTACTTTAAAACCATTGGAAAACCAATGGTCTAATCTATATTTATGAACCACATCAACAAATGACAACTACTGAACATCAGATTATTTACAGTGGGGTCCAAGGGACTTCAGTTTACACAGGGTTGACACATAGAAAATACAAACACAAATCATTTAGACTTCAGTTTATCACAGATAAATGATCAAAGCCCCAGTATAATTAATAAAAACAAATTCACTATTAAAGATGGATTTAAATTTATCCATCAAAAACTTTTCACTTGTACTTTAAAATTATATTTTTAGAGCAACTTTTAAATGTTTCTATAAATATTTCGGATAAATCCTTCTTCAGTATGATTATGATGTTAAATGAATCATATCAGTCTATTCTGATTTAACTATAACAGTCTTGAATTTTATACATTAAACGGAACACAAAACGCTTGTACATTTCTAAAATTTCAAAATGACCTATATATATATATATATTTATAAACAAGTCTAAATTGAAAACAACATTCAAACCTATGAATCGTTGGATAAAATATATTTATATATGCAATACAAAATCTGATACTTATATTTTCTTTTATTTGAAACAGTTTGTTATATTTACAATAAACATGATAAAGAGGATCTGAATCATTGAACAAAGTATCATTTAAAATATTCATCAAAGCTGGTACTTTAAGAAAGTTTAATCAACCTTTAACCAAGAAGCATGCAAAATATTCATCTTTATATAAAACAGACATAATGAGGATTCTAATACTTACATTTTTCTTTCATTTCAACACCAGTTTGTTTGTACTCACATTGATGCATTCTTGCTGTGTGTTTGTTTGTTCTACATTGGCTAGAAGTATAGGGGGAGGGTTGAGATTTCACAAAACATGTTTAACCCCGCCATATTTTTGCACCTATCCCAGGTCAGGAGCCTCTGGCCTTTGTTAGACTTGTATATTTTTTTAATTTTAGGTCATTTATATGTTTTGGAGTTTTAGTGTGATGTCCATTTTCATTGAACTAGTACACATTTTTGTTTAGGGACCAGCTGAACCCCGCCTCCGGGTGCAGGATTTCCCGCTGTGTTGAAGACCCATTGGTGGCCTTTGGCTGTTTTCTGCTCTTTGGTCAGGTTGTTGTCTCTTTGATATATTCCCCATTTCCATTCTCAATTTTATTGGTAATCAAATTCGCATGCAAAATAATCAACAATTAAGGTTGTACTTCAGGAAAGTTGAAATAGCATAAAACCTACAAACATACAAAATGCTCACCTGTTAAAACATGCATAACAAATATCCAATACATTGAATACACATAAAGTTGAAAGAAAAAATAAATACATACAGAAACGCCAAAAAATTGTTTATAATTCAATAAGTCTGGCCAACCCGGCCCCTTCTTTATTTTAACCTTTTTGCTTAAAATACTAAAAAAAAGTTATATATTCAACATATTTAACATGGGTGCCGAAATGACTACATTGGGTGATGATTAAACCAGGTGCGGATTTGACTATACCGGGTGCAGAATTGACCAGGTGCGGATTTAACTAGGTGCCGATTTGACTTGAAATCGTGGAGGAGCCTGGGTGGCAGGGTGGTTTAAGTAGCCTGACAACACTAAGGTTGTGAGCCCAGCAGGTGTGCTCGACTCTAGTCTTTTCCTACTGAAGGTCGATGGTTCTCTCCAGGCACTACTGCTTCTGCCACCAATAAAAACTGACCACAACAAAGTAGCACATTTAGTGCTGAAAATGGAGTATAATACCAATCAATCAATTACAGTGGAATCCAAGGGGATCTGTACAGCCTGTGGGATGTAAGGAACCCAAAATAAAAGAAAACAGTAGTTTAAAACCTGGAAACAAGTTTTTACTTATGAAAACAATATTTGATGTGGCCTATTGTAGTTAATTAGAATAAAAAAGACAATAATTTATCTTGATACTTTATACTGATTTCTTGTCATTGCCAGGTATACATTGTTTGTACTGATTTCTTGTCATTGCCCGGTATACATTGTTTGTACTGATTTCTTGTCATTGCCCGGTATGCATTGTTTGTACTGATTTCTTGTCATTGCCCGGTATACATTGTTTGTACTGATTTCTTGTCATTGCCCGGTATACATTGTTTGTACTGATTTCTTGTCATTGCCTGGTATACATTGTTTGTACTGATTTCTTGTCATTGCCCAGTATACATTGTTTGTACTGATTTCTTGTCATTGCCTGGTATACATTGTTTGTACTGATTTCTTGTCATTGCCGGTATACATTGTTTTACATATTTAAACAAATTTATATGAATAGAAAATTATTTATTTAACATAGCAATGATAAATTGAAAGCACAATTATGCATATTTACGATTGTTTTAGCAAGTTATTTTGGTGGCACTTCCTGCACATTCAGTATTTACCGGTAACCTTAAAAGGTAGCATTTTGAGGCCAACACATTTCAGGTGTTACCACTTCAGACACCTGTCGCAATCTGTAGATCTATATGTTTTCACACACAAAACAGTTCCATTCTGCTATATGAGTATATCCTTCTTCAGCGATATCTTGTTTTTTACAATAACTTCTTCTGCATAACTGCGCAAAATTTGACAGTTGTTTTCCATTTGTTTGATGTGTTTGAGATTTTGCTTTTGCCATTTGAGAAGGGACTCTAGCTCTGTTTTGCAATTTCCTTGAAGTTCCGTATTTTTGTTATTTTACTTTTTGCATCTTGGAACCATTGAATTTTATCATTAAAATCTTGAAAGAATATAAACTTTTCACTGACCACAAATTGGATTGTTTGATTGTTGGTTGCTTAATATCCAGTGGCAAATATTTCACGCATGTTCAGGACAAACCACAGATTGGACATCTTGCTCATTTGTATCTATACTCTTTTTTTTTTAGATTGGTGCCTGCCTGAATATATTTTGTGTGTAACAATAGCTGCAAGTAACATATTTTTGTTACCTGCAATTTCCGTATAAAATTTGGTCCCTGTCCTGAAATACTGTTCAGCAATTAGTCTTATTGTTACTTTTTGCAGGTAATCGTAGCCAGTACTTATTATACCCCACACAAATTTTTTGCGAAGGGTATAATGTTTTTGACCCGTCCGTCCATCTGTCTGTCTGTCTGTCCATCCGTCCGTCAGTCCTGTTTCTTGTCATCGCAACTCCTCTCAAACCACACAACAGAATTTCATGAAACCTTTTCAGATAATAAGGACATACTATGTAGTTGAGCATATCGACAGGAAATTACATTTCAGTTTTTTTTTCCAGGAGTTACGCCTTTGAACTTATTTGCTTCAATGTATTACTGCAACAGTTTGTCATTGCAACTCCTCTGATACCACACAACAGAATTTCATGAAACCTTTTTAGATAATAAGGACATACTATGTAGATGTGCATATCGACAGGAAATTACATTTCAATTTTCTTTCTAGGAGTTACGCCCCTTTGAACTTTTTAGCTCACCTGGCCCAAAGGCCCAAGTGAGCTTTTCTCATCACTTGGCGTCCGTCGTCCGTCGTCAGTCCGTCGTCCGTTAACTTTACAAAATCTTCTCCTCTGAAACTACTTGGCCAAATTTAACCAAACTTGGCCACAATCATCATTGGGGTATCTAGTTTAAAATTGTGTCCGGTGACCCGCCAACCAACCAAGATGGCCGCCATGGCTAAAAATAGAACATAGGGTAAAATGTAGATTTTGGCTTATATCTCTGAAACCAAAGCATTTAGAGCAAATCTGACATGGGGTAAAATTGTTGATTAAGTCAAGATCTATCTGCCCAGAAATTTTCAGATGAATCGGACAATGGGTTGTTGGGTTGCTGCCCTGAATTAGTAATTTTAAGGATTTTTTCCGTTTTCGGTTATTATCTTGAAAATTATTATAGATAGAGATAAACTGTAAACAGCAATAATGTTCAGCAAAGTAAGATCTACAAATAAGTCAACATGATCAAAATGGTCAGTTGACCCCTTAAGGAGTTATTGCCCTTTAAAGTAATTTTTACCAATTTTTGTAAATTTTGTAATCTTTACAAAATCTTCTCCTCTGAAACTACTGGACCAAATTCAACCAAACTTAGCCACAATCATTATTAGGGTATTTAGTTTAAAAATATGCGGTGACCCAGCTTACCAACCAAGATGGCTGCCATGGCTAAAAATAGAACATAGGGGTAAAATGTAGATTTTGGCTTGTAACTCTGAAACCAAAGCATTTAAAGCAAATCTTACAGGGATTAACTTGTTTATCAAGTAAATATCTATCTGCCCTCAAATTTTCAGATGAATTGGACAACTGGTTGTTGGGTTGCTGCCCTGAATTGGTAATTTTAAGGAAATTTTGCGTTTTGGTTATTATCTTGAAAATTATTACAGATAGAGATAAACTGTAAACAGCAATAATGTTCAGCAAAGTAAGATCTTCAAATAAGTCAACATGATCAAAATGGTCAGTTGACCCCTTAAGAGTTATTGCCCTTTAAAGTAATTTTTACGAATTTTTGTAAATTTTGTAATCTTTACAAAATCTTCTCCTCTGAAACTACTGGACCAAATTCAACCAAACTTAGCCACAATCATTATTAGGGTATTTAGTTTTAAAATGTGTGCGGTGACCCAGCCAACCAACCAAGATGGCTGCCATGGCTAAAAATAGAACATAGGGGTAAAATGTAGATTTTGGCTTGTAACTCTGAAACCAAAGCATTTAAAGCAAATCTTACAGGGATTAACTTGTTTATCAAGTAAATATCTATCTGCCCTCAAATTTTCAGATGAATTGGACAACTGGTTGTTGGGTTGCTGCCCTGAATTGGTAATTTTAAGGAAATTTTGCCATTTTGGTTATTATCTTGAAAATTATTACAGATAGAGATAAACTGTAAACAGCAATAATGTTCAGCAAAGTAAGATCTTCAAATAAGTCAACATGACCAAAATGGTCAGTTGACCCTTAAGGAGTTATTGCCCTTTATAGTCAATTTTACCAATTTTCATTAATTTGGTAAATTTTGGTAAGTTTTACAAAATGTTTTCCTTTTGTAATCTTCTTTTCTGAAACTGCAGTAGAAAATCAATATAGAAAACAATCTACTAATGTACTGGCAATAAAAATAATTGATAATTCTATAACATGAAAAAAACCACATTAATACCTGATGATGGTGTTTCTTTCTTTACATTGAAAATGATGTCACAACTATAATCCCGAACAATAGGTCGAATGTCAGATATGTTTCAGTACTTTGGCTTCATTTTCTACAGATTCAAGTGCAAATGATGCTTGAATTCCTACACTAATTTATACAGACTTCATCCCTTTCACAGGTAATGCCTGCCTCATATTATATTTAAAACTTTAATAGAATATCAGAAATTTTGAGAGAAAATTAATCAACCATGCAAGATCTAAAACTTAATTAATATTGTTCAAATTATCAATTAACTATTAAAAAGAAAATATAGTTCTTCATTTTATATTTTATCAGAAATTTAGGAAAAAAATTGAATTTAATTGTGTCCCTTGTTCTCATTTCCTGGGATAAATCCAATACAATTTAAAGTATTGGTATTGAATTAATATTTAAGAAATATTTCAAACCTTATCATTTTCTTCACAAGAATGAAGACCATATTTTCAGTGTCATGAGTATCAGTCATCATATTTGTTGTACTTTGTTGTTTAAAAGTTGAATACAAAAAGATCAACAAAGCAATTCAAAACCACTTGAATTTTGCAACAACAAATGAGAGTTTTAACGACCTCAGCTGGCTATACAACCCTTGCACAATCAACTGAATTTTGCAGAAATCATTAATAGGAAAGATTGCCTTAAATGATAATTTTTATTACCTTTTTGTTTTTGGGGGTGTTGCGCAACAACAAAACTTCACAACAAACTTTCTCATCACTTAGCATTTTTCGTTAGATAAATTTTACAAAATTCTCCCTGAAACTACTGTCAAATTAAACCAAACTTGGTTTAAATCACCACTAGGATATCCAGGGACCACTGTGTATGATGACCCTGCCTGCCAACATGGCAGACATGGCTGAAATAAAGCACTTTTAGTCTTATATCTCTGAAACTAAGCGACAGTACAACAGTTGCATTTATCATGCATCAATTGTAAATAAAAATATCAGGTGAGCGACACAGGGTCCTTGGAGCCTCTAGTTTTTTTTTTTTTTTTTTTTATTCAACAACAGTATTGCACGCTGTTAACAATTACTCCACTGACACAGCTATTTCAGTGAAGGTCCCTGTTTCATTAGTACCAGAAGTTCAGGATTCTTCAGGTAGATAAACTGCATATTGTTAGTCGTTTACAAAATATTAATATAACATCAATAGATGAATAATGCTATTATATTATAATAAAGTATTTATATCATCTGGCGTTATTCTTGAATTTCATAGTTCATCCGAGTTTGGGATGATTTATAACTTATTACCAGTTTCCATGTGTTTCCGGATAACGGTTTATTTTAATCAATATTGAAAAGATTGTAATTAGCTTTTCTACATCATTATTCAGGTAAGACAGTTATAATTTGAAAGAATAATAGTCATCGGTAATCGAAAACAATTGTGCTGTGTCTTTTTGTAATGTATATACATCGTACCAGATTATATAAATATTGCAATGTCTATCATGCATCGATCATAATTATATAAATACAAAATTAGATAATAAATTAATTAATACACAAAGATAACATTACTAACCATGTTATCAGTTCATACAATTCAAATACACCAACATATTTTTCTAATATACCTTTTCTTTCATGGTTAAAAAATTTGTTTTGTAGAATGAGCTTATTTCTAAGCTCAGTTTTAAAAACAGAAAATACATTAATATTCTTTGTTCTGAACTCTGACAGACAGTGTATTTTGTGAATTGAAAACATAATCACTGTAAGAAAAAAATTAATATCATAGTATTCTATATCACTTATTTTGTAACCCCAAATCAAATTTTTTAGTGTTAAAATGTGTTTTCCAAGTTTAACTTTTTCTAACAGATGAAATATTTCTTTCCAAAATTTATCAAGAAAGTGGCATGTAATAAAAAAGTGTTCATAATCTTCTGTAATATTACAGTGATTACAGTCTGAGTTTGGGCATATTTTCCATTGTTTTACTAAAACTTTGTTTGGAAGAATAAAATGTAAGAGTTTCCATCTGAACATTTTAATTTATTTTCTTTCAAATAATTATGAACAAATTTTAGTATATTTTGAGCTTTATTTTCTATGTTCTCAAAATTTAGTAGTCTCTTCCATTTGTAAAAGCCAATTGGTATTTCTTTATCTTGGTATCCTTTGAACTTATTGCTTCAGTGTACTACTGCAACAGTTTGTCGCTAAAAATAGAACATAGGGTAAAATGTAGATTTTGGCTTGTAACTCTGAAACCAAAGCATTTAAAGCAATCTTACAGGGATTAACTTGTTTATCAAGTAAATATCTATCTGCCCTCAAATTTTCAGATGAATTGACAACTGGTTGTTGGGTTGCTGCCCTGAATTGGTAATTTTAAGGAAATTTTGCGTTTTGGTTATTATCTTGAAAATTATTACAGATAGAGATAAACTGTAAACAGCAATAATGTTCAGCAAAGTAAGATCTTCAAATAAGTCAACATGATCAAAATGGTCAGTTGACCCCTTAAGGAGTTATTGCCTTTAAAGTAATTTTTTAATTTTTGTAAATTTTTGTAATCTTTTACAAAAATCTTCTCCTCTGAAACTAATGGACCAAATTCAACCAAACTTAGCCACAATCATTATTAGGGTATTTAGTTTTTAAAATGTGTGCGGTGACCCAGCCAACCAACCAAGATGGCTGCCATGGCTAAAAATAGAACATAGGGGTAAATGTAGATTTTGGCTTGTAACTCTGAAACCAAAGCATTTAAAGCAAATCTTACAGGGATTAACTTGTTTATCAAGTAAATATCTATCTGCCCTCAAATTTTCAGATGAATTGGACAACTGGTTGTTGGGTTGCTGCCCCTGAATTGGTAATTTTTAAGGAAATTTTGCCATTTTTGGTTATTATCTTGAAAATTATTACAGATAGAGATAAACTGTAAACAGCAATAATGTTCAGCAAAGTAAGATTCAAATAAGTCAACATGACCAAAATGGTCAGTTGACCCTTAAGGAGTTATTGCCCTTTATAGTCAATTTTACCAATTTTCATTAATTTGGTAAATTTTGGTAAGTTTTACAAAATGTTTTCCTTTTGTAATCTTCTTTTCTGAAACTGCAGTAGAAAATCAATATAGAAAACAATCTACTAATGTACTGGCAATAAAAATAATTGATAATTCTATAACATGAAAAAAACCACATTAATACCTGATGATGGTGTTTCTTTCTTTACATTGAAAATGATGTCACAACTATAATCCCGAACAATAGGTCGAATGTCAGATATGTTTCAGTACTTTGGCTTCATTTTCTACAGATTCAAGTGCAAATGATGCTTGAATTCCTACACTAATTTATACAGACTTCATCCCTTTCACAGGTAATGCCTGCCTCATATTATATTTAAAACTTTAATAGAATATCAGAAATTTTGAGAGAAAATTAATCAACCATGCAAGATCTAAAACTTAATTAATATTGTTCAAATTATCAATTAACTATTAAAAAGAAAATATAGTTCTTCATTTTATATTTTATCAGAAATTTAGGGAAAAAATTGAATTTAATTGTGTCCTTGTTCTCATTTCTGGGATAAATCCAATACAATTTAAAGTATTGGTATTGAATTAATATTTAAGAAATATTTCAAACCTTATCATTTTCTTCACAAGAATGAAGACCATATTTTCAGTGTCATGAGTATCAGTCATCATTTTTTTTTTTTTTCTTTTTTTATTCAACAACAGTATTGCACACGCTGTTAACAATTACTCCACTGACGCAGCTATTTCAGTGAAGGTCCCTGTTTCATTAGTACCAGAAGTTCAGGATTCTTCAGGTAGATAAACTGCATATTGTTAGTCGTTTACAAAATATTAATATAACATCAATAGATAAATAATGCTATTATATTATAATAAAGTATTTATATCATCTGGCGTTATTTGCGAATTTCATAGTTCATCCGAGTTTGGGATGATTTATAACTTATTACCAGTTTCCATGTGTTTCGGATAACGGTTTATTTTAATCAATATTGAAAAGATTGTAATTAGCTTTTCTACATCATTATTCAGGTAAGACAGTTATAATTTGAAAGAATAATAGTCATACGGTAATCGAAAACAATTGTGCTGTGTCTTTTGTAATGTATATACATCGTACCAGATTATATAAATATTGCAATGTCTATCATGCATCGATCATAATTATATAAATACAAAATTAGATAATAAATTAATTAATACACAAAGATAACATTACTAACCATGTTATCAGTTCATACAATTCAAATACACCAACATATTTTTCTAATATACCTTTTCTTTCATGGTTAAAAATTTGTTTTGTAGAATGAGCTTATTTCTAAGCTCAGTTTTAAAACAGAAAATACATTAATATTCTTTGTTCTGAACTCTGAACTCTGACAGACAGTGTATTTTGTGAATTGAAAACATAATCACTGTAAGAAAAAATTAATATCATAGTATTCTATATCACTTATTTTGTAACCCCAAATCAAATTTTTAGTGTTAAAATGTGTTTTCCAAGTTTAACTTTTTCTAACAGATTAAATATTTCTTTCCAAAATTTATCAAGAAAGTGGCATGTAATAAAAAGTGTTCATAATCATCTGTAATATTACAGTGATTACAGTCTGAGTTTGGGCATATTTTCCATTGTTTTACTAAAACTTTGTTTGGAAGAATAAAATGTAAGAGTTTCCATCTGAACATTTTTAATTTATTTTCTTTCAAATAATTATGAACAAATTTTAGTATATTTTGAGCTTTATTTTCTATGTTCTAAAAATTTAGTAGTCTCTTCCATTTGTAAAAGCCAATTGGTATTTCTTTATCTTGGTATCCTTTGAACTTATTTGCTTCAATGTACTACTGCAACAGTTTGTCATCGCAACTCCTCTGAAACTACACAACAGAATTTCATGAAACTTTGTAGATAATAAGGACATACTATGTAGATGTGCATATTGACAGGAAATTATAATTCAATTTTTTTTTCTTATATCTATATATCGACAGGAAATTACATTTCAATTTTCTTTCTAGGAGTTACGCCCCTTTGAACTTATTTGCCTCAATGTACTTCTGCAACAGTTTGTTATCGCAACTCCTCTGAAACCACACAACAGAATTTCATGAAACTTTGTAGATAATAAGGACATACTATGTAGATGTGCATATTGACAGGAAATCATGATTAAATTTTTTTTTCTTACACTTATTTTATTTCTCAAATGACAATTTGGGGACGTGGGGTATGTGAGCGCGCTCACTAAGGTTCTTTAATTAACCAATACAGAGTTATCTACCTTTTGCATATTATATTTAATTTTAATTATCGCGTACCAGTGCAAACTCGTACCAATGTCAACTTGTACCACTTAAAGCAAACTTGTACCACTGCAAACTTGTAACACAGTTTATACATAGCATTGCAAACTCGTACCATATAAATAAGAAGATATGGTATGAGTGCCAATGAGAAAACTCTCCATCCAAGTCAAAATGTATAAAAAGTTAACAATTATAGGTCAAAGTACTGCCTTCAACACAGAGCCTTTGCTCACATCGAAAACAGAAAGCTATAAAGGGCCCAAAAATGACGTGTAAAACAATTCAAACAGGAAAACCAACAGTCTAATCTATATAAAAAACGAGAAACGAGAAACACCTATGAACCACACCAACAAACGACAACCACTGAACAACAGGCTCCTGACTTAGGACAGTTGCATAAAAATGCAACGGGTTTAAACATTTTAACATGTTTAACAGGCGCCAACCTTCACCTAACCTGAGACAACTCATTTAAATGCACTGAAATGGTGTTAAATGTAGAATATACATTTTAGATTTAACTGAATAATTCCATGATAAGCACATGATCATGATAAGTCTGTAAAAAGAATATAATTTGAAAGTCAAATTGACCAAATTGTAGTTGATTGTTTCTTGGCTAATTGGATGTATAAAACAGAGTAAGTTTGTTTTGATATGATTTTTTGTTTTGTGTCAAATTATCTTGAATAGTAGGCATGATAATGTAACAAAGAATAAGCTTCATTTTGATGCTTTATTGGTCACAATTTCATCAACATACATGCATATAGAATTCAGGAAAATCAATATTTTATAAAGATTTGCAAAAACTATTCATTAAACATTCTTACATTGTATATTTTGAATGGTACAAGTTTGCAGTGGTACAAGTTCGCAATGGTACAGGTTCACAGTGGTACGAGTTAAAATTGTTACGAATTGACTTTTAGTGGTATGAGTTGACATGGTACGAGTTTGCAATGGCACGAGTTGACTTGCTTCCATTACATCAGCCATATTGTTATAATTAAAAGTTAAAGTCAATTATTACATATACATAAGCATTTGAACTTAACAGATTTTCTTTGATTCTTGGCTTAAATTTCAGGAAAAGAAGGATTTCTTCATGGAAAAAAGATTGTATTACTAGAATCAGCCTCAGAGAAAAAGTTTGACCTACCAGCAGAATACAGCAATCGAACATGTGCTCTTAGTCCTGCTACTGTTAATCTTCTTAGTGGTACATGTATATATTGTTTGCATTAACAAGAAAATTCCATACAAAATGAGTTCAGAATTAAATACATGAAATATATGAGGTTGCAATGTAGATATATGTAATAATATCTACTGATATCTTATTTACATGTTTTGAATAGGCCAGATGTATGTATTTTTAAAAAATTTTGACACTGCAGGAAAAACTACATAAGTTTTTAAAGAAATTAGGATCATGAATATCAAAAATGTCAGTGAGGAAATGGGAATCAACCAGTATTACCGGTACTTATCACCATTGAACAATACTGCACACCACGAAATACCACTGAACACACGGTGACACCTCAATATATTGTTTTCTTTATTTTTATATTTGATTTACCTTCTTGACAAGTACGAATATGTTTATAAAATTGGGAATGGAAATGGGGAATGTGTCAAAGAGACAACAACCCGACCAAAGAGCAGAAAACAGCCCAAGACCACCAATGGGTCTTCAACACAGCAAGAAAATCCAGCACCCAGAGGCGGGCTTCAGCTGGCCCCTAAACAAAAATGTGTACTTGTTCAGTGAAAATGGACGTCACAATAAACTCAGAAACATATAAATGAACTAAAATTAAAAAATATACCAGACTAACAAAGGCCAGAGGCTCCTGACTTGGCACAGGCGCAAAAATGCGGCAGGGTTATAAAATGTTTTGTGAGATCTCAACCCTCCCCCTATACCTCTAGACAATGTAGAATAAACAAACACACAGCAATAGGCACAGTAAAACTCAGTTTAAAAGAAATCCGAGTCCGATGTCAGAATAGGTAACAGAAGAAACTAAGCAAAATGACAATGATACATAAATTAACAAAGGACTACTAGCAGTTATTGACAAGCCAGCTCCAAACCTCAATTAAACTGATTGAAAGATTATGTCTTCATCATATGAAAATCAAGCACAATCCCTCCCGTTAGGGGTTTAGTATCATACCATCATAAAATATATGAGAAGAACATAACCCGTATCATGTATTTATATACAAAATATTAAGATATTACCAGAGAACTATTATGAATGATAAATTTGCTGACCTCCAATGTGTTTCATAGTTTGCTCTTTGCAAATCCATTGACATAAATAGATTATGAGTTTTTAAATTAACATTTCATGTAAATGGCAAATAATTTCAAATGTTTGTCATTAGTTTCTGTCTGTTAAGAACATGATGAATGTTGATTTTAACATGTAGAAAACAGTTCTATCTGTACTGTTAGAATTTGCATAACTCTCAGCCATGAGTAAATCTCAAAAGACAGGAAGAAAATAAAAAAAAAACTAATAGCTGTTAAACAAGAAAAAAGGACTGATGTTATTCTAAAACTGCATGAATGGTAATAATATTAGCAAGTATTATGAATAATGATGCCAGTTTAAAAATATATATTAATGCCAATGAAATTAATTACTTTTGTGAATAAAAATTTCATACAGTAAAATGGTGTCGTGAAACATTTCAGCATTGTTCACCACTAAATTATTGTGTTTAAAACCTACTTTGTTTTGATAATTAGGTCTTGGAGTGTGGGATGAAATTCTACAAATGAGATGTCAACCAGTTAAAAGAATGCAGGTTTGTGATAAAATTAATTTTTAGTACTGTGTAAGACAATCCAATTTTCAGCTTGCCTGGTCTCAAAGGTCACTAAGAGTAAATAAACTCACTTGCTGTCTGTCATCCATCATGTGAATAAAACAGGATGTAGGGTATACATCAATGAATCAGCTGATCAATAACAAAAATAACCAAATGACATCGAGAGGTCAACATACAGTCCTCAACAATAGACAGGTGTTTAGAAAAAATTGTGACTAATTAAACAGAACTATCAAAGAAATACCATCTACATGATCAATATCAGATTCTCCAAATATCAAAAACATATTGTGATAGACAGCAACTTGCATGTTCCTGACTTATGATAAAACTCAGCTGATGAACTTTCCCCCTTTTTAATATCTATCAGTGGTTCAGCAATAGGTACAGGTACATTAAAGACCATACAATAAAAATCAGTATAGGAAAAGCATACAATGCTTAGATATAAATGATATGATAGATAACAAAAAGGTGCAAATAGTACAAACAACGAAATAACAAATGATATTATACCTGGTCAAAGAATGAAAGCAAGTTTGTGAAGCATTGATTGAATTTTTGCTCTATTTCCTTTGGCTTTTTTCTGTCTTACATTGACTCATGGGTTTTAATTGCGCCCTTGGTAAATTCTTACTTTAAAAGAATGAATATGAAATATAGATCAGATTGCAGTAGTACTGGTAGTAAACTGTTATAATACCCTACCACTGGATGTTAAACACCAATCAATCATTCCATATAATACCTTTCACCTAGTTGAAAACTAAGTTATAAGTCTAACTGTTGCTAGGGGCCATCTTAAACTTGCAGTGAGGTGAGATTTTTGTTTTGCTCCATGTTAAAGGCAATAAAAGTGCTGTTGTTTTATGTGTGTTTTTTTGCTGTGCATCTACTGATTTTGTGTCATTGATGGATATTCAATATCCTTTGTTTTTCTTTTATACAATTGAAATTATATGACCATATAAAATATCGTATCAACTTATGCTATGTATTGCCACTGTAAAAATGAAATATACAAATTATCAATAAATAGCAATAATTCTTTATAAGATATTGAGACAGTTTATAAAGGCCAAATAAAGTGTAAAATGTTTTGTGAATAAAATGAATAAAAATTTGTGGCAAGAATTGCCATCATTCTATAGTTTGGCCTCTATAGGTTTCCTAAAAATCTATTGGCATCTTTAATTGTGCTGTACTTTAAACCATTTCTAAATATAGAACCTTATTTAATAAACTGGACTTCCGAGAATATTTATTTTTAATTTTCTCAATTGTTAGTACAATGTGTATCAAGTGTATGTTCAACTATTGATGCATAGTATTAAATTTCCAATAGCCTCATAAATATGATTGTAGTCATATAGTTTTCTGTAAACAGGAAAGATTAAAAAAAGAATTTATAAAAAAAATGAAAAATACAGTTATATCAAATGTTAATTAGCATGGTTTGAGAATACATTCTGTGCTGTTGTTTTTCAGCATTAATTGTATGATAATCATGTACCTGTAATAAAATTCAATATTTTACAGGTTTGGGATTCATGTTCAGACTCTATAATCACTTTCAACAATGATGATTTAAATGATAATCTGGCTTACATTGTTGAAAATGATGTGATTCTAGAAGCAGTAAAAAGAAGCCTACCTAAATCACACAATCTCAACATAAAATACAACACATCAGCCAAGTCATATATAATACCTGGTATTACCCCAGGGCATGATGGTCTGGACCAGAACTCTTGGGTAACAGTTCAACTGAATGATGGTAGTGAAATAAAGACAAAATTGCTGGTTGGTATTTACATTGGATTCGTATATACTGCATGTATTAGTCAGAAAAATTATGCAATTAAGCCAAGTATGCTTATACTTATGTCAGGGTCAGTAATGTTTTTGGCTGACTTATTTCTTTAAAAGATAATTGTCAAGTCAGGCAAATATGATCTTTTTGGAAGTTAGATTTGTTCATTTCCACCAAACATAAGTGTAGTTTTTAACTGAAAAATTACATAATTCAGCTTTAATCAATTTTTATGCAGGCACATGATTTGTATATTTTTGGATTACTCTAATATTAATACCCCATTTGTGTACTTTACATATGTGTGTGTGGTATTACAGATTGGAGCAGACGGTATGAACTCTACAGTAAGAAAAACTTGCGAATTTCACACATTGAGGTCAGATTATGGTCAATCTGGACTTGTTGCAACACTAAAACTAACAGGGGTATGTATAAAACATAGTGAGAAAAAGAAAATCCTGTGAGGTAGAAAAAAAACCCATCCAGATGAAATAGGGAATGATTTAAATAATTCAATAAAAAAGCTTTGATATGTAGCAACTTAAAGATATGCATCCTTAGTTGGAAACCCAGTGCCTATGACACATTGCTCATGCAGATAATGAGCAAGTATAATCATTACCTGTCTTGATTATGATAACTATTATCTTTGTACCTAGTAACCATTACACACAGAAATTGTATTAAAGACATTTGTACTGGTATGTTAACCTATGAAAATTACATGCACTTTTAAACTAATTGCTTTGAGATAATGGGGCCCAATTTTTGAAATATGATGATACCAATATTTATAGTTTTGCCTTTTTTAATGGGCTATTTCTGGACATCTGAAATTGTACTTTAGTATAAAACTTATCTGCTTCTTTCTTGCAGTCTTTACATTTGTTGCCAAACTGGAATGTTACAATCTTTATTTTATAGGATACAGAAAATAATGTTGCCTGGCAAAGATTTTTACCTACAGGACCTATTGCAATGCTACCTGTAAGTTTATCTATTGATTGTTCAATCTTTTTATGACTTTAACCTGGTTCAAATGGCATCAAAACCTATTGCCTTTCATTAAAAATTTTAGTGTTTCTATTTATGTAAAAATAAGGATAATTTAGTCTGCTTAAACTTCTCAAGCTGATTTGAATAAAATTCAGTGAGGAATAATGAATGGAAGATATCTTCCTTCATTCTGATCAGATGTAAGGTATGACGTAACAGGCTTTATTTTTTTGTTTTATGTTTATCCAAATATGACCCAAAACTTGCAGACTTTCCTTTCTAAACCATTTCTTTTCTGAATTATTATTTACTATTAAATATTTATTTCGACCAAATTTAGAAAGAGAAAAATCTGTTCCAAAATAAGTTAGGTGTTTTTTAATGTTAAGCTATGAACTGCCTTATTCTAATGCAGTTGGTTTGGAACAATAACTTTCATTGGATGTTGACAAATATTTTGAAGGGTTAGATTTCACATTCTACCAGTCCGTAATGCCACCATTTTGAATTTCAAATTTCTTTGGTATGAAATTCCAAAAAAAATAAAAACCAAAAAGTCACATTTTGTGCCTCAAAATCCTTTTTTTGTCAATTTTTAAACCATTCAGAAGTGTATGAAAAGTTTAGATACGTCTAGTGATTATGTTTGACATTTGGAGTATACCTATGATGTCAGATTGTTTAGATGTCAAAGACAATGAAACAATTTTTCAGATTTTTTCATTCATGGCATTTTTAAGCCAAAATATTTACTAAAATTTTATTTATTTCAATGTGTGGCATTAGATTGGAGATAAATGTATTGTATTGTAAGCTTGGTCTTTGTAAAACTTGATTTTACTGTCTCAAATATCCGTTTACCTTGCTCCGCTGCGTGTCACACTATTGATTTTATCACATTTGTATAATTAAACATTATTTTGCAACATTTTTTCATAAGAAATTCAGTATGTTCATTGGACAACATAAGCTTTAAATCTAAATACAGTCGACTCTCCTTATCTCGAAGTCAGCCGGACTAGAGAAATATTTTGAGATACCAGTAGTTCGATCTTAGCATTTTTCAAGTTATTTAAAGTTGACAGAATTGTTCATTCTCATATGCAAGAGATTTTAGAAAATTTAGATTTCTTTTCATTTTCTTTTATCTCAATCTATTTTTGCAAGAGAAAAATACAAAAAGATTTAAGACACTGATTGATTAGTTTTTGGGTGATCACCAACAGAAGTCTTAATCCCCACTTTATACACATCCAAGCTCATTAGTGTATGATTAAGATTAATTGTTTTTAAAACATTTTAAATAATTTTTCATAAACTATAACAATGTATCACTAATTATTCATCATGGTGATTAAAGATAATTTTAGGTAAACACACTTTGAAAAAGCATGTCATAAATCAATACCATGGTCAGTGACCTGAAATTTAATTACACGTGTATTGTCAGATTAACTCTTCAATCCATTTAAATCCCAGATGTCATGTTTTGACATATGTGTATTAGTTCGAGATAAATAATGAATTTTGAATGATTTTGTTATCCTTGGGACCGTAAATTTAGTTCGAGTTAACCAAAATTTCAACTCATCCAATTTCAACTCATCAGGAGTTGAAATACATATATTTATGTGAAACAAAGTTTGGGACCACCAGAAAACTTCGACTCATCTGAAATTTCGAGTCAACCGAATTTTGAGACGAGTGTTGACTGTATATTAAGTGTTTTTGTTGAGCCTGCGACTTCTGTCGCAGAAAGCTTGACATAGGGATAGTGATCGGGCGGCAGTGACAGTCGCAGCAGCGGCAGCATTAACTTAATTCTTAAAAGCTTAATATTTCAGAAGGTAGAAGACCTGGATGCTTCATATTTTGTATATAGATGCCTTATGTTATGAAGTTTCTGTCTGTCATATGTCCTTTGTCCTTGACCTCATTTTCATGGTTCAGTGACTACTTGAAAAAAAAGTTATGATTTTTTGTAATGTTAATTTCTCTCTTATTATGAGTAATAGGATAACTATATTTGGTATGTGCATACCTTGCACGGTCCTCATGCCTGTCAGACAGTTTTCACTTGACCTCAACCTCATTTCATAGATCAGTGAACAAGGTTAAGTTTTCGTGGTCAGGTCCATATCTCAGATACTATAAGCAATAAGTCTACTATATTGGTGTATGTAATGATTGTAAGGTGTACATGTCAAACTGGCAGGTGTCATCTGACCTTGACCTCATTTTCAGGGTTCAGTGGTTGAAGTTAAGTTTTT
Source organism: Mytilus coruscus (assembly GCA_017311375.1). Taxonomy (NCBI): domain Eukaryota; kingdom Metazoa; phylum Mollusca; class Bivalvia; order Mytilida; family Mytilidae; genus Mytilus; species Mytilus coruscus. Next base: position 77,694,747 of record CM029599.1, on the reverse strand, counting down.
GTGTTTTGGTCTGTTTTTCTAATACTATATGCAATAGGTCAGATATATTTGGTGTATGGAAATATTTTACGATGTACATGTCAGTCTGGCATGTTTTATTTGACCTTGACGTTATTTTCACGGTCCATTGCTTTTTGTTAAGTTTTTGTGTTTTGGTCTGTTTTTCCTAAACTATTAAGCAATAGGTCAACTATATTTGGCGTATGGAATGATTGTAAGGTTTATATGTCTGTCTGGCAGGTATCATCTGACCTTGACCTCATTTTCATGGTTCCTTGGTCAGTGTAAGTTTTTCCTGGTTAAGTTTGTTTCTTAAATACTATATTTGACACCTCAACTATATTTGATTCATGGAATGATTGTAAAGTGTAGATGTCTGCCTGGCAGCTGTTCATATGACCTTGACCTCATATTCATGGTTCATTGGTCAATATAAAGTTTTCATGGTTTGGTCTGTTTCTTGTATGCTATAAGCAATAGGTCAACTATATTCACTGTATGGAATGATTGTAAGGTGTACATGTATTTCTGGCTTGGCTTATCTGACCTTGACATTTTTTTCTTGGATCATGTTAAGTTGATGTGACACTTGTAGTAAAACTTTATATTTTTGGCTATCAACATAAAATCAATAGTAGTAAAGCAGGCGAGACATTACAGCGTGTGCACTCTTGTTACTTGGTCCCATTTTGTTTGTTTTGTACATAAATGACCTTCCAATACACATCAAAAACTGCCATACAGACTTGTATGCTGATGACACAACTATGCATACATCAGGAAAGAGTATTGCTGATATGCAATTAAAAGTATTGATTCAAGAAAATTACTTTATAATGGCTATATTCTCCCACTGATTATTGTTGTATTATTTGGAGTGGTTGTGCTAAAAATTAGCTAGTCAGAATAAAAAAATTGCAGAAAAGGGCTGCAAGACTTATTTTAGATGCTGATCCACTTTCATCATCAGCTCCACTGTTTAAACAGCTTGGGTGGATGACAGTAGAGAACAGAATCTCATACCACAAATCTGTTTTGATGCAGAAATGCCTTAAGAACGAAGCCCCTATATATCTCACTGAAAAATTTAAAGAAATGCCAGAAATAAACCAATATTGTTTGAGGAATGCGTCTTGCAAAAATTTACAAGTTCCAAAAGCCAAAACAGAGCTGTATAAGAAATCTTTTATATATTCAGCATCTATTTTATGGAATAATTTACCAATATCCCTGAAAAAATCAACCTCAAGTACAAGCTCATTCAAAAAAGATTTAAAAAATTACTTGTTGGAACATTAAGAAGCTGTGTAATTTTATATGTATAATAATTTTCACACACTTACTCAAACTTAAGATATTGTAGAGGTAATTTGAATGATGCCAATACTATATGAATTTGTAATTATACCCCACGCAACGAGTTGCGGAGGGTATAATGTTTTTGACCCGTCCGTCCGTCAGTCCTGTTTCTTGTCATCGCAACTCCTCTCAAACCACACAACAGAATTTCACGAAACCTTTTTAGATAATAAGGACATACTATGTAGTTGTGCATATCGACAGGAAATTACGATTCAATTCTTTTTCTAGGAGTTACGCCCCTTTGAACTTATTTACTTTAATGTACTACTGCAACAGTTTGTCATAGCAACTCCTCTCAAACCACACAACAGAATTTCATGAAACCTTTTCAGATAATAAGGACATACTATGTAGATGTGCATATTGACAGGAAATTACGATTCAATTTTTTTTCCAGGAGTTATGCCCCTTTGAACTTATTTGCCCAATATACTACTGCAACCTTTTGTCATCGCAACTCCTCTCAAACCACACAACAGAATTTCATGTAACCTTTTCAGATAATAAGGACATACTACGTAGATATGCATATCGACAGGAAATTATGATTCAATTTTTTTTCCAGGAGTTACGCCCCTTTGAACTTATTTGCCCAATATACTACTGCAACCTTTTGTCATCGCAACTCCTCTCAAACCACACAACAGAATTTCATGAAACCTTTTCAGATAATAAGGACATACTATGTAGATGTGCATATTGACAGGAAATTATGATTTTTTTTTTTTTTCTGATACAACTTTTTTTCTTACACTTATTTTATTTCTCCAATGACAATGTGGGGACGTGGGGTATGTGAGCGCGCTCACTAAGGTTCTTTCATTTTTACCTGTTTTGAAAATTGTATATTTCATAACAATTTTTTATTTCATTTTTTCATATATGTGTGTTTGTTTGATATTTCGTAATTGTTTGTTATATTTCATTGTATTTTTCATAAGGGCCTCAGGGAAGATTAGTTTTATAGCTAACTGTGTAACCCTCTTTACATAAAGAATTATTATTATATTATTATAATTGTTATATGTTTCGTGCAAATAGGCTTATGCCATTTGCTATTTAAAACCAAGTTGTATAATAGAAATCAATTTTCTCTGAATTATAAGCTTTCCAACACAGACAGTTGTTTGATATGGACTACGACAACAGAGAATGCCAAACATCTGAAACAGTTATCAGAGGATAGCTTTATAGATGCTGTGAATGATGCTTTTGTAAGTTTTGATATTGATGTTAACTAAGGGACTTCTTAAAAACATTCTAAGAATGCTCATAGTTTTTTTAAGCCAAACTAATTTCCTGAGCATGCAGATATAGAAATAATTCTTCTTTGAATTCTTAAAACCCATTAGGTCTTTGTAACATTCTTGTTTAATATCACTGTGTTATGCAATGCTAAATCCTCTCATCTTTTATTATTTTTTTTACACTGGGAAAAGCATTTAACTAAAAATGCCCATGATATAATAAAAAAATTCAGATATTTGTTATGAGTTTTCTCATCTGAGTAGCGTTTTTGTAACTTTCCTTTAAAGGTATCAGTTCCATGTTTAACATAATGATTATATAAAAATATTGAACATCACTTTATAACTGATCAGTGCAAATGTAAAATGGGTTTTGCGTACAGTGACGTATAGTTGCCAACTATGTCATTTGATCTCTAGTGGAAAATGGTCTAATTAGCAATGATACCACATTTTCTTATTTTTTAGCTCACCTGGCCCGAAGGGCCAAGTGAGCTTTTCTCATCACTTGGCATCCGTCGTCCGTCGTCATTAACTTTTACAAAAATCTTCTCCTCTGAAACTACTGGGCCAAATTTAATTACTTGGCCACAATCATCCTTGGGGTATCTAGTTTAAAAATTGTGTCCGGTGACCAAGCCAACCAACCAAGATGGCCGCCATGGCTAAAAATAGAACATAGAGGTAAAATGTAGATTTTGGCTTATATCTCTAAAACCAAAGCATTTAGAGCAAATCTGACGGGGTAGAATTGTTTATCAGGTCAAGATCTATCTACCCTGAAATTTTCAGATGAATCGGACAACCCGTTGCTGGGTTGCTGCCCCTGCATTGGTAATTTTAAGGAAATTTTGCCGTTTTTGGTAATTATCTTAAATATTATTATAGATAGAGATAAACTGTAAACAGCAATAATGTTCAGCAGAGTAAGGAGTTATTGCCCTTTAAAGTCAATTTTTAACAATTTTTTGTAAATTTTTGTTATCTTTTACAAAAATCTTCTCCTCTGAAACTAGTAAGACAAATTTAACCAAACTTGATCACAATCATCATTAGGGTATCTAGTTTAAAAAATGTGTCCGATTACCCCGCCTGCCAACCAACATGGCTAAAAATAGAACTATGGGTAAAATGCAGTTTTTGGCTTATATCTCTGAAACTAAAGCATTAAGAGCAAATTTGACATCTGTAACAATGTTCATCAGGTTAAGATCTATCTGCCCTGAAATTTTCAGACGAATCAGACAACCCGTTGTTGGGTTGCTGCCCCTGAATTGGCAATTTTAAGGAAATTTTGCAGTTTTTGGTTATTATCTTGAATATTATTAGAGATAAACTGTAAACAGCAATAATGTTCAGCAAAGTAAGATCTACAAATAAGTCAACATGACCAAAATGGTCAGTTGACCCCTTAAGGAGTTATTGCCCTTTAAAGTCAATTTTTAACAATTTTTGGTAAATTTTTGTAATCTTTTACAAAAATCTTCTCCTCTGAAACAACTGAGACACTTAACCATTTAACCAAACTTGGTCACTATCGTCATTAGGGTATTTAGTTTAAAAAATGTGTCTGATGACCCTTCCTGCCAACCAACATGGCAGACATGGCTAAAAATAGAACATAGGGGTAAAATGCAGTTTTTGGCTTATATCTCTGAAACTAAAGCAAAGGTATAACGGTTGCATTGATTTATGCATCAATTGTGAATAAAAATATCAGGTGAGCGACACAGGTTCCTTGGAGCCTCTAGTATATTTTACCCAAATATATACCTATCAAATGGTAATCCTTTGCTAATAGATGCAGATTTTTTATTTTACATGTTTAACAATTCTGTTCATAGTTCCCTTGTCGTATCAAGAAACATTTTTTGTATATGATCACTTATTGTAGATTCCTTTAGTTCCTGTTGAATTTACATCTTATTTTGTTTTATTTGATATTGACCTCTAAAAAGATTATACTATGAAATGCAAAAATAACATCACTTTGCCAGCTTTAATCGCTTCATATTAGATGTTTTAAATATTATTCCAATGGTTATATAAAATTACATGAGTTAAAAAAAGTACAACTTTCAATCTGGATTTAGATGCACCCATTTTTAGCTATAGTTCAAAGGTAAATTTTAGTTTATTATTTCATTACAGTGGCATGATAGGGACATGAACTCTTTAGCAATATCAGCTGGAGGAATACTTAATGGTGTACTTAATAATATCTTACCAGGTAAGAAATAACATTACTGTTTTCTGTCTTCCTGACATCATTATCAGCCTTAAAATTTTGTTAATCTAATTATTTAAAATGTAATTTTTCCCTAAAAGAGTTCTCAGAAAAATTTCATCTGTTACATTAATTTAAATTTCCAGTTCTTAGTTGTAATTGATGAACAATTATTGTTTGTGTTTGTTATAATTTTACTTATTTTAAGTTTTCATCTGAAAGGTTTTAATATAATATAAATTTTATATCCATTTCATTTTTCTTAAATATACAGAGCTATGCTTAATGCACATTGATTTTACTGTTCAGGAGTTATGTCCCTTGAATTGTCTGAAACTGGTAACAGCAGTTTAAAAAAAATCAGTGCCAACTTTTTTATTGTTTACCATTACTGCATGATATATTAGCTTGTTAGCTAGGGTTTTTACAATTGATAGGAGGAGCCTCTTCTTCAAGACAGTTACCACCCACTGTAGTAGGTATAGCAGCCAACAGTAGAGCAGCATTTCCATTAGGTCTTCTCCATTCCTCGTCATATGCAGGCCACAGAGTAGCCTTAATTGGGTAGGTTTTAGGTTTTATTATTATGCTTTCTGCTGTTAAAATATGTCTGATATCATAATGTAAATTCACATTTTATAGAGTATAATAAGTAACAATAAATAATTCACAGTGGAATGAAAATATCTCCTTTTTATGCCCCCGCCGTAGCAGAGGTGGCATTAAGTTTTACCCTTGTCCGTCTGTATGTACATACGTCCGTCAGTACGTCCCAAAGTAGGTTTCCGTTCTCTAACTTAAGTTTGCATCAACCAAATGTTATGAAACTTATACACAAAGTTTTTTACCACATAATACAGATCAAGTTCGAAATTGGGTGGTGTCACTCTTACCGTTCTTGAGTTATGTCCGTTTATAAACATAAAATTGCTGAATTTTGTGTTTCCGTTCTCTAACTTAAGTTTGCATCAACCAAATGTTATGAAACTTATACACAAAGTTTTTTACCACATAATACAGATCAAGTTCGAAATTGGTAGTCGTCACTTTTACTGTTCTTGAGTTATGTCCCTTTATAGACATAAATACTGCTGAATTTTTGTTTTCATTCTCTAACTTAAGTAAGCCTCAACCAAATGTAATGAAACTTATAAACAATACTTATTACCACAAAACTCAGATCAAGTACAAATTTGGTAGCGTCACTCCTACCATCTTCAGTTATGTCCCTCCATAACATTATATGATATGCAAGCGGGGCATCATCTGTGTCCCATGGACACATTCCACATTTATTTTTTATTGTTTTGGTTCTGGGTTTCTCATCTTACAGTTGTTTTAAGGTCTTGTTTTTTGTGGTAAATAATTCTCTATTATAAAGGAACTTGAAAAAAAACAATCATTTTATTTGGTCTTAAGTGGTGGTTTTCATTTAGAAGTCAAATCAATTACACTTATAAATAAATTTATTAACATACATGTCAGTAACATACATTCTCAAATTGACTACAATCGGAACATTAATTCAAGCACTACATTTTTTATCGTTTAAAATAGTTATGGTTCAAATCAAGCACTAGAGGTACAAATATTTAAAAAAGTAAGTCTATCTGTAGTAAAAACTAAAAAAATCTTCATGAGCAGATTCCATTACAAGTGGCAGTCTTCTTGGTATAAGTTGTCGTAGATCTTTGGGAACCTTCTGATTCAACTTAATACGAAGGTCTTTTGGTCCAGTTTGTTTCTTCTCAATCAGGAATGTTCGCAAATCTTGAACAGAGTTAGAACTGTGCTTAGTTGTTCTCTTCTTATGGTGTCTTCTGTGTTTACGGTTGCGTCTTCTCCTGCTGCTAGATGAGTGGTTGTTGTTATCTGTTTGTTTCTGACCAAGTCTAGAGAACACGCTGACATGAGACTGAGAGGCTGATGTTCTAATCTCCTCCTTGATGTTGGTCTCTTGTTTAATGTTTTGTACTGTTGGCTTTACATCCATCGGTTCTTCGTTAATGGTTACTTGGGTAGAAGCAATGGTGTTGCTAACTGGTTCCTGTTTGATGTTTGCAGTATAATCCATTGGCTCCTCTTTGGTGGCTTGTGAAGCAGGACCATTACCAAAGTGTAGTATAAGGAATTGACCAGTAGGTGCTGTTCTAGTATGGTAGGTGTGTTGTAGTCCCTCTGGTAATGAGGTCAGATAGTCATGGATAGAAGCTTGTACTGACTGGTAGTGTGCCATCTTGACAAAGATTGCTGATAGAAACTGTATAATGCTTCTGTCTGGGGTACATGGGATTTTTATCATAAAGTGTTGTAAAAACAATAAATGTGATTGGTTAATGAAATAAACACAGTTCACTCCCATTCTTCCAATAGCTTTTGTTTAGTAAGATTCTTTGGCTGATGACAGCTTGGGTATTACAAACAGATATACAGATATCCTGATTAATTAATTACAATTAAAGAACACTAATTTTATTTTATCTGTTTGTTAGCTTGGGTAAATCAAAAGCAATTAAACTTATTTTTCTTTATTTTGTTACAATTTACCAATAGTTATTTTCAAAACAGTTAAGTTAATTATCACTGATTAGTTCATAATCAAATTTTCAAAGTTAATTAAGATTTTTAAATATTTTGAGACATTTTGTTTATTGTATACTTGTACATTAATTAGGTTTCAAAATAAGAAATTTTAGCAATAAAAATAACTTTAAAATAATTAAATGATTGTCATTATTCGTCTGTGCCGCAGTCCCTCTCTTAAATATTCTTTTATATATATTATAAATCTCCTTAATATGCTCTATATAATCCACTCAATAATATTGTCTTCTTAAATCACTGGACCAATTTCAGCAAATCTTTTACTGAAATAAAGTTGGTGATTTTTGTTCCTGCCAATAAACAGACATGGCAACCATTGCTAAAAGTAACATAAGAATAAAATGCATTGATTGTCTGATATCTTGAATACCATGATAGATGGAGAAAATCTGTTTAGGTCAATGCTAAGAATGTCAAGATTTTCCTCTTTTCTATTTCAACAAAAATTTCCAGATGACTCCCTATATGAGTCGTTGCCTAAAAGACAAATTTTTTAACTAAGTTTTGCCTAATATCTTAAAAACTTAATAGATAAGAAGAAACTGTAAACAGCAAAATTGACAAGAATGACTTTGGATGACTCTCTGTAGGAGTTATTACCCTTAAATGACAAATTTTACTTATTATCTAGCTTTTGCCATTTATGTTGAAAAATAATAGTTAAGTAGAAATAGTAAACAGCAAAATTATCAGCAATACAAGATTTACCAGTATTCCAAAATGACCGAATCCATTAAATGATATCTTATGGTAGATATTGCCCTTAAATAAGGAATTTTACAATTTTTTCTTAGTTTTTCCTCTTATCTCCACTACTACAATAGACAGGTAAAATCTTAATAAAGCAAAAAAAATCATCAATACAAGATCTACAAAAATGAAAATATGGCAAAATCCATTGGATGACTCTGTGTATGAGTAATAAGGGCCCCGCCTAGTGGCGGGTCGCCCTATAGTGATCAGTCTGTCTGTCCTTCCATCTTTCCGTCCGTCCGTAACAAATTGTGTGAGCTCTATATATAGAGAACTGTTATATTTTCATACTTTATACTTGACATGTATGTTAACCAACACCAGAGGGTGTGTCATAATGTTTGTACAACTTCATAGGTCAAAGTTCAAGGTCAGCAGGGCCCACAGAGATGGCTCCCATCTCAATGATGTCTAGTTACCCTTAAATGACAATGTTCAACAAATTTTAAAGTTTTTTCTATAATTTAAATTTTGTCAGGCAAGAGATTCTGGCTCTCTATGATTCTCTTGTTAATTAATGCATTCATTTTAAATTCACTAAGTAAACGCTATTCAACAGGGGAAAAAAAATGTTTCTCACTTATAATCCTGTATGCACGTTTTTTTTATGCCCCCACTGTAGCGGAGGGGGCATTAAGTTTTACTCTTGTCTGTCTGTATGTACGTAGGTCCCAAAATTGGTTTCTGTTCTCTAACTTGAGTTTGCCTCAACCAAATGTTATGAAACTTATACACAATGCTTATTTACACATAACACAGATCAAGTTTGAATTTTGGTGGCATCACTGTTTTAGAGTTATGCCCTTTATTAATGGAAAAATTGCAAAATCTTTAGTTTCCGTTCTCTAACTTAAGTTTGCCTCAACCAAATGATATGAAACTTACACACAATGCTTATTACATCTAAATACAGATCAAGTTTGAATTTTGGTAGCGTCACTCTAACCATTCTAGAGTTATGCCCCTTTATAAATGGAAAAATTGCAAAATTTTTAGTTTCCATTCTCTAATTTAAGTTTACCTCAACAAAATGTTATGAAACTTATACACAATGCTTATTACCACAAAACACAGATCAAGTTTGAATTTTGGTGGCATCACTTAAACGGTTCTAGAGTTATGTCCCTTTATAATAGAAAAATTGCTAAATTTTTAGTTTCCGTTCTCTAACTTAAGTTTGCCTCAACCAAATGTTATGAAACTTTTACACAATGCTTATAAAGAATTCATCTATTTTGAAAAAAAGAATTATTTGATTAATCCTAAATTTCAGACCAGTTGTTAAGTTATAAGTCAAGTCTATAACTGTAAGAATAAATAGCTATTTCATGTTTTAAATACAAATAATTTCATTGACTATAGATATCATTTGTACAGTTTTTTTCCTATTGTTGCTTTGCATTAGATCATTATAATTCTGCATGTATATGGTATGTTGATAGTTATAGAGACCAGCAAAGATTAAAATTAAATAAGGACAATTGACAAAACCCAAAAAGCAGGGTAGATTGTATTTCACAACTTTTAAAATTTGATTTATAAATTATTTTTCAGAGATGCTGCACATAGAATTCATCCTCTTGCAGGTCAGGGTGTGAACCTAGGTTTTGGAGATGTAGCATGTCTTAGAAATTTGTTAGTCGAAGCAGTTAAGAATGGAACTGATTTAGGTATTTACTGATAAAACTATAAAGAAAAATAAAGAATAAATCTCAGTTCACTAGTAATAGAAAAAAAAATTTTCAAGTGGATTGCACTATTCTTTATTTACAGAAAGATGTCTGAATGTTATGAAGGCTTGAAAATTCCTACAATCACAAAACAAGTAGAGAAATTGATGATTACTTTTGAATCAGTTTTACAGCACTTAACTCATATGAAATGTTTAGAGTGTCTTTACTTTTATCCTTTATAATGTTTTCTATTCAAATGAAAACTGAGCAGATAATCAGTTAAATTCAGAATAAGAACATTTTAGTATTATTATTATGATCTATGGTGATTAATGCTTAATGAAAAAAATGAACGACTGTTGATGTTGATTTTAAAGTTCAAACAAAGACGCCATTCCTTAATGACAAGCTATTATGGCTCCAAGATCAACCAGGTCTCTGCTCTTAATGAAATATGATGTGTACTTGGTAGATGGTCATGTACATCCAAAGCATGCTTGTGAACTTTTCAAATTCTATGGTTTTGAATGAATATTAATGTGCTAAAATAAATGTTTAACTCTTCTGAATGTCTTTTTTATGGTATTCATTTTTTTCGTGAATTGGTATTTCAAGTATCAGGTAAAAACCTCTCATGTGGGATATCCATCAATAAAATGAGAAATTAAGAAGGCTGCTACAGTCTGTTTTCTGAAACTGACATACATCCATATTCAGTATGCAGATGCAGCTTGGAAAGGTTTATTTTAGATGAGCCAGACAATTAATAAAGTTGGTGATTTTGTTCCTGCCAATAAACAGACATGGCAACCATTGCTAAAAGTAACATAAGAATAAAATGCATTGATTGTCTGATATCTTGAATACCATGATAGATGGAGAAAATCTGTTTAGGTCAATGCTAAGAATGTCAAGATTTTCCTCTTTTCTATTTCAACAAAAATTTCCAGATGACTCCCTATATGAGTCGTTGCCTAAAAAGACAAATTTTTTTAACTAAGTTTTTGCCTAATATCTTGAAAACTTAATAGATAAGAAGAAACTGTAAACAGCAAAATTGACAAGAATGACATTGGATGACTCTCTGTAGGAGTTATTACCCTTAAATGACAAATTTTTACTTATTATCTAGCTTTTGCCATTTATGTTGAAAAAAATAATAGTTAAGTAGAAATAGTAAACAGCAAAAATTATCAGCAATACAAGATTTACCAGTATGCCAAAATGACCGAATCCATTAAATGATATCTTATGGTAGATATTGTCCTTAAATAAGGAATTTTTACTTTTTTTTCTTAGTTTTTTCCTCTTATCTCCACTACTACAATAGACAGGTAAAATCTTAATAAAGCAAAAAAAATCATCAATACAAGATCTACAAAAATGAAAATATGGCAAAATCCATTGGATGACTCTGTGTATGAGTAATAAGGGCCCCGCCTAGTGGCGGGTCGCCCTATAGTGATCAGTCTGTCTGTCCTTCCATCTTTCCGTCCGTCCGTAACAAATTGTGTGAGCTCTATATATAGAGAACTGTTATATTTTCATACTTTATACTTGACATGTATGTTAACCAACACCAGAGGGTGTGTCATAATGTTTGTACAACTTTATAGGTCAAAGTTCAAGGTCAGCAGGGCCCACAGAGATGGCTCCCATCTCAATGATGTCTAGTTACCCTTAAATGACAATGTTCAACAAATTTTAAAGTTTTTTCTATAATTTAAATTTTGTCAGGCAAGAGATTCTGGCTCTCTATGATTCTCTTGTTAATTAATGCATTCATTTTAAATTCACTAAGTAAACGCTATTCAACAGGGGAAAAAAAATGTTTCTCACTTATAATCCTGTATGCACGTTTTTTTTATGCCCCCACTGTAGCGGAGGGGGCATTAAGTTTTACTCTTGTCTGTCTGTATGTACGTAGGTACCAAAATTGGTTTCTGTTCTCTAACTTGAGTTTTCCTCAACCAAATGTTATGAAACTTATACACAATGCTTATTTACACATAACACAGATCAAGTTTGAATTTTGGTGGCATCACTTCGTTTTAGAGTTATGCCCCTTTATTAATGGAAAAATTGCAAAATCTTTAGTTTCCGTTCTCTAACTTAAGTTTGCCTCAACCAAATGATATGAAACTTACACACAATGCTTATTACATCTAAATACAGATCAAGTTTGAATTTTGGTAGCGTCACTCTAACCATTCTAGAGTTATGCCCCTTTATAAATGGAAAAATTGCAAAATTTTTAGTTTCCATTCTCTAATTTAAGTTTACCTCAACAAAATGTTATGAAACTTATACACAATGCTTATTACCACAAAACACAGATCAAGTTTGAATTTTGGTGGCATCACTTAAACGGTTCTAGAGTTATGTCCCTTTATAATAGAAAATTGCTAAATTTTAGTTTCCGTTCTCTAACTTAAGTTTGCCTCAACCAAATGTTATGAAACTTTTACACAATGCTTATAAAGAATTCATCTATTTTGAAAAAAAGAATTATTTGATTAATCCTAAATTTCAGACCAGTTGTTAAGTTATAAGTCAAGTCTATAACTGAAAGAATAAATAGCTATTTCATGTTTTAAATACGAATAATTTCATTGACTATAGATATCATTTGTACAGTTTTTTCCTATTGTTGCTTTGCATTAGATCATTATAATTCTGCATGTATATAGTATGTTGATAGTTATAGAGACCAGCAAAGATTAAAATTAAATAAGGACAATTGACAAAACCCAAAAAGCAGGGTAGATTGTATTTCACAACTTTTAAAATTTGATTTATAAATTATTTTTCAGAGATGCTGCACATAGAATTCATCCTCTTGCAGGTCAGGGTGTGAACCTAGGTTTTGGAGATGTAGCATGTCTTAGAAATTTGTTAGTCGAAGCAGTTAAGAATGGAACTGATTTAGGTATTTACTGATAAAACTATAAAGAAAAATAAAGAATAAATCTCAGTTCACTAGTAATAGAAAACAAAATTTTCAAGTGGATTGCACTATTCTTTATTTACAGAAAGATGTCTGAATGTTATGAAGGCTTGAAAATTCCTACAATCACAAAACAAGTAGAGAAATTGATGATTACTTTTGAATCAGTTTTTACAGCACTTAACTCATATGAAATGTTTAGAGTGTCTTTACTTTTATCCTTTATAATGTTTTCTATTCAAATGAAAAACTGAGCAGATAATCAGTTAAATTCAGAATAAGAACATTTTAGTATTATTATTATGATCTATGGTGATTAATGCTTAATGAAAAAAAATGAACGACTGTTGATGTTGATTTTTAAAGTTCAAACAAAGACGCCATTCCTTAATGACAAGCTATTATGGCTCCAAGATCAACCAGGTCTCTGCTCTTAATGAAATATGATGTGTACTTGGTAGATGGTCATGTACATCCAAAGCATGCTTGTGAACTTTTCAAATTCTATGGTTTTGAATGAATATTAATGTGCTAAAATAAATGTTTAACTCTTCTGAATGTCTTTTTTATGGTATTCATTTTTTTCGTGAATTGGTATTTCAAGTATCAGGTAAAAACCTCTCATGTGGGATATCCATCAATAAAATGAGAAATTAAGAAGGCTGCTACAGTCTGTTTTCTGAAACTGACATACATCCATATTCAGTATGCAGATGCAGCTTGGAAAGGTTTATTTTAGATGAGCCAGACAATTGTTCCCCTAGGACATTATTTAACCAATTTCATGCAGTAAAAATTGTTTATATGCAATTTATTTTTTTTTCCTATTTTTTTTTAAATTGTATTTAATACTTTAATTTATTTTTTATCAGCACATAAAAACATTAATTATATTTAATTTAAAAGCAATTGGATATAAATTCCATTTACAATTAAATAAATTATTTATCATGATTGAAGATAATCAAGAAGATTAAAACAATAAATTTCAATAGCTTAAGAAAACATGCTAGATAATTGCAATTGAAAGTGTTCTAAATCAAAGACATAACAATAAGCTCCCTTTCCTTTTCCTATTCTTTGAAGATTTAACAACAAGCTTTCTGTTGTATTCCTGTTCTTTGAAGTATGTATGGGTATACTTTGCATTTTGTTAAATAAATATATCTTTTGTTTGCCACTTATTGAAGTTCTAAATAGAGTAAATTTTTAGCATACAACAACATTTACAGCTTGGACTATCTTTATCCAACTCAGCATATACTAATAAAAATTGATCAAATCACAAACAGAATAAAATACAATATTGTAAGAAATAATAGTAAACACCTTACCACACTCCTCGATGCAAAGTTAGAGCTAAACGGTCAACTGAAGCAGAACCAAACAATAGGTAGAAGTTAGTCCGCAATATCCAGACAGGATAGCCGGACTGAAAAATCCACATATCAATCAATAATAGTAAACTATGTGATACAGCATTATAAGAAATAATAATAAACTATAGGATACAGCATTATAAGAAATAATAATAAACTATGGGATACAGCATTATAAGAAATAATAAGATATGGGATACAGCATTACAAGGGTTAATGATAAAATATGGGATACAGTATTATAAGAGTTAATGATGAAATATGGGATACAGTATTATAAGAAATGATAATAAACTATGTGATACAGTATTATAAGAAATGATAATAAACTATGGGATACAGCATTATAAGAAATAATAAGATATGGATACAGCATTACAAGGGTTAATGATGAAATATGGGATACAGTATTATAAGAGTTAATGATGAAATATGGGATACAGTATTATAAGAAATGATAATAAACTATGGATACAGCATTATAAGAAATGATAATAAGACATGGGATACAGTATTAAAAGAGTTAATGATGAAATATGAGATACAGTATTATAAGAAATGATAATAAACTATGTGATACAGTATTATAAGAAATGATAATAAACTATGGGATACAGCATTATAAGAAATGATAATAAGACATGGGATACAGTATTAAAAGAGTTAATGATGAAATATGGGATACAGTATTATAAGAAATGATAATAAACTATGTGATACATTATTATAAAATCATTTATTTTCGTAGAATAAAGGGATCATAATTATCATTTTCCACTTTTCTTTTAATAGTGTACAAGTTTGAAAAGGTGTCAAGTACTTGTGAAAATCAGCAACAAATAAAACTAGCAGCAGTTCTGCTGTAAAATAATTTAACATATATATATATATATATTTGATCTCAGTTATTTCCTCTTTATGACTTTATATACACAAACACACTATTAAGGCATGCAGTATTTTAAATGTTCTATAAAATACAACTCATGTTAATAAGCCTTTCCCAAGTCCTACACCTTTTCAGCAGTTTCTTTTTTTTTAATTTATTTTAGTACTTTTTGTATCTTAAAGATTATTAATGATGACAAAAAATTATTCACAACTTGTCTTATTCAAGGTGGCTAAGATCTTGACATATTGTATGGATGAAAGAGTATTGTTAAATACAATAAGTTAACGTCTGTATGACCTCCAAATGTCTTTTCTTGTTTGTTCTCTTTGATTTATAATGTTACAGACATCCATGTTTATACATGTA
Organism: Mytilus coruscus; assembly: GCA_017311375.1. Lineage (NCBI taxonomy): Eukaryota > Metazoa > Mollusca > Bivalvia > Mytilida > Mytilidae > Mytilus > Mytilus coruscus. The sequence continues at coordinate 77,679,297 of CM029599.1, read as the reverse complement.
TAGGCAGTGGTAAGAGATTTGTAATCAAATATTACCGAACTTATACATGTGCAGCCTGCATAGGAATCAAGACACAGAAATTTTAGGCAGATATTTTCACCATTATACCAACACAACACTAAGACAGGACCATGTTAACAGATTGTCTGTTGTCAGTATTGAAAGATGTATTAGAATCATGTCATTTATATATACTTTTAACACATTATATATATACCTTTTTAGGATCTCTAGCACTCCTGGCAGAGTATGAAACCCAGAGACAGAGATCAGTGTTACCTGTAGTTGGTGTTATAGATGGTCTACAGAGACTTTATAGTAACAGTTTTACACCTATAGTAATGATGAGGAGTCTAGGATTACAAACAGTCAACTCTCTACATTTTCTGAAGGTAGATATCAAAGATAAACAAGAATACCTTTCCATAGGACACCATGCACAGATTGCATTATCATTTTCCTTGTTCAGTGAGCTATGAAATTTGGGTCAAAACAATTATTTGGCGTATTATTTTAAAACTATGCATCATAACGAACATGTGTACTAGATTTAAAGTTGATGTTACCCTAACTTCATAGAAAACTACAGAGAATACATAATACCCTTGTAATATCGTAGGTTGGGTATAAAAACAGTCCACTCACAACATTGCAGAGTTCTCGAAAAGTGGTTGTCCGAAGGTTTTGACCTCCATAATAAAAGGACTGACACAATTATGGTATTTTACAATAGAAATAATAGTAAGGACCAGCAGATTTTTTTCAAGAACCACCAGGGAAAAAAATAATTTTGAGAACTCTGACATTGTTTGAGGTAATTTTTTTGGACCAAATAACCTTTTTCATAGGTAAGGATTAAATTTTTATAATAGTAGGACATCTAGGTTTATAGACATTCTGTCTACTGTATATGTAGCCATTCAGAAATTGGAAGGAGACCAGAATATAATACATGTAGGCATAAATATATTTCAACAAGTCTAATTGTGATATTCATCCCTGATGCCATTTGTGACTGGAGTTATATTCTAAATCTAGACTAACCTACCTATATTTAGTTTCTTTATTTTAAATAAAAACATTAACTTTTTATGTGCTCAATTTTAGTTTATTTGATCTTGGAGATTCCTTATGACTTTTCAGTGTTATTTGTCTGTGCTACAATATTTAGGTTTGTATACGTAAGATTTCATTTAGAATTGTAAATATTACATGTACAATGTGTAATTTTCTTTCTTTCAGAATATTATTATCAAACAGGCATCAACTTGATGGAAAAACACAAGATACATCATTTATTTATATAAGTATCATGAAGGAAGAAGTTACTTGGCTGTGAAATGCAATTTGTTAAATGAGTAGTATACATAAATGGTTAACAGAGCTACAGTAGCCTTAGGAATATGTTAACATTCATCAGTCAGTCAGACGTTTATGTGTGAGGAAGACATTTTTGTTTCATTCATCAAACAAATAAGTTGACATTTGATCTAGCTATTGGAGTTTATCATTGTTATATTTAGTTGTATCATGATCAGAACAATGTTATTAGTAAATGAAAAATTGTTTTTCTATGAATAAAGAAAAAAAATACTAGATATTTTATATTAAATCTCAATTGATAATTGCTTGAAAGTTATGTCCACTCTTTATAATTACTTCCTACTCTGAATCATTCCAGTGTATGTTGATTATGACTTGGGACTGTGGTATGTTGATGTTGATATGTCAGTTATTTGTTGAAAAATTTTGCAGAGGGAATCAATGGAAGATAAAGAGTATTATTTATGATCAGTTTTCTTCTTTTACACATATTTTAGAGGCCTCAGTGGCAGATTGGTTTTAGTAGTTCATCTACTGTATCACTAGCCTGTCAACACTAAGGTTATCAGTTTGAACCCCGAACATGGCAGGAGGTTCAACTCAGATCATAATTGACTAGGATTGCCAGTTTTTCTGCTGAAGGTCACTGGTTTCCTCAAAGCACTACGGCTTACGCAACCAATAAAAAATGGCTGCCACAAAATAATCAATAGGGCTGAAAGTGGCATTAAACACCAAAAATCAATCAATCACATATGTTTAGCACTCCCCTCATGAATCTTCCCTTATGTATAAACTCTTCCTACTCATATACTCCATCATGGTTTATCTTTGATTTGTTTTCACCACTTTATATAGCCTGGATTTCTATAATTTTTTTAAGTGTTGGATCCTTAATACAGACTAGGGCTTACAGATGCCCTCTATACACAGGTCTTGCTTCCATGCAGAAGTAATCTTTTGTGAGAAATTCTGATATATGACAGCATAAATCTAATTTGTATTACTGTGAAAGTACTTTTGTTCGTGGGGAACCAATTTTCGTGGTTTTCGTGGATGACTTTATCCACGAATTTAAGTGACCAACGAAATAAAACAACCGTTGTCAAAATCAAGACATGGAAATATCCCCATGTAGGTTTGACTTCTGATATGATCTAGAGAACATATTGAACATCGCCAAATCTGAGAATACTATTATAGTTGTCACAGGGCAAATGCACTATGAACTACAACTGCAGGCAGGATTAGACCCATTTAATCTTTAAAACCTTAACTGTACAATTTTTGATCTTTTAAATCAAATAAAACAATATTTGATCGATGAAAGACAGACTTCCGGTATTGATATGCTATGATAATGTGTTCATTTTATATCCTCATAACTCTCGTACATACAGGAAATAATAATTTCATGCTGGGCTGGCTTTTGATAAAAAATATTTTACAATTCAAGATACGTTTATAGCATTTGTTTCTGTAATTGTTTTCTGTAGCTGACATGTTTATGACCTAATCAACACCTTTAATGATCTTTAATCTGTTGATCACTCTATCTAGGGTTAATTAGTGTGGTCACAACGATTTAGACAGGTCAATGTTTACTTTGCATTTCCTTCAATCCAGACAATTTGTAACCTTCGTTTCTAATGGCTTCAATTCTTCAAATTTTTTTCCCATAGAAAACTTAAGTCCACGAATTTAAAAACCCACGAACATGTAAATGTTGCTCAAACCACGAAAATTGATACCCACGAATTAAAGTACTTTCACAGTATATAAAGATGAACTCATTGATGTTTGTTTTTTTGTCTGGGTGTTGCATATATATATATACAAGTCTAAATTGAAAACAACGTTCAAACCTATGATTGCGTTGGATAAAAACCGCAATTTTTATACGTGTGCATGCAAAACAAATTTCTTGGTAGAGGGGTCTAAATACAGCACAAACAACAATTTCCGAAAGACCAGAAAAGTGAAAAAGTCAATTTTAACAAAACGCATTTGACTAGCAGGTCGAACAACGGATGTTCTTAAACCCTGCTGACTGCCATATATATATATATATATATATATTAAATAAATAAATGTAGTCAAAGAACTTGAAATTGGTTTTATGATTTGAATCTATATTCCATTGAAGATTTTTTGCTGTTGTGTAATACACTGTGCTGTTGCGCAATACTTAGTAAATCTGTTTTCAGACTATATACAAAGAATTAGCAAAATAAATTGTGACCCCCAATTTTTTTCTTTGGGAAAAAAATTGAACCCCTTCCAAAAAAATAATATTTGAAGAGAATTTTCTTCTGAGGAAAAAAAAATGCCCCCTCCCTTTTAGTTAAATTTCATAGAGATCCATACACTTAAACTAAAGTTATTGTCCGGAAACCAAATGTCTGCTGATCATTTTTCTATTCTAGTTTTAAGATAAAAGGCATCTTACATGAAGATCTTGTTTGCTGATCTTTTTTGCTATTCAAAAATTCTATCTATTATAGTTTTCAAGATATTAGGCTACAAATCCTAATTTAAGGACAAAATCTCCAAAACGGAGTCAGCCGACTGACAATTTTCACCAGTAGGATTATTTGTAGATCTTGTCTTGCTGATAATTTTTGCCATAAAAGTTTTCTCTATCATTTACAGTTTATAAGATAATAGGCAAAATTGAAAAAAAAAATTGGAAAATTCATAATTTAAGGGCAATAACTCCTTTAAGAAGTGGTCTGACAGTTTTGATGCAAATGGACAGTAGGTAGACCTCAACATTCTGAACATTTCTGCCCCCAGTCAGATTTTTTCTATCAGGTGAGCTTAAAATAAAGCAATCAGATTGAAAAGTTTCTTTTTGAAATGTTTTATGATAGGAAGGAAGTGAACATGTCAAGACACTTCCATACATAATTAGGGCCTGGAAATCCTTGATGCGGAATCCCTATAGTTTTCACTTTGTCTGTTTGTTAGTACGTTTGTCAACAATTTTTGTAAATTTAAAAAAGAAAAAAGTATAGGTAGGAGGCCAATGAAATTTTGCACAGTGGTGCATAATATGTAGCTGTGCATATTATATTTTTGGTTCAATATTAGGCTCATTTATTTGGGATAAAAACTTAATTTTTGTTTAAAAATCACAAATTTTATCATAAATTTTGTTATAAAGCTTCTTTCTGTGCTAGAATTGCAATAAAAATTTTTATATAGGTATAATGTTCTATTCCAAATTGATGACATGTAAAATTTGCAGTAAAAACTATTCTGGGTCAAAATGAAATGGAATTCTTACGTGTTGGGCATCTTTTTCAAATGGTGCAAAAGTATATAAATTCAACGTTTTTGGATTTTGATGTTTTAATTAATATATTAGATCTCAAAGGAAATATGTATTTTCCAAGAAATAGTGATAACCCACAAACATGCATTTTTTTTTTTTTTGCATCAGTATAAATTATTTGTTTCACACAAATATACCAGCAGGGACCTTGCTGACATGTCAGTTTTCTAGTTCACTGCTGATATTTGTTCACCATGGATTTGAAGTTTCAGAAGAGAATGAGATTTCAAAACAATTCCATGAGAATACACAAGGCATTAGTTCGACAATTAACATATACCAATCTACTATAGTATGAGGCCTTACATTTGACCATAAGATACGCGTATCTAATTTTAACATGAGTAACACCACAGATATAACTAATACTAACCCTTCAGGATCCTCTTCAGTTTACTACAAGTTGGGGTTTTTGTTGCTCAGTCTTTAGTTTTCTACTAAAGTGTTCAATGAACTTTATTCCATTTTTTTCTTGCACTGTGTTTTTATGCCCCACCTACGATAGTAGAAGGGGCATTATGTTTTCTGGTCTGTGCATCCGTTCGTCCATTTGCCGTCCATCCGTCTGTCCCACTTCAGGTTAAAGTTTTTGGTCAAGGTAGTTTTTGATGAAGTTGAAGTCCAATCAATTTGAAACTTAGTACACATGTTCCCTATGATATGATCTTTCTAATTTTAATGCCAAATTAGAGTTTTGACTCCAATCTCATGGTCAACTGAACATAGAAAATGATAGTGAGACCATCTGTCCCGCTTCAGGTTAAAGTTTTTGGTCAAGGTAGTTTTTGATGAGGTTGAAGTCTAATCAACTTGAAACTTAGTACACATGTTTCCTATAATATTATCTTTCTAATTTTAATGCCAGATTAGAGTTTTTACCCCAGTTTCATGGTCCACTGAACATAGAAAATGATAGTGCAACCGTCTGTCCCACGTCAGGTTAAAGTTTTTGGTCAAGGTAGTTTTTGATGAAGTTGAAGTCCAATCAACTTGAAACTTAGTACACGTGTTCCCTATGATATGATCTTTCTAATTTAAATGCCAAATTAGAGTTTTGACCCCAATCTCACGGTCCACTGAACATAGAAAATGATAGTATGAGTAGGGCATCCGTGTACTATGGACACATTCTTGTTTAACTTATGGTTTTTAATTGCCCACTAGGTAATAGGTATCTTCTTATTTTTGTACACATGTATGCTCATTGCTCCCTAACCACACCAATATATCTGACAATGGTTTCAAGCCAACAGTGAAATTATAGTGAATATACCTTAAACTGGTTCTTAGCTAACAGTAAAGATGGTAAGAATCAAATAAATGAAGCTATTTGTGTGATGTGCTGCTGGTTGATTTGTTTTATAAGGGTTACCCACTAAGTACAGGGCAGATCCAGCCAATTTTAAAAGGGGTTCCCAACCCAGGATAAAGGGGGTTCCAACTATATGTCCCAATTCAAATGCATTGATCGTAAAAAAGGGGTTCCAACCCTGGATTCCCCTGGATCCGCCACTGTAGTATACACATTAACACCATAGACATGTAAAATATTTTATTTTAATGGAGACATTAACATTGTTACTAACAACAATCAGAAGTTAATTAGCACTTGTATTGTAGCACATTAAGTTGCACCAAAGTACCATTCAAGGTAAATAAAAGTTATCAATAAATTTTCATATTTGATAATGTAATTAATATATACTTTAGGGTTGTTTCATTCAGAAACTATAAATGGTTGGTCTAACATTATAAATATTAGCATCTATAATATAGAGTAGAGAATTACTAGAGATGGCAAGGAATACTTAAGTATTGTCCAGTAGTTTGTGGTGTATATAAAAAATACTACTAGGAAATGTTATGAAAACTGTTTTAAAACTGAAAAGAAGTCATCTTTTCCATGAAATAGAATTGTATTTCCAATATATATGTATGATTTATTGCTCATGGCACAAGTTTCTGGGGTATTCTTCACAAGATATGTTAAAAAAAACTTCTTGAAGCCTTAATAAAACAAATGCATCAAAACCAAATAAGTCCTATTCCCTTCTAATCCATAATTCCTTTCGTGAAATTAACAATCAAAATGTATCATCAAAGTATATTTAACTAGGCAGTGAAAAGATTTTAAGATGATAGTCAAAATAATTAGAGTTGTTTGAATAATGAATTACTAACTGATTTGTTAACCCAGTAATGAGACATTTCAAAAAACATACTTAATTAACCTTTCAGATTATTAGTAAAATTTTGTTTGACCTACAATATTAATTTGACATATTAAAAACTTGCACGATGAGCAAACTTTAAATTTAAAATTACACTTGATAAAACCAGATGGGTTAAGGGTATCATACTATTATTATATAACAGGAACCATATTTATAATATCCTAAATGTCTTCAGTGAAATATATGCAAATCAGTTATCCGTAAATTCCTAAATATCAATACATATCTGCCATCACTAAACATAAACATTACAAGTTGTTGTTAGTAGGTAAATAAAAGTTTGCATTAAAACAAATTTTATTCTACAGTGTAACTATTGAGCACTTCATAATTTGCAAAGATAATTACAGATATTACATGTGTACTATTTTTATGAACTTAAGGGTGATACCACAATAGTTTTCCCTATTATTCTTTGTTAAATTGGCATTTTCAAAAACAAAATGTGCAGAATTTATCTTTCATTTTATATAAAGAAATATTTGGCATGAATAAAGTTTTATACTGTCCAGTACTACAGTAAACATTTCACATCACATTTCATACCATATAAGAAATGAACCATCACCGAAGTAAACTATTGAACTTTTCACACTTTTTTCCTCTGTTAAAAAGCTTAATAACCAGATCACCTTGAGTTTCTATAATATTTTATTGGAAAACTTAATAAAAAAAATGGTGCTTTGAAACACCCAAGATAAATGTTTATGAATCAGAAAAATTCCTGTAATGAAATGCTGTGTTAATTTCCTACAACTGTCAAATTCAAGGTAATGTAATTTTTGTTCGTCCTTAACATGAAACCAGTGTGACTACTACATATTGGTAGTCTTACCTTAACCATCCCTAGATTTATTAGTTAGCCTTTATCTATTTTATAAAGTAAACACTGATTTATTAGTTAGCCTTTATCTATAGTCTTACACTTAACCATCCCTAGATTTATTTGTTAGCCTTTATCTATAGTCTTACACCTTAACCATCCCTAGATTTATTTGTTAGCCTTTATCTATAGTCTTACACTTAACCATCCCTAGATTTATTTGTTAGCCTTTATCTAAAGTCTTACATAACCATTCCTAGATTTATTTGTTAGCCTTTATCTATTTTATAAAGTAAACACTGCACTGTATATCAATTATTTTCAATTCTTGTTAAATTCAACTGCAGTTATAAATAATAGCAACATAGGAAGACAAATATACATCACTGGAGGTATCACAGTTAGCACTTATTTTAAATGTTAAAATCATGAGGAAGTTTACAGGGTAGTTGGTCTGTTTTAAACATAAATATAAACAATAGGCTAATATATACAATTATTCTACAATTAATTCAAATTAGTGGAATAAATCATTTTACTATTCTGGGTCAAAATGAAATGGAATTCTTACGTGTTGGGCATCTTTTCAAATGGTGCAAAAGTATATAAATTCAACGTTTTGGATTTTGATGTTTTAATTAATATATTAGATCTCAAAGGAAATATGTATTTTCCAAGAAATAGTGATAACCCACAAACATGCATTTTTTTTTTTTTTGCATCAGTATAAATTATTTGTTTCACACAAATATACCAGCAGGGACCTTGCTGACATGTCAGTTTTCTAGTTCACTGCTGATATTTGTTCACCATGGATTTGAAGTTTCAGAAGCGAATGAGATTTCAAAAACAATTCCATGAGAATACACAAGGCATTAGTTCGACAATTAACATATACCAATCTACTATAGTATGAGGCCTTACATTTGACCATAAGATACGCGTATCTAATTTTAACATGAGTAACACCACAGATATAACTAATACTAACCCTTCAGGATCCTCTTCAGTTTACTACAAGTTGGGGTTTTTGTTGCTCAGTCTTTAGTTTTCTACGAAAGTGTTCAATGAACTTTATTCCATTTTTTTCTTGCACTGTGTTTTTATGCCCCACCTACAATAGTAGTAGGGGCATTATGTTTTCTGGTCTGTGCATCCGTTCGTCCATTTGCCGTCCATCCGTCTGTCCCACTTCAGGTTAAAGTTTTTGGTCAAGGTAGTTTTTGATGAAGTTGAAGTCCAATCAACTTGAAACTTAGTACACATGTTCCCTATGATATGATCTTTCTAATTTTAATGCCAAATTAGAGTTTTGACTCCAATCTCATGGTCAACTGAACATAGAAAATGATAGTGAGACCATCTGTCCCGCTTCAGGTTAAAGTTTTTGGTCAAGGTAGTTTTTGATGAGGTTGAAGTCCAATAAACTTGAAACTTAGTACACATGTTTCCTATAATATCATCTTTCTAATTTTAATGCCAGATTAGAGTTTTTACCCCAGTTTCATGGTCCACTGAACATAGAAAATGATAGTGCAACCGTCTGTCCCACGTCAGGTTAAAGTTTTTGGTCAAGGTAGTTTTTGATGAAGTTGAAGTCCAATCAACTTGAAACTTAGTACACGTGTTCCCTATGATATGATCTTTCTAATTTAAATGCCAAATTAGAGTTTTGACCCCAATCTCACGGTCCACTGAACATAGAAAATGATAGTATGAGTGGGGCATCTGTGTACTATGGACACATTCTTGTTTAACTTATGGTTTTTAATTGCCCACTAGGTATCTTCTTATTTTTTGTACACATGTATGCTCATTGCTCCCCAACCACACCAATATATCTGACATTGGTTTCAAGCCAACAGTGAAATTATAGTGAATATACCTTAAACTGGTTCTAAGCTAACAGTAAAGATGGTAAGAATCAAATAAATGAAGCTATTTGTGTGATGTGCTGCTGGTTGATTTGTTTTTATAAGGGTTACCCACTAAGTACAGGGGCAGATCCAGCCATTTTTAAAAGGGGGGTTCCCAACCCAGGATAAAGGGGGGGTTCCAACTATATGTCCCCATTCAAATGCATTCATCGTAAAAAAAGGGGGGTTCCAACCCCTGGAACCACCCCTTTGGATCCGCCACTGTAGTATACACATTAACACCATAGACATGTAAAATATTTTATTTTTAATGGAGACATTAACATTGTTACTAACAACAATCAGAAGTTAATTAGCACTTGTATTGTAGCACATTAAGTTGCACCAAAGTACCATTCAAGGTAAATAAAAGTTATCAATAAATTTTCAAATTTGATAATGTAATTAATATATTCTTTAGGGTTGTTTCATTCTGAAACTATAAATGGTTGGTCTAACATTATAGATATTAACATCTATAATATAGAGTAGAGAATTTCTAGAGATGGCAAGGAATACTTAAGTATTGTCCAGTAGTTTGTGGTGTATATAAAAATACTACTAGAAATGTTATGAAAACTGTTTTAAAACTGAAAAGAAGTCATCTTTCCATGAAATAGAATTGTATTTCAATATATATGTATGATTTATTGCTCATGGCACAAGTTTCTGGGGTATTCTTCACAAGATATGTTAAAAAACTTCTTGAAGCTTTAATAAAACAAATGCATCAAAACCAAATAAGTCCTATTCCTTCTAACCCATAATTCCTTTCGTGAAATTAACAATCAAAATGTATCATCAAAGTATATTTAACTGTAGGCAGTGAAAAAGATTTTAAGATGATAGTCAAAATAATTAGAGTTGTTTGAATAATGAATTATTAACTGATTTGTTAACCCAGTAATGAGACATTTCAAAAAACATACTTAATTAACCTTTCAGATTATTAGTAAAATTTTGTTTGACCTACAATATTAATTTGACATATTAAAAACTTGCACGATGAGCAAACTTTAAATTTAAAATTACACTTGATAAAAACAGATGGGTTAAGGGTATCATACTATTATTATATAACAGGAACCATATTTATAATATCCTTAATGTCTTCAGTGAAATATATGCAAATCAGTTATCAGTAAATTCCTAAATATCAATACATATCTGCCATCACTACACATAAACATTACAAATTGTTGTTAAGTAGGTAAATAAAAGTTTGCATTCAAAACAAATTTTATTCTACAGTGTAACTATTGAGTACTCCATAATTTGCAAAGATAATTACAGATATTACATGTGTACTATTTTTATAAACTTAAGGGGTGATACCACAATAGTTTTACCCCTATTATTCTTTGTTAAATTGGCATTTTTCAAAAACAAAATGTGCAGTATTTATCTTTGTTTTATATAAAGAAATATTTGGCATGAATAAAGTTTTATACTGTCCAGTACTACAGTAAACATTTCACATCACATTTCATACCATATAAGAAATGAACCATCACTGGAAGTAAACTATTGAACTTTTCACCCTTTTTTCCTCTGTTAACAAGCTTAATAACCAGATCACCTCGAGTTTCTATAATATTTTATTGGAACACCTAATAAAAAAAAATGGTGCTTTGAAACACCCAAGATAAATGTGAATCAGAAAAAAATTCTTGTAATGAAAATGCTGTGTTAATTTCCTACAACTGTCAAATTCAAGGTACTAGTAATGTTTTTGTTTTCGTCCCTTTTTAACATGAAACCAGTGTGACTACTACATACTGGTAGTCTTGCACCTTAACCATCCCTAGATTTATTAGTTAGCCTTTATCTATAGTCTTACACCTTAACCATCCCTAGATTTATTAGTTAGCCTTTATCTATAGTCTTACACCTTAACCATCCCTAGATTTATTAGTTAGCCTTTATCTATAGTCTTACACCTTAACCATCCCTAGATTTATTTGTTAGCCTTTATCTATAGTCTTACACCTTAACCATCCCTAGATTTATTTGTTAGCCTTTATCTATAGTCTTACACCTTAACCATCCCTAGATTTATTTGTTAGCCTTTATCTAAAGTCTTACACCTTAACCATTCCTAGATTTATTTGTTAGCCTTTATCTATTTTATAAAGTAAACACTGCACTGTATATCAATTATATTTCAGTTCTTGTTATAAATTCAACTGCAGTTATAAATAATAGCAACATAGGAAGACAAATATACATCATTGGAGATATCACAGTTAGCACTTATTTTAAATGTTAAAATCATGAGGAAGTTTACAGGGTAGTTGGTCTGTTTTTAAACATAAATATAAACAATAGGCTAATATATACAATCATTCTACAATTAATTCAAATCAGTGGAATAAATCATGTTACTGCTAAACATTGGGATTAATGTCTAATGCATACAAATTTTGGAACAAAATTAAAATAACTGGATTTTACTGGAAAAAATGGTACGGTACAAGACTATTTGTAAATGATACAATAATATTTACTTGTATGGGACTAAGAAACAAATCAAAATATGAGGCTTTCTAACCATATCTTTCCTGTTTCATGAAAAGTGTACAGTAAATAAAATTCATATTCATGACAGTTTCGTATACTGCAACACTAAAAATTTATTTTGATTGAAAAATGTGAAATTTTGGACATTGTAAACATTCCTGAAAGCTCTGCAAAAAATAAAATTCTACAGAAACAAATTGTTCACACCAAAGGCAAGAGGCTTTCTATGATCACCTTCTGTATATCAAACATTTATACAGACTATAAATTTTAAATTGCATTTATGAGATATAAAATGTATATCATTTTAACAAAACATTCTTATCCATAGAATTTATTACAACAAAAATAAATATGAACATAAGATAAAAATATTTTAAACATAAGCATTTTCAAGAACTTATAGAAAAAAAAATAAATACAATTTTTTTAAATAGAGAAAGGCTTGTTGCCTGCTATAGTGGTTGAATGTGAGGATGTAAATTAAAATTTGAAACCTAAATGTATGGAACCTAATGCCACATTATATGAGATATCAATTGTCTTTCATACCTTCTTCTCATACAACATACAAGTTTTGAAAAAAAAATTATAAGTTAATAATGCCCGACTGATTGAAAGGGGTGATTTTCTCACTTTCACTTTCTGCTTGATAAATCACTGTGTATGATAAAGAAGTTATTATAGATGAATCTGAAATAGACACTGGTATGAATCCACTGAAATGGACAATAACACAAAGCCTCTAAAGAATGAAATAGAATCATCTCTAAGTGATACTACTTGATAAAGATTTGAGTTTAACATCTGTATTCGATTATAAGTTGCAATTAACATGTTGGTTTATTGTCAGGCATAATTCCTCAGATTATTATAGCAAAGTTAGGTTATACCTGGCTCTGTATCTTATTTTTTTTTGGTGGAAAAAAAAAACTTGTGTCAATTGGTAAGGCCATTTATTTTATATATTTTTTTCTAATAGTTGCATTATTTTATTGGGAGGAGGTAATTCCTGAGTGAATCATAAAAGAACGATATCAACATCAGACCATGAAACCAGCATTTGGTCACAAATGACTGTTATTCTAGAGACAATGAAATAAAACTACCATTATGGTATAAATTTAATGTTTGTTGTTTGATTTGTATATTTGATCTGATTGTAAAACTAACTCCCTGTAAATGATTGTTGAAAATTGGTTTCATAAGTCCCTGAGGTTTCAAATACTTTCCTGAAATTGTTAATATTACAGACAGATGGCCATGTGATAGAAATACCTGATGTTGCACTATTGACCAGGTGAACTAAAAAGACAGTAAAAACCTGTGGTTCTATAATCAATGTAATTGTAAATGTAACGTTAACGGACAAGCCTTTTATTGTTTTCAACAAAAAATGATTTTTATGGCACTAATATTCAAACAAATTTTGAAACTTTATGCAATGGCGACATAAATAGATATCCCAATGAATTAATGACAACAGTATTCTATTGCCTGAGAACATCCAGGTTCTAGAATGCCAAAATGGACAGAACAATTACCGCAGTAAATTAAATTCTTATATATCTGTATTTATTTTTTTAGTAAAGTATAGGTACAAATTTTAACAAAATTCTTCTATACTATCTTATGATCATAAACAAGCTTCTGTCCAAGTTTGGTACAAACCAGGATAGTTTAAGAAAGTTATTTAAATTTTAAAACTTTAACCACAGAGTGAATGTAATGTTTCCTGGCAGAAAAACTAAGTCCATTTACAAGTAAAATACGGAAAAACAGGAATTTTATTTTTAAAAATTTACTTCTGGATACTATCTTATGATCATAAACAAGCTTCTGTCCAAGTTTGGTACAAATCCAGGATAGTTTTAGAAAGTTATTAAAATTTCAAAACTTGAACCACAGAGTGAATATTTGTGGACGCCGACCACGACGCCAGACGGAATGTAGGATCGCTATGTCTGCTGCTGACTAAAGTCGAAGGCTCGACTAAAAAGGAAAAAATGTAGCAAATTTTCAGTACATAAAGCAGCCATTCAGAAGATGATATGAATTATTCTTAACAGATTACTTCATATCCAATTGATGACAAATCTCTCAGAACATTTATATTTGAAAGGATTATGACAATATAGCACTAACATATGAAAAAATTTGTAAGGGGTTCCGTGGAACACTGTGTTTCGCCTACGATTGCTGCTGTCAGTGTAAAAGTGTAAAGTTCATTTAAAAGTAGTAGTCCATTTACCAGAAAATACAGAATTTAAAAAAAAAAAAAATTCAAACTTTTCTTTAAGATGCTATTTGTAAGTCAAGAAGATTGACTTCTGTCAAAAATTTCATTCAATCCATGAAGTGTAACAAACTTTGTCATTATCAAAAAATTTAATCCCAGACTGTCTGTAAATCTTAACTGTTAAAAACTAAGTCCATCTATCAGAAAAATATTGAAAATAAAATATATTTTCAAAGTTTGCTTCAGACATTATCTCTTAATCATAAAAAGTTTCATAAAATTCTATGAAGGTTTGACAAAGTATATGATGTGTAACAAATTTTAACCCCAGACTGTATCTACTAGTTAAATGTAAAAATAAATAAGTCAATTTATCAGTAAAATACAGAAAAATGAAAACAAATATTTTCAAAATTTTGCACTTGATACTGTATTTTGGTCATTGACAAGCTTCTGTCCAAATTTCATAAAATTCCATGCAGGTTTGACAAAGTTATTGATGACCAAAAACTTTAACCTCAGACTGAATCTGAATGTTAAGTGTGCAAAAAACTAAGTCATTTATCAGTAAAATACGGAAAAATGAAAATATATATTTTCAAAATTTTACTCTGGATACTGTATTTTGGTCATAAACAAGCTTCTGTCCAAATTTCATTAAATTCCATGAAGGTTTGATAAAGTTATTGATGTCTAAAAAAACTTTAACCACAGACTGAACCTAAATGTTGGCGCTTCTGATGCCGCAGCCAATGCCGGAATCTAGGATCACTATCTCGCTTCGTGACATAAATGTCACAGGCTCAACAAAATTAAGCATAACATGCTGATTCGGCAACATTCTATAATCATCATAAAATAAATACTCTGTCTACTTTGCATGTAAGGTGCCACTGAAATTATTCAATGGCAGAAATATTCTTTGATAAGATACTATCTTTTGATTGTAAGAAGCTCCTGTCAAAATTTGGTATAAATCCAGGATAGTTTATGAATCTAATAAATGTTTTAAAACTTTAACTGCAGACTGTATTTAATGTTAACTGGAAGAAAAACTAAGTCCATTTATAAGTAAAATACGGATAAACAGGTACAAAATTTTAACAAAATTTTCTTCTAGATACTAGCTTTTGATCATAAACAAGCTTCTGTTCAAGTTTGGTACAAATCCAGGATAGTTTAAGAAAGTTATTAAAATTTTAAAACTTTAACCACAGAGTGAATGTATTGTTTCCTGGCAGAAAAACTAAGTCCATTTATAAGTAAAATACGGAAAAATGAAATTTTTTAACAAATTTACTTCAGGATACTATCTTATGATCATAAACAAGCTTCTGTCCAAGTTTGGTACAAATCCAGGATAGTTTAAGAAAGTTATTTAAATTTTAAAACTTTAACCACAGAGTGAATGTAATGTTTCCTGGCAGAAAAACTAAGTCCATTTACAAGTAAAATACGGAAAAACAGGAATTTTATTTTACAAAATTTACTTCTGGATACTATCTTATGATCATAAACAAGCTTCTGTCCAAGTTTGGTACAAATCCAGGATAGTTTTAGAAAGTTATTAAAATTTCAAAACTTGAACCACAGAGTGAATATTTGTGGACGCCTTGACGACGACGCCGCCGACGGAATGTAGGATCGCTATGTCTCGCTTTTTCGACTAAAGTCGAAGGCTCGACAAAAAGGAAAAATGTAGCAAATTTTCAGTACATGTAGCAGCCATTCAGAAGATGATATGAATCATTTTAACAGATTACTTCATATCCAATTGAAGACAAATCTCTCAGAACATTTATATTTGAAAGGATTATGATAATATAGCACTAACATATGAAAAATTTGTAAGTGGTTCCGTGGAACACTGTGTTTCGCCTACGATTGCTGCTGTCAGTGTAAAAGTGTAAAGTTAATTTAAAAGTGAGTCCATTTACCAGAAAATACAGAATTTAAAAAAAAAATTCAAACTTCTCTTTAGATGCTATTTCTTGGTCTTGAAGATTAGCTTCTGTCCAAGTTTCATAACAATCCACGAAGGTTAACAAACTTGTCATGTCAAAAAATTTAATCCCAGACTGTCTGTAAATCTTAACTGTTAAAAAACTAAGTCCATCTATCAGAAAAATATTGAAAATAAAAATATATTTTCAAAAGTTTGCTTCAGACATTATCTCTTAATCATAAAAAAAGTTTCATAAAATTCTATGAAGGTTTGACAAAGTATATGATGTGTAACAAATTTTAACCCCAGACTGTATCTACTAGTTAAATGTAAAATAAATAAGTCAATTTATCAGTAAAATACAGAAAATGAAAACAAATATTTTCAAAATTTTGCACTTGATACTGTATTTTGGTCATTGACAAGCTTCTGTCCAAATTTCATAAAATTCCATGCAGGTTTGACAAAGTTATTGATGACCTAAAAACTTTAACCTCAGATTGAACCTGAATGTTAAGTGTGCAAAAAACTAAGTCATTTATCAGTAAAATACGGAAAAATGAAAATATATATTTTCAAAATTTTACTCTGGATACTGTATTTTGGTCATAAACAAGCTTCTGTCCAAATTTCATTAAATTCCATGAAGGTTTGATAAAGTTATTGATGTCTAAAAAAACTTTAACCACAGACTGAACCTAAATGTTGACGCTTCAGATGCCGCAGCCAATGCCGGAATCTAGGATCACTACTTCTCACTTTCGTGACATAAATGTCACAGGATCAACAAAAATTAGGCATAACATGCTGATTCGACAACATTCTATAATCATCATAAAATAAATACTCTGTCTACTTTGCATGTAAGGTGCCACTGAAATTATTCAATGGCAGAAATATTCTTTAAATCATAACACCTGAATGTCACATAAATAGATATTTTATCATTAGGTAAGCTTAGTTTGTGGCCAAGTCGAAGTCATTCAGTATCCTCTTGGTATCAATGATTTATTTTACATGTTTCTTACACAGTATATGTGTGACTTTACCATAAAAATCTCTGAAGTGTACAAATTCGATGAAAATTTGAGGACATTTTTCAGATAAACTGTTGACACAGAGATATGTCTCGCCTATCGGCATAAAATTCAGAAAAAGACAATCTGATGGACAGCAACATTGCTTATTAATTCAGTCACTGGACCATGATCTAGTGGGCAGAACCTGAAATTGGTCAACAAACTGAGATGTACAGACAGTAATGTAAATTTATAGAAAATATCATTGATCTATCACAAGTAGTTCTTATCAAACTGACTTAAGCAGAAAAACATAACATTGAAAACTGCTAATTAATTTAAAGTCACTAGACCATGACCTAGGGGGCAGGGCCTCGAAATAGTCATCAAACTGATATGTACTGATAGTAATGCAACTTTATATTAAATATCAATTATCTATCACAAGTAGTTCCTATTAATCTAACTTAAGCAGAAAACTTAACAATTGTTGACATTGAAAAGGAAACTCTATGTCTCACTTTCCGCAACTTTCCTCGCAGGCGAGACAAAAAATGTTGGGAACAAATAAATACTTTTATAAAGAATAATCTGAAAATGTACCTTTGTTAGGTAGGATTTCATTACAAACTCTTATAAATTGGTTATAAAAAGCTGTCTAAGGCTTTTTGATTAAAACAAGCATGGGGATCTCAAAAAAGTGTTTGTATATCAGGATGCAAAAATAAAAATTAGTAGGACACCATTTATTACTTCAACTTGACTTCAACATTGATGTATGTTATGATGACATATCAAATATCTTGTTATTAATTAGCATTCATGACTTTGTATCAGAAAAGACATGGATTTTTTGACTACCAAACACACTGGCTTGGTCCAATATCAGATTAGCTCCTTTGATCCTGTTAGCAGAGAATGTCTCCTTTGATGTATTTATGTTTATCACAGTTCTAGTAACCTGCAAGAAAGTTTATGTTTATCACAGTTCTAGTAGTAGTAACCTGCAAGAAAGTTTATGTTTACATGTATAAATTTCTCTCACCAAAATATCGTCTTTCTGAGTATATGTGAATGATAATGAAAATGTATAACAGAACTTTCTTTGGTTTCATACAAAACTTTTGCCTATATTTTTCTCTAATGAGTCTTTAATATCAGTTCTGATTGAAGAATCTGTAAAATCTCACCAAAGATACTAGACATATAATTTGGTATGCCAGACATTTTGTTTGGTTTACATAAAGACTCATCAGTCGCACTTGAAACAAACAGTTGCAAGGCCAAATCAATAAGACAGCTAAAAGCTTTAAACAGCAAAAATGATCAACAAGACAAGATCTACAAACAAGTGTACATGGCCAAAATTGTCAGTCAATTCCTTATTGGAGTTATTGCCCTTAAATGATGATATGATTTTAACAATTATTTTTTGGACTTTTGCCTATTATCTTGAAAACTATAATAGATAAAGAGACATTTAAAATCACAAAAATAATCAGTTGGACAAGTTCTACAAATTTGTTGGTTGACTCCTTATAGGAGTTATGCCCTCAATTATTGCATTTTCAATCCCTCAATGATGATTATAGGACAGGACTTTACTTCCAAATTTACTGGATGTTTTGGCATTTTCAATCAGTTATTGAAATCTTGACAAATAGCCACACAAAGAGACTTGATTAATGAATATTTGACTGTACCGTAAGTCTTATACACAGAAAATCTTAATGTGATAGCTGATGTCAAGCAAGCATTTTAAGAAAATCTTATACCTTTAAAACAGATAGAGTTGTCTCCCATTAGATTTTAACACCATCTTATTTAATGTTCTATGATTAAATCACTTATCCATACCTGCTTCTTCTTTGTTCTATAATGGAGCTATAAACTGGTTGGCAATCAATTGATCTAAGTATCTAAAAGTAAAAATGTTCTACCTTATAATCTTATAAAGTTATAAATACTTTTTTTTTATTGCAAACCAAATGAAACTTTTCCACAGACTCTGCAATAATTATTAATTATTATTAGTATAATAGTAGATTGCATTTATTCAATTTGTCCAAAACTGTGTGGCTGCTCTTTTTGTCTGTGACAGCAATAATATTATGTGAAATGCTTTGAATAAATTGAATTATATTTGCAGTCTTTTCTGTTTGTTTTGTTATCAAAATGATTGAAATTTACAAAGATAATACTGTAAATTCAGAAATTTTTCGATGTTTTTTTATCGTGAAAAGTGTGACGAAACAGGTATCACAAAATTAAAACCTTACATTTTAAATTCTGATAGCATAATTTGTATGCAGCATTTACTGAAATCGCAATCTTGCATGTTTTTCCATTCTTATAAAATCGCAATAATAAATGAATGCAAACATTTCTGAATTTACAGTAGTGGGGTACTAAAAAATCTAGCTCAAATGTTCATGACAGGAAACTCAACTCTAGTTATCTCAGTCTTTTTGTCCATTAAGACATTGAGAGATCATAGCTGTTTAGATGGTATCTTCACATATATTACACAATATTATGTCTTCTCTTGGTTAAACTGGGAGTTGTGTGTAACAATCTCATTGCATTTACCTCACATCTTCATTTATTCATCTGTAACAGATGATAAATCTTAATGCTGTCGGCTGATAAACTGCCTTGTTTTATCTAGATCAGTGGGATAAGACAGGCACATGAACATTTGACAGGGATATACTGATTAAATGTTTTTTTTAACACTTAGTATAAAATGCTGCACAGATAATACTGATTTGTACTTACCCTGGATTGTATTGTTCTACTCTTCCTTTGAGAATGTTTGGACCAAGGAAACTACTTAATTGGTTTAAGCACTGACTAGCTGCACTTGATGTTAATGCACTATCACAGGTCTACAATGAATACCATATATTGTAATAAACACAAAACAACTATCCAATAAATAAACTGTTAACACAGAGATATGTCTCGCCTATTTGTTATTTTGATAATGCAAATGTTGAAATTAAAATAGCAATACTTAATCATGTAAGTCATGCAAATATTCAAAGTCAATGAACCATGACTGAAGGTACAGGGCTAAACAATTTCCATGGAAATGAAATGTGCCAATGCTTATACAACTGCATACCAAATACCATTGACTTTTCATAAGTTGTTCCCTTTAAACAAACCTAAACACAAACATTAACTTGTAAACTATGTAAAGTCAATGAACCATAATGAGGGGGTGGGGTTATATATTATCTCCATGAAAATGAAACTTGCAAATGCCAATACATTTGCACACCAAATATCATTGACTTAACATTAGTGGTTCATCTTAAACTGACCTATTCACAAACTAAAACATGTAAACTATGCAAAAGTTTCAAAGTCAATAGACCATGACTGAGAGGTAAGGACCAAATATTCTCCATGGAAATGAGATAAGCTAATGCTTATACGCAATAATACCAATTATCATTGATCTACCACTAACTGTTCCTCTTAAACTGACCTAATCACAAACTAATACATAAGAACTAATCAACAGTTAATAGATCATGACTGAGGGGGCGGGGCCAAAAAATCTCCACGGAAATGAGATATGCCAATGCTTATACAACTGCATACCAAATATCATTGACCTACCACTAGTTGTTCCCCATAAACTGACCTAATCACAAACTAATACATGTAAACTAAGCAAAATTTCAAAGTCAATAGACCATGACTGACAGGGCAGGGCCAAACAATTTCCATGGAAATGAGATATGCCAATGCTTATACAACTGCATACCAAATATCATTGACCTACCACTAGTGGTTCCCTATAAGCTGACCTACTCACAAAATAATACATGTAAACTAAGCAAAGTTTCAAAGTCAATAGACCATGACTGAGGGGGCGGGGCCACATAATCTCCATGGTAATGAGATGTGCCAATGCTTATACAACTGCATACCAAATATCACTGACCTACCACTAATGGTTCACCACAAATTAGACCTAATCACAAACTAATACATTGTTGACGCTGTCACCGCCGTCGCCGCCCCCGGAAACAGCATACTTAGTTTTTATAGTAGAAATAGGAATTGATATTAGAAGAGCCAATCTCTATAAGTCAATGATCAATTAAACTTTATAGTACCTTTACATTTCTGAAAATGATATAAAAATTATTTTGAACACATACTGCATTTGTACTGGGCTAAATAAAATAAAATGCTTTGCTGGGCGCAGCTTGATACGACCGCAGAGGTCGAACCCTGAACAGTTGGGGCAAGTATGGACACAACATTCAAGCTTGATACAGCACTGAATTTTGATTGTGATTAAATATTTGACACAGCATAGGTTTCTGACACAGAATGAATGTGGTCTAAGAACTTAAAAATTTTTAATTTACCTATTCAAACCATATTATTATAAAAATGAAAAAAAAAATCCCCCCTCAAATTTTTTGAACCCCCTTATGATTCATCACCCCCAAACTCAATCCCAGCCTTCCCTTTGTGGTATGGTACCTTGCAGTACAATTTCAGAGAGATCCGTACACTTGAACACAAGTTATTCTCTGGAAACTAGAAAAATTCTTGTTTTTTGGCCCCAAATTCCTAAACGTTTAGGGCAATTACCCCCAAACTCAATTCCAGCTTTCCCTTTGTGATATAAAACCTTGTAGTACAATTTCAGAAAGATCCATACACTTACACACAAGTTATTGTCATGAAACTAGAAAAATGCTTGTTTTTTGCCCCTTTTTTGCCCCTTAATTCCTAAAATTTGGAGGCAATTACCCGCTAAATCAATCCCAGCATTCCCTTTGTGATATGGAGCCTTGTGGTACAATATCAGAGAGATCCATACACTAACACACAAGTTATGTCTGGAAGTTACAAAAATGCTTATTTTTGGCCCCTTTTTGGCCGCTAATTCCTTAACTGTTGGTATCACAACCCCCAAAATCAATCCCAACCTTCCTTTTGTGGTATTGAACCTTATGGTACAATTTCATAGAGATCCATTCACATAAACAAAAGTTAGAGTGCGAAAACAATGTGTGTTCGGACGACGACGATGACACCAACTTCATACCAATATACGGCCGCAAAATTTTTCTGCGGTCATATAAAAATTCATGGTAAATGTTGACATGTATACTCCTTGGCTACCAAGGACTTTCTTTTTTTTTTAAATGCTATGTTAACAATTTTAACTGAAGTGTTTTATCCCAAAGATTATACTGTACCTACCATACTGTAAAAGATGGAATCAAAAAATAATTCCAAATGCGGCTTGAAATGTCTCTTTCCTATACCTTTGGCAATATTTGGCAACTAAAATTAAGAATTATGAATTAAGCATATCAAAAAGTCATTTTAAATCAATAAATATCGAGGTGGTTGTGACTTGAAATCTTTTAAGCAAAGTTAATAAATATCCTTCAACATTTCCTTGTTTTGATGTTCAAATACAAATAAGGAAATTGACTAAACATCAATCAATTAATCACCTTAAGGCACACAGGAGCCTGTTTTCAACAGGGATAAAACATGCAATTTCTACTGGGATAATATGCCATTGCAAAAGCTATCCTTTTCAATGGTGCAGAGGTTTCAAATAAATACACAGAAAAATCTGTGAAAAAGTATGTTTTTTGCTAGTGATCCTATTTTATGTTGGAGATCAAGGTCAAATACAACAGAACACATCATCTTATCTTATGGTGATACATCCACATGCATCCTTAGTATGACTGATATGAGAAGAAGAATATAAATCAAAGCTAAATTGATGCTGTGGAAGAGTTAATCTGTCATGATCGCAAAAAGCAGCATATGCATTACAAATGATTTATTCAAAGCAGTCGTTGGAAACTCTCTTTTCAAGTATTAAGAGGGATAAATATGCAACTTGGTTAAAAGTATCTTACTTTAGTAGATCTTATTCACGCAGAATTTATTTATTTACGTGAAGCATAATCAACTGTTCAGTAAACTTGCCAGTATCAGTTGTGTATTGATTTGAGTCTGTAAATGGCCTGTTGCAAGGCAAAATTTTAGTCTGTATCCAAAATACCTTCATTTTCCAATGGCAGTCCAAATTTCTCTGACCTTCAACCCAGACGGCCTCTATAACAGAACCTACCTATTGTATTTATTGTTAATTTATTCTCGTCCTGAACATGAATGAAATATTTGCCACTGGATGTTAAGCAACCAACAGTCAATCAATCAATCTGAATTCATTCAGTTACTTCCACAAACAATAGATACTGATAAAATACTATGATACTATCATTATTTTTGGCAACTGTTTCAAAATAATATCTTTCCAGTATATCTCATTCCCTTGAATTGTATAGTTCGTATTTGATTTGAGCATCAATAATGAGTCATATGTAGATAAAACTTGCATATAATGTACACAAATGTAAGCCTGGTATCTTTGATGAATTGATACTTTTATAAAATCAAAGTTCGTCCATTTAGATATCAAGCCTTTAGAACAATGTCATGTATCATATAAAAGTAAAACGAACTCAAGTTACATTGTAAACAAACTTTATTTTTTCTATATTTGTCTTATCTATTTATAACTCTTTATTGCTACTTTCACTTTTCATTGTTTCTCTCACCTTGACAACACACATTGTGACGTCAAATTCAAGATACCAGTTTGGGTACTTCAGCAAATAATTTCTGTATGAAAATTGTCCTGATGACGCCTGCCTTGCAGGTGAAACATGTAGACCATAGTAAATAAAATTGCAGACAATTTGAATCGTTGTTGTCAATTTTGATTATTATTTAAGTGTTGCATTCATTTGCATCATTTGACAACGTGGCATACCAAGGTATCCACTTCATGGACTCTACCGAAAGATTCACACAGGAGTTGGTTCACCAGACGGAGTTTAATTTCATAAAATAAGATTACAACATAATAAAATTTAGAATGGAAATGGGGAATGTGTCAAAGAGACAACAACTCGACCAAAGAGCAGAAAACAGCCCAAGGCCACCAATGGGTCTTCAACACAGAGAAAATCCCACACCCGGAGGCGGGCTTCAGCTGACCCTTAAACAAAAATGTGTACTAGTTCAGTGAAAATGGACGTCACATTAAACTCCGAAACATATAAATGAACTAAAATTTTTAAAAAACATACAAGAATAACAAAGGCCTGAGGCTCCTGACTTGGGACAGGCGGAGTTAAACATGTTTTGTGAGATCTCAACCCTCCCCTATAACTCTAGCCAATGTAGAATAAACAAACACACAGTAATACGCACAGTAAAACTCAGTTTAAAAGAAGTCCGAGTCCGATGTCAGAATAGGTAACAGAAGAAACTAAGTAAAATAACAATGACACATAAATTAACAAAGGACTACTAGCAGTAACTGACATGCCAGCTCCAGATCTCAATTAAACATAATGTATCTTTTACTTATTTACCTGTTTACAAAGTGTTTCTAATAAAACAACATGTTGAGGATAATGCTGAAATGATACTGCTTTAGCCACTGCAGGTAATGTCTGTCCCACTAATGCTGATAGGTTAGGGTTGTTTGATAATTCTGCTATTAAGTGAATACACCTGACAAAAAAAAATTAATAGAGGAATTGATATTCTCCATGTCTTGCAATAAAGATTTTGAATAAAACTCAAGACCAAAGACTTTATTTTTTTTCTACACTAACAAAGTTTAAAAAATAGCACATGTACTGTGAATTCATTTTTAATTTTGGGATATCAATTTTCAAGATTTTGTGGGTCACAGCAAACCATGAATTTAAGAATTCAAAGAATATTAATCACTGCACTTGAGTTTTGATTGTGTATGGAATGAATGAGAATCATGAACGAAGAACAGCCTATTTCATTGTTGATAGATGATGTTCTGTACATTTCTAGGTGTTTCTCTACTTTCAGTTAGACAAGTGTGTGAAAACTGTTGTTGAATAATAAGAAAACCTCTTAAATTTTGATATTTTTGTATCAAGAAATGTGCATTTGAAAGCCGCTGTTTATTTTCAACTTTGTTGTGCAATTCTAATTCATTTTTGATTATTTACTATATTTATTTATATCTTCAGCTTTCATTTAAGCATTCCAACAAACATTGCATCATTGAAGTTGCCATTATTATATGTTTACACAGATTATGTTACAAAAGCCCTTACCCATCTGTTAATTCCCACGGCTCAGAGGGTTTTTTGAACTTATGATCCATACATCCACCACCTCTTCCCATCTTAGGTGCTAATGACCCACAGGAATACATCTACAAGATATTGTCATTCTGGAATTATTATACGAGTCTAGATACTGACTGTTCTAATTGACTAAGGCCATTTTCTGATACTCATAATATTAACCTTGCATGCATTAAGTGTAGAAATAAATTGTTTTAAAGCCTGACATATAACAAATCACTGAAAGGAGAAGGAAACCAAACTATAATGTTATGTACTGACAGAATCTATTCCTTATTAAAATAGTAATAAAACACCTCTCCCTGTTAAAATAATGTTAGAATGCCATTTATTTGGTATATTTAAATAAGTCTTTTAAGTAAATTTCCTGTCGCAAAGTCAGCTACATATTTTTAAAACTTGTGACATCACTACTCTCATTCCATTTCCATTCAGTATCAGTATAAGCACAACATGCATATGTAACAAGTCAAACAAACAAAATAATAGCTGCGGCATAAGCGCAGGATACGCCTGTTGCTTTTTCGAGGAATAAAGTTCAATTATATTCTCAATGTCATATCAGAAATCGATAAAAAAACTAAAGGGATGTTATTTTAATAGATATAAACCAGTCACCAAATTTTCATGAAAACTGCTCAAAGCACATTTTAGTTATTATCCGAAAACTGGAAAATCGCCCCTTTTTATTAATAAAATCCCGTAACTCTGAAACGTAAAATCTAAAATTTATAAAAATTGAAAGGGAGCACACCTCAATAGATATAAACAATTCACCAAAGTTTCATGCAAATTGGTTAAAGCGTTATTGAGTTATAGTCGGTCATGTTGACGACGGACGGATGGACAGACTGACGGACGGACAACGGTATATCATAATAAGTCCCGTAAATGGGCGTATAAAAACTATTGGCCAAGTTTTCAGGATCATAGAATCAGATTATTTTAGGTTAAAACCAAAATATTAGGCAGAAGAAGCTAAGAAGCAATTCTGTGGACAAGTCAGTATCACAGTCATCATATCATTATGCTGATTAAGTCCTTGCTACTTTAAAAGAATGTTGTGATTGTGAAAATCATCAGTTAATGCCGACAACCAAGGAATGATTTTGTTACTTACATAAAAATTTGTCCACCAAATTTAGATTGTTGTCAATGTATTAAACAAATTTAAAGTAAGAACATCTCAATCTTACTACAATGTTATGGAAACATGAAAATTGGAATGAAAGCACAAGATCGTAGTAAATTAAAAATAAAATTGAAAATTGTATTTGTGCGTTAAAAAAATATGCTTACATCATTTTATACAAACCTTTATGTATTTAACACACATTTTATTGGAGTTTTTCTCCTTTAATATCATATTGAAAACAAATTTGGTGCATTTCTGGGACTTTAAAATTTATAACAACTTAAATTACAATTATTGCATTGCAAAGGAGAAATTGTCGAATAGAAAATCATAAGCATACCTACCTGTTTATCTGTATGTAAGTCCATATCATTGTCTCTTAACATTTTAACAACACCATAAGCTCCAGGACCTTTATCTAAAGCACTGTATTTTTCTGAAGATGCAGGTTGTTTTTCTACACCCTCTAATCCTTCTTTCACCTTGCCTGTGATAGTTTCCATACTGGATTGACCTATAAAACAGTCTGTATGTTCTGAATCACTTAATTGATCCAAAAATTAAATCTTCTTTACCATACCAAATATCAGCCAAAGCAATTTTGTAAGTTGATCTACATTGTATATATTAATACTTATGCAACAAACTGCCATAATAATGATTATTTAACTATACTATCAAAATCTAATTTTGACTTATATTAACTTAATTTGTTTTTGGCATAGAAGACTTTTTCCTCATTTTGAATACCATCATTATATCACACAAATAAACTAGCTGTGAAACTGTAACTCTAATGGTCTTTACAATGTTTTATGTTATGTGCTCTAATCGCTAATCTCAAATAAGTAATAAGCACAGGACCAAACAGCTTAAGTTCCACAACTAACAGATTAACATAGAAAACTCACTTATTTGAAGAAATAAATGGGGAATATGTCCATGGGAGCAGGCCTGATAAAATGATTATATCCTGCAACCAGCCAATATACTGCAGGAAAAGGAACTGCATAACCTGCCAGAGAACACGAGTTCAACCCATTATTTTGGTAGGATATGTGTTGTTCAATCTTGAGTTTTCTGAGTAGTGTAAGTAAACCGTTGTTGGTCATTTCATCCTTTTTTCTGTTGGCTATGATGTTGTTTGGCTTTCTCCAGCTTTTGATTTTTTACTACTTCCTTTTTATAATGTTACTTTTTT
Organism: Mytilus coruscus; assembly: GCA_017311375.1. Classification (NCBI taxonomy): domain Eukaryota; kingdom Metazoa; phylum Mollusca; class Bivalvia; order Mytilida; family Mytilidae; genus Mytilus; species Mytilus coruscus. The sequence goes on along the minus strand of CM029599.1, from coordinate 77,651,398 downwards.
GTCACAAAACAACATTGAGTACTGTTAAAATGTGTAAGTTAGCAGGACATGAATGAAGAGAGAAGTTACGTACACAGTATGGAATTCAGATGCATGGTTTCAAAAACTGAGTACATAAAATAAAAAGACTATCACAAACACTTCTTCCTACATAATCAATTTTAAAAAATCAAAACTTGTATTTGTAAAACTTATAAAGTCAATACAGCATACTTGAGGGGCAATAACCCCAATATACCAAAGGCATTTTGTAAACAATCATTCTGAAATGAACCTTATCAGAAATCTTAACGATTATCTATTGGTCTTCTCACTGTCAATGGTGCATTATAAGGATGTTCTTCTGAATAAGTTATTAAATATAAAATTATTGTCACTTATGAACCAATTGAAGTCTGCTACAAGGAAGTTCAAAAGTGAGTAAATCTAGAATGTGATTAATACAAGCAAGACTTCTCATAGGCCTGTAAGTCTTTACCAGATCTAATGATGTTCAAACTTAATATCTGACATAATGAAACAATACAGTTCAAGCTGCTGCCTCTCCAACTACAGTTATTACAATGAGCTTATATTTCTTTTGCTCCCTATCTCAATGGTACTTACCATAGGCTTGTACAACATTGGCTAGAGCTTATGCAGCTCTGTCTGACTGGCGTACTTACCATAGGCTTGTACAACATTGGCTAGAGCTAATGCAGCTCCCTGTCTGACTGAGGCAATATTGTCTTGTAAATTGTTGAAAAACAAAGGGTATAAATCTGGCAAGCTGTTTCTGCAAAATAATTATAATCAATACTAAATCTCTTTGCCATATAATTATAAGCTTGATAAGCTGTTTTATACAAGTAATAACTGGAGTAGATAAGACCAGGGTATTTTCTGTCAGGTGAAATAAAACATTCATACAATATAATATGCAATTACAGTTATTTAGCCAGAGGGGTATAAACTTTAACAGGGTTGACAATTTTGGATATCACCAGACTCAGAGGGGTGTAACTAATATTGGCATTCAATTTGGCCTGTGGGTTATTCACCAGCAGTGAATAATAGGATTATTCAACAAACGAAACAATTTGTCAAGGTTATTCACTGGCCCTGATGATTTGGACAAAAATATCTGAATTAATTCATACATGTGATCTTTTATTAACCAATAAATAGATTTATTCAATTATACTGTGAGGTATAATAATAGTTATTGTTTCATCTGATAGAGATGAACATTTCTGCTGTAGGAAGTTTCCAATCTGATGTATCAACCTGATTGATTTTCCTATTATGACATAGACATTGATCCTTGTTCTGAAACCAATCACCTTCAGAAAATTAACTTTTTCATGAGGCCGATTTTTTTCTAAATTTTACATACCAAAAGGCTGCTTAAAGCTCACATGTATAAAATTTAAGGATCTACCATATGCATGTAGATAGGGGAAATATTATCATCCTCAAAATGAATTCATTTGTTACTGGTTTGGAAAAAGTTAGAAAAGTTAGGTTTGCCATAGAAACAAAGCAAACAACATAAAAAAATCAGAAAACCTGTACTTCTTCAACATATTAAAAATTATGTTCTCTTGAATCCAATGGCTATGTATAGACACAGTTTTAATCAGTCACTGACAGAACATTAACATGATATGGTATATAGAGGGGTAATAAGTGCTAAATAATAAAACTAGCTTAACCACATAACATTCTTGCATGACATTAAAAATTGTCACAGGATGGTGCAAAATGTTAACAGATCTAATGAGTTTACCTTGATTCTTCAGGAAAACATAAAACAAAATTTCCACATGCTACACATGCAGCTGAAAGAAAGAAAAGAAAGTCTATATAGAGGAGTCTGATACACTTTTATGTCAAACACATAAAACATATTTTTTTCACTACAGATCCATCATGCCTCCACATCAGCTCAGAAAAACGCTGCACATATATTATATGTATAGTCACTGTGATAAGTTTTACTTCATGATATAATTTTTGGCATAAAAGAAATATATGGATTACACTGTCTAACTCTCCTAGACCTTACAGGTAATAATGAAAATGCATGCTGTATTGCAACATACTGTAAATGTGAAACCCCATTTCCATTTAATCAATCAGCAAATCACATTTTTAACAAATAAGATGTATCAAAGAATACAACTTTTTTTGCTTACTTATTCATAACAAATATAAAAATTTCATGGGATTACCTGGAAAGAAACTGGATTTTACATAGAACAGGAAATAAATTGCTCATATCTTTAAACAATAACTCTAGAATGACAATCTAGAAAACCATCAAAATTTTAGTTTATAACTTGTACTCAATATTCTGTAAGATGTTAGCAAACCATGAATTTGTATGAATTGCTCACAAAGTTGATTAATATATGAAAAACGCCAGAAATATGAATACTTGAATCCAATAATTTTCCCTTATTGAAATTCCTTTTTGCTTTTTTAGCATTAATTACAAGTTCAAGATTACTAATAAAAATATTACCATCTCTGACAGGCCAGCTGTCATCATTAAAACACACCAATAAAGCAGCAAGCAGTCTGGGAACATGTGATCTTACTGCATTTCTTTCAATCTGCAAAAGATTAGATTTGGAATAAAAAGAAATGCAAGAGACATCTTACTAATTATATGCATGTTTTGTTATACTTGTATTTTTTTCTTTTGTTTAGGATGTACTTAGGTCAGGTTTAAGAATTTCGGACTCCTTGCTTTTTTTCCTACGATACAGGGTAAAATATTTTGCCCCATAACACCCATTTTTCTTTTCATATAAGACTTCAGTAGCTCATGAAAGGTCATTTACCAAAATTAAAGCAGATTCTAGATTTCTTTTTTTTTAATTAGAGACCCAAATAATACCAATGCAAATATAAGGTAAAAGTTTGAGTTAGCCTTTTCCCACCATTTAAAAAAAATTAAATATCTTGAAAAGGAGCTCAAGCCCCATAACCTATCAATATTTTTAGCTTATTTTGTTCCTTAACTAATGCTCTTCTTACTTAAAGTATCAATTTTAAATTCTTGATTTTTTTAATTTCACCTAAGTACATCCTTAACTGCATCACTTTATCAGATATATGTGTCCTACCTTCACTGATATACAAATAAGTAGAGAGGGTATGATTGCCAATATAGCAAGTATCAATCAGAGTCAAAATAACATAGATGTCTTATTTTGTTTCTTTCCACATGTGTTTTTCCTTTTAGAATCTTTACAATTTAGTAGAATTTTGAACACATTGGAGCTTCGAAAACCACTATTGATAAAATATGATACTTATTATTACTTTTTAATAGGCATAATAAAAACTACTTTTTGTAGTATGAAAGGTTTACTAAGACAAAAGAACATTACAATGGCAATAAATTATTTAATGTGACCCTTTTTAACATCGTTTGTTATACCATACTTATTTGCTTTGTATGTATTACCTTAGCTCCTAGTTCAGCAATACAAGCACAAGCAGCTTCCCTAACGGCATGGTTGTCTGCTATTGTTGATTCAACATAATAGGCAACCTGAAAATATAATTTTACTAACCAGGTCAATTTTGTTTATCTGCATTTCTGACAAAAAACTTATACAATCTTTTATAAACAAATTAAAATCATTTTTAATTTATTTCAATATAGATTTGAAATCAGAATGCTAGATAAGTAATCACCACATCATCAATATATTTCTCTACTAGGTGTCTCCCTTCTCCTTCTGTGGTCTGTCTCCAGGTTTCTTGAGAATAAATTCTAACACCTTCAGCTACATAGTATCTAAAATAAACCACATTATATTTTATAAATAAAAGAATGAAATATACAGGCATATATACATATATCAGTATCTGAATAAAATGCTTCGTCGAGCGCAGCCTGATACGACCGCAGAGGTTGAACCCTGAACAGTTGGGGCAAGTTTGGACACAATATTCAAGCTTGATACTGTCTGAATTTGAATTGTGATCAAATTTTTGACATAATATAGGTTTCTGACACAAAATAAATGTGGTCAAAGATCTTAAAAATTTGAAAAGGGACATTTAATTTACCTAGTATGGTCTGATATCCAAAATCTAACACATGATTAGATTCAGCATATAAAAAAACACCAAAAAATTAATTTTAGTTGAAATCAAACAAAGTTTCATTTTAGACCCTTCAAACTTAATATGGACTAATTTGAAAAAGGGCCCAAAATAAAAATCTAAATGCACAATAAGATTCATAGAGCCGCAATAATTCAGTTTTGATGAAATCAAACAAAGTTTAATTTTGGACCCTTTGGACCTCAATGTAGACCAATTTAAATATGGGGCCCAATATCCAAAATAGTAATACAAGGTTAGAACCCCAAAAATGAAAGACTTAATTTAATCCCATTGAAATTGGTTAAAAGATTTGTATTTATTTTCAAATGAAGATTTCTTGATATTGCGCAATACTGTGCTATCGCGAAATACTGTGCTGCTGCACAATACTTAATTAATCTCATTCTGTTATATATCAAAATTTACACACCCTGTTTAGTGTGCATCTCCTGCCATATCAGTATTTGTTGCTTTTATATATAAATCAGAAATAATCAATGTAAAAATGGAAAATTTTAGGAAAAAAAACCCCAAAAATTATGAAAAAAAAATGCTTGTTTTTGATCCCTTTTTTTGCCTCTAATTCCTGAACGCTTGGGGCAATTACCCCCAAACCCAATCCCAGCCTTCCCTTTATGATATGGAACCTTGTGGTACAATTTCAGAGAGATCCATACACTTACACCCAAGTTATTGTCCGGAAACTACAAAAATGCTTGTTTTTGGCCCCTAATTCCTAAACTATTGGTACCATAACCCCCAAAATCAATCCCAACCTTCCTTTTGTGGTACTGAAATTTCTGGTTAAAATTTCATAGAGATCCACTCACTTACACTAAAGTTATTGTCCGGAAACCAAATGTTTCTTCGGACGACGACGACACTGACAATCTATGAAGACGACATGATAGCATTATACGAACGCAAATTTTTTGCGGTCATAAAAAAACTGATCACAACTTCACTAATGAGTTTGAATTGACCCCGCGTTAATTACAGTACAAATATAATAAGAATTAGGTGAAAAGAATACTAAATCAATATAAAAGAATGAAAGGACTTCTAAAATGACTTTAATCATATATTTGCTTAAGAAATAGTTTTGAAAAAATATAGACAAACTAGAGAAAAGTGCTTCTTTTTTTTACTGGTTTTATCAATTTTTCCTTTATGTATGTGTTGTTATTCTTTTTATCCAGATTAAAAGGGGAGGGTTAATATCTCAAAAAACCTAGTTTAATCCTGTAACCTGTCCCAAGTCAGAAACCTCATTAGTAGTTGTTATATGTCATATCTGACTGCTTTTTCTTTTTTTGGAGAAACAGGTTTTAAATGGTAGATGTTTGTTTCCATCTAATTTATTCACAACTTGAAAACACTCTGGATGATTTAGGGTTTGACATGTAATACAAAAACCTGTCTATTCTTGAAGACTGTGTGTAGCCCTGATGATGACTTTTGGTTATTTTTGTTTTGGGTTTTGTTATCTCATTGACATATCATCCACTTCTCCCTTCTTTGTTCAAACATTTTCATCTTAGGGATAAAGAGCTAGTGTATAACAAATTGAAAATCACCCAATCCCAAAGACCTGGGAAGATATAGTGGTCAATACTAAGTAAATATAAAATTGTCCATATTGTTAGTCAGTAAATATAATATCTATCTTCTTTTTTTGCAATAATGTTAATTACCTGTTGAGGCACATTCTAGGTATGAGTATACTGTAGAACTGATCCTTTACTTCCTCTGATGGTAAACTTTGTAGAAACTTTCTTGTAGCTACAGATGCTGCTAGACGTACCTATTATACAACAAACACATATTTATAATGTAAGAATATAGAATGGGAACAAAATGACAAAACCAATGTCTACTAAATATTCACATGTAATAACCATCAATAACTTAAATGGTTATAAATTATAAATATGTTTCATTTGTGTGCAAAGTAAATATCAACTTGAAATCACTGTTTTTTTATGCACAATACTATCTAAATTGGCTGTACCCAATAAAAACTTCAGTTTGTGTTAAAACAAATGACATTATAATAAATCATTTACAGTATTCATGGTACATACATTTGTGCCTAATGAATTACAGATTTTTTTACAATCAAGTCAAAATCCCTCTCCAAACTTATATTTATCAAAATCCAGGATTTGCAATTTAAAACTCAAACAGGCAACTTGTGAACTTTAAAAATACCTGTTTATCAATACAATTTTGATTATCAAGATCAAGTGAAAATTTTATATTTCAGAATAACAGAATGCAACCATGTATAAGTACTTACTACATTAATGGTATTTGAGGGGTTACAGAAGTTAAGAATTAGCAAATATTTTTGTCCAGTAGGTTTTACTTAAAGGTACTGAAAAACAAGTTTGCTTTGGAGCAAAATTATCATAATCAAGAATGAAGTACTGTAAATTCAGAAATTATTGGGTGCATTTATTATTGCGATTTTGTCATTTTAGACCAAAATGTGATTATTATTTTTGCGATACTGAGGAAAAATCCTGCTTCTGTCATATACAAAAATCCAAAATTGCAAGTTCAAATTATTGCGATTACAACCCTGTCACATTTTTCGCAATAATAAAAACATTGCAATAATTTCTGAATTTACAGTATGTCTTTCATTCACTTAATTAAGTCAAAACATTCATACAACATTAACTTACCTGACTCCAATTATCAGATAATCCTTTTCCAAGATATTCTGACAACTGCCTTCCATGTCTATACACGGAATTTTCTTCTTTTAATTTTAAAGTTGATTTTCCTATGAAAAAAATGTTGATATAATAAGATATTCCTGGATTGCTTTGATCATTTACATTAAGTTGTAAAAATTACCTTTAAGGAATCAAACAGTACATGCAGTACTTGAAAGCCTTTAGTATCAACAAACATATAATTTATTCTCAAAAGAAACAAATATGCAATATTAAAGAATACATTTAAAATATCTAAAAGGGTAAACTGCAAACTAACATGCCCCTAAATCCCATATTATTGAAAAGGTAACAGCCACTCCTTAAAAATAATTTACAATTTCTGATTTATCAGATAATTTACTCTTTTCAGATTTTATATGGAAAAATTTCTCTCAAAGTTGAAAGGATATCACATCAAAACAATCTATGTCAAATGATGGCTGTCATTGGGGTTTAGGTATATGTGACTTTAGGAAAAAGTATGAATAATAATAAGAATATATAAACATGCAATGCTTTTTTCAAGGTAAATTTGGTGAAGGTTGGATATATGGTTCAAAAAATTTCATTTTGGAAACCAAAATTTTACCCCCAATTTCAGTCTATCAATAGCTGCTGTGACATTGACCTATTGACCACAAAATCATTTGGGTTTTTCCTTACTTACTGACTTATGGTTAAAAAATTAAGCTTTAAAAGGAATGCAAAAATATTAAAGCAACAGCATCTGAGGCATAACAATGGAGATAGTGTCTGATCATCTGCTTGCAATGAAAATGAGCAGAGACTAGTACATTATATTTCAATCTGAATGAAAGAAGATATAAGATGAATGTTAATGAGACAGCAATCCAACCACACAAAACAAAAGACATCTAAACTATAATATCACAACCCTTGCCGTTTAAACTGGATCAGTTAAATAACAATAGGTACATAGCATAATGTACATAAAAAATCAGTACAAGAAAAACACCTTAAAACTCTATAAAAACACTATTATGGCTAACAAAAAACTAGAGGCTCTAAAGAGCCTGTCGCTCACCTTGATCTATGTGCATATCAAACAAAGGACACTCTCCAACATTGTAGACGAGAATATACTTCATGACAAAAATCTCTATTTTGTTGATCTTTAAGTAAGTTTAGTTTCTCTCTATCTTCTTTAGTTTTTGCTCAAAATACAAAAGAGGGTAAAAAAAATCCTCATTTTAGGGCAATCACTCCTATGAAGAGTGACAGTCTACTACTATATTGGCAAAATTTAACTTTTTAATAGATCTTGCCTTGCTGATCATTTTTGTGACTTAAAGTGTTTATTTATCTATTATAAATTAAATCATATAAGGCATAAAGGAAAAAAAATATTTCTCTCTAAATATCATAGTTTTCATGATAATAAGCAAAAATGAAAAAAATGGTAAAATTTGTCATTTATGGGCAATAACTCCTATAAGAATTTGTCTAACATTTTTGACGTATATGGACAATTGGTAGAGCTCATTATTCTGAACATTTTTGCTCCTTTCAGATTTTCTCTACTTATAACGGTTCACAAAAATAATAGACAAAACTTACATTTTACCCCTATGTTCTATTTTTAGCCATGTCGCCCATGTTGGTTGGTAGGCGGGGACATCGGACACATTTTTTAAACTAGATACCCTAAAGATGGTTGTGGCCAAGTCTGGTTAAATTTGTATCAGTAGTTTTAGATGAGAAGATTTTGTAAAGATTACAAAATTTACAAAAATTGTTAAAATTGACTATAAAGGGCAATAACTCCTTAAGGGGTCAATTGACCATTTTGGTCATGGTGACTTATTTGTAGATCTTACTTTGCTGAACATTATTGCCGTTTACAGTTTATCTCTATCTGTAATAATATTCAAGATAACAAAAAACTGCAAAATTTCCTTAAAATTACCAATTCAGGGCAGCAATACAACTACGGGTTGTCTGATTTGTTTAAAATTTTCAGGGCTCATAGATCTTAACCTGATGAACATTTTTACCCCAGTCAGATTTGCTTTTAATGCTTTGGTTTCAGAGAAATAAGCCAAAATCTACATTTAACCCCTATGTTCTATTTTTAGCCATGGCTACCATCTTGGTTGGCGGGCTGGGTCATCGGACACATTTTTTAAACTAGATACCCCAATGATGATTGTGGCCAAGTTTGGTTAAATTTGGTCCTGTAGTTTCACAGGAGAAGATTTTTGTACAAGTTAACAACGACGGACGACGGACGCCGGACGATGGATGCCGGACGCCAAGTGTCTTACCTACTTTTGCTGCTAGTCACAGGCTCAACAAAAATGGGGAAAAAATTATTAAAAACTTTCCTATAGATACTATCTTTTGATTGTAAGAAGCTTCTGTCCAAGTTTGGTAAAAATCCAGAATGGTTTATGAATCTAATAAATGTTTTAAAAACTTTAACTACAGACTGTATGTAATGTTAACTGGAAGAAAAACTAAGTCCATTTATAAGTTATATATGGAAAAACAGGAAATACATGTTTACAAAATTTCCTTCTAGATACTAGCTTTTAATCATAAACAAGCTTCTGTCCAAGTTTGGTACACATCCAGGATGGTTTAAGAAAGTTATTAAAATTTTAAAACTTTAACCACAGAGTGAATGTAATGTTAACTTGAAGAAAAACTAAGTCCATCTATAAGTAATAACTGATATAGGGAAAAACAGGAAATATACAGTGTTCTCCCCAGGCCGTTTTAGCGTCGCGGTGCCGCGACGCTATATTTTTTTCCCGTGATGCTATAATAATTTCCGCGACGCTATAATTATTTTGAGGATGCTATTTTTCTTGTCTCTATCGTAAAACCATGTCCGAAATTTTGAACTTTCATCTAATTACCGCTTGTGTTCATAAAAATTATATCACCTTTAATTGTAATCCCTGCAAGTCGGACACTAGAGACAATTTAGAGTGATTAAATAGGTGTTAATTGCCCTTTGGGTGATAACTGTTTGGATACGAATACCCCAAGCTGACACTTGTGACATGACTTATACCACGTGGTCCAATCGCAAATTTCGACATGCAGAAAATGTAATCAGAAAATCATAAAACAATTCGAAATCTACGTTTGCATAATGAAAATTCAAAGATACAAACGATTTATCTCTTTAGAAAAGAGGTTTGGTCGTATAGTTTTTACTACTTTCAAAAATTACTTTTTTCCTTCCGGTACTACTTGTCAATCAAGACCGTATATAAAACATTTCGATTTTGAGCTAAATAAGTTTGATACTTATTTAGAAAGTGATCATAATTGGCTTTAGTTAATGTTTCATCCCTTTAATGCATTAAAAGCGTCATATGTATTCCAATCTCTTGTCAAACATTGTTTATTTTCGTAAATTTTCCTTCGGCCGACATTGAAATATTTGTGTAAACTACGGATCGGAACCGGGCCAGATACGATAAAATCCGCATTTTACTATAATGACTACAGATGCGCAAATGGTACAGTTGACAGAAAAATTATCTCAAAAGAAAACTACGCATTTCAAACGCATTAACTGACTAATTGTTAGAACTTCTTACTAAATGTATTCTTTTGAAAATGCATTGTTTCAATATACTGATTAAAGTAGCTTAACTTTTGTTAAAATATATATCATTTTATATAAAGAAGCAACTGGGACTACTTCATTGAGTACCATGAAACAATGAATTTCATAGACATGACAAAGAAAAATTGAAATTTTATTGCTATATGATACTTTCTCTTCCCTTTTATATAAAATTCATTCATTCACTCATTCTTTAGTTGGGTAGGTAGGGTAACTGGAACCACACATTTATTTATATTTGGCCCAAGAGGAAAAAATAACTATAAATGGATACTGTAAACAGGGAAATTTTCGCGGCAGTTTTATTTTCGCTATTTTCGCGGTAAGAATTGAAACGCGAAAATAAAACGACCGCGAACATTTCAAGGAAACTCTAGATCTATTCATAAGATGAATACAATACACGTACGTATATGAATAGGATATGTAGAGGACCACTGTATAACACCGATTTTATAGACGACAGATCTACTACCTCAAATCATAACTGTATTTCTAAATGAAAAGCAATGTTAGAAATCATAACTTTAACTCAAGTTAATCATATGGAAGACATCTCAAGCAAGCGGACATTACGGATATTGTTATGTAAACACCACTTAATTAGGTCTTCTTATCTGTTATTGTGTACGTGTTTTTACAAGCAAGCATGACACAACTGATAATCTCCTTTAACATTAATGAACAGAAAACAAAATATTTCTGATTGATTTTATCACTTGATTTACTATACCTGTAAAGCTGTTTACTTTCTAAATCATTTATGAAAATATTTATATAGACCACAGGAAAACGCAATTCAAACGTAGCGAATGTAGATTGTGTTTATAAATCGCGAAATAAAGACGCGCGAAAATATCCCGGTTTACAGTATAGAAAACATAAATTGAAACAACTGTTATCATGGGTATAGTTTAATTGTATTCTCAGTTATGATTTGAACAATATAAACATATAACATAAAGGAAATAGAGCATTGCAGTTAACGCGACAAATGACATTGAAAAAAATAGTTTTTTACGCCAAATGTGATGCTATCCAAAATTTCTGGGAGAACACTGAATATATTTTACAAAATTTCCTTCTAGATACTAGCTTTTGATTATAAACAAGCTTCTGTCCAAGTTTGGTACAAATCCAGTATAGTTTAAGAAAATTATCAAAATTTCGAAAACTTTAACCACAGAGTGAATATTTGTGGACATCGACGCCGCCGCCGATAGAATGTCAGATCGCTATGTCTCGCTTTTGCGACAAAAGTCGCAGGCTCGACAAAAAGAGGAGATAAAAAAAATGGTTAAAAAAGCACAAAAACATTCCTGCGTTCTAGATACTAATGCAACATTATCAAACAAGTAAAACAGGATACAAGAAAAAATATTTCTCTCTAAATATCATAGTTTTCATGATAATAAGCAAAATGAAAAAATGGTAAAATTTGTCATTTATGGGCAATAACTCCTATAAGAATTTGTCTAACATTTTTGACGTATATGGACAATTGGTAGAGCTCATTATTCTGAACATTTTTGCTCCTTTCAGATTTTCTCTACTTATAACGGTTCACAAAAATAATAGACAAAACTTACATTTTACCCCTATGTTCTATTTTTAGCCATGTCGCCCATGTTGGTTGGTAGGCGGGGACATCGGACACATTTTTTAAACTAGATACCCTAAAGATGGTTGTGGCCAAGTCTGGTTAAATTTGTATCAGTAGTTTTAGAGGAGAAGATTTTTGTAAAAGATTACAAAAATTTACAAAAAATTGTTAAAAATTGACTATAAAGGGCAATAACTCCTTAAGGGGTCAATTGACCATTTTGGTCATGGTGACTTATTTGTAGATCTTACTTTGCTGAACATTATTGCCGTTTACAGTTTATCTCTATCTGTAATAATATTCAAGATAACAAAAAACTGCAAAATTTCCTTAAAATTACCAATTCAGGGCAGCAATACAACTACGGGTTGTCTGATTTGTTTAAAATTTTCAGGGCTCATAGATCTTAACCTGATGAACATTTTACCCCAGTCAGATTTGCTTTTAATGCTTTGGTTTCAGAGAAATAAGCCAAAATCTACATTTAACCCCTATGTTCTATTTTTAGCCATGGCTACCATCTTGGTTGGCGGGCTGGGTCATCGGACACATTTTTAAACTAGATACCCCAATGATGAATATATTTTACAAAAGTTCCTTCTAGATACTAGCTTTTGATTATAAACAAGCTTCTGTCCAAGTTTGGTACAAATAACCACCAGGATAGTTTAAGAAAATTATCAAAAGCTTTTGATTATAAACAAGCTTCTGTCCAAAACTTTAACCACAGAGTGAATATTTGTGGACATCGGCGCGCCGCCGATAGAATGTCAGATCGCTATGTCTCGCTTTTGCGACAAAAGTCGCAGGCTCGACAAAAAGAGGAGATAAAAAAAATGGTTAAAAAAGCACAAAAACATTCCTGCGTTCTAGATACTAATGCAACATTATCAAATGAAGTAAAACAGGATACAAGAAAAAACAGTGATTAATGTGATTTTTGTTCATCAAATAGTGAATTATTTTTTTGGTGTTGCTCAATCTTTAGTTTTCTATGTTGTGTTTTGTATACTGTTGTTTGTCTTTTGGTCTTTTTCTTTTTTTCAATGGCATTGTCAGTTTATTTTCGACTTATGAGATTGAATGTCCCTTTGGTATCTTTCGCCTCTATTTTATGATAACCCCAAAAAAAAAAGAAATCTTAAAAGATCTGTTTTCTTACCATCACCAATGACACCAATAGACACTATTGCTGAACACACATAAAATCCTGTCTCTCTAACAAATCTGTTTGTGTGTAACAGTGCCATAAATATCAGATCCAATAATTCTTGGTCTACATACTGATTGAAAAGATGACCACAAGAATTCACAACACATTCTAAGCATCTGAAAAAAAAATGCAATAGGTCTGAAAATATACAATGTATATATGAAATCTGCTTAGCAAAACAATCAAATATCAACATGTATAAATACAAAAGATCAGGGGTAAATAAGCATGGTTTCCAAATGTTACCCACTTTCTCATGTGGATTAAAAAGTCTTAATATTACCCTCCATATGAAGGCAGGTAAAAGATATATGAGTCTGGTAAGAAAAGATATTCATGACTTATATTTTCAGCAAGAAAACTTCCACTAATATGAAGGTTCTGACTCAATCAAACATAATAGACATGTAAGTAAAATACAGAGATTAACCGTCATTTTTTCGATTTCTATCATAACAAGACCAATATTGTGTCTGGACCTGTGTTGCACCATGCTGTTTTGAGGAACAGCCTTCAGTGCCATAAAGATAGGAAAATTCGGAAATGTAAGATTCTGTCATTTGTCCTAGATGAATCCAATCATATACATGAATATGATAGTTCTTAAGGTAGTATTGGTAGACTAAATAATTGTTTTATCTTTATACCACTGGAACCTTATATAACTATTTATAGTAAGATTTGTTCAGTGTGTAAGGTGATCTGAAACAAACAGATATATCAGAAGAAAACATATGATTCAATGGGAAGACCAGCAGATCAAAATCATTTTTCACTTAAAAAAAAGTTTTCAGTCCAATCTAATCTTAGTCTTCTGGGTAAAAATCTGCATTTCTATAGTGTTGGGTTCAAACAGGTTTTACTGTACATAAAAACTTACTTCATCCATGTTTCTAAAGATTTCCATCCTGCAGTGTCATGAAAAATTTGTGCTGCATCTACATTTACTCTCTATAAAGAAGGTTTAAAATTGATCTTAACTAATGCTGCAGAACATCATAAAAACACACACACACATTATAAACATTTTTGATAGTGAAATCATGTGTCTTTTTATGTATACAAAATCTATGTAAAATATACATTATTTTCAATCCATGGCCATATGTTCTATCAATGATATACAAGTGTCCAGGAACCAATTCATCCTATTACATGATCTTTTTGATTAAATGTTAACATTTGGATTTTAGCCGGAATTTTTACTAAGTTATGTCCCAAAACAAGGAATATGGGATTTGAGTACAGACATTTGGACCTATATTAATAACCAACAAGACAGATGAAACTATTGTTATAAACCAACCTCTCCCTCAAAAGTAAATAAAAGTGTATGCTGATAAACAGTGCATGAAACACTGCACCACAAACCAATCACAAAATTGCCCTTTTCAGCTTGTGTTCAATGAGATATCTTTAACCTTGAGAATTTTTTTTTTAATTTTTCACGACCAAATTTAAAATAAGCAAAATCAAAAGAGAATTCACCCAACATTATCTAAAAATAATAATTATGTTTATTAGAAGCTAATTTATTGTCAGACATGTAGAAAATGAAATAGCAAGTAATACCTGATGAATTTAAAATAAAGAAAGAATCAATACTAAGGTATCACTATAAATAGAATATACAAAGGAAAGGTATGATAAATTTTGTGGTCATATAAAAACTGCAAAATTTGCCAAAACTTTACATTTATGAGGCTGTCTGATTTTTCTGAAAATGCCATAGGAGACCTTGATTTGCAGATTATTTTTACCTGGATTTACCCCTATGTTCTATTTTAGCAACAGCAGCCATGATGGATCATATCCCTAGATATAATTTGTAAACGAGATACCCTTAGGAATATTCAGGAAAATTTTGGTAACATTTGGACAAGTAATTTCAAGAGTGGATTTCTTAAAAAAAAAATTACAACAACAGACGGACGAATGTTAATTGATTTTGAAAGCTCACATGACCTTTTAGGCCAGGTGAGCTACTAAAAAGAGATGCGGGGGTATAAGTCAATGAGGAAGCAAACTGAAGACAAAAATTATCAACAGACATCTAGCATGTCTAGAGGGCAACAAAAGACAGGAGTCTATAAAATATGTAAAGCTGTAAATTGTCCAGAATCTACAAAAGGTTGTGAATCAATCAAACAGAAACTATCGAAGATCTGTCCTACAGTGATACAACAACATGCCAATTATCAGAAGTCACAAGGTAACAAAGTTTCTGCCCAAAAGACATACTTTCTTAAAAAAACTAACAATCTTACTTTGAAGTATTTTGCCTCACTTTGACAAAAAACAAAAACTTCTGCCTTCATGGCCTTGGACCTGCCAATATGTACAAAATGCATACATTTGTATGTGTTCATAGGACGCTATATCCTGCACCCACATCACATTTCCATGTTCAGTGAAAACAAAATTCAAGTTAAAATCCTAATTTTGGCATAATTCCATATCATTATAAACATGTGCATTAACTTTCAAATTTATGTGGCCACAACTTTATGGGTTAACAACCATAACAGAAACTTTAACCTGATACAGTACTGATGGATGACTGGACGAACACACCTGCAAATGTAATACCTTTTCTATTGTAGGACAGTCATAAATAAATGGAGAATGTGTCCATGGGACACAGATGATGCCCCCGCTTGCATATAATGTTATAAAGGGACATTACTCAAGAACAGTAAAAGCGACGCCACCAAAATTCGAACTTGATATGAGTTTTGTGGTAATAAGCATTGTGTATAAGTTTCATAACATTTGGTTGACGCAAACTTTAAAAAAATTCAACAATTTTTTCCATTTGTAAAGGGGCATAACTCTAGAATGATAAAAGTGACGCCACCCAAATTCAAACTTATCAGTTTGCTTAGTTTCTTCTGTTACCTATTCTAACATCGGACTCGGTTTCCTTTTAACTGAGTTTTACTGTGCGTATTGTTATGTGTTAGTTTATTCTACATTTGCTAGAGGTATAGGAGGAGGGTTGAGATCTCAGAAAACATGTATAACCCCACTGCATTTTTGCACCTGTCCCAAGTCAAGAACCTCTTGCCTTTGTTAGTCCATTTTTTTTTTTAATTTTGGTTCATCCGTATGTTTCAAAGTTAAGTGTGACGTCTATTTTCTCTGAACTAGTATACATTTTTATTTAGTGGCTAGCTGAAGCCTGCCTCAGGGTGCGGGATTTTCTCGCTGTTTTGAGACCCATTGGTGGCCTTGGGCTGTTTTCTGCTCTTTGGTCGGGTTGTTGTCTCTTTGACACATTCCCCGTTTTCATTCTCAATTTTATTGATCTGTGTTTTGTGGTAATAAGCACTGTGTATAAGTTTCATAACATTTGCTTGACGCAAACTAAAGTTAGGAACGGAAACCAAATTTGGGACGTACGGATGGAAAAGTGTAACACTTAATGCCCCCTCCTCTGTGGCGGGGGCATAAAAATAATAATTCAACATTGTTATTTGTCATTAAAGGTCAAGATCATGCATACACAATTAAAAGTGGCAATAAACATTTCACCTTTTCCCCTCCAGGTGAACTACTCAGCTTCTCTACAAGTTTTTCAACATCACCATCATTTTGATGTTCATTACCAGTTGACATTTCTCGTTCTAAATTAGAGCGAATTCCATTCAAAATTTGGTCTTTTACATCTCCATAAATTTCTGGACCAATCTTTTTACATAAAGCACCAAGTACTTCACCTTAAAACATAATAACAAATTAATTTACTTAATATTAATATACATGAAAGATAATGAAAACAACCAGTTATAAATTCCATGCGTTGGAAGTGTTTTCTGGATTTACCTTCATCAGGAACATTCAAAGCCAATTATCTAAAAGCCAAGGATGTATAAATATTCTTGTACTATCATTACTAATCACATGTATGCTAGTAGGTAAACAAAAATTGAAATAAATGGAGAATGTGTCTATGGGCCACAGATGCCCCCACTTGTAAATATGCATGAGTCAACTTCCACATACAGATGCAGGATTCACATGTATAAGTTTCATAACATTTGGTTGATGCAAACTAAAGTTAGAGAACGACAAATTCAGCAATTTTATTGTTATAAAGGGGCATAACTCATGAACAGTAAAAGTGAGGCCACCCAATTTGCAAACTTGATCTGTGTTTTGTGGTAATAAGCATTGTGTACATAGGTTTTATAACATTTAGTTGAGGCAAACTAAAGTTGGAGAATGGAAACGAAAATTTCAGCAATTTTTATGTTTATAAAGGGGCATAACTCATGAAGGGTAAAAGTGACGCCACCCAATTTCGAACTTGATCTGTTTTGTGGTAATAAGCATTATGTAAAAGTTTTATAGCACTTGGTTGACATGTTGCGGCAAACTAAAGTTAGAGAATGGAAACCAATTTTGGGGACGTTCGGGACGGACGGGACGTTCAAGAGGGACAAGGGTAACACTTAATGCCCCCTCCACTACGGCGAGGGCAAAAAAAGATGAAATTGATGCATGTGTGTATTCTGTAACTTGTACACAATTAGGTATAAGAAGGATAGATAAAATGAGTATATATATATATATATATATATATTTGTAATTCGCAAAAACTACATTTTACATCAAATAAACAATTCGTTAAAATAATGTCACTAGCGCTTTCATGCCTTCTAGCAATCTTCAGGCGATGATTTAACAATGTCCTTGATGACACATGACGGAGATGTGAGCGAACATTTGGAAACATGTAGCAGTGGAAAAATTTACTGTACCGGTATTTCCGTTCTATAAAATGAACAAATCTACTAAATATAAAAGACTGGCAAAGGAAGCACACTTTATAAAGCGCTTTCAGTCAAAATTAAACAGATCTACGTAAACATGTTAGATTTATCTCCCCTTACTATTATTGAAACGTCAGGTAATGACTACCAACGGTAGTTTCGTCAAGGACATTGTTAAAATCATTGCCTGAAGATTGCCAGAAGGCATGAAAGTGCTAGTGACATTATTTTAACGAACTGTTAGTATTTGATGTAAAATGTAGTTTTTGCAAATTACAAATTTTAATATATACATTCTGTACACAGTATTTACAGTACCATTCAAACGGACCAGCTCTCCCACACCCTACACCGAGGAAAATTTCGGAGTCACTCCGAGAAACTCTGATATTCCTCCAAAAATTTTGGGAGGAATTAAGTAGTAATCTCTCCCAAAATCGTGTAAATGTTAATTGTGATAGCAAGCTGACTCCTACCACTGAGGAATTAATTGCCCTAATCCTACTTTAATCTATGCCGGCACACTACTGATAGGTTAATTGGATTACCTGATGTAATAAACAATTATATTTCCGGTCTACTGTACCAGTTTAAGTGTCAAACAAGTGTATAATTTTAAATGTCTTTTTATATTGGTTAAGTTTAATTTTTGTGTTAAAAATAAGTTAAAATATTTTTCGTATTTCTTGCTTGCTAATCTAAAAATATCTTTAACTAAATGGACTTGCTTGTTTAAAAAATACGGACATCACTGAAAAAGATTTATAAAATTTTGTGGAAAATGTGGAAAAAAACGCGAAATTCTACTTCAAAGCTGAATAAATGTGAGCAGTTTAAAGAAAATTACGTTTCTCAAAGTTTTGTATACAAGTAAAAAAGAAAATATTATCGTTATGCTTAATAAGTCTACAGCATTTTCTTTTTACGATTATCTAATTGCTTGAAACAAATAAAAGATTTAAAAGCAAAATTTTGTTGTAATTCTTTCAATTGCATTGAAGTTTTATAAAAAAACTATACCTGATTTTGACCTTTTTTTTTTCATCAGTAAATTAATATTTTATTTACGGAAAGGGACATACTTGTGTAAAAACAAACGGAAACTACCACTGATTAAATGTGAGCAGTTTAAAGAAAATTACGAGTCTCAAAGTTTTGTATATGCATGTAAAAAAGAAAATATTATTCACCATTCGTTATGCTTAATAAGTCTACGGCATTTTCTTTTTACAATTTGTTGGCATTACTTTAGGATAATAATACATTTCTGCTACAACAGGAATACTTCCACAGCTGCATTAAATCGTCTTTGCATAATATTTATTTACGCACAATGAATGTAAACTTGTGTGTTGTATTTTGGACAGTGATCTTAAAAGATTTTAAAAGAAATTAATTTGCCGTGGGAAGACAATTCCAGGATACACATCTCAGTGATCAACAGTGTGTGGTTGAACTTGAACTTGACTTCGCTCACAATATTAAATGCTAAAAATATCTGACATCAATTTCATTCAGAGCACGAGATTTTTATATGGCAGGAAATAATATCACATACCAGTAAACTCAGGTGACCTCTCTGAACAACCGTGGGTAAATTCATTCAGGTTTTTAAAGTTGCTTTGTGTTAATGATTGATATTTTTGTGTGTTAGTATTGAGGCTCTAGAAGGTCCTTTTACAACTGATTAACCGGAATCTAAAATATAATCCTTTTCCGAATAAACGAACACACATCTTCTTTAACTATTTTATTTTTTATGTTTTATCAGTCAAAACAGGACGTGGACCTAAACATTAGTTATACGTCCATGGTCAACAATATAAATTTATTGTAGATGAAAACACGATCCATTTTTTTCATTTTGCCAAGGTTTTTGACAAGCAGTAAAATACGGATTGCGCTCATCCAATTTTATTTTAAATAATTAAAGATCAATAACAGAGATATAAACACAAGATTTTTTTCCATATAATTAATTAAGTTGTGAATGTAGTGTTGTGCCTGGGCCGGGAATTTCTCTCAGTGTTTTGTTTTTATGAATAAAGGGCATGCAAACAAAACTTATTCCCTTTGTTCAACAGAGTTGTCACTTTACAGTTTCTTTTCGGAATTCAAATAATTCAAGTCGGTCATGTACCGAGGTAGTGAAACATAATATTTTACATTGCAAAATAAATATGCACCGATAATTGCTTACTGAGTAAGTCATAAAAGATTCTAATTGTGGTAAAATCGTCTTTGTTGAAAGGACACAAAGTATGACCTGACCGGACTATAATAGAAATACAAAATAAGTTTTTTCTTTGTATTTTTATTCATTTGTACGTTTTATTTCAAATGACAATGACATGGGGCAAAAACATATAAGAATAATTATCTTATGCTGAATGATAATGTCACATCTTTATCTGTCAAAGAAAGGAAAACATTTGTTAAAATTTTAATACCGTGTTTTTAAAGCACACAGGTGCAATCAAGATTGATTAAATGTACATAGGTAAATAATCTGGCTAATCCAATTATGTTGTCACGCGTCCTTAATTTTTAGGACATCTGATGGGCAAAAAACCAATTAACAGCTATGCGGTGTTGGGAGAGAATCTTTGGAGGAAATTGGGAGTATAATCTGTGGTACGTGGTGTGACTCCAAAAACACGGAAATTGGAAAAAAACCATCTGAGTCGATCCGTTTAAATGGTACTGTATTAACTTTTGCTATATATATATATATATATATAGCACTTTATATAGAGGGAAGAACAAAAAATTTGTGAAAGCAAATTTACAGATCTAACATTGTTGGGTTGATGTTTAGACGAGTTGTATATACATGTACATAATGTACACAGCCATGTATCACCATCACTACTGGTGATCCGATGGATAAATCTGTTGTAGAGTTGTCACTGGCTCAGACGTACTTATAAATATAATTATTTTCTGTGACTGTATCTTACATTAATTTGTAGGATCCTTTACTATAGATAATTTAGCTGATCTGTAAAATAACATCTCCATGCCTTATATATCATGTACTGTAGTACGACGCCAGATTAAAACTGACGTGGAAAGGTAACACCGGCCACCGAAAGCTTCATTTTATGAAGCCCAGGTGGTCGTGTGGTCTAGCGGACGGCTACAGTGCAGGCGATTTGGTGTCACGATATCTCAGTAGCATGGGTTCGAATCCGGCGAGGAAGAACAAAAATTTGCGAAAGCAAATTTACAGATCTAACATTGTTGGGTTGATGTTTAGACGAGTTGTATATACATGTACATAATGTACACAGCCATGTATCACCATCACTGCTGGTGATCCGATGGATAAATCTGTTGTAGAGTTGTCACTGGCTCAGACGTACTTATAAATATAATTATATTCTGTGACTGCATCTTACATTAATTTGTAGGATCCTTTACTATAGATAATTTAGCTGATCTGTAAAATAACATCTCCATGGCTTATATATCATGTACTGTAGTACGACACTAGATTAAAAGTGACGTGGAAAGGTAACACCCGCCACCGAAAGCTTCATTTTATGAAGCCCAGGTGGTCGTGTGGTCTAGCGGGACGGCTACAGTGCAGGCGATTTGGTGTCACGATATCTCAGTAGCATGGGTTCAAATCCGGAGAGGAAGAACAAAAAATTTGCGAAAGCAAATTTACAGATCTAACATTGTTGGGTTGATGTTTAGACGAGTTGTATATATATATATATGTAATATATATATATAAAGTGCCTAGAAAATCATCCTAACAATGTTAGAGTAGATCTGATTCTTTACTTCCTCCCGACTGGGGCTGGAACCTGTACTTTTCACTTCATACTTCTATGACAACACCGCCTAGCATTGCGCAGATGCCTTATCCTCTCTTCTAACTATAGCTGATAAAAAAATCAGCTTTCGTTTCGGGAGGTGTTACCTTCTAATAGGAATTAAACAAGGACGTCTTAAAGCAATACACAAATTATTTTGAAGTGTACAGGAATGTTCATCTATCATCTCTTCAGTATTATTACAGGATGCTATTCTATTTTTAGAACCATATAATCACTGTAAATGTATATGCCTGCCTATGTGTAGTGACAACTTTAAATGATACCTTGTCCATTGGGTTTCTTATGATTAAGAAATATTTAAAAAGCCATTTGAAGCTGACTTGCTTACATTGAAAAATTGTTATTGTCATTATTATGCCACCAAAGATAAATACAATTAATACAACAATCAATGAGATCTGCACAAGTATATAAAAACCTATTGGTAAATACCATTAAATATTTTTTAGTGAATAGGGGTCATAAGCAATGATTAGGGCAAATGAACCCAGGACGCACAGAATCCATGGGCGAACGAAGCCTAGCCTTATCTCCTCTTTGCATCAGTAACGCCAGGCTTAATGCAAGCCACTGTCTCATGACCACTTTTCAGGGCTGAACAGGACTGAATTATTGCACACATGTGTATTACAGAAGCAATGAATATATTGATAATGGTTAAATTCAGTGATTCATAATGTAAATAGTAATGTTTGAATTATTAATACTATACTTTTACTGGAAATTACATACAGTACCATTTAAACGAATCGATTCGATATCGTTTTTTCCGATTCCGTGTTTTCGGAGGCACACCGAGTACCGCGGATTTCACTCCCAAATTCCTCCAAAGATTCTCTCCCAACACCGCGTGGCTGTTAATTGGTTTATTGCCCATCGGATGTACTAAAAATTAACGACGCGTGACAACATAATCGGATTAGCCAGATAATTTACCTATGTACATTTAATCGATCTTGATTGCACAGGTGTGCTTTAAAATCACGGTATTAAAATTTTAACAAATGTTTTCCTTTCTTTGACAGATAAAGATGTGAAATTATCATTTATATCTTTTATGTTTTGTCCCATGCCATTATCTTTGAAATAATTTTACAAACAAAAAAAATATGAAGAAAAAACTTGTTATTTTGTGTTTCTATTACAGTCCGGTCAGGTCATACATTGTGTTCTTTCAACAAAGACGATTTTGCCACCATTAGAATCTTTTATGACCTACTCAATAAGCAATATCCGTGCATAAATTGTTCATTATATAAAATCAACTGGATTATAAAAAATGTAGTTTTACGTTAACTAGATCGTCCAATCTATTAATCGAATCAACAAGTAAACTCAATTTATTGAGCAATGTAAAATATTATGTTTCACCACCTCGGTACATTTATACAGACTTGAATAATTTAAATTACGAAAAGAAACTGTAAAGTGACAACTCTGTTCAACAAAGGGAATAACTTCAAGTGATTTTGCTGGCGCTCATCATTTTCGTATTTTACGAAATGGTTTTCAAATTGACGAAAGTATTTTATATCAATTTCGTCATTTAAATTTGGAAAGTGTAAAATATTTTCGCATTAAATTACTATAATTCTACCCGTCTACATGTTTTTGACAAGTTTATGACGCTCAGCCATTTAACGTTTACAAACGATGTTAAAAGTTGTGATGATAAGTAATCCGCTTATCGCCATCCGATAGGTCACTAATCCTTTAATTATTATATATATATTGAACCTCAATTGCCCATCATAATATTCTATTCCAGTTAAATCAGTCAGAATTTCATTTTCAAAATTTCTCAACCGCGCACAATTGGGAGTTCTTTATCATATTTTGTCATTTGAACACAATTGATCCCCGGACAATTTCCATCATAATTTCAATATTTCACCAACCTAATTTCAGGTCTACGTCCTGTTTTGACTGATAAAACATAAAAAATCAAATAGCTAAAGAAGATGTGTTCTCGTTTATTCGGAAAAAAATTATATTTTAGATTCCGTTAATCAATTGTAAAAGGACCTTCTAGAGCCTCAATAAGTTCGCACAAAAATTTCGTTCTGCATCTTTAAAACCAGAATGAATTTTCCCACGGTCGTCCAGAAAGGTCACCTGAGTTTACTGGTACGTGATATTATTTCCCGCCCTTTAAAAATCTCGTGCTGTGGATAAAATTAATGTTAACTATTTTTAGCATTTAACATTGTTAAGTAAGTCAAGTTCAAGTTCAACCCAAACTGTTGATAACTGACATGTGTATCGTGGAATTGTCTTCATACGGCAAATAATTTTTAAAATCTTTTAAGATCACTGTTCAAAATACACAAATTTACATTCATTGTGCGAAAATAAATATTATACAAAGACGAGTTAATGCAGCTGTGGAAGTATTCCTGTTGGAACCGAAATGTATTATTATCCTAAAGTAATGCCAACAAATCGTAAAACGAAAATGCCGTAAATATTAAGCATAACGAATGGTGAATAATATTTTCTTTTTTACTTGCATATACAAAACTTCATGACACGTAATTTTTATGATTTTCTTTAAACTGCTCTCATTAATTTAGCGGAAGTTTCCGGTTATTTTACACAAGTATGTCCATTTCGTAAATAAAATATTAATTTACTGGTGAAAACATCGAGGTCAAAATTAAGTACAGTTTTATTTTTATAAAATTTTAATGCAATTGAAAGAATTAACAACAACATTTTGCTTTTAAATCTTTTATTCATTCAAGCAATGAGATAATCGTAAAAGAAAATGCTGTAGACTTACATAATTATTATGCCTAACGAATGGTGAATAAATTTTCCTTTTACTTGCATATACAAAACTTTGAGACATATAATTTTCAAATAAAGACTTTAACTTTGAAGTAGAATATTGCGTTTTTCACATTTTCCACTATGTTTTATAATCCTTTTTTTTTAAAGCAAGTACATTTAGGTAAAGATATTTTTAGATTGGCAAGCAAGAAATACGAAAATTTTAACTTATTATTACCACAAAATTAAACTTAACCAGTATAAAAGACATTTAAAATTATACACCTGTTTTGACACTTAAACTGGTACAGTAGACCGAAATATAATTTTTATTACGTCAACCTTTACCTGTCAGGTAATCCAATTACCCTATCGGTCGTGTGCGGTAGAGATCAAAGTAGGATGAGGGCAATTAATTCCTCGGTGTAGGGAGTGAGCTCGCTATCACAATAAACATTTACGCGATTTTGGAGAGATTACTCCTAAATTCCTCCAAACATTTTGGGAGGAATATCGGAGTTTTCGGAGTGACTCCGACATTTTCCTTGGTGTAGGGTGTGGAGAGTTGGTCCTCTTGAATGGTACTGTAATACATTTTAAAATAATTTTCCACAAATTCCTGGCAATATAAATATGTGTATTCCCTGCCATATGTACATTGTATGTCAAGAAATGATGCTACTCCACGATAACGAAAACATGTTGCAGTATTCCGTCTGGTTCTACTGTCAAGCAGTGAGCCAGGATCTGAGGATACTGGGCTACAGAAATTAACACTAACAGAATACAAATTGATGCTGAAGTTATTTTGTACATAAATGATTTTTATGTCATACCTGCTGCAATTCTTACACGGAATTCATTGTCATCAAGGTGATCCATACATTTTCTTTTAATTTCAATTTCAAAATCATCTGAAACGTTTCCGTTTTCCAAAACTGCTTTTGCACCCATAAGACCTCCATGTTTAGATTCCCAAGATAATGCAGTGTTGTTCAATAAATTTGACAGATCGAACTGAAGATTATAAATTCCTTCTTCGTCGAGAGACTGGAGATGAGCGACAAGATTGTGATATCCCCTGTCACGCTCTAATTTTAAAGAACTACACAGTTCTTTCAAGATTGCATTCGACATTTTGTAAACAAAATCGTAAATTTTGAAACAGCCGTTTTCATTGGTTTTATTCAGTATAATAACTAATCAGAAAAGATCTTTCGTGAAATAACTGCGGAAATATAGAAAGGTCAAGGTCGATAAATAACAAACCAGCGTGGAAATTTAAATTTAGACGAAAAAATGGGAGTACCGGCGTTTTTTCGCTGGTTAAGTAAAAAATATCCATCAATTCTACTCCATTGTGTAGAAGAGAAGGTAACATTGAGTTTTTAAGCTGGACGCTGCAGTCTGTGCAAAACTCTGCCTTTTTTGTTTGTTTATATGCTGAAATAATTTGTATGTATAGATTCAAGATTCAAGATTTTATTATCCAATCATGGGCCCTCAAGGGGCATATACACAAAATACAACAATTTTACAATGATTATCATGACATAACAAATTATTAAAGGTACATTGGTAGTGTACAAATGTTTTGTACTAAAATGAAGCAAACAATGTATTGTTTAATACTGAATTCTAGACAGTTCGGTACCCAGACAAATCGCATCCAGACAAATCGGCACCCACGATAGACACTTCAGCACCTTACATAGACAAATCGGCACCTTATAAATTATTTTATCTTTGATCTAAGTATAGCGAACCAAAAATTAAAATTACCTGGCACTGATATATGTATGAGGGCCTGAACTCAATTTGCAAGTTTAGTGTTAATATATAGCAATTATGTTTGACTGTTTTTACAAATTACTAATTTGTTTCCTGCACTATTTATAACATTAATGTCAATATTGTATATGGTATCTTCGAAGAAGTATCTTATTAAGTGATTCTAGTATCGTTGTTTCTCCTTCCACTTCAAGAAAGTCTTTTGTGGAAGGTCTAGTGTGATTTTTTGTATTTTTAACTTCCCCTTTTTGTGTTTGCGGCGTTCCTTCCTTTCTCTACCAGTTGTCGCTTTACCATCGGCACCTACAGAGGAAGCGGGACCTTTTTGCGATGATGTGGCTGTTGGTGGTGGAGGAGCTTCATCTTTCTTAGAAACAGAGTTCGCGAAAATGGTCGGTCCTGTCGGTCAAAATAAGGCTCGGACCAGTATTTTGAAAGCTAGTGCCGGTCCTGATGACCGATGTAAAAACGGCCGTTGCAGTGCCTTTTTTATAGGTAATTAGTTGTACCACAACTAATTCCAATACGCGTTTACATCGGTTATCAGATGTACCTGCTGCTAATTTCCGGTACTGGTTTCCCCATTATAAACAAACAGAAACCTACGGAAACCAAAGCGCCGATCTACACGTGGCCTGCTAAATTTGTTCATGTAGCCATCCCAGGCAAACAATCGGCGATTGAACCCTTCGATGGAGATAACAAATACTGAGAAAGTGATTCAGATGACGAAATGGATAGTGAAGATTACTTTAAATAAGAACAATCAGAAGAAAAGAACTGGTCATTCATTGTTTATTTGTCCGTGGCTGTGAAAAATAAAACTAATAATAATAAAGTTATTTTCGATAAAATATGTTATTATTTTTATTTCAGAATAAAATTGACAGATTTTTTAGGACTGGCTAAAATTTTGTAGGACTGACAAATAATCTTGCTTTGTCGGTCCCATGACCAACGGGACAAAACAAGTTTTCGCGAACTCTGTAGAAACTAGCTCAGCCGGTGCATTCGTTGCCGAATCTGTCTCTATTGGTTGAGCGGTAATGCCTAGCTCATCAGGTTTTGAAAAGTCTGTGTCTAAAAATAGAGCTGGATTTCCAATCTCTGCAGTTGACTCAGACTTTTTGGCCAAAAATGCCTTCAGTCTGCGGTTATTCCTTTCAGAACGGGACTTTGATGACTTCTTTTTAGGTGGTAATGTCGACCTCTCTCTTTCCGCTATCTTCCCGGGTGTCCATTTTACTGTAAGTTTGTAACTTCCATTCCGAGCTTATAAAACCCAGTCGGCGGTTTGGTGTTCTAACAAATGCAAAATGGTAAAGATATCACCAGATAATACGGGTTGTTGTTGGTGTGTTTCACTGCCATCTTCAGACATTATGAGAGTTTCCTGACATGTTTAACTAATTGTATGGCACTGTATACAACTGTCGTCTGACATTGTGTAAGAAAAGGAATATATATATATATATATATATTGATGTTTTGGGAGGCGACTTTCCTGATATGGAACTTGCGCCCTATTTACACTTATCGTGAATGTATTTGGAAAAATTCTTAGTGTTTCGTGTTTTTTCACTCCACGTGAGTTAAGAAAAGGAATTTCAAAAGTGTTGACCTTTATATATGTTTCTGAGTATTTACTCATTATGGCTTGCACACGCTGTTATGTTTATGGCTTTTAATATTAAAACAATAAAATATAGTTTTCAGGTATTGTGTTGTCTTAACAGATGTAAGGATCAAACAAAAACACAAGCTGCAAACACAAGTTATACTCTTTTGATCTCTATTGAGGAATTATCAGATTTATACATAAAATTCTGATGAATGCATAACTACAATTAATTATGATTTAATTAAATAATGTTTATTCAAACAACAACATATATCTAACAATCAATTTATTTAATTGAATGATGTTTATTCATACATACATAATCATTTATAGGGTTTAATTAAATGATGATTATTTTTTGTAATGCATATTTTATCTACGAATTATAATATTACTGCAACAATTCTTTAATTTTTCCTAATAAATATAATTTAAAAAATGAGGTGCCGAATTGTCTTGGTCCCGAAATGTCCGGATCCCGAAATGTCTTCGGACTTGGGTGCCGAAATGTCTTGTTACCTTTAATACTTTCATGGAATATAACATATTTGATATTAGCATGCATTTAAATTGGAAGGTTTTCTGAAATAAATTAACTTATTTTCAATGTAATTTTTGTATTTTCCATAGTCATTTACCATATAAATTTGTTAAGACAGGACAAGTTTGAAAAAGATGGACATTCTTTGGTAATATAGTAAAGAAAAAAATTTCTATGCTGATTAAAAAAAGAACATTGTAAAAGAAAATGAATTTCATTCTCAACATCATCACAAAAACGTCTGTCACATATTCTTTCTTCATAAGGCACATTTGGCTTAATATATATAAATTTGCATGATAAATATGAACTTATATAAGGCAAGTGTTATCTGTGAAAGAGGAAACATTCTGTATTATTTTCGAGATACATTTTGGCAATCAGACATTCAGTGTTTGGAAAGAAAGTTTTCTTGTCAACTCTTAGCTATTTACATTTAAAACGTTCAAAATGATTTTACAATTAAAACTAAGTACATATTGGTGTTGCCTATTTCATTTCAGAGCATGCCTTCAAGGCAGCTCTGAATCCTTCAAATATGTTGGCTGATGATATTGGTGTTGGTAGAATATTCCAATCCCTGATGGTCCTTGGAAAGAAAGATTGGCCTTAGGCATCTGTTCTGGTTCTTTCTCTGCAGAAGCGGTTTTATACGCCCGTTTACGGGACGTATTATGGTATACTGTTGTCCGTCCGTCTGTCCGTCCTTCGTCCACATGTCGGACAATAACTCAAAAACGATTTAACCAATTTGCATGAAACTTTGGTGAATTGTTTATATTTATTGACGTGAGCTCCCTTTCGTTTTTTATAAATTTTAGATTTTACGTTTCCAAGTTATGGGGTTTTATTCATTAAAAAAGGGAGAGTTTCCAGTTTTCGGACAATAACTCCAAAACGCTTTCACCAATTTGCAAGAAACTTTGGTGAATTGTTTATAACTATTGACATGAGCTCCCTTTAGATTTTTATAAATTTTAGATTTTATGTTTCTCGAGTTATGGGGTTTTATTCATTAAAAAAAGGGGGATTTTCCAGTTTTCGGCCAGTAACTCAAAAACGCTTTGACCAATTTACAAGAAACTTTGATGAATTGTTTATATCTATTGACATGAGCTCCCTTTCGATTTTTATAAATTTTAGATTTTACGCTTCCGAGTTATGGAGTTTTAATCATTAAAAAAAGGGGGATTTTCCAGTTTTCGGACAATAACTCAAAAATGCTTTCTGAAACCTGGAAAATCCTCCTTTTTAATGATTAATGTGTCACTGGACGGTTTTGCTGTGATATTCTTATGACAAGGCAATTTTTGGCATTGAAACTCATTTGCCATTTTCCAAATCTTCCAATGATGTTTAGTCTTTCTGAAGAAGGTCGCTGTCTGCCTGGTTGGTGATAGTTTTAAAGAGTAGACTGTCATCGGCAAATAGTTTTGGTCTCTGATGTAGTTGCTGTTTTTGGCATGTCAGAGGGAAAAATTACCAGCCCAACAGGAATTTTGCCAGCGTCTGACGAACCTTCAAAATGATTGCATTGTCGAAGCCAAACAAAACTCTGAGTTTTAAGTCACTGCCCAGTCCAGTTAGTGTAAAATCTGACAATTGAAAAGCTGTTTTAAATAATATCTATTTAATAGAAGAAGCAGAATGTAGATAGATAAATAATTGAATTAATAAAAACTGACATGTCAGCAAGGGTCCTGCTTGCACATTTTTATGTGAGACAAAAAGACTGATGCACACAAAGCATATGTTCCTTAAGTTTTCAGTTTTCATAAATTTTGACACCGGCAATTAATTCAGGATGTGATCTCGGTTAATATGTGTTGTGTCAAAATCCAAGCACTACATGTATGTATTTTTGTGGGCATTTTGTAAATGGTGGGCAACCAACAATTTTGACACAGAGAATCATTTCGTAATAGCAGGACAATTGTGCAAAATTTCTTTTGCCTCCTACACTTTTAAAAAGACATTTTCAAAATTTTTTTTTTTTGGTTTTTGCCAAAATAAATAAGCTGAATTTCACCAATATATAATATGCACATATATTTATTATACACAACAACTGTGCAAAATTTCATTGGCCTCCAATCTATACTTTTGGAGTATTTGCGTTTTACAAAAAACAATTCTTAAAATTTGTGATTTCACTAAAATAAAGTTTATCCCAAAATGAACATGATGAATGAGCTGAATTTCACCAAAATATGATATGCACATTTTCATGTTATGCACAACAACTGTATGAGTAATGGCTGGACAAGTGGGACCTTGGTCATGTACATTGTTAAGCCTAAACGTTGCAATTGACTAGTTAAACTTGTAACTAAAATTCTATTCTAACATGTCCAATAACTAGACAGTTATTTTTATTATTATTTAAGCCAAAGGAAGTTGGAGATGAAACAATTCCTGTGGACACAAGTCAACCTAATCCCAATGACTATGAATTTGACAATTTGTACCTGGATATGAATGGTATAATCCATCCATGTTGTCACCCAGAAGACAAGTAAGTACATTTAAACATTTCCAAAACTATGTAGCTGCAGTGGGCTGTGTAAGTTGATGCATATTTTGAATTTATTCACTGTATAATATTAGTTATTTTGGTGTAATTAGGAGTGTACAGATATGTTGCCCAAATTTTATTCCTGTGTGAACAAGGGTGAGGTGTAATTTACACCCAGGTAATTAACCAATCAGATGGCTGGATTTTTGCTCCATCAAAAATAAAAAAATATATATCAGGTTAAGTTATGAATAAAAGGAGATGTAGAGCATATGTAAATGAGACAGTAACCGAAAGACACAAAAAACTATAAGAGATTAATTTTATCATCACAGTATACAAAAATAATGAACATTTCCCAATGTGAAAAAATCTATCACATTTAAATTTATTGATCATTGTTCATTTGTTATACAAATATTTATAAAATTGAGAATGGAAAAGGGAAATGTGTCAAAGAGGCAACAACCAGACCAAAGAGCAGAAAACAGCCCAAGGCCACCAATGGGTCTTCAACACAGCGAGAAAATCCTGCACCTGTAGGCGGGCTTCAGCTGGCCCCTAAACAAAAATTAGTACTAGTTCAGCGAAAATGGAATTCACACTAAACTCTGAAACATATAAATGAATCAAATTAAAAAAAACATAGCAAACACCTGTATTATGTAGATTTATTTTATAGCACAGTTAGAATTATATCATGTATTTTATCATGAGTATAACAAGGTTAATACAATCACTTCAAAATACACAAATGTACCATGTTCAATTGGTATATTCTTTTAAGAAAAAGAATGTAGACTGAACATATATCAATATGGCTCTCTTTTTCAGACCAGCTCCAAAGAATGAGAATGAAATGATGGTTCTGATTTTTGAATACATTGATAGAATATTCTCCATTGTAAGACCTAGGAAGGTGTTATATATGGCAATAGATGGAGTTGTAAGTTAAAATTATTCAGTTTATAAACGATTACCTTTTTTCAAAATTTCAGTAATACTTTTGTTATAGATTGATTATTTTGATTGTTCCTTTAATTAAAAGACTGTATGGGTTTTGCTCATTGTTGAAGGCTGTACTGTGACCTATAGTTGTTAACTTTCTATGCCATTTGGTCTCTGGTGGAGAGTTGTCTCATTGGCAATCATACCACATCTTCAGTTCATATTTTTATATCTACATGTATACATGTACTTTATCCAAAATGATGATGATCATCCTAGGTCCAATAGTTGATACAAATATAAAAATAAAAAGATGTACCAAGTAACGTAGAAGTTAACAGCTATAGGTCACTATACAGCCTTCAACAATGAGCATAACCCATACTGCATAGTAGAGTAATATAGTAATGATATACCGACATAAGAGGTCTCTGAAGACAGTAGCTACAAATGGAACTTGTTCTTGGAAGCCATATTATGTGAATCAGCAGAAAAAAAT
Organism: Mytilus coruscus; assembly: GCA_017311375.1. NCBI lineage: Eukaryota > Metazoa > Mollusca > Bivalvia > Mytilida > Mytilidae > Mytilus > Mytilus coruscus. Next base: position 77,618,835 of record CM029599.1, on the reverse strand, counting down.
ATGTAGCATATAAAATATAGGATATTCCAAAACACATAATTAACAATGCTGTGTGATGATTCATAGCCTTACCAGTTTAGAACCTTCACAGACCTTCTTCAGAGGCAGAATGATGGATTAATAGATGCACCCTATTTATATAGATCCAGTATCCGGCAGATAACAGTTATTCTGTATCCCCAAGATATCTTTACAGGTCCAATTCTCTTTTAAGTTTAAATCCAGCTGAATTTTCCATAGTTATGGTAAACTGATTTACATGTTAGGGTAAACATTTTACCTAATGCATAGTAAGCTATAAAAGGCCCTGAAATAACAAATGTAAAACAATTCTAATGTGAAAACGAACAGCCTGATTTATGTATTAAAAGAAAAACAAATATTATATACAGCAACAAATGACAACCACTGAATTACAGGCTTCTGACTTGGGACAGGTGCATACAGAATGTAGCAGGGTTAAACATGTTTGCTGGCGCCAAACCCTCCCCTAACCAGTTTGACCAATAATGAATAAAAAGTTTTTATAATTCTGAAGTTAATATTTGATGTTGTCACTTCAGGCACCTAGAGCTAAGATGAATCAGCAAAGATCTAGAAGATTTAGAGCTTCCAAAGAAACCACGGAAAAGATAGAAGAAATGGCAAGATTGAGGGACGAACTTACTCAGAAAGGTTATGAATTACCACCAGAGAAAGAAAAAGGAGAACATTTTGACAGTAACTGTATAACACCTGTAAGGGATGTTATTTATTTCAAAAAAAAAAATTATGAAATAACAGATATTCTTAAGTCTAATTGTTATTTTGTTTTCAGGATGTCTTAAAGTTGCATTCTTCGTCAGCTGGTCTTCATTATACCCCGCTTTAAAAAAGGGGGGGTATACTGTTTTACCTCTGTCTGTCCTTCCATCAGTCCATCCATACGTCAGTCGGTCTGTCCCATGAATATTTTCGTCGCATTTTTCTCAGGAACTACTTGACAAGGATTTCTGAAATTTGGTTTCAGGGTTTATATAAGTAAGTTACACCGTGTGATGCGTTTTCAGATTCATCACTCAACAACTTTCTGTTTACCGAACACTTGTTTTATTTTACACATGATAGCCAAGTTGAAAATTTTTGTCAGATTTTTCTCAGGAACTACTTGACAAGGATTTCTGAAATTTGGTTTCAGGGTTTATATAAGTAAGTTCCACCGTGTGATGCGTTTTCAGATTCATCACTCAACAACTCCCTGTTTACCGAACACTTGTATTATTTTACACATGATAGCCAAGTTGAAAATTTTCGTCACATTTTTCTCAGGAACTACTTGACAAGGATTTCTGAAATTTGGTTTCAGGGTTTATATAAGTAAGCTATACCGTGATGCTTTTTCAGATTCATCACTCAACAACTTCCTGTTTACCGAAATATTTCAGCGGGGGTATCATCAGTGAGCAGTAGCTCACAGTTTTTTATACCCCTGCTTTAAAAAGGGGGGGTATACTGTTTTACCTCTGTCTGTCCTTCCATCAGTCCATCCATCCATCAGTCCATCCGTCAGTCTGTCCGTCCTATGAATATTTTCGTCGCATTTTTCTCAGGAACTACTTGACAAGGATTTCTGAAATTTGGTTTCAGGGTTTATATAAGTAAGTTACACCGTGTGATGCGTTTTCAGATTCATCACTCAACAACTTCCTGTTTACCGAACACTTGTATTGTTTTACACATGATAGCCAAGTTGAAAATTTTCATCACATTTTTCTCAGGAAATACTTGACAAGGATTTCTGAAATTTGGTTTCAGGGTTTATATAAGTAAGTTACACTGTGTGATGCGTTTTCAGATTCATCACTCAACAACTTCCTGTTTACCGAACATTTGTATTATTTTACACATGATAGCCAAGTTGAAAATTTTGTCACATTTTTCTCAGGAACTACTTGACAAGGATTTCTGAAATTTGGTTTCAGGGTTTATATAAGTCAGCTTTACCGTGTGATGGGTTTTCAGATTCATCACTCAACAATTTCCTGTTTACCGAAATATTTCAGGGGTATCATCAGTGAGCAGTAGCTCACAGTTTTACTTGTTTTAAAACATTTGCATATGTTAAACATTTTAATCTGAAGACAAATTTTTAAAAGTTAATGATTTCATAAACCTACAACATAAAGTGCAATTGGTATAAAAGTTTGAAACATATTGAATTTTACTCTGTTAAAAAGGTGGATTTTGGTAAGGACTATTCTATTAAAATAAATGTGGGAGGGTAGAAAGGGGAGTTTGATTTTCAAAATGGGTTTTGGTTCATTAAGGTTGTATGTCCTTTGATGTTTACAAAAATTACTTATAGGTTGGTTGTTGAAGGATTTTGGAACTCTCCTCTCATCCTCCCACATTCATTTAGTGGAATAGACCTTAGACAATAATGAGACATTAGACATCAAACATTCAAATTTAAAAACAAATATAAGAGTAGATTGTATTGAAGCAGTATTCAGAATATTGGGATTCAGACCTCCAACAATGAGAATATAGACCACAAGCAAGACCCAAGATTGCATGTTTGTGCTGTCAGATGACATTTGTTTCCTCAAAAATAATCATTTTTGAATATTTCTAGTGAAATATAGAGTTGTTAAAGATTAAATATCTATTATTATGATTATAGGGAACACCATTTATGTTCAGATTAGCAGACTGTTTGAGATATTACATTCATGACAGAATCAATAGTGATCCAGGATGGCAAAATATTAAAGTTATATTATCTGATGCTAATGTACCTGGAGAAGGGGAACATAAAATCATGGACTATATTAGAAGACAGAGAAGTAAACAATAAATTTATTGTTACACATTTCAAACAATGAAAAAAAAACTTTGTACAAAAGTCATTACACATATGATACATTATAAAAACATGAATTCGATGGACTCTGGCATAAAAAGTAATGATTATACTATCTGCACTTCACTCATATTCTATGTAATGTGATGAATTGGGAGACAGAAAAGATATATGGAGTGAATGTGTATGAAGCGTAATGCCTGTGAAATACTAGAAGATATCCAGTATATCAAAGGGACATTGTCCAATGGACTGTGTTTTTTTTTATCTTGACTGAGCTGAAAAGTAAAAGAACTTGACACAATGTGAATTTTTTGTTTATTTATTTTCTACTCTTGTCAAAAAGATTCATATTGTGACTCACAACTGATATTTAACAAAATCAGTGATAAAAAAAACCTGATAATCTAAACATATCAAAAACTGCTCACTTGTTAACTTGAGGCTACAATAATAATGTATAATAAACTGAAGTTTGTATATTACAGATCAACCAGACCATGATCCAAACACAAAACATTGTTTGAATGGTGCTGATGGTAAGTAAATGTTCAATTAGAAGTAAGATGAAGATAACATTAGAATGCATACATTCATCTCAACATCTGCAAAAATGTAAAGTGGATGTGAGAGTTGTGTAAAATCTTGTCATAACTTTTTAAGAACTATATCCATAATCAAAGCAAATCTGATGACACATAACAAAAACACATTGCAACATGTTTTAACGTTCAAAATCTACAACTTAGGAAATCTAGAAGATGGCATTTTCCATGTTGGAGATTATAAATCTAACTGAGGTTTGCACAAGTGAATGGATTAGCCAGTCTTTCAGTACCAGATATGCCAACACACAAATGCTAACTGCTTATGTTTTTAAGTCTAGGTATTTGTTTCAATCTGATGACTGATATCAATCATCTACTAACCTGCAGAGATATAAGAATTTACAGGTAAAGAACACATGAACCAAGAAGGAACCCAAATTCCAGAACAGAATATCTCTGATGAAAATTCAAGTAAATTTATACCCAACTAGAAGTTCATAATTATTTATTTATCCACCTTTGGCATTTATTAATCTGTTTTATTAATATGCATATGGAAACTTATATTTATATGGTTTTCAACAGAAGATACAATATGCAGGACAGAAAAATGCATTATGAATATAATGATATTGAACTTGCTTGAAAAAAAGTGCCTGCTTATATTTGGTTACTAGTTTTCTTTTGTACAAATTTTGTTTCTTTGATTAAGAATGAAGCAGCTGTAAGGATATTCATTTTTCTTTTTTGCAGCGGATCTGATAATGTTGGGTAAGTCTTCACATAATACTTGCTTAAGTTTTATAAATGAAGTAAAACATATACCTTGTCAATAGTTGTTTTTGTCATAGTTATTTGGAGAATTGGGTGTTAATGGCAGATCTCAGATTGTTTCTGAGTAATTTATTTACAATTTTTGCAGACTAAGTACAAATTCAAGCTTCACATATTGTAAAGACCCTGTCTATTGTTGAAGACTGTATGTTGCCCCAATATGTCTTTTTAATATTTTTATACAACCGCCAAAAATTTTGCGGTCGTATATTGGTATGATGTTGGCGTCGTCGTACGAAGACACATTGGTTTTCGCACTCTAACTTTAGTTTAAGTGAATGGATCTCTATGAAATTTTACCAAAAGGTTCAATATCATAAAAGGAAGGTTGGGATTGATTTTGGGGTTATGGTACCAACAGTTAAGGAATTAGGGGCCAAAATAAGCATTTTGTAACTTCCAGACATAACTTGTGTTAGTGTATGGATCTCTCTGACATTGTACCACAAGGTTCCATATCACAAAGGGAATGCTGTGATTGATTTTGGGGTAATTGCCTCAAAATTTTAGGAATTAGGGGCCAAAAGGGCCAAAACAAGCATTTTCTAGTTTCATGACAATAACTTGTGTGTAAGTGTATGGATCTTTCTGAAATTGTACTACAGTCGACTCCACTTAATTGCATACCGCTTAATAGCATAATTCGGTTAATTGCATAGTTTTCTCCTGCACAAAACCATTTCCCATTCATCTAATGTTAAATTGTCCGGTTATATGCATAGCTCTACAAGTGGCCTTCGGTTTATTGCATAGAAAATTATCGCCATCTAGATATGCTTGGTTAAATCTGTCGAAATTTTACCAAAACGGCAAGTTGGTGAGTATATTTTCTTGAATGCATCATTATTTTCATTATTATTTCATATTTACTTTTGTGTTATTGAAATAAAGTTTTAAAACAGTTTCTTCGTGTTTATATGATTGAATTTGGTTTAAAATAAACCTCGATATCTACACAGGTAAAGTTTCCCATGTTCTATTTTAAGCCTCGAGGTCATAAAATGTCAAACAGGTAATTGTTGTAAAACACTGACCATTCTATCTAAAAGGTGTAAATAATTGATTGGATTTCAAACATGATCATTATCCAATGTGAACTCTCGTAATTGGGCTTGGGGTGATCTGCATTTATGTTAAATATTACAGGGCATTTATATATGGTTAAAGAATTTTATACATCAGTCGTTTAATTTTAATATATTTTGAAAAGAGCATTTACTTCTAATTATTATATTTTCTCACTTTCAATACTGTGTCCAGCAAATAACCCGTACAGGGCCCCATTACTGCTTTGCATATCTGAAACTAACAAAGTTAAATAAACAGTGTTACTTCACTCTGCAAGCTGTAAATATTGTATATCAAAGGCAGTTTAGTACACATCTATTGTTAAAATGATTATAAACAGTGTAGTTTTGTTAAACAGTTTATTTTAATCAAAGCGTAACAATGTACATTGTACATACGGTCATAGAAACAAATCTATTTTTAGAACGAATTTATTTTCGTATCCCAGGTAAACTGGTAAAGGAAACGTCGATGCGCAAATAAACTAAAACAAAATGTGTTTATAATCTTTATTGAAATAATACAAAATAAAATAGCATGTATGACACTAGACATATAACTTTTATTAGAATAAATCAACATTCAATACGTTGTAATTGGATTATAGACGTTCATCTTTCTTCAGCAAGTTCAGGGATTTCCTTTACTGATCTGTTCTATCGATGTTATTTGACTTGTAATTTGGCATTTCGGATATAAGCATACTCCGCTTTATTGCATAATTTTGTCTGACAAATAGGCTATGCAAATAACCGAATGTACTGTACAAGGTTCCATATCAAAAGGAAAGCTGGAATTGAGTTTGGGGTAATTGCCCAAAATGTTTAGGAATTAGGGGCCAAAAATAAGCATTTTTCTAGTTTCCAGACAATAACTTGTGTTCAAGTGTATGGATCTCTCAGAAATTGTACTGCAAGGTACCATACCACAAAGGGAAGGCTGGGATGGATTTTGGGGGTAATTGCCTCAAAATTTTAGGAATTAGGGGCCAAAAGGGGCAAAAAAAACAAGTATTTTTCTAGTTTCAGGACAATAACTTGTGTGCAAGTGTATGGATCTTTATGAAATTGTACTACAAGGTTCCATATCACAAAGGGAAAGCTGGGTTTGAGTTTGGGGGTAATTGCCCTAAACGTTCAGGAATTTGGGGCCAAAAGGGCCAAAAACAAGCATTTTCTAGTTTCAGACAATAACTTGTGTTCAAGTGTACAGATCTCTGAAATTGTACTGCAAGGTACCATACCACAAAGGGAAGGCTGGGATTGAGTTTGGTTGTGATGAATCATAAGGGGGTTCAAAAAATTTGAGGGGGGATTTTTTTTCATTTTTTTTCTTTAAAATTTTCCATTATAAATTGGTTATTTCTGATTTATATATAGAAGCAAATAATAATGATATGGTTTGAATAGGTAAAATTAAAAATTTTTAAGTTCTTAGACCACATTCATTCTGTGTCAGAAACCTATGCTGTGTCAAATATTTAATCACAATCCAAATTCAGTGCTGTATCAAGCTTGAATGTTGTGTCCATACTTGCCTCAACTGTTCAGGGTTCGACCTCTGCGGTCGTATCAAGCTGCGCCCAGCGGAGCATTTTATTGCCATTGTGTTGCTGTCTTATTAGTGTATATCCCACATCTCCTGTTATTCCTTATGATTCTTTGAAATAAATTTAATGGTTTGTTTCCATGTTTCAATAATTTAATTTTTTGTCACGCTAGACAGTTGTCTTAACTTTTTGAGGCGGATAATATAAAATTAAAAAATCTCTACCTATATATATGTACCTCATTTTGACATTTATCATGCAATCTCAGGTTTAGCTACACATGAGCCTCACTTCACCATTATCAGAGAAGAATTCAAACCAAACAAACCAAGAAGTTGTGATTTATGTGGTCAGATGGGCCATGAAATGAAAGAATGTACAGGTTTACCTAAAGAAAAAGTTGGAGAGGTATTTTATTTGTCAACTTGATTGCTGTAAATAATCTAACTTCTATTTTTATGCTAATAATTACTTTGGATAACTCAAGAAGTATTTATTTATGACAAAATATTTTGTCTCTACACCCTATTGCAAGTGATTTCTCTTTCATATATTATTTTTAGTACAATATTGATTTCAAACCAAATGAAACTTTTCCACAGAGTCATCTCCTCTTGGTTAAGGTACTTAATGCAGAGTTATGGAACTTTATTCGTTGAAAATCGTTAAAATCTGTCCACTTTGGATGGATATAGAATCATGTTGTGAACAAGATGAAAAGCAAGGCCACAAACTTAGTTGAACTTTAGGTAGCCTTAATAGTGACAAATTATTCATGTTTTGTGTCAATAGGTACCACTGTGTGTTCATGTCTTTTTTAGGCGGGGGGTCTATTTGAGCAGTGCTCACAGTATTTCTAGTTGATCATATAAATTCATTTAAAGCATAAAGACCAGCTAAAAGGGTGACAATCATATCATGCGCTCATGGTGCAGCTCTTTATTTATGTATATTCTGTTATGAATACCCCCTCACTCTTGCATCCATTTGGGAGAAGTGGTCATTTCTTCCTCTTGACTTGGCCTTGACTGCTATGTCAGATTTTGCAAAACTTTATAGCATATCATCATTGAAAAAAGGCAACTCCTTTTTACATATATGTTTTGAGGTTAAACATTTGGTCAACAGGATTCAGAAAATATTTACTTTGTTGGTCTTTGTCAGACATTTAAATTGGCTATAGTTAAATCAGGGTGTCTTCTATTTCTTTTCAAGAATGCAAGCAAATGCTTTACATGATATCGAAGATTACTAGGAAAGGTTAACTTATGAAACTGGGTTTTGATGTTAAGGAAAAAATAAGATATTTTTACTGTGGTGTTTTAACAGGTTAAAATACCAACTGAGTTTTGGTCTGACAAATAATTTGAGTTTTATATTTTATTCCAGCATGATGAAGGACCAGTGATGTTTGACTCAGAACAACAGTTTATATTTTTAAGATTAAATATATTAAGAGAGTATCTAGAAAGAGAGCTACTGATGACCAACCTTCCATTTAAATATGATTTTGAGGTAAATATTAAGGAAAGACCATGTTTGAAATCATTTGAATCTGCCTACCAGAAAGCAACAAAAGAAAAAAGTATAGCCTATTAATTTGTATCAGTTCTGTGAGGCATTTAGGACAACAAGCCTATCAGAAAATTTTATTATGACTGGTTTTTGCTTTAAGACATTATTTAACAACTAATTTAAGGCTAACTGTCAAGCTGGTATTTTAAACACTGATAAGAAAAAAGTACAGATAACCTGATTCGTTAGATTCAAATCTGGAAAATGATTTTCCAGGCTGCAATTTGTTGAGGGATATTTAAAAAACCCATTAAGTGCCCATATACTATGGATTATAAACATGCTGGAATTTTTTGTAGTGAAGACAGTAGCTTTTGCCCTGAAATCAGTGCTGGTACGAACTCTTAACAGTCTTTGCAAAAAACATGAAATGAATTCAGACACAATAGTATTTTTAGTTACATTGTATTGGCTTCTTAATGTTTTTAGAGATGTTTAAATGATTGGTTTTTATGTATGTTGTTTTTTTTCAGAGATCTTTAGATGATTGGGTTTTTATGTGTTTTTTTGTGGGTAATGATTTCCTTCCTCATTTGCCATCATTAGAAATCAGGTGAGTAACTGTTACTTAAGGCCTTCATTAGAAATTAATTGATGCTTTTATTAGAAATCAGGAAGGTTTTCATTCAGTAGCTACCAAATTTTATAGAAAGTTTTCATAAATTCAAGATGTGCAATCCACTATGTTTTAAAATATGAAGATGTGGCATGATTTGCCAATGATATGACTATCCAGCAGAGACCAAGGACAAAGGTATAAACAGCTACTGGTCACCATATGGCCTTCAACAACGAGTAAAAATATAAAAAGTACCTCTGCCTGACAAAACGTGAAACAATTCATATGAGAAAATCAAAGATTTATGCTAAAAATGACAATGGCAGACAACCGATGACAGCAATTGGATTACAGGTTCCTAAAATGGGACAGGCATATAAATTTACATTTGGATAATTTTTGCAAGCTTTTAAGAAGCTGAAACATAGTCAATTTTCAGAACCATTTTGATCAATGGTACCCATTTTTTGCAATCAATTTTTCCTACAGTGGTCCACTCAGAGGCAACAATTTTCATCAGGACTTTTTATGGAGGAACCCATTTGTTGTTTTGTTAAGTTTTGTTAAGTGATTTTGTCTGTTTTAGCTAATGTCATCTCCTGGGAAGCTATTTTTGCATAGCTTTGGTAATTTATATGTCACCTTTACTTATTAGCAAACAGATATATGTTCTCTGTAGGAAATCAAATTCAAGTAATACAACCTGGCAATTTAATCTTTGACCCATATTTTATAATACAAATTTATAAGACATAACTTATTTATATACCTTTTAGAAATATTTTATGATAATAAACAGATTTAGGGGTGATTTTCTATATTTTTTATACTATCTTTTTACAGGGAAAATGCAATTGACAGACTTATAAAATTATATAAAAATTGTGTAAGAAGGACAGGGGTAAGTGTTTAGATTTATCCAAACTCTTGTTTTTACTGCTCATAGTAGCAGGGTTTTAAGCATTTCCTCCCTTCACCCTTCTCAACATTAAATTTTGGAACAGGCAGGAAGAAAAAAAATTGACCTTGAAATGAATAAAATTGAGTTGCAGATATTTCAAATTATTGCAGATTTTGATTCAGACACAGCTATTTCAAATTATTGCAGATTTTGATTCAGACTCAATCCTCACAAACACATCAATTTATTTTTGATGAGGTTTTATTAGAACAGAAAGAATATTTTCCTTATAAAATCATATTCTAATTACGAATGCTGTTTGAGCTTTAATAATTCTATCTAGTAAATGAATTGGGCCAAGGTGGTAATTAGCTATGGACTATTAAGAATTATTGGTATACCTCTGTTATTTAAAGTTCAAGATACATGTGTAGATGAAATAATGTTAATTCAAAGTTAATATATTTGATTTTTTGAGCCATTTTATTTTAGGGGTATTTGACAGATAGTGGAGTAGTAAACTTAAGTCGTGTACAGATAATAATGCAAGGTAAGATTTACTTCAATATCTGCATCTAGTACTTATTTTAGTTAAAGGGATAAAAACTGATGTCAAAAATACACATGATTAATTAGTGCATTCAACTACAAAGTATTTATTTTCGCTGAGAGTGATGGATTTTTTTTATGTCCCCGCAACTGAACGTTGGGGGGCATATTGATTTACCCCTGTCCGTCCGTCTATCCGTCCTTCTGTCCCATTATGGGTATATAGTTATTCTAGATAACTCCTACAGTTTGAATGCTAGGAAGTTTTTACTTTGCTGGCTGTTTTTACATATTTTGAAGGTGTGATTTTTATTAATATTTGCTCTTTTGGAGGATAGTTGAACTTTGTCATTTTTTGGAGTATTACTTGCATAAGAGGTGCATAGCGTTTCCCAATAACTCCTCCTACAGTTTAAATGCTAGGAAGTTTTCACTTAGCAGACTGTTTTTACCTATATTGAAGGTGTGTATGTGGTCAGGGTTTTGATTTTTATTAATATTTGCTCTTTTGGGAGATAGTTGAACTTTGTCATTTTTTGGAGTATTTACTTGCATAAGAGGTGCATAACGTTTCCGGATAACTTCTCCTACAGTTTGAATGCTAGGAAGTTTTCACTTTGCTGGCTGTTTGTACATATATTGAAGGTGTGCATGTGGTCAGGGTTTTGATTTTTATTAATATTTGCTCTTTTGGGAGATAGTTGAACTTTGTCATTTTTGGAGTATATACTTGCATAAGAGGTGCATAGCGTTTCCAGATAACTCCTCCTACAGTGAACCATAGACCTATGTGCTCCCATGCTCAATTTTGTGTATTTTAAAATAACACTTTGCATCAACGGGGACATCATTTGTGTCTCCCAGACACAATAATATCGCAAAGAAAGTCCTACATTGACTTTGTTATAATACAGTTACTTCAGAGTGGAGTGCGGGGGCATCACTTTGTCTAAAATGACAAATTTTTAGCAAATGAAGTCAATAGATATTGTTTAACCAGCTTTTGTTTGTATGTGTGATAGATACATGATTCTCTTTATTTCATAGCAGGATCCAATAATACTTGATTCAGTGGACTTCTGAATATAATTATTTCATTGGATCTCATGAACCAGAAATTTTTTCGATGTGTACAAAACATAGTAAAATAATCTGGTGAAAAGCAGAAATTTATTTTTCAGCTACATTATGCAGTTATGGCCTGTAGAAAAGGTGAATATGCAAAATTGTAAACTATAAAAGGTTATTTCCCTAAGGATGTAGCCTGAAGTGAAATAACTTTTTAGGATTAAAAGTTTTGAATATTCACCACTTCTAAGTGACCACAAATGTTTTTGTATACTGAACTAACAGGAAAAGGACTTTTCTAACAATTGGAGATACTAGTTATAGAAGCCTTTTTAAATAACAAATGGTCAAAACACTTACTTCAGAGAATTATGTTGTGACTAACAAGGATTCCTACGTACAACAAAGGAAGTCTCTCTGTAAACAACTGACACTCATCATTTTGATGGGAGATAACTTGTGTATATATTGAGGTTGTTCTTCAGTGAATACTATGATTATTCATTGTACATTGTTAATGTTGATGGTTATTATTCATTCCTCACGTTAAAATGAATAAAACTGATTCAAGTCACATGATAATGTAATACCCAATAGAATTCTGCATTATATATTTAAGGTATAATAATATATGATGTACTATATTTAAGTCAAAAATGTATGTTTGTTTTTGCTTTTCAATACTGAAATATATTTTCAGAGCTTGGTGAGGTAGAAGATGAAATTTTCAAGAAAAGAAGAAATAATGAGGTAACTCCAACCTTTTATACACTGGAATTATATTGACATCATAAGTTGCAAAAGTGTCTAAAATAGAACAACCGAAAGAGCAAAATGTTTTGATAAAGAGGTTTTATAGTTTTATTTGACAGATAATATGTCCCTTGGTTGGTGTATTTATTCATGCATTGTAAACATTTGAATAACCTATTTGGACATCAGCAGTGATCCAAAACCTGGTCTTTTTTTTATATTTTCAGTTAGAATTCCAGCGCAGAAATAAAGAAAGGAAAGCAAGAGAAAAAAGAGTATGTAGTATATGTATCTATAAATGCACACATTATAGATTAAATTTTATATGTGAAGTTGATAATTAATTTCTGACTAGTAAGAAATATTCTGTAAAAGGTTGAAAACAAAAACAAATGTCTTTAAATGAAGACTAGAACCAGTATAAAATATCTCATTAATGACCTTGAATCAAATTCACAAAGCTTTAAAATTTATCAAATAATATCCTTCAGATGTTCTTTTCTGATATAAGATTGTCAGTTATCAGTAATAATTCCTTTTAATTTTGCTTCAAGATTTCAAACTTCTTGCATTTAAGGAAAAAGCAAAATAGTAGTTAAAATTGTCATTAAGAAACAGTTTTTTTCTCCACAAATAGCATCCTTGTAAACAAGGAATTTTTATATACATGTACTATCTTGTTTTTAGAAATTATAGCATTACACTTAAGCAATATAGCATCACATTACCATAATGCTAACAATCTTCTAATTGATAATAAGACATGAAAATAGCCGTACCCTAGAATTATTTTCATCAAGGTGTTGTACACAAACATTTTGATACACAAAATACACATATTTCACTGTAACTTATAAAAATAGGAAAATCAGATTGTTTATTTGAGTTGAAAGATTTAAAAATCATTGATGCTAAAAGAAGAAATTTTATTTCAGTTTTCTCAAGGGCCTCGCTGGACACCAGGTGGACAGTTTGCTCCACAGGCATTAGGCCAGTCCCACAGCTCATCAGGTGTATCCAATCCAAGGCAAGAGGCCTACAAGGGTCGTGTGGATGCCATGCAGTCAATGATGGTATATTCAGGTCATGTACTAGTACATGGCTTTGGAGAACTTATATAATGGAAGAAAGCATTGGAGAGTCATGCAAAGACTGAAATTTCAAAGTTTGAAACCCAATTTCTATGTCATTTTATATCTTATTGAAAGCCTTGTTTATGATTTCTTAATATAAAAAAACTTGAAAATTGTATTTAGAATGAATTATAACCAAGTAAAGTTATAAATTTAAATAAATGTATAGCAAATATTTTTGTATGTATCAGGTTATCAATGCAGATATTGGCATAAATACATTTGGATTTTACAGACAAAAGACGAGCCAGGTAAAGGTACAAAGAGGAGTGCTCCTGACAGTGATGATACAGAGAAAGAGAAAGAAGAAGAAGAAGAGAAAGAACCAGAGGATGAGGTCAAGTAAGTACACATGAAATCTATATTTTAAAAAAGAGTGGCTTTTATTTTTATTGTTTAAATAAATTACATGTAATGGAATATTTGTAAAAAAAGTATAAATTTAAAGCAATTAGATGGTCTAGAAAATGTTGTGATTTAGCCAATGTGTAGATTTATATATATATTTTAAAATTTCAAATAACTTTGTTAGGATTTTCAATTGTACCCAGTGTAAACAGATGAAATTACAACCATTTTACTTGATTATATCATTACTTTTGATTGTCATCTAGGCAATATCTATTTCTTTTATAGTCATTACATACAATTTGGATTTCTATTTATAGACCACTATTTAGATAGTTCAACATTTGTGTACTCTGACCATCATTTATATACAAATTGCTGAACCTGTTCAACTCTTTATTACAGATTCTAGCCATGTACCCTCAACAATACAACAAACTGCTATGTACCAATATATAAAATGTAACATAAAAATCTAACAAATGTGTTAAACCAGGAAATAATTGCAACAGATTTATTCTTTGTTATTTCTGTATTGATAGCTAATCTGTAAAAATTCAATAATGCAAAAGTAAAAAGCATATTGTAGATTATATAAGAATATATAAGAAACAAAAGCTAGCAGGGATATTGCTCTTTATGCAGATTACACAAATACTTTGACATAGAAATTTGATTGTAATTACAGGTTATGGGAAGATGGATGGAAGGACAGATATTACAAGTCAAAGTTTGATGTAGATAAAACGACATAGAATTTAGACATAATGTTGTAAGTTCATATATCTTCAAAAGAACTTAGACATTAGGTTAGAAGTTCATATTTGTTAAATAAGTCCAGGTGTAGGATGGAATTTCCTCATTACGGTTTCTAAAGCTTTACAGAATACATTTTTTATTTACAGTGTGTTGGTGGTTAATGTCATGATTTAAAATGTATAAATGATGCTGCTTTATTAAACTATTATTTAGCACTGAAGGTTTTGAAAAAAAACCAATAAGAATGTTAAAAAATTAAGCTGTTCTGTAATCTTGCCTTATACATTTCTTGTATTTTAATGATTTATGTACTAAGAAAAGTCAAATTTGTCATTCATAAAAATAGTTTGAGAATTTTTTTCTGATAGCAAATGAACAGAAAAGGTTATAAGAATGTGGGGTATATGTTAATGAGACAACGACACAAAAATACAAATGTTAAATGTTTTTTTTAAACTTTATGCCTGATATGATAGATATTGATGAAATATTCTCAAAAGAAAAATTGAGATATTTATTGTGATGAAAAATATTCAAAAGAAAGATTGAAATATTTAATACTTTTAACATTTAATTTTTCATTTTAGGCCAGACATTATGTTACAGGTTTATGTTGGGTTTTAAGATACTATTATCAGGTTTGTACTTCTAATCATAATTTAAACTCTTAAAAAAACAATTAGTAATTTGCAAATTGAGTTTAAGAGGGTGATAATGGAAAGCTATCTGTGCCAGCCCATCCATAGCTTCCTATAAAAACTGTAGCATTCAGGTGTTGTATCATTGCATTATTGTTAGTCTGAGCCTTTGTGATTCTACAAAGTGACACCTGCAAGTACACTAATATAAAGATAAGGAGATGTGGTATGATTACAATTGAGACAACTATCCACCAAAGTTCAAATGAAGTGGATGTAAGCAATTATAGGCAACTGTACGGCTTCAACAATGAGAAAAAACCCATACCGTATAGTCAGCTATAAAAGGCCCTGACGTGAAAAATATGAAACAATTCAATTGAGAAAACTAATGGCCTAATTTATAACAAAACAATTTTCAAAAAACAAATATGACAGACATGAACTAATGACAACCACTGAACTACAAGCTCCCGACTTGGAACAGTCACATAAAGAATTTGGCAGGGTTAAACATGCTTGTAAGACTGTTATATTTCATTGGATCTCATGAACCAGAAATTTTTCGATGTGTACAAAACATAGTAAAATAATCTGGTGAAAAGCAGAAATTTATTTTTCAGCTACATTATGCAGTTATGGCCTGTAGAAAAGGTGAATATGCAAAATTGTAAACTATAAAAGGTTATTTCCCTAAGGATGTAGCCTGAAGTGAAATAACTTTTTAGGATTAAAAGTTTTGAATATTCACCACTTCTAAGTGACCACAAATGTTTTTGTATACTGAACTAACAGGAAAAGGACTTTTCTAACAATTGGAGATACTAGTTATAGAAGCCTTTTTAAATAACAAATGGTCAAAACACTTACTTCAGAGAATTATGTTGTGACTAACAAGGATTCCTACGTACAACAAAGGAAGTCTCTCTGTAAACAACTGACACTCATCATTTTGATGGGAGATAACTTGTGTATATATTGAGGTTGTTCTCCAGTGAATACTATGATTATTCATTGTACACTGTTAATGTTGATGGTTATTATTCATTCCTCACGTTAAAATGAATAAAACTGATTCAAGTCACATGATAATGTAATACCCAATAGAATTCTGCATTATATATTTAAGGTATAATAATATATGATGTACTATATTTAAGTCAAAAATGTATGTTTGTTTTTGCTTTTCAATACTGGAATATATTTTCAGAGCTTGGTGAGGTAGAAGATGAAATTTTCAAGAAAAGAAGAAATAATGAGGTAACTCCAACCTTTTATACACTGGAATTATATTGACATCATAAGTTGCAAAAGTATCTAAAATAGAACAACCGAAAGAGCAAAATGTTTTGATAAAGAGGTTTTATAGTTTTATTTGACAGATAATATGTCCCTTGGTTGGTGTATTTATTCATGCATTGTAAACATTTGAATAACCTATTTGGACATCAGCAGTGATCCAAAACCTGGTCTTTTTTTTATATTTTCAGTTAGAATTCCAGCGCAGAAATAAAGAAAGGAAAGCAAGAGAAAAAAGAGTATGTAGTATATGTATCTATAAATGCACACATTATAGATTAAATTTTATATGTGAAGTTGATAATTAATTTCTGACTAGTAAGAAATATTCTGAAAAGGTTGAAAACAAAAACAAATGTCTTTAAATGAAGACTAGAACCAGTATAAAATATCTCATTAATGACCTTGAATCAAATTCACAAAGCTTTAAAATTTATCAAATAATATCCTTCAGATGTTCTTTTCTGATAAAGATTGTCAGTTATCAGTAATAATTCCTTTTAATTTTGCTTCAAGATTTCAAACTTCTTGCATTTAAGGAAAAGCAAAATAGTAGTTAAAATTGTCATTAAGAAACAGTTTTTTCTCCACAAAAGCATCCTTGTAAACAAGGAATTTTTATATACATGTACTATCTTGTTTTTAGAAATTATAGCATTACACTTAAGCAATATAGCATCACATTACCATAATGCTAACAATCTTCTAATTGATAATAAGACATGAAAATAGCCGTACCCTAGAATTATTTTCATCAAGGTGTTGTACACAAACATTTTGATACACAAAATACACATATTTCACTGTAACTTATAAAAATAGGAAAATCATATTGTTTATTTGAGTTGAAAGATTTAAAAATCATTGATGCTAAAAGAAGAAATTTTATTTCAGTTTTCTCAAGGGCCTCGCTGGACACCAGGTGGACAGTTTGCTCCACAGGCATTAGGCCAGTCCCACAGCTCATCAGGTGTATCCAATCCAAGACAAGAGGCCTACAAGGGTCGTGTGGATGCCATGCAGTCAATGATGGTATATTCAGGTCATGTACTAGTACATGGCTTTGGAGAACTTATATAATGGAAGAAAGCATTGGAGAGTCATGCAAAGACTGAAATTTCAAAAGTTTGAAACCCAATTTCTATGTCATTTTTATATCTTATTGAAAGCCTTTTTTATGATTTCTTAATATAAAAAAAACTTGAAAATTGTATTTAGAATGAATTATAACCAAGTAAAGTTATAAATTTAAATAAATGTATAGCAAATATTTTTGTATGTATCAGGTTATCAATGCAGATATTGGCATAAATACATTTGGATTTTACAGACAAAAGACGAGCCAGGTAAAGGTACAAAGAGGAGTGCTCCTGACAGTGATGATACAGAGAAAGAGAAGAAGAAGAAGAAGAAAGAACCAGAGGATGAGGTCAAGTAAGTACACATGAAATCTATATTTTAAAAAGAGTGGCTTTTATTTTTATTGTTTAAATAAATTACATGTAATGGAATATTTGTAAAAAAAAAGTTTAAATTTAAAGCAATTAGATGGTCTAGAAAATGTTGTGATTTAGCCAATGTGTAGATTTATATATATATTTTAAAATTTCAAATAACTTTGTTAGGATTTTTCAATTGTACCCAGTGTAAACAGATGAAATTACAACCATTTTACTTGATTATATCATTACTTTTGATTGTCATCTAGGCAATATCTATTTCTTTTATAGTCATTACATACAATTTGGATTTCTATTTATAGACCACTATTTAGATAGTTCAACATTTGTGTACTCTGACCATCATTTATATACAAATTGCTGAACCTGTTCAACTCTTTATTACAGATTCTAGCCATGTACCCCTCAACAATACAACAAACTGCTATGTACCAATATATAAAATGTAACATAAGAAATCTAACAAATGTGTTAAACCAGGAAATAATTGCAACAGATTTATTCTTTGTTATTTCTGTTTTGATAGCTAATCTGTAAAAATTCAATAATGCAAAAGTAAAAAAGCATATTGTAGATTATATAAGAATATATAAGAAACAAAAGCTAGCAGGGATATTGCTCTTTATGCAGATTACACAAATACTTTGACATAGAAATTTGATTGTAATTACAGGTTATGGGAAGATGGATGGAAGGACAGATATTACAAGTCAAAGTTTGATGTAGATAAAAACGACATAGAATTTAGACATAATGTTGTAAGTTCATATATCTTCAAAAGAACTTAGACATTAGGTTAGAAGTTCATATTTGTTAAATAAGTCCAGGTGTAGGATGGAATTTCCTCATTACGGTTTCTAAAGCTTTACAGAATACATTTTTTATTTACAGTGTGTTGGTGGTTAATGTCATGATTTAAAATGTATAAATGATGCTGCTTTATTAAACTATTATTTAGCACTGAAGGTTTTGAAAAAAAACCAATAAGAATGTTAAAAATTAAGCTGTTCTGTAATCTTGCCTTATACATTTCTTGTATTTTAATGATTTATGTACTAAGAAAAGTCAAATTTGTCATTCATAAAAATAGTTTGAGAATTTTTCTGATAGCAAATGAACAGAAAAGGTTATAAGAATGTGGGTATATGTTAATGAGACAACGACACAAAAATACAAATGTTAATGTTTTTTTAAACTTTATGCCTGATATGATAGATATTAATGAAATATTCTCAAAAGAAAAATTGAGATATTTATTGTGATGAAAAATATTCAAAAGAAAGATTGAAATATTTAATACTTTTAACATTTAATTTTTCATTTTAGGCCAGACATTATGTTACAGGTTTATGTTGGGTTTTAAGATACTATTATCAGGTTTGTACTTCTAATCATAATTTAAACTCTTAAAAAACAATTAGTAATTTGCAAATTGAGTTTAAGAGGGTGATAATGGAAAGCTATCTGTGCCAGCCCATCCATAGCTTCCTATAAAATTGTAGCATTCAGGTGTTGTATCATTGCATTATTGTTAGTCTGAGCCTTTGTGATTCTACAAAGTGACACCTGCAAGTACACTAATATAAAGATAAGGAGATGTGGTATGATTACAATTGAGACAACTATCCACCAAAGTTCAAATGAAGTGGATGTAAGCAATTATAGGCAACTGTACGGCTTCAACAATGAGAAAAAACCCATACCGTATAGTCAGCTATAAAAGGCCCTGACGTGAAAAATATGAAACAATTCAATTGAGAAAACTAATGGCCTAATTTATAACAAAACAATTTTCAAAAAACAAATATGACAGACATGAACTAATGACAACCACTGAACTACAAGCTCCCGACTTGGAACAGTCACATAAAGAATTTGGCAGGGTTAAACATGCTTGTAAGACTGTTAAGACACTTGAGAATTAAGATGCATATGCGGCATTTAGTTGTCCTAATAAATTTAATCCTTATATTTTGCCTATTTTCTTTATTTTATTTTGTTTTATCATAATACATGTATTTACAGGGTTGCGCCTCTTGGAAGTGGTATTTTCCATATCATTATGCACCATTTGCATCAGATTTTGTAAATATCAGTGATCTACCCAATGATTTTGAAAAACATACAAATCCAGTAAGTAAGAATAAATCAAGTGTATCAAGTAGAAAATTATTGCTGCTTAACATTAGCATTTAATATATCTAGGACAAGTTTAGGTTAGCTTTGAAGAGGAAAATTAAGTATAATGAAACCTTAATACACCTTATCGCTATTTGTCCGCCATTACTGGACTGATTTTGTGTCATGGGTGGATACCCCATATCCTTTGTTTTTCTATCACAAAGGTTCCCGTAAAATTTTGACGTCACAATAGAAAATATCTGACGCCACAATGGAAAAGTGATTGTTGTATGACGTCACTAGTTCAACAGGCAAAGGTTCTCGGGTCAAGTGGCGCAGAGTTCAAATAGCAATAAGGTCTATTGGTGTCTGAATGATTCTATAGGATTGGAAGAGCTAACAAGCAATTTTTATTTTGTGATAGAAATTCATTTTATGATTGACTGACATTTATAGTTGAATAATAATTATAAAAACTTAGTTGTAGTGTGTTCTTTGAAGAAGCTAATTTAACCATTAACTGTTACACATAGAAAAATTGTTTTCAGAAGATTTTAATTTATTATTTTTTTACTATAAATTGTTTTCGATATTTTACAGTTTAAGCCATTGGAACAGTTGATGGGTGTATTTCCTGCAGGCAGTAAAAAACATCTGCCACTAACCTGGCAGACGTTAATGTTTGACCCTGTAAGTATTACTTAAACCATGGTAGACATAAAGCAAATAACAATCAAAACATTTTGTACTAACCCCTTAGTGCAATGCTACCTTTATAAATACTGAAGTGAAGGAGACAATGATGAAATGGCAATCCAAAGATGAGAATGTGAATATTCAAATCATAATGCCCTATGCGGTATAAATGCACATGCCAACACATTGTTTTAGTTCTGAAAATGCCTAAATAAAAAGTATAAACATTTGGAAAATCTTATTTATATTCCTTAGCTTTTGACCCGAAAAATACTTTGGGAATACTTTATTGGTATTGTTATATAAATTTGATAGAACAATATGGCAATTGATTAAAGTACAGTGATGCTAAATAAAGAAAGATGTGATGAATATAACAATTTAAATTTGTAAAGGACCTTCTATTTATTAAAATTAAAAACTAGCTTCGGAAACTCCAAAATAGTTTGTTGATCAGTAACATTTATTTATTTCAATTTTGAATGAATGCTATTACTTTTTTCATGTGAACAGGAATCTCCTATCATAGACTTTTACCCTACAGACTTTAGGATAGATCTGAATGGGAAGAAGTATGCCTGGCAAGGAGTAGCTTTACTACCTTTCGTAGATGAAAAAAGATTACTGAAAGGTTTAGAGACTGTTTATTCTGATCTGACTCCAGAGGAAGGTATTGTTTTTTTATTTATTATGTAATCTTCCTGTCATTTTTTTTTTTATCAAACATTTTTGTTTTACGGTAGATAAGGTTTCTTCCAACATCTGGAATTGTGAAATAGCAGAAAACAATTGATGTAGATCTTTAATGAAATTTGCAAATTTTAAAAACAGGGTTAGGCTTTTCATTTAAATGAAGAACATTATGTGATTAATTTTATTATAATGACCGTTTTTACAAATGTAGATTTATTTTTTTTATTCAAAACAAAATTAACTTACTTATATAAAGGGAGATAACTCAGATAATATGATTTTTAGATAGAATGTATAGGAAATTTCCCTATTTAGTTTTGTAGCAAGAAATGAGTACCGGTATGGTGACCCCAATTTTCCTTTTTAATTTCTGAAAGCCAATTTTAAGAGCTATCTTCTCATATTTTATGTTAAAATTCTATTTGTTAGTTTTCTTTCTATTCGCTTAAAAGTGATTTACCTGGTATAATCCTTACAAAATCTGACAATTTTACTCAACCGAAAGCTTGAAAAAAACTCTGTGAACAATACTTTTAAGTATATTTTTGAAAACAGCATGATATAAACTACAATTTGGCAAATTATTAAACAATTCTATCAATTTTAAATTATATCCTCTGTCTACATTAGACTACATAAAATTTACCAGTAATTCATTGTGCTAATTGATAAAACCAAATATTTGTATACTTTGTCTTAAGGTCAACCAAGCAAACAAACACAATTAACTTCATTGTTTCGTGTACACACTCAAGTATATATTCTGTAACACTTCTCTGATTTATTAGTTTTTAGAAATGGTAGAGGTAAAGACAGGCTGTTTGTAGGTAAAAGACATCCAGCTCACTCCTTCCTTGAGGGTCTGTATGAAGGTGAAAGGTCAGAAGATGTGAGTAGATAATCATATTTAATATTAATAATTTATGGAACTGCTTTTAAGATCAATAAGACAGAATCTGAATAATAAATAGTAAATTAAGTTTGATTTATTGATGGTTGTTCACATTATATCCAGTGGCTAATATTTCATGCATATTTCAGATGAGAGAAAATAAATCAGTCAAGTAGATTATGCATACTGGATCGACCTTAATGAAGGATTGCATATTTATATATCTTGCACACCCAAATAAACTTGCTTTCAACACAGGTTGAACTGCAAGATGGAAGAGGTGACCATATTTGTATACACCAGTCAACACTAGCGGTCAAAATGGCTTTCATAACTGATTATTTTCAGAGGCCCCTTTATTTACTGTTTTTCCAATAACTCGGCTTGAATATTGTAGTTATTATAAACTTCACAGATCTTTTTTAATAGTATAAAAAATTATGAAAAGTAATGTATGACCTAATATTTGCTTTAGATTAAGTATTTGTAGCCTTTTCCTTTTCTTTTATCAACACTTTATTTATTTTGATCCAATATTTTTGGTGTTTCTGTGATGGAATGGATTTTTATGGTCAAGCAGTAATCTTTCAATCATAGACAGGATATGAACAACTACTTTAATTTGTGTGGGAGCCTTTTTTTAAACTAGACTGACATGCTGAGTCAGATTTTTAATGTACTAACTAATAAGGTAACAATGCACAAGAATATATTTACTCCTCAACACATAATTCTTAATCTCAGGCAACCAGTCTTTACTCTTACTTCTAATACCATTTGCTAAGTAATGACGCAGCAAATATCAGTTTTTAAGCCTTTTATTTTATCTAGCCTTTGATTGACTCAAATACAACTGCACACTAGAGGTGAGCAAGCCTCCACAAGACTACCTACTCTGTTTTGAAGGTCACAGGAGGTACCAACAGAAAAATATCATAGTTTTTTCAATAGATAATATGGTTAATCATTGTTTAACTTAGGAATCTTATCTCATGAACATCATGATCATTACAATTCTGAATTATTTACTTATAGGGTGTAGATATAAATCCCTCTTTGACACATGGTATGGCAGGTCGTGTCTGGTGTGATGATAAAGCTACAATGTCAGGAGAGTAAGTTAAATCAACCAATACCAAAATTTGGTGCCTTTTTATATATTCAGAGCAGGGGTATACTGTTTTAACTCTGTCTGTCCGTCTGTACATATGTCTGCCCATCTGTCCATCCCACAAAATTCCATCACAATTTTCTCAGGAACCACAAAACACATCTTCCTATAATTTGTTATCCGTCTTCGTAGGAACATACTATACAGTACGATGTGGTTATAAATTTATCAATTGTAAACTTCCTGTTTTCCAAATACTTATATATTCTAAAATATAATGGCCATATCTGAAATTTTCATAGCATATTTCTAGGGAACTTATAATCTGAAATTTGTTATCAGGCCTCATGTCAGCATGCTATACCGTATAATGTGTTTTCGGATTCATCGTTCATCAACTTCCTGTTTACAGGTTACTTATATATATTCTAACACTTGAAGGCCATGTATGAAATTTTCTTTGCATTTTTGTAGGCAACTACAAAAAGAGCCTCCTGAAATTTGTTGTCAGGCTTCATGTGATATAAAAATAAGTTGACCATGCTTTGCAATGTGATGCTTTTTCAGATTTATGGCCCATCAACTTACTGTTTACCGAATACTTTTATTTTCTGACACATAGTGGTCATGTATGAGATATTCATCACGTTTCTCTATGGAACTACAAATAAGAGCTTCCTGAAATTTGTTTTCAGTCTTAGAGGGAACATGCTGTACTGAGAAAATGTTTTCAGATTTATGGCTCATCAACTTGCGTTTTGCCAAATTCTTAAGATGGAGGTTTCATTAGTGAGCGGTAGCTCACAGTTTTACTGGTTTTTATTTTCTTTAAAGACAAATATAAATATATATATATAAAATCTAAAAATGTGCAAATTTTAGACTTATATAATTTTTCCTTATCTGCACAATATCGTCTATTCTAGACGATCCGTACATAGTAAATTTGCTGGTTGGTCCTATATATATATAAATGGATGCTTTAATGAAATTTTTCTGCATGGAAGGGTTCATGTTTTGTTAAGTATGTCATTTCTATGTTTCAGAACAATTAAATCACCGTTACCACAACCAGAAATGAAAGACATTCTTGATAATCAGTGTTTATGGTTTGTATCACTATAGTATAGAAGATCAATTGTTTAGTTTAGAGACCCATTAAAACAAATATGAACTCTTTAACCTACCAAGTTTTGGTTATGTAACATTTGATATGTCTAGATCTTTTAAAAGGTGAAGTATACACAATTGGATGTTATTTTGGAAATTATGAAATTTTGCATGCATTTAAAACTCCTTGAATTGCATCTTATTATTGAAAAAAATGATATATTTAGCAGTTATACTTCAGAGATACATGTTAACTAAGTGACAAGTAGAGAGACGTGCCCTCAGTGATAATGAAAGATGAAGATTTACATAATTCAATAAATGGCAGACACAAAAAAAAAGAGTTTTGTGGAAGTATTGAATTGCATTCTTAATAGAATTAATAGTGACTAGAACAATTTACACGGAAACATGAGTAAATTTTAAAACTGTCTAATATATACTCACTTCAAATAGTCTTCAGTGTTTTAATGTGTCTACTTTTAGCAACTTTCTAACCTCAGTGAAATATGTGTGAATTTTCATAGCATTACTATGCAGGTCTATTCAAGTATATCTTTTTATCTTTCAAATTTTATTTCCTAAAGATGTATAATATTTTTCAGTATTCTGTTCAAAGATCCAGTATATGATGATGACCATCTGTTTCCATCCAAAGTACTCCCTAATGCCAAGTAAGTGTGCACACAGCATTGTACAGCTTATTATGTGAATATATACCCATTTGATATTGTATATGCCCAAAATATATTACCTGTCTGACCATGCTTTCGCTGTACTTTTTGTTATAAATAATTTTGCATTAATGACTAGGATTTTGTGCACTGAAAACTGTCTGTTGAATTCATTTATATTTAAGTCTTTAATTCATTAAACAAATATTTGCCATTAATATGAAAATAAGGACACGTGGCATGATTGTCAATGAGACTACTATCCACCAAAGTTCAAATGAGGTGGATGTAAGCAGTTATAGGCAACCATACTGCCTTCAACAATGAGAGACTCATACCATATTGTTGTCTATGAAAGGCCCCGACATGAAAATTATGAAACAATTCAATTGAGAAAACTAACGGCCTAATTTATAACAAAACAATATACGAAAAACAAATATGACAGACATGAATCAACTACAACCACTGAACTACAGGCTCCTCTGACCTTAAGTTCTTTCTTAATACATGACTACCTTTTGAACATAGTAATAATTTGAATTGTTTGCTCTCATTTTAGAAGAGTATGTCTCATAGCAGAGAAAAGTCTCCCCTTTAAAAAAAGAGTACAAAGATGCCTTCTGCTTTGATGTTTCTTATTGGCAGACACCAGTTGATTTTCATTTCATTTCATGGCTCAGGAACTTAATTATGATAAATTTCACAACAAGTTTAGTTTCTCAGTAAACAGGCAATCTATAGATGCTTAAATAGGGGTCATTGGAGTCATACACATGAAACATAGCCTTCAGCTTATTTTCATGTATGGCTATAAGTCTATTCTTTATATTTTGTATATATTTCCATGTGATAGTATCATCTAACTTCATGTGCATGGTCACTTGATTTAGGATGTTTTGTAGAGACTGCAACATTTATGTCAAGAAAGTGAGCTATAGCTATCCTAAATTTTGTCGTCTGTGATGTCCACATTTTGGTTGAGTCTGTGGTTAAATTTTTTAGAAATTAATAACTTAGAAAATGAAATTTGAACAGATGCTCTTTCATGACCAAAAGACAGTATCGAGAGCAAAATTATTTATTTGGAGGTACCAACAGAAAAAATATCATAGTTTTTCAATAGATAATATGGTTAATCATTGTTTAACTTAGGAATCTTATCTCATGAACATCATGATCATTACAATTCTGAATTATTTACTTATAGGGTGTAGATATAAATCCTCTTTGACACATGGTATGGCAGGTCTGTCTGGTGTGATGATAAAGCTACAATGTCAGGAGAGTAAGTTAAATCAACCAATACCAAAATTTGGTGCCTTTTTATATATTCAGAGCAGGGTATACTGTTTTAACTCTGTCTGTCCGTCTGTACATATGTCTGCCCATCTGTCCATCCCACAAAATTCCATCACAATTTTCTCAGGAACCACAAAACACATCTTCCTATAATTTGTTATCCGTCTTCGTAGGAACATACTATACAGTACGATGCGGTTATAAATTTATCAATCGTAAACTTCCTGTTTTCCAAATACTTGTATATTCTAAAATATAATGGCCATATCTGAAATTTTCATAGCATATTTCTAGGGAACTTATAATCTGAAATTTGTTATCAGGCCTCATGTCAGCATGCTATACCGTATAATGTGTTTTCGGATTCATCGTTATTCAACTTCCTGTTTACAGGTTACTTATATATATTCTAACACTTGAAGGCCATGTATGAAATTTTCTTTGCATTTTTGTAGGCAACTACAAAAAGAGCCTCCTGAAATTTGTTGTCAGGCTTCATGTGATATAAAAATAAGTTGACCATGCTTTGCAATGTGATGCTTTTTCAGATTTATGGCCCATCAACTTACTGTTTACCGAATACTTTTATTTTCTGACACATAGTGGTCATGTATGAGATATTCATCACGTTTCTCTATGGAACTACAAATAAGAGCTTCCTGAAATTTGTTTTCAGTCTTAGAGGGAACATGCTGTACTGAGAAAATGTTTTCAGATTTATGGCTCATCAACTTGCGTTTTGCCAAATTCTTAAGATGGAGGTTTCATTAGTGAGCGGTAGCTCACAGTTTTACTGGTTTTTATTTTCTTTAAAGACAAATATAAATATATATATATAAAGTCTAAAAATGTGCAAATTTTTAGACTTATATAATTTTTTCCTTATCTGCACAATATCGTCTATTCTAGACGATCCGTACATAGTAAATTTGCTGGTTGGTCCTTATATATATATAAATGGATGCTTTAATGAAATTTTTCTGCATGGAAGGGTTCATGTTTTGTTAAGTATGTCATTTCTATGTTTCAGAACAATTAAATCACCGTTACCACAACCAGAAATGAAAGACATTCTTGATAATCAGTGTTTATGGTTTGTATCACTATAGTATAGAAGATCAATTGTTTAGTTTAGAGACCCATTAAAACAAATATGAACTCTTTAACCTACCAAGTTTTGGTTATGTAACATTTGATATGTCTAGATCTTTTAAAAGGTGAAGTATACACAATTGGATGTTATTTTGGAAATTATGAAATTTTGCATGCATTTAAAACTCCTTGAATTGCATCTTATTATTGAAAAAAAATGATATATTTAGCAGTTATACTTCAGAGATACATGTTAACTAAGTGACAAGTAGAGAGACGTGCCCTCAGTGATAATGAAAGATGAAGATTTACATAATTCAATAAATGGCAGACACAAAAAAAAGAGTTTTGTGGCAGTATTGAATTGCATTCTTAATAGAATTAATAGTGACTAGAACAATTTACACGGAAACATGAGTAAATTTTAAAACTGTCTAATATATACTCACTTCAAATAGTCTTCAGTGTTTAATGTGTTTAGCAACTTTCCAACCTCAGTGAAATATGTGTGAATTTTCATAGCATTACTATGCAGGTCTATTCAAGTATATCTTTTTATCTTTCAAATTTTATTTACTAAAGATGTATAATATTTTTCAGTATTCTGTTCAAAGATCCAGTATATGATGATGACCATCTGTTTCCATCCAAAGTACTCCCTAATGCCAAGTAAGTGTGCACACAGCATTGTACAGCTTATTATGTGAATATATACCCATTTGATATTGTATATGCCCAAAATATATTACCTGTCTGACCATGCTTCGCTGTACTTTTGTTATAAATAATTTTGCATTAATGACTAGGATTTTGTGCACTGAAAACTGTCTTTGAATTCATTTATATTTAAGTCTTTAATTCATTAAACAAATATTTGCCATTAATATGAAAATAAGGAGACGTGGCATGATTGTCAATGAGACTACTATCCACCAAAGTTCAAATGAGGTGGATGTAAGCAGTTATAGGCAACCATACTGCTTTCAACAATGAGAGACCCATACCATATTGTTGTCTATAAAAGGCCCCGACATGAAAATTATGAAACAATTCAATTGAGAAAACTAACGGCCTAATTTATAACAAAACAATTTACGAAAAACAAATATGACAGACATGAATCAACTACAACCACTGAACTACAGGCTCCTCTGACCTTAAGTTCTTTCTTAATACATGACTACCTTTTCAACATAGTAATAATTTGAATTGTTTGCTCTCATTTTAGAAGAGTATGTCTCATAGCAGAGAAAAGTCTTCCCCCCCCTCCCTTTTAAAAAAAAGAGTACAAAGATGCCTTCTGCTTTGATGTTTCTTATTGGCAGACACCAGTTGATTTTCATTTCATTTCATGGCTCAGGAACTTAATTATGATAAATTTCCACAACAAGTTTAGTTTCTCAGTAAACAGGCAATCTATAGATGCTTAAATAGGGGTCATTGTGAGTCGTACACATGAAACATAGCCTTCAGCTTATTTTCATGTATGACTATAAGTCTATTCTTTATATTTTGTATATATTTCCATGTGACAGTATCATCTAACCTCATGTGCATGGTCACTTGATTTAGGATGTTTTTGTAGAGCCTGCAACATTTATGTCAAGAAAGTGAGCTATAGCTATCCTAAATTTTGTCGTCTGTGATGTCCACATTTTGGTTGAGTCTGTGGTTAAATTTTTTTTAGAAATCAATAACTTAGAAAATGAAATTTGAACAGATGCTCTTTCATGACCAAAAGACAGTATCGAGAGCAAAATTATTTATTTTCACTTTTCTGTATTTTACTGACAAATGGACTTTTTTTTACAGTTAACATTTAGATGTAGTCTAAGGTTCAAGTTTTTCAGTCATCAATAACTTTGTCAAACCTTCATGGAATTTTATTAATTTGATAAAATCTTAAACTTAATCTGAGAAGGCCTTCATACTTCATAGGTCAACTACATTAGTTCTATTACTTTGCTGATAGTATGTATTTGTCCTGTCACCTGATTAAGTAATTATTATGTTCCTTTTGTATGCACTTTAGTCTTATATTTTTACATTTTACTGAAATTGTATTATTTTTAAAACATTTGAAACTATGGCAATATCATGCATATTTATGAAATTCTTAACAAGAATTGAATTCAGTTTCATAATAAAATCAAAACTTGACTATAACCATTACTAAAGTTATCATCATGCATGTATAGTCATTGTATAGCACATCATTCAAGTATGTCATTTATGTTTCTTTTTATTTAATCAGTCATGAGCTGTCATTTGCAGATTTCCTAGAGAATTACACATATTAGAAACCTATGGTTTTAGACTGACCTCAAGGTGACATGTTACCTTGCAGATCCGTAAACCCTTTACTAACTTGTCCTGCTTATTAACCCATATTGCTTTAAAAAGGCATGTTTCATAGCTAGTTATAAGTAGTAGATCATGTTTGGTAGAAATAATGGTTGGCATATATCTTATTTCAGGTTTAATAGGGTACAAATTTTCAAATTTGAATTTGTTAACTGTTTCTATAAGTACTTTCAGTGATATACAACCAATGATAAGAAATTTCCTGTTTTAAAGATCTGTAATATTTCAGTAATCAGTGAAACCTGTGGTATTCAATATTAATGTTGAAGTTCCCTGCATGTGATTGCAAAATTAGATAAAGTAAATAATAAATATGGCTTCATTTAAAGGGGCATTAGCTACAAATTTGACA
The DNA here is from genome assembly GCA_017311375.1 of Mytilus coruscus. Classification (NCBI taxonomy): domain Eukaryota; kingdom Metazoa; phylum Mollusca; class Bivalvia; order Mytilida; family Mytilidae; genus Mytilus; species Mytilus coruscus. The sequence goes on along the minus strand of CM029599.1, from coordinate 77,588,545 downwards.
AAAAAATATAACATGATTTTTTGTTTGTTTCAAACATTTATAAAAGTAGAATAAAGAAATAATATTTTGCTATTAGCAGTTAGTTTGTTTCATTTTGTCAAAGTAAGCTATAAAAAAACATCACCTGTGTATTTTTGACTTGCAAGTCAATAATTCAACTCATTTGAATCCATATTCATGCAACCTTTTAAGTTGACCTTTAGAGGAGATTGTGTGCATATGTTCATCGTGTGGCTCATTCATTAAAAAGAAAAGAATGTCAACATTGTAGAATTTCTGCTTCTTTGCCCTCTTTTTAGACAAAACTTTTATTCAAGATATATATTTGAAGTAGACTAAGTATGTATATACTTAATTTAGTTATTATCTGCAGACTGCAATGTTATTTTGTTATTATTATTAGCTAGAAGGTGAAATAGGGATATTTGCCAACCATGTGTACTTTGATAATGACTGTTTGTTTATTGTTATAGTTGTATTTATTGATTTTTCTTTCAGTTCATTGGCTTTTTTAATTTGCATGAACATTATTTATCCAGAAAATTTTATTTCACAAAGCTTCTACAAAGTTAAATATTTGTTTTTATCGCTATTTTACGAATTTTTCCTTTGATCTTGCTGACTGATAATTTCCGTTCTCAGCGGAGTCGATTGATATGAAAACGGAGTCGAGTGATATGAAAATTATCGCTAGAAACTAAGGGAACACGTGCTGTTGTCAAGGAAATTAACAACGTCATCATAGGTAAAATAGTGATAAACAGATTATCATTGGTCATCTCAACTCGATTGCTTTTCTCGCTTTCGCCGTATCGGCTCAAGCAAGAAAATAAATCTCGTTGAGATAACCAATGATAATCTATAATTATTTGTTTTGCTATTTGCATTTTGGTATCCTAACAAGGAAGTAATGACAAGATTACTTGTGTATCTTGTTTAATTATTCTTATGTGTTGGTATCAAAAGAAAGAATGCTTAATCATTTAAAAGATAGGTGAATGGAAAATATGTTTCATCTTTTAGCAGTAGTATTTCATTCTCTATAAGTAAAATAAATAATGATGCACAGTAGGACCCTTTGAAGTGTAAGGACCACAAATATGATTTCAATGATGATAATATGATATATTGCATATTTAAAGTATAAAGTAATTATCCCCTAATATAATGTCAAATAGTACTTTTGTGTTAACATTCATTGACTCCACATTACATCTCCAAAAATATATTTGTGAAATTTAAAATCTAGATGAATTAATACAAGGTGTCTTAAAAATTCTTACTTTTTGCATGGAAATAATTTTTACATTGACAAATCCAAGTATGGGAAAAGAGATGAGAGAGTTGCATCCATGATATTTTTCAATAGAAACAGATCTTAAAATTGAGTTTTTTGTTCCGTGATTTATAAAGGATGTGCATTGAAATAACTTTCTAAATGAAAATGTGATAAAAGTGCAAAAAATACATATTCTTGTGACCAACATTTTTCTTTAAAACTGATATATAATAGCCCTATGTAAAAGCTTTCATAAAATATTAAAATATTGGGAACGATTCATTCTCCCAGTTGCAAATATTACATGTGCATTTAGGGGGAATACATTTTAACGTGATATGGTTATACTCTGCTTTGTACTAGACTGACTTGCTGAGTGAAAGTTTTAATTGTGGAAGCCCATAAGGTACTTGTCTACAGGAATACATGTCACTCTGCCAAGACACATTTTCTCTAACGCTCTTTTTATACGACCGCAAGAAAATTTTGCGGTCGTATATTGGTATCACGTTGTCGTCGTCAGCATTGTCCAAAGACATTTGGTTTCCGGACAATAACTTTAGTTGAAGTGTATGGATCTCCATGAAATTAAACAAAAGGTTCAATACCACAAAAGGAGGGTTGGGATTGTTATTGGGGGTGATGGTCCCAACTGTTTAGGAATTAGGGGCCAAAACAAGCATTTTTCTAGTTTCAGGACAATAACTTGTGTATAAGTATTTTGATTGCTCTGAAATTGTACCATAAGGTTCAATACCACATGTAAAAGGTTTGGATTCATTTTGGGGGTAATTGCCCAAACCGTTAAGGAATTAGGGGCCAAAAAAAAATTTTTTTTTGGGGAATTTTTTTTCCTCAAAAGAAAATTCTCTTCAAATATTTTTTTTTTTGAGGGGGGGTCAATTTTTTTTTCCTCAAGATTTAAGAAATTGTCAATTTTCCAAAGAAAAAAATTTGGGGTCACAATTTATTTTGCTAATTCTTTGTATATAGTCTGAAAACAGATTTACTAAGTATTGCGCAACAGCACAGTGTATTGCACAACAGCAAGAAATCTTCAATTGAATATAAATTCAAATCATACAACCAATTTCAAGTTCTTTGACTACATTTATTCTGTGTCAGAAACCTATATGTGTCAAATATTTAATTACAATCCAAATTCAGACTTGTATCAAGCTTGAATATTGTGTCCATTTTTGCCCCAACTGTTCAGGGTTGGACCTCTGCGGTCGTATCCTAGGCGAAGCAGTTTATTTCTAACTTAAATGTGGTTTGATAGTCAGGAAAGCACCAAATTTCAATTTTTAAGTCTTTTGTTTAACCCTGTATCTTTTAACTTTTAATTATATGGACTAATTTTAGGTAAAATATGTCTCTACATACTGGTCTGATTTAGTTATTTTATAGTTGATTTCTTAGCACTTCTTAGTTTGCAATGTTAAGTATTGTAATGAGTCAAGGATGAGGTGCTTACATACTACATGTATGTTAAATGTTATCACTTTCTAATTGTTTCCCCCACTGTATTGAGTGCTCACAGACAAGATTGATGCTGTCTGATTTGAATGCCATCACAAACACAGTTCTGATAACAGTGGAAACATTGTTAATCTGAAACTTGAAACTATTATATAATACTTGTTGTTTTAGGAAATGGATGTCCTGAAAAAAGAAATCTTTGATATTTCCTATGATTATTTCATACTATTAATCATGATTTGAAACAGAATGTTTTTTGCAGATTAAGGTCTTATGTATTTCTGTTATAACAAAATTGTTATATATAACTAACGGAAGTGTAAATCAAACATTGATTAGAAAAAAAAAACATAATATCTGTTAATTTTAGAAATAGTTTGAAATTAGAATTCTGAGAATTGTGAAACAATACTGGACATTGATTTTTGCTGCTTATTTCAGAATGCCAGACAGAGTATTAAAACCAGAAGATTTTGATCAGAGAAATAGGGGAAAGAGTTGGATGCCACAGTTAGGCTTTCAGAAACACAGTGGTTATAGAGGAGACAAAAAAGATAGTTCAGCAGCCAATAGAATGTTGAGGTTTGTTCTTAAACTTGATATCCTTCAGCTTATATTCTTAATAAAGTTATTATTGTATGAAGCCAGACTTGGATAAAATTCATGTATACCAATAATTAGCCACTTACAAATGTCTGTTATTTGACTACCTTTATGACCCAAAATTGATGGCCAGGAAGATGACTACTTCAACAATATTCCTAATATCCAATACAGATTCAGGATATTCTTTCACAAGACTTTCACTTTCTCACTTTGGTGAAGAAATTTTAAAATGTTTATAGACCAGATATGAAGATGATCCCCAAAGGTGACTGAGGAATAAAAATATAATCACCTTGGTCTTCTTCCAACCAACAATAAATACATAGCCACATCAGGTTGGAATAGGGACGTTAATTCGGATGCCTTCTGTAGAGAGAGTGTCATGCTCTCTGCACTTTAAAAAAAACACTTGCAGCAATTGTTTGAGGGGTTCAGAGGTGACCTGTTGCAAGACTTAATTCCTGTCCCCTATCCAACATACCCTCATTTCCAATATCAATGCTAAGCAAGCAACAATCAATCAATTATAAGATGCCCTCAAAAAGAGGTCATTGTCTTTCAAAGAAGGACAATCTGGGTCAAATCCCTATTTTATATATATTTGAAAAAGGTCTCCTCATAATGAAAGTGTTAATGCCACTTTCATCACTCATGGATATTTCACACCTGCGATTTTTGTCAGCAGAATTTTATAAAATTCATATCCGAAGGTTTATAGCAGCAATATTGTCGAAGAGTCCAGAAATCAGCGCCTATCAATTTTTGACAGGACTATTGCTCCTTGTAGTAAAGGTAAATTATATTGGATATTGTGTTGTAAGTGCTCTCATGCCTACTTTTCCTTTCACATTTTTATGAAAATCATATCAAAGGTTCATTTGATAATGTCTTGTAAACCTGATAATCTATGCACTTAAATTGAAAACAATTATAACCCTTGGACAGATAAAACATGTGCTATGTCTTGGGACATTAAAATTATGTTTTCTCAGGCATGGGGTAATGCTAATTAGTAATTATAATGCCATGTTATGCATAACTTTTCCCAAGTAATGCACTAATTTTGGCATTACATGTGACTTCTTTATAGAATATTGAAATGTTGACACTGCATTTTTTTTTTTACAGAGGAAGTTTGGGACGAGGTAACAACCAAGGAGGTGGAGGTTGGAACAGACAAAGTATGTACAAATCTCATAAGAAAATTCTCTTCAAATATTTTTTTTTGAGGGGGTCAATTTTTTTCCTCAAGATTTAAGAAATTTTCAATTTTCCAAAAAAAAAATTGGGGTCACAATTTATTTTGCTAATTCTTTGTATATAGTCTGAAAACAGATTTACTAAGTATTGCGCAACAGCACAGTGTATTGCACAACAGCAAGAAATCTTCAATTGAATATAAATTCAAATCATACAACCAATTTCAAGTTCTTTGACTACATTTATTCTGTGTCAGAAACCTATATGTGTCAAATATTTAATTACAATCCAAATTCAGACCTGTATCAAGCTTGAATATTGTGTCCATTTTTGCCCCAACTGTTCAGGGTTGGACCTCTGCGGTCGTATCCTAGGCGAAGCAGTTTATTTCTAACTTAAATGTGGTTTGATAGTCAGGAAAGCACCAAATTTCAATTTTTAAGTCTTTTGTTTAACCCTGTATCTTTTAACTTTTAATTATATGGACTAATTTTAGGTAAAATATGTCTCTACATACTGGTCTGATTTAGTTATTTTATAGTTGATTTCTTAGCACTTCTTAGTTTGCAATGTTAAGTATTGTAATGAGTCAAGGATGAGGTGCTTACATACTACATGTATGTTAAATGTTATCACTTTCTAATTGTTTCCCCCACTGTATTGAGTGCTCACAGACAAGATTGATGCTGTCTGATTTGAATGCCATCACAAACACAGTTCTGATAACAGTGGAAACATTGTTAATCTGAAACTTGAAACTATTATATAATACTTGTTGTTTTAGGAAATGGATGTCCTGAAAAAAGAAATCTTTGATATTTCCTATGATTATTTCATACTGTTAATCATGATTTGAAACAGAATGTTTTTTGCAGATTAAGGTCTTATGTATTTCTGTTATAACAAAATTGTTATATATAACTAACGGAAGTGTAAATCAAACATTGATTAGAAAAAAAACATAATATCTGTTAATTTTAGAAATAGTTTGAAATTAGAATTTGAGAATTGTGAAACAATACTGGACATTGATTTTGCTGTTTATTTCAGAATGCCAGACAGAGTATTAAAACCAGAAGATTTTGATCAGAGAAATAGGGAAAGAGTTGGATGCCACAGTTAGGCTTTCAGAAACACAGTGGTTATAGAGGAGACAAAAGATAGTTCAGCAGCCAATAGAATGTTGAGGTTTGTTCTTAAACTTGATATCCTTCAGCTTATATTCTTAATAAAGTTATTATTGTATGAAGCCAGACTTGGATAAAATTCATGTATACCAATTATTAGCCACTTACAAATGTCTGTTATTTGACTACCTTTAAGACCCAAAATTGATGGCCAGGAAGATGACTACTTCAACAATATTCTTAATATCCAATACAGATTCAGGATATTCTTTCACAAGACTTTCACTTTCTCACTTTGTTGAAGAAATTTTAAAATGTTTATAGACCAGATATGAAGATGATCCCCAAAGGTGACTGAGGAATAAGAATATAATCACCATGGTCTTCTTCCAACCAACAATAAATACATAGCCACATCAGGTTGGAATGGAGACGTTAATTCTGATGCCTTCTGTAGAGAGGGTGTCATGCTCTCTGCACTTTTAAAAAAAACCTTGCAGCAATTGTTTGAGGGGTTCAGAGGTGACATGTTGCAAGACTTAATTCCTGTCCCCTATCCAACATACCCTCATTTCCACTATCAATGCTAAACAAGCAACAATCAATCAATTATAAGATGCCCTCAAAAAGAGGTCATTGTCTTTCAAAGAAGGACAATCTGGGTCAAATCCCTATTTTATATATATTTGAAAAAGGTCTCCTCATAATGAAAGTGTTAATGCCACTTTCATCACTCATGGATATTTCACACCTGCGATTTTTGTCAGCAGAATTTTATAAAATTCATATCCGAAGGTTTATAGCAGCAATATTGTCGAAGAGTCCAGAAATCAGCGCCTATCAATTTTTGACAGGACTATTGCTCCTTGTAGTAAAGGTAAATTATATTGGATATTGTGTTGTAAGTGCTCTCATGCCTACTTTTCCTTTCACATTTTTATGAAAATCATATCAAAGGTTCATTTGATAATGTCTTGTAAACCTGATAATCTATGCACTTTAAATGGAAAACAATTATAACCCTTGGACAGATAAAACATGTGCTATGTCTTGGGACATTAAAATTATGTTTTTCTCAGGCATGGGGTAATGCTAATTAGTAATTATAATGCCATGTTATGCATAACTTTTTCCCAAGTAATGCACTAATTTTGGCATTACATGTGACTTCTTTTATAGAATATTGAAATGTTGACACTGCATTTTTTTTTTTACAGAGGAAGTTTGGGACGAGGTAACAACCAAGGAGGTGGAGGTTGGAACAGACAAAGTATGTACAAATCTCATAGTGCTCCCTCACTAAGGTATCCAAGAGGTTGGTAATACTTTCCTCTGAGTTTAGGCATGAGGTTTAGGCAATCACAAACAGTTTTCTGACAACAGAATCTTTCAAATCATGATCAGAAAATATCAGTTGTGTTTTTTATCTTCATTCTGTGATATTTTATCAAGTGTGTGTGTTTGAAGCTATTTATCATTTGTACACAACTTTTTAAAATATTTTTCATCTTTGTTTTATGCTATACATCAATCAGGAGAATCAGAGATACATGAAATTCTGAATAATGATATATGTAAGATTAGGCAGACATTGTTCTTTTCAGAATAACATATCATGACTGGTCTAAGATTGAATATTGCGCCTTAACTTAAGATAGTTAAAACTCAACTTTTTAGGATAGATTAACCTAGGATCTTATGGAGAAACTTATTGAAAAGAACTTATGGGAGCATAATTTGAAATATGTTCTTTTAAAATTGCTGTGTGCAAAATTTAGACTGAAGAGTTTATGTAAATCTTCTCTGACTTAATGAAAGTAGTAAATAAAATTGAGGCAATTGATTTTTAAAAGAAATGATGTGTTTCATTCAGTTCAAAAAATTTGCTCTTCATAACTTTTAAATTCACTACAAAGGATTTGCAGGTAATTTCTGTACACATTACTTTGTCAGATAACTGTTCATTGTTTAGCATGTTTTAAAGTTTTTTTTTATTATTTGTTAACAAATGGTTTGTAATATTTTTTTATATACAGTATCAAAAACCATTTTTCAAAACTTGTGTCGAATATTTTGTGTATAAAAGAAATTTTGCTAAAACAGTGAGAATAATGTCTGGTGAAAATTGGGTTGTGTATTCTAATGCCCCTATTGGGATAGTATTAAAGAGTCTTCTCATTCAAGAACCCATTGAGACAGCTCTTTGACGGATCTGTAGGTGAGGTGTTCCAAGGCTTAAATTCACCCCCATCCCAAAATAATCATTTTGATGCAAATTTCTACACCTTCACATACATTTTTGGAAGGATCTTTACAATTGCCATTTCACACCTTATATTAAATGTATTTTTGTACATGTTTTTAATTCTGTGATTGGTACGTATACATTTTATATAAAACGGTCTAAAACAAATTGCTAATAATTTAAAAGGAATACTCAATGAATACATTTACTTTTACATTTATAGTAAAGACACATAAGCAGATTCTATTCTCCTACATTTTTCTGTTGTTTTTTTATGGATACTGTATAACTGATACGTTTACTGTTATCTAAACTGTTAATCAATTTCACACTTTTTAATCACTTTCACACTTGTTGATTAATTTCACACCTTAAGTATTGTTAATTGTTTACTGAATATTAACACTAATCTGTTCTTATACCATTTTGGTCAGAAATCATTTAGGTTTATTTCCAAAGATATTTATTTACACTTAAATGATTTACATTTACTTGACAATAAGACTTAGGGGGTGAAACGAAACAAAGTATTTTTTATTCGACCGCAAAAAATTAAAAATTTTTTGGTCATATATTGGTATCACGTCGTCGTTGTCAGCGTCGTCCGAAGACAGATGGTTTCCGGATAATAACTTTAGTATAAGTAAATAGAAATCAATAAAATTTCAACACAAGGTTTATAACCACAAAAGAAAGGTTTGGATTGATTTTGGGGGTTATGGTCCCAAAAAGGTGTAGGAATTAGGGGCCAAAAAAGGGACCCAAATAAGCATTTTTGCAGTTTCCAGACAATAACTTGTGTTTAAGTGTATGAATCTCTCTGAAATTATACCACAAGTTTCCATACAACAAAGGGATGGTTATGGGGGGTTATGGCTCAAACCATTTAGCAATTAGGGGCAAAAAAGGGGGAAAAACAAGGGTTTTTATGGTTAAAGGACAATTTAGACAATTAAAAAGCAGTGTAAGGAGGTAACTGAAAAAATTTGGGGGATAAATAAGAATTGGTGGGGGCTACAATTCAGCATAGTGTATTGCACAAAAGCAAAAAAAAATGGGTACATTTTTTATTGGGGGGGGGGCAACAGCATAGTGTATTGCACAAAAGCAAAAAAATTGAATATAAATTCAAATCATATAAACTATTTTAAGTTCTTTGACTATACTTATTCTGTGTCAGAAACCTATTATGCATCAAATATTTAATTACAATCCAAATTCAGACCTGTATCAAGCGCGAATAATGTGTCCATTTTGGCCGCAACTTTTCAGGGTTTGGACATCTGCGGTCGTATCAAGCTGCGCTCAGCGAAGCAATTTATTAAGAATTAGCTTTGTCTTATACTTTTACTATGAAGATCTCACTTTTATCCAATTAGTAACTTTTATTTCTACCTACATGATGCACTACTACAGTAACTTTTATTTCTACTTACATGATACACTACTACATGTTCAATTTCAAAGACCATGTTATTATAAACACAGAAGCACATTTCTCAAAATGATAAGGAAACAGGTAGTTAAAAATAAAAATGTCTTTCAACTGTTCATCCATGCTATTTAATTGTTTGGAGTTATCTCCCTTGTCACAGTTGGTTTTGCTATATCCATGCTATTTATTTGTTTGGAATTATCTCCCTTGTCACAGTTGAGGTAATCATTTCCATGTTTTTATCTTTAATAGTTAGTGTTTTAAGATATCATCAAATAAAATAAATGCTGATGAGGCCTACCTATGTAGGATGTTTTACATGATTTGAGTCATTTGATGATGATTTAAAAGCCAGAATCTCTTATTCAAATAGTCAAGTTTATACTGGGCGTCAAGACATAAGCGAGTTTGTATCAATGCTTTTGTTGTATGAACTTCAAATTCATTAGGATTTGATCATGCTACTTTAATTTTATTTTTGAATGGAACTCGTTTTCAGGCTGATTATAAATTATGAATGAAATCAGATTTACAGTAGAGTTCTTTTCTGACTTTCAAGTGGCAGTCAATCAAAGTTTTTCAGAATACTAGTTTTTTAATATAAATGATGATCGTTTAACTTAGATTAATACACATTTTACTATTAAACATCTTGTAATGATCAAAACCAAGGACACTTGCATACATGCATAATGAAATCTGCATGTTCGACTTAAATTTTGTTTTTATACCCCGCTTTAAAAAAGTGGGGGTATACTCTTTTACCTCTGTCTGTCCATCTGTTCATCAGTCCATCCGTCAGTCCGTCCATCTGTCCCATGAATATTTTTCGTCGCATCTTTCTCAGGAACTACATCATAAAGATTTCTGAAATTTAGTTTCAGGGTTTAAGTCAGCTATACCGTGTGATGCGTATTCAGATTCATCACTCAACAACTTCCTGTTTACTGAACACTTACATATTTTTACACTATTATATTTGGGCGGGGGTATCATCAGTGAGCAGTAACTCGCAGTTTCACTTGTTTTTAATGAATTGAATAGTAATCTTTTATTTTAAAATCTTGACTATTGACAGCTTTTGCTTCGAAACTATTTCATAACAATGACAATCGTCTGTACATGGTCAATACTTTCTGCTGTCAAGTAAAAATGATAAGGGAGCAGTTGCAAAGTGTAGAGGGAGTGAATAATCTAAAACCTTGAACTCTGCCTTGGTTGAAGTTTGAAGAAGCAGTTTGGTAATGGGATAATGGGATTATCACTTTTGAACAATCTGTGCATAATTTGAAAAAAAACAAAATATAATGGTTTACTTTTATGAATTTTGACTTGGATGGAGAGTTGTCTCATTGGCACTCATACCACATCTTCTTATATCTATCAAACATTGGAATATGTTATCCTATGTCCACATTAAATGAGACACAAATTCATTTTGTTTTTATTTGGGATAACAGCTGGATGTACATATTTTGACCCATGGTATACTTTCTGAAGGTTTGAGATTGTAACATGTGGCTTTCATGTGACTTGCTATAGTTAATTCTGATGTATTCCCTTCTACATAAGGTATGAGTTTGTGTGATTATCTAAGAGTTATGTCTTATAAAAAGAAAATCTTATTGTGCAAATGCGGCCAATTTTGAGCTTTTTGATTTCAAATTGTTTTGGAAATAGATGATTTGATTTAAAGGTATACAGACAGTATATATGTCTAAGTGTCTTAGTTTGGTACAGATTTAAATGTAACTTATAAATCAGATTCAGTATGTTGGTACTAGTACAATACAAGGTATATTGATATAACATTCAGAGCTCCAAATAAGCTGTGTATTTGCCTGATTATGCAGTAAAAACAATAAAAAAACTCAATCCATTTGTTTATTTCAGTGTTAAAAAAAACCAAAGGAATGCAAAATAGAACCCAATTATGAGTTAAAAAACTATGCGTTCTAAACCCTTCTAGTTGCTGTAGTTCGCCTTATTTACCCTAATGGATAAATTGTTGTCGAGTAATTTGTCTAATTTTGTAATTTAGGAGATCTGCTTTCGTTCTAAAAATAGAGCTTCAAATCAGCAGATGTGGATTACTGTTTGAATTTCTAGATCAATTAATTACCCCTTGCTCAAAGATTGTTTCCCTGGTAAGCAATAGAAACCAGTTCATAAAGTTTTGTATGTTTGAATTAATTTACTTGAAATTTAACACTGTTTTAGGGATAAGTAAAAGTAAGATCTCTTTTGATTTTGAAATATTATTGGTTTGTTGTTCAAGAGATAGAGACTTTTACCCTCAGATTTAAGTGACATGTTTCATACTAAATTGAGCCTTGGATTGTATGTAAAGTAAAATCAGACTGTGGAGTTAGATTAACTATTAAAAGAGTAATAATTTGAATTAAACAATGCATTTAACTAGTGCATGGTTTATTTCCGATGGTTAACATTATTTTTAATCTGTATTCATTGGAATTTTTAATCTGAATTCATTGGAATTTTGTTTTTCTTATAAAATATGATAGCAACAATCTTGTTATAGATATATTGACTTTAAATATGATAGGCAAAGTGAAAAACAGAATGTGTTTGATTACTATTTTTATACGCCCGTTTACGGGACATATTATGGTATACCATTGTACATCCATCTGTCCGTCCGTCTGTCCGTCCGTCCGTTGTCAACATGTCGGAAATTAACTCAAAAACGCTTAAACCAATTTGCATAAAACTTTGGTGAATTGTTTATATCTATTGACGTGAGCTCCCTTTCGTTTTTTATAAATTTTAGATTTTATGTTTCCAAGTTATGGGGTTTTATTCATTAAAAAAAGGGGGATTTTCCAGTTTTTGGACAATAACTCAAGAATGCTTTCACCAACTTGCAAGAAATTTTGGTTGATTATTTATCTTTATTGACATGAGCTCCCTTTGGATTTTTATAAATTTAGATTTTACGTTTCCGAGTTATGGGGTTTTATTCATTAAAAAAAGGGGGATTTTCCAGTTTTCGGACAATAACTCAAAAATGCTTTCAGCAGTTCTCATGAAACTTTGAGGAATTGTTGATATCTGTTGATGTAAGCTCCCTTTAGAATTTTATAAATTTTAGATTTTACATTTCCGAATTATGGGGTTTATTCATTAAAAAAGGGGGGATTTTCCATTTTTCAGACAATAAAGCAAAAATGCTTTCAGCAATTTGTATGAAACTTTGGTGAACTGTTTATATCTATTGATGTATTTAGAATTTTATAAATTTTATTCGTTTATAGTCTGACAACAGATTTACAAAGTGTGTTGCACAACAGCAAGAAATCTTTAATTGAATATAAATTCTATTCATATAACCAACTTCAAGTTCTTTGACTACATTTATTCAGAAACCTATAATACATGTATGTCAAATATTTAATTACAATCCAAATTCAGACCTGTATCAAGCTTGAATATTGTGTCCATTTTTGCATTTTTGCCCCAACTGTTCAGGGTAAGACCTCTGCGGGCGTATCCAGCTGCACTCAGTGAAGCAGTTTATTTAAAAATGTTGTATTGTAATATTCTAATATTCTCAGCAGAGAAAAGAGTTTGAAGAGTAACATTTTTTTTATGTGAACATGACATGCTTATTAATTTCTTGGTTAAGTATTGATGTCTGTGTGTCCTGTATGATTTAATTTCTTGGTTAAGTATTGATGTCTGTGTGTCCTGTATGATTTAATATCTTGGTTAAGTATTGATGTCTGTGTGTCCTGTATGATTTAATATCTTGGTTTAGTATTGATGTCTGTGTGTCCTGTATGATTTATATCTTGGTTAAGTATTGATGTCTGTGTGTCCTGTATGATTTAATATCTTGGTTACGGTCAATATCTCAAGATACAAGATACGGTTTACTGTGGATTCATTATTATTCATGGAATGGAATACCAATTTTTTATGACTGCAAAAAAATTTTGGGGTCATATATTGCTATCACGTCATCGTGAAATTTTTTTTTCGGGAGGGGTCAATATTTTCTCCTCAAGATAATTTTCCAAAGAAAAATTAGGGGTCACAATTTATTTTACTAATTCTTTGTATATAGTCTGAAAACAGATTTACTAAGTATTGCACAACAGCACAGTGTATTGCACAAAAGCAAGAAATCTTCAACTGAATATAAATTCAAATCATATAACCAATTTCAAGTTCTTTGACTACATTTATTCTGTGTCAGTAACCTATAATGTGTCAAATATACACCTTATCGCTATTCCGGCTTGACCCGAGAATCTGTCCCGCTTGAACTTTTGACGTCATACAACAATAACTTTTCCGTTGTGGCGTCAGATATTTTCTATTATGATGTCAAAATTTTACGGGAACTTTTGTGATGTCCAGTAATGGCGGACAAATAGCGATAAGGTGTATTTAATTGCAATCCAAATTCAGAGCTGTATCAAGCTTGAATATTGTGTCCATTTTTGCCCCAACTGTTCAAGGTTGGAACTCTGCGGTCGTATCCAGCGGTGCTCGTCAAAGCAGTTTATGGTGGATTTCATGGGTATTGGTGAACCACAAATTTAGATGTTCAATGAAGTACAAATTTTCTAAAGGCTTGTATACAGACTTTGCCAAAACCACGAAATGAAATATCCAAAAAAATATAATGTATCTTCTGTCCACAATGAATCCACAGTACAAATGAATGTAACCACTGGTTTGATTGTTTGTTGTATAATAAAAAGGTTCCCCAGACTTGTAATTATCTTGTTCACACAATTTTCCTATGCCACTACCCACTAAAAATAAAATTCCCTAGCAAAATCTTGTCATGGATTTTGCTGCCACAAAGACATCTTGTTCTTGCATATCCTGTAAAAGATACCTCATTCAATGTAAAGCATTGATATTTTTGAGAAAATTATTGTTGATATGTGCGATTTTACACATTATGAAGCCATAGACAAATATTGTGACAGAAAGAACATTAATTGTCATCTTAAAGAGGGTTGGACTGGTTTTCAAGGACTTTCCAATAACCTGAATAGATGACATGAGCTGTCTTCTTGTATGCTATCTGAGTTGTCTTGTACCCTTTAGAATATGGATGTAGCACCAATTGACATGTGCCTTGTTCCTTCATGATCCACATATGACCTTGACCTTTTTTCTTTTTTTTTTACTTATATAGCCATATCATCCCACATATTGCACTCAAAGGCTCGAAGAGGGGGTGGGGCAAGGTTTAGTTCACTGAAACAATCCTATAGGGCATGTGATAAAAGTACTTTTACAGTGAAATAACACTGATGAAGCCTCAGTCTAATCAAGATTGATAAATTTTATTTCGTTAATCACATTTTAAAACTGACAATTTAATTAACTCAATTAGTTAATGTGATAATTTTCTTTGGTGATAGTCTTGGAGTGGAACATTTTAATTGGCATATTGTCAGTCCCAGTTGGTCATTACGTTCACAACTACAACAAAGTTTTTGACGTAAGTCAATCAACATCTAATCTCATAGAGTATGCCATGTGAATCAAAATAAAAGGTACATTCACAACACATTATTATAAATGCCAATTTTTATAAACATTATCTAGTTATAAGATTGGCAATGAATCTAGATGATTAATTAAATATGTAAATTTATTCATGACAATGTAATTCTTTTCTCAATCATGTCTAATTAATTGTTATTGGCCAGTCTTTGCGACCTCATAGGCATACTAAGTCAATTGTTGACTTCGAAAAAGATTTACTTCTCACAAATAAATTGGATTTCTTGCCTCATAACTCTCGTCAAAACTTGTCAATTTTTTCAAAGAAGTAATCTTTGGTTTCTAATGACTCTATCTCTTTCTAATATTCCAACTGTGTAAATAGGAAGAAATTTGGTTGGCGAAGAACTTGATGTGTATTGGCCAGCACTTGAGAATAATTACGCAGGAATCTTACCGTTATATTTAATCATGATGAAGCTTTATCGCAAGTTCTACTCTTTATGTCATTTTTATAACAAGGTTTCTTTCAGTGATTGAAAATTTTATGCAGTTTTTAAGGTTATTGCTTTTTTATAGCAAATATTGATGCCACAGATGAACATTTAAAAAATAGAAGACCAAATATCTTGAAAAGCACTTCAATATCTAATCTATTATGGGATTTATGTTTGATGTCTTCTACAAATATATTATTTATTGAGAGAATCTGAATTACATTTACCCACAGTATTTGGCTTAAAACAATACAAATTTATTGACCAATATTTAAACATTTTATACTTTTCTTTTACATTTTTTCACAAACTTTATTGATCAGAATATTAATTAAACCAATAATGATTTTTATAGAAATTTAACTAAACTAGGTTCTATGCAAAGAAAAAGTTTAACTACAACATATTATGTCATATTCTTTATACATTTATTGCTGGTTTGGGAATCTTATATTTTTTTGTATTTTCATGGCCCACCTTTGCATTATGTTTTACCGTCTCTGCATCCATCCATCTATTAGTCTGTAAATACATCTGTCCATCCTCTATCAGGTTGATAATTGTTTTAAGGTGGCTTACCATTAAGTTGTGTTCACATTAAATTGAAAGTTAGTTTATATGTTCATTATGTGAACTTTTTAGAGTTTATGCCAAATTAGATGTTTGACCCAGATTCCATGGTTCACTTATCACTTTAAAGTTTTGGTTTAAGGTAGTTCACCATGAAGTTGTGGTCACTTTACGATTTGAACTTTTTAAAATGTACCTGTATACCAAATTAGTGTTTTTACCAAGATTTTGCTCTGCACTGAACATGTAAATGTTGATTGTGCAAGTTGGGCATGGTGTCCTATGGGTATATTTTCTTTTTTATCACAATATTAAAATTATGATTTACAAATGTTACCAAAGATAAGCAGTGAAAATTTCTTTTACATATTATATGTGTCTCGAGATATGTTTAAATTATGAATAAAGTACTAGAAATTTAAATGTTTGAGAATGTGAGAGAAATTATTTTTAGTAAATAAATCTGAACCTGTTTATTATAACAGACTGTGCCCACATGGGAACACACAGTTAATAGAAAATTTGATTTTTTAATATTTTTAATTGCTGTCTTTGATTTTATATGATCACAGAAAATAAGGTTACAATATGTCAAAATATTACACAATTTCATTATTTATCAACTTTTAGTGAGAACTTCAATCAGATTAAAGATAGAATTAATTCTTTCTTTGAAAATTATGAGTATAATTGATACATTATTAATATTTACAGTCTGTTTATTATGAATGTTTCTTTTGAACATATCATTCTTTGAGTATTTAAATACCATGCACAGTTTAACACGATTAATTCTTTAAGTTTACATATAATTTTAGCTTAAGAAATGAATTATTTAGTAGAATAACCTACCATCTTCCCAGCAGATAATTATATGTTTATCATGTCGGTAATTATAGCATCAATTAAGCTTGTGGCCTTGCCATATTTTCCACCCCAGAAGTCTGCAGCTGCTACCAGGGAGAAATAACACCCAGCTCTTCCCAAACATCTTTTTCTGATCACATTTAATGATTTTACTTCAGGACTTTTCAACAAAATAGACAAATCATTGTGCATGAGTTAGCATTTGACAAATTGTACCGTGATGGTGTGTTTGACTCGCTTGATTCTTTAATGAGGCATTGATATGTGTTAAAAGATGTGATGCCCCAGGCTTATGACAGACAGAGCTTGTTAATTCAATAACTTACACCTGATTTGCTGTGTGGCCTTAGAATTATTTTTTAGCACAAGCTTTGAAACCCATTGAGTAAGAGTTCTTCTTTAATCAAAAGTTTTTGTCTTTGATTAACAACGTTTAAGACCTCCTTATTACTTTCCATATATCATCAACAAGGTTCTTAGAATATGATCTAGTAGGTAGAAAGGCTATTGAACACTATATTTGTAAAGAAACAAATAAATTGTTTTCTCTTTTACACAGTATGTAATTATACTACAGCTATTTAGAAAGGTTTTTTGAAAATTCTTGGTGTTCTACTTATAATTTCTAAAGAGATAGAAAAAATAATAGAAAAAATAATAGGTCCTTTGTATTTATTATTTGCACAAGTCAATTTTTTTATTTCAGCAAATAATTATTATCATAAAACAATTTTACATGGGTTATGTGCTATTTTCCTTTGAATTAATACCTTAAATGATTGATTTTATTACTAATATTTTTTGTAAATCTGTTTATTTTTTTTTAAAGGAGGTGGCTATGGTGGTGGTTATGGTGGTGCTCAAGGTTACGGAGGTGGAGGTGGTGGCTACAACAGTGGATATAACAGAGGAGGAGGTCAAAGGTTAGTATTTACTCTAAATTATCCAGTGTTCATCAGTAATTGCTCATAGCATAGGACTTTTTGTCCCCCGCGCGACACTTTGTGGGGGACATAGAAATACCGGATGTCCGTCCGTCTGGTCTTGTTAGCGCTCTCACTTGAACAATTCTTGCCAGATTTTTATAAAAATTATATCATAGAATTATATCAGCAATTTCTTAAATGATTTCAAAAATCAGTGCCGATCAAATATTTTTAAGAGAGTTATGCCCCTTGGAAACATTAAGTTATATAGAAAATTGCAACGTTAAGTGCTCTCATCTGTTCAATTCTTGCCAGATTTTATGAAACTTATATTGTAGGTTTATATCAGCAATGCCTTGGACAAGTTTGAAAATCAGTGCTGATCAATAAATTTAATGTATAAAAGAGTTATGGCCCTTAGAAATATTAATTATATGGAAAATTGCATTGTTAACCCTCATGTGAACAATTCTTGTCAGATTTTTATGAAACTTATATTGTAGCTTTATATAAGCAATGTCTCTAATGAGTTCAAAAATCAGTGCTGATCAATCATTTTTAAAAGAGTTATGCCCATTAAAAATATTAGTTATATGAAAAATTACATTGTAAGCACTCTCATGTGTACAATTCTTGCCAGATTTTTTCGAAACTTATCATGTTTATATCAGCAATATCTCGAACAAGTTCCAAAATCAGTGCCAATAAATTATTTTTTAAAGAGTTATGCCCCTTAGAAATATAAATTATATGGAAATTTGCATTGTAAGCGATCCCACATGTACAATTTTTGCCAGATTTTTATCAAATTCATATCAAAGGTTTATAACAGCAATGCCTCTGACAATTTCGAAAATAAGTGCAGATCAAATATTTTTAATGAGTTATGCCCCTTGGAAATATTAAATATTTCAGAAATTGCTCTCAAGCCTTCAACTCTCTAAGATAATTAAAAAAAGTTTTTAAAAAACATACAAAAAGTTTTTTTTAGTTATTGCCCTTGGACTGATAAAATATTTGCAACACAGGGGACATTGGAACTCTGTTCTTCTATATTTACAGGTATCAGAAGACTTTTTAGAATGAGATTCATACTATCAAAACTTATAACACACAAATCAAAAGACAAGAAATTGTAAACAATAATCCAATCCAAAGAGTCTTAAATATACAGAAAATTGAAAAGAATAAACAATATAAATATTTTCAAAGATTTTAAGTACAAAGATGGCCTTGATAAATTCGTGGCGCTCACATGTGCTCAATATTTGCCTCCCCCCTCAAGCAAAAAGGAATAAATAAATGTCTAACCAAAACTTGTTTTCATTTTGCTACTAAATATATGGCTAACATTTTTGTAATCATGGCTTATTATTAGTTTTTGTGTATGAATTAGTTACAAATTACTTGTAACTTTCATTCTAGGCAAACAACAGTTTATCAATCTTTTGACAAAATTACTCTCTTTCTTTGACTTGGAGAATTTTAAAAGAAAAACTGTTTTCATCTGCTTTGTCAACCTTATTTTAAACTTTCGAGCTGATACTTAATATATATCATATAAACCTATATGATTTAATTCTAGTTAATTACTCTTCTCCAGTTTTCAGCCTCATGGCATTTAACATCCATTAAAATAAAAAGTTTTCTCTTTTATAGTTAGTCTTCTTTGTTTTCAGGATATTGAAGTAATTAGTGAATTTTTTTTATGACTATTTTTCTCAAATCCAGATTTTCATATTTATCATAAGAATAAAGTTTATTTGAATAAAATGGTTGCTGACTAATTATCCTACTGATTTGACCATATATTCCTATATTTTTTAGCAATAATAAATTTCATGCAAATAAGTTTTTCTCCTTTATTGTCAGCCTAACTTCAAGATATAGTTGAACTGATATATAGTATAATATATAATTCAAGAATGTCAGTGAAGTAAATAAATAATGCCAAACAATTAGTTAGATAATATATATTGTTCTTGTTTTCAGCAAGCCTTTATTTCACTATATTTTATTATATATATTATATTGTTCTGTTATTAGGTTTGTAATTGTACAATTTGTAATTAAATATCACAGGAGTTTTTACTTGAACTAATTATTGACAACAGTAATTTTTCTGCACATGAATGTTTTCTGTTTATTTTCACTTTTCATTGGGATATTGTACAAATTATTAGGTATGCAATTGTTAATGTAATTACAGATAAGGTTTGAGTTTTTTGTTTCAGTTAGTTTTTTGAAAATAATTTTTTTTTATGATAATGGTTGACCTTTTACTCGTAATTGTAGGATATAAACCTACAGACTCTAAAAAGACTTATGGTCATCTAACATTTATGTATATTTTGTCAAACCAAACTTAAAATAAAAATGTTTGCAGTGTTATATATGTAACCATTTAGTCAAACTCAGTTGGTATGGGTGGAATGAATTTTATAAAACAAAAATTTGAAGAGGGATCCAATGCAATTAGGTTTCAGGTTTAACGTAGGTTGATGTGAAGCAGATATTCATTATAAAGAGATTATTCTGAAAATTTAGGTTTAAGGTAGTTTTATATGAAAAAAGTTACATTTGATATCACACTGTAACATTACCTAATGTACATACTAGTAAATGAAATAAATCATGTAAGGACAAACAAGTAAATGCCAGTTGGCCGCATTATATTTGCTAGATATTGAATTTTAATCTAAAATTATGTCTAATTGTTTGGACAGTAATATGGATAGAAATTCTTCTTTTTTCAAATAAAAAAAGATATATAGAAAATACTACAGGAACATTTCGCTTAAAGACCTCTAGCTCTGTATATGTATTAAAAAATCCCTTTTATCCTGACCATTCTTTGATTTAAATGTATATTCCATGGTATACAAAGTAGGTAAATATTCAAATAATTACATTTTCAAAGACAATTAATTTTCTTGTTTCATTGAGTAGTGTATAAGTAGAAGTTTAAAGAAGTATGGCCTTCAGAAAATTATTTTAGAATAGGTATCTTATCTTTGATGATATATTTTTAATCATTTTAAGTGAGATATTTTGACAGTTATTTGCTTTTTAAACTAAAACTTTCATGAAAGAAATTAAGTAACAATATCAATGCAGTAGTTACAAACATTTTCTAAACAAAATTTTGAAATTCGTTTTTTGTTGGTTTTTATTTTAAACTTGCAGATTTTTATGTTCCATATGGAGTTGTTTTCATGTCCAAAATGATTATTTTAGTCATTTTATTTTGATAAAGATGTACTATTGACATCTTCCTTTTTTCGTTGTCTATTTTGAAACAACTTAGAATTTTGTTCTTTCCATTAAATAGTAATGGCATTATTTAATTGTTGAGATTAAATATCTTTTATGTCTTAAAATAGTTCTATAGAAAAAATATTACTAATTTAATGATTGAACATCCCTGATAAAAAGTTGACAGATGTGCATGGAAATAGTCTGATGTCAGTGTCGATGTTGAATCAAATCAGGGCCCTTGAAGTGCCTTTGAGTATCTTTCGCAGTATCACAGGACACAACATTTAGACACTGATTCATCATAGCAAACGAAATGAAAACATAGAAGACGATATTGGTCTAGTAAATGATCTCATTAGATGTAAGCCAAAGGAAATTAGAACACAGGACCCACAATGGACTCACAAAAACTTGTAGCAATTAATTTTGGAGTGGGGTTGTTGAGATTGATAGGATTGTTAAAGATAGAAGTCTGCACACCTGTGCCGCTATCAAAGAATTGCTCCCCGCTACTTTCAAATGTAACAAACAAAAAAATCAGGGTTTAAATAGAACTTGAACTCTGAATAGATATCATTGATGATTATTAATTGAGGTGTCATTTTTTCCTTTATTGGAAACAATACAAAAGTACTTGACGCATGCTGTATATACATTTGAACGTAAATTTCAATCTGTTTGATATCTTACCTCTGCACTAGTGTTTTACTCAGCAAATATCTCCGTAGAATTATTGATCTTATTTAATAATATTGTACTCTAGTAATATTTTTAAATTGACTACAGTGTTTTGTTAGGTATACTTGAGTTCTTAATTCTCTGACTGCAAGGTTTAATATTTTGATTATTTGCAGGATTTTTTCATTAATATAGAAAAATATGTCAATCATGATGTTAAAGGTTACGTAAACTTATGACTTACTTTTATCCCCTGTCATTGTTCTAATATTACCGGAATTTATTAAAATACTTGACTTTCTGTTCCCACCAATTTATCATTTTATTTTTACTTTTTGTGATTTCCACTGACACTATCTGTGTGGTAGTAAAACTGCTAGAAAAAGTCTTAGGTCAATTTATTTTCTTGCTAGCATTGAAGGTTAGGTTTAGAATGATGATATTTTTATCTTAGTCCTTAATAATGATTCAAATTTTTGAGATATTTAATTTAGATTAAGGTGGAAAATGGATTTTGAGAAAAGAGAATGTTTTATTCAATAACATGATTTCTTCATCAAGATCGAAATTTCCATAGAACTTATGTATCTTATAATAAAGCCAAGGTAACAAAAAAAAATGTTTTTCGCCTACAATAGAAAGGGGGTATTATTATTTCTGGTTTGTGCATCCAACCAACCAACCATCCCATCTCTGTTTAAAGTAGATTAATACCATGAAGGTTGAGTCACATCAATTTGCAACTTAAAAATGTTCATTATGCTGTGACTTTTTTTTAAATATATGTCAAATTAGGGTTTTCACTCAGATGTCAAAGTTCACTGAACATGGAATGCAATCATTGCAGAAAGATGTTGGAAGTATTAATTTTTGTACGACCGCAAAAATTATTGTATATTGGTATCACGTTGTCGTCGTCGTCAGCGTCGTCCGAAGACAGATGGTTTCCGGATAATAACTTTAGTATAAGTAAATAGAAATCAATAAAATTTTAACACAAGGTTTATAACCACTAAAAGAAGGTTGGGATTGATTTTAGGGGTTATGGTCTCAATTGTTTATGAATTATGGGCTAAAAAAGGGGCCCAAATAAGCATTTTTGTAGTTTCTAGTCAATAACTTATGTTTAAGTGTATGAATCTCTCTAAAATTATACCATAAGTTTCCATACGACAAGGGATGGTTAGAATTGACTTTGGGGGGTTAAGGCTCAAACCATTTAGGAATAAGGGGCAAAAAAAGGGGAAAAACTAGGTTTTTTTCTGGTTAAAGGACAATTAAGACAATTGTAAAGCAGTCTAAGGGAGGTAATCCAATCCCATTTAAAAACAACAATGTTTGATTAACTGTCAATTTATTTTTAGAAGTTACTATTAATTAATATTAATTTTAGCCATGACTACATGTATGTATGTCATTTTATATTTTATGACTTTCATGATGTATTTAAATGGGTAATTATGGTTGCAAAATTTATTAGCAATTTGAATTGAGATAATGACTATATCTTTAGGGAAAGAATTTTTTTTTTGGAATAAGGGAAAGGGGGAGGTGAAAAAAATAAAAAAATATTTTTTTTGGGGGGACTATTTTTTTCTCATTTCAGATTTCAGAAATTAAAAAGAAAATTTCTTCAAATATTTTTTTTTTGGGGGGATGGGTTAATATTCAATAGGAAAGTATATTGCACAAAAGTAAAAGTAAAAAAACGGGGTAATTTTTTTTTTCTTGGGAGGGGGGGGGGGCAATTTGCAACAGCATAGTGTATTGCACAAAAGCAAAAAATTGAATATAAATTCAAATCATATAACCAATTTTTAAGTTCTTTGACTACAGTTATTCTGTGGCAGAAACCTGTTATGTGTCAAATATTTAATTACAATCCAAATTCAAACCTGTATCAAGTGTGAATATTGTGTCCATTTTGGCCCCAACCTTTCAGGGTTGGACATCTGCGGTCGTATCCAGCTGCGCTCAGCGAAGCAATTTATTACTATTGCCTGCCTGTACATGGTGAAAAAACTATATTTTGTTCAATTGTTTCAGATTACCAACTCATTTGTAATTGGAAATAAAACTCCTGAATAGATTTTACACATTTCACACACTGCCAATGTTTTTATTCCCCTGCCGCAGTGGAGGGGACATTAAGTGTTACCCTTGTCTGTCCGTACAACCGTACGTCCCAAAATTAGTTTCCGTTCTCTAACTGAAGTTTGCCTCAACCAAGTATAAGGAAACTTGTACACAATGCTTTTTACCACAAAACACAGATCAAGTTTGAATTTGGGTTGCCTCACTTTTGCCCTTCTTGAGTTATGCTCCTTTATAAATGGAAAAGATGCTGAATTTTTCGTTTTTGTTCTCTAACTTTAGTTTGCCTCAGCTGAATGTTATGAAACTTAAATACAATGCTTATTACCATAAAACACAGATCAAGTTAAAATTTGGGTGGCATCACTTTTACAGTTCTCTAGTAATGTCTCTTTATAACGTTATATCATATATGCAAGCGGGGGCATCATCTGTGACCCATGGACAAATTCTCCATTTCTTTAGTTATGTCCTGAATAATTGTGAAAAATAGACAAATGAGGTCATCTTAATAACTGGAGTATGCTTTAACAAAGTTAAGTTAGATTTAATAAGAAGATTAGAAACCATTGAACATAAGTGGAGGTTGAATTGATACATTTGATTTTTGTGGTTCTTAAGTTATAATTCTAAATAATGTGGAAAATTCAAAAATCAAGGTTTGTTTTTATTTTATATGAGTATTCTTGAAGAAAATATATTTTTTTTAGTGCAATGGTACAGATATCAAGATGGATTTTCCTGACAAGTACTCTTGATACTAGATCTGTGATCGTCTCATTTATTAAATTTATTCACATTATTTCTAGACTGGTTCCAATATAGATATGTTTTTTGTTTCTTATGTTGTATCATTGGATTACTGTCTTATTGAAGTATTTCCCACATCTTTGTTAAATGTAGCAAAATCATAAGAGAAAAGAAATAAGGCTGGTGGGATTCTAGAAATATCTGATAATGACCTAAGGAGAATTACACCTGTTTGGCATTTTTCAGATATGGTAATCAAGGTAACCATGGTTGGCAAGGCAACATGAACAATCAGGGAAATGCTTATAATAGAAATCAGCAACAAGGAGGATATGGAGGCCATCAAGGAGGCTATAATCAAGGTGGAGGTAATTGGAGTGGAAATCATAGAGGAGGTAATTGGGGTGGAAATCAAGGAGGAGGTCATTGGCGTGGCAATCAACAGGGTGGCAGTAACTGGGGAGGTAACAGAAACCAACAGCAGAATAGAGGAGGAGGAGGAGGAAATTATAATAGTGTAAGTATAAAGTGATATGCATATAAGAAAATACAATATTATGTTGATAAACCAGAACAGTGTGTTTTACCATTAATTAACCTTTGCATGAGTGGTTGGGAATTTAGGTGACTTTCATGTATAGATATATAAGCAAACTTGCTACTTGTTTAATAAATATTCAGAAAAATCTTAAATTATTTTTTTGCAAGTTTAACAGTTTATGGTTAAACAAAACACTCATTAAAAGGTCTGTTACATTTTGAAGGAATTGGATTTCCTATATAGAGACAAAATACAATGGATACGTAAAACAATTTTGTTTAAAGGAGTAAGTTCGGTAAGAGCCATATTTGGCCCCGATTATTAGGTTCAAGATAAAAAATGTTTCATTTTGATGTAAAGACATGTGAGAAAGTTAATTCTAATATGACTTGCTTCTTTCGCTTTGTAAACAACACCATGATAAAATACTCAATATATCTATACTTAGCGCAGACTCAGAGATATACATAATAATGGATGTTACAAAATACCTCCTACGTAAATCCACATGTATCGGAACCTATTTGCAAACGCTATGGCAATTTTATTGATTTAGAAATTTCAATTAAAAAAAGACTACAGAACTTCTATTCTTATTCGGATGCATAACAAAAGAATAAATGCACAAGAGCTCGGAGAAATCTACAAAATCAAAATAAATTAAAATTCTGCGAAAGTCTATTAATGCTTTTGGCGCATTTAAGTCATTTCAAAACATGACGTCATACAAATGAAAACGCTAAAGCTGAAGGTTTTTCCGTTACGTAAACCATGGAAGTTCTTATTGGATTAAAATGATTTTTGAGGTAGGGTTTGTTTTATTTTCTATTCTATTGCATTATTCGCATATTTACTGATTTCAGCTAGTCAATATGGCGGCTCCTTAGTTACGAAATGTCAACTTTGGATTTGACGGTAGCTTACGAGAAAAATATGTAAATTACAAATGGCAAATGTTTGGTTTGAGAGTTAAAAGAATTAAACACATTTATTTCTAGCGGTTATTTGGGAAATATTTTGCAAACTACACATTTATTAGAATGTTTGAGCTTTATATCACAGGGAGTAAAAAAGAATAGCCACACACACGACATACCTCACTGACGCTCAGTATAAAATTTGAATATCACGGCCCAGGCCATGTGTAAATTTCCAACAAATCTGTGGCTTCCATGAACTATTTCTTAAATAGAACTTTTTCTGTATAAGTTTTTATTTTTGAAGCATTGAATTTTACATCCAAAAAAGGCCAAAAATAGAGAATTTTGCAAATTCAGGCCTAAAAAGAATAGAGCACAGGCGTCAACAAACTAAATATTCCAGTCAGATATGTAAAATGTTATAACAAACATTATTAAAAGATCTTTTTTGTCTACATATGCGTTTCTTGTCCAAAAATTCTATGGAAATTGACCCGTTTTCATTGAATTTTTGTTGAAAATCAATATGAGTGCTATTTGTGATGTCTTGAATTGAAAGCAAGTATGTATATATCAACAAAAAGACATATTTCCTATCAAGTTAATGTATTAGCTATGATTCATTGTGATATTGGTCAATAAATCCTAATTTGAAATTGTAGCTAGAAATAGTGGCCATTTTAGGGCCTTATCAAACCTACTCCTTTCTATTTCTAAACAGTTAATGAAACATGATAAAAAGTAAGAAATATAAAAAATAAAAAAATTAGCTTTGAGAAATGTTAAGTTTGGAAGTTCATTAAAAGCATAACATTGCACATTTTCTATAAATTTGCTCATTAAGCATACAATTTCCTATTCTTATACATGCTTTATTTATTAAATGTATTGTATACTTGCAGAATAACAGAGGACAAGATAGATACAGACCATACTGATGTAATCTTTTGAAAGAACAGAATATTGCACATAAAACAAACATTGTATGAGAAAACAAGTGAAATTATAAATAATCCCTTATCTCAAGATTTGGCAATTCAATTTTGAATGTGAAAATATTTTTGGACATCTAGAGCATGAACACAGACATAATATGATACAACATATACCAACAACAAGATATATAATGGTTTATTTTGATTTGTCAAATCTTGTTTTGAGTTTGGTTATAATACAAAACAAATGTATTACAATGTATGTAAATTTCAAATGAGTGATGATGTTACAGTACCAAAACGAATAGTAATATTCATGGATAGTATTCAATAGCATCACTTAATGTGATGTAAATATTTTCATGATTATTTATAAGTAATATATTGATAAAGAACTGATTGAAAGTGAATACTTTAGAGACATTTTTATTAATTCTGCAATTAATTATGTTTGATTTATCATCATTTAGTCTGAGAGATCATTTCTGTTTAAACTTTAAAAATAATGCAAAGAAGAATTCCTTCAATTGAAATAGAGTTTTAAAATGTACAGAAATGACTTTTGAGATTGATACAAAAAACATAAAGGTTTTGGGAGTACACATATTTTTTTTAAATCTCCAATAGTTAAACATAAGTTCAGAACACTTACCATGCATCATGTCATGTCTCAACTGAATTATTTCTTTAGTCTTAAGAAACAGTTAATACTGAAATTTCAATTATATATTTTATATGTCATGTAACTTCAAGGTATTTTAATTAATTTATAAGATCAAACTTCCTTGTAAATATCATGATGAACAATTAAAATAATTATCATTATTCAGAGTCTGGTGTTATTTCTTCAATTACAAATTAACTTTTTGACTTTGATTTAAGATTGTTTTTAATGTGGAGTGGATAAAAAAGGGCCTCATGTGTACAATTCTCGCCAGAATTTTATGAAACTTGTATCATAGGTTTATATCAGCAATGTCTTTGACACTTTCGAAATTAAGTTATAAGTGCTGATCCCTTGGAAACATTGATTATATGGAAAATAGCATTGTTAGTGCTCTCATGTGTACAATTCTTGCCATAGTTTTATAAAACTTATATCATAGGTTTATATCAGCAATGTCTTTGATGAGTTAGAAAATTAGTGCTGATCAATTATTTTTAAAAGAGTAATGCCATTGGAAAAATTAATTATATGGAGAATTGCATTGTTAGCTCTCTCATGTGTACAATTCTTGCCAGAATTTTATTAAACTTGTTTCATAGGTTTATATCAGCAATGTCTTTGACACTTTCGAAAATAAGTAATAAGTGCTGATCAAATATTTTTAACGAGTTTATATGCTCCTTGGAAATATTAATTATAACTGAAATGGCATTGCATTTGCTCTGAAGCCTTCATTTCTCTAAGATATTTATAAAAAGTTTTAAAGAGCAAAAAAAAAGTGTTTTATTTTAGTTATTGCTCTTGTATCTTGGATATATAAAATATGTGCAACGTGGGGGACATTGGAACTCTGTTCTTTTATAGATTATGTTGACAGCTTCAAAAGTATGATTTTTCAAGTATATGCATTGTAAGGACTATTTCCTTCTAAAAAAAGGTTAATAACACCCTTTGACCAAAACAAATTGTAACAAGATGCATATAGGTGTGATACGCATCCTAGCAAAACAGAATAGTGGACAATGATGTCTGAAGCAAAAAATGTCTACTTTTAGCCAAAATTAGTCAAAAATAACATTTTCAGTATAAGAGTGCACATTTATGACATCAGAGTGGGGTTTACCTGACCTTGATCTCATTTCATGGATTAGTGGTCAAGTCTGTATTTAAGATACTATAAGCAAAAGGTTAACTATATTTGGTGTATGGAATAACTGAAAGGTGTACATGTTAGTCTGGCAGATTCTGTCTGACCTTGAGATCATTTTCACAGTTCATTGGTCAATGCTAAGTTTTTGTGTTTTGATCTGTTTCTCAGATACTATATGCAAGAGGTCAACAGGTCAACTAGTGTGTATAATTATACATTCTATCTGGCATTGCATCTGACCTTGGTCTCATTTTCATGGTTCATTGATCAATTTAAAAGGTCCATTGTTTGATCTATTTTCTGTTAGCAATAGGTTAAACATTTGGTGTAAGAAATCATTGTCTATCTGGCAGCATTCATTTTGACCTTGACCTCAACTTCATTGTTCAATGGTCAATGTTCAGGTTTTTGTTTTTAGGTTGGTTTCTCAGTTACTAAAAGCAGAAGGTAAGATGTATTTTGTGTACAGAATGGATTTAAGGTATACATGTCTATCTGGCAGGGTTCATCTTACTTTGACCTCATTTACATGGATCATTGATAATGTTAAAGTTGTATGATACTGTTATAAAACCTTTATCTTGAAGACTTTCAATATAAATTCAATGATGATCAGTAAAGCAGGCAAGACATTTAAAAGTGTGTACTCTTTTTAGTATATTGTGTAGTAAGCTGATGGCAATATATATATATTGACCAAATTATAACCCTTTAACTTGATTTTAAACGCCATTGATTGCTTCCATTACGGTACAAAGCTTTTAGTTTCTTTTAATATTCACTCCAATCCTGAAATTATTACTCAACGAATTTCGGTTCTGATTGGTTGTTCTCTCACCTTGACGGAGTCAAAAGCGAGATATAGGTATGCTGTTTCTGGCGGCAGTGTCAACAATGTATTAGTTTGTGATTAGGTCTAGTTTAGGGAGAACCACTAGTGGTAGGTCAATGATATTTGGTATGCAGTTGTATTAGCATTGGCACATCTCATTAACATGGAGATTATTTGACCCCGCCCCCTCAGTCATGGTATATTGACTTTGAAACTGCTTAGTTTACATGTATTAGTTTGTGATTAGGTCAGTTTATGGGGAAACCACTAGAGGTAGGTCAATGATATTTGGTATGCATAAGCATTGGCATATCTCATTTGAATGGAGATTATTTGGCCCCACCCCCTCAGTCATGGTCTATTGACTTTGAAACTTTTCCTTAATTTACATGTATTAGTTTGTAATTAGGTCAGTTTAAGATGAACCACTAGTGTTAAGTCAATGATATTTGGTATGCAAATGTATTGGCATTTGCAAGTTTCATTTCCATGGAGATTATATAACCCCACCCCCTCATTATGGTTCATTGACTGAATTTTTTACATAGTTTACAAGTTAATGTTTGTGTTTAGGTTTGTTTAAAGGGAACGACTTATAAAAAGTCAATGGTATTTGGTATGCAGTTGTATTAGCATTGGCACATCTCATTTCCATGGAGATTGTTTAGCCCTGTACCATCAGTCATGGTTCATTGACTTTGCATATTTGCATAACTTACATTTTAAAGTATTGCTATTTTAATTTCAACATTTGCATTATCAAAATAACAAATAGGCGAGACATATCTCTGTGTTTACAGTTTATTTTATGATGTGGTTACAGTTCTATTGGCTAGAATGAGATATAGAATTGTGAATATGTCCCAGATAGAAGATAAGGAATAAAATTACAGTATGGGTATTCAAGACCCAATCAATAATTGTTGCTTCATATTGACATTATTTATGATACTGCGAAGCACTCTGTACCTTTTTAGAAAGGTTCAACTTGCCTGATGTTTAGTATCCAATTGTCTTACCTTTAACAAATTTTGCTGAAGATCTATATGCTAATATGGCTTATATAAAATACTTATATAAAACTTTATCTTTATACTACAGTAGGTAGAACTGGATATACCACATCCTTTATGACATACTAGTCATCTTCCTTTCCAATAAACTGCCTCTTTGGCATTCTGGTCTGACTGCTAAAGGTCGTAGTTTGATCCACAGCTGGGAGAGAGACAATATCGATTTATTACTTGTGATTTATAGTGCATATCAGACATTTTTTTATAAACTTTATGAATTTTAACAGGATGAAACAAATATATCTCCATTATGTTATTGTACAAGATACATACTTATTGACTATGTATTTTGTTACAAATATTTTCTTGTTATATAATATTCTTTTGCGCTATGACCAACATTTTAGCTAACCTGGACCTATATAGCAGTTATAGTAGTCTCAGCCTGGACCATAGGTGAACCCGTTGCATTCTGTCATGATAAAACTTTTTCATGAATCTTCCCCTCTAATACCATTGGACCAATTTCAACCAAATTTATCATCAATCATTCTGTCATGATAAAACTTTTTCATGAATCTTCCCCTCTAATACCATTGGACCAATTTCAACCAAATTTAGCATCAATGATTCTTAGGGTAACTTGTATAAAGTGCTTGTTTTCATCACTGCCAACCAAATCAAATGCAATGGCTAAATGTAAAACATGGTTATAAACAGCTGCATAGAATCATAAGATACGCCGTCCTATGCATATAGAAATTGTTGCAAGAATTGAATAAAATATTGAAGGAGGTATTCAATAAGAAGTCGATAAACTGCAGAAAAAAATGCTTTAAGGGGCATATGAAAATTACCTGAAATTAAATGGTTAAAGTCCCATAACTCTGGAAGAATAATTCAGATTTTTTTCAAAACTGTAAAGGAGCTCACTTTTACCAATCTAAATAAGTAATATAAAGTAATGCAATTGATCTAAGCATACTCTAGCTGAAGCTGGATTTGTGAAAAACGCCTAGAATTTGATGGTTTAACGTCAAATAACTCTGAATTTGGAAATAACAAATTAAATACTTTCAAAATAAAACGCGACCTTACTTTTACTTATCCCAACAATTGATTAAAAAAATGTTTAAGTTTAATCTATCCCAGCATACTTCAGTTATGTATTTGACATGTGAAAAAATTACTCGTTGCAAATGGTAAAAGTCCCATTACTCTGTCGACAAACTAGAAAATGTTCAAAATCAAATGGGAGCTTTCTTTTATCAGTTCCAATAACTACATAAAGTTGTTTAAACAAATAACACATACGTTTATATTAATGAACCCAACAAGGAATAATTCAGTACAAACTGTTGTAATCACTTAACATTCGTTGTCTGTCGCCAGTAATCCAGTGTAGACTTTTCAAAATTATTCTCATCTGAAATTACTGGGTTAAATGACACGTTTCATAATTGTTATTCTGAATGTCTTTCCTTAAGCCTGCATGGACAATTTAACAAATGCAAATATTTTGTAAGCGTACATGGAGAAATGGACTAGTGCAAATTATGATTTGTTGGAACCGTATTTTATCTTTAAATGTCTTTTAGATTGTAACTTGCGAAGTACCTGTGTAACCATGTTTATCTCACTAGACCTGTACATCCTTGTGTTTCTTAATGAATGTTATCCGAAAACATTGAAATGTTAAAAATAAAATATCCTTAAGTGTACCAAAACTTTCAAATCATTTGAATCCTCTGTGATACATTAGAAGACATTCTAAAAACGTTTAATAAATCATTTTAAAGGAGATGTAGTGTACACTTTGTGACTGAATTCAACAAAGACTATTTATTGTTTGAATAACACATACATGACATAAGGACGTTTAAAGATAAATTAAACTTGGTTCTTTTGTTCCCAAAATGTTCTTTATTCTGAGTATGGTATAGTGTATGCAGATTTCATCTGGTTTAACATTGAAACCATGATAGATAGACAGAAACTGTAAATAGCAAAAATGTTCAGCGAAATTAGATCTACAATTAATTTTAAAAACCGAATCATCAGTTGACCCCTTATAGTAGTTATTGTCCTTGAAAATGGTTGTTACCCATTTATGCATATTTTTCAGAAACAGTAGAAAGAGAGGAACAGTAAATAGCAAAATTCGTCAGCACAATAAGATCTACAAATAAGCCAACATTGCCGAGATTGTCAATCGACTCTTTGAAGGAATTATTTCCCCATAGTGAGGATTTTAACCAACAGCTCTGCATTTTTGTCAAAAATTATAGAAGATAAAGAGCAACTTTAAAATGAAGAAAAGAGATCAGTACAATAAGGTCTACAAGTAAGTCAACATTACAAAATTGTCATATTACATGTAGGATTTATTGCTAGTAAATGACGATTTTGTACTTATTTCTATATGTTTGCCAATTATTTTTGAAAACTTTAAAAGATATTATAACTGGAAACAGTAAAATTATCATCAACACAAGATTTACAAATAAGCAAACATAACTGATTGCAGTAAAAGTAAATTTAACATCAAAATGTCATATTTTATGGTCAGCGAATCAGGCTCTTGGAGCCTCTTGTTCTTTTTTCCATGGTATTGTCATTCTTCACCTTTTTGGTGTGTAAGTACTTTTGTATAGCCTTAATTTACAAATACAACTTATTGGGTTTAAAACTATGTGTGTGATGGGGCTAGTTACTGAAGTCAATTACAATTATGTTTTCAACACTTTCTTTTATGGATATGTTCCGTATGTCATGTAAGTTCGATGCCTTTGTATCTTTAACGTCATCTTTGTTTTCTTTTTCTTTTTGTGGTACCGATAGCATGAAATAACCAGGAATTTTATCATTACTGTTTTTTTTATCTCATTTGAAACAAATATTCGTCCGAATTTAAGTAACACTCCCCTAGTTTTATTTTGTTGTGTTTTATTTTGGTCTTATAAGAAATAGCATAAAAATCACGTATGCATGTATGTCTGTGCTAATATAATCTTGGGATCTGTATGCTTATATGGTTCATTCAGTTTGTGTTGTTGTTATTTTTGCAGATTTAAAACATAGGTTTTTGTTGTATATCATTTGTATGTGCAAAGCAATGGCTTAACTTGGCAGCCGGTTCTCTCTGGGACTGAATAGATTATTCATATTAATTTTGCTTTGCTTGTATATACTTGCCGATTCTTAATAAAACTACTTACTTGCAAATGTGCTTACTTGCTTACAAGTCCTTAAACTTCTTTTCTAGGTAATTTTGTGGTTTGTGGTTTTTGTTGCTATAAATATTCAAAATGTAGGTTGAGTAACAAGACCAGGCCTGTCAGTATGATACATAAACCACGTTCAGCCTCCTGTGTTTGTAGAGCAGCATACGACACATAAATCTTCGAAATTGTCTAAAATGCAGGTTGCGGGTTGCGGGTTACGGGTTGCAGGTTGCGGGTTTAAGTATTAGATATACCACGAGGGCATTAGCATGAGAGGGTGTATCTAATTCACACAATTTTATGATCAATGTTAAAGGCAGGGTATCCATTTACATTAAACAACATTCTGGTGTAAATAAACTTACACCTAACAATAGAAATCTTTCAATTTACATTAATCATAATATCTTGAGATGTAAATGCACTTAATTGGTCTAACACCCTCAGGGTTTATCCAATACATACACTTTCTGTTCGAAAAGAGAAAACTTAACAAATATCTGGGTAAAACTTTCAACAAATGCATAGAACATACATACTAAAACATCAAGACTTGACACGGTTTTTATAAAGTGGTAAAGACTTATTGCCTCTTAACTAGATGTATATGTATATCATTGTATATATTTTTGATTAACGGTGTTTCTGGATTTTTTAGCTAAGTTCTATTGCATTCTTAGCAAGGGTCCTTCTCAAAAGTCTACCTATTTAAAAGTCTTGTTTACAATTGATGCTCCTTTAAATTCTTACTGCGTTTATACGCTATGATAGATATATTTTGTACCCCGCATTATGCGTTGCGGGGGACATTGAAATACCGGTCGTCCGTCCGTCCGTCGTTCCGTCCGTATTATCCATACGTCCGTCCGTCCGGTCTTGTTAGTGCTCTCACGGGTACAATTCTTGCCAGATTTTTATAAAACTTATAATATATTTTAATATCAGCAATATCTCGGACAAGTTCTAAAATGGTGGACAATCGACTTTTATAAAAAAAGAAGAGTTATGTCCCTTTTAAATATTAAATTTATGGAAAATGGCCTCGTTTGCGCTCTAACGGGTACAATTCTTGCCAGATATTTATAAAATTTATACTTTAGGTTAATATCAGCAGTATCTCGGACAAGTTCTATAATGGTGGACGATCGGATTTTTTAAAAAGAGTTATGCCACTTGAAAATATTAAATAAATGCAACGCTGGGGGCATTGGAACTCCTTTTTATTGAATATTGTTTTACAATATTCATCTCTTTGGAAAATCTGCCATTGTTTCTTAATAGCTCTGTTAAGAATTATTTACTGTAGGGTTATAGGTTTAGTTACCAGTGTAAGTGGAATTTCCTTTTCTAAAATTATTTGACAGAGTACTGCATCTTTTAATCTTGTGTTTCACATCTGTAATTTCTTACGCAGTTTGAAACTTATCATAACCTCTATCTATGAGTTTATTTCTCCAAAGTCATAAGATGTTTGTTGAGATCAGTTTCGTTGCTATTGTTTCTTATGTGACGACTTGTTTCACTTGTTATAACAATTTGAAAAGTATGTTTAGGATGTGCACTTGTAATTGGGAGATACTAATAAGACATGGAACCTGAAATCAAGGACACCACTCGATTTAAAAAGCTCCCCTTTGTACACCTCAGTATCTAAGTACGTCACTTCTGTATTGGAAAAATTATACGTAAACTTAATAATCGTGTTTTGTCTCTTTCTGACAAACCATTTTAAAGTTGGGGAGGCCAAACAGAAATGTATTCTCAGAAAATTGCTGTTTAAGCAGCTGAACACACTTCTGTTTTAAAAGTGGTTTTTTTGCTCACCTTGAATAAAGTTTTATAAAAATAAAGTTACAGTTTGACTTGACAGTTGAGAAACCAGATAATTGCTAAAGATAACCAAAAGTGCTGAATCACTAAGTAAAGACCGGCAAACAGAGGTGCCCCTTCTGTTTTGGCAAAAAAAAAAAAAAAGGCATATAATTATTTAAAGCTAACAATTCCTTAATATTAGCCTCAAAGATTTTGAATGTCCACTGAAAGGAATTTAATTACTTATGTAACTAGATTAAGAACCTGTTTAGCCTATGTCAATTTGAAGTTTTTATTACTTTAATTTCACTAGAATCAATGTTTAGAACTAATAATAGCAATTGAGCAGTATGATAAGCATCAAACGATACATGTATGTGTATTAAAATTATGATTATTGAATTTGAAGATTATGATAAAAAAAAATGACAAAATTAAATACTGACAACTGATAACTGACAAAATACGTCTACCCTATAGTATGATTACTGTAAGAAATAATTTGTAAATTTATCAGTCATGAGGTAGATTTTATATGTATTAATTCCCCTAATATGACCTTTTTACATATATAATATTTATATGTGTGACCTGCAACCCGCAACCTGCAACCTGCAACCCGCAACCTGCAACCTGCAACCTGCAACCCGCAACCTGCAACCCGCAACCTGCAACCTGCAAAATAGCACTTCCCTAAATCTTCGATTTTTATCTTTAAGAATGACTTTAATTATCTGTATAACCTTAATTTGACTTCTTTTGTAAACTTGTAATTTGAACTGTTTCTTTATCAGGTTCTTCCGGGTTCACATTTACCTAGTTTAACGTGCAGTCCAAAGGTGACTGATGGATCTCATCTAGTGTTTGGACTTTTATTAAACTACTTATTCCAGTTTCTGTTCGTCAGTGAAAAGTAATTTGTAATAAATCTCTGATTTCGTTATACTACATATGAGTATAACGAAATCAGAGATCTATATTTTAATTAGATTGCATGTCCATCCTATAACTGAATAAAAATTCAAGCTTAATCCCAATTATCATGGTACAATATGACACAAAAGCTCATCAAAGATACAAGGCTTATAATTTGTTACATAAGACGCCAATTCAAACAGTTGGATGGCAAAATATAATACGAAGTTTAAGAGCACTGAAAACCAAACATACAGAAAAATTAGGCCAAAATGGTAGGCCATGTCGTCAAAATCTCATGTTCCTTCAACAATACAGTAATCTGGTCCTGTTGTGCAGCTTTTGCAATATTTTCCTAAATGTTTCGAATAATTCCAAATTTTGTAAATATAACATTTGCAGAAAATGACCGTATTATTGATATTTCATGTCAACACAGAAGTGCTGACTACTGGGCTTCTGATACCTTCAGAAAGGAAATGTCCACCAGCAGTACCATCAACCGATTGATTGTCACACTCGTCAAAGTTACAAGGCTTATAATTTGTTACGCCAATCGCAAGTTTCGTATACAAAAACTCACCAGTGGCGCTCTAATCGAAACAGTTGAAAGGCGAATTTCAAATACGAAATTGGAGAGCATTGAAACCAAAATACTGAAAAATATGCCAAATACGGTTAAGACCATACGTCGTCAAAATCTATTCTTTCAACAGTACAAACTTGTTGTGTAGGTTTTGCAATTTTTCTTATTAGATCAAATCGCCTCTTACAGGTACATGTAATATCACATTCAAGTTACTTATTGTATACGCAAACGATATGATTTGCAGCAATTTATCTAGGTATGTCGTTTTAATTGTAAAAATTAAAAGTTTCTGTCGATGTTCTAAGTTTTTTCCAAGATCAGTATTCTAGTTTAGTATTTCAGAGAAAAAAAACTTTGAACTGTTCAACTTATTCGTTTCTCTACGATTATCAAGTTGTTTTATAAAACACACAAAAAAAATGCATGGACATTGTTAAAAAGGACTTATGCTTTTCGGTGACAAGGTATCATGAAAGGAAATGATGAAACAAATTCAGAGGAATCTTGTGTAAGAATCTGCATGGTATTATTTTTTTTTTTTGAGTATGTTGTGCTGGTATTATGGCGGATCAAATCTCTCCCTGGTGTGTCGATTATTGACTGTCATTAACACAATTGAATATATGTTATGACTGTTCAGTGGCGGATCCAGCGGGGTTCCGGGGATTGGAACCCCCCTTTTTTTTTTTTACGATCAATGCTTTTGAATGGGGACATATGGTTGGAACCCCCATCCTTTATCCTGGGTTGGCACCCCCCTCCCCTCCTTTTAAAAATGGCTGGATCCGCACCTGCTGTTCAATGTTCATACTGCATGTTACTAATTTTGTCCACACTGTTACAATCGCAAATACTCGTTGTACGTCAGTTATTCTAGTAGAGATTTGATTCTTAACCTAGGTATGTACTGTATTCTGTTGAACAGCAATGAACAACAACCAAATCCAACTGTCTCTGACAAACAAGGAAATTAGTATAGTCTTACGTCATGGTTTTTTTTTTTCGAAATCATATCATGATTTATAATTTCGATGTCATCATATAGGCATGGTTCAAACAATCAATATAGTGATGTCAAGATAAGTTACGATTGATACTTCTAAGATATATATGTACTAAATTCTCTTTATTTTCAAACTGAACCCTGGTCTACAATTTTGAAGATGTCAAGATAATTTTTACCATAACCCTTTTTCTGCCATTTTATGAATAATGACCCTCCGTCTGATTAAACCTAGACATCGGCGGGCAACTAAGATTTGTTTTTACGAGAACGTATTAATTTTATGTAGTTCGTGTGGATTAAAATTGAGACATGGGTGTAGATAGTAGCAAAGACAAGAACGTGTTTAACTTTTCATTAACAATGTCAGATAAATTAAATCTACGATGACAGTTTGTGTCAATCAGACCCGGATTCAACACCGCAATAC
The DNA here is from genome assembly GCA_017311375.1 of Mytilus coruscus. Lineage (NCBI taxonomy): Eukaryota > Metazoa > Mollusca > Bivalvia > Mytilida > Mytilidae > Mytilus > Mytilus coruscus. Next base: position 77,550,010 of record CM029599.1, on the reverse strand, counting down.
CACAAACATTCATTCTATCTGTCAAAACAAAGACCAGTGAAGAAACGCTGAAATTTCGATGTTTATAAATTTGATTGACTAATTGACAGGGCTAAGTGGTTGACTAGCCAAACATTTTGATACGACTTAGGCTGACTAACCTTATGTCACCTATACCTAAAGACAATACGGCCGCTTTCTGAGAGGGAGGTTTATGAATAATATTACAACATGTTAAGATATACATATATGTCACCTTAATGGCTATCTTTGTGCAAAATTACTTTTAAAATTAATGTTTTGTGTACACATAGAGGAAATGTAAAGGTTTTTTTAAAACAAATATTGATGCCCACACGAAAGATGATAAAACCCATAAAAATAACGAGATAATTGCCGGAATATCAATATATGAATTTTGTGGAAGGTTGAAATATATAAAAAAAAAATTCATGGTAATCCTGAAAAAAAGCTTGATCAGTATCAAACTTCGAGTCGTCCGTCCAACGGCTGCTGAAAGTGATCTCTCAGGTTGATACAACAACTGATATATATTTTGATATGTATAATTCTCTATAATGGCATTTAAACATATAATTTATATTATAACATTTTATGTCATCGTTTTGTCATTATTTTCCTATTATTATCAACTATTACGTAAGAGAAACGCCATCCATTCATTTATTTTTTTCTTCAAATAGCTCATTTCGACAGTCAAAAAAACTGAATATATTGCTATTATATTTCATGTAACATAATTCATTATATAGATTTGAATAGTTTTTACTGTAAAAATAAATTGAGTTTCAACTCTCAAAGATGCACCACTGAATATAGACTGCATGCTCTTTCGTGTAATTACTGAGTGTTCTCAAAGAGATTCTGTAGACTCCCTGATGTAGTCAATAACTATTACTCCCTCCTAGTTTCTCAACTAAAGTACTATTTTCCTTATACGTCAATTATGCTCCCGCAACCTTTGTCAAACAATATGTTCTTTTAGCCATTTTTCTTCTTTCACCATTTAAGCTCGCAAATAACAGCAAATGATAGGTCCAGATAATTCATGAAATAAGCAAATTTTGATGCAGGAATGCAAATCATTATTCAAGACTTTTCCTTTAAATGAAGACAATTATGTGATTTCACTATTTGATAATAACTGGTTTTACAAATACAGAATACATGTCGGTTGAGAACTTTTCGATTACTTATATACTAAAAGAATGATTTTATTTCAAATCTATTTAAAATAACAATTTATTTTTCCTGTGTAATCCTTTCAATTTTGCACAAACTGTAGCTTGAAGACGAGCTGGACGAACTATACTTTTTATTATATTTCAAAAATAGCACGAAATAAACAACATTTTTAGCAAAGTATGAACATTATTCTTTTTTCATTTTCACTGTTTATACCCCAATACTATCTTGTTTAAAAGTTTGGCCACAAGGGAGTATGTTAATAAACGGAGATGTGTCAGTAAATGTCAATGAGACAGCAGCCAAACAACTCATTGCAAATGCACGTAGATAGCCGTAAGAATCAATTAACTCGCCCCTTTTTAAGATTTCAATCAACTTTTATAAAATCTCCATCTGGTCAATTTCAATATTAAAATTTACACTTACAAAAAACACTAGATACTCGATGATGAAATCATAAAAAAATATATGACAGCTTGAAATCTTGTGCTTTTATTTCCTCTCCATACTCTCCTTCTGAAAGAAAAGAAAAGAAAATACATTTGAAACGATATAATCTAATAAGCATTTGCAATATCTGTACTATTTTTCACAGTTGCTACCCGAAAATAAACAGCAATAGTTATGTTAACAAAGACATGAGCCAATGATTAGAAGTAATTCCCATTCGATCAAAATGAACAGTACCAAATTTGGGAATTTCTGCTTTGCATTATTGGTCAAATGAAACAGATCCCTAAAGAACTTGTTGTCTAATGCGTTTGAATCTTCACTGTGTACAAAATGCAAATCGACAAAAATATGATTACATATCAATTGTTAAAGCATCTTCTGTTCAAACATAATTTGTGTTGAACCAACCATTTCGCTCAATCATGTCAATGCTTATTTTTTGCAATATTCTTTTTTCAGACAGTAAAGAAATCTAATATTTACATGCTAATAAAAGAATTGACACTTACCGTATAATTACATTATCAAATAACACCAATCGTGACATTTTAACAGCTTATTATATGACTGTTACTCAAAAGTCACAACACTTTACACAATCTCTGAATTTTACTCGTACTTTTATTTATTTTCACAAAAAGGGACATTCTTTTGAGTACAATGAGGGAGATAAGAAATGAAAAATTTAAGTATATCTTTTGACAACAAAATTATTTGATGACCCCATCATGCCATTTTGTGAATTATTTAAAAGGTTAATATATTGTATCTTCCCTTTTTAAACAACTGATGAAAAAATGACTCAATACTGGTTGAAAAGCTTTTAATTAAATATGTGAAATTATGGTGGATGAAACTAGTAGGGGATAAAGTTGGTATGTTTTTGCTCTGCTAGACAATCTTTTTAAAGAAAATTAAGGAGCGACTGATTTTTTTGTGGTTTGTAATGGTCTGATGGATTTATATATGTGGACTATAAACGACGACGACGACAGATAAGTCAATAGAATATGAGCTATATTATAGCTCACAGAATTCAATGGAGGTTTTGCTTTCACTTAAGAATTGAATGCTTTTATTTAGGCATAAAGGCGTCGACAGATAAATTGTATGAAGCGCGTAAAAGCACGTGTAGTCAATAATATTGCATTTTATAGAAAAATAAAGCATACTTCTGGAATGTTTCGCGATTGAAGCCTGAAAATCAAAATTATTGAATATTATGAAGCATCTATGAAATGAAATTAAAGGTCCGTACCTTTTTTCCAGTGAACGATCTGTCTAGCTTAAGCTGTTACATGCCTTTAGACTGTTATCGTGTGGATCATATAATTCTTATCATGAAACATCAAAGAATCGTCTGTATTAAAAGACAAAAACAAGAAGGACTCATTTTATCAAATTATATTTTCAGAGCATTTTCCATCATTATGAATGTGAAAAAGTTGACAAATAAATACGCCGCCGTTTATGATAATAATGGTTAAAGTCAATGGATGCATTTGAATAACTTCCGATTATAACAAAACTCAACATAATTATCAAGATTTTAAATCAGTTTCGCCTATGAATTGGGAAACGATGATAAAATGACAATGATGAAATAAATTGTAAATTCTTAATTCTGAAAAAAAAGATGTGTTCCGTCTGACATTTCAGATACTAGTACATGCCAAAAAAAAAACAAAATTGGTATATCTTCTGGATCTCTTATGGTCTTTTTGTGTGTGTATATTTCAGGAACCTACTGCTTTTCTTCGAATACAATGCTTCGTGCAACAAATTCTGTTACTTTCATTGGAGTTGAGACAATAGGTTGATAAGAAATATGTACACTTTCAAAATAACGATTTGTGGCAACTGAAGAAAACAATTCCGAAAGTGATATCACAGTTGCTAACTTTTACAGCAATTGGTCTCGGTGGAAAGTTGTCTGAGTGGCAAAAAAATCATACCATATCTTCTTATATTTGTATCAGTTGCTTCAAAGCCAGCAATAATTCAAATTGGGGAAGGCTAAAAATGAATAAAGGATATGTATACGTCAAAGAAACAACAAGCAAACTACAAGAATAACCAAAAACATCTAGAGGGCAACATATATATACAGTCTTCAACAATATATATTAAATTGTCTATACAACATGTCAAGATCTACTGCAATCGTCTCGAGTTGTGAATAAATGTAACAGAAACTACAAAGGATCTTCCATTTACAAATAATTCTCTAAATGACGATAAACATTAAGATACAAACAACAACAACTGACGAGATTCTATACTTGAGACTGACATAATAAAATGTGGCTGTGTAAGACAGTTTTTCTTTTTGTGCAATGCCCAAAGCACACATTCTATAGAAAGGCCAACTTAACAGTAACTGTTATGTATTGCTTCAATCTATAAATTAGCGAATGTATATTTATCCCAAAATACATGTAGTGATTGAATATCAAAACGTATAATTATAACCATTATCAATAAGTATGTAAAGCCAAGAAGATAGATTTGAAGGACCCTAACTGTGTAAGCTTTTTAAAAACAATATTAGTATAAACAAGCTGGATGCGAAATATCACTTTTGATTAAATTCCTTCAATAGGAATATTACCTCCACAGTAAATCTCTATATTTGTGATCAAAGTTAGTAAACATTAAGTTAAAAAAACGTGAAGCACTTGGAACTCTATATCCCCTTGTTCTGCACACGAAGAAGATCGAAGGGTTCGTGTTGGCGAACGCAAAACCCTTTTTTAGCAATGATACCAGCTGAAGCAGAATATAACCCCGACAGAGCAGTGTATGAGTCATGCAATTAGTATATCCATGCACTTCTTCTAGTACAAATGATATGGGCCACGACCTAATGAATTCACGCTAAAAGTACTCATCAAGCATTTCAATAAAATATTGTATATCGCAGCTTCACTTTGACTTATAACATTTCTTTATAGAATTTATGTATAAATGTCACAAGTGTTTCTTTGAACTGCTTGCGTTTCTTTCTTAATTACCGATGCCACTTTTTTATTATACTAGTATGAAAAAATACTGACATGCAACTGTTTTCCGATTAAAATTGTTATCTATTTTTCTTCGGTCGAATATTTTTGTTTGGTTTTATTGGTCCATTTATTTCCAAAATCTGAATGGAAACATGATAATATACTGCTGCAATGATATTGTATACCATATATATTTATGTGGTATTTGTAACATCTTACTATTTGTGTTAAAGTCAGATTTATTAGTTAAACTAGTTGTGTTAAAAGTCCGTCCATTAAAGTTGTGTGTTCCTTTTAAAATCTGGTTTTGCTCATGAAAACGCATGCTCATACAGAGCAAAACTATCTATCACTTTAGGAATTGTCAATTTGAACAACAGCAATAATAGCGTTTTTACTGTTATATACGGTACTTCGTTGGGATTATTGTCTCATATAAATCCATCCACTCTGTATCACTTCTGTCAACTGTGTTGTTGGCTTTATTGCTGTGTTGATGCAAAAAAAAACTTGTTCCACTGTTTGAGATATATGCTTTTTAGCTAATTACATAATGAAATAATTTGTTCATAGCTATTAATTCCAAGTCGTACATTATTCTGGCATATCGATAATTTAAAAAAATAGGTGTTGAATCATATCGTTTACATTGCTCAATGTTTTGTTAACTGCTGTTTGTCTTTTCAGTTTTCGTCGTTTTTCATTTCGCCAATCAAGGTGCAGTTCTATTTCTTCGGTTCGTGTTTCTTTTTTTTTTTTTTTATTGCCCCTTGCTATCTTCTCTCTCGTGCTTACTTCACTTTTCATTTTAATTTTTTCCCAAAGCAAAAATGTCATAATGACTATAAACTCTATTGGTTTTTAATCACTATGATTCTAAAAATCCTTTTGTTGTTCTAGACTTGCAGGAAACTATATGTGATCCGGCTTCAAAGACATACTCAATAGTTGTTGATGAATACTAAAGGGTAACCAATTAAGTCGTCCTATATGTTGTCTTCAACAAGTTGTGATTTCATTTTTCACTTTTGAAAATCAAGCATGATAAAAAGGGTTAAAATGCTTTGCTCCGTTGAAATATTGATTATTTTCAAGTATATCATGGATTATTGTCTGAACTATTATTTTTTCAAATTCTAGTCCCGATTCATGTCACTTGTTTTCCATTTTTTTATTCATTATTGCAGATTATTTATTCATTTTATTTTTGTTTTATTGATAGGATGGTAGTTCCTTTTTATATGGATATGGCTGTCGATTACGTTCTCTGCTTACCCTTTTAGTATGTTCAAATTTTAATATATGTATATGAACATAAAATTATGTCTGTGTAAATAAGACTGATTCTTTAAGGTTATCAAGTTTTTATGGAAGGGGGCATGCGTGTTGTGTGGCTTTTAATGTCACTTTGAAGGAACGAAGGCTGCGGCATTTATAAAATTCAAACGACTCCTATTGCTACAGTTTCATATTCCTCTTTATGAATGTAGAAGTTTAGAATGCAATGCAGGATCAGCCAATTTAATATGCATTAATTCGTAAGATTTGAGGAAAACCATTTATCGTGCAATAAACAAATTGTCTTGAACTAAGTTTATTAGAAAAGTATACGCAACGCAACAAACTTGAGGAAACTTATAAAAAGTTAAATCACAAAAATACTGAACTCCGAGGAAAATTCAAAACGGAAAGTCCCTAATCAAATGGCAAAATCAAAAGCACAAACACATCAAACAAATGGACAACAACTGTCATATTCCTGACTTGGTACAGACATTTTCTTATGTAGAATATGGTGGATTGCACCTGGTTTTATAGCGCTAAACCTCTCACTTGTATGACAGTCGCATCAAATTCCATTATATTGACAACGATGCGTGAATAAAACAAACAGACATAATAGGTAACAATGTCAAAATAGGGATACCAGTAGTCAACACCGTGTCACAATCTTCACTACAACAAAAACAAACAAATATTTAACAAAGAAGCACAAAAAAAAAAGCGCATAACGGATTTTGATATTCAAAACATTATGTCCATTTAATATGACCACCAAAATAATTCCAAGTTTCTTTAAAAAACCTTAGAAGACTGTAATGCTGACGACACATTATATTTCTTATTTTCTTTAAGAGTTAGTGGTCCTTCCGGAACATGCTGTATCTGATCACACGCGTGGGTCACTTTAAAATATGATACATTAGAATGCGATATACTTAATGCATACAAATATTGTTCATAGATCTGGACATTCAGTTAACAAGCATACAAGGGTGCTTTTACACTCGTTAAAATTCATAACCCGTCATCACTGATAATATGAATACTTTTATACTACACTTGAGAGTGTTTTTCTCAACTTGAGGGTAGGGTTTTTATGTAGCTTGGGTCATTACGTTATCAGAACAGATTCAGACCATATCTTACACTCAGGGAGTTAGTCAATATTTGGAAATCGATAACGTCCGATTCTTCACGGGAAAGAACTGATTAATAACCCAGTTATGATCCTGAAAAATAAGTACGTGAACAAAACTCAGGTAACAAAGATCTTGGTAATAATTTGATGATTAAAAAAGAATTTATGTTATCTGTCAAGTATAAAAGACTATGATGTGATATCCTGTTCTGTTTCAAAGTCCATTTGCAGTAACCAAATATTTCCGGAAACTGATTGTTTTTGACATTTTGAAGAGTCCATGCATACTTCTTATATACACACAGATGCTACTACTGTTTGTTTAGAAGTGTAAATGAGATTGTAGATTGAGGTCAGTGTATCCAAGTGATAAATAATGACAAAATGATAAATGATCAAAACAAAATATGTAGAATACATATCACAAAATGTTAAACAAGAATCGCGATTTTTGGTAGATTTCCGAGTCTTGGTAGTACCAAACATAGCAAGAGTTACATATTTCTCCCAGCAAAGCATTTTTTATCATCTTTATTATTTAAATATTTCACTCTCCAAAAGAACAAGTGCCATGGTGTATTAATATTTTTTCAATTCAAAATACCAACTTGGGTTGGCATAGATATCAAATAGCGTTTTATTTATAAAATCTCTAACTGGTTTTCAAAAAGGGTATAACAAAAACGATCATTCTGCACTGCATCCTCAAGAATCTCGGAAAATATATAATTTGTCATTCCTTCCTTTCTCCGGGTGTTCAGAGCTCCCGAAGTTCATTGATAATCATCCTGATATTTTGATTTTCCTAACGCCCAATGACAAATAGTTCATGCAAATTCAGGACGAGAACAAAATTTAAAAAACCCAGTATATGTAGATTCTGCAAAGTGAGTTGACCGGGATCAGGGGCGGGAGTTTTGAATGTCACTATAGGATAAAATGAGAATATGTTGGTTAGGGTAGAAATTTTGCATTACAACAGGCCACCCACGGGCTTGTAAAATGGTTGTTGAAAATTTGTTTGAAATGCATAAAGCCTGTATTGCACTATCCCTACACTAGATATCGATCGGTTTAACGCCTCCATTCCGCAATCGAACGAGACTGCGTATTTATACATCCCGGAGAACAACCATATTTCTGTACTCCAGTCAACCTTTGTCTTCTTCCTGTATCCCTTTATCCATTTTATTTATATTATACCAGTTAGTGTATTAATATTAGTGTTGTATAACCCCTTCTATGTTTATAATAAAATGTTTTATTTTACCGATTAAACAGATTATAGTTCTAAAGGGTCATCATTCTATATAGGTGTTTAATTTGTTGGTGTACCTACTAATATTCAATGTACTCCATTGCTTCAATGGATAAATATTTATATCCTTAACAGTAAGAGAAGTGGAAATGGAAATGTTGAAAAACACTCCAGTACATCTCAAATCTTACTAGTGGCCATATTGTCCTAATGTTACAAATCTTTTGGTTAAACAACTTTCTCTAGACTCTTATATCCAACACAAGCATCACTCTTAATATTTAAAATAGCTTGTTCAGAAAGCAGTAAATGACTGAGTATAGTGATATTTCATGCTATGTTGACTTTTAAGAATAAATGAGATTTTCTGCATACTCTGTAAGCAATGAAAGGCCATCTAGTGACTCTTCGGCTATTGTAAGAGGTACTCCGAAGTACTCCATTCCGGAAGTAGATCCGTTATACTAACATTTTCATTTCTTTATCTGCAGCAGATGAGTATAATTGACAGGTATTTCTTTACCTGACAAACAAAATCATATGGTGAAATTTTCTTTAATCGGATTAGCATTTATAAAGTTAATATTCTAATTATGGTCGGGTTGTTTTGATGTTTGTTTGGACAGTTATCCTGGCCAGTTGATGTATTATAATAAGCTTCTTATAGACGCTTAGGTATCAACTTTGGTAAAGGTTTGCTCACGAATCCGACTGCTATCAATTAAAATTGCAAACATCGATGAATTAATATATTATCAATAAGTCCTCTAGCGATACCTGATAACTGTTTCGTTTTAATTGAAGAATACTGTGATCTCAATTTCATCCTATTAAGTTCTGATGGGAGAAAAAATATACTGAAGCATTTTTCATTAAAATTAATCTTCCTGGTATTTGATGGTAATTCTCACTGATCCGGTAGACAAATTAACAAATGACTTAAGAATTGTCTGAGATTATTGTGCAAATAACTGCAGACATGATATTAACAAAATACTTAAGTTAATACCGTATGTTGAGGTATTATATGCCTTTTAGTGCTCTCGTATTAGAACTAACGAGTAAACAGTGATTACAATTTATGCAAGATCTTTCTCCATCCAAAATCGTTTTCTAAGAATAAAATGTGGTGTCATTGTATAGGTATTTTGATTTTTAAAGAGTGCAGTAAACCAGAAAAATATATCTGCTTATAATTTGAAGTGTTTAACTTATTAAACAAGAGCTCAATCTTTTTCGCTGCTTCTCATTTATTTTATTTTATTATGAATTTCTTAAATCTAGTGTGGAGTATTTATGAACATATATCACCTTTAATAAGAAAAAATGTATATATTATTTCAGTTATTGCGAATCTGTTACCACAATAAAAAAAAATATATGCAAATACAATAAAGTTGTATCTGTACACTGTTCTTTGCTAAGGTTCAAAAAAATCTAGGACAACACAACTACGCGAAACTCTTCTTAACAACATTCTGGATACTACAAAAAGTTTCAAAGTAAGTGTTGACAAAAATCCTCTTGTGGTACACCTATACATGTATTAAATGCATGTAATATGCATAAAAGAGGGACGAAAGATACCAGAGGGACAGTCAAACTCATAGATCGAAAACAAACTGACAACGCCATGGCCAAAAATAAAAAGACAAACAGACAAATAATAGTACAGATGACACAACATAGAAAACTAAAGACTAAGCAACACGAACCCCACCAAAAACTGGGGTGATCTCAGGTACTCCGGAAGGGTAAGCAGATCCTGCTCCACATGTGGCACCCGTCGTGTTGCTTATGTTATTACAAATCCGGTAAATAGTCTTATTCGGTAAGTCACATTCGTGAAAAGGGAAGGGTATTGTAGTTACGACATAAGGAACATATCCGATATCATCTGTGAAACTGTTATTCCATAACGGTCAACCAACTCGTGATGGCGTCCGTAAAATTTACGAAGGGAGATTTCAACTTCACCATTTGGAACTCTTGGTTTAATAGCTTCCTTGTGAGCAGCAATCCTCTATCAAGGAAATCATGATAGGAAACACAAGCCCGGGAATATCGTATCAATTGGGAGATATATACTCCGTATGCAGGCGCTGCTGGAATGTTGCTACATAGAAATGGAAAGTTCACAATTAGGAAGCTGAAATCATCTCTTTTGTCGTAAAGTTTTGTTTTCAACCGACCCTCATTGTCAATTTCTAGATGTAAGTCAAGATATGAGGCCGACTTAACTGTATACTGGGGCGCTAATTTAAACAGACGATCACCGGCCACCCTCATCGTGAAATCTATTTTAATAAAATTGTTATTACTTAATAAATATTTTAAGTAAATGCTGTTGACTTTCAAAATCTAAATGAGCTCAATATCAGAATAGGTATTTGTAATAATTGAACGTATTAATTCGTTCCTTCAATGTTTTGAAAAGTTGACGAATTTAAAACGCCTGATTAAACTATAGAGGGTTATTTAATACGCCCTCGAGCCTTGTTTTCTTATTCCTGTTAATACATTCCATTATTCTAGTCTTGCACCTGCACTTACATTACTAATGACACATAAGTGATTTGCTTTACCAAACAGTCAACAAAAAACTTTTACATATATACAGAAGACTAGAGCAAATGAAAATCCTTCAACAATACAACTAGTACTTATACACACTTGAGTACCAGCCAACTACTTAAAAGCTGGGTCGTTAATCCATGTTAAGGGTAATTTTGACACGTCGGTTAATGAAGGAATCAACAAACAAAGGTATAATAATGTGTAGTATCTTACAAAATATTATTCAAAAAAACATTTTTTACTTCATTGGATATGTTTGTTAAATAAAGAGACGTGAAAGTCCGTTTTAAATAAACAAGGTTTTACCCACTTTCATTCTTGTAATTAGAATTTTATAGTGTTCTTTACCTTTTTGAATAATTAAGATGAGGTTCTGATATTTGAAATAGTTTTAAATTCAGTCAGCATAATGGCTCGGCTACATGAAAAGAAACAACTGTCCTGTTTGGTCTCTTCTACTTAAGACACAACAGCAGCACTGAAGGAAACATAAGCCGGTATTTCGTACATATTTTTCTGTCCCATAGGAACAATTTTCGGGATGATGATGTGCTATTAAAATGCTACTTAAATGAATTCTAAATCATAATATCAAGTTGCCATTTGCTGTATGATGTATTTTCCTTTCAATCTACAAATCTTTCTTGTTGCTTTATTGTTTTACAGAGTTTTTCAAAATTAGTTGTTAAATTTCATAAGTTATCTGTTCTTGAAGATTAGCTTTAGACTTTGGAACTCACATTCAATACAATTAATCCGAACAACAAAAAATCTTTATATTTTTTTCTTTTGTATTTTTTTCACATAAATCTTATAACTTGTCTTTATTCAAATTCTTTAATTTTATCAGATGTCGCTTACTTTTAAAAGAAATTTAAGCGCAACATATTCCCGAAATTAAAGCCAGTTTTCTATAATAGGTACTAAAAACCGTGAGATTATAAATATTTTAAAAAATGTGTGCGGAACAAGTCTTTCAGAACTGTTATGCTTTAATACTTCTTTATGTTTATTTATGCATGTATGCAGATAGTTCAATGCAGTCTTTTTTAAACACGGGGAACTTTTTTTGATATTTTCGTTATTTATTTACTTCGTGTTAATTTTACTTTTTACTTTATTTGTAATGTAGTTTAATTGCACACATTAAAAAACCACTCTTTGCGTTCATCAGTAAATACATAGGTACAGAGAAGAGATGAATAACATCACATTAACTATAGATACAATATATACAAAAACAGCAATATCAATTTATTCTGGAGGACACCCTCGCTATTTTATAATTTTTATAATTTAATATATAATGATATCTGTCCTGTTTTTAGAAGATATGATTTCAGTAAACAGTATAATATTTGACTTTCTTGTTAAACTTTATTTATAAATGCATTTCTCTCTTCTCTTAAATGTAAACAAAATGCTATGGATAAGTTTATAACTATTTTATTTGCTCAAGGATACAAATCGGATCGAACAAAAATTGTACCACCTTATGCAATGGATTTCATCATCAATGTAAAAATAAGGATATGTGGTATGATTGCTAATGAGTGAACTATCCACCAGCAAGGACGAGGATGTAAACAATGTCTAGATGATTACACAAAAAAGAGACGGAAGATACCAAGGGGACATTCAAAACTCAAAAGTCGAAGGAAAACTGACGACATGACAAAAAAACAAAATTATAGATTCAGCTACACGATTCACACTCTAAACTCGGGGTGATTTCATGTGCTTCGTAAGGATAAACAGATCCTGCTCCATCCCATTTACTAACACTTTCTATTTTCATGTTTTATATTGGACCATTTCCTAGTTCAACTGGATGTTTATGGTCACATTTCTGGATTTGAAAAACGTCTAAAAAATCTTTTTCTTCTGAAATATTAAAGATCATCTTTGTCGTGTACTTATACTATAAATAATCACAAAGGGAAAGCGATTAGTCAGACGAGAGGGTAGAAAAAGGAGGTACCGGTGAAACCAACATTTGTTGATAGGAGGAGATGTTAATTGAAAAGTCAGAACTGCGCAGTTGTTTACAATCAGATCTGTTGCATCTTTTTGACATCTGCATCATAATTAGCAACATTACACCCGTTATGACAACAATTAACAGCATGTCCTGTTTCTTGGCTTTTTCCATGAATGGCCACGAGGAAATTCCGAAATATTGTTGTAGTAATCCTGCAAGACTTACACCCACTGTGAAGTAATTCTCCTGACAATAGTGGTGGTGGGACAAGGTTGTTTGCAGGTGTGAAAGTTTGTAAAGCCCTCACACCTGTACATAATACATTTTAAGCAGATCGACAAAAAGCAGTGGTGACGAAACAAAATCCATTTAGTAATTTGTATTTAATTGTCGTTTAGTATTTAGTTTAACAAACTAGCTGGACAATTTAAATTGTAATTCATGAAGCTTAAGGTCTGAATGACACATGTCAATCATAATTATTTGTTACAACATTCGAAAAAATAATGTTAAAAATTACACCAATTTACCAAAACAGTATTGTTGTAATTACATGTCAGACTACTCTTAATTTTAAAACTATATCTTTCCCTATATGTTATAACCTGGAAATGCACATGTAATCTGAATTATTTACATAATAATTTATGATATACACACAAAAATGTAAAACAATACTTCTTAATAAAACCTGATATGAAAATGAAACCAGTTCGATGTTTTAAATATAGATATGTTGAAAGGTTGTGAGAATGAAATAAAAATTAACATGTGAATGAAGCAAATCTGAGAAGACCAATTATATTCTGTTGCCAACTGGCACAGTCCAATCAGAACAATAAAATCAATTAATATTTTCTGACCAAAAATCTTCATTAACAGGCCCCTAAAGAAATCTAAATCCCACTTGAAAATGTCGAATGGCAGCTGGAGAACTCAAGAGACTCTCCATATCCACTAGAATGTCCAAATCTCTGTATATATGCCAGAGGAAATGTCGTACTATTCAATTTTTGTCCTAGAACATCCACAAAGCGCAATAGTAAAGCGCAGGTGTTTACAAGACAAAAGTTACTATCGAGGGTGATTTTTTTCAGATTATAGAGGGATAATTAAATTTATGTCGGTATATACTTTGTAGCTCTATTGTAGATACATCATCCATAGTTAATAAAGTATGTCTGGCGTCCCGTTTGAATATAATCACGAGGCTATTTAGGAGATTTGAAGAGAAATATTCTTTTAGTGAAACTGTCCAGTGTCAAGATACAAATCGATACATTATTCCTTTCTACCTTCAACTGAATTTTAATTTGATAACAAATAATAGTGTAAGAAAATCGTTTGAATCGGCTTCTGGTGTTACTTCACTGCAATGTCAGAAATGTCAATAAACTTTTCAGAGACTGTTCATATGCATTAAAGGTGATACTGTAATGATTGCATGATATTTACGTGTGCCTTATACAATAAAAGCAAATAATTGATCAAGATAACATCATACCTCCAAAAATAATTCAGATGGTGAATTTACTAAATCTGGATCACGGGACTAATACATAATCTATTGGTAACAGCTGGAACTTAGTATTCCAAGTACTTATAAAGTTATCAATATTTTATTGTGCAACTGTGATATTTAATATGCTTGTCGCAATTACTGTTCTAACTCCATTTTTATCAAACACAGACAATATTTTAAAGGAAAACAATACGCAAAATTCATTATCTAAAATACATAGAGAAAGAAATTGTACTAGACCATAGTAATATGGCGATGATGACACGAGTATTATATCGGGTGCCATACACGTGTTTACTATTCATACTTCATTTTGTTTTTTTATTAGCATTTGAAAAAAAAACCACATTAACTTCTTGAACAAAACCAACGAATTAAAAAAAAAAATAACAATAATATATGTTTTATGTTTTTGTTGAATGCATTGTTTTTGTTAAATGCATTGTTTTTGTTGAATACATTGTTTTTGTTAAATGCATTGTTTTTGTTGAATGAATTGTTTTTGTTAAATGCATTATTTTTGTTGAATGCATTTTTTGTTATTGAATGCATTGTTTTTATTTGCTCGGATCGTTTTCCTTAATGAACAATGATTTAGCATGCTTCTCGTTACTTGTATAAAAATGCTTATAATAGCATATCGAAAATTTAACACCGACCTAATAGTAACTAGTAAGTATAAACTTTACCGAATTGAAGATATTTCTTCGGGTTTTATTGCGTTGTTAGGTTGTTTTCTCATTCACGTATACCCAACATTCTCCATTGCTAACTTGCAGTTATCTATGCACAGGATGAACTATACTTTTGTGTTTACTTTACATGCATGCGGTATACATTTTTTCTTAAAATATAATTAAGATGAATGAAAGTGCTCGATTACTAAAAAAAGACAATTATTATTTTTGCATGATTTTTATTAAGCACTTTTGAAATGAGCATACATTGTTTAAAGTTTCGGGATAAAGTTTTTTTTTATCATTTCATTAGTGAGTTTATCTGAATATTTATGCGGATGCTGTCTGTAGTGAGGGTTTTAAAGGATATAAGGGAAAATACTAATTCCATTTTTCGGTGGAGATAGTTTTTGTTTTTTCATAGATAGAAAAATATTTTGTACAAAATATTGAAATAAACACATTTATACAAGAAACAAAATTAACTTCCATTGCAGATGCGAACCCTTTTAGTGCATGTAAAAAAATCTCTCTCAACATTACCTCCAAAACTTTTCTCCAATAAAAAAGGCCATCAATACATTTTAAAAAGCGCTTTTTACAATAGTGTACATTCCACCGAAATATAAATAACTATATGTATGCTATCAACAAGAAATAAATTACATGGCATTCAGCAAATACAATAATTCAAACCAGATTTATATCATCTTCAGTCTTGAAGAGGAAAGTAAAGAACCATTGACACCTTCGAAACAAACTTGAAATATAAACCTCTTTATTGCTCAACATCAATATTTCATATACAACGGCAGCTTTAAATCACACTTCAATTTATATATATAAATGTTGCAAATCTGCCGAAAACATGTAATTTATTGTGATTTTGTCGACATGTATTTACAATAGTGGTCCTTGAGTGAAATTTAATCTAATAATAATAATTCTGACATATTTACATGTGGTATTAAATCGTTTAAATAAAATTAAACTCTTGATTTCAATAAAAATTTTAAAACAGATGATCTGCATTTTCCAAGTTGTAGTTATGACATAAATTATGATCCATAACTTCCAATTTCGGTATGTTTCTTGCTGCAGTTCTTATTAAAGATCCTGCATTTAATGGTCAAACAACTTTAAAAATGTATTTGTTTCACTCAAAGTGTCAAAATCGTAGAACATACTGGAATTCGAATACGACTTCGTCTTAATGATATACTAAATACAACAATTTATTGCATATCCATAGGCACAAAAAATTTATGAAGCGCTACACGTTGATGTAATATATGCAATCTTAAAACATTATTGCAAATTTTTCTTGTTTTTTGTAAAATTTTACACCAAATGATAGTTTTAACCAAAATTAATTCTACTGTACATATCTTTATTTCCGATGGAGTTTTGATTTATTCAAACTTTGAAACAATATTCAAAGTTTGTCACAATCCATTAATATGAGAGTTTTGAACAATCTTTATACGTTCATCATTTGGTTAAATATTCGGAAATCATGTTGTTTTAAAAAAACTACAGGACATACATGAAGATATCGTACAGTTAGCTTTAGTAAATACTGAAAAAACTTTTAAGACCCGGCTGGTGCGAAATATATTCAGGGGAAATTAGCTCTAACTCTCTCCCGTGGTAGATGCAACCTTGCATTTCAGACGACAGACGGCAAATTGACAGTCTAAACATTCTGTCGATTTTCTTTAGGGTTGTTTCAGTTGATGTGTGTGCCGTCTCTTTGTTCTGACACTTTTTAATATTTCCCCCGGTCCTATTGTAATAATAATAATAATAATAATAATAATAATAATAATAATAATTAATAATAATAATAATAATAATAATAATAATAATAATAATAATAATAATAATAATGTATAGCTGTCTAGTGAAACATTCACAGGAACCTTACTTATATCTCAACAATAATAATAATGACATACAGCTTTCTAGCGAAACATTGATAGGAACCTTACTTCGCGGTGGTTTTAAGGCAAACGGTATACACTGTAAAACTACAGATAATGAAATTCACTAGTTTTCAAAACAAACAAAAAACGACAAAGGAGTTACACAAAAGAATATAAAGAGAAATATTTTTCGGATTAAAATAATATGAACAACATAGAAAGTAAATCACTGTAAAAATTTTTAAAAATCCGACATCCCCGCAACCAGTTGAATATAAACGTGTAGTCGGCACATATTTCTGGGATAGCCTTTATCAGGTATACTCGAAACAAAAGGAAGCAGAAATGAAGCTGTTAAGGCATCATAAAAAACGAGGTATAATATAGTTAACGGCAATCACCAACTGTAAAAGGTACAACTACCGTATCTTATCATGAATGTTTTACCATAAAAACAATCAAAGTCAAGAGCCGAACAGTAAGTTTTTGTCAAGGGATAGAGTAAATAGTGAAGTCTAACTTATTTTGTTACTTTGTTGAAATTTTATTTCGAATATATCACATGTTAGCATCGAAAATGATACTGTAGGACAAAGAGCAACTGTCATGTATGACTTTTTTTTTTATTGTGTGTCATAATAGTTTATTAATCATAAAAATATATATTAATGGTAGGAAATAAATAACCTTTCAATGATTATTCTATGCATGCATGTAAAATGTTTAGGCTTAAATATGGGATGATTCAGAATGAAACTGATAACAATCTTAATTTCTGTTGGTTTATATAACATTTTGTAGACACACCATTATGAACAACTTACATACTGACTATGTTACATGTCTACAGCTATGTAAGCCAAAATTAAAATCTTTGTTAAAAACATCAAGTAGACTGGAAACAAACGAAATTACAGTATTAAAATTAGAATTAAGATGTTTTGAACATTATCTTTTACAAATATTACAATACTAACCATTCAATTCATATTTTTGAGAGACGATTCACAGCATGAAGAACAGCAGAAAATTAGACTATAGGAGACAATAGAGATATTTAGGATTTATCTTTTTGATGGTCCTTGAAGATAAAGATCAAATTATCGGATTTACCAGTCTGATCCGTGATGCATACCGATGTATACTGTGTTTTGGGTAGTAAAGGTGACCTGGATAGGGTCATGTCTTTGTTGGGTATATGATTTAAATGGCTGGTTTAAGACGACATGAACTAATGAGACAAACCAACTTAAGCTTTAAGGAATAATAAAGGAAGACATTTTTGTCGAATTATAGCAGTATTCGCTTGATTCGTTAAATGTTGATGAATGATGATATATAATGCCCTTCAATCTTTAGAAGGCATATTGTGATTTACTATAAATATTTGCAAATTATTAAATTTGTTTTAAAACAAAGACCACGAAGATTGGCCAATTTTCCTTGAATTTGCTTCACTCAAGGGTCAAAATAAAAAAAATACCGATGACTTAAAATCGAATCTAAATATTAAAGAGGCTAAATATTGATTGTTTGGTGGTTGCTTTACGTCCAGTTACAAATAGTTCATGCATGCTCATGACGAGAACAAATTAACAATAAAAATACAAAAGGTAGGTCCTGTAAAATGGGTCGACCGGAATGAAGGGCGAGAAATTTGGACTGCTATCACTGGAAAATAATGGTATTTTGGAAAGGGACAGAAATTTACCCTTGCAACATGCCTCATACGGAACACGCTTAAAGAGATGTTGCAAGGGTTCTTAACGTTCAGAGAGCATAGCACTCTCTCTTCACGAGACATCGGATTTAACGTCCCCATTCTGACCGGTCGCGGCTGTGTATTTATACATCCCGCACAACCAAACGGACGCCCACTTTGGCAAGCGTTTTACTGCCGGTCGAACGAAGACCAAAAGTGACCATATTTTTATACTAAGACCTTTCTTCAATTCTATAAATATATATAAAAGAATGCTATTCGAGATCTCACAAAACATGTTTAACCCCGCCGCATTTTTGCGCCTGTCCCAAGTCAGGAGCCTCTGGCTTTTGTTAGTCTTGTATGTTTTTCAATTTTAGTTCATTTATGTTTTGGAGTTTAGTGTGACGTCCATTGTCACTGAACTAGTACACAATTGTATTTAGGGGCCAGCTGAGGACCACGATTTTTCTCGCTGCGTTGGAGACCCATTGGTGGCCTTCTGCTGTTGTCTGCTCTTTGGTCGGGTTGTTGTCTCTTTGACATATTCCCCATTTCCATTAATTTCTCAACTTTATTCATGGCTATATATATATATATATATACATATGGGTAAAAGACAATGTTTTACAATATTGCAAAACATTTGCTTAGAAGGACACCCTTAACTAAAATAGTTTAAATAATCAAATTTTGTCAAAATCTTTTACAACTGCAGTTTTGAGACATCTCTTATAGCTTTTATTATTTGGTTAGAAGTGAAGAAATACTACATAATGGCGTTACAATCTCAAGTAACATACATGGATATACGAACCTGTGATAATGTTAATCTTAGAAAAATTGCAAAGAACCGTTAAAACTCGGGAGAAAGGGTTGGGGGAGTCGGGTGAAAACTGTGTCCTACCTCTGTACTACTAAATGAATCATTATTACAAAAAAAATCAAGGTCTTAAAAATGCTGATTAATTTCTGAGAATAAGGTGATCATAATTTGCCAGTTTTAAAAAAACAATGCTTTAAAAACTTTTAATTTGAGCAATGTGTTTAAAAGGTCATAGTTATGTTCATATTTGGTCAAGAATTTGTCTTATCAGAACATCCAGTTAATCACATTTGAACATCTGCTAAAACACGTGGCAGACAGAATGCTGTAAACTCTCGTCTGCAGCAGAAAATGACGTTTGCAAGCAAATTTACTTCTGACAACGGCTTATCTAATGTTACCTAGATAACGAAATATTACACAAATTATTGACATTTGTCATAAAGTTTAGAGTGGAATATTTCCTGTGAATTTCCCGAATTTAATTGCCACGCTGTTCAAATAGAGGATGAAACAACGAAATATAACAATGAATGTAGAGATAATGCAAACAGTATTTACTCCGAAAGCCACTTTGCAGGCGAGTGTTCACTAACAAAATACGAGAAAATAGGAAATGTCAAAGATCCTTTGAAATTATTAACCATGGTAACAATTTTTGTGTCAGTTATTTAATCTTTTTTAAGGAGAGACATGGTGATACAATATTTTTGTATTGCAGTGCACACAGCATTTAGGAATGAAACGAAAGTATATTAGTTAAAACTGAGTATACAACTAACCTTTAATTGGAATAAAATGAATAAATACTTGTTACTCAATTTATTGAGATGTAAGTACTGAAATGATTTAAATCGGGTTAGAGATTGACTTTTGCCAGTGCATCGAGCTCAACCAGAATGTTAAAAAAAAATAATAATAAAATGATCTAGACGTAACAAGGCTTCATATTTTCCCATGGAATTATAAAACCATGAACACGCACGATTAAGCAATACCAGAACCATACGTTATGCATGCTGGGTAAAGTATGAAAATCACCTGATTTAGCCAATTTGTTACTACAGTTTTGCGGTCGGCATTATCTCTACCGATTTCGTTCGTATGACAGAATATCAGTTTCCATATTTGAGTTTATAAAGAGTGAAATTAAGCTAATATACTACCTTAATTTACAAAGATAAAAACACTTAAGGCATGCGCCTTATTATAACACCAAGTATCACCGGACGCGTTTCTTTTATCACCTGCATCCGCATCCGCACTAACTATATATTCAAAAATGAAAAAATATCCGCGCGTTTTAATTTAAGAAATCTTTGTAAAGTTATCTCTTCAAAAAGATTGTGTAGTATGTACATTTTGAAATCTTTTGTAAAAAGACAGAAAAATAAAGTGTTAACATTTAATCAGTTGGGAAAGTTTAGTATAGTTATGCAATTAAGCTTAAATTGTCGGGAAAATAAATGAAAACATTTTATTACTCGTCTAAGATGAATGCACGGCACTTAGAATAGATGTAACCTTGAAGTCTGATGGTGCATATAATGGCGTTGTAAACTAAAAAGATCGTCATTTGTTTCCTTTATTTTCTTTTGACATAGTCTGTTTGAAAGTCCAGTCGATATGCAGTGTATTTAGCAGTATGGGGTGGGAAATACTATTTCACAATTTTGTACACTTTACCCGTGTTTACACACAAGAAATAGGCGCAATTAAATAAGGTGATTGGCAATGTAATTTTTTGTTTATGACACCGTTTCAAGCTTTAGCGAAATAATAAATGGCAATTTTTCATCAAGAGGGGAAGAATAAAATATTGATAGTTAACAAAGAAAAAGTTTATTGTGATTTAGATTTGTGTTTTAGTCATTTCACTTGTCTTTTAATTTTGCATATATATGTGTGTCAGAAGTTTGACAGTTGCTGATGTTCAGAAGATAATAAGGAAGTGGCATCTGCCGTTGGCTGCTTAATGTTATTGCTTTGTTTATGTTTTACTGTTTCTTGTTTGTAGAATTTTTCAATTGTTATATCACGTTACGAAGTTCCTCAATCTGCAAACAAATAAAAATTTAAAATCATTTAAATTTTTCATTTTCTCAGCAGGTAATTTTCATGTCAATACTTGAAGAAGCTCAAGTTTCTGTAAACAAGATGATTTTCCGGTCTCTTTTTAAATAAGTAACGGTAAATTTTTTATACATTTACTCCTATTTCATAGATCTCTTTTTATGGTTTTCATTTTGGGGGAAAAGGTTTTGTCTCAACAATTCTATAATACTAAGGAAAAATGGTTTAGATCATTAGATAGTAATCAAAACCAACAATAATAAAATGGAGTACTGGATCTTTGCTAGTATAAAATACAAAGATGCTTCATTAAAATATCCCAACCGTATAGGTATAAGAATTTATAATGTCGTTTTAAGAGTTCTTTTATTCATGCTTTGGGCTTTTTCAATCGAAAGCTGAACTACAAAATTTCTTTAAAAAAATCATCCCCGTTTAAGATAAAAGTCTATACGTAAACAAAGAATAATACAAGGTGGGGGGGTTCAATACCGAAAGTTGAATAAAAGATGACAACACCATGGCCAAAAGTATGAAGAAACAGACTACAATCCATTAAAGCACTACACAAAAATTTAAACGTTTAGCAATACGAACTCCACAAAAAAAAAAAACAAGAGATGAACTCAGCTGTAGGTCATGACAATTGAAAAATCAAGTAATAAGTCGTATAATAATAATCGAAAATGTAAAATTTAAAATGACCATGAACATGATGTTAGATTTCTTAATCAAACTGACCAATCCATATCTTATAAATGTCTTTGGTGAGACAACTATGAGAACATTGATTAGTCTGCTCAAAAGCATTTGACTGACATATCCACAGGAAGCAATTAGTCTTCATACTAACTTCATCCATATAACAAAACATTTTAATGACACAAACTGACATCATGGCCACAAACTTCGCTGTACAAGTACCCGATAATGATCTCCTGTAAGTCGATAACGACAGATCTTGACAAATATCGATTTCTCTCTCTCGGAATATAGATAGCTACAAGCATAAACGCTTCCTTCAAATTTGGAATAGATTTTGTTCAGAAGACTTTTTTTTTTAAATTCTGAGTACACAGTTTAAATCCAAAAACCGAATAAACGGAATATCTCGCTAATTATAACAAAATGCTCCGCAGGGCGCAGCTTGATACGACCGCAGAGGTCAAACCCTGAATAGTTGGGGCAAGTATGGACACAACATTCAAGCTTGATACAGCTCTGAATTTGGATTGTGATTAAATATTTGACACAGCATAGGTTTTGACACAGAATGAATGTGGTCTAAGAACTTAAAATTTTAAATTGGACATTCACCTATTATGGTCCAATATCCAAAATCTAAATACACGGTTAGATTCAGCATATCAAAGAACCCCAAGAGTTCAATTTTGATGAAATCAAACAAAGTTTAAATTTGGACCCTTTTGACCTCAATGTGGATAAAGTTGATAACGGGGCCCAGAAATAAAAAATCTAAATACATGGTTAGATTCAGCATATCAAAGAACCCCATATATTCAATTTATGTTGAAATCAAAGTTTAATTTTGGACCCCGATTTGGACCAACTTGAAAACTGGGCCCATAATCAAAAATCTAAATACATGTTTAGATTCAGCATATCAAAGAACCCTAAGAATTCAATTTTTATTAAAATCAAACTAAGTTTAATTTTGGACCCTTTGGACCTTAATGTAGACCAATTTGAAAACGGGACCAAATATTAAGAATCAAAATACACGGTTAGATTCAGCATATCAAAGAACCCCAATAATTCAATTTTGATGAAATCAAACAAAGTTTAATTTTGGACCCTTTTGACCTCAATGTGGACAAAGTTGATAACGGGGCCCAAAATCAAAAATCTAAATACATGGTTAGATTCAGCATATCAAAGAACCCCATATATTCAATTTTGTTGAAATCAAACAAAGTTTAATTTTGGACCCCGATTTGGACCAACTTGAAAACTGGGCCCATAATCAAAATCTAAATACATGTTTAGATTCAGCATATCAAAGAACCCTAAGAATTCAATTTTGTTAAAATCAAACTAAGTTTAATTTTGGACCCTTTGGACCTTAATGTAGACCAATTTGAAAACGGGACCAAAATTAAGAATCTAAATACACGGTTAGATTCGGCATATCAAAGAACCCCAATAATTCAATTTTGATGAAATCAAACAAAGTTTAATTTTGGACCCTTTGGACCTATGTGGACCAATTTAAAACAGGGCCCAAAATCCAAAAACTTAATACACGGTTAGATTCAGCATATTAAAGAACCCCAAGAGTTCAAGAATAAAACCCCATTGAAATTGGTCAAGAAATAAGCAATTTAAAATGGTTTAGATCATTAGATAGTAATCAAAACCAACAATAATAAAATGGAGTACTGGATCTTTGCTAGTATAAAATACAAAGATGCTTCATTAAAATATCCCAACCGTATAGGTATAAGAATTTATAATGTCGTTTTAAGAGTTCTTTTATTCATGCTTTGGGCTTTTTCAATCGAAAGCTGAACTACAAAATTTCTCTAAAAAATCATCCCCGTTTAAGATAAAAGTCTATACGTAAACAAAGAATAATACAAGGGGGTCAATACCGAAAGTTGAATAAAAGAAGACAACTACAATCCACAAAGCACTACACAAAAATTTAAACGTTTAGCAATACGAACTCCACAAAAAAACAAGAGATGAACTCAGCTGTAGGTCATGACAATTGAATAATCAAGTAATAAGTCGTATTCGGTTGTCATTTAAGAGAAATACTTGACGGCATTGTGCATATGACAAGGTGAACGTATCCGTGATTCATTGACATAGATATTAAATGAATGACAAACCAAGTCACAATGCCCTCTAAATTTTTCAAAGGTATTTCAATATGTCCCTTGTAAGCAGCAACTATAGATAAGAAGGAAGTCGTGATAAAAAACGCAAGACCTGAAAAAGCGCACCGACTTGGAGAAATATACTTAATATACAGGTGCTGCGGGAATGTTTCTAAATAAAATGGGAAGTTTAAAATAGGAAGCTCGAAATTATATATATATTAAATTTTATGCACTAAACTTGTCATGTTTACTTTACACGCTATATAAATATAAATATCTTGGTGCAACAAGACAACTATTCACACACAACTTCTAAAAAAACCTATGATTGTGTTGGATAAAAACCGCAATTTTTATACGTGTGCATGCAAAACAAAATTCTTGGTAGAGGGGTCTAAATACAGCACAAACAACATTTTCCAAAAGACCAAAAAGTGAAAAAGTAAATTTTAACAAAACGCATTTGACTAGCAGGTCGAACAACTGATGTTCTTAAACCCTGCTGACTGCCATATTTCATTTTTTTAATATGTACTGGATCGTCTACAATAGGCGATACTCCGCAGATAAGGAATACGTTATAAAAGTCTATAGATTTGCGCAACGGTACTAATATAAAAACAGAACAAAAAGAAAACTGACAACGCCATGGCTAAAAAAAAAAAAGACAAACAGACAAACAACAGTACACAAAACACAGCACAGAAAACCAAAGACTGAGCAACACGAACCCCATTAAAAACTGGGGGTGGTCTCAGGTGCTCCGGAAGGGTAAGATCCTGCTCCATACTAATATAAGATGGTAATATACGAAGATCATGTTATAAAATCGTGTTGACAAATATTTCGAAAGAACACATATAGCCTTCGTCGGTGTCAATAATGTATATATACATAATGTATAAAAGTAAATGTGTGTAAAGTCTTGTACTAACAAAATCATTTTGGTTCGTGTTGTCCTTTAATACAGGGCCTCGGTGGTCAAGTAGTCTAAGTAGTTCATCAACAGTGATCACTAGCCTGCCAACACTGAGGTGTTGAGTTCGAACCCCGCTCGTGGCAAGTTACACTCGACTCTACTTGTAATTGACCAGTTTTCCTGTAGAGGGTTGGTAGTCCTTTCCAGGTATTCCTGCTTCCTCCAACAATAAATAGTGGCCGCCATGGTATAGCCAAGTGTGCTCAAAGTGGCGCTAAACGCCAATCGAAGCAATCGAAAGGTACCAAAAGCCCTAAAAGATAGTAAGAGGTCCACATTATATGATCTTCGAAAATTATTGAAAATATAACAACAAACACAAAATAATTGATCTTTGAAATTCAGTATATATATATATAGATAGCAGATGAAAAACTTATCTATTGTTTTGCTATATGATTAAGAAAAAAGGAAATAACTGAAATATTTATGGTAAATTTCTATCCTAAAAAAACTTTTCAACAAAAGTTAACAAAAAAGATAGAAATTCATTTTTAGAAAATAATCAGTTGTTATTAAATGTTTTGAATACTACACATGCTATCATATAGTTCGAATGAATTCATTTCATCTTGTGGGTGCTGTATTTTTTTTTTAACTCTCCATCGTATATAAGTATTCATTTCTGCTAACCAATGAAACTTTTGAATCTTTACGATAAACGTCTCCTTTATGAAAATGTAGAACAAACGGTCTTGAACATTCAAGAAGTTGGTGATATTTCAATTTGAGGGTGTATGTCTTTATGTCTATAAAGTTGTAGATGTAGATTTTTCTGCTATAAATGAAAAAATAAAATAAAATAAATAAGCTTCTTAGAATCGGCATGGTTTACAAAACAAAAACACAACAAAAGCTCTGTTCAAAATTTTGCTGACAAAACCCTTCCAAGCATGCTTCTTATTCCCTTTTTCTATTTCAAATTACAGTCACACTAAAATAATCGAAAATGTAAAATTTAAAATGACCATGAACATGATGTTAGATTTCTTAATCAAACTGACCAATCCATATCTTATAAATGTCTTTGGTGAGACAACTATGAGAACATTGATTAGTCTGCTCAAAAAGCATTTGACTGACATATCCACAGGAAGCAATTAGTCTTCATACTAACTTCATCCATATAACAAAACATTTTAATGACACAAACTGACATCATGGCCACAAACTTCGCTGTACAAGTACCCGATAATGATCTCCTGTAAGTCGATAACGACAGATCTCGACAAATATCGATTTCTCTCTCTCGGAATATAGATAGCTACAAGCATAAACGCTTCCTTCAAATTTGGAATAGATTTTGTTCAGAAGACTTTTTTTTTTAAATTCTGAGTACACAGTTTAAATCCAAAAACCGAATAAACGGAATATCTCGCTAATTATAACAAAATGCTCCGCAGGCGCAGCTTGATACGACCGCAGAGGTCAAACCCTGAATAGTTGGGGCAAGTATGGACACAACATTCAAGCTTGATACAGCTCTGAATTTGGATTGTGATTAAATATTTGACACAGCATAGGTTTCTGACACAGAATGAATGTGGTCTAAGAACTTAAAAATTTTAAATTGGACATTCACCTATTATGGTCCAATATCCAAAATCTAAATACACGGTTAGATTCAGCATATCAAAGAACCCCAAGAGTTCAATTTTTGATGAAATCAAACAAAGTTTAAATTTGGACCCTTTTGACCTCAATGTGGATAAAGTTGATAACGGGGCCCAGAAATAAAAAATCTAAATACATGGTTAGATTCAGCATATCAAAGAACCCCATATATTCAATTTATGTTGAAATCAAAGTTTAATTTTGGACCACGATTTGGACCAACTTGAAAACTGGACATTCACCTATTATGGTCCAATATCCAAAATTCTAAATACATGTTTAGATTCAGCATATCAAAGAACCCTAAGAATTCAATTTTTATTAAAATCAAACTAAGTTTAATTTTGGACCCTTTGGACCTTAATGTAGACCAATTTGAAAACGGGACCAAATATTAAGAATCAAAATACACGGTTAGATTCAGCATATCAAAGAACCCCAATAATTCAATTTTTGATGAAATCAAACAAAGTTTAATTTTGGACCCTTTTGACCTCAATGTGGACAAAGTTGATAACGGGGCCCAAAAATCAAAAATCTAAATACATGGTTAGATTCAGCATATCAAAGAACCCCATATATTCAATTTTTGTTGAAATCAAACAAAGTTTAATTTTGGACCCTGATTTGGACCAACTTGAAAACTGGGCCCATAATCAAAAATCTAAATACATGTTTAGATTCAGCATATCAAAGAACCCTAAGAATTCAATTTTATTAAAATCAAACTAAGTTTAATTTTGGACCCTTTGGACCTTAATGTAGACCAATTTGAAAACGGGACCAAATATTAAGAATCAAAATACACGGTTAGATTCAGCATATCAAAGAACCCCAATAATTCAATTTTGATGAAATCAAACAAAGTTTAATTTTGGACCCTTTTGACCTCAATGTGGACAAAGTTGATAACGGGGCCCAAAATCAAAAATCTAAATACATGGTTAGATTCAGCATATCAAAGAACCCCATATATTCAATTTTGTTGAAATCAAACAAAGTTTAATTTTGGACCCCGATTTGGACCAACTTGAAAACTGGGCCCATAATCAAAAATCTAAATACATGTTTAGATTCAGCATATCAAAGAACCCTAAGAATTCAATTTTTGTTAAAATCAAACTAAGTTTAATTTTGGACCCTTTGGACCTTAATGTAGACCAATTTGAAAACGGGACCAAAAATTAAGAATCTAAATACACGGTTAGATTCGGCATATCAAAGAACCCCAATAATTCAATTTTTGATGAAATCAAACAAAGTTTAATTTTGGACCCTTTGGACCAATTTAAAAACGGGGCCCAAAATCCAAAAACTTAATACACGGTTAGATTCAGCATATTAAAGAACCCCAAGAGTTCAAGAATAAAACCCCATTGAAATTGGTCAAGAAATAAGCAATTTATACAAAGTATCTTCTTTTGCACAATACTGTGCAATTGAATATTTCTTGCAATTGCGCAATACTGTGCAATTGAATATTTCTTGCTATTGCGCAATACTGTACAATTGACAATTTCTTGCTATTGCGCAATATTGTGCTATTGGATATTTCTTGCTATTGCGCAATACTGTGCAATTGAAGATTTCTTGCTATTGCGCAATACTGCGCAATTGAAAATTCTTGCTATTGCACAATACTTATTATATAATAATTTACACATCCTGTTTGGTGTGTATCTCCTGCCATATCATTATTATTTGCTTTTAAATATAAATCAGAAATAACCAACTTAAAATGGAAAATTTTAAAGAAAAAAAAGGAAAAAGGAAAAAAATCCACCCCAAATTTTGAACCCCTTATGATTCATCACCCCAAACTCAATCCCAGCCTACCCTTTGAGGTATGGTACCTTGCAGTACAATTTCAGAGAGATCCATACACTTGAACACAAGTTATTGTCTGGAAACTAGAAAATGCTTATTTTGGCCCTTTTGGCCCCTAATTCTTAAACGTTTTAAGGCAATTACCCCAAACTCAATTCCAGCTTTCCTTTGTGATATGGAACCTTGTGGTACAATTTCAGAAAGATCCATACACTTACACACAAGTTATTGTGATGAAACTAGAAAAATGCTTGTTTTTGCCCTTTTTGCCCCTAATTCCTAAAATTTTGAGGCAATTACCCCAAAAATCAATCCCAGCATTCCCTTTGTGATATGGAACCTTGTGGTACAAAGTCAGAGATCCATACACTAACACACAAGTTATGTCTGGAAGTTACAAAATGCTTATTTTTGGCCCCTAATTCCTTAACTGTTGGTACCATAACCCCCAAAATCAATCCCAACCTTCCTTTTGTGATATTGAACCTTATGGTAAAATTTCATAGAGATCCATTCACTTAAACTAAAGTTAGAGTGCGAAAACCAATGCGTCTTCGGACGACGACGCCGACGACGACGACGACGCCAACGTCATACCAATATACGACCACAAAATTTTTTTGCGGTCGTATAAAAATTATAAAAACTGGTGACAAACAGAAATTTGGAAAATATTACTTTTATTCAAAAACCCTTAAAAACTGTCAAAACTTCTATCAGACAACCATCAAGTTTTCTTTGAAGTAGGTTGTGGCAATTTAAACAATTTAAACGTAACAAAACTTCAAGAAGAAGCTTTCTTTTATACATCATAATAAAGTATTTAATGCTTATTGAGAGGTGGTGTGTGCGATCTTAAAGTGGGCGTGTCCTGCTTGTATTCTTCATGTCACGGGTCACAGACTGTACCAGAAGTATACTTCTAGTACACTTACTTGAGAATACAAGAACTCTCATGCTATAATCAATGATATTGTTAAGTGTTCTGAGGTAAATGATATGTAAACATATCTATCTGTCCGTAAGCTGTAATTATTTCTAAAATATAATTTTGTAATTAAAATGTTACTTGTATAGAGTAGATTGAATGAGATGTGCGAAATGGCTCGCAATCTTCAATGCCAAATACATAGAAGCTTCGGACTTGAAAACTGAAATGGAAAGATTTGTTTATTTTTTTGACAGATTTGTTCATTGCGTAGAATGGTTGAGATATATAGGTATCATTGTGACTTCCCTCGACGCTTTCTGTTATACGCATTGTCCCTCTGTCCCATCTTTAACAGAATGTGCGAAGGTTATATAGCAAGACACAACCATCATCACTCAACTTTAAGAATTTTAGCCTTTTTCATATTATGTCATGCATAAACACAAAATATTCGACATCTTTTACTTTAAATATAACATTCAATTTCGTGTATTTTATAATAAAATAGCGACGTTCAGTAGGATTTGCTATACTTCCCTGCATGTCAAGACTAAATGACTGTAACAAAATGGTAATTTTTCAGTGATGTACAATATTTCTTTTATTTTCCTGTACATTCATATTTGCTGTTTGATAAAGTAAGAAATCTGCCTTCATGTGTGGTTTGGTGATATCTATTTGCTTCCTTAACTTACGTAAAATACGTATGTGCGAGAGAGAATATTTCATAATTTCTTACGAGCTCATAAGTTCGTTTTTTCCTATACATTTGAACTGTTCTAAAATTTAAATTTTAAGATTAAATATCGTTTGATATTTTATCCTCCTTTTAATTACGTCTCAGTTTAATTATAAAAATATTAATGAACAAAGATTTCCCTCTTGATTTTTTTTTCGTATATTATTTCTTGAGCATAACCCGGAGCTTTTCTCCTATTGTTCGTGACTAAACTTAGGTACAATTTCTTTCATCTCAGAAATCAAATTTCAAAACGTAGATTGGAAAGGTCGTGTTAGGGCGTTTTGTATACGTTTATTTGACCCTTGTCAGTGTTTCCATTGTACAGTTATGAAAAAGGCTTTTAAAAAAGTTTCTTATTGTGAAAACTCTATTTCCTAGGGGTGTTCTTTGCAAACTGTTGATTACTTAAATATTTCGTTTTTATTTGATACGTACAGAGATGTCAAATTTAATTTGAAATTGCACCATCCGGCAACCATAGTACCTTTCGACCACCAGAGTTGATAAGTACGGGAAAACAATCCCGAGAGAGAAGAAATAGAAATGTGAGGTAACTTGAGTAAGGAATTTGTTTAAATATTGTCGCAACAGCAAGTGTGCTTGAAAAGTTGTAGTGAAGGGTGTATCATATACTTGTTGTTAAGAAGTGTACTAAATAGATCTATTAACTCCTTGATGGTAATTGACACTATAAATGGTTGATAATTAATGATTTGATCATATTATATTTAGGTGAGAAGAAGAGAACAATTTGTGTAAAGATCCTTATTGTGGGTTTTATCCGGTTTTTTATTGGGAGAAGTTCATTGAAACCACACACATTCACTAGTACTAAATATAGGTATTTAAGTACTTTTAAGTGAACGGTCTATATGATATGCTTCCATTTCACCTGACTTGTTAAAAAATCCGGCAACAAAGCGTCATGTTAAAATAAAACCACTTGGCAATGCTAACATAATATCCACTTACATAATATATATATATATAATATAAGAATTTTTAAAAGGGTATCTTATATATCTGTTATTGGACAGAGGAATCGGTTGGAAGGCAACGAATGATGTGACTATGGATATTTTGAGAGAATAAATTTTGCTTTTGAAAATTATTAGGACTAATTACGGTATTTCCGACTTCATGATTTTTAATATACATAGATTAAAATCGAAAAATAACCAAACGTTACATGTAACTCCTACCGGTTTCACTTCTAACAAAGATATTCATGGATTATATATTTATATACATATTGTGCTTTATAACTACGCACCAATGCGTTCAGTATTGACTTTTCAAGATATATCTAAAGAGATCGTGCTTATAAATACGCATCTACGCATTCAATATTGAGTTTTGTTTATTGTATAACTACAAGATTACTGACTAAAATTCAAAATTACCTGTATATATGAGCATTGAAGATTTTCAGATTGCATTTTGAAAAAAAAAAAAGATTGACATTGACGGAGGCCATTTGTTATGCCGAAATATTTGTCTAAGCATATTTTATTTTATATTACTGATTTGTAGAAAAATCAACTTTCATCAATATCGTTGCACACATCCTTAGACGTTTATTATGTTTTCCTATTTGTGCAGTATCGTAACTATGCAGTATCATTGACATGATGATCTAAACAAAAATAAAGGAATAAATCTTGAACAGCATACGATTTTCACAGGTCAATTAGATCTGTTTGCACAATCTGTACGGCAAGCTGCAAAAGTTTCATATCAGCATCCGACTCCTCTTGGATAACTGTATGTGCTTGATAAAGCTAGTTGTCTAACAAAATGCATTTTAGTGTGAATCTATTAAAACATAACTAGTAGAGTTGTTAAATGTTAATTGTAAATGAACAAAATTTCAGTTAGTTTTGTATATGATTTATTATGCCTCCATAATTACAATGTTTGGTTGTTCTTTTGTTATAAACGTACCTCTTCTTCGTTGTTATGCAATTTCTCGTATCATTCAAGCTTTAAAAAACTAAAATATTTCAAGCATTTTCTAGAAATTAATGTAAGGATTACGAAAAGGTAGAATTTATTTTACGATCATTTTAGAGACCTTCAGTAAAAATGTTAAGTTCAGTCATTTTTTGAGCAAAATTAGTAAGACAAATGAAAAAAAAATTTTCATTCCTTCTGCAGAAAAGACACATGTGCTTTTATTTTTTTGAAAAATGAAAATTTGTTTAAATAAAAAATTGTGTTTCGGAAATTTACAATTTTCACAGCATGTGATGATATTGTTTCAAGAAACTCAGTATCAAAATTTAAGTTTATTGCTTTTACTAGTTTCACAAAAGTTGAATATATTTAATTTTACACTTAAACAAATATTGAAGGGCGTGGAATTTTCCTTTGTTTTTGTTGTATAAAACGTATGATATGATTCCTACACACACATATATATATGTCGCGTCGGGCATAGTGCAAGGCGATTTGGTGCCACGATATCTCAGTAGCATGAGTTGGAATCCCGGCCAGGGAAGAACAAAAAATTTGCTTCCGCAAATTTACAGATCCAACATTGTTGGGCTGTTGTTTAGACGAATTATATATATATAGAGAGAGAGAGAGAGATCAGTACAAAAATGTTAAATCTGCAAATTTGCGGAAGCAAATTTTTGTTCTTCGCCGGGATTCGAACTCATGTTGTCACGATATCGAACTCATGTTGTCTGATATTTAGAGTAATTACGATATCCCAATAGCATGAGTTCGAATCACTTGTTTAAATTGCGGAAGCAATCATAAATTTTCAATTTAGACTTGTTTATATATACACTGCATGTTTCTAAGAAGGTTCTAAGATATTCTATATACACTTAGAGAACAATGTAAATGTAGATAAGAAACGAATGTATGTCTAACCTGGGACTATTATATAAATAACACATAGCTGAAAAGGTGATAGAGCAGATTGTTACCCCGAGAAAACATTGTCAACTGAGGCGAAGCCAAGATTGACAATGTCTTTTCGAGGGGTAACAATCTGCTCTATCACCCTCTCTGATATGTGCTATTTAATTTATTATACTGAATGTTCTGTTATTACTGTCTAATAAATTTCAAATACAAAGTAATAAACTATGTCGTCTTGTACATAACAATCATTCGTATTTATTAAAGCGCACACTTGAGCAAGCGTCTCCGTGAAGGGTAATAGAGTATTTGCCATGGGATAGAGTAAATTGTCTCCCTCGTATTAACCAATCAAAATCTGGCATTTTGACATAAAGTATAATAATATACTAATATTATAGTATAATAATCCCATGTCTAACGCAGCTAATTATACGTGAACTTTCTACAATATAACTTATAAAAAGCGTGATACAGATATAAGTGAGTACGAGTATGATACTGGTATAACCTTCATCGCTCGAGACCAAAGGTTTGGGAGTGAAATACATAAAATGTATTGGAGAAATGATCCAAAAACACTGAAATATTCTAGAATTGGACGCATTTTCATTTTGCAACTAACTTACAACTATGTCTTCGCATAAAAAATACCCATTTTTTCATGATATTACTTACAAATAAAATGTAAACAGTTAAATGCACATTAAAGGATGCTAATAAACAACGAAAGCATTCAAATAAAGACGAGAAATCACACATATTTCAATAGGAATTACGACTGCATGTCTAAGATCCTCAATGTAAATAACTAGTCTATGAAGGACGAAACAGTCCTTATTTGGACTGATGTTGGTGGATTCACTGTTTTATCCTTTTTTTTTTTTTATCATTTTCACTCTCTTATCCGTAATTTCATTATTATTACTATTTGTTTGAATGAGTTTGAAGCACTAATTTGCCATTCTAAAATAATGATTATTTTTTTGGACTCGGCGTGAGAAAATAATGACATTTTCAGGAAACCTACTTTATATGACTAAGATTATATCATTTGACCACCATGAAACACTTTTGTTAGCTCGACCCTAATTGATGAACGAGTCTCTAGTGTTCATGCGTTATTATCTTTCTCTAGACAATGGCCTTATAAACCTACGATACATAAATACACCTTTATCAAAATATATATTTTATGTATAAACCTAATCTGAACAAATATTGGACTCGTTCGTGTAGATTTTGTCAGCGTTGGTGACATATGATAATAAATTAAATATTTTTTTCGCACTTTACTCGATTAAGTGAAATCAAAGTAAATATCTTAGCTAATCTTTATCAGTTTAATCTTTGACAGATATATACAAGGAGCGACTTCTTCATTGACCTATATCGACAATCCGTTCTGTCTGGTATTGTATCTCGGGCAAAACATAACAGTCAAATATGTTTCTCCAAAAGAATTCAATGAGAATAAATATCGTTTTCTTTTAAAGACATGCGTGTTTGTGTTAGTGTAATGGTACGAGTTTTAAAAGTACACGGATTTTTTTATATTTTGGCATATATATAAATTTGTCAGCATTAAAATCTAATTCTAACAGTGTTGGGTTTAATTTTCAGACATATATATAATATATATTTTCATGGATCCCTTTAACCACTTTCCATTAAGTGCATATTGATGTAACATTACCATTTGTATCATATAATATATATATATATATATATTTAAGATTGCATGGCTGTATCAGTGTAGGGTTATGTTAAATTTCATTTTAATTAAGAATGCTAACAACATTGACAAATTAGTCAGTCTGAAGTCAATCTAAAGTATTTAGTTTAAGACAACCCCTGAAAAATCTCGAAAAATAACTATAGAGCATACCATTTCGTTTATTATGATAATAAGTTAATGGCCAACTGAGCAATCTACCTGTTGCCCTTAATATTTTTGTTACTGATTATTATAAAGTTACACAAGAAACTAGTAATTCATTAAAAGGTGTTACACCTGTGTCTGCCTATGGGGAACCGAACTTGGAACAAACGAAAAATAAAGAAAATATTAACATAATTTAAACTATTTTCATTATGAAGATATCTTGATTTTGTTCGCACCTGCAAGAAGCGGTTACTTCAAAGACCACAAAAGGAACCAATATTATTTCATCTTTCCACACACAATTTTGTAAAACAAACGCTCTAGCACGAATATACAGTAAATTCAAATAGATTTTAATTCCACATGTAAATATTATAATGATATACCACAATGTAAAGATATTTTATTTATTGTAATAGAGTAATAAATAACATCATAAACATTAATTTTTATTAAAATTTTCCTTTCTCTTTTTTGTACCATAGTTTGTTGATCGTGCATAAAAACATTTTCATAAACTTCAGGTGTACAAACTTTGAGAGTGATTTACAATGGAAACACGAGAAGAGTTCCGAAATGTGACAGGTTCTATGGCTGGATGTCAGTTTTATGGAATGTCTGAAGTCATTCTAGATAACAAACCATATAATGGTTACCTGAAATTTGTACCTGTATGTTAATTGGGTGTTAATTAAGTAAAATTGGTCTGTAATATTGTCACCATACTTGTATGGTTTATTCCTCCTATTCCTAAATTTTAAATCTGGTATGTTATTTGTAAGAAATCCATGTAGGAATAGGAGGAATACTTGAATAAACAAGGGATTAAATCAGATTAGGTTGTAAAAACATAACGCTAATTAACTTCAGTAAATATTCATAAGACCTCTTGAGTTTTTATCAATATCCAATTTAAAAATATAAATAATAGAAAATGCTTTTTAAACAAAAGTTCTAACAAATGCATGTTCTTGTCTCTTTGAAATTGTCCTGTATCCTTATTCTGTTTTATTTAATTTTTCTATCTTTTTTCAAAACTGTTGTGTTTATTTCCTCGTGTAATGAAAAGTCTTTGTCGTTGAGTGACTCTATCAAAAATAAATAAATAAAACGGTATAAAGTCCCAAAAGATAGTTTACTAATACAATGATGTAAGCAGTTAATTGAGGAACCATATTATACTTTTAAGCATTAAATATAATCCTGTACAGAGAGAAAATAAAATTCAAAACTAATAATAGTATATGTTTAGAATTGAGAATAATTATAAATCAGTCCATATAAAGCAAGAAATTAACTTCTACACGAAGCATGTTGAATGAATCATTTGAAAATTGACAAAATGTTGAATATTTTTCGAAATATATAAATTTTTTTCACAAAATCAGTCTATAAGTCTCAATCAATATAACACAATTATAAAGATTACAGAGTCAATGTTGCACCTGGCCCATTATACCTATAAGTCACCTTTTTAACAAATTTAGTGAGTTTATACAGTATCACTGACTACATGAAAATACAATATTTCTAAAATAGTTCAAAATTGTAATAAATGTTCATATTTTTCCATTATATATAACGGAGTCGTTTTAAACTGGAACTAATACATGAATTGGTCCTATCTATGGGTCCTAGGTGCGATACATGCATCTCTATAATCATGTCTGTATATATAAGTAAAACGAGTGTATTTTTTGCATTTATTTAACTGTACATCAATTAAATATAAATTGCTAAAACAACAAGTTACCTTAAAACAACAGCTATTGTACTTTGTTTGTAGGAATAGAAGGAATATATATTTTCAAAATGTAGGACTAGCAGGAAGACACCTACTTGTATGTGTTTCAAATTACAGTTTCCGATTTGCACTTCTGCCAAACATTTGCAATGTCTAGTGGCAATTCTTCTTTACTTGCAAAAAAAAAAAAAAAATTCAAAACATCCTATTTCCAAATTCGTCATTTTTTACTTGCAAGCGGTCTATTGTTATATTTAGATTGTTACAATTTTTGTTTAAAGAAATTGCTAAAAGTTAATATTGCTGAAATTAAACAGTCTGGTTTTGGTAACTTAACTTTTATTATTGCCAGTTACGCCTGAGCAATTTAGATTTTTTTATAGAAATATTTATTCTCACAAACTATATGTTGAACATTTGCAAGGTTATTCGTATAGACAAGGATTGTTTATGTTGTAAATAACTACTAAGACGTAAATTTGTCTGCGATATTAGATGTGTGCGGTAAAAACTGTGACAGTAAAAGAAATGAATTATTGAAGAAAAAGGGTTGGGCCAATTCCCCAGATGTGAGATAATATCAACGAATCACTTACTATAACGACAGAAAAAGACTACAAACACTGTCATAATTAGCCCGACTATCGCATTGTAAAATATAGAAACAATGCAAAAGAAGGATCACAGAGGGCACATCGGGATATTTGTTAGATAACTTTGTAGGAAATAAGATGTTAATAGGGCAGATAATTTGGATGGATTGCGTATACATGTAACAATTTCAACTTTCACACAGAGCGGAGAAGAGAAAGTGAAGTAGTACGCATAAGAGAAGTTATCCCAAGAATGAATACGCTATAACTGTATATACCCCTTATTTTTGAACATGTAGCAAAATTACACAAGCTTAAATATTACTCAAAACTGCAATTTGGTAAGATTCTGGCAAATTTCGACTTTTTATAAAATCAAATAGATATCAAAGGAAATTTTTCCAAAAACAAAGTCTATCGAAAGTAAAGCGATTTTCTTTCACACCAAATTAGTCTAAGTTGGATATGGGTAGCCCACGGTACAAAGTTGTACACAGCATATAGCATTTGCATATGTTATGAAAATTGTCTTCAAACGCAATGTCTAGTACTGACAAACACTTTGTGGAATCTATGCGAAATTGCCGAAGATTTTTAAAGTATAGCATTAGGCTAGCAATACTCAAATTCTCAGTGAAGGAAGCCCTTAGCACTGATTTTTAGCGCATTTCATTTTTAATAATTACATTACATGTATGTTTCATTAGAATCCGTAATTTTTATTGGCTGACAACAATCGCGACGCACTCCAATATCATATTTTATTTAAGAATTGAATGCTTCTTTTGTAAATTCATTGGGGTGTAAAAGCGTTGACCGAAGTACATTTTGTATGAAGCGCGTGGTTCGATGATCTCCATGAGTTCTTCGTGGGTCAAAGTTCAAAATTCAATTATGTGGTCAAGTTTTCTTGCTTTCTTTTGTATTTGCTATTGTGATATCACGAAAACGGTGACTATACATAGAAAGCACACCTCTTTTGCATTAAGAAACAAATCTTCTAAAAATCAGTAGAAATCTTATTTCACCGAATCTTGCGCAATACAATATTTCTTCACAGTTAGAAATATCGTCACGGTATCACACTCGATGTAGTTAGCGTGCGATGTAGTTGTAGAATATATATAGAGTGCGATTTAGGGGTAGAATATATATATAGAGTGGCAGGGCGTAGCTGCCGTTAGGCACTTTAGGCACGTGCCTACACATACTATTTTCACAAATATTTTTTTCATTTAAAAAAATAATAAACAATGTTATCTGTAGATGTATGAGAAGTCGTCAAAACTATACCATGTGTACACTAATCTATTATCCTTAGTGAATCAGTGGAGTATTGTCATTATATTCCACCTTATATAGAAACTAAAAACTACAACTATGGTTCAGATCATTTCACTTCTATCAACAAATACTTGAATGAACCTCAACTTAGATAAATGATTTTTTTATTAGTTGTTGTTGGCCCAAGTTCAATCCGATGCCTAGTGTTGAGAGAATGCCACGCTCTTTGCACGTTAAGAAACTTGCAACAACTCTTTGAGGGGTTCGTAGGTCGTCTACTGAAAGGCAAATTTCTGTTCCTATCCAATAAACCCTCATTTTCCAATGCATGGCATTTCCAAATTTCCAGACCTTCATCCTGGACGACCCCTATTTGTTTTTGTCCTGAACATGCATGAACTATTTGCCACTGGATGTTTAACAATCAATCAATCAATCAATCAATCAACTAGCTTTCAGTAACTTCGAGAACTCTCAGATCTACGAGTAATGACCATAATTATTCAAATTCCTAAGCAGTTAGGGATTTTACAGTACAGGATATAAGGAAATATGAATTTCTTGAATTTTGTTAGATAGTATGAACAGAACAGAACTTCTACATGACGTATGACTCTGTGTGTGTGTGTGTGTGTGTGTGTGTGTGTGTGTGTGTGTGTATGTGTTTGTGTGGCCCGGGGGAGGGTGAAGGTTTAAGAATCAAAAGATGAATGGTCGATGCGTAGTCCAAAGGTTAGAATTATTATGTAGTAGTCTCAGTGTTTACCTTCCTATTTTTTTTTTAATATAGGATCTTCAATATGTACTATCAATATATATATATATATATATATATCAATTATACTCAATCAGAAACAGGTTATGCTGCTTAATAAAGGGCTACGCTGATCCACGCTATGCAATGCATATTGGAAATATTGATTTTTTTATATTTCTGATTGTTCTGTACTGCCGGTTAATTCATCAGTCAGATGTAATTGTAGAAATATGTTTATTTTTTAGACATATTTTTCATGTATATTATCATGATAAAATGACCAGTAAATTTTATGTTTTTTTGTACACAACATTTTGCAACTAAAATGCTAAAAACCGTTTTCCGTCGGGGGACTTCACCCCCTGAACCCCCTACTAGGGCTCTGCCCTTGACCTGCTGGGGGCATTTGGCGGCCCCAGACCCCCTACCGCAATTTGTGCCTACAGTTTATTGGATACCTAGCTACGCCCCTGTGCGATGTAGTGGTAAAATATATATAGAGTGCGATGTAGTGGTAGAATATATATAGAGTGCGATGTAGTGGTAGAATATATATAGTGTAGAGTGCGATGTAGTGGAAGAATATATATATATTTTGCTCAATTTAAGTAAAAAATTGAAATATTAAATGCTCTGGAAGGCTAACTCTTTGAGTTGATATGTTTCCTTTTTTTAGAAAATTAAATATATGTTTTAGTAAAAGACGTATTGTTAAGATATATCAAAGTTTATTTGATATCATGGTGGGTGGTTGGTGGGGGGGTTCAATTATACAGGCCATGGTGTCGTTTATGTGAAAGTATCATAAACACAGAATATCATAGAAAAGTCAATACAAATTTCCCGGACCCCACAATAAAGTTACAAACAGGTGTGTGCTACCGTTATATCCTACCAATAAATACACGTTTGTAAACACTAGGAAGTTTAAACAGGATGTCAAACTTACAGACTGTCATAAAATAAACCATGAACGCTCAAATTTGTGTCAGTCATAATGTCATAAAAGTATCACATAAAATTTTAATGAAATGTAGAAAAATTTGGTTTTATTCATAAAAAGGAACGTTAAAAATATTTTGGCAAAAATGAAAGTAACGGTATGTTATTATTCAAGAAAGCTTCCGAAAGGAACATGAGTTTAAACAGGGCAGAATATATATTTATTACAGCACATTTATATGAATGATTTTTAGATAAATCCAATTTAAGATATATGAAGTATATATTAGGTGTAAACAAAGTCTTCTAACCTAGCTGTGCTAGGAGAGCTTGGTAGATTCCTTTATATTTTCAGTTGTATTATCAATGCTGAAATATTGGTTTAGAATAAAAATATGAAAGATGGTTTACTGTATGATACCTATATGTGTAACAAAAACATGTTTAATAATAATATTGATTGCTGGTATTCATCTATACATTACATTTTTAAAAAGCTGAATATTCATAATTTGGAGGTAAAGCTCAACTTTTTTATCAAGTCAGTTAAGCAAAAACTTTGTAATAGTTTTGTAAAATTTTGGAACACAAAAAGAAGAGATACAAAGAGTAGTAAATTAGATACTTATTTCAAACTTAAAACTTGTTTTCGAAAGAAATGTATCTATCTTTAAACAATTTTCAATTGAGAAGTGCCATATGTAAAATCAGAATCAGTGCACATGATCTCAAAATAGAAAGAGACAGATATAATACTTTATATATAGAAAGAGACCAAAGGCTTTGTAAGAAATGTACTCTAAATCTGGTTGAAGATGAACAACACTTTATTACTAGTTGTCCAGCATACAAAATGATAGGGAGATATTTTCAAGGAGATAAACTGTATCTGTCCCAATTTTATATATCTTTCAAATGAGGCAAAATTTGTTTGGTTATTTACTAATAAAATTTGTCTATACTTAAATATTTAGGGAGCTATATACATGTCTAGATGTTAGACGGAATGTTAATTAATATATGTAATAACAATGATAATTGTAATGATTTTATAGTTCTGGTCCTGCCTGGAATTAAATGTATGTGATTTTATAGAATGAAGATAATAACATCTGTCTGAACTTTTAATGTTTCATTTAATATATAAAAATGTTTTTCTGTTACAAATCATGATGTATTGTTTTATGTGTACATGTTATGCTGCCCATCAAGGGCCCTTGATTGGAATAATAAATATTCTTATTCTTATTCTTATATGCATGAAATAACCACACAATATCTGCGATGCGATGTTAAATATTTTTTATCGTACTAGAATCAGGATTTGTTTATACTCTTTTTGTGTAATGCACGTGGTGGGTGGTTACACTATAGAACAGACCAAACATGTTATTTCGAAGAAAAAAGAGAGAATTCTAGTTTCCAGATTATAGGCTTGATGTTACAATATGAAGGAGAAAAAAAAAAAGACCAGTTCGTTTGAAATAATACGTCACTGTTCTTTATAAAACATACTAGTCCTACATCGTAGTAAATATTTTTAAACTTGTCTAACACAAGCATAATCTGGGACCACTAGGTATTTATCATTGAAAGAATGCAGTGTTTGAGGTAGTTGTTTTAAATACAACAGATAAATAGATACACAATATCCGTAATGTAACAGCTTCCTAAGAAATATGTACAAGTTTAAGTAATTGTATAACAAGTTGTTGGTCATTTCTAAGTTTAATATGAGGCCCTTTGTTGCTCTATATAGAATATTAATTACACGTAAATGAGACAGCAACTCAACAACAACTGAAATAAGTATACTACTCTCACCCAGAGAGGTAAAGTGTTATGAACATTAGTGATGTATTGCTTTACATTATTTTATCTTTACTGTTATACTTTTTCACAATTAGTTTTGAGTTAATATTGCCTTCAGAACTACATTTTATCTGCGGTTCATCTTTAAAGTACTGGTAAATAATCGAACATTGGCCAACTTATTAAGGAAATACACAATCAAAGTAAATGTTTATATACTCTATTTATATGACCATAAAGTTTTACCAGGTTTAATTGTTAAAAGGTAGGTATTTCATCCCTTATTAGTGTCATTATGGTAAGTAAATATAGGCGGGAAAATGAACGGGTTATTTTATAACGGAATATTGTAACACGGATAAATATTGGAAATTCAAAAGAATA
Organism: Mytilus coruscus; assembly: GCA_017311375.1. NCBI lineage: Eukaryota > Metazoa > Mollusca > Bivalvia > Mytilida > Mytilidae > Mytilus > Mytilus coruscus. The sequence goes on along the minus strand of CM029599.1, from coordinate 77,507,187 downwards.
ATTTACTTTTGACAACTTCGAATTTTCAAGGTAGTTGTAAATCTATATAAATAAAATTCTTAATTCAGTATGTGGCTAAAGAGTACCTTAGTAGAAAATTAAATACCTGTCCGTAATATTTACTATACTGACCAAAGTGTCACAGAAGGTGAACAAACAGATTAACAAGAAACGGACAAAAATAACAAAACGAGACAAAGGCAATATTTGATGTAAGTTTTAGAATTTCTTCTTGTTTGTAGAGGTTCTGATTTGTACTGAGGACTAGCCCACCCCACCATTTACTTGAATAACTTACTCAAACAAGATTTGTACTAATGCTGTACTATACCAATAATTCACAGTTTACACAGTAGTCCGTTAACAAAACGTCTTCGTGACGGCGGATCCAACTCAGGTATCAATTCAATAGAAGCAACTTAAAATGTAGTGAACATAATTAGGTAATATGTCCGGTTTATATTTCAATTTACTCGAAGTAAAAGAATTATGTAAATACAAAGATCAGCTCCTATTTCCTACGACAATACACAAATTACCACACAGTTTACATTGGTAACCTTGCTGCCTCGGAATGCAAATTAATGTCTTTGAAGATACCTTAATTAATTTTGTTTATCCTCTTATTTCTGTATTTACTTTTCATACTCATTTTGGCATCTATTTTACTCCAATAAACTTGCTTGTTTTTTTTCTGTTCGGTTTGATTTTGTAACCATGTAAATGAAATTAAAAAAATTAAGACATATTATAGTAAAACAAACCAAGCACTGACCATGCGGAAATGCAACGATTTCTTAAGTCCACTCATATTTTTTTCCTAAGTATTAAGGGTCTCATGAAAAATAACCTTTTAGCTGAATTAAGAGAACTTGTTTATTTTTCTCAGTCCGAAATTAAAAAAAAAAAAAAAAAATAGGCATACGTTTAACCTACAAGATGTCTTTAATACTGGTTTCTGACACTAATAAAGCCAATACCTGAATAATATTTAATAAAAAATAATTAAAAATAATTATATGGAAAAATTTGGCTTCATAATTTTAAATAAAAATAATTTTAAACTAGTGAGCTAGCTGCAGCTTATTATATATGGCTGTATATATATTGTCTGGTTAAGCATATTCTTTGTTGTGGCAAAGATATTATTCATTGAACCTTTTAGCACGTTAAGCAAGCAAAATTCAATCAATCAATTTTATCAAGATTCCTATGTTTTAAAATATAACCATTTACCATCAATAAAACAATCGGATAATTTTCTCGTATTCGTATATTATGTTTTCTCCAGATCAACAGATTTAAACTTTACAGTGAGAACGAAGAATTTAAAAAAAGTTACCCGAATATTATTCTTGAAGAATACTACACAAGAGTATAATCTTTATTTGGAAACTTTTGTAAAAATAGTTTTCGAGATCTTCAATTGAGAGCAGGGCAAATCTCAAACTTGACACATCAAAAGCATCGCATGCAACGGACCAGCAAATAAATCTAATAATACAAGATAGATATGTCATACTTGTTGCCACAGGAAAGCAAAAAAAAAAAAAAGATTGGCATATAATTCATGAAATAGAGCTGGTACTACTTCTTGGTGGTAAAGCCAATTGACCCTTAACTGCATACTGTTGTAAATATTCTGAAATTTCAAAGTAACTTTAAAATTGATTTTGAACTTTGGCTGAATATAACCTTCATTAATGAAAATTCCAACCAAAAAGTCAGTTAAAAAGTATCATTTGTAAATGCAAACATATAAGAAACTAAAAATGTATTTAAGGAAGAAAGGGGGAAAACGGACTATTTCAGAAACGGAGTAGATTATATAAAAAAGGAAAGAAGACTGTGAGATTGTGGTAAGTGTGTGTATGAATAAAAAAAAATAATTCTACCTTTTGCTAAGATTCTAATATTATGACCAGATAAAAGAATGACCAGGGAAGAGATTAGTACGTGATCAATATAACTAATATGTGATAATTCTTATGTACGAATTGTCAGTTTTGACACCATTAAAAGCTTTTAATTGTCGCAGTGTTATTTTCTCGCTTTCAAGAATAGACCAATGATTAGCTTGTTTATTTTCTCGGTCATACCGTTTTCTATTGAAATATACTTCGTTAATGTGATTAAAGGTATTATGATATGTGTTAAATCTTTTTAGAAATAAAAACTTTTACACGTGTTTTAACAGAAAAATAAATCCTATTTGAAATACTCTTACTTTGAAAACAAGATAGCAAATGGTTCGGGCTAGATTAAAGACGGTCTTTCAATCAGTCGTTGATTCAGATGGAATAAAAATTACAACTTTGAAAAATCATCGTTTCCGTATGGACACTATTATTTTCTCTAAAAATTATTACAGAAAAACATCAAAACTAAATACCTTTTTCCAGTTTAAACAGTATTGAAAGAACTGCATCTTACCACACATGACAAAAGGTCCACTTTCAAAAGATTTCCTTAATTTTTAATTGGATATAAAAAATACTTTGACAAGAATAGCATTGTCATCATTGATTTAAATAAGAATGTTTTAACTTTATTAAATGAAAATAAAATAAGATTGGTACTTGTTTACCACTTAACAAATGCTTTTCTCTCTCTTATTCTATCTAAGGTGTAGATTTACCTGTGTCAAAATGCTACTTGACAAAATCTGCCACGCCTCCAAATCTTGTTATTCAAAGAACAACGGATTATCTTAATTCCAAAAAGATTAAGCGTTATTCCTGTTATAAATTATTAATTCACATTTTTATTATGATATCCAGCAAAGAATTTTAAGGTTTGAAAATGTTATAAATTTGATGTTAAGGTACCCAAAATTAGCGATAAACGATAAAAACAGTGAAAAAATGTACTAATTGAAATTTAATCGGGAATTCAGACTCTGCTTTCTCAGGTAGAGATCACGTGACAACATGTTAACATAGACCACCCCTATCAATAAAGAGGCGGGCTTTAAACACTTTTTGTCAATAACAGTATATTGTATACGCATGCGTTCTAACTTTTTCAGTCATAATTTGTCAAGATTGAAGGGTCCACATTGTAGATGATGCTTTTGACCGTCGAGATTGGCCCTTCACGTAACAAAGTATATCTGAAGGACCTAAAAACATCAAGCTGACGCAAAGGAATCACTCTGAATTCGAACGGTGATGTCCCTCAGTCCAAAACACACCACACCGTTTTCAGTAACCGATATATTGTCTCCAATTGAAGATACCTACAGAAGAACCACCATTGAGGCTGCAATACCACCCTTGGCTCCATATAGGAACCACCATTCACAACATTCATCATCACAGATGGCAAGCATGAGTGTTCCTGTGTCGAATCCTTACCATACTGGATATGTTCCGCCGCTATCTCATCACACTCCGTCCTTTGCATCACAATATTGTAATGGGACAGACTTCGGACACTATGGGGACCCAAGAAGTACTCCCAACTGGTACAGTAGTAATCCTGATCGTATTGCAAGTAAGTTTTATATCAAGAGCTTTTCTTTTCTTCAGTGAAAGTCTTGTTGAGTACTTAAAATAGTTTTAAGAACACTCTTGGACAAGTGAAGTGGAACTAAGATTCTCATTATGATGATTCAAAATATTGTATCATCCTGGATAACTTTCGAAAGTTGGAAAGGATACAAAATTAAACCATTAATTATGGTCTGAAGAATCTTCAAAATCAATCGGCTTTACCAAAATTGATTTTCGATTTTTTAAGTGCTTTTAATCATTCTATAACATTTTTTGGTCGCAAAATACTATTCATAAATATATATCAAATATGATTTCATATTAAGTACAGACAAAGTTTGTTTCTTATGATAAGATTGCGACAAAACTTATCAAATGTTTTTATTTTTACTGATAATTCATTAGATACTTAATCGGTTTTAAGAAATGTTTTCAAGTTTTATTTACACTCTTGTTGAAATGATAAATGGAAAAAGATTGACTTGTGTATTCATCTTAAACCGGGGTCAGCTAATTGCAGCATGAACGTTTCAAAACGGTATAAATGAAAAATCAAGGATGAAAATTTTAACTTTATTTTATTTGTTAGTGTAGATTTATTTTTTTAAATATGAAAACTGAATCAATATTGTTTTCATTTGAAGATTTTGAAATATTGCTTCCTATAATTGTTAACTTTTTATACATTGTGACCTGGATGGAGAGTTGTCTCATTGGCACTCATACCACATCTTCTTATTTATATTCACAACATATACACACACGTAGTCTATAACTGTTAACCAAAGTTTGAACTATTCTAAGTCAGGAAACCACCGACATTCATTTCTTCCAGTTAGTTAATTTAGTAACAATAACATTATTCGAGCATATACACAACATTTACGTTCAGAGGAAATCTAAATAAACTACATTGACTTAAACAGTCACAAAGCACAGTTCATTCACAGTTAAAATGAAAGAAAAATGTACATGAAACTGATATAAATGGACTGTTTTGACAAGATTATAATTTGAAGTAACAACAACTACTTTGACAGTCGTAATCGGATCTGTAGGATTCAGTTATTGTAAGAAACGCGCATGATCTTGTTTTCTGATATTTAAAAAAAAAGAGTTATATAATTCTGTGCTCTTTATTATACTTCGTTAAATGAATTGGTAATATGATGAATAAAATCAAATTTGTAATAAAAAACTAATATATTGGAGACTATTAATATCTTCTTTGAGTATGTTCACCGTGAAAGGAGTAGAAATTGAAACCATGGAATTATATTTCAAATAAACTTTCCCTATTGAGACTAATTCTTAAAACAAGGCACTTAAAACAGTACTGCAAAATATATTAGTTAATGATAAATTCATTTGGTAAATTGTCAAAAAATAATTTTCTGCTTTTTGCTTGAGTTGTCTGTAGATGCATGCATGCAAAAAAAAAAAAAAAAAACCACACACAATTGCTAAAAATTCATTAAAAATTCTTGAAACATTTTATTATTTTAATGATTTGTTTCTCAATAGCTTATGACCATATTAGTCCTCAGATTATTGATGGCTTTTTAATGCAATAAATGCAGTGATTAAAGTTATAAAATGTGCAAGAAACAAATATGTTTTTAAATGATATCCTTTATCTTAACATGTATTCCATCATTTATTATGAACAATTTACTGTGAAATACCGAATTTGTATATTTTTGAAAGTACAAATTTCCGCATTGTGGTTTAAAATAGTGACCATCTTATATTACTGGGGACCAATAGATAAGCATTATGATATGTTGATGCTTTCGTGAAAACAGTCATCATTATATTTTATACAACTGTGTCAGAATTATTGTTTATTACAATGTTCTTTTTTCTGAAAAATCAGGAAAGTTGTACATTGAATTTAAAAAATACTGTTAATGATAAAGAATTTATGCCATGGAGTTTGAATGAAAAGCAGATTAAACAGAGAAATGTTCACCAGGGGCAGCAATGTATCAACACGGACTTTTAAACAAGTATTGGATGTAACACAACTATTTTTCTCTCATAATTGTAATATCAATCTTCAAAAACAGTGACAGTAATTTCGCTAACCTATGGAATTTATACCCGACTTCATTCCAAAAAATTCGACATTATCAAGTTTGTTGACATTTTTTATTTATTTTTTGTTTGCTAAAAATAAACGAAAATGTTAATGAAGAAAAATTAAAAAAATAATCGGAAATAAGAACCTTATAGAATTTGCATATTGCCTGAGATTACTATAAAAAAATATCTATAATGTCTCAGATATTAACAAATTAACAACGTTTAAAACTACCAAAATTTCCACATTGCAAGATCTAAAATTACGTTTAACAAATGATATGATAAATAACTTTCTGTAAATTTGGAAGCATGATAGATAGTGCACACCATAACCTTTTAAAATAATTATTTGTAAAAATATGATATTTCATTATAATCAATAGATATTGTATGATTAAATAAGTGTGACAAATTTCCTGACAGTATTTGTATGACGAGTTTTATTAGATTATATTCGTGGCTGTGAGGTAGAGAATTATCAGGGTTATTTATTGACAATCTTTATAATGTAATTGATGGTTCTATTGTTGAACTAACGAACAAAATTGCTACCTATTAAGGCGATAATACAGGGGAATATAACAGTATTTAAACCGTTAGTGGAATGCAATACCTAATTAGTAGTTGCTGAATCAGTTGCTGTATTTATTGTCGGTTTTAACATCAATTTAAATTCTCATGGGTTCATTTCGATTAATTAATCGGATTACAGACAAAAGTGTTTTGTCGAATCAGTGAAGACTCTAATTGACAATATTTTGTCTTCATAAAAAAACGTGCTAGAATGCTGTTTAAGATGAAATTACAGATGTCATTGTACAATTTGTAAATAAAATATACTATGAAATTTATTGATATATTTGACACTTTTTTAATGGACAATTAACAAAATAAAAATGTAATTAAAATTATTCGACTAATATTCATGAAGGTCAAAACGATTTAACTAGCATGGTTACCTTTTATTCACTTGTGGAATATATATGTGTTTTAGTTTGAAAACACTTATTGAGGAACATTTTTTTCTAGTTCTAAAATAGATTTATCTAGTGTCATATTTCAAGCTGTCCCAAATACATAAGGTTATCATGTTTGACTACTAAACAAATATCCTTGAAGAATACTGATTTGTCCTCTAAAGATATAACGTATTCTACCGGACGCTGCATCAAATTTAATAATTTTCAAGGAAAATATAACCGAATCTTCTTAATCTTGACAGCATGATAATGTATATGTAGCTAAATAAACCAATATTTTTTGTAAGTTTTGTTTTCTTCTTAAACTTTTTGCGTTTGTATTTTCTAGTTTCGAGACTAATGGGTGGACCAAGTTCATGTGCTATGTCTCCAATGTCTTCAGGTATGAATCATATGAATATGTCAGCTTTAGGCGGATATGATCATACAAAAGCTGGAATGCAGTTTCCCATTACACAGAGAAGGAAGCGTCGAGTTCTATTTTCGCAAGCGCAGGTATATGAACTAGAAAGGCGTTTTAAACAACAAAAATACCTGTCCGCACCTGAAAGGGAACATTTAGCTAGTATGATAAATCTCACGCCAACACAAGTGAAGATATGGTTCCAGAACCATCGTTACAAGTACAAAAGAGCATCAAAAGACAAAATTAAAAGTGAACCCGGTTCTCCAGAAAGTTCTCAGGAAGATTCTGCACCCTCGGAACATTCATCACCTAGTCAAAGTTCTCAACAAAGCCAACATTCTCCAAGGCGAGTGGCTGTACCTGTGCTAGTAAAAGATGGGAAGCCATGTTCAAATTCTGGAGATACGCAAACTACACACGTGCAACACAATTCTCAAACAAGAATGAGTGCTGGTCACGTTGGATCCTCGGGATCACACGTTTCCCCACAGATTCCAAATTCTAAAATATTGTCTCAACCGAACTCTTTAGGCTCTGGGACGATGCCTACGCACTGTGTTACAAACTCTTATTCTAGTAGCCATAGTGGACTTAGTCAGGGAATTCATTATCCATCTTCCATAAATGGGAACAGCATGACATCATCACCATATATGTTAAATGGCAGAACATGGTAATAAAATACCAAATTACATTAAATTTGCATTTATTGTTCGGAAAAAGACATGATCAGAGTAAGTTCAGACATAAAATCCATAATCATACATAGTGCATACAGTATGGGACCTAGATCTGGAAGTTTTTGAGTGCCGTCATCTGCAATAAAACCACAGTCATAAAACAATATAACGAACCTGTCTCTCTTAAAACAAATTTATCTTACCGCCATAAATTATAAAGGATTTTATAAACATTGTAAATACAGTTGTAAATATTGACCGATGGTTCGGTGAGAATGGGACATATTTCAACATTTCAAATTTTTACCGGAAGTGTGAAGTGACCCACTACATATTGGCGCCGTCATCGGCCCAAAATGTTTACTGTGACAGTTTTAACTGAGTATTAAAATATTCTATTTCAGTGCTATTATTTGTGTTATATTGTCTAACATATATATCGTTGCTTCGTTTTGGTAATATATATACTAATCATATACATTTAAAATATGGTTTCTATTGTAAACCAACAAAATTACAGTACTATTTAGTGGTTGTATTTCCTCAATGAAAGGAAATTTTCCAACGATAAAATTTTGTCAGTAGGGGATTGTTTTTCTGGAGTTTTGAATGGAAAATGTCAGGATCAGTCTGTAACTTTGCCATATTTACAAAAATTATTTCTTTAAATTCTAAAAAACCTGATCGATACTTCCCGCCACTGTTAGGATGAGCTCTGAGTGTTAGGCAAGTTGCTGCTTTATTACTATTATTTGTCCGTAAAGTCTTGAAAACTTGAAAATAGAAAAAATCTGAATATTGACATCTGGAGGACATAAGATAAGCTTAAATATTTGAGTTTCTTTATTTTATTAACAATACTCTATACAATGTATAACCTTTTTTTAAATTTTATTTGCGAAAAATTGTAAAATTCAAATGGCAAAATAAATGATTTAAATTAGATACCTCTTTTTAAAAAGTAAAATAAAACCCTCGTTAAACTCTAGATGTTTTTCGTATTTTTGTGTTGTTGGGTTGCTAATTCAGTGTCCTTTTATTCATATAAATTATCTGGGATAATAGACAATCTTTTAATCCGGAGCGTAAGCCAATGAAGTGTTGTAATAATCATAATAATGATAATAATAATAATAATAATAATAATAATAACGAGCAAAATTTGGCTCAAAATGTGAACTAATTTTTATATGACAAAAAATAACAACAGCACTAGCAGTTTTATTATATAAAAATTTATTATTATTGGTTTAATAATTATTACAATCATTATCATAAAAAAGATATAGTAATGGTTATGTAAAATAAAAACTTAATTTCATTTTATAGAAATAAACAATTAAATATTTCCAATTTTAAAATACACCATTTTTATTTACACGAGAGTCAATATTATGTATGCATTTATGGAAAGGGCCTGCCGCTTTAATACTATGCATACTTAATTCGGGGTCCTTATTCTATTTATCTCTCCCACATTCTTTCTTTCAGATAAGAATTTTACCTTTTCTTTATTTCTTCTTTCTTCTGGATACGATTTAATTTCACATCTCTATATATTTTTCACTTCACATTACAAATTTATTTTTAACATGTAAATAACAATTCGTTATTTAAAAATACAGAAGAGCGAAAGGCTAATATAAAAAAAGCAAGCATTTTAGCGTCTTATTATGTCGACAGATGGCGGAGAATGTAGTATTAGATATTGCGTCCAATTGTCAAATTTTTACATACACGACTTTGTAACAAAAGTTATCCCATGCTTCAAAAGCAATGGTTTCGTTCTCCGTTTAACCTCGTTGCAGTTCCATAATTAACAAAATTAGTTACCAATTTCATCTATTAAATTAATTTTTTTTAATTGTCATGGTGAATTTAAATTAAATCCAGTGTTGATGTTTGATTGGTTAGCTTACGCTCAGGCCGCATATATTATAATATAAAACTAAGGAGATTAACAATGAGACATTTACCCACTAGAAACCACATATCGAGGGTGTAAATAATTATAGGGTACTGTACGGCCTCCAACAATAAGCAAAACCGAAACCGTATAGTAGGCTATAAAACGCCCCAGCATAACAAAATTAAAACAAAAACAAAAATTTTATTTCAACTGAATTTCTCATGCATATTCAGAAGGAATATTTGCATATTTTTTTTATACCCCTTTAGTCGACTGGATATGTGTAAAACATAAAGACAATAAAAATTCCAGCGTTCTAAGATAAAATACATTGTATATAAATTGAACAAATAACGTGTTATAGAATCTGCGATAATCGTTCTTTTTATTTATGGGATATTGTATATTGTATACATTATTTTTGGAATATGGTAATATTTGTATCCTATCTATTCATGAAATGCGATGTTACGACCAAGAAGAGGTAGATTCGGAGGCGCGCCAAAAGTCTGAATCTAGACTTAGTTTTAGACAATGAATTACCGACTCTTAACCAAAAGAGAAAAAATAACCAAACCAAACAGAAAAAAGCAAAAAAAAAAAAAAAAAAAAAAAAAAAAAAGAAAAGAAAAGAAAAGAAAAGAAACAAAGAAAAATAAGTAAAAAAAAAGATGCGAAAAGAGCAGAAACAAAAACAAACGGAAGAAAAAGCTAAAATGAAACAAAGACAAAATAAGTAAAAAAAATGAAATGCGAATGTTAATTTTGTTATTTTACTTTTACGGCCAGGAAGAGGTAGATTCAGAAGCGCGCCACAAGTTTGACAAATAGACAATGATTGTACTGACTCTTAATTAAAAAAAAAAAAAAAAAAGCGCCACAAGTTTGACAAATAGACAATGATTGTACTGACTCTTAATTAAAAAAAAAAAAAAAAAAAGAACAAACAAACAGAAACAAGAATAAAATAAGCGAAAAAAAGATGCGAAAAGTACAGAAACAAAAACGAACGAAAAAAGCAAGAAATGAAACAAAGACAAAATAAGTAAAAATATAAAATAGTTAAAATAAAAAAAAAAAAAAAATCGGAAGGAAAAAGGCCCACTAGTAAATAACTTTATGCCTTCATAGAATAATTGGATCAATGATGGTTTCAGAGAAAATGTTGAAAAGGTTATTGGACTACAGCATTACAAAACTCAAGTAATGGCAATACTTTCCCCACAAAAAATAAACAAATCAAAACCAACAAAAGTAGACAAAATAATAATAAATACCACTATACAAAGGAAAGCACAACAGGAAAACCAATAAATAAGAAAGTACAACAGACGTCACCAACGACTAACTCTATGCAAAAACAGAAGCAGAAAGCTACCAAAGGCAAACAAAAACGAAATTTGATTTTTAACCACATCGTGAATGGAATTTTATTTTTGCCAGAAAAATAAAATCCGAAACTGTATATTTACCATCCTCTGGTTATAACTACACACAGAAAAACCCTGTCTTGAATTAATATAGCACAACAGTCTAATTCAGGAAAAAATGGGGTGATCGTATTTAAATAAAAGTGGCAATAACTTTGTCATTTTAAAAGATATTGAGACAAATGAAGTACCATATCAAAGGGGAGATAGTCGAGCAGAAAGCACTTTGAAAAGAGTTGGTCAATCCACCATTACATGCATGTTTCTAAATGACCAAATTTAGAGGAAAATTGATTGTTTTGTATACCATTCTTGTTCTAAAATTAACGTTGTCAGCTAAACAGATACTAAATTTATGTTCATATATGATGAATATTTTTGATTTCTAAGGTCGTTAGAATGAAAATATTGATTGCTTCAAAATCTAAAAACTGAAAATGCTAATTTTGACAAAGAAGTTACGAAAAATAACCCCCTCCCAATATGGCATCTTTTTAACATTTCCCTTTTTGTAATATGAGTATAACAGAGAAGCGCATTTATTCTTCGTTCTTTAAGTCCGTCATCGGTTTGTAAATCTTAGCCTGGGACAAAGTTATAGCATTTCAAACATAAATAGTGACATTTCCAAAAATAGACTATTGTATACGTCAATGAGGTACAGAAAGATCAAAAGACATGTCTATTTTAGCCAGTGGAATTCACATTTAGTTTTATTCGGATGGAGTCATTCTAATGACGAATTGTTGAATGAATTGCCCAGAAAGTGACAGTTCTTAGCTTGCTCAGATGAGTAAATAAAAATTAAACGATTTCTCGAAAACGATAAAGAAATAAACAAATACACTATGGGGGAACTCGCTAAGATAAATACATGTTGGAATGTAATTAGGAAGAAAGTAAAGTGTGATTTGGGAGAAGTAATAATGTAGATATAAAGAATAAGGGAACTAAAACATAATAAGCTTGCAAAGAATTATTGCAATAATCCCCTTCCATAAAGTATATTTGTGTATATATTTATTTAATTCAATTACTAGTTCTAAGTTTTAGAACAGGACCACTAAAAGTGTCATGTTTGCACTTTTAATGTTATTATACTAATTTATAGGTTAGCATAATAAGGGGCAGAGTGCAAACAGAAATTTAAAAAGTGTTGATGTATTCCATGTAAACAACACCTCTAAAGGAAGGGTTTATGGTAATTACAAGGGTATATTACTAGGCTAAAATGACGATACGCAGATTCAGACCATATAATAATAACCCAATGATAACGGTGAAAACATACAGCACAGGGAGGAAAATCCCTATAGTTCCAAAAGCAACAGCTTGAGTTGCAAAATGACTGTCTGAAAGAAAAAAAATCAATGTATTTTAATTAAAGCAAAGTTCAAACTACCATTGCCGTATTTTATATAATATGCATTTTAGTCATCATTTGACCATTGAATACAACGTATTTAAATTGCCAATAAAACATATTTTCAATTCTAATATTTCTAAAAGTCAACAATTTTACGTTGTAAGACATAACTTACGGAGCTACCATTTGATTTTTATGGGGGCTAGGATGAAATTTGAAAAAAAATTAGGCATGATAGGAGTTTTGAGTAAAAAAAAAGGCAGGATGAGACACTTGCAAAAAAAAAAAAAAAAAAAAGTCAGGATGACAATTTAGGTAAAAAAAAGTCAGGATAAACTTAAAACAAAAGGCAGGATCGAATAGAGTGAAAAATAAAAAGGCAGGACAGAGATTACAACTAAAAAATGCAGGACAAAATTTTTCATCCTAGCCCCCTTACAAAAACAACGCACACACATGGACAACCATGCTTATACCGAACTCGACTGTGGAAAGACGAATTGCATTTTCTATAACTTTCAGATGAATGCGTGCCATAACAACGGATGTAAGAAAGGTTATAAATAAATAAGCGAACATATTATAAATATAATGGCAACCCGTTTGTATTTTTCTAGATCACATATATAGATACATAATGAATATTTATATATTTTAAGTCCGTTATCTTATTTTGATATTTTCGGAAATACCGCGAAATTAAATACTCGAGAATTCATCGACAATATCAAATGCTCGAAAATACACGCGAAAAAAAAAGAACATGTATGTAGTAATCTTCAAAGAAAACTCAGAAAACCAAATTTCAGAAAATTATACTAAATATATAAATATAAGGCGATGTGGTACGATTGCTAATGAGATAACTATCCACCAAAGTTCAAATGAAGAAGATGTAAGCAATTATAAGCAACTGTACGGCCTTCAACAATGAGAAAAACCCATATCGTACAGTCGGCTACAAAAGGCCCCAACATGAAAAATGTGAAACAATTCAATTTAGAAAACAAACGGCCTAAAGTATTTTTTATATTAAACTAAATGTGGAATAGGCAAAGCATGTATAGCTATTCATGAATTTGGAATACTATTATTGAATGATGGGTTTGTATATAGATCATCTCTGAGGTGAAATTGAAAAAAAAAAAATAACAAAAAAAAGTATTTTTATGTAGAAAATTATACGTATAGCGTAGGTAACGGACATTGGGTTTTTCATCTAAAATTATTTAACAGTACACAAGTTCATTGTTAAACAGTTCGTAGTCACTATAATATACCTTCTCTTTTGTAAAATACAAAAAAGACCAGCTTTAAATATACGGAGAATCACATCAGAACCATGATCTGAAATGTTAAGGGTACCATCATATGCATCATTCATGCATGATAACATCAGTTTAGTCTGTCACGGATACATTTTTCATACAGAAATGGTCTGAACACGTATATCCCATATGGTCCTATGCTAAAATTATTCTATAAGGGCGGTCACGTTAAGCTTCAGATCGTCGCCATAGTCGCTTATTTTAGGATGAACAAACAATATAATGATACCCCAGTCTATATGGCTATTTCCTAGAAGAAGCTCATAATTTACTGCCAAATACAGATCTATGTTCGCACTGGCGTTTCAAAGCTTTAATTTTAAATCAACATGCATTGAAATAAGAATTTACGTATAATCGAACTGTTGAGATCTCGTGTAATGTTAATACAATTAGTGAAATGGTTTCCAATATTAAGAAGCTGTTTACACTTTTCCATATGATTCTCTTTTTAATAGTGTTTCACTGTGACTGTCATTTTGGATTTCAAAACCTAAATGACGGCTTCGGTATAGCAGAAGCATATTCCACAAACGGTGTTTAAAAGGAATCAGTCCAAAATATCTTTAATCAAGTTATGCAGGCTTAAAAAAACTAAACATTTATAGATTTAGCTAATTTGAAAATTCATATGAATGATAAACCATACTAAATCGTTTTAGCAAATCTCATAACGCAATGCAGTTTCTTCCAAATACATTGAAAATGATTTTGGTGCTGCAACTCCTTTGAAGCAAATTACACCACCACCAACAATCACAAAAACAATAGTGATACTGATGTAAAACTTCAGTATTATTTTTTATTGACTTCAACAACAATATGTAGGGTATATTTATAATTTTACGAATATTATACACTAGTATGTGAACATCGTTCCTTTATAATCTTACGAATATTATACACTTGTATGTGAACATCGTTCATTTATTTTACAATGAAAATATCTTATTCAAACTCTTCAATGCAAAGATTTTCAAGGATTCACTTTTTCTGATATGTTCGTTCTTCGTTTGCGCCAGTTTATCATTCTTTTGCTCAAATATTTTTAGAGGTTGCATATATTTTGTGCGCAAAACAATAAAACAATTTATTATCGCCATCAGTCATCAAATGAGCTTATATTCTTTGTCTGAAATTTAGTCCAACAATGTTAGATTTGCAAATTTGCTAACGCTTCGTGGTAGCACCGCCTGCACTGTTTCCAGTGCCCTAGATCACTCGACCAACTAGGCCGCTATATAAAATATAGCTTTCGCGAGTAATGCCTGTCCTCGTCGACGTTATCTAGGGTTGTAAAATAGGGTATGATGTATAGTGGCAAGTAGATGGTATATCTTGCAAATCACCTATTTTGTATGTCTTAAATGATGATAATTTTACTTACATGCACTCACATCAATATAAATTTTATAATATACGTCTGAATTTGTGACAACTTATTGACAGTCTTTCTCGAACGGGTATCCTTTGGTTAAACGGGCCAACACCATTTTCGTTCTTCCCACAGCGGGATTCCGACCCCTAAATCTGTGACACCGTTGCATCATCGCATGCACTGTGTCCAGCACCCAAAACCACTCGGGCAACTTGGCTATATAAAATAAACTTTCGTTAGTCGAGTAACGAAGGAAGAACACCAATTTGCTGACGCAAACTTGTAGATTAACATTGATGGGCTAAATTTGAGGAGAACTATTTATAAAGTATGGTGTCAGCCCTGCTTAACCATATGTGTCATTCGCTGGAGAACGTTTGTCGTAAAGTTTTCACAAATGTATAATATATTGCATAAGTGATCATCACATGATCGCTTCATATTGTACATGCAAATTTGCGCTTCTGGTAGTTAACTTTTGTTGCATGTAATACGTTTGGTGTTTAAGTTAATTGCGCTTTTGATGTCATTTAAAAACGGTTATTAATTTAATGCAATTAATTATATGATAGCCAAAAAAAAAAAAAAAAAATGTAATAAAGTACTTCAATACACAAAAACGAAAGAAAGCCTACTAATTTCTCCCTTTTGCAAACACTTCAGTACAGAGAAAGTCGATTATATTTTTATCTGCCTTCATGCTTTGCTACAATGCAGGAAAAGGGAATTCCTAAGAAACTTCTAAGTGAAAATATGGTAAATTATTACAGCAAGGTGTAATTGTTTGCTGTTTGTATTTTAGGGAAAAATAAATAGTATAGACCTTCTGCCCTGTAGATACCTCTAATGATCTGACTCTGTTGTTTAATCACAGGTGTTCTTACTTCTAATGATGTTTAAGCAGTGACAATCTGAAATATCTTTAATTATAAGTAAGTTTGTCACCTGTAAATAAAATAATCATTTGATGACACCCAGGTAAATACACCTGCAATTACAATGAAACCCTGTACCCAATAGTTGAGTCTTTACCCACTTTTGTATGTATAATGTTTCTAATTTCTTTATATTCAAGGACTATTTAAATCTGTATAAAATACAACTGCTGGTTTTCAGTGGGTTTCTCTTTAATATAAAATCTCTTTGGTGCTATGTTAAAAGTAAATGATATAATGAAACCACGAAGACAATCTGGACGTGTAAATATTGAATTTTAATTGCTGGGGATTATTCGACTCCTCCTACCATTTCGTCACATTATTAAGTCTTTTTTGATATATCTGACGAAAGGATGGACCCGTGAAGTAGCTATTTCAATAAAGTCACGAATACAGTTAATGGAATACTTTTTTCGAATTAGGCCAATATTTACTCAAAATTATAGTTGATACAAATAAATACAGCCAAAGTTTGTGCTGAACAGCTTCAGTGAATTACAACAAAAATAATTCAATTTAAGAAACAAATTCTGTTTTGCATGGTAAAAAATTAAAACTTAATTTACTATGAATCAAGAGTGTTTTTTTAATTTATTTGCAAACTGAAGTTTTTACTTTAACCACCCGAATTTGAAAGGTAAAAATAAACCGTTGGTATCAAAACAATGATATACATAAAACACGCATTAAGCGGCATATATAGATTTTGAACATATTTTTTTTTTTGTAAATTAAGAAACGATTTCTTATGTTAACAAAATATTAACATTCAAAGTTTCACGCTCTGGTCATTTACCCCTTAATACAAAACTGTTATCTGGCGGATTTTATCAGTCAGTTTCCACCCCTTTTCATATCTTTTAAAATTCTTTATTATTTTTTTAAAAATGATGAAGTCTATAATAATTTAGAATTGAGAAGCGGCTCCTTTCTCGAAACTAAAATCACATTATATTTATCATCGGAAAAAATGTTTTGTGCTTCAAATGCTTATTATTATATCAATTGTAAAAATATCATAAATAAAGCAATTTTCACATGTTGGAATAATAAATGAGTATATGTCAAAACACACACCCAAAAATAGAAAATAATTTTGTTTAAAGATTGCACAATGTGCTCAAAGGTATCTTTATTCAGATTCGCGCACCTGCTAACAATATATAGCAGCAGGTAACCATCATCTTTGTATGGTCATACTGGTTTGTATAACAAGGTGTGAAATGTACATACTGTTACCCTTGTTGTTAATACTCTCACTTATTTCTTTTCTCAATTAGCAAATAAAAGCTCTGTTCAATACCACTTAATGTTGTAAGTTGTGCTAAAGTTGGGTTTGAAGTTGCCGTGGAATAGTTCCAAGTAGAAGTGTATACAGTCATCTAAACTCTTGAAACAAGTGATTTCGTTTGAATAATTCTTGCTAAGAGGATATTTATTAAATTGTTGTCATATGAACTATAGTCCAATAGAATAAACCGTCCTTAAAAGACTAACATTATATAACTTGAATATTCATTGTGTACTCTGTATTCAGACACAATATATCGTTAGATATATTCATTATCCATTCAAGTTAAAACTGAGGGTCATTCTGAAATCAAATCTCGGGCATACTAGTATATAAGACAAAATAGTAAAGCTTCTTTAAAAAATGGATGACACCGATTTCAGTAAGAACAACAGGAATAAGTTTCAACAGGGACACTCGAGACCAAAAGTGTATGAAGACAAAACTTTTAAATAGCAAGCATGAAACACAAAGGACCTAAAATAGCCGTCAAAATCGTATAAGACTATGGTAATGTTTACCAGATGCAGTTCCAACCTTAAAATTAATACATTTATATACTTTTAAATTGGTTTAAAATGTTCAATTAATTTTATCCCGGTACGACGTTCTAGCTCACTGTGTGGATGATACCTCCACAGACTTACTCACCAGCAACAGTGAAATATCTTTAATTATTTCAAAATTAAACGAAGGTAAGACTAATAGATCATTCTACCATGGTTGGATTAATAAAATAATTTCATGCTTCTACCGTCAAAGCATTGTTTGAGGTTTTCAGCGAGGCTTACGAAATAGAAAAAAAAGAACAAAAGAGCAGAATAGGAGCGAGAATCAAAAATAGTTAATTAATTTTTTAATTCTTTAATTCTCCTTAAATTCTGGAGCAAATTGTAAACTTATAAAATTTAATAAAGAAACATATACACACCATCGTTAATCGAGAACATTGTCATAGATTCGTTTGATAATTTACGGCCTTTTTCAGAAACGAAAAAACCTATAGTATACGGAAGACCTGTTAAAAGTCTAAAGAAAACAGAACAAAGAAAGGATTGATTAGAATCAACAAAAATACTTAGAAAATTTGTTAAACATAAACACCAAGGACCCGGTCACAACTCCATATCATTACACCTAAAAACGCTCTGAGAATGTAATTGCTGCACTATTTTCCGGTTGAAATCGAACTTTATTCCCCTTTTCCAAATAAGAAAAAAAAACAAATGACATATAAATTACAATTCATACTTTCATAAATTTTTAACAAACTTTCTATGTATACACAATTAAAATAAAGAAAAGATTAAACATTATTACTATATATACTGAATTATTGCATTGATTGTATCGAATTAACAAGCAAACTTTTTATATTAATACTTTTTTCTGTAACAAACAGATGTAATTTGGACAAAACGTATGAAATAATGTCCTATTGTGAACATAAAATGCAATTATTAAATAACTGTAAAGAGAATATTATGAAAATCTGTTTTATTTCAAGGGCCCCTATCTATGCCTTTGTCGTTTTCATATATTTATGAATGTATACAATTTCAAGGAGCGCAGAATCATCGATACCATGTTTACATTTCTCGCCATAGAATTTTGACAACAAAAGAGTTTTTGACATAAATTCAATTTATATGTACTGCAATCTGTAGGGAGATTGAAACAGGATAGAAAAAGTAAACAAAATTGGAAATATCCCCCGAACTCTGCACGTCCTTCGATCGATCTCAATATCGACACTTTAATTGTTCCTTGGATTAGTTCAATGTTTCTTCATGTCTGTAACTCCCTTAATTTAAATGAAATATGTTTTATATATATTGGTAAAATCAATCAGATATTGTCAATTATATACTGTATTCTGTACAAAAATTCACACAATTACAAAGCATTTTGACAAAGGCAAACTTGTTCTAAAAAGCAATATTTTAGAATCTATTTTCTTCCATAGTAAAACTTTATTATTTGTCACACAAAGATAAATATGAACATACAATAATTATATATGAAAAAAAAAAACACGGCACGGAAAGTAACGTTCAGTGAAAAAAAAAACAATGTGCAACACAACAAGCAAAAATGCTTCAGCCATCAAACTTTCTTGTAACTATCTACATATATACAGCATCATATACAGAAATATTTCAAATAGATTGATAAAATAGGTACTAGTAGTTGCTTGAGACACATTCGTCAATTATAAAATCATTTTCCCCTTCTGTGACGACTGTAGATCGGAAGAAAGGGCAAGCCGTATTAACAGCTAAACTATATAAGTGCCATACAAATGAATACAACAAAAACAAATAAAAAGCTGAAAATTACACTAGATAATCAAACAGTAACTAGTTCATATTTTACTGAACATTTCATACATTATAATTTCATTTTACCATTTTGATGGCCACATATCATGGATCCTAATATGTAAATGTTTTGTAAAAAATAGAAACATTTTTGACCTGTTCAATTGTTTCTTCATGTATTGTTTTCGCATTTGAACGAAAGAAATATTCCTTTAATTCAGTATTTTGAATATTCAATCGGAATCAAAGTAAAAAAACTATAGGATATACCTGGAAATTAATTGCTTACTAAATATGTGGTTCTAAGGATGGAATGTTTTGAAATGATTGATCAAAGGATCCCATTTTAGCCCATTGAAGCCTTAATGAACAGTTCATCAAGAGCAAAGTAACAATAATTGGTAAATACCTTTTAATTTTTTAAGGAACATTTCTGGGTTATTTTCAGTTCACTTCATAATTCTTGAAAATAAAAATGAAATGTAATTTCCCATATACTGATATATATATATGGTGGACAGTTAACATTACCGATCGGCAGAAAATTAATAACAGAACTTGAAAAGTACCTCCACAGAAACGTAAGTGTCAAAATTAGATTTGTGGTCTTGAGAAGAAATCCTATGTTCAGCCAATCAGTTAACATGAGAACGCTGGGCAATGGGTGCCAAGTAATGGAAAATGCTTATGCGCCCTTCAAGCTTAAAAGGGTCATAAAGATTAAGCAATTGTCTTCCAAATTTATTCACATCTTCATTTTCGATTGCGTCCACTCCTGAAAATTTAACATGAAAACTTTAAAACTTATAAAACGCATTTCAAAACAAAACAATTGATTATTTAATTGTCGCATTTTACATTCCAAGACTGATTTGATAGAGTCTAGAAACCCGCCAGTTCACTCAATGTCAGTTTAACAAAATCAATCTCTTCGTGGTATTAAGCGAATTCAGTTGTCTTTCAAATTAATTTTAATCAGAAAAATATCAGAATCAAAAGACCTAGTTTTCATATATCTTAAGTTTTATACATTGTAATCGTTGGATAATATGGGCTACAAGGCCCGGTTTGGGCCAAAGAAAATAAAGTTTTAGAAAACTATTTCAAATTCGCACATAAATTTTGGAAATGCATAAATCAAGAAATATAAATGAATTACACAAGTTTTTTTATGTTTTGATGTCACAATTACGTCATAATATGCATCGTTTTCATGAAAACGGAGAAAAGTGCAGAATTTATGCAGTTTCCCATCGTTATTTCCATTGTGGAAACATCGTGCGCAGACAAGAAACAACAAGATGATTCAAGACTTTATTTCACTATTGACACAATTTCTCCCCATACATAAAGTTGGTTCTTGGGTGTGCTCATACTTCTCTAATCTAATTTATACTAAAAAGTTGTTGTTAAACAAAGAAAGTAAAAAAAAAAAAAAAAATATAAGTTATACAAACTTCGTTATGGTTTGTTGCCATGTTAACTCGTTAGATGTGAAATTTGTTTTTATTTTCTGAACACCTTGTACCTTAGTGTAGTTATTACATATTTAAGAATATAAATGATAACTTTTCAATTTCAACTTATATTGCCCCTACTCCTTTGAGTTTAATATGATATTTCAACCAAGAAGAAAAAATTCGGATTACAAATGATGATATCACAATACCTGAATGGAAGATATGTGATTCTTTCAAAACCTTTTTTCCCGCTGTTTCCAACCATTAAGTATAAATTCAATCAATCAGTACTGCATGTGATACTTTCTTTATTGTTTGAATTTGATCTCTTATTTAGCTCAGAAGTTTTCCTTATTGAAGTTGTATATGTTAATTAATTCTCTACATTCTTTTTCAGTAAGCTACTTGCGGTTTCGATGGGTTCTTTAGTTTGTGGACTTTTGGTATTGTATTTTTGTTGCGGCATGGTCACGATGACAGCCTTTCTTCGTCCGGATTTATTTTTTGATACCCTTTTAGTCTTTTTGTTATTTCTATCACATTTCAGGTTTAAAAGTCAAAAGGGTATCTTTATTTGCATTTCAATATCTAGCTGCACCAGCCATGCAGTACTATATAAACTCACCATAGATACCAGAATTGAAATCAATATTAAAGCTGAACACGCAGAACTATCTGGTTTCTTTTTATGGTTTTTGATCTCTTTAACCACATCATATATATACGTCTTAATGTTTTGACTAACTTAGGACCTTTATCATTTTGTAATATGACTAATTCAATATGTTGGACCCGAGGCGGGTCACACATGCGACAATATATTTTGGTCATCAGAAAGTATAGTTGATTTTCATGTACATGTATGCCTCACCTTCTTATGTTCGGCTTTTTTTTATATAAAGGCGAACTGATTGTCATCAGGACTGACGCACACATGCAGCCTTTTCACTGGCTTCTTTTATCCGCCATAAGGTATAGAAGGTGTATGAAATACTTTGAGTCTTGAATACCGGTGCAATGAATTCCAATCGGTCTTATTGTTCACATGGGATGGGTTCGTGACTGATTTACTTAATTTTACTCGTCATAAACTAAGAGCCAATAGATAATGTGTTACTCCCAGTTATAAGAATCACATTTTGCTCACAGAAGTAGCTAAATTAATGAATTTTACTTGATGTGTCCATTTTGTTTGCATGCCAAGATCAATTTTTGTCGAATTTCCTCCCTTTCCAGTCTTAGTTTGGTATAGATTTTCTGCTTTAATTTCAAACCAATACACAAATATCCGGTAAAAGATAGATAACCATATTTTATTCATACATTGAGGGAACGTTATTCTGTTTTAAAATAAACTTGCTGCAAGTTAAATAAATTGTTCGGTGGCATTTCTCATTTCTGGATCAATCTATTATCTTTGTTGGATTTTTTTTTGGCGGAATTTATGTTTATGCACAAAAAAAATCCACTTGTATTTGCACCTACCACAATCGACTGTTTTGTGAAAATTTGTCCATAATTTAAAAGTTTACAAATATCTCGAAGCTCCATACCATAATTTAAGTAAAAACACATATATAAGATGCATAAAATCCTAAATTATGCACATTCATTAAACTTTTAAAGCCCATTGAAACAGATGTAAACAATTAAAATTTACCAACTTGGTCTTTTTCACCTTCTCTAATAAAGATTTTCATTTCTTTTATTTTTAAAAATATCATAATAGATAGAAAGAAACTAAATTACAAAAATTATCAGCAAGACAAGATTACAAATAAGTCAGCATGGTTGAATTCGTCTGACGACCCCTTATTAGAGTAATTGCCCTTTAATGACGATTTTAGGTAACAGTCGTCATTTAGTGTAATCATATCTTAATAAAGAATTTGCTATGTATAGCAAGAGTAAATAAATAAGAAATATACAGTAGTTTATTAATTGGGATAATGAAACAAGAGCAGTGCTGTTCTTTAAATCCGTCTCCCTTACTAGTCATTTAAGGGCAAAACGCCAATATTGAGTCAAAATACAATTTCGGCCATGTTGATTAATAAGTCTTGTTGGTAATTTTTGCTATTAAATTATCCATCTATCCATAATAGTTTTCAATACAAATAACTTTGAATTGCTATATTACTTTCTATCTATTTATTGAAGTTTCAAGATTAAGACCAAGTAAAACATGAAGCCCAAGGAAGCTGTATTATGATTCAACTGGTATTTTTGCGTAAAATTGATACAATAAAATTAGAATAATATGTCATGCAAAAACGCAAATATGTCCCTTCAAATGTTATTTATCTATATATCATAAGAATGAAATGTTTTGGTTGCAATTTGCCCAGTAATTTCAAAAGACAAGATTTTTGCAAAAGTTTACAGACGACGACAACGAACGATAAGAGATGAGAAAAGCTCAATGTGCCCTGTAAGCTAGGCTCATAAAATGAAAAAGGGTAGAAATCATCTTTCAAAGACATTTTAACATTTTTGTAACTTTTAATCTAAAAAATTTTTGAAGTAAAATAACTGCGAAATTTGCTCAAAGCTGACATTGAAATGTTGTCCAGTTGTTCCGAAAATTTTACGATAGATCAATACCTACTGACCATAACATTCCTGCATGTAAGTAAGTAAATTTTATTTAATGTCGGCATATATGTACATGATAACAGAGAAAACATGAGCTCTGATGAACTCTTTAACCGACTATCATATAAAAATCATGCAGCTTCATGCAAATACTAATAAATAGAAATAAAAAGCATGCAAATATAATGAAAGCAAATTAATTTTGATTTCGGAACCTCCAGGGTCAATGCTCATGTGGCAAACACCTCTATGTGCATTGAACGGGAGAATCAGCAATCACTGAAATATTATAAAATACTAACAAAACTAATAAAATGCTCCGCAGGGCGCAGCTTGATACGACCGCAGAGGTCGAACCCTGAATAGTTGGGGCAAGTATGGACACAACATTCAAGCTTGATACAGCTCTGAATTTGGATTGTGATTAAATATTTGACACATCATAGGTTTCTGACACAGAATGAATGTGGTCTAAGAACTTAAAAATTTTAAATTGGACATTCACCTATTATGGTCCAATATCCAAAATCTAAATACATGGTTAGATTCAGCATATCAAAGAACCCCAAGAGTTCAATTTTTGATGAAATCAAACAAAGTTTAATTTTGGACCCTTTTGACCTCAATGTGGACAAAGTTGATAACGGGGCCCAAAAATCAAAAATCTAAATACATGGTTAAATTCAGCATATCAAAGAACCCCATATATTCAATTTTTGTTGAAATCAAACAAAGTTTAATTTTGGACCCCGATTTGGACCAACTTGAAAACTGGGCCCATAATCAAAAATCTAAATACATGTTAAGATTCAGCATATCAAAGAACCCTAAGAATTCAATTTTGTTAAAATCAAACTAAGTTTAATTTTGGACCCATTGGACCTTAATGTAGACCAATTTGAAAACGAGACCAAAAATTAAGAATCTAAATACACGGTTAGATTCGGCATATCAAAGAACCCCAATAATTAAATTTTTGATGAAATCAAACAAAGTTTAATTTTGGACCCTTTTGACCTCAATGTGGAAAAAATTGATAATGGGGCCCAAAAATCTAAATACATGGTTAGATTCAGCATATCAAAGAACCCCATATATTCAATTTTGTTGAAATCAAACAAAGTTTAATTTTGGACCCTGATTTGGACCAACTTGAAAACTGGGCCCATAATCAAAAATCTAAATACATGTTTAGATTCAGCATATCAAAGAACCCTAAGAATTCAATTTTGTTAAAATCAAACTAAGTTTAATTTTGGACCCTTTGGACCTTAATGTAGACCAATTTGAAAACGGGACCAAAATTAAGAATCTAAATACAAGGTTAGATTTGGCATATCAAAGAACCCCAATAATTCAATTTTGATGAAATCAAACAAAGTTTAATTTTGGACCCTTTGGACCTCAATGTGGACCAATTTAAAACAGGGCCCAAAATCCAAAAACTTAATACACGATTAGATTCAGCATATTAAAGAACCCCAAGAGTCCAAGAATAAAACCCCATTGAAATTGGTTAAGAAATAAGCAATTTATACAAAGTATCTTCTTTACACAATACTGTGCAATTGAAATTTCTTGCAATTGCGCAATACTGTGCAATTGAATATTTCTTGCTATTGCGCAATACTGTACAATTGACAATTTCTTGCTATTGAGCAATATTGTGCTATTGGATATTTCTTGCTATTGCGCAATACTGTGCAATTGAAGATTTCTTGCTATTGTGCAATACTGTGCAATTGAAAATTTCTTGCTATTGCACAATACTTATTATATAATAATTTACACATCCTGTTAGGTGTGTATCTCCTGCCATATCATTATTATTTGCTTTTAAATATAAATCAGAAATAACCAACTTAAAATGGAAAATTTTAAAGAAAAAAAAAGGAAAAAAGACCCCCAATTTTTTGAACCCCCTTATGATTCATCACCCCCAAACTCAATCCCAGCCTTCCCTTTGAGGTATGGTACCTTGCAGTACAATTTCAGAGAGATCCATACACTTGAACACAAGTTATTGTCTGGAAACTAGAAAATGCTTATTTTGGCCCCTAGTTCCTAAACGTTTCAGACAATTACTCCCAAACTCAATTCCAGCTTTCCTTTGTGATATGGAACCTTGTAGTACAATTTAGAAAGATCCATACACTTACACACAAGTTATTGTCATGAAACTAGAAAATGCTTGTTTTTGCCCTTTTGGCCCCTAATTCCTAAAATTTTGAGGCAAGTACCCCAAAATCAATCCCAGCATTCCCTTTGTGATATGGAACCTTGTGGTACAATGTCAGAGATCCATACACTAACACACAAGTTATGTCTGGAAGTTACAAAATGCTTATTTTTGGCCCTAATTCCTTAACTGTTGGTACCATAACCCCAAAATCAATCCCAACCTTCCTTTTGTGATATTGAACCTTATAGTAAAATTTCATAGAGATCCATTCACTTAAACTAAAGTTAGAGTGCGAAAACCAATGCGTCTTCGGACGACGACGACGACGACGACGACGACGACGCCGCCAACGTCATACCAATATACGACCACAAAAATTTGTTTGCGGTCGTATGAAAAGCATAAATATATAAATAGATTAAGCATTGGAGTAAAATAGCAGCTTTATATAATAATGCACAAAAAAGCAGAGCAAAACGCCAGAAATAAAAAAAGAAAGAAATTTCAGCTATGAGGCAACACTGGATGGAAACGGCACGAACTGCAATTGCATTTTTGACCCCCACACCAGGAATTTATATAATTCCTAATTTTGTCAAAGAGGTCATAGTTCTGGCCTCATTGGGAAGGGAATTCCATACTTGTGCTGCGTCAAATCTAATTTCAGTCAATCACCAACCACTTTTTCTCCTGTTCTGACTTGAAATACAAATGGTGTTTTTTTCCAGGCATATATATACCAGAATAAGGGGCGTTTACAGAAAATCCTGTCTTGACCTATCTGCTTTAGTATTTTTAAGCCAAAAACTATCGTTTAAATTTCAGTGTTTTATTTTATTTGTACCAGCCATAATTGTTATCAGGTAGTAACAGAATAAGGGGCGTTTACAGAATATATGCTATGCATTTTCACTCACATTTGATTATGCAGTTTTAAAGGGAAATATTTTAGACTGACAATATACAAAATGATGACAATGACGAACGCCCAGTGTTTGTATAACCTCAAAAGGCTCTTAAGAGCCACACGAGGAAAGATCTTTGAATCATGATCAGAAAAGAGAGGCATAAGATACCAAAGGGACATTCAAACTCAAAGTTGAAAATAAACAGACAACGCCATTGCTAAAAAAGAAAAAGACCAACAGACAAACAATACTACACAAAACAAAACATAGAAAACTAAAGATTGAGCATTTTTTAAACAGAAATATTTTTTTGTACCTTTTGTCTTCGGTGACACAAAAATTGATTGCTGCTAGTCATTTTCCACAATATGAGAATGGCCACAAAAGAATTTTGTAACAATATTGACCTCTGTTGTAAACCTATATATGTGCCTGGAAAAAAAACAGCATGTGTATTTCAAGTCAGAACAGGAGACAAAGTGGCTGGTAATTAACTGAAATTCACAACGAGTAAAATCATGTCAGTCAATTATTTACGTAAAGAAACACAATTTCTGTTCTTCAAAGGCGTTCGAAATTCTAATTGGAGGAAAGAATTACAAGTTTAGTTTCAAAATTTCGGAATGTTGACCTAAGGGACCAAAACATTGATGGTTGCTAGGCATTTTTCAAACTATATGAAAATGGATGCCAAAGTCTATGGTGACAATATTGACCCCTTATCTTTCAATTAGGATCTATACCATAGTTCATTTTAATCTGAACCCAAATATGTATGGTTGCTAGGTACTTTTATATCAAATAAGGGTCATTGCTAATATAAAAAAGAAGATGTGGTATGATTGCCAATGAGACAACTGTCCACAAGAGACTAAAATGACACAGAAATTAACAACTATAGGTCACCGTACGGCCTTCAACAATGAGCAAAGCCCATACCGCATAGTCAGCTATAAAAGGCCCCGAAATGACAATGTAAAACAATTCAAACGAGAAAACTAACGGCCTTATTTATGTACAAAAAAGAGCTTTTGACATGACATTGACCTCTGTCATTTTGCTTTACTGCCAAATAAAAGCAATGTTCATTCTGAACATTTTTCTATTTACTGTATGGGTCTATTTGTTACAATTTTTGACAAAATCTAATAAAAAGACTCAAGGTCAAGGTCATCAATAACGTCTGACCTTTGGCTCAAACTTAAGGTTATTGAATGCGCAACATTTTTTCAAGTGATATCATTCTTTATCTGTCACTGTTTATGAGCTATTTTAATAACAAGGTCAAAATTCTTTAACAAAATAATAAGAACGACACTTTTAGGTTCCCCTAGCAACCTGAATCCCAAACCTTTAGTTAAAAATTATTCCTAGGCAACAGTGATAGTTTACATCAATAACCTCAATATAATCGGGCGTTGATGCAAAAGTGTGTAATTATGTTATCCAAAATGCCTATAATTTGCCTTCTTAAATACAACGAAAACTCCCTTATTTCAATCAGTGTTTCCCCCTTCTCCCCTTTTTATTAGAATTCTTTTTTATCTTTCATCTCGCTCATTAAGTGCTATATTTTTAAGAACAAATGTCAAAACATTCATCAATATTGAAATGTGTGCATGATAACTGCTTAAAATTTGTCATTTTTCTACGTCAAAATATGCATTTTTGAGGCAAAATCCAATGTGACCTGTAACCATGGCAACGGGGACATAAAAAAAAAAAATTGTCAACATATTTCATGTATGCTTATCGATAGCTACCAACTAACACAATTTCAAGAAAATCTGAGACTATGCGTCCCGCAACTTGGTTGGTGGTTACAGAGAATTGCTATTAATTGCAACTGGGTTACCGCCTGTACTGGGCCGATGCTAATGGTACCGACCCAGTGCTAGTTATATACATTTATGGTACTTACTTGCATATGTATGGCACGTGTCTAGAATACCCTTGGACTGATACAATCAAAACCATAATATAAGAAAGCCAAAAATATCAAATATTTATAATCAAAAATACTAAAAGGGGTCTGAGAACAGCATAAAATCAACGTAGTTGGAACAAGCTTCCAAAACACTTTAGTATTAGAACAACTCCACAATTTATAATCTCAAATTTGGAATAAAGATGTTTGACTTACACAAAAATCAAGTCATTACCAAACACACTGGTACCCGGATAAAAGATGGCAACAAGGACCGATGCAGTAGTACCTTGCCGATTTATTTGTTTTTGTTTTTTTCTAGTTAGAAACCATCAATAAAAATCCAAACAAATTGCACTCTGCTTGAGACTGTAAACCTCATAAAAAGTCTTGGTATTTTTCATCAGTTCCCTCCACATGTATCCCGCTCAGCCAAAACCTAAAATCCTATATAACATCTATATGATATAATTTGTAGAATCATAGTGACACCAGTATTTTAAGAACCACATTTTCTTTTGGATTCTGTCATCAGGTCCTTCATTGGTTAGTTTGTTAAAAAGAACAAAATACATAACTATCGACCAAAAAGTAAACAACAAACTTATCTTAAAGAAAGCCAATCTAACACAAGGTCGAGATAGCCTGACTTGGAACAGGCAAAGCTTGGTGGTTGGGTTATATCAGTGTGACGTCAGCACCAACATCCAACTTTGCCCATCTAGTAATATGTTATATAACTAAAACACGCAATAAATACTATTGCATACACTAAAATGTATCACATGCTTTATTGATAAGATTAAAGTTTATATTAGTCTTTAAAATAAAAGGTTTATTACATGTTTCATATATATTAAGGCGACAGTAGTTTACCGTTCAATTCTCGAAAATCGAATAAGAAGAGAAAAACCAAAGTAACACATAAAAAATGAGGGAATCGCATGAACTCAAAAAGGCGCGAGATCGGATGCTACACTGCATCATCCGCCTACAAATTCACATTCAGTAAAAATGTCACAATCGGGAATAGGAGACATTTGCTAAACTACAGACCAAAAAGTTAAATCACAAAAATACTGAACTCCGAGGAAAATTCAAAACGAATAGTCCCTAATCAAATGGCAAAATCAAAAGCACAAACACATCAAACGAATAGATAACAACTGTCATATTCCTGACTTGGTACAGGCATTTTCTTATGTAGAAAATGGTGGATTGAACCTTGTTTTATAGCGCTAAACCTCTCACTTGTATGACAGTCGCATAAAATTCCATTATATTGATTATACCGACAACGATGCGTGAATAAAACAAACAGACATAATAGGTAAAAATGTCAAAATAGGGGTATGGCAGTCAACATCGTGTCACAATCTTAATCACAAATAAAAAAAAAAAAAATTAACAAAGAAGCACAAAAAAACATATATCACATTCCACAGCCTCGTTCATTGCTTACTTATTTTTGTATTTTATTTATGTATGCCAAATCAACCCATAAAGGATCGAGGGACCGAATCGTAATTTTAACATTAACTCTGTCGTAGAATCGCGTGTTTGACGTCAGAATGTAAACGTCACACAGGTAGAGATATAAAATAATTTTGTCGTTCAAAGTATGCAAAAATTATAATAGAACAATAACACAATGGCGGGATGTTTAAAGTACATAGACACGTCATATGTATCAAAGAAACATAAAAAGTTACACGGACAAAGCACACAATTTAAAATGAAAAATAATACAAACAACACAATGACGGGATGCATAAGTACAGAGCCACGTAAAGTGTATATCACCAAAATCAGACCAAACAGCAAAAGTAACATTAACAAAAAGACAAACAAAAGAACACTCCAACACGCTATTAAGATGATAAGTAGCGTCAGTACGCAGAATCTATACTTCAAGACCATCATGTATTATCTGTGAAGTTGATACGGAATATTTATCAACAAGGTATAAGTACCTTCCGATGAACTGTTTTAGAAAAAGGACGAGACGTTCTTTGACATACCCCTGGTTCATCAACTTTCTGCTCAGACACCAAACGACTATACTAGCATCTAAAGATCTAGGACCGCGAAAGCATGTCGTTAGTGAGTTGAAACACCAAAACATCGTATCGGTCTAACAATTCGTGATAATAAACGTATGTAGTGTTGATTTTAGTCGTTCTTCCTCAAAACTCTGTTGGAGCAGTTGTTGTGCACACCCATGTTAACGAAGTCCGTTTAGTGTGAACATGCACGATCGTAAAGTATTAACTGATATAAGTAAACGCCGTACGATGCAGCAGAAGGTATGTTACTGCTGAGAAATGGGAAGTTGACAATTGAAAATTTGTAATCATTACGTTTCTCATATCACCAGCCTAGTAGCCAGTACCGAAGTGCTGGCATGAAAATACAGATTTTGTGTTATTAAAATTTGCTGTTACAAAATTTTAGAAGCTGTCTTAAATTAAGGCTTATTTCTCCCTCATGCAAAATTCTAAATCCTTGTCCGGCTTTTGCTATACTTTTTGTCCTTTTTGGTTTATTAGCTCTTTATATTTGTCGAGCCCGCGACCTCTGTCACAGAAAGCGAGACATAGGGATAGTGATCCGGCGGCGGCGGCGTTAACAAACTTCTTGAAAGCTTAATTTTTAAGAAGGTAGAAGACCTGGATGCTACATTCTTTGTATATAGATGCCTTCTGTTATGAAGTTTCCGTCTGTCATATGTCCATTGTCCTTGACCTCATTTTCATGGTTCAGTGACTACTTGAAAAAAGTTTAAGATTTTTTGTAATCTTAATTTCTCTCTAATCATCTATAACAGGATAACTATCTTTGCCTTGTGCGTACCTTGCAAGGTCCTCATGCTTGCCAGACAGTTTACACTTGACCTCATTTCATGGATCAATGGACAAGGTTAAGTTTTCGTGGTCAAGTCCATATCTAAGATACTAAAAGCAATAGGTCTACTATATTTGGTGTATTGAATGATTGTAAGGTGTACATGTCCAACTGGCAGGTGTCATCTGACCTTGACCTCATTTTTATGGTTCAGTGGTTAAAGTTAAGTTTTTGTGTTTTGGTCTGTTTTTCTAATACTGTATGCAATAGGTCAACTATATTTGGTGTGTGGAAATATTTAATGATGTACATGTCAGTCTGGCAGGTTTTATTTGACCTTGACCTCATTTTTACGGTTCATCGCTCAATGATTAGTTTTTGTGCTTTGGTCTGTTTTTTCATAAACTATGAGCAATAGGTCAACTATATTTTGTGTATGGAATGATTGTTAGGTGTATATGTCTGTCTGGCAGTTATCACCTGATGACCTCATTTTCATGGTTCATTGGTCAATGTCAAGTTTTAATGGTTAAGTTTGTTTCTTAGATACTATATGCAATAGGTCAACTATATTCAAAACATGTAATGATTATTAGGTAAACATGTCGGTCTGGCAGGGTTCATCTGACCTTGACCTCATTTTCATGGTTCTTTGCTCAATATAAAGTTTTCATGGTTTGGTCTGTTTCTTGTATACTATAAGCAATAGGTCACCAATATTTGTTGTATGGAATGATTTTTAGGTGTACATGTATTTCTGGCTTGGTTTATCTGACCTTGACCTCATTTTCTTTAATCATGTTAAGTTTATGTGATACTTGTAGTAAAACTTTATATTTAGCACTATCAACATTAATTCAATGGTCAGTAAAGTAGGCGAAACATTTCATCATGTACACTGTTGTTTAATAAGGTTTGGATTTCAAATATTTTGGCCTCTAGCATCACGAGACATTAATTGTCAAAATGCGCATCTGGTGCAGAAGAATTGGCACTGTTATATTATTACTTATACTGGGTCGATACCTCTGCTTGTGGACTATTAGTCCAGGGTACACACAACTGTTTAGTCGAATATCTTGACGACCCGGCTATATATCTTTCTTTTTAAGAAGTTATGTGAGGTTTTCATCATCATTTTTTATTTTAATTACAAAAGGACCGATTTGAGATTTTCTAAAATCTCCTTCTTTGTGAATGATGTCGGGGCATATATGGGATTCCCAGTTTTAATTCTAAGTTCTTTTGTACATTCAAAATAATGATTTTTGTATAATATTAATATTGACCAATGAACCATAAAAATGAGGTCAAGGTCGAATGGACATTGCCAAACAGACATTTACAATTTACAATCAATTAAAACATGAAAAATAGTTTATGTTTTGCTTATAGTATTTGAGATAAAATGCTCCGCTGGGCGCAGCTTGATACGACCGCAGAGGTTGAACCCTGAACAGTTGGGGCAAGTATGGACACAACACTCAAGCTTGATACAGCTCTGAATTTGGATTGTGATTAAATATTTGACACAGCATAGGTTTCTGACACAGAATGAATGTGGTCTAAGAACTTAAAATTTTTTAATTTACCTATTATGGTCCAATATCCAAAATCTAAATACATGGTTAGATTCAACATATCAAAGAATCCAAGGAATTCAATTTTTGATGAAATCTATATATAAATCAGAAATAACCAACTTAAAATGGAAAATTTTAAAGAAAAAAAAAAGGAAAAAAAAAAATCCCCCCCCAAAACTCAATCCCAGCCTTCCCTTTGTGGTATGGTTGGTACCTTGCAGTACAATTTCAGAGAGATCCATACACTTAAACACAAGTTATTGTCTGGAAACTAGAAAAATGCTTTGTTTTTGGCCCCAAATTCCTAAACGTTTAGGGCAATTAGCCCCAAACTCAAACCCAGCTTTCCCTTTGTGATATGGAACCTTGTAGTACAATTTCATAAAGATCAATACACTTACACACAAGTTATTGTCCTGAAACTAGAAAAATGCTTGTTTTCTGCCCCTTTTTGGCCCCTAATTCCTAAAATTTTGAGGCAATTACCCCCAAAATCAATCCCAGCCTTTCCTTTGTGGTATGGTACCTTGCAGTACAATTTGAGAGAGATCCATACACTTGAACACAAGTTATTGTCTGGAAACTAGAAAAATGCTTATTTTTGGCCCCTTATTCCTAAATATTTTGGGCAATTACCTCCAAACTCAATTCCAGCTTTCCCTTTGTGATATGGAACCTTGTGCACAATTTCAGAAAGATCAATACACTAACACAAGTTATTGTCATGAAACTAGAAAAATGCTTGTTTTTTGCCCCTTTTTTGGCCCCCTAATTCCTAAAATTTTGAGGCAATTACCCCCAAAATCAATCCCAGCATTCCCTTTGTGATATGGAACCTTGTGGTACAATGTCAGAGAGATCCATACACTAACACACAAGTTATTGTCTGGAAGATACAAAAATGCTTATTTTTGGCCCCTTATTCCTAAACATTTTGGGCAATTACCTCCAAACTCAATTTCAGCTTTCCCTTTGTGATATAGAACCTTGTGCACAATTTCAGAAAGATCCATACACTAACACAAGTTATTGTCATAAAACTAGAAAAATGCTTGTTTTTTGCCCCTTTTTTGGCCCCCTAATTCCTAAAATTTTGAGGCAATTACCCCCAAAATCAATCCCAGCATTCCCTTTGTGATATGGAACCTTGTGGTTCAATGTCAGAGAGATCCATACACTAACACACAAGTTATTGTCTGGAAGTTACAAAAATGCTTATTTTTGGCCCCTAATTCCTTAACTGTTTGTACCATAACCCCATAAATCAATCCCAACCTTCCTTTTGTGGTATTAAACCTTATGGTAAAATTTCATAGAGATCCATTCACTTAAACTAAAGTTATTGTGTGAAAACCAATGTGTCTTCTGACGACGACGACGCCAACGTCATACCAATATTCGACCACAAAATAAAAAAGGACAAGCTAAACAAACTTAAGTTTGACCAATAAATTATGAAAATGTTGTCAAGGTCAGAGATACCCAGGCTGACAGATATGCACACTTTACAATCATTCAATAAACCAGATTTAAAAGACCTATTACTTATGATATCCGCAAATCTTAGCATACCCATTAAATCTTGATGTGACCAATAAACCATGAAAATGAGGTCAATGTCAAGACAAACCAAGCCAGACGGATAGGTACACTAGATATAGTTGACCCATTGCTAAGTGTCTGGTAAACGGACATATCGAAACTCGAAGTTGACCAATAATGCATGAAAATTAGGACAGGAACAAATGAAACCCGTCAAACATTTAAGTACTCCTTGCAATCATTCCATATACTAAACATAGTTGATCTGTTGCTTTAGTATTTGAGGAACATAATTTACCGTGAAAACTTAAAAAGTTAAAAACAATAAACCCTACCGTACCAGATGAATCTATTCTATACAAAAATTGAGTTGATATACTGCAGTTGAGAAACAGACTAAATCATGAAAAAACTAACATTGATCACTGATCCATAAAAAAGGTTACTAAACTGATTGCGCTAAGTTTATACAAATCCATTAGACTCCTCAATTGCAACAAGACATGTGTACGGATAGCCAGTACTTTGTAAAGGCAATCAAATGCAACACAACAAATGTACGGACCAATATGTAATGCATTAGTCCCAGTTATACCGATAACATTCTTGCCTGCAGAATTATCTAAATGTTTTATTCATGATATTGTTTTAATGTGTTATTTTACCTGTCCGTGATCGTATGCATGCCAAGATTCTTCGTTTTAAAATTTTCTCCCCATCCAGTCTTAGTTTGGTGACGTGTTTCCCTTAAATTTACCAAAAAAATACAGAAATATCCGTTTAAAGATAGATAACCATATTTCATTTCGGTAAGGCCATTGAAGAAAATTAATCTGTAATAAAGTAAACTTGCTGCAAGTTACATTTATTGTTCCATGGCATCTGTTCTTTATTTCTTATCTAAACTACACCACAAAAGGTAAAATGAAGCAAGTTATATGCTAAGGCTACGTTATTGGAATCTAAAATTCTAAATTGTTAGCTATTACAAATCTATAAAATAGCTCTCTGAAGGCATATTTAAAGTCTTACTATATTTAATTGTTGTCTTTACTTTATTATAATATTTTCATCTGAGTGCCGTTATGTGTGGATCATTATGGTTTCTATCGAGCTATTCTCTTTTTTCCCACAATGCATTTATTATCCCTAACATAAATAAAAACAAGCATTCTTAGAGTATTGCATGGCAATACATAGTCCCCTACCGGGTAAAAATTCATTATACTGGAACAAAATGCTAACTTGATCTATAACTTGCACAATACTGTGCAATTGAAGATTCTCATTGTGCAATACTGTGCAATTGAAAATTTCTTGCTATTGCACAATACTTATTATATAATAATTTACACATCCTGTTAGGTGTATCTCCTGCCATATCATTATTATTTGCTTTTAAATATAAATCAGAAATAACCAACTTAAAATGGAAAATTTTAAAGAAAAAAAAGGAAAAAAAGGAACCCCCACCAATTTTTGAACCCCTTATGATTCATCACCCCAAACTCAATCCCAGCCTTCCCTTTGAGGTATGGTACCTTGCAGTACAATTTCAGAGAGATCCATACACTTGAACATAAGTTATTGTCTGAAACTAGAAAATGCTTATTTTTGGCCCTTTTGGCCCTAATTCCTAAACGTTTCAGGCAATTACCCCAAACTCAATTTCAGCTTTCATGGTGTAAACAAAAATTTTTTGCGGTCGTATAAAAACAAGCATTCTTAGAGTATTGCATGGCAATACATAGTCCCCTACTGGGTAAAAATTCATTATACTGGAACAAAATGCTAATTTGATCTATAACTTGTCATGGTGTAAACAAAAAGAAAATATCAAGTCAATATCTTCAAGCATGACTAAAAACAGTGTGGAAAACTGAATATATGAGTGAATTTTTTCAAGTCCAAGGACCATAACTCTGCACAAAATTTTCAGACTGAAACAAAAATTTGAACTTGATCTGTAACTTGTCATGATAAAACTATATACCAATTGTCAAACAATATCTTCAAGCATGCTGAAAAAAAGTGTGGGAAACCTATAACACTCTAACATTAGATATGCTTAATAGTTCTCTAAAATTAGATATGATGTAATACAATGTATATCTATTTTCGAATTACAATCAAATATAATCAATAGTTCCAAATATTTTTTCTTCATTTGTCCCAAACCCATATAGATTTGTAACTTATCTATAAAATATCAACAACTTTTATCTACACAATGTAATGTAATGAAATATATACCTTAATAAAAATAGATTATTATCTAATTAAAGGATTTCACTTAATAAAAAAAATATATATATATATATATACATCACAAAATTCCTCAAACAATTTACCAAAGAATGTCTTTTAAAAAATGAGTTATCTCCCTTTGTACAGATATATGGTTTAACATAGTACTCTAACATTAGTTATGGAGTTTTTTTATGGACCATAACTCTGGACTAAATCATCAGACCGGAACAAAATTCGAACTTGATCTATAACTTGTCATGATGAAACTATATACCAAATATCAAATCAATATCTTCAAGAATGAAGAAAAAAAGTGTGGAAAGCTGAGTTGCCGGACTGACGGATGGACAGACGGACAGAGTGCAAACCTAAAGTCCCCTTCGACTTCGTCGATAGGGGACTAATAAACCCCAAGAACCCAACCCAAAACAAACCTACATGAATAAACACTATGATATATTTGCTAGACAATCTTATTGGTTACAAGGCCTCTGATACCATAAGGGATTGAGTACATCATCCAGTGCTAGTTATTGAAATATATGGAACTGATTTTCAGGGGTATGGTACATATCTATAAGCTTGGACTGATGCACTTTAAACCAAAATTCAAGAACAACAGACATACAAGATTTATAAAATTAAAAGCACCAAAAGGGCAGAAAACAGCCAAATATCAATGTTGTTGGAACAAGTTGCGAAACAACTCTAGTATAATAACAATTTCACATTATATAATGGTATTTGCAATAAAGCTGTTTCACAGAGAATCAACCCAAGTTATTATAAAATACTGGTAACTGGGCAGAATGATGCCTCAAAAATCGTTGCAGTTTTGTCTTTCCAATTCCTGTTTTTTTTGTAAACCATCAATAAAAATCAAAACAAACTGTACATTGCTGGATCATTTACACTTCATAAAAATTCTTGTTATTTTTTTAAGCAGCCTTCCCTCCAAATGTATCATACTGCTCAATCCTCCATAAGATCCTATTACTTTAGCTTGGTATTGACCAATGAACCTTAAAAATGAGGTCATGGTCGGATGAAAATTGACCGACAGACATGTACACTTTACAATCATTCAATTCATGAATAAAGTTGACGTATTGATTGTAGTACTTGAGAAAAAAACGACAAAGCCAAACAATTTAGCAACTTAACAATGAAGATGGGATCAATGTTAAATATACCCTGGCTGACGGACATGTACACCTTACATTCATTCAATCATGCTTCAATATCTAAAAAACAGACAGAAACCTGAGAACTTAACGTCCATCAATGAACCCACTGATTTTCGAACTCGTCCAAGACATTGCTAATATAAACCTATGATATAAGTTTCATAAAAATCTGGCAAGAACTAAACAAATGAGAGCGCTAATGATGCAATTTTCCATATAATTAATGTTTCCAAGGGGCATAACTCTTTTAAAAGTAATTGATCAGCACTAATTTTCGAACTTGTCCAAGACATTGCTGATATAAACCTATGATATAAGTTTCATAGAAATCTGGTAAGAATTGTACACGTGAGAGCGCTAACAAGACCAGACGCCCGGATTTTCTATGTCCCCCGCAACGCATTGCGCGGGGGACAAAAATGGTAGCATATGCTATAAATGTTTTGCTTTGGGATACCATATGGCATATTTTGTTAATAGAGAACAAGTGAGAGGTTTAGCTAGCTATAAAACCAGGTTTAATTCGCATTTTCTACAGAAGGAAATGCCTGTACAAAGTCAGGAATATGACAGTTGTTTTCCATTCATTTGATGTGTTTCAGCTTTTGATTTTGCTATTTGATAAGGGACTTTCCGTTTTGAATTTTCCTTGGAGTTTTGTTTTTTTGTTATTTTACTTTTTATATAATAAGGCCATGTTTTTATATCAAAATATTCTAAAATCTTGAGATATTACAATTTTAGAAAATAACGCCCTGAAGATGTTCACTGGGCATATTTGAGTATTAATAAATTCAAATGTTATTTTAATTACAATACAAGATATCCATAAATTCTTTAAAATAATTAATAAAAAAAACAAGTATGGACACAACATTTATGCTTAAAACAGCTCTGAATTTGGATTGTGATTGAATATATGATACAGCATGGGTTTGTGACCCAAAATAAATGTGGTCAAAGAACTGAAAAATTTGAAATTGAACATTTACCTATTATGGTCCAATATCCAAATGCTAAGTACATTGCTAGAATCAGCATATCAAAGAACCCCAAGAATTCAATTTTTGATGAAATACTTCTTAGTTAAACCATTTCTGTTCAAATGGAAATAACTTAAACTTTATTGCCATGAACTAATCATGTTAATCTAAAATTAAATATGATTTAACCATAGACTCTAAAATTAGATATGATGTAAAGAGATATGATGTTATATTTATTTTTAAATTATAATCAAATATAAATAATAGTTTCTAATAAATCTGTCACTCCAATTATAATTGGGTGATTGCATTGAAAATTACCATATGTTTGTTATCTTATCACTTAGTGTATAAATCAAAATCAAACTTTATATATATAGTTGATAGTTCCCAATATTTGTTCTTTCATTTGTAACATACTAATATAGATCTGCAACTTATCTTATCTTAATTTTAACCTTTTACTTATAAATAATAGATTATCATCTAATGAATTTTCAAATCTGGAACCCCAAACAGGATCAAGTAAAATTAAAATTAACAGACACAACAAAACAATTGTATACATATATCACTCAGAAAATTAGTTTTTACAGAATAACAAACACACCATAAAATTCTTCAAACAATTTACCAAAGAATAGAAAAATTAATAATGAAAATCATGCTGGCAAATTGAAGGGTTATTTCCCCTTGAACAGAACTATGGTTTAACCTTTTAACAAAGTACTCTAACATTACGTATATAATTATTAGTAATTTCAAAATGTCTATCTCTTAAAAACCTATAAAACTTATCTGTAATTATCTTCAAAGTGTCTAATAATGAACAGTAAATTTCACCCTTCATTTATACAGTCCTACTAGTAAATTTCAAACTTTATATATACAGTCCTACAGATCTTTATCAGGAAACAGAAAATTTTCAAATAAATCTGTCACTCCAATTATAATTGTGAGATAAGACTTTTACCATATGCGTTACCTTAGTCATAATATGATAACAAGAGAGAAAATATTTAAAAACACCAATTTTGGATATTAAAAATGGCGATAACTCAAAAAGCAGAAATACTAAAATCTTGAAAATTGAACTCAACCTTCATTAAGTCCCAGGAAACAACATATTTAAATTTGAAAAAAAATTGTCAAAGCGTATTCATGTTATTGTGGAGACACTGTTTGGCAGCCGCCCGCCCGCTGTACATCCCCAAATTAACAACCGATATTTCCTTTGTAAACTTTGGTTAAAACAACTAGATATCATTGAGATGGGAGCCATCTCTGTGGGCCCCGCTGTGAATAATGTGTGGTAAAGAATTTGCATCTTTATCATTGGACATGGGGTTGTCAACTGAAACCGAAGTTTATGACCTTGACCTTTGACCTAGGAAGCTGTACATAAATTATGACATACCCTCTGGTGTTGGTTTATATACAAGTCAAGTATAAACTTTGAAATCATAACGGTTTTCAAGATATAGAGCTAACACGATCTTTACCATAAGACATGGGGTTGTCAACTAAAACCAAAGTTTTTGACCTTGACCTTTGACCTAGGAAGTTGTTCATAAATTATGACATACCCTCTGGTGTTGGTTTATATACAAGTCAAGTATAAACTTTGAAATCATAACGGTTTTCAAGATATAGAGCTAACACGATCTTTACCATAAGACATGGGGTTGTCAACTAAAACCAAAGTTTTTGACCTTGACCTTTGACCTAGGAAGTTGTACATACATTATGACACACCCTCTGGTGTTGGTTTATATACATGTCAAGTATAAACTTTGAAATCATAACGGTTCTCAAGATATAGAGCGGACACGATCTTTACCATAGGACATGGGGTTGTCAACTAAAACCAAAGTTTTTGACCTTGACCTTTGACCTAGGAAGTTGTACATACATTATGACACACCCTCTGGTGTTGGTTAATATACATGTCAAGTATAAACTTCGAAATCATAACAGTTTTCTAGATATAGAGCAGACACAATTTGCTACGGACGGATGGACGGACAGACTGATCACTATAGGGCGTCCGCCATTCGGCGGGGCCCTAATTAAAACAATAGAAAATAACCACATAAAAAAACCCAAAAACATAGCCCCACCCCTTACAAACAAAACAAAAGACAATGAAAAATTTTATGATGATCTTAATTGGCTACAGGGCTGATGGTACAATAAGGGAATTAATCCATCAACAGATGTTCCAATCTAGTGCTAGTTATTTGAAATGTATGGTCCTGATTTCCATTGGAATGGTACATTTTATAGAATAACATATGACTAAGTAATGCACTCAAAACCATAATTGAAGGAAGCCAAAAATATAAAATAATCTAAAATCAAAAGCACCAAAAGGGATTCAAAACATTTTGCCTCAAATGGGCAATAGGGAGAGCTCAACATTCTGAACATTTTTGTCGCAGTCAGATTAGCGGTTACAAAACAGACTTTAATTAAGTTTATTGGAACAAGTTGCTAACAACTAAGTATTAGAACATTTTCAACTTGTATAATATGAAATGTGTAATAAGATGTTTCACAACACTCAAATCAAGCCATTAACAAAGCAATGATAATTGGACGGATACAATTGTACATTTATTTTTTATAAAACCGTCAATGAAAATCAAAACAAACTGCAAACTTTGTTCAGACTTTACACTTGATTACAATTGTTGGTATTTTTTATCAGTCTTCCCTCTACATGAATCATTCGGCTAAGCCATCCCTAAATAACAGCTTTTGATGAAGCTTCTGGAAGTTTTTTGGTAAATTATCCGTTGTTTGCTTAATGTCCAGTGGCAAATATCAATGCATATACAGGAAAAGTCACTTTGGCATAGTTAGATATAATAAATGTTTGAGAAACTTTATGCAAATGAAAAACACATCTAACAATAATTATTCTAACAATCATAATAAAATCAGTATATGCACATGCCAAGATAGACAAAAAAGTTATTGTATCATATGACCATGTTGCTAAAGTTTCTATTTTAAGATAACATCAAGATAACTATGTTTTATGTTAAATGACTTTAAATATTTCTTATAGTTGCTAACGTATAGGTCTAAAGGGGTCTTTACTGCCTGTTGTATATGGATTCAGGATTCAGGACTTTACTTCATGTGGTTTATGTATTCAGGCCTGGTAAATGTAGAGGTTCAGAGGGTTTTTAACTTCATGTGGTATATGTATTCAGGCCTGGTTAATGTAGAGGTTCAGAGGGGACGTTACTTAATGCGGTACATGTATTCAGGCCTGGTTAATGTAGAGGTTCAGAGAGGACGTTACTTCATGTGTTATATGTATTCAGGCTTGGTTAGCGTAGAGGTTCAGAGGGGATGTTACTTCATGTGGTATATGTATTCAGGCCTGGGTAATGTAGAGGTTCTGAAAAGGACCTTACTTCCTGTGGTTTATGTATTCAGGCTTGGTTAATGTAGAGGTTCAGAGGGGACTTCACTTCCTGTAGTATATGTATTCAGGCCTGGTGAATGTACAGGTTCAGAGGGGACTTTACTTCATGTGGTTTATGTATTCAGGCCTGGTAAATGTAGAGGTTCAGAGGGTTTTTAACTTCATGTTCTTTATGTATTCAGGCCTGGTTAATGTAGAGGTTCAGAGGGGACTTCACTTCCTGTAGTATATGTATTCAGGCCTGGTGAATGTACAGGTTCAGAGGGGACTTTACTTCATGTGGTTTATGTATTCAGGCCTGGTAAATGTAGAGGTTCAGAGGGTTTTTAACTTCATGTGGTTTATGTATTTAGGCCTGGTTAATGTAGAGGTTCAGAGGGGCCTTTATTTCTCGTGGTATATGTATTCAGGCCTGGATAATGAAGAGGTTCAGAGGGGCCTTTCCTTCATGTTGTATACAAATTCAGGCTGGTAAATGAAGAGGTTTAGATGAGTCTTTACTTCCTGTGGTATATGCATTCAGATATGCTTAATGCAGAGGTTCAGAAAAACCTTAACTTCATGTGGTGTATGTATTCAGGCCTGTTTAATGTAGAGGTTCTGAAGGGACCTTACTTCCTGTGGTTTATGTATTCAGGCTTGGTTAATGTAGAGGTTCAGAGGGGACTTTACTTCCTGTGGTATATGTATTCAGGCCTGGTTAATGTAGAGGTTCAGAGGGGACTTTACTTCATGTGGTTTATGTATTCAGGCCTGGTAAATGTAGAGGTTCAGAGGGTTTTTAACTTCATGTTCTTTATGTATTCAGGCCTGGTTAATGTAGAGGTTCAGACGGGACGTTACTTCATGTGGTATATGTATTCAGGCCTGGTTAATGTAGAGGTTCAGAGGGGCCTTTATTTCTCGTGGTATATGTATTCAGGCCTGGATAATGAAGAGGTTCATCTTGGTTGGCAGGCGGAGTCATCGGACACATATTTTTAACTAGATACCCCAATGATGATTGTAGCAATTTTTGTTTAAATT
The DNA here is from genome assembly GCA_017311375.1 of Mytilus coruscus. Lineage (NCBI taxonomy): Eukaryota > Metazoa > Mollusca > Bivalvia > Mytilida > Mytilidae > Mytilus > Mytilus coruscus. The sequence continues at coordinate 77,463,652 of CM029599.1, read as the reverse complement.
TGGCCCAGTAATTTTCAGAGGAGAAGATTTTTGCAAAAGTTAACAGACGACGGCATCAACAACGATGACGGATGCCAAGTGATGAGAAGAGCTCACTTAGCCACTGTTCTTATAGTTGAGGGACACTGTCAGTTATACTAGTAATGAACTGACATGGTATCAGCTAAAACCTATCAGACAAACTGCTACTGATGATACATTGCCATGCAGATACATAATATTTACATGCATCAGGCAAAATCTCACCTGATGTTAATGATGCTAAATGTTGTCATACAGATCACAACCACAAAACATCTACCATCATCAATAAGTGACAAATATATGATATTTACATGCACTGATGTGTTTTGTAGGTAACTTAAAAGTGTTAATTATATCATTGTAGACTGTCTATAAATACATAACAGGCATATTTTCCTTCCTGATATCATTTAGTAATTTGATCACACCCTGCCCTGACAAGTCTTGTGACTCTAGCCAACCCATAGCTTTGCTCACAATAAACTTCCATTCAACGTCACGCTTCTGAAGGAATTTCTGCAGGAACACTATAACATAGGCTGTGCACCATACATCCAACTAAAACAGTAAAAGACATAAAATAAAATGCTTCGCTGAGCGCAGCCTGATACGACCGCAGAGGTCGAACCCTAAACAGTTGGGGCAAATTTGGACACAATATTCAAGCTTGATCCTGTCTGAATTTGGATTTTGATCAAATTTTTGACATAATATAGATTTCTGACACAAAATAAATGTGGTCAAAGATCTTACAAATCTATTGCGCAATACTGTGCAATTGAAGATTTCTTCTTAAAACTTTTCAAAAATTCAAAAATTTGAAAAATTTTGAAAAAAAAATCAAACCCCCAACTTTTGAAATTCCCCTTGGAGCAAAAACCCCAAAACTCGATCCCAGCCTTTTCTTTATAGTATGGAACCTTGTAGTACAATTTCAGAGAGATCCATACACTTAAACACAAGTTATTGTCTGAAAACTAGAAAAATGCTTGTTTTTGGCCCCTAATTCCTACATATTTGGGCAATTAACCCCAAACTCAATCCTAGCCTTCCCTTTGTGATATGGTACCTTGCAGTACAATGTCAGAGAGATCCATACACTTACACACAAGTTATTGTCTGGAAACTAGAAAAATGCTTGTTTTTGGCTCCTTTTTGGCCCTTAATTCCTAAACTGTTGGCCCCATAACCCCTAAAATAAATCCCAATCTTCTACTTGTGGTATTAAACATTGTTGTACAATTTCAGAGCAATCGAAATACTTATACACAAGTTATTATCCTGAAACTAGAAAAATGCTTGTTTTGGCCCTTTTTTGGCCCCTAATTCCTACATATTTGGGCAATTAACCCCAAACTCAATCCTAGCCTTCCCTTTGTGATATGGTACCTTGCAGTACAATGTCAGAGAGATCCATACACTTACACACAAGTTATTGTCTGGAAACTAGAAAAATGCTTGTTTTTGGCCCCTTTTTGGTCCTTAATTCCTAAACTGTTGGCCCCATAATCTCTAAAATATATCCCAACCTTCTACTTGTGGTATTAAACATTGTCGTACAATTTCAGAGCAATAGAAATACTTATACACAAGTTATTATCCTGAAACTAGAAAAAATGCTTGTTTTGGCCCCTTTAGGGTTGGGACCATCATCCTCAAAATCAATCCCAATCTTCCTTTTGTGATATTGAACCTTCTTAAAAAATTTCATAGAGATCCATTCACTTAAACTAAAGTTATTGTCCGGAAACCAATGTGTCTTCGGACGACAACGACATCATAACATTATACGATCCCAAAAAATTTTTTGCGGTCGTATAATTATAAACAGCCTCTCCACCTGTTAGACAGCAATGCTTTGTACAAAAAAGAATAATTGATAAGGATAAGAAATATTTAAAAATAAATTGAGAATGTGTCCATGGGACACAGATTATGTCCCCGCTTGTATATAACTTTATAAAGGGGCATAACTCCAGAATGGTAGAAGTGACGCCATCAAAATTCGAACTTGATCTGTGTTTTGTGGTAATAAGCATTGTGTATAAGTTTCATGAAATTTGGTCGAGGCAAACTAAAGTCAGAGAAAGGAAACCAATTTTGGAACGAACGTAGGGACAGACGGACAAGGGTAACACTTTATGCCCCTTCAGATGACGCGGGGCATAAAAATAGTCTTTAGAAAATTTGCAATTGGACACTTACTTATTATGGTCCAATATCCAAAATCTAAATACATGGTTAGAAACAGCATATCAAAGAACCCCAAGAATTCATTTTTTTATGAAATCAAACAAAGTTTAATTTTGGACCCTTTGAACCTCAATTTGAATCATTTCATAACGGGGCCAAACATCCATAATCTAAATACACGGTTAAATTCAGCATATCAAAGAACCCCATAGATTCAATTTTTGTTGAAATCAAACATAGTTTAATTTTGGACCCTGATTTGGACCAACTTAAAAACTGGGCCCAAAATTAAAAATCTAAATACAGGTTTAGATTCAGCATATCAAAGAAACCCTTGAATTCAATTTTTGTTAAAATCAAACTAAGTTTAATTTGGCCTGTTTGGACCTTAATGTGGACCAATTTGAAAACCAGTCCCAAAATCAAATATCTAAATAAATGGTTAGAAACAGCATATCAAAGAACCCCAAGAATTCCTTTTTTTTTCAATCAAACAAAGTTTAATTTTGGACCATTTGGACCTTAATGTAGACCAATTTGAAAAACGGGCCCAAAATTAAAAATCTAAATACAGGTTCAGATTCAGCATATCAAAGAATCCCAAGAATTCAATTTTTGTTGAAATCAAACAAAGTTTAATTTTGACCCTTTGGACCACAATGTGGACCAATTTGATAATTAGGCCCACAATCAAAAATCTAAATACACGGTTAGATTAGCATATGTAAGAACCCCAAGAATTCCATACTTTGAATTAAACCCCATTGAAATTGGTTAAGAAATAAGCTATACAAAGTATTAGAAAAGTATTGTTTTTGGCCCCTTTTTCCTAAATATTAAGGGCCATTACCCCCAAAATCATATTGGATAACAGGTGGGATCATCAGAGGCATTTTTAAACTAGATACTCGAAGGATGATTTAGGTAAAGTTTAGTTCAAATTGGCCCAGAAGTTTCAGAGGAGAAATTTTTTGTAAAAGTTAAAGTGAGGAGAATAGCCAATAAAATAAAAGAACAGAGTTCCAATGTCCCCTGCATTGCACATATTTTATCTATCCAAGGTACTAGTGCAATAACTAAAAAAAAAAAACTCTTTTTTTCGTTCTTTAAAACTTTTTATTAATATCTTAGAGAAATGAAGGCTTCAGAGCAAATGCAGTGTGATTTCCATTATAATAAATATTTCCAAGGGGCATAACTCGTTAAAAATATTTGATCAGCTCTTATTTTCAAAAGTGTCAAAGACATTGCCGATATAAACCTTTGATATAAGTTTCATAAAAATCTCACAAGAATTGAACACATGACAGCACTAACGATGCAATTTTCCATATAACTATGTGTCCAAGGGGCATAATTCTTTTAAAAATAATTGTTCGGCACTGATTTTCGAATTCGTCCAAGACATTGCTAAACTAAACCTATGATATGAGTTTCACAAAAATCTGGCAAGAATTGTACACAAGAGAGCGCTAACAAGAACAGACGGACGGATGCCCGATATTTCTATGTCCCCGCAATGCGTTGCGCAGGGGACAAAAAAAAAAGAAGATAGGATTTCAAACTTGTACAATATCTGTATTGATTTTTACAATGAATGAGTTTTAACATATTAAAGGAGGGTCAAGATATCTAAAAAGGTTCTTAAAACTAGAGGCGCTCACCTTGGTCTATGTGCATATTCAACAAAGGACACTCTCCAACATTGCAGACGAGAATAGAATTCATGACAAAAATCTCTGTTTTGTTGATCTTGTATTGCATATCATTTAGTCTGTTTAGTTTCTCTCTATCTTCTTTAGTTTTTGCTCAAAACACAAAAGAGAGTAAAAAAAAAATCCTCATTTAAGGGCAATCACTCCTAAAAAGAGTGTCAGTCTTCTAACTATATTGGCAAAATTTGATTTGTAAGTAGATCTTGCCTTGCTGATAATTTTTGTGATTTAAAGTGTCTATTTATTTATTCTAAATTTTAAAATATAAGGCAAAACGCAAAAAAATGGTAAAAATCGTCATTAAAGGGCAATAACTACAATAAGGACTGGTCAGACGATTTCCTCCATATCGTCTTAATTGTAGATCTTGTCCTGCCCATCATTTTTGCTTATTCAAGTTTCTATCTATCTATTATAATTTTTAAGATATAAGGCAAAAATGCTAAAAAATTGGTAAAAATCGTCATCAAAGGGCAATAACTCTAATAAGGAGATGGCTGACGATTTCCATCATGTAGACTTATTTGTAGAACCTGTCTTGCTAATCGTTTTTGCAATTTAAAGTATCTCTATCTATTATAGTTTTCAAGATAATAGGCAAAAATGAAAAAAAATTGTAAAATTTGTCTTTTAAGGGCAATAACTCCTATAAGAAGTTGTCTGAAAGTTTTGACATGTATGGACAATTGTTAGAGCTCAACAATCTGAACATTTCTGCTCTGTCAGTTTTTCTCTTTGTATTAACGGTTTTCAAAATAATAGACAAAACTTGCATTTTATCCCTATGTTCTATTATTAGCCATGATGGCCATCTTGGTTGTCATTGGACAATTTTTAAAATCAGATTCCCCAATGATGATTGTGGGCAAAGTTGAATAAATTTGGTCCAGTAGTTTCAGAGAAGAAGATTTTTGTAAAAGTTAATGGATGACGACGACGACGGATACCTAGTGATAAAAGCTCACTTGGCCCTTTCGGCCAGGTGAGCTAAAAAAAAAAAAAAGAGATAGGATTTCACACTTGTACAATATTTGTATTGATTCTTACAATAAATGAGTTTTAACATATTAAAGAAGGAATAATAAAATAAAAATACCTTGTAACTTTTGTAACTTTTAAATTTCTGAAAATTTTCTTCATTTGTTCCTAAGAACTTCACTAAATCTTCTGAATACTTCCATGGTCCATCATACTGCTGCAGATCAACTAAATTCATCATAATATCACCTAAATTAGAAAAACAAGAAGTTGAATTAAAGTTGTCTTCACTTGGTTCTCCGCAAAAGAGGCATAAAATGCCTTATCCCTTAATTTAACATGGAAACTGTTCTCTTGTTATCTGGAAGTTATCCAGCCAGAGAAATGTTTCAACATACCCAGTAGAAATCGAGCCAGAGAAATGTTTCAACATACCCAGTAGAAATCCAGCAGAGAAATGTTTCAACATACCCAGTAGAAATCCAGCCACAGAAATGTTTCAACATACCCAGTGGAAATCCAGCCAGAGAAATGTTTCAACATACCCAGTAGAAATCAAGCAGAGAAATGTTTCAACATACCCAGTAGAAATCCAGCCAGCGAAATGTTTCAACATGCCCAGTAGATATCCAGCCATAGAAATGTTTCAACATACCCAGTAGATATCAAGCCAGAGAAATGTTTCAACATACCAAGTAGATATCCAGCCAGAGAAATGTTTCAACATACCCAGTAGAAATCCAGCAGAGAAATGTTTCAACATACCCAGTAGAAATCAAGCAGAGAAATGTTTCAACATACCCAGTAGAAATCCAGCCACAGAAATGTTTTAACATACCTAGTAGAAATCCAGCCAGAGAAACATTTTAACATACCCAGTAGAAATCCAGCCACAGAAATATTTCAACATACCCAGTAGATATCCAGCCAGAGAAATGTTTCAACATACCCAGTAGATATCCAGCAGAGAAATGTTTCAACATACCCAGTAGAAATCAAGCAGAGAAATGTTTTAACATACCCAGTAGAAATCAAGCAGAGAAATGTTTCAACATACCCAGTAGAAATCAAGCAGAGAAATGTTTTAACATAACCAGTAGAAATCCAGCCACAGAAATGTTTTAACATACCTAGTAGAAATCCAGCCAGAGAAACGTTTTAACATACCCAGTGGAAATCCAGCAGAGAAATGTTTCAACATACCCAGTAGAAATCCAGCCAGAGAAATGTTTCAACATACCCAGTAGAAATCCAGCAGAGAAATGTTTCAACATACCCAGTAGAAATCCAGCCAGAGAAATGTTTCAACATACCCAGTAGAAATCCAGCCAGAGAAATGTTTCAACATACCAAGTAGATATCCAGCAGAGAAATGTTTCAACATACCCAGTAGAAATCAAGCCAGTGAAATGTTTCAACATACCAAGTAGATATCCAGCAGAGAAATGTTTCAACATACCCAGTAGAAATCAAGCCACAGAAATGTTTCAACATACCCAGTAGATATCCAGCCATAGAAATGTTTCAACATACCCAGTAGATATCAAGCCAGAGAAATGTTTCAACATACCCAGTAGATATCCAGCCAGAGAAATGTTTCAACATACCCAGTAGATATCCAGCAGAGAAATGTTTCAACATACCCAGTAGAAATCAAGCAGAGAAATGTTTCAACATACCCAGTAGAAATCAAGCAGAGAAATGTTTTAACATTACCAGTAGAAATCCAGCCACAGAAATGTTTTAACATACCTAGTAGAAATCCAGCCAGAGAAACGTTTTAACATACCCAGTAGAAATCCAGCCACAGAAATGTTTCAACATACCCAGTAGAAATCCAGCCAGAGAAATGTTTCAACATACCCAGTGGATATCCAGCACAGAAATGTTTCAACATACCCAGTAGATATCAAGCCAGAGAAATGTTTCAACATACCCAGTAGAAATCCAGCCAGAGAAATGTTTCAACATACCCAGTAGAAATCCAGCCACAGAAATGTTTCAACATACCAAGTAGATATTCAGCACAGAAATGTTTCAACATACCCAGTAGAAATCAAGCCACAGAAATGTTTCAACATACCCAGTAGAAATCCAGCCAGAGAAATGTTTCAACATACCAAGTAGATATCCAGCAGAGAAATGTTTCAAGATACCCAGTAGAAATCAAGCCAGAGAAATGTTTCAACATACCCAGTAGATATCCAGCCAGAGAAATGTTTCAACATACCCAGTATATATCAAGCCAGCGAAATGTTTCAACATACCCAGTAGATATCCAGCCAGAGAGATGTTTCAACATACCCAGTAGATATCCAGCAGAGAAATGTTTCAACATACCCAGTAGAAATCAAGCAAAGAAATGTTTCAACATACCCAGTAGAAATCAAGCAGAGAAATGTTTTAACATATCCAGTAGAAATCCAGCCACAGAAATGTTTTAACGTACCTAGTAGAAATCCAGCCAGAGAAACGTTTTAACATACCCAGTAGATATCCAGCCACAGAAATGTTTCAACATACCCAGTAGAAATCCAGCCACAGAAATGTTTCAACATACCCAGTAGATATCCAGCAGAGAAATGTTTCAACATACCCAGTAGATATCCAGCAGAGAAATGTTTCAACATACCCAGTAGATATCCAGCCAGAGAAATGTTTTAACATACCCAGTAGAAATCCAGCCAGAGAAATGTTTCAACATACCCAGTAGAAATCAAGCAGAGAAATGTTTCAACATACCCAGTAGAAATCAAGCCAGAGAAATGTTTCAACATACCCAGTAGAAATCCAGCCACAGAAATTTTCAACATACCCAGTAGAAATCCAGCCAGAGAAATGTTTCAACATACCCAGTAGAAATCCAGCCAGAGAAATGTTTCAACATACCTAGTAGAAATCCAGCCAGAGAAATGTTTCAACATATCCAGTAGAAATCCAGCCAGAGAAATGTTTCAACATACCAAGTAGAAATCAAGCAGAGAAATGTTTCAACATACCCAGTAGAAATCAAGCAGAGAAATGTTTTAACATACCCAGTAGAAATCCAGCCAGAGAAATGTTTCAACATACCCAGTAGAAATCCAGCAGAGAAATGTTTCAACATACCCAGTAGAAATCCAGTAGAGAAATGTTTCAATATACCCAGTAGAAATCCAGCAGAGAAATGTTTCAACATACTCAGTAGAAATCAAGATATTGGTCGGGAATCGATATACTGGTCTGAAATCGATGAATGTGTATCTCTTTTATTGTTATAAAGTGATATGTTTTTGTCTCTTTGCTATGAATAAACTTTCTGAAAGAACAATGAAATGTCACTTTCCTTTACGCACATAGTATGGATGTATTCTTTTATCAAGTAAGTGTTGACAAAGTTTAAATGTGCCATTACCATTTGAATTTGGAAAACATTCAAGATGGACATTTAAGGTGTTTAGAGCAGCAAATATGAAGAAAGAAACACAACACAATCCTTTCATAACAGAAGTTAATATGTTTTCTCAGATTTGAGAAAATTTAGGTTACCTTTCATTTTCATCTTATTTTGAGCTTTTTCTCTGAGAGGGCAAACAAAAGATGCAGCGACTCTTTTCACAAAAAATCTTACAATTCAAATTGATCGTAAGTTATACTGAAATGTGTATGACTTACAAGTATTTTTACTCTTAAGTATTTTGTGAAATAGCCTCCAGATTGTTTGAGTTGCTCACTTAATACTTACTTTAGGCATAACCAAGTTCATTAATGTATGATTACTGTTAATTGATTATAAAACATGCTAATCATTTTTATATAATCTAGAACAATGTATACCTGTGTTTAAAGTTATTGCAAATGGCTGATATTTTTGTTCGAGCATATTGTTTTTCTTAAATTGTCTAACATTTCGTACCGATATAACATGTTACTTTTATTATTCTTCCCTTAGTTTATTTATTTTGAATTTACATTGTATCATAGGTCAAATTTATTTGTTCAGTGTATGTTCAATGGTGTTACTATGTCCTTTGATTGAGTTAAGCTATTTCAGTTGATATTTTATAGTGTGTCTTTCTATGTTGTGATGTTACACTATTGTTTCAGAAAAAGAGTGAAGGTTTGGTACCATTAAAACGTTTAAACCCGCTGCATTTGTTTGCACCTGTCCTAAGTCAGGAATCTGATGTTCAGTAGTTGTCGTTTGTTGATGTGGTTCATAAGTGTTTCTCGTTTCGTTTTTATATAGATTAGACCGTTGGTTTTCCCGTTTGAATGGTTTTACACTAGTAATTTTGGGGCCCTTTATAGCTTACTGTTCGGTGTGAGCCTAGGCTCCGTGTTGAAGACCGTACTTTGACCTATAATGGTTTGCATTTATAAATTTTGACTTGGATGGAGAGTTGTCTCATTGGCACTCATACCACATCTTCTTATATCTACTCATTAATTAGAATGGAAATCAAAGATCATCTCCATTAAACACTTGTGGATAAAGTATGTCATATATCAATACAAAGGTCAATAACCATACATTTTATTACATGTGTATTGTCAGATTAACTCTGCAATCCATCTTAATCCCTGAGGTCGTGTTTTGACATGTGTGTATTGGTTCAAACTGGTGCATTACATTTGTGCTCATAACCATTACATTTGTAAATCATTATGTTTGCAAGCAGCTTTTGATTAAATTTACGCACATTCATTTTACAGGTAAACACATGTAAATTTAGGTAAACACTAGTAAAGTACACTTATTTAATCATTATACTATTTACAAGTAACCCTCCTGTTAGTCTTAGTCCCCTGCTCACAAATTAAGAGGTGGAAGTTGGTGGTATTTTCCAAACTATTCCATCAGATACTTCTTTTATATTTCTTACTTCTACGTACAACTGCTGGTGTATCAAGCATTCTTAGTTTGGAAACAGAAAGCTATCATGACTCTGTAATATTGGCAATTAAGTTACATGTATGCCTTAAGCAATTACAGGATTCTCATGATCACTTAATATATTACAATAGGCCAACTAAAATTACTAAGTAGATTTTCATCCAACTTATAGAAAAAACTGGGGCGGGAAGGAGGATTTTATTTTTCTTATTTTATTTCCTCTGAAACTCTTTCATAATGTGTTCTTCATGTTAGGGTAATTAAAATAGCTTATATATAAAGAATTCTGCATCCTTTTTTCAACTATTTCCAAATTCTGAAATATTATTTCTGATTGGCAAGCACTATTCTATTGCTTAAAGGGAAAATTCGCGATTTTCACTTATCATCTTATTATGTTCATAATACCATAAAAACATATTCACCAAGTTTTATTTTGATATGAAAAGTAATAAAGAAGAAAATTGGGAATTATTAATTTTATTTATCCAAACTTCCAGACTTTTGTGACGTAGTTTAAGTCTTTTGCATGCCGGGAGTGAAATTAATCTCATTTAAGTCTTGTTCGTTAACCATCTAATAACGCGATTTAAAGCGCATCGACGACTTTCGTGTAGCTATTAACCAACTAAAAATAGGTGATAGCCATGCAACTTTTAAAATTAGATTGTAGGATTTATGTTTTAACGATTTTGATACAATTTTAGTAATAAAAGTAAATCATACAATAAAACATTTTATGATTTTTTCCAGACAAATACTTTAAACAAACATAGGAAACTGACATGATCGATAGTGTATTAAAAGTACTTGTTTGTATTGACCTTTTTGCTTCAGTTCAGCAAATATTACTTGTACTGTGGAAATAGAATGTGTATTGTTATGTGACACTTAGTGAATGTTGAATTTGTGGTTAAACTCGAGGTAATCAAAAGATTAGCATTCTGTAATTGTAATCTTTTGATCTTCATTCAGTGAATTGTAGCCGTCACGGTTTACCGTTCCAGGTGTGAACAACATTTCGTATGAATGATAAACGGGAGTGCTGGTTTTAGACACAAATAAAATGCTCCGCAGAGTTCAGCTTGATACGACCGCAGAGGTCGAACCCTGAATAGTTGGGGCAAGTATGGACACAACATTCAAGCTTGATACAGCTCTAAATTTGGATTGTGATTAAATATTTGACACAGCATAGGTTTCTGACACAGAATGAATGTGGTCTAAGAACTTAAAAATTTTAAATTGGACATTCACCTATTATGGTCCAATATCCAAAATCTAAATACATGGTTAGATTCAGCATATCAAAGAACCCCAAGAGTTTAAATTTTGATGAAATCAAACAAAGTTTAATTTTGGACCCTTTTGACCTCAATGTGGGCAAAGTTGATAACGGGGCCCAAAAATCAAAAATCTAATTACATGGTTAGATTCAGCATATCAAAGAACCCCATATATTCAATTTTGTTGAAATCAAACAAAGTTTAATTTTGGACCCTGATTTGGACAAACTTGAAAACTGGGCCCATAATCAAAATCTAAATACATGTTTAGATTCAGCATATCAAAGAACCCTAAGAATTCAATTTTGTTAAAATCAAACTAAGTTTAATTTTGGACCCTTTGGACCTTAATGTAGACCAATTTGAAAACGGGACTTAAAATTAAGAATCTAAATACACAGTTAGATTCGGCATATCAAAGAACCCCAATAATTCAATTTTTGATGAAATCAAACAAAGTTTAATTTTGGACCCTTTTGACCTCGATGTGGACAAAGTTGATAACGGGCCCAAAAATCAAAATCTAAATACATGGTTAGATTCAGCATATCAAAGAACCCCATATATTCAATTTTGTTGAAATCAAACAAAGTTTAATTTTGGACCCCGATTTGGACCAACTTGAAAACTGGGCCCATAATAAAAATCTAAATACATGTTTAGATTCAGCATATCAAAGAACCCTAAGAATTCAATTTTGTTAAAATCAAACTAAGTTTAATTTTGGACCCTTTGGACCTTAATGTAGACCAATTTGAAAACGGGACCAAAATTAAGAATCTAAATACGGTTAGATTCGGCATATCAAAGAACCCCAATAATTCAATTTTGATGAAATCAAACTAAGTTTAATTTTGAACCCTTTGGACCTCAATGTGGACCAATTTAAAACGGGCCCAAAATCCAAAAACTTAATAAACGGTTAGATTCAGCATATTAAAGAACCCCAAGAGTTCAAGAATAAAACCCCATTGAAATTGGTCAAGAAATAAGCAATTTATACAAAGTATCTTCTTTTGCACAATACTGTGCAATTGAATATTCTTGCAATTGCGCAATACTGTGCAATTGAATATTTCTTGCTATTGCGCAATACTGTACAATTGACAATTTCTTGCTATTGCCCAATATTGTGCTATTGGATATTTCTTGCTATTGCGCAATACTGTGCAATTGAAGATTTCTTGCTATTGCGCAATACTGTGCAATTGAAAATGTCTTGCTATTGCATAATATTTATTATATAATAATTTACACATCTAGTTTGGTGTGTATCTCCTGCCATATCATTATTATTTGCTTTTAAATATAAATCAGAAATAACCAACTTAAAATGGAAAATTTTAAAGAAAAAAAGGAAAAAAAAAAAAAAAAATCCCCCAAATTTTTGAACCCCTTATGATTCATCACCCCAAACTCAATCCCAGCCTTCCCTTTGAGGTATGGTACCTTGCAGTACAATTTCAGAGAGATCCATACACTTGAACACAAGTTATTGTCTGGAAACTAGAAAATGCTTATTTTGGCCCCTTTTGGCCCCTAATTCCTAAACGTTTCAGGCAATTATAACTCAATTCCAGCTTTCCCTTTGTGATATGGAACCTTGTAGTACAATTTCAGAAAGATCCATACACTTACACACAAGCTATTGTCATAAAACTAGAAAAATGCTTGTTTTTTGCCCTTTTGGCCCCTAATTCCTAAAATTTTGAGGCAATTACCCCAAAAATCAATCCCAGCATTCCCTTTGTGATATGGAACCTTGTGGTACAAAGTCAGAGATCCATACACTAACACACAAGTTATGTCTGGAAGTTACAAAATGCTTATTTTGGCCCTAATTCCTTAACTGTTGGTACCATAACCCCAAAATCAATCCCAACCTTCCTTTTGTGATATTGAACCTTATGGTAAAATTTCATAGAGATCCATTCACTTAAACTAAAGTTAGAGTGCAAAGCGAATGCGTCTTCAGGCGCACGACGACGCCAACGTCATACCAATATCGACCGCAAAATTTTTGCGGTCGATAAAATATAAAAAAAAATTAAAATTAATTTAGTGGAGTAATTAAGTCGCACAATAACTGGATAGTCGTTGTATATTTTTATATTTTGCATAAGCTCACTTTTAAATGAATTATGACCGCCGATACTTTTGTAACGATGAAATACTGAATTAATTTAATTGAATAAATTTATAAATAATAATAGCCTTCTGAACACGAGTGTATGAACTAAAAATTGTGCTATTTTAAATTAGAATCGGTAACTTTGAATATCTGAAACAGATCATTACCAATTGCAATTATAGAATTTAGTCCATCCAAAACGATCTTTATTTACATATTCAGGAATTAATGTTCTCATCAAAATATTTTAAATCTCACAACGCATAAATACTTCAGCTATTTGAAAAAAAAATTGACAAAAAATTTAAGGATCTTCTTGGAATGGAATCGAAAAATTACGAACAAATATTCTTTTCAGGTGTGAAAAACATCAACAAAATTTATACATACATGTAATCGGGAATGTCCCTATTAAAATAGTCTTCGTCTCACAACGTATAATACTTTAGCTATTTGACCAACGATGTTTAAAAAAAAAGACCGAACCAATTTGATGTCATCTTTCCCTATTTTTGTATATAATTATAAGTCTGTTTTAACTGGCAAGAATACCCCTAAAGCGGACAAGCAGTTCATTCTTTAAAGGAGTATGGCCACGAAGTGCCGATATTGGCCCTGTGAGGTGACAAAAAATAAAAGAGAAATAAGGTGGATCCTTTATAGCTAAAACATATCTACGTATATCGTTATTTGTTATCATAGTATAAAATCATATATTAGTGACGTCATAAATGTGACGTATTACCCGGAATCAAACAGGAACGCTCAAAATGTTTAAATTCTTAAAGAATTTCACACTTCCTGGTTAAATTTTGCATTGGCCACAGGCCTCGACCACAGTAATTTTACTCTTATTTTGATTGTTTGACACTATGACTCAGTTTGCAACAATATTTAGCGTGGTCGAGGCCTGTGGCCACATTGAAAATTTAACTTTTGCTAACAAGGAAATCCTGATTCAACGCCGCCATTTCCAGTACGATAGATTCTGTGACGAAATAACTGTACCAAGAACTTGTACAATTGTTACAAATAGAATAAATTCTATAATTTATTACTTTCTTATTTATAACAAACAAAAAAAGAAGAAAATGAAATAACAAGTCTTTGTTTTTAGCGAAGCTTCGTTAACCGCCGATTCGGCGAGGATTTTAAACACGGATAGATACGTCCTCATAACTGTTTTTATTAGAAAACAAGACCAATTGGTGGAAATAAAAATTATGAATTTGCAAATTATTTTAAAGTTCATTTCCACGTCATTTAGTAATAATTAGCCCGGTCTGTGCTATGCAAACAAAAGTATGACAGTTTTAAATTCGAGCCGTAGTTTTTTCCGTAAAATTATACATCCAGCAGATCGATATGGGTGTCAAAATAACAATTTAGGTAATACAAATTTCCTTTTAGATACACGTATTTTGATTTTTGAAGACGAAATCGTCGAAATGTAACCTTCGTGGAATGTAATCTCATGTTGACGCTTTGATGAAGTGCTTTCTTTCACGTCCGCATTTTCTATCACGTATGGCATGCCAAGTTAACATTTTACATAATTACTCCGGATGGTGTAAATAAATTACAGAACTATGAACAATAACATACACATAGAAAATCGTAGGACATAAGAAGAAACCACGTGAGAATTTTGATACCATATTGCACAGTGGTTAAATAAGCTTTTAATATTTCTTTAATTAAAATAGAAATTACGACGCCATGAGAGCTAGGGCATGGTGTATACTGTCCGTGACATTCAACCAGAACAAATATTTGTTTTCAATGAAAACTAAAATAAAGATGAAACAAAACTATCCGACAGAATCATATAGCTTGGGTAACTTCAAATAAATATCTGATATTGACGCGGGATAGCATGCATAATTGGTCAGAATGCATACAAGGAGCAATTGTTTATTTGTTCCCTTTTAAATTTGAGTGAGACTATGTTACAAGCGACCAACTAAAATGGCTGCTTACTATGAATGAATTATCTATGAGATAACTTTATATTTCTGATTTTTCGTTTCTTGTGGTGGCCCGAGGTTCGTCTTCAATCTGTAGTTACCTGTTTTTATATTTTTTTATTGCTGTTTTTTTTTTGTCGCCTCTATATGTTCATAGTGTTGTATGATTTTATTGGTCTTATGATTCTTTATTGCCCCCCCCCCTCTTTTTTGGAGAATTTTCTCTTATGTGCAATGACAACACATGCAATTTCTTGTTTCCTGTTTGAAATAGATTGAAGTATTTGCCACTGGACGTTCGTCAAACAACTATCAATTATATCTCCTCTAAACTTACAGTACAATAATGACTTTTAACATAATAAGATAAATGATTACAGATTTTAAAATATTTTGAGAAGATATTTACGCATTTATTATTTTATTTTTGGGAAAAAAGAAAAAAAGGATATTTAATATCAAACATTGTCAAAGAAACACCATTTTACTACATGAGTTGTTTGTCTCATGATGATGGATGGCTGTTTATCGTCCAGCGGCAAGTTAGATGTATATTCTGGACGAAAATATGTAATTTGCGCACATTGCCTCTATACTGTGGTATCTAGGGTATACAAGACACAATCTTGACATCACACATGGAGTCCAGAATTGATGAGCTTCTCTTGAAGATGCAGCATTTATCCCACATGCCATGGACGAAAGTGGCATTGAGCAAAGTGTAGTTGAAGAAAAGAATATTAATTTTATCATTGTTAGGTAGCTGTCACATTGACGTTTATCTCAGTATTCCTCTTGCTCGTCTTTTTGAAACCTATTTGTTTATATTGTACTTTTTGCAACTAAGCAAACTTTTTGAAAACTCTTAAAACATTTTTACAGGTTAATATAACATATGCATGAGAAATAGTTCACATTTCATTCCACTTTAAAGAAAACAAACATTGTCGAGAGTTGTCTCATTGGCAATCATACCACATCTCCTTTTTTATATATAGACGAAAATAATTGATCTTGTATATTAATTATAGTTATAGATAAAACATTACTTGAATTGAAGCAGCTTACAAACACTTATAATCAACGCCAAATAAAAAAAAAATGATATCCATGGATTTCTATTAGTTTTATAATGAATCGATGCACGTCATTCGGTATCTAGTTGAAAGTTGTCTCCTTTGCAATAATATCACATCTTCTTTTTTCCATACGGATTGAGGCATGAATCTGTTTAATTTGACCAAATAATAATAAAAATTATAACATAGTACACTCGAACTTTTTTTCGAGATAAGAATGATAGTTGTATGTGGAATACGGAACACTTTAACCACGAGTAAGGCTAGTTAAGATTACAAGATAAAAGCAGTTAAGAATAAATTGACAATTGTGAAAACCTTGAAAGAAGTTCAGTTTAAAACTTAAAGGGGCATTAGCTGTCAAATTCTGTTCACCAATTTGACTCAAATTCTCATATTCGACTTAAAACATACTAAAACGTATATCCAAATTAAAAAAAGGGTATAAAATAAACAATTTACGATGCATAGACTCGATAGTATGTATCAGCATTTCGTAACTATTTTAGCCTAGACGCCATCTAAATAACCATCGAGGCGACCTTCTGAAGACTGCCGACGCCATCTTACCGATATAAACATAAACAAAGATATAAATAGATAGCAAACTCGTGCTATTGGATTTTCTAGGTCTGTTTGATTTGATATTATAGGTCAAATCAATATGTTAATAATCGATTTTACCTGTATAAGAATAAGTTTTGTAGATCGAATCAGTCAACCAAATGGTTTCACTTCCGGTGTTAACATTCTTTTCTCTTAATACCTGAACACGCCTAGTTCATGCATAACACATCTCTAGCTAAGGGGTTCAATTGAACTTCGCATGAATACGGATTTAAAGAGGTCGAATTATCCACTTGCAAGTGAATAATTCATTAGCAATGTTTCTTTGCTTATTTTGACAAAACTGAACCAAACTGGCTGCTAAAACGAATTGTTTTTCACTATTTCACTTTCATTAATGATTGAACAAAAAAAATTTTTTCTATATCTCGTAGCTAATGCCCCTGTAACGATAACACGAATCATAAAATAATAAAATTAATTGTTCTTTTAAAAGGTAATTGATAGAAACATGCAAAAGTCGGATAGATTTAATTGAATAGAGCTAAATCGCTAAATGAAATCGTCTACAATGGACAACTGAGAATGAGTATTCTGTCAATTTTTTGAATTTTTTAAACTAGGCAGTGGCTAATTTATCACGCATGGCAAAATAGAAAATATGCTATTTTGTCGTCTTTGATTAAAATATCCTAATTAAAACAAGCAAAATAGCATATTTCGATAGCAATGACTATTTTGCAGCGCCGCAATATAGTGAATTTGTTATTTTGCCGGTTCTTTGTAAAGAGTGAATTTTGATATTTACTTGTGAAAAATACTACGAAAATGTGAACTGTCAGCATAAAAGAATCAAATCATTATTCGACATATGGCTAAATAAGATAAATGTCACAATATTTGAATACATATAATCGTTTAAAAACATGTATGAGTCCAAGTGAAAATAAGAATTTGTAAAAAGGAATAAAAATAAAAACTATGAGCATCCATTTGAAGCAATGAAATCATATCAAAAAATGTAATCGAAATTACTTCTAATATCAGTCTAATGCTACATGTATGCATAAGAATAAAATCTCAGATTTTTAAACTATGCTGTAAAAAAATGAAAGACAAAATCTCATAGCATATCGATTTGTTAAAAACGTTATACAGTCTTAAAAAAATCAATCACATAGCTTCAAAATCAAAAATGTTTAGATTAAATTTAGTTTTGAAATAATAGTTAGTTTTGAATTGCATATCTGTAAACAAAAACTTTTTTACTGGCATGCTGGCTTACGATTACCGAGAGTTGGCAAAATAGCACATTTTGAATTTTGGCGGCGCCGGCAAAATAGCCACTGCCTTTAATCTATTACTTTGTCTAGTAAAAAAGTTGTGGGAAAATATAAAAAGAATTTATTGAACCATTTGAAAGAATTATACTTCAATCTTTACAGATGACTACATATTTCATGCGCTTTAGGTATAATTAGAGATAGTAGTACTATGTAATGTGGTCAGTGACGTATGAACGGCGGTATTATATGAAACTATTGTTCATTCATGTGTTTAATTCTGAATGTTGCTTTGACAGTAAGCATGTAATCCTCCGGAATGTGATGATGTTTATGAGTGCACGAGTGGTTCTGCTGTCTGATGACTTCTGTACAATTATTATGTGTTCTATGGTTATTGCAGTACATGTAATGCTATTTACTGTCTATACACAATCTTTATCTTTATCTGTGTTTTCATCTTTTACTTCTTTATTAGAAAATAAACTTTTCTGTGTTTAAGTGAATCACAGTTTTCTTTCCATATACAAATAAGATGATGTGGTGTGATCAAGTGTCCTCATACTTTTTTACGACTATACTTTGCTCGCCAAGATATTTTACAGCTGTCAATCTAAATTCCTTCTGCCCAATAGAAGACATTCATTGCTTATGTTTTAAAATCCTTTATGACTTTTAATTTAATCTATGCTATAGAATTATGTCTGTTTACATAGTCTCTGCAATTTCTATTTCGAGAATATCAATACAGTAAACGAGTATTCGGGCCACTTATACAAAATTTATTTAAGGGCTTATGTGCAGCTTAAACCTTAATACTAGTAAGTTTCTGTTAATAGAGTTAAAAAAAACAAGATATTTGGACGAGATTCAAGAAATATTTTGGAAAATAATTTTTGTGGTATAATGATTAGGAAGTTACTAGAACGTTAATGAAAAATTTGTTAACGTTACGCGCAAATGGCTAAAATACCATTGTACCTTGGTCTTTTCTGACGCCCTGGAAAATTATACAAACACAGTTACAAGTCTAATGGTTATCGTTTTATGAACTACACTAGTAAGTGATCCTTCTGCAGTAATTACGTCAATTTCTGAGACAGGGCGGTTTTTAACCCTTCGTGGCCCTACTCCTTTCTGTTATTGAATACCAAGAAAGAAAAATCCCGAAATTAATTTGAAACTTTGATACTCAATAGTTTTCCAGGAAAAAAAATCACATCCCTTGGGGATAATCAGTTTACGTCCAGTGACATATATATAACATACATGTCGGAACAGGAAATTTGGCATAAAACACTTTCAGAACCATGTTCACATTATGATCCATTATACCCAACAATTGTGATGATGACGAATTTCTTCCTTTGTTCCGAGAACAATCTAATTGAAATATAAATCTGTGATTTTACTATGTCCATAACTTGATGAACCAAAGCAAGTTAGATATCGACCTGTATTTAAATCAAATTGGTTCTCTTCTTCTTTGGTATACAATAGTCCATCGACATCCGATGATTACATACTGTTGGCATACGTGGACTAGTCTATTTACAAAACTTTACCCCAATTTAAACAAAATGTATGTTTCTTTCTTACGTTCAATGTATACATGTATATTTTAAATTGCGACTATCTATAGTTCCGTAACTTTCTATCCAGGTGTATAAGCGAATGATCGACAAGTGTGTACATTTTTGTTAAATCAATACTTCTTGTATGTTTCAAACTGTCCTTCACTATTGACAAGAAGTTTATACTTACATTTTCCCAAATTTACCCGTGGAAAAAATATGTAAATAGATTTTTATTTTATGATTTTTTTTTTTTTTTTGGAATTATTAAGATTTTTTGTAAATAATATTCTTTACACCAGAAATGATATTTATAAGCAAGCGTATGAGTTAAGTAATGACTAGTATATCACTATCAGACACGCAAGACAGAGATGTATATTATACACCTGATAGTTCAAAATAGAAAGTTACAAGTTATCGGCCGTGTACACTGATCAATACCCTCAGAAGTGAAACGATGCATGAACTTGCAAGCCCAACAGGAAATCACTCCGGGGAAGTTGAATACCTGTAGGTGTCACCTCACAATACCTTTGGGAATAATACCTTTAGCCATGCTGGTGATCAGATAAGGGAAGGTCCAAATTTATTTAAATAAGTTTATTGCATAATAGAATTATGAACAAATTAGATTTTCGAAAATAATTTTCACGGAACACTTATTCATGATCATTAATGAATTTGAACTTTGACTTTTAACTAATTTCCTTATAAACAGTTTAAAACGACAGACCATGGTTATTTAAAAATAATTACATTTTCCGTATCAAGTTAGTAAGTCGGATAAAACAACCGACGATTGAAAAGATATCGACACGCAATTACGACTACATTAGGTTACTGTAGTTTTGGTCCTTTGTGGTTTATAGACCTATCGTGGTTTCTAAACGGAGAAGATATCAAAATGGCGGCACGCAGAGAATTGATACTCTAAATTTAAAATCGATGGTGATCTCTTATCTAGCAGAATAAAACTTTGATACTTATGAATTTGAGCTTTTTTACACAGAATGGACATAATATCAATTTTTGATTTTTTTGCGAAGTTTCTCTTTAAGAAACCAATTTTCAATTTAGCAAAGTGGAAGAATGCTGTCTTCTAAGACTACTTGCATCAATTTTCTTTAGCTTTCTGAGCTATGTTTGTAGTGCCCATAAAATTTAGCATTGTTTCAGGACAACATGGGCCCTGCAAGCTTATTTGCAGTGATAACCATCCATATCAGATTGGTAAACCCCCATGAATGATATTCAAAGAGAACAAATCACGAAACACAATGGTATGAAAAACAAGTATATCGAGTACAGAGGGAACATACCTGAAAACCAAATATAAGTTGAAAATACTAGGGGTGATGCTTTGAAATTTTTTTTTTTGAAAAATCAGAGCTGGACGATTTCAGAGGGGCGGGCAGGAATGAAAATCTACCATTTAATTTTAATTGGCCTAACATTGGGACCAAAAATTTGGTTCAAGACAACCTAAACTTCCACTCATCATGTGTAGAAATACATATATTCATCTAGAACAAAGTACAAGACCACAGGAAAACTTCTGTTTGAAATTTCATGCAACAGAGTTCCACAAACAAGAGTAAACTGCAAAGAAATCTTTCCATACATAAAATGCTTAAAGGATCTGAGAAACAAACTAAACCACTAAACTTAACATTGACCAATGAACAATAAAAAATAAGGTAAAGGTAAGATGATACCTGCAAGACAGACACATACACATTACAATCATTTTATACACCAAATATAGCTGACCTATTGCTTATAGTATCTGAGAAAGAGACTAAACCACAAAACTTAACATCAACCAAATGAACCATGAAAACCATAATCAAAGGTTAGATGAAAGCTACCAGACATGTACACTGTACAACCATTCCATACACCAAATATAGTTGACCAACTGCTCATAGTATCTAAGAAACAGACCTAATCACTAAAACATTAACCTTGATCACCGTTCTAAGAAAAGAGGTTGAGGTCAGGTGAACCCTGCCTAACGGACAGTAGATATTGCATGGATCCCATTCTGTGGATTCATTTATTTTTTTGGGTACCAATTTTGTGGAATGAGGAAAAAATGTATTTTTTTGTGGATATTTGATTTCTTGGTTTTACAAAAATGTGCATATAAGCCTATGGATAATTTGTACTTTGTTGAACATTTGAATTCGTGGTTTATCTGTACCAATGAAATCCATGAAAATTGATATCCCACAAATAGTAATGAATTCACAGCATTCAAAATACATTTATCCTATTACTCAAAATAAATAAGAAATTCACATAACCAAATAAGTGGGGAATGTGTCCATGGGACACAGATGATGCCCTTGCTTGCATATAACGTTATAAAGGGACATAACTCAGGAACGGTAAAAGTAACGTTACCAAATTTGTACTTAACCTGAGTTTTGTGGTAATAAACATTGTGTATAAGTTTCATAACATTTGGTTGAGGCAAACTTTAGAGATTGGAAGCGAAAAATTCAGCAATTCTTCCATTTGTAAAGGGGCATAACTCTAGAATGATATAAGTGATGCCACCAAAATTCAAACTTGATTTGTGTTTTGTGGTAATAAGCATTGTGTATAAGATTCATAACATTTGGTTGATGCAAACTTAAGTTAGAGAACGGAAACGAAAAATCAGCTATTTTTCAATTTGTTATGGGGCATAACTCTAGAAAGGTAAAAGTGAAGCCACCCAGATTCAAACTTAATCTGTGTTTTGTGGTAATAAGCATTGTGTATAAGTTTCATAACATTTGGTTGAGGCAAACTCAAGTAAGAAAACAGAAACCAATTTAGGGACGTAAGGACGTAGACGGACAAGGGTAAAACTTAATGACCCCTCCACTACAGCTGGGGCATAAAAACTAAACAGTTTTTTAAGGAGTCTCTGAACCATGAAAATGAAAACAAGGACAATGGATATATGACAGATGGGTACTTAGTAACATAAGTCATCTGTATACCAGGTATGAACTCCCTGGTCTTTTTCCTTCTGAAATATAAAGCTTTATACAAATAGTATATGCCGTCAGTTTAGCATCCCTATGGCAAAAGCTCACATGGACTTTTAGGCCAGGTGAGCTAATAATGTCATACCATATTTTTCTGATCCCATCCTTATCCATTGTTCTGGACTACATCCACCTCCTCGAAGTCTCAGTACCAAGTGAAGGGTAATACCATCTGTAATACCTACAAAAAATACATTTAATATTATTTCACACAAATTCCTGTCTTTGCCAAACCTAATTTTTCAAGATGAGATATCCTAAATATCTTAATTCAAAACCATTTAGATAAATCTCATTAATGAAGTTCTTAGCAATATCAATATTAAGGCATTTGGTGCATAAATACTGGTCATAAAATTCCAACTCTACAAAGCGCTTTTATACAACAATAGTTTCAGCCATAATTTTCATTTTGTATGCAATTTGAAAGTTTACAAAATCTAGTGATGAAGAAAACTTATTTTGCTGAAAAAGAAAAAAATACTGAATAAATGCTCCGCTAGGTGCATCTGGATACGACTGCAGAGGTCGAACCCTGAACAGTTGGGGTAAGTATGGAAACTACATTCAAGCTTGATACAGTTCTTAATTTGGATTGTGATTAAATATTTGAGACATCATAGGTTTCTGTCACAGAACAATGTGGTCAAAGAACTGAAAAATTTGAAATTGGATTTACCTATTATGGTCCAATATCCAAAATCTAAATACACGGTTAGATTCAGCATATCAAGTACACCAAGAATTAATTCATTTATTTATTAATGAACCATAATATCTTACAACACCAAGAATTTAATTTATCTATTTGTTAATGGACAATATTAGCTAAGTTTTTAAATGGGTTTGCTTCATAAAATATATATATAACATTCTGAAAATCAATTTATACAAAATAACAAACAAACCTACCAAGAAGTTCTTCAAAAATTAACAAAAATGGAAAAAAAAAACAATTTCGAAAATTTCATTCATCATTAATACAGTGTCTTTAAAAAATCTATAAAACTGACCTCTTTTCAAAATATCTATTTAATGAACAGTAAATTTCAACTTATTTTATACATAATTTCTAAAATTAGGATGATACTATATCTACTTTTAACTATGACTCAACTTAAAATTTCTAACAATTGTGCAATACAGCTCTAAATTTAGATCCTGATTAAATACTTGATATAGCATAGTTTCTGACACAGAATGAATGTGGTCTAAGTACTTAAATAATTTAAAATTGGACATTTATCAATTATGGTCCAATCCAAATTCTAAATACATGGTTGGAATCAGCATATCAAAGAACCCCAAGAATTAAATTTTTGAAGAAATCCAACAAACTTTAATTTTGGACCCTTTGGACCTCAATGTGGACCAATTTGATAACAGGACCCAAAATCCAAAATCTAAATACACACTTTAATTCAGCATATCAAAGAACCCCATGTATTCATTTTTTGTTAAAATCAAACAAAGTTTAATTTTGGACCCCAATTTGAACCAACTTGAAAACTTTGCCCAAAATAAAAAATTAATTATATGCTTAGATTCAGCATATCAAAGAACCCCAAGAATTCAATTTTTGTTAAAATCAAACTAAGTTTAATTTTGGACACTTTGGACCTTAATGTGGACCAGTTTGCAAAACGGGCCCTAAATCAAAAAACCTAAAACACTGTTAGATTGGGCACATAAAAAACACCAATAATTCACTTTTTGATGAAATCAAGCAAATCTTAATTTTGGACCCCAAATTGGTCCAACTTTGAAAACTGTGCCCAAAAATCAAAAATCTAAAACACTGAAGGATTGGGCATATCAAAGAGCACTAATAATTCAATTTTTGATGTTTCAAACAAAGTTTAATTTTGGACACCAATTTGGACCAACTTGAAAACTGCCCAAAAATCAAAAATCTAAATACACGAATAGATTCAGCATATCAAAGAATCCCAAGAATTAAATTTTTTTTAAATCAAACAAAGTTTAATTGTGTACCCTTAATGTGGACCAATTTGAAGACCAGCCCCAAAATTAAAAATCTAAATACACAGTTAGATTCAGCATATCAAAGAACAGCAATAATTCAATTTTTGATGAAATCAAAGAAAGTTTAATTTTGGACCCTTTGGACCTTAATATGGATCAATTCAAAAACAGGGCCCAAATCCAAATTCTAAATATATTCAGCATATTAAAGAACCCCAAGAATTCAAGATTTTGAATTAAACTCCATTGAAATTGGTCAAGAAATAAGAAATTTATACAAAGTATTACAAAAGTATTGTTTTTGGCCCATTTTTCCTAATCCGTTAGAGTCATAACCCCCAAAATCAATCCTAACCTTCCTTTTATGGTATAACACCTTGTGGCACAATTAAATAGCAATCCATAGACTTATTCTCAAGTTATTATCCAAAAACCACAAAATCCTAGTTTTTTGGCCCCTAATTCCTAAACGGTTTGGGCAATGACCCCCAAAATCTTTCCCAACTTTCCTTTTGAAGTATGGAACCTTGTGGTAAAATTTCATAGAGATCCATACTTTTATACACAAATTATTGTCCTGAAACATGAAAAGTGCTTGTTTTTGACCCCTTTTACTAAACAGCTACAACATTACCACCCAAAATAAATCCCAACCTTCCTATTGTGGTAAGGAACCTTGTGCTAATATTTAATTGAGATCCATGCACTTATACTCAAGTTATTGTCTGTGATCCAGAAAAATAATTGTTTTTGTTAGCCCCTTTCTGGCCCCTTAATTCCTAAACAGCTACTATAATAACCCTCAAAATAAACCCCAACCTTCCTATTGTGGTATGGAACCTTGTGCTAAAAGTTAATAGAGATCCATACACTTATACTCAAGTTATTGTCTGCAAACCAGAAAAATAGTTGTTTTTGGCCCTTTCAACCCGTAATTATTAAACGGTTTGGGCCATGAACCCCCAAAAATCAATCCCAACTTTCCTTTTGAAGTATGGAACCTTGTGCTAAAACTTCATAGAAATCTATACTTCTACACAAATTATTATCCTGAAACATGAAAAATGCTTGTTTTTTGGCCCCTCATTACAAAACAGCGAAGACAATAACCCCAAAAATCAATTCCAACCTTCCTATTGTGGTATGGTACCTTGTGCTAAAATTTCATACAGATCCATACACTTATAATAAAGTTATTGTCCGCGAACCAATTTATTTTCTATGAACCAGTAAAACTGACCTTTTTTGGCCCCTAATTACAAAACCGCTAGGACAATACCCCAAAACAATCCCAACCATCCTTTAGTGGTATGGAACCTTGTGCTAAAATTTCATAGAGATCCATACACTTATACTCAAGTTATTGTCTGTGAACCAAAATGTCTTCAGACGCTGACATCGCTATAACATAATATGGACGCAAAAAAATTTGCTGTCGTATAAAAACCTAGTTCTACTAGCTATAGTGATTTTAATCATATTACTTTGTTGCATGTATTGTAGTTAGATCTGCACAATTACTTTCAAGCACTCATCAAATTTGCTGCACACATGCACACACTAACGTACCATAATCATCTAAAGTGGAATTTGATGCGACTGTCATACAAGTGAGAGGTTTAGCTAGCTTTAAAACCAGGTTCAATCCACCATTTTCTACATAAGAAAATGCCTGTACCAAGTCAGGAATATGACAGTTATTATCCATTCGTTTGATGTGTTTGAACTTTTGATTTTGCCATTTGATTGAGGACTTTCCTTTTGAATTTTCCTCGGAGTTCAGTATTTTTGTGATTTTACTTTTTGCTGTACACACTTAACTTACCATAATCATCAAAAGTGCAATCATCTGCCAACTGTATTCCAGTGCCTCCTTGTATAAGTCTTTGTTGATCAGGTGGAATACCTTCTTTGTCCTGAATGGAATGCTTTAAATCCAAAATAGTGCTACTACTGTCAATGTGTATTGTGATTACCTTTCCTGTTAAGGTCTTGATGAATAATTGTAGAGGAACTATAGAAAAGAAACATATAAATTAAAATGGTAAAACACCTACATGTAAGGTAGTTCATAAAAAAACAGCATTCCATGAAGCTGTCTGAAAAGGTAACATTCAATAAAAGTGATTTGTCATAGAGTTACAACAGGGAAATGTATCATGTTAGTCACAATTGAGAAAACAGTAATTTTGGACACAATTTGTAGCTTCGATATATTTCCGACGCGTTTTAAAATTTGTCCTATCTCTCCTAGTCAATGGTCACTTTTCTGTATAAAATGGTGCGAGATGTATTATTTCTTTGTTAGCTTAACTTTTGGTTGTCGTTCCAGCCCAAAAATATTTGATCATGTGTCACAAGCTATTTGCCACATTGCAAAGCATAACTACAAAATTTCAAACATTTTACATTTGCTTGATGATTTTTTAACCATTGATTCACCATCAGCAGATGGTGAAAGAACCATGGCTATAATGATTATGATTTTTAAGAGACTTAACATACCAGTAGCTAGTCATAAAACATTAGGTCCAGTCAAATGTTTCGAATATCTAGGTATTATACTGGACACTGAAAAAATGGAAGCTTGACTGCCTACTAATAAAGTTGACCGCATTTGTGAGTTTATATCAAAAATGTATAGGAAAGGAAATGCACAAAAAGGGAACTTTTACAGCTTTTAGGTCATTTAAATTTTCTTTCAAGGGTGGTTCTTCCTGGCCGCTCTTTTTTTTCATATCTGATTAATCTGTCCACTACCGTCAATGATCTGCACCATTATGTTTACCTAAGTATGGAGTGCCGAACATATTTAGACTTTTGGTTGCGTTTTTCAGCAATTGGAATGGAGTAAATATGTTTTACAACAAAAATTATATTTCAAGTTTCAACATGGAACTATTTACAGATGCATCATCAACTAAAGGTTTTGGAGGTTATCATAAAGGAGACATAAAGGTTTTATTCTTCATGGTCAGGAAATTTGGAATTATCATATGAAAAAAACTATTCCATGGCTTTCCTAGAACTTTACCCAATAGTAGTGGCAGCTATTCTATGGGGTTCCAGGTGGTCTAAAATCCGTATACTTTTCTATTGCGATAATGAGGCAACAGTTGCAAAAGTGAAAAAAGGTCGCTCTAAATGCTTGCAGATCATGAAATTAATGTGACAATTAACATGGTGTGCCTGTAAATATAACTTCCATTTTAGTGTAAAACATGTACCAGGATATGAAAATGAAATAAGTGACGCTTTATCTCGTTTACAGATATATCGTTTCCACAGGCTGGCTCCAAATGCAGCACTAGAACCTCATCAGTGCCCAACCAGTTTAGAAGTAATGTGGTCCTGAACAAAATAGTTAATCAACTTTGGGATGTTGCTATTGCTAGCAAAACAAAGAGTGCATATGTAACTGGTTTCAAACAATTTGAGAGATTTATGTTGCTGAACAATTTTAAATATGATTTCTTACCTCCTATTTCAGAAGACATTTTAATTTTCTTTATAGCATATTGTTTCCATTTCTTTAAACTACAGTATTCTACCATAAAATTGTATTTATGTGGAATAAGATACAGGTATTTATGTGGAATAAGATACAGGTATTTATGTGGAATAAGATACAGGTATTTACAGAATAGTTGTAAGGACCCTTTAGAATCTGACAACAACACACCATTAGATAGACTCACTTACATTTTGAACTTTGTCAAAAAACTTCAAAAACCTAGGAACCATAAGAGATTATTATTTTACTTTTGAGATTTTAGAAAAATCATATTTCGTCTTAGACAAGGTGTGTTTACCTCTTTCATTGATTTAATGCTAGAGACAGTCTGTACAGTAGGTTTTTAGGGCTTTATGAGATGTGGAGAATTCAATGTTTTGAAAGCCAACCAATTTGAATCATCTGTAAATTTATGTATTGGAGATATTATATTTCATAAAGATATGACAGTTTTGAAACTGAAACAGTCAAAAACAGGTCCCTTCAGGAAGGGTATAGATATTCAACTATATAAAGTAAAAAAATCAAATTTGTCCTTATAAAATCTTAATTAAATAATTTCGAATTAGAGAAAGTCTTATCCCTAAT
This sequence comes from Mytilus coruscus, assembly GCA_017311375.1. Taxonomy (NCBI): domain Eukaryota; kingdom Metazoa; phylum Mollusca; class Bivalvia; order Mytilida; family Mytilidae; genus Mytilus; species Mytilus coruscus. The sequence goes on along the minus strand of CM029599.1, from coordinate 77,434,847 downwards.
CTCCCATCTGATCCACTTTTTATCTCACAAAATTCTTTAGACTTAGAAAGAAATTGTTTAAATAACTACATTAAACAAGTACCAAGTTTATGTGGCTTCAATCCTGATCACTACAATGGTCATAGCCAACGCATTGGAGCTGCCACAACTGCAGGGAAAGCACATATTGAAGACCATTTGGTCAAAGAACTAGGACGCTGGTCCTCTGATAGCTACTGCAGGTATATAAGTGTGTCATCTTCTTCAATTGAGTATGCAAAGATTTGCTAGGGAAATTTTAACATATAGCATTATGATGTTTTAATAGTGACTACCATTATATACATTATTATGATTTAATATAAAAACAGGTGTATTATTTTTTTATTCATTTTTTTTCTTTTTCTCACGACTTTATTGAAGGTGAATTAATCCACACTCCTAAATCCTTGCGGGCACTCAGTTGTTCCATCTGAGTTTTTGGACCTTGATGGAATTTTATCACTGGTCATTTCTAAAATTTCATTCATCCCCAAGTATTTCAGGGACAAATTTTATCAAATATATTCCAGTGCCAGCTTGATAGACCCCTGCTACTCTACTAGCACATGGGCTATCCCCTTGCAGACCTTGCACACCCCGGCTGCAGATGAGACGTCTAGTCTCATCCCCTCTGTGGAGACCCCTTGCTCCACATTCCCCGGCTGGCGCATTGTCGGGCAGGCAGGTTCTTCCTCACACTGGAGGTTGCAAGCTGACTTGCTCAGGCAGGAACTCAAAATTCTATTGAGTGTTTCTCAAGGGCCAAAACTGATTTGATTTGTGTTTATAATAAAATTATTATTCTAATATATCTTCCTGCTTTAAGCCAGTATGACTTGCAAAGATTATGTTTTGGTTAACACACAGATATCCCTTATGTTAAATTTGGTTTACTTTTTTTGGAGCTGGCAATTGATCTACAATGCTCAATTATGTGGGTTGCTGTCTTGACTTTAATTGAGATTTGCTCTATCAGGAGAGTTTACTTGAACTAAATATTGGACTTCAGGACTTCTCATCAATACACACAGAAAATAATTTATCTGAAATTACAGCTGTAAAATACAGGTTGATGTGATCATAAGACTTTTCATTTCATCAATGGAAGGCTTGCATTATAAAACTTTGGTCTTTGAGATAGGTAAATAAAATATATCTCAAAATATTTAGTAAGCCTGCCATTGGTGACCTGGAATGTTTTGCTCACTGACACTAGACATTTATAAAAGGAGTATTTGCATACCACTCGACAATAACAAAATAATAAACAACCACCTCCTTAAACTACAGAAATTATTTAAACTTATGAGACTTCAGAAATATACAAGAGACTACAAGAAAAATACAATATGAGACAATTACAGACTACATACACCAAGTTTGTATAAATAGCTTCTTTGTTTTTTTCTAGTAGATTCATGGTATAAAAAGATGTAAATGGATATAAATGAAGTTAAAAGTTTACAAAAACATTTTAAATAATTTCTTTATTTCATATTATCAACATGCAGTAAAAGTACTAGAATTTACAAGTGCCAATTTTATTGAATGCAAACATTGCATTGGTTTGTGGGGTCATTCAGTTATTTGTTTATATTGTATGTTTTTGAATGATGGACCATTAAAAATGTGTATTTCAAACTACTAATATTACTTTCATGATATTAATGACTAACTGCTCTGTAGGTATACAAAATTGATGGATAACTAGAATTTAAAACAAGTGAAACTGCGAGCTACTGCTCACTGATGATACCCCCGCCAAAATACTTGACGGTAAACAGGAAGTTGTTGAGTGATGAATCTGAAAATGCATTACACGGTGTAGCTGACTTATATAAACCCTGAAACCAAATTTCAGAAATCCTTGTAATGTAGTTCCTGAGAAAGATGCGACGAAGAATATTCATGGAACGGACAGATTGACGGATGGATGGACAGACAGAGGTAAAACAGTATAATAATAAATGCATATTTTTAGAAAAGTTACACATACTGGTAGTGCAAAATGATAGGACTGCCAGCAATATATTAAAAGACAAGGTTTCTGAATGGTAATAGGCCATGATTATTGTGGTGGTGTTTAACTATTTTATTTTTGTATGTAACCCTTCTTTTAAATTTCTTTAGAGGAATAACAAATCACACATAGAAGATAATGAATAGAATAGAATACTATGGAATCATTTATTTTCGTGGGTACCAATTATCGTGGATTGCAGAGAAATCACCTTTTCGTGGATATGTGATTTCGTGATTTTGCCAAGGTCTGCATACAACCTGATAGAAATTTGAATTTCGTTGAACATTTAAATTTGTGGTTCACCTATACCCACAAAAATTGGTATCCAACGATAATAATGAATCCACAGTAGATTAAGAAACTATAAGTTACTTTTGAATTTTAGGACATATATAGAAGCCAATTAGAACATTTTGTCCAGAATAGATTACCATGGGTATCTAAGCTGGAACTGTTGAGAGAGTTTTGAGAGGTGAAAGGGAAACATCTTTCATTTAAAATATGTTACTGAATGTTTGAAATTCAAGGCTTTTTTTCCATTTTTTTTCAAGGAAATTTCCAGGTCAGAAACAACATGAACAATTGATTTAAAATTCATGGCAATTTTTAGTTTTTAAAGTAGAGTGGATAACCCCTAAGTAAGCATCCAGAAGGCTATTTTATGATGTGTGTAATGAAAGTAAAATTATATTCTTTCATTGCCAATCGGTAGGGGCATAAAAAAAATACATAGCATATAAAATATAGGATATGCCAAAACACATAATTAACAATGCTGTGTGATGATTCATAGCCTTACCAGTTTAGAACCTTCACAGACCTTCTTCAGAGGGAGAATGATGGATAAATAGTTCAATCCTATTCATATAGAACCGGTATCTGGCTGAAAAAAAGTTTATTCTGTATCTGGTGGATATCTTTACAGAATCAATTCTCCTTTCAGTTAAAATCTAATGGAATTTTCCTTTAAGTTACAGTAAACTTTATTCAACTGATTTACATGTTAGGGTAAACATCTAACCTAATGATATAACCCAAATTTGGGCTTCTACATTGTGGTATAGGGTGTCTTTATTGAAATCAAGGTACATGGTAATCAACATTATGCTTTGGCTTATGATTTGCCGAAATATCAAGTCTAAAAATGGTTTTACATTACATGGAAGTCATGCAGTCGTGATCTTTGCCTTATGATTTGTCGAAAATCAAGTCTAATAATAGTGTTACATGGTAGTCATGCAGTCTAGATGCTTTAGCTTGTGATTTGCCAAAATATCAATTCTAAACTATATTCCACCCCCAAAAACTAAACACCGATGATTAATATACTATTACCCTTAATTTTTAAAAGGGAGTACTGAAGATTAACTAATGCTTCATTAATTATAACCCCCACTCCCAAACAAAGTTTGGGGGGGTGGTATATAGTTTTTATTTTGTTTTGGCTCTGATTCTGACTGAGGCTTATGGTGATATTTTTATTATAATGTAATGTTTTATTGTTGACTCAATTACTTCAATCATTGTATGTGATTTATATGCCCTTTATGGTCCCTGTAATTTGGAATATTCTATTCTATTCTATTATATTACCATGTAACACTATTGTTAGACTTGATATTTCGACAAATCATAAGCCAAAGATCAAGACTGCACGACTACCATGAGATTTAAAACCATTTTTAGACTTAAAGGTGTGTGTGGTGTATTTTTATTATGTGAGTAATAAAGTAATGACCTTTTTTAGACTTGATAAATTTCAGCAAATCATAATTAGCCAAAGCATCAATACTGCATGACTACCATGTACCTTGATTTCAATAAAGACAACCTATACCACAATGTAGAAGCCCAAATTTGGGTTATATCATTAGGTTTAATGTTTACCCTAACATGTAAATCAGTAGATTGATTTTTACTGCAACTAAGCAAAATTCCACTGGATTTTAATGGAAAGGAGAATTGATCCTGTAAAGATATCCGTCAGATACAGAATAACTCTTATCCACAGGATATCAGATAACTTTTATTCACCGGATACCAGATCTATATAAATAGAATGCAACTATTAATTCATCATTCTGTCTCTCAAGAAGGTCTGTGAAGGTTCTAAACCGGTCAGGCTATTAATTATCACCAGGCGTTGTTAATTATGTATCCTATATTTTATATGCTACACATTTTTTCCTGCTGATTCACATAATTAATATGGCTTCCAATAACAAAAAGTTCCATTAGGAGCTATTGTGTTTAGAGACCTCTAATGTCAGTATATCATTACTTTATTACTCGCATAATAAAAATACACCACACACGCTTCATTGTACAATAAAATCAATATCAATGATATCAAAATCTAAATTGACTTTTAAACAAGAGCGCACATGCTGAAATGTCTCGCCTACTATACTGACCATTAATTTTATGTTGATAGTCCTACATATAAAGTTTTACTACAAGTATCACATTAACATTTATGATCCAAGAAAATGAGGTCAAGGTCAGATAAACCAAGCCGGAAATACATGTACACCTTTAATACAATCATTCCATACACAGAATATAGATGACCTTTTGCTTATAGTATAAAAGAAACAGACCAAACCATGGAAATTCTATATTGACCAATGAACCATGAAAATGAAGTCAAGGTCAGATGAACCCTGCCAGACAGACATGTACACCTTAAAATCATTCCATGCATCAAATATAGTTGACCTATTGCTTATAGTATCTAAGAAACAAAGTTAACCAGGAAAACTGAACACTGACCAATGAACCATGAAAATGAGGTAAAGGTCAGATGATACCTGCCAGACAGACATATACACCTTACAATCATTACATACACCAAATATTGTTCACCTATTGCATACAGTATTAGAAAAACAGACCAAAACACAAAAACTTAACATAAGCAAAGAACTGTGAAAATGAGGTCAAGGTGAAATAAAATCTGCCAAACTGACATGTACATCGTAAAATATTTCCATACACCAAATATAGTTGATCTATTGCATACAGTATTAGAAAAACAGACCAAAACACAATAAAATGCTCCGCAGGGCGCAGCTTGATACGACCGCAGAGGTCGAACCCTGAACAGTTGGGGCAAGTATGGACACAACATTCAAGCTTGATACAGCTCTGAATTTGGATTGTGATTGACTATTTGACACAGCATAGGTTTCTGACACAGAATGAATGTGGTCTAAGAACTTAAAATTTTAAATTGGACATTCACCTATTATGGTCCAATATCCAAAATCTAAATACATGGTTAGATTCAGCATATCAAAGAACCCTAAGAGTTCAATTTTTGATGAAATCAAACAAAGTTTAATTTTGGACCCTTTTGACCTCAATGTGGACAAAGTTGATAACGGGCCCAAAATAAAAAAATCTAAATACATGGTTAGATTCAGCATATCAAAGAACCCCATATATTCAATTTTGTTGAAATCAAACAAAGTTTAATTTTGGACCCCAATTTGGACCAACTTGAAAACTGGGTCCATAATCAAAATCTAAATACATGATTAGATTCAGCATATCAAAGAACCCTAAGAATTCAATTTTGTTAAAATCAAACTAAGTTTAATTTTGGACCCTTTGGACCTTAATGTATACCAATTTGAAAACGGGACCAAAAATTAAGAATCTAAATACACGGTTAGATTCAGCATATCAAAGAACCCCATATACTCAATTTTTGTTGAAATCAAACAAAGTTTAATTTTGGACCCTTTTGACCTCAATGTGGACAAAGTTGATAATGGGGCCCAAAATCAAAAATTTAAATACATGGTTAGATTCAGCATATCAAAGAACCCAATATATTCAATTTTGTTGAAATCAAACAAAGTTTAATTTTGGACCCGATTTGGACCAACTTGAAAACTGGGCCCATAATCAAAAATTTAAAGACATGTTTAGATTCAGCATATCAAAAACCCTAAGAATTCAATTTTTGTTAAAATCAAATTAAGTTTAATTTTGGACCCTTTGGACCTTAATGTAGACCAATTTGAAAACGGGACCAAAAATTAAGAATCTAATTACATGGTTAGATTCAGCATATCAAAGAACCCCATATATTCAATTTTTGTTGAAATCAAACAAAGTTTAATTTTGGACCCCAATTTGGACCAACTTGAAAACTGGGCCCATAATCAAAAATCTAAATACATGATTAGATTCAGCATATCAAAGAACCCTAAGAATTCAATTTTTGTTAAAATCAAACTAAGTTTAATTTTGGACCCTTTGGACCTTAATGTAGACCAATTTGAAAACGGGACCAAAAATTAAGAATCTAAATACACGGTTAGATTGCATATCAAAGAACCCCAATAATTCAATTTTGATGAAATCAAACTAAGTTTAATTTTGGACCCTTTGGACCTCAATGTGGACCAATTTAAAACGGGACCAAAATCCAAAAACTTAATACACGGTTAGATTCAGCATATTAAAGAACCCCAAGAATACAAGAATAAAACCCCATTGAAATTGGTCAAGAAATAAGCAATTTATACAAAGTATCTTCTTTTGCACAATACTGTGCAATTAAATATTTCTTGCAATTGCGCAATACTGTGCAATTGAATATTTCTTGCTATTGTGCAATACTGTACAACTGACAATTTCTTCCTATTGTGCAATATTGTGCTATTGGATATTTCTTGCTATTGCGCAATACTGTGCAATTGAAGATTTCTTGCTATTGCGCAATACTGTGCAATTGAAAATTTCTTGCTATTGCACAATACTTATTATATAATAATTTACACATCCTGTTTGGTGTGTATCTCCTGCCATATCATTATTATTTGCTTTTAAATATAAATCAGAAATAACCAACTTAAAATGGAAAATTTTAAATACATAATTTAAAAGCAGTTTAGGTGAGATAAACAAAAAGCTTCATCAGCAATATTTTATATTGGCAAATTTCCAATGAAGTTCATTAAACTAAAGTTATTGGCAAATTTCAATGGAATTTATTAATAATAAAGTTTTGGCAAATTTCAATATAAATGATTTAAAAGCAGTTTAGTTGAGATATTCAAATGAGTTTCAATTATCAACCTTACACTGCCTTTTAAATTATGTTTTGTACTTAAGTAATTGTCCATTAACCTGCAAACCCTTTTCCCCCCTTTTTTGCACCTTATTCCTTAACACTTTGAGCCATAACTCCCAAAGACAATTCTTACCATCCCTTTGTGGTATTCCAATATCCAAAATCTAAATACATGGTTAGATTCAGCATATCAAAGAACCCCAAGAATTCAATTTTTGATGAAATCAAATAAAGTTCAATTTTGGACCCTTTAAACCTCAATGTGGACCAATTTGATAACTGGGCAGAATATCAAAAATCTAAATACATGGTTAGATTCAGCATATCGAAGAACCCCATATATTCAATTTTTGTTGAAATCAAACAAAGTTTAATTTTGGACCCCGATTTGGACCAACTTGAAAACTGGGCCCATAATCAAAAAACTAAGTACATGTTTAGATTCAGCATATCAAAGAACCCTAAGAATTCAATTTTTGGTAAAATCAAACTAAGTTTAATTTTGGACCCTTTGGACCTTAATGTAGACCAATTTGAAAACGGACCAAAATTAAGAATCTAAATACACAGTTAGATTCGCATATCAAAGAACCCCTATAGTTCAATTTTCAATGAAATCAAACAAAGTTTAATTTTGGACCCTTTTGGCCCCTAATTCCTAAACTGTTGGGAAAAAACCCCCAATTTTGAACCATATTCCTAAACGTTTTCATTACCCCAAACTCAAACCCAGCTTTCCTTTGAGGTATGGTACCTTGCAGTACAATTTCAGAGAGATCCATACACTTAAACACAAGTTATTGTCTGGAAACTAGAAAATGCTTATTTTTGGCCCTTTTGGCCCCTAATTCCTAAACGTTTTGGGCAATTACCCCAAACTCAATTCCAGCTTTTCCTTTGTGATATGGAACCTTGTAGTACAATTTCAGAAAGATCCATACACTTACACACAAGTTATTGTCCTGAAACTAGAAAAATGCTTATTTTTGCCCCTTTTGGCCCCTAATTCCTAAAATTTTGAGGCAATTACCCCAAAATCAATCCCAGCATTCCCTTTGTGATATGGAACCTTGTGGTACAATGTCAGAGAGATCCATACACTTACACACAAGTTATGTCTGGAAGTTACAAAATGCTTATTTTGGCCCCTTTTGGCCCCTAATTCCTTAACTGTTGGTACCATAACCCCAAAATCAATCCCAACCTTCTTTTTGTGGTATTGAACCTTATGGTAAAATTTCCTGGAGATCCATTCACTTAAACTAAAGTTAGAGTGCGAAAACCAATGTGTCTTCGGACGACGATGACGCCAACGTCATACCAATATACGACCGCAATATTTTTTGCAGTGGTATAAAAACCTAACATTGAGCAATGAACCGTGAAAATGAGGTCAGGGTCAAATAAAATCTGCCAGACTGACATGTACATCGTAAAATATTTCCATACACCAAATATAGTTGACCTACTGCATACACTATTAGAAAAACAGACCAAAACACAAAAACTTAACATTGAGCAATGAACTGTGAAAATGAGGTCAAGGTCAAATAAAACCTGCCAGACTGACATGTACATTGTAAAATATTTCCATACACCAAATATAGTTAAATTATTGCATACAGTATTATAAAAACAGACCAAAACACAAAAACTAAACTATTACCACTGAACCATGAAAATGAGGTCAAGGTCAGATGACACCTGCCAGTTGGACATATACACCTTACAATCATTACATACACCAAATATTGTAGACCTATTGCTTATAGTATCTGAGATATGGACTTGACCACGAAAACTTAACCTTGTTCACTGATCCATGAAATGAGGTCGAGGTCAAGTGAAAACTGTCTGACAGGCATGAGGACCTTGCAAGGTACGCACATACCAAATATAGTTATCCCATTACTCATAATAAGAGAGAAATTAACATTACAAAAAATCTTAATTTTTTTTCAAGTAGTCACTGAACCATGAAAATGAGGTCAAAGACAATGGATATATGACAGACGGAAACTTCATATCATAAGGCATCTATTTACAAAGTATGAAGCATCCAGGTCTTCTACCTTCTGAAATATTAAGCTTTTAAGAAGTTAGTTAACACCACCGCCACGGCGCTGGATCACTATCCCTATGTTGAGCTTTCTGCGACAAAAGTCGCAGGCTTGACAAAAACCCTGGTATTTTGTTTTTTCAACCAACACCAACAAAGAATATATTTAAGAAAATACTTACCTATTTGTCCCTTTTTCTGAAAAGAAAAATAACATAATAATTCAGAATTATAATTTATGCTAATATTTATGAAGCTGTTAAGACACAATTTTTGCTTTGCTCATCACCATGCATCAAAAGTGAAAAAAAGAATGTCTGTATTCAGTCAAATTTTGCACACATGTTTTAACATAGGATTTAACGTGAAATGAGCTTCACCGTTATGGTTTCACCTTTGTTTTTACCAAACCCATACTCTATCAGCAAGTCACCATTATACACTGATGTACCAAAATCATTTCAAGATCTTTAGGCATCACAAAAATAATATATGTCCATTGTACACCATACCCGCCAACAAACAAAAAGGTTTCAAGTTGATGTGACTATAATTTCGTGGTAAAGTACCTTACCGTTGGAACTCGAGTAATAGTCGATCCGACTATTAGTCGGTTGACCTTTTCAGCTACAAATTCCAAGGATTTAGTCTTGACCCTCGTATAAGTCGGACAAAATTTGGACATTTTTTTTGCAGCTGACAGTTACTGAACGCCGGTAAAACCAATGCAAATCCAGGAATTATATTCATTTTCTGCATGAATGTTTGTTTGGTTTGAATTTAGTTGATGTTGATCATGATATTTTATATATTATATAATTAATAAAGATGTATTCATTCCTCTTGTTTTGTTCACTGTTTCATTAGCCATGTGTTGTTTACGTAATGCATCAATGATTTTGTAGGGTATGACTAATAGCCTATTGTTTGAGAAAAGCGAACATAAACCAATATGAACCTGAAAAAAATTGAAAGTCAAACAAAATAATATTTTTTACAGCACACATAACTCAGTGTTAAATGAGCATGTACACTTTATAATTCTTATTATATTGTGATGATTAAAGGATTAAAAAAATTAAGTGAAGCTAATCAACTTTATATTAAAATAACTCCAACTCATTAGTGTCATCTGTTTACCTATCACTGATATTTTTCACACCTTTAGTGAATACAACTCTTTGTCTCTTAATTAGGGGTTATCAATGGATTATATTGGCTTGTCAATTAATTTTGTGATTTTTGTTTACCTGAGACATTTAAATGAATAATATTTTGATCTTGGGAGTGAATCTTAAAATTATTTTTGATTATTGTATGATTTATAAGTATTGAATTGATATGATATCACAATAATGACACAATAACTCCGCTGAATACATCCTTTCACATAGTTGGTACATTGTTATCTCCTTTTCATTTTTGGTTCTTGGCTCTTCTTTTGGGTTTATGAACAAACCATTTGACCATGAAAATCAATACCCAAACAGTAAACAGTGGAATTTCAACACGAATTTGCGAAAATTGATAACAAAGAACAAATAAAACACAAGGACAGTATTGTAGTCTTTTATTTTCAACAAAAACTTTTATTTATTGATTTATGTAGGTTTGGCAATTACAAACGTAGTTTTGACCAGGAAATTCACTCCTGACCACTTTTCTCAAGCTTGGAATTTTCCTCTGGTCGCTGGATCTCGTCTATTAGTCGGTACCTCTCTGGATTATGAATTTTACTCCCAATTTTCCGACTAATAGCGAGTAGGCACGGTAATCCAAAACTTAAGTACTAAGTAGAAGCTGACTTGTCTGCCTTATATATCCTTGTAACGATTTGTGTACAAATGTAATTGTTAATCGTAACGCTGAGGAGGCTGCGATATGTACGAACTGTCGTTCAGTCAATGTTTTCAGCTGTCAGTTTGACCCACGTGACTGAGCATGCTGGACGAGTGAAGGTCCTTAAATCCACATTGGAATGTGAAATAGCTAGTATTTAAATAGCGGAATTTAAAGTTTTCAAATGTTTTGGCATCAAAACATTCTGATCGATGTTTTAACAAAACATGCACCTTTCTATCATAGCCGGTATTTACCTTTACTCATCGATGGCGTGTGACATAAGCCATATGATTATCGAGTATTTCTGTCACCTGTGTATAATTGTTCAATCAAACTTTTATCACTTGTCAATTATCCAAGGCTTGGTCAAAACATATCAGTAATGTCAGCCATACGGGATTCTTTCGATACACTCGGACTTTTACTTATTTAATAATAAACATTTGTAAATATCGTATATAGTAAAAAAAAGCGGAAAATGTTCATTCATGAAATATTCATGAATGAATTAAACGCTGTCTCGCGTGAGATTTCTTTGATTTTCTCTTCAGCGCATGGAAGATCCGTGAAGTAATGTTTGTGATAGTTATTTTCAAAATGAAGTTAAATTCATCTGAACTGTCGGTGAACATTCATTCCTTTTTTATTCAAGCTGTAATCTTTTCAAAAGGACTCAAAATTTCAAAAGAATCTTCTTACAATCAGTATTCAAACACTAGTACTACATTATCTTGGAGCAGAACATTTGCGATAGTCTGTCACCGGAAGTTTGAGGCCGATGCCTAAGGAAAGTATTGCTATAGCAAACTTCCCAAAAAGAATGTCTGTACTCAGTCAAATTTTGCACACGTTTTAACATAGGATTTAACGTGAAATGAGCTTCACCGTTATGGTTTCACCTTTGTTTTTACCAAACCCATACTTTATCAGCAAGTCACCATTATACACTGATGTACCAAAAATCATTTTAAGATCTTTAGGCATCACAAAAAATAATATATGTCCATTGTACACCATACCCCGCCAACAAACAAAAAGTGTTCAAGTTGATGTGACCATAATTTCGTGGTAAAGTACCTTAATCCAAAACTTAAGTATGATACTGGATAGACAAAACAGCACAAACCTTTAAACAGTATGACACCTACTTTCACAGGTGGAGCATAAAAACAGTCTGGACAATTTCAATTTTCTTGAAATATTTTAAGTCCTATAGACTGTAAAAAATCAGTCAATCAGGGTGAAATGCAAACTCAATCATTAAGTCCAAATTAAACACAAAAGTATCACAAATAAGCCCAAGATCAGCAAACATTACAAAAAATAATCCAGACAGGTATAATTTTCAAGAGATTTTCTGTCCAAAGGCTGTTTTATGTGAAAAGAGGGTCAACACGAAGTAAAGCAAACTCCACATGCAAGTCATCACTATACACTTATGTACCAAAAATCAAATATTCAAACATAATGAAAACTCACCTGGATTTATTTGCATCTTCAACAATAGCAATTCTACAACATTTGCTCAAAACATGAAAATGGGTAAAATCGTCAATTAAAGGCATAACTCCTGTATGGAGTCAACTGACAATTTCGTCCTTACGAAAATATTTGTAATGCTAGTCCTGTTGATTATTTATCATAATTGAAGTTTCTCTATCAATTATAGTTTTCAATATAATAGATTGATTGTTGGTGTTTTAACGCCACTTTTAAGCACCACTTTTGGGCTATTTCGTGGCGGCCAGTTTTTATTGGTGGAGGAAGCCGGAGTGCCGGAGAAAACCACCAACCTTCGATAGGAAAACTGACAATCCTAGTCAATTAAGATTGAGTCGAGTGCACCCGCACGAGCGGGTTCGAACTCACAACCTCAGTGTTGACTGGCTAGTGATTACAGTAGTAGAACTACTTAGACCACTTGGCCACAAATTCTGAATATTTTTGCAACCATCAGATTTTCGCTTTCTAGAACAGTGTTTAAGATAGCACAACTTACATTTGTCTACTGTGTTAGATTTTTAAGCCATATCAGCCATATTAGTTTCAGAGGAGGAAATGTTTTGTAAAAGCTAATAAAATGCTCCATGAGAGGGCAGCTTGATACGACCGCAGAGGTCGAACCCTGAATAGTTGGGGCAAGCTTGATACAGCTCTGAATTTGGATTGTGATTAAATATTTGACACAGAATGAATGTGTTCTTAGAACTTAAAATTTTAAATTGGACATTCACCTATTATGGTCCGATATCCAAAATCTAAATACATGGTTAGATTCAGCATATCAAAGAACCCCAAGAGTTCAATTTTGATTAAATCAAACAAAGTTTAATTTTGGACCCTTTTGACCTCAATGTGGACAAAGTTGGTGACAGGGCCCAAAATCAAAATACATGGTTAGATTCAGCATATCAAAGAACCCCATATATTCAATTTTTGTTGAAATCAAACAAAGTTTAATTTTGGACCCTGATTTGGACCAACTTGAAAACTGGGCCCATAATCAAAATCTAAATACATGTTTAGATTCGGCATATCAAAGAACCCTGAGAAGTCAATTTTGTTAAAATCAAACTAAGTTTAATTTTGGACCCTTTGGACCTTAATGTAGAACAATTTGAAAACGGACCAAAAATTAAGAATCTAAATACACGGTTAGATTCGGCATATCAAAGGCCCCAATAATTCAATTTTGATGAAATCAAACAAAGTTTAATTTTGGACCCTTTTGACCTCAATGTGGACAAAGTTGATAACGGGCCCAAAATCAAAAATCTAATTACATGGTTAGATTCAGCATATCAAAGAACCCCATATATTCAATTTTTGTTGAAATCAAACAAAGTTTAATTTTGGACCCTTTGGACCAACTTGAAAACTGGGCCCATAATCAAAAATCTAAATACATGTTTAGATTCAGTATACCAAAGAACCCTAAGAATTCAATTTTTGTTAAAATTAAACTAAGTATTATTTTGGACCCTTTGGACCTAAATGTAGACCAATTTGAAAACGGGACCAAAAATTAAGAATCTAAATACACGGTTAGATTCGGCATATCAAAGAACCCCAATAAGTCAATTTTTGATGAAATCAAACAAAGTTTAATTTTGGACCCTTTGGACCTCAATGTGGACCAATTTAAAAACGGGGCCCAAAATCCAAAAACTTAATACAAGGTCAGATTCAGCATATTAAAGAACCCCAAGAGTTCAAGAATAAAACCCCATTGAAATTGGTCAAGAAATAAGCAATTTATACCAAGTATCTTCTTTTGCACAATACTGTGCAATTGAATATTTCTTGCAATTGGGCAATACTGTGCAACTGAATATTTCTTGCTATTGCACAATACTATACAATTGACAATTCCTTGCTATTGCGCAATATTGTGCTATTGGATATTTCTTGCTATTGCACAATACTGTGCAATTGAAGATTTCTTGCTATTGCGCAATACTGTGCAATTGAAAATTTCTTGCTATTGCACAATACTTATTACAGTCGAACCTCGTTGTGTCGAAGTCGAAGGACCGGACCAAAGTATTCGACATCCGAGGTTCGACTCATCCGAGGTCGAGTGTGTCGTCATAAATTTGGAATGCATGAAATACGGTATGATTTGTGTAAACTAGATACAATGAACAGTGTGCCTTTTTCGATATGACACTTTATGATTGTGTATTCAATCTCCATTTTTGGTCCTTCATAATAATTAAACACACAAGTACAGATACAAATCATGCACAAATAAAATCAATAGTCTACACAAATATTTACAAAGGTCAGTCACTATAAATTATGAAACCACTCGTGGAGCAATTAAGTTATGAACGGTCTCTGATGAGCCAGAGGTCGACTGCTTTACATTAAATTATCATGAATTTATCATAATTGTCCTAATCCTTTTATTTATTGTAATTAATGAGTTTTAAATCTAACGATTCATTTAATCTCGGCTTGGGTCATTTAAATTGTTTTGTTTTTATCTGATGTGAAAATGTTCAACACACTAATATTCCGCTTGAAGCGATCAACCAAAGGTGTTAATTACCGGTCACCATAAACATGTCATTTTAACTGTTATACAAACAAGTATGTTTACTCAGCTTTAATCTCTTTTGAAAATGATTAGGTTACATAAGAAATACATCCGATTTGAATTTTTATCATTAGGTCTGCATCTTTTGAAAATTCTTACTTTCGAACTTCGAGTCATCGGGGTCAATTTACATGAATTTTACATCGACGGACTATAAAATTTACTCGACTTAACCGAGTATTGAATCAACCGAGTTCGACTCATCAGAGGTAATTATGCATTGATCAAACAGGAATTTTACCGGGACCGAGAAATTATTTCGACTCATCCGAGTTTTCGACACAACCGAGTTCGACACAACGAGGTTCGACTGTATATAATAATTTACACATCCTGTTTGGTGTGTATCTCCTGCCATATCATTATTACTTGCTTTTAAATATAAATCAGAAATAACCAACTTAAAATAGAAAATTTTAAAGAAAAAAAGGAAAAAAGAAAAAAAAAAATCCCCAAATTTTTGAAACCCTTATGATTCATCACCCCAAACTCAATCCCAGCCTTCCTTTGAGGTATGGTACCTTGCAGTACAATTTCAGAGAGATCCATACACTTGAACACAAGTTATTGTCTGGAAACTAGAAAATGCTTATTTTGGCCCTTGGCCCCTAATTCCTAAACGTTTCAGGCAATTACCCCAAACTCAATTCCAGCTTTCCTTTGTGATATGGAACCTGGTAGTACAATTTCAGAAAGATCCATACACTTACACACAAGTTATTGTCATGAAACTAGAAAATGCTTGTTTTTGCCCCTTTTGGCCCCTAATTCCTAAAATTTTGAGGCAATTACCCCCAAAATCAATCCCAGCATTCCCTTTGTGATATGGAACCTTGTGGTACAAAGTCAGAGAGATCCATACACTAACATACAAGTTATGTCTGGAAGTTACAAAATGCTTATTTTTGGCCCCTAATTCCTTAACTGTTGGTACCATAACCCCAAAATCAATCCCAGCCTTCCTTTTGTGATATTGAACCTTATGGTAAAATTTCATAGAGATCCATTCACTTAAACTAAAGTTAGAGTGCGAAAACCAATGCGTCTTGAGACGACGCCTAACGTATACCAATATCGCGCAAAATTTTTGCGGTCGTATAAAAAGTGAAGACAACTATTTGCTTTCAGAAGGACAGAATGATGTAAAAGAGCAACACTATATTCCCTGACACAAAGTGGTTGGGGCATAAAAAATATGTGACAATGAGATAACACAATATTTTGTTAATTGTAACCTAAAATGTTTTGAAAATACTCACATTAGTTACTGGAAGTTTTGTTTGTACATCCACTCCCACAAAGGCTGTGTATTTAGATATAATTTTGGCTGCTGTACTTATGATGATAATCTTCTCTTTAGTGTTGTCTATGAAAATAATACAATCTTTCAATAACACAAATTTTATATTATTTTCCAATGATCAGGGACAAATATTCAATCAAATTGTTTTCTAATTGTCACCCCTAAACCATATAAATTCAGACAGTAACTCTTGAACAGTAAAAGTGAAAAATTACTAAAAAGAATCTTAGTCTGTTGTAAGTGGTTCTATACATCTCATTTAAATTCCATTTCATCAAACATTTTCTTTTATTTATGATCCAAAACACCAAATTTTGAACTCTGCAAATGAACTATGATAAATGTTAGCTAATAAATATTGAAATATTTCTGTAGATTATTACCTGATAATTGACCATTTTCTAGCTCTTTAATTTGGTGTTTTGCAGCCACACGATGAATTGGCAAATCTGGATGTAAATAAGATGAGGCTTTGATATCCATAGTATGAGCCAGTTGTTTTCCAGAAATGAAACCTTTCAGAGTTACTGACCCTTCAACAGATTTCTGAAAAGAAATGCAAGCAAGTTGAAACAAACAAAAAAGTATATATGATATATGAGACAGGTACTGACAAATAATATAAATTAAATTACAAAATTATGATAATAATGTTTTATATGAATATGGATATTAAAGGTAAGACTTGATATAAGTCTTTCAAGTGCAACATGTAAGCAGCTAAATAGAAACTCCAATATAAAACATCACCATACCTGCCAACCCTACCGTTTTGAGCGGGAGACTCCCGCGCAAACGACGAAATTCCGGAAATCTCCCGCTTGCCAGTCCGCTCCCGCGCGGGAGTATAGAATCTCCCGCTTTCGGATATTTTGCCCTGGAATAACCCGCGTTCGTAATTCTCTGGCTTTTTAATTACTTTCAATAGAAATAAATAAACAATCAGCGATCATTTGAAAACTTTGGTCAGTAGTTTTTATGTTCGATATATAAGTAATCGAAATTCAGTTATGCTATTTCAACTCCAACAAGATAGAGGTCTTTGTCTGGACCATTTCTTATGAAATTAGCGTATGAGAATTATGAGGATATAAAATGAACACTTCATCATCGCATACCATCACCGGAAGTCTGACTTTTATCGATCAAAACTATTTTTTCGCGAGAATTAAAAGTACAGTTTAGGTGTCTGAAGTTGCAATAATGTAGTCAAACCTATGGTATTGGCCATGGGGATCTTTTCGTGTCCTGATTTAGACCGACAAAATATTTCGTTGGACACTTAAATGTCAAGTAGATTTGAATGAAAGATTTTCAATTTTTACGACCAAGTTCACTTGGCAATGAATCTTTTTGCACATCATGTTCAATCAACTTTTCAATTTCTTCTGGTGGTCTGTACAATGTTTGATAGCATGCTTAGTGTGAGACTCACAACAAAATCAAAATATGGAATGTTATGAGTTATGAGACTCGGAGGTATTGAAAAAGGCTAACCTTAGATTATAAGCATGAATTGAAGAAATAAAGTATATTTATTAACTCTTATTGGTGTGTTGTAGATGAATACGAAAACAGGTCATATATCTAACTTGAAAATGTCGTTCGCGCAAAATCTCCTCTTTGAAGGTTTCAGAGGTTGGCAGGTATGCATCACTGATAAATAATCAGAAGATGATTTCTATAAAAGTTAAAACAAAAATCATGAACTAAGAAGGAATTTTGAATATCTCTTTTAAAATGGAAAATAATGAAACTTATGGCTCTTTTAACATGTAATCTATTTATTTATAATTTATTTTCGAAACATTTAATTGGTTGCATCTTTAGAAGTATAAATGTCACAAATATAACACTCTTGATATTGAGTTTCAATTCGAATAGATCTATATGCACACACAATTTCATAGAAATAAAAAAAACGACCTAATTAAATAGACTAAAATATAACAAAAGACAACCATTGATGAAGTTGAGATCATTGGACAAAATCACAAATGCTGATTGATTAAAGCAAAAGTTCATAATGGCCAGTGGTTCAATACAAAAAAGCATTAGAAATTAAAATAACAAGTTGATTATCAAATTTAATAGAATATTGCAGAAGTGTAGTTTTGTCTAGTCTTATTAAATTCCTTCAACCAAATACCAACTGTTAAATAAATTTAATTTACTGATTAGTCAATTATAATCACCGCTTTATTTTTATTCTGAAGAAGAGCGAACATGGAAAGTCTATCTCCATTAAATATATTAGGTTGTTGTGAAGGGATGTTTATAACTGTGTATCCTTTAGGAAGATTCCATTCCAAAACAATATCTGCCAAACTGTCTTCCATGGAAAACTCTAAAGCTCTAATCACCTACAAAATGAAAGTAACACTTTAATTTTTTAGAGTCAGAAGTGCTTTTCTGGATTAACATTCATCATTATTAATATATTATACTGTTAATTCAGAAATTATAGTGTGCATTTATTATTGTGATTTTTGAAGAAAAAACAAAATGAAAGATTAATTATTGCAATTTCAGGAAAAATCTGAACCCAGTTGTAGTATTGGATATCGGAGTGCAAGTTCTTATTATTGCAATTCTCTACCAGTCACATAATTTTCATTTATAAAACCTCACAATAATTTCTGAATTTACAGTATTCATATTGAAAATCATGGCCTTTCAGTTCAAACAGAAAAAATCCTACTATTACTATTTGTATTGTCACTTTTCCTGCCACTTTACCAGCTCTAGCTTAGAAGTTCTCATCATAATGGGTATTGTGTACGGAGTACATATTAACATTGCAAGATTAATCTTGGCTATAACTATAATGTGAACATTATAAGTTAGAATGAACCAATTAAAACAACACTCTAATCTTTCTGACCTATGTTTCAGTACTGACTAATGACAAGTTTTTGAAGTCATCCAAACCTTGGCTTTCATGTTGTCTTTTTGATCTTTGATAAATGTTGCTCTTCCAGCACCAGCTTTAGCGACATTTTTGATCAGACTTGTAGAAGCTCCATGACCAACTCCAAATGTAAATACTCTGTAATAAATGGAATAAATACTCTGTAATAAATGGAATAAATACTCTGTAATAAATGGAATAAATACTCTGTAATAAATGGAATAAATACTCTGTAATAAATGGAATAAATACTCTGTAATAAATGGAATAAATTCATCTATTAATATAATATCTTGTTCATGATTATAAATATATAAAGTAGAATTTCCATTAAAAAGGGATAACAGGAATTTCCAATACCCTGCACAGTACAATGACCAAAGCCTGACTCCTCACAAAAATCAAAGTGCTTGTGAGTACTGTGGGTCTTATATATCTTTAAAGGGCATATCTCTAGTGATAATTATAGATACACAATACTTCTAATGTAAACCTTAATCATAACTGATGAGAAATGTAAGTGTGAAAGGGCAGACATTATTGATTATTGCTAACATTTCAAAGGGATATAAAGTCCACAAAATGTTCACTCAACCCTGATTTTTAACTCATATGAAATATTGCTATGTAAATCATTGTCATAAATTTCATACAATTAAAATTAGAAAAATTTAAGTGTGAGGGCAATTGAAATATTGATTTTCCATTTAATTTACTCATACAAAGAATATAAGCCCCTTAAAAATAATTGATCATGGCTTACTTTCAACCTCATTTGAAATATTGCTAATTTTAAACATTTGACATGAGCTTCATCTAACTTCAATTGGTCATGTCATGTGTGCACTTACAATGTAAATTTTCAATATTATCTACATTTCCAAGAGGCATAATCACCCCAAAGATATTTGATTAACTCTTGATTTTTTAACTCATCCAAGAAATTGCTGATGAAAACCTTTGAAATTCCTTTCATCAACTCAAATAGTACATAGGAATGAGAGCACATGAAACTTTAATACTTCACTTAACTAACATTTGGATTAAGGTCCCAATAAAACAAGCATTCTGTGAGTATTGCATGGCAATACATAGTCCCCTACCGGTTAAAAATTCATTGTAATGGAGCAAACCTACCACTAAATTCTTCAAACAGTTTACTAAAGAAAAGGAAAAAAATCCAAAATGTCATTTATCTTAATACAATGTCTTTTACAAATCTTTAAAAAAAAATGAGTTATTTCCCTTTGAACAGAAATCTAGTAATTAATAAGTATTTCATCAAAAATTTAATTCTAGGGAAAGTTAAAAAATGAGTTAATTCCCTTTGAACAGAAATCTAGTAATTAATAAGTATTTCATCAAAAATTTAATTCTAGGGAAAGGGCTTTAACTGAACAAGGAGAAAAGCTAAAATCGTCAAAATCGAACTTGACCTGTAACTTGTCATGATAAAACAATACACCAAATATCAAATCAATATCTTCAAGCATGAAGAAAAAAAGTCTGGAAAACTGATTTGCCAGACTGACGGATTGACAGACGGACGGACGGACAGAGTGTAAACCTAAAGTCCCCTTCAACTTCGTCGGTAGGGGACTAATAATTTAGGATTATTGGCATGAGAGCACTTACAATGGAGATTATTATTAATAGATTTTTAATGGCAAAGCTCCCTAAAAAATATCAGTCCTGATTTCTTTATAATTTCCCTGAGGTATTGCTGAAGTAAACCTCTGACATAAATTTATTTAAAATACACTTGATAGAGCTTTTACAAACTTAGAAAGACATCAGTATTTCCATTTCCCAGCTCTGCTTTAGTAGAATGCCATCAATAACTGAATTATATATACCAGCAGTTTTTGAAATTATTAAAACAACTTTTGGTTTCCAGTGGTTGTCTAAATTCCCCAGACCATTATCTCAGTTGGCCTCTTATTACACGACCTACCTATTGTATATTTTGTAAATTTATTCTCGTCCTGAACATGTATGAAATATTTGCCACTGGATGTTAAGCAACCAACAATCAATCAAACAACTTTCATAAATCATAACTTATCATATGTACTCATTATGTAGCAATATGAAGCACACCATTATACATTAAATGTTTTTATTTACTTGTTTAGACAATACCCCACCTTGAATTATGAGAATTTTGTCCAACTAGATTTACAACATCTTCAGTATTACCAACTTCACCATCTGTTAACAGAAAAATCTGAAAAAGAAATAATTTACTTCTAAATTGAAAAATACTAGATCTTGGTGAACTTTTTACAATTAAGGCCAACTAATATTAATTAGTAGACTGGCATACAAATAGGAAACGAGCAATAACTCCTATAAGAAACATCTGACAGTTTTGAAGTAAAAGACAATAGGTGGATCTCTTCATTTTGAACATTTCTGCCTTTTCAGATTTACTCTACTGAGAGCAGTTTTCAAGATAATTATAGATCAAACTTGCATTTTACAATTACCCATATGTTTTATTTTTAGTCAATTGGGCCATGTTAGTTGCGGGCGGGGTCATCAGACACATTTTAAAAACTAAATACCCTAATGATGATTGTGGCCAACTATGGTTAATTTTTACACAATAGTTTCAGAGGAGAAGATTTTTGTAAACGTTAACGACAGACGGCAAGTGATGAGAAAAGCTCACATGGCCTTTTAGGGTATATCTGACTATAGGTTAGTTGACTTTTGTAATCAATATACTGTCCTAAAGCAAACAGTGTAAATTATCATTGCATAAGTGTAAATTATCATTGCATAAGTTAGTGCTTGAGTCAATTTCTTTATTCCAGTCATGTTATTTATACCAATGTGTGTCACGGTTTTTGCGCTTTTGATATCATTCACAGTCCAAATTTTCTGACACAAAGTCATTGTGTAAATCCATGGTTTTCTAATAACTGAAAATTGTTACATACCGTGATTTGTGTTCTTTAACATTGCTCATTACTCATTACCCAAATATTTCAGGTCCTTCTCAACTACATTATCTTCCAACATCACAGAGCAGCAGAATATATTGACTTATGCATAATTTTGGTTAAATATATACTAGAAGAAATACAAAAACCGAATTTTGTAACAGGATGTTTTGAACTAGAGGCTCTAAAGAGCCTATGTTGCTCACCTTGGTTTATGTGCATCTTCAACAAAGGATACTCTCCAACATTGTAGACGAGAATAGAATTCATGATAAAAATCTCTGTCGATTTTGTACTGCTGATCATTTAGTTTGTTTAGTTTCTCTCTATCTTCTTTATTTTTTGCTCAAAACACAAAAGAGGGTAATTAAAATCCTCATTTAAGGGCAATCACTCCTATAAAGAGTGACAGTCTACTTTCTGAATAGGCAAAATTTGACTTGAATTAGTAGATCTTGCCTTGCTGGTCATTTTTGTGATTTAAAGTGTCAATGTATCTATCATATAAGGCAAAAAGCAAGAAACATGGAAAAATCTTCATTAAAGGGCAATAACTCCAATAAGGAGTCGTTGGACGATTTCCTCAACAATGTCTTAATTGTAGATCTTGTCTTGCTGATAATTTTTGCTTATTTAAGTTTCTATCTATCTTTTATAATTTTTAAGATATAAGGCAAAAAACACAAAAAAAAAAGAGAAAATATCGTCATCAAAGGGCAATAACTCTAATCAGGAGTCGACTGACAATTTCGACCATGCAGACTTATTTGTAGAACTTTTTGATCATTTTTGAAATTTAAAGTTTCTATCTATTAAAGTTTTCAAGATAATAAACTAAAATGAAAAAAAATGATAAAATTTGTCATTTAAGGGCAATAGCTCCTATAAGTAGTCGTCTGACAGTTTTGACATATATGGACAATTGGAAGAGCTCAACCTTCTGAAAATGTTTGCTTCAGTCAGATTTTCTCTATTTATAAAAGTATTCAAAATAATAGACAGAACTTGCATTTAACCCCTACGTTCTATTTTTAGCCATGTCAAGCATCTTGGATGGCGAGAGGGGTCATTGGACATATTTTTCAAACTAGATACCCCAATGATGATTGTGACCAAGTTTGGTTAAATTTGGCCCAGTAGTTTCAGAGGAGAAGATTTTGTAAAGTTAACGATTTTGTGAACTTTTGAATTGAAAAATAATACGGAAAATGAACATTGTAAAGGTTCTCCTGCCTACATTTCTTAGGGTATTTGGGCCAGGTGAGCTAATAAAATGAAATTATCGACGTGGTTAATGGAAATGGAAAAGAATAAAATCTGGAAATCATAAATTTTTCAAAATAAAAAAAATCATGCAGGACGATTCCAGAGGGGTGGTAGGGATGAATTCTATCAATTGATTTTAATAGGCCTAATGCATCTATTTTTGTCTTGGCAACATATTTATTCTGGAAAGAATTATACAGATGGTTTAGAGGTAACTGGCAATCTAAAAGAACCCTATAAAATGCAGGCATTTCCTATTATTTTTTTTTATAATTCTAATTCTATATCAAGTAGACCTGTCTTGGATAATCTTTATTATTCTCGATGCTATAGATTGCTGATAATGGAGATAAAATCTCTGTTCCACCCATGTTGGCCATCATTTCATTTTGATGATGTTTTGCAGCAGCAAGACTTTCCTTATTATATTGTTGACTTCTGAAAAATATAGAATGAATATTTAACAAGATTTCCATGGATTTGCTCCATGCTAATTTTCAAATTGTCAAAAAGTATTGCTTACAAAAATCTCATTAGACTATGATGAGAAATGTAGATGCCAAAAAGCTTACAATGTTGATTTTCTATTTAATTTACATTTCAAAGGGAAAAACTCCCCAATTATTCAAACCATGCTGCCTTTCCAACCCTTATGAGATACTGCTGATATTATCCTTCAACATAACTTTTATCAATACCCTAAGAAATGTAGGCAGGAGAACCTTTACAATGTTCATTTTCCGTATTATTTTTCAATTCAAAAGTTCACAAACTCCACCCAAAAATATTCAATGTGCGCATATTTTACAACTTGTCATTTATTCCTGGTACAAACCTTTGAAACAGATTGAACTCTTATGAATAATGCAGACAAAAGAGAACTTTTTAATTTAGACATTCTTTAAAATTCAATATGTGACATCACTGAATTTGCACTTATATAAACAACATGATGGATGTTATATGTGAAACAGGATCTGCTTACCTTTCCTGAGCACTTGAGATCACCCCTGGTTAATGGTGTGGTTCTTCTTGGTTTTTCTCTAGTTTTCTATGTTGTGTTTTGTAGACTATCTTTTGGTTGTTTTTTGTTTTTTGCAATAATATTGTAAGTTTGGTCAACAGGTGTTACTAGAGGAACAGGACAAGCTTATAATTCATGAAAACACAAGTTTACCCTAGGTTTTTAGTAGGGGCAGGCATTGCCAAATCTTCAGATTCATGTGTAATGTTCTATGGACCATTGGCATCATACATTACCGGTAGTTCAATACCTGTCAAACAAAAAACTGTAATCACTTCCAAATGACACAATATTAAACAGACATCCAACAGGTAAACTCTTCAAGAAAAGGAGTAATGCTGCTTTAGATTTCTCCATTCTATCTCCTCCCATACTACCTGTATATGTAAATGTAGAATTAAAACAGGCTCAACATTATGCAACAACAGCAATAATAACAACATGCCATGGTCACACTATCACTACCAAGTCTCTAGAAGAGCCAATTTGTAGTTCCTGAGAAAGATAAACCAGTACAGTCCCTCCCCCTTTGGAGCAGGGGTATAATAACTAGAGGCTCTAAAGAGCCTGTGTTGCTCACCTTGATCTATGTGCATATTTAACAAAGGACTCTCTCCAACATTGTAGACGAGAATAAATTCATGAAAAAAATCTCTGTTTTGTTGATCTTGTATTACTGATCACTTAGTCTGTTTAGTGTCTCTCTATCTTCTTTAGTTTTTGCTCAACACACAAAAAAGGGGGAACAAAATCTCATTTAAGGGCAATCACTCCTATGAAGAGCGACAGTCTACTAACTATATCGGCAAAATTTGACTTGTTAGTAGATCTTGCCTTGCTGATCATTTTTGTGATTTAAAGTGTCTATTTATCTATTATAATTTTTATCATACAAGGCAAAACTCGAAAAAAATTGGTAAAAATTGTCATCAAAGGGCAATAACTCCAATAAGTTGTCGAACAATTTCCTCAAAAATTGTCTAATTTGTAGATCTTATCTTGCTGATCATTTTTGCTTATTTAAGTTTCTATCTATCTATTATAATTTTTATTAAAGATACAAGGCAAAAACACAAAAATTGACAAAAATCATCATCAAAGAGCAATAACTCTAATAAGGAGTCAACAGATGATTTTGACCATGAGACTTGTTTGTAGAACTTATCATGCTGATCATTTTTCTCTGTATCTATTATAGTTTCCAAGATAATAGGCAAACATGAAGAAAAACAAGAATGTGTCCATAGTACATGGATGCCCCACTCGCACTATCATTTTCTATGTTCAGTGGACCGTGAAATTGGGGTCAAAACTCTTATTTGCCATTAAAATTAGAAAGATCATATCATAGGGAACATGTGTACTAAGTTTCAAGTTGATTGGACTTCGACTTCAGCAAAAACTACCTTGACATAAAAAATTTAACCTGAAGCGGGACAGACGGATGAACAGACAGACGGACGAACGAATGAAAGGGAGGCACAGACCGAAAAAAACATAATTCCTCTCTACTATTGTAGGTGGGGCATAAAAATGGTAAAATTTGTCATTTAAGGGCAATAACTCCTATAAGAAGTTGTCCGACAGTTTTGAAGTAAATGGACAGTTGTTAGAGCTCAACATTCGGAACGTTTTTGCAGATTTTTTCTGTTTATAACGGTTTTCAAAATAATAGATAAAACTTGCATTTTACCCCAATGTTCTATTTTTAGCCATGTCAGCCATCTTGGTTGGCAGGTTGGGTTATCAGATTTTAAACTAGATCACTAATGATGATTGTGGCTAAGTTTGGTTAAATTTGGCCCAGAAGTTTCAGAGGAGAAGATTTTTGTAAAAGTTAACGATGATGGATGACAACGACAGACGCCAAGTGATGAGAAAAGCTCACTTGGCCCTTCAGCCAGGTGAGCTAAAATTTAAACCTTAAAATTTATTCGATTGCTTTTTATTTTGTCTAAGCTTGTTTACAAGATAAACAATATCTCTGTAACTGGTTTAAATTATGTTTGTGCTTTATTAAAAATAAAATGCTCTGGAGGATCCTTTGGACCTCAATGTGGATCAATTTGATAATAGGGTTCAAAATCTAAAATCTAAATACACAGTTAGATTCAGCATATCAAAGAACCCCATAAAATCAATATTTGTTTAAATCAAACAAAAATAATTTTGGACCATGATTTTGACAAACTTGAAAACTGGGCACAAAATCAATAATTTAAATACACAGTAAGATTCAGCATACCAAAGAACCATGAGTTGAATTTTTGATGAAATCAAACAAGGTTTAGTTTTGGACCCTTTGGACCTCAATGTGGACCATTTTAAAAATGTAAACCAAATCCAAATATGAATACACGGTTAGATTCAGTATATCAAAGAATACCAAGTATTCAAGACTTTAAATTAAACCTCATTGAAATATGTCACGAAATAAACAATTTATACAAAGTATTTGAAAAGTATGTTTTTCTTGCCCCTTTTTCCTAAATGGTTAGGGCCACTACCCCAAAATCAATCTCAACCTTCCTTTTATGGTATGGAACCTTGTGGTACAATTTCATATAGATCCATAGACTATACTCAAGTTCTAGTCTGGAAACATGAAAATCCTATTTTTTTTCGCCTCTAATTCTTAAATGATTTGGGCTATAACCCCCAAAATCAATCCCAACCTTCCTTTTGTGGTATGGAACCTTGTAGTAAAATTTCATAGAGATCCATACATTTAAACTCAATTGTCTGGAAATCAAATGTCTAAGGACGACAACGAAGACGCGGACAATGTCATAACATTATACTACCACAAAAATTGGTTGCACCAGTATTACCTGATCTGTCCATAACAAATATAAATTCCCTTTTAACATTTCCACAATGATTCTTCAAATCTGGTATAAAATTCAACATCAAAACATCTTCTTTTAATAAACCATCTGAAAAACAATTGTGTAACTAAAAAACAATTGTGTAACTAAAAAACAATCCATAAAGTTGTAATTATTGTTCTGCCTCAATATGGTTCAATGTGTGTGTGTGTGTTTGTAGTGCAATGAGGGTGATTCTAGGATTATGTTTAATATGGTTCAATGTGTGTGTGTGTGTTTGTAGTGCAATGAGGGTGATTCTAGGATTATGTTTAATATGGTTCAATGTGTGTGTGTTTGTAGTGCAATGAGGGTGATTCTAGGATTATGTTTAATATGGTTCAATGTGTGTGTGTGTTTGTAGTGCAATGAGGGTGATTCTAGGATTATGTTTAATATGGTTCAATGTGTGTGTGTGTGTTTGTAGTGCAATGAGGGTGATTCTAGGATTATGTTTAATATGGTTCAATGTGTGTGTGTGTGTTTGTAGTGCAATGAGGGTGATTCTAGGATTATGTTTAATATGGTTCAATGTGTGTGTGTGTTTGTAGTGCAATGAGGGTGATTCTAGGATTATGTTTAATATGGTTCAATGTGTGTGTGTGTTTGTAGTGCAATGAGGGTGATTCTAGGATTATGTTTAATAGTACAAAATAAAAGAATCCTTCATCTGAGATACATTTGTACTTGTTTTTGTAATTTGCAGAGAAACAAGACTACATATTTAATAATTTATAAAGTAAGTGCAAGAATTGTCAATCAAATTTTCTTTTTGAATCAAAGGCCTAATTGATAGTTGTTATTATACTGTCATTGTTAAATTATTGTGTCTTGTATTTTTGAGCTTGATGCTACAGCACTTTTTTGTATTGTTTTTCTTGTATTTTTATTTTGTCGGTTGTTAACTAGAGTTTTATGGACATATTAAAGCTTAGTTCTTCTAGAACTTTTGTTTTGATCAAAATCAAAAGTGAATGATTGAGTAATAAAAAAAACTATTTTAAGCCAATTGCAAACACGTTCTAAAAAAATAACAATTTACCACCGCAAAGTAGACCCGTCAAATGTGAAAGACAGGGTTATTGTTTCTACTTTTTTGCCAGAACTGAGGTGGCTCCACTTTTGATTTTGAAATGGACGAAAATTTTCATACATCCTACGAAACAAGAAATTTCCAAATTGTTTGTGGTCATCTTTTGTTACTTGTCACTCAATGTCTCACCAGTTTGGACGGGTCCATTTCATATCTAAGAATAAAACAGCTTATCTCAAAGTGGTTCAAAATAAAATCTCACTGAAGTATGACAAAAAAGGAAAACAAACTTATTGTAAACAGCTATTAACATAGGTTTTCTTTCCATAATTTTTGTTTTAATATAATACAATAATGCAGATAATCTGAGGTAAATGTTACTTCACAGATGCTTTTATTTATATTTCAGGAATAATGAATTTGGTAGAGTAGGCGGGAATAAAAAAAAGCATGAAATCCCAATTCCCGCCCCACCCCTAAATATTAAAAAAATTGGGTCTGTACCAACAAATCAAAACAACCCTCACCTAAAAAGCAGCAAAGCATTTGCAATTTTTTACTTAAAATTGAGCTTTCTCGAAAATCTGTCAACATAATTTTGATTTAAAATGTTCTGTAAAAATTCCGTTTCTATGATATGAAAATATTAAGGGGTCATTGAAATCATTAAGGGTAAATAGTAAATCTGACTTGACCAATATTTTTTGGTCCATGACATTGTATTCAAATTTCAAACATTTGGTCAAGCTGTACTTAATTATCAACAGGAAACCATAAATGTGAAGGATGGCGGGACAAGTGCATCACAATATTCCCCCATTTCAAGTCAGGGTATAAAAAATCGGACAGAAAAAAAGTCTTATAACCATCTGAAGGAAGTTATTTGATAGACTTTAATACTTTTTGATTTTCCTGTGGCCTCGCGTGACCTTATCATACCTTCTCTTTCAGTAAAAACATTGTTCAGAGATGATGGTTAGAAGGCCTTTAAACTCTTATTTCCTTAGCACAATAGAAGGCCATCTACAATTTAAAACTTGGGTGTTATAGACGAAATATTGAGCTTCACTGAACACAGGATACTGCAACAGGTCAGAACAGGTATCTTACACAATGTATTTTGCTTGATGCAGTAAAAAGCTGGAATATTGATATTAATCTATGAGTTATATTGATGTGTATTTTTTCAGTTCCTTACAGCTTTAAACTTTACATTTGTGCATAACATACACATTCCATAATAGGACTCAACATAAAATATGTAGTCACAAGAGATTGTTTCATTGGTACCAACTATATACCTTCCTTGGACTTCAGTGATATCCCCAACTCCAGAAATATCTGTATAACAATATATCATGACTTTTAACATGTTTCATGTCTTGGTCTTAAATTATGAGAATCAAGTTTAAAGCCTTTGAATAAAGATCATGATTAAATTGATTTCATCTACAATATTATTATTTTTTCCATAAAATAACATAAATTCCAAGGTTCTGATTATTTTCTTACCTTTACTATGATCACCAACTTCCAATATTGCTTCTGGCTTAGAAACATCATCATAAGACACAGAAAATTCCAAATCTCTGTATTGATGATTTATGTCCTCTAACTTTATCTGAAATATTTAAAACATGCATTTTAACAGAGTTGTTTATCAATTAAGCATCTTTTAGACAATGACATCATTAGTCAATGATTGACTAAGTAATTTAGTTGATTTCTCCACTAAAATGATATTGGATTTAACATTGCATGTCTGATCAGCCATATGCTCAACTCAAGACATTACATTTAACAGTGCATGTCTGGTCAGCCATATGCTCTACTCAAAAGACATTAGATTTAACAGAGCATATCTGGTCAGCCATATGCTCTACTCAAAAGACATCAGATTCAACACTGCATGTCTGGTCAGCCATATGCTCTACTCAAAAGACATTAGATTTAATATTGCATGTCTTATCAGCCATATGCTCTACTCAAAATCCACAAGATATAACATTGCATGTCTGATCAGCCATATGCTCTACTCAAAAGACATTAGATTTAACATTGCATGTCTGATCAGCCATATGCTCTACTCAAAATACATTAGATTTGACATTGCATGTCTGATCAGCCATTCTCTACTTAAAAGACATTGGATTTACAATTCCATGTCTGATCAGCCATATTCCTTTCTATAAAAACATTAGATTTTACAGTGCATGTCTGATCAGTAGACTTCTCTACTTAAAGGACTTTGGATTTAACATCGCATGTTTGATCAGCCAACAGATGTCTACTTAGCACTGGTCCATATGGTAAAAAGAAAACTTTGGTTGCCTCACAATATTTTTTTTAATATCTAAATTTACTGTAAATTCATTTATTTTTGTTGGTATCAACTTCATTGGTTTAAGAAAAAAACTAATACTTCATGGGTTCCAAATTTTGTTGCTTCATCATTTGCTCCAATTTATAAGTACGTAAAATGTGTATCTTATAAAGTATTTAAATAAGAGGTTATCTCCAACCCACAAAAACTTTGAATCCCAAAAAATCAATGACTCCACAGTATACACAACATATCAAGAATGGCTATAAAGATAGGTCTTCCCCAGTATGACAGAATGATAATTAGTCCAAGTCTATTAAAACATTAGGTCAAAACTACATGTTCCACTGAAAGAGACATAAATACATCAAACTCACATGCATACCAGAAGTCACAACATATACAAACCTGTCTGAAAAAAATAAAATCTTAGATTTGCTCTGGATACCTTCTTAATCGTGAAGAAGCTGCTGTCCATGTTTCCTAAAATTCCACTAAGGTTTTACAAAGTTATTGATGTCTAAAACATTGATAACCACGCAGTCTCACTTAACCTAAATGTTGACACCACTGATGGAATGTAGGATTAATATGTCTCGCTCAACAACTTCCGTCAAAAGCTAAACAAAAAGTAACATCACACAAATCTATGAATACCTCTGCTGAATGTTGATCATCAAATATCTTTAACTGTAAATCATCTCTATAAGTGCTAACAGATTTGATCTTGTGATGACCCTTTACTGATGCAGTGAATCCTATCTTGATTGGTTTTTCTGAGTTCCCTGTATCTCCTGTAGATCCAGCTAAATGAAAATAGTTTAAGCTTTTTGTTAAATTCATAATTTAAAAGTTGTTGAAGTTAATTCCAGCTAAAAAAAAATACAGAAGCACAATGGTTGCACATACTATTTTCAATCTTCATGGATGTGTAGTTGAAAAAACATGAGTTATGTGTCAAGTACAATCAAGACTGAAAAGTCTAGTGACAATCTACATGTATATCAAGTGGTGGGGGGAAATATACAAATTTGTCCAAATTTCAGTCTAAAAAATGCTACTGTAAGCTTGACATATGACCCAGTGCCCTATATGGGTGATTTTTTTTTATTTCATTGGGAATTACCTATCAATTTTGGTAGAAGTAAGATGATTGCAATATATTGGTTCATAAGATAACATCCAGAAACAAACAAGTATAACTGCGAGCTACTGCTCACTGATGATACCCCCGCCCAAATATTTGATGGTGAACAGGAAATTGTTGAGTGATGAATCTGAAAACGCATCACACAGTATAGCTGACTTATATAAACCCTGAAACCAAATTTCAAAAATCCTTATGATGTAGTTCCTGAGAAAGATGCGACGAAAAATATTCATGGGACGGATGGGCAGACGGATGGATGGACAGACAGAGGTAAAACAGTATACCCCCACTTTTTTAAAGCAGGGGTATAAAATTGGTAAAAATTAGTCTATCAATAGCTGCTTTGAACTTAAACTTGACTTATTGACCCAAAACTATTGAACCAAGTTGGACAAAAGATGGACATAAATGATTCAAAAGATAACATCTAGAAGTCAAACTTTTTCTCATGATTTCAGTCTATTAATAGCTGCGTTGAAATTGATCTTAGACCTATTGACCCCAAAATCAATATGGGTCTTCCTGTTTCCATTGGGCATTATCAAGCCAAATTTGGTAAAGATATTATCAATGGCTTATAAGATTTTGTCTGGAAATGGAAATATTGACACTAAGACACCTAGACATCCAGACAGCATTTATCATATTATAAGACTGAAAGTCTGGACAGACAGAGGTAAAACAGTATACCCAAATTGGTAAAATTAGTCTATCAATAGCTGCTTTAATCTTAAATTTGATCTATTGACCCCAAACTATTGAACCAAGTTGGACAAAAGATGGACATAAATGATTCAAAAGATAACATCTAGAAGTCAAACTTTTTCTCATGATTTCAGTCTATTAATAGCTGCGTTGAAATTGATCTTAGACCTATTGACCCCAAAATCAATATGGGTCTTCCTGTTTCCATTGGGCATTATCAAGCCAAATTTGGTAAAGATATTATCAATGGCTTATAAGATTTTGTCTGGAAATGGAAATATTGACGCTAAGACACCTGGACATCCAGACAGCATTCATCATATTATAAACTGAAAGTTTCAAATAACATTCATTCTAGGTCCGATTTGCCCATTAATAAAAACTTGTCCTTTGTACTTGGTGTTTGTTTCTTTCAGTCAATTTAATAAGGTAGTTACTTTTGTATTAACTATGATTTCATTGCAGTAAGTCCAGAAAAAGAGATGTTTAGTAGTGAAAGCAGGAGTTGGACTTCAGTTTGAGAGAGGAAATAGGACTTCCACTAAAGGGAACAGATTTAAAATCTTACTTTATTATGACATCAGATTGGACTGATTTTAGAAACAAATGACGATTTGAAACTAGATGTTTATTGGAGTCCAACACATATTTTAACAATCGTTCATAAATAAACATCATCTATAACTTTAAATGCTGGGTTACTGAGTGTTAATGCAGGTTGATACCTGAATCTATTCAGAAAAATATTCATTACCATTTCTATTTGTCTTTAAACTAATCATTTGTTCTGATGATCAGAGAACAAACTTGACAAGAATACAAGAATATTGTTACACTGAAATTGCAAACCTGTGAAATTTCCTTTTGTTCTCTTATGCCTAAAAGATATTACAATAAATGGTTTTGTTTGTCAACCATTTTTATGCCCCACCTACGATAGTAGAGGGGCATTATGTTTTTCAGTCTGTCCGTCCATCAGTCCGTCCGTCCCTGTGTCCCGCTTCAGGTTAAAGTTTTTGGTCAAGGTAATTTTTGATGAAGTTGGAAGTCCAATCAACTTGAAACTTAGTACACATGTTCCCTATGATATGATCTTTCTAATTTTAATGCCAAATTAGAGATTTGACCCCAATTTCACGGTCCACTGAACATAGAAAATGATAGTGCGAATGGGGCATCTGTGCACTTTGGACACAGTCTTGTTTATAATTGATTTGGAGGTATACGGACTGACCTGATGAATATCTAGCATTCAAAACATATGGCAAAACAAATTTCAGATCCCCATCTGGTTCAACCGTTAACTCTACAACATATGCCATGGTCAATACAGCAGTTTCGCCTGCATCCAAGTTACCAAGCTTACACACAAAAATATCTCCAGCATATTTACTCTCCGATAGAAAAAACCCAGTCTGACCAGTAGATGTAGCTTCTTCAAAGGTTATCTTAGCCTAAAAAAACAAATATTGTATGTAATGCCTTAATTATGCATAACTTTATATTTAATTAGGTGATTACAATTTTAATTATACAATGACTGTCTTCTGATTTTTCTGCTGCAGTGTTTGTTACATTAAAATAATATATGCAATGAAATAGTTTTTTTTGTATTTTCAGCAGCAAAAAAGTATAAAATAACAAAACTCATTACTTATGAACAATACTCACTCGATCTGAATGTATAGAACCAATAATGTGCGCTCAGTCAGGAAGAACATATTAGAAAGTAGTTCATATTTCACACTGAATAGTTCCTACACATAGCTGACCCAAAAATATTTAGATAATTTTGGTAAGAAGCTTTTTGACCTATGGATCACTATTGAACCCTTGTTGAATGTTCAGCAGTAACTGTTTTCGTGCTTTTAGACTTCTAGGAACTAGTGTACTGTTATTCAATTAAACACATTACGATCTACTTATATATCACCAGAACAACAATGTGCTATGTTTGACAGTCTAGTTATGTCTATTTTATACTACGCCTCAGAAGTATGGGGTTTTCATCATGCAAAAGAAATTGAATCTGTACATAATAAATTTTGTAGATTTGTTCTAAAAGTACCCAAAAATACGCCTGTCTGTTGTATTATTGGAGATCTTGGTCATTTACCTATGTATGTTATTAGGAAACAAAAGTTGATGAAATACTGGGTTAATATTATAAATAAGAAACCAGATATTGTATATGAAATATATCAAGTTCTAGTTGCTGAATGTAATATTGGTCAAGAAAATGGGGCCACACATATTGGTAATTTACTTTTTCAACTAGGATTTAATTATTTATGGCATGAACAAGAGAATGTTGATATAATAAACTTTGATATTTTGAATGAATGTCTGTTAAATCAATTCTATCAGAGCTGGCATGTGTCTGTAGAGAGCTCTGAAAACTAATATTGAATAAAATAATAAAACAGATTTTAAGATGGAACAATATTCACTCATTCTCAGGAAATTGGGTCCAATACATGATTTGTTGTCCCTGTAGATATTTGAAACCTCATCTGCTTTAAAATGTTGAAACAAATATGTTTTTGAAAGTCAAAGAAGATATCTAGCTAAAACAAACACAATTGCTACGTTGAAGAATATTAAAATTACTCCAGCCTTACACTAAAACGTATTATTT
Source organism: Mytilus coruscus (assembly GCA_017311375.1). Taxonomy (NCBI): domain Eukaryota; kingdom Metazoa; phylum Mollusca; class Bivalvia; order Mytilida; family Mytilidae; genus Mytilus; species Mytilus coruscus. The sequence continues at coordinate 77,399,546 of CM029599.1, read as the reverse complement.
TGAGTAAAACGAATTTCCCTGATGGTATAGATATTTTTTCTGTTGAGTATTTGACTTAAAAAACTTGTAAAACATGTACTTATGTTGCCTTTTCCGATCTATTACCATTTAACCAATACACATTTATGTCATTTTAAGTAGTTTGTCACAAAATAAAACCAACACAGTTTTGAGAATATATGTCACTATTTCTTTGACGAGATACGTTACTTCCTTTTAATTAGACTCTACATTTATCTAAAGGTCAATTGAAAGTATGAGTATGTTGCTTTTGAAGTGTTAGTCCATAGTTACAACCAAAACAAATTTGTATGATGTGTATCTATAATGGTTTAAAAATTGATAAGCTCCAAATCTAGGAAATGGCTTTTGTACATTATTTTTAACAGATACGTTACTATGGAATCATTTGAATAAACATTAACCACTTGCATGGGATCTATTTAACTAAATAAATATGTTTTACATATTTGATCGTACTTTTCAACAGTGAAAATGTCCTGGTATCAAAAACATATTTGAAATAATGGACCACGAACAATTTGTTAAACAGGTGCGGTACCAATAGATACGTTACTATGTTTTGATTAACGATAAAATATCGATATTATTTGAATTCAGACTTATGAGATATCTGCCTTAATACATTTTGTTTTGTTTAATGATCAACGAATAATATCATCAGTACAACAACTTATCAGCTGCAATTTGCGAAGACATATGAAAGAACAACGTCAGTTTTAGTAATTGTACTGATTTTAACTTGAAATTTTAATATATTTTTCGCTAATATATTAATTTAGATATTTTAACACCTAGATACGAATAAGACATCTTAATTTTGTACCTACAGGATAAAAATAGTGTTAAAGTATTGTAATTCAGGGTGCAAACATTAAGTAACGATTTGTTTCCTATAGAGTTGATCCGGTAATTTGGTACAGGCGGTAATTACCGTACATATAACATTTCGCTTGTTTTGTGATAAAATTGAGAAATAAAGTGTGTTTTAATATTATTTACTGATAATAAGATATGTATAACCTTGCATGTTCACGTTTTATGATTTTCTATCATAAAATATGTACACATTTGCCGTTTGTCGGAAAGTTTTGTTCGCAGGCGTTTGAGAAGATGATCTCGTCCAAAAGTCACCAGATTTGTGTAAATTTTAAGTTTGGTTAATTTAATGTAAGAACTTTCTATTTTAAACGAAATTTAGAAAACTGATGGAAACTGAATGCCAGAAATAGTTTTGAATTGACAGATACTTTTCTGTGTAGTATAAGTGCAATAATTTCCAATAAAATGAACTGGAAGTGGGTGTAAGGTATTACCCTACAGGATATTTTAAATACAAATGGAAGGCGTCTAATATCGTACACGTCAGCTCTTAAATATGTTAATGTTCATTAAGTGATATAAATTTTGACTTAGCTTTGCCAATATCAATGATTTTTGTTAAATAATCAAATTTAATTGCAAAAAAAATAGACAGAAAAAAAAAATGCATAAAACAACATCAATTGGTAATGAGAAGAAAGAGGTCAAAATATGTTAATTTTGATTCTATGAATCACCAGTCCGCTGCCAATTGATTAATAGAGATAGACGTTGATGTGTTTGCAAACTATTCCTCCTTAATTGCGAGGGTCCTCTGTGCCCCAGGGTCTAAGTAGTCCGTCATCTCATATATCGCTATAGCCAGTCAACACTAAGGTTGTGACTTCAAACCCGCACATGCTTGGTAGGTGTGTTCGAATATTAGTTGACTAGGATTTTCAGTTTTCCTCCCGAACAATAAAACATAAAAACTCTACCACAAAAGTTGGCAAACAGCTATGAAAGATGTTAAATATAGAGGTTATTAAGAAAATGTTCCACGAAATGCTGCTGGAACAATTGAAGATGATGCTTTAATTCAGGAAGACCAACCAACTTAGAATTAGTAAAACTGCTGCAGCCTCTCAGCTTACAATGCGGAACTTGATTGTACAGACCGGTTTGCTCAGAGTTAGAATTCTTTTCTGAATAGATTGACATGCCTTTCTTCAGACTGAACTAGAACGATAAAACCGGGTGAAGGTATTTGTCTATATAATACAAATCGGGTCTTTATTCATATCACTTATCAAACTTAAGTCATCCATATCACATATACCGTCAAGTTCTCGTCCTGATGTCCATGTATTATTTGCAACTAAATGTTACTGTGTGTGTGTGTGTGTACTGTCTGAAACACAAGTCTGTCATAATCATATCTAAATTGTACTAATAATTTATTGAAGCTTTAATACAAACACAAATCTCAGGACACTTGCTTTTGGTCCTTCTTTTGCAATTTTGCATCTATACTCAATTTTGCCAATATATAATCAAAATAGCAGTTAATTGAGATATCTTTTGACTGTTTATTATGTTGTATTCTGTGATCAAATATACTGCCAGAATCTACATCACGACATGAAGCTGTGATACTGTGAATTTAAGTAAAGATTGAAAGACTTGAAGATGATCCTTGTAATAGATTTACTAGTCCAAGTTATTCCTATTTTGAATTTAATCAATGTACGGAATTACACATCAAGGTGTACAGAAATACACGACATCCGTGCGATATTAGCCACAGTGACTTTTCTGTTTGATTTGCTCATTCTCAGTATTTTACGTTGAATAGCAAGGAAAAGTCAAACATTAATACTATCTACGAATGATCTAGTTACCGGTTTCCTTATAAAATATTGTAGTATCAAACAAGGAACCAAATGACATTCATTTCGGACCAAAAGTGTACGGAATTACCGGACCGACTCAAGTAATGTATTTGTTGCATGCCTTGAACAGATACGTTACATCGTATATCCTATTGTTTCATTCAAGTTTGAAGCGTTACGCTCACTTCTTTGATTTCAAATATTATATATTTAAAGTTAATTTATAATTAATAGTTCCAGAACCGATATAACAGAGTTTTTAATATACAAATTGTCTTCTCAACAGATACGTGATCTGCTAATTTCCAAGTTGAAAAAAGATAATATATATAAACATTTGAAAAATATATGAAATTAATATGAGCAGTTGTTGATAAATGATATTTAAACATATTTTGAGTAATATCTTGATACATATTTTATCAAGAACAACCTAATTGTTATGTTTTTGTCTTCAAAGTTATATTTTATCAAGATATGGATGCAAGAACAATTAATTAACTTTTCAGAATCTATTACTTAATATTTATGACTATTAATATCATCTTGGGTACCTCTAGAATAGTTTTGGAGGAAAATATCTAAGCAATGACACTTTGTATGAAAATTCGTTTGCCAAGGAAATAAAACATGACGGTAACGTATCTGTTATGTGGAAAACAGTGACCCATAGTCCTGACCACGATATTATTTTCACAGTAAGAGCTAAGATCAACCACTTTGGAATCTTTCAAATCATATATATACGAATCATTTGAGCATTATTAGAAGTATAATTTTGGCAAATGGTCCCGATTTGCTGAGAATCAGTGTATTATTGAAAGATATCAATGTTCAAATGTTGTGTTTTAAAGATTTGGTGTATTAAAACTAAATATGGAGACTGGTCGTTATATAAACCAACAAAGTGAGGATAGAATTTGTAAATGTTGTACTATGCAATGTATAGAGAATGAATATCATTTTATTATGGTTTGTCCAGCATATAGACAGTATAGACTTAAATACTTTTCAAGATACTATTATACATGGCCAAATATTACTAAAAGTTCAAACAACAAGAATGTATCCATAGTACACGGATGCCCCACTTGCACTATCATTTTCTATGTTCAGTGGACCATGAAATTGGGGTCAAAACTCAAAATTGGCATTAAAATTAGAAAGATCATAACATACGAAACATGTGTATTAAGTTTCAAGTTGATTGGACTTCAACTTCATCAAAAACTACCTTGACCAAAAACTTTAACCTGAAGCGGGACAGACAGACAATCGAACGAAAGAACGAACAGAGGAACAGCCTGAAAAACATAATGCCCATAAATGGGGCATAAAAACAGTTATTTACAATTTGATGTGTTTTTTGCGTGACGGTTGGAAACTGAGAACTTTCATATTAATGTAGTTATATATATTGTCTTTTTGTCGAGCCTTCGACTTTTGTCGCAAAAAGAGAGACATGGCGATCCTACATTCCGTCGGTGTCGTGAACAGCGGCGTCCACAAATATTCACTCTGTGGTTAAAGTTTCTGAAATTTCAATAACTTTCTTAAACTATCCTGGATTTCTACCAAACTTGGACAGAAGCTTGTTTATGATCATAAGATAGTATCCAGAAGTATATTTTGTTAAAAAATATCCTGTTTTCTGTATTTTACTTATAAATGGACTTAGTTTTTCTGCCAGGAAACATTACATTCACTCTGTGGTTAAAAGTTTTAAAATTCTAATAACTTTCTTAAACTATCCTGGATTTCTACCAAACTTTGGCAGAAGCTTGTTTATGATCGTAAGATAGTATTCAGAAGTAAATTTGTAAAAACAAAATTCCATTTTTCTGTATTTAACTTATAAATGGACTTAGTTTTTCTGCCAGTTAATATTACATTCACTCTGTGGTTAAAGTTTTTAAAATTTTAATAACTTTCTTAAACTATCCTGGATTTTTACCAAACTTGGTTAGAAGCTTGTTTATGAAAACATTTAAAAGCTAGTATCTGGAAAGAAATTTTGTTTAAATTTTGTACCTGTTTATCCGTATTTTACTTATAAATGGACTTATTTTTTCTTCCAGTTAACATTACATACAGTCTGCAGTTAAAGATTTAAAACATTTATTAGATTCATAAACTATCCTGGATTTTTACCAAACTTGGACAGAAGCTTCTAACAATCAAAAGATTGTATCGAAAGGAATATTGTTATTATTTTATTTTCTCATTTTGTTGAGCCTCGATTAACAGTAGATTAAAAGTAGGCGAGACACTGTGTTCATGGAACCCTTACGAATTTTTTCATTAACAAAGTGTTCATAGTGTTTATTATGTTCTCTGCTGTTTTGTATAACTTTATATTATTATAAATTTCATGTTTCTTACACATGATAATGTTGTGATTTAAATATGCTATAGCATAATTGTGCTTATTGCAATAAACATCTTTATCTTATCTTAAAGATACAAATAAATGGAGACTGTGTCCATGGGACACAGATGATGCCCCAGCTTGCTTATAGCGTTATAAAGGGACATAACTCCAGAATGGTAAAAGTGACGCCACCCAAATTGAAACTTAATGTGTGTTTTGTGGTAATAAGCATTGTGTATAAGTTTCATTACACTATGGTAAAGGCAAACTTAAGTTAGAGAACAGAAACGAAAAATTCTACAATTTTTCCATTTGTAAAGGGGCATAACTCTAGAACAGTAAAAGTGACACCACCCAAATTCAAACTTGATCTGTGTTTTGTGGTAATAAGCATTGTGTATAAGTTTCATAACATTATGGTTAAGGCAAACTTAAGGTAGAGAACAGAAACTAATTTTGGGATATACATACGTACAGATGGACAAAAGGGTAACACTGAATGTCCCATCCGTTGCAGCAGGGGCATAAAAAAAAGTATGTTGAATTTCAGCACAAACCAGACCAAGGTAATATTTTGAAATGAAATGACTGTCACTTTAATGTAACTTTAGACAAAATGGTAATGAATGCTGGACATTTTTTGTTCGTGTTACTGGTCAGCGCTTCAGTGGTGAGTGAAGCCATAAAATTGTTGTCACAAGTCATAAATTATCTCTATATTAATTATAACACAAAAGAATCCAGTAACTAGTTCTATTGAATCAATAAAATTCAACCATCAACAGGTTAACCTCATCAGGTCAATTGATCACTTGGTGTAAACAATCAACATGCAGTTGCATTTCACCTGGATTTTTTTTAACAAACCGATAAGATTTAACAGGTTGAATTAAACTTCACCGATATAATATTTTTTAAACTGAAAATTATTGCACCACGGGCAACAAATATATGACCGCACGAAGACTGATTGAACCTCACTTGGAAATTATAAGACTGCAGGTCAGTGTTGCTTTAACTCTTTTACATGGATGTTTCTAGAATGAAATGTTATTATACATGGTTTTAGTTGTTAACATTGTGCAAAGAATTTCTGAAAACCCCTTCATACTGCATTTTCCAAACCTGCCAACTATTCCGATTTATGGGGGATATCCCCAATGAGAGGTGTTGACCTGAATTTCGAAATTCTTTATTATATAAACTGAACAACTCAAACCAGGCATTCAAATGAGTAAAAGGGTATTTAAGCACATACATACTCATTCAAACAATATAGTTGTAGATTAAAAACACTTATAACAATATAAGAGGAGCATTATGTCCTCTTGGGCTTAAAATCCCCCATGGAAACTTTGAAAAGTTGGCAGGTATGATTTTCTGATATCATATCTGTCATAATGACCTTATACCATATTTGCATGAATTAAAGGATCCTATAATATATGTAACAATTATTATTTAAGTAGTAAAAGATTGTTATTAGTCTTGAGTTTGATTGAAAATCTTTCATGGTCAAATACTAGAGGAACATATATGTCCATAGCACTGATTACTGACAAGGGACATTTATAACAAGTGACATTTATATCCCTAGCGGGCCCAAGAGTTAGAGAGTTAGAGAACCCTTTAACAAATTCAAATTTCATAATAATCCTACAGGAAATGAAGGCTTGAGGGTGCTAACAATGCAATTTTCCCTATTTTGTATTTCTATGGGGCATAATTCCTTTAAAAAAGATAGTTGTTTTGCACTGAATTTCAATATTGTCAGAGTCATTGCTGATATGAACCTTTGATATAAATTTCATTTAAATCTAACAAATATTGAACATACTAGCACTGGGACAAAATTTTCTTGCGATTTTGAAATTTTCTAAACTTCAGAAAACATTGACATCAAGGAATGTTCTTCCTCAAAAAAGCTCGGATTCTTTATCTTGGTTTGGCTATACTTTTGGTCCTTTTTTGTTGTATCCGCTCATTAACTTTCTTTTGGTTTTGGATTTTCAAATGTTATAGCATGAGCATCAATGAAGAAGATATTAATTGTTAAAATGCAGTAAAATTGATATTAGTTTATTAATTCTATGGTAAGATTTACTTGTTTACCAGTATGAGAATGGTAAGCTGGATTGTGATTGTGAGCCAATTTCTCAGTTCATTTGCATAGCTTACATCTTGTGTATAATAAATGGATAAGTGGAGGTCATATCATACTTGATCAAATTCAGTTGGAGTTTAGTCTTTGTATGGATTTAGGCTTGCCTCACTGGGGTCTCTTCCTATAGAAAGGTATACATAGATGTGTCGCTGGTGTGCATGGGTCACTTTTTTGGAATGTCAAATATATCAATGGGGTGCAACTTTGTGGAGGTTAAAAATAACAATAAGTAGAAATTTATATGTCAATTGGTTATAAATATTAATCTTCTGTTAAGATATTTGTAAAAACTGTGTACCGATCTTTTTGTCTTAATAATATGAATGATCCCATGTGGTTTACATCTAAAAGATGTCATGAATTGTATTTCTGATAGCTGGGAAAATATATCAATATGTTATATTAATTTTTCCTATGAAACACATGAATGGAAGGGATTTTTGCACACAAAAATATATGAATAGGGGTGGTTTTTAAACCCCAGCCAGACGTCTGTACCCAAATTTGTATGTCAAGACCCCCCTGCGGTTTGTGTCCCCCTTTTTCCTTAGGCCATGCTGTTGTCCTTGTTTCTTCAACTTATGATTATCTTTACCTTAACAACCTTACTAAACCTTACTTGTTGTTTTTCCTGACATTCTGCTACAATATGTCTGCCATTAATATCTGCTTCAAACTTATACACAGCTGACATGTCGTCAATAGGGAAGACATAACGCGTCTCAATAGATTCTGTGTTGTTGTTAATATAGGTCAGGTTGGATTCAACATTGGCAATGAAGCCTTGGATCGTCACATGTGTCTTTGATTCTGTTAACAAAACTAGAAGAAGACAAACTGAATCTTCAATCTTATGAATCAATATGAGTACTTAACCCTTAAAGATTTAATATCAGTAGAAGGATACAGTAAAAAACTGACTATACAAATTAAACCAGAAAAAGCATTAACTTGATAAATTAAGTTTAACAGAGAGATCTACAGCTCAATTACATTGCAATACTGTTGTTAATTAAATAATTTACAAATCATTGGCTTTCAAATATTCGGCTTTGAGCGATCTTGACGAAGGTAAATCCAGAAAAGCGCTTTGGACGCATAAAATTTATAACATGTTGTTTTCGTTTTTTACAGCACTGGGTCAATACCCCTGCTGGTGGACTATCTGTTCCAGAGGTTATCATCAGCTCAGAAGTCAGTACTGACATAATTTATAACAAACCTTTTTAAAATTGTCCTTTTATTAATTTTGAAATCATAAAGAAACTAAGGTTTCAACTCCCTCAGGCAAATTTGACCTTAGATGGATTTGGCAATTTTGTATAGGTCCTTTTTGGCCATATAGGTCTTCAAATGTTTCAGTTCTACATCATTGGCTTTCAAATAAAGCGTTACTGATAAAAGTAATCCAGAAAAGCGCTTCAGATGTATGAAATTACACAACAATAATTTACACATTAGGGTAAATTACACACTCAATAGTCGCTAGAAGGGTGGAGAATGCATAGTTCAGACATGTAATAGGGTTCTCCTTTGCATGAATTGGGTTTTTGAATGCTTAAAATGACAAATGGATTAGGGTTTGATTGTTTTCATTGCTTAATCATGCAAGTACACAGCTTATCTGAGGCTGACTTTAAGTGATACTATTCCATACAAAAGGTTTTGACTAATTTTTTTTTTGATTTCATCAACTTCTTGATAATTAAAAATAATATGGCTATTCAATGTGAAAAAAACTGTTTTTATTTAAATTTCTCTCAAGACTCTTAAACGAACCTTCCATAGTTTTTGATCAATGCAGTTTCTTCACCAGGAACTGCACATGCACGGTTTCAATACTTTTAAATAATAAACATTTGAATTAAATAAAAGCAGAATATGTCTGAGGACTTGAATGCCCCGATCAAGCTTTGCAATTTTCCAAGTTTAAAAGGGCATAACTCTAGAAAGGTAAATGACTTACAACCCAATTCGAACTCTGTCTGTGTAATGTGGTTCTTAGCATTTTGTATGAGTTTCATAAAATTTGGATGAGGAAAACTTAAGCTAGAGTGCAGACTTAAAAGTGATACTATTCCATACAAAAGGTTTTGACTAATTTTTTTTGATTTCATCAACTTCTTGATAATTAAAAATAATATGGCTATTCAATGTGAAAAAAACTGTTTTTATTTAAATTTCTCTCAAGACTCTTAAACGAACCTTCCATAGTTTTTGATCAATGAATGATATATTTTTTTTTTAAGTAATTAAAGTTTAAGTAAAACCTCTTTAGTAAATGTTACCTTATTGACCAGAGTAAAATAAGAGAGGTGACCTTTAAATTGAGGTTCAAAATGCATAGGTTCATGTATTACTACAAAGGGAAAAGTGGAGGGTGACAAAACAGGAAAAGTTTTTGCTTAATAGAGGTGATCTTTTGTTTTGTGTTGCATGTACTTCCTGGGACCTGAATTGGTGATAAAAAGTCTAATTTGGAAGACACATTCTAGAATAAAATGCTCCGCTGGGCACAGCTTGATACGACAGCAGAGGTCGAACCCTGAACAGATGGGGCAAGTATGGACACAACATTCAAGCTTGATACAGCACTGAATTTGGATTGTGATTAAATATTTGACACAGCATAGGTTTCTGACACAGAATTAATGTGGTCTAAGAACTTAAAAATTTTAATTTACTTATTCAAACCATTTCATTATTATTTGCTTTTATATATAAATCAAAATAACCAATTTAAAATGGAAAATTTTAAAGAAAAAAAAGGAAAAAAGGAAAAAAATCCCCCAATTTTTGAACCCCTTATGATTCATCACCCCAAACTCAATCCCAGCCTTCCCTTTGTGGTATGGTACCTTGCAGTACAATTTCAGAGATCCAGACACTTGAACACAAGTTATTGTCTGGAAACTAGAAAAATGCTTGTTTTTGGCCCCAAATTCCTAAACGTTTAGGGCAATTACCCCAAAACTCAAACCCAGCTTTCCTTTGTGACATGGAACCTTGTGGCACCTAATTCCTTAACTGTTGGTACCATAACCCCAAAGTCAATCCCAACCTTCCTTTTGTGGTATTGAACCATATGGTAAAATTTCATAGAGATCCATTCACTTAAACTAAATTTAGAGTCGAAACCAATATGTCTTCAGATGACGACGACAACGACGACGCCTAACGTCATACCAATATCGACAGCAAAATTTTTTGCGGTTGTATAAAAGAGGAGGAGATTGGGGTTAGGACAATTGGAATATATCCATCATCATCTGTAAGACAGATTTTCCTGTAAACAAACTTGTGTCATTAAATCTTTTGAAAGAATTACTTCAACTTCACCACTTAGAACTCTTGGTTTGATAAATTCCTTGTATTTAAACAGCAACCCTAAATAATGCCTCTGCAATATGAACTCCATATTTTTAGTCAAATTTTAGATGAAATACAAACCAGGTTTTTGTCCTGACAGCAGACCATACTTCTTTCCAATTTCTGTTTTGATGTGACTGGCCATACTGAATTCTAATATACTGATGAACTGTATGTGAGGTCAGGAATTTTTTTTATCCTGAAAAAAATAGTTAATTTGAAATAGCTATATATTTTACACAATATCAATTAAGAAAAGATTAAAAAAATGCTTATGAACATGTTCAAAAGATCTATTTTTATACATATTTCACATGTTTCAGGGAAAAGAAAAAAGACTTTTGCCTTCTGAAGTTGAAGAAGAAGAATCATTGTTGGCAGTTTACTATAATGCTTAAAATGATTTGTTTTACACTTACAGATAATATGAAAAGTTATATCATGTAAATGGTAAAAAAACATCGTCAAGATGTAATAAAAAAAAAAAAACTGAAAATGTTGGCAAACTTTTTGTGAAGTTAAAAAAATTTGGGCTAAAAAGCAAAATTGTAGCTATTTTTTACGCAGAAAAACCCATATGGATTAACTTAATGTAACAAATCAACAAGTTATGTCCTCCATCATCTTTTGAAAACACATGCAGGGAGTGTCCCATTTTAAAAACAGTTTCTTCACCAGGGAACTGCACATGCACGGTTTCAATACTATTTAAATAATAAACATTTGAATTAAATAAAAGCAGAATATGTCTGAGGACACAAATGCCCCGACCAAGCTTTGCAATTTTCCAAGCTTAATAGGGGCTTAACTCTAGACAGGTAAATGACTTACATCCCAAATTCAAACTCTGTCTGCGTAATGTGGTTCTTAGCATTTTGTATGCCTTTTTTATAAAATTTGGATGAGGAAAACTTATGCTAGAGTGAGGAAATGAAAAAAATTGCAATTTTCTAAGTTATAAAAGGGCATAACTCTAGAAAGGCAAGTGACTCACTGGCCAAATTCGAACTATGTCAGGAAGTTTTGGTTTTTAGCATTGTGTATGAGTCTCATAAAATTTACTTGAGGCAAACTTAAGTTAGTGTATGGAAACGAAAATGGAACAGATGGGAGGAAGGTCAAGGGTAACACTTGATGCCCCCGTTGCCACATAAAAATATGTGATTATCAAGCCTCAATGAATGTATGACTTTATTCTCAAAGCAGGTTCTGTTGATTAATGTCACCAATATATCCAAACTGTTATTTTACTTTGCAAGCTTTACATATGATATTATACTGGTATACGTATTTAATCAGGGTGACCCAGCATACGTCACTTCCGTTATTTAGAATTAAGAGTGTGTCAGTGGTTCATTTTACTAAATTGTTCAGGTGTGTGAATGACGAACACAGTACTTTGGAAATATCTCTATAATTAAAAGAACAAATTATATTTTTTTTGCATTTTTAAACAATTATTTTGAACTTTAAAATTATTCAAACATGTTTTATGCGTTAATACCTCTTTAAAGGTCAAGACAGTAGACTCAATAAAATGCTCCGCAGGGCGCAGCTTGATACCACCGCAGAGGTCGAACCCTGAACAGTTGGGGCAAGTATGGACACAACATTCAAGCTTGATACAGCTCTGAATTTGGATTGTGATTGACTATTTGACACAGCATAGGTTTCTGACACAGAATGAATGTGGTCTAAGAACTTAAAAATTTTAAATTGGACATTCACCTATTATGGTCCAATATCCAAAATCTAAATACATGGTTAGATTCAGCATATCAAAGAACCCTAAGAGTTCAATTTTGATGAAATCAAACAAAGTTTAATTTTGGACCCTTTTGACCTCAATGTGGACAAAGTTGATAACGGGCCCAAAATCAAAAATCTAAATACATGGTTAGATTCAGCATATCAAAGAACCCCATATATTCAATTTTGTTGAAATCAAACAAAGTTTAATTTTGGACCCTTTTGACCTCAATGTGGACAAAGTTGATAACGGGCCCAAAATCAAAATCTAAATACATGGTTAGATTCAGCATATCAAAGAACCCCATATATTCAATTTTGTTGAAATCAAACAAAGTTTAATTTTGGACCCGATTTGGACCAACTTGAAAACTGGGCCCATAATCAAAAATTTAAAGACATGTTTAGACTCAGCATCTCAAAGAACCCTAAGAATTCAATTTTGTTAAAATCAAATTAAGTTCAATTTTGGACCCTTTGGACCTTAATGTAGACCAATTTGAAAACAGGACCAAAAATTAAGAATCTAAATACATGGTTAGATTCAGCATATCAAAGAACCCCATATATTCAATTTTGTTGAAATCAAACAAAGTTAAATTTTGGACCCCAATTTGGACCAACTTGAAAACTGGGCCCATAATCAAAAATCTAAATACATGATTAGATTCAGCATATCAAAGAACCCTAAGAATTCAATTTTTTGTTAAAATCAAACTAAGTTTAATTTTGGACCCTTTGGACCTTAATGTAGACCAATTTGAAAACGGGACCAAAAATAAAGAATCTAAATACACGGTTAGATTCGGCATATCAAAGAACCCCAATAATTCAATTTTGATGAAATCAAACAAAGTTTAATTTTGGACCCTTTGGACCTCAATGTGGACCAATTTAAAACGGGCCCAAAATCCAAAAACTTAATACACGGTTAGATTCAGCATATTAAAGAACCCCAAGAATTCAAGAATAAAACCCCATTGAAATTGGTCAAGAAATAAGCAATTTATACAAAGAATCTTCTTTTGCACAATACTGTGCAATTAAATATTTCTTGCAATTGCGCAATCCTGTGCAATTGAATATTTCTTGCTATTGTGCAATACTGTACAATTGACAATTTCTTCCTATTGTGCAATATTGTGCTATTGGATATTTCTTGCTATTGCGCAATACTGTGCAATTGAAGATTTCTTGCTATTGCGCAATACTGTGCAATTGAAAATTTCTTGCTATTGCACAATACTTATTATATAATAATTTACATATCCTGTTTGGTGTGTATCTCCTGCCATATCATTATTATTTGCTTTTAAATATAAATCAGAAACAACCAACTTAAATGGAAAATTTTAAAGAAAAAAAAAGGAAAAAAGGAAGAAAAGGTGGAAAAAAAATCCCCCAATTTTTGAACCCCTTATGATTCATCACCCCAAACTCAATCCCAGCCTTCAATGAGGTATGGTACCTTGCAGTACAATTTCAGAGAGATCCATACACTTAAACACAAGTTATTGTCTGGAAACTAGAAAATGCTTATTTTTGACCCTTTTGGCCCCTAATTCCTAAACGTTTAGGCAATTACCCCAAACTCAATTCCAGCTTTCCTTTGTGATATGGTACCTTGTAGTACAATTTCAGAAAGATCCATACACTTACACACAAGTTATTGTCCTGAAACTAGAAAAATGCTTATTTTTTGCCCCTTTTTTGGCCCCTAATTCCTAAAATTTTGAGGCAATTACCCCCAAAATCAATCCCAGCATTCCCTTTGTGATATGGAACCTTGTGGTACAATGTCAGAGAGATCTATACACTTACACACAAGTTATTGTCTGGAAGTTACAAAAATGCTTATTTTTGGCCCCTTTTTGGCCCCTAATTCCTTAACTGTTGGTACCATAACCCCCAAAATCAATCCCAACCTTCCTTTTGTGGTATTGAACCTTATGGTAAAATTTCCTAGAGATCCATTTACTTAAACTAAAGTTAGAGTGCGAAAACCAATGTGTCTTGGACGACGACGACGACGCGTAACGTCATACCAATATCGACCACAAAAATTTTTGCGGTCGTATAAAAATGCCTGAAATGCAAAATGGTTTATCTGACTTACTCCTCAAGAATAGCTTTTCATTTCTAAAATTTAAAAAAAAAAAAGAATAGCCAGGGGTTAATGTACTAATTGATTCATCAGGTCAACCTTTCAGTAGATGTTTTTTTAATCTATCAGGATGTATCTTGCAAGGTAAAAATTATTTACACCTACCCAATTCAGTTGTTCTCTAAACAGGTTAAGCCGTCTTAATCTAAAAATATATAAGCATTGTGTATAAGCTCTTACTATAATTTGTATATAAATAACAAATAACAACATGAATTTACCAGTACTTGTATATAACTAATCTTCCTCCAAGAAGCAGTTGTGTATATGATTATTATCTGGATGGGGTTCAAGGAAGATATTTCATGAGAACTTTGGCTTCAAGCTTAAGGCTATCAAATTGTTGCATATGACATATAATTTTCCCTTTCCTTGCTTTTAGAGATTTAAGTCCAGCACGGTGAGGATTAATACAAGAAATCCCTGACAAACTTTGTAATGAATGACATAAATCAGTTAAGAAAGTGCTAAAGTATGGTACTGAATGCATATATCTGTTTAAATGCCATTCAATACAAATTTTACAGTTGTGTATACATTATGTAAGTTTTGAATTGTGATTTTTCATGCATTTTAAAATCAATTTCAAATACATGTGCCTTTTGTTTATCTGATGAGTTATGCCCTTTCCAACTGATTTCTACAGTTTGTTCTGATGTAATCTGTTACACCACTGTCAAAGGTTAATGAGGTTTGAGCACTCACAAATATGTTTAACCCTGCCACATTCTTAATGCGCATGTCCCAAGTCAGGAGCCCTATATTCACATTGGATTCAGTAGTTGTCGTTGGTTACTGTCTGCCACTTTTGTTTTCTGTTTATTGTTTTTACCGTTCCGGTAAATTTAGCCGTTGGTTTTCTATTTTAAATTGTTTCACATTTGGTTATGCAGAGGCCATTTATCATGTTTATAGCTTACTATACATATCGTATTTTAACTTTAACATGCATGTTCAAAACATCAAAAGTAACAACTTACCTCCAGTACATGACATTGGTGTTAAACTTTAACTTTTGTAGTCATATTGTTTGAATGTCTACAATGTATTGTGTGTCATTATTGTTTGTAATGAATGTCTACAATGTATTGTGTGTCATTATTGTTTGTAATGAATGTCTACAATGTATTGTGTGTCATTATTGTTTGTAATGAATGTCTACAATGTATTGTGTGTCATTATTGTTTGTAATGAATGTCTACAATGTATTGTGTATCATTTTTGTTTGAATGTCTACACTGTATTGTGTCTCATTATTGTTTGAATGTCTACACTGTACTGTGTCATTATTGTTTGAATGTCTACAATGTATTGTGTATCATTATTGTTTGAATGTCTACACTGTATTGTGTATCATTATTGTTTAAATGTCTACACTGTATTATGTATCATTATTGTTTGAATGTCTACACTGTATTGTGTGTCATTATTGTTTGAATGTCTACAATGTATTGTGTGTCATTATTGTTTGAATGTCTACACTGTATTGTGTGTCATTATTGTTTGAATGTCTACAATGTATTGTGTGTCATTATTGTTTGAATGTCTACACTGTATTGTGTGTCATCATTGTCTGAATGTCTACACAGTATTGTGTATCATTATTGTTTGAATGTCTACACTGTATTGTATATCATCATTGTTTGAATGTGTACACTGTATTGTGTATCATTATTGTTTAAATGTCTACACTGTATTATGTATCATTATTGTTTGAATGTCTACACTGTATTGTGTCTCATTATTGTTTGAATGTCTACAATGTATTGTGTGTCATTATTGTTTGAATGTCTACACTGTATTGTGTATCATCATTGTTTGAATGTCTACACTGTATTGTGTATCATTATTGTTTGAATGTCTACACTGTATTGTGTATCATCATTGTTTGAATGTCTACACTGTATTGTGTATCATTATTGTTTGAATGTCTACACAGTATTGTGCATCATTATTATCTGAATGTCTACTATGTATTGTGTATCATCATTGTTTGAATGTCTACACTGTATTTTGTATCATTATTGTTTGAATGTCTACATTATATTGTGTGTCATTATTGTTTGAATGTCTACACTGTATTGTGTATCATTATTGTTTGAATGTCTACACTGTATTGTGTATCATTATTGTTTGAATGTCTACACTGTATTGTGTATCATTATTGTTTGAATGTCTACACTGTATTTTGTATCATTATTGTTTGAATGTCTACATTATATTGTGTGTCATTATTGTTTGAATGTCTACACTGTATTGTGTATCATTATTATTTTAATGTGTACCCTGTATTGTGTATCATTATTGTTTGAATGTCTACAATGTGCTGTGTGTCGTTATTGTTTGAATGTCTACAATGTATTGTCACAGTGTGTCATTCTTGTCTAACTGTATGTCTACTTTTAAACAAAATGTGAGTAATGAATAATAGTGGGATATAAATAAAGATGTAACTGTAGCAGGGCTCGACATTACGGTTTGTCCGATTGTCCGGGACAAGTGGACACAGGCGTCGCCAAATAGATTCACCATACTACTTGTCCGATGGGACAAGTGAAAATCGAGGTCAGATGTAAAATAGAACAAATTCAAGACTTATACATTCCTAAAAATATGAATGATTGTTTTATTGATCATACAAAACGAAATAAATATTCATTAATTGAACCAGAGACATATAATACTTGTATAATATGTCTCTGATTGAACGTATTTGAACATGCTGGCAGCCATTGACCAGGGGAATATAAGTAAGGGGAAAGAAACCAATGTTAATGTACTTCTTAGTATAAGCCTCCTTAAATTAGGACCACCTCCATATGGAGTTTTACCTCAACCTTAGAATTTTAAATTAAAGTATGTTTCATCTGGGACTATTATACTAACAGTGTAATAGTCCCAGGTTTCATGTGATCTTGCTTTTATGCAGAACAATACATTAAAAGAGGTTTTATTTAATAAAATCTATATATTAGATTCAGCATATCAAAGAACCCTAAGAGTTCAATTTTGATGAAATCAAACAAAGTTTAATTTTGGACCCTTTTGACCTCAATGTGGACAAAGTTGATAACGGGCCCAAAAATCAAAAATCTAAATACATGGTTAGATTCAGCATATCAAAGAACCCCATATATTCAATTTTTGTTGAAATCAAACAAAGTTTAATTTTGGACCCTTTTGACCTCAATGTGGACAAAGTTGATAACGGGCCCAAAATCAAAATCTAAATACATGGTTAGATTCAGCATATCAAAGAACCCCATATATTCAATTTTTGTTGAAATCAAACAAAGTTTAATTTTGGACCCCTATTTGGACCAACTTGAAAACTGGGCCCATAATCAAAAATTTAAAGACATGTTTAGACTCAGCATATCAAAGAACCCTAAGAATTCAATTTTGTTAAAATCAAATTAAGTTTAATTTTGGACCCTTTGGACCTTAATGTAGACCAATTTGAAAACAGGACCAAAAATTAAGAATCTAAATACATGGTTAGATTCAGCATATCAAAGAACCCCATATATTCAATTTTTGTTGAAATCAAACAAAAAAGTTTAATTTTGGACCCCAATTTGGACCAACTTGAAAACTGGGCCCATAATCAAAAATCTAAATACATGATTAGATTCAGCATATCAAAGAACCCTAAGAATTCAATTTTGTTAAAATCAAACTAAGTTTAATTTTGGACCCTTTGGACCTTAATGTATACCAATTTGAAAACAGGACCAAAAATTAAGAATCTAAATACACGGTTAGATTCAGCATATCAAAGAACCCCATATATTCAATTTTTGTTGAAATCAAACAAAGTTTAATTTTGGACCCTTTTGACCTCAATGTGGACAAAGTTGATAATGGGGCCCAAAATCAAAAATCTAAATACATGGTTAGATTCAGCATATCAAGGAACCCAATATATTCAATTTTGTTGAAATCAAACAAAGTT
The DNA here is from genome assembly GCA_017311375.1 of Mytilus coruscus. NCBI lineage: Eukaryota > Metazoa > Mollusca > Bivalvia > Mytilida > Mytilidae > Mytilus > Mytilus coruscus. The sequence goes on along the minus strand of CM029599.1, from coordinate 77,381,060 downwards.
TAATTTTGGACCCGATTTGGACCAATTTGAAAACTGGGCCCATAATCAAAATTGAAAGACATGTTTAGATTCAGCATATCAAAGAACCCTAAGAATTCAATTTTGTTAAAATCAAATTAAGTTTAATTTTGGACCCTTTGGACCTTAATGTAGACCAATTTGAAAACGGGACCAAAAATTAAGAATCTAAATACATGGTTAGATTCAGCATATCAAAGAACCCCATATATTCAATTTTGTTGAAATCAAACAAAGTTTAATTTTGGACCCCAATTTGGACCAACTTGAAAACTGGGCCCATAATCAAAATCTAAATACATGATTAGATTCAGCATATCAAAGAACCCTAAGAATTCAATTTTGTTAAAATCAAACTAAGTTTAATTTTGGACCCTTTGGACCTTAATGTAGACCAATTTGAAAACGGACCAAAATTAAGAATCTAAGTACACGGTTAGATTCGCATATCAAAGAACCCCAATAATTCAATTTTGATGAAATCAAACAAAGTTTAATTTTGGACCCAAAATAATAAGTTAAGGTGTAAAATTAAATAAAATCTAAAAGGCAGATTTTTATGTACTTCATGGTCATATATCCTGAATGTATATACAATTCAAAATAAATTGTAAAAGCTTGTTTTGACACCATCAATAAATTAAAAAGGTTTAATCATATACAAGGTGACCAGGTGTATTTACATCCTTGGTTTAACCCATACCACTACTACAGAATGAATAGGTCCATAGGAGAACCTAGTGGTTTGGGAAGAAATTATGATTTAATGATCGACACATGATAGTGACATTGAGTCAGAGAACTCAGTCTTGCAAATAATCTTTCAGTCTGAAATAATAAAATGAATGTTGATGTGGTTTTCATATAACATAACAAAATGCTCCCTTTATTAGGTACAATCAAAGCACAAGTGTTATTATTGTATATCATCAATATGCAAGATTTTCAATTATGAATTCGGACAAGTGAGTTAAGAGTTCGGACAAGTTGATTTTCTTGCAACTTGTCCGAAGGGACAAGTTAGAAAAAATGATAATGTAGAGGCCTGTGTAGTTTTAGTAAAATGATTTTCATGAAGAAAACAATGTCTTCCAAGGAAGTATTTGTTGGAGGAAGGCATCACAGGCTCACAGCAAAAACAAAATAGTCTTACAATCTTATAAGTTTCGTTTTTATTTGGATTAGAAATACCCATTTATCTGATACTTGCATCACTTGCAGGTGCGGGTCTAAGGCGAGGTATTGAAAAAGGGGGGCCCTGGCAAGACAACACTAGGAGTGGGACTTTTAAAGTCTATGCATTAACCATTCATGTATATGTAGCTCCGTAAGGCCGGCTGGGCCCCTCAATACTCCTCTGACTTGCACCATTAGCCTTTTGCATCGATCATGCTGACCTGTTAATTACAACTATTCTTCTATGAAGTAATGTTCTTCCAATATGCAGATCATAAAACAATTTTAAGCCGATTCTTTCTAGCTCTACTACAGTTTCCCGCACTACCACATTTATGACATTTCCATGTTCAGTGAAAAGTGACAAAAATTGAGTCAAAACATCATGAACATGCATCTTCCGATTAATGCATTTTCCCAGAAATTTTTTACCTCACAAAGCAAATATCTTCGCGTCACAATGTGTGGGTTCCTGGTCTAGTGGTTAAGACCAATGGCTACAGTGCTAAATGTCCCGTGTTTTTTATTCTGACTTGGGCGCTGGAAATTTCAGTACATCAGAAGGGTGATTTTCACCTTCCGACATCTCTGGTACCTAGACTGGATCGCTCCCGACTTTGACCTGAAGATCAATCTGCTGATATCTCTTCGTTTGTCTGTTCCTACCGAGTGGCCTGGTGGTCCTCTCCGAGTACTTCGGCTTCCTCCACCATAACGGATTTCCCCGTGTCCTACCACTCCCTCCGTGTTGGAGTGGGGATTATCCTTGTAAATATTGTTGTAAATGCGTTAGTGACACATCGCCGGAGTGTACACATACATCTTTTGTCGACGGACGGACCCACTGCCGGAAAATATCATGTACCTTAGCTATAATAGATACTACTAGGGGGTGTTTAACGACCTTGATTACCCATGAGGGTCTCGCACGGTCGACTGGACATGCAATTCATACAGGCAATCTGTCAAATATGTAAAGATGAGTATATAAGACATGTATGATTACCTGATTACACATTTTACATACGTTATTTTTCTAGAGTGACAATTTGGCGGGAATCTTGAAAGTCACTGGGTTCCACTAAACACCTACAAGACTAAACGCGGACATGAACAAACCAGAAAATAATTGTGTCTTCAATACATTTTAACTTTTCGATGGCTTTCTTTGAAATTTGAAATTTATTAAAGAAAAAAAATTATATTTGATATTAAAAACATTTTTTTTATGATGGATATTTTCTTAACGTTTAATCAGAACAGAGACAAATCTATTATATGTCTCTGATCAGAATCAAACAATTTCAAAAGAACGATTTTTTATGGCATAATTTTAGACCTGAAAGAAGAAATTAAACTGAAATTCTATAGATAGATTTATTCAACTTGAGAAATTTGTGTTTTTACTATTACAAATTACTGACAATAAGCATTAAACATATTTTATTTCCAATTCGGAGCCCTTGTGGGGCATACAGATACATATACATGTTATGAGAATGGAATGATCCAAATAGAGATAGCAATAATATAAACTATGTTCTGACATATGATGTTATTTTAGTAGTTATATTAAAAGATTTAAGTGACGTCTTAAGGGGCTCGCGGGTCTAAATCAATTTTTTATTTAATATAGGATTTCACTATATTTTCTATAAATGAACTTTATCTTATACTTAATAGAAAAATAAAATAAAAAATGGGGTCACCGTTCATTTACGCTCACAATCTGCCTTCGAAAGAAGCATACATTTTTGTAAAGGTACCTTTTTCCGTTGAACTGATAGGAGAAATAGAGGTAATATCGAAATTAAAAAGAACTTAATTACAGAAATCGCTCAAATTTTACAATAGTTTAGTATAAGTACAGCTTATTTGAAAATTATAATAAAAATATAGGTCACCGATGAGTCAAAAGATATTTCAAATTTTATGCCAAAATGGCATTTTGCATCAAAGGGAGATAATTTGGCGCTCTTTCAATGATATCTACATTTTAAAAGTCATCTGGGGCCAACACGAATTGATTTTTTGAATGATATTTGTACCATCTGATAAAGTAACAACTACTTAAGGTAATAAATAAAATTTGTAATGAAAAATAAATGTTTAATTTTTTCTGAAATTTTTATACCCTCGAGCCTCCTTAAGTACAGTTTAAATTTTTGTATGATATCATAGTGACAAAATGTTTACAGAAATAATATGTAAACATATATTGAAAGAATGTCTTGTTTCTTATTTCATAATTAGTTTGCATGAAATTTGCAAGTATACATAAACGGTTTTTGTCTTCATGGTTGAAAAGCCAATAAAAATTTTGCCAATTGTTTAACAATAAATAGTTTTGACATAATTGAACAATTTTATTTGTCATTTGTTGACGTTCATTGGCATAGAGTGGACATTCGAGCATAGACTGTTGTTCATTCTCAACTTCGGATAATGTACAATGAGTGCATAATCGATCTTCTCTTTTCAGCGGCACTAATTGTTCATTTATTTTCTTTTTTTCGCCGGTATTGCCCAGTTTCTATACGAAGTTGGTGGGCACTTAATCTAAATTTGGTTATATTATTACGGTGTTTAAAATCCAAGATACTTAAATAGGCTTCTCGTCGGAAGCTAGTTTTTAAATCTATAAAATGGGGTAAGTTTACCAGAGTCCAAGTCCGACTCTTTTTTGTGTTTCCATAAAATTTCTCTCGGGCATTTTTTAATATATACTATGTACCAGATTGGATATGGGATTCTACTGTACGATGTTAATCATTTTTATTTTTAAAACAACTCAAACTATGAGCGCTTAGCCCTCCCTTCACCTCGGACAGTGGTGTAAACTATAAAAATAAGATGAAAAGGCTTAACTCAACTTAGGTTAGTATAATAGTCCCAGGTCCAAGAGCACTCTTTTCTTTCATGTTAAATTGTTTCAATATAGACTACGGACGCGTCGCCACGTGCGTGTAATGGAGAAACGCTTAATTTACTGTTACAAACCAAAAATTTTAAAATGGGAATGTGTCCATGCGACACAGATGATGCCCCGCTTGAATATAATGTTATAAAGGGATATAACTCAAGAACGGTAAAAGTGACGCTACCAAAATTCGTACTTAATCTGAGTATTGTGGTATTAAGCATTGTGTATAAGTTTCATAACATTTGGTTGAGGAAACTTGTTAGAGAACAGAAACAGAAAATTCAGCAATTTTTCCATTTGTAAAGGGCATAACTCTAGAACGGTAAAAGTGACGCCAACAAAATTCAAACTTGATCTGTGTTTTGTGGTATTAAGCATTGTATATAAGAGTCATAACATTTGGTTGAGGCAAACTTAAGTTAGAGAACGGAAACGAAAAATTCAGCAATTTTTCCATTTGTAAAGGGCATAACTCTAGAAAGGTAAAAGTGACACCACCCAAATACAAACTTGATCTGTGTTTTGTGGTTATAAGCATTGTGTATAAGTTTCATGACATTTGGCTGAGGCAAACTTAAGTTAGAAAACGGAAACCAATTTTGGGACGTACGGACGTACAGAAGTACGGACGGACGTACAGAGGACAATGGTAAGACTTCATGCCCCTCCGCTACGGCGGGTGCATAAAAATAGCGCCCAGCTTTTATGTGGAATGCTCGTTACGTTGATACAACAAACCTTATATACGCACAGACTTTCGAATTAACTAAAATGTTTAATTTGTTCAGACAAACATCGTTCGACAAACTAGCACTACACTTTGACTGCAAATCAAATTTTACCAATACGAAAACAAAACACCGAGGTGCATTCAGGTGCTCACAGAACAGCTCTTAAGATATATTGGTAAAATGCCTATAACCCTATATCAGAGACTTTTAAAACAATAATATGCGCGTATATTCTACTTTTATACGACTTAAGATTTTATATTTTATATTTAGTCCGGTACATTACATTTGCGCGCATTACCATTACATTTGCGCGCAAAATCATTACGTTTGCGCGCAGCTTTTATTACATTTGCGCGCATTATTTACAGGTAAACTCAGGTAAATACATGTAGATTATACTTGTTTATTCATTTAACTGTTATTTTAAAGCAGGATAAGTCCGTTTTATTATGCAAAAGTACTTATTCCTGGAAATATATACAGATAAAAATGTTTAGTACGCTTGGATTCTGCTGACGGTAGCGATGCCCAAAGACTTGCAGGAAAAAGGGAATCTGGCAAAATAACTTTGCAATTATTTACGGTGAAAATATCCTCTGTTCTGTCGATACAGAAAGTAAATGGTTAATTCATCGTACAGTGTACACTAATAATTTTACTCCGACGTGTTTCTGACAAACGAAACTCTATGTTTGTGCCTTCATGCAACTATACAAATTGACTTAAATCATTTACTAAAGCGATCACTTTTCGGTAAAATTAGGAAACAGAATACTGAAATATTCGTAATTAAGTTACATGTTTGTCTTAAGCTATTACAGGATTTCTCATGATCACTCTATATCTTTTAGAATTCAATATGAAAAATATATAATTTAAATATGTTAAAATTCATAATAGCTCTAGTAATATATATAATGAAATATCTTTATTTTCACCTGTGTTAACTGTAAAATGAATGCGCGCAAATGTAATCAAAAGTTGAGCGCAAACGTAAAAAATTTAATCCCCAAATGCGCGCAAATGTAATGCGCCCATTTAGTCACCAAAGAAACTGTAAACGCGTATATTTCAACAATTAATATACAAGTATATTTAAATAATATATAAACATAGATTTCAACAAAATACACGTATGTTATCGCCAATGACGTGAATGGCTACTCATATATATATATATATATAGTCGATGTATATACGTACGTACGTTATTTCATTGGAAATCTCCACCATAGTAAAATACAAAAACGGGTATAGAAATATGATCATCCCGATAGACCGTTCAGCAGTAAACACTTGGCCGTGTGTGATATAAATACGCTACCACGTACGGTCCGTGTATAGGTAGAGTCTCACGTGTAGGTAGAGTCTCACGGCGATCTCTGTACGTTAACGAATTCTTGCAACAACTTTTTGCGAAGTCCTTAGGCGTACTAGTCGATGTACGCCTAAGGACTTCGCAAAAAGTTGTTGCAAGAGTCAATGACTAACCATTCACGTCATTGGCGAGATAACATATACGCGTATTTTGTTGAAATCTATGTTTATATACTGTTTAAATTTACCGTTGCAAGATACATTTCTTTCTCTTTCCAACATACCCTCATTTTCCAGTGGCAGTTCAAATTTCCAACCCTTCACCCAAGTCGACCTACGTTGCAGCGGCTCTTTTCACAAAAAATCTTAAGAGTAAAAATACTCGTAAGTCATACACATTTCAGTATAACTTATGATCAATTTTAATCGTAAAATTTTTTGTGAAAAGAGTCGCTGAACCTTACTATTGTATTATTCTTTAATGTGAACATCGTCCTAAATATTTAGGAAATAGTTGCCACTGGACATTAAGCAAGCACCAATCAATATACTAATCAATCAATTTACCACACTTCAAATCAATCAAATCAAATATTTTATTTTCGTCTCGCCTCTCTACATGTACAATACAAACATGAATACAATATCTACATGTTTTAATTAAAAGTACAAACAATCTTAAAAACATTCGAGAGCCACTCTCAAAAGAGTTATGAGAGACTTTTACATAAAAATGGACAAATCGATAAAAATTAAAAACACTTTTTTTTTTATCTATATAAAACATTCTTCCTTTGAATTAAAATATCATAGCAGATTTTGGCAGAATAAAAGCACACATTTTCATTTGTAAATGAGAATATAAATTTTTCATTATCAATTAAATCTAAAAATCCACTATTAAAAGAAACTGCTCTAGTAGAAAGCTCTTGTCTTGCATGTGAATATAAAGGGCATTTGAGTAAAACATGTTTCTCATCTTCAATGAGTTTCTGTTGCATACATGAGTCATTAAAACAAAATCTATTTTCACATTAAACCTCTTCATATCTGCCTGTTTCAATTCTAATTGGCGCCACACCACATCGAAATTTAGCAAAGGCACTTTTATATTTCCCTGGCATATGAACACTTAAATAATTTTCTTTATGATATTCTTGTTTAAACAACCTTTAGGTACGCAGTTTACTGCGATCATTTGTGTTTAAATCATTACACCATTTTCTCTTGTACATATCAAAAACATTATTCTCAATATTTTTAATATCATTTTTTATTAAAAGTTCAGTTTATATTACAAAAAAAAAACACTTCCATATACATGTTCATCATGAATGTTGTCCAATTGCTATTAAATTAATATATTTTATAATTACTGACCAGACGTCTTTTAGTTTCTTGTGTTGTCTCATTAGCGTTTACTCTACAGCGACTCCACATCTCCCTTTATGCATAGTTGCTTGGAACTAAGTATCTGAACTTTCTTACCTGTGACATACACTGCACTGTTTCTGTGCTCTAATATCATTGTACAATCGTTATCATTTACAAAAATAGATATTTCAATGAGCATAACAAATAAATTATATCAGTCAAAATCGAAAAGGGGCGTTAAAGACTAACGAAAATTTAAGGATGTTTACCTTCTTCTTTATTCTTTCTTATTCTGTCTTTGAATTATGTCAGTCGTAAATATACCTTACCTGAGAAATACACTGTATTCTTTTGATATTGTACACATTTCACAATTTAAATCTATAATTATTTTAAAAATAGATATGACCTTATAACCGTGAGCCTAAAATAAATTATTTTGGAAATAGGCTTAAGGTTAATTAATTGACAATGATGCTGGGAAATATTTGTTTTTTTTCTCAAAATTACCGGTATTTCACATCAATTAGTAATTCTTATTTTCTATTACGCGTTTTAAAAGAGTTGAACTTCTCGTGCTGAACGGGTCGGAATCAAGAAAAAAAAAACAGATTTATTTCTGTATGGTAGGCGATTACTGCCATAATTCTATGCATCCATGTTCTATATTTCTTAACGTATTTATCCATAGTTCTTAAAATTGCGACCCAAAATACAAAAGATTTGTACTCGGTATACGAAACAGGATAATCATTAAAGGTTGGTGAGACTTGCTTTCCTCCCTTGTTCCAAACCTCGTACAAATAAACTATATCATATAGAACAGTTTCCTATAATGTGCATATATTGTATCTTTAATTTATTTCTTTAATAAACACATATTATGATTTCAGATAAGTGGCATTGCTTTAACTTTATCTCAAATGAGGCAAACACTTTGCAACGATGGAAAATTCATGTGGCTAACCCCCACCCCTACCCAAACACTGGTGCTTTAATCAAAGCTTGAAAAAACTGGTCATTAATTTACACAATGAAATAATTCCTCTGAATATAGACAAAAGAGTGTGTTGTTTGACGGCGAAAAAAAGTCGAAAATGAGGAAAAAATCAATTTTCGAGCGAGTTTAAAACAAAAGTATATCCCAAATGGTATTGCTCTGCAAGTAGGCTAGTTTTAAATCATATATTTATCTAGTTCAAGGAACACGTAGCTGCATGCATCCAATATCATTCAACGGGTTAACACGTGTCAAGATCCGGCCAACAGATAAAGAGTATCTAAACTCGGTCAATAGAATGGCACTGGTGGGGGAGTAGGTTATCAATATTCTGGATCAGTTCAACATACATATGTATAAATATATCCTCTCCATGTGTAAATATCAAAAGACAAACGGTTACCATTCTGTTTGACATTTTGCCGATGTTACTTATTTTTCTCAGTATTTTTCATTTTAGCGAGTTAATAATATTATGTAATGAGAAATTAAGCCACTGGTTAAAAAATCTCTTATTTTCCTGCACCGTCAAACGAATGTCCAACTCTAACGTGGTTTTGACTGCGGGACGCGAGCGGTCCAGGGATTACAATATATCTGTTCCCAGTCTACCCTTGGGGTAAAACAACAATTCACCCAATGTTTTAATAGAACTATCATGGACAAAACAGAATGACACCCAGTTATGTCAAGGATTGCATTCATGTGTGTATGTAGAATTTGATTAATTTTAAAAGGGGTAATAGAGCAATGGTTAAGGGATTTGTTAATTGCAGATGTTTTAAACTAAAAACTGAGGTGAGTCAGTCATAAAAATATTTAGCACATACTTACAACTTCTCGTCCAATCAAATTGCTTGAATTTGCCTTCTAATTTTCATAGTACATACTTTTTCCGTGTACTAAGTATCGGTTAGTCTATGAAAAGGTATGTACTGTACTATGAAATTTTGAGCGAGGGGCTTGCCCCGAGCATTTAATTTCATAGTATACATAGCAAAATAAGAGATTTTTTAACTAGTGGCAAGCCCCTCACTCTAAATTTCATAGTACATACCTTTTCATAGACTAACCAATACTTAATGTGACATCTATTTAAAAATGGATGGTTTAGATGTTCTGGTTAATAGTTAGTTTATATCTTAACTGGTTGCTGAAAAAAAAATGACGATTATTGCTTATAATTAATTGGAAAAAAAAGATCATAGAAAAGACCATGCAATTTTTTTTAGGATTGAAAAAGAAAAATATTACATTGATTTGCTTCACCTGTCTTTGTATACTAAAAATGTAAACAGAACTCAGGTCAATTTAAAAACTTTTCATTGCATGAATGAACGAATGAATGAATGGATGAATGGTTGATTATAGTCCAACCTAAATTAATATGTAAAGTCGAGCGATGTAGATATAAAGTACAGCGCTGGAGATGCAAAGTCCAACGCTATAGATCTAAAGTCCATCTTTGCATTTCCAGCTCTGTGCTTTATATCTACATCGCTCGACCTTACATCCCCAGCGCTAGACTTTTTATATATCTACAGCACTAGACTTTACATTTGCAGCGCTGGAGTTAACATCATCTACGCTGGACTTTACTTCTCCAGCGCTTTAATTTAGATCTTCAGCGCTGAACATTAGATCTCCAGTGCGTGACTTTATATCTACAGGGCTAGACTTTACATCTCAAGCGCTTAACTTTAAAAACCTTTAAAAACTCTATATCTGTATGAAACAAACAATGCTCCGTATTCTCGCATATTTTCGTGAATTACACGCAAGAGCAAAACAAATGAAATACCAACCGACTTCCTCACACCTAAGGCCGTTAGTTTTCTCGTTTGAATTGTTTTACATTTGCCATTTCGGGGTCTTTTATAGCTTTCTATGCGGTATGGGTTTTGCTCATTGTTGAAGGAAAAACGATGGCCTATATTCGTTAACTTCTACGTCATTTGATCTTTGGGGGAGGTTGTTTCATTGGTAATCATACCACATCCTCTTATTTTTATATTCCCCATACGCTCGTCAAGAATACAGCAGTGCGCGATCGTATCCGTCGGGTTTTGAAAAAAAATGCTTAAGGTCGATTGTAAGGATTGTAAGATGGACAAAGGGTATGGCTTTTTTCAGTTGATACATGTCATTATATGTACTAGTAACAATAGGTGCATAAAATGTGCCGGTGGCGAAAAACTGTACATTTAAATTTCAGATCTTTCCTGGCCGAGAACACAGTTATTCCGTAATGCATTTCTTTTGGATAACAAATTCAAATTTAGAAAAAATGTACCGGCTCTCTCTCAAGAAGATTTTTACAGTGGAGTTTTCTATTTTTGGGACAGATTATATCAAAATTATAGAAAAGTCTACCAGCTCTAACTCAAAATATGGACAATTCTATGTTAAGGAGGTCTATAATTGAGTTTGACAGCTTCAGACATACTAATTTTTGACCTTTTTAGCTGGACCAAATCACTGCTTTAAAAATGCATCACCCAAACATGTAATTTCAACCCCCTACTTTATATTTTATGCATAACTATATTTGTAGACAACGAAAATCCTGTCTCGTGGAAAATAAGAGGATAGAGACAGCACGTTTAAACTACAGTTATTGTAAGATTGTATGGATAAGATAAGTTATTAATATTGGTTTTAGGCTCAAAATGTCCATATATCATAATACATGACACAAAATATTCTGTCGAAACAGGATCAAATCTTAAAATATTTACTGCGTTAATTATAATTTAAAAAAAAACAAGAGCAAGAAACATAACAACCTGTGGTTAAATAAGTTGCAACATTCAGGAAACTTAAAGACAAAAAAGAAAAAATACCAAAAAAAAAGCAAGAAAAGGGGGTCCATGACCCAAGCACCATTAATCTTAACGATTATATTCTCAATTTTTCAAACATCTCCCCTGGATTATTTTTCAAGTGTTCCTAGACCTTCGTGACATGCGTGCTCAATTTCCGAATGAATGGTCTCCAGTTTTATTCTTTTCACATTTTCGGTACATACATACCGGTTAGCTATCTCAAATTTTCTGACTTTCAAATAATTCATTATCGAAAACTAAAAACTGAAAAGAAATATTTCTTCAGTCGTTTATAGAAGTTAGTTTCAACGCTATATCAATATGTTTTAAGCGATAAAGGGTGCTCTACAAGGTTCCTTTAACAATATATAGCCTAGTATAGTTTTCAATATATTATATTTGTTGTATCGGAAATGGATTTTTCAAGATAAAGGTATTAAGACGAAGTAACTTAACATTGGATTGCAACCTCTCCCTTATTTTTGTTATCGCTTCCTAAAAACGTATTGTAAAGGAAAGTAGTTACAGAATATAATGTATATTTAAGGTAAATTCACACTGTAAATTAATAAGTTTTCCTGTGTTAGTTATATTCCTCTTCCTTTAAAAAGAGAGGAAGCCTATATGTAGATGAAATAAATAGTTTAAATCTTTTTTGAAACAAAAAAAGAGAGGAACAGTTTTAAATTTTGTTCATCATATATTGCTATAAAAAGTAAGTACATTAAGACAATTTACGGAAATTAGGATATTTTTCATTTTTGTTTGTTTGTTATAAACTGTAATTGGAGGTGATAGTTTTGTCTTATTTCTAAAGAATTATATGCAGAGATAAGATCTCTTAAGGCAACAACCCTTTTCGCGGCTGAATGTTGTAATAAATGTGAAGTGCAATAGAAATATAGAACCACAAGTATTGCTATAGCTTTGAGTGCAGTTATCAAATTAAATTAAAGGTAAACTTATCTAGACATACACAACAACGAAGATACCATATATTAAGGAAACATTGCAAACTGGGATCGGTCTTGTTTTTCTTTGTCTATTGGTCTATCCGTCAAATAGTATTTTAACCACAAATCTTACAATATGAATATTGGAACGTAACTTGACAAAATCACATCATACCGCATGTATTTGTGCACATTTGTTTTACTTTTTTATCAGACTGACTTTTTAGGTTTACTATAATACGAAAAACACGAACTTTGAGGTTTCTTCATATGGGCGACCATGATATATGGTGTAAAGAATGATATTTAGAACTGTATCAGCACAGATCAATCCGAGCATTTGCCTACCCAGTTCCCCCATATGGGCGTGACAAGATTTACTACCAGAAAGTTAATCTTCCCAAAAAAACATTATTACTTACAATGCAGTTAAACATACGAACACAAACACACACATACTCATTAGAATCGCTCATCATCTATATATTCATTAATTATAAAATATCGCCAAAATAACAATTTCTCGAAAGTTACAAACGGTTTTTAAATGGTTTCATGTTTTACCAAAAACTTCTTTACAAAAATCTAATAATCAGCTAACTTCTAATTCCTGTTGATGGATATAAGTAAACAATATGTTAAACCGTAGCCTATAACGCCTGGTAAAATCTCAAAGTAATATAAAAGAAAAAAAATCCTACGTCCACTAAGTATTTTTAGAATTTTTGTGCTCCGCTACGAATTACGTCTTCTTGTCTGTACGTCCGCCCGTCCCTTATCAGGTTAACGTTTTGGCCTTTTATACCGGACTTTACAGTATGGGTTTTTGCTCATTGTTGAAGCCCGTATGGTGACCTATAGTTGCTTAAATCCGCATTATTTGGACTCTGTTGGATAGTTGTCTCATTGGCAATCCAACCACGTCTGACTCTCCTTATTCTATATGGTATATTTGCCATCGGACTTTGAGCCAGCAACAATCAATCAATCAATCAACCAATTATTTGAGGGAGAAAAACAATAGCTTTATTTGAATCTCTCCTCGTTTATTAACACTTTACAGTGTTTTAATTTAGCTTTTTCTGAATTGAGGATTAAATGTTGGTACCATTACCAATGGTTGCTTTTATCTAATTATTTTTCTTTTAACTGGTCAGCTTTGTTTTTACTTATTTCCTATGTTTTATATGATCTTTAATTAGTCTACGTATAAAAGCTTGATTTATTTTGATAATTTCTTTTTGGTTGATTTGTATTTTTCATGTGGCGTATGATTTAATCTATTAAAAAAGCCTTCGAACACATTCTGAGATTAGAAACTTGTTCATTCCAAGTACTGGGATGTCTCTGTATTCTTGGTGTACGTTTTCATTTCAAGAATAATTATATTGCATGAACTAAATCTTTCACCTATACACATAAATATGTCTGAAATAGCTATGCCCTTCGTTGAAACTTTCAAATAATAATATTTCAGGTGATATTTGCAATTAGGAAAAAATCATCAATTTCTTCAATTTGTTCATTGTAAAGCCTTCTACTACTATGTACTATACGATGTTGTTTTTGCTCATTGGCCGTACGTTGATCAATATAGTGGTTCATATTCTTGTCTCTTGGTCTTTGATGGATCTGTGTATCATTGGCTATTCACATACCACATCTTCTTATCATTCCATGCCTAAGTTGGTAGGGACGCATAATGCCTTATGGTTTCATTTTTGTGTGTATATTCTTCCGCCCATCCTCCCTTCCCGTATTAGGTTAAAGTTGACCCCAACTAATAGAATAATTATACAAGTAAACTTTTAAGTAATAAAAATATCCTTCCAATCCAGACTGCCTGTTTTTTTTACCATTATTCTTTATATATAAGTTTGTCAAATGATTCATTCCAGTCAGGGTTTCTTAAAGGCCATTCGACTATTTACCAACTCTTGGAAATCTATCATAGGGTTTGTCAAAACCTAGACAAAAAGTTATCTACCATTATAGTATTTTGTGATATATCAAAAGCCTTTGATAGAGTCTGGCATGTAGGCCTTATTCAAAAACTACTTTCGTATGGAATATCTGGTAAATTATTAGACTGGGTTAAGGACTATATCAGCAACAGACAGCAAGTTGTTTTTATAAACAATGAAACTTCAAATCAGGGCGAAATCAAGGCAGGAGTTCCGCAGGGATCTGTATTGGGTCCTCTACTATTTCTTTTATATATTAATGACATTACAAATAATCTCCATAACCTAGCCCGTTTATTTGCAGACGACACCTCTCTCTCATATTCTGGTAGCAACTTTCAAACAATTGAAAGTGATATTAATAAAGACCTTTTTAGTTTAAATGAATGGGCCAAAAAAATGGTTGGTAGATTTTAATCCAAAGAAAACCAAAGCATTGGTGATTGCAAATGTTAAACCACCAGTAATGAATATTTTATTAAATGGTGAAAACGTTGAAACTGTTAAGTGTCACAAGCATTTAGGTGTCACACTTTCATCAGATGGAAACTGAACCAGCCATATAGATAATATTAAAAAGTCTGCATTAAAACAAGTAAATGTACTAAGGAAACTAAAATACACTTTCCAAAAATGATTATCCAATATCTATGTGACTTTTATAAGACCACTATTGGAATATGGATGCAAAGTATGGGATGGGTGTTTTGAATATGAATCTAATAAACTAGAAAAAATACAATTGGAAGCTGCAAGGATAGTAACAGGGCTTACAAAATTTTCAAGTTTAGAATCATTGTATTTTGAAACGGGCTGGGAAACTTTAGCAGAAAGGCGTAGACAACGAAAATTAACAATTTTCTATCAAATGCATAATAAATTTTGTCCCCCAATATTTAATCGACTGTCTACCTCCAGTTACATCTGATGTCAGTGGATACAACATAAGAAATAATTTATATTTCCCCTAGATGTAGACTACGAACAACTGAAAAGTCATTCGTACCATCTACTGTCAGAATATGGAATAATTTAAATCCAACAATAAGAAACGCACCAACTATCCCACAATTTAAAAGAAAAATAAAAGGTCAACTATTAAGACCTCCAACATATTATGGTGAAAGGCCTAGAAAATTGAATATACTGCATACAAGACTAAGGCACCAGTGCAGTTCATTAAATGCAGATTTAAATAAGATAAATGAGGTGAATGATTCTAAATGCTCCTGGGGTTCTCCTGTTGAAGATGCCATCCATTACTTTCTAGAATGTCAATTATATTATAAACAAAGAATATCTTTGATTAATGATCTTATAAATATGAACATACACATTGATATTGAAACGCTATTGTTTGGAAAAGATGCATATAATTACGAAACTAACTCTAAAATTTTTGATAAAGTTCGTTATTTCATTAAACAGTCAAAAAGATTTTAGCGTTCTAAGTCAGCAGCTTTCTTTTTTTCTTTCTGTCCTATTTGCTTTTTTTGTTGCCATGCCAATGTGTGACTCCTTCCTTTATTTTCTATAACTGTCGCTATATTATGTATGTGTTTGCTGTCATCATATCTGTGTATTGTATATGTAAGGAGAGGACTTATTATAAGTTGTTATAACTTGTGTCCAATCCTATTGCTTGATTAATGCAATAAAATATTATTAAATCAAATTCAAAGAACCAACTATATGTATTTGTCTTGATTTTGTCGATGTAACTATGGACCAATTGCCGTAATTATAACATATAATATTGATACATGTATTTTGACAATCAAAATATTACAAAAATGAGTTAAAGTTGGGTTTAAGATGAAGTAATTGGGCAGTATTTCGGATTCTGCAATAAAGATATGGTCGTATAAACTTGAAACTTAGTATAAGTGTTCATATAGTTGGGGCTTATTAAAATATAAGCCAAATTACGGGGTTCGACAAAGGTCACTGAACCGTGATAAATGTGACAGTGCGAACAGGGCATTTATTCTTGTTTTTATATACATTTTGCCTGTTATCACTTTAATCATTATTATCAATAAATTTTGAAATTGGAAACACATATCCACACAATACTATAACCACAAAAGCCTATAACATAATTTTTACAAAATTAATCCAGAAGTAAAAGGCACATTAAACATTAACATAAATGAAACTTGTTTTGAATTTTAATTATACATTCGGTATTTTTATCTATGAAATAAAATGAAGACTGCATAGATCATACAGGAATTTCACTACGCAAGCACATGCCTTTACACCGTCAGCATTAGACAAAAAGTAAATCTTATTAAATGATTTAATGAATATTTAGACGTTTGTGTTGTACATGGAAGATTACATTGGATAATTTACTCATTTGATATATGTGTTGATGATGCATCATCTCAACAAAGAATAAAAAAAAAAAAAAAACGAAAAAAAAGATATCTATTTGTAAATATAAACAAATGTATAGTTGTCTCATTGGCAATCTGACCACATCCAAATCCAAACACTTGAACTTTTGATGTCATACAACAATCACTTTTCATTTGTGGCGTCAAGCCCCTCTGCACTTTATTTTGGAACAGGAAAATGCAATAGAGAAAATTTTGAAAACCAACAGATAAATCATTGTCAACAAAAGCTTCTTATTCAACTTCAAAAGTTTTCTACAAGTATGATTCTTAAAAATCCTGATGAAAACTTCCTATAATGTAACTGTTACACGTCCGGAATTGAATGATACATTCTGACGTTTATAAAGTCTGTATTTGTAATTGAAATGTGACTCCAAACTTTATTTTGTAGAGGATGTTGTAAGATCTTCGTGTCGGTAGCGTAGTGAAAGAAAAACTAAGATTCTATTTTAATAAAAACATTCTTGTTCGAGGACTTTTGATAGACACCATTATCTCATTAGCAATCGCACGACATCTCCTCGTCTTATATGAAGACGAAATTTCTAGACACCAGTTCTTTAATTTGAAAATAATAATCAGAATTCATGTTTGAACAGATGAAAAATTCAAACTCTTACTTATTGACGAAATTCGTAACTCCCGCTGGCATAAATAAATTAATCTTACTTGAAAGTTTTTAATTAAACGTTAAATAAGCTTAAAAGTGAAAAAATAAAGTTGATTTTACTAAACTTTTCTTCGCCTGTTGCACGCGACTGTGTACGGACCGGCAAGATTTTCAACAAATTAGAAATTAAGACCGGAATTGTTGAAACTTCTACTGATTTGAAATGAAAGAAAAAAATGCTGGAATTACAATTAGCTTTGAATGCTAGCCATAGCCAGTTAAAAATTATACTTCAATTTGTTTTTCATTCATACACTAGTAGACTAATGTCTTTACTGGTTTAAAATTGTGTTGTTCGGGTGCTCTCTCATTGTCGTATAAACTGTATCACTCTTGAAAGTGAAAGAAAAACATCGCGATCATATTGTCAATAGGAAAGTTAGAGACAAAAACTTACCGACATATAAGCAAGAAAGACATCTCTTGATACTACAAAAATAACGAGGTCCAATTTGTTAGCCAGCGTGACGTAAAAACGACGATTCCATCTTTACATATAACTAATATTATTAATTACATGGTGTGTTAGTGACCTAATAAGATATATATGGGGTCAGTAAATTCCATATGGGGTGAGAGCGAATACGATATATATGGGGTCAGTAAATTCTATATGGGGTGAGAGGTCACTAGCACACCGCGAATTTATCTTACCGACTATCTTCACATTTGGTATTTAGACTAGCGGCCTATCAAAGTGATTAAGTCTTCTACACTTAGTATTAAGAACATATACTTCCATTTGTCTATACAAAAAACAAATGCCAACAATAACAACTTGTTAGCTTTAAATTTGTTTTATGAATTTATTCCATTCGTTCATTATCAGTTTCTTCGTCTGTTGAAACCTTTGTTTTAAAAGGGAAGTAACTCCTTACTAACCCCATATTTCTTAGGACACCCTATATCAAATATATGTAGTCACCACGGTGTAGTACTTTAACCAATCATATCCCCAGAAATCTATGGAAGGTAAGATAAAGGACAATATGACATTGTTAAACTAGAGGCTCCAAGGAACCTGTGTCGCTCACCTGATATTTTTATTTACAATTGATGCATAAATCAATGCAACCGTTATACTTTTGCTTTAGTTTCAGAGATATAAGCCAAAACTGCATTTTACCCTATGTTCTATTCAAATTTTAGCCATGTCTGCCATGTTTGTTGGCAGGCAGGGTCATCGGACACATTTTTAAACTAAATACCCTAATGACGATTGTGACCAAGTTTGGTTATATGGTTAAGTGTCTCAGTTGTTTCAGGGAGAAGATTTTGTAAAGATTACAAAATTTACCAAAAATTGTTAAAATTGACTTTAAAGGGCAATACCTCCTTAAGGGGTCAACTGACCATTTTGGTCATGTTGACTTATTTGTAGATCTTACCTTGCTGAACATTATTGCTGTTTACAGTTTATCTCTATCTATAATAAAATTCAAGATAATAACCAAAAACTGCAAAATTTCCTTAAAATTGCCAATTCAGGGCAGCAACCCCAACAACAGGTTGTCTGATTCGTCTGAAAATTTCAGGACAGATAGATCTTAACCTGATGAACATTTTTACAAACGTCAAATTTGCTCTTAATGCTTTAATTTCAGAGATATAAGCCCAAAACTGCATTTTACCCTATGTTATATTTTTAGCCATGTTGGTTGGCAGGCGGGGTCATCGGACACATTTTTAAACTAGATACCCTAATGCTGATTGTGATTAAGTTTGGTTAAATTTGTCTGACTAGTTTCAGAGGAGAAGATTTTGTAAAAGATAACAAAATTTACAAAAATTGTTAAAATTGACTTTAAAGGGCAATAACTCCTTAAGGGTCAATTGACCATTTTGGTCATGTTAACTTTTTGTAGATCTTACTCTGCTGAACATTATTGCTGTTTACATCTATCTCTATCTATAATAATATTCAAGATAATAACCAAAACGGCAAAATTCCTTAAACTTACCAATGCAGGGCAGCAACCCAGCAACGGGTTGTCCAATTCATCTGAAAATTTCAGGGTAGATTGATCTTGACCTGATAAACAATTCCCCATGTCAGATTTGTTCTAAATGCTTTGGTTTTAGAGATATAAGCCAAAATCTACATTTTACCCCTTTGTTCTATTTTTAGCCATGGCGGCCATCTTGGTTGGTTGGCTTGGTCACCGGACACAATTTTAAACTAGATACCCAATGATGATTGTGGCCAAGTTTGGTTAAATTTGGCCCAGTAGTTTCAGAGGAGAAGATTTTTGTAAAGTTAACGACGACGGACGACGGACGACGACGGACGATGACGGACGCCGGACGCCAAGTGATAAGAAAAGCTCACTTGGCCCTTCGGGCCAGGTGAGCTAAAATGACACCATCCCAGGCACTTTGGTTTTCCACATAATTAATATAACAAGTTCCGGATCGAATCCGATACCGATACAAATAGCATATGTCACATGTAGTTTCCAGTTGTAGTTGTGTACGTAGTTACATAAGGCCCGAGAACACAGTTATTTCGTAGTGCATTTCTTTTAGACAATAAATAAAAAATTTTACAGTGTGGTGTACTACTTTTGGGACAAATTATATCAAAATTATAGAAAACTTCATCAGCTCTAACTCAAGTCCCCACTCAAAATATGGACAATTTTATGTTAAGGGGGTCTTGAATTCTTTTGACAGCTTTAGACATACTAATTTTTAATCTTTCTCAGCTGGAGCAAATCACTACTTTACTTTAAAATTCATGAACCAAATTTTTTTACACTATAATTTCATCCCCCTACTTGCTATTTGAGGCATAGAACATGAAGAAATAAATTTGAAAGGGATAGGAAAAAAATTGCAACTAATACGCTGTCCACTGTAGGGACTGTATTTGTCGGACCTTAAACTGGCCATCCGCTGATTGATACTCCGTGTAGATAAGAGCGAAACAACAGCAGGGGTCCAGTTTATAGTTACATTTGTACATGTTACCTTCTGTAAATCCCTCCTACATCAGGAGAACCTGGAATTCTTCAAGTAGTTGTTTCAATATGTTACACTTTAGTACACTATTCAACCAGTCCAGGGGCGGATCCAGCCATTTTTAAAAGGGTGTTCCAACCAAGGATAAAGGGGGAGGGTTCCAACCATATGTCCCCATTCAAAAGCATTGATCGTCAAAAAAAGGGGGGTTCCAACCCCTGGACCCCCCTGGATCCGCCACTGCAGTCTGTGTTCTTCCGACTCAATACCACTATTAGTTTAGTCAATTAGTTAAAAACTAAATTTAGTTTATGGTAAGTTTATTGTAATAAAAACAGGTCGCGTTCAAACAGAAAGATTTTGAAAGCAGAGAAAACTGTGCACTTTACAATCAGCAAGACTTCATCAGATGACAATACGAATACTGAAAATCCAGGCTAAAAAAAAGGCATATGTACTTTAACTCAGTCACAGCGAAGTCGCAGGTGTGTTCTAGTACTATTTTAAAGGGAATGACATCAATTACCTTAATTAAACTCTAAATATGCGATTTGTTGCCTTTAAAAGTCAAACGGTTCGTGAAATAAAATTACAACGTAAAAGCATCTGTCCCAATTTCCCATGACTCTTCTACATACAAAGTAACACATTCGATAAACAAAAATGTTTTCTTAAGTCTTCAGTTTTGTTGTTTAGAAAATAATATACGAATAATGTGTAGTAAAAAACACGTCGAATGATTTTTTATTCAACAACAATATTGCACACGCTGTTAGCAATTACTCCACTGACTCAGCTATCTCAGTGAAGGTCCCCGTTTCATTAGTACCAGAAGTTCAGGGACTCTTCAGGTAGATAAACTGCATATTGTTAGTCGAATGATTTTTATCGATTAGCACAGTTACAGGAGCTATTAGGTAATTATTTTATGAAGACGTGACAAACTGCCATTATCATCTAATCAGCTATCCCATTGAAACAAAGTTTGAAGTGCGGTGTTGCTTGAACAATGGTTATGATACTGTCATAGTTGAATTACGTAGTTGTTTCAAATCAAAGGTGTTCATGTTCAGCTCATTCAAAGTTAAACTGATTTTGACAAAGTCCTTCGTAAACGCAGAAAACAGTTAGGTGTATTACATATAGTTTAAAAATTCTTGTTATTTTTTCATAGTTTATAAATGAAAAAAGGTGCCAATGTTAAATGTATGAAAAATCTAGAGAGAATCAATTCCCGCCAAATTTTCAAGTGATTATCTCAAAAACAAGGGCACGAACCTGTCATTATTTTCTACATTTTACGTTCTGTTATTTATATACTATCATTTAATAACAGTCTTTTAAAAAGCTTGTTATTTTGAAACAGAGGAGCGAACATCCTGAAACAGTCTTTGTGTCTATTGCTTTTATATAATCTGTTTTTGTACTTCGTACCGATCACAGGCACTTGTTTCTATCTATGGGAAGGTCGATTCGCAATCATACCACACATCTTCTTATTTTGATATTGTGATTTTATTATAACGTCACTAAATTATTATATACTTTCAGTCTCAGTTCCCCTACTTAATCCCGTCTCCAAAAATGAATTTGAAGGAAGATTTTGCATCGGCTTCCATATGGGCCAAACTGGCATTTTGCTGTCTTGTAGCTGCTTTAATTACAGGCGGAATATCATTTACAACAACAGGATGGGCAAGTGCAGACACCAAGGAAATTAAGGGTGGGGTGTACTTAGGATTATGGCGAAGATGTGAAGTTAAAAGCGATGAGAAAGTACAACCATGCGACACACTCGATGGAACAGCCAATGGTTTGTATCGCAAGTTGCTCTCAATACGGTGTAGCAATACATTTTACGCTGCTAAATTTTAACGAGATTTTGTATTCTCTTATTGTTGTGACCTGTTATCTATTTCTCGCATGAAGAGATATTTCTTGTTTCACACTGCAAGGAGTGTTATACGAAAAAGGGATAACAAATGTGTTTATGTCCCGTTTCCATAGTAACGGGTCTCCTTGGATTTTGGCTCAAATTTTTTTAGCATATTTTGACGCAGAAAAAATACCGATTCAAACCAGTAATCATGCACACATTTCAATTTTGATGAATATTGTAACATTTGTTGATTGAAATATAACATTTAATCAGTAAGATAAAGGAATAAAAAGGGGGACGGTGGCAACACTGATTAACATAAGGGAGTTTTTACTGTATTCAAAAAGGCAAATTATAGGCATTTTGCAAAAACTAATTACACAATTTTACATCCGTACCCATTTATATTTAAGTTGTCAATGTAAACTATCAAACTTGCCTAGCTATAATTTGTAAATAAAGGTTTGGGATTCAGGTTGCTATGGGAATCCAAAAGTACAAATTTTGTTATTTTGTAAAATAATGTTGACCTTGTTATTAAAATATCTCGTAAAATGTAACAGATAAATGATTAACACGAATTAACACATGTTGCGCATTTAATGACCTTTAGTTTGACCCAAAGGTCAAAGGTTATTGATGACCTTGAGTCTTTTTTATTAGATTTTATCAGAAATGGTAACAAACAGACGCATACATTAGATAGAAAAAATGTTCAGAACGATTATTGCTGTCAAAAGTTCTTAGCAGCCATCCTTACTTGATATAAAAGTACATAGCAACCATACATGTTTGGGTTCAGAACAATATGAACTGTTACATAGATCCTAATTGACAGGTAAGGGGTTAATATTGTCCCCAAAAGATTTTCATATAGTTGGGAAATGCCTAGCAACCATCAATGTTTTTAGTTCCTTTGGACAAAATTCCGAAATTGTGATACTAAACATGTCATGTATTTCTTTATATCAATTAGAATTACGTATTCCTTTTGAGAACTGAAATTGTGTTCCTTGACGGATATAATTCACTGACATGATTTTACTCATGTGTAATTCAGTTTATCATCAGCCCAGTTGTCTCCCGTTGTGGCTTAAAACATCATAGATATTTCTCATTTTTGTGTATTTAGTGTTAATGAAACTTTAAAATCATTCGAAATACTGTTTTCCCTATGCATGTATAAGGTTCAGAACAAAGAGGTAAGTGGTCAATATCGTCACAAAAGTCTTCAGTAGCCATTCTCATATTGTAAAAAATGCCTAGCAACCATCAATTGTGTTCTTGAGGACAAAATGTACCACAAATCTGTCTGTTCATAATTCAATGATCTTTCCTTTGAAAGCACATGGGCCCGTATGCAGAAAGCTATTTAAGATTTGTTCCGAACGGACGGATTTTTCTACATGTCCAAAGATAAATTGGTACTACGATTGGATTTCTTAACTTAAATGGTTTATGCATACGGGCCCTGGCTCTTAAGAGCGTTGTGGGCTTATGCAATCACTAGACGTTCGTCATTGTCATCATTATGTACATTGTTTAAATTGTTTCCTTATGAAACAACATAATGAAATGTTATTAAACTTAGCAATAATAATGCATAACATATATTCTGGAAACGGCCCACGCAAAACATCTTGTTTAAGAAATAATTGGTCATCCTCTTGGCAATTTCGTTCGTTTCGTCTTGTTACTTGTTTTAAAAATAAACTTTGGATTTGTAATCAAACCATCATTTTTTAATCTTGAAATTGAATATCCAATTTAACTAACTCTTCTTGATTACACATGTCTACAATCAGCCAGTGTAATTCAACAATTCGGTACATACAATGAATTTGGAAAGTGATTATTAATTTTTTTTTAAATCTGCGTGTTTGATATAAAAAAATCGGATGCATATCCCAATGAACCTGAATATATATGGTTGCTAGGCACCTTTCCAATATAAATGAACGGTTGCTAAGGACTTATGTGATGATATTCACCCATTGCCTTTTAACTGGGGTCTATGTAATAGTCCATATAGTCTGGAATCAAAATATGTATGGTTGCAAGGTACTTGTGTATCAAATTATGGTGGTTGCTAAGCACTTGTGACAAGACCTTGACTTCTTACCGTTGACCTTTACACAAAAAAGTGACTTTTATCGACCTAAACATATTCAGAATGTAATGTATGCTTCTTTTCATTATCTTTTCCTACAAAATCCAATTGATATACCCAAGATCAAAGGTCAAGGTCATCAATGACCTTTGATCTAGGGGCAAATTGAAGGAAATTTAATTAAGGAATGACTGTAATATTTTTTTCTGTCTATGAAGAAAAAACATCAAAAATGTGTTGCACACTGAATAACTCGCGTAGCAGTTTATTTAAAATTGTTCATCACATTTTTTATGTTATTTCGAATAGACAGAAAAATATTACAGTCATTCCTTATAATTTAATTCTAAATTCCATTTTTAAGGAGTAAATTTTGAAAAAAAAACGTTGGTGACGTCACGGTCACATGATAAAATTATGTCTATGAGCTGATAGACAAAACACTTTCAGCCAATCAGAAGACGTGTTACATCCAAAATTAAATTATTGCTCAATAGTTTTCACATCATAGCCATTCAAAAGATATTACTGTTTTTGGTTATATTAATAACACCGTCAAATTTCAGGGGGGAAAAGAAAAAATGACACATTTTGGTTTCCATAGCAACTATCCTAGCATCCTGAATCCCAAACAGTTTTTAGTAGATTATTGATTAGAAACATTGATACTTTATATTTATAACTACAATTTAAATGGTGGTGAATGCAAAAATGTATATTTTTGTCAAAGCAAAATGTGTATAATTTGCCTTCATAAATACAATGAAAAATGACTTTGCTCTGCTCCTGCGGTTGTGACAATATTCAGCCAAAATATTTTTTATATATGACATTGCTGTGTTGTTTGTTAAGTATCATGTTTCTGAAAAACATTAACAAATATCATTGAATAAAATCTAGTTTTGCTTCAGAATGACTGCAAAGTAGTTAGTTTTAGAGTTTGACGCCGAAACAGGACATATGAAGTCATACTGGCATGTGCAATACACTAGATAAGATTCGCATAATCTTTAATTTAACACAAAGAGAGTGTTGACCATAAGAGAAATCTGTTTAACAACTCGTGAGAACTGAATATCGCTTGATATCATCTCTCTTGTTATAATTTAAAAGTAATAATAAACTGGCCAGAGACTCGTTTATTATAACATTGAAATTCAGTAACTCGAGTTGATCAAGCGATATCCAATTCGCACTCGTTATAAAACCTATAAATATTATACCGCACTTTACTTATGGAATAAGACAATTTTCAGCTTTGACTTAAGACATACTTATGTACTTTAATGTAAATTATAGTCCTTTATTTTAGAGTCTATTTTTGCCAATCAGTACAGTATTTTTTAATATTTTGGGTATGTGTGCCCTATAGAAATAAGTATTTATGATGAAAATAATGCAGCAACACACGTTATTCTCGTACATGTACGTACTAATTTTCTTTATTCTACAATTGATGTTTTTATTTAGTAAGAAATGCTCTTCTTATATATCAATAATTGTTTCTAAAAACGGCCCTAGTTGGTTTTTTTTTGGTTTTTTTTTTTATATAATTTACACATGAAAAAAAGTATCGCACCACCTTGATTTTTCTAACAAACAAAAATATATGAACATATATTATCATTTCTGATCCTAAAAGTATATTTCTTAGTCCATTTTGTTGCTGACAAGACCACTGGTATAAATAAAACTAGAGGCTCTCAAGAACCTGTGTTGCTCACCTGATTCTACTTTGGTTTTGGAAATCATGTAAAAATAGATTAAAATCATAACAGATACCCTAAAAATGATTGAGGCCAAATTTGGTTTAATATTGGCCCCGTAATCTAATAAAAAATCCTGGTGGCCATCTTGAACAGTAAATCAGCAACAAAGGAGCATCACTTCATCAGCACCTCATAAGGAACGTTTATGCCATATTTGGTTTCATTCCATTCATTGCTTCTCTAGAAGAAGCATTTGTAAGTATTTCCAATATGGTCTTATGTTAAACGAAGTCACCAGCTGGCGGCCATCTTGGATGATGGTTCGGCTACAAAGTAACAACTCTTGGTCAACACCTCAAAAGAAACATTCATGCCATGTTTGGTTTCAATCCATTAAACGGTTTTCTAGAAGAAGACATTTGTATATATTTCCCATAGGGTCCTTTGTTGAACTAAGTCCCCCGTTGGCAGCCATCTTGGTTTATGGATTTGCTACAAAGTAACAACACTTGGTAAGCACCTCACAAGGAACAATCATGCCATGTTTGGTTTTATTCCATTCAGTGGTTCTCTAAAAGAAGACATTTGTATGTATTGTCCATAGGGTCCTATGTAAAACGAAGTCCCCTGCTGACGGCCATCTTGGATGATGGATCGCCTACAAAGTTACAACATTTGGTCAGCACCTCATAAGAACATTCATGCCATGTTTTATTTAATTCCATTCAGTAGTTCTCTGAAAGAAGACATTTGTATGTATTGTCCATAGGGACCTATATTAAACGAAGTCGCCCGCTGGCGGCCATCTTGGATGATGGATCGGCTACAAAGTAACAACACTTGGTCAGCACCTCATAAGGAACATTCATGCCATGTTTGGTTTCATTGCATTCAGTGGTTCTCTAGAAGAAGTTCAAAATGTAAAAAGTTAACGACGACGACGACGACGGACGCCAAGTGATGAGAAAAGCTCACTTGGCCCTTCGGGCCAGGTGAGCTCATAAAAAGATTGAAGAAAAAAGAATGATTTTAATCAACTAAATTTATTGTCACACAAAAGGCCGTCATTGATACAAAAATTTGATAACGCTTAACTTTGGATACATCTAAGAAGAAAAGTTCAAAAGCACACAATGTAATTTTTTTCCAAACATTTATATAAGCGGAAAAAACCCAATAATATTTCGCTATTAGCAGTAAGTTTGGTTCAATTCGTAAAAATAAGACAAAATAAAAATAAAACACATCACTGATGTATTATTGACTTGCAAGTTAATAATTCAACTCATTTAAATCCTTATTCATGCAACATTTTAATTTGTTCTTCAGTGGGGATGGGTTATGCATGTTTCCAGCATGTGATTCATTCATTAAAAACATAAGAATGTGAACATTGAAAAATGAAACAAGGGGGCCACCTGGAATAACCATTCTTATACAGGTAAACGATGATTTACATTTAACCTTTTACATGAAATCAAACAGACCTAGAAAATCCAATTACACGTGCTCGCTATCTATTTATATTTATGTATATTTAGGAATTGAATGCATATTTTTATAATTTTATTGGAGTGTAAAAGCGTTGACCGAAGAACATTTTGTTTGAAACGCGGAAGCCTTCCGTCTAACACCCTATGGACTTTATAGTAACCATCTATGGATCCGTAAGGGGTCAGTATCAAACCATATAACTTATATTATCATGCCCTCCAGATGTCTTCTGGTTATTTTTATCATTGGTTTGCTGTCTTATTGGCGTACACGCCAACATCTCCTTTGATGTATATTTATTGATAGTTAATAAAATTAAAGGGATCTTTTTTTTCTTGAAGTATTGTTCTAATTAATTCAAACACCTGTTAATTGTTTTTTTGCTGTATAATATTTTTTCACAATATATATTTACAGAATGGTTTGCTGTTGTTCAGGCAATGGCGGTATTTGGATTTTCTGGTACACTAGTTTCCATGTTTTTATTAATACTGTACTTGTTTGTCGAAAAATATAAGAAGAATCTCGATGTTGGAAATATAGCCGGAATCATGTGTATTATTACTGGTAGGTTTAGTGAAAAGCAAGCAACTTTGAAATTTTCAAAGTTATAATATAACTCTGAAATAAGTTTGCAAGGGTTTGTTTTAATTGTTTGAACATGTAACAGCAAAAACTGTTCACGTGTAAACCTGATTACTAACTCAAATGCGGAATCTATTGCTCCCACACGGACTAAAAAAAATCTTTGTTCACCTGAAATATACTACAGTACGCTGGATCACAGGTGTTGGGCCCTCCTGTTTCTCTTTTTTGTTTTAAGATTTTAAAACATTTTCTTTAGTATTTCACCTCGTTTTCACTTATTTAATGTGTACTTGATCTTATTCATACAATCTTAACTTAAACAACTGTCGTACAAGTGGGAGGTTTGGCTAGCTATAAAACCAGGTTTAACCCACCATTTCATTCATAAAATGCCTGTACCAAGTCAGGAATATGGCAGTTGTTCTTCATTTGTTTGGTAGTTTGATAGCGTTTGATATTGTCAGTTTCTATGGACTTCCCCTTTTGGAATTTGCCTTGGAGTTCAGTATTTTTGTTATAAATTTGACCAGTTTTTATACGTGCTCCCCCTCGATTCTTTTTTCCACAAGGTATGAACGGTAGAAAATTTTAATTATTTGGTATATTTGCTTGCCTCCGGCACATTTTAAGCACTATATTTCCATTAAATCATACAAATAACGACATGTGTCAACTCAAAAAATACTTACCTCTAATGACGGAAGTAGACGCAAAAACGCAAGTACAACTGATTGCACCGTAGATTCGAAATGCAATGCACAAAATCGAAAAGCTTATTAAGTTCGAAAGGTTTCCCGTATTTATTTTTTTTTTTAATTTTGACGTCTGTTAACAACCGTGAAACATTTAAAACTTATCGGACTTCATAATTTCGTGCATTTCATTCGGCGTCTATACGGCGCGTTAAGTTGAACTTACGTGTGACGTCTACTTCCGTCGTTAGAAATAGACTTTACGTGCAAAAAAAAAACAATATTTGTTTTTATTTTAGGGATAATGTATGTAATTGGATGTATAGCATTTGCCACTAAAAAGAACAAATATTATGAAGACACAGAATTTACGAAATATCTTTTAGAATATGGATTTTATCTCGCAATCATTGCGATACTTTCTGAAATAGCAGGTGGTGTGCTTCTCCTCGTAGAAATAAAGACAGCCAACACATCTGAACAATCTTATGGTAGCAGCTGCAGAACTGATGAGCAGATATAGGAAAATACCTTCCTTGGTGTTTGACCTTTCAATGGAAATATGCATTTGTCTTTGTCGATACACTGCCATTGATTTTTATCTTAAACTATAAGTAATTGACGAGAGATTTAACCATATATGCATAATTTGAATGGTTTTACACTAGTAATTTTGGGGCCCTTTATAGCTTACTGTTCGGTGTGAGCCAAGGCTCCGTGTTGAAGACCGGACCGACAAATAAAGAATAGAGAAGAGAAAATATTTAGGTGATAAAATTTAAAGAATAGAGAAAATGGCATAGAAATTATAGGAAATAAAGAACCCCATCCAGACCCTCATCAGATTATCCAACGTAAATTTTATTTTCAAAACCATTTTTTCAGTTTCACCCCCTAAATTTCAGTCTGATAATTAGTTTTTTTATCACATTCCTTTCTAAAGAATCAGTTTAATCAGGATGCCTTTCTTAGTATACATGATAATTAAAAGGTTTAATTATTCAATCAATTTAGATTAAGTTTTTGCAAACAATGTAATTAGCGGCGATCACAGAAGAGAAAATATATCATTAAAGGTAAATGAGTAATTTCCTTACGTAACAGATCAGCAAAGAGGTTTATAACTTCAATGGGTACATAAAGCAAACATCAATATATTAACATGGTCAAGATAGAACATTGTTGTGTCCAAATCTTGTGTTAAACGACAACATTTACCACGAAATGCTTAAACAGGAGTTATTGTCTAGAACCAAAGCAACAATTTTGAATTAAAATTAAAATCCTTTTCAATTTGATCAATGAAAAGACTGGTGGTTAAGAATTGTCAAGTTTTCAATTTCTAAGCTACATGAGAGCGTCAGTGGCAAATATTTCTCGAAATGGGGTTCATTGCGTTTTACAGAATCTTTATGACGTACACTATTCTCTGTATCCTAGTGATTGAAGCTATACTAAGTATCTCAAAACTCAATTTAATTTGTAATATTAGTTGCCAATTTCCAAATATAGCAACGCCTCAATTGAAGTTCCTTTTTGGTGGTGTATTTCTGGGTGTACTAAATGTTGTTATATATAATTAAATATATAGTGTAGCTCCAGGTTTAATGACGAATCGTAAGATATTCTAAATGAAGAAAGCTTCCAAATTGCATGATCTGTTAACAAGACACATCGTACTTGGCAAAGTATTTTTGGATAAAGTTTAGTATATCACATTTAATAAGGAATTCTCAAATTAGATAGTTTAGGAATTTGTGCAGTTGTTTTGTTGACTGTCAAATGTTTGGAGTCTAAGTTATATGCAAGATTACTTAAAACCATTACTAAATTCTTCCATAGATACAAAGATTTGGTTTGGAAGTTTGTAGAAAACTTATTTCAAACGGGATAGCACATCCTAATTTTTACGGAGATGTTGTTTACTGAGCCCAGAAACTTAGATACGATCCGGTAAACTCATCGATCCTTTAAATAAACTTATTCTAAAAGATTACCAATTCAACAATGTAATTAGATCTTTGAATATTGTTTTTATTGGTATAAATATTGATTTTGATATCAGTAAATAAAATTAAACTATATATTATTTTTATATACATATGCATATTCATGGCTCAAAATCTGTCGATATCTGTATCTTGGCATTGCACAAGGTCATGTTTTCTCTGACTGTTAATGGCGTCTTTACACTAAATCCATTGGATGTTGGATGTGTACTGATTGATAATTTAAGTCTTACATGCATGATTTTTTATTAGTTGTTATTGGCTTTGAACTAGCTGTCAGTAAAGGTGCAATCACCAGTTTTTTCTATTTCAGACGTCATATTTTGTGGACCATGCATAAGTGACCCTTACTGGTGGTATTGTTAATAAAGATACTTGTATAAAACTAGATATCACTGGAATCAGATTTTTTTCTAGTTTATAATGAAATAAAAATAAAGTGTAATTTTAACATAAGAAGAAAGTTCTATCCAGAGAAAAATTTTAAAAAATGCCCAATCGCAACATGAAAAACCTGAAATCAGGTCATGTGCATACCCATGTAGGCAAGATACAGGCACATTTCAGATAATCAAAACTATGAATTTCATAGATTTTACCTGGTCTTTTAAAAATTGTCGCTTCAAGGTATTTTTTATGAGTACATGTACAAAATTGTCAAGTTTTCAATTTCTAAGCTACATGAGAGCGTCAGTGGCAAATATTTCTCGAAATGGGGTTCATTGCGTTTTACAGAATCTTTATGACGTACACTATTCTCTGTATCCTAGTGATTGAAGCTATACTAAGTATCTCAAAACTCAATTTAATTTGTAATATTAGTTGCCAATTTCCAAATATAGCAACGCCTCAATTGAAGTTCCTTTTTTGGTGGTGTATTTCTGGGTGTACTAAATGTTGTTATATATAATTAAATATATAGTGTAGCTCCAGGTTTAATGACGAATCGTAAGATATTCTAAATGAAGAAAGCTTCCAAATTGCATGACTAAATAATCAAAATATCTAACAAATTATCTCTTTGTTCACATAAATAGCATAAATAGAACAGCATTTGTGTAAATCACGATAATATTTTTTTCAACACCAGAAATATTGACCCTCTTTCATAAACCCAAACAAGGAATTTTGTGTTTCAATATAGAACCAGAAAGTTTTTTAAAATTTGATTGATTGTTGGTTGCTTAACGTCCAGTGGTTTGAAAATTTGAATATTGTCTGTTGTTAAAAGTGTCGTATGTTTTAGTTATAACACTAGGCTCTTCGTATATTTTTTGTAACCCAAATAATCGAGCCACTTAGATGAAGAGTTGAGAACTGCTTTAACCACAGCAAATATAAATGTGCTTGTTGCCGGCATGATGCTTTATAGGTTCCTATAACATTTTCGTTTGGGTATCTGCTGACAGTTTTCCATGTGAAAATTCTGAGAAGCCAAAAATTGCGGAATGTAAATAAATACGTAGCAATGTCAGATCTAAACAAGAATGTTAAATATGATAGCACATGATGATGTCACCCTTTCTGCTTGTCAATGGCGAATATTTCATGTACAGTCAGTCTGATTAGACCGAAATGAACACTTTACAACTTTCTGTTTAAAGTTTGTTCTTATGTTGTGTCGTTACACCAATGTCCCATGCTAGTGTTTTTTTATGTGCCTGTCTCAAGTCAGGAGCCTGTATTTCAGTGGTTGCCGTTGGTTGATGTCGGTCATATTTGATTTTTTGTAAATTGCTTTGTTAATGTAGACTCTTCGTTTCTCTACTGAATTGTTTTATATTTTCATGTCGGGAATTTTGAAGCACAGTATAAGTTTTCTCATTGTTGAAGGTAATTATATGTACGGTGGATTCCAATAGCTTACATCCACATCATTGAACTTAATTTAACTTAAGTAGTTGTCTGATTGGCGATCATTATTTAAAATCAAAATCTCCTTATTTTTATTAGTATTGCTACAAGTGGCTATTCCTTTATTATATCAAATTTCATGCTTCTGTTCCTTTTATTATAATGGTACTTCGCCATTCTTCCAATGCGTGATTTCTTTCTGGGAGGCATTCTTAATCCTACAATAAAGAATATATTATGAATAAAAAATAACTTTTATGAAGTTTATAGCATAGGCAAATCAGTATTTGTTAAGACAGTAATCTGAGATAAGGCTCAGCAGTAATTGAACAATCATGTCAGTATTTATCAAAACATTTAAACTGATAAAGAAAGCAGACGAAGGTGCATGTACTTAGAATATCATGTTTGGGTCTAGTATTTAAAATATATATATATGTCTATAACTCTTTATGTAGACATGGCTACAACCTTTCATTGCATACATTTATTATTCTCACATGTATAGACTGAATATATATATTATCAACGGAACAAAATATAAGTCTGAATTTCTTAAATTAACAATACAAATTGACCTATCACTCAGTATCAGACCTCATGTTGTGTGTATGCACCTTGTCACGTGTGATTCTCAGTTCTGCATCGGAATTGTAACACTGATACAGAAAAATGATATTTCATATAATTACAAATTTTACATCATTACACAGGTTTATTATTAAGGCTTGCAAATGAAATATCCGGAAAACAGATTGTTCATCTGAATGTAAGTTATGGGTGAGTTGCTCATTGACCCGATCCCACGGACTGGTAAAACTCGAGGTTACCTTCCGGTTTGGACAGTAAATTCAAGTCCATAACTGCACTTATTTTATTTAAAGTGCTTATAAACAAACATTTATGATTATTTCAAATCTTTAATTCACACTTACCGAAACATAAAACTCTTTATACATCCACATTTGCTAATTATTAAATCCTCTTCCACTGTCAAAGATGGCGGATCGTGTCCTTCTTGTCAAACACTTCGGGTCACGTGCCGAGTCACGTGATCGACGACTTAGAATTAATTACTATTTGACTGGTCAGTACGGAAGTGACCAATCTCTGTGTTATAGTAGTCTACTTTGACCTATAATGGTTTATTTTATAAAATTTTGACTTGGATGGAGAGTTGTCTCATTGGCACTCATACCACATCTTCTTATATCAAATACTATTTTATAATTATTTCTTGAAAATCATTACGTAACCTTGCTTATTATTTGCAAAATACTATGTTATAAACGCAAACTTCTTCGTATAACCCCATTTCTGGTTTCGGTTTAGTCATTCCTACTGTAGCTTCTTTAAAAATTTAGATCGAGTATATCTAATAAAGGTTTATCCAGAGAGACATTCCAGTCGCTGAAAATCTGTATTGTACGATTCATAATTACTCTAATGATCGAATGTCTAGCGCTTCTTGTGGACTGGCACTTCCCGACAGTACCTTCTGCCAGGCAGTCCATTCTTTAATCGGTATCGGCATGATTTGGAAAATAGCATTTGACAAGTTCCGTTTTACGTTACCAGTTAAAGGTCGAGGAATAATTATAATCAATATTTGGTTCCTAAAATTGTGAAAAAAATATTTCTTGCTTTCAAAATTATCTTTATTAAAAAATAATAAGATGCTAAAGTTTGTAAAGCTTGATCACTTTTAATTAAGAAATGCCATTTGTAATGCTACTTAGACATCAATGTCATAAAGTCATAGTTGACACATTTGAGTTAAATATAGTTTTTGGGTAATGAATATGAGAAAGAGGCTTACCAGAAACATAGTTGACACACATTAAAATCTGTTAACAAGACACATCGTACGTGGCAAAGTATTTTTGGATAAAGTTTAGTATATTACATTTAATGAGGAATTCTCAAATTAGATAGTTTAGGAATTTGTGCAGTTGTTTTGTTGACTGTCAAATGTTTGGAGTCTAAGTTATATGCAAGATTACTTAAAACCATTACTAAATTCTTCCATAGATACAAAGATTTGGTTTGGAAGTTTGTAGAAAACTTATTTCAAACGGGATAGCACATCCTAATTTTTACGGAGATGTTGTTTACTGAGCCCAGAAACTTAGATACGATCCGGGTAAACTCATCGATCCTTTAAATAAACTTATTCTAAAAGATTACCAATTCAACAATGTAATTAGATCTTTGAATATTGATTGTTTTTATTGGTATAAATATTGATTTTGATATCAGTAAATAAAATTAAACTATATATTATTTTTATATACATATGCACATTCATGGCTCAACAATCTGTCGATATCTGTATCTTGCCATTGCACAAGGTCATGTTTTTCTCTGACTGTTAATGACGTCTTTACACTAAATCCATTGGATGTTGGATTTGTACTGATTGATAATTTAAGTCTTACATGCATGATTTTTTTATAAGTTGTTATTGGCTTTGAACTAGCTGTGCTGTCAGTAAAGGTGCAATCAACAATTTTTTTTTCTATTTCAGACGTCATATTTTTGAGGGACCATGCATAAGTGACCCTTAGTGGTGGTATTGTTAATAAAGATACTTGTATAAAACTAGACATCACTGGAATCAGATTTTTTTCTAGTTTATAATGAAATAAAAATAAAGTGGAATTTTAACACAAGAAGAAAGTTCTATCCAGAGAAAAATTTTAAAAAATGCCCAATCGCAACAATGAAAAACCTGAAATCAGGTCATGTGCATACCCATGTAGGCATGATACAGGCACATTTCAGATAATCAAAAATATGAATTTCATAGATTTTACCTGGTCTTTTAAAAATTGTCGCTTCAAGGTATTTTTTATGAGTACATGTACAAATATGTTGCATCAATAATAATCTATTAATATCAATTTAATCATATATGAATATAAGTTAATGGTTTTTTTGTTTTTTTTCTGTTTTGTTTTGTTTTGTTTTGTTTTGTTTTGTTTTGTTTTTTTTGGGAGGAGGATGTTAATATAATATTAGCGCTGATACTGACAGGTCATAATTATTCATATATTGAAACATATATTGTATTCTTCTTTAATAAAAAAAAAAAAATGCATATAATTATTGTATGAGATGAAGAAATACAAAATAAAGAATTATAAAAAAAAAAAAATATTCTTTTTGAAAACAACAAAAAACTAGACAAAGTGATGCCCCCGCAGTCCACTCTGAAGTAACTGTATTATAACAAAGTCAATGTAGGACTTTCTTGGAGATATTATTGTGTCTGGGAGATGCAGATGCAAAGTGTTATTTTCAAAGTTGAGCATGGGAGCACATATGTCTATGGTTCACTGTAGGAGGAGTTATCTGGAAACGCTATGCACCTCTTATGCAAGTATATACTTCAAAAATGATAGTTCAACTATCTCCCAAAAGAGCAAATATCAATAAAAACCAAACCAATGACCACATGCACACCTTCAATATATGTACAAACAACCAGCAAAGTGAAAACTTCCTAGCATTCAAACTGTAGGAGGAGTTATCTGGAAACGCTATCCACCTCTTATGCAAGTAAATACTCCAAAAATGACAAAAGTTCAACTATCTTCCAAAACAGAAAATATTAATAAATATCAAATCCCTGACCGCATGCACACCTTCAATATATGTACAAACCGCCAGCAAAGTTAAAACTTCCTAGCATTCAAACTGTAGGAGTTATCTGGAATAACTATATACCTATAAAGGGACGGACGGACGGGAAGACGGAAGGAAGGACGGACGGATAGACAGACGGACGGACGGACACGGGTAAAACAATATGCTCCCCAACTTTCAGTTGCGGGGGCATAAAAAACGGCAAAGGGTCACAATTTTGCAGACATCTCATAAAGAAACATTTTATTGATTGAGGGTTGTTCAAAGAAGGTCAATTATTTTTATATGAACATCCTTTATAACGGATGAATAGTATGTGTCATTTCCTATAAATTTACTGCTCATAGAATTTTAAATCATTTGAATTCACTAAGATTTTTCTACCCAGAGTTTAAAATAGGTTTTGGAGTTTTGAGGTTTAAAGTTTCATCAACTCTAAAATTGATTTTCGGTTTTCAGTTTTGGTAGGACACTGATAAACCTTGTTGAGATTAAACGCGAGTTTAGAGTACTACACTTAAAGTCTGTATCTTTAATAGTTTTACAACCACTGAGTGGATGTCCTGTCACTCAATAACAAACATTTAAGATATTCCAGTGAACTTGAGATTAAGGATACTACCGAAACCAAAAAGTCTGCTTTGTCTTGGTATATCTGAATCAATATGAGGGAGAACGACTTAAATTGACACTAGACAAGTTTTATGGCCACCGTCATGATACGATTTATCTGTGTCTAAACTCACTATGGACATGTTTTGCATTTTATATCTTTAAATACCAGAAAGTAGTCTAATCTGTAGGTTGGTTCCTGCGTAAAATATTCAGTATGCCTTCTGAATATACAATATTGTCAAACTTGTCAAATAACGGCCGGGTACCAGTCTATCTAATCTGTAATTTCACCGCATCCGGTCTCGCTCCTTTTGGAGCTCATACGATTCCATCTTTTTTTTTTTTTTTTACAGGAGAAACATTTGTATTTGTTGCCAGTAAATGTGAAAACATTTTCGACAATGGTATGTGGATTTCGGTTTTATCTACGTTGAAGATTCATTTCAGTTGTCCTGACTGGCGGGGCAGTTTATGTTTTATTTTTTTATACTTGTTATATGTTCTTCAAAAGTTTTGATAGTTACTAATTTAATTAATTAAACTGCTGATATTCATATAAAGTAAATATTTTTAATGAGAATAAATAAAATTTCCAGTGAGGTTATTGGGGTGAAGCAAGAGGTTCTTTGAATTTCTGTTAACTGTACATAACTTAACATTTGGCAATTGAAGGTGAAAGGTCACATAGACAAGAAGTATTTCGTGCAATGCTAGCAAAATAATACCCTGTGGATTTGGATCAAAAACATAATTGGAGGTCCACAATAGCATTTTAATAAATTTTAATATGGGATAAAGCAATTGCAAAGTACATGATTTGCTCAGGAAATACCAAAATAATTCGGTTCAAAAGCTAAAAAGAAGTTGCAAAATAGCTTTCTATGATGAAAACGTCGATAAGGTTTCAATAAATTATAATAAAGGGTTGTGGAGACAAACTCCAGATAAAGCAATTACAAAGTCCATGATTTACTTCGGAATCCCTAAAATAATAATTCGAATAATAAAATAGGTGCACGTTGGTATTATTATGGTAATGATTTCGAGTTTCACGTAATTCAGATAAGGGTCAAGGAGAAGCGAATACAAATGTGTAGTGTAGTGTTAATATGATAAAGTCCATGCCATGTTATGCCAAAGTAAAACCATAAAACTAATTCTGATGAAGAAATGAAATAGGACTTACAAAATTACATCATGTAAGTTAGATTATGGAAACTTGAACACAATTATGTAAAGAAGTCCAAGAATAGTTACTGAGATAAAAAAAAATAGGAAGGACAAACGGAAGCGGAGGATATCATAAATAAATAATAAATAAATAGACAGATAAACACATTACTGTTTATCTATACAGGTTTCTTTCAGGACTTAAAAGGGTGAGACTATGCCGCCGCCATCACATATTGAAAACTGCAGTGTTTGAGTATCGTTTTCATGCAAAGGCGACGATACTTATATTTTCTGATTTTGCCACTCAGTTTTATAATAAAATCAGGACAAGACAGTTATGTGCGATATTAGTATTTTGTAATTGGTTTTAGAAATTGAAGTCAAATGGTGGTATGAACATCTTCCTATCGAGTTCCCATAACAACGGTCATTATACATCAAAATTATGAAAGTTCAGAAAAAAAAAATATGTCCACGTAATTCAAAATTTGTTTTTGTTAATATATATATATATATATATATATACATACTAAACTTATTCATAAATACATTTTTTTTTAAATGTTACACCCATTGATCGAATCATTGTACACAAAAGTTGACTTCTTTCACATGAGTAGGTACTTAAAAGGCCAAACTAATGCCAGGAAAATAAAATATTACTTTTTTCCAGAAATAGGCCGAGCGTAGTTTGTTATGACAAATCTCTGGTTATCCAATTGAAATGAAAACTTTGATTAGTGTCAGACCTCCCTTATTACAATTCCCTAATTTATAATTTTGCATTATGAAAGTCTCAAATGACAAATACACTCCTTTAAAGCCAGTTATTGATGTCCTTTGTTTTTGCTCGTCAAAGAGATTCAAAGATAAGTGATTTACAGTTAATATTACTTTTTGCAAATAAAGTGAATACATCATACTCCACACATTTCGTGTATTAATAACCACTTCCAGTATGTATCCAATCTATGACTTGTTGATGCCAAAACGATCTAAACGTAAATAAAACAAGTTTGTACTAAAGTATTAAATTTTCATTAGTTTTATTTGACAAGTTTTATAATTGAAAAGTACGCGAAGAAAACAATCCATGGACTTAAATAGAACCTTATACATGCTTAAACCATCTACACGCCAGTCATTAAAAAAAATATCAATTCTATATTCGTGATGTTTCTGTTTTTCCATGTTCATGTTACTATTCGTTCATTTTTTTTATACCAAATAACGTATCCATGCAAAAACTATTAAGTTAGATATCTTTTTTCGTTGCAAGAGGTAGGTATAGACAATAACTTGTAAATCTTCACCTTACATATATGTTTATCTTTGCATATACGTAACATGGCGACTCTGCTAAGAATTGGAAACTTTGACTTCCTTTCTCATTTTAATCAATTTTATTTTTATTAGGATTTAAAAAGAGCACGTTGCGCCCTTTGAAAAATATCTTGTCGTTTATAATAGATAAACTGTATCTTAAAGATATTTACATTTACTTATATATAACCAATAAAGACATACCTTGTTTACTCAGATATTTACGATTATGGTATAGGAGAATTAAAATATTACATGTAGTAAATGTTATCACTTTCTTTTAGATACTCCTTGTCATTTTATGATGTGTCTTTAAAGTTTGTTGTAGTAACCGTTCTTAAATACTGTTGTCCTTACAAACTCAGAATAAGTAGCTAAAGTCTGTAAGAAATGACAGTTATTGAGGATTTTAAATCGGCATCATTATGGACGAAGCTGGCTTTGTGTTTTCTTGCCGTTGCCTCAGTTTTTGCCTGTATCTCCTTTACAACAACAGGATGGGGAAGCTCTACCGACATTGCAACTTCCTCTGCTCAATATTATGGATTATGGCGGATATGTAGCGATACTAATCAAATTACAGCATGTCAACAGCTTGATGGAACAGCAACAGGTAAAACCTATAACCAGTTCTAGTCATTAATATAGAATAAAATGTAAAAACTGAGATATTTTTTGTTGGAAATCTATACCGTAGACACATTCATTCTTTCAAAATATTAACTGACATTCCGACGGATGATCATCCTCCTAAGGACTATAGAGTACAAAGAGTACAAATTATGAAAGCAAACCTAAAATTTATAGAACAAACATGAATCTCTG
This sequence comes from Mytilus coruscus, assembly GCA_017311375.1. Lineage (NCBI taxonomy): Eukaryota > Metazoa > Mollusca > Bivalvia > Mytilida > Mytilidae > Mytilus > Mytilus coruscus. The sequence continues at coordinate 77,340,821 of CM029599.1, read as the reverse complement.
GTAGACAAATTCCACACTAAAGATGCATATATGATATATCTTTACACGTAAAAAAGAGAGAAAGCTAGATTGTTGAATAAAGCATTTGTAATGTGATCGACATCTAGCAAAAAAAAAAAATGTGTTAGGGGCGGTCATGAACTTACAGAAAGTTGTGATCCATCAAAAAAAGAAAAGGGCAGTCATAAACTTACAGTGAGGTGGGATCTAGCAAAAAAAAAAAAAAAAAACAACTGTGCTAGGGGCGGTCATGAACTAACAGTGAGGTGTGATCAAGGAAAAACAAATTAACTGTGTTAAGGGCAGTCATGAATTTACAGTTGAGTGTGATCGGTGGCCTTATTTTTAAAAGGGTTATTTCACTTTGTATAATCGCCACCAGAAATTGGGTACCAACGAAGCGTAGGGAAAGGTAAAAAAATAAATAAACAAGTTAAGAATTTCTTTAATTTAAATCATTTCTACCGTTTTGATGAGGTAACCGCTTATGAAACGATTTTCTGATATATAGTGCTTTAATTTTGTATGCCAATAAGTAGCAAACCAAGGCACAATTTAGTGTTATACTCCAAATCTGTACACTTGGTACCGGAAAATTTTAAGGTTGATCGCTGCCTCCGTCGCCCCGCTGGCCAGATATTCTTTTTCATTCTTTTTCCCGACAAATTTTTAGATTATGATACTGTGACTTAATATTCACCGAAATTTACTATCAAAAAGATGTTTTCTAAAGAATATGGACCAAAACAATTATTGTTTATTGTACGGCGAATTGCAAAATAGCAAGTTTTTCCGTACGGCGTCTTGCAATATATCGTTATGTAAAGATGGTATTAATCACTGCATATATAACAAAAAGGGGTGATATGGTGTACTTATGTATGCATTACACATATACGAACTAAACTACATAGCAAACATATCATTAAATATATGCCGTTTGTTTCATTAAGATGCCATCATTGCGTACCCTTATTGGAAGTTGTGATTTGAAAGATAAAATGGTTTCTTCAACCTAATTTACTTTGTTTCCATTGAAAATTAGGGAAAATGTAATACATTGCGTTTCGAGCTATTTTTTTTTAGTTTCTGAAAAATTGCTTGCTTTTCTTTATTCAAGTTGGAAAAAATCTGTCATGAGAGAAAACCATGCCCCTCAAAAGCTGAAGGGTCGGTACCCAAAATATAATTCTATTAAAAATTCCACAAAAAAAATCCACAAAAAAAAAAAAACACGGCTTAGATGATTTAGTTCTTTTGTAGAACGTTTAAAATCCAAACTACTATTACGACAGACTATAAATGTGTGGTAACCACGAATAAGATGGTACTTATTTAAATATCTTAATATTTCTAAATTTAACTTTTATATTGTGTCAAATGAAATAATATAATTCATTACAAGTAAGACTTGCATTTGCATTAATAGTTATAGTAGCATAAAGTAAAATATCAAAAATACCGAACTCCAAGGAAAATTCAAATCGGAAAGTCCCTTATCAAATGGCAATATCAAAAGCTCAAACACATCAAACGAATGGAAAACAACTGTCATATTCCTGACTTGGTACAGGCATTTCCTTATGTAGAAAATGATGGATTAAACCTGGTTTTATAGCTAGCTTAACCTCTCACTTGTATGACAGTCGCATAAAATTCCATTATATTGACAACAATGTGTGAACAAAACAAACAGACATAATAGGTAAAATGTCAAAATAGGGTACAACAGTCAACATTGTGTTATGATCTTAATCACTATAAAACAAACAAATATGTCAACAAAGAAAACAAAATGGCATATAGAAAAGCACATAAGCAAAATGAAAGACAAGAATACAAAAATGACCATATCACAACAACACATTGATGGGATGCATAGTACCGAGCCACGCCAAAAGAATATTACCGTGGCCAAAATGGACTAAACAGTGAAGGTTAATAATTTACAACGACAAATAAAAGAACACTATAACACGTAATTTTAAAAGATGATAAACAACGTCAGTACCTAGAATCTATACTTCAAGACCATCTTGTATTATTTGTGAAGTTGATACGGAATATTTATCAACAAGGTCTTGGTATCTTCCGATGAACTTTTTAGAAAAAGGACGAGACGTTCTTTGACATAACCCTAGTTCATCAACTTTCTGCTCAGACACTGGTGACGTTTTATAAAGTATGGGTAGCAGCTGCAAGCTCTTGAATACCATATGGTTTTTGTTTTTCAAACACACCTTCTCTGTTTTAACACTTATAAATGTATGGAACTCTTAAAAAACTACATTTAGCTTTCAAATATATGAAAATAATCGAATCTTCAGCGTTTAAATCCTTTTTTTTTATTAATTTGTTAATTTGAAGTTATTACTTGTCAAATTTTACACCCTAATGGTGACTGCATTAGGAACAGAAATATGGTCACTTTGGTCTTCATCTGAATAGAAGTAAAACCCTTTCCAAAGTGGGTCGTCCGTTTGGCTGTGAGGGATGTACAAGTACGCAGCCACGTCCATCCAGAATGGGACCGTTAACTCCAATTTCTTGTGTCAAGAGAGTGTCACGCTCTCTGCACGTTAAGAACCCTTGCAACAACTCTTAGAGGAGTCAATACTATATGTGGTTTGTTGCAAGGCAAAATTTCTGTCTCTATCCAATTTACCCTCATTTTCCAGTGCCAGTCAAAATTTCCTTCTTCCAGGACTGTTCAAATTAATATCTTTGCCTGGGAAGAGCTGATAATAAATACCTTTGCTCACGACTAGAAGACTAGAATCCTCCTGTTCCCCTCCCTCAGCATATCAAACGATTGTCTCCGAAAATGCAAATGTTGACATGGCAATACTTTAACAAGTAAACTATGCAAAAGTTCAATAGTCAATGAACCATGAATGCGGGACGGGGCCATAAACAGCACGCTTAAGTATTGACTCCGCCACTTTTTCGAAGATAGACCGGAAAAATAGGTCAGTGAAATAGTGAAATGCCATTCTTAAAGTTGAAATATTTATCCGCTGTTGTATGTTTCGTTTTCAAATTATAAACGCTTAATTTTCTTTTTTATTATCAATATTTTATGATTGAGAGAAAAAATAAACTGGGTTTTCATTTGTTCAAGGTAAATTGACTACATAACATTGAATCTCATATCAGAATGTAGTATAATATATAAAACAAATAGAGACTAAAAGTTAGTAGCAATTCAAAGGTTTTTATTCATGGACACTTTTTTGGAATGTTTTTTTTATGTTTAGTATAAAGGGTAAACTATCAACATAACTTTATGTATGCAACTGGAAAACATGTATCTTATTTATACTGCTAGAAAACTAATAGCCTAACATTGTGTTTACCATGATTTACCATGCCGTCAAGCGATTTGTATTATCATCAAATGTATAATTAGTTATTTGAACTTATAGCACTATTTTTTATAAAGGACCTCATATGAATATTGAAAATCTAGCAAGTTGCCATACAGTTGGAAAACAAGTTGTAGTACTGTAAATATGTCAACACAAGCAAGTTGCCGTACCCTAGACCCTTTACCGATAATCTTTAGAAAACATCTTTTTGATAGAAAATTTCAGTAAATATAATGTCACACTATCAAAATCTAAAATTTATCTGAAAAAAGAATGAAAAACAGTTGAACATCTGACCAACGGGCGATGGAGGGCAATCGACCTAACAATTTTTTGGTATCAAGTGCACAGTTTCGGAGTATAACACTATACCTTGTCTTTGTTTGCTAATTGTTGGCATAAAACATCAAAGCCCTATATATCAGGAAATCATTTCATGAGCGGTAACCTCATGAAAACGGTAGAAATGGTGTAAATTAAAGGATTTCTTACCTTGTTTATTTTGTTCCTTTCTCTCCGCTTTGTTGGTACCCAATTTCTAAAGGCGATGATATACAATGTATATTTAGTTATAATAGTCGATATTTGTTAAAAGCAAAAAGCACGATAAACTTTTATTCGTAATAAAATTCTTGGTTTAAATAATAATTTTGTTTACAGATTGGTATGCAGCTACTCAAGCTATGGTTACATTAGGATTTTCTGGTATACTGATATCATTTTTCCTGTTGATTCTTTTCTTGTTTATAAATAGTTGCAAAACTAATGGACAAATAGGATTAGCAGCCGGTATCGTCAGTATTGTTACTGGTACGTATATTGAACTGAGCACCAAAAAAAAAAAAAAAAAAACAAACACACACATGAGCACAAAAAACAAAATCACACAAAAACCCTAACCCTAAGTTGATTATTTTTTTATTATTCAAATGCATGTATATTTATATGTATCCTTCTCATAATGACTGACTTGATATTAGCTTTTAACATCGCGTTCATAAATGCAATAAGGAGACACTCTAAGAATTCAAAAACAAAATCATTTTTAATTTGTAAGAAAAACGGCCGCAAAGAGGTAGGCCAATTTCTCGTTTCTCTCACAGAGTCAAAATCACCAAACCTTACTTGAAAATGAATATTAAATAGTTCATTTCAAACTTAAAAACAAAGTTTCACAATTTTTCATATTTCCGTACGATCAAATTGATATTTAGCGCTACATGTTGCTTTTGAAGACATCTTGATACAAAATTGCAAATTTGACATTTCCTTCGAATGACTTCGCTAACCAAAATGAATTAAGGTAGATCGAGTGTCTTAAGCCATCTTTGATTGTAAAATAGCGGAAAACAAACGGTTTAGATCTTTAATGAAATATGGAAATTTTGAGGGAGGACTGCAATTCATTTGTCTGATTTATAATCTAAATGAAGAAATTATATGTTTGTGTATAATCTTATCATTACGACTGTTTTTGTATACAAACGTAGAATACTTTTGTCTGATTTCTATTTTTTTTCACCATATTAGCCATATAAAGGGAGATAACTCAGATAATCTGTCTTTCACAAAGGAATGTGTAGAAAATTTATAGAAAACGAGTCCCGTCACCCACTTTTCTGCCTCCTCGCTCTCTCTCTCTTTCTTGGAAACGAACTTATTTTAGACTTTAACTTACTTCCTTCAATATATTCTAGGAGAACATATTTAATTTTACGTCTCTCTTCAATTGTTCATTAAGTTCCGGCGTATGCGACAATGTCTGAAACAAAATACCAAGAGTAATTTTTATTCGTCATATTTTGCAATGTACGCTGTTACAGTAACTAAATTGCTTTCTTCGACTTATCATTATGGGCCTTTATCGTCCCATTTGAATCTTTATTTTATTTAGTTTCTGTTTAATCTTACAAATTCAATTCAGTTATTATTGTCATTTTATTTATTGGAAGTCAAAGGATAAATAAATATCCTCAGACTTATAACTTGTGTAAAACACCTTTTGCTGAAATTTTCTCGGATTAAAAATATATAAGTGCTTTCCATTTTCAGTAGTGGCATCTGTCGCGGTGCCCGTGTCAAGTATAATTGGCTCAGTCGTAGTTTTTGATACTTTGTGAACAAACAAAATTAGAAAGCACCGTAGTTACAAACAAATCAACAAAGAGGTAGAGATTCAACGTGTACAAGCTTTTTGGGTAATATTACGGAGTCGTAATAACAAGCTTGATACGAAATGTCACTTTAGCTAGTTTAAGATAGACAATATCTGATAAATGTTAAGTTTTATATAAATATGTTCATAATTTCTCTTTTCTACTTTAGGTATTTTATATCTCATAGGGTGCATAGTATTTGGTACACAGTGGGACAAATATTATAAAGATTCACCAGCTATTGACTATGCGTTGGAATACGGGTTTGCTTTATCGATTGTCGCCCTTGTTTTGGAAATAACAGCTGGCGTGTTTCTGATAATAGAAACAAAAAGAGCGGTCACAAAATCTTAACACTTTTATACAACTTTACGGATGAGTGTTTTGCTTTTATTCAGTTCAGTGTACATTTCTTTGCATTATCAGTAAACATTATTCCTAAATTTTTTATCACGTACTTAACAAATGCAGTTTCTTGCATTAATACGAATTGGAGGAAACAGGAAGAAAATAAAGAGCTAAATATAAACACGTCACATACCTCATTACTACAGATAATACTAAACATTTGATAATACAAATATTATGATAATTAAAACCAATATAACAAATGCAATGTTCATATTAAAGAATTGGATGCTTCTTTTTATATATTTTTTTTTGGTATCAAAAAGCGTTGACGGAAGCATCATTTGACATGATTCCGCGCTTTATGCTAAAATGTGCTCACGAATAACGCGTTTACAACCCTATTAATTACAAAAAAGAAGCCTCCAATTCTTATAAGTACAATTTTATACAATATAATCGTGAAATAACGTACAGGCTTTTGGTTTGTTTTCCTATATATGCGTCTTGTTGTAACGTTGTCATGGCGTTATTGGGATATGAAAGTATAACTTTGGAAAGTCTCAAAATTGTTTCCTATCAAAATGGCTGAATCTCATGTAAAATCAAGTCTAAACCTCCCGATTGCATCTTTGCTTGTTCCCCATTCATATATAAACCGACTAGTAACGTCGTACGTGTGATCTGAACATTGTCAAAATTCTCTGCGAAATGTGTTAACCAAAAGGCCTTAATACCGTGAGTCAATCTATAAATTGGACACAAGTTTTAAATACTAATTGATTCAGTCGATGATTATGCCAGAAAATTGGCTTAGCGTGAAAAAGACGAAGATACTCTTTCCGAGTGGGTTAATGTTTTGAGGTCGTTTTAATGCAAATTAGAATTAAAAAACTTGCTTGGTCTATGAACACTCAGTTACAACTATCTTCAAAGATCCAAATGTTTATAAACATGTGTCTACCTCCATGACAAGTCCGATGTTGTCCCTGTAGACAACGTTCCCACGAACATCGTTTTTGTTCATTAACTGCTTTATAATTGAAAATAGATATTGACATTTCACTTCGGAACTCAACATATACTTCCACGACTATTATCATACAGGAAATCCTGAACCATCACAGGTTTGTTCTATATTCCTTTTGAATTATTACTAAAGATGAATAACTGGATCTTCATACACTGTATTGTATACCAAAATTTCACAAGTTTTCTGGCAAACACCGTTATATTGCTAGGCAGGTCTGACAATTGCTTTACGAAACCTCTTTCTAAATCATTAACAACCATTTTATCAGCAATCAAAGCCGGCATTAGAGATACTGTGACCCTACCTACTTTAGGGGCAGTGTGAATAAGATGTCGATACTAAACAATGTTAAAGATCTGTAAGAGTACATGCAAAACAAGTCTTTTTCCTCTGCCAAAAGAATAACAATAGTTGACCTCTTTACCCTTTACACAAACATTCCTCTTTCTAATCTTAAAGATAAGTTGAAAAGAATTAGCCCAACTTTGTTCCATAAAAGGAATAGCCAACGTAGATACACATCTCTTGTTTTAGGAGGGGGATACATCATACGAAACCGCTGATTTAAACAAAAAAATCTCCGAATCTGACATCATCAAAATGCTTGATTTTTTAAAAATTAAAACACATTTGTTATGTCAATACGACGTGTTTTTCAATAGACAATCGGTATTTCTGTGGGAACCAAGTGGGCACCTCTGTTTGCTGACTTGTTCCTTCATTAATATGGGACAGCCTTCATACAGGAGCTTCTCAGGAAGACTTCCAATAACTTCACGTTTTACTATATTATATTGATTATGTCCTCTCACTAAATAATTTTAAGATTGGTAACTATGCTGAACGCATCTTTTCAATCGAACTTAAAATAAAGTATACCACAGATACAGTAAAGTCAGCCTCATATCTTGACTTGCCTCTAGAAATTTACATTGATGGTTACTTGAGAACAAAACTTTACAATTAAAGAGACGTTTTCAGGTTTCCAATTGTGAACTTTCCATTTCTATCAAGCAACATTGCGACAGGATCTGCATATGGAGTATATATCTCCCAGTTGATGCGATATTCCAGAGCTGATTTTATTTCCTATCCTTTCTATCACGATTTTGTTAAAGTGTGATGTTGCATACACGGAATCTATTGGACCAAGGGTTCCTAGTGGTAAAATTGAAGTCATCCCTTCGAATGTTTTACGGACGCCATTATTAGTTGGTTGACCGATGGAATAACTGTGTCACATATGACCACTGATATGTTCCAATTGTCATAGCCACAATCCCGTTCTCTTTTCCTCGTATGTAACTTCAGCGAATGAGACTTGTCACCAAATTGGTACTTACCATGAGAAACAAGACGTATGCCACATGGGCCAAGATGCGCAAATCATTTCCCTTAGGCGACAATGGTAGCCTTTTCTTCCATTCCTCTGTCCATATTGTAAACTTGGATATGTATGATGGCTTGTTTCGAAGGTGAGACATTTTCACACATGTGGTTAAATTTTCGGGGTACGAAGTGAGATTAAAATTTTCACAAATTGGGCAACCCCGAAGGACCCATGTGATGCCGCTTCGACAAGTAAAAAGTCCTTATTTTCACACAGTTAAATTCTCTGGACAATTTAATTCTGTACAAACCTTTAATAACTCCAAAGTTTTTACATCTTTATTGTACAGTCTTCTGCACTTCAAAAAAGCAGAAATGGTTAAGCTCAGTCAATTACTGAAAATAGCATCATGTCCAATTTCATTGCATACAATTTTTTTTCATATTTCTATTTATAGTTTGAGTACCTCATTTTGAGGCGCGTTAGGGATATTGACCTACATGTGAAGCAGGGTCTGCTTATCCTTCCGCAGTACCTGATATCTCCACCGGTTTTTAGTGGGGTTGGTATTATCCAGTCTTCTGTTTAAAATTTCGTTGGGCTTTTGTTTTGTTTTTTCCATTGTGTTGTCGGTTTCTCTTCCACTTATTAATTTTGATTATCTCTTTTGATAAACAGCAACAAACGACAACCACTGAAATACAGGCTCCTGGCTTGCTGTTTACTAACTGTACAGTTTATTGAGGCCACAGCTAACTGTGCTGCCTTTAACTGAAGTCTGCATCTGTTATTAGCGGCAATTGCAAATGAACGGATGGTTCCTGTAATGCTATTCTTTTGAATAAACTGGGTCAATGGCCGAATACCTGGCCTCCACAATGATAACGGATATACCTGGATCGGTTTTATATGTATTCTTCCGATGGCCATGGATATAATGTACATTAAGCCATTAGACCTAGTGGTTTGAGAATTAAAACTGCTGGAGTCTGCTTACTTTCTTTTTATGATTTTATCACTTCAAGAATACTGTGATATCTGCTGGTGTGACTATTTCTTTCTCTGAATTGAAAAGAGCTCCAAAATATTCGATATATTACGTTAGTTTCAAGTTGGACTTTGTTTTATTCACTAGCGTCGCAAATCATGTACTAATTCGAGTAATTGATTCAGTTGATTGACAAGAACTGTCCTTTATGAACTGATTACTAAAAAATCGTCTAGATACAGGAACATCTTGAATTTTAGCTTCTGTAAATACGCAGTCAATATTGTGAACAAACTTGGTGCAGAGCAAAGACCAAACCGCATTGCTCAAAATTGATGTCTGTTTTTATAAGCCTGAATCTCATGAATTTCTTGATGTCTGTTTGAATGGGAATATGTAAGTATGCACCTGTCAAATCCAAAGTTAAAGCTAAGTCTTCAATTTCCATTGCTTTTAAATTGATTTAACAGTTTCAGATTGTAAATTGAAGTCTTAATTTTCTTTTCCAAAAGGAACGAGTTTATAACATTTGTTTTTTTCTATAATGAAACGCTTATTTTTGTTACAATAAATAATTCGTGAATCCAATGTCTTGGAACACAATTTTCTTTCTTTTTTTATAATAGCTGACTCTTGAATTCCAACCTTTAATAGCCCTTCTGACGTGCATCTTCCTGTGGATTTATAATTAAAATTTGTTGTTCCTGCGGACAAAGCTTTAAATAATATTATTTTTGTATGTAAATCGTACTACTACGAGTGTCTTCTAAAAGACTTAGGAATAAATGAGCACTCAGGTCATCCCACATACGAAACATATCATTTGGCAAGAATCAGATTTTGGCGAATCATAAGTCCTCCATCGCTTCAATGAACATAACATTGAACAGCAAATCTGAGGACTTACCTTGTTTGCATTGGATCCCGAAGCTAAACAAAATTCCGTAAAAACAACGGCACATTGCCATCTTATCTGCATGTTCTACAAAGGAATTGTCCATTAGATTGAAAAAAAAAAAATCCACCCTTAGTCAAAGAAGGTCTTCAGAAATACTTTGAAACTGTCTAAAGAACTTCTGGATAATTTTAAATCTCGATCTTTCTCTGAAGTTAATTCTATCAAGACCTTAGATTTTTCAACTCGTTATACCACCATTTCCCATGTGAAATTGAAATATCGTCTAAAAGAAATAATCCACAATGCTTTTCAATATAAAAGTTATAACATACGCTATAAATTTATTGCTTTGGGATACTATATGGCATATTTTGTTAATATTAACAAAAATGTAAAACATGCTACACCGAAAAACAAGTGATCAGTATTATTGACAACATATTTGTTGAATTTGGAGGCAAACCTATTGGAACGAACTGTGCGCCTCTCCTTGCGGACCACTTCTTATTTTCATATGAGTCGGAGTTCCTACAGAAACTTGTCAAAAACAAATAGATCAAAGAAGCCAGACCATTTAATTTCACATTCAGATATATTGATGATGTTCTTTCCATTAACAATCCTAACTTTTCTGATTGGGTTCCATTAATATATCCCCAAGAACTAGAAATTAAAGAAAAAACAGACACGGCTTCCTCCGCTTCATTTCTAGACTCATACCTCGAATTTGACATAAGCGGTCATCTCAGTACCAGAATCTATTACAAAGAGAGGCGAAAGATACCAAAGGGACATTCAAACTCATAAGTCGAAAATTAACTGACAACGCCATGGCTAAAAAAGGAAAAAATCAAAAGAGAGACAACAGTACTCAAAACACAACATAGTAAACTAAAGACTGAGCAACACGAACCCCACCAAAAACTGGGGGTCATCTCAGGTACTCCGGAAGGGTCAGCAGATCCTCTCCACATGTGGCACCCGTCGTTTTGCTCATGTAGGTAAACATCCGGTGATAAGTCTATTTCGGTAGGTCACACTCGGGGAAAGGGGACGGGATTATAGTTACGACATATGAAACATATCCGTCGTCATCTGTGAATCGGTCATGATGGCGTCCGTAAAAGTTACGAAGGGATGATTTCAATTTCACCACCTTGGAAATCTTGGTTTAATAGCTTCTTTGTGAGCAGCAACTCTCTATCAAGGAAATAATGATAGGAAATACAAGCCCTGGAATTTCATAGAAATGGAAAGTAAGTCAAGATACGAGGCAAACTTAACTGAGGAGGGGCAAGGGTTTAACTGTTATGCTGTTTTGGGGCAATTTAATTCTTTGTTATCTGTTATTCTGAAAATATATTTGCTGTTAGTTGTTATTGTCTTATTCCTTGTTAGCTGTTATTGGACTATTAGTTTTTGTTATCTGTTATTGTGAGAATGTATTTGCTGTTAACTGTTATTGAAAATTGGAATGTTAGCATTTTGACAGCCAATCTTCAGTAGAAATTGAATTGGGATTTTCCACTAGTAACATGGTGGTCCCGTATTCGGAGAAGGATTCAATTAACATATAGACATTTGAATGGGTTTACAGTACACTAGTCATTTTTGGGGCCCTTTATGGCTTGTTGTTCGGTGTGGGCCAAGGCTCCGTGTTGAAGACCGTACTTTGACCTATATTAATGGTTTACTTTAACAAATTGTGACTTGGATGGAGAGTTGTCTCATTGGCACTCATACCACATCTTCTTATATTTAATCACAGATCATCACATAAACATTTTAATATTAGTTGGGTCAAAGACCATTACAGTATATATTATTATTATCCTTTGTAATAAATTCCTTTTCTATGATCATGTATTTAGAACTATCTCGATTTTTACGTATAGGGATAACGATCCTTGTTTCCTGTATGTGCATATTAAATTCGAACAATTCCTTTAAAATATTACAAAGTTCGTAAGGGTTCCGCGGAACCCAGTACTAGTGTCTCGCCTGCTTTTGATGTTAGTTGCAGGCTCAACAAAATGGGTAAAAAGTTATTAAATAAATGGTGAATGTGTCCATGGGACACAGATGATGCCCCCGCTTGTATATCATATACAGTTATAAAGGGACATAACTGAAGAACAGTAAAAGTGACCCTACCCAAATTTGTACTTGATCTGAGTTTTGTGGTAATACGTATTGTGTATAAGTTTCATAAATTTTGGTTGATGCAAACTTAATCTACTCGGAGAACGGAAACGAAAAATTCAGCAATTTTTCCATTTGTAAAGGGTTATAACTCTAGAAAATTTAGTGACAACCCCAAAATTCAAACTTGATCTGTATTTTGTGGTAATAAGCATTGTGTATAAGTTTCATTGCATTTGGTTGAGGCAAACTAAAGTTAGAGAACGGAAACTAAAAAATTCAGCATTTTTTTCATTTGTAAAGGGGCATAACTCTAGAACGGTTAAAGTGACGCCCCCAAAATTCAAACTTGATCTGTATTTTGTGGTAATAAGCATTGTGTATAAGTTTCATAGCATTTGGTTGAGGCAAACTAAAGTTAGAGAACGGAAACGAAAAATTCAGCATTTTTTTCGTTTGTAAAGGGCATAACTTTAGAACGGTTACAGTGACACCACCAAAATTCAAACTTGATCCGTTTTTTTGTGGTAATAAGCATTGTGTATAGGTTTCATAGCATTTGGTTGAGGCAAACTGAAGTTAGAGAACGGAAACCAACTTTGGGACTTACGGACGTACGGACGGAAGTATGTACAGACGGACAAGGGTAAACTTAATGCCCCTCCGCTACGGCGGGGCATACAAATTCCTCTAGATACTATCTTTTGATTGTAAGAAGCTTCTGTCCAAGTTTGGTAAAATCCAGGATGGTTTATGAATCTAATAAATGTTTTAAAACTTTAGCTGCAGACTGTATGGAATGTTAACTGAAAGAAAACTTATTAAAGTCCATTTATACAATCATGTTATAAGTAAAATATGGAAATACAAGAAATAAATTTTTACCAAATTTTCTTCTAGATACAAGCTTTTGATCATAAACAAGCTTTGGTCCAAGTTTGGTAAAATCCAGGATAGTTTAAGAAAGTTATTAAAATTTTAAAACTTTAACCACAGAGTGAATGTAATGTAAACTGGCAGAAAAACTAAGTCCATTTATAAGTAAAATACGGATAAATAGGATTATTTTTTTACAAAATTTACTTCAGGATACTATTTTATGATCATAAACAAGCTTCTGTCCAAGTTTGGTAGAAATCCAGGATATTTTAAGAAAGTTATTCAAATTTTAAAACATTAACCACAGAGTGAATATTTGTGGATGCCCCTGACGACGACGCCGCCGACGGAATGTGTGATCACTGTGTCTCGCTTTTTCGACAAAAGTCGCAGACTCGACAAAAAGAAAACATATGGCCAGGGATACCTGATGAGGATGGCATTTAAGTCCTAGTTCCATACGACCAGTTAACCTAAACACCTTTTATATAATAAGGAACACAGACTCAGCTCTGTGATTCTTTTCTAAGAATACACTCACTATTTAAATTACAAGCATGTGTGAGCTTCTTTAAAAGTACAAAAATAAATGCTGAAAAAAGTATTCCATAACAAAAAAATATTATCATACATTGAGTAAACCAATTCTAGATATATAACTCTAAAAACATGTTCATAGAAAATGGAATTCATTACAAAGGATTATAATAAGATATATACTGGATTTGTCCTGGACCCGACTGGTTTTAATTTTTCAATTACTGTTATCTGTTTTTATCCCTTTTCAATTCCTTGTTATCAGTTATAAGCCAAATCAATTTGCTGTTTTGCTGTTATTGGAACCCCCCTTGCCCCCGTCTTAACTGTATGTGCTGTATCCTTTATCTCAAGTTCGCTGGGATAGATGCGTTCAACACGTCACCAAATTTTGAATTATTTAGAATGAATTTCATAACAGCGTGGACATGGACACATTGTAATTAAATGTTACTAGTATCGTGTGTATCACTGGCTGTCAACAACGAAGACTTCAAGCAATTACAGTATGTCAGGGGCTTCTCAATGGGGATATATATGATTACTATCTATACACATAATGAAGTAAATCCAGAAAGGCAGTTCGGACGCACCAATTTATAAAGTTATTTTCATTATCAATAACTTGGTTTATTAGTTTTACTTTTAAAGTTAACATTTCACATAAAAACTGTCCATCAACTTAAAATTAAATAGGCCGTGATTCAGCTGACAAATCAGTGTTACTTCAAAGCAGTAAAGTAATGCCTTATGTCGTTCAACTATATTATCTTCACGGATTTTCCCATCAAAAAAGCAGAAATCCTAGTTCCGTAGACGGAAATCGTAATCTTATTCTCTGTAAAAAGGTAGCATATTAGCCCAATTATTTATTAAAAGCGTTTGTATGTCCAACAGCCAGACCGTCAATATGGGAGGATTACAGAAAGGTTAGAGTCATCTTTCTTAATATCGAAGGCCTTGTCATTCCTGCCACGTAAAGCTGTTTTCCAAATGCCCCGCCACCTGTTACACCATGTCAATAATGGCACCTTCGTAAGGTAAATCAATTCTTATTAATCGACACAGTCGATAATAGTTTCCAATTAATTACCTCTCACCTTAATGATGCTAAACTATGGTAGCAGCGTGAGTGTTGTCGTCGATCTGTTCTCCGATTGGACAAAAATGTTAATATTTTGATATTTCTAAACTTGCAGGTTTTCAGTTCACTGTCATTGCGATCATTAATAATTTATGCCTATTAATACCGTCTGTACAGGTAAATCTTGGTTTTATACCAGTATATCTACATTTGAAGCCTATTAATACCGTCTGTACTTATAGATTATCGTTGGCTATCTCAACGAGATTGATTTTCTCGCTTGAGCCGGTACGGCGAAAGCGAGAAAAGCAATCGAGTTGAGATGACCAATGATAATCTGTTTATCGCTATTTTACCTTTGAAGACGTTGTTAATTTCCTTGACAACGGCACGTGTTCCCTTAGTTTTTAGCGATAATTTTAATATCACTCGACTCCGCTGAGAACGGAAATTATCAGTCAGCAAGATCAAAGGAAAAATTCGTAAAATAGCGATAATGGTAAATCTTGGTTTTATACTAGTATATCTACATTTGAAGCTTTATTAGCTCGAATACTATGAAATATCTTTCATTGACTCTTTTCAAGGGAAATTTCAGTTTCCTCATTAATTATCCCCGTGTACATATATATATACGAATATTTATAGGTAAAAAAAAAATATTACTTTAAATAGACAGTGTCAAAAAGAGTGGATTTATTATGATGTCCACTGAAAAGTCATATAACGGTCATAGAAGGTATGTATACCCAACGTCGTGAACGTGGATTTATTTGATATGGACTGAAAAGTCATATTATGATCATAGAAGGTATACACACCCAACGTCCTGAGCGTTGGCTTATTTTGATATCGACTGAAATTTCATATTATGGTCATATAAAGTAGATATTTTTCATTACATTTCTAGGAATATGATTGGTTAAAAGCAACCGCGTGGAGACCGTGTATATTCCATATTAGGTTAGTAGGGTTCAATATTGGGTTAGTAGGCGGGGCTTATTTCAATACACGGTTAGTAGTGTTGTTACGTCCCTTTATAAAACAACACGGTGTTGAGGAAATAACTTAAAGGTTTCAACAGACGAAGAAATTGGTGATGAACGATTGAAATAAATTCATAAAACTCATTTAAAGCTAACAAGTTGTTATTGTTGGCATTTGTTTTTGTATAGACCAATGGAAGTAGGGTCTTAATACTAATAGACTTTGATAGGTCACTAGTCTAAATACCACATGTTAAGATAGTCGGTAAGATAAATTCGTTACATAGTGTGCCAATGACCTAATACGATATATATGGGGTCAGTAAATTCCATAAGGGGATTCGAGCTTCGCTCTCACCCCATATGGAATCTACTGACCCCATGTATATCGTATAAGGTCACTAGCACACTATGTAACTAATAATGTCCACTGAAATTTCATTATGATCATAGAAAGTATGCATATCTAACGTCCTGAGCGAAGATTTATTCTGATGTCCATTGAAAAGTCATATTATTGTCATAGAAGGTAGGCACATCCAACGTCCTGAGCGTGGATTTATTCTGATGTCCACTGAAAAGTCATATTATGGTCATAGATGGTATGCATATCCAACGTCCTGAGCGTGGATTTATTCTGATGTCCATTGAAAACTAATATTATAGTCATAGAAAGTCGACACATCCAACGTCCTGAGGTTGGATTTATTCTGATGTCTGCTAAAAGTCATATTATGGTCATAAAAGGGTGCGATATCAGAATAAATTCACGCTCAGGACGTTGGATATGGATTACGTTCTATCACCATAATATGACTATTACTGGACATCAGATAAAAATCAACGCCTAGGACGTTGGATATGCATACCTTTTATGACCATGATATGACTTTTTGTCGATATCAGAATAAATGCAAGCTCAGGACGTTGGATGTGCATACCTCCTATGACCAAAATATAACTTTTCAGTGGACATGAGAGTAAATCCACTCTCATGACGTTGATTACGCATACCTTTTATGACCATGATAGACATCAGAATAAATCCACGCTCAGGATGTTGGATATGAATACCTTCTAACCATAATATGTCTTTTCAGTAAACATCAGAAAAAAATCCACGCTCATGATGTTGGGAATGCAGGACAACTCAGCCCGGAGACAAGTCGGACCGAGTCCACTCGGACCGTCTAAGAAGACAACTCGGATCGTATGAAGACAACTCGGACCATCAATAAGACAACTCGGATCGTCTATAAGGACAACACAAGTCAGGAGCCTCTGGCCTTTGTTAGTCTAGTATGTTTTTTAATTTTAGTTCGTTTATATGTTTTGGAGTTTAGTGTGACGTCCATTTTCACTGAACTAGCACACAATTTTAGTTAGGGGCCAGCTGAGGACCACCTTCGGGTGCGGTATTTTCTCGCTGCATTGAAGACCCATTGGTGGCCTTCGGCTGTTGTCTGCTCTTTGGTCGGGTTGTTGTCTCTTTGACACATTTACCATTTCCATTCTCAATTTTACAGACAAAGTATTAAAAGAGGATTTGAACTACAAGTTATACTTAGTGCTCAAATCATATTTATCTTATGTGAATGACTTACTTGTCCTGATTTTGTGTACCTGTTATGTTTTACTTAGTGCATTGTTCTTTGATGAAATAAAGATATGTATGTATGTATGTATGTATGTATTGCAGTTATAGTTTTTTTTTTAAATTGGAGTATGCTTGGACTAATACGACAGTACTTTAAAATAATCCGTTCAACGTATATAAAAAAGAGACTTCATCAAAACATTACAAATATTATTTTCTCATACAGCTTTCAAACAACCGAAAAAAATACCGTTGGGAACAACACTCAATTGTCTATATAGACGTCTCTTCATAGATGGTCCGAGTTATCGTTATTTGTACAAATCGGCTTCAAAACTTTCATCAGACACATACTTTTCCCCTTAAATCATTAATTTTGTCAAAAGTCTAGCTTATTTCATACTTAGTCTGAGTTGTTATTATAGACGGTCCGAGTTGTCTTATTGACGGTCCAAGTTTTCTTATTGACGGTCCGAGTAGTCTTTTTTGGAGACGGTCCGAGTTGTCTCCGGGCCGACTTGTCTTGCACCCGATGTTGGATGTGCATACCTTCTATGACCATAATATGACCTTTCGGTGTACATCAGAAGAAATCCACGCTCAGGATGTTGGAAATGCACAATTTCTTAAACCATTTATTGATTTTTTAGTGTAAATCAAAATAAATCTATGCTAAGGACGTTGGGTATGCATACCTTTCATGGCAATTATATGACTTTTCAGTTGGGAAAAAAAAAAAAAAACGCTCAGGACGTTGGATATGCATACCTTTTATGACCAGAATGTGACTTTTCAGTTTATTTATGAATGACTGTAATATTTTTCTGTCTATGAAGAATAACATCAAAAATGTGGTGCACACTGAATAACCCGCGTAGCGGGTTATTTTAAAGTGTGCACCACATTTTTTATGTTATTTCGAATAGACAGAAAAAATATTACAGTCATTTCTTATAATTTAATTCTATATTCCATTTTAAACCGGAGTAAACCATGAAAAAACGTTGATGACGTCACGGTCACATGACAAAATTATGTCTATGAGCTGATAAACAAAACAACGTCAGCCAATCAGAAGACGCGTTACATCCAAAATTAAATTATATCAGAATAAATCCACGCTCAGGACGTTGGATCTGCATATATTCTATGACCATAACATTACTTTTCAGTCGTTATCAGAAGAAATTCACGCTCTGGACGTTGGATATGCATATTTAAAAAAAAAGATTGACAAATTGGAATGTTACGAAGTAAAGTAAATACTTGTGTGACTCTCTGGTCGTTGCTTTCTGTCTTTCTTCTTCTTTCCGGTTACGAGTCGAACTCTGTAATTGAGTGTAATTGACTCGGGCGCATCTCAAACAGACTGGAGGCCACTCATTTGGCCAAGAGTAAAAGTCCAGGAAAGCTGGATGGTATTTACATTAAAATCAGTAAATGCGTATTCACAAATATGTGCACTGAGTATCCTGCTGTCTAGTTGAGATGTGGCTGGGTCCAGGAGATGGTGTTCACTCTGGCCCTGAAGTCCTCTAATGATCCGGACTCCACTACAGGTTCTGGTAATTTGTTCCATTCTCTTGTTGTTCTCGGGAAGAAGGAATAATAAGATACGTCTTTCTTTACTCCAACTAGACTGAGATTGTGTTTGCCTCTGGTCCTACTGTCACATGATGTGTAATACTTGAATATATCAATGGCAATTAACTGGTGTTGGGTCTTATAACACAGCACAAGACTATTTTTCCATCTTCTGTGCTGGAGTGATTCCCACTGAAGTTGGTCCAGTAATTTAAGTTACACATCATGGAGAGTTGTCCTGATGGCAGCTATAGACAAAGCGAGCTGCTCGTCTTTGTAATTGCTCGATATCTCGTGTGATGGTGATTCTGTGCGGGTCCCATACTGGAGGAGCATATTCTAGGGTAGGTCTTACTAGGGTGGAGTACCCGGTATATTGGTCTTCTTATTAGTTGTTTTCTTAGCTTTGAATCAATCCGATGAGTCAACCCCTTTTCAACTGTTTTTTTACAGTTAGTTCTTACATTAATGGAAAATAAAGGATATGTGGTATCCATACAGGACACGTATGTTGCGGTTTAACACCATTTTCCCCGGTTAGGGGTGGGTTAGGCATCCACAAACATGGTTATCCCCGCCAAGTTCGCTGTATGCCTGTACCAAAATCATAAGTCTGAATTTCATAAGTTGTCATTTGTTGCTGTGAATTATGCCTGGTTTTTGTTGATATTGAATTATGTTGTACATAAATAGTGACATGCCGTTGGTAACGTAGTTTGAACTTTTTTACATTTGTCATGTCGAATCCTTTTGTAGCTTGGGATTCCGTATGCGTATTTCTCATTGTTAAATGCTGTAGGGTGACGTATATATATATATATATATATATATATATATATATATATGCTAACATCTATGCCATTTTGTCTCTGGTGGATAGTTACCACATTGGTAATCATAACATATCTTCTTATTTGTATGTTATAAATATCTGACTGGATAATTTTCTGGGCCGTTGCAAAACATATACTAAAACTATGGTTTAGCACATTTGCCAGCGCTATACTCATGCATCAATCAAAGTTCAACTATATACCATTTGTTGTCAGAACATTATAATACAAACATGTACATGAATTTGTGATTGTTTTCTCAGATGTTAACAAACGGAGTTTGTTCCTGTTCATTGCCGTAAGGTCTCCTAAATTTGTGTATTTAATTTTGTAATTTAAAGGATTTTGTGCTGACTGCATATTTTTCCTGTTGACAAAACTTTAAATTTTTCGTAAAACTAAGGATTTTATTCCAGGAATAGATTACCTTAGCCGTATTTGGCACAACTTTTTGGAATTTTTGGTCCTCAATGCTCTTTAACTTTGTATATGTTTGGCTTTATAACTATTTAGATCTGAGCATCACTGATGAGTCTTATGAAGACGAAACGCGCGTCTGGCGTATTAAATTATAATCCTGGTACCTTTGATAATTATTTACACCACTGGGTCGATGCCACTGCTGGTGGACGTTTCGTCCCCGAGGGTATCACCAGCCCAGTAGTCAGCACTTCGGTGTTGACATGAATATCAATTATATGGTCATTTTTGTAAATTTCCTGTTGACAAAATTAAAATTTTTTCGTAAAAGTAAGGATTTTTTTATTCCAGGAATAGATTACCTTAGCCGTATTTGGAATTTTGGGTCCTCAATGCTCTTCAACTTTGTATATGTTTGGCTTTATAACTATTTAGATCTGAGCGTCACTGATGAGTCTTATGAAGTCGAAACGCGCGTCTGGCGTATTAAATTATAATCCTGGTACCTTTGATAATTATTTGAAAGTCTTTGTAAAAATATCCACAATTGTTAATTTCTTTTTTAAAGTAGAACTTGGAATGAAGTAAAGACGTGTCCATTGAAGAAACCCTAGTGTTCACCTTATTTAACTTTGGTATAAATTTGGTTGCTATCTTCATAGATATAATAGCCATAGATAAAGTACTCAGAATATATCCCACTAAGCCCCATGTAGTTTCCTTTGAAATATCAAAAGCACGGCACTGGGCGAAGTGGCCTGTGATGTAGATGATATTTGCCGACATCCTCCCAATAGACTAATTACTGATCATAATTATATTGAAATTATCGGGCACTCGTCTTATCAGCCAATAATTAATGTGCGTTACCTGTCTCAAGTAAAAATATGTCAGGAGGCGGAAGCAATAAGAAGCGTCTGATTGTAAAAGTTGTTTGAATTGTAATTTTTTGGAGAAAATCGGTCAACAAATGAGAAGGTTACACTGTTGTCGAAATAATAGAATAGAGAAATCATGGAAAATGGACTTAACAGGTATATAAAATTAAATTGTCATAGCACCTGCATCGGTTGCACTCGGGAAATAAGACCTGTATGATTGACAAGAGGAGACATGTCGTTTACTGATGGTATGCGTGGTTAAGAGGTCGAACCGAGTCGAATTTTTCTATGACGATTTAAAGAAAAAGTTTTATCGAGATTCAAAACAGTGAAATCCTATTTTACGGCAGAAGGAAGAAATTATTATTTTTAGAAAAAATAGAATTTTACAAGTGTTGAAACTTTCTGTCGTTACGGCAACACGAAGTTTTTGAAAATAAAGAGAAAACAAGGAATACATTATAAACTTATTAAATGTCTGCACTGTGGATTATAAAAGCTTGAGCTAGTTGAATATACTTACATTAAAAATTTCCATGTCACTTGATTTTATTGAATGTTATTTGTTTAAATCTCAAATTAGTGATATTATTGTCATGTCAAAATTGATTCTTACTGAGTTTCAGCTTAAATTTACAGTGAAAGAGGGTATAAAACAGAAACTCGACTTGGCATAAAAAAATAATTTGCAAATATTTTATTTGTGTATATATAATGTTGTTTTAATATACCAGTAAAACATTTATCAACAACATCTTTTAATATATCTTCTTGTATAGTTTGCCATGTAGTTCCTCTTATTCAAATCTTAACATCACGCATTTCAATCTTTTAAACGTTGGTGAAGAAAACGTATGTGGTGGACATACTGAAATAATTAAATAATTGGGAAATAGCACAGGCACGTCTCTGAATTTTTTTCTTCTATATATCTTTCCGCTTACCATTTTTCGTGCTTGTTTTGCAATTAAATAGCTGGTGGTATATTCTGATTGTCGATTTCATTTTTGAAGTAAACATTATATATATATTAAGCGTTATAATGGCTATGAGAAAATTAAAATATAGGAGTTTTGTCCTGTGTCATTCATGGTTTATTTCCCCTTCCTTCTTACAATTGTGCTAGAGGTATTATTCGTACCATAAATAAGCTATATATATATCCTCTGTAAGTCTGCCCGTTCAGTTGTCAACGTACTTTTGTGTACTTTATTTATATCACTTCTTTGGTTTGGTATGAACCCAGTTGTGTGTATTTTCGATTACAGTGATTGATTACATGATCGTTGATTCACAACGTTCAGTGGCAAATATTTGATGCATATTCAGGACTAATAAGAACCATGTATACATCGGTCATCTTTACTTGCATTTTAAGCCCGTATATAAACATTCCAAACAAAATGCCAAGGAATTACACCTTGTATAATGAAAGGTATATACAAAATAAAACTGTATCAAATAACCTATTTTTAACAAAATAGTTTTACGCTCATATCGAGTAGTCTTGTATCAATACAAAGAGATAAGGTGTAAAGTGGCATTTGTACGTATGTATCTCCTTCTTTTTTTCACAATTTATTAGATATTAATCGACGGCAATTGCTAATTAACACCAAGTGTGACGTATATAATAAGAGGGTGATAAAATTTCGGCAAATATCATCTGCTTTTGATGTGGGTTCAGTACTTTATCTATGGCTATTATATCTATGCTATCTTATTTATGATACCCTACATCTCCTTTTATTTACACAAATAAATCTGGCAACGCTTTAAATATTTTTAAATACATGTATACTTGCTTTCAAAACAGACCTTTACCGACGCCTTTGTATATAAAATAACCCTTCCCGAAATTTCCCCCTTGGAAGTTCACCTTAGTAGACCGTTTTGTAATCAGAACTTCACTGTTCCTAGTCCGAAAAATTAAAACCTCTTGAAAGGCTATTTAAATTTTTTGCTGAGATGCCTTCCTGAGCAAAAATTAGAATAGCCTTTCAAGACGTCTCAATCAGTATTCGGATTACACTGTACCGTAATGGACGTTGGCGTGATGGGGAATTCGACGCATGTTTACATCAACCCACCTCTCCGCCTGACACGGGATAAATGAACATTAAAAATTAATAGATAATAACTCATTTGAAGATACATGTTTTCACATTTTTTTTTATACTTTTGAATTATATCAGTTAAAGGAGACATGACACGATTTTCAATTTGTGTTTCAAAATCTTTATTTATACTTAATCTTCCTAAAAATACATCGATAGCAATATAAGTGTCAAATATTTTGTAAAATATGTATTTTAATGAGATTTTAATGCAACGATTTATGACCTGTCAAATATGCATATTTCCTTCCCGGAAGTCACTCAGAACGAGGCTACTACGTCAGTGGACACTTTCATTCATATTGACATATGGGTACAGCGCAAATTTGGTTTCGATTATGATCCAACAAAACGCATGACAGTGATAAACAGTGATTATGTGTGATGCCGATGGATTCAACAATATATAATTAAAAGAATATTGACATGATGTTTTCTGTTTTCGAATGACACGCAGACTTAGAAGGTGTAAAGATGGGACATTTTAACAAGCCCAAACTACACTTCTTTCCTCCCACTTTCATAAGGAATCGAGATTTGAGGTCTCGGGTGCCATGCCATGAGTTCATCATAGGTCACAGGTGTGCGGTACAGGTATTGAATTTCGCAATTTCAGGTCTCGTTTGAAGTTGTAAGCTTCAGGTGTCGCGCCACATGGGGGATTGATAAGACATAGTTATTACGCAATATTACTTCATTAGTTCTTTGTGTACATCCTGGATGTTGGTTTTGCTGAGGGCACAGGTGAGAATTGAATATATTATTGTTACAGTAATAACGGTACAACTACCTCATGTTTAATGAATACCTGTACTACGAAAATACAATACCCTAAGCACCACCAATTAAATACCCTAACCTTACTAATAGACAACCTGTATATAGATCTTATTTTTATTGCTTTTAAGAATATGCAGATATAAAATGTTTATAACAGATGCATTTTTTTAATTGACTTCTTGAGATAGAAAAGTAATATTTCTGTATGCTTGCAAGTCTCTAACTTCATAAGAAATTGTTAGACAAAAGCATAAAAAGCAAACAAGGAAATGATACGAGAATGTGAATCATAAGTCTTTACATTCTTATATTGAACATCGAATATAATTATTGACAACTATCTACGTGGTTATGATTCAGATGATGAATACATTTCTTTTAAAAATGGAAACTTGATAATAACTGAAGAAAGTGTCGTTTGAACCATAAATCTGGTATAACCGTACGGCCTCCAACAATGAGAAAACCCCATACCGTATATTCGGCTATAAAGGTCTTAACATTAAAATGTGAAACAATTTTAACGAGAAAACTAACGACCTTATTTATAACAAAATAATTTCCGAAGAAAAATATGACCGACAAGAACCAAAGACAACCACTGATCCACATGCTACTGATTTAAGACAGGCACTTTCAAAATGTGTCGCGGGTATATGTTTGTGAGCGCCTATTCATTTATTCAAATGACTCCTTTTGTTGAATTGTTTTGAAAAAGAACATTATGTGTTGTGAATATTTTCCTGACTCATGCATTTTGCTGGTAGCAATAAACAAATTGATTGCTAAATGATATTTGGAAGAGAGGGTGGAAATAAGTGAATTTGAATTTACTTTGTAACTCATTAAATTTGAAGTTAGATTTATAAGGGTCTGATGGAATTCCATACTTTAGAAGTGTAGTATAACTGTATTAATTGTTTCAACATAAGATTTTATTTTCTGAAAATGTATGGTTTTAAAAGGTGAATAACATAACACGTGACTAAATCACACTACAGATGCCTTTCACCTGGTCAATTATGCTATAGGTGTCAAAATGTAATTACTAAAACAACAGCCTCCAATAAACTGATAAATGTTTTCATAAAAGGGGAAAGTAATAAAATTGTTAATTGAATATCCTAATGCAGAAATAGTGTGATAAAGGATTTGTCACTATACAAATTTTTTTTTCTTTCTGTTTCTGGCGCACACATTATTATAACGTTACCGTAACAGAGAGAAAAAGAACAATTTGGTCATTAATAATTAGAAGTTTATATTTTAATCATGATTAAAAGTAGTTTTATTTAAATTAAAAAATGCAGAAACGGTTTATTAATTTTATTCATCAGACAAACCCATATATATGGTAACAATCCGATTGGTATTGGCTGAAAAATCGTCGTTGTTGGACTCTTCTCATGCATGAAGAATTAATATATTTTTTGTTTGTTTTCCACACAATGGCTCAAATTGTGAGCTTGTCAGTAATCGGAAAAAGTGCTGTCAATACCGTCCATAGTGTATCGACATCGTCTACAGCTTGTAACCACTGACGTAAGCACGATCACGTGATCGTTATCTAATTAAAATCATTCATTATGACAAGCGCTGGATTCTTTGACCTAAAAATGCCGATTGATCAGGTTTTGACCAGCAAAATTGTACAAAACATGTTTTAAGACTAATATTTATTAATTTAATAAAAAAAAAAAATAAAAATAATAATCGTGTCACGTCTCCTTTAATAGATACGTATCTTGAACTACAGACAGAACATACGCAATCCTTCCTATATATGTTTTATGAACGTAACATTTACAACGGGTCTGCACAATCAACCCTTCACTTCACTGTCATTTTCATGACTTTCTTTCCTGCCTCAATAACGGATACCCTCACATATAATAGATGCATCCCAATATTGCCCAATCAGACGTTAAGAAAGCCTTTACTTCATACAGAATAAGCTAATAATTTACCAATCAGAATCCAGATTTACCCTATTATGACATGAACTGTAGGACTAATTAGACCGGGTCTCAAGTGACCCGGTAATTAATTATGTGGAAAACAAAAGAGCCTGGAATAGTGTAATTTTTAATCAACACCATTGTCCTGTATTAGTTATATATAAAGTTGAATTCTTTGATTGTTGTTTTCATGTCATGCCGGCTAACGATTTTACCTTGTTATGTTAGTAGTTAGTTAACGTTATATATGTATTAAAAGATTTTGCTCACATCTTTAGGGCATCGAATATCTTTTTTAAAGATAGTACTTGTTCTTCAGTCTTATTAACTTTTGGCCTCGCTGAAAAGAATGAAAGGCGATATTGTCTGGAGAATGTACAGATTCAGGGTCTATATTGAGGCCTGTTGAAATTTTTATAATTGTAGAAGTCCAGTGACGGGACCAGATGTATGTTCACCTAGTGGCATCTCCTTTGAGCAATCGACAAAGTGTACTTTTGAGACGAAATAGAACACTAATCATCAATATCTCTATCCAGGGCATGAAACAAAACTTGATAGCCTATGTTTGACTCAATTGTTGATGAATGATCATTGTAAGGTTGAATTTTGTCAAAAATGAGGCCTACTTACAAAACATTTCAGTACATACAGAACTAGGCTTTACTGGTAGTTCAATACTTCCATAAAATTTCGTCTTGTGCCTGTTCTGTATGATTGCCGAAATATCAATGATAAAGGGACTCTCAGTGTATCGGGTTACCTGTACTACATGTACGTTCACTGTTGCTTTCAGACTGTGGCAGATTATTGTTCATTTTCAAAGTTTTCTACAAACATGTACTTCCTGAACTATTGAATATAATTATCAATTCTTTCAATGACCCTAAAAACAAACTGAGTGTTAAAATTTAAGCCAAAACAACTTGAATTATAATGAAACTCAAAGTGTTTTTTAATATCATTAACAACAATACACATAACATTCAAAGCATTCTACCATATTTTTTCAGTAGCTGTGGTTATGAATTTCCTCTAATAATAAAACATACTTTTAAAACTAATTTTCTAAATACCATTCTTGTCAAAATCAGACAAATTTCAATGTTAGAAAAGGTAAGACAAACACTGTTGTTTATCCCTTAAAACTACCCCAGAAAATTATTGAAAATAAAAACAAACCTAAGTAATGAAACCAAAAAAATAATTACAGTCTTGCATTTTTTCTGATAAATGATCTCATCCAAGACACTGATGATTGTAAACCTTCTTTAAAATTTGGAGATTACTTGACAATAACTAAAGGCATTACTGATCATTACTACAAAATGTAGTAATTTGATTAATTATAAAATCATGGGGGTTCTGCAGAACTTTTCTCTTTTTTGTTTAGGTTTCACATGTATTGAAGAAATGCTCCAACAAATTGTTATCCCAGCGATAACTATGATATTACAGAAAAATAAAATGCTTCGCTGAGCGCAGCTGGATACGACTGCAGAGGTCCAACCCTGAACAGTTGGGGCAAAAATGGACACAATATTTGCTCTTGATATAGGTCTTAATTTGGATTGTAATTAAATATTTGACACATAATAGGTTTCTGACACAGAATAACTGTAGCCAAAGAACTTAAAATTGGTTATATGATTTGAATTTATATTCAATTTTTGCTTTTGTGCAATACACCATGCTGTTGCGTATTGACCCCCCTTTATTTTGCAAAAAAAAAATATTTGAAGAAATTTTCTTTTAGTTTCTGAAATCTAAAATGAGAAAAATTGCCCCCTCTTTTCCAAAAAATAATTCTTTCCCTAAAGATATGGTCATAATCGCAATCCAAATTTCCAATGGAGTTTGCAACCATAATTACCAATTTAAATACATCATAAAAGTCTTAAAATAAAAAATGACATACATAATCATGGCTAAAATTAATATTCCTTTAATAGTAACTTCTAAAAATTAATTGGCAGCTAATCACCTCAAGACAATACAACATCTTTATACATAATTTAATAGCAATGTAAGGTAGTTATTCCAAATTTTAAAATTTTCCATTAACCAGGAAACCCTTGTTTTCCCCCTAATTCCTCAACGGTTTGAGTCATGACCCCCAAAGTCAATCCTAATCATCCCTTTGTGGTATGGAAACTTGTATAATTTCAGAGAGATTCATACACCGTTCCACAAGTTATTGTCTGGAAACTAGAAAAATGCTTATTTGGGCCCTTTTTTGGCCCCTTATTCCTAAACTGTTAGGACCATAACCCCCAAAATCAATCCCAACCTTCCTTTTGAGGTATTGAACCTTACAGTAAAATTTCATAGAGATCCATTCACTTAAACTAAAGTTATTGTGCGAAAACCAATGTGTCTTCGGACAACGACGCCAACGTCATACCAATATACGACCGCAAAAAAATTTTTGCAGTCGTATAAAAACCATAAAAAATGTCAGTTTGTTAAAAATTAAAAAAAGGTAATAAAAAATCATTTGTTCAAGTCTTTCTCATTCTTATTTTGGCTTTATGATATTTTCTCCTTCGTATCTATTTTCAACATGTAATTGTACACAAATGGAGACTTGTAAAAAATAAAAGATATATGTTCTTTAAATACTTTGAAGTTGAACCCTGTATTTCACTTTAAATCATTTTAATCATTTAAATAATAAGGCATGACTGCAAATTTTTAAAAAAGGCAGAAGACACCAAAGTCTCACTATATCCTTTCAGATGACTTACATAAGTAATATTGGAATATTAGATGTTGACAACATCATCACCAAAAAATTAAAGCCTATAAAAATCTTCATCCCATTCATTCTGGTAAGACAAATTTTACAATAACTAAATGCAATCAAATCTAGCAGATAAATCATAAATACTGTTAACTTCTATTATATTTACAATTCATCATCTAAAATCAAAGACAGAAGAACACTTTATATCCATGCATTTGGTCATTAAAGCAATTGAGTACTATATTATAATTAACAGTTCCAGGTTACAATAAAAGACTAGGTTGACTGCAGCATAATACATCAATGGACCATGTAAAACATCAATCTAACATACAAAAATATATGTAGATGTCATTTTTGCTATGCAATTAACTGAAATATATATATGAAATAAGGAGATGTGGTATTATTGTCAATGTGACAACTATACACCAGAGACCAAATGATGTAGATGTTATGAACTATACGCCTTCAACAATGAGCAAAACTAAGTATTTGAAGAAAAAATTTCAGGCTATGCAAATAACCAGATTTGTGTTTTCACATTAAATGAATAGGAAATAAATCCATGCAAGAGAAAGTTATGCAGATAACCAAATTATGTTACTGAGTGGAGTCGACTGTATGAACTTGTACTATTTCAGGGAACAAGACATGTCTATAAGTGTGCTCAAAATAAAAGTTTGCTTTTCAGAAAGGGATTCTTTCGATAATAAACAAAAACCCCAAAATGCATCAAACAGAATGAAAAATAGGCATGCTGTTCATCAAATCAGTGAGAACACTGTTGTTCACCATTCTGACAGATTTTTGAAAGAACTGGGTGAGGCCTCAATTCCTAAAATCAATCTTAGATCTTTGTTGTTGAATTTCTTAAGAATCAGTCAACTGTAAAGGTTTTGTGAGAAATATTGTTTCTACAGACATACAATGATGAAACACATATATCATTACAGACAACAAAAATTTGCATCAAATTACATAACACTTGCTTAATTACTATAGAAACTTTTTTTTTCTAATTTCCTGGAACACCCATATAACTTCAATAATCAAATCAATCAACATTTTCAAGCAATAAAAGATAGAAGCAATGTATAATTATAAATGAATGATACGTCTATAAATTATATTAATAGTGCAGTAATTCAACATATTGACATAAACAATAATACATTTTACAGTAGTGAAAATATGGCATCAAATGTAAATAAGTTTCTTTTAATTCAACTTTAATGGTGAAATTTTATGTATATAATAGACAAATTAAAGTACTGAATCACACTCTCAAGGTTATACAGAGACATTAATCAAACAATAAAATGATTTGAATAAAATGGGGAAAATGTCATGTAGATAAATTTCACACTTCTAAACTGGTTTTTATACGACCGCAAAAAAATTTTGGGGATCGTACATGTATAATGCGTCGTCGTCCGAAGACACATTGGTTTCCGGAAAATAACTTTAGTTTAAGTGAATGGATCTCTATGAAATTTCTTTAGTTGTTTAATACTACAAAAGGAAGGTTGGGATTGATTTTGGGGGTGATGGCCCCAACCGTTTAGGAATTAAGGGCCCAAAACAAGCATTTTTCTAGTTTCAGGATAATAATTTGTGTATAAGTATTTCGATTGCTCTGAAATTGTACCACAATGTTTAATACCACAAGTAGAAGGTTGGGATTCATTTTAGGGGTTATGGGGCCAACAGTTTAGGCATTTTTCTAGTTTCCAGACAATAACTTGTGTGTATGTGTATGGATGTCTCTGACATTCTACCACAAGGTTCCATATAACAAAGGGAAGGCTGAGATTGAGTTTGGGGTTAATTGTCCCAAACATGTAGGAATTAGGGGCCAAAAAAAAAAAAACCAAAAACAAGCATTTTTCTAGTTTCCAGACAATAACTTTTAAGTGTATGGATCTCTCTGAAATTGTACTACAAGGTTCCATACTACAAAGGAAAGGCTGGGATTTAGTTTTGGGGTTATTGCTCCAAGGGGGGTTTCAAAAGTTGGGGAATTTTGTCCCAATTTTTTAAGGAATTCATATTTTTTTTTTCAAAATTTTTAAAATTTCGAATTTTTGAAAAGTTTCAAGAAGAAATCTTCAACTGCACAGTATTGCGCAATGGATTTATAAGATCTTTTACCACATTAATTTTGTGTCAGAAACCTATATTATGTCAAAAATTTGATCACAATCCAAATTCAGACAGTATCAAGCTTGAATATTGTGTCCAAATTTGCCGCAACTGTTCAGGGTTCGACCTCTGCCGTTGTATTAGGCTGCACTCAGCAAAGCATTTTATAATCAGCTTTAATTCAGATGTTTGATATCAATACATGCATTGTATATGTATTAATTCAACTTCATAAATCTACATTCTTTTGACTAGTATGCGTATTTACTATCATTTTTTTATACAAATTTTGTTATGTGTGAAAATGTAACTGTTCAATAAATATATTGAGATGTAAAACATAAGCTCATAATCTTTAACAATATATTTCATGGTACAATATATAAAAAAAAAATATTAAAGTTTTGAATTAGAACTATACTAACCTAATGCTTGCTGTGTCAAATATATATTACTTAGTTGCTGCCATTTAATATTTTGTTTAACAAGTGCCAGTGTCAATTTTGAGCTGCTTTAATACATCTGAATGTAATTTTGATAATATAATGCAAATGTTGAAAAAAAAGCAATACTTTAACATGGTAACTTTAAAAAACTCTCAAAGTCAGTCAATATCCTGACTGAAGGTGGAGGGTTAGATAATTTCGAAATAATGTCCAACTGAGAACTGCCAATGCTAGTACAAACCATGATTGAAGGGTAGGGGACCAAATAATCTCTATGGAATGACACATGCTAATGCTAATACATTTGCAAACCAAACATCATTAACTTACCATAAGGAATTCCCCTAAAACTGACCTACTCACAAACTTTAACATAATATATATTATAAACTAAGCGAAAGTTTCAAAGTCAATAGATCATGACTGCTGGGGGCCAAGCTAAATCATCTCCATGGAAATGTGCAAATGCTTAATCGACTTACCACTGGTGGTTCCCCTAAAACTGACTTAATCATAAACTATTCATTGTCTCATCAGCAATTTCATTATCTTATTATTATATTAATAACTAAGTTATTCACCAGAACAAAACTATGCTATCACAACTGAATTATCTTATGAAAGAAATTATGTACATGTATATGCAAAAAAAAGGCCATCTCCAGTTTTTAGAGTGCAGAAATTTATATGTGATAAATAAACTTAAAAACTTGCACATTTACATTTTTATCCTTTGCTCATTTTTGTATAAAGTTTTCCCCTATATTTCCCAACTATTCTTACTAGTTAGAAATATTCATAATAACACACCTATAAATATTTATGTTTACAATATAAATAAATATATCTGATAAAAGATAAAGTAAATATGTCCCAATACTACTAATAAATTATCTGAAGAATGTAAATCAATTTCAAATCATGCTTATTATATTGTAAATCAGATAACATCTGGGTAATAATAGTAGATATAAGTTACTACATTAAACATCTGACATTTTTCTAGTTCTAACAAACAATTTCTTTCATTACACCCGGTTTGCACATGGAGCATGGAAAAAGTTTTCAAAATAAATAAATAAGTTGTATAACTTATCATATGTTTCTCTAAAGAAGGCACAATTTTTAGGTGTTTGACGATAATGTATATACATTTGATACAATGATTTCACATTTTTCGTCTCAGTTTGTAGCTTCATTGTGGTCAAGTCATCATCGTGTATTAGGAAATCATGTGCCAATTAACTTTCTCATCATAATGTTAAAGCATTAATAAAGAGTAGTATATATGGGTTTCGATATGATGTAATTTGAGTTTGAGTTATTTCCCTTTGCCACCATTTTCGAGGGTTAAATGGTTGATTTCCAAATTGAAACATGTGGATCAAAAAAGTCTGATATAAGATCCTTACTAGATTGAAATGATGAATCAGGTAAGGCTAAAAGAAATTAAAATTGTGTCTAGCAGTATAACAAGTTAAATTTGGTTGATTTGTGAAGGCTTTTGTTAACCAACCTCTAAAGGAAAGTTACTCTTGCTCAAATTGTGTCAATCAAAACCCATCTATAGAAGAACCTTAAGTCCCTTGATGATCTGCATTTCACAGTGTTTTCCTCATGGCCATTTAGCATCATGGTAATGCGATGCTATATTTCTTGAATGTGATGCTATCTGAATTGATTTTCTTATAGGTTGTGTAATGGATGTGATGCTATAATTTTAGAAACAAGTTGGTATTTCAAATTTCCCTGTTTACCAGGATGCTATATAAATATCTGGGGAGAACACTGTTTCAATTATATTACTGTTAGTTAACTAATGTAAGAGTTACTGTCAGTAAACAGAACATAAATTATAATACGAAGTAACGGTTTTCAGGAATTGTGACCAAATTCCTAGTCCTTGATCCCCTTTCATTTTACCGAGATTGGCACAAATGCCTTTAGTTATAAAACCCAGGCACCCTGCTCCCCCTAAATTCGCCTCTGGTAATGATACAGATTCTACAGACACTAAAAAAAAAAAATGATTGTGATATATACACAGCATGCATAGATTGCGGTTAACACATGTAGATATAAGTTATATTAGTGAATTCATAAAATAAAATCAAAATTTACAATGTATAAACAAATTTATTACCAAATAATATACCTAAAAAACATGTTCAAACAAAAGCTAAATTTGTATGAAAATCAGGCACTTATCTAACCAATTGGTTTCTTTGTTAAGTGGTTTATTGCAGCTTATCACATAAAGCATTTCTTTGACACAAAGGTGGTATTATTATTAAAAAAAAAATAATAATCAATTGAAGATGGCTTTACAATAACGGAAACAACTTCAATTTGTAGGGAACAAAATCAGTCTGAAATTAAGGACAACTTCACCTGTAAAATTTTACAGAATGGTAAATTTCAAAATTCATCTGCTTATTCAAATAATTCTTTCTATACAGTTGCCTTTGAAAATAATCAATATTATTACATGATGATTTTCTCACCAACCTAAATATATTGCCTTCAGTTATACCTAGGTTTGTATACATGAACCAATGTATTTAATAACTATTTCCATTACAGCTGACCCTATAATTTGGTCCAAATAGTAATCCACCATGTTGATTGATACATTTATCAATGAAAATTAAAACATAAAATGTTTTGACAAATTACAAATGTACCTAAAAAATAATCATTGGACAATCAGAAATGTAATTCCATGCACTTGCTTTTCACTGAAAGCCTATTACTAAAAATATGCTAAAATTTTCACCAGTTGATCATTTTCAATTCAAACTCCAACTGGAAATAAAAGTTAGACCCACGGTACTGAGAAAAAAGTTTTCCGAATAAGTTTCTTTCATTGATTAACCATTGTTTTATTTTTCGTTAACCAATAATGTTGGTCTGTCCTTGGGCCATTGGACATTACTATAATGTTAAACTATCCTTGTAAGAATGATGGAGACAAAATAAGGTCACTGTTGATCCCATGGTTTCAGAAGAGAAGGCTCTTGAAAAATTTGTCATGACCTTCATACTATGAAGCCAAATGATGGCAAAAGCTTTTAGACTCTGTAGGCCAAGTGAGCTAAAAATGGATGATCAAATGAAATTTTACTGTATCACTTTTTTTCAAACAAAAATAAGACTTAAAATCAGATCAAACAAAAAATGTTTCTTGTATATATAGATAAGATCATCTACTAAAGTACAGTGTGTACAATTGTTTTAGAACATAGTATTTGTATTAGGTGTATGCCAAGAAGTAACAATCTAAATGTATGTATAACAATACAATAATCTTTGACAAGTAAGACTATGCCCTTTCACTAATATAACCACTTTAATTCTTCAAATTACAAATCTTTCTTGGATGGAGGGATCAAATGATCTGGTAAGGTATTTGGTAATTCATGTCCTTCTAATTTAATCTTGATCAGGTGATTGGCTAATGCCCATTCATCAGCATCAAGCATACCATCTTTATCAATGTCTGACAGTTTCCACACTTTTCCTAACATAGAGTTTGGCAACTTGGACCTGACCATTTCTGACTTAGCTGCAGCACCAGTTATTTTTCCATTGATTGGATTAAGTTTATCAAATGATTCATCATATTTATATTTCTCTTGACCAACGATCCATTCATGCTCACCACGACCTTCATCAATGCCTTCTCCCCTTCCATAGCCAAACATACTCTCGTTCATTGTGTCAAAAGCCCCTCCTTTAACATTTGGTCCCTCTTCTTGACCTTCTTGCTCATGTGGAATCATTTGCATAAGCCTGGCTATATCTGAAGAAAGCATGTTATCAACCGTTTCAATTAACTTTGGTTTCAATGCATGGAATTTTGTAAAGTCTTGATGCTGGAGTACTTCTTTCATTTTTTCTATATCTGGGAAATCTCCTGGTGAAATCTGGTGCTCTCTCTGTAGAACTTCATATATTTCTTTTAATCCTTTAATTAAGTCTTTCTTTTTTGCGTCCTTACCAAACATTGAGGGCATCTCTTTCTTCAAATGACTAATTATATAGGCATGTACCTAAAATGAGAAAATATTGATACATGTATCATATTTCATAATAAGACTGAGTTTTCATTTGTCATGACTACCACAGATGTTACTCATTTATTCAGTTTTATACTCATACATGCATATACTATGTAGGGAAAGGGATAGCCAGTGCACAGCTTCTACAGCACATGCAATCCAGACAAAACTTCAGAATTTGTTACGGTGTGTTCTTTTCACCCAGAAACAGGAGCACAATGATCAATACCAACAATAATACTGTGAATTCACAAAGTTTTGCTTTGTTTTTGTCATTGCAGTAATTGCAACAGGATAGGTTTAGAAAAAATAAAAGCTAGCATTCTAAATTTTGATGTCACTATTTGTATGGAGCATTTCCTGAAATCACAATAATTAATCTTACATTTCTGTCCATAGTTCAACATTCTCAATAATAACTGCATGCCAAAAATTTATGAATTTATTGTTTTTAGTTATAACGATACTTCATCGAATCATGTCAATACTGTAAATTCAGAAATTATTGCATGCATTTATTATTGCAAGATTAATTATTGCGATTTTAGGAATGTCTGCATAAAGATATATGTATCAGATTTCAGAATGCATGTTCTTAATTGCAAACTCACCCAGTTGCATAATTCACATAAATCAAAACCTCTCAATAATTTTATGAATTAACAGTTATAAACTCATGTCACTCATGTGTCTGTCACAAGTCAAAAACCTCATCAGTGGTTGTCTTATGTACTATGATAGCGATGTCGGAGAAATTTACCATTTTGAGTCATTAAAATCATTTCAATTTTAAACGGTTGCCTTCCCTTAACTGTTCTTGAATGTTTAAATTAGACTGGTAAGAAAATTCATGAAGTAAATGCGATGAAACGGTCAATTCAAGTTTGTTGATGCTATGAATCTAGTGTGATATCCACAATTTGAAAAAAGGTACCAACTTTTAAGACATCTCAAAATGACCGAAATTGTGTGAAAAAATTTCCGGATCCTTGGTCCTATCTTTATGTTGTATTTTTCGATTTGGAAAATTTAGTGTTGATGGCAGATCTTTAATTCTTTCTGTTTATGTTGTTCTCAGTTTTATAGACTTGGGGACAATTTTAGAGCTTGACATATTGTAAAGACACCTGTCTATCACATGTATACTATTGTTGTTCTCAGTTTTATAGACTTGGGACAATTTTAGAGCTTGACATATTGTAAAGACACCTGTCTATCACATGTATACTATTATTGTTTTCAGTTTTATAGACTTAAGACAATTTTAGAGCTTGAATATTGTAAAGATACCTGTCTATCACATGTATACTATTGTTGTTTTCAGTTTTATAGACTTGGGGACAATTTTAGAGCTTGACATATTGTAAAGACACCTGTCTATCACATGTATAATACTGTTGAAGACTATATGTTACCCTTTAAAAGTCCTTTCATGATTTTTGTTGTTTGTTTGCTGTATCATTGATCAATTAGCCATATTTCTTATTTTTAAAACCATATGTTGACCTCTAGATGTCCTCTGGTTATTTTGTTGCTGGGTTGCTGTATGTATCATTTGTGTTTTCCCCATATATCCACTTTTCATATTTAAATTGTATTTTTAAACATATTGCAAAATTAAGTGTGGGAAAAACAATTTTAAGTGTTATACAATTAACAATTCAGTTAATAAACATAAGAGTTATTTATAATCCTATCCAAAGTCTAATATTATGATAAATTTATTAAAGGCCCAGAAAAATTTGAAAGCTTTTTGTTCAATTTTATAGTCTTCTTTCCTGTTTGTTTTAGTTTGTTTTTGTTTTTGTTTTTGTTTTTTGTTTTACTTTAAATATTTTATTTCACTATTGGTTGTGAACAATGTCCCTTAGCGCTACAACAATGACGCTAAGGTTCTTCCTGTGTTATTAATTGCTAATGAAACCAGGGATTTGATTAGCAAAATATATCTTATATTTATATTCTGTGTTAGTTGCATTTTACAAAGTATTCATACGAGCATACAATACATATATATTATTAGTGAACCTATATATTAACAATCATATAAGAAAGAAAAACCCTGATTTTTTGTCCGTCATTTGTTTTGATATGAAAAACCTAGTTTAAACCGAAAGTAGAATTTACCAAACAAGCATGGTTGGCCACATGGCTTGACAAATCATTTCATGAAATGGTGAGTAGTTTATTACAGTCATCAAGTCGTCACTTATCTAATGTGTAAATCTTTAATTTTAAAATAATCGATTTTCAGGTAAATAGAAAATGAAGGATATGAAAAAGATCAAGGATCAGGATCGAGCTATTGACCCCTAATCTTAATTGATTTGTTGAATTATTGATTGATTGATTTTTTGTTATTTAAATACTTTAGTATTTATTTAAGGTTCTCATAAAATCAATAAATATAATCAAAGTTCTGATATTTTCCTCTGAATTTTTCTCAAAAATAGACTCTCTGGATGATATAACATTTGTGTTTCAATTTCATTTTTAGAACTGACAACATAT
Organism: Mytilus coruscus; assembly: GCA_017311375.1. NCBI lineage: Eukaryota > Metazoa > Mollusca > Bivalvia > Mytilida > Mytilidae > Mytilus > Mytilus coruscus. The sequence goes on along the minus strand of CM029599.1, from coordinate 77,302,993 downwards.
TCACAAACTTAGTTCTCTTTTCTGATAAATAAAAACATTTATAAATCACAAAACAAATCATCGTTATAACATGATTAAGTGGATTATATTCCATATCTTCAATTTTATATCCAAGTACAAGATTTTAAGACAGAAGATATGTTGATCAATATTAAAATACTTAAATATGTCACAAATTATTGACCAATATTTTTTACCCATTTACATTCAAAGAAAAATGATTATAGTTATCACATTTGGAACAAATCACACAATTTGGATTATCAGATATTTTCCAACGGTACAAATTAAGATTAATTGCTGTAATGTTATGCAGTATTTTCTATCTAAACATTTTCATTCTATTATCTTTTAAAAATGGAATGTAAAGGTAAGGTTCTTCTTTATAAAATAAGTTACGTTTTCAAAAGTGAAATGATTTTTCCATACATAGAATCCTACTGGGAGCTCTTTATTAGAGTTAATTATAATATTATATATTTCTTTGAATGAAATTTTGTCCAGATTGTAATACAATCCATAGCAATTCATCTTTATATCTTGTTGAATATGAATTTTAGTATTTATAGATGTATTACTCTTTAATTTTTCTTTCCAAGATTTGGGTATAGCTTTACGTAAAGTACATGTTTCTGCTATCCAATTTTGTTTCTTTTTTATCTAAGATTTTTTGAGAAATTTCTCCTTTATCGTCAATTATGTCGTTAATAAAAATTATATCTTCTTCTGCCCAATGTTTAAAATACAAACTTTTGCCTTGATTCTTAATATATTGATTTCCCATATAACTTGTTTCCTTATATCTCTATAGTTTTCAGGTTTTTTTGTCTTCCCGCCACCATTTTTAATCCAGCATTTTAAGATTTCTAGGTAAAAAGTGGGCAGGTTTTTTATGTTTTCTAATGATTTATAAGAACCCAGATTCATTTTAAATATTAGGTTTTTACCCCCAAACTCACTGAAATAGTAGGTTGGAATAATTTTCCAGTTTGCCCGAGTTTCATCTGTAAGTCTTTTAACCCAATTTATTTTCATTGCTTTAATGTAAGAATCAAGATCTGTCATTTTTAACCCCCCTTCTAAATAATCTTTTCTTAGCACTGAGCGTTTAACTTTCTCACTACCACCCTCCCATAAAAAATTATATATTATTTTCTTAAACTTAGATAAAGTTTCTTTGCACAGATTTATTAGTGATGCAATATATGTTATATTAGGTATAACAAGTGTTTTGATGATAGTGATTTTACCAATCATGCTTATTTTCCTTTTTTTCCAATCGTTAATTATTTTTTCTGATTTTTCCAACTGTTTTTCTGTGTTAAGTTTTTGACATTCTTTCTTGTCAGAGCCAAAATAAATACCGAGGCTTTTTACGTTATATTTCCAATTAATGTTTTCAAATTTGTCCTTGCAGTGTTTAAGTTTACCTAGCCATATACCTTCTGTTTTGTTTCTATTGAGTTTGAGTCCAGAGAGCGATCCAAAGGTTTCAATTATATTAAGTGCATGCTTTATTTCATTTTTAGATTTTAAAAAAAGAGTTGTGTCGTCTGCTAATTGTGAGATTTTTAGACTATGAGTTTTTTTTATCAATTTTGATTTGTATATCGTTAGAGTCTCTTATTCTGCAAGCAAGTAATTCAACTGATAAAACAAACAATAAAGCGCTTAAAGGACACCCTTGTCGAATTCCGCGTTCAATGTTAAAGGTTTCTGAAATCCACCCATTATTTAAGATACATCCTTTTATGTCATAATATAGGGTTTTAACCCACTTCTGAAATGATTCATTAAACTCAAATTTCTTTAATGATTCCAACATAAAATCCCATTCCAGTGAATCAAATGCTTTAGAAAAGTCAATAAATAATATAGCTCCTTCAATATTAAAATTTTCAGAATAATCTATAATGTCTTGAATTTGACGCATTAAATCCTATATAGCGATTTTTATGTATCCATTTTGGTCTCTATGTATTACTAATGGTAGGATTTTTAAGTCTTTGTGCTAAAGTATATGTTATTAATTTCACATCTGTATTTAATAAAGTTATTGGACGGTAGTTATCCAGGGACAAAGGGTCGTTTTCTTATAAATTAATGATATCATCCCAATCTTTTGGGTATTAGATAGAGATTCTTTATCATAACAAGTATTAGAGACTTTCAAAACTATGTTCTTTAGTTTTGGCCAAAATTGTCTGTAAAACTCAACGGTTAAACCGTCTTTCCCAGGTGTTTTATTTAGTTTCATTTTAAAAATGGAGGATGTTAACTCTTCTAGTGTTAATTTACCATCTACCTGTTTACTTTCAGAAGATGTCAAAGAATGATTTATGTTTGTACCTTCAATATATGTCTTTAAGATTTCAGTATCAGGGTTAGAGCTTTTGTATAGGACTTTGTAATACTCTTTACTCATATTAAGAATTTCACTTCAGTTACCTCCCATTTTGGGACAATAATTTATTGATAGATTTTTTGATTGCCTGTGTTTTTCTAAAGTTAAAAGAATTTTGTATTTTTTCACCTTCCTCAACCCATTTTATTCTTGACCTAATTTGGGCTCCTTTTGCCTTTAACAAATATATATCGTCAAGTTCTTTTTCTAATTGTTTTATTTCATTAGAAAGATTATTATTTGTGTCCGTAGGTATTGTATCTAATCTTTCATTTAAAGTTTTAATTTCGTTTTCCAAAACATTGATTTTATTTTTCCTTTCTTTGGCTTTAGATTTACAGTATTTTATTGTAGTGTCTCTTGTATCAATTTTGAACAAGTCCCACTGAGTAAGAAGATTTTCATTATTAAATTTATTCTCATACTTATCGATCAATTTATTTATTATTTCTTGATATTGAAAGTCAGTTAATATACTATTATTCATTTTAAAGTAACCCTTTCCTCGATTACTTGAATAAATATCTAATTTTAAAGAAATAGCTTGGTGGTCTGTACTTGAAATTTGAGCTGGTCTGATGTCAGCTGATACCGTCAGCATGCGTACTTGTGAACTTATTAGAAAAAAGTCAATTCTACTCGCCTCATTTATAGAATTTTTCCTTTTCCAAGTGTATTGTTTTTTGGTTTTATTTAATAGCCTCCAAATGTCTATCAGTTTATTTGTTTTAATTACCTGTTTAAGATTATTTACCGGTTTTTTAAACTTTTTATGAAGATTTTGATTTTTTGTATCTATACTAGAGAGAAGGTCATTCATATCTCCTCCTACAATTAATGCACCAAGAGTGTGCTCTTCAATCAAACCATAGATATAGGAAGATGTGGTGTGAGTGCCAATGAGACAACTCTCCATCCAAATAACAATTTATAAAAGTAAACCATTATAGGTCAATGTACGGCCTTCAACACGGAGCCTTGGTTCACAGAACAAGAAGCTATAAAGGGCCCTAAAAGTACTAGTGTAAAACCATTCAAACGGTAAAACCAACGGTCTAGTATATATAAAAACGAGAAACGAGAAACACGTATAAATTACATAAACAAACGACAACTACTGTACATCAGATTCCTGACTTAGGACAGGTGCAAACATTTGCAGCGGGATTAAACGTTTAATGGTACCAAACCTTCTCCCTTTTTCTGAAACAATAGTATAACATCACAACATAGAAAACATACGATAAAACATCAATTGGAAGGCTTAACTCAATCAAAACGTAAATTAACACACATACTTTTTAAAGAATGTGTTCCTTGCGTGAACTTCATTTGGTGCATACAAGTTTAATAAAGTAAATATCTTATCTTGAATTTCCAAATTAACTATAATTATTCTTCCTTCATTGTCACAAAATTCATTTATTAGTTTAAAATCAAGTGTTTTGCTTATAAAGAAAGAAACACCTCTAGAGTTTGTTTTGCCTAGACTATGGTGGTGTTTTCCATGAAATTCATTATTAATTTTCGTTATAATATCTTTTGAGAAATGGGTTTCTTGTGCCATTAAAATGTCACACTTTTGTTGTTGGAACCATGTATATAGTCTAAAGCGTTTTTCTTTGCTTGCCAGCCCTTGACAATTTAATGAACAAATATGAAGATTTTTAATGTTCATAGTAATTAGTTGTATTTATCATTATAGGAAACAGTTCTAAAATCCATTTAAATGCCAACAGAAGTTTCACTTAAGGGGTCCTGGTTCATCAAAAGGAATTAAAAATATGGCTGTGTTTACATCACAAAATCTGCCCTGAGTACAGACAAACCGATGCATCTAGGAAAGTTTTAAGGCATGGCTGAACCTAGATATATAAAAGTTATAGGTAGTTTATGTTTCAGAAAATTAAAATTTACCTGGATTTTGATGTGCATTTTTTCCAGTCTGCAGAAGATAGCAAAATAAACTAACACCCGAGTTTCATTTGATACGGTCCACTCAGTTACACAGTTTAAATCACCTATTGTTTGCAGATGTCTATTGTCCATTTAAATCAATACTACTCACAACATTTATTATATGAGGGGAGCTTCTCAAACCTCTTTCCCAACTTAGTTTATTTTGGCACCTTCTGCAGGAATGAAAAAAATGAATAGCAAAATCCAGAAAAGTTTATAATTTTCTGAAACATAAAATGCATTTAAAATTTAATTATCTAGTTCCTGCCATGCCTTAAAACTTTCCAGGTACACAGGTTTGTCTGTACTCAGAGTAAAATTTGTGGTGCAAATACGGCCATATTAGCCAAAAGGTTATGATGAACCTTAACGAGTTTGGTCGTGACCCAGATATTCACCAGGTTATTTATAGATCTATATATAGCATTGCGAAAGTTTAATTCTATTTTAGTTTCATTACTGACTTTCCGAAAATCTCTCCTAATAGGTAATTGATATGTACAGGATTCTTAAATAAGTTTTGAAGTGTAATTATTTTGATGTTAAAATTGACACTTACGGTATTTATATAATATATTCTACCTACTACCTCGTAACATACTTTCTTTTCTTTTCAGATTCAACATCAAAGGTTGATGTGTTGCCCTTGTTTGAACTAACAACTACCTGAGGGGTTACACTAATGTCCTGACCAATGTCCTGACTAATGTCCTGACTAATGTCCTGACCAATATGCAAAATGCTAATAACTTTTTGTTCTTTGAAGGATCGAGTTCAAATTTGATGTCAAGGAAAATTATAACATTAAAATATAAATATTAGAAATAATATTTTAAAAATAATCTAAATAGTTAGAAAACTTGACCTGACCAACGTCGACCCTGCCCTGACTAATGTCCTGACCGATGTAAAAATGCTAATAACTTTTTGTTCTTGAAGGATCGACTTCAAATTTGATGTCAAGGAAGATTATAATATAACATATGTAAATATAAGAAAAGATATGAAAAAATAATTTAAAGAGTTAGAAAACTTGACCTGACCAACGTCGACACTGCCCGACTAATGTCCTGACCGATGTTAAAATGTTAATAACTTTTTATTATAGAAAGAATTGACTTAAAGTTCGTTACCAAGGAAGATAATAACATTAAATATAAGAACTTATGAAAAAAAAATGTTTGCTAATTTTTGAAATGTTAGAAAACTTGACCTGACCAACTTGATCTTTGCCATGATGAATGTCCTGACCGATGTAAAATGCTAATAACTGTTTTGTTCTTGAAGGATCGACTTCAAATTTGATGTCAAGGAAGATTATAATATAACATACATAAATATAAGAAAAGATATGAAAAAATAATTTAAAGAGTTAGAAAACTTGACCTGACCAACGTCGACACTGCCCTGACTAATGTCCTGACCGATGTAAAAATGTTAATAACTTTTTTATTATAGAAAGAATTGACTTAAAGTTCGTTACCAAGGAAGATAATAACATTAAATATAAGAATTTATGAAAACAAAATGTTTGCTAATTTTGAAGTGTTAGAAAACTTGACCTGACCAACTTGATCTTTGCCATGATGAATGTCCGGACCGATATAAAATGCCAATAACATGTTTGTTGTTGAAAGGATATAACCAAGTTTGGTACCAGGAAGATTACAACACTTAGTATAAGAATGTAAAAAATTGTAAAAAATATTTAAAAGGTAAAAACCTTGACCTGATCTAGGGTTACCTTGTCCTCGCCAGTGTCCTGACCGATGAAAAAGACAAATATAAATATAACTGGGTTTTCTCTCTCAAAAGACAGAGACTTCTTTAAATTATATTAATACTTCATTTTTAAATATAGTTAAGAAAGAAGATGCACTTTTAATTAATTTAAATGAAAAGATGTATAGAAAAAGCAAAAGGACAGTGACATGATAAAATTATGTTTTAAGTGTTTATATTTCTATGTGATTCTAACATAATTTTACTTTGAATGCTTGTATAAACATTATTTTGAAATCAAACGAAGCCCATTTCCTGTCCTTATTTATGTTATTTGACATGTATATTTAATCCTCATTAACTAAAAACACAAAAATTGAGTGAAATAAAAATAAAATATAGGTAAGTAAACACTCCAATTTGTGTTAACTGTAATTAATATAGGTGTGATTAAATTTTAATTGTTCATGTCCCTGTCTTTTGACTTTATTGAATTCTGTACATCTATATCATTTTAATTATTGAAAGTAGGAAAAGTGCATTTACTAAGTATCTAAATCATCATACATAAAGTTATCTAATCACATATCACTTTTATTTAATATGGTTTAATAAATCAGTAATTAGTTTAATAATTTACACTTAACCATGTTTATAGAATTATGAAAGTAGGGTCAGTACTCACTGTCAACAACCAGTAATCATATTTACCATATCATTTCAAATTAACACCAAAAAATGCTTTGAATGTTGTGTTCTTGAGGGATTGGATAAATATGTTTTCATGATTATACAAGGCAAGAATTAAAATAGTTTTGTGAAATTTTGATAGGGGTTAATTGTGATCATTACAAGTTCCATGTTGCTTAAAATTAAAAGTGCACCTTCTTCCTTAACTATATTTAAAAATTGGAATATTGATAAAATTCAAAGAAGTTTATTCTCGCTTTTGAGAAAAAAAAGCAGTTATTTTTTCTTTTTTATCGGTCAGGACATTGGCAAGGACAAAGTATAGATTGGTCAGGTCGAGTTTTTACCTTTCAAATTATTATTTTTTTACAATTTTTTTTAAAGTCTTATACTAAATGTTGTCATCTTCCTGATACCAAACTTGATAATATCCTTTCAACAACAAAAAGTTATTGGCATTTTATATCGGTCAGGACATTCATCATGGCAAAGATCAAGTTGGTCAGGTCAAGTTTTCTAACATTTCAAAATTAACAAACATTTTTTTCATAAATTCTTATATTTTATGTTATAATCTTCCTTGGTAACGAACTTTAAGTCAATTCTTTCTATAATAAAACAGTTATTAACATTTTTACATCGGTTAGGATATTAGTCAGGGCAGAGTCGACTTTGGTCAGGTCAAGTTTTACAACACTTTAAATTATTTTTTTATATTTTTCTTATATTTATATATGTAATGTTATAATCTTCTTTGACATCAAATTTGAAGTCGATCCTTCAAAGAACGAAAAGTTATTAGCATTTTCATTTTGGTCAGGACATTGGTCAGGACATTAGTGTAACCCCTACCTGAGCTATTTTACAATCAACATGTGCATGATATGGAATGTAAACAACTGAATAATTCTAGTATTTATATTTGCAACATCATATTCAGGATTTGCATTACAATATAGTGTGGATACATCATTATTTTGTGAAGCTGATATAATTTTCAACTGATTTTAACCATCTATGGAAATTTATAAGTTGACATACTAGATGAATGGACCTTGACAGTATATTAATCACAAGCATGCAACTATAAAATTGAATTAGTTTACTACCTAACTGAGATCCATACATGTATAAGTGAATTATGTTGGACATATCTACAAAATCTTTTAAAGTGATATTGATGCTTTTACAGTTCTTAAATGCAGTACCAGTTCCAAGCGACTTGTAAACAGTGTTTGTTTCTGATAGAGTTTTGTCTCTTTATTTAAAAGATTGTTTTACATTCTAAACAGTCTTCATATAGACCTTTACAGCCGATTTCAATGAGTGTGTAGCTAAGGTAATATCTTTGGTTAGCTTGCTAGCTGAACCATGAAGTCATTGTTAGGTAAGATGTACTACCCTCCTTGCGAAGTAGCCTAGTCCTACAGACAGATAGATTGGTTATCTGTCGGACTAGTCTACTCTTAAAGGAGGGTAGTTTACCTAACCTAACAATGACTTCACGCTCAGCTAGCAAGCAAGCTAACCAAAGATATTACATTTGCCTACACACTCATTGAAATAACTGTAACTATATTTGAAATATTTACCACATTTTAAATAACTCTTTACATGTACATGTATTTAAATTTTCTTCTTTGAATGTATTCTATCTGTTATATAGACATCACACTCACAAATTATGTTTATGTTTACATTATTGTTTTAGTTTGTTTAACAAAATTCTAAACTGCAATAATAAACAAATATAAAACTCCTCCCTCAGCCTTTTCTAGAAATCGCTTTCATGCATGTCAATTAGAATTAGAAGATACAATTGAGGGAATTTAAATATTATACATCTAAGATGGACAAAAACAAAAAGATGAAAAAAAAATGTAGAAAAAGACAAACACCACAGGGATAACTCAAAATTGAGCAACAAGGACACCTCCAAAATAATGTATGTCATAGTTTCTATTATGCTTTTACTTTAAAAATACACTTTCAATAGGTATTGATTTTCTTCCAACTTAAAAGGAAGTAGGATCCCATGTACATGTACATGTATAATATCAACATGACAACACATATTAATGGATAAAGAGAATGACACACAAGCTAAAGTTCACTTTCCTTTTTGTGTCAGATTAATGTTTATAAAACACCATAATTATCTACATTGTACATGTACAAATAACAATGTATAATATCATAATTATAGTAATGTCCTGGTGATGAGGTTAATATAAATAGCATACATTGTAGAAACTCTCATTTCTATTCCAGATCTAAACAATTAATTCTTTACTAGGCAAGAGCTTCATACAAATTTGTATACATTGTAAATATAGCTGATTTTTAAAATCAATCCATCAGGAGTCGGTTTCACAAAAAACTTACGACTAAGATTGATCATAAGTATACTGAATTGTTCATGACTTACAATCAATCTTAGTCGTAAGTTTATTTGTGAAACTGACTTCAGAAGCTATTGCTATTTTGTTAAACTTGATTCTATTTTTTTAACAACAAAATATGTTTTGACTACAACATGTACAGATGGACAGTGCATTTCTGTATACATGTATAATTAATGACAATAGCCCTTAATTTACAAAAGCCAGAAATTTACTCTGAAATTAAATGTTGCTTAATGGTTTTAACTGCATACAGAGCAATAATTTTCTTTAATGCTTACTAACATTATCAAATTGTAAGAAAAAAATAAACCTTTTAAAGGTTATATATATAAATGCAGCTTTTCCCTAGAAAAATTGTTCTCATAATTTTTTAATTGTGTTTTTAATTCAACAAATATTAACAATGCAAGCTATTAACATACCAAGTGATTTCATTTTGAAATCACTTGATTAAGTAACGTTGTCCATAAGGTCCGAGGACACAGTTATCGTCCTTAGATTTTCGTTGTCTACAAATATAGTCCCTAGTGTGGACAGTGTATAACTTGCAAATTTTGTTCATACACTTTCCAAATTTATTTCTTTATATTTTATGCATGAAATATTAAGTAAAGGGATGAAATTACATGTTAAAAAATTTGGGTGCTGAATCTTTATGTTAAGTAGTGATTTGGTCCAGTTCAAAAGGTCAAAACTAGTATGCCTGAAGCTGTCAAACTGAATTTTAGACCCCTTAACATAGAATTGTCAATATTTTGAGTTAGAGCTGGTAGACTTTTCTGTAATTTTGATATTATTTGTCCCAATAGTAGTACACTACACTGTAAAAATCTTTTGAGATAGAGCAGGTGCATTTTTTAATTTGAATTTATTGTCTAAAAGAAATGCACTCTGAAATAACTGTGTTCTCGGGCCTAAGAGATGAATTCAGGAAATCAAGATTCTGTACTTTGGCAACTTCCTGAATGGTTTGCTGATTTCAATTTGTCAAACTCAATAAAAGTAAAGGATTTAAATCTTTACTTGAAAGAAATTCTGTTAAAATGTCCCATTTTGGCATTATACTGCTAAAATAAGCATTTTATAGCAGTTTCCATTTTATGCCTAAGAGGCATGCTGACTTTCTATCTGACAGCTTTTATGCTTTGATATTTGTGTTTCTATGATTAATTCAAATTCTTTTAACCATTTGTGAACTCTGAATGTAGAGAAAAGTAGATTATCACAGAAAAATGTGCAAAATGTGTTCTAATTAGAAACTGGTCGAACGGCCTGTTTGATGTATGTGAAATGTGAAGAGCTTTGTACATATAATTTGTAGTCCATCATAAATATTTCACTAAATCTGTAAAAAAGCACTTGACAATGATCTGTGCACCTTATCCATTTCATATACTACCTTTATTTTCTTCTGTAGGATAGCATGTGGTTCAAATATATGCCAGTTAAGACTAAAACTACATGCAAGTTTTCCATCGAAAAGTGAAAAACTGTGCATCAGACCATACTGTCTGCCAAAAGTTGAATGCAAGAGTCCTTTTGCAATTAGACTTCTTGTATCATGACATCTTAGCATAGAAATGAGCAAAAAGTAACAAATTTCCATTTCTTAAAGCTTCTGTATGCATTTTATATGTAAATATGTGCTACGGCCTAAATTGACTCTAAATAATGTTCAGTCTTGTATGACCTAAGTAGTAAGACCATTTTATACACATGTGGTATGCTTTTGTAACTTTTCTTTCTATTTAAAGTACATTTAACATATATGGAGGAATAATTTATGGTAAAAACTTCAAAACTTCAAATTGGTTGGAAAAATGCATGTTTATGTAAGGCTCCCTTAATTCGAAAATCTCAATTTTCAGGCACAGGCTCATATAAATTTGACTTTTGAATAATTGTAATAAATCTGATAAATCAAATGAGTGTTCAGTTGCTTTTAATACCTAATATATTATATCTAAGAGCATTTAAAAGCAAATTTTTGCAATATTTAAATTTTAAAGCCCAAATCTTGATAGTTAATTTTGATTTAAACGTCAAAATGAAACATCCAAATTTCAATATTAAAATAGCCATAGTTTCTATGATAAATATCCTATGGCCATGAAACTTGGCCAACTATCTTATAATTCCTAAGCTTAGGTCATGCAAAGTTTTATTAGAATTGGTCAAGTCTTTCTATACTATTAGGTCCGAGGACACAGTTATCGTCCTTAGATTTTCGTTGTCTACAAATATAGTCCCTAGTGTGGACAGTGAATAACTTGCAAATTCTGTTCATACACTTTCCAAATTTATTTCTTTATATTTTATGCATGAAATATTAAGTAAAGGGATGAAATTACATGTTAAAAAATTTGGGTGCTGAATCTTTATGTTAAGTAGTGATTTGGTCCAGTTCAAAAGGTCAAAACTAGTATGCCTGAAGCTGTCAAACTGAATTTTAGACCCTTTAACATAGAATTGTCAATATTTTGAGTTAGAGCTGGTAGACTTTTCTATAATTTTGATATTATTTGTCCCAATAGTAGTACACTACACTGTAAAAATCTTTTGAGATAGAGCAGGTGCGATTTTTTAATTTGAATTTATTGTCTAAAAGAAATGCACTACGAAATAACTGTGTTCTCGGCCATAACTGTTACAAATGGAGTTATCTACCTTTACATTAAGTCTGAAATCCCTAAAATGAGTAGTAAATTTATAGAACTAAAACACAGGCACTTGTCTCTGAAAAAAAATAAATTAGTTACATGTATATACTTACAATATTTTTTTCAGAGACAAATGCGCATGCCTTTGTACTATAAAACATATGATTATATATTTTGTTACATTTTCTCCCAGATTCAAAGTAAGATTCAAAGTATAACTGTGCTGTTTTTAAAAATATAACAGACTGAGATAAAAATATCAACAGAGCAAATTAACTCTTATATCATAAATGATAAACATTTTTAGTGTTATCTGAATCTAAAATAACTTGTTTGATTAGTACATGTACATATATATGGTAATTTTCTGCTTAGAAATCACTTCTTTAAGTAGCATTATCCCAGCTGACCCCTGGCATGCATGTTCAACACCTAAGAACACTTAACTTTTTATTGAGAACATTACTTTTTTATTGCATAATCTCAAAGTTTAAATATTAATGTTTTCAGGAAAATTACAACTTTGCCTCAGAAATCAGATACACTCAGTTTGAGTCGGAGGGCGACATAAACTTCAGCCTGAAGCTTCTCTAGAGCAAAGTGGGGAGTCCTTAGGGCGACTTATAATCGCTCACTTCGCCTGGTGTGGTGACCCCTGAGTTTCCCTAAACTATCTTTCTAAGCATTAACAACGGCTTTATATTCAAGATGTTAGGACTGTGTAGATTATCGATAAACACACCTAATTGGTGACCTTCTGTTGTTGTCTGTTCTGTGGTCGGGTTGTTGTCTCTTTGACACATTCCCCATTTCCATTCTCAATTTTACAAGTAAGTACATTAGTGTTTCATAAATATATATGTTTGTACATGTATCTGTGGACCACAGAAGCAAAGGTAACAAATCTTAATTTAAATAACTAAAAAAATAACATCAAATGATAGCAGGGTTAATGTTATCTGATATGAATTATTTTTACAACTACATGTAGAAAGTTTTTTCGCAAATTTGATACCATAAAGTTGATACATGTACATGTATGTAACATGACTGATCACTTGAATTTTGAAAAGTTGAGATGAAATAAATTCCAAGCTAATCTGCTTATATCAATGGATACTAGCAAATATTGTGATATATATAACAATCATCATGATCATGATAAATATGATAAAACAGAACTGACTGTCAAATAAAAATTTAATTGATAGTACATGTATAAAATAAGGAGATGTGGTACAAAATTGTTTAATTGCCCATGAGATTTCTTATATATCAACCAGAATCTTAATAATATGGATGAAAGCAGCTATAGGTCACTGTATGGCCTTCAATAATGTGCAAAATCCATACCATATGGCCTTAGATATTAAATGTGCACAATCAATAAAGTATAATCTGCTATAAAAGGCCCTGACATGACAAAATGTGAATCAAGTAAGAAATGTTTGGAGTGGGACATGTAAAAAGTCTATGCATTAACCATATATGTAGCTCCATAAAGAGGGGGATCCTCCTGAATTCACCTCTGTTAAACATGTTTATGTTATGAACACTCATCAATCCTCCCTAAAATCTGAAACAGTTGTGAAACAGCACAACATAAGAACTGTAAAAATTAGTTGGAAATGGCTTGACTCATGTACAATTTGTATTATTTCATTCTATTTCATTAAATCATAAGTCAGTGTGTGTTATGTTAATGAAACAAGAGTAAAATCACTGAAAGGTCGTCGGCAATATTTTAAAAGTCTTTTTAAAAGATTTTAACAGGTATCCAAAAACTTAACACAGAGAATTACATGTAGGTATATGTACATTTTTGTACATATACAAGTAATCAGACAAACTTCAAAGCTGATCAATGAACCCTGGGAATGTCATTACATGCAACCTTTTAACAGACTTGTCTCTTCCATGACAAAGATTTTCTACTTTTCCTGTACACACATGGTTGAGAAAAACACTTGTCCAAATTTTAAAAACTTCAGCAATTTGATCAAGTGCAGTAACTGAGAATCTGATCTAATCATGAAAACTTAATGATGAACATTATGAGGCATAAACATGAAAATGGGCAGATGATATCTGATGGAAACTTAATGATGAACATTATGAGGCATAAACAGGGGCGTAGCTACCTTCATAATGAAGTGGAATCACAAACTAAAGGGCGAGGGGTCTGGGGGCTGCCTAAGGCCCCCCAGTAGGTCCAGGGCAAAGCCCTGGTAGGGGGTCAGGGGGGGGCGAAGCCCCCCGGAAGATCCGCATTTATAGCGTTTCAAAACAATCACAACCGTAATAAAACTTGTACATTTTTGTTGTGGTTTTTTGGTCAACTATTTGTTCAACTTCGAGTCGAATGAAGACTAAACATTGTCGTTTGTGTTTTTTGTACGCCGTGAGAGCTTTTAAAATCATGGAGATTTGTTCCATATGCTAGTATTTGTAATTTGTATTGAGCAAAGTAGATGTATAAAAAAAAAAACAATAAACAAAACACGATACTATATGTGGAGTTTCTGTTAGAAGAAACATCTTTGGATACCAAATACTTGGTGGACACATTCTCCAATATTTTGCTGAACATATGGATTTAGATGTTTAACAAGAATGTGTCCCCAGTACACGGATACCCCATCCGCACTATCATTTTCTATGTTCAGTGGACCGTGAAAATGGGGGAAAATCTCTAATTTGGCATTAAAATTAGAAAGATCATATCACAGGGAACATGTATTCTAAGTTTCAAGTTGATTGGACTTCAACTTCATCAAAAACTACCTCGACCAAAAACTTTAACCTGAAGCAGGACGAACGGACGAATGGACGGACGGATGAACAGACGAACAAACAAACAGACGGACTGACGCACAGACCAGAAAACATAATGCCCATAAATGGGGCGTAAAAATTCTGTGGGTAAACTCTACAAAAGATAGATAGGAATTTCTAATTTTACGCAGTTAGGAATTCTCGAAGTTGAAATTAATGATTTTTTTCAGAGGGAATGGTACTTTGATCACGATCTTTTCATGATCTGCGTTTGTTAATTATCCAGCTACATGATTAACAAATACATGTGCATTCGACCAGTTGTATGGCAATATCTAGATGATAACAGTGAAGATACGTGTATTAAAAGTTTGGTGTTTCTTACGAACAAAAATCAGCAGTTTAGTGTCTGACTCGGACAGAAAATTCATTGTAAAATTGAATTACCAAAAAGTCCAGTAAAACGAGTTAGAATTAACAATTTATTTAAATGCTTTTACAATCAACTTTTCGTCGGTCCATATAGAAACGAATTCGAATTATCGAATCTATATACAAGATGTTTTTTTGTAAAATAAATAGAAACGTAATAAATGTACTGGAAAATGTGTACTTTCTTTATAATAACAGCAGTTCCAACTTCTCTTCTATTAGTTTACGGAAACTATTGATTGATCAAATGGTTATTAATGTCCAGTAGCAAATATTACATCCACACCAGGACGGGAATACGTTTACGTGTTGTGAAAATGAAGAATTCGTGTTGTCAAGACCTACATACTTGGTCAATTTTGAACTAGTTCACAAGGTAACAGTCATTATTCTCGGATCGATATGAGCTGAAAAGTCTTTGTTCTAGTAAGATGTGTGTTTTGAGGCAAAGCGGAAAATAATAATTTTCAAGTTTTTTGTTAACCCTAAAGGGATTATGTTTTTTTTTTGCACTCAAGGCGAGTATACGTTATGGGTGTGGTACCGACAACTATGTAGCTGTTTTTTTTTTCTAAACAATGTCCGTAATATAAAAAGTTCCGCCATGTCTACACCAGTTGTATGTATTTATCGTACACATACATTTCTTACAGGATTAAAAATTTCGCTGCATGTGTATTCCTCTTGTTCTTATTCTTTGTGTAGTTTTTAAAATGCATACATAGAAAGACTAATTCCTATAAGTTAACTTTGTCCCCTCTCTCTCTCTCTCTCTCTCTCTCTCTCTGTCTCTCTCTCTCTCTCTGTTTTTTTTTGGTGAAAACGACGTGGATGCACGTGCTGTCATGCCTCCGGGTAGCTACGCCCCTGATAAACATGAAAATGGGCAGATGATATCTAATGGAAACTTAAAGATGAACATAATGAGGCTTAAACATGAAGATGGGCAGAAGATATCTAATAATAAAATGCTCCATGAGGGCGCAGCTTGATCGACCGCAGAGGTCGAACCCTGAATAGTTGGGGCAAGTATGGACACAACATTCAAGCTTGATACAGCTCTGAATTTGGATTGTGATTAAATATTTGACACAGCATAGGTTTCTGACACAGAATGAATGTGGTCTAAGAACTTAAAAATTTTAAATTGGACATTCACCTATTATGGTCCAATATCCAAAATCTAAATACATGGTTAGATTCAGCATATCAAAGAACCCCAAGAGTTCAATTTTGATGAAATCAAACAAAGTTTAATTTTGGACCCTTTTGACCTCAATGTGGAGTTGATAACGGGCCCAAATATCAAAATCTAAATACATGGTTAGATTCAGCATATCAAAGAACCCCATATATTCAATTTTGTTGAAATCAAACAAAGTTTAATTTTGGACCCGATTTGGACCAACTTGAAAACTGGGCCCATAATCAAAATCTAAATACATGTTTAGATTCAGCATATCAAAGAACCCTATGAATTCAATTTTTGTTAAAATCAAACTAAGTTTAATTTTGGACCCTTTGGACCTTAATGTAGACCAATTTGAAAATGGGACCAAAATTAAGAATCTAAATACACGGTTAGATTCGCATATCAAAGAACCCCAATAATTCAATTTTGATGAAATCAAACAAAGTTTAATTTTGGACCCTTTTGACCTCAATGTGGAAAAAATTGATAACGGGCCCAAAAATCAAAAATCTAAATACATGGTTAGATTCAGCATATCAAAGAACCCCATATATTCAATTTTGTTGAAATCAAACAAAGTTTAATTTTGGACCCGATTTGGACCAACTTGAAAACTGGGCCCATAATCAAAATCTAACTACATGTTTAGATTCAGCATATCAAAGAACCCTAAGAATTCAATTTTGTTAAAATCAAACTAAGTTTAATTTTGGACCCTTTGGACCTTAATGTAGACCAATTTGAAAACGGGACCAAAAATTAAGAATCTAAATACACGGTTAGATTCGGCATATCAAAGAACCCCAATAATTCAATTTTTGATGAAATCAAACAAAGTTTAATTTTGGACCCTTTGGACCTCAATGTGGACCAATTTAAAAACAGGGCCCAAAATAAAAAAACTTAATACACGATTAGATTCAGCATATTAAAGAACCCCAAGAGTTCAAGAATAAAACCCCACTGAAATTGGTCAAGAAATAAGCAATTTATACAAAGTATCTTCTTTTGCACAATACTGTGCAATTGAATATTTCTTGCAATTGCGCAATACTGTGCAATTGAATATTTCTTGCTATTGTGCAATACTGTACAATTGACAATTTCTTGCTATTGTGCAATATTGTGCTATTGGATATTTCTTGCTATTCGCAATACTGTGCAATTGAAGATTTCTTGCTATGCGCAAAACTGTGCAATTGAAGATTTCTTGCTATTGTGCAATACTGTGCAATTGAAAATTTCTTGCTATTGTACAATACTTATTATATAATAATTTACACATCCTGTTTGGTGTGTATCTCCTACCATATCATTATTATTTGCTTTTAAATATAAATCAGAAATAACCAACTTAAAATGGAAAATTTTAAAAAAAAAAAAAGGAAAAAAAAAAAAAAGGAAAAAAAATCCCTCCCCAAATTTTTGAACCCCTTATGATTCATCACCCCAAACTCAATCCCAGCCTTCCTTTAAATATGGTAGCTTGCAGTACAATTTCAGAGATCCATACACTTGAACACAAGTTATTGTCTGAAACTAGAAAATGTGTTTTTGGCCCTTTTGGCCCCAAATTCCTAAACATCTAGGCAATTGCCCCAAACTCAATTCCAGCTTTCCTTTGTGATATGGAACCTTGTAGTACAATTTCAGAAAGATCCATACACTAACACACAAGTTATTGTCCTGAAACTAGAAAAATGCTTGTTTTTGCCCTTTTGGCCCCTAATTCCTAAAATTTTGAGGTAATTACCCCATCATCAATCCCAGCCTTCCCTTTGTGGTATGGTACCTTGCAGTACAATTTCAGAGAGATCCATACACTTGAACACAAGTTATTGTCTGGAAACTAGAAAATGCTTATTTTGGCCCTTTTGGCCCCTAATTCCTAAACGTTTCAGGCAATTACCCCAAACTGAATTCCAGCTTTCCCTTTGTGATATGGAACCTTGTAGTACAATTTCAGAAAGATCCATACACTTACACACAAGTTAGAGTGCGAAAACCAATGTGTCTTCGGACGACGATTTACGACGACGACGACGCCAACGTCATACCAATATACGACCACAAAAATTTTTGCGGTCGTATAAAACAATAAACAAAACATAATACTATATGTGGAGTTTCTGTTAGAATAAACATCTTTGGATACCAAATACTTGGTGGACACATTCTCCAATATTTTGCTGAACATATGGATTTAGATGTTTAACAAGAATGTGTCCCAGTACACGGATGCCCCATCCGCACTATCATTTTCTATGTTCAGTGGACCGTGAAAATGGGGGAAAATCTCTAATTTGGCATTAAAATTAGAAAGATCATATCACAGGGAACATGTATTCTAAGTTTCAAGTTGATTGGACTTCAACTTCATCAAAAACTACCTCGACCAAAAACTTTAACCTGAAGCAGGACGAACGGACGAATGGACGGACGGATGAACAGACGAACAAACAAACGGACGGACTGACGCACAGACCAGAAAACATAATGCCCATAAATGGGGCGTAAAAATTCTGTGGGTAAACTCTACAAAAGATAGATAGGAATTTCTAATTTTACGCAGTTAGGAATTCTCGAAGTTGAAATTAATGATTTTTTTCAGAGGGAATGGTACTTTGATCACGATCTTTTCATGATCTGCGTTTGTTAATTATCCAGCTACATGATTAACAAATACATGTGCATTCAACCAGTTGTACGGCAATATCTAGATGATAACAGTGAAGATACGTGTATTAAAAGTTTGGTGTTTCTTACGAACAAAAATCAGCAGTTTAGTGTCCGACTCGGACAGAAAATTCATTGTAAAATTGAATTACCAAAAGTCCAGTAAAACGAGTTAGAATTAACAATTTATTTAAATGCTTTTACAATCAACTATTCGTCAGTCCATATAGAAACGACTTCAATTATCGAATCTATATACAAGATGATTTTGTAAAATAAATAATAAAATGCTCCACAGGGCGCAGCTTGATACGACCGCAGAGGTCGAACCCTGAACAGTTGGGGCAAGTATGGACACAACATTCAAGCTTGATACAGCTCTGAATTTGGATTGTGATTAAATATTTGACACAGCATAGGTTTCTGACACAGAATGAATGTGGTCTAAGAACTTAAAAATTTTAAATTGGACATTCACCTATTATGGTCCAATATCCAAAATCTAAATACATGGTTAGATTCAGCATATCAAAGAACCCCATATATTCAATTTTTGTTGAAATCAAACAAAGTTTAATTTTGGACCACGATTTGGACCAACTTGAAAACTGGGCCCATAATCAAAAATCTAAATACATGTTTAGATTCAGCATATCAAAGAACCCTAAGAATTCAATTTTTGTTAAAATCAAACTAAGTTTAATTTTGGACCCCGATTTGGACCAACTTGAAAACTGGGCCCATAATCAAAAATCTAAATACATGTTTAGATTCAGCATATCAAAGAACCCTAAGAATTCAATTTTTGTTAAAATCAAACTAAGTTTAATTTTGGACCCTTTGGACCTCAATGTGGACCAATTTAAAACGGGCCCAAAATCCAAAAACTTAATACACGGTTAGATTCAGCATATTAAAGAACCCCAAGAATTCAAGAATAAAACCTCATTGAAATTGGTCAAGAAATAAGCAATTTATATGAAGTATCTTCTTTTGCACAATACTGTGCAATTAAATATTTCTTGCTATTGCGCAATACTGTACAATTGACAATTTCTTGCTATTGTGCAATATTGTGCTATTGGATATTTCTTGCTATTGCAATACTGTGCAATTGAAGATTTCTTGCTATTGTGCAATACTGTGCAATTGAAGATTTCTTGCTATTGTGCAATACTGTGCAATTGAAAATTTCTTGCTATTGCACAATACTTATTATATAATAATTTACACATCCTGTTTGGTGTGTATCTCCTACCATATCATTATTATTTGCTTTTAAATATAAATCAGAAATAACCAACTTAAAATGGAAAATTTTAAAAAAAAAAAAAAGGAAAAAAAAAATCCCCTCCAAATTTTTGAACCCCTTATGATACATCACCCCAAACTCAATCCCAGCCTTCCTTTGTGGTATGGTACCTTGCAGTACAATTTCAGAGAGATCCATACACTTGAACACAAGTTATTGTCTGAAACTAGAAAATGTGTTTTTGGCCCTTTTGGCCCCAATTCCTAAATATTTCGGGCAATTACCCCAAACTCAATTCCTGCTTTACCTTTGTGATATGAAACCTTGTAGTACAATTTCAGAAATATCCAAATACTTATACACAAGTTATTGTCATGAAACTAGAAAAATGCTTGTTTTTGCCCTAATTCCTAAAATTTTGAGGCAATTACCCCAAAATCAATTCCAGCCTTCCTTTGTGATATGGAACCTTGTGGTACAATGTCAGAGAGATCCATACACTTACACACAAGTTATTGTCTGGAAGTTACAAAATGCTTTTTGGCCCCTTTTGGCCCCTAATTCCTTAACTGTTGGTACCATAACCCCAAAATCAATCCCAACCTTCCTTTTGTGGTATTGAACCTTATGGTAAAATTTCATAGAGATCCATTCACTTAAACTAAAGTTAGAGTGCGAAAACCAATGTGTCTTCGGACGACGACGACGACACCAACATCATATATACCAATATACGACCGCAAAATTTTTGCAGTCGTATAAAACTCATATTAATGTTGAACATTATGAGTTATTAACATGAAAATTGGTAGATGATGAACAATTAAGTTACAATTATTCTTAAACCAAATGTACTTCACCTAATTCTGAATTATTCCTACAGTAACTGAGAAAATGACTTAATCATGAAAACTCCACATTATGATCCCTGAAAATGAGGAAATGGTTAAATGTCAGAAGAACAGGCATGTTCATTTTACAATACAATGTAAATATACAGCCAAGTTCAAGTAATTCACCTGTTATGAACTACTAACATTTGTAATCTGGAAAATTTAACGTTGACCAATGAACCATGAAAAAAAGGTCAAGGTCTGACAATTGTCAACTATATTTGTTCCACCTAGCAAAACTTCCCCTGGAAACTTTATTATAAACAATGCTATAATATCTGTTCGTGTGGGAACAAATATTCTATACCTTTATTCCGTTAATAATATTCCATAATATTTCTTCCATTCGGAAATCATATTATGAGGAACTTATATTTCAAGTCTTATATCTTGTCAGACAATGTCAGACATGTCAGATGGACATGTAAATACACCTGCTTGGCCTATTTCTTGTTGTAATTGAGAAACTAACAGCAGTGATGTTTAATAAACATAATTTAAATGTACATGTATGTTTTACTGGTAAATCATTAATTCAAATTCAAAGGATTTTGTTTCCAAAAATTACTTGGAAACCTCTACTAAATTAATTCTTTCATAAATATAAAGATATGGTTTGGAAGTTTGGCTGTACAAATGTACCTGTAGCATGGTAGAAAACTTATTACAAATGGGATATCACATTCTTATTTTAATGATGATGTTGTTTAAAAAGCCCTTTACTATATAAGGCTTAAATTTACATACAGTCCATGTTACATGTACAATGTATCTTCCAACATTGACACTTTGAATACACTTACATGTACTTTTAAAGTTTATCAATCAAATGCTGAAAAAGACCTTTGAATATTGTTTTGATCAGTATTAACATTGATTTTGTTATCAAATTAAAACATACATCTACATTGTACATGTAACTAAATGTTATTATCAAATTAAAACACAACTAAATGTAAAATTCCTATATACATGTACATTTTTTGAACATGTAGTATGAACAATTACAGTCCTACATGTACATGTACTTCCTGTCGATTCTTATGTTATGGCATTGCGCAAGGTCATGCTTTTTTTCTGACTGTTTATGATCTCTTTACAATCATCCATTAATTGGATGTGTAATGAAAAGAAAAATGTTCATTCAAATCATTCAATGCTTGTAAATATCTCATGTCCTTGTTCATTCTCAGAAAAGCATCCTGTTTTATTAAACATAAATTGATATAAACAAGTTGGTCATTTTCATACTTACACCATTCATGCTCGTCCATAATTGTCATGATTGTTAACACATTTTTATCATAATACATAATTTAACTTCTGAAAGTCAGGAACAAGAAATGCCTTGTTGATGATCATCATGTCTGAGCGCTGACTGTTAATAATTGAAATTTAAGCAGTTCTTGAACTAATGAAAACAATTTCCCTTTAACATGTTTAATGTCTTACAATTCTTACATCATTGTTTTAACTCATTCCTAGCTGACTTGTTTATTTAAAAAAACCAATTTCATTATTAATCCATCAAAAACAATAACTACAACAATCAGTGAGACTAAAGTCATCGTAATCATATCTAATCAGCATTCTAAATTACAAAACTTTGAATTTTTCAAATACTAAGGCTTTTCCACCTCAGAAATATATTACCTTAGCTGTATTTGGCAAAACTTTTAGGAATTTTGGGTCCTCAATGCTCTTCAACTTCGTACTTTATTTGGCCTTATTAACTTTTTTGATTCGAGCATCACTGATGAGTCTTTTGTAGACAAAACGTGTGTCTGGCATACAAAGTTTCAATCTTGGTATCTATAATGAGTTTATTTACAATCAACAGTCATTAAAAGTAATTCTGAATAAAAACAAATGTAACAATGAAGCCAATTAGCCTGATTAATGCTCCAAAACAAAAACCTTTTTTTTTTCATTTCAATGTTTATTCATGAATTTGGAGATATTTACCATTTAAATATCTGAATAAGATTACAAAACTTTAAATTAAACCATTAATTTTATTTTTTTATAAAAATTAGGGCGAACGGACCCTGGGCGAACAGACTCAGGGCGAACATGTAATTAGGCGAACAGACCTGTATGGACGATACATCCTATGGACGACATGGCTGTATGGATGATACATCCTATGGACATCGCGTCCTGCATCGATTAAAACTGTATGTTTTAATTTTTGTACTTGTACTAGTAGTGAAAACTTTAGCTCACAAGTGCATGTACATTTTTGTTATAAAACGAAGATCAGATCAACATGTATAATAAATGATTTATATTCTTGACTGGTTCAAATCAGAGATAATTACCTTTGCCAACCTTGCCCTTTTGATGAGGTCATTTAGTTTCCGTAAAGCTGCATTTTTTGGTAGGCTCTGTAAATCATTAAACAGGTCTTGTTCTTCAAGTTCAAATAATTTCCTATTCATATCAAAGTGTAAAGGCTGGTCCCAGAAAGAACCTATGTATACTCTTGCAACTTCAGGTGTGTTCAAAACTTTTCCAAGGGACCACATTAATGCACCATAAACTCTCATCAATTGTTGATGATCCACCATGTCTGCTTTGTTCAAAATTATTCTGATTTTGTCATCATATCCCTTAACTGCATCAATTGCTCTTTTAAATTCGTCTGAAATATCCAGTTTGTGTGCATCGAAAAGAAGCAATATTCTGTCCACTCTTTCTGCAAACCATTCCAAGACACCAGCAAAATCATATCCACGGTCAAGTCTCTGTTTTTCTCCAGACAAAATACCTGGGGTGTCTACAATTGTTAAACTATCAACAACTGGATTATTTAATGTTGAACACTGAAATCGATTTAGAAATGCATTTCCAAATTTTGTGAGTGGTTTGAATTGCTTTTTACTATCAACAACAAGGGCGTTACCAGGAACAATTCCATCTTGATCTCCACTCATAACGGCTATGAACCGATCTGTTGTCGGCTCTGGACCTATTCGTATTCCCGGAAAATCTTGCTCTAGGAGGAATCTTATAAAGGTTGTCTTGCCAGTTGAATATTGGCCGATGAGCAGTATCATTGGTTTAGCGTCAAAATCTGGATCATCAAGTTGGGGGGAGTGAAAGTCATGAAACTTATAATGTTCCTCTAAAGGTAATAGTTTTGTTCTGTAAATAGCTTTAAGGCCATTGGCAACAGTATCGAACACCTCCGGTTCCTTCCGCTTGTTATTCCCGTCAAGCCACCTCTTCATCTTGAAATACTAAATAACTTTCACTTCTGAAGTCGATTTATTTCAGACGTGACATACACTGCGGAAGTGATCGAATATCATTATGTGCGCTTGCTCAATTCATAATCCGGAAATAAACTGTATCTACATCTATATCTGTAATATAATTTCTGCCAATGTAGGCACACCTCTTCCGAGTAGTTTATTTCACAATATGAATAAAAATATCTTCCACCATTATCTTCCACCTTTATCACTATACACTATTAACATTCTTGACGATAAAATTGGGCAACTGCAACACCACTTTAAATACTTTAAAATCTAAAATATCTATCTAAAGATATCACTGTTTAAGAGTAGACAACCATTAATCACTTAAGAGTTTATATAAAGTTATTATCTACCTTTTCTTCTTTTTCTTTATATCATCTAATTGCAACAGTCTATACCTTTCACAATGGAGATTGTAACATAATCGTCTACATTTTGGATCTATAATTTTCTGTATCACTTTAAAAGCTTTTCATTTCTTAACATCAAGGAAGCCACCCCATTTTCGCTCCAGAACGCCATTTTGTTGTAATCAACTTAAAGAAACGGAAAAATTAGGAAAACTAATGCATAAACCACTACGAAATTTACTCAATACACGAAGAAATCATATATCTATCAGAAAATATAAATTTTATCACTCATCTCCGTTTTTGAGGAAGAAGTATAAAAATAGAAAATGATGTTAGGACCGCCCAATAGGCGGGATAGGGTGAGGTCACTTCGGTCAATATGCAAATTCATTCTATGGAGCCGTGTATTCTTATTGCAATCGTAAAAGTTATTAATTATACCAGAACCATTTTAAACTTCTTATTTCAAGCATAACATTTGATAAATATGGATTGTAATACTTAGGCAGCAACCATTTGATTTTCTGGGGGCTATGGATTTTTCCCGGACAAACTTTTTTTCGCCTTAAGCGAAAAACAATCTATTTTTTGGCGACAAGTCGAAAACAATTTTTTCTTTCAATTTTAGCATTACATATAGTGGCAGCTGAGGGTGAAACAAACAATTTTTTTCTCAGGGTCAAAACAAATTATTTTTCTCCAAAACTGAAACAAACTTTTTTCCAAAAATCCATAGCCCCCAGAAAATCAAATGGTTGCTGCCTTACATATCGTATGTCTATTTGTTTAGTTGAGGCAAATGTCCGCCATTAATGAAGGCACGTTGAGCATCTTCCTGATGCATCACGGGTAATCACACAAAATCTCGCGCTGCATAAGACATTATACTACAGTCTATGCAAAGTCCACGAGATTCCAATCCTTCTTACTATACAAATCCTTGTTAACATTGACAAGTAAACAAATGGATCTATAATCAGTTGTAAAATGTCAAAGTATTCATCTCTCATATCAAAATAGCCAACTCTTCACTACAGGAGTTAATTAAATCTTCCAAAATCGGTTTTCTTATATCTTCCAGACTTTTACACGTTAATAAAAATGTGGTAAAGTTTCTTCTGTTTCATTACACAATTTACATATAGACAGTTCTGAATTATTTGTATACTTGGCTCTAACTGCTTGTAGAATGTAACTTCCAGTAGCTATTTTCAATTTTGTAAGAATTCTAATAATTTCCTTGCATTCATAGAGTTTGTTTTAGCAATAGGATGACAACGTCCTGGTGTATATATCAATGATAAATATTTTAAACTGGTATAAAGTTTTGCTTGATTCAGTATCTTCTCAGTCCAGAATTTTAGAACTTTGGAAGTTATTTCACTTTTCCATTGGTATTTAGAAATTGGATTGACTAAATATTGTACTGGATCATTCAGTTCATATTTCAAAATATTTTTCTCAGTAAACTAAACCAACTATTACTATTAATAGATTTTACATTTAATTGCCTTTCCGCTAGTTGCCATTCAATAGAACTTTTCTCTTGTCTAGTAATATTTCCATAAAGGTTAAAATTTTAACATCTATTTGAGCTTCTACTGGTAACATCCCAGAAATTATATATATAACAGGATCAGCTACTGTTTTGGTAAAGATAACAATTGTTTCAAAATTTTTTAAAACTGGATATTTAAGGTTTCTAAACATCTTCCTCTTGGAATTACTATTTCCAATCCATATAACATTATTGGTATTATATAAGTATTCATAATTGACATTGAGGTTTGTGGATCTAATCCATTTTCTCCATAAAGTCCAACCCCCATTAAACTATAAAGTGTCCTTCTTGCTTTCTTTAAATTCTCATCTATTGTTGCTTTACATGAATCATCGTCTGTACGACAAATTCCTATATGTGTTGCTTTCTTAGAAGTTGGAAGAGTCGCTTTACCTAGAGTCCAAAAATTTGCATTTACTTTCTCATGGTGACGTGATTTAGACTGTATAACACAACTTTT
This sequence comes from Mytilus coruscus, assembly GCA_017311375.1. NCBI lineage: Eukaryota > Metazoa > Mollusca > Bivalvia > Mytilida > Mytilidae > Mytilus > Mytilus coruscus. Next base: position 77,276,293 of record CM029599.1, on the reverse strand, counting down.
TGCTGGTTGTAGTAAGTATGCCTCACGTTTACTAAAATCAAAGGCCATATTAATTAAAATTTGCGTTTAATACAGACAATTGCTAAGTATGGCTAAATCATCTGCGCAAGTAGGAGAACAACAAGAAATTGATCCAATTTTCCTCCATATCCTGAATCATTTAAAATGTCTAAAAGTGTATTTATATAGATTTTGTACAAGTCTGCACTAAGAGTCCCACCTTGTCTTACGCCTTGCTCTATACTAAAAGTGTCTGATATGTGGTTATTCCATTTTACACAGAAAACAGCATTTTTATATAAATTATCAATAATCAAAATAGATTGTTCTGGAATTTTCATTTGATATAATCTTCTTATAAGCCCTGCATGTTTTACTGCATCAAATGCTGACTTTGCATCACTGAAGCATAGTAATTATTGTTTGATCATTTAACTCATCACATTCTTTATGAAATTCTTCTATAATAAAAGAGCAGTTTAATGGAGCTATTCTTCTAGTAAAACCACGTTGTAAAGGATTTTATATTTTATAATGTCAGGATTAGTTCTGATCTTTAAAACAGCCTCAATGAGTTTGGATAATGATGGAGTAATCGTTATTCCACGATAATTTTTACTGTCTTTACAACTTCCCTTATTCTTAAAAAGCGGAATTACTATCCCTAATTTCTGTTCATCTGGTATATAACAAAGTCTAAAAGTACTATCTAGAAGTTCTTTAAGATGATAAATAAGAGATTGTCCACCATATAATAAATTTTCAGTTGAGATTCCAAATAGATCTGGTGATTTATTTAAATTTAATAACTTCAAAGCTTCTTCTATTTCATTTTAGTAATACTTTGGTGCTGAAACATAGCTCTACAAATGTCAATTACATCAATATATTCTTGTTCGATCGTTTGTTGATACTTGTAGTCAAAATGTTCATGAATAGAATTTTTCGTTAAATTTTCAAAATGGTGTTTCCATCCAATTAGAATGTTGTCTTCTGTACTATACACTGTGTCACCTACAGATAGTTCATCTATATGATTACTTAATCTTCCCCTCTGTTTTTTAATAAGTCTATAAAATAAATTTTTATTTTTGATATTTGCTTCCATTATCTTTTCTCTTTCATCGATTCTATTCATAGCAACTGCCTTGCGACAATGTTTACGTAAATTATAAGTTGTCTCTTTTTTCTGGATATAAAATTCATTCCTGGGATCTTCAGACCGCCCATTAATCTTCCATTGATAAAAAGCTTTTTTTTTCATTGCAATTGCGTCAGAAATTTCTTGGTTCATTACATTTAATTTTGGTTTTCTAAATCTTTTTCGTGGAGCTGGGCAACAACTTTTTGCCGAATTGAAAAGTAAACTGTTCATATTTTGAAAAGCAAGATCCACTTCACATTTATTTTCTAAAGATGATGAAAAGTTATCTAAACCTTTTTCAACTAATGTTTTATATGCGTCTTTATCTATTTTTTTCCATAAAGTTTTACTTGACATTGGTAAAATTTTTGAATTTGAACATTTTGATTTTTCTTTAGCATTGATGATATATTTCACTTTCGCTTTTACTGGATAATGATCAGATACATTAGTAGCCACATTGTCCATTGTTTCCATACAGATGACATTCTCTTTAAAATCTTGTTTAAAAGTAAAAGTCAATAGTTGAGGTTCCTTTACCACTACAATTTACAAAAGTAATTCCATTTTCTTCAGTATATAAACGATTTTCATTCAAAAAATCTAAATATTTGTTTCTTCTCGTATCGGTTTTATTTAAGATATTTTCATTAAAATCGCCACCAATTATAATGGAGTGAGAATCACTGTACCTTTTGAACAATTTCATGTAGTTGATCTATACAATTATAAAATTCTAATGAATCAGATGGTAATCCTTTACATGGTAAATAAACAGAGACCAAAAGTAGCTTTGAAGATCCTAAAAGTTCAACACAGCAAAGTCTATCATTTCCTATATTTAACGGATTAATAAAATTGTCGAGATCTTTTCTCCATAAAATTCCTGTTCCCCCATAACCACGAGGTAAATTGGTTGGATTAATTGGGTCTTTATCATCGACAGCTTTTCCAATTCCACAAATATTTTGATGGAGTTCATTAAGTAAATTCATTTGAAAATTAAACAACCAATGTTCTTGAATTAAAAATATATCTGTAGAGTTCAAAAGTTCATCAAAAAACATACCACACGTTTGTATATTTTTACAATTAAAAGTTAAAATATTGAGTTCTTTCTTTTCATCATTCTCTCTACTTTTATGTTCTAGTTGTTCCATTATGTTGGTTGGACACTGAGGCTTGTTTTCCATAAAAAATCATTTTCATGTATAGGGTTGGCAATTGTTTTACTTTGGAAATATAAATTTTGTCCCAAAAGTTAATAGGTTGATTACTTTGTGAACCACTGGTTAAGGTACAATTTGTCTTTATTTGGTTGTTTAACGCTAATACATCTATAAGATTCGCATGACTAACGGTTTGATTATTGTCCTGCGAAGAATCGCTATAACCCTCATTTTCATTTACATAACTGTCTGTATAATATAAGTTCTGATGATCATAATAATATTGATAATAATTTTGATAACCCCAATTATGTTGCGAATATTGAATTTCTGAGTTACCATTCACATTTTATTGATTTACAAGATTTTGTGTATCCTTTGATTTATCATTATTTCCACAAAGATTGTCAGTTAATTTATCCAATTCATTTTCGATCCTACCCACAATAAATTTTGTGACTTTTTCCTTACTTGTACTAGTAAATCATCACTATTATCCCTATGACTATTTAAATTTCCAGATTCTGATTTTTCATTACGCAAGGAGGAGTTATTTTGATTTTCTTCCAAGATAATAATTTTCTATTCATTGTTTTTATAGTTTGTTCTAACTCTGTATTTCGGCTTCAAGTTGGTGAAGATATTCAATAAGTTTGGTTTCTCTTTAAGTTTTTCATTTACTCTTTTAATTTCAAACTTTCCTCTTTTTTCTTTAATTTTATTTCTAATTGACGTAATTCTTTCTGTTTCAACACACTATTTTCATTTTCCTTATCTTGAGTTTCTTTAGATTTATCAGAAATGCTTTTGTCTACACAAACTGGAGTGGGACGAGGTGATGTAACCTTCTTTACTAAAGTTTCATTATTTAAATGTAAATTTTCAGAATCTTGACATTGTGTTGCTTCACAGCCCAGATACATCTTATTGTCTTTTTCCATACACTGTATGTGATAAGATTGATCACAAACTTCACAGCCTAGACACATCTTATTGTCTTTTCCCATACACTGTATGTGATAAGATTGATCACAAACTTCACAGCCCAGACACATCTTATTGTCTTTTCCCATACACTGTATGTGATAAGATTGATCACAAACTTCACATATTTGTTCATCACTATTTAATAATTCTAAACATAAGGCACAAGTCCTTGAAATTCCTCCAATAAAGAGATTGAGCTAAAGTTACTTCAGGTATTACTTGATCTTTATCACAGTTTTTGTCAATAGTAGGCAAATGTTTTATATATTGTTTTACCAACGTTTCGGTTTCTATTTCATTTTCTTCATTGACCATGTTAACTAAAGGTAAATTGTTACTATTACATAATTGAGCTTCAGTAGGAGCATAGATGATTGATTGATTGATTGTTGGTTGCTTAACGTCCAGTGGCAAATATTTCATGCATATTCAGGACGAGAACAAGTTCACAATAAATACAATAGGTAGGTTCTGTAATAAATTAAGGGATTAAGGTCGGAGAAATTTAGACTGCCACGGGAAATGAGGGTATATTGGATAGGGACAGAAATTTAGCCTTGCAACAGGTCACCTACGGACCCCTCAAAGAGTTGTTGCAGGGTTCTTAACGTGCAAAGAGCGTGGCACTCTCTTTAAACGAGGCATCGGATTTAACGTCCCCATTCTGACCGGACGTGGCTGCAAATTTGTACATCCCGCACAGCCAAACGGACGCCCCACTTTGACGAGGGTTTTACCGCCGGTCGGAGGAAGACCAATGGTGACCATACTTCTATTCCCCAGTCACCCTTGGGAAAGGAGCATAGATGTAATACATGGGTATTACATCTATGGTAGGAGAGTTAACAGATAATACTTGCTTATCATCTATTGAGTCAATGTCACAAAGTGAATATATATAATGGTTTGTGTCTAAATTATTCTCTAAAATGTTAATCATTTCACTTTTAATTTCTCGCAGTGATAATGTATACAATGATTTCCTTTACTACACCAAACACTTCTTGATAAAGATTTTCTTTACATTTTAAACATTCTTCAGGGTTCCTAATATCATTATTACAAGCGTTTGTAACAGTTTTAGATGAATTAATCTTTGTATTCACTACAACTGATGAATTATGAACATTGTTAATTGATGATAATAAAATATCACATTGCTCTTTAATTTTGGTATTGAGATGTTTATAGTCTACAGCATTACTCATCTGCGATGCAATTTTGGAAAGTTCATCTATAAATTTATGACATAAATTGTTTCCCATTTACTTCAATACGACATGTTGTATTAAAAATGTTCACCCTATACAGTTGCTTTGAAGGATTATTAACATCAGCAAATGAAATTGACCTAAACTAAAATACTGGTCAAAGCATGTATTAAATTGTAAAATGCAGCTGACGAAAACTGTATGATTAAATTCCCCTTTTCAACGTTGCTTGAATATCAATATCTCTATTTGCAGCTTCTTTAATTTTATTCAAAGTTCTTTTCTCATTTAAAGGGATAGTAGCTACGATTTTGACAAAATTATGACCAAGTTTTAAAGCTGCTAAAATCAAAGATATGTACTTTAAATTAACAATAAGATTGCTGGAATGTTTATATAAAGTACAGAAGTGTTAATAATTGATAATTAATATCATGTAGCGTGCCTTTTCATCTCATTAATTATGCATCGGGTTTACTTCCCGAACTTTGCCGACACATCTCTACCAAGATATAAATAAATATGAACATGTGCTTTTGTTTTCTTATGTATTTTACAAATTCTTTGATTAAACGTACATATTTGAAACCATTTATCAAATTATGTAAACAACAAAATATACCAAATGCCTGCATATTATTCGAACCAAAGGTTCTCCAACAATGGCGATATTATACACTTGTTTTATATTTGTACGACAAAACAATGCCGATAACGTATACACGTGTTTGTGAATTGAATTGGGGCCTTCATGCAGGGTACACCGGAATAATGGATTCGAAAAGTTCAGAAATGTTTTTTTACATTTCGCAAACCGTCGTAATGTCGACTACTTATATGATGACTTTGTCTGCGTGACAGGTGTTTGAAAATGATTCCAATGACCGATCTCATCGCCTTTATGTATTTTCAATTTACAATAAATTGTCTGCACCTCTTTTTTGTTTCTTTTCTCGCAGACACTGTAAAATTACGTTCCATTTCCGCGATAACATTCCTCTGTTCGACATTTTCCTTCGAGGGACAACTTCACGGTGTAGAATGGTAACGGACTTATCGGGTTTTGTCGGCGTTTCCGCACTAATCGGGTTCGGCAACGGACTTATCGCGTTTTGTTTCCAGACTGTGTGACACAAAATGAGCCAAATAGACGAAAAGAAGTCGTTAGTGTTTATGTTTATACGATCACGGAAGGCATCGATGATCTAAGTTTGCAAAATTTTTCATTTTGCTTCGGTACCACTCTTGGCTTTTCCAAAGAGCTCCCACTAAACAGGACAACCGGCCGAACACAGCTACTAATGTTGTGGTTTCCGTTCAAATACACAGTATATTAGAATGTGGACTTTTGTGCTCCTTTATTCATGCAAAATACATATTAGAACCACTTGTGTGCATTCAAAACAAAAAATATCATATATTAAAGCTTTGGAGCCGGTGAATAACTGTGAGAACCAAAATTATGAACCCATTTAGGCTTGACTCAAGCTAGCGAACAATTGTAGCGAACAATTAGCTAGCGAACAATTAGGAGGTATAACTAAAACCACAATATCACATATGACAATCACGTTTTTCGAGTTAGCGAACAATTACAAATACCTAGCGAACACTTATGAGAATACATACAATCTTAAACAAAAACACAAAAAACTATCTTAGGTTAATTTTGGACATATTTATAGAGATTGTGACGGGCAACGGCTATACAGCTGTTGCAAAGAGACATTTGCGCATCGTTTAAGAAAATCTCCAGAGTGGTTTATGTTCGAGAATCTCAAGTTACGGTTAAAAACGGAAATTGTGAAATTGGCAAAATGAAATTAGGGGTAGGCCAATTTAAGTTAATTTTGTACCCATTTATAGAGATTGTGACGGGCAACGACTTTATAGGTGTTATAGAGAAGACATTTGCGCATCGTTTAAGAAAATCTCTAGAGTGGTTTATGTTCGAAAATCTGAAGTTACTGTTAAAAACGGAAATTGTGAAATTGACAAAATGAGATTAGGGGGTAGACACATTTAAGTTAATTTTGGCTCATTTATAGAGATTGTGACGGGCAACGACTATATAGTTGTTGTAGAGGAGGGATTGGCGCATCGTGTAAAACAATCCCGAGAGTGGTTTATGTTCGAAATTCTGAAGTTACTGTTAAAAATTGAAATTGTCAAACTGTCAAAATGAGATTAGGGGTGGGGTACACCAATTTAAGTTAATTTTGGACCCGTTTATAGAGATTGTGACGCGCAAAGACTATATAGGTGTTGTAGAAGAGATATTTGCGCATCGTTTAAGAAAATCTCCAGAGTGGTTTATGTTCGAAAATCTGAAGTTACGGTTAAAAAACGGAAATTGTGAAATTGGCAAAATGAAATTAGGGGGTAGGCCAATTTAAATTAATTTTGTACCCATTTATAGAGATTGTGACGGGCAACGACTTTATAGGTGTTATAGAGAAGACATTTGCGCTTCGTTTAAGAAAATCTCCAGAGTGGTTTATGTTCGAAAATCTCAAGTTACGGTTAAAAACGGAAATTGTGAAATTGACAACATGAGATTAGGGAGAAGACACATTTAAGTTAATTTTGGACCCATTTATAGAGATTGTGAGGGTCAACGACTATATAGGTGTTGTAGAGAAGACATTGGCGCATCGTGTAAGACAATCCCAAGAGTGGTTTATGTTCGAAAATCTCAAGTTACTGTTAAAAACTGAAATTGTCAAATTCTCAAATGAGATTTAGGGCCGGGGGGGGGGGGCGGGAGACCAATTTGGACATATTTATAGAGGTTGTGACGGGCAACGACTATATAGGTGTTGTAGAGGAGACATTGGCGCATCGTGTAAGAAAATCTCCAGAGTGGTTTATGTTCGAAAATCTCAAGTTACGGATAAAAACGGAAATTGTAAAATCGACAAAATGAGATTAGGGGAGAGACCAATTTAAGTTAATTTTGGACCCATTTATAGAGATTGTGACGGGCAACGACTATATAGGTGTTTTAGAGGAGACATTTGCGCATCGTTTAAGACAATCCCCAGAATGGTTTATGTTCGAAAATCTGAAGTTACTGTTAAAAACTGAAATTGTCATATTGTCAAAATAAGATTAGGGGAGACCAATTTAAGTTAATATTGGACATATTTATAGAGGTTGTGACGGGCAACAACTATATAGGTGTTGTAGAGAAGACATTGGCGCATCGTGTAAGAAAATCTCCAGAGTGGTTTATGTTCGAAAATCTCAAGTTACGGTTAAAAACGGAAATTGTAAAATTGACAAAATGAGATTAGGGGAGAGACCAATTCAGGTTAATTTTGGACCCATTTATAGAGATTGTGAATCATTTACGTTTTTTCTATACTAATTTCTTTAATTATGATTCATGTTTTTAGCATTTATTTAACTATCTGTTTGTTTTGATTGTGGTTGAGAAAAGTGTGATCATTATACAGGTTACAGTAGTGTATACTGATACATAGTTCCTGTGGAAAAGTTTAAATAGCAAATCAGTTCAAAGTCGGTTCTGGAAGAAGTCGACAAAATGGCATGTTTTGAAGTAAAGTAAATACATGTGTGACTCTCTAATCTTTATTTTCTGTCTTTATATTGTTACGCGTTAACACTACTGCCCCATGTTAAGAGTGGGTTGGGCGCCTGCAAACATTATTAACACTACCAAGTTCGCTGTGTATCTGTACCAAAATCACGAGTCTCAATTTCATTGTTGGTCGTTTGTAAGAGTGTATTATATTTGCTTTTCGTTTATGAATGTTTCTTACATAAATCGATGACATGCTGTGCCATTGGTTTTGTCTTTTGATTTTCTACTTTTGTTATGTTGGATCCTTTTATTGCTTGCAATGCGGTATGAGTTATTCTCGTTGTCAAATGCTACGTAGGTTGACGTATATTAGCTAAAATCTACGTGATTTTGTCTCTGTTGGATATTTACCTCGTTGGTAATAATACCACATTTTCTTATTTTTATTTTATATAAATATCTGACTGGCTTATTTTTGGCAAATCATATTTACAAAACTATTGTTTTGAACATTTGCCAGCACCATTCAAAATACTCGTCTTACAAAATTCGTCCTTGTGCAATTATGATATAATGAACATATATATACATGTACATGTATAATTCCACCTTATGTAATAATGCTACATATATTTAGTTTGGATGAGAAACATGGTATTTTCACAAATTTCCTATATATGATAATAAGTTTTTCTTTATTCTGCCGGTGTATTTGCATTCATTATGGAATTCCATGTGCAGATGGGAAATGCAATGTCTGAAAATAACGCGACTTCTGAAGACCTCTAATGATTTCGTTGAGATGGATATAAAGAGCATTCGGTAGAATTCAACACTAATATCATGTTTACAAGAGGTATACTATTGGCAAAAATACCCTTTCCTTCTAAGGAGGATATTTTGTAAAGTAACCTATGTAAGACTTGGAAAACCTTTAGACATGTACAATATATTTCAGATCAATTGAAGTAGTATTTGCAGTAATTTTAAATGATTAAGTAAATGAATGGGCTTGATAGTGCTTTTTTTTTTTCGATATCTCACTTTTGTAGTAGTCATTCAAAATTCGTCATTTGTATAAATAAGCATATCTTTACTAGTAATAGATAAATGTCATAAAATAATAAAGAAAATTAATAAGGAAACAGAAGAGGGCAAGTGGCCGAAACGACTTTTAAATGGTTTATTTATTACAATAACAAGCAAAAAAATGACACAATTTTGAAAGTCACAATTATGAAATGCTTACGTTTTTCCTTTTCTTTTTCGTGAACATATACATGCTAACAAATAAATATTTTTTCTCTCATTCTACATTTAGAATTAACAATGGGAATGGAATTAAATGAGTTTTTTTCTAAACATTTAATTATATATACTTCTGTTAATATTTGAAATGTATGTTCTTATTATTTAGTTACTTTTTGTTGGGTTGCTTAATGATTGACATTTGCACTTCATTTGGTTTTATTTATATCAAATAAACACTCATTCATTTTACAATTTTACAATAACTATTGGTCTTGACAGATACAAGTTCTTAATTACTTCATTTAATTTAAGGATGAAAATGAAAAGGATACTAATTTGCACATAACTATTACATCTTATTTACTTTTGTTTAATGAGTTTGGTCAGATGGGCATAAATCCTTCATTTTAAACAATTAAACTTGTTATAAAATATTGTAAGAGGAAATCTGTCAATGAAACCAATTAATCCGCCTTAAAATTTGATGGTTCACACAATAAAATTCTAACCTTAGAGATTTGGTAAATTGTTTTAAATGGCTTTCTGTAATCATTATCATGATAATCTATCATGTGTCTCAAGATTTCAATTAAATTCATGTTTTATTAACTTATCGTTAAGAGTTTATATGACAATAAATATTTGAATTAAAGAAACAGGGGTGGGGGACACACAAATTGAATGAAAAGTGATATTACATATTTAATATAACACAACAAAATAACAAAACTTTATAAATAGTTTAAGAAGGGACGTAATAGAATTGTAGCAAACTTTGCACACTTTTAAATGACTTTTGTAAATCAACAAAAAATTCTCTGGTGGTATGGTCATTATTTTTCATAACAATTCTTTCAGTGGAATTTTGATAAAGTCGTGTATTTCTTCCTGAAAAGGTTCTGTTTCGTACACATTGCTATGTGTGATTTCTAGAAATCTCTACATTTTCTGCTATTTATCCGTAGCAAGTTAACTTCTGCAGCTAAAATTTTACCGCTGGTAAATCATTTGTTATTTGTCTCATAATTGTTAAAATCATATAATGGCACTCATACATATAAGTTTAAAACAGCAAGAATCAATTTCAAGTAAATTTCAAACCTTCGTTCAGTCGAATGAAGGAAATAAAATACGAAACATTCTTACACATCTTTCAAATACTCACAAATTGAACCTTATATACCCGTATATATAATGTTTTGGTGAAACACTTATATTTTCTTTCCTCCTTCATATTCAACTGACTTGCCGATTGCAACCTGCAACCAACAGTTTGCCCGGTATCACTTGGTCCAACTCTTTATTATATTGATTGAAATCTACATAGTAATCACAAGTCAATTTATCTACAAAACTACTTTTGAAATACCAAATGGTGTTTTTTCAATTCTTCATTTTCATCCTTATGATACTTTACATCAGAACTTGTTTTGTTCCTGTATTGTTATGAATTCTGTTTATTGCCAATTTCTTAGTGAAGATTTTCTAAATTCCATTCAATAGATACATTTAATAACGCTTACCGTTACATTGAAGGCATTTTGCTTCAAATAATAAAGAATTGATTTCCCTAACCATACTGCTGAAATTTACCCAAGAGAACTTACTTAAAATAAAATAATACTTGTATAAACAGCAATACTTTTCCTTTTGCAGATATCGACATAATTATGATCACATTTCAGTTTCATGCGACAAAATAGACGATCGTTTTAAAGCGTGAATTGATCGGTCTTTTCTAGTGTTATCCGGTTTTTCGTGTGAATATGGTGTAAAATGTTAACAAACAGACTTCTTCTCTGGTAAAACGGGAAATAAAATTTAAAATAAACGTCAAAGGTAAAACATCAATTGAAACAGCAATTGAAGTTATACACGTTGAATATAGAATTATCCTTAGAATGCTCTTTTGAATATTACAAAATGTGTAATAAAGCCATCTGTAGGGTGTAGGTATGTGAAATTCTAAAATAAAACCGATCTAACATTGATACTTTAAGTCAAAAGAGCATAAGTTATGGAACAAAATAACATTTGGTTGAGACAAATTGAAGTAAGAGAACGGAAATGAAAATTTCATCAATTTTTCTATTTGTAAATAGTATAACTCTAGAACGGTAAAAGTTACGCTTCCAAAATTAAAATGTGACCTGTGTTTTGTGGTAATAAGCATTGTGTATAAGTTTTATGACAATTGGTTAAGGCAAACTAAAGTTAGAGAACGGAAACCAATTTTGGGACGTACAGACACACAGACGTTCAGACGAACAAGGGTACATGCAGCTTAATGCCCTCCGCTACAGCGGGGCATAATAAGCTAAAAATTTGATAGGTTAGTTCCTTTTGTGATATATGATTTTTTTTAATGGTGGGAAAAGGATGACTCAGACTTTTACATTATATTTAGCATTGACATTATTTCGGACGTACAGACGGACAAGGGTAAAGCTTAATGCCCCTCCGCTACGGCGGGGACATAATAAGCTAAAATATTGATATGTTAAAGAATTCCTTTTTGTGATATATGTTTTTTTTAAATGGGGGGAAAAGGATGACTCGGACTTTTACCTTATATTTAGCATTTGCATTATTTGGGACGTACAGGCGCACGGACGTACAGACGGACAAGGGAAAAGCTTAATTCGCCTCCGCTACGCCGGGGGCATAATAAGCTAAAAATATTGATAGGTTATAGAATTCCTTTTTGTGATTGATATTTTTTTTAAATGGGGGAACAGGATGACTCGGGTTTTTACCTTATATTTAGCATTGGCATTATTTGGGTCTCAAATTGTAAAAAATTGGAATCTCCTAAAATTTCGATAATGACCTTTATGAGCTATTGAAGTCTTCTATGAAAGAAAAGTAGGTGATATGGGGCAAAATCTTTTTCCTGCATCGTTGAAAACCCCAAGGAGTCCAAACATCTTGACAAAATTCATAAACCTAACCTGACTACATCCTTAATACACATTCGAATTTACAAATCAAAGAAAATTAGTTCATGGAATCTTTATATTATTAAATGTACAGACACTTTACAGAAATATTTGTATTTGGATAAATAAGTTGATTTTGAACTTAAATTATTGTATATGTCCGGGTTTTTTCGAAAACAGTTTGGTTCTTTTTATCGAGTGGCGTCCAAGTTTATCAAGGTATTTTTCAGACTTAAATGTAATCTATTTATGCATTTACCTTAACAAAAAAAAAATAAACTGCTTCGCTGAGCGCAGCTGGATACGCCCGCAGAGGTCCAGTTGGGGCAAAAATGGAAACAATATTCAAGCTTGATACAGGTCTGAATTTGGATTGTAATTAAATATTTGACATATTATAGGTTTCTGAATAAATGTAGTCAAAGAACTTGAAATTGGTTATATGAATTGAATTTATATTCAATTAAAGATATCTTGCTGTTGTGCAATACACTGTGCTGTTGAAATGTAAAATCTAAAATTTATAAAATTCTAAAGGAGCTTACATCATCAACAGATAATAACAATTCACCAAAGTTTCATGAGAACTACTGAAAGTATATTTTAGTTATTGTCCAAAAACTGGAAAATCCCCCTTTTTTATGAATAAAACCCTGTAACTCGGAAACGTTAAATCTAAAATTTATAAAAATCCTAAAGGGAGCTCATGTCAATAGACATATACAATTCACCAAAATTTCTTGCAAGTTGGTGAAAGCATTCTTGAGTTATTGTCGGAAAACTGGAAAATCCCCCCTTTTTTATGAATAAAACCCCAAAACTCGGAAACGGTAAATCTGATATTTATAAAAAACGAAAGGGAGCTCACGTCAATATATATTAACAATTCACCAAAGTTTCATGCATATTGGTTAAAGCTTTTTTGAGTTAATGTCCGACATGTTGACGACGGACGGACGGTCAACGGTATACCATAATACGTCCCGTAAACGGGCGTATAAAAATAAAGAAAACAAATCGAATAAAATACTTTTAAAAATAAAGTTCCAGTTTTCCCGCGTTGCACATATTTTATCTGTCCAAGGGTAATAATAAACGTTTAAGCCTTTTATAAATATCTTGACATGAGATCGCTCACTTTATTTTCCATATTTATATATATACTAGAACACACCCGCGACATCGCGGTTCCGTGACTGAATTAAAGTACCTACGCCTTACGTTTAGCCTTTACTTTTTGTATTCGTATTGTCATCTAATAAAGTCATGCTGATTATAAGGTGCACATTTTCTGTGCTTTAAAATCTTATGTTTGAACCCGTCCTGGTTTTCTAACTACTTCTGGTAGAAAGACCCGTCTAGGCCAGACTGGGAGACTGGGAAGGCTAATGCTCACATTTAATCTGTACTGATACGGTAAGTTCAGCGTCCTACTTTACACAATATCCCATGGTGGTGCTCCTATTAAAGGAGGAAGATACAGAACATACATACATACTTAAACCGGAAACTATATGTGACATATACTATTAGTATCGGTAGCGGATTCGATCCGGAACTTGTTAATTATTGGTTATATTAATTATTTGGAAAACAAAAGGGCCTGGAATGATGTAATTTTAATCAACACCATTGTCCTATATTAGTTATATATAAAGTTGAATTCTTTGAATCGTCGTCTTTATGTCATGCCGGCTGACAAATTGGACCTCGTTATTTTAGTATTATAGATTATAAATAGTATTGTCAAGGGCATAACTCCATTAATAGTAGTTGATTGGTACTCATCAAAGATCTTGCTGATATAAGCCTTCGCTATAATCTTTATAACAATTCGACAAGAAATGTAAGTATGGGAATGCAATGTTTAATATAAACCTACGGTACTGTTTTATTTGTGCTTCGTGCCTATCTAGAGGATCAAGCCATTTTCAACTCAATTTTCCAATTTATTTTTCTAGTATACTGTTACACCATTGTTGAGCGCTCACAAACATGTATTGTTTAACCCAGCAATAATCTGTATGTGCCTGTCCAAAGTTATGCGTCTGTTATTCTGTGGTTGTCGTTGGTTGCTGTTTGTTACATCTGTTTTGTTATAAATAAAGCCCTTGGTTTTTCGTTTGTATTGTCACACATTTTGTCATTTCAAGGCCGATTATAAGCGAGTATATGGTATGGGTTTTGCTATTGTTGAAGGCCGTGCGGTGACATTTAATTGCTGAAATAAACGTTATTCGGACTCTGTTGGGTAGTTGTCTCATTGGAAATGATAACCACATCTCCTTATTTCTAATTAAAACTTTATGTTGTGGCTTACCCTGAAAAGTCGGAAATCTTGATTCTTCGACATCTTGGGCTACACTGACTGAGGCCCGTATTATAAGCAACTTTTCACATAAGCACTTTCAGTCGAACACAGTTTTGTTTTGCAAGCATGTCTTTACTATGACAATGTAATTTACACTGTTCAAATATTCAAATAATACCGCACGTCAAACTTTGTACACTAGAAAAACTGACTATGACAGTACTGTGGACGTAGTGACAGTTTTTCAGCGCCGTAACATATTCACTAGAATTATTATTGAATGTAAAAGTATTTATTTTCTAAAAATATAAGTTCGATATTGCACAGCTAATACTTCTAAAATCTAGAAACAACTGATTAAATTAAAAGTTGACAAACACTCAAATTGGAACACGTGCATCCTAGTTCATGAGAAAGATAATAAACCGTTATTAGCTACCACAGACGAACATCTATCAACTCTTGCCATAAACTTGCGTATCGTCCCCATAAAATTTATGAATTTTACAGATGCCGAGTTCGGACAAATAATAAAATAAACATTGATGTAAACACCAATTAAAATTTTAAATTCAAATCAAAGTTGTTTTAAATTTCGTTTTGTATTACTGTTCTCTCATATTTTCCATTATTTTGTAAAAAACAAATTGAAATTTTCTCAGTCAAATAATTTGACAAAGTTTATCAGAAGTTTAGCTATTACCCTATTATACTCAACGAAGCTCGGAGATAAATATACGTTCACCCGTTAGAACGTCTAAACGACCGTTGACGCGTCGAAAAAGGGAGGGTGTGGTTTGGTCATTCAGCAAGATAATTCCAAAGCGTTCAGACAAATTACTTATTTCTTTCAGCAATCACTTCTTTTTATTAGTAAAATAAAATTAATAGGACTGTATTATATTTCTTTCCATTTTTGAACCATTATTATCAATTATGTTGTGTGTAGTAAACACATATGTAATAATGTGCACGTTTACACCCCATGTTTTATATGGATGCCGAAGGAGTTGACAGAAAGAGATATGCAAAAAATTTTTTTAATTATAAAATGACATTGTCAAAGTTTTAGGACACTGTTTATCAATATCAAAATTACTATATCATTATCGTGTTTGTGAACTACCGACTCAAGAAAATGTTGATTTCAACAAAGTGTGTTGTAAACGGTGTATACATAACTGTCGGATAAATTTCATGGAACAGTATTGATGTACTTTTTATACAATTATAAAAGTAACATCATTCCTTTATACAAGGTAACAACACCCCTACTCCCTCTTTTTTAACCTAACTTCAGATTTTCGAACATACACCACTCTGAAGTTTTTCCTAAACGATGTGCCAATTTCTCCTCTATAACACCTATAAAGTCGTTGTCCGTCAAATTCTCTATAAATATGTCAAAAATTAACTTAAATTGGTCTACCCTCCCCTAATTTCATTTTGTCTATTTCACAATTTCAGTTTTTAACCGTAACTTGAGATTTTCGAACATTAACCACTCTGGAGATTTTCTGAAACGATGCGCAAATGTCTCTTCTACAACACCTTTATAGTCGTTGCCCGTCACATCCTCTATAAATGGGTCCAAAATTAACTGAAATTGGACTACCACCACCCCCTTATCTTATTTTGACAATTTGACAATTTCAGTTTTTAACAGTAACTTCAGATTTTCGAACATAAACCACTCTAGGGATTGTCTTAAACGATGCGCATATGTCTCCTCTACAACACCTATAAAGTCGTTGCCCGTCACAATCTCTATAAATGGGTCCAAAATTAACTTAAATTGGTCTTTCCCCTAATCTCATTTTGTCAATTTTACAATTTCCGTTTTTAACCGTAACTTGAGATTTTCGAACATAAACAACTCTGAAGATTTTCTTAAACGATGCGCAAATGTCTCTTCTACAACACCTGTATAGTCGTTGCCCGTCACAACCTCTATAAATGGGTCCAAAATTAACTGAAATTGGACTACCCTCCCCTAATTTTATTTTGTAAATTTCACAATTTCAGTTTTTAACCGTAACTTGAGATTTTCGAACATAAACCACTCTGGAGATTTTCTTTAACGATGCGCAAATATCTCTTCTACAACACCTATATAGTCGTTGCCCGTCACAATCTCTATAAATGGGTCCAAAATTAACTAAATTGGTCTACCCCCTAATCTTATTTTGACAATTTTACAATTTCTGTTTTTAACAGTAACTTCAGATTTTCAATCATAAACCACTCTGGGGATTGTCTTAAACGATGCGCAAATGTCTCCTCTACAATACCTTTATAGTCGTTTCCGTCACAACCTCTATAAATGGGTCCAAAATTAACTGAAATTGGACTACCCTCACCCTTAATTTCATTTTGTCAATTTCATAATTTCAGTTTTTAACCGTAACTTGAGATTTTCGAACATAAACCACTCTGGAGATTTTCTTAAACGATGCGCAAATATCTCTTCTACAACACCTATATAGTCGTTGCCCGTCACAATCTCTATAAATGGGCCCAAAATTAACTTAAATTGGTCTAACCCAACCTCCTAATCTTATTTTGACAATTTGACAATTTCAGTTTTTAACAGTAACTTCAGATTTTCGAACATAAACAACTCTGGGATTGTCTTAAACTATGCGCAAATGTCTCCTCTACAACACCTATATAGTCGTTGCCCGTCACAATCTCTATAAATGGGTCCAAAATTAACTTAAATCGATCTCTCCTTCCTAATCTCATTTTGTGAATTTTACAATTTCCGGTTTTAATCGTAACTTGAGATTTTCGAACATAAACCACTCTGGAGATTTTCTTAAACGATGCGCAAATATCTCTTCTACAACACCTATATACTCGTTGCCCGTCACAATCTCTATAAATGGGTCCAAATTTAACTTAAATTGGTCTACCCCCTAATCTTATTTTGACAATTTGACAATTTCAGTTTTTAACAGTAACTTCAGATTTTCGAACATAAACCACTCTGGTGATTGTCTTAAACGATGTGCAAATGTCTCTCTACAACACCTATATAGTCGTTGCCCATCAGAATCTCTATAAATGGGTCCAAAATTAACTTAAATTGGTCTACCCCCTAATCTTATTTTGACAATTTGACAATTTCAGTTTTTAACAGTAACTTCAGATTTTCGATTATAAACCAATCTGGGATTGTCTTAAACGATGCGCAATTGTCTCCTCTCCAACACCTATATAGTCGTTGCCCGTCACAATCTCTATAAATGGGTCCAAAATAAACTTAAATTGGTCTCTCCCCTAATCTCATTTTGTCAATTTTGCAATTTCCGTTTTTAACCGTAACTTGAGATTTTCGAACATAAACCTCTCTGGAGATTTTCTTAAACGATGCGCATATGTATCTTCTACAACACCTTTATAGTCGTTGCCCGTCACAATCTCTATAAATGGGTCCAAATTTAACTGAAACTGGACTACCCTCCCCTAATTTCATTTTGTCAATTTCACAATTTCCGTTTTTAACAGTAACTTGAGATTTTCGAACATAAACCACTCTGGAGATTTTCTTAAACGATGCGCAAATATCTCTTCTACAACACTTTTATAGTGGTTGCCCGTCACAATCTCTATGAATGGGTCCAAAATTAACTTAAATTGGTCTCTCCCTAATCTCATTTTGTCAATTTTACAATTTCCGTTTTTAACGGCAATTCAGATTTTCCAACATAAACAACTCTGGAGATTTTCTTAAAAATGTGACAATGGCTCCTCTACAACACTTATATAATCGTTGTCCGTCACAATCTCTATAAATGGGTCCCAAATTAACTTAAATTGGTCTTACCCCTAATCTCATTTTGTTAATTTCACAATTTCCGTTTTTAACCGTAACTTAAATTTTCGAACATAAACCATTCTGGGATTTTCATGAACGATGCGCCAATGTCTCCTCTACAACTTTCATATAGTCGTTTCCCGTCACAATCTATAAATGGCTCCACAATTAACTTAAATGTGTCTACCCCCTATTCTAATTTTGTCAAATTCAAAATTTCCGTTTTTAACTGTAACTTCAGATTTTCTAACATAAACCAGTCTGGAGATTTTCCTAAACGATGTGCCAATGTCTCCTCTACAACACCTATATAGTCGTTGCCCGTCACAATTTCTATAAATGGGTCCCAAATTAACTTAAATTGGTCAACCCCTTAATCTCATTTTGTTTTTTTTTCACAATTTCAGTTTTAAACCGTAACCTCAGATTTTCGAAGATGAACCACTCTGGGATTTTTCTAAACGATGTGCCAATGTCTCTTCTACAACACCTATACAGTCGTTGACCGTCACAATCTCTATAATTGGATCCAAAATTAACTTAAATTGCCCTACCCACCTAATCTCATTTTGTCAATTTCAGTTTTTTAATTGTAGAACTCGGGGTCAAAAGTCGGTAATATGAAAAAGGTCTATTATTCGTTAGGTCTCTGTAACTGTTCGCTAGGTCGAAAAAAAACGTGATTGTCTTATGTGAAATTGTGGTTTTTAGTTATACCTCCTAATTGTTCGCTGGCTAATTGTTCGCTACAATTGTTCGCTAGCTTGAGTCAAGCCCCATTTAGTCTTAGATGCATGATTGTTTTATTACTTGTTAGTGGCTATGAACTAGTTGTCAGTTAACTGCGAGTACTCGCAGATCTGTTCCTAGTGTCTTTTGTTGTTGGGATGTACAAGTACCCGGCCACGTCCACTTGTATTTTGTCCATCTGATGAGTTAAGCCTTTTTCAACTGATTTTTATAGTTCATTCTTATGTTGGACTGTTCTACCACTGCCCCAGGTTAGGGGAGGTTGGGATCCCGCTAACCGTGATGTTTAACCCCGCTACATTATGTATGTATGTGCCTGCCCTAAGTCAGGAGCCTGGAATTCAGTGGTTGTCGTTTGTTTATGTGTTACATATTTGATTTTCGTTCATTTTTATATATAAATAAGGCCGTTAGTTTTCTCGTTTGAATTGTTTTACATTGTCATTTCGGGCCTTTATAGCTGACTATGCTCATTGTTGAAGGCCGTACCATAATTATGACGTCTTGAAAGGCTATTTATTATATTTTTTCTTTCTTTGACGCCTTACATCGTCGCAGAAGGGCGTCAAGGCAAAATTTAGAATTGCCTTCCCAGACGTTATAATTATATGGACTAGAAACCTTAAATTCCTGCTATGAGGACGAGATACTGATAGAATCCCACATATTTGTTTGTGGATTAATAAAATATATCATTGCGTGATGTGTAATTAATGTATAAAGTAAGAGGTGATTAACCCAGGCGGAGTAAACATAGACTGACTGAGAAGATAGGAGTCTCCATATTCATTTGCGCACAAAAGTCCGGTGCTAATAACACAAAAGTCCGGTGCCACTAATTTTCAAATTAACCATCATTTAAGACCTTAATAGTGCATGAAACAGTTCCGAAAGGAAAATGTCTACATTTAGGTTGCATTTCTGTAAATATTGACAATGCAATTTCCCATAGGAACTCCTTTTACGGCTAAAACTGTACCACTTTTACTAAGAAGTTTTGAAAAAAATCATATCCTAGAATGGAAAGTTCATATGCACTACAATTTTTTTCAAAGGTCAAAATATAGGGCTGTGCGGCATATTTTCAACGTTTATATGCCCCGAACTTCTAGGAGTTTAAACTAACACTAAATTTCTTAACTATCCCTACCTTGACTGTAGGATTACCACAGATTTCTATATAGACAATATGCACATGTATATTTACTGGTAACATTCCCAAGTTATGTCTCTATGAGATGAAACCTAGAGATCATAACTGGGTACCAGTATGTAAACAAAATTAATTATCTATGAATATTCTATATCTCCCCAAAAGAGGCGTGGTTTGAGAAACAGCTGTATTTACAAAGTGCAACCTATACAAACATTTATTCCAATAGAAAACTCTCTAAAACACTTTTCTCACATTAATACTTATTTATCAGAATTATAGCCTTAAAAAATCACTGCATAAACTCTAAGTTTTCTTTTACTGTTCATTTGATACCCCTCCCTGTTTCAATTTTTAAAGAATTTGAAAACAAGACTTTAATTATTGCCAGCTTACCCTATTTGCATGTTTTCTGACATGAAATGCCTAGAACCTGTTTAAAACTGTTCTGATAACATATTGAAAGCATTTCAGAATACTGTAAATGTTATGATTAGCACTCAATCATTCCAACATTCAAGATTATATAAAGTATCAAATCCTGCCTGTGTCTCCAGTCCACATTTTACTGTATGCCTATTTGTCAATGAAAGTTCACAATTTCTGCCTCAAATGGTCAGTTTAGAATTCTTGTCACAACAGTATCATCTCTAACCATATATCTGACATAATTTAGCTAATATGTGAGCTAGAAGTGTTAAAACAAAGCCATATTTGGAATAGTTGTATGTATGCAGATACCAGTCTGATGTATAAATTCACTTAAAATTTTATAGAAATGACTGCTAACATCTATTTTTGCATAACTTCCAAGCACAGTTATTGTTTTCTATATAAAGACCTTTAAAATCATAAAATCATAGCATTTAAAAGTTAAATTATTTGTTTTATGACCCATGCGGTAGGCAATTTTCTCTGTTTTTGCCCTGGGGCCTCAAATTTCCTAGTTATTCTGCTGTTTCTAGCAATATGGAATATTTAGTACATATTCAGGATTGAACACACTATTGTAAGTTTTGTTGAGATATTTTTGTATTTCTAGCTTGTATTTATTATTCCGCGGTGACAAAAGTGCAGATTTAGGCGTTACGGCTTACTTTTGGGTTATCGACAGGACAAAAACACCCCACCAATAATATTCAGGAAGGATCTATGAGTTTCAATGACTGCGAAGAGTAAATATAAGCACTTCTAAACAATTTAACTTACAAATATGCATATATTATGGATTTATTTTGCATTCAGGGCTTTAAGTAAACTATGCATACTGTAAACTATGAATTTATGCTGAGTCATCATAGTTAAAGCCCAGGATTTTCTCAATCTTCATGAAATATTTATAAAACTTCATATTTGAGTTAATTTCTTTAAAATCTGTCAGATAAACCAAATTTGGTTAAATTCTGTATGTTCTCTTTTTCACCCAATATACAAACATTTATTCCAATAGAAAACTCTCTAAAACACTTTTCTCACATTAATACTTATTTATCAGAATTATAGCCTTAAAAAATCACTGCATAAACTCTAAGTTTTCTTTTACTGTTCATTTGATACCCCTCCCTGTTTCAATTTTTAAAGAATTTGAAAACAAGACTTTAATTATTGCCAGCTTACCCTATTTGCATGTTTTCTGACATGAAATGCCTAGAACCTGTTTAAAACTGTTCTGATAACATATTGAAAGCATTTCAGAATACTGTAAATGTTATGATTAGCACTCAATCATTCCAACATTCAAGATTATATAAAGTATCAAATCCTGCCTGTGTCTCCAGTCCACATTTTACTGTATGCCTATTTGGTAAATGAAAGTTCACAATTTCTGCCTCAAATGGTCAGTTTAGAATTCTTGTCACAACAGTATCATCTCTAACCATATATCTGACATAATTTAGCTAATATGTGAGCTAGAAGTGTTAAAACAAAGCCATATTTGGAATAGTTGTATGTATGCAGATACCAGTCTGATGTATAAATTCACTTAAAATTTTATAGAAATGACTGCTAACATCTATTTTTGCATAACTTCCAAGCACAGTTATTGTTTTCTATATAAAGACCTTTAAAATCATAAAATCATAGCATTTAAAAGTTAAATTATTTGTTTTATGACCCATGCGGTAGGCAATTTTCTCTGTTTTTGCCCTGGGGCCTCAAATTTCCTAGTTATTCTGCTGTTTCTAGCAATATGGAATATTTAGTACATATTCAGGATAGAACACACTATTGTAAGTTTTGTTGAGATATTTTTGTATTTCTAGCTTGTATTTTTATACCGCGATGACAAAAAGGCAGATTTAGGCGTTACGGCTTACTTTTGGGTTATCGACAGGACAAAACACCCCACCAATAATATTCAGGAAGGATCTATGAGTTTCAATGACTGCGAAGAGTAAATATAAGCACTTCTAAACAATTTAACTTACAAATATGCATATATTATGGATTTATTTTTGCATTCAGGGCTTTAAGTAAACTATGCATACTGTAAACTGTGAATTTATGCTGAGTCATCATAGTTAAAGCCCAGGATTTTCTCAATCTTCATGAAATATTTATAAAACTTCATATTTGAGTTAATTTCTTCAAAATCTGTCAGATAAACCAAATTTGGTTAAATTCTGTATGTTCTCTTTTTCACCCAATATACAAACATTTATTCCAATAGAAAACTCTCTAAAACACTTTTTCTCACATTAATACTTATTTATCAGAATTATAGCCTTAAAAAATCACTGCATAAACTCTAAGTTTTCTTTACTGTTCATTTGATACCCCTCCCTGTTTCAATTTTTTAAAGAATTTGAAAACAAGACTTTAATTATTGCCAGCTTACCCTATTTGCATGTTTTCTGACATGAAATGCCTAGAACCTGTTTAAAACTGTTCTGATAACATATTGAAAGCATTCAGAATACTGTAAATGTTATGATTAGCACTCAATCATTCCAACATTCAAGATTATATAAAGTATCAAATCCTGCCTGTGTCTCCAGTCCACATTTTACTGTATGCCTATTTGTCAATGAAAGTTCACAATTTCTGCCTCAAATGGTCAGTTTAGAATTCTTGTCACAACAGTATCATCTCTAACCATATATCTGACATAATTTAGCTAATATGTGAGCTAGAAGTGTTAAAACAAAGCCATATTTGGAATAGTTGTATGTATGCAGATACCAGTCTGATGTATAAATTCACTTAAAATTTTATAGAAATGACTGCTAACATCTATTTTTGCATAACTTCCAAGCACAGTTATTGTTTTCTATATAAAGACCTTTAAAATCATAAAATCATAGCATTTAAAAGTTAAATTATTTGTTTTATGACCCATGCGGTAGGCAATTTTCTCTGTTTTTGCCCTCGGCCTCAAATTTCTAGTTATTCTGCTGTTTCTAACAATATGGAATATTTAGTACATATTCAGGATAGAACACACTATTGTAAGTTTTGTTGAGATATTTTGTATTTCTAGCTTGTATTTTTATACCATGGTGACAAAAGGCAGATTTAGGCGTTACGGCTTACTTTTGGGTTATCGACAGGACAAAACACCCCACCAATAATATTCAGGAAGGATCTATGAGTTTCAATGACTGCGAAGAGTAAATATAAGCACTTCTAAACAATTTAACTTACAAATATGCATATATTATGGATTTATTTTTGCATTCAGGGCTTTAAGTAAACTATGCATACTGTAAACTATGAATTTATGCTGAGTCATCATAGTTAAAGCCCAGGATTTTCTCAATCTTCATGAAATATTTATAAAACTTCATATTTGAGTTAATTTCTTTAAAATCTGTCAGATAAACCAAATTTGGTTAAATTCTGTATGTTCTCTTTTTCACCCAATATACAAACATTTATTCCAATAGAAAACTCTAAAAACACTTTTTCTCACATTAATACTTATTTATCAGAATTATAGCCTTAAAAATCACTGCATAAACTCTAAGTTTTCTTTTACTGTTCATTTGATACCCCTCCCTGTTTCAATTTTTAAAGAATTTGAAAACAAGACTTTAATTATTGCCAGCTTACCCTATTTGCATGTTTTCTGACATGAAATGCCTAGAACCTGTTTAAAACTGTTCTGATAACATATTGAAAGCATTTCAGAATACTGTAAATGTTATGATTAGCACTCAATCATTCCAACATTCAAGATTATATAAAGTATCAAATCCTGCCTGTGTCTCCAGTCCACATTTTACTGTATGCCTATTTGGTAAATGAAAGTTCACAATTTCTGCCTCAAATGGTCAGTTTAGAATTCTTGTCACAACAGTATCATCTCTAACCATATATCTGACATAATTTAGCTAATATGTGAGCTAGAAGTGTTAAAACAAAGCCATATTTGGAATAGTTGTATGTATGCAGATACCAGTCTGATGTATAAATTCACTTAAAATTTTATAGAAATGACTGCTAACATCTATTTTTGCATAACTTCCAAGCACAGTTATTGTTTTCTATATAAAGACCTTTAAAATCATAAAATCATAGCATTTAAAAGTTAAATTATTTGTTTTATGACCCATGCGGTAGGCAATTTTCTCTGTTTTTGCCCTGGGGCCTCAAATTTCCTAGTTATTCTGCTGTTTCTAGCAATATGGAATATTTAGTACATATTCAGGATAGAACACACTATTGTAAGTTTTGTTGAGATATTTTGTATTTCTAGCTTGTATTTTTATTCATGGTGACAAAAGGCAGATTTAGGCGTTACGGCTTACTTTTGGGTTATCGACAGGACAAAACACCCCACCAATAATATTCAGGAAGGATCTATGAGTTTCAATGACTGCGAAGAGTAAATATAAGCACTTCTAAACAATTTAACTTACAAATATGCATATATTATGGATTTATTTTGCATTCAGGGCTTTAAGTAAACTATGCATACTGTAAACTGTGAATTTATGCTGAGTCATCATAGTTAAAGCCCAGGATTTTCTCAATCTTCATGAAATATTTATAAAACTTCATATTTGAGTTAATTTCTTTAAAATCTGTCAGATAAACCAAATTTGGTTAAATTCTGTATGTTCTCTTTTTCACCCAATATACAAACATTTATTCCAATAGAAAACTCTCTAAAACACTTTTTCTCACATTAATACTTATTTATCAGAATTATAGCCTTAAAAAATCACTGCATAAACTCTAAGTTTTCTTTTACTGTTCATTTGATACCCCTCCCTGTTTCAATTTTTAAAGAATTTGAAAACAAGACTTTAATTATTGCCAGCTTACCCTATTTGCATGTTTTCTGACATGAAATGCCTAGAACCTGTTTAAAACTGTTCTGATAACATATTGAAAGCATTTCAGAATACTGTAAATGTTATGATTAGCACTCAATCATTCCAACATTCAAGATTATATAAAGTATCAAATCCTGCCTGTGTCTCCAGTCCACATTTTACTGTATGCCTATTTGTCAATGAAAGTTCACAATTTCTGCCTCAAATGGTCAGTTTAGAATTCTTGTCACAACAGTATCATCTCTAACCATATATCTGACATAATTTAGCTAATATGTGAGCTAGAAGTGTTAAAACAAAGCCATATTTGGAATAGTTGTATGTATGCAGATACCAGTCTGATGTATAAATTCACTTAAAATTTTATAGAAATGACTGCTAACATCTATTTTTGCATAACTTCCAAGCACAGTTATTGTTTTCTATATAAAGACCTTTAAAATCATAAAATCATAGCATTTAAAAGTTAAATTATTTGTTTTATGACCCATGCGGTAGGCAATTTTCTCTGTTTTTGCCCTGGGGCCTCAAATTTCCTAGTTATTCTGCTGTTTCTAGCAATATGGAATATTTAGTACATATTCAGGATAGAACACACTATTGTAAGTTTTGTTGAGATATTTTGTATTTCTAGCTTGTATTTTTATACCATGGTGACAAAAAGGCAGATTTAGGCGTTACGGCTTACTTTTGGGTTATCGACAGGACAAAACACCCCACCAATAATATTCAGGAAGGATCTATGAGTTTCAATGACTGCGAAGAGTAAATATAAGCACTTCTAAACAATTTAACTTACAAATATGCATATATTATGGATTTATTTTTGCATTCAGGGCTTTAAGTAAACTATGCATACTGTAAACTGTGAATTTATGCTGAGTCATCATAGTTAAAGCCCAGGATTTTCTCAATCTTCATGAAATATTTATAAAACTTCATATTTGAGTTAATTTCTTTAAAATCTGTCAGATAAACCAAATTTGGTTAAATTCTGTATGTTCTCTTTTTCACCCAATATACAAACATTTATTCCAATAGAAAACTCTCTAAAACACTTTTCTCACATTAATACTTATTTATCAGAATTATAGCCTTAAAAAATCACTGCATAAACTCTAAGTTTTCTTTTACTGTTCATTTGATACCCCTCCCTGTTTCAATTTTTAAAGAATTTGAAAACAAGACTTTAATTATTGCCAGCTTACCCTATTTGCATGTTTTCTGACATGAAATGCCTAGAACCTGTTTAAAACTGTTCTGATAACATATTGAAAGCATTTCAGAATACTGTAAATGTTATGATTAGCACTCAATCATTCCAACATTCAAGATAATATAAAGTATCAAATCCTGCCTGTGTCTCCAGTCCACATTTTACTGTATGCCTATTTGTCAATGAAAGTTCACAATTTCTGCCTCAAATGGTCAGTTTAGAATTCTTGTCACAACAGTATCATCTCTAACCATATATCTGACATAATTTAGCTAATATGTGAGCTAGAAGTGTTAAAACAAAGCCATATTTGGAATAGTTGTATGTATGCAGATACCAGTCTGATGTATAAATTCACTTAAAATTTTATAGAAATGACTGCTAACATCTATTTTTGCATAACTTCCAAGCACAGTTATTGTTTTCTATATAAAGACCTTTAAAATCATAAAATCATAGCATTTAAAAGTTAAATTATTTGTTTTATGACCCATGCGGTAGGCAATTTTCTCTGTTTTTGCCCTGGGGCCTCAAATTTCTAGTTATTCTGCTGTTTCTAGCAATATGGAATATTTAGTACATATTCAGGATAGAACACACTATTGTAAGTTTTGTTGAGATATTTTGTATTTCTAGCTTGTATTTTTATACCGCGGTGACAAAAGGCAGATTTAGGCGTTACGGCTTACTTTTGGGTTATCGACAGGACAAAAACACCCCACCAATAATATTCAGGAAGGATCTATGAGTTTCAGTGACTGCGAAGAGTAAATATAAGCACTTCTAAACAATTTAACTTACAAATATGCATATATTATGGATTTATTTTTGCAATCAGGGCTTTAAGTAAACTATGCATACTGTAAACTGTGAATTTATGCTGAGTCATCATAGTTAAAGCCCAGGATTTTCTCAATCTTCATGAAATATTTATAAAACTTCATATTTGAGTTAATTTCTTTAAAATCTGTCAGATAAACCAAATTTCGTTAAATTCTGTATGTTCTCTTTTTCACCCAATATACAAACATTTATTCCAATAGAAAACTCTCTAAAAACACTTTTTCTCACATTAATACTTATTTATCAGAATTATAGCCTTAAAAAATCACTGCATAAACTCTAAGTTTTCTTTTACTGTTCATTTGATACCCCCTCCCCTGTTTCAATTTTTTAAAGAATTTGAAAACAAGACTTTAATTATTGCCAGCTTACCCTATTTGCATGTTTTCTGACATGAAATGCCTAGAACCTGTTTAAAACTGTTCTGATAACATATTGAAAGCATTTCAGAATACTGTAAATGTTATGATTAGCACTCAATCATTCCAACATTCAAGATTATATAAAGTATCAAATCCTGCCTGTGTCTCCAGTCCACATTTTACTGTATGCCTATTTGTCAATGAAAGTTCACAATTTCTGCCTCAAATGGTCAGTTTAGAATTCTTGTCACAACAGTATCATCTCTAACCATATATCTGACATAATTTAGCTAATATGTGAGCTAGAAGTGTTAAAACAAAGCCATATTTGGAATAGTTGTATGTATGCAGATACCAGTCTGATGTATAAATTCACTTAAAATTTTATAGAAATGACTGCTAACATCTATTTTTGCATAACTTCCAAGCACAGTTATTGTTTTCTATATAAAGACCTTTAAAATCATAAAATCATAGCATTTAAAAGTTAAATTATTTGTTTTATGACCCATCAAAAAAACAAAAAAAAAAAGGTAGGCAATTTTCTCTGTTTTTGCCCTACAGGGCCTCAAATTTCCTAGTTATTCTGCTGTTTCTAGCAATATGGAATATTTAGTACATATTCAGGATAGAACACACTATTGTAAGTTTTGTTGAGATATTTTGTATTTCTAGCTTGTATTTTTATACTGCGGTGACATAAAATTGCAGATTTAGGCGTTACGGCTTACTTTTGGGTTATCGACAGGACAAAAAAACACCCCACCAATAATATTCAGGAAGGATCTATGAGTTTCAATGACTGACGATAAGCAGTAAATATAAGCACTTCTAAACAATTTAACTGAACAAATATGCATATATTATGGATTTATGATTTTGCATTCAGGGCTTTAAGTAAACTATGCATACTGTAAACTGTGATTTTTATGCTGAGTCATCATAGTTAAAGCCCAGGATTTTCTCAATCTTCATGAAATATTTATAAAACTTCATATTTGAGTTAATTTCTTTAAAATCTGTCAGATAAATTTAAAATTTGGTTAAATTCTGTATGTTTATTCTCTTTTTCACCCAATATACAAACATTTATTCCAATAGAAAATTCTCTGAAGAAGAAAACACTTTTTCTCACATGATACTTATTTATCAGAATTATAGCCTTGAGAAAACTCTCTAAAACACTTTTTCTCACATTAATACTTATTTATCAGAATTATAGCCTTAAAATTCACTGTAAAAATGCAAAAAGAAATTACCAAAAAATGATAAAAGATTTTATAAAAAATAATGAATTATATTCAAAAAAGATTACAAATATTTTTTACCAAAGAAGATTTTAATGGAAGAACAATGTTGTATGTAAAAGATGAATATGGTAGGAAATTGTATTAACATATTATAAAAAGGAGTATTAAAATTTTATAAATTTAGAACTCTTCAAAGAGAATACGGTGTTAATTTTGTTAGATATGTTTTAGGTGTAGATGATTATAAACTTCCTGAAAGAACAATAGAAGGTAGAGCAGAGTTTCAGAGAATGTTAAATGAAGGTCCAATTTGTGAACTCAATAATATAGAAATTCCATTACAAGAAATATCTACACAACAAGAAGTACAAGAATTATTAGAAACAGCAAGTAATTCAGAAACATATGTAAAAGAAATAGAAACAAGATTATATAAAGTATCAAATCCTGCCTGTCTCCAGTCCACAATATGCCTATTTGTCAATGAAAGTTCACAATTTCTGCCTCAAATGGTCAGTTTAAATTCTTGTCACAACAGTATCATCTCTAACCATATATCTGACATAATTTAGCTAATATGTGAGCTAGAAGTGTTAAAACAAAGCCATATTTGGAATAGTTGTATGTAACAATATCACACACCTATACCCCCATCCAAAAAAAATTATCTTCAATTTTGACCCCATTTTAAAGAAAAAAACCCTTTTACATCCAAAATAAAATTTTACCAACATTTTGTGTGATTTTTAACTTCAAAATTAAGAAGAAAAACACACTTTGCCCCCATAAAAAGAAAAACATTTTTTGTGAGCACACAAAACCTTAATCCTGGGTTTTTTTATAAAACTCATTTTTTCCCCTAAGGGGAGTAGTATAGTACTTGTACTTTTTTATAAAAAAAAAAAACGTTATTAAAAACACCCAAAAAAAAAACAAAAAAAAAAAATTCAAAAAAACAAAAATAAAAAAAAGGTCGGGAGAACACACCGCAAAAAAATTCTGTTGGATTTTGGAGAAAAAAAAATCAATTTTTACTTTTTAAATGAAACAACCTACAGCTCCTGATTTATCAATGGATATACCATTATATCCAGAATTACCTATAGAAGATGGACAAAATTATAGACTACAAAAAATAACAGAAATAGAAAAAACATTAATAAATGAGAGAGATAAACGAAAATCACTATACAAAAAATATAAACGCGGAGTTAATGTTACTGATGGTGTTGATACAAGTTTAATTTCAACATCTGTTGTTTTAGCTGGTATAGGAACATACAAATTGCAGCTGTTGTATGTGGAAGTTTAGGAGGTCTAGTTAAATTAATTAGAAGAAAGTTGACAACAAAATCAAAAAACATTATGAAATTAAAACAATGGCAGAATGCAAGTTAAACAGCATAAAAGATTTAATATCAAAATCTTTAACTGACGGACAGATAAAGAGAATTTACGGTGTTAATTTTAAAAAGTTTAGATATGTTTTAGGTGTAGATGATTATAAACAATTTTAGTTGATTCCTGATGAAGAACAAAGAAAAATAGAAGGTAGAGCAGAGTTTCAGAGAATGTTAAATGAAGGTCCAATTTGTGAAATAATATAGAAATTCCATTACAAGAAATATCTACACAACAAGAAATTCCATTACAAGTACAAGAATTATTTTTATAGAAGAAGGGACAACTTACAAAGAAATGGAAACTCAAACAGGTATGACAAAAGAGAAATGGATAGTGTAATCAATGCAATGACAACAGTAAAGAAGAGATTGCAAATGAATTAGCAAAACTGAATGAAACAAAAAAGACTTAGCAAAAGAAAATACCAAATTAGAACAAGCTAAAGAAGATAATGATGAATTTCAAACAAATAGAATAAGTAGTCGAATAAGAGAGTTGGAATCTGAGAGAAGTGTGAGACTAGAAGTAATTAATATTAATAAAGAAAAATTACGTAGTCAATTAAACAGAATTAAAGAGACAATACGTAAAGTATTAAAAGAAGACACAACATTAGGTGAAAGAATAAGAACATTATTCAGAGAACAAGGAATTACAATAGTTAGTATTTTAACTGCTTTTGGAATGATTATTGGTGTTATAGTAGAAACATTTACTGGTGGAACTACTTTTTCCTTCTCCTTCTCCTCCTCCTCCTCCATCAAAAGGTGGTGCACAAGATTGGATAAAAACAATTAAAAATCTTGGAAAACTATTATCTTTTCTTGCAGGAAAATTAGCAGCTGCATTACCAGGTATTATAGGTTCTATTGTATCTTGGTTATTGTCTGTAACAAAAGACGTAGTAAATTGGTTTGCAAACAACTTATGGGCTTTTCTTGTTTTGGTTGTTGGTTTATTGTATGCTGCTGCTAGGAATATTTAAAAATAAATTAATAAATTTTATAAATAATAAGTGCTGTAATACCTAATACAATACTTCCAAATATTATTGCTTTTTATTATCTTCGTGTTCGTCATATTCATTTTTTGTGTTGGTTCTATTTGAACTGGTTCTGGTTCTGATTTTTTGGTTCTGATTGAGATTGTTGAATCGGTTTTGGTTTATTTGGTTGGAAATCGACAGGATCGAGACCGGTAAAATCAAAATTTTATTATTTAAATCATCATTTAAACCGAGTGTTTGATTTTCTGTTGCAATTACAATTTTGTTGTTATAACCAACAATACTTCAATTTGTAATACCATATCACTGGGAGACATATATAAACCAAGTCCATAAGCATAATCAACTTTACTTCTTGCATATTTTAAAACATTTTCATAATTCGATATCTGGGTGGGTAAATCGATAGGACTATTTATTACATCTTGTACATTTGCTAAGAATTGTTTTGTGCATCAAATCCTGTTCCTACTTTTAATATTTCTACCCTTGTTTGAGATTGTGCCCTAATAATGCCCATACAAACATTCTAATACTTTCATTGATACGTTCAATACCTGCTTTTGTAAAACCCTCTGATTTATCTAATATAAATGTTGTCCAAGCCATGCTTATATCTTTTGTATGACGAATTGTATCATGAATATTAAAGAAGGACCATCCCTGAATGATGATATCTGTATTCACCACTTGGTTTATAATATTCAGAAAAGTTCCTAATCCTTTAGATGATGATTCTACTTTTGTCTCCAATCTGTATTTGGAGAAACATCAAATTCATTGCATAATTTTGATATGCAGCTTTGTCATATGGGTTCTTGTAATAACAGAAAGAAGAATCTGTTGGTAAAGGTGATTTAAGTTCTTTTAAAATTCTGGCAATACAATAATATAAATGAAACATATAAAGTGATTTAGTAAGATTTGAAGTATTTTGTATATGATCATTATAAGAAACACCACATCCTGTACTTGCACACCAGACTGCAAAGTTTAACTGACATTGCCACCAATCAAACGAAGAATGAATCCATGTATTCCATGGTTCGTTGGTGTGTAATGATGGGTTTTGATATTTTTGAAATAAATCGGGGAAAGCTGTTTTAAAGTTTTCTTTTTGATTTACAAATATTATTTGATCGACAAGATTTATATCTTTTTAGAATATTTAATACCTGGATTATATGAAACATTAGGATTATATTTAAATTCTTTTGTTATCATTTTTTATATTAAAATGTTTCATACTATTTCAAATATTGATAATACAATAAACTTAGAACAATACATTGATAACAGAGATGGAAATAAACGTATTGGTTTAAAATCTATAAGATATAGTGTAGGTTGGTATAATGTTTATGATGGAGTTATAAGACAAACAGGAGAAAGAGTTCATAGGATTAAAGATGGTTATTATAGTTTCCAACAAATAGCGGATGAATTTAAAAAAAGATATTGTATTATCCGTAAATGAAACAAATGGTATTGCGTCATTAAACACTCCTATTGAGTTAAGGATAAATGAAGATTTGAAAAATATGTTAGGATTTAATAATGAACGTAAATTGAACCTAATGAATTACATTATGGAAAAAATTTGTAGATTTTGCTATCCATAAATCATTGTATATCCATTTGGAACAAGTTAGCACTTCTCATAATTATCTTGATGGTAAGCCAAGTACATTATTGGCTGTTATTCCAGTTGAGAATAAAGAGTTTGGTGAAGTTATAACAGCGAGATTTGAGCATCCAGAATATAAGTGTTTAGTAAATGATGTTATAACAGAATTGAAATTAGAAATTAGAGACAAAAATAATAACAAGATAATTAATCATTTACCAATTAATTGTGTTTTAGAAGTTATATAATTTATTTAATAAAATGAGCATACTTGGTGTCAAAAAAAAAACGTAGATACATCGGAAATAAAAAGGAAATATTAAATATGAAGAGTGAGCTTCAAACAATGGATACTAAGGATAAAAATTTACATCGGAGTGTTGCTGCCCTAAGCATCAGAGTTTTAAATGTTGAAAATATAGTTGATAATATTAAAAATAAACCAGACAGAAAAATAATAAGTATATATGCTGGAATTGATGGTCCAATACATGGAAATAAAAAGTTTAATTTTGGTTATGGTGGTGGTTATTATTTAATGAACTTTCCAGGACAAATATTGGGTATTAGTTTAGTAAGTTTAAGAACAAGCTCAGATATTATAGCCATTAAGATGATGGTTAATGATAAGTCAACTAGTTACAAAATGAGTTTGGATAAGGTGTTACACACGGTTTTAATAACTTTTATACACCTTTTGAAGTTAAGGCTGGAGATAGAATAAGTTTTATTAGTATGACTAATAATCCTTTATGTATCAATACTCTAGTATCAGTGGTAATTGAATTATTTTTAACAAATTTAATCCTTAAAATGTCAGCATACGGAAACAAATTAAATCCTTACAGAAAAATAAGAGAACCCCGTGGTGTGAAAGGTATTCGTCAAAGTGTATCAATAACAAATAATCCTTCAACTATTGATCAAAATCAACAGCTATTAGTGAGATTCCCCAATCTAAGCAATAATGATGTTATTGTTCCTGGAACAACCAGATTGGCATTTGAAATAGAACTCACATCTACAGACGACAATGCAACTATATATCAAAACATAGGAAGAACAATAGTTAAAAACAACAATTCGTATAAGTGGAAATGAAATTATGTCAATCGATGATAGTGATATTTATCATTGTTATGTTGATTTATGGAAATCTACATCTGAACGTTTAAATATGGCATACCAAGGAATTGGTGAAACAAACATGTTAAAACACAGAGTTGGTGCGGATGATAAATCATCAGACATAGGTGATGAAGCAATTGCATTAGCATATAAAAACAGATTTTGTATCCCACTTGATTTTGAACTATTAGAAACTCATATGCCTTTTTATCAAGCAGGTCTTGGTGATAGACTTGAATATGAACTTACATTTAATAATTATAGCAATGTTATTAAATCAACAGATACATCTGCAAGTTATACAATCAAAAACATTTGTTTAGAATTTGATATGGTTACTGATGCAGAATTAGCAAGACAGATAAGACAACAAGTTAATGGTAAAATGGTTATTTTGTACGATAGAATACTAAGACATAGAAAAATAACCAAAACAAATCTGATACATTGTGGAATATCAATTTAAATGTTCCAGCTAGAAGTATGAAAGGAATTCTAATGTTGTTCGAAGATCCTGAAAGAACAAGCACTGAAACTTATTATAATCCTAATATAACAAAAGTAGAAATGACAATAGAAGGTGTTCCAAATCAGCTATACAGTCAAGGAATGAAAGCATATCAACAGTGGGATGAAATAAATAAATTCTTTGCTTTAAATTCAAAAAGAAATAAAACAACAGAAGAAGTTTTAAAGGATTTAAATTTATCCTATACAACATTAGAAAAATATCTTACAACTAATTATGCATTATGGTTAGATTTACGTTCAACAGATGATAACTCACTACACGGTTCAGGTAGAAGAATTGAAAATGCCTCTGAAGGTATAACAATCCAAATAACTAAAACAGCAGGAGCAAATAAATCAATAAATGTTTATCTGTTTGTAATCCAGGATGCACAAATTAATTTTGAAGATGGAAGATTTAAAAAGTTAATTACTAGCGG
The DNA here is from genome assembly GCA_017311375.1 of Mytilus coruscus. Classification (NCBI taxonomy): domain Eukaryota; kingdom Metazoa; phylum Mollusca; class Bivalvia; order Mytilida; family Mytilidae; genus Mytilus; species Mytilus coruscus. The sequence continues at coordinate 77,240,943 of CM029599.1, read as the reverse complement.
TTCCCTTAAAAATGGAACAAACGAGCGGAGCGAGATACACCTGAATTACCAAAATATCCCCATTGTGCTATTATATGTGGACAAACAGGATGTGGAAAAACAGAGTTTGTTCTTGATTTATTAGAAGGAGAATATAGTGGAGTTTTCAAATATATAGTCATACTTTGTCCAACCATCCAATGGAACAAAGCATACAAAAATCGTGAATGGATTGGTGATGTTAGAAAACCAAAACAAAAATCTAATAATTGTTAATCCTATTGTTGAAGTGAGAGAAGCGAACGGTTCCCTTTATGAAGAAGAGAAGCTACAAGAACTACTAAGAATGTTCTTTAAAAAATATGCTGGTCATCCAACATTATATATCATTGATGACTGCAGTGCAACAAAAGAACTAACAAAGAAAAAAGATATGCTGTCTGAGCTTGCATTTTCAGGAAGACACGCGGAACAATCAGTGTGGGTCATTTCACAGAGATACAACTCTGTTTTAAAAGATTTAAGAGAACAAACAAAATGGTTATGCATGTTCTACACAAAAGATAGAGATAGTTTTGATAATTGCCTAAGAGAAAATGATGTTATTCCTACTTTGGAAGAAAGACAAAGAATAAAGGAAGAACTTAAAAAAAAGAAACATCGTAAATTAATATTAAAGACAGATCAACCTACTGATTATTGGTTACTTAATTGATTTTTTAGCAATTCTCAAGTAATGCTTAAGTAATGCTTAAGTAATGCTTAAGTAATGCTTAAGTAATTCTTAAGTAATTTAACCAAAATAAGTAATTCTTAAGTAATTTAACCAAAATAAGCAAAATAATTCTTAAGTAATGCTTAAGTAATTCTTAAGTAATTTAACCAAAATAAGTAATAAAAAAGCAATGCTGTTGGAAATACTAACAATTGCAACAAACACTGCAGTCTTATCATTGGTTGGATATGTTGTATTTAATTTTTTAAAGTTAAAATAAATTATATCCGTTTTTGAAACGTATAAAATGAATGCTGAAGAATTATTAAGCGAGCAAATTGTGGAAAACATAAATATTGATGATGAAGCGAGCGAAGTGAACGGTTCCTTCAAGAAAAAAACGCGAAAGATTATCATCCGTTGTTGCTGGTGGGAGTAGTAAACAATATCTGGGTAAAGAATTACAACTGTCAGATATTGATAAAATGACAACAGAACAAATAAACAAACTATACTGTAAATATGAAGCAAGATTGGGAGCTAGTATGACCAAGACATTAGGAAACTCTTTTATAAATTTATATGTCATGGGTGTATCAAAGTTTTCAAAGTTGTTAATCCACCAATTTTAATACAAGACTTAGAGGAAGATCCTTTTATCAATAATGCTTTAACTAATACATGTTGTGAACTGTACTATAGATATGGAATGTATCTTGCTCCTTTTACTGCAATATTAACAACAGCAAGACATATCGAACCACTCGCTTCGCTCGATTTCCGAAAAAAAGATGAAAATAATGACATAAAAAATGATGAATGAAAATCCTGAACAAAAAGAAAACAAAGAAGAAAAAAAAGAAGTATTTAAAAAACCCAAACCAAAAGACCCAAAAAGAGTAGCTGCTGGTAAGAAAGGTGCAGAAGTAAGAATAAGAAATGCAGAAATGAGAAAAAAAGAAGTGGAAAAATTAAAAAAAGAAAATTCAAAATCAAACAAATAACAAAAGATTCTGATACAGAAACAGATTATGAATTAAACGAACATATCCCTTCTGTCAAGAAACACTCCAGTTCCTAGTTGATTACAAATTTATACTTTTCCTATAGGTATTGTTGGATTGGGATTGTTTTTTTACAACCAAAGTAAGAAACCAGAAAGAATGATTAAAGAAATAACAAAACCAGAAAAACAAAAGAAAGAAATTGATCCTTTTGAATTTAATTAAGAGCAAAGTGAGAATTTAAAAATTTAGTACATTAAAATGTCAACACAAAAAGACGGAAAACAAATAGCAAATATGTTATATCATGCTGGAGTGGAAACATTGTTAACAGTTGGATATGCAGAAATAGGTAAAAAGGTACTAAGGAGACCAGCACCAAAAGTAGATTTTAATGTAAATGATGTTGTAATGTTATCCATTGATATATTACTTGCAATGGCAACAAAAGATATGTTGATTAAGCAAGGTATTATACCTGCTGATATCATGAAGTAATAAACTGATTGCTTACTTATTTTTTATTTTATTTTGTTTTTATAAAATGGCAAGTGCTTTAGCAATGATGCTTGGTGGGGCAATAACAAATGCTTTTGCATTTTCGGGGAGTAATTATTTATTTTCACATATGGGTAGTAATGCAAATGAAGAGAAAATAAGACATGATAAAGCTATAGAAAAATTAGAAAAAGCACAAGCAGATTGGAATAAAAGAAGAATACAAAGATTAGATTTTATCAATGAACAATTACAAAAGGAACATCATGCCGAACATACTTTTGAAGATGTTGACCAAGCAATGAAACAATACTATTACAATACAAGTAAACAATTAACTCCATTATCACCCAAACCTAAACTAAGTGATTTTTATACACCATCAGAAGATCAAAAAAATAGAGAAATTGCATTTGTTGTTGGTGGAATGGTTTTAACAGGTTTTGTTGTTTGGAAGTTAAAATAAGCGAGCGAAGCGATGATTACCTTGAAGAAAATGATACATTTAAATCTAAAAATATTATTCCTTTGATTAAAGTTTTTAAAGAGGGTTATAAAGAAATAACAAAATAAATTAAATTTCAGGACATGGTTTTCAAAACATATTCATAAATTTTGTCAGGTCTAATGAAAGCATCCCAACCAGGAGGAAACTTAGATAACTTTTACCTTTAAACTTTTCCATTACTTCCATTTGTTTTGATGTCAAAGGACATTCTCCATCATCTCTTAAACAACATATCTGATAATTTGATAATTTTATTTTCCTAATATAACTCTAGCATAAGGATCATCTTTCTCGGTATAAGCTTCAATCATTTTAAAATAAAATTTAAATTATATATTTTTAATATCCATAAGGAAAACTTCTAATTAGATTTTCATTTTCATAACATACCATTCTTTTATCAAACATATAATCATAAGCTTTAACTTGTTTAACTGTTTTAAGTTGATGATCTTTTCCTATTTTTATGTTGTCATATTTTACAGTTTCATATTTTCATTTTCATCAGTAACTATTTTTATTTTTTATCTAATGTAATCTTTTCTTCAACTTCAGCATTTAATCTAAAACCTTTACAACAGCTAACTAGTTTTTCTGTATCTAGTTTCATTGAATAATCTTTTGGACCAGCAGATATAAATTGTTTTATGTGATTAGCATTGTGTTTTGAAACAATTTCGTCTGTTAAATCACCTAATTTACTTCCCATCATATTTTCTACTTTTTACATGCTTCAGAACCATCATCATTGTAAATACAAGAATCTGTATCCATGTATAAAACTCTTTCTTGTAGAATATCTAATAATTCGTATAATTTTAATCTAGCATGTGCTGTTGTAAATAAAGCTATATAAACATTTACACTTGGATTAGGTTTAGAATATTCTTCTTTTCTTTATATTCAGTTAATACAATATTTTCATCTAATATCATGGTACTTATATCTTTATATTTTCATTAAATACTATTTTAGTTATATGTTCTAAAGTAAAACAATATTCTTTTGTGTAAAATTATCTCTCATACCAAAATGTCCCCATAAATTATTTAAACATATTTTAGCTATAAATCTTAATCCCGAATTGTGTTTAACTTTGTCAATATCTAGATTATAAGCAGCATTATCTATGATATATTGTATTTTGGTTTTACATTCTTTATCGTTCTCACAATCAGGTTTACAATATTTAGGATCACATTTACATCCTGAAGCTTCTTGTTTATATTTCATAAACGTATCTACATAAAGTTTAAATATATCTGTAGATGTTTTTCAAAATGTTCTAGTTCATATATTTTTGTAATTTATAACCTTTTCTATTGCTTTATCTATTTCTATTGTAGACCAAGTTCCTACTATAACTCTTTCCTCATTAGAATGTATACATTTTTCATTTTAATATTTTTACATTCTTTACATCTTTTATTTCATGTATTTTATCATGTTTATTTAAAGTAGGATCATCTATGTGTTTACATTTAAAAGATATTTTATTCATACATGTTCTACATAATCCAAAAGTAATTTATGTGTATTATCACTAGTTAATTGTTTATAAGGTAAAACAGGGTGATACAATCCTTTAGGTGGTAATATTTTACATTTCATTATTCCGAAATAATTATTTTTATATAATCATCTACAGAAATATCTGTATATGTAATAGGATGTCCTATAGGATATTTACAATATTTATTTACTGATGGATACAGAGAACAAAATCTACATATCTACCTTTTAAATCAGAAAGATTATTGTATAATTGAATAGTTTCTGTTCTTCCTCCATAAAATGCATCTCTTTATCAATAGGTTTTAAATGTGGATCAACTTCAGGATATTTTGTTGATCAAACTCACATTCCCATATTGTATGAATTTTACATTTGGTTTTAGATAATCTTCAATAGTTTTAAGTCTTTCTTTAGTTTGGTCATATAACTCTTTCATAGTTTTTTATTTCTATCTTTTTACATATTTCTTCAGGACTATAACATTTTGTACATCCATGCCAATAACATCCAAAAATTCATAAACATTACGCATTTTATTTTCTCTATCATAATAATAACCATCGACTTTATAACATTTATTATTAATGAATAATTTCTTTTCACCTGCTCTTTTAGCATGTTGAATCATTATACCATATTCTAAAGAAATATACTCTAACCATTGTATTGATTTTTGTGAATGTACTTCTTTAATTGTCATCTTTTGTGAATTCAATTGTTTCATTTGTTAACATTAATGTTTTAAATATTTTGTACAACATTGAGCAATTGTAATATATTGAAATGGATCAATACAATTATTGGTTATATTTAAAATAATTTTTATACAATGTACAACCTTTTGACAAAATTAAAACATCCAAAAACAATAATAAAATATTTCTTTATAGAATTTAAATTTTTATCTTTTTTGTTTCATACCATTTGTCAAATTCTTTTTATTTTTGGTAGTCATAGTATCAAAACCATAATATTTTTATCAGGATATTTACCTTTGTATTTTTGGTTTTCTGTTGTATTAAAATAATGTGGAAAGTATCCTTTGTTACCTTCAAAACCAAATGTTTTGGGAAAGCAGCTAATCCACACAATGTAAAATTTATTGAATCTATAAATCTTAAATTTATTCCTTTAATAAACATAGCTGTTAATTTTAGTCCAGAAGAAATTATGTTATGTTCAATTTTATTTTTACAATGTATCCTAAAATCGGTTGCATATCATAACCTTTTCCATAATGTGAAATAAAAGTGTAGTCTTTAAATTTGTCTCTTATGAAATATTTACAAAAGTTGTCTATTACAGAATTTCCTATAGGGTTTCATATTTAATTTTTCTACATCACTAAAACAATCATCTATGTCTAATTTTAACAAGTTTAAATTATCAATATTGAAATCACATTTAAATACTTTTACATAGTTATTTTAAAACAATAAATATTTTCTAAATCGTAAGCTATACAAAATTCATTATATGTATTCCTGTTTCTTGATTTGCTTCAAAATCAAAATATATATATTTATTATTTTTACTTGTTTTGGTACTGATGGTTTCATATAACATAAGTGTTCTTCATTACTTTCCGTGTATTTTCGTAACATATTAAACATATTTTTTCACCACATTTATGGTTTTACCTGTATATGTTTTATTACATTTTCACAAACAAGTTGTTTTCTAATAGTTGTTACTGTATTATCTTTACATGTATGTTGTTCAGTATAACCAATTAAACATAATTTACAAAATCTACGTTTTGCTAAAATCCTGTTATGTTTGTTATTGTATCAAAATGTTCATCATGATAATATAAATATATTTGTTCGTTGTATTCTTCATTACCATTATATAAAATATGTTCTGTACTATTTGATGTAAAATAATTATTCTCATATTAAGATAATTTTCAAAAATTTTAAATCTTCCAAATCATTTCCTTCTTCTTTTATTTCTACTCCTGATTGTTCATGCAAATCTTCAGCTAATCTTTTTGTAATGGTCTACTTTCATTGATATGTTTTAATTGAGAATCTGTAAAATCTTTTAATAACTTATTTGAAGCTAAAGAAGTTACAATTGCCCTTGATAAACATATTGTATCATCATTTTTATTTTGATAATACTTCTTTTATTTATGACATCTAATATTTTTAAAGCTTTACCTTTTCCTCTTTTATTGGGTATAATAGTAACTTCAAAATAACTTCTTCTAAATTTAATTCTTCAGCACTATTTAATAATCTTTCCATTTGATCCATGAATAACTTTTTAACTGTATTATATGTTCTTATAGGCCAGCTTTTATGTTTAGCAATTATGATTTCATGAATAGGTACTATTTTAATTCTTCCATTAGGGTAATCTTTTATAGAATAATCTATCATGTGATCAAAAGCATTTGTAAATGTTTCTGGTTTTCATCCTTTAGACTAATTTTATAATTAAATACATAAATACTTGCTTTATGTTTATATTCTTTTGTCAAAACAAGTTTATATGAATCTCCTCGCTTGGATAAAATTTTATCCTTTTTTGCCTCCATTTTTTAAGAAACAATTTTAGTTATATTTAAAATGTCTAAAACAAATCTAACAAATAAATTAGCAGAGGAATTACATCATAGAGTTGTAAAATCTTTTCCTAAAAGACGTGTTTATGTTCATTCAATAGATCAAACATGGGCAGTTGATTTAATAGATATGCAACCATATTCAAAACAAAATAAACACTATAAATATTTATTAGCAGTTATAGATGTTTTTAGTAAATATGGTTGGTTAGTTCCATTGAAAAATAAAACAGGAGTAGCAGTGAGTGAAGCATTTAAAACATTATTTAAAGAAAGAAAACCAATATATATTTGGTCAGATAAAGGATCCGAATTTTATAATCGACAAGTAAAAGAATTGTTAAAAGATAATAACATAAAGTTATATTCAACTGAGAATGAAGAAAAATCCAGTGTAGTGGAACGATGGATAGGAACAATGAAACAACATATGTATAAATACTTTACTGCTAATGAAACTTTAAAATATTATGATATATTAGATAAATTAGTTAAAAATTATAATAATACAGTACATTCTTCAATTAAAATGACACCTGTTCAAGCAAGTAAATTAAAAATGAATTAACAGTGTATAAAATTTATATCCAGAAAAGGAAGAGAAAATTAAAAACCTAAATTCGAAGTAGGTACTAGAGTAAGAATAACAAAAAAAGGGTAAATTTGAAAAGGGTTATACTACTCGTTGGACTAAAGAAATATTTGTAATTGAAAAGTTTTAAATACAATTCCTTTTACTTATAAAATAATTGATTTAAAAGGCGAAGAAATAACAGGTTCTTTCTATGAACAAGAATTACAAATGACTAAGTTTTAAAAACGACGCTACGCATGATAGTTGTCTCATGAATATTTACTTCAGCCAAATATGCTGCTCGTGTACATTTACCTCGTATTAGACGACAAACAAAACTGATGACAAAGACGATGCAAAGTGACTTTTTACAAAAAGATAGCATTGAAAAAGTCAGCTCAGAATTGGATGAAATTTTACAAAATGCTACCTAGGATTATGGGAACTCAAAATAGCTTTTTACTATCTTTACCATTTCTCGGGGTTCTAAAAATTTTTTCTCCAAAATCCAACAGAATTTTTTGCGGTGTGTTCTCCCGACCTTTTTTTTATTTTTGTTTTTGAAATTTTTTTTTGTTGTTTTTTTTTTGGGTGTTTTTAATAACGTTTTTTTTTTTTTATAAAAAGTACAAGTACTATACTACTCCCCTTAGGGAAAAAATGAGTTTTATAAAAAAACCCAGGATTAAGGTTTTGGTGTGCTCTTTACAAAAAAATGTTTTTTTTTTTTATGGGGGGTATAAATGCAAAGTGTGTTTTTTCTTCTTAATTTTGAAGTTAAAAATCACACAAAAATGTTGGTAAAATTTTTATTTTGGATGTAAAAAGGGTTTTTTTTCTTTAAAATGGGGGGTCAAAAATTGAAGATAATTTTTTTTTTGGAGGGGGGTATAGGTGTGTGATATTGTGTTATGTATGCAGATACCAGTCTGATGTATAAATTCACTTAAAATTTTATAGAAATGACTGCTAACATCTATTTTCTGCATAACTTCCAAGCACAGTTATTGTTTTCTATATAAAGACCTTTAAAATCATAAAATCATAGCATTTAAAAGTTAAATTATTTGTTTTATGACCCATGCGGTAGGCAATTTTCTCTGTTTTTGCCCTGGGGCCTCAAATTTCCTAGTTATTCTGCTGTTTCTAGCAATATGGAATATTTAGTACATATTCAGGATAGAACACACTATTGTAAGTTTTATTGAGATATTTTTGTATTTCTAGCTTGTATTTTTATACCATGGTGACAAAAGGCAGATTTAGGTGTTACGGCTTACTTTTGGGTTATCGACAGGACAAAACACCCCACCAATAATATTCAGGAAGGATCTATGAGTTTCAATGACTGCGAAGAGTAAATATAAGCACTTCTAAACAATTTAACTTACAAATATGCATATATTATGGATTTATTTTTGCATTCAGGGCTTTAAGTAAACTATGCATACTGTAAACTGTGAATTTATGCTGAGTCATCATAGTTAAAGCCCAGGATTTTCTCAATCTTCATGAAATATTTATAAAACTTCATATTTGAGTTAATTTCTTTAAAATCTGTCAGATAAACCAAATTTGGTTAAATTCTGTATGTTCTCTTTTTTCACCCAATATACAAATATTTATTCCAATAGAAAACTCTCTAAAACACTTTTCTCACATTAATACTTATTTATCAGAATTATAGCCTTAAAAATCACTGCATAAACTCTAAGTTTTCTTTTACTGTTCATTTGATACCCCTCCCTGTTTCAATTTTTGAAAGAATTTGAAAACAAGACTTTAATTATTGCCAGCTTACCCTATTTGCATGTTTTCTGACATGAAATGCCTAGAACCTGTTTAAAACTGTTCTGATAACATATTGAAAGCATTTCAGAATACTGTAAATGTTATGATTAGCACTCAATCATTCCAACATTCAAGATTATATAAAGTATCAAATCCTGCCTGTGTCTCCAGTCCACATTTTACTGTATGCCTATTTGTCAATGAAAGTTCACAATTTCTGCCTCAAATGGTCAGTTTAGAATTCTTGTCACAACAGTATCATCTCTAACCATATATCTGACATAATTTAGCTAATATGTGAGCTAGAAGTGTTAAAACAAAGCCATATTTGGAATAGTTGTATGTATGCAGATACCAGTCTGATGTATAAATTCACTTAAAATTTTATAGAAATGACTGCTAACATCTATTTTTTGCATAACTTCCAAGCACAGTTATTGTTTTCTATATAAAGACCTTTAAAATCATAAAATCATAGCATTTAAAAGTTAAATTATTTGTTTTATGACCCATGGGGTAGGCAATTTTCTCTGTTTTTGCCCTGGGGCCTCAAATTTCCTAGTTATTCTGCTGTTTCTAGCAATATGGAATATTTAGTACATATTCAGGATAGAACACACTATTGTAAGTTTTATTGAGATATTTTTGTATTTCTAGCTTGTATTTTTATACCGCGGTGACAAAAAGGCAGATTTAGGCGTTACGGCTTACTTTTGGGTTATCGACAGGACAAAACACCCCACCAATAATATTCAGGAAGGATCTATGAGTTTCAATGACTGCGAAGAGTAAATATAAGCACTTCTAAACAATTTAACTTACAAATATGCATATATTATGGATTTATTTTTGCATTCAGGGCTTTAAGTAAACTATGCATACTGTAAACTGTGAATTTATGCTGAGTCATCATAGTTAAAGCCCAGGATTTTCTCAATCTTCATGAAATATTTATAAAACTTCATATTTGAGTTAATTTCTTTAAAATCTGTCAGATAAACCAAATTTGGTTAAATTCTGTATGTTCTCTTTTTCACCCAATATACAAACATTTATTCCAATAGAAAACTCTCTAAAATCACTTTTCTCACATTAATACTTATTTATCAGAATTATAGCCTTAAAAAATCACTGCATAAACTCTAAGTTTTCTTTTACTGTTCATTTGATACCCCTCCCTGTTTCAATTTTTGAAAGAATTTGAAAACAAGACTTTAATTATTGCCAGCTTACCCTATTTGCATGTTTTCTGACATGAAATGCCTAGAACCTGTTTAAAACTGTTCTGATAACATATTGAAAGCATTTCAGAATACTGTAAATGTTATGATTAGCACTCAATCATTCCAACATTCAAGATTATATAAAGTATCAAATCCTGCCTGTGTCTCCAGTCCACATTTTACTGTATGCCTATTTGTCAATGAAAGTTCACAATTTCTGCCTCAAATGGTCAGTTTAGAATTCTTGTCACAACAGTATCATCTCTAACCATATATCTGACATAATTTAGCTAATATGTGAGCTAGAAGTGTTAAAACAAAGCCATATTTGGAATAGTTGTATGTATGCAGATACCAGTCTGATGTATAAATTCACTTAAAATTTTATAGAAATGACTGCTAACATCTATTTTTGCATAACTTCCAAGCACAGTTATTGTTTTCTATATAAAGACCTTTAAAATCATAAAATCATAGCATTTAAAAGTTAAATTATTTGTTTTATGACCCATGCGGTAGGCAATTTTCTCTGTTTTTGCCCTGGGGCCTCAAATTTCCTAGTTATTCTGCTGTTTCTAGCAATATGGAATATTTAGTACATATTCAGGATAGAACACACTATTGTAAGTTTTGTTGAGATATTTTTGTATTTCTAGCTTGTATTTTTTATACCGCGGTGACAAAAAGGCAGATTTAGGCGTTACAGCTTACTTTTGGGTTATCGACAGGACAAAAACACCCCACCAATAATATTCAGGAAGGATCTATGAGTTTCAATGACAGCGAAGAGTAAATATAAGCACTTCTAAACAATTTAACTTACAAATATGCATATATTATGGATTTATTTTTGCATTCAGGGCTTTAAATAAACTATGCATACTGTTAACTGTGAATTTATGCTGAGTCATCATAGTTAAAGCCCAGGATTTTCTCAATCTTCATGAAATATTTATAAAACTTCATATTTGAGTTAATTTCTTTAAAATCTGTCAGATAAACCAAATTTGGTTAAATTCTGTATGTTCTCTTTTTCACCAATATACAAACATTTATTCCAATAGAAAACTCTCTAAAACACTTTTTCTCACATTAATACTTATTTATCAGAATTATAGCCTTAAAAAATCACTGCATAAACTCTAAGTTTTCTTTTACTGTTCATTTGATACCCCTCCCTGTTTCAATTTTTAAAGAATTTGAAAACAAGACTTTAATTATTGCCAGCTTACCCTATTTGCATGTTTTCTGACATGAAATGCCTAGAACCTGTTTAAAACTGTTCTGATAACATATTGAAAGCATTTCAGAATACTGTAAATGTTATGATTAGCACTCAATCATTCCAACATTCAAGATTATATAAAGTATCAAATCCTGCCTGTGTCTCCAGTCCACATTTTACTGTATGCCTATTTGTCAATGAAAGTTCACAATTTCTGCCTCAAATGGTCAGTTTAGAATTCTTGTCACAACAGTATCATCTCTAACCATATATCTGACATAATTTAGCTAATATGAGAGCTAGAAGTGTTAAAACAAAGCCATATTTGGAATAGTTGTATGTATGCAGATACCAGTCTGATGTATAAATTCACTTAAAATTTTATAGAAATGACTGCTAACATCTATTTTTGCATAACTTCCAAGCACAGTTATTGTTTTCTATATAAAGACCTTTAAAATCATAAAATCATAGCATTTAAAAGTTAAATTATTTGTTTTATGACCCATGCGGTAGGCAATTTTCTCTGTTTTTGCCCTGGGGCCTCAAATTTCCTAGTTATTCTGCTGTTTCTAGCAATATGGAATATTTAGTACATATTCAGGATAGAACACACTATTGTAAGTTTTGTTGAGATATTTTTGTATTTCTAGCTTGTATTTTTATACCAAGGTGACAAAAAGGCAGATTTAGGCGTTACGGCTTACTTTTGGGTTATCGACAGGACAAAACACCCCACCAATAATATTCAGGAAGGATCTATGAGTTTCAATGACTGCGAAGAGTAAATATAAGCACTTCTAAACAATTTAACTTACAAATATGCATATATTATGGATTTATTTTTGCATTCAGGGCTTTAAGTAAACTATGCATACTGTAAACTGTGAATTTATGCTGAGTCATCATAGTTAAAGCCCAGGATTTTCTCAATCTTCATGAAATATTTATAAAACTTCATATTTGAGTTAATTTCTTTAAAATCTGTGAGATAAACCAAATTTGGTTAAATTCTGTATGTTCTCTTTTTTCACCCAATATACAAACATTTATTCCAATAGAAAACTCTCTAAAAACACTTTTTCTCACATTAATACTTATTTATCAGAATTATAGCCTTAAAGAAATCACTGCATAAACTCTAAGTTTTCTTTTACTGTTCATTTGATACCCCTCCCTGTTTCAATTTTTTAAAGAATTTGAAAACTCGACTTTAATTATTGCCAGCTTACCCTATTTGCATGTTTTCTGACATGAAATGCCTAGAACCTGTTTAAAACTGTTCTGATAACATATTGAAAGCATTTCAGAATACTGTAAATGTTATGATTAGCACTCAATCATTCCAACATTCAAGATTATATAAAGTATCAAATCCTGCCTGTGTCTCCAGTCCACATTTTACTGTATGCCTATTTGTCAATGAAAGTTCACAATTTCTGCCTCAAATGGTCAGTTTAGAATTCTTGTCACAACAGTATCATCTCTAACCATATATCTGACATAATTTAGCTAATATGTGAGCTAGAAGTGTTAAAACAAAGCCATATTTGGAATAGTTGTATGTATGCAGATACCAGTCTGATGTATAAATTCACTTAAAATTTTAAAGAAATGACTGCTAACATCTATTTTTGCATAACTTCCAAGCACAGTTATTGTTTTCTATATAAAGACCTTTAAAATCATAAAATCATAGCATTTAAAAGTTAAATTATTTGTTTTATGACCCATGCGGTAGGCAATTTTCTCTGTTTTTGCCCTGGGGCCTCAAATTTCCTAGTTATTCTGCTGTTTCTAGCAATATGGAATATTTAGTACATATTCAGAATAGAACACACTATTGTAAGTTTTGTTGAGATATTTTTGTATTTCTAGCTTGTATTTTTATACCGCGGTGACAAAAAGGCAGATTTAGGCGTTACGGCTTACTTTTGGGTTATCGACAGGACAAAACACCCCACCAATAATATTCAGGAAGGATCTATGAGTTTCAATGACTGCGAAGAGTAAATATAAGCACTTCTAAACAATTTAACTTACAAATATGCATATATTATGGATTTATTTTGCATTCAGGGCTTTAAGTAAACTATGCATACTGTAAACTGTGAATTTATGCTGAGTCATCATAGTTAAAGCCCAGGATTTTCTCAATCTTCATGAAATATTTATAAAACTTCATATTTGAGTTAATTTCTTTAAAATCTGTCAGATAAACCAAATTTGGTTAAATTCTATATGTTCTCTGTTTTCACCCAATATACAAACATTTATTCCAATAGAAAACTCTCTAAAAACACTTTTCTCACATTAATACTTATTTATCAGAATTATAGCCTTAAAAAATCACTGCATAAACTCTAAGTTTTCTTTTACTGTTCATTTGATACCCCTCCCTGTTTCAATTTTTAAAGAATTTGAAAACAAGACTTTAATTATTGCCAGCTTACCCTATTTGCATGTTTTCTGACATGAAATGCCTAGAACCTGTTTAAAACTGTTCTGATAACATATTGAAAGCATTTCAGAATACTGTAAATGTTATGATTAGCACTCAATCATTCCAACATTCAAGATTATATAAAGTATCAAATCCTGCCTGTGTCTCCAGTCCACATTTTACTGTATGCCTATTTGTCAATGAAAGTTCACAATTTCTGCCTCAAATGGTCAGTTTAGAATTCTTGTCACAACAGTATCATCTCTAACCATATATCTGACATAATTTAGCTAATATGTGAGCTAGAAGTGTTAAAACAAAGCCATATTTGGAATAGTTGTATGTATGCAGATACCAGTCTGATGTATCAATTCACTTAAAATTTTAAAGAAATGACTGCTAACATCTATTTTTGCATAACTTCCAAGCACAGTTATTGTTTTCTATATAAAGACCTTTAAAATCATAAAATCATAGCATTTAAAAGTTAAATTATTTGTTTTATGACCCATGCGGTAGGCAATTTTCTCTGTTTTTGCCCTGGGGCCTCAAATTTCCTAGTTATTCTGCTGTTTCTAGCAATATGGAATATTTAGTACATATTCAGGATAGAACACACTATTGTAAGTTTTGTTGAGATATTTTTGTATTTCTAGCTTGTATTTTTATACCATGGTGACAAAAAGGCAGATTTAGGCGTTACGGCTTACTTTTGGGTTATCGACAGGACAAAACACCCCACCAATAATATTCAGGAAGGATCTATGAGTTTCAATGACTGCGAAGAGTAAATATAAGCACTTCTAAACAATTTAACTTACAAATATGCATATATTATGGATTTATTTTTGCATTCAGGGCTTTAAGTAAACTATGCATACTGTAAACTGTGAATTTATGCTGAGTCATCATAGTTAAAGCCCAGGATTTTCTCAATCTTCATGAAATATTTATAAAACTTCATATTTGAGTTAATTTCTTTAAAATCTGTCAGATAAACCAAATTTGGTTAAATTCTATATGTTCTCTGTTTTCACCCAATATACAAACATTTATTCCAATAGAAAACTCTCTAAAACACTTTTCTCACATTAATACTTATTTATCAGAATTATAGCCTTAAAAAAATCACTGCATAAACTCTAAGTTTTCTTTTACTGTTCATTTGATACCCTCCCCTGTTTCAATTTTTTAAAGAATTTGAAAACAAGACTTTAATTATTGCCAGCTTACCCTATTTGCATGTTTTCTGACATGAAATGCCTAGAACCTGTTTAAAACTGTTCTGATAACATATTGAAAGCATTTCAGAATACTGTAAATGTTATGATTAGCACTCAATCATTCCAACATTCAAGATTATATAAAGTATCAAATCCTGCCTGTGTCTCCAGTCCACATTTTACTGTATGCCTATTTGTCAATGAAAGTTCACAATTTCTGCCTCAAATGGTCAGTTTAGAATTCTTGTCACAACAGTATCATCTCTAACCATATATCTGACATAATTTAGCTAATATGTGAGCTAGAAGTGTTAAAACAAAGCCATATTTGGAATAGTTGTATGTATGCAGATACCAGTCTGATGTATCAATTCACTTAAAATTTTAAAGAAATGACTGCTAACATCTATTTTTGCATAACTTCCAAGCACAGTTATTGTTTTCTATATAAAGACCTTTAAAATCATAAAATCATAGCATTTAAAAGTTAAATTATTTGTTTTATGACCCATGCGGTAGGCAATTTCTCTGTTTTTGCCCTGGGGCCTCAAATTTCCTAGTTATTCTGCTGTTTCTAGCAATATGGAATATTTAGTACATATTCAGGATAGAACACACTATTGTAAGTTTTATTGAGATATTTTTGTATTTCTAGCTTGTATTTTTATACCATGGTGACAAAAAGGCAGATTTAGGCGTTACGGCTTACTTTTGGGTTATCGACAGGACAAAAACACCCCACCAATAATATTCAGGAAGGATCTATGAGTTTCAGTGACTGCGAAGAGTAAATATAAGCACTTCTAAACAATTTAACTTACAAATATGCATATATTATGGATTTATTTTTGCAATCAGGGCTTTAAGTAAACTATGCATACTGTAAACTGTGAATTTATGCTGAGTCATCATAGTTAAAGCCCAGGATTTTCTCAATCTTCATGAAATATTTATAAAACTTCATATTTGAGTTAATTTCTTTAAAATCTGTCAGATAAACCAAATTTCGTTAAATTCTGTATGTTCTCTTTTTTCGCCCAATATACAAACATTTATTCCAATAGAAAACTCTCTAAAAACACTTTTTCTCACATTAATACTTATTTATCAGAATTATAGCCTTAAAAAAATCACTGCATAAACTCTAAGTTTTCTTTTACTGTTCATTTGATACCCCCTCCCCTGTTTCAATTTTTTAAAGAATTTGAAAACAAGACTTTAATTATTGCCAGCTTACCCTATTTGCATGTTTTCTGACATGAAATGCCTAGAACCTGTTTAAAACTGTTCTGATAACATATTGAAAGCATTTCAGAATACTGTAAATGTTATGATTAGCACTCAATCATTCCAACATTCAAGATTATATAAAGTATCAAATCCTGCCTGTGTCTCCAGTCCACATTTTACTGTATGCCTATTTGTCAATGAAAGTTCACAATTTCTGCCTCAAATGGTCAGTTTAGAATTCTTGTCACAACAGTATCATCTCTAACCATATATCTGACATAATTTAGCTAATATGTGAGCTAGAAGTGTTAAAACAAAGCCATATTTGGAATAGTTGTATGTATGCAGATACCAGTCTGATGTATAAATTCACTTAAAATTTTAAAGAAATGACTGCTAACATCTATTTTTGCATAACTTCCAAGCACAGTTATTGTTTTCTATATAAAGACCTTTAAAATCATAAAATCATAGCATTTAAAAGTTAAATTATTTGTTTTATGACCCATGCGGTAGGCAATTTTCTCTGTTTTTTGCCCCTGGGGCCTCAAATTTCCTAGTTATTCTGCTGTTTCTAGCAATATGGAATATTTAGTACATATTCAGGATAGAACACACTATTGTAAGTTTTGTTGAGATATTTTTGTATTTCTAGCTTGTATTTTTTATACCGCGGTGACAAAAAGGCAGATTTAGGCGTTACGGCTTACTTTTGGGTTATCGACAGGACAAAAACACCACACCAATAATATTCAGGAAGGATCTATGAGTTTCAATGACTGCAAAGAGTAAATATAAGCACTTCTAAACAATTTAACTTACAAATATGCATATATTATGGATTTATTTTTGCATTCAGGGCTTTAAGTAAAATATGCATACTGTAAACTGTGAATTTATATTGAGTCATCATAGTTAAGGCCCAGGATTTTCTCAATCTTCATGAAATATTTATAAAACTTCATATTTGAGTTTATTTCTTTAAAATTTGTGAGATAAACCAAATTTGGTTAAATTCTGTATGTTCTCTTTTTTCACCCAATATACAAACATTTATTCCAATAGAAAACTCTCTAAAAACACTTTTTCTCACATTAAGACTTATTTATCAGAATTATAGCCTTAAAGAAATCACTGCATAAACTCTAAGTTTTCTTTTACTGTTCATTTGATACCCCTCCCTGTTTCAATTTTTAAAGAATTTGAAAACAAGACTTTAATTATTGCCAGCTTACCCTATTTGCATGTTTTCTGACATGAAATGCCTAGAACCTGTTTAAAACTGTTCTGATAACATATTGAAAGCATTTCAGAATACTGTAAATGTTATGATTAGCACTCAATCATTCCAACATTCAAGATTATATAAAGTATCAAATCCTGCCTGTGTCTCCAGTCCACATTTTACTGTATGCCTATTTGTCAATGAAAGTTCACAATTTCTGCCTCAAATGGTCAGTTTAGAATTCTTGACACAACAGTATCATCTCTAACCATATATCTGACATAATTTAGCTAATATGTGAGCTAGAAGTGTTAAAACAAAGCCATATTTGGAATAGTTGTATGTATGCAGATACCAGTCTGATGTATAAATTCACTTAAAATTTTAAAGAAATGACTGCTAACATCTATTTTTGCATAACTTCCAAGCACAGTTATTGTTTTCTATATAAAGACCTTTAAAATCATAAAATCATAGCATTTAAAAGTTAAATTATTTGTTTTATGACCCATGCGGTAGGCAATTTTCTCTGTTTTTGCCCTGGGGCCTCAAATTTCCTAGTTATTCTGCTGTTTCTAGCAATATGGAATATTTAGTACATATTCAGGATAGAACACACTATTGTAAGTTTTGTTGAGATATTTTTGTATTTCTAGCTTGTATTTTTATACCGCAGTGACAAAAAGGCAGATTTAGGCGTTACGGCTTACTTTTGGGTTATCGACAGGACAAAACACCCCACCAATAATATTCAGGAAGGATCTATGAGTTTCAATGACTGCGAAGAGTAAATATAAGCACTTCTAAACAATTTAACTTACAAATATGCATATATTATGAATTTATTTTGCATTCAGGGCTTTAAGTAAACTATGCATACTGTAAACTGTGAATTTATGCTGAGTCATCATAGTTAAGGCCCAGGATTTTCTCAATCTTCATGAAATATTTATAAAACTTCATATTTGAGTTAATTTCTTTAAAATCTGTGAGATAAACCAAATTTGGTTAAATTCTGTATGTTCTCTTTTTTCACCCAATATACAAACATTTATTCCAATAGAAAACTCTCTAAAATCACGCTTTTTCTCACATTAATACTTATTTATCAGAATTATAGCCTTAAAAATCACTGCATAAACTCTAAGTTTTCTTTTACTGTTCATTTGATACCCCTCCCTGTTTCAATTTTTAAAGAATTTGAAAACAAGACTTTAATTATTGCCAGCTTACCCTATTTGCATGTTTTCTGACATGAAATGCCTAGAACCTGTTTAAAACTGTTCTGATAACATATTGAAAGCATTTCAGAATACTGTAAATGTTATGATTAGCACTCAATCATTCCAACATTCAAGATTATATAAAGTATCAAATCCTGCCTGTGTCTCCAGTCCACATTTTACTGTATGCCTATTTGTCAATGAAAGTTCACAATTTCTGCCTCAAATGGTCAGTTTAGAATTCTTGTCACAACAGTATCATCTCTAACCATATATCTGACATAATTTAGCTAATATGTGAGCTAGAAGTGTTAAAACAAAGCCATATTTGGAATAGTTGTATGTATGCAGATACCAGTCTGATGTATAAATTCACTTAAAATTTTAAAGAAATGACTGCTAACATCTATTTTTGCATAACTTCCAAGCACAGTTATTGTTTTCTATATAAAGACCTTTAAAATCATAAAATCATAGCATTTAAAAGTTAAATTATTTGTTTTATGACCCATGCGGTAGGCAATTTTCTCTGTTTTTGCCCTGGGGCCTCAAATTTCCTAGTTATTCTGCTGTTTCTAGCAATATGGAATATTTAGTACATATTCAGGATAGAACACACTATTGTAAGTTTTGTTGAGATATTTTGTATTTCTAGCTTGTATTTTTATACCATGGTGACAAAAAGGCAGATTTAGGCGTTACGGCTTACTTTTGGGTTATCGACAGGACAAAAACACCCCACCAATAATATTCAGGAAGGATCTATGAGTTTCAATGACTGTAAGAGTAAATATAAGCACTTCTAAACAATTTAACTTACAAATATGCATATATTATGGATTTATTTTGCATTCAGGGCTTTAAGTAAACTATGCATACTGTAAACTGTGAATTTATGCTGAGTCATCATAGTTAAAGCCCAGGATTTTCTCAATCTTCATGAAATATTTATAAAACTTCATATTTGAGTTAATTTCTTTAAAATCTGTCAGATAAACCAAATTTGGTTAAATTCTGTATGTTCTCTTTTTCACCCAATATAGGTTGCATTTCTGTAAATATTGACAATGCAATTTCCATAGGAACTCCTTTTACGGCTAAAACTGTACCACTTTTACTAAGAAGTTTTGAAAAAATCATATCCTAGAATGGAAAGTTCATATGCACTACAATTTTTTCAAAGGTCAAAATATAGGGCTGTGCGGCATATTTTCAACGCTTATATGCCCCAAACTTCTAGGAGTTTAAACTAACACTAAATTTCTTAACTATCCCTACCTTGACTGTAGGATTACCACAGATTTCTATATAGACAATATGCACATGTATATTTACTGGTAACATTCCCAAGTTATGTCTCTATGAGATGAAACCTAGAGATCATAACTGGGTACCAGTATGTAAACAAAATTAATTATCTATGAATATTCTATATCTCCCAAAAGAGGCGTGGTTTGAGAAACAGCTGTATTTACAAAGTGCAACCTATACAAACATTTATTCCAATAGAAAACTCTCTAAAACACTTTTCTCACATTAATACTTATTTATCAGAATTATAGCCTTAAAAAATCACTGCATAAACTCTAAGTTTTCTTTTACTGTTCATTTGATACCCCTCCCTGTTTCAATTTTTAAAGAATTTGAAAACAAGACTTTAATTATTGCCAGCTTACCCTATTTGCATGTTTTCTGACATGAAATGCCTAGAACCTGTTTAAAACTGTTCTGATAACATATTGAAAGCATTTCAGAATACTGTAAATGTTATGATTAGCACTCAATCATTCCAACATTCAAGATTATATAAAGTATCAAATCCTGCCTGTGTCTCCAGTCCACATTTTACTGTATGCCTATTTGTCAATGAAAGTTCACAATTTCTGCCTCAAATGGTCAGTTTAGAATTCTTGTCACAACAGTATCATCTCTAACCATATATCTGACATAATTTAGCTAATATGTGAGCTAGAAGTGTTAAAACAAAGCCATATTTGGAATAGTTGTATGTATGCAGATACCAGTCTGATGTATAAATTCACTTAAAATTTTAAAGAAATGACTGCTAACATCTATTTTTGCATAACTTCCAAGCACAGTTATTGTTTTCTATATAAAGACCTTTAAAATCATAAAATCATAGCATTTAAAAGTTAAATTATTTGTTTTATGACCCATGCGGTAGGCAATTTTCTCTGTTTTTGCCCTGGGGCCTCAAATTTCCTAGTTATTCTGCTGTTTCTAGCAATATGGAATATTTAGTACATATTCAGGATAGAACACACTATTGTAAGTTTTGTTGAGATATTTTGTATTTCTAGCTTGTATTTTTATACCATGGTGACAAAAGGCAGATTTAGGCGTTACGGCTTACTTTTGGGTTATCGACAGGACAAAAACACCCCACCAATAATATTCAGGAAGGATCTATGAGTTTCAATGACTGAAGAGTAAATATAAGCACTTCTAAACAATTTAACTTACAAATATGCATATATTATGGATTTATTTTTGCATTCAGGGCTTTAAGTAAACTATGCATACTGTAAACTGTGAATTTATGCTGAGTCATCATAGTTAAAGCCCAGGATTTTCTCAATCTTCATGAAATATTTATAAAACTTCATATTTGAGTTAATTTCTTTAAAATCTGTCAGATAAACCAAATTTGGTTAAATTCTGTATGTTCTCTTTTTCACCCAATATACAAACATTTATTCCAATAGAAAACTCTCTAAAACACGTTTTCTCACATTAATACTTATTTATCAGAATTATAGCCTTAAAAATCACTGCATAAACTCTAAGTTTTCTTTTACTGTTCATTTGATACCCCTCCCTGTTTCAATTTTTAAAGAATTTGAAAACAAGACTTTAATTATTGCCAGCTTACCCTATTTGCATGTTTTCTGACATGAAATGCCTAGAACCTGTTTAAAACTGTTCTGATAACATATTGAAAGCATTTCAGAATACTGTAAATGTTATGATTAGCACTCAATCATTCCAACATTCAAGATTATATAAAGTATCAAATCCTGCCTGTGTCTCCAGTCCACATTTTACTGTATGCCTATTTGTCAATGAAAGTTCACAATTTCTGCCTCAAATGGTCAGTTTAGAATTCTTGTCACAACAGTATCATCTCTAACCATATATCTGACATAATTTAGCTAATATGTGAGCTAGAAGTGTTAAAACAAAGCCATATTTGGAATAGTTGTATGTATGCAGATACCAGTCTGATGTATAAATTCACTTAAAATTTTAAAGAAATGACTGCTAACATCTATTTTTGCATAACTTCCAAGCACAGTTATTGTTTTCTATATAAAGACCTTTAAAATCATAAAATCATAGCATTTAAAAGTTAAATTATTTGTTTTATGACCCATGCGGTAGGCAATTTTCTCTGTTTTTGCCCTGGGGCCTCAAATTTCCTAGTTATTCTGCTGTTTCTAGCAATATGGAATATTTAGTACATATTCAGGATAGAACACACTATTGTAAGTTTTGTTGAGATATTTTGTATTTCTAGCTTGTATTTTTATACCGCGGTGACAAAAAGGCAGATTTAGGCGTTACGGCTTACTTTTGGGTTATCGACAGGACAAAACACCCCACCAATAATATTCAGGAAGGATCTATGAGTTTCAATGACTGCGAAGAGTAAATATAAGCACTTCTAAACAATTTAACTTACAAATATGCATATATTATGGATTTATTTTGCATTCAGGGCTTTAAGTAAACTATGCATACTGTAAACTGTGAATTTATGCTGAGTCATCATAGTTAAAGCCCAGGATTTTCTCAATCTTCATGAAATATTTATAAAACTTCATATTTGAGTTAATTTCTTTAAAATCTGTCAGATAAACCAAATTTCGTTAAATTCTGTATGTTCTCTTTTTTCGCCCAATATAGGTTGCATTTCTGTAAATATTGACAATGCAATTTCCCATAGGAACTCCTTTTACGGCTAAAACTGTACCACTTTTACTAAGAAGTTTTGAAAAAAAATCATATCCTAGAATGGAAAGTTCATATGCACTACAATTTTTTTCAAAGGTCAAAATATAGGGCTGTGCGGCATATTTTCAACGCTTATATGCCCGAACTTCTAGGAGTTTAAACTAACACTAAATTTCTTAACTATCCCTACCTTGACTGTAGGATTACCACAGATTTCTATATAGACAATATGCATATGTATATTTACTGGTAACATTCCCAAGTTATGTCTCTATGAGATGAAACCTAGAGATCATAACTGGGTACCAGTATGTAAACAAAATTAATTATCTATGAATATTCTATATCTCCCCAAAAGAGGCGTGGTTTGAGAAACAGCTGTATTTACAAAGTGCAACCTATACAAACATTTATTCCAATAGAAAACTCTCTAAAAACACTTTTTCTCACATTAATACTTATTTATCAGAATTATAGCCTTAAAAAAATCACTGCATAAACTCTAAGTTTTCTTTTACTGTTCATTTGATACCCCCTCCCCTGTTTCAATTTTTAAAGAATTTGAAAACAAGACTTTAATTATTGCCAGCTTACCCTATTTGCATGTTTTCTGACATGAAATGCCTAGAACCTGTTTAAAACTGTTCTGATAACATATTGAAAGCATTTCAGAATACTGTAAATGTTATGATTAGCACTCAATCATTCCAACATTCAAGATTATATAAAGTATCAAATCCTGCCTGTGTCTCCAGTCCACATTTTACTGTATGCCTATTTGTCAATGAAAGTTCACAATTTCTGCCTCAAATGGTCAGTTTAGAATTCTTGTCACAACAGTATCATCTCTAACCATATATCTGACATAATTTAGCTAATATGTGAGCTAGAAGTGTTAAAACAAAGCCATATTTGGAATAGTTGTATGTATGCAGATACCAGTCTGATGTATAAATTCACTTAAAATTTTAAAGAAATGACTGCTAACATCTATTTTTGCATAACTTCCAAGCACAGTTATTGTTTTCTATATAAAAACCTTTAAAATCATAAAATCATAGCATTTAAAAGTTAAATTATTTGTTTTATGACCCATGCGGTAGGCAATTTTCTCTGTTTTTGCCTATGGGCCTCAAATTTCCTAGTTATTCTGCTGTTTCTAGCAATATGGAATATTTAGTACATATTCAGAATAGAACACACTATTGTAAGTTTTGTTGAGATATTTTGTATTTCTAGCTTGTATTTTTATACCGCGGTGACAAAAGGCAGATTTAGGCGTTACGGCTTACTTTTGGGTTATCGACAGGACAAAAACACCCCACCAATAATATTCAGGAAGGATCTATGAGTTTCAATGACTGCGAAGAGTAAATATAAGCACTTCTAAACAATTTAACTTACAAATATGCATATATTATGGATTTATTTTTGCATTCAGGGCTTTAAGTAAACTATGCATACTGTAAACTGTGAATTTATGCTGAGTCATCATAGTTAAAGCCCAGGATTTTCTCAATCTTCATGAAATATTTATAAAACTTCATATTTGAGTTAATTTCTTTAAAATCTGTCAGATAAACCAAATTTGGTTAAATTCTGTATGTTCTCTTTTTTCACCCAATATAGGTTGCATTTCTGTAAATATTGACAATGCAATTTCCCATAGGAACTCCTTTTACGGCTAAAACTGTACCACTTTTACTAAGAAGTTTTGAAAAAAATCATATCCTAGAATGGAAAGTTCATATGCACTACAATTTTTTTCAAAGGTCAAAATATAGGGCTGTGCGGCATATTTTCAACGCTTATATGCCCGAACTTCTAGGAGTTTAAACTAACACTAAATTTCTTAACTATCCCTACCTTGACTGTAGGATTACCACAGATTTCTATATAGACAATATGCACATGTATATTTACTGGTAACATTCCCAAGTTATGTCTCTATGAGATGAAACCTAGAGATCATAACTGGGTACCAGTATGTAAACAAAATTAATTATCTATGAATATTCTATATCTCCCAAAAGAGGCGTGGTTTGAGAAACAGCTGTATTTACAAAGTGCAACCTATACAAACATTTATTCCAATAGAAAACTCTCTAAAACACTTTTTCTCACATTAATACTTATTTATCAGAATTATAGCCTTAAAAAAATCACTGCATAAACTCTAAGTTTTCTTTTACTGTTCATTTGATACCCCTCCCTGTTTCAATTTTTAAAGAATTTGAAAACAAGACTTTAATTATTGCCAGCTTACCCTATTTGCATGTTTTCTGACATGAAATGCCTAGAACCTGTTTAAAACTGTTCTGATAACATATTGAAAGCATTTCAGAATACTGTAAATGTTATGATTAGCACTCAATCATTCCAACATTCAAGATTATATAAAGTATCAAATCCTGCCTGTGTCTCCAGTCCACATTTTACTGTATGCCTATTTGTCAATGAAAGTTCACAATTTCTGCCTCAAATGGTCAGTTTAGAATTCTTGTCACAACAGTATCATCTCTAACCATATATCTGACATAATTTAGCTAATATGTGAGCTAGAAGTGTTAAAACAAAGCCATATTTGGAATAGTTGTATGTATGCAGATACCAGTCTGATGTATAAATTCACTTAAAATTTTAAAGAAATGACTGCTAACATCTATTTTTGCATAACTTCCAAGCACAGTTATTGTTTTCTATATAAAGACCTTTAAAATCATAAAATCATAGCATTTAAAAGTTAAATTATTTGTTTTATGACCCATGCGGTAGGCAATTTTCTCTGTTTTTGCCCTGGGGCCTCAAATTTCCTAGTTATTCTGCTGTTTCTAGCAATATGGAATATTTAGTACATATTCAGGATAGAACACACTATTGTAAGTTTTGTTGAGATATTTTTGTATTTCTAGCTTGTATTTTTATACCGCGGTGACAAAAAGGCAGATTTAGGCGTTACGGCTTACTTTTGGGTTATCGACAGGACAAAACACCCCACCAATAATATTCAGGAAGGATCTATGAGTTTCAATGACTGCGAAGAGTAAATATAAGCACTTCTAAACAATTTAACTTACAAATATGCATATATTATGGATTTATTTTGCATTCAGGGCTTTAAGTAAACTATGCATACTGTAAACTGTGAATTTATGCTGAGTCATCATAGTTAAAGCCCAGGATTTTCTCAATCTTCATGAAATATTTATAAAACTTCATATTTGAGTTAATTTCTTTAAAATCTGTCAGATAAACCAAATTTGGTTAAATTCTGTATGTTCTCTTTTTCACCCAATATACAAACATTTATTCCAATAGAAAACTCTCTAAAACACTTTTTCTCACATTAATACTTATTTATCAGAATTATAGCCTTAAAAAATCACTGCATAAACTCTAAGTTTTCTTTTACTGTTCATTTGATACCCCCTCCCCTGTTTCAATTTTTTAAAGAATTTGAAAACAAGACTTTAATTATTGCCAGCTTACCCTATTTGCATGTTTTCTGACATGAAATGCCTAGAACCTGTTTAAAACTGTTCTGATAACATATTGAAAGCATTTCAGAATACTGTAAATGTTATGATTAGCACTCAATCATTCCAACATTCAAGATTATATAAAGTATCAAATCCTGCCTGTGTCTCCAGTCCACATTTTACTGTATGCCTATTTGTCAATGAAAGTTCACAATTTCTGCCTCAAATGGTCAGTTTAGAATTCTTGTCACAACAGTATCATCTCTAACCATATATCTGACATAATTTAGCTAATATGTGAGCTAGAAGTGTTAAAACAAAGCCATATTTGGAATAGTTGTATGTATGCAGATACCAGTCTGATGTATAAATTCACTTAAAATTTTAAAGAAATGACTGCTAACATCTATTTTTGCATAACTTCCAAGCACAGTTATTGTTTTCTATATAAAACCTTTAAAATCATAAAATCATAGCATTTAAAAGTTAAATTATTTGTTTTATGACCCATGCGGTAGGCAATTTTCTCTGTTTTTGCCTATGGGGCCTCAAATTTCCTAGTTATTCTGCTGTTTCTAGCAATATGGAATATTTAGTACATATTCAGAATAGAACACACTATTGTAAGTTTTGTTGAGATATTTTGTAT
This sequence comes from Mytilus coruscus, assembly GCA_017311375.1. Classification (NCBI taxonomy): domain Eukaryota; kingdom Metazoa; phylum Mollusca; class Bivalvia; order Mytilida; family Mytilidae; genus Mytilus; species Mytilus coruscus. The sequence continues at coordinate 77,213,892 of CM029599.1, read as the reverse complement.
TTCTAGCTTGTATTTTTATACCATGTGACAAAAAGGCAGATTTAGGCGTTACGGCTTACTTTTGGGTTATCGACAGGACAAAAACACCCCACCAATAATATTCAGGAAGGATCTATGAGTTTCAATGACTGCGAAGAGTAAATATAAGCACTTCTAAACAATTTAACTTACAAATATGCATATATTATGGATTTATTTTGCATTCAGGGCTTTAAGTAAACTATGCATACTGTAAACTGTGAATTTATGCTGAGTCATCATAGTTAAAGCCCAGGATTTTCTCAATCTTCATGAAATATTTATAAAACTTCATATTTGAGTTAATTTCTTTAAAATCTGTCAGATAAACCAAATTTGGTTAAATTCTGTATGTTCTCTTTTTTCACCCAATATAGGTTGCATTTCTGTAAATATTGACAATGCAATTTCCCATAGGAACTCCTTTTACGGCTAAAACTGTACCACTTTTACTAAGAAGTTTTGAAAAAAATCATATCCTAGAATGGAAAGTTCATATGCACTACAATTTTTTTCAAAGGTCAAAATATAGGGCTGTGCGGCATATTTTCAACGCTTATATGCCCCAACTTCTAGGAGTTTAAACTAACACTAAATTTCTTAACTATCCCTACCTTGACTGTAGGATTACCACAGATTTCTATATAGACAATATGCACATGTATATTTACTGGTAACATTCCCAAGTTATGTCTCTATGAGATGAAACCTAGAGATCATAACTGGGTACCAGTATGTAAACAAAATTAATTATCTATGAATATTCTATATCTCCCAAAAGAGGCGTGGTTTGAGAAACAGCTGTATTTACAAAGTGCAACCTATACAAACATTTATTCCAATAGAAAACTCTCTAAAACACTTTTCTCACATTAATACTTATTTATCAGAATTATAGCCTTAAAAAATCACTGCATAAACTCTAAGTTTTCTTTTACTGTTCATTTGATACCCCTCCCTGTTTCAATTTTTAAAGAATTTGAAAACAAGACTTTAATTATTGCCAGCTTACCCTATTTGCATGTTTTCTGACATGAAATGCCTAGAACCTGTTTAAAACTGTTCTGATAACATATTGAAAGCATTTCAGAATACTGTAAATGTTATGATTAGCACTCAATCATTCCAACATTCAAGATTATATAAAGTATCAAATCCTGCCTGTGTCTCCAGTCCACATTTTACTGTATGCCTATTTGTCAATGAAAGTTCACAATTTCTGCCTCAAATGGTCAGTTTAGAATTCTTGTCACAACAGTATCATCTCTAACCATATATCTGACATAATTATTTATTTTAAAATTTCCCCAAAAAATTTTTAAAAAAAATTTTTCCTTTTTGTTTTTAAACCCTTTCCCTGTTTTTTTTTAAAAAGGAAACAAATTTTTAAAATTTTTAAATTTTTTTTAAAAAATTTTCCAAAAAAATTTCTAATAAAAAAATTTAAAAAAAAATTTAAATTGAAACAAAATTTTAAATTTAAAAAATTTTAAAATTTTTTCCCTTTTTTTTTTTTTAAAAATTTTTTTTTTAAAAATTTTTTAAAAAAAAAATTTTTAAAATTAAATTTTTTTTTCCCAATTTGGGGGTTTTTTTTCCCGGGTTTTTTTTATTTTTTTTTGGAATAAATTTTTAAAAAAAAGAAAACTTTTAAATTTTTTTAATAATTTTAAAAGTTTTTTTTTTTTTAAAAAAAAAAATTTAAAAAGGGGTTTTTTTTTTTAAAAAACCCCCCAAAAATTTTTTTGGGGCCCTTGGGGTTTAAATTTCCTAAATTTTTTTTCCCAAAAATTTAATTTTAAAATATTCAAAAAAATTTATTTTTTTGGGAAATTTTTTCCTTTAAATTTTTAAATTTGGGAAAAAATTTTAAAGGCCCAATTTTTTTTTAAAAAAAAAACCCAAATTTAAATTTTTTAAAAAAAAAAAAAAAAAAATTTTTTTCCTTTTTAAAAAATAAATTTTTTTTTTTTTCCGGGGTTTTTAAAAAAACCCCTTTTTAAAAAAAAAAAAATTTTTTTTTAAAAATTTTTTTAAATTTTTTTTTTTAAGGGGTTTTTTTTTTTTTTTTCCCCCCCAAATTTAAAAATTTTTAAAAAAACCAAAAATTTTTTCCCAATTTTTTTAAAAATTTTAAAAAAATAAAAATTTTTTTTTTTAATTTTTTCCCTTTTAAAGTTTAAAAAATTTAAAAAAAATTTGGGGTTTTTTAAAAAAAAATTTTTTTAAAATTTTTAAATTTCCCCAAAATTTTTTTTAAAAAGGATTTTTTTTTTAAAATTTTTTTTAAAGGTTGCATTTCTGTAAATATTGACAATGCAATTTCCATAGGAACTCCTTTTATGGCTAAAACTGTACCACTTTTACTAAGAAGTTTTGAAAAAAATCATATCCTAGAATGGAAAGTTCATATGCACTACAATTTTTTTCAAAGGTCAAAATATAGGGCTGTGCGGCATATTTTCAACGTTTATATGCCCCGAACTTCTAGGAGTTTAAACTAACACTAAATTTCTTAACTATCCCTACCTTGACTGTAGGATTACCACAGATTTCTATATAGACAATATGCATATGTATATTTACTGGTAACATTCCCAAGTTATGTCTCTATGAGATGAAACCTAGAGATCATAACTGGGTACCAGTATGTAAACAAAATTAATTATCTATGAATATTCTATATCTCCCCAAAAGAGGCGTGGTTTGAGAAACAGCTGTATTTACAAAGTGCAACCTATACAAACATTTATTCCAATAGAAAACTCTCTAAAAACACTTTTTCTCACATTAATACTTATTTATCAGAATTATAGCCTTAAAAAATCACTGCATAAACTCTAAGTTTTCTTTTACTGTTCATTTGATACCCCCTCCCCTGTTTCAATTTTTTAAAGAATTTGAAAACAAGACTTTAATTATTGCCAGCTTACCCTATTTGCATGTTTTCTGACATGAAATGCCTAGAACCTGTTTAAAACTGTTCTGATAACATATTGAAAGCATTTCAGAATACTGTAAATGTTATGATTAGCACTCAATCATTCCAACATTCAAGATTATATAAAGTATCAAATCCTGCCTGTGTCTCCAGTCCACATTTTACTGTATGCCTATTTGTCAATGAAAGTTCACAATTTCTGCCTCAAATGGTCAGTTTAGAATTCTTGTCACAACAGTATCATCTCTAACCATATATCTGACATAATTTAGCTAATATGTGAGCTAGAAGTGTTAAAACAAAGCCATATTTGCAATAGTTGTATGTATGCAGATACCAGTCTGATGTATAAATTCACTTAAAATTTTATAGAAATGACTGCTAACATCTATTTTTTGCATAACTTCCAAGCACAGTTATTGTTTTCTATATAAAGACCTTTAAAATCATAAAATCATAGCATTTAAAAGTTAAATTATTTGTTTTATGACCCATGGGTAGGCAATTTTCTCTGTTTTTGCCCTGGGGCCTCAAATTTCCTAAGTTATTCTGCTGTTTCTAGCAATATGGAATATTTAGTACATATTCAGGATAGAACACACTATTGTAAGTTTTGTTGAGATATTTTGTATTTCTAGCTTGTATTTTTATACCGCGGTGACAAAAAGGCAGATTTAGGCGTTACGGCTTACTTTTGGGTTATCGACAGGACAAAACACCCCACCAATAATATTCAGGAAGGATCTATGAGTTTCAATGACTGCGAAGAGTAAATATAAGCACTTCTAAACAATTTAACTTACAAATATGCATATATTATGGATTTATTTTGCATTCAGGGCTTTAAGTAAACTATGCATACTGTAAACTGTGAATTTATGCTGAGTCATCATAGTTAAAGCCCAGGATTTTCTCAATCTTCATGAAATATTTATAAAACTTCATATTTGAGTTAATTTCTTTAAAATCTGTCAGATAAACCAAATTTGGTTAAATTCTGTATGTTCTCTTTTTTCACCCAATATAGGTTGCATTTCTGTAAATATTGACAATGCAATTTCCCATAGGAACTCCTTTTACGGCTAAAACTGTACCACTTTTACTATGAAGTTTTGAAAAAAATCATATCCTAGAATGGAAAGTTCATATGCACTACAATTTTTTTCAAAGGTCAAAATATAGGGCTGTGCGGCATATTTTCAACGTTTATATGCCCCGAACTTCTAGGAGTTTAAACTAACACTAAATTTCTTAACTATCCCTACCTTGACTGTAGGATTACCACAGATTTCAATATAAACAATATGCATATGTATATTTACTGGTAACATTCCCAAGTTATGTCTCTATGAGATGAAACCTAGAGATCATAACTGGGAACCAGTATGTAAACAAAATTAATTATCTATGAATATTCTATATCTCCCCAAAAGAGGCGTGGTTTGAGAAACAGCTGTATTTACAAAGTGCAACCTATACAAACATTTATTCCAATAGAAAACTCTCTAAAAACACTTTTTCTCACATTAATACTTATTTATCAGAATTATAGCCTTAAAGAAATCACTGCATAAACTCTAAGTTTTCTTTTACTGTACATTTGTATACCCCTCCCTGTTTCAATTTTTAAAGAATTTGAAAACAAGACTTTAATTATTGCCAGCTTACCCTATTTGCATGTTTTCTGACATGAAATGCCTAGAACCTGTTTAAAACTGTTCTGATAACATATTGAAAGCATTTCAGAATACTGTAAATGTAATGTTTAGCAGTCAATCATTCCAACATTCAAGATTATATAAAGTATCCAATCCTGCCTGTGTCTCCAGTCCACATTTTACTGTATGCCTATTTGTCAATGAAAGTTCACAATTTCTGCCTCAAATGGTCAGTTTAGAATTCTTGTCACAACAGTATCATCTCTAACCATATATCTGACATAATTTAGCTAATATATGAGCTAGAAGTGTTAAAACAAAGCCATATTTGCAATAGTTGTATGTATGCAGATACCAGTCTGATGTATAAATTCACTTAAAATTTTATAGAAATGACTGCTAACATCTGATTTTTGCATAACTTCCAAGCATAGTTATTGTTTTCTATATAAAGACCTTTAAAATCATAAAATCATAGCATTTACAAGTTAAATTATTTGTTTTATGACCCAGGGGTAGGCAATTTTCTCTGTTTTTGCCCTGGGGCCTCAAATTTCCTAAATTATTCTGCTGTTTCTAGCAATATGGAATATTTAGTACATATTCAGGATAGAACACACTATTGTAAGTTTTGTTGAGATATTTTGTATTTCTAGCTTGTATTTTTATGCCGTGGTGACAAAAAGGCAGATTTAGGTGTTACGGCTTACTTTTGGGTTATCGACAGGACAAAACACCCCACCAATAATATTCAGGAAGGATCTATGAGTTTCAATGACTGCGAAGAGTAAATATAAGCACTTCTAAACAATTTAACTTACAAATATGCATATATTATGAATTTATTTTGCATTCAGGGCTTTAAGTAAACTATGCATACTGTAAACTGTGAATTTATGCTGAGTCATCATAGTTAAGGCCCAGGATTCTCTCAATCTTCATGAAATATTTATAAAACTTCATATTTGAGTTAATTTCTTTAAAATCTGTGAGATAAACCAAATTTGGTTAAATTCTGTATGTTCTCTTTTTTCACCCAATATAGGTTGCATTTCTGTAAATATTGACAATGCAATTTCCATAGGAACTCCTTTTACGGCTAAAACTGTACCACTTTTACTATGAAGTTTTGAAAAAAATCATATCCTAGAATGGAAAGTTCATATGCACTACAATTTTTTTCAAAGGTCAAAATATAGGGCTGTGCGGCATATTTTCAACGTTTATATGCCCTGAACTTCTCAGAGTTTAAACTAACACTAAATTTCTTAACTATCCCTACCTTGACTGTAGGATTACCACAGATTTCAATATAAACAATATGCACATGTATATTTACTGGTAACATTCCCAAGTTATGTCTCTATGAGATGAAACATAGAGATCATAACTGGGAACCAGTATGTAAACAAAATTAATTATCTATGAATATTCTATATCTCCCAAAAGAGGCGTGGTTTGAGAAACAGCTGTATTTACAAAGTGCAACCTATACAAACATTTATTCCAATAGAAAACTCTCTAAAACGCTTTTCTCACATTAATACTTATTTATCAGAATTATAGCCTTAAAGAAATCACTGCATAAACTCTAAGTTTTTTTTACTGAACATTTTATACCCCTCCCTGTTTCAATTTTTAAAGAATTTGAAAACAAGACTTTAATTATTGCCAGCTTACCCTATTTGCATGTTTTCTGACATGAAATGCCTAGAACCTGTTTAAAACTGTTCTGATAACATATTGAAAGCATTTCAGAATACTGTAAATGTAATGTTTAGCAGTCAATCATTCCAACATTCAAGATTATATAAAGTATCCAATCCTGCCTGTGTCTCCAGTCCACATTTTACTGTATGCCTATTTGTCAATGAAAGTTCACAATTTCTGCCTCAAATGGTCAGTTTAGAATTCTTGTCACAACAGTATCATCTCTAACCATATATCTGACATAATTTAGCTAATATATGAGCTAGAAGTGTTAAAACAAAGCCATATTTGCAATAGTTGTATGTATGCAGATACCAGTCTGATGTATAAATTCACTTAAAATTTTATAGAAATGACTGCTAACATCTGATTTTTGCATAACTTCCAAGCATAGTTATTGTTTTCTATATAAAGACCTTTAAAATCATAAAATCATAGCATTTACAAGTTAAATTATTTGTTTTATGACCCAGGGGTAGGCAATTTTCTCTGTTTTTGCCCTGGGGCCTCAAATTTCCTAAATTATTCTGCTGTTTCTAGCAATATGGAATATTTAGTACATATTCAGGATAGAACACACTATTGTAAGTTTTGTTGAGATATTTTGTATTTCTAGCTTGTATTTTTATGCCGTGGTGACAAAAAGCAGATTTAGGTGTTACGGCTTACTTTTGGGTTATCGACAGGACAAAACACCCCACCAATAATATTCAGGAAGGATCTATGAGTTTCAATGACTGCGAAGAGTAAATATAAGCACTTCTAAACAATTTAACTTACAAATATGCATATATTATGAATTTATTTTGCATTCAGGGCTTTAAGTAAACTATGCATACTGTAAACTGTGAATTTATGCTGAGTCATCATAGTTAAGGCCCAGGATTCTCTCAATCTTCATGAAATATTTATAAAACTTCATATTTGAGTTAATTTCTTTAAAATCTGTGAGATAAACCAAATTTGGTTAAATTCTGTATGTTCTCTTTTTTCACCCAATATAGGTTGCATTTCTGTAAATATTGACAATGCAATTTCCCATAGGAACTCCTTTTACGGCTAAAACTGTACCACTTTTACTATGAAGTTTTGAAAAAAATCATATCCTAGAATGGAAAGTTCATATGCACTACAATTTTTTTCAAAGGTCAAAATATAGGGCTGTGCGGCATATTTTCAACGTTTATATACCCTGAACTTCTCAGAGTTTAAACTAACACTAAATTTCTTAACTATCCCTACCTTGACTGTAGGATTACCACAGATTTCAATATAAACAATATGCACATGTATATTTACTGGTAACATTCCCAAGTTATGTCTCTATGAGATGAAAACTAGAGATCATAACTGGGAACCAGTATGTAAACAAAATTAATTATCTATGAATATTCTATATCTCCCAAAAGAGGCGTGGTTTGAGAAACAGCTGTATTTACAAAGTGCAACCTATACAAACATTTATTCCAATAGAAAACTCTCTAAAAACGCTTTTTCTCACATTAATACTTATTTATCAGAATTATAGCCTTAAAGAAATCACTGCATAAACTCTAAGTTTTCTTTTACTGTACATTTTATACCCCTTCAATTTTTTAAAGAATTTGAAAACAAGACTTTAATTATTGCCAGCTTACCCTATTTGCATGTTTTCTGACATGAAATGCCTAGAACCTGTTTAAAACTGTTCTGATAACATATTGAAAGCATTTCAGAATACTGTAAATGTAATGTTTAGCAGTCAATCATTCCAACATTCAAGATTATATAAAGTATCCAATCCTGCCTGTGTCTCCAGTCCACATTTTACTGTATGCCTATTTGTCAATGAAAGTTCACAATTTCTGCCTCAAATGGTCAGTTTAGAATTCTTGTCACAACAGTATCATCTCTAACCATATATCTGACATAATTTAGCTAATATATGAGCTAGAAGTGTTAAAACAAAGCCATATTTGCAATAGTTGTATGTATGCAGATACCAGTCTGATGTATAAATTCACTTAAAATTTTATAGAAATGACTGCTAACATCTGATTTTTGCATAACTTCCAAGCACAGTTATTGTTTTCTATATAAAGACCTTTAAAATCATAAAATCATAGCATTTACAAGTTAAATTATTTGTTTTATGACCCAGGGGTAGGCAATTTTCTCTGTTTTTTGCCCCTGGGGCCTCAAATTTCCTAAATTATTCTGCTGTTTCTAGCAATATGGAATATTTAGTACATATTCAGGATAGAACACACTATTGTAAGTTTTGTTGAGATATTTTTGTATTTCTAGCTTGTATTTTTTATGCCGTGGTGACAAAAAAGCAGATTTAGGTGTTACGGCTTACTTTTGGGTTATCGACAGGACAAAAACACCCCACCAATAATATTCAGGAAGGATCTATGAGTTTCAATGACTGCGAAGAGTAAATATAAGCACTTCTAAACAATTTAACTTACAAATATGCATATATTATGAATTTATTTTGCATTCAGGGCTTTAAGTAAACTATGCATACTGTAAACTGTGAATTTATGCTGAGTCATCATAGTTAAGGCCCAGGATTCTCTCAATCTTCATGAAATATTTATAAAACTTCATATTTGAGTTAATTTCTTTAAAATCTGTGAGATAAACCAAATTTGGTTAAATTCTGTATGTTCTCTTTTTTCACCCAATATAGGTTGCATTTCTGTAAATATTGACAATGCAATTTCCCATAGGAACTCCTTTTACGGCTAAAACTGTACCACTTTTACTATGAAGTTTTGAAAAAAATCATATCCTAGAATGGAAAGTTCATATGCACTACAATTTTTTTCAAAGGTCAAAATATAGGGCTGTGCGGCATATTTTCAACGTTTATATGCCCTGAACTTCTAAGAGTTTAAACTAACACTAAATTTCTTAACTATCCCTACCTTGACTGTAGGATTACCACAGATTTCTATATAGACAATATGCATATGTATATTTACTGGTAACATTCCCAAGTTATGTCTCTATGAGATGAAACCTAGAGATCATAACTGGGAACCAGTATGTAAACAAAATAAATTATCTATGAATATTCTATATCTCCCCAAAAGAGGCGTGGTTTGAGAAACAGCTGTATTTACAAAGTGCAACCTATACAAACATTTATTCCAATAGAAAACTCTCTAAAAACACTTTTTCTCAAATATATACTTATTTATCAGAATTATAGCCTTAAAGAAATCACTGCATAAACTCTAAGTTTTCCTTTACTGTTTCTTTGATACCCTCTCCCCTGTTTCAATTTTATAAAGAATTTGAAAACAAGACTTTAATTATTGCCAGCTTAACCTATTTGCATGCTTTCTGACATGAAATGCCTAGAACCTGTTTAAAACTGTTCTGATAACATATTGAAAGCATTTCAGAATACTGTAAATGTTATGTTTAGCAGTCAATTATTCCAACATTCAAGATTATATAAAGTATCAAATCCTGTATGTGTCTCCAGTCCACATTTTACTGTATGTCTATTTGTCAATGAAAGTTCACAATTTCTACCTCAAATGGTCAGTTTAGAATTCTTGTCACAACAGTATCATCTCTAACCATATATCTGACATAATTTAGCTAATATATGAGCTAGAAGTGTTAAAACAAAGCCATATTTGCAATAGTTGTATGTATGCAGATACCAGTCTGATGTATAAATTCACTTAAAATTTTATAGAAATGACTGCTAACATCTGATTTTTGCATAACTTCCAAGCACAGTTATTGTTTTCTATATAAAGACCTTTAAAATCATAAAATCATAGCATTTACAAGTTAAATTATTTGTTTTATGACCCAGGGGGTAGGCAATTTTCTCTGTTTTTTGCCCCTGGGGCCTCAAATTTCCTAAATTATTCTGCTGTTTCTAGCAATATGGAATATTTAGTACATATTCAGGATAGAACACACTATTGTCAGTTTTGTTGAGATATTTTTGTATTTCTAGATTGTATTTTTTATGCTGCAGTGACAAAAAAGCAGATTTAGACATTACGGCTTACTTTTGGGTTATCGACAGGACAAAAACACCCCACCAATAATATTCAGGAAGGATCTATGAGTTTCAATGACTGCAAAGAGTAAATATAAGCACTTCTAAACAATTTAACTTACAAATATGCATATATTATAAATTTATTTTGCATTCAGGGCTTTAAGTAAACTATGCATACACTGTAAACTGTGAATTTATGCTGAGTCATCATAGCTAAAGCCCAGGATTTTCTCAATCTTCATGAAATATTTATAAAACTTCATATTTGAGTTAATTACTTTAAAATCTGTGAGATAAACCAAATTTGGTTAAATTCTGTATGTTCTCTTTTTTTCACCCAATATAGGTTGCATTTCTGTAAATATTGACAATGCAATTTCCCATAGGAACTCCTTTTACGGCTAAAACTGTACCACTTTTACTATGAAGTTTTGAAAAAAATCATATCCTAGAATGGAAAGTTCATATGCACTACAATTTTTTTCAAAGGTCAAAATATAGGGCTGTGCGGCATATTTTCAACGTTTATATTCCCCGAACTTCTAAGAGTTTAAACTAACACTAAATTTCTTAACTATCCCTACCTTGACTGTAGGATTACCACAGATTTCTATATAGACAATATGCATATGTATATTTACTGGTAACATTCCCAAGTTATGTCTCTATGAGATGAAACCTAGAGATCATAACTGGGAACCAGTATGTAAACAAAATTAATTATCTATGAATATTCTATATCTCCCCAAAGAGGCGTGGTTTGAGAAACAGCTGTATTTACAAAGTGCAACCTATACAAACATTTATTCCAATAGAAAACTCTCTAAAACACTTTTCTCACATTAATACTTATTTATCAGAATTATAGCCTTAAAGAAATCACTGCATAAACTCTAAGTTTTCTTTTACTGAACATTTGATACCCCCTTCCCTGTTTCAATTTTTTAAAGAATTTGAAAACAAGACTTTAATTATTGCCAGCTTACCCTATTTGCATGTTTTCTGACATGAAATGCCTAGAACCTGTTTAAAACTGTTCTGATAACATATTGAAAGCATTTCAGAATACTGTAAATGTTATGTTTAGCAGTCAATCATTCCAACATTCAAGATTATATAAAGTATCAAATCCTGCCTGTGTCTCCAGTCCACATTTTACTGTATGCCTATTTGTCAATGAAAGTTCACAATTTCTACCTCAAATGGTCAGTTTAGAATTCTTGTCACAACAGTATCATCTCTAACCATATATCTGACATAATTTAGCTAATATATGAGCTAGAAGTGTTAAAACAAAGCCATATTTGCAATAGTTGTATGTATGCAGATACCAGTCTGATGTATAAATTCACTTAAAATTTTATAGAAATGACTGCTAACATCTGATTTTGCATAACTTCCAAGCACAGTTATTGTTTTCTATATAAAGACCTTTAAAATCATAAAATCATAGCATTTACAAGTTAAATTATTTGTTTTATGACCCAGGGGTAGGCAATTTTCTCTGTGTTTTTCCCCTGGGGCCTCAAATTTCCTAAATTATTCTGCTGTTTCTAGCAATATGGAATATTTAGTACATATTCAGGATAGAACACACTATTGTCAGTTTTGTTGAGATATTTTTGTATTTCTAGCTTGTATTTTTATGCCGCGGTGACAAAAAGCAGATTTAGGTGTTACGGCTTACTTTTGGGTTATCGACAGGACAAAACACCCCACCAATAATATTCAGGAAGGATCTATGAGTTTCAATGACTGCGAAGAGTAAATATAAGCACTTCTAAACAATTTAACTTACAAATATGCATATATTATGAATTTATTTTGCATTCAGGGCTTTAAGTAAACTATGCATACTGTAAACTGTGAATTTATGCTGAGTCATCATAGCTAAAGCCCAGGATTTTCTCAATCTTCATGAAATATTTATAAAACTTCATATTTGAGTTAATTTCTTTAAAATCTGTGAGATAAACCAAATTTGGTTAAATTCTGTATGTTCTCTTTTTTCATCTAATATAGGTTGCATTTCTGTAAATATTGACAATGCAATTTTCCATAGGAACTCCTTTTACCTGCTAAAACTGTACCACTTTTACTATGAAGTTTTGAAAAAATCATATCCTAGAATGGAAAGTTCATATGCACTACTATTTTTTCAAAGGTCAAAATATAGGGCTGCGCGGCATATTTTCAACGTTTATATACCCCGAACTTCTAAGAGTTTAAACTAACACTAAATTTCTTAAATATCCCTACCTTGACTGTAGGATTACCACAGATTTCTATATAGACAATATGCATATGTATATTTACTGGTAACATTCCCAAGTTATGTCTCTATGAGATGAAACCTAGAGATCATAACTGGGAACCAGTATGTAAACAAAATTAATTATCTATGAATATTCTATATCTCCCCAAAAGAGGCGTGGTTTGAGAAACAGCTGTATTTACAAAGTGCAACCTATACAAACATTTATTCCAATAGAAAACTCTCTAAAAACACTTTTTCTCACATTAATACTTATTTATCAGAATTATAGCCTTAAAGAAATCACTGCATAAACTCTAAGTTTTTTTTACTGAACATTTGATACCCCCCCCTGTTTCAATTTTTTAAAGAATTTGAAAACAAGACTTTAATTATTGCCAGCTTACCCTATTTGCATGTTTTCTGACATGAAATGCCTAGAACCTGTTTAAAACTGTTCTGATAACATATTGAAAGCATTTCAGAATACTGTAAATGTTATGTTTAGCAGTCAATCATTCCAACATTCAAGATTATATAAAGTATCAAATCCTGCCTGTGTCTCCAGTCCACATTTTACTGTATGCCTATTTGTCAATGAAAGTTCACAATTTCTACCTCAAATGGTCAGTTTAGAATTCTTGTCACAACAGTATCATCTCTAACCATATATCTGACATAATTTAGCTAATATATGAGCTAGAAGTGTTAAAACAAAGCCATATTTGCAATAGTTGTATGTATGCAGATACCAGTCTGATGTATAAATTCACTTAAAATTTTATAGAAATGACTGCTAACATCTGATTTTGCATAACTTCCAAGCACAGTTATTGTTTTCTATATAAAGACCTTTAAAATCATAAAATCATAGCATTTACAAGTTAAATTATTTGTTTTATGACCCAGGGGTAGGCAATTTTCTGTGTTTTTGCCCTGGGGCCTCAAATTTCCTAAATTATTCTGCTGTTTCTAGCAATATGGAATATTTAGTACATATTCAGGATAGAACACACTATTGTCAGTTTTGTTGAGATATTTTGTATTTCTAGCTTGTATTTTTATGCTGCAGTGACAAAAAGCAGATTTAGGTGTTACGGCTTACTTTTGGGTTATCGACAGGACAAAACACCCCACCAATAATATTCAGGAAGGATCTATGAGTTTCAATGACTGCGAAGAGTAAATATAAGCACTTCTAAACAATTTAACTTACAAATATGCATATATTATGAATTTATTTTGCATTCAGGGCTTTAAGTAAACTATGCATACACTGTAAACTGTGAATTTATGCTGAGTCATCATAGCTAAAGCCCAGGATTTTCTCAATCTTCATGAAATATTTATAAAACTTCATATTTGAGTTAATTACTTTAAAATCTGTGAGATAAACCAAATTTGGTTAAATTCTGTATGTTCTCTTTTTTTCACCCAATATAGGTTGCATTTCTGTAAATATTGACAATGCAATTTCCCATAGGAACTCCTTTTACGGCTAAAACTGTACCACTTTTACTATGAAGTTTTGAAAAAAATCATATCCTAGAATGGAAAGTTCATATGCACTACAATTTTTTTCAAAGGTCAAATTATAGGGCTGTGCGGCATATTTTCAACGTTTATCTTCCCCGAACTTTTAAGAGTTTAAACTAACACTAAATTTCTTAACTATCCCTACCTTGACTGTAGGATTACCACAGATTTCTATATAGACAATATGCATATGTATATTTACTGGTAACATTCCCAAGTTATGTCTCTATGAGATGAAACCTAGAGATCATAACTGGGAACCAGTATGTAAACAAAATTAATTATCTATGAATATTCTATATCTCCCAAAAGAGGCGTGGTTTGAGAAACAGCTGTATTTACAAAGTGCAACCTATACAAACATTTATTCCAATAGAAAACTCTCTAAAAACACTTTTTCTCACATTAATACTTATTTATCAGAATTATAGCCTTAAAGAAATCACTGCATAAACTCTAAGTTTTCTTTTACTGAACATTTGATACCTCTCCCTGTTTCAATTTTTAAAGAATTTGAAAACAAGACTTTAATTATTGCCAGCTTAACCTATTTGCATGCTTTCTGACATGAAATGCCTAGAACCTGTTTAAAACTGTTCTGATAACATATTGAAAGCATTTCAGAATACTGTAAATGTTATGTTTAGCAGTCAATTATTCCAACATTCAAGATTATATAAAGTATCAAATCCTGTATGTGTCTCCAGTCCACATTTTACTGTATGTCTATTTGTCAATGAAAGTTCACAATTTCTACCTCAAATGGTCAGTTTAGAATTCTTGTCACAACAGTATCATCTCTAACCATATATCTGACATAATTTAGCTAATATATGAGCTAGAAGTGTTAAAACAAAGCCATATTTGCAACAGTTGTATGTATGCAGATACCAGTCTGATGTATAAATTCACGTAAAATTTTATAGAAATGACTGCTAACATCTAATTTTTGCATAACTTCCAAGCACAGTTATTGTTTTCTATATACAGACCTTTAAAATCATAAAATCATAGCATTTACAAGTTAAATTATTTGTTTTATTACCCAGGGGGTAGGCAATTTTCTCTGTTTTTGCCCTGGGGCCTCAAATTTCTAAATTATTCTGCTGTTTCTAGCAATATGGAATATTTAGTACATATTCAGGATAGAACACACTATTGTCAGTTTTGTTGAGATATTTTGTATTTCTAGCTTGTATTTTTATGCCGCAGTGACAAAAAGCAGATTTAGGCGTTACGGCTTACTTTTGGGTTATCGACAGGACAAAAACACCCCACCAATAATATTCAGGAAGGATCTATGAGTTTCAATGACTGCAAAGAGTAAATATAAGCACTTCTAAACAATTTAACTTACAAATATGCATATATTATAAATTTATTTTGCATTCAGGGCTTTAAGTAAACTATGCATACACTGTAAACTGTGAATTTATGCTGAGTCATCATAGCTAAAGCCCAGGATTTTCTCAATCTTCATGAAATATTTATAAAACTTCATATTTGAGTTAATTACTTTAAAATCTGTGAGATAAACCAAATTTGGTTAAATTCTGTATGTTCTCTTTTTTTCACCCAATATAGGTTGCATTTCTGTAAATATTGACAATGCAATTTCCCATAGGAACTCCTTTTACGGCTAAAACTGTACCACTTTTACTATGAAGTTTTGAAAAAAATCATATCCTAGAATGGAAAGTTCATATGCACTACAATTTTTTTCAAAGGTCAAATTATAGGGCTGTGCGGCATATTTTCAACGTTTATATTCCCCGAACTTCTAAGAGTTTAAACTAACACTAAATTTCTTAACTATCCCCACCTTGAATGTAGGATTACCACAGATTTCTATATAGACAATATGCATATGTATATTTACTGGTAACATTCCCAAGTTATGTCTCTATGAGATGAAACCTAGAGATCATAACTGGGAACCAGTATGTAAACAAAATTAATTATCTATGAATATTCTATATCTCCCCAAAAGAGGCGTGGTTTGAGAAACAGTTGTATTTACAAATTGAAACCTTTAATTGCAACATATTATATTTGAACCTTTCAAAGGAAACCAAGATACTGATTACAAAAGTCAAAAGGGACTTATCAACTAGCCACAAAGTTCCTCTTTGGCAAATAAGTCAAAACCGGAACTAACAAACTAGCCCAAAAGTTCCAACGGAACTTATCAACCAGTCACAAAGTTCCATTTGGAGAATTGATGCAAAGAACCACATGAGGAGGGGGTATTCTTCCCCTCTTGAGGGTACTATGAATACTAAATTTGCATGATAATGCAACTTATTCCGTTTATGTGAGCTATGAAATACAACTTAAATTTTGCATATTTGTCCCCAAAGAAACCCTTCAGTATTGGGTATTCTTGTAAATTAATGATTTGCTCTTATATATACTGATACTCATTCTTCCCCTCTTTCTACAAAAGGACGAAATATGGTATATTCGGAACGATGTAACTAGTTGTTCTGTTCCGCCAGAACTATTCAACTAACTACATTGTTCCGGGACTTTCAACTAGCTACTTTTTCCGGAACTTTTGACTGCACTCGGAATAAAAACTAGTTGGAAGGTTCCATCGGAACGAGATAACTAGTTGAAAAGTTCCGCCGGAACAAAGTAACTGACGGAACATAGTGGCTGTTACATATCTACTCACAAACAGTGATATTGGGAAAATGTTCAATTAAAATAATTGTCTTTTATAAAACTATTCACTATATATTATAAATGTTCACTGTTTAAAAGATAAAAGGCCATTTTCCGCAACAAAACGGAGGCTCTTGTGTAACCCGAATAATTCAGTCAATTCCACTGCTCTACGATGGCTACATTAACTCCTCGCGAGTGGGAGAGTCGATTACGGGGAGGGACTGAATTATTCGGGTTAGCTCTTGTGTTTTATCTTATCAAATAGAATGATTACTGGCTTTTCAGTAATGAAGAGATTTAATTTTTATTTATTTTCAGACAAAAATACTTTCATGAATATGTTGTTAATGGCAAAGCTGTTCAATTTATCACAGTGCTTTTAATCATCATGAAAAGTGGAATCAAGCTTGATATATTGTAAGTCTTCTTTTAATTGTTAAGTTCTGCATATTTATTTTCTGATGTCCTGGAAATTTGTGTTGTTGGCTTGCTGTCATAATAATTATAAACAACCTCTGCTTTTACTGATATTAACACTTTTATTTTGAAAGAATGTTTCAATGGAGAAGCCTTGAACCTAAACTTGATGAACAATTTGCAAGTTTTGAATTCTTGCGTGTTAATATTATTTGATCCAGTTATACATGTATAAACTGCATTTGTATAAAATAATATATCTTTGTGGTGTATGAATGTTCAGGACTAGCGAGGAATGTTTTTATACATTTTGTATATAACTTTCATGCAAAATTGATAATATTCAATGATATTTTTTATTTTATCAATATTCATTAGTCAAGTTAGTCTTGTTTAACAATTGTTTTGTTTCCAAATTCCTACCACTAGATTTGCAAGTTTCCCGTTCAAATTTGTTTTGTTTACTCTACGGGGCGCCGAATGGGACTCTTGTGGTTTTGTACTCAAAATTCAATTTTGTACGGACAAAAGTGAGTTTTGTTCAACAAAAATGAGTTCAGTTTAACAAAATTTGTAGCATACTACAAATTTAAATTTTGTCATACGTAATTAACATGTTGATTAAATTAGCATCCTGTGATTTTGTAATTAAAATTATTTTTTGTGTAGACAAAATTGAATTTTGTTAGACAGAAGTGAAAATTTAACACAAAATTGACTTTTGTGACAGAAGTCAATTTTATGTCACAAAACTCAATTTTGTCTACAGAAAAAATAAACACAAAATTGAATTTTGTCATGACAAAATGAATTTTGTCTACAAAATGAATTTTGTCATTACAAAATTCAATTTTGTGTCACAAAAGTCAATTTTGTCAACACAAAAGTAAACACAAAATTGAATTTTGTCTACAAAATGAATTTTGTCATTACAAAATTCAATTTTGTGTTTATTTTGCGTAGACAAAATTGACTTTTGTGACAAAAATGACTTTTGTGACACAAAATTGACTTTTGTGGCACAAAATTGACTTTTGTGTTAAATTTTCACTTCTGTTTAACAAAACTCAATTTTGTCTACACAAAAATAAACATAAAATTTAATTTTGTGACAAAATCTCAGTTTTGTATGCAAATTAGTTCACAGAATCCAAACTAAACTAATTTGCATACAAAATTGACTTTGTCGCCCAATTTTCAAATTAGGTAACAAAAGTAAAGTCTGTGTTACAAAATGAATTTTGTCATGACAAAAGTAACTTTTGTCCACTAAAAGATAATTTTGTATGACAAAATTTAAATTTGTAGTATGCTACAAATTTTGTTAAACTGAACTCATTTTTGTTGAACAAATTTCACTTTTGTCCGTACAAAATTGAATTTTGATTACAAAACCACAAGAGTCCCATTCGGCGCCCCGTATTAATTGCGTACAAATTCAATTTTGTCTCACAAAATTGACTTTTGTGTTTTAATTTCCATATCAGGTAACAAAAGTCAATTTTGTATGCAAATAAGTTTATATTTCTTACCTATTTGACAAAATTGAATTTTGTCATGACAAAATGAATTTTGTCATGACAAAAATGAATTTTGTCATTACAAAATTGAAGTTCTCATAAAACAAGTCTGTATCACATAGTTTTGTAAGACAAAATGATTTTATTATGACAGAATTGAATTTTATGTACACAAAATTGATTTTGATTACAAAAGTTCAAGTCCCAATTCAGCGCCCGTAAAACAAGTCTGTATCACATAGTTTTGTAAGACAAAATTGATTTTGTTATGACAGAATTGAATTTTGTACAAAACCACAAGAGTCCCATTCAAGGGCGGATCCAGCCATTTTAAAGGGGGGTCCCAACCCAGGATAAAGGGGGTTCCAACTATATGTTCCCATTCAAATGCATTGATCGTCAAAAAGGGGTTTCAACCCCGGAACCCCTCTGGATCCGCCACTGCATTCGGCGCCCCGTACCAGTAACATACGAGGTCAAAAAGCGAACATTAAAGCTATGTTTCTTGATATGAATTTAATATGTACGCATGGGGATACAAGGAATATTATCCCCATATATACGTAAAATTCAAATTCACATTCGAACAATTCTTAATAATCAAGAAAAAGGGACATATGGATACCTGATGAGTACAGGCCTATGTCCATACGACCTTAACATAAACACCTTTGATGTATGTTGTGTACAAGTTATAATTTTGTACAAATTATGATTTGCACCCAAAAATATACAATGTACAATTAGTACAAATTTCGACTTAAATTCACTTAAAACTTGTACAATATTTTATAGTATGGATGATGTTGAATTTTACTAAGAAAATTACAAGTTTCTGTTTTGTTAAAGGAATATTTTTAAATCAAGGGCATTAAATTTTTGTGGTTTGGTATTGTTTCTAATTTTCAAGAAAATGAAGCCAGTGACACCTTATATTAATTTGATTTTAGAACTTCTTTTCAGAAAAGCAATTTAAAGTATGGATTTTGTTATAAAAAACACTATAGAACTTTTATTCAATGACCACATAATAAACCTTAGTTATAAAATACAAAAATACCCAGATGAAGACAGGAAATGTAGTTGATACATGCATGCCAGTTACATGTACAAATAATTCTGATAATATAATAGAAATTGGTTCAAGTGTCTATTCTGATAATATAATAGAAATTGGCTCGAGTGACAATTTGGATGACACCAAGTGAAACATAAATCATGTATCTTCTGTGAAATTATTTAATATGGAGAATTTGGGTACCATATTGGAACAGCTGTAGGATTTTAAAAGGATAATTGTCGAGAAATTAAATTGAAGTTGCTAAATCAAATCAAATACTTTATTGCCATATAAATCAAAAACATGATCTGTGACAAACACAACATATATACAAAGCAAACAATCTTCAAAATAAACAATACAACATTAAAATAACACATCTCTGTTTGCAGCAACAGTTTCTGAACTTCAACTTTCGCTATGTCATGTATGTGAAGCAGTTAAAAGCTTTAAGAAAACTGGTGGTTAGGGTTCTCTTTCATGTAAATGTAAAGAGGGGAGTAACACTTCTAAATGTAAATGCTAAAAGCAAAAGGTGTTGTGTAATTCCCAAAGCCACTATTCACTCACATGCTCAAAAATGATACATAACTATTTTTGTATTTTGTAAATAAGTATAAAAGGAGAAATGGTATGATTGCCAATGAGACAACTCTCAAAAAGAGAACAAATGATAAAGAAATTTACAAATATAGCTTATCATGCGGCCTTCAACAATGAGCAAACCAATACCGCATAGTAAGCTATACAAGGCCCTGAAATGACAGATGTAAAACAAGAATCAAACGAGAAAACTAACGGCCCAATTTAACTACAATACAATGAACAAAAACATTAGTAACACAGCCACAAACGACAACCACTGAACTACAGGCTCCTGACTTGGGACAGGCACATACAGAATGTGGCGGGGTTAAACATGTTAGTTGGCGCCCAACCCTCCCCTAACATGGGACAGTGGTGTAACAGTACAACATAAGGTCCGAGAACACAGTTATTTCGTAGTGCATTTCTTTTAGACAATAAATGAAAATGAAAAAAAATTCCTCCTGCGCTTTCTCAATAATATTTTTACAGTCTGTTGTCCTACTTTTGGGACAAATTATATCAAAATTATAGAAAACTTCATCAGCTCTAACTCTATATCTTAAATATTGTAAAAGCGCAAATGTCCTATGAATTGAAGCGCAAATGTCCATTTAAAAAAGTGCAAACGTCCTATGTAAAAGTGCAAATGTCCCAGGCCGTCAAACTCGCATGGAAAATTGTTAGCAATTAAGGTGGTTTTTCAGGAAACTTTAAACAGCTTTAAACCAACAGTCATTCAAAATGCATGCATAAAAAATCCAATACCTTAAATACACATTAAATTGAACGAAAACTACATACAGAAACCCCAAAATGTAAATAAGTCAATATTTGGATAACCCTTCTTTATTTTAATCTTTTGTTCAAAATACTGAAAATATATTAAACATATGTAACATGGGTGCCGAAATTACTTCATCGGGTGCCGATTTAACCAGGTGCCAAAATGACTAGGTGCTGACTTGACCAGGTGTCGATTTGACTAGAATTCATTGATGTGATGTATGTTACTGAAATCCTTCTGCAAATACAGGACCACCATGTTATCAGTGGAAAGACCCCAATAGTTATAAGAAGATGTGGTATGAGTGCCAATGAGACAACTCTCCATCCAAGTCACAATCTTCAATTTCTACTGAAGATTGGCTTTCAAAATTTCTAACATTACAATTTTCAATAACAGTTAACAGGAAATACATACTCAAAATAACAGATAACAAAAAAATAATAGTCCTATAACAGCTAACAAGGAATAAGACAATAACAGCTAACAGCAAATACATTTTCAGAATAACAGATAACAAAGAGTTAAATTACCCCAAAACAGCATAACAGTTAAACCCTTGCCCCCTCTTTTATCTATCATTTTTTTTTTTCAAGAAATAAATAAACTCAAGTATGTCCTTTTAGTTTTACTATTAAATCTGTTTCACTTCTTTTAAATCTGTGCTTTTAAGATATCTTAACTAACAGTATTTTATGCTTAGGTGTAAATATTTTTATAATAGATTTTACATTACTACGTGATTTTAGGACAACAATATCTTTTAAAGGATAGTATATATACTAATCTAGTCTGTTCCATGTTTTAAACAATATTAAATGAAAATAAGGGCTTTTATTTTTTACCGTGTGACACGGGTGCTCCGTTGCGGAGGAATTTACCTTAGAGAAGAAGAAGAATAAAAGACAAAAAGCAGAGGAGTTCCGTGTGTTTGTATACGTCATTCAATGTTTTGGTTTCTTTCAGCTGAGACACACAAGACGACATTGTACGATTTTACAGTCTAAAAGAAAACAAATACCTCAAAACATACGCCTCATCAATTATTTCAATCGGTAAACAATGTTCTGAAAGTTCAATTACAAATCATACCCCTGTTAGCATAAATAACAATGAGCTCATGATCATGTTTTATGTCATTATTTACATATAGAATAAGCACCTGATAAGTGTATCACGTATGATCTAATCATAAAATTTTCCAAAACAAAATGAAAATAAACAGTTATAATTTATGTTATAAGGTCAATGTTGATGCATGTTAAAATTAATTTTTCAAGACTTTTACTAAATAAAATAATCTACCTTAACAACGTTTTCAAACATTTTGGCGGTAGCAAGTCATTTCATACCTTGACCATATCTTACCCATGATCAACACCATTTCTACATAAGGAAATGCCTGTACCAAGTCAGGAATATGACAGTTGTTTCCATTGGTTTGATGTGTTTGAGCTTATGATTTTGCCATTTGATGAGGGACTTTCCATTTTGAATTTTCCTTGGTATCGGGTGCGTTCGCGCCCAATACACATTCGCACCCTACACGTTCGCACCCCACACGTTCGCCCCCCTAGGCCTGTTCGCACCCTTTTTATTCAAAACCGATAAATTTTAGATGTTTTGTAGATGTTTATATCAAAATATTTTTATTTTCATAAATAAAATTCAGGAATTTTTAAATAAAATATTGTTTTAAATTGATTTGATGATTAATTATTAAATGATAATGATGTATGATTACTGCTAATTGGTATATGTACCATAGTTTGTTTGATTTTCCATTGAAAAATTGTGAGGGTATCTACACATACACCACATTTCCATGTCAGCCCTCTGATTGGTTTACCAGATGCTTGAAAATGGTCCTGTGGTGTATGTTAGATACCTCACACTTTTATCCAGAAACTACAATGTAACACATTTTCTTTCCTGGAATGTTTTTCAACCCTAAAACTAAAGTGTTGGGTAGTTGTCTCATTGGTGAATACCCCGTATCCTTTCTTTTGTATAATAAGTATAACAATGAATTTTAATAACTGTATTATTTTAAAAAATGTGAGACTGAATGCCACATATATATATCCTCTAATCCTACCATAAAAGATGCACATAAATCCATAATTATAATGCAAACAAATTCACTACAAAAAAAAAGGGCACATAATTCCTTTATACAAACATTCCTTTGAATGAAAGACACCAAACCATTCAACATAATCCACAAATACTGAATTAATCACACATATACATTGTAATTAACTTCCATTATTAGAATTGAACATGCATCCAGTCAACAAACTTCCAATGCCTCCTCCGGCACTATTTGATGGTTCACGATTTTCCGTTTCATGATATTAGATAATTTGTTAACGCCTACTGACTTAGTGACTATTCACCAAACTTTACATGTACGTCCTTAATCTAGAGGTCTCCTGTAACAGGCTGTCCCATTCAGACCACGTACAATATTCAAATACTCCTTACTGTTCATATATCTTCAGAAGTACAGGGTTTTGAAGGTAGTGTTTTAAAATTTTGGCACTTACATGTAAGTTCCGCTGATTTGAGTCTACCTGAAAAAAAATGAAGTATTGACATTCAGTGACATAAAAATCATACATTGAACAAAACTGATTATTGAAATATAAAACAATTTTATTTGGCCTGGATTGGGTAAAATGTAATAAGCATACACACGACACAATATACCCATGTTTATATAATTGTTTTCCATAATCGAGGAAGCACCTGTTGTAGCGCGGACCTCGACGAAGACACCTGGATTTTCTGAAAACCGTCCGTCAAGTGTAAGTGTTGATGACCCAAATACACAAAAGAACGAATTAAAATACACAATAAGCACAAATACTACAAAATTGTAAGAAAAATGAAACTAACCATAGTACGTTTTGTTGGCTCTGCCCTTGAATAAAATATAGCTTCCGTCTGATCATTTCCAAGTTCGAACTAGTCCACGGACAGCTAGATTCCGATGCTCGTCCACCTCTGAGCCTGAAAAGTTTACTGTTGTAGAAAAGTTTTAAAAGTCAATGTTACTGACTTCCATTTTCGCAGCCATTTCAGACAACTGAAACCCGCAGATTGATTATGCAGCGGAAAGGCACTTTCATCACGTGATATCAGTTGTGAACTTTGACACATGTCATTTACCAAATAAAAAGTGATTGGCTATGTAGATACACCATAGGAGGACTAAATTCCATGAGAAAGCTTTGCTTTCGGTGAAATTTAGTCCATCCTATGGTGTATCTACACATACCCAACACTTTTTAATTTGGTAACTATAACTTATACACAGCCTAATTTGGTGTTATTGTTGAGTGTTTAAAAATCATGATTGTTGTTTTAACTTGCTTTGATGTAAATACTGCATGTATTTAGCTTGGTATGAGCATAGATATAATAGCCATAGATAAAGTACTCAGAATATGTCCCACTTAGCCCCATGTAGTTTCCTTTGAAATATCAAAAGCACGGCACTGCCCGTAGTGGCCTGTGATGTAGATGATATTTGCCGACATCCTCCCAATAGACTAATTACTTATTATAATTATATTTAAATTATCGGGCACTCATCTTATCAGCCAACAATTAATGTGCGTTACCTGTCTCAAGTAAAAATATGCCAGGAGGCAGAAGCAATAAGAAATGTCTGATTGTAAAAGTTGTTTGGATTGTAATTTATTTGGAGAAAATCGGTCAACAAATGAGAAGGTTATACTGTTGTCGATATAATAAAATAGAGAAATCATGGAAAATGGACTTAACAGGTATATAAAATTAAATTGTCATAGCACTTGCATCGGTTGCACTGGGGAAATAAGACCTGTATAATTGACAAGAGGAGACATATCGTTTACTGATGGTATGCGTGGTTAAGAGATCGAACCGAGTCAAATTTTTCTGTGGCGATTTAAAGAAAAAAGGTTTTATCGAGATTCAAAATAGTGAAATCCTATTTTATGCCAGAAGGAAGAAATTATTATTTTTTCAGAAAAAATAGATTTTTACAAGTATTGAAACTTTCTGTCGTTACGGTAACACAAAGTTTTTGAAAATAAAGAGAAAAAAGGAATACATTATAAACTTATTAAATGTCTGCACTGTGGATTATAAAAGCTTGAGCTAGTTGCTTAAATATACTTACATTAGAAATTTCCATGTCACTTGATTTTATTGAATTATTTGTTTAAATCTCAAATTAGTGATATTATTGTCATGTCAAAATTTATTCTTACCGAGTTTCAGCTTAAATTTACAGTGGAAGAGGTATAAAACAGAAACTCGACTTGACATAAAAAAAAATAATTTGCAAATATTTTATTTGTGTTTATATAATGTTGTTTTAGTATATCAGTAAAACATTTATCAACAACATCATTAAATATATCTTCTTGTATATTTTGCCATGTAGTTCCTCCTATTCAAATCTTAACATCGCATATTTCAATCTTTTAAACGTTGCCGAAGAAAACGTATGTGGTGGACATTCTGAAATACATAAAATAATTGGGAAATACATGTAGCATAGGCACATGTCTCTGAATTTTTTTCTTCTATATACCTTTCCGCTTACCATTTTTCGTGCTTGTTTTGTAATTAAATAGCTGGTGGTATATTCTGATTATCGATTTCATTTTTGAAGTAAACCATATACATATTAAGCGTTATAATGGCTATGAGAAAGTTAAAATATAGGAGTTTTGTCCTGTGTCATTCATGGTTTATTTTCCCTTCCTTCTTACAATTGTGCTAGAGGTATTATTCGTACCATAAATAAGCTATATATGTATATATATCCCTCTGTAAGTCTGCCCGTTCAGTTGTCAACGTACTTTTTGTGTACTTTGTTTATATCACTTCTTTAATTTGGTATGAACCCATTTGTGTATATTTTCTATTACAGTGATTGATTACATGATTGTTGATTCACAACGTTCAGTAGCAAATATTTGATGTATATTCAGGACTAATAAGAAACATGTAAACATCGGTCATCTTTACTTGCATTTTAAGCATGTATATAAACATTCCAAACAAAATGCCAAGGAATTACACCGTGTATAATGAAATGTATATACAAATTAAAACTGTATCAAATAACCTATTTTAGAAAAATAGTTTTATGCTCATATCAAGTAGTCTTGTATAAATACAAAGATATAAGGTGTTAAGTGTCATTTGTACGTATGTATCTCCTTCTTTTTCTTTCTCGCATTGCTTTATAATAAATATCAGCTTTCAGGAACTACCATGTAAATGATGTACGGAAGATTACTATAACTACCGAAGAATGACCTATTACTCTCCGGTTCGCAATTTATTAGATATTAATCGACAGCAATTGCCAGTAAAGGCTAATTAACACCAAGTGTGACATGTATATAATAAGAGGGTGATAAAATTTCGCAAATATCATCTGCTTTTGATGTGGGTCCAGTACTTTATCTATGGCTATCATATCTATGGTATGAGTAAAACTTTGAAGATTTTAAATAAAAAACATGAAAGATAATTGTTTTTGATCTCATGTGTGTTTGGACAAGTATGATATATATGATGGCTGAATATCACTATGAAACAATAAACAAGAAATATTTATAGCAATACAGTAACCAAAACATGATTAAGATTTTATCAACACATAAAAAAACGTTGTCAGAATCTCAACTTTATTCATAAACAATGAAAAAAATATTTATAGCAATACACTATTCAAAACATGATTACTAATTATTCAACACATAAAAAAAACGTTGTCAGAATCCCAATTCCTTTTGAAACAATAAAAAGAAATATTTATAGCAATACACTTACCTAAACATGATTAAGATTTATTCAACACATTAAAAAATGTTGCCAGAATCTCACTATATTTAGAAACAATGAACAAAAATATATTTATAGCGATACACTTACCATGCTTGCCATTTATTCAATACCAAAATAAAGTTGTCAGATTAGCATTTATTTACTAGAAACAATGAAAAAATATTTATATAAACAATACACTAACCAAAACATGATTAAAAATTATTCAACACAAAAATAAAATACTGGTCGTCAGAATCTCACTTTATTTAAAAACAATGAAAAAAATATTTATAGCAATACACTTATCATGACACAAAAAAACCTTTTCAGAATCTCACTTTATTTAGAAACATTGAAAAATATATATTTATAGCAATACACTTACCAAAACTCGTTTACAAATTATTAAGCACAAAACCAATAAAATTGGGTGCGAACTTGTAGGGTCTGAACAGACTTTGGGTGCGACGTGTAGGGTGCGAAAGTGAAAGGGGGCGAATGGACCCAGATTCATTTTCCTTGGAGTTTGGTATTTTTGTAATTTTGTTCTTTTTTTTTCGTACCCTATAGGCCAACTGCATTAACCATTTTGTACCTCATAGACTAAGTACATGTGCACTATTTCGTATCATATATATATTTGTAAATCATTTAAATTTTGTCCTAACATCAGTATTGGAGATTTTGTAAAACTAAAATGTATAATTTAGAAAGGAAAGATCCTTCATATTGCCCCATTATAAGTTTTGAAATGTTTGATATTTAATGCATTCTGTTTCAATTAACAATATATTTATAAATTTTATGATTTTTTTTTTTTTTTTTATAGATAGGTAAAATATGTTATAAAACCTTTGAGATAATTTTAATTTAAAAAAAATATTATAACATAAATAAAATGCTTCCAGCAGTAGAAAATTTCTAAAGACCTATGATTTGTTGAATTAAGCATTACATGGAAACCTTAATAGTTTTAATTACACTTTATTTGTTTGCATGGTTTATCCTTAACTAATTGTTCAACTCTAAAATATGAAATTAATTTACCAACCAAAAATAATTGTCTGTAACAGTTTTATATCACCCTTTATTCACCCAAGAAAAAGCCATGAATAAAAATGTTTGCATTAGAATTTGCACCTTATGTGACCAATCAAAGTTTTGCTATGGCTTTTCAATTTGAGAAATATTATACGAAATGGCATACATATACATGTAAATCTTCAGTGAGGTACGAAATGGCACACATATACTATTCTTAGTAACATGGAGTCAAATATCATTTCTAAAAATAGTAACGTCGAGTCAATATGTCAAAATAGTGAAAAATACAAAATATATATTGGAAACGTGACCAAATGAACCAATGAGAAACAAGAAAAATCAAACCATTTGTAATATATATAAATATTCCATGAGGTACGAAATGGCATGCATAGAAATATTCCATGAGATACGAAATGGCATACATAGAAATATTCCATGAGGGCATGCACAAATGGCATTCAAATAAATATGAATGGTTTTGTAAAGGTACGAAATGACTATAATTCGTTTAGCTGCATAGCCAGTTCAGCCACAGTACCAATTCTGCCATATTCATTTTGGCAACAGGCTTTCCGCTTAACTTTTCATAATGTTCTCAACATGTACAATGTATATGCATTAAGTGTTTTGATAAAAGTTTGTTTGAAAAGGATATTACCTAAAAAAGTTGTTTTGTCATAAAGTAAGCATCTGCTATGAAATATGAGGACACAAGACTTTTTTAGAGAGAGAATAGAAACAGAAACAGTATAAGAGTATAAAGCTGGTATGATAAACTCAAAGAAATATTTGTTTTCACTGATAAATATCCTTTAACCCAAAATCCTCAACTTCTTAAACTTGCTCTGCAACATCAATCATCAGTGGATCTTATTAGTTAATCGTTTTAGTGTAGGAATTTCCTCAATGACTTGGCTTTCATACAAGTATATACAAACAAAAGGGCCCAAATGTCACAGCCAAAACAGTTAAAAAATCAAGTTTGCCTGATGGAGTGGTAACCCCAGTTACACAAAATGTACAGTAGCACAATAATTTAATTTTATGAACTGGAAATATTCAAATAAAATATTTAGATAGTTTTGTCAAGCCTTCAACTTTAGTCGAAAAAGCGAGACAAAGCGATCCTACATTCCTTCAAGGTCGGCGTCCACAAATATTCATTCTGTGGTTAAAGCTTTTGAAATTTTAATAACTTTCTTAAATTATCCTGGATTTCTACCAAACTTGGACAGAAGCTTGTTTATGATCATAAGATAGTTAAAATCCAGAAGTAAATTTTGTAAAATAAAATTCCTGTTTTCCGTATTTTACTTGTAAATGGACTTAGTTTTTCTGCCTGGAAACATTACATTCACTCTATGGTTAAAGTTTTTAAAATTTTAATAACTTTCTTAAACTATCCTGGATTTGTACCAAACTTGGACAGAAGCTTGTTTATGATCATAAGATAGTATCCAGAAGTAAATTTGTTAAAAAAATTTCATTTTTCCGTATTTTACTTATAAATGGACTTAGTTTTTCTGCCAGGAAACAATGCATTCACTCTGTGGTTAAAGTTTTTAAAATTTTAATAACGTTCTTAAACTATCCTGGATTTGTACCAAACTTGAACAGAAGCTTGTTTATGATCAAAAGCTAGTATCTAGAAGGAAATTTTGTTAAAATTTTGTACCTGTTTATCCGTATTTTACTTATAAATGGACTTAGTTTTTCTTCCAGTTAACATTAAATACAGTCAGCATTTAAAGTTTTAAAACATTTATTAGATTCATAAACTATCCTGGATTTATACCAAACTTTGACAGAAGCTTCTTACAATCAAAAGATAGTATCTAAAGGAATATTTTATTGATTTTTTCCTCATTTTGTTGAGCCTGTGATTAACAGCAAAAGTAGGTGAGACACTGGGTTCCATGGAACCCTTTAATTTTCATTGACAAAATTTAAGTTGGAGTTATTTCCTTGGAAGGCAAACTATAATAATAAGGAGATTTGGTATGATTGCATATGAGGCAACTTTCCAGCAGAGATCAAATGACTGGATATAAACCATTTTTAGTCACTGTACCGCCTTGAGAAAACCCATACATTGTACCGTGATAATGATTTAGTCAGCTATAAAAGGCCTGGATATGAAAAATGTGAAAACATTCAAACGAGAAAACTAACAGCCTAATTTATAACAATACAATTTACAAAATACATATATGACAGACATGAACAAAATACCACTAAATTACAGGCTCCTGGCTTAGGACAGGCACATACAGTATGTGGTGGGTAAATAAAAGATGTTTATAAGCCAGGAATCTCCATAACCTGCATGATGGTGCCCGCCACTGTTAAATTATCTTAAGCCATTGTCAAATGATCCCGCCATAGTTAAATTATTTTCCGCCATTGTTATATAACTGCAATTGAAAAGTGTAGTCAAAATTTTTGTCTCCCCTGCGACAATAGTTGCTTTAGGCCAGACATAGGCATTGCTTTTCCATTGAAGACAACTTAGTCACCATCAACAATTGTTAAGTTTTCTGCTTAAGTTAGTTTGATAGGAACCAGTTGGAAATCTAGTGAGCGTGAACAAAAGAAAATTTACTTTTCTTATGATAAGGTGGAGAAAATCAATAGTAAAACAATGCCAGTGACAATACTGATCAAAAGTAATTTCTAAACAATCATGACAATTATACATTTTAAAGAAATTATTTGTTAAACTGTGTCATTAGAAAGTATACATGCAAAAACTCGATGTATTATGTTCAGTATTTATTGAGATAATTGCATTAGAAACTTGTGAAACTGAAATCTAAAAATTGTTAATCTTTGCTGCATATTGATAAAAAAATGGAAAAAATCATGTACATACAAAATCTAAAGCTCTTTCAAGTCACCAATTTTCGGAGTGTTCCACATAGTCCTTAGCATGTTACAATTTCCCAAAAATATACTTATTTTTCACATCTTAGATTTTGAGTACACCGTCTGCTCTTGTCACATGAACATTCAATATAAAAATATCTTTTATGTCCCGCCATAGCGGAGGGGCATTAAGTTTACCCTTGTCCGTCTGTCCGTCCATCTGTCCGTCCGTCCGTCGTCCCAAAATTGGTTTCAGTTCTCTAACTTTAGTTTGCCTCAACCAAATGTTATGAAACTTATACACAATGCTAATTATCACAAAACACAGGTCTAGTTTGAAATTGGGTGGCGTCACTTTTACCGTTCTAGAGTTATGCCCTTTACAAATGGAATAAAATGCTTCCTGAGCGCAGCCTGAGATGACCGCAGTGGTCGAACCCTGAACAGTTGGGGCAAATTTGGACACAATATTCAAGCTTGATACTATCTGAATTTGTATTGTGATCAAATTTTTGACATAATGTAGGTTTCTGACACAAAATAAATGTGGTCAAAGATCTTACAAATCTAATCGCAATACTGTGCAATTGAAGATTTCTTCTTAAAACTTATTCAAAAATTTGAAATTTTGTAAATTTTGAAAAAAATATGAACCTTTTAAAAAATTGGAAACCCCCTTCCCCCAAACTTTTGAATCCCCTTTAGCATTAACCATCAAACTCAATTACAGTCTTTCCTTTGTAGTATGGAACCTTGTAGTACAATTTTAGAGATCCATACTCTTTATCACAAGTTAACTGTCTGAAACTAGAAA
The DNA here is from genome assembly GCA_017311375.1 of Mytilus coruscus. Taxonomy (NCBI): domain Eukaryota; kingdom Metazoa; phylum Mollusca; class Bivalvia; order Mytilida; family Mytilidae; genus Mytilus; species Mytilus coruscus. The sequence goes on along the minus strand of CM029599.1, from coordinate 77,182,154 downwards.
AATGTTTTTTTTAACCATAAAACCCATTTAAATAATCGTAAAAGTATTAAAATAGAACATGACATCATAGTCATGGCTAAAATTAAAAACCTTCATTAGCAACTTTCAATAGTAATATCTAAAAATAAAATCCTTCATCAGCATTTAAAAGTAACTTCTAAAAATAAATTGACCGCTAGGACTTTGCAACCATAAAACCCATTTAAATACATCATAAAAGTATTAAAATAGAAAAATCAAACTAAGTTTAATTTTGGACCCTTTGAACCTTAATGTAGACCAATTTGAAAATGGGACAAAAATTAAGAATCTAACTACACAGTTAGATTCAGCATATCAAAGAACCCCAATATTTCAATTTTGATGAAATCAAACCATATCATTATTATTTGCTTTTATATATAAATCAGAAATAACCAACTTAAAATGGAAAATTTTAAAGAAAACAAAAGGAAAAAATCCCCCAAAATTTTTGAACCCCTTATGATCCATCACCCCAAACTCAATCCCAGCCTTCCCTTTGTGGTATGGTACATTGCAGTACAATTTCTGAGAGATCCATACACTTGAACACAAGTTATTGTCTGGAAACTAGAAAATGCTTGTTTTTACCCTTTTGGCCCCAAATTCCTTAACGTTTAGGGCAATTACCACCAAACTCAAACCCAGCTTTCCCTTTGTGATATGGAACCTTGTAGTACAATTTCATCAAGATCCATACACTTACACACAAGTTATTGTCCTGAAACTAGAAAATGCTTGTTTTGCCCTATTTCCTAAAATTTTGAGGCAATTACCCTAAAATCAATCCCAGCCTTCCTTTTGTGGTATGGTACCTTGCAGTACAATTTCAGAGAGATCCATACACTTAAACACAAGTTATTGTCTGGAAACTAGAAAAATGCTTATTTTTGGCCCCTTATTCCTAAACGTTTAGGGCAATTACCCTCAAACTCAATTCCAGCTTTCCCTTTGTGATATGGAACCTTGTAGTACAATTTCAGAAAGATCCATACACTTACACACAAGTTATTGTCATGAAACTAGAAATATGCTTGTTTTAGTTCCCAATTCCTAAAATTTTGAGGCAATGCAGGGTACCCCAAAATCAATCACAGCATTCCCTTTGTGATATGGAACCTTGTGGTACAATGTCAGAGAGATCCATACCCTAACACACAAGTTATTGTCTTGAAGTTACAAAATGCTTATTTTTGGCCCTTTTGGCCCCTAATTCCTTAACTGTTGGTACCATAACCCCAAAATCAATCCCAACCTTCCTTTTGTGGTATTGAACCTTATGGTAAAATTTCAATGAGATCCATTCACTTAAACTAAAGTTATTTTGTGAAAACCAATGTGTCTTGGACGATGACACCGTCGGACGACGACGTCAACGTCATACCAATATATGATCAGATCAAGTTTGAATTTGGGTGGCGTCACTTTTAAGGTTCTAGAGTTATGCCCTTTACAAATGGAAAAATCGCAGAATTTTTTCATTTCCGTACTCTAACTTTAGTTTGCCTCAACCAAATGTTATGAAACTTATACACAATGCTTATTACCACAAACCACAGATCAAGTTTGAATTTGGGTGGTGTCACTTTTACTATTCTAGAGTTATGTCCTTTACAAATGGAAAAATTGCTGAATTTTTCGTTTTCCATTCTCTAACTTTGTTTGCCTGAACCAAATGTTATGAAACTTATACACAATGCTTATTACCACAAAACACAGATTAAGTTTGAATTTTGGTGGCATCTTTTTACCGTTCTAGAGTTATGCCCTTTACAAATGGAAAAATTGCTGAATTTTTCGTTTCCGTTCTCTAACTTCAGTTTGCCTTGACCAAATGTTATGAAACTTATACACAATACTTATTACCACAATACTCAGATCAAGTACAAATTTGGTTAGCGTCACTTTTACAGTTCTTGAGTTATGTCCCTTTATAACGTTATATGCAGGGGCATCATATGTGTCCCATGGACACATTCCCATTTATTTTTTAATATAACAATTTAAAAGTCTGTTTGTGCTGGTTAAAAATTAAAGATAAATATTTTTATCAAGTAGGTATTGTTTTCCTATTACAATTTTAACCGGATTTTGAAGGAAAATCGGTTATTGATTTGGGATGTATGGTGGGCGGCTGCCAAACAGTGTTGGTTCATCAACACGCTAACGCTTCGACAAATTTTTTCAAATTTAGATATGTTGTTTCCTGTGACTAAATGAAGGTCAAGTTCAATTTTCATGATTTTAGCTTTTCTAGTTGTTGAGTTGTCAACCTTTTAGTAGCCAAAAGTTATACTTATTATATGATTGAGTAATTTCCTTTGAACAGAAATTGTGATTTGCAAATATCATTTTCATTAGATAATAATCTATTTTTATTAAAGGATGTATTTCATTACATTACATTGTGTAGAAAAAAATGTTGACATTGATAGATAAGATGCAGATCTATATTAGTTTGTGACAAATGAAAGAAAAAAATATTTGGAACTATTAATTATATATATAAAGTTTGATTACACTAAGTGTTTGTAAATAATTTTCACCTGTTATCAGATAACAAAGCATCTGGTAAATATATTATCACACAATTATAATTGGAGTGACAGATTTTTTGAAAATTTTCTGTTTCCTAAGTGTTGATGATGATAAGATCTGTAGGACTGTGTAAATAAAGTTTGAAATTTACTGTTCATTATTAGACATTTTGAAGATGATTACAGATAAGGTTTATAGATTTTAATAGATGTTGTATTATTGATGAATGACATTTTGGATTTTTTTCTTCTTTTCTTTGGTAAATTGTTTGAAGAATTTTGTGGTAGGTTTGTTTTGTTATTCTGTATAAGTTTATTTTCTGAATGCTATACATTTTTTTTGATGAAGCGAACTCCTTTAAAAACTAAGCTTAGTTTGTCTATTAATAAACATATATTTAGATTTCTGATTTTGGGCCCAGTTTTCAAGTTGGTCCAAATCAGGGTCCAAAATTATACTGTGTTTGATTTCAACATAAATTGAATATATATAGGGTTCTTTGAAATGCTGAATCTAAACCTGTATTTATTTTCATTATTAATTAGATAATACCACATTGAGGTCCAAAGGGTCCTAAATTAAATTTTTGTTTGATTTCATTAAAAATTGAATTCTTGGGGTTCTTTCATATGCTGATTCTAAAATGTGCTTAGATTTTGGATATTGGACAATAAAAGGTAAATGTCTGATTTCAAATTTTTATCGCCCGTCAAAATTGTGACGGGACGTATTATGGTATACAAATGTCATCTGTCCGTCTATCTGTCTGTCCGTCTGTCTGTTCCGCGTAAAATGTCGCACCGTAACTTGAAAAAACTTATTCAAATTTCATGACACTTAACATAGTTGTTTCTTATGATGGTCAAACTATCTGTATACTTTTGGTGAAAATAAGATTAAAACTTTTGAGTTACGTGACTTAGTAACTAAAACAGGTGTGTATTTTATACACCGTCAAAATTTTGACGGGATGTATTATGGTATACAAATGTCGTCTGTCCGTCTGTTTGTCCGGGCGTAAACATGTCACACCTTAACTTGAAAATAAGATTAAAACATTTTGAGTTACAGGACTTAGTAACTAAAACAGGTGTGTGTTTTTTTCACATGTCGCGCCGTATCTCAAAAACAGTTTATGATTATTGCTTAAAACTTTACACAGTTCTTAGTTATATTAATCTTAAGATCTGTATACTTTTGGTGATGATTCAAATTTTGTATTTGAGTTATTGAGTATTTTGTAAAAAGGGAGGGTTTTCACATGTCGCGCCATATCTCTAAAACGATTTATGATTATTGCTTAAAATTTTACACACTTCTTAGTTATATTAATCTAAAGATCTCTATACTTTTGGTTTTGATTCAAAATTTTATTTTTGAGATATTGATTTTTTTTTTTAAAAAGGGGTTTTCGCATGTCAGGAACTATTTATGCTTATTGCATAAAATTCACACACAAGACGACAGGCCTATCATGCACTCATGGCCCAGCTGTTTATTTTTCACATGTTGCGCCATATCTCATAAAACAGTTTATGATTATTGCTTAAAACATTACACACATTTCTTAGTTATATTAATCTAAAGATCTGTATACTTTTGGTGATGATTCAAAATTTTATTTTTGAGTTATTGAGTATTTTTAAAAAGGGGAGCGGTTTTCACGTCGCCGTATCTCTAAAACTATTTATGATTATTGCTTAAAATTTTTAAAGATCTGTATACTTTTTGGTTTTGATTCAAAATTTTATTTTGAGATATTGATTTTTATACAACCGTTTATTGGTATGACGTTGGCGTCGCTGTAAATCCGCATCGTCGTCGTCGTTGTCCGAAGACACATTGGTTTCGCACTCTAACTTTAGTTTAAGTGAATGGATCTCTATGAAATTTTACCATAAGGTTTAATACCACAAAAGGAAGGTTGGGATTGATTTTGGGGGTTATGGTACCAACAGTTAAGGAATTAGGGGCCAAAAATAAGCATTTTTGTAACTTCCAGACAATAACTTGTGTGTTAGTGTATGGATCTCTCTGACATTGTACCACAAGGTTCCATATCACAAAGGGAATGCTAGGATTGATTTTGGGGGTAATTGCCTCAAAATTTTAGGAATTAGGGGCCAAAAAAGGGGCAAAAACAAGCATTTTTCTAGTTTCATGACAATAACTTGTGTTTAAGTGTATGGATCTTTCTAAAATTGTACTACAAGGTTCAATATCACAAAGGAAAGCTGGAATTTAGTTTGGGGTAATTGCCCAAAACGTTTAGGAATAAGGGGCCAAAATAAGCATTTTTCTAGTTTCCAGACAATAACTTGTGTTCAAGTGTATGGATCTCTCTGAAATTGTACTGCAAGGTACCATACTACAAAGGGAAGGCTGGGATGGATTTGGGGGGTAATTGCCTCAAAATTTTAGGAATTAGGGGCCAAAAAAGGGGCAAAAAACAAGCAATTTTCTAGTTTCATGACAATAACTTGTGTTTAAGTGTATGGATCTTTCTAAAATTGTACTACAAGGTTCCATATCACAAAGGGAAAGCTGGAATTTAGTTTGGGGGTAATTGCCCAAAACGTTTAGGAATAAGGGCCAAAAATAAGCTTATCGTATATTGGTATGACGGTGTCGTCGTCGTCGTCGTCTGAAGACATATTGGTTTTCGCACTCTAACTTTAGTTTAAGTGAATGGATCTCTAGGAAATTTTACCATAAGGTTCAATACCACAAAAGGAAGGTTGGGATTGATTTTGGGGGTTATGGTACCAACAGTTAAGGAATTAGGGGCCAAAAGGGGCCACAAATAAGCATTTTGTAACTTCCAGACAATAACTTGTGTGTAAGTGTATGAATCTCTCTGACATTGTACCACAAGGTTCCATATCACAAAGGAATGCTGGGATTGATTTTGGGGTAATTGCCTCAAAATTTTAGGAATTAGGGGCAAAAAGGGCAAAAATAAGCATTTTTCTAGTTTCAGGACAATAACTTGTGTGTAAGTGTATGGATCTTTCTGAAATTGTACTACAAGGTTCCATATCACAAAGGAAAGCTGGAATTGAGTTTGGGGTAATTGCCCTAAAGTTTAGGAATTAGGGGCCAAAAGGGCCAAAAATAAGCATTTTCTAGTTTCCAGACAATAACTTGTGTTCAAGTGTATGGATCTCTGAAATTGTACTGCAAGGTACCATACCTCAAAGGGAAGGCTGGGATTGAGTTTGGGGTGATGAATCATAAGGGGTTCAAAAAATTTGGGGGTTCTTTTTTTCTTTAAAATTTTCCATTTTAAGGGTTATTTCTGATTTATTTTGCAAATAATAATTTTTTCCTTAGATGTGTAAATTATTATATAATAAGTATTGTGCAATAACAAGAAATTTTCAATTGCACAGTATTGCGCAATAGCAAGAAATCTTCAATTGCACAGTATTGCAATAGCAAGAAATATCCAATAGCACAATATTGCACAATAGCAAGAAATTGTCAATTGTACAGTATTGCGAAATAGCAAGAAATATTCAATTGCACAGTATTGCACAATTGCAAGAAATATTCAATTGCACAGTATTGTGCAAAAGAAGTTACTTTGTATAAATTGCCTATTTCTTGACCAATTTCAATGGGGTTTTATTCTTGAATTTTGGGGTTCTTTAATATGCTGAATCTAACCGTGTATTAAGTTTTTGGATTTTGGGCCCGTTTTTAAATTGGTCCACATTGAGGTCCAAAGGGTCCAAAATTAAACTTTGTTTGATTTCATCAAAATTGAATTATTGGGGTTCTTTGATATGCGAATCTAACCGTGTATTTAGATTCTTAATTTTTGGTCCCGTTTTCAAATTGGTCTACATTAAGGTCCAAAGGGTCCAAAATTAAACTTAGTTTGATTTTAACAAAATTGAATTCTTAGGGTTCTTTGATATGCTGAATCTAAACATGTATTTAGATTTTGATTATGGGCCCAGATTTTAAGTTGGTCCAAATCGGGTCCAAAATTAAACTTTGTTTGATTTCAACAAAAATTGAATATATGGGGTTCTTTGATATGCTGAATCTAACCATGTATTTAGATTCTTAATTTTTGGTCCCGTTTTCAAATTGGTCTACATTAAGGTCCAAAGGGTCCAAAATTAAACTTTGTTTGATTTCATCAAAAATTGAATTCTTAGGGTTCTTTGATATGCTGAATCTAAACATGTATTTAGATTTTTGATTATGGGCCCAGTTTTCAAGTTGGTCCAAATTGGGGTCGAAATTAAACTTTGTTTGATTTCAACAAAATTGAATATATGGGGTTCTTTGATATGCTGAATCTAACCATGTATTTAAATTCTTAATTTTGGTCCCGTTTTCAAATTGGTCCACATTGACATCAGAAGGGTCCAAAATTAAACTTTGTTTGATTTCATCAAAATTGAACTCTTAGGGTTCTTTGATATGCTGAATCTAACCATGTATTTAGATTTTGGATATTGGACCATAATAGGTGAATGTCCAATTTAAAATTTTTAAGTTCTTAGACCACATTCATTCTGTGTCAGAAACCTATGCTGTGTCAAATATTTAATCACAATCCAAATTCAGAGCTGTATCAAGCTTGAATGTTGTGTCCATACTTGCCCCAACTGTTCAGGGTTCGACCACTGCGGGCGTATCAAGCTGCGCCCTGCGGAGCTTTTTATTATGATCTGGGTTCGTGACTTCTGGATTGAATTTGAAAAAAAATATCTTGATTTTTTAAGATCTAACAAAATTACCAAAATTGCAAGAAAACGACTCAGGAACCTTCTGACATGAAAAGACTTTGAGGTTAACAGGACAACTGAATTGTGGCCATCCTGGACTAAGAGGAGCTAGGCTTGACATTGGAATTGTTACAAATGACAATTAATGAAAATAATGGTTATTCTATAATGAAATTGATATAATAAACAATATATCAGTCTATAATTCACTATTCCTTACAATGAAATGAAGGAATGAAATAATTTCGATCAAGACACACATGGGTTTGTCTGAGTGAAAGTTCCTCCATTGTGTATTAAAATTTTCATCCATGGAGATCCTTGGTAAGTGCTCCAACCTTCTCCATACCTGGGACAGTGGTGTACAAACTTATTAACTCTAAATCGAAATTATACTAATGGACAACTAACTACATCATGTACATGTATACTAAAGAACTGACTTCTAATACATTTTTTTTCCAGATTTGGGGTATTGCTGAAAATGGGAAGAATATTTCTGAGACATATTGGAGGTACTCGTCTCTTTTCATGTTCCAACTGTGACACCCCATTGACTAATAGAGCAGAACTTATCTCAACAAGATTTACAGGTACAAAATAAAAAAAAATAACTTTGTATTATGTTTTATGGGTTAAATTTCCATTAGACAAAACAGAACATTGTGGAAACATTGAGCATAATTTTAATTGTAAAATGTGTCAATAATGCTACTCAACATCTTGGAAATAACTGTCAGACATTTTAGACCTTCAGCTAAACTAAAACATAAAAAAAAAATGCATTTTAGGTATGAACATTTCTTTCCATAGGTTAGACAGTAATGAAATTACAGCAAAATCATTAAAATGGTGAATTGCACACATTTTTATACGACCGCAAAAATTAAAAATTTTTTGGTCGTATATTGGTATCACGTTGTCGTCGTCGTCATCAGTGTCGTCCGAAGACAGATGGTTTCCGGATAATAACTTTAGTATAAGTAAATAGAAATCAATCAAATTTTAACACAAGGTTTATAACCACAAAAGGAAGGTATGGATTGATTTTGGGGGTTATGGTCCCAAAGGTTTAGGAATTAGGGGCCAAAACAGGGGCCCAAATAAGCATTTTTGCAGTTTCCAGACAATAACTTGTGTTTAAGTTTATGAATCTCTCTGAAATTATACCACAAGTTTCCATACAACAAAGGGATGGTTATGGGGGGTTATGGCTCAAACCATTTAGCAATTAGGGGTAAAAAAAGGGGGAAAACAAGGGTTTTTATAGTTAAAGGACAATTTAGACAATTTAAAAGCAGTGTAAGGGAGGTAATCCAATCCATTTAAAGAATACTGTTGTATATATGTTTGATTACCTCAGTGACTACTAAGATTTTTTGTAATGTTAATTTCTCTCTTATTATGAGTAAAAGGATAACTATATTTAGTATGTGCGTACCTTGCAAGGTCCTCATGCCCGTCAGACAGTTTTCACTTGACCTCGACCTCATTTCATGGATCAGTGAACAAGGTTTAAATTTTTGTGGTCAAGTCCATATCTCAGATACTATAAGCAATAGGTCTAGTATATTTGGTGTATGGAAGGATTGTAAGGTGTACATGTCCATTTGGCATGTGTCATTTGACCTTGACCTCATTTTCATGGTTCAGTGGTTATAGTTCAGTTGTTGGGTTTTGGTCTGTTTTTCTTATACTGTACGCAATACGTCTACTATATTTAGTGTATGGAATGATTGTAAGGTGTACATGTCCAACTGGCAGGTGTCATCTGACCGTGAACTCACTTTCATGGTTCAGTGGTCAAAGTTAAGTTTTTGAGTTTTTTGTCTTTTTTTCTATATTCTATATTCTATATTCTATATGCAATAGGTCAACTATATTTGGTGTATGGAAATATTTTATGATGTACATGTCAGTCTTGCAGGCTTTATTTAACCTTGACCTCATTTTCATGATTCATTGCTCAGTGTTAAGTTTTTGTGTTTTGGTCTGTTTTTCTTAAACTATAAGCAATAGGTCAACTATATTTTTTGTATAGAAGGATTGTAAGCTGTATATGTCTGTCTAGCAGGTATCATCTGACCTTGACCTCATTTTGTTGGTTCATTTGTCAATGTTAAGTTTTATACGACCGCAAAAATTTTCTGGTCGTATATTGGTATGACGTTGGCGTCGTCGTGTCAATCGAAGACGCATTGGTTTCACAAAATAACTTTAGTTTAAGTGAATGGATCTCATTGAAATTTTACCATAAGGTTCAATATCACAAAAGGAAGGTTGGGATTGATTTTGGGGTTATGGTACCAACAGTTAAGGAATAAGGGGCCAAAAGGGGCCAAAATAAGCATTTTGTAACTTCCAGACATAACTTGTGTGTTAGTGTATGGATCTCTCTGACTTTACCACAAGGTTCCATATCACAAAGGGAATGCTTGGATTGATTTTGGGGTAATTGCCTCAAAATTTTAGGAATTAGGGGCCAAAAGGGCAAAAACAAGCATTTTCTAGTTTCATGACAATAACTTGTGTGTAAGTGTATGGATCTTTCTGAAATTGTACTACAAGGGTCCATATCACAAAGGAAAGCTGGAATTGAGTTTGGGGTAATTGCCTGAAACGTTTAGGAATTAGGGGCCAAAGGGGCCAAAAATAAGCATTTTCTAGTTTCAGACAATAACTTGTGTTCAAGTGTATGGATCTCTCTGAAATTGTACTGCAAGGTACCATACCTCAAAGGAAAGCTGGGATTGAGTTTGGGGTGATGAATCATAAGGGGTTCAAAAATTTGGGGGATTTTATTTTTTTTCCTTTTTTTTTTTTTTTTTCTTTAAAATTTTCCATTTTAAGTTGGTTATTTCTGATTTATATTTAAAAGCAAATAATAATGATATGGCAGGAGATACACACCAAACAGGATGTGTAAATTATTATATAATAAGTATTGTGCAATAGCAAGAAATTTTCAATTGCACAGTATTGCGCAATAGCAAGAAATCTTCAATTGCACAGTATTGCGCAATAGCAAGAAATATCCAATAGCACAATATTGCGCAATAGCAAGAAATTGTCAATTGTACAGTATTGCGCAATAGAAAGAAATATTCAATTGCACAGTATTGCGCAATTGCAAGAAATATTCAATTGCACAGTATTGTGCAAAAGAAGATACTTTGTATAAATTGCTTATTTCTTGACCAATTTCAGTGGGGTTTTATTCTTGAACTCTTGGGGTTCTTTAATATGCTGAATCTAACCTTGTATTAAGATTTTGGATTTTGGGCCCCGTTTTAAATTGGTCCACATTGAGGTCCAAAGGGTCCAAAATTAAACTTTGTTTGATTTCATCAAAATTGAATTATTGGGGTTCTTTGATATGCCAAATCTAACTGTGTATTTAGATTCTTAATTTTGGTCCCGTTTTCAAGTTGGTCTACATTAAGGTCCAAAGGGTCCAAAATTAAACTTAGTTTGATTTTAACAAAAATTGAATTCTTAGGGTTCTTTGATATGCTGAATCTAAACATGTATTTAGATTTTTGATAATGGGCCCAGTTTTCAAGTTGGTCCAAATAGGGGTCCAAAATTAAACTTTGTTTGATTTCAACAAAATTGAATATATGGGGTTCTTTGATATGCTGAATCTAACCATGTATTTAGATTTTTTATTTTGGGCCCGTTATCAACTTACTCCACATTCAGGTCAAAAGGGTCCAAAATTAAACTTTGTTTGATTTCATCAAAAATTGAATTATTAGGGTTCTTTGATATGCCGAATCTAACCGTGTATTTAGATTCTTAATTTTTGGTCCCGTTTTCAAATTGGTCTACATTAAGGTCCAAAGGGTCCAAAATTAAACTTTGTTTGATTTCATCAAAAATTGAATTATTGGGGTTCTTTGATATGCCGAATCTAACTGTGTATTTAGATTCTTAATTTTTGGTCCCGTTTTCAAATTGGTCTACATTAAGGTCCAAAGGGTCCAAAATTAAACTTAGTTTGATTTTAACAAAAATTGAATTCTTAGGGTTCTTTGATATGCTGAATCTAAACATGTATTTAGATTTTTGATTATGGGCCCAGTTTTCAAGTTGGTCCAAATCGGGGTCCAAAATTAAACTTTGTTTGATTTCAACAAAAATTGAATATATGGGGTTCTTTGATATGCTGAATCTAACCATGTATTTAGATTTTTGATTTTTGGGCCCTGTTATCAACTTTGTCCACATTGAGGTCAAAGGGTCCAAAATTAAACTTTGTTTGATTTCATCAAATTGAACTCTTGGGGTTCTTTGATATGCTGAATCTAACCATGTATTTAGATTTTGGATATTAGACCATAATAGGTGAATGTCCAATTTAAAATTTTTAAGTTCTTAGACCACATTCATTCTGTGTCAGAAACCTATGCTGTGTCAAATATTTAATCACAATCCAAATTCAGAGCTGTATCAAGCTTGAATGTTGTGTCCATACTTGCCCCAACTATTCAGGGTTCGACCTCTGCGGTCGTATCAAGCTGCGCCCTGCTGGAGCATTTTATTCATAGTTAAGTTTGTTTCTTAGATACTATAAGCAATAGGTCAACTATATTTATTGCATAGGTTGATTGTAAGGTGTACATGTCTGCCTGACATGGTTCATCTGACCTTGACCTTGTTTTCATGGTTCATTGGTCAATGTTTAGTTTTCTTGGCTAAGTTTATTTCTTAGAAACTATAAGCAATAGGTCAACTATATTTAGTGTATTGAATGATTGTAAGGTTGATAATTGTAGTAAAGCTTTATATTTAGGACTATCAACATATTATCAATGGTTAGTAAAGAAGGTGAGACATTCCAGCGTTAGCACTCTTGTATGAAATAGTTTGAGAAAATTCCACAATTTTCCAGACTTAGAAACTTAAATATTTTTCATTGTAAACCATTCAACATTGATTATGGCACATACTCTGTAACCCAGCCATTTGAGAATCATAAGTACTTTAACCATTGTGATTTTACATAATATTTCAGAGATCTTCTAATCTAAACTTTGCACATACATTGGTACTTAAAGTAAACTATTATCTTTAAACCAAAAATCACCTGATTTTGTAATCCCTTATTTTTTTTATCCAACCCTGCTGGATCTATGTGATCACTCCATATTTTAAGATGGTACAGAATTCTGAGTTGAAGACACATCATGAATCCAATGATGTGTTTTATGACTTGCAGAAAGTTCATACACCATTTTAAACATCTACTGCAAACTTTTGATGCATTATTTGCCCTTAAATTAAGAAACTAGAGGTCACACAGCTACTAAGTTTTAGATATACACTTGCATATAGTTATTTTGTAAATCAAAATTTATAATAACTGATTATGAATTAGATTGAAAAGATAATATATAAAATGTAAGCAGTTGTTGAGAATTATGAAAGTATTTTATCAGTACCTTTTGCCTTTGTAAGTAATGGAATAAATTTTGTATAAGATGTGTACCGGGTATTGATATCAAACAAAGTAAGGTAAGAAAAAATATCAGACTAGTTACAAAATTAGCTGGGTCATAGCATTGAAGATACTTTGATTAGGCATAAAAGGGATCTGAGCACACCTCCATCTTTAGGGAGCTACCATTTGATTTTAATGGTGGGGCTAGGATGAAATTTGAAAAAAAAAGGCAGGACAGGATTTTTGATTAAAAAAAAAAAACGGCAAGATGAGCAACTTGGCAAAAAAATAAAGGCAGAATGACAATTCATTTAAAAAAGTCAGGATAAATCAATAAAAAAATAAGCAGGACCGAATACAGTGAAAAATTAAAAGGCAGGACAGAGATTACAACTAAAAAAAAAGCAGGACAAAATTTTTCATCCTAGCCCCCTTAAAAATCAAATGGTAGCTCCCTTAATGAAAATTGAAAAAGTAAAAAATTCTGATCTATGCAAAATCTGTTCAGTAGTAAAACAGACATGGCAGAAATATTTACATTATATAGAACAAATATACTGATTCACATATATTTATCAAAAGACATTGCTGATATATTTACATTACATAGAACAAATATATATTTATCAACATATATTTATCAAAAGACATTGCTGATATATTTACATTACATAGAACAAATATACTGATCCACATATATTTATCAAAATCCAGCATATAACAAACCTTCTTAATACCTTTAATCTGTTGTTCAGTCTGAATATTAAATTGATGCACATTTTCTACTATCACAATGATTGCTTTTGTTGTTGGAGGTGAAACATCTGTAGGGGTAAATTCAGTAAAAAAATCTCCCATTGACATTAATGCAAATCTATGTCTTGAATTCAATTTATACCTGGTTTACCTTTAGAAATCAGAAGCTTTCATATATCATTCATTAAAGTACAAATGTAGCCCCATCTTTTGCAACAATAAAAACATAGGGTCATGCAGCATTTTTGGGCCATTCACATATCTTTGTTTACAAATACTGTAGATTCGCACTAAATTCCTATACTGACCCCCACTACTTTTCAACTCTGTAGAAAAAAAAAATTAAGTGCATTCAGCATTTTTTTTTTTTTTTTTTTTAACTCGAGTTTTGATCCATCTATAAACAAATATTTATTACAAACATTATCTACCAATCAGAAGAGCACAGGACTTCAGTGTTATACAGAAAGCTCTCCCCCAAATGGGAGGTCCCTGATGACGTATATTTATTTACTGAATTTATCCTGGTACTGGCATGAAAATACAGATTTTGTGTTATTTAAATTTGAGGTTAGAAAATTTTGGAAATTATTTTAAATTAAGGAATATATCTCCCTCATGCAAAGCTCTGATTCCTTGCCCGGCTTTGGCTATACTTTTTTGTCCTTTTTGGTTAATAGCTCTTCATCTTTTTAATAAGCTTTGGATTTTCAAATATTTTGGCCTTGAGCATCACTGATATGAAGAGACATTGATTGTTGAAATGTGCATCTGGTGCAGCAAAATTGGTACCTTTTATGTTAATACTAAGGAGAAGTGTTCTGGATTTTATAACAAATTGTCTTGCTCAAACTGACAGGAATACGGAAAGAATAGAGCAGGTTTTGTTTTGATTTTTGTCATATCAGATTGAAATGGTATATACATGTTATAGGGTATAACATTAAAACAAGGTCTTCTTTAATATGTGAGAATATAATTTTAGAATGACTAAAATGCATTTTCATATATATACAAGTTTCATGTTGAGCATGTCTTTACTTTTCAGGTGCCACTGGAAGAGCTTTTTTGTTTAACAGAGTTGTGAATCTCAGCTATAGTGAAGTCCAAGACCGAGTGATGTTAACAGGTCGTCATATGGTTAGAGATGTCTCATGTAAAAACTGTGAAGCTAAACTTGGATGGGTTTATGAGTTTGCTACAGAAGATAACCAAAGATATAAAGAAGGCAGAGTAATCCTGGAGCGTGCTCTGGTTACAGAAAGTGAAGGATTTGATGAACATGGTACTAGTCATAGTGACAGCTGAAATATTTTTTGCAACTGTTAATAAATCACTTATGTGCTTCTTTGGCACATAGCGTCACATGTACAGTTGAGGGTTAGAACAATTTAGGATGGTTTAATATAGAGAGAATTCTCTGAGAAGTAAGAGACATTTTATAGGTACCAATTTGTGTGTACTTATGAAATACTTTGATCATTTGTCCTAAATTGAATGAATGTGTGTAAAAGCATGAAGAAACCCATGTGTACAAGAACCTTCAGTGTACTGCAAAGATAGGTTCAGGAAGATTATGATTAATTATCTTTATAATCCAGTAATACTTTGAATTGTTTAAAGGTGGGGTGGGGATGGTTGTAAATGTTTTTAGGGAAACTTTTATATTTTGTTGTTAAAATGTAAACAATCCTTGAGTAATTACATTTACATGTTTTCAAAGTAATTTTACTAAATTACTTTAAGTTACAGTTTACTGGTTAAATAAACAGACCATATACAATGTACTTGTTTTTATGTCCTTATACAAACATTTTTAAAATTAGGAATTGAATTATCTATATTGTGAAAATAACTTATTCAATCTTCATAGATACATTTTTTATCAGTTTTGAATTTTAAAATGATTTAAAAGCTAATCATCCAGTAAAAGCTTAAATGTATGCAAAGATTTTTGTTGTTTAAGACATATGTTTACATACTAAGCCCTTGATTAATTCTTTACATTTATTCTTTACTATTCCTTTGTCTATTGAAAAAAAAGTTTGAAATTCAGCAAACTTAGAACATGTTATAATAACAAAAAAATATCCAAATGAATATTGACTAGTGGAAAAATGAAAATAGGAATATTTGGTGTGAAATTATATATTTTCACATTGCATCCCCAAAAAGTATTCTCTAAAATAAGGTATCACCAAGTTGTTTTGGTATATCTAGCAAATTATATGAAAGTGCCAATATAAGATACAGCAAAATACAACAAAATAGTTACTTGTTTTTTTTTGTTTTTGCAAAAGTTTTGATTTTCATGTTCCATTTATATATACAATTGTGTGTTCATACAATTAGAATAAAAAATAAACAAATATGAGTGTTTTCCTCAACTTTATAATGTTTTACAAAATATGTACAATTATCAATAAAACAATAATATTAATTATAATATAGGAGCAAACATAGCATTCCAATATACTAATATTAGTGTTAGAAAAAAACCCATTATAATCATATAGTTTTGTAGGTTCAACTGATCAACAGACTGTAACAGCATAATGAGAGATCATTATCAATGAATTGTATTGGGAACATTTTTACTGTAAAGTGATGAAAAGTAAACTTCAACTAATGTGGTTCATTTATATTGTTAAATTATGCCACTAATATGAGTTGTTCAATGAATTCTTATTTTTTTGTATTATACCCCCAATCTAGGAGTGCAGACCATATTGCATTTAACACTTTTGTCAGTGTTTTTTAGTCCAGCAAATATTTACCTCACACTTTTCTCAGGTATGATTGAACAGAAAGATTTCATATTTTGTTAAGAGCTTGACTAATGAGTAATAATTTGGGAGTATTTTTGGGGTTTGTTAAACATCTTATTCCTGTTGCTTATACTTTGAATTTTTCAGTATGTTAAATAACCATTAAAATTTTCATCACAAATTTTTCTTGTACTCATGAACAGACTGCTTTTATATTTGACCAACTGCTTGGCAGTGATGAGTTGTTATAAATCTGTTGGACCACTTCTTACTGTTTTCTGATTCTATGAATTATGAATTGGGTATGCTTAATATGACAACATATGTGTTCTTGTTTATACATGTACCTTCTATTGTGATTCTTAGGTACATTTTTGCATTTTTCCTCTTTTCAGGGGATTAAGCTATATTTATACATGTATTAACTAGTTAATCACAAAATAAGAAACTCACAAATTTGGGAAAGCATTTCTTTTTGTTTCATTTGCTTGTTAGAAATATACATTTTATATGACTAGATAAACTAGGTTAACATCAACCAACTAATAATTAATGCAACTGCCTCCCCTGTCTCTGTGTGTGGATTTTCAAAGCAATTTTATGTATGCTGTAAATTAAAAATTATTGTATGCATTTATTGATGCGATTTTTCAAGAACAGACAAAAATGCAAGATTAATCATAGCGATTTCAGAAAAATCTGCATACTTATAAATGTAGGACTGGGAGGTGCGATGGGGATGCTGAAGTGAGATGGTCTATGTCGAAGTGCAATGGTCTGTTTGTCTGTTTGCTGATGTGTGATGATCTATTTGACACATGAAGGCTAGTTTAATATCTACAGATGGGCATTTATTATGAGAAGTAATAGTTAGTATATTGATTTACATTCATTATTGTCTATGTCTGTCCTTAATTTCAGTTCCATATATACTAAATGAGAGATCGTCCTCTTTGATTTTCCACATTACACTGTTCCTCTAATGAGTTCCTCGTTTACTGTAATATTATAATAGAGAGAGTCTGTCTGCAGATCGTATGTATTTAGAGAATGTAACATTCTACCGTACGTAAAAAGGAATCTTTTGTAGATTTCGAAAAAAATTTGCTACAGAAGGTTAACTTTGCCCTATCAACTAATCCTCCCCGTTTCTCGTAGTATTTATAATAATAATAATAATAATAATTCTTTATTTAAAGAGGGTTACACAGTTAGCTATAAAACTAATCTTCCTGAGGCCCTCATGAAATACAATGAAATATAACAAACAATTATGAAATATCAAACAAACACACATATATGAAAAATGAAATAAAAATTGTTATGAAATATACAATTTTCAAAACAGGTAAAATTACAAATTCATATAGTATTGGCATCATTCAAATTACCTCAACAATATCTTAAGTTTGAGTAAGTGTTTGAAAATTATTATACATATAAAATTACACAGCTTCTTAATGTTCCAACAAGTAATTTTTATATCTTTTTGAATGAGCTTGTACTTGAGGTTGATTTTTCAGGGATATTGGTAAGTTATTCCATAAAATAGATCCTGAATATATAAAAGATTTCTTATACAGCTCTGTTTTGGCTTTTGGAACTTGTAAATTTTGCAAGACGCATTCCTCAAACAATATTGGTTTATTTCTGGCATTTCTTTAAATTTTCAGTGAGATATATTAAAAGTTTATAAGCCCCTTATCAACTTAAAAACCTGGAAAACTGCTTCTAACCAACAAATTGACTTCTATATCGACATGAAAAGCATTGAAAATGTAGTTTCCACCATCGCACTTCGACCTAGCTATCAACAATATAGCATTGTCAACGTATATTTGTTCCACCTAACAGAAGTTCCACTGGAAACTTTGTTATAAACAATGTCATAATATCTGTTCCTGATGGAACAAATATTCTATACCGTTTATTCCGTTAGGAACATATACTGTAATATTTATTCCAGTGGAAATAATATTCCAGAATATTTATTCCATTTGGAACTTATATTATGAAGGAATTTCTATTTCATGACAGCATCTCAATGCCACCATCGCATGATCAAAAACACACTTCAGCGTCAAACCATCGCACCTCAGCGTGACCTTCACATTTCGAAGTATCATCGTGGTTCAGAGTCCTACATATGTGTATCAGATATCAGAATGCGAGTTCTTATTTTAGCATTGATATAAACCTCGCAATAATTTCTGAATTTACAGTATGTAAAAGGAATAGACCTGATAAATAATCTAAACATCTGTACAAGTTTTTTATTAGTGTAAATGTATGGTGGTGATGTTGGCATTGTGTTTTCATGCAATACTGTGTATTCATGTTTTGATGGACCATAATCCTGTCAATCACAATCCAAATTCAGAGCTGTATCAAGCTTGAATGTTGTGTCCATACTTGCCCCAACTGTTCAGGGTTCGACCTCTGCGGTCGTATCAAGCTGCGCCCTGCGGAGCATTTTATTTATTAGTGTAAATGTATGGTGGTGATGTTGGCATTGTGTTTTCATGCAATACTGTGTATTCATTTTTATTCCTGGGGAACTAATATTCATGGATGTTGTTATACGCCCGTTTACGGGACCTATTATGGTACACCGTTGTCCGTCCGTCGTCAACATGTCGGACATTAATTCAAAAACGCTTTAACCAATATGCATGAAACTTTGGTGGATTGTTTATATCTATTGACGTGAGCTCCCTTTCGTTTTTTTATAAATTTCAGACTTACCATTTCCGAGTTTTGGGATTTTATACATTAAAAAAGGGGGGATTTTCCAGTTTCGGACAATAACTCAAAAACAATTTCACCAATTTGCGTGAAACTTTTGTGAATTGTTCATATCTATTGACGTGAGCTCCCTTTCATTTTTTATAAATTTCAGATTTATCGTTTCGAGTTTTGGGGTTTTATTCATTAAAAAAGGGGGGATTTTCCAGTTTTCAGACAATAACTCAAAAACAATTTCACCAATTTGCAAGAAACTTTGGTGAATTGTTTATGCCTATCGACATGAGCTCCCTTTTGATTTTTATAAATTTCAGACTATGCGTTTCCGATTTATGGGGTTTTATTCATTACAAAAAGGGGGATTTTCCAGTTTTCTGACAATAACTCAAAAATGCTTTCAGTATTTTTTATGAAACTTTGGTAAATTGTTTATATCTATTTTTGTAAGCTCCCTTTTGATTTTTATAAATTTTCGATGTACGTTTCCCAGTTCTAAGATTTTATTTGTTTATAGTCTGACAACAGATTTACTAAGTATTGCGCAACAGCACTGTATTGCACAACAGCAAGAAATCTTTCATATAACCAATTTCAAGTTCTTTAACTACATTTATTCAGAAACTTATAATATATCAAATATTTAATTACAACCCAAATTCAGATCTGTATCAAGCTTGAATATGACCTACCGAATTAGACTATTTACCGGATTTGTAATAACATAAGCAACACGACGGGTGCCACATGTGGAGCAGGATCTGCTTACCCTTCCTGAGATCACCCCCAGTTTTTGGTGGGGTTCGTGTAGCATAGTCTTCAGTTTTCTATGTTGTGTCATCTGTACATTTATTTGTCTGTTTGTCTTTTTATTTTTGGCCATGGCGTTGTCAGTTTGTTTTCGATCTGTGAGTTTGACTGTCCCTCTGGTATCTTTCGTCCCTCTTTTGTGTCCATTTTTGCCCCAACTGTTCAGGGTTGGACCATGAATTTGAATTTGTATGTAGACTTTTCTAAAACCATGGGGGTGTATCCACTGCTCGAACCCGCTCGTGCGGGTGCACTCGACTCAGTCTTAATTGACTAGGATTGTCAGTTTTCCTATCGAAGGTCAGTGGTTTTCTCCGGGCACTCCGGCTTCCTCCACCTATAAAAACTGGCGAAGCAGTTTATTGGAATAGGTGTACCATGAATTTGAATGTTCAAATAAATTCAAATTTTCTATACCGGTAAGCTTGTATGTAGACTTTTCTAAAACCATGAAATCAAGTATCCATGAAAATACAGTCTAGCCTTAATCCAAGAAAGTTTATTTCTTTGTTTAATTTTAACACACTTACTTCTATTGTAAATAGCCTGTGGTCATAAAGTATTGTGCTGACTAAAACCCTTTATTTTCATACTTTTTGATAATTTGTTTTAAAGTTTGATCACATACATGAAAATGCAAAGCGGATTTGATTTTTTATCTGACAACCCTGCATACCAGTTGAGTTAAACAAAAATAAGTATTCAAATAATTAAAGTTTTTCTTTAAGTGAAATTCTTTTTCTTTTATTTTATTCAAGCATGATCTTTTGAAATTTTATCTTTATTCTGTGTTACATGAATCTAACTAGACAAGTTTGACAATTAGATAAAAGTAAACACAAGTTTCTTTTATTGTAATTAAATTTTGAATTTTACACTTTTTCATTGGAAATTCACCTTCATCAATCTTAATGAAGTGACAGATACTTTTTGTCATATTTATTTTTCATATTTTATATAAATCTTATGTTTAGAAAGGATTTTCTTACCATTGATATTAACAACTACAACACAATAACAAGTTTTAGAAACCCATCAAAGAAGTATAGGATCATACTTATCCAATGGCAGTTGTGTTGTTCGATAGCTTATTTTAATAATAAAGTTATAATTATGATACTATATGTATGAGTTATTTAT
Organism: Mytilus coruscus; assembly: GCA_017311375.1. Classification (NCBI taxonomy): domain Eukaryota; kingdom Metazoa; phylum Mollusca; class Bivalvia; order Mytilida; family Mytilidae; genus Mytilus; species Mytilus coruscus. The sequence goes on along the minus strand of CM029599.1, from coordinate 77,161,191 downwards.
CTATTCCATAGATTTATGATTTTATATTGATTTTAACAAGCATTGTTTTGGAAAGTCCAGTAACTTTGATCCCACTGGAGGAAACTGCCCAGCTTCTTAAAATTTAAATACATGCTTCTTATATTGTTGTCTTTTTTTGGTAAAGTTCATGCAATCAAAACCCAATGGAACTGACTTGATATCTATATCTTCCAAGGTTTATCACCACCTTTGATAGTTCAAACAAAATAGTGCAGTGAAGTGATCAATATTTAGATCCTATCCAGTCAATGTCATGCAATTTATTGACGATATGTTATACTTTGATATTTATATTTAAGTTACAATATGATGTGTATTTGAATAACCATACTTGTCAAGAAAACATTTTTTTATTAAAATTACATAAGTACTGCATGGTGTATGAATCTGTTATAAAAATAGGTTCAACTACAAATGTACAATCATGAACAAAGGAAGATAACTCCAACTCAAATTTTTAATTTGCCTAGCAAAATATAATTCAATGTTTTATTTAAAAATTCACAAAATTGCAAAAAAAAAAAGCAATTTTTACCTTTCAGTGCTCACAAGCACTTTGATTTACTGTAGTTATTGAAATCCTTTTTTGTTCACATTGTGCAACTCTTTGCAACCGAAGTGATTGAATTTTAATATCCCCTTAATGGTTTTAAGGTAGTTTACCATGATGTTGTAGTCACATCAACTTGAAACTTTGCACACATGTTACTGTAAGTGTTAAAATCCCTTTCTGTTAACATTGTGCAATACATGTACTTGCATGTGATAATGCAAGAAGGGCATGGTTTCCTATAGACCTATGTGCTTGTTACTTATGAAGGAAAGCTGTATTGTAAAAACAAAATAAGAATGCTCACCTGTCTTGTTTAAGTTTGAATGATTGAATGAATAAGTTTATTTGAAAATAAAACATTATATATTCTATAGTAGGAAAATTATTAAGTATATGATGTTTGATGAACAGCACAGACCATTGCATTAAGTATACAATGATAACAAGCAAAAAAAAAAGAAACAAAATGTGATCTGATAAAACAATGCTGATTTTAAGTTATACCATTTCTTAATAAGAAAAAGATGTTGATTTAAAAAAATTCTTTAAATTAGTTGTATTTGGTTGAAATCAGTAATGTTTTGACAAAAATGAGGCCTAAGTGACTATAGAGTAACAAAGAGCAGGCAATGCATATTTGGTACATTTTTATACGACCGCAAAAAAATTTTGTGGTCGTATATTGGTATGACGTTGGCGGCGTCGTCGTCGTCGTCCGAAGACACATTGGTTTTCGCACTCTAACTTTAGTTTAAGTGAATGGATCTCTATGAAATTTTACCATAAGGTTCAATACCACAAAAGGAAGGTTAGGATTGATTTTGGGGGTTATGGTACCAACAGTTAAGGAATTAGGGGCCAAAAAGGGGCCAAAAATAAGCATTTTTATAACTTCCAGACAATAGTTTGTGTTTAAGTGTATGGATCTCTCTGACATTGTACCACAAGGTTCCATATCACAAAGGGAAGGCTGGAATTGATTTTGGGGGTAATTGCCTCAAAATTTTCGGAATTAGGGGCCAAAAAAGGGGCAAAAAACAAGCATTTTTCTAGTTTCATGACAATAACTTGTGTGTAAGTGTTTGGATATTTCTGAAATTGTACTACAAGGTTCCATATCACAAAGGGAAAGCTGGGTTTGAGTTTGGGGTAATGCCCAAACGTTTAGGAATTGGGGACCAAAGGGGCCAAAATAAGCATTTTCTAGTTTCAGACAATAACTTGTGTTCAAGTGTATGGATCTCTCTAAAATTGTACTGCAAGGTACCATACCACAAAGGGAAGGCTGGGATTGATGATGGGGGTAATTACCTCAAAATTTTAGGAATTAGGGGCCAAAAAGGGGCAAAAAACAAGCATTTTTCTAGTTTCCGGACAATAACTTGTGTGTTAGTGTATGGATCTTTCTGAAATTGTACTACAAGGTTCCATATCACAAAGGGAAAGCTGGGTTTGAGTTTGGGGGCAATTGCCCTAGATGTTTAGGAATTTGGGGCCAAAAAGGGGCCAAAAAACACATTTTTCTAGTTTCCAGACAATAACTTGTGTTCAAGTGTATGGATCTCTCTGAAATTGTACTGCAAGCTACCATATTTAAAGGGAAGGCTGGGATTGAGTTTAGGGGTGATGAATCATAAGGGGGTTCAAAAAATTTGGGGGAGGGGATTTTTTTTTTCCTTTTTTTTTCTTTTAAAATTTTCCATTTTAAGTTGGTTATTTCTGATTGATATTTAAAAGCAAATAATAATGATATGGTCAAACAGGATGTGTAAATTATTATATAATAAGTATTGTACAATAGCAAGAAATTTTCAATTGCACAGTATTGCACAATAGCAAGAAATCTTCAATTGCACAGTGTTGCGCAATAGCAAGAAATCTTCAATTGCACAGTATTGCGCAATAGCAAGAAATATCCAATAGCACAATATTGCTAATAGCAAGAAATTGTCAATTGTACAGTATTTGCTTAATAGCAAGAAATATTCAATTGCACAGTATTGTGCAAAAGAAGATACCATATAAGTTGCTTATTTCTTGACCAATTTCAATGGGGTTTTATTCTTGAATTCTTGGGGTTCTTTAATATGCTGAATCTAACCGTGTATTAAGTTTTTGGATTTTGGGCCCTGTTTTAAATTGGTCCACATTGAGGACCAAAGGGTCCAAATTAAACTTTGTTTGATTTCATCAAAATTGAATTATTGGGGTTCTTTGATATGCTGAATCTAACCGTGTATTTAGATTCTTAATTTTTTGTTCCGTTTTCAAATTGGTCTACATTAAGGTCCAAAGGGTCCAAAATTAAACTTAGTTTGATTTTAACAAAAATTGAATTCTTAGGGTTCTTTGATATGCTGAATCTAAACATGTATTTAGATTTTTGATTATTGGCCCAGTTTTCAAGTTGGTCCAAATCGGGGTCCAAAATTAAACTTTGTTTGATTTCAAGAAAAATTGAATATATGGGGTTCTTTGATATGCTGAATCTAACCATGTTTTAGATTTTTGATTTTTTGGCCCCGTTATCAACTTTGTCCAAATTGAGGTCAAAAGGGTCCAAAATTAAACTTTGTTTGATTTCATCAAAAATTGAATTCTTGGGGTTCTTTGATATGCTGAATCTAACCATGTATTTAGATTTTGGATATTGGACCATAATAGGTGAATGTCCAATTTAAAATTTTTAAGTTCTTAGACCACATTCATTCTGTGTCAGAAACCTATGCTGTGTCAAATATTTAATCACAATCCAAATTCAGAGCTGTATCTAGCTTGAATGTTGTGTCCATACTTGCCCCAACTGTTCAGGGTTCGACCTCTGCGGTCGTATCAAGCTGCGCCCTGCGGAGCATTTTATTGTATATTAATGGCTTATGTTTTGAAGTTTCTGTCTGACATATATCACTTATCTTTTCCTCATTTTCATGGTTCAATGACTTACAATACTAAATAAGAATAACAGGAAATGTGAAGTTTTATTCAATGAGACAGTAACCCAACTTAAAAAAAACAAGACATTTAGATGGATTTATACAATTGTAAACACCGATGTCTACACACAAAATTAAGACAATAGTAGTTTTCAGATGGTCAAATCTCTTAAATCGATTTAGAAGAGACAAATCAAGGTAACAAACATAAACTGAAGGAAAGGCACGAGCAGCAAAAGGAGAGAGAACGGGTGGGTCGACAGGGTAAGTATCTCCTGCTCCACAATGCATCACCTGTCTTGCGAATCCACGCTCATCAAAATGTCACACAACTGGGAATAGGACACAATTAGTAAAATTACAGATCTGACGAATATACTTTTATATTAAGATCTAAGACCACAAAAAAACATTGGTAGTGAGTTGAAACACATACATCGTATCGGTCAACCAATTCATGATAGCACTATAAAACTGATGAAGCGTTGATTTAAGTCATTCTTCCTCATAACTCTGTCTGAGCAGTGTTTTTGGGGAAAAGACGGCTTGAAATTCCGTATTTGGTTGGCCAGACGTTCTACTTTCCAAGCCTCTCACGTCAATCATTTTGTGTTTTATAGTTGGAAACACCTCAAAATTTCATACTGAATTGATGAGAAGGAGATAAACAGATTGACTTTAAACACTTTTTTTGTACATTTCCCTTCTGCTTCTCGTGAAATTATCGTATCTCGAGCTCTCCCTTTGACTATTTACGTTTCTTTTACAATCCAGAAAAATCAGTATTACGAAATATTCCAAATATATCCAACCTAGTGACGTCATGGTGGGAATTCCACACTTCGTACAATCATTCGCAGAAATCGGTATTTGTATAATAAACATAATTATAAATGAAGTTCCTACACGAAACGGAGAACTATCTTCGTGTGGTAATTTTAAGCTTAACAAAAAAGCTAACGGTCTGTTCAAGGATTTGTATACAAATCCTTGGTCTGTTATTGTGACATGGGTGGCGTTGTTTTCTTGTCATGAAACTTGCTTTGATTATAGTCATTTCGTACCTCATTGAATATTTATATGTATGCAATTTCGTTGCTCGTGTAATATTTATATTTTTCAAATATTAGCAAATTAGTCCTAATACGAATAAATTAGCATGTGTAATACTGTTGACGTCGCCCTGTTGACATAAATCATGAGTAAATATTGCTTTCGGCCTAGTCCAATACGGGAAAAAGGCTGAAAAGCATAACAGAATTTTCACTTCCGGTGGCCGATTTTCGCTTCCAAATAGTTGGACGTATCTTAACCTGGAATTGACGTATCTAAAAGATTTTTTCAATTCTTAATGACAAGAAAATTTAATTATGATTCGTTTTTGTTACGATTTGCAGAAACATTCAACAACCTTTCCGAGTAGAATTTTCAATTTATTATCATTGTTTCATTTCCGTCGACAAAAAACAAAATGTCTGAATATTCTTCCCAAGAGCTTTATGTTTGCTAGATAAATAGAATTGCATTAGCATAGATTAAGTTCCTGGACTGGAAATCAGAAATCTCAATGTAATTGACAAAACAATTCTTGACTGGAAAGAGGCAGTTTCAAATGTGATTTCCTGGATACCTACAATCTGAGACTTCTATAACACATATAGTATAGTAGTCTCAGCTACAATGTATTTAACAGTAAGTTTCTTTTTTTTAATCGAAGAATTTGTATCATATAATAAAAGTCTTATGAACTGGCTGTTTCTGTATCGGCCCTTAGATTCATAATCATATATGTATTGGCCCTCATCTCTTCAAGTCTCCGGGCCAATAAGCTATTATATGTATATAACCTTGAACCTATAACGGGGTCAATACAGAAACAGGCAGTATTAAAGTATTGAAATATTCATGTCTTTTGGAAGGGGGGTCTTGAATTTATTTTCCTTCAAGGTGGGACTTGGAAAAAAGTAAGAGAAAATCCAATTTTTCCTTCCAGTTCCAGGTCCCCCCAATGAAATAAAATGATCTGTCTCTTAGATCATAAGTATATTAATCATTATTCATTATTTTAAACCTTGATATATTTGTCTTACATGTGTTGAAAGTCACAGAATGCACAACATAGGGATTACAATCTAGCGGCAGCGACGGCATAAACTATTTGTATAAACAGGTTAAAGCTTAATAATTATATTTCATATGATATCGTAGAAGACCGGGATGCTTCATACCTTTTATGCAAATGCCTTGTGTTACGAAGTTTTCTGTCTCATATGTATATTGCCATTTTCATGGTTAAGCAACTGCTTGAATATTTTCAGTCCCCTATCGATGAAGTTTAGGTTTGCACTGTCCGTCTGTCTGTCCATACGTCAGTTTTCTTTTCAACAAGTAATTCAGCTTTCCGCATTTTTTTCCCATTGTACTTGAATATTGATTTTGTATTTGGTAATTAGTTTTACCATGACAAGTTGCAGATCAAGTTTGAATTTTGTTTGGTTTGGATGATTTTTTTGCAACGTTTTGGTCCTCGGACTTAGAAAATTCAGGCAAATAATCAGTTTTCTGCACTTATTTTGTTATGCTTGAAGATATTGATTTGATAATTGGTATATAGTTTTACCATGACAAGTTACAGATCAAGTTTGAATTTTGTTTGGTTTGGAGGATTATTTTGCAGAGTTATGGTCCTCAGACTTAGAAAATTCACGCATATAATCAGTTTGCCACACTTTTTTTCGTCATGCTTGAGGATATTGATTTGATATTCATTATATATAGTTTAACACCGTGACAAGTTATAGAACAAGTTAGTTGTTCCAGTACAATTAATTTTTAACCCGTAGGGGACTATAAAAATAAGGAGATGTGATATGTATTGCCATGCAATACTCTCAGAATGTTTAGTTGTTTTGTCGCTGTGAAATACTCCCTTATTATGAATTGTAGGTCAACTATATTTTGTATATTAGATACATGTAAGGGTTTTTGTTGTTTTGGTTGTCAGGTCCTCAGATACTATCAGCAATAAGTCCACTATATTTGGTGTGTGGAATGACTGTAAGGTGTACATGTTTGACTGGCAGGTTTCATCTGAATTTGACCTCATTTTCATCGTTCATTTGTCAATGATAAGTTTTTATACGACCGCAAAAAATTTTGCGGTCGTCGTCAGCGTCGTCCGAAGACATTTGGTTTCCGTACAATAACTTTAGTAAATGTAAATAGAATTCTATGAAATTTAAACACAAGGTTTATAACCACAAAAGGAAGGTTGGGATTGATTTTGGGGGTTATAGTCCTAACAGTTTAGGAATTAGGGGTCAAAAAGGGGCCCAAATAAGCATTTTTCTAGTTTCCAGACAATAAATTGTGGAACGGTGTATGAATTTATAAAATTTTAGTTTGGGTCATCTAAATTTATTACAGTTTGATTTAGAAGAAATACCAACATAGCTTGATAATGCAATTAGTTGTCTAATTACTACCACAATTTTATATTGATAAGTATTGTAATTTTCAATGTTATTAATACATGCACTACAAAAGTCAAAAAGTCTGAAAAGACCAATTTTTGTCTGAATTTGCATGAATTTTTACTCGACATTCTTTCTTTGTCTGAATTATTTTTAAAAATTCTTAACATAGTATGAATTTGTCTAATAAGGTTCTTGATTTTTCTTGACAAGTGTCTTGACAGTATTAACATTGTCTAAATATTTCTCGACACTTTCTGTATCATCTGATAAGAGTCTTGATTAGTCTCGACCAATTCTTGATTGTTTTAAATTTGTCTCGATCAGTCTAGACATATTCTTGACATTCTTAATAATATCTGAATATGTCTTGACATATTCTTGACATTCTTAATAATGTCTGAATATGTCTTGATACATTCTTGACAGTCTTAAAGCTGTCTGAATATATCTCGACACATTCTTGACGGTCTTAAAGAAGTCTTGACACTATCTCAACAGTATAAATTTCGCCTGAATTGTGTATATACACAAGCCGCACTGTTTAAACACTTTCTTTTGCCGTTATATACTCATTTTAATTATCGCTAAACCGAATTTAGAAGAATCAAGGATTTGTATAGTAAGACACCCTTTGGGTGGCCTGAGTGGGAGTACCCCGAATGACCCCCATGTAGTATAATTTTGATTTATTTTTTATTAAACGTTTAATTAAATTGTTTTCACTCGGAATATATGTCGAAGTTACTGACAAACAGCATTTGAGATTTTTGCCGGTCGAAAAATTTACTTTACTAAAATGGGTGACCTGAGGCAGTTTTAAAATGTGACTTTGTGTCTCTTTTGAACCCCACCATTCCTCTTGTGCATGTGAGTGGCTAAAAAGAGGGGACCTTGATTATTTTCGTTTGGGACAAAGAATTTGTTCCCATCTTGATTCAAAAGCTTATTAATTTTTTTAGAACAACCAGAAACTTTTTTTATTCAAAATTGAGTGTTGTATTTCATAATTTTATATCAAAACTAAATATTTGTTTGTTATACTTCCCTCCTGATTTTTTTCTCAAGAAATCATAGCACAAAAAAAATGTTTAGATCTTAATAATGCATGTCTGTGTGAGATCCATTTCATAAGACCAATGATTTCTATATAAATCATTGATGGGACCCTTTATAAATACAGTTTTCTATTATTCCCGGAGTAGATAATAATCATCTTTAATCTTTGGGAAATTATCCTAATTGTTTTTATGCTAAATTATTTCACTTCATAATTTTGATGAAGAAAATCCATTTTAGTTCAAAAAATTTTAATTAAAATGAAGACTTTCATTTTGATCTAATGATTACAGGTAAAGCAGTAATTTTCCATATGACAGTCGCGTGTACCCTGGGGTGTGTGAACCTTATTTGGAATACCTTAATTTTCTGGAGAACATCCTGTCCACATGTAATACTTAATAATATATTGCAACAAATGACATTACACAAATTTTCTACTGTTAAATCAAGGATTTGTATAGTAAGACTATATAAATCATTGGAAGAATTAGGATACAATAATACTTTGCTATTTATAAAACCACTTTTGGTACAATAATTGTTTATTTACCATATTGACATTAAATATTATGCATGTAGAATGAAATATGTCTACAGTATGATTAGTTTTAATAATTTAGCAATTATTTATAAGATTTATGAATCAACATTTGTAATTATTTACAAACCACACTTAAATTGGTTTATATCAACATACCCGCATTTGTATTGTTAATACTTTAAATTTCATAGCCATATTTGTATTTATAAAAATATTTATATACCCAAATTTCTAATTATTTTATATTTACATGCTCAACTTTGGTTTTTGTTGTTATAAGTGTAACTTGAAACAACAATATATTATATGAAGAGAAAGAAAGATAAAGTTATATCATGTATATTGGTCATCATTTGTAAAACTCAGAATTGTCAAGTAAATTTAAGATACAATTCAAAATGTTCAGAATATGTCAAGCCATACGTAGAAAAAATAAGAATGTCGAGAATCTGTCAAGAAATTTCAAGACAGTATTCAAATGTCAAGAATTTGTCAAGAAATTTTAAGACTATATTCAAGATGTCGAGAATTTGTAGAGTAAATTTCATACAAATTTAATATAAATCAGAATTTGTCAAGAAAAATTAAGACAAAAGTCATACTTCTGGAGAATGTCGAGTAATTGTTCATGCAAATTAAGACAAAATTGGTCTTTTCAGACTTTTGGACTTTTGTAGAAATGTTATATCAGTATTACAAACCTAATCTTGAACTCTATTCTATTTTTTGGAAATTTATAGAAATTTAAATGTGACGTCACTTTGTGCGTCGATCTCTTCGGCTAACATGTAATACGTTGTTCAGCTGGGCCTTTTTTATGTGCTGATTTAGGTTGTTTTACGTATTCGTTTTTATTCTTTAGTTAGTCACCACTTCGGTGTTAACATGTATATCTATTATATAGTCATTTTTATAAATTTACTGTTTGCATAAGTATGAATTATTCTAAATACTAAGGACTTTCTTATCCCAGGTATATAACCGTAGCCGTATTTGGCACAACTTTTTGGAACTTTTGATCCTCAATGCTCTTTAAGTTTGTACTTGTTTTGGCTTTCGAACTTTTTTTATCTGAGCGTCACCGGTGGGTCTTATGTAGACGAAACGCGCGTCTGGCGTATTTAAAAATCATAAGCCTGGTACTTTTTGATAGCTATTATTTGTGTGTGTCTCTGTCCTGTATGTTCTCCCATTTATTTGTATTGTAGTTCTGTCATGTAATGTTGTCATTTTAATGTTATATTTAACATTGCCATAAAAGCGGGAGGTTTGGCTAGCCACAATACCAGGTTCAACCCACCATTTTTTCTTAAAATGTCCTGTACCAAGTCAGGAAAATGGCCATTGTTATATTATAGTTCGTTTCTGTGTGTGTTGCATTTGAGTGTTGTGTTTCTGTTGTGTCGTTGTTCTCCTCTTATATTTTATGTGTTTCCCTCAGTTTTAGTTTGTAACCCGGATTTGTTTTTTTTTTCCCCAATCGATTTATGAATTTCGAATAGCGGTATACTACTGTTGCCTTTATTTATGGATCTTTCTGAAATTATACCACAAGTTTCCATACCACAAAGGGATGGTTAGGATTGGCTTTGGGGGTTATGGCTCAAACCGTTTAGGAATTAGGGCAAAAAGGGGTAAAACAAAGGTTTCCTGGTTAATGGACAATTAAAAAAAGTACAATGTTATGTTTCGATTACCTCCCATACACTGCTTTTAAATTATGTATAAAGAAATGTTGTACTGTCTTGAGGTGATTAGCTGTCAATTTATTTTTAGAAGTTACTATTTGAAAATGCTGATCAAGGAATATTAATTTTAGCCATGATTATGTATGGCATTTTCTATTTTAAGACTTTTATGATGTATTTAAATGGGTTGTTATGGTTGCAAACTCCACTGGAAATTTGAATTGAGATTATGACCATATCTTGAGGGAACGAATTTTTTTTTTTGGAAAAAGGGAGGAGGTGAAAAAAAAATTGGGGGTGGGGGGGGGGGGTAATAAAAAAGAAATTGTGATGGGGGACAATTTTTTCTCATTTCAGATTTCAGAAATTAAAAAGAAAATTTCTTCAAAATTTCTTTTGCAAAAAAGGAGGGAGGGGGTAAATTTTTTTTTTGGGGGGGGGGGGCAATTCGCAACAGCATAGTGTAATGTGCAAAAGCAAAAACAAGGGGGGTAATTTTTTTAATTTTTTATTTTTTTGGGGGGGGGGGGGCAATTCGCAACAACATAGTGTATTGCACAAAAGCAAAAAAATTGAATATAAATTCAAATCATATAACCAATTCTAAGTTCTTTGACTACAGTTATTCTGTGTCAGAAACCTGTTATGTGTCAAACATTTAATTACAATCCAAATTCAGACCTGTATCAAGCGCGAATATTGTGTCCATTTTTGCCCCAACTGTTCAGGGTTGGACCTCTGCCGTCGTATCCAGCTGCGCTCGGCGAAGCAATTTATTGTTGTTTGGACTGTTTCTCAGATACTATAAGCAAAAGATTTGCTGTATTTGGTGTATGGAATGAATGTAAGGTGTATATATCCGTCTGACCGGTTTCATCTGACCTTGACCTTTTTTGGGATTCATTGGACAATGTTTTAAGTTTTTCCTGTATCTATGATACTATAAGCCATAGTGCCACTATATTCGTGATATCTAGTATATATCATGGAATGATTGTTAGGTAGACATGTCTGTCTGGCAAGCTTTCATGGTTTTGTCCATTTATCAAATATTGTAAGCCATTGGTCAACTAAATTTGTTGTACGGAATGATTGTAAGGTGTACATGTCTGTCTGGTAGGGTTCATCAGACCTTGACCTCATTTTCATGGTTCATTAATTTAGTCAATGTTCAATTTTGGCAATCAGGTCTGTTTCTCTGGCACTTCCGCTTACAGTATCTGAGTATATGCAAAAGGCCAACTTTATTTGGTGTACAATGAGTGGTATGAAATTTAATTTAATCAAATCAAGTAAAGCAGGCGAGACATATCAGCATGTGCACTCTTGTTGTCATTTAAGTTGTATTTCGTTAAGTTAGTTATTTGTTAATATAGATAAAGTTGCCTGCACAAAGACTTTTGATAATCTGACCTCGTCCACCATAATGAAATTCAAAATATTTCAAAGTGGCTAGCTGAACTTTACTTTCATTTTTCTTTCTAGAAATATTGAGATATTAGATCTATAAACAAGACGCTTTAATCAAATTTATTACTTCACTGATTTATTACATGTACATTTTATGTTATTTAGTGTTTTGTCATAAAAAAGTTTTGAAAACCCTTTTGAATTATGTTATTGTTACCCAATGTGCAATTGGGTATCGTACATTGATTATAGATGTGCATAATTGACAAAACTTGTTTCCAATCCACTGTAGAGGGCTATTTCTTTCAGTTCTACGCATGCAAACAGTCTTGGTTTGTGTAAGTCACCTAAGAGCAGACTGTATCAAGAAAATACATTATTGCCTCTCAGTGGAGAATGTTTTTGAGGTTTTGTTTCTTTCACATGACTTATTAAACCATAAAACTAATTTTGTTAACTTTATAAATACTTTTTTAACTTCAGTATTTGTTTTGAATAAAAAGATATAGGGCATTGAAAAGATTATTAGCTAAAGCTAAAATTGACAGTACAATTGCTTTATTTTCAACCTGAATATACATTTCCAGCTATAGAGAAAGTCCAAATAACTGCCCATTGTTTCCCAGGAATGGTAGACGAGTGACGTTAACCATTAAATTTTAGTTTTAATGCACCCACCTAACATACGGCTAAATCATATATCACTCGAAAGCACATCATCTGTACTTCCTTTTTTGCCCGGTCGTCAAAAGTTCGTATGGTGCAGTTTCCGTCAAATCACAACGAAAGGTCATGGACGGACAACTGCTAATTTTACAAGAAGTCAGCATTTTTGCATATTCTGTCTTCTGAATAATGATATTTTATATGGAAATATGGAAATCTGTTAGAACAGATGTTAATAGTAACTTATCAAAACCACTTTGAAATATTAATGTCGGATTTTTAATAAAATCGCTGTTTTCCAGAAATTCCATTGAAAATGATAAAAATGCATGAAAATCAAATTTTATGTCTGTGATTCAACTGTTATTCACCATAAAACCAAATAACATATCTTATTTAGTGCTAAGGATGTTTTTGACATCATTAAATTACTGCAATTACGCTTCTTGATATTTAAACAGCCAATTTTAACAACAATGCAGTTGCCTAAAATACCGCCATCAGCAAAAGATAGCTTTTTTAGCTGTTCTTTGTTAAAACATTTGTATGTAGTCGATATTATGTTGAAAAATACAAATTTTAAAAGTGCAAAAATGTTAAAGGATAGAATACACAGGAAATTCGTGCATTTAGGAAATGTTTGGGAGCGAAACTTTGATATTTCAATATTTCAATATTTGTATGTTTTCTTGGTTGCTTATACTGCATCTTGCTATGACTGAGGAAGTGAAAACTATTATAAGCTAACCACTGAAATATTCTTCATGCCTGGCCAAGATATTTAATACTATCAAACTACGTAATTTCTTGTAAATAAATGGAGACTCTCGCAATTATATTTACTTACATTATTTTTTTAATTGGGAAATCTAGCAATTCGCAATAACAATACATATATTTCCATTAATCAATTTTACTCCCTGAATAGTTTACATATAAATACATTTTTATATAAAGATGATTGATTGATTGTTGGTGTTTGACGCAATTTTCGGTTTAGCACTTTTGGCTACTAACATATTTTGCGGCGATCAGTTTTAAATAGCTTAGGCCCATTGAATGGCCAAGGAACCACCGACCTTCGGCAGGAAAACTGGCAATCCCCATCAACAATACATTAGTTATAGCTATTAGTATCAAGGACGAAGTTACTGTGTAGGTGTCACAACAACAATCTACCAATCAGCATTGATCACCTTTTGTAAAAGTAGACAACTTCTAACCAACACAGCAGTTTTGATGTTGATGTTTGCTTCAGCTAAATGTTACAAGTAAAGTTGCTTAATAGAAACAGAAATATAAATGCATTTGAACCACTTTCATTTCAAAGTTAATTGGCTATTTTGCATTAAAACTTCAATGTAGATGTGCCACATAATATTTTCATTTTAGGCATTTAAAAAAAAAGAGCACTATTTTAGTAGATCATCTATTAAGCATTGGTATATTAAAGATAGTACATGTATATTAAGAATACCTATGGTTAAAATTCAGTTATTTTATTCTAAAATATCTATACAATTTTGAGAAATGAAAAAATTGTGGTTGAATTTATCTAGTTTTTTTATTGGTTTTGTGTCATCTGATCTTAAATTATGTTCGTGGATATTTATTGTGTACTGAGCCTTCTGTTGTTGATCTGACAGCGAATTTTTGCGATTTTCTCACTTTATTTTCATATTTATTGGTTCAAGTTTCTAATGGTGCGAAGATCTCACAACAATAATAAGTGATATAAGTTGACATGAAAAAAAAACCGTACAAATGTTTTGTAAAAACATGGGTTAAAACAGTCTGAATAAAATTCAGATCAATCACGACTCGCCTGCTCATATATCGAATAACGAAATCAGAGAACTACATTTTAATGAGATAAGGGTTACTCATCCCTTATTTTTATTAACTTTGTATTTACATTGTATCATAGATCAAATTTATTCGTTCAGTGTATGTTCATTTGGTCATTACGTCTTTTAATTGAGTTAAGCCATTCCAATTGATATTTTATAGTGTGTTTTTCTATGATGTGATGTTACACTATTGTTTCAGATAAGAGTGCAGGTTTGGTACCATTAAAACGTTTAAACCCGCTGCAATTGTTTGCACTTGTCCTAAGTCAGGAATCTGATGTTCAGTAGTTGTCGTTTGTTGATGTGGTTCATAAGTGTTTCTCGTTTCTGTTTTTTTTTATATAGATTAGACCGTTGGTTTTCCCGTTTGAATGGTTTTACACTAGTAATTTTTTTGGGGCCCTTAATAGCTTGTTGTTCGGTGTGAGCCAAGGCTCCGTGTTGAAGACCGTACCTTGACCTATAATGGTTTACTTTTATAAATTGTCACGTGGATTGAGAGTTGTCTCATTGGCACTCATACCACATCTTCATATATCTATTAACTTAATGAGATAGCTTGAAAGCAAGTATGTTCTTGTAAATTTAAAGCGATTACCATTTTTAGTGCTATTTGAATATGTCTATTATGAAACAAATCCCTTCACGTATAGCCTCCATATGTGCACATTGAACTTCCATAATTCTACCAAGCAATGTCGGAGGAATATTGCTCATTACAATTTTGAGACTAACATATAAATATGTGAATGGACAGAACAAAAGAAAAAAGGACGTACACTGAGACAAGATGATTCTTTCAGCTACATCATATAAAGATAGATAGAAATGGAGAGAGGTCTATGACAACTGTTTTCCGATCGTTTGATGTGTTTCAGCTTTTGGTTTTGTCATTTGATAAGAGACTTTCCGTTTTGAAATTTCACTTGGAGTTCAGTAATTTATGTTGTTTTACTAATTTATTTTTGCATCAATATCTGAGTTTTAAGTTTTGTTGTCTTTTTTTGCTCAGCATTGAAATTAATGGTTTTATTTTCTTTGATTGAAAGAACGGATAAAATAATAATGAGCAGTTTCAAACCATAGTCGAAGAAAAACAGATGACAGCATGACCATGGCGTAAAAGTAGGACAGACAAACAAATCTTCTTAAAACATTATACCGAATTGTGTGAACACTACATAAACCAGTATGGTGATTACAGTTGTTCATGAAGGTTATTCAATCTTAATTAATCTGAATTATTAATGTTCAGTCATATTTAATAAAACAACTAACAAAGTATATAAAAATTGGCTAACATTAAAAGGAATTCGCCGGATTTGACATTGAAAAGTGCATGGTACAGACAGTTTTCATTCGAACATTGAACGAGAATAATCTTCGTAACATGTCTTTCCACATCGGAAAACTAATTTTTACCAAATATACTTCTTTTGTTCCTTAAAGTTCTTCCATTACCCTTTTTTAGATATGGTTAATCATTATCTGCCGATATAAGCAATATTATCCAGCAAAAAAAAAATGCAAAGTGATCCCCATTTGCAGATGGTGTTTTTTTGGGCAACTACAAAAGCTTCATAAGAAGGCTGCATCTGGACCTACATCATATTAATTGCAGTTTAAAATGATGAAAAAATTCCCTCGGTCTTTAAACAATACATCTATTCTATTTTTGACATACAAATATTCATACTTTAGAAAACATTTAGATTTTATTGCAATTTTATCATTTTTGGAAGTTTTTTTCAAGAAATGCAATTTTTTGTGAATATAGCGCAATCAACATTTAAGTTTGCACTTGATTTGAAATCATGGTAATTTGTTTTATAAGGTTTAGATCATTTTTAGGAGAAAAATACCATGCAAGTACCTGAAAATATGGCATTTTGTGTAATTCTAGCAAACTTTTGGAATGTTCAGTTTTGAACTTTGACCTTGATTTAACGAAAATTGCACCGAACGAATTATTGACGACCGGGCAAAAAAGAAAGTACACATAATAAGTTTTCGAATGATATATAATATGGCCGTATGTTAGGTGGGTGCATTAAAGTCGTTAACTAAGCGTCTTTTTGAAAATTGTCACGTGCCTATGGACAGTTATTTGGACTTTCGCTAACTTAAAATACACCTTAAATATTAAGAACGAATCTTCAGATTATATCATTTTTAAATTTTTTATTTTATTTTGTAATGGTTTTCTTTTCATTTCCCCGTGTTGTACCCAATAATCCGCAGGCAAAATTTAAGATCAAACTGACCATCTACTCACTTAACGAAGTATTTATGAATAGTAGAATAATTTCTATAAAAAGATCTTGAATAAAGTTCATCCAGACTTATGTTTTAAGTCATTGGATACGCACGTCTTTGTTTTTGTTATGGAATTGAAATCGGATGTTTTATTTGTGTCTTTAAGTGGTATTTCGGGAGAGAGAGAAAAAAACTAGTATTTTTGCATATATGTTAATGGATTATGTGTGTTTTTCGTTTGATAAATATTGGATGTAGATTCGTCTAAGAAAATGAAATGATACAACTAGAATTTCCAGGTATGTAACACTCTAGTCTAAGTTATTTAACTAATAAGGATGTGCCCGATTGTATGTTATATCGGAAACAAAATGTGATTCTATATTTCAAACCATTCTATTAGATGAAATAGAATTAAAGAAGAAAACAGTGTTTCGTGCATAACCCAACATTCTTTCTTTCCCTTTGTTCATTACAACGAACAAAACATTTATGCATTTGTTAGATGAGTCTTAAATAGCAATACTAGCAAACTGAAAATATTTTTCATTCTTCTCTTTAATCAGAAAGGAAGCAAAAAGTTTATTAAAAAGAAAAACCCGCATGGTTAAAAACATTTCTGTATTCCGTTTTGTATGTCGTTAACTTCAGTGGAAAACGACATTTTAATTTCCATTTAAACATCATCACTGCCAGTATAACTGTTATGTTTACCACTGGACATATAACAAAATTGAATGAATTCTGTTACGCGTTTCTGTTGAAAATTGAATAAAAACCGGGCTCAATATTTAATACTTGCCTTATTCAAATGTTTTCCATACCCCTCAAATTCTTTTCATAAGTACTATATTCAAATTATAACAATGAAAAATAAAAAAAATATACCGAATACGCCAATTTGACCATTTCAGTTTCTTGAACTATTTATTCTATTAAACCACAATATTATTGTAGAAACTATCCGAGTAATTTTTCTGTTTTTAATGTATATATCTAAATGCAACAAACGATTTTTGCTGTACAAAATCAAAATACAACATTTTAAATTTCAAGGAAAAGATATCTTAAACGGTAAATTTAAAAAGCAAATCTTTAAGTGAAATATATTTTTCTCTAATTTTCATTATTGAATAATGTTAATGTGTTCAATATTACAAAAGAATTCAACTGAGTTAACACATTTGATATTTTGTAGATGCACAGAAGAGGAATGGCACTCAGTGGAAAATATTTTTTTTTACCCGCTTGGATACTATCCGTGAAAGAAATTCAGCCAAGATTTTCATCGGAAAACAAATTGTGGATAGTGTTGTTGAATTTTAGTGAATACGATTTTATATAGTATACGATGGAATTACGACTTGCAAATAAAAGCTGTTTGTTAATAAAAAGATATTTGGTGTTCATTGTATTACCACGATCCCAATTTTAAAAAATCCAGTATAAGCCGTTTTAGTATGTTTTCATCCTCATTCAATATTACGTCCTTTAGAACTATTTCCATTGGTGAACACTTTTAAAACAAATTGCCCATGGAAATATCCAAAGGGCAAAACGTCCGGATGAATGAAGATGAACAATAGAAAATAACTCTCCATTCCTGAAAAAAATGTAGAGTTTGAACAAAAGTTTTACGTCACAGGTGTATTTTAAATGATGTTGTCTGTGACCTAATAGAGAGTATTTAAAAATTAAAACTATTCTGTTCATATATATATATACTGATATACTGAAAGTGTTCATTCATCATATCTATATATAAATGATGCATTTGTTATCTGCAGTAAAAAGAAGTCAAGTCACATCAACTGTTATATCTAAAAGCTGTCCCAGTTAGTGAGTTTGAATCATTAATGTACCTTTGGTATTTTTGGCCTGTCTTTAAAAGAATTATTGGATCAAACCTTGTTGTTTAACCAGTATTTTCACTGCTTCCAATTTCTATGTCGTGAAATGCTCACCAATTTATATAGCCAATACTGAGTATTAATTTTTACATGAAAAAAGGATATGCTACCAAATTTATGAACTCATATTGCCCAGCATAATAATCAATTATCAATTTCAATCAATGTTTTGATTTAGAAGGTGCTGATCTCTTCCATTGGTTCAAATTGACTCAATGATGAATTCTTGACTAAGAAAATGAAATTACATTAAACAACAATTAATTTCAATATTGTCAACCTTTCTAGCTGTTCTTTTGCTCATTCTTTGTATGAAGACTATCCCCCAAAAAAAAAAAGAAACAATGGCCGCCTTTTCCCTCAGAGCTCTCAAGCTCTTTGATTGTTTTTTTTTTTATTAAAGGAACAGTTTTTGTGTTAATTAAGTCCGTTTAATGTGAACATGCACGAGCTTAACATATAAATTGGGTCATATAAACGCCATACAATTGAGCAGTGGTTTGTTTATGATACTGCTGAGAAATGGAAAGTTAACAATTTGAAAGTTGTCATTGATTCCAGTTTGAAGTCATCCATTTGTTTCAATATCGAGGAAAAGTTCAAGATATGATTCTTATTATTAATAGGCACTAATATATTGTTTATATGAAAATAAGTACTGTGTTACAATCCTAGATAAATTAAACGGCGAAAGACATTACCCGACTAACGAAAGCTATGTTTTATATAGCCTGTTCCGGTGGTCTAAGGCGTTGGACACAGTGCAGGCGGTGTTGCCACGATGTCACAGAATCCCTCTGTGGGCAGAACACAAATTTCCTAACGCAAATTTGCTAGATTATATAATATCCTCCAGACAAGGTTAGCCTGACCTTTAGATGATTTCCCCATTTCAATGGTCATGTAAAGTTTCTTTCTTAGGCTAGTTTCTCAATTACTCTGAATAATACGTTAACTTTATCTATACCCTAGGCTGGCCAATCTGGCTGTATATAATGTTATTTTTTCTTTTGTTTGACCGTCCGTACTTTGTATGCGTAATGATCCTGCACTAACGCCTGAATTTTCTGAACATTTCTTGAAAATTTTCAGAAATCCTAATATGAACTTCCTGTTTAATTTTTTGAACTCATTGTATTTTTGAAGTTCCAATAGAAAAACATCATTTAACCATACCTTACAACATGACAAATAGACGTCAACCTTTTTAATCAATAACTCTATAACGGATGAGGCATCTATTGTCCATCTGAATAAAAATCAGATCTATCGGAATTCGCATGCTCGTCATATGAGCACAAAGAAATCGGAGATCTATATTTTAATTAGATTGCTGTTCAGTTTTTTCTGGACAGGATTTCTCTTAAGCATCGAATAATTTGACTGGGTTGTAATTTTTAATACACTATTAACTGCAGTGAGAAATTGAAATTCAAAAGGATGATGGACACGAAACATGTTTATTTGTGTTTTTTTTGATGTTTAGAGGCTATCCAATTGTTCAGATTTTATATTTACAATGTATATATATATACTTATAAACTGTTACATCGAGAACTAATGATTTAGTAATGAAATTAGCTTCATTCTTTGGTTGATCTTTTGTGTTCTAGAAGGTTATAGACTATTCCTTGAAGTACGCTTGTGACAAGCTATGAATGTGGAGAGAACAGATCAGTTGTGAACAGATTTCTTAAGCTGATTTGAAAGAAAATATACGCAGAAGAATTGTTTGTCTGATAAGTAACACTCTTTTCAGGTTGTATCGTCGTACTAAAATTAACCCTTTATTTGCTATAACATTGTCTTGTCTTGTGCAACTGAAAGTGGTTTTAAAAACTACATATTTCCAGAAAGAGAAGATGAATATTTTGTGTACTGTTATTTTTGTGTGTAGCTTTTATCTTGCAATTGGATATTTTACTTTACATAATCCCCCAAATGGGTCAAACCTAAGACTTGGTATTTGTTGCATCTTCCCCAACCACAGAATACTGAGTAGGATGATATGTAACCCTACCGTGTATTATCTTGTAGACTAGCATGTTAAAAATCCACCCAGCGAGTAGGTTTAGTATAAATCAGGGTATATTCATATATTCCACCAACAGGTTGCCGTCTTGCAATGCATTTTTATATTTAGTACAATGTATTATAACCCCTATATAATGTTGACCCCGGGTCCGTTCTCCCAAAATCACGTTCGCGCCCATTCACGTTCGCCCCCTTTCACGTTCGCACCTAACTTATTGGTTTTGTGTTGAATATTTTTTTAATCGTGTTTTAGTTAGTATATTGCTATAAATAAGTTTTTTTTATTGTTTTAAAATAAAGTGACATTTAAAAAACGTAAACAGGTTTCCTACTTTATGCACTTTAACCGTACACAATCATTCAAATCATGAAATATTTCATTTAAAAACAGCACTAAAATGTTTAGAGTAACTACTTTATAAAATTTAAAAGAGCACTAAAATATTTAAAAAAAACCTGAAACATCACATTATACATCATTAACACACCTATACCATCTAATATGCAGTAATATAAACAGTGCATTCAAGAATTAATGTATTACATTCAAATAACAGTCACAATTGCAATCAAAGTTCAAAGTCTACTGTGGCGGAAAATCGTCCTCTGGTTTATCTGATGGTTCCCCACCCCAAACAAAAATTCATTTTGAAATTCCTGAAGTTTTATTAATGAAAATATAAATATATTGATTTATACATCTGAAAAAACATCTAATAATTCACTTGGTATTTGATAAAAATAGGGTGCGAACGTGTGGGCTGCAAACGTGTAGAGTGTGAACGTGTATTGGGAGCGAACGGACCCGAAACCTATAATGTTCTGGATCATTTAGTTTTTTCAGAGTTGCTCCCCTTAGAACTTTGAACAGTATCCATCCTTGTTCTGCCACCACTTTTACGTGGTTTCAACTTTGTTTACTGGCCAATTAAGTTAAAATTCCAGAATCTTGGGATTATAACGCTTTCTTTGCAGAACATTCTAGTCTGTTTTTCAAGTGAATATATTTTTTCTTTTATAAATGAAAATGTTCTCATATCCTAGTGCTAAGATTCAAGATTCATTTGAAAACACTCAGACACATATAAAATGTGCAACAAGAGGTCATTACTGCTAACATATATACATTAAATATGACAAAATAAACATGTGAATTGCTACAAATAAATATGACATTATAAATTTATACTTTCGGGCAACAAATAACTTGAAGATAAATAAAGAAAAGAAGATAGATTTTAAATAAATATTGACAATTTCTTATATAATTCAATATTACAAAGTGACAAAAGACCTCCATTTTAGCAAATATCCTAATACAATCGTCCCCTCATGTCAACTGCATTCAAGTAACCTATGCTGCTACCTTTTATGTTTTTGATTCAGGTAGGATAGAGATATTTCCACATATATCATACACTGATGTCCGCTGCATTGCTATCTTATTGCAAAAATATTAAAACATTTGACTTTTTTTCTACCCTTAACACAAGTATTCCCCATTCCCAAACTAACATAACGTAGATACACGTATCTTGTAGCATTGATATAAACCTCGCAATAATTTCTGAATTTACAGTATATAAAAGGAATAGACCTGATGAATAATCTAAACGTCTGTACAAGTTTTTTATTAGTGTAAATGTATGGTGGTGATGTTGGCATTGCGTTTTCATGCAATACTGTGTATTCATTATTATTCCTTGGGCACTAATATTCATGGATGTTGTGGGAATAGGTGTACCATGAATTTGAATTTTCAACTGAATTCCAATTTTCTATAAGCTTGTCTGTAGACTTTTCTAAAACCATGATATCAAATATCCATGAAAATACAGTTTAACCTTAATCCAAGAAAATTTGCACAAATGAAAAAAAAAAAAAAAAAATGAATCCAGTTACTTGTATTAGTTTACCATCATCATAAATAATTACAACTGATTGTTATCTTTATTGAAGTTAAGTGTTGATGGTTTGTTTCTGCAGGTTTTTTTTTTAGCACACTCACCTAACGACTGTGTCACATTACTGAAGAGGTTTATTTCTTTGTTTATTTTTAACACACTTGCTTCTGTTGTAAATAGCCTGTGGTCATAAAGTGTTGTGCTGGCTCAAACCGTCTATTTTCATACTTTTTGATAATTTGTTTTCAAGTTTGATCAAAATGGAAAAACGGACAGTCGAGTTAAAGAAAAATAAGTGTTCAAATAATTCTTTTCCTTTAAGTGAAATTTGTTTTTATTCAAGCATGATCTTTTGAAATTTTATCTTAATTCTGTGTTACATGTATCTAACTAGACAAGTTTGACAATTAGATAAAAGTAAACACAAGTTTCTTTAATTTTAATTGAATATTAAATTTTCAGTTTTTATTGAAATTCACTTTCATTTATCTCCATAAAGTAACAGATACTTTTTGTCATATTTATTTCTTATATTTTCTATAAATTTTATGTTTAGAAAGGATTTCCTTACAATTGATATTAACAACTACAACACATTAACAAGTTTTAGAACACCCATCAAAGAAGTATAAGATCATACTTATCCAATTGCAGTTGTGTTGTTCAATAGCTTATTTTAATAATAAAGTTATAATTATAATACTATATGTATGAGTTATTTATCTATTCCATAGATTAATGATTTCATATTGATTTTAACAAGCATTGTTTTGGAAAGTCCAGTAACTTTGACCCCACTGGGGGAAACTGTCCAGCTTCTTAGAATTTAAATACATGTTTCTTATATTGTTGTCTTTTTTTGGTAAAGTTCATGCAATCAAAACCCTATGGTACTGACTTGATATCTATATCTTCCAAGGTTTATCACCACCTTTGATAGTTCAAACAAAATAGTGCAGTGAAGTGATCATTATTTAGATCCTATCCAGTCAATTTCATGCAATTTATTGACGATATGTTAAACTTTGATATTTAAGTTACAATATGATGTGTATTTGAATAACCATACTTGTCAAGAAAACATGTTTGTGTATTAAAAATTACATAAGTACTGCATGGTATATAAATCAGTTATAAAAATAGGCTCCAACTACAAATGTACAATCATGAACAAACTCAAATTTTTAATTTGCCTAGCAAAATATAATTCAATTTTTTATTTGAAAATTCACAAAATTACAAAAAAAAAGCAATTTTTACCTTTCAGTGCTCACAATCACTTTGATTTACTGTAGTTGTTGAAATAAATCCTTTTCTGTTCACATTGTGCAATACTTTGCAACCGAAGTGATTGAATTTTAATATCCCCTTTATGGTTTTAAGGTAGTTTACCATTATGAAAGGAAAGCTATATTGTAAAAACAAAATAAGAATGCTCGCCTGTCTTGTTTAAGTTTGAATGATTGAATGAATACTTTATTTGAAAAAAAAACATTATATATTCTATAGTAGGCAAATTATTTAGTATATGATGTTTGATGAACAGCAGAGACCATTGCATTAAGTATAAAATTATAACAAGCAGTATAATGAAACAGAATGTGATTTTATAAAACAATGCTGATTTTAAGTTACACAATTTTTTAATAAGAAAAAGATGTTGATTTGAAAAAATACTTTAAATTAGTTGTATTTGGTTGAAATCAATAATATTTTGACAAAAATGAGGCCTAAGTGACTATAGAGTAACAAAGAGCAGGCAATGCATATTTGGTACATTTTTGTATATTAATGGCTTATGTTTTGAAGTTTTTGTCTGACATATATCACTTATCTTTTCCTCATTTTCATGGTTCAATGACTTACAATACTTAATAAGAATAACAGAAAATGTGAGGTTTTAATCAATGAGACAGTAACCCAACTTAAAAAAAAACAAGACATTTAGATGGCTTTATACAATTTTTAACACCGATGTCTACAAACAAAATTAAGTCAATAGTAGTTTTCAGATGGTCAAATCTCTTAAATCGATTTAGAAGAGACAAATCAAGGCAACAAACATAAACTGAAGGAAAGGCATGAGCAGCAAAAGGAGAGAGAACGGGTGGGTCGACAGGGTAAGTATCTCCTGATCCACAATGCATCACCTGTCATGCGAATCCACACTCATCAAAATGTCACAACCGGGAATAGGACAAAATGAGTAAAATTACATATCAGAAGACTATTTTTGTATCTAAAGATCTAAGACCACAAAAACATATTGCTAGTGAGTTGAAACACAGACATAGTATCGGTCAACGAATTCGTGATAGCGACTAAAAACTGATAAAGTGTTGATTTAAGTCATTCTTCCTCATAAATCTGTCTGAGCAGTGTTTTTTTTAGGCAGTTAGGCTTGCATTATGCCAGCACTCTAGATTAGCATTTTTCCCCCGGAGTACTGAAATAGGTGCCATTGTCCTTATCTCGCAGGCTGGTAGTTCATGTATAACTAATTGGACACTTTTTTCATGCTTTTAGTTCTGGAATACAAAAAGATTGTCTGATATGACCTTAAATGATCGTCGAACAACCCAAAATCAATGACGTTTCACATTGGAAATAGTGTTCAATGGAAAGTCTTACATTGAATTTTATCTTCTGTGCTTTTGATAACGATGTTAAAGAACAATTGTATGAAATATTTCATCGTCGAAAACTTCTATTTACAAGTCCTTTACATTTACCAAATGACAAATTGCGCATGGATATCGTTTGGCGGTAATTTTAAACTGGTAGACGAAAAGTAGATTTCAAGGATTTATAACAAACGTTTAGCTGTGATCGATGCTATATTGCAATTTTTTTACATGAATCGTACTTATTACAGTGTCGTTTATAAACGTAGCAGTCATGTGGCAGTCTTTTGGCAGTCATACATTGATCACTTTATTAACGCTTTCGTTCCTTTCTATTATATTATTCCGTTTTATTACATAACTGACCTTGTCAAATGAAGTTGTTATAGTTGGACGACAAATGATTTAAGGGCTTCTAAGTAAGATTTTGGTCACGTGACAAAAGGTCAGATTTTATCGTGTATGCATTGTTTTCGGTTGGGTTTTTTTACAATTTTTTTTTTTACTTTTATACGTTTAACGTTTTATTTTTCTTATTGGTGAAAAAATAATTAATTCTAATTCTTAAATTTTCTCAAGTACAACACTGGCGTCAAACAAAAACCTGTAAAGGGCCCCTTTCCTACTTTGAATATACGGAAACAGCTATAACTATTTTACATACGGGTCATTGAATTTATTTATAGATCGATAACATTCTATTTTTATAATTTCTTTTGTCATGGAGACAAAAGGAAGCGCCGACAAACAACACATAAAAACAGACCGACCGTTGTTTATAATCTTTATTGAAAGAATTAAAACAATATTATATGAGACAAATATATTTTATTAAATTTAACAAGAGACATATATTTCTTTGATTTAACCAGAGACCTATGATACATTTAGTATATATGTCTCTGATTTATAACTATGACACTGACATATCGCATAGCTCTCCATCCTTTTTCGGGTGTTTCATGTTCTTCCGATCGTGTTTGACTCCGTATTTTCAGCTTTCGGATATCAACTGCATACTGTTTTCGCGATCTAAAAATTGGCAATGTAAGTAACCGAAATCCTCTCTACTTCTGCCAAGAAAGAATGGTTACTCCTCAAAACTTTATGAATAGGGAAGTGAAGTTTTTTTTCTTCAAAATTCGGTTCGGTCAAAGCAATGACGTATATTGTTAGTTATACATCCTTGGTCAAAGTTAAAAAAAAAGTTATCCGTATTTGGCTATAGTTCCACAACTTCAGACAACAGTGTCAGTGGACTTTTTTTTTTGTTCATAGAAAGAAAGAAAAGCATAAATTTTGTTGTGTAGAACTTACGTCGACGAAACTCAGTGTTCTCCCCAGACCAATATAATATTGGAAAGTGGTCCTTAGGCCTATCAGTCTTAGGGCTGTCCTTTTTTTTCTGGCCCATGGTGCTATAATGTTCAGTCAAAAAATCATATATCGGTAAAATTTTACCCGACTTGTTAAATCTTAGCCGTGTAGTTTAAAATTCAAGGTGAAATTTAACCAACACCTTAATTGTTATTGATTTACCTGTAAGCTTGTAAACTAGCACATTAAAACATTTATTCAGCGTGTTGGTCATGAACAAAGCAAGGTTCATAATCATGAACATAATATTAGCCTCCTATATAATATTTTGTGTAAAAAATGCATCCTAAGATGATCTAAGATTGAAGCTTCCCATAAATTTCACTAAATCACCTTTTCATAAATTCCCATTATAGATGCATTTGCTTTCTTCAATTATTCAGTGGAGACTGATGCTTACGCTTACATATACATACATCTTCTCAGTCATTGATACTTTAAGAAAGGATACATATTTTAAAGTAACGTAAAACCTGATATCAATTTTTGAAAACAAATGGTATAGTTAATGAGAAAAGTGTGTATGATAGTGGAAAACAGAACAGTACAAAAAAAAAGTGTTGATACTTGAGATTTTTTATACGACCCCAAAACAATTGCGGCCGTATAAAGGTATGGTGATGTCGTCGTCCGAGGACATTTGGTCTCCAGACAATAATTGACTATAAGTGTATGGAATTCTATGAAATTGTAGCACATGGTACCATACCACAAAAGGAAGGTTGGGATTGATTTTGGGGGTTATGACCTAACCGTTTAATAATTAGGGACCAAAAACAAGCATTTTATAGAACTTTGTATAAATTGCTCATTTCTTGACCAATTTCAATGGGGTTCTTTAATATGCTGAATCTAACTGTTTTTCGATTTTTTTAAATTTTGGTTCCCGTTCTCAAGTTGGTTCAAATTGGGATCCAAAATTAAAGTTCGTTTGAATTGAGGTCAAACATTGAATCCTTGTGGTTTTTTTGCTATGCTGAATCTAACCGTGTATTTAGATTTTTTTAATTATGGGTCCCATTTTCAAATTGTTCCACATTGAAGTCCAAAGGGTCCAAAATTAAACTCTGTTTTATCTCAACAAAAATTGAATTCTTGGTGTTTTTTTGAAATACTGATTCTAACCCTATATTCAGATTTTTTTTTATTTGAGCCCCGTTTTCAAATTGGTCAAAATCGTTGTCAAAAGGGTCAAAAATAAAACTTTGTTTGATTTCAACAAAAATTTAATTCTTGGTGTACTTTGATATGCTGAATCTAACAGTGTATTTTGAAATGTTTTGATATTGGACCGTAATAGGTAAAGTTTAATTTCAATTTTTTTCAGTTGACCACATTCATTCTGTGTCAGAAACCTATGCTGTGTCAAATATTTAATCACAATCCCAATTCAGAGCTGTACCAAGCTTGAATGTAGTGTCCAAAATTACTTGCCCCAACTGTTCAGGGTTCGACCTCTGCGGTTGTATCAAGCTGTTCCCCGCGAAGCATTTTATTATAAGCTTTAATAAATACCTAAACCAATTCTTCCACAATTTTCATCATTACTTTTGCCTTGGTTTTCGATTAACTGGCCACAGCACACGCAGTGCTTTGATTTTATTCAAAATGAAGTCCGTATAATGTGAACATGCACGAGCTTAACGTATAACTTGAGTCATGTAAACGCCATACAATTGAGCAGGGGGTATGTTTATGATACTGCTGAGTAATGGAAAGTTAACAATTTGAAAGTTGTCATAGATTCCAGTTTGAAGTCGTCCATTTGTGTCAATATCGAGGAAAAGATTAAGATATGATTCTTATTATTAATAGGCACTTATATATTGTATATATGAAAATAAGTACTGTGTTACAACCCTAGATAAAATAAATGACGAAAGACATTACCCGACTAACGAAAGCTATGTTTTTGTATAGCCTAGTTGTTCGAGTGGTCTTGGGCGTTGGACACAGTGCAGGAGGTGTTGCACGATGTCACAGAATCCCGCTGTGGGAAGAACACAAATTTGCTAGAATATCCTCCAGACAAGGTTAGCCTGACCTTTAGATGATTTCTCCATTTTAATGGTCATGTAAAGTGTCTTTCTTAGGCTAGTTTCTCAATTACTCTGAATAATAAGTTAACTTTATTTATACCCTAGGCTGGTCAATCTGGGTGTATATAATGTTATTTTTTCCGTTTGTTTGTCCGTCCGTACTTTGTATGCGTAATGATCCTGCACTAACGCCTGAATTTTCCGAACATTTCTAGAAAATTTTCAGAAATCCTAATATGAACTTCCTGTTTAATTTCTTGAACTGATTGTATTTTTGAAGTTCCTATAGAAAAACATCATTTAACCATACCTTACAACTTGACAAATAGACGTCAGCCTTTTTGATCAATAACTCTATAACAGATGAGGCCTCTGTTCAGTCAATAAGAATAAAATTCAGATCTATCGGAACTCGCGTGCTCGTCATATGAGCATAAAGAAATCGGAGATCTATATTTTGATTAGATTGCTGTTCAGTTTTTTTCTGGTCAGGATTTCTCTTAAGCATCTAATAAATTGACTGGGTTGTAATTTTTAATACACCATTAACTGCAGTGAGAATTTAACTCAGCGTGTCGGTTAAGTAAAAAACAGGGTATATTCATATATTCCACTAACAGGTTGTCGTCTTGCAATGCATGTTATATTTAGTACCATGTATTTTAACCCCTATATAATGTTCTGGATCATTTAGTTTTTTTCAGAGTTGCTTCCCTTAGAAATTTGAACAGTATCCATCCTTGTTCTGCCACCACTTTTACATGGTTTCCACTTTGTTTACTGGCCAGTTAAGTTAACAATCCAGAATCTAGGGATTATAACGCTTTTTTGCAGAACATTCTAGTCTGTTTTTCAAGTGAATATATTTTTTTATACATGAAAATGTTCTCATATCCTAGTGCCAAGATTCAAGGTTTATTTGAAAACACTCAGACACATATAAAATGTGTAACAAGAGGTCATTACTGATAACATATATACATTAAATATGACAAAATAAGAATGTGAATTGCTACAAATAAATATGACATTATAAATTTATACTTTCGGGCAAAAAAAAACTTGAAGATATATAAAGAAAAGAAGATAGATTTTTGATAAATATTGACAATTTCTTATATAATTCAATATTACAAAGTGACAACAGACCTACCGTTTGAGCATATATCCTAATGCAATCGTCCCCTCGTGTCATCTGCATTAAAGTAACCTACGCTGCTACCTCTTATGTTTTTGATTCAAGTAGGATAGAGACATTTCCACATATATCATACACTGGTGTCCGCTGCATTGCTATCTTATTGCAAAAGTATTAAAACATTTAACTTTTTTCTACCCTTAACACAAGTATTCCCCATTCCAAACTAACATAACTTAGATACACTTATCTTGTATTAGGGAGGATAAATCGTACTTTGTAAAGAAAAAACACTGATTCAAACCAAAACTTCTCTGAAACTGACATTATCAAGATGCTTGATTTCTTGATGGACAACATATTTGTTACGTTTGGAGGACATTTTTGTTAACAAACAATCGCCTCCCATGGGAAATGTACTCCTCTTCTTGTCGATTTATTCCTTTATTCATATGAGGCTGACTTCATACAGGAGCTTCTCAGGAAGAATGAACAAAACCTAGCATTATCCTTTAACTTCACATTCCGCTATAAAGACGAAGTCCTCTCACTAAACCTGATATCAGCCACACTTGCATTGCGTATTATAATATCTTGAGCTCGATTTTATTGAATGTCATTTGATTGTTTTAATCTCGAATATTGATGTTATGTCATGTCAGATGTGTATGCCCTTTGTGTCCCTTAATTGGAATAACATATTCTTCTTTACCGATTCTAAGCGTTTAAGTTAATATCAACTGCAGGTCACCGTATGAAGTTTTATTTACAAAGTGTGCCTGTCGGACTCAAAATCTTCTACTCGTGGCAGAAGACTTCGTCATAGAAGTAGGATAATTTCCGCTCACACGTTATCAACTCTTGCAGGAGAATTTCCCCTCTTCAACTTGAGAGTCTATCTGATTGGGGTGTAAACTATTGCAACAGGGGAATGCTGAACTGGTCGCAGATAAAAGAAAATGTCCGACAAATTAATAGTTCTTTCTTATTTCGCAAGGGATTATTGTGGCATGTTGCTCGGATTTAGTATTCTAAAATCTAAATTGAAAAACTTTAAAAAAAATCAATATGTAAACTTGATATTTTGACATAAGCGCTTTCGGACGCATGAAATTTATAACGTGTTGTTTTCATCTTCTTTTTTTTGTTTGGTAAATAATGCGTGATATATTATTTAGTATTATTTTGACATATAACCTTGTAACTTTAGTTCCATCAAACTTTGTCATGCATAATGAATCTCATTGAAGTCACTTTCACAGCGAAATTACTTTTATTCCACAAGTTTTAACGACTATATAATGTTAACAGAGTCAACTAGGGGCAACGAGGTGGAATCAGTCATGTTTTGAATTTTTTGTAGTTAATAATAATTATAAGAAAGGTATGACAAAAATATTTTATTTTCACTAAAACGACATTTTCATTCATGGTGTAAATCTTACATTGAATGCACTTATTAATGGAAAAAAGTTGCCTATCAAATATTTTAAATAGCGTGATGAAATATGTTATTCAGAATCAAATATTTTTGAAAGAAATTATATTATCTGCATTACCGAGAATTGCATGCTTCAGAAAAACTGTTATATAGATAAAGAAGAAGAAGAAGGGCATATTTCCATAAATTCATAATCAGTTATTCAGCGCTATACATACTTTATAGTCTTTTGTAAAATTTCCATCGAAGGACATCGCTAACCAGAATGAAAAAAATTGTATTCGAAAGACGATATCATGCAGCTTTTCTGATTCTGATTTCCAGAATTCTGATTTTGGATAAGGATGTCCTTCTTATCCTTTTTGGTGATAAATACTCAAATTTGCCAAAAATTTTAAAACCGTAAAGTACACGCATGGAGCTATGACAATATGAATTTAAGTAAAGACTGAATAGGCGTGAAATAAATTTAGGCGAAATTGGCCCTACTTCCGTGATAAAAAGTCAAGTTGAGGTGTCATTTTGGGTGCATTTTTCTTCTTCTCGTGTGTTTTTTTATTCCGTAATCAAACGAAAATTGTACAAAAAAGATTATGAAGTGATTTCATTGCAAAAGAATATTGCAAATGTTTCAAGTACATAGATTACTGATTTGGTTCTTATCATGATTGATTGTGCTTGCTTAACGTCTAATGACAACTATTTCATACACATTCTAGTCGAGAACAAATGAACCATTAATACAATAGGTAAGTTTCGAAAAGTAAGTCGACCGGGATGATTGGAGAGTTGTTTCAAGGTTTTCTTAACGTGAGCACGGTAATAACCTTACAGACCTATCCGGCACACAACACGTATGAATTTTAACTAATTGGATTACCTAAACCTACATTTTTTTGATAATATTCGATCAAATTTCAGTTTTCTTATTTCTTTCATTAAAAGATAGATTCCGTATCAAATTAATCACAAAATATTTGTAGCTTATAATATATTCACTTCGACCTATTTTGAGCTTCGCGGACTTCCATTTCCCCCTTAAATTTGTTACATTCCATGCATGTAATTTAAAAGAATAAAGAAAAATCATTGTTTATAAGTTTCAAGTGGTACCATTGGACAATGCGTCCATTTTGCTGTATGGGATGTATAAATACACGTCTGATCAGAATGAAGACGTAAAATCTCACACCCCCAACCACGAGACCCCCCACTAATTCCTCCCATAAAAAAACAGTACAATAATATTTGATTTTTTGATTTTTGGTGTTTTAACGCCACTTTTAAGCACCGCTTTTGGGCTATTTCGTGGCGGTCAGTTTTTATTAGTGGAGGAAGCCGGAGTGCCCGGTGAAAACCACCGACCTTCGATAGGAAAACTGACAATCCTAGTCAATTAAGATTGGAGTCGAGTGCACCCGCACGAGCGGGGTTCGAACTCACAACCTCAGTGTTGACTGGCTAGTGATTACAGTAGTAACTACTTAGACCACTCGGCCACCGAGGCCCCTTGTACAATAATAAAAATAACTCGTATCTTGAATGAAGAAAAAAAAAAATGAAATACACCATCTACCATTACCACGAATTCTCCTAGTAACCAAACCATTTAGATGTGACTTGAGACAGGCACATGAATATGTAGCGGGATTTAACTAGTTTCTAGTACATTCTTCGCCTCTTTAATATCATTAAAAGAACTAACAAAAGGAGCACAAAATTGAATAAATATCATGTAAATAAGCATTCTCTAGTCATTTTGTTCTAATTTGATGTTAATGTCAGTGCGAATATACCGAGTAATAAATGTTAATCAATTTTAACCTAAATCACACTTTTAACTGAATCAAATGTTTTATCAAAAGTTTTAAACCTTTATCAATTTAAGTAGGCGTTGACTATTGAAACAAAAATATGAATATAAACATAGTTTATAAAATTTAAAAATCTATCATCTTGAAAGTTCTCTATTGCCGACACAATCATGCAAATCAGATAATGTACAAACATCCAATACGCAGGCTCGGTAACGGTATGTTGTCAAGCAAGGATGGATTCCACCCGTCTTTAAAATGAATTGGTTAACAACGCATTGATAATAAAGTTTTTTGCTGTGGAAATATTTGTTTTGACGACAAACATTTATAAAACTAAAATGATACCATCAACAGTGTCAATCTATAACCTGCAGTTCGGGAGCAACTCGGTCATTTATAAAAAATGGGAGTGGTGGATGATTTTAAGGGAGCATCTATTTTGTGCAAAGTAGCTTTTATTTTATTATTAATTGCTACTTTATTTACATGCATTTCCTATACGACAGCTGATTGGGTTTATGAGGATGTAGGAAATACTCATTATGGATTATGGAGAATATGTGGAGAAACAGATATTCCGACGGGATGTCAAACTATAGACGGTTTTGCGAACGGTGAGTTGGAGGATCGTATTCGTTTTTTTTTTATATCAGAATTGGAAGCATCCTCATAACCACATTGTTTTATTGCTTTCTATTGAAACGCAGTAATTTCTAAAATAAGCAAAATAGTTGTTCAATTGCTTAACTGTAAAGGTAAATTTAGAATCAAAGAATGAATATCTTAGTTTCACTTATTTCAGTAATCACTCAAAATTTAATAAACGATTATTTTTTTCATACTGAAAAACCAAAAAGCTGTCTGATTAAATCATATCTACGCTTCAAAATTTACTACGTTTTTTTTTGGAACGGAGCACCAAATGAAAAATTCAGTTATATTTTCTCATCAAATAACCATAGCCTATCAATATGTAACCTTTAAGTTTGCATCTAGAAGAAAAACAGTATTAATATTCATACTAATTATAGTTTATCTGTTTCAGATTGGTATGGTGTAGTTCAGGCATTTGTGACTTTTGGATTTTTCGGCATTTTAGTTTCCTTTTTCTTAGTTATACTGTACATATTTGTTAGCAAATGTCAGAAGAATGGAGAAGTTGCCATTGCAGTTGCTATTATCTGCATCGCTACAGGTATTTATCTTTCAATATAACTTATTTTATTTATTGTTCATGTGTTGACCGGTGTTAGTGTAACGTGGTAAGCGAAGATATATAATGGCTGTTACTTGCTTAGTCACACGCTGCCGCCGAAATCAAAGACAAATTCTCAACGCACAAAAACATGGACTGCCACTGCCATATTGACCTATTGGCGGAATTTCTTAATCAATCAACAGGTAACATCTCGTATCAGTCAGGAGAAGAGATAGAAATTAAATCCCGTTAAGATCATGTTTAAAATCAAAAGACCCTGGCATGACAAACTGTAACAATTCATACGAGAAAACCAATAATATGACTCCCATTGAGTTTAATACTAAACATATTTTGGCTTTCTATAGAAGATGGACAACCTATCACGGTTACTTTCCCGTCGTGGGTTTTAGCTCGAGTGAAAACAATGCCAACAGGTTGAAATTGTTATACCATATATATATATATCTTTATTCTCATAACCATTGCAGATACATAGGTACAGAGCATCTATTTACAAAACATATATATATATATATATGCAAAATATATATATGATATATATATATATATATATATATATATATATATATATATATATATATATATATATATATATATATATATAAATATAATACAGTGGTTTCATACCCAGGAGGACCCACATGTTTATTTACACACTTTATGAACTTGCATAATCTTTTTAGCTCTGACTTTTTGTTTAATTTGCTCATCAATTTTCTAAACTTTAGTGTATTAACACGAGCCAAATAGTATTTTTCAAGGTATAATTTTCTACTGTCGTTAAAAAATGGACATTCTAGCAGATAATGAAATTCGTCTCCAATGCTACCAATATTACAAAAATGACATTTTCTATCATTTCTATTAACGTTACTCCACCTCCCTGTCTCTATTGGGAGTCTGTGGTTTGTGGTTCTATATCTACATAAAATAATACTTTCATTCAGATCCAAGATATCAAAATATTTATCTGTAATTAACTGCTTTTGTAGACTCCTGTAATTGTGTATTCCACAACTGTTTGAATTGGTCTTGTAATCGCAACTTTAGTGCATTTTTTTAACCATATATCGTTACCAAAACATTGAGTAATCCAAATATTTGAAAAACCACATTCATCCAATATATTTTTTACCTTACTTACAAAAAATGTACATACATTATTAACAGTAAATAGTGTTTTTAATAGTGTATATGCGATAGAAGATAACTTAGTCTCTTTAGCAGATACTAGTTTACACCAATAAGATACTATTTTTAATTTAATATCAATGTCCAAAGGATATCTACCAAGTTCCCCATATACCATATAGCTAGGTGTGGTATTTTTTAGTTTCAAAAGAAGTTTACAGAATTTCAGATGGATTCTTTCTATAATATCAACATTACCATGCCCCCAAATTTCACATCCATACAGTAGTATGGGTTTCACAACTTTATCGAAAAGATCCAAGTGACACTGAATGGAAAGATTATATATGCGGCCCGATTTCAACACATTAAACATAGCTTTTGTGGCTTTTTCTGCTAGGTGTTTCTGTGCTATTTTATTATTACTAGTTCTAGATAATAATATGCCCAAATAGTTAAATTCTTTAACAATTTCAATGTCAGTGCAGTCTATATCAAAATGTAAATTTGACGGCATTCTGCCTCTAGAAAAAATCATCACTTTAGTTTTCGTGACGTTAACTTTAAGCTTCCAAACATTACAGTATTCACTGAAGGAATCCAACTGTTTCTGTAAATCATCAGCACTTTCTGCCAATAGTACTGTGTCGTCTGCATAAAGGATTACAAACAGTTTTAAATAAATTTGAAGCTTGGAATCAATTTCTTCAGAAATACTCTCAAGCCCCCGCAGGCTTTTGTCTTCCAAAAAGTGTTCTAGGTCGTTTAAGTATAATGCAAATAATATAGGGGACAAGTTTTCGCCTTGACGGACACCTTTGTTACAAATAAAATAGTCTGAAACATTACTGTTATATACAATATTTGATTTAATATTTTCATATAAATGGATAATTACATTATACATTTTCCCATTTATATGTTGAGTAAGCAACTTAAACCAGAGTCCATCACGCCAAATGGTATCAAAAGCTCTTTCGAAATCTATAAAGGCTGCAAATAACTTTTTTTTCTTTTGTTTCAAAATATCAAAAAAAGCCGACAATGTAAATAAATTGTCAGTCGTACTGTATCCAGATCTAAAACCTCATTGGCTTTCATTCAAAACATCAAAATTTTCGACAAATGTCTTAATTCTTTCATTCAAAAGTGAAGTGAATAATTTACTCATACAACTGAGAATAGTAATCGGTCTAAAATTTTTGGGATTGATTATCTCCCTTGTTTTTGTATACTGGTTTTATGTTGCCAATCAACCATTTGCTAGGTATAGAAGTCTATCAACTGAGATGGTCTTAAGAGTTTAATTACATCGACCAAACCATGATTAGAATTTAAGAAAAACGGGTAAAAATCAGGAATGTGATCACTTATTTTCAATCAAATACTGATCGTCAGGTTTAGGAAAGTTCAAGGTTGTCATGACGGTGATATGCAATTGTAAAACTCGAAAAATTCGTGTATATGTGAACAGAACCTTACAATTTTTGTCCACGTCGTGTGACCGTTTTATTTGGACAATTCAGAACATTGTTTGTAGAAACCTTTAATATTCTCCGTTGTCATTCAATAAACATCGAAAGTCAGATACGTAGATTA
The DNA here is from genome assembly GCA_017311375.1 of Mytilus coruscus. Classification (NCBI taxonomy): domain Eukaryota; kingdom Metazoa; phylum Mollusca; class Bivalvia; order Mytilida; family Mytilidae; genus Mytilus; species Mytilus coruscus. The sequence continues at coordinate 77,124,502 of CM029599.1, read as the reverse complement.
CTTGTTATAAACATCGAAAGTCAGATATGTAGATTACTTGTTATTAACATCGAAAGTCAGATACGTAGATTATTTGTTATAAACATCGAAAGTCAGATACATAGATTACTTGTTATAAACCTCGAAAGTCAGATACATAGATTACTTGTTATAAACATCGAAAGTCAGATACATAGAGTATTTGTTATAAACATCGAAAGTCAGATACATAGATAAATTGTTATAAACATCGAAAGTCAGATACATAGATTACTTGTTATAAACATCGAAAGTCAGATACATAGATTACTTGTTATAAACATCGAAATTCAGATACATAGAGTACTTGTTATAAACATCGAAAGTCAGATACATAGAGTACTTGTTATAAACATTGAAAGTCAGATACATAGAGTAATTGTTATCAGTACTATTAAAATAAAATTGATTTTTTAATTAATGTTATAAAACTTTAAATGGAACTTCAGATGAACAATTTCTTAATAAACCATTACTTTTCATTTCAGGGGTATTTTATTTGATCGGCGTTATAGTTTTGGTGCCAAAGTGGACAAGTGGCCAGAAAATGCCACTACGGACTATAAGATGGGTTATTCATTTGCTCTATCAATCATCGCCCTCGTGCTAGAAATTATTGCTGGGGTGTTGATGATTGTAGAAGGTAAAGGCGGAGGAGGAGGAGGAGGAACTAAACCATCTGCATAAACTTTTACACTTGCTTCTAATCAAAGATTACAGTAGGAATCAACAGATTAAAAATTGTGCTACTAATGTAAAAAAAGATCGTCATTTGGGAGGTTACAAAAGTATTGACCTATTAAGTTTTGACTATAGTGTTAACGACATGCATATTTCCGTCGATATCGAGTTCTACTGGTATTAACAGTTATAAGAAGCGTTGTGTAGAATTAGTTTGTTACAATTTAATATTAATGATGAGTACGTCATATATGCAATGAATGTTGAACCAAAATTGTGTATGCAATGATACAGTTTGCTTTATACTTACCAAATTTGTTTTATTTATGATATACATATGTGATATGTGAATAAAGTTTTATTTATGATATTCTGAATATATTTATACATAACTGGTATGCCATTTTTGTGTTTAGTTCATTGTTTTAATAAGTTTTTTTTCTCTTTTGAATTGTTTCGCATCATGTCAAACAGGGTCCTTTTGTAGCTTTGATACTATACGGTATGAGTTTGGTTTATTGCTGATTGCCGTGAGGTGACCTGTATAAAATATTCACATCTTTGTCCAGACAATTGTCTCATTGGCAATCATACCACATCACCGTATTTTTATAAGGTATTTTACGAATAAGGCTTTTCTAGATGCAAGACTTGGCAATTTGTGGAAAGTTGAACAGTTTAAAGTAGTTGTAACTAGTGAAATTTTGAAATCACATGCAGTGTTAACGCAAGAAATTTGATACCTTTTCAATTTTCATATCACATGCATTACACTAGATTTCACATTTATTTAAATTCTATTCCACCGACTATTCGTTCCAGAATAGTTGTACACCACATATAGTGTTAACACAAGAAACTGATTAATTGTCAAATTACAAATACACAAGCATTTTATCAAATGATATATATATATACAACCGCATTGCGTTCCCATGAGATTATTTGTACAGCACATGTAGTGTTAACACAAAAAACTGATAAATTGTCAATTTACAAATGCACATGCATTCCACCATATTTCGCATTTTATCAAATTATATATATATTTACCATTGAACCGCATTTGCGTTCCAGAGTATTTTTACAGCATAAATATAGTATGTACACAATAAACTGATAAATTGTCAATTTACAAATGCACATCCGTTCTACCAGATTTCGCATTAAACAAATCTATACAACTACTAGGCGTTCTAGAATATTTTTTACATAAAAAGCCCCGTAATAGGGGAACTTTGGGTAAAGAAATAATAGTGTTTACATTTGGTGCGCCCGGAGCGCTTTTGGATTTACCTTCTCCAGGCCCAAGTCTTTTGCATTAAAAGCCAAGTAATAGGAGACTTTGGGTAAAGAAAATAACAGTGTTTAAATTTGGTGCGTCCGTTGCGCTTTAGGGTTTACCTTCTTCAGGCCCGAATCCAACACTTTGAAAGCCAAGGATGTACAAATACTTGAACGTGGGGACTATAAGACCAAAAGGAACATACAAAGAATAGCTGAATCCATCTATGGTCATCTTTTGCCTGAGGGTGGAGGCTATAAGACCAAAATGGTCTTAAAAAGAATAGCTGGATCAATATAAAGTTAGCTTTGCCTGAGGTTCTTAATAACTTCAAAATAAATCAACGGGTAAATGTCATTTGTGAACGCAATTATCGATGCTCAAAATGTATATAGGTAAACATTTTGTGCATTCACCGACCCTTAGCCAGTTCGTGCTTTCAACGACTCTTAGCCTGTGTATTGAAGGGATGGTAGCGAGATTTCTCTATAACATATTCGAGATGAAAGGAAAGTAGAAAATAGGGACACTTTGCTTTAGATTTCCTAAATTACACATTACCAGTGTGTATGTGTGTGTGTCTAAGAAAACAACCAACCAGAAAATTTGAAAAGATATCGGATCGTCTAAAATTTAAATCCTGCCAAAAAAAAAAAAAACACCCAGGAAAACCTTATACATCTAATGAGGTATGTTCATTGAAAATCGGCTGCGTTAACTAATTGGTTCAAGCTAAATAATTTTAAAAAGACCACCGTTAACATAATAAAAATTATGTTGTAAGAAGATGGCTAATAGTGAAGTGTCCGTCTGGTATATGTTATTTGTCCCTGATATTCTGAATATATTTATACATAACTGGTATGCCATTTTTGTGTTTAGTTCATTGTTTTAATAAGTTTTTTTTCTCTTTTGAATTGTTTCGCATCATGTCAAACAGGGTCCTTTTGTAGCTTTGATACTATACGGTATGAGTTTGGTTTATTGCTGATTGCCGTGAGGTGACCTGTATAAAATATTCACATCTTTGTCCAGACAATTGTCTCATTGGCAATCATACCACATCACCGTATTTTTATAAGGTATTTTACGAGTGTGTATGTGTGTGTGTCTAAGAAAACAACCAACCAGAAAATTTGAAAAGATATCGGATCGTCTAAAATTTAAATCCTGCCAAAAAAAAAAAACACCCAGGAAAACCTTATACATCTAATGAGGTATGTTCATTGAAAATCGGCTGCGTTAACTAATTGGTTCAAGCTAAATAATTTTAAAAGACCACCGTTAACATAATAAAAATTATGTTGTAAGAAGATGGCTAATAGTGAAGTGTCCGTCTGGTATATGTTATTTGTCCCTGACCTCATTTGCATGGATAAATGACTTATCAAGAGTTTTTTTGGGACAATCTTCCGACACGGTGAATTTAACATACTTCCCCATTCCGACCGGACGTAGTTGCGTGTTTACGCATCCTGCACAGATAACAGATGGCTCCTGAGAACAGGTCTGACTGAGAGTGGAAGTGTATTTTCACTTGCCTGCCGATTTCCTTCACCAAAGTCGATCCTACAAGTTATTTATAGATGATCGCTTTGGATCATCCATGTTTTCCCCCCAACAATGTTTGTGTATTTTACTTTTAAAGCAAATATTTCTGAGCGTTTATGGACAAGTTTATCACAGAAACACGTGCTCATGGAAAATATGATCTACATTTATTGGCATAATTTTACAAAAATACATAAGCAAAAACTGTTAAAAAAAATCTGAACAAAAAAAATTATATCACAAAATTAACAAATTTGTGTTTGGATTATAACGAGTAAAACCCGCCCATTTGAATTCACGGATTTTAAGTCGTTTTCAAAGTTTAGAATGTCCATATTTATTTGGCAAACATTTTCAAGTTGTTTGTAAAGTAAAGGAATAAATAAATATATAAATAAATTAACATAAAGTAATAAGATCAACATTGAATTTTAAAAGTGTACCAAGTTAGTTTAGTCCCCATGATACCTACGTCCTTTAAAACAGCAATTTGAAATCCTTTTTCTTTACCAGGTGTCCCGCCTTATATGTATCAAATCCAGATTCATGTTTGATAAAGGTAGCCAAAAACACCAAAGTATCTGATATTTTCATAATTCAAAAAGACTGCATTATAAATATTTGTACGCATGTGTTTGTGTATACTCAGTATTTAGTGTCAGTGATAAGTTCTGTCCAATACCGTTTTCAGTTCAGTAAAAAGATGTAAAACCTCATAGAATAGCACGACACAAGCTGTAGGAGATTGACTTAAATAGTTTGTTAATAAAAATAAGGCGATACGAGTTGTGAGTTACGATTAAAAAGCTGCTTAAGTCAGAACTCTGACAATGCATAATCAGATACAGTTTGTTCTTATGTCGTGTTGTTATACTATTGTTCCAATTTAAGGAGAGAGTATAACGCTCACAAACACATCACATGTTTTACGCGTCAGTGGTCAACGTTGGTTTTCATCTCCGATGTTTGTTTTTCGTTCATGGACGGAGTTGTATACAGACTGAGAGTGGAAGTGTATTTTCACTTGCCTTCCGATTTCCTTCGCCAAAGTCGGTCTTTAAATTTATTTAGATGATCGCTTTGGACCATTCAAGAAAATATAAGGACGTTGGTTTTCTCATTTGAACAGTGGAACCTATTGTGAATACAATAACAAACTCGTCAAACATCATATTGTAACATGTCCCTATTTGCTATTGTTACCCTCTTAAAGAGAAGTAAAAAAGGGACATGGGGGAGGGAGGGCCGTTCATAAGAGTTTAAATGTTTTTTTAGTGGTTAAGTTTGATTTTTCCTAGTACGAGATTGCTTTGACGTCTGATGGCCTTTTTTTAGGACTAGATTTTTCCTAGAACTGTTTTCAAATCTTATTTCAAGTGCATAATATCAATGCAATTATACATATTTTTTAAACTATGAGAAGATATAAATGCACAAAAGCTTATTCAAATAATAGGCTTCATTTACCTTATATTCATTTGTGTGATTATTAAATAATAATTCATTAAAGTACGATGAAAAGCGTATTGTTTGGTGAGTAAAAATGAATTAAATATCACACAAGCTATGCTTGGAATAACATTCGGTCAGAGATGAGAAACAGCGATTCTGTATTTCGTGCAGGGGCATGTTTTCAGGTGCTGAATAAAAGTATTATACATAATTTGTATAACAGTCCATGAACAGTTTTTTAGTACATTATATATGAAATGTTATTTACATAAATAAAACTAAATATGTTGGAAAAAAAAATAATGACGTTCTTGGATATCCTAGCTTATGATGGAGTTGTATGCGGAAGATGTTATTATATATAAAGAAAACCCCTGATTAATTTATTGTGAATATATATTGAACAGATAGAAATTTGAAAATCAAATATTTTTTAAAGGTAGCCTATACATTTGACATTATTTCTGCTGATATACGACACATTGAAGATTTATACTGCCTTTGGTCGTAAATGATTTATCAAAACCGTTTATATTGTATGTTTAGAGCAAATATTTTCGTCAGATAAAAGTTATAATGTAACCTCTCCATGTCTGATTTACTTTACGTTGAGAATATTAAAAAGTGATTTGGATAAAGGTTAAAGAATTTTACGTTCTTGATTTATTTTTTTTTTCAGATACAAATTATACTGCTTTGAAGAGTAAATCATTATTAAGCTTGCGACTATTGTAAAAAGAAATAAAATTTCAATGAGATTGAAGCCCAAAGTCACGGAAAAAAAACAAATTACATCTAGAAGTTAACATATCACGATCTTAATAAGAATTCCTATACAGTATTTTATGGTCTTTATTGTCTCGTGTCTTAAAAAGTTGTGAATTAGTTTAACAGAGAATATAAAAAAATATCTGCCATCAACATGCATTCCTTTAAAGAGAAACACATTAAGATATAGTAAAATACAATCACTGACGAGGTTCCTGACTTGGGTTAGACACATGAAACTGAGGGGTTAACAAGATTCAATCATTTATCTTGCTTTTCCTCAGAACACCCATTAGATCAGTACTAAGTACAAAACAATTAACAAAAGGAAAAACGGACATTATATGTGTGCCTATCCTAAGTTAGGAGCCTGTAGTTAAATGGTTGTCGTTGGTTGCTCTCTGTCATATTTGTTTTAGGTTTTTTATTTCATTTGAGCATAAATCATACCCGAAGCTTTCTTTACAGTATGGGGTGGTCTCTGGTGAATAGTTGTTTCATTGACAAATATTACATCTCTTTATTTTTATATTGAAAAGACTAAAATTAACGATACAAGATTATTCGAAGTACTGAAAGGTAGTTGAAAGTACAATTTCAACTAAAAAATAAACTGTATTTTACCTTTGACCATTTTATTGACTGTTTTGTTATGATATTATATACAAAGGAGATAAAACATTACCGTCTACAAAACTTCAACAATCTCGGCTTTCTTAAACTTCGAAAAGTTCAACACACTCAAATAACTAAAAATACCAGCTTTGGCACACATTTGAAAATGAATTACTACCTAATAAATTTCTGTCCTTGAACCTTTAAGGGATAGTTGTTTCATTGGCAATCAAACCGCATCTACCCTTTATATCTGAATGTAATTAAATCTTCTGGCTTCTTTAGCTGTTTCAACTTACAATCCTTTTTTAATAATAAAGATTATAAACATCTTTAAATGTGCATGTAAAGGAAAGATAAAGCCAATTAATTTTGCTTGATAATATTTGATATATTATTTAAACTATTGCGGGACATTCCTATTGGAACTAACTGTGTCCCTCATACTGGTATCGTATATGTGTTCCTTTATTATTTTGCCATGTAGTTTATGACCAAATTCCACGAAGTCTCGACTAAACGCCACTTCATAGGTATTTTCAACAAATACATACAAATAAATCTATAATCTAAATGCCACTAATTGCAGTGACATATAACTTTTAACGGACGTTGTATTTTAAAATTTTAAGTATTGTAATAAAGGAAAAATCAATTGGCAAAGACTAAGATCTTTTTAATTTTCATCACAAGAATAATGATTTGCTGTTTGGGTATGATTCTACTTGTCGGAATGAAAAAGAAGTGGCATTGGTCACCCAGTTTCTTATGGTAATATCTATAAAGCATTTATCATTCTGTGCCAAATGGACTATTGAAGTCTGGGGATTTTATTTATTAATAAATTAAAAGTGTGATATGAACTTGTGTGCATTCGCTACTAATATTATAAGATGTAAGGTCTTTTTGTCTTTAAAAGTTGTTTTATGTGATTAGTACCGATCTGATGAAACAATCCCTTCGTCACACTTTCTCAAGTACTACTGAACAGAAAGACTTCAGTCAGCAGCTTCATAATGATGAGTTGTAACGTGTGACCATTATTCGGATCTATTTAACATCTAGGCCCACTTCCTGATAATTTGATTTTTTCAATATGTCTAATTAACTTAGGATTTTTCATCACACTTTTCTTAAGTAATACTGACCAGTATTACTTTTTAGTAAGCAGCTTATCAGTGACACATATTTCCTATTATCCGATACTCTGAATTGCAAGTGGTATTATCCTTACCACGATAATGCATGCATTCTTGTTAACATTATAATTGAAAATGTCGATAAAAGAGAGGCGAAAGATACCAAAGGGACATTCAAACTCATAAGTCGAAAAAAAACTCAGAACGCCAAAGCCAAAAAAGAAAACGACCAACAGACAAACTACAGTACACAAACAACAACATAGAAAACCAAAGACAGAGCAACACGAACCCCACCAAAAACAAGGGGTGATCTCAGGTGCTCCGGAAGGGTAAGCAGATCCTACTCCACATGTGGCACCCGTCGTGGTGCTCATGTTAGTACAAACACGGTTATAATTCCAAAGATCTTTTAGAGTACATACAATCTAAGGCTCTTTCATCTTGCAATAGTATTAAAACATTTGACTTTTCTATACTTTACACAAGTATTCCCCATTCCAAACTAAAAGACAAATTGAAGGAGTTCGTATTGCTTTGTTTCATAAAAAAAGAATGGCCAACGTAGATACAAGTATCTTGTCTTAGGGAGGGATAAATCCTACTTTGTAAAGAATCACTCTGATTCAAACAAAAAATTCTCTGAAACTGACATTATCAAGATGCTTGATTTCCAGATTGATAACATATTTGTTACGTTTGGAGGACGTGTTTTTTAACAGACTGTCGGCATTCTCATGGGAACCAATTGTGCCCCTCTTCTTGCCGACTTGTTCCTTTATTATTATGAGGCTGACTTCATACAGGAACTTCTTAGGAAGAAAGATAAGAATTTAGCAATATCCTTACACTTTACTTTCCGCTATATAGATGATGTTCTCTCACTAAATAATTCAAAATTTGGTGACTATGTTGAACGCATCTATCCCATCGAACTAGAGATAAAGGATACAACAGATACAGTTAAGTCTGCCTCATATCTTGGCTTACATCTAGAAATTGACAACGAGGGTCGGTAAATATGCGGTTTAATTGACTTTTGAAAAACTGATATTCACTTCGGCCGACGGCCTCAGTGAATATCAGTTTTTCAAAAGTCAATAAAACCGCATATTTGCCTCATCATAAGACAATAATTGTATATTATTCCATATTGAAAGAACTTTAGTAGGTTTTTCTATATGAATGGGATTTTGAATAAATAAGCATATTCACCTACGGAAAAAGTATATTCACCGCGCAAAACGTCGCGTGCTTTTACGTGTATAATAACGATACAATGTTTGACGTTAAGTTGGTTTTTGTAAATAACTGTTATTTTAAACATATTTTTCTCTCTCGGAACATGAAATAAAACAATAACTGTCTTTTGTTTCGGTAAATATGTGGTTTAATTGACTTTTGAAAAACCAAGTGACATTCACTTCGGCCGTTGGCCTCAGTGAATATCAGTTTTTCAAAAGTCAATAAAACCACACATTTACCTCATCAAAAGACAGTAATTGTATAATATTCTGTAACACAAAAATAAATAGTCAATCCGCTAAAAAATCCTCCTGCCTCCCCAGAATATCAAATGGTTGTCTCCTGATATGCATGACAGTCGATGTTGGGTATATACTAAATGTAAACAAGAATGTGTCCCCAGTACACGGATGCCCCATCCGCACTATCATTTTCTATGTTCAGTGGACCGTGAAAATGGGGGAAAATCTCTAATTTGGCATAAAAATTAGAAAGATCATACCATAGGGAACATGTATTCTAAGTTTCAAGTTGATTGGACTTCAACTTCATCAAAAACTACCTCGACCAAAAACTTTAACCTGAAGCGGGACGAACGGACGAACGGACGGACGGACGGACGCACAGACCAGAAAACATAATGCCCATAAATGGGGCATAAAGATAGAATCCTAACCACACAAGTTATTGCGAATTAAATTCTACAAACTATTGTTATTTTTTTATTTCGCTAATGTAATTTTTTAAAATTACTTACTAGCAGATTTAATTACAAAATTTTAGATCAGTATTTATGAGTTAAAAGACTTCTTCATAAAGAATTAAATTAGTAAATGACAAATCGAATTCGTACTGACAAATTTCGAAACGGAAATAACGAATTGAGTTAAAATTTTATTTCTACTAGGTCTTTAAGTGGCTTTGGTGAATTTTTCATTATTTTACGATCGTAAAGTGAATATTGATTATTATTCTGTAGCAGGATTAGTCCATAAAGTGCTTTTACTGATAGGTGTACAAACACTACAATTTGTAGTTTCCTTTTCTATTTAAATCAATATTTAATTGAAAAATCTAAATAGCGGTACACACAAGGCAGGTAGGAGCTTGCATTTAGAATAACCTTGAAAAATAGTGTTTCACAATTTCTTTCGATGATTTTAAATCGCTAGTTTAAATGTTCAACTTAAATTTGATACTTTGATCATAGAAAATATCACATTTCCTCTAAAGATGCTGCATGCTTCAAAATACTTGACACACACAACTGACTAACTTAACACCCCAGTTTTTGGTGGGGTTCGTGTTGGTCAGTCTTATGTTTTCTATGTTGTATTGTTTGTCTGTTTGTCTTTTTCTTTTTTAGCCATGGCGTGGTCAGTTTTATTTTCGACTTATGAGTTTGAATGTCCCTTTAGTATCTTTCGCCTCTCTTTTTTAACAACTGTTACAGATCTTAAAGTTTGATGGATTTCGATTTGAGCTGATTTGTTTAATATAATATCATTATGATATCAAATTTAAGCATTCTTGCCAGATTGGACCAACACAACTGGCTTTATATCTTTTTCTTATACAATTATATAAGGAAGGTGAATATGTCATGTGCGTTATTAGCAACTTCCGTTTCATTCAAACTTTATTATTATGTGACGTGTTTAATGAAGTGTTGTCAATCTATTCGTCGTTTTACTTATATCCATAGCGTGTCTATTTTTCTGCTTACTATGTTTTTGACTCTGTTGAGGTGTTCGTCCATTTTCGCATTACATCACAAGGAAATCTAGCCCAAAGGTTAGGACTTATCGCTGGCAAATATGAGGTAGTGCAATAAAAAGAAAACAAGAGATGTTGCTTGATACCTATACCGTGTTCTATCGTCTTGTCTATAATATCATGTGTAAAGCTAACTTGTAGTATTTTTTTTTATTTCAAAATGATCGTTGTTTAGTGTTAGAAAATTTACAGGAACCGTTTGTTGATAAATTTTGTAAGGTCTTAAGGTTAGACAAGAGTCATTTACTAATTCAGTACGTATTGTATTTTGCTTGATCACTAATGTACCGCCGTAAACTTGAGCAAACTGTCGAATGTGACTACAGGACCATCTTTGCGCATCAGAAATAACCATTGTTTTTTTGTGACGTTCGCTTTGCTGAACGATTTGTTTTCTATGTAGTGTTTTGTGAACTGTTGTTTATCTGTTGATCTTTTTTTCTTTCTTTTAATTGCAGTTTTTTCATTCTTTTATTGACTAGTCTTTATTTATGGGCCTTGTGATATCTTAGTCCCTTCTTTTAGCTCACCTGGCCAAATGGGACAGTGTGCACTATTGTCATCATTTGGCACTCGTGCGTTAACTTTTACAAAAATTTTCTCCCCTGAATCTGCTGGGCTAATTGGAACCAATCTTGGCCACAATCTTTTTTACGGTATCTAGTTTCAAAAATGTGTCTAATGGTTCCGTCTGTCAGTCAACATTGCCGACATTGCTAAAAAATAGAACGTAGGGATCAACTACTGGTATTGTCTTTTATCTTGAAAATCGTTATAAAAAGAAATTGTCAGACGACTCTTTATATGAGTTATTGTCCTGAAATGACGATATTTTCAATTTGTGTTCATTTTGCCTAATATCTGGAAAACTATAATAGATAGAGAGAAACTTTGTATAGCAATAATGATGAAAGAGACAAGATACACAAATAAGTCAAGATAGTCGAAACCATCGGAAACACATTTCTCAACTCATTCGGTATTCAAGAACTTGCAGCTGCTACTCAAACTTTATAAAACGTCACCAGTGTCTGAGCAGAAATTTCATGAACGTTTCGTCCTTTTTCTAAAAAAAAGTTCATCGGAAGATACCAAGACCTTGTTGATGAATATTCCGTATCAACTTCACAATAATACATGATGGGCTTGAAGTATAGATTCTAGGTACTGACGTTGTTTATCATTTTAATTACGTGTTTTAGTGGGGGTTTTTTTTATTTGTCTTTGTATATTTTTAACCGTTATTGTTTAGTCCATTTTTTGGTAATATACTTTTGGCGTGGCTCGGTATTTATACATCCCGCCATTGTGTTAGTGTGCTATGGTCTTTTTTGTATTCTTGTCTTTCCTTTTTGCTTATGTACTTTCTCTATAGAGTGTCTTTTTGCCATTTTGTTTTTCTTGTTGAAATAGTCTTATAGTGATTAAGATTATAACACAATGTTGACTGCTGTACCCTAATTTTTGTTATTTTTACCTATTATGTCTGTTTATTTTGCTCATACATTGTTGTCAATATAATGGAATTCTATGCGACTGTCATACAAGTGAGAAGTTTAGCTAGCTATAAAACCAGGTTTAATCCTCCATTTTCTACATAAGGAAATGCTGTACCAAGTCAGGAATATGACAGTTGTTTTCCATTCGTTTGATGTGTTTGAGTTTTTGATAAAGGACTTTCCGTTTTGAATTTTCCTTGGAGTTTGGTATATTTGTTATTTTATTTTTCACTCGTAAGAGAAGTAATTGTCCTTAAATGATAATTTTTTCAATTTTGTTTGTGTTTTTTGCCTTTTGACTTAGAAACTGTAATATATATAGAGAATCTCCAAATAGCAAAAATTATCAGCATGACATGATCTAAAAACCGTCAAATAGCTGCAATTGTCAGTCGACTATTATTTACCTTGCATGAAGATCTTTTACCTGTTTACCGTTTTGGGCAAAATGATAGAAGATATAGAGAAACTGTAAACTGCACAAATGATTAGCAAGAAAGGATCTACAAATAGGTCAACATAGCTTAAATTGTGAGACCACTTCTCTATAGGATTTATTGTCCTTAAATGACGATTTGCCCCAAATTGTTTCGTATGTCGCAAACACTTTAGTAGATAGAGGGAAACTACAAACAACAAACATATCATCAACACAAGATCAGCAGAAAAATATTGTAATCATATTCATTTTCTAGTCTATAATGTTTGAGCTGCACCTAGACCCAGGTGAGTGACTGAGGCTCTAGTTATAATTAGTATTTTAAGAAATTTTGAAATCTGTTGAAAGGAGATGCCAATTATACGGCAGTGAGACTGTGACCATACGACACAGATAACCAATCTCGTTTTTACGAACTAATTCGTACAAATTTTGATTATTTAAAATTTTAAAATTCTTTTGTGTAGAAGTTATTCGTATTTTTTTTTTTTTTTTAATTCGTAATTTCGATTTCAATAATAGTCATAACAATTACATCTGTACTAAGCAAATTGAAAATTGATAAAAAAAAATCATCAAAGATACTAGGCTTTTAATTTGGTACGACATACACACGTTTCTGCTACAAAAGACTCATTAGTGGGGCTCGCATCAAAATAGTTTAAAAAACAAAGCAAATACGAAGTTGAAAAGCATTATTAACGAAAATTCCGAATTGGAAACAGGATTAAAATGTTATTCCTTAAAGATCACGAATGGGCCTCTGCGTAATATTCAATACTTTTACGACTTTAATAGTGAATTCCATGTGGACATGATAAGGATGTCCTAGTGTAGATACAAATATGTTTATAAACATTAAATCTATGATTGAAGTTAGAAATGGACATAGCGGTATATACGCGGCAGGTGTAAGCTTGCATTTTGCATTTCTTTTTATGTTTTAAAAGTACTAGTTAAATCTCAACCTTGAAGGTGTTATTTTCTACTTGACCTAATCATTTAAATAGATCTGTCAATAACTTGTTTGATCTTTGATTATGTTGTTAGTTTTTTGGCAATTGTTTGCCTTAAGAAATTGATATATACATGTATAAGTTTTTTGTGTGTTCTGTTAATACAAAAATAAACTGAACATTTATTACTAGAACTTTGCTAGAATTTCCATATGTTAACAAATATAGGATAGTAAAGTCCATGAATATCGCAATAGTATTCTACATCAATGAAGACCATGATCTTCAAAAGCATCACCCCAAAAAAAAAAAAAAGCAAACAAACAAACATGCATATTGACTACTAAATTGATCGATAGAATATAGAATTTTTTGGTTTTCACAGAACAGAGAGAGCAACTGACTATTCCAAAAAAATTTGGTCATGCTTGCTTCATCTTAAGATTGGGTGGATTTCAATTTCTTCTGATTTTTATTTTTACATAGATATTATTATATAAATATATATACATTGTAGTTCAAATCTAAGCATACTGACCAATATGAAATAAAAATAACTGTCAAAATTATTTAATTCCGTAGCCATAACTTCCTTTCCTTTGTTATTTTAAGGTTACATAAACGATATTGCACAAACCCTGTCCTTCTGTACTATTTATAAAGTTGCTGTATGAATCTTCTATATAAAGCACAGCAATTGGTATTCATTTAAGGACGGCATTATTTCTTATCTGGAGCCTGGGTTCAGTAACTGCTAGTATCTTTTAATACGGTATTGCAATGTATTTGATGTTCATTGTGGGTCTTTTTCAACATATTTTACCGTTTTTGAGTCTCTGTTAAACATTTTATGCCGTTTTGGGGGTCTCTGTTCAACATTTTATACCGTTTTTTGGGTCTGTTCAACATATTATACCGTTTTTGAGTTAAATGCTTCTCTTGTACTGTTTTTTTTTTAATTATTTTATGCCCTTTTCTCTACGCCTCGTTAATCTTCTAATCGTGTTACAATAAGAGTTTAGAATAAGAAAAAACTATTCAAAACCCGCCACATTTTCTTGCAGTAAGAAATAACTTCAGAGTTATATTGTGAAGACGCCTGTATATTGTTTTTGACTGTATGCTGTTCTCTAGGTGTCTGGATTATTTCGATGAGTTATTGTCACGTTGATATATAACAAACTTAACTTTTTATTCATATAATATTTTGAGGCAAATCGAAACCAATCGTCATTGCAATATTGCTGCTTTACAAGTAACAAACATAGACATAACGTTGCTTGATATAATTGCAATATGTGGTATGATGATCAATATTAGCAAGGTCAACTCCTTTGTACGAATCCTTCCAGGGCTATGCCAATGTAAAGGATGACTTTGACCTATATTTGTCGTTTGTTTGCCTTTTCCGTTGATATAAACCATAGCAATATGTTAGCTGTGTGCGTCAAAATCAAGTTTTTGTCTACCCAGTCACTCGACCTTCAAGGAAAAAATGTACAGGAAGTTGTAATTGGTGTAGCATATGATTTAAATACTGATTGTTCACGTATTATGCACAGTTACAGTAAAAAATAATTATCCTGTTGAGATAAATATTTTCGTGCGTTCATTATCCTTTCAGAATAATCAATTCCATCTATTCTGTAATATAAAGATGGAAAATATTCATACAATTGATTTTAAGTTGTTTCAATAATATCTACTTGATCATTCAAATTCTTAATAGTCTGTATTATTTACTTGTATATAAATCGTTGAAATTGAGACTTTCATTTACACTTGCAAGCGTTATTATTTTCGATTTCAAATTCAATTAGACCATAACAATCAAATCTCTCACTTTCTCTTAGATTACAACATTATGTTGTTTCATTTGATAATTCAAAGTTTTGGTTATTATGTTGAACGCATCTATCCCATCGAAGTTGGAAATAAAGGATACAACAGATACAGTAAGGTCTGCCTCATATCTTGACTTATAAATCTAGAAATTGACCATGAGGATCAGTTGAGAATAAAAGCTTCCATAGTGCCCGAGAAAACCACCGACCTTCCGCAAGAAAACTGACAATCCTAGTCAATTAACATCAGAGTCGAACGGACCTGCCATTTGCGTGGTTCGAACTCACGACTTCAGTGATACAGTAGATGAACTACAAAGTGGGTAATATAGCTAGCTATAAAACCAGTTTTAGCCAATCTTTTTTAAAATATAGACCTCTGATTTCGTTATCTTATAATGGAGATAACGAAATCAGGGGTCTATCTTTTGATTAAATTGAGTTTTAGCGTACCATTTTCTTCGGAAAATGCCTATACCAAGTCAGGAATATAATAGTTGTTTTCCATTCGTTCCGTTGGTTGATATAGTCGAGCGTTTTGTTTTTGTCAGGTTTTATGTACTTCTTCCCTTTTTGAATTTACCTTGGAGTTCGGTGTTTTTGTAAATACTTTTTGAACGCTTTCGTATATCAATATCGTAGGGGTTGAATAGATTCAGAGTCAAAAGAATATAGATATTTAGTACTGTTTTCGGGTAACTTATCATATTTCGGATATAGCACTACAAAACTCAAATATAATATATTATTTATTTTATATTATATATGATCGATATTTGCTGTGTGAGCAATTATCTGTATATGAACGACAATTCTAATTGGTATTTTCATTGACTGATGGAAAACCATTGTAAGATCATTTTTTTTTTCTTTCTCTTAAATAGTTCAGCAGTAAAAAGAAATTATTTTAAACTTAGGCTTGTTTACACATTTACACAGGATATTAGACATTTTTTTTAATAAATTCATTTACCTGTTGACAATTTCTTTGCAGAATCTTCGTTTTCTTTCACGACTGATAATAGCTGCGGAACCGTGGCTCTTACGGTCCGCAAATGAAAAAATAAGAGCTATGATTCCGCAGCCAGACTGATAGCTAATGCACAGTATTGCATGATCGTACTTCAATCAATCTATTTGATATTTTTACGGTATAATAATGTCCATATGGGACATGAAGTCTTTAACAAATCAAATAAAAAAGTTTCCTCAAATTGTATGTTTACTTAAACTTAAATGCATCCATCTTATGTATAGAACACAATGTAATATATAGAAATAATTTGTTTTCGATATACTTGCCAAATTCTCTCATGATTTGAAAATAAATCTCAAAGATGACTATCTGATGCTATTAATTCCCAACAAAACAAAATCTCATTTTTGCACCTATTTGAAAGCATAAAATTTGACAACAATAAATCAAGATGAAAAACAAACTGCATTTTGTCAGAATAGCAAATACTGGAGATAGCTTTAAAGTTTTATAAAAATCAAATGATTTGAAAAAATTAAAGAAATTTTTATAGCTGATTATCTGAATTTAATCCAAATTAAAAATTCTCATGTTTTACCTATTGTATAAGCCCATAAAATTTGACAGCAAACAATCTAAACGAAAATAAAATTTGCAATTTATAAGGACAGTATAATGAGAATAGCTGTCAGCTGTTATGAAAATCTAATATGATTTGAAAAAATAATGGTGATTTTCAAAGACGACTGTCTGATAGATTTAAAATAGTCCCTTTTAAGAATAAGTACATTTTCAAATTAGGAAAACCTTATATACATTTCAAACTGATAAAATAACTGTACAATATATTGTTTTGGGTTTGTTTCTTTTTATTCTGCATAAAAACAAAAGTAGAGCTATATATGATGTTTCTCTCCTTTGTTACTATACTATATAATAAAATATTAATTTTCGCGAACCATTTAGGTCACAGAAATTCCAAAAATGGCATCAGTAAGGAGAGTTGTACAAATGATGTGAATACACAGAACCCGGATCCAAATTATCTTTTACTAAAAGTATTCATCATTTTCTGTTTTGTATTAACAACATTTCATTTTTCTACAATTTCGATTAAGATATTATAAAACCTGCAGTTCAATAGGTCACATGCCCCAAATAAACATTCCCCGATTGGTCGAACTACTGTGGCCTCGGTGTAAAGCAACGCAAGCCTCGGTGTAAAGATCACGCTTCCAAAAATAGAGGTATGTCCCAACTTAACATTCCCCGATTGGTTGAACTGCTGCTCGATGTAAAGCAACGGAAGCCTTGATACAATGAAGAAAAGGGGTTGACAGGATAAAAGTAATCGTTATAAATTTTAACTTCATGGTTCTTATGCAAGCAAATTTAATAAACAATGATTTTATACAGTTGTGTTATTGTTTTCACCTTACATAGGGCTTTATTTCTGATCTTATTTCTGTGTACACAATTCTGAATCTACATATTTCACCTATATCAATATTAGGTAATCCGTTTGGACGATTCCATATACTATTATGTTTAGTCAGTGTTGAGTTGGTGTATAGTATTGAGGGCTGTCTGCGAGAAATAAATCCTTTTTTCTGATAGATTAACTAAATTCAAAACCAATATAAAAATAGTTAACACATATATTTTATTTAACTGAGTAAATTGATCGGAATGTGAATGATACATAAACCTAAAATTCGTTTTGGTCTATCCCAGTGATGACATTTGCGCGGGAATTTAGTCCATTGACATCGCAATATAATTTACTTTGGATTATAATTATCTTTAGACAGGATTTAATGTGAAATTATTTGTCTCTTCTTCTATAGTACACGAGTTTGACGTCAGGTTTGTACACATGAAGTCTCTAGTCTAAAAAAGCCAGTGATAGAACGATAAACAAATAAGCAACTGTCTATAGGGCCAAGTAAGGGAGGTGAAAAAGCCAGTATTACGCAGAACGATAAACAGTTACGTAGACGGATCCAGGGGTGGGGGATTGGGTTGATTTTATAGGGAAGCAGGGGCGGATCCATCCATTTTATAAAAAGGGGGTTCCCAACTCAGGACAAAGGGTGGGTTGGGGGGGGGGGGGGTTCCAACTATGTGTCCCCATTCAAATGCATAGATCGTCCAAAAAAAGGGGGGTTCCAACCCCCGGAACCCTTCCCCCGGATCCGCCACTGGGGAAGCATGACGGGAGTGGGCGACCCTTAGGTCAGTCAGCGGTCATCCCCCCTTTTATGAAAAGTTGTGGATCCGCCACTGAGATTTATATAAGCAGGTTTTCTTTGTGTAGATACCTTAAAATATCACCAACTGTGACTGAGTACACAATTTGATTCATTTCAGCTCATTAGCTGGGCTCATTCGCTGAAAAGGTTCATTGCGGGCCTGCTCACTGGCTAACATTTTACGATATTCATGACTCATGTAGAAAAGCCGATAATCTATACATGTGTGTGAGGAGTAGTTATCAAGCTTGCTTTCGTCTGTAAAAACTGTCTTAGGCCAAGTTAGGGAGGTGAAAAAGCCAGTAATAGAACGATAAACAAATGATCAGGTTTTCTTCATATAGATCCCTTAAAATATCCCCCACTGAGGACACAATTTGATTTATTTTAGCTCATTAGCTGCGCTCACTCGCCATTATAGGTTCATTGCGGCTTACTGGCTAATATGTGTAGAAAAGCTGATAACCTATACATACATGTACATGTATATGGTCAGATCATATGTTTTCGTACGTCATATAGTTGCTAACATCTACGTCATTTGGTCTCTGGTGGATATTTGTCTCATTGAAAATCATACCATATCTCCTTATTTTTACAAAACATATTTGGTTGCTATTTTATTTATCAACGCTGTAACTAAGTTCCATATCTTAATAAATTTCGGCTTTTAACGATATGCAAAGATCGAGAGGTACGCCCAACAACACCCACTTACACAGTGTTTGTCAAATTTCCATATTCATGTATCTATGTTATGGATTAATAAACTTAAACAACACTCGTATGAAATCACTAAATAACTCTGATAAATATCTTGTTTGCGTTTAAGAGTTAAACGCCTGTTAGTATTGATTTTTATATTTACATCTTGTAAAAATATTTTTGTATTGACAACATTGTGTAATGCTTACAAATTAAATTGTAAAATATTGTTATCTGCTCTTTGGTCGGGTTGTTGTCTCTTTGACATATTCCCCATTTCCATTCTCAATTTTATTTTGCTATCGTTGGGACGAGCATCCCCATATTTATAAAGAGTTTGATATACTTAACTGTTATAATGTTGGAGTATAGTTAGTATCTTGACGTTTTGATATGAAGAAAGGGGGAAAATGTCGTATTTTTTTTTTAAATTTCTAATAAAAGCTGTCAGAAAATACCTAGAGGCATTCAAAATTATAATTTGAAGAAAACAGATATATATCTGTCCGAAAAAAAAAAAAAAAAAAAAAAAAAAACAAACAAACAACAGTTCACGTCATACTTTAAGATAAAGAAACGAGAACACCGTCGAATACCCGCATTTACTCAATTAATGCGAAAATGGTTAGCATTTTAACGGATTCGTCCTCATTGTTTGGCAGTATGTGTCCCCTCCCCCTTTTCACTTTTTATCAACAGTTCGACCTCCGTGTAACAGCATTAGATACTAATAAATTGTTAGATATGTTTTCTTTTATTAAAATAAGTTATCTTAGATATTAAGTTCTTAAACACATTTTTTTTTATAGACAGTAACTTGAGCAAAGATAAGAATAACGTTAGGTCCTATCTGAAACTGAGTCGCTTTTCCATTTATTTTTGTATAGAGTAAATACGGGATTTCCTTATTCTTGACCTACCTTTATATATTTGTTGATGATTGTATTATGTTGTTTTAATCTCTATATATAATTATATTCAGTGGATTAGTTAACCTGGTCAAGTTTCTAGAGACTCAGAGTCTCTCTTTTTTTTTGTGTAATGTCCGCCATGTTTACGTGAGTCGCTTACAAGAAACCAGTCAAAGTGCACAGTCGTGAACGGCGATATTACGTCGAAATAGAGTCTTCTGAGTCGCTTTTGACGTCAAAATGAAGTCTTTCGAGTCTTTTTCATTGTATATATACTGGACTGTTATTGAAAGCGTTAGTCGTGATCGGACTACCGTGGCAAAAGGTTGCTTACAATATTAAATATTAAAATCCTTTCGTCACTGTAAATAACAATTTAAGCTTGCACTTTAAAAGGTTAGGAAATATTTTCTCAGAGTTTTACTTTATGTAAAAGTTTCATATTATCGGAGACTCTAAAGATTAGACGTACAAATTATATACTGAAAAGTACACAAAAAAGTCGGAAATATAAGATATTTCATATTTTATACAGAGACTCAACGACGCAGACTCGAGTCTTTAAAGTCGCTATTCAAATAAGATATCAACATAGTTTTTCTTCAAAGAAAGTTACAGTTAAAGTGATTCTTATATTATTTACTTGAAATACCAATAGTATAGAAATTATTATTATTAATTTCCAACGATTCTTTACATATTACGAAGTCGAATCTTCACAAAAGTACAATAAAATCAGGAGTCGCAACTTATACATTTGAAAAGTCGACATAGCTTATATAATTATAGAGATTTCTATGATTACTTGTGATTAAGATAGTTTATTTAAATACATGTGTATTTTGTACTTGACCAGAGTTACTCACTAGCTTGCATACTATTTAAAATGTTATTTATTGTATGTTGATCTCATGTAGAAAGATATAGTTTGACTTAATATTGAAATTGTCTGGATCACATATCTATAATAGATCATAATACTTCATTAAATCATTAACTTTATACGAATTGATTATTTTTGTCTACTGAAACAACGCATCTTTAATCATATCACTTGGAGTACGGGGTTGAGTTGACACAAGGGAGCAGTCATTTGAAATAGTATTTATTGCCGAGTATTAGTTTGTCTGACGGATTGTCTAGTTTTGCCAGTGGGTCATAGTTTCACTTCAGGGTAACGAAAACGCTATATATAGCAACATTGAGCGAAAACGTTACAGCATATACTCCACTAATGACACCTATTGTTTTAGCCTATCGTTTCGAAATGTTTATTTGAAGAATTATATCCACATTTTGGGCATTATATATAGTGATCGCCACTATCAAAGTAGGACACATGATATCAGTGAACTCTTTAAAAGCAAGGAATGGAATAGATTGATAATTTCTTCTGATTTACCCTATTTGCAAGTACGGTTTATTCCTCCTTAAAACAAGTTATTTTTACTCCATTGGTCTTTGTTTTTCTCGTGAAACGGAGTTGGGAAATTCTGTTAGTTTTTTAGGAGGTCAAAGAAGTCAAATAATTTCGATTACGTGTAAAATTATAATTCACTTTCTATCTTTATTTTAATACACAAGGATCCATATTGATTTGTTTTTTTAAAATGAAAATGATGAATATATATTAATTGTCGTCGTGCTTGAGATATCTCTATAAACAAATATGAATATTTTTTAAAATATCGAATTTTATGCTCTAGTGGTTATGAACATATAAAGCATCCAATTAACCAACAAGATATTATGTGGTTAACTTGATGCGTGTTTCTTTATTATTTGTAACTACTAAACTTACGAGTAACTTGCACGATTGTAAAACAGTATATTCTGTAGCAACGTATCAAATATTTGCATTTACATTACACACATTTGTTTTCTGTAACATAACCATATAAAAGATATGTAATGATAAAATAAAACAATTAATTCAAGAAAACAGATTGTGTAATCTTAGAACTAGGTTTTAAGGAAAATACTCTTTCTTGTTTTGTAGAAAGTTGTATAAAAAGAAATTTAATGTAATAAAACAGGATTAAAACTATTGAATCTAAGTTATAGACTTTTGAAACTGGTTTACTGTTGAATATTTTATCGACGCTTGCTTTTATCTTTTATAGTTGAAATTCAATTAGTTTCAATTAGGGACACATACTTTTTTTGTGCATGGTGTCATTGAAACTTTGTAAAATATCGAGGTTTCCTTTTACTGGTTTAACGCAGCAGAAGAACTAACAAAGTACCCGATGAACTTTAATTATTTGTAAATTTTTGAGTTGAGTATTTGATTCGAACAATACCTATAAGAAACAGAATTACATAATAGTCATCGTCCTTTAATGTTAAAGATTTTCTCCAACTTTATGATTAATGTAGGAATCTATATTTAAATACATATTTCTACTGAAAGAATTGTAATTTTGGTGCATTTATCAACGTCATATAGTTCAGAGATTTGTAAACCTGGTTTTACAACGTGTTTGGCTGATGCATACATAGACAGGAGACGCTTACCCTGTCCACGCAACCGGTCTCGCTTTTTTTTTTTTTTTGAGCTCATACGATTCTCTCAGTTTTATTTGTTACCTTGATTTGTATCTTCTTCATATATTTATAAGATTTGAATATTCCTGTTGCTTCTAATTTACCATATTTCTCTTCTAAAAGTAATTGATAGTTTACTCATGGATTGTGACAGTTGGCTACGTGTCTACCAGATAACAGAATTTTGCAAAAAATCTATCTAGGATCAAGTCATTTACGTAGGATTTTGGATTTCCAAAGGAAAAAATATCACAAATGTTTTACCATTTCACAAAGTTGACATAGTGAAGCATTGACTTGAATGTATTGATCGACTCCAAACGAACATGACGTTGGTGGGGTCAGACAGAAAACGACAAATATCACATTCGTTGACATGATCTGTTTACTATACTTTCAGATCATCTGAATTTTGGGGGAGTTGATGTTTTACTAGTTCTAATTTCCAGCGTTAGCGTCTTTGCACCTTGATTGTGTTACACTCTTTGATCGTTATATGGCTGTTTTGGTCGGGTTTTTCCTTTGCATCTTCTTAATTTTTTTATTGAGAACAGTCCCTTTGGAACACCCAAGTTCTTATCCCGATGGTATATGTATAGCAACGTAATGTTTTGTTAGTCTGCAGTGCTATTACTAGTATTCCTAGAAGAATATCCAAATCAAACTGTTCACGGAAGTTCTTCAAAACGAAATTATCAATTTCTCTACATTTAGGTCCGTTCGCACCACAGAGAGTCAAATCGTTAACAAGCATACCACTGCCACTACCCAACTTAAAGCATCTTCCGAACATTTGAAAGTCCATACCATGTACTGGTTACCGAAATTACACAAAAAACCATTTAAATTCCGTTTCATCTCCGCATCGAGTAAGTGTTCTACTACTAATCTATCAGTTCTTCTAACTACCTCCCTTACTACTATCAAAGAACTGGTTATTAACTTTTGTAATAAAGCTTATGAAAATAATGGTATTAATTATTTTTGGAGTGTTAAAAATTCTTTAGAGGTTTTAGATAAAATACATGCTTTTGATGGTCCTTATAATTCTGTTGACAGTTATGATTTTTCTACTCTGTACACTACACTTCCACACAATCTTATAAAGAAAAAGTTTTGTATTTGATAAAATGGTCTTTCGAAAATCTCATTGTAATTTTATTTGCTGTAACTCGTTTAAAGCCTTTTCTGTAACGAAAAGGAAAGTATGCTAGATACACTTACTGGAAATGTGAGGATATGATTGAAGCTTTAAATTTTCTGCTAGATAACATTTATGTACGTTTCGGCGATAAAGTGTATCGTCAGGTAGTAGGTATTCCTATGGGCACTAACTGTGCCCCTTTAATAGCAGATTTATTTCTATATTGCTATGAATCTCAGTTTATGACCAAACTCAGTAAAGACCCATCATTGTTATATTTAGTTGATACATTCAACAATACCTACCGTTACCTGGATGATATTTTTTCGTTAAATAATCCAGAGTTCTCTAAATATACTTCCGAAATTTACCCAAAAGAACTTACTTTAACTAAATCTAACATAAACAGCAGCAGTTGCCCTTTTCTAGATTTAGACATTTCAATTTCTAACGGGAAACTACATACTAAAATTTACGACAAAAGAGACGATTTTGATTTCCTATTGTTAATTTTCCATTTTAGACGGCGATGTGCCTTTGGCTCCATCATACGGTGTTTATATATCCCAACTCGTTCGGTATGCCCGTGTGTGTTCTGATGTCATAGATTTTAACGAACGTAATCAATGCATCACTGGGAAATTATTGTGTCAGGGATTTCGATACCATAAATTACTTAAAACTTTTACTAAATTCTTTCATAGATACAAAGATTTGATTAGTAAATTTGGCTGTACCTGTAGAAAACTTATTAAAATTGGTATTTCACATCCTAAATTTTACGGTAATATTGTACTTAAAGCGAGGAAATCACTATGTGATCCATGTAAACTCATCGAACCTTTAAACAAACTTATAAGTAAGGGTTATCGTACCAATATTGTAATTAGATCTCTGAATATAGTTTACATTGGCACTAATATCGATTTTGTCATTAGCAAATTAAAACATAACTAAGTTGTATCTTCTTTTGAGGCGGGATGTTTAGAGACACACACACGTTAGTTTTTATTTTTTATCTCTTAAGAAGTAGCTCCTCACTATCCTACTACCTGTCGATACATTTATTTTTGGCATTGCACAAGTCATGTCTTCTCTGACTGTTCATGACGTTAAAATACTAAATCCCTGGGATGTGTTTTAGTTGATTTTAGTCTCTGATGCATGATTTTTTATCATTAATTGTTTTTGGCTTTTAACTAGCTGTCAGTAACTGCGAGTACTCTCAAATCGTACTTTCTTTTAATTCGACCTGTTGATACTATTTTTAATACTTTTTTGTTATTTTATATTAATATGGATCTTGTCTGTATACCAGCTTTGATTATTTGGAATATCTACTAATTTTCACTTCTTCATACTACATTTGTATGAACATCAAGATTATTCTCCTTTAATCTGTACAGGAAGTTTTATTGTTGATATTTACCCTTATGTATCTAGTGTTAAATTAGGTATTTATATGACAGACCTTTCTTGGTATTCCTAATTATTGGAAGATTTTATATAGACAGAAAAAGTATACCTAAAACGACAAAGTTATTTTTCATTTACCTGTATATATTATGAAAACCGGTTTTTCAAAAGTGATTATTTTCTAAGGGTTAAATATTTCGCGGTGGTGTATTGCCATGGCTTTATTTGGACTTGTTTGTTTGCTTTTGGCATTGAATGTTTGTCCCTAATATTTTATTAACTATGTATTTACTTTCAGGTATCACAGATCGAATTTATTCGTTCATAGTGTGTTAATTTACGTTTTGATTGAGTTAAGCCTTCCAATTGATGTTTTATCGTGTGTTTTTCTATGTTGTGATGTTATACTATTGTTTCAGAAAAAGGGAGAAGGTTTGGTACCATTAAAACGTTTAATCCCGCTGCAAATGTTTGCACCTGTCCTAAGTCAGGAATCTGATGTACAGTAGTTGTCGTATGTTTATGTAATTTATACGTGTTTCTCGTTTCTCGTTTT
Organism: Mytilus coruscus; assembly: GCA_017311375.1. NCBI lineage: Eukaryota > Metazoa > Mollusca > Bivalvia > Mytilida > Mytilidae > Mytilus > Mytilus coruscus. The sequence goes on along the minus strand of CM029599.1, from coordinate 77,098,727 downwards.
TTATATAGACTAGACCGTTGGTTTTACCGTTTGAATGGTTTTACACTAGTACTTTTGGGGCCCTTTATAGCTTGTTGTTCGGTGTGAGCCAAGGCTCCGTGTTGAAGGCCGTACATTGACCTATAATGGTTTACTTTTATAAATTGTTATTTGGATGGAGAGTTGTCTCATTGGCACTCACACCACATCTTCCTATATCTATGTGTTGAACTAGTTCACATGATTTCTCAACTAAACCCAATGTGATGTCATGTATTACTATTTTCTAATGTAATATCCGTCTTTTTATCGATGGGATTTGGCCGTATGCCATTTTATTTTATAGAAAGGAGAAGTAAAAGAGATGGAATACGCTTCACACAGTAAATGGCGACAACTGTTTGCTTGGGTCTATTGCAACTGAGCCACACAAAGCCCACCAAAATTAAGGCAATTAAAGTTACTTGGCTTTTAACAAACACATTTCTTTCATTTAAACAAAACATATATGCGTCCATTCTACACATGTAGAAAACAGTTTTAGTTTAGTACGTCTCTAATGAAATATGAAATACACACTTCTCTCAGATACATTGTAAACTTGTAATGATTTTTATATTACACCAAAGTAAGTAAATTCTAATCAATAAAATGCTCTACTAAAATCTAATCAAAATCAGATTTAGAGTAGCTTATCTTATAACATTATTTATTTTTGAAGTGTGCAATGTAATTAAGGAGTGGTGCGAGAGACATGTTATACCCTTTTTTTTATTCTTTCCAACGTAGAATTTAATAAATAACAGACGTTAGACATGGGAGATACCATGCAAATAACGTGCATTAAAATTTCGTGTTATTGTTTTAATTTCTTTAGTCGTTATTCATCTATTAACATCCGTATTTTAGCCTTTTAAACATAAAAGCAAATAAAAAAAAAATATTACTTGCTTTTGAAGTCTTTATGATACTTCACCGATAGGAAAAATGAAGGTATATCATATCATTAGTAAGTTTCATCATAATGGTGAAAAAATCTATTTAATTGCTAAAAATGCCATATTTTAAAAGCAACACTTTATGATGATGTCTATTATCAATTTCAACAGATATTCATGATGTTTATACAGAACAGTTGAAAGTTAAGTAAAATCGTTTCAATGTAGACTAATAATCCTTTGAAAATCCTTGTTTAGGAACTTCTGAACTGTTATGTAATCAAATTTCATGAATAATAAAATAGTTGCACTGCTTCCTGCATTGTTTTGAAGTATGTAAGATTTGCTTTGACGTAAACCTGTACTTGGAAAAAAAGCTTTCACCATTCAAAATACGTGGAAATTACCGAATTGTCCTTAAATTGATTTGTAAAACGTTTTTAGTAGTCTAACAGAATTATGAATCAATAACGTGTCCTTTAATTACTTCAGATTTACTTATCAACCGAAAGTTTATTTCCATTGGATACGATCACAAATGTAAAGAAAATAAGGCGTCTTACTATTTCTTAATTGCTTGGGAAAATGTACCTTTTTGCAGTACACTGTGTTTTAAATCAAATTCACTACTGTTATATTTTCTGTAAAAAAAAAATCCCCCCCCCCACTAAACTAGAGGCTCCAAGGATCATGTGTCGCTCACTTGATATTTTTATTTACAATTGATGCATGATAAATGCAACTGGTGTACTGTCGTTTAGTTTCAGAGATATAAGACTAAAAAGTGCGTTTGAAACCTATGTTTTATTTCAGCAATGTTGGCAGGCAGGGTCATCATACACAGTGGTCCTTGGATATCCTAGTGGTGATTTTGACAGTAGTTTCAGGGGAGAATTTTTGTAAAATTTCTCTAACGAGAAAGTTTGTTGTGAAGTTTTGTTGTTGCGCAACCTCCCAAAAAAAAAAAAAAACGAAAAGGTAATAAAAATTATCATTTAAGGGCAATCTTTTCTATTAATGATTTCTGCAAAATTCAGTTGATTGGGAAGGGTTGTATAGCCAGCTGAGGTCGTTAAAAACTCATTTGTTGTTGCAAAATTCAAGTGGTTTTTGAATTGCTTTGTTGATCTTTTTTTGTATTCAAAGTTTCCATGTTTTATAGCTTCAAGACAATAGACAAAAACACAGTTAAACAACAAGGAGTCAAGAGACGATTATGGCCATATTAAGTTACTTGTAGATTTGGTCTTGCTGATCATTTTTGCTGTAATAGTTTTTATCCATGTATGATAGATTTTAAGATACTAGATATAAATGCTAAATAAACTTGCCAGTTCATTAGTAGATTGTTTTCTATATTGATTTTCTACTGCAGTTTCAGAAAAGAAGATTACAAAAGGAAAACATTTTGTACCAAAACTTACCAAATTAATGAAAATTGTTAAAATTGACTATAAAGGGCAATAACTCCTTAAGAGGTCAACTGACCATTTTGGTCATGTTGACTTATTTGAAGATCTTTCTTTGCTGAACATTATTGCTGTTTACAGTTTATCTCTATCTGTAATAATTTTCAAGATAATAACCAAAAACGGCAAAATTTCCTTAAAAATTACCAATTCAGGGGCAGCAACCCAACAACCAGTTGTCAAATTCATCTGAAAATTGAGGGCAGACAGATATTTACTTGATAAACAAATTAATCCCTGTAAGACTTGCTTTAAATGCTTTGGTTTCAGAGTTACAAGCCAAAATCTACATTTTACCACTATGTTCTATTTTTAGCCATGGCAGCCATCTTGGTTGGTTGGCTGGGTCACCGCACACATTTTTAAACTAAATACCCTAATAATGATTGTGGCTAAGTTTGGTTGAATTTGGTCCAGTAGTTTCAGAGGAGAAGATTTTGTAAAACTTCCAAAATTTACAAAAATTGGTAAAAATTACTTTAAAGGGCAATAACTCCTTAAGGGATCAACTGATCATTTTGATCATGTTGACTTATTTGAAGATCTTACTTTGCTGAACATTATTGCTGTTTACAGTTTATCTCTATCTGTAATAATTTTCAAGATAATAACCAAAACGGCAAAATTTCCTTAAAATTACCAATTCAGGGCAGCAACCCAACAACCAGTTGTCAATTCATCTGAAAATTTGAGGAAGATAGATATTTACTTGATAAACAAGTTAATCCCTGTAAGATTTGCTTTAAATGCTTTGGTTTCAGAGTTATAAGCCAAAATCTACATTTTACCCTTTGTTAAATTTTTAGCCATGGCAGCCATCTTGGTTGGTTGGCTGGGTCACCGCACACATTTTTAAAACTAAATACCCTAATAATGATTGTGGCTAAGTTTGGTTGAATTTGGTCCAGTAGTTTCAGAGGAGAAGATTTTGTAAAGTTTACAAAATTTACAAAAATTGGTAAAAATACTTTAAAGGGCAATAACTCCTTAAGGGGTCAACTGACCATTTTGATCATGTTGACTTATTTGTAGATCTTACTTTGCTGAACATTATTGCTGTTTACAGTTTATCTCTATCTATAATTATTTTCAAGATAATAACCGAAAACGGAAAAAAATCCTTAAAATTACTAATTGAGGGGCAGCAACCCAATAACCCATTGTCCGATTCATCTGAAAATTTCAGGGCAGATAGATCTTGACTTGATCAACAATTTTACCCCATGTCAGATTTGCTCTAAATGCTTTGGTTTCAGAGTTATAAGCCAAAATATACATTTTACCCCTATGTTCTATTTTTAGCCATGGCGGCCATCTTGGTTGGTTTGGCAGATCACCGGACACAGTTTTTAAACTAGATACCCCAATGATGATTGTGGCCAAGTTTGGTTAAATTTGGCCCAATAGTTTCAGAGGAGAAGATTTTTGTAAAAGTTAACGTCGACGGACGACGGATGCCAAGTGATGAGAAAAGCTCACTTGGCCATTCGGGCCAGGTGAGCTAAAAACACAACCTGGACATGTCTAGACGATTTAGAGAGTAAAGACACATACAATTGATGTCGAAAGTACCTGGTGACAGTCATTCAAGAAATATAAAATAAATATTGATAATAGTCTCCTCAGTTGCGGTCTCGTGTGCAAAGAGTGTAATATGTTGATATATAGATGGGTTTCTTTCGTTTTTTGTTGCTTTTGTTGTTATTTTTTTGGCTTAATTGGTTAATGTAAACCTCATTCATTCGGCGAGACTAATGTATTGATAATAGTCTCCTCATTTGCGGTCTCGTGTGGTAAGATTGTAATATGTTGATATTTAGATGGGTTTCTTTTGTCCTTTGTTTTTTTTTCTTTTGTTGTTATTTTTCTTGGCTTAATGGGTTAATATAAACCTCATTCATTCGGCGAGATTAAATGTTTATGAATTTGACTTTCCAGATACATACAATTGATGTCGAAAGTACCTGGTGACAGTCATTCAATAAAATATATGTCGTACTTACTAATATCGGTATCTTACATTTACATTACTACCACTTGGTCAACACTGCTACTGGTGAACTATGATCAACTCGAACCGTCAGCTTCTTAGTAAGTTCGTCGGTAAAATACATTTATACTAGAACACACCCGCGGGTCCGTGCCTGAATAAAAGTTCCTATGTCTTATTTTAGCAATTTTTAGTATTCGTATTGTCATCTGATAAATTCATGCTGATTGCATTGTGCTCAGTTTTCTCTGGTTTGAAAATCTTTTTGTTCGAACCCGTCTTGGTTTCTTACATGTTTTTATGATTTTTCATTTTCTATATTTAGAGGATGGCCAGACTTGGAAACTAGGTAGGCAATGCTGGTATTAAATCTGTACCGATACAGTGTGTTAAATGTCCTCCTTAACACCATAACCCATGGTGGTGCTCCTACTAAAGGAGGAAGATACATAACATACAAACATACTACAACTGGAAACTACATGTGACATATACTATGTGTATCTGTATCGGAATCGACCCGGAACTTGTTAATTACCGGTAATATTAATTATGTGGAAAACAAAAGGGCCTTGAATGATGTAATTTTTAATCTACACCATTGTCGTATATTGGTTATATATAAAGTTGAATTCTTTGATTCGTCGTGTTTACGTCATGCCGGCTTACAAATTGGACCTCGTTATTTTAGTATTATCACTGTGTATCATCGCCACCGGAAATTGGGTACTAACGAGGCGGAGAGAAATGGGAAAAAAAAGTAAACAAGGTAAGAATTCATTCAATTTAAAGCATTTCTACTGATTTGACGAGGGAACCGCTTAAGAAATGATTTTCTGATATATAATTCTTTTAATTATTAGGCCAAATAGTACAAAATTATGACAAGAATTTGTGTTATACTCCAAAACTTGCCACTTAGTACCCGAAAATTTCGAGGTCGATCGTCCTCTGTCGCCCCATTGGCAAGATATTCAACTGTTTTTCATTATTTTTCCAGACACGTTTTTAGATTATGATAATGTGACATCATATTTACTGAGATTTGTTGTCATATAGATGTTTTTTAAACAATATTGATTAAAACATTGTTTATTTATTGTACGGCGAATTGCAAAATAACAACTTTTGTCTGTACGGCGTCTTGCAATATATTGTAATTTAAAGATGAAATTAATCACTGTTTAGATAATATCAAGTGACGATATGTTGTTCATATCAAAGCTTTACCGGCTTCCAAATATACAAAATTGACTACATATCAAATATTATAAAATATATGCCGTTAATTTCCTTCAGAAGTCGTCGTTGCGTACCTCTATTCGACTTTGCGTTTTTAAAGACAAAAGGTTTTTCAACCATATTAACCTAAATACATTCATATATCGTTATACAACTAATGACTGTTGTCTTATTTGTTGTCAGGGTGAAATTTTGTAAGTTCAATAAAAACCTGACCATTCATCTTTCCTTGGTGCTGGAAAGAATTTTTTTTTAATATAAACAGAAGAGATGTGGTACGATTGCAAATAAGATAACTATTCACCAGGGTCAAATAAAGAGTATGTAAACAATTATATGCTATGGTACGGCCTTCAACAACGAAACCTCGTACCTTATAGTCGGCTATAAAAAGCTCCGACATGAAAAATGTGGAAGGATTCAACAAGAAAACTAACGGACTAACTCATATCAAAACAATGTACGAAAAACAACAAATATGATAGAAATGAACCAACGACAACCACCGAACTACAGGCTCGTGACTTCGGACAGACACTTTAAGAATGTGCTGGGTTAAATACATTGTTTATATTTTTAATTTCTGAAACGAATAATTTGTTAAAAGAAAAGTGAAGAAAATACCTTTTTTTCATTGAAAATTATATAGGAGAAATAAATCATGAATTGTGTTTCGAATTAATTTTCTTGTTTCTTATCGAAAATAAGATTGTATTTTTTTTTTTTTTCAGTTTAAGTAAATTCAAACAATCTTTTATTTACAGGAAAAATAATAAAAGACTGAAAATAATAAAAGACTGTTGCTAAGGCTGTTTGGCCTAAACTTAAAGGAGTAGATGGAGGGTAGTGAGAAGGAGTGTATTCGTCCGAATTCTCATATTGTAGTACATTTTCATGATTACTATGTATAATATTTCTCAGTAAATTTTAATGTGATATTGTGCCAATTAAAATTATATAATTAATACAAATAAGACTTGCATTTGCTTTAAAGGATATACATGTAGCAGCACTGATTATTTGTTTTCAAACACACCTTCTCTGTTTTGAAACTTATAAATGTATGGATCTCGGCCTATATAATATAAATGTGAATTCATAGTGTATCAAAATCAACAATTAGCCCTATTTTTGTGTGTGTGTAAATAATCTAATCTTTAGATAGATGCTAAAATTAAAATCGTTTTTCTTTAAATAAGTGCAACTAAAGCATGCCTGAATGTAAAAAGATGGACCCGACTTATTCTTTCACAATAAGAATTTACCGATTTCGGTATTTTAACAAAACATTTTTTCGAGGGCAAATAAATAAAAGAACGCTATCAAATCAACATTTAAATTTTCGTGGATTTTCCAAAAGAATTTATGAGTATGCATCATCAGGAATTTAAAATATTTCAACCTGTCCTTATGAGATGTTATTTGATTATATTTCTTTAACTTGCAAGTCGAAGATGCTAGCTTTTGTGTATTGTATTAATAAGTATATAGCATTAAAATGGCAACCAAAAAACTTCATACAAGGTCATCTTTATTCTCAAGTAGAAAGTTTATATAAATAGTTTATGTTGTAGCCACAGCGGATTTGTATCCCTTGTATCGGATTCTTCTTTATTCTTTCCAAAATGATTAATATAAGGTTAATATTTTAAAAATTCAAACAGTGTTAGCAACCGAGCTTGTTCATTTCTTAGAAAATTAATGTTCTTTATTCTAATATATTGGATGTATCTGCCTTTTACAAATAAGACAATAACATTAATTGAATAAGGAGACGTGGAATGATTTTCAATGACAGGACTATCCAACAAAGTCCAAATGAAATGGATTTGACCAACTATTGGTCATTATACACTTCACAATGAACAAAACCCATATACCGTATCAAAATTGCCTGATTTATGACAAAATCATGAACAAATGTCAGACAGCAACCTACGACAGCCTCTATATTACGTTGTTCCTGACCAGTGACAGACACATATAACGTCAGGGGCAGAAAAACAGGTCAGTGAAACAGTGACATGCCTTTCCGAAAGTTGCAACATTTGCCAACTTTTGTATATGCCGTATTCATATTGTATACATCGGGTATGTAAAAGATGATATAGGACTGTGTTCAAGCCTTATATTGTGTATGCATCTTAAATGCTGTCAAGCGAATTGTATTTTGATTTTTTATCAAATGCATAATTAGATATTTGAACTAAATACTTTAATTTCTTTAAAAGGATGGCTAATAAATATTTAAAAATTAGCAAGTTGCCATACAGTTGAAAACAAGTTGCCATACAGTAAATTTGTCAACACGAGCAAGTTGCCGTACCCTAGACTTTATTTTTTATTGTCTATATTCTTTAAAAAACAACTTTTTGACAACAAATTTCAGTAAATATGATGCCACACTATAATAATCTAAAAGTGTGTCTGGAAAAATAATGAAAAACAGTTGAATATCTTGCCAATGTGACGACAGAGGACGATCGACCTCGAAATTTTCGGGTACTAAGTGGCAAGTTTTGGAGTAGAACACAAAATCTTTTCATAATTTTGTACTTATCGGCCTAATAATTTAAAGAATTATATATCAGAAAATCATTTCTTAAGCAGTACCCTCGTCAAATCAGTAGAAATGCTTTAAATTGAATGAATTCTTACCTTGTTTACTTTTTTTTCCCATTTCTCTCCGCTTCGTTAGTACCCAATTTCCGGTGGCGATGATACACAGTGATTATAGATTACAACAACTGGGTCGACAACGATCCCGGTGAACTTTTTACCTTTAAGGGTACTGTTAGCTCCTAATCAAATACATCAGTATCATACATTTATATTCTACTAATTACGCTTCGAGGATGTAACTATAGCATTCATTTCCCGATGTACAACGAGGCATCTCATTTAAAAGAGGTCAAAATCCTTGACCTATGGGTATGACGTAGCTATACCTAGCTATAAATACTGCGGCTATTACCTGTGCCAATCATATTATTTTTCGAGCAGCGAGGTGTCTAACTCGTTATAATTTGTGACGACGTCCAGAATTTTAAGATTTTGTAAAACTGAGAACGTTGTTCCAGTAAAAAATGTTTTATAAACATTACTTATCTTGAGAACTTAATATCCAAGTTCGTTAAATACAACGTATTTTATCGTTGTTCTATTTTCTAAAAATACACGTGTGCTGTAGTGTGAATCACACAGCTGCTTATCACGTAATCAATGGTGGACCGAACGTGTTCACTTTTTAATTAATTTTCGTCTAAATAAATTGATACATTATTGTAGTTATTTTAACACGAAAGAATCTCTATACAGAAGTATATGAGTAGAATATCTTTCTTGATTTTCAAGGTAAGTGCAAAATGTACGAAGGTGTACTCGTATATTCTTGCTATAATGTACCCACGTAGTAACGTACAATTTATAGAAAATATAGCAAATATATTGAGATTTTATTATCACAAAATGTTGTGATTAAAATACATTTTTTATTCCAATATAAGAAATTGTAATGTAGTGCATTGGAATATGCTAGACTACTTGTCGATATACACCTGTATGTGTGTTACTATAAATAGACAAAGTTAATGATAATACGGAAGGCATTATGTGCCACTTCCAATCTAAGGTATCTGAAAACCTTTGCTAAAGATATAATGTTATATCAAATAATGTTCAAATAGCTAATTTTTAAAAGCTTATTTGTCTAAAGCAATTAATGAGCCTAGAGACTTTTATAAGTCCTTGGTGTGTCATAAATGTGACAACAGTTCCGAATGAACTTACAATATTGTTGAAACTATCAAGAATATGTACAGAATATGTATATCTGTAATATACAAAGCCATTTAAGGCTTCAAAATAAGCTCTTAGTGAGTGTTACAGTTGAAACATTTACAGAAATAATATTATGTGATTGATATTGAATATCTGAATATTGAGAGGCCAGTGGAATATCGCGGCAAACATGACCAGAAATAGGTCGAAGGGGGAACATTAGCATTTAATGAATAGTTCCTTGTAGAGCATTTAACATGCCACTAACAAACAATTGATTAGGTAGAAACATACTGTAGAAAATAATAGTAAAACAATTATTATTGTTTGAAAAAATCTGCAACAATGCAGTTTTTAAAAATGCAAACTTTTGTTGCATAATTCTGTACATGAAATTAATCTCATGTCTTTACTATGATTAAGATAAACAAACAATATCCTGCAAGATTCTATATCTTTATCTTGGCAAAAAATAAAGCAGAGGAGCATTGCTCATTGTAAACTTAAGTTCTTTGCTTTTGAAAAAGAATAAGTACAATATGATAATAATAATGTTGTAAATTGTGAGGAGTGTGATGCCAATATATCAAAACATACTAGTTGATACCAAATATTAAAAAAGAAAGATCAAAGGATCTTCTGAAAAATTAATATGACTGACATGCTTTGGTCAGATGTAAATTCCTTTTTTCGAGGATAATTTTTATGATGTTTGACACAACATGCATAGTGTTACCGACCATGCAAGGGCTGTTTATGTCAGTCAAGGTCGTTAAAAACTTCCATATATATGCATAAAGTGGAAGGAAATAAAAATAATTTCCATTGGATGGTTTTATCATTGCCTTGAAATTCATCAATGTAGATTTCAGATTATGAATAAAATTATTTGACACTTGTAAAATGATACATTCATGTCCAGATATTCTCATATAGTTGACATAAGACTATAGAGTGTTTCAGTCTTATATATTGGCATTGTTATTACATTAATTATGAATATAACAAACAAAGCCTTAGAATAGATAAACAGTTACTCTTTTCTGAAGAAATAGTTCAAAGTTATTGTTCTCATTAATCAGAACACAATTGTAGATCCTGATCTTGCTGTCTACAAGGTATCAGTAATAGTAAACAACTTTTTACTGTAAAATATAGTTTGAGATACAACTATAAACATTATTTAGATTCTGCCAAGAAAGGAAGATTCTTTCCAAAAGTCCCTATTTTGACTTACAGAAAATATTGTATCAATGTGCTTATTTTGATAAGACAAATTGTGCTTTACAATCTCAGTAATGATACTAGATATAATAAGCTATAATATATTTATTAAATTGCAAATGGTAGCAGCAATGAATGTTAAAGATCTATACAAAACAGGAAGATTTTTCTCTCAACGTGCAAATTTTGCTTTGATGTTGGACATGAAATATCTGACATATTTTCCTTTTTAAAAAAGGAATACTATAATGTACATTGGATATGTGCATCACTAATCTTTATGTGACTAAGTATTGCCTTGTTATAGGCTAAGTCATATCTCTGTAAAAATATTAGATAAATCATGTATACATAATATTGAAAGCTTCAGAAGGCTATTGAAAATCTGTATCTGGCTGTGTTTGCATCGTTATTTAAACTACTGTCTCCCGAATTTGTCTTCAAATTCTTGTTTTTGCATACACATCTGAACTACAGTGAGTGTCATGTTAGAAGAGTACAAAAAAGAAGGGCTAAAGAATTAAACACTATCAAATATTTAAGAAAAGTGTTGCCGAATAATATGTCAGTAGATATTCAGATATACAATTAATGGTTTGTAAGCAAGTATCAGGCAATTGGTATTTTGAAAATTCAAAATTTTTTTATTTAGATATAGGAAGATGTGGTATGAGTGTTATGCTCTTTATATAGTTAATTTGTCTTGAATGTATAGAATAAGTTATTATTCTTGAAAATAGTGAAATTCAGACTACAAAATATATTGAGAGAAATAGATATTTTGTTGTATATTTATTTTCAAATTTACTTAAAATGTTTTTGAAACTATTTATTTTTATACCTTGACTAACAATATTGGTACTTTACCTTAATATTTAGATTATATTTATTATTAAGTCAGAAAGATTAGTTAGATTGACTATTATCTTAGTCTCCAGTATATTCTGGACTGATTCAGCAAATTCTGATATGCTCTCTGTTAGTTGTTCAGGGAACTACTTGTTTGTGCCAACACTTTGAATATGCTATAGTGACATCCTCGAAGAGCTAAGGAGCGTAATTAGTAGAATGGACTCCCATCCAAGTATAACTTGGAATATGAAGGATGAGAGTCATTCTAGTAATGGAGCCTGAGGCTAAAGAGGATGTAACAATTTACCCACCCAGTTTGGAGGGTACTGTTTGCCCATCCCAATTGTTTTAGATGCACAAACAAACTTTGAATCATGATTGGCACAGGTAATAGCCGCAGTATTTATAACTAGGTATAGCTACGTCATACCCATAGGTCAAGTATTTTGACCTCTTTAAATGAGATGCCTCGTTGTACATCGGGAAATGAATGCTATAGTTTCATCCTCTTGAGCCTTAGGCTCCATTACTAGAATGACTCTCATCCTTCATAATCCAAGTTATACTTGTTATACTTGGATGAGAGTCCATTACTTCCACTGAGTAGCCACCGCTGTAGTTAAACTATTAACATCTGATGGAACCGTCACCTCAGTAACAAGTAGATCGGTATTGAATATTTATACTACTATCAATGAGTCTACGAGTCAACATCGCTACAGATGAACTATCAAACCTTAGGATCCAGCAAGATCCATAACATGTACATCGGTACTTAAATTTATATGACTACCACTTGGTCGACACCGCTGCTTGTAATTATTAGCTTCAAAGGGTATCGTCAGCTCAGTAGTGAGTACATTGGTATTGACTCGATTTAAATTTCAAAAGATTCTCATAGGTTCCAAACTTACGTTTCATTAGTTAGAGTTTTTGTACTACATTTCAGGCGATTTTTACTTAAGACTTATGTGCTTGTTTTGTTTGGGTTCTTTGAGTTTTGAGTTCCCAGACGATTTATATACATGCATTTGGTTCCCCAAACTTTGATGTCTAGGTTAACTAAATGATGTTATTCCAGAAGCATGTGTTGTGCACATTGATATTATTACCATACGTTTTTAGATGATATATAGTTAATAGGGGACTTATGCATGTTCCTTATGATTCTCTGTTGAAATTGGTTTAATGTTTTCCATAGAGAATGTATCTATTCACAGCTCTGTCGTGTAATGAGGAGCACCTTCTAACTGGCTTAACTTTCTGGAAATGTTCAAGTTGTGAAAGTATATTTGAACATTCGATTATGATATTTCACCTATTTTGATATATAAAGTGCCTAGAAAATCAACCTAAAATGTTAGAGTAGATCTGATTCTTTACTTGCTCCCCGAGCGGGACTGGGACCTGTACTTTTCACTTCTAACTTCTACGACAACACCGCCTAGCATTGCGCAGACGCCTTATCTCCTCCTCTAACTATAGATGATTAAACCAGCTTTCGTTTCCAGAGGTGTTACTATATATGTAGGACTCAGAGGTGCGATGGGGACGCTGAAGTGCGATGGTCACGCTGAAATGCGATGGTCTTCGCCGAAGTGCGATGGTCTGTTGAACAGTTCGCTGAAGTGCGATGGTCTATATATGTCCTTAGTTATAGTTTCATACTAAATGAGAGCTCGTTCTCTTTAAGTTTGCTGCATGAGGACATTATTCTGCGTTAACAGTTTTTCTGTACTTTGTTCCTCTCATCTGAAATATATATGTTATATAGTAATCTCAGCTCTCAGCTCTCATGAGTTCTACGTTTACCGTAATACTTAGACGGAGAGTCTGTCTGCGGACCCGTATGTAGTTAGAGATTTCCAAGCACCATCGTACGTAAAAAAAACAAAACTTCTGTAAATTACGAAAAAGGATTTGCTACAGAGAGGCTAAATTTATCCTGTTTACTAATTTTTTCACTTCACCGGTAGTATTAAGAATGTATTTACTTGTATTCATGTTGGATATACAAAACCATTCCATATTTTCTCTAGTTGCAGTAAAAACCACATACGGTGATAAGTTAATTAGGCAATTATTATATTGCGTTTTAAAACAGCTATCACATTTTCAGTCATTGAAATAAGCACTGGTTTTAATGGACAGAAAATCTTTGCATGTAGCGGCTAGAACGATTGTATGAATGTTGACTTCTTTTTGTTTGTCCAAAGTAAACTACACGTTACAATTTGACTGGAAATATTCACGATGATTTACTTAAAAAACAAGAAAGCTGCTTTAAGCAAACATATTTACTTCACCATAGACATGTGAACATGAAAAACACTAAAAATACTATAGTTTATGTAACCCATCGCACTTTAGCGTAAGCAGCATCGTACTTCGGCGTAGTTATCAACAAGATAGCATAACAATGCCACCATCGCACTTCAGCGTGATCAAAAATGCACTTAAGCGTCTAACCATCGCACATCAGCGTGACCATCGTATGGAAGCGCATATGGTACACCCCTTGTAAAGTTATTTTGTTGCAAATAAGTCGGAATTATTAGTTATGTTGTGTGTTATAAGCTGGAATCAAATCATCATGAGGAGTCAACTTGTCGGTATGATAAAGAAAAAATTGCATTACAATGTCGATTTGCTAGAATAAATATAATGACAAAGTAATAAGAAGTCGACATGTTGAATTCAACTTGTTAACTGATAATGTCGACAACTTGCTTATTTGATGATGAGGTAAAACCATGTGACCATTTTGGAAAAACATAGGTCTATTTTTAAATCGATGTCCATATCAGTCGATTTTTTAAATGCTTCGGGTGTTTGAAGCTATCCATTGAGTTCAAGTTCAAATTAAAGTTCGAGTTGATGTTCAGAGCTATTTGGTATGAAAAGGGGATACGGCAGTCACATATCAGAAAAAAGTTCTGAAAAAATAACAATATTTCGGTCATAAGGGGGATATACCCACACCACTTAGTCTGGCCGTTTATTTTCCTTTGTTTTCAAACGGAAGCAGTATCATAATGATAATTAATTCATGGATTACACGGAACCCTATGTTTCACACGAGATTGCTGCTGTCAGTGAAAAATTGTAATGTTGACTTTAAAAAGTTCATTTTTCTGTAACAAACAAAATTTTAATAATAATTTTTCTCTAGCTGCTTTATCTTGATCTAGAAGATTAACACCTATACAATTCATGGAGGTTTGTTTACTTGTCAGGATAAAACAGTTTTATTTACTGCAAAAAAACCTGTCCTGTTCCTAGCTACATGTAGTATCTATGTAGAATCGCAGTGAATTATATACAAAGGAAGCGAACGGGAAGGGATCCGCTAGCTTAATAAAAATACGAAAATGAACAAAACCTTTAACGCACTGATAGTCAGACCTGCCAACTATCCCGATTTATGGTGATATCCCCCATGAAAGGTGTTGACCTGAATTTTTAAATTCTTTATTATATAAACTGAACACCTCAAAACAGGCATTCACATGAGAAGGAAGGGTATTTTAGCACAAACATGCTCATTCAAACAATAAAGTATTATAATAAAAACACTTATGACAATATAAGAGGAGCATTATGTCCTCTTGCGCTTAAAATCCCCCATGGAGATTTTGAAAAGTTGGCAGGTATGGATAGTAAGCTATGAAGAATCCGAAAGGACATATAAAACAACTTAAACGAGAAACCTAACGATCAAAATGACGAAGACGCCAACGCCACTACTAAATAAAGTAAGGAGATGTGGTGGTGGTGATTGCCAATGAGACAACTAGCCGTCAGAGTTTAAATAAAGAGGATGTCAGCAATTATAGGCAGCCGTATGGCCTTCAACAAATCGTATAGTCGGCTATAAAAGCAACCACGTGGAAAAGTGAAACAGTTCAATCGAGAAATGTAACGGCCTTATTTATAACAAAACAATTTACGAAAAAGAAATATGAAACACATGAACCAACGAAGACCATTAAACTACAGGCTTTTGACTTGGGACAGGCATATGCAGAATTTGGCGGAGTTGAACATGTCTGTGAGCGCTCAACCCTAACCCTTACATGGGACCGCCGTGTAACAGCACAACAAAAACTATAAAATCAGTTGCAGCTGGCTTACTCAATAAATCGGTATTACTGGCCAATATAAATTCATCAAAATCCGGCGTAGATCTTGATGCTCCGGTAGAGAAAGCTGATCCTGCACAACGTGAGTCACCTCTCGTGTTATTCGTGAAATTACAAACCCAGTTATTTGGTCTAATGTGGTAGGTCATCCTCGAGGAAAAGAGGACGGAATTGTGGTTTCGAAAATTGGAACATATATTATCCGTCGTTTCCCTGTAACTTGAGTGAGAGTTGATTAAAAGTGTTTCATTTGTTGACAATAAAGTTCAAGTCATTTGATTAATGTCACGGAAATCAGAAACAACAAACCTTTATTTCGTCGTCGGAAATGGCGTCGGCGTCTTCGTCATTTAGATCGTTACGTTTCTCGGGGTTTTTTTTACATTTGTCATTTCGGGATCTTTCATAGCTTACCATGCGGTGAGGGTTTTGCTCGTTGTTGAAGATCATACAGTGACATAGAGTTGTTAACTTCTCCGTGATTTGCCACGGTATGTGGTGGAGAGATGTCATATTTGCTATAATACCACATCTTCTTATTTTTTTTTTTTTGCAGTTAATAAAACTTTTTTGTCCTGATAAATGTGTAACTCTCCATGAATTGTTATAAAATTTGTATAGAAGTTAATTTTTTAGATCAAGATAAAGAATCTACAGAAAAAAACTATTTTTAAAATCTTGTATGTTACAGAGATATAAACTTTTTACAGTCAACATTACAATTTTACACAGACATCAGCAATCTAAGGCGAGACAGAGGGTTCCGTGGAATCCTTATTGAATTTATTATAATACTGATTCCATTGGAGAAATGTATTTTTCCGCATTTCGGAGTATAGCGGGAAAATGTTGTCTAAAAGGAACGTTTTTTAAGAACGGTATGTTATGGCGTTTTTTTTTCATACGACCGCAAAAATTAAAAAATGTTTGGTCGTATATTGGTATCACGTTGTCGTCGTCGTCTGCGTCGTCGTCGTCAGCGTCGTCCAAAGACAGGTGGTTTCCGGATAATAACTTTAGTATAAGTAAAAAGAAATCAATAAAATTTTAATACAAGGTTTATAACCACTAAAGAAAGGTTGGGATTGATTTAGGGGGTTATTGTCTCAACTGTTTTGGAATTAGGGGCCCAGATAAGCATTTTTGTAGTTTCCAGACAATAACTTGTGTAAAAGTGTATGAATCTCTTTGAAAGTTTCCATACAACAAAAGGATGGTTAGGATTTACTATGGGGGTTATGGCTCAAACCATTTAGGTATTAGAGGCAAAAAGGGGAAAACAAGGTTTTTTCTGGTTAAAGGACAATTAAGACAATTTAAAAGCAGTCTATGGGAGGTAATCCAATCCCTATTTAAAACAACAATATTTGATTACCTCACCTACACTGCTTGTAAATTATGTATTAAGAAATGATGATTGTCTTGAGGTGATTAGCTGTCAATTTATTTTTAAAAGTTAAGTACTATTAATCAATATTAATTTTAGCCATAACTATATATGTCATTTTATATTTTAAGACTTGTATGATGTATTTAAATGGGTAATTATGGTTGCAAATTTTATTAAAATTGAATTAAGATTATGACTATATCTTGAGGGAATGATTTTTTGCAAAAAGGGAAAAGGGAGGTGAAAAAAAATGGGAAAGGGGTGAATAAGAATTTGTGGGGGGACTATTTTTTCTCATTTCAGATTTCAGAAATTAAAAAGAAAATTTCTTCAAATATTTTTTGGGGATTAATATTCAACAGGATAGTGTATTGCACAAAAGAAAAAAACGGGGTCAATTTTATTTAGGGGGAAGGAGTCAATTTACAACAGCATAGTGTATTGCACAAAAGCAAAAAATTGAATATATATTCAAATCATATAACCAATTTTAAGTTCTTTGACTACAGTTATTCTGTGGCAGAAACCTATTATGTGTCAAATATTTAATTACAATCATAATTCAAACCTGTATCAAGCGTGAATATTGTGTCCATTTTGGTCCCAATTTTCAGGGTTGGACATCTGCGGTCGTATCCAGCTGCGCTCAGCGAAGCAATTTATACTATGTGTAGTTCTGAACATGGTTACGTGGACCAATCATTTGGATTGTGTCAATAAGTATTCTTATGTTAAGGTGAAAGCGGGTTTTAACATTCTTTTTGTTTGAAAATCATTCTAGCCGCAGACGTTCAACACTATACTTCAATATTTTATAATATTTGATATTATATATTATTTTGTTTTTGATGAAGTTCGACATCAATGTCCTGAGGCGTGCCTTTCACTTGCTCCGTTAGTAATCTTTATTGCAAAATTACACCCATAAGGGTCAAGCAATACAATCAAACAATTATATACAATACAATGCAATACAATACAATGTAAAACAATACAATATATAGAATGATAGAACATATTTTAAGAGTTCAATTATAAATTTATGTAAAAAAAACACCATCATAAGCTTGTCTCACATGAGTCTGTCCCCCTCAGTTCTAAAGACTGCTTAATGAAGACTCCAATATGACAAACAAGTTCAGGAATTAACGGGGTTTAGAATGTGTTTTAGTTTATTAAATGCATCAAGATGTTGAAACAATGGTACATAGTCTTTTAGATAAGCAAAAACATTAGAACGCAATGTTATGTTTATGTCACAATACAGAAAGAAATAAAATTCGTCATCTAGCATTTCACATTTTTTACATAATCTTTGTGCTCTTGGAATGTTTCTGTACCTTCCCAATTCAATGCCTAGGGAATGATCACTAAGTCTAAATTTTGAGATTTACTGCCTATGTATAAAATTATTGCAATTTAACTGACAATTATTTTTTTTATTTTCCATAAAGACAATGATGAGAGGAATCCATTTTTGAAAGTTTATTTAAAGTAGTGTTTTTCATATTCCTCTGAAACACACTTTTTAATGTTACATTTTAACACGTTTTTTTATTGTTTATAAGGTACATTAATATAGAGTAATTTTCTGAGTTTATTTTCATATCTTTAAAAATTTTATCTGCAAATGAGTACCAAGAATAAATTCCTGCGGAACGTAAATTTATGTTTGTTTGTAGAGATTCCTTAACCAGGGGATTAATATCAAAAATACATGAGTGTTTGAGTTTTTATATAAGAGTCCAAAGTAAATCTACCTAATTCTGATCTAGCACCTATGTTAATGGCTGTCTTTTTCAGTCCACTAATAATGCTTTACAAACTTTAGAATTAACCTTCTCAAAGGGATATTTTTCTGCTAAAGCAAGAGTATCACAAAAAGTATTATTTACAGCAGCTCTATTAGATGCCATAAAAGCTGACTGAAAATTATCCATATACCAAATTTCAGAGTTGTATGTCAAAATAGGTCTTATAAGAGTATCAAATAATTTACATGACAAATTAGTGGGGGGAAAAAATTAAAATAGTCTGCACGGCTAAATGCATTGCTTTGTGTTTGTTATTATTGTAGTGTATGTAAGATCTAAGGAAAATAAACAGCCGGACTAAGTGATGTGGGTATATCTCCCTTATGTCCGAAATATTGTTATTTTTTTTTTAGTACTTTTTTTCTATTATTTGACTGCCGTTCCCCCTTTTTATAACAAATAACTCTGAACATCAACTCGAACTTTAATATGAACTTGAACTCAATGGATAGCTTCAAACACCCGAAGCACATTAAAAAATCGACTGATATGGACATCGATCTAAAAATAGACCTATGTTTTTTCCAAAATGGTCACGTGGTTTTACCTCATCATCAAATAAGCAAGTTGTCGACTTAATCAGTTAACAAGTTGAATTCAACATGTCGACTTCTTATTACTTTGTCATTACATTTATTCTAGCAAGTCGGCATTGTAATGCAATTTTTTCTTCATCATTCCGACAAGTTGACTCCACATGATGATTTGATTCCAGCTTATTACACACAACATAACTAATAATTCCGACTTATTTGCAACAAAATAACTTTACAAGGGGTGTACCATATGCGCTTCCATACCATCGCGATTCAGAGTCCTACATATATATATCTTGCATGCATCAAGGTTAATTTCATTTAAAGTTAACAAACACCGAAATCAGACTTAACTATTTATTGCATCTGAAAATTATGGAAGCGCATATGGTACACCCTTGTAAAGTTATTTTGTTGCAAATAAGTCGGAATTATTAGTTATGTTGTGTGTTATAAGCTGGAATCAAATCATCATGAGGAGGCAACTTGCCGGAATGATAAAGAAAAATTGCATTACAATGTCGACTTGCTAGAATAAATATAATGACAAAGTAATAAGAAGTCGACATGTTGAATTCAACTTGTTAACTGATTAAGTCGACAACTTGCTTATTTGATGATGAGGTAAAACCACGTGACCATTTTGGAAAAACATAGGTCTATTTTAAATCGATGTCCATATCAGTCGTTTTTAATGTGCTTCGGTGTTTGAAGCTATCCATTGAGTTCAAGTTCAAATTAAAGTTCGAGTTGATGTTCAGAGCTATTTGGTATGAAAAGGGATACGGCAGTCTCATAACAGAAAAAGTTCTGAAAAATAACAATATTTCGGTCATAAGGGGATATACCCACACCACCGGCCGTTTATTTTCCTTAGTTTTCAAACGGAAGCAGTATCATAATGATAATAAATTCGTGGATCTAGAAGATAAACACCTATACAAGTTTCATAACAATTCATGGAGGTTTGTTTACTTGTCAGGATAAAACAGTTTTATTTACTGCATAAAACCTGTCCTGTTCCTAGCTACATGTAGTATCTATGTAGAATCGCAGTGAATTATATACAAAGGAAGCAAACGGGAAGGGATCCGCTAGCTAAATAAAATAAGAAAATGAACAAAACCTTTAACGCACTGATAGACAATCATAGTAAGCTATGAAGAATCCGAAATGAAATATAAAACAACTTAAACGAGAAACCTAACGATCAAAATGACGAAGACGCCAACGTCACTAATAAATAAAGTAAGGAGATGTGGTGGTGGTGATTGCCAATGAGACAACTAGCCGCCAGAGTTTAAATAAAGAGGATGTCAGCACTCGGTATTACTGCCCAATATAAATTCATCAAAATCCGGCGTAGATCTCGATGCTCCGGTAGAGTAAGCTGATCCTGCACAACGTGAGTCACCTCTCGTGTTATTCGTGAAATTACAAACCCAGTTATTTGGTCTAATGTGGTAGGTCATCCTCGAGGAAAAGAGGACGGAATTCTGGTTACAAAAATTGAAACATATATTATCCGTCGTTTCCCTGTAACTTGAGTGATAGTTGATTAAAAGTGTTTCATTTGTTGACAATGAAATTCAAGTCATTTGATTAATGTCACGGAAATGAGAAACAACAAACCTTTATTTCGTCGTCGGAAATGGCGTCGGCGTCTTCGTCATTTAGATCGTTACGTTTCTCGTTTTTTTTTTACATTTGTCATTTCGGGATCTTTCATAGCTTACCATGCGGTGAGGGTTTTGCTCGTTGTTGAAGACCATACAGTGACATAGAGTTGTTAACTTCTCCGTGATTTGCCACGGTATGTGGTGGAGAGATGTCATATTTGCTATAATACAACATCTTTTTTTTTTTTTTTGCAGTTAATAAAACTTTTTTGTCCTGATAAATGTGTAACTCTCCATGAATTGTTATAAAACTTGTATAGAAGTTAATCTTTTAGATCAAGATAAAGAATCTACAGAAAAAAACTATTTTTCAAATCTTGTATGTTACAGAGGTATAAAATTTTACAGTCAACATTACAATTTTACACAGACATCAGCAATCGAAGGCGAGACAGAGGGTTCCGTGGAATCCTTACCGAATTTATTATAATACTGATTCCATTGAGAAATGTATTTTCCGCATTTCGGAGTATAGCGGGAAAATGTTGTCTAAAAGGAACGTTTTTAAGAACGGTATGTTTTGGCGTTTTTTTTTTTTTATACGACCGCAAAATTAAAAATCTTTTGGTCGTATATTGGTATCACGTTGTCCGAAGACAGATGGTTTCCGTATTATAATTTTAGTATAAGTAAATAGAAATCAATAAAATTTTAACACCCTGTTTATAGCCACTAAAGAAAGGTTGGGATTGAATTTGGGGTTATTCTCTCAACTGTTTTGGAATTAGGGCCCAAATAAGCATTTTGGTAGTTTCAGACATTAACTTGTGTTAAAGTGTATGAATCTCTGAAATTATACCACAAGTTTTCATACAACAAGGGATGGTTAGGATTGACTATGGGGTTATGGCTCAAACCATTTAGGAATAGGAGACAAAAAGGGGAAACAAGGTTTTTCTGGTTAAAGGACAATTAAGACAATTTAAAAGCAGTCTGAGGGAGGTAATCCAATCCCAATTTAAAACAACAATATTTGCTTACCTCCTTACACTGCTTGTAAATTATGTATTAAGAAATGGTGACTGTCTTGAGGTGATTAGCTGTCAATTTATTTTTAAAAGTTAAGTACGATTAATTAATATCAATTTTAGCCATAACTATGTATGTCATTTTATATTTTAAGACTTGTATGATGTATTTAAAAGGGTAGTTATTGTTGCAAACTTTATTAAAATTTGAATTAAGATTATGACTATATCTTAAGGGAATGATTTTTCTTGGAATAAGGGAAAGGGGAGGTGAAAAAAAATGGGAAAAGGGGAATAAGAATTTGTGGGGGACTATTTTTCTCATTTCAGATTTCAGAAATTAAAAGAAAATTTCTTCAAATATTTTTTTGGAAGATTAATATTCAGCAGGATAGTGTATTGCACAAAAGCAAAAAAAAAACGGGGTCAATTTTATTTAGGGGAGGGGTCAATTTGCAACAGCATAGTGTATTGCACAAACGCAAAAATTGAATATATATTCAAATCATATAACCAATTTTAAGTTCTTTGACTACAGTTATTCTGTGGCAGAAACCTATTATGTGTCAAATATTTAATTACAATCCAAATTCAAACCTGTATCAAGCGTAAATATTGTTTGGACATCTCCGGTCGTATCCAGCTGAGCTCAGCGAAGCAATTTATATTAAGTGTAATTCTGAACATGGTTACGTGGACCAATCATTTGGATTGTGTCAATAAGTATTCTTATGTTAATGAGGTGAAAGCGGGTTTTAACTTTCTTTTGTTTGAAAATCATTCTAGCCGCAGACGTTCAACACTAAACTTCAATATTTTATAATATTTGATATTTATATATTATTTTGTTTTGATGAAGTTCGGCATCAATGTCCTGAGGCGTGCCTTGCACTTGCTCCGTTAGTAATCTTTATTGCAAAATTACACCCATAAGGGTCAAGCAATACAATCAAACAATTATATACAATACAATGCAATACAATACAATGTAATACAATACAATATATAGAATAATAGAACATATTTTAAGAGTTCAATTATAAATTTATGTAAAATACACCATCATAAGCTTGTCTGACATGGGTCTGACCCCCTCAGTTCTAAAGACTGCTTAATGAAGACTCCAATATGACAAATAAGTTCAGGAACGGGGTTTAAAATGTGTTTTAGTTTATTAAATGCATCAAGATGTTGAAATAATGGTACATATAAAAAAGATGTGGTATGAATGCCAATGAGACAACTCTCCACAAGAGACCAAATGACACAGAAATTAACAACTATAGGTCACCGTACGACCTTCACGATGAGCAAAGCCTATACTGCACAGTCAGCTATAAAAGGCCCTGAAATGACAATGTAAAACTATTCAAACGAGAAAACTAACGGCCTAATTTATGTACATAGTCTTTTAGATAAGCAAACAAATTAGAACGCAATGATATGTTTATGTCACAATACAAAAATAATAAAATTCGTCATCTAGGACTCCACATTTTTACATAATCTTTGTGCTCTTGGAATGTTTCTGTACCTTCCCAATTCAATGCCTAGGAATGATCACTAAGTCTTAATTTTGAGGTTAACTACCTATGTATAAAATTATTGTAATTTAAACATTCCCAAACTGATAATTATTTTTTGAATTTTCCATAAAGACAAAGTTTAGATGAGGAATCCATTTTGGAGGTTTATTTAAAGTAGTTTTTCATATTCCTCTGAAACACACTTTTAATGTGATATTTTAACACGTTTTATGGTTGTTTAAAAGGTATATTAATATTAGAGTAATTTTCTGAGTTTATTTTCATATCTTTAAAATTTTATCTGCAAATGAGTACCAAGAATAAATTCCTGCGGAATGTAAATTTATGTATGTTTGCAGAGATTCTTTAACCAGGGATTAATATAAAAATACATGAGTGTTTGAGTTTTATATAAGAGTCCAAAGTAAATCTACCTAATTCTGATCTAGCACCTATGTTAGTGGGTGTCTTTTCAGTCCTAATACTGCTTTACAAACTTTAGAATGAACCTGCTCAAAGGGATATTTTTCTGCTAATGCAAGAGTATCACAAAAGTATTATTTACTGCAGTTCTATTAGATGCCATAAAAGCTGAGTGAAAATTATCCATAAACCAAATTTCAGAGTTGTATGTCAAAATAGGTCTTATAAGAGTATCAAATAATTTACATGACAAATTAGTGGGAAAAAATTAAAATAGTCTGCACGGCTAAATGCATTGCTTTGTGTTTGTTATTATCATAGTGTATGTAAGATCTAAGGAAAATAAACAGCCACTAAGTGATGTGGGTATATCCCCCTTATGTCCGAAATATTGTTATTTTCTTAAGTACTTTTTTTCTATTATTTGACTGCCGTTCCCCTTTTATAACGAATAACTCTGAACATCAACTCGAACTTTAATTTGAACTTGAACTCAATAGATGGTTTCAAACATCCGAAGCACATTAAAAAACGACTGATACATGTATGGACATCGATTTAAAATAGACCTATGTTTTTCCAAAATGGTCACGTGGTTTTACCTTATCATCAAATGAGCAAGTTGTCGACATAATCAGTTAAAAGTTGAATTGAACATGTCGACTTCTCATTACTTTGTCATTACATTTATTCTAGCAAGTCGGCATTTTAGTGCAATTTTTCTTCATCATTCCGACAAGTTGACTCCACATGATGATTTGATTCCAGCTTATTACACACAACATAACTAATAATTCCGACTTATTTGCAACAAAATAACTTTACAAGGGTGTACCATATGCGCTTCCATAGAAAATAGCAGTAGGGGTATAAATAAAACACCGTTTGCAACCTAATTCCCATTATTGGAAAAATATTGTTTCAATCTTCTGAACAAAATAAAAGTAAGAAGATATATTATGATTGGCAATGAGACAACTCTCCAGCAGCGACAAATGACGTGGAAGTTAACAGCTTTAAATCACCATGCAGACTATTTTCAGTGGCGTAGCTTGCCCTCTGTTATTAGCGAGGCAGGGGGTCTTGGGGCGCAGCACCCCAGAAGCCGTTGAGGTTTTGCAATTTGAACAAGAAGAATCTATTAAAAATAATAGAAGTTGTTTTATTTTATTTCATCATAATAATGTTAATATGCCTTTTACTAAGTTATACTACAGATTTATTAGTTGATTACTGTTACCTACATCATTTTAAATGTTCAGATGAATACATAAATGTTCTAAAAAACATTTACCACTTTTTCAAATCAAATCATTTCAGTGAACTTCCCAGATTTTAAATTCGTTACGAATAAAAGGAGATGAATGTGGGGTATACTTTAATGACACAGCAAGTCAACAATACAGCTGTGAATCCACTAAGATACCATGTCAGCTAACTTACAGAATCAAACAAGGTCTCAGCTAGCATTTTACAAGTGGACGCAACAACAAGATTCAAAACGTGTACTCTGCAATGATGATAATATGCTCTTGATTGGATTTGCTGTATGCGGTTTTAATACCAGAAACATTACCATGCAGACATCACGCTAGCACCGTTTCTTGATAAACTAGGAAATAAACATGTGTTACATGTAACGTGCACTACGGCACTTTTATTGGTTGTATTTCGCCCTGGTATTTCTTAAAAGGTCTTTAAATTCTTACATGGTTTTGAACTTTTTCCCATTGTTAAAGTGACAAATGGCGAAGTACTAACGGAAACATTTACGTTTTTCTGAACTCTTCATAATAAATGAAAACAGTATTTGGTTATTTTCTGTGCAAGTTTATTAATGTATTGTTTATTTTAATTAGTATCATGCAAAGCCAATGTACTAATTAATGTACTACACGTAGAGGGAAATGTCAACACACAACGATGTTTCAATTCTAGACGTTACGGATTATATATGAGGATTTGAATGGGGGTCTTCAAATATGTATTATTAATTCTTTTTGTCCATAATTTGATTTTCCTTTCTATTATATTTTAGCACCATTTTTCTGTATTCTATAGAACTTATTCTCACACAAAATTAATAATTTACCTGAATGGTCACGTGTTTCGATCGGAAAATGCCCGTGAGTTGGATCATCATCTATTCTACTGATTTTGCTTAGGGTAGGATTAAATTAATTTGTCATCTTTAATTGTGTCGATTTCTTTGACTCCGACATATTAAGATTACTAAAAACTACCGCAAAGGGGTCGGGATTTCCAATTAGGGAAGGGGAAATGTTTCCATAAGTCTTGAACTCGCAAAGGGTATGAATCAATAACGGCAAGAAGACAATATAAGTCGGTATATTAACGTTAAATAGCGAGTCTGTTATATAACATATAATTTGAATACTGATTGTTCAAGTATTATGCACAATTTGAGTAAGAAATCGTTATATCATTGAGTTGTTAATATTTCCATGAAATCAATATCCTTTCACAACAATCAATAAAAACTGTTTTATTATATATACATTGTATAAAGATGGAAAATATTCATACAATCGCTTTTTAGTTGTTTCTCTTATCGATAATATCTACTTGATGATTATTGTTTTTTTATTTCTGTAATACTGAATTGATCTACTAGTATATAGATCTCTATCTTTATTTGTATATGCAATAAGCTCTAAGTTTAATCTTTTACAACATAAAATCTATGTATTATGAGTTTATTTACAACCACTAGGTCGATGCCACTGCTGGTAGAGGTTTCTTCCCCGAGGGTATCACCATCCCAGTAGTCAACACTTCTGTGTTGACACGAGTTATCATTGGTATGGTTATAGTAATGAATTAACTGTTTACAAAACTTAAACATTTTTAAAAAAACTAACGGTTTTCTACCCCAGGAATAGAATACCTTAGCAGCTTATGGAAAAAAACCTTTCGAATTTTGGGTCTTCAATTCTTTTCAACTTCGTTCTTATTTGGCTATTTCAACTTTTTTCTCATTCCGGCGTCACTGAGTCCTTTGTAGACGAAATGCGTGTCTGGCGTACAAAATTGTAAGCCTGGTATCTATGATGAGTTTATTTAAATGTGTTTATGTTAAAATGCCATTCAAAAAGTTATATGTTTTTAATTTTACGTAGCGCAACAGCCAAAGTAATTTGAAATTCATTTCAATTGCGTTTTTTAATGTTTTTTTCTCGCATCATATGCATTTGGCAAATTATGTTTTTTCTGTTGATAACATAAAATAAAGGATTTATAAATACAATATCTCCTTATTCTATACATAACAGATTTGGTCGCAATTTTATTTATCAGCGATGTAACTAAGTACCATAACTTAAAATGTTTTGGCTTTGCACGATATGATACAAAGATCGACGGGTCCTGCCAACAACACCCACTTACACATTGTTTGTAAAATTTCCATATTCATCGATCTTATGCATTAATAAACTTAAATAACACTCATATAAAATCACGCACCTTTATCTTTGATTTATGTCTTGTTTGTATTCGATTATAAAATGCCGTTTAATGAAAATAATGTGTGTATTGAAAATATAAGTGTTATGCAACTGTCACACATTTAAAAAATTGTAAAATATATATTTGCTTTTGTTAGGACGAGCGTACCCATGTATAGTACATTTAACTGTCGGATTATAGTCAGTATCGTGCCGTTTTGAATAAAGAAAGAGGGAAAATGTCAGGTTTTTTCAATTTTCAAGAAAAGCGATCATAAAATAGATTTAAAATTATAATTTAAAGAAAACAAACAGGCAATTCCTGTCCAAAAATGGAAAAAAAAAAAACCAAACAAGCAACATTTCACATCAAACTTAACAAAATGCTTAAGTTAGAGCAACGAGAAACCTAGCTAATACCCGGATAAACCCAGATAATTCAAAAAGGGTTAGCATAGCTTGGCACAAAGTAAAAAAAACGATAAATTACAAAAAGACACACAACAGTCCACTAAAAAACCTAAAGATTGAGCCACTAAAAACCGGGGACGATCTCGGTACCATGGGAGGTTAAGAAGATCCTCATGATGTGTTGATAATGAAACTACAATTATGAGATGCGGTAACTTCACAAAGTGATCGACACTATTCCGATGTAGGATATAAGTGAACACATCGAAAGTAACAAACTAAATAGCGTTTTGATAACGATAAATTTCCCTGATTAAACCTAACACTAAATTTGTAAAACATCAGTACATGTATATTTTCTAACCCTGAAATATAGCTTTAATTGCAGGTCTCATCTTTGGCTTTCAAATATTTGACATTGAGCGTTCCTTATGAAGATGAATCCAGAAAAGGGCTTTGGACGCAAGATATTTATAAAATGCTGTTTTCATTTTTTTTTTCTCAATGAAAAAAGATGATTTTTTATGCAAAGTACGAGTTCACCCTTCTTGAACAAAATATTTGTATCTCCAATGTTTTTTTTTCTTTCATGAAACGGAGTTGTCCAATTGAGTTTGGTTTCAATGTTACATGTAGAATTATAATTTCAATCTTTTTTTATATTTAGGCACAAGGATATTTATTTAATAAAGTACATTGGTTTTTCAGATAATTGTGAATATATAGTCCGCTTAATCATGTTTGAAAAATATCTAAAAAAAATATATATATATATATATATTTGTTTTAAGATGTCGACAAAAACGCTGTTTTGAACGTATAAGCACACAATTGACCATCACTTTTTAACGTGGGCAGGTGCGTGTTTCTTCATTATTTTTAATTTTTGAACTTACGAGTCTTCTTCAACGGACGCGATTGTAATACAGTAAATTCTTTACCAACTTATCTCTTCAATGTAAAATATATATTGGCATTATTAGTATTACACATATATGACGCCTCTATTTTAACCATATAAAAGATATTTAATAAAGAAACAATCGATTTTAGAATGTACTCTTTCTTCAAGTTGTTTTGGAAAAACATTTATAAAAAGAAATTGAATGCAATGAAACAGTATTTTAGATATTGAATACAAGTAATAGACCATCTGGAAACTGACGTACTGTTGAATAGTGTTTAGACGCTTGCTTTTGTCTTTTATAGTTGAAATTCAATAATTTTGAACAAAGCATGAATCCGTTTGTAAAGTGCATTGTGTCATAGTAACTTAGTAAAACATCGATTTTTTCTTTTAGTGATTGTACACAGCAGAAGACATATAACAAAGAACCCGATGAACTTTTAATTATTTATTTATTTTTAATTCGAACAATACGTATAACAAACAAAATTACTTAATAGTCATCGTCATAAAATACAAACTTTTTTCTCCAACTTTATCCTTTAAGAATCAATATTTAAAATATATATTTGTACTTTCAGAATTGAAATTTTGCCAAACTAAATAAAGTATCATAGATACCAACATGAAAATGTTGTACGCCGATAAGCCCGTTTCGTCTATCAAAGATTCATAAGTGACGCTCGAATAAAAAAATAAATTACGAAGCTGAAGAACATTGAGAACCCCAAAATACCTTAAACCATGCCATAAAGTTGAGAGGTTTGTTAACCTGGTTTTACAAATGGGTGATGTATGCATAGCAGAAGACACTAACCCTGTCGATACACCTGGATTTTCCCTTTTTTGGAGTTCATGCGATTTCCTTACTTTTGTTTTTACCTTAATTTGTATCTTTTTGGTGGATTTATGAGATTTGAACATCGGTAAACTACTGTTGCTTATGATTTAGCGTATTTCTCTTCTGAAAGTAATTACAGGTTTACTCATGGTATGTAAGAGTTGGCTTCTGTCAAACTACACAATTCTACCCAGGATCACGTCATTTATGAAACATTTTCTAGTTTTGAAGGAAAAACATATCATAGATTTTTTTATCAAAAGTTGACATAGTTAAATATTGACTTGAATATATTGATTGACCCCGAACGAAAATGACGTTGGTGTGGTCAGACAGTAAAGGACAAATACCCACTGCATAGTTATGATCTGTTTTCTGTCCTTCCGGAACATTTGATTAAACTCGTTTAGTTTGGGGGAGTTGATATTTTACAAGTTCTAATTTCCAGTGTTAATTGAATGTATGTCTATGCGTTTGATTGTGTTTCACTCTCTTGTTGGCAGTCAATTCGGACTCTTCAAGTTCTGATCCCGGTGGTATATTTCAGGATCTGCTTACCTTTCCGAAGCACCTGAGATCACCCTCGGGTTTTGGTAGGGTTCGTGTTGCTCAGTCTTCAATTTTCCATGTTCTGTGTTGTGTACTGTTCTTTGTGTTTTCGTCGTTTTTCGTTTTTTGTCATGGCATTGTCAGTTTGTTTTCTACTTATGAGTTTGAATATCCCTTTGGTATCGTTCGCCTCTCTTTTATAACAACGTTATTTTTTGCAATTACTAGTACTTCTAAGTACATATCCAAACCAAATTGTGTTAAACTAGTACAGCTGATTTTTTAGTTGAACCCAATGTCATGTATTACTATTTAATATCCGTCTTATAAGTGATGTGATTTGGTCGTCGTATGTATTTCAATTATTTAAAAATAGAGGAGAGGGATTGAACATCAAACAGTAAATGGCGACAACAGTTCACACGTGTCTATTTTGCAAATCGAGATAAATATGTTTCAAGTTACATTCAAATCAAACATGTTTATCTTATTTTTGAAGAAATCAGAAAAAGGTTGAGTGATGTTTTTAACAACTAAGGAACACATTTCATTCAGTTTTAAGTAAACACATATATGCGTCCATTCTACACCTTTAGTAAATAGTTTTATAGTGTTAGTGTTTAGTGTGTCTCTCATATAATACAAAATTGCTTCTTGATTTTTTTTAAAACTCAGATTATCAACTGTAAAATAAATATAATATCACACCAAAGTAAATACATTCCAATGAAGTTCTTTGATAAAGTTTAAATTCAATTGGTTTTACAATAGGTTAACTTATAAAACATTTCATTTTTATGTATGCAATCTAATTGACAATTGGCACGAGCGATATTTTCTATCCCCCTTATTATTGTTTTGGAAAGTACCATACAATGAAAGTAAATTGAAATATCGCGCATTGTTTTCTCTTTTCCTAGATTGCATTATTAGTCGATTAACAACATCGTTTATCATGCCTTTTAGATACAAAAGCAAATTTAAAATATTATGCGAACGCCTTTTCTGTATTTGAAGTCCTTGTGATACTTCGCCGAAGCGATAGGTATGTAATTACATACGTAAATGTCCTCCTTATTATGGCAACAGTTCTTTTGAATATTATAAATATCATATTTTATAAGCAAAGTCCTAATATACTTGATATTATTAATTTATATAGATATTAACGATGTTTATAAAGAACAAGTGAAAATACAGTAAATATATTTCAATGTAGACCAAGGATCCGTTTAAAATTCATTCTGTTATACATTTTACGAACCATAAAATATCTACACTGCTTCTTTCTCTCTTTAAAGTAATTAAAATTTGCTTTGGCGTAAAAGTGCAATTAAAAAATTAATAACTTTCAACTTCGCAAAAAACATTTGAAATATTCTGAACGATCCTCACATTAATTTTTAAAAAGGTTGAAGACATTTACAGAGATATGAATCATTAATATGTCCATACATAACTCCAGTTAGAGTAACTTATCAGCCGAGGATAATTTTTGTTGATAAGTTTATTTCTATTGGATACGCTCACAAATGAAATATAAATAATGCATCTTAATTTTCATAAATAGCTTAATTGCATGAGAAATTTACCTTTTTGCAATACATGGTGAAATTATAAAGATAATCAATATTGTTATATTTTCTGTGAGTGTTTTCACAACCCTTCAAGTGTCTAGGCGATTCAGAGAATGGGGTATTGATACAAGTCTTGTCAATTGCAGCGATATGTTGATGTTAGATGGGCTTTTCTTATTGGTTTTAATTCTTGTTTTTTTATGGTTTTTTAATGGGTCTTTTCTTAATTACACCCAAAACCTCTTTTATTTACAATAGAAGCCACCCGCAATGTAGCCAATACCGAAGTATTGAAATGAGTCAAATGATACATTTAGAATCAAATTTTACAATTTATAAGCTTATGTGATTGTACAAGTGTTACTTAGAAAATTCTTTCAACCAAAGTTGACCCTGAATTGATTTGATTAATCTGTTTACATACTTTGATGCTCTCAATATTTGTATGGATTTGACTTTCCACATACATACAATTGATGTCAAACGTACCTGGTGACCAATATACATTAACATTGAAACAACTGTATAGTAATACATTTATATTACTACCACTGGACCAGCGCTGCTCCTGGTAAACTATAAACAACGATTGCCGTCACCTCAGTAGAAAGATCGTCGGTAATTATACTACAACTAGGACAACACCGGTACCGTAGGCCACAAAGCAATATAACATTAACATTGAAACAACTGTATAGTAATATATTTATATTACTACCACTGGACCAGAGCTGCTTCTGGTAAACTATAAACAACGATTGCCGTCACCTCAGTAGCAAGATCGTCGGTAATTATACTACAACTAGGACAACACCGGTACCGTAGGCCACAAAGCAATATAACATTAACATTGAAACAACTGTATAGTAATACATTTATATTACAACCACTGAGTCGAACCTGCTGCTGATGAACTATTTAACCCTTAAGGTACCGACAGCTCCTCACGTGAACTATTTAACCCTTAAGGTACCGACAGCTCCTCACGCAAAAACCTCGATATTATGCATTTATATTACTACCATTTAGTCCATACCGCTGCTGGTTAACTATTTAACCCTTAAGGTACCGACAGCTCCTCACGTAAACTATTTAACCCTTAAGGTACAGACAGCTCCTCACGCAAAAACATCGATATCATGCATTTATATTACTACCATTTAGTTCAAACCGCTGCTAGTTAACTATTTAACCCTTAAGGTACCGACAGCTCCTCACGTAAACTATTTAACCCATAAGGTACCGATTGCCAATGAGACAACTATCCACCAAAGTTCAAATAAAGTGGATGTAAGCAATTATAGGCAACCGTACGGCCTTCAACAATGAGAAAAACCCATACCGTATAGTCGGCTATAAAAAGCCCCGGCATGAAAAATATATAACAATTCAAGTGAGAAAACTAACGGCCTAATTTATAACAAAACAATTAACGAAAAACAAATATGACAGACATATAACTACCACTGGGTCGACGACTCTGATGGTGAACTTTCAATCCCTAAAGGTACCGTCAACCCAGTAGCAAGCACATCGGTATGAAACATTTTTATACCCTTCCTGAGCGCCTGAGATCACCCCAAGTTTTTTGGTGGGGTTCGTGTTACTCAGTCTTTAGTTTTCTATGTTGTGTTTTGTGTACTGTTGTTTGTATGTTGGTCTTTTTCTTTTTAGCCGTTTTCAGTTTATTTTCGACTTATGAGTTTGAATGTCCCTTTGATATCTTTCATCTCTCTTTTATATAACTGTCACTCGGTCAACACATCGGGTGGTGAACTATTAACCCCTAAGGTTACCAACAGCTCAGTAGCCAGTCAATGGTATCATATACTTATATTAGTACCAATGGGTCAAAATCGCTGCTGGTGATCTATAAACTCCTTAAAGTACCGCCAGCAACGTAGCCAGTACATCGGTATCACATTTATATCACTACCATTGGGTCGACACCTCTGGTGGAGAACTATAAATCCCTCAGGGTACCGTCAATGCAGTGGCAAGTACATCGGTATGGTAAACCGGGCTTTTATCTTTAATATCTAATGCAGGCAGTGGTACGCACAGTTTAAGAAAGATTTGATTATCAAATAGCTGAATTGTTTAATTGTTTGAATTTCTCAAAGATTGTAATTCGATTTAGAAAGAACAGAGAAAAAAAACGATACTTGACGTATACAAGTGTTGTATAATCCAGTGGTAGTCAAATACATTCAACAGCAACGTCCATGGTCATTAACAGACAACCTACAGTGGGTTGTATATTCACAACAACGTCTGTTTCCATGGTCATTAATAGGCAACCTACAGTTGGTTGTATATTCACAACAGCGTCTGTTTCCTTGGTCATTAATAGGCAACCTACAGTGGGTTGTATATTCACAACAACGTCTGTTTCCATGGTCATTAATAGGCAACCTACAGTGGGTTGTATATTCACAACAACGTCTGTTTCCTTGGTCATTAATAGGCAACCTACAGTGGGTTGTATATTCACAACAACGTCTGTTTCCTTGGTCATTAATAGGCAACCTACAGTGGGTTGTATATTCACAACATAGTTTATCTTACTTTATGCAGTTAAAATATCTTATTTAAAAAAAAATCAAAAAGTATCAAACGCCTTTTTGTAAGCATGTTTAACAGCATGCCAGTCAATTGTTGTAAGCAACACATATTTATCTTTCAAAAGCCTACATCATTCCTTTTATATGGACCGAAGTCTACGTAATAAATGTTTTAGATAAAGACGGGCGTTTCTGAGTGTTAAATGAAGGAAAATGAAATACTGATTAGGAAGGTATTTGATAAAATATGTTTCAATGAGAATTATTTGACCACAGACATATTTCAACAATACCACA
Organism: Mytilus coruscus; assembly: GCA_017311375.1. Taxonomy (NCBI): domain Eukaryota; kingdom Metazoa; phylum Mollusca; class Bivalvia; order Mytilida; family Mytilidae; genus Mytilus; species Mytilus coruscus. The sequence goes on along the minus strand of CM029599.1, from coordinate 77,064,162 downwards.
TTCATTTTAAACTATCTGTAAGAGTTCTCTGGCAAAATCAGAAACATTAACTATGGATCCGGCCAAATCTCCGGAGGAACGAGGATCCTTGGCTCTGTGTATTTGTATTTTTTAGGAAACGCCAATTACTCCTCGAAAATATAAATATACCAATAGGTAAACATATGTGCATTTCATAAAAAAGGGATGTGTTCTCGTTGACCCTATTTCTAAGCCGAAATATTTCACAATCTCTTATTGATTCATACATATTTGCATTTGCTTACATAGTTTCTTGCATTATTTGTATTATATTGGTATCAAATTACGAAATCAAGATTAACTTTTTAATATAGTTTCATCCTAGTATCTAAAATGAGTTCATTCATAGACCTGTTAATGTTTTATTACCTGTTTAAGATTTTATGACCCGAGTCAAAATAACGCTTTACTTAACTCCATCGTCCGTCTTTTTCTTTCTCTCATACACAGGCAAATACACAAAACACACACACCAACAATTCATTCGTGATAAACTATTGATCATAACTATATTATGTATTTTTAAAATTTTGTTTGAATTTTAAGCTTATTTCTGATAAAAAGATAAAATACTAAAAAACAATTCCGGACATTTGACATAGCTTTCGAATTGATAAACTCTAAAGCAATTATCAGTTTCCAATGCTCCTATTGGTTTATGATTTTGCTAATAATATTTTATATGATTTTATTTTGTGCAAGATACAAAAAAAAAGTCAGGAAATTAAAATTCTTAAATATACAATATACAATTTCCAATAAAATATATACATTGCGAAAAAGAACCAATGCTGTAACGATTTTTTTAAATACATACATCTTTTAAAACAATTACACAGTTTTGAAATTGGATTTTCATCAGTGATGTAAATCTACTTGAATTTTTAACAAAATCTATACACAAAACAGTCTGTTGAATCGAAATGTATTTTATTATTAAAAATAAAACCTGCGCGAAAAAGGTTACAACTAAATAACATTCACGTTAGGGAGTGAATATATATGTTATCTTTCATGTGTATAATCGATTATTATTTCAAATATTTGTTTACCTTCACAAATAAACTAACTTAGCAGGGGACATAGTAACGTACAGTCCACCGTAGTATTCTGATCAAAAATTCAAATTTATACTATTAGTTCAATGTCTGGTGCTTTAAGAGTATGACTTTACGGACAGAGGTCAACATTCAATTTTATATAAGTCATTTAAAAAGCTAATGCAGGCACATAGGTTAGTGTTTTACTTCAAAGTAAGGTAAAATATAATTCACAGAGTGACATAATGTTAAAAATATTTGTCTTCTTATACTAATTCAAGGGATACAAAAGGTTTCAAAACACATATTAAAAAAGAATTATCCTACACGAAAAGATCATTATAAAATAAAAAAATAAAAGCAACGTAATAGGTAAATTACTTTGTTAAAAAACACTCTGATTAAAAAAAAAATCTCTGAAACTGACATGATCAAGATACTTGATTTCTTGATTGACAACATATGTGTTACGTTTGGTGGCCGACTTGTTCCTCAGTTCATATGAGGCTGACTCAGGAACTTCTTAGGAAGAAAGAAAAGAAGTTAGCAGTATCCTTTAACTCTTCTTTCCGCTTTATAAATGAGGTTCTCTCACTAAATAATTCAAAATTTGGTGACTATGTTGAACATATCTATCCCATCGAACTTGAGATAAAGAATACGACAGATACAGTTAAGTCTGCTGAAAGACAACAAAGAGATTATTTCAGAATCCCAATTGTGAACTTTCCATTTCTGGGCAGCAACATTCCAGCAGCGCCTGCATACAGAGTATATATCTCCCAGTTTCCCATATTCGAGGGCTTGTATTTTCTATCATGATTTCCTTTATAGAGAGTTGCTGCTTACAAGGAAGCTATTAAACCAAGAGTTCCAAGTGGTGAAGTTGAAATCATTCCTTCGTAAATTTTACGGACGCCATCACGAGTTGGTTCACCGTTAGTGAATATCTGTTTCACAGATGACGACAGATATGTTCCAATTGTCGTAACTACGATTCTGCCCCCCTTTACCCCGAATGTGACTTACCAAACCGGGTCTGTAATTACATGAGCAACACGACGGATGCAAAAGAGGGAAGAAAGATACCAGAGGGACAGTCAAACTCATAGATTGAAAATAAACTGACAACGCCATGGCTAAAAATAAAAAGACAAACAGACAAATAATAGTACAGAAGACACAACATAGAAAACTAAAGACTAAGCAACACGAACCCCACCAAAAACTGGGGGTGATCTCAGGTGCTCCGGTGCAACATGTGGAGCAGGATCTGCTTACCTTTCCGAAGCACCTGAGATCACCCCAAATTTTTGGTGGGGTTCGTTTTGCTTTCGTCTCTCTTTTTAATGTCCATATTATCTGTCATTTCGTTGTCATTACCCACAATATGATGATTTGTGAAGGAGCTAATTATACCATATGTATTTTTAACGACTTCAGATAAATTTTACTTGATTTGACTCCTTTTACTTTAGGTACTTCTTTGCGGATGGCATGTTGCTTTTATGTCATTCTTTTTCATTAGTCAACTAAGTGACGATCATGTTGTCAAGTTACACAGGTATAATGATTTGTCAAACTAGACCGATTGAGTTAAAAACAAAAGATTAATACTGAACTGGAATGTTTAAGTCATATTAATCATCGTTTGGAGGAAACGCCAATCGGAATGGAAATACTTGACGTTGAAATTGGTCCTGGATTAGAGGATAACAATTTTGGACCTCTATTTGAGAATAATACGAAAGATCAGACTCCGTTTGGGCAATGAATTGATTTCGACTAGAGACCGGACGTCTGTATGATTCTATAAAAGTATCAATAAATAATTCGGATAACAGATATCCTTCATCAGTATGATGTACAATGAATCTTATCAAACTATGCTGGTTTTCCTAAAACGATCTTGAACGTAATACAAATTAAAAACCGAAACAACCTATTATTAATCAAAACCTCAAAATTCACGCAAATTAAGTATTTACAACAGAGGCTGCGTATGTATGTATCCAAAATGAAACGAACACATCCAGCTGCGGTGGTTAGCACTGCGCGGTTTGAACTACACGTCTTCATTGACCCCCGTTTTTACCAACGTTTTTAATATTCTTATCCAAAATCTTTCCCGGGCGATACTCTTCTCCCTAGACCAATCAGTTTAGTGGTAAAATATGGTAATAGTTAGTCGATTGAGATCTGCATTCGTGTGGTCAGGGGATCTCAAATTTCGACTGAGAGGAAGGTCTGGCTTCATTCATAGTCACTACGATAGCTGTTCATACGTTTGTAAAATGGCTGTTTTGACTCACTAACATACTGTTTACAACATTTAAACTATTAAAGATACACAGTTTTGTAGTCTTGCAAGTAACATTGCAAAATACGAAGTATTTCGTACCAGAGGAGTGACTGTTAAAAGCTTGTAAATGCAGTATGTGCTTGCAAGTCAGACATCGTTTGTTTCCACAACACTTTCGCCTGCTGACGAAGAGCCAGGTTTAGAGGATATATCAGCTTTCACCGGCAAGTCTTAAAGGCTTGTGTGCCTATGGAAAGTCAGTACGGGTAGCTCGGGGAAGATCTTGTATAGTTTATGATGTTTTTTTTTTATTTCTTTGCAATTTTCGCGCATGAGATGTGATAATTTGTCATATTTATGATGGTAAGTCAGTACAACAAACTTTTGTGTTGACGTTTTTCTCCTTATAATGTGAACGTTAATTTGGCTGATGTTGTTAGAACGTCAATATGTCTTTTATTTTGTAGACCTAACTTTTTAGGTGACTGCGAATATTTTGTAATTGCTTTTCACAGTATCATTAGTGGAGCAAAACCGCTTTATCCTGATGGCCTGGCTGTAAGAAATACTCTTGGTGCAGTGTTTTAGATGATAACCCAGGGGAGAAAGATATCGATGTTTGTATGTGTATTTGCAGTGCAGATCAGTTATATGATTACATCTTTCACTTGTGTAGCAGTGTCAAGGAATATGATCATAGAGGCAGAAATTTCATAAGTGATAACTATTAGATTTATCCTTTACAGCAGACAAAAATAGCTGAACTGCAAAGCATTCTGTCGACATATAAAACAATATCTACGGTGTAACAAGCCTGGATAACGCTGACAAGGAAATTATTCCCGGCTAACAAACGCTTTATTTAAATATAGCCTAGTTGGCTGAGTGGTCTATGTCGCTGGATACAATGCAGGTGGTGCTGCCATGATCTCACAGCAGCATGGGTTTAAATCCCGCTGTGGGATGAACAAAATGTTCTTCCGCAAACATAACATGGTTTGGTTCAGTCCTGTAGAACCTAAGATTATCCGATTGAGAACGTTTGTTAAGCTGTCACATATTTAGATAAATATATCACTGTCGATGAAAAGGTAGATTAAGTTAGGTTGTTTAAAGAAAATTTCTACTTGGTTAATATTTACCGGCTTTTCATTAAAGAGTTTTTAAGTAGCATTCCATCCCCAGGACTAATTTTACATTGAAACTGGCGATTTTGACATATATATTGCTAGATTCTCTTACGATAAGAAATTAACTTCAATTAACACTGTAACTGTTTCGGTTTGTGGAGATATGTCCCATTATTGTTGAACTAGATTTGAACTAAAGATGATTTTTTTGTTCAAAAATGCTTCAAAGTTTCTTTGTTTTGACTACTAGAAACGCACTCAATACAATATTTATTACCACAGACACTGTCAGTTATTAAAAAATATAAAAACCCGAAAGAGGAGCATAGGTTGAAAGTGGACTATCCTTTATCTAGTATCAATGCAAACAAAAATGCTTAAAAGTTAAGTTTAAGTAACTTGGATACTAAGTCAGGAGCTTCTGGCCTTTGTTAGTCTTTTATTTGTGTGTTTGTTTTAAAATTTTAGTTCATTTGTATGTTTCGGAGTTTAGTGTGACGTCCGTTTTCATTGAACTAGTGCACATTTTGTTTAGGGCCAGCTGAAGCCCATCTCCGGGTACAGGACTTTCTCGCAGTGTTGACGACCCATTGGGCTGTTTTCTGCTCTTTGGTCGGGTTATTGTCTCTTTGACACATTCCCATTTCCATTCTCAAGTTTATTGACAAAAGCCTACACGATTAAAGATATGCTTAGCCCTCTGGGAAAATAAAGATATGCTTAGCCCTCTGGGAAAATAAAGATATGCTTAGCCCGCTGGGAAAATAAAATATGCTTAGCCCTTTGGGAAAATAAAGACATGCTTTGCCCTCAGGAAAATAAAGATATGCTTAGCCCTCTGGGAAAATAAAGATATCGAGTTTGTAATTCGTGTTTGTTAATAACAAAGAGTTATAATTAAGAAAAAATATCATAGCATATAATTAAGATATGAATATTCAAAACAATCATCCCTTCTTCCCTGCCCCGAAGAGATATGAGCTGTTTATATCAAACTAATCATATAAAATACATCGTTGGTTTCGTGGTTGCGTGCTTGTCTCAGTTGTAGGAGCTCTTTGGTTGGATAGTCGGTCGATTCAAAGCAATTTAATCTTTAAATTAGTATGTGTTGCTTCTCTGTCAAGCACGTGACATTTAACAGTATGGGCAAAGACTGGTCGGCTCGGAATTTTAATAATACGTCTGGGAAAGGTGGCATTCTTTCCTTTGGGACAGCGCTTTAAAAATCAGACTGCTTTTCCATTTCGTACAAGGCAGGATTTATGATCATTTGTTTTCCTCCTGGACATGCACGTTATATTTACCGCTAGACGTTGAATACCATTCAAACAATTTAGCAATGAGTAAAAACCGTTCTACATTGTCATTTCAAACTACAAAATCTACGAAAAACAAGAATCATAACAACCCTAAAATTATAGGGTTGATATTAAATTAAAAAAAAAAAAATGAAAACCAAAATATATGACTAATGACTACTCTTTTACATGCCATGAGAATTTTAAGGTTTTTGGCATTTTTCTGTTCGTTACTTTTTTCAGGTTTAATCTACCAATAAATAAAGGAATGATTATTGTATCGGAGTTCATGTGGCTAAAAAAATCCAGTTAGATTTAATAAATTTAATATTGGCACCATACATAATCAGTGTGAGCAATAATAAATGTGTTAACTTTACTGGATTGGTTTTGTTCCCTCTAAACCTTTGGATAGTTTGATTACAAAGAAACTGGTTTAGAAGAAAAATTATCTGTAATACCTTAAACTGCCGAAGATCTTTCCAAAGCCACTAGTCGCACTTGGTTTCCATAAATCAGACTTCAATACTGCTAGTCAGAGTAGATTTGTGCAATAAATTTCGGTATTTTGTTTTCTTTTCCATGCTATTCTAGTTTCTGTATATTATTTTTAAACCGTTTAACAATGCGATATAAGTGGGGTCACTACGATCTGTGATGAAGATTTTAGGTTTTTGACCGGTATACAGAAAAAGATAATTAAAACCATAGTACAAAACAAGAAAGGCGACGTTAAAACACTTACTGTTTAAATTCTACGGATATTTTTCTTCATTTTGGAAGTTTTTGTGAACGAAATTATCAAGCGTAATTCATGATTTTACGATGTGGAGACATTTTCGCATAATTTGTCTCGAAATCAAGTTATAAATTTGTTCTGACAAAACTGTGAGTTAGTTTTAATTTGTTTGGATTTTTTTGGAGTCTTATATTACTATGTATTGACATCAGACTTAATGTTTGAATTCAGAATGACATATGATCAGATCATTAAAAACAAAAACTCAATAGACTACATTTATTAAAAACAACAAATGAGGTACATAGATTGTAGGTAATGTGAAGTGAAGGTTTATAAACGGTAGGTAATGTAATGAGGCGGACAAATGGATAGAGAGAATAATTGAACGCCTACAACAATTGAAAAAAAGAATAACCTGATAGACTATAGCAATAATAAATCAAATAATTATAAAGTAAATTTTCGAACATTGCTTAGATGAATAAGGCAACCGCATTACTTTGATTTCAACGCTCTAGGCTTGTTCAGTAATTTTTTGTAATCGCCATTATGAAAGAGATTCCAACAAAGGGTATAGTATGATTTACTCCTTATTTATATTCTTTGATTTTCATTCCAATTTTTCAATTCGTAGTATGTAAAAAATCCTAATCTGTCAAATTTACGGCATCGTGAAAGTAAAATATCATTTATGATTGTCAAATACTATTCTAATACAATGTGATATATAACGCCACTTTTGAATGGATTTCGATTTGTCGTCAATTCAACGATTGATGGTTAGAGTCATTGACAACAAGGTTACGCAATCGCAATCCACGATATTTAATAGCTTTTTCTTACATTTTACTAGTATTGCATTAGAATAGGAATAACAGTACTATGTTTAGATTTGTCACTGTCATTTGAGTATTTCACGGTCGCAAATATCGGTTTCGATGGTTACGTTCCGCGTGACCAGTAAAGCTTCATTTTCGACCGCTAAAGACCCATTTGACAGTGAAAACTCTTCAGATACAATACTGTTATTCCTTTATTGTCTCGGATGTTTCATTCGTGACAAAGTTTAATCACTGGCTGATGAAGTTATTCTAAAAGTTTTACAATTAAACAAAACAGGATAAAATTTACCTAGAAGTCTTCCGATGATTTTGGTATGATTTGTAAAGTTTGCTATTTTACTATATTTTGAATTCTTCACAGTATTTCATTTTATTTTATCAACTGTCCTGCTATCTTTATATCAATGCGGCGATAATATACCATTGTTCTTTTCTGTCAAACAACGAAAACATACATTCGGAGACGACTTTATCAATAAAAAAAAGACTTAGCCAATAATGAGTATTTCATAACCTATCAAAACGAATGCTCTTTAATGGGTTTAAATAGAATACAGACTTTTGTGAACTCTTTCACTGATCTTTTACGGTTATGATTTTTGATGGTTTTCCCCAAAAAGTTAAACTGTATTGCTCCTCCAACGTTTAAACCTTCTAATTTCAAAAGAGGAAGACTCCTGGTTTCATTTCACACTAGGGCTATTTCCTAAAAATCTTATATAGACTCGTACAAATTCGAATATTAGTAGGTTTTAACAAATTTAAGATTTTGACTATGTGATTTAAACTAATACAGGGGAAATTGGCTCTACTTCTTTGGTTTTTGAGCACCACTAACGAGTGATGAATTTTCGAAATGAGAATATGTGGCATCAGATAAATTTTGATTTATTTTGATTTTGTTTTCTTAAAATTATCGTGTATCATATAAGATAGTAATGATATTAATGAGAACTTTGGCTTAAGTATTCTTTGGTTTTTTTTTTCGTGATATTGATGTTGAATCAGATGTATCCATTTTTTGTTACACTTCTTCAAATTACCTTACATTGTTTAAGAATGGAATATAAAACCCATTTTTAAATGTAAAATGAAAGACTACAAAGAAATATGCATAAAATACCAAATACAAACATGTGCGTGATATTCCATAATAATTAAAAACATATAGATTTTAACAACGAATAAAATACGTAAGAAAAATTGGTTTTGATTTTACAAAAAAAATCTTATCGTGCATATTATATGCCATATTTTTTGTAAACGTTAAGAAAGTTGAAGATAAAAATAATGATATGTTGAATAACAAATGTATACAAGGAACATCGTATCATATTCATTTGCAACATTATCTTGCTGATCTAAAAATTTCCATTACTTTGCATCTTCATTGAATAGTGTAACATTCATATAAACACCTGATATAAAATTGCGATATAAAGAATAACAATATAAAGAAACGTACAATTAAACTTCTTATATTATATTAATATCAGTAATGTTCACTCTATGTTTAAAGCTTTTCAAAATGTATGTGCGATGGTATTTTCAGAAAATACACGATCGGTCGTTTCCATAACCTTTGCCTGGTTGACAAATATATCTTAAAATTTTGGCATTGCTTTACTCAGACCCTGAAAAAGAAAAGAGTGTATTAATATCATTTATGACATACCTCTCTTATATTCTTAAATACTCCGTTGGTAAATTTGGAAATTATTAAGAAACTTAGGTTCCAACTCCCTCGTGGAAAGTCGACCTCAGATGGTTTTAGCTAATTCTGTTTAGTACATTTTGTTCATATATGTTCCTTAAATATAGAACTATTTATACATCATTGGCTTTCAAATTTTCGGGTTGGAGTATTTCTGATGAAAATAATCCTAGAAAATGGTTTGAGATGCACAAAATGTATAAATTATAATTTCCATAAAATTGCTGTCGTACTTTTTCATTAACTGATAGAATTTTTTATTTATTTAAGAAAGAAAATAATGTGATTATCTGAAAGTTTGGTCATAATATGTTCATTATGTACGCCTTTCAATTTCTATATTTTGAAAAAAATCCAAAATGTGTATCTTCATTCAAAAACAGTCTCTCAATTGAAAGAAACAAATTTTGGTTACAGAGCGTTGGGTAAATATTGTAGTCACAAAACAATTGCGTCTAAAATCTACGATGAACAAGCTTCCACGCATTTTAGAAAAGTGTCGAATGAATTAATCAAAGGCAACCGAAAAAAAAAAAAAAAAAAAAAAAACAAAAGTTTGTTGAAGAAAATATAACAATTTAATTTGAAAGGTCTTAAACCTATTTAGTTATTCAATTTTTGATGGGCCCTTTCTGGGAAAAATTTGGTTGATTATATAGAAATCACTGAAGCATGACCGGCAGTCAATGGGCCCCACTTATGAAAATTTCTGGATCCGCCAGTGGTTGTCAGGTCATTAAAGATTGCATATTTTGGCTTTAATATTGATTCACTTATAGGGTCTTTGCATCGGAAATAAACACATTTATTCTAAAACCAGTTGTTGGCATGATACGGGTTATGTTCTTCTCATATATTTATGATGGTATAATACTAATAAAACCCTAACGGGAGGGATTGTATTTGATATTCATATGATGAAGACATAATCTTTCAATCAGTTTAATTGAGGTCTGTCCAGCTGGCATGTCAGTAACTGCTTTGTTAATTTATGTATCATTGTCATTTTGTTTAGTTTCTTTTGTAACCTATGTCCTATTCTGACATCGGACTCGGACTTCTTTTGAACTGAGTTTTACTGTGCGTATTGTTTTGTGTTTGTTTTTTCTACATTGGCTAGAGGTATAGGGGAGGGTTGAGATCTCAAAAACATGTTTAACCCCGCCGCATTTTTGCGCCTGTCCCAAGTCAGGAGCCTCTGGCCTTTGTTAGTCTTGTATGATTTTTAATTTTAGTTTCTTGTGTATATTTCGGAGTTTAGTATGACGTCCATTATCACTGAACTAGTATACATTTTTGTTTAGGGGCCAGCTTAAGCACGCCTCCGGGTGCGGGAGTTTCTCGCTGCATTGAAGACCCATTGGTGGCCTTCGGCTGTTGTCTGCTCTTTGGTCGGGTTGTTGTCTCTTTGACACATTCCCCATTTCCATTCTCAATTTTATGTATTTAGAATTATCTTGATTTTTACGTATGGGGATAATGTTCCTTGTATTCCTGTACGTACATATTAAATTCATACAATTTTTAATATTACAAAAAGGAAAATATATGGCCAGGAATACCTGATGAGGATCACAGTTAAGGCCTATCTCCATACAACAAGTTAACTGAAACACCTTTTATATAATAAGGAACACAGACTCAGTTCTGTGATTCTTTTCTAAGAATACACACACTCTTTAAATTACAAGCATGTGTGAGTTTCGTTTAATAAAGTACAAAAATAAAAGCTGAAAAAAGTATTCCATAACTAGATATGGACAACGCCCCCTCCCCCCTTTTTCTGCTCTGCCATATGCGTGAGTATAGTTCCACATATTTTAGATTTGACAAACAGTGATGTTGGCATACAACTTGAAATTGTTACGTCTGTAAGACAAAAATGATCCTAGCCTGACCATAGGAAATTATATAAATTTAGCACTATGTGTGTTGATCTATGTTTTTTATGCCCCCGCCATAGCGGAGGGGGCATTAAGTTTTACCCTTGTCCGTCTGTACGTCTGTACATCCGAACGTCCGTCCGTACGTCCCATAGTTGGTTTCCGTTCTCTGACTTTAGTTTGCCTCAACCAAATATTATGAAACTTATACACAATGCTTATTACCACAAAATAGGGATTAAATTTGAATTTTGGTGGTTTCACTTTAACTTTTCTAGAGTTATGCCCCTTTACAAATGAAAAAATTGCTGAATTTTTCGTTTCCGTTCACTTACTTTAGTTTGCCTCAACCAAATGTAATGAAACTTATACACAATGCTTATTACTACAAAACTCAGATCAAGTACAAATTTTGAAAGGTGTCACTTTAAAGGTTCTTCAGTTATGTCCCTTTTAACTTAATATGATATGCAAGGGTCATCATCTGTGTTACATGTACACATTCCTCATTTATTTTCTTATGAAATCAAAATTTCTTTATGCAACAATAAAATGACGTCCAACTACCTGTCATTTTCAAAATATTCAAAATAAATCAAAATCCTGTGGCCATGCACACCTCCATTATGTGTATGAACATCCTACAAAATATTAAAGCTATATCTCCAAAACTGTAGGAGGAGATAGCAGGACAAAATCATGATCTCTTTCTGCAGCTAGTACCAAAAAATGACTAAGTACAACTACCTCTCATTTTCAGAATATTTGAAAAAAATCAAAATCCAGTTGTCATGCACACCTTCATTATGTGTATGAACATCCTAAATATTAAAGTTGTACCTCCAAAACTGTAGGAGAAGATAGCCGGAAAACAATTTATCCTAATCGGGACGGACGGACGAACTGATAGAAGGACGGACATGCCGGCCTCATCATTTTGTCGCGGGAGCATATAAATTATTATCATACATTGAGTAGACCAATTCTAGATATATAACTCTAAAACATGTTCATAGAAAATGGAATTCATTACAAAGGATTATAATAAGATAGTATAATACCGGAATTTTCCTGGACCCGACTGATTTGAATATTTCATTTACTGTTATCTGTTTTATCCTTTTCAATTCCTTGTTATCTGTTTTAAGCCAAATCAATTTACTGTTTTGCTGTTATTGGAACCCCTTGCCCCCTCTTTAAGGAAAAAGATTGATTGATTGATTGATTGATTGATTGGTGTTTAACGCCACTTTCAGCACTATTGTGCTATTTCGCGGCGGTCAGTTTTTATTGACGGAGAAAGCCGGAGTGCCCGCAAAGAACCTCCGACCTTCGGTAGGAAATCTTACTATCATAGTCATTTAAGATTGAGTCAATCCAACGCACCTGTCAAGTATCGGAATCAAAATCACAACCGCAGTGTTGACAGCAGTGGTGGATCTAGAAATTTTCATAAGGAGGGCCCACAGACTGTCATAAGAGGGGCCCGCTTAGTCGTGCTTCAGTGATTCCCTAAATAATCAACCACATTTTTCCCACAAAAGGGGAGGGGGCGGGCACCCTGCCCCCACCCTTAACTCGCCTCTGGACAGGCTAGTGATACATTAGTTCGACTACTTAGACCACTCGGCCACCCGAGGAAACAGACATAACTCTTAAAATCACGTAACCCGACTAATCCAGTCGTTATATTACACTCACTGTCGATCGTGAAGACACTGACTGATAGAGGGCGCAGAAATATTCGAGCTGGTAAGTTTGTGTCAGTATTGATTTAAAAAGTTATCAGTTTACCCCCCTTGAAATAGAATGACAAATGTCTGTATCAAATGCCTGACAACAATGTATTATGTATTAGGATGTCTTCCTGAAATGAATATCAATAAAAACACTATTAGTTCCAACCAATTTTGCCTGCAGTCCTTTTGCGCCAGTGTTATTTTCAAGATATATCAGCTGCGCCAAATTCTATATTTCACAGTTATCAATTGCACAAGAAAACAGAACTCGTTTGCGTCAAATTACCGGTTTGTATGTTGTCTACTGTGTTGAAAAGCAAATGTCCATTAAAAAAAGCGTAACTGTCCATTTAAAAAAGCGCAAACGTCGCGCGTTTTCCTGTCTGTATATGCGTCCGGTAGTACAGTAGTTGTTCTGTATCAGGATACAGTTTTGGTTTAAGGTAGTCTGTGTTCACATCAATTTAAAACGTAGTACATGTACATAGATATAAGAAGATGTGGTATGAGTGCCAATAAGACAACTCTCCATCCAAGTCACAATTTGTAAAAGTAAACCTTTATAGGTCAAAGTACGGCCTTCAACACGGAGCCTTGGCTCACACAATTTTAATATTACAAAAGGAAAATATATGGCCAGGAATACCTGATGAGGATCACAGTTAAGGCCTATCTCCATACAACAAGTTAACTGAAACACCTTTTATATAATAGGAACACAGACTCAGTTCTGTGATTCTTTTCTAAGAATACACACACTCTTTAAATTACAAGCATGTGTGAGTTTCGTTTAATAAAGTACAAAAATAAAAGCTGAAAAAAGTATTCCATAACTAGATATGGACAACGCCCCCTCCCCCCTTTTTCTGCTCTGCCATATGCGTGAGTATAGTTCCACATATTTTAGATTTGACAAACAGTGATGTTGGCATACAACTTGAAATTGTTACGTCTGTAAGACAAAAATGATCCTAGCCTGACCATAGGAAATTATATAAATTTAGCACTATGTGTGTTGATCTATGTTTTTTATGCCCCCGCCATAGCGGAGGGGGCATTAAGTTTTACCCTTGTCCGTCTGTACGTCTGTACATCCGAACGTCCGTCCGTACGTCCCATAGTTGGTTTCCGTTCTCTGACTTTAGTTTGCCTCAACCAAATATTATGAAACTTATACACAATGCTTATTACCACAAAATAGGGATTAAATTTGAATTTTGGTGGTTTCACTTTAACTTTTCTAGAGTTATGCCCCTTTACAAATGAAAAAATTGCTGAATTTTTCGTTTCCGTTCACTTACTTTAGTTTGCCTCAACCAAATGTAATGAAACTTATACACAATGCTTATTACTACAAAACTCAGATCAAGTACAAATTTTGAAAGGTGTCACTTTAAAGGTTCTTCAGTTATGTCCCTTTTAACTTAATATGATATGCAAGCAGGGTCATCATCTGTGTTACATGTACACATTCCTCATTTATTTTCTTATGAAATCAAAATTTCTTTATGCAACAATAAAATGACGTCCAACTACCTGTCATTTTCAAAATATTCAAAATAAATCAAAATCCTGTGGCCATGCACACCTCCATTATGTGTATGAACATCCTACAAAATATTAAAGCTATATCTCCAAAACTGTAGGAGGAGATAGCAGGACAAAATCATGATCTCTTTATGCAGCTAGTACCAAAAAAATGACTAAGTACAACTACCTCTCATTTTCAGAATATTTGAAAAAAATCAAAATCCAGTTGTCATGCACACCTTCATTATGTGTATGAACATCCTAAATATTAAAGTTGTACCTCCAAAACTGTAGGAGAAGATAGCCGGAAAAACAATTTATCCTAATCGGGACGGACGGACGAACTGATAGAAGGACGGACATGCCGGCCTCATCATTTTGTCGCGGGAGCATATAAATTATTATCATACATTGAGTAGACCAATTCTAGATATATAACTCTAAAAACATGTTCATAGAAAATGGAATTCATTACAAAGGATTATAATAAGATAGTATAATACCGGAATTTTCCTGGACCCGACTGATTTGAATATTTCATTTACTGTTATCTGTTTTTATCCCTTTTCAATTCCTTGTTATCTGTTTTAAGCCAAATCAATTTACTGTTTTGCTGTTATTGGAACCCCTTGCCCCCTCTTTAAGGAAAAAGATTGATTGATTGATTGATTGATTGATTGGTGTTTAACGCCACTTTCAGCACTATTGTGCTATTTCGCGGCGGTCAGTTTTTATTGACGGAGAAAGCCGGAGTGCCCGCAAAGAACCTCCGACCTTCGGTAGGAAAACTTACTATCATAGTCATTTAAGATTGGAGTCAATCGAACGCACCTGCCAAGTATCGGAATCAAAATCACAACCGCAGTGTTGACAGCAGTGGTGGATCTAGAAATTTTCATAAGGAGGGCCCACAGACTGTCATAAGAGGGAGCCCGCTTAGTCGTGCTTCAGTGATTCCCTAAATAATCAACCACATTTTTCCCACAAAAGGGGAGGGGGCGGGCACCCTGCCCCCACCCTTAACTCGCCTCTGGACAGGCTAGTGATACAGTAGTTCGACTACTTAGACCACTCGGCCACCCGAGGAAATAGATATAACTCTTAAAATCACGTAACCCGACTAATCCAGTCGTTATATTCCACTCACTGTCGATCGTGAAGACACTGACTGATAGAGGGCGCAGAAATATTCGAGCTGGTAAGTTTGTGTCAGTATTGATTTAAAAAGTTATCAGTTTACCCCCCTTGAAATAGAATGACAAATGTCTGTATCAAATGCCTGACAACAATGTATAATGTATTAGGGTGTCTTCCTGAAATGAATATCAATAAAAACACTATTAGTTCCAACCAATTTTGCCTGCAGTCCTTTTGCGCCAGTGTTATTTTCAAGATATATCAGCTGCGCCAAATTCTATATTTCACAGTTATCAATTGCACAAGAAAACAGAACTCATTTGCGTCAAATTACCGGTTTGTATGTTGTCTACTGTGTTGAAAAGCAAATGTCCATTAAAAAAAGCGTAACTGTCCATTTAAAAAAGCGCAAACGTCGCGCGTTTTCCTGTCTGTATATGCGTCCGGTAGTACATTAGTTGTTCTGTATCAGTTTTGGTTTAAGGTAGTCTGTGTTCACATCAATTTAAAACGTAGTACATGTACATAGATATAGGAAGATGTGGTATGAGTGCCAATAAGACAACTCTCCATCCAAGTCACAATTTGTAAAAGTAAACCTTTATAGGTCAAAGTACGGCCTTCAACACGGAGCCTTGGCTCACACATGTACATAGATATAAGAAGATGTGGTATGAGTGCCAATAAGACAACTCTCCATCCAAGTCACAATTTGTAAAAGTAAACCTTTATAGGTCAAAGTACGGCCTTCAACACGGAGCCTTGGCTCACACATGTACATAGATATAAGAAGATGTGGTATGAGTGCCAATAAGACAACTCTCCATCCAAGTCACACAATTTGTAAAAGTAAACCTTTATAGGTCAAAGTACGGCCTTCAACACGGAGCCTTGGCTCACACATGTACATAGATATAAGAAGATGTGGTATGAGTGCCAATAAGACAACTCTCCATCCAAGTCACAATTTGTAAAAGTAAACCTTTATAGGTCAAAGTACGGCCTTCAACACGGAGCCTTGGCTCACACATGTGCATAGATATAAGAAGATGTGGTATGAGTGCCAATGAGACAACTCTCCATCCAAGTCACAATTTGTAAAAGTAAACCTTTATAGGTCAAAGTACGGCCTTCAACACGGAGCCTTGGCTCACACCGAACAGCAAGCTATAAAGGGCCCCAAAATGACTAGTGTAAAACCTTTCAAACAGGAAAACCAACGGTCTTATCTATATAATCAAAGAGCTTAAAAGCTCTGAGGGAAAAGACGGCAAATGTTTCTATTTTTTTTTTGTATCTTTTGATAGTCTTCATACAAAGAATAAGCAAAAACATGTAGAAAGATTGAAAATATTGAAATTAATTGTTGGTTAATAATGTAATTTCATTTCCTTAGCCAAGAATTCATCATAGAATCAATTTGGACCAATAAAGAGATTGGCACCTTCTAATTCAAAACATTTCATTAAAGTTGAAAGTTAATTATCTAAAATTCAATTGAATTCTATCATTTAATAACTACAACAATATATATATATTTTTTTTTATTGTATACCACTGAACTGCAAGCTAGGGCATGTCTCCATTTTTTGTGACAGGGCTCTAAGATTTAAAATTTTTCTCGATAAAGTGAGGACTGAAAAGTCTATTCAGTTTTAAATTTCCATTTAAATATGTTTAAACTACAAAAGCCATTTGAAAATTTTTATATTTTTTTTACCATTACAATGATTATGTTGGTACATAAAATTTTGTTTTAATAGAAAACTACTTATCATATAATAAATATTACATTTTAAGTGTTCAGATACAGAAACTTTTCTTTATGTGAATAATTACTCATCAATTGAGGTGCTCCTGTATTGGAGGAGAGATTCTCAATACAGTTACAGAAAAGAATGAAAACTGACGTTTCTCTCCCAATCCCATGTATCCCCATTGTTTACCGTGAAAGTTGACCTACAAATCAAAGCACTGCATGTTTGAATCATCTATTCAAACATAATTATGTTTTTAAATAAACAAATACCGATTTCCAAATCATACACGATTTCTGTGAATGATTTTAATAATGAGGAAAGGATATCCCTGCTTCTACCTAGTGTGGAATTCCAACCATGACGTCACTAGGTTGGATATATTTAGAATATTTCGTAATACTGATTTTTCCGGATTGTAAAAGAAACGTAAATAATGTTAAGGAGAGCTCAAGATACGATAATTTCACGAGATACAGAAGGCAAATGTGTTAAAAGTGTTTAAAGTCAATCTGTTCATTTGTGTGTCTCCTTCTCATCAATTCAGTATGAAATTTTGAGGTGTTTTCCCCAACTATAAAAACAAAATGAGTGACGTGAGGGGCTTGGAAGTTTGGCCAGCTACATAGGAATTGACGGCTTGAAGCCGTCTTTCCCAAAAACGAAAACGTGAAACACTTATGAACCACATCAACAAACGACAACCACTGAACATCAGGTTCATTATATACAAGCATTCATATTGTATATTATATTTGTGGACCTGGTAGATGGCATCGGAATTAAAGCACTTAGTTTTGTTTTTTCATTGTATAAAACATCAGTGTACCTCAGACTTTATCAGCCTAGCACATTCGTGTACCGGCAGATAGCATGGATCATTGAAAATGTATAGAACGTTCATGGACCTGAGATGCAGTAAATGACTTGGTAGATAACATGACTTAGATATGTAAGTTGTTGTAAAGAACAATTGCTGGCCTTGTCGATTGTTTGGATGAAATCAGTCCGGTATGTACTGACTATTTGTGGACAAAGAAGACAGAACCGGACTGTAACAGTCAATAATTGTGTAGATCATTCGAAGACCTGGTAGATAGAATTTTACTTAAAGCATTCAGTTATTGTAATTGTTCTGAATATGTTTGAACCTTGTTAACGGCATGACTCAAAACCGGACTTAAATCATTCAGTGAATGTAAAAAAACATGTGTTTACCCGGTAGATTTAATATGGCTTAAACGCGAGTCTGATGATTTAAATTGTAAGCCTAGTATCTTTGATGAACTTTTTTGGAGCATTCAATAATTTAATAGAATATTTATTGTATAGGATATTTGTGTACTTGGTAGATGGCACCGCAGTTACAGCATATAGCGTTTGCTGATCTTGTTCATAACGTTTAACTTAAAGAATTCGATTATTGTATTGAACATCTGTTGACCGGTAAATAGCATCGGACTTTAAAATGAAAACAACGCTTTATAGATTGTGTCCGTCTGGAGCGCTTTTCTGGATTTACCTTCATCGGGAACGTTCAAACCTAAAATTTGACAACCAAGGGTATATAAATACTTGAATACTTGAAAAGCGATGTGACCAAAAGGACACAAAAAGAATGACAGAATCCAACCAAGTTCAACTTTCCCTGAGGGAGTTGGGAACCTAAGATTCTTAATAATTTCTAAATTTTCCAACGTAGAAATAAAAAAAAAGGTACTTACGTTATAAATCACGTTAAGTATTAATTAATTGTATAAAACGTTTAATGACCTGATAGATAGAATTTGACTCTTGAAGCATTCAGCAATTGTTTAGAACATTTGTCGACCTATAGATTGCACGATTTAAATCAGTCAATTTGTATAGAAAATTTTTGGACTTTGAAGAAATTGCCGGAACATTTGTTGATCTGGTAAAAAGCAGGACATGGATCAGTTATTTTTGTATAACACATATGTAGACTTGGTAGATGGCTTAGATATGTAAGTTATTGTAAAGAATATGAGGTGACCTTGTAGATTGCCTGACTGAAATCAGTCGGCTATGTACTGAGTATGTGTGGACATCTATAGAAGATAGAACCAGACTTGAACAGTCAATGATTGTATAGGTCATTCGTTCACCTGGTAGATAGAATTTGACTTAAATGCAATTAGTTCTTGTAAAGAACATTTGTTTACCTGGCATATAACATTTGACTTATAAAGTATTCAGTTGCAACTTTCAAGGACGGACGAGAAAATTCAGCATAAGCAGCTTTTGACATCTTTCAAAGAATAAATTCTCTGAAATCGGATATCTATTTTACGAAATGTGTTATGCCAGTCTTGCAGTCACTGTAAGCCATGTGACACAAATAAAAATTGGCTCTGCCAACAGATGTTTCCAGAATTCACAGAAGTTAAGTGTCTAGAAACAAAAAATTAACAATACTTTCTCCAGGGTCCATATTTACCGGAAAGACACTTTTGGGGCATCACTTTTATTAATTGGCACTTTTTTGGGCATCACTTTTTATTAATTGGGCAGAGATCCACCTTACCCTTGCTAACCCGCCAATTGCTGGTGCACATGACTAATCATATTGATTAAAATAAAAATAAAAAACTATATTTTAAGGAAACCAGGTATTTTTTTCAAAAGACACTACTTTTAGTAACAGTGACCTGTTGATTCTAAAATCGGTAAGAGTCTTTCCTTTCCCTATATTTTCGACCTGAGTTAGTTGAATTCCAATCAAACAAGGGAAATCTCGACTTTCCACCTGGAAACTTGTTTTATCAAAAAGTTTTAATTTAAGTAAGTGACCTAGAAATTTGACACTTTATCTCCAAAATCAGTAGGCGTCTTTCTCTTCCATCTGTATAATTTTCATTTCAATCAGACAAGGGAAACTAAAGTAATCATTCAGGAACCATTTTTCTAAAAATATTCCATTATTAGTATCACCGATGACAGATGGTAATTCTGCATTTGCGCTGAGACTACTATTAAACACATACTTTAGTAATATTGTTGCTACATCGTCTGCACGGTGTCCAACAACATACACATACATATATATGTACATATATTCTGTTAATTAAATCTACCTTCCAATTGATTAATTAATTAAAGAAATATGACCCATTTTTTTTAGGTTAGGGAGGTATTTAATAATTAGTGTTTCATATTAGCCAGCTTCATGTCACAACCTTTGTATTGTCTTTTTAAGGTGTGGATTTTTTCTCTGATTTCAACAATGCTCTTTAAAGTGCTTCGGACGCATGAAATTTTATAAAGTGTTGTTTTCATTTTTATTAGATATATGGAATGTTACACTGGAAAATGTGCAAGACTGGGAAATCTCATACACTTGACGATATCAATATCTGACATAGTTTGTCATAAAGGTAAGTATGTGTATTTTCATTAATGACACTAAATAGATGAAAATAACACTTAACAAACTTGGTGCTTCCAAAGTGCTTTTCTGAATTTACTTTCATCAGGAATGCTCAAATCCCAAAAATTGGAAACCAAGGATGTACTTGAATATGTGAAGACCTATAAAACCAAAGGAACCTTAAAGGAATAGAAAAATCTATCTAGGCCTGCTTTGTTTAAAGAAGTTGTAAGATAAGGAAATCTCAAATGCCCATTATGTGTTTTCATCCAGTAGAAAGCCTGAAAAGTATCTTGGTCTAAAGCTATTATTTGTAAATTAAATAACAAGGTGATAAAAGAAATTCTTTTATCTAGATTAGTACTTCATCAAACAATAGAAATACAATGCATGATTCCTCTGTTTTCCTATGCCAGTTAGGGGGAGGGGGTCCAATTGTTTGAAAGACTATTTAACAATCTACAAAATGCTGTCATAAATTTTCAATAAACATTAATGAACAAAAGTGTTATTCATATGAGCAGTTAAACCAGAAATTACTCGATGGGGTAGTTCTATAAGCAAGAAGTTATTCATTGTAACAATTCCAAAAACATGGAGTTTTTTATTGGAGCAGTTTCAATAAACAAGGAATTATTCATTGAAGTTGTTCCTATAAATAGGGAATAATTCATTAGAACCTTTTCTATAAACAACGATTTATTCCTTGGAGTAGTTTCTATAAGCAAGGAGATATTCACTGAAACAGTTTTATAATAACCAGAACTTATTCGTTGGAGCAGTTTCTATAAGCAAGAAGTTATTCATTGGAACCGTTTCTATCAACAAGGAATTATTCATTGAAGCCGTTTCTATAAACAGGGAATATTTCAATGGAACCAGTTTTATAAACAAGGACTTATTCATTGAAGCTGCTTCTATAAACAGGGAATAATTCATTGGAACTGTTTCAATAAACAAGGAATTATTTATTGATTGATTGATTGTCGGTTGCTTAACGTCCAGTGGCAAATATTTCATGCATATTCAGGACGAGAACAAATTAACAATAAATATAATAGGTAGGTTCTGTAATAGGGTCTTTAGGGATAAAGGTCGGAGAAATTTAGACTGCCACGGAAATGAGGGTATAATGGATAGGGACAGAAATTTAGCCTTGCAACAGGTCACCTACGAACCCCTCAAAGAGTTGTTGCAGGGTTCTTAACGTGCAAAGAGCGTGGCACTCTATTTACACGAGGCATCGGATAAAACGTCCCCATTTCGACCGAACGTGGCTGCGTATGTATCCATACCGCACAGCCAAACGGACGCCCACTTTAGCAAGGGTTTTACTGCCGGTCGGAGAAAGACCAATGGTGAGCATACTTCTATTCCCCAGTCACCCTTGGGGAAATTCAAACTCATAAGTCGAAAATAAACTGACAACGCCATGGCAAAAAAAGACCAACAGATAAACAACAGTACATAAAACACAACATATATAAGCAAGGACTTATTCATAGGAACAATTTCTTAAAACAGTTGAGTTAATAATTGGAGCAGTTTTTATAAATAAGGATATTATTGTAGCAGTATCAACTTTTTCAAAGCTACATACATTGCCTCTTATATACATCAGACAAAATTGTGTGTGTGTGTGAGTGGGTGGATGGTGCCCTAAGCAAATGCAAACTCAGAAATGCTTTTACATGAATAATCAGGTTTATTAGAAACAAATATTTTTAATTTGACATATTTTATATATCTATTGCATAACATGGTAAAAGAAGAGGAAGACTAACAAATTATACAACAAACTTAGAGCACTTCCTCATTCATCAGATGAAGTTGAGATAATGAAATGGTATTGGTTCTGCAACTTACTCACTTTTAAAAATAGAATGCTTATGAACATAGGACACATTAGGTTGAAATAAATAACTGACTGATTCTTTAAGTAAGCACACTCAGTAAACAATGGAAATTATATTTCTTCTATCCAGCTGATAATATTTAACTATTTATGGTTTACTGAGTCATAAATATTGGCAAAACATCCTGCCACCTGGTAAAAAATCTAAATATGAGATTTTCATTAAAACATATCAAATATATATATATTATTTTAAAATTGTTAAAAATATTTTAATAAATAATTTCTAGAAACTCTAACTCTAAAAATAAGTTCAAATGTTAATATAACAATTTAACATTAGAATGTATATGATTTGAGTTACACAATTAATACGAGGGATTTATTTATACGTTCTGAATGTCATGAATAACTCTGTTATACAACAGTATTGCACACTAACATTAATAATGATTTGTCTGAACTTTCAATGATAATTTAGGTTGTTAACCAAGACATGTTTATTTTAATATCTAACAAACGGGTCATATAAAAATCTCAAACCAAATAGATGTCATCTGTAATTTATATAAAATTGAATTAGTTTAATTTTTGCATAAAGATGTTATTTTTTCGATATAAAGGGTGGGCCTATGGTATATGAAATTTCTTTTAAATTTTGAAAAATAACCATGACAAAACACATAGCTTTAATGACCAAGTTCATCTTGACAGATACTGCTAGGTCTTTATAAAGATAAACTAGTATCCATCTCATCTCCTTAACCAAAACTAAGACTGTCTAATAATGCAGTTCACCTTTCCCATCCCATTTTGTGTTTTCATCTTTAGCAGTGACTTAACAAAGTCTAAAAAACACTACGCCACTATCACATGATGATGATTTAAAAAAAGGTTTCATCGTCAGCAAAATCTAAACTAATCTACATGAAAGTTATTCAAACTATGTTGTCATAGTTAAATGGTGGTTCAACTAAGAATCTATTAATACTTCTATGCAATTAATAACAATGGGATATACTTAGTAGTTTTATAGTGTTCTCCCCAGGATTTTCATATACTTTATGGGTACTGATTGGTGTGTTATAAAGCATCATATAAATCTTTTTTTTTTTAATATACTACTTCAACTTTGCAATTTTTTAAAATCATATTCTTGAAAAATGTGTCAAAGACTCAAATGCCTAGGATTTGTCATTTGAATGGCTTTAAAAATGGTAATGACCCTTGTATTTGATATGTCTCAGGGAGCATCTATCACATGCAAGTATCATAGGTATTTAATAATGAAAGGTGATATCTTCTGATTTCTATAAACTAAAAAAACTAGTCTCCTAGATGGTGTAGCCTATTTTTTTTTTTTTTTAAATGGATACATAGAGAATGTTTTAACATAAAGAAAATCTGCATAAATTATGAAACGTTTTTTTCTACACAAAATAGTCACCCTTCTTTCCCTGTTCACCCAATAATCTCCATACTATAAGACAGATTTGCATTTTGAGTAAACCAGCAAATATTTGAACAATTGTATATCAATGATAAAAAATCAATTTAATCTAATACAATAGTCTAAACTGGCATATAAAACTTTATATCATTCTAGTCATTGCTTCAAAGTTTTCCCTATCAAAGAGGTCAGAAAATTTTAAAACGGCTTAAATAGTGTCATGGTTTTTAATCATGGAATAAAAGTACTGTGGTTAGCTGTCAAAATGTGTAGGTTAATTGTGAAGCAAGTCAAGTGACTAAATAAGTCCTATAATATTATATTTTTGGCACTGTATTTTAAGAGAGATATGTATAAAAATATCCAATAACAGCTAAGGTACATATACTCATTTTCATTCTAAAAGCACTTGTTAAAGGTACACATTTGGATCCCTAAAAGTTTCTGCATCATCCATAACCATAAGTATAAAGGAGTAGGCGAAAATGGCCCTTAAATCAAATGTGTCTCAAAAATTATCAAACTTGCTGCACTAAATTTTGAATCTGTGTTGTTTTAAAAAAAATCTTCTTTTACTATTTACACAGCCTTGAAACTAGCTTGAACTGTTTAGTGGACTAAAACTAATGTCTCTACTTCATCTAAAGAAGTCATTCCTGTAAACAAAAGGCCTAACAAACACATTTTAGTAATGAAAAGATATTTGCATGGAAAATAAGAATATTTCTATAATGGTTAATGTATGGGAATCTGAAATGTTTAACAATTTATGATACAAGGGGACTGGGCATGGCCCCATCCCTGAATAAATCTATGGTGTACTTTAAAGGTATGGTCATGGTAGAATACATTTTGTAAACCTAAATGCAGTCTTATATAAATGTTTTTTTTTTTTTCTAAAAAATATAAATATTTTTTGAGGTAATTCAGACAAAGTTTTCTGGTCATATTATAATATAAAAATAAGAAGATTTGGTATGATTGCCAATGAGACAACTCTCCACAAGAGACCAAATGACACAGAAATTAACAACTATAGGTCACTGTACGATCTTCAACAATGAGGTATAACTCATACCCATATAAGCATGTTTATAAGCTTCAAAAATATTTGGTGTTACTATGTCTTTATCTTTTTCAATAAATCACCATAAATAATTTTTTTGTCAATAATTAGACATGAGCTTCAGGTTTTTCATTAACATTTTGAAGTTGCACAATTAACAGCATCAAATAAACAACTGAATATCATGACAAAGAATTACTTCAACTTGAACTTTAAAAGGCCCAGGGAGAACACCCAATTATGTTACAATGTCAATTAGAAAAGATTAAGTAGGACTATTTGATTCTATACGGTGGGTTAACTTTGATGATTTTTATGCTTAAAACCAATTGTAACAGCTATGAAACATTTAAAGTTTTTAGTTACGATTCTTTTTCAATAAGGGGGATTTTTAAACTTAAAAAAAAAATAAAAAGCCCAAATTAAAAATAAAGCTTTGCAAAGATATGTTAATGTACAATTAATCCAATCTTTTCCAAATAAATCTTTAAAAATATTTACATTTTCCTTTAACTTGGAAATACAAATTGTGACTAGAATATTAAAAACATCTGTAAACAGTATTTCTTCAAGTATTTTTATATAACGAAGATTAAGCAGATATAACAGTACTTTGTAACTTACTATATTTGTATTTAATAAATATATAATATAAATATTCAAAACTTGACCGAATTATAGCAGGCATTCAAACGTTTTAATGCCCTATCTTCCTTTTATACAGTGATATTTAGAGATTAATAACTGATCGCTTACAGCACTTATGGTGATTAAAACAATTTCATCCTGAAAATTGCCCTGATGGATTATCTCCCCCTGAAACTAATGACGATTATATATCCTCCAGAAGCTGTATGTACAAAAATGATTATTTAACAATAATAAACAAATACATCAAAATGGAAAAACAAAAGATAAAAATCTGCATTTATTAACAACACCATATATCTTTATATAAAATATATACAACATTATAAAAGATTTTTGATTTTTTTGAGTGATGCAGAAAAATTATGCATACAAACAGATAAATACTGAGATAAAAATTTGAAAATACATATACAGTTTTTAACAAAATATAACAGTAACTATAAATGTACGTCACAACAGTGTTACGGCCAGCATAGTGAAAGTACAATAAATAAACAATATTAAAATGCATGCCAAATACCCAAGACCTTTTCCTTAATTGGTCATCAAGTTACTAGTATAAAAATGCTGTAAATCTTTGTTAAAGTTATGAAGATTTTCTTGGTCAGAGTAGTTCTGCATAAAAAATTTGCTGGTCATGATCACTTTAATTAATACTTTTTGGAAAACCAGAATAACCAAACATGTAAATAGTTTCACTAAGAAAATACTTGAGTTCTGAAGGATAAAAAATTTATGCTACCTTCTAGGCATACCTATGGTATGACATAAGTACTGTAAATTCAGAAATTATTGCAATTTTTGAAGATTGGACAAATTATTGCAATATCCGAAAAAATTCTCCGCACAGATGTTACTCACCTAGTTGCATAATTCCCATTAATAAAAACCTCTCAATATTTTCTGAATTAACAGTAATATAAATATTTTATAAAGTTAAATTGAAAAAAAAAAAAAAAAAAAAAAAATCATTCTAAGGGAAATAACTCAACAAAACTTAGATAATTATCAAAAAGTTGAAGGTAAAATCAGGAAGTCAAGTTTAATGTACTATTATAGCTGTTCTGAATAGTCAAATATCATTTCCATTTATCACATGTTTCAGTACAGGAATGGAAATGATAGAATTGATGAGTTAACATATAAAATAAATGGAGAATGTGTCCCCATGGACACAGATGATGCCCCAGATTGCATACAACATTATAAAGGAACATAACTCAAGAACAATACAAGTGACACTACCAAAATTTGTACTTGATCTGAGTTTTGTGGTAATAAGTATTGTGTATAGGTTTCATAATGTTTGGTTGGGGCAAACTTAAGTTACAGAATGGAAACTAAAAATTTTGCTATTTTTTTTTATTTAAAAAGGGGCATAACTTGATGATGGTTAATGTGAAGCCACCAAAATTCAACATGATCAGTATTTTGTGGTAATAAGCATTGTGTATGAGTTTCATAACATTTGGTTGAGGCAACTTAAGTTAGAGAACAGAAACTAAAAATTTTGCATTTTTTTTCCATTTATAAAGAGGCACAACTCAAGAATGGTTAAAGTGACACCACCAAAATTCAAACTTGATCTGTGTTTTGTGGTAATAAGAATTGTGTATAAGTTTCATAACATTTGGTTGAGGCAAACTTAAGTTAGAGAACGGAAACTAAAAATTTACTAATTTTTCCATTTATAAAGGGGTATAACTCTAGAACGGTTAGAGTGACGCTACCAAAATTCAAACTTGATCTGTATTTAGTTGTAATAAGCATTGTGTATAAGTTTCATAATATTTGGTTGAGGCAAACTTAAGTTAGAGAACGGAAACTAAAAATTTTGTAATTTTTCCATTTATAAAGGGGCATAACTCTAGAACGGTTAAAGTGACACCACCAAAATTCAAATTTGATCTGTGTTTTGTGGTAATAAGCTTTGTGTATAAGTTTCATAACATTTGGTTGAGGCACACTCAATTTTGGGACGTACGAACGTACGTACAGACAGACAAGGGTAAAACTTAATGCCCCCTCTGTTACGGCAGGGGTATAAAAATTCATTGCAATAACAGTTATTGGTAAGGAGTCATTTTGTATAAGGCCATTCATAACTTTTCTTTGCTCAAGAGAATAATATACAACACTTATATGAAGCTATTGAGACAGACACAGCTTAATGGGGTATAAGATGTTGCAGGAAAAGGTCTTTCTTACATTCTGTGCATAAACTTAAGTCTACAATATTGATAAAAAAAACACCCACATGATTAAGTATCTTTATAAATTTTCCTTCTTTTGATTGTTAATTTTGAAACCCTCATTAGAAATGCAACCAGGATTTACTAATTAATTAAAAGTTTTGTATCTTAATCATGTGAGAAAAGCAGCAGCCACAAAAACTTTGTCTCCTTGGAAACAGATGTATTTTTTTCAGAATTTTTGTGACAACTGTCATGAAAAGAAACAACAACATTGTGCAATATCATGATGCATTGGTACTGTTACGTTCACCTCGAGATTTGCTAAGATTATATGTTTCATTCACACCTTTCATTCCTATATCCTGCCATAATTTCAAAGCTTTGTCTTTACGGAACTGCTCCCAGCGATCATCGTCAGATTCGTGTGTAATGTATCTATGTCCAACTTGTTCTTCCAGCTTCCTTAGATCACACCATGTTTGATAGTCCTACCAAAGTATAAATAAATAATCAGTATTTCTGCTGTTAATAAGGTTATGTTAAATTTTCTTTGTAACAAACTTTAAATTACTGTAAATTACATTTCTTATTAAAAGTAAGTTTTCAACTTTAAAACAGTTTTAAAACATACAAAAATTTTAACAACTGTTACAAGTTTTGAAAAGATTTGTCAAATTATTATTTTAATACTTTCTCATGGTGTTTTATTTTGTGCCACAAATAGCTATTTAAAGTACTGCAGCCGTTCTACTTTTAAAACTATTATCATCTCTGGATATATATTAATGTTTTATTAGGATCCAACTAAAACTGTATACATGTCAGCTAATGAAAGTCTAGTTACCTTAATATTATTAAGTTATTTTAAACTATTGGCAATCAAAAGCATTGAAAGCAAGGATTTTGTCAAGGTGGTAAATATATTTTGTGATATTTACAAATAGTGAAACAGTTGAATGTACATGTATATATGCCTGATGTTCAACAAAATGTTGCCAACTGTGCAATATAATTAAAATAAATTGTGAGGAGAAATTAAATAGTCTTACAAAGCATATCTTCTACATGGGTTTTACAAGAAATGAACAAAGAACATTTACATAAACTAAATTTTGTTCTGTTATCAGTTTTCATTCAAAGAGTTTACTCCCCTTAAAAGGCAAAAAAGATTAGGATTAACGGGAAAAAAAAATAACTATGTTTTTTATCTTCTAGCAATTATGCTCCTTTCAACTATCTTTGTTAAAAGTAACTTAAAGATACAAATATTTCTATGTTACACATTAATGTATGCATATATTAAGCGTGTTTCCCAGAGTTTCTTAGATAGAAACCAACTTGTTGTACTACTTGGGGTAAAAACCTCATTAAAATCAAAATTAATACCAGAATCAAATTTTGTTTATGAAAATGATACATAATTGATGTTTACTTTACAATACTGTAACCTGAAAATGGTTTGGTACAATCCAAAAAAGTTAATGTACCGAAAGTATAATAAATCTAAATTTGTTCAAAAATAGTTATTGACAGCATATATAGGGTGTTTTAACTCCTTTATGATCACCAAGTTAATGGTAGATACAGTAAATGGAACTTTTCAACACTACTGTACTTTGACCTAAAAAAAAGTTTAAGTAACACACGTTAGAGCATAGGTGTTCCAATACAGTATCTAAATTTCCACTTCAATAAAAGCATCATAAAATAATTTAAAATAAATTGCTTGACATATTTATTCTGAAAATTATTTTTAACTGTAAACATTTAAAATTGTACAACATATAGAAGTAAAAAAGTGTCACCTGAAGCCAGACATGGGCAAGTGATTTGTCTACTGTGAATCTCTTTCTCATTTTCACCTGTAGTAAGTTACTGATCAGATCTAATGCTGTAAGAATCAAAATGATTGGATGAGTAAGGAGTTGTAACAATGAAAATGATTGGACATTTAAGATCATGGCAACAAATGATGAAATAACTCTGAATGCTGTAACAAAGACAATATGAATGGATTAGTGAAGCCAATCAGTGAAAACAAAGCAAATAAGTAAAAAGCTTGAACAAAAAGTATCAGTCAAAAAGCTAACGACAATACCGTGAACAGCAGCCACGCAATGATTTCAATTAAAACATGTTTAATTTTTTTCTTCCATGGCAAGATTTGATGTTTGAAAACTGTATAAAAAAACATATACAAATTCCATCTTAAAATATGCGAATAAAAAGGTAGGTTCACATTAAATTGTAGGTACATAGCCAAAATGTTCACTGTTTTGCTCAAATCATAGCAAAACAAATAAAACAAGCATTGACAATTCCACTGATACTACATGTTAGTGTGTAAGTAGTCTACTCACTCAGATATGTATTGCTACTTAAGATTTATGAACAGTAAATCGGTTAGAATCGTGTGAAGAATCTTCTTTTTAGATTCAGATGGCTGATATAGGCAAAACAAATAATTGTTTAATAAGAATACTATTGTTTTTGACTTTCTCCTACAGATTAATAGTGTTCCCTTATTTTGCAGAACAACCACAACTACACCTAAATTAAAGTTCAGGTCAACTTATATAAGCACCAGGTCCTGACACTATGTCTATGTCACTGACAACTTCAGGTCAAAATGTTTGTGTATAAAAACTTGTTACTTCATTTTTAAAAAAAGATAATAAAAGGAAAAGATAAGCAAACAAAATATAATTATTAACGTACTTATCCACATTCATACCAATATTTTTTTTGTATCTGAGTGAATAAACATTTAGAAATAATTAATGTTACAATAGTATGCTACTTATAAGTAAATCAGTCATAAAATTTCTTTGATCCTTAATGAGGTCTTTAAAGTTATGACCGGTGAACTCATATGTGTGCAAAGGTACATTTCTTATCTTAGAAGCACAGCGAACATTGATTAGTAATGCCAGGAAAACGAAAAAAGCTCTTCACAATTTTTCAGTATATTTATACTTTTCTATTCAAATAATTCATATTTCATGGCTTTATCATCACAAATGTAATTTGGCTAATATGTGACAAAGAGAGAGTGGCAATTAACCACCCCCTTTTCTGTAAAAAATTTGGTTTAGAAAGTACAATAAACAGTTACATCCACTATTTAGCTATTGAAAATCTGAGTTATCTACTTCGTAATCATATAAAAAAATTCTATACCCCACTTTCTTCTTCTACCACTGATTTTTCCAAATGAATTTTTTTAAAGAACGCATATCCTGTATTGAATGGTCTTCTTGAAATCTTAACACTAATTAACAAAATTAGAAACTACCATGAAGAAAACAAAGAAAGGAAAAGATTGATAGTTCTGTAAAGAAGAAGAGCTTTTTTATGTTAGTGGTAAAGCATATAACACAATGTAAATGGACACCTGTTTTAACCAAGGATGCTGTAAGACCTTTTTACAAGAAGGTCGTGATCTTTGATTAGTTATAAAAATGATCCCGAGGATTCTCTCTGCTGTAATAAAAAAGATAAAGATATATAAAATCACATGCATTTCAATTGTCTGTGTTGAAAGATGGAAATTAAGGGGGGAATAATACTATACAAATGCTGTGTATTTTTCTCTCACTTTTTGTTACTTTTTTTTTTAACTTGGACACAAACTGAAGAAAAAAATTAGTAATCAACCGTAACAAAGTAGAAAAAGTTGACGAAAAAAACTATATATATGTGCATAAAATTAAATATTTGTTTCAGTTTCTAATTTTTCAACTTTTTTTTTTGACACAGCATAAGTAACTTGAGGAAAACCAAATAACCATTAAGAACATGCATTTCCATGCCATAAATATGATATTAAACAAAACATGCAACTAAACATTTAAAGCCCACTTTTTTGGCAAAATAATGAAATTGTGAAAAGCTGCAATAGCACATTTGGGTGATTTCATTGGTTTTGCTATGTTTGTTAACATAATAAATTATGTCATTATCATTATAAAGCTAAATCTTATGTTAATTTTAATTCAACTGATTTCATTCTAAAAGTATAAATATATATTTTAAAGCTAAATAAATGTTACGATTACAAATTTATCTTAATAGTTGACAGTAAATTCATCTATCTTTATTTCAGAAGCCCTTTAAAACTGGTTAGAACTGAGTTAAAAGCCTTTAAATCAAATAAAACTGCTATATTGAAACAATATATATTTGTAATATATGTACATTGGGAAAAAAACATTTGTACATGACAAATAAGTGTTTTTATATTTTCTGAAACTTTTCATATATTTCTTTTGTCTTTATCCTGCATATTTTTCATTTTCTATGAAATGCAGTTAATGGCACACTTTTCTATAAGAACTCAGAAATTGTATGATGAAGATGAAGCAAGGATCAAATTAAAATGTGACATATGCAGACTTTTAAGTCTACTGCTGTGAATTCATAACAGAAGCAGGGTACAAAATTTTTTATCCTACAGAAAAGATTCATTCAAACACCTCAGTTGCTTCAGTTATATGGTACATGCAATATACACAAAAGTATTCATAAGTAATGTTTAATACTTTGTTGCTTTACTAGTATACATTATTGTTTAGGGGCCAGCTGAAGCCCTTATTATGGTGCTTGATTTTCTAACTGCATTGAAGACCCTTTGGTGGCCTTGGGCTGTTTTCTGCCCTTTGGTCAAGTTGTTGTCTTTCTGACACATTCCCCATTTCCATTCTCAATTCTATATCTTGTTCAGAGTCATTCTTTCAGTACTTAATCTCCAGGCACCATGCAGCTGTATTGCTAACATAATTAACTGTCATGTGCACAGGTACCATGTCAGACAATCTATGACTCTAATACAAATTATTGTTGTTTTTCTTCAACTTATTGTTTCTCATCTCTCTTGTGAGATGTTAACTTATAATGATACTTTAGCTGGAGCAATACATTTATTTCTATTTAAGCTTAGAACTCACTTTTTGTAGGTTTACTCTTGTTTGTTCTGATTCAGTTTTTTAACCATTATAATTAAAAGTATAAAATATTTACTGTTCTATACCAAGCTGAATTTTTAGTGGTCAGAGTGATGTCGGTTTGTCTTAATACTTCATATCATAATTCCTGATTCATTAATAATGACAGTTGACACTAAAATTTACATTGATGTCTCCCAATAAATATTATAAGATACTAACCCTCCTGAGATATTTCCTTCCATGGATTGGGTGGGTACATAAATGATGCATTCTGTATTTGGTCACTGATCTCTTCATCTTCATTGAAAGGGAATGTTCCACTTAAACTAAAATGATTGTAGTCAATTTTTAATTTATGTTCAAATTGATCAAAACACATGGTTAAAAGATTTCTCCTAATTTTCTAATATTTCCGTCATTGAACTTTTTATATACTCAAAGCTACTCCATCTGCAGAATGGGATTTTGAGATGATGAAGTAAATGTTGATATATATTAGATATAGTTGCGACATTTAAATGCAATATTCTTTTTGTCATGAGGATACTTATTTAATAGTGTTAATATGACCAATTCTAGTATGGCTCTTGAAATTTTTTTCCTAATGTTATTTCTGGATAAATAAATATCTCACACATCAGTTAGTATTGTCGTATTGCAATGCATATCAATGTAACTGCTTCCACTGAGGTAGCACTAGTCATTCAGTTTGCAGGTCTTTTTTCCAAGTCAAGTTAATCTGACTATAAAAAAATGAGATGAGGTATGATTGCCAACGAGACAACTATGCACCAAAGCTCAAATAAAGTGGATGTAAGCAACCATAGGAAACCTTCAACAAACTCATAAAAAGTTTCAAATTCAAAATGTGAGGATAAGAATTAGTGAAATTTTATGACACTTACCTTACATATATAACAACACCTACAGACCACATATCTAGAGATCGGTTATAACCTTTACTTTTTAAAACTTCAGGGGCTGTAATTAAGAAACAGATAATCTAAATATGACCAATTATTATAACAACAGAAGACTGTAATTTTGACTGGGAATTTCAACTGGAATATTATGTAGATGTTCAAGGTTGTAATATATCTTCATCAAAACTGATTATTAACTTTAGTAACTACTGTATGATTTCAGAATGACAGACATCAGTAACATAATATGCCCTAGCCACTTTGATATAAAATGCACAAAAACTAAACAGACATGACCAGATTACTTAACATATCTAATTGGAATAAACAAGGTTGGATAATAGGTAAATAAAAAACCAACCCAACAACACAAAATATCAAAAAGAGTTATTGTACTGTGTAATAAGTGAAGTTGACTTTTTCATGGTGTTCACCTAACTGATTGATCGCATGTTACTATCTATTAATAATTAATGTATTTGAAAAGCTAGAGAAGACCAGACTCACAAAAACTATAGTTTACGGAACATTGTAGTTGCATACTAGAGGGTTTACAAACAAATTGAGATGCTGAAGGTGGTAACAATGATATCATTCATCATTGCTTCTTTTCAAATTTTTTATGAATTTACATCTATATCCCAACACACGAATAAACAAAATTATTTCCCATAGGACACAATGCACTTCCAACACTATCACATTTCCATGTTCAGTGAACCATGGCATCTGGGTAAAAAACCTCATTTGGCATACATTTTATAAAGTTGATATCTTAATGAACATGTATATACTAAGTTTCAAGTTGATGTGACCCCAGTTCATTGTAAACTACCCTAAAAAATTGTATTCTGATATGTGATTGACAAATGGATAGACAGATCAAAAAACATTATGCCCCCTACAATTGTAGAAAGGAAATAAAATTATTTTTTATCTAACAATTCTAACTTGTTCATTATTTCCAAATTGAAATAAGCTTATGGCTAATACAATTTGTAATTTAAAATGAGTAAAATCATATTTAAGATCATTCTACCAGATATATAAGCTTATATAAATATAATCTTGACCTACCAAGATATGCTGGTGTTCCTACTACTGATATTCTGAATGATTTTTCACCTATAATTCTGGCAAATCCAAAGTCACATAGTTTTACCTGAAAAATAATCAATATAAGTCATCATTTGTCAATTTATGGTTAACATTATTGTGACTTTCAATATTTCAGTCTTTAGTTTTCACCTGGGGGCATTACATAAACTCAGATCTGTGACACACTTCTTACCCAGTTTTCGTTCCATGCTCATGTGATCAGGACAATTCTTTTTTAAACCCTGAACAAACCCTCTCAGGTCAAAATATAGGACCCTCTTTTTCTGTCTATTAGGTTTTATTAGTTATTTTAAGCTTCGGTATTTTCCCAACTATGTTGTACCTTTGACCATATCTTTATTTTTGTTATTAATATAACAGTTTAAAATATATATAGTTTGTAAAAGGGAAAAATAAATAAGCAGAAAAGTGTATTATAAATGGATTACAGCTTGATACTGATGTATTGTTTTTTGCAACTTTAAATTTCCAATTGCAACATAAAATAAGGCAATGTGGAATGATTGCCAATGAGACAAATATCCACCAGAGACCAAATGATGTAGATGTTAGCAACTAAAACGCCACTGTACAGTCTTCAACAATGAGCAAAACCCATACCACATAGCAAACTATAAAAGGCCCTTACTGAATTAGGACAGGTACATACAGAATTTTGCCGTGTTAAACATGTTTTTGAGTGCTCAACAGTCAGTCAGAAAGTAAGCCCTCATAACTTTCATACAGAAAACAATGTTGACATTGTCAACAATAGCATTTTCCATAGGGTTTCTTCATTATTTAATAATAAAATTGTCTTTTTTTTTAAGAATATCTGTTGTTAATAAGAAACTTGATAACTGAGAACAAATGACTGCCCTTGAATCTATAGTTTTCAAAAAATTTATAAATTTACCCAAAACACCCAAATAAGTTGAACTAGTACTGTGAGCTCTTTTTTAACTAATCATACCCTAGCTATACAATTTTTGGTTAGCAGGAAGTTGATGAGCAATGAATGTGTAAATGCAGCACATTTTGAAGCATGCTCACAATGAGACTGTGCTCAAATCCACAGTTTGTTTTGAAAATTTGGACAAAAATTTCATACATGGTCATTATGTGTAAGAAAATAATTTTGTTATAAGAATTCTATGAAAAGGAAGTTGACAAGTGATAAATCTTAAAATTCTGACATGAAACCTGAAACTAAATTTTCTGTTCCTAGGGAAAATGCTATGAAAATTTGAAGGGGTTGATGGACAGACAAGGGTAAACAGTAAAATCCCCTCCTTTGGAGAAGGGTACAACAACAGTGAATTATTTACCTGCTTCTGGAGATAAAACATTTTCTATCTTAAGATCACAATACACATATATTTACCTGTGGAAATGCTGTTTCTGAAGATAATAAAACATTTTCTGGCTTAAGATCACAATGCACTATATTTTTCGAATGTAAATGTTTGAGTGCCACTAAAATCTGAAAAATAAAATATTTGTTAAAAAAACAAAATCTGAGATTAAAACCTAAAACTTAATCATAAGCATTAGACTTGTATTTTATAAGGGTATTTGTTCCTACTAGCATTGTTTACTTTTCTTAATAGTTGCTAGTCATCAAGGTTCCCTAAGCAATGCATTGAAAAACTGACAACTTTATATTTTTTTTATGTTCTCTACATGACAAGATACCTTTAGTGTAATCCTTTGGCAAAACTTTTTGGAATTCTTGTTAGTAAGATTTGTATATTTAGCTCACCAATACTTCCCTTATTTCTAGAAAAATGGAACAAGCATACCTGTCAACTGACCGGAGATTTTCACAACTCTGAGGGGTCACCCGGGATACCCGCCGGGTCGTTAAATATTCCGGTAATTCCGAAAATGACCCGTTTTCACCCATTTCTTAAGCCTTCAGACTGAGTTCATAGTGATCTTCCTTTGAAATACCGGCAAATTCGTAATTTTTCCTGGACAAGAAGTTCAACTAGCTGTGCAAACTCAAATTAAGTGATCTATTTCAGTGCATGGCTTCACTTGACAGATTTGGTGTCAAACACACTGTTAATTAACAACAATTACCTTAGCTTTAGGTCATAAATAATTTGTGTATTTCAGAGTTGTTTTGCAAAAAAAAAAAAATGAGTTACTTCCCCTTTTTTGTCACCTTTCAAAATATACTCCTTAAATTTATGTTTATTTTTGTAAAAAGATTAAATCTAAAACAAATTGAAAGCAAATACATATTACAATATTACTTTTCATTATTTTCTACCTTAGTACAATTAGAAAATAAATAGTTGAAAATTATTTTTTCATCTCTACTTCCTTTAAATTTTTAACTTTTTTTTTTATTATACTCTAACATCAACCAGTCTGGAGATAATGTATAAAGCTGTACAGATATATGCACAGTGAATGTCTTATAACTGGTGAATTGATTATAATAATTATGAAAGGGGTAATGGCTTGGCCTGAATTGTTAAAGTATTTTTAGAAACATTAATCTATCAAAATCTTTAGTGCATTACAACGATAATAGTTTAAAATTATTTTCAGTTAATACTTAACCATTGGATGTTTTGGAAACTGTTTGTTTTAAAATATAAAAACAAATTTAAATAAACTGTTATCACAGAGATTGTCTCGCCTTCTTGTAATTTTGATAATGCAAATGTTGAAATTAAAACAGCAATACTTTAACATGTAAGTTATGCAAATATTCAAAGTCGATGAACCATGACTGAAGGTACATGGCTAAACAATCTCCATGGAATGAGATGTGCCAATGC
Source organism: Mytilus coruscus (assembly GCA_017311375.1). Lineage (NCBI taxonomy): Eukaryota > Metazoa > Mollusca > Bivalvia > Mytilida > Mytilidae > Mytilus > Mytilus coruscus. The sequence goes on along the minus strand of CM029599.1, from coordinate 77,026,657 downwards.
TAATACAACTGCATACCAAATACCATTGACTTATTATAAGTCGTTCCCTTTAAACAAACCTAAACACAAACATTAACTTGTAAACTATGTAAAAGTTTCAAAGTCAATGAACCATGATCAGGGGTGGGGCTATATAATCTCCATGGAAACGATACTTGCAAATGCCGATACATTTGCATACCAAATATCATTGACTTAACATTAGCAGTTCATCTTAAACTGATCTAATCACAAACTAATACATGTAAACTAAGCAAAAGTTTCAAAGTCAATAGACCATGACTGAGGGGGCAGGGCCAAATATTCTCCATGGAAATAAGATGTGCTAATGCTTATACAACTTAACACCAATTAACATTGGCCTTCCACTAATGGTTCCCCTTGAACTGACCTAATCACAAACTAATACATGTTAACTTAGCAAAATTTTCAAAGTCTATAGACTATGACTAAGGGGCGGAGCCAAATAATTTCCATGGAAATAAGATATGCCAATGCTTATACAACTGCATACCAAATATCATTGACCTACCACTAGTGGTTCCCCATAAATTGACCTAATCACAAACTAATACATGTAAACTATGGAAAGTTTCAAAGTCAATAGACCTTGACTGAGGGGGCAGGGCCAAATAATCTCCATGGTAATGAGATGTGCCAATGCTAGTACAACTGCATACCAAATATCATTGACCTACCACTAGTGGTTCACCATGAACTAGACCTAATCACAAACTAATACATTGTTGACGCCGCCGTCGCCGCCGACGCCGGAAACAGCATACCTAAGTCTCGCTTTTTGACTTCGTCAAGGCGAGACAAAAAAGGTCCCCATAATACCTAATTTCAGCTGGAAAAAAGTTTATTAGCGTTATGACCTGAGATTTTATTCTTCAATGCAGGTCATGACCTGCATTTTCATTTTCATAGGTTGACAGGTATGAACAAGTCATATTTTTTCTCTCTCAAATTATCACTTATGCAACACATCCTGGCCTATTTATAATTTTCCACAACTTATTGAAAGTGCCAGGATGCTTACTTGTTTTGAATAATCCAGCAAGCTTATGTGTAAATTGCTTTATATAAAATACTCCGACATTTCCTACATAAGAAGACTAATTGCAAATTAGCACCATTTGAAAGAGTCAATAAATAGGATATTTCTACTGCCATACTACTAAATGACGTGTGATTTCTGGGCACTTCCTGCCTAGCTCATAACTCAGGGTGATAACTGACCCTTTGCAAACCTTGACATTTTATATCATGTTTGTCTGAAGATTACCAAAACCTTTTTTAACCAATCAATTCATCATTATAAAAGGTCACTGTTAATACTTACTTGTGAAATGAGGAATTTTGTGACTCTTTCACTAAGACGACCTTTTGGACTAGATAATATCATTTCTAACATATCACCACGTAGCTTTTCCATTACTACAAAAATCTGTAATAGATAATATGAAATGCCATTAGACTTCTATGTAAGCATAAATCAATTACAATTGTATGTGAAAATAAACTGTTAACACAGAGATATGTCTCGCCTTTTTGTAATTTCGATAATGCAAATGTTGAAATTAAAATAGCAACACTTTAACATGTAAGTTTTGTAAATATTAGAAGTCAATGAACCATGACTGAAGGTACATGGCTAAACAATATCCATGGAAATGAGATGTGCCAATGCTAATACAACTGCATACCAAATATCATTGACTTATCATAAGTAGTTCCCTTTAAACAAACCTAAACACAAACTAATACATGTAAACTATATAAAATTTCAAAGTCAATAGACCATAACTGAGGGGGCGGGGCCAAATTATCTCCATGGAAATGAGATGTGCCAGTGCTAATACAACTGCATACCAAATATCATTGACCTACCACTAGTAGTTCCCTTTAAACAAACCTAAACACAAACTAATACATGTAAACTATATAAAATTTCAAAGTCAATAGACCATAACTGAGGGGGCAGGGTCAAATAATCTCCATGGTAATGAGATATGCCAATGCTAATACAAATGCATACCAAATATCATTGACCTACCACTAGTGGTTCCCCATAAACTGACCTAATCACAAACTAATAAATGAAAACTAAGCAAAAGTTTCAAAGTCAATAGACCATGACTTAGGGGGCCGGGCCATAAAATCTCCATGGAAATGAGATATGCTAACACTTACACAACTGCATACCAATCATCATTAACTTACCACTAGTGGTTCCCCATAAACTGACCTAATCACAGTCTAATACATTTAAACTAAGCAAAATTTCAAAGTCAATAGACCATAACTGAGGGGGCGGGGCCAAATAATCTCCATGGTAATGAGATATGCCAATGCTTATACAACTGCATACAAAATATTATTGACCTACCACTAGTGGTTCACCATAAACTAGACCTAATCACAAACTAATACATTGTTGACGCCGCTGTCGCCGCCGGAAACAACATACCTATGTCTCGCTTTTTGACTTCATTAAGGCGAGACAAAAATGATCATGTTATCAAAGTCATCATTGATTTCAATAGCTTTGACTTGAAACTTCCATGGATCCTCCTGGGAACTTATAAATATAATTTTAATTTCAAGACAGTATTGTCACAACCTTATGGTAAACTACTTAAAACCAAACCGATAACCTATATGGGATGAAGGAACAGACAGATGGACCGACACACAGATTGAAAAATATAATGCCCCTATCCCCAATCTACCATAAGAAGGGCTAAGAAGATGATTAACTGTACATTTCATGTTTGAAAATAATCAAGGGGAGATAACTGTAGGAAACATTTTTCAGACTAATTGAGTTTTCAAATAAATGGAGAATGTGTCCCCATGGACACAGATGAGGCCCCCACTTGCATACAACATTATAAAGGGACATAACTCAAGAAGAATAAAAGTGACGCAACCCAAATTTGTACTTGATCTGAGTTTTGTGGTAATTAGTATTGTGTATAGGTTTCATAATGTTTGGTTTGGGCAAACTTAAGTTACAGAAAGGAAACTAAAATTTGTTCGATTTATAAAGGGCATAACTCTAGAACAATTAAAGTGACGCCACCAAAATTCAAATTTGATCTGTGTTTTGTGATAATAAGCATTGTGTATTAGTTTCATAATATTTGGTTGAGGCAAACTTAAGTTAGAGAACGGAAACTAAAAATTTTGTAATTTTTCCATTTATAAAGGGGCATAACTCCAGAACGGTTAGAGTGACGCTACCAAAATTCAAACTTAATCTGTATTTTGTGGTAATAAGCAATGTGTATAAGTTTCATAACATTTGGTTGAGGCAAACTTGAGTTAGAGAACGGAAACTAAAAATTTTGCAATTTTTCCATTTATAAAGGGGCATAACTCTAGAACGGTTAGAGTGACGCCACCAAAATTCAAACTTGATCTGTATTTTGTGGTAATAAGCATTGTGTATAAGTTTCATAACATTTGGTTGAGGCAAACTTAATAGAACAGAAACTAAAAATTTTGTAATTTTTCCATTTATAAAGGGGCATAACTCTAGAACGGTTAGAGTGTTGCTATTAAAATTCAAAGATGGTCTATATTTTGTGGTAATAAGCATTGTGTTTAAGTTTCATAATATTTGGTTGAGGCAAACTTGTGTTAGAGAACGGACACTAAAAATTTGCAATTTTTCCATTTATAAAGGGGCATAACTCAAGAACGGTTAAAGTGACGCCACCAAAATTCATACTTGATCTGTGTTTTGTGGTAATAAGCATTGTGTATAAGTTTCATAACATTTGGTTGAGGTAAACTCAAGTTAGAGAACGGAAACCAATTTTGGGACGTACGTATTGACAGACGGACAAGGGTAAAACTTAATGCCCCCTCCGCTATAAAAAGGTTTCCTGATTTTTACCTATTTCATGTTCTGAAAATTTATATGGCATGTAAATATTACATAAAACAAAATAAACAAATTTCTAAATAATTTTTAGAGTTTGTATAGATAATTTTATAAAGCTTTTGTATGAATATGTTCATTTACACAATTAAATGTTTGAATTGTAAGCTTACTACAAAAGAGAAGTGTTGACAACTGGATGTTTTCTTTTCCATATTTATCAAACAAAACTACTTAATTTGTCTCTTACTTCTATTTTTGGAAATTTTCAACTCTTTAACTTTTATCAACTTTTCTTGATGGGACTAAAGGTTCTTAATGAAACCATCATTTTTACTGTAGAAAAAGGATAAAGAACTAAGGTCAACTGTTCCATCTATAATTTGTTGAATGATGTGTCAATGTACCTCTTAATATTCTTTTCTAACTATATAAAAAAAACTTACTCTTTCTGGAGTTTCAAACATTTTCTCTAAGTTAACTACACCTGGATGATGAAGATTCTGTAATTATAAAAGTATAGTTATAGAAACATTGGAATAATCAAGTAAAATGAAGCATCCCTCACATAAAATTAATATAAACTACAGTTGCAAGGGCTCATAAACATAACCCTCATTATGTACATGTCATGATAATTAATCAACTGGATGCTTCATTATCCATTGTTTTAATGTATTCTCTCCAAATCATTTGATTAAACTTTATACCAAAGAGAAGCAGACCTGAACTTGTCATAAAGTAACTTTCTTTTTCTCACTCTGGGTTGACTTGACAATTTGGACAGTGGAAATTTCAATTATTAAATTATCAAGTATCAAATTATGAATATTAAGATTGCAACAGTTGGCCAATAATATAAAATAGCTGGAATGAGTGTCAAATTTGATGGAATAGAACACCAGTTTAAATTGGTACATTTAAAAAAGATACACAAACTTAGAAAAAAAAAATCATCAAAAAAATAAAAGGGGAAAAAAGGAAAACAAGACTGGTCTTCTATTCCATCAAATTCATTATTGGCCAACTGTTGCAATCTTAATATTCATAAATTGATACTTGAAGTCTCCGGTTGAATTCAAGTACATCTATTCAAACAACTTCAAGATAACAAGTCATTTGTATCAAACAAAGAAGGATGAGAAGAGAACATTGTATCACAAAATTTATTTACTCTATATTTGTCAAGTATCCCTTTTTTGTAAGATAGTTATTTTATATAATTTCTGGTGTGTACACTTATGTTATCCCTTTTTAATCCTTATTAGCCTTATATAAAAGCCTCTTTCTTGACAATGTTAACCATACCTGTAGAATGGACACTTCGTTTTTAAGTTGTGCTTCCTGCTTGTTAGGAAATCTCAATTTATCTATCACTTTTATAGCTACTTCTCTAACAGTTTTCCTGTGTTTACCTGAAAATAAATCAAAATAGTGCTTGGTTATGATTGGTTGATGTGATGACATTAATAAAAGTCTTATTTTGATTCAACACTTAAACCTCTATATAATGTCCATTTCAGTTTGTTTAGGTGTGAGGAATATGTGTCCATATGATACCATACCTGCTTGACTTTCACAGGTGTAAGGAATATGTGTCCCTATGATACCATACCTGCTTGAACTTTCACAGGTGTAAGGAATATGTGTCCCTATGATACCATACTTGCTTGAACTTTCACAGGTGTAAGGAATATGTGTCCCTATGATACCATACCTGCTTGAACTTTCACAGGTGTAAGGAATAACAGATGTAAGGAATATGTGTCCCTATGATACCATACCTGCTTTAACTTTCACAGGTGTAAGGAATATGTGTCCCTATGATACCATACCTGCTGGAACTTTCACAGGTGTAAGGAATATGTGTCCATATGATACCATACCTGCTTGAACTTCCACATTTCATGTTCAGTGAACAGTAAGTTTGTGGTCAAAATACTAACTTGACATATATTTGCAAAAAGTTAACATCAAAATGAACTAGTAGATTCATATTGATGTAACTATATATTTCATGGTGATTACATACAAGAAACACAATGCCCCTACTATTGTATATTAAAGGTGGGATAATAAAACTCAAATTCATTTTGTTTTGAAAAATGAAGTTGCAAATGTAAGTTATCTATCATAAATATTTTTTTATTTATCTACTTATCATAACATCTTAACAATACAAACATTTCAGTCACTGAAGCAGTACTGCAGTGACATTGCCCTATAATCTGCATGCAATTGAGATGCATGAATATAAATGCAACTGTACATCAAATATCAATTATTTATAAAAGAACTTACTCTAAAATTGACCTAATCATGTAATTCAACAAAAGATATCTTTAAAAGAGCTCACACACGTTTTAAAACTGTTAATGTAAGATATAGAGTTACTACCAAAATGTTACACTGCCTAATTTTTCAAATCTTTTCATTTGTTGAGAAACACTTTATCAAATAATTGACTAATATTTCATAACTTCCTAAAGTTAAGTGCCCAAATGGGCTTTTGAAGAAATAGTGTAATTTCACCAATTTGAACTATTTTTTCAATTAATATGATGTAGGAATAATGGAGTAACAAGTGGCAGATGAGTGAGTTAGTAACCAAATACAAACCATCTTGACCTAATTTTATGTAAACACTTCATGCTACTTTCACTTCCTCAATTCAAAATACATCTTCCGTTTGTGAACTTCCAGTTAACACAGGTATTATTGTTCTCTTGCCTTGCATGTGCATAAACCTTCCATATATCATTTTTTATGCAATTAAAATATTTTTCTACGAGTTTTGGTTTTATAACAATGTTGATGATATGTTATTGAAATTTTTCTATAATTTAATTGAATGTTACAGCAGGAAGGCAGGAAAAACATTTCTTTTTACTTCCCTAACTGCAGGGAAAAAAACTATTATAATTTGTTTATGATTTGAATTATCAGTTTATCATGAAACACACAATTATAGATTCCTTCAGCAGAAAACTTGCTTATCAATTGAAAGTAGCTGGACCATGACCTAGGGGGAAGGTCCACGAAATAGTCCTCAAACTGATATGAACTGATAGTAATGCAACTTCATACACAATATCATTGATCTATCACAAGTAGCTCCTATCAAACTAACTTAAGCAGAAAACTTAACAATTGTTGATGCCGTCATCAAGTCAAAGCAATCTCTATGTCTCGCTTTCAACGACTTTCGTCGTAGGCGAGACAAAAAACTGCCAAAAAAACTGGTTATAAAAAACATTCGCCAAATATGCCATAATTTTGGGCTTTTTTTTAACAAGCAGATGACATTAAAATGAACAGCAATAGTTACACAGGATTAAATACAAAGTAAAAGAAAACAAGAGTGGTTTTGATTTAAAAAAAAAAAATAAACTGTCTAGATTTTATTAAAGTATGGTATTTATCTGTGAAAGCTTGAAGTGCAATGAATAAGACAAGAAATCAATGATTTACCTTCCAATAGTCATATCAAATGAAAATTAATCATTCAATTCTTTGTGATGGCAACATTCTGTCAGAATTACTATTATTCTTAGAAAATCACAGAATGTTTATATCAAAATATGAAAGAATCTACCAATATACCAGGAGTAAAAGAAAATCCAATTTTCTGTGATAAAAAAACTTTCAAAACAATCTTTGTGTTAATCTTACCTCCATATACGATACCAAATTGTCCCGAGCCTAATACATCATCAGGATATATCTGATATAGCTGACTTATATCCTGTTCTTCTTCCTTGTTCATACCATTCTCTGATGATGTATCTAGAAGTATCATAGGTAGTTAAATAAAATTTTGTTTTAAAACATGGTTAAAATATTGTTATCCAATGCAAAGGTCCAGAAACGGTCATATTTGCAAGTCAAGACCCAATCTGGAAAGTCAGAGACGGAATGGTATCTCGGATTTAGGTCATGAAAAAAATGTACAGAAATAATTCAGTCATTTCTTCAAGATCAGGTTTTTAATCGCCATTTTGCACTAATTTTTGTTTGCAATGCGTTTCTGGTTATAAAACTGCTACTCCAATATTGTATGATAATCCTGAGAGTCCTCCTAATTACCTTTCTTATGCCCCTGGGAGATATTGGCTAATGATCCCTAATAACTTTTTACCTGTGCTCACGCCTGACAAGAGAATGTAGTGATCAACTAATATTATAAAGAAATTCTATTCCATGGCAAGTTACTTCATTATTTAATAACTTTTCAGAATAAAATGCTCTGCTGGGCGCAGCTTGATACGACCGCAGAGGTCAAACCCTGAACAGTTGGGGTAAGTATGGACACAACATTCAAAATTGAAACAGCTCTGAATTTGGATTGTGATTAAATATTTGACACAGTACTGGTTTCTGACACAGAATGAATGTGGTCTAAGAACTTAAAAAAATTTTAATTTACCTATTATGGTCCAATATCCAAAATCTAAATACATGGTTAGATTCAGCATATCAAAGAATCCAAAGAATTCAATTTTCGATAAAATCAAACAAAGTTTAATTTTGGACCCTTTTGACCTTAATGTGGACCAATTTGATAACGGGGCCCAAAAATCATTTGGACACTTTGGACCTTAATGTAGACCAATTTGAAAACGGGACCAAAAATTAAGAATCTAAATACACGGTTAGATTCAGCATATCAAAGAACCCTAATATTTCAATTTTTGATGCAATCAAACCATATCATAATTATTTGCTTTTATATATAAATCAGAAATAACCAACTTAAAATGGAAAATTTTAAAGAAAAAAAAAAAAGGAAATAAAATCCCCCAAATTCTATGAACCCCTTATGATTCATCACCCCAAACTCAATCCCAGCCTTCCTTTGTGGTATGGTACCTTGCAGTACAATTTCAGAGAGATCCATATACTTGAACACAAGTTATTGTCTGGAAACTAGAAAAATGCTTGTTTTTGGCCCCTTTTTGGCCCCTAATTCCTAAACATTTAGGGCAATTACCCTCAAACTCAAACCCAGCTTTCCCTTTGTGATATGGAACCTTGTAGTACAATTTCAGAAAGATCCATACACTTACACACAAGTTATTGTCCTGAAACTTGAAAAATGCTTGTTTTTTGCCCCTAATTCCTAAAATTTTGAGGCAATTACCCCCAAAATCAATCCCAGCCTTCCCTTTGTGGTATGGTACCTTGCAGTACAATTTCAGAGAGATCCATAATTATTGTCTGGAAACTAGAAAAATGCTTATTTTTGGCCCCTTTTAGGCCCCTTATTCCTAAACGTTTTGGGCAATTACCCCAAAAATCAATCCCAGCATTCCCTTTGTGATATGGAACCTTGTAGTACAATTTCAGAAAGATCCATACACTTACACACAAGTTATGTCATGAAAATAGAAAAATGCTTGTTTTTTGGCCCTTTTTTGGCCCCTAATTCCTAAAATTTTGAGGCAATTACCCTCAAAATTAATCTCAGCAATCCCTTTGTGATATGGAACCTTGTGGTACAATGTCAGAGAGATCCATACACTAACACACTAGTTATTGTCTGGAAGTTACAAAAATGCTTATTTTTGGCCCCTTTTTGGTCCCCTATTCCTTAACTGTTGGTACCATAACCCCCAAAATCAATCCCAACCTTCCTTGTGTGGTATTGAACCTTATTGTAAAATTTCATAGAGATCCATTCACTTAAATTAAAGTTATTGTGTGAAAACGAATGTGTCTTCGGATGACGACGACGATGCCAAAAATTTTTTGCGGTCGTATAAAACACTATTGACAATTTCAACTTAAAAATATAGCTGACTTATATCCTGTTCTTCTTCCTTGTTCATACCATTCTCTGATGATGTATCTAGAAATATCATAGGTAGTTAAATAACATTTTGTTTTAAAACATGGTTAAAATATTGTTATCCAATGCAAAGGTCCAGAAGCGGTCATATTTGCAAGTCAAGACCTAATCTGGAAAGTCAGAGACGGAATGGTATCTCGGATTTAGGTCATGAAAAAATGTACAGAAATAATTCAGTCATTTCTTCAAGATCAGGTTTTAATCGCCATTTTGCACTAATTTTTGTTTGCAATGCGTTTCTGGTTATAAACTACTACTCCAATATTGTATGATAATCCTGAGAGTCCTCCTAATTACCTTTCTTATGCCCCTGGGAGATATTGGCTAATGATCCTAATAACTTTTACCTGTGCTCACGCCTGACAAGAGAATGTAGTGATCAACTAATATTATAAAGAAATTCTATTCCATGGCAAGTTACTTCATTATTTAATAACTTTTCAGAATAAAATGCTCCGCTGGGCGCAGCTTGATACGACCGCAGAGGTCAAACCCTGAACAGTTGGGGCAAGTATGGACACAACATTCAAAATTGAAACAGCTCTGAATTTGGATTGTGATTAAATATTTGACACAGCATTGGTTTCTGACACAGAATGAATGTGGTCTAAGAACTTAAAATTTTTAATTTACCCATTATGGTCCAATATCCAAAATCTAAATACATGGTTAGATTCAGCATATCAAAGAATCCAAAGAATTCAATTTTGATAAAATCAAACAAAGTTTAATTTTGGACCCTTTTGACCTTAATGTGGACCAATTTGATAACGGGCCCAAAAATCATTTGGACACTTTGGACCTTAATGTAGACCAATTTGAAAGCGGGACCAAAATTAAGAATCTAAATACACGGTTAGATTCAGCATATCAAAGAACCCTAATATTTCAATTTTGATGCAATCAAACCATATCATAATTATTTGCTTTTATATATAAATCAGAAATAACCAACTTAAAATGGAAAATTTTAAAGAAAAAAAAAGGAAAAAATCCCCCTTCCCCAAATTCTATGAACCCCCTTATGATTCATCACCCCCAAACTCAATCCCAGCCTTCCCTTTGTGGTATGGTACCTTGCAGTACAATTTCAGAGAGATCCATATACTTGAACACAAGTTATTGTCTGGAAACTAGAAAAATGCTTGTTTTTGCCTTTTTATTTAAATTCCTAAAATTTAAGGCAATTACCCCAAACTCAAACCCAGCTATCCCTTTGTGATATGGAACCTTGTAGTACAATTTCATAAAGATCCATACACTTACACACAAGTTATTGTCCTGAAACTTGAAAAATGCTTGTTTTTGTCCTAATTCCTAAAATTTTGAGGCAATTACCCCAAAATTAATCCCAGCCTTCCTTTCAGGTATGGTACCTTGCAGTACAATTTCAGAGATCCATATACTAGAACACAAGTTATTGTCTGGAAACTAGAAAATGCTTATTTTGGCCCTTTAGGCCCCTTATTCCTAAACGTTTTGGGCAATTACCCCAAACTCAATTCCAGCTTTCCTTTGTGATATGGAACCTTGTAGTACAATTTCAGAAAGATCCATACACTTACACACAAGTTATGTCATGAAAATAGAAAATGCTTGTTTTTGGCCCTAATTCCTAAAATTTTGAGGCAATTACCCCAAAATTAATCTCAGCAATCCCTTTGTGATATGGAACCTTGTGGTAAAATGTCAGAGAGATCCATACACTAACACACTAGTTATTGTCTGGAAGTTACAAAATGCTTATTTTGGCTCCTTTTGGTCCCCTATTCCTTAACTGTTGGTACCATAACCCCATTATTGTGTGAAAACAAATGTGTCTTGGATGACGACGACGATGCCAAAAATTTTTTGCGGTCGTATAAAAACACTATTGACAATTTCAACTTAAAAATTTCACCTTGTAGTATCTTTGTATGACACCAAGCACTTAGTTATTGTACCTGTAGTATTTTTGTATGACACCAAGCACTTAGTTATTGTACCTGTAGTATCTTAGTATGACACCAAGCAAGAAGTTATTGTACCTGTAGTATCTTAGTATGACACTAAGCAAGAAGTTATTGTGCCTGTAATATCTTAGTATGACACCAAGCAAGAAGTTATTGTACCTGTAGTATCTTAGTATGACACCAAGCAAGAAGTTATTGTACCTGTAGTATCTTAGTATGACACCAAGCAAGAAGTTATTGTACCTGTAGTATCTTAGTATGACACCAAGCAAGAAGTTATTGTACCTGTAGTATCTTAGTATGACACCAATCACTTTAAAGTTATTGTACCTAGAGTGTCTTTGTATGACACCAAACAAGAAATTATTGTACAGTGTAATAATTATCTTTGCCTGGCACCAAGCACTTCATTATTGTACCTTGTAGTAAGTATCTTTGCCTGGCACCAAGCACTTCGTTATTGTACCTTGTAGTATCTTTGCCTGGCACCAAGCACTTCATTATTGTACCTTGTAGTATCTTTGCCTGGCACCAAGCACTTCGTTATTGTACCTTGTAGTAAGTATCTTTGCCTGGCACCAAGCACTTCATTATTGTACCTTGTAGTATCTTTGTATGACACCAAGCACTTCATTATTGTACCTTGTAGTAAGTATCTTTGCCTGGCACCAAGCACTTCATTATTGTACCTTGTAGTAAGTATCTTTGCCTGGCACCAAGCACTTCATTATTGTACCTTGTACAGTCGAACCTCGTTGTGTCGAAGTCGAAGGACGGACCAAAGTATTCGACTCATCCGAGGTTCGACTCATCCGAGGTCGAGTGTGTCATCATAAATTTTGAATGCACGAAATACGGTATGAGATTTGTGTAAACTAGATACAATGAACAGGGTGCCTTTTTTTCTATATGACACTTTATGATTGTGTATTCAATCTCCATTTTTGGTCCTTCGTAATAATTAAAAACACAAATAAAATCAATAGTCAACATAAATATTTACAAAGGTCAGTCGCTATAAATTATGAAATCACTCGCGGCACGAAATAAGTTCTGAACGGTCTGTGATGAGGTCGTCTGCTTTACATTAAATTATCATGAATTTATTATAATTGTCCTAATCCTTTTATCTATTGTAATTAATGAGTTTTAAATCTAACGATTCATTTAATCTCGGCTTGGGTCATTTAAATTCGTTTCGTTTTTATCTCGGGTGAAAATGTTCAACACACTAACATTCCGCTTGAACGATCAACAAAGGTGTTAATTGGCGGTCACCATAAACATGTCATTTTAACTGTAATACAAACAAGTATGTTTACTCGGCTTTAATCTCTTTGAAAATGATTAGGTGACATAAGAAATACATCTGATTTGAATTTTATCATTAGGTCTGCATCTTTCGAAAATTCTTACTTTGAAGTTCGAGACATTGGGGTCAGTTTACATTAATTTTACTTGACGGGACTATAAAATTTTTCGACTTAACCGAGTATTGAATCAACGAGTTCGACTCATCAGAGGTAATTATGCATTGATCAAGCGGAATTTTACTGGGACAGAAATTACTTGACTCATCCGAGTTTCGACACAACCGAGTTCGACACAACGAGGTTCGACTGTAGTAAGTATCTTTGCCTGGCACCAAGCACTTCATAATTGTACCTTGTAGTAAGTATCTTTGCCTGGCACCAAGCACTTCATTATTGTACCTTGTAGTAAGTATCTTTGTATGGCACCAAGCACTTCATTATTGTACCTTGTAGTATCTTTGTACAAGATTTACCAAACACTAAGTTATTATCTACTCTCTTTTAACATTAGCCCACCTCTCAAAAAGCAGATTCCTTAATAATTTCTGCTTTTGATTATGATGTTAATTTTTTCCATTTAAAGCCTGCAGAATATTAGTTGATCAATAAAAGTGTTTTCCAAAAAATGCACTTATTTATTTAACATGTAAGGACTGGCATGACTTTAAGTAAGTGTTATAATGATAGCTTACTTCCTACAACACTGGATGTTGGTGTTACTGGCATCAGTGCCTGTCTAATAGCATGTTCCCAATACTTGGCTTGTTCCAATCCAACACCACTTTCAGGAGATGCAACAATATCCCCCTCTCTGCCTCCAAAAGTTGGGTCCTCACCAATGAAGTATACTGTGGAATTGACCCTCATCTCAAAAACATGTGGTCCTTTGCTTGGGTCTGCATTTGGTCGTATTTTGGCTGGTTCTATGTTTACAATATGTGATAATGGAATCTCCTACAAAATCAAAGGAATCCATAAACTCATATCTCTTTGTATGAGATCTACCAAGCACTAAGTTACTTTACGTTTTAGTGTCTGATATTTACCAAACATGAAATTATTGTACCTTATAGTATCTTTGTATGAGATCTACCAAGCACTAAGTTACTTTACATTTTAGTATCTGATATTTACCAAACATGAAATTATTGTACCTTGCAGTATCTTTGTATGAGATTTACCAAGCACTAAGTTACTTTACGTTTTAGTATCTGATATTTACCAAACATGAAATTATTGTACCTTGTAGTATCTTTGAATGAGATTTACCAAGCACTAAGTTACTTCACGTTTAAGTATCTGATATTTACCAAACATGAAATTATTGTACCTCATAGTATCTTTGTATGAGATATACCAAGCACTAAGTTACTTTACATTTTAGTATCTGATATTTACCAAACGTGAAATTATTTTACCTTGTAGTATCTTTGTATGAGATTCACCAAGCACCAAGTAATTTTACCTTATAGTATAGGAGATGTACTAAGTATTGAGTAATTAGGAGATAACTGTATTGTATTTTAAGCTTGGCCTTCGTAAAACGTAGATTTTACTGTCGCAAATTGAGTTTACCTAGCGATGTGAGCGAAGCTGAGTAAACGGAAATTTGCGACAGTAAAATCAAGTTTTCTGAAGGCCAACTTAAAATACAATACAGTTATCTCCATTCTAATGCAGCATATTAAAAAAAAACCATTTGATAAATATTTTGGCGTAAAATGGCATAAATGAAAAGTCTGAAACTGTCGCAATGTCTTTAGCAACTAATCAATGTGACGTCATATGTATACTCACGAGGTAAAACATAAACACTAGGCGATTTATACCTTTCGTATGCTTCAGAATGGTTTCAATGTTGACAAAAACAAGATTTTGGGACTCAAAATGTGACTTTCATGTTTATTTTGTGAAATTACATACCAAAACAATCTGAATTCAAAATGGTGGCTTTCTTAGTTACGGACTGGTAGAACGTGGAATTTACCCTTCAAAATATTTGTCAACATCCAATGAAAATTATCGTTCAAATCGAATTGCATTAGAATTTTACCTTGTAGTATCTTTGAATGAGATTTACCAAGCACTAAGTTATTTTACTTTTTAGTATCTGATATTTACCAAACATGAACTTATCGTACCTTGTAGTGTCTTTGTATGATATTTACCGAGCTCTAATTTATTTAACCTTGTAGTATAGATGTACCAAGCATTAAGTAATCTAACCTTGTAGTATCTAGGTGAGTCTTCTTTTTGAAATAATGTAATGCATTTTGAATCCAATCTCCAATAGTATCTTTTCCTCTGTAAGATATGGAAACAAAAATTAAGGATATTACATTCTTATGTGAGAAATTAATCTATGTGCTGCATAAATTCTTGAAGTCACATAATGTACAGGAACAGTTTTAAGGAAACTAATTTTCATGGTAAGAAAAATAACAATTGCTTGTTTTAGTTGGAATTCATTTCAACATTGTAAGATTTAATAGAATTGGTGGAAGTAAATAAATTTCTCTGAAAAACTTAAAACAAATAAATGACCAATTTTCCATCAGATACAATTTAATCAAGAACAATTAGTAAGTTTCAAATGACAAATAAAATCAAATCCTTTGTCATGTATATTACATCAACAAACAAATGATATTAAGTAAAAGTCAAAAAAATACTTTAAGAAACACCTAAAACTAAGGAACATCAATTAGTGAATACCTCAAATTTAGAAAACATTTATTATACTTCATGTTTTAATACTCATAGTTATTACAAGGGTGACAATCTACTCTTACACATGGTTCAGAGGGTAACAATTTTGTTTAATGTTACCCTCTTGGCAGAGCAATCAATCAATCAATCAACCGATAATTTGAGATAATAATTTTAATTTTTAATCATTAACTCGAAAGACAAAAATTTAAAAGAAAACAATAATAATTTCGAATAAAAGAAAATTTAGCATCATGAATTAAATAACACATAGCTGAGAGTGTGATGGAAAGATTTTTACCTCTAAAAAATATTGTAAACCTTTGTTTTGCCTTTGTTGACAATGTTTTCTCTAGGTAACAATCTGCTCATTCACCCTCTCAGCTATTTGTAATTGATATAACATCATACCTATCCAAATAATGTTTTTTTTTTAACATAAAAATACCATATTTCTTTTATATAATTCAAAAATGCGCTCCGCTTGGGGCAGCTGGATACGACGGCAGAGGTCAAGCTCTGAACAGTTGGGGCAAGTATGGACACAATATTCAAGCTTGATACAGCTCTGAATTTGGATAGTGATTAAACATTTGACACATTATAGATTTCTGACACAGAATAAATGTGGTCAGATAACTTAAAAATTTGAAATGGGACATTTAATCTACTTAATTGTCCAATATCCAAAATCTAATTCTATGGTTAGATTCAGCATATAAATAAACTGCTTCGCTGAGCGCAGCCAGATACGCCCGCAGAGGTCCAACCCTGAACAGTTGGAGCAAAAATGGACACAATATTCAAGCTTGATTCAGGTCTGAATTTGGATTGTAATTAAATATTTGACATATTATAGGTTTCTGAATAAATGTAGTCAAAGAACTTGAAATTGGTTATATGAATTGAATATATATTCAATTCAAGATTTCTTGCTGTTGTGCAATACTTAGTAAATCTGTTGTCAGACTATAAACAAATAAAGTTCTCAATGTCATATTAGAAATTTATGATAAAAAGGGAGCTTACATCAATAGATATAAACAATTCACCAAAGTTTCATGAGAATTGGTGACAGCATTTTTGAGTTATTGTCCGAAAACTGGAAAATCACCCCTTTTTTTAATGAATAAAACCCCATAACTCAGAAATGTAAAATGTAAAATTTATAAAATTCTAAAGGGAACTTAAATTCATACATACAAACAATTCACCAAAGTTTCATAAGAATTGCTGAAAGCATTTTTGAGTTTTTGTCAGAAAACTGGAAAATCCCCCCTTTTTTTATGAATAAAACCCTGTAACTCGGAAACGTAAAATCTAAAATTTATAAAAATCAAAAGGGAGCTCATGTCAATAGATATAAACAATTCACCACAATTTCTTGCAAGTTGGTGAAAGCATTCTTGACTTATTGTCAGAAAACTGGAAAATCCCCCTGTTTTTAATGAATAAAACCCCATAACTCGGATACGTAAAATCTAAATTTTATAAAAACTAAAGGGAGTTCACGTAAATAGATATAAACAATTCACCAAAGTTTTAGGCAAATTGGTTAAAGCATTTTCGAGTTAATGTCCGACATGTTGACAACGGACAGACGGACGGACAGACAGACGGACAACGGTATACCATAATATGTCCCGTAAACAGGCATATAAAAACTAGAGGCTCTCAAGAGCCGGTGTCGCTCACCTGTATTTACTGATGCTTTGGAAATCAAGCAAAATAAGGTTAAAATCATAATTTATAGTATAAGATATTAGATATTATTAGATACTTTAATGATATCTAAGATAATAACAAAAAACTGCAAAATTTCCGTAAAATTACTATCTCAGGGGCAGCAATCCAACAACGGGTTGTCGGATTCGTCTGAAAATTTCAGGGCAGATAAATCTAAATCTGATGAACATTTTTGCCACCTGTCAGATTTGATCTAAATGCTTTAGTTTCAGAGATATAAACCAAAAACTGCATTTTACCCCTATGTTCTATTTTTAGCCATGTGGGCCATGTTGGTTGGAAGGCGGGGTCATCGGACACATTTTTTAAACTAGGTACCCTAATGATGATTATGGCCAAGTTTGGTTAAATTTGTCTCAGTAGTTTCAGAGAAGAAGATTTTTGTAAAAGATTACAAAAATTTACAAAAAATTGTTAAAAATTGACTATTTAGGGCAATAACTCCTTAAGGGGTCGACTGACAATTTTGGTCATGTTGACTTATTTGTAGATCATATTTTGCTGAACATAATTGCTGTTTACAGTTTATCTCTATCTATAATACTATTCAAGATAATAACCAAAAACTGCAAAATTTCCTTACAATAACCAATTATGGGGAAGCAACCCAACAACGGGTTGTGGGATTCGTCTGAAAATTTAAGGGCGGATAGATCTTAACCTGATGAACAATTTTACCCCCATGTCAGATTTGCTCTAAATGCTCTAGTTTCAGCGATATAAGCCAAAAACTGCATTTTACCCCTATGTTCTATTTTTAGCCATGTCGGCCATGTTGGTTTGCAGGCGGGGTCATCGAACACATTTTTTAAACTAGATATCCTAGTGATGATTGTGGCCAAGTTTGGTTAAATTTGGCCCTGTAGTTTCAGAGGAGAAGATTTTTGTAAAAGTTAAGATACGGCGACGGACGTAAGTGATGAGAAAAGCTCACTTGACCTTTCAGGTCAGGTGAGCTAAAACAACTTATGGACCTTAATATGGACTCATTTGAAAACAGGGCCCAAAATTAAAAATCTGAATGCACA
The DNA here is from genome assembly GCA_017311375.1 of Mytilus coruscus. Lineage (NCBI taxonomy): Eukaryota > Metazoa > Mollusca > Bivalvia > Mytilida > Mytilidae > Mytilus > Mytilus coruscus. Next base: position 77,008,169 of record CM029599.1, on the reverse strand, counting down.
GTTAGATTCAGCATATAATAGAACTACAAAATTCAGTTTTTATGAAATCAAACAAAGTCTAATTTTGGACCCTTGACTTCAATGTAGACATATTTAAAATGTCCAAATATCCAATAAAGTAATACATGGTAAAACCTCAAACATTTCAAGACTTTAAACTAATCCTCATTGAAATTGGTTAAAGATTTGTATTCATTTTCAACTGGAGATTGCTTGCTGTTGTGCAATACTTTGCAGTTGCGCAATACTTTGCTGTTGCGCAATACTTAGTAAATCTGTTTACAAACTAAATATAGTAATTTACACACCCTGTTTGGTGTGTATCTCCTGCCATATCAGTATTTGTTGTTTCTTTATATAGATCAGAAATAATCTATGTCAGAACCAGCTTAGTCAGTATTAGAAAAGTCTTGTTTTTGGCCCCTATTTGGCCTCTAGGTTCTTAACAATTAAAGCCACAACCCACAAAATCGACCCCAACCTTCTGTGTGTGAAATGGAACCTTGTGGTACAATTTCATAGAGATCCATTGATTAATACTTAAGTATTTGTCCAGAAACCAGAAAAACCTTGTTCACCCACCTTTTGCCCCTTATTCCTGAACAGTTTGAGCTATAACCCCCAAAGTCAAACCCAACCTTCCCTTTGTAGTATGGAACCTTGTGTTTCCATACACTAATACTTAAGTAATTGTCCATTAACCAGAAAAACCTTGTTTTTCCCCCTTTTTTTTGCCCCTAATTCCTAAACGGTTTGGGCCATAACCCCCAAAGTCAATCCCAACCTTCCCTTTGAGGTATGGAACCTTGTGGTACAATTTCATAGAGATCCATACACTTATACACAAGTAATTGTCCGGACACAAGAAAAATGTCTTTTTTAGCCCCTAATTCCTAAACAGTTGGAACCATGACCCCCCAAAATCAACCCCAACCTTTCTTTTGTGCTCTTGAACCTTGTGGTTAAATTTCATAGAGATCCATTTACTTATACTAAAGTTTTTGTCCAGAAACCAAATGTCTTCGGACGACGACGACATGATAGCAATATACGAACGCGATTTTTTTGCATATAAAAATAGGGTCACTTGCGAGTTTTGTCAAAGATATGTACATTTTTTAGATTAACATATTTCTTAAAAACTCTGAGAATGTGATGAATGGTGCAATCAAAATTGCAAGGCAAACATGCATGTTGTATATCTAAGCAATTTCTTTTTTCTTAAAATGAAAATAAAGTGTACCTACCATCTGATCATTCTGAGTAAAGTGAACCATCCACCCTGCTTTCATAACCTTTGACCCTGTTCTTTTGGTATGTTTGACTGATTGGTAGATTCTCATTAATGGAATGTTACTGCTTTGTGTAGGACTGAAAATAAATAACAAAACATTTAACATTTATCTGTTTCACAAAAAAGCAGCTGGTGGATTCAAGTCCATGAAAATAATAAGTAAATTTTATTTGAATTTTCCAACAGTTTTCATGTTTGAAACTGGACACACATGTCAATTGTGAATACCATGGCTTTTCTTTATTTTTGTTGTATGTATGGGTTTTCATAAAATTAGGAATATAGATGATAATTAAACAATATTAATTAAATATGAAAGAGAGCTTTAATTTCAGTAAAAAAATAAATGTCCTTTAAAAATACATAATCTATTTAGTACCCAGGGAAGGCACTTTAACAATGAGGTAACAACCTATACAGGCAAGTTTTAACCCTGGCAGAACTATTGATTTTAAGTGGAAAATGAATCCACAAGATCCCTCAGGATAATTCAGGCCATGTTTGGTGTTAAACTGGCCCACGACCCTAAATAAGATAACCCTCTTTTATTACCTAAGAGGGGGTTTCTGTTGAGTATTGTCCTCATCATCTTCTTCTTGAAGAGGCATTTCATCCTCCTGTATATCTGTATAATTAGTATCAACAGAGCCATCCATTTCAGATGTTATACTCTGTTCTTGGCTTACTAAAGAAATAAATAATCACTGTTAATAAAAAAATAAACGGCAAAAACAAAGCATCCCTACAAACCAAACAATCATATCAAGACAAGTACTATGACTTAGTTTAAATATTTGTCATTTATTTCGCTAGAAGACCGCTAAAGATTTCTGTCTGACCTCAAAGGATGGGTAATTTTATGCCATGTTCTATTCTTCTAATTTTCATTTCCAAAATCAGATGTAACAATGACGTCATCATATTTAACAAAATCAGATGTAACAATGACGTCATCATATTTAACAAAATCAGATGTAACAATGACGTCATCATATTTAACAAAATCAGATGTAACAATGGCGTCATCATATTTAACAAAATCAGATGTAACAATGACGTCATCATATTTAACAAAATTAAATACTGTTAATTCAGAAATTATTGCGTGCATTTATTATTGTGATTTTTGAAAAATGGACAAAAATGCGAGATTAATTATTGCAATGTCACGAAAATCTGCATACAGATATATGTATCAGATATAAGAATGCGAGTTCTTATTATTGCGATACCCACTCAGTAGCATTATTCGCATTAATAAAAACCTCGCAATAATTTCTGAATTTACAGTATTGAAATTGATCATTGCACCAACAGTCAACTATCCTAATTCTGCATTGACTCCTATTCATTTTTATGAGATTCAAAGTCAAACTAAAGAGTTTTTTTCTGGCATTGGCTGATTTAAAATTATCATTTTGAAAAATTAAATCTATGAGAGCAGTAGCAAATCAAATCATAAACTATGAAAATTGTGATTCTTTGAAGTTATGCTTGACTCTGCTAAAACATGATGAACATTTTTAATATTTTCTTGATTCTGGCATTTGAAAATTTGTAGTTCAAGCTATTAATTACTTACATCCCACTTTTGGTAATTCCCCTGCACAATCCTTTGGAACTTGTGGTGCACATTTTTTGTGACAATTAAACTTGCAATCTGAAAATAAAAATGTATTCATGTTACAATATCATGTATGGAACATGGGTTGAGTGAGGGGTTTAAATAAATGATAAAATAAAAGAATTTGAACTGATACAAATACACACGAAATAAAATGCTCCGCTGGACGCAGCTTGATACGACCGCAGAGGTTGAACCCTGAACAGTTGGGGCAAGTATGGACACAACATTCAAGCTTGATACAGCACTGAATTTGGATTGTGATTAAATATTTGACACAGCATAGGTTTCTGACACAGAATAAATGTGGTCTAAGAACTTAAAAATTTTTAATTTACCTATTCAAACCATATCATTATTATTTGCTTTTATATATAAATCAGAAATAACCAATTTAAAATGGAAAATTTTAAAGAAAAAATTAAAACTAATCCCCCTCAAATTTTTGAACCCCTTATATAAGATTCATTCCCCCTAAACTCAATCCCAGCCTTCCTTTTGTGGTATGGTACCTTACAGTACAATTTCAGAGATCCGTACATGAACCTTGAACACAAGTTATTGTCTGAAACTAGAAAATGCTTGTTTTGGCCCCAAATTCCTAAATGTTTAGGGCAATTACCCCAAACTCAAACCCAGCTTTCCTTTGTGATATGGAACCTTGTAGTACAATTTTAGAAAGATCCATAAAATTACACACAAGTTATTGTCATGAAACTAGAAAATGCTTGTTTTTGTCCTTTTTGCCCCTAATTCCTAAAATTTGCAATTACCCCAAAATAAATCCGAGCATTCCCTTTGTGATATGGAACCTTGTGGTACAATGTCAGAGAGATCCATACACTAACACACAAGTTATGTCTGGAAGTTACAAAATGATTATTTTGACCCTAATTCCTTAACTGTTGGTACAATAACCCCAAAATCAATCCCAACCTTCCTTTTGTGGTATTGAACCTTATGGTAAAATTTCATAGAGATCCATTCACTTAAACTAAAGTTAGAGTGCGAAAACCAATGTGTCTTCAGACGACGACGACGACAATGACCACCAACGTCATACCAATATACGACTTTTGCGGTCATATAACAAAACTGCTGACTTAATTTGAGGTCCTTCTATTCATTGGTTTTGAGAACAAATTTGAGAAAAATATTTGACAGACACAAATAAACAGACAGACAGACTCCATGGAAATTTGATGTGCCAAAGCTAATTAATACACCTTCAAGCCAAATATCACTGACTTACCATTAATGGTTACCCTTACACTGAACTAATCAGATACTGTGGATTCAGTATAATTTGTGGATAACCGATTTCCATGAATTTCATAGATATATAGGTGAAGAGGAAATAAATAGATTTTCTTTGTTTGCAGACTTTGGTAAAACCACGAAATCAAATATCCACGAAAATGAAATTTTCCACAATCCACGAAAATTTGTACTCACAAAATAAATGAATCCCAGTACTTATACAAATTGTTGATATTGTTATTTGTTGCTGGAAACAGTAGATCTAAATCCTGCCTTTCACAACTTCTTTGAAGTTATGTAAAAATGAATACCTTTTGTAAATCAAGCAAAGTTCATGTTCTGCTTTTAAAAAAAACCGAATTATTTAGGACAAAAAATAAAAGGCTCATTGCAATGATTCTATAGATTCTATAAAAATTCAAATTATTCCAGATCCTGGTTTAATAGGAGTTGTGGACACATAATCTTTTTGGTTTTTCATTCATGTAATCTGATGTTCACAGAGAAATATAATATAAATTCAAATTACTGCAAAATAAAAAAGTATCATCGATCAGTTTTCAGGACTGCACGAGTCCATCTGAACTAAGTTGGAAAACGAGAAATTGCTGGAAGGTGACCTCAGGGTGACTTCTTCTCCATCTTTTCTTACAAAGACTGACCACTATTTCAGCATAATCAATGCTGGATAGGATATAACATGATTCTACTATTACCCATCACTCTGTATTTATATATAGTCATTTTCACAAATTTTATATGAAGTGAAATATAATCTGGAGATTATTGTCGATACAATACCTAATTGTACATGACAGAATGAAATCCTATACTTAATAAAAAATTTCCTTAATTGAAAAGTCATCATATGGCATATTTCAACAGAGAAAGATTTTCTCAATGTTGCAGGCTTTATAAAATAAAGAGCTATAGATGTATAATCCACTTTATTTGGTCTCTTATAGTACGTTGACTCATTGGCAATCATACCACATCTTCTTATTTTTATTAAATATACTAGACTCATAAATTTGTGTACTGAAATTTAATCTTAAAACTGAGTAACTTTGTATAGTCCAAAAAGGTTTATGTATAATTGCTTGGCATATACATGAACACATGTTAACATATGCTAAAATAACCAATCTTAGTTACATCATTTTAATCAAAGAGCTGATAGCTCTGATGTGGAAGAAGATGCATAAAGGATAACTTGAATTACCATGAAACAGACTACACCAACCCTGCCTGCTCTGTGCCATTATCACTTTCAACATATTTTTTTCTTCCAAAAATAATATACTTTAATTAATACTCATGTCTCCACCAAAACAGAATAAACTAAACATAAAAATCTACAAATACTGTTGATTCAAATTAAATTTTCTATAATTCCATACATTCGTCTCAGCATGGTCAACTTGATGCAAGCAATTATACCAGGAATAGATTAGGATTCACCAAAAAGTTTTTCTGTCAAAGGTGGATAGTTCATTTTGGGTATTCTGACTTCCTTCATATAAAAAACTAGCCATCATGATTTTAGTCAAGTGTGTTTGAGTGGTGTTTAACACCAACATCAATCAATCAATCATGAATTGTTATAGTTGTTCACAGTTACTTGTTTTTTTTTAATTCATTATGAATATATTTTGAAAAGTGCTAAATATATCAAATGCAGATTTTGAAAGTTGGCAGGTGTTATCAACTTAAGTCTTCTTGGAAGACAAAATTTTGAGCAACACTAACCCAACATTCAATCTTGAAATGTTATAGTTGTTATCAGTTGAGTTCATTACATTGACATATTTGAAAGTGGACCAAAATCCTCATTACCTGATTTTTCTGATTTGTCTTGCGCTGTGCTGTTACACAATTGTCCCTGGTCAGGGATTGGGTTTTAGCACGTTAACATTTTAAACCGGTCATTTTCTGTATGTGCTTGACCCAAGTCGGGAACCACTAATTTGCTGCTGTTAATCATATTTGTTTTCATCTAATATTTTACACAAAATTTTCTGCTTGACCCAAGTACAGAACCAGTAATTCATTGCTGTCAATCATATAGGTTTTTCAGCTTTTGTTTTTCATGACACAAAAATTAAAATACCACCTCAAAATCATTGTAAATGTGTTGTTTCTGAAGTGTTTTCTTGATTTACCTTACAGTATTCAGTCCAAAATACATTTCCATCAGTCAAATCACATTATTCTTTTAAAAAATTCATCCTCGTGTCCTTGGAATATTGTCCCAGCTTAAGTCAGACAATTGGACTATAACATTGAAACTAGGGCTAAGTTGATAACGGGCCCAAAATCGAAAAATCTAAATACATGGTTAGATTCAGCATATCAAAGAACCCATATATTCAATTTTAGTTGAAATCAAACAAAGTTTAATTTTGGACCCTTTTGACCTCAATGTGGACAAAGTTGATAACGGGCCCAAAAATCAAAAATCTAAATACATGGTTAGATTCAGCATATCAAAGAACCCCATATATTCAATTTTGTTGAAATCAAACAAAGTTTAATTTGGACCCGATTTGGACCAACTTGAAAACTGGGCCCATAATCAAAAATTTAAAGACATGTTTAGACTCAGCATATCAAAGAACCCTAAGAATTCAATTTTGTTAAAATCAAATTAAGTTTAATTTTGGACCCTTTGGACCTTAATGTAGACCAATTTGAAAACAGGACCAAAATTAAGAATCTAAATACATGGTTAGATTCAGCATATCAAAGAACCCCATATATTCAATTTTGTTGAAATCAAACAAAGTTTAATTTTGGGTTTTTGTCCCTTTTGCCCCTAATTCCTAAAATTTGCAATTACCCCAAAATAAATCCGAGCATTCCCTTTGTGATATGGAACCTTGTGGTACAATGTCAGAGAGATCCATACACTAACACACAAGTTATGTCTGGAAGTTACAAAAATGCTTATTTTTGGCCTCTAATTCCTTAACTGTTGGTACAATAACCCCCCAAAAAAATCCCAACCTTCCTTTTGTGGTATTGAACCTTATGGTAAAATTTCATAGAGATCCATTCACTTAAACTAAAGTTAGAGTGCGAAAACCAATGTGTCTTCAGACGACGACGCCAACGTCATACCAATATACGACCGCAAAATTTTTTTGCGGTTGTATAACAAAACTGCTGACTTAATTTGAGGTCCTTCTATTCATTGGTTTTTGAGAACAAATTTGATGAAAATATTTGACAGACACAAATAAACAGACAGACAGACTCCATGGAAATGTGATGTGCCAAAGCTAATACACCTTCAAGCCAAATATCACTGACTTACCATTAATGGTTACCCTTACACTGAACTAATCAGATACTGTGGATTCAGTATAATTTGTGGATAACCGATTTCCATGAATTTCATAGATATATAGGTGAAGAGGAAATAAATAGATTTTCTTTGTTTGCAGACTTTGGTAAAACCACGAAATCAAATATCCACAAAAATGAAATTTTTCCACAATCCACGAAAATTTGTACTCACAAAAATAAATGAATCCCCAGTACTTATACAAATTGTTGATATTGTTATTTGTTGCTGGAAACAGTAGATCTAAATCCTGCCTTTCACAACTTCTTTGAAGTTATGTAAAAATGAATACCTTTTGTAAATCAAGCAAAGTTCATGTTCTGCTTTTAAAAAAAACCGAATTATTTAGGACAAAAAATAAAAGGCTCATTGCAATGATTCTATAGATTCTATAAAAATTCAAATTATTCCAGATCCTGGTTTAATAGGAGTTGTGGACACATAATCTTTTTGGTTTTTCATTCATGTAATCTGATGTTCACAGAGAAATATAATATAAATTCAAATTACTGCAAAATAAAAAAGTATCATCGATCAGTTTTCAGGACTGCACGAGTCCATCTGAACTAAGTTGGAAAACAAGAAATTGCTGGAAGGTGACCTCAGGGTGACTTCTTCTCCATCTTTTCTTACAAAGACTGACCACTATTTCAGCATAATCAATGCTGGATAGGATATAACATGATTCTACTATTACCCATCACTCTGTATTTATATATAGTCATTTTCACAAATTTTATATGAAGTGAAATATAATCTGGAGATTATTGTCGATACAATACCTAATTGTACATGACAGAATGAAATCCTATACTTAATAAAAAAAAATTTCCTTAATTGAAAAAGTCATCATATGGCATATTTCAACAGAGAAAGATTTTCTCAATGTTGCAGGTTTTATAAAATAAAGAGCTATAGATGCTTAAATCCACTTTATTTGGTCTCTTATGGTACGTTGACTCATTGGCAATCATACCACATCTTCTTATTTTTTTATTAAAGATACTAGACTCATAAATTTGTGTACTGAAATTTAATCTTAAAACTGAGTAACTTTGTATAGTCCAAAAAAGGTTTATGTATAATTGCTTGGCATATACATGAACACATGTTAACATATGCTAAAATAACCAATCTTAGTTACATCATTTTAATCAAAGAGCTGATAGCTCTGAGGTGGAAGAAGATGCATAAAAGGATAACTTGAATTACCATGAAAGCAGACTACACCAACCCTGCCTGCTCTGTGCCATTATCACTTTCAACATATTTTTTTCTTCCAAAAATAATATACTTTAATTAATACTCATGTCTCCACCAAAACAGAATAAACTAAACATAAAAATCTACAAATACTGTTGATTCAAATTAAATTTTCTATAATTCCATACATTCGTCTCAGCATGGTCAACTTGATGCAAGCAATTATACCAGGAATAGATTAGGATTCACCAAAAAGTTTTTCTGTCAAAGGTGGATAGTTCATTTTGGGTATTCTGACTTCCTTCATATAAAAAAAACTAGCCATCATGATTTTAGTCAAGTGTGCTTGAAGTGGTGTTTAACACCAACATCAATCAATCAATCATGAATTGTTATAGTTGTTCACAGTTACTTGTTTTTTTTTTTAATTCATTATGAACATATTTTGAAAAGTGCTAAATATATCAAATGCAGATTTTGAAAGTTGGCAGGTGTTATCAACTTAAGTCTTCTTGGAAGACTAAATTTTGAGCAACACTAACCCAACATTCAATCTTGAAATGTTCTAGTTGTTATCAGTTGAGTTCATTACATTGACATATTTGAAAGTGGACCAAAATCCCTCATTACCTGATTTTTTCTGATTTGTCTTACGCTGTGCTGTTACACAATTGTCCCTGGTCAGGGATTGGGTTTTTAGCAGATGTTAACATTTTAAACCCGGTCATTTTCTGTATGTGCTTGACCCAAGTCGGGAACCACTAATTTGCTGCTGTTAATCATATTTGTTTTTCATCTAATATTTTTACACAAAATTTTCTGCTTGACCCAAGTACAGAACCAGTAATTCATTGCTGTCAATCATATAGGTTTTTCAGCTTTTGTTTTTCATGACACAAAAAAATTAAAATACCACCTCAAAAATCATTGTAAATGTGTTGTTTCTGAAGTGTTTTCTTGATTTACCTTACAGTATTCAGTCCAAAATACATTTCCATCAGTCAAATCATATTATTCTTTTAAAGAATTCATCCCTCGTGTCCTTGGACTATTGTCCCAGCTTAAGTCAGACAATTGGACTATAACATTGAAACTAGGGCTCCCAAAATAAATTGAGCTAGCTGGACTATTTTTTTTAAAATCCCATTTTTAATAACTAAAAACTTTGAATCTTAAGACAATCAAGGTAATCATTGGGGACATTCCGACAATTACTGACATTAAAAACTTCACACTTTCGATATGGATTCCATCAACTGACAGTGCATCGTTTGAAGTGTAAAGCACCAGCAGATTAATTGTGCGCTTGACTCTTTATTATCAGAATAACATACTGAAATATTCTAACTTTCCTTTTAAAATGTATGTTTTCTAAAAACCGGAATATGACTTGATTGCTTTAAAGAACTGAACACAGACGGAAAAACTAAATCCGTGTATTTTTGTCAAGCATCATTGAGTTGGTCGTATCATTGAGTTGGTCGTATTCTCTGCATAGATCCTTGAAATTAACATAAGATGCATTGTATAAATTAATGAAAATTCAATCAATCATTATTTTGAAATTTTCGGGTGCACAATTTAATTTCCCATTTGTGCACATGCGCAGACTTGTATTTACGTAGCCAACATGGTTTAGATTAACCTGAATAATCCAGTTGTTTTATTCCCATCACTCCAACGAGAAACTGCAGTGGATGGAGGGCGCTGAATCATTGAGTTAGTTTTGGATTATAATTAACGCATGCGTAGTACCAAATCTACTTTAAAACATCTGGTTACAAGTAAATGAATAACGTAAGATTAAGATGATTAAGATGGAATCTAAAAATTGACATACATAAAAAGGTAGATATTAAAACATTATAACATAAGAAATTATAACACTAACAATAGTGATTGTTTTTTAAGCCTTACTGTACATTTGTTTTATAAAATGATGCAGACACTATTTTACGAACTTGTAACCGATCATTTGTACAAATCAGTGTCAAGATAAGGCACAGGAGTTATAAAATTGTAAAGCACGGAAAGGGATACGGCAACACTCCTGGTAACGGTTGAATGATTTTACAGTCGGCAGTATAGGATTTCAGAGGACTTGAAAGTCTTCTTCAACCAAAAATACTTTATATCATGAAACCAATTTTTTTTTTTTTTTTTTTATTTTAATGAATAATATTCATATACAGTACACATCAGTTTATAGTTCATTCTTTCGGCAATGACAAAAGATTATGACTAGCACATACAATCATTTAACCAATCATTGTGCCATACTATATACTGTGAATACATTTATTTTCATGGATACCAATTTTCATCCTCAAATGATAAAAAAGATACAGTAAAAGTTCCTTCTTTGAAGCACTATCACTTGAGAACTGCTAAGAAAAGAAAGGGACAGTGAAGTCAGATTTGGATGTATTTCACTTCAATCGAACAAAAATTATTATGTGAATTCATCAATGATGTGTGTAAAGAATCATTTTATTATTGGAAGTAGGCCACCACCAACTGCCATGAGTTTCTATTAGCAGAAGAAATATAGCAACTAGAAATTTTTTTGTTATACAACCACCAAAAATATCTGGACTTTTGAGGTTCTTTCGTATGCTGAATCTATGTGAATATGTAATATTTAGTACCTATCCCCACAAAACCCAGGTAAATTGGTATCCCACAAATAATAATTCACAGTACTTATACATACCTTTACATTGAACTCCCTGTCTAAACAGGCCCTTTAAAAGTTTTCTACACCACTGACAAATTGTTGGTCTTGTGTAATTGTGCACAACAAATGTATGAGGCACTTTTATTCGACCTAAGACCTCTCTTTCCATCCAAATTGGTCGGCCGCTCCAAGATTTGGAACGATTACTGCGTGCATCTCCTCCTAAACTCAAAGACAAGGATGGCTGACCAGAGACCATAAGTGCCTAAAATAACAAAAAATTAAAAACAAAAACAAAATTTATTTATGGTTAAAAATAAGTAAAAAAAAATATATATAATAAATATTCTACAGTTTCCTTTTTACGATAATTATGTCAGGTAGGGTTAGCAGAAACATTAAGTATCTATCAAACATATTCTAGGTAATCATTTTAATTTACAACTTTTTCTTTGTATTCAATGTTCAAGTGTGATCATTATCTATATAAACTATACTGTCCTGAGTTTACAAAAAGAGTACAATTCATCCAATTTTTGCCCAATGTTTTACTATCAAACTTGGGGGAGTTGGGACATAATAAACATGTGTGGTAAGAGCTCTATTGGGATTCCAATATTGATGAGAAAACCAAGGTGTTTAAATTTGATGCGTAAACATTTGAAAATTGGAAACAAAACAGGAAACATATAGAGCTCAGGGTTTGACAGACTAAATATTCAAGTCAGATAGGTTATTTGTTATAACAAGCATATGAAAAAAGATATTTTTGCCAATACATGTGCATACATATATCTAAATTTCCTCAAAATTTTTGGAAATTTGCATGTGCTCATTGAATTTGGTGGAATGTCATGCTAATTTTGTTGTCATAATCTGCACACCCTTTTTTTGCCACAGAAATTCAGGTTAAAAAGGTTTTGTCATTTGTTGAAAATGTCTGGTGAAACTCCCTTCATTTCAAGTCATGTGTGATTATTTGCAGTATTTCCAGGAAAAAACCTGATTTCCATCATCAAGTAGAAGTTGAAAATATTTGTAAATGATTCTAGAACAATTCATGAGCATTAAAATTAGCCAATCACAACAAAAAAACAACTTAAGAAGTTGTATTTGTCATTAACTGGAAAAAGAAAAAACATGTAAATTTCAAACAAATATGGTGAGAGTGAGCAAAAATTCTGTACTGATTAGATATTACAAAAGAATACAACTTTGAAATTATAACAGTGTCATACTTTAGTAAAACATGGTTATATTTAATTATGGAGTTGATGATAACAGACAATACAGGGCTGATCTGGTAGCTGTATATGTTCCAGATTTGTCAATTCCTTATATGTATCACAGAAAAATGATGGAAAACTGACTGATTGAAAAAACATTTAATTTTCAATTTTAAGTCATCCTCAGTTTATCTGACAAATTCAATAGCAGAATTTTGTTGAGAATGTTATTGGTTAAGTATACCTTTCATTTGCACTAAAAAATCTTTAAGAATTTTCATGATATGTCAAAATGTTGATGATTCCAAAGATAGGAAATCTATAGATTTATTCAGTTTAATACAGGTTAGGTCTATCATTAAGTTATGCATAATAAAATAATATTACACTGCCACTTTTACATTTCTTTGCCTATTTTTGTTATCATTACAATTAATGGATAAAATAAATGACATGGATTGCTATTTTTCATCATTAATCCCTTTATTTCTACAAATTCATATTGATTTTAAGCATAAGAAGTGACTGTAGATTTTGTAAGATTTAAGCCATTGGAATGCAAGTGGCATGGTAGGTTTTTAATGATGAAGCTGCATCTTTACAATCTTTACAATACTATTAATGTAAACTTTCAAAATCAGTTACCATTCCTAATTCAAAGTGTTAAATCAGTTATCATTCCTAATTTATAGTCACAAAACCAGTCACCATTTCTACATTAAAGTTATAAAATAAGTAACCATTCTTAATTTTGGTTAAAAATTGGGTTACCATTCCTAATTTGATGTTAAAAAATCAGCTACCATTACTAATTCAAAGTTATAAAATCAGTTACCATTACTAATTTTAAGTTTTAAAATCAGTTGTAATCCTAATTTAAAGTTACTAAATCAGTTACCTTTCCTAATTTAATGTAACAATACATGTGGAATGAGTCCATGGGACACAGATGATGCCCCGCTTGCATATCATATAAAGATATAAAGGGACATAACTGAAGAACGGTAAAAGTGACCCTACCCAAATTTGTACTTGATCTGAGTTTTGTAGTAATAAGCATTGTGTATACTATAAGTCTAATAACATTTGGTTGAGGCAAACTAAAGTTAGAGAACGGAAACGAAAAATTCAGCAATTTTTATGTTTATAAAGGGGCATAACTCAAGAACGGTAAAAGTGACACCACCCAATTTCGAACTTAATCTGAATTATGTGGTAATAAGCATTGTGTATAAGTTTCATAACATTTGGTAAAGGCAAACTAAAGTTAGAGAACAGAAACTAAAATTCAGCAAATATTTGTTTATAAAGGGGCATAACTCAAGAACGGTAAAAATGACGCCACCCAATTTCAAATTGATCTGAATTATGTTGTAATAAGCATTGTGTATAAGTTTCATAACATTTGGTTGAGGCAAACTAAAGTTAGAGAACGGAAACAAAATATTCAGCAATTTTTATGTTTATAAAGGGGCATAACTAAAGAATGGTAAAAGTGACGCCACCCAATTCCTAACTTGATCTGTATTATGTGGTAATAAGCACTGTGTAAAAGTTTCATATCATTTGGTTGAGGCAAACTAAAGTTAGAGAACGGAAACGAAAAACTAAGCAATTTTTATGTTTATAAAGGGGCTAACTCAAGAACCGTTATTGTGACAGCACCCAATTTCAAACTTGATCTGTGTTTTGTGGTAATGAGCATTGTGTATAAGTTTCATAATATTTGGTTAAGGCAAACTAAAGTTAGAGAACGGAAACCAACTTTGGGATGTACGGACGGACAAGGGTAAAACTTAATGCCCCCTCTGCTACAGCGGGGGCATAAAAACAGTTACATTTCTAATTTAAAGTTGTAAAATCAACTACCATTCCTAATTTAAAGTTACAAAATAAGTTACCACTCCTAATTTTAAGCAACAAATCAGTTACCATTTCTAATTTAAAGTTATAAAATCAGTTATCATTCCTAATCTAATGTTACAAAATCAGTTACCATTTCTAATTCAAAATTACAAAAAACTTTAGCATTCCTTATTCATTGTTACATAATCAGTTACCATTCCAAATTTTAAGTTATAAAATCAGTTACCATATTTTATTGAATGTAACAAAATCAGTTACCATTCCGAATTTAAAGCTACAAACTCAGTTACTATTTCTAATTTAAAATTACAAAATCAGTTTATTTACATAATCAATTACCATTCCTAATCTAAAAATCAGTTGCCAGTTGCAAAATCAGTTACCATTCCAAATTTTATAGTTATAAAAAATCAGTTACCATTCCTTATTTAAAGTTGCAAAATCAGTTACCTATAATTCCTTACTCAAAGTTATAAAAATTAGTTACCATTTCTAATTTATATAGTTACAAAATAAGTAACCATTCCCAATCTATAGTTATAAAATAAGTTACCATTCCCAATCTATAGTAATAAAATCAGTTACCATTCCTAATTTATATAGTTACAAAATAAGTTACCATTCCCAATCTATAGTAATAAAATCAGTTACCATTCCTAATTTATAGTAATAAAATCAGTTACCATTTCTAATTTAAAAGTTACAAAATCAGTTACCATTCTGATTTTAAGTTTTTATTGGAATAAGAAGTGGTATAGAATTTACAAAACAAGCATGTTTACGTCATCTTTACTGAAAATAATTAATGTCTATTGTTTACATTTTATTTGGATTTCACTTTATTTCATAAAAAAATACCAGTAAAAGATCTGTTTCACTTTTCTTTATATATATATAACAAAACATATTTTAAAATCCAGTTATCTATAAACTATGGATCAGACATTTGTTTGTCTCCAGGCTAGATCTAATCACGTACTAATTATCATGATGGATATTAACACCTGGTCTAAGCTTCCAAGAACAGGTGACAAATAATGATCTAATACACAGACAGACACTTAGTCAATATCCAGCCATCTGTAATATCATTTCATTGATTTTTCTACCTAGCTATTAATGCCATGTAAACTAGCTTTCACTTTTAGTGATCCGAGGCTGTGATTGCTTTAATTAAGAACTCAGATATTGGTCACTTAATGATCCTACATCACTGACAATACATGGTGTTCTTCATTTATATCAATTTACAATGTTGATATTGACTTTCATAATGTGCCATGACCTTGAACTTCATGTTGACAGAAAAAGTTTTAAAACTGCACAATTTTTATTATTCAATTTCAACATCAATTTTTTTGTAAAGAGGAATTGTTCTGTCAGTCAGAACTAATCTGGATTCACATGCATTTCGGTTTTTTATTTAGAGGGGATTCCGACTAACTTCGAGATCTATTTAACTGACTGGCAAAACTTATATTTTACCATTTCTTTCTCTGTCCATACAAGCAAAAAGTATCATGTATAAACACTAAATAAGCAATAAAAAAAAACTAGTCTCTAAAGAGCCTGTGTTGTTCATCTTGATCCAAGTGGATTTTCAACAATGGCCTCTCTCAAATATTAAAGACTAGAATATAATTCATATTAAGATCTTTGTTGTTATTGCAATGCTGATTTTTTTCTGTTTTCAGTTTCTCTCCATCTGCTATATGATTTTTGCACAAAATACAAAAAAATGGGTAAAAAAAGTCTTTCTGTATCTAATATGGTTTCAACAAAATATGCAAAAATTAGGTAAAATCATCTTTAAAGAGCAATAACTTCTGTACGGAGTAGACTGACAATTTTAGGCCATATTGATATATTTGCAAACTTGCTTATCATTTTTGATGTGTTGCTTTATCCTCTATTCTTTTTTTAAACAAGCATTCTATGAGTATTGCATAGCAATACATAGTCCCCTACCGGTTAAAAATTCATTGTATTGGAACAAAATTGTAACTTGATCTATAACTTGTCATGGTGTAAACTATATAACAAATATAAAGTCAGTATCTTCAAGCATGACGAAAAAAAGTGTTGAAAACTGATTATTTAAGTGAATTTTCTAAGTCCAAGGACCATAACTCTGCACCAATTCATCAGATCGGAACACAATTCGAACTTGATCTGTAACTTGTCATGTAAAACTATATACCAATTTTCAAATCAATATCTTCAAGCATGACGAAAAAAAGTGCGGAAAACTGATTATTTGAGTGAATTTTCTAAGTCCAAGGACCATAACTCTGCACAAAATCATTAGACCAGAACAAAATTCGAACTTGATCTGTAACTTGTCATGATAAAACAATACACCAAATATCAAATCAATATCTTCAAGCATGAAGAAAAAAGTGTGGAAAATTGATTTGCCAGACTGACGGATAGACAGACAGACAGACAGACAGACTGACAGAGTGCAAACCTAAAGTCCCCTTCGACTTCATTGGTAGGGGACTAAAAAAGGTAAAAATAATCATCAAAGGGCCATTAGGACAAATTTGTAGATCTTGTCATGTTGATCATTTTTGCTGTCTACAATGTTTCTTTATCTACTATATTTAAGGCCAAAACTGCAAAAATGTGTAAGGGTTCCGCGGAACCCAGTGTCTCGTCTACTTTTGCTGTTAGTCGCAGGCTCAACAAAAATGGGGAAAAAATTGGTTAAAATTTTCCTCTAGATATTATCTTTTGATTGTAAGAAGTTCAGTTCAAGTTTGGTAAAAATCCAAGAAGGTTTATGAATCTAATAAATGTTTTTAAAACTTTAACTGCAGACTGTACATAATGTTAACTGGAATAAAACTAAGTCCATTTATAAGTAATATACGGAAAAACAGGAAATAAATTTTTATCAAATTTCCCACTAGCTTTTGGTCATAAACAAGCTTCTGTCAAAGTTTGGTACAGATCCAGGATAGTTTAAGAAAGTTATTAAAATTTTGAAAGCTTTAACCACAAAGTGAATATAATGTTAACTGGCAGAAAAACTAAGTCCATTTATAAGTAAAATACGGATAAACAGGATTTTTTTTTTTTAACAAAATTTACTTTTGAATACTATCTTATGATCACAAACAAGCTTCTGTCCAAGTGTGGTACAAATCCAGGATAGTTTAAGAAAGTTATTAAAATTTGAAAAACTTTAACCACAGAGTGAATGTTATGTTAACTGGCAGAAAAACTAAGTCCATATATGTCAATATGATGAAAATACGGATAAACAGGATTTTTTTTCTAGAAAATTTTCTTCTGGATACTATCTTATGATTATAAACAAGCTTCTGTCCAAGTTTGGTACAAATCTAGGATAGTTTAAGAAAGTTATTAAAATTTGAAAAACTTTAACCACAGAGTGAATGTAATATTAACTGGCAGAAAAACTAAGTTCATTTATGAGTAAAATACGGATAAACAGGATTTTTTATTTTACAAAATTTACTTCTGGATACTATCTTATGATCACAAACAAGCTTCTGTTCAAGTTTTGGTTGAAATGCAGGATAGTTGAAGAAAGTTATTAAAATTTGAAAAACTTTAAACCACAGAGTGCATATTTGTGGATGCCGACGCCGATGACAACGAAGGAATGTAGGATCGCTATGTCTTGCTTTTGCGACAAAAGTTGCAGGCTCGACAAAAATTGGAAAAAATTGTCATTGAGGGGCAAGATCTATAAGGAGTTGTCTTGACAATTTCAACCATGTTGAAAAATATGTCGATCTTCCCCTAGCAATAATTTTTTCTCTTGAAAGATAGAGGTGGAAGATACCAAAGGGATATTCAAACTCAGTTTCTTTTTATCTATTATAGTTCTAAAGATAATAAGTAAAAAATCCAAAATATTGGGGATTATGCAATTTCGGCCTGCAGGCTTAATACTTGTAGAACTTGACTTGCTAAACATTTTTTTCAAAATAAGAGGCAAAAAAAAAAAAAAAATCATTATTTAAGGGCAATAACTCCTTTAGCAGTTGTCTAACAGTTTTGGTGTAAATAGACAGTAGGCAGATCTCAAAATTCTAAACTTATTAGCACCTGTCAAGTTCATTCTATCGATAGTGGTTTTTAAGATGAAAGACAATGCTTGCATTTCATACCTATTAAGAAATCTGACCAAATTACCTTCTACCTATACTAAAGAATGCTTTTTTTTTGTTACCTTCATTGATTGCTTTTCATCATTTAACTCCAAAAATACAAGCTCAACTTCAAGTACCCGGTAAAGCAAAAGTGTAACTGTGTCCTTCAAATTTAAACTTCAAACTTAAGTAGCGTTGCTCTTGTCCTGGTAATGCAGGTAAATACTGGGTAAGACACCATGTTTATAGTGAACTTATTTAAAGCTGATTGACATATTGCCAATGTTTTTATTAGCTGACATTCTACAATTAATGCTATAAAAGACTTGCACAAGGTTCTTAGAAAACATCTTACGGTCAGATGAATGTGAACATCATGTAATTGCTGTCTCTCATGGCCTTATAACAATCAATACAGGTGGGAAGAGAAGATGATAAAATGGCAAACATTAATGTTTTGTTACGTTGTTTCATCAGACAACTCTTGTGCCAGGATCATTTTGTTGCAATTTATCCTGCATAATATTTAGTAAATATTTCAATAAAATGCTCCGCAGGATGCAGCTTGATACGACCGCAGAGGTCGAACCCTGAACAGTTGGGGCAAGTATGGACACAACATTCAAGCTTGATACAGCTCTGAATTTGGATTGTGATTAAATATTTGACACAGCATAGGTTTCTGACACAGAATGAATGTGGTCTAAGAACTTAAAAATTTTAAATTGGACATTCACCTATTATGGTCCAATATCCAAAATCTAAATACATGGTTAGATTCAGCATACCAAAGAACCCCAAGAGTTCAATTTTTGATGAAATCAAACAAAGTTTAATTTTGGACCCTTTTGACCTCAATGTGGACAAAGTTGATAACGGGGCCCAAAAATCAAAAATCTAAATACATGGTTAGATTCAGCATATCAAAGAACCCCATATATTCAATTTTTGTTGAAATCAAACAAAGTTTAATTTAGGACCCCGATTTGGACCAACTTGAAAACTGGGCCCATAATCAAAAATCTTAATACATGTTTAGATTCAGCATATCAAAGAACCCTAAGAATTCAATTTTTGTTAAAATCAAACTAAAGTTTAATTTTGGACCCTTTGGACCTTAATGTAGACCAATTTGAAAACGGGACCAAAAATTAAGAATATAAATACACGGTTAGATTCGGCATATCAAAGAACCCCAATAATTCAATTTTTGATGAAATCAAACAAAGTTTAATTTTGGACCCTTTGGACCTCAATGTGGACCAATTTAAAAACAGGGCCCAAAATCAAAAAACTTAATACACTGTTAGATTCAGCATATTAAAGAACCCCAAGAGTTCAAGAATAAAACCCCATTGAAATTGGTCAAGAAATAAGCAATTTATACAAAGTATCTTCTTTTGCACAATACTGTGCAATTGAATATTTCTTGCAATTGCGCAATACTGTGCAATTGAATATTTCTTGCTATTGCGCAATACTGTACAATTGACCATTTCTTGCTATTGCGCAATATTGTGCTATAGGATATTTCTTGCTATTGCGCAATATTGTGCTATAGGATATTTCTTGCTATTGCGCAATACTGTGCAATTGAAGATTTCTTGCTATTGCACAATACTTATTATATAATAACTTACACATCCTGTTTAGTGTGTATCTCCTGCCATATCATTATTATTTGCTTTTAAATATAAATCAGAAATAACCAACTTAAAATGGAAAATTTTAAAGAAAAAAAAAAAAAAAGGAAAAAGGGAAAAAAATCCCGCCCCAATTTTTGAACCCTTTATGATTCATCACCCCCAAACTCAATCCCAGCCTTCCCTTTGAGGTATGGTACCTTGCAGTACAATTTCAGAGAGATCCATACACTTGAACACAAGTTATTGTCTGGAAACTAGAAAAATGCTTATTTTTGGCCCCTTTTTGGCCCCTAATTCCTAAACGTTTAGGGCAATTACCCCCAAACTCAATTCCAGCGTTACCTTTGTGATATGGAACCTTGTAGTACAATTTCAGAAAGATCCATACACTTACACACAAGTTATTGTCATGAAACTAGAAAAATGCTTGTTTTTTGCCCCTTTTTTGGCCCCTAACTCCTAAAATTTTGAGGCAATTACCCCCAAAATCAACCCCAGCATTCCCTTTGTGATATGGAAGCTTGTGGTACAATGTCAGAGAGATCCATACACTAACACACAAGTTATGTCTGGAAGTTACAAAAATGTTTACTTTTGGCCCCTTTTTGGCCCCTAATTCCTTAACTGTTGGTACCATAACCCCCAAAATCAATCCCCACCTTCCTTTTGTGGGATTGAACCTTATGGTAAAATTTCATAGAAATCCATTCACTTAAACTAAAGTTAGAGTGCGAAAACCAATGCGTCTTCGGACGACGACACGACGCCAAAGTCATACCAATATACGACCGCAAAAATTTTTGCGGTCATATAAAACAGGTAGATTACTTACTTATATTTATGAAGAATGACTTTATTACATAACATAACAGGTTTGGGATATATGTATAGATTGAAATATGTCTCAATAATCAGTTATGAGGAATAAAAAAATATTGCTTAGACTTTGACAATTCAAAAATTGAACTGACTTAAGCGATTATAAACGTTTTATTTGTTAAATTGCTAAATGTGCTAACTAAATCATATCATGGAGTATAATGAGATGTGTATGATTGCCAATCAGACAACTATCCAGCATAGACTAAATGACAAAGATGTCAATAACTTTGAGGATTTTTTTTTTATTTGATTTAATAAGGATTAATCAAATGTAATTTTTTGTCTATTGGAAAATTTATTGTTGATGGCAGATCTTAGATAGTCTCTGTTAAATTTATTTACAACTTCATTGGGTCAGCTCACTTCAGAGGTTGACAGTTTGCATAGAAACCGGTCAATGTTGATGAATGGATGGCTTGTAAACGTACAGTGGCAAATTAAATGCATATTCAGGACGAGAGCATGATAATATGATATGAGTAAAAATCCTGCCTTGTTATAATTTTTATGAGTGCTATAACAGTAAAAGTTGTTTGACTCACAATCCATTTCACTTAATAAGGAAAATGTTTTAACAAATTGTTTGTATAATGGCTATGTATGAATGATAAAGCAAATTTCTTTCTAACTACTGTCCTTATTTCCTAACAACGACATTAACCAGCACAACAAAATATTCACAACACTTTTTAAAATAGCTTATACCTCTATGAAAGGCACAAAATATAACTCAATAAAAAATTATTTATATGCAGAACATCAAAAGCAAAAAAGCATAAAACAAAGAGCAGCCATCCGTTGAATATCTGTAATCACTGAATCGTGAAACTACTATTTCAAAGTTGAAAGAGGTTACACTCAGCTTGACTTCCCAACCACTTGGTATTCAAGATCACTGAACAATCTTATTAACCTTTGACATAAACCGGTAAAAGAATTAAGATATTCCTGATGATTTTAAGTTAAAGGCAATATGTAAATACATGTATATCAATCTTTTTCATAAGCACAAATGGCAAAAAAAAAAAAAAAGATTTCTTGTTTCAAAATTCCAATTGGAAACATATATTACATTACTGGAGTAAATAAACAATTTTTTTAAGACATTTTGGCCACTGGCCTTCTTCAGTTTCTTTATTATCCTTCTTCACTACATGGTAGACATTTTACTTTCACAATCATTAAAATGTTTAAAAAAAAAAAGATGTTAAATTTGAAAAGTGGCTGAAAAGTTTCCAACAGATAAACTTGATAAACTGCATGAAACAAACTACATACAAAGAACATTAATAGAACAGAGTATCAAATAGCATTCGTCTATTGTAAATAGATGGTCTTCTTCAATAATATAACTAACAAAAACATGACATCCATACATTGTAAAATTCAGTTTTGGTCACTGCTGCATCATTGTACTATAAACAAGGAATTATTTGAATCTGGAATAATTTTGAATTCTGGAAAATTGATAAGAAATGTATGATGAAAACTAACCCAATTTAGAAGGGTTAGCCATGCATGCATGGCTAAGGGGGGTTAGTTAGTTCATACTGAAATATCAGTGAAAGTAAAATTAACCTTAGCCATGCGCGCATGGCTAACCCTATTTAGTTGGGTTAGTTTCATCATACTTTTCTTATCAATTTTCCAGAATTCTAAATTATTCCAGATACAAGTAATTCCTTGTTTATAGGACTTTCTTGAAACTTAATACAGAGAAATATCACATATTGTAACAGAAGCTACTCAAAACTGGACCTAAATTTTTTTTAAAATGTTCTCTACAGAGACTGCTGTGGGAATATTTCAGATAAATAATCTTAGGTTTCTGAGAAATCAACTAAATGCACAGCTTGTCATCAAAGTTTAAACAGAAGTTCATAGTGACTTGAATGTAGCTAGCTAAACATAAATAATAAATACTAGTGAATATCCTTTCCAAAATTCTATTTTTTTTATAGGAACTAATTGTGATAGGTCAAATCTAGTTTTCCTATTGAAGATTACAATAAAATACCCAAAGCATACAACTTCTGTAAATAGCCTTTTATTGTAATAACTAAATCTTGTTAACATGTTAGAAATCATGTTTTGTAAGTCTTACTTTTGACAACAAAATGAAATTGATAGTCTATCATTATTTTATCTTTTCTTCTAAGTTTACTTACACAATTCTTTTTGATGCAGACCAATCAATTGTTTTTATGACAGTAACCTTATGACCTTTTTTAGGTTTCAGAAATACATGTACATATTATATGTATATAAAAAAATAGTATAACAAAGCTATTTATAGAATAATGCAAAACTAATGATATCCACATTACAACAAATGACAACATTGAGTAATGTAATATGGATATCTTACGTATGGTATTCCTGATTCTACCTGTGCTGTGCCTTCCACTGCTAGGGAATCACATTTCTCTCTCACTGGGTTGGGATATGTGATACTACTGGATGATGGTCTCCGCTGTCTATCATATGAGCAATTATTTGGAATCTTAAAGGCACAACGTTTATGGAAATTCAAGCCACAACCTACAAAATTATCATATAGTATTTAAGACAAAGAAGTTTTGGAATTGAATAGAGGAGGCCTTTCTGGCTTGATATCGAACATTTCAACACTGTGGATTTTGCAGTAAATTTCACTGAAAGGTATCAAGATTTAACAAATATATTGGCCTTTCAAATTACTAAATAATCAGCAAGACATTTACTTTTGGCTGGCTTAAATTCGTGAAACAGAAATATCAAGTGCATAAAAAATAAAATGCTCCGCTGGGGCGCAGCTCGATACGACCGCAGAGGTCGAACCCTGAACAGTTGGGGCAAGTACGGACACAACATTCAAGCTTGATACAGCTCTGAATTTGGATTGTGATTAAATATTTGACACAGCATAGGTTTCTGACACAGAATGAATGTGGTCTAAGAACTTAAAAATTTTTTAATTTACCTATTATGGTACAATATCCAAAATCTAAATACATGGTTAGATTCAGCATATCAAAGAATCCAAAGAATTCAATTTTTGATGAAATCTATATATAAATCAGAAATAACCAACTTAAAATGGAAAATTTTAAAGAAAAAAAAAGGAAAAAAAGGAGGGGGGAAGGGAAAAAATTCCCCCCCCCCAATTTTTGAACCCCCTTATGATTCATCACCCCCAAACTCAATCCCAGCCTTTCCTTTGTGGTATGGTACCTTGCAGTACAATTTCAGAGAGATCCATACACTTGAACACAAGTTATTGTCTGGAAACTAGAAAAATGCTTGTTTTTTGGCCCCTTTTTGGCCCCTAATTCCTAAAAATTTAGGGCAATTACCCCCAAATTCGAACCCAGCTTTCCCTTTATGATATGGAACCTTGTAGTACAATTTCATAAAGATCCATACACTTACACACAAGTTATTGTCCTGAAACTAGAAAAATGGTTGTTTTTTTGCCCCTTTTTGGCCCCTTATTCCTAAAATTTTGAGGCAATTACCCCCAAAATCAATCCCAGCCTTCCCTCTGTGGTATGGTACTTTGCAGTATAATTTTAGAGAGATCCATACACTTGAACACAAGTTATTGTCTGGAAACTGGAAAAATGCTTATTTTTGGCCCCTTATTCCTTAACGTTTTGGGCAATTACCCCCAAACTCAATTCCAGCTTTTCCTTTGAGATATGGAACCTTGTAGTACAATTTCAGAAAGATCCATAAACTTACACACAAGTTATTGTCATGAAACTAGAAAAATGCTTGTTTTTTGCCCCTTTTTTGGCCCTAATTTCTAAAATTTTGAGGCAATTACCCCTCAAAATCAATCCTAGCATTCCCTTTGTGATATGAAACCTTGTGGTACAATGTCAGAGAGATCCATACACTAACACACAAGTTATTGTCTGGAAAGTACAAAAATGCTTATTTTGGCCCCTTTTGGTCCCTAATTCCCGAACTGTTGGTACCATAAACCCCAAAATCAATCCCAACCTCCCTTTTGTGGTATTGAACCTTATGGTAAAATTTCATAGAGATCCATTAACTTAAACTAAACTTATTGTGCGAAAACCAATGCGTCTTCGGACGACGACAACGTCATACCAATATACAACCACAAAAAATTTTTGCAGTCGTATAAACTGCATAAATATTAAGATTAGAGATGTTGTTTACATGAACAATCATCAGTACCAGGTGGTGATAAGTGGGGTCCTGGGAGCCTGGACATCCAACTTTTACAAATTGTTGACACCCTTAGTGCAGTCTTCACGCTTAACCACAAGTCCTACGGCATTGGCTTGTAAAATTGCTTTCAGACTTGTAAATTCTTCTCTACAAGCCAACAGAATCCAACTAAAAAATTTTAAAAATTGAGCTTCGGGATTGTGGACTCATAAATTAATCGTGGAGGCTGTTAGTGACACCAGCAAGCATAAGTCTTGCCTTACCTTTTTGTCTAGGTGAGTCAAAAACCATTTAAATATTGATTAAAATTTGTCAAACAGGTAAACTAGTACCCTCCCCCTCAAGAAAGCCCCTATTTTGGATGAGCATAAAAAGTGATAATGTAAGCTTTCAATTACATCATAACTACATGTAGCTACTACATGTATTGTTACTTCATGATATGGCTTCTGAACTACTTGTCATCTTACATTAACATAACAAAATTCTTCATATTTCAGTGAACATCTGCACATAATATTATTTCTTAGTATACAGTTGTGATAAAACTTAAATAAATTAACATGTAAAAATTCAGCTATACTTCAAGCATCATGTATTACAAGATATCAATCAACCAGTAAAAACCTTACCAAATTACAGGAATAAACACTGGTTTAAAGAACTTGATTATTGAAATGTGGTAAATGGTTGCAGCAAAACTATAATTTTGGCTAGTTTTATTTTTGCTCCATAAATCAAAATTCTAATGATGTTAAAGGTATAGAAAAAGCTTATTTTTTAATTTTACAACTTTCATTTCAAGTTTTAATCTTTGACCTGAGGGCCAAAAAAATTACAAATACATTTTAAAGTCACAAAAATTGTGTCATACTTAAAGTTAAAACATACTAAGTGGTTTTAAAAATAGATTTTTTATATTGTACAAGGTAACTTTAAACACAAGTATTTAATACATTGGGATACATATACAAAAGAACATGAAAATTATATCTCTTCAGTTATATATACTGCATCTTTCACTTAAGTATTGTTTGTAAACGTTGTATATCCAGTGTACCTACATTGCAGGTAACAATTAGAAACACTGCTGATAACACAGGATTTGATTAAAAATAAGTCATTGGATATGTGGAGAGGGAATTCTAGGACAATCAACTCCCTCACTTTGCCTGTTGTAATGAACCCCGATTAATATATATGATTATATACCAGTGCAGAGAAAAGAAAAATGACTTTTTAATCTTTTAAAAATTAGTTATTCCTTTTAAAAAATCTCAACCATTTGCAGCATATGCAGCACAATGATTAAAAAAACAAAGATTAATTAAAACCAAATACCTTTATCTAAAAAGAAAACAAGGGCACCAAAAAATAGACCAATCCCTTGCAATCCAACATAAAATTGTTGTTCTTCCAAAATGCCATGAGATGACCTTAGCCCTTAATATCACACCAGGTCTGTAAAGTTTATTCTTATGCTAACCCCCTTGTACTATGTATGCTGAAGAAAAACCTTGGCCTTATATAATGGATGGTAAGTACACAGACAAACAGAAAGACCTACATGTTTTTATGTCCGAAGCAATATAAGACCCTGGGTGTTTAACTACAAATTTTATAGTATTCTAAGTGGCGGATCCAGAGGGGGGTTCTGGGGGTTGGAACCCCCTCCTTTTTTTTTGACGATCAATGCATTTCAATGGGGACATATAGTTGGAACCCCCCCTTTTTCAAATGGCTGGATCCGCCCCTGATTCTAGTTCTCAAATTGGAAAAACAATGGACAATGAAGGATGAATACTGGATACAAGACTAGGGGTCTATGGTGTGTGTAAGCTTTTTAGTATTTTCAGATACACTATATCACCATGATATTCAACAAAAATTTCGCAGTCTGAATCATGGCTTCCAAAACAGTCAGGGGCCTCGGTGGCCGAGTGGTCTAAGTAGTTACTACTGTAATCACTAGCCAGTCAACACTGAGGTTGTGAGTTAGTACCCTGCTCATGCAGGTGCACTCGACTCCAATCTTAATTGACTAGGATTGTCAGTTTTCCTATCGAAGGTCGGTGGTTTTCTCCGGGCACTCCGGCTTCCTCCATCAATAAAAACTGGCCGCCACGATATAGCCCAAAAGCGGTGCTAAAAAGTGGCGTTAAAACACCAAAAATCAAAAAATCAAAAAAAAAACCAAAACAGTCATATAATCCGGACATTTATAAATTTACCGGACATTGTCCGTCTGGGAAAAGCATGAAATGGACATCTACTTTTAGTTTTCAAGGCTTTCAGAGACGGTCAATACATTTTAACATAATTTAAAAAGTTTATGCATTTTTTTTACCCGACCTTTTGCCTTTAAACAGCCACACATTTCCAGTCATAAAAGTGACATGATGAATAAGTACTATCAAAACAAACCCTACTTTAATACCTTCTCATTTTAATAAAGGTTAATTAGTTGTCAGACAGCTGAAATTTACCTGTTCAGGCGACAGGTTAACTATTTTGTACAGGACATAATTTGATCAGTCTATTCAAAGTTATTATCTAACGTTCATTTCGAGTATTTTCTTGAAGAAATAACGTGGAAAGAGCTACTTAAACTTAATCGTGCTTTGTAAACGTACACGAATTTTACGTATCCGTCTCTGGTCCATGTTTTACCATTGCCAAGTCAACATCCGATATTAGGAAAATGTGCTTTTTAAAAACGAAAGTAAAGTTTTTAACAACGTTATTTTGCACAAATAAAGAGTCTAAGGCAGATATAAGTACGCTGATGTTGCATACTTCGAATGATGCACTATCAATTTAACAGTTTATGTCAGAACATCGAAATTATATCAAAATAAAGTTTAATATCGTTTTTTAACATCAATCATTGGTTATATGATGGCAAACTGATTTCTGATTGCCTTTTGTTACTAAGTTTCAAGGGATTAAAATCGGGATCAGACATAAAATGTCCGGCTGGCTCAAATATTTTTGGAAGCTCTGGTCTGAATATACATGTACTATGTACTATGTCTGTCTCATGTATTTCATATACTTAAACAGAAGTAAACTCAAATATTGCTTCTAAAATACATGCTGACATCTACCTGTTCTATAAAAATACAGTTCTTTGGAAAGAGAATTTTTTAAATATTTGACAATAACATTATTAACCTTCACACTTCAGTCCTTGTTTGACAAGTCCCCACAGCATCTCTCCACAGAAATCACAGAAATGTGGTGATTTGTATGAATGAACAAACAATAGATGTGGCTTGATCTGTAAGTCTTCCATTGTTGTTTGTGCTGTAAAAGAAAACAAGAAACAAATTCAGACAAATATAAGTCATGGTTGAATGTTACATCACTATAAAAGGTGGAGTAATTTTTTTAATATTCCATGCACTCTGCATTCCGCAATGATGTAATACAGAGTACATTTAGCTCTGACTAGCAATATAATAATAATACTCATGTAAAGCCCCTGAAATTAATACACTACATAGTGATCTATTTTATCACATTTTCAACCTTTCACTCATAATAAGAAAGACAATCATGTGATAAAAAAATAAAGAGCTACGCCATGAGGGCATGATACACCCATCGCTTTCTCAAAGAATGAAGTTCCATAACTCCTCAATGACATTTCAGAAATTTATAAAAAAAACTTAAGGGAGGTTATTTTAATTAATATAAACCAGTCACCCAAGTTTCATAAAAACTGCTCAAAGCACTTTTGAGTTATAGTCCGAAAAACTGGAAAATCCCCCTTTTTTAATGAATAAAACCCCACAACTTTGAAACGTAACATCTAAAATTTATAAAAATTGAAAGGGAGCTCACGTCAATAGATATAAGCATTTCACCACAGTTTCATGAAAACTGCTAAAAGCATTTTTGAGTTATTGTCCTAAAACTGGAAGATCCTCCTTTTTTAATGAATAAAACCCCATAACTCATAAACGTAAAATCTAAAATTCATAAAAATCAAAAGGGAGCTCATGTCAATAGATATAAACAATTCAATAAAAATCAAAAGGGAGTTCATTTCAATAGATATAAACAATTCAACACAGTTTCATGAAAACTCCTCAAAGCATTTTTGAGTTATTGTCCGAAAACTGGAAAATCCCCCTTTTTTAATGTCAGAACAAGAGTGCACATGCTCTCGCCTGCTTTACTGACCACTGATTTTATGTTGAAAGTCTAAAAGATAAAGGTTTTACTAAAAGCATTACAGAAACTTAACATTTTTAACTATGACAATGAGGTCAAGGTCAGATAAATTGTGTCAGACAGACATATACACCTTACAATTTTTTTATAATCCAAATATAGTTGACCTATTGCGTAAGCTAACTGAAAAAGAGACCAAAACCCAAAAACTTAACATTTACCAATGAACCATAAACATGAGGTCAAGGTCAGATGATACCTTCCAGACAGACATGTACACCTTACAATCATTCCATACACCAAATATAGTTGACCTATTGCTTAGAGTACTTGAAAAACAGACCAAAACACAAAAAACTTAACACTGACCAATGAACCATGAAAATGAGGTCAAGGTCAGATGATACCTGTCAGACAGACATGTACACCTTAAAATCTTTCCATACACCAAATAAAGTTGACCTATTGCTTTTACTACTTGAAAAACAGACATAAACACAAAAACTTAACATTGACCAATGAACCATGAAAATGAGGTCAAGGTTGGATGATACCTGCCAGACAGACTTGTACACCTTACAATCATTCCATACACCAAATATAGTTAAGATATTGCTTATAATACTTGAAAAACAGACCAAAACACAAAAACTTAACATTGATTGAACCATGAAAATGAGGTCAAGGTTGGATGAAACTTGCCAGACTGACATGTACCCATTACAATAATTCCATACACCAAATATAGTTGACCTACTGCTTATAGTATTTGAAAAACGGACCTAATCACGTAACTTTAACCTTGATCACTGATCCATTAAATAAGGTTGAAGTCAGGTGAACTCTGTCTTACGGACATGCAGATGTTGCAAGGAACCAATATACCAAATATAGTTATCCTATTACTCATAATAAGTGAGAAATTCATATGACAAAAAATTTTTTAATTTTAATTTTAAGCAGGTGCTGTACCATGAAAATGAGGTCAGGGACAATGGACATATGATTGACAGAAACCTTGTAACATAAGGTATCTGCATACAAGATATGAAGCATCCAAGTCTTCTACCTTCTGAAATATAAAGCTTTATACAAATAGTTTATGCTACCGCAGGATAGTAATACCTATGTCTCACAGTCGCAGCCAAGACAATGAAACCCCATAACTCTGAAACGTTAAATCTAAAATTTATAAAAATTGAAAGGAGCTCACGTCAATAGATAATAAAATGCTCCATGAGCGCAGCTTGATACGACCGCAGAGGTCGTACCCTGAACAGTTGGGGCAAGTATGGACACAACGTTCAAGCTTGATACAGCTCTGAATTTGGATTGTGATTAAATATTTGACACAGCATAGGTTTCTGACACAGAATGAATGTGGTCTAAGAACTTAAAAATTTTAAATTGGACATTCACCTATTATGGTCCAATATCCAAAATCTAAATACATGGTTAGATTCAGCATATCAAAGAACCCTAAGAGTTCAATTTTGATGAAATCAAACAAAGTTTAATTTTGGACCCTTTTGACCTCAATGTGGACAAAGTTGATAACGGGCCCAAAATCAAAAATCTAAATACATGGTTAGATTCAGCATATCAAAGAACCCCATATATTCAATTTTTGTTGAAATCAAACAAAGTTTAATTTTGGACCCTTTTGACCTCAATGTGGACAAAGTTGATAACGGGCCCAAAATCAAAAATCTAAATACATGGTTAGATTCAGCATATCAAAGAAC
The DNA here is from genome assembly GCA_017311375.1 of Mytilus coruscus. Lineage (NCBI taxonomy): Eukaryota > Metazoa > Mollusca > Bivalvia > Mytilida > Mytilidae > Mytilus > Mytilus coruscus. Next base: position 76,976,912 of record CM029599.1, on the reverse strand, counting down.
CCCATATATTCAATTTTGTTGAAATCAAACAAAGTTTAATTTTGGACCCCGATTTGGACCAACTTGAAAACTGGGCCCATAATCAAAAATTTAAAGACATGTTTAGATTCAGCATATCAAAGAACCCTAAGAATTCAATTTTTGTTCAATTCAAATTAAGTTTAATTTTGGACCCTTTGGACCTTAATGTAGACCAATTTGAAAACAGGACCAAAAATTAAGAATCTAAATACATGGTTAGATTCAGCATATCAAAGAACCCCATATATTCAATTTTTGTTGAAATCAAACAAAGTTTAATTTTGGACCCCAATTTGGACCAACTTGAAAACTGGGCCCATAATCAAAAATCTAAATACATGATTAGATTCAGCATATCAAAGAACCCTAAGAGTTCAATTTTTGATGAAATCAAACAAAGTTTAATTTTGGACCCTTTGGACCTTAATGTAGACCAATTTGAAAACGGGACCCAAAATTAAGAATCTAAATACACGGTTAGATTCAGCATATCAAAAAATCCCATATATTCAATTTTTGTTGAAATCAAACAAAGTTTAATTTTGGACCCTTTTGACCTCAATGTGGACAAAGTTGATAACAGGGCCTAAAATCAAAATCTAAATACATGGTTAGATTCAGCATATCAAAGTACCCAATATATTCAATTTTGTTGAAATCAAACAAAGTTTAATTTTGGACCCCGATTTGGACCAACTTGAAAACTGGGCCCATAATCAAAATTTAAAGACATGTTTAGATTCAGCATATCAAAGAACCCTAAGAATTCAATTTTTGTTAAAATCAAATTAAGTTTAATTTTGGACCCTTTGGACCTTAATGTAGACCAATTTGAAAACAGGACCAAAATTAAGAATCTAAATACATGGTTAGATTCAGCATATCAAAGAACCCATATATTCAATTTTGTTGAAATCAAACAAAGTTTAATTTTGGACCCCAATTTGGACCAACTTGAAAACTGGGCCCATAATCAAAAATCTAAATACATGATTAGATTCAGTAAATCAAAGAACCCTAAGAATTCAATTTTGTTAAAATCAAACTAAGTTTAATTTTGGACCCTTTGGACCTTAATGTAGACCAATTTGAAAACGGGACCAAAATTAAGAATCTAAATACACGGTTAGATTCGGCATATCAAAGAACCCCAATAATTCAATTTTGATGAAATCAAAAAGTTTAATTTTGGACCCTTTGGACCTCAATGTGGACCAATTTAAAAACGGGCCCAAAATCCAAAAACTTAATACACGGTTAGATTCAGCATATTAAAGAACCCCAAGAATTCAAGAATAAAACCCCATTGAAATTGGTCAAGAAATAAGCAATTTATACAAAGTATCTTCTTTTGCACAATACTGTGCAATTGAATATTTCTTGCAATTGCGCAATACTGTGCAATTGAATATTTCTTGCTATTGTGCAATTCTGTACAATTGACAATTTCTTCCTATTGTGCAATATTGTGCTATTGGATATTTCTTGCTATTGCAATACTGTGCAATTGAAGATTTCTTGCTATTGCGCAATACTGTGCAATTGAAAATTTCTTGCTATTGCACAATACTTATTATATAATAATTTACACATCCTGTTTGGTGTGTATCTCCTGCCATATCATTATTATTTGCTTTTAAATATAAATCAGAAATAACCAACTTAAAATGGAAAATTTTAAAGAAAAAAAAATGAAAAAAGGAAGAAAAAGGTAAAAAATCCCCCAATTTTTGAACCCCTTATGATTCATCACCCCAAACTCAATCCCAGCCTTCAATGAGGTATGGTACCTTGCAGTACAATTTCAGAGAGATCCATACACTTAAACACAAGTTATTGTCTGGAAACTAGAAAATGCTTATTTTGGCCCTTTTAGCCCCTAATCCCTAAACGTTTAGGGCAATTACCCCAAACTCAATTCCAGCTTTCCCTTTGTGATATGGAACCTTGTAGTACAATTTCAGAAAGATCCATACACTTACACACAAGTTATTGTCCTGAAACTAGAAAAATGCTTATTTTTTCCCTTTTTGGCCCTAATTCCTAAAATTTTGAGGCAATTACCCCAAAATCAATCCCAGCATTCCCTTTGTGATATGGAACCTTGTGGTACAATGTCAGAGATCCATACACTTACACACAAGTTATTGTCTGGAAGTTACAAAATGCTTATTTTGGCCCCTTTTGGCCCCTAATTCCTTAACTGTTGGTACCATAACCCCAAAATCAATCCCAACCTTCCTTTTGTGGTATTGAACCTTATGGTAAAATTTCCTAGAGATCCATTTACTTAAACTAAAGTTAGAGTGCGAAAACCAATGTGTCTTGGACGGACGGCAGCGACGCCGAGACGGCGACGGCGACGACGACGACGCCAACGTCATACCAATATCGACCACAAAAATTTTTGCGGTCGTATAAAACAATTCACCAAAGTTTCATGCAAATTGGTTAAAGCGTTTTGAGTTATTGTCTGACATGTTGACAACGGACAGACGAAGAAGGACAACGGTATACCATAATACGTCCAGTAAACAGGGGTATAAAAACTATATAGTTATTTGAAGCATTCACTGAACAATGAAAATGGACTTATGCCAGAAGGAAAACTTGTATCATAAGGCACATGTATACACGGCATGAGGTACTCAGGTCTTCTAGCTTCTAAAATATAAAGATTTCTATAAACAGTTTACATCGTCACCCTGACATCAGAAAGACATCCCTTTTTCAAACATTTCTTCAACACATGTGACAGATGAGTCAGAAATCTAAACAGTGCACTACCAATAAGATGACTTCTCTGAGTCAGAAACCTTCACAGTGCAGCTACTAACAAGATGACTTCTCTGAGTCAGAAACCTTCACAGTGCAGCTACCAACAAGATGACTTCTCTCAGTCAGAAACCTTCACAGTGCAGCTACCAACAAGATGACCTCTCTGAGTCAGAAACCTTCACAGTGCAGCTACCAACAAGATGACTTCTCTAACTTAACAAGGAAATAAAAGACAGCACATGATTTGAAAAGCAAGGTCAAAATGTGCTCTCTACTATAGGAAGAGAGCTAGGGTAGTTACAGTTGTTAGTTAAATGCTGTGGCTCAAGAAATAAAAAAGAAAAAGCAACACTCCTAAAACATATAAACTGTTCACACAGAGATATGTCTCGCCTATTTGTTATTTTGATAATGCAAATGTTGAAATTAAAATAGCAATACTTTAACAGGTAAGTTATGCAAATATTCAAAGTCAATGAACCATGACTGAAGGTACAGGGCTAAACAATCTCCATGTAAATGAGATGTGCCAATGCTAATACAACTGCAAACCAAATACCATTGACTCTTCATAAGTCATTCCCTTTAAACAAACCTAAACACAAACATTAACTTGTAAACTATGTAAAAGTTTCAAAGTCAATGAACCATAATTAGGGGGTGGGGTTATATAATCTCTATGGAAATGAAACTTGCAAATGCCAATACATTTGCATACCGAATATCATTGACTTAACATTAGAGGTTCATCTTGAACTGACCTAATCACAAACTAATACATGTAAACTACGCAAAAGTTTCAAAGTCAATAGACCATGACTGAGGGGTAAGGACCAAATATTCTCCATGGAAATGAGGTGTGCTAATGCTTATACAACTGCATACCAATTATCATTGACCTACCACTAACGGTTCCCCTTAAACTGACCTAATCACAAACTAATACATGAAAACTAAGCAAAGTTTCAAAGTCAATAGACCATGAATGAGGGCGGGCCAAATAATCTCCATGGAAATGAGATATGCCAATGCTTATACAACTGCATACCAAATATCATTGACCTACCACTAGTGGTTCCCCATAAACTGACCTAATCACAAACTAATACATGTAAACTAAGCAAAGTTTCAAAGTCAATAGACCTTGACTGAGGGGGCAGGGCCAAATAATCTCCATGGTAATGAGATGTGCCAATGCTAATACAGCTGCATACCAAATAGCATTGACCTACCACTAGTGGTTCACCATGAACTAGACCTAATCACAAACTAATACATTGTTGACGCCGCTGCCGCCGTCAACAGCATACCTATGTCTCGCTTTTTGACTCCGTCAAGGCGAGACAAAAATTGCACTGAAATATGCAGTATTTGTGAGAGGCCAGCAATTATTCAAAATAGCAAGATTATCAGAAGAAAAAACATCTTAAATAATTAGTTCCTATTATCAGGCCTGTAGCCCTAACTGTTAAAAGAATTAAGAACTTCCTGATGTTAGTCAACTCATAATTAGAGTTATTGCCCTTTAAAGACGATTTTTTTTACCAATTTTTATCGGCCGCAAAAAATTTTGTGGTCGATATTGGTATGACGTTACGCGTCGTCGTAAATGCGTAAATCGTCCGCGTCGTCGTCGTCCGGCGTCGTCGTCGGCGTCGTCGTCGTCGTCCGAAGACGCATTGGTTTCGCACTCTAACTTTAGTTTACGTGAATGGATCTCTATGAAATTTTACCATAAGGTTCAATATCACAAAAGGAAGGTTGGGATTGATTTTGGGGTTATGGTACCAACAGTTAAGGAATTAGGGGCCAAAAGGGCCAAAAATAAGCATTTTGTAACTTTCAGACATAACTTGTGTGTTAGTGTATGGATCTCTCTGACATTGTACCACAAGGTTCCATATCACAAAGGGAATGCTGGGATTGATTTTGGGGTAATTGCCTCAAAATTTTAGGAATTAGGGGCCAAAAAGGGCAAAAACAAGCATTTTCTAGTTTCATGACAATAACTTGTGTGTAAGTGTATGGATCTTTCTGAAATTGTACTACAAGGTTCCATATCACAAAGGAAAGCTGGAATTGAGTTTGGGGTAATTGCCTGAAACGTTTAGGAATTAGGGGCCAAAAGGGGCCAAAAATAAGCATTTTTTCTAGTTTCAGACAATAACTTGTGTTCAAGTGTATGGATCTCTCTGAAATTGTACTGCAAGGTACCATACCTCAAAGGAAGGCTAGGATTGAGTTTGGGGTGATGAATCATAAGGGGTTCAAAAATTTGGGGGATTTTTTTTCTTTTTCCTTTTTTCTTTAAAATTTTCCATTTTAAGTTGGTTATTTCTGATTTATATTTAAAAGCAAAATAATGATATGGCAGGAGATACACACCAAACAGGATGTGTAAATTATTATATATAAACAATTCAATAAAAATCAAAAGGAGTTCATGTCAATAGATTTAAATAATTCAACACAGTTTCATGAAAACTCCTCAAAGCATTTTGAGTTATTGTCCAAAACTGGAAAATACCCTTTTTAATGTCAGAACAAGAGTGCACACGCTTAAATGTCTCGCCTGCTTTACTGACCATGATTTATTTTATGTTGAAAGTCTGAAAGATAAAGGTTTTACTAAAAGCATTACAAAACTTAACATTTTAACTATGACAATGAGGTCAAGGTCAGATAAATTGTGTCGGACAGACATATACACCTTACAATTTTTTATAATCCAAATATAGTGACCTATTGCATAAGCTAACTGAAAAGAGACCAAAACCCAAAAAACTTAACATTTACCAATGAACCATAAACATGAGGTCAAGGTCAGATGATACCTTCCAGACAGACATGTACACCTTACAATCATTCCATACACCAAATATAGTTGACCTATTGCTTAGAGTACTTGAAAAACAGACCAAAACACAAAAACTTAACACTGACCAATGAACCATGAAAATGAGGTCAAGGTCAGATGATACCTGTCAGACAGACATGTACACCTTAAAATCTTTCCATACACCAAATATAGTTGACCTATTGCTTATACTACTTGAAAAACAGACATAAACACAAAAACTTAACATTGACCAATGAACCATGAAAATGAGGTCAAGGTTGGATGATACCTGCCAGACAGACTTGTACACCTTACAATCATTCCATACACCAAATATAGTTAAGATATTGCTTATAATACTTGAAAAACAGACCAAAACACAAAAACTTAACATTGATTGAACCATGAAAATGAGGTCAAGGTTGGATGAAACTTGCCAGACTGACATGTACCCATTAAATAATTCCATACACCAAATATAGTTGACCTACTGCTTATAGTATTTGAAAAACGGACCTAATCACGTAACTTTAACCTTGATCACTGATCCATTAAATGAGGTTGAAGTCAGGTGAACTCTGTCTTCGGACATGCAGATGTTGCAAGGAACCAATATACCAAATATAGTTATCCTATTACTCATAATAAGTGAGAAATTCATATGACAAAAATTTTTAATTTTAATTTTAAGCAGCGCTGTACCATGAAAATGGGGTCAGGGACAATGGACATATGATTGATAGAAACCTTGTAACATAAGGTATCTGCATACAAGATATGAAGCATCCAAGTCTTCTACCTTCTGAAATATAAAGCTTTATACAAATAGTTTATGCTACCGCAGGATAGTAATACCTATGTCTCACAGTCGCAGCCAAGACAATGAAACCCCATAACTCTGAAACGTTAAATCTAAAATTTATAAAAATTGAAAGGGAGCTCACGTCAATAGATATAAACAATTCACCAAAGTTTCATGCAAATTGGTTAAAGCGTTTTTGAGTTATTGTCTGACATGTTGACAACGGACAGACGAAAGAAGGACAACGGTATACCATAATACGTCCAGTAAACAGGGGTATAAAAACTATATAGTTATTTGAAGCATTCACTGAACAATGAAAATGGACTTATGCCAGAAGGAAAACTTGTATCATAAGGCACATGTATACACGGCATGAGGTACTCAGGTCTTCTAGCTTCTAAAATATAAAGATTTCTATAAACAGTTTACATCGTCACCCTGACATCAGAAAGACCTCCCTTTTCAAACATTTCTTCAACACATGTGACAGATGAGTCAGAAATCTAAACAGTGCAGCTACCAATAAGATGACTTCTCTGAGTCAGAAACCTTCACAGTGCAGCTACCAACAAGATGACTTCTCTGAGTCAGAAACCTTTACAGTGCAGCTACCAACAAGATGACTTCTCTCAGTCAGAAACCTTCACAGTGCAGCTACCAACAAGATGACCTCTCTGAGTCAGAAACCTTCACAGTGCAGCTACCAACAAGATGACTTCTCTAACTTAACAAGGAAATAAAAGACAGCACATGATTTGAAAAGCAAGGTCAAAATGTGCTCTCTACTATAGGAAGAGAGCTAGGTAGTTACAGTTGTTACTAAAATGCTGTGGCTCAAGAAATAAAAAGAAAAAGCAACACTCCTAAAACATATAAACTGTTCACACAGAGATATGTCTCGCCTATTTGTTATTTTGATAATGCAAATGTTGAAATTAAAATAGCAATACTTTAACATGTAAGTTATGCAAATATTCAAAGTCAATGAACCATGACTGAAGGTACAGGGCTAAACAATCTCCATGTAAATGAGATGTGCCAATGCTAATACAACTGCAAACCAAATACCATTGACTCTTCATAAGTCATTCCTTTAAACAAACCTAAACACAAACATTAACCTGTAAACTATGTAAAAGTTTCAAAGTCAATGAACCATAATTAGGGGTGGGGTTATATAATCTCCATGGAATGAAACTTGCAAATGCCAATACATTTGCATACCGAATATCATTGACTTAACATTAGAGGTTCATCTTGAACTGACCTAATCACAAACTAATACATGTAAACTACGCAAAAGTTTCAAAGTCAATATACCATGACTGAGGGTAAGGACCAAATATTCTCCATTGATATGAGGTGTACTAATGCTTATACAACTGCATACCAATTATCATTGACCTACCACTAACGGTTCCCTTAACTTGACCTAATCACAAACTAATACATGAAAACTAAGCAAAAGTTTCAAAGTCAATAGACCATGAATGAGGGGCGGGCCAAATAATCTCCATGGAAATGAGATATGCCAATGCTTATACAACTGCATACCAAATATCATTGACCTACCACTAGTGGTTCCCATAAACTGACCTAATCACAAACTAATACATGTAAACTAAGCAAAGTTTCAAAGTCAATAGACTTTGACTGAGGGGTGGGGCCAAATAATCTCCATGGTAATGAGATGTGCCAATGCTAATACAGCTGCATACCAAATAGCATTGACCTACCACTAGTGGTTCACCATGAACTAGACCTTATCACAACTAATACATTGTTGACGCCGCGCCGCCGTCAACAGCATACCTATGTCTCGCTTTTGACTCTGTCAAGGCGAGACAAAATTGCACTGAAATATGCAGTATTTGTGAGAGGCCAGCAATTATTCAAAATAGCAAGATTATCAGAAGAAAAACATCTTAAATAATTAGTTCCTATTATCAGGCCTGTAGCCCTAACTGTTAAAAGAATTAAGAACTTCCTGGTGTTAGTCAACTCATAATTGGAGTTATTGCCCTTTAAAGACGATTTTTTACCAATTTTATACGGCCGCAAAAATTTTTGTGGTCGATATTGGTATGACGTTAGCGTCGTCGCCGCCGCCGTCCGGCGTCGCTGCCGTCCGTCCGCCGTCGCCGTCCGGCGTCGTCGTCGTCGTCCAAGACGCATTGGTTTTCGCACTCTAACTTTAGTTTACGTGAATGGATCTCTATGAAATTTTACCATAAGGTTCAATATCACAAAAGGAAGGTTGGGATTGATTTTGGGGGTTATGGTACCAACAGTTAAGGAATTAGGGGCCAAAAAGGGGCCAAAAATAAGCATTTTTGTAACTTTCAGACATAACTTGTGTGTTAGTGTATGGATCTCTCTGACATTGTACCACAAGGTTCCATATCACAAAGGGAATGCTGGGATTGATTTTTGGGGGTAATTGCCTCAAAATTTTAGGAATTAGGGGCCAAAAAGGGCAAAAACAAGCATTTTCTAGTTTCATGACAATAACTTGTGTGTAAGTGTATGGATCTTTCTGAAATTGTACTACAAGGTTCCATATCACAAAGGAAAGCTGGAATTGAGTTTGGGGTAATTGCCTGAAACGTTTAGGAATTAGGGGCCAAAAGGGCCAAAAATAAGCATTTTTTCTAGTTTCAGACAATAACTTGTGTTCAAGTGTATGGATCTCTGAAATTGTACTGCAAGGTACCATACCTCAAAGGGAAGGCTAGGATTGAGTTTGGGGGTGATGAATCATAAGGGGGTTCAAAAAATTTGGGGGGATTTTTTTTCTTTTTTCCTTTTTTTCTTTAAAATTTTCCATTTTAAGTTGGTTATTTCTGATTTATATTTAAAAGCAAATAATAATGATATGGCAGGAGATACACACCAAACAGGATGTGTAAATTATTATATAATAAGTATTGTGCAATAGCAAGAAATTTTCAATTGCACAGTATTGTGCAATAGCAAGAAATCTTCAATTGCACAGTATTGCGTAATAGCAAGAAATATCCAATAGCACAATATTGCGCAATAGCAAGAAATTGTCAATTGTACAGTATTAGCAATAGCAAGAAATATTCAATTGCACAGTATTGCGCAATTGCAAGAAATATGCAATTGCACAGTATTGTGCAAAAGAAGATACTTTGTATAAATTGCTTATTTCTTGACCAATTTCAATGGGGTTTTATTCTTGAACTCTTGGGGTTCTTTAATATGCTGAATCTAATCGTATTAAGTTTTTGGATTTTGGGCCTGCTTTTAAATTGGTCCACATTGAGGTCCAAAGGGTCCAAAATTAAACTTTGTTTGATTTCAACAAAATTGAATATATGGGGTTGTTTGATATGCTGAATCTAACCATGTATTTAGATTTTTGATTTTGGGCCCGTTATCAACTTTGTCCACATTGAGGTCAAAAGGGTCCAAAATTAAACTTTGTTTGATTTCATCAAAATTGAATTATTGGGGTTCTTTGATATGCGAATCTAACCGTGTATTTAGATTCTTAATTTTGGTCCCGCTTTCAAATTGGTCTACATTAAGGTCCAAAGGGTCCAAAATTAAACTTAGTTTGATTTTAACAAAATTGAATTCTTAGGGTTCTTTGATATGCTGAATCTAAACATGTTTTTAGATTTTTGATTATGGGCCCAGTTTTCAAGTTGGTCCAAATCGGGTCCAAAATTAAACTTTGTTTGATTTCAACAAAATTGAATATTTGGGGTTCTTTGATATGCTGAATCTAACCATGTATTTAGATTTTGATTTTGGGCCCCATTATCAATTTTTCCACATTGAGGTCAAAAGGGTCCAAAATTAAACTTTGTTTGATTTCATCAAAATTGAATTATTGGGGTTCTTTGATATGCCGAATCTAACGTGTATTTAGATTCTTAATTTTTGGTCCCGTTTTCAAATTGGTCTACATTAAGGTCCAAAGGGTCCAAAATTAAACTTAGTTTGATTTTAACAAAATTGAATTCTTAGGGTTCTTTGATATGCTGAATCTAAACATGTATTTAGATTTTTGATTATGGGCCCAGTTTTCAAGTTGGTCCAAATTGGGGTCCAAAATTAAACTTTGTTTGATTTCAACAAAAATTGAATATATGGGGTTCTTTGATATGCTGAATCTAACCATGTATTTAGATTTTTGATTTTGGGCCCCGTTATCAACTTTGTCCACATTGAGGTCAAAAGGGTCCAAAATTAAACTTTGTTTGATTTCATCAAAAATTGAATTATTGGGGTTCTTTGATATGCCGAATCTAACTGTGTATTTAGATTCTTAATTTTTGGTCCCGTTTTCAAATTGGTCTACATTAAGGTATAAAGGGTCCAAAATTAAACTTAGTTTGATTTTAACAAAATTGAATTCTTAGGGTTCTTTGATATGCTGAATCTTAACATGTATTTAGATTTTTGATTATGGGCGCAGTTTTCAAGTTGGTCCAAATCGGGTCAAAATTAAACTTTGTTTGATTTCAACAAAATTGAATATATGGGTTCTTTGATATGCTGAATCTAACCATATATTTAGATTTTTGATTTTGGGCCCAGTTATCAATTTTTCCACATAAAGGTCAAAAGGGTCCAAAATTAAACTTTGTTTGATTTCATCAAAATTGAATTATTGGGGTTCTTTGATATGCGAATCTAACCGTGTATTTAGATCTTAATTTTTGGTCCCGTTTTCAAATTGGTCTACATTAAGGTCCAAAGGGTCCAAAATTAAACTTAGTTTGATTTTAACAAAATTGAATTCTTAGGGTTCTTTGATATGCTGAATCTAAACATGTATTTAGATTTTGATTATGGGCCCAGTTTTCAAGTTGGTCCAAATCGGGTCCAAAATTAAACTTTGTTTTTGATTTCAACAAAATTGAATATATGGGGTTCTTTGATATGCTGAATCTAACCATGTATTTAGATTTTGATTTTTGGGCCCGTTATCAACTTTGTCCACATTGAGGTCAAAAGGGTCCAAAATTAAACTTTGTTTGATTTCATCAAAATTGAACTCTTGGAGTTCTTTGATATGCTGAATCTAACCATGTATTTAGATTTTGGATATTGGACCATAATAGGTGAATGTCCAATTTAAAATTTTAAGTTCTTAGACCACATTCATTCTGTGTCAGAAACCTATACTGTGTCAAATATTTAATCACAATCCAAATTCAGAGCTGTATCAAGCTTGAATGTTGTGTCCGTGCCCAACTATTCAGGAGTTCGACCTCTGCGGTCGTATCAAGCTGCGCCCTGCGGAGCATTTTATTGTTTTTTGTCTTCTACCTTTGATCTTATAACAATACCCTATCATTTTTTCAATGTTTTAGTTCTGTTTATGACAGTACAATATATTAAAGGCATGATTGAAAACATTGTCAAATATCAATTTTACAGAAGAAACATTATTTTTATATACAAGACAAACTATAAATTCATATGTACCTCTCTACCAAAATTATTCATAAACAAAGTTCTTGAACACTGAAACACCTAAAGAGATAATAATCAAATTTTAAATGCAGCTTTTGGTCATCCATCCTTAACATTTCAGTCATGGCATTCTTAGGTTAATTTACACATGTGGAAATGTGGGGGAAGGATGAACAGTAAAATATTATAGTAAATACTGAATGGGCATGAAATAAAAACTAATTAGGAACTAATTCTTGTGGATTTAATTCCTAAAAATAACTTATGTAGGATGTATGGTTAAACATAGCATCACGTTTTGATTTATACTTATTATTGCTAATAATGGTAAAATTTTATATAATAAGTATGAAATATTACTTTTCCTTTGTTAAAACTACCCACATAAACAAATTATGATCAGATGTCCATCAATACACCAGCATCATAAGTGTCAATCACTAGTTAATATTTATATAAATTACCAGTCTTATTCAATATTCCCAGTATTGGTCTGAAATTTTAATTTTCTTTCTGTAACACTGACCATGACCAGCCACTATATTAAAAGTGATCACATTAATCAATCAACTTCAAGGGAACAAAGACTTGACAAAACTGTTTACATTTCCATACCTCTAAAGAACAATCAAACTGTTGTTGAAATCTGCTAAATCACAAGAAAGCTTCAAGAATATCCACAAGCAATTCAGCAATAGATTACTGATACTTTTACCCTTCAAAAGTTATGAGATTTTAAAAAGTTTACATCTTACTATAAGAATCTGGTTACAAACTTTACAATATGTTTGCAAGATCCAGGTTATGTCTATAGAAATAGCCTGATCTCAAAATTTCTTCTTACAAATCAGAAATTTCTCAGGAATGATTTGTTATTAACTTTAAAAAGAGGCCAGGTGAATTGAATAAAATGCTACCATTACCACTTACCTGAAATGAATTGTGCACATTAACCCATTTGGGATTTTACAAAAATCTGAGTACAATGTTATAAGGGAAACCAAATATAAGCTCTATCTGTTGAAGTTGAAATAAGCAAAGATATTTCTGAGGGCACTCATAGCAATCACTTAACGCTTCATGACTGATAAATACTGTTAAGCAGGCAAAATCTAATAAATAAGCTCTACAAAGCTGAGACAAACCAAAACTAAAATATTTTTTTTATTACTTCCCTCGGTGAAAATACCAGTAAAAGTGCATTTATTAACAAAATTAAAATATAGGTGTGGAGCTGTTTAAATGAAAAGCTATGTTATTGGAATACCATTAGTAGTTTACACCAAGTTAGAAATTAAAAGTGAAAAAAACCAACACACTACTACAAATACTTGATCGAATCTTTTTCTGCCTTCCACTTTTACGCCTTAATATGCATGCATCTTCTGCAACAAGACAGTGAATAATTTTATTTCATGATGACCTTTGAACTTTGTCTACTGTCTTATAATTGATTTAATTGATTGAAAGTTTCAGTTTTCTCGTCTGAAATTACAGAATATGATATAAAATGGAGAGGTTAATGTCCTGAGGATATATAATATATCTGTGATAAGATATTTACATTTGTACATGTAGTCTAATAGTTTTTACTTATATGGTAATTGATTGATGACAAGAAAGAAAAATATAAATGAAAGAAGTTAAAAAAACCATGTATGCTTGTTATGTTTGTTGCTGTCCCTTTATAAGTTTTTCTTCCTAGTTGTTGACTGCCTACCTACAATGTGTTTTTGTCTTTCTATTTTTTTTACTTATGTCATGTCTTCCGTTGTCTGTTTAATTCATTAAAAACTTGTCTAGACTATTCAGTATTTGATATGGTCTGGGCACTGGTATATTGATGAGCTGACTTGAGGAATATTTTTAATAAACTTATCCAGTCTCATTCTCCATGTTTCCCCTACATCTGTACTTTTAAATTTCATAAAGACATAAAATTTAATACAATATAAACTTTAAGATAATGAATCAAAACAGTAAGTTGATAATTAATTCATGTTTTACACAGTATGTACAAAGGAGAGTATTAATTTGTAAACAAAGATAACCAAGTCATTTACATTTGATGGTCTATTTAACTCGTCTTCTTGTATAACTCTAGAACACACTCTTAAAACAAATGTACTTATATATTGAAGAAGAATGTGTCTGAGTAAATTTTGACAAAAATGCTATTTCACATGTACAAGATTCACAGAGTTTGTCCAAACTATATACTCTTACACATCTCTAGAAGGCAACACATAAGTGTCAGCTTACTAACTATGGAACTTAAAGAGAATTATCTAAACTAAAAGAAGACATTTACTTGTATCCATCAGGAATTATTTTCCACATCTGATTAACTTATTGATAACAGCAGTTGTTCAATGTCCAGCAGCAAATTTTACATATATATTCAGGACAATAACAATTAAGGAACATAACCTGCTATGTGAATAGGTCTACACTAGAGTCTGATTTAGATTATGCTAGCTACCTTGTAAGTTAACATCCCACAGAAAGACATTTGAACTATCAAGACACATTTTCCCTAGTATTGGTTGATTAGTCTTTGCTCTTAGTCCTAAATGCTTATTGGTGAAGTGAAGTTATCAATTATCTTTAGTTTGAATTGGCTAGAGATTGAACCCACAACATAACACATTAATGTTCATTGTAGTGAAAGTAATCTTTCAAAATTTTCATTGCAATTTAACACAATGAATGGAAATTATACATTCATTTATCATGAAGTTTGTTTACAAATTTTGAGTTAAAAAAATTGTCGAAAAACTTAAGTCAAAGAAATAAAAAAATACAATATTTTAGTTTCAACATATGTTGACATTGAACATTCAGATGCATTCTGTTTATTTTTGTGTCATTGGGTTGCCGTTTCCTGTGAAATGCACTCAAAATAAATGAAACTTTAATCATTTTTGATATTTTTTTTGTCAACAGACATGATGCTGTAAGAGCTCACTAGTAAATGGGTGTTTTTTGTTTTTTTGCCATATGACAGGTATTAACAAGTTTAAATTTCAAAACGATAATTGGTCTGGTACATTTCATAAAAGGGAAAAGAAAAGAAAACTATATTTGTACTTTTCTGGACTACATATATGTGCATGAAAATCGTGACTAACAAAAAGCTGTGCAAAAATTTACACTCCAAACTAACTTGATTGGAATAAAACGTGTGCATGTATACATGTATATGTATATATATGTAAAAAATGTCAGACCTGTTCCTGTCTACTTTTTTTTGTGCCTTGACAGGAAATAAATTATATCTAAAAACTATTTTTAGTTGATGAATTTATTTTAGTAGTATAAGCTGTAACAAATATGCACAAGATTCAATATCTTGTTTGGCATGTTTGTTTGATAAGGAAAGTAAATCATATTTTAATTATTTAAATTTACATAGAAGTATATATTAATCACTATGTACAATTTCTTGACTAATTTACATTGCACTAAATAACATAACTACACCAAAAGTATTCTATGTCAAACTTAATTATTTTTTTTTTTTCAAGTATAGTTTTATTGCTTTCATAAGGACATATTTACTTCATTTTATTATGTTTTTATTTCCAGCTTTCAGTAGTTTTTATTAGTTCCTTTAAGGGAAATTTTCATGAATTGAGGTACTCTATGGTAACATTATTTCAAATGATCAAAATTCTTCAATTATTACTTTATAAATTTGAACAGACAGTTGCCTACAAATGTTGGTTGCTTGATTGCTTTCTCATTGAGATTCACCCCACATAAATGATTTTTTATACATGTATGTTAAGATATGTTGCTGATTTGATGCCACTCAACTCATATGATCTCAATCTTGTATAGAGGCAATGACCATGAATACATGCTTAATTTTTGCTTTTTTCAATTTGAAGGAAAACACAATACCATCCTAACCCTGTCCCTGAAATGCAACAACAACTGGTTAATCTTGCATTAGAACACAACAAGAACAAATTGAGCTTCAGCTCAGAATTGATACCACCACTATAAGTATTTGTAATCAAAAAGTTGATGAGGAATGGATGTGGAAATGCATTACACATCATAGCATTCTCACATGAAGCTGATTTCCAAATTTCAGAAAGCCCTGATTGCAGCTCTTTATAAGAATGCAACAAAAATTTCATATATTGCCATTACATGTAATAGTCTTTCAGCATTTGGTAAACATGGAAATGTTGAGCTATAAATCTGAAAATGCATCATACAGTAACACATGGTCACATGAAGCTTGATACCATAGTTTAAGAAGTTCTGATTTGTTGTTCCTGAGAAAATGTAGGTCAACCATACTTAGAATTTGTTTTGGACCTGAAGCTACACCTTCTACAATTAGTTACAAAGATTCACATTCATTATCTAAATATTATGAAGGTTCATAACAAAACACAAAAACTTCATTTTCAAATCTGAAATCCTAATTAAGTCAAAAACAGGTAAAATTGAAACGGTTTATATGTTATCTGGAGGTGAATGTTCTAATGACAAAAATAATTACCAAATATCAGCACAATATCCCTAGTGATGACTGAAAACTTAGCAGAAAGCTTTCACTTTCATTAATTCTTTTAGGAACAATTGTCATAATTAAATCAAAATAATATAAACCAAAATAAAAGTCATATCACTCAGCTCATTATCTGCAAGTAGGCCTGACAACAGGATTGTAATTAAGTCAGAAGAATATCAATAAGACTTCATGTCAAGTATATTTCTTTTTGCTACACAAAGTTCTACAAACTAAAAAATCCGCCCATATATAATAGACGAGATCTGAAAAAAAGATACCCATAGCATGTTTTATCCTTCTGTTCTATTTATTTTAACAGCATTCATCATTTTCAAATATATTAAAACAGACACCCTAAGGATGATTGTGACCCACTTTGGTGTAAACTGACCGCAATTATTTCCTTAAGGAAAAAAAGTTTACATAGCTACATGTACAAATGTAGATGACATACAAAAAGGGGTGAAAAAAAATTATACTAGCCTGTCATTTAAATAGAAATTAATCATTTTTGTTTTCAGCAAATCTTCAGAAGAATTTAATAGAGACTATCATCCATACCTAAGTTAACATTGTTTTGCGTTAATTTATCAAAACTAATGCATGTTGTATTTGAAAGTCTTTGTTGTAATCCCTGTGAGAGTCGACCAATTGAAATTTTCATGAAGAACTGCAATCAAGGTTTAATTGATCCTACAAAAGTTATGATCCTGTATGTAAAAATCAATAACTTAGATTTACATTGTTTTACAGGGTAATCAGCCTTGATCTAATTTTTCTGTTACACATACCATGTCAATATCCAAGTATTAATTTGTTTTAAACTGTAACTTTTCTGTCTTCTGATGTCTCAAGGGCATAATTTGAAATTTGAGGGAAGATGAGCTATCCTAAACTGCTAAAGGACTGAAATGTGCAAGAAAAAAGATTCCCTCATAATAAAACTTTCACAGTCTACCTAATCAAAACAGAGTTCCCTTATTCAGCAAGGCCTGGTTAAATTCAACTACTGAAGAACAAACCTAAAGCAGGAAAATCATATGTATATAAAAATAAGGAGATGTGGTATGATTGCCAATGTAACAACTATCCATAAACCAAAAGACAAGATGTTAGCAATTACAGGTCATTTATGGCCTTCAACAGTGAATAAAACTGAAAAAATTATACAATACAGTAAATTATTTGTAAACAAGTTAATATTTATTTGGCAATTTCCCTTTCAACTTTGATAGACTTCCATGTACAACATGCATTGCCAGCCACAGGTACACATTGAAAGTAAACCATAGACCTCAATATGGTGGAAAAGATTGTTAAAATTTAGCCAACTAGACCCATAAAGCTATGTTTAGTATCATGTGTATCTATACTTCTACTTCCTCTTTAATATTAATAATTACATATCAAAAAAGGAAATAATAAATGCAACAGTTACTAAAACCCCCTAAACTGAACATGCCCACTGTATATGAATCAGGAAGTTGTTTCTTTATTGTTGATTATTTATAGTTTGTGTTTCCTAAATTTGATATCTTTAAATTTTCAGAGCAAACTATTTGAAATTTCGACATTTCATTTAAATTTGTTATACCTTTCTATTGTATAGAGATGGAATATTTTTTTTAACTCTCAGCTACCAAATTTACACTTGACCAGTATCATTTGAGTCAGAGTAACAGGGTCTGCTGTAGACAAACAATTTTTTTTGAACTAAGTGGAATATTATTTAACTTAAGCTTACCTGTAATTTTTGTTTAATACACAAAGGACTGTAAGAGACATACTTACAAGGCAATTTTCACATTCCGAGGACCATACTGTCTATGAAAATTTTAAGTTGCTTTCAGATTCAATTTAGATATTGTTGATAAACACTTTTTATATAAATCTTATCGAAGTCCATCATGTATTACATACACCTTGAGGGTGTTAGTCCCAATGGGTGTATCTAATTTACACTAAGATTTTATTGTCAATGCAGAATGATTGCTTTCAAAAATTTAGGAGGGGAGGGAGGGGGGGGTCTTTCAGCAATTTAACCATAAGTTATTGAAAAGCATAATAATACAGGGTATTCAATTTCATTTAATGACTCTTGGAGTAAGTACTGTTACATTGATAACATTTACAAATAAATGTCTACAGGCCATAACTCCAGGGACCAAAAAATATAGATGTATGTAGATTATAAACCTCTGGAACCTACTGGTACATTGTGGAGATGTTTTAAGTAATATTAAAAAAATATAAAATACACATTTCTGAGTAATCTTCTTTTACAATATGGTTTTAAATCACAATAACTAATATCATATTTTGGAAGTTCATCCGGAATTTGGCATACATGTAATAAATTTACACATGTGATTGATTTCCATATCTACTGTATTAGTACGGAAGAAGACTTAACTCTACATTTTCTCAAGACTTCCAGTCATTTTAAACAGTATGTTACCAAATTTTGTACATGTTGAATGTATAAATCAGCCAGTTTACTATTTTGCTGCTAAGTTAGTCTTTTTCTTATATAAAAGCAACTGCTTGGAGCAAGTAAGCATTATTTCATCAGCCAAATTGACCTTCTACAGAAAAAAGCATTTAGTGCACTGCAAACATATTTGATATGAATTATTATACTTCAGTATGTTTTTTCTATATAAAAAAGAATGAAATATTTGTGCTATTTCATTCCACAGACTATTTGCCAGGCAACAGTTTCAAAGATAATTTCCCTGGTTAATAGTTTTATCAACATATTTCCCGCTTTTTTCATACTTATATTTCATTGGACAACAATGACGTCATGGACTATTATGCTTTGATTAGAACACAACTCTGAAATATCGTATACAGTATAATCTGTATGTGTCTGTCGTCGTAATTTCAAATTTACATGTATATTACTTCCCAGAAGCAATTAAAAAAGAAAAAGAAAAACTTCATATTTTAAGATCTAAAACAAAACAAATGTATGGTATGGAACTGTCGTCGTCTTCATTATCTGTGATTGCTTTGGTATCCGGTAATATATTTTAGCTAGCATTTATTATATGCACAGGAATTATTACACAAGGATTCCTGGTCTTGATTACAGTAAATAAGATATTTACAAATACTACATGGGCAAAAGGAACCAAATAGTTCATCTTGTGCATGTTTAAGTGACTATTCGGGTGTTTTTTCAAAGTGGTGCATGAAAACTTTTTAGAAAGATGATTTGTTCAGTATAATAAAACACTTAATGACTGGTTATGAGGGTAATAGCAAGTTTGTTGTCCCTCTGATACTAACTATTGCCCTCGGCTTTGCCTCGAGCAATAGTTGGTATCTCAGGGACATCAAACTTGCTATTACCCTCATAACCAGTCAATAGGTGTATACTATTTCCTGCTATGATAGTATCATTATAATATATGACAGCTACTATGTCCGCCAGTACTGTACAAGCTTTAGGTTGAGAACACAGTATCTTTGCATGTTTCAAGTTTTCTGAAAATTGTATGTTATTCTGTGCCCTTCCCAGTTCCATGAACATTTATATTTAGCTATATCAGTACAGGGTACTTTAATCATTTTAATGCCCTGAAATATAATTTACATTAAGAGGTAGTATCCAAGTCATGAATAACACTGGTCTCTGTAATATTAACACTTGCTTACTTGGCTACCATAAATTTTGAGGAAAACCAATCAACAAAATATTGAAATTTGTTGAAGTCTTTCCCTCCAATCAAAGTATAACATTAAAGCCTATCCTAATTGCACATATTTTATCTATCAAAGGTACAATGGCAATAACTTAAAAAAAAAAATTTTTTCTTTTAAACTTATTATAAATATCTTACGAGAAATGAAGGCTTCAGAGCAAATGCAATGCGATTTCCGTTATAATTAATATTTCCAAGGGGCATTACTCTTTAAAAATATTTGGTCATCACTTATTTTCGAAAGTGTCAAAGACATTGCTGATATAAACCTATATATGATATAAGTTTCATAAAATTCTGGCAAAAATTGTACACATGAAAGCACTAACAATGCAATTTTCCATATAATCAATATTTCCAAGGGGCATAACTTTTTTTAATAATAATTGATTGGCACTGATTTACGAATTTGTCCAAGACATTAATGATATAAACCTATAATATAAATTTTATAAAAATCTGGCAAAAATGGTACACGAGAGAGCTTACATTGCAATTTACAAAATAGTCAATATTTCAAAGGGGCATAACTCTTTTAAAAATAATTGATCGACAATGATTTTCGATCTCTTCAAAGACATTGATGATACAAACCTATAATATAAATTTTATAAAAATCTGGCAAGAATTCTACACATCAGAGCGCTCGCAAGGCATATTTTTCATATAATTAATATTTCTAAGGGGAATAACTCCTTTAGAAATATTTGATCGGCACTGATTTTCAAACTCGTCAAAGACAACTGCTGATATAAACCTATGATTTAAGTTTCATAAAAATCTTGAAAGAATTGTACACAAGAGCACTAACGATGCAATTTTCCATATAATTAATGTTTCCAAGGGGCATAACTCTTTTAAAATTAATTGATCGGCACTGATTTTAGAACTTGTCCAAGACATTGCTGATATAAACCTATGATATAAATTTCATAAAAATCTGGCAAGAATTGTACATGTGAGAGCGCTATCAAGACCAGATGGACGAACGCCAAGTATTTATATGTCCCCCGCAATGCGTTGCGCGGGGGACAAAAATAAAACCATGTTGAAATAAAATGCTCCACTGGGCGCAGCTTGATACGACTGCAGAGGTCGAACCCTGAACAGTTGGGGCAAATATGGACACAACATTCAAGCTTGATACAGCACTGAATTTGGATTGTGATTAAATATTAGACACAGCATAGATTTCTGACACAGAATGAATGTGGTCTAAGAACTTAAAAATTTTTAATTTACCTATTCAAACCATATCATTATTATTTGAAATCAGAAATAACCAATTTAAAATGGAAAATTTTAAAGAAAAAAAATGAAAAACAAATCCCCCTCAAATTTTTTGAACCCCCTTATGATTCATCCCCCCCAAAACTCAATCCCAGCCTTCCCTTTGTGGTATGGTACCTTGCAGTACAATTTCAGAGAGATTCGTACACTTGAACACAAGTTATTGTCTGGAAACTAGAAAAATGCTTGTTTTTGGCCCCAAATTCCTAAACGTTTAGGGCAATTACCCCCAAACTCAAACCCAGCTTTCCCTTTCTGATATGGAACCTTGTAGTACAATTTCATAAAGATCCATACATTGCACACAAGTTATTGTCCTGAAACTAGAAAAATGCTTGTTTTTTGCCCTAAAATGTTGAGGCATTTAGCCTCCCAGCCTTCCCTTTGTGGTATGGTACATTGTACCTTGCAGTACAATTTCATAGAGATCCATAAACTTGAACACAAGTTATTGTCTGGAAACTAGAAAAATGCTGATTTTTGGCCCCTTATTCCTAAACGTTTTGGGCAATTACCCCCAAACTCAATTCCAGCTTTCCCTTTGTGATATGAAACCTTGTAGTACAATTTCAGAAAGATCCATACACTTACACACAAGTTATTGTCATGAAACTAGAAAAATGTTTGTTTTTTGCCTCTTTTTTGGCCCCTAATTCCTAAAATTTGGAGGCAATTACCACCAAAATCAATCCCAGCATTCTCTTTGTGATATGAAACCTTGTGGTACAATGTCAAAGAGATCCATACACTAACACACAAGCTATTATCTGGAAGTTACAAAAATGCTTATTTTTGGCCCCTTTTGGCCCCTAATTCCTTAACTGTTGGTACAATAACCCCCAAAATCAATCCCAACCTTCCTTTTGTGGTATTGAACCTTATGGTAAAATTTCATAGAGATCCATTCACTTAAACTAAAGTTAGAGTGCGAAAACCAATGTGTCTTCGGACGAAGACGACATCATACCAGTATACGACCGCAAAATTTTTTTGCGGTCCTATAAAAATCAGTTACAATGTTGAAGAATTACCAATCATATCTTAGATAAATAAATGTGGAATGTGTCCACATGTGTCCACAGATGATGCCCCGGCTTGCATATCATATAGTTATAAAGGCCCATCACCGAAGAACGGTAAAAGTGACGCTACCAAAATTTGATCTTGATCTGAGTTTTGTGGTAATAAGCATTGTGTATAATTTTTATAACATTTGGTTGAGACAAACTAAAGTTAGAGAACAGAAAAGAAAAATTCAGCAATTTTTATGTTTATAAAGGGGCATAACTTAAAAATGGTACAAGTGACACAACCGAATTTCGTACTTTAACTGTATTATGTAGTAATAAGCATTGTGTATAAGTTTCATAACATTTGGTTGAGGCAAACTAAAGTTAGAGAACGGAAACAAAAAATTTGTACTTGATTTAGTTTTGTGGTAATGAGTATTGTGTATAGGTTTTATAATGTTTGGTTGGGGCAAACTTAAGTTACAGAATGGAAACTAAAAATTTTACAATTTTTCGATTCATAAAGGGGCATAACTCAATAATGGTTAAAGTGACACTACCCAAATTCAACTTGATCTGTGTTTTATCAGTGGAAGGCAAAACTAAACATTGCACTGTATAAAGCATTGATTGTACTTGATTCAACTATAATCATGGACAAAGGAAGATAACTCCAATCTTAAAAATTACTTGAATAATGACATTGATATTTTTTGAAAAAAAAATGAAAAATTTAGCAATTTTTCCATTTGTAAAGGGGCATAACTCTAGAACAGTAAAAGTGACGCCACCAATATTCAAACTTAATCTGTGTATTGTGGTAATAAGCATTGTGTATAAGTTTGATAACATTTGGTTGAGGCAAACTTTAGTTAGAGAACGGAAACCAATTTTGGGACATACGGAAAGACAGGGGTAAAACTTAATGCCCCCTCCGCTTCGGCAGGGGCATAAAAATACACACATGCAAGAAAGCCATCGGTTCAAAAGTATGTTGTAAAATATATCTGTAATAATGTCTGTCCCTCAGTCTGATACCTAGATAGTAACAAATACCAATTTCTATCTAATCAAATTCACAAACACACATATAAAATAGAAAATGAAGTTTTACATGATGAAAAAAAAAATAATAAAAAAACCAAAAACAGGGTAGTTCAAAGTAAATCCTGATTTACAGTTTCAGCAATGACAGTGTGTAATCATTGAATGGTCAATGGTCACTGTATACATATTTTTCATGACAAAAGCAATAAATGCATACCATATTCTCCAGGTTCTGATAAAAAAAATCTTGTTTGATCTACTGAAGGATATACATTCTAGATTAGTTTAATGGACGCCAATTACAGTGGAAGTTAAAACTTCTATTTTCTTTAAATATTATTTCAAGATAATGCTTAAAAATCACATGTTCATTTTTAATATGATGGTAACAGAATCTTACAGTAATTACAGGAATCTAATGGAACTGACAATCCGAACTTTCAGTTTAATAAAATGTGTCCTTACCTGACAGAACAATTTCCACAAGGCATCCATCTTTGACATCAGTTGGACTGGAAATATGTACTAGTATGTTTGGACTAGTATTGTCATGACGAAACAGTAAAATCTTATCAACCAAACTGTAAAATCCATGTTCAGGAAACTGAAAATTAAAACATAGAATGTTGAACAAATTTGTGAAGCTATAACTGTTTCTAAATACAAGTGAAGTTTTTTGTACAGAACTCAAAGTAATTAAAGGTATATATATATATATATATATATAAGTCCTGCTTTTTGCAATTGTGGAATATACAGCAAGCCAACAGAAAATCATAATGCCAACAGAAAATCATAATGGCTTGACAATGAAACTTGAAGCGGAAAGAATAAAATTGCCAAGATACAGAACTGGAAAGTTACACACAGACGGGCAATAATATTGCATGTTCTTCGTCTATTTATATTGGGTCACATGCTCATCTGAAATCTTCATAGGCCATATCTATGGTTAGTTACACTGTGTCTAGTATACAATACACACTAAATGTTGGTACTTTATAATCATTCCATGCACTGTTTATTGTTTTTTATGGAGTTTTTTTTAATTTCTGACTTATCTGACATACATCTTAGTATTACATAAATCAAATTTGAGAGTTTGAGTTCATTTTGTTGTGGCAATGCATGAAGTTAAAAGCAATCATAGCTTTATCTTTCTTCTCTAGTAATTAAAAGCAAGTGCGCACATGTAACCATCCCTTTCCCTTGTTCAGAAGAAAGTTCACTGAATTCAGAAACATTGAGATTCAAACAAATATACTTTCCTCCGTTGGAGCAGACGCCTACAACTCATATAATAATTACAGTTGTAAGAAAAATTAACATTAAATATATGTATGAACATTTGTAACTAGTGGATGAAAGTTGACAAATCATTGCCAATATTACTCAAGATTTATAATTCAAAACAATGAAAATGTATTTCTAAGTTTATTTATCTAAAAATAAATATTTTAGATTGATCAGAAATTAGATACATATATACTGGAGTACATTAACATTTAAAGTTCAAATGTGTTAAAAATAAAATTTAAATCATTTTAAAGTTCAAAGTTGAATCTAATCAATGTTTTGCATGTTATCATGATGTATACCTGTGTAGGAGGTGGGTCAAGTTACATGTATACACTAAATTAACAACCACACCTCTGACAAGTGTCATGACTTAATTACAATTTTAGAATTTAGCCTGTAATCTACAAGATACTGTTTTAGATCATGTTACACATAAATCTCAGAATATTCAGATATCTTTATGAATTGTGATTTTCAGTGATTTTACTAGGAAAATTCTCCTCTCAATGTCGCAAATACTGGTTACAAGCATTACCACTTAAGATTAATAATAAAACATCACTTAAAATCTATATTTAAACTTTGGGCAGTGCTTTACTTAAATTTCTGTTAAATCTTACTTTTTAACTTTTTCGTTGAGGTAATCCCTAATTATATCTGACAGTATGAATTACAGAAACAATACATTATATGCTATGTATATATGGTCTAATATGTTTATGACAGATAAATTGCAGACTAGTATACAGATCTAGACAAAATTCATTAAATATTTAAAACTAAAATACCTCTGATAACTGTATATACATTATACAAATATAATTAACATTAAAAGGGGGGAGTGTTGAGTTTTCCAAAAATTGGTTATCGCAGCCCCATATTTATGTTGCTTCTGCATATCATGCCCCTTCCCAGTGGTTGTCTTTTGTTATATAATTTTAATCCATTGAGGAGGTGTAACTTTTTTTAGAAGATTTAGAGCTTGACCTATTGTAAAGACACTTGTCTATGAAAATCTGGCTGTTGACCTATTTTGTGTATTGGCTTGCTGTCTCACTGAGGTATACTACACTTCCCCCCTTATCCATATCAGAAGGATATCTAAGTTTTCAATTATTTTCAATTAAAAGGGATTAAAATAGTGGAAAAAAATTACATGTTGTGATCTGTGTGACCTTTTGTTAACAAAACCTAAGGGTATCATTCAGTTCTGTATAGAGTAGCGATTTTTAGATATTTTTTCATTCATATAAAAAATACCATTTTATTTGAATCTGGACAAATTTTGAGTTCTGGAAAATTGATAAGAAATGTATAATGAAAACTAACCCAATTTAGGAGAGTTAGCCATGCATGCATGCCTAAGGGGAGTGAGTTAGTTCATACTGAAATATCAGTGAAAGTAAAATTAACCTTAGCCATACGCACATGGCTAATCCTATTTAGTTGGGTTAGTTTTCATCACTTATTTCTTATCAATTTTCCATAATTCAAAATTATTCCAGATTCAAATAATTCCTGTTATATAACACAATTGTACAGAGAACATTCAATAAAAGTACAAATGTTAAGATAATGAAACGATAATAAAATAATCTATTTTATAATATTTTAATGAGAACTGCTGTAATTGACATGAAGGAAGTATCTATAACTTCCTATAACATGACATTAGCCTACAGACAATACAAATAATCATGTCAACTTACTTTTTTAACTGTAAAAATAAGGAGATCATGATACATTGTGTATATTCTATTGACACAGGTCATTAGTCAATAAACTACTAGCAAATCATATAATTAAAAACAAGAGGCACAAGGAGAATATGAGCCACATGATGACCTTTTGAAAGGATATTCCAAATACATGTACATTTGTGTACATATCTGATTAAAGGAGTTGTAGAGTATGAAACCAGAATATCCCAAATGCATGTACATGTATGATTAAAGGGGCATTAGCTACGAGATATAAAAAATAAAATATATCTTTTTTTTTTGGTTGAATCACTAATGAAAGTGATATAGTGAAATACTAATTCACTTTTAGCAGCCAATTTGGTTAAATTTTGTCAAAACAAGATAAGAAACATTGCCGATGAATTATTCACTTGCAAGTGAATAATTCGACCTCATTGAATCCATATTCATGTAACCTTTAATTTAACCCCTTAGCTGGAGATATGTTACCCATGTATTCAGCTATTAAACAAGGATGAATCATTTGGTTGACTGCTTTGATCCACAAAAAATCATTCTTGCACAGGAAAAAATGATGATAAACATACTTTTTAACATAAAATATGAAATCAAACAGACCTGGAAAAATCCAATTGCACGTGGTCGCTATCTGTTTATATTTATATGCATGTTTATATCAGGTTATATGACTGTCAGCAGTCTTGGGAGGTCATCTTGATGATTAATTAGATGGCGTCTAGACAAAAATACACAAGAAATGTTGATACATTGTTAATTGTATATTTTAGACTTTTTGTAATTTGGATATATATGTTTTAGTATGTTATGAATCAAATATGAGAATTTAAGTCAAATCGGTGAAGATGAATTTGATAGCTAATGCCCCTTTAAACTAAAAAGGTGTTGTAGGGTATGAAACCAGAATATTCCAAATACATGTACATTTTAAGGTTAGGACTAGGTACAAATGTATGAGTAAC
Organism: Mytilus coruscus; assembly: GCA_017311375.1. Taxonomy (NCBI): domain Eukaryota; kingdom Metazoa; phylum Mollusca; class Bivalvia; order Mytilida; family Mytilidae; genus Mytilus; species Mytilus coruscus. The sequence continues at coordinate 76,949,445 of CM029599.1, read as the reverse complement.
GGTTAGTTTACTGTAACTCTTTAATGGTTTGAATTCCTAAAGTAAAAGAAGGACAATTAATCTTACAGAATATCAGAGATATGCCATCAACACCTTAAAGTCCCTAAATGACAAAATATACTAAAAAGATATTACTGAACATGAACATGTGGAAGGGTCTAAGTAAGTAGTTTTTTTTAGACCTGGTCTCTCCACTTTTTTATCGATCATGATCAGTGGTATATCAGATTCAAAAGCTAAATTATAAAACCTACATTGTACAACAGAGATAGATGCAGAAAGAGCACTGAAATAATATCTTTTTAATCAAAAGTTTTTTTCTTCACAATTCACTTTGGATTGCATTGTTGTACATGTAAAGAACTTTGCATCCATTTCAGATATAACAAATGGTTATTCCCATCTCTGCACATGCAGATTCTGCAGAAATCCATTTTCCAATAAATATAACTAGAGGCTCTAAAGAGCCTGTGTCGCTCACCTTGGTCTATGTGCATATTAAACAAAGGACACAGATGGATTCATGAAAAAATTGTGTTTTGGTGATGTGTTTGTAGATCTTACTTTACTGAACATTCTTGCTGCTTACAATTATCTCTATCTATAATGAACTTGGCCCAGTAGTTACAGTGGAAAATATTTTGTAAAATTTACAAAATTTACAAAATTTATGAAAATTGTAAAATTGACTATAAAGGCAATAACTCCTTAAGGGTCAATTGACAATTTTGGTCATGTTGACTTATTTGTAGATCTTACTTTGCTGTACATTATTGCTGTTTATAGTTTATCTCTATCTATAATAATATTCAAGATAACCAAAAGTATCTCTATCTATAATAATATTCAAGATAACCAAAAGCTGCAAAATTTTCTTAAAATTACCAATTCAGGGCAGCAACCCAACAATGTGTTGCCTGATTGGTCTGAAAATTTCAGGGCATATAGATATTGACCTAATGAACAATTTTATCCTGTCAGATTTGCTCTAAATGCTTTGGTTTCAGAGATATGAGCCAAAACTGCATTTTACCCTATGTACTATTTTTTAGCCATGTTGGCCATCTTGGTTCATGGTGGGGTCATCGGACACATTTTTTAAACTAGATACCCTAATGATGATTGTGGACAAGTTTGGTTAAATTTGTCTTAGTAGTTTCAGAGGAGAAGATTTTTGTAAAAGATTACAAAAATTTACGAAAAATGGTTAAAAATTGACTATAAAGGGAAATAACTCCTTAAGGGGTCAACTGACCATTTTGGTCAAGTTGACTTATTTGTAGATCTTACTTTGCTGAACATTATTGCTGGTTACAGTTTATCTCTATCTATAATAATATTCAAGATAATAACCAACAAGAGTGCACACGCTGAAATGTCTCGCCTTCTTTACTAACCATTGATTTTACGTTTATAGTCCTAAATACAAAGCTTTACTACAAGTAACACATAAACTTAACATGATCCAAGAAAATGAGGTCAAGGTCAGATAAACCAAACGAGAAATACATGTACACCTTACAATCATTCAATAAACCAAACATAGTTGACCTATTGCTTATTGTTTCTAAGAAACAGTCTTAAACAAGAAAACTTAACATTGACCAATGAACCATCAGAATGAGGTCAAGGTCAGATGAACCATGCCAGACAGACATGTACACCTTACAATCAATTTAGGCATTAAATATAGTTGACCTATTGCTTATAGTATCTAAGAAACAAACTTAACCATGAAAACTTAACATTAACCAATGAACCATGAAAATGAGGTTAAGGTCAGATGATACCTGCCAGACAGACATATACACCTTACAATCCTTCAATACATCAAATATAGTTGATCTATTGCTTATAGTTGAAGAAAAACAGACCAAAACACAAAAACTTAACCCTGAGAAATGAACCATGAAAATGAGGTCAAGGTCAAATAAAACCTGTGAGACTGACATGTACATCATAAAATATTTCCATACACCATTTATAGTTGACCTATTGCATATAGTATTAGAAAAAAAGACCAAAACTCAAAATCTTAACTTTGACCACTGAACCATGAAAATGAGGTCAAAGTCAGATGACACCTACCAGTTGGACATGTACACCTTACAATCATTCCATATACCAAAAATAGTAGACCTATTGCATACAGTATAAGAAAAACAGACCAAAACACAAAAACTTACCTATAACCACTGAACCATGAAAATGAGGTCAAGGTCAGATGACACCTGCCAGTTGGACATGTACACCTTACAGTCCTTCCATACACTGAATATGCTAGACCTATTGCTTCTAGTATCTGAGATATGGACTTGAACACCAAAATCTTAACTTTGACCACTGAACCATGAATACGAGGTCAAGGTCAGATGACACCTACCAGTTGGACATGTACACCTTACAATCATTCCATATACCAAATATAGTAGACCTATTGCTTATAGTATCTGATATATACACGAAAACTTAACCTTGTTCACTGATCCATGAAATGAGGTCGAGGTCAAATGAAAATTGTCTGACGGGCACGAGGACCTTGCAAGGTACAAATGTACGTACATACTAATTATAGTTATCTTATTACTCATAATATTTGATTTGATTTTTTGGTGTTTAAACGCCACTTTTCAGCATTGCTTTTGGGCTATTTCGTGGCAGCCAGTTTTTATTGGTGGAGGAAGCCGGAGTGCCCGGAGAAAACCACCACCTTCGATAGGAAAACTGACAATCCTAGTCAATTAAGACTGGAGTCGAGTGCACCCGCAGGAGTGGGGTTGGAACTCACAACCTCAGTGTTGACTGGCTAGTGATTACAGTAGTAACTAGTACTAACTACTTAGACCACTCTGCCACCGAGGCCCCTATTACTCATAATAAGAAAGAAATTAACATTACAAAAAATGTTGACTTTTTTTTCAAGTAGTCACTGAACCATGAAAATGAGGTCAAGGACAATGGACATATGACAGACAGAAACTATGTAACAAAAGGCATCTATATACAAAGTATGAAGCATCCAGGTCTTCTAGCTTCTGAAATATAAAGCTTTAAAGTTAGCTAACGCCGCAGCCGTTTCACTATCCCTATGTCAAGCTTTCTGCGACAAAAGTCGCAGGCTCGACAAAAACAGCAAAATTTCCTTAAAATTACCAATTAAGGGGCAGCAACCCAACAACGGGTTGTCCGATTCATCTGAAAATTTCAGGGCAGATAGATCTTGACCTGATAAAAATTTTATCCTATGTCAGATTTGCTCTAGATCTAAATGCTTTGGTTTCAGAGATATAAGCCAAAATCTACATTTTACCCCTATGTTCTATTTTTAGCCATGGTGGCCATCTTGGTTGGTTGGCCGGGTCACCGGACACATTTTTTAAACCAGATACCCCAATGATGATTGTGGCCAAGTTTGGTTAAATTTGGCCAAGTAGTTTCAGAGGAGAAGATTTTTGTAAAAGTTAACGGACGACGACGGACAACAGATGCCAAGTGACAGGAAAAGCTCACTTGGCCCTTTTGCCAGGTGAGCTAAAAATAAGATGTAGATGTGGTATGATTGCCCATGAGAAAATTCTCTATCAGAGATCGAATGACGTAGAAGTAAGTAAGTCTTATTCTATATATATATAGTTGCAAATTCAAAAGTACTTATTGAAATGGAACCATCTAAGGAGTATTCTAATCATCACTTGATCAAACCACTTACATGTACATGTTTTTTCCCTGACAAAAATGTCTTTTCATAGCAAGAGACTATTTCAAGTAACTCAAAATGGATCGCTTGGTACAATTAATAAATGGGCTAAACTGGCATCATCGATGCAACAGTTCACAGTCATCTCTGATCCAAATTGACTTTGTTCTATCTGCTTCTTATCTACATGTATAGTAATAGTTACCATGGTCACAAGGGACATGTAAGATAAACTCTGTGACAACTTTGCTTTCAGGCATTATTAAGAGCAATTTAAGTAACAATTTTTTAAGTTGTTTACAAATTATCAAATGCTACATGTACATAGGGATTTTGTACCAAAATGGCTTGAATCTCAACTAGATAAACTCGCACCTAGTGTACATGTCATGAACCTATAGCTATAAGATAAGACATTTTATTCCAATTAAAGGGCCCATGAAAAGCAAAGTAATTTATTACAATGATTTAGATTATTGACACAATAATCAAATGTTGACAAGCATTCTGTGAGTATTGCAAGCCAATACATAGTCCCCTACCAGTTAAAAATTCATTGTATTGGAACAAAATTCTAATCTAATTGGTAAAAACTATTTAACAAATATCAAGTCAATATCTTCACAATGCTTCAAGCATGACGAAAAAAAGTGTTGAAAACTGATTATTTAAGTGAATTTTCTAAGTCCAAGGACCATAACTCTGCACAAAACCATCAGATGGGAACAAAATGCGAACATGATCTGTAACTTGTCATGATAAATTTATATACCAATTTTCAAATCAATATCTCAAGCATAACAAAAAAAAACTGATTGAGTGAATTTTCTAAGTCCAAGGACCATAACTCTGCACAAAATCATTAGACGGAACAAAATTCGAACTTGATCTGTAACTTGTCATGATAAAACAATACACCAAATATCAAATCAATGTCTTCAAGCATGAAGAAAAATGTGGAAAACTAATTTGCTGGACTAAAGGATGGACAGACAGACAGATGGAGTGCACACCTAAAGTCCCTTCAACTTCGTCTCAGAAAACTTTCACATAATTTATTCTTTACTTTAGTACATAATCGGCCAACACTTACATTTAAGTTTGATAAGTCTAGTTCTTTCATTTAAAAATCAATACTAGAAAACCATATAGTAATATTTTTTACATGTAGCTTTTTATTACAAATATATGCATCATATAATAAACCATCCTTTGTGTTCTCTAACCTATGAGCATATTTTAGCACTGCCAATAAAATTGAAAAATATATAGGAAATCTTCCTAATTCAGACATAACAGCAAAATTACTTGCTTTTCTGTTAACCCCAAGAATATATTTCATGAATTTTGTGTGCGATTTTTCATTACAATAGGTTTAATTGTATGGTCAAAAGGTGCATTTAAGTTGAGACACTAGGATTTGATGATGCTTGGCCCTTTGCCAGGTGAGCTAAAAATAAGATGTAGATGTGGTATGATTGCCCATGAGAAAATTCTCTATCAGAGATCGAATGACGTAGAAGTAAGTAAGTCTTATTCTATATATATATAGTTGCAAATTCAAAAGTACTTATTGAAATGGAACCATCTAAGGAGTATTCTAATCATCACTTGATCAAACCACTTACATGTACATGTTTTTCCCTGACAAAATGTCTTTTCATAGCAAGAGACTATTTCAAGTAACTCAAAATGGATCGCTTGGTACAATTAATAAATGGGCTAAACTGGCATCATCGATGCAACAGTTCACAGTCATCTCTGATCCAAATTGACTTTGTTCTATCTGCTTCTTATCTACATGTATAGTAATAGTTACCATGGTCACAAGGGACATGTAAGATAAACTCTGTGACAACTTTGCTTTCAGGCATTATTAAGAGCAATTTAAGTAACAATTTTTAAGTTGTTTACAAATTATCAAATGCTACATGTACATAGGATTTTGTACCAAAATGGCTTGAATCTCAACTAGATAAACTCGCACCTAGTGTACATGTCATGAACCTATAGCTATAAGATAAGACATTTTATTCCAATTAAAGGGCCCATGAAAAGCAAAGTAATTTATTACAATGATTTAGATTATTGACACAATAATCAAATGTTGACAAGCATTCTGTGAGTATTGCAAGCCAATACATAGTCCCCTACCAGTTAAAAATTCATTGTATTGGAACAAAATTCTAATCTAATTGGTAAAAACTATTTAACAAATATCAAGTCAATATCTTCACAATGCTTCAAGCATGACGAAAAAAAGTGTTGAAAACTGATTATTTAAGTGAATTTTCTAAGTCCAAGGACCATAACTCTGCACAAAACCATCAGACGGGAACAAAATGCGAACATGATCTGTAACTTGTCATGATAAATTTATATACCAATTTTCAAATCAATATCTCAAGCAGAACAAAAAAACTGATTGCGTGAATTTTCTAAGTCCAAGGACCATAACTCTGCACAAAATCATTAGACCGAACAAAATTCGAACTTGATCTGTAACTTGTCATGATAAAACAATACACCAAATATCAAATCAATGTCTTCAAGCATGAAGAAAAAATGTGTGGAAAACTAATTTGCTGGACTAAAGGATGGACAGACAGACAGATGGAGTGCACACCTAAAGTCCCTTCAACTTCGTCTCAGAAAACTTTCACATAATTTATTCTTTACTTTAGTACATAATCGGCCAACACTTACATTTAAGTTTGATAAGTCTAGTTCTTTCATTTAAAATCAATACTAGAAACCATATAGTAATATTTTTACATGTAGCTTTTATTACAAATATATGCATCATATAATAAACCATCCTTTGTGTTCTCTAACCTATGAGCATATTTTAGCACTGCCAATAAAATTGAAAATATATAGGAAATCTTCCTAATTCAGACATAACAGCAAAATTACTTGCTTTTCTGTTAACCCCAAGAATATATTTCATGAATTTTGTGTGCGATTTTCATTACAATAGGTTTAATTGTATGGTCAAAAGGTGCATTTAAGTTGAGACACTAGGATTTGATGATGCTTGGCCCTTTGCCAGGTGAGCTAAAAATAAGATGTAGATGTGGTATGATTGCCCATGAGAAAATTCTCTATCAGAGATCGAATGACGTAGAAGTAAGTAAGTCTTATTCTATATATATATAGTTGCAAATTCAAAAGTACTTATTGAAATGGAACCATCTAAGGAGTATTCTAATCATCACTTGATCAAACCACTTACATGTACATGTTTTTTCCCTGACAAAAATGTCTTTTCATAGCAAGAGACTATTTCAAGTAACTCAAAATGGATCGCTTGGTACAATTAATAAATGGGCTAAACTGGCATCATCGATGCAACAGTTCACAGTCATCTCTGATCCAAATTGACTTTGTTCTATCTGCTTCTTATCTACATGTATAGTAATAGTTACCATGGTCACAAGGGACATGTAAGATAAACTCTGTGACAACTTTGCTTTCAGGCATTATTAAGAGCAATTTAAGTAACAATTTTTTAAGTTGTTTACAAATTATCAAATGCTACATGTACATAGGGATTTTGTACCAAAATGGCTTGAATCTCAACTAGATAAACTCGCACCTAGTGTACATGTCATGAACCTATAGCTATAAGATAAGACATTTTATTCCAATTAAAGGGCCCATGAAAAGCAAAGTAATTTATTACAATGATTTAGATTATTGACACAATAATCAAATGTTGACAAGCATTCTGTGAGTATTGCAAGCCAATACATAGTCCCCTACCAGTTAAAAGTTCATTGTATTGGAACAAAATTCTAATCTAATTGGTAAAACTATTTAACAAATATCAAGTCAATATCTTCACAATGCTTCAAGCATGACGAAAAAAAGTGTTGAAAACTGATTATTTAAGTGAATTTTCTAAGTCCAAGGACCATAACTCTGCACAAAACCATCAGACGGGAACAAAATGCGAACATGATCTGTAACTTGTCATGATAAATTTATATACCAATTTTCAAATCAATATCTCAAGCATAACAAAAAAAAACTGATTGAGTGAATTTTCTAAGTCCAAGGACCATAACTCTGCACAAAATCATTAGACCGGAACAAAATTCGAACTTGATCTGTAACTTGTCATGATAAAACAATACACCAAATATCAAATCAATGTCTTCAAGCATGAAGAAAAAATGTGTGGAAAACTAATTTGCTGGACTAAAGGATGGACAGACAGACAGATGGAGTGCACACCTAAAGTCCCCTTCAACTTCGTCTCAGAAAACTTTTACATAATTTATTCTTTACTTTAGTACATAATCGGCCAACACTTACATTTAAGTTTGATAAGTCTAGTTCTTTCATTTAAAAATCAATACTAGAAAACCATATAGTAATATTTTTTACATGTAGCTTTTTATTACAAATATATGCATCATATAATAAACCATCCTTTGTGTTCTCTAACCTATGAGCATATTTTAGCACTGCCAATAAAATTGAAAAATATATAGGAAATCTTCCTAATTCAGACATAACAGCAAAATTACTTGCTTTTCTGTTAACCCCAAGAATATATTTCATGAATTTTGTGTGCGATTTTTCATTACAATAGGTTTAATTGTATGGTCAAAAAGGTGCATTTAAGTTGAGACACTAGGATTTGATGATGCTAGGCATTGTTGTAATCAAAACAAGCTTTTATAGATTTCTTGTATAGCTCTATATGAACTATAAACCCAGCCACATGAACATTTTAAATTTCTGAAATGAATATTATAATTGCACCAGTTTTTGTTCATATGAATTATATAGATGCTGAAGATATTATTCCCTGCAGGACCAAGGACTGACAATCCAGGAACAGTCCAGAAAACATTATATTCAGATACATTGTACATGTATAAGTAACAAGGTGGATATATAATCAGTGTATCATCTCTGCACATTATGTATTAACTTAAATGGACAATTTTACAAGTAAAAACAAAATGTAGTCCAAAATTGCTTTGACATCTGACAACCTTTTATAGGACTTGCAGCAGGTCCTGAAGTGGCAGAAGTAATGTTTCCAGAACTTTTCTTATGAAGAAGTCTAAATAGATTGTAGGTTACCACTGATAGCCTGAGTTTTATTGTGAAAACCTCAAGGCCTTTGTTGGTACATGAAACTGCAACAACATATGATGTGAAAGGTACAAGAATGTATAAACAAATTGTACAACTGCATAGAACCTGTCCATTTTCTTAACTTTGTTACATGGGATTATAAGATTTTTAGAAGACAAATGTTTGACAGAAAATATTATACAGATATATGATATATGATAAGGTTTCTGAGTATCTGAAACCACTAAATCAGATGTGAGTATTTATTATAATATGATGAAAACCAGTCGTAAATGAATCAGATATTTGTCAGATCTATTTTAACTTCATGAAATAGCATAACATGATATATAGTTGTTAACTTCTACATCATTAAGATTTGGTCTCTGGTGGAGAGTTGTTTCATTGGCTATCATACCACATCTTCTTATTTTTATATATGAATGAAGGTTTATTTTTTGCTTAAATATGATAGGGTATGTATTTTAAAATATTTTTTCAATATATATGTGAAGGAGGGCGTACTGGATATTTCAGCTGCTTAACCCTACCGCAAAAGGATTGCAGTCCTCCCCCGTTTTCTCCTAGATAATATTTTAATGTATGGTCACGCAAGGTTGGCAAAAAGCGGTCAATACTAGTATTGACCATGCCGGCGGTAAATACCGGTAAATACCGGTAAATACTGGCAAATACTGGTCAATACTGGCAAATACTGGTCAATTGAAATTTTGATAGGACTTTACTATTAAACTAGTCCCTACCTCAGGTCAATTACTTGGTAAATGGATAGATATAGTCACAAGGCAGAAAGTCACTTATTTACTACATTGTAATAGGACAAAAAGTCACAATTAATTAGTTCTTGAACATGGTTTAATGAAGATTTATCAAATATTAATTTAAGCATACAACAGATATAGTAATTAACACCATGAAGTCAGTCACTTAAGAGAGACTATATAACATCTGGTTTTCTTAACAGTTATTTGGAAGATGCAATTAAAAAAATTTTAAAAAATGTTTTATATATATATATGTTATATATTTATTAAAAAAACATTTCCTGCATTTAGAACATTTTTATCATGCTGTTGAATAGTCAGGAATTAATTCATTGTTTAAAACAATCTTTAGAAATCACTTTTATGACTTTTTTCCTGTTATGTCAACATTTATTAGGGGACAGTTGTTATAGTAATTAAACTTTTGACACCTGTTAGCCATATAATAGGTAATGCTCTGATAATCTATATTGCTAGTCACTTGTAATTCTATTTACCTGTAAAATTCAAACCTTTTCAAGAAAAAAATATCTTGATTTATATGTTAAAATAAATGATATAGCTGCTCAATTTTATATGTTTACCAAAAGTATGCAATATCATTACTCCTAAGAACTAAATTAGTCATTTGTAATGTTTTAATAGTTAATAACATACCAATATCATTCCTTTTTATAAACTGAATCATGCTGAAGGAATAAAGTTTTCCTCATCAACCACCTTTTTTACTAGAATTGATAGATAAGTCAGTCAAAAGAAGCATGAAAATTTCAATTGACCAGTATTTGCCAGTATTGACCACTTGGGAGTATTGTCCGGGCGGTAAATACCGGTAAATACCACTGGTAAATACCGGGTGGTAAATACCACCCAACCTTGTATGGTGGGGTCCATGGTGAATTCGAAGCATGTTGGTAAATTTGAAGCATGTGGCAAGAAACCTTGTTTGCATTTACATTCAAATGAGATTGAATGTGCAGCTTTTAGGAGATAACTGTATTGTATTTTAAGCTCTGACGGCATCAACTTGTGATCTGATGGTCGCAAATCAAGTTTACTGGTGACGCATAAGCAAAGCCAGTAAATGGGTGTTTGCGACCATCAAATCACCAACTGATGCCTTCGGAGCTTAAAATAAAATATTGTTATCTCCGTTCTAATGAAACTGACAGAAAACAACGTCAAATCATACATTTAAAATCTGTCATACGTTGTCTGCGTTTGCGCGTACGTTTTCATGGCATCAATTGTGAACTGATGCCATGAAAATTATTGATGTTATCCAATCAAAATGAACGTTACAAATGATGTTGCTTTAGAATAAGCATTCTGTTATGACTATTTCCAAAGCCACAGAATAAATTCAATATTTTAGATTTTATCATGTACATTGTGTACCTTGAAGGTATTTATCACAGATGTAATAAATAAGTTCAAGTTTATGATTTTAAATAAAACTGAACCATTCTGTGGTAGTTTGTATTTACAAATGTATGTTATTTGTATGTTCCCATTCTTCTGGTACTTCAAGTTCAGTGCAAACAATTTATAAATATCTTAGAGAAATGAAGGCTTCAGAGCAAATGCAATGTGACAATCGTTATAATTAATATTTCCAAGGGGGATAACTCATTAAAAATATTTGATCAGCACTTATTTTCGAAACAGTCTAAGACATTGCTGATATAAACCTATGATATAAGTTTCATAAAATCTGGCAAGAATTGTTCACATGAGAGCACAAACAATGCAATTTTCCATTTAAACAATATCTCCAAGGGACATAACTCTTGTAAAAATAATTGATCAGCATTGATTTTCAAACTCTTCAAAGACATTGCTGATATAAACCTATGATATGAGCTTCATAAAATTCTGGCAAGAATTGTACACATAATAGCACTAACAATGCAATTTTCCATATAATCAATATTTCCAAGGCGCATAACTCTTTTAAAAATAATTGATCGGCACTGATTTTCGAACTCGTCCAAGACATTGCTGATATAAACCTATGATACAAGTTTTATAAAAATCTGGCACGAATTGTACACATGAAAGCGCTAACAATGCAATTGTTCATATAATAAATTTTTCCAAGGGGCATACTGGTAACTCTTTTAAAAATAATTGAACGGCACTGATTTTCAAACTCATCCAAGACATTATTAATATAAACCTATGATATAAGTTTCCTAAAATTCTGGCAAGAATTGCACAAATGAGAGCGCTAATGATGCAATTTTCCATATAATTAATGTTTCCAAGGGGCATAACTCTTTTAAAAATAATTGATTGGCACTGATTTACGAACTCGTCTAAGATATTGCTGATATAAACCTGATATAAGTTTCATAAAAATCTGGCTAGAACTGTACACATGAGAGCGCTTACAAGACCGGATGGACAGACGGACGGGCCCGGTATTTCCATGCTCGCCACAATGCGTTGCTCAGGCGACAATTAAATGTGTTTATATATTTTATAAATAACTGCAAGTCTGATGGCTAATGTATGTGCACATGTGCTCTAGAAATTTTATATTATAACAAGAATGTGTCCATAGTACACAGATGCCCCACTCGCACTATCGTTTTCTATGTTCAGTGGATCGTGAAATTGTGGTCAAAACTCTAATTTGGCATTAAAATTAGAAAGATCATATCAAATGGAACATGCATGTGTACTAAGTTTCAAGTTGATTGGACTTCAACTTCATCAAAAACTACCTTGACCAAAAACTTTAACCTGAAGTGGGACAGACGGACGGACAGACGCAGAGACGGAAATACATAATGCCCATAAATTGGGCATAAAAATAACATTAATTTAACAATTCAAATTTGAGTCTATGTTCATTGATGTTATTAATCCATCAGTATTGCTGAAAGTTTTGAAATCTACAAAACAATTAGAATCTTATTAAGAAACTCACCTTCATTAGATACAAAAAGACCGAATGTAAATATACATGTTATTCAATCTCAAACAAAGTGACCAGCTTATGAAACAATCTTCTTCAAAATTTCATCATAAGCAGATAAGTATTAGCTATGTCCGTTTATAAGACATAAAATTCACTTTTATTTACAACAAATCATCTATATCACTTTTATCTCTTGAAAGTATTTTTCATATATATGGGCTAAATCGACTTTAAATATGGGCATATAGTGGGCTGGAACGACTTCAGGCCAGAATGACATAATTTGATTAAATAAGTTACAATTTTATACAGCTGATATATATGCTGGTGAAATTTTTTGAATAACAACAACAACAATACTTTATTTTAAGAGGGTTACACAGTTAGCTATATAACTAATCTTCCTAAGGCCCTCATCATAAAAAATTAAACAAAATGCAAACATATACATTGCATACATTAGTGTGTACATGTATAGATTCCTCAAAAAAAATGGTTAAAGGTAGTGCTCAAATGTAGGGTAAGTAATGAAACCCTAAACACATACCCTTTTTTTTTACCTTTCATTTTTTAAATCCTGAAAATCCAGCATTCCTGATATTCAAAATTGGACATATCTATATCTAAATGTAAGTACTGAATTAAAAAAAATATAGAAAGACTGTGGACTACCAATCTTGAAGTTTTCAACTATAATCATGATAGCATAAGGACTCAATTCTATAATATAGAAACATAGGGTACATAAATATTCAACATATTTCAGAGAATAAATACAATTCAAAAACAATTTCCCTTTTGAAAATTACACACAGTAGCCTTTTATAAGAACTGTAAACTATAAACCATTTCCAAGTGTGTACATTTTTGTACATATACCATCAAGTCTGGTCATTTCATTCATCTGTTAGTTAGTTCATTTCATCAACATAGCATTAAATGAACAGGCTTCACCCAGCACCCTACTATAAATATACATTTATATACATTGTACATTTTTTGTACCATGCATGTACATGTAATCTCATTCACAAAATATATGTATATAGATATAAGAAGATGTGGTATGAGTGCCAATGAGACAACTCTCCATCCAAGTCAAAATTTATAAATGTAAACCACTATAGGTCAAAGTACGGTCTTCAACACGGAGCCTAGGCTCACACGAACAGTAAGCTATAAAGGGCCCCAAAATTACTAGTGTAAAACCATTCAAACTGGAAAACCAACGGTCTAATCTATATAAAACGAGAAACGAGAAACACTTATGAACCACATCAACAAACGACAACTACTGAACATCAGATTCCTGACTTAGGACAGGTGCAAACAAATGCAGCGGGTTTAAACGTTTTAATGGTACCAAACCTTCACCCTTTTTCTGAAACAATAGTGTAACATCACAACATAGAAAAACACAATATAAAATATCAACTGAAATAGCTTAACTCAATCAAAGGACATATTAACACCATTGAACATACACTGAACAAATAAATTTGACCTATGATACAATGCAAATTCAAAATAAATAAACTAAGGGAAGAATAATAAAAGTAACATGTATGCATTTTTGTGTTCCTTGTTCATTTTGCTTGAATTTTATCAATAGTTTAAAATAGAACTCTTAAGATTCATAGCATGCAGACCATTGAAAATTAATATATCACCTTTTAGGAGTTGATTTATTTAATTTGAAAGACCTGGAAAATACTCACCTTCCTGTCCACAAAAGAACATGCTATTTCCTTTAGACTTGCTAATGTCAGCTCTCCTTCTACGTTAATTTGATCTCTCGTTAAACCTATCTGCATCTGAAAGCTAAGAGATTTCTTTCCACTATTTGTGTCCTCCATATTTAAGTGGAAAGGTCTCACCCATGAATGTTGGCTGTCACCTCATCAAAATGTCATCTTGCTCATTGGTGACTTCCGGGTGTTGGGTGAAATATTGGGTCAGTAAAGATATTCCGATCAAATTTCGTCTAAATCCAAAACCTGGTCTAAAAAGAAATAGTTAATTTCTATTGTTTTCATTGATTAATTAAAAAGACAAAGTGTAACTTGAATCATATTTCAGTAGATAAAACATGAAAATAGCACCGGTGTACCACGTGATAATATTGTCGTAATGTCAAAGGTTTATGGGTTTGCAATTGATTTATTTCATTTCAAGTAACAAATTTGTTAATGTGTGATTATATCTGTACATAACAATATTAAATTAATATTTTGGAATATGCATGTGACGAGTCTCTGTTTCGCTGTGTTACGACAAATAAACGGGCCTACTTCCGGTTGTTAGGATTGTTCGATTTTCTCTACAGATTTTTTTTTACAATAAAGGAGTAAACAATAAAAGTCCTACTAAACACTGATCCCATATTTTCTTTTACTTCTTTTGTTTTTATAATTTGTGTGTAGATTGATTTCTATCCCCATTTTTCCGACTGTATAAAATGGTTTTGTATTTCTCTGCTTCCGTGAGTGTCCCAAGAAGTAAAATTTATAGTATATTTTTTTTTATTTCCCAAATTACAGGGCCCTGGCATAAAGGGCATTAAATCAGTTACAATTGATTGACATAATTGATAAGTACAACAACAAACATCACAGTGTACATGTAAATGTATAGTTAGTATACTAGCATTGGTCAGAATCAGAGCCAACAACAATATATATTGTGAATGTACAATAAAATAATAAAATTACATTATATGCATTCATTCTTAAGTTATTTACCTCTACACATATGTTCCCACATCGAATATCAGTGTTCATGTGCATAAAAAATAATGGACACATTATAATGATAAAAAATGTATATGCATTTATTCCTTTAAAAAGTTTCAATAACAATAAACTCCATCCCTTTGCATAACGGAAATAAGAAAATCTTTCATACAAAGTAATCGTCATTTTTTGGCACTACACTACTGCATTTGATAAATATATAAAACATACTGATAATTAAAAGAACTTATCTTTCATTAAATTATACGATTTTACGGTAGAACAGTACACAAATTAAGCCAAGGATTTGTATAAGTTATGCATTTTAAAGATCCACCAGAAAAGTTTGTCGTCAAGTAATTTTAGTAAAAATTTGTTATTCGGACACACCTACTCTGTTGTTATGACTCATTAGAAAGGTATTTCACTTGACCCATATATTTCATCATTTTGTACTGTAAATTTTTAATGTTATATTGTATCAACCTATAGCCTAAATATATAAAAATCATAGAATCTGAAGCGAGATGATGTATCAAACATTTCTCTTTTATACGTTTTCAAGGCAGAATAATCAACTCAAACACGCCTGAACCTAAAAAGGTGTACTCGACTTTCTCTTTTCGATGAAATTATTGTCTATTTTGGGGATTTTTTCCCTTCTCTAACAAAGAGTTCCATTTTAACTGGGTTTCCGCCTGGGATTATATGTCAATTGTATTATCATGACTACTGACAATTTCACAAGAAATATCATGGCATTACTGAATAAAAATATCAAAAGCATACTGAGTTTAAAATGTACTTAAGTATGGAAACTTGTGGAACTCCTGTGAACTTGATTTCAAAATTACTACAAATATTATTAATCTTTACACATTGTTTTCTGTTTTGTAAGTAGCTCTGTAATAAATCTATTATAGTAAGCCATAAGTTTTCATATTTGATAATAGCTCATACGATAAATAAACCATGGAATGCCGTAGACTGCCGCTGAGTTAGATAAGTCTATCTAAATTGCTGCGACACATTTGTTATCGTCAGGTGCCTTCTTTTAATCCTTGACATTTTTAGGGAGGCACCCATAACCTGATCTAAATTCATATAATAAGGGGTTAAAATGTTTATACTAAAACACAGCTAGTTGATAAAAAAATAGGCTTAAAATTTAGAAATACTTGGCAACACTGTAACTGGACGATAATTCCCTTTATCGAGCATATTGTTTTCTTTGAATAGTTGTCTAGCCTGGGCAACCCAAGTTTAGCTTTTGTGGAAATACCATAGGTACTTGGGGACAATTTCAATTATTTTTGCGTTTTACTGCGGAAAAACGAATCATGCCCGCTGACCCGAAGGAAGTAGATCAACAGAAGATATAATAAGGTGTGATTTCATTAACAGAAGATATAGTAAGAAATGATTTCATCAACAGAAGATATAAGAACAGAAGATATAACAAGGTGTGATTTCATCAACAGTTAAAGTACTTTTAGCTAGCTTTTAGTAACTGATAGATATAGGAAGATGTGGTATGAGTGCCAATTAGACAACTCTCCATCCAAGTAACAATTTATAAAAGTAAACCATTATAGGTAAAGCTAGCTTTTAGTAACAAGCTATAAAGGGTCCAAAATTACTAGTGTAAAACCATTCAAAGGAAAACCAAAGATTCCTAAACTTCTTGCCTTGAGTAATGAAGACAATTCAATGAACACATATGAAGACAAAATAAAAATAACGAACAACAGATGACTGTTTTTGATTAACCGAATAAGCTTAATAATGGTAGCTTAATATACAATAAGGATATGTGGTATGATTGCAAATGAGACTATCCATTAAGTTCAAATCAATTATAAGAAGATGTGGTAAGCCAATTAGACAACTCTCCACAAGTAACAATTTATAAAAGTAGGTAAAGGTACGGCCTTTAACACGGAGCATTGGCTCACACCGAACAGCAAGCTATAAAGGGTCCAAAAATTACTAGTGTAAAACCATTCAAACGGGAAAACCAACGGTCTAATCTATATAAAAACGAGAAACGAGAAACACGTATGAACTATATAAACAGACGACAACTACTGTACATCAGATTCCTATAGTACAAGTTTTTTTATGTCGGCGTCAAATATGGGTTTTAAAAATGGACAGTGGGTTTTTTCAATTTTTATCCTTGCGTTTTATTACGTTGCTTATGATTAAAATAATTTATAAATCAATTAATGGGTTGGTAATACGTTCAGAGCGTTTTGTGTTGGTATCGGCCGACGAAATCCAACAATGTGGTAGCGGGAATGATGTAAATGATAAACAGAATATCTGAAGAATAAAATGTTAAAGTTCTTCTACATTCAAGGTCGTGTGCTCTACAGAGAGTCAAATAGTAAACAATCATGTCACTACCACGTCCCAGCTTAAGACCTCCTCTGAGCATTTGAAGGTCCTCACTTTGTATTGAATATAACGTTACCTAAACTACACAAAAAAAGGTCAAATATCTGTTCATCTCAGATTCTAACACTATAACTAGTCTTTCTGTACTTTTAAACAAATTACACAAGGTCATGTTTTTCTCTGACTGTTAATGACGTCTTTACACTAAATCCATTGGATGTTGGATGTGTACTGATTTATATTTTAGTCTTAGATACATGATTTTTGTACAAGTTGTTATTGGCTTTGAACTAGCTGTCAGTAACTGCGAATACTCTCAGATCTGTACTTAGTGTCTTTTTGTTGTGGGGATGTATAAGTACCCTGCCATGTCCACTCTGTGTTTTTGTTATATGTATTTCTGTTTGTATCCATCTGATGAGTTAAGCCTTTTTCAACTGATTTTTATAGTTTGTTCTTATGTTGTACTGTAACACTACTGTCCCAGGTTAGGGAAAGGGTTGGGCGCCCGCTAACATGTTTAACCCCGCCACCCTGTTCCAAGTCAGGAGAAAATGAAAGGATATGGAGTAAATGTACATGGGACAAAATTGCACACAATACATAGAAAACATAGAAAATTATCAATGAACAGGGCTTTTATTCCTGTTCTTCATCTTGACAGCTGATGTAGGGTCTTCAATAATGAACGAACCATTCATACCCTACAACAAGGTCAAGACGGCCCCTAGCGTCGACTTAAGCGGTACTATTGATAAAAATAAACCACAGTTCACCTTCTTGCTCCCCACCCGCCTCGGAGTCCAAACTTGTGAGCCTGTAATTCAGTGGTTGTCGTTTGTTGGTGTGGTTCATAAGTGTTTCTCGTTTCTCGTTTTTTATATAGATAAGACCGTTGGTTTTCCTGTTTGAATTGTTTTACACTAGTCTTTTTGGTGCCCTTGTAGCTTGCTGTTCGGTGTGAGCCAAGGCTCCGTGTTGAAGGCCGTACTTTGACCTTGTCTCATTGGCACTCGTACCACATCTTCTTATTTATGTTTGTTTCTGTGTATATTTTTTGTTTTTCGTTCATTATTTTGTATATAAATTAGGCCGTTAGTTTTCTCGTTTGAATTGTTTTACATTTGTCATTTCGGGGCCTTTTATAGCTGACTATGCGGTATGGGTTTTGCTCATTGTTGAAGGCCGTGCGGTGACCTATAGTTGTTAATTTCTGTGTCATTTGATCTCTTTTGGAGAGTTGTCTCGTTGTCAATTATACCACATCTTCTTATTTTTATACAGATAAACAATATATTATTAACTTTTGTAATATTACAAATGAAAACAAATGGAATTGATAATTTCTATGTATACGCGTATGGTCCAAATACTCATATGGTGCGGAACATATACACAATATTCTTTGGATGGTTGAGATAAATTGCGTGCTTCTGACTGGTCCTTTCAATTCAGATGACAGTTATAACTTTTCGACTCTAAATGATACGTATCTTATCTAATTAAAAGGTCCCTTAAAAAATCTGATTGAAAATTTATTTGGTGCAACTCATATACTAATATAAAAGTTAGGAGATGTGGTATGATTGCCAATGAGACAACTATCCACCAAATTTCATATGAAGTGAATGTAAGTAATTGTAGGCAACCGTACGGCCTTCAACAATGAGAAAAACTCATACCGTACAGTCGGCTATAAAAGCCCCGACATGCAAAATATGAAATAATTCAATTGAATTAAAACTGACGGCCTACTTTATATCAAAACAATTTACGAAAAACAGATATGACAGATATGAACCAACGACAACCACTGAAATACGGGCTCCTTCCTTAGGACAGGCACATATAGAATGTGGCGGGGGTTAAACTAGTTTGCTGCATAGCGCCAAACCCTCCCCTAACCTGGGACACTGGTGTAACAGAACAACATAAGAACAAACTACAAAAATCAGTTGAAAAGGGCTTAACTCATCAGATCGATACAAAGCAGATAAAATACCTAACGAAAACACAGACTGGACGTGGCAGCGTATCTATACATCCCACAACAAAAAAGACATTAAGTAAAGATCTGAGAGTACTCGTTGTTACTGACAGCTTGTTCAAAGTCAATAATCACTAGTAAAAAAATCATGTATCTAGGACTAAAATATCAATCAGTACACATTCAACATCAATTGATTTAGTGTAAAGACGTATCATCATTAACAGTCAGAGAAAAACATTACCTTGTGCAATCATTGTGCAAACATATAGGTATCGACAGATTGTAGTACCGTGAATGTGTATAACAATAATATTTAGTATGGTTTTAATTAACTGATAACAAAATCAATATTTATACCAATAAAAACTATATTCAGAGATCTAAAAACTAAGCCTTCTGTAACTTGAAAAAGGCAAATGTGCCAGATATACATACTAGAACTATAGATAAATTATGGGTACAGTTCCTCATATTCAACTAAATTATGTGGTTATTTTCTCGTTATAGAGCAAATTTGTTATATGATTAAAGTTTAAAATGTCCCCTTTAAATCCCGGCATTTTTTGGGGAACCAATAAATAAATGTATCATCACCAGAGACCTGTATGGTTTTTTTTTCAATATATTTTCTGAAATATTTTTTTTTATCTTACCACTCCATCAAAATCTAACAAGCGGACACAAAACAGAAAAACACAATTTTATTTCTTTGTCGAATATTGTAGTGTTTCAAATTTCGGATTTTCGCATCCGAACCGTAAATGAACGGTTGTTATATTTTTTAAAATAAACAAAAAGTCAAACACACCCAGTTACTCCAAACAAATATGGCTTCTTCAGAATCATCTGACAGCCGAACAAATAGTTTAAATACAACAAGTAGCCATAATGATGATGCATTGACCCACAATGAATTGAAAGGATGGTTACTTAAACGATCAAAAATATCCCGAAAGTGGAAGAAACAATGGTTTCTTCTGAAAAACACTGATTTGTTATATGGTGACACACCCGAGGTAAATGACATTTTGCAATATCCAAATTAGAAAACCTATTTTTCTTACATTCAGATATGATTTCAACTAAATACTGAAATAAATAGTCGTGGCACTCGAATTTGATAATTTTATTACATCTGAAACAACCAAAATTGTCTCATTGGGAAGCATACATCTCCTTATTTTTTTAAATAAAATGTGTTGAGTTTCAAAACAATATCCCTGTACAACGATTTCTCTGGGAACGTTATAATAATGTCTGCCATATTGTTATACAAGGAACTTGCCTACAAGACGCACAAATCACATTCCTGAATTTAAATTTTACTTTTTATTAAGACAAATTGACAAATATCTCAAATTTATAGTCTTAATTTTCAAAAGAAGCAGTATTACACCATAAAAAATTTAATTTTTGAAGTAATTTCTTTTGGTTCTCGGGATCATATTGAGTTTTTGGGAGTTCTCGGGAAATCGTTGTAACCATGATATCCAATGTGACCTGCATCAGGAAATATAGATGTGAGAAAAATTGTCTAACATAAGTACATTTAACATAAGATGAGTAAAATAATTTTAAGGACGGTTAAAATATAATGATCGTACATATACATGAACAAATAACAGAAGCTCCAATTAGCAATGAAAACCGACAAAAACGACACATAAAAATGAAACAATACAATACTTAAAAACAAGTAGTGTTTCCTATAGGAGGTTTTGGTGTGGTATGGTGCCCTGCCGTTTTTCTTGACGCCCTGCCGTTTTTTGTCTAGCCTGCAAAATCTATTTCGCAAAAGTGAGACATAGCAATCCTAGATTCTGTCGTCGGTATTTGCGGCGTCAACATTTAGTTTCAGTCTGTGGTTAAAGTTTTTGGTGGAAGAAGACTTCAAGTCTTCTGAAAGCCTTAACTGCCGGCTGTAAAATCATTGAACGGTTACCAGGACGTATGCCGTATCCCTTTCTGTGCTTTACAATTTCATAACAACTTCAGTACCATATCTTGACACCGATGTTTACACATGATCTAAGCATCTGCATCATTTAATTTATTAGTTAGGCTTGAAAAATGATCACTATCGTTAGTGTTATAATTTCTCATGTTTTAATGTATTAATATCAACCTTTTTATTTATGTAAATTATTACATTTCATCTCATCTTACAGTACATGTACGTTGTTTTTTTACTTGTAACTGGATGTTTTTAAAGTAGATTTTGTAGTACACATGCATGAATTTGGTATCGGATCGGTTCGCCCTAATTACATGTTCGCCCTTGGTCCGTTCACCCTGAGTTCGTCCCCATAGAGTTCGTTCACCCTGGGTTCCTTCTCCTTACTTTTATCGTGGAAGTATTATATTGACTGCTTTTATCAAGGACGTTTTATACGTCCTTGTAATTATTAAAAAATAATAATATTATGGGTATTAAAGTTTAATAAACTTATTCAGATATTTATATGGTATAAATTCTCGAAATTCATGAACACTCATAAAAAAAAAATTAATTAAAAGTTAATGGCTTGTTTTGGAGCATTAATAGGTCATGATAATAATTCTCACTGATTGTTGTAATAATTGTCTTTGGTAGATTAATAATTGGAATTATTGGAATAAAACAACTGGATTATTCGGGTTAATTTAAACCACGTTGGTTACGTATCTGCGCATGTGCACAAATGGGAAATTTAATTGTACATCTGAAAGTTTCAAAATAATGATAAACAGACTTGTCATATATTCATACAATCCATCTTGAGTTAAAGTCAAGTATATACGTGGAGAGTACGACTTCAAATCAGTGGTGCTTGAAAAAATACACGGATTTAGTTGTTCCGTCTGCTTCAGATCTTTAATGCAATCAATTAAGTCATATTCCAGTTTTAGACAACATGTGTTTTTTTAAAACGAAAGTTAGAATATTTAAGTATGTTGAAAATAATAAAGAGTCAAGCGCACACGTGAATCTGCTGGGTTTTTTTTACACATAAACGATGCACTGTCTGTTGACAGAAATATCAATGAACAAACTAATGTCTGTTGACGGATTCCATTTCGAAAGTACGTAGTTTTCATGTCGGTCATTGTCAAAATGTCCCCAATGATTGCCTTTATTGCCTTAATACGTTTCAAAGTTTTAGAAGTGATAAAAAACAGGATTTAACAACTGAATAGTCCAGCTCTTTACCGTTCATTATTCGTCATTAAGGTACACACAAGGCTCGAGTACGGAACCAGTAATTCGTTGCTGTTAATAGTTTTATTTTCATGAAAAAATTCAGAAAAGGGCTGTGTGACTCCTGCAGAAAATGCCATTCCTACCCTCATACTTTTGTGTAAAAATATTAGATGAAAAACAAATATGATATATGGGTCAAGCACTTTAAATGAACGGGTTTGAAATGCTAAAAGAATCAAGCGCACACATGATTCTGTCAACTGACGGTGCATTGATGTGTAAAACACCAGCAGATTCACGTGTGCGCTTGACTCTAAATTATCGCAATAACATAGCAAGGTCATCACCTGAAATGACCAGTCAATCCTTGGCCTGACACATATCTGCATTGGATATATTTAGAATTTTTCAATATATGTTTATAATGAAAAACCCTAGTTTAAGCAAACTTGACCAAAATCTTGGTGGCCATTTTTTTTTTTTAAGTTAACTATCTGCCTTTGACAGAAAACTTTCAAGTGAAACCAAATCAATTACTGTTATAATTGCTTGGCGAAATTGCATTGCATCAAGTTGACCATGCTGAGACGAATGTATGGAATTTAGTTATAGAAAATTTAATTTGAATCAACAATACTTGCAGATTTTTATGTTAAGTATAGTGAGTTTTGGATAAGTTATGAGTATTATTATTTTTGGAAGAAAAAAATACGTCGAAAGCAATAATGGGACAAAGCAGGCTAGGTTGGTGGGGGCTGCTTTTATGGTAATTCAAGTTACCTTTTATGCATCTTCTTCCACCTCAGAGCAACCAGCTCTTTGATTTTAGACATTTTTCGAAGCGACCTAGTGCAAATAGGATTCATGATTGTAAATCTACGAATATAAAATGTACACAACTTAAAAGGGAACCAGGAAATTGTTTGACCTATAATTATATGATGTAGGAACGAACATTGCATAAACAATCAGCTGTTTGTTTATATTTTCGTTTTAAGTTTGACCACATTAACTATTCGGCCTGTCTAGACAACGGATTGGGTGTGAATTTTTGTTGTCTTTCTTTCTGTTGTTATCTAAATAAAGTAAAATTAATTTTAAGTGAAGCTGATATAGTTTTAATAAGTTCGTTCCAATAGACAAAAAAAATACAGAATTAAATGGAAAATAAGATGAACAGCCTCAAAAGTTTTGTATAGTTATGAGCCAAGGTAATTGTAGCTTTGATTGGTATAAACATGTCAGATCCAAAAGGTATTTGGCACTAATTCTTTAGTGTAGCTAAAAAGCAATGCCTATGCTCCTTGTCATGCAAGTCTTGACACTTTCACAACATTTCCTTAGACAATCAGCATCAGGGATCCAGTATAAAAGTGTAAAACTGGAGTTATTGATTTAAATGAGGCAGTTGCAATGTAGCTGATTCTAGAAGTGACTTTTTTATTGCAAAAAGGAATTGAATTAATAACCTAATATACATATCTTTATTTCTTACCAGTAAATATGAAACAAGGGTATATTTCAATTAAATCCCTATCCATGACAGTGCCTTTATATCTATGTAAAGGGTGCCCTTAAAGTGCATCTTCACGCAAAGGGTGCCCTTGAAGTGAAGCCAATCGCACTAAGAGTGCCCTCTAACAAAAAAATTACCCTGCCCTTTTCAAAAGCTGCAGGAAACACTTACATGGCAGTTAAAAAGATACATTTGTACATGTATGCACCCTAGAAGCATGATTCTGCTAGGACACTCCATTTCATGAACATCTGCATCCACAGCTTTTCATCAGATATACAATTATTTAGAAACCTCTGAACCAAATTTGAAAAATTACACATGCATGCGTCTTTGCGAAAGTATGTATACCGTAGAAAAAAAAATAGTTTAAAAATTTTGATTAACTAGAATTAACTTATTACCTGTATATCGATTTTCCTTCTGTAATGACTTTTAATAATGGATCATCGATTCATGACCAGAAGTCCTTTATTTGGTTGCAGTAGTAATAATGGACTTCTATTATCATGATTATTGTGAAAAATCGGCAACAGTAGTGTCAAACATGTATGTTTAAATACAATTTTGATTTTTAAGTATTTTTTTATTTGTAGAATGCATCAAAAAGAATAGCATTGAATGATGCTGAAATTTCTGAATCTAATATAGATAAGAAAGATCATACATTCAGGATAAAATCGAAAGACAGTAACAGGACATTTTATATGCAAGCTGATAGTGAGAATACACAGCATGAATGGATGCAGGCCATTTGCTTTGCTAAGGCTGCTGGCAGGGATGGAGACAATTCTCAAGCCTGCATTATTCAATAGAAGACTGTCAGTTGAGGATATCAGTTTACAGTCATATTTTATAATGATATTATTACCAAAATGTTCTTACATTGTATATAAGCAGACACAAAAGAAAAACTCACAGAAGAAGATAAGAGAAAGGGATTTGGAATGCATTTTCATATGTTTGCATATAAATATGTATGCAGTACTCATTTTTCATTTGTACATAAATGAATCCTAGGTTTCTGGTTTAGATTTCATTCATGAATTTATACTGAATAAGATGTGTTGTTGTTATCTTTATAAAACTCTCTGCTTTTTCCCTTTAATTTATGTTGAGAATTCTGTTAAATTTTTTTTATTGCTCAAAGTTTTTTCTTAAAACATGGACATCTTTGATTTTGTAAATGAATGAAGTTTCACAAATTGAGAACCTAGGGATTTGTTTATGTTTTCTTATGTACATGTATACAATGTATATATATTTAAATTTATAAGTTAAATTTCTTTAACATTCCATTGAGATGATCATACCTGCTCTTAAGTATTTCCTTTTATTTTAATGATGATGCAATGCTTAAATATGCATGTGTATCATACTTGTACACAATAAAGTCCTGTTTAGTAATAGAGACAAACAGTCAAATAGGCAATTCATGTTTTTTATTCCTGCTGATTTTTATTATGTACCAGTAAAGTATTATTATACTCCATTATTATTTCTCCCTTCTTTTATTGTCTCCTGTAAAATATCAAAGTCAGGATTTCATAACTGGTGAATCATTTCATGTATGTCCAATATTATTTATATAGTAAACATTGGTGTAGCTCAAAATTGATTGTTTTTCTGTATTGTAAAAGCCATTTGTGTAAGGGAAATGTTATAGACATGCACAAAGCTGTATTTGTTATGAGAAATGTTATTCATGTGCAACAATCTGCATCACAAATGTTAGTACTAAACTAGTTTCAAATATAAATTATTTCCCGGATTTACACTTTTTCAGCTAATTTTCTTTATTTAAATGTCTCTGCTCATACCCAAGCTTCTCAACAACAATAATTGTACATGCAGTTAATATGTAAGATGATAGTTTTGTAGTTACATTGTAGGTTTTTATATTATGCAGTTTTAATTTTCTGATTAAATGTGACTTTTTTGTTATATATTTCTGCAACAAACAGTACATTTTGCATTTTCCAATATGTTAACATTTTGAAATTTATACTTGCAATTGTATTTTTATGCTACACACAATTCCATAAGAAGGCCACTTTCAGTTTCTTGTTATTTAAAGTGCCTTTAAACACATATGTGCCATATGCACATAAATGTATTAATACATGTACATGAATATCTACAAATGCTGTTTGCAAATAGAATTCTGTAATAAAACTAATTCTGTAATTACATGTATTTTTGGGGTACCATATTTATGATCCTGATATAAATTTCCTGAAAATTGTTTAATTTTAACAAAGTTAGAGTCTTTGAAAACAGGATTTATGAAGTCAAGGTGAAATTTAACCAGACAGAAAGTTTATCAATTATGCAATTCAACATCAAATGGATTCTCTCTCTCTCTAAAAAGTAAGCAGTCTGCATTAAATTTGTGAAAATGTATTCAAGGAGTAAAGTAAAAAGTATGACACCATGTAAATGTAATAGGAAGTAGCAGCCACTAATTTAAAAGATTTGTTTACAAGTGTTTTCTTTATAAAAATAAATACAGTATTTAAAACATTTTAGGAAACACATAACTCATAAAAAGTTTCTTCTAAAATTAGATTTGAATGATATATTTTATGAATTACTAAGTTCAAGATTCATGAAGATATGAATCACTAAGTTCAAGATTCGTCAAGATATGAATTACTTAGTTCAATATTCATCAATATGTCTTACTAAGATGGTTTTATTTTAATATATAGGAAATATATCTATTCTCAAATCAGCAGTAGCTGTAAGATGACCTGCCTCTTTCATTAATTTTCTGTTATGGTGTGCATTTATGTGTGTTTTTCTTAATTACAGTAAAGATAGTGTACAGAAAGTTTAAATGGTAAAAGTCTAAAGAAATGCCTTTATGCAAAATATTAAATATATGTTGAACAAATGTGTACATGACATTTTTTTTGAAGAAAATTAATCTTATTTTTCACTTGATAGAAACATAATTAATTCTAATAAAAAGGATCAAATAGATGCATTCTCAAGTTCAGCTATGACAAAATAATCTATTCCATTTGTTTACAGAACATTCTCCTTATTGATTGTTATATATGTTTTGTTAATTATTAATTGATTATTAAGTTTCAATAGATTAAGTACATGTTGATTATGTAAATTTAAGTGCTAAATTATGTTTATATACATGTACTTTTTATGGTAATTAATTATCTCATTTAACTTCTTGTACATTACATTCTTGCCACAGAAAAGAAAACATTTGAAAGGATACTATATATATGCTAATGATAAATTTTTATCATATTGACGACTGGAAGGAAAAGAATATATTCAAAGGTTGTATATACATGTAGACATATTTCTCAAATTTAGTACCAGTATAATAAGAATTTTGTGACACACTGTTATCCTTTATAGAAATCTTCTGTGATTGAGTAACTTCAATTCTGGTTGTCAAACTTTTAATCTCTCTTCTGGTATTGTTGTTGTGTTAACTATAGTATATCTTTTATATAAGGATAATATAAGTTCATGTCTAAGTAATTGAGGGCATCACACAACAGTCTATTTTTTTTGGCCTGTTCAAAATATTCATTCAAATGATAAAAAAAAAGAAGCCATTTTACTTAGGATTTTTGAAATTAGGGTCATTTACAAATGTATATAATATCCATACAAGTTACACAAGTTTGTCAAAAGAATATAGAAATTAAATGATAGTTTAAAAAGGTTTTGAGTCAGCTCATACGCTTGAGTTCAGTAATGAATATAAACAAAAAAGTTGACAGAAATGAAAATTATATGTTGTGATGCAAACAGGCAAGGCACATCACTCTGTTTCAACAAGTTACAATTAATGTGTTAAATGCTGCTATATTGAATACTGTGGATTCAATTATTTTTGATGGGTATCAATTTTGTGGAGTGAGGAATAATTGTATTTTTTATTTTTGTTAATATTTGATTTCATTGTTTTTGCCGAATTCTGCATACAAACCTATAGCTATTATAAATGTGTACTTCTTTTAAGATTTAAATTTGTGGTACACCTTTACCTTCCAAATCCAAGAAAACTGATATCCCACAAATGATAATGAATCCACTGTATCAGAATCAAGGGTTAGACAGAACAATAGTTATATCTAGCTTATTGTACCATATTTGCCAGCTTTTACACCCAAATTTTATAGTTTTGATAATCTTATTCTTAAATGTGTATAAATCAGTCTTCATTATGATAAATTGAAACTCTCATTATGTTGGTAGCTTTATTATGCACACATACTGCATAATAGTCAAATGAATATTTAAGATAAAGTTAAACATGTCATTGATATTTATTTTTGTCACACCCAACATATTGGCAGGAACTATACTTTTTCATCAAGTATTAATTTAATTCAATTTACTTTTGATGAAGAATTATTTGATTTTATGTTTGAAATATACATTTGCATACTTGCTAACGTTACGATTTACCCGTAATTTTTACGAATATTGGCCCAAAATTACTGTGTTACGATTAACAGTCTACGTGTTACAGATTTTCGTTCATTACCCGTCCGGAACAATTCCCTGTTCAATCTCATTTTGATCAATGTGAGGTTTATTTTTGGTTATAATTTTGTAACAATAGGCACTTGCGTGATACAGATTATTAAATTCTTTCGGGTTTCTCTGGACAATCTATATTAGTTAGCAATCTATCCATTTCTTGTTCGATTCCGAATAATTAATGAACCTGCCAAATACGATGTCTGATGTCTTTTGCAAATATTTTATGAATGCAACAAAGGGGGGTTGGCATCTATGTACTTGCTGAAAATATTAATGACAGAAAAAAAAAAGATGAGCATCAGAACTTGCTTAACATTTCATCTGCAGTATAAGTTTGCATTGAGTATCAAAAGGAGCTATGTTCTACTAATGTATAGTTATATATATCTGTTTATTAAATATTGTATATCAAAGACTCTAGATGTAGTTTAATTGTATGTGGACAGTGTACAAAGGAAGCAAATAGTCATCAGTTAGGCAGCTTTATTGTACCGGTGGGGAAAATGTTATAATATTATTTTTGAAAAAGCCCCCAAAGAACTTTTTACTTTGTAATTCCTCTCTCTTAAGAGCACATTTAAGGTATAAAATCTATTTAAAAATGTTGTGGTCATATTAAATATATTAACAGGGTGATGTTAATAATCTTCAAATGATTTGAAGGTACATAAAAAGCCTTTTATGCTCACTAATACAAGGGTTTTCTCTCTTGTTTTATATAACTTTTAATTAATCCTTTTTCCAAGTTAATTTAAAAAAAAAAAAGTTTAAAAAAAAATTTACACATAAATGTACCTTTGCAATTTTCAAGGCCAAATTAGATTGCAGAAACTATTAAGTTGGTCATGTGCTGCAAGTTGTAATTGACCATTTTAACAACAAAAAAAATGATTGTTTATATTTTGTTTCTGAGAAATATGCATGTGAAAGTTCTCAACTTTTGAATGTATTGTTTCCAACTTTAACAGTACCTGTTATACCTGTTGAAAATAGGTTTTGAGTTAGCTATTGAATAACATATGTGCTATGTGAGGGATTTCGGTTGAGGCATTGATACCAATTTTTGGTTAATCCAGTAATGAAAACATGTGATAAGTATTTCCTAGAAATTCATAAACAACATAAATGCAATGAAACATTTTAAAAGACGGTATAACAATGTTTTGAAAATGAATTTGTTGAAATTTTACGGGAATGAATGTGCATAAAAGAACTATACATTTATGATACTTGTAAATCATAACCTTGGTTGTTGAACTCTTTTCCTTCCCTGGTATTATAATAATTTGTGGTTCCAAATGACTAAATGCTTTTTAATTAATCTTATTTTTATCATTTATAGAATCATAAAGTAGATTATGTTATATTAACATATTGGACTACAGTAACATCCAAATGCTGTAATGCTTTTTTAAATGCAAAATACTTTTGTTATGTTTTGCTTGATCTTTTTATCTCACTTTTGGTAATGCATTTATAACGAGGATAACGAAAATGTTTGTTATGTCATCAAAAGGATAAGTAATTAATTTCTGAGTATTTCCATATGTATATGAGAAAATAAGGAAAGTCATTTATTCAGGCTTCATTTATTAGTTTTTTTTTTGCAGGTATCAATTTTTTAGATTGAGGAAAAATTGTACCTTGTGGATGATATTTGTTAAGAGATTTCAGCTCTTTACCATGTCATTTGTTAAAGTTAGCTTCAAAATTGGGGCATATTTTTATATATCAATCACAAAGTTATAACCCTTGTCTTCAAATGTCACAAGAATAGAACATGAACATTATCAGGATTTCTACAATGGTATGTGAAGTTCTTGTGACATAACTTTATGTTTTAACTGTTAATAGATTCTGTGATAGTTGTTTCTTGTTAATATTGTGGTTATTTAGACTATTTTTCATTGTCAATATCATTTTATTGTTTATATTGTGACATTGTATTTTAAATGTTATGCAAACTAATAAATCTCTGATTTTATTTTACAACCTGGTGTCAGAACTTATTTCTAATAAGTGGCCAATTCCTCTTGAAAGTAATTGAAACTGGTAAGCTTTTTTAGTGTTATCTCAGTGGTGGAGCAGGAACCTTTGACCTTTAAAGAGCTGAGTTCACCACAGCTTTTGGTGGGGTTTGTGTTGCTAAATATTGTTTCATGTGTTATCAGTGCAGTTTCATGTTGATTGTTTTCTGTCCTTTCTGTTTGTTCAGGTTTTGTCTGTATTTCTTTTGATTGTGGTCTTTTATCCTCCCTCGGCATTGATATCTCATTTTACCCCTCTCTACCAAGAGGAGGGTATAAAGTTTTTGACCAGTCCGTCCATCTATCAGTCAGTCCATTGTTCATGTTTGTTTTCTCTTCTTTACTTTGGATTGCAGCCATACTTGGATATATGATCACACGTAACTTAAGGAGAGGAAAACCCCTATTGATTTCGAGGTTACCACTTCAAAGGTCGAGGTCGAAATTACTAATAATAGATGAAATTTGTACATAAAAGTTGTTTCTAATGCTAAATTAGATACTAGAGTTATGACTGAAACATTACTTGGATATACAGAATAAAGGACAAACAAATAATGAAGATTTAAGAAAAGTAGGCAAAATAAATTAAGAATAGAAAAATGGTTTAAAAAGTTAAAGAATGAAAAAATGAATGACCCTCATGTCAAAGTTCAAGGTCATATTTACTAATAATAGACAAAAATTTGTGCAAGACGGTGGTTTACTGGATGCTAAGTTGAATACTTCATATGAGATTGCTTTCTTACTTGGATATATTGTCACATCATAGAAAGGAAGATCCCTATCGATTTTGAGGTCAGGACCTCAAAGGTCGAGGTCATAGTTACTAAAACAGACTGAAATTTGTGCATAAAAGTTGTTTCTGGATGCTAAGACGTCTGGCCATATTGTTTTCCGTCTGATAAGAACCAAACGAGGAAAACATATTTGTTGTTTGTCATCATTCTTGACTAATTGTTGGCGACCATATTTTACAGGAAGAGGAAGCAGGAGAGAACCACCGACATTCGGCAAGAAAACTGACAATAATCTTTAATCAAGATCGAATTCGAACACACTTCGCCATGATCGTGATTCGACCTCACAACCTCAGACGTGACAGGCTAGTGAAATCTAGATGAATTATTTGGACTATTCGACCACCGAACGCACAGTGAGGAAAGTATATAGAGCTGCAACCATACATATTGGTCTCACGGAAGAAGGTGAAAATATGATTTCCCACACAGTTTTAACGGGAACTATGTGCAACGATGTTGCAATGTTTGCCGACGACAGATCCACGTTAAATGAGGAAAACAATATTTCCAAACATATCGCTTTGTAAAATAGAAGCAAAAGATACCAAAGAGATATCCAAACCAAAATTTTGTAATTTATATTCTTTAAGAACGACATTTCACTCCAAAACATTCGCTTAAAAGGGACCACCGTAACATTAAGTCGGGGGTATTTATAAAATGAAATGTAAGGTATACCTTAATTATACAACAACACAAAACATAAAATAAAAAAAAAGAGTGCATGAGGTCAAATCACGGTCTTCATTGATAGACAGTTGTGTAGAATTCATTTTCTATGACTGGTCTGTGCTGGTGGACTCTTTGTCATCGATGGTAGTCATAGTAAAGCCTAGTCGTCAGTGCTTCAGTGAAGCATAACATATCTTTCTTAAACTCTCCGTTGACAAATTAAGAAATCATTTAAGGACCTACGATTAAAACTAACAGTACATCAGTTCTGAACGGTAATGGTCATTTAGATCTAAACAGCTGTTAAAAGACTGAACCATACATTTATTAGTCATGTTCAATCTTTTACTCAATTTGGAGTACTAGTTTTATCCACTGCGGTAAATTCAGTACTGTCCAGACAATTCACTTACAGTCAGTGAAGGTCTGTTCAGTCTATGTTCAGATCATTAAGTTGTTGCTTTCTACATTTTCCAAACACCAACATACTGAATTGTCCGAAAAACCATTGAACAGTAATGGTTTGACTGCAATCCAAATGTCTGAACAGTACTAAATTTACAAAAAAGTAACTTGAGAAGACTTTACGTTTTTCGGATCAAACTTTTTTTATGATTGTAAAGATCAAAATGGCCGTGGAAGACCAAAATTAATTTACTAGTGACCCAAATCAAGTAAAAGTGGATTTGGCTGTTCTTTTTATGCCCCTTCTAGTCACATAGCTCCTCCAGTATTAAAGTACTTACATATCCTCTGATTTTAAATTTTGGGTATGGAGCGTTCCTGATGGAGGTTAATCTACAAAAGTCTGCGCACGCCCCAATTTTATAAAGTGTTATTGTTATTTTCTTAAACTAGATCGATAACGCTGCTGGCGAACTTTAAGTCACCGTGGGTATTATCATCTCAGTAAATAGTGCTTGGCACTGACATTATTTTAGAAATCTTAAATTAGCTCAGGCAAATTTGACCTTGGATTGATTTGATTTCTTTTGTTGTTATTGTTCTTTTGTGTATTGAAGTACAACACAAGTATTTATACATCCTTTGCTTAAGGTACAAACTCGCTCAGCAAAATTGACATTAGATAGACGATGGCTATTCTTGTTATGTTCAATGCACTATCTTTAGCATATTTGTTCCTCATGTATTGGATATTTATACATTTGTTTTAAATTATTTTGGTGCAGCGTTCCCGATGAAGGTTAATCCAGAAAAGGGCTTCAGATAAACCAAATTACGAGTGTAATTTTCATGGTCTATATAGAAATTAAAAACTTATTTTCTAAATCAAAACCGAAAAGCACCGAACAACAGTTCTGAAGCAACTGTTTTGCAAAAGTCTTAATGTCAATTTGTGTAAAATTTAAGTTCAATCGTATTTAGGAATTTTGTATTCAGGATAAACTATCATTTGGCAAGATTTATGATTGCCATACAAATGGTTTATTGTTTGTACGTGAAAATAGAAAATGAATTTCTTATGCGAGTTTCCATCCTCCCCGAGTTCGAGATACTTTCGAATTTGACTAATAAAACAAGTGCTGCATAGACGACTGATATCAAACGTTACCGCCTGGTTGCATACCAAGATTTAAACTATGCTTGAACTTCCAAAGCATCCAATAGAACTATGTCGGCAAATGTTTAATCCATTCGGTTATGACAATTCGATTTTATTCCAGAAAAAAATCTCTGAATGAGTTATACCGGTATGAAATTTCTGATTAATATCTATGATGGTCCTTTTATCTACTCATTATCAAATTGAAGGTCGTTCAATTGTAAAACAAAGTGTTTTCTATAAACTGAACGAGGTACAGAAAATTGTATCATCTATTTGAAATTGATAATAAAAACCAGATTTCCAAATGTGATATTTGTAATTATATTGCTGCTGATTAATGAAGAAATGGAATGATTTTGACATAACAACTGTGATATATGTGTTCCATTATTCACCACACATAGGTGGATTGACAAAACCGAATACATTACACTCTGTCATCACAGAAAAGAGTACGTAAATAGCATAAGATACTAGGAACATAATGCCTATACGGCGTGTAAGACGCCAGCCCATGTAACTAATTGATCCTATCTGAAAAAAAGAAAAAAAAATCACTAAAAAATTAATCTAGCATGAATATGTACAACAATTCTATATTAAAAAGTTAAATCACAAAAATACTGAACTCCGAGGAAAATTCAATCAAATGACAAAATCAAAAGTTCAAACACATCAAACGAATGGATAACTGTCATATTCCTGACTTGGTACAGGCATTTTCTTATGTAGAAAATGGTGGATTGAACCTGGTTTTAAAGCTAGCTAAACCTCTCACTTGTATGACAGTCGCATCAAATTCCATTATATTGACAACGATGTGTGAACAAAACAAACAGACACAATAGGTAAAAATGTCAAAAATAGGGGTACAGCAGTCAACATTGTGTTATCATCTTAATCACTATAAAAACAAACAAATGTAACGAAGAAGCACAAAAAGGAATGCATCAAATTTAACATCCTCATTTTGCTTATATTATACGATTTTATATATCCATGTAAAATCCACCCATAAAGGATGGAAGGTTTTAAGTACTGGCGTAAAATCGCGCGTTTGAAATTCGCACAGGTAGACATAAAATAATTTTGTCGTTCAAAGTATGACGGGATACATAAATACAGAGTCACGTAAAATGGATATCACAAAAAACAGACTTAACAGTAAAAGTAATATTAATAAATAAAATAATTGTGTGGTTCAAAGTATGACGGGATACATAAGTAAAGAGTCACGTCAAATGTATATCACAAAAAACAGACTTAACAGTAAAAGTAATATTTATAGAATAACTAATCGAAGAATTCAAATAGAGAAAAATATTCAACGAGTGACCGAACAACACATTAATTCACGAATGCGCGTAGCGCATGAGTTAATTATCAGTGTTGTTCGGTCACGAGTTGAATATTTTTCGATATTTGAATTCTTTGATTAGTTATTCTTTTTATAACATTGGCAAATGGCTTTTTTTTAATGAAATTAATGTAGAAAATATAAGGAACTATATTTTTTTTTCTACGCATTCACAATTTGTTTTGATCCGACGTTATCGACGTCTTGACAACGCCTATTGTTGTATGACGCCAGAGAGTGAAATAACCACGTTTATTTCACATGTGAAATTATCGGTTTTTATTTGACTGGGAAATCAATGTAATTCAATGCTACCAATGTAATAATAATAAATAAAATAATTTTGTCGTTCAAAGTATGACGGGATACATAAGCACAAAGTCACGTCAAATGGATATCTAAAAAAAAAACAGAATTAACAGTAAAAGTAATATTAATAAAGACACATAAAAGAATACTATAACACGTTATCAAGATGATAAACAACGTCAGTACGCAAATCTATACTTCAAGACCATCGTGTATTATTTGTGAAGTTGATACGGAATATAAATCAACAAGTTCTTAGTACCTTCCGATGAACTTTTTTAGAAAAGGGACGAGACGTTCTTTGACATACCCCTGCTTCAACAACTTTCTGCTCAGACACTGGTGACGTTTTACAAAGTCTGAGTAGGAGCTGCAAGCTCTTGAATACCGAATAAGTTGATTCACTCTTATTATGAGTAGAAGAAAATAACATTTATTCAAAAAGTTTATGACCCTTAAAATTACTGGAGCAAAGTGTTTTCAATTGTCAGTTATTTGTTTGGTAAGCTTATTGTCCAATTTTTGCTATACAGTTGTAAAATGGAAATTGTACATTTTAGCATGTTTCTATCGAAATTAATAATTTGATATTTTCAAGAATGACTGAAGGATGCAGTGACTAATTTATAAATTTGTAAGTTATGTAAATTTACTAAAACCAAGGTTGCAACTCAGCAAAGTTGATCTTAGACAGTTTTTGTTGTATTAATTGGTTTCATTTGATTTTGGTGCCTTTAAACGTATACTGCTTTGGTTTCCAGACGCATCAGATATGGGTTATCACAAAACATACCCAAATGCACGTTTAATGTTTTTGTTTTAATGTGTGACCAATGGTTTTAGATTCACTTTTATCTGTTTTCAGAATGATTTTTTGAAGTATAATTTTTAGCCTTTTGATTAAATTGCTCACTGAAAATGAAAACTTTGGCTCTGCATGTTTTGACGAAGATTACTACACACTTTTATAATTCAAGCTATTCATTCCTGATTTCGTTTACCATTATGGAATATCCGTGTCACATATGATATGCTCTAATTGTCGTTACCACAATCCTATAATCGTTTTCCTTGATTGTGATGTCACTGAATTATTACTAGCCAGAAGCAACACGACTGCTTACCATTCCAGAGTTCACCCTAGGTTTTCAATTGGGCTTGTATTGCTCAATCTTAAGTTTTATGTGGAGTGTTATAGTTACTTCTTTGTCTTTTCCCCCTTTTTGGCCAAAATATTGTCTGTTTATACTTTGACTCATGGTTTTTGTTTACTCCTTGGTACATTCTCCCTTTTTTCACAAGTAAATACTCACTGTGATAATAACTGTGATAAAAAGTAAAATGATTGAATACAGCATACCATTACTGTTGATTTTAACCTAAAATCACATAATGACACTAAATTAGAGCAACAAGATATTCATACATTAGGATGCAATTTATCCTGGGGTTCTGCTGCAATGTAATAAAACGTTGTTGTTAAAAATTGATGTTACCTTTTGTTAAAATTATCATGATGTTCAAATGGAATTTTCAAAGTTTTGCATCTTGCCTGTTGAAAAATTTTAAATATTCCTCTCTGTATATTGTTACCTATTATTTCGAGCAGTAACCTCAATGCATTTGGATTTCTAAACTTCTTGGCCTTGAGTACTCTTAATGAAGACAATTCAATGAACACATATGAAGACAAAATAAAAAATAACGAAGCGGTACTACAGATGACTGTTTTTTGATTAACCGAATAAGCTTAATAATGGTAGTTTTCGCTTAATATACAATAAGGATATGTGGTATGATTGCAAATGAGACAACTATCCATTAGAGTTCAAATCAATAGATATAAGAAGATGTGGTATGAGTGCCAATGAAACAACTCTCCATCCAAGTCAAAATTTATAAAAGTAAACCATTATAGGTCAAAGTACGGTCTCCAACACGGAGCCTTGGCTCACACCGAACAGTAAGCTATAAAGGGCCCCAAAAATTACTAGTGTAAAACCATTCAAACGGGAAAACCAACGGTCTAATCTATATAAAAAACGAGAAACGAGAAACACTTATGAACCACATCAACAAACGACAACTACTGAACATCAGATTCCTGACTTAGGACAGGTGCAAACAAATGCAGCGGGTTTAAACGTTTTAATGGTACCAAACCTTCACCCTTTTTCTGAAACAATAGTGTAACATCACAACATAGAAAGACACACTATAAAATATCAACTGATTTAAGTCACCATACGGCCTTTACAATTAGCAAAACGCTTACCATATAGTCAGCTTTTGAAACGATTCAGACTTATTTACAAATGGCCTCATTCATTACAAAACAATAAACGAAAATGAATGTTTATTACAAGCCAATAACTAATAAATAAATCATAGACTAATGTATCAATCAGTATATAGATTTAATGTATTGACGTCTTAGAAAAGCATGACCTTGTATAATTGGTTGAATTAACTTAAGTATCCAATGGTTGCACTTAAAATGGTTTGTAATAAAATTGAGAATGGAAACGGGGAATGTGTCAAAGAGACAACAACCCGACCAAAGAGCAGAAAACAGTCCAAGGACATCAATGGGTCGTCAATACAGCGAGAAAATCCAGCACCTGGAGGCGGGCTTCAGCTTGCCCTTAATTTTCTCATTCATTCAGGAAAAAACAAAAGTAATCATGATTTTTTTAAGCAAATTTATAATTTTTATTTGAACTTTTGAAAGTTTTTACATAAAACACTTCTTTGATATTTAGAATATTTTCATACGAATGATTGAATCTTGCTGTGTAAGGTTAACCTTACATGTAGTCAAATATAAAAGATTTAAGTAAATCATATACCTGTATCAATCATGCAACTCATCACGATCCTACCGACGTATGGGTTTTATGGTAAATGAAAGATTACGTCAGTTCGATGCTAATTACACGTAATTGCTTAATTTCAGATATGTACACATGTTATTCGTTATAATTAAACGTCTCAATCAAATGGTTTTTGGTATTACAAATTACATTTAGTAGTTTCTCTTTGCAAAATTCGACATTCATTTTAATGAAACATACAACAAAACCTTTTGATACAATTGTAAAAAAGGAAGAACATATCAAATGCTTTCATACGGTATGATAAAGCCACGTGTTAGATGGTGCAACCTCACGTAAAAAAAAAAAGTATTTTCACTATACTATAGATTACATTCAAGCAATTTGGTATTCGACAATCGCTGTTACACTAAACAAGAGAGCAAACAGGGTAAACTTAAGAGGAAACAAAACCGGTTGCAATTCAATACTTACGGTAGTTCCTGAATATGCTATTCCAGTTTTTAAAAACCAAGGTAAAGATAAACCTAAAAGGAT
Source organism: Mytilus coruscus (assembly GCA_017311375.1). Lineage (NCBI taxonomy): Eukaryota > Metazoa > Mollusca > Bivalvia > Mytilida > Mytilidae > Mytilus > Mytilus coruscus. The sequence goes on along the minus strand of CM029599.1, from coordinate 76,910,491 downwards.
GTCGAATATATTGCTTCCTAAACAGTTGGAAATCGCCATATCTCCCATACCTATAAACAGAAACATTTTGCTCTTAGTATATATGATGCGTTTATTTATCAAGTTACGGTTTCCATGTAAGGAAAGTTCTCATTGGACGCAGGTGAAATATTTCTTTGCTAACAAAAAACAAATTCCCCATTTACTTTTATGTGAAAAAAATGAGATAAAGATAAGTTTACATATTTATATGACATTCAAAAAAATAATTTGAAAATGGTAATTTTTGCGAGGTTTTATTTGAACATGCAATGTGAATATTTGTTAGGTTAAATATAATGTGACGATTCATTCATTTAAAAAAAAATCCATATACTTACTACATTAAAAAAATTCAAGAAGATACTTATTTAGAAGTATTACTGATAAATATTTCTTTTAAAGTATTTCTGAAATATGCTGGAGATAAAGTTTTTTTTAACTTTCTTTGAGTATTATAAAAAAGACTTGCCTTGCTTGACTACAAAGACACTAGCCATTGCATCAGGTATACTGGTACCGGCAGCTAGAAAAGTAATACCCATAACACTATCTGGTATATCAAGTGTGAATCCGATAACTGTAACCTAAAACGTTTTTTCAAATTGTTACACTTATATATATATATAATATTAAATGTCTGAATAATAGCCAACGATAAATCTTACGGGGCGATGAATCATATAATTATGATACAGTACAGTACAAAAATAATATATAATAAGCAAGTCTAAAAGGGTACGACATCACTAAAAAAAGTAAAATCATGAACAAATGTTTAATATTTCGGATAACTAATATCCTTCATCAGTAAGATGTCAAATGATTCTTATCTTGACATGTGGTAGTCAAACTGAAATAATAATCTTGATCGTTATACAAATTATCACGAATCAATACGCTGGTAAATTTTTTCAATATTGATGTTTGGGAGGAGGAATAAATTCCTTAAAACTGTAAAAGAGTCCTGTACTGAAGCCTGACAGGAAACAAGTGATGGTAGGGACTCATACACTGTACAAAAAGTATCCTGTACAGTCAAGCTCTCAGAGTAAAGCGGATTTGCTCCTCTGAGGAGGCTGTCACTAAACGGTTACAGGAACTTCGCGGATTTTTGACCAAACGAGGTTATAAGAAATGGGACATAGATAAGGGGTTTGCGCGTGCTAATAATAACAGCCGCAATGACCTATCACAGTACAAACAGAAGAGGCCAAGCGAAATAGTTCCGTTTGTTTTAACATACAATCCCGCCTTTACTAACCTTTCCCGTTTGATCCGTGCCAATTCGCAGATTATTGCCAAACACCCAAAATTATCCAAGATCTTTCCCAAACCTCCTGTCTTAGCTTTTCGGAGACTAAAAAGTGTGAAAGACTTATTTGTGAGAGCTGATGTCTCCTCCAATAAAAGCTCTTCAACTGCAGGATGGTGCAAGTCTTGTGGTAACAGACGATGTCTGACTTGCCAACAAATACTGAATACTCAAACATTTACTTGCCACTCCACTGGGTCCGTATATACTATATACTGCAATGTAACTTGCAAAACCCAGAATGTTGTATTCCTTCTTCAGTGTCGATGGGGCATGCAGTATGTTGGCGAGACAGAACAGCCATTCAACAAACGCATGAATGGTCATCGAAATGACTACACCTGCAAGCCCGACCTCCCCGTAAATCGTGATTTGAGATCACCTGGGCACGCACAAGCTGATCTCATAAACCTTACGATCACTATCATAGACCACAACGAGGGTTGGTCAAGGGCCGACATACTTGCTCGGGAAAGTTTTTGGATAAGAAAGCTAAGGACAGTTTACCCAGAGGGCATTAATGAAAAAAAACATAGAATGACTCCCTACCATCACTTGTTTTCTGTAACTCAGGCTTCAGTGCAAGACTCTTACAGTTTTAAGGAATTTATTCCTCCTCCCAAACATCAATATTGAAAAAAATTACCACCGTATTGATTCGTGATAATTTGTATAACGATCAAGATTAATATTTAAGTTTGACTACCACATGTCGAGATAAGAATCATTTGACATCTTACTGATGAAGGATATTAGTTATCCGAAATATTTAACATTTGTTCATGATTTTACTTTTTTTAAGTGAAGTCGTATCCTTTAGATTTCCTTATTATATATATATATATATATATATATAAATGACTGAATAATAGTCAACGATAAATCTTACGGGGCGATGGATCATATAAATATGATACAGTACACTACAAAATATAATATATAACCAGTCTAAAGGTACAACATCACCAAAAATGACAATAAACGAACAAATGTAACTATAAATATTTCGGATAACAGATATCCTTCATCAATATGAGCACGATATAAAATGAATCAGATCAAACCATTCTGGGTATTAAACAAAAGCAATCTTGATTTCTATACAATAAAAAAGTGAAACAGTTTACCCGAACATCATATGTAGAGACGCTAATAAATTTTAAAATTTCGAAAAACGACTCAAAGACATGCCTAAAATGAAAATAGTAATTAGAGATATGAACTGGCACAACTCTAAAATTCCAAAGTGACGTCAGTTAAGATGTTACAACAACTGTGTGTAAATTCATTCCCCAAAAAACAGCATCGATCGATATAAGCTGGTAAAATATGTCAAACAGAGGTTGCGTATTTATCATCCCAAATAAATAGCAGTTTATAATGATAAGAAAATATAATAGTAAAATTAGGCTAAGGTTAAATAATTGGACGTGGATGCGTACTTGTACATCCCTCCCAAATGAAAAAACCCTGGTATTTAAACTAGTAAAATTCAAAAGACAGAACAGCCATTCAACAAACGCATGAATGGTCATCGAAATGACTACACCTGCAAGCCCGACCTCCCGTAAGTCGTCATTTGAGATCACCTGGGCACGCCAAGCTGATCTTAAAAACCTTACGATCACATTCATAGACCACAACGAGGGTTGGTCAAGGGCCGAAAGACTTGCTCAGGAAAGGTTTTGGATGAGAAAGCTAAGGACAGTTTCCCCAGAGGGCATAAATGAAAAACATAGAATGAGTCACTCATTTTCCTACCATCACTCATTTTCCTGACATCATTTGTTTCAGTTACTCCGGCTTCCTTACTTGACTCTTACAGTTTTAAGGATTCTTTTGGAATTTTACTAGTTTAAATACCAGGGTTTTTCATTTGGGAGGGATGTACAAGTACGCATCCACGTCCAATTATTTAACCTTAGCCTAATTTTACTATTATATTTTCTTATCATTATAAAACTGCTATTTATTTGGGATGATAAATACGCAACCTCTGTTTGACATATTTTACCAGCTTATATCGATCGATGCTGTTTTTGAATGAATTTACACAGTTGTTGTAACATCTTAACTGACGTCACTTTGGAATTTTAGAGTTGTGCCAGTTCATATCTCTAATTACTATTTTCATTTTAGGCATGTCTTTGAGTCGTTTTTCGAAATTTTAAAATTTATTAGCGTCTCTACATATGATGTTCGGGTAAAACTGTTTCACTTTTTATTGTATAGAAATCAAGATTGCTTTTGTTTAATACCCAGAATGGTTTGATCTGATTCATTTTATATCGTGCTCATATTGATGAAGGATATCTGTTATCCGAAATATTATAGTTACATTTGTTCGTTTATTGTCACTTTTTTGGTGATGTGTATCCTTTAGACTATTATATATATATATATATATATATATATTTATAAGTCTGAATTGAAAACAACGTTCAAACCTATGATTGCGTTGCATAAAAACCGCAATTTTTATACCTGTGCATGCAAAACCAATTTCTTGAAAGAGGGGTCTAAATACAGCACAAACAACATTTTCCAAAAGACCAAAAAAGTGAAAAAGTATATTTTAACAAAACGCATTTGACTAGCAGGTCGAACAACGGATGTTCTTAAACCCTGCTGACTGCCATGGCGATTGCCAAATAAAGGGATCACAGATGTAACAAAATGGATCTTAATTATTAATTTAATACCAAACAGAAAACAATAAACTTGCGGAAAAGATGGTATACCGCAAACATGAGGTGCAAAATTTGTACACCATATATATACACTAGAGGATGTAAACACAATGTGCCGACATAGTTGACAAAACTGTCTCTAGTAAGCTGTGCTCGAGAGATTAAAGATTACCTAAAATATCAACTGAGATAGAAATCTCCAACACCACTTTTAGATATACTAAGAGGGACAGTTATTGTGCAACAATCCTTTTATAATCAAGTACAAAACATTTCAGTCGATTGGACAATTCATCATCAGCATCATGATTTTACTTTATTGACAACAGGCATATACATTTTAAAATCATTCAAACTGATTTGCGTCCCCTAAATTGCATCAGTATACATTATGTAGTATGATATATATCATATTGTATATTCCATGATTTCTGTGTTTGTTTGCAAATAATTGGACGCCTGTAACCTCTTTCAAACATTCTAGACCTTGCGGGCAAAGTTTAAAGCGTGCAAAGAATTTTCAGTGTGCAATATTTTTAGTCGATCAGTAGTTGTTTAAATGATAGTGTATAGTTTACAAAACATCTAGTAAAATATCGCCGTGACATGTATTCCAATTTTACCCTTAAAATATATATGTTAGACTCAGATCGACATCTGTTCCTCAAGCGTGTAATGTAAAGTCACGGTCTCAAATCAGTGTCCAACATTTTTACTTTTTAATCGACGTCCAATGTTACCTTATGTTTTACCAAAACGTCTGATCGATCAGATTCTCCTCTCATCGATGTCCAATCTCATTCAATCATTTATTCGGAGTTTTATCTTTGTTTATATTATCTGTATCGTTCGGTCTTTGTGTAAATCTTCTTAAAGAAACTAATTGTTTTTATATATCTTTAAACTTTACAAATGGCTTGTTCCTTTCAAATTCATATAAATGAATTACATATTGTGGATACATCTGTTCGGTGACATATAGTTTTTAACTTCTACGTCATTTGGTCCAATTCTTCTTATCTTTATATAAGATAGTGAGACAACAACCGAAAGACAAAGATAACCGCAAAAAACATCTAGGGTGCAATATGCAGTCTCAAATACTAGACAGAATAAAGAAGTACAATCAATTGTTGGAAAAAAATATTATTTGGACTCAGCAAGATTTAAAATCCAAGACTTTTTAACAACTTTATTAGTAGTATGTTCAACCAACCATTTGCATTTGGGAAATGTCTGTAACAAATCAGGGATATGCCAGTTGTTTTCATTAAATAGGGTTGTGACGTCATTGTTCAACCAACCATTTGCATTCGGGAAATGTCTGTATCAAATCCGTGAAAGGATGTCCTTTTGAGAACAACATAAAAGGCGATTAGATGGGCATTAGATGGGAATATAATTGACTCTCGATTTTGAATCTTAATTCATTATGCCGTCAGATTTGGACGTCGATTAATGAAACGGATGTTGATTTGAGACCAGACGTCAATCTGAGTTCTACATAAATACCGGAATTATCTGTACAATGTGTAATACAACCTAAAGCTGCATATAATATATAAATTAGTTAAAATTACAGATTCCTGGTGAAAATATGCTGGATTTATCTAAATTTAAACGAAAGTAGATAAGGTAAACATCACTTGTTGTACATGCGTTCCATTGTTTGCAACTAGATAAATTATACCCCTTCTTATAACTTGAACACCCTAATGGATATGGAATAACTATGTATTAGCAAAAATAGATAACACTTACCATCCACACCATAATATATGAAAACAAAGCTATCCAGACTATTGACATCACAAACGTCAACAAAAACCAATTCTCCCATCTGAAATATTGAAATTGTTTAGTTTTGTTACTTTTGTTACGACTTGTTAAAATATGATTGAAAAGATGAGTAAAGCAAAATCTGATTTATTGGTTTAATTCACATTCAATATTATTTGTTGTTTTGCATTCGAAGTCTTTTGTTTCTTCAAGTTATTATCTGAACAACAGTAAATGGGCCTTTTTCAAAAAAAAAAAAAACACAACTGGAAAATGACAAAAAAATGTTGAGAGGAAAGACTACAATTTGAATAAAAGAATGATTATTATTTTGCCAATTGTTTGTTGTCGTTGCGAAGTGAACATTTTTTTCATGGACGCCACTTAAAATTTACTACAACAAATCTATTTGAACTTATCATAATATTTGAATACTTTTTGTAATGTTTAAATGTAGCTCTATGACAAAACATTGAAAAAGGAGCCAAAAGGATTGGTAAACTGTATGAAATTTTGAAAAATTGAAAAAAAAAATTAAATGTGGACAGAGAGTTTTTGCTGTTTTTGAGGCCTTTGGTCTGATTTTTTCAGAGAGTCCTACCAAAAGGCAGACAAAAATTTTGTACAATTTATAGACTGAGACAAACAAAATTAAAAATATAAATGATTTAATCAAAATTTAAGCACCGGACATAGAAAGTGGACATTTTTGAAAAACGCCCAAATACGAAAAAAACCCAAATATTTAGCCAGCTTTCTCAAATAAATTATGTAAAAAAAACTTGTCTACTTACATGCAATATTTTAACGATAAATATAACTTTACGATGAAATAGAGAATATTATTTAGCTTCGTAGTGTCACACTTGCATCAACTCGAGATCCTCAAAGTAATCACAAGAGTTATGCCTCTTGAGTATTACTATGTATTAATTATTGATACGGTGTGTGCTTTTGAAGAAGCCATATCATATACATTTAATTGTATATTTAAATAATTTAATTTGGGATGAAACACGTCTTCTGATTGGCTGAAAGTTTTTTTGTCTATCAGCTCATAGACAAAATTTTATCAGATGATCCTGACGTCATCAACGTTTTTTTTTTATTTACTCCTTAAATGGAATTTTTATTTTAAATTAGTAGGAACGACTGTAATACTGTTTCTGTCTCTTCGAAATAACATCAAACATGTGGTGCACACTTTTAAATAACCTACTACGCTTCTTATTCAGTGAGCACCACATTTTTGATGTTATTTCTTCATAGAAAAAATATTACAGTCATTCCTTAAATGAAGGCAACATTAGTTTACCGATAATCAAATCTCATAAGTCAAGTAAGATGACAAATCAAGGTAACAAGCATGAATTGAGGGAATCACATAAATTCTAAAAGGAGCGAGACCATTTGCATCGACAGGGGAAGCAACTACTGCTATGCTTCAATCACCCGCCACCCGAACCTACACGCAGTCACAATTTCACATTCGGGAAAAAGACACAACCGGTAAAATAACAGATTAGACGATTTTTCTGGTATCTACAGATGATCTAAGATCTACAATTTCAATTACCGTTCTTTTCTGCAATCTGGCACTGTATAATACAACACTGTCTTCAGAGGATAAGAAAGTGCCCATTTAATCATAGCAAAATAGCCATCGTCTGTGAAATAAACATGCTTATGCATTATATTTGGTTCTACTTGGTCTAAACATCTACTTATAATGATATAACCTTTATGTTTTTTATGGTTTATTGCGTTGTTTGGTTGGATGCTGTCTCTTTGACATCTAGCCTTGATATTTATTCCGTTGCATGAAAGATGTATTCTTCTGACGTTTCAGTCTCGTTGAAATCTCGTTCGGGGTTTCTTTCCAAAACATGTGATACAAGTGGAAAATATTAATGAATTTAAAAAAGGTTATAATTAAACTTAACTCTGTGAAAAAAATGTGTACTTACAATAAGTAGTTTTTGAGTTATAAAATTTTAAAATTGTATAACCAATCCGGTCAGTGTCATCAGTCAAAGTGTTGAGAAAATAGGTGAGGGGTACAAAGAAATGATTTTACCAAAAATATGTTCATCCCATATCATATTTTCCTTTACAAAATTCTTAAATGTGCATTTTTTCAATCATTTATAAAAAAAGAGAAAAATCCCAAATTTACAAAATTGACAGCATGGTCAATTTGACACGAAAAAGCAACACATTTTTATAAAACTTTCTAATATGAACACCAACCTATAGTTTTTTTAAGTTAAATTTATTCAGATTGGTCCACTTCATCTTTATTGAAAGTATGAAAAAGGGTTTAATTGTATAACTGTGATTTTTTTCATGATAATAGCCCCAAAATGGGTAAAATTTGATGAAAAATGGGAAAAATCATTAAGAATGGGGTATTTTCAACACCATATAATTTTTTTCTTCATCAATTTCTTTCTTACAGTCATTAAAACCCAAAAATCAGGTTAAGAAAACAAGTTTAATTCTAGAAATTTTTTGGTCCTCAGAGGAATAATAAATTGTATGCGTCATATCATGCATTGAAATTCCGTTTGTCATATATTTCTGCTGATAATGATTTCCAAAATAAATTTTTCCTTTTTTGGTAATCATTAACAAAATAAACTGATTTTACAGTCAATCTGTTTCCCTAAGTTTTTTTTCAAAAATCAATACTCAATAACATATCACCCTTATATATCAGTTTTAGCAGAAATTTTATTACAAAAATATTTTTCTCAAAATAATGTCATTTGCTTACAAAAATAAAGTTTAACCATATATTTGTTTTTATTTTTGAAGTACGACAAAGAATTGCTGACGAACAGACAGACATAAATCCGGACCGACAGATAGATTTTACTAGGTTAAAGTCTTAATACTTCTAGCGTTCTGTTCTGTTTGACCAAATACAACGAGATCTGGTATTGCATGAACTTGTCATTGATGATTTCAGTTTGCAAAATTGGTCACTGCTATAAAAAAATAATGAGACACCTGCTTATTGATGAAAACTATATTGTGACTTTTGGTTTGATTAGATTGTCGTATTGCTGTCTTTTAAGTATATATCTTCTTTTATTCACAATGACGTTAATATCTGAATAATATACCTATACTAGGAACTTTTCTCCAGTAGTCCCAGTCTTCGCCTTCCATCGTTATATTGAACCTTCAATATATTTATGAAACAACGGATTATTATAAAGGCTATGAATTCTATGAATGGGCAATATATATAAAGTCGTGCTTCAGACTTAGACTTTGTAAAACGTCACCAGTGTCTGAGCAGAAAGTTGATGAACCAGGGTATGTCAAAGAACGTCTTGTCCTTTTCTAAAAAGTTCATCGGAAGGTACCAAGAACATGTTGATAAATATTCCGTATCAACTTCACAAATAATACACGATGGTCTTGAAGTATAGATTTTGCGTAGTGACGTTGTTTATCATCTTAATAACATGTTATAGTATTCTTTTATTTGTCTTAATTAATACTACTTTTATTGTTAAGCTCAGTTTTTGACATATCCATTTGACGTGACTCTGTGCTTATGTATCCGTCATACCTTGAACGACAAAATTATTTCATTTTTAATATTACTTTACTGTTAAGTCTGTTTTGTGATATACATTTGACATGACTCTGTACTATGTATCCCGTCATAATTTGAACCACACTATTAGTTTATTTGTTGATATTGCTTTTGCTGTTGGGTCTGTTTTTTGTGATGTCCATTTTGCGTGACTCTGTGCGTATGTATTCTGTCATACTTTGAACGACAAAATTGTTTTATTCATTGATATCACTTTTGCTGTTGAGTCTGTTTTTGTGATATACGTTTGACGTGACTCGGACTTATGTGTCCCGTCATGATTTTAACCACACTATTATTTTATTTGTTAATGTTGCTTTGCTGCTGGGTCTGTTTTTGTGATGTCCATTTTGCGTGACTCTGTGTTTATGTATCTCTTTATACCTTGAACGACAAAATTATTTTATGTCTACCTGTACGAATTTCAAACGCGCGATTTTACGCCAGTACTTAAAACCTTCCATCCTTATAGGTGGATTTTACATAGATAAATAAAATCGTATGATATAAGCATAATGAGGATGTTAAATTTGATGTATGCCCCCTTTTGTGCTTCTTCGTAACATTTGTTTGTTTTATAGTGATTAAGATGATAACACAATGTTGACTGCTGTAATCCTATTTTGACATTTTACCAATTGTGTCTGTTTGTTTTGTTCACGCATCGTTGTCAATATAATGGAATTTGATACGACTGTCATACAAGTGAGAGGTTTGACTAGCCATAAAACCAGGTTCAATCCACCATTTTCTACATAAGAAAATGCCTGTACCAAGTCAGGAATATGACAGTTGTTATCCATTCGTTTGATGTGTTTGAACTTTTGATTTTGCCATTTGATTGAGGACTTTCCTTTTGAATTTTCCTCGGAGTTCAGTATTTTGTGATTTTACTTTCTAATGACATATGAACTTGCAAATTTTTCTGGATAGAAACCGTGTTTCTAATTCATTCCACAGGTGTTTGGGGCATGGATTCGCTTTTTATATTTAACTTTTTGTGGGTTTTAGGCCTTACGATACTAAACATTTCTCGTTTTCCCTTAATATTTTTACACATTTTGATATGCAATATCGAAATATGAAAAGTCAATACCTTCATCACTTTCTTTTCGAAATATTTCCGTTTGATTTTGGCCTGTTTGAGGTAAAATCACAATGTTGCATATTAAAAAAAAAGAAGTAAAAAAGGAAACTTTTGAAACAAAAAACCAAAAGATATATTTCACCCGTTTTGTTGTCAAGTATTCCTAAGTTTATAGGCATTAAAGGATGTTTCCAAATTGAATGTTAAAATTAGATGAAAATGTTGTGAAATCATGCAATTATTGATGCCAGAACGGAGCAGACAGCCTTCCTGCAAATACAAATGCATGCAGAAAACAAATCCATCGTTGAGTTTGACTCACAATTATGTCAAAACATTGTTCGAAGTCGTACACAATCAATTGCAAATGGATCGGGTGGACATATCCTTGTTTTGTTTTTTTGTTTTTTGGCAGAAAACCTTGTGTTTAATGCTATAGATTGCACATCTGATTGTAGCGCAAAATTATGTCGCAGTGTATTGTTGAAGGCGCATCGTCGTGTACACATACTCGCCCCGTATGTCACAACGTCACACGAATCTCTCACAGTTTAGGAGACTATTTGGTAACAGAAAAATTACCAACTGCTAATTTAAATAGAGTTTTATGTCCCAGTCAACTCTATGTGCTTCCATAAATAGCATCTCTGTTTTCTTTCAGACTGCTTTCAAATTTACGCAACTGATTTTATGACGTCATTGTGTTTTCCTGGAAATTCAGAATCATTTGTTATCAATGTCGAGAAAACAACGCGTTAGATTTGGATGAGTTACTATTTGTCCCATTACGAGTTTTATTAAGTTGTCTTTATTATTTTTACTTATTTTTCCTTATTTTATGTGTTCTTGCTCTGGCCCATTTATCCTTAAAACGATTGTAGTTTAAACATGCTGCCCCTCTACACTCTCTGTCAAAACACATATTTCTATGATTAAATGTAACTTTACATACCTTGAGATCATCAACATCATTTTACATTGCACATTTTTACGTTGTCATTTCAATATTTTCTGAAATATTTGTTAGTATGCATTTCGGAGCTTATTTCCTGCTTTTATGGAGTATTTAATCACAGAAAACTCTGAGCTATTCTCCAGAAAATTAATTCTTTTCAAATTTTATCGAATTCCCTTTTCGTAACTAAGTCTTTCTTAAGTTTTTAACTATCAAATTTCACATACCATCCTCGAATGGATCTTGTATAAGATAGAACACTTGATTTGTGAGCCATTTTTCTAAACTGTTGTCTCTTCTGGTAAGCTTCATCTTTAAGCATTCGTTTCCTCTACAAAGAATGAAAGAAAAAAACTTACTGTTGAAACTAACTGTAAGCATTTATCGAAAATTGAAGAATATTTTTTTTTCTCAAAAATACAGAAGATACTCTTTATCTCAAAATACACTTACAAAGTTATGTTTTTATAATCTTTGACTTCTTTCTTTATTTGGCCTTTTAACTTTTTTTATCCGAGCGTCATTGATAAGTCTTTTGATGACGAAACCCGCGTCTGGCATACGCAGTTACAAGCCTGGTATTTTTGATGAGTTTTTTTCTTTATATTTTACATTCCAAGGGAAGAGGTATGTTAAGGCATTACTTGACACATGGAATTTGCAAATATGTAAGAAAAAACGTGACCTTATCATACATTCTCCTTTGCAGCATTTATCACAACTGTATTATCTTGACATTGCTTTACAAAATTGAAATAGCAGTAATATGCCTGATTTTTAATACAACTATTTGTTTTGTTTTGTCTTTAGTCGTTACAGAATAACTAGTTTTCCATATTGGCAGACAGCAACAACAAAAACCTAGCAGATACCAGATATAGTGCCAAAAAAGCAAAAGAGCAACCACATCATTGTTGCTTTGAACATATCAGAAAACTTTAAATGGTAACATATACAATTACAATAAGTATAGGAAATTGTTTACAATATACCTAATAACTGGCTTAAATTGTTTACTTACGGCTGAATTGAGACTCTATTGAATCGAAAAGTGCACCAAACATATGCCTTCTGAGTAGTATTGTGTATACTAAAATCGTTTATTATGTTTGATATAAACATGAATTTCCAAATGTGTAAACATTAACGAGATTTATTTTACAAGTTCTATGTTCTAATATCAAATTTACTTACATATGATATAATGAGACAGGCCGCCGACCGGAATCTTGTCAGGGGTTTAAACTTCTTCATCATCATAATACGATAGACGAAATCACAAAAATGGGGTCTGAAAATATATAGATGCAGTAATTAATTTTAGGAAAAAACAGCATTTTGTTTTGACAAAGTTTGTGAGAGTCAAAGAAAAAGAAAAAAATTGGCAATCGAACCCTAGTGTAAATATTGCACGTGAACTCTATAAAAAGCAAAAATGAAATATCTTCATAATAGAGGGGACAACTGTCATCAGTCTTAGAAATATGTGTTAAACTGTAAGAGAGTTGTAGAAAATCTACGAAATTGAAAATACCATTTTTTCACGGAAAAAGTCGGAAATTCTAGAACCACGAAGTGAAAATAGTCATTATTAAAATAACGTCACGTAATAGCCATTAGTTTTAAATGAAAATGAAGGAAGCTGGGGTGTCTAAATGTTCGACGAAAGATTTTACCTAAACTTTTGTAAAAGCTTTTGGGTCATTGTGTTTTCAAATTTCAAATTATTTAAAATACACAGATATTAACGAAATCACAATTATTGTATATAGGGGAAACTTAATATTTCCTTAGTGAGGAAAAATTAAACGGTATAATTGGTTAAAATTCAATGAGATCATTGCTTTTCATAAATACTTCCTAACTATCAAATTAAAATAGGGGGTTACGAGCCTCATTTTGTTTAAAAATTAAAAATAAAACACAAATCGTCCTATCAAATTTGATATAACTATCTGCTCTTAACTTTAAAAGGATTTTTTGAAAATTTCAAATGTACTTAACGACACTTAATTTTTTGATAATTTAATCTTCATATTTCAAGTGTTAGACGTTTCTGTTGTATATTGAATGATACTTGGTAAAATATTTTTAAACCAAAATAGTATCATTGCAACATGACCAGAAGAGATGCACAGAAAATCATACCCGATCTACCTTAAGGGAATCCTATGAAAGCAAAAAACATAAAACGATGACAAGACCAACAACTTCCAAGGTTAATTACACAGAAAAATGAAGATTTAGCACACTAAAAACCTCACAAAACAAGAATGGTTTAACTCCGTTTTTGTATTGTTTTAACCCCAATTTAACACTGACAATTGGATAATTTTTATTCTTGGTATATTGACCCCTAATGAAATCTCATTTCCCCCTCTATGGAAAATTGATTCCCTCTTTTTATGCTATTACGGTTATCTTCATTTGTTGGCATTTCATATTTTCTAGCAAACAGACGGTGTGACTATTCCATAACAGAGGGGTAAAGTACTAATATGCCTAAATGATAAGGTTTTATTTTACAGAAAACAGAAGGGATTAATTTTCCACGATCGGGGTCAAAATACCACAGCTAAAATCAGTGTATCATTTCCAGCTTATAATTATAACTAAATGACGTATTTCAAATCTTATTAAAAATGATAATATTAAGGTCCAAATTGAATGGTACAGGAAAGTGTGTAAACATATTTTTCAACCTATCTTATTCAATATGTAGACTTATTAGAGATTTAAAACATGATAGGGTAAATGAATTTTGACAATTATTTGGGAGTGTTACCTTTACGATTTTAATTTTACAATACTGTTCAGATAATAGTATTACAGACAAGAACTCTGAAATACACGAAAAGTTAGTATTGATGATATGAATTTGAAATGTCTAAGAAGTTTGTCGTATATTTGGATGAAACGACAAATATCAAGAAGATATTTGATCAAAGAGAAGTTAAGAACAACATCAAAATGTTGATGGATACTCAACCGTGTACCAATGATTCCGTAAATACGCAAGAAAATGATATTCGCAACTATCAGCCATAATAATTAATATACAAACTAAACACTATGTTATATATTTACAACATTTCATTTATACTTGATTTGCGTTGATTTTGCATATTCGTCTGGAGGAATTTCTCTGTCACGCCATTTTTTTGTTTCTATCGCAGTGAAGACCTCGTCATCCTCATCTGTGAAAACCTCTGCAAAATAATACAAACAGTAATTTTCAATTCTTTTATTGGTCTGTTGATACTCTGTGATGTTTGATTCACTTCATATTTCAATATGAGCAGCTTTTAAAGTAATATAAAAAGAAAACTCGTATCACATTAGCCAATATTAATACATCCAATCATGGGAAAAAGTAAAATCACAAAACTACTGAACTCCGAGGAAAATTCAAAAAGGAAACTCCCTAATCAAATCACCTTTTTTTGCGATACCAAACTCGTGTTCAGTAGTAGGTGCAATGACTGATCAACAGAACCAGTAACAGCCCAAGCTGGAGGAAAATTGATATGTATATAGTAAGATATTTAATTATATAACTTGTATAGAGTGTCTATATACCATTTTGTTTTCTTTTTTCTTTGTTGACATAGTTGTTTGTTTTTATAGTGATTAAGATTTTAACACAATGTTGACTGCTGTGCCCCAATTTATTACATTTTTACCTATTATTTCTGTTTGTTTTGCTCACACATTGTTGTCAATATAATGGAATTCTATGCGACTTTAATACAAGTGAGAGGTTTAGCTAGCTATAAAACCAGGTTTAATCCACCATTTTCTACATAAGAAAATGCCTTACCAAGTCAGGAATATGACAGTTGTTTTCTATTCGTTTGATGTGTTTGAGCTTTCGATTTTGCCATTTGATTAAAGACTTTCCGTTTTGAATTTTCCTTGGAGTTATTTTATCTTTTTTTGTATATTGAGATATGCGACATCATATAACGACCAGTAAATTCTTAATGGTGCTAATAAAGTGTAAAATCAATTTTGACTACAATTGTTCAACTCATAATCTTGTTGGAGAAGTTTAATTTTAAATAGCTTGAGAATCATTTATGGTAAGGAATCGCCATAGGTTGGGATAAAGGGTTTTTATGTGAATGTTTTATTGAAAACACATTTTTATGTTTGCTGGACAAAATAGAGAACGGAATTGAGGTTTCTACGACTGGAAAACATCCGTAGTCAGGAACGATATTCCCTAATGGTCAACAAAGTCATAACGGTGCCCGTTAAACTTTCAAAGAGCTCTAAATTGGCCATGTCATCAACGATCAGAAATTGTTTGATGATATGAAAAGGCATATAGAAGTTGGATGTTATATTATGAATTTGAACAAAGTAATTAAGAGAGTCAATCATAGAAGAGAGACGAAAGATACTAGAGGGACAGTCAAACTCATAGATTGAAAATAAACAGACAACGCCATGGCTAAAAATAAAAAGACAAACAGACAAATAATAGTACAGAAGACACAACATAGAAAACTAATAGATGTCTCGAATTTTTATCCTTTAAAGAAGAGATTGATTGAACACTAGTTCAAGGACGAATTTTGTAACAATTCTTCGGCATTTTGTTTCCTTAAAATAATTTGATTTAAAATTGGTAAAACAGAAAAGCAAAGGCAAAAAATGCATTATAATCAGACAATTTCTAACCGTTTTGTCTTGGATACATGATGATTAATTAGTTTTTATTGGCTTTGACCTTGTTTTCAGTAACTGCCAGTACTCCCAGATCGGTACTTTGTGTTGTTAATTTTTTTGTTTGTTTGTTTTGATTTGTATCGATCTGATGAGTCAAACCTTTTCAACTGATTTTTATATTATATTCTTATGTTGTGCTGTTACACCATTGTCCCAGGTTAGGCGCCCGCAATTATGTTAAACCCCGCTATATTCTGAATGTGTCTATCCCAAGTCATGAACCTGTAATTCAGAGGTTGTCTTTTGTTGCTGCATATCATATTTGTTTTTCGTTTATTGTTTTGTAGTTTCTTCTAGTGCTGTGCTGTTGCATCCTGTCCAAGATTAGGGGAAGGGTTGAGCAACCCAAAACACGGTTAACCCCGCCACATTCTCCATATGCCTATCCAAGTCAGTAATTCAGTGGTTATCGTGTTTCGTTTGTTGTTTCGTACATAAATCAGGCCGTTCTCATTTGAATTGTTTTACTTTTTGTTTTGTCGGGGCTTTTATAGCTTGCTATGCGACCTATAATTATTAACATTTACGTCATTTGGTCTCTGGTGGATTGTTGTCTCATTGATAATTATACCACATCTCCTTATTTATTTTTTTTTATATTAGCAATAGCGTTGATAAAAATGTATTCATATCGACCAACTGTGCCATGATATACGTTTATATAAGAAACGGAAACAATATAATAATATTTACACCAATATGCTGTTAAATGAAATTGGATACCCTGCATTTATCATGCTTTTCAATAACATATGGTCAAATCGCTGAAAGATTCCCATCCTAAATTATTGAAAACTATCATTCTGCATCGACAATAATATCTTGGTGTAAATTAGATTCACCAAATCGGGCAAACGCCTTTATAGGTGTATCTATTACTTAGATTCAGTTAAGTTGAAATTTTACATTTTTCACCTTATCGTTAACCTGTCAACGTTAATCAACGAGGAGGATATACACTCTAAATAGTTTTCTATCAGAAATTAGTTAGATAAATAAGAAAAAGGATTGATCGGTTGAATGATTTTTTTTGCAAATATTTCATGATTATTCAGGAAGAAATTAAATTAACAATTTAGGCAAGAAGTAAGTTCTGCAAACGTGGTCACCTGGAATAAAAGTCGATAATTTCGACTGCCATTTAAAAGTATGTTTAAGGGTAGACATTTTGCCTTGCAATACCGCTTAAGAGTTGTTGCAAGGATTGTTTCACATTCAGAGAGCATGGTATTATCTCTTTACCAAGCATAGAAATTGACGTCTCAATTCCGACCGGACATGACTGTATATGTACACAGACAAACGTACGTCACACTCAAGCAAGAGGTTTACTGCCGGATGAGAATAATTCAAGGAATGACCATGTATCTATATATCCCTGTAAACCCTTGTGGTTAAGAATGCACATTTCAATATAGTTCTTAGATTTTGCAAACCACATTTCAGAGAGGATGCATTTACAAGATGTACAAACTAGGCGATGTGTAGAAGATGGTTTATGTGTAATACCACCATTGTTTTCCCCTATTAGTATTTGTTAAATTTGCACTTTTCAAAAAATTGTGCAGAATTTATCTTTGTTACAAATAAAGAAATACTTAGCATGAGTAAAGTTTTATCCCGTCCAGTACTATAGACAAAATTTCACATAACATTTCATTACATATAAGAAAATAACCATCACTGGAAGTTAACCAATCAAATTTTCACCCCTTTTTCCCTGTGTACAAGGTTTAGTAACCATGTAACCTAAGTTTCCAAAATATTCTATAGAAACACCAAATGAAAAAATAATGGTGCTTTGAAACACCCAAGATATATGTTTATGACTCAGAATTTTTTTACTGTAATGAAATGCAGGATTAATTTCCTACAACTGTCAAATTCAAGGGAATATTTTTTTTAACCCTTTTTCGTTTGCAACCGCATGTGACGTACTATGATTTGGTGGTATTACACCTAAATAGTTCAGCTACACTTCTTATAGTACATTAAATGAAATGATAATCGATTGTCCACTTATCAAAAACGCATCCTGCAGTTATATCGTTCTATTAACTCCCTTGCATTATGATAACTTAAACGTAGAGACAAAACCTGACGGTACATAATTACAAAGGGATCTTTGATGTTTAACGCCACTTTCAGCTATTTTGTGGCGGCCAGTTTATATTGGTGGAGGAAGCCATAATGCCAGGAAGAAACCAACGACCCTAAGCAGGAAAACTGATAATCATAGTCAATTAAGATTAGAATCGAATGCACGTGTGGGTTCGACCTCAAAAACTCAGTGTTGACAGGCTAATGATACAGGATATTAACTACTTAGACGACTTGGCCAACGATACATAATAACAAGTACTAATTCTACATTAAAGACAAGTATAAAACATCACTATATACAATCTTTAGTTTTACAATTCGCAATTAAGAAGTTTTTTTTTTCAAAACAGTGGTACTCTCTGTGAGTTTAGAAGATTTTCTATGTTTCAAATAGTGCCCCAGATGCAAGCAATGTTGGCAGGTTGATAAGATCTGTACATCACAGAGAATCCTGCTGACTGCTTAATGATTGTCAATTTGATAAATACAAAATTTTAATGAATTGAAAATCAATCTTAAACTTTAATGTATTACATAAAGCAAACTATGAACTTTTTAGCATGAATTAGCAATGCAATCAGCCATACTGACTGTCATTTCAGAAGAAAAAAATGAAACCATGGACAACGTACTGCAATCCAGTGTTCAACAGAAGCCACCATTTTCTACATAAGGAAATGCCTGTACCATGTCAGGAATATGACAGTTGTTTTCCATTCGTTTGATGTGATTGAGCTTTTGATTTTGCAATTTGATCAAAGACTTTCCGTTTTGAATTGTCCTTGAAGTTCGGTTCTTTGGTTATTTTACTTTTTTTGCACAGAATTAACAGACATCGAGATAGAAAATTTTTAATGCGTGTCTGTTATACTTCAATGTCCTAAAATTCAACCACTAGATTATACAACATATCATGTAAATAAATATTATGAGTAGTCTAAATAATGAGAAGGGACATTTATCTATTGTCTTTTGGAAAATTCGATTCCTTTTTTCTTTATTAGAACACAACCTTTTTTCATATGACAAAGGCTTCATGGTGTATAAGGCAGTACAACAAAAGCCCAAGTAGCGCAACAATACATTAAAACTAAAACTTAGTGGATACTGTTGTGAACCTTTCAGACACTAAAACCAAGATTTGAATTCCTGGAGCAATTTCTCTGGGCGAATGTGTCTTTAATAGAGTTTAAGTCAACTCTTCAGATCGATTTTTTTTAATGTAACTCAAATGTGCATATTTGCGTATACATTTTAGCATTACAAAAATTTGCCTTTGGACTATCCGAATGAGATAAAAATTAAAAAACTACTTCGAATCCAACAAGATCGACAGACTGCAATTAGTAATAGCGTAAGTGGATAACGGTCATAAATTTGCCAGAAATCCATTATTTGAAAATATACACACCATTTACTTGTTTTATACAAAATGATATACACCCGTTATTGTCAAACATGAACACTGTGCTTAAAATCCTAGAAATTTTGATATTGAAACATAAATATATATATATGTAACTAGTCCATATTTCAACTTATATGATTTTTTAAATCAGGCAATATACCGAAGTTGTTTGTAATTGTTTATGTCCAAACTTACAATATCCAAATTCCTAACTCAAAGGCATAACACCAGGTTCATGCACTTACAATATTTCGGATAGATTAATTCCCGGTCAGGCTGTCTGTTAAAATGAACAATGCGAGTAGATATATACGTATGTTAAGTTTCTAATTACATAACAGAAAATCGTTGAATTAAATTAATCAATTGTCTGTTGTAATGATGGTCGACTGAAGGAATACGATGTTTTGTCTGATAAAAGCATTAAAACCATTAACATGTGGTTTCTTATCTATACTTCTGCTCTTGCAAAGTGAGAGATTTGTTTACGTGTTCTTAAAAAGAGTATAAATGCATGCCTAACGTGCTTAAACATACCATAATCTCCAGGAAAAGCTCTTTTAGCACCATTTATTGGTAAAATATTGGAAGACTTAATTTGGTCTATCTTGTTAGCAAACCAAGATTGCAGAACTGTATTATATCTAAAAGAGAACAAGATCAATACGATTAGATAATAAAATGAATATAAATTATTACTCAGCAACATTTCCTGTTTTTCTAAGGGTTTTTTATGCGCACTTTGGAGTCCTATAAAATTATTCAACAATAAATCGGTTTTCCAGTATAATTTTCGATCTTTAAATTCCCATATATATTGACATAAAAAATTATAATGTAATTAACCATGCTCTAAATGCACACAAGTTGATTTAAAAATCCAGATTATGAAGAAAGTATCATAGTCAATGGTAACAGAGAAACTTGGTTAATACAAAGTTTAACAAAAATGTATTGTAATTGCGAATATTCCCTGGATGTAAATCACAAAACAAGCTCTTAGTTTGATTAAAACAGGAGAAAAAAGTATGAGTCAGATAAAATGAACTCATAAACATTGGTACGGCTATGGCATTTCAGAAATTATTCACGCATCACTAGAAACATTACTAGTATTCGAAAGTGTACCTAATGAAAACAACATTTTCAGAGTTCCTTTTTATCATCAGATATACTTTGCTTTGATTCAAAAACTTGTCTATCAGAGCAAGGGCATACGATACAGTAGCAAGGGTAGATAATAATGCATCCAAATTTAACCCGTTCTTTTCGCAACGTTGCTAATTCAAGCATTTCACGGGAAAATTACTAACGTCACATCAAATCGGTTACGTGGATTTGAAATTATTTGCAAAGGAAAACAAAGATAATGTTTATTTTAACCCTCAAAATCTACTGCGGGGGTATAAAATTCGGGGCAGCTGAAGACTGTTTACTTTCCTATCATTAATAAATTAGTATATGACAGTACTTCGAATAGCGTTTTCATGTACGACTAGCATTACTGCACGACGATTAAAAATACATTCCGACGTAATTAAGAGACAACAAATGGGATTGCATCATGAGTGAACACATGAGCCAACATTTTTTCCTTTGTAATCGATGATGTACTGCTTCAAAAATGTTGCAAGAAAAAAAAATCAGAGATATCTTTTTTTCTGTATGCATTTGCCTTGGCAAGAAATTGTTGACGGCTTTTATTGGCAATATTTGTATACTTTTTTGGCGTTTATCCTTCATTTTAGGAAAAAACTGAAATGTCTATAATTTGAGGAACACTTTGCAAAAACCAGGTGAAAATATCTCTTTTCGTTTGAAAGTTGTGTTAATTTTTCGGAAAAGTATCGATAAAAACATCTTGTGTTTTTTAAGTACAATAATTTTAAGCTGAAATATCTCGAAAAATAAGTCCTGGAGGTATGATTGTCTTCCCATAATTCGATAGTGCATATCAAAATTGACCTTGTGTCAAAATCTTAGAGAGAAGTCAACGAGGGATCTTTTCTCCATCATATGCCCTCAAATGTTTTAAGACAGTCATTACAAATGAGTAGATCACAAAACGTAGGTGCTTACTTTGTTTCATTTTAGTCTAGTCGTGATTATACATACAGTATATCGGGCCTTCAATAACCAAGGAGAACACCATACGTCTTAAATGCTCATGTGATCGTGAATGTTTAAAACGAGTCAAAATATATGTATCTCTCTTCTGTTTATTAGAAAAATAAGACATTAGAACAAAATTGAGACACGTCGAATTTGAAGCTGCTTAAGAAAATTAATCTTACGTGTCAATTAAAAACCTGTACCCTGTAGAAAAACAAAGGATATGTGGTAGCCATCCATGACACAAAATCAGTACATGCACAGAAAAAAAACACACAAAAAGCAAAGGAACAGCTCTTTTATTGCTGTTTTTCATCTCAAAGTCTAAGTGAGGCTTTAAACACGGAGCAAAAAAATTCTCACCTCACTGCAAGCACCGGCTTGAGCGGAATACTTTGCCAAAAAATTGGAAAGACTTTGTAAGATGTAACACCACCTAATCGGGCCCGGTCAAAAAAGAACATACTGGAAAGTAGTACATATTTAAAACAAAATAGTTCCTACGCATAGGTGTAAATCTAAAACTATGTAACATATATTTTAGTAATTAAGGTATCACATGAAAGGTGAAGGACTGGTGATCCTTGTAGAACACATAATTTACTGATAATTTTGAATAATACAAAAATGTATGAATGAATTCTAAAATTGAGGGCATGTATTGCCTATTTCTCAGATATGAAGTGCCTGGTTTGGTGTATCTAAAATTCCGGTTACCAGTGCAGTACGGTCTGATGTATAAATACAGGTATATTGATCCTGCTTCCATAAAATGTTTTGAAGTGAAAAAAATTTTAAACGTGGATAGGAATGAGGACCAAGAATAGGTGGTGTACATCAAACTGGCCTAAAATTGAGAGAATGATGTGGCACACATAAAAGAAGTTATCTCAAGAATAAATATATCATAACTTTAAAAATACCGAAGAGCATACATATCAAGCACGGGGAAACTTTCTACAGCCTCAACACAGCACGAGAAACAAACTCCTTTAATGTAATAGAAAAAACGGATATGGGGTATGATATAATAGTCATAATCAGAAGATTAGCCCGGGGATTACGAGTACTTGTAGTATACCAGAGCTTGCGTTTCCGATCATGCTTTCCTTGATAAAGAGTTGTTGTTGACTTATGAAGTAATTCAACCAAGGGTTCCTAGTTATAAAGTTAAAGTCGTCCCTATGAAAGTTTAACTGACACCATCATGATTTTGTTAACCGTTGTGGAATATCTCTGTCATCTATGACCACAAATATGCTCCAATTATCGGAGCCACTACCCCGTCATCTTTCCTCCATTGTGACCTCACATAATGAGACATATCACCGAATGTGTACTAACCATGAGCAACACGTTGCTTTCCACGTTTGTAACAAGAGCAGTTAACTCTTTTAGAGCACCTGAGATGAAACCCGATTTAAGGGGGTTTATTTTTCTAGTTTTCTATGTAGTGTTTTGTAGACTGTTGTTTTGTCTTTTCTTCGTCTTTCGTTTATGTCATGGTTTGTTCGGTTTCTTTTTTATTTATGACTTTTCATTGTTCATATGGTATCTTCAGCCTCTTTTTAAAGTCCCCATGAAAGCTTCAGAAAAGAACATGCATTTCATTCATCATTATTTTAACTTTACTTGAAAGTCAATTATTAATTGCATGTGACCAATATGGAAGTACACATCGAATATTGTCTTCAAGCAATATATTCCCTTCAAACACTACTGCTATAGCTCTCATAATTGGAAAACTTGTACCTTTTTATATCTATGGTTCTGCCGTGTCTTCTTTTATCTATTGTTTTGTTTTTTTGGGGTGGAGAACTTTTTTCTACCAAAGTGAGACTGATTAAGTTATAGTTGAATAGCTATATTTCATAAACATCATCACAATCAAACGTTGACAATATCGCTATTTTAGGTTTTTGTTGATACAAAAAGAAAAAATAGAATTAATTTCAACTTATGTTTCATATAATTCTGCCTGACAGTCTCAGCTAAATAATAAAGACCATATATCAAACCAAGTGTTACAGAATGATCGACAGATACAATTAAGTATGACGCTTCCTTCAGGGTTCTATGTTATGGTAATAAAATACTTGTCAGTAAAGCCTATAATTTGAAAAAAACCAATATAACTCACTTCAGTTTCGGAATAAGTTGCATGTCGTTATATTTTCATAGAACCAAACAGTTAATAATAATACAGCAAAACTCTCTACTGATCAAAGTTTAAATATAAATTTGCAAAAAACACAGAACACCGAATGTTTATATTAGAAAGTTTGAAAATTTTATCATCTCATGAACAAATTGTCCTAAGTGATTACCAGTTGTTTGATTCATGTTGGTATCCAACATCAAGTTATATAAAAATAAAAGATCAACGATTTCTCAGATAGTGAGATGCATTTATCAATCATTAAGTTAATTACAAGCATGTGCCATTAAAATAATGTGTTATTTGCAACCGTTCGAGCCTCGAAATTGAGACCAATTATTAAATTTCTTTAAGGTATCTACCAAATAATACTCGAACCCAAATATTTCATAGTCAAGGGTATATCAGTATTTTAATACACGTGAAGCTATAAGACCAACGTGTATGTAATAAGAATATCCAAATCACGTGAGCCAAATCTATCTAAAGTCAAACTTGGAAACGTTAGTTCCATAAAATTCAAATTACCCCCATTCAACTCCCCTGATGTACATGCTAACCCCCATAAGGAAACAAAAAGGAAGTGATTTCCCGTACCCAGTCAACTCTGAAATTATATCAAATCAAAATCAACTATATAAATATTGGAACTCATATTGCATCTATATTAACTCATTACCAGAAACAAATTTCACTAGACATAAACATAGCCTAAACTGGAAACGGTCTAGAAATATATTACTTTCACAAATCTGTCAATTCTATCTACGGCTACTAATCGGTAAAAAGTATGTCTAATTGGTGCAAAACTAATGTGGAATCAGCAAATGAAATTTATTTTTATCATAATTTCGAAAGCCAAACATCGCAAATTGGTCAAAATTTGGTAAAACTGCCAACATTCCCGAATTGAATGTGTTACATTCCATAAAGGATAACTCGAATTATCATCCAAAATCAAAGCCTCTGAACGATAAATATATGCTTCTGATTTATTTTGGAATGAGTAGAAAAAGTCCGTTATCTAGAAATCTAAAACTGTTATCTTAATATTATCCATAGCCCTAATATACAAAAAAAACCTTTTGGACATCACCATTAAAAAAATGTAACTAGGGTTCCACTAACCCTGGCTAACCCGATTTGTCTGTTGAGCACAAGGTCTGTGATATTATTTTTTTAAGATAATATTTCAAGAAATTTCATCCAATCTAAACAATGTTCCCCTTAGCTTGGCTTTTCCGCCTTATCAACGAGTAGATGGGGGTGACTGAAGTTGAATTGGCTAACCCACCAGGTCTGGAGTCACATGCTTTATAACTTAAAAACCATAGTTATAAGTTTGAATCTAAAAACCAACTTTGACCTAGAGCTTTGATCTACTGACCTTATAATAAATATGATTCATCCGTTTCCTATTATCAGCCATTCGTTAAATTTTAATAAATTCCAATTCTGTCAGGGGAAGTTGACCTTAGATGGATTTGGCTATTCTTTTTATGTAATCTTTGATCATATAGCTCCTCAAATATTCAAGTACTTGTACATCTTTGGCCTTCATTTTTTGGGTTCGAGCGTTCCCGTTGAAGGTAAATTCAGTAAAACTCTTCGGATCATAAAATTTATAAAGTGTTATTCTCATTTTCTAGCAGTGGGTCAATACCGTTGCTAATGGTTTTCTAGTCACCGAGATTGTCATCAGCTCAATAGTCAGTGCTTCTGGACTGACATGATTTATAACAGATCTTTCTTAAATTCTCTGCTGATTAATCAGAAATTATCATAAAACAAAGGTTCCAACTCCCTCAGGTAAAGTTTACCTTAAATGAATTTCTATTGTACCTTTTGGATGTTTAGATTCTTATGTACTGGTATTCAAGTATTTATACATCCTTTTTCTTTTTAGATACACCAAACTTTTAAACTGTATTTTTTTTTAAACAGATATGGCCTTGACCTTAGACTTATTGATCAGACATTCAATAGGGTTCTGTCTTTTCACTATATTTTCCATCAATACAAAATGTTCATTTGAAACAGACAAATGACACACAAATAATCATCCAACAAAACAATTTACTTGAGATATAAGATACAGCTACCTTTAAATGTGATCCCAAAAATAACAAGGCTTCTTATATTCTTTCTTTTATCATCCATCTATATATGCCTTTCGTTCAATTAAGCAAGGTTAACCCAAGTTATCATCCATTAACCAATTGTTGTTTACCGACGAACGAACGGACTGACAATGTGACGATACTATGATCCATTTTTTTCTTTTTGCAAATATTGGAAAACAAATCTCGTATATATATATTATCTGCAACTATCATATGTATAACTTTATTTTTTAAATTAGTACATAAGTATCACTTATTTGCTGTTCTATTGTATGAATAGTAATTTACATCGAAATAGGCATTTGAAAACTTTAAACGTTTGAATGATTTTGATCAAAGTTAGTGCCGATTGGTTTTGTGGCCCAAGAGATTTTTAAAGGGAACAATATAAACCATCATAGACGACAATTGATGATCACACTTGTCCTTTAGACCAAGTAAGGCAAATACATTGCGGTATCAGTTGAGACATACAATTGTTCACTACTCTATGAAAAGTTGTTTCATTTGTGTTAAATAAATATTCCATAAACATAACACACCCAGGTCAGATTGCTGGTACACTGTGGTACAAAATTAAAAACTATGAAAGGGAATATGAGTTAACTTTCTTTAAGAATATTGCTCACCTCATAACTACAATGTATCCTGCATATAAAATAAGCATGATGAGGGATTCATACCACGTCACAATGCCATCTGAAATAACCTAAAATATGATTTACAAATTTAGTAGAACATATTGTGTTATATATTTTGTCAATAGCTTGTGTCTTTTATATGCTCTTTGTATGTCATAACATTGCATTTTAACTTTCGTTTTCCTTTCTTGTCACAGAAACTAATTTAACCGCTTCGTAAATATTCTTTCATTTTTCACTGCTCTCTGTCGACGTTACGAATCTAAAAGGCCTGAAGCACATACAAAATCATGTACAACTCGCTGAAAAGAATTCCAAAAACCTTGAATTAAAATTACAAGTCGTCATTATTTAATGACATCAATTTTTATGATAAAAAACCATGAGTCTATGCAGATGATAAAAAAATTATTTTGATTATGTAAGCATGATTTGTACCCCTCATACACACACACTCTTCATATTCACATCGAAATATGTCGAATAACAAAGCTAATATTTATAATAGATATTCTTTATTTTACTAAAGTTTAATTTATAAAACAATACATCTTATCTGTTCGTTTAAACTTGATAGTATTCATTCATCGGAAGACAATATAAAAGCTATTTTGGTTAACCAATTGTCCATATTTGAATCAGTGTGGGATGTAAGATACAAAGCTTTTGATTATGTGTGGGATGTAGGAAACAAACCATTTGATTCTGTGTGGGATGTATGATACAAACCATTATTTTTTGACAGATTTAGAAGCCGATAAAATACATCCGAGTCAAATTGAGATGTAATATTACAACGGTAGTCTGTTTAACTATCCAATATGTTTTTTGGAATTCATGTTATCCTTTTTATACATTGAAAAAAAATATATTCCCGACTTGGTACACGATAAAAGCTTAACCTCAGATACATTAAATAAATATAACAAAATTGTAGGTCTATTCGTTCTGTCCTAAAACTGTATAATGTAAAGTGTTTAAGTAGTTCTATGCTAGGACCCTGTGATGTCATTATTGTTTTTCGTTTATTTTTAGGATACGTCAGAACGTTGGTTTTCGGTTTTGAATTGATTCACATTTTGACATCACGAGGCTGTCAAAGCCTTATATACGGTATTTGTGCTGTTCAAATTCGTGCCCTTAGTTGTCTCATTGGCAGCCCTACAACTTTAATTATATATAAGCAGCATCCTTTAACTTCACTCTCCGCTATGCAGATGATGTTCTCTCACTAAAAAATTCAAAATTTGGTAACTATGTTGAACGCATCTATTCCATCGAACTAGAGATAAAGGATACAATAGATACAGTTAAGTCTGCCTCATATCTTGACTTACATCTCGAAATTGACAATGATGGTCGTTTGAAAACAAAACATTACGACAAAAGAGATGATTTCAGCTTCCCAATTGTGAACTTCCCATTTCTATGTAGCACCTGCATACGGAATATATATCTCCCAGTTGATACGATATTCCAGGGCTTGTATTTCCTATCATGATTTCCTTGATAGAGGGTTGCTGCTCACAAGGAAGCTATTAAACCAAAGAGTTCCAAGTGATGAAGTTGAATTTATCCCTTATTAATCTTACGGATGCCATCAAGAGTTGGTTGACCGTTATGGAATATCCTTTTCACAGATGACAACGGATAAGTTCCGATTGTCGTAACTACAATCCCGTCCCCTTTCCCCCAAATGTGACCTACCGAATAAGACTTATTACGGAGTTTGTATGAACATGAGCAACACGACGAGTGCCAGATATGGAGCAGGATCTGCTTACACTTCCGGAGCAACTGAGATCACCCCAAGTTTTAGGTGGGGTTCATGTTACTCAGTCTTTGGTTTTCTATATTGTGTTTTGTATACTGTTGTTTGTCTGTTTGTCTTTTTCTTTTTTAGCCATGGCGATGTCAGTTTATTGTCGACTTATAGGTTTGAATGTCCCTTTGGTATCCTTCGCCTCTATTTTAACTGCATTTCAAATGTGGAAAGCTATTATTATTCAGTGATATAAAAACAACAACTTTGTCAGAATAAATGAATCAGCACGATAACTAAATCGTAATAACCAAGGAAAATAAATCAATCTATTCATCTTACTTTATATCACAAATAAACTCATCATAGATACAATTGATAACATTTCGTGCTCTGCATGAAAGTCAAAACATTAGGATAATTCATGAATATTACATTAAAATGCTATCATCAGTTAAACATAGCGGTCTATGAAGCAGCAACAGAAATAAAAAAAAAAAAAAAACAAACAAACAAATAAATAAAAAGGGTTTCAAAATGCCTGAGACTGTATTGCTAGTACATTTTTTTTTATTAAAGCCTATCTTCTAATGCAGTTATATTACACGACTGAAAGTCGATCATTTATCTTCTTCCCAG
The DNA here is from genome assembly GCA_017311375.1 of Mytilus coruscus. Taxonomy (NCBI): domain Eukaryota; kingdom Metazoa; phylum Mollusca; class Bivalvia; order Mytilida; family Mytilidae; genus Mytilus; species Mytilus coruscus. The sequence goes on along the minus strand of CM029599.1, from coordinate 76,881,357 downwards.
TCTTGTAAAATAAATAATTAGATATAAATTATGATTTTTACATTGACATACTAACCTTAAATTGACTTACCAATATAAGAACAATGACAGACAATGAATAATAGAAAGAATCTCTACACATCATCCACCACGACAAAGTAACTACCTATAGCAGAAATAATAACATATATTGATAAAACAAGACAAGATTACTATCTATAGCAAAAATAGGAACTTCAATTCAAACATTGTCAACAGAAGTCTACAGTAACTTTCGGTTTCTAAACTAGCAAATGCGAGCAGAAAAACATAGCCATTTAAATTTTTAAATTTATGCTACCTATGGTATTTTTTTTTTCTCACATAAACATAACTTTCTATATTAACACTTGTCTTCATAATTTAAACAGTTTGAGCTCCAGGTTTTATTTGAGTAAAACCTGCTTTTACACGCTACTTTTAGTTGCAAATGCTAATACTGTGACAATAGGTAGTCGTTTATCTTATATAAGATATTTCAGATCTTGAGTTTTCTATCATGATTTCCTTGAAAGAGGGTTGCTGCTCACAGGGAAGGTATTGAACCAAGGTTTCCAAGTAGTAAAGCAGTCAAGTTTTACGAACGCCATTACGAGTTTGTTGACCGTTATGGAATATCTGAGTCACAGATGACCATGAATATGTTCAAGTTGTCGTAGCCACAATCCCTTGATTGTGACATCACAGAAAGAGACTTATCGTCGGATTTGTACTTGCATGAGCAACACGACAGATGCCATAAGTGGAGCAAAAACTGCTACCCTGCTGGATCATTGAGATAACCCCGGTTTTTGGTGGGGTTCGAGTTGACTAGTCCTTAGTTTTCTATAGAGTGTTTTGTGGAGTTGTTTGTCTTTTCGTCGTAAACTTTTTTTGCCATGGCGTTGTCAGTTTTCTCACACATGAGTGTTTTGAATTTCCCCTCGGTTTCTTCTGCCTCTTTATAATCCATGAAAATGGCAAGTATACAGTCAAACCGGTCCTTACAGTTATCTTCGTATAAACAAACATGGATTCACCTGAGGTATTTATATAACTGCCCTTTACATAACAGGCACTGCCCAATGCGTACATAGTGGGTCAAATTTTCTGCAATAATTTACAAAAATCCGTCTTAATACACGCATGATTTTTGAATAATCTAAGACACCTTTACTTGTTCCATTCCATTGAGATTACAGGTGTTTGTTTTCATCAGCATATTATCTTTAATTTCGACACCACCGAATCATTGCTAGTGGACATATGCGTGTTTAGAAATGAAATAAATATAATATGTGTCTGACTGAGGTAGGCAGTAGTATATTACAAATGCGTTCGTATTGCATCAAATGCCAGATGATGCTAACTGATCTTTGACATCATTGTTTAATTGTTCCGGAAAAAAGGTTAAACCTGAATAATCCTCAAAACGGATACAGTTATAATATAAGGATCTAGAGTTAACTGTTACCATTGATGTCTATAGTATAATATTTCTTGTTAAGTTTGTGTCAGAGTAGTATGAGCATCAAAAAACCAATTCAAAACTAAAGGTTCGATAAGAGTCAAATGGTAATGATCCAAACAGTAACGTTTAATGTCTAAAACAAACTAACCACTAAGTTGTCTTGAAAGTCGTGAATGTTAACAACAATTATCACTGTCCAATTGATTGTATGAGGAAAAACTTATTTGTTGTTAAGGTAGTTAATAAGCTATGTTTTTTATCCAGTCCAAAGTGAAGTGAAATCAATAATCTTTGAATTATTTAAAAATAGCTATACGCCCACTAGGTTACGCAACACCTAGGGGTCATAGCCATTGCAAATATTCATTCCTTTGTTTATATTGTCGCAATAAATAGTCTGTTGTCTTCATTTAAAAACCCGTGGCAAATCAAAACATTTGTTCTACATTTTTCTTGATAGCAATTAAACTCGGTTTACTATTCGAAAGGGCATTGAGTGAATATGTTCTATATTATACTAGTAGACTGGTGCACATTATCATGTATATTGCTTAACATTAGCTATCTAAATTTGTGACCAGGTGACGACTACTCTCGAGAGTGACATTAAATGAAGTTATTTTCATTGTTAACTTTGTCAATGTGAAAACCCATCCCAATTACCAGGCTATAATTTGGTACGACAGACGCGCGTTTTATATACAGCAGGCTCATCAGTGACGATCTAAGCAAAACAGTTGTCGAGTTGAAGAGCCTTGAAAATTGACACAAATGTGCGCAACACTTCCATTAAGAGTCGATACAGAACAAAATCTATAGTATTTCAGAGATTTTTGTCTCATATATGCCATTAGTATTTTGCATCTGAGATCTCTAATAGCAAAGATTTTACAAAACATGACCCTAAAGGAGCTTAAAGCAAAATTTCATAAATACTGTCGTTCATAGATATAAGAAGATGTGGCATGAGTGCCAATGAGACAACTCTCCATCCAAGTCAAAATTTATAAATGTAAACCATTATATTTCAAATGTTTGGTATTGAGAGTTCCTGATGAAGGTAAATCCAGAAAAGCGCTTCGGACGCATGGAATTATTAAACGTGTTGTTTTCAATTTTTTACATCACTGGGTCGATACCTCTGCTGGTGGACTATCAGTCCCCGAGGGTATCATCAGCTCAGTAGTCAGTACTTCGGTACTGACATGATTTAGAAAGAACTTTTCTAAAATTGTCCGTTTATAAATTTTGAAATTATAAAGAAACTAAGGTTTCAACTCCCTCAGGCAAAGTTGACCTTAGATGAATTTGGCTATTTGTTTTAGGTATTTTTGTCATATAGCTCTTCAACTGTTTCGGTACTTATACATCCCTCGGATTTCAAATGTTTGGCATTGAGCGTTCCTGATGAAGGTAAATCCAGAAAAGCGCTTCGGACGCATGGAATTATTAAACGTGTTGTTTTCAATTTTTTATAGGTCAAAGTACGGTCTTCAACACGGAGCCTAGGCTCACACGGAACAGTAAGCTATAAAGGGCCCCAAAAATTACTAGTGTAAAACCATTCAAACGGGAAAACCAACGGTCTAATCTATATAAAAACGAGAAACGAGAAACACTTATGAACCACATCAACAAACGACAACTACTGAACATCAGATTCCTGACTTAGGACAGGTGCAAACAAATGCAGCGGGTTTAAACGTTTTAATGGTACCAAACCTTCACCCTTTTTCTGAAACAATAGTGTAACATCACAACATAGAAAGACACACTATAAAATATCAACTGAAATAGCTTAACTCAATCAAAGGACATATCAACACCATTGAACATACACTGAACAAATAAATTTGACCTATGATACAATGTAAATTCAAAATAAATAAACTAAGGAAGAATAATAAAAGTAACATGTTATATCGGTATGAAATGTTAAACAATTTAAGAAAAACAATATGCTCGAACAAAAATATCAGCCATTTGCAATAACTTTAAACACAGGTAAATAAAATAATTTTGTTGTTAGGTATACGTATACAGTTACAATAGAGAAAGGAAATATTTTAACAAAATAAATAATTTTGATGTTCATAGTACGAAGTGGAAATTTATATTAGTACCAAACACTTATCAAAGCTGGTATATAGACCAGATCAACCAACACATACTTATATAGTCCTGTCTAATGTGTTCTCACTGGTAACTTTCCTTATGATCACTGATAAAGATTCATAAATTTAGCTGAAATATCGGTAATTCCGGAAAATCAACTGGGAAATTAACTTTATAATGTTGATGGACTCTAAAACGTACTTCCCCTTATATAGGCGATGCGCGAGCGAGTCAAATGAAGTATGAAAGTTCATTTAATCAAAGACTACCCCATAATCAACAAAGTTTTATGAGCACAATTATTTCAAATATTTTTAATTACTCGGCGGTTATTGGTGTTTTTGTACACTGTATGATATACACATGTATGCAGATTTCTCAGCTGATAATGCATCTATAGGGGCAGTTTAAGATACAATTATTCCTTCATTCAATGTCTATTTGGATCAATAACACATCAACCACATAAAATAATTCCAATTATACTTTTACGCTTTCAAGATTTACTATTGTCAACGATGGCCTTAACAATATAAGTGTTTTCTACCACCATTGGTGATGTCATTCTTGAGTAGTAACAAGAAATAGGAGAAACAAAGAGGCCAATCAAAATCATGATTTCCAACAGACAACACCAGACTCAATAATAATAACGACGAAGATACTAACAACAATATCAAAATATTACAAAAAAAACACACTGAGCTACGCGAACCCCATCAAAAACCTGGTGTGACCTCATGTGCTCCGAAATGGTAAGTTGTTTTTGCACAATATGTAAAATTGAGAATGGAAATGGGGAATGTGTCAAACAGACAACAACCCGACCAAAGAGCAGAAAACAGCCGAAGGCCACCAATGGGTCTTCAATACAGCGAGAAAATCCCGCACCCGGAGGCGTGCTTCAGCTGGCCCCTAAACAAAAATATGTACTAGTTCAGTGATAATGGACGTCATTCTAAACTCCGAAATATATAAAAGAAACTTAAATTAAAAAATCATACAAGACTAACAAAGGCCAGAGGCTCCTGACTTGGGACAGGCACAAAAATGCGGCGGGTTAAACATGTGACACCACTTTTAAAATATGGTGATACGTCGCATTCGGTAATGTTACAATCGAGTGAAAGAGGACTGAATTGTGGTTACGACAAATGGAATATATCGTTTCTTTCAAGGATATCAGTGTAGGAAATACAACCCTGGAATATTGCATCAACTGGGAGATATATACCCCATATGCAGGCGCTGCTGGGATTGAGGAGAAAAGTATAACAAAAATACCGAGCTCCAATGTAAATTAAAAAAGTGAAAATCCATAAAACTGACAAAATCAAACGCCTTAAATCAACAATATTCACGATGGGAAAGTTGAAATCATAACTAGAAACCTAAAATTGAGAATGGAAACGGAGAATGCGTCAAAGACACAACAACTCGACCAAAGACTAGCATTTACCCAAGTCCTTGGCATTTCATTGGGAACGATATGTCAGAGTAATTACCGATTCAAATATTTATTCTTTTTAATCAAGTAGCAAAATAGCTTCATTTATAACTGCAAAGTGTTAAGGAAACGATTTGTTCTCAAACTATTTTGCAAATCCAGGTAAATGTAATGTCAGTATTACAAATCTAATCTTGAATTAATCCTAATCCTATCTTATTTTTGGGAAATAGTTTTACAAATTCAAATGTGACGTCACTTTGTGTGTTTTTTTAGAATTTCAAATGTGACGTCACTTTGTGCGTTGAGGCTTTGGCTAACTCGGCTGTGTATTTTTATGTGTTGGGTTAAGTTGTTTTATGTAATGTATACGTTTTTATTCTGTAGTTAGTCCCCACTTCGGTTTTATCATGTATATGTATTATATAGTCATTTTATAAAATTTACTGTTTGCAAAATTATAAATTATTCTAAATAATAAGGATGTTCTTGTCCCAGGCAGAAAACCCTGGCCGTGTTAGGCGCAACTTTTTGGAAGTTTTTGTCCTCGATGATCTTCAGCTTTGTACTTGTTTTGGCTTTCAAACTTTTTTCATCTGAGCGTCACTGGTTAGTCTTGTGTGGACGAGACGCACGTCTGGCGTATTAAATTTTAAATTTAGTACCTTTTGTTAGCTATTATTCGTGTGTTTCTTTGTCCTATATGTTCTCCCATTTATTTGTATTGTAGTCCTGTCATGTAATGTTGTCATTTTAATGTTATATTTAACACTGCCATAAAAGCGGGAGTTTTGGCATGCCACAAAACCAGGTTCAACGCACCATTTTTTCTTTAAATTGTCCTGTACCAAGTCAGGAAAATGGCCATTGTTATATTATAGTTAGTTTCTGTGTGTGTTACATTTTAATGTTGTGTTTTTGTTGTGTCGTTGTTCTCCTCTTATGTTTGATGCGTTTCCCTCGGTTTTGGTTTGTGACCCGGATTTGTTTTTATCTCTATCGATTTATGAGTTTCGAACAGCGGTATACTACTGTTGTCTTTATTTGATAAGGGACGTGAATTAGAAACACCAGTCATGTACCAATATGAGTGCTGTTATCAAAAATGGTTTCAACGACTGGAATCGCACGAAAGAAGCACAAACGGTGTGGGACCATGTACGGTGACCGGATAAATATCTCTGGCTAACAACAGTAACAACAGACACGGCTTCCTCTGCCTCATTTTAGACTTATACCTCGAATTTGACATAAGCGGTCATCTCAATACCAGAATCTATGACAAACGAGACGATTTAAATTTTGAAATTATAAATTTCCCCCACCTTAGCAGCAATATACCAACTTCACCTGCATATTGGATAAACATATCCCAACTCAGTCGGTATTCAAGAGCTTGCAGCTGCTACTCAGACTTTATAAAATGTCATCAGTGTCTGATTTTTTTCTAAAAAAGTTCATTGGAAGATACCAAGACCTTGTTGATAAATATTCCGTATCAACTTCACAAATAATACATGATAGTCTTGAAGTATCGATTCTAGGAACTGACGTTGTTTATCATCTTAATTATGTGTTATAGTGTTCTTTTTATGTGTCCTTGTACATATTAAACCTTTACTGTTTAGTCAATTTTTGGTAATATACTTTTGGCGTGGCTCGGTACTTATACATACCGCCATTGTTGTGCTATGATCAATTATGTATTCTTGTCTTTCATTTTTGCTTATGTACTTTGTCTATAGAATGTTTATATGTCATTTTGTTTTTCTTTTTTAAAATATCTATTTGTTTTTAATTGATTAAAATTATATTACAATGTTGACTGCTGTACCCCTATTTTTGACATTTTTACCTGTTATGTCGATTTGTTTTGCTCACACATTGTTGTCAATATAATGGAATTATATGCAACTGTCATACAAGTGAGAGGTGTACTAGCTATAAAACCAGGTTTAATCCACCATTTTTTACACTAGGAAATGCCTGTACCAAGTCAGGTATATGACAGTTGTTTTCCATTCGTTTGATGTGTTTGAGCTTTTGGTTTTGCCATTTTATGGACTTTCCGTTTTGAATTTCCCTTACAGTTTGGTATTTTTGTTATTTTACTTTTGGCTATGCATGCATCAACCACTACACCATTCCAATGTCGCATCTAGTAATTAGTGTCAAAAACTGCAACTCAACAAAACCGTTAATATTTAGATTGACATTATTGGATATGTGTGATCTATTAAAGAAGAGTTATGTCACTGGTAATGAGAAACATTTCACCTGACTGGAGTAGTTTTGGGGTTAGAGTATAACTGGGTTCGCAAAATCTCATAATGATAACAAATTTTAGGTTGTCATAACGACTTTTAAACAAATAGCCTAAGCCTGGTATCTAACATATATATTTAATCAAAAATTGACAATAGGGTAATTGATATGTTCGAGCATAATACTTAAAGAATGTCAATGAAAACAATATTTAAAAAGTTCATATAGGTGGTATTGATATACTTTGATTATAGAATACTAACATCTGTATATTATTTGACTGTCATTTTCTATTTAAATATATTTCGTTACCATAATTATTTGAATGAACTAAACTGTTTTATGTTTTGATAGTAAGAAATGCAGTATTTATATGTGATTAGAGTTAAACAGCGAAATATTTTTAAAATATTAATGTTTGAAATAAACTGTCTCGAAAGAAACTCCGAAGATTGCTTTCAAAAAGATTTACATATCTCTGGATAAATGCCAATAATGCATTAACGACCTACATACAAGTTTCCATAATAATTTATACTGATATTATTGGTATCCTTCTTAGACTAGAGATTTCCTATTGACAGTGGCGGTGACAACTAAGTGCTACTTCATCTATGTCATTAAAGAAAAATATTACATTGTTGTTATGAACATTTAATAAGAAGATTAAAGGAAATGGAATGTGACCGAGGTTGATAGATGAATGATAGAACAGAATAGAGCCATTTTCCAATGTGATGTATTTGTAAGGTTACCGTCAATGTGACAGCAACCAAAAAAAAAGTTAACCGCAGAGGACATTATAAGTCAAATTACAGCATTTAACAGTTAAGAAGCGTCCATTATTATATGTTAACCCTAGAGTAATTATGAATATATTAAGACATAACTAAAGATTTGAACGATGACGTAAAAATATAAGCATTTTACGGGAAAATGCACGAATTTGAAACTGAAAGTCGTAAAAACATGAAAACACAAGCAACTAAGATAAAAATTTGTTCAAATTTCTCGCAATCAGTGGAATAACGATAGATACAATAAATATCAAACAAAAAACAAGTTATTGTTCAATCATATGCGTGTTACAGAAAAAACATTTCACAAAACCAGCACAAATATCATATCTCATACAATAATACTAGTAATAAAAACAAGCTCTCAATATTTTATATGTTGATTATAAAAATAAAAGTAATCCGGTTTTGAAGGCCAGTTTTTACGTTTCTATATTATTCATTTCATAATACCGCATTTGTCAGTAATGACACACATTCTAAACCAATTGTTTGCGATTTCTAGAACTTTCTGAAACCATGCCTTCACAGCTAAATAGTCTTCCCTGCAATTTTAATAAGCTAAAACGTCTTCCCTGCATTACATCTGCAGACTACATTTTCGTTTTTATTCTGCTCATTTTGTTTATCACTTGTTTATAGACCTGCTTAATGTGGTGTTCAAAAATCCTTCCACATTGAAAAAAGATGGGAAGGAGATATTGGGGGACAATCAAAAACTATTGGCGACGAAAGGAATTCAACACCGTGGTTCAAAACATTCAAGACAAACAGACAAATGACTGTCATCAAAATACAAAAAAAAAAAAAAAAAATAAAGAACGAGCAACATGAACCAAAAAAAATCCAAGTGAACGCGGGTGCTCCGGAAAGATGAGCAGTTTTTTGGGCCAGATGTGATATTTTTTGTGTTACTCCTTCAAAATCAATTACTTGGTCATAATAAGGGACTAAGTAAACTATGTAGGATTTAATTATTAAATTGTTCTGAAGGAAATTAGTGTGCTCAATTGCCGTAGTGCCGTGTATTTGCCAAGGTCATAATTATAAACTAACAGATTATAAAATTTTGAGTTTTTCGAAAAACAACTAAGGATTTTCTACCCAAGGAATAGATTACCTTAGCTGTATTTGACAAAACCTTTCGGAATTCTTGGTTCTTAATGCTCTTCAACTTCGTACTTTATTTGGCCTTTTTAACTTGTTTGATTCGAGCGTCACTGATGAGTCTTTTGTGGATGAAATTTGCGTCTGGCGTACAAAGTTTTAATCCTGGTATCTATGATGAGTTTTTTTTACAACCACTGGGTAGATGCCACTGCTGGTGAAGGTTTCTCCCCGAGGCTATCACCAGCTCAATAGTCAGCACTTCTATGTTGACATGAATTATTATTGATATGGTCATAATTATAAGTTAACTGATTATAAAACTTTTCGAAAAAAACTAAGGATTATCTACCCCAGGATTAGATTACCTTTGCTGTATTTGACAAAAGCTTTAGGAGTTTTGTGTCCTCAATGCTCTCTAACTTCGAACTTTATTTGGCCTTTTTAACATTTTTTTATTCGAGTGTCACTTATGAGTCTTTTGCAGATGAAACGCGCGTCTGGCGAACAAAATTTTAATCCTGGAATCTACGATGAGTTTTGTTTGCCAGAAATTACTCCTTCATTATTCGTTTTTTTATGTCCTTTATGAAAACTGTCAGAATGGGATACGATTTTCTTCTGAACCAATAGACATAGATTGCTTTAAACAAGATGTCGATTCGTCACAAGCAATTACACTGAAAACGTCGCAATATTGCAGGATTGATTATATTACTATATCAGCTTTAGTTATTTGGCACAAAAATAGTCATGTGAGACTTTCAATATAAGACATGGACATCCCCAGTGACATAATCTAGAATCATATTACATTTTTCATTTATGTTTTTACTCTTTACTTTCTAATACTCGTCAAATTCGTCATTTTCTTTCAGACAAAGGAATTCTAAACAGAGCTTTAACATTAACTCAGCAGACTATCTATGATGAGAATCTTAAAATTATTACGTAACAAATATCGGTTCTAATTGGTAGCCTTATGATGTGGGAAAGATTCTATTGGCTAGAATGAAATATAGAATTGGGAACATGTCCCGGACAGGAGAATGTATTAAATCTGGACAAATTACGGTATTTCTAATCCGATCCGATACTCGATCAATGAATAATTTTGCCTTTAATGGTTTACCTTGCTTTACAATGTCGCGTCAAATTCATGTTAATAAATAAAAGGAGGGACTAAGATTAACAAGTTTCGTACTGCTCATCTGACTATATATGCATATCTATATATGCATATACACCAATACTAAAAACAAACATTACTGCCAATAATCTCCAAGAATTTTGTCAGATGACATGTATTTCATGTTATAAAATCAAATGATATATCAAAACCGTTACACCAAGACCACATAGTACCCCCGAATTTTGCCTTAGAATTGTTGTGAGAATGATCTGGATATATAGGAGGCATCTAATAACAAGTTAGTAAAATTGACTGTGTAGGAAACCGTGCATGAGGTTATCCATATGCAAATAAGTACTGCATCAAAAATAACTAAGATGGGCTTAGAATACCATACTTATAGAATAAAGCACAAAGAAGAAATATAACACCTTCCCAATACTTAAACATCCACATTTTACTTAAAAGTATGATACAGCGAAGCACTCCAAAGGTTTTAAGAAAGCTGAAACTTGTGTCTCTTACGGTTGAACAGTTTATGACATAAATTGTTGAGAAACGTATACCAGTAATTCTGCGCTTTCTATTGGCCAGTCGAAGTTAATGAAGTACGTGATTAAGTGACAGTAGAGCCAGTAATATATAAACATTTGGTATTTGATGTCTAAGTCTTAATCATTTGTTACTTCTTCACTCAGTTGATAATTATTAAAAGTAATTGCTTTTTAAGCACTATTTTCTACATCTAAATATTCATGGCAGTGAGGATGGTTTTTTTTTTTTTGCTTTAGTCATTTTAGACATTTACTGGAATAGTTTAACTTTGGTTAAAAGCAATCATTACTTGGGTCTTATTCATATACTATTTTCTCTACTACTTACACGATGTGTATGTTCCCTGACCGCATTATTATATTTATAATCAATATGTAGTTTATTGTGTTGTTCATATTCTCGGTCTTGCATTGGTTTAAGATTTTTCTTCCCAAGGCAAAAACTGCATATGCCGTATTTAGCACATCTTTCCGGAATGTCCTTTTTTCATCCTCATTAACATTGTATTTGATATGGCCTTCAAATTATTTTTGATTGGAATGCCACTGATGAGTCTGACGCAGACCAAACGCACGTCTGGCGTACAAAATTAAACCAAATGCACGTCTGGCGTACAACATTAAAATCCTGATATCGTTGATGAGTTTTTACATTGGTCGAATTTTCCCGCGTTCTTTTGTGTTTTTTTCTGTTGCTACGTACCCAAAAAAGGCGGCTATGCCTGATGATGTTTAAAATGACCACATGTTTTGTAGATCTTTTAAAATAAACAATACAGTATGTTTTATATAACATCTCAATACAATTTCAAGCAACTTTTATTATGCCATCATCATAGCTATATTTACCTGTCCAGCAAGTATTCCGCAAATCCCAATGACAAACAAAATATTGAACACAGCTGAACCTACAATGGTCCCTACACCTACATCCCCTTTAGTTATAAAAACACCTGAAAAATATTACAATCATTATGAAAATTTCTTTTCGATCAATCTAATTTAACAGAATATATCTTCATTAAAATTGTCTATACTAAGACAACTTGGTTATCAAAGTTAGTACGTTCGGTTGAATCTGAATTGCTGACTTACACTAAGTCTTGTAAACATAATTAAATTGTTTTTTCTCATCGATATTTAGATTTTGAAAATTATTTGAAATCAGTTTTTTACAAAATTCTAAGATATGGCTATATGAAATGTATTTTAACAGACAAGTCTTTGTGGAAGTAAAAGAAGCAACAGCGAGTTTTTTTTCAACGTCACTATACTTAGAACGTGCAAGCACCTGGCATCTATGCTGTAAATCTGTCGTGAATGTGTGTATGTTTGTTCTCTAGAATGAATACGTTTTCGCTGATTCCAATGCTAGTTTTCAATAATGTTTGCAGTGTTAAACAATTTATCGTTAACCTTTAATTCAAAAATCAAACTTCATATTGGTATTTTAAGAATACATTATCAGTATGCATTAGAACGTATCCGTCAAATGTTGACTCAAATATTGACAGACTGTACGATGTAATAAAGAATTGAGCTTTAGTTAATTTCAATACCAGTTTAATTGAAATGAGAGCTTTTGTGCTTCACATTTTACTTTTTATATTGTGTGGGTTTTTCGTGGCGATATTTTTGGTGAATTGTTCATAAAGATTTTAAAAATTTTGATTTCGAGCATCAATAATGGGGAATAGATTTTCTAATTAGCCATCAGGGACAGCAATATAAATGCGGTATCTTGTCATTATAGTTTAATCTTTTATTATGCTACATATGAAGGAGTACTTACTCATTATCATATAAATACTTAAACCCTCATTCATTTTTAATCTATATGTCTCAAGTCAGAATTCTCGTAAGTGTTTATCTATCTAAGATTGATATGGTGTCAGTAAATTCTGAAAACTGAGCAAAGCGAACCCCATCAAAAACCGGGGGGAGGGGAGGGGATCTCAGATGCTCCGGAAGAAATCCTACTCCACTAGGGGCTCCCGTTGTGTTACTCATGGTAAGTGAAGATTAGGGGATGAATCTCATTCGGTGATGCCGTAATCGAGGAAAGCAGGACGGGAATGTGGTTACGACAATAGGAACAAACCGTACTTGGGACCCTTGGTACAATAGCTTCTATGTAACCGGCAACCCTCTATAAATGAAATCATGATAGGAAATACAAGCTCTAGAATATGGAATATTGATAAGTCTCGGTTATATTTTGAACAGGCAATTTTTGTCAACCAATGAAGACCATATAGCCTCTTAAAATCTAGTTTGATTGAATTGTTTATTCGTAAATCTTTTTGTCATATCTCATTGTACTCTTTGTGTTTCCAAATGATGATGGTGACATTAAATGTGAATTTCAACTTTCAAAATAACATTAGATTTGGTGTAATATCATTCAGAGAGCAGTGTTTGCTAATATCAGATACTCGTAAATGATTGCCTTGCAAATGGCATCGTTTTAAGTTTAGCCTAAAATCCTAATTTTTATAAGAAGCTTTTAAATCGAACTGTGCGAATGAATAATAAGTTAATAAATTGTAAAGTAACTTTAACCTAGTTGTCCACTTGCACAATTTGGATTTCAACCACGTTCATAAATAACCTGTATATTTTTGTAGATAGCACCCGATTGATACGACGCGGATTTTGTCTTTGATTGCATTACAATGATCTAACACCAGCACTTTGGCTTTTTAAAATCTACAAAAATGTTTGAAATAAGAGGTCCATATTTCAATTTACCGAGTACCCAAAAAAAAAAAAAAAAAAACAAATTGTTACTAGTACCAAAATACCAGGAATGAAACGGTACAAATTTGTGATATTACTTACCAATAATAGCGGTAAACAGTTCTGGTGCTGAACTACCAGCAGCCATAAACGTTGCCCCAGCGACATCTTCACTAAAGCCAAGTTTCTACAACGAGACAGAGCATTATTTCAAGTTAATTTTATAAATGTGCTACGGAGTGTAGACAACAACCCAGCAACACAACAAATACGGAAGACGTAAAGTTATTCACAATTAAAGAAAAGTATTGAGTTTATATCGTCATAGTAAGTTTAGAGAAATTCTCAAGAAGATCTATCATCGACACCCAAGTCGCCGATGACAAAACTCTGAGGTATTACTGGAGACAACTACTGACAAGGACCCTGACCTATTGAGGCCCATAAACACATGGCTGTGTTAAGATATTTTTTTTGTACCAAATCTTCTCCATTTTGATTTCAATCAATGGAATAACAAAAGTTACAAAGAAAACGTACAACAGCAAATCTTTCTATAAATTTGTTTTTCTAAATATAAATTCATCTTTTTTCTTTATTTTTGTGATGACCTACCAGACCATTATTTTGTTGCACAAATCGAATGCTAAGGGTTTTTACAATAAATTTTGTAGATTTTTGCTATAAATTTCGTAAATAGGTTATACAAGAGTGCACACGCTGAAATGTCTCGCCTACTATACTAACCATTGATTTTATGTTGATAGTCCTACATATAAAGTTTTACCACAAGTATCATATTAACATTTATGATCCAAGCTAATGAGGTCAAGGTCAGATAAACCAAGCCGGAAATACATGTACACAAAATGTACACCTTTAATACAATCATGCCAAACACAGAATATAGATGACCTATTGCTTATAGTATAAACTACAAACCACACCATGGAAATTCTATAAAAATGAAGTCAAGGTCAGATGAACCCTGCCAGACAGACATGTACACCTTACAATAATTCCTTATACCAAATATAGTTGACCTATTGCTTAAAGTTTAAGAAAAACTGACCAAAACACAAAAACTTAACATAATCAATGAACCAATAAAATGAGGTCAAGGTCAAATAAAACCTGCCAGACTGACATGTATATCGTAAAATATTTCCATACACCAAATATAGTTGACCTACTGCATACAGTAATAGAAGAACAGACCAAAACATAAAAACTTAACATTGAGAAATGAACCGTAAAAATGAGGTCAAGGTCAAATAAAACCTTCCAGACTGACATGTACATCGTAAAATATTTTCACACACCAAATATAGTTGACCTACTGCATACAGTATTAGAAAAAGAGACCAAAACATAAAAACTTAACATTGAGCAATGAACCGTGAAAATGAGGTCAAGGTCAAATAAAACCTGCCAGACTGACATGTACATCGTAAAATATTTCAATACACCTAATATAATTGCCCTTTTGCATACAGTAATAGAAAAACAGACCAAAACATAAAAACTTAACATTGAGCAATGAACCGCAAAAATGAGGTCAAGGTCAAATAAAACCTTCCAGACTGACATGTACATTGTAAAATATTTCCACACACCACCAAATATAGTTGACCTATTTCATACAGTATTAGAAAAAGAGACCGAAATATAAAAACTTAACATTGAGCTATGAATCGTGAAAATGAGGTCAAGGTCAAATAAAACCTGCCAGACTGACATGTTCATCGTAAAATATTCCCATACACCAAATATAGTTGACCTATTGCATACAGTAATAGAAAAATAGACCAAAACACAAAAACTACACTATTACCACTGAACCATGAAAATGAGGTCATGGTCAGATGACATCTACCAGTTGGACATGTACACCTTACAATCATTACATACACCAAATATAGTAGACCTATTGCTTATAGTATCTGAGATATGGACTTGACCACGAAACTTAATCTTGTTCACTGGTCCATGAAATGAAGTCGAGGTCAAGTGAAAACTGTCTGACAGGTATGAGGACCTTGTAAGGTACGCACATACCAAATATAGTTATCCTATTACTCATAATAAGAGAGAAATTAACATTACAAAAAAATCTTAATTTTTTTTGTAGTAGTCACTGAACCATGAAAATGAGGTCAAGGACAATGGACATATGACAAACGGAAACTTCATATCATAAGGCATCTATATACAAAGTATGAAGCATCCAGGTCTTCTACCTTCTGAAATATCAAGCTTTTAAGAAGTTAGTTGACGCCGCCGCCGGATCACTATCCCTATGTCGAGCTTTCTGCGACAAAAGTTGCAGGCTCCACAAAAATAATTGATCCGTATTTAAATGTATACATATTCATAATTCGTGCAGTGTAGGGAAAATAAAAAAATATATATTTGTACTCGCTACGAAACAGGAGATTAGCTCTGCAAGCCTCGCATATCTCTTTGTTTTTAAAGCTCGTCAAATAAATATTATATTTTCCCACATTGTATGGATATTTTATATGCATACGATATGGCGTTTTCAATATCACACACTGTATCAACCCTCTTCCGATAAAATCAGACCTTCGAGCAGATTTCTTGGGTTTATGTTAGTTTCTCGGATTGATATTGGTGTGCTTTTGAAAAGACATATAATATACTCGATTTATTTCAAAATAAGCAATATTTCAAGTATAAATAGGAACAAGTGTATAAATGAATAATATGGTTTAACTTGAATTTCTAATAAGCGTCATTGATAAGTGTATAAGGATGTTGCCACAGTAATAAGTAATTATTTATATGTAACATGTCATTTCATTCCTGTAGGTCTAGACGGTTTATCTAGAACCATAGAATTGTCTATAGCAAGCAATAAAGATCTATTTTCTGTTGAAGGAAGGATTTAATATAATGCAAGTGGTTGATTAATTATACCTTTTACATTTCTAATAAAAGGAAATCGCTAAATAGCAAAATCAAGATAAAATATATAAATATTCTTCTTGATAGCGGCTAGGGAAAGAAAGATTCAAGCCAGCAACTAAACAGAACACGTCTGAAGACTAAAACATAATCTTTCAATCTTCGGAGTCGTCTGTGTTATATTATAGCTCTCTTGCCTGTCATTTTGTAATTTTTTGGGATTATTGTTTTTTTTTTTCACAGTTTTCGATTCCACTACAACATGCCTATTTTTAAATGACAACCGGTATATTTTAAAACCATTTAGATGTTATATAGATAATATCCTGTCAATGACTAATTCAACGTTTTGTGACTAATATATGTTCATCGCATATTTCCTTGAAATAAAGGACAGAAAGTCTGCTTTATATCTTGTCTTCCACATAGAAAATGCCATTTTTTGTCAGTTGAGCACCACAACGCTTGGTTATTGTGAACAACATCTGAATCGGGTGCGAGTATAATATGCAGGTTATGGGAGAATCCAACGATGATATTACTTAATATACCTCATTTATAAATAAAAGAAAATGTATAGTATCCATTTTTTTTTTTTTTTTTTTGTGACAGGCTGACTGACAACTGATATATTTTTAATCTAAAACAACAAAAAGAATACAAATTCATTGATTTTCAAACATAATTACTTTCCTCGCCATTTTGTTTTCGCGTTAACATAATAGCATGTTGAAGATTGTGTGCAATGAACAGAATATGAACTAAAATAATATGGTAATAATATGTTTTCGTTATAAAGTCATTTGAATTTTAGCACGATAAAAGTGTGTGTACTACACTTACATGACTATCGTTCTAATGAAAAGTGTGCGTCGATCAGAAATATCTTTGTTAGACAACTCAAATGGATAGATGAATGCAATAAAAGTATATAGAAGTAACAAAGTAACACGCTATAATCTTGCTCAACTGTAATTATATGATACGGATATCTTGAAAACATCAAGGAATGCACTTTTTTCTTCAAGATGTTTACAGAATTAAGACCAGAATATGTTGAAACTTGATATTTTAAAACGTATACAGCATTGAGTATCATGAGCGAAGCCAGTTTATGGGGATAACATACAATTTAGAAGTTTGCAGATTACCCATCCCGATTCGAAGTTGTGTGTTATTACAAGACATTTGACTCATCCTTGAGGGCTCCCTGCACTTTAAGGTAAGAGTTCAATGGTTTCTTCTAGGTAAGGGTTAAGTTTTAGGCTTTTGGTTAGAGTTAGGGTAGGGTTTAGGATTAGGTTTTGGGTTCTTATTTGTTTGGTATTACTCTATATGATTATCTCTGCAGTAAAAAGAAAGCCAGTTTTCATCGTCCTATATTGACTGAAAAGTAATTTCCAAGCTGTCTAGAGGGGGCGGATCCAGAATTTGAGGCTATGAGGACGTAACCGTAAGAATGTCGCTGAATGGGCTATGCGGAATTATTTTGTACTTATTTTATGTCAAAACATGTCTCTTTCCGTTTTTAGGGGATAGAGCGCACACTCACTGCGCCCCTTGAAACCGCTCTTGGTAAATGTATGGTTCAGTGCTGCAAAATTGATTGTTGAAGAAGACTACTTAATGTTTATAAAGATCAGAAACGGACCCTTAGTTTTTGGGACTGAAAATATTGACCAAATATTTTCTATACTTTCATGAGTTTAAAAACATATGTTACGCAAGTTTCTGGAAAAACCCTCATCTATAATTGGTGATTAAAAACTTGAAAAAAATCAATGTCAAACGTTTGAGAGCACCATAAAAGAAAGTAAACCGGAAAAATGCTACCATTTCTTCTACAATTTTCTTGTATATTACTTGTATACAAAAGTATTTAGTGAACTATATAACATATGTTTTCCATTTAGCATTCATTTAGTGGACTACTACACAAGTCTTACCTTTAGTCACTTAGTCGACTAATAACATAAACGGTACCAATTTGTCTGCACCAGATGCGCATTTCGACAATCAATGTCTCTTCAGTGATGCTCGAGGCCAAAATATTTGAAAATCCAAAGCTTATAAAAAAGATGAAGAGCTATAAACCAAAAAGGACAAAAAGTATAGCCAAAGCCGGACAAGGAATCAGAGCTTTGCATGAGGGAGATACATTCCTTAATTTAAACAAAATTCCAAAATTTTCTAACAGCAAATTTTAATAACACAAAATCCGTATTTTCATGGCCAGTACCGAAGCACTGGCTACTGGGCTGGTGATACCCTCGGGGACTATCAGTCCAGCAGCAGAGGCATCGACCCAGTGGTAGTAATAACATAAACGGTACCAATTTGTCTGCACCAGATGCGCATTTCGACAATCAATGTCTCTTCAGTGATGCTCGAGGCCAAAATATTTGAAAATCCAAAGCTTATAAAAAAGATGAAGAACTATAAACCAAAAAGGACAAAAAGTATAGCCAAAGCCGGACAAGGAATCAGAGCTTTGCATGAGGGAGATACATTATATAATATACGTCATCCCTTTTGTCATTTATTAGACTAATACATATGTCGTCCCTTTAGTCACTTAGAAGACTAATAACATATGTGGTTCTATTAGTCACTTTGTAGACGATTACATATGTCATCCCTTTATTCCCACGCAAGTTTTTCCTTTATTGACTTTGTAGATTAGAACATATGTCTTCCTTTTAGTCAGTTGGTAAACTATTGCGTGTTTTCTTAAGTTACTTTGTTGGCTTATGCACATGTCTTCTCTTTAGTCATACAGTGGACTAACACATATGTCTTCCCTTTAGTCAACTTATAAACGAATACCTAAGTCTTCGCTTTAGTCACTTTGTAGGCTATTTCGTATCTTTTCTATTAAGCGACTTAGTCAAACGTCTTCTCTAGAGTCACTTTGTAGACTAATAACATATGTCTTCCCTTTCATGTGTCTTTAATTGTGGCACTAAGTGGATTAATACATATGTCTTATATTAATCACTTAGTGGACTTATACACATGACTTCCCCTGTTAAAGTAAGGCCAAAATGTGCATCTAGAAATTCTTGCCGTGACAATTAAGAAAATACATGATTTAGGGATTGAAATATGAACAGTTGTAGAGATAGCTCAACATGTTATGCCCTTATCAAAGTCTAAATGATTTTTTTTAGTTTACATCGAAAAAAGTAATTGTAGCTTTACAACAAGTCAATTACAGGTTAATTGATATAAAGTTACTTTTCTTACAATGCATCTTTATTTTGGCTTATTTTTTTTTTATTATGCTTGATTTTTTTATGAATTGGTTATGGTATTTAACCAGAACATTCGGATAAAACATATCCGTTCTTAATGGTTTTAATCTATATTAACGGAATATGTTCTTATTCTACCAGAACATTCTCGTTCCAGATATATATGTGTTAGTTCCTGGACAAATTAAGACACTTACTTGACATATCCTGTCCAATGAAGTTACAAAATAATCATCGCAGACGACAGCTAAGGCAGCGAACATATAGATAACAACCATCACATGTACAATTAAGGCGCCATGTTCTCTCTGTGTATTAGTAAAGGCATCTGGTGGAAACTCATGAAATGCTGTAATAAAATTCCACAATATAGTTTTCAGTAACATAGTACAAAATGTGTGCAGTAGATGATAGATGAAAGACAGGCATGTAGTTACTTTTATCGACAATTTCTATTCCGAATGAACAAATATATTTATGTAGTGATTTTCTTTCTTTCTTTGGAGTTGAAATAAAGCAGATAGCTCAATAGTTTGCACTTTAAATGCAAAGAAGAGTTTTATAGATGAAGTTGTAATAGAACAACAAAGGATATGGGTATCCATCTATGACAGAAAATCAGTACATGCGCAGCAAAAGACAAACAGAAAGCAAAGGAACAGCGCTTTAATTGCAGTTCTTCATCTCAGAGTCACTTTAGTTGCTTTGTTTGCAGGAACAGGTATGCTGCTTTTCTTATTTTATTTATTTATAGATATCAAACATTTAGTCGAACTGCAAAATTGTTTTTTTTTATCTTAATAATCTGAATACACTATCAAATCTACAAAGTATAAAAATATACTATATCATATTTATGTCAATACTAAAAGGTGGTAATGTTATCGGATTTTTACATCACATGTCCCGTTTTAGCTTTTATACCGCCACATTGGGCATGAAGTGAGTGATTTGTATTATTGCAGCATCAGCTGAATCAGCCTTTATGAATAAGCCATTTACAAATTAACTCAAGAGATGGGAACATTAATGCGATAGGATTCAAAGCTAATTTACTTACAGTTCACAGATGCATCGACTTAGATAATAGTCATAGCTATAAACTGACACATTTATTCAATACGATATTATCTTTTTTTAATATTTAGCATCCAAACAATAGAGAGAGAAAATTAAAACCGTTTTAAGCCAACAACATTTTAATCGGTTTTAAAACTTTGAATTTCTTTAACGGCAGTTCATCTATTTTTTAATGCGATATTATTTTTTTAACATTTTGCATCCAAATAATATTTTTTTTCAGAATCCATTGGTTAACGATAAAGTATGTTGTTTCACAGTTACTTTGAAGCACGGTTTCATTGCTGATAAAATAGATGTAAGAAACTTTGAAAGATGTTTCTTGAAATTTTTGACATACCAATCAATATAATGTTGTTTGTAAGAACACTTGTGCAATTTTGATGCACATTCAATTAAAGGTAGATTTGGTTATTCATCTCTGGTTTAAAATCCAAGGAATAAAAAAAAAACAAGACCTATGATTCTACTGGTTTTCCTCCTCCGCACTTGCCTTGATGGTCTTTATTAGGTTGAACTATAGCCAATTCTGATATCAAACGTTCAAAGTATATAAAGTTCATATTATTGGAAAAAATGTATCAACAGAAATATCGAACTCCAAGGTAAATTCAAAAAGGAGAAAGCCCATAAAACCTGACTTAACCAAAACGTTCGACAACATCAGCCTATAACAGAACGACTGGAAAACAAAACAATGTACAAGACTTGATTTGCACACAAAAAAAATGATTTTATTTTTAGCTTTGCCGGCAGGGGGAATCACAAATTACTGGAGTCACAATTTAGGTCAGACTTTTTGGATCTTTGAAGATTAACGTTACACGAATGTTCTTAGACCCGTTGTCTTTTTAAAACCATAACATATATCAACAACATGACAGTTACCACAATTTTGTCCTCTTTTCATCGAAAGTGACCTACCAAATAAGACTTATATAATATAAAAATAAGAAGATGGGTATGATTTCCAATGAGACAACTCTCCACAAGAGACCAAATGTAGGTCACCGGACGGCCTTCAACAATGAGCAAAACCCATACCGCATAGTCAGCTATAAACGGCCCCGAAATGACAAATGTAAAACAATTCAAACTAGAAACTAACGGCCTAATTTATGTACAAAATAAGGGACCAGTGTTGTACTTATATGTGCAAAATGACGGGTTCAACAGCTGGTGAAGGATCTGCTAACCGTTCTGGAGCTAATGCGATCACCCCCGGATTTACACCATGTACAGAATAATTTTAAAGTTATGTTTTTAAATTAGTTATTGAAGTTACGTTCAAGGTATTTCGACCAAATAGCTTAAACCTTTCAAAGAGAGGTTAATTGAAAAAGTTTATGTCACCATTTATTCCGTCAACAGCCGGATTATATATGAATAAAAAAATTACAAATATGCAATCAGGCAGTCAAGACTTTGAAGTCGTCAAGTTGAGACTCGAAAATATAATCATCAGAACAAACTGGGAAGAATGAGTTTTGCTCTGATTATTATTTTACATTTTAAACGCAGGTTTAAATTCTTGACCCATTTCTACTTTCTACCCCAGGATTAGATTACCTTAGCTGTATTTGGTAAAACATTTCGGAATTTTGTGTCTTCATTGCTCTTCAATTTGCTTTAGATCAATCGGCCAATATATATGAATTTAAAAGAAATGTGTAGAATCAATGGGCCAGTAATGGAAATATTCATAATAAGAATACAATATTTAAAACTAAAGAACTTCATTTGCGGAAAATAAAAGCATGTCGAATGTCTATTCTACTCAGCCCTCAGTTGAAAGCTCTCTTATCAGGGTTTATCATTCAGTGTGTTCATACATCATTATCATCTTTTGGGATATCTGTTTTTTATTTTTTATTGCTGGGTCCATTATTTTAAACATTCATTTAACGATAGAAACTGGATAAGGCATTTCTTCTGTGAATTCTTAAACACGCATTCTACTTTACATGATATTTTATATTTACAAATAAAAGAAAATGTCCTTACCTGGCTCCGTACATATTGGTGCTTGCTTCAGAATTGTTATATTAGGCATTGTGCTGTCGTTTGTAATATTGTTTAATACATAGATGATAGTACTTTCCAAGGGTCTTATTGTTGTTTCTATGGACATTATGGTAGATGTTCTCTTGTGTTCTGAAAATTTAGTTTGATAGCTGTCTCCAGTTGAATTTTCCATGTTTGCTACACTGAAAAACACATGAAATGATTCACATTCAATAACAAATATCTGCTGTTTGTGTCAAGAATGATATTGATGTGTATCCATTGATGAGGATTAGGTTTGTACAAAAAATAAATTTCATCCTACTGATGTCAGGTTAATGCTTATTTTTCACGCACTATAAAATTATATGAAACAAAGCCTACACTTTGTTAAGCCAATTGCATTAAATATTTCCCTTGAAATAGATATGACTCTTCTATTTTCATCAAGGTTTCATTAGTAATTATGGTTTTGTAGAAAAGTAGCAAAAATCAATACTGGAAAAATTAACGGAATTATCCTCACTAGCAGGCTTGTCCGGTTGTGTATAATTTATATATTATTCCAACTCAGCTGTGTCTGAGCAACAAGCTGATCATGCCGAACGAACAGCATATAACTTTTGCCAAGCTTTCAAAACATGAAACTAACTGAAAGAGAACGTAAAATGAAAAAAAAAAACACTGAACTGTTGTCCTCTGCTTGACATTGTATATGAAATAGAATCCATCTAAAGGAACAAATATTATCCAATAAAAATCAAATATCAGTCTTAAATCTTTATTAACTTAACCAAATTTTAAAATCTGTCTAATTACTGGAGGACATGAAAGTGATACTCGCGTCCCCTGATATAAGATACGAAAACAATCCATTTGCATTTTTCTTCCTGTTAGATAGTCATTAAAATAAATGGAGGTGCCTGCCCCTCAAGAAAAAGTTGAATACTTTATACATATTTTTATTCTGGTATAGCAATAAAATACATGTTTGGTTAAATGAAACATCCCAATACATTTTCATTGAAATGTCCATACAGCACCAAGTTCTATGCGCATTTCATTTCCAAAACAGAAATATTTAATGATTATTTTTAGGCTTTTGAACCCATGGATTCCTAATGAATGAGTTTTTATGACGATTAACAGAAAAAAAATCTTTTATGTGTTTCAAATACAATTCGCTAAAAGTGATTATTAAAACCTGTTTTTTCTCATTTACCATTAAATATAATTACTTCCAATTCACTGAGGACCATATTTTTAATCTGTTTTCCTCTCAAAATTAGCAACAATTTTGATTTGCCTGTTTCCAGTTAATTCTACAGAATAATTACGTTTCAAATGTAAAAAGTTGTGACAAGCCCTCGCATGTTTATAAGATTTTGTTTCCCGAAGACATTATAGAATATTCAAATTTCTGAAAGTTTTAACCATCTTTTTCTAGTGAATCTGTATTCACCCATAATTAAGTCTCAGTTGTTCAATAACTGAATTTAAATCCGTGATTGTTTCACTTTATCACTTATTAGTGTGTTTTCAAAACACTTTTGTATCGTATCCCAAACAAATACAACTGTAGGATTTTCTGTTTCGATCAAGGATTTGTAATCAATTGTTTAATACATTAATCCCATATATCCCCGTTTAAGTATATAGTCTTTGCCAAGAGAAGGGAGCATAATCTTGTTTTATGAAGACTTTATAATTACGCTATTTCAAGCAAAATGTACTAAAAAGTTGTTTTGCTTCTCAAGAGCGTGGCTTTCTGAAGAGAGCGTACATATTCTACATTCTGTCAGTGTTAAATATTAAGATTAGCTGTTATCCTCATTACAAAGGTTTCCGGTAGTCATCTTGGGTTGATCGTTATTCATAATGTAAGTGTGACATAAATCACTTTATACTGGAAAAGTTACTATGTTTGTTAGTATGCTATACAAGTTAGTCTGTGAGTAATTGTTTGAAATGGATTTTTTTATTAGATTCAGAATTATTTGTATTTTTTGCGATGATATTAAAATATAGTTCGGCGATAATTTCAAGAATATAAACTCAAATTTTCAATGTAACGATTTACTACATTTTTGCAGAACTCTTCTACTACATTTCAATGTTACCATCTACTACATAAACATATTTTGTGACATCGAATTCAATATTTATCATCACCTCACTAATAATCAAAAACTAAATGTTCAAAAAAAGACACGATGAGACATAACATATAATTGTGAATTATTTTTGAAATGATTTGAAAATCCGATAAAAAATTAACTAGAAATACATTGTCCTAACATTTCTTAGTGTATCACGTTATTATGGTGATTTTGATACTCAAGTTAATTTAACTCATTGTCAACTAACCACACTGGCCAATACGGTAGGTGTTCCAAGCAGAGCAGTGAGTATGTACTCCCGATATCACTTTCGGTTTTAATGGGAATTCGTAGTGCCAAATCGCTAGTTTTAAATGTCGCTGTACGTATACTAAGTTATTCTCGATTTTCTGTTTTTTTATGTGTTTTGTTTACGTATTGATTGATTCCGCTTATAAGATATTTATAAGCCTGGTATCTTTTATGAGTTTTTTTTTAAGATAAGTTTTCTGTATAATTAGAGTTATAAAATAAAGAAGGCACTCAAAGCTGTAAAGGATAAAAGATGATATACACGGCTCGTTTACCTAGTTTCATTTCCTAAAATTTCTAAAAAAAACTATATTCAATTAAGTTCACTGAAAACACTGTCGCAAAGTATATCTTGTCGTTTGATAGATAAGTATTTTATGTAGAAAATAATCGTAAACTATTTTTGATATTTCAGTAAATAAGTTTAAACATATTTTATTTTCCAAAAACCTCACAAAAAGGATTAGACACAAGTTAGTCCAACTTAGATCGTCTTCTTCTAAGATACAATGTTAGACAATAGATATTTATAGCATGCAAATATCAAATTTATCATTGCACAATACATAATCAAACATCTGTAATTTAAACTGACATATTAAGAAACAGTATAGAAAAGGAAAGATAGGAAGAAGGAAAAAAATATGCATGTGTGTGTGTGTGTGTGTGTTTAGATCACTACATTAAGTTTATACACATGATTAAACAAGGAACCTATTTTTGGTCATTTTATATCCAAGATGGATCTGATGCAATATTTATTTGAAAAACAGAAACGTTTTATTACTACCGTAGAACTTTTTTTTAATTTATTTTTAATTTTTGATAAAGTTTCTGTTTTTCGCACGGATATGTCCAATCTATTCCATTGCCGAATAGTTGACGGGATAAACGAGTCAATACTTATGGAAAGTCTACAAAAAGGTAACATAATATCATCACCATTTCTTAAAGAATATGTAGTTGTACTTTGTATCGATGGCGGAATCAGTTCACAAAGATAATTTGGGGCTTTTCCGTTATACGCGATGTAAAGCATTTGCAGTTTCTTCTTCTGCGACGGTCTTGAAGAGATTCCATCCAATTTCTTTATAAATATTATTTTTATTTGTAAAAATTGGTAAGCCGGTAATAATTCTTGCAGCTTAAGTTGCATTTTTTCTAGTTTGTTAGTATTGCAAATTCCACAGTTATCCCAAACTTCACTGGCATATTCAAAAATCGGTCGTATATATACTAAGTATAATTTTTCTAAATTTGACCTGCTAAGTCTGTACTATAGGCTTATTGAAATTAATTGATAGATTCTCATCCCCGCCCGCCCTTCTGAAATCGTCCCGCCCCGATTTTTTTTAATTTCAAAAATTTACGATTTCCGGATTTTGTTCATTTCCGTTACCGATAGCAGCCGATAATGTCGTTTCGTTCAAAACTTTCTGTGTAGCAAATTTCGGTTTTCGTATTTCTTCGAGTAATTTAACCTAAATGATTAAGTCGAAATATTCTGCTGCTCTATGATGACGACATTATCTTCCGAGAATAGAGATTGCTTACGAGAAGGGCATGAACTATTCAGGTTACGAGTAACACACAGGCGGTTTCCTAGAACACGAATCGCGGTATGTCACAAATAACTAGTTTTCAGTGATTAGAAAACCGTGGATTTTGTTATTTTTACGATGACTTTGTGTCAGGAAATTTGGACTTAATGATATCCAAAGCGCAATAATCGTGGAACACATTGCTACAAAAAAAAAAACATGACTGGAATAAAGAAATCGACACAAGCACGAACTTGTGCGATCTATGACCATATATTGAGTACAAAAAGTCTGCCAACGTACAGAATGTATTATAGCAAGCCCTTAGATTTAACCCCAAGGCTGTCGATTTTTGTGGAATAACAGTAAACACCCTCAGTCCCAAACCCCTCAATAGAGTTATTAAACAACTTCTTTTTGGTTAAGTTCATGTTTTACATTGTATTTTTGCACGGCTGCATAAGAATCTTAAAAGCATAAACCCTAGTATTTTCAACACAGTTTAAGTTTTCATTTCACTCTGTACTCATAATACTTGTAATGGGCGCTACAAAACACAGCTTAGAAAGTAAAATAAATTTGATGTAGGTAGTCTAAAAGAGAGCATTTCTCCATCTTTTTGCTATTTACTAACAATAGGTTTCTAAAGCGGCAATTACATGTAGAACAGTGGTTGCCAATCAGAAATATTTATCAAGAATTTGAAAAATTATGTAGAATTCCTTATATATACATAATATAAGCTTAATATTACCCTTGCATATGAACAATATGATTGAAACCAGCCCCCACTATCTACAAAGGCAAATGGATAGTGGGGCTGGTTTTAATCAGAAAGGCATATGAAGAACACGTCACAAAAGGTTTTTGGAGGAAATAAAATTGAAAAATAAAATCCTCCCACCCACCCCATTTTTTCAAAAATTTGGATGAAAATCTACTAATTAATTTTAGTTGGTCTTTTTAACTTTTTTGGATTCGAGCGTCACTGATGAGTCTTTTGTAGATGAAACCCGCGTCTGGCGTAAATACAAAATTTAATCCTGGTATCTATGATGAGTTTATTTAGCTTACGTAATGTATTTATGTATTTTGATACACTAAGTACAATGTTATCGATGTGCTTATTCCATTTTGCATCGTTACTTAGTGTAACTCCAAGGTGTTTGGGGGTAATCGGTGAATGGAATATCTTGCCCATTAAATGTAAAATTCATATTTGGTCCTTCGATATTCGAGAAAAGCATAATTTCAGTTTTATCTGGATTGAATGATGAGCCATCTTTTTGACCATTCATCTACGATTTTCAGGTCATGATCGATTGCAGTTTGTATTTGCAATAAATATAATCAGGTTACGACAATGAAGCATTTGGGAGTTACTGAGTATTGCTTGTTAACTTTATTAACATTGCATCATATATTCTAAAATTAAATTCAGTCATAACTATTCTTCTCTGGAAACGAACAAATAATAAAATCGATTAAATAAACTTTGTCATTTGGAAAAATTTACTCTGTTATGAGAAGAGCTAATCTCCAACAAGGTTAGCCAATTCAACATATAAAAATCCCGTCAACTAAGTATTTGTGTAAATCAAATTGTCCGCTAGACTGTCACATTTCCATTTCAATTGTTTACTTTTTCTTCCAGATGATTATCAGTAAGTTAAACAAAAGGAAGATAATGTGCAGTCCCTATTTACTGTTCTCCTTTTCTTATAAATTTTTACGTTTCTCTCTAGAGCAAACTAATTAAAATATACTCATTATGATGAAAATGCTGCCCCTCACATTCCAAATCGTCATTAAGGGACTTATCATTTTTTATGTGGGAAGGGGGGCTGGTCAAAATGCAGGGGGGATCAAGTTTTTTTCTGTATGTGGACAAGGGGTTCAAATTTTTAATAAATTCAGTGGGGGGATCAATATTTTTTGCACTTGGAAATAAGTAGTTCACATACTTCAAGAGACAAAATGTCAAGAAGAACATTACAACAGTCAAATCGAAATATATTTTTAACACTATTCATATACAATTAAGTAAGACATCACAAGACTTTGGTGATGTAGGAAGCTGCCATTTTGTGTCATTTTGTCCTATATAAAATGCATAGGTGCTTCATAATCCGAATAATTCAGTTGTTATATTTCACTCACGTCGATCACTAAATTAACAAGCATTATTGCCAATGTATCTTTTTGTTTTCATTACAAGAGCCCTTTGGGTCCATTTATACCTCGATTCACTCCCTCAAAATTTGTACTTTTTAGGCTAATAAATCAAAAATTTTGAAGCTACTATCACACATTAATGAATGAAATGTGACAATAAATGAGTAATTGAATTGTTCAAGCTGAAAGCATGAACTATCCATATAAAAGTTTAGCGACTCAATGGAGTTTTCAATAAGGCCATACGTAAAACTTAAGTTTAAGCAGCGTTCAAGAGAGGGACATATAAATAATGTGTTGTTACTGTTTCAAAAAGTTTACTTTTTAATGTATATTTTTTACAGAGTTACTCAGAATCAAGTTTTCTTTAAAAGCCCAATATAGGAAATTAGAAAAAAAAGTCAGAAAAAGCTACTCAAAGCACTGGCTTGCTCTACCTACTAATATTCATCGAAGAGGCCTCATGGAAGAGCCCTATTTCAAGGTAATTTTCCCTCAAATAAGTTTTGGGACTCAATCCACTGAGAATATTTCATTTTCAATATTTCCTTGAAATAACGTAAGTGATTTGCATGTTAAAATTTTGGCATGTTTAATAGAGGGGATCACATTTTTAAATGTTATTACAGGGGTCAAATAAATATAGTGAAATATTATGGGGGGGTCAAGAAATTTTGTATGTATGATTTCTGACCAGCCCCCCCCCCATCCCCTTCCCAGGTAAAAATGATAAGTCTCTAAACAAATACATATTTTGATACCACAGATTTACTGATACATTTATTCAACTTTTCATAGCAGAAAAGATGATATCAATCAATGTATATTGGTTAATTGTTTGTAAACGTGCAGTGGGAAATATTTTTGGACGAAATTATAAAATCTTCAATATTTGAAGTAAATAGTGGAATATATGAAGATAACTCGAAATTATTTCGTTTTGAATCAGACCATATTAAAACGGATTGTTTATGATATATAAATTTTTGACTCTGACATCTATGCCAAACATGAGATTGTGTTAATTTGATATTTTTATTAGATCTCCTTTATCAAAAGGCCGTTAAAACCATTGGAAAAAATCTATCAAATACATCCTATCTTACCCTTGATAGTCAAGTTTTTATTTTCAACGAGTGGTTTTTTGATGGTTCTTGTTTTTTCTTGTTCAATATTTTATTTGAAATAGCACAACCACAGAGGCGTGATCAAATAACATAACACAAATAAACTGTACATAACATAACATGTTAGTCAGTTACACATAGTTTAATCTGTCATGCTATTAACGTATGACTCAAAATATTGTCTATATACTTATAGAAAAATTAAGTAGCCTAGATATATTTTGTCTGTAAAAAGTGCAGATTTTGCGAAACAGCATGGCAGCTCCATAATTTAATAGCTCCATTTATATACCTACAATTGATTTCAGTTTATTTTCACAATTAGAGGTAGTCATTTTGTTGATGATTTCGTTTGAAATAATCGTATCTATTGAGTTTGATTTAATTAAGGGTATAAGGGCATTTGATCAAATCACTTTTGACGGTTGATATTCATGTTCAAGGTTGAACCACAGAATCGTTTCCAACACAACAACAAAATAAATATGAGTGATTTCTTTATTTAAGTTTATTTTTTTTTTCATTATTAATTTATTATATTTATACTGTCTATCAAAATAAGCTTCAATAAAAATAAACCTCTGGTTTGTACGCTGTCTGTCAAAAGCTGCTTACAGACACGTGCAGTTAAGACGGAATATACTAATCAATCAAATTATAAACAGTATGTTTTATCATATATCTCCTCAACTTTCTTGATGCGATCATGACAACCTAGGATAACCATATATTCCTGAACTTCCGCCTGTTACTGCCTCTTGATATCGTGAAATTACTTAATTAACTTGCCAATGTTTCCACAAAATCACCAATGACCATATAAAATATTGCAATCAATATAATAAACACGGTCTAAAGTCCAATCAAGTGTAAGATTATACAGCCATAAAACTCCTTGGAGTAAACAAAGTCACTTGTAATCAAATACGAGGAAAAATCATTTATATTTATTGTACAAACCAATTTCTTATAATAAATTGTCAACTCAGGCATTCACATTTAATAGCTTTTTTTTTAAGCTTACATTAAAGAGCTCGGAAACACGTTTTCTATTTTGAAATCATTTGAAAACCAATTTTGAAGTGTGTCAAAGAAAGCTGACGAGACATTCACGGAAAGTTTTCTCCTGTTTTAAATAGCAAATAACAAAAAATGGCATTAAGTTTCCCCATCGTTGAGAGAAAACGAAATTGTATGTAAAGAAATCAGTAACAATTACTTCAATTTATAAAACAACTTGTCTGATTTCAAATCAATAGGGAAGAGAGTACATAACACGAAATTAAAACTGACGAAAATCAATTGTATTGTATTTTTTACACATATGTTAACTATACATCAGACTTTCGTTTTATTAGCAATAGATTATCAGCCTTATTTCAAACTTCTGGCCTTGAAGATAACTTTTGACTTTAGTATGATTAATTCTTAAAAGTTTTTCTTGATAAAATATAATTTATAACGTATTTATTCGTCTTTGACGCTTCAGATTTTATCTACGATAATTACTGATGGAGAATAACCCAGGAAAAACATGTAAAAAACAACAATTGTGAAAGACTGTCTTTGGGGTATATTTAAAGCCCAACACCATTAAATTAAACGTTCAGTTAACAACACTCAAGACAAATTATGAAACTATTTACGGAGTGAGACCAGGTGTTTCATTTACTTCAAACAAGTAAACAATATGATACCGTAATATTTATTTAATGTAATTTTGCACCATCATTAGTAAACAAAAAAGCCTTTTCTAAAAAACAAAAACAAAAATACAATATCGTCATTCGAATATTTATTTCAAAATGTATTTTGGGAAGGAAGAGCAATATTCTTCTTACATCCTTCATCTTTTTTCTCACTCTTTCTATTTTCAATGTATTCATGTTTTGGCCTTTAGCGAACTGAAAGTTTCAAGAGTATCAAATTAAGTATTTAAGGTAGATGGGGGGGTCTAAAAAAAAATCCATAGAATTTTTTAATAATTTGTCAAAATGTAGTTTATATTATGCTTTTTTCAAAAATATAATAAAATGAATGGGTCACCGGGCTTTTTCACGCTACAGGTTGTGCAAAATTGTCAGATTTTGCATAGATAATGCATGGAAAACCCAATTATGTGAGATAAAAAGAAAACTATACCATAGAATTTTAAGATAGAATATGAGAAGATAGCTCTAATAATATGCTTTCAGATAAGAAAAACAAAAAATTGGGTCACCGGACTTGTGTTCTCGCTACATTATAAAAAAAGGTAGATTCACAACAATTCTATTATAAAAGTTACTTTATCTGAGTTATCTCCATTTGTGTGGCAAAGTTGAAACAAAATGAATCAAACAAAAATATTATTTTTTTTTTTTTTTTTTTTTTTTTATAAAATACAGTCGTAAAATATGATAAAACACATCATTTTCTATATTAATATGAAAAGTCTTACACATGAATCACATACTACTCTCAAAATTTGCACATTTCAATAAAGACCGATTGTTATCTGCTTTTTCAAAATCCAAGATGGAGGAAGACACCCCAGCTACCTTAAGGTTCATCTACAATAAAACAGAAACACCCGTCTGTAATATTCTTTTCCATTTCAGGATAAGGCTGTAACGAACACGCAATTTATGATGGCGTCAGAAGCACTTGTATGAAGTGAAAGAATTCGGTTGATTCCATGAAAAGTTTATGATGGTTCCTGTCCATTTTTTTCCTCGAAACTGGACTGTTTTCGCCATCAACATATTTTAAGACGCCACAATAAATAACAGTCAAAGAATATGCTTGTATATGTGAAAGGAGAAGTTGGTCGTACCTATCAACATATATAATCAAAATACATCTGGAGGTCAACATATCGGATAATCTTAAACAATAGACACGTGTCTATCCAATATGCCTAGCTCTAAATTTCCCCGGTCTAAAAAGTAAAAATTTTCAAAATTATTAGAGAATATGGAAGATCTTATGATAATGATACGATTCTCAAAATGACACAAAACAGTAATACATGAATTAAACTAGTTTTTAGAGATATCAACCATCCCCCTTTAATCTTGATCAGGTGGATTAACAAAAGCTACATAAAAGAACACACGATACAAAAATCAATACCTCCTTGAAACATTAGAAAATTGAATAAAATTGATAAAAAGTATCATTTATCTTAATTATCCGTAATGTTAAAAAAATTAAGATAATCAGAAAGTGCTTTTTGAATTTAGTTTAAGGAACCCGACTCCCCAAGTTTAAGAGTAGTGTATTTTAAACCTCTAGTATAAATGAGCTAATGTTCAATTATTTTTTCCTCGTCAAATTAGATTTAAGTATCTAGATTTGAGCGTTACTGATGAAAGTAAATCCAGAAAAGTACTTCGCACACAAGTAATTTACAAAGAGCTGTTTTTATTCACTAACACTGGTTCTATACCACTTCTGATGGACTGTTAGACCCCATTTACACTTGTACGAAACTGAACCGATCTCGCGCGGACACTTACACACTGCAAAATCATTGAGAAAATAGTTGGATCATTGGAATTTCGTATGCAGTCATTAATTAACATTTTGGTTCACACGTCACTAGTCATTACACAAAGAAATGTGAGAAGACTATCACATAAAAATGAACGGTCAATGCGTGTGAAGATGAGAATTTGCAACCAAGAAATAGAATTTATCGATTCAGATGAAAACTCCAAAAAAGTCGGAATCTATGTTAACTTTTCTTATCCCACCCATCGTTTTTAAACACGTGTGTTTTTGCCGCCGAACATGCGCAGATTTATTTTCATATTTAAATATAACATTCACTTGTAGAAAGATCGATCGCGATCGATCTAAGCGTATACACTTGAAGAAAGATCGATTCAAATAAGATCGATCTTTTTAAAACCACCTCTGGAGGTGGATTTTTTAAGTCCGATTGAAGATCAATCTTTCCCGTTTACATTAGACTAAAGATCGACCTTTTTTACAAGTGTAAACGGGGTCTTAGTCGCCGAGGGAATCATCAGCTTAGTAGTCAATGCTTCGATACTTACATGATTTATAACATATTTTTCAAAAATTTCTATTGGTAAATTTAGAAATTATTGCGAAATAATACTCCAACTCTCTCAGGCAAAGGTAATCTTAGATGCATTTGACTATATTTTATGTTCCTTTATGTCATATGGCTCCTTACTTTTTACTTGTCATACATCCATTATAGCTTTCACATGTTAAGAAAAAAAAATATAACAAAAATATCGAACTCCATGGCATATTCAAAAAGATGAAATCCATAAAATGTGACAGAATCAAACGCTATCAATCAACGAAACAAGGGGAAAAATAACTGCTATATTCCTGACTTGGTACTCGCATTTTCCGAAGAGGATAGTGGGTAAAATCTGGTTTTATAGCTAGCTAAGCCTCCCACTTGTATGACAGTTGTCCATAATTCCGTTGTATTGACAAAATAAGTTGAGCACCCCAAACAGACAATAGAGTAATGTGACAATAGTTTGTAAACACACATCACAGACATACAACAAATGACTAACAAATCTAAACAAACATACAAATTAAATTAACAAAGATACAAAATGGATAATCAAGTTCATAAGTCGAAAGATAAAATGGATAATCAAACTCATAAGTCGAAAATAAACTGACAACGCCATGGCAAAAAAGAAAAAGGCAACAAGACAAACAACAGTACACAATAGTAAATGACGTAAAAAAACAGTTTTTGTCGTTGATAGTACATACCGTATAAAGTATACACTTTCTCAATAAAGTAAAAATTAAGTAAATATGAATACGAGAGTAAACAAAATAAAAACAACACTCCTAGGTGTCCGAATCGCACCTCAGGACCAACCTGCACTAAAATTAAAAAGTCAAAAACCCGATGGCGGGATGCATAAATACCGAGTCACGTCAAAAGTCATACAATCGAAAGAAACATAATTGCACGAAGACAAATAACGTAGAAAATTAGGTAGAATTAAAACTTAAACACCTATATAATCTATAATTTGCGACCATCATGTATTATTTTTGAAGTATACACTGAATATTTATCTATTAGGTCTTGGTACTTTTCGATGAACTTTTTTTGAGAAAAAAGGACGAGACGTTCTTTGACAAAAAATGGCTCATTAGATTTTTTTTGCTCGGACACCGATGACGTTTTACAAAGCCTGAGTAGAATGCAAGCTCATGAATATCGTATGAATTGAGAAATATAAATATATACTCCATACGTGGGTGAAGTTGGTACAAGGCTGCTAAGGTGAGGAAAATTTATAATTTCAAAATTGAAATCGTCTCGTTTGTCATAGATTCTGGTACTGAGATGACCGCTGTTGTCAAATTCGACGTAGATGTCTAGAAATGATGCAGAGGAAGCTGTATCTGTGGTTTGTTTAATCTCTAGTTTAGGAGGATATATTAATTGGACCCAATCATCTAGTTTTGAGCGTTCCTGATGCAGGTGAATCCGGCAAATCACATTCGGACACAGATCATTAATTCATAAAGGGTTGTTTCATTCAACAGCGCTGAATCGATACCGCTGTGGATTGATTTTTAGTCACCGAAGGTTTCAGCAGCTCATTAGTCAGTGTTTTGGTACTTACATGAATATTAAGATTTTGTTAAATCCCAAGTCGATCATTTGAAAAATGATTTAAAATAAAGAAATCCGAGGTTCCAACTACCTCAGAAACAGTTTACCATAGAAGAATTTAGTATTCTTTTCAGGTTCCTTTTGATCCTAACGTGTTTAAGCGTTCGTGATGAAGATAAATCCAGAAAAGCTCTTCGGACATACCAAATGTAAAGTATTGTTTTCATTTCTATATTTGCTGTGATTGAAGAAAAACTAGATAAAAACAATATTTCAAAAAGTGCATGGTTGACAACATTGAAATAGCATATGTGCTGTAGACACATATATAAGATGAACAGTAACTCAGTAATGTCCTTCAATATGGTGTCGCTGTTTAAAGATCATCTTATCTTATGTTTACATATATGACGCACAGCGGACAAAATCAAAGCGCTTACTGGATGGCAAAATGATTAACTTGGTGATAGCAGCGTTTGTCGGGATTTTACGTATGTGATTGTTTAAATCTCATTTAATAATGATAATAATAAAAGTTAATTCCCATGTGAGTTTGTTTTCCGTTTAATGATATCAAATTTGCCTTCAAACAGAGGGAAAATGAATAGACCACTCTCGAATTCGTTGCATTTCCGTCAAAAACTTTGGTTTAAGTGAACATCATTCGTGCGTTTAGGGGCATCGTCACTTCCTTCCAATGTTGTGAGAGCGGTTGAAAAAATATGATGCCATATTGCACAATTATTCGGCAAATTAAATTCTTAACCTTATCTTATCTTATCCCCTCTATCTGGTAAATGATGTCATAAAGGCGCGCATAATTGACAATTTTTTTTTCCGGTGAAGGACATAACTCGAAAGTGGTCTACTGGAATCAAAGGCCGTTTAAACTTGCAAGTTTTATCAGGTTAAGGAAACAAAACCAGTATATTGTGCTGTTTGATTTTTGCCTTGTTAGTAAAATTCCTTTGCTGTCCAATCTCAACAAAGTTGGAAAAGGAATATAGAAAAGTCTTCGATGTCATCCTAGAAATATTTCTTTCATTGACATAAAAGGCGTCACTGCAAACACGCGCATATAGGCTTTTAAATCAAGAAAAGAACCCAATTTAATGAACCGATTGACCACAAACAAATGGAGATATCGGTTAAGTCATACATCGTAATTATACATCAAAGTACTAAAAAATCGGTGAAAAGTCGCATTCGATCGTAATCGAGGGAAAGAGGACCGGATAGAGACTACGACGATTGAAACTTAAACGTGGTTATCTATGACACAGATATTCCAAAACAGTCAACCAATTCTGATGACGTCCGTAAAATTTCAAAAGGACGACTTCAACTTTTCTAATGCTGCGTTCACACGTAATTAGAATTCGATTCGCATTAACTTATTCAAATTAGTTTAATTCGCATTCAAAACGTTTTACGTCCGAACGTCATTTTAAGGTAGATTCACTGTATACCGCCATCTTGGATTGTACAAATGCAGTACTCAATCGTTCTAATCTGCAATTTTTTAGACAGATTTGCAATTTATGTGTAAGACTGTTTATTTGTATAAAAAAATAAGTGATTTATTGCATTATCCAAATTGTTTAAACACATATCAAATATTTGTGTTTTTTAGAATCAATTTTTCAACTTGGCCATTTAAGGGGAGATAACTCTTATAGTAAAAATTTTATACTGGAATGATAGTGAAATTTTTATTGTTTTACTTGTAGAAAGAAAACAAGTTCGGTGACACCATTTTTTTCTTTTTATATTCTTAAAGCATATTACAAAACCTATCTTCTCATATTTTATTTCAAAATTCTATCTCATAGATTTCTTTTTATTTACAAAAATGTGTTTTTTCATGAACAATCTATGCAAATTTGGGCAATTTTGCACGACTTATAGTTCGAAAAATAGCACGGTGACCCATACTTTTAATTATATTTTTGAAAAAAAGCATAGTAAAGTCTTCATTTTGGCAAAGTATAAGAAAATTCTATCTGAGGAAATATATACCGGTGATCCACCTTAATGCTAATTGCAATGCGCGTCAAACTCGTTTTACTGTCCGAATGACGTTAACTTTTAATTCGCATTATCAATTAATTAATGATAATCTAAAACAAAACAACCATTTTAGAGCCAATAACATCTCATAACTTGCTATCTTGATCTGATATGGCATTTATCGGAATCATTTTTCCGTCTCATTTCAATAACAGGGCTAGGGTTTCCGTTTATTTCAAAGAACATTGTTTTCCGATTATTTTGCACAAATCATTGTTAAACAAAAAAAAACATCTTTTGGTTTGTCTTTGAAATTTCGCCCAGATTGATCACTTCTTACAAAACTTCTTCTTTAGGGAACGACCATTTGATTTTTATGGAGGGTGCTAGGATCAGATTTGAAATAAAATGGCAGAATCTCACACCACAGTTTATTTCGAATTGAAGCGAATTAACTAATTCGCATTAACGAAAACGTATTTCTAATGCGAATTGGATAATGCGAATTGGCCAGTTCGAATTCGATTTGAATTTAAAAAAAGAAGAGTGTGTGAACGCGATTAGCGAATTCGATTCGCATTCAATTCGAATTAAATGTACGTGTGAACGAGGCATAATAGAACCACTGGTTTAGTAGCTTCCTTGTTCATCAGGGAAATCGTGACGGAAATCGCAAGCTTTGGGAAAATATCATCTAGGAGATATATACTCCATATGTAGGCGCTGTTAGAATGTTGCTACATAGAAATTGAAAATTGACAATTGGAAAGCTGAAATCATCTCCTTTGTTCCCAAGAACCTCCTTTATAAAGTCAGGCTTGTATGAATAAAAGAATAAGATGGGAAGAAGAGTTGCTATATGAATGTTGATATAAATGTAAATATAAGATTCTTCTATGTATGGAAACAAACTCATCATAGATACCAATGAGGACTGTAGTAACAGAGAGACAGACAGCAAAAGAATTAATGTCAAAGTTGATTAACCAATTGTTGAAGATCAAACATGTCGATTACTTTTCAATTAACTATAAAGCTGATAATTATTTCACAAGTTTTTTATTTCTATATGCTTTATATATATTTGTACCTTTTTACATTTTTTCGTCAATAAAGTCCATTAAAAACTTTTTAAGCAAAAATTGTAAATGATACATAAAACCTACAACCTGATTTGACGTACTGATAACGTTAATATATGTTCTCTTAATGTAATTTCGTCCACGTTCAGACTTTGTTAGTTTTTACACTGCACTACTGCGTAAAGATCCCATGTGGCGGTACTTTCTAGGGGAAAACTAGCTTCAGTTCTGATTTATACACTTAAACAGAGTATAACAATAGTAAAAACTAGTGAAGTCTATGAACATTGTTACGCAGAAAAAGCCTTCATTGAAGGAAATGTACTTTATGTATATATAATATATATCCAATGGATGGATCTGTCGTAGAGTTGTCACTTGTTTAGACGTACTTATCAAATAACTATTTTTGTGACTGCATCTAACGATCCTTTACGATAGATAATTTAGTTAATCTGCAATCAATTCCATCTTCATGCCTAATATATCATGTACTGTTACAACTCCAGATTCTAGGTGTCAGACCACCAATTAAATATCCCTATCTGTTCAACCAAATTTTGCAATTTTCACAGCTTTCTAAATATTTTACCTTAAGTTTAACTTCATAGAAACCAGGTATATCCTGAATTGTACATGTATCAGCTTTCTGCATGCCAATTTTCAACATACCTTTAAAGCCTTCTAACAAAAAAACTGACCTTCAAAAAGAGGTACTCCAAAAATAACCCCTGGTTTTCTGGAAATCTTGAATTAGTATACTATGGAGCGCATTAATCCTCAATTTTTAATGCAAACTCATAGACAAGTAAATTTTGGCTCAAAATGGTCAAAATATATTTCTCTTTCACCAAAAGTTTCATTTCTGCAAATTTGTTGGTTAGTTTAAGTAAACAAGGACATCAAAAGCACTATTTTGTGTCAGAGTAGGGCTACTTTACATACGTTCTAAATTAGAGGAGTAATTGGTGGTCTGACACCTCTACTGATGAAGAAAGGTAACACTAGGCCACCGAAAGCTGAATTTTAAGTTCAGTCTATAGGTGGATGAGTGACCTAGAGCGCTGGACACAGTGCAGGCGGTGTTGTCTCGATATCCCAATAGCATGAGTTCGAATCCCGGCGAGGGAAAAACTAAAATTTGCTTCCACAAATTTGCAGATTGAACATTGTTGTGCTGATATTTAGAGTAATTATAATATATATATAATATAGCAGGGTTTAAGAACATTTGTTGTTCGACGTTAGTCAAATGCGTTTTGTTAAAATATACTTTTTCACTTTTTTGGTCTTTTGGAAAATGTTGTTTGTGCTGTATTTAGACCCCTCTAACAAGAAATTTAGGTTTGAACGTTGTTTTCAATTTAGACTTGTGTATATATATATATATATATATATAAATGAAATTAAATAAATATATATATATATATATATAGAGTCTATAAGAATCTACCAACCAGTAAACTTAATAGGTATTGGATCATCAAAATTGACAATACTACACAAACAGGGAAAATTATATGAGTCTAAAAGATTGTGTAACAATACCGATAAATAGATGGAAAACAAAACACTAGAAAGTGTTGAATATCATCGCACAAAGATGGAAAACTGAACAGATGATATAAATTATACAATAATTGCAAATATTTCGGCTCAACAAATGGCCTTCCTCAGTGTTAAAAGTTTTAACAATACTGATATATAATGTATAAAGTGTAAACATAGATCAGTAATAATACAGGTGAGTTTTGGTCGATTGATTTTAATCCAAAATCCCGAACATCATAATATAAACATTAGACTGTCAATTTAATTATTTCTTTCTATTGATTCCATCTGGATGGAGGACACCCAGTGTTTTATCCAAAACTTCTCCGATTCTCTCTTTGCCTATTTTGCCATGTACAGTCCTGTTCGATCACAAGGATCTTCATGTGATCAAAGTCTTTCAGATCGTGATCTGGTAACCTGAAGTGTTGGCTGACAGGAATATACGGTTTTTGTGAGGTCACTCCTGTGGCCATTAAGGCGTTGTGAAATGGCTGCATAGATTCACCAACATATTGGAGACCACATATAGGACACTCAAGTACGTAAATCACGTTTGAGCTTTTGCAGTTGACATTGCAGAAGATCTTGTATGTCTTTTCTGTGGTCTTACTGTGAAATGTTGATGAATGCTGCAATTGGTTGCAACATTTGCAGCGCTTATCCCCACAAGGCTGGCAATTACCTACAGTATGGTTAGGTTTGGAAAGGTCAGCACGGACAAGTATATTTCTCAGGCTGTTAGGTTGTTTGAAGGCAATCATGGGAGGCTCAGGAAGATTTTGGATAACTTAGAGTGTTTCTCGATTGCTGTCCAATGATCACGAATGGTCTTGAAACTATTTCTCAGGCATGGATGGTAAGTGAGCACACATGGGATTCTTTTACTTTTCTGTTTTTCTTTGTAAGTTAGCAGACTGCTTCTGGGGATGGATTCCGCTTTTCGAAAACTATTTTGATGTTTTGTGTTTATATCCCTTCTTTTCAAATGTCCTTTGAGCTGCCCCAGACGTTGTTTTGTAGTGTCTTCAGAGGAGCAGATTCGCCTTATTCTGAGAGCTTGGCTGTATGGAATGCTCTTCGTGCAGTGTGGAGGATGGCAACTTTCAGGCGACAAGTATTGATGAGTATCTGTAGGTTTAGAGTATATATCTGTGTTTATTATACCTGCAGAGAGGTGCTAGATGTATCAAGGAAGTTTATGGTGGAATTAGATGTTTCATGGGTGAATTTGATGGTGGGGTGTTGATTGTTAGCATTTGTTATAAAGTTTGTAATTCTTGGTCTCCTTGTCCCATTTCATGTCAACGTCATCAATGAATCGATACCAGGAAAGCGGTTTTCGATGGAGCACTCCAGCAGTTGCTTATATATATAAAAGGATACCAAATATCAGTAGTCAAAAATAAACTTTCGAAAACCTTTGCAATATGTTTTTCGGTGGATGTAAATGCTGTCTGTCCACGCGACTGTTCCTGTTTGATTTCATGCTCCCAAACTGCATCATACTTAAATTGCATTACATTTGACCTCGATCGTATATGATGTAAACATGTGACGAGTGTACATTGTTTAAAAGCCCAAATCAATACGCATTTTCATTTGTCCATTGTAGTCAACGTGCGAAGCCTTTAAAAAAAATAA
Source organism: Mytilus coruscus (assembly GCA_017311375.1). NCBI lineage: Eukaryota > Metazoa > Mollusca > Bivalvia > Mytilida > Mytilidae > Mytilus > Mytilus coruscus. Next base: position 76,839,309 of record CM029599.1, on the reverse strand, counting down.
CTGTTAACACAGATCACCAAGTACAGAATGCCATTGAAGCTTTCATACCATTGAAGCTTTCATAAGACGTAACTCTTAAGGATTTTTGCTCATCTGTTTCAAAATAACAAACGGTTTAAACGATTATTTTTAATTGATAGTATATAAAAGACGGAACTTACAAAGTAAAAAAAAAATGACAGGTCCGTGTCTTTGTTTTTGTGATAAAATCAATTGAAAATTTGGCGGGAAATGATTTTCTCTTGATTGTTCATACATTTATCATTGGCACCCTTTTCTTTTAAAAACTATGAAAAAATAACAAAGATTTTATAAGATTTTCAAAAATGGAATTTTTAAACTATATGTAATAAAATTATGAAAAGAAAAGTAGGGTTTAGCAGGCAAAATTTTTATTGGCACAACATGGACAAAACTAAAAGATTCCGAAAATCTGACAAAAAGTCAACAAGCGAACATCCTTAACGAAATCGTTTAGAACTAAATGAGGAAAAAAGCTCATTTATTAGTTTTTCTAAGTAAATCTTAAATGTTTAACAAAATTTGTATTTTGTTTTCTAATAAACGCAATTTTATAAATTAAATTTTAAAGTATTTAATCATTAAGTGTCTATTGTTTTTGTCATAGCTGTCTTTACTCATTTCAAAACGAAGAAATACAATGATTGCTTTGCTTAAAAAATATTGAAAACCAAGGATATATAAGAACCGAAACCCGTTTAGAGCTTTGTGAGCAAAAAGGACATAATGATCAAAACCAAAGCAATCTAAGGCCAAGTTTGTCTGAGAAGTTGGAACCTAAGTTTCTTTCAAATAATTTATGAATTTATGAACTGACAATTAACGTAAGAATTTAATTGTTAATTATATTTTTCTCCATTCTAAATTTATATCATTTTCCATTTTAAAATTTATTATAAATAATTTCACTTCCTTTCTATTCTCTCGTCTATCAGACTAAAGATATCAAATATGAAATATCAATACGAAAGTAACAAACTTCATTACCAATACCACTCTAATACGAAAAACTGTGGTCTACTTGTGGCAGTTGCTCAACGGTTGATCAGACTCGACATCGCAACGGATTTTTCACTAATAACTGAAGTTTGTATTCATCTGTGATCTTTAAAAACTTATAGTTAACGAAAATAAAACTGCTTCCATATTAAAGAGTCATCCATTCTTTAATGCCTGCGTATAAAAATAAGAAGATGTGGTATGATTGCCAATGAGACAACTCTCCACAAGAGACCAAATGACACAGAAATGATCAACTATAGGTCACCGTACGGCCTTCGTCAATGAGTAAAACCCATACGGCATAGTCAGCTATAAAAGGCCCCGAAATGACAAAACAATGTAAAACAATTCAAACGAGAAAACTAACGACCTGATTTATGTACAAAATAATGAAAAAAAAAACAAATATGATATACAGCAACAAACAACAACCACTGAATTACAGGCTCCTGACTTGGGACAGGCACATACAGAATGTGGCGGAGTTAAACTAGTATGTTTGATAGGACTTCCTTAACCATATTAATTTATATTGGAAAATCTACCAAATAAATCTTGATTTTCTTTTACTCACTAAAGATCTCAATCCGATGGAATTCTAGATAGACGGTACCGATTTAATTGTCGAAGGAGATTGGTTATGGGCTTCAAGAAGAGAACCAATTACTTATACTAATTACCAACAAAGTCTTGGACCAATTCATAACAGCAAAGATAAGAACTGTTTATATATAGATAAGAAAAGTCATTCTCGATGGGAAGCCGATGACTGTACTCATTCAATTAGTTTTATATGTCAAACACAGTAATTAAGTTATTTACATATTTTCGTGAAAAGCAAAAATAAAGATAATTGCAAAGTATTTCAATACTTAGATTTTGTACATTATATCTTTTCGACATGACACTGACTTTTCTCGTACTAATTTTGAATTCATATGTAAGGTTTGAAAATATTTCGTTACTTTATATGTAGTACTTTAGTTTCCATTTTTTATCTCATCATAATTATTATTTTATATCGTAGTACTCTTATTATGAAAAACAGGAGAGAAAAATACCAATGGGGCAGAGAAGTTTAGTATGCATTAAACGATTGATATAATATTAACCTCTTTTTTTCAGGATTGTCAATTCCGGGTCAGGAGTCGTTGGTTAGACCTGGGAATAATATGTTTGAATATACTATTCACAGGTTAGATCCATCAAATTCTTAATACTAGATAAAATAAATTTCAGTCAAAGTCTTGCATTTGTGCGCTGATCTTAATTTCTCTGATCAGCTCTCTCATGCAAAGTTGGCCTAAAATGGATTTGGCTTTTATTCTAAGGCCTTTTTTTTTTGGTCACATAGTTCTTTAACTATGACTTTCAAATATTCGGCTTCGAACATTTCTGGTGAAGGTAAATTCAGACAAATCCAGGAAAGCGCTTCGGACGCACGAAATTAATAAATTGTTAAATTCATTTTTTTTATTAAATAAACAATTTTTAGAAATATCTTCAATTAAATCCAAAGAATTTGAAATCAATATTTGCTGATTCTTCGCTAAGCACGTGGCATAAAGGAGTAAGAGCAAAGACATGTCGGCTCGGAGTCAGAATAATGTGCCGGGCAGGGTGACATGTCTTCCTGCGGACTGTTGTTACCTTGTAAACTAATACGTTAAAAATCCGGCTTAGCGCGTCGGTCTTGTACAATCATCATCATCATCATCATCATCATCATCATCATCATCATCATCATCATCATCATCATCATCATCATCATCATCATCATCATCATCATCATCATCATCATCATCATCATCATCATCAAACATTTTCTTAGAAATAGCCATATAGCCTTGAGAGTTAAAAGGTCAATCCACCCTGTTCGCTTCATCTATTTGGCTGCATGTCCGATTCCAGGACATTCCAGTGTCATTTGCCGACCAAAGTGACAGTGTAGTCTAACCAATTATTTGCTTGATAATCTTAATGTTCGTTTTGGTGTTAAAGTAATTAGTCAAGTGATTAGTATTCCGATGAAGACTAACTGTACTCCTATTAATATAATAGACATTTTCAACAACTCTCGACACCGACTAATGGCATCTACAGTTTACAGGAGAAATAGAGGGGTCGTATCAAAGATAAAAATCATTCAGGTATAACATGCATGTAACATTTACGTACATATTCGATTTGAACGATATAATTTTGAAAAAGAACGGAAATTGAGCAAATAGCTATTGTGGATTTCTGTGTTTTTTCCCTTTCTTTCATATAATACTTATTATATATAAACATTTATTTATCAACCATTTCTTTTTCAATTCTATAAATCGAAAAAAAAAATCGGCAATCTATTCATATCCGAATCTATTGCTTCTTCATTGATATGATTATTAATATTTAGTTGTACGAGTTTCCCATGGAAGACCGCACCGCTTACCAATAGCCGTTAACTCGTTTTTCGGAATGTTATTTTATCATTCCCATGTTAACAAAGGTACGTAGAGGACATTGTAACGGGACTATCTGTCTTTCCGTAAAGCGTCCAAAACACACTTGTGGATATTGTAGAGGTTGCGTTTCTCAAAAGCTCTTCACTATACTTGTTGTACATATTCAATAAAATTGACTGTTTTAAGTTGTCCCTTGGTTATTGATACATTTTCTCCGTTTCCGGGCATAACCTTTACGAGAAGTTAGAACTGTCGGAGTTGTGTTGATCCTAGTTTAACGGAGTCAGTTTTTCTCATATAACTTTGGTTTTCTGTACAAAATTATCACTGAATACAGATTTAAATTGAACATAGCATGAGTGAATAAAAAAAAACCCTACTAAGAATAAAGTACATTACAAAGGAATCTGAGGCCAAAAATAACGGACTCTGTATAGAAATGTGCCGCCCTTGTCATTAGACGTAAAACAATTGTCTGTTTAAATATTTACTACTTATTTTATTTTTCATTTTGCTGCTTTAAAGTAGCTTGAATCTCATCTTCTAAAAATATTGAACAGAATATTGAAGATCTCCCTTTTATTCATTCACGAGGGTCTGGATAAATGTCCCTCAATTCTGTATTCTCTCATTTTAAGCCTTTTCTCTATTCTTTATTTATTTTGCCCATTATTCTCTATTCTTTATCATTTTTGCCTATTTTTCTCTATTCTTGATTTTTTTTTTTGCCAATGACCCTCATTCATACTCTGTTCAAAAATGAAATTAAAGAATTTAAATCAGTAAATGGTTTACAACCAAAACAAGAAAAATATCGTTGTGGTAAATACATATAGGCAAAAAAAAAAATCCTTTCAATTCAGTTACTGGTAACCATTATATACAACCATTACTACTTTTGAGACGACCACGTACATCTTACCTGTCGTAGTCGTTGTCAACTGTAGGTGTAAACAATTGTTGAAAAGGTCTATTATTGCGGATTAATTCTTTTACTATTATGACTTGCAATTAAGTCTTTTCTATATAAACCTTAAGCGGGAACACTCAAAAGCAAACAGTTGGGAGGCAATGATGTTTGTTTACCCGAATACGTGAAGAGCTTAACAATATAGTATGTAGATAGTGTATTTTCAGTTAACAATACAGATTTTTTTTTCAAACATACATATGATGATTAACAACAAATCACTCTTAGGATCCAACGCTAATGGTGTTGAATGTCCTTCTCTCAAGTTTAATACTATAATTGCTCATGGTATTCTGCAAACTTAAATGTGAGATAAACAGGTAGATTTCACTTATCCTATTGTTAGTTTTCTTTCATTGGAGATAATGATCCGTTGTCTCCATCTCATGGAGAAACATTTCTCAATTGGTTCAATGTGCGTGTTTGCGATGAGGTCTCTGATTACAATGGATCACTTTTTTAATTCTGAAAAGCTTTAACAGCATTAATATAATTATTATGAATTGGTATATTTATAATACATATCCTGAATATAGAGGGTTATTTTTACAGTACGATTTCACTTGCAAGAAATTAATAAAAATCGTATTCTCAGCTATGAATTTTACAGTAATATCATGAATAAGATAACAATTGAATTGTCTCTTGAAGTTTTCATTTTGGCTTTACAAGCAAACTTATATATGTTATACGTAAAATTTTGTGTCTGATGTTTTTGGTAAGAACGTCACATCGCTTATTTATGGTTTAAAAAAAAATAAAATTCCGTTGGTATATTAATGTACAGGTTTTTTTCCTGATAATTGCGCAAGGTCATGTCTCCCTATATTGTTTATGGCATTACTGTATGCAGTCTTCTCTGATGTAAAACCACCACCATTAGAGATGGGACTATATTATTTCATACCAGTAGGTCCAGTACTTTGTGATTGCTTTCGATGTAAGGTATTGTTTTACTTGTATTTGGTTTAAAAATTATAACCCTTATCATAGTTATTTATGTTTTTATATGCTAGTACTAAATAGATTACTTTGAACCTGCTTTCAGCAACTACAACACACGCTATAATACGGTGTAGTTAATTATTGTCATGTTTGAACTTGGTGTTATTGCATGATTTCTTAAAATTTATCTTCGATCTGTGTCTACAACTTTGTCTCAATACAAACGCTGTTCCTTTGCTTTGTTTTTTTTTCTTGTGAACGCAGTATTGTATGTCATGAATTGATACATAGTATTCTTTCTTTTCCTTTGTATTCAAACTAACTAATTTCCTGTTATTATTGGTTATTTGGAATTTAGCTGTATTTGAATTATAAAACTAATATATATGCTTGCTAATTCAATCACAGCGCAAAGTCGCGATGTAATTTTTATGATAAATTAATATAAATATGGCATATCAGTTATTGAAGATAAAATTATTTTGAAAAATTTATTAGCATCCTAAATTTCCATATTAACGTCTTAAGAACCGTGTATACATCGGAAGCGCTAACACAGGAATACCTTTCAAAATAAAAAAAGACACATCCAAATTAACCTCTCTGAACCAAGTATTTCCTCATATTAAAGGATCTTGAATATATAAGAAACAATTCATACCACTAATGACCTCGTATATACCAAGGTTCAGTAAATTTCAATTTGACCCGAAGTGTCATGAATTATATGTTTTATCATACATATTTGTAAATGCATATATTCTTGAAATCATATTTAGGATTTCAGAGTATATTTGAAGCGACAAAAACACTTCAGCATATAAAATAGTTAACTTTGTCCTATTGCGCGATGAGGTCTGTCTAGGTTAGAATAATTCTAATATGGATGTCCATTTACTTACATTATTTATAATATAAACCGGAAATTAAATTACATTGTATAGCAACGAATGATAAACTGAACAAAACATGCTTTTAACAAAACTTCTCGACAGGTGCTAATAGATATAGGAAGATGTGGTGTGAGTGCCAATGAGACAACTCTCCATCCAAATAACAATTTATAAAAATAAACCATTATAGGTCAATGTACGGCCTTCAACACGGAGCATTGGCTCACACCGAACAACAAGCTATAAAGGGCCCCAAAATTACTAGTGTAAAACCATTCAAACGGGAAAACCAACGGTCTAGTCTATATAAAAAACGAGAAACGAGAAACACGTATAAATTACATAAACAAACGACAACTACTGTACATCAGATTCCTGACTTAGGACAGGTGCAAACATTTGCAGCGGGATTAAACGTTTTAATGGTACCAAACCTTCTCCCTTTTTCTGAAACAATAGTATAACATCACAACATAGAAAAACACACGATAAAATATCAATTGGAAGGCTTAACTCAATCAAAAAACGTAAATTAACACACAATGAACGAATAAATTCGATCTGTGATACCTGAAAGTAAATACATAGTTAATAAAATATTAGGGACAAACATTCAAGGCCAAAAAGCAAACAAACAAGTCCAAACAAAGCCATGGCAAGACACCACCGCGAAATATTTAACCCTTAGAAAATAATCACTTTCGAAAAAACCGGTTTTCATAATATATACAGGTAAATGAAAAATAACTTTGTCGTTTTAGGTATACTACTTCTGTCTATATAAAATCTTCCAAGAATTAGGAATACCAAGAAAGGTCTGTCATAAAACATGTTTTATTTACCCTTTTTGCGAGTAATTTCACGTTCGTAATATGTTATATTTTCGATTAATGATATTTTCGATGAGAGCTTTAAAATGTACATTTTTATTTGTATTTGTTCGCGAGTCTGCACATTGATTTATATGGATAGCAGTATAAAATAAATAGTTTAAGTGACTCATAATTTGCTGCTAGCATACGCTGTTATTTTTGTTTCTTTTGTCTTCAGTCAGTCTGTATAGGCGCTCTTAGTTCTTTTTTAACTGGTTATCCATCAAAGACACATTCTATGTAATTATCTGTAGAATTCTTACAAACAATTTGCCAGGATATCTCTTTGTTTAACTGTCAATGTTAGTTTAACAAAATGAGATCGATGGTTTTCGTCGCTTTTAATAAAATGATTATATCTAGATATAACTGAGTGTCCTTCTGTACAGTCCTAGGAGAAAGCTTTTCACCTCAATTGGAGACATTCGTTTTGTACGTGTTTCAAGCTTAGAGTATACCAATGTTTCACGGGGATCAATTAGTTAAAACATTTCTATGTTTGTTGTGTAAAACGTCACAGCGTAATTGATTTTCTGACAAATTCCAGAATGTTACTCATCAGTATACAATACATTAAGACATTTTCAATAAATTTCATGAGAATACCATGCCTTCTGGAAAATAATTTTGAAAATTTATGATACAACGAGAACAATTAATGTTAAATGGTATTCTGTAGAGATTTTCAGCACGAGATTAGACTGCAAGTTTATATCTAAGAGTATATTTAACAAAATAAGGAGTGATTCATCATAAGACGCAAATAGTTTTCCTTCTTTTAAAAGCCATAGTCGGTTAACTCAGAGAAATTCATGTTAACATATAAATATCAATCCCTTTCAAGAGAACAATACATTTTCATTCTTTTCATTTAATCGTGACCAGCGCATATGTAGGATATATGATCATAAGTGAATTTGACTAAACATGTGCAATGATACTTATGTGAAAATAAACATGACACATTTGATCGCAGTATTTTCTTGATTTGCTAAGTATGAATGAAAGATGCCATTAGATAAGTCGATGAGGCAACTGATCAATAAAACATAGACACCAAGCATTCAGAAGTCTGGGATTTATAAACGTTGTTGTTGTTTCCTTTATGGTACTTTGGGTAATCAAGCATAACATATTGCAAATCCTTTATTTTAAAATAGATACGAATAAAGATAAGTGGATAAACGTTAATTATACAGCAACTTAACGACACAAACAAAACTACAAGAGATCAGTATTGAGTCTTCAAAAATTCCAAGTACCTATACCATATGTCAAACATTGGACAAGTTATGAAACAAACTTTTCATCACCACCAACAAAATCTCAAGAATAAAAAAATGAAATTAACATATAATTTCATGCGTCCGAAGCGCTTTTCTTGATTTACCTTCATTAGGAACGCTCAAAGCCGAATATTGACAGCGAAGGATGTATCATAATCTAAACAGTTGATGAGCTATATGACCAAAGAGACCTTAAACATACCAAAATTCATATGAGGTCAACTTTGTCTGGAGTTTAAACCTTAGTTTCTTAATAATTTCCAAATTTATCAACGAACACTTTTAAAAAAGATTTTTTTGATATCATACCAGTACAGAAATACTGACTACTGAGCTGATGATACCCTCGGGAACTAATAGTCCATCAACAGCGGTATCAACCCAGTACTATAAACAGAATAAACAAAATATTAACATACCGATGGGATACGAATCTGCATATGGCTTCTGATTAGATAAGAGTCAATTAACAATCCGCTATTGTTTCAACTTATATATACATATTTATAGGGGTAACACAACAACAAGAGCAGGATCTGCTTACCCTTCCGAAGCACCTGGAATCACCTGTTGGTCAGTCTTCAGTCTTTGTGTAATGTTTTGTAGACTGTTGTTTGTCTTTTAAACAAAAATATTGGTAAAAGAAAACCGAAGTTAAACATATTTTACTATGTATGTTCGCTGTTACTTAAATGCGCTTCATCTATCACTAACTTTAACCTGTGGTTAAATTGGCGCTCCTGTCTAGCAGAATATGTTATACACATATACGTTGATAGCAATAATACAGGAAGACACGATCCTGACAAGGTCAAAAGTAAATAAGAACCGACAATCAATAAATAAATTCAACTAAAAACCCTATTTTTGTCGTGAAATCAATCTTATTGCAAAACACAAACACAAAAACTCATAAAAAATACTAAATCAGTTTTATCATAACTTTTATCAACAAGTCTTCTAAATTAAGGCAAACAATTTTGAAGGACGATGAATATTTTTGTTTGCTTTCTGAAAATATTGTTGCAAAAAAATGGAATGAAATACATCTTTTATTAAATTCCGAAAGGAGGATTTATATTTTCATAATAATATCCTATACATGAGATAAAATTGGTAAGTTTTTCTACAATCTATTCTGTGATATCTGTATACCCTCTACAAAAGTTTTTGCTAATGAAATTATTACGTTTGTATAATTTTGACATGAGCAACAAAAGTCACTTGAAAAATGTACATTCCAGTTAAATGATTCAGTGACTCATCACCACCGAGGAAAGGAAAATTAACAATAGTATACTAAAAGTCGTTATTTTTATCATAAATTTGGTATGAACATTGCCATGTTCTAAGAGTTGCGAAATTATTATTTCTTTACTTCTAAACGACACGACCAAAACGAATACAATCTGGACTTGAAAGGAATAAAGCTTATCAAAGACTTTCTTAGAAGTGTTAACACTGATAGAATGGTTATTATCGGTATTAAGTCCAATGTTCTTATTTTGTTGAAATGATAATTACTGAAAATTTTTACTGTATGCATAGTAACTTTGTCCTATAACAATTTCAATTTGTTTTTAAAGGTAACATGTTAAAATGCAAATGGTGGGCACATCAAAGTAAAACGTATATTTTTAGCTGCATACGGTATATATTTTTAAAAAATAAATCTGCATCTATAATGCTCAGAGCTATTATAAATACACTGTAAACTGTACTACCTTGAGGTCGTTGAAACATAGGTTTTTGTGAATACATTATCGTTTTGGGATTTATAATAATGTAGTAATTAGTCGTACCCAAAGCGGAAACTTTGACAATTTGGTGGATAATACTCTCGTGGAATAACAGTCCACTAACAGAGGTATCGACCCAGCGTTAATGAACTAAATCAAAATTCTCCGATTTGCTGCATTCAATGTACGTACCTAGACTAAGGGGATGACCATTTGATATTCCGAAGGGGAAACGGAACAATATTTTGTGCATTGATTTTTCATTGGTTGCTATGTGCGCATGTTTATTTTCACCGTTGTACACATTATTTCATGCATTTTGTGTTGCTGAATATTCATTTTCATCATGTATTGGGCTGACTTATTGTCAATTTCTTCCAGGCCAGGATATTCAAAATCGTTCTCCCATGGTCGTTCCCTAACCTGTCGAATTAGATATATTTGACTTAACATGAACATTTAACACAAAGTTTAGGAAAATTAGATACGAGCAAAGTGGTAGTCAAGAAAGATACTTTCCAACATTTACATCTTCGAATCAACGATCTTGTAGCAAAATATCTTTTGGAATACTTTCTTATTATGTCAAAACTAAATATAAATGACTAAATCTCAAAGTGAGGCTATTTTATGACATAACATTTTCTCTTCTTTCCTTGCTTTTATAGTTTCTAATCTTGAATTAAGTCCTTAAAAATCTGTTAGAAAGTCAAGTTTGAGGCAAAGAATGAATGATGAATATCATTGGTTTGAAATTTAACAAAGACAGGGGCGAATAATTTACGATTTTCTATTCTGGTGACTCGAAACTTGCATGCAGTTTTATAGAAAAAATAAAGAGATGTGATTTGATGACCAATGAGACAATTTTCCATAAAGAGCAGAAGACAAAGATGTGACTGTTCATCATCGAACTGTTTTTATTAAAAATCAAAATTCATACCCTAAAATAAGCTATAAAAAGTAAAATAACAAAAATACCGAACTCCAAGGAAAATTCAAAACAAAAAGTCCCTTATCAAATGGAAAAATCAAAAGCTCAAACACATCAACCGAAAGGAAAACAACTGTCATATTCCTGACTTGGTACAGACATTTCCTTAAGTAGAAAAAGACCCCGGCATGACAAAATGTAAAAACACCTAAAGCCAACACCAATGGTCTGATTTATATCACAACAATGAACGTAAAACAAATATTGAATATGGCAGACTGCAACCAACTACAACCGCTAGGTTACGTGATCTTTTGGGACTTGATCTGAATAAATGTCGCTCGAATCTATACCTGATTAGAATGATAATATTTGAGAACCGGCACGAGCCACCAACTTGTTAACGATTGTGTTTACCCTTTTTGTTTCTATTTTTCGCTTAAAGAATAACTTGTAGGTCCCTGAGATAGGAAAGGAATGAATTCGATCCAAGCGAGTTGACTCCAGCTTGGTTTTTTCCCGATAGTTTGTAACATAAATTATTCGAACTTATTACAAACCTTATCAAAATGTGAATAGTGACTAAAACGGATTACAATAAAAATCACAAAATCAAAGTTAGGTATACCATTTGTGACTGTAAAGACCTTAACAAAAAGTAAAATCACAAAAATACTGAACTCCGAGGAAAATTCAAAAAGGAAAGTCCCCAATCAAATGGCAAAACAACATCGTGTTAAATTATAAAAACCCAACCAATCCCTTCAAAAAGATAATCTTGTTTGAATCCGTTCTCTATGAATCAGAAACTGTTATATAAGTATAACTTTATCATATGTATAAACCAATGAGATATGAGATATACAACTATTCGTTTGACGTAATGGTTTGACACCATTCAGATCTAAGATGACAGAACAGGCATTTCCAATTTATAAAGTAATAGCTATACGAATTGTCTGAAGGAATATATTCCACTGAGAATTAAGGGCTTACTATTCGCCTTTTGAAAATCTTTGCTAATAGACAAAATTTCTCCATTCCTAGTTAAGAACATCATGTTCTTAAATGTGTTTGCTATATAGCAATGTTATATGCTTCGGACGCATGAAATTAATGACGTGTTGTTTTCATTTTTAACAGTACTGGGTCGATACCTCTGCTGGTGGACTATCAGTCCCCGGTGGTATCATCAGTTCAGTAGTCAGAACTTCGGTACTGGCATGATTTATAAAAACCTTTCTAAAATTGTCCGCTTATAAATTTTAAAATTATAAAGAAACTAAGATTTCAACTCCCTTAGTCAAAGTTGACCTTAGATGGATTTGGCTATTTTTTAAGTTCTTTTTGGTTATATAGCTCTTCAACTGTTTCGGTTCTTATACATCCTCGGCTTTTAAATATTCGGCTTTGAGTGTTCCTGATGAAAGTTAATCCAGAAAATCGCTTCGGACGTATGAAATTAATAACGTGTTGTTTTAATTTTTTACATTAAATCTCAGGGAATTACGTTGTACGTTGTTCAGCGAGGATTCAACTTTGTTTCAATGCTTGCATTTTAAGGTTTAAAACACGACATTATTTCAATTTTAATAAGGTCGTGCTAAAATGCGATGTTTGAATCAATGTTTTGGATTCCTTCATCACAGTAAGTTATTCCCATTCTCAATTCAACTTAAAGTTGAACTAAAACATTGATTAAATATATAATCAGCGTTCATTCATTATTTTAATGAGCTGTATAGCATTTTTTAATTATTTTTTTTTACATCTTATTAATTTTTTTTTATAATGTTTTAGTATATGAAAACTGTGTTGTTGTTGATTGGAAGGAAAATACAGCTATCAAATAAAAAGAAATACTGACATTTCAAACATTTTAGAATTTTCTTTCAGGGCAATGAACACGGCAAATGAAAATAACATCTGATAAATTTCGTGCCTGAAGCGCTCTTCTGGATTTACTTTCGTCTAAAACGCTCAAACCCAGACGTTTTAAAGCCATGTCTGTATTAAAACGTGAAAACGTTAAGAACTTATGACAAAAAAGGGACATGAAAATAGCCAAATACTGCCAAGATCAACTTGCCTGAGGGAGTTGGAACCTTAGCTTTCTAGTAATTTCTTAATTTATTAATGGGAAATTTTCGAGAAAAAAATCATATCAGTACCAAAGCACCAACTACAGAGCTGATGATTTCCTCGATGACGGACTTTTCACCAGCAGTGGTATTGACCAAGTGCTTGTAAATGTAAATAACACTTTATAAATTTAATACGTCCGAAGTACTTTTCTGGATTTACTTTCATTAAAAATGCTAAAACACAAACATTTGAAGGCCATGAATGTATAAACACGTAGAAACTCTATGATCTACATGACCTAAAGGGACCTAAAAAAAAAATAGCCAAATTCATCAAAGGTCAACATTTCCTGAGGAATTCGGAACTTTAGTTTCCTAGTGATTTCTACGACCTTGTTGTGGTAAATGAAAATAACATTTTATGAATTTCGTGCGTCAGAAGCGCTTTTATAGATTTACCTTCATCAAGGTAATATGTTGTCAGTATTTAAAAACAACATTGAAAGATAATAAAAGAATATGTGGGTATATGTCAATGAGACAACAACTAGACGACATAATTAACAAAAAGATATTTAGAGGTCAATAAACTCATCATAGATACCAGGATTAAAATTTTATATTTACGCCAGACGCGCGTTTCGTCTACAAAAGACTCATCAGTGACGCTCGAATAAAAAAATGTTAAAAAGGCCAAATAAAGTACGAAGTTGAAGAACATTGAAGACCAAAAATACCTTTTCATAAAAGTTTTGCCAAATACAGCTAAGGTAATCTATTCCTGAGGTAGAAAAGCCTTAGTATTTCAAAAATTCAAAGTTTTGTTAACATTCTGTCTTCTTTTTAATTCGAACACCAATGTTAATTCTTCTGTAGACGAACGTGTCTGGAATACTAAACCAAAAGCTTAGTATATTTAATGGTTTTGATGCACAGAGTCTATAAAGTTTGGAAAATTGTAACTATAGACTAACAAAGAGCTGCCTACAGTAACCACCAAATTATTCAAATGAAGACTCATCAAAGATACCAGGCGTATATTTCTCGCCAGACACACGAGACTCATCAGTGACGTCCAAACAAACAGTTAGAAGGTCAAATCATATACGAAGTTGAATCGCAATAAAACCCAAAAGTCCGAAAAGTTTTGTTAAATACGACTAAGACCATCTATCTATGCCTGAGGTAAAAAATTCCTTGTATTTTGAATAATTTGAAATTTAAAAACAGATAATTTTCCAACCTGACCGACTCATTAATATTTAAGGTCAACACAGAGGGGTGACTGCTGGGCTACTAATACCCTTGAGGACGAAACGTTCACCATCAATGTCATCTACCCGGTGGTTGTAAAAAAAAACAAAATTACCAGGCTTATTGTATGTTACGGCTGACACACGTTTCTTCTAAATAAGTCCCATCAGTGGTGCTCGAATCAAAACAATTGGACGGCCATATCAAATACATAGCTGAAAGTTGTACCGAATATGGTTATGACCATCTATGCCTGAGGGTAGAAAAACTTCAGAATTTTTAATAACTTAAAAACCAAAATAATACAAATATGGCCATATCATTGATATTCCATGTCAACACATAAGTGTTGACGACTGGGCTGGTGATACACCCGGGGACCATGCAAACGTCCACCATAAGTGGCATCGACACAATGGTTAAAAAACTTATTCAAAGGTACCAGGCTTATGATATATTGCACCATATGCTTGTTTCAACTTCATCAAACTCATATGTTGCTCTCGAACAGTTGGATGGCCAAATGAAATACAAAGTTGAATAGCATTGATAATCAAAAATTCAAATTGTGGCAAACACGGTTAAGGCCATATATGCCTGGGGTCGAAAACCCTTAGTATAAAATAAGTCAATTGTTGACGAGAAACCTGTATTCAAGCAGGAACATGAACATATGGTGTCAACATCTCAATCTCTATTCACTAAGCAATGAATAAAGTTATTGCAAGATATATTGCCTTCATGTGATTGACGAACATGATTCAACATTTGACATATTTGGAATGATAAGAAGTCCAAGTAATTCAACTAAATAAACATTAATAAGGATAATGACTTACCATTAAATAAGGGTTGATTTAATAATTTTCAAATTTGCAACCCTTATTTGAAAATCTTTATTTCAAATTAATACTTAATTATCCAACCAACACATGTCATTTTAAAAGCAATCCAAAGCTCAGAAGGTAAAAAATCCTTTATTTCTCATACAATTCCAATACTATTTAACACAGTTCAGAGTAATTGCAACAATTTTGTTATTAAATAAAAGTTTGTCATCTACCAGAGGTATATTAATGAAAATAATTTACCTGGCTCATAAATGAACATAGCTTTGTATGCACTTTGATCTAAGTGTAACACAAAACACTTACGAAAAAAGGTTATGTAGGAAACATCCAGCTCCTGGAGAAATATTGGACAAAATGAATATATAGATATAAGAAGATGTGGTGTGAGTGCCAATGAGACAACTCTCCATCCAAGTCAAAATTTATAAAAGTAAACCATTATAGGTCAAAGTACGGTCTTCAACACGGAGCCTAGGCTCACACCGAACAGTAAGCTATAAAGGGCCCCAAAAATTACTAGTGTAAAACCATTCAAACGGGAAAACCAACGGTCTAATCTATATAAAACGAGAAACGAGAAACACTTATGAACCACATCAACAAACGACAACTACTGAACATCAGATTTCTGACTTAGGACAGGTGCAAACAAATGCAGCGGGTTTAAACGTTTTACTGGTACCAAACCTTCACCTTTTTCTGAAACAATAGTGTAATGTATATATATATATATATATATATATATATATATATATATATATATATATATATATATATATATGATTTTCTTGTATAATTATGTAATCAGAATAATAGCGAATCATTTTTAATTTTGCCAAATAATTCTATAAAAATTGAACATGGCTTTCTGAAAATAACTGACAATATAACTATCTTTGAAGAAATACGAGATGTCTTTTGTTGTCGTTACCCTTGGTTTACAAAACGTGCTTGGTGTTTTAATGTAGTATATGTCGTTTTTACCATAAAACATAAATCTATTTTTGCTTAATTATTGTCACGGTAATCATATCTGATCCAAAGCATTGTTCATCTGAATTATAACCATACAGAAAGGTTATTTGATACGATTGGTTTATTCAGACTATAGATCAGATTTGTTAGATTTTGATAGATTCGTTTATACTCAATCTATCCTTCAAACTGGTCATAATTTCCGTTTTTTGTTTACGTGAGCGTTTGAACAAGTCTTTTACACACGGCTTCGATCAATTCTTACGATTGATAGTTCACCTTATCAAATGTATCAAGTGACAATGCATAATAACCATTTTCCAAGTCGGCACGTTTATACCATGAACAATCGGTCCTTAAATTATTCTATAGATACGAACAAACTATACTCATTTATTGGAATTATAGTATTTTTGAAAGATGTAAAACCAAATAACAAATATAAAAAAGAAGATGTGGTATGATTGCCAATGAGACAACTGTCCACAAGAGACCAAAATGACACAGAAATTAACAACTATAGGTCACCGTACGGCCTTCAACAATGAGCAAAGCCCATACCGCATAGTCAGCTATAAAAGGCCCCGAAATGACAATGTAAAACAATTCAACGAGAAAACTAACGGCCTTATTTATATACAAAAAATGAACGAAAAACAAATATGTAACACATAAACAAACGACAACCACTGAATTACAGGCTCCTGACTTGGGACAGGCACATACATACATAATGTAGCGGGGTTAAACATGTTAGCGGGATCCCAATAGCATTTTCAGGTGTCAAAATATAATTTTATATAATATTATGTTCAGCATCATACAGGATGACAATTTAGTTTCTTTTTCAGTCCAATGGTTTAGTTTCAATTTGGCTCCAACGATAATTAACAAGACAAGTCGAACAACACATGTTAAAGTATTAATAATATGCCTTATCGGTTGATTTATCGTATGAATTATTCAATGCATCACTCACACTATGGCAACAAAATCTGAAAACAATGCAAGATTTACTTAAAGGCTTTGTACAGCATATTTATGGTGAAAATTTTCCGATGTAACTCATGAATATGCAGATTTCTGCGTTTAGTTCATAAATACAAATCAAAACTGTTAGAACATATTTAGTCATAGTTGATGTTATATATTTTATTATTTTTTTTGTTGCTTAATTTGGAAACTCGTCAATAAGTTTTATGCATTAAACAGTTTATAAACACGGAGTTTCAACTGATCTTGCACTATAAATGTGAAGAAAATGTACTTTAGGCATGACTTTTTGTCATATCAGTTTATAACTAAACGAGATAAAAATTCGTTTGACAGTATTGTCTGACACCTTTCAAATCTAGAATAAGAGAACAGGCATTTCCCATTTATAAAGTTAAGTATTGTCTGGGGAGTATATGATATCCCCATGAAATGTCCTTATTGTATCTCTTTTCAGATATATGCTCTTCATAGTAAAGAAAGAAATTGTGTAATATGTATTTGCAGTCCAGCTTTCACTCTATGCTGAATCAAAATTTAATAGGCAATTAGTTATGGTTGGAACTTTTCATTTTTTTTTCAATGGTAGTATTTGAATGTTGAAAAGCTGACATTGTTTTAACATTTAACATAGATCAATATAGATCGTGTTGAAATGCAGGGTTTTTAGAAATGTCTTGGATTTAGGACATATCAGTTAATTTGGTTTCATTCCTAATGCAACTTGAGGTCAAGTGTTCAATTTCAATGTTAATTCCAAATCTGATATCAACATTATTTCAGTTTGCCAGGAATTCTGAGTACCGCCGTCTTTATATTTTTTATATTTGAAAATGTTTGTTCTTTTTATGGAAAATATTGATTTCAATAGGAAAGAAATATACACAGTTTTTGTGGACAAAACAAAAACAGAAGTTTAAAAAACACCTAAAATTATTCATTTAGATTACTTAAATATTTCAAAATATTAAAATTTCCGTTTGTTTCTTCGATCAGACGATACTAAGTTCAAAGCATATTTAACATGCATTAAGTAATAATGTTATTGACAATGAAGAACATGGAAATGATTTAATAACAATGAAAAGGCTCTTTCGCCAGACCTTATAAATGCTACTCTTGGTTTCATCTCGAATCTTAAACATTCATAAACCCGGTATCTTTGATATGAGGTTTTTATTATCCTTATCACTGTTCCCTTACGTACGCACAGTCATATTTTTCTATCTAACCGTATATGTGTGTGATACATGTAAGGGGATGTTTGACACCGCCACATTATGTATATGCCTGTCATAAGTCGAGAGCTTCTAATTCAGTTGTTGTCGGTTGATGCTATATCTGATTTGTTTTCATTGTTTTTTTACATAAATCAGGCCATGCGTTTTCTCGTTTGAATAGTTTTTCATTTGTCATGTCTGGCCTTTTACTATGCGGTATCGGTTTGCTCATTGTTGATGGTCGTTCAGCCACCTATATAATTGCTAATTTCTACGTCATTTGGTCTCTGATGGAAAGTTATCTAATAAGCAATCATAGCTCGTCTTATATCATATTATATTTATATTTGTCTTGTATATTTGTTTTGCTTTTGTTGAGGATAACCACAAGCAAGAAGTCATTGGTGGGCTGTTGGCAATCCTCGTTTATTACATTAAACATTATATGAAAAATTCAACTATCAATTGGTTTCATTACGGTCGTAATTTTAGATCCAAAGGATTGCACCCTGAATTGGAACCAATCAAAAATTTGACTTTCCTAACGACTGTTCTATCTAGAATAAAATCACATCTTTTTGAGATGATTGATTCATTTATACTAAATTGTATGTTTCAAACTGTTCATAGTTCCTTTCTTTGTTTACAAGTCTTTTATGCACGTTTTCGATCGATTCCTACTACTTGTATTTCACCATACCAAATTTAAAGAGTGATAATGCATACTAACCACTTTTAGCATTTCTTTATGACCAAATAATAATGACGTTTCATGTACAGTCGATAAGTCTATACAATTATTAATCAGACTTTAAAAGATCCATACAAATTATGGTTTCAATTAGTTAATGTGACATATTATTATCAATAATTACAGCCAACAACGTAAACATTCAAAGAAAATATTGTTTGACTGTTAATTACGATACACGTTTAGGCAAATACTTTCCAATTCTATGTGAGTCTGCAATATGACCCATAGTAAAATCATAGTTTTCCTAGCTTCTCATAATTATTTTAGTCCTATTTGACCTAAAGGACGAATATTTTAACAAACTATCAGACTTTACACAAAATCTGCTCCAACGAAGTTATAAGGAAGAGAGATTGACACTGACACTACATATGGTCATCATCACGAATTGGTTATAAAATGAGATGACTGTTTAATTATTGATTATAGCATTCATCATAAATTATCCTCTTTCATACCCAGTAGAAACAAATAATGAAATCATATAAACTCCAAATGAAGCGAGACCCGCACAGTGCGTCGATTGCTTGAATGTATCGCCTGTAATGAGAATCTAAACAGTCACGATAGGGAATAGGACACAATCGGTAAATTTACAGATGACATACTTATTCTGGTATATCAGATCTAATCCAGATTCAGAATGTGAAATGAAAAGAACAAACAGGAATATGTATTATTGTTCTGCTTCATATTAACAATCAATAGCAATTATCTTATGTTAACCTCTAGATGCTTTGGGTTTTGTGTTCGGTCAATGTCTTATAAAAATATGTGCCACTGCTAAAAACAACGACTAGCAAGTGTCACTTCTTGTTTTCCAACAGTTAAGTAGACAACATTGCTACCAAATCCAATCTATAAGATATCAAAGTGGAGACTTGTATGTCCAGCCTCAAAATAAATCAAGGTTTATGCAATAGTATGGTAACAAGTCCATCAAAATACATTTTAAAAAGTGGTATGTATATTTCTGTGTTTGATTCAAAAGTACGTATGTGAACTGTTACAATCTACATAGTGAGAGATAATAAAGGGTGAAATATGATTATAACATGTTTTAAATTATCTTGCTGTCATACCGACGTACTGGAATTGGTATAAAGTATGAAAGTAATAAGAGTGTACCTGCCTATAGTCTCCATAATAACTTTCTTTAGACTACTTTAACCATTAAGCATTGGTAGTCAAATACACAAAACTGGTGGAGTAATAGAAAGAGAGAAAAGATACCATGGAGGCAATCGAAAATCCAATAAATATTCATTAACGATATCAGGCTTATGATCAAGTACGCCAGGAGCACGTTTCGCCTACTAAACAAGCCTTCTTAGTGGCGCTCGAATCAAAACTGTTGGAAGGCCAAATCAATTAAAAATGTTAAAGAGCATGCAAAACCAAAAATTCTAAAAAGTAAAAAAAAATCTGGCTTAGGTCATTAATGCCTGGGGGTAGAAAAACTTTGGTATTCTGAATACATTTAAAATGTAATGTACAACAAGTTTACACAGATGACGTGTTGTTGATATATGTTAGTAAGACGGCTTGGAATAGGTCTACCCTCGGTAACGAAACGTCTACCATATTTGGCATCGACCTAGTGGTAGTAACACTTAAAGATACAAGGCTCATAATTTTGACCGCTATATGTGAGTTTCTTCTGAACAAGACTCATCAGTTGCGCGCGAATCAATAGTCCAATTCAATAATGAAATTAAAGAAGATTGACAAAAATTTTTTTTAAAATATGTCAAATTTGTCTAAGGCTTTCTATGCCGAATGTGGGAAAACTTTAATATTTGCAATGATTTAAAAGCTTCATGAACAGTAAATAATACGACCATGACCACAAATAAAAAAAACAACGATAACACTAATAAAATTGAGAATGGAAATGGGGAATATGTCAAAGAGACAAAAACTCGACCAAAGAGCAGAAAACAGCACAAGGTCAACAATGGGTCTTCAACACAGCGAGAAACTCCCGCACCCGGAGGCGTGCCTCAGTTGGCCTTTAAATAAGAGTGTGTACTAGTTCAGTAAAAATGGACGTCACACTAAACTCCGAAACATATAAATGAACTAAAATTTAAAAAATGTGTAGTAGCAGTATCATCAATATCACTGACTTGTTGGTAATTCTCTTTCCGAGTTGATAAGTAGCCCTGCAAGATCTAGATATCAAAGAGGGGATGAATTTGGAACATAGAGCTAAACGTTACAGATACTAAGATTAAAACAATTAAAAAGTGTTGTTTTTTTCACGCAGTTGAATAACTTGCTAAAGGATATTTTGCCTCTAAGTTATTCGGAAATATTATTACGTGAACGTTACTATGACTTATTGCATTTTGACTTCGTTAACAGTTAATAGACATATTGAGCTGCTCTGTGATACCCATATAAAGTCGGACAGTTATTTTGAAGTGCATATGCTTTGGAATTGTGTGTAAATGAATAGAAAAAAAGAATGTAATCAGAAAAATCCTTGTTCAAGACAAGGAATATGTCGATACTAACTGTAGAAGTAGGATAGGTGTTTATTGGAAACATGCATGCAATATTTATCGAACACATCTGTAAGTTTAGATTTAATATTGATACCATGGTCTATGTTTAGATTTTATATTGATACCATGGTCTATTCAATGATTGATTTATAGTTCGTTATGTATAATGCACAAGTAGACACAAACAGATTCAGATGGATTCTTTTAGCATTAACTATTGACTAGGTATTCTAATTAAGAAAAACTATTTGATAATCATTTCAAAAATAGATTTGTCTGAAATTTATGGACAGTTGCTTATAGTAAATATCACAAAAAGTTAGACACGAACAGATTCAGATGGATTCTTTTAACATTAACTATTGACTAGGTATTCTAATTATGAAAAACTATTTAATAATCATTTCAAAAATAGATTTGTTTGAAATTTATGGACAATTACTTATAGTAAATATCACAAAAAGTTTGTTTTGATTAAACACATTCTCCATGTCAACTCACGAATATCACGATTTTGGTTTTGCTGTTGATTCTGAATTAATATTTATCCCATTGATAAAACAATAATTTGATCCTATTCATTCGTATTTATCGACTCTCTAATCATAAAGTTCAGAAAATAAAATCCCATACATATCACAGTTTCTAATATAATAACATAGAATATGAATCAATAATATTCCGTTGATAGCATTAGGAATACAATATTAGCACGAACGAGATTAGCATTTATTTTTTTCTGATGAAATTTAAACATATTAAATCAACGTTTTCATATGTAACTATAATATGATGTATAAATTAAGGCAACATTAGTTTACCGATGTTCCAATCTCGTTTAAGAAGACGAAATAAAACAAAGTAACAAACAAATACTGGAGGAACCGCGTGATTTCAAAAAGGAGCGAGACCGGGTGCGTGAACAGAGTAAGGGTCTCCTGCTATGCAAAGCATCGCCCTCCTTGCGAATCCACTCTCAGTCAAGAGATAGGAAGGACACATCCAAGTAGATATAAAAACCAAAAGAAACACAGAGATTTAAAAAAAGGAATATTAAATATCTTCAAAGATATATGCCAACATGTTTATGAATATCAAAAACAAATAAAGTGCAAGTAGACGATCAGACTGGTTTGATCATGCGTAATTGTGTGGCTACTATTATTGAAAACATGTCACGATGGCTTACACGATGGGTAAAAACGCATATTTTGCATTGAAGGGAGTAATGTCAAGAGCAACTAATCCGTCTGTATTAGTTAAATTATACAAAACTGTAGTCTTACCGAGCGTCCTTTATGGCTGCGAAACATGGAGTAACCTCAAATCCTGTGATATAACGACGCTAAATTGTTTTCAACACTTCATTGTCAAGCACATTTTAGCATTAAAAACTTCTACCAGATCTGATATGTGCGAGAGCATTATTGGGATTCATCCGATTATGAGTTTTATTCACAAAAGAAAACTCTTCTTTTTTTCAAAAACTGTGTATGTTAGTGTGTTCTATGTTGTGTCATCTGTACTATTATTTGTCTGTTTGTCTTTTTATTTTTTGCCATGGCGTTGTCAGTTTGTTTTCGATCTATGAGTTTGACTGTCCCTCTGGTATCTTTCGTCCCTCTTTTAGGTAACAATTATCTTTCAAAAAGAATATTTTTGGTTCGACTATTTTCATTCCTCATAGACCCTCACCGCCGTCACTATGGATACATTCCTGATGTTATTGACATTATAAGAACATATGGACTTACTCAATATCTTACCGAATATATTGATACTGGGAGTTTTCCATCAAAAAGTCAGTGGAAATCGATTGTTCACAAAACAGTTAACGAACAGCAGTCAGTCAACTGGTTAAACCGTATTGCGTTAGATAACAATTTTATACGTTTTAAAAATATTCACAAGACAGTTTCTATGACCAACTTCTGGAAAAAAAGCACAATCGTTTGCAGAAATACGAAATTCCTATTTTATTACAAAACTGTTAACTGATATACCAAATTCATCAGGAAATAAGTGCGTCGCATGTAAAAACTACTTTGACGATGTCTATGTACATGCATGTTGTTCCTGCATTTGTACTACAGAGCTGCGTGAATTGTGGTGGAATATGATTATTGAGAATTTTTCACTACAACTGTATTGCGAACTTAGTGAATATGATGATGAGGATGTTTATCAAATTTTACTAGGACGAATTCCATTAAATGTCATTGCCGAACATTCAGAGTTTGAGAAGCTTTGCCACGCCCATGTTCAATGCGTAGCAACATATGGACGTTGTGTCAGGTTAGGCAATACATGATATGTCATCATTCAAGATTGCATAAGGACTTTATGCCGAATGACTAGTGTATATTTGTCTGTATATGTTAAAAAAAACTTTTTTGTTCTGTTCCTATTTCGTTTATTCTTTTTGTTGTGTGATATTTAGTTAATTATGTGTATTCATTAGATCTCAATTATGAGGAAATAAAGACATGAATGAATGAATGAATCTCATAAACCATCCGTACATGGGACTTAGAAACCATCGTAACATTCATAAAATCTTAACAACAATGATATAAACCATTAAGAGTATTATTATATGAAATTGTATAACACACGGGTTTCTATCGACATTTTGCTCGACTCTTTTTTAAACAACTGTACATATTATAAAGTGTATAAATGCATGTATATATTACTTTCGTTTTTCGGTTCAACTGGTTTTTTTCATTGTAAACTATGATATTTTATGATATAAAAAAAATAGGAATACATGTCCGGATTTATAAAGTAAAGTAATGAAATTTTCCATTTTCACATTTATAAATACTAAATTGTAAAACAAAGAAAATAAATCTTTCGAACTCAATTGAACTAACTCCAATTGTCAACAATTTTTGCAGTTTTTGTTCTTTATTAAAGTGTCTGATAATTTAAAACAAACACTTCAAATTTCTTTCTCTGACACCCTTTTCATCTCCTAAGATGTAAATCAGAGCAGAAAAGAAGTTCTATAAGACGTCGGGTATTATATTTCTTGAAGAATGGCAAATTATTTCATATTTGGGTACAGTTTTTATCATCTTGAATTGTATAAGTAGAATGTTGAAAAATCTACTTTTTTAAACACGAGTGACATATTCTAAAAGTAAAAATAGCATTTATCTGCCTATTTCTCGTAGCTCTAGATTAATGCGATTCATTATAATAACACACGCTATAAAAACAATTTTTACAATTAAAAATGTCAACTCACCTGTTGGATATCCAAGAAAAATCAGCACAGAGTTTCCACCACGCAGTTAGACTGTGAATCAATAAAGCAGCATCATTAATAATGATGACTAAAGTCCTGTAGGTGAAGATGTAACTTATACTGAATGTTCCAACTTATTGATTTTATATTAATTGAATGGATTTAAAAAAAAAAAAATATCTGGATTCTATATTGTATAATAGTGTTTCATAAAACAAACTAATTATTTGTTTATTTATTATTTTGAAATGTATAACTATGATAAATCGTATAAGTTGTCAAACATACATTCGCTACAGGAAATCTAGGATATTCGAGGAATCCTTGTTTGTCCTCAGATCGTCAAAAATTACTTAACTTAAAGTTTATAAATCATACACCAGAGTATTGCTTAATACAAGTATTGCTAGTGTTTTGCAGCTTTGTAATAAATTTTGGTACTTTTGGTTATAGTTATTTACAGGAAATCTAGGATATTCGAGGAATCCATGTTTGTCCTCAGATCGTTATGACTTGATTTCAAAAATCACTTAACTTAAAGTTTATAAATCATGCACCCGAGTATTGCTTAATACAAGTATTGCAGCTTTGTAATAAATTTTGGTACTTTTGGTTACAGTTATTTTAATATGCTAATAAGTCTTTAAAAGTTTCATTATATTGAAAGGCAATGAAATTTGCTTTTTACCTATAATTCTAGATCACCAAAGTAAACCCTCAATCTTAGAAGTAAATTGTTGTTTAGAGTTTCCTGTATAATACTGAAATATCTAAATATAGGATAGGACAGTTATTGCTGTTTATATTTAAAGTAAGCTCTTTTTGGTAAATTTTGGCAGTTTGAGCTTTTAATTTTGCTATTTGATAAGGGACTTTCCGATTTGAATTTTCCTTGGAGTTCGGTATTTTTGCTATTTTACTTTTTATAGCATTCTTGGTTATTTAACGGAATAATATCATCAAGATAACGGTAAGTGTTGTTGAATTGATCAATTAAATGGAATTTAGACATGTCTTTACTGAGTTTGACCACAAACTGTGATTCTTAACAGTAGAGGAACAAGTCTGCTTTTAAAGAGTCTATTGGTACCAATATGAATACCTACAACCTGATGA
Source organism: Mytilus coruscus (assembly GCA_017311375.1). NCBI lineage: Eukaryota > Metazoa > Mollusca > Bivalvia > Mytilida > Mytilidae > Mytilus > Mytilus coruscus. The sequence continues at coordinate 76,813,187 of CM029599.1, read as the reverse complement.
TAATACTTTATTTCTCTGTTTTAAACAACGGTGTTTGCACATGCAAAACTCTTTATTTTTTGCTTTATAGACCATTTTCAACAAACAGTTGGCATTCATATGGAAACCAAATAAAGAATGAAAAATCCCTTTATTTGTTTGAGATGGGGTCTTCTGGGGAAGATTGAATAGAGACTAGCATTATCCTTCAATTCTACACACCGCTGTTAAGATGATGTCCCTAGACGGGATAGAAAGCAACACTATTTAATGCATAGTCATTTCTATTTATAATAATGTTTCTGTTTTTTTTTTTAAATTCTAGATCGGGACATTCCGATTCCGCAAATAATTCAAATTTTGGCGACTTTGTTGACCATACATATCTTATCAGACTTTTCAAACGACATAAAAATAGAAAGATACAAGAAATCGACAGAAAGGAACTACTCTAGGACATAAGAAATGCCTTTAATTTTAATTTACCAGTTGTGAACAATTCATTTTATGTAGCAATATTTTGCGAAACCAAGTGTTTTAATGATAAGGAAATCCTCTCATCGGCTCACAAAGGTCATTCAAACTATTGTCGCGTTCGTGTAGGCTCAATTTATGGTGCAATGTATTGCCAATAATTTTTGTTACATCATAACTATTCTTTTTTTGGTATCTAATGATGTTCATAGTTCTTTGAATTGTGATTTCTGATTGCCCCATGGTACTTATATATAACCAGCTTCACTATTATTTTGTTGCATGTATTTAGCTATTTTTCTAATTTATTCTTACAAAGTAAATATAAGTAATACTTGAAACAGATATATTTTATTTGTGCTCATTTCACAATATCTTATTTTTTTCTAGATATTTGAACAACAACGTTTGCTTTAAAACAAATTATCTTTAAAGAGAGATATTATTTTACACTCAATTAGGTTGAATTGTGGTAGGAAACAGACGATTAATCAACGCTGTTCATCATCAACATCGATGTTGATTAATGTAATTTTTATTCCGTTTGAACTCAGAATGAAGCAAACCTGGTGGTATTTTCTTAATTCAAAATTGATTCGAAGTTGACATGGTCTTATGAGTTGAAATTCTTTGAGCTTGCTTTCAAGTGACCGCGACTAATCTTGACACAGTATTTTTTGTGTAAGTTTGTTGGGAGTTTTATGTGCTATGTACAGATCTGTTGAGTCGAGCCATTTTCGACTGATTTTTAGTTACAGTTTGTTCTAATGCTGCACTGTTTCACCATAGTCCAAGGATTAGGAAGGGTTGGGCGCTCAAAACATGTTTAACTCAACCACATTCTTTATGCGAGTCAAAAGTGTTTGTAGACCATTTGTTAAAATCAGCCCATTAGTTTTAACCTTTTGAATTGTTTCACATTTTGTTAACCCACTAATTTTTATTATTTACTATATACAATATGGGTTTGAATATTTGCTGAAGACCATATTGTGACCCTTTGCTGTTTACATGTGTCCTGTTGTCTTTAATGGATATATAGTTGTTTCATTGGTAATCGTGCAACCGATACGGCTGAAGCTATCTTGGCTAGCTTCTTGTAGTAGCGAGCATATTTTGAACCTGCTTTCTGAAGTATGTACTGTCTCTTATTCCTTTGTTCAAGTATATTGTAGAAATTAATGTAACTAACTTCAGAAACACTTCAAATATAAAATGTCTTTTCGACGGTCTTGGGGTCCAAGCGCACATATGTTGTGTTTTGATAAGCGTACTGTAAATGTCGTTTAAAAAAAGTATTTAAAAAAACTCGGTTCATGGTAATGTATTAAAAGCAAGAATGGTATGCTTGCAGTTTTTGTAAACTGATACAACCTTTGAAGGAATAGTTGTGTTATAAGTGTTCATTTACAGTGAAATAATTCTAATTTGCATTAAGGAAGTTATTTCTAGTGAATATTTTTATCTCTCAAATCTTTGTATCAAAATTATTGACTGCTTATCTGCACAATCTTTTTACAATTTGAAATCATTACACGAAGACATAAATTCTATAGATATTTGATAACAATGTCGCTGGGATAGTCAAAATCAATGAAATATTTTTATTATGTAATTCTGGCTTTTAAATCTTCAGACCTGCTTGATTTATATCAGTCTTAAAAGAACGGAAAATTCTTTTTATATCTTCTGTTATATTTTTATTTAAGTATTCAGTGTATTGAAGGAGTGGAAGCTAGGTTAAGCTCACATGAGTACTTTTATACCGCCACAATGTTTTAGCATGTACCAAGCTAAAGAAAAGTGACCGTTTTGGTTATGTTTTATATTTGAAAAATGAGATCTGCTGTATTAATTCAAAACTCGAAATCCAAATCCCTGTATGTACTTGACAAAACCTAGGCTTTAAATGCTGTTATTTGTTTCCAAAGATATAATCAGGTCTTAACACGTAGCAAAAGCTCATGACTAGCACCGGTTTTTGTGCAAGGAACTTTGTGTTGTCACTGCATTATTCTAGTGTTCTGTTCAGACAAGAACAAGTCACTTATATGTTATTTGATAGGATCTTAAGACGGTTTGTAATGAATCATCTGTCTGCATAAGACGGTATATCTGTCATTGTTGGTTTCAAATTTTTTCAGGATTGAAAGTTTTGTATTCCTTACTTTTGTGTGAGGTTCGTGTTTTCTAAAATGTGTTTTGTGTACTGTTGTTTTATCTTTCCCTCTTTTTTCTTTGTACCACGGTAATGCCGGTCTTTCATGACTTATGTGGTCATGGTATTTTGTTACTTTTTTCTACTTACTAGTATTATTCAAAATCATCCGACCACACAGCTTGCTGCTGGGTCTTTCGAATGCTCCATGAAACTTCTTTCTACATTATTAACATCAATATTATCAGCAATCAAAGCCGGGCTTCAAAATTATTGTAAAACTACCTATTCTAGAGGTGGCGTGAACTAGATGTGGATACTAAAATATTCCTAAGATCTGTTAGAGTACATACAATCTAAGACTCTTTCATCTTGCAATAGTATTAAAACATTTGACTTTTTTCACTCTTTGCACAAGTATTTCCCATTCCAAACTAAAAGACAAATTGAAAGAGTTGGTCCTGCTTTGATTCATAATAATGAATGGCCAACGTAGATACAAGTATCTTGTCTTAGGGAGGGATAAATCGTACCTTGTTAGAAATCACTCTCATTCAAACAAAAAATTCTATGAAACTGACATTATCAAGATGCTTGATTTCTTGATTGACAAAATATTTGTTACGTTTTGAGGACGTGTTTTCCAACAAACCGACATTTCCATGGGAACCAACTGTGTTCCTCTTCTTGTCGACTTGTTCATTTATTCATATTAGGCTGACTTCATACAGGAGCTTCATACGCAGAATGAAAAGAAGCTAGCATTATCCTTTAACTTCCCTTTCCGCTATATAGATGATGTCCTCTCTTTACATAATGCAAAGTTTGGTGACTATGTTGAACGCATCTATCCCTTCGAACTTGAAATAAAGGATACAACAGATACAGTTAAGTCTGCTTCATATCTTGACTTACATCTAGAAATTGACAATGAGGGTCAGTTGAAACAAAACTTTACGACAAAAGAGATGATTTCAGCTTCCCAATTGTGAACTTTCCATTTCTATGTAGCAACATTTCAGCAGCACCCGAATAAGGAGTATATATCTCGCAGTTTATACGATATTCGAGAGCTTGCGTTTCATATTATGATTTCATTGATAGAGGGTTGCTGCTCACAAGGAAGCTATTAAACCAAGAGTTCCAAGTGGTGAAGTTGTAATCATCCGTTCGAAAATTTTACGGACGCCATCGAGAGTTGGTTGACCGTTATGGACTATCTGTTTACGACGGATACGTTCCAATCGTCGTAACCACAGCCCGTCCTCCTTTTCCCCAAATGTGACCTACCGAATTAGAATTATCACCGGATTTGTATTTACATGAGCAAACACGACGGGTGCCACATGTGGAGCAGGATCTGCTTACCCTTCCAGAGCACCCCCGTTTTTTATGGTGTTCGTGTTGCTCAGTCTTAAGTTTTCTATGTTGTGTTTTGTATACTGTTGTTTGTCCTTTGGTCTTTTTTGTTTTTTGCCATGGCGTTGTCAGTTTATTTTCGACTTATGAGTTTGAATGTCCCCTTGGTATCTTTCGCCTCTCTTTTACATTTATATACTACTGACAGTGACATAATCACTTAATTCACTCTTAATTCTCGTGAAAAAAATTTCCCTTGTTTACCAATCATAACTTAAAAAAAAAAAACCTGCATATTCATATTGTATATATAGATAATGGCGTCAAAGCGAAGGTTTTTCAGATTTTCAAATTACTGGTACTTGATTGGTAAATGTTTGCTTGATGTGAAGATTTTTGCAGGAAAAATAGGCTTATTTCAGGAGCATGGTTTCTTAATAAATAAAAAGCATATGCGTTGCTCAAAACGAAAACAACTGAAACATTTGTGAGCATAAACACCAAAGAAATTTCAACAGAACAGCCAATACCTTCCACTGTCAACTCTGGCTGAGGGAGTTGCAACATAAGTAATAACACACTTATACATAATGTCATGTGTAAATTAAACCATTCTGATAAGATTTTTACGGACACCATTATGATTTGGTTGATCGTTATGTATCTTTGTCACAGATGGTCACGGTAATGTTCCACTTTCGTAGCCACAATCCTGTCCTTTTTTCCTCAATTGTGACATCGGCTAATACGACTTATCGGCAAATCTTTACTTGCCAAGAGTAACGCGATGGGTGCCACTTGTGGGGCATGACTGCTTACCCTTACGGTGTATCTGTCAGACCCCTTATTGTTTGTTGCTCAATCTTTTGACTTTTAGCTTAAACTGAGACTCCATCTCTCTTTTTTTGTTGTTGCAAAAACTCAGATTGTTTGTTTGCAATAGTTACTGTATGTAATTTCAAACACAATATAGATGGTAATGATTCTGGTATTTGAAATAATTCATGAAGGCATCTAATTGAATGCTTATTTCTACAAATCAATAAAGGAAACTAGTCTCCCAGAGGTCAAAGATTAAGTTATTATCTTTCATGAAGAATGCTGCCGAAAAGTAATAAAGTTTCACCTTCTGCAAAATTTCTACAAAATTTCCTAAATGTGTTAACAAAGTGAGACGCATATCTTGAATGTTAATTTCACTACCTTTAATATCTGCAAAACTTATCAAGATGTTTAGACTAATGGATGATTATATCATAAATTTCAGAGGGTTCTGTGCATTAAACTGTAGGAGGAGTCGGTAATACTGTATGGATACCTTCCATCGAGAATGTTGCTGAACATTTTGCCATGCCACCTGCCTGACATTCACTTTCCTAGTTGAGCCAATTTAACACTTCATGCAACCTTTCCAACACTTTAATTAGCTAAATCTTTTTACAAAGTGAGCCATTAAAAACTAACACTTTCTTCCAGTGTTTTCTCCCATGTTTATTTTAGTTATGGTGGCCATACTGATTAATTGATGTAAACATTTAAAACTAGACATACCAAGGATGATAACTCAATTGGTTGATTGGTTATCTGTGTTTGATGCAACAGCAGCATAGAGCAGTCAATATAAAATGATCACTAAATGAAAGTGACTTTAATTGAATTGAATGGGACATAAAAGAGAAAATAAATTGGCTGACACAACATATGGAGAGTTAGGTTGAGAGGGTGAGAAATTTAACCTTTTGTAGTGGTGTGTACCTCATTTTTTTTTTATTTCACATAATTCACAAAAGGGGTCTACAAAATGCATGAAGAGTGACATTCTTCCCACTACGCTCAATATGGTTCCCTGTCAGGGGATATAAAAGAAATGAAACCTGACTAAACCAGGTGAAGGCATTGCTTTCTGCAATCATGGCATGCACTGGACTGCTGTTAATGACAGATGAGTCAAAAAGTTTATTTACTGGTCTCCTCTTTAGTACAACATCTTAATTTTATTGTGTCACCAATATTTAGATGATACTTGTATATCAAAAGTTGAATGTTTTAATATTTTGAAACAGGAAGATGCCTCCATAGGACATTAAAAGAATAATTCAATATCTTTGGAAGACAAAACATTTTATTTAATCTACCATTAAATTAATAATTACATCTTGTACATTTAACAATATATATATAACCACAGACAATGGAAATTTCATCACAGCTATCACACCATTCTTCATATGCAATGATGAGGAAACTTTAATAAAAAATGAATTTAAATCTTACTCTCACAATGGTAACACATAGTTAATGTGACATCTGTTAAACTGATAAACATTTTGGCTAAGCATTTCATGATCAAACAAACTCATTAAAAAATACCACAAGCACAGCTATATTAACAGATTAATGAAAATCAACATGAATGCAACAATTGCCAATATAAAAGTAAGCAACAATCTCTCACAATATTCTACTACATGTACACTCATCCCTGTTTATACTTTATATCCCAGTACTTTGTTGTGAGTGTTAGGAAAAAGGTAAGAAAAAAACCTTCTCAACTTACACATTAAATTGAAATGAGTAATAGTATGTAAGGAGATGGACAGAATGTGCCACATAGAGACAGCAACCAATGACAAAAAAGATATAATTATAGAGAAGAGATCAAGGGTGCACATATCAATGAGACAGCAATCAAATGATACAAAAAAAGAACAAAAGACATCTCTAGGTCAATATCAAGTGTACAACCACATACAAGAGTCTTTTATAAATTATGTTAGTTAAAGATAACAGAACAGCTTAGATCTGCAATCAACACTATATTCTTCAAAAGAAACAAAAATTATGAAGATTACAAGTTTCTTGTCTTGGGAAAGGCACATAGTTTTTTTAGCATGCATCCTCCTTTACCTTGATCAATGGAATTACAAAGGTAAAATTAAAAAAAATAGCATAGAGAAAGCAATACCAGTATTGTACTTTAACATAATATAGAAATATAAGATATACCAATAATTCTTGACCAGAAGATGTATTTTATAAATGAATATAAAAACTGGGAATTTCTTAAAGGATCATTTTACACTAAACATAAAAACTTCTGAACCTATCTTCTGTACTGTAAACAAACATACACTATAGATTGCATAGACATACATTAAATTTCCATACTTAAAATTTCCTTACAATCGCAAAAATTTCTTCAAAATAAAAATACATCCACGATAAACAAAATAAATCAACAAAAATATGATATGACTGATTTAAAATTAAATGATAACCTTTAATTAGTCATACATTAGACTGTATATAATTACAGTTTAGAATACTTACACATTTTACTTTATACCTTATTACTTTAATATCATACATAATAATAAATATCATATGTTAATTAACTTACCCTCCATAAAATGAACACTTGAGGAAAATAGGCAACAAGGTTCTTATCTAAGCTCCTAACCTTAAAATGAGCAGGTAATTTAGGTCACGATTATACACGGTTGACTATCAGCTAGATGGCAATTTTAAATCTAAACGAAGCTATGGACAGATTAATATGAGCCATAGTGACTCAAATGTAGAACTGTTTGGTACTAAATATAGGAATGGTTGCAGTGAGACATCACTGACATAACCTAATATATAGAACTTAGTGCAATTTTTAAATTTAGTCCCTCCAAATGAAATATTGGTGATGTGTCCAAAATTGTACCCATCTGAAGAATACAATTTTTGGGATTGTTAACACCAATGATTCCTTGAAAGGGACCAATATGTACATACAAAATGGTGAGCATTGGATAATTTCATACTAGAATTAGAAAATCACATCAAAATTTAAAAAAATATAAAATGTAGGGAAAATGTACTATCTTAGGTTTCAATAATTAACAGCATCCACAGTGATTTAGAAATACTATTTCCTGTCAACAACACATACTTTTTTCTTGTCTTTCAAGTAACTGTTATTTATAGAAAAATTGAGGATACAAAATTTATATGCATTGATCTGATCTGAAACAAAAATATCTTTGAAATTCCAAGTTTTACACACATTCAGATCCATTCACACACAATGAAATCAACTGCTATTATAAATGTAATATCTATTCAATTATACATTTTTCATCAGGAATTATAATATGACCAGAAGAGTTGTTAAAAATGAGCTCAACAGAGAGCAGAAATAATCAAGGAACTGTTTTCTATATATTTTTTCTTGCAATAAATGAACATGATTAAAATTCTACCATAAATTAACAAAATTGTTAACCTTTCATGCATAAGGAATGTTAAATAGTTAATTGATTTATATATAGTGGAAGTGACTTTTTGTGATGTATTTATCATATGAATTCAAATTTAGAGCATTTTTATCTCACTATTCTTTATATATATTTTTAAAGCTAATGAACATATCATTTAACAAAAAAACCTTAAGCAGGTTTAGTAAATATTCACAGATCATCAAAAACAAGTGAGAACCACAGCAGGAATGTCAATAAGATACACATAAAATAAAACTACACACAAAAATTAAACTTATTAATGATAAAATTTTAGAAACTTGTGAAGGCAACAATATGTTTATAATCATTCCTTTATATAAAAAAGCATCTAAGTTTTCAACCAAAACTTATCTCTTATCTAATCAGCTGACACTAAAATTTGAGATTAAGGCAGTGGAACAAGATATGTCACAACAAAGTTTATCTAATATACACAACAAAAAAAACATACTGCAGCTTTTGATTTTTAAGATTCCATTACCTTAATAATAATGGGTACAAGAATGAAGAGACTAGATTGCTCTGTGACTAATAAAACCTATTTGTATCAGTTCTACTTAAGTTAAAATGGCCTATACTGGAAAAAGCTGCAGTGAACAAATGTGAAAACTATCTGTAAAATTGTGTCATTATTTGAGTATTGATCCCAATTTTTTTTCATGAACATTTCCTCATTTAGTCATATCAAGTGAATTACAGAATGTTTATTTTGTGAATTACCAAATATGAAAGTAATTCAGATAAGAGTCCTTAATGTGCATATTTCATAATAAAGGCAAATTCAATTACACTTTTTACAGACTTAACTCTTTGTGCAATCTGAGCAAATTTTCATATGCTTTCTCTTATTCAGTATTTTTTCTTGTTAACTATACAGTGTTTTAAAATAATTGTTATAGATTTTAGCAGATGACTTTTCAGATTAGGTAGACCTTGAACATGAATGAAAGGAGATAAGGAGTATACATTAATAAGTGAGCTACCCAAAAACAACAAAAAATAAAATTCATCTAAAGATCTACATAGGATTAGATAGACTAGTGTCTATACAGTATGAAATGATTCTTCACCAATATTCATAGTAAATTGTTACATATTATTTAAACAAAAGATGACAAGATTTCATATACATGTGTGTACATACAAATTAACCCTCATTAAAACAATAACAGCATGCTAGGTATGCAGATTTAAAAAATATACAATTGTAAATTCCTTCTTTTGAAGGAAGGTAAAAATAAGGATGTTTTATAAATGGATAGTTCTTGATTGAAGTAAATTGAGTTAGTGTGTCTTCCTTTTGCTGCCAAGTTGAAGGTCAATGTGCACAAATTCCTTCAAAACTCAACCTAATTCAACTTCAAATACTGACCAGTAGACTTTGAAAAGTATGATATATTGTCTATTTTTCATAGAGTATAAATTACATCCGGTTTAATTTCAACGTTCATACAACAAAATAATAATCAAATAAAACTATCAGAGAAACTGTCAGAGTAAAATTTAGATAATTTGTAGAACCCTTTAACACATAGTTCTATATAAGGGATATGTTTTCTTCCTGACATATTTGGTTTCAATCAGTAAAGATAGATCGATTGACTGATCTTTGTTTAACGCCACTTTAGCACTATTGTGCTATTTCCTGGCAATCAGTTGTTATTGGTGAAAGCCAGAGTGCTCTGAGAGAACCAACGATCTTCAGTAAGAAAACTGACAATCCTAGGCAATTAAGATTGGAGTTGAATGCACCTACCACATGCCGGATTCGAACACACAACCTCAGTGCTAACAGGCTAGTGATACAGTAGTTTAACTTCTTAGACCACCCAGCCAAAGAGGCCCCTCAATCAGTTAAGAAATAGTTACGAAGTTCAAGGATTATAAATTTTATTTTTCATCAATGTTTCAATATGAAATAGAACAAGGTCTCCTGCTGATACCTGTAGTGATTGGGAGACCGAATTATATATTTTAACGCTTAACAACAGTATCACACTCTCACAGTTCTCAGTTTATTCTACATTATATAAAATGTCAGATATATAAAAGTAGGTACCGGTGTCACCAGCACTTTCTAAAGGATCAAATCACAAAATCATGATACTGCAATTTCTATCGTTTATCAAATAATCAATAAATAGACATAGTTCTGTCATTCAATCATATATGAAATAAGTATTAATAAAATTGGTATAAATCTTTGCAGATTTTATTTTATTTTACATGGTATATTATTGTGTGAAAAATTTTTTTAAACATAATTTTCCAGAAAATGAAACCAATCAGACGATGTAAAGCAGCAAACTTTTGACTGAATTTTTTTAAATAATCTGAATAAATCTTTGTCACTTGTCAATATCTTTTCTTTAACTGAATGCTGCATTGTAAGGTTTTTTGGTATTTAATATAACAATACTGAAATGTGGGCTTTGACTTATTTTTCTCATTGATAGTTATATTTGGATTGTAGCATGTTAATATTCATTCTAATGCAAGACTGACTGATAGAGAAATGAGAAACAGATGTTTGTTTTTGTTTATCTACTTTCTGTATGTTATTTAAAAATGAACAAATGGACAAAATTTAACAAGAGATTTTGTTATACACAAGAAAAAAACCACCCCAAAAACCATAAAACACTTAAATCTTCTTACCGCTCTCCATGTCTTTGTTGATAGACATCCTCTTATCTACATCGCAGTAACATTTACAGTATAATTTTCACTCTTCCTGCAGTTCTACTGCACTCTTCTTTTGAATATAACCTCATTCATTAAGAAAATATTTACCTGCCTTCTGCAAAGAAGGTACAGATTTTCTAGCTTATTTCACATGTATCTGCAAATGTTCTTAAAACCATGTAATACAGGTTTTTCGTCAAAATAAAAAGATCAAACCACAAGGGACAATTAAACTAATACATTTAAGATTTTAAAAATTAATATAAAACATATGTAGCTTGTCTTTAATGGCAAGATAAAACATACTAATTAATGCCGTAGAATAAGTTTTCCCAAATGAAAACATTTAGTTGTTGAAATTTGAGGAATCTTTTTCATATAATTTAGATTTTTGCTTTTTTTCTTATTTTAAGAAGTAATTGAAATGCTTCTTCACATCTAATTAATCATTTATCAAACTATTGTTTGGTAGACAATATTGGAAATCATAAATATTGAATATGTGACAGAGTAACACCAATAGGCTTAGCTGCAATGATTTTTTTCTACTGAAGACTGAAACTTAAAATATTACTAATAAGTGTTTTGTAAATAACGTGAAAAAGGTCTTGAATGACGTGAATAAAATCTCTATTTTGTATTTTTCGATTCCTCTTATGTCCTGTTTTATTCAGAAGTCATTTCAGACTGGCAGACATTAAAAACATCACAGAAAAAACACACACACTAAAAATTTAAATAAAGAGTTGAAGAGATTTTATTCTTTTACACATCTTTTGAGATATGCTATATCAATCGTTGTATTATACAGCCGCTATCTGACAGTCTCTTATCGGTATCTTGTGAGATATTTTTATCAATAAAATCATTTTCAATAAATAATCAATGCTTGTGGCCTAGAGATAAAATAACAGGCAGAATGGCCCCTATGACAATGGCTACAAGTTCTACACTTTTAAATCCTTTATGTTCATGGATGATTATGGTCCCATCAGGGTTAGTATGTTTGACTTGTCCAGATGATACTTCTGGTAAAACATGGACTGTAGCCACATATAAAAAGGTACCAGCACTAAATAACATAGCAATGCCTGTTGTTTTAACATCTGTGAATGACTCTGCACTTTTCTGTAATGAAACAAATATTAACTTAATACTTTCATACATGTTAAGGTTCAAGTCATGATATAGAACAATATAACAGTCATTGTTATACTTTCTGTAAGAATGTTCTCTGATAATTAAAATTGTTTATTTTGACTTTGATTTAAAATAAATCATTTTGAGAAAAGCTCACTATTGATTGATAATCAATACAACTGTTGTTAATAGTCAATAGCAAGTTCATGATATAAAAAAGGAGTTTTGCACAATTAATGTCACTTAAAAAGACAAAAGACATAATTGGAAGTAAAAATTTAACCAAAGTCATCTGCTTTGAATAACAAGAGTGCACACGCTGAAATGTCTTGCCTTCTTTACTAATCATTGATATTATGTTGATAGTCCTAAATATAAAGCTTTACTACAACTATCACATAAACTTAACGTGATCCAAGAAAATGAGGTCAAGGTCATATAAACCAAACAAGAAATACATGTACACCTTACAATCATTCAATACACTAAATATAGTTGACCTATTGCTTAAAGTTTCTAAGATACAGACTTAACCAAGAAAACTAAACACTGACCAATGAACCATGAAAATGAGGTCAAGGTCAGATGAACCATGCCAGGCAGACATGTACACCTTGCAATCCTTCCATACAACAAATATAGTTGACCTATTGCTTATAGTATTAGAAAAACAGACCAAAATACAAAAACTTAACACTGAGCAATGAACCGTGAAAATGAGGTCAAGGTCAAATAAAACCTGCAAGACTGACATGAACATCATAAAATATTTCCATACACCAAATATAGTTGACCTATTGCATATAGTATTAGAAAAAAAAGACCAAAACTAAAAAACTTGACCACTGAACCATGAAAATGAGGTCAAGGTCAGAAGACACCTGCCAGCTAGACATGTACACCTTACAATCATTTCATACACCAAATATAGTAGACCTATTGCATACAGTATAAGATTTGATTTTGATTTTTTGTGTTTTAATGCCACTTTTAAGCACCGCTTTTGGACTATTTCGTGGCGACCAGTTTTTATTGGTGGAGGAAGCCGGAGTGCCCTGAGAAAACCACAGACCTTCGATAGGTAAACTGACAATTCTAGTCAATTAAGATTTGAGTCGAGTGCACCCACACGAGTGGGGTTCGAACTCACAACCTCAGTGTTGACTGGCTAGTGATTACAGTAGTAACTACTTAGACCACTCAGCCACCGAGGCCCCTACAGTATAAGAAAAACAGACAAAAACACAAAAACTTAACTATAACCACTGAACCATGAAAATGAGGTCAAGGTCAAATGACACCTGCCAGTTGGACATGTACACCTTACAGTCCTTCCATACACCAAATATGTTAGACCTATTGCTTCTAGTATCTGAGATATGGACTTGACCACCAAAACTTCACCTTGTTCACTGATCCATGAAGCGAGGTCGAGGTCGAGGTCAAGCGAGAATTGTCTGATGGGCATGAGGACCTTGCAAGGTACACACATACCAAATATAGTTATCCTATTACTCATAATAAGAGAGAAATTAACATTACAAAAAATCTTAACTTTTTTTTCAAGTAGTCACTGAACCATGAAAATCAGGTCAAGGACAATGAACATGTGACAGATGGAAACTACGTAACATAAGGCATCTATATACTAAGTATGAAGCATCCAGGTCTTCCACCTTCTAAAATATAAAGCTTTTAAGAAGTTAGCTAAATGTCATAAGAAGCAATTTAAGAACTTTCCTCAGATTCTTGCAATAGGTCAAATAATGGATATTTCAATGATGATGATAATGAATTGGTGTTAAACGCCCAGTGGAAAATAATACATGCACATCAGGATGTTAATACGATAATGAGATATGAACATGACCCGGCTTTGAACTAGACAAACATGCTGAGCCAGATTTTTAAGGTGCTAGTTCACAAAGTAACATTCTATATAGCCACTATAGGAAGACATGTCACCATACCCAGACACATTATTTTGACTCTAAGTGGCCAAGTCTTTACTCCTAAATGTTGTGTGCTCGGCAGATGTAAATACCAGTCTTTAAGTCTTTGGTTTACCTGACAAAAGATCAAAACCACAACCTCCCTCAATCAAGGCAAGATTATTTCTTACTGGTTTGGTTTCAAATTGAGTCAGTATCTAATAATAAGAATGCTGTAAACCATTTATTTTGGTGAATACTTTATGTTATGTTTAGCCAAATTCTATACCTTTTTGTCTGGCTTTAATTTAATGCAGGTAAGGATGAGACTGACTAGTGAGCCAACAAATTAAATTTTAAGTATAGGAGGTGATAAATAACAACATATAATTTTGATTTCATTGAAATTCAGTTTTCATTTTCTTTTCTTATACAAATCAGACACATCTGATGTCAATTCTTTCAATAAGCTTTGTTGTTCTAATGGGTTTGAAATGGATTTTATTCTCATATTTTCTTAGATGACTTCATATTGTACTGCTTATTTGTTACAGTTCTTGTCAAATTATCTTTTACATGATGTATATTATACTGACCTGACTTAAACATATAAATGTGATAAGTGCCATTAATGGAGCAGCAATAGAAAACACAAACAAATGTTTTTTAATTCTAGGTCTGTCAAAGCCTTCATGCAACAGGAAAGATACTAAACCAAAGGCTGCAGGTGCCTGTAATTAGAAAACTCAAAGATTTACCAGTAGTATTTTACAATGAATGAGAAGTCTGATTACCTACCTGTGTCAAATAATTTATACTAAATATGAATAACAAATACTGTATAATGTATTGAAATTTTTACAAGCGATAGATGTAGAAAGGTTGTCTGACCTTTTCAAAATTTTGTCTTTATAGATAGTTTTTGATTGCTGAAATTTGAGCTAGAGTTAATTCCCTTTTGTCACCATCTTTGAGGTCAACTTGCACAATTTCCTTCAAAAATCAGCAAAATTCATCTTGTTATACTGACTGCAAGACTTTAGAAAAAAAATTGATCTCTGAACAATTTAAGTTCTTTTAAAAAGGCTTGCATAATTCATCACAACAGTCTTGTAAGGATCTCTTCTCAGACTTGCTTGTATCACATGTTTAAATTTGGTTAGAAAATCAAACAGTAGTGTGTAATGGCTTGAACAGAAGTCATACAGCTTTATTCATATTAAAACATCTTTTATCTTTTGTCAGCATAAAAAAGCAGTGTATAGTATCTGGGACAGAAGTCATACAGCGTTATTTATGTTTAAACTTCTTTTTTTCAGCATAAAAAAGTAACAACATAAATAATGCTGTATGACTTCTGTCCCAGATATACTACTACTATGCTGACAAAAAAATAAAGTTTAAACATAAATAATGCTGTATGACTTCTGTCCCAGATACTATACACTACTTTTTTATGCTGACAAAGAATAAAAAAGTTTAAACATAAGTGTATAGTATCTGGGACAGAAGTCATACAGCATTATTTATGTTTAAACTTCTTTTATTCTTTGTCAGCATAAAAAAGTAGTGTATAGTATCTGTTACAGAAGTCATACAGCATTATTCATGTTTAAACCTCTTTTATTCTTTGTCAGCATAAAAAAGTAGTGTATAGTATCTGGGACAGAAGTCATACAGCATTATTCGTGTTTAAACCTCTTTTATTCTTTGTCAGCATAAAAAAGTAGTGTATAGTATCTGTTACAGAAGTCATACAGCATTATTCATGTTTAAACTTCTTTTATTCTTTGTCAGCATAAAAAAGTAGTGTATAGTAGCTGGGACAGAATTCATACAGCATTATTCATGTTTAAACTACATGTACATTAATTCTTTGTTAAAAACAACATGCAAGACTCACCTTATGTAACATAATAGCTACAAATACTATAAGTGTAAGTGATGAATGATTTAACATGACAGCTGCACCTAATGCTACACCATCAGCTAGAATAGAAAATCAAGAGTCAAATAAGCTGAACTGTGAGCTATTGTTTACTACTGATCCTCTAAGCTATAAGTACTTAGTAAATTGCAAATTGATGAGAAAATGCATCAAACACTATATAGCATGCTCAAATGAAGCTTGTTTGCTAATTTCATAAAACTTTTGATTTGTAGTTCCTGAGAAAATGAGACAATTTTTTTATATGACCATCATGTGTAAGAAACTATAAATATTCTGTAATCATATACTTTTATCGTGCACATTAATGTCATCCATTTACAATATTTTCAGGTCATCAAATCTTTTCATCATTCAGACACAACAACAAAAAACAGTAATCACTAAATGACCTGGCCTTAATTCTTATACAAACAAGTATTGACCTTTACTTTTGCAAAAGGTCAAAATAAATGAGATTTTAATCAAAATTTGTTCCATATGTTGCTCTTGTTTTCTAAAAATAAAGCTGTTTTCATTATACACTTTTATAATACAGTAATCATCTTGTTCCTACCCTCTGAAGCATGAACATTGTGTGTGTCAATAATTTTATCATATAATCCCATATGTAAATAGGGTGTAATACTCCTTATGAATTATAATTTCTTTACTTAATAAAAAAAATATTGATTTACTATAATTATATTTTCATCCTTGAAACTCTACTCTATTGAAACATGAAAATCTTTTGATCTTTATAATTTTGAGATAGTACATTGTGTAAGTTGACAACAGAAGACTATCTGCTATCACAGCCTATACATTAATCAATTTGTATTTTTAAGTAAAGAAATTATCAAAAATATAATTTTGAAACATACTGATTTTGAGATAAAATTTACAAAATGAGGCATACCTGCAGCATGGACAACAAGTCCGAGTGTAGCTGTTATTTTATTTCTGTTCTGTTGAACTATTGAACCTTGTGATTCTGGTTCTGGAAAAAATTAAAAAGGTTAATCTGAAAAAGGGTCACTAGCTGTCAAATTCATGGTCACCGATTTGACTCAAATTCTCATATTTGATTTATAACAATGTAAAACTATTATCCAAATTATAAAAAGTCTAAAATAAACAATATACCAGGCATGGACTCGATAATATGAAGCTTCGTTAGGTGTGTATTTTAGTCTATACGCCATCTAATTAACTGTCGAGTTGACCTGCGAACACCTCCGATTGTCATATAAGCGATATAAACATAAATATAGATATAAATAGATATCAGACTCATGCATTTGGATATTTCTTGGTCTGTTTAATTTCATATTACAGATTAAAAATATATGTTAATCATCGTTTTTACCTGTATAAGAATGATTTTTTGTGGATCCAATCAGTCAATCAAATGATTTACCTTTGTTTCACTTTCAATGTTGACATTCTTTTCATTGAAATAATTGAACACGCACAATGCATGCGGTATCTCTATCTAAGGGGTTAAATTGAAGTTCACATGAAAACGGATTCAATGAGGTCGAATTATTCACTTGCAAGTGAATAATTCATCATCAATGTTTCTTAGCTTATTTTGACAAAACTGAACCATAATGGCTGCTAAAAGCGATATATTATTTCACTATTTCACTTTCATTATTGATTGAGCAAAAAAAAAATCATATTTCATATTTTTATATATATCTAGTAGCTAGTGCCCCTTTAAATAAATACTGTTGGTTAACTCTCTTGTTTTCAATGAGTTGCTTTACAGTTGTTATAAACAAGAGTGCACATGCTAAAATGTCTCGCCTGCTTTACTGACCATTGATTTTATGTTGATAATCCTAAATCTAAGTTTTAGGATCCAAGAAAAATGAGGTCAAGGTCAGATAAACCAAACCAGATATACATGTATACCTTTCAATCATTCCATACACCAAATATAGTTGACTTATTGCATATAGTTTCTAAGAAACAAACTTAACCATGAAAACTTAACATTGACCAATGAACCATGAAAATGAGGTCAAGGTCAGATGAACCTTGCCAGACAGACATGTACACCTTACAATCATTCCATGCATTAAATATAGTTGACCTATTCCTTATAGTATCTAAGAAACAAACTTAACCAGGAAAATTTAACATTGAACAATGAACCATGAAAATGAGGTCAAGGTCAGATGATACCTGCCAGACAGACATACACACCTTACAATCATTCCATACACCAAATATAGTTGACCTATTGGCTATAGTTTAAGAAAAACAGACCAAAACACAAAAACTTAACATTGAGCAATGAACTGTGAAAATTAGGTAAAGGTCAAATAAACCTGCCAGACTGACATGTACATCATAAAATTTTTCCATACACCAAATATAGTTGACTTATTGCATATGGTATTAGGAAAACAGACAAAAACACAAAAACTTTAACCACTGAACCATGAAAATAAGGTCAAGGTCAGATGACACCTGCCACTTGGACATGTACATGTACACCTTACAATCATTCCATACACCAAATATAGTTGACCTATTGCTTATAGTATCTGAGATATGGATTTGTATGAATTAATTTTGATGATCATTAAGGACCCATCGGATAAGTGGATTACCTGTAACAACAAATTATGACACCGGTTGTATTTGTTTAGTGAATGGCAAAAATGACGAGCACTAGCAAAATCACAGCAACTACTGTATCACTAGCCTGTCAGCACTGAGATTGTGAGTTTGAATCCCGCACATGGTAGGTGCATTCGACTCCTATCTTAATTAACTTGGATTGTCAGTTTTTCTAAGGAAGGTTCACAGGCACTTGTCTCAGAAAAAAATTTCCTCTATACCTTAATATAACACAAGGTACTTAACTTGCATTTCAGAAAAATGTCAGGCGGTGACGAAATTCCGTTATATGCCGCTTTCTAGGCTGTCAACCCCACTAAAACTTGTTATATCGTAAATCTAAATTGATTTATCTTTACAATGGTGTATAACATGTGTACATTAGTTGTCGGAATCATCCGTAGCAAATTAGCAATCCTACCCAAGTATGTCAATCGTAATAATTTTGCCAACCGCTGAAAATTTGGAAATATAAGTCTCGCAGTAAATGATTAATTATAAAAACTGTTTCAGAAAAAACTGTTATTTTTTGTCTGAATAGAACTTATCACCCAGTTAGTAAAATTGTATAAGATACCGTGAAAAAAACCCTAACAAGTGTTATTTGTGGTATGTCTAATAAGTTATGAGTTTCCTTTTTTAGATACAAATTTTCCCATGACGTCAATGTCATTCAGACTCTCTCTTGACTTTACGTATGAAAATGAAACAAGATCAGATAACTCCGAGAATCATTTAAGACTTTCCCATAAAATTGACCAATCGGAAACTGAGATATATAAGGAGACGTGACGTGTTTATTGCCAATTCATCAGCGGTTGGCAAAATTATTACGATTGACATACTTGGGTAGGATTGCTACGGATGATTTCGACAACAAATGTAGGCATGTGATACACCATTGTAAAGATAAATCAATTTAGATTTACGATATAACAAGTTTTAGTGGGGTTGACAGCCTAGAAAGCGGCATATAACGGAATTTCGTCACCGCCTGACATTTTTCTGAAATGCAAGTTAAGTACCTTGTGTTATATTAAGGTATATAGGAAATTTTTTTCTGAGACAAGTGCCTGTGGGAAGGTTCTCTCAAGCTTCCTCCACCAATAAAAAATGACAGTCACAAAATAGTGCAATAGTGCTGGAAGTGGCGTTAAACAACAATTAAACAAAAAATTGTACAACTACAAAGGAAAGATTGTGTTCCTACATGAAAACCTTATTTTAAAGTGACTAATCATGGTCAATGTTATATATAAGTTAGTCAGATAAAATAAAAAGTAGTGGTTTATAACCCATTTAAATCTATTTTTTTTTCCAAGTTTCAAAACTATTTTACTTTATCAGTTAATCTGCCAAAACATTCACTTCTATCCATTACTTTATTTCTGATTTATGTTTTAGAAATAGTTTTTATCATTAATTTGCAGTAAACTGGATTTAAATAAACTTTTTCACTGGTGGATTCATGTTTAAAAGATTTCCTAGATGATCAATAAAAATGCATGTGGATAAATTATGGCATACCTGATGAACCATGCATATGTGATCCTCCTATTTGGTCTACCAACAACATAAATATAAATCCTATTACCAAGGTAACTCCAATTATTGAATGATTATCTTCCATTCCATGGCTGTGATGGTCATGCGATGATCTGACCTCCGGTTTATGTTCTGTAGCCTCTTTTGCAGTTGAAGAATGCTCATGTTCGTGGTGACCTGCAAATAATCTCTTAAATAATCAATTGATTTCCATATTTGTTAAATTTGCATTTTTTTAAAAGTTACAAAGACAGGTTAAATAAATCAAAGCATGGAGGAGCTGGAAAGGTTTATTCTATTCAAATAAGGGGATAAATGTTTTGTTCAACCAGGTTTCCAAATCTGTTAATGTTGTTTAATTGGCAGAAGGGGTTCCTTCACTCCCCTGTATATATTTTTTTTCTTCTAAATGCCCTTTTCAACCTTGTTGATGAATACATGTAGATAAATATAAAAATACAACAATATTCATATCTTATTTTTTATCTACAAACCTCCACCAGCACTATACATTGCATGTATTCCTTCTGGTATAATTACAGCTAAAGCTGTCCCTACTAGCAGACCTGCTCCAAATACTGTCACTAGTTTTAACTTCTCCTACAAAAATATATTTGTCAACCTGGTTAATGAAAATGTTAATGAAAATGTCAAATCTAAAACTGAAAATAATGATAACAGACATCCCCTTGAATGGTCTGTCTTTATGCAACACATTTTTTCTTACTTAGATTGCCCCCTTGGCTTCTTCTCTCCCTTTTTAGCATACTATTATGTAAATTATATATACAAAAGGCTTAAAATTAAATTTGGGTTGAAATGGGAGGTGAGCAACTGATGATCCAAGTGACATTGCAGCTGACAACAAAGAAAAACAAGCAAATTCAACTTGTTAAACAAGAATGTGTCTATAGTACACAGATGCTCACTCACACTATCATTTTCTATGTTCAATGGACCATGAAATTGGGGTCAAAACTCAAGTTTGGCATTAAAATTAGAAAGATCATATCATAGGGAACATGTGTACAAAGTTTCAAGTTGATTGGACTTCAACTTCATCAAAAACTACCTTGACCAAAAAGTTAAACCTGAAGCGGGACAGACGAATGGACGAATAGACCGAAAAACATAATGCCCCACTACTATCGTAGGTGGGGCATAAAAATAAAATGATGCCGTCTGACAAACACACCTGTTTCAATATTTGCATTAATTATTTGTTATGCTGTTGTCAAAAATTTCATTAAAATTTGTACCTTGTGTTGAATTGAAGGCTCAAACTTGTAATTCTTAAATAAAAAAAAGCCAAAAATTCACAAAACAAGTGGGCTAACCATGTTTTTTTTTATTGAAAACAAGGTCAAAAAACATGTCCATTCAATACGTAGATATTGCTTAAAAAAACAAGTTCTTTAAAAAGCTTGACAGGAAAACTTTTAAAAAATTAAACAAAAAATTTGAATCCCAGGTAAAATTTTAGTAATATCCATTGTTTTTGTGTGTGTAAATTACAATAGAATATGTATGGGAAATCCAATCAACTTGAATAAAAATATAGATTTCCAATGTCCCCTGTATTGCACATATTTTATCTACCCAAGTTACAAGGGCAATAACTAAAAAAAAAGCACTTTTTTTTTGTTCTTTAAAACTTTTTATTAATATCTTAGAGAAATGAAGGCTTCAGAGCAAATGCAATGTGATTTCCATTATAATCAATATTTCCAAGGGGCATAACTCGTTAAAAATATTTGATCAGCACTTATTTTCGAAAGTGTCAAAGACATTGCTGATATAAACCTATGATATATATATACATTTCATAAATTCTGGCAATAATTGTACACATGAGAACGCTGACAATGCAATTTTCCATATAATCAATATTACCAAAGGGCATAACTCTTTTAAATAAAATTGATCTGCACTGACTTTTGAACTCATCAAAGACATTGATGATATCAACCTATAATATAGATTTCATAAAGAATTGTACAAATTAGAGCGCTCATTAGGCAATAATTAACATTTCCAAGGGGCATAACTCTTTTAGAAATTATTGATTGTCATTGATTTTCGAACATGTCAAAGGCATTGCTAATATAAACCTATGATTTAAGTTTCATAAAATTCTGGCAAGAATTGTAAACATCAGAGTGCTAACAATGCTATTTTACATATATTTTATTGTTTCCATGGGACATAACTCTTTTAAAAAATATTTGATCGGCACTTATTTTCGAACTCGTCAAAGACATTGCTGACATAAACCTATGATATAAGTTTCATAAAAATCTAGCAAGAATTGAACAAATGAGAGTGATTAGATGCAATTTTCCATATAACTAATGTTTCCAAGGGCATAACTCTTTGCAAAATAATTGATCGGCACTGATTATCGAACTTGTCCAAGACATTGATAATATAAACCTATGATATAAGTTTCATAAAAATCTGGTAAGAATTGTACAAATGAGACCGCTAACCAGTTGGAAAGCTGACCCCAGTTTGACCCCATATCTTAAGACAACAATGGAAGTCATGTGACTACCATATTTGGGCATTTATTTGGTCATTTTCATTCAACTGAAACGAGTCGGTTTCATTCAAAAAGTCATATCAAATGAAACCAAAGCGTGCTGTACGTTATAAATGACAACTGCATATACTTTTAAGAAGTTCTAACATAACGTACTGAATTAGAATACGAAGCCTTCAAACCCGAGCTCGTCACCCGTCGAGGCAATTTTTTTCAACAAAGAAGTTGAAATTTCTTTCTTAAGTTCTGCTGAATTTAAATTATGTGATGAGACTTTTTATGAACTGGCCTGTGTCAAATTTGTGCCACCTAATACGCTGTAATACAAAAATGTGCCACTTTGATCTGTCAAAATTTCTGACGAAGCGGTTGCCATAGTAATTTACGAGTTACGTCCCTTTGTTGACACTTCAAACAAATTAGAACAATCATCATTTTAGCACCATATGCCGTTATCTACAAGTGATCATAATTAAACTAATTAATTACCTGTTCACTAAACAAAATTGATTATATTTTTATATTACAGATATATGTAAAACATTTTAATTGGTAAATATATTTTATCGTTAATTTTTCAAATGATATAGTTCCTGGATTGAAATAGGGCTTTGCAAAAAATCATTACTATGGATCATAAGATATTATTCCAGGAGTTCCTTTAATATTTTGATATATATGTTTACTACGGTAACCAAATAATACTAACACATAAATAAATTTCTTTTGCACAAAGGCCAGGGCTAGCCAAAATATGCATAAATATTGGATCTAAACAGGGTTAAAATATGAAATCTAAAGTTGACTTCCCATGCAATATGTTTTATATATAATTTAAAAGAAATAATAATCAAAGTTATCTCAATGTAAATAATTCTTAATTTAAAATAAAAGGAATTTGTTTGCTTTTGTGTGTATGTTTATTAATTAAACTAAATAACTATAAATATTGTCTCATTCTATCTACAGGTTCTACTAAATGGACCCAAATTGTAAAAAAGAAACATAAACTAATGGATAATAATTTAAATGGTAAATCATGAACTTTTTTTTTGTGAATAAATTATACTGAGAAAGTTTGTTCTTATAACTTTTTCTTCTATTCTAAAAAAAAAATAACTTGGCCCATTTCAGTGCAATGAGTGATCAGTCAACAGTTATTTTTTTAACAGAAATAAGTCACACTTTATGTGATTATGCATTAAAGTAGAGTGATTAAAATACAAATATGATACAGATTGCTTTAACAGGCTTTAATGTTTCCATTGTACAGGTAATATTTGTTTTAACTTTCAACTTTTACAGAAGTCCTTCATCACAAAAAATAAAATATTCATATTACGAGTGTCTGATTGATTTTTTCAATTCATCATGATTTTAGCTTGTGCACAGACAGTATAAAATTACCTTACCTTTATTTGTTTCAGTTAACATCAAACATTCAACTAAAAGAGAATAATTTATCCAGTCAAATTCACAGCTGAATTCTCCATTGCTTTTTCCAACAAATGTGTATTTTGAAACACACTAAATGTTGTGTTGTGTACATTCGGTTCACATGCATGTTGACATCAATGTGTGAGACAAAAAAAAAATACAATGTCAAAAAATGTCTTTCCTTCAGAATCTAGTTCAAACGGGGTTTCATAAGGGGTGACAGATCTTTAGACTTTAAATAGTTGTTTTACTTTAAGATACGTATTTGTTTTTTATACTTCTGTAGAATTTGTATAATGTAAGTTTATCTGTTAACAGATAATTCGCATACTTTTCAACGGTTTTGTTTTAGGACAGTCAATCTGAATTATACTTTTTCTATTGAAACAAGACACATGCTTAAGACATAAATTTCAGACTCCAACAGGAAGTAAGAAATAGAAAACAGAAAATTTCTAAATTGCCGCCAATTTCATTTATCAGCGAAAATAACGCAACTTCAGAATGGCAGGTTTTAATATCAGTCCCATTGTCATCTTTACAAAGTAGCAACAACGGTCGTTTCTTAGGGCTTGCTTTCCAACTGTAACGATACATTTTTTCATATAATTAATGTTTCCAAGGGGCATAACTCCTTTAAAAATAAATGATTAGCACTGAATTTCAAACTTGTCTAAGACATTGCTGATATAAACCTATGATATAAGTTTCATAAAAATTTGGCAAGAATTGTACACGTGAAAGCGCTAACAAGACCAGACAGACAGACAGACGGACGGACACCCAGAATTTCTATGTCCCCACAACGCGTTGCGGGGGACAAAAATACCATTCCAATTAAACCATTGTTTCACTCAAAAAGACCTTTACAAAGCTTATTTCTGTTTCAAATAGAAATAAATATGCCAAATTTTGAAATTTTAACAGTTTGATATCCCCATTTTTTGTATATAGTTTTTGAATGGAAGATATAATAAAATGAATAAGCATCATATACAAGAAAATGCAATTAACATTACTTTATATTCTTTCGGTAATTCATTGTATACTTGATATATATGTAACACTCAGAAACGTGTCCATCCCCCCAAATGTGTCCGATTCCCCCAAACATGTCTATATGACGTCACTGAACTCCAAAATATGTCTAGTTGTGAAAGGGCGCTAAAGCGTGTCATTTTTATAAACGCCCAAACGTGTCCATATGAAGTCTAAATTTTTCCTTTCTCTGAAAGCTCAATTGTGTCCATATTATAAAAAGTAAAATAACAAAATTACCGAACTCCAAACGATGTCCCCTGTTATTTGGTTATTGCTCTTTCACTGACGTATACTCCTTTCACTATTTCATTGCAAATTGAAATATAGTCCTTTGGGTCTTTATCAAACTAACAGTATAACCCGTGCCGAAGTGGGGCCTCCGTTCGGCTGTGCGGGATGTAAAAGTATGCAGCCATGTCATGTTATAATGTGGATATTAAATCAGATACCTCGTGTAGGAAGAATGCCCTCTCTCTGCACATTAAATCGTTGTAACGCTTTCAGGATACCGTTGGTGGTATGCTGCAAGGCAATATTTTTGTCCCTATCCATATACCCTTATTATCTAGTGGCAGTTAAAAAAATTTCAAACAGCCTCGAGCTCCATTATATAAGGGGGAATGAAGGAGTGTCATACTGAAGTCCCGAACAAATAAAGCGGTCTTTCCTCGCTCCCAAAAATTATTATTTAATTCAGAGTCCCAATTAGTGCAAATTCCTAATAACCGTACAAATTTAGGCCCAATCCCAAATTCCCGGAATAATAGAGGCACAATCCCAAAGTCCCGGAAATTATTCTTATCGACCTACCTATAATATTTGTTGTTAATATGTTGTCGTCATGATAATGCATGAAATATTTGCCACTGAATGCAATGTCTCTTGTTTGTGTGTCTTAAGCATTGTTAAGTGATGCTCGAAACCCAAAATTTATTAAAAAAAAAAAAACCTGAATACCAGTTTATAATTTCAAGAGCTTTTAAAGAAACAGGACTGTTGAAAAAAATGGAAAACACTTCTGCAGGAAGCTGGCCGTG
This sequence comes from Mytilus coruscus, assembly GCA_017311375.1. Lineage (NCBI taxonomy): Eukaryota > Metazoa > Mollusca > Bivalvia > Mytilida > Mytilidae > Mytilus > Mytilus coruscus. The sequence continues at coordinate 76,787,009 of CM029599.1, read as the reverse complement.
CAATATCCTCATACATGATATAGTAAGGCATTACCGCAGTTTATTAGTACTAAAACATTTACTTCTTTCAACTGTGTTCCTTTTTTAATTCCGGTAATTGTGCCCAAAATACTTCAGGATTTATGTCTTTTGAATGCGGCTTTCATCTTATTTAGGATCCAACCGAAACCCAACATCTTCAATCGTGTCCTCTATCATGAAATTGCCGTAAATGTTATTGACGTCACTGAGAACATAATAGCGCTAAAAGTTTTGAGACGTTCAGGCGTTTTAAAGTGGACATGTTTTGGCGAATATCAATTATTGGACACGTTTGGGGGTTATGAAATTGGACACTTTGGGCGATATCAACTTTTAAGGACACATTTGGGGGTAATAGACACATTTGGGGGAATCAGACACGTTTGGGAGTGTTACATATATTTCTGGGATAATGGTCTTTTACAATAGAAGATGTCATTTTAAGCTACCAGTGATAATGAAATATACAGAAGTACAGTCAAACTTTGTTGAGTCGAGGTCGAAGGGACCGGATGAAAGTTTTCAACTTATATGAGGTTTGACCCGCAGGATAACCCAGTGCCTTTAAAAGATTGTTCGGCTAACATCACGAACCCCTTTTATATCAAATACAGTAAGAATATTTTCATAACTAATTTTTATACGACCGCAAAAATTAAAAATTTTTTGGTCGTATATTGGTATCACGTTGTCGTCGTCCGAAGACAGATGATTTCCTGATAATAACTTTGGTATAAGTAAATAGAAATCAATAAAATTTTAACACAAGGTTTATAACCACAAAAGGAAGGTTGGGATTGATTTTGGGGGTTATGGTCCCAAAGGTTCAGGAAAAAGGGGCCAAAAAAGGGCCCCAAATAAGCATTTTTGCAGTTTCCAGACAATAACTTGTGTTTAAGTGTATGAATCTCTCTGAAATTATACCACAAGTTTCCATACAACAAAGGGATGGTTATGGGGGGTTATGGCTTAAACCATTTAGCAATTAGGGGCAAAAAGGGGAAAAACAAGGGTTTTATGGTTAAGGACGATTTAGACAATTTAAAAGCAGTGTAAGGAGGTAATCCAATCCATTTAAAGAATACTTTTGTATATATGTTTGATTATCTCCTTACACTGCCTGTAAATTATGTATTAAGAAGTAAATTTATTTTTAGAAGTTACTATTAATTAATATTAATTTTAACCATGACTGTATATCATTTTATATTTTAATATTTTATGATGTATTTAGATTAGTAGTGATGGTTGCAAACTCCATTAGAAATTTGAATTGAGATTATTTTTGGAATAAAGGAAAGGGGGAGTTGAAAAAATTTGGGGGGGTAAATAAGAATTTGTGGGGGCTCTACAATTTTTCTCATTTCAGATTTCAGAAATTAAAAAGAAAATTTCTTCAAATATTTTTTTTGGTGGTGGTGGTGGTGGGGGGTTAATATTCAACAGCATAGTGTATTGCACAAAAGCAAAAAAAAACAGGTAAATTTTTTTTGGGTGGTGGTTGGGGGGGGCAATTCGTAACAGCATAATGTATTGCACAATAGCAAAAAATTGAATATAAATTCAAATCATATAACCAATTTTAAGTTCTTTGACTACACTTATTCTGTGTCAGAAACCTATTATGTGTCATATATTTAATTACAATCCAAATTCAGACCTGTATCAAGTGCGAATAATGTGTCCATTTTGGCCTTAACTTTTCAGGGTTGGACATCTGCAGTCGTATCCAGCTGCGCTCGGCGAAGCAATTTATTAACGAATGTGAATAGTTTATACAGATTAAACATTTGTTAAAAAGAATAACTCATAATTATTGAAAATTAGTCATAATTGTCTTATTCCTATTAATCATGGTAAGTAATAAATTTTAATCTAGTCATAGGTCATTCAAATTTCATTTGTTTTTATATCAGGTGAAATACGATGCAGTCCGATAAATCCGCCCACATAAGGCTTTGATTGTACATGTATGTATTTCTGCTTAAATTATATACAAATTGTATCAAATCTAATATAAATCGATTCACTGACAAATCAACTTAAGTAGTTTATCTCATTTCCCAAAAAAATATCATAAATAAATTTTTAAGTCAACAAAACGAGTGGGTTATCAGTGTTTTTATCGGAAATGTGTTTGTCCGGTAAATCCGCCCATGTGGTGTAAATATGTATGGAGGCCAGTTTATCACAAATTTATGAAAGGAAAGGGTGATCTTTTTATTAATAGACCACTTATAAAGAGATTCCAGATAATCCAAAAAAATATTTCAAGTCAGAAATGAGTTTTGTAAGCAATAATATGATTATCGTTAGCTTTAGGAACTGTATTATATATCACTAGATACATGTATTTTCGTAATAAAGGATTTTTCTTTAAAATTTGACATGCAGTGATGATAAGTACTGTTCCTATGAATAAAATAACAGAAGAAATATTCACGGAAGTGACAATTACAGAAGAAATGGAAGTTTACCGGATGGGCGAAATTACCGGACACTACTGTATATTTAGCACACTAAAGTTGCACTTGGACAATAAACAAAGGTGTTAATAAATGGTCACCATAGAAATTTCTCTAGAAATTGTTTCTTTAATCTTTATAACTTCAAGACATCGGGGTCAATCTACATTAAATTTATATTGATCTGTTGACACTGAGACTACTATAACACATGTGTTATAGTAGTCTCAGGTTGACAGGACTATAAAATTTAATCAACTTAACCAATAATTTGAGTCAACCAAGTTCTCTTATCAGAGGTTAAAATTATTAATCAAATTGTGTAATATTTAGACAGGAAGGTGGTTTTATAGGATGTGAAGTTTTTCTGGAAAATTTTTACTGTAACCAAGGATTTGTATAGTAAGACAAATCCTTGCTGTAACCATTATCACCCATTTCATTTTTGTAACCAACTAATTTTTTTTTTTTTTTCTGTGACGCCTTCCTACGTCCGTCACAGAAAAAAATTAAAATAGCCTTTCAAGACGTCATAATTATTTGGACTAAAAATTATGCTGCTTTGTACAAACGTATATTTTCAAATTTGACGTTACTACATATTTTGTACCGAAGATTATCCGTCAGCTGTTCACTCTGAAAAACTAAGAAAAAAGTCGTAATGTGTAAATTAACCTCTGAAAATGTGATTGCTAGTGGTATTAGTCCTGACATGTAACAACCAATTAACATAGCAAGACAAAGTAAAAGCAGTGTCCATATTTCATCCATTTTTGACGTTAATTTTTTTTTCAGTACATAACAAATCGGGAAAGTCGTGTCAGATATTGAAATCGAAGTCATGTAATATCGCTTAAAATTGAAAGATAATACTGTTTCAACAAACGTTCCAATGACTTAAAATTTTGTTAGGGAAAATCAAAAGATATTCCGATGTATTAACCGCGCCATCTTGGATGCTGAAAAAAGCGTGTGGAAGTCTCACATAATCATTCAAAATGGTAATTTGGCATTGAAGAAAAATGCAAAATCAATTTCCCAAAAAGTTCTTGATCCTAACATCTATATGATTTCACATATTTACCTTACTTTGTGAAAACGAAAGGGTTTGCCACTACTGCACAACTCTGCTGTGTACTGATAATTTTGGTACAGGCACTTTGGTTTTAACTTAAGGTTCATGTGGACCCTTTGGCTAAAATGCTGTTTTTTCACCTCAAAATTAACTCTGAGTACAGACAAACCTGCGCAATTGGAAAAGTTTTACGGCATAGCATGCCCTAGATAAATAAACTTCTAATGCGTTGTATGTTTTAGAAAATTTAAAACAACTGGATTTTGCAGTACACTTTTTTTGTCCCTGCAGAAGATAATAAAATTAACAAACAGTTGAGAGTTTCACTTGATATGGTCCACTCAGGTACACAGTTTAAATCACCAACCTGTGGTTAAGTTCTCAAACCTCTTTCCCAACTTAGTTTATTTTGGCACCTTCTGCCTGTCAGTGAGTTCTGGAGGAATGAAAAAAAGTGCACTGTAAAATCGGGTTAAGTTTTTGATTTTCTAAAATATAAAATATATTTGAATTTTATTTATCTAGGCTGAGACTACTATAACACAGAGATTGGTCACTTCCCGTACTGACCAGTCAAATAGTAATTAATTGTAAGTCGTCGATCACGTGACTCGCAATGATTGACAAGAAGGATTCGACCGCCATTTTTGACAGCGAAAGAGAAAATTATAATTAACAAATATGGATGTATAAAGAGTGTTATGTTCCGGTAAGTGTGAATTTAAGATTCGACATGTTCATAAATGTTTGTTTATAAGCACTTTAAATAAAATAAGTGCAGTTATAGACTTGAATTTACTGACCAAACCGGAAAGTAACCTTGAGTTATTACCAGTCCGTGGGACCGGGTCAATGAGCAACTCACCCATAACTTGCATTCAGATGAACAATCTGTTTTCCGGATAATGTATGTGCAAGCCTTAGTAATTAACCGATGTAATGATGTAAAATTTGTAATTATATGAAATTCCCAATTTTTCTGTATCAGTAAATTTCCGCTGCAGAACAGAGAAGCACACGAGACAAGGTGCATACACACAACATGAGGTCTGATAGGTGAATTTGTATTGTTAATGAAAGAAATTTAGATTTATATTTGGTTCCCTTGATAATATATATGCAGTCTATACATGCTAGTATAATAATATTATGCAATGAAAATGTGTCACCATGTGAAATACCAGTATGCCTACACCAAGAGTTCCTAAATAGACGTATTTTTTTTTTAATAATTGACCCAAACATGATATAAAAAAGTACATGCACCTTTGGTCTGCTTCCTTGATCAGTTTAACTGTTTTGATCCATATTGACATGATTGGTCAATTACTGCTGAGCCAGGGTCCTCGCTAAGGATTTCTGAAGGCGAGTCCAGGGACTCGTCATTTTTAGCCATGATGAGTCCAACAGCAAGAAGAAAATATTTTATTGCAATATAATGTAATATTTTAGTCTCCATTTCCAAAGAGAGCAATGAAATGACATTAAATTCAGATCACTTTTAAACTTTTGCTATAAAATGATGATATTTGTGTTTAACTGTGTTCAGTTTTATACAAAATATTTCAATCTTGATGCATCTGTGGACTCACCAGTTTTGAAAATGGTGAGTCAGACACATTTTGATGAGTCCAAGACTCATGGACTCGCCTTAGTGAGAACTCTGCTGAGCCTCAGTCTCAGATTACTGTCTTAAAAAACTTGATAAAGGTTATTTCTTTTTATTCATAATATATTCTTTATGGTAGGAATGCCCCCAGAAAGAAATCAAGCATTAGAAGAAGCGAGAAGTACTACAGGAGAAAGTGATTTTTTTTTTTTATTGTTTTTGAAATTCATTGTCATGCTTGTCTTATATGGAGAAATAAATATTTAAGTATTTGAATATACATTTTTATTATTATATACATTAAAACAAAGACAGGAATGCAGAAATTCACAAACATGCTCAGTTTGGATGACAGTTCAATGAAAAAAAAACACACAAGTAACCACACATCTTTATATATTAAAGGAATAGCCACTTGTAGCAATAGAAATAAAAACTTTAAGGAGATTTTTATATATTTTTGATAATGATCGCCAATCAGACAACTACTTTAGTTCAAATGAAGTGGATGCAAGTTATTGGAATCCACCGTAATTACCTTCAACAATGAGAAAACCTATACCATGCAGTCAGCTTCAAAAGTCCCCGACATGGAAAATATATAACAATTCACTAGAGAAATTGAAGTGTGTACATTAACAAAGCAATTTACGAAAATTCAAATATGACAGACATAAACCAACGGCAACCACTGAAATACAGGCTCCTGACTTGAGACAGGCACATAAAGAATGTGACAATGTTAAATATTTTGTGAGCGCTCATCACCAAAACTAAAGCAGATCACAACTCTTTTCATCTGAGTGCCTCAATTATTTGGGTTACAAAAAATATACGAAGAGCAAAGCGATATAACTAAAAACATACGACACTTTAACAATAGACAATATTCAAATTTTCAAAAACTTTATGGCTCTGTATTGAAACACAAAATTCCTTGTCTGGGATTTTGAAGGAAGGCACATATTTCTGGTGTTGAAAAATGTTATCGTAATTTACGCTAATGTGGTTCTATTTATGTTAACACAGAGGTAATTTGTTAGATAATTTGATTATTTAGTTAGTAATTTGGAAGCTTTCTTCATTTAGAATATCTTACAATTCGTCATTAAACCTGGAGCCGCCCTATATATTTTATAATATATAACAACATTTGGTACACCAAGAAATACACTTCACCAAAAAAGGAACTTCAATTGAGGCGTTGCCATATTCGGAAATAGTCAACTAAGAACAACATATGTGATATTTCAAATAAAATTGAGTTTTGAGATACTTAGTATAGTTTCAATCATTAGGATATATAGAATGGTGTACGTCATAAAGATCCTATAAAAACACAATGAACCCCATATTCGAGAAATATTTGCCACTGACGCTCTACAGGTAGCTTAGAATTTGAAAAAATGATAATTCTTCACCACCGGACTTTTCATCGATCAAATTGAGAAAGGATTTTAATTTTTGATAAAACGTTGCTTTGGTTCAAGGCAATAACTCTTGTTTAAGCATTTCGTTGTAAATCTTGTCGTCAAACACAAGATTTGGACACAACAAAGTATGATCTTTACTATAAAATTGAGAATGGAAATGGGGAATATGTCAAAGAGACAACAGCCGAAGGCCACCAATGGGTCTTCAATGCAGCGAGAAAATCCCGCACCTGGAGGTGGTCCTCAGCTGGCCCCTAACTAAAATTGTGTGCTAGCTCAGTGAAAATGGACGTCACACTAAACTCCAAAACATATAAATGAACTAAAATTAAAAAACATACTAGACTAACAAAGGCCAGAGGCTCCTGACTGGGGACACTATGTTTATATAGCTAACTATGCGGTATGTGTTCTTTATTTCCTATATTTTTATACCACTTTTTCTCAATTCTTTAAATTTTAGCACCTCATTATTTTCTCTTCTCTATTCTTTATTTTTTGGTCTATTTTTCTCAATTCTATATATTTTTTACCCTTATTCTCTATTCTGTAAAACCCCATCCACACCCTCCTGAATCCTACCACAAGTGCACCGACGATATTTGACCAAGGTTTACTACAATAAACATGTATCTTGGGCACTCAGCTGTGAAAATACCTTACAAGTATGAAATAAAAGTTTACTACAATAAACGGAGCCTCGTGTATCTTGGGCACCCAGCTGTGAAACAAAATTCATCTCCCATGCTTTTGAGAGTGCTCAGACTACATGTACCTGTCTTTACAGGTAAAATATTTGTATATTAGATACAATTAACAGATCTGTAGTTAAACAATGTAAGATTGATAAGATTAATTTGTACACATTAACATTCGTATATTGATACAATTAACGGACCTGTAGTAAAACAAATTAATTGTTTCACATTCACATTTTCAATAGTTGCATAATAGCAAACTATTAATGATTAAAAAAAAATTTAAAAATATGAATAGTGATAACTACATTTGATAGATAAAAACTATTTTTCTTTTTTTGATTAATTCAAATTTGTTTCTAATTTATTTTTAAAGAAGAATAATAATATTATTATCCGATACTGTTATAGAAGTCTCAGTGATTAGGTGGTGATTTATGTCGTCTGCTAGGGTTAAATACGAAACTACGGTTAAATACAAAAGTACGTTAAAATAACATACATGACATAGCTAACTATACCGGAGACTCGCATATTCCGATAAATCGATAGTGACCAATCTCTGTGTTATAGTAGTCTCAGATCTAGGGCATGCTATGCCTTAAAACGTTTCCAGATGCACAGGTTTGTCTGTACTCAGAGTAAATTTTGAGGTGAAAATGCAGCCATTTTTGACGAAGGGTTCACATGAACCTTAAAGTTGTGGGCTGAACCATTTTAAAAATGCACCAAACCTCACATTTATAATAATACATGCTTAATACATTGATTGGCGCCACACTCCCATACAAGATGTGGTTGTATATTATATAAATTTATATAAATTTGCTAACACATATGTTTATGTATTGGCATAGACTAGAGAATTCCCCATCTGATTTATTGAAAAGTGCTTATGCTGAGTTAAAAATGATTGAGAGAAAAGCTCAAACTAGCTCCAATAACTCATGGCTTTCTTATATCATTTTCTACAGCGAAAAATTGGGTATTGACCTTAATATATGTAAAAATTTAGGCAAAAAAAAATTAAAAAATTAACTGAAAAAACAGCTCAAATTAAATTTTCAAAATGATTGGGAGAAAATGCGAGATTTTCATTTACCATGTTTACAGAATCAAGGCAAATTGGACACTTATTTTTCATTCAAGAGGTCATTTGACTATGAAAGTTATTTAGATTTAAAGCACCCAAAAAACATTTGTTAACAAAATACAGACTCAGCAATCACTGTTTAAGAATAGAAACTGGCAGACATGAACGATTTATCAATGTATGTGGTAAATATGAAATATTACCTCGACATGAGAGGATATGTTTAAATTGTAATTCAAATTCTATTGAAAAGAAATGCACTTTCCTCTGGAATGCCCTCTTTACAATAACCTCAAAAGAGATATGACTGATTATATCAAAAAATACCCCAGTTTAGTTAATTTAAACAGAAATGATCTTTTTACATGGATCATGAGTAATGAAGATTGCAGTTTTTTTATCTATTTTATGTGCATACCTTGACAAAGGCCTGCAACTTAGAAAATCAGAAAATAAGTTAAATACTCTAATAGATAGCAAAATTATCTCTGACCACTGACCCTTTCCTCAGGCATTTGAACTATTATTTTATGTTTCTTTAATCACTCTGTATTGTTTATTGTCATGTTGTTATTAATGTTATCCTCTTAATGGGCCCTTTAATTTGGAAAATAAAAATATTGTATTGTATTGTATTGTATATTCACTGCCTAACACCATGAACACTAACCATCAATGTCTGATCATAAAATCAGCCTTATCAGGCTCACTGATTATAGTCATGTAAAAGGGGTGCGAGACCTTTCGGCAAGACAACTTGGACCGTCTACAAAAAAGACCAGTCAGACCATCGAAGGTCATCTTAGTAGAAATTAAAGATGAAACCAATCCGAAGCAAGGAATCACCAAACAATTCTGGAGATATTTAAAGTCAAGAAAACAGGAGAGAAGTAGTGTATCAATACTCAATGTAGATATATAGACAAATTAAAGAAGACAAAACATCCAAAGCAGAAGCACTAAAAATCAATTCCAGTCTGTTTTTACAGAGGAAGACATGGCTTCTTTATCAAACATGGGACCACGTACCATCAGTAATCAAAATTGATGAAAAAGGAATAGCTACTAAAACAGCTAAATATCAATAAAGCTGCACGATTGGACAACTGCAAATGTAACAGCACTATTCAATAAAGGAGATAGATTGAAACCAGTAAAGTATAGACCAGTGTCGCTTACAACTGTACCATGTAAAGTAATGGAGCACATACATGTACTCTTTAAATCTCTAAACACATCATAGAACACCTGGAATGTAACAATATCCTTGCAGACTTCTAACATGCCTTTCTGCAAAAGAGATCATGCGAAACACAGCTTATGATTACAGTTGAAGAAATAAGCAGATATGTAGATAACAAGCAACAAAATTAATACTTAACTTAAGCAAAGCTTTTGACACCGTACCCCACAACAAAATCCTCAATAATCTAGACCACTATGGAGTCAGAAAAAACATCCATGGGTGGCTGAAATCTTGATTGACCACTAGGCAACAGAAAGTACTAGAAGACAGGTACGAATCAGCACCTGTACATGTAAATCTGGCATACAACAGGGCACAGTGCTTGGGCTGTTAATGTTCCTCTTGTATATAAATGACATAGGTATTGACATAAAATCCTCAATTAGATTATCTGCTGATGATAGCCTAATTTACGCAGCTGTACAATCAATGAACTGTTGTCTTCAACTCCAGCGGGACTTGACCACCGTGGTTAATTGGACTAAAAAATGGCAAATGATACATGTACATGTATGTATTTAATTCAACCAAATGTTTCTTCTACGTATAACAACTGGACGACAACCAATAATCTTCCCTTATGAAATGGAAATGGAGGGACACATCCTTGGAGTTCAGTCAACCACAATCCAAACCAGGGCTTCCAAAGTGGTCGTATTGTCAAGACTTGTCTAATAAATTATATTTATGACTTGTGCTGAACCTGAAATGGACATTTAACGTGGATTTGCCATTTTAACATAATTCAGAAAATTGAAGTTTTCCAATCTTTTTGATCTGACCTTTTGCCTTAAACAGCCACATTTCAGGTCATAAAAGTGACATGGTGAATAAGTATTATCAAAACAAATCCTACTTAAATACCCTCTCATTACAATCAAGGTTAATAAGTTATCAGACAGTTGAAATTCAGGCGACAGATTAACTAATATGTATCGGACATTGATCAGCCTATTTGAAGTTGTTTTCATAAATTTCAGCGGTTTTCATCTAATTCATTTAGTCAAAGAGATTTATATTATCAAAAATACGTATTTAGATATGATTTGATAGTTGTGAGATTTAATTATGCATCCGAATTCTTCAAAAATGCTAAAATTATCATTGATACCTTTATCTATCGTTCATTTCAAATATTTTCTTGAAGAAATAAAGTGGAAAGAGCTACTTGAACTCAATCCTGCTTTGTAAACGTTCACAGATTTTAGAAACACGGACATAGCTAGATAATACAATTAATTATCTAATTACTACCACAATTTTATATTAATTAGTATTGTAATTTTCATTGTTATTAATAAATGTTATATGAGTATTACCATGATTACAAACCTAATCTTGAATTCTATCCTATTTTTGGGAAATTTTTAGAAATTCAAATGTGACGTCACTTTGTGCGTTGATCTGTTTGGCTAACTCGGCTGTGAATTTTTATGTGCTGGTTTATGTTGTTTTATGTATCCGTTTTTATTCTGTAGTTAGTCACCACTTCAGTGTTATCATGTATAACACTCATACCACATCTTCTTATATCTATTATATAGTCATTTTTATAAATTTACTGTTTGCAAAAGTATGAATTATTCTAAATAATAAGGATGTTCTTATCCCAGACAGAAAACCTTAGCCGTATTAGGCACAACTTTTTGGAACTTTTAGACCTCAATGCTCTTCATCTTTGTACCTGTTTTGGCTTTCGAACTTTTTTGATCTGAGCGTCACTAGTTAGTCTTGTGAGGACGAAACGCGCGTCTTGCGTATTAAATTTTAAACCTGGTACCTTTTGTTAGCTATTATTCGTATGTTTCTCTGTCTTTTATGTTCTCCCATTTATTTGTATTGTAGTCCTGTCATGTAATGTTGTCATTTTAATGTTATATTTAACATTGCCATAAAAGCGGGAGGTTTGGCTAGCCACAAAACCAGGTTCAACCCACCATTTTTTTCTTAAAATGTCCTGTACCAAGTCAGGAAAATTAATGGCCATTGTTATATTATAGTTCGTTTCTGTGTGTGTTACATTTTAATGTTGTGTTTCTGTTGTGTCATAGTTCTTCTCTTATATTTGATGTGTTTCCCTCAGTTTTAGTTTGTAACCCGGATTTGTTTTTTTCTCAATCGATTTATGAATTTCGAACATCGGTATACTACTATTGCCTTTATTTACATATCCTTCTCTGTTCCGTGTTTTACTATTGTCAAGAGAGCATCCAGTATAAGAAAATGTGCCTTCTAAAAAATGAAAGTAAAGTAATATTGAACAATAAAGATTCTAAGGCAGATAAAAGTACCCTAATGTTGCACACTTCCAATGATGCACTGTCAATTTAACAGTTTACATCAGTACATCAAATTTGTATCAAAAATTAAGTTTAATATCGTTTTTATGTCAATCACAGTTTATATAGTGCCTAACTGATTACCATGATTGCCTTTTGTTACTTTTTTTAATGTCTATATAGTTGGTGATTTGGGTACCATGTATATATTAAAATGGAACTTTCCTTATATAATTTACCTGAATTAATTTTTATATTTCCAGTCACATACTATCTTATTGGTACAACCAAACAGTCGTCCAGACACAAGAACATACTCAGATTATGAATCATTGAATGAATGTCTAGAAGGTAGGAAGGAGTTATCTAACAGATGCAGTACAAAACTTTACTTTTTAAACCATTCATATACATGTGTACATGTATCTACTTAGTCCTGGAATTTTGTTATTCATATGTATATGTGAAATTTCTATATAAAATTTTATTAATTTCACAGGTTTTGAACACAAGTTTAATGATTGTAAACCAATGTAAATACTATTAACAGTAGACTAGACTCTTGTTGACTCCAAATTTCAAATTTGTTAAAAAATTTCTGCAGGTCTAATGCTGAAATACAGTAATTTATGTTTATTAACTCTGTTTGAGTCTGACAATTTCAATGAGTTGAATCTTCAGGTGATCTGAAAGTACAAGTATAACCTAAATTTTGTTTGTCGAGTCAAAATGTTTTACACCTGTCATAATCAACGCTTGGATGTCTTCAATAGGCTAATTGACAATACACCTTTACCTTAATCTGACGATCAATAATTTTATTGATCACTGTCCCTGTATGGTTTGAAGATGTTGAAAATCTACTGTATTTTATTTCTATTAAAGTAAAATTTGATATACAAGTACATCTATTTGTAGTAAGAAGTGTTCTTAGCTGTGTTTGTGGTAGACAATTATTATAGCTCCTTTTGGAAATTTGTGGTGGTGTGTCAAGGATAATTTTTTACAATAGCCACGTCTATATAAATATTCATTGTAGATATGGGTATGACTAAGATTAAGGTGTATGAAAGTTACAACTAAAAATAAAACTTTCATATGCAGGGATGTCTAGAAGCCAGCAGCTACATGTAATTAACCAGTATTTCAGGAAAACAAAATGCTGTAAATGCATTCAATTAATTTTCTACCTTAATTTCTGTCAGAAGTAAGATCTTAAGAGCAGAATGATTTTGAAGCAATAGAAACAAGGGAAAGTATCTCATTCTATTAAAATCTATTTCAAATTCAGTTTTCATTTAAAGTTATGGGTGGAAATGTAAACCAGTTTTAAAAGATTTGAATTTCTTAGAACCATACACAAATTACAAAAGTATGTGATGATCTTCATATATATTTGTTATGCTTGATGTCAAGTCTGAAAACATAGCCTAAACATTTTTATTTTACCAGGAATCTGTAAAATTTACGAAGAACATCTGAAGAGACAGAATCCAGATTGTCCATCCATTACATATGATATCAGTCAGCTGTTCGATTTCATTGACCAACTAACAGATCTTAGCTGTTTAGTGTAAGTGTTAAAATCTTACATAATGTACTATTGTTCCATATGTGTACTGAGGTTATAGGTCAGAATAAAACATATGCACATACAACCTACACGACCCAAGGAGCTTGGAACTTGAAGTTGACAAGTAAGAACATAATTGTGTGTGCTGTAAATTGGTGTAAATAACTTTAGTGGGAAAATTTCGTAAGGGTTTTATTTTCACCTAATATCTGATAAAGTTAAATCGCAAAAATATCCCCTCAAGTAAATTGGAAGAATAATAGAATAGGGGCAAGTAAATGCAAAAATTAGAAAAAAAAAAAAAATTTAAAGAGCTCAGTGCCAAAGGAAGCAATACTGTTTTGCACCCTTTGTAAGTCACACATTTACATTTAGTTCAATCTTCTGCCAAAAGGGATAAAGTGAAGACATTAAAAAACTCAAAATAACTTAAAACTTGTTGCAACTTGCTGTTCACAATGAGTCAAAGCCCAGTTCATCCTTCAAGTAAAGTGAAAATAAAAACTAAATGAGAATACTGGATCAACACTATTAAACTGTTTTCAAATTTTGTTGAAGAATCTAATTTTCCTTTGGAAATAGCTATCATACAGATATGCATAAAGCTGCATGTAGGACCTTCAAAAAATGAGTATAGTATAATAGAAGTTAACAGTAGTAGAATGCACGTAAATTAAATGATTAGATCAAGCTGTATTGATTGAATGTGATGCTTTTCTGAAATTATTTGCTTATAAAATGAGTTGTGGACATTATGCTGAAATTTCTAGAAACAAAATGGTATTTCATAATTCTCTGTTCACAAGGATGCTATATGAAAGTTGTGGAAACACTGTGTAACAATTTTATCGCTATTTTCTCAAATTTCCTTAAATCTTTCTGATTGATAGTTTTCTCTTTCACGCTCCAGTGATGTGAATTTTTTTCAGCCGAGTATGAAGAGAATACATGACGTCATAGGCCTACGTCATTGAGGTTGCCGAGGAAATTAGTGATAAGCAGATTATGAATTGTCCGTCTAACTTGAGGAAGGTTTACAGCTACATCTGATTTTAGGGCTGTCACCCTTCAGTGAGATTTTAGCCAAGAAACTCCCCTCTTTGAAAAACCATCCATAATCTATAATCATTGATTGATTGACTGTTTACTGAATCACCAAGTTCCAGTAAGCCTTTTGTATTAAACCATCTTATTTTGTCATAATTAGTGTTTTTCCTGTAGGTTATATTATATATATTAATCTGCTTCTCAAATGTTGCCAGTTTAATTTTAGCTGGAAACATTTTCCCCATGGTTAGCGTAAAAGTAAAAGGTATATACAGTAACAAATAAATTTCCATGGGATTAATTATAATTATACATGAAAATGATCAATTGAGAATTGCTATTGTATGAAGATAAATATGTATGTTTACTGTAAAGCAACTTATATTTGTGAGTGATTTATTTTCGCGACTTTCATGAGTAGAAAATAGTGCGAATATAAATAGTTGTGAATATGTTAAACTTGGATCTTCCCTCATATAAATTAAAATACAGCACTAAAATTATAAAATCACAAAAATAAATAGCTGCAAAGTCGTCGAGAAAGGGCTTAACGTGAAATAAAGTATACAAGAAATTAAGTTGGTTTACAGTAATTCCAATTGAAAATTTGCTTTTATGTAAATAAATAATTGAAAGGCCAATACTCTTACATTAGAAAAATTTTAGTATCTGAGAAGCAAATAGATTTACATGGTCCTGGCACACCACTATGGAGAGTTACTTACCACCACCAAGAGTAAACAGCCACCACCTTTCATGAAAATATACATAAAGTCAATAAAAAATGATACTTACTGCTTAGGTGACATTTACAAGCTTCCACAACAGAACTATGTGTTTCTTTATTCTACATTGGCTAGAGGTATAGGGGAGGTTGAGATCTCACAAAACATGTTTAACCCCGCCACATTTTTGCGCCTGTCCCAAGTCAGGAGCCTCTGGCCTTTGTTAGTCTTGTATGTTTTTTAATTTTAGCTCATTTATATGTTTTGGAGTTTAGTGTGATGTCCATTTTCACAGAACTAGTACACAATTTTATTTAGGGGCCAGCTGAGGAACACCTCCGGGTGTGGGATTTTCTCGCTGCATTGAAGATCCATTGGTGGCCCTTCGGCTGTTGTCTGCTCTTTGGTCATGTTATTGTCTCTTTGACATATTCCCCATTTCCATTCTCAATTTTATTTGCAACTCTGAAGGAAGTAGAATGATACAATGTACATTGGTGAAAAAACATAATCCTCTGACCTAGATCCCTGTGATTTAAAAAATAGGATATAATAAATTTTCAAATGTAAATTAAAATATGAATATTAAGAAATCAGTAAGTAATATTTGGACCACCAAGTTGAGGTAATGTAAATTCAGGAATCTTTGTGATGTGTTTATTGCCAAAATTGGGACAAAATAGGTTTTACAAAAATAAAAATTTGCATTCTAAGTTTTATAGCATTATTTGTATTGGGCATTTCCTGAAATGAAAATAATCTCACAGTGTTGTCCATTGTTTAACAATCTCTATTATAAATGCACACCAAAATTTCTGAGTATTGCATAATTTCTTGCTGATGTAAGCTTAGAGTAACTATATGGCATAGAGCTTGTACTGTCATTATTAAGCATAAATTAATTAGATTTTAATAAGTGCATGTACCCTTTTGAAAAATGTTTGAAGTGTATGTATGTTTTGTTTACAATATTTATATTTACAGTTTTCAGAAGAATACTGGAAGTTACTCTCCTCACAACAAAGAATGGCTAAAAGAGAAAGTCTACATCTTGTTAAGGAAACAAGCATAAAAGTATGCATTCTCAGTTATTTAAATATGAATTTACATTAAAACTTATTATTTATTCTGTGAAAATTTATTGGTAACCCAAAGCTGTTCATTGAAAATGATTCAAAATTTGCATAAAGTAATGTCATTGGATATGGAAACCTTTGGGTTACTATCCTGTATTATTGCAGCATGATCTAATCTATTTTTTATTTTTCAGGTTCCAGAAGAACTATGGCAGCTATGTTCCACATAATAAAGATTGGTTAAAAGAGAAAATTTATATAATGTTAAGGAAACAAGCAGGGAAGTGATAATCATCATATTTGTCATTGTGTGACTGGGAGGAGAGACTGACTTTGTTATGTTTTTATACATTTTGTTTATGAGAGATTACATAAAGAGTTTTTTTTTGTTGATATGTACAAAGAAACTTTTCTTACTGAAATGTATTGGAAACGAAGCTTGTTTATTAAATGAAATATAAGAAACTTTGATTATGCTATAAATTCTTGTACTTTTTATGATAACTAATTTAATAAACAGCTGCTAGGTTTACAGGAAGGCAATGAGGACAGGTACAGCATTAACTGACTGGCTCATTAGTTTTTAAAAGATGTTCTATACTTTCTACATTCATGTCATGATCATGTATCAACAATTAAATTTTTGTTCTTTTGAACTTTTCTAATAATAATAATGGGAACCGGTATGTATTTCTGTATACTTCAAACTCTGTGAGAAATATAAAGGTATTACTCTTTGAAATTGTTTTATTTTAAAAATGATTGTTCAATTGGAAGGGGTATTATCTAGTAGTGGTTTATTTTAAGAAGTTTTGTGGGATTCTTTTTGTGTACATGTATTTTTTTTTTATCCTTTAATAACTTTTACAAAATGGAATAAGCATACACTAGTAAAAATAGCTTTTTGGGGACAATTTAAACCTGCAGGTTAAGCCTTGATGATTATTGTCAACTCTTTATTGTTGGAATCTATAGTACAAAACTATGATAGCTTGTGGCTTATTAATTCTATACTGTACATAATTAATGAAATATGTGATAAAATATCAGATGTTATAAAGGAAAGTTATGATGATATGGTACATTTATCTTGCTTAATGGTCAATGTTTTACATTGCATTAAAAAAAAAACAGTTCAGTTTGGATCTGTATTGTACTGTAGTAAGTTTAGCTGATGGAAAGCAGTTGTAATTTCTGTTCTGACCATTATTTTACTTTTATAGTATACATAGCAACTTCCAAAGTTTCTTTTTATAAGAGAATTCAGATTTTATACATATATTTTTTTTTATTCAGTTCATAAATCTGCTTACAGGTCAATATAGAAAATATAACTGTATATATTGCTGAAAACTTAGTAATAATATTATTCCTATTAATGTATAACATATTTTGTTCTCTAAGTTCAATGATGCAAGGAATTGAATTGGAAGTTGATTGTTTTGTCACATAGGATAACTTTCGAATAAGATCATGTGTGAAAGACAAATTTATCAGAAATTGAGTTATAAATGCTAAAACTAATGCCATTGATGATGTATGCTTGTTTTTCATTCATATCATAGTCATTTCATTTTGTGAATAAAGTAGAAACTTAAAATCAATAATTTGAGTTTGGTTATAATTAAGAATATACAAGGATAAACATTATCTGTACTGAGCTAGATTAGACTGCATATCTTTTTTTATAGTTTGGAAGTAATGCATGCTTAAGGTAGCACAACACAAAATTTTTTCACCCCCAATCAGCATTCACCTGAAGAAAATCTGATATAACCATTAGCATTAGCATCAGCAACATTAAATGTTGTACAACTATATTTGTTTAATATTTGTACATTTATATTTTGATTCCCTCTATAGCTCCAAATAGTTTTTTGTTTTTTCTCCTGGCAGCTCCAATATAGAGAATGTATTTTTATTTGGAATTCATTATCATCGTTTTTTCTATAAACCCCTAGTCCATTGCATACCAATGAGAGCTTTTGTTATCAGACTTCATGTCAGTATTCTATACTGTTAATGTAGTTTCAGATTTATTATTTCTCTACTTCTTGTTTACAGAATACTTATATATTCTAACACCTTGTATGAAATTTTTACACAAATAGTAGCTTCCTAAAATTCATTATCAGACTTCATGATAGTATGCTATACCTTGTGGTGCGATTTCAGATTCACCGCTTATCAACTTCCTGTTTACTGAATGCTTAAATATTCAGACACGTAAATGCCATGTTATAATGTATGAATTTTTAATTGTATTTTTCTAGGGAACTAATCATAAGAGCTTCCTGAAATTGTTATCAGAATTCATATCAACATGCTTTACCATGTGATGCATTTTCTGATGCATGGCTCATCAACTTCCTGTTAATCAAATTCTTAAAGCAGGGGTATCATTTGTGAGCAGCAGCTCACCGTTTTACTTGTACTGGTTAAGGGTTTTATTTAAATAATGTCCATGTTGGTTATTGACTACTTGTCCTGTTATTATCCAAGACATCTCCTTTCTCTCAAGAAAATGAGAACTTCTTCCTTCTATAAGAGAACCAAAATAAGAAATTTTTGTATTTGACAAAGAGTAACAATCAAGAAAGGGATAAAATTAGAACCAACTAATGACTAATGATGGGTATACATATATTAGAAAACAACCCAACAACACATTTAAATTGGAAAGGACCTCTAAAGATTGAAATGTCTATACCATCAACACAAGGTTCTATGAAGGACATACATGAATGTATAAGCATGATACATATGCAAAAAGTCAGAGAAATAGACCTAGTCATCCTAGAAAACTAAATGTTGAAAAATGAACCATGAAAAGGAGGTCAAGGTCAGATGAACAATGCAAGACAGAAGTGACGTTTTGGAATTCAATGAGCGTAATCTATGTATTACATATGTATTAAGTTGGGGATTTCATTACCACAAATTACTTAAAACCTTTACTAAATTCTTCCATATATACAAAGATTTGGTTTGCAAGTTTGGCTGTACCTGTAGAAAACTTATTTCAATAAAATAGCACATCCTAAATTTTACAGTGATGTTGTTTACCAAGCCTAGAAATTTAGATACGATTGGGGTAAACTTATCTATCCTTTAAATAAACTTATTCTAAAAGGTTACCAATTGAACACTGTAGTTAGAACTTTGAATATTGTTTTTATTGGTATAAACATTGATTTTGTTATCAGAAAACTAAAACCATACTAACTATTATTGTTATACACATATGCACTTTCAAAGTACTACAATCTGTCTATTACTATATTTGGCATTGCACATGGTCATGTTTTTCTCTGACTGTTGATGACATCTTTACACTAAATCCATTGGATGTTGAATGTGCACTGATTGATATTTTAGTCTTAGATCCATGATTCAACCAAATGCTATGATACTTTTACACAATGCTTATTACCACATAATACAGATCAAGTTGGAATTTTGGTGGTGTCACTTTAACTGTTCTAGAGTTATGCCCCTTTTCAAATGGAAAAATTGCTGATTTTTTTGTTTCCGTTCTCTAACTTAAGTTAGCCTCAACCAATTGTTATGAAACTTATACACAATGCTTATTACTACAAAATACAGATCAAGTTTGTTTTTTAGCTCACCTGGCCCAAAGGGCCAAGTGAGCTTTTCTCATCACTTGGCGTCCGTCGTCCATTAACTTTTACAAAAATCTTCTCCTCTGAAACTACTGGGCCAAATTTAACCAAACTTGGCCACAATCATCATTGGGGTATCTAGTTTAAAAAATGTGTCCAGTGACCCGGCCAACCAACCAAGATGGCGGCCATGGCTAAAAATAGAACAGGGGTAAAATGTAGATTTTGATTTTTATCTCTGAAACCAAAGCATTTAGAGCAAATCTGACCCGGGGTAAAATTGTTTATCAGGTCCAGATCTATCTGCCCTGAAATTTTCAGATGAATCGGACAACCCGTTGTTGGGTTGCTGCCCTGAATTGGTAATTTTAAGGAAATTTTGCCGTTTTGGTTATTATCTTTAATATTATTATAGATAGAGATAAACTGTAAACAGCAATAATGTTCAGCAAAGTAAGATCTACAAATAAGTCATCTTGACCAAAATGGTCAGTTGACCCTTAAGGAGTTATTGCCCTTTATAGTCAATTTTATCTATTTATCGTAAATTTTTGTAATCTTTACAAAATCTTCTCCTCTGAAACTACTAAGACAAATTTAACCAAACTTGTCCACAATCATCATTAGGGTATCTAGTTTTAAAATGTGTCCGATGACCCTGCCCATGAACCAAGATGGCCGACATGGCTAAAAATAGTACATAGGGTAAAATGCAGTTTTGGCTCATATCTCTGAAACCAAAGCATTTAGAGCAAATCTGACCGTATAAAATTGTTTATTAGGTCAAGATCTATCTTCCTGAAATTTTCAGACCAATCAGGCAACACGTTCTTGGGTTGCTGCCCTGAATTGGTAATTTTAAGAAAATTTTGCAGCTTTTGGTTATTATCTTGAATATTATTATAGATAGAGATAAACTGTAAACAGCAATAATGTACAGCAAAGTAAGATCTACAAATAAGTCAGCATGACCAAAATTGTCAATTGACCCCTTAAGGAGTTATTGCCCTTTATAGTCAATTTTTTACAATTCTCATAAATTTTGTAAATTTTTGTAAATTTTTACAAAATATTTTCCACTGTAACTACTGGGCCAAGTTCATTATAGATAGAGATAATTGTAAGCAGCAAGAATGTTCAGTAAAGTAAGATATACAAACACATCACCATCACCAAAACACAATTTTGTCATGAATCCATCTGTGTCCTTTGTTTAATATGCACATAGACCAAGGTGAGCAACACAGGCTCTTTAGAGTCTCTAGTTTGGAGTGTCACTCTTATTGTTCGAGAGTTATGCCCCTTTAAAAATGGAAAAATTGCTGAATTTTTCTCAGCAATTTTTCGTTTCCGTTTTCTAACTTAAGTTTGCCTCAACCAAATGTTATGAAACTTATACACAATTGTTATTACCACAAAACTCAGATCAAGTACAAACTTGGGTAGCATCACTATTACCATTTTTTAGTTATGTCCCATTATAACTTTATATGATAGACAAGCAGGGCATCATCTGTGTCCCATGGACACATTCCCATTTATTAGCTCACCGGGGCCCGAAGGGCCCCATGTGAGCTTATGCCATCACCTGGCGTCCGTCGTCGTCTGTTGTCGTTTGTCATCGTCGTCTGTCGTCGTAAACTATTTCAAAAATCTTCTCCTCTGAAACTACTGGGCCAAATACCTTCGAACTTTAACTAAATGTTCCTTAGGGTATCTAGTTTATAAATTGTATCCGAAGTTTTGATCCATCGACAAACATGGCCGCCATGGCTAAAAATAGAACATAGGGGTCAAATGCAGTTTTTGGCTTATATCTCAAAAACTAAAGCTTTTAGAGCAAATCTGGTAGAATTGTTCAATTGGTCAAGATCTATCAGCTCTGAAATTTTCAGATGATTCGAACAACCCATTGTTGGGTTGCTGCCACCGAATTGGTAGTTTTAACAAAATTTTGCAGTTTTTTGTTATTATTTTGAATATTATTATAGATATATATAAACTGCAAGCAGCAATAATGTTCAGCAAAGTAAGATCTACAAAAAAGTAAATATGACCATAATTGTCAATTGACCCCTTAAGGAGTTATTGCCCTTTAAAGACAATTTTACACAATTTGTTCATCAATAGATATAAGAAGATGTGGTATGAGTGCCAATGAGACAACTCTCCATCCAAGTCAAAATTTATAAAAGTAAACCATTATAGGTCAAAGTACGGTCTTCAACACTGAGCCTTGGCTCACAATGAACAGTAAGCTATAAAGGGCCTCAAAAATTACTAGTGTAAAACCATTCAAACGGGAAAACCAACGGTCTAATCTATATAAAAAACAAGAACGAGAAACACTTATCAAGTTTGCTAACATTTAAAAATCTTCTCCTCTGAAACTACTGGGCCAATTACCTTCAAACTTTAACTAAATATTCCTTAGGGTATCTTGTTTATAAATTGTATCCGAAGTTTGTATCCATCGACAAACATGGCCGCCATGGCTAAAAATAGAACATAAGGGTCAAATGCAGTTTTTGGCTTATATCTCAAAAACTAAATCTTTTAGAGCAAATGTGACAGGGTAAAATTGTTTAATTGGTCAAGATCTATCGGCCCTGAAATTTTCAGATTTAATCGAACAACCCATTGTTGGGTTGCTGCCACCAATTGGTAGTTTTAACAAAATTTTGCAGTTTTTGTTATTATTTTGAATATTATTATTGATATATATAAACTGTAAGCAGCAATAATGTTCAGCAAAGTAAGATCTACAAAAAGTTAATATGACCATAATTGTCAATTGACCTCTTAAGGAGTTATTGCCCTTTAAAGACAATTTTACACTTTTATAACCGGTTGTTGTTATTTGCTTTGAACTAGCTATCAGTAACTGTGAGTACTCTCAGATCTGTACTTTTTGTTTTTTTTGTTAGGTATGAATAAATACCCTGCCACGTCCAGTCTGTGTTTTGTCTTGCCTTGACGGAGTCAGTATTTGGTTTGCAGTTGTATTAGCATTGGCACATCTCATTTCCATGGAGATTGTTTAGCCCTGTACCTTCAGTCATGGTTCATTGACTTTGAATATTTGCATAACTTACATGTTAAAGTATTGCTATTTTAATTTCAGCATTTGCATTATCAAAATAACAAATAGGAGAGACATATCTCTGTGTTAACAGTTTATTGTTACAGTTAAAATAATGTAGCATGCAAATCAAGAGTTTAAATGCCTTGCTTGCAAACTTTGTTTAGTTGTTTGCTCAGACATTGTAATTAAAATTGACACCTAAATTCAATAGGTAGGTGGAGTATAACAGTCTGTTTACTATATACAAAGGTTTGACTGGTCAATGAATATCAAAATTGTTTCCAGTTAGGCACTTGAAAGATAAAAGGAAGCATGGGCTTAAAGGAGTACAGGAAAGGTAAAGTGAACCAATTTAAAATGGATTAAAAAGGTAAAGCATGAGCAGTTTTAATGTCATATTTTGATTCAAACTATAGTGTTGACATGAAATATTATTTCTTGTTACTTATGACAGAGACATATATAAAACATATGTCTGCTAATTATGTGAAATTTTGCACTTTAAACA
Source organism: Mytilus coruscus (assembly GCA_017311375.1). Lineage (NCBI taxonomy): Eukaryota > Metazoa > Mollusca > Bivalvia > Mytilida > Mytilidae > Mytilus > Mytilus coruscus. The sequence continues at coordinate 76,763,453 of CM029599.1, read as the reverse complement.
ACTGTATATATATTCTACAAGGAAAAATAACTTCAGATCACTTTGTTGAAAACTGTTTGAGAAATCAGTGGCTTGCAATGCTCTTAAGGTCAATGCAGTAGTAATAAAGGGAATCTGACCATCAATATTATAATGGCACTCTTCAACCATTTCAATGATTGTATATTTACTAACTTTTATTTAAAATAAAAATAGAAACACATTTTTTTAGAACTCATTCTCTTATTTGCTTAGTGCATTAAAATTTTACATTAATGCAATAAGAAATGAAACCATATTCCTGCCACATTATTAATTATTTGATATGCAAGTTTCCATTTAGAAAATTAATGGTTTACAATTCCCATTTAAACTTTTATGACGATCTAATTCTTTAAATATTTTGGCGAGAAATGGAATCTATATTATTTCGTCATTACGATCCAAAAAGAAGCGATAAATCCAAAACCAGTCAAAACTTTCAAAAATTATTTGCCTACAGCAGTTTATATTTTTTTGGGGTTGGGGCATGTAGCATTTTTATGGGTAGAAAGATGGAGAAACAGTGAACAATTCAAATTTATTTTTTATGATTCTACAAAAAAAGCAACAAAAAAAAACACCACACACAACTTAAACAAAATAATCCATGCTCATGCATTAATATCTCTTTTATCTTTACGTGTTAATTGTGTTGATAATATAAAATAATTAGAAGTATTTATATTAACATGATGATAGAGACATATAATTATATGTATCTGATGATGATAAATGATCAAGTTTCATCTTCCAATATGAAGAATAAAGCAATTGTGTGCAAAACACTATTCATTATCATATCAAATAAAAACAATCAATCCATCAAATCTTGCTTTACTGTAAAATTGAATTCTTATTAATTAGTTTTCAAAATTTGGTTCACATTTATCAAAAGCAAGACATAGGTATGCTGTTTCTGACGACGGCGTCAACAATGTTATAAATTGTGTTTAGGTCAATAGTATTTGGTATGCAATTGTATTAGCATTGGCACATCTCATTACCATGGAGATTATTTGGCCCTGCCCCTTAGTCAAGGTCTATTGACTTTGAAACTTTGCTTAGTTTACATGTATTAGTTTGTGATTAGGTCAGTTTATGGGGAACCGCTAGTGGTAGGTCAATGATATTTGGTATGATGTTGTATTAGCATTGGCACATCTCATTACCATGGAGATTATTTGGCCCTGCCCCTTAGTCAACGTCTATTGACTTAGAAACTTTGCATATATAGATATAAGAAGATGTGGTATGAGTGCCAATGAGACAACTCTCCATCCAAGTCAAAATTTATAAAAGTAAACCATAATAGGTCAAAATACGGTCTTCAACACGGAGCCTTGGCTCACACCGAACAGTAAGCTATAAAGGGCCCCAAAATTACTAGTGTAGAACCATTCAAGCGGGAAAACCAACGGTCTAATCGATATAAAAAGCGAAACGAGAAACACTTATGAACCACATCAACAAACGACATAGTTTACATGTATTAGTTTGTGATTAGGTAAGTTTATGGGGAACCACTAGTGGTAGGTCAATGATATTTTGTATGCAGTTGTATGAGCATTGGCGTATCTCATTTCCATGGAGATTATTTGGCCCTGCCCCTCATTCATGGTCTATTGACTTTGAAACTTTTGCTTAGTTTTCATGTATTAGTTTGTGATAGGTCAGTTTAAGGGAACTGTTAGTGGTAGGTCAATGATAATTGGTATGCAGTTGTATAAGCATTAGCACATCTCATTTCCATGGAAAATATTTGGTCCTTACCCTCAGTCATAGTCTATTGACTTTGAAACTTTTGCTTAGTTTACATGTATTAGTTTGTTGTTAGGTCAGTTTAAGATGAACCACTAATGTTAAGTCAATGATATTCGGTATGCAAATGTATTGGCATTTGCAAGTTTCATTCCATGGAGATTATATAACCTCACCCCTAAGTATGGTTCATTGACTTTGAAGGAAAGACCTATGAAAATCAATGGTATTTGGTTTGCAGTTGTATTAGCATTGGCACATCTCATTTCCATGGAAATTAGTTTGTCCTGTACCTTCAGTCATGGTTCATTGACTTGAATATTTGCATATGTTACATGTTAAAGTATTGCTATTTTAATTTCAGTATTTGCATTATCAAAATAACAAATAAGCGAGACATATCTCTGTGTTAACCGTTTATTGTTACAGTTCAAATAATGTAGCATGCAAATCAAGAGTTTAAGTGCCTTGCTTGCAAACTTTGTTTAGTTGTTTGCTCAGACATTGTAATTAAAATTGACACCTAAATTCAATAGGTAGGTGGAGTATAACAGTCTGTTTACTATATACAAAGGTTTGATTGGTCAATGAATATCAGAATTGTTTCCAGTTAGGCACTTGAAAGATAAAAAGAAGCATGGGCTTAAAGGGTACAGGAAAGGTAAAGTTAACCAATGTAAAATGGATTAAAAGGTAAAGCATGATCAGTTTTAATGTCATATTTTGATTCAAACTATAGTGTTGACATGAAATATTATTTCTTGTTACTTATGACAGAGACATATAATAGATATATGTCGGCTAATTATGTGAAATTTTGCACTTTAAACAACTGTATATATTCTACAAGTAAAAAATAACTTCAGATCACTTTGTTGAAAACTGTTTGAGAAATCAGTGGCTTGCAAATGCTCTTGGGGTCAATGCAATAGTAGTAATAAAGGAATCTGACCATCAATATTATAATGGCACTTTTCAACCATTACAATGATTGTATATTTACTAACTTTTATTTAAAATAAAAATAGTAACACATTTTTTAGAACTCATTCTCTTATTTGCTTAGTGCATTAGATTTTCAATAATGCAATAAGAAATGAAACCATATTCCTGTCACATTATTAATTATTTGATATGCAAGTTTCCATCTAGAAAATTAATGGTTCACGATTCCCATTTAAACTTTTATGACGATCTAATTCTTTAAATATTTGGTGAGAAATGAAATCTATATTATTTCGTCATTAAGATCCAAAAGAAGCGAAATCCAAAACCAGTAAAACTTTAAAATTATTTGCCTACAGCAGTTTATATTTTTGGGGGTTGGGCGTGTAGCATTTTATGGGTAGAAAGATGGAGAAACAGTGAACAATTCAAATTTATTTTGTATAATTCTACAAAAAAAGCAAAAAAAAAAACACCACACACAACTTAAACAAAATAATCCATGCTCATGCATTAATATCTCTTTTATCTTTACGTGTTAATTGTATATTATAATTAAAAGTATTATATTAACATGATGACAGAGACATATAATTATATGTATCTGATGATGATAAATGATCAAATTTCATCTTCCAATATAAAGAATAAAGCAATTGTGTGCTAAACACTATTCATTATCATATCAAATAAAACAATCAATCCATCAAATCTTTCTTAACTGTAAAATTGTATTCTTATTAATTAGTTTTCAAAATTGGTTCACATTTAGCTAACTATTCTTTTTCTGTATACCCTGCAAACAATATAATATCCATTGTCCAATCAAATCTTTTATATAGTAAACAGACTATTACTCCGCCTACCCATTGAATTTAGGTGTCAATCTTAATTACAATGTTTGAGCAAACAACCAAACAAAGTTTGCAAGCAAGGCATTTAAACTCTTGATTTGCATGCTATATTATTTTAACTGTAAATGTTTTTTTTTTTTTTGCTTTGTATTGATCTGATGAGTTAAGCCCATTTCAACTTATTTTTATAGTTTGTTCTTATGTTTGCTGTAATACTAATGTCCAAGGTTAGGGGGAGGATAGAACGCTCAAATACATAACCCGCCACATTCTCTATGTGCCTGTCCCAAGTCAGGAGCCTGTAGTTCAGTGGATGTCGTTGGTTCATGCCTGTCTTATTTGTTTTTCATAAATTGTTTTGTTATAAAATATGCTATTAGCTTTCTCAATTGAATTGTTTCATATTTTTCATGTTGGAGCCTTTTATAGCTGACTATACGGCATGGGTTTTATATGACCGCAAAAAATTTTTGGGATCGTATAATGGTATGATGTCGTTGTCGTCTGTGTCGTTGTCGAAGCCACATTTAGTTTCCGGACAATAACTTTAGTTTAAGTGAATGGATCTCTATGAATTTTTAAAGAAGGTTCAATACTACAAAAGGAAGGTTGGGATTGATTTTGGGGATGATGGTCCCAACCGTTTAGGAATTAGGGGCCCAAAGGGGCCCAAAACAAGCAATTTACTAGTTTCAGGATAATAACTTGTATATAAGTATTTTGATTGCTCTGAAATTGTACCACAATGTTTAATACAACAAGTAGAAGGTTGGGATTCATTTTGGGGTTATGGTGCCAACCGTATAGGAATTAAGGGCCAAAAGGGGCCAAAACAAGCATTTTGTAGTTTCAAAGAATAACTTGTGTATGAGTGTATGGATGTCTCTGACATTGTACCACGAGGTTCTTTATTACAAAGGAAGTCTTGGATTGAGTTTGGGGTAATTGCCCCAAACAAGGAGGAATAAGGGGCCAAAAAGGGCCAAAAACAAGCATTTTCTAGTTTCAGACAACAAATTTTTTAAGGGTTCATATTTTTTCAAAATTTTCAAATTTCAAATTTTGAAAAGTTTCAAGAAGAAACCTTCAATTGCACAGTATTGCATAATAGATTTGTAAGATCTTGACCACATTTATTTTGTGTTAGAAACCTATATTATGTCAAAATGTGATCACAATCCAAATTCAGACAGTATCAAGCTTGAATATTGTGTCCAAATTTGCCCCAACTGTTCAGGGTTTGACCTCTGCGGTTGTATCAGGCTATGCTCAGCGAATCATTTTTTCTCATTGTTGAAGGCTGTACGGTTGCCTATAATTGCTTGCATCCACTTCATTTAACTTTGGTGGATAGTTGTCTCATAGGCAATCATACCACATCTCCTTATTTTATATGTACATTTGCTTTTAACCCTTCGCCCTAATCCGCCTGTAGTCGTGATGGCGACCACCATTCTTTGATTGCCTGTATGACCCACCATACTTTTTAGAACTGCCCCAGCTCAACTGTCTTTACAGCAGAGACTTCAACCATGCAATTCATGGTCCATAAACTCTTCTCAAATGTGTGATTATGAAAATATGGCAACTTAAATGGTCTTTTAGAGTTCAAAATCGGAAAACATGAAAAGTAGCCAAAATCAGGTGGGGTGGGAGTCTTTTATGGCTACTACGTTACTGGTGCGGGCTGTTGGTATCAACTTTTATCATAAATACATACATAGATGGTACAGGAACACAAGGAGGTATAATATGGCCAAAAGAAATGTGGTCTGTAAAATCTAGGTCACCGTTTTGTCAGAAATCGGTAAAACGGACATTTAGGCATACATGGCTAGCCAATAATAATTCCCCAAGTCACATTTACTTCCAGTCAGTATGGATAGACTGCTGTAACTGTAAGGTAATACTTGAATGACAAAGAAACACAGTTTAGTTAATGTTCACCTCTCAAGGTCGTATTAAAATTGAAAATAGACTGAAAATGACCTTTTTCAGAAGGGTGGGTTCAAACCCACCAGAAAATATCTACAAATAAGTTAACATGGCTGAAATTGTCAGATGACTTCTTGTTGGAGTTGTTTCTCTTTAATGACGATCTTTACGTTTTGCCTAATATAACAAGAGTGCACACGCTGAAATGTCTTGCCTTCTTTACTAACCATTGATATTATGTTGATAGTCCTAAATATAAAGCTTTACTACAACTATCACATAAACTTAACATGATCCAAGAAAATGAGGTCAAGGTCATATAAACCAAAAGAGAAATACATGTACACCTTACAATCATTCATTACACTAAATATAGTGACTTATTGTTTAGTTTCTAAGAAACAGACTTAACCAAGAAAACTAAATATTGACCAATGAACCATGAAAATGAGGTCAAGGTCAGATGAACCATGTCAGGCAGACATGTACACCTTACAATCAATATATGCATTAAATATAGATGACCTATTGCTTATAGTATCTAAGAAACAAACTTAACCATGAAAACATAACATTGACCAATGAACCACCAAAATGAGGTCAAGGTCAGATGATACCTGCCAGACAGATATATACAGCTTACAATCCTTCCATACAACAAATATAGTTGACCTATTGCTTATAGTTTTAGAAAAACAGACCAAAACACAAAAACTTAACATTGAGCAATGAACCATGAAAATGAGGTCAAGGTCAAATAAAACCTGCGAGACTGACATGAACATGATAAAATATTTCCATACACTAAATATAGTTTACCTATTGCATATAGTATTAGAAAAAAAAGACCAAAACTCAAAACCTTAACTTTGACCACTGAACCATGAAAATGAGGTCAAGGTCAGATGACACCTGCCAGTTGGACATGTACACCTTACAATCCTTCCATACACCAAATATAGTAGACCAATTGCATATAGTACAAGAAAAACAGACAAAAACACAAAAACTTAACTATAACCACTGAACCATGAAAATGAGGTCAAGGTCAGATGACACCTGCCAGTTGGACATGTACACCTTAATCCTTCCATACACCAAAAATACTAGACATATTGCTTATAGTATCTGAGATATGGACTTGACCACCAAAACTTAACCTTGTTCACTGATCCATGAAATGAGGTCGAGGTCAAGTGAAAACTGACTGACGGGCATGAGGACCTTGCAAGGTACGCACATACCAAATATAGTTATCCTGTTACTCATAATAAAAGAGAAATTAACATTACAAAAAATCTTAACTTTTTTTTCAAGTAGTCACTGAACCATGAAAATGAGGTCAAGGACAACAGACATGTGACAGACGGAAACTTCGTCACATAAGGCATCTATATACAAAGTATGAAGCATACAGGTCTTCTACCTTCTAAAATATAAATGTTTTAAGAAGTTAGTTAACGCCTCCGCCGCCAGATCACTATCCCTATGTCGAGCTTTCTGCGATAAAAGTCGCAGGCTCGACAAAAACTATAATAGATAAATAGAAACTTTAAAAAGGAAAAATGATCAACAGGACAAGATCTTCAAATAAGTCTAACAGGATCAAAATCGTCAGTCGACTCCCTTTTGAAGTTATTGCCCTTTCACAATGATTTTACAAACAAGAGTGCACACGCTGAAATGTCTCGCCTTCTTTACTAACCACTGATTTTATGTTGATAGTCCTAAATATAAAGCTTTACTACAAGTAACACATAAACTTAACATGATCCAAGAAAATGAGGTCAAGGTAAGATAAACCAAACGAGAAATACATGTACACCTTACAATCATTCAATAAACCAAACTAGTTTCTAAGAAACAGTCTTAACCAAGAAAACTTAACATTGACCAATGAACCATGAACCATGAAAATGAGGTCAAGGTCAAATGAACCATGCCAGACAGACATGTACACCTTACAATCAATTTATGCATTAAATATAGTTGACCTATTGCTTATAGTATCTAAGAAACAAACTTTACCATGAAAACTTAACATTGACCGATGAACCATGAAAATGAGGTCAAGGTCAGATGATACCTGCCAGACAGACATATACAGCTTACAATCCTTCTATACAACAAATATAGTTGATCTATTGCTTGTAGTTGAAGAAAAACAGACCAAAACACAAGAACTTAACACTGAGAAATGAACTGTAAAATGAGGTCAAGGTCAAATAAAACCTGTGAGACTGACATGTACATCATAAAATATTTCCGTACACCAAATATAGTTGACCTATTGCATATAGTATTAGAAAAAAGACCAAACTCAAAAACTTAACTTTGACCACTGAACCATGAAAATGAGGTCAAGGTCAGATGACACCTACCAGTTGGACATGTACACCTTACAATCATTCCATATACCAAATTTACTAGACCTACTGCTTACAGTATCTGATATATGGACTTGACAACGAAAACTTAACCTTGTTCACTGATCCATGAAATGAGGTCGAGGTCAAATGAAAATTGTCTGACTGGCATGAGGACCTTGCAAGGTATGCACATACTAAATATAGTTATACTATTACTCATAATAAGAAAGAAATTAACATTACAAAAATGTTGACTTTTTTCAAGTAGTCACTGAACCATGAAAATGAGGTCAAGGACAATGGACATATGACAGACAGAAACTTCGTAACATAAGGCATCTATATACAAAGTATGAAGCATCCAGGTCTTCTAGCTTCTAAAATATAAAGCTTTTAGAAGTTAGCTAACGCCGCCGCCACCGGATCACTATCCTATGTCGAGCTTTCTGCGACAAAAGTCGCAGGCTCGACAAAAAGTAGCCACTGTTGAAGATGCAGGTGAGGGACACAGGCTCTTTAGAGCCTCTAGTTTAGTATCTAAGTAACAGATTTTACTAGGAAAAACTTTACATTGACCAATGAACCATGAAAATGAAGTCAAGGTCAGATGATACATGCAAGTTGAGCAGCAACTAATGGTTTCCCTTGAACTGACCTAATAACAAACAAAAATATTGTTGATGCCACTACCTGAAATAGCATGCCTAAGTCTATTTTTTCAACTTCGTCAAAGGCAGGACAAAAACTAAATCCTGAATAAAACTCGGTACTAAATACTTTTCATTTATCAGTCAAATTAAAAATAATTTTTTCATCTTTTAACATTTAGTAACCAATAAGCATTGAGCACTCACAAACATGTTAAGCGGCACCACCTTCTGTGTGTTCCTGTCTCGAATCAGGAACCTGTTGTTTAGTGGTTGATTTGGTTACTGTCTGTCATATTTGTTTTTGGTTTGTTTTATAGAAAAATCTGGCAGTTAGTTTTCTTGTTTGAATTGTATGTCAGGTCCTTTTATAGCTTAATATACAGTTTTTATTTGCTCATTTTTTAAAGGCTATACAGTGACCTACAGTTCCTTACATCCAGATCATTTGGTCTCTGGTTGATAGTTGCAAAATTGGCAATCATCTCTCACCTCCTTACTTTATTTTGGAAGACAAGAAAATAGAATTTTGGGTCAACATGCAATTGTATTGATTGAGAAAACATCCTTTGTAAAAAAAAAATGTATAAACTATTCTTCATGGTCTTAAGCAATACGAAACTAAAAATATTATATATTACCAATTTATTATAATTCCATACAATATTAATTCTACCAGCAGTATCTCTGCTTCAAAAAAGTATACAATAATTTACAACCATTTGTTATTTTACATAGTTTGACATGACAGCAGAAAGAAGGATATGTACAAAATTATATACAAACCTATAAATACATACATGAGCTATCTTATGACCACAATTGAATACAAAAATACATGAATATATCCTAAATTATAAAGCTGTTGCATTGAAAAAAATTAAATGTGTGAAGAATCATTTGTGGAAAAATTTTCAAACCGGATTAATTTTAAATACAAATGCCTGAAATGGAATTCTTAACTTTTGTCAAATTGAATAAGAAAACTAACATTCACATGGCCCTCCAAATAAACAATTCTTACAATTGAAAGAAGCAGGATTTAATTGTGTCAGAGGAATTTGCAATTACAATTTATTAAAAGCATTTCAATTTTAAACTGTTGCACACCACAAATCATTCTTTAATGCTTTTACAAAATAAAAAAAAAAGGTAAACAATTTTATGTAGTTCAGGCTGTAAAACTGCTGACACAGGTTTGTTTATTACAAGACTTTTGGTATGAATACAAATTACCTGACTTTGAAGACTTTATCAAAATGATAGAAATGGCATGAACAAATTTCCTTATATTCCATTATGTTATATTTGGATGATATTATTTTATTTATAAATTTAACAGAAATATCTCAGAAAATGCCAAAAGAATGTTTTTAAACAAATCAAAAATTCAATTCAACAAAATCATTGAAAGTTTTCCCCAAAACAATACTTTTCTGAAAAAGTAACAGATCAATATAAAAATGTGTAAAAAGTTTGTTAAGACAAAAGTCCAGGGTCATACTACTTTAAAAATAATTTTGCTCCAACATTTCATTCAAAAACTTTCTATTATTTATACATTTTGTTTGCATGTTAATTAATATTACCATGATGAGTATGAAAAATACCCAATATAAAGTTATATAAAATAAAAAAATTTGTTTTTAATAATTCACATCATTTCGCACATCAATGTTGTGACAAGGTTCATATTGTACACGGTGTGTGTAAAAGTGGGGGTAAAATTTCAAAAATACATTTTAGCAATTTATTTCATTTGTGTTCCAAGAAGTTTGATATTGTATATGTTCTTATTATATGTATTGAAATCTACACAAATATTCAATACAACTTGCTTCTTATACATGTATGATCCTTCAATTACTTTAAATCAAAAACGAACAATAATATGTTGCTGTATATATCATTCTTTAATCATGTTAATGTGAAGGATAGGGTTATGATAACAATCTGTTTCAGTTCAAATTTTTCAACAATGTTTGGATTTAAACATTCTGTCTATTGTTACATTCTAAAATAGCTTAAAATGTAGAGACAATTTAATTTGACTTGCAGACTGCTTAATGATGTAACAAAGACAAAAATTTCAATAAAATACTAGACAAATAGAAAATTGTGATAAATTATTGAAACAAATTGCACAAAAAAATTTTGGTGATCACATTATTTTGTTTATCAGCCTAATAAATGGAATGTAGATAGAATTTAAACAATTCTTGATTGATGAAAAAAAAAAAATATTGACTTCTGTACATTTAATTTAAAATCATAACACAGAAATGTCATTATTGTTCACTTCAGGTACATCATTTGTATCAACTATCATGTATATAAAAGCTAACCTGTCTAGTCTATGTGGCCTCACAGAAAGGAGACGATGAGTAACTTCAACAATTCATACAATGATAGGACTAAATTAAATGTACAACTTCTATAATATATATGCATTTTCAAATGAGGATGTAGAGTATGAAAAAAATACTGCCTTTCTGTAAACTGAAACATAAAATCCACCACAAAATTCATACCCAAAAGAATGTACATTAAACCATAAAAATGAACTTAAAAACAATAAATCTTGGATTCAGGAATCAGTCTTGCTCAATACTTAATTCAAAACTTTCTATTTCTTTAAACTCTACACTCATCTTTTCTATCTTGTTTGCCCATTCACTGGATTTCACTACCTATTAAAAATAAATAGAGATATGTAAATAGATAATGTAAATAGAGATAGGTAAATAGAGATATTTAAATAGAGATAAGTAAATAGAGATATATAAATAGAGATACATGTAAATAGAGATATGTATGTACTCTCATTAACTTACCATCTCATTTTCAAAACATTCGTTATTCTATACTGCTTTGTATGCACTAAAACATGTTAAAACTATTGTTCATGCTTTAGTGAATAGAAAACTTAAATTTATATAAAACAGCCTAAAATTAAATATACTGAACCTCTTAAGCTTTTAATATTTATTCAGCATTTTAAATAAATAATAATGTAATTTACAAATTCAATATCCTGATTCCAAAAAAAGAGAAATAGAAATACTGGGCGTCCATCCGTCAGTCTGTGCGTCCTTCCGGTCTTGTTAGCGCTTTCACATGTACAATTCTTGCCAGATATTAATCTCATATCATAGGTTTATACCAGCAATGTCTTGGACGAGTTTGAAAATCAGTGCCGATAAATTATTTTTAAAGAGTTATGCCTAATGGAAACATTTATATGGAAAATTACACTGTTCACGCTCTCATGTGTACAATTCTTGCCAGAATTTTATGAAACTTATATCATAGGTTTATATCAGCCATGTCTTTACATTTTCGAAAATAAGTTCTGATCAAATATTTTTAACGAGTTATGCCTCTTGGAAATATTAATTATAATGGAAATCATATTGCATTTGCTCTGAAGCCTTCATTTCTCTTTAAGATGTTAATAAAAAGTCTTATAGAACAAAAAAAAGTGCTTTTTTTTGTTATTGCCCTTATACCTTGGATAGATAAAATGTGTGCAACACGGGGGGCATGGGAACTCTGTTCTTTTATTACACAATTATATATTTCAGCCCCATATCCAATATGAAGGCAGCAAACTTTTCACCAACATACATGTATCAGTTCTTATATATATATGAATGGTATTTTTGTTATACTCAAATTATAATGTTATTGTCATGTCAAATGTTTATGCCTTTCTGGGTCGTTAATTGGAATAAAATATTCTTCTACTACCCTAACTTTTTTAATTAAAATTAGTGATAGAATAAAAAACATGCAAAGTGGACAAATTGCGGAAATACTAAATATGGATTGTCTAGCTCTTCTAACTGAACAACATAAGGTCTTTTGATTTTTTTGTCAAAAACACCTTTTGATTTTTTCATTTATCTTTGTTCTTCTTCAACCACTCCCCTTAAAATACACTATTTCATGGATTAAAATTTTATTTGTTACATCTCACTAGCCCATGACTTATTGGTAGAAGGACTTTACTAGTCCTGTTGGAAGAATTGCTAGCCGGGCTTATAACAAATATTTGAGCCAGCCGGACAATTTCTTATGATTCTGATTTCAATCATATCTGACTTTAATAGTACCAAATGGATGTTGACTTGACAATTTTAAAACATGGACCAGAGATGGACTCGTAAAATCTGTATACTCTTACAAAGCACAATTGAGTTTAAATAGTTCTTTTAACTTGATTTCTTCCAGAAAATACTTGAAATGAACTTAAGATAAAGGTATCAATGATATTTTTAGCATTTTTGAAGAATTTGGATGCAAAATTAAATCTCACACCTGCATATATTTGTACTAGTTCCAACAATGTGATTCTGTCGATTTTTCATTAAAACTTTTTTTAATATCTTTTTAAATTTATCATTAAAATCATATTTTATTGCGAACCAAATGAAACTTTCCACAGAGTCAACTCCTCTTGGTCAAGGCATTTAAAATTTTGTCATTTTTTTTCAATTGAATAAATACAATCGCTATTGTTCTCTGTGAAGTTTATTCACTGGGAACTTTAAATTTCTCTTAAGAGAAATCCATCACTCATTTATTAATTTACCTGAATATCAAAAATTATCTTCTAAATAGATGAAAATACATGTACCAACTCACGAAACTGCATGTTATGTTGTATTTATTCAATATAAATAATATATTTTCAATCTGTTCAATATAAACACTGATTTAATTATAAAAAGTTGATTTCTGACAAAATTTTAGCATTGTTCCTATTGAAATTTGCATTTTTTGGGGTTTAATTATAGAATAGATTTAAGAAGGCCTTTTTAAACATCGTCATTTTCCAGTTTCTATTTGTCAAACACCAAATAAAACAAATTTCAATAGGAACAATGTTGAAAATTTTGTCAGAAATCAACTTTTAATGTTTTCTATACTGTAGACACTTGTTTAATTGTAGAAGACCATATGTTGAGCTCTAGATGTGCTTTGGTTTTGAGCTGTAAGGTTGCTGTCTTATTGATGTCTACCCCATATCTCCTATTATTCACAGATATTAAATGCACAGCAATACGGTTCCTAATCTTTTCATGCAAATAATAAAACAAATCAAACAAAAACAAACAGGAAACAATTCCTTTGGAATTGAATAAAATGTCTTCCCCACATTAATAGGTCTTACCTGTTGTTTTTTGGTAGGCATTTTTTTCTTTGGTTTATAAGTCTTACTTAAGCTTTTGTTCACCTGCAGATCACAAAAGTCTGTAAACAAAAATAAATCATTTATTACAGACTATGATACTTTCAAAGTTTATACAGGTTATGCATTTGAAATTCTGCTACACCAAAATAAACATTTATTGAAATGTTCAAGACTTCTTAAATATAAATTTAAAAAATAAAAAGTCTACAATTAAGTGAGACAAATTTTTAATAAAAAAATCTAAAAAAAATTACATATTCAAGAAATTGAAGATTTCCAACAACTGATTATCTATTCTGGTATTAAACAATAACACAACAGAAGCTATTTTTAAACTATAATACCTTCTTCTTCCATAGAAAACAACATAGGTGATTGTGGTTTTGATTTTTGTATACTATCCTCCATTGATACGTCCTGTGAAAATGTGTCCATGGAAGCATAGTCTGACAGAGGAGTAATTGGGACTCTTTTTACTGGAGATTCAAGTAATGATGTTCTCTTGACATCTTCAAAGCCAAAACATGAATCATTACCCCTCTTCCTTAATGCTTTTGTCCGTACAATTTCATTTGGTGTAGAAGTATCCTGGACCATTGCAGGTATAATTTTACTAGGTAGGTGAATAGAAGTGCTCATTTTTGGTCCTTTTAATTTTGGTTCAGGTTTAACTTTATCAACCGATTCTTTTTTTGTCACTTTAATTTCAGTAGCAACAGTTTGTGGTGTATCAACTTTACGCTTCCGTAACTGCCTTTGAGATTCCTCGACCATCTGAATATCAAGTTTTTCTAAGGCTACAACTGGTGTTCTTGGTAATGGTGTTGTAGGAAACTTTATTTTCTCTTTCAATGGAGATTTTGGGGTCTCATCAAATCTTACACTTTTATTTTGTGCTTTAGGAGTTTTGTTTGAGGTTTTGGTGAGATTTTCTTCTGCGCTGTTTGTGGTTTTTTCTGTTTTATTTGTTTATCAGATTTCTTGTCATGTTTCTTCTTTTTTTTGTCTTTCTTATTCAAGGAAGATTCCTCAGACATTGGTTCATCTTCAAAGTCGTAAGGACTACCAACAGATGAAGAAGCACTAGATCCTGTAGTGTTCTCTTCATCTCCCTCGTAACCTTTTTCTTGTTCCTGAAATAAAATTAAATGCACTCTGACATTCAAAGGATTCAAAGAAGCCTTACCGATCTGAATTTTATGTTTATTTTTTTCAGGCTAATTGATTGACTGCTTCTTAGCCTCCAAGTATTTGGTTTGACAGAGTCAGGGATCAAACCCATGACCCCACCAAATTCTTTCAAGAATAGTGGGCAACCAAAAGATCACCAAGGTGATTGTATGGTGTCATATCATGTGTTCATTCAGTCTATAACAGTCATGCCAGTTTATTTATCACTTGCATTGGTGTTTCATTAAAATGATTAATGAATTGTCTACTTTTCTAAAGTATAAGTTATGCATGATGAAATTGCCCCGATACATTTTGTAATAATTAATTAATTGTTATCCCTTTCAACATATCAACATGATTGACAAAACAAATTCAAAATCAACATCTGCATGTTTATGCCACTCTAATTCTAAATGATTATGCATGCATTTTTATCTAAATATATCTAAGATGCTTGCTGTAGGAAAAATACCTACTTTCATGTTCATCAAAATCTGGCAAATAGATCTAATGAAATATTTTGAATAACTATTGTAAGTAAAAAGGTGAAATTGTTAATGATTGTATGACACTGTTCAATCAGATAACAATGTGTTCTGCCATTTAAAGTTTTATTCAATTATTTGACAAAACTCATTTAATTTATGACACTTTGATAATTAACAGACTGCTGATATTTCCATAACATGTTGAAAACACACTTACATTTTTGTTCCCTTGTTTTGATGTACTTGTAGATGATCCTGTATTCTAGAAAAATACAATTAATATGCAATATATATAGTTATGTGTTAAAACATGTAAATGGAAGGAAAAACACAACTGAAGCACATGAATACTTGTCAGATGAGCATTAATTCATTTATTTCACATTTAAAATAATGTCATTTCTAATTGCTGATATACATGTAGTTTAATCTAATACAATACTGTAACCATGGTAACATTCCCTGAAGAACAAAGGGTTTCAATCCAATGTTCTTTCCTTGTCCATCTTTTGCATAATGCAATTTAATGCCTGATATGATTTTCTAATCATTCAAAACTTGCTTTAAAATCATGGAAATAAAAGATTTATCCCAAATTCAATGTCCAAGAAACATTTTGTGTCTAATATATATATATTCGAATGAACTAAAACATTCTTGTGAAGAAAATGGTAAGGTTTGAAATATTTCTTAAATATTAATTCAATACCAATACTTTAATTTGTATTGGATTTATCCCAGGAAATGAGAACAAGGGACACAATTAAATTCAATTTTTTCCCTAAACTTCTGATAAAATATAAAATGAAGAACTATATTTTTTAATGAGAATGTTTTTTAATAGTTAATTGATAATTTGAACAATATTAATTAAGTTTTAGATCTTGCATGGTTGATTAATTTTCTCTCAAAATTTCTGATATTCTATTAAAGTTTTAAATATAATATGAGGCAGGCATTACCTGTGAAAGGGGATGAAGTCTGTATAAATTAGTGTAGGAATTCAAGCATCATTTGCACTTCAGAAATCTGTAGAAAATGAAGCCAAAGTACTGAAACATATCTGACATTCGACCTATTGTTCGGGATTATAGTTGTGACATCATTTTCAATGTAAAGAAAGAAACACCATCATCAGGTATTAATGTGGTTTTTTTTCATGTTATAGAATTATCAATTATTTTTATTGCCAGTTCATTAGTAGATTGTTTTCTATATTGATTTTCTACTGCAGTTTCAGAAAAGAAGATTACAAAAGGAAAACATTTTGTAAAAACTTACCAAAATTTACCAAATTAATGAAAATTGTTAAAAATTGACTATAAAGGGCAATAACTCCTTAAGGGGTCAACTGACCATTTTGGTCATGTTGACTTATTTGAAGATCTTACTTTGCTGAACATTATTGCTGTTTACAGTTTATCTCTATCTGTAATAATTTTCAAGATAATAACCAACTAGAGGCTCCAAGGACCCTGTGTCGCTCACCTGATATTTTTATTTACAATTGATGCATGATAAATGCAACTGTTGTACTGTCGTTTAGATTCAGAGATATAAGACTAAAACTGCGCTTTATTTCAGCCATGTTTGCCATGTTGGCAGGCAGGGTCATCATACACAGTGGTCCCTGGATATCCTAGTGGTGATTTAAACCAAGTTTGGTTTAATTTGACAGTAGTTTCAGGGAGAATTTTGTAAAATTTATCTAACGAGAAATGCAGTGATGAGAAAGTTTGTTGTGAAGTTTTGTTGTTGCAACACCCAAAAAAAAAAAAAAACAAAAGGTAATAAAATTATCATTTAAGGGCAATCTTTCCTATTAATGATTTCTGCAAAATTCAGTTGATTGTGCAAGGGTTGTATAGCAAAATTCAAGTGGTTTTGAATTGCTTTGTTGATCTTTTTGTATTCAACTTTAAACAACAAAGTACAACAAATATGATGACTGATACTCATGACACTGCAAATATGGTCTTCATTCTTGTGAAAAAATGGTAAGGTTTGAAATATTTCTTAAATATTAATTCAATACCAATACTTTAATTTGTATTGGATTTATCCCAGGAAATGAGAACAAGGGACACAATTAAATTCAATTTTTCCCCTAAATTTCTGATAAAATATAAAATGAAGAACTATATTTTTTAATGAGAATTTTTTTTAATAGTTAATTGATAATTTGAACAATATTAATTAAGTTTTAGATCTTGCATGGTTGATTAATTTTCTCTCAAAATTTCTGATATTCTATTAAAGTTTTAAATATAATATGAGGCAGGTATTACCTGTGAAAGGGGATGAAGTCTGTATAAATTAGTGTAGGAATTCAAGCATCATTTGCACTTCAGAATCTGTAGAAAATGAAGCCAAAGTACTGAAACATGTCTGACATTCGACCTATTGTTCGGGATTATAGTTGTGACATCATTTTCAATGTAAAGAAAGAAACACCATCATCAGGTATTAATGTGGTTTTTTTCATGTTATAGAATTATCAATTATTTTTATTGCCAGTACATTAGTAGATTGTTTTCTATATTGATTTTCTACTGCAGTTTCAGAAAAGAAGATTACAAAAGGAAAACATTTTGTAAAACTTACCAAAATTTACCAAATTAATGAAAATTGTTAAAATTGACTATAAAGGGCAATAACTCCTTAAGGGGTCAACTGACCATTTTGGTCATGTTGACTTATTTGAAGATCTTACTTTGCTGAACATTATTGCTGTTTACAGTTTATCTCTATCTGTAATAATTTTCAAGATAATAACCAAAAGCGGCAAAATTTCCTTAAAATTACCAATTCAGGGCAGCAACCCAACAACCAGTTGTCCAATTCATCTGAAAATTTGAGGCAGATAGATAATTACTTGATAAACAAGTTAATCCCTGTAAGATTTGCTTTAAATGCTTTGGTTACAGAGTTACAAGCCAAAACCTACATTTTACCCCTATGTTCTATTTTTAGCCATGGCAGCCATCTTGGTTGGTTGGCTGGGTCACCGCACACATTTTTAAACTAAATACCCTAATAATGATTGTGGCTAAGTTTGGTTGAATTTGGTCCAGTAGTTTCAGAGGAGAAGATTTTTGTAAAGATTACAAATATTTACAAAAATTGGTAAAAATTACTTTAAAGGGCAATAACTAAATAAAACAGAAAACCAAAACCTGAACAAAAACGCCTATATGCAGAACTTGTACAAACAGTTATTTTTCATATTTTTATTGAATTAAAATTTCATTATTACAGTAAAAGAGGCTGCTTAACCAGTGTTCCAGCTAGGATTTCAAAAGGGCAGGGAGCCAATCACAAAAAGGGCACTTTAGCACGCTGATTGATAATTCAAAAAGGGCATGTCAAAAATTGTCTTTTATTATGTAAATAGCATAGGTTTCAGCTAAAGTTTAAGGGATTTGGTCACTTTTACGCGAGATGAAAATCAGCCTTATTTTGGGTAACAGTAAGGGACCAAGGACGTATATTACTAGCTATACATATGCCCAAGTCCTTCAAGGACCAGGATATTTGAAGGCTTTAGGCATGCTACAAATGTAGGCAGTTATTGCATGATTTGACTGATGTGATGCTTAAATATGAAGATTAGAAGAAGGATCCGGAACTCTAGTTCACAATATCACTTCAGATACTTTCATTGGACATTCCTGATCAACAAAAGTTGGGTTCCTCTTTTTTAAAACTAGGAATCACATCAGAAATGAAATTGTAATGACTATTTCACTGCATAATCATTATGCCTGTAATTGATATTTGGAATTCATTTTTATAAACTTGGAACGATTAAAATGACAGTATATTTTAAATTTCATGTTTACTTTCGATTTTTAAACTAAATGAAAACGGGAGGTGACAAGAGGATAATAAATTTAGAATGAATCCAGATTCATCTATGGATTGGTTCGTGTTTAACAAAAAGGCAAGAAATTATCATTTTTTAAATTAAGTTGCTCAGGAAGAAATATATTGTCTCTCTCATTTAATTTGATACTAAATGATTTCGTATTTTACGTTTTAGTGTCTATTAAATTTATAGGAATACGTTCATGCATGTGCAGTACATGATAAAGATGTTTGACTTGTAAAAATATTTCTGAACGTTTTGAATAAAGTTTTATTTTTACATGCTTTATAATTGAAATTGTCGAAAGATTTTGTTGAAAAATCATAAAAAATGTGACGAAACTACGTCAAACGAGCTGCAAATAGTGATCGTTTGGGAAATTTTGAAATCAAAATGCGAACTGTCCGGGGGAAAACAATTTTGTTCAATGGACGAAACTACAAAAACATCTTTAGATAAACGAACTGCAAATTGTGGTCTTTTGAGAAATATTGAAATTGAAATACCGACTGACCAATTTTACTGGGAAAGATAATTATAATGGTCAATTATGAAGCTTATTAATTAACGGATTAGTGACCCATCCGATATCGATAAGCGGATTACCTGTAATCACAACTAATAACACCTGCTGTAAATGTTAATAAGCTGAGGGTCATAAACTTGTCAGAAACATGAAGGCAGGTGGAATTATATAGTATTTTCATCAAAATAATACCACAATAAAGGCATGAACTCGTGAAAAAGGGCAGGGTGTCTTCAAAATGGCACAGGGCGTCAGAAAAAGGGCACAGGGCATCAGTCGGAAAAGGGCGGGCAGACCGCCCTGTGAAAAAGATCAAGCTGGAACACTGTTAAAAATGCCAGCATTTGTATATCCATACATAATTATGGAAATAATTGACTCTGGTAATGACTTAAAAATAAATTTAGACTTGTGGTAAAAATCTACATGATATCCTACATTCCATGTAATTGAAAGAATTACAATCATTGTCAAATACCTACAAGATATTTCTGTGACAGTCTTGTAATTATTTCAAGTGTCTTCCTATATTCAGGTTCCTCAGATGATGAAGGAGTTTCTGAAAAAGAAAAGATATTTGTGTTGCCTAATTGGTTAGCTTACATATGAAATGTTTTCACTTCCTGTAGGAATTTTACACAAGTTTAGATGGTTACTGATGGCACTAGTTCTTGAGTTACGGTATTTGTCATCATTTTGTTCATGTAGCCAGCATGCCTTGTCTTGTGACTTGTGTGATTTATGTACTTTATATACCGTCGGAACTGGTAAGTCAAAAGTAAATTCTTATTTTGTTTCAAATTTTTTATCGATATTGTTCAAATAAGAAATAATCTGCATTCAAACATTTTTTGTTAGGCAAGTTATGGTTTAACCCTGCAGGTCTTCCTACATAATGGGATACAAGAATATGTAGGTTTTTTTTCAACATGTTACCATAATTGCTTTTGAGGCAGGGTTGGCAAACACCTGGGTTTTATGAGTATTGCCCAGCCCAGTGGGAAATACTGGGAAAACCTGGGGTTTACGGGGTAATACTGGGTAATATAAAATACTGGCCTGAATTTTAAAGAGGATTCAGTGATCAAACACAAATGCAATACATTTAAGATATTTATAAACATATTATGATTTATAAATAAGTTTACTTGTTTGAGAGTCTTAAAATACAAGTGTACATGGTGTATACATTTTCTAGCAACTCTGAGACATGTACATGAAGACACATTAGACAAATATTAATGGAAAAGGCCTTTCTCAATAATTCTCCTAAAAATCTATTAAATCACCATTCTTTTAAGATTGGTCTAACTGTTAACATAAAGCCAAAGAATTCATTTTTTAAATATATATAACTATTAATACATGTAATATTAAGAATTAACAATTACATGTACCAAAATTACTTTTAAAAATTTATATGTACGTCACTAATTAATAAGTAATTATTCAGATTAGAACACATATATGTTTATATAACAATAATCAGCCTTTTCATTTCTATTTTAAGTGTTAATGACATGACCCTGTAGGGTGTTTATTTAGCAATATGATTGCATAGCAATTTAAATTTACAATTCACTTAAACACTGCAATAAAATGCTTTTTTTTCAAAGTTGAATTATTGAAGAAATGCTTGGAAATTAACAAGGTATCCTAAAATGTGCAAATCTTGTATTCTGCCTACATAGAATTAGTGGAGAAGAGAATGAAATTGGATTTTCAATCTTCTAGAAATGACTCCCGATGGTTATCTGTGTAGAATGTATATATTTAGCTATAATACTATGAAAATACAACAAGTCTTTATTATTTTGTGTTAAAATAAGCTTAAAAAATCATATTGCCCAGTATTACCCGTTTCAGGGAGTATTGCCCAGCCCGGGAAAACCCGGACCTGGGTTTTCCTGGGCTGGTAATACTTTGCCAACCCTGTTTTGAGGACATCAGTATTTATTTGGGTTGTGCTTCAAGCAGAAATGGTATTTTTCCAACATAATGAACAAAAAGATTTTGGTGTCTTCACTGGTATGAAATTTCACATATATATTCTGTTCTCAACAAGGTTGTAAGGAATTTTAAAACAAGACCAATACCCTGTCTGGACCTGTGTCGCTGCATGCAATTGATTGAGGGGTACATATAACTAGAGGCTCCAAGGAACCTGTGTCGCTCACCTGATATTTTTATTTACAATTGATGCATAAATCAATGCAACCGTTATACTTTTGCTTTAGTTTCAGAGATATAAGCCAAAACTGCATTTTACCCTATGTTCTATTTTTAGCCATGTCTGCCATGTTGGTTGGCAGGCAGGGTCGTCGGACACATTTTTAAACTAAATACCCTGATGACGATCGTGACCAAGTTTGGTTAAATAATTAAGTGTCTCAGTTGTTTCAGAGGAGAAGATTTTGTAAAAGATTTCAAAATTTACCAAAATTGTTAAAATTGACTTTAAAGGGCAATAACTTAAGGGGTCAACTGACCATTTTGGTCATGTTGACTTATTTGTAGATCTTACTTTGCTGAACATTATTGCTGTTTACAATTTATCTCTATCTATAATAATATTCAAGATAATAACCAAAACTGCAAAATTTCCTTAAAATTGCCAATTCAGGGCAGCAACCCAACAACGGGTTGTGTGATTCGTCTGAAAGTTTCAGGACAGATAGATCTTAACCTGATGAACATTTTTACATATGTCAAATTTGCTCTTAATGCTTTAGTTTCAGAGATATAAGCCAAAACTGCATTTTACCCTATGTTCTATTTTTAGCCATGTTGGTTGGCAGGCGGGTCATCGGACACAATTTTTAAACTAGATACCCTAATGATGATTGTGATCAAGTTTGGTTAAATTTGTCTTACTAGTTTCAGAGGAGAAGATTTTGTAAAGATAACAAAATTTACAAAAATTGTTAAAATTGACTTAAAAGGGCAATAACTCCTTAAGGGGTCAATTGACCATTTTGGTCATGTCAACTTTTGTAGATCTTACTCTGCTGAACATTATTGCTGTTTACAGTTTATCTCTATCTATAATAATATTCAAGATAATAACCAAAACGGCAAAATTTCCTTAAAATTACCAATGCAGGGCAGCAACCCAGCAATGGGTTGTCCGATTCATCTGAAAATTTCATGGTAGATAGATCTTGACCTGATAAAAATTCTATCCCTTGTCAGATTTGCTCTAAATGCTTTGGTTTTAGAGATATAAGCCAAAATCTACATTTTACCCTATGTTCTATTTTTAGCCATGGTGGCTATCTTAGTTGGTTGTCTTGGTCATCGGACACAATTTTTAAACTAGATACCCCAATGATGATTGTGGCCAAGTTTGGTTAAATTTGGCCCGTAGTTTCAGAGGAGAAGATTTTGTAAAGTTAACGACGCGGACGCCAAGTGATGAGAAAGCTCACTTGGCCCTTCGGGCCAGGTGAGCTAAAAATAAGGAGATGTGGTATGATTGCCAATGAGATAACTGTCCCCCCAGAGTTAAAATGAAGTGGTAGTAAGCAATTATAGGCCACCATGCGGCCTTCAACAATGAGAAAAACCCATACTGTATAGTCGGCACAGACATGATAAATTTATGTAAAACAATTCAAAGTAGAAAACAAACAGCCTAATTTATAACAAAACAATTTACGAAAAAAAAATATGACAGACATGAATGAACCAACAACCACTGGACTACAGGTGACTTTGGACAGGCATATAAAGAATGGGGTGGGGTTAAACATGTTTGTGAGTTCTCAACCCCTCCTCTCCTAGGACAGTGGTGAAACAACACAGCATTAGAACAAACTGTTAAAATCAGTTGCAATTGGCTTAACTCAAAAGATCAGTATGAAACACATAACAATTAACATAAAAACAGCAGACAAAAAGCACCAAAATAAGAGTACTGAAGAGTTACTGAAATCTAGTTCAAAGTCAATAACAAATAAATCATGTTCTCCCAGACATGTATACTGAGGCATAACTGATCATTCCCTAAAATCATTAAATCCAAGAAAACTTTGATGAAAATTGTCTTTGCACATTGAGCAATGAAGAGTATTGTAAAATTTCAATTTCAACTACATGTGTATCATTCCCTAAAATCATTAAATTTTCCTTGGTGCACATTGAGTATTGTAAAATTTCAGTTTCAACTATATGTATTGGCAAACAGGAAGTGGCTGCAGGTTAGATGTAAAAATTGCTAACAAGATGCATATTAACATTATCAAGCTACAGACCAAATATAAATTCTCTTCCATCATGTCCATAGAATTCAAGAAAAGTTTGACGAAAATTTTCAAACTACTGGCAAACAGGAAGTGGCTGCACACCATGGCAGATGTAAAAATTGCTTATAGGCTACAACTGATCATTATCAAGCTGCAGACCATGTATGAAATCTTTCCTTTCATAAGAAGCCAGCTTCAACAATAACTTTTTTTTAACAGCTTGCCCTGGCAAGTGACCATGGTATATGACTCGTCCGAAAGTGAAAACCACTTGTCTAAATTTGTTCTTGCTAAAGAAACTTTATACTGCCATTTATGGACATAAAATCAGGTATTAGCAATTAAAAAATTAAAAAAGGAATGAAATGTAGCAGATTGTCAAAAGTGTTGTACATTTGTACCAATCCACTTGAACCACACCAATTCACCAGTGACCTAAGAGCAAACTCAAAGAATAATATATATATATGGTTTAAGTCATAACATAATAATTTTGGTAGTTTCCTGTGTTTAACTTATTTTTCTGTCTTTTACAGTATTTTAAAATAATCCAAAATTATACATGTGTGATTCCCTCAAAGTCTTCTTTCCAGGATTCAATTAATCTCATATTCCTCTTTTTCATATTTATTATTTTTTTGTTTCAACATTTTAAGCCTTTTCAGTTTTGTTCTTCTGGTATTCCTCCAAAATACCTCCAGTTAGCTGTTGTGCTTTCCTCCAAAATACCTCCACAGTTAGTTGTTGTGCTATCCTAAATCACAGGGGCTTAAGAATGTTATTTTAGAATGTAATGTGCTCTCAGTCCAATGAAAACACTGGGAATAAAACTGATTTTCCCAAGACCTCAGTGCTTAACTTGGGATGGATACTCAGATGCAGCTCTCTTATATTTTTATCCACAGAAACCCTTTCCTTAACATCAAAGGGTTTTTTTTTGGGGAGGATTTTGAAAATGAACCTGGCCTTTTAAGAACTGAAAATAAATAGTTTTGCACAGGACCGTAAGTAAATGCAAATTCTGCAATACAAAATGCAGGAAAATAATTTTTGTGCCGAAAAATCCTCCAGCCCCCAGGCCACCCCCAATAAAATTAGTTTTCTGATTATTTTGTCCTGTATAGAAAACATTAAACATTTTTTTTTTTGGAAAAAAAACCAACTTGTCCAGTGTGTTATATAAATTTGTCTGCAACTAAATAAAGAATATTACATCAAAAAATGTTTTATTATTATTAAAGGTTATTTTCCATTCCAAACTAAGTTTTCTGACTCAATGTCACTATCATGTTTGGAGTTTATGATGGAATCAATAATCATCACTGCCAATATCATGATG
Organism: Mytilus coruscus; assembly: GCA_017311375.1. Taxonomy (NCBI): domain Eukaryota; kingdom Metazoa; phylum Mollusca; class Bivalvia; order Mytilida; family Mytilidae; genus Mytilus; species Mytilus coruscus. The sequence goes on along the minus strand of CM029599.1, from coordinate 76,738,089 downwards.
ATCATCAGGTTTTTGGTTATATCCTCAATGTCCCCTTCCCAGATCTCAAATTAGGGGGGAATTTGATTTTCTGAACCTGTAATTTGTACTATTGTTTGTTTTGAATAAAAGATAAAAAGAGACTCTAAAATATTCATGAAATTATTGTTTTAATGGGTTTTGTTTCACTATTGTCTTATAAATACTGATCCTTAAATTTCCCCAAAACTATCATGACTATGAAATAAGTGAGTTGTTTTATATATACTGATCTTCAAATTTCCCGAAAAACTTTAAAATAGTATCTCATATACTGTGAAAGTACTTTTATTCGTGGGGAACCAATTTTGTGGTTTTCGTGGATGACTTTATCCACGAATTTAAGTGTCCAACGAAATAAAACAACCGTTGTCCAAATATCAAGACATGGAAAGATCCCTATGTAGGTTTGACTACTGATATGATCTAGAGAATATATTGAATATCGCCAAATCTGAGAATACTATGATAGTAGTCACAGGGCAAACGCACCATGAACTTCAACTGCAGGCAGGATTATACCCATTTAATCTTTTAAAACCTAAACTATACAACTTTTGATCCTAATAATTCTCGTAAAAAAATATTTTTGATCGATCAAAGTCAGATTTCCGGTATTGATATGCTATGATAAAGTGTTCATTTTATATCCTCATAATTCTCGTACGTATAGGAAATAATAATTTCATGCTGGGCTTGCTTTTGATAAGAATTATTTTACCATTCAAAATACGTTTATAGCATTTGTTTATGTAACTGTTTTAAGGTGACATGTTTATGGCCTAATTAACACCTTTGATGGTCTTTAATCTGTTGATCACTTTATCTCAGGTTAATTAGTGGGATCACTACACGGGTTAATGTTTACTTTGCAATTTCCTTCAATCCACACAATTTGTAACTTTCGTTTCTAATGGCTTCAATTTTTCCATTTTTTTTTTTTTGGAAACTAAAATCCACAATTTAAAACCCACGAACATGTAAATGTTGCTCAAACCACAAAATTGATACCACAATTTAAGTACTTTCACAGTAAACTGATTCTCAAATTTCCCCAAAACTATAAAACCATAAACAAACTGGTTATATCAAATGTCCCAGGTGGGGGATGAGGATGAACAGAACACATTCTATAGTCATATGGGCAGAGTTCACGAAAATGGTCAGTCCTGTCGGTCAAAATGAGGCTTGGACCAGTATTTTGAAGGCTAGTGCTGGTCCCGATGACCGATATAAAACGGCCGTTGTAGTGCATATTTCAGCAATTTTTACATCGTGTATTAGATGTACCACAACTGTTTCAATAAGTGTTTACATCGGTTATCAGATGTACCCGCTGCCAATTTCCGGTACTGGTTTACGGATTTATTATAAACAAACCAAAGCGGCGATCTACACGTGGCCTACTAAATTTGTTCATAGAACCATCCCTGGCAAACAATCGGCGATTGAACCCTACAATGGAGCAAACAAATACTGTAACAGCCGAGAAAGTGATTCAGATGATGAAATGGATAGTGAAGATGACTTTAAATAAGAACAATCAGAAGACCTGAACTGGTCCTTCATTGTTAATTTGCCTGTGGGTGCGAAGAATAAAACTAACATTAATAAAGTTATTTTTCGATAAAATATGTTATTAATTTTATTTCAGGATAAAATTGACAGATTTTTAGGACTGACAAATAAATATGCTTTGTTGGTCCCATGACCGACGGGTCAAAATAAGTTTTCGCGAACTCTGTATGGTGCTGCCGCAACAGTGAATCAGAATTTTCTTAAAATCTATTTTATTTTTATTCTGTCTTGCAGCTAAACAATCAATATACATGTTTAAAACACCTTCAATCCCATCTGATTAAAACATATTAAAGATCGCAATTTCGACGACCGGATTTCTCTGGATTTATCACTTCATATGAAAGCTTCCGTCAGTCAGCATGTTTTATCATTGATTTCCTTCCCCTTACTTACACTCCCCTGGTTCAGTCAATGAATTTAGATTTCGTATGATCAATAAAAAAAAATAGTTCACGTTTTAGGCATTTGTAAGTCTTGAAAGTTTTAAATGCTTTATATCATGGATTTTTCAATTGTCCCGTCGGACAACTAATATGGTGATTCTACTTGTCCGACCCCAATGTCCACTTGTCCCGGACAATCAGACAAACGGTAATGTTGAGCCCTGCATATAGAAGACATAGTAACTCCAGAAGATAAGGACATCTGTTCAACAACAAAATTCTTGACCTATATCAAACACAAGATAAACTGTTATCACAGAGATATGTCTTGCCTTTTTCTAATTTTGATAATGCAAATGTTGAAATTAAAATAGCAATACTTTAACATGTAAGTTACAAAAATGTATGCAAATATTCAAAGTCGATGAACCATGACTGAAGGTACATGGCTAAACAATCTCCATGGAATGAGATGTGCCAATGCTAATACAACTGCATACCAAATACCGTTGACTTATTATAAGTCGTTCCTTTAAACAAACCTAAACACAAACATTAACTTGTACATGTAAACTTTGTAAAAGTTTCAAAGTCAATGAACCATGATCAGGGTGGGGCTATATTTTCTCCATGGAAACGATATTTGCAAATGCCAATAAATTTGCATACCAAATATCATTGACTTAACATTAGCAGTTCATCTTAAACTGATCTAATCACAAACTAATACATGTATACTAAGCAAAAGTTTCAAAGTAAATAGACCATGACTGATGGGGCAGGGTCAAATATTCTCCATGGAAATGAGATGTGCTAATGCTTATACAACTGAACACCAATTAACATTGGCCTACCACTAATGGTTCCCTTGAACTGACCTAATCACAAACTAATACATGTTAACTTAGCAAAATTTTCAAAGTCTATAGACCATGACTAAGGGGAGGAGCCAAATAATCTCCATGGAAATGAGATATGCCAATGCTTATACAACTGCACACCAAATATCATTGACCTACCACTAGTGGTACCCCATAAATTGACCTAATCACAAACTAATACATGTAAACTATGAAAGTTTCAAAGTCAATAGACCTTGACTGAGGGGCGGGCCAAATAATCTCCATGGTAATGAGATGTGCCAATGCTAATACAACTGCATACCAAATATCATTGACCTACCACTAGTGGTTCACCATGAACTAGACCTAATCACAAACTAATACATTGTTGACGCCGTCGCCATCGCCGCCGCCAACGCCTGAAACGGCATACCTATGTCTCACTTTTGACTCCGTCAAGGCGAGACAAAAGTGATAAAAAGGAGTAGAGATTTTGAAAGGAAAAACGCAACTGATCTACCAGAAAACTATCCAAACAGCAAACAAATAATCATCACTAATAATGGAGTGGAAAACAACTGAAAAGTCTAAACCAACAGAACCCAAGTAGTATTGGTTGAAGGCAAAACATCAGACAAAGTGAAAGTAGAATCTGAGTACCATAAGGATCAGTCTTAGGACTCTTTCTTTTTACATTAATGACCTACAAGAAGGCCTACACTCAACAGTGAGACTGTTTATGGACAATACTGTGGTCTATTTGACCATTTCCTCAAACAAGGACTGCCATAAACTCCAAGAAGACCTGGGCAAACTGGCAAAATGGGAAAACCGTGAAAGAAAAATGTTCCTCACAGTCACAAAAAAGAAAAATCCAATCAAGTGGGACTACTAACTCCACGGTCGTACTCTGGAGCATGATGAACCATAGACTTAATACCTGGGCTGCACCATCGCAAATGATCTAGATTGGGAGAACACATAAACATCACAGGAAAAACTAGTCTATGCTTGGTTTCTTACATCGAAACCTCCACATCAACTCAAAATCCATCAAAGAGCATACCTATAAAATATTAGTAAGCCACAAATGTAATTCGCCACAATAGTATGGGACCCATACCACCAAAACCACATAGATAAAATTGAAAAAGTACAAAGACAAGCTGCACATTATGTAACCAACAGACATAGAAATAGATCAAGTGTCAACAACATGACAACTGAATTAGAATAGAAAAGCTTACAAACAAGACGAAAATAAGCATGACTCATCATGCATTACAAAATAACGGATGACCTTGTAGCCATAGACAAGAGTTAATACCTACAAAAACCAACAAGAAGCTCCAGTCAGACAGGACATCATACCTACCTATTACAGCCAGCCAACAAAGATTGTAGGAAATCTTTCTTCATAAACACTGTGAAGGATTGGAATAAACTGCCTCCAGAGCTATTCAAGACTCAAGTGACCAACACCTCTAACTAATCAACTCAATAATATGTTTTAACCAGTTTTAAATCATGCGCAACTTGCCAGAATATTCATCATTTTGAATGTGGGTCGTATTTGGAAGAAGAAGATCCTGTCAAAAAATTAAGTGTAAGATACCGGTAGGTCTTTTCACCACCGAACACCACTGCCGAACACCCCAAAAATTAATTTTTTTATCTTATATCATTATAGATGTGACCTAAATATAATATTTAAGCTATTAATTCAACAAATAATTAAAGAACCTTAGTGAGCACGCTCACATACCCCACGTCCCCACATTGTCATTGGAGAAATTAAATAAGTGTAACAAAAAAAAATTGTATAATATTGAATAATAATTTCCTGTCAATATGCACATCTACATAGTATGTCCTTCTTATCTACAAAATTTCATGAAATTCTGTTGTGTGGTTTCAGAAGAGTGGAGATGACAAACTGTTGCAGAAGTACATTGAAGCAAATAAGTTCAAAGGGGTGTAACTCCTAGAAAAAAATGAATCGTAATTTCCTGTCGATATGCACATCTACGTAGTATGTTCTTATTATCTACAAAGTTTCATGAAATTCTGTTGTGTGGTTTCAGAGGAGTTGAGATGACAAACTGTTGAAGTAGTACCTTAAAGCAAATAAGTTCAAAGGGTAGCCTGGGGTCCTGGCTCACTGCTCGACAGTAGAGCCAGGCGGAATACAACGACATGGTTTCGTCAATTGGATGTTAGAATGATGCATCGTGGGATAGCGTCATTTATTGACACATTGGCGGAAATATTTGTAGTGTCACGTATTTAATGAAAAGTATTTTTAATTTCATATGAAATGAAAATTTTGAATAATTTAGCAAATCTAATCCAAACATTACTGATTTACTTCGTGAATCACCAGTTAATTAACGATGCAGTGGATATATTTCTTGTTTATAGAACACGCACATGCGCAGTAATTCAGTCCTGTTCAGAGCTGATAGTTGGTCACGTGATTGTATTACGCCTGGCCCTATCGACAAGTATTAGATTGGGTCAGGATGCCAGGCTAGTTCAAAGGGTGTAACTCCTAGAAAAAATTGAATCGTAATTTCCTGTCGACATGCACATCTACATAGTATGTCCTTATTATCTTAAAAGGTTTCATGAAATTCTGTTGTGTAGTTTTAGAGGAGTTGTGGTGACAAACTGTTGCAGTAGTACATTAAAGTAAATAAGTTCAAAGGGGCATAACTCCTAGAAATCAAAGAGCATGATTGCTCTGAGGGATACGATTGCCATTGTTTTCATTGATACATGTATTAGTATTATTTTCAAAAATAATTCAACTGCTCATGTAAAATGTAATTTACGTAATTTGAATAGTTATTCAACTTTAAAAATAGCCAATCTGATGTACAGTAGTTTTCGTTTGTTTATGTAATTTATACGTGTTTCTCATTTCTCGCTTTTTATATAGACTAGACCGTTGGTTTTCCGCTTGAATGGTTTTACACTAGTAATTTTGGGGCCCTTTATAGCTTGTTGTTCGGTGTGAGCCAAGGCCCCGTTGAAGGCCGTACATTGACCTATAATGGTTTACTTTTATAAATTGTTATTTGGATGGAGAGTTGTCTCATTGGCACTCACACCACATCTTCCTATATTTAATCATCGATACAAGTGTATGAATGATGTAGTTATTGTGTTTTATTTTGTACTATCATTTCCAAGTTTACTTTCCACAGCAGTCACTGAGAGTGAGAGAAGGTATTTCACTGCACCTTATCGCCTATTTTCTACGTGAATTCTAGGAGGAATCCCATTTCTAACTTTTAAATATTTAATTTCCTTTGGGTTAGTGGGCATGACTCCTTTCCGTACACATTCCTCTGTTTAAATTGCGATCGCTTTTAATATAATCGACGTCTATCGACAGAACGAGTTAATCTTTCTCGACGTATCGTCGTATTTTGATTCAGAATTGACGGAAGTATAAGGAGACAACTCAAGAGATAATATGGAAGACTCCATTTCGCTGAAGGGTGTTCTAGTTACACCTTTACGTTGTGGACTACATTTATTTTAATTTAAATGATGCATATGATTTAAAATTATGCAACAACAATAACCCTCAATAGCAGACAGACATAGAAAGGATCTCATGAGTTTCAAATTAATCAATGAAGTTGGGAATCCAGAGCAATCATTCAATCTGATTCCCCTTGAAGTCAAGAAAACTATACGCATGCGCATAATTACCTAAACAAACCCTAGACTTGTGATATGTAGCAAAGACGTATATTCAATTTTAATCAAACGACCTAGATGGTTCTCCATTTCTTTATGGAAGTACAATATCAAATATCAGTTTCATAACGGTGACATATAAGAAAACTCCACTTCAGTTCTTATATTACAGAAATAGATTTTCGAATTCAGAGAACTCTCGCATTTTATCAAAACTGGGAATTCCTCTGACGTGTTTCTAAATTTATAAAACACTAAATATAAATACTGCTTAATTCTGATTTTCCGTGTTGTTAAAAACACGCATATAAGTCGTGGGAAATATCGAAACATGAAGATTATGAGAAGAACATTATAGGACAGTTGTTTAAATTCAACTTTTGTTTGTTTTACCTTTTAAACAATAACAGCTAACAGGAAATATATTTGCAGAATAACAGATAACAAAGAATTAAATAACCCCATAACAGCATAACAGTTAAACCCCTTGCCCCCCCTCATTCCTATACTGACGGACTTTAAAAACGCAACACTAGATTATTCTTTTTTATTCCCATTTTCAAACAGGCAATTTTTGTAAAATGAATGTATAAAGATAACTTTTATTCATTTCTTAATTGTCTGAAAAAAAGTTTGCAGTTCAAAAGTTGAACTCATGACGTCATTTTTTAAAGGTTACATCATGTGGTGTGCACTGAAACCCTGGTTTTCTCCTTATCAATGGATGTGTCACTGTCAAAGGCAATGACTGCCTGCAACCAACGTCAAAATGATTGTCAGAAAGGTCAACCAATTTTGTTGGGCATGTTTTGAGTTCTGTTTTGTACCTTTTGAATTTGCTTCTGCACCATGCATTACAGTGTGTTTTAGTAATTAAGGGTTTAAAATTTAGAGCTTCAAATGTTTTCTGCAGTCGATTCTTTGGAATTTCAGTATATGGGAAACATTTTTGGCATGAATCTGTCTGCCATTGCATTCGTCGACTTGATTAGCAGTTGGCGTTGCAGCCGTAAATAAGTCTCGCAAATGATGTTGCATAATCAAATTTTATTGACGTTGCATCGTCACTACATATTGATCTGGTCATGGATAATCATCAACAAATCCTGTCTGCCTGTACCGTTGTTGTAAGGACAGTAAAACAAGTTTCTGACGTGAAATTGTATGAAAACGGTATGTTCAAGTATTCCTGCCTGCAATATTCTTATTTATGGCCTGATTCAGATTTTCACTGCTTAGTCTCGGCAATATGGAGACGCAACATTTGTTTAATGATTCAAGTGTGGAGTGCGGATTGAGCGAATTGTTTCACGAAAAAAAAATCCTTAAAAATCATTTGTTGGTTTCAAATTTCGCATTGAGAAATTCGATGCGACTTCATTAATCTTATATGTTACATAACCTCAGGTACGTCAGGTATTGGATTTTCTAACCATAAAGAAGTATGGAAAGCATGAATAGTAGTTATATGAGGATCAATCGTGACTTCGTAAAAAAAGTTCACCAAAATGTGTGTTGCGTTTCTAAAGTCCGTCAGTATATTACGACCCATGAAATGCATAAAATTTGCATTAAAGTTTATTTTCATATTTCTTACACAGAACTAAAACAGAAAATTAAAAAAGCTGTAGATTTAAGTACTATTCTAAATATCAAAGAAGTATGCAAGACACATCAAATGATTTCATTTGGAACATTTTTCTGCTGTCATCGATAGAAAAAAAAAGTTTTTATAAAATAAAATGTTTTACCTACCTACCCTACCTAATTTTTTTCGAGGTGAAATAGGAAACACACTATTTATTTATTTTGGCCAAATGCAGGAATATAATTTTTGTGCCGAAAAATCCTCCAGCCCCCAGGCCACCCCCAATAAAATTAGTTTTCTGATTATTTTGTCCTGTATAGAAAACATTAAACATTTTTTTTTTTGGAAAAAAAAACCAACTTGTCCAGTGTGTTATATAAATTTGTCTGCAACTAAATAAAGAATATTACATCAAAAAATGTTTTATTATTATTAAAGGTTATTTTCCATTCCAAACTAAGTTTTCTGACTCAATGTCACTATCATGTTTGGAGTTTATGATGGAATCAATAATCATCACTGCCAATATCATGATGATCATCAGGTTTTTGGTTATATCCTCAATTTCCCCCTTCCCAGATCTCAAATTAGGGGGGAATTTGATTTTCTGAACCTGTAATTTGTACTATTGTTTGTTTTGAATAAAAGATAAAAAGAGACTCTAAAATATTCATGAAATTATTGTTTTAATGGGTTTTTGTTTCACTATTGTCTTATAAATACTGATCCTTAAATTTCCCCCAAAACTATCATGACTATGAAATAAGTGAGTTGTTTTATATATACTGATCTTCAAATTTCCCCAAAAAACTTTAAAATAGTATCTCATATAAACTGATTCTCAAACTTCCCCCAAAACTATAAAACACTGTCATTCAAAATTACAAAAATGACTGAAATCTGTCCTTTATTAACCATAAACAAACTGGTTATATCAAATGTCCCAGGTGGGGGGATGAGGATGAACAGAACACATTCTATAGTCATATGGGCAGAGTTCGCGAAAATGGTCGGTCCTGTCGGTCAAAATGAGGCTTGGACCAGTATTTTGAAGGCTAGTGCTGGTCCCGATGACCGATGTAAAAACGGCCATTGTAGTGCATATTTCAGCAATTTTTTACATCGTGTATTAGATGTACCACAACTGTTTCCAATAAGTGTTTACATCGGTTATCAGATGTACCCGCTGCCAATTTCCGGTACTGGTTTACGGATTTATTATAAACAAACCAAAGCGGCGATCTACACGTGGCCTACTAAATTTGTTCATAGAACCATCCCTGGCAAACAATCGGCGATTGAACCCTACAATGGAGCAATCAAATACTGTAACAGCCGAGAAAGTGATTCAGATGATGAAATGGATAGTGAAGATGACTTTAAATAAGAACAATCAGAAGACCTGAACTGGTCCTTCATTGTTAATTTGCCTGTGGGTGCGAAGAATAAAACTAACATTAATAAAGTTATTTTTCGATAAAATATGTTATTAATTTTATTTCAGGATAAAATTGACAGATTTTGTAGGACTGACAAATAAATATGCTTTGTCGGTCCCATGACCGACGGGTCAAAATAAGTTTTTCGCGAACTCTGTATGGGTGCTGCCGCAACAGTGAATCAGAATTTTCTTAAAATCTATTTTTATTTTTATTCTGTCTTGCAGCTAAACAATCAATATACATGTGTAAAAACACCTTCGAATCCCATCTGATTAAAACATATTAAAGATTGCAATTTCGACGACCCAGATTTCTCTGGATTTATCACTTCATATGAAAGCTTCCGTCAGTCAGCATGTTTTATCATTGATTTCCTTCCCCTTACTTACACTCCCCTGGTTCAGTCAATGAATTTAGATTTCGTATGATCAATAAAAAAAAAATAGTTTACGTTTTAGGCATTTGTAAGTCTTGAAAGTTTTAAATGCTTTATATCATTGATTTTTCAATTGTCCCGTCGGACAACTAATATGGTGATTCTACTTGCCCGACGCCAATGTCCACTTGTCCCGGACAATCAGACAAACGGTAATGTTGAGCCCTGCATATAGAAGACATAGTAACTCCAGAAGATAATAAGGACATCTGTTCAACAAAAAATTCTTGACCTATATCAAACACAAGAAAAGTGATAAAAAAGGAGTAGAGATTTTGAAAGGAAAAAACGTGACTGATCTACCAGAAAACTATCCAAACAGCAAACAAATAATCATCACTAATAATGGAGTGGAAAAACAACTGAAAAGTCTAAACCAACAGAACCCAAGTAGTATTGGTTGAAGGCAAAACATCAGACAAAGTGAAAGTAGAATCTGGAGTACCATAAGGATCAGTCTTAGGACTCTTTCTTTTTTACATTTATGACCCACCAGAAGGCCTACACTCAACAGTGAGACTGTTTGCGGACAATACTGTGGTCTATTTGACCATTTCCTCAAACAAGGACTGCCATAAACTCCAAGAAGACCTGGGCAAACTGGCAAAATGGGAAAACCGTGAAAGAAAAATGTTCCTCACAGTCACAAAAAAGAAAAATCCAATCAAGTGGGACTACTAACTCCACGGTCGTACTCTGGAGCATGAACCATAGACTTAATACCTGGGCTGCACCATCGCAAATGATCTAGATTGGGGAGAACACATAAACATCACAGGAAAAACCAGTCTATGCTTGGTTTCTTACATCGAAACCTCCACATCAACTCAAAATCCATCAAAGAGCATACCTATAAAATATTAGTAAGCCACAAATGTAATTCGCCACGATAGTATGGGACCCATACCACCAAAACCACATAGATAAAATTGAAAAAGTACAAAGACAAGCTGCACATTATGTAACTAACAGACATAGAAATAGATCAAGTGGCAACAACATGACAACTGAAATAGAATAGAAAAGCTTACAAACAAGACGAAAATAAGCATGACTCATCATGCATTACAAAATAACGGATGACCTTGTAGCCATAGACAAGAGTTAATACCTACAAAAACCAACAAGAAGCTCTAGTCGGACAGGACATCATACCTACCTATTACAGCCAGCCAACAAAGATTGTAGGAAATCTTTCTTCATAAACAGCGTGAAGGATTGGAATAAACTGCCTCCAGAGATATTCAAGACTCAAGTGACCAACACCTCTAACTAATCAACTCAATAATATGTTTTTAACCAGTTTTAAATCATGCGCAACTTGCCAGAATATTCATCATTTTGAATGTGGGTCGTATTTGGAAGAAGAAGATCCTGTCAAAAAATTAAGTGTAAGATACCGGTAGGTCTTTTCACCACCGAACACCACTGCCTAACACCCCAAAAATTAATTTTTTTATCTTATATCATTATAGATGTGACCTAAATATAATATTTAAGCTATTAATTCAACAAATAATTAAAGAACCTTAGTGAGCACGCTCACATACCCCACGTCCCCACATTGTCATTAGAGAAATTAAATAAGTGTAACAAAAAAATTGTATAATATTGAATAATAATTTCCTGTCAATATGCACATCTACATAGTATGTCTTTCATGAAATTCTGTTGTGTGGTTTCAGAAGAGTGGAGATGACAAACTGTTGCAGAAGTACATTGAAGCAAATAAGTTCAAAGGGGTGTAACTCCTAGAAAAAAAATGAATCGTAATTTCCTGTCGATATGCACATCTACGTAGTATGTTCTTATTATCTACAAAGTTTCATGAAATTCTGTTGTGTGGTTTCAGAGGAGTTGAGATGACAAACTGTTGAAGTAGTACCTTAAAGCAAATAAGTTCAAAGGGGTGTAACTCCTAGAAAAAAATTGAATCGTAATTTCCTGTCGACATGCACATCTACATAGTATGTCCTTATTATCTTAAAAGGTTTCATGAAATTCTGTTGTGTAGTTTCAGAGGAGTTGTGATGACAAACTGTTGCAGTAGTACATTAAAGTAAATAAGTTCAAAGGGGCATAACTCCTAGAAAAAAAAAATGAATCGTAATTTCCTGTCTATATGCACATCTACATAGTATGTCCTTATTATCTAAAAAGGTTTCATGAAATTCTGTTGTGTGGTTTCAGAGGAGTTGCGTGGACAAACTGTTGCAGTAGTACATTGAAGCAAATAAGTTCAAAGGGGCGTAACTCCTAGAAAAAAAATTGAATCGTAATTTCCTGTCGATATGCACAACTACATAATATGTCCTTTTTATCTAAAAAGGTTTCGTGAAATTCTGTTGTGTGGTTTGAGAGGAGTTGTGATGACAAGAAACAGGACTGACGGGTCAAAAACATTATACCCTCCGCAACTTTGTTGCGTGGGGTATAAGATTAACATGATTAAGAGACCAAATATCTACATCGAACAGAAAAGGAGAGTCTATAACACCACAACTCCGCAAACCACCAGGACACCTCAAATATTTTTTTTTTCAGTTTTTCTTCTTCTATAAAATATTTGTACCAATAATAAGAAAAGAGTCAAATATCAAAATCTAACCAATAAACAGAGATCGAGGATACTTGAACTGATTACTAATAGACGTATTTCCACTTGTATGCAAATTTGTCCGCCATTACGTAAAATCACACATGTTCCCATAAACTTTGACATCATAATTCAAAACATAATTACGTCACAATTAAAAAGTGATTGTTGCCTGACGTCAAAAGGTGATTCGGAGGCAAATATAGCTAAATACCAAAAGTGTAAATACAAAATGTACATTTATTATGAATGTATTTGAATTTGAATTGAAATATATATACACACAATGTAATCCGGAAATATAGTGATGAATCCGAAGACGTTTTTCTTTATATTCATTATATTGATTATCGACTTTAACATAAAAATGATGCACATAAAAATCTTAAAATTGATTAAATTATACCAGAAGTTCATTACTAGACGAAGTGTGCAACCCACTACATAGTAAGGCGATCATGTTGTCCCCGTACTTCCAACTGTGATTGAAACGGGATTTGAGCGAGATTGCTATTAATAGTAACAAAAATCAATGGCCAAATTTTTTGCAATGCATTCTGGGTAGAGATAATTTTACAAAACACCCTTTAACTTAATAAGCACACAGTTGAAAATAATGTTTGACCATCGACGTGTTAATGAATAGCAGATCCTAGATGCCATATTATATCAGTGTCATGAGTCATTATGATGGTTTTAATATTAAATGATAAATATGTTTAATAATTAATCAATTTAAAAACTGCCATTATAACCGTAGAAAAATTGTCAGACGGAATAAAATAGGTCACTACTTAATACAATAAACATTTAGTTTTAGAGTTAATCATGTTAATTGTGAAAAATTGCCATTAAAAAGTTGGCAAGGTAAAATTAGGTCGGAGAATTCTGTATCCATTTACAGTACAAGTATACTGGATTAGGAATGAGTTTAATAGGAATAAACATTCCATTATATTTATTTTAAGAATATATGCTACCATTTACAAATTTCAAGAAATAAGATTTTTTAAAGCTTAATTTACACCGGAATTCTGCAGACATAACCATTTTTATCAAAATTAACAAATTGTACCCTAAATTTTGTATAAAAGAGGGGAAAATAATTGTATGTCCTTTCTTCAATTTCGAATATCTCAGTCGATCCTGCGTAACTGAGATCTTGACGGTAATACTATATCGGATGATGGTGTGGAAGAACAAAGGTTATCATTTCAGTCAGATAATTTTACATTTATCCGTTTAAATTCATGTAAAAAATGCAGTTCACAACACGTGCGTTCCACATATAAATTTTAGAAGTTAAAATTGTAGGAAAGTTGCAATCACAATCTTTGTAAACAATTGAGTAATAAATTTATATTCTTTATGTAAGTATACTTCATACTGAAATATGACAAAGTCTTACTTCAAAAACCTAGCTGTAGGACAATTTGATTTAATTTGTTCAAATACTAAATCAATTAAGATAGGCCGTAAAGAAATAAAGTCATCCCTGGAATTGTCCAGTTCCAACAGTCATGACAGTAAAACCCTTTCTTACAAGTGTGAGATGTATACATTAATAGCAGCCGAATCAGGTCGGAGGAGGGACTTTAAATCCAATACCTCACGTATTCAGGATGAATTTTACGATTTCTGATGTTAAATAACACTTGCGACAACATTTTGATGGGATGTGCATGATATATTTGCCACTGAACGTTAAGCTAGCAACACACAATAAATCAAAACTTTAATCCGCATGATCTACAGATGTCTTCCGTCTTGTGAGTATAAAACGATAAAAAAGGGACTATTACACTTTGCAACACAGACTCACATATATACATCTTATGATGGCGAATGTAATGACGGACAGACAGGAGAAAAGTATGTCTCTTTATTTAAAATTGCTAAAAAACAACACTTTTGAAAATTGAAATTGTATCGAAGTCATCTGAATCAACAAATGGTCGGATATTTTTGACCAAAGGATTTTTTCAGTAGAAGCGAATAAAAAACCCCGTCATTTGCTTATACATCACCGTATAAGCTATAGTGTCCTTGATGCCGTAAATAACCGAGACATAATTCGTCAACACAACGTTCTATTTATAAAAAAGAGGCAATTATGACTATATTTTGACAAATACAACTATGTCTTTTAAATAGAGGATACAATTTTAGTCTGACACGGCAGATTTTATAGTTCTCATTTGCCATTGCGCGATGAAAAATGGTATCTGATCAATGTATTCGTTCATAAAATTTTATATCATTTTCTAAATGTTGAATTAAAATAAAGTTAAATAACTGACAATAAGAAACCACCGCACTAAATCGGCTCACTTTATTTTCAACAAACTGATAATTAATCAAACACCCGAGGAGACTAATTAACAGCTATCTGTTTGATGATAATATTTTTAAACATGATTCCATAGTTATAAAACGAGATTTGGGAGGATCGCCTATGGGGTTTTCCACTGATAAGGGGACATCGTGATTGCCTTGCTATATAGTACAGCTTGCACACTTGAATTGACACTTCGTCTAGTAATGGACTTCTGAATATACATAATTTCACTCAAATTTGGTATACACCTTATCGCTATTTAGTCCAATCCAGAAAAAACAGTCATTTAGACAACTTGCGGTTTGGGTCAACAGGCCTTGAACAGGCAAACAACAAAGGTCATCAGTAATGAGCTGAGGGAGGGAAAAATTTAGAAAGCGATCAATACAAAACTTTGATAGATTATGATCCACTTTTTCGAAACTCAAATTATAGTCAAAAAATATTTTGTTTGAAGTATTTACGATGTTTTAAACAGATCTCATTAACAAGTATCATGCATGGTGCATTGTTTAAACAGGGCCCCAGATAGCTTCAACTGGATGAAAAAGTTGTGTAATTTTAGAACTTATCCGGAATGGAATAAATAGCGATTAGGTGTATTGTGTTAGGTAGTTTTAAACAAACATCTAACTTTCCATTAGTCCAAAGCTCCGAATTCATGATCAAATTTCCTGTTGTAAGACCAACTGTACATGCCAGAAAATTTATGAACGATATTTATAAACAGATAAAAATTTATTTACGTCAATTACGAGTGATTTTGTGACAAAATAATTGTATGACATGTTGAGAATTTTTTTCTTTATTCTAGATAACAAATATTGAAACTATTGTATCTTACCTGATTCGGTGAGCGTTTCTTTGTTTCTGGCTGACTTTCTTCTAGTTTTTGGAGGCATGTTTTTTGTTTACAGGAGCTAACTAAGTGCTTGTTTTTAAAAATGGCGCTTCCGTCTTGCACATGCGTAAATTACAAAATGTTATAAAGGTAGTGTACAGATCCGATAGCGTTCGTGATATTTTTATGTGATTTTATTGATCTTTGCTATAATATGTGCTGTTTTATCTTATGCCTATGCTTTGCTTATTCACGACGGTGTTTTTTTATATATGTCAGTATAGTCGGTTGTAAGATGTCGATGCAAGTCGTTTCGGCCACACTTTGTAAAGTCGTTTCGGCCATGCCCATTGTTTTTATTGGTATAAAGATAAGAAAATATTTTAAAACACTAAATGTACAGACCTTAAAACAAATGGACAAATGCCTTTTAATCATCATTTTATATTCATTAATAAAAATGTGTATCACTTTATATATGTCGTGATAAGCACGGTACTTTACAAGGTTTTAGGTACTCCATGAAGATGACTGGATGACTCATCTGCCGACATCGGTTCGATGAGAAAGCTCCAGCACTGAAGACTAATTATACGTCTTATCGATAAACATTAGGATATGGCAGACTCTTCAGAACAGGAGGGTAATCCTCCTTCTGAAGTGCCAGTCCAGTCTGTAGCTGATCATACCTTATTTTTAGAGTATTTATGTAGAGTTGTACCAGCCCTCTTAGAGGACCGTGATTCAGCGACTGCATCATTAAAACAAGCTTGGTAGAGAAAACGCACGCGGAATGCATTAAGAAGTTTATAAGTGATCCACAAACGCCAGCTTTACTCATACAAAGATCGTCAACCAAAGGTAAAAAAAATAGTCGGATGACAAAATTACTGTTTTGTGAACTTTGAACTTAGAAAATGTCTGGCCACATAGATTATCATAATCAATATTATGCACTTGAATGGATCAGGTTGATATAATGTACAAATACTGTGCAAGCTGTTCCCAGTATTGAAAGCAGTGTTTTGATATAAGTCTATGTACATTTAAAAAAAAAATATATGAAAAGAATCATAATTAGTAGGCTTCAGTCACCTGTTTTTGGCTGAAAGAAAATTGGATGGGATATCTGTGGTCAACAGTGACGAACATGTACATATTTCTTAACTGTAAACCATGTCATGATTCACATGGTGTCCATAAAGCAGTCAGGGGTACTACTTGTACAAGTAAATTTTATTTACTTGAAGAAGTAAATATTAATATACTTATATAACATGTATAAGTACATGTAAATTTGTAGGATACTTATAAAAGTGTATTTTATTTACTTGTATAGGTAAAAAAAAATTGGGCTTAGTTATGTCCCTTAGACGTTCAGATTTTTTTTACTTATACAAGTAAAAAAGTCATCCGATCTTCTTTTCTTGAATTGTAAGGACTTCTTTGCTCTAATAGAATTTTTAATTGTCTGTCCTTTGCAGATGTCTTTACTAATCATTTAAGTGTAATTTCATGGACAATGAAAATCTCATTTGTCTGTTATCTTTAGAACACTGCTCATTTACAAGCCCCCAAGGGGGAATTTTTGAAGGCCTTGTATATGTAAGAGAATGATAATCCCTTTCTTCATGATTAAGTACGAGCGTTAGCGAGTACTTATCATGAAGTAAGGGATTATCATTCTCTTACAAACTTAGAATATTGTAAAGTGCTCAAGGCCCAAATGATCTCTTGATTGGTTGTATTCAAAAATTAGTTTCATTGTCAGTACAATGTTTATAATTAATGCATGACTTACTTTTTAGGCATTTCATTTATGGATTCGTTTTAGTGATGTCAGGACTTCTTATAATTTGGGAAATATTAAAAAAAAATGCGTCATAGACATTAGGTGACATAACAGTACAAAGAAAAGGTAGGAATTGTATATGTTTCCTGATTGTGAGTATGAATGTAAATCATGTAATATCTTAGTGAGGAATTATCCTTTTTTTTTTATTTACAGTTTAAATCAATAAATACATTTGAGTTACAACTAATTTTATTTCACAGCCAATATTTTGGTCCAGCTTTTAAATCAAATACTATTTCATTATGTCAGGGGAATGTTCAAATAAAATGACTTTTAAAGTTTTAAATATATTCATAACTTAAATTAAATTCCTGTTTTATTTTATTTTATCGAATATTGAAATAACTATTCTTCCCAACATATGGTCCAGTAATCAGAGTTTTGGAAAGCTAAAGATTTAGGTTATTTTTATTTCAAAACTTTTTTTTCCATTGCTTTGATATTGTTTAATTTTTTAGTAATTTGAAGTGATTTATATTTTCATAATAATATTAAAGGTACCAGTTTTAATGCACAAGTAATTTTCCACTTATTTTAATTTTTTATTTGTTTCACAATTCGCTTTTGTCAGTTTCAATCACTGTTTGATAAATCCTTTCAATCTGATAGATGTGCATCGGGGCAGTTGTAACTCATTCATAGAAACTCTTTGTTTTCATGAACTGCAAGTAGGCCTAAACAATAGGATAATCCCTTACTAAGAACATGATTTACATTCAGTCTTCACAATTAAGAAACACCAAATGTTAAAGGCATGTTTTTACATCTCAAAACTAGAGAATTTTTGTGGGATTGTAAAAAAAATTTACTTATACAAGTAAATTTTTGAGAAAATTAAGGGGAGATTATTCAAACATTATAATTAACTTATATAAGTATATTTTATTTACTTCTTCAAGTAAATAAAGATTACTTGTACAAGTAGTACCCCTGACTGTAAAGATTTGAAATCGGTGATTTCAACTTTATCATTATGAACTCATTTGGTTCATTACCTTCCTTGTATGCTGTAAATGATACATTCCTCGATCAGGGAAATTTTGATAGGAAGGGCAAACCCTAAAAAGGCTAAAATACCACGCAGCATTAATGAGAAAGCGCAAGAATGGTTTCCTAGGAGTCAAAATAATGTTTCTGATTAGGTGACATGTCTTCCTGCAGATTGTTTCCTTGTGAACTATCATGTTAAAAGATCTGATTCAAGGTGTCTGTCTTGTACAAAGTTGGGTCTATATTCATGCAGAACATTATCATGTTCTCACCTGATATGCATTTAATTTGCCACTGGACAATAAACAGACATCCGTCTGTACATCCTATCTACATGTATGAACAGTTCATGAAATCTGTCAATGAAATATATAAATTCAGATATCAGTCAAGGGTGTGACTTGAATAAGTTATTAGGGAAAAATAACATGCATGTGTTACAGATACTTTCTCTTAATCTGTAGTAACATATGTTTGTTATCAGTTAAATGTATCATAATTTTTTTAATTTTCAGTGGGTACTTGGGAATTCTTGAAACTTGCGAAGTAACTTAATACATAACCTTGAAAACTAATTTTCCAATTCAATTTATACATTTTTGATCAACCATGGTAAATCAATGAGACAAGGCTTATAAGTGATAAACTTAGCTGTAATAATAAGGCTTAGTTATTACAGGCATTTAACTTACTACATGAGACACTTGGGAATGACTAGGAAGCTTGCGCAGAACCTCATTACATGCTCTAATCATTATTTATTACAATAAATTAAAATACATTGTGATATATGTCTGAGAAAAGGCTTTGAAGAGATGTAGAGAAGCTGTAATAACACCCTTTAGTTATTACAGGCATATTTTTTCTGTTATAACATGGGTGTGTTATGCATGATTGGCGAACTATGGACTGTTATATCTTTCTAAAGTTTAATATACATAAACATGATAAAGACAATTATAATATCAATAGAACTTGTATACAATTTAACAAAATAAAGGATGTTAAATGCCCCCTTTGAAACATACCATACATAATATGTTATCACAGATTTTTGATTTTTTAGCCCACAATAACAAATGTATGTAATTTTTCTCTAATAACTTATTTAAGTTAGACCCTTGACTGGATATTCAAGTTACAAAATGATGTGTTTTGTTTAACCATACTTGTCAAGAAAGATACATAAATTGTGCATGATGCATAAATTTACATATACATGCAGTATCTGTCCTTAAGATTTTAATGATGTCATTGTTAAGTAATATTTAAAATTTGAGTTATCTTCCTTTGACCATAAATGTAGCTTTAACACACTCGCTAATACAATGCAATGTTTATTTTTTTAGTAATTAACTGAAAAATGAGTGCAATGAATCTTTCTCCTTCAGTGCTACAAGCACTTTTATTTCTTTTATTGTGAAACCCCTGTATCAAAGTTGCTTTATATAAATTAAGGAATAAGTAGCAAAAATATGGGTACAGGTGCTTCCCATAGAAATGCCTACCTCTGTGCAAAAACATGTCCACCCAACATAATAGAGATTATCAATCAAATAGATGATGGTAATTTCAGAGAACTTTTTGTTTCAATCAGTGTGGTTTTTGTATTACTCTGATCTACCACCATCTACATGTATATACTAAAAGAAGAAGTAGAACTATTAAACTCCATGAAAAATAAACTTTCTTATTTTTTAAAATTGAATCAGTGACAGGTTATTATTCTGATTATTTGATTTTTATCTTCAAGTCGATTCCCAACACTTAACAAACCCTTCAAATACAGTGGTCTTTTAAGGGAAATCAAGATAATGGTTTATTGCACCTCCAACATGCATGTGCTAAAGCAGATTAAGAAAAATGTGTCAATCAAGATTAAATCTTTGTTGTTGTCATGCCAAGTATATGATAAAAAGGGATTTCCCTCGTTTCATCAAAAATTTAAAAGTTATTCCATTGGGAACTTATTATTTTGACTCTGCATATCTTCCTGCTCTTTTCCCTTTATGTTCATTTGGTTTGTGGTAAATTTAAACCAAAGTATATTATCCAGCTAAGAGAGAAGCTGCAGTTTGACATGGAACCAAACAAAAGTCTAATAAATACAAATACAACATGTATAATACTTGCCAATATTTTAGATGACTCTGAAGAAGTTGAAGGCGGAGAAGGAGATGGGGAAGGTGTTGTGTCCTACCATATATCCTCAGAAGTATTTTATTCAAGTTCAAAGGTTACCAGGTATTTATAATCTAACAAAAATCTTATAAACTGTTACTTTAATCTCTATGTTTTAATGATTGAAATGATCTACGCATATCTGCAGTTAATAAAAGATTGCTGCTTAACAGTAACTGGCAAGTATTTGAAATTCAATGTTTTGCACATGTTTATTTGAAAACTTTGATAAGTTTTGACATGTTTGTTTCTATTTCAGCTACCTTTGTACTTTAACCCATATAAAAGATTTATATCTTAATTCTTAAAAATGTACTAAATGTGAACTAAATGGAAATGTCCATCATGTGAACACGGTGAAGTCAATATAAATATATTTCTTCTTATACTGAATTAACATATTTTTATTAGTTTGACACAAACGTTTTACTAGTACATATTTTGCAGTATGATTTTGATCAAGAGAGGACAAATACTTGAAGCAGACAAAGGTTTTCCTCAGCAGCTTCGTGTGATGAACTTGAGTGAAGGGTCTCCATATGAAACTCTCCATGCATATGTCAGCAATGCTGTTGCTCCGTACTTTAAATCTTACATCAAGGAAACTGGCAAGGCAGAGAGGTAGGAACAACTTGTATATGAAATATTACTGTACATGCTGTAAGTTTATAAAGGCAGTCTTCAGGTCATATGGAAAAATAAATAAAGCCTTGATATGAGTATATTATTCATGTAAATATTTGAATAACTGCATATAAGTAGTGTGAAATTGAAAAAAACAGGTCTATTAACATTTATTTATATCAATCATTTACTGTACTGTCTAGTAATAACATAAACGGTACCAATTTTTCTGCACCAGTAGAACGTACGCATGAAAAGATTTTTTTTTTAATTGAAATCATTACTGCAGTGAAATCTGTCTAAAGTGAACTTCTTGGGACCGATGATTTTTAGGCAGTTAAGCTGCCTTATGCTAGCACCCTAGATTTGTGTTCTTCCCAACGAATGCTGAAAAAAAGTGCCATTGTTATAATCTAGCAGGCTCATATGTTATTTATAACTAATTGGACATTTTTTTCATACTTTTAATTCTGGAATACAAAAAATATAACCAGAATAACCTTAAATGATCGTCGAACGACCCATAATATTTAAAGTTGCACATAGGAAATAGTGCTCAATAGAATCCGTACGTAGTTTATTATCCCCTGTGCTTTTGGCTAAGATGTCAAAGAACAATTGTATGAAATATTTCATCGCCTAAAATCTGTAATTACAAGTCGTTTATATTTCCCAAATGGCAAAATGCGCAGGAATATTGTTCATGTACAACAAATCTCTATGATAGAGGAAATAAAGTTATATATCTAAGTTGGCGGTAATTTTACAACTTATCTTGCCAAATAAGGTTGTTGTTTTATGAATAAAACGAGGTCATGAAACAGATCCGGAAATCAACTTCGATGGGATGTTTTAAGTAATGTGGACAACTCGTCCCCGAGACAAGTCGGACCGAATCCACTCGAACTGTCTAAGAAGACAACTTGGACCGCTTGTCAGATTTACTTAGGGTTTCATAAAATGTTAGACTAACATGTCTAGTGGAGCCATCAATCTTTTGTTTGTGCATTGGGGTCTATTTACGGGTATTTTGAGGGGCCTAAAGAAGGGATGGGTTTACTGTAGAACCCTATGGGGTCTTATTTTTTAAATTTTCAAATAACTATTTCTCGAAAACAGTAATTGATAGACACACACGGTCTTCAGTAATGAGTAAAGGACAAAAAAACAAATCAAATAAAGTATAGGGTGAGTCCCTGGGGGTCATCCCAACCCCCTTCAATTTGAAAATGTGCTTTTATCTTGTAAACGGTCACAATCCCCACCCCTAAACCATATATATACTTGTATGGGACATAAAACAAATCAAATGAAAATAATTTGGGGGAGTACCCGGTGTCACCCACCCCCTTCTGTTTGAGAACTTGTAAACGGTCAAGATCCCCACCCCTAAACCATATATATTCATGTATGGGACAATATAACAAATCAAATGAAATATTTGGGGAGTCCCTGGGGTCACCCCAACCCCTCCTGTTTGAGAACTTGGAAATGGTCGAGATCCCCACCCCTAAACCATATATATTTATGTATGGGACAATAAAACAAATCAAATGAAATATAGGGGGAGTCCCTGGGGTCACCCCACCCCTCCTGTTTTAGAACTTGTAAACGGTCGAGATCCCCACCCCTAAACCCTATATATTCATGTATGGGACAATAAAACTAATCAAATGAAATATAGGGGGAGTCCTTGGGGTCACCCCACCCCTCCTGTTTTAGAATGTGTAAACGGTCGAGATCCCTACCCCTAAACCATATATATTCATGTATGGGACAATAAAACAAATCAATTGAAATATAGGGGGAGTCCTTGGGGTCACCCCACCCCTCCTGTTTGAGAACTTGGAAATGGTCGAGATCCCCACCCCTAAACCATATGTATTCATGTATGGGAAAATAAAACAAATCAAATGAAATATAGGGGGAGTCCGTGGGGTCACCCCACCCCTCCTGTTTGAGAACTTGTAAATGGTCGAGATCCCACCCCTAAACCATATATATTCATGTATGGGACAATATAACAAATCAATTGAAATATATGGGGAGTCCCTGGGGTCACCTCACCCCCTACTGTTTGAGAACTTGGAAATGGTTGAGATCCCCACCCCTAAACCATGTATATTCGTATGTATGGGACAATGAAACAAATCAAATGAAATATAGGGGGAGTCCCTGGGGTCACCCCACCCCCTCCTGTTTGAGAACATGTAAACGGTTGAGATACCCACTCCTAAACCATATTTATTCCTGTTCGTCATTTCAAAAAGATTTGACTGACATACAGGGTCAATCCCCTAGGCGTCACATATGCATATCACTTTACTAGACCAAAGCAATATGTACTGGACTTTGCCCAATGTCAGGCAACCATGGGAATGACGAATTATGGGAGCTTTGTTTGGGAGACGGCATCCTGTTACAATTATTTCTTGTTTAGTATAAAATTTTATTGATGCAAAAAAAGAGTCTAGGTTAATTGAATTTACACTAATTATTTTTGAATTATTTCTGGGCCTATAATAATTTTCATTTATGGCTCATTTTAAAGAAAACATATAAATCTTTCAAGCAGTGTAAAGCCCAAGAATGTTTGACCAACTGTTTTATAATCACCTGTCATTTTATTCCGATCTTGGTATGGAGTGACATCACAGACTTGGGGTGAAGATGGGGGTCATTTACATTGGTATATATGCGTTGCTTTTGAAAACCTTGATGAAATATTAATTAATTTGCCTTAATAACCAATTCATTAGATAAACATAAATGTACAATATACAAATGATTAATGTTTGTTCTTTCAAATCTTTAAAAAAAAAATTGAAGCAACACTGCCACAGTTTTCATATTACGTTTACCTTGGTTTTTGGTTAACTGCCTACAGTGCTTACAGTGCTTTGATTTTTTGGAGTAAACAGTTGTTGGTTTACACATGAGTAATGTTTAAAGAGTATTCATTGAATGTCATCGTAAAAAAAATTATTCAGACAGGTACATTCTTTTGAGTTAAGTTTCACTGTATTAATAATGTATTGATAATTTTTCAGGGATGGAGATAAGATGGCCCCAACTGTAGAAAAGAAGATATCTGAATTAGAGATGGGATTGTTACATCTACAACAGAACATAGATATCCCAGAGATAACCCTTCCTATACACCCAATTGTCATGTCTATCATAAAAAAATGTCAGGAGGAAGGAAGAAAGACCAAAGTAGAAGATTTTGGAGATAAAGTAGAAGATCCACAGTTCCTGAATGCATTACAGAGTGGTGTCAACAGATGGATCAGGGAAATACAAAAGGTCAGTCAACAAGAAATATTATATCTTGCAGCAAAATATCTTTTTATGTCCTCGCCATATACAAAAGACCCTTAACCGTCTTTCTGTCCAACTGTCTGTCCTATTTTTGTTTCCGCACTCTAACTTAAGTTTTACTCATCCTAATTTTATGAAACTCATATAATGCTAAGAACCAAAACTAGCGGACAGAGTTCGAATTAGGGCAGTGAGTCACTTACGGTTCTAGAGTTATGCACCTTTTGAACTTTTTATAATTGCAAAGCTTGAGCGGGGGCATTTGTGTGCTCTGCCACATTCTTCTTTTATTTTGGTAAGGATGTAGTCCATAACTGAATGATAATGGCAAGATTTCAAAATGAGGCAGTTTTTTCCTTAAATTCAATAAGTTTGAAAGCCATAAAGCAAATGTGTAGAACAAAATTCTAAATGAACAAGAATTGATATTTAACAGACTAGTGTGTTATGAGCATAAGAAGGATGTTATTTGATGGATTTACAATACTGTATAATGTTTGAATTCTAAGGGTCAAAAAGTGCCCCATCTTCATTGTTTCCTGTATCCTATTAATTATCAATTTTATAAATAAGTTCATGCCATATTGTGTGTGTTATTTAACTTGCATTTTATTAACACTTAATCCTTTTCATGGTTCAGTTTTATGTCTGTTTTTCTTTGATGTGAACATGATGTTTACATATGTAATATCATTCTATATTCAGACTGTACTAATTCAAAGCTTGTATTTTTGTTTCATTAATTGATATTTCTTCTGCAGGTTACAAAACTGGACAGAGATCCATCATCAGGAACAGCCTTACAGGAAATAACTTTCTGGTTGAACTTAGAGAGGGCGTTGTTACGTATACAGGAGAAAAGGGAGAGCACTGAAATAGTACTGACATTAGACATTCTCAAGCATGGCAAAAGATTCCATGCTACTGTCAGTTTTGACACAGACACAGGTTATTAGGAATATACTTGTTTGCAATAAAAGTTTAAGATCACTTATATAAGCTGTTACTAACACCCATAAGATTTCATTTTTGCGTACTTGACAAGATTTCTAAAAATGTGAGAATAGTTTTAATATAAGAACATTATAATTCAAAAATTCCAAAAAATACCTTAAGTCTTGATATATCTGTACCATATTGAACATAAAGTTATCAATTTTAAATTGAATGTTTTATAGGACTGAAGACTGCCATGGCAACAGTAAATGACTACAATCAACTTATGAAGGATTTCCCTCTGAATGACCTATTGGCTGCTTCAGAGTTGGACAAGATCAGAGTAGCACTACAAGCCATATTCCTTCATTTGAGAAAGATAAGACCAACCAAGTATCCAATTCAGAGAGCCCTCAGATTAGTGGAGGCTATATCAAGAGATTTGAGCAGTCAACTTCTGAAGGTAATTTTTAACGGGAAATGATTATATTAACCCTATTTACCCTTAGTAAAATTTACACACATGTATAGTAAGTATATGCTAGGTTTGAATAATAGCTAACTAAGGATAAGGAAACATCTTTTAACCATTGGTTTAGCAAAAAATTGGGATAAAATGAAAGTTTAAGGAAAACTTTTTCAAGTCATTGCCTTAATCCTTAATACTTGAGCGGAAAAGTAAATTTAAAAAAATATATTCACCCAGAAAATGTTTTGACTATCATCTTAAAATCAAAACAACAGAATTAAAGACTTTATCCAATTTTGATTTTAAGAATTTAATGATTAATATTTGCTATAGGTTCTTGGGACCAGAAGATTGATGCATATAGCCTATGATGAGTTTGAGAAGGTGATGAATGCCTGTTTTGATGTGTTTGGTACCTGGGATGATGAGTATGATAGATTACAAGGTCTGCTGCGAGATCTGGTGAAAAAGAAACGAGAAGAACATTTAAGGATGGTCTGGAGAGTCAATCCTGCACACAAACGTCTACAAGCCAGGCTCGATCATATGAGAAAGTAAGCTTTATTAGAATTTAAATCAATCTCAAACGTCTACAAGCCAGGCTCAATCATATGAGAAAGTAAGCTTTATTAGAATTAAA
The DNA here is from genome assembly GCA_017311375.1 of Mytilus coruscus. NCBI lineage: Eukaryota > Metazoa > Mollusca > Bivalvia > Mytilida > Mytilidae > Mytilus > Mytilus coruscus. The sequence goes on along the minus strand of CM029599.1, from coordinate 76,711,297 downwards.
ATCAATCTCAAACGTCTACAAGCCAGACTCTATTATATGAGAAAGTAAACTTTATTAGAATTAAAATCAATCTCAAACATCTACAAGCCAGACTCGATTATATGTGAAAGTAAACTTTATTAGAATTAAAATCAATCTCAAACATCTACAAGCCAGACTTGATCATATGAGAAAGTAAGCTTCACTGGAATTAAAATCTATCACATTTTAATCTGTAATTGTGAATCAAAAACACCTTTAATTGCATGTACACATTTCTCTATACCTAAATTTTACATGCCTAAGATTTAAAACAGTTTAACTATCAGTACTGTTCTGGATTTTGACTGATTCAAAAGAAAAGCTGTTCCTTTCATTTGTTTTTGCATTTCATTTAAAAAAAATGCATAAAATAAGAATAAAATTTGATTTGTAGATTCCGTCGCCAGCATGAACAGTTGAGACAGGTGATTGTGAGAGTGCTACGTCCTACTACCACAAAATCAGCAATCAGAGCTACAACACCAGCATCAGAAGAACCAGAACAAAAAATAGGTGAACCTATGGTCGATGAGGCTGCTGATGCAAATGCTATTGAGGTAATTATACGTTTGCAATGAAAGATTTAATGGAAATACTTACATAAGCTCTCTTTTATTTAATAAAATAACGAAAGATATAACAGTTACAGTAGTTGTCATGTCAACTAATTACTACAGTAACCTTAAAGTCAAATTTATATCGGAAAGGATTATTCAGAAATGGCAAGCAGAATTTCTATTTTCACATTTAGACAAAAATTTAAAGTGCTGGTACAGGAAACAATGTTTCATAAAGATATATATTTATATTTTTTTGAACTAAAAACAGTTATGCTGAATTTGAGTTAATGACTGATGTATTTATATTAATACTGACTTTAGTATCAGTTTGTCCTTTCTTTTTTAGGAAGTGAACTTAGCTTATGAGAATGTTAAAGAAGTAGATGGTCTGGATGTATCTAAAGAAGGCTCAGAATTCTGGGAGGCTGCTATCAAAAGGTAATTTCTCAATGTGAAATATTAATATAAAAGTCTGAATTGGTAGATTTAATTAACAAATTATGTGCTTGAGTAAAAAATTTTACACACAAGATTGGGGACGATGTTAGATTTACATAAATACCTAAAACTACATGTATATTGGTGAAGTAGAAAGATTTCACATAAACTTTAGTTTAACTGAAATTTGTTTGATATTTCAGGTATGATGAGAGGATAGATCGTGTTGAGACCAGAATCACAGCCAGATTGAGGGACCAACTTGGTACAGCAAAGAATGCCAATGAAATGTTCAGGATTTTCTCTAGATTCAATGCTCTGTTTGTACGGCCTCACATTAGAGGAGCCATCAGAGAATATCAAACTCAGCTCATACAGAGAGTCAAAGTTGACATTGAATCTCTTCATGAAAAATTCAAGGTAACACAACTCAGCATTAAAATTCTTTAGGTTGCACTTCTGTAAATATAGACAATGCAATTTCCCATTTGAACTCCTTTTACGGCTAAGACTGTGCCACTTTTCTGTAAAGTTTTGTAAAAAAATATCTTCTAGAATGGAAAGTTCATATGCACTACTATTTATTTCAAAGTTCAAAACATAGGGCGGTGCGGCATATTTTCAGCATTTATATGCCCCAAACTTCGAAAGAGTTTAAACTTATACTGAAATTCTGTACCACCCCACCCTTCACTTTGAGTCTTCCTCAGAATTCAATTTGGCCGCTATCCATGTGTATTTATACTGGTAAAATACCCAAGTTGTGTCTCTATGAGATGAAACATAGAGATCATATCTAGGAACCAGTAGGTAAACAAAACAAAATATCTATGAATATTATATATCTCCCCCAAAGAGACGTGGTTTGTGAAACAGCTGTATTTACAAAGTGCAACTTTTAACGCTGAATTAACAGTAATAATTATGGCCATCATCTTCAACTTCCCATACAAGTAACACAGGGTTTCAGCTAGGATTTTGAGGGCTTTAGTCACTTTTGCGAGATGAAAATTAACCTTATTTTGGATAGTAGCAAGGGATTGAGGATGAATATTATACTAGCTATACATATATGCCCAAGTCCTTCAAGGACTAGGATCTTTGAAGGCTTTAGGGTTGCTAATGAAGGCAGTTATTACATGAATTGACTGATGTGATGCTAAGATATGAAGATAAGAACAGGGATCCGGAAATATATATATAGTGTTCACAATTTCACTTCAGTTATTTTCAGGGTACACTCCTGATCATCAAAAGTTGGGTGCCTCTATTTTTTAAACCACAGTCTGACACAGCACAAATAAACTTGTAACGACTATTTCACTTCACAATCATTATCCTTGTAAATACATTTAAATCGATATTTGGAATTAATTTCTTTAAAGTTGGATACAAGGATTTATATCAATACTTATTGGGACTATTCTAATGACTGTAAGCTGTTAATTAATAGAGAATAGATCACGTTAACTTTCGGTTTTTAAACGAAATTAAAATGGGAAGTGACAAGTGGATAATAATTTCAGAATGAAACCGGATTCATCTACGGATTGTTTTTGTGGTAAACAAAAGGCAGGAAATTATCAGTTATAGAATTTAGTTGCTATTAAAGTAAGAAATATATGTGTCTCTCTCGATTAATTTGATACTCATGATTTCTTATTTTACGTTATAGTGTCTATAAATATTTATATGAATACTTTCACGCTTGCGCAGTACATGGTAAAGGAAGCACCTGTTTGCAAGTGAAAATATTTTTAAGAAGAACATTTTTAATCTTTTTAATCGAAGTTGTCGAAACTTTTTGATGAAAGGTTATATCAAATATGACGAAAATATGTTCATATGACAAAACTACGTCAAACAAACTGCAAATTGTGACCGTTAGAGAAATATTGAAATTAGAATGCGAACTGTCCGGGTGGAATCAATTTTGTTCAAATGACGAAAATACTATAAACGAACTGTGAGAATGTTGAAAATGAAATGCTGACTGACTGATTTAACTGGAATAGATTATTATGATGGTCAATTATGAGGATTAATAATAATTAACGGATTAGTAACCCATCTGATGGCGATAAGCGGATTACTTGTCATCACAACTTTTAACACCTTTTGTAAACGTTAATTACCTGAGGGTCATAAAATTGTCATAAACATGAAGACAGGTAGAATTAAAGTAATTTAATGTGTAAACATTTTTACACTTTCCAAATTTAAGTGACGAAATTGATATGAAATACTTTCGTCATTTTGAAAACCGTTTTGTAAAATACGAAAATGACGAGCGCTAGCAAAATTACTGAGTAACATGCATTCCAGATTCATTAATAATGCTGTATTCAAAATAGAAGTGAATAAAATCATGAATATTAAAGAATTCCATTTGTTTTCCTTTTTGGTAAAATATATCAATAATTTTATAAATGATCATGTAAGTACCAAAGATGCAATAAATTAGGCCTAATCAATGAAAAATTCTTTTATTACAGGTTCAGTATGCCCAGAGTAAATCATACAAGATGAGCAAAGTAAGAGATCTGCCACAGGTGTCTGGAAGAATTGTATGGTCCAGACAGGTAATGTGTATGAAGAAATTCAGTTTAATATGTAAATTTAATGCTGTAACAATAATAAATTAATAATAAATTGTGATCTCATCAATATAAGTCAGGTGCCCAGGAAAAAATCTTACATTTTTTTTATATTTGTAAGAAAGTAATGAAAATAAAAAGTAGAGAAAGTTTTAAATGAGTTGCTGCTAATTCTTAAAATTACATACATATTTCTGCTTTTGAATTTCTTGGTTTTCTGAGTTTGTATCTTCTTCAAACAAGCGATAGTTATGATACTTGTGATTTATGGACAACATTATTCACTAACAGTAATGTTTAGGAAGATTTTTTACTTTTACAGTCTTAAAATTCTTTGAATGTACATAACATTTAAGTAATCTATTCTCATATTGGTAGTATTTCATTCTGGTTTTTACTCTTCTATCCAGTGCAATCAGAGGAAAATAAATGCTGTTGTGCAAAATGAACAAGTTCAAACTGTTTTAATTACATAAAAAATTCTGAACTGTGTAACATTCCATATTTTACATGATTTATGGTATACATTTTACAGATTGAGTACCAGCTAAATGCCTATCTAAGACGTGTAGAAGATGTTCTAGGTAAAGGTTGGGAAAACCATGTGGAAGGACAAAAGTTAAAAGCTGATGGGGATAGCTTTAGAATGAAACTGAATACACAAGAATTATTTGAAGATTGGTCAAGAAAGGTATAATGTTTTGTTAAAAAATGTTTGGTATAAAATATTGAATCATTTATATTGTGTAGGAATATTGCAAAGAACACAAAGCACTGACCATAATGAAATGTTTTGTTCTGAAATGTATGAAGATATATAAGGTTGCAAGGGTTACTGCCATTGTATATTTTAAGTTGTGTGGTAAGACATTTGTATGTGTCATTTAAAAGTTAGAAAGTAAAAAAGAACAGATACTACACACCATGAAAGAAACATTTCCTATGCATTTTGAACTTCGATGTTAAGATTTTCACTGTCATTCCGTAATTTGAATATTTCTATGCAGGTACAAGGAAGGCAGTTGGTTGTAACAGGAAGAATTTTCAGTATTCAGAGTGTGAAACATAAATCAATGAAGAAAGGAAATGTTCTTAGGTTGTTTGTCAACTTCCAACCAGAAGTTATCACTTTATCAAAGGAGGTACTGTATAAATATAGATAGCAATTTAATTGGACATGACATTTTGTAAATCATTAGGTGAGAAATATAGACATAAAAGCTTATATTTAAAAATCAGAGTACTGTAAATTCAGAAATTATTGCGAGGTTTTTATTAATGCAAATAATGCGACTGTGTGACTATCACAATAATATGAACTCGCATTCTGATATCTGTATGTAGATTTTCCTGATATCACAATAATTAATCTCACATTTTTTGTCCATTCTTCAAAATCGCATTAATAAATAAATGCAATAATTTCTGAATTTACAGTATTATGTACCTTATAATTTTTAATATTTATGCAATTTTGTCATTTATTGAGCAATAAAAAATTGAAAGTTTAATTTCTTGTGTATATTTGTTTGAAGGTGAGGAACTTGAGATGGTTAGGATTCAGGGTACCACTTGCTATTGTAAACAAAGCACATCAAGCCAATCAACTGTATCCATTTGCGATCTCCTTGATTGAAAGTGTTAAAACCTATGAAAGGACTTTAGAAAAGGTTGGTACAAAATAATATACACATTTTATAATAATGCAGATGTCTTTTGAGAATAACAGAAAAATGCAAAAATATATATTGATCAAAAACATAGATTTACTTTAGTTTATGGGAAAAAAATCCTGAAAATAATTATTGGATAAATAAATCAAGGAAAAAAGTGGAAAATCATTATTACAAGATTTGGTTTGATTTAACATTGTACTCCTATATATTTTTTCAGATTGAAGACAGACCAACAATAGTTTTGTTAGTAGCTGGACTCAGGAAAGAAGTACAGACTCTAATTGGAGAGGTACATTTTTTTTTCTTTTGATTTTATGAATTAGAAGGTATCCAAAAAAATTCACTGTTTGTAAAATCTTCTATTAAAAAGATATAGAATTTCGTTTACTGTAGATTCATATATTTTCTTGTGTGAAAATTTTGTGGATTGATGAAAACGTGCATTTCATGGCTTTGTCAAAGTTTGCATACAAACTTATTGAAAAAATGTCATTTGTAAGTAAATTCAAAGTTCGCATGTACCCACGAAATCCACGAAAAATTGGTATCCAACAAATGATAATGAATCCACACCCTCTAGAGATAATTGTACAATTGCAATGATTCATTAATAATAGTGATCACATTCTTACTTTCAGGGTTGTGCACTGGTTTGGGAATCCTACAAACTAGATCCTTATGTACAGAGACTTGCTGATACAAACTTTAATGTGCAAGAAAAGGTTTGTTGAAAAAGAAACTTATAATTTGAAAGTTAGTTATTTAAATTTTATGAATTATATACTAAGTGGTTAACATAATTATGTGAGAATTTGGTAATGCTTAACCACTTTTCATGAAATTTTTATGTCCAATTTTAATGTTTGTGATGATTAAAGACTGTCAGCTTGGTTTAATGATATTCTTTTTACAGGTTGATGATTTGGCAGAGATGGAGTCTGAGATTGAGCTGGAGGTGAAAGCTTTAACAACATGTTCCTACAGTAACAACACTTTCACAGAAATCCTGAATCGTATTCAGAAAGCTGTTGACAACCTCAGTCTTCATGCATACTCAAACCTACAACAATGGGTTGCCAAACTTGACGAGAGAGTGAGTATTACTAAAAAACTCAGGCATGAAAATATATTTGAGTTACATTGTTTTGTATTTTGACATTTTATGAGAAAACATATTGTGTATCATAAAAAAGACTTATTTTTTAACAATTAAAGATTAGATAAGTGAACTTTTATATATTAAAAGGAAACATCAGCAAATACATCCTATATTATATGGAGACTGCTTGATGTTAAACTTTCTATTTTTTTAGGTTGAGGAAGCTTTGGCATTCAGATTAGAAGCAGGTTTGAAGGCATGGACAGAAGTTTTGAAAAAGAAAGCTGAAGACAAAGACGACACAGCTGACCAGTTAATGGACACTGATGCACCACAACAAGCTCATAAACCAGGTGGAGATCCACAAATCAAGGTATCATTGAAGTCTGTAATTGATTATTAAAAAAATATCAATGATAAGCTATCACATCAAAGATTCTGCAGCAAGTATACTTTTCAAACAGAAGAAGTAGTTTTTTTGTCGAGCCTTCAACTTCCGTTGCAGAAAGCGAGACATTGGGATAGTGTTCTGGCACAGTGTTAACAAACTTCTTAAAAGCCTAATATTTTAGAAAGTAGAAGACCTGGATCCTTTATACTTTGTATATAGATGCCTTATGTTATGAAGTTTCCGTCTGTCATATGTCCATTGTCCTTGACCTCATTTTAATGGTTCAGTGGTAAAAGTTAAGTTTTTGTGTTTTGATCGTTGTTTACTATATCCAATAGTTCAACTATAATTGGTGTATGAAAATATTTTAGGATGTACATGTCAGTCTGGCACTTTTTATTTGACATTGACCTCATTTTTACGGTTCATTGCTTGATATTAAGTTTTTGTGTTTTGCCTGTTTTTCTTAAACTATGAGCAATAGGTCATCTATATTTGGTGTATGGAATGATTGTAAGATGTATATGTCTGTCTGGCAGTTATCATCTGACCTTTACCTCATTTTCATGGTTCATTGGTCAGTGATAAAGATTTTCTTGTTAAGTTTGTTTCTTAGATACTATCTGCAATAGGTTATCTATATTTAAATCATGTAATGATTGTAAGATGTACATGTCTGTCTGGCAGGGTTCATCTGACCTTGACCTCATATTCATGGTTCTTTGCTCAATATAAAGTTTTCATGGTTTGGTCTGTTTCGTGTATACTATAAGCAATAGGTCAACTATATTTGGTGTATGGAATGATTTTAAGGTGTACATGTATTTCCTATGCATTTTGAACTTCGATGTTAAGATTTTCACTGTCATTCCGTAATTTGAATATTTCTATGCAGGTACAAGGAAGGCAGTTGGTTGTAACAGGAAGAATTTTCAGTATTCAGAGTGTGAAACATAAATCAATGAAGAAAGGAAATGTTCTTAGGTTGTTTGTCAACTTCCAACCAGAAGTTATCACCTTATCAAAGGAGGTACTGTATAAATATAGATAGCAATTTAATTTACATGCAATATAACTTTAATTGGACATGACATTTTGTAAATCATTAGGTGAGAAATATAGACATAAAAGCTTATATTTAAAAATCAGAGTACTGTAAATTCAGAAATTATTGCGAGGTTTTTATTAATGCAAATAATGCGACTGTGTGACTATCACAATAATATGAACTCGCATTCTGATATCTGTATGTAGATTTTCCTGATATCACAATAATTAATCTCACATTTTTGTCCATTCTTCAAAATCGCATTAATAAATAAATGCAATAATTTCTGAATTTACAGTGCCTGTTTTTCTTAAACTATGAGCAATAGGTCATCTATATTTGGTGTATGGAATGATTGTAAGATGTATATGTCTGTCTGGCAGTTATCATCTGACCTTTACCTCATTTTCATGGTTCATTGGTCAGTGATAAAGATTTTCTGTTAAGTTTGTTTCTTAGATACTATCTGCAATAGGTTATCTATATTTAAATCATGTAATGATTGTAAGATGTACATGTCTGTCTGGCAGGGTTCATCTGACCTTGACCTCATATTCATGGTTCTTTGCTCAATATAAAGTTTTCATGGTTTGGTCTGTTTCGTGTATACTATAAGCAATAGGTCAACTATATTTGGTGTATGGAATGATTTTAAGGTGTACATGTTTTTCTGGCTTGGTTTATTTGACCTTGACCTCATTTTCTTTGATCATGTTAAGTTTATGTGATACTTGTAGTAAAACTTTATATTTAGGACTATCAACATAAAATCAATGGTCAGTAAAGCAGGTGAGACATTTCAGCATGTGCACTCTTGTTTTTATACGACCACAAAAATTTTATGGTCGTATATTGGTATGACGTTGGCGTCGTCGTCGTAAATCCGAAGACGCATTGGTTTTCGCACTCTAACTTTAGTTTAAGTGAATGGATCTCTAGGAAATTTTACCATAAGGTTCAATATCACAAAAGGAAGGTTGGGATTGATTTTGGGGTTATGGTACCAACAGTTAAGGAATTAGGGCAAAAGGGGCCAAAATAAGCATTTTGTAACTTCCAGACATAACTTGTGTGTTAGTGTATGGATCTCTCTGACTTTGTACCACAAGGTTCCATATCACAAAGGGAATGCTGGGATTGATTTTGGGGTAATTGCCTCAAAATTTTAGGAATTAGGGGCCAAAAAGGGCAAAAACAAGCATTTTCTAGTTTCATGACAATAACTTGTGTGTAAATGTATGGATCTTTCTGAAATTGTACTACAAGGTTCCATATCACAAAGGAAAGCTGGAATTGAGTTTGGGGTAATTGCCTGAAACGTTTAGGAATTAGGGGCCAAAGGGCCAAAATAAGCATTTTTCTAGTTTCCAGACAATAACTTGTGTTCAAGTCTATGGATCTCTGAATTTGTACTGCAAGGTACCATACCACAAAGGGAAGGCTGGGATTGAGTTTGGGGTGATGAATCATAAGGGGTTCAAAAATTGGGGGATTTTTTTTTTCCTTTTTCCTTTTTTTCTTTAAAATTTTCCATTTTAAGTTGGTTATTTCTGATTTATATTTAAAAGCAAATAATAATGATATGGCAGGAGATACACACCAAACAGGATGTGTAAATTATTATATAATAAGTATTGTGCAATAGCAAGAAATTTTCAATTGCACAGTATTGCGCAATAGCAAGAAATCTTCAATTGCACAGTATTGCGCAATAGCAAGAAATATCCAATAGCACATTATTGCAATAGCAAGAAATTGTCAATTGTACAGTATTGCGCAATAGCAAGAAATATTCAATTGCACAGTATTGCGCAATTGCAAGAAATATTCAATTGCACAGTATTGTGCAAAAGAAGATACTTTGTATAAATTGCTTATTTCTTGACCAATTTCAATGGGGTTTTATTCTTGAACTCTTGGGTTCTTTAATATGCTGAATCTAACTGTGTATTAAGTTTTGGATTTTGGGACCTGTTTTTAAATTGGTCTACATTGAGGTCCAAAGGGTCCAAAATTAAACTTTGTTTGATTTCATCAAAATTGAATTATTGGGGTTCTTTGATATGCCGAATCTAACTGTGTATTTAGATTCTTAATTTTTGGTCCTGTTTTCAAATTGATCTACATTAAGGTCCAAAGGGTCCAAAATTAAACTTAGTTAGATTTTAACAAAATTGAATTCTTAGGGTTCTTTGATATGCTGAATCTAAACATGTATTTAGATTTTTGATTATGGGCCCAGTTTTCAAGTTGGTCCAAATTGGGGTCCAAAATTAAACTTTGTTTGATTTCATCAAAATTGAATTATTGGGGTTCTTTGATATGACGAATCTAACCATGTATTTAGATTTTGATTTTTGGGCCCTGTTATCAACTTTGTCCACATTGAGGTCAAAAGGGTCCAAAATTAAACTTTGTTTGATTTCATCAAAATTGAATTATTAGGGTTCTTTGATATGCCGAATCTAACTGTGTATTTAGATTCTTAATTTTGGTCCTGTTTTCAAATTGGTCTACATTAAGGTCCAAAGGGTCCAAAATTAAACTTAGTTTGATTTTAACAAAATTGAATTCTTAGGGTTCTTTAATATGCTGAATCTAAACATGTATTTAGATTTTTGATTATGGGCCCAGTTTTCAAGTTGGTCCAAATTGGGGTCCAAAATTAAACTTTTGTTTGATTTCAACAAAATTGAATATATGGGGTTTTTGATATGCTGAATCTAACCATGTATTTAGATTTTTGATTTTTGGGCCCGTTATCAACTTTGTCCACATTGAGGTCAAAATGGTCCAAAATTAAACTTTGTTTGATTTCATCAAAATTGAATTATTGGGGTTCTTTGATATACCGTGTATTTAGATTATTAATTTTTGGTCCCGTTTTCAAATTGGTCTACATTAAGGTCCAAAGGGTCCAAAATTAAACTTAGTTTGATTTTAACAAAATTGAATTCTTAGGGTTCTTTGATATACTGAATCTAAACATGTATTTAGATTTTGATTATGGGCCCAGTTTTCAAGTTGGTCCAAATCGGGTCCAAAATTAAACTTTGTTTGATTTCAACAAAATTGAATATATGGGGTTCTTTGATATGCCGAATCTAACCATGTATTTAGATTTTGATTTTTGGGCCCGTTATCAACTTTGTCCACATTGAGGTCAAAAGGGTCCAAAATTAAACTTTGTTTGATTTCATCAAAATTGAACTCTTGGGGTTCTTTGATATGCTGAATCTAACCATGTATTTAGATTTTGGATATTGGACCATAATAGGTGAATGTCCAATTTAAGTGTCAGAAACCTATGCTGTGTCAAATATTTAATCACAATCCAAATTCAGAGCTGTATCAAGCTTGAATGTTGTGTCCATACTTGCCCCAACTATTCAGGGTTCGACCTCTGTGGTCGATCAAGCTGCGCATGCGGAGCATTTTATTATATATATACATGTTTATCAGTGCATTATATTTCATTTTTATCTTTTGCTTATTAAGAATATCCTTTTGTTCCCATTTCCTCTTCTAAAGCAAAATTGGCTATGTATTAAAGTAATAATCAGTGTCTCAGCCAAAAATATAATCTTTAATTGCTTTGAATTTTGACCTGGCAGAACAACAAATTTTCATATTAATGAACTAGATATATGTATATGTAAATAAATGAATAGGTAAATATATTAAACAAACTATTTAACAGAATTCATGGTTTTTTTTTTAAATTTTCAGCCACTCATCCATGAACTGAGGATCACAAACCAAGTGATTTATGTAAATCCTCCAATAGAAGAAGCTAGAGTGAACATCATGCAGGAACTGTTTGCCTGGGAAGCTGTCATCACCAGTTTACCAAGAATTAGACACTCCAGATACACAGTTAGTGTATTGTTTTAATGTATATAATGTATTGCTATAGTTGTAATTATGTCACTTATACAAGATTGAAAATTTAGCCTTATAGTTTAATAATTGATAAACAAAAATTATGAGATGGAATAATGTTTATAGGTGATAAAATTGATTAGTGAAGTTGAAAGTCAGAGGATTGGAGAAAATAAAAAATAAGAGTATAAAAGATTTTAAAAATATGTATTGATCCTATTTATTTCACATTAACACAGGTTGGTTTGGAAGCTGAATCAGAATCAGAAACAACCTACAAGAAAGTATTGACAAAATTACCTACAGGACAGAGAATATTAGAAGATGCCTATTCTGCCATGGAGGGGGTCATGAAGGAATTCTCTAAATATGTCAATGTAAGTATACTTCCATTGTAATAACAATTATTTCACTGGTATTCTGTTAATAAGGTTATTTTTAATCAATGTTTGACGTAGAACTGTGTGAGCAAATTTATTTGCAACAATATTGTCATGTGTATTATTTCTCAGAATTTTATCAGCATGTATCCAGTGATAGTCATTATTACTGTATATGAAGATTATCTCTTTACAAATCTTATGATACAAAAAAATGAAAATATAAAGATATAGAATTTGGACAACAGTCCAGAGAACCTAGTAAGAGATCACTTTCCATTGTAGGTTTGGTTAAGATATCAGGCCTTGTGGGATTTGAACCCAGATGTACTTTACAACAGACTGGGGACCAAACTAAAGACTTGGATGTCAACACTGGAAGAAATAAAGTAAGATTAAGTGTATAGAAGTGGGCATATTTGCCATACACCCTAACATGAAACATATTTATAAAAAAAAAACCACCCACAATTTTTCTTCAGTTAATATTTAAATTGTGACAATTCTATGAAAATATAGGAATTGCTTCATAAAGATATAAACATTATAGAATATCAGGGTCCGACACTTACGGTTGTCCGATTGTCCGGGGCAAGTTAATGCTGTATTCGGACAAGTAAAAACATCATCATGGTTGTCTGATCGGGCAAAAAATTTCACAAAATCGATAGTGTCTGTTGTTTTGTCCATAGATTACTCAGTGAGAACACCGCACGGTTGAGTAAAGTGGTCTTAACCCCCACCCCTTTCAATGTGTATATTTTGTCATTTGTTCGCACTGAATTCCCCATTTTACCAAAAATAGATCACGTTTAAAAATATTGGCCAATCAGGCGCCTGCGGCGTTGCTTCGTCATTATCGTTATCAATCGGGACACCACTCAGGCGTTTCCGACGCACGTGTTATTCCCATCGACCAATGGACAACGGAGGTCTATTTTCGTTGTTCTAACTTTAGAATTTGACATCGGAAGTGTTTTTCCCTAACATGGAAAAACGTAAAAGCTTGAAAGAGAAAATGAAATTAAACTTTAACAAATTTGTCAGTTGTTGTCAGTTTATCAAGAAGGGTTTTTTGAAATGGCATTTCTTAGATAAATTATTATGAAATAAGTATTTCTATGTAAATGATCCAATTCCCGTATATTCGTCGATCTTTTCCCTCCCTTCTTGGCTCATATATGCCTCATAGTTACTCAGTGGTCAAGTCTAGTTGCCGCCATCATGACACAACAATCAACCCTGGCAAGTTTTTTCAGTGGAATTCCTCAAAAATAGCATGTAAAAGTTTGGGCATGTAGATTTCACTTTCGGACAAGTAAAAGAAATAGGGCACTTGCCCAACTGGACAAGTTGGTATAAAAGTTAATGTCGAACCCTGAATATTACCTCAACTGGAATTGAAAAGGACATATTTTTAATAGTAAAACATGTCTCATCATAAATCCTAGATCCTTAACTTTGAACATAATATAAATACATTGGCGATAAGATTTACATAGTGAAAAGTGGACACCTCTTTATTGTACATAATTGATTCCAGGGCTTCAAGGAAGACCTTTGATACATCTGATACACAGAAACAACTTGGACCAATCATTGTTCAGTATGGAAAGGTAATTTTTGCTTAACATTATTTAGTATGATTTCAGATTTAAAGATGCTTTTCTTAAAAAAATAAAATGCAAAATTAAATGTTAATGAACATAAGAATATTAAGATTTGGATACTTGTTCTAGATAATTTTAAAAGAAATTGAGTTTTAGAAACTTAATTTAATGTATCACTATTTATTTTAAGGTACAATCTAAAGTGAGTTTGAAGTACGATTCATGGCACAAAGAAGTTCTGACTAAATTTGGTAGTTTCCTAGGAAATGAAATGACAGAATTTCATGCAACTATTTCAAAGGTATGTTAATAAATAAAAATCAGTTGTTTATTAAATCAAATGCTTCATTAAGTGATGGAGGATGTATTTGGTGATCAGTATGTGTCCATTCTTTCATTTGTTTGTCTATATATTATACTGGCAAATCCTCATGTAGCAGATCTCAGCGAAAAACTCTTAAAATCTTCATTACCATCTATAAATCCTAAAAAAGTTGGAACTTCAAACTGTTCTGCCCTTCATTCCTGCACATGCATTGTTAACAACTATTTTATGAATACAGCTTTTCATTTTATGGTTGTTTTAAAAAATTCAAAATGAAATTTTACACTGGTTTCAAGAACACATGCAGTGGTTGAGGTTGTTACCTGGACTGGTAGTAACTATGGATTGGTAGCGGTCTAGAAACCCAGAGCCAAAAGAAAGCTGTACTTTTGTGGCTATCATAACACTTTGCAATCTGAGTTAACACGAATGAAAGAAAAGATTAATGAGGGAAAGCTGCATTCTGGACACTTGACCTTCCTATTTTATCTTTTGATCTGAATGATCTTTCTAGTTTTCCATAACAAAAACTAAATTTGCTATATCTGTACATTTAAAAGGCATGAAATTTGTGAGCTATGCTTAGTTTCCATAATTTCATCATAAATTTATCAAATTTCATAAAATGCTGTTGAACCGTTTGAAATAAGGAAAATATTACAATGCTCTTTCTTGTGCAAACTTCATATAAATCAGCAACACAAGGGGCATCAGTTACCTAGTGGTTTAAGTAGTTCATCTGCTGTATCATTCAGTTTGAACCCAGCACATGGCAGTTGCTTCAATTGTAAACAGATTGCTTGTTTTCCTGTTGAAGGTCATGGTTCTCTTCAGTCACTCTGGCTTCCTCCACCAGTACAAATTGGCATACAAGATATAGCCAGTGCTGAAAGTGGCATTAAACACCAACAATCAATGAATAACAACACAGACTTTATTATACATATCCATCTCATGTCTGTTCTTAATTTCATGCAATGCATTTAGATGTTCCTATTATTTGTCAACAAAGTATATTATCTGTTAAAATAATAATGTATTAGTTTAATACTAATACTTAAAAGAGAAATATTATCTGTCATTATTAAGGTATCTTACAAATTTGTATATAATCTCATGAAAGATCTACATGTCTATTAATCTTTTTATAGGCGAGATCTGAGTTGGAACAACAGTCTATAGATACAGCCAATACATCAGAAGCTGTTGGTCTGATTACACAAGTACAGGCTCTCAAACGTAAAATGATCAACTGGGAGAAGAGTGTTGAGGTAGGCAAACATATCAAATAACCATAGAAAAAGTCATGTAATTTAAGTAAAATTTATTTAAGTAAAAATTCATTTTCAAATATTCACAGAAAAAATTGTATGCATGAAAAATCGCTAGGAAAATGTATTAGTTTTATTTTCTGATATTGTAATTGAAGAGAAAGGGTGGGGTATAAATAGTTTTTGTAAGTGAAAGAAAAAAACAACTGGAAAATAACTACATATTGAATTATATTCAATAAAAATATCTGAAGATAGAAACAACCATACAAAGAACAGCAAGGTTTCACCAATTAAAATGTATGATGAAAGTTAGCTTACTCAGTTGTAATACATCCATCTTTGAAAACATACCATCACCTTGCTAAATGTTTTTTTTTTGTCTTTGTATACAGAATTTTAATGAAAGTCAAAGGATTTTAGAAAGACAGAGGTTCCAATTCCCAGCTAACTGGTTATACAGTGACAATATAGAGGGAGAATGGGGAGCTTTCTCTGATATCATGAAACGTAAAGATTCCTCTATCCAGACACAAGTGGCTAGTCTACAGATGAAAATAGTGTCTGAGGATAAAATTGTAGAGAGTAAGACTCATGATATGTTGTCAGAATGGGAGAAAGAAAAACCAATTGAGGTAAAATGGTTTATATATACATGTACATTACATATTTCTAGTGCATTGTGAAATTACAATTTAACTAAATTTATATTAGCAATGTTTTAATTGATTAAAAAGTAAAAAGATATCTAATGAAAACCATATAAACTTATAACAATTGGTTATTGAAACTTTTATTTTATGCAGTGAAAAAATTAAAAATGTGATAAATTGCAAATCTTTTTACAAATCTTTTGTTATTTCGTAGGGAGAACTGATGCCAGATTCTGCTATGAAAGCACTGACAATATTTGAAGGAAAGTTTGGAAGACTGAAAGAGGAGAGAGATAATGTATCCAAAGCCAAAGAAGCTCTAGAATTGTCTGAACCTGGTAAATATATTTAATCTGGCAAGATTTACATAGAAGAGATTATAGAGTTTAATCTGTCTGTTCATTTGTTTGTTTTCATTGCCCAATAAAATCAAAGAGGATTCATCTGTCTGTCTGTCTACCATTTATTTGTTTATTAGTTAATCATTAGTTAGTCCATCCTGGTTCAAAATTTCATTAAGGTCCAATTTCAGGCAACAACATATCATAGCTGATCAATCTTTTTGTCATTCAATGCAACTAGGGATAAAGGTCCACCATATAATAAGGAAACCTTGGACTTTTTTTTAAAGCAAATTTGGCTTTGGTTAAGTTTTTTTTAAGGTAAAGATCTAAGCAACTACAAACATAGAGAAATGACTTTTATGAGTCAAGGAGTGATCAATTTTCTCTTGATGAATCATGTTTAGCGAAGAATAAACTCCCTTAAATTAGCTTAGTGTTACCTTGATTTTCATTGATGATGTAAATAAAAAAAGGTTATGTTATTGACCAAATGACTGTGGCTGCAAATAAGATTTGAAATAAGTCCATGAAAGGTAATGGTATAAATAACAAAATCTTACATTGACTATCAATTATAGGCCAGTTGAGTCCAAGTGAAGAAAAGATGCAGGTAGCTCTAGAGGAACTGCAGGATCTAAAGGGTGTCTGGATGGAACTGTCCAAGATATGGGAACAGATTGATGAACTCAAAGACAAACCTTGGTTGTCTGTTCAACCAAGAAAGGTACCAAATAATTTAATCCAAAATATTTTTTTTTGCTCCTTTTTTCAGGAAATCAGAAAAACTTATAACAGTCAATATCTTACCTACGTAAATTTGAAATATATACATTGACCTCTTATTTAGGCAGAATGAGTATATTCTGTAAGTATTTAACAATTTGTGTAAGCATAGTACAGTCTTTGTGAGCCTAGGCTCCGTGTTGAAGACTGTACTTTGACCTATAATGGTTTACATTTATAAATTTTGACTTGGATGGAGAGTTGTCTCATTGGCACTCATACCACATCTTCTTATATCTATTTGGTTTCAAAAGGGTTTAGGCAAAATAAGATTTCATGCGAATGTCAGTTTGTTATTTTACTGGTATATATTTATTTATTTAGAGGATGAGAAATGGATATTACCAATAAGTAAAAATTCCTTGATTTGATTTATAGATTCGTCAGTCTCTTGATGGCCTTGTTAACCAGTTGAAGGAATTACCAGCCAGATTAAGAACTTATGATTCTTATGATTATGTCAAGAGGAAAGTACAGGGATATGCTAAGGTATGTCGTACAAGTAATTATAGTGGAATAAAGTTAACTTAAATTTGGGTTTTGTTAGAAATCAGACCAGAAAAAGTTCATTGTGAACTTCATTTTGTTCTTAAATGGATGATGTCAGTTTCAAAGGGAGTCAACATTCTGGCTTGTATAAAAAAAACTTTAAAGCAATAATGGTTTAAGTTTTGTATTAATAATATAGTATCTTAGCTATGAAAGTAATTTTTGTTTCAAATGATTTAAAGAATAGTCAGATATTGCATATCCTTTTAAGTAAATATAAACAAATTACAGTACACACAGAAATAACACAGTATAAGTGTGCATTTATGTCTTATATTTAAAAGATATATGTCTTAATTTTAAATAACAAACTGTTAAAAAGATATTTTTATAAGCATGACAGCATTTAGAATTTAGAATTTATCTTGAATTTGAAATTAAGGTTAACATGATGGTTGTGGAGTTGAAATCTGAGGCTCTGAAGGAGAGACATTGGAAGCAGTTGACAAGAAAGCTAGGTGTTAGATGGGTATTATCTGATCTTACCCTGGGGCATGTATGGGATGCTGACCTCCTTAAAAATGAGATGGTTGTCAAAGATGTCATTCTGATAGCCCAGGGAGAAATGGCTTTGGAGGAATTCTTAAAACAGGTATGTTTTAGAATATTAATGTTTCAAGTAGTAATCTTTCTGTGTTATTTTAAATTTGTTTGTCTCAAATATTGAATATTCTTACATTTCCTGGTACATTTTAATGAAAGGTGTATAAAAAGGTGCACATAATGAATTTCTCATTAAGGTTAAAGAAAATTGTTGTATCCTTAATATGGTTGACAGATTAACTAATAGATAATTAACATCAGTCTATTTATAAATCTTTTTCACAGAAGTCTATTGGTGTCATTATCATATATTTGTATACAGATTAAAATGTGTAGTTCTGTACTGCCTTTGATAGGTTGCTGAAGTGTGGAGAAGTTATGAGTTAGAATTGATTAACTACCAGAACAAATGTAAACTGATCCGTGGATGGGATGATCTGTTCACCAAAGTCAAAGAACACATAAACAGTGTGACAGCAATGAAACTTTCTCCATATTACAAGGTAGGAAACTATCTCCATATTACAAGGTAGGAAGCTATCTTCATATTGCTCTATCTCCATATTACAAGGTAGGAAACTATCTCCATGTTACAAGGTAGGAAGCTATCTTCATATTGCTCTATCTTCATATTGCTCTATCTCCATATTACAAGGTAGGAAACTATCTCCATGTAACAAGGTAGGAAGCTATCTTCATATTGCTCTATCTTCATATTACAAGGTAGGAAACTATCTCCATATTACAAGGTAGGAAGCTATCTTCATATTGCTCTATCTCCATATTACAAGGTAGGAAACTATCTCCATGTTACAAGGTAGGAAGCTATCTTCATATTGCTCTATCTTCATATAACAAGGTAGGAAACTATCTCCATATTACAAGGCAGGAAACTATCTCCATATTACAAGGTAGGAAACTATCTCCATATTACACTATCTCAATATAACATGGTAGGAAACTATTTTCATATTACAGGTAGGAAACCTCCATGTGACAAGGAGGTAGGAAACCTTCTCCATGTTACAAGGAGGTGGGGAAACCTTCTCCATGTGACAAGGAGGTAGGAAACCTTCTCCATGTGACAAGGAGTTGGGTAAACCTTCTCCATTGGACAAGGAGGTGGGGAAACCTTCTCCATGTGACAAGGAGGTAGGAAACCTTCTCCATGTGACAAGGAGGTGGGGAAACCTTCTCCATGTGACAAGAAGGTAGGAAACCCTATCCATGCGACAAGGAGGTGGGGAAACCTTCTCCATGTGACAAGGAGGTAGGAAATCATCTCCATGTGACAAGGAGCAGGGGAAACCTTCTCCATGTGACAAGGAGGAAGGAAACCTTCTCCATGTTACAAGGAGGTAGGAAACCTCCATGTTACAAGGAGGTGGGGAAATCTTCTCCATATTACAAGAAGGTAGGAAATCATCTTCATATTACAAAGTAGGAAACTATCTCCATATTACAAAGTAGGAAACTATCTCCATATTACAACATATGAAACTATCTCCATATTTCAAAGTAGATAACTATCTTTATATTACTAGGTAGTAATATATTTTTTTGTGTTGATTTTTAAGTTATATGCAAAAAATTTATTAGAATAATTTTTAAAAGATAGTAATTTATAAATGCATGAAAATTCCATTGTTAATACCTGAATCCAATATTGAATTTAGATGTATTTTATTTCAGCAATTTGAGGATGATGCTGTGGCTTGGGAAGACAAATTGAACCGTATCAATGCATTGTTTGATGTGTGGATAGATGTGCAGAGAAGATGGGTGTACCTAGAAGGCATATTTACAGGCAGTGCCGATATCAAACATTTACTACCAGTGGAAACTTCAAGATTTCAGGGGTAAGTTATTCATTTCTGAAATGATTCCTTGTCCTATGAATGAGCAATATATTTTTGATAAAGTAAATGATTTTGAAACTGGACACTTACAAATAAAACTATATTTGTATAATATACTGTATTATAGTTGCATATTTTCTGTTCTTGTTGTAAGCAATATACAGTTATTAAGTCTGAAAATACAGAAATAAAGTGTTTGTGGTATTCAAACTAAAGAAAAGATCTGAAACATTTTGGTGTTTTTACATTTTTTCAGCTTGATCAATTAAATTTCCAGTAAAGTACTTATATTGTATAAATATATTTTTCTTCATTTGTTTTTGTCTAGGAAAACATTGATATTTTTCTCATTCATAGACTTTCATTATGATTTTCTTTAAATTACAGTGTGAGTACAGAGTTTTTAGCATTAATGAAGAAGGTGACCAAGTCCCCATTAGTTATGGATGTTGTTAACATCAACAATGTACAGAAACAATTGGAGAGATTAGCTGATCTACTGGGCAAGATACAGAAAGCGTTAGGAGAGTATCTAGAGAGAGAAAGATCATCATTCCCAAGGTTTGTTTTAATACAAAAGTGATAAATTGTTTCAAATTAAAGTATTGTCAAAACACTTAAAAGTTATGATAGATATTTACCAAAATATTATTTCATCAAAATCTTTTTAGGGCAGTCTTAGCAACTTCATTAGACTTTTGTGGTATGTGGAATTTATTATTGTATGTGTCTTTTTGTTTCCTTCTTTAGCAACACAATATATGGTAAATCTGCTTATCAATTAGTTAATTATAATTATCTGTTTATTTTCAGATTTTACTTTGTTGGTGATGAAGATTTGTTAGAGATTATTGGTAACAGTAAAAATGTAGGCAGACTACAGAAGCATTTCAAGAAGATGTTTGCTGGAGTATCAACCATAGCTCTTAATGATGACGAATCACAGGTCACTGGTCTTGTGTCCAAGGAGGGAGAAGAGGTTAGTGTCTTTTTATTAATAGTAGTAAAAATAAATGGCTAAATGGATTTATTCTGTAAAATTGTTGACATATTTCTCTTATATTAGTAAGGGTGTGTCCAGAAAAATTTTAAATCCTTGTCTTTTTATATATTATAATTTGGTTAAAAAATGTGTTTGGTAAACCTTAGCTTATAATTTGTTTAACAAAACTAAATGTAAAATGGCCTTTTTTGGTAAAAAACAACAATTTCAACATGTTTATAATGCCATAATGACATCACAGCTAAAGTGTCCTGATAATATCACCCTATTCATTTATCAGTAGAACCATCATAATTTTGAAAGGAGTGAGGAATTATACTATTTTTATTAGCTCACCTGGCCCAAAGGGCCAAGTGAGCTTTCTCATCACTTGGCGTCCGTCCGTCCGTCGTCGTCCGTCGTCGTCCGTCGTCGTCCGTCGTCCGTCCGTCGTCCGTTAACTTTACAAAATCTTCTCCTCTGAAACTACTTGGCCAAATTTAACCAAACTTGGCCACAATCATCATTGGGGTATCTAGTTTAAAATTGTGTCCGTGACCGGTCAACCAACCAAGATGGCCGCCATGGCTAAAAATAGAACATAGGGTAAAATGTAGATTTTGGCTTATATCTCTGAAACCAAAGCATTTAGAGCAAATCTGACATGGGGTAAAATTGTTGATCAAGTCAAGATCTATCTGCCCTGAAATTTTCAGATGAATCGGACAATGGGTTGTTGGGTTGCTGCCCTGAATTAGTAATTTTAAGGATTTTTTCCGTTTCGGTTATTATCTTGAAAATTATTATAGATAGAGATAAACTGTAAACAGCAATAATGTTCAGCAAAGTAAGATCTACAAATAAGTCAACATGATCAAAATGGTCAGTTGACCCCTTAAGGAGTTATTGCCCTTTAAAGTAATTTTTACCAATTTTTGTAAATTTTGTAATCTTTTACAAAATCTTCTCCTCTGAAACTACTGGACCAAATTCAACCAAATTTAGCCACAATCATTATTAGGGTATTTAGTTTAAAAATGTGCGGTGACCCAGCCAACCAACCAAGATGGCTGCCATGGCTAAAATAGAACATAGGGTAAAATGTAGATTTTGGCTTGTAACTCTGAAACCAAAGCATTTAAAGCAAATCTTACAGGGATTAACTTGTTTATCAAGTAAATATCTATCTGCCCTCAAATTTTCAGATGAATTGGACAACTGGTTGTTGGGTTGCTGCCCTGAATTGGTAATTTTAAGGAAATTTTGCCGTTTTGGTTATTATCTTGAAAATTATTACAGATAGAGATAAACTGTAAACAGCAATAATGTTCAGCAAAGTAAGATCTTCAAATAAGTCAACATGATAAAATGGTCAGTTGACCCTTAAGGAGTTATTGCCCTTTAAAGTAATTTTTCCAATTTTTGTAAATTTTGTAATCTTTACAAAATCTTCTCCTCTGAAACTACTGGACCAAATTCAACCAAACTTAGCCACAATCATTATTAGGGTATTTAGTTTAAAAATGTGTGCGGTGACCCAGCCAACCAACCAAGATGGCTGCCATGGCTAAAAATAGAACATAGGGGTAAAATGTAGATTTTGGCTTGTAACTCTGAAACCAAAGCATTTAAAGCAAATCTTACAGGGATTAACTTGTTTATCAAGTAAATATCTATCTGCCCTCAAATTTTCAGATGAATTGGACAACTGGTTGTTGGGTTGCTGCCCTGAATTGGTAATTTTAAGGAAATTTTGCCGTTTTGGTTATTATCTTGAAAATTATTACAGATAGAGATAAACTGTAAACAGCAATAATGTTCAGCAAAGTAAGATCTTCAAATAAGTCAACAAGACCAAAATGGTCAGTTGACCCTTAAGGAGTTATTGCCCTTTATAATCAATTTTAACAATTTTCATTAATTTCAGTAAATTTTGGTAGTTTTACAAAATGTTTTCCTTTTGTAATCTTCTTTTCTGAAACTGCAGTAGAAAATCAATATAGAAAACAATCTACTAATGTACTGGCAATAAAAATAATTGATAATTCTATAACATGAAAAAAAACCACATTAATACCTGATGATGGTGTTTCTTTCTTTACATTGAAAATGATGTCACAACTATAATCCCGAACAATAGGTCGAATGTCAGATATGTTTCAGTACTTTGGCTTCATTTTCTACAGATTCAAGTGCAAATGATGCTTGAATTCTACACTAATTTATACAGACTTCATCCCTTTCACAGGTAATGCCTGCCTCATATTATATTTAAAACTTTAATAGAATATCAGAAATTTTGAGAGAAAATTAATCAACCATGCAAGATCTAAAACTTAATTAATATTGTTCAAATTATCAATTAACTATTAAAAAAAATTCTCATTAAAAAATATAGTTCTTCATTTTATATTTTATCAGAAATTTAGGGAAAAATTGAATTTAATTGTGTCCCTTGTTCTCATTTCCTGGGATAAATCCAATACAAATTAAAGTATTGGTATTGAATTAATAATTAAGAAATATTTCAAACCTTACCATTTTCTTCACAAGAATGAAGACCATATTTTCAGTGTCATGAGTATCAGTCATCATATTTGTTGTACTTTGTTGTTTAAAGTTGAATACAAAAAGATCAACAAAGCAATTCAAAACCACTTGAATTTTGCAACAACAAATGAGAGTTTTAACGACCTCAGGTGGCTATACAACCCTTGCACAATCAACTGAATTTTGCAGAAATTATTAATAGGAAAGATTGCCCTTAAATGATAATTTTTATTACCTTTTTTTTTTTTGGGGGGTTGCAACAACAAAACTTCACAACAAACTTTCTCATCACTTAGCATTTTCGTTAGATAAATTTTACAAAATTCTCCCTGAAACTACTGTCAAATTAAACCAAACTTGGTTTAAATCACCACTAGGATATCCAGGGACCACTGTGTATGATGACCCTCCTGCCAACATGGCACACATGGCTGAAATAAAATGCACTTTTAGTCTTATATCTCTGAAACTAAACGACAGTACAACAGTTGCATTTATCATGCATCAATTGTAAATAAAAATATCAGGTGAGCGACACAGGGTCCTTGGAGCCTCTAGTTTTATTTTAGGGGCTAAATAATAACTTATCATACTTCCATTTTTTTTCAGGTCAATTTTGTTACAACTGTTTCTATAGCACAACATCCAAAGATCAATGAATGGCTGACTTTAGTAGAGAAGGAAATGAGAGTAACATTAGCTAAATTATTAGCGAAGGCTGTACAAGAGGTACATGCCTTTAAGTCTGGCAAGATTGATCCTGAGTTGTACATGCAATGGATTGATGGATATCAGGTAGGAATCATTTATAGAATTGTGAATGACACATAAAATAATGACCTGGTTCTCAGACACTGATTTAAAAAATAATATTGTTTAAACTTTGGATCATGTTTGAATAAAGACAACAACACTGTTCATATCCATGATATATGTTCTGTATTGTCAAAAAAAAGAAAACAATTTGTAAATTTGAAAAAAACTAAGTATCATGTTCACACATGCACAACATATTAGTTTATCATTTTATATATTTATTTTCTCTTTAACGCTTATTAATATAATAAGCTCATTAAGCTGGCTTGATTGTAAGACAGTTGCAAGGAAACTCTATATTTGACTGTCACATTTACATGTAAGGAAATTTAAATGAATGCATTAAACTATAAACATATAAACATATGACTGAATATAAACTGTAAATGGTATTATGCCAGACAGAGTATTAATGCCATATTTATAGAATAATGTTGTGGTTTGCATTGGCTATTTCTTCAGCCAAGGCTACGATTTGTCATATGTCAATGCTAATCACAACATTATCTTTTTTTATAATGTTTGTCAATTTTTAAGCAAATCAATAAAAACATCTCAAAACATACATTATTTGAATATAGCATCAAACTGAAGAAAAATTCAAAAATTCTGAACAGGCTTTGTATGAAGAAGACAATAATAGTTGAATTTTTATCATCAGATTGTATTGCAAATAGCTTTCTGTAATTTAATGTATTTTGCTCATTGTTGAAGGCGATACAGTGACATAAAGTTGTTTACAGCCGCATCCTTTGTTCTCTGGTGGATAGTTGTCTTATTGGCAACTAAACCACACCTCTCTACTTTTATATTCCTACAGAAAGAATAATAATGTTTAATATTTTATTGTTAACAGAGTATAAATTGCTTACATATTCATTGTAGATTTAGATAATCTATTTTTTCATTGAAGAATAGAGTTCTGTAACTGTAAATGTGTACCTTTCAGGCCCAGTTAGTAGTATTAGCATCCCAGATTTGCTGGTCAGAGAATATAGAGACAACACTACAGAGCATCTCTACATCAAACAAGCCTGATGATCTAGGACCACTCCAGGGTGTGCTTACAACAGTAGACTCAACATTGAATGTCCTTGCTGATTCTGTATTACATGAACAACCACCTGTTAGGAGAAAGAAACTTGAACATCTGGTATGAACTGATATGTCGATACAAACAATTATAAAATTGAAAATTAGAATTGTTTAAAGTAGTTAAAAGGTGTAAGTGATATGTATAGTCAGTCATGGCAGAGCAGAGAAAATCTATAAACTTCTAATTTGAATACATCACACAGTAAAAATATTCATTTGATTGCTCAATATGTTAATGGACTCTATTTAAATCCGGATGAATTAGTCATTTGTATATTTTCAAAGGTAATTCATATAGCCTTGCCTAGCTAGTTCAATATTTAAATTTCATTCCATCAAAAGAATTATTGTAAGGCATAGGATAACTGATAAAAAATTGCATTTACAAATCAAATTTGTTGTTCTTTTCAGATTACAGAGTTGGTCCATCAAAGAGATGTGACAAGGATGTTAGTTTCACACAATGTCAATACTCCTAAGAACTTTGATTGGTTATGTCAAATGAGATTTTATTTTGATCCTAAGAACACTGATGTTTTACAACAACTCTCTATACATATGGCAAATACCAAGTTTAACTATGGATTTGAATATCTTGGAGTACAGGAGAAACTTGTACAAACACCATTAACTGACAGATGTTATCTCACTATGACACAGGCATTAGAGGCTAGACTTGGAGGATCACCATTTGGTAAATATTGAGATTTATGTCAATTTTAGCACATTTATAAATACCATGAACAAGTAGTTTCTGGTTTTCCATATGTTGTAGAATTTTTGGTTGAAAAAAAGGGAGGGGAATCATTCTCCCTGGTTTGACAATATGGTTGTAAGAACAGCTACCTTAAATCCCAAAACTTCTGTGTGCATTTATTAATGCAATTGTTGAATAATGGACAACAAAGCAAATTTTATTATTATGATGCTGCAAACAAATAATGGTTTTTATACGACTGCAAACAAATTTTTTGGATCGTATAATGGTATGATGTCGTTGTCTGCGTCGTCGTCCGAAGACACATTGGTTTCCGGACAATAACGTTAGTTTAAATGAATGGATCTCTATGAAATTTTTGAAGAAGGTTCAATACCACAAAAGGAAGGTTGGGATTGATTTTGGGGATGATGGTCCCAACCGTTAAGAATTTAGGGGCCCAAAAGAGGCCAAAAACAAGCATTTTTCTAGTTTCAGGATAATAACTTGTGTAAAAGTATTTTGATTGCTCTGAAATTGTACCACAATGTTTAATACCACAAGTAGAAGGTTGGGATTCATTTGAGGGGTTATGGGGCCAACAGTTTAGGAATTAAAGGCCAAAAAGGGGCCCAAAACAAGCATTTTTCTAGTTTCCAGACTATAACTTGTGTGTAAGTGTATGGATCTCTCTGACATTGTACCACAAGGTTCCATATCACAAAGGAAAGGCTGGGATTGAGTTTGGGGTTAATTGCCCAAAACATGTAGAAATTAGGGGCCAAAAAGGGCCAAAAACAAGCATTTTTCTAGTTTCCAGACAATAACTTGTGTTTAAGTGTATGGATCTCTCTGAAATTGTACTACAAAGGTAATGCTTGGATTGAATTTTGGGGTTATTGCTCCAAAGGGGGTTTCAAAAATTGGGGGGGGAGGGGGGATTTTTTTTTCAAATTTTTTTAGGGGATTCATATTTTTTTCCAAATTTTTCAAATTTCGAATTTTTAAAAAGTTTCAAGAAGAAATCTCCAATTGCACAGTATTGTGCAATAGATTTGTAAGATCTTTAACCACATTTATTTTGTGTCAGAAACCTGTATTATGTCAAAAATTTGATCACAATCCAAATTCAGATAGTATCAAGCTTGAATATTGTGTCCAAATTTGCCCCAAATGTTCAGGGATCGACCTCTGCGGTCATATCAGGCTGCACTCAGCGATGCATTTTATTAAATTTAATATGTGAATTTATATTTTCCAAAATCTATCCTGTTTCAATTTTTGCAATAAGAGCATGGCAAACATTTGTGAATTTACAGTTACTTTAGCAAGAGAAGTCATTAAATCAGTATGACAAAACAATGAGATGCATTCATTTAAGTTAATAGACAATTTATACTCAAATTTTATTACTACTTGTTTCCTTAGAATCATACTCGAATCCATACCTATGATTGCTCTGTACATATTAACACTCAATAAACACCTTAAATCCTTATTCTTTGTAAAAGCTGACGCAAAATTGTTAGCCTTAGAGGATATTTAAAATTGCATACTGCCAAGTTATTATCATGATTATGTATGGTTTGTTCTCAAAAACAGCAAGATTTGATTTCATTTGTATATCTACGATAGTTATTTGGAAAATTAAGTCAAATCGAGCTTAGATTTTTTTTCAGTGATGTAATTAATTTTTTATATCATATTTTACAGGTCCTGCTGGAACTGGTAAAACTGAATCTGTCAAAGCTTTGGGTAACCAGCTTGGTAGATTTGTATTGGTCTTTAACTGTGATGAAACATTTGATTTCCAGGTTAGTAAATAACTTCATTTTAACCTTAAATTACTTTCTGCTTATTTTGAAGTTTTTGGTGAATAATTTAAAGATAAGAAAGAAGTTCTTTCATTTATCCACCAATGTTATCCTTCTGTACTTTATGGTCTGATTGCAAATATATAATTATAACTGAGAATATTAATGGTTGTTCTATTGATATTACAATTCTTAGAACTATTTACTATTCAGGAGAAAATAGCTGTTAGCTGTACTGGAATAAAAATAAAGTGGAGGCATTTTATTTTTATTTAAAAAGGTGAAAAAGAATACAACCTCCTATTACAAAGTCAAGCATAAGATAAAATGTTTATACAAAGTGCAGACAAAGAATTTATCAATAACGCTCATTACACATTGTAGGCTATGGGTCGTATTTTTGTTGGATTGTGTCAAGTTGGAGCATGGGGATGCTTTGATGAGTTTAACAGATTGGAGGAGAGAATGTTGTCAGCTGTATCACAGGAAATTCAAACCATCCAAGAAGGCCTCAAGGAACTTGTAGGAGTTACAGACAAAAAGAAAGGTAAGATATTTTTTGAATGCATGAAGTGAAAACATATGGACTTTTTTGTTGGATGTATAACATCTAGTTGCCAGTATAGAATCTGCATGTTTTAAAAAGGTATTAAGACAATATGTGATGTTTGCACAATCAGAACAATCTGTAATGTTTTATAAACTTTAAAATTGATCAAGTTTATATATATATTTTAGTTATATATTGTTAATTTCAGTAAATATATTTTTATCAGTGAATAGTACTTCTTTAAGAAATAGAAATGTCTTTAAAATAGATGTATATTTATATTGGATAATGGCAGATTTGTTCTTTCTCACTATTGCAGGAGTAGTTGTAGAAATTATTGGTAAAACTGTGAAGTTGAATCCTGACATGGCTATTTTCATCACCATGAACCCAGGATATGCTGGTAGATCTAATCTCCCTGATAACTTGAAGAAATTATTCAGAAGTCTGGCTATGACCAAACCTAATAGACTTTTGATTGCTGAGGTCATGTTGTATTCACAGGGATTTAGAACAGCTGAAAAACTAGCTAGCAAGATTGTACCATTTTTCCAGTAAGTATTTGTACCAATGGAACTCAGATCACTGTTTTATATATATTTGATACATAAAGAATCACAAAGGAAAGGTCCATAACTTCTAATCTAATGAATCAAAGCTCTCAGAAAATTATTTTTATGCCCCACCTACGATAGTAGAGGGGCATTATGTTTTTAGGTCTGTGCGTCCGTCTGTCCCGCTTCAGGTTAAAGTTTTTGGTCAAGATAGTTTTTGATGAAGTTGAAGTCCAATCAACTAGAAACTTAGTACACATGTTCCCTATGATATGATCTTTCTAATTTTAATGCCAAATAAGAGTTTTGTCCCCAATTTCACGGTCCACTGAACATAGAAAATGATAGTGTGAGTGGGGCATCTATGTACTATGGACACATTCTTGTTAAAAATTAATTTTTGCCAGTTTTTAAGCTTGTCTCTTTTCGATTCATGTTGTTAGGATTTTTGTTTCATAAACTATGAAAGATAAATTATAAGACATCAAAATTATGGAAAATGAAAAAAAAAAGAAGAGTTTTGTGCATTTGTTTTTGAGACCCAAGCATTTGAAGAATTACAATTTTTGATGGCAAAAGATGTCTTTAGATTTTTCATATGAATTGTAAGGTGAACAGTATAAAATTATGTGTGACATTACAAGATTTAAAAATTATTTAATTGATTGATTTATTTATTTAGCTTTACACGCATCAGTGCTAAAAGGCTATATCACAGCCAGGTTTTCTTAGAATATTGAGAAATAAAGAGGTTGCTGGGTAAAAAAAATATAAAAAAATTTGTGAGATAAAGCCAGAGGGGTTATGAAATAAAATTGAAAACTTGAGAATATAACATCTTAAACAGCAGAAGCATATCTTTCATATGGATACTAATGCTACTATTTGTGTAATGTATGTTCATGGCTTATTGTATCTTACACAGATTGTGTGATGAGCAGCTATCCCCTCAGTCTCATTATGACTTTGGATTGAGAGCTTTGAAGAGTGTACTTATCAGTGCTGGTAATGTGAAACGTGACAGGATACAAAGAATTAAAGATGGCTTGTTAGAAAGAGGAGAAACTGTTGATGAAGGAAAAATTGCAGAAAATCTACCTGAACAAGAGGTATAGAAATATTATTTTACATGGCAATAAAACTATAAAAAAAAACAAATGACTTGTGTATTCTTCTTTATCTTGTTTTTTTTTGTTGTTGTAAGAAGCAAACTTTTCTTGTGTTAAAATATACAGTATGAAACCTTCATGGTTATTTACTGATTTACATTTTTTGTTTAACTATGTAAATAAATAGCCATTAACCTGGTATGTTTAAATTCACCACTGTTGTGTTTGTAGATTTTGATACAGAGTGTGATGGAGACTCTGGTACCCAAGCTTGTGGCTGAAGATATCCCACTGCTGAACAGTCTGTTACATGATGTGTTCCCAGGAGTAGAATATCAGCCTGGTGGTATGGAAGCCCTCAGAGCTGAGATTAAGAAAGTCTGTAAAGAGATGTATCTCACATATGCTGAAGGTGAAGACTCAGGAGCACAATGGGTTGACAAGGTAACAGAATACAGTTTGCCTCAACCAAATGTTATGAAACTTATACACAATGCTTTTAACAATAAAACACAGATCGAGTTTGAATTTTGGTGGCATCATTTGTACAGTTGTTTATTTATGTCCCATTATAACGTTTTATGCAAGTTGGGGCATCATCTGTGTCCCTGGATACATTCTCCATTTATTTTTTCTTTATAGGAAAAGTTTCCCTGGTTGAAAACTGAACTTTTGCAAACTGGAAGATGATACACTGGTTAGCAGTCATATGTGTCTTGTGATTTTCATTTACTAAACTTGTCTTGAATTGAAATGTTTACTTTTTCTGCAATATCTGAAATTCCTGTTTTTATGTTATAGGTGCTACAACTTTACCAGATTACAAATCTTCACCATGGTTTAATGATGGTAGGACCTAGTGGTAGTGGTAAATCTAAAGCCTGGAGAGTTCTACTGAAGGCTCTAGAGAGACTTGAAGGAATAGATGGTGTAGCTCATGTCATTGATCCAAAAGTAAGATTTTTTTTTGAAATTGTGCTTCAATACTAAAAATGTTTGTTTATATTCCTGTGGGGTATTTTTCATAAAGAATATACATTTTCTTTTGTTTTGATGAATTATTTGAAGTTTTCCATTCTACAAGTTATGAATTCATTTCACTTTATTTTCAGTCCATATCCAAGGCATTGTTGTATGGTAATTTGGATCAAAACACCAGAGAATGGACAGATGGATTGTTCACACACATCCTCAGAAAGTAAGTTATTTCATCCAAAAAGATTAGAAAACAGAAATTGAAACAGTTAAATGAAACCTTTACAACCTAATTAATATCAACTTGACTTGAAGCTCCTGGTTTACAACAGACATGTCAAAGCTTGTGACACAAACATGTTTAAGAATGTTCATCTCCCCTTACTTGAAATGGTAATGAAACAAAAAGACAGGACAACAAACTTTAAAAAAATCCATTGAAAAGCTCTTTGTATGATCAGAACTTTTTACAACTGCATTTAAAAGCAATAACATTCTGATATGTTATGAGTAAATTTTCCAATTTTCTACTAGACATTTGATATCATCATAATCACAGACGATATAAAAAAAGAGATTTACAGAAGAGAATGAATATTTTGACATATTTCAGAATCATAGACAATGTTCGAGGAGAATTACAGAAGAGACAGTGGATTATATTTGATGGTGATGTAGATCCAGAATGGGTAGAAAATCTGAACTCTGTACTGGATGATAGTAAAATGTTGACATTACCTAATGGTGAACGTCTGGCTATTCCACCTAATGTAAGCATATCTCTCTGCAACTAATTCTAATGCTTGTATTGCTGTTTGATTGATATTTTGCTATTCTAAGATTACAAACAAAGAAAGGATTCAGCAAACGGCAAATTGTGACTTTAATATCATACATGTATATGCAGTGAAAAGAAATTTTGACAGAAAAACTCTGTTTTATTCATATTAGTACTTTAAAGCAGGATATGATAATTTCAGAAAACATTAAATTTTATCTACTTGAAAATTGCATAGAGCTACCAGTGATTTCTTTGGAGTTAATAGTATATAGTAGAGTTATGCTTGTATTTTCTGAAAGCTCTGCAAATGAAATTAATGATCCTTGTTGAAATTTTAGGTGAGAATTATGTTTGAAGTACAAGATCTTAAGTATGCTACCTTAGCCACAGTCAGTAGATGTGGTATGGTATGGTTCAGTGAAGATGTCCTGTCGACAGAGATGGTATTTGATAACTACCTACAACTCTTAAGACATGTACCTGTAGAAGAAAGCGAGGAGGAGGCCATTAAACCTGGTGGCAAGAAGGAGGAAGAAGTGCTGTCACCATCGATGCAGGTAAACTTAACTGTTTGAATAATTTACTTTGTTGAATACTACTATATACTTATGTCTGTGATGTTTATGTCTTTTCCTATAATGTGGTGATATCTTAGAAATAATTTAATAACATTAGAATAAGCACATATGAGAACATTATTTTGAAATAGAGAAAAATACAGAAGTTATATAAATACAAATCTCATTTACCTAACTGAAATTGTACCTGTGTAACATCATATACATTTGTTTATAAATTTAGCTTCTTAAAGAATTGTCAAAACTCATTACATGTCAGAAATTAACAGCTGTGCCAGGAGCACAAGATATACCTGTCCTATGCATATTGAAATTGTTGCAAGATTAAAATGGAATATTGTAGAAGTCATTATATCAGAAATCAATTTTAAATATTGCTGCCTTTATTTTTTTTAGACCCAGAATGACTGTGCAGCTATACTACAGCCATACTTTGCATCTGATGGGATTGTTATTAAATGTTTAGAATATGCTGCTGATTTAGATCATGTGATGGACTTTACTAGACTAAGAGCTCTAAGTTCTCTGTTTTCCATGTTGAATCAAAGTGTAAGGAATGTTATAGCATACAACAACTCACATGCTGACTTTGCTATGCAGGTAAGATTACTTTAAAACTGGAAACTTACAGTTAGCATGAATAACTTTAAAATGATTAGAATTAAATTCCTTCACATATTCTTTCAGATTTTATAAAGAATGGCCTAGTAAACAATTTTTTACTCTGAAATCAGTCGGATAATAAATACTATTTCTAAATGATTCTTTATTGTAGTAAAATATTAATTCCCAGGAAGAAAAGGTGAGGGCACTTATTGCTTTTTAAATATACATGAGTTATAAAGAATCAATGTAAGATTCCTGGAAAGAAACAAAGAACTAAATTTCTACCTACAAAGTCTTTTCAAAAATAGACAAAAGTCAAACTTTTATTTTTATAAAGAAGCAATATAAGATTCCTGGAAAGAACCAAAGAAATAAAAAGCTTCCTATGCTGCCTTTATGAATAATAGACAACAGTTAAACAATCCATTTGTATTTTACAGCAAGATCAGTTGGAGAAGTACATAACTAAATATTTGATATACAGTGTATTATGGTCAATGTCAGGAGATGGTAGACTGAAGATCCGACAGGAACTAGGAAATTTTATCAGAGGTGTAACAACTATACCTCTACCTCCTGCTACTAATAATGCTATTATTGATTTTGAGGTATAAAGAAACATATGATATAGTTTATGTAGAAATGTGTTCCTTGGCATGCTTTTCTTGCCTGTTTTACAGCAAGTATAAACGTTTTATATTTGTTGATAATGTACACATATATTTTGTATATATTTCAACTTGTAAATAAAACAATGTCAAATTAAAACACAAAAATAATGGATAATTCTTTTTTAATTGTCTACAACCGTCTGTTTTCAGCCTTTAAAACTGATATAGCCCTTTGCTGTACATGTATGAGGGGTACTAGTAGACATATGAAGAATTTAACTATCATCCTTTTGTTACCTGTACTATAAACTTGATTGGCTGTCAATTACAATTTTATCTTATAAACTAGTTAAATAAAAGTAATTATATTAACTATGATAAAATTGACACTGTTTTTTAAGGTGAATATTTCTGGAGAATGGATACCATGGCAGTCTAAGGTTCCACAGATAGAAGTAGAGACACACAAGGTAGCAGCTGCTGATGTTGTTATACCTACTATAGATACAGTCAGACATGAAGTCCTATTGTATACCTGGCTAGCAGAACATAAACCATTGGTATTGTGTGGACCTCCTGGATCAGGAAAAACCATGACATTGTTTAGTGCTCTTAGATCATTGCCAGACATGGAGGCAAGAACATTTATTTGATCATGTTGTGCTTTATATTCATCATATATTTACATAATTGTCAGTATCAGAATTTAAATTGTGAAAATTATTCTGTTTTTATAAGCAGGATTTATATCTTACTATTTGATAAAATACCACACCATCTGTATTAGACTTACATTGTATAAAGTAATTTTTCACAAAATTAACCAGATTTTGTATTTTGAACTATAATATACCTTATATCGGGTTTTTCACAGTTTGATGACATAATGGGCAGGTTAAATTTTCACTGTGTATAATTTTCGCTGAATGGGAAAATACATGCCAAAAAATCACCGTCTTGAATTGTTAAAGATATAAACGACATAAACTTGATTGACTGACAGAATCGATAACAAATAAATATGAGTACTACAAACTAAATACCATGTAATGTCTGGGTTATGACAACACTCAGTTGGTTGTTACTATTTACCGTAACGTTTTTGGACACTGATTGCTGTGTTGTCAAAATGGGATTCCATGTATGATTAGTCAATATAATTAGTCCCCTATCGACGAAGTCGAAGGGGACTTTAAGTTTGCACTCCGTTCGTCTGTCTGTCTGTCCGTCTGTCTGTCTGTCCATCTGTCAGTCCGGCAAATCAGTTTTCCAGACTCTTTTTTCTTCGTGCTTGAAAATATTGATTTGATATTTGGTTTATTGATTTATCATGACAAGTTAAAGTCAAATTCAATTTTCACGATTTTAGCTTTTCTCTTTGTTCAGTTAAAGCCCTTTCCCTAGAATTAAATTTTTGATGAAATACTTATTAATTAGTAGATTTCTGTTCAAAGGGAAATAACTCATTTTTTAAAAGATTAGATTTTTAAAAGACAAAATGACATTTTGGATTTTTTTCCTTTCTTTGGTAAATTGTTTGAAGAATTTAGTTGTAGGTTTGTTTGTCATTCTTGAAGATATTGATTTAATGACATTTTGGATTTTTTTTCCTTTTCTTTGGTAAATTGTTTGAAGAATTTAGTTGTAGGTTTGTTTGTCATTCTTGAAGATATTGATTTAATGACATTTTGGATTTTTTTTCCTTTTCTTTGGTAAATTGTTTGAAGAATTTAGTGGTAGGTTTGTTTGTCATTCTTGAAGATATTGATTTGATAATTAGTATATAGTTTTATCATGACAAGTTACACATCAAGTTGGAATTTTGTTCCAGTCTGATAATTTTGTGCAGAGTTATGGTCTTTGGACATAGAAAATTCACTTAAATAATCAGTTTTCAAAAGTTTTTTTAACTTGATATTTTATGTAGTTTACACCATGACAAGTTAAAGATCAAGTTAGAATTTCGTTCCATTACAATGAATTTGTAACTGGTAGGGGACTATGCAGGGCTCACGCTACCAGGCGACTAGGGCGAAGAAGTCGCTTTCCGTCCGTCACCGCTTTGCCCAAACCTCAAAAGCGAAACAAGTCGCCTGCTGTTTACGATACTGCTTTCAGTTGCTTTGTCATCGGACATTTTCAATTTTACCAAGTTGATAAAACATCAATTTTTATCGATTATTAAAGAAATTCAGACATAAACGATTCATTTTCTTAAGAAAGAGGTTTAAGCATTGACTTTACAGTGTGTAGCAGGTTATTTAATAAAAGACAACTTTTATCACTGCATGCACTTCGGTACTTGTTACTCAGAGAGCGTACATCAATCTAACTTTCGCAGCAAAATAAGTTTGTTACTTCATTTGAAAGTGATAAAAGTTGCCATTTATTGCATTAAAACGTCATATTTCTTTCCAAATAGCTTGTCAAACATCGTTTATTTTGTAAATTTTATCGTCCGCCATTAATCGCTTACTAACTACGGATCGAACCGGACCAGCTATGACCGAAATCCGTATTTTACAATAATAACTACGGACGATGAAAAGCTGACAGAAGAATATTGATCCCAAAAGGAAAAATTATGCATTCCACACGCGTTAACAGATTTTTGGTTTGATCTAATTGATTAATGTACATAATTCCATATAATTTATATGGATTGTTTCAAAATATTGATTAGGTTGCTTAACCATGTTAACTACTAATATCAATATAGTATGGCCCAGCTTAACTTTGTATATCTTTTGATGAGAAACACTGAATTTCATAACATGATAAACAAGATAGTTTTAATTGAATTGTAATTCATATATTATAATTTCTTTACCTTTTGACATAAAAAAATTTTTTAGTGCTAGATGTCTAGTTGGTAGTTTCTCACAAGAACCTAAACTTAAACAACTTTGAATTTGAACTGTTAATTTAATTGTATACTCAGATATGAATTGAACAATATATAAAAAGAACATTATTAACATATGACCCTTTATACATAGTAAAATCAAAACATTGTAGCGCAGCGCGCGAAGGAGCACTTCTCTTTCATTATCTCACCACTTCTCCCTATCAGTTTCAAAAAGAGAAGTCACTTCTCCCTATGATTCTGAAGTAGTGTGAGCCCTGACTATGTATTGCCATGCAATACTCACAGAATGCTTGTTATTATGAAAACAGATATCTTAATTAATGATGCACATTTTTGTGATCTGCCGAAACATAAAAGACTGATTATAAAGATATTGAAATTTCACCTTTAGGGTGAAATGAATTTGCATATCAATTTTGTGTGAACTCTACAATTAACAGTATAATATACAAAAGGTTTAGACAGCAATAAATCAAGGAATATGCAGGGAAATTTACGTGGAGTTAAATTTTTGCATTTCTTTAGGTGCCGCGAACAAAGCGAAAATTAAACACAAGCGAAAAAAACCTGATATATGGTAATTGTGATAATCTTCTTGATTTCAGGTTGTAGGTTTGAATTTCTCCAGTGCTACATCACCAGAGTTACTGTTGAAGACATTTGACCATTACTGTGAATACAGACGTACACCAAATGGAGTTGTCCTAGCACCGATACAGCTCAACAAATGGCTGGTACTTTTCTGTGATGAAATCAATCTGCCTAACATGGATAAATATGGTAGGTAGCTAAATAATTGTTCTAGGCTAAAGATATATGTGTGTTACATAAAATATGATCAAGTATACATATGAAGCAATGATATATCTCCAAAACAAGCAAAAAGTATTAACATACATATATAACTTAATGTGTACATTGATAGCTGCAAAGCCGTAAAAACCAACAAGACTTATTACTGTGGTTCCTGTACATGTTAGACAAATGCTTTCAAAATTTAAAATGCAAGTTTATATGGTCTTAGTTGTTGTGTTAATAGACTATGACGTTTAGTTTCTGAATTTACACTAATTTTTTTAATGCAATTTAACCTGTTTGAATGTGATTGAAGGACAGCTGATTTTAATTGTATTAAATATTTTCTCAGGTACACAGAGGGTAATATCATTCCTCAGACAGATGTTGGAATATGATGGGTTCTACAGGCCTTCAGATCAAGCTTGGGTTAAGTTTGAAAGAATACAATTTGTTGGTGCCTGTAATCCACCCACTGATCCTGGCAGAAAACCACTCTCACACAGGTAATTCATTTATATTTTATACTCCCAAAGTTATCCCAAGTCATAATGGTAGAAAATTTTAAAATAAAGAAATAATTGGAAGAAAGAGAAAAGCTGAAATTGATTCTACTTCTGTAGTAATATGTCTATTCATAATAATGGAAAGAAATGAAGACTGTAATTATGTTTTCTTCTCCTAGGTTCTTGAGACATGTACCAGTGGTGTATGTGGACTATCCAGGACAGCTGTCACTAACACAGATTTATGGAACATTTAACAGAGCAATGTTACGACTGGTTCCAAGTCTCAAACCATATGCTGATCCTCTAACTAGTGCTATGGTGGAATTTTATCTTATGTCACAGGTAACAAAACTGAAATTTAAAGAACCTATTCTATTTCTTTTTATTGCATGGTCATATTTTTGTCTACATTTTAGAATTTAGGAACGATTGTTTAATTACATTTTTTTTTTTGATTTTGTAAAAAAAATAATAGTTGTAGTTATGAACAAAGGAAAGGGCTTAAAAGTACTTCAGTTAAAATTATGTAATGTAAATAGGATTATACAAATGAATAATATTTTTGCAGGAAAGATTTACACAAGACATGCAGCCCCATTATGTGTACAGTCCTAGGGAAATGACACGTTGGGTGAGAGGAATCTGTGAAGCTCTAAAACCACTAGATAACTTATCTGTAGAGGGACTTGTCAGGATTTGGGCACATGAGGCTCTTAGATTGTTCCAAGACAGGTATCTTGTTCTGCACTAATCTGATTACATATAACCCTTTCTTGCGCCATAAGCTGTCAGTTTTGATTTTAGTATTACAATATGACAAGACTTTTTAAATGTGGGTGGGTGCATTTTTATTTCATATTGACAAAAAAAAAGTTTTCAGTATGTTATGAAAGTTATTTATAACTTTTCATAAACAATGTGTTGATTTATGTAAAATTTAGCATGTGAAACGATCTGAAAATAAATTTATTTTGGATTCTGATTTTCATGGTTTGTGGATATTTACATAGATCAGTAGATAGTTTGTAGTTGGGGCTGTTCCATAAATTACATTCATGGGACCAAGGGAAGGTAGTTTGAAATCTCAACTATGTCTGGGCATCAAGTACAGTGAAAATGTAAGTGAAATTTTAATTTGCCTTTGAAGGTGGTTATACCATTTAGGAAGTGTCTTGCCTGGGTACCATGTATGTTTGAATGGAACAACCGTTATGTGGTTTTAAACAGTACACATTACACATGGCAGTTGATTATGAATTCAATTAAAGAAACTTTTACACTATTAATCAATCTACAAAAAAAGTATAAATACCACGTTTTTGTCTCGCCTGGGTCGGAAGTTACCATCTGCCATATATCCAGTGTCCTTGACCTCATTTTCATGGTTCAGTGACTGCTTGAAAAAAAATAATACTGTTTTTATACGACCGCAAAAAAATTTTTGTGGTCGTATATTGGTATGACGTTGGCGTCGTCGTCGTCGTCCGAAGACGCATTGGTTTTCGCACTCTAACTTTAGTTTAAGTGAATGGATCTCTATGAAATTTTACCATAAGGTTCGATATCACAAATAGAAGGTTGGGATTGATTTTGGGGGTTATGGTACCAACAGTTAAGGAATTAGGGGCCAAAAGGGCCAAAATAAGCATTTTGTAACTTCCAGACATAACTTGTGTGTTAGTGTATGGATCTCTCTGACATTGTACCACAAGGTTCCATATCAGAAAGGGAATGCTGGGATTGATTTTTCGGGGTAATTGCCTCAAAATTTTAGGAATAAGGGGCCAAAAAGGGCAAAAACAAGCATTTTCTAGTTTCATGACAATAACTTGTGTGTAAGTGTATGGATCTTTCTGAAATTGTACTACAAGGTTCCATATCACAAAGGAAAGCTGGAATTGAGTTTGGGGTAATTGCCTGAAACGTTTAGGAATTAGGGGCCAAAAGGGCCAAAAACACATTTTCTAGTTTCCAGACAATAACTTGTGTTCAAGTGTATGGATCTCTCTGAAATTGTACTGCAAGGTACCATACCTCAAAGGAAGGCTGGGATTGAGTTTGGGGTGATGAATCATAAGGGGTTCAAAAATTTTTGGGGGATTTTTTTTTTTTTTTTTAATTTTTTTCTTTAAAATTTTCCATTTTAAGTTGGTTATTTCTGATTTATATTTAAAAGCAAATAATAATGATATGGCAGGAGATACACACCAAACAGGATGTGTAAATTATTATATAATAAGTATTGTGCAATAGCAAGAAATTTTCAATTGCACAGTATTGCGCAATAGCAAGAAATCTTCAATTGCACAGTATTGCGCAATAGCAAGAAATATCCAATAGCACATTATTGCGCAATAGCAAGAAATTGTCAATTGTACAGTATTGCGCAATAGCAAGAAATATTCAATTGCACAGTATTGCGCAATTGCAAGAAATATTCAATTGCACAGTATTGTGCAAAAGAAGATACTTTGTATAAATTGCTTATTTCTTGACCAATTTCAATGGGGTTTTATTCTTGAACTCTTGGGGTTCTTTAATATGCTGAATCTAATCGTGAATTAAGTTTTTGGATTTTGGGCCCGTTTTAAATTGGTCCACATTGAGGTCCAAAGGGTCCAAAATTAAACTTTGTTTGATTTCATCAAAATTGAATTATTGGGGTTCTTTGATATGCGAATCTAACCATGTATTTAGATTCTTAATTTTGGTCCCGTTTTCAAATTGGTCTACATTAAGGTCCAAAGGGTCCAAAATTAAACTTAGTTTGATTTTAACAAAATTGAATTCTTAGGATTCTTTGATATGCTGAATCTAAACATGTATTTAGATTTTGATTATGGGCCCAGTTTTCAAGTTGGTCCAAATCGGGTCCAAAATTAAACTTTGTTTGATTTCAACAAAATTGAATATATGGGGTTCTTTGATATGCTGAATCTAACCATGTATTTAGATTTTTGATTTTGGGCCCCATTATCAACTTTGTCCACATTGAGGTCAAAAGGGTCCAAAATTAAACTTTGTTTGATTTCATCAAAATTGAATTATTGGGGTTCTTTGATATGCCGAATCTAACTGTGTATTTAGATTCTTAATTTTGGTCCCATTTTAAATTGGTCTACATTAAGGTCCAAAGGGTCCAAAATTAAACTTAGTTTGATTTTAACAAAATTGAATTCTTAGGGTTCTTTGATATGCAGAATCTAAACATGTATTTAGATTTTGATTATGGGCCCAGTTTTCAAGTTGGTCCAAATCAAAATTAAACTTTGTTTGATTTCAACAAAATTGAATATATGGGGTTCTTTGATATGCTGAATCTAACCATGTATTTAGATTTTTGATTTTTGGGCCCTGTTATCAATTTTTCCACATTGAGGTCAAAAGGGTCCAAAATTAAACTTTGTTTGATTTCATCAAAATTGAACTCTTGGGGTTCTTTGATATGCTGAATCTAACCATGTATTTAGATTTTGGATATTGGACCATAATAGGTGAATGTCCAATTTAAAATTTTTTAGTTCTTAGACCACATTCATTCTGTGTCAGAAACCTATGCTGTGTCAAATATTTAATCACAATCCAAATTCAGAGCTGTATCAAGCATGAATGTTGTGTCCATACTTGCCCCAACTATTCAGGGTTCGACCTCTGCGGTCGTATCAAGCTGCGCCCTGCGGAGCATTTTATTTTTAAAGTGAAATACTCTCTTATGAGTAATAGGATAACTATATTTGGTATATGGGTTCCTTGCAAGGTCTACATGTCTGTCAGGTAGGGTTCAACTGACCTCCACCTCATTTCATGGATCCGTGATCAAGGTTGAAGTTAAGTGGTCAAGTCCGTATTTCAGATACTATGA
Organism: Mytilus coruscus; assembly: GCA_017311375.1. Classification (NCBI taxonomy): domain Eukaryota; kingdom Metazoa; phylum Mollusca; class Bivalvia; order Mytilida; family Mytilidae; genus Mytilus; species Mytilus coruscus. Next base: position 76,669,515 of record CM029599.1, on the reverse strand, counting down.
GTAGTAGGTCAACTATATTTGGTGTATGGCATGATTATAAGATGTACATGACCGGCTGGCGGGTTTTATCTGACCTTGACCTCAATTTCATGGTTCATTGGACAATGTTTTACTTTTTGTGGTTTGGTCTATTTCTCAGATACTATAAGCAGTAGGGCCACTATATTTGGTGTGAGGAATGATTGTAAGATGTACAAGTCTGACTGGCACATTTCATCTGACCATGACCTCATTTTCGTGGTTCATTGGTCAAAGTTCAGTTTTTTGTAGTTTGGTCTATTTGTCAGATACTATAAGCAATAGGTCAAATATATTTGGTGTATGGAATAATTGTAAGGTGTATATGTCTGTCTGGCAGGTTTCATATGACCTTGACCTCATTTTCATGGATCATTTGTCAATTATAGTTTTTGTGGTTATATCAGTTACTATAAATAATAGGTCTACTATATTTGGTGTATGGAATGATTGTAAGATGTACATGTCTGTTTGGCAGGATTCATATTAACTTGACCTCATTTTCATGGTTCATTGGACAATGTTAAGATTTTGTTGTTTGATCTGTTTCTCAGATACTATAAGCAATAGGACCACTATATTTGGTGAATAGAATGGTTTTTGGGTGTACATGTCTGTCTGGCATGGTTATCTGACCATGATTTATTTTTCATGGATCATTGATAATGTTAAGTTTATGTGATACTTCATATACAGACTTTCAACATAAATTCAATCATAAGTAGAACAAACAAGACATTTCAGCGTGTGCACTCTTGTTTTTTTTATAACAGGCTGATAGATGATGAAGAGAGGAGATGGACAGACGACAATGTAGATAAAGTAGCACTTAAACATTTCCCAAGTATAAACAAAGAGGAGGCTCTCACTAGACCTATACTGTTCAGTAACTGGCTCTGTAAGGACTATGTACCAGTAGACAGAGAAGACCTAAGAGAATATACAAAAGCTAGGCTAAAGGTAAATTTACTGTAAAGGATTAATTTGTGGTACATGTATATTGTTTGACACACCACATGAAAAGTCATTCCTTTCTTTCACTTTAGTCATAGGACACTTCTTAACTGTTTTATATGACAAATAATGATAGATTTCACTTAGGAAATCTGTCAAGTTGGAGAATCCTTATAGTTTACTATTTATTTAACTATCAAGTCATGTATTATTTACATACTTCTGTAATTGATATAGATTTAAAATATGTATAAATTTATACACTACACTCCAACTAATCGGATATTGACTAAACAAATTTATCACCTATTGTACTATTATTTCAAAACACCAAACCCTTTTCTATTATTTTAATGTAAATTTCATTAATTAAATGAATATCAGATAGAAGAATATATTTGCAAATCATATAGGAATATGCAGTAAAATGTTAAAGCTAGGGAGATTCAGATATTTTCAATATTAATATGAACCCAGAAGTCATGCAATAACTATCTTGCAGACATAAAAAAAAATGGGAATATTTCCATAAAAAACTGTTGTCTTTTATATAGATTTACCAAAGTCTACTGTATATGTATATGTATATATCTATGAATTAGGTGTTCTATGAAGAGGAGCTTGATGTTCCACTTGTACTGTTTGATGAAGTATTAGACCATGTTCTGAGAATTGACAGAATATTCCGTCAGCCATCTGGTCACGTCCTGTTAATTGGTGTCAGTGGAGCAGGAAAGACAACTCTGTCCAGATTTGTTGCATGGATGAATGGTCTGTCTACATACCAGATTAAGGTCCATAACAAATATACTGCAGATGACTTTGATGAAGATCTCAGAATTGTTCTGAGGAGATCTGGATGTAAGGTGAGTAACTTGTATAAAAGATACAATCCACTGGACAACTGGAAAGGACTTTAACATCTTTATACTTCAATTACATGTATTTGATTATAATTCTGAAGATAGCAACCTAAACAATAAAAACAGTTAAATTACATTTGACTTCTATGAAGTCAAATAAAAGAGGTTAATATTCTGTGCAGAATACTTGTCCTTGAGTTCAGGCCTTTTCTTGGTTGATAAATTTTACCTAATGTCGAAAAATGCTAACAAATGCAAATTTTCATATTTTGCATTTTACTTGTGAAATCTTTAAACAAAGTTTTAGACAAAAGTGCATTGTCTTTTTTGAGAAAAAATATTCAATGATTTCACAAGGCAGTACTTTAATATTTTTTCATAATTTTCTTATATAGGCTGAAAAGATAGCATTCATAATGGATGAATCCAATGTGATGGACTCTAGTTTCTTAGAAAGAATGAACACTTTGTTAGCCAATGGAGAAGTTCCAGGATTATTTGAAGGAGATGAAAACACAACATTAATGACTCAGTGTAAAGAAGGAGCTCAGAGAGAAGGATTAATGTTAGATTCTAGTGAAGAATTATACAAATGGTTCACTCAGCAGGTAGAAATTTATCTGTTTTGGCCTCCTAAAATATTGATAAGAATACACTAAAAAGGTTTACCAAGAAACAGCACGGGACAATGACATGAAAGAAAAAAAGACGGTGTTGTCAGTATGAAATGGAAATCCAATTAGACATATGTTGAATAATAATTTGGTACAGGCTTTGAAACTTGATAATATTTGAAGGATAAAATGTTTCCATTACTTTCTTAAAACCCAATTTGGCTTAATAAATTTATATTTGTTTTATATATAGGGTATATGGTTTGTCTGTCAAATTTCTTGTACAGCTTTCAAGGTTGAACTTTTTTGTTTTGTAGAACACTTATATAGATATATTGAAGATGTGCATTAGGACAGGATTTTGATTTTCTATAATATTTCACTAAATTACCAGTTGTTGAACTCTTTTGGGGAATTTTCAACAATGTCTGTCAATTTCTAACATTATGCACTGGTAGAATGGATACAACTTCATCATCATATAATTTTTTATCACCCGGGTTAGGGGTGGGCAGTTGAGTGTGATGCAGCTTCAAATTGGTTTTTCAGGGGAATGACTCTTTCTGACATTAAATTTTTATGTTTTAGGTAATGAAGAATCTGCATGTAGTGTTTACAATGAATCCATCAAGAGAAGGATTGAAGGACAGAGCATCTACTTCACCAGCTTTGTTTAACAGGTACTTTATAGTAAAGCCTTTCAAATAATTAGTGCAATGGAACAGTACTGTAGAACCTAATTTGAGCAACTTTTCTTATGAATCAATCCCTGGGCTTTTCAAATTTAAATTTATTTTGCCACTTGTTTACATAGTTGTATACAATCTCCTTTCAAATACACAACAAAAACATTTGTTTACATGTTTTAGGGTATCTTATTCAATAGATGTTGTGAAATGGTGTCAGAATGTTTGCTTATAGCAAGATGTGGGATGTTGATATGTAATGATGATAAACAGAATCCCATATATTTTACAAATGTTCAACAAATTGATCACATGACCTCTTGACAGTCAGAAAATCATTTGAGTTACTTTGACAGTTGTCAGTCAGCAGTTCTTTCAACTGTTAAAGTAAAAAAGTAACACAACTTTAACATGACAGTTCTTAGCACATGAATTTGATCGCCATTGAATAATTATTCACCCTCAAATTCAATGGCTGATAAATGTCATTTATTTCTGTTCTTTATTGAACATGCAAAAACAAACATATGTATGTGAATAATAATGTTATTTCAGATGTGTGTTGAACTGGTTTGGTGACTGGTCAAATGGAGCTCTGTACCAAGTAGGAAAAGAATTCACCAACAAAGTTGATCTAGAAAAACCTAAGGTAGACTGCTATTTAAAACCAAAAAAAATGCATTTAAATGTGTGCAACTAGAAATCTTGTGTTATAATTAAGAAAAGAAATTATGAATTAGAAGTTTTAAAATTTGTGAAATTTCTCTCAAGCTATGCCATACACTTGTGTGTATGTCATTGTGTTCCTTTACAGACATAGGATTATACCAGTGATTATCAATGAATACCACTGAAGTCAATGCTTGATCTTCAAGCAAGATTTACACTTTGAGTTAATCACTGAAGACCTTGCAGCAACTGTAAAGATGAAAAACAGCAACGAAATTGTTTTTCCTTCAATAGTATTAGTTATTTTATAGTATTAAAAGGGATGTTTGTCTCGTGCATATTCACCTCAAAACCTTTCTTTTTCCAAAATATGTGAAGTAAATTATGATATTTGTTCTCATTTTAGTACCGTGCTCCAGACTACCTGAAACCACTGTATGAAGGCATGCCAATGCCCCCCTCACACAGAGATGTAGTGATCAATGCATTTGTGTTTGTACATCTATCTCTACACCAAGCTAACACTAGAGTATCCAAGAGAGGAGGACGTACAATGGCTATCACACCTAGACATTATCTCGACTTTATCCATCATTTTGTAAGTCAATCATCTAAATTTACTAAATTTGAGCAAAGTGATCTTATTTTTCGGCTTAATAATATTTGAGTTATACTGTGTAATTTTTTTACTTTAGTTATCATAAAAATACAATGCAAGAAATTTTATTCAGTTTCAGATTTCATAATTTGAAGCAATTCTAATAAACAATAGACATTAATGAGTAATTCATTATCAACTAGAAAGTTATTATTTAAAAACATTGAGTAAGTAGACTGTTAATAACTGGTTTTATTTCTTAGGTAAAACTTTATAATGAAAAGAGATCAGATTTGGAAGAACAACAACTTCACTTGAATATAGGTCTACAGAAGATCCGTGAGACTGTAGATCAAGTAGAGGACTTACAGAAATCTTTGTCTATTAAACGTATAGAACTGGAGGAGAAGAACAATGCTGCTAATGCTAAACTCAAACAAATGGTTAGTTAAACTTGAATAAATAACTAAAAGCAAAAAGTTGGTAAGCTAAAACTTACAAATGGTAAGCTTTGCTTGAACAAATGATAAAACAAAAAGAAAGAACATTGAAGAAAATATGTGCTATGACATTGCATGTTTTATATTTCACTATTTTAAAAGCATTAATAGGTTTGGGTATTATAGGATGTGTGCATGGAAAAATCTGAAACACAGTATTTTTTGTTTTTATTCATTCATTATATTAGATGAAGATTAAAAAGCATATTAGCACAAGTTACGTTATCTAAATGCTTGAGGTATTACATACAATAATACAAACATAATTATAAGAATTTGAATTTAATATTAAAGTTTTCATTTCATAAAAACTTGACAGGTGAAAGATCAACAAGAAGCAGAACGTAAGAAAGTGACCTCTCAGGAAATTCAGGTGGCCCTGATTGAACAAACTAAAGTCATCAATGAGAAACAAGCTGATGTTATGGAAGATCTATCCAAAGTAGAACCTGCTGTTATTGAGGCTCAGCAAGGTAAGTAGAAATACTCAACAAAATCTCTTCTCATCAATAATGTTTTGAAGCAAACTACTTATGCATAAAGAGAAATTCAGAGATATAAAAAAAAACATTTAAGGAAGTCACAATTGTGAGTAAAGAAAGTACCTTTAAACAAATTATAATACAAAAAAACTGAACTAATAGAAAGCTGGCAAGGATGGAAGTTAGTCAAACTGTCATCTAATATCTCATATATTGTCTTGTGAAGCACTATGATAATTTTAAAGGTTTTTACAAATCATTTATCATTTTCTCATAATATAGATTTTATCACAAAACTGCCTCGTCACTGTCAAATATTCTACAACTAAATATGAATGATGTCCCCAACATTCTGGTTTGCATGGAAGTATAATTATTATGATTTAAATTATTTCCTATTCTGATACAGTCAAGATCTAATTATCATAGATGTAGATGCATATAGAGAAAAGAAAATATAGATATCCTGGTGTTTTTGTGTTATTGGGTTGCTGTCTCATAAAATTATGTTTACCCCACATCTATTTTTATTTATGTTCAAAATTATACTAAATTCTGTAGTTACAGTGAAGATTCACTTCAATTGTTCATTGTGGCTAAATGTTAAAATGGTATGCATGTACAAAATATATGTGCCCAGAGATGCAGATAATTTTGTTTCCTGTCAGACATTGGGTCCTGCATGTAAGACAGTTTTGCCAGTCCTATCAACTGTTTGCCAGACCTACTTTTAAAAAAAAAAGATAAATAGTTCCCAGTTGGATTAAGATATGCCTTAAAACCTTGACTAGAATGACCATGGGGTGGTTTAATGACTGAGACCACATTCAATTTAAATTATCCTGCAACATCAAATAGATAAATGAGAACGTTGTACTACACTTGCCAATAAGACAACTATCCATTAACTGTATTCAGGCTTGTAAAGTCTACGGTTTTATTCTCCAAAGTTGAACCTGCCAGGCAGGGGTGCGGACTATAGAGTACTATAAGCAAGAAATAAGAGAAAAATTTAATTTCCTAGGTTTGTTTACGTTCCGCCATGTTCGTTATTGAAATTGTAGAGGGCGCTCTTATCATTTTCAAAACTAATAATTTTACCTAATCCATATTTATATGTAATTTTTATTCAATATCAATTATAAACTGATAACTTTCAAGATTAAATGCTTCACTACAAATTTCTCGTTTCTTTTCACTGCATTGCTTAAAATAAACTGGAATCTGCTTGAATTTAACAGAACGAAAAAAGTGTAGAAGTCAACCGGGAGCCAGCTTATGCATAACGATGTATAAACTAGAAAACGTAATCGGTTATTCGTTCCATTTTGGTGTTTCATACTGACGCATGTATTTTGTTAAAGCTTAAGATCCTTCAAACATTAATGTGATAGATATGTTAAACATTATTTTACTCAAGGATGGAACTGTTTTACTTTCAAAGTCATATTCTAGTGATATCTATTTTCATTTACACGTGCTATTCGAACTTCTGGTTTAAACATACACAAGTTTCTAAATTGTTTTTTTTTTTTTGAGATTTTGACTTATTTTAACTTGTGAAGTGTTCTAGAATCATTTACAAGCATTTTCAACTTCTACTTTATGATGGAAAACAGGTTTTTCCATGAAAATACCACAAACGATCACACACAATTTGAAATTACCGAAGTTTCATTAGACGTTTTCTAACAGTTACAAAAAGTTTTTTTAACTGAAATTTCGTGGCGAGAAGGGGTGTGTGGACAATGTACCAGTGCGAACTATTCAAGACCGATTATTGTAAGAACAATTAGATCCAAAAAAAAGACAGTGGCAAGCTCCATTTACGTCAAAATGAATGTGTGTTCACACTTGGTAACTAAAATGAAAATAAAAAACTCCTTGAAAACTAAAATAATACTTGTTTTTGTTTAATTTTATTTACATAAATCTGGTCATTATTTGTCCCTTATTAGAACTTTTGGTTTTCAACTACATAATTGATTTGGCATTCCATTGTTCCAACTATTTTGATTCAAGCACCACTGATTAGTCATATGGAGACTAAACCCGTGTTTGTCGTATTAACAATGTTCTCGTTAAGGCACATATACTCGCCCTTGACACATGCTTTTCTGCCTGGATGCGACATTGCATGAACCCGTGCGTCTGAGGGACTCGTCCTGATAACACTAGCTGAGTATTGCTATCATCAGAATTATCCCTCAGCTATCAAAAAGAAGCTGAAAACATGCTTCTATTCAATATTTTACTATATACTTTTGTTTTCATTCATTGCTGTGTAATGATAAATCCCAAGAAATATGAAAATAATTATGATCACATGACTTACGCTTATTGGGTAAACGCAGAGAAGATCGAAATCTGTTTACATCATCACGTTTACCTATTGCCGGCAATAAATGTGTCATTAGAACTTTTGGTTTTCCATGCTTTTCAACTTTATTATTGATTTGGAAGCCAAGGTAACCAGGATCAACAGAAATTTCAATTTTGACAGCCCCAAACAGTAAAAATATTTACCGGTCATTGGGACTGATTCAATGATTTTTCCGGACCTTCTAAAATTCTGCCCCCTAGGTCCGACAGGGCCAACGATTAGCTGCATCTCTGTGTGGCAGAACTTTTGGACTAATTCACATATTTGATACTTAATTTTACTCTGTTTAAACAGGTGATTTTGGAGCAATTTAACAACACATGTTAGATTTTCCTTTTTGAAAAAGTAAAGGGAGCACTTTTTATTTCCTAAGTTATTGCAAATTTGGGATTTGTTTTAAATGGCTGCAGTTAGGTATTATGCATTGTGGCACACAATATGTATGTTTGAATATTTAGTAGCCCTTATGAAATGTGCAAAGTACTAGAGAAATTCAAATAAAAGTTTTTAAGCTAGACAAATCAAATTAGATTCATTTAATTATAGGTCTATCTTATTGACTATGTTAATTTTTGAAATCACAATTAGAATAAAACAGTGTAACAATAAATGTGTGTTTATTCTGAGTGCTCTCATAGTTATGAATGAAAAACATTTTGCAGACAAAATTTTCAAATCCGCATAATTCTGTCAGAATTGCTTACAGTATTTTCTATCTGCTTGATACAACTCTGATATGGCTTTTATCAATATATATCCTGATTTATTATGAAAAATATTATTTAGGTTTCAAATATTTGAAAGACAAAATATGTAAATACTGCAGAATGTAAAATTATAGGTTAAATTTTACAGAAAAGTAACTACATATCTGATAATCTAATATATGTAGATGGAAAAAATTTAAGGAAAAATTAGTAGGATATAAGTACATGTACATTTTTGGGTACATATTCCCAGGATTTTGCATGAGTATTTATGATTTTAATATTAGTTTGATTTTAAATGCATTCTTTCAATAAACTGGTGTATGTTTTATTTATTTTTGTGGTGATTGTTATTTCACTTTAGCTTTGCATGCTATCTATCCTTTATGTTGCACATTATTTGTCCTCAGCTGTGAAAGGCATAAAGCGCCAGCACCTTGTGGAAGTCAGAGCACTACCGAACCCTCCTGCTCTTGTCAAGCTTGCTATAGAGTCAATCTGCCTCATGTTAGGAGAACAAGATCTCGACTGGAAGTCACTTAGAAGTATTTTAATGAAGGAAAATTTTATATCACTTATCATCAATTACAAGACAGAAGACATATCGTAAGTTGTGTGTGTCTACACACAGCGAGGTGTGTTATTGCATGTGAATGTTGTTGTGGGAAATTATACTGTTATTAACTTGTATACTGTTAGATTGAGTACTATTTCCATGAGAAGTTTGACAGTAACATAACTGATATAGTGCTGTTGGATACTAATATTTCAACTTTAATAGATATGATATACAACTTAAAAGATCAGTGGAATATATTTTGCTGGAAAGTGACGTAACTGGGGACGCAACTTTAAAAACTATATGATATGATTTTACTATAATTTGCCAATTGTAGATTGAACTGCAAAGTTTTGAACTCAAGTATCTGACATAGAGATTTTTTTTTTTAACTTACATGTCAAACAAAATTACTCAAGTTTGTAAGGTTTATTGTTATGTTAAAAGAATGATGATTCAATGATACAACTATAATTTGAGGAGATATGTTTATTTAGCACTTCAGGAAAAAATTAGACAAAAAAAGGGAATACTGTTCTAATTTTCTTGCAACATTACAAAATTGGTAATAGAGAAGATACCATTAGGAGCCTAATTCTAAAGTTTTAGTTTTAAGAATTTACTCTAAACAGGTTGTACAGACACACAAGCTATCCTAAATTAATGATTTAAATGAACCACATAGCCTATTGAATTAGCATTTCAATTATGCTCTCACAGTACATTTTGATAAATTATTGAGTGAAATTCTTTAATCTGTCTTTATTTGACACATACTGTTTTCATGTGACATTTAATCAGTTTGTCTACAAACCCTCATGGAATAGGTACTCACAAAATAACAGTGTTAAACAGTTTGGAATGAAGAATACACAAATGACTAATATCCTAACAGTATAAATTACCACTAATGCAACATTCTAATGCAATAGATAACTCAAAACTGTGTATGAATCTTTATAATGATAATTGCTTTCAAATTTGTAGCTGTGAAGGGAATCAAGAAGAAGGACTTAGTAGAAGTGAAATCCATGAACAATCCGCCACTTTTAGTAAAATTGACATTAGAATCTATCTGTCTCCTGTTAGGAGAACACACTACTGATTGGAAGGCTCTCCGTGCCATCATTGTTAAAGACAACTTTATAACAAATATTGTTAACATGAACACTAATGATATCAGGTTAGTTGTCAAAAGATTGGTTTCCTTTGAAGGATAGACTTTTAAACAGAAAGATTTAGTTCCAATATTTTAAGTTCAAAATAATATATATATTGATTAAGAAATGATTCTTTCATATTATGCTCTATGATCATTTTAACATTGGTAGGCATTAGATTGTCTATGTCTTTATACCAAGCATTGAAGAATGTAATGCCTATCCAGGTTAAAAAGGGCATAGAGAATGACATTTAAGAATTATTTTGATACTTATTGGAAAATTCAGAACTTTGGTACTTCAAAGTGGACCTAGAAGACACTAGAAAGGCAGCCGTTTTGATTTGACAAAGCAAAAATGTTCTGGAAAACCAACTGCTTCATGATTTAGAAGTGTACAAATACATGAAGACTTACTTTTAGAATGATTTTATTTGATTCCTAGCGGACAAGGCCAACAGAAATGTCCATTTTGATCACCAGGGTTTTCAAAATACAACTGATGTTGCAATTTTAATAGTGACGTCACCCATGTGCACCCTATTTTTTATTGAAATTGAATTGTTTACAAAGCAAAAGAAGAGTGTCCAATTAGAATAATTAACCAGCCTTAATCAAATACTGTAAATTCAAAAATTATTATGTGCATTTATTATTGCGATTTTTGTAGAACAAACAAAAATGCGAGTTTTATTATTGCGATTTTAGGAAATGCTACATAAAGATACATGTATCAGATATCAGAATGTGAGTTCTTATTATTGCCATAATCAATGAGTCACATTATTTCTGAATTTACAGTACATTATTATTTCAAATTACAAGTTGCGTTAAGTTAATATACAATCCCCCCCGTGGTTAAGCCCAATATCCATCTATTCTTATACTTCAGATATATATATTGTTATTCCTCATAAATCGTTGCACTGGTCGGTGTAATGTGCCCCATTCCTCCAAAGGGTCATTTCCTTCTTTTGTTAGGCCTCCGCCGTAGCGGAGGGGCATTAAGTTTTACCATTGTCCGTCTGTACGTCAGTCCGTCCGTCCGTATGTCCCAAAGTTGGTTTCCGTTCTCTAACTTTAGTTTACCTCAACCAAATATTATGAAACTTATACACAATGCTTATTACCACTAAATACAGATCAAGTTTGAATTTTGGTGGCGTCACTTGTACAGAGTTATGCCCCTTTACAAATGGAAAAATTGCTAAATTTTTTGTTTCCGTTCTCTAACTTAAGTTTGCCTGAACCAAATGTTATGAAACTTATACACAATGCTTATTACCACAATATACAGATCAAGTTTGAATTTTGGTGCCATCACTTTTACTGCTCTAGAGTGATGCCCTTTACAAATGGAAAAATTGCTAAATTGTTCATTTTTTTCTTCTAAAAATATCAATCCAGTAATTTTTAAAATTGGAGTTATCTTTCTTTGTCCAGAATGGTAGTTGAATCAACTACAACCAATGCTTTATACAATGCAATATTCAATTTTACTTCCTACTGATGAATTAAAGCAATCTTTATCATTCAGTGCTTACAAGCACTTTGATTACCGTTCTAGGGTTATGCCCTTTACAAATGAAAAAATTGCTGAATTTTTTGTTTCTGTTCTCTCACTTGAGTTTGTCTCAACTAAATGTAATGAAATGCATATATAATGTTTTTTACCACAAAACTCAGTTTAAGTTCAATTTTTGGAAGCGTCACTTTTACAGTTCTTGAGTTATGTCCCTTTATAGCATTATATGCTAGCGGGGGCATCATCTGTGTCCCTATGGACACATTCCCCATTTATTATAAAATAAGAAGATGTATGATTGCCAATGAAACAACTATTCTCTGATCCAAACAATGTAGATGTTAACAACTATTGGTCACCGTATGGCTGTCAATGATAAACAAAACTCATACTGCATAGCAAGCTATAAAAGGCCCTGACATAACAAATTGAAAACAACTATGCTGACTATGACATATGTAGCTTTGATTAATTACTTCAAATCCAATTTAGATCGCCTTAAGGATGTTGGTTTTTTAAGTTTTCATCTGTTTTCTTTTGTATTTTGTGAATGTTCAGGGTTTTTCCTTGGCAAGGAATTACAAAAAATTGCCCATAAGATCCCCTTATTCCTAAGTACTTTTTAAAACTAATATCATCAACAATTCACATTCAGTACTGTGGATTAATTGTTATCCTTATAATAACAATTATGTGGATTTCATGGGTTACAGCAAACTACAAAATTATAATTCAAAAAAGAATAATCACAGTGGCAGTCCAAATTTCTCATCTTCATCCCAGTCAACCCACTTTGCAAAGCATACCAATTACAATTTTTATTTATTTGTTCATCTCAAGAATATGTATGAAATATTTGCCATTAAAAATTAAGCAGACAACAATGAATTGAATTATCTGCAAAGTTGTAGAGATGAATGACCCCTAAACCATTTTATTTTTCTTTCTTCAAATTTCATGACAAATATCAGAATTCTTTTTATTGCGATACTCACCCAGTCGCATTATTCGCATTAATAAAAACCTCGCAATAATTTCTGAATTTACAGTATATTGTGAGACTTTTTGTGTCAGTAAACTACAGTATATATATTTATTTTAGTGATGAAATAAGGAACAAGATGAAGAAGAACTACTTGTCCAACCCAGATTATTGTTATGAGAAAGTAAACAGAGCTAGTTTGGCTTGTGGTCCTATGTGTAAATGGGCTATTGCTCAGGTAATTATTATTATACATTACTTAATTGATTTTTAAAAGTATTTACATCATGAAATTCAGTTTAAAATGAGGCAAAAAAATACTTATAACAGGAAGGGAGGAACAATTTTAAATATAAGAACTTGCTTGAAATTTAACAAATATTGAAACTCATAATCTTATATTTATTTAGTATTTATGCAAACCATTTCTTTGACTTTTTAGATACAATATGCTGACATGTTAAAGAGAGTAGAACCTCTTAGAAATGAATTACAAGAATTAGAAGATCACTCAAATGAAAATAAGATGAAGGCTGCTGAAGTGAACAAACTTATTAATGAGTTAGAGAAGAGTATTGGCAAATACAAAGAGGAATATGCTATACTGATTAGTCAGGCCCAGGCAATCAAACAGGACCTTGCAGCTGTTGAATCAAAGGTTAGTACTGATATGTCAGTCTCAAACCATCAAACTGGATCTTGATGCTGTCAAATCAACAATTATGACGTCTTTACACTAAATCTATTGGATGTTGGATAAGTACGGATTGATAATTTAGTCTTAGATGCATGATTTTTTTATTAGTTGTTAGTGGCTTTGAACTAGCTGTCAGATAACTGCGAGTACTCTCAGATCTGTTCCTAATGTCTTTTTGTTGTTGGAATGTACAAGTACCCTGCCACGCCCACTTGTATTTTTGTCCATCTGATGAGTTAAGCCTTTTTCAACTGATTTTTATAGTTCGTTCTTATGTTGTACTGTTATATCACTGTCCCAGGTTAGGGGGAGGGTTGGGATCCCGCTAACATGTTTAACCCGCCACATTATGTATGTATGTGCCTGTCCCAAGTCAGGAGCCTGTAATTCAGTGGTTGTCGTTTGTTTATGTGTTACATATTTGTTTTTCGTTCATTTTTGTACATAAATAAGGCCGTTAGTTTTCTCGTTTGAATTGTTTTACATTGTCATTTCGGGGCCTTTTATAGCTGACTATGCGGTATGGGCTTTGCTCATTGTTGAAGGCTGTACGGTGACCTATAGTTGTTAATTTCAATGTCATTTTGGTCTCTTGTGGACAGTTGTCTCATTGGCAATCATACCACATCTTCTTTTTTATAATTAGCATTGATCTGTTAGGTCCAGACCATAAAATAGGATCGAGCTGCTTTAATTTCAAAGGTTTTGATTTTTCAGGTCAAAAATATTGAATATGTTTAGTGATTATTTACTTAACAGCAAATTTATAGTACCGTGGTATTTTTATGTCCCCGCCATAGCGGTGGGGGCATTAAGGTTTACCCTTGTCCGTCTGTACGTACATCCGGAAATTGGTTTCCGTTCTCTAACTCTAGTTTGCCTCAACCAAATGTTATGATACTTATACACAATGGTTTTCAACACAAAACTCATATCAAGTTCGAATTTGGGTGGCGTCACTTTTACAGTTCTGGAGTTATCCCCCTTTATAACGTTATATGCATGAGGGATCATCATCTGTGACCCATAGGACACATTCTCCATTTATTTTTCTTGGATTAATCATTACTATCAATTTTCTTGAATTTTTGTTAATACCAGTACTTTTGGATTGAGGAAAATTTTTATTTTTGTGGATATTAAATTTGGTCTTTTGATTTTGCTATAGTCTTTACACAAGCCTTTAAAAAACTTGTTCTCTGCTGGACATTTAAACTTGTGGTTCACCTATACCCACTCAATCTACGAAAATTGACATCCTTTATGATAACCAAAAATATCATATATATTTGTAGGTTGGTAGAAGTGTAGCTTTGTTGAAGAGTTTGGATGGAGAGAAACAGAGATGGGAATCTGGCAGTGAGACATTCAAGAGTCAAATGTCAACTATTATTGGTGATGTCTTGCTATCATCAGCTTTCATGGCATATGCAGGTAATTTTAAATGAAGAACAAATATATGAAAATTAGCATAGAAAGTTTGAACAAAAATGTGAGTTTTACAGTTTCCTACTACCATTCTGGCGTTATGGGAACAGTCTGTGCTTAAAAATTACTTGATGCAGTTATACACAAGTTAATCTAATTTATCAGGTCCAAATTTTTCAACTGCCATATCCAGAATGATCTTTTGAGATGTTCAAGATGAAGCCTATATTTTTCCTTGAACAATTGGTGAGAGATACATCATGTAATGATATTAATTTTCAGGATACTTTGACCAACAGATGAGGAGGAACTTGTTCACAGCTTGGTCAGCACATCTACAACAGGCACATGTTCAGTTCAGAAATGACTTGGCAAGAACTGAGGTATGAAGGCAAACTGTAAATTTGTTATTTTTAAAAGGGAATAAAGGAGAGGGTGTAATAATTCCTTCATTTGGTCTTAGAAATTGCAAAATTCTTCAATCCTTTCAAAATTATAATTTTACTGATAAATAAATTAGAGGATAAAGTTCTATTCTTGTTTAGTGGAAGTCAGTGTTAATCATAAACATATCTAAATCTTCTATTGCAGTCATGAAGGCTTACTTGAGAAGTACTCTTAAAATTTATAGGCCTAAGATTTACTAGAGAAACATACAAACAATAAAATACATAATGAATTTTAAAAATGACATGATATAGGATTCCCATTGGTGACTGGAAAAAGCCTGGAATTTTATTTCAGTCATTACAGGCCCGTAAATGTCTAAAATTTGCACAAATGCCAAAAATCTTGGAAATTATTTTTTTGAATGCAAACTTTTGGTAGGATCTATTAAAATTCAAGTTTTTTCCCTTTAGCAATTGCATATTAAATTCAGAATCTAAAACGTTTTTAAGAGGTAGGATTTTTTTTTACCTCTGATTCACTTATTATTTCTTCATCTATATTTTCTAATACTATCCTTCAAATTTTATGAATGTTCTGGAGAAATCCTTGAACCCTGGAATATTCTGTTGAAAAAAGAGTAAGAACTCTGAATTGATAACATATAATTTCAGTATCTATCTAATGCGGATGACAGACTGAGATGGCAAGCTAATACACTTCCTGCAGATGATCTGTGTACAGAGAATGCCATCATGCTGAAGAGATATAACAGATACCCACTGATCATTGATCCCTCTGGTCAGGCTACAGAATTTATCATGAATGAATACAGAGATAAGAAAATCACAAAGACTAGCTTCTTAGATGATGCTTTCAGGAAGAATTTGGAAAGTGCACTAAGATTTGGAAATCCTTTGCTTGTTCAGGTATGATGAATTAATAGTTGCAGAAATCTAATTTCAAGATACAATTTTTTCAGCTTACTTTTATCTTACAAAAAAGCCAATTAGATTTAGTTTTTTTTTTGTCTTATTTGGATTAAATCTAGTGGTAACATGCAAAAAAACACACACCATTTTTTAAGTTATTAATTTTTGTTAGACATCGTCAAATGTAGACAAAAGAAAGAAGAAAAAAACAAGAAAGAGATCTGTGTTTTTATTCTTTTTCTTGAAACCTATATTTTCTCTTTTTCAAACATGTTATATCTCTCATATTATATCCAAAGAGATGATAAGCTTTTTTTTTAAATATTTCTTCATGATTTTAATTTTAGGATGTAGAAAGTTATGATCCTATCCTGAACCCAGTGTTGAACAGAGAGTTGAGGAGAACGGGCGGACGTGTCTTGATTACTCTTGGTGATCAGGATATTGATCTGTCTCCAACATTTACAATCTTCTTGTCCACAAGAGATCCATTGGTTAGTTTGAATCTGTATAATTGATTTTCAAAGTTTATAAAGATGATTCTTGGTTCATTATTAATGTTATGGCAAGAAACATAAACACTAAAATTATTTATATGAATGTAGAAAGACTGGATCATATGGTCTAATTTATATTGAGTATGTAAGAAATGTATCTGTTTGTTAATTGAAGCTTTTTTGATTAAACAAAATATTTGAATATTTCTTGATAAACTTGACTTATTATTCATATATATTCTCCACACAGGTTGAGTTCCCTCCAGACATATGTTCCAGAGTGACATTTGTAAACTTTACAGTAACAAGGAGTAGTTTACAAGACCAGTGTTTGAACCAGGTATGCAAATTTGGTGCCACAGAAATGTCTGTAAAGAAGAAGGGTAATGAGAACCCTTTTTTTTTGGTCCCATACTTTACCAAAAACACACACGAATAATTTGAATTATCCTGCAATACTAACTTATGTACAAATATTTTGTATACAAATAAATATTTGCTTTATTTGTACTTGTACAAATGAGTCTCCTGTTATCCTGCTTCTATGGTGAGCGATTGATAATATTAAAATTACTGTTTACATCACAGTATATTTTGGGGTCCTCTTCACTGCATGCATTTAAGCCATGTCAATTTCTATAAAAGTCAAACACAACAATTGAGAATAAGAAACTAAATTTAAAGCTTAAAGGTTAAATTGCAGGATTAAAACACTATAGATATAAATAAGAAGATGTGGTATAATTGTCAATGAGACACTCTCTACCAGAGACCATACGATGCAGATGTTAACAACTATAAGTCACCGTCATGTATTCAACAATGAGCAAAATCCATAACACATAGTAAGCTATAAAATGAATGGGTGAAAATCAAATTTCTAGGTGCATTAGTTGGATTCTTATTATTCCTTTGATGGAAACTTATCTATAAAGATATACCCATTCTTTATGTCAAACAGAATAAACATGTAAATATTTTGATTTATAGGTAAATATAATGAAACAGGAATTAGAGCTTCAAATAAGATGATGGATATATTTACTACGATAGAAATTTTTATTTTGCAGGTACTGAAATCAGAAAGACCTGATGTTGATGCTAAGAGATCTGATTTGTTGAAATTGCAAGGTTAGTTTTGAGTTTTAAATATCCATAGATATTGTACAAAGTCAAGGTGTAAAAAGATTGATCAGTGTAAAATCTATCAAAAGGACCGTAAATAGGACAGAGTTGTGATATTTTCAAAAATTTAGTTGTTTTTTTATACGACCGCAAAAAATTTTTGCAGTCGTATATTGGTATGACGTTGGCGTCGTCTTCGTCCGAAGACACATTGGTTTTCGCACTCTAACTTTAGTTTAAGTGAATGGATCTCTAAGAAATCTTACCATAAGGTTCAATACCACAAAGGAAGGTTGGGATTGATTTTGGGGTTATGGTACCAACAGTTAAGGAATTAGGGGCCAAAATAAGCATTTTGTAACTTCCAGACAATAACTTGTGTGTAAGTGTATGGATCTATCTGACATTATACCACAAGGTTCCATATCACAAAGGAATGCTGGGATTGATTTTGGGGTAATTGCCTCAAAATTTTAGGAATTCGGGGCCAAAAAGGGCAAAAATAAGCATTTTTCTAGTTTCAGGACAATAACTTGTGTGTAAGTGTATGGATCTTTCTGAAATTGTACTACAAGGTTCCATATCACAAAGGAAAGCTGGAATTGAGTTTGGGGGTAATTGCCCTAAGCGTTTAGGAATTAGGGGCCAAAATAAGCATTTTCTAGTTTCCAGACAATAACTTGTGTTCAAGTGTATGGATCTCTCTGAAATTGTACTGCAAGGTACCATACCTCAAAGGAAGACTGGGATTGAGTTTGGGGTGATGAATCATAAGGGGTTCAAAACATTTGGGGGATTTTTTTTTTTTTTTTTCATTTTTTTCCTTTTTTTCCTTTTTTTTTTCCTTTAA
This sequence comes from Mytilus coruscus, assembly GCA_017311375.1. NCBI lineage: Eukaryota > Metazoa > Mollusca > Bivalvia > Mytilida > Mytilidae > Mytilus > Mytilus coruscus. The sequence goes on along the minus strand of CM029599.1, from coordinate 76,650,900 downwards.
AATTTTCCATTTTAAGTTGGTTATTTCTGATTTATATTTAAAAGCAAATAATAATGATATGGCAGGAGATACACACCAAACAGGATGTGTAAATTATTATTATATAAGTATTGCGCAATAGCAAGAAATCTTCAATTGCACAGTATTGCGCAATAGCAAGAAATCTTCAATTGCACAGTATTGCGCAATAGCAAGAAACATCAATAGCACAATATTGCACAATAGCAAGAAATTGTCAATTGTACAATATTGCGCAATAGCAAGAAATATTCAATTAATAAAATTGAGAATGGAAATGGGGAATGTGTCAATTGCACAGTATTGCGCAATTGCAAGAAATATTCAATTGCACAGTATTGTGCAAAAGAAGATACTTTGTATAAATTGCTTATTTCTTGACCAATTTCAATGGGGTTTTATTCTTGAATTCTTGGGGTTCTTTAATATGCTGAATCTAACCGTGTATTAAGTTTTTGGATTTTGGGCCCGTTTTAAATTGGTCCACATTGAGGTCCAAAGGGTTCAAAATTAAACTTTTGATTTCATCAAAATTGAATTATTGGGGTTCTTTGATATGCCGAATCTAACCGTGTGTTTAGATTCTTAATTTTTGGTCCCGTTTTCAAATTGGTCTACATTAAGGTCCAAAGGGTCCAAAATTAAACTTCGTTGATTTTAACAAAATTGAATTCTTGGGTTCTTTGATATGCTGAATCTAAACATGTATTTAGATTTTTGATTATGGGCCCAGTTTTCAAGTTGGTCCAAATCGGGGTCCAAATTAAACTTTGTTTGATTTCAACAAAAATTGAATATATGGGGTTCTTTGATATGCTGAATCTAACCATGTATTTAGATTCTTAATTTTTGGTCCCGTTTTCAAATTGGTCTACATTAAGGTCCAAAGGGTCCAAAATTAAAGTTAGTTTGATTTTAACAGAAATTGAATTCTTAGGGTTCTTTGATATGCTGAATCTAAACATGTATTTAGATTTTTGATTATGGGCCCAGTTTTCAAGTTGGTCCAAATCGGGGTCCAAAATTAAACTTTGTTTGATTTCAACAAAAATTGAATATATGGGGTTCTTTGATATGCTGAATCTAACCATGTATTTAGATTTTTGATATTTGGGCCCGTTATCAACTTTGTCCACATTGAGGTCAAAAGGGTCCAAAATTAAACTTTGTTTGATTTCATCAAAATTGAACTCTTGGGGTTCTTTGATATGCTGAATCTAACCATGTATTTAGATTTATTCTATGACTCCAGGGACTTAGGTATATAGCAGACGGGCGAAATCCATGACTTAACAGTAGCAACTATGACATTGACGATCTGACGGATGCAAGTAATGACTTTATTCATTGTTAAATCTGTATTCTATTTTCTGTGGTTTATCGATAATGATTCATGTACCTTGTTTAGCTAGTTGATTCTTGTTTAGGTGTTCCTCATGATTAAGTAAACTGTGACTTTGTTAGAACTCCTCTTTTAAAAGGTGTTCTTGGTGATTCTTTATACCCTGTATTTGTAGCTCTCTTGTTTATGTTCTCTGGTATTCTTTTATACCCTGTATTTGTAGCTCTCTTGTTTAAGTGTTCTCTGGTATTCTTTTCTACCCTGTTTTTGTAACTTATTTCTTAACATACTCCTGCAGTGTTGACAATCTTGACAATAAACGTGACCTTCAGACTTGGACATTCCTATAAGATTGAAACAGACAATCCAGTACAACCAAATAGTATATCAATGAGTTTGCTGCTGACAACAAGATTATTTAATTTCTATTTTTATTGATAAAATATATAAATAATTTGGCCCTTGGGAGTCAAGTACTCAGCAAAGGGAAATTTAGCTCCAGGCCCTGTCGACGACACTTGGTATAGATGGACCAAGCCCCATGGACATGGACACTCCGTCAACCAACCGGAACCAGATGAGTTCCTATAAGGGGATGAAGCGTTGCTCCATCTCATAGCAGGTGGCTACGATAAAAGGGGGTTAGATTGACGGTGGAGAGAGAAATAAATGTAGATGTATTACATTTAATGACTTGGGGGAAATGAGAAATTAGACCAGTGGTCAATTTCGAAAGGGTCCAAAAAGTCAGGTGTGAAACAGCTGAGTGACCCCCAAGGTAATAAATGGGAAAAATTGGGTTTTAAGGAATGAAACCTTCAACTAAACACTGTGGAATTGTATTAAACACAATTTAATTCTTAATAGAAGATTTATCTGTTCTAACATAGCGACAATAACTATCAGAACTCCATCTACCCAATGTTTTAATTAAGTGATCTTCAATATTAGCTTTACCAGCACTGGTTGCTGCACCTATCTGAAAAGAATGTCCATTATATAGGACGGCTTGGTATCCACAGGCTTCTAATAAAATTTTTAAATTTGTAATAAAATATTTTCTTTCTAAAGCTGAAAATTTTATGAAATATGATAGGGAAAGGTTCATACACAATCAAGGAAAGCAAGAAGACACAAAAAAATTTGAGTTGAAAGAACCTGCCTTTCTAATGCTTCTGTACTTTAATATGTCATTTTAACGATGAATGAATGATTATTCATTTTTAGGTGAATTCCAGCTGAAACTGAGACACCTTGAGAAGTCCTTATTACAAGCACTGAATGAGTCCAAGGGTAAAATCCTAGATGATAACAGTATCATTACCCATCTAGAGACTTTAAAGAAAGAAGCTGCAGAGGTGGCTAAGAAGGTTGAAGAGACAGATGTTATCATGGCAGAAGTCGAGACTGTTTCTCAGCAATATGTTCCTCTGGCTATGTCGTGTAGTAGTATATACTTTACACTTGAGGCTCTCAAACAGGTACATATATATTTATGGCCTCTAAGATACAGTGTCCAAGAAGAAAAAGCACTGAAAATACTCTAAGGCTCAAATTGTATTTTGTGGGTACAATCATTGGCCTGGTCAAACAAAAACAAAAACTGGTATTTGCTGCTTCTCCCCTAAGCATGCAGCATTTAGAAGTAAGAGTAAAGACTAGTCTGCTTGGAGTCAGAATAAATGTGCTCAGGTAGGGTGACATGTCATCCTGCAAACTGTTACCTTGTGAAATCACACATCAAAAATCGAGCTTCACATGTTGGTTTAGTATAAAGTAGGTTTCATGCCCTTATATTTTACAGTTGTGGGTTTTTTGCTTGTGAGAGATTGTTGTTAGGGATTAGGGATAGATATATACCCTGCCACGTCCTGTCTGTGTTTTTGTTTGATGTTTTTCTTTGTATCAATCTGATGAGTTAAGCCTTTTTCAACTGATTTTTATAGTTTGTTCTTATGTTGTGCTGTTACACCACTGTCCCAGGTTAGGGGGAGGGTTGAGTGCTCACAAACATGTTTAACCCCGCCACATTCTTTTTGTGCCTGTCCCAAGTCAGGAGCCTGTAGTTCAGTGGTTGTCTTTGGTTCATGTCTGTCATATTTGCTTTTTGTAAATTGTTTTGTAAAATTAGGCCGTTAGTTTTTTCAATTGAATTGTTTCAAATTTTTCATGTTGGGGCCTTTTATAGCCGACTATCCGTATAGGTTTTTATATTGGTTTGATGTTGGCGTCGTCGTCGTCGTCCGAAGACAGATTAGTTTTCGCACAATAACTTAGTTTAAGTGAATGGATCTCTATGAAATTTTGCCATAAGGTTCAATACCACAAAAGGAAGGTTGGGATTGATTTTGGGGGTTATGGTACCAACAGTTTGGGAATTAGGGGGCCAAAAATAAGCATTTTTGTAACTTCCAGACAATAACTTGTGTGTTAGTGTATGGATCTCTCTGACATTGTACCACAAGGTTTCATATCACAAAGGGAATGCTGGGATTGATTTTGGGGGTAATTGCCTCAAAATTTTAGGAATTAGGGGCCAAAAAAGAGGCAAAAAAACAAGCATTTTTCTAGTTTCATGACAATAACTTGTGTGTAAGCGTATGGATCTTTCTGAAATTGTACTACAAGGTTCCATATCACAAAGGAAAAGCTGGAATTGAGTTTGGGGGTAATTGCCCAAAACGTTTAGTAATAAAGGGCCAAAAAGGGGCCAAAAATAAGCATTTTTCTAGTTTCCAGACAATAACTTGTGTTCAAGTGTATGGATCTCTCTGAAATTGTACTGCAAGGTACCATACCACAAAGGAAGGCTGGGATTGATTTTGGGGTAATTGCCTCAAAATTTTAGGAATTTTGGGGCCAAAAGGGGCCAAAAACAAGCATTTTCCATTTTAAGTTGGTTATTTTGATTTATATATAGATTTCATCAAAATTGAATTCTTTGGATATGCTGAATCTAACCATGTATTTAGATTTTGGTTACCTATAATTGCTTACATACACTTCATTTGAACTTTGGTCCATACTTGCCCCAACTGATAGTTGTCTCATTGGCAATCATACTTCATTTGAACATCTCCAAATTTTTATATTCATATTCATATCACATTAAAATGTTCTCCTTCCCTTTTGTCTTTCCTATTTACTATCAGTTTAAAAAGAAGATAGTATTATAGATATTTTGTTTTATATTTGTAGGTACACTTCCTCTACCAGTACTCACTACAGTTTTATATTTGTAGGTACACTTCCTCTACCAGTACTCACTACAGTTTTATATTTGTAGGTACACTTCCTCTACCAGTACTCACTACAGTTTTTCTGGAGATATTCCACACTGTATTTACTAGCAGTGACAAATTGAAAGGACAAAAGGATTATGCTGCTAGATTGTCCATTATCACTAATGAACTATTTGTGGTAAGTTTTCTTTGACAAATATCTTTAAAAACATGTGATTTCCTGTAAAATCTATTCATTGAACAATTTGTTGATTAACATAGATATGAAGAAGAAAAATTGAAAAAGATATTTAAGGGGGAAAAATTAAGTCATGCATAAGATGTTGGGAGGGAAATAATGCATCATACATTTTGAAAAAAATTAAATGATGCATTAATTATTTGAAATTGCAAAACTTATTTTAAAAAAATAACTAGTATGAAAGTAGCCATATCTAGTTGGAAGTAGTATGATAGTATAATGAATGAATATTTACAGGAAACATACAGCAGAGTAGGAAGAGGAATGTTCCATCATGACAGGGTCACTATTGCCATGCAGTTGTGTAGGATTTATCTACAAGGAAAACAGAGGTGGGTGTAATGGTTTTACCATAGAATTGAATGTTGAAACATTTTATTTTATTAAGACATATATGGTTTGGTTACATGTTTAAATACAGAGGTTTGTTGGCAGTTAGTGTACTTGTTGCCTTAATACATGTTCCTATCCCAAGTGCAAAAGTATGAGTATCTGCTCATTTCAGATGAATAACATAAAACTGTATAGCAGCTTGAAATTTGTATGCCCCCACAACTAAAAGTTGGGGGGTATATTGTTTTACCCCTGTCTGTCCGTTCTTCCATGTCTGTCCCATTATGAGTATATAGTAACTCCTCCTACAGTTTGAATGCCAGGTAGTGTTCACTTTGCTTGCTGTTTGTACATATATTGAAGGTGAGCATGAGGTCAGGGTTTTGATTTTTATTAACATTTGCTCTTTTGGGAGGTAGTTGGACTTTGTCATTTTGGAGTATATACTTGCATAAGAGGTGCTTAAAAATAGATGTCATACAAAGCTGATTAAGGAGCTACCATTTGATCTGAACCTTTGACCTATGTGCTCCCATGCTCAACTTTGTGTATTTTAAAATAACACTTTGCATCTGCAGGGGCATCATTTGTGTCTACCAGACACAATAATATCTCAAACAAATGTCTACATACTTTGTTATAATACAGTTACTTCAGAGTGGAGTGCGGGGGCATCACTTTGTATAGTCTATAATTAAATTGAGTTCAGACTAAATCTTTCTACAGCTTAAATGCTGACAATCCTGTCAAATATTAGTGCTTCTTAGAAAACAAAGGAAAAAATTTAATTTTCAGCTTTCATATTTTTATATTTGCCTGCCAATTCTCCAAGAAAAGACCATAGCATATATTTTTAGCATTGTTTTATGCATGTATGAAATCTTTAAATGATTGTGACTTTGCACCTGTTGTTTAGATACAGGAATAAGGTTTTAAGGTAATATGTTCAGTCTGTGATTTGTTTTATAATAGCTTAGTTAGAGTAGCTTCATTTTATGTCATTGTTTTGGTTTTTTTTATTTTAAAATAAATGTGTGGTTTGACTTAAGCTAAATAACAATAGCAAGCAGTAATAACTTAATGGTTTGTTATAACAATTAACACGGTGTAGATTTTTCAGCTCAATTTTTTCAAGCAGTTTAAGAAACAATTTGAAGCTCGCTTAATTACTGATTCCAAGATAACATAGTGAATATTTACTTAGAAATGTCACAAAAGAATTAGTGATCTCAAGATATCTGTTGGTTTTTACTATAGAATTGACTGCTGTTTTCTGAAAATTTATATGAAGTGAAAGCAAGTGACCTTCACATTTGGCATTAAGCAAAGAAAGCTAAAAATGTGATTGTCACTTACTTTCATTTCATATAAATTTCCAAAATCACAGCATTCAAATGTTTTAGTTACATGCCTTCAAAACTTGGAAATATCAAATTTCCTAAAGGGCAATAAAAAAACAACAACATGAAGATTTGACTAAAGACCAGCACTGATGAGGTTCCTGACTTGGGAAAAGATACATTAACACCTCCTAATCAGTCTGTATAGTTAGTTTTGTTCCAGTCAAGGAAAATTCAATATTCTTTTAAAAATTTCTTTCTGCTAAGCATTGCTTTTATAATTTTGATAATGAAACAAGTGAAATTAGATGAATTATTACAATTCTGCTGTATAGAGATAATAATTATTTTATAGTGAACCAAGTTATGACCAGGAGTTTAATCAGTTTATGAGAAGTCAGGAAGCCCTGTTGACTGAGAGATCATCTATTTCTATTCCAGGACTGTCACAGCACCAGGTAAGATATTTATCATTTTGGAATGGCTCAGATAGGAAATAAAATTGGTTTTGATACTTTTTCAAATACTTGACCAGTTTTTATGATGCATGCATTTAAAAAATATACCAATTTTCAATGTATTTAACCAACTTGGAATTCCATTACCCACCAGGAAATTCCTTTGAAACCTTTAGTTATTCTTTAGAATGGTGGTCTTCTGTCGTGGAATTTTACGAACAAAATAAATAAATGCCAAATAAAATAATTAACTGACTGAAGATTTATTGTTTGCAATTGGCATAGGTATATGACAGATTCACAGACAGCAACCCTAGGATGCAATAAACTAGAAAATTTATTCTAAACCTTAATATTCTTGTTGAAATGAATGTTTGTATAGTTTGCCTGGATTTATAACTTGTTAGAAGAATATGTTGATCTTGAAGAAAATAGTAATGAGCTAAATCAACCATTAAAGATTTTTTAATATTTTTTTTTTCATATAATATCCTACTATATCCAGAAAATATTTTCAGACCTAAAGCTGTGTTTACAATATCTATATAAAAAACTAGCATCAGATAGTGATGATTACATTTTATTTAAGAACTGTATAACCATACAAGATCGGTTAACATTTGTAGTAACTAAAGAATCCTATGCATAAATTGTAAACTCGGTGATAACAAACGTTGCATGTTCTTCATTTATTTAAAGACTGTATACAATAAAATCTAGAAGATTTTGTATGTCTGATGTCTTTGCATGTCAGTACAGATTAGATGAATTCACAATGTTTTACATAAAATTCAAGGTAAATGTATATTTAGTATGACATATGCAATTAAATAAAATGTTTTTTTCTTAAACCCTGCTCCAAAAGAAGGATGGATGTACTGATCAACATCTCTGTCCATCCAAGATGGTGTCGGTTTGTCTGTCCATCCAATAAGGTTTTGGTCACATTTCTCTGGGGAACTACAAAACAGAGATTCATGAAATTAGGTATTATGCTTCATGTGACCATGCTATATTGTGAGATACATCTTCAGATTCATCTCTCATCAACTTCCTGTTTATCAAATGCTTATATACTCTTACACATGATAGCCATGTATGAAGTTTTTATTGCATTTATCTCAGGAACTACAAATCAAGGCGTTCTGAGATTTGGAACCAAGCTTCATGTGAACATGCTATATTGTGTGATGTGTTTTCACCTGTCAATTTCCTGTTTACCAAATACTAATAGTGGGGTATCATTAGTGAGCAATATCTAACATTTCACTTGTTTTATTTATTTTGTAGTTAGCTTCTGTTGCAAGGCTGAGCAAACTGAGGACATTCAGAAACATTGTCAAAGAAATCAAAGCCAGTGATGTAAGTTGAATTTAAAAAGAAAATACAAAATCCAAAATTGGTCAACACAACTTCTGTATTATATTCATATAAGATAATATTTTATGCCAATACATCAGATAAGTTGTACATATATTCTATATTTAATTAATGCATTAAAAAACTATGAGATCATGTTATTTTAGGCTTTTCAAACCTGGTTAGAAAGTGCAGCACCAGAACAAGATGTCATACAATTATGGGAAGAAGATAAACCAATGAGTATGTAATAAGATATTTTTGTCATCCTAGATTATATCTCCCTCCTTTCATAATATATAATAAGGAGATGTGGTATGATTGCCAATGGGACAACTATGAAATACAGTCCAAATGGTGTGGATTAAACGATCACTGTGCTTTCTTCAACAATGAGCAAAACCATTATAGTCTATATACCCTATAGTCAGCTATTAAAGGTCCCTACATGACAACATAGGAAACAATTCAAAAGAAAAAAGATAACGACATAATGTATTGTTATTGTTCTAGTAAAAGGATTTAGGACATATTAAAATTGCATTATTTGTGTTCAACTGTATACAGCATGAAAAAAAAAAAAACTTGATTTCTAATTAAAAATTTTGGATTAATTTCATAAACAAACTTTTAACATTTTTGGTGTTTTACCCCCCTCTCAATTCAATTGAGGCATGCAAGCTCAACTTGTCTTAAACCATTTGAGGAATTTAATGAAACTTTGCACATAGGTAATACATTAGTTAAAGATTTTCAATAATCATAATGACTTACATGACACAAAGTGAAGAGTGTATAATTGAACTCAAATATATTGAATGTAATTAAAGTGTGGTTGATACTATGAGCTTGTTTACAATTCCACTCTTTCTGTTTAATAAGAGATAACTCAGAGAACAATTGTATTTAGGATTCTAAGTTGCATGCAGATTATTGACATGTGTAATCTTTTGTATGTAGATCCTACAGGCAAGGCAGTCAATGGATTATTGTTAATCCAAGCCTTGAGACCAGACAGACTGACTGCCATGGCAAGAGTGTTTGTAGAGAAGTCATTAGGACCTGCATTCTTACACAGTGGAGAAAAAGAACTCAACTTATCTGATATTGTGGAAAATGAGGTAACCAGTGTTCTGCCAAATGGGAACTGATGAAAAAATTACTAATATTATAAAAGAATAAATTCAATCGTCCAATTTCATCAAATTGCAAGAGTTGTGCTAAAAACAATACAAATAAAAAACAAGGCAGACAGTAAACAACAACAACCACTGAATTACAGGCTTTTCTATGAAAAAATTGGGGACTATCTGTTGGTAGTTTCAACTTTGTACTTTTTGTTAAGTTAATTTTGAGTTTGGTTTTGGTATATGTATGCTGAGTATTTGAACTTCCTTTGATAATGCATACATTGCTGAGTAGTTATTAAGGCAACACCATGTTCATATTAATGTATTAACAAGCATACAATTTTTTTTTTAGATAAAAGCAAATACCCCAGTGTTGATGTGCTCAGTTCCTGGATATGATGCCAGTGGATGGGTTGATGATTTAGCAACAGAACTTGGAAAACAGATAACACCAATTGCTATTGGTAGGTGGTGATTATCAAGAGTTTATTTTATGCAGTAATACTAAATGAGAAAAATGAAAAAAAAATCCTAATCTATATTACTATAATAACGAGGTTCAATTTGTTAGCCGGCATGACGTGAAAAACGATGAATCAAAGAATTCAACTTTATATATAACTAATAAAGGACATTGGTGTTGTTTAAAAATTACACCATTCCAGGCCCTTTTGTTTTCCACTTAATTAATATTACCAATAATTAACAAGTTCCGGTTGAATCCGATACTGATACCAATAGTATATGTCACATGTAGTTTCCAGTTGTAGTTACCTGTTACCTTCTGTAAATCCCTCCTCTATCAGGAGAACCTGGAATTCTTCCAGTAGTTGTTTTATACCTATGTTACACTATAGTACACTATTTAACAAGTCTGTTTTCTTCCACCTCAAACCACTTAATTTTGGATAATTAGTTAAAAAATTAAATGTAGTTTATAATAAGTTTATTGTGGTAAGTAAAAAGGATGGATTCAAACAGAAAGATTTTGAAAGCAGAGAAAACTCTGCACCTTACCATCAGCATAACTTTATCAGATGACAATACAAATACTAAAAATCCAGGCTAAAATAAGGCATAGGTTCTTTAATTCAACCAGATTTAATTCAGGGGTTCGATCAGTTTTATTTTGTATTATAAATTTTGCTTTCTCCTTGTTTTAGGTTCATCAGAAGGCTTTACTCAAGCAGAGAAGGTTATTAATGCCTCCAGCAAGTCAGGAAGATGGGTGATGTTGAAGAATGTTCACTTAGCACCACAATGGCTTGTACAGTTAGAAAAGAAACTACACAATCTGACACCACATCCTAGCTTTAGATTGTTCTTAACCATGGAGATTAATCCTAAGGTAACACACACATATCTTGATTTATTGCATGATATACATATATGTGAAGGTCTTTATCCCATTCAAAATTCATCAAGATCATATAGATATATGTGAAGGTATTTACCCGCATTCAAAATTCATTGAGGCAATACAGAAATATTCATTGTATATGATTAAATACAGAAGACACAAGTTTAATTAAATTTTGCTTATTTGGAGCATGAAGAATTGTTTGCACCTGAGCAAAGTACATCATCACTTAGTGTTCTGCAAATGCTTGTTCTCATGGTCCAAGTTGTGTTATAGCTTTGTTAAATATATGTTGCATGAAGGAAAATAATGGGTAAAGCTATATTTGTAGCAGCTTTAAATTTCCTATACTTTAATTGAGTTCAGACCTAAGTAAATCTTTCTATAGCTTAAATACTGGCAATCATGTTTAAAAGAAAACAGAGGCGAAAAAATGTTTCTTTTTTGCTTTCATATTTTTATGATGCAAGCTTTCAATATTTTTTGCCAGGTCAATTCTCCTAGAAAGCAACCATTATATATTTTCTTTATAATTGTTTGTTTTATGCATGTGTGAAATATAAATAATTGTGACTTTGTACCTGTTGTTAGATACATGAACAAGGGTTCAAGGTAATATGTTCAGTTTGTGATGTGTTTTATAATAGCTTAGTTAGAGTAGCTTCATTTTATGTCATTGTTTGTTTTTGTTTGTTTTATTTTTAAATAAATGTGTGGTTTAACTAAAGCTCAGCAACAATAGCAAGGAGTTATAACTTATGGATTTGTTATATCAATTAACACAGTGTTGCTTTTTCAGCTGCAATTTTTAAGCAGTTTTATCAATGTTTAGAAATGGTTCATTAGCACTAAGTGAAATAGTACACAAAAAATTAATGAAAATAATGCTTGATAAATTGGTTGTGTCAGAAGCATTTTTCCAATTTATGAACTATAAGTAGAAAATCACTTTGACATGCAGCATAATTACTGATTACATGATAAGATAGTGAACATTCACTTAGAAATGTTGCAACAGAATTAGTGATCTCAAGTTATCATAAAGTTCAAAATGACACAATATGTCATAGTTCTATCATCAAACTGTAAAAATGTGCTGCATTAAACATTTGGTACTGCAAATATGAATTGAGAACGAAACAAAATGTTATTAGATCTCAACATGATTTTTATCCTTTATCAATAACTAATAATGTGTTCTTATGCATTCGATCATCTATTGAAGCTGAACCACACATACACATTTATTCTGTTGTGTAAACTTTAGAATTATACTTATATATATTAAACAAATTTAAGCAGAAATTATGGCATCTTTATGCTTATATATAATACAAACTGCTTTCTCATACATAGAGTAATGTTTACTGATTGGCTTTCATATTAATACAACACATATTTATACGTATTTCTGGATTTTTACTAGATTTGCATTCATAATATAAATGCTAGATCTCCTTTTCTGGAGATTAAAAAATCTGTAGTACAAAACTAGTAATTAGAAAATTTTGAACAACTATAAGTGTTGTAGATCTTTGCTGTCTGTCAGTCTTATAATTTTGTCTCACCTGTGACAAAAGTCGCAGAAAACGAGACATAGGGATTGCTGCGAAGGTGTCTACAATTGTTAAGTTTTCTGCTTAATTTAGATTGATAGGAACTGCTTACAATAGACAACAATATTTTCTATAAAGTAACATTACTCTCTACATCTCAGTTTGTCGACCATTTCCAGGTCCTGCCCACTAGATCATCGTCGAGCGACTTTGAATTAATAAGCAATGTTACTTTGGTCAGATTGTCTTTTTCTGAATTTTGTGCCAACAGGCAAGAGATATATCTTTGTTAACATGTTAACAGTTTATTTATCAAGGAATGAGATAACTAAACTATTGGAACATACAGTGGCAACATTGTGTCTAGATATAATATTAAATCTGCAGAATTTGGATATAAATCACAGTTATGGCTGTGACTAATTTCAACAATACCAAATACATTTATTAGCAGTTATGGCTGTGACTAATTTCAACAATACCAAATACATTTATTGATATATTACAATTTTGATTGATTGTTATTTGTTTAACTTTCAGTAGTAAATATTTCATGCATATTCAGGACGAATATTTAGAGGATATATATTATTGAGTATACAGAAAGTGGTAAAACACTGACATTTATCTAATGATGCACTGATTCTTGTAAAGCTTATCAATAAAGGAAGCTGATTTGTTCCAGACTTTGAAAAAGTCATATTTTATATAAAAATGAGAATGTAAGGAATCAGCTGAGGAAATGATGCATGTTTTATATTCAGAGTGTAGATTAATTGACCATTGTATTCATCATGCTCTGTGTTCTATAATCACAGTGTAAATTGATTGACCATTTTGTTTATCATGCTCTGATGTATTTGAAGGATTTTTATGTGTGTATTGAATGCATGGTTTTAAGAGAGAACTAGAAATGTATATGAATGTTTGACTGTCAAACACTAGCATCATGAGTAAAACTACTAAACATTCCATGTGCATGGAGATACTGGTATATCAGAGATGTTTGGGCCTCTGTTATAACTTGAAGATCAGTAATTTTAAATTAAATGGCTACTTGTCCAGATCATATTTCACATTTAAAAGTAACAGTCAAGACTGGACAGCTCAGAGTCAAAACAATGTAAATTTGGTTTCTTCTGCCAGCAAATTACCTTATGGACTTGTGGTTAAAACATGTCTCACTATTTCTAGCCAAGTCCATGTCTATATCACATTACTTCATATTTGTCCTGGTAAAAAGACAACCCATAAATATTTAACATCCATCCATTATGTTTCAATGACACTAGAATGATTGTCCTTGGACTTCATCTTAAAGGAACATAGTAGAATCCTTTCTTGGCTTTTATGTGGTTAAAGTGTAATGTTGACCATGAGCAGTTAGAAATTGTCATATGGATAAAGTAAACTTTGTAATTTGCATTCAATCAAAATAAATCTTGTTCTGTGAGAAGTCTAAAATGTCACAAATAATTTAATTTTTTCAACATCTCTTATCAGACATGATTTAACTTTATGTTTAGCACATGTCCATTTCAGAATGACCTTTATATTCAGCCAAACACTTTCCCTTCATAAAGTCAACCCTAGTGAGAAGTTATTGAAAATTATGCTCAAATATCAATTTTTGTAATTTCAAATCATGTGACAAGCATTTAAGACAAGGTTACAGATATGTTTTATGATTTAAGGAAAAACAATTCAAGTTATATCATATCTAGTTTAAAATAAGACATTGGATTATTTTGATTGAATGAGAAGTTATCAATAGAAATAACCTGTTTAGATTAAATTTTGTAGAGATATTTAACAGGGACAAGCATCATTAATGAACCCTGGAAGACATTATTGATAAAAAAAAACTGTAATCATATATAATAGCAAAAATAGTTGCACACAAATATACATATGCAATCTAGATATATGTTTTCTATGTATATCAAATTTCACCAGCACTTTTCCTCTGGTATCAAGCTTTATCTTTAGTTCATCTCAGAATTATTGAGCTTTTGAAGTTTTGAACCGAAGGTTTATTTTGAGGTAGGCACATTCAAATATAAAGCTGTTCTCAATGAAAGCTGAAATTTTTAAAGCAGAACTGCATATCTTTTTAGCAGAACAACATAGTTGTGCTGACATCTTAAAACTTTAGTTTACATTTATACATTACTTTTGTCAAAAACTTTGTCTTATTTATATTCTAAACAACATATAAAATTTTGTAGATTCCAACAAACTTGCTGAGGGCTGGAAGAGCATTTGTATTTGAACCACCACCAGGTGTCTCTGCTAACTTGCTGAGAACTTTCAGTACAGTTCCAGCATCTAGAATGTGCAAGGTAATATCATACAAACTAATACATGTCAGAAATGTTCAGGCCAGAAAACAATGCATTTCATTTGCATATTTAATCAAGGGTAGCTACTCTGTTAAAAAAGAAAAATTACAAAATGATCTTTGGACACTGTGAGTATTCTATTACAAAACAAACAAACGACATTTTCTATGTTTAGTAAAATTTTGCTGTGCATTGCATGCAGGACCTTGATTAAATGTTGATTGTTGATTAGATTACACAAATAAAAATAAATCTTCCAACCACAAAATGTTGAAGTTATAATGTTTTTGGGTTTTTTAAAGATATCTTCCTGTCAAATGACTTTGCTTATAGCAAATAGTTGATTTGAGCTAATAAAATACATCAGAATAAGGGTTTAGGACTCTAAAGTGCAAGTTTTACAGAGGATATATAGATTTTAATAAACTTGAACATCTAACCATAAAGATGTTTTGAAATATCTCTCACTTTTATTTGAAAAAAAACTTCATGAACCATTTATTTTTTAGGGGTTATATATATAAATATCTGTGTGTAAAAAAAAATTGACTTTCATTTTAGGCACCAAATGAGAGATCCCGTTTATACTTCCTGTTAGCCTGGTTACATGCTATTGTACAGGAAAGAATGAGATACACACCATTAGGATGGGCCAAGAAGTATGAGTTCACAGAGTCAGATCTGAAAGTGGCATGTGATATGTTAGATACATGGATAGATTCTGTTGCTATGGTATGTATCATGATTTAGTACAGATCATATATTGTAGCCCGGCTTAGTGAAATAGAAAAAAAAATGGTTTGTACATAGAAATAACAATCAAAGAAAAAAAAAAATGAGTTTGATTTTCAAAGACCATTGCAAAAGTAATTTTCTAAGTTTTTTCTTGTGAATCAAAAGAGCAAACTATTGATAAGGTGAGCAATAATTTTCCAGTTTATTTACCATAAGATTATTTTCTATCCTTTTAGCTTTTCAATTCTTTCAGTTCTTATACATATTTGGCTTTGAGCATTCCTGATGAAGGTAAATCCAGAAAAGTGCTTTGGACGCATGAGATTAAAAAATGTTATTTTCTATTTTTTTTTTTTTAATCACAGGGAAGAACCAATGTACCACCAAACAAAGTACCATGGGATGCTATTAGGACTTTGTTGTCACAGTGTATTTATGGTGGAAAGATTGATAACGAATTCGATCAGGTAAGAATTTTATGAAGGTTATATCAAAAATAGAAAGTATGGCTTTATGTTGAACAAAAGACAGTGTCAATTAAAGGCAACAGATTAATAATAGTCAAGTAATAACCTTTCATACCTGTTAACCTATGAAAATGAAAATGTAGGTCATGACCTGCATTGAAGAAGAAAATCTCAGGTCATAACGCGTGTACGAACTTTTTTTCAGCTGAATTTAAGTATTTAGGGGACATTTCTATTATTGATTTGGGGATGTACGGCGGGCAGCTGCCAAACAGTGTCCGTTCATTAACATGAAAACGCTGTGAAGAAATCTTTTCAAATTTAGATATATTGTTACCTGTGACTAAATGAATGTCAAGTTCAATTTTTACAATTTTAGCTGTTCTCGTTGTTGAGTTGTAGACCTTTCAGTAGCAAAAGTGATTCTTATCATATGATTTATTTATTTTGAGTTATTTCCCTTTGAACAGAAATGGTGTAATTAATAAGTATATGGATAGATAGTCTATCAATGATTGTATCTGTTCAATTGATTTTAGTCAGGAGTTGTCAAAAATTTCTTTATAACTTTTTTTTTAAAGTTGTGTGTTTTGAAGGTAGATGTCACAGTTGTTATGTGGTATTTTCTTTTTTGTGTGTGTGTGTTAATGTTTAATTTTTACTTGATCCTGTTTGGGGGTCCAGATTTGCAAATATCATTTTCATTAGATAATAATCTATATTTATTCTTCCTATAAAACTATACACAATTTGTATAATACATTTTTACAATCAACTAAATATACAAATTTGTACATGTATTTGGATTAGGACAATGTATTTACTATTAATTTATTCATGCAATAATTTCCACCTTTTATCAAGATAACAAAGATGAGGTAATTATCAACTAACAAAATTATAATTGGAGTGACAGATTTATTTTTGATTTTTGGCCCAGTTTTCAAGTTGGTCCAATCGGGGTCCAAAATTAAACTGTGTTTCATTTCAGCATAAATTGAATATAAAGGGTTCTTTCAAATGCTGAATCTAAACCTGTATTTAAACTTTGGATTTTGGGCCCAGTTTTCAAGTTGGTCCAAATCAGGGTCCAAAATTAAACTTTGTTTGATTTCAACAAAAATTGAATTTATGGGGTTCTTTGAAATGCTGAATCTAACCATGTATTTAGAGATTTTGGATTTTGGGCTCCTTTATCAAATTGGTCCACATTGAGGTCCAAAGGGTCCTAAATTTAACTTTTGTTTGATTTCATCAAAAATTAAATTCTTGGGGTTCTTTGATATGCTGATTCTAACAATGTATTTAGATTTTGGATATTAGACCATAATAGGTAAATGTCCAATTTCAAATTTTAAGTTCCTTTACCACATTCTTTTTGTGTCACAAACCTATGCTGTGTCAAATATTCAATCACAATCCAAATTCAGAGCTGTTTTAAGCTTAAATGTTGTGTCCATATTTGCTCAACTGTTCAGGGTTCGACCTCTGCAGGAAAATCTGGTTTGCTGTCACTCTGACAGCCTCTTATTAAATTTGTAATTTTGATTTTCAGAGATTATTGACAACATTTATACATAAACTGTTCTCACCAAAAAGCTTTGAAGGAGACTTTACATTGGTGATTAATGTAGATGGCAAAGGAAAGAAAATATTGATGCCAGATGGTGTACAGTGAGTAGTTATATTTAAACTTTCAGCTTTCAGTCTTAGAGTATTCGTGCCCTAACATCTGGTTTAAAGATGTTCTATTTTCATATATTCTGTGTACACTTAAAAGAAGCAATTCACAGTAGAAACATATGGCAAATATACATTGTACTTTGTACAGTTAACCCATCCATAAAAGTTGTTTTCCTGTTGTTCTATGAAATTTTCAACTTTTTGTTTTTGCCTGCAAATTGAAATGAGGTTTTTGAATATTTACACTAATATTTTTCAGGAGAGAACAGTTTGTTCAGTTTGCAGAACGTTTGGAATCTGATAGGCAAACTCCAGCATGGTTAGGACTTCCAAACAATGCAGAGAAAGTGCTTCTTACAAATCTTGGTAAGAGTTTTCAATTGAAATTTTGAATTTGTAGTTTTCTCTATAGTGAATAGCCAATTCTCTTTGTAAACAATTGTAATTAATGCTGATTTAAGCAATATTTATATTCTATAATTGGCAAATGATTCTTTTTGTCAAGTTCAAGTCATCATGCATTGCTTTAAGTTATGCAACAGTTAATCTGCAGTTCTAGCACATTTGTTATTGTAGGAGCTGAGGTAATAGCTAATTTGATGAAGATGCAGATATTGGAAGAAGATGATGATTTGGCCTATGGTGGTACACCAGATGAAGAACAGAAGATTGTGGATGGACGTCCTACATGGATGAAGACATTACATACATCAGTATCTACATGGATGACTCTTGTTCCAAAGGTAATGTTTGGAGGGAATTTTTTATCTGCCTTAATTTAAAGTATAATTCTACAAACAACTGTCTGAAGTTGTTTATTTTCTGCCGTATGAATAAATGGAGATAGGGGCTATATGTCATAAAGGCACCAGATCATTTAGAATGTTCAGTATTTTTAGAGTAAAATTTTGGAAGTTACAGATTTTCAGTTGTGTTTAAACAGATAAGATTATTTTATGATTTTATTAGTATTTGAGTTAGTAATTCCATGATTTTGGGGTGATATGAATACAGGTAATTCCTGTTGTATGAGAAAATAAGTTACTAACCTTTTAATACACTAACCAATTAAATGACTAACATAGGGTTTTGGAGAGCATGTAAGTATGAAACCTGAACCAATGCTTCCTGTTCTGAAATAAACAAATCATTGATATTGATATGACTTTTCAAATTAGCATTTTACTCTCAGAAGTCACACATTTTCAAGTTGGCATGTCCCATCAACACAACACATGAATAAAAAGGACAAGTAAATATTAACATTGAACCATTATATAACTCTTAAAATGTTGAGCATTCACTGTACAAGAGCCCAAAGGAAGTTCATCCTAGTTTATTAAAAATACTGAATAAATCTTTCTTTCATTTTATTGAACTGAATGAAACCAATGTTTGCAAGATTGATAGAGGCATCTTTAGGTTTTTGTAAACAGATAATTTTGTAAACAGATAAGGGCTCCTGTTGTATGAAAGATTTTATGGAATTTGATGGTTACCTCCAAAGTACTATAAAATGGTTCAATGATTATTTTCTTTTTGCTCTCTATTTGGTATAATGTATGTTACCAGCTTCAAAGCATATGACTGTGTTTTCATCCAAGTTGTTAATTTTGTACATCTAATATTTATATAGAATAGTCTTAAAGCTGACTTCTTGGTACATGTACAGTATTATTTTCTAATTTGAGAAGTCTTATAAATATCATCACAGCACACAAACTGTTCATACAATTATTATATACACATTCCATTACAATGATCAATGCTGTTCATTACATTGCAGCACATAAACTGTTCATACATATATAATCTAAACTCTCCATAAGAATGTTTAATGCTGTTGATTTCTATGTAATAATCTTGAATTAGACAGCATGGTTTCAAATCTTTCAATAAACATGTTAGAATAGAAATCATGCATACCAAATATTCATACTATTTATTTACAGAACATTCTTGCACTTGTCAAATATCTAGAGACAAAATAGTTCGTGTCTCATCATTTCTTATACTAAGTCTTGGTTTAACTCAGTCAGCTGCTAAAACTCTATTAAGGATCCAGCTATGAAAATACATAATTTGTTTTACAGAAGTTATGATTATAAATTGTTAGCAACCAACAATCAGTTAGTTAAAAGAAAGAAAATGGAATAAAAATGAATGGGAAAGATAAATCATTCTTCCATAGAATGTTTCAACTACATGCATGCATTAAAAACTTATTGTTTTGAAACAAATATACACTTTACCTTAAAAACTTCATAGGTATATCAAATGCATAAAATTAAGTTATTATTACAATATCATACAATAATAAAGGTGCATACATTTTAGTTGTGATTAAGGTACTAATTTACTAATTGAAGAATTAAATCTACTAAATCAGGGTTATGAAGAAGTGGTAAGTAAATTCCCAAAGACAAGCTTCCTGTAACCTCTATGGGAAATACCAAGTACTTTCTGTTAATGAAATGGTTTTTCAGAAAGATGCACAACTTCAAATGAAATTTTGGGAGTATTACTAATATTTGTAGTATATTGTACTGAAAAAAAGTTTCTGATTTTCAGAATCTAGCACTCTGAAGAACCATTTAAAGTGACAAACCCTTTAGCACAGCATTCTGACAAATAAAACCATCCATATTTTTTATGAATATTTTTAAATAAAGGTCCTGGTTTATTTTTGTTTTGTAGACGGTAAAGGAATTTTTACTTATGTATCTCTTTTGTTGCTTTGTTTGTCCAGCTCATAATTTTGACAGGCCTTTTGGTTAAAAATGAGGGTATTTTTTATTTATCTTATAATAGGTGGAACCTTACTATAGCCTACCTTCTTTAACATTAGTTCAAGTAACCTAAACAGAACATTTTCTCTAATTGAATAATTTTACAGGTTGTTATGAAAATCATTGCTTATAAATAAAATTCGTATGCACAGAAGAGACCCCTCACATTCAATTCTCATGCTCAAAAGTGACCACACATTCAATTCCTGTGCTCAAAAGCCACCACACATTCAATTTCCATGCTCAAAAGTGACCACACAATCAATTCCTGTGCTCAAAAGTGACCACACATTCAATTCACATGCTCAAAAGAGACCACTTACATATTCAAATCCATATTGAAAAGAGGCCACTAAAGTATTAAATTCCAAAACTCAAAAGAGGCTACTAGCTTATTGATTCCTGTTCGGAAAAGAGAGCACTCAGATTTTCAGTTCCAGTGCCTAAATAATACCACTCACGAATTCTCACATATTCAGTTCCCATGTTTAAAAGTATACCACTCATATAATCATATCACTGCTCTTTGACACCACTCACCAATATTCTGTTGCCATAAAACAAAGTATCTTGTTATTTTAACCCAGATGTTATATTATTACAGTCTGTTGGAGTCATGAAGAGAACAGTGGAGAACATTAAGGATCCATTGTTTAGATTTTTTGAGAGAGAGGTGAACTCTGGAGCACAGTTGCTACATGATGTTCGTCAAGATTTACATGATGTTATGATGGTTTGTTCTGGGGAGAAAAAACCTACAAATCACCACAGAACCATGATGGCTGATCTTGCTAAAGGTATATTATATGTAACTTTCCTACACTTTAATACTTTCATTTAGTTTGCTGCAAATTTGTAACTATCATGGTACACAAAACCTATTTAGAAAAACATTATCAAGAAAAGTAAATTGTCTTGAAAGTTAATTGTTCAAATTATGTTACCAGTTATTCTACTGAAATATATTCATTAATAATGGAAAAAGTTGCTTAACTTGCAGCTTGATATTATTATATAATTTTTTTTTTTTTATCACCACAAAAAACATTTTAATATAACTCTTTGTATTGTTTGTACTTAAATTATATTTTGTTAAATTGATAATAAATAAGTTAGAACATTTTGTTATACTCACTTTTAAAATAAGAATGTATGATTGATTCCTTTCTATAGGTATAATACCACAGACATGGAGAAGGTACACTGTACCACAGGGTATAACAGTCATTCAATGGATTACTGATTTCTCTACTCGTGTTAAACAGCTACAGAAAATTGTACAAACCACATCACAAGGAGGAGCTAAAGAATTGAAGGTATTTACTGCAAAATAAGATTTCTTGAAATAATGGTAGTTTTATGGATATTTCATTTTAAGATACTGATAAATTCATTTTTAATGAAATAAGTTTTACAGACATCAAACGACTTAGTCATAATTTGTTTCTCATCAAAACAATATTGTCATTAATGTAAAAGATTTAAGCCATTAAACAAAAGAAATTATTCACAAATGGTAAGAAGAACAGGGAATGTACTTCATTGTTATCCCATTTTCTCATCCCTGATTTTTGTCTTGTGTCGACGAGAAGATGAATCTCAAGTGCTGTTTCTGACGGCAGCATCAACATTTGGTATATGGTTGTGATAAGGTCAGTTTAAGGGGAATCACTACTGGTATTTGGTTTGCAGTTGTATAAGCATTGACACTTCTAATTGCCATGGAGATTATTTAAACCTGACCCCTTAATTAGGGTTTATTGAATTTAGAACTTTTGCATGTTAAAGTTTCGGATTAGGTCAGTTTAAGATGAACCACTAAGGGTAAGTGAAGGATATTTGGTATGCAGTTGTATTTTCATTTCCATGATAATTACCCTATAGTGGGTTTTTTTCGCGGGTGTAAAATTTCGCAATTTAGGGGCAACAAAGTATATGAAAAATTTTGACGGTTTTTATTTTGGTGGATTCTTAAATACCAATTAAATATTTTGGCGGATACTGAAATGGTTGCAGCTAAAAAGTTGTAAAAATTGACAAACAAGTGTCTATTGTTATTGTTAAATGATTGTTTTGCCGGCATAACACCTTATTTATTGATTATATATTGATACAGTTAATCAATAGAATACAGGTGTACACATTTCTTGTAAATATTACGGTTGATTAGTTACGAAATTGATCGGACCTTTGATGTACTAATTAGTATTAAAATAACCAAGAGTGACTTGCAACTCTTAAATATAATTTGACACTAATTGATAAGGGTAAATATCTGACAGAGTACCTTACACTTATATTATTTGACACTAATAAACTAATTAACACCTATTAGCCATTTTATGAAATTTTATAAAATATATGTAATACTACGGTTAATGCCCTTTGGCATTTATGTTGTTAAAACTAACATAAGCCGTTATTGACCCGCCGAACGGAAAAATATATCGTTTACAAAACGCTCCAGCTATTAGAAAGTATCATACCTATGCATAAATTTTAGCGGAATTTATTTTCGCGATTTTCCTTTATCCGTCAAAATAAGCGAAAATAAACACCCCGCGAAGATAACCCGCTATACGGTATATTACCCTACCCCTCAGTCATGGTGCATTGACTTTTGAACTTTATCATAATTTACATTTTATAGGTCAATGTTATTTGATATGCAGTTGTTTAAGCATTGGCATATCTCATTTCCACAAAGATTATTTGACCCTGCACCTTCAGTTATGGTTCATGTTTTGCACATTTTACATGTCAAAGTATTGCCATTTTATTTTTGATATTTACATTTTACTATCATAATTACATACAGGTGAGACCTATCTCTTTGTCAACATTTTTTATTTCAAAATCATACCTTATTTGTTCTTTATTTTTCTTTAAATTTTTATACGACCGCAAAAAAATTTTTGTGGTCGTATATTGGTATGACGTTGGCGTCGTCGTCGTCAAGACGCATTGGTTTCGCACTCTAACTTTAGTTTAAGTGAATGGATCTCTATGAAATTTTACCATAAGGTTCAATATCACAAAAGGAAGGTTGGGATTGATTTTGGGGTTATGGTACCAACAGTTAAGGAAAAAGGGCCAAAATAAGCATTTTGTAACTTCCAGACATAACTTGTGTGTTAGTGTATGGATCTCTGACATTGTACCACAAGGTTCCATATCACAAAGGAATGCTGGGATTGATTTTTTGGGTAATTGCCTCAAAATTTTAGGAATTAGGGGCAAAACACAAGCATTTTTCTAGTTTCATGACAATAACTTGTGTGTAGGTGTATGGATCTTTCTGAAATTGTACTACAAGGTTCCATATCACAAAGGAAAGCTGGAATTGAGTTTGGGGTAATTGCCTGAAACATTTAGGAATTGGGGCCAAAATAAGCATTTTCTAGTTTCAGACAATAACTTGTGTTCAAGTGTATGGATCTCTCTGAAATTGTACTGCAAGGTACCATACCTCAAAGGAAGACTGGGATTGAGTTTGGGGTGATGAAGCATAAGGGGTTCAAAAATTTGGGGGATTTTTTTTTCTTTTTTTTCATTTTTTTTCTTTAAAATTTTCCATTTTAAGTTGGTTATTTCTGTTTTATATTTAAAAGCAAATAATAATGATATGGCAGGGGATACACACCAAACAGGATGTGTAAATTATTATATAATAAGTATTGTGCAATAGCAAGAAATTTTCAATTGCACAGTATTGCTAATAGCAAGAAATCTTCAATTGCACAGTATTGCTAATAGCAAGAAATATCCAATAGCACAATATTGCACAATAGCAAGAAATTGTCAATTGTACAGTATTGCGCAATAGCAAGAAATATTCAATTGCACAGTATTGCGCAATTACAAGAAATATTCAATTGCACAGTATTATGCAAAAGAAGATACTTGTATAAATTGCTTATTTCTTGACCAATTTCAATGGGGTTTTATTCTTGAACTCTTGGGGTTCTTTGATATGCTGAATCTAATCGTATTAAGTTTTTGGATTTTGGGCCCGTTTTAAATTGGTCCACATTGAGGTCCAAAGGGTCCAAAATTAAACTTTGTTTGATTTCATCAAAATTGAATTATTGGGGTTCTTTGATATGCAAACTAACCATGTATTTAGATTCTTAATTTTTGGTCCCGTTTTCAAATTGGTCTACATTAAGGTCCAAAGGGTCCAAAATTAAACTTAGTTTGATTTTAACAAAATTGAATTCTTAGGGTTCTTTGATATGCTGAATCTAAACATGTATTTAGATTTTGATTATGGGCCCAGTTTTCAAGTTGGTCCAAATTGGGGTCCAAAATTAAACTTTGTTTGATTTCAACAAAATTGGATATATGGGGTTCTTTGATATGCTGAATCTAACCATGTATTTAGATTTTTGATTTTGGGCACCGTTATCAACTTTGTCCACATTGAGGTCAAAAGGGTCCAAAATTAAACTTTGTTTGATTTCATCAAAATTGAATTATTGGGGTTCTTTGATATGCCGAATCTAACCGTGTATTTAGATTCTTAATTTTGGTCCCATTTTCAAATTGGTCTACATTAAGGTCCAAAGGGTCCAAAATTAAACTTAGTTTGATTTTAACAAAAATTGAATTTTAGGGTTCTTTGATATGCTGAATCTAAACATGTATTTAGATTTTTTATTATGGGCCCAGTTTTCAAGTTGGTCCAAATTGGGGTCCAAAATTAAACTTTGTTTGATTTCAACAAAAATTGAATATATCGGGTTCTTTGATATGCTGAATCTAACCATGTATTTAGATTTTTGATTTTTGGGCCCTGTTATCAACTTTGTCCACATTGAGGTCAAAAGGTTTCAAAATTAAACTTTGTTTGATTTCATCAAAAATTGAACTCTTGGGGTTCTTTGATATGCTGAATCTAACCATGTATTTAGATTTTAGATATTGGACCATAATAGGTGAATGTCCAATTTAAAATTTTTTAGTTCTTAGACCACATTCATTCTGTGTCAGAAACCTATGCTGTGTCAAATATTTAATCACAATCCAAATTCAGAGCTGTATCAAGCTTGAATGTTGTGTCCATACTTGCCCCAACTATTCAGGGTTCGACCTCTGCGGTCGTATCAAGCTGCGCCCTGCGGAGCATTTTATTGTTGAATGGTTCTGTAGTCGAGTAAAAATTGGCATAACAAATGTTTCACACATTATTTTCAGAACTTGACAGTATGGTTAGGAGGCTTGTTCATACCTGAAGCCTACATTACAGCAACAAGACAGTATGTAGCTCAGGCCAATAGCTGGTCATTAGAAGAACTTTATTTGGATGTAAGTAGATTTATCTTTTATTTAAAGATTACTGATCTATATTGAAATGTGTGGTAATATTAGAGAAAATTTTGAATGTTACATATTGATATGATGTGATATTCAGATTCATATACACGCATCTTTTCCCATCATTCATAAAGTAGGAGGTATAGCATGACACATGATTTAGACCCTTAAATTATGAAGATGATAAAATTCTTTAATATTTTCAAAATTACTTTCATTTCCTAGATGAATGATTAGGATGATATAGCTTGATCACTTTAGTGCAGAAATGTCCTTTGTGATGCCAATGAACATATCAAAAATGACATATTGAAGCATTCCCCATCAACCAAGGAGATATTTTTCTGTCCATTAGTGTTATTATTTTTGTTAAACTCATGTTTAAAATATATCATTTACTTGTATATAATATTGGATAATCAGAGAATCATTGTCTATGATACTTCATTTATTTACAGGTGAAGGTTACTGATGGTAAAGACAACATAGATGCTTGTAGTTTTGGTGCATCAGGTATGTTAGACATTATCTTCATAAATTGTCACATTTCGTCTAACTATGATGTTCAATTGAATAATGTTATTGATTTTTGCTTGATTAACAATGAGATCTATATTGACAAATGTTTTCACCCTAAAAGGTTTTTATGTATACATGTTATTTGTATATTGTAGGTTTGATTTTACAAGGAGCAGTATGTAAGAATAACAAGTTACAACTGTCTACAACTATCTCTACAGACCTACCATTGACTCTTCTCAGATGGGTCAGGTTAGTAGACATTTAATTTGTGCATTTATTCGAAAAGTGTTTTGACATAATAGGCTGTAGGATGTCAGAGCAATCTTGGCCAATATACATTATGATTTTTGAACTACTTTGGTTGTCTGGATATATTGCTGACAAATTCTGCGTGTCATTTTACCTTTATGTATACTGGTATAACTAGGCAGTTCCAAGAAACAATTTGACACATGCATTTATTTTTACATACATTATGTGCACATATAAAATGAAGAGCCAGGTCATTGGCTATAGGGTTAGCACTACATGTACAATATTTTTATATGCCTGTTTACGGGACGTATTATGGTATACTGTTGTCCGTCCGCCGTCAACATGTCGGACAATAACTCAAAAACGAATTAACCAATTTTCATGAAACTTTGTTGAATTGTTTATATCTATTGAAGTAAGCTCCCTTTAAAATTATATAGATTTTAGATTATAAGTTTCTGAGTTGTATTTTATTCATAAAAAAGGGGTGATTTTCTAGTTTTCAGACAATAACTCAAAAATGCTTTGAGCAGTTTTCATGAAACTTTGGTGACTGGTTTATATCTATTAAAATAAGCTCCTTTTATTTTTTTTTTTTTTTTTATAAATTTCTGATATGACATTGAGGAGTAGTGGAACTTCCTTCATTGACAAAAGCGACAGGCGTATCATGCGCTCAGGGCGTTTTACTGGCATTTATTAAGTCATATGTCTCAATGATTATAGATGCACCAATTACAGAGATTAATCCATTGTTTGTTGTAAAAACGAAAGGTGACAATATACTTGGTTTATTTAGAAGATTCTTCAAATGTGGGGAAATTTGTAAATTTAGATTATTATTACTCTCCAAAAGAGATGAGTATACTAGTAGTGGAATAAAGGTCTGTATCTTTCCATATCAGAAACTTATATCAGTTGAAAAGATTGATTTTATTTTAAGTTTAATAATTTTGAATGAAATGTATGGGCACGAATACTCAGATCTAATTTGTTATGTTTCAGACTTGATATGGAGAAAGAAAGACAAGGAAAGGTAACTCTTCCAGTGTACCTGAATGCCACCAGAGCACAACTGTTATTTACTTTGGACTTTGAGACAGAAGGAGAAGGATCTGGTAAAGGCCATAGTTTCTATGAACGTGGAGTGGCTATGATCTCTTCTGATCTTGGATAGACTTTGATAATAAAAAAAAAATAGATTGATATTCTATAGAGCAACTTTTCATTTTGTTGACTTTGAAAATATGTTATGTAATTTCATGATGTGGGTCACGGTGTAGTACATAATTTAAAGTTATAAACAGTGATATATATGGGTGAAAATTGATAAACATTAATCATGATTCAAAGTTAATGATTGGTTATGAAGTAACAGTAATACTGCAATATTTAAAATTTTATTTAAAACATTTACTGATCGAGGACCACTAACCGTCAGTAACCTGTTATCATTACCTTGCATTTTATGCAAAAACTAAATCTTTTATAACACATTGACAGTCTGCTTTAATCATCAAACAAATATCTTTACTTCATTGGTTAAAACATTTATTTTGTTTGATTCAATTAGGACAGGGAAATGCTTAGTCTTATGTTTTTTTAACACATCGTAGGAAGATACGTGTGAGGGTACAAGACGTCATCACTTTGTGACATCTTCGAATTTGAAAAACTAACGGTTTTCAAATACAGCAATTTCTCAGCTTGTTTTAGAATACAAATTTCTTTCAAAATTTTTTTTAAAGATTTATGAATTAAGATCTATGCTCCTATTCTGTAATGTGTAACTTGTTGATTTCAAATGTCCAAGCGAAAAGAAGAAGAGCGTCTGCATTTACGGGGGAATGAGGATATGTTTGGTTTACTTGACAAACCTCCTCCCCTTCTTACCACACAATATTCAAATATGACATAACTTCAGATTAAGTGGAAATTTCTATGATTTTATGGATAGATTGTGACAGTAACTGGTCATACCCATAAAATTTCACTCAAAAATAGCCACACCAGTAACCTGCTTTTCATTGTTTATTAGATGATTTTAAGTCCAAGCCTATTAGCCCTAAATCATAAAGTTTGGTAACTTTTTATATGGTATCAGAATATTTCCCAACAGAGTTGCTGTTTAAAAAATATATGAGAAAAAAAATTAATTTCTGACGGTAACTGGTACTAGACCAGTATTGAAATGTTGCTGTAAGACATAACCCTTATTTTTTGGATGCAAAACAGTTTGCTAATTATATTTTTGATTGTTGTAAACCTTGTTATTCAGATGTACATTGTACTGATTTTCTGTTGCCTATAGTATTTGCTTCATATTAATAAACCTGGAAAAAGAAACATTTTGTGTCAAATCATTTTGTGTCCTTCACCTAGCCTTAAATATCCTGTTATGACTCATTTTATATGCCCATTAATTACACATGTACAATGGTATTGCATCAATTCCAAATGGGGCATGACTTGCTGCTTTATTAGAGTAAGCGTCTCCTACTGTGCATGCATCACCTGCCATGCAAAACCACACTCAGTCAAAATGTCACATTAAAGTAAGTACACTAAAGGTTTACAGATTATGCTAGTGTCTAAAGATCTAATACCGCCAAAACATGTTTCTTTTGAGTTGAGAGACTTGACAAATCATATCAGTCAACCAAATTGTGATGGCGACTGTGAATCTTATCTCATTAAGACATTGATTGATTGTTTGTGGGTAAGTCCACTTTCAGCACTCTTGGGTATATTGTGGTGCCCAGTTTTTATTGATGTAGAAAACCAGAGTGCCAAAAGAAAACCTGCAGCAGAATAACTGTAGATGAACTTCTTAGACCACTTAGTTACCAAGGCCTGTATCTTCTTAAGATTTACAGTCACCATTAGGATCTTGCACTACGACTTCAACCTTGGCTACTATTTTGGCAAATTCAATGCTTAACATGACATTATTCTATAAATATTGATATTTCATAGACGTCGTCGTCATCTGAAGACATATGGTTTCCAGGCAATAACTTGAGCATAAGTCTATGGATCTCTATGAAATTGTATCACAAGGTTCCATACCACTAAAAGACATTTACTATTTTGGGGGTTATTGTCGGAACTGTTTAGGAATTGGGGGCCAAAAACAAGCATTGTTCTTGGTTCAGGACAATAATTTGTGTATAAGCGTATGGATCTCTATAAAATTGTACCACAAGGTTTCATACCAAAAAAGGAAGGTTGGGATTGATTTTTGGGGTTATGGCCCTAACTGTTTAGGAAAAAGGGGCCAAAAGCAATACTTTTCTAATACTTTGTATACATTGCTTATTTCTTGACCAATTTCAATGGGGTATAATTCAAAGTCTTGAATTCTTGGGGTTCTTCAATATGCTGAATCTTACTGTATATTTAGATTTTTAGCTCACCTGGCCCGAAGGGCCAAGTGAGCTTTTCTGTCCGTCGTTGTTGTCTGTCGTTAGCTTTTACAAAAATCTTCTCCTCTGAAACCACTGGGCCAAATTTAACCAAACTTGACCACAATCATCATTAGGGTATCTAGTTTTAAAAATGTGTCCGATGACCCCGCCAACCAATCAAGATGGCCGCCATGGCTAAAAGTAGAACATAGGGGCAAAATGTAGATTTTGGCTTATATCTCTGAAACCAAAGCATTTAGAGTAAATCTGACGGGGTAAAACTGATTATCAGGTCAAGATCTATCTGCCCTGAAATTTTCAGACAAATCTGACAACCCGTTGTTGGGTTGCTGCCCCTGAATTAGTAATTTTAAGGAAATTTTGCAGTTTTTGGTTATTATCTTGAATATTATTATAGATAGAGATAAACTGTAAACAGCAATAATGTTCAGCAAAGTAAGATCTACAAATAAGTTGTCATGACCAAAATTGTCAGTCGACCTCTTTAGGAGTTATTGCCCTTTATAGTCAGTTTTTAACAATTTTTCGTAAATTTTTGTAATCTTCTACAAAAATCTTCTCTGAAACTACTGAGACAAATTTAACTATACTTGACCTTAATCATTATTAGGGTATCTAGTTTAAAAAATTTGTCTGATGACCCCGCCTTCCAACCATCATGGCCGACATGGTTAAAAATAGAACATAGGGATAAAATGCAGTTTTTGGTTTATATCTTTGAAACTAAAGAATTTAGAGCAAATCTGACAGTGGCAAAAATGTTCATCAGATTTAGATTTATCTGCCCTGAAATTTTCAGAAGAATCCGACAACCCATTGTTGGGTTGTTGCCCCTGAGTTAGTAATTTACTATTAATTATGATTTTAACCTTATTTTACATGATTTCCAAAGCATCAGTAAATACAGGTGAACGACACAGGCTCTTGAGAGCCTCTAGTTTAGTTTTGGAGCCTGTTATCAACATGATCCACTTAAAGGTCCAAAAGGTCCAAAATTAAACTTTGTTTGATTTCAACAAAAATTGAATTGAATTCTTGGGGTTCTTTGATATGATGAATCTAACCGTGTATTTAGATTTTGGATATTGGACCATGATAGGTAAAAGTCCAATTATCAAATTTTTAGTTCTTAGACCACATTTATTCTGTGTCAGAAACCTATGCTGTATCAAATATTTAATCACAATTCAAACTCAGAGCTGTATCAAGTTTAAATGTAGTGTCCATACTTGTCCCAACTGTTCATGATTGAACCTCAGAAGTAGTATCAAGCTGTGCATGAATATAAAGAGATGTCGGATAAACTTTATTGTGATTGCAACATACCAATGATATCAACTTCATTGATATACAAAAGTCCATAAAATTTGTCAAGCTCACAGTCCAAACAAGATTATCGATGATTTCAACAGAGACAACCAAAAAACTTGCCATCAAATAAAACATCATCCAGTGGATAAACGCAACAACCACTAGCAAGACCTATATGTTACAACCATGGTAGATATTAAATATAGAAGGCTCTGTAAAAAAACAATGTAACTTTGTTGCAAGTCTCCCCATTGAATTGAATTTGTGCAGGGTTCTCACTAAGGATTTTTTCCCCAGTGTCTCACCATCTTGTCCAGGGTGATACCGAAGCTGTGTAGTGAAACAATATCCATGCCTTCTTAGTTCACATTAAATATATATAAATCTTCCCATCAGTCAGAAAATGATTATGATTTGTGACCATATATTTCACTGTTAAAGGGAAGATGATTCGGAGATAACAATAAAAGATCCATTTTGTACTGGTCATTACATTCACTTCATTTGAACTTGTGTGGATAGTTGTTGTCATTGGCAATCATACCACAT
Source organism: Mytilus coruscus (assembly GCA_017311375.1). NCBI lineage: Eukaryota > Metazoa > Mollusca > Bivalvia > Mytilida > Mytilidae > Mytilus > Mytilus coruscus. Next base: position 76,619,124 of record CM029599.1, on the reverse strand, counting down.
CTCCTTTATATTAGTATAGAAACAAGGCAGCAATTTTGCCACATACCGGTAGGTTACTTATTTAGAGTTTTTAGATGCAGTGATGTTGAAATCGTGTTATAATTTGTTCAACGCCCTCAGTGTCCTAGGACCAACATTTCAGTTTTCAGTCAAAATCTATTGGGTCATTATGAATATCTTGATTATGCCCTAAGGGAAGAGGAAGATCCCTATTGATTGTCTGGCCAATAGGTCAAGGTCACAGCAGATTTTGAGTGCTAAATTTTGGTTTTCACATCATATAATATGTCAAACTTTTATCAAAGCTGATATGGTAATGCCCCATGAGATGACAAACACCCTTTTTAGATTTTGAGGTCTCTAGGTACTAGTAAAAGGTCAAGGTTACATCAGCAATCGATAGGCAAAAAAGTGGATTTTGAATGTCATCTGTGGAACCATTTGTCCAACTTTCGCTATTATTTAGCGGGAGAACGCTACTTGGATGATTGATTGATTGTTGTTTTATTAACGTCCAATGGCAAATATTTCATGTATGTTCAGGACGAGAGAAATACAATAGGTAAGTCCTGTAGTAGGGGGCGTCCATAATGGAGGTCGATGAATTTGGACTGCCACCAGATAACAAAGGTATATTGGATAGGGACCGAATTTTTGCCTTGTAACAGGCTACCTACAGACTTGACTACGTATCTATACATCACCATCACAGCCAGATGGATGCCCTATTTGGCAAAGTTTTTACATCTGGACGGAAGAAGACCAAAAGTGACCATATTTCTATTCCCCAGTCACACTTAGGGTTTCGCCACTCGGAAAGAAGACACTGTTGATTTTATAGCGCATTAGATCAAAGTTTAAGGTCACAGTTCCTATAAATACACTGAAAGTTTTAACAATTTTTGTTTTGTGAATATATCTTTTTATCCATACATCCGATCTTTTCCTATTTTTGGTGGAAAATACACGACAATTACGCCTTTCTATTTTAGGTCAAGTTTGCAGCATCAATTGATGGAGTTTTTTTTTTTTTACTCCGACCTGTTCCGACATAAATTGTTAACAGACTTTACAGTCTTCATTGTACTCAACACATCATAGTAAATCTGTTTCTTCCGCAACAGAACACAACTCAGCTTAAGCACCCATGGTGTTTCTGTAACTTAAATAAAATTAATCGGGAGAGTTACTGTTGTTAATTCGATGAGCTTATAAGGCGGTACCTGTCTTGTCTATACTAGTCTACAGCTGTGCACTTCGCTTGTTTGTTTACATTAGGAGAAAACTGTAGTTTTGAAACGACAAAACTTTGTTTATATCAGGAGCTTTCTCGATGGACGGTACTAATTTTATAATCAGTTACTAGTATCGACCGAGAGTCGGGCCCTTCTAACTATGATCTTAAATGTTAGAATATATATCGAAGAATGTTCACTTCACTTAGTGCACATATTTTAAGTTTTTGAAGACTTTTTTCAGCGGGTAAATCTTTGTCCTCTTTCAACAGCATTCTCAATGCTATCAGCTTTTACGATTTTGTCTGTATTTTGAAAATATGTAATTGCGTGTAGATTATTTTAAAATGTCAATTAAAAGCACTGTTGGATTTTAGTTGTAAATAGAAAAGCGAATACAGCTACCATGTGAATTTACCTTTAAGGATTGACTATTTTAATTATTACTTGGGAGTATACACCATGTTGTCTAAGTGTTTAATTTACGAGGTCCTAATCCTATTGCAATTCCTAGTTTCTGCAAACCGGATGTCTAGTTCAAGTCACATGTTGGAGAATTAAATGTGTTTTCGCGTTACTTATATAAATTCAGCACCGGTAAGAGCTTGACACGTGACTTTGAAGCATAGTTTTCATTATGGTATATTGATTCTAGTGTTTCTTATTTTGTTGTTGTGTAACCGCCTTATTGACTTTTACCCCACATATTTTTTTTATATAAATTCAGGGGCGGATCCAGGATTTTAGGTTAGGGGTGGGGGGGGGGGGGGACTTAAATTTTTTTGAGGTAAAATTATCGAAATATTCTTTATTAAGCTTAGGACAACCCATGCTTTGCAAATTTTAGGGGGTCGCACGCCCGCCACGCCCCCGCCTGAATCCGCCCCTGAAATTGGTTCTTTTGAGAGCATCGTCGGGTATACTTCATATATATCATGATTGTCAGTATATGAGAGGTCTGTTGTGTTATTTACTCTCAAGAACAAAGAAAATATAAAATATAATAAGTTGCTTCACACAGAGTTAAGCTTCAAATGGAAATTAGACTTTGAATTTCTGTAGAGCACCTTTGTCATGAGTAATTAGTCATAAATAATTAAAGTCTTCAAAACCAAATGAATTTTAATCCTGATGATGTATACAGTTTTCCTCTTTTTAATATACAAAAACTATTGAAATAAGTTTCCAAGTATATCAATTTATCAAATTATGTAAATGAAGCAATAAGTTGTCATAGCAAAAACAACTTGTCAATAAGACAACTCTGTATAAAAATAAGATAAAGTATGTTGCCAATGAGACATCTATTCACCAAGGACCAAATGAATGTATGCTTGCAAATAAATAAAGGACAACTCTGTATTAAAAAAAGGCATCCAGGGAGGTGACAATACTGGGTAGTATTGTGGGTAACTTTAGAAGTCCTACGTATGCTGAGTCTACCAAAAGACGACTCAGATCTATTCCAAACTTATTTTGAATTCTGTAGAAGAATGAACATTGCTTTTGTTCCCCTGAGCCCTGTGAACTTAGCCAGATGTGTAACTTATTTTCCTGCTAGACAATTGTTTAACTCCATAAATAATTTCTTGTCAATTGTCCGTTTGTTACATTTAGAAACAGGGGTTGCATCCCCTTTAAATTAATGTTATGGGGTCTGTACTCAAGGATGCTAAGCTTGTATTGGGATAAACAGTGCATAATAAGTTGCCTTTAACACCAAAGATTTAAGATAAGATATCCATTTTGTTGTCACTGAGCAGTAAGGACTTGTGCTTTTGAGCAGCCTGCTTAGTTGCCTTTGTCATGATTTTTGTATCTTAGATTAGATTGTTTACATTAGTTACAATTCGGCAGAAGCCTTATTTTATACATTTGTATAATACTTTAATAAACATAGAAAAGAAGTAAATGTTTCGCGGGTAAACTTTGGGTCAGTCCAAATGTGAAGGGGTGTTCTGAAAGGAAACTGTGATACGAGTAATGAGGCACTTTGGTAGAACACCCTCATTCAAGAATGGTACGGCTACCATTGGGGTATAAAAGCAGGAGCGATTCTTCAACCAAGGGCTTTTCAGACCGTGCAAGGGCTGTATAGCCAGTCAAGGTCGTTAAAAACTTCCATTTGTTGAACCAAGGGCTGTATAGCCAGTCAAGGTCGTTAAAAACTTCCATATATATATATATATACCCATGGTCGATTGTCATAAGTATACGGAGACACAAGACCAAGGTACGGTACGTTGATATTTGAGATCGTTGTCTCTTATAATAGTTACTATTACTTAAGTGTAATAAAGAACAGGTTGGTGCCTGTAAGAAATACGGACTTGTACGTTTACAAGCTGAACCGTATTGTTGTACCGTATAGGACAAGTGTGAGTATGTGTGACAAACTTGTAAGGTACATAATTGTACCAAGAGAACGAGTGACGTATTGGACAAGTGTGTTAACTTGTAGGGTACATAATTGTACCAGGAGGTCAAGTTTGTCCCTGACCAAAGACAAATTTGTACGTGGTCAGTTGTTTATTAGAGAACGCAAAGAGCAGTTGTACATATTTTGGTTCATTGACGTTAATTTATGAATAAAGTTCACTTGTTATATATTTTGTAAATAGAACATTTTGGATCCAGTATCAAACTGGTAACGAACTCATTCTAAAATAGAAATAGGCACGCTTACCCTGTGTACAAGTTGCACCTTCTTTTCCTTTTTCAAGGTTTGTCTCTCCTTCACTTTCAGGTTTTGATCTTTTGCAGCATTCAAATCGGGAAGATATCAGTTTTCATTCCGATGTTTTCCGATTCTAAATAAAGAAAACTAAAACCATTCAATTTGTAGAGCGTGTGTTAGAAATTCCCCTTCCCAGAGTGAGCAACTCTCACTTATGTCCATCAGACTGAGCTATCCTTCTTAATATAAATCAGACTCTAGCCAATACCTCCCCCTCACCTATTTTCCTGTATTTGGTACACGGCAAGGTTACTCCTCTTACCTATGCCGCTTTTGTAAATGCTTTTAAGTATTACTTAGCCATTCTATACGGTTTCATATTAACTCATAATTTCCATCCTTTGAGTGAGAAAGGGAAACTTCTGGGTGTGATTGTAATTAATTATTACATACCCGTCATCTTTATTGAAGCATCTAGGTCTGATAAGTTTATGCCAGAGAACACACAAAAGTAAACCTGTAGCTATTCCAATAGGTAGTCCGATTGGCTTTGTCATTTAAATTGATAGTTATCTAAGTCACAAGAGAAAAGTCTCAAATAAAAGAAATACAGAAATACCAGATTGAAAGTTTAATATCAACATTGGTAGATCTGTATAAATTATGTAAATGAAGCAATAAGTTGTCATAGCAAAACAACTTGTCAATAAGACAACTCTGTATAAAAATAAGATAAAGTATGTTGCCAATGAGACATCTATTCACCAAGGACCAAATGAATGTATGCTTGCAAATAAATAAAGGACAACTCTGTATTAAAAAAAGGCATCCAGGGAGGTGACAATACTGGGTAGTATTGTGGGTAACTTTAGAAGTCCTACGTATGCTGAGTCTACCAAAAGACGACTCAGATCTATTCCAAACTTATTTTGAATTCTGTAGAAGAATGAACATTGCTTTTGTTCCCCTGAGCCCTGTGAACTTAGCCAGATGTGTAACTTATTTTCCTGCTAGACAATTGTTTAACTCCATAAATAATTTCTTGTCAATTGTCCGTTTGTTACATTTAGAAACAGGGGTTGCATCCCCTTTAAATTAATGTTATGGGGTCTGTACTCAAGGATGCTAAGCTTGTATTGGGATAAACAGTGCATAATAAGTTGCCTTTAACACCAAAGATTTAAGATAAGATATCCATTTTGTTGTCACTGAGCAGTAAGGACTTGTGCTTTTGAGCAGCCTGCTTAGTTGCCTTTGTCATGATTTTGTATCTTAGATTAGATTGTTTACATTAGTTACAATTCGGCAGAAGCCTTATTTTATACATTTGTATAATACTTTAATAAACATAGAAAAGAAGTAAATGTTTCGCGGGTAAACTTTGGGTCAGTCCAAATGTGAAGGGGTGTTCTGAAAGGAAACTGTGATACGAGTAATGAGGCACTTTGGTAGAACACCCCTCATTCAAGAATGGTACGGCTACCATTGGGGTATAAAAGCAGGAGCGATTCTTCAACCAAGGGCTTTTCAGACCGTGCAAGGGCTGTATAGCCAGTCAAGGTCGTTAAAACTTCCATTTGTTGAACCAAGGGCTGTATATCAAGGTCGTTAAAAACTTATATATATATATATATACCCATGGTCGATTGTCATAAGTATACGGAGACACAAGACCAAGGTACGGTACGTTGATATTTGAGATCGTTGTCTCTTATAATAGTTACTATTACTTAAGTGTAATAAAGAATATGTTGGTGCCTGTAAGAAATACGGACTTGTACGTTTACAAGCTGAACTGTATTGTTGTACCGTATAGGACAAGTGTGAGTACGTGTGACAAACTTGTAAGGTACATAATTGTACCAAGAGAACGAGTGACGTATTGGACAAGTGTGTTAACTTGTAGGGTACATAATTGTACCAGGAGGACAAGTTTGTCCCTGACCAAAGACAAATTTGTAATAGTACAAATTTGTACGTGGTCAGTTGTTTATTAGAGAACGCAAAGAGCAGTTGTACATATTTTGGTTCATTGACGTTAATTTATGAATAAAGTTCACTTGTTATATATTTTGTAAATAGAACATTTTGGATCCAGTATCAAACTGGTAACGAACTCATTCTAAAATAGAAATAGGCACGCTTACCCTGTGTACACGTTACACCTTCTTTTCCTTTTTCAAGGTTTGTCTCTCCTTCACTTTCAGGTTTTGATCTTTTGCAGCATTCAAATCGGGAAGATATCAGTTTTCATTCCGATGTTGTCCGATTCTAAATAAAGAAAACTAAAACCATTCAATTTGTAGAGCGTGTGTTAGAAATTCCCCTTCCCAGAGTGAGCAACTCTCACTTATGTCCATCAGACTGAGCTATCCTTCTTAATATAAATCAGACTCTAGCCAATACCTCCCCTCACCTATTTTCCTGTATTTGGTACACGGCAAGGTTACTCCTCTTACCTATGCCGCTTTTGTAAATGCTTTTTAGTATTACTTAGCCATTCTATACGGTTTCATATTAACTCATAATTTCCATCCTTTGAGTGAGAAAGGGAAACTTCTGGGTGTGATTGTAATTAATTATTACATACCCGTCATCTTTATTGAAGCATCTAGGTCTGATAAGTTTATGCCAGAGAACACACAAAAGTAAACCTGTAGCTATTCCAATAGGTAGTCCGATTGGCTTTGTCATTTAAATTGATAGTTATCTAAGTCACAAGAGAAAAGTCTCAAATAAAAGAAATACAGAAATACCAGATTGAAAGTTTAATATCAACATTGGTAGATCTGTATGTTAACTCCTGCAACGAAAAAAGGTGAAGAGTAAAAGAAAATGTTTCCACTTTCGTATTGTGAATTTTTCTCGTTCTCGAGCAACATGCCCCGTTCTCTAAAATTTCTGCAGTAATTCGTTAAATTGAAATCAAATGTTTTAAAGTCCATAAGCATAGCAGCAAGATATTCAGGGCTTATTGATTTCAATTTAATTACACTGTCAACTGAAAAAGTTCAACTGACATCCAAATCCGGATCAAAATACGACCAAAAAATGGTCGAAGATGTTAAAATATTTGACTAACTTGAAAGTCAGAATATTCTGAACTTGAAGGATAGATTATAGTAGAAAAACACTAACTGGCTGGTTATTGCCACAATCTTATTCTAAACCAAAAATTGAAAACAAAATACAGGGAATTATGGGTATATCTGAATAAGATTTCATCGACATCGGATTCCTTACACCAGCCCAAACAAGATGAATCTGCGAGAAATTATAAATTTTTGACTTATTATGATAAAGACAGTTTGTATACAAATAAAATTGAGAATGGAAATGGGGAATGTGTCAAAGAGACAACAACTCGACCAAAGAGCAGAAAACAGCCGAAGGCCACCAATGGGTCTTCAACACAGCGAGAAAATCCCGCACCCGGAGGCTACTATTAAATTTATTCACGATTTGTATAGACTCGTGACGATTTACAGCTTAGCAAATTGTATACAACTGTCTATTGTTGAAGACTATACCTTGTCCTCAAGATGTAAATTGGTAATCATTATCGTTGGGTCGCTGCCTCATTGACATGCATATACGGCCCATTTCTCCCTTTAGTCATAACAAACATTCATAACTTCAACCCCCGTCCTTATATCCACGTATTATGCAAACATTAGGCACGACCATTTCTTTTTTTTTTAAACTTAAACCGTCAGTTTTTTCCTGTTCATATCTTTCATATCGTTTTTAATAATAGAATAATAAAATAACATTATGGCAAGCCGTTTTACTATTTATTCGAACTTGAAGATATCTCATATATCTTATTTAATCTAGTTTTGTAAGATATCTCATATAATCAAGTTTTATAAGATATCTTATAAAACTTTATAAGAAATCTCATTAACTTTATAAGATAATTATATCATATCCTTTATAAGATATCTGATATACTTTATAAGATATCTTCTTAAGTTTATAAGATATCTAATAAAGTAAATAAGATATCTTATGAATATTTTATATAAAATATCTTATATAGTTTATAAGCTATCTTATATAGTTTATAAGATATCTCATATAGTTTATAAGATATCTCATATATTTTATAAGATATCTTATAAAGAAAATTATATAAGATATCTTATAAATATATAAGATATCTTATATAATATATAAGATATCTTATATAATCTAATTTTATAAGATATCTTATATATTATAAAGTATATAAGATATCTTATACATATTTTTGATAAAAGATATCTTATATATTTATAAGATATCTCATATATTTTATAAGATATGTTATATACTTAATAAGATATCTCATATAATTTATAAGATCTCTTATAAAAAAAAATATATGAGATATCTTATAAACTATAATATAAGATATCTTCTAAATTATATAATATATCTTATAAACTATATGAGATATCTTATAAAGTTTATTAGATACCTTGCAGTTGGAATAAATAGTAAAACTGCTTGCCATATAACTTGGCCTGCTATGTTATGCATGTATATTCTATATCAGTGCCAAATGCATACAAAAAATTGCAAATGGAAAGAAGAAATTATGGACATATTATATACTATACATTCTATAATGACAATATTTTGTTCACACGAAATTTAAAAGTGTGAAACAAAATCTTCATCACATCTTCATTTTCGTCAAATAAAGATAACACTGGCCTCCTCCTTGTTATTACGTCATTTCATGAATAAAATCATGCACTCCAGACTTTCATTTTTCATAAAAGAGACCAATATTATTAGCAATAACCAAAATGCCATTTTGTAATCTTCAGCCAGAGACATATAATACAATTATCATTGGCGTAACTAGGCCATTTTTAAGTGTACGTCCGAACCTCATTGAGGGGTTTGAGGTCCCCTAAGCTGATCCAGGGTATTGGACCTCCTGGTAGGGGGCGTAACTCCCTGGAAATTCTCGCCTTATTGAGAAAGGGATACCAATTATACCTGTCAATAAAAACGAAAAACTACCAAAAGACAAACAACAGTATGCAAAACACAACATAGAAACAAAAGACTGAGCAACAAGGACCCCACAAAAAACTGGGGGCGATCTCAGGTGCTCCGGAATGGTAAGTAGATCCTGCTCCACGTGTGGTACCCGTCGTGTCGCTGATGTAAGTACATACCAAGTGATACGTCTAATTCGGGAGGTCACATTCGAGAAAAAGAGGTCGGGATTGTGGTAATATTAACAATTGGAACATATCCGTCGTCATTAGCATTCTGTGAAACAGATATTCTATAACGGTCAACCTACTCGTGATGTCGACCGTAAAATTTTTGAAGGGTGACTTCAACTTCACCACTTGGAACTCAGTCTTGGTTCAGTAGCTTCCTTTTAAGCAGCAACCCTCTATCAAGGAAATCATGATAGGAAATGCAAGCTCTGGAATATCTTATTTACTGGGAGGTATATACTCCATATGCAGGTGCTGTTGGAATGTTGCTACATAGAAAGGGAAAGTTCACAATTGGAAGCTGAAAATCATCCCTTTTGTCGTACAGTTTTGTTCTAACCGACCATGTTTGTTGCAATTGATGAGTTTTTATTGACAGATATAATTGGTGTCCCTTTCCCAATAAAGCGATTTCCGGGGAGTTTCGCCCCCTACAAGGAGGTACAGGTATTAGGGCGAACAGGTACTAGGGCGAACCGGAATCAGGGCGAACGGACCCGGATTCTTCAATACCCTGGATCAGCTTTGGGGACTTCAAACCCCTCAATGAGGTTCGGGCGTACACTTAAAAATGGCCTAGCTACGCCAATGATCACGTGCTATATAAGAGAGATCTATATTTTAATAAGATTGATCAATAGCAATACCTTGATCTGATAGACTTTCAAACATTTAAATATTCAGTCAGGACTAGTAATGAGACATATCAGTGTGTACATTTTTGTTTGTACTGTCCTAGTTTTATAATAAGGAGATTGGATATGATATATTGTATACTATCCCCAGTAAGGAGTAATAACATATAACATATAACACTAATTATTTATTACAGTCGAAATACTTTTGACCTAATTACAGCCCCTTTTCTCGGAATATTTAATGAAAAGAACAATGTTTTTTTTCTCTCAGCTGTGCACATCTTATGTTATCTTAAATGGAGCAGTCAAAACTGGTTTTACGATTTCATAAAGAGTTTCACAATCTTTAGAGGGTCATACACATCCAATCTGCATTCCCTATCCGATCCTATCCTCATGATCCTGGAAGACAGAAACGACTCAATCATAACATTTACGACCCAAAAGACTCTTTATTGCTTAATTATTCCTCGTAAGGTTACCAGAGACATACACTACATGATCGATTGATTGTTGGTGTTTAACGCAACTTTCAGCACTATTGGCTTTATCGTGGCGGTCAGTTTTTATTGGTGGAAGAAGCCGGAGAGACTGTGATCATCAACCTTCGCAGGAATACTGACAACCCTAGTAAGTTAATATTTGGTCGAACGCACCTGCCATGTACGGGGTTCGAACTCACAACCTCAGTGTTGACAGACTAGTGATACAGTAGATGAACTACTTAGACCACTCGGCACCGACATGACCGAGGCCCCTATATTACAATTTATCTGGTTTTGCCATATACAGCAATGTAGTTTCGAAGAAAAACGTGAACTTGCCAATATCTTCATTCAGCTCATTAATATCAGTATATTTTAACAGTGTGATTGCTTCAATGTATGCCACCAAGGCATGAAATAAATATTTACAGGGTTTTCTGTTCATGAAGAACTTGAAAAGATCTAGTCTTTGGCTTTGTAGTTTAAATAGTGAATCACTATAAAATCAGAAGCGCAATTAATCACTATATTTATGTTGAAAATCAGTGAATGTTTTGACAAACGTTATCTACTGTGTAAAATATTAAGTGACGACTATCTTAGGAATGTCGTCATAAAAGATAGTATAATATATCTGGAACTTTAATTGTATAATAGTCAAAGCCCACTGTTAAAGAGAGGCGAAAGATACCAAAGGAATATTCAAGCTCATATAATGGCATATGGCGAAAACAAACTGACAATGCCGTGGCAAAAAGAAAAAAAGAAAAAGAAAAAGAACAAAAAACAAACAACAGTAAATAAAACACAACTATGAAAACTAAAGACTGAACAACACGAACCCCACCAAAGCCCAGGGTGATCTCAGGTGCTCTGAAAGGGTAAACAGATCCTTATCCACATGTGGCACCCGTTGTGTTGCTCATGTAAGTGAAAAAGCGGTTTAACTTTTGATATAAAGATCAATAATAAGAGCGGTTAGTTTTCTTGAATTTTTTCAAGTTTATGTATAGGAATTTTGTGTCTTGAATTACAGACCCTCCTTTTCAATAAGATTGATGAAGTGTGTCTCTCATGTTGTGTGCAGTACGAGTTCCCATTATTTAAGGTGCATGCTCACACATTTTTACAGTTATGGCTTGTTTATTCTTGACATAAGTTATCTCTTGTGTTTATAGTTTATTATACAAATATATAAAAACAACATGAATGTGATACAAAGGAAATGTGAAAAAAATTCGTACTAAAACATATACATGTATATAGGAAAAAATTCATACATGTAATGGTTTAGCTATCACTGAGATTATTTGTATGATTTAGCACCCTTTAGTCTATTTACAGCAGAAGTAAACGAGGTTTTCATCGCGGACTCCAGTCGGATGAACGATTTTGTCTGTAAAGATTTGTATAAGATGGAGGATCACTAATGGTTGAAATTGGTGAGTGAACACTGGCTCGAATATCACTTGGTGAAGCTGTACTTCTACTGAGAAGGGACCTGTCTGAACTAGTTGATGATGGTCTTGATCGGGGTCCACGAACTCTGTGAATTAAAAAAAAAAGATAGTTCAGTGAAACACTATGTTTAAAAGTGATTTCTTTCATTACTTATTTGAATTCAGTCCTGTTTTTGTCCACCAAAAGGTTTTGGTACCGTTTAAATACAACGTTAAAATTAAGTGATTGTTTGCGTGAATGTTATTATTGATATTCACCAGATAGCGGTGTAAAATGAATAAACACTAATAATAAAGACAGAGTTATAAAAGAAAAATGTGTGTTTAACGAATTTATTCCAATATTTAATCAACCACAATAAAGTTAATGCAACTGTACATTATGACCAACAATTTTTTATATTGAATATTACATACCCGTCATTTTTATTGAAGCATCTTGGTCTGATAAGTTTATGCCAGAGAACACACAAAAGTAAACCTGTAGCTATTCCAATAGGTAGTCCAACAACACCGGCTATTAAATCATCTGTTGAAAACCCTTCGGCCTTGGGTTGTGGAAATGGTAACTTTACACGACGACCATTCAGTAAACACATACAGTGATTGTCATCATCAACACCACAACTCTGGTAGAAAACAGAAACATAAATTAATAGTATGTATTAGATGTAAGCTTCTCATATCTGAGGGGCGTTAGCTAGGAAGATATAAGACGATTACATCTGATTTACATAGAAGTAATAAATAAATATTTTATATTTTCTCTTGTTTTAAAAAGAGCAAATAGTTGATAAAACAGGAAAAGTGTCATTACCTCAAATTTACCAGATGCAGAAACACTTTCAGAAGATGTTTTGTAGTTATGGATTTTGAAAGAAATCTTAGTTGCGTCTATTTTTCTGTCATCAAATTGGTATCTTATTACTGCTTTTGTATAGCAATATGAATCGCTGTACTATCTTGTCTTTTTCTGGTTTAACAACCAAAATCTGAACTTTTTGCTGATAAATGATAATACTTCTATGTGAATTAAGATGACATTTGAAATTGACAAGATGTACTGTGGATAGGGGATTTTTAAAAAAAGTATATGCTAGGAATGTATTTGTAGTTTTTTTAATGACCCCCTTTAATCTAAGCAATTTTCCATACCTAAAATCATCGTGATAAATTTGTAAATCATCAACAACAACAAATGTATGTAAATACGCTATTGAAATATAGATATGGAGTGGCGTGGCACATTAAAGTAATCAAATATTTGTAAAAATTACATTTGATTGACTCTAGGTCGTATTCCAAAGCACATGCGCTAAATTTGAGTCTTTTTTGTTTTTGTTTTTGTTTTGTTTTTTTTTTTTAATACGATTTTAAATTTTCTTCAATATTTCAAATCTAATATTTTCCATTATTATATTAGAGATGCAGTGTGTATGAACTACAGTTATTTTAAGTTTGAATGGATACTGGAAAAAAGGGGGTCCATGCACCAAAGGCCTGTATTCTAAAGCACGAAAAATGAATATCTAACTGTCAATGACAATAATCCAAGTAATCATTTTACCTCAGGTTGATAGATTTCACAGTCTAGACCTATGTACCCACTCGGACAGGAACATCTGTAACTATCTTTGTAGTTTGTACATACACCATTGTTAGCACATGGGTTTGGCTTACAAAAATCATGTGCTGTAAAAGAAGCGAAGAGTTTGCATTTATAAATAATAAATCACAAAATGTAAAATACATCAATTTTCGATGCTAGCAATATAAAAGATTTTTTTCAGCCATAATGGGTTTTCGGTTTAATAGTAAACATGTGTACGATTTGTATTGTGTTGTTTGTAGTATGTATTGATAAGTGGGAAAATCATTAGTTTTACCTTAAACCATAATTGCTATTTTTGTTAATAATACATATTTGAATTAAGAACAACACGCAGGTCCAGTGTGATGTAAATCCACATGGTGGTCCTACCAAATTGGGCCTTAACTTCTATACAATCAGGGTAAACACGGTGTTCGTTCTTTTTGTCTGTCACAAAAGAATTTATGGACACCGAATATCTCCCTGTGCAATGTAGAAGTCTGTCTTCAATGGAAATTGACGCTTATAATTATGTTAAATTTGTTCATTTCGAACAGTTTATATAAAAATATGGAGATCATTTAGTTAACTAGCGTTATCAATCATTGAAACTTCCAAAACTGAGTTTTTTTGATAAATGTATGATGTAGATTATTTATGGGAACAAAACTTTCGACAACTACTAGCCGTCAAACTAAGTTTTGTTTACTAATAGTTTACGCTTTCTGGATCTGGATTACAGTGGGCGCTATTTTTTTATTTCCAATGCGACCAATATGTTTTGCATTAATCAGAAAAAATTAATTGCAGATTGTCGGATATAAGTCAGGGATCATTTTGAAAAAAAATACTTACGAGTGCTACAGTTTTTGCCTTTGTATTCAATAGGACATTCGCAGAAGAAATCACCGACCATGTCTGTACAAGTCCCGCCGTTTTCACACGGGCTGCTGGCACACTCGTCCAAATCTGTGAATTTTATATGTATATCTATGTTTAATTGAACACAAAATGTTTGTGTACAGAAATATACTTTTGTTATTAATTTTTGTAAACATTTTTAAAGACATTTTATTTCCCACCATTGATTTAAAGGTATCTTAAAACAACGTCATTGCTGTGTTTGATTCTTACCTGCATTGCAGTTATAACCAGTGTATCCAGGACCACATGTACATGTATAACTTGTATTTGTTGTTGTGCAGGTTCCGAAGTTCTGACAAGGCGAAGAGGCACAATAATCAATGGCTGCAAATAAGAAAAACATAATTGTATGCATTGTTTAAAACATGGTTCCTGCTAGTATTTTCTATGATTTAACGTCTTGTGCTATATGCTTGATATTATAATCTATGCTGTTAATAAACAGTAGCCATTTATTTATTTTATACAGCTGATGAATATAAATATGAAGATGTGGTATGAGTGCCAATGACACAACTCTCCATCCAAGTCACAATGGATAAAAAGTTGTCTTTTAAATTTTGTCAATACAATCGGACAATTTTTAAACCAGTCGGCAATCAGTCAAGCACCATAATCACGAATCAAACATTGTAATAAGTTATTTCAGGATCATTATTCCAAATTTATAGTAGAAGTTTTTTTCACGTAGCTGACATGAAATCAGTATATTGTAGGCACAAAATTTAGAGGTACTCACCTTGGCATTCGTTACCCATAAATCCAATTGGACAAAAACATTTATAATCACCGACTTGGTCCCAACAAGTGCCACCATTTTTACATGGAGAACTTAGGCAATCATTAACATCTAAAAATATCAAAACGTACATGAGTTATTACTGAAATATATGATAAATAAAAATGAAGCAAATTAGTTTATTTATTGAAATAATGCACTATTATACCCTTATGGGATTGATGGCATACATGAAAACAAAATAACACATTACATAACACATCACAAAAATAATAATAATAAATAAAGACACGAATTCATATATGTACATATCATGCAGTTGTTGAATTCACTCTCCTCAGTGACCAAGACTTGTTAATAAATTGAGCTGCATACCGCATAATTGACGGACATGAAAGACATAAAACCAATTTATCCAAGTTATCCATCTCATCTATATTTTCTTAAGAATTTAAGTCTCAAGATTTCATTTTGTTTACATTTAAATAAGAAATGATCTTCGTCATCTATTTTATTTAAAGAACAATATTGACATAAACGTTCTTCTCTTTTTATGTTTCTGTACCTCCCCCTCTCAATTTCCAAAATATGATCACTTATCCTTAATTTAGTAAAGCATTTCCTGGTTTCAAAGTTAATTTTAAAGTAAATATGGTTCAATTTCATAAATCTTTTAACTTTACTATAAATATATAATTTATTATTTTCTGTTAAACAGTTTAATTTCTTAAAGAACAACTTTTATAGTTTTCTTGTATAATCTCCTTCATGTGTTTATTTATTTTATATTTTTCTTGTATAAAGTTAATATTTCTATCTCTGATAATTCTATATTATTTTCATGAATTATATTTTAACAAATGTATACCAAGAATAAGTTCCTACTTCATCCAATAGTTTTGTTGTGCAGTATGCATCATATAACAAATGATTAACTTCAATGTTAGATATTCTTGCTAAATATTTTAGTGCTTGTACTTTTACATATACATCTATTTGATAGTGTCCTAAGTCTGATCTTGACGCAATGTTTACTGCTTTTTTACATAAACCTAGAATTGATTTGCAAAATTTTAAATTTACTTTTTCAATAAAACTGTTATCAATAGAGGTTAGTAAATCAAAGTAGACTTAATTGTAGTGTTACTATTACTTTTCAGACACGTATGTTTGTGTTTTAGGATGAAGAAATACTAACATATTCAATACTAGCGTTCTCATATTTAGTGGTCATAAAACATCACATAATGACATTGTAGCATCTAACCAATTTAATAATATTTCAATGATTTTTCTTTAATTCTACTGATTTCATTGGCAGTTCCTTCCGTAATTCAAATGTGTAAATACATTCATGAAATATAGTTTACAAATTACAATAAATGTTGTACCTATTGAACAGTTTCTGCCTTCATATTCCGGTGTACATGTGCACACAAAGCTGTCCAACTGCACTTGACATGAACCTCCATGTTCACATGGGTTTGCCGCGCATGGGTCCTCCACTGAAATGATGATACAGTGTCAATATCAGTGATCTTGCACGAATAGTTTATACAGTAAAATCAATTTTGATTTGGAGGAAATTTTGTATTTTTCTACTTTCAGCATCAAAGGTTGCTGTCGTTTATCCATACAATGTAAGTATAACGCTTTATACACTTTTTGCGTCCAAATTGTTTTTTTAGATTAACCTTCATCAGAAACACAAAACCAAAAAAAAAAAAGAAAATCAATGATGTATAAGTTATAAATATTGGAGGAGCAAAATGACCAAACGTGAAATAAACAGAACAGCCACCACAATCTAAGGTCAACTTTGCTTGATGGACTTTGAAACTTAGTTTCTAAGTAATTTCGAACTATGTCGAAGGACTATTTATCTTTAAGGAATGCATGTCATGAGTTTATAATCTATGATATATCATTCAGTATTCATTCGTATTACAGAGATCTGTAAAGTAACATACCTCCTGCTAGAAGTGTAAAACAATGTTGTTCGCTGTACAATCTGTTAAAAGAAAACAAATAGCAACTAGATTTTTTAAACTTTAGATTAAAATGATTTGTAACATATGTATTAATTTGATCCTCTCAACTGTCATGTTCAGTCGTCTCATTTTCACATTTTGTTTATACATTAAAATAATTATGAGCTTATGTAACCATAATTGTATTGAAGCATTTTAAGTATTGCCACCATGGTAATCTTGAGGGTCAGCCAAATTTCCCAGAACTTGTATCAAACTCAGGGTAAAAACCCGAAAGTGACCAAAACGTAGCCGATTTTCAAAGAGCGCAACTTTGATACATTAAATATTTTTTCGACATTTTCCAATTAAGTCCATATAATTAAATTCTTATTCTAAACCATAAGGGCCAATCAAAAATATCCGAAAAACTGTGAGGTAAACCTTGCCTGAGGGAGTTATTTCATTTTTTTAATAACGTTTATGACAAAGTTCCTGACATACGGGACAGGCGCATAAACTTGCCATTGGGTTTAACAAATCAAAATCCTAGACCAACGTCTTTCATTTACGACCACAGTAAGACTTATAATTGAGAATGGAAACGGGAAATGTGTCAAAGAGACAACAATCCGACCAAAGAGTAGAAAACAGCACAAGGCTACCAATGGGTCTTCAACGCAGCAAGAAAATTCTGCACCCGGAGGCTTGCTTCAGCTGGACCCTAAACCATAATGTATACTATTAGGAAAAAAAAAACAAAGGATTTGGAGTATCCATCCATGACACAAATCAGTATATAAACAGCAATAAAAAAAACAGAAAAAGAAAAGGAACAGCGCTTTTATTGCTCTTCTTCATCTCAAAGGCCTTCAACACGGAGCAAAAATAAACTCTCACCTCACTGCAAGTTTAAGACGGCCCCTAGTACTAGTTCATCATAGCATTTTAACTGACAAAACATCTGAAAGTCGGTTACAAAGAAACACCAAGATCATGACTACCCCCTTTACACTAACCACTAAAAGTGTCGGACTGGGTAAAAGTTAACACGACCATTTCAAGACCATCTTTAAAACAACATAGTGGCACTTACCCTCTATCGTCAACGGCCTGAAAACATAGGATGTTTGTCGAGTATTGAATAGGTTTAGGTGTCCATGAAAACTCTGTGCTATATATCTGACCGCTTTCATTCTGTAATGGAGTATTTGCTGTGTCATATGGTACCGAGGTAACAATAGTTTGAATCCTGAAATAGACCGAAGTTGTATACATAGTAAAATTTAAGTACTAATAAAATTCAATTAATTCCGACGAGAAGTCAGCACCTATATATAATAAAGATGCAAGATAAATAAAAACCATAGGGTTAAAACATTGCACACAATGTCAATCTGCAAAAATAATATCATATGTTACTATTATTAATATTTATTACTGTTCAGAGAAACAGCAGTTTTCCCTGATATTATAACCCTTTGTCATTGATTTCATTATCACTTATGGTCACGACAGGATCATATTTTCCAGATATGATAGTAAACATAATGACAGTATACATAATTATGACAGTTGTTTTCCATTCGTTTGAAGTGTTTGAGTTTTTGGTTTTGCCATTAGATAAAGGACTTTCCGTTTTGAATTTTCCTTGGGATTCGGTATTTTTGTTATTTTACTTTATACAAATATATCACCTGTCATTTAATTCACTGGTCAATTACTGAGTACGACATGGTAAGCCTTTCCTTCTACGATACTACACACTGATTAAATCAATTACTGGATGTGATAGGGTAAGCTTAAATCACTGAACATGTCCCAGTAAAGACAACATTTCAATGCAAACAATTTTGTCTTTTTAAGTTTTTTCAGTCACAACTTTACCTCACAGCCGGTGAATTAAATTTTGCGTATATTTTCTGTTTGAATGTGTCTCCTTTGGGGACAATAAACACTTGTCCATTCGTTGGAGTCGGGTTTGTTATTTGTGGAACATCAGAACACGTTGTTGGAACTTTCACCGTCTTTACCACAAACTGGAAAGAAAAAAACATCAGATTACATACGACATTTTATTAAGAAAATACAATTTTTATGTTGAATGTCAAATGTACAATTTGCTATAAAGATTGGAATTTGAATCCCATTTAGACACCTACCTGTAGTGGTACCTGACTCAGTGTAGTATTTGGGTTTACAGTACTAGAACCAACTGTGATTGTGGTTTGTGGAGAATCTTCTACGGTCAAGGTGATAATGTAGGTTCCATTATGGATAAATCCTGTAACAGTCTTTGGTTGTATTGTTAAAATACATCTTTGCTGAAAACACAAGAAAAGAAAACGCATGCTTAGATAGGATGTGTATAAACTTTTCATATTCTACAAGCAAATTTATGAAAAAAAAACAATACTCGATACCGTTGCTGGTGCAATATCAATCCTCCAGAATATCAACAGCTCAGAAATCAGTACTTCTGCACTTACATGATTTATAATTTATTCAAATTCTCCGTTTGTTAAATTTATAAAATTATCATAAAACTTAGGTTCCAACTCCCTCAGGTAAACTTAACCTTATGTGGTGGTTACTCTTTTTGTGTCCTTTGATCATAGCAGTTTAATATCCAGGAACTTATTACCCCATTAGGCTTTTTGTGTCCCTTTAATCATATCAGTTTAATATTCAGGAACTTATTACACCATTAGGCTTCAAACTTTTGGGGTTGAGCTTTCCTGATAATCCAGAGAAGCGCTTTGGAATCATCAAATTATCCTCAAATTTATAAACTGTTATTTTCATCATTTAACAATTTGAATCTAAGTGAAATACAACCACTAATAAAAAAACATTCGTCGTTCTGGTTTCCTTGCTGAAGCGAAATTGTCAGCTTTTTATTCAGTACAAACCGATGTCCTTTAAAGATATCTAGCTGGCGTTTCGTGTGATTTTTGCCTCTCTATCTCGTTAACAATTCATGGACATAGTTATACTGACTAATTCTCTTAAAGGGCTTTATTGATAAAACCTGGCAGAAAGAGATGCCGAATACGTAACAGGTGAATATTTTAAAACAAATGCTTACCGAATCCAGTTTTGATTCAGGTAGCCCATTACAACCGCCGCCACACTCTACACCAGCAGACCATCGGCATGAGGTAACATCGCCATCCGGGTCATAAACTGGAAGCTGTATACTGGTAATACAGTCAAATGGTATTCTGGAATAACGAAAATGTTGTTAACTTCATCTCCACATGCATTAACTTCTGACCATTTGCTAGCTATAATACATTTTTATTTTTGTTTGGTTTTGCGCATTGACAGCTTATTTTTACTTCGTTGAGTCATTATTTTATAAGACTGATATATTATATATATTTGTCTTTTCGGCTCCCAAATGTAAGAGTGATTATAAAATAATAGACGTATACGATCATGTAGACACAATAAAAAAAAAAAAACTATAAAAAGAACCAAGGTTCTGTTCGTCTTTATTTTCGATCAAAATTCTTTTACGAAAGGGTAACAAACAAACCATGTCTGCATATATAATATACACGCTTTACAATTCGATTGACGACTAAAGAATTTTAACTCTAGCTAATCAAATAAGTCTGTGTGTAAAAATGTCATTTCACAAAACCTAGACCTCAGGTGGCCGATCTGTGAACAAATATTTGCACGTCAAGTCAAAGAATAGATTTGATTCCTCTGTAACTTTTTGAGATGAAAACTGGATCAATCAATAATACTGAGTATTACTTTTAAGATTGGTTTAGTCCGTTGTAAATACAGTGGTGCAATTAGAGGATTTAACTTTTACCATAAAATATTATAGCTACAATATTGCAAGAATTCCTCGTGGACTTATGAATAAATTAGAGCTTGTTTTTTACAGTTCTTTGGCACAAAATAAGACCAACCTTGAACAGAGTATACCGTTTTTTTTTTAATATCAGACTGTGCTTATTTGATGTTCTTTTCCCAACAAATGCAATACCTAGATTAAACACTAAACCCCAGATAATACAACCTCTGCAATATATACATGTATTTCAGCTTATAGGTTTCATTTCATAAAATCCTTTTGGCATTTAACATTGATATTAGACTTCTTTTTTCAAAAATAGTATTATCATGTATTTCTGTATCACTCGTAACTTAATACTTTTACCTAAAATGAAACATAAACACATCTCGCAGTTTAAAAAGCTTTGTAATAAAACATAGACATTGCATTAACCAAAACCAAATTCACATATGTAAACTTTTAAAAGAATCATAGGATCTGGACATTATAAATGACAGGTTGCTGGGAAAAGATGACTATAAATATCTTATGACTGCCAAACGGTCAATACAAATTTTACTGGATTTTAAGTGCTTGAAGATATGCATCCATACGATATATTATGACTGTCTCTATATATATAAAAATTGAACGTAAGTTCATTGTCTATATCATAAATCATAAAAAAATTTCAGGCAAACAGTTTCATGTGTTTTTGTTATATTTCAAACCTTTTTTCAGATCATCTTCCAAAAGATATCACGGGTTTAAAACATCATTAACTTTGCAAGTTGTGAAACAGTTTGGGTCAAACCTAGACTGAATAACACTGAGGTAGTCTATGTCAATGGAATATGCTGGATGAACGTACAAATAAAGATGATTTAACAAACGTTTACCCTGCAGATAAATTGGCGGCACACGTTATAACTGAAATAGTTTCCGCGGCAAAATTAGAATACCGGTGGTACTTTAATGGAAACTATTGGTGAAATATTGTATAAATTCTTGATTTGATCGGAAAAATTCCTGGGTGGTTCATTTCAGTCCACTAAATGATCCTTGAGACATCAAGCAAAACAGTTTTACAAGGGCTGTTATACAATTGGAAATCAATCTGGCCTACATTATCTTCAACCATAGTTACAATAATAGAAAAAGGAATAAACACAACTAACTTTACCCAATATAAAGATAAAGAGATGTGGTATGATTGCCAATGTGACAACTATCCACCAAAGTTCAAATGAAGTGGATGTAAGCAATTATAGGCAACCGTACGGCCTTCAACAATGAGAGAAACCCATATCGTACAATCGGCTATATATGACCCCAACATGAAAGATATGAAACAGTTCAAATGAGAAAACTAAAGGCCTAGTTTTTAACAAAAAATTACGAAAAACAAATATGACAGACATGAACCAACGACAACTTCTGAACTACAGCCCCTGAGTTGGGACATGCACATAAAGAATGTGGCAGGGTTAAACACGAGACAGTGGTATAACAGTACAACATAATAACAAACTATAAAAATCAGTTGAAAAGCTAGCGAGTGGAGGCGGCACTAGTATATAGTTTTTCACCTGTCAGACCGTCCGTCCGTTCATTAGTCATTTTCGTTTCCTAATACTTTCATATATTTTATATCGGATTGCAACCTTACTTGGATTTATGTTCATATATGTATTGAGAGAAAGATTTCTATTGAACTTAAAGTGGAACACTCAAAGGTCAATGTCATGATTACTAATAGAAAATAGACCACAATCTATACAAAAGCGGTTTTCGAATGGTAATTCAAAAACTTATTATGGGATTGCAACCTTACTTGGGTGTGTGTTCACATACAATTAAAGGAAGATTCCAATTGATTTACGGGGGTCAATGCCCCAAAATAGTTAACATATACTTAATAAAACTACTGATAGGTACGAAACCTTAGTGGACAGATGGTCACATATAATTAAGAGGAATATCCCTATTAATTTAAAGGTCAAATATTTCAAAGTTCAAAGTCATAATCACTAAGAAACAGACCGCAATGTGTGCCGTTGTGGTTTCTAAATGCTAAATCAAACAAAAAGATTTATGATTTCAATTTAAGTTAAAGAATCAAGGCCATTAGTGAATCAAAATGAAACGAATGACATTGTCTTTACAAACAATATATCATTAACTAGAATGTTTGACTGAACAAAGTAAATTACCACAACAATTACCTTTAAGCCAAAGTCAAGGTCATAGGAAGACTTATATGACACTTTATGATTGTTAAATAAAAATCACCGTTTGAAATCAAAATGGACATTGAGTATATTATAAAGCCAGTTAGGAAAATGCGTTTGTGAAATTCTGTTATTTCGGTCCAAAATTGTATCGGGTGACTCCCATCGATTCACCAAAAATTACCACGTTAATGAAAAGGGAAAAAAACCCAAGAAAACAGTCAATAGTTATAGATGGTATTTAGTTTATAGTATTATATGGACAATTGTATGTACTTTTTTTTCTTCAGCCAAAGCTAAAGAAAAATCCAAATGTAAAAAGATAAGTAGAACCTTATGGATACGATCTGAACTGTTTGATAGTTGAATGACTAGAATAATTTTACTCACTGATACTTAGGTAACGAGGATGTTACTGGAGACGAATTTGGTCGCTTTGTATCACTTCTTATTCCGAGGTCAATAGTTGTTTGGATGTAAACATTTCCCGTTGTTCCATAGTCGTGGTGTATCCAAGGATTCCCAGTATACCTAAAAGTGTAATAAAAAATTTCATAATCTAATCTTAATTCATAAAACCTTGCCAGATTGAATTAAGAGCATTCGATAAAAATAGAAAGTTAGCTATTTTCTGATGCTAACAGTCTTTCTTCGTATATACAAAGACGTTATCTTCTATTAAGAAACAGTGTCGCTTTTCTGGTTGTCGTGAATACTTTTTTGACTATATTCATAGCTGTAACAATTTTCAGTTGTTTTCGTAGGTCCATATCGTTTGCGTTCAACGTTTTTTTATCGGATATCTTGTTTACTATCGTTGCTGAACTACAAGGATATTTTTTTACTATCAATGATGAACCATGAAGGTTCGTGGTTCAGCTTTCATGGTTCAGGTTCAGGTTCGTGGTTCAGCATTGAATATCCTATAAAAACGTTGAAAGCAAATACGGACCTACGAAGGCTTATATCATAGGACTAACCTTTAAATATAAGAATACAAAAAAAAATGTGGTATGACCATCAATGACATCTGTAAATAAAATAGAATGAAAAGACAAGTACTCACGACACAATGAACTTGCCAGATGATGGGAATGTGTGACTGATGAAATCGTCACCTTGCTCCCAATCATACTTTGAGTAAGATGCACAGTAATAATTGAGATCTCCGTAAGTGATGTTCTGTGAAGGTGTACATCCGTGTGTACAGGCAAGACTATTACCTCCGACCAAACCACTAGCAAACGAACCAACAGGAACTGTGTCACCACAACCTGGGCCTTTACCATACTGGAATCCATAACGTCCATGGAGGTTTACCTAACCAATCCGACAGAAAAAATCGAATTCTATATTTTATCAGTATATTTCTATTAATCCTATAACTATTCTAATGGCTTTCATGTTGTCATCAGGCACTCTACTCCTGACTAATTTCAATTTTCAATTGTGCTTTAACCGTCTAAGATTATTTAAAAAGACCGTATAAATATAGTGCATGGTTATAAATAATCTTCACATACATTTTTGCTTCTTATTTCATATAATTATTCCTAATAAATACGTGAAGGTATTCGAATTTGATTTTTTACCAACCAGGTGTTGAAAATCGCAGAATTGTTTGAATTCTAATTAATTATTTATTCTTTATTTTTTTTACTTTTTGTTGAAAAAATATAAAAAAATTTCTGGACATCTAACACTTGGGCCTATGATTGTTCACATCTTTTATACTATAGTCTATGGATAGTGGTCTCAGTGGCAATCATACCACATATCCCTTATCTTTATATTTATCAAGCAGATGCTTCTTATCTGTAAAAATCTTTTAATTTTGCAACGTTGTTACAAAGGAATATTATTGTTGAAACGACAAAAAGTTCTGGTTAAAATTTATTTCTCGTCGTTTACATAGATACCACATATTTTTTTTTTCGTTTTTAATTTTCTACCCAATAGTTTCCTGCAACTGGCTGTATTTAGGGTGTCAGAATAATCATTTCCACCCTGTCTTGGGTAAGATTATTCATTTTCAATTCTTACCATGTCAGACTTCAATTTCAAAATCCTTCTGTCAATGTTACATAAAACAAAATAAAGTAGGGAATATAGCATAACTGAACACCTAACTCATCAATTGAACGATTTCATTTTCATATAGAATTTACCTGAGTGTTTGGTTGTAAGCCTATTGGTTCCCAACTCACAGTTCCACCTAGAAAATTGGCAAAAATTACTCGAAAATTCACTCCAACAAAAACAAGAAATGCTGTTAAATTCATATTTGTGACACAATATCCAACTGACCAAAGTTTTACCGATGCAATTTTCCCTTTCTATCTGCTATAAATTACCAATATAATATATATGTAGGTAATATATAGTTATCAAGTAATTTAAATCGTTTGATGAAAGTGATTCTTCTACTGACTACGATAACTTGTCTATCTGTTTAAATACAACAGTGATAAGTTTGTACTAGTGCCAAGAGGTGTTGACTATGTAAAAGCTCAGAACGACTGTAAATTTAAATGTAACTGAAAGTTGGTCAAGTTATTTGTTATAAAATCACCACGTATTCACCATAAAAAAGTTTGCCTAATGGTTGCTTATTCCAAAAATCAGATTTATCAATTCACATGTATATGGTTCTTCCCAGTCTTTATAATATTCCGATAGAACTAGAAAGTGAGAAGAATTGTAATTTTTCTGCTAGATACGAGCTAATACAACACTAGTAACAAATCTAACTGTTAAATGTAAAAACTCTGATGAATGATACCAGGAATCGGTTTACCTGGAAGTTCAACAATATTTTATTTGGAAAGTCCAACTTCCTGGATATGTGTTTTGGAAAGAGTCCAATTGAACAGAAATGCTATTTCAACTTTCTTACATCTTTATTTCTTAACACGAGTCACATGTTTGTTACAATTCACATGTATGCGGAAAGACATTTATTTTAGCGTGTTTTCTGGTCAGAGTTCGGTGGTCTTATATCCCCATGTTATCTAGGTTAAGAAATGTGCAAAAGTGGTTCATCGCGAGACATTGTCACCATTCATTGTCACCTGATATTGACCTCATTTTCACGACTTATTGGTCAGATTAAATATTCAGTCTCCAATTTGCCTCTTCTTTGAACTTACAAAATAAATCGTGGAAAATGAAGACGTAGATGTTTAAGTCATTTCAATTTGTTTTCTTCTTGAAATATGATATTTTCAGAGGTTGAACGTGTCTTATTCAAACCATTTGATATTGCGACCACAGCAATCAACGCCATTTTTCCATTTTGGTAAAAAAAAAACAGGACATGTCTCAGTGACCCCCTGTATTGAGTGAAACTATTTATTTCTCCGAGGGATTAAACTAATTAAATAAACTCTGCAGGTGATATCTGTGTAGCTTAACTGATGGCCATAATTGTTCTTCCAATCGAACACTTTTGGTATGTTTGAAATTATTTTGTTTTTATTTTCCAAACAAAACATAAGAGACAAAATTAACAGCCTGTAGTTTTGGCTGTTTTTACTTTTGATGGCTTTGTCTGTTGTAATCCTTTAACACATTAGATGTGGTATGATTGTCAATAAGACACCTTTCCACCACAGTCCAAATGACGTGGATGTAAGCAACAATATGAAAATTATGAAACCTTCTAAACGAAACGAGAAAACCAACAGTCTTATACATGACAAAACAATTAACGAAAAACAAATATGACAGACAGCAGTCATCGACAACCACTCCATTACAGGCTCCTGTCTTGGGACAGATGCATAAAGAATGTGGTGGGCTAAACAGAAAATGTGGTATGATTGTCTTTAAGACAGCTATCCACCAGAGTCCGAATGACAGCAACTATACATATAGGTCACGGACGGCTATCAACAATGAGTAAAACCAATACTGTATAGTCGCCTAAAAAGGCTCCGACATGACAAATTATGAAACAGTTCAAACGAGAAAACCAACGTTCTGATTTATGACAAAACAATTAACGAAAAACAAATATGACAGACAGCAATTATCGACAACCACTCAATTGCAGGCTCCTCGCCTTGGACAGGCACATAAAGAATGCAAAAGTCTAAACATGTTTGTGAGCGCCCAACCCTCCTATCACCCAGGACAGTGGTGTAACTAGACGATTTTTTGGCTGTTTTGATCTTATAAAACAAGAGGATGTTGTATGATTGCCAATAAGACAACTATCCAATGATCAAATGACTTAGACAGTTTTGGGTGTTTTAATCCTAGACGGGTTTAGCTTTTTTGTTAAGGTCATTTGATTTCAAGTTTCAGAACGTTTTATGTGTCTTAATGATACTTATTTTTTAATCTTGCACTAATTGAAAATAGATTTTTCCAAAAACGAGGTCTGGTGACAGTAAAGAAAGATGTAAAAAACAAAGGTTTTGGTAAATATTCAATGAACAAGTTTTTTTTATTTCAATCCCGCCACATGGTGATGTTTCAAACTAGAAACTGTCCTCGACAATAGTTGTCTTGGTGTTAATATTAATAACTTTTAAAAAGTTCTTTTTGTGTCACAACATGTCCACACTGAACGTATGTGAAGCTTGTCCACAATGAAGGTATGTACAGCTTGTCCACACTGAAGGTATGTGCAGCTTGTTCAAACTGAAGGTATGTACAGCTTGTCCACACTGAAGGTATGTACAGCTTGTCCACACTGAAGGTATGTACAGCTTGTCCACACTGAAGGTATGTACAGCTTGTCCACACTGAAGGTATGTACAGCTTGACCACACTAAGGTATGTATAGCTTGTCCACACTGAAGGTATCAGAGGCGGATTTAGAGGGTTTTTCAGGGGGCCCGGGCCCCCCCTTTTGGGGAAAAAATTTGGTTGATTATATAGGGAATCACTGAAGCATGACTGGAGCGGGCCCCCTCTTAGACAGTCAGTGGGCCCCACTTATGAAAATTTCTGGATCCGCCACTGGGTATGTATAGCTTGTCCACACTGAAGGTATGTGCAGCTTGTCCACACTGAAGGCATGTACAGCTTGTCCACACTGAAGGTATATATAGCTTGTCCACACTGAAGGTATGTATAGCTTGTCCACACTGAAGGTATGTACAGCTTGACAAATATTATGAACGCTGATATTATAAAGAATGAAAAAAAAACCAGTTTAATATGAAAATAAGAAGATGTGGTATGATTGCCAATGAGACAATACTCCACCAGACAACAAATGACATAGAAGTTTAAAACCACAGGTCACCGCACGACCTTCAAAAATGAGCAAAATCTATACAGTATAGTCAGCTATAAAAGGCCTCAATGTAGAACAATTCAAAAGAGAAAACTCAGATCTACCTACAAAAATTAAAGTACTACAACTCGTTCTATGTTATATACGCTTGTTTATTTTCTATTTCTATTTTTCTTACTGTTTTTCTTATTGTAATTCAAAAAGTTAAATGTTCAATAGTCTTGTTTTAATTTATAATTGATTTTTTGTCACTCACTTATCTACTCAACTTTCTCAACAACAAACGGATATATTTTACTTACTTAAATGACTTACTAGTATATAAACGATTTACAAATGTGAAAAATCCACTCAATAAATATCTTTTTTTATATATAGATGTAGGACTCGGAGGTGCGATGGGGACGCTGAAGTGCGATGGTCACGCTGAAGTGCGATGGTCTACGCCGAAGTGCGATGGTCCTTTCGCTGAAGTACGATAGTTTTGCATTATGTTTGGATTTTGTGACGTTTTCAAATACAACGTTATTAAACTAAATGGATTCACAGGCAGGAGAATAAGATTTGTAGATGAAAGTTTCATGCGTACAAAGGAAAGGAAACAGAATGAAACGAACGATTCAAGTCCCGAACCGTTTTGAGCGTTGGAAGGTGGAGGTTGCAAAAATATGTTAAACTAAGTCTGGCAACAAATCATAGGGCACAAAGCAGTTAAAAGACGATCTTGGTCTGCATATGTGCTAACCAGTGTTTGGAAGTATGCCGCAAACATTTTGTACGACTAATAATTCTTTTTTTCATCTTAATCTTATTTTTGACTTTTATTCAAATATGTTTCACTTGATTTTGTGTGAAAGATTTAATTATAAAATAAAATGAGAAAGCAATGTTTTTGCCATATCAAGTCGAGATAATTTTATTTTATTCTTGAGATGAATCCTGCTTTATAAGTCAACTGGCATTATAAGTCTAGTTTAATTGTGCTTACAGTATAAATCTTCTGCAACGGGTTAGGCAAAAGTAAACCCGAATGGCCACTACGTGAACTTCTCAATTTCTGCTGCTTAGCGGAGAGGCAGCTAATTCTCAAGTCTTTCACAGAACACACGTCACGGTCTCGCTATAAGTCAAGCATGCATGTACTTGGTGGTTTTTATTTCTTAAAAACTTTTACGATATCATATAAACGGATGAACGAGTGTTGTGAGCAATTTCTCAGCTATGATATGCCGAGAACAAGTTAAATATTTGATAAAATTAGAAGGACCCTTCTAAGCACTATAGACCGACACGCTGAACCCGTTTTTTTTTTTTCGCACTTGCACGTGCACTCCTGATAAAGATATTTCCTCCCACTCGAATCCATTATACTAAATTGGAGTCATCTAGTTTATTTTTCTGACTCCATACTTCTGCGTGCTAAGCGGAGGATTAGAAAATTGAAATTAAATTTTTTAAGGTTTGACCTGACCTGACCAAAAAACAAACCGATCTCTCAAATGCTAGCTATGACATGACAAGAACAAGTTACTAGTATATTTGATGAAATTGAATATATCCTGCTTAATTAGTACTATAGACCGCCGCCCTGAACCCGTTTTTTTTTTTTTTTTTTATCGTACTTGAACACTCAATATAAAAACATGTCATCCAACTAGAATCTATTATACTTAATCTGAGCCATCCAGTCTATTTTCTGACTCCATACTGTTGTGTACCGACAAATAATTAGCAAATTAAAAAAGTCTTTGATTTGACCTGACCAGAAATTAAACCCGATCTTCCAAATGCGAGGCTAGCACGCTCACCACCACACCACCACATTAAATGGGGTTTTAACTTCAGACCATCGCATTTAGCTAGTATACTCAACATCACAGTTAGACCATCGCTTTTCAGCGTACCCACCAACGCAACTTCGGCGTATCTAACAACAAGTTAGCGTCACAAAGTCACCATCGCACTTCAGCGTGTTAACCAACGCACTTCAGCGTGGACCATAGCACTTCAGCGTGACCATCGCGGTTCGGAGTACCATCGCGGTTTAGAGTCCTACATATATATGTAAGACTCAGATCGACGTCCGGTCTCTAATCGACGTCAGTTCCTCAAATCGGCGTCCAAATTTGACGTCACAATGAAATAAGATTCCAAATCGACGGCTAATTGTATGCCCTCTAATCGACGTCTTTTTTTTTCTCAAATCGACGTCCAATTTTTGGCTTCTCTAATCGACGTCCGTTTTATGGACTTGTCGCAATGACGACATAACTTTATTAAATGGCTTTAAAAGGCCCGACATCAAAAAGAAAAAAAAAATGAAAAATGTAAAACAGTTCAATATAGAAAACTAACGGCCTTATTTATAACAAAACAATTCCAGAAAACAAATATGACAGACATAAACCAACGGCAACCACTGAAGGACAGGCTTCTGCATCGGAATGGAACATAAAGAATGTGGCGGGTTTAAACATGTTTGTGAGCACTTAACCTTCCCCAAATTAGAACAGTGGTGTAACAGCACAACATAAAAACATAATGCCCATTTCTTTTGTATATGTTTCACTCCAGGTGTAAAACTCAGAAATTTGTTGAAAAATATCTTACAGAGTCCGAATTATAATACTCTCAAAACACTTGGTGTACTTCTTTATTTTGTCTATTGTTGTAGACTGAATGTTGCCCTCTATATGTCGTTTGGTTTTCTATGTCGTTGAGTTGTTTTTTCATTGACGTATACTCACCTGTCATTTATTAATATGAATGTGAATAACATACGATAACGTAGATCGATTGGATTAACTTATAGCAAGATTAAATATTAATATAGATATAAGAAGATGTGGTATGAGTGCCAATGAGACAACTCTCCATCCAAGTCAAAATTTATAAAAGTAAACCATAATGCATGTATATGTTATAAGATGTCGGTGGTTGACCTTGTCTTGTTGTCATTTATCGATGTTAGTCTTTTTATTTTGTTTTAGTTGATTCTTTAGGAAGAGTTGTAACTGACTTTGTTGTTCCTTCTCATACGTCTACTAAGTCATGACGATTCATCATGTATAAAGACAATTAGTTTCTTAAAACAGCTTCACATAAAGACAAAACGATACAGATGATACAAATAAAGATCAATCTAATAACAATAATGATGCGTCGGATAGAAATCGACCTTATGCAAATGAATATCAATACATCTGTTACCTATTTCGGGTTGAAAACATCTCTATGGAAAGTCTGTAACTGTTTAAAAATGGTTAAAAGTTGTGTTAAGAACCCTTTTAAACAGACCAACATTCATATTTTATTTGAATGTTCCAAAATCAATCAAAGTCTTAAACATGTACATGTATACGTGCAGTAATTTATTATTTATTAATATTGAACATCGATTAGAGAAGACTACAAATGATCGGATGTCGTTTCGGCAATACATGACGTCGATAAGAGTGTCAAAATGTTGGACACTGATTTGAGAATATGACGTCAGATTTGGACGTCGATTTGAGGAACGGACGTCGATCTGAGTCTAACATATATTTTGGCCTCTTGACCAAAACTGTCAGACGACTCCTTTAAATTTTGATGCTGTACAAACATTTAAAAAAAGAATTGGAAAATCATCATTATGAAATAACAAAACCACATAATGTAAAGAAACAACTACATTACGTTAAGTCACATACACATCAAGTAATGTTAAAACCACATTGCCAAATGACACAACCACATTAAATAATGGTGAAACCACATCGAGTAATGACAAAACCATATTAAGTAATGACAAAACTATATCAAGTCAATACGAAACCATATCGTGTAATATCGAAATATCATAAAGTAATGACTATTCCATATTGAGTTATATCAAAACATCATTACGTAATGTCAAAACCATATTATGTAAAGACAAAATATCATCAAGTAATAATAAAACAACATAACGTAATATCAGAGTTCCACATAAGACAGCTGTGGCGTTCCATAGATACAGGCTCATTGGAGCCTCTATGTTATACTTACGTTCAACTTCAAAATCGAGATGTTAATATGACGCTGGAAAACATTTCGAGAATTACTTGTTTTAAATGTGTTATACCACCACAGCAGTATCGTGGTAGCATGCTCGTTAAATAGCAAAGACTAAACGGCTCGTAGTCTGACAAATGTGTCCCTAAAGTAACATATCTTTCTGTGGAGTGATACATTGTGAGATTGCATATAAAAAATTCGGCTAGATTTGTCCGGCTAGTACACCAGGGTTCATAAATGCCATCGTCTTGAAAAAGGCTGAATAATTACGTTTCACATGCATCGATTTGTTCCTTGTTTTTTTCTAAGTTGAAATATCATACCTTTATCAAGAATGCACGGGCATTTATGTTGGCACTGAAAATTAGAAAAACATTAGTATGCATGAACGATTGAACAGGGATTTCTTTGCGTGTAACTCTTATTTATGTTCTATATCTTGTAGATTTAATGGTACAACCCAAACACACGTATGGACATCTACATTCGCCAATGCGATATCAAACAGATTTGCAGTTTTTAGAAGTATTTCCAGAAAAGAACATTTGCTTGCATCTCTTTTGTCGTCTAATAGTTTAGATATTTAAATTTGAGTGGTTCTGGTAGAATTTCATAATGCCCTCTATATGTCGTTTGGTTTTCTATGTCGTTGAGTTGTTTTTTCATTGACGTATACTCACCTGTCATTTATTAATATGAATGTGAATAACATACGATAACGTAGATCGATTGGATTAACTTATAGCAAGATTAAATATTAATATAGATATAAGAAGATGTGGTATGAGTGCCAATGAGACAACTCTCCATCAAGTCAAAATTTATAAAAGTAAACCATAATGCATGTATATGTTATAAGATGTCGGTGGTTGACCTTGTCTTGTTGTCATTTATCGATGTTAGTCTTTTATTTTGTTTTAGTTGATTCTTTAGGAAGAGTTGTATAACTGACTTTGTTGTTCCTTCTCATACGTCTACTAAGTCATGACGATTCATCATGTATAAAGACAATTAGTTTCTTAAAACAGCTTCACATAAAGACAAAACGATACAGATGATACAAATAAAGATCAATCTAATAACAATAATGATGCGTCGGATAGAAATCGACCTTATGCAAATGAATATCAATACATCTGTTACCTATTTCGGGTTGAAAACATCTCTATGGAAAGTCTGTAACTGTTTAAAAATGGTTAAAAGTTGTGTTAAGAACCCTACTAAACAGACCAACATTCATATTTTATTTGAATGTTCCAAAATCAATCAAAGTCTTAAACATGTACATGTATACGTGCAGTAATTTATTATTTATTAATATTGAACATCGATTAGAGAAGACTACAAATGATCGGATGTCGTTTCGGCAATACATGACGTCGATAAGAGTGTCAAAATGTTGGACACTGATTTGAGAATATGACGTCAGATTTGGACGTCGATTTGAGGAACGGACGTCGATCTGAGTCTAACATATATTTTGGCCTCTTGACCAAAACTGTCAGACGACTCCTTTAAATTTTGATGCTGTACAAACATTTAAAATAAAAATTGGCAAATCATCATTATGAAATAACAAAACCACATAATGTAAAGAAACAACTACATTACGTTAAGTCACATACACATCAAGTAATGTTAAAACCACATTGCCAAATGACACAACCACATTAAATAATGGTGAAACCACATCGAGTAATGACAAAACCATATTAAGTAATGACAAAACTATATCAAGTCAATACGAAACCATATCGTGTAATATCGAAATATCATAAAGTAATGACTATTCCATATTGAGTTATATCAAAACATCATTGCGTAATGTCAAAACCATATTATGTAAAGACAAAATATCATCAAGTAATAATAAAACAACATAACGTAATATCAGAGTTCCACATAAGACAGCTGTGGCGTTCCATAGATACAGGCTCATTGGAGCCTCTATGTTATACTTAAGTTCAACTTCAAAATCGAGATGTTAATATGACGCTGGAAAACATTTCGAGAATTACTTGTTTTAAATGTGTTATACCACCACAGCAGTGTCGTGGTAGCATGCTCGTTAAATAGCAAAGACTAAACGGCTCGAGTCTGACAAATGTGTCCCTAAAGTAGAACATTTGCTTGCATCTCTTTTGTCGTCTAATAGTTTAGATATTTAAATTTGAGTGGTTCTGGTAGGAATTTCATAATCACAACTTTTCTTAATACGTCTAAAACAAACCAAAATTAATGCTTGTAATGAGATCTAAAATAGTTAAGTAATCAGTTAGAAACGGTATCCTAAATCCTGATGCTGTACATACATTAAAGAAAATGCAGTCGTAGAAAACACTCCATAGAGACATATATCATTTATTATTCAGAAGATTCGAAGTCAAATTTAGACCATAACTCTGAAGATCCTTTTATTAAAGCACGAGCTCACAAGAAACAGATTAGTCAGAACTAAAAGGAAGGAAACCCACGTGACCCAAATTAACATTTGACGGAAAATTTTCGAATTCTATTGATATGTAAGGTCAACATCTCATAAAACATTTTATCATGTATACACCGACAAGTTGACATGAAGTACTGTGTTCACAAGTTTTGCTCGTATGCCAGTATAACTATACATAAATGAATTTTGATCTTCCTCTTCCTTCATGTATAACTCTTTCTTCAATTGATAACCAATAAAAATTAAAAGATATTGATTGACTGGATTTTTCACATTGGTTAATCGTTAATCGATAGAACTAGGAAGTCATGTAGGTAAATAAAACAGGTTCTTCGGTTGTTGAGAAAGTTAAGTATATAAATGACAAATAACTTAAAAAATCATGCAATTACGAATCAATTACGAATAAATTAAAACAACACTTGTCGGTGGTATTCTAAAGCATTTCACTGTTTGCATGAGAATAATAAAACCGTAAGAGGAAAGGAAATAGAAAATGAAGAAGAGCTTACAACATAACATAACATCGCACGAATTGTTGTATTTCAATTTGTATACTGTAAATTCATTTAAAAAGATTCAAATATTCGTATTGATTTGGAACGTCAAGACACCTCCGAAATTTTCGCATACATTGCTGTATTTTAAACTGTAAGGTCATTAGTGAAGAGTCAAATATTCGTATGGACCAGAAAAGTATTTTTGAAACGTCTAGACACATGCACACTTTTCGTCTGACGATAACACGTTGATTTTTTTGTTTCAGACAAATTGTTGTCATGTTAGAAAATAATTCTGTCGACTTTGAGCTGGCTTAGTTTTAACCATCCCAAGTTGAAGATGATATAAGATTATTTAATGACTGGTTCTATGGAAGGTAGATTCCTTTCCGTGTTACTATATACTATTTTTTGCTGATGACTGTCAGTTGACACTAACTTATCTAGCAGAAAAAATTATAAAAGAGAGTTCGACTTTCGATATTTGTAATAACTTGTATTGTGTTTAGCAGCCCAAATGTTTAGATTTGCTCGAAGAACATATTGATAACTTTTGTATGGAGACCCCTTTACTCTTATCTGGTTAACATGGAACAGCTTATCTTAGATTTTTTTTCTTGAGTTGCCTGAGGGTTACATACATGTTAGAGAAACCTAAGTAAATGAAATATGATTATATCATTGATCATTTGACGAATTTCATTTTAATCAATAAAGTATTCATCATTTTCTGTTTTGTATGTACTAACAACATTTCATTTTCTACAATTTCGATTAAAATATCATAAAACCTGCAGTTCAATAGGTCACATACCCCAAATAAACATTCCCCGATTGGTCGAACTACTGTGGCCTCGGTGTAAAGCAACGCAAGCCTCGATGTAAACATCATACTTCCAAAAATAGAGGTATGTCCCAACTTAACATTCCCCGATTGGTTGAATTGCTGCTCGATGTAAAGCAACGGAAAAAAAAGCACAAATTTACCCGACAATGCTACACTCGCTACTAGCAATATGATGCTAGGTTGTTTTAATACATCTGTACTGCCTACTGATGACTCGGTCCTGAGTGTAAATGGTCATTCAGTATGTTAAAAAAAGACCAAAGTTTATAAGGCCTATCTGGCCTAATTGATTTTTAAAACTATATTTCATTGTACATGTTCAACATTTTCATTCAAATATAGCAAATATGATATTCTGGCCTTGTTGAACATGCCGTAAAATTGTAATATTGCAAGCATCTGCTGCGACAATTGTGATACGTGGTACCATCTACGATATGAAGAGCTGGAATTGGCAGACTTTGAGATGTTCTTCACAGACAAAATGTGAATTATTCATGCAAAGGGTGTTTTTCCCATGACCAGTCAGATGAATACACATACACATCAGCTTTATTACGATTGACAGAGGTGAGATTTGTAATATATTATATAAATACAAGTGTGGACACAGATGAATGTGGATAGTATGTTTGGATGTTTAACAGTGTTTTATATGACAAAAGGAGTTCTATGTTTTCCTATATGGTATTAATAACTGTGTTGCACGATGACAACCAACCTGAGCATTAGGAGTGTTGTTTATTTAATATTTAGATTTTATGTTCCAGACGGGCATGGAAGAGACACTAATTGCATTAATTACCAAATGATTATGATAGAATATTTTCCACATCTTTGATTTTGGATACATTTTGTAGCTAGGAGAGCAACACATAATAGGTTCATTTTTCATGTGATTTTTTTTAAATGGGAGATGATATCTGAACATGATATCAGGAGGCTGTAATTCAGTGGTTGTCGTTTGTCTATGTGTTACATAATATTTGTTTTCGTTTATTTTGTGTACATAAATAACATAAATGACTATGCGTTATGGGCTTTGCTCATTGTTGAAGGCTGTACGGTGACCCGTAGTTGTTAATTTCTGTGTCATTTTGGTCTGTTGTGGAGAATTGTCTCATTGGCAATCATACCACATCTTTTATATGTATTTGCTCACTATTTGTATGGTTCTATTTATATTACTTTGTGGTGGATTGTCAGTATCATTAGTAAAATATTTTGTTAAAATGTCGAAATTGTTTCTCAGATTAGAAGACATTTATTGGTTTTTAGTAATGACAATGCCTGACATGATGCTTGGGGCTAGATGAGCTAGAAAGTAAACTTCTGTGTTGTTTTTTTAATCAATTCTTTGATAACATCTCCAAAGCTGGCCGAAGCAAAAAAAAGTTTTGACCAATATGAAAATGATATCAACAAAAAAACCTTTGTGAGCATGCTTCAAAGACTCATAACTGCTCCAAAAGTAATCTGATAGAATTTCAAGCATGTCAAGTGGGTATTATGAAAATCTACTTAATATGTCTAAATATCAAAAAAGTTATAGTATTCAATATGAAAAAGGTATTGCAAAATTATTCTCTTTTCAATTTTTTTTTGTTATATGGATACAAATATAAGTGATACCAATACAGTATTTGTTGTGGTATGAAAGTGTAGTAATTAACATTTACTGTAACAATGTTAATTCACACAAATTAAGAAACAAACAAATGAATGAAAATGTTGAACATGTACAATGAAATATAGTTTTAAAAATCAATTAGGCCAGATAGGCCTTATAAATTTTGGTCTTTTTTTTAACATACTGAATGACCATTTACACTCAGGACCGAGTCATCAGTAGGCAGTACAGATGTATTAAAACAACCTAGCATCATATTGCTAGTAGCGAGTGTAACATTGTCGGTAAATTTGTGCTTTTTTTTCCGTTGCTTTACATCGAGCAGCAATTCAACCAATCGGGGAATGTTGTTGGGACATACCTCTATTTTTGGAAGTATGATGTTTACATCGAGGCTTGCGTTGCTTTACACCGAGGCCACAGTAGTTCGACCAATCGGGGAATGTTTATTTGGGGTATGTGACCTATTGAACTGCAGGTTTTATGATATTTTAATCGAAATTGTAGAAAATGAAATGTTGTTAGTACATACAAAACAGAAAATGATGAATACTTTTAGTAAAAGATAATTTGGATCCGGGTTCTGTGTATTCACATCATTTGTACAACTCTCCTTACTGATGCCATTTTTGGAATTTCTGTGACCTAAATGGTTCGCGAAAATTAATATTTTATTATATAGTATAGTAACCATAATAGGTCAATGTACGGCCTTCAACACGGAGCCTTGGCTCACACCGAACATAAACATTTTAAGATATTTTAAAAATGTGCTGTAAGGCGATGGGTAGCAGCGTTGGTTAGTTTATCCAGTACAAATTGTTGCAAACATTTGTATAATAAAGCGATGAAAAAGGAGAAAATAATAAAGGTAGTTTCTAGTGATAGATAATCAAAATGTCGTTTATTGGGTATATGAATTTGCGTATCTTGATTTTCTAAAAACAAGACTTTTTTAAATAGTTTACAATGTTTTCTTTCGTTTTATTCAAAATGATTTGAACGGTATTCGGCACGTTAGTGACTAAGGAATTGTGATAAGCTCAAAGTAGTCTATTTAAATAGATATAACCATTAAGAAGTTGCTTCCTGTCATAAAACGTTTAAAACACTTATAGTATTAATATCTATTTACCAATGAATTATCGCTTGTTTTAATTTCAGTGCCTCTTACCAGAATTTATCATTTGTGCAGATTATTTTCCACGTATATATTATCAAAATAGAACCACTGTAAAAGTTGGAGAAGATACACATAAATGGGTATATCCATAAACAGGTATCATTTTTCAGTGATATAAAAATAATTTTGTATTTCACAATAATGTCTATCATGGCGCATACATTCATGTTAATGGCAATATTTCCCTAAGTGAGACCATAGTTCAAATGAGAACTGAAAAAAATAAGCCTCTAAAATTTTCTTTTTTTTCGAAGATCATTAAGTTTTCTACTGATGATATTTCTGTCATGGTGTCTTCTGTCAAAATGTTGTCCTGTACATGGATGTTTGCACCAAGACAGCAAATATCCAAAAAATCCAAAGTTCCATTTTATCACTGAAAATTAAAACACTAGCCTAACGTTTTTCCTCTCTGATATTTTCGTATTTAGCAAAGTCAAGATGAAAATGACAACAAAAGAGCTGTTCCTTTGATATTATTTATCAAACAAATCTGTGTCATCTTTTTCTATTCCACATCAACAGCAATACACATGTTCGTTTATAGCCGATCTTTATTCTTTCCGTTGAATTTCTTCGCAATTTTTTAATACATAGAGCAATGTAGAGCTTGAAATAATGTATAGACAGCTGATTATTGTCGTAAACTGTATGTTGATATCTAGATGTCTCTCTTCTTTAGTGTCGTTGGATTTCTGTCTCATTGACGTACAACCCATATTTACTATTATTCATATCTTTAATGCAAATTCCGTGTACACGACACATTTTTTTTAGTATTACCTTTTTATATGCTCAATAATTTTTGGGAAAGCAAATACATTAAACTATTCACCAACACTCAGAGCGCCGAAACAGTACAGCTGCTATAGTCTTAGATCCTCCCTACCTGAAGATTTTACAATTATAGCCTTAAATTAAAACTACTACATAATTTACCAACTGAAAATTTATAATGAAAAAGTATCATTAAATTCATACAAGTACCTAACAACTGCTATTGGGGCATGCTATTCTTCGAGACTCATTTCCCATCCACAGAAGTAGCGGTATGATACATATTTCAGTGTACTCGACACGTGTGTCAAGTATAATCTTCATCAAATGATTTTGAACCCAAAAGATAAACGTTTAGGAGTATGACAACCGAAATGACCCTATAAATTGGAAGAACCCGGTCAACACAGGCACCCAGTTGCAACATTTGAACGATTTACGGAAGTTGCAATACATGAAGTCTGGACAAGATTATCACTTGAGTAGGAGCCGGGGAGGGGGCAATGGGAACAATCGCCCCACATTTTGGCCTACAAAATTCATTGAATATAAAAAATGAAAGAGGACACTGACTGACTTCTAAAGTAACACTATAGAAAAGGTTTTTTTGTGTTATTGTTTGTCACTTTCATAATAAAATTGAGAATGGAAATGGGGAATATGTCAAAGAGACAACAACCCGACCAAAGAGCAGTTTACCACCACTTAACAGTCTGCTCCTACGCAATTGATAATGAAACAGTAGCAGAGTGTGTAATAATTTTCTGTAGGCCTGAATGTAAGCACACAAAAAAATCCTTGAAATATAATTTGCTGTCTGACAAAAACCTAGGTCCGTACTTGTTTTCCTTCATCTCTTATCAACAACCGATTGCATACGAATATTAATGGAATGTGCTCCTAATTACATTAACATGTGACCAAAAGTCATCAGTCTTGATGCCTTTATGTAGGGTTTCTACATGCTACAGAAAAGTATGTTTAAACACATTTTCACAAGTGGTCAGAACCGTAGAAAAACTGCTGACATCCTTTCATGAAAACAACCCGATAGATTCGAACTTGTGAAATTACTTGAAAAAGGCTTATCCAATATCAATACATATGTATATGTATCTAGAAAATGTAATAAAATAACAAACGTGTAGCTTATTTACAGTGAAACAAACCAAGGCTGATATTGATACAAAGAATGATAATAATAATTTTTTGTTCGGATACAATATAAAATCTAATGCATCTAACTATAAACAGTTTGCCCCGTTGTTTTTACCAGTCATGTTTGTTTGTGTAGTCCCTTCTGTCAAACTCATAACTTTCATTCGATGCTCTGTAGATGTTTGTTGGTCCGTGACGTTCAACGGGAGTGATATGTTTGTCAGGATATCTAGGCCATCTCGTCGGGTAATCAGATGGAATGATACGTTTTGGCCATTTTGGAGGTGTCCAAGATGAAACCATTCCAGAACAAAATTTCAGAAACATAAAGTAGCCACCTAGACTTGATAACAAGCCAATTAATGTTCCTACCAGGCACGAAATGATACTACGCTTATTGATGACGTTGGCGATTAACACCTTTTTGGACGGATCTCTCGAAAGCATACAACTGCAGTCCGCGTAATCAGTTTCATAACAATTCTGAAAATAAAAATGAAGAATATGAACTTAGTGATTGCAAATAGTGTTCAAACATACTTTTTTTATTTCATTTGTTTACTGAGAGTATTTCTATCAATAATCTTTGGTTAACTTTTCATAGTGTATGCATATAACTTCAAGAAAACGAATTGAAACAATGACTGACCCACATTTATGAATACACTTTTAATGTTCGAAATTGAAATAAATATAAGGAAAACCAGGCATTTCTAATTTATTTTTATACATATCAACAGAAGCTGTTCATGTGGCAAATAAATTACATTAGTTACTTCACCAAGTCCTTATGTTACTTTTTCTTGTTCGAAGCACTCCGTAACCTCTAATCGATCACTTTTGTAGCATTGTACATATTACATGCAATGTAAAGAATGATATTTCGTATAATTTTAAATTTACTTTACTTTGTTATGTTACTAGTCATTATACCTGATCCTTTATAACTTTTGTTTCACAATTCACACCAGTCCATCCATTAGTACATGAACAATGGTATGTGTGACCTTTGGCAGTACATTTACCGTTATTTTTGCAAGGCTGAAGTTGACAAAGATTGATACCTGGAGATTTCAAACAAAATATTTAGCAATGGTCTATATCATCTTTTGAAAATGGAATATATCATCATTTTACACTGCGAGGATCTTACCACATTATTTAATTTTTATTCCAAATAAATATAAATATCAACAATAAATAAGCTCGACCTTGTTGTAGGATATGAATGATTCGTTCATTGTTGAAGACCCTACGTCAACTGTCAAGATGAAGAACAGGAATAAAAGCCCTGTTTATTGATAATTTTCTATGTTTTCTATGTATTGTGTGCGATTTTGTCCCATGTACATTTACTCCATATCCTTTCATTTTCTATCGAGTTATCATATAGTTCTTGAAAATATTTGGTAAACGTATCAAAATAATAATAAATATGAGGGTCACTTCTCCTGGTTAGTCTGTAATTTTAATACTTAATGACTGCATTATTCACACGTGCTCTAGCATTTAATGTAAGTAATTTTGCAGATGTATATTTTCAGCTCTGTGAATTGAGGCAAAAGTTTACCAATCTCCAATTCTCATAAATCGATTATAAAGACAAATCAAGGTAACACTAACAATCTTAGGGACTCGCATGAACTCCAAAAGGAGCGAGACCGGGTGCGTCAACAGGGTAGGAGTATCCTGGTATCAATATTTACTTTGTAATTTGTAGTTAATAAGAAATAAATTCCACACATTAATTTCTCCGTGGATCAAGATGGAACTATCATTTCACGCATATCATAAGACGTTGTTTTTATGTACCCCTAAATGTGAACAAAACTAAATGTTCTGGATGCTTTTAGTTATAAGATACACATGTCATTTTCACATATAACATATCTGCATCAGTTTAATAATAAGTACGCCGTTTTCAAACAGAAAACCTCTATTAGTTGAACATACCCTTTTCACACAGAAAACCTCTGTAACCTTGGCAACACTGACAACTAAAACCATTCACATGGTCAATACAGGTTCCGCCATGTTTGCATGGGTGATTAACACAGTCATCAATGTCTAAAATTAACAAAAGTGTAAAATAAAGATTGTATGTGTTGTAATGATACGGACATTATAATAATTAAAATATTGAATTAAAAAATTAAAATATGTTTATGCGTAAAAATGATAATAGAATGGAAAGCATATACCATTGTAACAATCCATTACACCAACAAGTATTTTATAGTGAAGTAATTTATCACACACTCACTCATACAATTATATTTAAAACTAAATGCGAGCTCTTAGACTGTATTTATAGAATCGTAAACGCTAGCACTTCTGACACATTTTTGTGACCGAATGTACAATTTTGCGGACTTGAATACTAGAGACTTATGAGTTAATCTTAAAACTACTATGAATTTGTGAGGAATTGGTACCTTTTTCACATATTTGTCCGGTAT
This sequence comes from Mytilus coruscus, assembly GCA_017311375.1. NCBI lineage: Eukaryota > Metazoa > Mollusca > Bivalvia > Mytilida > Mytilidae > Mytilus > Mytilus coruscus. The sequence goes on along the minus strand of CM029599.1, from coordinate 76,575,864 downwards.
ATCCTATACGACAATGACATATATATCTGTTGACTCTATCTATACAGGTACCTCCATTTGAACATGGTCTACTCCTACATTCATCAATATCTGCCAAAAATCATTGAAAACATTTAAAAAAAGTCCCTTGTTTTTACTGAATAAACTTATTTATTTTTTCATGAAGAGGCATAGAGAACGTCTATATAACTAATGACTTTTGTAAATGCAAAAGTCTATCATGTCCCTCCAGAAAATGAAACCTTGTTTGTTTTTAAGGATCGACTAGGAATACGCCTATCCGATTCAAATGCCCTTTTCATAATTAAAAACTAACTTATCACAGTATCTTCTTAATTACCTGTATCACATCGCTTTCCAGTAAATCCAGACTTACAGTTACAATTAAAATCGTTCAATGCATTTATGCAAAATGTTGCGTTGACACAAGGAGAGGAAGCACAATTATCAATAACTGAAACGAAAAAAACATTTCCTTAGTATCATGGAGTCATTTGGAAAATTATTTAAAAGCTAAAATAAGTTTTGATATCATGAATCCAAGAGGTATATTTAGGGATATGAGCTGTTGTGCTGTTTATAATAGATAACGTCTTCAAAAGAGCATCAAAACTGTTTTATGACAGAATTAACAGGAAAAAAATGTTTATTATGCTTTAAAATGTGAAAATGTATTGATTGCAAAAGTATCTTATTTTTTTTAAAGAAATGTGGATAAAAAATATACGGATTGAATATTTCGTAGCAAAGCTTCCTTTATTTCATCTTCAAAAAAGATAGTTTAACTTAAATTGAGAGTTGAAAATTATAAATATTTCCATTAACGACACATGAGCTGCAAACATTTAAAATTCGAAAACGTTAACGTTCGTTAATTTTCTATAAATGTATTTTTCGCATAGACAACTTACTTTAAAATGCACGAAGCGATTCATTTAAAGATAAACAATAATACCTTTCATATAATAGATAATTGCAAAGTATCCATTTCATAGTTTGAACTCTCTAAATGATTTGATAGGAGAATGGCGTCCCCTAATGTATTGTGTAAAACTCATACAACAGAAGATGTGATTTTATACTGCGAGGACTGCGAACTTTTAGTTTGTAGAGAATGTGTAAGACAGGAGCATAAACTGCACAACTTTTTAAAATTCAAAGAAAAGGTAGGAGATTCAAGATTATGTCTTACCGATAATTTACTAACATTAAATAGCGTCCGATTACCGAGATTGCGTGAAAATTTGCAAGATGTTATTTCACTGCAAGAAACAAAAGAACACGATACTAAAGACATGCTGACAGAAATAGTATCAAGAGCAGACAAAATGATTGAATATATAACTCTTATTCGCGAAAAACTGATGAACAGGAGTGAACTCCTACACGAAAAAAACTTAACAGTTATAGAAAAGAAAATGTCACAAATTAACGCCCGAATAGATATTTTTGAACGTGCTGACGCTTTTGCAAAAGGAGCTCTTGAACATGGCTTTGATGAAGAAATTATCCACGAAGATTTAGAATTGAGAAGACAACTTCATAACTTCCAACCCATTGATATTTACGAAGATATCGATCGCCCCATTTATGTTGACGGAGATTTGAATGAACTTGTTTTAAAGCAAATGTTTGGAACAGTTTTATCGGAAATCAGAGATTTGTCTAATGAAGATAATAAACGTCCTGCACTTAAAGTTCAGAAAATTTCGATGTTTGTTTGTGGTATTGAAGATATAGTGGGGATTTGTCCAATCAAAAGCGATGTGGCATGGCTGCATCCAAAGAAAGGAAGTAGAAATACACTGGTCAATGTAAATGGTCATCAAATGTCATCCCTTGATTTCGGTTTTGTCGTTACCTCCTTGGCACTATCAAAGAATGGCAAAATTTACATGACGGACTATTCAATAAACCGTATAATTTCAATGGACTCTTCGAAGAAGTTTCATACCGAAATAACACTTTCTCTGCATCCTATTGGTATAATCGTCTGCTCCGACGAAGACATTTTGATATGCCTAACCGATGAATGGATTTATAATACCACATCAAAGAGTCAAAGAAAAGTAGTTCGAATGACAAAGGAATTCAAGGAGAAAGTAACCTTTGAGTTAGATGAACAGGGTGAGAATATATTCACTCTTCCAATAGCTGTAGCCGAAAATCTGAATGGTGACGTTTGTGTTGTCGATAAGATTGCAAGCGATAAAGGGCGTGTATGTGTTTTGTACGATACAGGCAAACTACGTTTTGTTTATGAGCATAGAGGAGCTAGTATGCCATTTGACCCATCTTCCGTCTGTTGTACAAGGCATTCAGACATTGTTATCACTGATCCTGCTAACAACGTTGTAGAAATAGTTTCAGATGGTGGCGAGTTTTTACATTTCCTGATAACCGTGAAAGGTGGTTGCATTATGCCGATATCTTTAGGGAAAGACCCGGATGACAGAATATGGATAGGATGTGGGAGTGGAAAGTGTATTATTCTCAAATACAGATATGGTTTACCGAAATAGTACCACTAATAACAAGTAAACATGTACATTTAAGGGATGCTGCTGGAATTAATCTAAATATCGTTTTTTTAATATTTCCCTTACATGCGCAACTCAAGTGTTACTGTTTTTGGAAACGTACACGTACTATGTTTGAACTATTATAAATATGATTTGCAAACATTAAAGTTTTATGTTTATTATGATATTGTAGGGCTTTTCCCATAACAAAACCAATCTATTGAACGTGAAAGGTTCCGATCTTATTATTTACAACCAAATGCTAACCAAAACAAACAACATATTTGTCCATATCTATGAAATTCACGTTACACTATGAAATAATACAGTGTATCAACTAGAAACAATAAGGAAAGTTCGATTTACGAGTTTTTGCATGAGTATTTATAACTAACTGCATATATTCACTCAGATTAAACCAGATACAAAATAATGCCCCTATATTAATGATCGCAGACAAAATACAATTTACCCTTTCAGGGGTAATAAAAACTGAACCCATTCTGAAATTAAAGAACCTTAGTGAGCGCGCTCACACACCCACGTCCCCACATTGTCACTGTAAGAAAAAAAATTGTATAAGAAAAAAAAAATTGAATCATAATTTCCTGTCGATATGCACATCTACATAGTATGTCCTTATTGTCTACAAAGTTTCATGAAATTCTGTTGTGTGGTTTCAGAGGAGTTGCGATGACAAACTGTTGCAGAGGTATATTGAAGCAAATAAGTTCAAAGGGGCGTAACTCCTAGAAAAAAAATTGAATCACAATTTCCTGTCGATCTGCACATCTACATAGTATATCCTTATTATCTACAAAGTTTCATGAAATTCTGTTGTGTGGTTTCAGAGGAGTTGCGATGACAAGCTGTTGCAGTAGTATATTGAAGCAAATAAGTTCAAAGGGGCGTAACTCCTAGAAAAAAAATTGAATCGTAATTTCTTGTCGATATGCACATCTACATAGTATATCCTTATTATCTAAAAAGGTTTCATGAAATTCTGTTTTGTGGTTTGAGAGGAGTTGCGATGACAAGAAACAGGACTGACGGACAGACAGACAGACGGACGTTGCGTGGGGTATAAAAACAGTTCTGACAGGACTTCCCTAGATATAGTGAACATAAAAAGATACAACGAGGGAGAGGAGGGTAGGAGTGCGAATCGAAAGTCAGAGAAGGATAGAGAGCAAAATGACCAAAAGAAAAAAAAGGAAACACAGACATCAATTCATAAATCATTGCACAGAAAACTTCATTGAGCAGCATGAACCCCCACCAGAATTTGAGAAAAAACTCGTGGGTTCCGGGAGTGTTAGCGGTTTCTGCTCCAATATCAGCACACTGGTCATGAAGTGTGCGTTTATCAAATAATACTGGTAACAAAACGCGAAATTCAGGAATGATAAGCGACCATCTTTTCGATCAAATTTCAATTAGACTCCTTTAAGAACCTCTGTTCAATGATATTGGCTGAACTGCATATACCTATTTATCTGATTATCCGTTTGGATTAAAACATAAGATCTCAATTGGATGCCCTTCAATTTCTATGAATTGGGTTGCTTGATTAAACCAAAAACAAGAGTTTGTGAATTCAAATGATATAAATATTCGTAAGCATCAAAACAAAAAAGTTTCTGACCAACAACCAAACCTATAATAAAATCAGCATTGATTTTCGCTCTAATTTTCGATACAGTTTCGTTATCTATACAGTAAAATTATATTATCTTTAATAGTTCGGTTAGAAATATAATGTTGCTGTCAAACAATACATACCGAGGCAGCGTAAAGCAACTAATAATCAATTAATCAATCCAGGAATTGTGTGCAATTCGGTCTCACATTCAAACGGTTTTGAAATTGGGGCAATTATAAACTAACATTACTTGGAGGCTTTTGTCAGTCGTTCAAGGTTGTATGGTGACCCCTCGATGCCCTTTGATAATCTTGTGTTGTTGGGTTTCTGATTTGACATTTACCCACACGATACCAATCCATTGTACCTTTAAATGTCTATAGCTGTAAAATTATTGAATTGTTGTGTTGATGAACTACTCAAAGCAGAAAGAAATAGATAGTAGAAACAAACATTTCAATAAAACCATCAAATTTTAACAATTTTATTAGTACAAACGTGAAGTTGACAGAAAGAAACGTACAAAAAGAAGCTTCAAAGCTCTATCGGCTTACGGAAAATGATAACAAAAGCCTTGCCATTAAAACATCCTACCCATAGTTTGTTTTCAGAATCAATAGCTATGGTGCATGGAATCGTAGGGCTAATTTCACTCGGAGCAAAGTCTTGTATGAATTTCCCATCAGGTGCAAGTATGTAAACGGAGTGACTTGCTGCATCAGATATAATTATGTTTGCTTCACTATCACAACAAATTCCTGTTGGATTAAATGGTCCTTTGGATTTTGAGTGGTTAAACTTTAAATAACCATCGTCGTTGAAGACCATTACTTTTCCCGTTTTAGTGTCAGTTCGATTAAGCACACAAATATCTCGATTTTTATTTTCAACAACGATTTCAGGTAATACAAAATATCGGAAGCATCCTTTGCTCTGTCAATCTGAAGTTGTTTCTTAAATTTGTCAGACATGCGCAGCACCATTCGTCTGCTCTTGTCGTTTGCCTTGTAAGTGTATTCATCCACCTGACACATTAATAGGTCTCCATTCTTGCACAGGCAAATGCCAACTGGAAACAACCTAGATGTAGCTGTACTGTATACCATTTTAGGTTTCGTTTTTGGTTTCAAGAGCATAATGTTTTGGTTAGTATAGTCCGATAAATATAAATCTCCATTTGGACAAAGCGCAAAACTTGTAATGCTAAATCCGACATCCATATCTGTATCTTTTGCACCGTATCGATTTACGAGGAAACATTTGTTTGATTTCCTTGGGTGAACCCATGTTTTGTCTTTACTGATTGGACAAATACCTTCAATATCAATATCTCCGAACGAAAATGGAATAGCAGTTACTTCAAACTTGGACTGCGTGTTTTTTGGTTCTTTATTTTTCTTGGAAAAACATTTCCTATCATTTGCTTGATGACAATATAATCGGTGTCTCCACGACATAGTTTGGAGAATCAACCGATTCTTCAACATCAAGAGGCTCTCGATCTTTGATAAAATCGCGTACTTTGATTTCTTCGTAGATGATTTCTTGTTCACTACCTTTCTCCAACGACTTTTTTCCTGTAACTTGAGATCTTTCAAACATATTTATATGCTCTTCAATAGTAAACTGCTTGTCAGTGAGCACTTTATCATTTTCAAGCTGAATGTCGTCACTCTCTACGAGAAGTTTCGATCGGATATCATTTATTTCTCTAATCATTGCATCTGCTCGTTCGTTTATTTGTTTCTTCAATTGTATGTTGGTTGCTTTCTTATTTTCCTTCAATTCTTTTACTTTAGTCAGATTGTCTCGTAATTTAGGAAGTCGATCATTTTTTGCATTTTCTAAATACTTTTGCAATGATATCTTGGATTTTGAAATTCTTTCGCTGAATTTTATAAACTGAGATTCTTCACTTTTTGATTCCCGATTGTGTTCATGAGCGAATTCTTTAATGCAATCTCGACAAATAAGGTTTTCACATATATTGCAGAAAAAGATTACTTCTTCTGTTTTATGTTGTAGACAAAACACTTTTCTAGGGCCCTTCTCATCTAGAGAATGACCGATTCCTGCCATTTGTCCCTTTCTCTAAACGAAAGTTTTAAATGTGAATAACGAAAACATTGATTTCCATTAACAGTGTAAGTTGGATCTAACATTTAAGATTAATGAAATGTATGAATGACTGATAAAGGAATCATCACACCTCTATAACTGTTATAGTAAATAAGTAGACCTTGATAATCCTTTGTGTTATTTTCATTTAAAAGGTATATCAATTTCATCTCACGCTTAATTGATAGTTTGCAAAGAGCTATTTGTAATGTTATATGTTTTTTAAAAAATTTTGCTTACTAAGGAATTGCATTGTTTTATATAAATTTACAATTGGACGGTTTTTATGATATTCCAAAAATTTCTTTCAAAAATATTTATACCTAAATACTGCAAGCACTGAGTTTGAAATCCTTTCTGTACTTAACAGATAAAACTTTACGCATATTGCATATTATAAAGGAGCCATGCAAAACAGAGATTTGTTTCAGCGTGGTGTTTCCTAAATCACTTTATACATTTTACTATTCCTTTCTTTCTAATTCAATTAATTGAAACTAAGGTTCAAACTCCCTCAGGCAAAGTTGACCTGAGATGGAATTGGGGTACTTTTTGTAATAAGGCTCTTCAGGTAATTCAGGTCTTATTAATCCTTGGTGTTCACATTTTGGCTTGAACGTTTCTGATGAAGGTAAGTCCAGAAAAGTGCTTCGGACGTTACTAATTCATAATGTTCTATTTTGTAATTTTCTTTTAATGAAAATTTGAAAAATAACCTGAACTGCACAATCTGCCTGTGTAACCTTTCTTGCAAAGACAAGTAAAACCATTGACGTGGTCAGCACAGTATCCTCCACTAGCAGAACATGGCGAACTTGCACATTCATCAATATCTGCAAATAAATAACTGTTAATTAAAACTAATTAACAAAGTGTTGATTTTATTGGCTAAAACAAGAAGACATTCTTGTAGATTAAAAGTTGCAAAAAACTTAGTCTTCCGGTGAACATGAGAACACCCCGGTATTTGGTGGGGTTCGTGTTTCAATTTTAGTTTTCGATGTAATATTTTGTAGATTATGGTTTGTTCTTTCGCCTTTTTTCGTTTTTTTGCCATGGTTTTTCCGGTTTCTCTTCGAATGAGGATTTTTCTTTTTTTTCTTTGGTAGATTCCGCATATTCTGCTACTTTAATAATTGATCAATTCATCAAATTACCCATATGTTAAACATTTTAAAAATAAGTAATTGCATTGCAATGTTCAACTTCTTGTCATATATTAGTTTAAATAATGTTTACCTATTTGACAATGGGTACCCGAATAACCATTCAAACAAGTACAGGTATATCCATTAATCCTATCAACACATGTACCCATATTTTGACATGGATTGCTGAGACACTCATCAATATCTAATAAAAAAAAAAATACAAATTAACATATTTTATTGTTCAAAATGACAAATGGACCAGACACAAGTTTTACAACTTAGTCACGTCTTCTCCAAAACAATAAGAAATATAATGTGTTTTTTCCCGGATGTGACGTATTAAAAAATTATTTATGCTACATATGGAAGTACAATCTTCACACTAAAAGAAAGATAAATTGAGATTTAAAGAAATGATCATTTAAAAGATTTCAATATTTGGTAATTGTATTAATTTTATCAAATAATACTGGTAACAAAACGCGAAATTCAGGAATGATAAGCGACCATCTTTTCGATCAAATTTCAATTAGACTCCTTTAAGAACCTCTGTTCAATGATATTGGCTGAATTGCATATACCTATTTATCTGATTATCCGTTTGGATTAAAAACATAAGATCTCAATTGGATTCCCTTCAATTTCTATGAATTGGGTTGCTTGATTAAACCAAAAACGAGAGTTTGTGAATTCAAATGATATAAATATTCGTAAGCATCAAAACAAAAAAGTTTCTGACCAACAACCAAACCGTCTATAATAAAATCAGCATTGATTTTCGCTCTAATTTTCGATACAGTTTCGTTATCTATACAGTAAAATTATATTATCTTTAATAGTTCGGTTAGAAATATAATGTTGCTGTCAAACAATACACACCGAGGCAGCGTAAAGCAACTAATAATCAATTAATCAATCCAGGAATTGTGTGCAATTCGGTCTCACATTCAAACGGTTTTGAAATTGGGGCAATTATAAACTAACATTACTTGGAGGCTTTTGTCAGTCGTTCAAGGTTGTATGGTGACCCCTCGATGCCCTTTGATAATCTTGTGTTGTTGGGTTTCTGATTTGACATTTACCCACACGATACCAATCCATTGTACCTTTAAATGTCTATAGCTGTAAAATTATTGAATTGTTGTGTTGATGAACTACTCAAAGCAGAAAGAAATAGATAGTAGAAACAAACATTTCAATAAAACCATCAAATTTTAACAATTTTATTAGTACAAACTTGAAGTTGACAGAAAGAAACGTACAAAAAGAAGCTTCAAAGCTCTATCGGCTTACGGAAAATGATAACAAAAGCCTTGCCATTAAAACATCCTACCCATAGTTTGTTTTCAGAATCAATAGCTATGGTGCATGGAATCGTAGGGCTAATTTCACTCGGAGCAAAGTCTTGTATGAATTTCCCATCAGGTGCAAGTATGTAAACGGAGTGACTTGCTGCATCAGATATAATTATGTTTGCTTCACTATCACAACAAATTCCTGTTGGATTAAATGGTCCTTTGGATTTTGAGTGGTTAAACTTTAAATAACCATCGTCGTTGAAGACCATTACTTTTCCCGTTTTAGTGTCAGTTCGATTAAGCACACAAATATCTCGATTTTTATTTTCAACAACGATTTCAGGTAATACAAAATATCGGGAAGCATCCTTTGCTCTGTCAATCTGAAGTTGTTTCTTAAATTTGTCAGACATGCGCAGCACCATTCGTCTGCTCTTGTCGTTTGCCTTGTAAGTGTATTCATCCACCTGACACATTAATAGGTCTCCATTCTTGCACAGGCAAATGCCAACTGGAAACAACCTAGATGTAGCTGTACTGTATACCATTTTAGGTTTCGTTTTTGGTTTCAAGAGCATAATGTTTTGGTTAGTATAGTCCGATAAATATAAATCTCCATTTGGACAAAGCGCAAAACTTGTAATGCTAAATCCGACATCCATATCTGTATCTTTTGCACCGTATCGATTTACGAGGAAACATTTGTTTGATTTCCTTGGGTGAACCCATGTTTTGTCTTTACTGATTGGACAAATACCTTCAATATCAATATCTCCGAACGAAAATGGAATAGCAGTTACTTCAAACTTGGACTGCGTGTTTTTTGGTTCTTTATTTTTCTTGGAAAAAACATTTCCTATCATTTGCTTGATGACAATATAATCGGTGTCTCCCACGACATAGTTTGGAGAATCAACCGATTCTTCAACATCAAGAGGCTCTCGATCTTTGATAAAATCGCGTACTTTGATTTCTTCGTAGATGATTTCTTGTTCACTACCTTTCTCCAACGACTTTTTTCCTGTAACTTGAGATCTTTCAAACATATTTATATGCTCTTCAATAGTAAACTGCTTGTCAGTGAGCACTTTATCATTTTCAAGCTGAATGTCGTCACTCTCTGCGAGAAGTTTCGATCGGATATCATTTATTTCTCTAATCATTGCATCTGCTCGTTCGTTTATTTGTTTCTTCAATTGTATGTTGGTTGCTTTCTTATTTTCCTTCAATTCTTTAACTTTAGTCAGATTGTCTCGTAATTTAGGAAGTCGATCATTTTTGCATTTTCTAAATACTTTTGCAATGATATCTTGGATTTTGAAATTCTTTCGCTGAATTTTATAAACTGAGATTCTTCACTTTTTGATTCCCGATTGTGTTCATGAGCGAATTCTTTAATGCAATCTCGACAAATAAGGTTTTCACATATATTGCAGAAAAAGATTACTTCTTCTGTTTTATGTTGTAGACAAAACACTTTTCTAGGGCCCTTCTCATCTAGAGAATGACCGATTCCTGCCATTTGTCCCTTTCTCTAAACGAAAGTTTTGTGTGAATAACGAAAACATTGATTTCCATTAACAGTGTAAGTTGGATCTAACATTTAAGATTAATGAAATGTATGAATGACTGATAAAGGAATCATCACACCTCTATAACTGTTATAGTAAATAAGTAGACCTTGATAATCCTTTGTGTTATTTTCATTTAAAAGGTATATCAATTTCATCTCACGCTTAATTGATAGTTTGCAAAGAGCTATTTGTAATGTTATATGTTTTTAAAAATTTTGCTTAGTAAGGAATTGCATTGTTTTATATAAATTTACAATTGGACGGTTTTTATGATGTTCCAAAAATTTCTTTCAAAAATATTTATACCTAAATACTGCAAGCACTGAGTTTGAAATCCTTTTTGTACTTAACAGATAAAACTTTACGCATATGATGAAGAAGCCATGCAAAACAGAGATTTGTTTCAGCGAGGTGTTTCCTAAATCACTTTATAAGTTTTACTATTCCTTTCTTTCTAATTCAATTAATTGAAACTAAGGTTCAAACTCCCTCAGGCAAAGTTGACCTGAGATGGAATTGGGGTACTTTTTGTAATAAGGCTCTTCAGGTGATTCAGGTCTTGTTAATCCTTGGTCTTCACATTTTGGCTTTGAGCGTTTCTGATGAAGGTAAGTCCAGAAAAGTGCTTCGGACGTTACTAATTCATAATGTTCTATTTTGTAATTTTCCTTTAATGAAAATTTGAAAAATAACCTGAACTGCACAATCTGCCTGTGTAACCTTTCTTGCAAAGACAAGTAAAACCATTGACGTGGTCAGCACAGTATCCTCCACTAGCAGAACATGGCGAACTTGCACATTCATCAATATCTGCAAATAAATAACTGTTATATAAAACTAATTAACAAAGTGTTGATTTTATTGGCTAAAACAAGAAGACATTCTTGTAGATTAAAAGTTGCAAAAAACTTAGTCTTCCGGTGAACATGAGAACACTCCGGTATTTGGTGGGGTTCGTGTTTCAATTTTAGTTTTCGATGTAATATTTTGTAGATTGTGGTTTGTTCTTTCGCCTTTTTTCGTTTTTTTTGCCATGTTTTTTTCGGTTTCTCTTCTAATGAGGATTTTTCTTTTTTCTTTGGTAGATTCCGCATATTCCGCTACTTTAATAATTGATCAATTCATCAAATTACCCATATGTTAAACATTTTAAAAATAAGTAATTGCATTGCAATGTTCAACTTCTTGTCATATATAAGTATAAATAATGTTTACCTATTTGACAATGGGTACCCGAATAACCATTCAAACAAGTACAGGTATATCCATTAATCCTATCAACACATGTACCCATATTTTGACATGGATTGCTGAGACACTCATCAATATCTAATAAAAAAAAAATACAAATTAACATATTTTATTGTTCAAAATGACAAATGGACCAGACACAAGTTTTACAACTTAGTCACGTCTTCTCCAAAACAATAAGAAATATAATGTGTTTTTTCCCGGATGTGACGTATTACAAAATTATTTATGCTACTTATGGAAGTACAATCTTCACACCAAAAGAAAGATAAATTGAGATTTAAAGAAATGATCATTTAAAAGATTTCAATATTTGGTAATTGTATTAATATAGGGCTTTGTGGCATTCAGTAGAGCATAATATAATAAACCGTGGGGTTTAATTGAAAGCAAGATTAATATAGTCACAATAACCACTGTTGATGTGTTAACAATATTCTTTATGCTTAAAGGGGCATTTGCTGTCAAATTCATGTTCATCGATATGACTCAAATTCTCATTTTGGTTTGTAACATACTAAAACGTAATTCAAATTATAAAAAGTCTAAAATAAACAATATCAATGCATGGGCTCTATAATATGTATCAGCATTTCGTGTGTATTAAGTCTAGACGCCATCTAATTAACCATCGAGACGACCTCCGAAGACTGCCGACGGTCATATAACCTGATATAAACATAAATATAGATATAAATAGATAGCGAAGTCGTACAATTGGATTTTTCTAGGTCTGTTTGATTTCATATGACAGAACAATTTCATTATCGGGAGTGTCTCCAGAGAATTCACTCAACAACGTCGGTTTGGATCTTGAGAAAAAAGTTGATAATATTAGATATAATATAATGTACGAGTTAATATGTCCTTAGAAATTTGAAACAATTTGACATTGTAATCAATCGATTCCTGATGGCTCCAAAGTTAAAAAAAATAACAAGTGCATTCGTTCGTCTTTATAACATTGGTGAGTGGTTTTTGAATCAAGAGTTGAAAATCTAAAATAAAAGGACACTATTTTTTTTTCTTTTGTATCATTACATGTACCAATAAAATGAAACGAATACAATTTGTGAAAAGGTATTTTCAACACAAAACGTCAGCCTGCTGTCTCATTGAAAGAAATGAATGGTGGTTGGAACCTTATAAAAAGAGATATAATGTATGCATGTGGTTGCCAAATTTACATTGAACGTTATTTGAGTGATGACATTATACTAAATTTTGAAAAGTGACGAGAATGGAATTATCAGTAAGTTATTTTACTAATTTTGTTGAATTAGTTATTAAATGGGCAGTATACATAATACAAATGTTTTCTGGATGCATGTTATATTCACGGATACCCTACCAAATTCACCTATCTATCATTAACAGGTCTTACGACTACCTACATATTTATTCCTCTTTCTTTGCTCTCTTTTTTCCCCATTACCTTTTTACATGTTTTAGACAATGTTTGAAATAATATATGAAACCTACTTACCATTTTGACAGTTTCTACCGGATATACCAGCTGGACACAAACAGTGATACTCATTTATAAGGTCTTTGCAATGGCCTCCGTTTTGACATGGTTTACTGAAGCATTCATTGATATCTAAATAAAAAGGGCTAGAGTAAACGAATAGAAATATAGAAAGAACTAAAAATGGATGGAAATTAATGCACAAGTAAAATCTAAAATCATTCTGAAAATCTGAAAAAAAATCCTACACAACATGATGTTCCGGATCTCTGTCAAACTATAACTTGTATAAGCATGTTTTTAAAATATCAAAAGCGTTTATGTTATTCTACTATTTTGAATTGAAATTACCTGTATTCAAAGTAATCAAACGAATTTGGTTGAAGAGATGTTAAATTAAGGCGATGAGGGTCGAATTTCATAAATCGATATTTAGAAGACAAATAAAGGTAACAAACAAAAACTGAGGGAATCACAAGGAGCGAAATAGGGTAGGTCGACAGGATAATCGTCTCCTGCTATACACGAATTAAAACATATTATAAGTCATTATGGAAGACGTTATGCAGTGGTATGTGAACATTCTCATATGAATATAACCAGCGCTCCCCAATATAAATACACACACGAAAGAAATGCTTTACTAGTATGTTACAAATCATTCAATAAATAGAATAATAGGATTATAATTCCATTTCATGGATTCTATTTTACCCCAGACTGTTACATTTTGAGAATAATATATACCTTGATCACAGTTATACCCAGTAAAACCAGGCATACACGTGCAATTGTAATTATTTACTAGATCATTACAAGTTGCATTGTTTTTGCATGGTTGGCTCATACACTCATTTATATCTGAAAAGAACAAGTTAGATAGATCGAAAGGTATTCATAAATAGCTTTATATAAATACTTATGCTTAAACGTGCAATCTTTATTGCAAATTTTCAATCTACTTGACATTTTATCGATTATTATTTATATTCATTTATTAGTTTTCCCTTTAATAACAAATAGATAGAATTGACTTCATATATTAAAGAATAAATATAGCTAATAATAAAACTTTAAAAGTAATAATATATAATCAAATATAACCATTGAAGAATAATTGATGCAGATAAAAAAAAAAAAAACCAAACAAACATGAAAGAAAGATACCTTTTTCACAATTAATTCCTGCATACCCAGGTAAGCAATCACATTTGTAGTAATTGAGGAGATTTTTACAATATCCTGCATTCCGACATGGACTACTCTGACATTCATCGATATCTGAAAACAAGACAGGAACACATTACTACAGTTCTTTTTCGAAATCGACTGAGATGTGATTCGCAATACCTCTCATATTCACAAATCTACACTTCAACAAAAAAAAAAATACCCCTCCCACCCCACCCCCCAAAAAAAAACAACAAAAACAAAAACCAGACGATAAATAATGAAAACATATGAGACTCAAAACAAAAAAACTCAAGAAAAATTAAAAATGAATTTGTTTTAATATTCTATTTTCATATTAGAAAATATAGAAAATCGAAGTGTGTCCCCTTTTATCGAAACCTTACATTAAAAGCCATACCTATACATCTACAGAAGAAGTATATATGTCTGAAAACCAAATAGAGGGACCCTATACCCAATAGTATAATTTTAAATTAAAACATGAGAATATATGTCACTTATTTGCTTATGTTAATCATGCTTGAAGTCATACTTCCAGAAAATATTTACATACATCGAAAGCTGGAAATATCTAACATAACATTTTAAAAGATGAAAATGACTTACCAATTTCACAGTTATAACCTGTATACCCAGGGATACAATCACAAGTATAGTTGTTAACCAAATCGTTGCAGGTTGCTCCATGTAAACAAAGTCGTCTAGCACATTCATCGATATCTGCGTAGATCAATAACCAATATAACAGATATCTATCTACTTCATATTTAAACACAAATAAAAATCCTCTATTCAATGATATTTTCTTATAAATAATTGAATATCACATAAGACAACATATTTGCAACATAAAGTCTCTTTTAAAAAAAATGCTTTTGGAAATTCTCTCTCTCTCTCTGTCTCTCAAAAACTAGTTCAATCCACCAACTCAACTTTCCACTGTATTGTTGATTTTTATTTCTTTGAAAATTCAATGTTTGATAACTATGTTTAGTGCGCTTATGCATTTTAAATTGAAAAAGGAACCATGTAAACAACATTGTCGGCTTCACGACTTATGAATTAAAATGTACAGGACTTCTAGAATACATAATTCTATAATACAGAAGATGACTTAACTTAATCTAATCTAATTTGATTGAAAAAGTTATCAAAGGTACCAGGCTTATAATTTAATACGCCAGACGCGCGTTTCGTCTACATAAGACTCATCAGTGACGCTCAGATCAAAATAGTTAGAAAACCAAATAGATCTAAGAATTTCCAAAACAGATGTTTGATACTGATAAAGAAGCTACCGGATTCAATATCATGAAATGGTTGTCCGGGACGGAATATCTTGGTCCCAGATGAACAAATAACAACATTCAATTTATAATTCAAATTACTTTCAGTTACACTATTGTCAAAGGTTATGGGATGCCACAGTCTGTATGTGACTCTCCGAAGCCAGGAGCCTGTAATTCAGTGCTTATGGTTGGTTGCTGTCTGGTAAATCGGTTTTCCGTTTTATTGTTTTGTCATTAATCACCCGTTTTAGGGTTTGAATTGTTTAACAATTTGTCATTACGGGGCCTTTTATATCTGACTATAAGGTATGGATATTGCTCGTTGTGGAAGGCAATACAGTGACATATAAACGCTTAAATCGAAGTTCTATGGCCTATTTTGGACAGTTGTCCTATTGGCAATCATAACACATCTCCTTATTTTATATGTACTGTACCTGTGGTATCATTTTAGTTTTATTAAAGTTAAATGTGATAGATACGTTCCACAAAGTTACATAACTTTTAATTATTATGTGATAGGACATCATCATTATAGCGGAAAGTGATGTTAAAGAATAATGCTAGCTTCTTCCCATTGTTACCCGAGAAGCTCATGTACGAAGTTTGCTTTATATTACCAAAGGAACTAGTCGGCAAGTACAGAATCATAATTGGCTCCCATAGGAATGCCGATTGTTTGTTGAAAAACTCATCCTCCAAATGTAACAAATATGCTGCCAATAAAATAATCAACCATCTTGATGGTGTCAGTGGAAGATACTATTTCGTTTGAATCAGAGTTGATATTTTACAAGGAATGCAAGGAAAGTATGATTTATCCCTTCCTGAAATATCACATTTGTATCTACTTGGCAATGCTTTTTTATGAGACAGAGTTGACCTAATTCTTTCCATCTGTCTTTATGTTCAGAATTGGAAACACTAGTGAAAAGAGTAGAGATCTCAAATATTCTTTTTCTATAACAAGGGGATTTTAATTGTATGTACTATAACAGATCGTTAGAACTATTTAGTATTCTCTTCTGACACACTCACTGTTAGAATAGGTAGCTTCCCAGTGACCCTTAACCCCGGTTTTGACTGCTGATTAAAAAGGACGTAAATAGTTTTTAAACTTTGAGCACTTCGTAGATCCACCAATATAACGTAGTTTCTAAGGATAATAATGTAATTTTGGTATCCAGTACAGTGAAGGTAAATCACATTCTTCGTCTTTGGTTTAAATTCACAATGAGGAAAATAGATGAACTATGCTTATTTATGTCACTTTTGTATGCTGTTTAACCATTTATTAATTAAACAATTTAAACATAATAGGATACATATATATCTATTCAGTTGAACAATGCAAGCTTTGATTTTTATATCAGGTCTTTTGAAATATGCTTTTATTTTACAAACCTATAGAACAGTTATATCCAACATAACCAGGCAGACAGGTACATGTGTACTTATTAATTTCATTGTTACACGTAGCATTGTTTTCGCATGGATTGCTAGAACATTCGTCAATATCTGTGTAAAATATAACAAAATAAAAAAAAATAAAAAAAAAATAGATCAGTCTGGTTAGTTAAGAAATTAACAAAGACAATCAATTCATTTAATATAGATTACTGGTATAAAACATTTCATTTTCTACTGTAATGAAATATAAATCTTACACATATGCATTATCAAGTCATTTTTTCATATATATTTTATAAATGTTATTCTGTGCAGATCTGTTTTATGCTTGATGGAGATGCTGTTCACCTTATACACAGTAATATACACTGCCCTGAAAAAAAATGTATTGCAAGCCGTAGTATCATATATGAAAAACAGTCTAATAATTGATCTATATTTACATAAAGTGTAAAAAAGATAGAGTTTATTTTTAGGATGGAAATGTATTACTAGTAATCTTTATCTACAAAGAGGGTGTGTGAGTTGAGTAACTATGGAAAGAGAAAATTGTATGAATTATATGTATATTATAATTATAATATATCTAAGGTCATGCAGAGTGAGAAAGACTAGTAACTGAAGACTACTTTCCTGTTTGACAGTTATATCCCGTATAACCAGGGGGGCAAGTACAGTTGTATACATTAATGAGATCATTACATTTACCACCATGCTGACATGGATTACTTGCACATTCATTTATATCTACAACAAAATCATTGACAATAATATCCGCAATTTGCTATGCATTATTAGATTCTGAAACTAAAACAGAAAAAAACTAATTAACGGAACGTCTTAAACATATATTTTACAACGGGAACACTAGAATAAGCCTTTCATAAATCGGTTGTGTAGATCATTTTTCCTGTTGCCATTGATTTAGGCATTTTTCATGGTAAATCCAATGTTTTTTTTCTCTTTTTACTGTAATGTCATTAAAGTTTCTCATTTTTCCCAATATTCTCACAACGACTAACAACAAAGCGCAAGTTTAAGTATTTTTTCAAATGTAAAATAACCCATACCCATATCACAGTTACTTCCACTATATCCACCAGAACAGCTACATTTATACATGTTTATTAAATCTATACATGTACTGTCATGTTGACAAGGACTGGACGAACATTCGTCAACATCTGAAAAAAAAATTGACAGGAATACACTCATCATAAATACCAGGATTGAAATTTTGTAGGTTACCATTTTCAAGTTGTATTATTTTGTATGTGTCCGAATACATTATTAACGTTTATTTCAACAGTGGTGAAAAAGAACATGTTTGCCTAAAAATCTATTAATTTTTCTTTTATGTCTGTTTCAACTATTGCGTGTTCACATATTGTCAAAACATTACAAATCATTTAGGACAATTTGAGTGAATAAAAACCAAGAGTGTCAAACATCCTAATTAAGTTAAATTACAGTACCTGTTGAACAATTTTTGTCGACGTAGCCTTGCAAACAAATACATTCATAGTCATTTACATGGTCAATACATTTGATCTTATTGACACATGGATTTGTTGCACATTCATCAATATCTGAAAACAGGTACAAAATACAAAATCAGTAATTGAAATACTTTTTTGACAAATCACGTTAATTAAAGAAACGTTTAAATAGGACTTCTATTTTTTCATATACCGTTATAAATGTCATATGAATAGAATCTTAATTTGTTGCTAAGAAATTGAATATATAACGCCGATTTACGACACTTTTTTCTGGGGTAATCTTCATCGCTCGATGATATAAATTTGGGAAGACTACTGCGTACAATGTTGGAAAGAACATACAAAACTAACAAAATAGGACCTACAAAGAAGGCCAAATCCGTTAAAGATTACCATTTCTTGAAGGGGGTTGCAAGCTAATTATTTATATATTCATACAGACTGATTTGGCGCTGACGCTTTACCAATCGGCTAGTGATATATTAGCCCATAACTGAAAATTACCAAAAAAAAAAAAACCCCAAAAACAATGGATTTACAGTGAGTATTTAAGTGACTTTACAGAGTAAAATTGAAGTGTTGTACATGGATGCTGTCTCATTGAAGTATATTCTTAATATTCTTTAATTCATGATAAAATAATCATACCTATATCACAATAAAAACCTGTGAATCCTGAAGCACAGGAACAATTAAAACCATCGATCATATCATTACATGACCCTCTGTTTTTACATGGCCCGCTATGACATTCATCAATATCTGCAAAGAGATTTGCACAGTTTAAGTAAATAAAAAAAAATATTTATGACAAAATGCCCAAAGACTTTAGATTTGATTCAAGCGGATGCTTTACATACTTTATGTTTTCCCGAAATTAAGAATAGACACTTGATCATATACATTTTACATACATGATTTACAATTACCATATACATACTAATATTCTTTTTACGACTTTTTAAAGATCACATATACATAAATGGAAACTCATTTTAAAATGAACTACGACTTTAAATCAAATATTTCTTTCATATTTACCTATCTGGCAGTATACTCCTGAATAACCTGGCATACAGTGGCATGTGTATCCATGTATATTATCAATACAAGTAGCTCCGTTTGTACAGTTATTCTGCAAACACTCATCAACATCTATTGAAAATACAAATTTACAAATAAAGTTTAAAAAGATATTTTTGAAATTCATGCTTCAACAATGCATCTTGAAGGCCGTACAGTAACCTATAATTGCTTATATCCACGTAATTTGAACTCTGGTGGCTGGCTAATTGTCTCATTAGCAATCATACCATATCTCCTCATTTCGTAATATTATAACGTTGAACAGTTCACCAATTCATGTGTTACCAATACATTTAAAGATTCGAACAGACGGCCGTCCGGAAAAGATGATTGCTATATAGCCCACATTATTGGTGTTAGGGTATAAAAAGAGGCAGAAGTTACCAAGGGGACAATCAAAACTCACCAGTCGATAGAAACCGACAACGTCATGGCAAGAAACGGAAGAAGACGAAAGACATACAACATTTACTAAATTTTATCATCGGTACAAGGATATCATTCGTAAATATAAATCAACATGCAGACATCTTATACGTTCAGGTATTTCACATCCAATATTTTATGGTAATATTCTTTACAAAGCACAAAAATGTCGGCATTCACCTCAAAAACTAACCAAACCTTTAAACAGACTTATTCGGAAAGGATATAGTTACGATACTGTTGTCAAGTCATTAAGGATTGCATATTTTGGTATTAATATTGATTCACTCATAGGGTCTTTGCATCGGAAATAAACACATTTATTCTAAAACCAGTTGTTAGCATGATACGGGTTATGTTCTTCTCATATATTTTATGATGGTATGATACTAAACCCCTAACAGAAGGGATTGTACTTTACAATGAAGACATAATCTTTCGATCAGCTTAATTGAGGTCTGGAGCTGGCATGTCAGTAACTGCTAGTAGTCCTTTGTTCATTTATGTATCATTGTCATTTTGCTTAGTTTCTTTTGTTACCTATTCTGACATCGGACTCGGACTTTTTGAACTGAGTTTTACTGTGCGTATTGCTATGTGTTTCTTTATTCTACATTGGCTAGAGGTATAGGGGAGGGTTGGGATCTCACCAAACATGTTTAACCCGCCGCATTTTTGCGCCTGTCCAAAGTCAGGAGCCTCTGGCCTTTGTTAGTCTTGTATATTTTTAATTTTAGTTCATTTTATGTTTTGAGTTTAGTGTGACGTCCATTTTCACTGAACTAGTACACAATTTTATTTAGGGGCCAGCTGAGGACCACCTCCGGGTGTGGGATTTTCTCGCTGCGTTGAAGACCCATTGGTGGCCTTCGGCTGTTGTCTGCTCTTTGGTCGTGTTGTTGTCTCTTTGACATATTCCCCATTTCCATTCTCAATTTTATTTTAAGTTTTCGTGAAACAAGTTTACAAAACACTGCATATAAAACTAAAAACTGATCACAAAAAATGGCTACAAAGCACTTAAAACCCTGAGTGAAATTAATCTTAAAGGGACTATAAAATTGTTAACTAATCTAACAGAGATAATCAGAGATCTGCCATTAATGATAATAAAAAAATATATAGCAACATGATTATGAAAACCACATAGGTCTTCTGTATGAATTTATATTCATTTCTTTTATGTTCCACAACATGATAACCGGACACATAATGTCACCTATTCCCTTCCTTCGGTATTTCGATTGTGCCAAATCGCGATAAAGTTATCAATGATTGGGGATAGAGAAATCTGAATACTTAAAATTTAGTTTGACATTTTTTTTGAACAATGATTTACAGCAAATCGTCACATCAATGATTGCTTGTTAGCACTGCTTAATCTTAGGAGTGCTGACTACCGGGACGGTTATATCCTAAGAGTCGAATTGTCCACTAGCATTGGCATAATCTAAGAGATTGTAAAAAGTTATCAATGATTCAAGGTTTATAATTTTGGCACTCAAAATAGATACTGATCCGATTTTTTGTGGTTTTACATTGTGTATAATGTTGACTTACAGAAGAAATTTGCATTCTGTTCTTGTTGACCGACTATCGGTGAAATTATTAGTCTTGACCTTAAAAATTGCATGCAAATTGTACTTGTCCAGATCTGAGCGAGCGACTTTCAGCAGATCTGAAGCTGATTTTTAAGGAGTTTGGGTTTCCTTCTGGTTGACCGACTTTTGAGAAATAGTTGCCATCATGAAAACTATCGACGTTCTGATTTTTTTTGTATTGTCCGACGATCTGGAGCTGATTGTTGGTCAAGTGCATATTTATGTCGTACAGATTGGAGTTTGCTTTTCGTTCCGTTTGAACAGTTTACTTGGAATTCAATTTGAATTTGTAAGTGTTCAACAACTGTTGTTCCGTTTGTCCCACTTTTCGAATTTAACAAATACATATCAGTAATCAATCTCTAAGTTGCATCAAGTAAGCTACACTGTCAACCTTGAATGAAATGTTGGCAGTGTATATTTCTGGTACAACTCACTTGTCAGATGAATTCTCAATACTGTACATGCATTAATAAGGTTTTTTGTTCATAAGCTCTTCGTATTTTCAATAAGTTTTGGATTTTCTAATAGTTTGGCTTCGAATATAACTAAAAAGACATTTATTGTCAAAATGCTCATCTGGTGCAAACAAATTGGTACTGTCAATGTTATTGCACCAGGAAGCATTTGTGCAACACCGACATATCTAGTTCGAATTATGAAATAGGAAACTGACAATGTCAGGAATGTCCCACTTGTACAATTGAACTTTGGAGATTTTGCGTTTACAAAATTTCTAAATTTGATAATTTTAAATAAAATGAAGACTTGTCCTAAATAAATTGTTCAATATTCACAAAACACATCGAAAATAAACACATTTATTCTAAAACCAGTTGTTGGCATGATATGGGTTATGCTCTTCTCATATATTTTATGATGGTATGATTCTAAACCCCTAACGAGAGGGATTGTACTTTACAATGAAGACATAATCTTTCAATCAATTTAATTGAGGTCTGGAGCTGGCATGTCAGTAACTGCTAGTATTCATTTGTTCATTTATGTATCATTGTCATTTTGCATAGTTTTCTTTTGTTACCTATTCTGAGATCGGACTCGGACTTCTTTTGAACTGAGTTTTACTGTGCGTATTGCTATGTGTTTCTTTATTCTACATTGGCTAGAGGTATAGGAGGAGGGTTGTGAACTCATAAAACATGTTTAACCCCGCCGCATTTTAGCGCCTGTCCCAAGTCAGGAGCCTCTGGCCTTTGTTAGTCTTGTATGTTTTTTTAATTTTAGTTCATTTATATGTTTTGGAGTTTAGAGTGACGTCCATTTTCACTGAACTAGTACACAATTTTATTTAGGGGCCAGCTGATGACCACCTCCGGGTGCGGGATTTTCTCGCTGCGTTGAAGACCCATTGGTGGCCTTCGGCTGTTGTCTGCTCTTTGGTCGTGTTGTTGTCTCTTTGACATATTCCCCATTTCCATTCTCAATTTTATTTTAAGTCTTCGTGAAACAAGTTCACAAAACACTACATATAAAACTATAAACTGACCACAAAAAAAATGGCTACAAAGCAATTAAAACCCTGAGTGAAATTAATCTTAAGGGACTATAAAATTGTTAAGTAATCTAACAGAGATAATCAAAGATCTGCCATTAATGATAATAAAAAAATATATAGCAACATGATTATGAAAACCACACAGGTCTTCTGTATGAATTTATATTCATTTCTTTTATGTTCCAGAACAAAATAACCGGACACATAATGTCACTTATTCCCTTCCTTCGGTATTTCGATTGTGCCAAATCGCGATAAAGTTATCAATGATTGGGGATAGAGAAATCTGAATACTTAAAATTTAGTTTGACATTTTTTGAACAATGATTTACAGCAAATAGTCACATCAATGATTGCTTGTTAGCACTCCTTAATCTTAGGAGTGCTGACTACCGGGACGGTTATATCCTAAGAGTCGAATTGTCCACTAGCATTGGCATAATCTAAGAGATTGTAAAAAGTTATCAATGATTCAAGGTTTATAATTTTGGCACTCAAAATAGATATTGATCCGATTTTTTTGTGGTTTTACATTGTGTATAATGTTGACTTACAGATGGAATTTGCATTCTGTTCTTGCTGACCGACTATCGGTGAAATTATTAGTCTTGACCTTAAAAATTGTATGCAAATTGTACTTGTCCAGATCTGAGCGAGCGACTTTCAGCAGAACTGAAGCTGATTTTTAAGTAGTTTGGGTTTCCTTCTGGTTGACCGACTTTTGTGAAATAGTTGCCATCATGAAAATTATCGACGTTCTGATTTTTTTGTATTGTCCGACAATCTGGAGCTGAGTGTTGGTAAGTGCATATTTATGTCGTACAGATTGGAGTTTGCTTTTCGTTCCGTTTGAACAGTTTACTTGGAATTCAATTTGAATTTGTAAGTGTTCAACAACTGTTGTTCCGTTTGTCCCACTTTTCGAATTTAACAAATACATATCAGTAATCAAACCCTCAGTTGCATCAAGTAAGCTACGCTGTCAACCTTGAATACTTGAATAAAATGTTGGCAGTGTATATTTCTGGTACAATTCACTTGTCAGATGAATTCTCAATATTGTACATGCATTAATAAGGTTTTTGTTCATAAGCTCTTCGTTTTTTCAGTAAGTTTGGCTTCGAATATAACTAAAAAGACATTTATTGTCAAAATGCACATCTGGTGCAAACAAATTGGTACTGTTAATGTTATTGCACTAGGAAGCATTTGTGCTACACCGACATTTCTAGTTCGAATTATGAAATAGAAAACTGACAATGTCAGGAATGTCCCACTTGTACAATTGAACTTTGGAGATTTTCCGTTTACAAAATTTCTAAATTTGATAATCTTAAATAAAATGAAAACTTGTCCTAAATAAATTGTTCAGTTTTCACAAAAAAAAAAAATAATAATATGTACATCAGCAACTATGAAAAATTCCATTTGGGTCCTTCCCTTACTTTTGGAGTTTTGCGTTTACAAAAATGTTGATGCACATAAAGACGGACGCATTCTCGCTGCGGAGCCCTTATTACCTTTTTCGCATTCTTTACCAGTATAACCAGGGAGACAGGTACAGCTGTAATCATTGACTAAATCGTTACATATGGAACTATGTTGACAGGGTCTGCTGAAACATTCATTATTATCTGAAAAAATACTGAGCAATATACATTGTCATTCAAAAGGAAAACGTATCTTATATTCGCAATAATATTCAACAGCTAGATTCTGCTTAAAGACAAAAGGTTAATCTTTCAAAATTAAGAAATAATGAAAAATTCAATGATTTTAGATATTTTTGTATTGTTATTATCTTTTGTACATTACCTGTATCACAATTAATGCCATAAAACCCAGGCGTACATGTACAATGGTAGTTATTTACCAAGTCGGTACACGTTCCATTTACACATGGTGAACTATCACACTCTTGGAAATCTGTTAAAAAATAAAATCAAGGAATTTACAACCAACATCATTATTTCATAAATCTTTTATCAAGATATATTGGCAGATAAATCTAAGTTAACTCCTTAAATTTATAAGATAACACTGACCAAAACCAAAATCTTTTTATTAGAATATGTTATATCTGTTCTTACTCAAATAGTTAAAAAAAAACTCATTAAACATACAAGGTTTATAACTTTGTTCGCCAGATGCGCGTATCGTCTACAAGAGACTCACCAGTGACGCTCGAATCAAAAAGTTAAAAGGCCAAATAAAGTACGAAGTTGAATAGCCAAATATTCCGAAAGGTGTAGATATAGCTAAGGGAAGATAGTCCCATGGTAAAAAATCCTAAGTATTTCGAACAATTCAAAATTTAAAACACATAATTAATTAACATAACAATACTAAAGATAATAAACCTAATTATTCTTCAGAGGAAACACACACACACACACACACACACCCATACATATATAAATATATATATGTCTGTCCAAGTGTAGTGACAACTGCAAATTATACCTTGTCCATCGGATTTCTTAGGGGCCTCGGTGGCCGAGTGGTCTAAGTAGTTACTACTGTAATCACTAGCCAGTCAACACTGAGGTTGTGAGTTCGAACCCCGCTCGTGCGGGTGCACTCGACTCCAATCTTAATTGACTAGGATTGTCAGTTTTCCTATCGAAGGTCGGTGGTTTCTCCGGGCACCCGGCTTCCTCCACCAATAAAACTGACCGCCACGAAATAGCCCAAAAGCGGTGCTTAAAAGTGGCGTTAAAACACAAAAAAAAAAAAAAAAAAAAAAATCAAATCGGATTTCTTATGATTAAGAAATACCACGTATTAGAATATTTATAAGGTGCCTAAAAAAGTAGCCTCACAATGTTAGAGTAGATCTGATTCTTTACTTCCTCCCCGAGCGGGGCTGGAACCTGTACTTTTCACTTCTCACTTCTATGACAACACCGTCTAGCATTGCGCAGACGCCTTATCCCCTCCTTTAACTATAGCTGATAGAAAATAAGCTTTCGTTTCGGGAGGTGTTACCTTCATGTAGGAATTAAACAAGGTCATCTAACACAATACACGAAGCATTTTTAAGTGCACAGGAATAATCATCTACTCAGCTCTTCGGTATAATTACAGGATGCAATACTGTTTCTAGAAGCATACAATCACTGTAAATTTATATATATGTATGTCTGTCTAAGTGTAGTGACAACTGCAAATAAGTAAAGAATCAGATCTACTCTAACACTGTTAGGCTGATTTTCTAGGCACTTTAAATATATATATATTTATTTATATAAACGCCTAAAAAGTGTACAAAACAACACCAATATTAAAAAAGGAAACATTAAATGTAATTATCTATAAATATTTCGTACAACAGATATCCTTCATCAGTATGATGATATTCATTTTTGTTAGAAGCATATCTATTCAGTCTCTGTTGTGAAAATACCTAACCTACGTCATTTTTGAAATTTTATAATTGTACAAGCATTGTTCAATTTAAATTGTATAAATTTAAAGATGGTTATAGTTTTAAATCAGAAAAGACTGATATGATTCATCTTACATCATAATCATACTGATGAAGGATATTTGTTATCCGAAATATTTATAGATAATTACATTTAATGTTTCCTTTTTTTAATATTGGTGTTGTTTTGTACACTTTTTAGGCATTTATATAATTTATCTATTGTGTACAGGTATCGTTACTCGTAAAGATCCAGCGCCCTCGGAAGAAAGATCGTTGACTAATATCTAGGCGTTTAATATATTTATATATGTATACTATAAGTAGATGTCTTTTGGTTATTTGTGTAGTTGGTTGCTGTCTTGTCAATGTTCACCATACTTTTATACAAACTTTGATGTATGTATGTTTGCGAGAGAGATATTTTTTTTACCAGTTTCGCAATTATATCCGACATAACCAGGTTTACAGTCACACGTATAGTTGTTCACGTGATCTTGGCAATATCCACCATTCTGGCATGGAGAAGACTTACACTCGTTTATTTCTGTAAAAAAACCGTCAAGGTATATGAAGTACAAAACGAATACAATAATAAATATATATGTATATAGTACATTTTGATCTGTTTGAAATAAAAAAAATGCATTTCGTTGCTACTTGACATTATTCAACATATATTGTAGTGTAGATTTCAAATCCATACTATTTTCATTTAGGAATAAACACTAAATAGACCGAGAGGCAATTGTTAATAGAGGCTCCAATAATCATGGTGGAGAGCACTATGGGAAAGACTTGTAAAATATTTTAATAAATTAAGTAATGGTTGTTGGTTGATACATGGAATTTTTCATTTCATAATTCAACAGGAATGAGTGGCGTTGATTAAACTAGTCATTTGAGATCTCAACCTTCCTTTTTAAAATCTTAATCATTGGCATTAAGGCGACAGGTATTTTTAATGTTCAAAGTAAGAGATGATGCAAATTACAGTAAATTTCAGTACAGGAACATTACTTCATCCTGTTAAAACGGTAACATAGATAACAAAAACAACAGTACAAACAATATTAATAATAGATAATATCACAACCTAAGGTACTCAATTGGTAGTGGGAATCCTGTTGCTTAATCTATAGTTTTCTGTCTTTATTTGCCTGACTATTATTTGTTATTTCGTAATTTTTCTTTCCGCTTTAGTGCTATAAGTCTTTCTCTCACATTTGTTTCATTTCCCTTGGTAAAGTTTATTTTTTCCTATTTATTTTGGAAAATTTATTCCATTTTTACACAAGAGGCTCATGAGAGGCTCTGAGCATGATATTGCTCACCTGTCATTTCAGTTTCAGGCATTTGACTTATTCGTAGATCTTACTTTGATGAACAATTCTCTCTTTCTATAATATTATTAAAGATAATACATAACTCAAAACTGTAAAATTTCCTACAAATGAACTATTTCTGGACAGTAACCCAACAATAAGTTGTCCTATTGGTTTGAAGATTACTTGACAGGTAGATCTAAACCTAGACAATATGCATATGCATATTTACTGGTAACATTCCCAAGTTATGTCTCTATGAGATGAAACCTAGAGATCATAACTAGGAACCAGTATGTAAACAAAATTAATTATCTATGAATATTCTATATCTCCCCAAAAGAGGCGTGGTTTAAGAAACAGCTGTATTTACAAAGTGCAACCTATACAATAGATATAAGAAGATGTGGTATGAGTGCCAATGAGACAACTCTCCATCCAAGTCAAAATTTATAAATGTAAACCATTATAGGTCAAAGTACGGTCTTCAACACGGAGCCTAGGCTCACACCGAACAGTAAGCTATAAAGGGCCCCAAAATTACTAGTGTAAAACCATTCAAACGGGAAAACCAACGGTCTAATCTATATAAAACGAGAAACGAGAAACACTTATGAACCACATCAACAAACGACAACTACTGAACATCAGATTCCTGACTTAGGACAGGTGCAAACAAATGCAGCGGGTTTAAACGTTTTAATGGTACCAAACCTTCACCTCAACATTTATTCCAATAGAAAACTCTCTAAAACACTTTTCTCACATATATACTTATTTATCAGAATTATAGCCTTAAAGAAATCACTGCATAAACTCTAAGTTTTCTTTACTGTTCATTTGATACCCTCCCTGTTTCAATTTTTTAAAGAATTTGAAAACAAGACTTTAATTATTGCCAGCTTACCCTATTTGCATGTTTTCTGACATGAAATGCTTAGAACCTGTTTATAACTGTTCTGATAACATATTAAAAGCATTTCAGAATACTGCAAATGTAATGTTTAGCAGTCAATTATTTCAACATTCAAGATTATATAAAGTATCAAATCCTGCCTGTGTCTCCAGTCCACATTTTACTGTATGCCTATTTGTCAATGGAAGTTCACAATTTCTGCCTCAAATGGTCAGTTTAGAATTCTTGTCACAACAGTATCATCCCTAACCATATATCTGACATAATTTAGCTAATATATGAGCTAGAAGTGTTTAACACTTTCACCTATGTCAGTTTTGCTCTTACTGCTTTAGTTTTTGAGATGAAAGCCAAAAACTTCATTTGACCCCTATGTTCTATTTTTAGAAACTGCCGCCATGTTTTTGAATGGATCAAATCTATAATCTATAAACTGGATACTATACAGAAAATTCAATTAAAGTTTTTAAGTATGTGGCCAATTAGTTTCAGAGAAGAAGATTTTTGAGAAAGTAATTAGACTTATACAAAAAATGTAAAAAAAGAACGTTTTAAGGGCAATAACTCCTTAAGTGGTGACTTGACTATTTTGATCATCTTGACTTATTTGTAGATCTTACTCAGCTGATCATTTATTGCCATTTATACTTTCTCTCTATTTATCATAATATTAAAGAAAATTACAAAAAACAGTAAAATTTAATAAAAATAAACAATTTCCAACAGTAAATAGTTATCAAAGGTACCAGGATAATAATTTAGTACGCCAGACGCACGTTTCGTCTACATAAGACTCATCAGTGACGCTCATATCAAAATATTTATAAGCCAAACAAGTACAAAGTTGAAGAGCATTGAGGATCCAAAATTCCAAAAGTTGTGCCGTCACGGCTAAGGTAATCTATGCCTGGGATAAGAAAATCCTTAGTTTTCGAAAATTAAAAGTTTCGTAAACAGGAAAATTATAAAAATGACCGCATTATTGATATTCATGTCAACACCGAAGTGTTGACTACTGGGCTGGTGATACCCTCGGGGACGAAACGTCCACCAGCAGTGGCATCGACCCAGTGGTGTAAATAGTTATCAAAGGTACCAGGATAATAATTTAGTTCGCCAGACGCACGTTTCGTAACCCACCAATGGGTTGTCGAACTTGTCTGAAAATTTCATAATAGATAGATCATGACCCATTTTTCACTTTAACTCCTTTCACTTTTGCTCTAACTGCTGTAGTTTTTGAGATATAAGCCAAAAACTGTTTTTGTCCCCTATGTTCTATTTTTAGCCATGGCGGCCATGTTTTTTGATGGATCAAAACTTCGGATACAATTTATAAACTAAATACCCTAGGGAAAATTCAGTTAAAATTTGGAAGTAGTTGGCCTAGTAGTTTCAGAGAAGAAGATTTTTGAATAAGTAATAGACTTGCACGAAAAAATGTAAAAATAAACGTTTCAAGGGCAATTACTCCTAAAGGAGTCAATTGACTATTTTGATCATTTGACGTATTTGTAGATCTTACTTAGCTGAAACTTTTTGCCATTTACACTTTCTCCCTATCTATTATAATATTAAATATAATAACCAAAAACATGTAAAATTTCATAAAAATAAACTATTTCGGACGGCAACCTTACAATGGGTGGTCCAATTTGTCTGAAAATTTCATAGCAGATAGATCTTGACTTATTCGTCATTTTAACTCCGTCACATTTGCTCTAACTGCTATAGTTTTTGAGATAAAAGCCAAAAACTGCATTTGACCCCTATGTTCTATTTTTAACCACGGCGGCCATATTTGTTAATGGATCAAAACTTCGGATACAATTCATAAACCAGTTACCCAAAGGAACATTCAGTTAAAGTTTAGAAGTATTAGGCCCAGCAGTTTCAGAGGAGAAGATTTTTAAATGTTAGCAAACATGATGAACAAATTGAGTAAAATTGTCTTTAAAGGGCAATAACTCAAGGGGTCAATTGACAATTTTGGTCATTTAACTTTTTTGTAGATCTTTCTTTGCTGAACACTTTTGCTGGTTACAGTTTATCTTTATCTTCAATAATATTCAAGATAATAACCAAAAACTGCAAAACTTCCTTAAAATTACCAATTTAGTGGCAGCAACCCAACAATGGGTTATTGGATTCGTCTGAAAACTTCAGGGCTGATAGATCATTTTTACCCCTGTCAGATTTGCTCTAAATGCTTTAGTTTTTGAGATATAAGCCAAAAACTGCATTTACCCCGATGTTCTATTTGGCGGCCATGTTCGTTGATGGATCAAAACTTCGGATGCAATTTATAAACTAGATACCCTAAGGAACATTTAGTTAAAGTTTGAAGGTATTTGGCCCAGTAGTTTCAGAGAAGAAGATTCTTGAAATAATTTACGACGACAGACGACGGACGACGACGGACGCCAAGTTATAGCATAAGCTCACATGGGGCCCTTCGGGCCCGGTTAGCTAAAAAATAGGGGGTTAACAATGATAAGAAAATGGATGAATATACGTTAACAACTTGTTTCCGGATCCTTTTATTATTCACTTGTATAAATATGCTCATGACAAATTGTGCATATCATTTAACTTGAATTCAGTTAATAAAATATATTGACCTTATAAACCTCTTCAAAAACAAAAATAAAATCCTGCGCACACGGTTTTGTATGAAGAAAAGAATTTTCATAATATTGTGCTAGACTGTATTAAATAAAAGTTACTGTTTTATTAAGTGTTCTGGTAACACTAAAACTAATTATATTTTGAGAAGTTGAGTAAACAACTGATAATAATACCATGCTGACAGTTATAACCATCATAACCAGGAACACAATTACAAGTATAGTTGTTCACCAAGTTATTACAGGTTGCACCATTCTCACAAGGATCTCTTGCACATTCGTCAATATCTATGAAAAAAAAACCTAAATTCAGATCTAAAAATCATTTCACACATTAGAAAAAATATCTTACAAGAAACATTTGGATGACAGATTCCGACATTTTTGTTAGCTTCAAACAAGGATGAACTTAATTCAGTTGAGAACGATAAGAAAAGTTATTAATTTTTATTCCCCTGAATTACAATACCACATAAATACCTTAAAGATGAAAATTGATCGATTTCAATGTAATGTTTGGGTGTTTAATCAATTAATTTCATTAAAATGAAAGTATTTTTAGTGACCAAGCTTATAATTGGAAATATAATTGGAAAGCGATAACAGTAACTTGTAAGGCCTTATTTTGGTTTACTTCTCCCCAAATAGTCCGCCTTATCAGGTATTTTTGATTATCCATTGCAGAGTAAAAACCTGCATATAAATTTGAAGAATGAAATGAAGTGCTATATAAACGATAACGAAGTAATGATACACGGACTGACTGACATATGTATCCTGACATGAAACATTTCTCAAATTCGCTTCGTTGGTTATACACATTTTTTGGTTCTGTTACTTATATCTACTTGACATATCCTTTGGATGAATATTTACCGGAAAGATAAATACTTCGAGCACAGAGAGACATTAATTGCCGAAATGCGCATCTTGGATATGTTTGAACGTATATTAATTTAGCAACAACGCGCCTATTGCATATATATATTTTCTAACGACCCGAAAGCATAATTATCCCAGTAGACAATGACATGATTTAAAGTATACATTTCTTACATTTTGCGTTGATAAATTAAGATTAAAATATTTTCAAACTCCCTCTTGCAAAATTTGTTGTCGGTGATTTTTATATTCTTCAGGCCCTTGTGGTCAAATACACAATAACCATTGGATTTACGCACCCTGGCTTATATATTTTGCTTTCCTGGTGAAAGTTTATCAAGAAAAGTGATTCAGATGCATGAAATTTATAGTGTGTTATCTTTTTTGCTTACATATTTTGCTTTCCTGATGAAAGTTTATCAAGAAAAGTGATTCAGATGCATGAAATTTATAGTGTGTTATCTTTTTTATTTTAGAAGTTTCCGCTGATGAATGTTTTATTGTATGTTCCCCGTACATAATTTACAATATGAGTAAAACTATTATTTTCTCCTCTCAACTTTTAAAATCAACTATCCTGAACGAAAATAGTCAACATATATTGAGAACAATTGCTACAATGAAACTAAAAAAGTTGAAGACCGCAATATCAGAATGATTAAAGAATAAATTTCCAGAAAACCTGAAATACCTAATTGAAATTTCTTTCAAGAAGATCTTTAACATTTGTTGCACAGCAAATTCAGTATGTGATGAGTTAAGAATGATATACAATAAAGTAATTTATACAGGACACCTTTATCACAATTTGTTCCTTTATATCCTGGAGAACAGCGACATTCATAACTGTTTATACGATCCTCACATGTACCATTGTGACAAGGGTTACTCAAACATTCATCAATTTCTGTAACATATAAAACTTTCACTATTGAGAGCAGTATGACGAATGTATGAAAGCATTATAATGAGAAATGATAACAGTTCTCTTAAATTATTCCGTACTTTATCTAATCTATGATATATTAATCTCGCTATCAAAGTGGAAAACTTACCCAAAGAATTGTCTAAGCAAGATCACAATTGTAATAGTATCACACGGTTTGTAAAAATATTCGAGAATAGAAAGTAATAACAAATAGCCAAAACGTCCCTCTTTTTCTTCAATGACCATTGCAGAATGTGTCTTGGCGCCAGTTTTTGTTTGCCATAATGAACATGGTGGGTTCAGTAGTGTAGAAGAACTTCCTGAACTTATGGAGCACATTAGTTTACCCGGAGATAGTGGTAGGAGTCTTGCTGCTCGACCTTTAGTTGTTTTGTGATGTGTTATAATTAAAAACAACAACGTAGTTATCATTCCTTTATCGACTTGTAGACTTCTTTATAATGATTGCTCTTTAGTATCTTCTAACCCAATTTCTATTTTAAATAAAACGAGATTTTAACAAATAATCAGATTATGAAACCGAATTAAACATGGATTTGATATGCTTTCGTAATATAGCCGTTAGATATATCAATTGGCTCATCGATGCTGCGTTTCATCAGCTTTGTATACATTAGCCGTTAAATTTAATATTTATTTCGATAATGGAGGATTACTAACAATTTTAATTTTTTATACAACTGATTTTGGAATCTATCAAGTCAATATACTCAAATTGTTCTATAGACTGATGTTGATCTTCTTTTTGAAAAAAAAAATACCTATTCGATTAATAATTCTTTGTGCATTCTTTATTGTCAAGATGAGGAAAAGATGTTCAAAACAATTTCTTATCTTACAAGTACGCATGAAAAATGAATTTAACCACGTATTTGTGCATACAATTACAAACCTATGGTACAGTTATAGTCAGTGTAACCAGGCAAACAGGTACATGTATACAAGTTAATTAAGTCATTACATGTGGCTCCATTCTTACAAGGACCTCTTGCACATTCGTTGATATCTGTTAAACATAATTAAATTTTCAATCAGATTAGTATGGTGAACGCTCATACAAAAGTAATAATTCATAGTTACACTAAATCGAAAAATTTCATACTTTAAATCTATCAAAAACAGAATCAGAAAGATTGAAAACATAGTGTATTGAAAACCTGTATTACACATACATACCCGTTTCACAATCAATTCCAGTATATCCTGAATCACAAACGCAAATGTATCCGTTGACTTGATCTACACATGAGCCGTTGTTCATACAAGGGTTACCGGAACATTCATTTATATCTGCATACAGAAAATAATTTTATTCTAAAAAAAGATTGCATTATCATGTCTAAAACTATATAACGTAAGAAGCAATGACAGCTAAATAATACAGCCTCATGATGAAAATGTATTAAAACAATTTCTATCATTCTGACCCGATATAACATGTCATTAGCGGGGTATTGGTTATGAATGATACGTGTAACTGCTTCAAACCGAAAAAAAAAAAAAACAAACAGATCAAAGTTAGTAAAGGTATCAAATATATTTTTAGAGAATTGTGAGCACCAAATAATGTATTGCACGGAAGGTACCGGCACAAGCTTACAGACGTCCTCGATGTTCTGTGTTTTGTGTTGCAGATATTTATACTTCAAATGCAAGTTACAAAATACAAACTACTTTTTGGAGACCTGTCTCCGTATACAATATATAGTATAGAAAAGAATGTATATCTTAACATTATACCAATTGCCAGCTTCAAAATTGCTTTCGTATTTTTGGCTGAGGTAAAGAAGAACATAATGTAATCAGACAAGCAAACTATGTTTTAATTCTTCAAAAATTAATAGCATAGCCGTCAAATGATTTTTATCATTTAGAATTTTGCTGCTTCAGCGTTAACTCCTGCTATCAAAAAAGTACTGTAAAATTAAACATAACTCCGTAATGCTAAATTCAAATAAATGTCCTATATTTTGATATTAATATTTACTTATATAACATTACAGAGTACCTGTAGAGCAATTTTTGTCTGTATATCCAGAATGACAAACACAGTCATAATCATCAATTTTGTCTATGCATCGACCACCATATTTGCATGGTAGGTTTGAACACTCATCTATATCTGAAACACATCTGAAAATGTCGGATCACTATGTCGGCAAAACGAGTTTGAGTACATGTTGACATAATATGCTTTGGCAAATTTGTGCCAAATTTTAAGGAAACCAGGTGATGTGAATACATTGTGATCGTTACCTTTTTATGATAATATTCTTCTCTTCAACTTCGTATTTTATTTGGCTTTTAAACGTTTGTTTTCGAGTATAACTGATGAATGTTTTGTAGACGAAACCCGTGTCTGGAGTACACAGTATGCTTAGTATTTATGATGAAATTTATTCTAGTATCTAATTTGAAAAAAATATTAGAAGACATAGAGTGTCAGTGATATATGTTTTTCCTTCAAAAAATCAATGGCAACATTTCAACCATAACAACTAGTGTTTTAGTTTTAAATCTAATATATATTTTCTTTCTTTTTAAGTTTGGGATTGATTTATTGCTTTTCCTAAGCAGATAAAAAATCTTTTTTTCTTTTATTTTCCTCTCATTTTACTTATTTTGTTTTTTAATAACCACTTTTGTAATAATGTGCGTTTAAAAAAAAATCCATAAATATTTGAAATTTGTATTTTTTTATCTTGTTAGTTTTTGTAGACTTCCCCTTTTTGAATTTTTGAATTTACCTTGAAGTTCGTTTTTTTGTTATACTTTTCTGCTTAGGGTTCATTAGCGTAATAGTGAACAATTTACAGAATGCTATGAAAAGATGGAATAATGATTTATAAATCGGTACTCACTTCCATCACAATTTCGCCCACTGTAGCCAGGTTGACAGGAACAATTGTAATCATTGATCAAGTCATGACATGTGCCTCCATTTATGCATGGACTACTCTTACATTCATCAATATCTAAAAATTAAAAACAAGAATAAGAATAAAAAAAATAAAGATTAAACAAAAAGCACAACATTTTCATATAGATGTTAGGATTTATCAAAAACAAAATATTCTGTTCTTCAAAACTTTTTTTTTTATTTTTCAATAGTAAAAGTTAAAAGTTAGTGCAAAATAAGACAACGATAAGTAGTTAACACCAGAAATTCTTTTATAACTATAAATGTACCTGTTTCACAAAATTTTGCAGTATATCCCGGAGGACACTGACAGACAAATCCGTTCACCTGGTCATGACAGGTAGAACTATGCTGGCAAGGAGTACTGTCGCATTCATCAATATCTATGCAAAATGGCATTTAATGTAAAATAAGACAATAACAAAGAAGTTGTGATCATGTATCTATATATTACATAGTGAAACGGAATTTGTATGCAAATGCACTGATACAATTAACTATAATATATTTCTAATCCTCTCCGTCAGACTAATGTATTTCTGTCGTCTATACAGATCTGTGTAAATTAATTACAAATTGAACACATTGTGACAACATCTATCAAGGTTTACAGATGTAAATAAAGAGTAAAATTGATACTTACTCATGTATTTCTACTCTGTAGTTCGATGAATAGCATTCCAATGTCAAGCATAAAACAAAACTGATTATACACAGAACGGTTCAACATATGAATATTTGTATATATCTTATTTCTATATATTATCAAGCAGGTCGGGGAAATAGTTGTTAAAATGTCTTCTGACAGTACTTTCATTTACGTATTCAAAAGACCATTGGCATTCAACTGACGGCGAAGATAATTAATTCAAATGATTATCCATACAAACCATGAGAACAATTGTATCCCGTATAACCCGGTAGACAGGTACATGTATATAAGTTTATCAAATCATTGCATATGGCTCCATTTTTACACGGATTTCTGGCACATTCATTAATATCTGTAATGTAAATTTACTGAAATTATCTTCAAGACAGCTTTTAATTTAAAATGAATGACAGTTCAGCACATAACGCTGATGGCAACAAATAAATTGAACGGAATGAAGTTTTGCAAAGGTTAAACATATGTACAAAATATATGACGTTTGGATTTTATTTTATTGTGATAGAACATTGATTCTGTAAATTAAAGAACAAATTTCTAATGCCCGTCATAACAATGGGCAGTAAATTGGGAGAATATTATGCAATTTATGCAAAATAAGCAGTTGATAATGGATGGATGGCTGTTTATCGTCCAAAGACAAATTAAAGGCATAATAAGGACAAGAACACGTTAGTGCGATATGAATATGAACCCTGTTTTGTAATCGGCCGACATTCTGAGCCGTATTTTTAACGTGCTAGTTTACAAAGTAGCAGTCCGCAGAAAGATATGTCAACCGTTCCCGGACACATTTTGCTGACTCCGAACCTACCAGTCTTTGCTCTTACCCCTAAATGCCGCGTCCTTAGCGGAGAAGCAGCAAATACCAGTGTTTGGTTAGACCAGGTTGGGGTTCGAACCCACGAACTCTCCCACTCCAGGCAAACACGCTATCACGAGACCACCAAACTCCCGTTAAACAAGCAGGAAACTAAAAAAATCTCGGGCATCACTTCAATAAAGCTGCTATGAAAAAACATTTTTTAATTATATCCTTAATGTGAACATAAAAGCTTTATGAAAATGTTGTGCAATTTTGTTATAATGCACATTTCCAAAGGTCATAAATGAACCGGCATCTTTGTAATTTTGTCAATTATATAAAACCTTCACGTTTATTAAGTGTGTGACACTAAACATACCTGTTTCACAATTTAATCCATTATATCCTAAATCACAATTACATGTATAACCATTTATCTGATCTAGACATGTGCCATTATTCAAACAGGGATTACTGGAGCATTCGTTTATGTCTGAAAATAAAAATGATTGTCACCAAGTATGAAATTGAAGATTGATAAATTATCGGGGGATACCAATTTTCCTGAGCTAAGGTACCGTCGAAATAGTGAGCTTTTTACGAATCAGACTTTCTACCAAGGAAATAAAGGAATCCATGGTAACATGAATATTACTTGTAAATCTGGAAATATCTATCTGGGGAAGAATGATCTATCAGAGCCATGACCGATCGGAAATATAACACTGAACGAATACACAAAGGGAACATTCATAAACCATAAATAAGGGGAAGCATTAGTTTAAAGAAATTCAAATACAGTAAATCCTTTAGAAATTACAAATCAGATAAATAAACTTAGGAAATTGAATCAATTCCAAATGAGCGAAAGTAGATACGTCAATAGGGTGAGCTTCTACTGATAACCATGCAAACACCTCGATGTGAATCTAAATTCGGACAAAACTAATTTCTCAATAAGGAATATGACATATTCTGTAAATTTACCGTTCAGACGACTATTTTGGTATCGTAAGATATAAGACGGCGAAAAATATATCACTTATGATAAACTCAACTGGAGTTGTAAGATAAAAGACATACTAAACAGGTATGGACTTAATGATATATGTTTAGCACAAAGTGTTGGAAATAGTCAATTATTTTTACATGAATTTAAAAAAAGAATTGTTGATAATTATATAGCTGAATAGATATAGGAAGATGTGGTGTGAGTGCCAATGAGACAACTCTCCATCCAAATAACAATTTATAAAAGTAAACCATTATAGGTCAATGTACGGCCTTCAACACGGAGCCTTGGTTCACACCGAACAACAAGCTATAAAGGGCCCCAAAAGTACTAGTGTAAAACCATTCAAACGGTAAAACCAACGGTCTAGTATATATAAAAAACGAGAAACGAGAAACACGTATAAATTACATAAACAAACGACAACTACTGTACATCAGATTCCTGACTTAGGACAGGTGCAAACATTTAGGCTTGTCATTTTTTTAAAATACTTCAAAATGTAATTTGTATCAATATATACATGATGGACATACTTTGCAATTTTATTTGAATCGACCACTGAATAGTTTATACCAGTCATATGTAACTAAATATAGAATCAATTCACATTCACTCAATGTAGAAACTGGAAGATACTTTGATATTCCCAGAAATGAGCGTGTTTGTACTATGTGCGATAAAAAAGTAATCGAAGACGAATATCATTTTATATTAGAGTGTGATAAATATGTAAATGTCAGAAGTAAATATATATTAAGATATATTATTATAGAAACCCGTGTACTTTCAAACTTGTTCAGTTATTATCTGTAAGAAATATTAAGGAGTCAAATAATCTGGGTAAATACCTTTATCGAGGCAGAGAAAATTCGTAACACTTGATTGTTTGTTATGTACCGTTAATACCAATGTAAATTGTATGCCAAACTCTGCTATATATTAGAAATTGTTTATGACATTAATGCTGTATATGTAAACTGTATAAATTGTGTATCTGTTTAATCCTATGAGCTGTATTTGCTTACGGAATATATATTATTTTTATTATTATATCACTTGTGGGATTAGACACAGACAATGTATTAGTCAAGCAATAAGTCGAAGAAAGACAGACAGACTAAATCAGGTCAAATTAAAGGCGAAAAGATAAATAACGATTTAACAAAAAGCACTTCACAAAACATTAAACGAGGTACAAACTGATAGTAGAACATCCCAAAAATAAAGCCAAAATGGACACATATTATGAAGTAAAAAATTATTCCTCTGTGAATTATTTCTTCAAAAAAGTTCCGACCTAAGATTTTTGTTTTGTTTTGTATAAATTTTTAAAATTCTGTAAGCAGTCATGCTTCAGATTTTAAAGTGATATAAAACCAGGTTTAATCCACCATTTTCTATAGAAGGAAATGCCTGTATCAAGTCACAGTTGTTTTCCATTCATTTGATGTGTTTGAGCTTTTGATTTTGCCTTTTGATAGAGGACTCTTCGTTTTGAATTTTCCTTGGAAGTCGGTATTTTTTGCTATTTTACTTTTCATAACTAAAAAAACTTTTACATAGGCTTCCAAATGTTAAATATTTTAAGCTTCTAAAGTACACAGGCAATTTTTCCAACGTGTGTTTCACGTTTGTGCTCATCACATGAGAACAACGTTTTTCCCGTGTGTATCACACGGTTAAACGTTTATATCACGTGTATTTTACAAACATGATATTCTCACGTGATAATCACGTTTTAATCTGCTCACGTAATATTCACGTTTCAATGTAACGTTATTATCATATGAAAAATTTTTAACGTGATTTTAACGTGAAAATATTGTGTTAATTTCACATATAAATTTTTAACATGATTTTAACGTGTAAATATTATGTTAATTTCACATGAAGATTTTCACGTTACTTTAACGTGAAAATATTGTGTTAATTTCACATATAACTTTTTAACATGATTTTAACGTGTAAATATTATCTTAATTTCACATGAAGATTTTTCACGTTATTTTAACGTGAAAATATTGTGTTAATTTCACATGTAGTATACTTTTCACATTCTTTTAACGTGTAAAAGTGGAGTTATTTTCACGTCTATTTTTTAAGGGGTTTCCTTTAATTATAAGTTACCTTTTTACCACTTAAAATATATATAGATAACTAGAAAACAAAACATTTCTGATGTTTATTTCAGAGATTAACCTCATAGCCGAAAATTATTTTCTCAATCTGCAAAATAAGTCACCATATAAGTTAAGAACATACCAACATTGTTTTGCAATTTGAAATATGAAAGTAAATATTCAATAATCTATTTGTAGTTCCAGTAAATCAACCCTGTAGTTATTTTTTTGGGTTGTCTCCCTAAGTGGGATATAAATTTTCATTGACAATGTAAAGCTGGTAAAAGTGAAATTTATCTTGGTTATACTAAAAAATGTATGTGTAATCATTTAAACTTTTCATAATTTTAATCTACACATATACATTTAACTTTGTTGACCGAAAACCTTTTAATACCAGCAGTTATTATTTTTACTGAAATTAGTTCAATCACTAATATATCCCTTAAAAATCTCATCATGTTTTGACTATTAAATACTAAGAACCATTCTCAATTGACAAAGGAAAGCATATAGTGTTATAACTTATAAGAATGAAGCAACATAATCAAATTGGCAAATGGATTGTTGATCAGATTTTTCATTCCTAATTGTTACATAGACACATTTTATGAGTAAAAGAATAAGTATCAGTACTATAATATTAATTATGCAAGTACAACAGAAACACATCAATTTTTAATCAT
The DNA here is from genome assembly GCA_017311375.1 of Mytilus coruscus. Taxonomy (NCBI): domain Eukaryota; kingdom Metazoa; phylum Mollusca; class Bivalvia; order Mytilida; family Mytilidae; genus Mytilus; species Mytilus coruscus. The sequence continues at coordinate 76,534,474 of CM029599.1, read as the reverse complement.
CATTTAATTTCCTCATTTTAAAGTTTTCTTTCTATTATCAAAATATAGATAACAATACTTTAGCAAAGTTGTGAGTTGACAGGTAAAATAAACACTTGTAACCATTAAAACCCTTAATTTGCCTTTTTATATACACATAAAGTGCTTTTAATCTGAATAAACCTTTTGTGTGAAAAGTTCTCTTTAATGTAACTGCCATTACAGTATCTTTGTTAGAGCTTATAATTAATTAAATCATTGACAAAAAATAATGAATATCCTCTGGATAAATTTAAAAGTTAATTATTAGCTAATCCTGCTGGGTTTAAAATGAAAACTCATTTAGTTTTTATTTCTTTGCATTGAAATAAACAATTATTTTTTTAAATTAGATAATTTATATTTTAAGGCATTTATTGATATGAAATGTCTGGCTTCTAAAAATGCATGATGACATTTGCCACTTGAGTCATTTGTGTGACCTGCATTGATCCAGTTGTCACTAAAATATTACATGTGCCAAATAGTATAACAAATTCTGTTTATCTACTTCCTGTAAGAATGCCGGAGTAAAATTAATCATTCATAAAGTTATGCATTTCCAATTATAGTTTTAGTTATTTTTATTTATAAATACCACAACACAGAGTTTTACTAAGAAAAACATTTATTTTTAAATTTGATATATCTTTTGAGACCAAAGGCAACATACATCTTGCTATGAGAAATCAATATAAAAATACAAACATATGAAATATTGCCAACACATTATAACACATTTTACATTTTGAACAAAATGAACTACATGTATTACATAGTGTACTGCATAACAATAAGATCAGTACTGTGTAAAAGAGCTTTCAAAGTCAATCATTGATTTTGCAAGTGCAATGTATATGTAAAATTGCATTTAACAAAAACAGGATGAGGTAGTAAGATTTGAAAAACAAATATATTGTATAACCTTGCCACACCTTAATCTTAAACAGTTTAAAGTAAGAAGCCTCACCATGGTTGTTTTTATTATACTTCATGTCGTATTTTGATTGGTTAATAGGAGGGTGACAATTTAGATGACAATTTATTTGAATGTCTACCTCTGTGGAAGATAAATCAAAATCAACAATTTAAATGACAATTTATTGAATTTAGATAGAAATTAAAGATAAATGTTTGGCTCCACGTTTTGACACAGAACTTTTGGTTCAATGTCAAATTAAGAAAATACACATCTTGCTTCACTTCTGTCTATATTTGAATCAAATACTCATAACATTGTTATGTATGTGACGTCAAAGTAAAATGCTTTAACTATAAAATTCAACTGTAAAGACAATATTGAAAGGACATTCAGTATATTAAATTAAATAACACTTAGCTGAGAGGGTGATAGAGCACATTGATAACCTCTAAAAGCATTGTAAACCTTGGCAAGGATTACAATGTTTTCTAGGGTAACAATCTGCTGTATCTCCTCTCAGCTATGTGTTATTTACATAATGTCATATCCAAAGGGTTCAAGCTTTTGTAAAATAGAAATTAATGACAAATCTTTCATTGCTTGTCTAAATTTATTCACGACCCTAGAAAATTAGAGCTAGATGGGGTTTTTTTACGGCTTTTTGAGGCTTTTATGTTGAGCTCTAAATGTCTTTCATTGCAGCATTTTAAATCAATTGCTAGCTTAAGTTTACAAAAATACAAAACATTTTTAAGTTGTTAACTATACACTATATTTGTCCTTCAAATGAGTTAATCTAAATTTATTTACTAAATAAACATCATGATTAATGTTATGCTGCAAATGTTTGATAGTTTTCTCTATCACCTCTTGTTCTACTTTGACAATTTGTTTTGTTTCTTTTATAGGACAAAAACCTCCTATACAATCATGAATAAGATGTACATTTTGTTTTAAGTTTTCACTGGAACTATAATTTCATCCGCACTAAACATGACAGCTTCTATATTCTGACATCTGTATATCACAGGCCTGCTTGTTACAATTATAGCAATCTCAATACACGATTTTCCACTTTTAATGTTAGCTAGCTGTTTAACTCTCCCAATTTTTCCTGTAAACATTCAAATATGTTTTAAACAAATAATCAAGTGTTGTAAGGCTAATATAAATTAATGTAAAACATGTAAGGAATTATATCTTTTTCACGCATTCACAATTTGTTTTGATCCGCCGTTATCGACGTCTTGACAACGCCTATTGTTGTATGACGTCAGAGAGTGAAATAACCACGTTTATTTTACATGTGAAATTATCGGTTTTTATTTAACTGGGAAATCAATGTAATTCATTGCAACCAATGTAATAAATATATATATTCACCGCGCAAAACGTCGTTTATATGGAATAAAACAATTACTGCCTTTTGTTTCGGTAAATATGTGGTTTCAGTGAATATCAGTTTTTCAAAAGTCAATAAAAATACATATTTACCTCATCAACAGACAGTAATTGTATAAGATCTCTCTACAACTTAGGAATAATATCATACTTTCAGTTTAAACACTTTAATCAAAATACACATTAAATACTAATGAATATTCAATTATTAAAGTTTGCATACAATAACAAGGGCATTCGTTGTTTATGTTAAGATGAGAAAAAAAATCTTCACAAGCCTATGAAAATAAAGAGCTTATTTGTTTTACAAACTAATATACCTCCTCTTCCTCAAGATACAAAACATATCCTCCAAGGGTTGCTCTTTCTCCACTTTTGGTTACTGCATTACCAAAGAATTGTGTGACAGTACACTGCTCATTATAAGATGATACTGAAAGACCACAGTTGACAAAGGCTTGCAGAATTTGAAGGTCACTTAATTTCTGAAAATATATTGTTTAATGCAACTCAATAATTTAAAACTCCAATTCATACTCGAATAAATGTGTATATCTATAGAATTATATAATGTGCTGATTATTTTTAAAAACAGTATTGGTTGACTGTTTGATTGATTCTATTTGATGTTAAAATATTGACTAAAGCATTTTTTTAATTATCTTTAATAAGTTCACTTAAAATATGGAATTTTTTTCATTATCAGGCAACACATTATTTTCTTTTGCATGTAAGAAATAGTCTGTGTGAACTATTCTGTGTCCTATTGCACTAAAGTGCATATAACAAAATAAGCCTCTAATCAATTGACATCTCATTGACAAAAATGTGTTTACTTAAATAATCCCCAATAATTTAATTTTGGATGTAACACATCTTCTGATTGGCTGTTGTTATTTGCTTATCAGCTCATAGACATGTAATTTAGTCATGTCACCATGATGTCATCAACGTTTTTCTATGGTTTAAAATTGAATTTAGAATTAAATTATGGGAAAAGACTAATATTTTTCTGTCTATTCCAACTACAATAAAATAAAATGCTCCATGGGCACAGCTTGATACGACCGCACAGGTCGAACCCTGAACAGTTGGAGCAAGTATGGACACAACATTCAAGCTTGATACAGCTCTGAATTTGGATTGTGATTAAATATTTGACACAGTATAGGTTTCTGACACAGAATGAATGTGGTCTAAGAACTTAAAAATTTTAAATTGGACATTCACCTATTATGGTCCAATATCCAAAATCTAAATACATGGTTAGATTCAGCATATCAAAGAACCCCAAGAATTCAATTTTGATGAAATCAAACAAAGTTTAATTTTGGACCCTTTTGACCTCAATGTGGACAAAGTTGATAACGGGCCCAAAAATCAAAAATCTAAATACATGGTTAGATTCAGCATATCAAAGAACCCCATATATTCAATTTTGTTGAAATCAAACAAAGTTTTATTTTGGACCCCGATTTGGACCAACTTGAAAACTGGGCCCATAATCAAAATCTAACTACATGTTTAGATTCAGCATATCAAAGAACCCTAAGAATTCAATTTTGTTAAAATCAAACTAAGTTTAATTTTGGACCCTTTGGACCTTAATGTAGACCAATTTGAAAACGGGACCAAAAATTAAGAATCTAAATACACGGTTAGATTCGGCAAATCAAAGAACCCCAATAATTCAATTTTGATGAAATCAAACAAAGTTTAATTTTGGACCCTTTGGACCTCAATGTGGACCAATTTAAAAAGGGCCCAAAATCCAAAAACTTAAAATACACGGTTAGATTCAGCATATTAAAGAACCCCAAGAATTCAAGAATAAAACCCCATTGAAAATGGTCAAGAAATAAGCAATTTATACAAAGTATCTTCTTTTGCACAATACTGTGCAATTGAATATTTCTTGCAATTGCGCAATACTGTAGAAAATGCTTATTTTCTGTCCCTTTATTCCTAAAATTTTGAGGCAATTACCCCAAAATCAATCCCAGCCTTCCCTTTGTGATATTGAACCTTATGGTAGAATGTCAGAGAGATCCATACACTTACACACAAGTTATTGTCTGGAAGTTACAAAAATGCTTATTTTTGGCCCCTTTTTGGCCCCTAATTCCTAAATGTTTCGGGCAATTACCCCCAAACTCAATTCCAGCTTTCCCTTTGTGATATGGAACCTTGTAGTACAATTTCAGAAAGATCCATACACTTACACACAAGTTATTGTCCTGAAACTAGAAAAATGCTTATTTTTTGCCCCTTTTTTGGCCCCTAATTCCTAAAATTTTGAAGCAATTACCCCCAAACTTAATTCCAGCCTTCCCTTTGTGATATGGAACCTTGTGGTACAATGTCAGAGAGATCCATACACTTACACACAAGTTATTGTCTGGAAGTTACAAAAATGCTTATTTTTGGCCCCTTTTTGGCCCCTAATTCCTTAACTGTTGGTACCATAACCCCAAAATCAATCCCAACCTTCCTTTTGTGGCATTGAATCTTATGGTAAAATTTCATAGAGATCCATTCACTTAAACTAAAGTTAGAGTGCGAAACCAATGTGTCTTCGGAGGACGACGACGACGATGACGCGTAACGTCATACCAATATCGACCACAAAATTTTTGCAGTCGTAAAAAATGGTGCACCCTGTAATATAACTCGCTACACGGGTTATTCAGTGTGCAACACATTTTGATGTTATTTCTTCTTAGACAGAAAAATGTTACAGTCACTCCTTAAATAAATAAATAATGAACACATTTATTTACTTTCAATTTTCTCTGTCAGCTGGAATGACAGAGTTAGATTTCATGTTGATGAGGAACCAAATGTTCAATTTTTTTTGAGAAAATAAGTGTATTTCAGTTTGATGTAAATCTGACAAGCCTCCTTTTATTCTTCATATTCACTGTAAGGGATTTTTGACATTTTAAATTTTATGACTATCAAACCATTTTAATAGTGATTTCATCATACAACTATAATTACCAGTAAATTGTCTTTCTTTTCAAGTTTTGATAGGGTAAATTTCCTTTTGTCTCGTTCCTTTTCCCATAAATTTCTCCACAATGTTAAGCATTCCAAAACTTTGGACTTGTTGACTTGCTTGAATCCTTAAATAAAATATATTTAACAATTCAACAATTCTTACAAAGACACATAATTAATATGGTTCTACTTAATATGTGAAAAAATAAAAGAAAACATCTGTTATTTGATTTTTAATGATGTGAATTTAAGCATGGATGCAATTTCAGGGTACTCCTCATTATGGAATCATGAATAGTTTGGAGGTCCATTCAAACCCATTTTCCTATGAAAAAAATATGGATTAAAAATCAAATTGGTGTACCTATATAATAAAGAAGGACATCGCTACAAAATAAACAAAGAAAGGAAATTTTTGTCTGAATCATGAAAAGACATCTAGGTGAAAAAAAACTGTCAAAATAGGTGCAATTTGGGTACCGTCATGTTAGCAACCTCTTATGTCACTACACCATTACTATATAACCTACTATGACAAGAAACATATACTTTTCTTTAATTTGTTAATTACTTGATTCTATACAGCTTAGTTCAACTGTATTCATTCAGCTGTTTATTAAAACTGTCATTTGCTTAAATGAGATAATTCTGATAGTTCATAAGAATTGTTACATGATTATACCACTTTTTAAAGAAATTTATTGGTGTATGAACTGGACCAATTGACTTACAAACAAACAAAAGTTTAGATATATGTTTGTGAGTGACTTGGTTTATTTAATACCTCAATACACTCTTTTAGAAAAAAAACCTTATAGTAGCTAATGTATAACTATCAAATTAAATGAATGTGTCAAGTATAAAAAAAATAAAAGAACAGAGTTCCAATGTCCACTAGGTTGCACATATTCATATTTTCAAGGGGTATAACTCTTTTAAAAAAGAATAATCTTCCACAATTATATAGCAGGTCTTAGATATTGCTGATATTAGTATAAATGATATAAAAATCTGTAAAGAGTACTCCTGATATCAATGAGGCCATTTTGCCTAAACTTGATATTTCTAAGAGACATAACTCTTCATTTTGGTTTTGAGTACAGTTCATGCACTTATTAAGTCAAAAAGTCTGCAAATCATATTTATGAAAATGAACTCAAAAACATGGTGGTTCATGTAAAAATTGGTTGAAATTTTTAGGTGGCATTTTTTAACTGTCTAACTCATAGCAAAACCAAAGCATTAACTTACACTAATGTAACGAAAACTTGAACTTTAACTTGGAAGATACCTAAAAAATGTGAAATGAAACACATTTTCATCTTCATTTTAAAACAGGTTTCATATTAGAATTCTTATATGGCAGAAAATAATCAAAGCATTAAAGCATGATTCTACATACCAGTTGTTGTTATCTAAGAAATAACCACCACTAATGATGTGTTCCAGAATGGCATTTCTGCTAAATTGTGCTGCTGTATCTCTACTTTTGCCAATTGATTCTGTATAAATATTTCTGATCTAATCATTCCATGATTTTTTCAAATACATCTTCTGAGTATTCCAGTAGACATCCATGTTCTTTAATATCATCAATCTAAAGATATTTAATGATACACTGTATTAAATTGTATTAATTTTAACATAGAGTCTAATTACATAGTATTATATTTTGATGAGATATTACTAGATTACATTTTTAAATAAAAACTTTATTTCAGTTTTAGAACTCTTTATGATACACAACTGTTCTTTGAATAACATAAAATAAATATTTGGTGGTAATATATGTTAATGATGCTACTAAAATCTTTAGAAACTTCAAACTTGGGAATTCTCCGGTACATATAACTATTTCAACTTTACCTTTGAAATTTATATGCTGAGGCGAAATTACAATTTAAAAATATTTGTTTTTTCCATCCATCATATCCCAATGAACATTGTGCAATGAGGCCAACTAAGTTACTTTTATTAATTTATAGATACTATCTCAACTAACCAAGTGCATACACAGATGAGTCTTTTTTACTGGAAAGCTCTGGTATTTTCTCTTTTATTATGGCAATGTAGTCCTTTATGTCTTTATCTATGGTTTCAGTACCTTCTGTCGTGTGAATGTGTTTTGACATCTGAAAAAGAAAGCAACTCAAACACATACAATATACTTTTATGACTATAACCACATCATAGCAAGTATGATTTCAGCAAGACTTACTCATAATTTATACACTAAGTTCATATTTTGTACATGTATATATCAGGAAGTTGGTGAAATCTCCTTTAAATGGATAAATATCAGTAATTTTGACAGGACTATGTCATATTGAATTTCCTCATTGTTGAGGTCCATACATTGAACTATATATATATTTGTTGTTAACTTCTATGTTATTTGATATGTGGTGGAGAGTTGTCTCACTGGCAATCATACCACATCTCCTTCATTTTATGTTCCAAATGGTGAAGTTGAAATCATCCCTTCGTATATTTTACGGACGCCATCACTTGTTGGTTGACCGTTATGGAATAACCGTTTCACAGATGAAATAGGATATGTTCCTTATGTTTTTACAATAACCTTCCCTTTTCCCTCTTTTATGAACATACAAGCTGCAAAATCAAGCTTATCTAAATATGACATATGATGATAGTTACTGAGATTATTGTACAAATATATCCTGCTGGAGTATTTTCCGATATATATAAGAATTCAACATTTTGATTGGTTGGTAGTCAGTGTCAATAGATATCTTATTTTCATTTCTTATTATGAAACCTTATAAAAACAAATTCCATGTTACAAATAGAAAATTACCATTGCTAAGGCTGATATTGCTTGTAGGTATTTCATTGGAAGACGGACATACTCCATATTGAAAAATGCCACCTGCATCTGCAATAAATCAAAAGAAGTTGAACTGTGAGCAATAAATTTGTTCATAAATTATTTCCCTGATAAAGTATTTAGTATTTAGTTACTTAAAATAAATAACACTTGCTTTCAAATATAAAATAACTCTAATTTATGGTTTCTTAAAAGGAATGACACAAAAATTTCTGATAGACAGGCTATCATGTGTAAGGTAATTTATGCATTTATGCAAGGGGCTTGGGTTCTGTGTTAAGTTCACATAATGAATCACTAGCTTGTCAATACTGTGAATTTGACTCCCATCTTAATTTATAAGTCTTGCCAGTGTTCTGGATAATTATAAGCTGGCTACCATGATTAAGCAAAGAGTGCTGATAGTGGCATTTACAAAATCTTACTGTAATGAATTATGAATGTGAAAGGTTGAACCATTAGAAAAAATTCAATAACAATATATATCAAATATTTCTTACATATGTTTTAAAATCCTTTCCTTGTCGACTGTCGACATATTAAATGAATTTCCCATTCACAGGGTAAGGAAAAGAAGTCAAGTCTAAACTATTAAGATGCAGTTCTAATTTTCTTTCTGCTGCTCTGAAAGTTTTGTCAAACATAACTGCAAAAGAAGTAAATGCACTCACTAAGATACACTTATAATTATTGAAGTAGTAACTCAACAAATTTAGAATTGTACATACAAAAAATATAAAAGTATGACTTATTTATGAGAAATAAATTATTTTAAAACTGTAACTTTTCATCCTAAAAACAACAACATAAAACCGATATTTAAAAACTTTAATCAACTTATCATGCTTATGACTACACAAATGTGAAATATTTGAGAATTAATGTGTTGTCATATGTCGCTTGTTGGAATGTTTTAGAAAATAAATTTAAATTCTTATAATAATAATAGTTATTCTATATTAATAATATAAGAAGGGATATGACAAGCCATTTCATATTTATTCCATTTTCAAGCTTTCTTATAAACATGATAAAGTTCAGGAAGTGAAAAGATGTTTTATAACTTAATGAGATTTTAAATAAATTAATCAAGATATCTGATAGATGAATCATATAATATATCTTTTCAAGTGAATTAGATAAATGTTTAATATTAAGTTAAAAGAAATAAATTATTTGTTTAAAAGAGCCTATGAACTATATATGATATCTTAATTAGTTAAACAGATATATTATAAAGATGATAAAACATCTTATAAAGTGAACACTATATTTTATATACATTATAACATATCTTATTTACTTTATAAGATATTTTGAAATTGAATAAATATAAAACCAATAGCTAAATGTGAAAAGTTTTGTCAAATAATGTTTTGTATACCATCCAATTATTATATATTTACCTGAACAAGATGTTTTACTAAACCCAAATACATGAAATGGAGTATTCCAGTTGGAGTGTCTCTAAAATGGAAAAGTCAATTCAATAACATTGAATATAACATATGGTATAGCATTCTACTGTTTTTTATTGGATATGGCAATCACATTTTTCAAAGGTTATTTTACGTATCCAAAGCCTTGTTCCTATATTTAAGGTTTATGACCCCTTCACATGTTGTTTGGATGTGTGTCTTTTTATTTTAAGCTATGGCATTTTCAGTTTATTTTTTACTTATGAGTTTAAATGTCCGTTTGTTATCTTCTGTATTTCTTTTAACTTTACAAATCATATTCTGAAATCACAGGAAAGGCTAGAGTGCCATAAATAAGAAAAAACAAGAAATGGACTTCTTTCCATTTCCCACCTTTTTGGATTTACTATGCATTAAGGTACAAAGCAGAAACTTTGTTTATAAACTGTACTTACTTATGACAATTGATTATTTCCCAAAAACAATTAGTATGCTCTTTCACTCCATTTTCTTTTCTGATCTCTACCTTATTTCTGGCTATTTTTATGTGCTCTATTGTTCTTTGAGTTTTATTTGGGGTACGTTTTTCCCATTCAAAACTCAAAGGATCTGAACTATCTGCCTGAAAAATAAAATGAAATGTTTAAAGAACACCTAACAATTAAGACAATGCAAATCTAAAACTCTCATATGATATCCATAATATAAAATGAATCTGCAAGACAGCTATCTAAAACCCCAACAACAAAAAACTAGTAGAAATCTAAAAAAATGTCAGGCCTGTTTGAATTAACTGCTTTATCTTCAAACAGTATAAAATATTTTTTGGGATAAATCATCTAGCTTTTATTTCCTTCATTATTGCTATATATTTTCTACTTGTAAAGGGTATAACTTTAGAACTTTTATGTGATGCCCCAAAATTCCAAATTGATCTATGTTATGTGTAAATAAGTAGTTTTCATAAGTTTCATGGCATTCGGTTGAGGCAAACTTAAGTTAGAGAACAGAAACCAGCTGTGGGCCGTACATACAGACAGCAGTAAAACTTAATGCTCTTTTCCATAAAAAGATAACCACTTTTGATTTCTTATTTAAGAAAGGACTTAAAAAAAAAAAAAATACCTAACATATATATATATATATATAATATTCTTCCTAGTCATAAAAATACCATCTTACCATACACTTAGGACAGAACTTATTTGCGGATGGTCCCAGATGATTGCAAACAAGACTGACACAGTTGTAATCAGCAATTATACAGTTTACATCTGATGTTATCATAATGTTCTCTTTGGTCATGGCATCAAATCCTCTAATTCCAGAGCTTTTAATAAAAAAATGTCAACTATTTATACAACTAATTTAATTATTATACAGAATATTATGTAAAAATGCACAGAATGTGTTGCTTTACAAAAGTTTGTGTAAGCTATTAATTATTGTTAATATACATATTATTTGAACATAAATTTTACTTTCTTAAACAGTAAAACATAGTTAATCTATTAAAAACTGACATTTATCACACTGATTTGACATAAAACTGAAGTTAGATCATGATTTACATTCATTACTTAAATGATCACTTTAATAATTTATTTATCTGGTAACCTTAGTAGCATTTAGAAACAAACCAGATGTTGGAAATTTTATACCTCTTTAGAGACAGGACATCTTCACAAATAGGTTTAGCGATATCCAGAATAGCAACCTTGTCAGAGGTACCTAGCACCATAACATTCCTATTTCTTTGCTTATCTTTTAGTGGTATTCCTGCTAATTGTGATTGTATGCAATGCAAGGCATCCCATCTTCTGGACTTGTTGGCAGATGTGTCATCAATAAATATATTTATTGGTACTGTAACAACTGGGAGATTATTGATTTTGAATGGCGAAACCTCTAGCATTAAATCTCTTTCCTATAAAACATTAACAAATAAAAAAAAATTTTGAACATAATGGGTGTTTTCATATTATTATAATATTTTAAATAAGTGAGTTTGGAGAGTAGAGGACCATAGAATTTTCAAAGAATTCATTGTGTGAAGAAAAGGTATTTTATTCAAGAGGAGCTCCTATCAAACGAGCCATCATACATATCTAAGTTTACAATATTGACTGAGTTAAAGAAGAAAATTTTACAATTACCTCCTAGGGAAATCAATTGTGCATACTGACCAAAATGTGTTTACAAATAGTCTATGGTTACCCTTAAATAACATCTATTTTGATAAGCTCTTGAAAGAAACTGTTTGTAAAAAGAGCAAGTCGATAAAGTCACTATCATAGCTAAGAATATCAGAAATGTATAATAATACTGAGTGACTTTTGCCCAAAGTGTACAGTTCCTAATAAAGTTCAAGTGAGCCTTATCAACACCATAATACATGTACTAACAGAGACCAATATATGCTTCAAATTGAGAATGGAAATGGGAATGTGTCAAAGATACAACAACCCGACCATAGAACAGACAACAGCAGAAGCTCACCAATAGGTCTTCAATGCAGCCAGAAATTCCTGCACCCAGAGGCGTCCTTCAGCTGGCCCCTAAACAAATATACATATATTACATGCTTGTCTTTCCACAAGCTACAAGATAGAAATAATAAGGCAGCAACTCTCTCACAGCCTTTTATCATAATATCAAATGATTGAAAATGGGGACTGCTTATTACCTGTTGAGTGCAGTTTATGTAATCTCCATTAATTCTTTTCATGAATGAAATGTTTTCAATTATTGTCAGATCCATCAATTCACATTCATCTATTGGATATTCCACCATCTTTCCAATTATCAAACAAATGCTATTTAAAAAAAAAAAAAAACATTAATTTATGTTCTGTAGTAATCAATTATAATTGCCTTATAATATGACTTTCACACTATATGTTGTGAATTTTACCTAATGCCAATCAATGCTGTCCGAACCCTTAAACCAAATTTCAGAAATCCTTGTAATGTAGTTCCGGATAAAATGTGACGAAAATGTTCAACTTGGCCATCATGTGCAAAATGATACAAGTGTTTGGTTAACAGGAAGTTGCCAAGTGATGAACCTGAAAACACATCACACAGTACAACTGACATATATAAACCCTTAAACAAAATTTCAGAAATCCTTGTAATGTAGTTCTTGAGAAAAATGTGACGAAAATGTTCAACTTGGCCATCATGTGCAAAATGATACAAGTGTTTGGTTAACAGGAAGTTGCCAAGTGATGAATGAACCTGAAAATGCATCACACAGTACAACTGACATATATAAACCCTGAAACCAAATTTCAGAAATCCTTGTATTGTAGTTCGAGAAAAATGTGACAAAATGTTCAACTTGGCCATCATGTGTAAAATGATACAAGTGTTTGGTAATCAGAAAATTGTTTAGTGATGAACCTGAAAACGCATCACACAGTATAGCTGACCTATAATAAACTCTCGAAACCAAATTTCAGAATTCCTTGCATTGTAATTCCTGAGGAAAATATCAATGGGAAGGACAAACTGATGGAAGGACTGACGGATGGACATACAGATGTAAATTAGTATACCCCCTTATTTAAAGCGGTGGTATGATTAAAGCGGGGTATAAAAAGTAACATCAAGTCTATATTTTTTAAAACTTACAATGAATATTTACATATACAATATATAAATTAAGGATTTATTTTTTATTCAATAGTCTGTTTAAGGACCTGTGTATTATATTAAACCTCTGACTTTGCCCTCAGGCAAAATAATCCAAACAGTTCCATGAATAACAAAATGACCCGGTAAAAGTCCATAATTGATGAATACTTACCCTGTACCATTTTGCCTATCATCATTATAACAATCTAATTCCTGAGGGTTAATTTTAACCAACTGCATTACAATAGAAAGACAAGATTGACCCTGAAAAATAAAAAATATTAATTTTAACATGTTTAATATACATGTACTTTTTAAGAATAACAATGATATGAGTGAAATTAAGATACTGTGGATTTCTTATTATTCGTTGGATATCAATGTTTGTGGATTTCGTGGGTACAAGTGAACCACAAAATTAAATGTTCAATGATTGTCATATCTTATTTCATATAGGTTTGTACTCAGAATATTTCAAAACCGTGACATTAAATATCCATGAACATGCAAGTTTTCCTTCATTCACAAAAAATAGTGATCGAGTTCAAATGCCCAAGAACCAAACAAAATGTGATTTTAATTTACCATCATGAGATGCAACTATTACCTTCTTCTTTGGGTTAACAATTGCTTCAATACTGAAGAATACATGTTGTTGCACGTGTGTGAGTGACAATATTTAATATCAATTTAAGTGTTTAAATATACATGTATAAAGATTGTGATTAAAAATACAGTTTTTAAGTAAATGTTTTGGTTTTGAATTTGTTTATCTAAAGCTGAAGGGAACAGCTGGTTTACCTCTGATATCATGGATATGAAGTTAATCACTTTTCCAATTTGGTGGCCATGTTTAACATATTCTCCCAGGTATATGTAGTCACCATTTTTTTTCTTTCCCCAATGAAAGTCTATCTCTTCTTTCCATTTTCTGCTACCTGCATGACCAGCATCTTTTGTTGGGTTTTTTTCTGGGTATCTTTAAAAAATATTTTAGACATTTTAAGAAATCATATGTATACTGCTTAGTTACTGAGACATTCGTAGCAATCAACCCTATTATAACAAGAAACTTAATATATAAAAAAGAAGACGTGGTATGATTGCCAATGAGACAACTCTCCACAAGAGACCAAAATGACACAGAAATTAACAACTATAGGTCACCGTACGGCCTTCAACAATGATCAGAGCCCATAAGCATAGTCAGCTATAAAAGGCCCCTAAATGACAATGTAATACAATTCAAACGAGATAACTATTACTAACGGCCTTATTTATATAACAAAAATGAACGAATAACAAATATGTAACACATATACAAACGACAACCACTGAATTACAGGCTCCTGACTTGGGACAGGCACATGCATACATAATGTGGCAGGGTTAAACATGTTAGCGGGATTCCAACCTCCCCTAACCTGGGACAGTGGTATAACAGTACAACATAAAACAAACTATAAAAATCAGTTGAAAAAGGCTTAACTCATCCAATGAACAAAAATACAAGTGGACGTGGCCTGGTACTTGTACATCCCAACAACAAAAGACACTAGAAACAGATCTGAGAGTACTCACAGTTAACTGACAGCTAGTTCAAATCCACTAACAACTAATAAAAAATCATGCATCTAAGACTAAATTATCAATCCATACACATCCAACATCCAATGGATTTAGTGTAAAGACATCATTAACAGTCAGAGAAAAACATGACTTTGTGCAATGCCAAGATACAGGTTTCGACAGATTATACATCCATGAATGTGTATATGTATAAAACATACTAGTAATATTTAGTTTCTTTTAATTTACTGATAACAAAATCAATATTTATACCAATTAAAACAATATTCAATGATATGTTTATCTTAAGGTACCATTCATGCACCTAAAATTAGCTAGGTGGGCTGCCATGTAATGTTGCTCAGTCTGTAGTTTTCTTTGTTGCCTTTGTGTATTAATGATTATTTTCACATTCTTTTTATTTTTTTACCCCATGGCATTGTCAATTTGTTTTCAACTTATGAGTTGAATATCCCTTTGGTATCTTTGCCTCTCTTGTAAAAGTTTTCAACACCCTGTCCCCTTTTAATCCACCTACTTTATTTCCTTTTTACACATACAAAGAGTCTCAACAACTTCATAAAACATTTATTCATTAATCAAAAATCTTAGTTTTTGATAAGAATTAGTGTACATTACCAGGTCATTACCTCTTTAAAGTACATGCAGTATTAGGATTTGCAACTGCAAGACCAATTAAAGCTGATGGTTTAACTGTCCAGAACAAATTTCCATCCTTATCTTCATTCTAGATGAAATATAAACTGTAAGTTATATTTGATTTTAAAGTATAGCATAATTTATGACTAATCATCCAAATCTGTCAGATTAAGGATGAATTCAATAACTTCTAACACAGTATTGATGTTCCTTCTTTTTTTTTTTAACTTCATACTATGTTATACCCTTCTTAGTCTCTTATGCTTTTTATAATTAATTGACCAAAATTTGTCTCTTGCAATATTTCTTTTACTTTTCAAATATATGATTTATTACACAATTATTTTAATATCAAGGGTTATGGATAGTATTTGTGTAAATATTACCTTTACAATCATGTTTTCCACATTTAATCCAGTAGTATTAAAATCCTTTAATTGTTTCAATGATGGAACATCAACCACTCCAACCTCTTTCAAAACAAACAAGAAATATGCTGCAATTTCATCACTCTGTCAAAAACAATTTGAGGTTAATAAAAAGTTATTACAAGAAATTGCCTTTCAGTTATTTTAATATCATATAATACACATTTTGAAATTAAAATGGCAATACTTTGAAATGTAAACTATGCATAATACTCAAAATTAATGAAGGTATCCCAGCTACCTCAAAAATTAAAACAGTTACTGGTTTGAAATAGCACAATAGTGTTGAAATATATATGTTCATACAACTGCATATAAATAAACATAAAAGGCTCTGTATTGCAGACCATACTTTGCCTATATTGGTTTACTTCACAAATTGTGACTTAGATGGAGAGTTGTCTCATCAGCCCAAATCCCATAGAAATATACTTTTTCCCAATTTTCAGCTCTTAGATTCTCTGGAATCTTGTTTTATACAATTCATGAAGTTTAAGCCAAGAGTTAAACCAAGAGTTCAAAATGGTGAAGTTGAAATCATCCCTTGGTAATTTTTACGGACGCTATGATCCTATCACGAGTTGGTTGACCATTATGGAATAACCGTTTCACAAATGATATCGGATATGTTCCTTACGTCGTAACTACAATCCCTTCCCTTTCATAAATGTGACCTACCGAATTAGGCTATTTACGGATATGCTATAACATGAGCAACACGACGGGTGCCACATGTGGAGCAGGATCTGCTTACCCTTCCGAGCACGGAGATCACCCCTAGTTTTCGGTGGGGTTTGTGTTGCTGATTCTTTAGTTTTCTATGTTGTTTCATATGTACGAATGTTTGCCTGTTTTTCTTTTCATTTTTAGCCATGGCATTGTCAGTTTATTTTCCATTTATGAGTTTGACTGTCCCTCTGGTATCTTTCGTCCTCCCTCTTTTGAGGCCTACATTTATGTATTCCTTCTCAGAATACAGAATTTGGTACATTATTTTCCAAAAATGATGACGTGTGCCCTCTGTATAAACTGATAAATATATTTTCTACAAAGCAAATATTTCACAAAAAATTGCATTGGGCCTAAGTAACAGGTTAATAACTTAGAGAATACTTGAATTTTGTGTAATTAAATTTATAGCTTTTATAATTTATAAAAAAAATTAAAAAAAACCCTGCTTTTTTCGACACAATGACATGAGGGTAAACAGAAAAAAGGGAGCCAAAACGACCAGTACCCTGCAAAATCCCCAGTAAATAATCAATAATGACACCCACTGCTATGTAATTGTTTGAATTAAATTATTTCTCCTAAAACTTACAACTTTGTGTGTACGTGAGTTGACAAGTATACTCAGTAAATAATGGACTTTATTGTTGAAAGGAAACCAGTCGTTGTGGTCTGTGTTGCATTTCGAAATTTCTGGTTGGAAGGTATCAGTTTCTTCTTCAGAGTTACTTATACTATAGTCTATAATCTCCATATCAGACGAATCCTGGCTTCCATCAATAGAAATGACACTGTCACCAGAGCTTGAAAAATTGACACGATCGTCATCATCACTTTCACTGTCAGTATAATGAGTGTTTAGATGTTCATGTTGTTCGACAAATTTATCAAATTGTTTGGAAACTGAATGCTTTTTGTTTTCTAAATGTCTTTGAAAGTTGTATAATCTATCAGTTTCGTAATGGCAGAAATCACACGAGTATCGAGTTTTCTGTGAGAAATGTGATGTATTTACCTTTTGCCTTTCCATATTTTCCAATCAAAACAAACATCTATAAAAGACCGGGTAAAACCGAGAACCAATATTCATTTTCGGAATCCATATTTACAAATTTTGAAACGCAAAGATATTATTATCACATATCATTAATGATTTATGTATGTTGTATTAAAACAATATGTTTAATCATGACTTGCTATCGATTAGCGTGATTGAAATGAGAATTTGCCGTGCTTCGCTTTTCGCAGTATTATCCCGTATGGTTCACAAGAACGAGCGTTCCTGACGACTTGCAACTGCAGACGACACGGATATTGACACGAAATCTGAACAGCCAAAAGGAATAAGACTTGACTTTTAGAGATGTTAGAGGTAAAAAATATCGTGTACACATATATATATATATATATATATATATATAAGAATGTTGAACAGGGGCTAGTCAAATAATTATGACGTCTGGCAAGGCTATTTTGCCAGACGTCATAATTATTTGGACTGAACAGGGCTTGCCATTTTGGATATTTAGAACCATTCAGGAACCAATATCTTATTAATCCCTCTAGAAATAGTATGTTTCTTTGCTTACAAGGTTGAATCTAATTCAATGCTAACTGCACAAAAATTGCTTGTATTAAAACAATCAATCACATTTTTAAAAGTGGCTGGAAGAAGAAATTTACGTTTTTATTGAAAAACGCCCATATGTGGGTGCTTATAAAGTGCGAAACGAAATAGAAACGAAAAGAAACGAAACGAAAAGAAACAAAACAAAACGAAATTAACATAAAACGAAACGAAAAGAAACAAAAAGAAACAAAACGAAACGAAAACAAAATGAAACGAAATAGGAACCAACGAAAGAAAAGAAACGAAAAGAAATAAGAATAAAATTTAAATCAAATTGAATATTAAGCCGATTATATTTATAAATATTATGTTTAGTTTGATACAATTTCATTTAAAATTGAGAAAAAGGATGTAGCTTGTGAAGCAAGATCTACTCGCCCTTCGGAGTATCAGATATATTACCCTGTGTCTGGTGCCTTAGTTCACATTAAGTTTGTCTTCAGTCTAAAGTTTTGCATTTCCATGGCGATAAGTTTCTTTCGTGATCTGTAAGTTCCAACGTTCTTTTAATATCGCCTAGCTACCTCTCTCAAGAAGACAATAATTTGTCATCAAACGGATGATATCTGCTTTCAAGAGTAGTCTAAGTCATGGTGCTTATAGAAATTTGTCGTTTGGAAAATTGTTATCTGCTGCTTCTCTGCTATTTTGTGGTTTTCGTGAAGGTGAGGCAACACTGACTGGCCTCTCGGAATTAACGTTCCTACAGTTGTCATCCTGGCTGTTTCATGGTACACTGGAGCATACAAATTTAAAACCGACTAAGGCACGGACAATTTGACTTTTTTTTTTGGGAGGGGTGGGAGTCTGGTCTTTTCATGTGGACCGTCAAATAGTCCGTGTCTAATCGTGTCTGTCTAGTATAACATATAGAGTTCATAATCAAATATTATATATTGTGTTTAAGTCGTTCCTAAACCACAGCTTGTTAACGATTACACTGAAACTCACAGTTTTTTCTCAATTTTAAAAGAAATTGTATCAAACTAGACAATAAATAATATTTATAAATATAATCGGCTTAATATTCAATTTGATTTAAA
The DNA here is from genome assembly GCA_017311375.1 of Mytilus coruscus. Lineage (NCBI taxonomy): Eukaryota > Metazoa > Mollusca > Bivalvia > Mytilida > Mytilidae > Mytilus > Mytilus coruscus. The sequence continues at coordinate 76,515,169 of CM029599.1, read as the reverse complement.
TTTTATTCCTATTTCGTTTCGTTTCGTTTTATGTTGATTTCTTTTCGTTTTGTTTTGTTTTTTTTTCGTTTCGTTTTGTTTCTATTTCGTTTCGCACTTTATAGGCACCCCATATGTGCCATTTGGGCTCTAATTTTGTACTGAAAATCAGTTTAAAAATTATATCTTTCCTCAATATTTTAACCCACAAATCAACAGGTCAAATCTACATGAAAGTACGATTTGAGAGTACTTGGTGTTACCAGGGTGGTTTCTATGATGATTGGAAGAGGGCCGTAGAATCAAATGTTTGGCCAAGCGGAGCGAGGCGAAAAAATTTTGGACCTTTTTACTAAATAAACATAAAATAATTGTGAAATGCACTAATGTAACGGTTCCTGACTTGGAGCATGTATATTTTATAGTTAAAGTGTCAGGGTTTAATTGACATTTTTATGCGAAATTCTCTCCATTAATTGTCTATGGTATATTAAAATGATTGGATGGATCTTAATAGCAGTAGACCAATAACAAGAAATTCCAAATTCTAGGGTATAAGGCGTTACTTAACATTTCAATAGTCCTAGGCCAGGATTTTATAAGCGGGAGGCGAAATTACAGTTGCCCTGATAGAGGGTCCATGGGAAGCTCAGAAGCTCCTGGATTTCAACAATTTAGCATCAAGTTATGAAGTAGCCAGACTGATAAATATCTCTATTTTAGATTAAGTTCTGGATTCGTTTAAACGACACACATGATACAAGACAAACAAACACTGAAGTATAAAGTTCTTTCGTTCTAAATATTGTAGGCTTTAATGTGGAATACATGATTGAATATAAAAATTGGCGTCATTGTACTACATTACTAAATTAAAGCAATCATGTCACTGTCTAGTTCCGATAGGTGGTATATGGTACATAAATAAATATGGTGCTTGAACTTCATGGCAAAATATAGGTCAATGTCACTTAGTTACTCACTAATGGATATTGAAACAATACGATACTACCAAAGGCTATCCAGATGGGAAGTAAAATGCTATACCAAATATACATGTTACTAGTATAAATGTACCTTAACGCAAAACCTAAAATGAACACAGAAATACTGACGGACTCTCATTTTCAATGAATGGTTAGACTAGAGTGGATTCATTAGAACCATTTTCAGAGTATGTGTTTAATCAATGAATATGATAAATTGCCATATTCAATACAATATTAGCAGATTACGATAGGTTTTATCGACCGCCAAAAATTTTTGTGGTCGTATATTGGTATGACGTTGGCGTCGTCGTCGTCGTCGTCGCCGTCGTCCGAAGACGCATTGGTTTCGCACTCTAACTTTAGTTTAAGTGAATGGATCTCTATGAAATTTTACCATAAGGTTCAATATTACAAAAGGAAGGTTGGGATTGATTTTGGGGTTATGGTACCAACAGTTAAGGAATTAGGGGCCAAAAGGGCCAAAATAAGCATTTTGTAACTTCCAGACATAACTTGTGTGTTAGTGTATGGATCTCTCTGACATTGTACCACAAGGTTCCATATCACAGGAATGCTGGGATTGATTTTGGGGTAATTGCCTCCAAATTTTAGGAATTAGGGGCAAAAAGGGGCAAAAACAAGCATTTTCTAGTTTCATGACAATAACTTGTGTGTAAGTGTATGGATCTTTCTGAAATTGTACTACAAGGTTCCATATCACAAAGGAAAGCTGGAATTGAGTTTGGGGTAATTGCCTGAAACGTTTAGGAATTAGGGCCAAAAAGGGCAAAAACAAGCATTTTTCTAGTTTCATGACAATAACTTGTGTGTAAGTGTATGGATCTTTCTGAAATTGTACTACAAGGTTCCATATCACAAAGGAAAGCTGGAATTGAGTTTGGGGTAATTGCCTGAAACCTTTAGGAATTAGGGGCCAAAAGGGCCAAAATAAGCATTTTCTAGTTTCCAGACAATAACTTGTGTTCAAGTGTATGGATCTCTCTGAAATTGTACTGCAAGGTACCATACCTCAAAGGAAGGCTGGGATTGAGTTTGGGGTGATGAATCATAAGGGGTTCAAAAATTTGGGGGTTTCTTTTTTCCTTTTTTTTCTTTAAAATTTTCCATTTTAAGTTGGTTATTTCTGATTTATATTTAAAAGCAAATAATAATGATATGGCAGGAGATACACACCTAACAGGATGTGTAAATTATTATATAATAAGTATTGTGCAATAGCAAGAAATTTTCAATTGCACAGTATTGCGCAATAGCAAGAAATCTTCAATTGCACAGTATTGCACAATAGCAAGAAATATCCAATAGCACAATATTGCGCAATAGCAAGAAATTGTCAATTGTACAGTATTGCGCAATAGCAAGAAATATTCAATTGCACAGTATTGCGCAATTGCAAGAAATATTCAATTGCACATTATTGTGCAAAAGAAGATACTTTGTATAAATTGCTTGTTTCTTGACCAATTTCAATGGGATTTTATTCTTGAACTCTTGGGGTTCTTTAATATGCTGAATCTAATCGTGTATTAAATTTTTGGATTTTGACCAATTTTAAATTGGTCCACATTGAGGTCCAAAGGGTCCAAAATTAAACTTTGTTTGATTTCATCAAAAATTGAATTATTGGGGTTCTTTGATATGCTGAATCTAACCGTGTATTTAGATTCTTAATTTTTGGTCCCGTTTTCAAATTGGTCTACATTAAGGTCCAAAGGGTCGAAAATTAAACTTAGTTTGATTTTAACAAAAATTGAATTCTTAGGGTTCTTTGATATGCTGAATCTAAACATATATTTAGATTTTTGATTATGGGCCCAGTTTTGAAGTTGGTCCAAATCGGGTCCAAAATTAAACTTTGTTTGATTTCAACAAAAATTGAATATATGGGGTTCTTTGATATGCTTAATCTAACCATGTATTTAGATTTTTGATTTTTGGCCCGTTATCAATTTTTTCCACATTGAGGTCAAAAGGGTCCAAAATTAAACTTTGTTTGATTTCATCAAAATTGAATTATTGGGGTTCTTTGATATGCCGAATCTAACCGTGTATTTAGATTCTTAATTTTTGGTCCCATTTTCAAATTGGTCTACATTAAGGTCCAAAGGGTCCAAAATTAAACTTAGTTTGATTTTAACAAAATTGAATTCATGGGGTTCTTTGATATGCTGAATCTAAACATGTATTTAGATTTTTGATTATGGGCCCAATTTTCAAGTTGGTCCAAATCGGGTCCAAAATTTAACTTTGTTTGATTTCAACAAAATTGAATTCTTAGGGTTCTTTGATATGCTGAATCTAACCATATATTTAGATTTTTGATTTTTGGGCCCGTTATCAACTTTGTCCACATTGAGGTCAAAGGGTCCAAAATTAAACTTTGTTTGATTTCATCAAAATTGAACTCTTAGGGTTCTTTGATGTGCTGAATCTAACCATGTATTTAGATTTTGGATATTGGATCATAATAGGTGAATGTCCAATTTAAAATTTTTAAGTTCTTAGACCACATTCATTCTGTGTCAGAAACCTGTGCTGTGTCAAATATTTAATCACAATCCAAATTCAGAGCTGTATCAAGCTTGAATGTTGTGTCCATATTTGCCCCAACTATTCAGGGTTCGACCTCTGCGGTCGTATCAAGCTGCGCCCTCATGGAGCATTTTATTTTTCTTTTTTTTCTGAAAAGTGGGGCGACGCCCATTACGCCTCACCTGGACCCGCCCCTGGTTACTGAAAGCTAACTTATTGATAATAAAAAAAATCTTGCATCAGAGACTAAAATCCACTTAAACACATCTCAGGAGTTTAGTAATTTAAAGTCATTTTGACACATATAATTGCAGTTTTAATTCTCTACATAAACCTAGATGAGCTACACTGGCTCTTTGAAATCTGTGTAACAGTTGAAAGTTGTCATGAAATTTATCATTATCTTCAGGACAGTCAGCAAACTGAACCTGACCATAGTCAGGCTGATCTGTTTGGGTCAGCAGAGCCAGAGGCACTACAGGATGATAATGATGGGACAGAAAATGGATGTGATTGCAAATGCTGTAAACTAAATTATGGAATGCTGAAAAGGATATGTATGCACTATAAAAGAATAATATATTATAGCTAAGCTAGAATAAAGACAGCATTATACAACAGTTTCTTTCAAACCAATTATAACCATATAGTTCTTTGTAGTGAGACACAAGATAAGCTAACGTTAACGTCATGGTACACAAATTGCACTGAGTACCTAAACTGCACCTATAAACAGCTGAGAAATTCTTAAAAGTTTTCTTGAGACTAAACCATTTGTATTTGAATTATTTGACAAAATATATTTTGTTTCAATGTCAGTCCAAATGCTGAACACATGTTTTCTTCTTCTTCATAAAACTTACAGAATTTAGACTGAGCTAGGATAATATATTTGAAGCACTAGCTCAGATGTCACAAAATATAAATGATTTTAAGAACTGTGGTAATTAATTGTGTCGTATCTCTTTGCTAATATTTACATTAGGCTATACTCAAAATTTGATAAACAACATGATCAAATTTAGATCATATGAATAACTGAGTAAAAAGACACTACTCACTAGAAAGTATGTGCAAAAGGCTTATACTATCATCAAGCCGCTTTACTATTTATTCAAACTTCAACATGTTCAAGTTACAAGATATCTTATAAATTTTGTAAGATATATATCTTCTATAATTTTCTTTATAAGATAATTTCATAAATTATATGAGATATCTTATAATTAAACTATATAAGATAAGATATATAAACTATAAAAGATATCTTATCTTATATATTTTATAAGATATCTCATTTGATTATAAGATATCTCATTTGATTATAAGTTATCTACGTTCACATCCAGATATGGATATTTTAACACCCTGAGTATCCAAGTACACCCTGAGGCGCAGCGAAGGGTGTACAGGGTACTGAAGGGTGTTAAATATCCACATCTACAGATATGAATGTAGATAATGAATTTATCCCTGGCCTTAGTCTAAATCTGGCGATTTTTAGAGAAATTCGACCACAAAGTTTGACGTGAAAGTAACAGTTTTTCATTTTTAAATATCGTTTATTCAAATTTGGGATTTTGACATATTTTTAACGGGTGTAGGGTACTACCTTTGGTAGAACCCTACAGGTAGACAAATATAAGACGTTTTTAATCTAAAGGCAGAGAAAGTGAAATGGGTTAATTTGGCGCTCAAAGTTGTGAGATTTACATCATAGACGGTGTGACGTCAACGTGGGTCATTGCATAGCTCAGTCAGTAGTCCCATTCATTGACAATGTGGCAGAATAGTGATGCATTTACTAAAATGAGTGCAAATAAGCGACATAATAAGATAAAATCATTAATGGATTAAGTATCTAAATATACAGACATCATGGATAATCTACAGAATTTTGATGTTTCACAAGGAACAACCATGGAACTGAGGACAATGCCCGTGCATTTCCCGATTTAATGGGTAGCAACGTCCGGGGTTATGGGTTAGCAACACTCAGGGCTATGGGTTTTGTAATGACGTCGTTAACCAATCAAAATCCTAGAAATATACTAAGCTGGGGAAAATTATATTTAACTATTAGATATCTTTATAAACTATATTGTATATAAGATATTTTATAAAGTATATTATATATCTTATATATATTATCTTATAAACTTTAGAAGGTATCTTATATATAATATGGCACTTCCTGACACGTACCCTAACTAATTATAAGCAAGAAGATATGATATACATAATATTTTATCATTTAAAGGACTAAAAATAATATATGTCATAACAAGGAAAAGACTCAAAGTCTATATTGTAGTATTTCTATATTAATGTAGAATTAACTTTTGAAAATTGCAGTGGAAGAGCTTAACAAGTTAAAAGAGCAGGTGAATTATAAAGAAGTTCAAGTGCCAACATTTAATGTTGATGGATCTGCTGTGGAGGTAAAGTGAAAGTATAAAGCTCCATAGTTTATTTTGAAATTTTAAGGATGATTTGGCGTCCTTCACTGTCGTCTGTCGTTGTCGTCTGTTAACTTTTATAAAATATTCTCCTCTGAAACTACTGGTTAGAAATTCAACCAAACTTGGCTACAATCATCATTGGGGTATCTTGTTTAAAAATGTGTTCAATGACCCAGCCTGCCTTCCAAGACAGCGGCCTTTGCTAAAAATAGAACATAGGGGTTAAATGTAGATTTTGGCTTATATCTCAAAAGCAAAAGTATTAAAGAGCAAATCTGACATGGTGTAAAATTGTTCATCAGCTCAATATTTATCTGCCCTGAAAGTTTCGGACTTATCAGACAACCTTGGATGGATGTCCTTGAATTCCTAATTTTAAGGAAATTTTGCAGGTTTTGGTTATTATCTTGACTATCATAAATTGTAAATAAAATATCAGGTGAGCGACACAGGTTATTTGGAGCCTTTAGTTTTACTTATTGTCAGAAATTCTGAATCCTGTACAAAATTGGCTTGATTTGCTACATTGTAAGTACTCGTTTTAGCCTAATTTTTAAGAAAGAAATGATGGTTATTGATTTGGGGATATATGGAGGTCAGGTTGGTGAGGCAGCCAAATGTTGTCTGTGCATTAACTCATGGACTGTTCAACCGAAGCTTTTAAAATTTTAAAATGTTGTTACTGACAATAAAATGGAAGTCAAGTATGGTAATGACGATTTTGACGTTTACTGTTCAGGAGTTATGGTTCTTGAAAGATTGAAAAATGGTGTTTCAAGTTGTGTCTGTGTATTAACTAATGATCCTTTCATTCAAATCTGTTCAGATTTATCTATATGATGTTACTAATGACAAAATTGTGGTTAATTTCAATAATGGCAGTTTTACTTTTCACCTATTGTTGTATTACGCCAGGCTGAGCAGTGAAATTATCAGTTGTTATTTCACTGGGAAATCAATTAATATAATTTATTGCAACCAATGTTATAACACATTTTAACATATTCATTTAACATGTACAATTATTATTTGAAATAACTTTTGATCGGTATCGCCACTGTTATTTTTGCAGTTGTATTTTGGTATCACAACATTGTTGTTATCTGTTTATTCGGACAATAACTTTAGTATAAGTAAATGGAAATCAAAGAAAGTAAACACAAGATTTATGACCTGAAAAGAAAGGGTAGGATTGATTTTGGGGTTTATGTTCCTAACAGATTTGGAAATAATTGCCAATAAGGTGCCCAAATAAGCATTTTCTAGTTTTCCAGATAATGACTTGTGGAATGGTGTTATATATGGATCACTCTGAAAAGTTTCCATACTGCAAAGGGATGGTAAAATTGGCTTTGAGGTTATGACTCACACTGATTTGGATATAGGGGAAAACAAGGATGTTCTGGTTAATACATAATTATTGAAGTACAAAACATAATTTAAAAGCAGTCTAAGGGAGGAAACATTGTTTGAATTACCTCATGGTTTGAATTACCTCCTTACACTGCTTTTAAAATTATGTTTAAGAAATGTTATATTGTCTTGAGGTGATTAGGTCTCATTTTTTTCTATATTTTTTTAATTTTGCAACAGCTCAGTGTATTGCTCAAAAGCAAAGAATTGAATATAAATTCAAATTCAAATCACATAACAAATTCAAGTTCTTCGACTGCCGTTATTCTGTGTCAGAAACCTATTATGTGTCAAATATTTCATTACAATCCAAATTCAGACCTGTATCAAGTGCGATTATGTGTTCATTTTGACCTAAACTGTATACAGGGTTGGACCTCTGCAGTCGTATCCATGTGCTCATGCATGTCTATCTGCACTTGGTGAAGCAATTTAGTATTATTGACTTTCTTGACTCTATCATATTTTGTTCACTGGATATCACACTAGTATCCCGAATGAAAGTTTCAACAGAAGTTCAACTGGACTTTGGCTGGACTTGAGACATATTCCAGTATGACTTTGAAAAGTCCAGTCTGACATGAACCGTACACATACTTTTCTTATATTTGGGTTTTGCCAGCTGGTATTTTCTTAAAAGTCCAACCTCACCTTTTGTTATACTAGTATTATTATAAGTACAGTTCTAAGTATGACTACTGTCCGGCTGGAGTATGTGTCATGTTTTTGTATGGATATGTGTACAAAATGGCATGTTCTCTATTAATTAACGAATCTGCCAATACTATAGAACTAAACTTTAATTCATTAAGTTTTATTTTAGCATTTTGGCTGCATTTTGTATAAAAATAAACAATGAAACACAACACCATCAATTGATGCTGCCACAATTAACAATAGGCATAACGTCATGAACCTTCCTTGAAATTTACTAACCTCCTACAGATCCATTGGGGTCACCATATGATGGTGTTCAACCAATCACAAAATGTAATTCACCCATGGAGCGATAATTAATATTGCACCTAATACACAAAATAAAGTTAAATCAACCTTTTAAATTACAAATTTGAATATTCCTTTTAAATTGCCAAATTGAAACTTGCTATATATTTATAAGGCATATGAAATATTTTCAGATGATTTTGTTGTGACATCTTCTTAAATACCCATTATATATATGTTGTTTTTGTAGAAACCTTTCTTGGCATACATAAGAAACAAGTTTTCCACAGAGCTCTTTGTTAGGAAACAGACGATGAATTGAAGGTAAATCTATATAACTAAGTTAGTATTAGTAAGCAAGTAAGAAAATTATTTGTTATAGTGACATGTGTTTTTATAATATATTACATATTACAGTGAAATATAAAATAAGTAATTAGAATACCAGAAACTTTGGGTCAATAAGTCACTTTAAACATTAATGTCAAGGGTATGACAAACAAAATAAATAAATTTTATCGAAAATTTTCATATAAAAGTTTTCTCTTACTGAAAGTCTGTAATAAAGGTATTCAATAGTTTTCTCGGATGTTGATATGATAAATATCAATTCTCTTCATCATTTGATAGTAAAGTACATAAATGTCTATTTGGGAGAGATGTTGAAGATGTTAATTGTTGTTTGATTTTACTATCACAATTTAATTTAAATTATAAGATCAAGCCAATGTCTCTAGCTAAAATGTATCTTCTTTAGTTTTTCAACCATTTCTATTTTTAAGCTTTATGCCAGAGTTTGTTTTGATTAAATAAAAATATATGAATTTGGAATAGAAGAGGATATTTATTGTGTTATCCTACGTGTACAATTTAATTTCCTGGAACCAGTTTGCTGATAACAGATGCAAGCTATAAAATGTTATATTTTTTTCAGAGAAAGATACTACAGTATAAAAGATCATATGATGTGAAACAAGATTCAGACTTGGTTATAAAATCATGTTTCTCGTTTGCATATCGGAAGTTTGTAGATTTCCGTAACCAAGTAAAGATTAAGGTAAAACAATAATGCACAAAATGTTTAGACACTTTTGAGAAAGAAGATTTAACTTCATAAATTTACATTTGTTAAAAAGAACTCATTAAGAAATCCTGACAGACTGGTAAAACTTGAACACAATGCTTATTACCACAAAATACAGATCAAGTTTGATTTTCTAGAGTTATGCCCTTGACAAATGAAAAATACTGACTTTTCGTTTCTGTTCTCTACATTAAGTTTGCATTAACCAAATTCTATGAAACTAACACACAAGACTAATTAATATGACTACAAAACTCAGATCAAGTACAAATTTGGATAGGGTCACTTTTATGTTCTTCATTTATGTCACTTTGTAACTTTATATGATATGCAAGCTGGAGCAATATCTATAGCTGTTTCCAACCGACACATTCCCCATTTATTTAAATCATGCTTTTTTAAATTGCTCTCTGAAATCTTGTTATGGAGCATAATACAATTTATAACTATTTACAGCTACTCAGTGAAACAGGAGAAGATCCTGGAGAAATGGACCTTCCCAGGCTGGCAAGACACCTATTTGGGCGTTTCAAGCCAGACCTGGGAAGAGATACGATTCTGCTAACAGCCCAACTAGTAAGTTAATTTATACAAACAATATGTTTACTAAAAAATTTAAGCATAAATTAATTTAAAGCCATATGAAATTTCAAATTAAAAATTATTGTAAGGATTCTACGGAACCCAGTGACTCGCCTACTTTTGCTGTAAATCCATAAAATCGCAGGCTAAAAAAATGAGGAAAAATTAATAAAATATTCCTGTCAAAACTATCTTTTGATTGTAAGAAGCTTCTTTCTAAAGTTTTGTAAAACTCCAGGATAGTTTATGAATCTAATAAATGTTTTAAAAATTTAACTGCAGACTGTATGTAATGTTAACTGGAAGAAAAAGTAACTTATAAGTAAAATACAGAATAAAAGGTACAAAATGTTAACAAAATTTTCTTCTAGATAATAGCTTTTAAACATAAACAATCTTTTGTCCAATTTTGCTACAAATCAAGGATAGTTTAAGAAAGTATGTTTGACAAACTTTAACCACAGAGTAATTGTAATGTTTCCATGCGAAAAAACTAAGTCACTATTTAAGTAAAATAAGGAAAACATGATTGTTTTTTTTCAAAATTTATTTCGGGATATTGTCTTATGATCATCAACAAGCTCCTGTCTAAGTTTTGTAGAAATCCAGGAGAGTTGAAGAAAATTATTAAAATTTCCAAAACTTTAACCACAGAGTGAATATTTGTGGACCCTGGCGCCACCACTGATGAAATGAAGGATCACTTTGTCTTGCTTTTCAACGGAAACCAAGGCTTGACAAAATGATGCAAATGTTTTTGTTTATAACAAAATGACTAGTTTTAATTGTATAAAACTTGCGTATAGATATAGGAAGATGTGGTATGAGTGCCAATGCGACAACTCCTCCCAAGTAACAATTTATAAAGTAAACCATCATAGGCCTACATATTAGTATATTTATCTACTTTTTCTGAAGAAAATTTTGACATTTGTCCTAAGGAGTAGGTCTTGGTAAGGGCCGATTTTGGCCTCAAATTTCAGGTTCATCTGATGAAAGATTTTTAAACACTTAAGTGTCTATTTTAGTTGATTCAATTAGTTTATGTGAAAGATTTTAACTGAGTTAGTCATTAAAAACGCCCGATTCAAGCATAAATATAAAAATCTATCTAATATGCCAAAATGTCACTTTTCAGTTGTTTTTGTCAAAATGAAAGCTGGCGCATCCATATTCATTCTTAACCTTTATATATGTTATGTATTATCAAAAATACAACTTACATTTCAATGTTATGAATGAACACAAATGCAGCCGCTTTCATATAAGACGGAAACTGTCTCAAATTAAACTAGTTTACGGCTAATTTCGCTGAAAGTCCAGCCAGGGTATCTATTATAAGCAATTCAAAGAAAAGTCCAAATGATTATTATAAGTACGGTTCTCAGTACGGCTACTGTCCGGCTGGAGTACATGTCATGTTTTTTTTCAGACGGGCAATATAGTACAGTGAATTTTATATCCTAAATAAAATCTCATTATCTGATGAATGATATAAATTACTTATATTGAACATAAATGATTATGTTCACAGTCAAACCAGATCAATGTAACAACTTTTTCTTTTAATAAAGAAAGCACATTTAAAATTTATCTTTGATGTGATGAAATAGGAAACAAATTACAGGTAGATCAAGTTTCATTTAGGCATTTGATACTTGGTAGTACCAAGCATTACTTGGGTATGTGAGTTCTGGGTAAAATTATGTTAAATATTATGGTTCACTTAAAACCTACTGTTTCATTTAGTAATACATGCAGATTTGCAGAACAAAAATACTTTGTACAAATTATTGATAGTGCAAAATTAAACAGCTTGTACACTGAAAGTCACAACCTGTGACTCTTTTCACAAACAAATGATCACGATTAACTAGTATTTTTATTTGTAAGATATATTGTGAAAAAGCCACCGTGAATATCAAAAGAGTTGGTACAATTTTACAACACTGTGTTTAAACTTTGACTTTAATATGTGTTATTTGTTTTGTAGAGATGTTTCGCACATGAAAGAAAACTACTAAGAAAAGTACCATCTGAGCAGAAAGGAGCTCTTGGTTGCAAGTTTTTAAAGAATTTAAAGATTATCAAAATCTTTATACTAGCAACCAAGAGCCCCAAAAGACCTCACCCTCAAAGACCGGAAGAGAGGAGGATTGTGAGATACAGGGCCAAATTGGCATAGGTAAGATTACAAAATGGATATTTTATGGGTCCAATATGAAAATTACACAAAAGTTTTATTTGGATTATTCCTACAAAACTTTTATATTACAATAGTCCATTTGCCAATTCCGTAATTGACCCTGTAATAAGAGACTTTCTTTTAAGTTGTCTCCCTTATGAGGGACAATAATTTTATTAACAATGGAGAGCTAGCAGAAAGAGCAAATTTACCTGTGCGTAATGTGAGTAATTTATAAGGTTTTGAAATCTTTTAATTACATTTATTTGTTGTTTAGCTAAATACTTACGACATCAGAAATTATTTTCATGAAAATTAGTTAAACCGCCAATACATCATTTTTATACAACCGCAAATTTTTTGCGGTTGTATATTGGTATGACGTTGGCGTCGTCGTAAATCAAGACGCATTGGTTTCGCACTCTACTTTAGTTTAAGTGAATGGATCTCTATGAAATTTTACCATAAGGTTTAATATCACAAAAGGAAGGTTGGGATTGATTTTGGGGTTATGGTACCAACAGTTAAGGAATTAGGGCCAAAAATAAGCATTTTGTAACTTCCAGACATAACTTGTGTGTTAGTGTATGGATCTCTGACATTGCACCACAAGGTTCCATATGACAAAGGGAATGCTGGGATTGATTTTGGGGTAATTGCCTCAAATTTTAGGAATTATGGGCCAAAAGGGCAAAAACAAGCATTTTCTAGTTTCATGACAATAACTTGTGTGTAAGTGTATGGATCTTTCTGAAATTGTACTACAAGGTACCATATCACAAAGGAAAGCTGGAATTGAGTTTGGGGTAATTGCCTGAAACGTTTAGGAATTAGGGGCCAAAAAGGGCCGAAAATAAGCATTTTCTAGTTTCCAGACAATAACTTGTGTTCAAGTGTATGGATCTCTCTGAAATTGTACTGCAAGGTACCATACCTCAAAGGAAGGCTGGGATTGAGTTTTGCAAGGTACCATACCTCAAAGGGAAGGCTGGGATTGAGTTTGGGAGTGATGAATCATAAGGGGTTCAAAAATTTGGGGGATTTTTTTTTTCCTTTTTCCTTTTTTTTCTTTAAAATTTTCCATTTTAAGTTGGTTATTTCTGATTTATATTTAAAAGCAAATAATAATGATATGGCAGGAGATACACACCAAACAGGATGTGTAAATTATTATATAATAAGTATTGTGCAATAGCAAGAAATTTTCAATTGCACAGTATTGCATAATAGCAAGAAATCTTCAATTGCACAGTATTGCGAATAGCAAGAAATATCCAATAGCACAATATTGCGCAATAGCAAGAAATATTCAATTGCACAGTATTGCGCAATTGCAAGAATATTCAATTGCACAGTATTGTGCAAAAGAAGATACTTTGTATAAATTGCTTATTTCTTGACCAATTTCAATGGGGTTTTATTCTTGAACTCTTGGGGTTCTTTAATATGCTGATTCTAACCGTGTATTAAGTTTTTGGATTTTGGGCCCGTTTTTAAATTGGTCCACATTGAGGTCCAAAGGGTCCCAAATTAAACTTTGTTTGATTTCATCAAAATTCAATTATTGGGGTTCTTTGATATGCCGAATCTAACCGTGTATTTAGATTCTTAATTTTGGTCCGTTTACAAATTGGTCTACATTAAGGTCCAAAGGGTCCAAAATTAAACTTAGTTTGATTTTAACAAAATTGAATTCTTAGGGTTCTTTGATATGCTGAATCTAAACATGTATTTAGATTTTGATTATGGGCCCAGTTTTCAAGTTGGTCCAAATCGGGGTCCAAAATAAAACTTTGTTTGATTTCAACAAAATTGAATATATGGGGTTCTTTGATATGCTGAATCTAACCATGTATTTAGATTTTTGATTTTTGGGCCCGTTATCAACTTTGTCCACATTGAGGTCAAAAGGGTCCAAAATTAAACTTTGTTTGATTTCATCAAAATTGAATTCTTGGGGTTCTTTGATATGCTGAATCTAACCATGTATTTAGATTTTGGATATTGGACCATAATAGGTGAATGTCCAATTTAAAATTTGTAAGTTCTTAGACCACATTCATTCTGTGTCAGAAACCTATGCTGTGTCAAATATTTAATTACTATCCAAATTCAGAGCTGTATCAAGCTTGAATGTTGTGTCCATACTTGCCCCAACTGTTCAGGGTTCAACCTCTGCGGTCGTATTAAGCTGCGCCCTGGAGCATTTGATTAATTCATCATACTTTGCATTGGCAAAAGCCAATATTGTCCGGTATAGAACCCGAGTCTAAGATTGACAAAGGAAGTAATTTGTTTAAAAGTGTGTAATAACAGAATCAAATCGGTAATTGGCAAATGGACTATTCAAGGTATTCTTTTAAATTAAGTTATATAGTTTAAACATAGTTATAAAGTTTACAAGTTATGTTTTTATAATATTATAGATTTTGACCAATGAAAAAAGATATAAAAAGGTGGTTTTAAAAAATTGTTAACAGAAATTTTAGTTATTTAAATCTAAATCATTGTCTCTAATTTATAAAAGATGTACGTTGTTGGAACGCAGACAGCAAAGAAAACCCTAATTGAACTGGTTAGGAAACATAAATATTCATATTACCGCTTGCTTAACATGGAAGTGGGGTAACAAATGGCTTTTGTATATTAATTTAAGTACAAATAAAGCAAAATGTATTTTATACCTGTTATTTGTATAATAAATGGCTAATTGAAGGATAAACTAAAATAATAAATGAACTTCTTTATTTCTCTTTTCAGATGAAGGAACTTGATGGTATAGAGACACTCAGAGAGATAGATATTTTGATACTCTTAATTTAAAATACATTGAATGTCATACTGGAAAGTGTTTGTTTTTTTCTTCTATTTTATAACGCATGTCTTTTATAGGAAAAATATACCATTTTTCAATTTTGAGCTAAAACTTTTATTTAATTCACCAACAGATTTGGTTAGTGATTTGAAAGATTGGTCATTGATAAACTTGAAAGGGACACAACTCTTGCAGAATCTAAATTGAAAAATAGCTTGACTATTTTGAATTGTGGTTTCATATACATTTGTTTTTATATATTTGTTGCAATGTCAAATTTAAGCTCTTTCTAAAACATGTCATACATTTGAAATGCATTTGACTTTATCATGTAGTGCCATTGGTATTTATACTGTTTAGCTTTCATATTTGTTGTCAATCAAACAGGAGGATAAAGCAGAATTGAAATAAGAACAGTCAATAAAAAGAAACAAATTCAAAGGAAAAAAAAAAAACAGAAAGGTTTGAAATGTTTCATAAAATTGAGAATGGAAATAGGGAATGTGTCAAAGAGACAACGACCTGATCAAAGAGCAAGAACTCAGCTTTAATTAGGGCCACCAATGGGTCTTCATTGAATACAACCAGAAAATATAATTTGGAGTACAATACATTGCCAATGATAGTTATATAAGAGTTGATGGATGATTCAGCTGCAAATATTGCATACACAGTCATGCATGTGAATGAAATATGAATATGAGGTAGCTGATAATCATTTATTATCAAAAGACGGTTTAAAATGTTTTACAATACTTCAATTAAGAACCAAAAAGACATCTTCAAAATGAGATGACAGAACAAAATGACGTCAATGAGTGCAACAGATAATATTTCATTTGTTCCATGTGTCTTCTTGACATAAATTTCACGTTGTATTATCACGTTTATATCACGTGGTATATATTTAACGTGAATATCACGTTGTATTATCACATTGATATCATGTGGCATTATACACAACGTGAATATCACGTGTGACCAACGTTTTGTTCACGTTGTGCTCACAACGTGAATATTACGTTCTGCTCGTTTCACGTTCTACTCACGTGGTGTGGACAACGTGAATATAACGTGATTCTCATGTTAAAATCACGTTGGAAAAATTGCCTGTGTACTAATTAGTCGTATAATTGGTACACCAGACGCGCGTTTCGTTCAGACATTTCTCATCAGTAGTGCTCGAATCAAATTGTTGCGAGGCCATATCAAATAAAAAGTTCAAGAGCATTTAATTGAGGCGACAATAGTTTAACCGACGTTCAAATCTCGTAAATCGATTAGGGAAGAGACAAAAAAAGGTACTAAATAAAAACCGTAAATTTCGAAATGTGTTGCCAAAATTTGGCAGAGGCTATCTATACCTGTGGATAGAAAAACTTTAATGTTTCCAAAAATAAAAATGTTTAAAAACAGTATATGACTTGGTAACATTTTGGGGCAAGTTGGCCTTCTAGTGAATAGCATTTCAAAAGTTATTCATTTGCAGTATTTAATGTTCAATCTTTGTACATATTTATTTCTGCATGTAGCGTCACGTGAATATAATTACTTTATCTTGAAGCGAAAGACCACCCAATCCATTAGTGTAGAAGTTGTTTTAAGTTTTTTTTTATTGATTTTTATTTGTCTTTTCGACTTATTTTTACTGATAAAAGACATATTTCTGGTTTGTGTGACAAAGCAGTTATTTTCCTGACAAAGTATTTTCATTTCGAAGAGAGAAAATATGACCACGAGGAATTTTATAAAACAGTCAAATAGCTGAATTTCATCGAACTAATTAATTAAAAATGACGCTGTTGAGTGATAGCGTTTGATTTTGTTAGTTTTAATGGACTTCCCCTTTTTGAATTTGCCTTGGAGTTCAGTATTTTTGTTATACTTTTTTAGATCTCATTATTGAAAAGATAATAAAAATTAGAAACATACAAACAAACCTGTCATTCATAAAGAAGATAAAATTAAATTTAATTTTGATGCTGCAATAAATAAAGCATCATTAGAAAGTTTCAATGCGAAAGTCAAACATATTGTAAACCTCAGATTATTTCGAAATTAGTATCTAAAATTTAACTTTAAATTTTACATATATATGAAAACAAAATAAATATAAAAATGATAAATTAAAATCCAATTCTGTATTACCTGTGGAACAATTCTTGTCTGCATATCCAGCATGACAAATACAGTCGTAGTCGTTGATTTTATCAATACAACGTCCTCCATGTTGACAAGGCACAGACAAGCATTCATCCATGTCTGTTGGGGAAAAAATGTTGTTTATATCCTTCATAATTCGTTATTTTAATTTATTCCTATAAAGATATTAACTGCAAGTACAACTGGTATGCACATAACGCTGTTCTGGTCTTACAGCAAACCACTAGCAAGAGAAAAGTCGACAACAGAAACTACGGCAAATCAAGCAATTGAAGTTATGAGATATTCGATTGTATTTGAGTAGTTTGAAATGAATTTATTGTTGTAGTCAGTTTAGTTCTACACAAATTAGGATTTTTCTTTATGTAGAAACAAGAAACTAATACAAATGCCTGTACGTTTCTTTGGCATATACGATTTCCAGTTGTATCTGTACTTTCAATAATAAATAGTTATGACATTGAATAATACACTGTAATCAATTTAACGAAGCTTACTTCCATCACAATTTCGTCCACTAAAACCTGGTAGACAGGAACAGTTGTAAGTATTTATGAGGTCATGACACGTTCCACCATTTATACAGGGAGCACCTTGACATTCGTTTATATCTGGAATAGATTTCGTATAATTATGTAAAAAGATTATGCCTTATTGTTAAATCTTTTAACTGTTGATTAACATGTCACAGCTAAATAATACAGGAATGTATCCTTCAACAAGGGAATAAAACAAATAATGCATTGCCTAAAAATCGAGCTTCATAGTTAAAAACGCATGCTAAACGGAGCAACGCCAAAATCAGGTAACTAAACGTTCTGATAAAGTTTGGAAGGGCATATAAATAAACAATTATGGTGGTCAATATGTACACGTTACTGCATTCAGGCATCATATATCTGAAATAGATATAAATCAATTATTTATATATATATGTTGCAGACCATATGAGTATTTGGACCGTACGCGTATAGTCATGACCATATGGGAATACTCATATGGTCCGACCATACGCGTATGGTTGGACCATATGAGTATATACTCGTTTGGTTATTAACGGGCCGGACCATATAGGTATTTTTCAAATAAATTCAAACTTCTTTAACAGACACAGCTCGTTCTTTGAACCATAATCGGCACAAATAACAAACTTAAATCCTTTATCTTTGTTACATATGGTCTGAATCTTGGTATATTTGTTTTTGTCTTCCTTTTGCTATCTAGAGTCAATTTTAAACATCTTTATCCTGTCGACAGTTTCGTCCGTATGTGAATCCACAGGTATTTGGGGCATGGACATTTTTTTCTTTTTCCCGGCGTTAAGATTAGATATTTTTAATTTCTTCTAATTTCCACTTATTTTCACTGAACTGATGTGTTTATACTCTTATTCATACGATCTTACAATAACAGTGGTTTCTACATAATGACAGAGGGACAGCACGTATAAACTACTGTAATTGTAACTCCTATACATAGGAGCATGAACAAATTAAATAACTACAAATAATTTGAAATGTTTAAGAAATTCTAATTTACAAAAAAACAAATTGAAACAACAAAATAAAGAGAAAAGAAGAATTCAATGCTCCAATTGCTAATGTGTAAAACAGTTGACTTCTTGCTTAGCAGTTCATTTAGTTATTTTTGAAGTCGTTATATTGTGTTTCGTAAAGACAAACTAATAATGACAATGCAAAATTGCTTCTACTTTAATTTCAACTTGTGAGTAAAGTTCATTATATTTGATGAATCACGTTACAATGATTACCAAATTATTATCTACGTCAAAATTTCATTTTTAGAAACTTCTAATTTATGACACCTTAAATGGTTATGCCTTACGCAATAACTGTTCATGACCATACGCGAATGGTCCAAATACTCCTATGGTCCGGAACATATATATATAACTTTGCAACGATTTCGTTTATTTCCTTTTTTGATTTTGGGGTACTTTTTGTTTGTTTTTGTTTTTGTCTGTTTTAATGGGTTTTGTGGCTGCTTAGCTATATAATTGATTGAAATAACATCTGAATTATAATAATAAACGTTTTGCTGACGGACGACACTTCGTTGCCTATAGTGAATAGCTGTTTTATCTTACAAAATGGTCAACTACTATAAATGGAAGTTATCACCTATTTCACAGAACGTCCCGCTATATCCTGGTACACACTGACAGCTGTATCCATTAACCTGGTCGTAACAAGTAGCGCTATGTTGACAGGGAGAACTATTACATTCATCAATATCTGTAGAAAATGAAACAATATATTTAGTTTGCTGGTATAATCATACATTTTATTTTTTAACCTTGTATGAATAAGATTATACACTTTATGATACTTTTTCTAAAGATCTATTTGATTTTTGTCAGTAAAAAATCGTTTATGTTTGCATTTTCTTATAATCAATATTGATTGCTATTTTTTTCTACACATGTAGTTCTCTTAATCCGTAAAGCACTTTCCATTTCGATGAAAGGTTATTTTGGGGGTTTCCTGTAGGATAATAAGAGGTCAAGTTTCACTTACTCCGAAGTGTTTTTGTGTAAAACAAAATGGGGTTGAAATGTTGTGTTTTACAACAAATGTTTTAGAGGGCTTGGATCAATTTGTTGTATTACTGTAGGTATCTATGATGAGTATTTTTACACCTACAGAACAGAAATATTTTTGTATTGCACAGTCATTGATAACATTAGAGTTGGCCATTCTATTTTTTTTTATTTAAACAAATAATTGCTGCTATCATAGAAAATACAAGAACTTCGCGACATCAATCTTATAAATTTTGTGAATATCTAACCCTTATCACCATGAACTTAAATTCACAAATGTCAAGTACTTTCCTTGACATTAACGCCATAAAAGGAGGCAGAATTATAATATATCATTTAAGAAATTGAAACACATTTCAAAATGACAATTTCATTCCTTAATTTGAGTAGAAAAAGCTGTCATGCTCTACGTGTCTTCATATTATTAATGTATTGAGATACTTTAAGCACAAGCAATACAACAAACAAAAAAGTTAGAGAAGATACGATGCGCGCGGGCAAAGTGCAATATAAGATATATTTTGAAACAAGTTAAAAGAAAGTAGTTACTTAAAAGTGTTAGTGTGGTCGGGTTGCTTTTTCATCTCCCATATATCTTGTATTGCACAGTTTATTTTTATGTAATATAAATATGCGGAGGATACACAAAAGATACAATCTAGTATTTGTCTTTAATAGATAAACACTGACGATTGTCGTTTGAATCATCAGAATACTAATCTATGAAGGAAAACTGATAGTAAGAAAATACAAAGTATGACGCCCATACTCATTATATTTTTTTCTTTTACTTTTTGCTTAGTAAATTAATTTCAAAAGTGTTAATCTTTGCTGCATATCATCGATTCTTTTGGTATTGTTTCCTGAACTTCTCTGATCTAGCTGCATGCATATACGGATAATTGGCATGTTTCAGAGAGGTATACAGTCAATAGAAAAATTAATTTAAGTTGGTAGTCCAGAAATATTTTCGCATAGCAACATTTTAAACCAGATTTACCCACAACTCCTATATCCTGCTGTCTTCGTTGTTTGCTATTGTTGGAGGGAAATCATAACATTATATAAAAATTTCGTTTTCATCTCAATTTATTTTCATTTTTAGTACTTAACAGAACATTTTCTTGTGAATTTATGGTTAATAGCGTCCTTGCTTAAACGGGACATACAATGAGAAGAAAACGTTCGCACGGAAGGTAATATTTTGACATTAAATTTCACACTGGGTGTATGTGTAAATATCTATTTCAAGTTTCCTTCATTACGGAAATTCTGCGTGTTACATTCTATATATAAATAAGAAGATGTGGTATGAGTGTCAATGAGACAACTATCCATCCAAGTCACAATGTGTAAAAAGTAAACAATTATAGGTTAAAGTACGGCCTTCAACACGGAGCCTTGGCTCACACCGAACAGCAAGCACATTTGTAAAAAGCGTGAGAGGTAGTTACGTCATTTAACAACACATCAATATATTGGTCGGTCTGAAATTATGTAGGGTTTTGTAATCAAAAAGATTAAAAAGAGCTTATAAGAGTAATAATACAAATATGCATTTAAATTAGAATCAAAATAAAAACTTACCATGAGTGCAGTTATATCCTGTGTAACCAGGTAAGCATGTACAAGTATATGAATTAATCAGGTTATTACATGCTGCGCCATTTTTACATGGACCTCCCGCACATTCATTTATATCTGGAAATAAAAAACATAACTATGCTTTGGTTGAACTGTATTTAATCTTGATTAAAATTCGTAAAACAGATGACACAACACACAGGGTAATCATAGGCAAAATATAAAAGTAAACAACTGGACATTTTCTTACACGACAATAGCGAGCACATTTTGACCCTGCTGATATATGAGTTTGAGTTCATACATGAACTTCTTATGAATAATGAAAAAAATCTAGGCTAGCAACATCCTTCAACCTCTCTTGCCACTACATAGATGATGTCTTGTCACGAAATAATTCAAATTTCGTACCATGACTTGCATCTAAAATTTGAAAAACAGTGATGATTTCAGCTTTCCCATTGTGAACTTTCCATTTCGATGTAGCAACATTCCAGGAGAGCCTTCATATGAAGTATATATTTCACTTGCGTTCCCTATCATGCTTACAATAATAGAGGATTTCTGATTACAAGGAATATAATCAAACTAAGATCTCAATTGTTAAAGTTGAAGTCTTCCCTTCGAACGTTCTTGACTTTTGTTGACAATTATTCAAGATATATTTGTGTCACTGATGACATATGGTATGTTTTAATATTCATCATTACAATCTTTTTTCCGCGATTCCATCACATCATCGAATACTACTTTTTACCGATTGTTTATATTCCATAAACACATAAAGGTTGCCACTACTGAAGGAAAATGTTCTCACCCTTTCGGATCACATGAGATAAACTCGGATTGTTGGTGTTCGTTTTTATGTAATGATATACAGTGCGCACGTAAAACTGGATCACAATTTGTGGATATGTCCAGCCAGGCTGTCTGGACCATAGTTTGTACGTTTGTGTTCATTTTGTTTTGTCGGTAAACGGGTGCTGTTTTTTTGGTTTGGTCTGTTGAATTGTTCAATATTCTTACTGTTTCCTGTCATTCTTTTTATGTACTATGAAAGTGAAAACAGTCATAATATAATGACATCCACCGCAGTAAGTGAGACCATCTGCATCAACAGGATATCTTCTATGGTTAGTGCATTACCTCACACATATAACATATGACGTTCAGTTATTTAAGTGTTTACAATGCATAGTGTGAACCATGTCAATAGCTAATTGAAAGCATATTCCTATCTTATTTGAGATATGATGAAATGGTACGACATGAGAGTGACCTTAAAATATCTGTAACGTTTATATGAGACAAATCAATTCATAATCCACTATTAGAATTAAATACAATATCTATTCTTGAAATTTTCAATTAAACGTTGCACTAAGTCTCCTCCTGATAGCTAACATGTGTAATAAAATAAGCTATAATAGCAAAATATTAACACCAAATTATAATACATATGCATTTGAAGGATAATTGTTCACGTCTGTTAAAGTTTTGAACAGTGTATGAGTACATACACTATATTTTATATCGTACTAACCGGTTGCACAATTAATTCCAGTGTATCCTGCATCACAATTACAAATGTACCCGTTGACTTGATCCACACATGTACCATTGTTCATACAAGGGTCACTTGAACACTCATTTATATCTTAGTATAAATAAATATATATAAATATAAATTGATTATCCATTTAACAGATAAACATATATAATTTTGAATATGAACCCGTCTTTTATTCATATTTATTTAAAGCGTCACAAAAGTTATTCAATATATCCCTAGTTAAATGTTCATAGTTGATATTTTGAGAATATTTGCTTGAATAACATGAAAAACGATGCATTGGTAATGTATAACGGTGTTTTGCTGGACAACGATTATTTTTCTTATGCTTCAAACGGACTAGAATTTTGGTAGACACAATTTAATTTCACAAAATGCGCATCGAATGCACCAATAACTGACATCTTATAATCTCTGTTAATTGAGTCATGAAATAATCCAATCAGCTGGGGTTTTCAACTTAGGTACCAATTAGTTTTGGGATTTTGTTGCTCTATCTTTATTTTCCTCTATTTTGTTTTAAAGAGCTGTTACTTGTCTTTTTGTGTGTGTTTATTTTGGCCCTTTGGGTTGTATGTCCATTCTACGACTTTGTGATTGTCTCCTCTGTATTTCCTATTTTTATTTACCTGTAGAACAGTTTTGTCATTATACCCAGAACGACAAATACACTCGTAATCATCCACTTTATCTATACATCGACTCCCATGTTTACAGGGTCTACTCAAACATTCATCAATGTCTGTTGAAATAGAGGAATGAAGAATTATATAAAAAGTTGAATGAAAACATCAACAAATAACATAAAAATTAAGTGTAGTAAAACTGTATTCAATTGGATATAACCGCGTAAAGTATCCGAAACAAATTTCTCCTGATGGGCATTGCTCCGAGTATCTCATTGTTAGATATCGACCTTATCCAATAAAATTTGCTCTTGCTAAAGCTCTATGCTGTAATCAATTTAATAAATATTGTTTTCGGGGTGTGCAAAAGGGAATCTAAGTTGATCGACATATTGGTCGTTAATTTTTAAAGTAATCACGTAGTTAATATTAGAATAGTGTGAATACCTTAACTGATAGTCTGAAGACATATACATATAATTATATGATATATCTAACTGCCTTTGTTAAAATAGATATGAAAGTAAAAACTTTTTCACTTTAAAAAATGCAAGTACAAGTATCTCATTTGTATTTGTAGTTTGTTGGCACATTTATTACCTCCATCACAGTTTCTGCCACTAAAGCCGGGACGACAGCTACATTCATAACTATTGACCAAATCATGACAGCTGCCACCATTTCTACATGGTGAACTACTACATTCGTTGATGTCTGAAATAATGTACGTTGTCAACACTTCTCGTAAACAAATGATAAAAATTTGATTTGTACTTTCAAAATAATGGCATACACTTTAGTTTTTAACCTTTTGGCTATCGATATAACAAAAGCACAAATGAAAACTATATCGTAATCAGCGTTCATGGAAAATAGAGCCTAAACATAAATTCAATATTTACTATAGTCCTATCGTTTTTCAAAACCTACCAGAATAGTCCTCAGAAGTTAACAACTATAGGTCACCGTACAGCCTCCAACAATGATCAAAACCCATACCACATAGTAAGCTATAAAAGGTCACGAAATGACAAATGTAAAACTATTCAAACGAGAAAATAACGGCCTGATTTATGTACAAAACAATGAACGAAAAACAAATATGATATACAGCAACAAACAACAACCACTGAATTACAGGCTCCTGACTTGGGACAGGCACATACAGAATGTGGCGGGGTTAAACATATTTGAAGGCGCCAACCCTCTCTCTAACCTGGGACAGTGGTGTAACGGCACAACACAATGCAAAACAATAAACGAAAAAACAAATATAAGAAACAGCAAAAAAACAACCACTCAATTAAAGGCTCCTGAATTGGGACAGGCACATATAGAATGTGGCGGGATAAACATCTTTACTGGCGCCAAGCCCTTCCCTAACCTGGGACAGTGGCACATTTAAACATTGATAAATCAAATGCATTGAATATATCTGTAGTCATTGTGGAAAATGTCATTGCAAGAATTCATCTGATAAAATAGTAAATCCAGAAAAGCAGTTTGGGCTCACAAAAATAAGTGTTATTTTCATTTTATAGCACTATATAGATACCTTTGTTTAAA
This sequence comes from Mytilus coruscus, assembly GCA_017311375.1. Taxonomy (NCBI): domain Eukaryota; kingdom Metazoa; phylum Mollusca; class Bivalvia; order Mytilida; family Mytilidae; genus Mytilus; species Mytilus coruscus. The sequence goes on along the minus strand of CM029599.1, from coordinate 76,490,087 downwards.
GACTGATAGACTCCGAGGGCATCATTAGTTCAGAAGTCAGTGCTTACATTTACAACTTTTAAATTTCTGTTGATTTTTTGAAAAGCTAAAGTTCCTATAACCTCAGGCATATTTGACTTCAGGTTTATTTGTCTATATGTTTTAGGTCTCTTTTGATCATATAGCTCCTCAAAATTCAGTATTTATACATTTATACATCATTGAATTTCAAATGAATGTGTGTGCCAGCTTTAATGAAGGTAAAGAAAGGCGCGACAGGCGCACGTAATTTAGACTTATTTCAAATTTCTCATATTCTTGTCCGGTTTGGCTTTACTTTTTGTCCTTTTAGGTTATTTCAGATCTATTGGAAATTGTGTTCATATATTTTCTCACCTATTTCACAGAAGGTTCCAGTATACCCGGGCAGACAGTGACAAGTATAACCATTGACCTGATCATGACAAGTGCCATTATTTTGACAAGGAGAACTACCACATTCATTTATATCTGTAAAAAATAGGACATCAATAACTGTACTTTCATAAAAAATATTCAATGAGAAAACGCAAGTCACATTGTCCTACTTTATACGTAAGTTATCTAGCAAGCACAAAATATTTAACAACCGTAATGATTTTTGTAAGATTTAGAAATCTGATCTTTATTGTATTCCTACTTTCTATTGAAGTATACTATTTCCATAGTGTATAACATGACATAGAAATGAATAAATATATAAACCAAGAACTCAATAAGTATTGGTAATTACATTAACTTCACGAAGAACGTTCCATACCTGTTTCACAATCATAGTTGGTGAATCCTGGCATGCAATCACATGTGTAAAAATCCACGTGATCTCTGCAGGTTCCACCATGTTGACATGGAGTACTTAAACACTCATTTATATCTGTAATATCACCAACATCAATTATCAATTACCAAAATGCGTTAAGATACAATAGTTTTAATATTTATATATATATATAATATGATCTACGCTTTCTAACGTCCCCTGTAGTACGTTCACACCTTGAATTGTTTTCAGCCTTTATAGACCTTATTTGTAATCATATTTATACAATCTAATTCTAAATTCTGCTCGTTACAAATACTATAATTTATAATATATCATAAATACGTTGATCTGTCGTGTACCACTTCAGAATACGACGTTTCATCGGATTTTTTCTTGCAATTATCTAGTGCCACTATTTGAGCACAAATTGCTTACCTTCTCGAAAACTTGAGAAAGACACCGGCTCTTTTACACACTTTCAATGTTTAATAAAATGTTGATTGTTAGTTTACTGTTCATTTTGTTTTCTTTTTGATATATTTTGAACACATTTCTTTGAATTATAGTTTTTGATTACCCTTAAATCTTTTTAAAGAAAAATAAAAGAACAGAGTTCCAATGTCCCCCACGTTGCACATATCATATCTAACCAAGGTACAAGGGCAATAACTAAAAAAAGCACTTGTTTTGTTCTATAAGACTTTTTATTAATATCTTAGAGAAATGAAGGCTTCAGAGCAAATGTAATGTGATTTCCATTATAATTAATATTTCCAAGGGGAATACTCGTTAAAAATATTTGATCAGAACTTATTTTCGAAAGTGTTAAAAACACTGCTGATATAAATAAAGAAAACAGTAGTATACCGCTGTTCAATAATCATAAACCTATGATATAAGCTTCATAAAATTCTGGCAAGAATTGAACTTATGAGAGCGCTAACAATGCAATTTTCCGTATAATCAATATTTCCAAGGGGCGTAACTCTTTTAAAAATAATTGATCGGCACTAATTTTCGAACTCGTCAAAGACATTGATGCTATAAACCTATAATATAAATTTTTCATAAAAATCTGGAAAGAATTGCACATATTAGAGCGCTCATAAGGCAATTTTCCATATAATTAATATTTCCAGGAGGCATAATTCTTTTGAAAATAATTGATCGGCACTGATTTTCGAGCTCATCAAAGACATTGATGATATAAACCTATGATTTAAATTTCAGAAAATTCTGGCAAGAATTGTACACATGAGAGCGCTAACAATGCAATTTTCCGTATAATTAATGTTTCCAAGGGCACAAGTCTTTAAAAATAATTGATCGGGACTAATTTTCGAACTTGTCCAAGACATTGCTGATATAAACCTATGATATAAGTTTCATAAAAATCTGGCAACAATTGTACATGTGAGAGCGCTAACAAGACCGGATGGACGCACGCCCGGTATTTCTATGTCCCCCGCAACGCGTTGCGCGGGGACAAAAAGGTTCCAACGCCATCAGTGAAAGTTGACCTTACGTTTTAATTTGGCTATTTTAGGTCCATTTTGGCCATATAGTTTTTCACTTGTTTAGGTACTAATACTCCCGATGCATTTAAATTTTGGCTTTGAACGTGATGACGGTAAATCCAGAATGAGCTTAAACCGCATAAAATGTATTAAATATTATTTTAATATAAGGATCTTTTCCCGTTTTCACTTGAAAAACAAACGCGAAATAACGCAAATTACATTATATATTTCACTGTTTCATTCATACAGTTCAATTTGAAATTAGAATAGTCAGTAAATAAGAACTAAACAACTGTACAATTTCTTTTGACTGTTACCTGTATCACAGTTATAGCCGCTGTAACCAAGGAAACAGGAACAAGTGTAACCATTTACATCGTCTGTACAGTTACCATGACGACATGGAGAACTAACGCATTCGTTAATGTCTGTCAGTAAAAAGATATAAAACTAGCTATTATTATTTTAATGACGTCAATTAAACTTGACAGAAAAAGACCACTTGTCAGACATATCAAAGTGTAGACTAAATGAATTTTTCAGTGTTTTATCCTTTTAACCATTAAAATCTTTTAAGTAATCACTGATACCTTAATTCAGACTGAACAGGAATTTAAGATGTATTTCTGGTATTTGTTTTGATTATTTGAAATAAAATAATTATACCATACTTACCCTTTCCTGATGTTCTTTTTTTGATCAAGTTTGTCAACACCAAGCATAAAACAGATCGTGTGTATGTAATATATTGTCTGAATAATTAATCATGTCTAGCTAAAAAAAATATAAGAAGATTTCAAGCTGAAAGAATCGTATATCAGGTAAAGTGAGATCCGGCAATATGTATTAAGAGAGGTAACATAAACGAATATGTTGCATGCACCTTATACTGCATACATATATAACATACCAATCTGACAGTTATACCCGGTATATCCTTGTACACACATGCACGTATATTTATTTATCTGGTCAAGGCAACTCGCACCATTCAAACACGGCATGGATAAACATTCGTTGACATCTGTAAAAAGACCAATCGTTCAGTTTCAAAAGCATAGTCTTAAGTGATATATATATACAAAAATCAAAATTCAACATCTTTACCTTCATTGCGAAATCATGGTGTCTCTTGTCTTGATACTAGTAAAAATATTTATAATTTTCAGTGTTACTGTGTGAAAAAGTTGATCTAACAAATTTTATAATATTTGACAAGTTTCATTCACTTTCATCCTAAATAATAATCAATTATATTTAAATATGATTATTTAAAGGAGGAAACACGCTTATTTGATAGTAGTTTCATTTATTTTCCAAGAAGAAAAACTTACCAGTATCGCAGTTATATCCAGTATAACCTGATTTGCAGGAACAAGTATAGTTATTTATCAGATTAGTACAACTACCGCCATTTTGGCATGGTGATCTATAGCATTCGTCAATATCTGCAGAAAATTAAAAAAAATAATTCCAAAATGAGCCAGCAAGTACATGTTTGTTTGATTATTCAAATTTACAGAGACGAAGGAAAAGTCTGGATAATTTCATTTGAAGGGACTAAGGTTCTTGCTATTGAATATGCACAAGAAAATAATGCTCACTAAATTAAAAATTTTGAGTTGTGACTTATTATCAGAAAATTATGAAAGAGCTATGAAAATTGGGTTAATTAGCTCAGAAGTTTTCAAGCCAACTAAAGTCTTTCAAAACAAATTCTCGTCCTCAAATAAGACAGTATATAAAAATTTTGATACATTAATGTTAGTTTTCAGAACATAGCAAATGGTATAGATTTTCTAAAGTTGAACATGTTAAAAAATACATGAGATATTCTAAAATTGAACACGTTAAAAAATACACGAGATATTCTAAAGTTGAACTTGTTAGAAAATACATGAAAAGTAAGCAACACGAATAAAAATCGTAAAATATATATTAATATACCTGTCCCACAATTTTTATCAGTATACCCAGGAATGCATGCACAGTTGTAGCTATTTACTTGGTCACTACATGTAGCCCCATTTCTGCATGGATTTGGTATACAATCGTCAATATCTAAGGCAAAGGACAAAATATTATCGTGCAAAACAAATATGAAACTATATCCTTTTTATGTAACAGACACTTTGTTGACTGTTTGAGAAATGAGTTATGCAATAACAATTCTCTTGAACACCCTGCAAATACACTGATAATATATCTATGCAGGAGATACATTCGAATCGCAGATCTGCCGGATAATCCATTTAGTTCAGTATTTTTATTATTTTACTTTTACATTTATGTTAGAAAATACAATAATGACATCCCTTTCACATATGGATACTACACTTGTATCCTAATAAACCGCGATATAAAACTGTATCTTTCATGTGTACACAAAATCTCTTTCATCAAACTCACAGCATTTTTCTCAAATTCATTAAGGAAGTTTTGTAATCCGGTCTGCTTCGCTAGTTGTGTGACACAGATAAAGATTCTTAAAATCTCAAAATTTTGAAATGCTTTGAATCAAAAGACATTCCATTGTGTAGTAGTATTCAATGTTTTTTTCTTCACTTCAATCAACTATTATGAAATAAAAGGTGATCAAACATTTTAATTGCAGTGAGTACTAAGTGTGTCGGTACGACACGAATGCCCCCGCATACAGCTTAATCGCGAAGGATCTAATTTTTCAAACAGTCGGTCGACGAATGATAACGTCTGAGCGAGTACATTCTAATGAGATTTCTTCCAAGGGCCATAATTCTGTCAAAATTGTTTAACAAGAACGAAACAAAACATGATCTGTAAGTCATGATTAAACATAACTGTTCCAAAATTTAAACCGATATCTGCCGACATAACGAAAATTTCTCAAAAGATATTGTTAGAAGCTTCAGTTTTTACCGTCATTGTTGATTACGATGGCCAGTTTACATTTTATAGGATTGGCATTACTGGCATTAATCGTGAATTGCTCCTTGTGGATGAGTTTTGTAATCGTATAAAACAGAATATATCAAATTGAAATATGAAGAAATAGTAGGGAGCTACAGTTTTTACAATGCTTCAGCTGTTCGGCTAGAAATCCACGCTCTACCACATTACGTTCCTGACGCCAGTTGGGTTCCCGATTTTTCGTTCAAATCAAAGATCGTCTTCATGATTATTTTCATACTCATTTTCAAAACCTTATAACATTTCTTCATCTTCAGTTTTAGGAATGGTGTTATTTCTCAGAGAAGATAAATACTTCCCACCACCAAATTTATCGTTGTCCAGTTGAAAAATTGTCTGTTGCAACATTGCAAAATCTAGTCAAAGGGACAAAAATCGCACAAAACGTCGAAACATTTTGCGGAATCCGCTTGACGGCGTTCATTTACTGAAACTTGACCTTAATAAAAGTTTTAGATGTACTTCAAACTATATTTAATCAATAATCTACAGCTCACAAATTCGCTTAAAATATAATTCTTATCAGAGCTTGCATAATAGCTAGAATCGAGCCTATCAAAAGGCACAAAAAGACGTTTTATTAGCCTGGTATCTCAAATGAGATTCAACTATTTAATGTGATTATGTTAGTCTTTAATCCGGAAATTCAATATACCAGTTTAAATGTATTTCTGTTCTTACTTGAAAGATCACTACCACGGTCGTCTTCTCAGTCAGGATTAAATCTAATCATAATAATTTTATAACTTCTTATTTTTACTGTCAATCCAGATTCGGTTGATTCAGCAGATGAAGGTGTTACAAATCATAGACATATTCAACTAAATGATTTACGTTCTTTGCCGATTTAGAATTTTTCAAATATATCTCATTGTCAACTTCGGCAGCTGAACAATACGACGGAAATACTTTTGAAGCAACTGATTTCATTCACAGTTTCTTTTATTTGTTTTAAAAATATCACACGGAGCATGCTTCAAGAGGAGCACAGTATTGCAATCAGTTCTATTTTTGTTGTGTTCGCTGTCGTATATGTATATTTTTTGTCGACTGTATACCATATGAACAAAAGTGGAAGTGGGGTATAAGTCAATGAAACAGCAATAGAACGACATACATAACAAATTAATTATCTAGAAAGCAACATAAATTCAGCACAGATACAGTTAAGTCTCATATCTTTACTTGCAATTAAAAATTGAAAATGAGAGTCGATTGAGAACTTTACTCTATGACAAATAAAGACAACAGTAGTATACCACTGTTCTATAGTCATAAATCGATTTAACTGAAACAAATCCGGGTCACAAACCAAAACCGAGGGAAACACATCAACTATAAGAGGGAAACAACGGAACAACATAAACACTGAACTGCTACAAAAACAAACGACAACATACATAGAAACGGACTATTTGATAACAACTGCCATATTCCTGACTTGGTACAGGACATTTAAAGAAAACATGGTGGGTTGAACCTGGTTTTTGTTTATATGGTAATGTTAAAAATACCGCTAAAATGACAACACTACGTGACTGGAATAAATTACTACTAAACGCAAGAACACTCAGGACAGAGACACACATACATAAATAATAGAATATAATAGTACATTACAATATGTAAACCACAGAATAACAACGGACACCTCCCATTTACACCACAATAGAACTATGAACTATGCGTCACACGAATGTATCAACGCCACAAAAAGTGACGTCACAGTTAAATTTCTAAAAATAGAATATAAAATTGGGATTTAGTTTGTAATGGTGTTATTTAATGTATTTTCTAACCATTACAAGAATATTAATATAGAATTGTGTTAGTAATGATGTAATTATTTGTATTTTCTAACCGGTTTTTCTTTCAGTTTTCGTATTGTTAGCTTTCCATTTTTCTGTAGCTACATTCTAGCAGCGCCTACATATGGAGTAAATATAAGCCAGAGCTTGCGTTCCATATCATGCTTTCATTTATAGAGGGTTGCTGCTTGCAAGGAAGCAAGTATACCAAGGGTTCCTAGTGGTAAAGTCATCACTTTGAAAGTTATGCGGACGCCCTCATACATGGTTGACCGTTATGAAATATCTGTGTTACAGATGACCACCAATATGTTTAAACTGTCGTAGCCAAAATCCGTTCTTCTTTCCTCGATTATGACATCACTATATTACACTTATCACCGAATTAGTACTTGCCATTAACAACACGAAGGGTGCCACATATGGAGCAGGATTTGCTAACCTTTCTGAGCACCTGAGATCACCTCGGTTTTGTTTGGGTTTGGGTTTTTAGTCTTTAATTTTCTATGAAGTGTTTTGTATGTTGCTTTTGTCTTTTGTCGTTTTTCTTTTTCTGCCACGGTATTGTCGGTTTTACCTCGACTTATGAATTTTTATTTCCCCTTTGGGTCCTGCACTTCTTTTTTACAGAGTTCAAAATAGGCAGGTGTCTTCAGATCAGGCGGAGCAGCTAGCTTAAGAGAATGTCACTGAAGTATGTTTGATTTTCTGTTGAGTATTTATCATTTCGAGACAGCTAAAGAAACAACTGAAGGAAACTTAACGCAAAACCTTAGGTACAGACTATTATTGTATAGATTACATCAAGGGTTTTACCTGTAGAGCAATTTTTATCAGTGTATCCTGCAAGACAAACACATTCGTAATCGTTCACCTTATCTATGCATCGTCCACCATATTGGCAAGGGATACTAGAACATTCATCAATATCTGAAGAAATGTATTACTCTAAAATAAATAAATCTAACAAGAAAATAGAATTTTAATATTTTCACAAAAATACTGCCAATATGCAGGAGAAGAGTATGATGAATATGTATGTTTAAATTCAAAATGCATTTCTATTAATGAGCAAGAAAAAAACCCAAAGGCTTCCAATCACATAGAATTGATTGATTATTAACCAGATACAACTAAATATTTTGATTTATTACTCAGCTGGCTTACTGTCATACAATTAAAATAAAAAAAAAACAGTGACTTAAGCACCATTCCTATAAATTTTGAACGTTTTGAAAAGACAAAGATATCTTTAGCCGCATTTATCATTTCTGGCATTTAAGGTTTTCAATGCTCTTCATCTTCGTATTTGATTTGGCATGCAAACTGTTCGATTTGAGTCTTCTGTAGACGAGACGCGCATCAGGCGTAACAAATTATAAGCGTGGTATCGTTGATGAGTGTGTCTTACCTTTTTTTTTAATCAGAGAAGAGATACAGAGAATAAGTCAGAATAGGAAATTGCCTTGGATGGCTTTTGTCATTAGATCAATCGGAACGAAATAGATATTCTTTTTTAATTGCGACGATTGCTTTAGACTGGAGAAGTGTAAAGATACGAAGACAAAAACATTTTTAATGGACATTGCACATCAGGTTATATTATGTTTATAAATACATCTTACTTGTATGACAATGTCTTCCTGTATATCCAGGTGCACATGTGCACTTATAATCGTTAACCAGGTCAGAACATGTTGCACCATGCTCACAAGGCCGGCGTAAACATTCATCAATATCTAATTGGTAAAATTCAAACATATAATCTAACAATTTAGACTATGAACGTTCTGAACAATTTAAATGTATACACAAAATATCTCTTTAGATTTAAGATAATTAAATGCTGTAAATCTCTTTTATATGGTATTTGTGAATCAAATAAACATGCACGTTCTATTGTTACTTCAATAATCGCTGTCATTACCTAGAAGTGTCGGGACGACAACAACGCCCTAGCCTACAGCCAAATTCAAAGAGTCATAATAGACATGTTCACCGTAAGCCGATACCGAAACCGAAACCGAAACCGATACCGAAACCAAAAATAGTAGTAAGGTAAATGGTAAAAATATATAATGTTTAATTAACTCAACCCTTTTTACTGCATTATATTGATTGACATTTGAATACACAAGATGGGGTATAACTTCAATTCAACAATTTACATTAATCTAGCAAGCAAACAAAGTTAAATTCAACGATTATTAAATTCCTAATGCAAGTTATATACAATTTAAATGTGGATACAAATTTATTAATGATGTATATTAATCATGAAGCAAGTTTCGTTGAAGGGTTCATAGTTCTACAATATGTGCAATATCGTTCAGGCTATATATAATAAAAAGAGAACCTTTAATTTTCAAATGAACCAAAACAAATACTTATAAAGGCAAACATTTTAATGTCAGTATAAATAAACTAAATTCTTAACATTCCAGTTGCTTCCTTGGTTCATTTATCCATCAACAGTACACACTTTTAATGAAGTATATTTGATACTCATGAGAGCGCTAAACAGAATGTCAAAGGAATAAAGAAGTGGTACTCAAAAGCTGGCAAAATAAACTGTTAATGGTTTTCATTTGTTAACCTACATTTGAACAAATGGCTTTGATGTTTGATGTTAGCATTACTTTAGTTCACAAAGCTATCCATGAAATTGGGCCAATTCTTCATCAAACTTTAAGATCAATGATAACATGGCATTCATCTGAGGAATTGGAATCTATGAAGGGTGATTGGCCAGAATTGGAAGAATCAGTTGGATATTTTGATGGCACCTCTCATAGAATAAATCGCCCAACCAAAAACCAGGCATTGTTTTATAGTTGACATGTTCATATACACTGTATTCATACTTAAGTCATAATAGACACAGGAAAGAAAATAAGATACATCAATTCTGGTTTCCTAGGTCATAACAATGCGGAATGACTTACAGATTGATAGATGCGATCGGTCCACACGAGATATTACCATTTCCTCGTGATTGTTACTTAATTGGCGATACCTTATACCCATCTGAACATCCTATTCCAACACCATATACTGTAAGGCAGCTACGCAATCAAAATGCCATAATCCGCGATCAACGCAAAATTGTCAATGAAAAGATTCGTGCAAGAAGAGTTTATGTAGAACATTCCATAAGACGTATGAAAATTTATGAAATAATAGGTTAATTTTATAGACATAGTCGGAACGATATTGCGGCTATTGTAGAACTATGTGCAGCTCTTTACCTACGACGAAACCTGTTTAAGGATAAATGTACATGATAAATGAATTGTTTATTACTTGCATTAGTGTATTTGATAATGATTGAATTAAACTCAGCTTTTTTGATAGATTCAATCTAGTTTATTCAAATTTCAAACAATATAATGGAGTATAAGGGTTGAGTTAATTAACATAACATTAACATTTAACATTCACCTCACTACTATTTTTGGTTTCGGTATCGGTTTCGGTTTCGGTTTCGGTATCGGCTTATGGTGAACATGTCTAATACAGAACTTGGCGTTATGAATAACAAATCAGCACAATGTCAATAGTCCCAATTACTTGCTATTGTTAGCAATTACAATTAATATTGCTGCTTAAAAAGATAATATTAAACCAAGAGTTCCAATGAAGAAAGTTGAAGCCATCACGTCCAAAAATATACGGACACCATCACCAGTCGATTGACTGTTATGGAATATCTATTTCAGAGATGACAACGATGGATATGTTTTAATTGTCGTAACCATAATATCATCCTCTTTCCCTCGAATTTGACATCCCTGAATGAGACTTATCACCGAATCTGAACTTACGTGATCAACACGACGTTGCCAGTTGCGGTGTTAACCCTACCGGAGCACCTAATATACCCCAGGGTTTTGGTGGGGTTCGTGTTGCTCAGTCTTTAGTTTTCTATTTTGCGTTTTGTAGACTGTGTTTGTCTTTCGCTGTTTTCCGTTTTTTTGCCATGGTGTTGTCAGTTTGTCTTCGACTTAAGAGTTTGAAGACCAGTTTGGTTTCTGCCGCCTCTCTATAATCTAATTCAAATTTAAAATTGTTCGTATGTTTACCATACATAATTTATTACAAAATGTCAGGAATATGAAATGAATTGGTAGGACGGATTGTGTAAGACCATTCATCAAAAAAACATCTGAGTAATTTTCAAAAAACTTGCTTTATATGTGTTTTTCATAGCTTATAGATATAGGAAGATGTGGTATGAGTGCCAATGAGACAACTCTCCATCCAAGTCAGAATTTGTAAAAGTAAACCATTATAGGTCAAAGTACGGTCTTCAACACGGAGCCTTGGCTCTCACCGAACAGCAAGCTATAAAGGGCCCAAAAATGACTAGTGTAAAACCATTCAAATAGGAAAACCAAAGGTCTAATCTACTATTATTTGTAAAAAACGACAAACGACAACCACTGAACATCAGGTTCCTGACTTACAAATTTACTAATCAAATCTTTGTATCTATGAAACAATTTAGTAAAAGTTTTAAGTAATTTATGGTAACGAAATCCCGGACTTAATACTTTACCAGTGATGCATTGATTACGTTCGTTAAAATCTATGACATCACTACACACACGGGCATAACGAACGAGTTGGGATATATAAACACCGTATGATGGAGCAAAAGGAACATCGCCGTCTATAAAAGGAAAATTAACCATAGGGAATGAAAAATCGTCTCTTTTGTCGTAAATTTTAGTATGGAGTTTCCCTTTAGAAATTGAAATGTCTAAATCTAGAAAAGGACAACTACTGCTGTTTATGTTAGATTTATTTAAAGTAAGTTCATTTGAGTAAATTTCGGTTGTATATTTAGAGAACTCTGGATTATTTAACGAAAAAATATCATCAAGATAACGGTAGGTATTGTTGAATTTACCTGTTTCACATTTCTTTCCAGTGTATCCAGGATTACATGAGCAGGAAAAGTCATTTAACAGATCAGAACATGTACCTCCATTCTGACAGGGAGAACTAAAACATTCGTCTACATCTACAGAGAGAAACAGTTAGAAGCAAATGATTAAGGGTAATAAGGCCTTTATTTAGCCAAAATATTGGCTAAAATGTAAAACTAATCTTACGTGATCTTAATATTTTCCTAACAATACTAAGGTAAAAGGTAAAAGTATGTGTGCACCTTTATAATTATAACTTTATACTTGAGATTGTGTTAAAAGCTATAATAAAGCTTTTATAAAACTATATTGTTGTTTCTTGGCTGCACACGATGTTTCGTCATAGGAAACATGGGTGGAAAGCTGCATCAATTCATCATTTGTCTTCATTTTCAATTAAAAGGTGTATATCATGACGTAAGTGGACGTCCTAACATCTAAGTTCTTGTGTAATTCATTTATATTTCTTGATTTTTATACATTGTTCACAGTATATGCAAATCTAACTGGAAAAAGTTAATTTCATTTTAAAACAGGTAACAAGATGCTTACATATTTCCGCGTTATTAGATCTCTAGCTACCATAATAGTAATATGTTCTTTATATTTACCAATTGTGCCATAATCCCGATTGTGACATTTTTATTTAGGATGAATTTGCATGAAAAAAAATTAATGAAATTTGGAAATCGGTAAACTACTGTTGCCAAAAATTAACCCAATGATGGAACATGATTTCATTTCTTTGGGCATTTTTATATCATAAATTGGTAGATTTTGCCATTTAATAAGGAACTTTCTGTTTTGAATTTTCCTTGGAGTTTGGTATTTTTGTTATTTTACTTTTGATGCTCAAAAAAATATTCGTAAATATTAGTGTATCGATGGTTTTATGACTACAGTAATATAATATTATTCAACAGGTATAACACATCAGGTGACACTAGTGGAGAATTTGAGTTTTGTTTGTCAGTTCTTTAAAAAAAAAATTTGGTCTATCTTTCTGCGACAAATTGTTCTTAGATGTCCCCTAAGTATCGTATCACTTTAATCTAATGAAATATTTGAATTGATAATTAAATGTTTATCACAGTAATCTATTCTGAACCGTACCATTATCACATCTAGCACCAGAATATCCTTTTGGACATATACATCTGAATCCATTGACTTGATCTTGACATATACCATTGTTCTGGCATGGATTTGGGGCACATTCATTAATATCTGCAACCAATAAAAATTTTGTATATGAAAAGAATAGATATTGGGTAACATTCATTAATCAGGCTGTCATATGAAATTTTTAAAGTATAACTTGAAGAGTTCCAATGTACCACTGAACATATTGAAAGAGTTTCTGATAAAAAAGGATAACACTTTTTCATACCAGAAGTAATGTCATTCATATTTGCTATTTTATTGAAGAGTAAAGAAATGTAAATTAAAATAAAACAGATAAAGAATACAATTATTGAATATAAATTATAAAGGAGTTCCTCAATTATTCAACAATACCTCCGTAATCTCATTTTCCTTAGAGCAATCCTTCGATATAATCCCACACATATTTTCTCAAAAAGAACTTCTTCACTTGAGGATAGATTTTTAACACAAAGTACCATAATTACGGGTAATAATATATGACCAATACAGTTAGCAATGCAATGCTTACCCTAATAGCATACCCCACATACCTAAGTGTGTATCTGGACGATAAACAAAAGCATTCAGAATTAAATCTGTCCAGGAATGTCAAATATATTTTGATATAGAACGTTCACAAAACTGTTTTTTATTTGATGTACATCATGCTTATATTACTTACTTATGACACAATCCTTTCCTGTGTATCCAGGCATACAGCTACAAACATAACCATTCACTTGGTCATGGCATGTACCATTATTTGAACATGGCTGACTAACACATTCATCTATATCTAAATGTTAACAATATTTTATTACAAATTTGTTCGCCATTAATATTGATAGTCACAAAACCTGTCGTAATACAGTAAAAAATGAAATGTGATTTTATCCTCTTTACTATAACGTACTGCACTTCATTTTAAATGAATTCATGGTGATATTTTTCTTAACTGTGCTTAAAGCTGTATGCTTATAAACGTCGATAGGTATATATATTTCTTACTCCCGTCACACAAAAACGATCAGACGAAAGGAAGAAAATGAAATTCAGTGTAGCATTCCAACAGTTAATTTGTATAATTGTAGAATAAACATATCGTACCAAGGTACGTATCCTGTCTAAAGTCGATATATTTAATTAAAAAAACATGTGATAATTGGTAGAATCCCTATTAAATGTAAATATTACCTATTTGGCAAGTGATACCGTTGAATCCAGGCTGACATTGACATGTGTACTTATTGATTAGGTCTGTACATGTACCATTATTTCTACAAGGTGTACTATGACATTCGTTGATGTCTAAAACGATGTGAATAGGCACATTTATATGATTAAATTCAAGTCCCATAAGATGCGAATTGTGAAATACGTGATATCAATACTGTTAATACTTTTGAAAGAAGAAAAAGTAGAAATTGCCTTAGCCAGTCATACTTAATAATTATGTTACATATAAATTGAAAACAAAGAAAAGTTAACCGTTATGTAACTATAAAAAAGCTGTTGTAGGAAATAATGACAAAAAGTGCTACCGAGAAACAATTGTGACTTTCCAATACCTGTTTCACAGTTGGTACCAGTATATCCAGGCTTGCATGTACACGAATAACTATTTACATGATCTGTACAACTACCGTCATGTTTGCAGGGAGAACTGCTACATTCATTTATATCTGAAAATGCATGTCACTTTGAGCAAACAGATGTAGTAATTTAATGTCTTTGATAGCTCGCATAAGGTAAACCCGTAAAAAACATATTTAGGTTTTCATTTATACCACTGTTACACAAAGAGGAATGATTTGTTTTAGGTTGGCATTTGGTAAATTGCTTAATATGAAGAAAATGTCAAAGAATTTGAAGAAGGTCATCCATTTATATTATGCAATATTTTGAAAATGAAATAAGTTTTAAGAATGTATCTTAGTAAATAAAAGTAAATTTTAAAACTAGGAAAAAAACGAAGAACATTAGATGAACGTGACTTCATCCTTTAAGGAATAGAAGTACTAAAGTTGAAGAGTTGCCGACGTCAATTGGCAATTTGACGGTCCAGATGAAGTTTTATTGGAATAAACTTAACTTCCGCGAAGCTTCACGATGACTTTCACCTATAAACGTTAAGGCTAAACATGACGTCATACAAATGAACATTTTCAAATTGAAAATTATAACGTTACTTCTACTATTCAAATTTGGACTATATCACATCAAGCCATTTTTGAGGTATTTGATGTTTTATGTTCGACTTTATTGCAGTACTCGAACATTTGTTGATTCAAGCAATTAAATATGGCGACTCTCGCCTTATTTACGACATGTCAATTCGCCGTTTCAGAATCTAGGACCATTGGTAATTTCCTTGTTCGTACCACAAATGGAAACAACATCCATTATTGGTTGAATTTCAATTGTTTGGGACGTTGTTAGTCAATCACAGCTTTCTGGTGTATGTTTTTGAAAATATTACCCAGAATCTATTGCATTCTGAAACGGCAAATTGTGGATTTGACGGTAAGTTTTAACCAATGAAAAAACTATAATTAACGAAAAATTGCTTGAGAATACCTATTTGACAGTTATCCCCGGAATATCCAGCAGGACACTGACATGTATAGTAGTTAATGTTGTCTGTGCAGTTGCCGCCATGCTGACAAGGAGTGCTTGCACATTCATAAATATCTGCAATTGATGAAATATGGCAAAGTACCTAAATATTATCATTCTATAAAAATTTCAATATGCCACTTTCAAATAGTATTTAATTTTAATCACAAATCGTTTAAATAAGTTTAATATGAGCAACAATCACAAAATAATTGTGAGTAAACGGAATATCACTATTTCTCATATTATCTCTTCACTCGGTAAACAATTTGACTTTAGCCAGAGGTCCAAAATTAAACAATACAGAATGATATAATATTATTGTTTGTTTTAATTGCTGACTACAAACAAATCTAGAATGTTATATCTTTGTTCTTTTAACATGATATTTGTAGTTTGAATATTAAATAACCAGCACGATTTCTGACCAATACGATAACTAAACAGGTAATGTGTTTTTTTAAAGAAAACATGTCACAAAAATAGGTGGCATAATAGAGAACGATGACTTATTTACCAAAATGTATGCATTTACCTAACAATTGGTCATGAAGACATGCAAGATAAAGTCTACGCAGAATTATTGTAACAAACACTATATATGTCCAAAGTCAGGAATCTGATGTTCAGTAGTTGTCGTTTGTTGATGTGGTTCATAAGTGTTTCTCATTTCTCGTTTTTTATATAGATAAGACCGTTGGTTTTTCCGTTTGAATGGTTTTACACTAGTAATTTTTGGGGCCCTTTATAGCTTGCTGTCCGGTGTGAGCCAAGGCTCCGTGTTGAAGACCGTGCTTTGACCTATAAAGGTTTACTTTTATAATTGTGCCTTGGATTGAGAATTGTCTCATTGGCACTCATACCACATCTTCTTATAACTATCTTTTAGTAATATGCGTACCAGTTATACAGTGAAGGTCTGCATACCCTGCGACACAAGAACAAGAATATCCGTTGACTTCATCATTGCATGTTGCACCATTTCGACATGGAGAACTGCTACATTCGTTTATATCTAAAATAAAAAAAAATCTTCAAACATACAAGGCTTATAATTTAACACGTCAGACGCACATGTCATCTACATCAACCTCATCATTGGCACACAAATCAAATAGTCAACAGACCAAATCCAAGAAAAACGAAGTTAGACAGCCTTATAAACTAATTTCTAAATGTGGACCAAAATCTGGCTATGACAATTTATGTCTGAGTTAGAAAAACATTAAGTGTTTGAAATTTTAACATAAAATGAATAGTACTACATTTATAAAAAATGACCACAATAAAGATATATGTCAGCATATGAGTGCTGACTACTTGGCTAGGACGACACGTTCGAAAGCAGTGATATCGACCCGATGGTAAAACTCAAAGATACCAAGCATTATAATATAGTACGCCGGACGCTTGTTTCTTCTACATCTGACTCATCAGTGCCGATCGATTTAAAGCAGTTGAACAACCAAATCCATCCCGAATTCAAGAGCATTGAAAACCATAAGTTGTGCCAAATCTATAGTCATCTATGCATAAGGGATAACCAAAAACTTCAAGTGTTTCAAATGATTTCAACAGTTTGTGTTTAATTAATTGTAGTTTGCTTAACATCCAGTGTCAAACTTCCATGCATATCCAGGGAACAAATAAATTTAGACAACAGTAGTTAACCGATGTTCAAAACTCATAATTCGATTAAGAAGACAAATCAAGGTAACAAACAAAAACTGATGGCAGAGTAAACGTCACTTGCTATGCATATATCATTCGTCATACGAATCCATACTCAGTCAAAATGTTTCAATCGGGAATGGGACTCAACTGGTAAAATTAAGGATTACACTATAATAAATTTAGGATTACACTACAATAAATTAAGGATTACACTACAATAAATTAAGGATTACACTACAATAAATACAAATAGGTTCTGTGTAATTCATTGTTGTGTGCTAAACCTCCCGTTGCAAATATTCATGCATATTCAGGACGAGAA
The DNA here is from genome assembly GCA_017311375.1 of Mytilus coruscus. Taxonomy (NCBI): domain Eukaryota; kingdom Metazoa; phylum Mollusca; class Bivalvia; order Mytilida; family Mytilidae; genus Mytilus; species Mytilus coruscus. The sequence continues at coordinate 76,472,340 of CM029599.1, read as the reverse complement.
CAATAAAGCAATACATACAAAAGGTAGGTTCCACTAATTGATAAATCGGAATGAAGGGCGCGAGTTTCGACTGTCACTGGAAAATGAGAGTATGTTGTAAAAAGGTAGCAATTTAACTTTGGAATAGGTCGGCTACGGATCCTGAAAGAGTTTTTGCAAGCGTTTTTAAAATGCACTCTATATGAACGAGGCATCGGATTTCACGTCACAAAATTTCGACTAGACCTGGCTGCGTATTTATACATCCGCGTTGTTGGATAATCGTACCCATCAGTTGGAAAAACCAGGACAAATTTATACATCCCTTGATTCCTAAGAATGGAACAATTAATTTAAATCTAAAACAGTAGGAGGAAATAAGAAACAAGTTTTATACATTTGTATTGCAAGCGCTCATATAAGGATAAATATTATGGTAAAATACCTATTTGACATTCGGTTCCAGTATAGCCAGGCGAACATGTGCAAGAGTATCCATTTATCTCATCAGTACATGTACCGCCATGTTGACATGGTTTACTGGAACATTCATTTATGTCTGTAAAAATAAAATAGAATTGTCAAGGCATATTCTTTAATCTGTAATGAAGCAACATAGCAAGGTGCAATAGGAAAAATAAAACAGAAATATGGAATTATGCTCGTATATTTTGACACACAACAGTAATATCTAGATGACAAAGCAATATTTTAATGAACACGTGTTATCTTTACATTTTCATGAAACATTTGTAAATACTGCTGTTGAAAGTGCATTATTATCAAAAATGAGAAATTACACAATTTAAAATAAGAAGATGTGGTATGATTATTTATAAGAACCTGATAGGAACTATTACACTTACCTGTTTGACAGTTGTTTCCAGTGAATCCAAGCAAACAGGTACATTGATATTTATTGATTAGATCATTACATGTACCACCATGCTGACAAGGGTAAGATGTGCACTCATCAATATCTACAGTACAAGTTAATAACTCAGTATTTAAATTATCGCAAATTAACAAAACTACGAACCAAATATTATATTTTGCAGCAAAATAAAAGTCAACATAAAATATTTATATACAATGTAGAATTCTAAATCTATGGTAGTACGCACTGTGGCAATTAATGCATGTATATGAGTAGAATCCATGTATATAACGTTGTAGTATGAATTAAAACATGTAAATGTTAAACGTACTTACCAAGTTCACAATTATATCCATTATAACCAGGCATGCACGTACATGTGTAATTATCAATCAAATTTGTACAACTTCCACCGTGTTTACATGGAAGAGACAAACATTCATTTATATCTGAAATACAGAAAAAAATTAACCATTTATATGGCAAAAGTCATCGAAGAAAATGTATAAAAGATTTGACTTAATTTCAAATCAAGATATATTTACCCACTGAAACATCAATATAAACTAAATTTGAGATGTCGTTGAAATATAAAAATAAGTTGAGATTTTATTTTGTGCAAGAAACTCTTATAATATTATACATATCATTGAGAGTTTATGAACATCGTAATCGATTTAAATGATCTATATTAAAAACTTCAAGCAGAAGTTTACATAAACTTAATTTTGATTAAGTTATTAAAAACCAAAACAAATCATTATGTCTTAACACACTATCTTACCTCTGTCAGCGTCACATATATGTAAGGAGGTTAGAAGAAAAAGAAGAACCATTATCATTTAACTACCTGTTGCACAGTTATGATCAGTATATCCTGGTAAACAGGCACAACTGTAACTATTTACTTTATCTGTACACGTGGCGCCATTCTGACATGGATTCGGCTGACAATCGTCAATATCTGTAGAAACGTTATAATTTAGAAATAAGTTCGATAAATTCCCAATATGACCACAATTTCTAGCTAAACTCGCTATTCGTCATGATAAAAACAATGAATGGATTATGAAAAGTTTTTGTTAAGAAAGTGTCAGCGTTATTACAGCTTATTCCAGTGACGTCAAAATATGCATAACCGTATGGTAACATATACTTGCTTACATCCATGTCATTGGGTCTCTGTTTGGTTGTCTCTTTGCAATCCTACCACATTTCCTTATTTTATATCAATTTCAATTCACACAAAATAGGAATTCATTTCAATATTCCATATTTCTAATGTTTATATCACAACCATATAGGACATGCTTAAAGAACATTATGTTTCTCATAAAAATGGGACATGTTTTGGAATACATATTTATGTCACAGGATAAATGACCTCTTGGTTTGTACTTTAAAATAGGGCGTCGGCATTGTGACGATAATATCTTACGTTAACGGTACCAATTCTATTGCACAGGGAACGCATTTCGACAATTATTGTCTTTTCTGTGATGTTCGGGGTCAAAATGTTTGAAAGTCCAAAACCTATTACAAACGTTGAAGAGCTGATAATACAAAAAATGGACCAAAAGTAAGATGTTGCAAACCATCTTGCACTCACACTGAAAATACATAACAGTAATACAAATGTATTTCATGTCTTAATTTTCCGTGGAACTTGAACTATGAATTTGAATCGAAAAACCTACATCATAAGTCCTGTATAATATAAATTTTCTACCTAAAAATAGAAAAAAATGATAGTTTCATCGGCTGTATTGACGCATTAGTTCTGTAACACCGTTTATAAACTATAAAAATGTTGCTGGATTGCATGCATTATTTATTCGTTCGGAATAGTAAAGACTAAAGTTTTTTTCCGAATGTCCGTCAATGAATACATGAGTACATGAATAAATGAATGAATGTGTAAAATGATAATATAGTAATCGCAACATGTAGTATAATAATATATATCTTACTCTTTTAATAACCAGTATCGGTGATATTTAGCTTGTGCTCAATGTTATGTAGCTACAAGTATGAGTCAAACAGATAGAAATGTGTGTAATTTCATAATTTTACTGAATTAAGCATGAAAAGGAAATATTTTAAACAAAACCTGCAATTAATATTGAATTGCATAGAATCAAAATTTAAAAGTTGAAGATAATATCATTGATACCTATCTCACAGTCATTTCCAGTGAATCCAGTTTTACAAATACATGTGTAATTATCAACTTTGTCAAAACAGGATCCACCATTTAAACACGGGTTAGGATAACATTCATTGATATCTGAAAAATAAAAAAGACTTTTCATTAACAAAATTATGCAACCAAGATTCAATTAGAACGATATAACTGAACAATATATAAGAATTATTACTACAATCTTTTTTATATTTATCGAAAATCATTAAATTATATAATTGTGCTAAAACAAAGGTTGCAATCCCCTCTAGTAAAGTTAAACGTAGAAGGTTAAGACCGTTTTGGTTCTCAGGCTCTCAGACGTTTTATTATCTTAGATATCACAAATGCTGGTCATGAGCCTATCCGATGAGGGTAATTCAAGAAATGCGTCATATTTCGTTTGTGGTGTCCTGTCGTTATTCATGGGAGGTGTCCGTTGTTATTCTGCGGTTTACATGTTGTAATGTACTATTATATTACTTATTTATGTATTTCTCTGTGCTGAGTGTTCTTGCGTTTGTTTGTACTGTATTCCTGTCACGTAGTGTTGTCATTTTAGCTGTATTTTCAACATTGCCATATAAGCGGGAGGTTTGGCTAGCCATCAAACTATGTTCAACCCACCATTTATTCTTAAAATGTCCTGTACCAAGTCAGGAATATGGCAATTGTTATCTACAGTCCGTTTCTATGTATGTTGGCGTTTGCTTTTGTTGTATTTCAGTGTTTCTGTTGTTCCGTTGTTTTCCTCTTATAGTTGATGTGTTTTCCTCGGTTTTAGTTTGTTACCCAGATTTGTTTTTTCTTAATCGAAATATGACTATTGAACAGCGGTATACTAATGTTGCGTTTATGTACCTGGAAATCAACGATCTGTTTCAATGTTGAATATCCATAAACTCTGAAAGTATTTACCTGTCTGACAATTTCGTCCTGTATAACCAGAATGGCAAATACAAGAGTAATTATTTACTAAGTCAATACAAGTCGCTCCGTGTTCACATGGCCGCCTGAAACAGTCGTCAATGTCTGAAAAAGCAATGCAAATATATTCTTATATTTCAATTGACAAAAATGGTATGCTATGGAATGTGTTATATTCCTCATATGTAAAATTTAATAGAAATAACATTTAGTGACATGCTTAATATTGAAAAAGACTTTAAATGACATTATAACTCAAAGAAGACATTCTTCATTTTATTGAAATATATCATTTAAATAATGTAAGAGGTATATACATTTTGATTTTTTCAATAATATTTGATTTGCAAACACTCAAAACACACCACACAAGAAAAGTAGCATGGAAATAGGATTATTTCAACTGCTGAATTATTTTAGGTGTTACATAAAACTAATTTCAAAACAGTCTAGACACAATATCCAAAAGCAGATCTTAGAACAAATGCAAAGAAGCAGATACACACTGGGGTTTGAAAACATTCATTAAAATACTCATACTTGTAGTTCCTGCAAAATTATATTAGGAAATCCTTTAGAAACATTAGGATAAGCTAGCTGCACATTTTAAAAATCAGAAATTGGCTCCACATAAAAACATAAAGATTTTTTGATAGAATAGCTTGAAAATATCTATGTAAGTGTCCAGATTTTATAATCCTGCTCATTTTTTAATACAATTAACATAATGTTAATAGGCTTGAAGTGTTTAACTTAACTTTCAAATTCAGGGCCACATAATGTTAGTTACACGATATTATATGGGGTCAGTAAATTCCATATGGGATGAGGGCGAAGCTCGAACCCCATATTGAATTTACTGACCCCATATTTATCGTATTAGGTCACTAGCACACTGTGTAACGAATTTATCTTACCGACTATCTTAACATGTTGCATTTCGACTAATGGCCTATCAAAGTGATCAAGTCTTCAATATAATTAACCTTCTTCCATTAGTCTATACAAAAATACAAAAAAAAAAATGCCAACAGTAACAACTTGTTAGCTTTTTTTGTGTTTCTGCATTTATTTCAATTGTTCATCATCAATTTCTTCATCTGTTATCCGGGTTGAAACGTTTGAGATTTTTCCTCGACGCCGTAATGTTTTTATAAAGGGACGTAACACCACTACTAACCGTGTATTAAAATAAACCAAGCCCACTAACCCAATATGAAATATACACGGTCTCCACGCGGTGTCTTTTAACCAATGATATTCCTAGAAATGTATAGAAGGTAAGATAATGGCTCTTATCCTACCTTCTCCTTTACCCGTCTTTAATTTTGTGAACACAGCCTCGGTGAAAGGAGCAACAAAATAGGCAATCAAATATGTCTTTCTTATTTAGCCCGTGAAACAGGAAATAGCGGGTTGACATTTCTTTGTAACAATGGACAGGAAAACTGAATTGATTTCACTGTCTCACGTATCTTCTGTATAACTAAGGACATATTGATAACTGAAATTATTTATTTGTCTGACATTTCTTTCCTGTATTATCGTAGATAAGGGAATGACTGAAATGATTTACCTATGTGGATAAAAGAACTTCTAGGATAATACACCTATTTGGAGTTTTTTCTATAACCGGAAACACGAGAAGAACTGAAATAGTTTACCTGTCTGGCATTTCTTTCCAGTATAACCTGGGACACAGGAACAACTAAAATCATTGATTTTGTCTGTACATGTGCTTCCGTATTGACATGGATTACTGGCACACTCATCAACATCTAAAATAAAAATCATTTCATAAATTTGTGAGTGAGACATTTCAATTTGAATTCTAATGTTATTAAACTTGCAACTTTTTAACTTAAATATAATGCTGTAAATGTAAAACATTAAATCTTCTGGTTTTCAAGAAGAAAAAAAAGTATAGTATTAATCTTTAAACATTCGGGTTGTTTTACAACTGATCAAATTCAAGAACATGTCGCTAGTGAGTTGAGACACCGACAAGTCGTTTCGGTCAACCAATTCGTGATTGTGACCTTAAAACTTATGTCCTGTCGATTTCAGTCGCTCTTCCTCATAACTCTGTTGTATTAGTAAAATTTGTATAAATGATGTTGTTGTTCCCTTGCAAATTTTGGAAGAAAGATTGAGTGTCTAAAATATTTTGGTATATGTTCAATACTTCCCTTTGTTATCAGTCATGACATAAACTTCAAGCCTGCTTCACGTCAATGTTTAAACCATCAACTGACCTTTCTGCGTTTGGAATCAATTTTTAACAAAAATAAAAGTACCATTGTCACATCTAGCTCCATAATACCCCTGTATTTGGACTCAATTTTTAACTTAAATAAAAGTACCATTGTCACATCTAGCTCCAGAATACCCGGCAGGACAAACACATTTGAATCCGTTGACTTTATCTTGACAAATGCCATTGTGTTTACAAGGATTTGGTGTGCAGTCATCTATGTCTGAAGTATAAAAAATATTAGTGAAACGCATCTATTTATCTACTAGTATATATCTAAAATGTACACATTGTAAAACATGGTTTAAATACATAGCAGCATTACAAAAATGGTAAAAGGAACGAAATATTTGCAAATGTACTTTTTTGGAAATTATATATGTGACAGAGTATATTACCAGGTTGATAACAAAAAGTTCTTTAAAACTATTTTTAGCACTTTCTTTTTCAGTAATATCAAGAAAACACTTACTTATAACACATGTTGTTCCAGTATATCCTGGCATACAATTACAAACATATCCATTAACTCTATCTTGGCAAGTACCACCGTTAGAGCATGGCTGACTAGCACATTCGTCAGTATCTGTAAAGCAGTATATAAAAATAAAGTTCTATTCATCTTAAACCTCCTGAAAAAGTTTTCATAACAAATCGGTCTAGAATTATCTAAGAATCGATAAATAAAATATATGATAAGATAGATGTGCGACCAACGGTGAAGCCACTTTATTTAAAAAATAGCTGCAAATTTGAAGTTTGCTAAATAATTTCCATATAGTAGTAAGTTCTTTTTTTTTCGAAAAATATCTTACCATGTTCACAATGACTTCCCAAAAATCCAGGTAAGCATTGGCAGGTATATTTGTTTACATTATCAACACATGATCCATTATTTTGGCATGGTGTGCTGGCACACTCATCAACATCTGAAATGTAAGAAAAATCAAATGAACATATATTTGACTTGTGTAGGATTTGACTCCTAATTCAATAAAAAAACAACATTTATTTTCTTGAGGGAACCGTATGAAATCCAAAAGGAGCAAGCCCGGTTGCGTCGATTAGATAAGCGACTCTTAATATGCATGCATCGCCCGCTATGCTAGTCCATACTCATTAAAAAATGTCACGACAGGAAATAGACATAATCGGACAATTTACAAACAAGACGATATCACTGGTGTCCAAGAAAACAAAAATTAACTTCTTAAAAAGCTAACATATAATTACAAGGTGTTATTTTTATGTAGACTATTAGTTTTATTTCTGACGACCTAAATTGAAAGCACTGTATATGTACTTTTTTTTTGCGTGTACTTATTTTCGCAAAATAGGTATCGCAGATGAATTCGAGTGTGTTCAATTTCATATTGCCAAAAATTGCAAAATTATAATAACGGATTTTCAGTATTAAGCGAGCAAAAGTTTCAATTTAACAAGGTAAATAGCCTTACTAAATTATAGTTACACAATAAAACTGTCAGATTTGGCATGGGTCATTATTTGTTACCTTTTGTCCTTAATTGATTTTCTGTTCAAACGAGGTTATGTAAAGGGAAACCAGGTTTACGTACATGTACAGTTGTAAATTCGGGGAAAAAATATTCAAAGGTTTTTACATCCATTTAAACTGCATTTGTATTCGCATGTAGTTATTTTCGCGAAAATATCTCTACCGCGAAATTCGGGAAAATAAATACACCGCAAAAAAAGTACATATACAGTATTGTAATTTCAATTTTTACATCCACACTTTGTGGTATAATATTTATCGTCTCCCCTTAAGAAGGATATATTCTGTGTGATGCTAACTCATCATTCAATTTGAGTGGGGTTTTATCCTATTTATATGTCGATGCGTAGATAATTATTAGAGTTATATTACTTGCATAAGTCAATAGGTTTTTTAACCAAAATCGACGAATTTCTGAAATAGCCTTATGAAAAGAAAACTACTTCTCTTCAGCGTAATTCCTGGTATCGTATCATAAAAGAGTAAAGAAACCATAAAAAAGAAAATGAAAACCAAAAGAAAAAAGCTGATGACACCATTGCTTAAATTTAAAAAGACGAACACACAATAAAGTAAACAAAGGCTTCACAAAAAACTGTAGGTTTAGCTTGCTATAAAAACCAGGTTTAAACCATCATTTAATTCGGGGAATGCCTGTACTAAGTCAGGAATACGACCATTGTTTTTCACTCGTTCCGCTGGTTAATAACGTTTGATTTTGTCAGTTTTTATGGACTTCCCTTTTGAATTTACTTTGGAGTTCGGTAGTTTTGTTATACTTTTTTATATTGATTAATACGAACTAATCCCAAGAGAAATCATCTGTTTTATGTTTTTCTGTGTAAATTAATTCTGCATGAATTTTGGAAATTTTGGTTTTCAATACTTTTCAACTTTGTAATTGATTTCGTCTTCGAACTATTTTAATTCGAGCGCGACTACTGGGTCTTGTCAAAACGAAATGCGTGTATGACAAACTCAGTTTTAAGTCGGTTATCTTTGAGGATGTGTTTCGTACATTGTTTTGATGATCCTAAGTATGGTACTCAAAACAAATATGACCAACACCGAAAAAATTTTATATTTGGATTCCAGATACTAATGTCGGTTAGTAATAATACTTTTATTTGAATTTTCTAGATAAAAAAATCTATTTACTCGAATAAAACTACGATTGTGCTATGATGTTCAAGAGTTTTTAACTTGAAAAAGTTCATCACTATGCCCTACCTGTCTCACAATTAGCTCCAGTGTAACCAGATTTACAATCACAAGTGTATCTGTTTACATGATCTTGACACGTTCCATCGTGTTTGCAAGGATTACTAGCACATTCGTTTATATCTGTAGAAACAATCATTATTTGGAAACTGTTAAAATTGCTTCATCAATTGAATTAATAAGTAAATAATTTAAAGATCAAATGAAATTATTTGTTATAAATTAAATAATCTTATAAATTTTTGTCGTATAATTGAATATATTTTGTCAAATTTCAAATTATTGATATGAACTATCCATTTTATATTCAGAAGATCGATCATTGAATGTATTATCCCGCTTTTATATTCATCTGATTAACTTTTGACAGAAAGAAGGCAATTATGACATGCATATTTAGATGTACCTTGTTCACAGCTCTGTCCCCTATACCCAAGCGGACATTGACATGTATACTTGTTTACATGATCACTACACGTTCCTCCATGTTGACAGGGATTACTACCGCACTCGTCAATATCTAAAAAAAGGTAAATGATGTGTTCATACAATGTTTCATGATGATGCAGTTTTTTGGAAGTTAAAAACGATTTTTATCGTAAAAGCAAGAGTGTAATTTCTGAGATTAAACAAATTATGAAAGCAAAATACCTGTTTCGCAATGTACACCTGTATATCCCAGCAAACAATTACATGTGTAACTATTTACATTGTCACTGCATTTAGCACCATTCTTACAAGGAGAACTACTGCATTCGTCAATATCTGTGTAACAGAAAAAAGAGAAAGATATAAGCATTACAGGACTTAAAAAACAAAATTCACGAGCATAGACATCAATATAAATAGATTAATACATGATCCTTTCCATATGGACCGGTTATCTGCCCTCGACTCATATCAGCCCCACGGTTAGCTTATCGGGCTTATGAAGGACTTTCGGGATGATAACCGAGCCCGTATAAAAAAGCCATGAATTAAAGAAAAACCGGAGATTCCAAACGGACAACCAAAAATGGTAAGTCGAAGACAAATCGACAACATAATGAAAAAAAACAAAGAGCGACAAAAACAGATTAGGAAACACTTCATAGAAAACTAAAGATTTCGCAACAAGAACGCCTTCAAAAAGGGGTGGGGGTTTTACAGATGAGCAGATCCTGACAAGAACAAATTCCTAGATGAGTCCATTTCGGCTATGTTACAAATCAAGGAAAAGAGTGTGGCTACGACAATTGGAACGTATCCGTAGTTTTCTGTGACAAATACTCTATAAAGGTCAACCAAATCATGACAGCGTTCGTAAAACAGTCGAGGTAATTACTTAACCACCAATGACTCTTGGTTGCTTCAATAGTTTCCTAGAAAGGAAACGCAAGCACCGAATGTCGTATCAACAAGGAAATATATACCTCAAATGCAGGCGCTGCTGGAATGATGCTACATAGAAATGTATGGTTCACAATAAGAAAACTGAAATCATCTCTTTTGTCTTAAAGTTTAGTTCTCGACCGAACCTCAATTTCTACATTGAAAGCGAAATATATGAGGCAGACTTATCTATATCTGTGGTTTCCTTTATTTTAAGTTCGAGTAGATATATACGCTCAACATAGTACCTAAAATTTAATATATTTATTGAGATGTTATCATCTATATAGCTAAGTGAAGTTAAAGGATAATGCTTGCTTCTATTTATTCTTCCCGAGAAGCTCTTGTATGAAGACTGTCGCATATGAATAGAGGAACAAGACAACAAGGAGAGGAACACAGCTGGTTGCCATAAAAATGCCGATTGTCTGTTGAAAAAACACGTCCTCCAAACGTAACAAATAAGATGTTAAAAAAATCAGGAATCTTTTAGAGAATTTCTTGTTTGCATCAGAATGATTTATTCCTCCCTAAACCAAGATATGTGTAACTACGATGATAATTGTTTTGTTTATTCATCACATACTTTCGACTTTAGATTCTAGGTCAATGCCAAACTGATATAGCTGTTATTTTTCCACATGATGACCAGACTAGCAATGAAATAATCATCGAGTCTGATAAGGAAAATCACAGAATGATAGAAAACTTAATTATTTATTCCCAATGTTTTATCAATCCAGGAAAATTAATTGCAGACACACTGCAACTTTAAACAAAAAGAACCATATAAACTCATCAGTTACTTTCAAAGATCAACAATGTAAACAGCAAACAACTATTTAAAAATGTTAGCTATTCATTTTAACAATTTATTGTATATGTATATCAAAAATGACAACCATTTTACAATCAAAGAATCAACATATCCTTATATATTTATAGTAATATTTCCAGTAATGCAGCCGAAAATGGTAGCCAATACCCTCATACTTGCATGAAAAGCAATTGACAAAGTTTTTTAGTCCGAGTATGCTGATATGGGCTGTTAATTTCTGTCAAGTAGTGTTGTCATTTTAGCGATATGTTTTTAACATTGCCATATAAGCGGGAGGTTTTGCTAGCCATAAAACCAGATTCAACCCACTATTTTTTCTTAAAATGTCCTGTACCAAGTCAGGAATATGGCAGTTGTTATCAAATAGTTCGTTTCTATGTATGTTGGCGTTTGTTTTCGTTGCACTTCGGTGTTTCTGTTGTTCCTTTATTTTCCTCTTATAGTTGATGTGTTTCCCTCGGTTTTAGTTTGTAACCCGGATTTGTTTTCTCTCAATCGATTTATGACTTTTGAACAGCGGTATAGTACTATTGCCTTTAATTCCAAATGTATAATCTATGTTAATGTAGAATATATATTTAACACTGTGTATTAAATCAAAAATATATAAATCTTTCAAACCTTTTTCACATTTGATTCCAGTATATCCTGTCATACATATACAAGTAAACCCGTTTATCTGGTCGAGACATTTTGCTCCGTTTTGGCACGGTCCACTGTTGCATTCATCTATATCTGCAATTGCAAGGAATATTTTAAAATCATTTCTGATCCAGTTATATTTGATTATACATGTAAACGGAAAGTATCAAAAATTTGAAAAAATATACTCAACGTGTATATATGTATGACGGAACTTTTACGGAAATATAAGAAAAGGCTGACAAATGTGAAGTCAAGTAAATGATCAGCGTTTTTTATTTGTTGTATTTCAGCAGTGTTAGATGTTTGAATTCTTTTTTTTTACATTTTTGCCGTTCATTTTCGTACTGAATAATTTAAAAATTATGTTGTACTCAGAACTTTTTTGAAATTTTTGGGCTACAATATATGATCTTATCATTTTTCATATAAAAACAAATGAGAGGTGGATTCCGTGCCTTTAAACAGGTAAGGAGACATCTGAAGTTATTCATATGTTTTGCAATATGGATTTCGGTTAAGATCGATTTCTTTCATCGTGGAGAACTGATATGAACTTAAATAAATAATTTAAAGATATCAAAGGTACATTACTACACTTCCGCGTCGAAGTTTTGATTCCACAACTAATACGATTTGGGTTAGCAGGACATTTGTACACTTTTACGAGCATAATGATGTAGATCAATTGATGCAGCAATCCGATAAGATTACGGTAACAATATTGCTAAATAAACAAGATATATAATCTGGATACTATGCTAAGCTGTCATTAACATGATTAACTTGTCGAAAATGATATTTTTGACCAGAATGGTAACTTAACATATAGTTTCCATTTACGTCTCCATTTCATTTCTGTATGATAATATTTGTTTGATAACCACGTAATATCGTTGTTGAGGTTTGTAGAACATAATGTTTGTGTTGTTTGGTCGTTTCGAAAGTGTGCATAACAATAACTATGAGATTCGATTTGTACACGAGTGTAACTCAGCTCTGTTTTGTCCAGTCATTGTATTGTATATATGTTGTGTATGCCGCTTGTAAGAGTGTATGATGTCACAGCATAAAATAAAATCTTAAAAATAAATTAACACTTTATATATTTGGTGTGTCGGAAGCCCCTTTCTTACATCGCTTGCATTAGGAACGCTCAAAACTAATCAATTGGAAAGTTATGCATAGATAAATAAATACTTTAGTAGCTAAGTGACCAAAAGGGAAACACGAATAATAGCCAAAACTACATAAGGTCAACTTTGTCTGAGGGAGTTGAAACCTTAGTGTGTGAATAATTTTTACATTTATCAACGGAAAATGTAAGAAAAGTATATTATAAATCATGTCAGTGGCGAACCATTGACTACTGGGCTAATGTTACCCTAGAGGACTAACAGTCCTCCAGCAGGACATTGACCCTGTGCTAGAACAAAGCGCTTTTCTCAATTTACATTCATGAGGAACGTCAAAAAACAAATATTTTGAAAGCAATGGATGTTTAAATACAGGAAGACCTATATGGACAGAAGAGGCCTATGAAGAATAACTAAAAACCTTTTAAGATCAACTTTGCCATATGGAGTTGAAAATAATGTTTTGGGCAAAATAAAATACTAGTAAGAGATCATCCTCAGAGATTAGACTGGTTATGAGAAGAAACAGCACTTAAGAGTTAAAAAAAATCATGACTTCTTTTTCAACGGTGATAACTTTAGATTAGCTGGATATTTTATTTAAAATTTTGGAGTTACAATGTTTCTATTTTTCTGAACAGTGTCGTTGACAAAATACCTAATAAATTAAATCATTCAAAATTGTGCAAAAGGTAAATGAGTTGTTGTTTATTTCTATCTGCTTTTCAACCATAAAAAAAACCCCATTTCAACCATTTGATCTAAATTATGCGACTTATTTGTGTGAAGTTAGAGCAATATACAATAACTCGTATACATTTTGCATAATTTTAATGTAATAGTTATTGTGAAAACGAATCTGTACTGTACGTACCGATTTGTGATTTAGTGATTTAATAACAGCAAGCCTTTAATAGAGAAGTTAAGACCATGCTTGACAATATGTGTGATAAAGGTAAGATCAAAAGTTATATTACCTATCATAACCTAATGAAACCAATGAAAAGTCTCACAAAATTACATACATCACCCGACTTTATAAGTTTACATTTTATTTTTGACATTTTATATGAGAGAATCGGTACTTTTATTTAATCACTTTAAAGAACAACCATATTAATTTTACGAAAAGTACTTTATTTCCATATCTTGTCTAACTGTTGGTAGAAACAAATAGACAAAGGTGATATAAAATATCGCCATACACACATTTAATAATGAAACTTTAATTTATTGTCTGGACACTTTAAATTTACTTTACATTTTCTACATAAGGAAATGCCTGTACCAAGTCAGGAAGATGACAGTTGTTTTCCATTCGTTTGATCTTTTGATTTTGCCATTTGATAAAGGACTTTCCGTTTAGAATTTTCCTTGGAGTTCGGTATTTGTGTAATTTCACTTTTTCCAATATTTTATATTTTGACATTTTACAAAGGTTTCACGAAAAGAGCTGGGTTTTTTTTTATCAACAAGAATCATTTAGATAAATATTTCAGGTCGGATAACTTCAAAGATTTAAAAGGATAGTTCGCTTAGATGTTCTGAACTTTAAATTGTGTGATACAAAAAAAAAGTGAATTTTTTATCGAAATATGTTGTAAAACTATTTAAAATTTCAAGAAGATAAATTTTCAAACAATTTAGATAAGATAAAATCTCATTAATGTTTTCAGAACTTTCGAATGAAAATGGTTGATATTACAGGCATGACTGTGAAATAAACTGAAAAAACTGGGACAGTCATATCAGCTCAAACTTATTATTTTCTGTGAGTCAACGTTCCAAAAAGGGGTGTTGCCGTACATTCGCACAATCAAACGAACGCCATTCGGCAAGAATAGCTTCAAGGAATTTGTGTGACTACGTAAGCAATAAACAATATTATGAACAAAACTTTTATATGACAGACACGTTATACTGGTTGCTGTTGTGGTGGGGGCTTATCACAGATAGTTTCTTCGACGTTAAGAATTACGGATTATATATAAATAAGAAGATGTGGTATGAGTGTATGACTGAATTGTGAATTATGGCTTAATTTCAAAAGAACAAAAAAAAAACAATAAAAAACAACTACACCCGATAAAGTATTTTAAAAATTGGTACTTGAATTATCATGTTCACATCATTGTATACTGATCAACCTAAGATAACTCCTTCTTCTTTTCAGTTTAAATTTACTATTTCATAGTTCGACTGTATTTTGTAGATGTGCGCATATCTAAAGTAGGTCATTACAAAAATCTATAATAAAGGAATTGTATCTAGTTTTTTAGCATTGGCTTTACAGAGCTTGTTTCTCTAGCGTATGCAATTGTGTTGTCTGATTGCATCCTGTGTATCTTCTCCGATTTTTTAAGAAACATGTTCAAATCCGCAGTTTTGACAGATTTTGTCAAATTAGGAAAAAAGTAAAATAACAAAAATACCGAACTCCAAGGAAAATTCAAAAATTGTATAAGATTTCATGGCAACATGTTAATTGTTGAAGTTGATAAAGACGTTTTAAAAGACTCGGCACATGCGAGGTTCTGACGCTTTGTAGAGGGTAGACCATTTAACCAATATTCTTGAAAAAAACTTCTAAGAAGGTAGGAAAATTTTCAGAGGCAAACAAACAGACAGAACCTAAAATAATCCATACTTTAAATGACAAATAAATTAATATAAAAAAGACGAACAGATCAATAGATCACCACAAAATGTAATACAGAAAGCCTAATATTGAGATACTAAAGCCCACTAAAAATCTGATACGAATAAAGGAGCTCCAATATAGCACTAAAAACGTATGACACCGATTTCATCGCAAATGACATTTGCTTCTAGAATAAACCCATTATAAGGACCAATTCAAAACTGGTCTACCTTGCTATAAGGAGTTGCAACCATAGTAAAAGAGAGGCGAAAGATACCAGAGGGACATTCAATCTCATATCGAAAATAAACTGACAATGCCATGGCTAAAAAAGAAAAAGACCAACAAACAAACAATAGCACACAAAACACAACATAGAAAACTAAAAACTGAGCAACACGAACCCCACCAAAAACTGGGGGTGATCTCAGGTGCTCCGGAAGGGTAAGCAGGTCCTGCTCCATATGTGGCACCCGTCGTGTTGCTCATGTTATTACAAACCATGTAATAAGTCTAATTCGGTAGGTCACATTCGGGAAAAGGGGGGACGGGATTGTAGTTACGACATTAGGAACATATCCGCTATCATCTGTGAAACGGATATTCCATAACGGTAAACCAACTCGTGATGGCGTCCGGAAAACTTACAAAGAGATGATTTCAACTTCACCACTTGGAACTCATAGTTTAATGGCGTCCTGGTGAGCAGCAACCCTCTATCAAGGAAATCATGATAGGAAAGGCCTGGAATATCGTATCAACTGGGAGATATATACTCCGCATGCAGGCGCTGCTGGAATGTAGCTACATAGAAATGGAAAGTTCACAATTGGGAAGCTGAAATCATCTCTTTTGTCGTAACATAGGACAATAGTACAATTACACAATTAGAAAATTGAAAATGTACAGTCAAAATATCGTTTAAATCAGCAAATATCACAGCACTGGTTACTGGGCAGATGGAACTGTCGGGTACTAAATGACCACCTGCAGCACCGACCAGTTGAGAGTAATAACAACGCACGAAATGTGTTTATCGGGGTTGTGGTTATCTTTAATTGACAATTCATCAGTGCTCGTCGATGAGACGGCTGATTATGATTTTCATAAATGTTTAAAATGTCTTTTACCTGCTACATTCATTTGTTTGAGTGTCTAGTACATAAAACAGTAGTCAGCACTTCTGTGCTGACATGAATTATCATTGATATAGTCATATATATAAATTAACTGTTTACAAAACTTTTGAATTTTTGAAATACTAAGGCTTTTCTACCTCAGGAATAGATAACCTTAGCTGTATTTGGCAAAACTTTTAGGAATTTTGGTCCTCAATGCTTTTCAACTTCGTACTTTATTTGGCCTTTTTAACTTTTTTGGACTCGAGCGTCACTGATGAGTCTTTTGTAGACGAAACGCGCGTCTGGCGTAAATACAAAATTTAATCCTGGTATCTATGATGAGTTTATTTGTAAATAGTTTTACTGCAAATGAACAATTTTTCAATCCTAAGGGTTAAAAACGGGAGTTTATTGAAAGATAATGGTTTTTCAATATCAAAGAGTCTAATTAAGACGCTTTTGAACATTTTTAAACAAGTTATTACCGGCTGGCCACGTTATTACCGGAGACCTCAACATTGTCAATAACACTTCCCTGCGAAATTTGTTATCCAAAGGTCCGAAATATCGTGAGCCTAAATCCATCAATTGGAAATACAACTTCAAAATACTGATGGATTCAGTCGAGGATTATGCCAGGCAATGGGCTAAACGCGAGAAAGAAGATGTAGATACTCTTTCCGAATGGATTAAGGCTGTGAGATCGTTGATACAAATCCGAATTAAGAAACTAAATGGGCATATCAATACCCACGCTACATCAATTTTTAAAGACCCAAATGTTGCAAAGCACTTGTCCTACCTTCATGACAAATATGTTGTTGTCCCCGCAGTTAAAGCCCCAAACAACATCGTTTTGTGTGTAAATATCATTACATAAACTGCTTGATAAATGAATTAGGTATTGACAATTCACTTGGAAACTCAACATATACCCTCACGACACTTACCAAAGAGGAAATCCTGGATAATCATAGGTCTGTTCTATGTTCCTTTGAATTTCAACCAAAGATGAAGAACTGGATCTTCCATCACTGTATTGGATACCTAAACTACATAAGTGTCCTTACAAACAACGGTATATTGCTGGGTCTTCCAAATGCTCCACGAAACCTCTTTCTAAATTATTAACATCTATTTTATCAGCAATCAAAGCCGGGCTCCAAAGTTATTGTGATACTGCCTATTCTAGAGGTGGCGTGAATCAGATGTGGATACTAAAAATTCCAAAGATCTTTTAGAGTACATACAATCTAAGACTCTCTCATCTTGCAATAGTATTAAAACATTTGACTTTTCTACACTTTACACAAGTATTCCCATTCCAAACTAAAAGACAAATTGAAAGAGTTGGTATTACTTTGTTTCATTAAAAGAATGGCCAACGTAGATACAAGTATCTTGTCTTGGGAGGATAAATCCTACTTTGTAAAGAATCACTCTGATTCAAACAAAAATTCTCTGAAACTGACATTATCAAGATGCTTGATTTCTTGATTGACAACATATTTGTTACGTTTGGAGGACGTGTTTTCAACAGACTGTCGGAATTCCAATGGGAACCAATTGTGCCCTCTTCTTGCCGACTTGTTTCTTTATTATTATGAGGCTGACTTCATACAGGAACTTCTTAGGAAGAAAGATAAGAAGTTAGCAATATCCTTTAACTCTACGTTCCGCTATATAGATGATGTTCTCTCACTAAATAATACAAAATTTGGTGACTATGTTGAACGAATCTATCCAGTCGAACTAGAGATAAAGGATACTACAGATACAGTTAAGTCGGCCTCATATCTTGACATACATCTAGAAATTGACAATGAGGGTCGGTTGAAAACAAAACTTCACGACAAAAGAGATGATTTCAGCTTCCCAATTGTGAACTTTCCATTTCTATGTAGCAACATTCCAGCAGCGCCTGCATACGGAGTATATATCTCCTAATTGATACGATATTCCCGGGCTTGTGTTTCCTATCATGATTTCCTTGATAGAGGATTGCTGCTCACAAGGAAGCTATTAAACCAAGAGTTCCAAAGGGTGAAGTTGAAATCATCCCTTCGTAAATTTTACGGACGCCATCACGAGTTGGTTGACCGTTACGGAATAACCGTTTCACAGATGATATCGGATATGTTCCTTATGTCGTAACTACAATACCCTTCTCTTTTCACGAATGTGACTTACCGGATTTGTAATAACATAAGCAACACGACGGGTGCCACATGTGGAGCAGGACCTGCTTACCCTTCCGGAGCACCTGAGATCACCCCCAGTTTTTGGTGGGGTTCGTGTTGCTTAGTCTTTAGTTTTCTATGTTGTGTCATCTGTACTATTGTTTGTTTGTCTTTTTATTTTTGGTCATGGCGTTGTCGGTTTGTTTTCGATCTGTGAGTTTGACTGTCCCTCTGGTATCTTTCGTCCCTCTTTTACCTATTTCCATAAAATAAAAATTATTCACACATAGTTCTGTTGAAGACATTTTTGACATAACACTTCAAATTTTTCATGTGTTTGTAAATCTTTTAAACGAATGACGTGTTTAAACAAAACGAATTGACTTGTGTTCTTATGACAAAAGACTGCTCTTCTCCCTAAAGTACAATGATTTTTGTAAATAATGTGTTTCTTGTACATTTTGGGGTAAAAAGTTCGTATAAGGTATATAAAGTATAAAAATGAGAAAATGGGGTATGATTGCAAACTAGACAACTTTCCACCAGAGAGCAAATGTCGTAGAAGTTAGCAACTGTAGGTCACCGTAGGGCATCCAACAAAGAACTAAACCCATACCGCATAGCAAGCTATGAAAGGCTTCGACAAGCAAAATGTAAAACAGTTCAAACTTACGGCCTGATTTGTGTACAATACAAATTAACAAATATGATATAAAGTAACAAACGACAACCACTGAATTACAGGCTCCTGACTTGGGACAATCACATACAGAATGTTGCAGAAAACATCTTGCCTATAATTGCTTACATCCACTTCATTTGAACTTTGATGGATAGTTGTCTCATTGGCAATCATACCACATCTCCTCATTTTTATATTAGGTGCGCACAAGCCCCACCGTTAACCTGGGACAGTAATATAATTGCACAATATAAAACAAACTATAAGAGTCAGTTGAAAACGATGACTCATCAGATCGGTACAAAGCACATAACAACAAAAAAACTAGCGATGTTAGAGAACTCGCAGTAACTGAAATCTAGTTCAACGCCAATAACAACATGCATCAATGAATAAGATATTAATAAGTACGCATCGAATGGATTTAGTGTAAATCTGTCGTAACCAGTCAGAGAAAAACATGTTCTTGTGCAATGCCAAAATATCAGTACCGACAAATAGTGTTGAACTGATGACAGTTTAGAATACTTTATTTCAAGGATAGAGCAGTTTACACCGATCGTACCGATCGTATCTAAATTTACGGCCTAATTTAAAAATTAGGATGTGATATCCCTTTTATAATACGTTTTCTACAGTATAGGTATGTTTTATTGGTGATAGGTTTTGAAATAAGACCATTAACATTAAGGTGTTTCTTTACTATTGTAATCATACTTTAGATACGATTGTTCAATTTTGTATCATCACTGAAAGTAGCTGCCAGGTGAATATTAGATGTACTCATTGAGATATTTTTATCCTTCAAGGAAAAATTGATATCTGGTAACTCAATATTTGAAGAAAAAAATACTAATTTCAGTTTTATAAGGAATAGATGACATCAGCCATTTAGTCTTAACAGATGCACATATGATCCGAAATATTTTCATAAATGATTTACAAGTTGTTTTTTCTGGAACAAGTAACAAGTTTGGAATTATTGGGGAATCAAAATCAAAATCATAAATGATTTATAAATAAACTCATCATAGATACCAAGATTTAAATGTTGTCAATTAAAGCAAAACAATCCCATACACATTTCTCGATAGTGACTATTTCACCAAATGTGATTTATTACCCGATTTTTACTTGTTATCATTATTAAACACAATGACTTCCATTCGTGGGCAAGGAACCGCTTACATTTTAGAAGCATATGTCATCATCCCCATATTTTAATATTGTTCATAATGTTCGATCTTTACTTCTCTGTGTAGTGTTTTGTTTACCTTATTTTATTAGTGTATTGTTTTGTGGACTTTTCTTTTTGATCTTTTTCTTTGAATTATGGTGTTGTCTATCCCTTTCCATTGGTGATCTTATTTAATCTTTAGTATATTCTTACTTCTTACTTGTTACACTCTTTTTATCATTTCTAAACGCCTATAAACGACATTCACCTACGCACTGCTTAGGCTTTTAAAAAATGACACCGCAATAACGGTTTATGTGTTTCTGAGGATACGATATACCTTATAATACCTATCAAATATATAAAATAAATATGTCTTGAGCTAGAATTCGATTTTGTTAGATCATAATTAAACAATTGTGCTTAAACTAACGGCAACTCTCTCAAAATGACCTTTCAGTGTTTTTGGCTATGTCGTTTTTAGATATATGCCATCAAACGTTTTATATTTTCGGCTTTTGTACTTGCTCGTACCTGATGATAACATCGACCAATTATCTTTAAAACTTTTAAAGTATGTATGTATGTATGTATGTATGTGTCCTCAATTTAAAATTACAAAACAAAATTTAGACTAAAGAAATAATTAAGCTCCACTAATGTATTCCAGAAATCTCAACATAAAATTTCAGTTAATGCCGAGAATGTGAAAGACCATACTTAATGCATATTGTGTTTGCTATGTTGAGTGTTCATTGACGTATACCCCAAATCTCCATTTATCAATATATAATAACTTTCGTTATTTTTATTTCTATACTGCATGTTTGAAAATTAAGGTTTTATTACAAAAATCAGTACCAAATTTACTGCACCTGATAGCCATTTCGACAATCAATGATAGAGGCCAAACTATTTGAGAATCCAAAACCTTTTTTAAACATTGAAGAGCCGATAAAACAAAACATAGCCAAAAGTAATGCCAAACCCAGACAATGAAGCAGAGCTTTGCACGAGAGGATATATTCCTTAATTTAAAATCAGTTTGAAAATTTGGTAACAACAAATTTAAAAAAAAAAACAATATCTGTATTCTCATGTCACTTCAGAAGTACTGGCTACTGGGCTGGTGATACTCTCGGGGACTCAAAGTTCACCAGAAGAGGTATCCACTAAGTGGCAGTTAAAACATACACGACACCAAATTACTGCAACAGATGCGCATTTCGACAATCAATGTCTCGTCGTTGATTTTCGAGGCCAAAATATTAATCATGTATTAAAAGTAACTTCGACTATTTTCACCGTTGGCGTTATCTTGACAGTAGTAGAGACTGTGATATACTACTTTATATTTGATTGTATGGTCAATTCAGATAAACTATAAAACAACTATAAACAATTACTTGCTGCAAGCTAATCTAATCTTTATTTGGACTTAAATATAAAATCATTTTTTAAACACTTTCACAACAGGATCTGAAAATGATGCATCATCTAGTTTGTTTTTTCCCATACATTTGATCTTTCGGACATAAAGTGCTAGCAGTATAGATACTGTTGCCAAACAACACACTATGAACAACAAAACAAACAACATTGGCCAAACTTCTGTTGATGAAAGACAATCCCGGCTTGTAGATTCTTTATTTGGAGAAATATTACTGAAATCTGAAATATGATAATTCATATTTAAGGTTAATCGATGTGAGTAAAACACATCTGAATTTATTTATTGATTTTGAGTTAACAGACTTTCAAAAGAAAAAAATCATTGCTGTGAAAGTACTAGTAACCTTTCATATTAGATAATTTCTATTGTATTAAGTTTTACTCAAGCAACTAAGGTTTCAAAAACTGACAAAAAAAATCACATTGCAAAAAGACTTTACACAACTTTTATAATATTTTTTTGTTTAAAAAGTATTTTGCGGAAAACATTTACTAAAAATGCAACCCAATTTCAATCTGTATATATTAAAAAAAAATGTATGATATATTTGCCTACCTTATAGCATTAGCTACACTATTGGCTCTATTCCGCTGTATCAATTGAGATGAAGCAAAATCCCTTCTCAGCTTATAAGAAATGATCACGACATGCATACGAGTAAAGAAGCTTGAATAATTCATAAGCGAAGCAACATGCATGCTAAAGATAAATTCGATTAGTCAAAGGCAATATCAAAGTTCAAGAATGACAAAATATGTTGATAGTTCAACAATATTATAGTAGATTATAATGTCAGCTTTCTTAATTCTAAGCCAATGTGTACGAGCAGAACAGGTCAATATACTCTCAATTATGCACAAAAGACCAAAGATTCAAATGAAAAATCGAAGAATCAACAATGTACTCTGAATGTTTTACTATATTTAAATACAGTATATATAAGCTATTTTTTTTTAAGATGAATTCACTTGTTTAATTGAACTTTCCAACTTCTCATTTAGTCTTTTTGTTCAATGAAAATTAAACTAGAAGTAGATACAGTCATACTTAAATAGTCTATGGAATGTCGAATTATTCATTTGTTTTGGTTAGCTTTGCTTGCTAAATGTTTCCTATATTTTTTGTCCAAAGACTGCATACAAAGAACTTAAAGTTTAAAAAGGTTGTTTCACTACATTGCCCGAAGGAAAGAATATGTATTTGTTTTTGAAATAGTTTTCAATTCTAAACATATTATTCACTGTGATGACCGCAATGATGCTTAATTCATCTAGTCTTTGTATGTGTTTGCGCTGCTTTTGCTTTCTGTGTTGTTTTGTTGTCATGTTTAATATTGCATTGTTTGTGTTGGCTATATCGGTAGTAGTAATGTTAATCTGCTGTCTTCAAAACTTGTCGGAAATTAAAACATTCACTATTGGCCATGTTCTTGGGCTAGAGAATTCACATTTACTGGTCGTTTATGAACTTGGTAATATATTAGGGTTACATTTTCCAGTTTTAGTATCAAACTTCTCACTGCCTTTAGCTTAGCTAATTTCAGCATGACCAACATAACAGAAGTCCTAGGTGATTGATTGATTGGTGTTTAACGCCAATTTCAGCACTGTTGGCTGTTTTGTGGCTGCCAGTTTTCATTGGTGGAGGAAGCCGGAGTGCCAAGAGATAACCACCGAACTTTGGTAGGAAAAATGACAATCATAGTTATTTAAGATTGGAGTCGAACGCACTTGCCACATGCTGACTCGAACTCACAACCTCAGTGTTGACAGGCTAGTGATGTAGTAGTTGAACTACATAGACCACTCGGCCACCGAGGACCCTGAAGTCCCAAGTGGAACAAGAGGTGCTATGTCTACCGATGTAAATGAGTTCACTCAGGTTTTTGGCGGGATTCGTGTTGCTCCATCTAGTTTTCTATACAAGTTATTGTGGATTGTTGTTTTTCTGTCAGTCTGTTTGTCTGTTTTCTTTGGGTATGGTGTTGTCTGTCTTTTATCGACTTCTGAAGTTTGACTGCCCTTTAGTAATTATTTTTTTATCCAAAATTAGCGAAACAAAGATAAAATTGAGAGAGCATGAGTATCGATGCCTGAAAATATCAAAGCCGAAGAATGTTCTTCTAAAGAAAAATATAAAAATGAGAATAATAAAGCAACGTATAACAAGTTATAAGGAATATGCATGTGCAAGTAATTATTATTCATGTGTGTCAATTCAGCTGTTTGGTAAAATTTTACTTAATTCCATTTCTTGGGTTTTTTTCACCGAAAAAAGGTCGTATACTAGTGTTTGTTTTACAATTTAACCTAAAAAGGAACTGATATTTTTGTTCTTGTAATATAATGATCAGCTTGTAATGAAACACTTACTTATTTGACAATTGTCTCCACTATACCCTTTTTGACAGGCGCATTTATAAGCATTCATCTGATCAGTACAAGACCCTCCGTTCTGGCATGGGTTACTAGCACATTCATCAGTCTCTGGAATTTATACAACATAAACAAACATATTACAAATTATTGAAACAGTAAATGTTAACTACAGTTGCTATAATGATGTAACCACAACCATACTCAAATTTCCGTTGTTTAGAATTGAAGTAGTTTATGAAACCCTAGTATCATAATCAAAATCTAATTATTGTTATCAAACATAATGTAATAAAAATCAAATTATTGATATCAAACATAATGTAATAAAAATCAAATTATTGATATCAAACATAATGTAATAAAAATCAAATTATTGTTATCAAACATAATGTAATAAAGAATCAAATTCTTGTTATCAAACATAATGTAATAAAAAATCTAATTATTGTTATCAAACATAATGTAATAAAAAATCAAATTATTGATATCAAAATATAATGTAATAAAAAGGATAAGAGGTAGAAAATGTTTGATTCAACAAAAGAAGTGGGGATTAAGTGTAGTTAAGTACAGTGAGGTTTCAAATGGATACAGCCGTAACATATACAAACTTGACACCACTAAGTAGTTGAAGAACAACAAAAAGTAAAATAAAAGATGCACAATTGCAAATTTTCATGAAGAATCTGCAAAAGTGTGATTGAAATCAATTTCATGGTTAAGGAGGAGTTGCAGTTGGGGATGTTCACCCTATCATATGAAAGGGCAAAGTCCATGTTTTAGTATAGGAAACCCCAGAAATCTTTCTGATCAAAAAGTAAAATATATATGCACAGATACATAAGGTAATATAGGTTATCTGAAAGTATTGTTTAAATTCACTGGTTAAGAAGAAATTGGCCCGGATGGACGGACACCCTATCACTGTATTCCTCTACCTCGTCAAGCGGAGGTATAATGAAATCATCGTAATGAGAATATGACCTAGATAATGTATCAATTGAGACACTTAAACGCAAAGGCTACGGTAGACAGAAGGTTAGTATCAGGAAAAGGAAGTTGACAATCGGAAGAATGGAATAATCCTCTTTGTCTTAAATGTGACCTTTTTCTAATGCGTTAAATTAAATAAGGGTTAAGATCGGTAGTAGGCCTTCGTGTCTCTGTAATATCAATAATTTTATTTGAATAAATGATATACAAAGCTACACTGATTGTATTACAGTTGTTTATAGTTCTGTTATACTGACAAAATTGGATGAGCAACCAAAACAGACATAATAGGTTAAAGTGACAATAATTGAGATTAAGCAGCCAAAACTATGTAAACACAGACATACAACACAACTACCTAAATATTTTAAACAAATATACATATATATCTAACAAAGACGTCAACAAAAAAGATGTTGTAGTTTATACAAACTTTGACAAAGATGCCAACAAAAAGTTTTTGTAGTTAATATAGTAAATTTGACAAAGACGGCACCAAAAAAGTGATATACATGATTGAAATTCCGTGATGTTTGCCTATCATCTTATTACTGATGCGTATATAATTTGTCAGGTGCATAAATAAACTAATTGCAGGAAATTTTACAGAAAATGAATAATTTTGCGGTTCTTGCTACATTGTATTAGATACCATCAGAACATTTAAAAAGTGTTATCTGTTTGAATTTACCCTTAAATATTTTTTTCCTACATTCGCTACGAAAAATTAAACGAATATCTTATCTACCAGTAACCAAATTATAAACCCATCCGTATATACGAATGCTTTTTATAATATATGCTCGTCGCGAAACATATTTCTAAAATAGTATCCTATATTACCTGTATCACAATTAACTCCACTGTACCCAGGTAGACAAGTACACATGTATCCATTAACTTGGTCAGTACATTGTCCAAACTTACATGGATTACTAACACACTCATTTATATCTGTAAAAATAATCATATTGTACATGAAATGAATTAGAAATATTGATATAATGTAAAAGGAAGAAGAAACCCTTATTTAAAAAAAACGAAAAGTTTTAATAATTTTAGCTGGTCTTAATTAGGAAAAAAAAATAGACGACACTGCTCATACATTAATATATTTCGAGACCTCGCCTCATTCGATTTCTTTTTATCCCCTAACATTTCACTGTATTTTTGGTTTGCTATCATTTAAAAAAAATATTCGAATTATAGCGTTCTTTTCGACAATTAATCAAAAGACCTTCAAAAGCAAATAGCTCCGTTTAGTGAATGTTAAAATGCTTGTCCTGTCCTTAATATAACGTCACTTACAATGTAATTTTTTCTAATTACAAATCATATTGAAATAAGGTCGATTTGACATAACACGTGTTTCCATCATTCAATTTGTAAAAAACTTCATTTACCTATTCAAAAGGAAAGACTGAAGATACAAAAGGGGTATTCAATATTTAAACTCATTAGTCGAAGACAAACTGACACTATCATGGCAAAATACGAAAATTGACGAAAACACAAACAACAATCTACAAAACAGAAAATAGAACACTACCAACTGAGCAATACGGACCGCACAGATTACCGGGGATATCTCAGGTGCTCCAACTGTAATTCTAAATTAAAAATTGTTATATATTTACCTATTTGACAAGTAACTCCTGAGAATCCTGATGCACATACACACGAATAGCCATTGACTTTGTCTGTACAGGTGGCCCCGTTTTGGCATGGTTTACTAAAGCATTCATTGATATCTAAAAATAATATTGAATTTTCTTTGCTTTTTAAAAAAATGCAGAACCAATTTATAAATAAATAATTAAACTAAATAATAAAAAAGGCAAATGTATAGAAGAAATTGAAGCCATGTGTAGACGGATAACAGAAGAACTATTACTGAAAACCAACTTATTTTCGCGGATACTTTATTTAGTGTTTAGCCATTTTCAGACGACTTCGCGGCGATTTATTTTCACGATTTTTCTCATTTTCTTGATGTATTTAAATACATCAGAGAAGACCCAAGTGATATGTATTCGAGACGATTTATTTTCGCGTTATTTTTCCACTCGCGAAAGTTGCGAAAATAAATCACTCTCCAAAATTTGTTGGTTTACAGTAATTATATTTTCAAATTTTCATGAATTAGTTTTTATTTCTAATTTTTGATTTTAATAACAAGAGTCGACTGTTTTCTGATGTTTTCAATACTGTTAAATAACATTAAATATTAATGCAGATAAAAAAAGCACAAACAAACAAAAAACCAAAATAATAGAAACTAATGCTTATTCAGATAAGGCTCACAAAAGTATGCCCTGTTTCTCTATACTCATCTTGATCTTGAAATTAAAACACATATTTATGTATCTGCAAATTTCTTTACCTTGTATGCAAGTAAAAATTTGTGGTTGTAACAACTATAACAAGTATCATTAATATCCTTCAAGGCAATCAGTAGTTATGAGACGGAAATGACCTAATATAAAAAACTCATCAAAGATTAATAATTGGCACGCAAGACGCGCATTTCGTCTACATAAGACTTGTCAGTGGAGCTAAAATGAAAACGAAGTTTAAAAGCATTAAAAAGAAAAATTCAGAAAATTTGTGTTAAATACGGCTTAAATAGTAAATTTACTGGAATAAACACATCAATGATATTTCATGTCAATCCTTTCTACCCTTTACCCAGATATCAAAGTCAGAATTCATCTTTCAGTGGAATTCCTTCTATCTATCATGTGTTTAATGCTGTCTCAAAGACGTAAATAAAAATAAGAAGATGTGGTATGATTGCCAATGAGACACCTCCCCACCAGAGACCAAATAACGTAGAAGTTAACAACTATAAGACATATTTGTGGGTCTTTTGTAGCTTACTATGCGGTATGGGTTTTGCTCGTTGTTTAATGCAGTAAGGTGACCTAAAGTCCTATTTGGTCTCTTGTGGAGAGTTGTCTCATGTTGTCTCATTGGCAATCATGCCACATCTTCTTATTTTTTTTTACAGAAATGAGAGTACTCGTAGTTACTAAAAGTTAGTTCAAAGCCTATGAAAACTAATAAAAAAATATTTAAGACTATACTTCACATTTCATTTTTGTTTACCTGATTGACAGTTGACTCCAGTGTAACCAGGTGGACAATGACAGCTATAACTATTCACACCATCTTTACAAGTCCCTTTATTCTTACATGGGTTGCTGCTACATTCATCAATATCTGTTGTGAAATATGAAAAAATCGGTTATATGTTCAAATATAGTTTTACTTGTACATAAAAAATGTCTATTATTTGCTTAGAAATGTAGAAGCAATCAATATAGGACTTATCAAATGAATGAATATAAATTTAGACAAAATTCAAAGCTATTCTTAGACTACCAACAGAAGTATAAGCTATCTCTTTCCATCCTGCTTTAGATAAGAAGCGATGTTCTACTACTTTTTATGAAGCACATTTATTATTTTAATGCTACATAATTGTCATTTATTGTATGTGGTCATGTTAAATCCACCAATTTCGTAACCATGACATGTGACATGCATTCTAACCTTTCGAAATCACTTTTTTAACAAGAATTGATATGTTAAACTATGTTATTGCACCTACCAATTTCACAACTTGTTCCATTGTAACCTGGATTACATGAACACTGAAAGGCATTGAAAAGATCTTTGCATGTACCACCATGTTGGCATGGGTTGGATGCACATTCATCTATTTCTGTAAAGCAAATGACCTTTATTTTCTAATTGTTTTAAGCCTGGTTTCAGTCCATTAATAAATTACATAATTTTCTGTCCGAAATAAGAGAGAAAATAACTTTAATAATTTCTTGAGGAAAAAACTAAGCTGAATAAAAAATGGGAAAACACCAGATTTCCAATGGTCAGATCCCTGTTCTCAAGTAGTTACACAACATGTATCCTAGTCTATAGCGTTAAGGTATCTCAGTTGCTAATATTATCAATAATAAAGGAGAAGAACAAGCGAAATTGTCGCTTCAATGTTAACTTTCGCCGCCATCTCCATATGGATGATCGTAACGGTAGCACAGTTTCTCAACTTACTGGTGGCATATAAACTCTGTCCAAAATGTCACATATTGTACTTGTGACATATTTACGGCTTTTCAGTGTTTCTAGTTCAGATAACTTGCTCTTGCACTACCGTCCTGTAAAAACTTATGGTTTTCCAAATTCTTTTATTAAAGGTCTTATTAGCTTTAAATTATTGTTTCTCCTTTTGCATTTCAAGGCTTGAATTTTAGCGTTGTTGATAATTGTTGAAGAATGCTTGGAGTGCGATTTTATTATTCGATCAATATTTCAACATTCGTTTGTATTATCCTCTAACGGGATTATTTACTAGTACCTTCATTTTTCAGGATGGCAAAATAACGTTCAACTATCGCCCGCCCTTATCGTTAATAATTCGTTTGTATTAATATTCTCCCACGGGATTGTATATCTTTATTTTTTCGGGATGGCAAAACAACGTTCAACAATCGCCCGCCGTTATCGTTTATTATGCAAGATTAGTAACAATATGAAAATTTAAATATTCTAAAGGTACCTGAGTCACACAATTTCCTGTATATCCAGGACAAATACAGTCATAATTTTGTGTAGATCCTCTCCTGTTGCATGTACCGTTGTGGTGACAAGGTGTACTTGCACATGGGTCATGATCTGAATAAAATTGGAGGTCATAATAATATTGACAAATTACCTATTAGTTACGATGGAAAGAGGTCACCATTCTGTCAATTTTGAAATCAAACAATCATCTGACCAACAGCAACATTTGTTCATTTTTTGCTTTTTTTGTGGAATTTTCCTAGACCTGATTGATTAACGACCGAGCCAGCAATCCGAATTCAATCTCGATTGGGTCAGTGAAATGTTTGGTCTACTGTTACATATTTTATGTGTCTGTTGCTGAGGCGTTAAATCATGTTCTTGGATTGAGAGTATAACCGCCTTGAATGAGTATTTATAATGGCGCCATCATTCTTGTCAAACTTGTTTACTGAACTTTTTGTCTGTATTACAGATTTTTGGAGGCTAATCCTTTAAATTCAAGTAACAGACTTACGATCTAATTAGATAATAACTAAGAACATATTTTTTTTAAAGTTTGATCAGTTTTTGCTAATTATTATTAGGACTTTGGTAGTTTTTATAAATAATGTTCCAACTTCCTCAGGGAGGCAAAGTTGACCTTAGGAAAACGATTTAACTTTTCTTGATGCGCGTTTTTCTCATATGATTAAGCAACTTTACCTTTTAAAATCTAATTAATATGAATAGTTTAACACGAGTGCGTCAAACGCACCAATTCATACTTAATATTGATTTACTATTGATGTCCTGCTTCTTCTGCTTTAAGATAGAAAACTTACCCCATGCGATATAAGTAAAACAGTATGTGTCACTTAGCTGCCTAAAATTAAATATAGGCACAGATCAATATGCATTTAACACTCAATATTATACAATTCTGAGATGTTAATATCAAAGTTTTAAATTCAAGATTGATTGTTATAAAATAAAATTGAAAATGGACATGGGGAATGTGTCAAAGAGACAACAACCGGACCAAAGAGCAGAAAACAGCCCAAGGTCACCAATGGGTCTTCAACACAGCGAGAAAATCCTGCATCCGGAGGCGGGATTCAGCTGGCCCCTTAACAAAAATGTGTACTAGTTCAGTGAAAATGGACGTCACACTAAACCCCGAAACATATAATTGAACTAAAATTAAAAAACACACAAGACTAACAAAGGCCAGAGGCTCCTGACTTGGGATAGGCGCAAAAATGTGGCGGGGTTAAATATGTTTTGTGAGATCTCAACCATCCCCTTATACATCTAGCCAATGTAGAATAAACAAACACACAGCAATACGCACCAGTAAAACTCAGTTTAAAAGAAGTCCGAGTCCGATGTCAGAATAGGTAACAAAAGAAACTAAACAAAATGACAATGATACATAAATTAACAAAGGACTACTAGCAGTTACTGACATGCCAGCTCCAGACCTCAATTAAACTGATGGAAAGATTATGTCTTCATCATATGAAAATCAAGCACAATCCCTCCCGTTAGGGTTTAGTATCATACCATCATAAAATATATGAGAAGAACATAACCCGTATCATGCCAACAACTGGTTTTAGAATAAATGTGTTTATTTCCCATGCAAAGACCATATGAGTGAATTAATGTTAATTCATAAATATGCCATTTTAAATGACCTGACAACAGTATCGTAACTATATCCCTTCTGAATAAGTCTGTTTAAAGGTTTGGTTAACTTCTGAGGTGAATGACGACATTTTTGTGCTTTGTATAGAGTATTACCATAAAAGATTGGATGTGAAATACCTGAACGTATAAGATGTCTGCATGTTGATTTATATTTACGAATGATGTCCTTGTACCGATGATAAAATTTAGTAAATGTTTTGACTAGTTTGTGATATCGAAAACCCTGGTGTAATAATTTTTCAGTAATACAGAGATTTCTTTCGTTAAAATCAAATACTGATAAATAGCGTCCGGTTTCACCTACGTACTGAATACCGCATCCCGGTTTGTTTCATGTTAGTAAATAGATAATACTTTTAGTTTTTCAATTGATATCAGTTTCAAAATTTAAGGAAAATGTGCGACCATTAAACGTGGACCTAACCGTATTGTTGGTGGAAAGACGGGGACATGCAAGTCATTTGTTTGGCATGACACTTATCGATAGAAGGGTAACCACGATTTTTATTATTAAAGTGTTAGCGATTGTGGTATTTTTAGATAAGCAATTTTGAAGATTGAGACGTGTAGATCCTTATTTTTGGTGTGTAATTGTGAAAACAAAAGATACAGCTCCTATATGTGTTTTCAATATGTAGAATTACAGATCGTGCTTGGTATAGAAAACCCCGTCTAACTGTATTCTGTGTAGCTGTCTATTTTTGGTTTTCGTTGTATTTAGCTCAAAATGTTGCAAAGAACATATAGTTTTTATAGTACTATTTATTATCATAAATACTGGAAAGTGCCCAAAATCAACTAGGTAAAGGATACCACTTTCAAATTATTTATCTGAAAGGGTTTCAAAAACTAGTTTACTTCATTTGAGGATCGCATATTCTTCAGTTTATGTTTGTGTTTCGGCAGGCTTAAAAGACACAAATTGGATATGGTAGGATAAGGGGCACCATTTCAAATTTTATTTGGCAATTATCCTGAAACAAGTATAACAATCCCCTCATGGTGATAAATCAAACGAGAATAAGACCTATAGATGTTGTTTTTTTTTCAAAAGGCAAAGGATGTTATTATTATCAATTGTAACTATTAGCTGGCCTTTAATCTGGTTATAATGTTTCGAAGGTATAAGTTTAGACATTTTTACAGATCACTACGCAGTTCCAAATTATTCTCGTTCTTATGAAGAATTACAATATGATAATTTCAAAATAGGGGTGATTGTATTGTTACAAATATCATATGCATATCAGTTACAGGTTCTTTTTTCGTAATATCTTTGAACAAAACACTTCCTTGTCCCGATGTCAGAAGCCATCAACTTTTTATTAAATAAAATTTTCTGTAGTATGCTACATACCCTTGATCATCCTCGGCCATTCCGCAAAGAATATTATCACCTTTCTGGGCAGCTGTTGGTGTCCATTTGAGATCCCAGTAAACTACACCAGGGTGTTTGGAGTCCTTGAATGGCCCAGTGTATGTCATTCCAGGAGGACTTGTTAATGATATGTCTACCACTCTATATGTAAAATAATAAAATATTAGTTATGTTTAAGTATATAAAGCAATAGATCAAAAAAGGATTTAAAGAGTTATGTGCATGTGCATTTGAAATTGCAAATAATCATTCTTATTTATGTACAACAAGAACTGTCTAGTGATTACATACGTTGATTTCGGATTCCTGGCGTTGGAAGCATACATCTTGGTATTAACACTGGCATGGGCAGCAATAGTAATATGACTACCCTGGACAGGTGTAGGAGGCACAAATATCGGTTTCCAGTTACAGTCTAGTGGCTTGGATTTGACATGAATTATAAACTGTAAAAAAAATCATAATCGTGGCATAAAATTATTGAAATTACTGTATATTTTACATTTTACACGCGCATCAGTCGCATTGTGAAATTCGTAATCTAAACTAATATAATTCCTGAAGAAAATTTGAACCATAGCCGATTTTAGCTCCTTTTTAATCCCATTATGTGTTTCGGATGTCATATTTTGATACAAAATATCAAACAATAATAGAGATTGATGTCATTTTAAAAACCTTTACATAAGTATTTCACACGGATATCTCAATGAAAAATAAATGACAAACGAGATGATTTTTCCTGTACTATAGTTAGTTTCCTCTCCTTGATGGTGGTGTGTTCTTCGTATCGAGATTCTTAGTTGGCTCGACAGTCGCGTGTTTATTGTGACGTCTCAGATGGTAATGTGTAATATCTTCTTAACTATAAACATTTTAAAGCATGGATATAATTATCATAAATTCGTCAAAACGTTTATTTATCTCAAACAAAGATACATTTTGTAGAAGTATGATTCCTCTCGAGGTTTGATTTTAAAAAGTTGTATTTCAAGGCCTTTTTAATATAGTTACATTATTCATAAAGCTAACAAATTCAGGAACTGTTCTTAAAATCTTTTATATTTTGGCTTGATAGACCTCTTGATAAACTTATATTGTTGTTATTCAATCACCACGTCTATAATTTTTGGAACGATCATTAATTCGTCAATTTTTAGTATTAGCAAGACTAAAGATTCCTTTGTTTTTCCTGCATTGAAATTCTGTCATTTTTTTTCTTAGTATTGACAATGTCATGTCTTCCTGTACTGTGTATGATATTGCTGCATGAAACTTCTGTGATGTACTGCCACTGATATTGGAGTGTAGCATGGCATGATTTCATACAATAAGATTGAGTACTTTTAGATTGCTTTCAGGATCATTCTTTGATACGTTAATATTGTTTTGTTTGTACCTGTAGCGTTGTAATTTATTATAATAAAGTTGTTATGGAATGTTTTCCTGTTTAAACTATTGTATTTTCTTTAATGTACCTTTTGTCAGTCCATTAATTAAGTTCAGAATGGTTTTGGATCTGTAAGACCCAGAAGGGCAAACAGTTTCTTCTCCACGAGTTGCACTCATTGTGTGTTGCTCATATCAAGTACTAATCCTATGTTGTTAATCTCACTTAAATTTCTAGAAAATTATGTTTGCAGCATAATAATTATTTTACATAACATTTGACTTCCATTGAAAAATGAAAAGCAGGTACATATGTGAACTTTTCCCCACTTAATGCTGGCACAATATCATTAGTTGTTCTTACAATAGTGAACTGTGGGAAAATATGTTTAAAAAATGTACCTGAAGAGGCACTGCTGTTATTGGAGTACTGGTATTATAAGATGTATTTCCTATGAGCATTGGGGCCTTTGGAAAGTCCTCTATAGTCAATGCAGCAGCATACCAACCACCGTCCTTAAAGTTAGTATTGTCTGCGTTAAATGCTAATGTACATGTGTCCTGCAAAAGTTTATAAAACATGTTAAAAAGTAAATTACTTTTGTGGAAGATCGAAGCTAGTGCGTATAGACTGCAATAATAATTCAACCTCCAGAACACAATTAAATGCATATTAATATATTACTCTAAATCACCTCTGTAGTTTTTTTTAAAAAACAGCTACACTTCAATCTTCAGGGACCTTATTCACAAAGGTTCCGTAAAATTTTCAGTTGCGGAAAGTTTACGGATGGTTTACGGATTTATTCCGCATCTACTTCGCAACATTTACGCCGTATTCACAAAGCGTCCGTAAAGTTACCGTAATTTACGGAACGTTTCCGCAATACTTTTGACGTCTAAATCTAATTAAATTAAGTTTTACTAAAAATGTCTTATAAATTTCATATTTGAGCATCATAGTCTACACTGTTGTTTTCTTTGTTCCTTTTCTAAGAAATAACATTTTCTTCATTTTCAACCTCGTCTCGTTATTATGTCTATGTTGAATATAATGAAACATCTCTTCAAAAGCAATTAGCTTAATTATTTTTCAGATAAAAAATACTATCTTGGCCGAGAGTAAGGTATAAATTTATCCAACAATATGATATATATGAATATATAACCATTGTTTTAAAAGAGTCCTCTGTGTGTCGTCTGTTCATTTCATTGTCAAATTTCTCCGTCACGAGTCTATTTTAAAAATGTTTTTTGTGTGTGATACGGTAATTTTAGGTCAAATATATGAATTAATTGTGATGTGGGATATACGCCAATAAGACAGTGACCTAACGATAAAAATAACCTTAAGACATGTAGAGAGCAATACACAGTCTTCAACAGTAGTCAGTTATCTATACAATATGGCAAGCTCTAAATAAACCGGAGTCTATAAAATTTATTATTAAGTATACACAAACATTACCGGGTCTGTCATTAACACCAAATTTTCAATATACAAAATACATTAAGATATGACATAAGACAACCTCTAACAAGATTGTAGTCTCGGGACAGGCACATGATTATGTGACGGGGGTTTGTCTGTTTTTTTAGGTAACAATTTTAAGCATATTTTTAAATAACTTCAAAGTGATATCACAAGTGGAATTTCTGTACTAAAGTGTCTTTTTATTTTAAATTTAAGAAATACATTTTTTCCCGTCTTTCCTTCCGTTGGTGACGCACTTCTATAATGCCACCATCTTAGCATTTTCGGGTGATCCGTAGGTGATTTGATATAAAGCAAAGTTTCCTGTCAATCTTCATGGTCCAATCACTTATCTATTTCATAATTTGTGATTATCCTAAGTATGCGTGAAACATGTTCCGACGAAGTTTAACCAAAAACATTTATGATATGTTATTTGATAAAAAGAACTAATCACACTTTGGATTTGAGAATAGGTGATGCACCACAAAACAAAAATCGTGAAATGATAGGATTGATTGATTGTCTGGTTGTTTTGTGTTTCAGCACTCTTTGCTATATCAGTTTTTATTGATAGAGAAAGCTTCAGTGCCTGGAGAGAACCACCGACCTTCGGCAGGAAAACTGGCAATCTCTTAATTGAACGCACCTGTCAAATGCGGGTTTCGAACTCACAACCTTAGTGTTGACAGGGCTAATGATACTGTAGATCAACTACTGAGACCAACCTGCCACCGAGGCGCCTGAATGATGGGAATGGATAGGCATAGATAAAGATCTGTATTGCTGTTTCTCATCGTGGCACTTGCTTGAATGAAATGATGAAATAAATAGTTGACATCTTAAAGCAAAGTCAAGACTGTCTCCATCTTCGACTTCAGCGGTACTCAATGATTATTCATCAGTAACTGTTGTAAACTACATTAAACATGTCTCATCTTCCCAAACTTTTTTCTTTTTCTGGAGCTTAGTTATATTGATTCGACATTCTTAGCGATTTTTGGATCTACCGTTCAGCAGCTTTTTGTAAAATGACAGTTTAAAATTTTATGTTTCATGCAATTTGAATCTGTATTTCATGAATTCCGATGAAAACGATGATTACAGATCTGATCTTGACCTTAATGGGGATAAAGTGTACATATAGTTTCAAATCAGAAGTGGAAACACTTCCTAATTGCCGATGGTTTACCGTTTGCCTAAACCCCCAACACATGAAATATTTGATAATGACGATGACGATGACGATGATTGATGATGGTGGAAAGCTACTAAACGTCCAGTAGCAAATTAAATGTATATTCAGGACGAGAACATGTTAATGTAATATGGATATTAACCCTGCTTTGTACTAGACCGACACGCTGAAGCGGATTTTCAACGTGCTAGTTCACAAGGTAACAGTCCTCCACATGAGGACATAATACTGGATAACCAACTGTATCAGATTCAATAGTACAACATTGTTATATGTAAATATGCGATTTGCTCTCTCCTTTTCGATCAATTTAAGAAGCGAATTCCGCTTAAACCCTAAAGACTTTACACTGTACAGAATCTTCATGCTTCACCTATATATATAATATATATATGATTAAAAAACGTAAATTCGGAGAAAATAAATCAAAATAGTAATGATATTATTTTTATTTTTTTTGAGGGGATATACCGAGGAAATGGGTCACATGCAATCCGATAAATGCTTAATTTACAGGAACAACTGAGTTCACACCCGGTTTAGATGAAATTCCCGTAGCTTTTGTGTAATGTTTTGTATTCCGTTTTTCACCGTACAGGGTATTTCATCTTTTTATTAGTTAACTTGTGTTGCCTGGGTATAAAGCAAAAAATTATAATTTAAATGACAATGAATGAATTTACATCAATAGTTTAAGAAGATGTTGAAGATAATGTTTAATTTCTACGTTTCGTTCTCAGACCTTTTCATAGACTTTAACTTAGAAAACATCTTCCTTCACTTTTGTTGTTTTATATAAACTCGGTTGACAATCTTTTCTCAGGGTGACAATCTGCTCTATCACCCTCTCAGCTATGCGCTATTTATAAAACAACACTATGAAGAAAAAAAATATCTCCTGACAAAACGCATAGAAGTGAGAGAATATTTCAAAAGAGACTTATCTTTAAAATGTTGACATTTAGAGAGATAATTTACAGCTACAGATTAAGCGTTCTTATATACATGTATATAGTGTTCCTGCAACTAAATTTCTTGAGAAAAACATCATTTGTTTCAGAAGGGAAGTAAAAAATATAGTTTGTCTTTCTTTAAAACAAATGTTACAAAAAGCAACATTTGATTTGAAAAAAAATGTTGGTATCTGTAGGCTCTATATGATAGAATAATAATAGGTTTTTTATTAAGACCGAAAAAAAATGATTGTCCAGGAACGTAAAAAAGCGGGTTCAAACTGTAGTCGTAACTAAGGTTGTTTGCTGAATATTATCGCTTAAACAACCATCAAGCGTTTAGTAAGTGATAATTCTGTTTGACTCTTATGGAAGCCCATTTAGGATCTCCCAAAATTATATATTTGAATTCGAAATCATGAATTTCCGGAATTAGTTTCGTTATCATAATTTTTGTAATTCATGATTACGGATTAAAATAGTAATAACAAATTACAAAATATTGTGATAACGAATTTAATCCGTTATTACGAATTACAAAAACTGTTATAACTAATTCCATAAATTCGTGATTACGAATTAATCCGTGATATCGAATTCTACAATTCATGATAACGATTTTAATTCGTGATATCGAATTCCAATTATATATTTGTGAGGTCCTAAATGGGCTTCCGTAATACGGACCTTTTAGTCAGTAACATCAGACGTCAATGTAGAAAATAATACTCCTCTAACTTGAGACTGTGAATCGTCGAATTTTAGATATGATCCCTATTACCATGTTATTACGGGGGACCTCAATATTGTTCAAGACCGAGAGTTTGAAAACTTTTTTGGAAAAAAGACCAAAATATCGTCCTCCATCTAAAATAGATTGGAAACAGTGTCGTCATGTCACAAAAGACGCTCTTTCGTCATATTGTAAAGATTGGTGTAAAAGAGAGAGAATATAATACGCCTATTTCTAGAATAAGAAACTAACTTCAAGTACTTTCAAAGCGGTTTGTGTTTGTACCGGCCGACAAAGCAGCCAACAATATGGTAGTGGTATGCTGTAAATATTACACGGACGTTCTTAAGAATGAAATTTTAATTCTTCTACATTTAAGTCCGTGAGCTCCACAGAGAATAATAAAGTAAACAAACATATCATAACTAAATCACAGCTTAAGGCCTCTTCTGAACATTTGAAAGTCCCTACTATGTATTGGTTACTTAAACTACACAAAAAAAACCGGTAAAATATCGTTTCATCTCGGCCTCTAGTAAGTGTTCTACAACTAATCTTTCAGTGCTTTTAACTAGTTCCTTAACTACTATCAAAGAACTTATCATTAACTTTTAAAATAAAATATATGGAAATAGTGGAATCAATTATTTTGGGGCTTAAAAATTCTTTGGATGTTTTAGATAAATAACGTGCTTTTGATGGTCCTTTTGATTATGTTGACAGTTTTGACTTTTCAACTCTTTACACTACACTTCCACACAATCTTATCAAACATAAGTTTTCCTATTTAAGTAACTGGTCGTTTGGTAAATCTGAATGCAAATATATTTGCTGCAACTCATTTAAAGCCTTCTTCTCTAATGACAAAGGTAAATATGCTAGATTTACTTACTTGAGTTGTGATGAGATGATTGGAGCTGTTAATTTTCTCCGTAATAATATTTATGTACGTTTCGGCAATAAAGTTTATCGACAGGTTGTAGGTATTCCTATGGGCACCAATTGCACCCCTTTAATAGCAGACTTGTTCTTGTACCCTTATGAATCACAGTTTATGACCAAACTCAATAAAGTAGTTATCAAAGGTACCAGGATTATAATTTAATACGCCAGACGCGCGTTTCGTCTACATAAGACTCATCAGTGACGCTCAGATCAAAATAGCTATAAAGCCAAACAAGTACAAAGTTGAAGAGCATTGAGGACTCAAAATTCCAAAAGTTGTGCCAAATACGGCAAAGGTAATCTATTCTTGGGATAAGAACATCTTTAGTTTTCGAAATATTCAAAGTTTTGTAAAGGAAATTTATAAAATGACCATATAATTGATATTCATGTCAACACCGAAGTGCTAACTACTGGGCTGGTGATACACTCGGGGACGAAACGTCCACCAGCAGTGGCATCGACCCAGTGGTGTAAATAGTTATCAAAGGTACCAGGATTATAATTTAATACGCCAGACGCGCGTTTCGTCTACATAAGACTCATCAGTTACGCTCAGATCAAAATAGCTATAAAGCCAAACAAGTACAAAGTTGAAGTGCATTGAGGACCCAAAATTCCAAAAAGTTGTGCCAAATACGGCAAAGGTAATCTATTCTTGGGATAAGAAAATCCTTAGTTTTTCGAAATATTCAAAGTTTTGTAACAGGAAATTTATAAAAATGACCATATAATTGATATTCATGTCAACACCGAAGTGCTGACTACTGGGCTGG
The DNA here is from genome assembly GCA_017311375.1 of Mytilus coruscus. NCBI lineage: Eukaryota > Metazoa > Mollusca > Bivalvia > Mytilida > Mytilidae > Mytilus > Mytilus coruscus. The sequence goes on along the minus strand of CM029599.1, from coordinate 76,431,650 downwards.
TGATACCCTCGGGGACGAAACGTCCACCAGCAGTGGCATCGACCCAGTGGTGTAAATAGTTATCAAAGGTACCAGGATTATAATTTAATACGCCAGACGCGCGTTTCGTCTACATAAGACTCATCAGTTACGCTCAGATCAAAATAGCTATAAAGCCAAACAAGTACAAAGTTGAAGTGCATTGAGGACCCAAAATTCCAAAAAGTTGTGCCAAATACGGTAAAGGTAATCTATTCTTGGGATAAGAAAATCCTTAGTTTTTCGAAATATTCAAAGTTTTGTAACAGGAAATTTATAAACATGACAGGTCTAAATTTATGAAAAAGACCCGTCTAAATTGATAAATTCAACAACACTTACCGTTATCTTGATGATATGTTTTCGTTAAGTAATCAAGAATTTTATAAATATACTGCCGAAATTTACCCAAAGGAACTTACTCTAAATAAATCAAATATAAATGGTAATAACTGTCCTTTCCTAGATTTAGATATTTAAGTTTCACACGGGAAACTCTACACTAAAATTTATGACAAAAGGGACGATTTTTCGTTCCTATTGTTAATTTTCCTTTTGGACGGTGATGATCCTTGGGCACTATCTTACGGTGTTTATATATCACAACTCGTTCGCTATGCCCGTGTCTGTTGTGACGTTTTGGATTTCATTGAACGTAATCTATGTATTACTGATAAATTATTAAGTCAGGGATTTCGTTACTACAAATTACTTAAAACCTTTACTAAATTCTTCCATAGATATAAAGATTTGGTTTTGAAGTTTGATTGTACCTGTAGAAAACGTATTTCAAACGGGATATCACATTCTAATTTTTACGGAGATGTTGTTTACCGAGCCCGGAAATTTAGAAACGATCCGGGTAAACCTATTCGATCCTTTAAATAAACTGATTCTAAAAGGTTACCAATTCAACACTGTAATTAGATCTTTGAATATTGTTTTTATTGGTATTAATATTGATTTTGTTATCAGTAATTTTAAGTCAAACTAGATATTATTTTTATATACATATGCATATTCATGGCTCTACAATCTGTCGATACCTGTATCTTGGCATTGCACAAGGTCATGTTTTTGTCTGACTGTTTATGACGTCTTTACACTAAATGCGTTGGATGTTGGATGTGTACTGATTGATATTTTAGTCTTAGATGCATGAATATTTTTATTAGTTGTTATTGGCTTTGAACTAGCTTTCAGTAACTGCAAGTACTCTCAGATCTGTACTTAGTGTTTTTTTGTTGTGGGGATGTATAAGTACCCTGCCTCGTCCACTCTGTATTTTGTTAATTGTTTTTGCTTTGTATCTATCTGATAAGTTAAGCCCTTTTCAACTGATTTTTATAGTTTATAGTTTGTTCATATGTTGTACTGTTACACCCCTGTCCCAGGTTAGGGTGACGGTTTAGCGACCGCTAACATGCTTAACCCCGCCACATTCTGTATGTGCCTGTCCCAAGTAAGGAGCCTGTAATTCAGTGGTTGTCGTTTGTTGCTGTATATCATATTTGTTTTTCTTTCATTATTTTGTACATAAATTAGGCTGTTAGTTTTCTCATTGGATAGTTTTACATTTGTCATTTCGGGGCCTTTTATAGCTGACTATGCAGTATGGGCTTTGCTCATTGTTGAAGGCCGTACGGTGACCTATAGTTGTTAATTTCTGTGTCATTTAGTCACTTGTGGAGAGTTGTCTCATTGGCAATCAAAACAAAACATCTTCTTATCTTAATATTTTTAGAGCATCTCACAAAGTACCAACTTCCATAACAATGATTGTAAAGAAATAGACTGGAGTAAAAGTAAAACTTGTTAAAACTTATAAATTGCAGTTATTTTTATATCCTGAAACAAATATTTTCGTAAAATAATTTAAAATTTACACAAGTGCCCGCTTCCGCAACGTTTACGGATAGTCATGACGTCCCGTAAATATTTTAGATATTACCGGACATATTCCGCAACGTTTACGGATGCGAAATTTCCGCAGCTTTTGTGAATACAAAATTTTCAATTCCGCAAACATTCCGCAACGTTTACGGATGCGGTAACTTTACGGATGCTTTGTGAATAAGGTCCCAGTAGTACTATGTAATAGTTACATAAATGATTGTATTAGTTCTTGATTTATCGAATTACTTCTGAAATCACCAAAAAGTAAAATCACAAGTTTTCAAAATTCCTAAAATTTGAAATCATTTTTCAAAGTTGAACCAATTCAAATTATTTAAAACCCTTTATTATGTCTCTAACTAACATATAAACTTCTCGGAATTAAACGTACCGTAAGAACACTAGGTCTTTTCCGTGTTTAACTGTATGTGGTACTAGACATATCTCACAGTGATGAGAATTAAAACTATCCAAGAAATATTGGAATAATAAAGACCTTTTTTCTTTTGATTCATTTTTTTGTGCTATTTCTAATTAATTTGTATCATGTCTGATTCTTTTTGTTTATACGTTTTCTATTTTGTTTGTATTTTGTTGTTTATACGTTTTCTATTTTGTTTGTATTTTGTTGTTTATATATTTTATCAGTATGTGTGTTTTTGTTTTATATCTTTGGGTTTTTTTTCATTACACTGTTTGTATAGGTATTGTAATCGTCATAGTAGCAAATCATACAAATTTATATTTTTTTTATTAAATTGCACCGGGACAATTCAGAGTCAAAAGTAATTTAAAATTTTGTTTTCTGAAGAACTGTAAAGTTGTAGTTACTTTACCTCGTCAAGTGTCGCCACAGGAACAGCATTACAGATACTATGACATTCCTCATTGACAGCCCAGCGACATCTTACTTTATCTCCATCGGGATCAACCATTGGTATCTGTATCTCATGTTTGCATTGAAACTGCAGCCTAAATGTTTAAGATAGGGTTTTTCAAAATGGCTGCAATTTCACCGGATATCAGAATTACTTTATGAATATTCATAAAAGTTTACATGTCAATTTTTCTACTTAAATGCTGTCATGTACCTCTTGCATGGGGAATGGGCTTGAGAAATTTATATTTCAAAATATAAAGTACTACAAAATTTTCTTTATTTTTTGGTTATAAATAAATATTCCTTTCCTACAGGGTTTACATATATCTTTAGAATAAGCGTTATGCATAAAAGAAGATTTCGGGTATATCAATATAACAGCAACCAAAAGACTTAACAAAGTAAATGTGTCGGGACGTCAACTAATAAAGGTTGTAGGTAAGAAATGTCTATACATATCATCCAAGACACGGTTGCTCAACTTACCGTGAAGTCGAACACGCTCGTTATTAAACACATCGTTAGAATTTCACGCATGGTTAAACCTGTTGCTCATCTCTTCTTTAAATTTAACGCAACATTAAACTGTCGTTATCTTAGAGAAAATTAAACACTGCTTTAGACCTTTGTTAAATACTTAACGATGGATTATATTTTTCAACACGGCTTTTGTCCTTCTGATGCCACCTAGGCAAAGAAAGAAAACAATTTTCAGAGGAAATGTCACTCACCGGACAAACTCCCAAAAAGGGAGTCTACTGTCTACATTTGCAAGTTTCTGAGAAAAACAACTCAAGGAGATCGACGATAAAGACATAAAACTTGCATTTACAGTAAAGCAACAAGTTTGCATGGCGTTGAAGTTGTATGCCTCTGGTCATTCAGTCAAGTTACTGAAAATACGATCAACTGCCTCAAGAGCTGTGAATGATGTGACGAATGAATTGTTGGAAGTTAAACAGAATGAAATAGAGTTTTCATGGTCACATGAACTTTTACCAGTGTTCTGGAGTGCATTAATTGCACGCATGTGAGAATACAGGTTCCAACAGAAGACGAGGCATCTTTTATCAACAAGACTTTGCAGCAAAACCAGGGGTCATTTTGGTGAAAAAAAAACTCGTACGTTTCAGCGCTACAAAGTAATACAAAACTTAGCAATGGTAAACTAGTTTTAACAATCGTTAACTTAACTTACTCATATAATGGTTTACTAGCTGTAACTGGACTTGCATTAGGAAGACCAGTATCACTCCGCTTCCCTAAATTAACTATCGTTTGAAGATTCCATCCACCATCAGAATTACCCGTCTGGCTAAATGGTAGAGCAAGATTCATCCACATAGCTCCAGTATAACTGTAAATATTTCAAATACAAAGCAGCAAATTTTACTATCAAATAGACAATCCCTTCTACAACACAAATTTAAACGTTCTTAACACAAAATGTATACGGTACCTGACAAATAATTTTAAAAATTTGTATAAATACAATTAAAAACATTATAAATCACACTTAAAAAAATAACAATGAATATGTCTGATGGACGAACATAAACCAATTGTTTGTTTCCTGAATATTATATAATACTTATTATTATACTTCATGTCAAAATGCCAGATTTTTATTGGTAAATACAAGGGAGACAATTTACTTTATTATACTTCATGTCAAAATGCCAGATTTTGATTGGTTAATACGAGGAAGACAATTTACTCTATCCTATGGTAAATACTCTATTACCCTTCACGGACCCGCTTGCTCAAGTGTGCGCTTTAATAAATACGGATGATTGTTATGTACAAGACGACATAGTTTATTACTTTGAATTTGAAATTTAATAGACAGTATAACAGAACATTCAGTATAATAAATTAAATAACACATATCTGAGAGGGTGATAGAGCAGATTGTTACCCCTCGAAAAGACATTGTCAACCTTGGCTTCGTCTCAGTTGACAATGTTTTCTCGGGGTAACAATCTGCTCTATCACCCTCTCAGCTATGTGTTATTTATACACTATCCCATGGCAAATACTCTATTACCCTTCACGGAGACGCTTGCTCAAGTGTGCGCTTTGATAAATACGGATGATTGTTATGTACAAGACGACATAGTTTATTACTTTGAATTTGAAATTTGATAGACAGTTATAACAGAACATTCAGTATAATAAATTAAATAACACATATCTGAGAGGGTGATAGAGCAGATCGTTACCCCTCGAAAAGACATTGTCAACCTTGGCTTCGCCTCAGTTGACAATGTTTTCTCGGGGTAACAATCTGCTCTATCAACCTCTCAGCTATGTGTTATTTATATAGTAGCCCGAACGAGTCAGTGTGAAGCAGGAATAAAATATCGCTGAGCAGCCCGAAATTTTTCGGTGTGAAACAGGAATATACCACACCAAGTAGCCCGAAAGGTGTCGATGTATCGTTGGAATAATTCATCCTTCATTGGAACCAGTCATCTCATTCAGTCTTAACGTCATGTTTTTGTGATTTCTTGTTAAGAATTTGTACCAATATTTTGTAAAGTCAGTCAGTATATATTTTAATGTATCCGTCTGCCAGTCGGTTTATAGATATTTGTAGGGTTTGTCCAGCATGTAATGATTTAAGGTAAAACTGTTTAAAGCTTGGTCCTGTTTAAATAAAACTGGAGATAAAACATTACTAAGTCTTAAGAACGTGCTACATCTATACACCGTACTTTGACCTATTATTGTTTACTTTTTATAGATTGACTTGGATGGAGAGTTGTCTCATTGGCACTCATACCACATCTTCTTATTTATACATACGGTGTATACCGGGTTTAGATTTATAATTACCGAACTACTTACCTTACTACAAAAGGTCCTTTTCCAGTAAATGTATATTGAAAACTCTTCTCCCCTTGTTCCCAGTCTTCCTTTTTAACGGCTGCTGTACATGTGTAGTACACTGGACCAACGGGTGGTTTAGCTGTTGCGCTGCAACCTTTGACACATTTCCAAACTTTTTCACCAATAAAATTTCCTTGAACATATTGTCCTATTTTGGTTTCTGTACACCCTGGTCCGGCTCCATATCTCCATGCCATTTTGAATTTAAATTCAACCTGCAATATCGTTTTAAGAAATGAAATATGGGTCAGTGGAACAGCAACCAAAGGACACAAAAAACTAAAGACATCTAGAGGTTAACGTACGATCTTCGACATGATTAAAATTAAAAATTATTAATAGCATTTTTAAAAGCAGAAAACGATATGAGCTGTTTAATTTTTTTTATTTTGTTGGATGTTCGTTAGTTTCTTTTAGTTTTAATAGTAACATTCAGAGACATCAGAAACAACATTTAAAATGTTCCTAATGACTTTTATTGAATTTTGCATGCGATAAACACACGAGTAAATTTATCTGAATATCAATTTAGATAGATTTAAAATTTATTTTTCATTGATATACATTTTCCTATTAAAAAAAAAAGAAATATAACGTTAAATCGCAGCTCTATATAAATATTAGATAATAGAGAATAAATGTGCATAATGCACGTTAATTTCAATGGCAAAGTTAATCACCCTCAGTCCATCATTTTCCATAAAAAGTTTGTCTTGCGTATTTTGCAGGTTCAACGATACTTGAATTACATTCAAATAAAAAAATGTATCATTTAAAGATACGTTCATCGCGGATGCACGTGTGTAATCTAGATGAGAAACAGTATTTTGCTCATTGTTGAAGGCCGTACGGTGACATATAGTTGTTAATTTCTGTGTCATTTGGTCTCTTGTGGAGAGTTGTCTCATTGGCAATCATACTACATCTTCTTATTTTATATGTACTATTGTATTCATATATTTATTTTTCATAATTTTTTTTTATCTAAATACACCAAAAATTTAAGTTCTAACTTTGGAAAATATCCAAACTTTTTAATCAAATTTTGACATTTAAAACTTGAAATTTAGACTTTCAGAAAATTTAATGTTTTGAAATTTTAGAAATAACAAATTTAAACTTTCAGCCAACATCTTTGAAATTCTACTTTTAAAAACTCGATTTTTTTTACTTTTATGAAGTATTTCAACTGTGTTGATATACTTTTTTATATGTTTTTCTCAAGTCATAAACCACAACAGTATGCCATATCATTTTTTTTTTTGTTATTTAGAGACTTTTGCGTTGATTGGTAGACCTGAGATAGTCTCTGTTTGGTTTACTTATAACTTTTAAGACTCGGGGAGATTTGATGCTTGACATATTGTATATACATCTGTCTAGTGCTGGAGCTGACTCTGTTTTGATGCACTAGATGCCTTTTTGAAATTTGTGCCCGTTAGGTTGCTGCCTCATTGACGTATACCCCACATCTCTTCTTTTTTTTTACTGATATACGTTGAAGAATGTTTACTATTTTGCATATAATTCATTTGACATTTGTGTATTAGCCTAAAATATTTAAAGTTGATAATAGGCATTAGTGTTCAAAGGGAAATAATCTTAACGACGAATGATTTGTGTTGTACTGTTAATAGTTATCAATTCTGTCTTAAACCTGATCTCACATACGTAACTAGAGGTGTTGGATTGGAGTTCGGGTTCGAATCCCTCCTTGAAAATCATTTAACACTATTAAAGTCAATGTTGTGTTTGTTATTTCCCGGAATATAAGGGTTTGCACTAATAACCCTAGACCCCCGGTCGTAGTGTCAGATATCCCAAGAAATTCATGTCAAACGCCTAGGTCTGTTCTTTTTTTTAACGTACTCTCCCTAAAACAAGTAATCGTATAAGTATATGCTAAAAGAACATTTTAAATGACAAGAAATTAAATTTGACTCAGCTTTACCACCCGAACATTCCACAACACATTAGGTTAATTACAAAGAGACTAAGTACATGTAATCGTAACTCCATATACGCACCATTTTAATACTAGTATGGTGTATTTCAATTGTAACTATTCTTTACTTTAAGTTTCGGTGACTGTGATAACACAGATAACGACGAATGAGACAGCATTAGTAATCTGCCAGTAAAGCTCCCCTTACATTGAAATGTAGACTCACTATTTTACTTTTATCTATTATTTTATTTAAGCTGTGTTAAACCGTGAAACAGAAACTGCATAGGTCCATATAAAACAATTTGTTATTAAATATTATTTCTACACAATGAGACGACAATAGCAATTAATTGAAATGTTCCACTGGAATCGAAAGGAGATGTCATAATAAGAACATGGTCTTCAAACATTATTTTTCAACGAATACTATCTAAATATTATATTTCTAAATTTAGTTTTGAAGTTGGTGGTAACTTTTATCTGATTTTAGCGCAATTAATTGCCCTCCTCCATTGTATAGCTTCAAAAGATATCCGTAAGTTGTGGCCACAAGGATCCGTTTATTCTGTCTATTCATATAGTTACATGGCAACTGACACAGTAATTTAATTTTAACTTTGGATGCATTATGTGAACGGTTTTATTTCATTTATAGTTTCGTTTTTCTTTTCTTTTTTTTTCTCTCGTTTGTCCTGGCATCAGCCCAATCTCATGTTAGGTATGTTAGTTGGTTTGATTGGTTTTTTTTTGATAGACAGATACCAAGGGGACAATCAAAAAGTATAAGTCGAAGAAAACAGACAATACTTTTAGCAAAAAGAAAAACGACGAAAAGACAAACTAACGTCTGCAAAACGCTGTACTAAAAACTGAAGACTGAGCAACAATTTACAAGTGTCTATTTCAAATGCCATGTTCTAAAACGACCGTGTTAAAATTTAAAAAGCGATTTTAATAAACGCAAAAAGGCTGACAAAGATCTGCCAGTAACATGACGCTCCGTAAATGGCAAATTAAACTACTAGAAAAAACCAAACAAGAACAGCTACTGTGAGGTTTCCTGAATTTGGAACAACACATTAAAATGCTTTGGGGTTAAAGTATTTAACATCTCTAACAGGTAAACAACAAATGGTAAATATGAGGAGTGTACAAATATGTTGGTAAAACGAAACACTTAGCTCAGTAACATCAAACAGACGACAAAATCGCTGCTACAAGTAGAACAAATAACATGGTATGAAAGAATAACGGTAATAACCCTAAGTTTACTTTTCAACTGAGATGGAAAGCATGCCTTTATGATCTAATATCGGCCACTGTATGTCTAGGTAGATTTTATACAGCACCAAATTAAAGTACTTTAGGGTGTACGAATTCAGGAAGTTCACGAATATTTTCTTGCATTAAAACAGCTTCTTCTGAATGCATTATAAGCGCATCCAGTGATAACTATTTAACAATTCGGACAGCTGAGAATGAAAAGCAAAGCAAGATGAAACGAAAATAAAAAAAAGTTGTTTGTTTGACACAGTTTACATACTAGCATACTATCTATGAAGTTGTCCTCATTAATTGTTTAATGCTTACTCGTATTATAAGTAAAAGTTTAAATACAATGTACTTCTAAGAAGTATTGTTTTTATTTTCCTAACGTACATTGTCAGTATTGAAAACTCGATTTTCTTTATGTCGAAATTTTTACTTTTAAATTGGCGAAAATTTAAGTTTACGAAGTCGAAACTATGAGTTTTAAAAGTCAAAGTTTCGAGTTGAAGTCATTTTTTATTAGAGTTAAAAAAAAATTCGAGTTCATGCCTTTTTAAAAAAAATTAAAACTCGAAATTTGACAAAAGTTCAATTCTCATATTATTTTAGTGAATCCCTTATACACTTCTGAATTTAGTATTTAGCAGTTCGAAAAAAAAAAACGTTTTGTACTATTATCGGTTCCGAGTGATCAAATTCTATGTATAATTAACATACTAATCTTCTCATTATAATAATAAATCTATCGAAATATAACTAAATAAGTACTTGTTGGTTAAGAATATATATATTCTTCAAGTTGACTACGGTTAGCTTACTTTGTTTCCTCCAAGAGATTTCCAGCTTATTGTTCCTCCTCTGAAATGGGATGCATGAATACTTCCAACCAAAATTACTAATAACCAAATAACTTTCATGATTAATAAATGTTATTTGTGCTAATTTTTGTATGAAGCGTCTACATTAATGAAATAGTCAACTTATTTCTAGTTTAATTTTGGCAATACACCCACCCCATTGTGTCCTTTGCCATGTCACAATAGATATAATTTATTAAAAACGACTTGAAATATGTGTTATTAGTAATATAAATTTATCTCTCTAATTCTGTCTCTCTCTCGTTATTCAAATGATATCTAGAATACATAGATACATTGAAGTAGAACAAACATAATAAGATTGAAAGCTATCTATCTCGTCTTTGATGGTGTTATGGTGCACGTGTTTAAAGTTCGTAAACAAGTGCTTGATCTCTCGGTAAATATTCTTTTGCATTTAAGGTCCAGAAACTTTTACTTTTATTTGCAATGTAATGTTAATATGCAATATATTTAAAAATCCGTTAATAACTTGTAAGCAGTCCAAAGTATGTTCAGATTAAAAGTTTATGTATAATAAATATATTTTATGTATGTTTTGAACTGTCCATGCAAAGGTTATGAAAAAATGTTTGTATGAAAATCTTTTTAAACTGTGTTTTAAATGCTTTATGAAATAAAACAATTACTTTTTCTTTTTAAAACTGAATGTATCCTAAATGCACACCTAATAAAATGCTCAAACATGTGTTGAAATGTCACTCACTTATGCTTTACTATTGTTACATTAAAAAAAGCAGGATTAGTTCCTACATTTTCTTTTATGTTAAATTCATTATGACACAAATCTGATGCATATTCTTTTCAACTTTTAATATATTTCCTATAGAGCAATTATAAAAGCCAATTATCAACACCTTTGTAATTCATGTTTATTGTTATTATTATTATTTATATAAAAATACGAAAATAATTGAAATTTAAAGAAAAAAAAAAAAAATTTGGAAAAGAATTGAGAGTAACAGAATAATTGTCTTCTCCACAAGTAACTGTGGTTTACGTAGCGATAGTTTGATACTCTGAATAGTTATATCGTCTACATAGCAACAGCATATTACTCTGGTGTTTACGATTCAATGAGTTGCTGTTAACAAAAAATCAGTTTGACTTGTATTATACTTACTGTATAGTTATACAGCTCGGAAATAAACTTTTTTTGCTTCAAATTGTGACAGTCAACAACATTTGGGTTGTTCTTTTAATCCTAAATCCTATGAAATTATGATTTTCATTTTTAAAAGCACGAACGTTAACAGAGAATTTGAAAAACGATGAGGAGATGTGTTTTAGTTGAGCAGACTATAACGTTGATATTGTTAAAAAAAAAATGGATGTATGTCAATGAGACAGCGCCCCATCAACTCAATCTATCTTGAGATATCAAAATGCGGTCTTCAATAATAGACAGACGTTTACACAATATTTCAAGTTCTCATTGTCGCTCGGAATCTAGAAAAAGTGAACACATCTAAAGAAGACTAAATATTTCATTGATTTGCAATCATTATCATATTTCCAAAACGATCATTGGATAGGCACATGGCATGTCGGGGAGTTGGGTGAGGTAGGGAGGGATGGGTGTTTAACCATGTCTTATGTTAACTTTCAATCTGGAGGAATATCCATACGAATATTATTAATTGATTGATTTGTTGTTTCAGATCTCCATCTTTTCTGATGTCAATTAAAGATATGAGAAAACAGTGTTAAACTCATTTATGATGGAGATCTGTTATAAAAGCGTCAATTACCTGGTGGTCGTAGACAGATATTCTAACTGACCAATCATTGAGAGGGCTCACAATGGTGCACAAGGCCTAATTGAATGCCCACGAAGAACATTTGTTACTTACGGGGTAATCTTCAGACGGAGGTCCAGAATTTACTGCCTCCACAACAAGGCAATTCCTTTAAGTATGGGGAGTGCACAATCGTCTTTCGTCGATTGCTTTTCCGCATAGCAATGGCAGAGCGATGTTGGCGTAAAACAGTCAAACGTTAATTCACTGATAACAATGGACCAAACTGCGAACTTGAAACAGACTCTTTACAACGAGCAATCCTATAATATTGCAATATACCTTAGGGAGACACCAGATTATCACCAGCTATGTGTGTATTTGGACGCCCGATACGTGATTTCATTCCGATTCTTCCTGGTCGGTATCAACCGCATGACACATGGCGTCACGATTTATCGAAACGCGAGGAGGCTTTGAGGCATAGACACATGAAGGTAGCGGAAAAAGTTTCCGAACACACAAAACAACTCCCTCCACTGATTATTTGCCACCATGTCCGAATCCAGAACCAGATTGGTGCGAATCCCCTGAAATGGGACAAAACAGGACAAGTAATTGAAGTAAGACAATTTGACCAATATGTAATACGGGTTGATGAATCTGGTAGAGTTACCCTTAGCAACAGAAAATTTATTCGGAAATACGAACCAGTGAACAAATACCCAGAAAGGATGTCAAGTGACAGTGATTTGAAATTATTAGCCAAACAAATAAAGCCAGTGTTACATGAATCGTCTCCTAAGGGTAAAACAAAGCTCTCTAGTGCTCCTTGTGCTGAAAAGAATGTGCTCACTGAAAACTTGTCTGCTACACCAGATGAACAGAACGGCCAGGATCGAGACTCTCATCGAATCGAGTCACATCCTCCAGATATTGCGTTGAATCATTCACAACTACCAAACTTACCAACAGCAACAGTGGGTCTGAAAACGCCCATTACACAAAGCACTCCTATGGATTTCACACAAACTAATTCCTCACCTCCTAAAGAAGCCTCAACGCTAATCAGACATTCCAGTTGTCAGAGAAAAGAACCGTCGTCGTGGCTTCAAAATTACATGCATAAGATATAGAAAGTTACAAATGTGAAGTACAATACATTACATATATACATTTTTGTTAATTCACTAGATCAAAAGAGAGGTCTACTCATAATCAGTCATCGTCATATTTCAAACAGACATACCAAGGACTTGTGGAGGATAGAGGAATATCTATATGATTATTATTAATTGATTGATTTATTGTTTTAGATCTCCATCATTTCTGATGTCAATTAACATGATTAAAGATCAGTGTTATACTCATTTACAATCCACTCAATTTGTTTTTAATCTCGAACAGTAGACTGACATAAGGTACAGATACAGATAATATATCAGTCAACAAAAGAAACGAAAAAAGGCAATGTATTTTCCATATATAATGAAATTGGATACACTGCACCAAGGTTAATAATTGCCCAATTGGCCAATCTAATATTTACAGAGTGTTATTTTCTTATCAAAACCATTGATTTAAGGCAAATACGCGATTTTTTGTTGTTGCAATTTTTGTTATTTCAAAAATCGTATTTTCACCAAAAATTTCAAAAATCGATATTAGAACTTAAAACTTTAAACTTAAACATGGCGTGCTGAAAATTTTGAATACCTTTGCAGATATTTGAATACTTAATTCTCATCTTCGAAATCAAGTACCGACTTTTGTCATCATTTTCCGTAAAAATAAATTTGACCCCCGTGTTCAATAACACGGTATTTTCTCACTTTCTAATTTGGTCAGATTCTTTTAATCATATGCATTTGCTTTGCTATTTATTATATTTTATGATAAATTGGAGTTCAAACTTGTGTATTGTTACTTTTGTTGACTAGTATATTATTGACCAATCAAGGTGCCCTTTAAAGGGCAGAAACTTTTAACTTAATCATAAAAATAGAAGGTCAGCAGTAATGCATTTATGTTCATTGATAATTTTCTATGTTTTCTATGTATTGTGTGCAATTTTGTCCCATGTACATTTACTCCATATCCTTTCATTTTCTATATCCAGCTAAATTTGGACAAAGAGAGACAACTCCATCATTCTCATATTTCAGGTGCGGGTTTGATTTAGTAATGTATCCCGATTTTCTATAGTCTAAGTTCTGATATCATATTTAATATAAGTTTTATAACATAAATATTTTCATTAGTCATTATAACCATAAAATTTATTCTCTGAAGAAAGCTGTATGTTCACTTGTTTTTGTTAATATGTCTTTTGATTGAGTTAAGCCATTTCAATTGATATTTTATAGTGTGTATGTTACACTATTGTTTCAGGTAAGGGTGAAGGTTGTCGCCTATTAAAACGTTTAAACCCGCTGCATTTGTTGCACCTGTCCTAAGTCAGGAACCTGATGTTCAGTGGTTGTTGTTTGTTGATATAGTTCATAAGTGTTTATCTTTTCTCGTTTCTAATATAGATTAGACCGTTGGTTTTCCTGTTTGAATGGTTTTACACAAGTCATTTTTGGGGCCCTTTATATCTTGCTGTTCGGTGTGAGCCAAGGCTCCGTGTTGAAGGCCGTACTTTGACCTATAATGGTTTACTTTTACAAATGGTTACTTGGATGGAGAGTTGTCTCATTGGCACTCATACCACATCTTCTTATGGGGTCTCATTTAGGGGGATGATGGGGTCTAATCCCGGATCCCGCTTATTGTTTTGTCAGATTCCCGTATCCCGCTTATCATTTTTTTTAGTTTCCCGTTTCCCGCCTTATTTTTTTTTTTCTATAAGAAGTCGCGTTGCAAGAGCCCTCCTATCGGTATATCACACTTGTATTACCATTGGCAAGATATCAGGGAACAGATAAATGGCTTACTGGTGTCACAAATTTAGGAATGATACAAACAGTTTGTCAGTGACTCGCCAAAGGTGGGTGGTACTCTGGGCGCCAAGACTGTGAGAAGCGTAACTACATGTCCAATAAATTGTGGGTAAAAATTGCGGCAGGGGATCTGGGGCCGCTGAATGCACCCAGCAGGTCTAGGGTAGATTTGCGAGTACTGCTGAAAGCTAGTTGCTGAAAGATTGATTGATTGATTGATTGATTGATTGATTGATTGATTGATTGCTAAAATGGCAAATAGTTCATGATTGTTCAGGACAAAACAAATTTACAATAAATACAACAGGTAGCTAGGTCCTGATCGTCGAGGATGAAGGTCTGGAATTTTAGAAATGCAATGCATAGAAAATGTGGTTTTCTTGGATAGGAACATAGATTTTTCCTTTCAGTAGTCCACCTACGAACCCCTCAGAGTTGTTGCAAGTTGCTTAACGTGTAGAGGGCGTGGTATTCTCTCTACACTAGCGGCATCGGATTTAACGTCCCCATTCTGACAAGACGTGACTGCGTAATTATACATTACGCACAACCAAACGAACGCCTAACTTCGGCAAGGATTTTATTGTAGGTCGGATAAGGACCAAGAGGAAAGCTAGTTGAAAGTCAACAACAATTAATAAAAAATAAATCATGCATATAAAAAAAGGCAGGGTTTTGAGCATGGTGAGGCTAATTCAAGTATTTGTTGATAGAAATGAAATGATCTGAACCAAAGATCTAGTTTTTAGTTTATATAAGGTGGAATATAATGGCATTCTATCCAATACTCAATTCACTAAGGATGATAGACTCTATAGTGTACAAATGACATTTGATAATTAAAGAGTTTTACCGAGTTCACATGTATCTACAGATAATGTTGTTTTTATTTTTTTGTATATAAAAAAATATTTGTAAAAAAAATATGTGTATAGATACGTGCCAAAAGTGCCTAACGGCAGCTACGCCCCTGACTGACATAAGATTATATTAAGAAAAAACGGAATACATTTGATATGATAAACAAACAAAAATAACTTATACCCAGTAAACAATCCAACGTTGACATTACGTAATAATAAATCCCCATCACACTAGGACCACGATCCCACTACGATCTCAAAAATTATAAAATTTTGAAAGTCATAGTAAGATCGTGGTAAGGTCGTAATAAGGAAATTCCAAGTCTTCATGATCGTGGAGCTTTGAATATGCTCAAAACATTCGTAGTGTAGTCATGGCCAAAACTAGTTGAAGAAGAACCGTATGAACTCAGTCGTAGTCAGGACGTAGTTAGATCGGGATGGGGGTAGAAGCATCGTATTGGAAACGTGGTGCAATCGGGGTAGCCAATGGAAAATATTTCGCTGCAACCTTAGGTATGCCTATAAGATTTCACTGCGACTATCCCGATTTCACTATACGTCTTAATTACGCTTCTACAATATTGATTCGATTATTCTACGATGAGGAAGACAAATGTGCAGCTACTTTGCCTTTGTCGTCCACATCATTACGATTCTACTACGTCCTAGCCACGAGAATTGTGTTATATTTCTAAATTTGCAAATTGGAAATTTCAAAATTGCATACCTTTTTTGAGACCTCTGCTTTTTATTTACCACCCCGATCATTAAGTGTTTTTAATACCTTTAGTGGAAAGTTATCTCCAGGAAACTGATGTGTACAATGGGAATGTCAAGATATTTATAGGGACGAAGAGCGTAGTGAAAACGAAGTGGAGTCGTTTTCGATCGTAGTACACATGTATTGAAATCGTAATGCGATCGGGAAGGTTTTGGAAGAAGCTTTAAGAGATCGTGTAAGTCGTGGTTAGGTCTTATTAGACGCAGCAAGAGCGTGACAAGATAGTAACTACAGAACGTGTTACTGTCGTTGCGAAATCGTAGCAGGATCTTATCAGGATCATAGCAAGATCGCAGTATCAACGTGAAAACTATGAAATAAATTAATGAATATTCACGCCAACCATACCACGATCTCACTGCAATCTTATCTATTTTAGTTAGTAAATCACTCAAGTATGAGATCAACTCCTTATTCATGGTCTTGGTCTAGTGTGATGGGGGCTTTACATCCACTTCATTTGAACTTTGGTGGACATCTGTCTCATTGACAGCCAATCCACATCCTTTTTTTTTCATTTTTTGACAACAAATTTTGATTCACGCTTAATAAAATGATGATTTTCCCGGATTCCCGGCTCATTTTTTGGTAATTTCACGTGTCCCGCCTGACTTTATTTCCCGTTTTCACGGACAATAATTTGACTTTCACGTGTCACGCTTACAAAAATCGGCCATTCCCGCGTCACGCTTAGACCCCAATGAGACCCACTCTTATATCTATTTATAAAACTTTTTATGATTATAATTCTGATCATTGATGAATGACTTTCTAGATACAGTTTTCAAGAATAGGACAGACATGAACATACGATAAAAATCACTCAGTACAATATGAATGCCGTCCTACACTCTAATAGTGGTGGTTGTACTTCATAGAGGGGTCAAATTTTGCGCTTTGTGTTGCCAACCACCACCTTTTCAATCTGGATATTAGTATAAACTAGGGTACATAGAAACAATAAAAAAAAAAAAAAAAAAACAGTTCCGAAGGAGCAATTTAACTCTAGAATACTCGGGTAATGACAGGAAGAAAAAAACCGACTGTATACATGATCGTCATTCGATACTTATATTTTCCACTGAACAAAGTCATACTTTTCTCAGACTGCTTTAGACGTCTTGTCTTATATCAATAAGTTGCCATTGTTTTGAATTGTACGTCTTATATTTTATGGAGCCCTTTATAGCTTGATGTTCGGTGTGAGCCGAGGCTCCGTGTTAAAGGCCGTACTTGGAATTATAATTGTTAACTTTTTATACATTGTGACTTGGATGGAGAGTTGTCTCATTGGCACTCATACCACATCTTCTTATTTCTATTATAAAATCAATTCCCCCAGGTTAAAATCGTCCCTATATTATAGGATATTCATGGCATATCATTTTTTCTTTAACAGAATCCAAACTTGGATAATGATTCATTGAAAAAGAAAAAAATATATATACATGCTCTTTGTGATACCATCTAATGGAAAACAAAACATCATCATCTTCTTCTTCCATTCATTTGAATATATCATCACGCATTTTTCTGCTCTAGTCAGATCCTTTTAGGTCCACTTTCTCTCTGTAATCCGTAATCAAATGTCTGCCAATCAAGGCACACGTCTAGATATTAGTTGAACAAATTTCTTGCGATAGGGGCGCTAGATCGTTATGAAAAAACAAAACGATACTGTACACAACAGAAAAAATAATATATACTCCTAAAAAGTGTACAAAACAACACCAATATCAAAAAGTAAACGAACATATAAGTATCAATAAATATTTCAGATAACAGATGCCCTTCATCAGTATGATGTAAAATGAATCTTATAGATTTATTCTGATATACTAAAACAATTTTGAAAGTAATACAAATCAAAAACCGAACCACGCTTGTATAATTCTTAAATTTCAAATTTGACGCAGGTAATGTATTTACAACATAGAATGTATAGATATGCATCCAAAAAAAATAGTTATGTGCGATTTGAGCTGGTACAATTCTAAAATTTCATAGGGGACGAAAGTTAAGTTATTACAACAGAGACTGCGTAGACTATACATCCTGAATGAATAGCACTGGTCGATTTAAACTGGTAGAATTCTAAAATTTCAAAGTTGCCGAAGGTTAAGTGATTACAACAGAGGCTGCGTATTCACGTATCCCAAATGAATAGCACTGTTAGGTTTGAACTGGTATAATTCTTAAATTTCAACTTCAATTTACAAAATATTTATAACCATCTGTATAATAAATCATGCGAGCAAGGATTTGTATAGTGATAGTATAGTATAGTGCGAGGATCTTTCCGACCTTGAATTGCTCACCATCAAGGAGCGCCTCCAAGACATCTTGCGCATAGAATCCAGGAAATTACACCAACAACGATTAATAACGGCATACTTTTAGAAACTAATACACGACGACACAACCGGAAAAAAAACCTGGAATCGCAGATTCATAAGAAAAGAAAAAATTTGTAAGACCTCTACAAACACCGTAGTCAATTTGTCTTCAGTTGCTTTGTCGAATACCGAGACTAAAGTCTTATCTAAAGGTCTTGATTTCTGTCCCACGCCGGCAAAATTGATAATTTACAATCGGAAGATGACCTTGACAAATTAGCTAGATCCCTCAGAATTAAGGAGTACTTTTCGAACAAGGACAATATTAACACACCGGGGGTCATAAGTATGGCGCGGAATCAGTGTCAGTTTATAAGATATCTCATATAATTTTCTTTAAAAGATATCTTACAAATTATATGAGATATCTTATAAACTATATAAAAGAGAGGTGAAAGATACCAAAGGGACATTCAAACTCATAAGTCGAAAATAAACTGACAACGCCATGGCTAAAAAAGAAAAAGACCAGCCGACAAACAATAGTACAGAAGACACAACATAGAAAACTAAAGACTGAGCAACACGAACCCCACTAAAAACTGGGGTGATCTCAGATGCTCTGGAAGGGTAAGCAGATCCTGCTCCAAATGTGACACCCGTCGTGTTACTCTTATGAAATACGTTTATATGTTAAATCAAATGATTAGACATTTCGCAATAGCGGATTGTTAATTGACTCTTATCTAACCCTTAGACATCACCAAATTCTAGACCTTCGGTCATGTAAAATTTTCTAACCCTGAAACTTGACCGAATGTGAAATCTTAAAATTAAAACACGATTTTCATGACAAAGGATAGACGAGACAGTTATCGGTATAAACAACACTAACATTGAAAATTAAAAAGCACAAAGAACAACACTTAAAACTAAGCAAGAGCAACACGAACCCCTTTAAAACAAAACTAGGGGTGATCTCGGGTGCTTCGGAAGGGTAGGCAGATCCTGCTCCACATGTGGCACTCGTCGTGTTGCTCATGTTAGTACAAACCCGGTAATAAGTCTAATTCGCTAGGTCACATTCGGGAAAAGGGGACGGGATTGTAGTTACGACATTAGGAAAATATCCGCTATCATCTGTGAAACGGATATTCCGTAACGGCCAACCAACTCGTGATGGCGTCCGTAAAATTTACGATGGGATGATTTCAACTTCACCACTTGGAACTCTTGGTTTAATAGCTTCCTTGTGAGCAGCAACCCTCTATCAAAGAAATTATGATAGGAAATACAAGCCCTGAAGTATCGTATCAACTGGGAGATATATACTCCGTATGCAGGCGCTGCTGGAATGTTGCTACATAAAAATGGAAAGTTCACAATTAGGAAGCTGAAATCATCTCTTTTGTCATAAAGTTTTGTTTTCAACCGACCCTCATTGTCAATTTCTAGATGTAAGTCAAAGTATGAGGCAGACTTAACTGTATCTGTTGTATCCTTTATCTCAAGTTCGATGGAATAGATGCGTTCAACATAGTCACCAAATTTTGAATTATTTAGTGAGAGAACATCATCTATCTAGCGGAAAGTAAAGTTAAAGGATACTGCTAACTTCTTTTCTTTCTTCCTTAGAAGTTCCTGTATGTCAGCCTCATATGAATAAAGGAACAAGTCGGCAAGAAGAGGGCACAGTTGGTTCCCATGGGAATGCCGATTGTTTGTTGAAAAACACGTCCTCCAAACGTAACAAATATGTTGTCAATCAAGAAATCAAGCATCTTGATAATGTCAGTTTCAGAGAATTTTTTGTTAGAATCAGAGATTTTTTACAAAGTAGGATTTTTCCCTCCATAAGACAAGATACTTGTATCTACGTTGGCCATTCTTTTTTATGAAACAAAACAGGACCAACTCTTTCAATTTGTCTTTTAGTTTGGAATGGGAATACATGGGTAAAGTGTAGAAAAGTCAAATGTTTTAATACTATTGCAAGATGAAAGAGTCTTAGATTGTATGTACTCTAAAAGATCTTTGGCATCAAATATCTCATGAACTTTATTATATATCTTGAAGTTAGAATAAATAGTAAAACGGCTTGCCATAGTTCTTCCCTAAGCGGGATTCGAACCCTTGCTTCTGTGACATCGTGGCAACACCGCCTGCTCTTTGTACAGCGCCCTAGGTCACTCGAATAACTAGGCTATATAAAAATATAGCTTTCCGATGAAGAATGTCTGTCATAAATTTGTTCCATATTTAGACGTATATAATAAAATTAAAGTTTGATGTGACGGCATGGTAAATATCATTAGCATCCTTTACGACAGACAGACAAAATAGCTGATCTGAAAGTTACACCATCTACTTGCATTATACATTATGTACTGTGTTACAACACTAGATAAAGCCGACGAGAAAAAGGCACTACTCGATCAACGAAAGCTTTACACATATATATATATATGTTGTTTTGTACACTTTTTAGGCGTTTATATACGTCTAAACAAGTGACAACTCTACGACAGATCCATGCATTGGATCACTAGCGAAGGTGATATAATAATAATAATTACACATATTATATTCATAATTACTCTAAATATCAGCACAACAATGTTAAATCTGCAAATTTGCAGAAGCAAATGTTTGTTCTTCCCTCGCCGGGATATATATATATATAACAAGTCTAAAAGGGTACAACATCACCAAAAAATAATTAAATCACGAACAAATTTTAGATATTTCGGATAACTAATATCCTTCATCAGTAAGATGTAAAATGAATCTTATCTTGACATGTAGTAGTCAAACTGAAATAAAAATCTTGAATGCTTTATCAATTATCAATATGCTGGTAATTTTTTTTTCAATATTGATGTTTGGGAGGAGGAATAAATTTCTTAAAACTGTTAGAGTCCAAAACGGAAGCCTGAGTTGCTAGAAACAAGTGATGGTAGGGAAAATGAGTTACACATTCTATGTTTTTTTTTCATGTATGCCCTCTGGGGAAACTGTCCTAAGCTTTCTTATCCAAAACTTTCCCGAGCAAGTCTGTCGGTCCTTGACCAACCCTCGTTGTGGTCTATGATAGTGATGGTAAGGTTTTTCAGATCAGCTTGGACGTGCCCAGGTGATCTCAAATGACGACTTACGGGGAGGTCGGGCTTGCAGGTGTAGTCAGTTCGATGACCATTCATGCGTTTGTTGAATGTCTGTTCTGTCTCGCCAACATACTGCATGCCACATCGACACTGAAGAAGGTATACAACATTCTGGGTTTTGCAAGTTACATTGCAAAATATAGTGTACACAGACCCGGTGGAGTGGCAAGTAAATGTTTGAGTATTCAGTATTTGTTGGCAAGTCAGACATCGTCTGTTACCACACGACTTGCACCATCCTGCAGTTGAACAGTTTTTATAAGAGGAAACATCAGCTCTCACAGATAAGTCTTTCAGACTTGCTGGTCTCCGAAAAGCTAAGACAGGAGGTTTGGGAAAGATCTTGGATAATTTATGGTGCTTGGCAATAGTTTGCCAATTGGCATGGATCAAACGTGAAAAGTTAGTAAAGGCGGGATTGTATGTTAAAACAAATCGAACTATTTTGCTGCGCCTCTTCTGTTTGTATTATAATAGGTCATTGCGGCTGTTATTGTTAGCACGTGCAAATCCCTTGTCTATGTCCCATTTCTTATAACCTCGTTTGGTCAA
This sequence comes from Mytilus coruscus, assembly GCA_017311375.1. Lineage (NCBI taxonomy): Eukaryota > Metazoa > Mollusca > Bivalvia > Mytilida > Mytilidae > Mytilus > Mytilus coruscus. The sequence goes on along the minus strand of CM029599.1, from coordinate 76,409,489 downwards.
AAATCCGTGAAGTTCCTGTAACCGTTTAGTGACAGCCTCCTCAGAGGAGCAAATCCGCTTTACTCTGAGAGCTTGGCTATAGGGGATACTTTTTGTACAGTGTTTAGGGTGACAGCTTTGGGGAGAAAGGTAATGATGTTTATCTGTAGGTTTACAGTAGAGGTCTGTTGATATGACACCGTCCTTTTTAGATGTACTTGTGTCTAAGAAAGATATTTTAGAGTCGGAAATTTCATATGTAAATTTAATTGACTGGTGGGCGTTGTTTGCATGTCTGATGAAATCATCTAGTTTAAGTTGGGATTCAATCCATTTCATGTCAACATCATCGATGAAACGGAACCAAGACAGAGGTTTGGATAAAGATGTTGAAATTATTTGTTTCTCTAATTTGCCCATGAAAATATTGGCGTAAGACGGTGCCATTTTCGTCCCCATCGCTGTCCCGTTTATCTGAAGGTAATGTTCACCATTAAAGGTGAAATTGTTGCATTTCAGAACCAGAGTAAGCAGCTGGACTAAACATTTATCAAAAGCGTCTGTGATGTTTTTGGTTTTGTATCCTCTTGATTTTAGTTGGTTTTTTTTATCATTACAGACGCTTTTGATAAAGCCCAAGAAAAAGATCGAGATATCCTCATGGAATACAAAGATAAGACGACCCTCGCAGATAGAATTCCGTTTGTTGTCACCTTCCATCCCGATTTGACAAATATTTCATCTTCTATCCGCAAGGACTGGCGTCTTATCGAAAATGACTCTTCCTTAAAAGAAATTCTTCCATCACCTCCTGTTATTGCCTATCGCAGACCCAAAAATCTCAAAGACATACTTGTCACATCTAAAGTAAAGAAACAAGAGACTTCTAAAATTGGGTGTTACAAACAATGCGGAAGAACCAATTGTAAGTGCTGTAAAGTCGCCAACACTGACCACTCTTTCAGCAGCACAGTAACAAAGCAGCGATACCACATTTATGGTACACCTAATTGCAAAACAGAAAATAGTATTTATATTCTTACTTGTGGAACTTGCAAGCTGCAGTATGTTGGTGAAACAGAAACTAAATTCAACATCAGACTTAACAATCACCGGTCTTTTTATACAAAAGGAAGAAACTGTCCAATTACGAGACACCTCTTAAGAACAGGGCATACTTTTGAAAATATCACCTTTCAAATAATTGAGGTAAACCAAAATGAGGACTCTCAAAGGAGAAAATAGAGAGAAAGGTTCTGGATGCATCAGCTAAGTACTCTTGAACCTGATGGACTTAATGAGAGAGATGAAAAACAGTTCTACCCAAAACCAAAGGAATAAATCCTGAAATTCATTCTATTTAACTAAAACAACTATTTGTTTTGATTTAAGAATTGCTATGTACAATAAGCGGCAAAAATATTTTTCTAGACATTTAACATTGAGCTGCAAAAATTTCTTTACAGCCTCTAACTTTTACCTGGTTGGCTGCACGCGCCCGATGAAGCTAATTTGTTTAACGAAATATTGCGTGAATAATATAAAATACAACACTTAATTTTATAACACTCATTAGTGTGTTAAAGTTACATTCTTAGGTACTTATATAATTTAATGTAGTAACTGCATCAGTTTATTTACAAACTGATCCACGCCTTGATAGATTGAATGTTGATTGTTGCTATTTTTAGATAACCGCCTAAAAAGGGTACAAAACAACACCAACATTAAAATAAAAAGGAAACATTAAATGTAATTATCTATAAATATTTCGGATAACAGATATCCTTCATCAGTATGATTATGATGTAAAATGAATCATATCAATCTATTCTGATTTAACTATAACAATCTTGAAATTTATACAATTAAAACCGAACACAACAACGCTTCAAGTGTACAATTCTAAAATTTCAAAAATGACGTAGGTTAGGTATTTGCAACAGAGACTGCATAGATATGATACTAACAAAAATAGTAATATTTGATATGAACAGGTACATTTCTAAAATTTCAGCAGTTTGATAATGATTAGAAAAAAAATGAAACAGGTTAAGTAATTGAACGTTACTGCGTACTTATACATCCCAAATGAATAGCACCCTGCGATTTAAACTTGTATAATTCGAGAATGTTAGAGTTGACAAAGGTAAAGGAATATCAACCGAGAGGCTGCGTAGTAATATGAAATATAACCCAAATGAAAAGCACTGCGCAAATTAGAACTACACCTTTTCAATGATCCCATTTGGTGCCAAAGTTTTTAATTTTCTTATCCAAAATCTGTCCCGACCGAGTCTATCCCCCTAGACCAAGCAGTGTTGTGGTCTACGTTTGTAATGGTCATTCGATTGCGATCTGCCTTAGTGTGGCCAGGGGATCTCAAATGTCGACTGAGAGGAAGGTCTGGCTTGCATTCATAGTCGCTACGATGGCCGTTCACACGTTTATGAAATGCCTGTTCTGACTCGCCAACATACTGTTTACCACATTTACACTGTAGGAGATACACAGCATTTGTAGTCTTGCAATTAACATTGCAAAATATGGTGTATTCCGTACCAGTGGAGTGACTGTTAAAAGCCTGGGTATTCAGTATTAACTTGCAAGTCAGACATAGTCTGTTTCCGCATCCCTTGCAAGAGCCCACAGACGAAGAGCCTGATCAAGTGGATAAATCAGCTCTCACCAGCAAGTCTTTAATGCTTTTGTGCCCACGGAAAGCCAGTACAGGTGGATCGGGAAAGATCTTGGATAGTTTAGGATGTTTTTCGATTTCTTTCCAATTTTCGCGGAAAAGGTGTGATAACTTGTCAAATTAAGGATGGTTAGTCAGCACAAACGGCACTCTTTTGTTGACCTTTTTGTCTTTATATTGTAAAAGTTCATCTCGGTTGATGTTGTTGGCACGAGAAAACCCTTTATCAATGTCTTTTCTTCTGTAGCCCCGATTTTTTAGGTGACCGCAAAGTTCTTGTAGTCGCCTTTTGCAGTATCATTGGTGGAGCAAATCCGTTTTATTCGTATGGCTTGGCTATAGGGAATATTTATAGATAATTACATTTAATATTTCCTTTTTTTTAATATTGGTGTTGTTTTGTGTTAAGATATCGAGACAACACCGCCTGCGCTGTGTCCAGGGCTCTAGACCACTCGGCTACCTAAACTGAACTAAAAAATTCAGCTTTCGGTGGCCTAGTGTTACATTTCCTCGTCAGTAGAATCTAGAGTTGTAACACAGTACATGATATATTAGGCATGAAGATGGAATTGATTGAAGATTAGCTAAGATATCTGTACTAAAAGATCGTATGCTGCAGTCACAAAAATAATTATTTTGATGATTACGTCTAAACAAGTGACAACTCTAGGACAGATCCATATATAGGTTACAATACACCATTAGATTTTATGGGCGCAGCCATTTTATGAGCATAACATGGTATTCAGAATTAAGAGTATAGCTAATCCTGATTGGTTGATATGTGCTCGTTATTTTTGTTATTAGAGACTTCGTGCATTCTGCATTATACCAAAGGCCAAATAAATTATTTTCCTTAGCCCTAACGGAACTGAGATGTCTTTTAAACGCTAGGATGAGACACGTATTTTTAAGTGCAAATTTGATAGGCATGGGAGATAAGTACAAATTACGCTAAGAAAAGCAACGCGAACCTATATTTTTTGGACCAAAAAATACTGTCCTAATAACTTTTCTTTAATTCTAGCAAGGTTTCGTTTAAAAAATCAACTTTCTAAAGTCTGTATCTCGAAAAAGGCTATCATTGTCGCCTATGGGAAAATTAATTGTTTATTTCAATCTATATGGACACAGTGCAGGCGGTGTTGTCTCGATATCCTAAAAGCAGGAGTTCGAATCCCGGTGAGGGAAGAACAAAAATTTGCTTCCGCAAATTTGCAGATTTAACATTGTTGTACTGATATTTAGAGTAGGTATGAATATAAAATGTGTTTTCAGCCGTGTATCACCTTCACTGGTGATCCAATGGATGGATCTGTCGTAGAGTTGTCACTTGTTTAAACGTACTTATCAAAATAATTATTTCTATGACTGTATCTTACGATCCTTTACGATAGCTAATCTGCAATCAATTCCATCTTCATGCCTAATATATCATGTACTGTGTTACAACTCTAGATTCTACTGACGAGGAAAGAATGCAGATTTAACATTGTTGTGCTGATATTTAGAGTAGTTATATACATATAAAACGTCTAGAGATCATTCTACGATCTTTCTTACGAGGGCACTGGATCGTTACGAGTAACGATATTCTACACAATTAATAAATCATATACATGTATACGCCAAAAAATACGCAGCCTATGTTGCAATTTCTTAACGTTCGTCAACTTTGAAATTTTAGAATTATACCAGTTCAAATCGGACAGTGCTATTCATTGTGGATTTATATCTCTGTTGTAATAACTTAACTTTCGTCGCCTGTGAAATTTTAAAATTGTTCCAGCTCATAACGCACATTACTTTTATTTTTGGGTGCACATCTATGCAGTCTATGTTGTAAATACTCAACCTGCCTCAACTTTGAAAATTTGAACTTGGGGTTCGGTTTTTAATTTGTATAACGTTAAAGATTGTTTTAGTTAAATCAGAATAGATTGATATGATTCAATTTACATCATCATAATCATACTGATGAAGGATATCTGTCATCCGAAATATTAGATGATATTTATTGTTTTCTTTTTTTTCTAATGTTGGTGTTGTTTTGTACACTTTTATATAACACCATTATGATGAATACACTCGCGAAAATATATAAAATAATAAAATCTTTCAGCAGTAAAAGGACCTAAAAGTTCTTTGATTGCAACATTAAATGATTCTATGTGTGCAGAAACAATATACATATACTTACAAAAGACTTATTAGCATTCAGAAATTAGATTTTCTACTACCTAAGTTATCAAGACTAGCTAATAGGGCATAACGTCTATTATGCAAATTATATTTAGTGACTGTCTACATAAGGGTCTAAAATATTACAAGTGTCCTCAAAAGCATTTCTGTGTACGTATATGTTCACACAACAGAGCGGGTTGATGCTTAACTGGAGAATACTAGCTAGTAGGGGTGTTACGTCTTTTGTTAAAGTTTGACTTCACATTCTTATAATTTTGAGAGCAGTGGTTGTCTTTCTGCTTCTAATTTTTCGCATAAAAAATAAAGTGTTCAGTTGATTCAATGACATCTGCTGTGTTGCACAATTTACAACTTGAACTGGCGTATATCTTTGAGAATGAAGCTTTATGGGCTTGTAAGATATAGTTCCCAGTTGCAATTTTGAGACGTACTGGAATGTTTCTGATATCTTTTAGGTTTGCACTGACCGAAATTGCTAAAGGATGTACAGCTCCAATGTTATGTTTGATGTCCATAAATTTAAGGGTTGAATTACCTTTGGAGTCATCAATAATTTTTGATTTCCAATAAGTATAAATTTTGGATTTAACTAACTTTTTCCATTGAGATTTTGAAATGGTCTGTAATGACTTATTTTAAGCATATTTCCTTAATTTCATAAACCACTACAGAGACATATATACACAGTATATATGTCTCTGACCACTATGCCTGTTGTGAGATTAAGTTATTTGTAGTTGTCTTTCAGCTTGCCGCCATTCAAATGGTTCGCACTTAGCTCTTGTTATATTTCCAACTAGATTGATAGCATGTAGCGTTATATGGTTAACTCTGAGGTTGTGGATTCGAATAGTCTATGCCTAGGACAATGGTGTTGGGATGAGCCGGTTTTTTCTATACTAGTCGTGGCCGGTTCTTGTTGGTGGCTGTTTGTGTCTAATATTATAACAACTGCAGTTTACTAATTTCTTGGTCGACTTTATTCAGACATATTTTGTAACTCTTTCATGTATTCCTTTAATAAGCTCATCACATGGCAAATGTGAATGATTGTCTGTTCTTTTGGCATCTTTGTGGATTTGATTATTTAAAGGATTTTCTAGTTTTTGATTGACAAAATTAGTCTGATTTAATAGACTTATAGACAGTGACAGGACATTCATCTTGTGTCCTGTACTAAAATAATATTCAAATGTTCGGGTCTTTTATGTAACCAGTTCGGGATCAAGATAGTAGGTCTTATCATATTCTAATAGAAGGAAGTTAAAAATTCTATTTACAGCATGACAACACTGTGACAAATTTTGATTTTCCGAGTTTCGACTCTATTTTACTGTTTGATATCATTTTGAAATGAAGTCAAAACATTCATTTGCCTATTTTCTGTTATATTTAAATGTATTTTTACTGGATGTGGTTTGTTTACACATAAAAGGGACGTGGAACACAAGTTCTCAATATTACAGATTCCTTTCCAAGTTCGGCATTCAGAAAACGGACAATAAAGATAAAGCTAACAGTGAAGGATTTATTTATGGAAATATAACGACGAAAAACATATCTTTAGTAAAACATTCACTGACCTTTGTGTTTGTAGATAGTGAATATTTTTTAGAATACCATGGAAACAGTACTTCTAACTCACCAAATTCATGTAATGCGATGTTTAACAAAATTGACCAGATAGCATATGATAATCCTTGCAGACAAAATGGTAAAGAGGATTTTTTAAGACGAATACCTTGCCCTAAGGGACTACTTTGTCCAGATGAAGATGAACCGAAAAATCTTATCCCTGGTTACCAGTTCACCTATCGAGTTCAAGATTTGAAAAATCCTCGGTAATTAATTTCTATAAAATTAATAGATAGTGTTTTATCTAGAACTTAAAAAGAGCATGGTAATTTTTTTCCCAAAAGGGCAGTCTGCACGTCGACTATACCAAATAGGGCACATAAATAAACTAGTAAGTTACACATATTCATTTTTTCTCATTAAACATGTTAAAAAAGATATATAAATTTTACAAAGTTAAGCTGGTACATAATATATAATATAAGTATAATAGTCCCAGAGTTGAGCAACTTTAATAAATAAATTGAAACAATCTACATGGAAATATATACATTAATCAAGTTGATCTAAACAAAAGTATGTTAATGCGTGTGGAATTCATACTTTTCTTTTTGTGAGCAATATTCTTCCATAAGCTGTGCCATTCATGCGTCCATTGTAGTCATTATCGTAAGAATCCGGATTTAGTTCATAGCTGGTCCGTTTGCCGACAAAATTTGGAAAGGAATATGGCGTTTTTTTAATGCAATAAATGGATTACAAATTTACTTTAGGCAATTTTCCTGACGTTCTAATGGAGTAACACACTTATTTTGCTGAAACTAAGAATGATTTCATGTACGCTCTTGAGTCTCGCGGAATAAATATTGTCTGTATGAAATAACATGCAACCAACTTAAGTCAGTGCTTGTTGCCCTTCGATTAGCAAAAACCCCAATATGGCAACCCGATCTCAATCCAGATAACGCTAAAGGGCACATGGCATCAAATTGCTTTAGATAAAACACTAATAGATCATTATTCACGTTTTACAGCTGAGTCCTACATGTATTGTAAATCTTTTCCACAGTTGCTGACTCATACACTTTTGACTGATCCATTTTCAGCTTTTGATATTCTGTGTCCGAGTGATTTTCTGATTTTGCCGTCCTCAGAATCCTTATCAAGCCCTATAAAGTCTATTCTGGTTTATTTTTGCGAACTACCTCACCTTGATTTGGTGCCTTTTCTGTACACTTGAAACAGATAAGAATTGAATAGAATACAAATTAGCCGTTCAGAATCCGTTAAAAGTTGAAAATACCTTACCTTTTAATTTATTTATAGATCCGTTTTGTCAAAAATATAATTTTGTTGTTCCTTTGATTGCCTCATTATTTTATCTCTCACCTATTATGTTCTTCTGATTTGAATACGAAAAACTTAATGAAAAAATCATAAAGGACAAATTCTATTAATGGCACAGTCAAATCTATTTGTTGAAAAGACGGAAAAGTTCTGTGCTTTACAGTACTGATCATGTGACAAAAACTTGTTATGTTAACAAAATGGCATATTCTTTTATTAAATTTTGTGACAAAATGGATATATATAGAACTACCTCTAAACGTAAGGTTTTTTTTTAATATTTTACGAAATTCTGCAAGGCTGATACATATACATATATATATATATATATAGATATAAGAAGATGGGGTATGAGTGCCAATGAGACAACTCTCCTCCAAGTCACAATTTGTAAAAAGTAAACCATTATAGGTCGTCTTTTCAATTTTTATCTGCTTCAGGTGTACAGAAAACACTGATTCAACCTTAGGTCATGTAGGTACAAAATGTAGTTGGCAGAATTTTACCCAAATATGTACTAAATAGGCCTAGGGCTTGAATAAGGATTCTGAGAACGGCCAAATTAGAAAATTACTTGGACACAGAATAATACAATGTACCAAAAGGAATTAACTTTTGTGTTTTTTTCCCTTTCATTTTTAAAATATTTCCATTACTCCTCCCCACCGTTGGTAGATTAAGCGAACATTTGTGATTACAATGCTGTGCCATCTACATGTATCAGTAGATTAAAGTCACGCCCATTGCAACTGCATCATTCTTGACCAATGGCAACGCTTGAACTCTCTTCAGTGTGGAGGGTGAAAATGGTTATGTCTATAGTGTTTACAAATTTTATGAAGCAGGAACCAAAAATATACGTTGACATTCCAACATTTGTGCGATAAAACATACCCAGGAACTGCAATTATTTGATTAAGAACTTTAAAATTGTCTCTAAGTATCGTCCTAAGTTTTTGGGGTAAATACTTGTTGCACAATCAGCATGTGGCAACAAAGGGTGGAGAGGAGGGGACTGGATCGTAACCCTTGGTTAGCAAAAATGTCGCAACCCAGAATTAAATGAATTTTTAAAACTTCAGATTTTTATACCATTTCCATTTTAAAGAGTTTACTTAAATTTCAAAATGACATTAGTAGTCTCCCTTGTATTTGTTAACATCTTAGTATTGTAATCATCAATCAATTGTTTTTTACACTGTATAAAAGTCAAATTACCTGAAGATCTGTGAAAGTAGCAAAAGCACTAGTAAATGTGATGAATTGAAACCGTTTTTATCTTTATAAAAATTTCTTCTATACATCATATTACATGTACGTTGTTTATATATAGTACATGTATATATGATATGAACATGTTATACAGGGTTGGCAAAGTATTACCCAGGCAGGAAAATTCAGGCTGTGCAATATCCCCAGAAATGGGTTATGATGGACAATATGATTTAAGCTTATTCTACATGTACATGAATTCGAACTAACAATATACACTGAATAGGTCAAACATTTGTAGTTTCATTGTATCATTTCAAAGCATATACGTTTTATATACAGAGATGCATTTAGAGTTATTTTCTGAGATAAAAAATTCAATTTTCTCAATAATTTTATTGAAGACATGTACAGAAAACAAGTTTCAGTATAAATCAGTTATAAAAAGGCCTGTCCCAAGTCAGGAGCCTGTAATTCAGTGGTTGTCGTTTGTTTCTGTGTTACTATTGGTTTTTTGTTCATTATTTTTTACATAAATTAGGCCGTTAGTTTTCTTGTTTGAATTGTTTTACATTTGTCATTTCGGGGCCTTTTATAGCGGACTATGCGGTATGGGCTTTGCTCATTGTTGAAGGTCGTACGATGACCTATAGTTGTTAATTTCTGTGTCATTTGGTCTCTTGTGGGGAGTTTTTCCTTTTTTATATTGACTCATCATCTACATGTATCAAATCGACACCAAAAAAAAAAAAAGCATACATTACAAACAGAACTAACAAAAAGGCTTAAGACACAAAATACTGATCTGAGACTTCTTGTAGTTACTGAAAGCTACAAAGTTGTTCAAAGCCAATGACAACTTATAAAAAAAATCATGTATTGGATCCAAGACTAAATAATTAATCAGTACACATCCAGTGGATTTAGTGTAAAGACATCATAAACAGTCAGTAAAACATGATCTTGTGCAATGCCAAAATGTTAAAACATGTATTGACAAAATGTGGGACCTTAAATGTTCATAGCTGTATGGCAATATTATTTAGTTATGTTTTAATTTATTGATAACTAAATCAATGTTTGTACTGGTAAAACAATACTCAAAGATCTCATTACAGAGTTAAATTGATGACCCTTTAGAATAAGTTACTCTAAGGATCGATAAGTTTACATCAATAGTATCTTAATGGAATTTAAATTGGTCTTTACTCAATTTTAGCCATATACTGGGATTCACAACGGTACAACTGGTACCCATAGGAATACCTACAACTGTCATTTTATATAATGATTTTAACCTGTCAGTCATTCTTAGCATTTGAATACATTAATCATTATGGGCTTGGTCATGTTGGTATTGTCTAGAAAGCACTGTGATGTAAATTTTATTTTCGTAACACACAAAGATTATACAAATCATTTAGAAGCCTGCTATTTTTTCCAACATAAAAGTAAATACATAGTACTGTATATTGTGTAATGGTACACATTTACATTTACATAATTCTATAACTCTAAAATCTAACTTTCAGATTCTGGTATTTAAGTATGGTAGCTTGTTATAGGAATACAACAGCCAACAATTGTTCATGGGTTCGTTCATCTCAGAATTTAGAACTTGACTATGACATTTGGCTAGTCAATGGAGACCCAGCATCAAAACATCAGAATCCATTTGAACATCAGTTTTCTTTTGAAGATCATGATATTGTGGAAAGTTATGCTGTATTCTTTGCTTTATACTTAATAATTATTCCCATATGGTTGTATGCCTATTTTAAACAGAAGCACACAATCACAAAAATTTTAACAGCTAGCATTTGTCTGGAATTGATAGGAATATTATGTAACTTACTGCATTGGATGATATTTTCTGCAAATGGTGTAGGATTTTATGTGTTGAGTGTAATAGGGAATGCTATAGATGTGATATCAGAATGTTTATTTATGCTGACACTGTTACTGATAACCAAAGGATGGACAATAACAAGTATGGAACTGACTGGAAAACCAATTGTCTTTTCTATTTGGGGACTTTACACACTTTTGAATTGTGTGTTGTTTATTTGGAATTTGGTGAGTACATTGTATTTACAATTTACTATTATCATGATTATGTAGCATACATGTACATGTAGTTCAAATATCTAAATACTTACTATTTGATGATTTTATTGAAAACATGTACATGACAATCATGTACTGGGTTTATGGCAATTTAAAAAACACCTGTACCAGTCAAATTACAATTCTACAATGTATGTTGCCATTTAAATGTGATATCAGAATGCTTATTTATGCTGACATTAATTCTGATAACCAAAGGATTGACAATAACAAGTATGGAAAACCAATTGTATTTTCTATTTGGGGACTTAGAGTTAAAGACGAAACCGCCTATTGTTTAACTCCTCATTTGGTAGAGCAACCCTGGATTGTTACATGTATATAACAAGCTCACCAAGAAGCTGCAGATTATAGTGTCCCATTTTATGCATTAAAAGTTTCCAATGATGGAAAAACATTTTTTCAAGAGAACAAAGATGATGAACACAAAATATACTAATATATATACATGATATACATGTATGTAAATTTGATATTTTTACTATGACCTCGGATTCATTGCTTTGAGAAAAGACATCTCTTTTCTTGAAAACAAATTGTAAATAAAAGAATTAACCTAAAAAATAGTTACTTTTCCAAAAGGTCTGTGACATACCTGTTTGTGCTGTTTTTGTCTTATCTTAACATGTCTTAAAGAGTACACAAATCCTTTTCTACATTTTACTTGTAATTTCTGTGAGCAAATCACTGCTAGATATTATTTAATACTAGAAAAGTATTTCACTTACTTTATCATATTAATTTTGGTGAGAATGAAATAAATTCTTTAATAATAAAAATCAAAATACCTAAGACCATATATATACTAGTTCTCTAAAGTCTTTAATCCAAAGATACAAATATTTTTTGAACAAATATATGTGAAAAAGGAATTTGTGTACTGGGTTCATTATTAATAGAATATTTGAAATTTAAAATAACCACCAAGTTAGGTTTATTATGGAAACATAAAACTGATGTTGATTTAGTGATAAATTGAAGTTTGTGACCCCCATTTTATTTTATCTTATTTTTCCCCAAATCATGTAATTCCTTGTCAAAAGTTTTAAGTTATATTAGTTTTAAAAGCATTTTGGGTTAATGTTTGCTAAGTGCAATCTAAAGTTCAAAACCCTATAATATTGTCACTTGCTTGACAGGTAACATTTTGTCGAGTCTGTGAAATATACTTTTGAAAGCAAGACATAGCTATCCTAGATGTCAGCGTCAACATTTAGGTTCAGTCTGTGGTTAAAGTTTTTTAAACATAAATAACTTTGTCAAACCTTCATGGAATTTAAGAAATTTGGACAGAAGCTTGTTTATGACCAAAATACAGTATCCAGAGCCAAATTTTGAAAATATTTATTTTATTTTTCTGTATTTTACTGATAAATGAATTTAGTTTTTTTACAGTTAACATGTGCATTTGTAGATACAGTCTGAGGTTAAAGTTTTCAGTCATCAATAACTTTATCAAACATTCATGGAATTTTAGGAAATTTGGACAGAAGCTTGTTAATGAACAAAATACAGTATTCAGAGCAAAATTTTAAAACATTCATTTTCATTTTCCTTATTTAACTGATAAATGGACTTTTGTTTACATTCAACAAGTAGATACAGACAGTCTGGGGTAAAATTTGTCCCACATCAATTTCTTAGTTAAACCTTCATAGAATTTTATGAAACTTTGGTAGAAGCTTTTTATGATTAATTGATAATGTCTGAAGCAAACATTTGAAAATATTTTTTTCATTTTCAGTATTTTTCTGATACATATATATTGTAGATGGACTTATTTTTTACGATTAACATTTACAGACAGTCTGGGATTAAACTTTTTGACATGATAAATTTGTAAAGTTATGAAACAGAAGCTAACCTTCAAGACCATGAAATAGCATCTAAAGAAAAGTTTTTTTTAAAGTTCTGTATTTTACTGATAAATGGACTCACTTTTTAAGTCAACATTGCACTTTTACACTGACAGCAGCAATCGCAGGCGAGACACAGGGTTCCACAGAACCCCTTACAAATTTTTTGTATATTTAGCTATATTCTCCTAGTCCTCTTCTCTACCTTACCTAACATGGTGCAGTGAGGTGAACATTCTTTAGATCCTATCCAATCCTGTATCAAGCAATATATTAATAAATAAATATATTCTCAGATATTCAAGATACAAAATGTTCAAAATGGTATGTACGTATAACTGTTCCAATTTATTTTGTAGACTGAGGTTGATGTGATATCAAATATAGATGAATGGCAGACATGGCCAGGTTACATCACACTGATTTTTAGATGTTTCATCATGGTATGGTTCATGGTAGAGTTGCGACAGATAGTTAGATACAGTAAACATCAAGATCGTCTCTTGTTTCTTCAACAGTTTGGTGCTTATTTCCTGGTTTGGTTCATATACTTGCCAATCTTGGCTATCATCAGTACACAGTTCTCAGCATTGTGGAAACATAAAATCCTTCTAAGTAAGTTCTTAAATTAATTACATTGCAATTGAGAAAATATTTAGCTAAGAAAAATCATTATTGTAGAAAATCAAGTGTCTCTATATTTAGATACAGCATGTTCCATTTAGTAGGTTTAATTCTTTGTAGGCTTACCAGTAGGATACTGCAGTGAAAAGATGTACAATGTACCTGTCAGGAAAACTCAGGCCATAAAATTTGAAGTGTGTCATACATGTATATCAGCTAAAAAGCAATTTGTTAATTCCTTAAAGGACAAATTTGAAAAAAAGAACATTTTCCTCATAACCTGATAAACATGATAAATGCAGACTGCTGTTATAGAATGCATTTAAATCTTTACATGTAGGTGTACTTCTGGAAATTATTGCCCACATCCTTGGACAAAGTAAAATAATAGAAAGATGCATATAAACATGATAAAATGGAAATGTTACAGGATTATCCCCTTAATTGGTACATCCTGCTCAAAGTGAAAAGAAAATTCATGTTTTAATACTTTATATTACATGTACATCCTTTTCAAAACAATTTAATTTCTGATTTAAAAAAAAGAAAAACATGCTTAGTTAACCAATATACCATTATAATGGATATTGTCAACTCTACAAAAACAGATACATGTAGGATATAACAATAAATCATTAAATAGGTACAAGTTTTCATAATACATCACTACATCCGGTTTTTTCTGTATATAAGTACATTTTTGTACCTGCATAGATGTATGTGATGGCAATATTTATTTGAAGTATATGCACAGGATATGTAATTAACAATCAGTAAAGTACATGCATCACTTAAGTTTGAAATGATGATATCAAATTTTGTTGTAGAATGAGTAGGAATTCCTGTGCCTATTGAGAGTGATTACATTTTATTTTATAAAAATAAAGAAGCATTTCATTCAGTGATTTCATTTGCTATTCATTGGGTAATTCGAAAAAAGAAGAAAAAAAAGAAATAATATTTTTATCTTGGCATGCATTTCTATTGTAGAAAAAATAATTTCCAGGTATTTTTTAAAAAATAAGTGAGAGTTATTGAAAAACTACATATTTTGCTAATAATTGCTACTGATTTTAAGATAAACTGTCATCGGAGGCTAATGAAGGAGAAAATTTGCTAAATCTCTTTGAAAAATGTAATGGACCATGACCATTTTGAAAGTTTAGCTTAATAATTAACTTTAAAAAAACTCTCTCTCACAACTAGAGGTGATCTTAAAAAGTGTTTGTCCATTTCTCCATCTAAACTTGGACTGTTATATGTATTTGAAATACAGAGAAAAAAATTCAGTGGTTGAAAGATATCAAGTTTAGATTTTGTCATACTGTACACACAAGTTGTTTTATTTTTGGAACATGTTTGCATGTACAAAATGTATACGTCTTCAGTATTAAAAGTTTCAAAGCAGAATGTCTGAAAACAAATTAAACAATTGTGTCGACTTAATTTTTATATAAAAAATAACAACATGATCAAGTGAAAAACTAAATCATGTTTGAAACATCTGGTGTTAAATATGTATTGTAAGTGCCATAAATATTTCTATGACAAGGAAAGGGTTTATCAGACTAATACATTATTGATAGATGTATTTAATGAACTGAAGAAGTTTGATTATGGTATATATATACATGTATATGAACTATAATCAATAAGTATAAATGCCATGTAAATTTATCAGATGTTCAAAAGGACTTTCCACATATTTGTACATAAAATGTGACATTTATTGACTGTGTAAAATAATGGTGCATGCATGTACTTTGTCAAACAAAATTTTTCTTTTTATCTTTTTGATGTTCATACAAGTATGTATTCAATGTCTTAATCTAGATCTGGTTAGTTTAAAAAAAAAATGGTACTAATGTACCAGTTAGAAAAATGCACATTCAAAATAAAGTTGACCTCAATTTGAACCTATTCATCATGTTCATAGTTACAGTAAAGTCTACATTTAAATTATTTAAATAACATTAAACTTACATAATACTCTGGAGAGAAAAATGTGCCCATTTGTCATGTACCAAAAAATCAGAGGACTGAAAGCACATAATGATAACTTTTTTATACCATAATGCTTTCTTTATAATTAGCCCTGTTTGAAGTAACTCTCTTTACTACTTCTGGTACATATATTTCTATGTGGGGACTCACCAAAGATAGAGAAACATCAATCTGATAACTATCAGATCTTGCCCTTTGCTCCTTACATTTGATTGTTGTTCATGATACATCTGAAAACATCCAGTAAGGGGTCATATTCAGTTCGTCAGATAAAATGCAAAATATTTCTGAATAAAGTCCTGAAATTCTATGATCTTACCATTTTATTTCCTGACATGGTTCCTACATGTATTTTATGCACTGATCTGATTGCAGTATTTCTCAACTTAGCAAAGCAATAAAGTTTGTTTTATTCATTTTTAGCATGTTTAGCTTATCTGACTCCAGCTAGGGGTCAAGTGAGATATTATCATCACTTGGCCTCTGTTGTCTTTTGTCATCTTCCGCTACTTTTACAAAAATCTTCTCCTCTTCTGCCAGAACAATAGTAGATAAAGAAAAATTATAAACAGCAAAAGATATCAGCAAGACAAGATCTGCAAATAAATCAACTAAGGTGAAATTGTCACTTAACTCCTTATAGAAAGAGTTATTGCCCTGTAATGATGATTTTTTTTTGTTATTGCCCTTGGACAGATACAATATGTGAAATGCAAGGGACATTGGAACTCTGTTCTTTTATGATAAAAGTTATTGCCCGGCCCCTTGAATAATGATTTGCACCCATATTGTGTATTTTGGACAAATACTACAGTATAGTAGATAGACATGATAGAGAGAAACTGAAAACAGACAAAAAAATCAGCTATACAGATTGACAAAAAAGAGATCTTAGTCATGAAAATGCACAAAGATCTTGCAGAGGCACATCAGCTCTTTAGAGCCTCTTGTTTATGTTTTGAATGGTAAGTGGATAAAATTTTAATTTATGTTTGCAAGTAAAAAGGAGAAAGGACATTAAGGTCCGTTTTTTTTGCCCAACAACATTATGTTTTTGACAACTTTTTCAAATTTCCATCCATATTTCCTTTAAGGAAACATCATGCGCAGCTTAGAAACAACAAAATAATTTTAGAAAAGCTTTCTTAAAAAAAGCATAACAAAAATACCAAACTCCAATGCAAATTCAAAAAGGGGGAAATCCATAAAACTGACAAAATCAAATGCTATCAATCAACGGAATAAGAGAAAAATAACTGCCGTATTCCTGACTTGGTACAGACATTCTCCGAAGAAAACTAGAAAAGAAAGAAGAAGAAAGAATCCATCTAAATGATCTCAGCAAATATCAAGAGGTTTCTTGAGTGCATACTTACTTTTATCCAAAATATATCTAATAATTGATGAAAATTAAGGAAAATCAAGAAATTAAAGATATACAAATTTCATAATGGTTTGTTGCCATAGTAACTTACTTAATCATATGAAATTTGTGAAAATCTAAGAACATGCATGGTAATGTTTTAATTTGCACTTATATTTTGGGCTAAATAAGAGCCTTATTGCCTTGCCCTACTACTTTGTTATCAAAGTGTCAGCAGTCACTCAAAATTTGTTTGATTAAAATATTGCATACAAGGTCATCTTAACATGACCCATTATGGGATGTTTTAAGATCTTACACGAGTGACAACATAATGTAACAGATTTTGATTGGATTGGAAAATGTAAAAACCAGTATCTTAACGAACAACATTCATAGATGAGAGAAAAATTAGGACTGCATTGGGGTTTATATGTGTAGTGTTATAATGTTTTTGAATTATTTTTTTTTATACTTATCATGTTCCATGTCATTTTTATTTCAGATATTATAAATGGTGCTGATTGTTTGTCATATATGGTACTCATACATCTGTTGTGGCATTCTAGGTCCATTTTGTATCTTATCAAAGGAGACACACCATTACCTACATATGAATTAGAAATAACAGGTATTTTTGTAGAACTGATTACAAATTAACGTTGAAAAATAATTAATTAATTTTAACTATTACATATGTTCATTACATATAATTATACCTTTACTAGTGAAAGATGGAATATTTTATCAATACAATGCTGTCAGCTTGTGTGATGTACCTAAGACTTTGAGTCATGGTGTGTGTAAACTTCTTATGTGTTCAAGGTTAAATAGGGATAAATACTTTATCTTTTGAATGTCATGTACGTTTTTAAAAATAATTACAAGAAAATTCATCAAATTGTAATAGATGACCCATTCCCTATTTTATGCAAAGTTTTGATAGTAGTCTAGTTTCATGTACCTACCCGAATTATTAATGTTCTTGATTAGCTATATCTACAAAATAGTGTGCAATTACATTTATTGATAAATTATTGAAAGACAGGAATTAATGACTCTGTTATAAAACTGTCACTGAGAGTAATTTTAATGGACAAAAATTGCTACTGTTGCCTTAACTGAATGGTTTGGCTTAAAGACCAGGAAAACACATTTCTTTCACCAATAACAGCACCAACAGTTGCTTTCCACTTTAGTTTTCACCAAAATAAATGTTATATGCAATAAATAATTTGTGATTAAATATACCCACTGCATCACATTAGCAGATTTGTCTTATTAGCTTACTTGGGTGTACAGCTGTTGTAAGAAAGTACATAAGATACAACCTCACACTGGCAGCTGTTTCTAAATCAATGAAAAGATTTTTTTTAAAGTTTGAGAATGCCCATTATACAAGATGACATTGTGTTCATCTCCTACTACCTATCTTCTCACCATATGTACTTTTGAAATTTCATTCAGCAAAACATTGACTGCAAATTCTCCAAACCGAGGTCAAGCATTACTCCTCTTCAAACTCAAAATGGAATTAAAGGACAAGGTACAATAAGCCCCTGTTTTGGCCCCCTTATTTTTCAAATTCTGTTTTGGAAAGCTACTTATCATGTTAAAATATTCCATGAGGTTTGAAGTTTGTTTGGATGAACTTCAAAACCATTAATTTCAGCAACTGGGTGAGGTGAGGGGGGTAACTTTCCGTTATTATTCAGATATTGTAATTATTATTCAGATATTGTAATTATTATTCTCTTTGGAGGTGTTCCGTACAACGATTTTTTAGTTTTTAAGTGCCTGCGCCAAAGTGACCCAGGAATTTTTTTATTACAATGTCATTATCACTGTTTTTGCTGTCTAGATCGCCATAATTTTCTCCGGGTCACGTAGGCACACGCTATTAAATTTTAAGAAACAAAGGCCAAAAATCGTAATTGTTCCTACTTTTGGCATTTTTTATGCCCTTTCACCCCCCTCACCTCACCTAGTTGCTGAAATTAATGGTTATGAAGTTCATCCAAACAAACTTCAAACCTAAGGGAATATTTCAACATAATAAGTAGCTTTCCAAAACAAAATTTGAAAAATGAGAAAATAGGGGGCCAAAATGGGGGCTTATCTAACTTGTCCTTTATCTTTTACAATCATCAACTATTAATATCTGTGTACACACTACACATGCTGGTAACTTATTTATTGTTGACAGTAAATAATGGGTTTCCTTTAAGTAAAACAAGGACTTTACCCATCTCTCCTGAAGAAGGCTGATGGTCTAAATAGTTCATTTACAATGATCATTAGCCTGTAAACACTGAGCCTGTGAGTTCAAACGCTGCTTCTTGAAGGTATGTTCAACTCCCAATCTCAATTGACTAGAATTTTTCTGCTATTAAAAGGTTGGTGGTTCTTCGGGTACTCTTTAATTCATCCATCTCTAAAAACTGGCTGCCAGGGTATAGGAAAGTGTGCTCAAGAGGTGTTAAAAAAACAAACACTCAATCCTAATGAAGGCACATATGCTGCTAATCTCAACATGCATTTCTTTGTAAACATTTGACCCTGTGCATTGAAACTGCTGAGAATTTTCAGTTCTAGATGGCATATACCTGCTGGTAGCACTTTTCCAACTGATTGTTCAGGGTTTTCCATATCAACACATGTATTTTGCCACTACTTTTATCTTGGCTTGAATTTAAGTCATCTGTCATACAATGGTTGTATATGGCTTAGCAATGTGCCATAAGCTTGAGTTCAAATTGTATGTCCACATCTTTTTATTAGTATGTTTATAATGTTGCTATTTAAGTAAATTTATTTACATTCGACCAAATAATGGTCCTTTACCTTAAAATTTTAATTTAAATAACATTTTTTATCAATTTTCATCCATCTAATCAGATATTAAGCTGATTTTCGTCTCACCCATTGTCACCTGTAACAAAAATTGTCAACATTTAGGTTCAGCATGTTCAGTCTGAGGTTAAAGTTTTTTAGACCTCAATACCTTTGTCAAACCATTATGGAATTGAATGAAACATGAAACTTCTTCATGATCTAGTTAACAACAGCATCCAGGGAAAATTATGAAAATATTTTTATTTTTTATTTTTCCATTTTTTACTGATAAATGTACTTATTGGTCAACATTTAGATTTTATAGTTAGGTCCTTTTCTCAGATGCTATGAGCATTATGAAAATTATATTTGTACTTTAAATTATGGCAAGGTGAACATGTCAATTTGGCAGGGTTCATCTCACTTTGACCTCATTTTCATGGTTCATTGATCAAGGTTAAGTTTTTGTGGTGTAAGGAATGAAGGTAAAGTTTTCAGGTTTCTTTGCTGATATTGAGTTTACACTAATTATAAATGTATAAATTAGTTACAAATCCAAAATGAGTTTCTTTCTGGTTGACTTATTTTAAAACTTTTTTACCATTAGATAAAGCAATTTTACTTTTTTCTTCTGAACAGGATTATTAGATGATCAAGAAACTACACCTGGATTTTTCAAAGGATCAAAAGCTTTAGATATAGAAATGAATCATAACACCATCCCAAATAAAGAGAAGAGAAAAGTGGGAAATGGTCATCTGAGCTTACCATTGTTGGAAGAGGAGGAAAATGATGAGTTCTGATATGTCCCTCATGTAATCTTATTAAAGGTGTCATGTTTGTCTAGTCTTTTTCAAATATTTGTCTTTGTGATTTGTCAAATGGTCATATTATGTATTATACTTTTATTGGATAAGATCTTGTTGTAGATATATATATATATATATAAAACATCATCATATAATTCCAGAATGATCATAGCCATTTACATGTACATATATGTAAACTCTAGAAGTATTTTAAATGCTGGTCATTCATTAATTACACAACCTTGTAAATATTGCTATTCTTCCGACTCTAGTCATTAGGTTTGATTATCATTTAAAGTACTGCCTCTCATATAAAAATCAAGAAAAAACACCCAGTATGTCTAATAAACTTGTGTATGTAAATTAAAGGTCATATCTCTTGATAAAATTGAAATAGAATTAGTTAACTTAAATAAAGAAATGTTAAATACCAAATTGTTTCTGGTGGAATATTTCTTTTAAATTCATATTTCATTTGTATTTACTTGTATAATTGTAATTGTAAATTTATTGCTGTTGTAGATGAGAGAATAAGTATGCAAAATATAAATTCATTCATTTACCATTTATAAAATTAAAATTGAGAATGGAAATGGGGAATGTGTCAAAGAGACAACAACCTGACCACAGAACAGACAACAACAGAAGGTCACCAATAGGTCTTCAATGCAGCGAGAAATTTATGCCTAGATTGTATTCTCTTAAAATTGGATCAATTGAGAATTGTTTGTCAGATTTCTCTAAGATTGACAGTTATATTCTTGAAACTTTATAATTAAGAACATGGACAATTCAGTACATGTAGTGATATATTATTATAAATGCATAATAATTTTTAATACATTGTATTTTGAGCAAAGATTATCAAAATGTACAAGGTTAATTTTGAACAAATATAGAAAATTAATATTGTGTCTAAATGTGCTAAATTGATTTGATAGTTTTCCATAAAGGGTAGTAGCTTTATGTTTAGTTGTATCAAATAAAAATGTTATTATCATTATTATTATTTAGAATATATGTCGGTATTGTTAGGAATAAAATAAAGCAACCTGTTTACACCATTCCTTTCAATTTTGTCTGTATGGAATTCTCCTTGTATTTGTGATGCTGTTGTGATAGTTATATTTGATATAAAATTTTGCAAATGGCCAAAATGAGTGTCAACTTAGGGTAGAATTAAAGAAAGAAAAGAAATTTTTTTTTATGCTTTTTGAATGTTTGTATGTAAATAATATGTTATTTAATATATCTGTGATCAAATTCCTTTGAACAATTGTGTGATTTACTTTAATTTTGCACCCATTTTACATCTGTTGCCAAAAATTATGATGTAGTATTTATATATTTAACTGTTTTATCTTGTATATTATGTATTTTGCTTGAATGTGATTTTCTATTATATTCATCCAAAATATTATACTACCGGTAATCATAATGGAATCAGCAGATTATTTTACCAATTTCAGTGTTTTACATATCATTTTATTTGAAGTTAGCCACTGTTATACATCAATAAAAAAAGTGAAAAGATTCAGAGGATTTGATCTGCTGTGTAGTTTGATAAATAAGTAAGCAGTTACAGAAACTGATATGTTGGTAAAATAATTCTCATAAAAACAGGGTCGGTAAGAAAACCATATAACATTTATATTTTTCTTATTTTACAAAACCTCTGAAAACTAATTATTTTTATTCTCAGGAAAAATTACCTGTATGAACTGGGCTCCTCACCTTGAATATTGAAATTTCTTTCAGATCCTGAATATCTCTAATTTGAAGTGTGCATTTTTAAAATGTCTTTCATTGCCATGTGTGCATAAAAATCAGATAGAGATTTTTTCTTATGTAAGGAATGAACAAAGATTCTCTTATGTCATTTATAAGTATCAAATAATATATTCTTACTTGAATTGTTTTCAACAGACTATAAGCATTGAATAAAAAAATTAAAAGTTTTAAGAGCACCAAATCCTCAATAGTACTTTTACAGACGTGACATGTAGTGGTATTAAAATTTAATGCAGCATGATAAATATAGTAAGAAAGACTGTTACAATGTGTGAAGTGAACAAATATGAGAATAAAGTAAATTGAATTATATCAAGTATGAACATATAAATATGATGTAATAACTGAATTTTTAATAGCATTTTCAATAAATATGAACAAAAGACTGGTAAAGAATTTCAGTTTTTCAACATCTGGTGCAAAAAAGCCATTGTTACATAATTATCCCATCATTAGAAATGGCTATTAAGGCAAATGTATTAAATACAATTCTGCTTTAAACAAAACGCAGTTGTATCATGCAGACAAATATAATTGTTCTAAATATAGTATCTTTTTATTATGTTATTTTAAACATCAGAAAAAAACTGTATCAACTCATTTCAGGGAGGCAATTTTTTGTTGTTGACGAGTGTGAGCGACAGCTTCATTTAAGAGCAGTATTTACACATTACCCTGTAATATTTTTTCATCACTTTATTTTTTTCAACATCAAATATGCTGAATGACACCTCATGGAATTGCTTCTGATAAGAGTCAATAAATTGTTCTTGTACAACTTTCCCCAAGAATCATGTTGCAACTATCACATACTTGTATTTTTTGGTTGCTATTTCATTTACATATTTCTCAAAGTCTTCTTTAATTAATATTTTGTAATTGTATAGCTTTGCAACAGTGAAAAGACTTTGATAAATCTAGCTTATTTACCTTTCTTAATTAGTCTGATAACAACAACTGGATAAATCTTGCCAATTAAGCCATCCATGTCTATGAGTCAAACATAAACTAGATAAATGTTGCTAAATCAGTTGTTTTATAATGAGTTAGGTAACAAAAGCTAGATAAATGTTGCTAAATCAGTTGTTTTATAATGAGTTAGGTAACAAAAGCTAGATAAATGTTGCTAAATCAGTTGTTTTATAATGAGTTAGGTAACAAAAACTAGATAAATGTTGCTAAATCAGTTGTTTTATAATGAGTTTGGTAACAAGAACTAGATAAATGTTGCTATATCAGTTGTTTTATAATGAGTTTGGTAACAAGAACTAGATTAATTGTTCTATACAAGCTTTGTCCAAATCATCATACTGCAACAGTCTGTGTACCATTAAGGAATCATACTAACTTTGATTATGACATTAAGATCACAAGCATACTGTTTTACTTATCATAGTGTTTGTCAGCATATAGGGTACACAGATTGTCTATATCATGGGTTTAGTTTCCAAACTGAGTCTTATTTTGTGTACCAAAGGTGTGTATATTGTAAAGATTGTGCTCAATTTATTTACCAAATTACATGTGTACTAAGTGTGTTAAGACACATCCAGTGTCCTAGTATTGTGCAGGAGCATTCTTCACTTAAGTTAAACTTTGTAATTTGAGACTTTTTTATTGAATGAAACAGTGAAAATATGCATTCTGTTGATAGTATATGAAAGTAACATATCGGTGTAGACAATGGCTATTTTTTTGTTTGTTAATTATAATCTGTTTACTTATGAATGTAATATTATTTTTCATATATATAATCATTATTTTATAATTATTTACTTATTTCATGTGTTATTTAATTAAATTGCTAATTGTCTAGTTTTAGGGTATTGTCACATTACACTGTACCGAAGTGTTTTGTTATTATAATATTGGTTCTGCATATATCACTTATTTTGTCAATAGGACTATGAAAATATCATACTGATTCTTCACACAACTTTAATTCAAGGAGTCATATTTATTTTTTTGCTGCATTTGACAAAACTTTGACCATTTATTGCTTACATATTTAAATTAAGTACCAATCTGCTTAAAAATCAGACAGTGGTGAAAACATGACAAACAAAAACCTGCTCAAGGTTACATTAATTTATTTTCAAAATGTATAATGGTGCACCAATATAACATTCATTTCCTTTTCCTGTTCTGGTATTTCAAGATATAATTTGGTTGAAATGCACAAGAAATTACCAATTAAGGCAAGCTAACTCTTTAATTTGCCATCATTCTTACCAAAAGTTATCTAGAGATTTCTCTAATTACCAGACCTGCAGAAACGAAAGACCTACCATTTCTAACTTAGAATGAGGGTAACTTCAAAATAGGATGGTTAGGTTGGCAGGTGTTTTTTTGGCCGCTTCAAAGTTCTTCTAAATTGCCCGATTCTTACAAAGACTGTCACTTAAATGATATGTTCTTAATTGATAAATATCTATTTCATTAGGATAAACAATGTTTGCAGAGATGGTCTAATGAAATGTCTTAAAGGTCTTTTTTAAGCTGGTGTTTACAGAAATGAGATCAGTTTTTAAAAGCATACCTTATTTAGAGAATGTCTTCCCTTAAAACTATCTCTTTGTCTTCAATAAAATAATCAAGATTGTAATAAAATTTATTTTGTCATTGAATGATATATTTTCTTTTGATAGTCTTTTTGTATCTCAGAAATAACCATAAGTTTTTTTGTATCTCAGAAATAACCATAAAACCGATAAAAATTAAGCTACCACACATTCTTTAGTTTAAATGGTTGACGACTAAGAATATAAAAGAAAATATATTATTAAAAATTTAAAATGTACCTATTTTTTCAGGATTGATAGCATTTTTGAGATAGCTGATATCATGAGCTCACTTGATGCTGTTTAATTTGCCTGTATTATTTTCTTTTTTCTTTTTGTGGTGGAGGATATCGTATGTCTTGTACTTGCAATATAGTCAAACATGAAGATGTCAAAAAATATTTTCCAAGCTTTAAATTCGACCACTGATACTAAAATATTTTAAGAATATGTTTGAAATATGATTTGATCAAATTGATACTCAAAACTGCCTTTCATAATTATATTGTCCGTCCTTATCATTTTAAACAAAATTAAAGAACAAATAGAGCATTAAAACAAATTATATTATGTATAAACTTTTTTAGTACAGTATAAGAACAGATAGTATGAAAGCAAACCTTCAAATGTTTTAAAAGTTTTTAATTTATTATAGATGTAAGGGTATTTGAAGGATTAAGGCCTTGATTTGTTATTAATTTGATATTTTATCTAATGTTTTATTTGTCTTAAATATGCCATGCTTAATTTAAAAACTTAACCAATTAATACAAAAGCCTTCGGATATAAATGGTATGAAGTTAATGATGAATAAAATGTTTATCATTCATTCTTGTTCATTATCAGAGCTAAGATAAATTTTCAGTTTGCATTTATATCTATTCAGATTTCAGAAAGGCTGCAATGAATGATACAGAATTAATTTACCCTAACTTTGATATACATTACTGTTAATGCAATGTATTATGTAAAAAAATGGAAGTTTGGATTAGGAAAGATCTTTTCAAAAAATAAATTGTACATAGAAAAAAAAACATTTATCAGTATATACATCGGTATTTTAAATAAAAGGGTTAAATAATTTCTGATAAATCAAAATATTGCATTAAGTTAAAGTAAACAACTAATTATTTCCTTTTAATCAATGTTAATGTCTAGTGTATATTAGTATAGCAAAGAAAAGTATTTGGTTGCCATATTTTAATTCAATTATGAATTTTTCATATTTTAAAAATATTTAACAAAGTATTATTATATAAATTGGTACATGTACTTAATTTATTATTAAAATAAATATTATAAATTATTATGAATGTATACAAATCATGTTTAAATGATTGCACTGTGCTCAATGATTACATATTTTGAATGAAAAAATAAATGACTTTTAAATGTTGTATTTGCTTCATCATTTTGTTATGCATAGTTTTAAAACAGCATACTAACTGCAGATTTTGATGTGATGACATGTATTTTGTTATCACATTTCTTAAGAAAAAATATAAGTCTTCCAAGGCAGACATGTGTGGCCTGCTATCTGCATATAATAAAAGCAGAAATGGTGAAGTCCATGTTTTAGTATTGGAAACCCTGAAATCCTTTAGATAAAATGTACAGATAGCTGGTGCAAAACATTATGTCCTACAGCTTTGCAGTCTGTTGTTATCATTATGATGATAGATGTAATTACTATACCAATTATTAAGTTCTGCTTAAGATGGCTGGCATGACCAGTCAAAATCTCTAGGTCCTGCCTGCAATAAAAGTCACAAAATATGAACTATAGGAATGCTTATCCTGCGGCAACAATGGTGTAAAATATTAAAGACCTGGATTCTTCATACCATGTATACAGTTAACTTGTTGCAAAGTTTCAGTCTGTCATATATCCTTTGTACCTGACCTCATGTTCCTTGTTCAGCGATTGCTAAATAAAACTGTATTATTTTTGTCATGTAAATTTCTCACCTATTATGAATAATAGGACAAATATATTTAGTATATGGGATCCTTGCAAGTTCTTCATGTTAATTAGATAGGGTTCACCTGACCTCAACCTCATTTCATTGATCAATGATCTATGTAAAGTTTTTGTCGTACAGAACGTATCAGAGATACTCTAGATTCATTGATCAATGATAACTTGTGGTTTGTCTGTTTTTCAGATACTATATAAAGCATTTGGTCAACTAAATTTGGTGTATGGAATGATTGGAAGGTGTATATGCCTGACTGGCAGTGTTAATCTGAGCTTCACCTTACTTTTATGGTTAATTGGGCAATGTTAAGTCTATCTCAGATACTTTAAGCAAAAAATCTATTTTATTTGGTGTATGGACAGGGCTCGACATTACCGTTTGTCCGATTGTCCGGGACAAGTAGATTCACCATACTACTTGTCCAATGGGACAAGTGAAAAATCGATGTCAGATATAAAATAGATCAAATTCAAGACTTATACATTCACAAATAAAATGCTCCGCAGGACGCAGCTTGATACGACCGCAGAGGTCTAACCCTGAATAGTTGGGGCAAGTATGGACACAACATTCAAGCTTGATACAGCTCTGAATTTGGATTTAGATTAAATATTTGACACAGCATAGGTTTCTGACACAGAATGAATGTGGTCTAAGAACTTAAAAATTTTAAATTGGACATTCACCTGTTATGGTCCAATATCCAAAATCTAAATACATGGTTAGATTCAGCATATCAAAGAACCCCAAGAGTTCAATTTTTGATGAAATCAAACAAAGTTTAATTTTGGACCCTTTTGACCTCAATGTGGATAAAGTTGATAACGGGGCCCACAAATCAAAAATCTAAATACATGGTTAGATTCAGCATATCAAAGAACCCCATGTATTCAATTTTTGTTGAAATCAAACAAAGTTTAATTTTGGACGCCGATTTGGACCAACTTGAAAACTGGGCCCATAATCAAAATCTAAATCCATGTTTAGATTCAGCATATCAAAGAACCCTAAGAATTCAATTTTTGTTAAAATCAAACTAAGTTTAATTTTGGACCCTTTGGACCTTAATGTAGACCAATTTGAAAACGGGACCAAAAATTAAGAATCTAAATACATGGTTAGATTCGGCATATCAAAGAACCCCAATAATTCAATTTTTGATGAAATCAAACAAAGTTTAATTTTGGACCCTTTTGACCTCAATGTGGACAAAGTTGATAATGGGGCCCAAAAATCAAAAATCTAAAAACATGGTTAGATTCAGCATATCAAAGAACCCCATGTATTCAATTTTTGTTGAAATCAAACAAAGTTTAATTTTGGACCCCGATTTGGACTGACTTGAAAACTGGGCCCATAATCAAAAATCTAAATACATGTTTAGATTCAGCATATCAAAGAACCCTAAGAATTCAATTTTTGTTAAAATCAAACTAAGTTTAATTTTGGACCCTTTGGACCTTAATGTAGACCAATTTGAAAACGGGACCAAAAATTAAGAATCTAAATACACGGTAAGATTCGGCATATCAAAGAACCCCAATAATTCAATTTTTGATGAAATCAAACAAAGTTTAATTTTGGACCCTTTGGACCTCAATGTGGACCAATTTAAAAACGGGGCCCAAAATCCAAAAACTTAATACATGGTTAGATTCAGCATATTAAAGAACCCCAAGAGTTCAAGAATAAAACCCCATTGAAATTGGTCAAGAAATAAGCAATTTATACAAAGTATCTTCTTTTGCACAATACTGTGTAATTGAATATTTCTTGCAATTGCGCAATACTGTGCAATTGAATATTTCTTGCTATTGCGCAATACTGTACAATTGACAATTTCTTACTATTGCGCAATATTGTGCTATTGGATATTTCTTGCTATTGCGCAATACTGTGCAATTGAAGATTTCTTGCTATTGCGTAATACTGTGCAATTGAAAATTTCTTGCTATTGCACAATATTTATTATATAATAATTTACACATCCTGTTTGGTGTGTATCTCCTGCCATATCATTATTATTTGCTTTTAAATATAAATCAGAAATAACCAACTTAAAATGGAAAATTTTAAAGAAAAAAAAAGGAAAAAAAGGAAAAAAAAAAAATCCCCCCCAAATTTTTTGAACCCCCTTATAATTCATCACCTCCAAACTCAATCCCAGCCTTCCCTTTGTGGTATGGTACCTTGCAGTACAATTTCAGAGAGATCCATACACTTGAACACAAGTTATTGTCTGGAAACTAGAAAAATGCTTATTTTTGGCCCCTAATTCCTAAACGTTTCAGGCAATTACCCCCAAACTCAATTCCAGCTTTCCCTTTGTGATATGGAACCTTGTAGTACAATTTCAGAAAGATCCATACACTTACACACAAGTTATTGTCATGAAACTAGAAAAAATGCTTGTTTTTTGCCCCTTTTTTGGTCCCTAATTCCTAAAATTTCGAGGCAATTACCCCCAAAAATCAATCCCAGCATTCCCTTTGTGATATGGAACCTTGTGGTACAAAGTCAGAGAGATCCATACACTAACACACAAGTTATGTCTGGAAGTTACAAAAATGCTTATTTTTTGGCCCCTAATTCCTTAACTGTTGGTACCCCCAAAATCAATCCCAACCTTCCTTTTGTGATATTGAACCTTATGGTAAAATTTCATAGAGATCCATTCACTTAAACTAAAGTTAGAGTGCGAAAACCAATGTGTCTTCGGACGACGACGACGCCAACGTCATACCAATATCGACCGCAAAATTTTTTGCGGTCGTATAAAAATTGAATGATTGTTTTATTGATCATACAAAATGAAATAAATATCCATTGATTGAATGATTTGAACATGCTGGCAGCGGCTGACCAGGGGAATATAAGTAAGGGGGAAAAAACCAATGTTAATGCTTCTTCTCAGTATAAGCCTCCTCTAATTAGGAGCACCTCCATATGGAGTTTTACCTTAACTTTAAAATTTTAAATTAAGGTATGTTTCATTTGATTTTGCTTTTATGCATAACAATACATTAAAAGAGGTTTTATTTAATAAGATCTATGTATTAAAATAATAAGTTAAGATGTAAAAATTAAATAAAATCTGAAAAGGCAGATTTTCTCAGTGAAATGTTTTATGTACTTCATGATCATGTATTAATGTACATAAAAATCAAAATAAAATTTTAAAGGCTTGTTTTGCCACCATTAATAAATTTAAAAAAGGTTGAATTATATACAAGGTGGCCAGGTGTATTTACATCCTTGGTTTAACCCATACCACTACTACAAAATGAATAGGTCCATAGCCTTAGGAGAACCTAGTGATTCGGGAAGTGATGTCATGATGATTTATTGATCAACACATGATAGTGACATTGAGTCAGAGAACTCAGTCTTGCAAATAATCTTTCAGTCTGAAATAATAAAATGAATTTTGATGTGGTATTCTTTTAAAATTAGTTACAAACAAATTCATTTAGCATAACAAAATGCTCCCATCATTAGGTACAATCAAAACTCAAGTGTTATTAGTGCATATCATCAATATGTAAGATTTTCAATTATAAATTCGGACAAGTGAGTTAAGAGTTCGGACAAGTTGATTTTCTTGCAACTTGTCCGAAGGGACAAGTTAGAAAAAATGATAATGTAGAGGTCTGATGGAATAATTGAATGGTGTACATGTCTAGCTGGCAGGTTCATCTGACCTTGACCTAATTTTCATGGTTCAAAGGTCATTGTTAAGCTTTCATGGTTAGGGTTGTTTTTTTCAGATACTTTGAGCTATAGTTTATTATATTTGGTGTATGGAATGGTTGTAAAGTGTACATGTCGGTCTTGAAGTATTATTTCAACTTGACCTCAATTTTATGCCTTATTGGTCAAAGGTGAGTTTTCTTAGTAAAGTCTGTTTGTTTCTCAGATACTATAAGCAATAGATTAACTACATTATTAGGTGTATGGAATGATTGTTAGTGTCTGTCTGAACTTAACCTCATTTACATGGATCATTGATAACATTCATTTTATGTACTGTGGATTCATTTATTTTTGTGGGTACCAATTTTCATGGATTGAACAAAGTTCATATTTTCATGGAAACTTCACTTCGTGGTTTTGCTAAAATTTTTGATTTAAGACTATAGGAAATAAATACTTTGTTGAATATTTAATTTCGTGATTTGCATCTAGCCACGAAATCAATGAAAATTGGTTCCCAAAGACTAATGTTGAATATATGCTAGTTTGCTAATTTGTGTAGCAACATATATTGTGTGAATCTATATAAAATATAACAATTATTTGTATAACACTCATTAGCAAGTTCAGGTTCATTCATAGGCAATTCATTTAATATGAATATTTTTTAATATATATTTGATTCATCTAAAAAGAGGTAGTACATTTTTTGGTTGACAATTTTAATCAAAGGTTATGTTATTCTACCTAAGAATTTGAAGATACTTATTGAATAGATAGTAGGTGAGAACCATTTCAATCTGAAAATATTTAAACTTCTTTCTAATATACACCCAAAAGAGAAACCTGATAAAATATAATGCCATTTTCAATAATAGGAGACGCTGCTGCATTAACTAAAAAAAAAAAAAAAAAAAGCAATGAAACATTTACTGAAATCTTATTTTCTATTATTTCCCTTTAACAACATTTACAAAACCTAAAGAACAGATAGCAAACACATTTAAAATATACAGTTCAGAAATTACATATCAGAATATAGGGTAAATGTATTAGGTACCTGCAATAATAAATATCCTATAAAGCAGGAGATATGATAAGGCCACTTTTTTAGACCCTTAAATCAATCAAAGCATCGTCGATGTTGTGATCCAGCCATATTCATAGCTAGTCTGACAGAGTCTAAAATTGAAATATCAATATTTATAGCAATATTTGCATCAATATTACGAAATTCCCTACCATATCTTTCTGACCATATTTTTTTCTCTTTTCATTTCCAATCTTACTGTAAAATTTCTATGTTATTGTCCAAAGGTAGGGAATTTCGTAATATTGATGCAAATATTGCTATAAATATTGTCAGATTTTTTTTTATAAATATTTGCAATTTAATGGTATTGACAAGAATGGAAAGGGAAATCGTCAAACAAGTAATATATCTTTTTATATGCCATTAATAATAACTGGCTTAATAATTTCCAGAAAGAGGCATTAAAATCCAATTTCTCAACAACAAAAATTAAAAAATAATAACTATTTTTATCTAAATTGGTGTTCATTCTTCATTAAGAAAAATACATTTTCTGTATTCGAATTAAATGAACAAATACCTAATGCTGAGATATATCCAATTACTGTTAAATAGCAATATAATGGGATATAAATGTAGAACAAACAAATACATTTTATGGTAGAAAATGTTCAGGTAAGAGTTATGCAATTTTGTTTATTGTTTCAACCAAATTTCTAATAATTGTAACTAATTAATTAAGACTTGATTATTGACTTATGTGACAGATGATAATGACACTGTTTTTACAAGTGAAATAAAATTTGCTTGCATTTTGTATACATGTACATATTTTTTTTCATTTTTTATCTTTTCAATGAAAATAACCCACATCTGATTAATCATTCAGCTTGCTAGCAAAATTAACAGAATATTTTAATGTTGTGAAGATCAAGATAAATAATACATTTGTAGGTATACTACTGAGGTCAAGAATGTGTGTATTCAGTTAGGTGTGTAATAAATTGTGTCTATTTAATTATGTAACAGGTCATGAGATATTAACTTTGGTGAATTAAGACTGGGGTTGTTTCCAATTAACACTTACACCTTTGAGTGTAATTATTTGAAAATCATGACAGTTGATAATCATAATGGCTCTTACTTGCCTATGGAAAGAATATCTATTGGAGTAATACCATTTCAAAAAAGTGTGGGAATCAACTTAGATATATTAATACACATGTTGACCCAAATTTCATTGAACAATCACTTACACAAGTATAAGAT
This sequence comes from Mytilus coruscus, assembly GCA_017311375.1. Lineage (NCBI taxonomy): Eukaryota > Metazoa > Mollusca > Bivalvia > Mytilida > Mytilidae > Mytilus > Mytilus coruscus. Next base: position 76,376,526 of record CM029599.1, on the reverse strand, counting down.
ACTAATCGAATACTTTCAAAATTCTTATCAACTGATTCAATTGATGTACAAATACTTTTCAGATTAATTCATAAATAGTAAATCATTATACATTTTGATTTACAAAGGAACTATATGCAAGTGTATATCTAAAATAAAAGGGTTATTCGACCAATCTTTTCTTAATTTGAGGACAAATAAAATGTCAAAAGTTGGCAGTTAATGATTAAAATGGTGTAGAAAGTTTCTGCAAGTCATGAAAACACATAATTAGTTTCGTGATATGTCATCAACTTAGTATTCTGCACCATCTCCAAAACCAGAGTGATCGCATAGATCCAGCATGGCTGAATCAAAAATTAAAACTATGATAAATCTACCAAATAAAATCCATTAGATGTTCATAAAACATTAGACTGTCATATATCAGTATTCATATTTTTTAATATGTTTGAAATCTTTACATTTGTGCTGCAAACCTGATGTTTTTAACGCAAATAAACGCAAATATGCAAAATCTTGCCTTACTTTTAGAGTTAGTCATCAATATTTAAATATGAGCAAAGGCCTTACCAAATATTTAATATTTCACATAAATGGGTCTGTTTAGGTCTGACCAATATTACAAACATCATTTACATATTATTATGCTATTCTTTTATTTGAAGTAAAATAGAATATCATTAAAAAATAGTAGTTTTCTAAAATATTTTCAGACATAATCATAAATGTGCTTTTCTTCAAACATTTATTTATAACTAATTAAATAGATTTTTATAATCTTTTGTGATATAAATTCTTATTTCACCATGTTGAGAACAGCTTAGGTCTGGTTTATTATTGCAATTCCATAGCTAATAGCATGTTATTAAATGTACCATTACAAATAAACAGCTGTGCCAATAGCACATGATACGCCCTTATTGTGCATGTGCATATTGAAATTGTTGAAAAAATAAAAATTGAAGATTAAGGAGTAATTTAGTCAGAAGCAAATAAAACAGCTCTGTAGAAAAACTTGCATGAGGATATCCTTAGGTGTATAAATATTGTGTCAAATATGACTGTTTGAAGTCCCATAACTCTCAAATAACAAACTGGAAAAAAATTCAAAATCAAAAGCGAGTCTGCATTCAACAATCCCAACAACAGTGATACTAAGCTTGTAGTAATTTGATCCAAGCATGTTAGAGCTAGTGCATCATATTAAAGATTCCTGGCAGTCAAATTCCCAGTGTGTTACCAGCATTCCTTTTATCAATCCTAACACTAATGTAAAGTTTAGGGGAAATCAATCCAGTCATAATTGAGTAAATGCAATTATGTAAAAAATTGGCTTAATTCAATGGAATAAAAGTCCCAAAAATCTGAAACAACATAGCCCAAAATTTTCATTATCGAAAGTAAGCTTTCTTCCATCATTCATAATGTTGTAAAAAAAAAAATTGGTTAAAGAAAATTTGATTTACCCAAAGAGGCATTGATGGACAGACAGACATTGGTAGACCATATTACGTTTTGTAATAGCAGGCAAAAAACGTTGTTGTCAGTTTGCTCTATGCAAGATATCTCTGGTTTTTTTTTGTAACACCAGCCCCATTTGATGGCAGATGTGATAGTCATAGAACTACAGTCAAGTAGTTTAAAAAATTAGGACATTATCATATCAACAGGTCATCAAGGCAGATACATGTGAAACATGAAAGTGTGCATCGTTTCTGTTTTTAACAACAAACTTCATACTGTAAGACTGGGTTGTGCATACTACAATAATATATAACCAGAATGAACATGATCTAGCAAGTTTATATGACTTTCAGTTTTTTGTACTAAACAAAAAAGGCTCTGTAATTCATTTGATAAATCTTATCTACCCTGTCTTGCAATTGGATTCACAGAAAGTTATGTACTATGAAATATCACATCAAAATAAGTCATCCCCTTCCTCAATTAATACATTAGCTCATATATCCTGCTCTTCCCCACACCTGTGTCTTTAAAATGAGTTTTGTCTGTCATTTTCATATTAGACATCTTTGTTTATAAAATTTGAAATAGTCTTTTGGAAAGTAACACAGCACTGATGTCTTTCTTTTAAAAATTGCACAATAAAATGTATCTTTTCAAAAGTGGCAAATTTGTATTGGTAAAATAATAAACAAGCATAAGTTTAAAAAATGTGAAATGAAACAGCAGAAGATAAGAAAAACTGTTATCAAAGCTCACAAATTTTTAACACCTCCTCTTTTCTAGTTTGCTTTGCTAAAGGAAATCCCCAAATATCATTCTAATCAATTAAATAAGACATTTAAAGTGTAAGCTAAAGAAATATGAAATGTGACCTCTGTTACAGCTCACTACAAATTGATATAGTTCTCCAGCATTGACCAGCAGTCTTGGGAAATATGACAAGGGTAGGAACCACAGCTTATTTCCTGACTATGAAAGGACCGTAAATTATTGACTGCAGTCAAAGAACACACTTCTACACATTGTTCTTCTTTTTAATAAAACATTCTTATACACATCACAAGTACACAATGTAATAAGTTCCTAAACATCCTGTAAAGTTTAATAAAAATCCAGCATTTGGTTTAGGAGGATACGAGTAGCCTTTTGTAGCTATGACAGAATTTTTGCTTTTCACTTGTTCAATCATTTATATAATCTGGTTTGTCTATCTTTGTCTGTTCTAATCTATCATGTATGGGTTTTTCTATATTTGTCTGTTCTAATCTATCATGTATGTGAGCTTGCAAGTTTGGATAGCTCTGTCATAAGAAGGACATTTCTAATCCATCAACATCTTGGAGAATTTAGATTTTATAGTTTCTATCAATCATCATCTACATCATATATATCAACATCCTCATCATAATCTGAAAGGAGAGAGAGAGAGAAAAGGTTACATGCTGAATAATTATGAATTTAAGTTGAATATATAGATATATGATTTAATTCTGACAAGAAACATATTAATGACATTTATTTGGAACTGTATGTGTTGATTGGACAAAAATGCCCCAGCATGCAGCCTTATCACAAAAAGTAAGTCAACTTGAATGCAGTACAAACTTGATCTTGAAGTCATACAACTAAAATCAGCTCCAGATCTGTCAGCATAAAAAAAAAGTTGGGACAACTGTTTTTTTTTTCTAAGAATGACAGATATGGCTAAAGCTATAGTGGCTAAGAGAAACTTTTCCCCTACTACAGTGCTGGTAGACTGAAGTTATCTTTACAAGTACATGTAGGCTTACTATAAACTTGATGCAATTGAGGCCCCTGAACATAAAATACTATTTCTAGGTTCAGCTTCTTCAACATAACAGTAACAAATGATTCCAATCTTAAAATGTTATTGCCACTGGTAGGAAAGCAGACATGTAAGCATTGATGCCAGATCTTGACTGCCACTGGATGCCATCTGTCAGATTTGGATCAATTCAAAGTAAAGCAACAATGCCTTAGCAATTCCTATACTAACCTATATCTGTTGAATGCCCTAATAGTTGAGCTGCACTAAGACAACCTTCATCTTCATCAACTAAATCATCCTCATCTTCATCTGTAAAAAAATAAACAGTTCTTCATTTAATTTACTCCCCATATACATATTATAAACAAGCTTAAGAAACGATGATACATGTACCAATGAAAATGAAGCTTAACAGTACATAAATTACCTTATGTTAACAGCTCATGATGATAGCTTGTAACACCAATGTTAAAGGACAAAAGTCCCATAACTCTAGAATGAAAAATTGCCAACACTGATAACTAATTTGATAAAACAAAAATCTAAGTAAAAATTTCAACAAGATTATATTCAAGGAATTTATTGAATTTTTAACTAATTAAGCTCAATTACGTACTCTGAAACTACATATCTGAAAATTGCAAAAATGAAAAAAATACCAGTTTTCAAGGAACCAAAAGTAGTTTTAAATTTAGTAAACATTCTTTTTAAGCAGACTTGACCTATCATATGATAGTTTAGAATTTTCTTTTTTTTTACATAAAATGAAACATAGTGAAAAATATTGTAAAGATCCAAAAAGAAAACCAGAGTTACCATGAGTCTTGAAAGAATAGATGTTCAATGAGCTACATGTACAAATAATTATGGTGATAAACTGTTTCCATAGATACATCAATCTAACGAGTTTTATCACAGGGCAGGTAAAGAAAATGCATTTTTGTTTTCACTTTCCTACACATTGACTTATCCAACCATGACATAAGGCTAAAACAGTCAAAGTCTAAAATGAGACACATACTTTACCAAATATAAGTAAACAGGTAATACAAATAATGTGCCAGCACAACACTTTTTAAACAGAAAATGATTTACACTGAAAACTGATTTTGATTTTTAAAATTTTGACATCAAAGTAAAGTTCCCTTTTGTAACTTGATGCAGAACATTTTTGAAACTATGAAAGTTCCAACTGATTTCAATTTATAAAGATATCAATATAATATTATTCATTTGCTGCTTTGTAGTTGCATTTGAAAAGAAGAGTGCTGAAAGTGTGAATTAAGCACCTAAAATATTTACATAAACTCAACATAACATGAAATTAAATAAAATATATCTGCTTCTTAACACATCTCTCATTCCTTTAAACCATTCAAACTTTGCAAGAAGGGAACTGTATCAGTAAATGATAATTTTAGAGTCAATTCAGGCTTTTTGAAATGGCTTTCCAGAAAGGACTTTATGATCCTGCATATGGTTCATACCTTCTTTGTCATCAGGTCCATAATCTACTGGTCCACTTTCTACTATTACTTCCAGGTCTTTTGGTGTTTCTTTTTCTGAGGTTTCATCTAATTTTAACCTCTTTGAGGATAAATTCTGTAACAGAATGATAAGGCTCTCTTGTTATTTCATTTAGTTAAGTGAAACATGTATAACTAAAACAAGATGTGGGATAGATATCAATAAAATGCTCCGCAGGGCGCAGCTTGATATGACCGCAGAGGTCGAACCCTGAACAGTTGGGGCAAGTATGGCCACAACATTCAAGCTTGATACAGCTATGAATTTGGATTGTGATTAAATATTTGACACAGCATAGGTTTCTGACACAGAATGAATGTGGTCTAAGAACTTAAAAATTTTAAATTGGACATTCACCTATTATGGTCCAATATCCAAAATCTAAATACATGGTTAGATTCAGCATATCAAAGAACCCCAAGAATTCAATTTTTGATGAAATCAAACAAAGTTTAATTTTGGACCCTTTTGACCTCAATGTGGACAAAGTTGATAACAGGGCCCAAAAATCAATAGTCTAAATACATGGTTAGTTTCAGCATATCAAAGAACCCATATATTCAATTTTTGTTGAAATCAAACAAAGTTTAATTTTGGACGCCGATTTGGACCAACTTGAAAACTGGGCCCATAATCAAAAATCTAAATCCATGTTTAGATTCAGCATATCAAAGAACCCTAAGAATTCAATTTTTGTTAAAATCAAACTAAGTTTAATTTTGGACCCTTTGGACCTTAATGTAGACCAATTTGAAAACAGAACCAAAAATTAAGAATCTAAATACACGGTTAGATTCGGCATATCAAAGAACCCCAATCATTCAATTTTTGATGAAATCAAACAAAGTTTAATTTTGGACCCTTTGGACCTCAATGTGAACCAATTTAAAAGGGGCCCAAAATCCAAAAACTTAATACATGGTTAGATTCAGCATATTAAAGAACCCCAAGAATTCAAGAATAAAACCCCATTGAAATTGGTCAAGAAATAAGCAATTTATACAAAGTATCTTCTTTTGCACAATACTGTGTAATTGAATATTTCTTGCAATTGCGCAATACTGTGCAATTGAATATTTCTTGCTATTGCGCAATACTGTACAATTGACAATTTCTTACTATTGCGCAATATTGTGCTATTGGATATTTCTTGCTATTGCGCAATACTGTGCAATTGAAGATTTCTTGCTATTGCATAATACTGTGCAATTGAAAATTTCTTGCTATTGCACAATATTTATTATATAATAATTTACACATCCTGTTTGGTGTGTATCTCCTACCATATCATTATTATTTGCTTTTAAATATAAATCAGAAATAACCAACTGAAAATGGAAAATTTTAAAAGAAAAAAAGGAAAAAAAAAATCCCCCTCCAAATTTTTGAACCCCTTATGATTCATCATCCCCAAACTCAATCCCAGCCTTCCCTTTGTGGTATGATACCTTGCAGTACAATTTCAGAGAGATCCATACACTTGAACACAAGTTATTGTCTGAAAACTAGAATAAAATGCTCGCAGGGTGCAGCTTGATACGACCGCAGAGGTCGAACCTTGAATAGTTGGGGCAAGTATGGACACAACATTCAAGCTTGATACAGCTCTGAATTTGGATTGTGATTAAATATTTGACACAGCATAGGTTTCTGACACAGAATGAATGTGGTCTAAGAACTTAAAATTTTTAAATTGGACATTATTATTATGGTCCAATATCCAAAATCTAAATACATGGTTAGATTCAGCATATCAAAGAACCCCAAGAGTTCAATTTTGATGAAATCAAACAAAGTTTAATTTTGTTCAAGATCCATACACTTGAACACAAGTTATTGTCTGAAAACTAGAATAAAATACATGGTTAGATGCAGCTTATCAACGAACCCCAGAGGTCGAACCTTGAATAAACAAAGTATGGACACAACATTCCCGATTTGGACCAACTCTGAATTTGGATTGTGATTAAATATTTGATTCAGCATAGGTTTCTGACACAGAATGAATGTGGTCTAAGAAGTTTAATTTTTTTTGAAATTGGACATTATTATTATGGTCCAATATCCAAAATCTAAATACATGGTTAGATTCAGCATATCAAAGAACCCCAAGAGTTCAATTTTTGATGAAATCAAACAAAGTTTAATTTTGGACCCTTTTGACCTCAATGTGGACAAAGTTGATAACGGGGCCCAAAAATCAAAAATCAAAATACATGGTTAGATTCAGCATATCAAAGAACCCCATATATTCAATTTTGTTGAAATCAAACAAAGTTTAATTTTGGACCCGATTTGGACCAACTTGAAAACTGGGCCCATAATCAAAAATCTAAATACATGTTTAGATTCAGCATATCAAAGAACCCTAAGAATTTAATTTTGTTAAAATCAAACTAAGTTTAATTTTGGACCCTTTTGACCTTAATGTAGACCAATTTGAAAACGGGACCAAAAATTAAGAATCTAAATACACGGTTAGATTCAGCATATCAAAGAACCCCAATAATTCAATTTTTGATGAAATCAAACAAAAGTTTAATTTTGGACCCTTTGACCTCAATGTGGACAAAATTGATAACGGGCCCAAAATCAAAAATCTAAATACATGGTTAGATTCAGCATATCAAAGAACCCCATATATTCAATTTTGTTGAAATCAAACAAAGTTTAATTTTGGACCCCGATTTGGACCAACTTGAAAACTGGGCCCATAATCAAAAATCTAAATACATGTTTAGATTCAGCATATCAAAGAACCCTAAGAATTCAATTTTGTTAAAATCAAACTAAGTTTAATTTTGGACCCTTTGGACCTTAATGTAGACCAATTTGAAAACAGGACCAAAATTAAGAATCTAAATACACGGTTAGATTCGGCATATCAAAGAACCCCAATCATTCAATTTTGATGAAATCAAACAAAGTTTAATTTTGGACCCTTTGGACCTCAATGTGAACCAATTTAAAACGGGCCCAAAATCCAAAAACTTAATACATGGTTAGATTCAGCATATTAAAGAACCCCAAGAATTCAAGAATAAAACCCCATTGAAATTGGTCAAGAAATAAGCAATTTATACAAAGTATCTTCTTTTGCACAATACTGTGTAATTGAATATTTCTTGCAATTGGGCAATACTGTGCAATTGAATATTTCTTGCTATTGCGCAATACTGTACAATTGACTATTTCTTACTATTGCGCAATATTGTGCTATTGGATATTTCTTGCTATTGCGCAATACTGTGCAATTGAAGATTTCTTGCTATTGCATAATACTGTGCAATTGAAAATTTCTTGCTATTGCACAATATTTATTATATAATAATTTACACATCCTGTTTGGTGTGTATCTCCTACCATATCATTATTATTTGCTTTTAAATATAAATCAGAAATAACCAACTGAAAATGGAAAATTTTAAAAAAAAAAAAAAAGGAAAAAAAAAATCCCCCCAAATTTTTGAACCCCTTATGATTCATCACCCCCAAACTCAATCCCAGCCTTCCCTTTGTGGTATGGTACCTTGCAGTACAATTTCAGAGAGATCCATACACTTGAACACAAGTTATTGTCTGAAAACTAGAATAAAATGCTCCAGGGCGCAGCTTGATACGACCGCAGAGGTCGAACCTTGAATAGTTGGGGCAAGTATGGACACAACATTCAAGCTTGATACAGCTCTGAATTTGGATTGTGATTAAATATTTGACACAGCATAGGTTTCTGACACAGAATGAATGTGGTCTAAGAACTTAAAATTTTTAAATTGGACATTATTATTATGGTCCAATATCCAAAATCTAAATACATGGTTAGATTCAGCATATCAAAGAACCCCAAGAGTTCAATTTTTGATGAAATCAAACAAAGTTTAATTTTGGACCCTTTTGACCTCAATGTGGACAAAGTTGATAACGGGCCCAAAATCAAAAATCAAAATACATGGTTAGATTCAGCATATCAAAGAACCCCATATATTCAATTTTTGTTGAAATCAAACAAAGTTTAATTTTGGACCCGATTTGGACCAACTTGAAAACTGGGCCCATAATAAAAATCTAAATACATGTTTAGATTCAGCATATCAAAGAACCCTAAGAATTTAATTTTGTTAAAATCAAACTAAGTTTAATTTTGGACCCTTTTGACCTTAATGTAGACCAATTTGAAAACGGTTAGATTCAGGACCAAAAATTCAGAATCTAAATACACATGGTTAGATTCAGCATATCAAAGAACCCCAATAATTCAATTTTTGATGAAATCAAACAAAAGTTTAATTTTGGACCTTAATGTAGACCAATTTTTGACCTCAATGTGGACAAAATTGATATTGGGGCCCAAAAATCAAAAATCTAAATACATGGTTAGATTCAGCATATCAAAGAACCCCATATATTCAATTTTTGTTGAAATCAAACAAAGTTTAATTTTGGACCCCGATTTGGACCAACTTGAAAACTGGGCCCATAATCAAAAATCTAAATACATGTTTAGATTCAGCATATCAAAGAACCCTAAGAATTCAATTTTTGTTAAAATCAAACTAAGTTTAATTTTGGACCCTTTGGACCTTAATGTAGACCAATTTGAAAACGGGACCAAAATTAAGAATCTAAATACACGGTTAGATTCGGCATATCAAAGAACCCCAATCATTCAATTTTGATGAAATCAAACAAAGTTTAATTTTGGACCCTTTGGACCTCAATGTGAACCAATTTAAAACGGGCCCAAAATCCAAAAACTTAATACATGGTTAGATTCAGCATATTAAAGAACCCCAAGAATTCAAGAATAAAACCCCATTGAAATTGGTCAAGAAATAAGCAATTTATACAAAGTATCTTCTTTTGCACAATACTGTGTAATTGAATATTTCTTGCAATTGCGCAATACTGTGCAATTGAATATTTCTTGCTATTTGCAATACTGTACAATTGACTATTTCTTACTATTGCGCAATATTGTGCTATTGGATATTTCTTGCTATTGCGCAATACTGTGCAATTGAAGATTTCTTGCTATTGCATAATACTGTGCAATTGAAAATTTCTTGCTATTGCACAATATTTATTATATAATAATTTACACATCCTGTTTGGTGTGTATCTCCTACCATATCATTATTATTTGCTTTTAAACATAAATCAGAAATAACCAACTGAAAATGGAAAATTTTAAAAGAAAAAAAAGGAAAAAAAAAATCCCCCTCCAAATTTTTGAACCCCTTATGATTCATCATCCCCAAACTCAATCCCAGCCTTCCCTTTGTGGTATGATACCTTGCAGTACAATTTCAGAGAGATCCATACACTTGAACACAAGTTATTGTCTGAAAACTAGAATAAAATGCTCCGCAGGGCGCAGCTTGATACGACCGCAGAGGTCGAACCTTGAATAGTTGGGGCAAGTATGGACACAACATTCAAGCTTGATACAGCTCTGAATTTGGATTGTGATTAAATATTTGACACAGCATAGGTTTCTGACACAGAATGAATGTGGTCTAAGAACTTAAAATTTTTAAATTGGACATTATTATTATGGTCCAATATCCAAAATCTAAATACATGGTTAGATTCAGCATATCAAAGAACCCCAAGAGTTCAATTTTGATGAAATCAAACAAAGTTTAATTTTGGACCCTTTGACCTCAATGTGGACAAAGTTGATAACGGGGCCCAAAAATCAAAAATCAAAATATATGGTTAGATTCAGCATATCAAAGAACCCCATATATTCAATTTTGTTGAAATCAAACAAAGTTTAATTTTGGACCCGATTTGGACCAACTTGAAAACTGGGCCCATAATAAAAATCTAAATACATGTTTAGATTCAGCATATCAAAGAACCCTAAGAATTTAATTTTGTTAAAATCAAACTAAGTTTAATTTTGGACCCTTTTGACCTTAATGTAGACCAATTTGAAAACGGGACCAAAATTCAGAATCTAAATACACGGTTAGATTCAGCATATCAAAGAACCCCAATAATTCAATTTTTGATGAAATCAAACAAAAGTTTAATTTTGGACCCTTTTGACCTCAATGTGGACAAAATTGATAACGGGCCCAAAAATCAAAAATCTAAATACATGGTTAGATTCAGCATATCAAAGAACCCCATATATTCAATTTTTGTTGAAATCAAACAAAGTTTAATTTTGGACCCCGATTTGGACCAACTTGAAAACTGGGCCCATAATCAAAAATCTAAATACATGTTTAGATTCAGCATATCAAAGAACCCTAAGAATTCAATTTTTGTTAAAATCAAACTAAGTTTAATTTTGGACCCTTTGGACCTTAATGTAGACCAATTTGAAAACGGGACCAAATATTAAGAATCTAAATACACGGTTAGATTCGGCATATCAAAGAACCCCAATCATTCAATTTTTGATGAAATCAAACAAAGTTTAATTTTGGACCCTTTGGACCTCAATGTGAACCAATTTAAAAACGGGCCCAAAATCCAAAAACTTAATACATGGTTAGATTCAGCATATTAAAGAACCCCAAGAATTCAAGAATAAAACCCCATTGAAATTGGTCAAGAAATAAGCAATTTATACAAAGTATCTTCTTTTGCACAATACTGTGTAATTGAATATTTCTTGCAATTGGGCAATACTGTGCAATTGAATATTTCTTGCTATTGCGCAATACTGTACAATTGACTATTTCTTACTATTGCGCAATATTGTGCTATTGGATATTTCTTGCTATTGCGCAATACTGTGCAATTGAAGATTTCTTGCTATTGCATAATACTGTGCAATTGAAAATTTCTTGCTATTGCACAATATTTATTATATAATAATTTACACATCCTGTTTGGTGTGTATCTCCTACCATATCATTATTATTTGCTTTTAAATATAAATCAGAAATAACCAACTGAAAATGGAAAATTTTAAAAGAAAAAAAAAAAAAAAAAATCCCCCCCAAATTTTTGAACCCCCTTATGATTCATCATCCCCAAACTCAATCCCAGCCTTCCCTTTGTGGTATGATACCTTGCAGTACAATTTCAGAGAGATCCATACACTTGAACACAAGTTATTGTCTGGAAACTAGAATAAAATGCTCCGCAGGGCGCAGCTTGATACGACCGCAGAGGTCGAACCTTGAATAGTTGGGGCAAGTATGGACACAACATTCAAGCTTGATACAGCTCTGAATTTGGATTGTGATTAAATATTTGACACAGCATAGGTTTCTGACACAGAATGAATGTGGTCTAAGAACTTAAAATTTTTAAATTGGACATTATTATTATGGTCCAATATCCAAAATCTAAATACATGGTTAGATTCAGCATATCAAAGAACCCCAAGAGTTCAATTTTGATGAAATCAAACAAAGTTTAATTTTGGACACCTTTTGACCTCAATGTGGACAAAGTTGATAACATGGGATTCAGCCAAAGAAAAATCAAAAATCAAAATATATGGTTAGATTCAGCATATCAAAGAACCCCATATATTCAATTTTGTTGAAATCAAACAAAGTTTAATTTTGGACCCGATTTGGACCAACTTGAAAACTGGGCCCATAATCAAAAATCTAAATACATGTTTAGATTCAGCATATCAAAGAACCCTAAGAATTTAATTTTGTTAAAATCAAACTAAGTTTAATTTTGGACCCTTTTGACCTTAATGTAGACCAATTTGAAAACGGGACCAAAAATTCAGAATCTAAATACACGGTTAGATTCAGCATATCAAAGAACCCCAATAATTCAATTTTTGATGAAATCAAACAAAAGTTTAATTTTGGACCCTTTTGACCTCAATGTGGACAAAATTGATAACGGGCCCAAAATCAAAATCTAAATACATGGTTAGATTCAGCATATCAAAGAACCCCATATATTCAATTTTGTTGAAATCAAACAAAGTTTAATTTTGGACCCCGATTTGGACCAACTTGAAAACTGGGCCCATAATCAAAAATCTAAATACATGTTTAGATTCAGCATATCAAAGAACCCTAAGAATTCAATTTTGTTAAAATCAAACTAAGTTTAATTTTGGACCCTTTGGACCTTAATGTAGACCAATTTGAAAACGGGACCAAAATTAAGAATCTAAATACACGGTTAGATTCAGCATATCAAAGAACCCCAATAATTCAATTTTGATGAAATCAAACAAAGTTTAATTTTGGACCCTTTGGACCTCAATGTGGACCAATTTAAAACGGGCCCAAAATCCAAAAACTTAATACACGATTAGATTCAGCATATTAAAGAACCCCAAGAGTTCAAGAATAAAACCCCATTGAAATTGGTCAAGATATAAGCAATTTATACAAAGTATCTTCTTTGCACAATACTGTGCAATTGAATATTTCTTGCAATTGGGCAATACTGTGCAATTGAATATTTCTTGCTATTGCGCAATACTGTACAATTGACAATTTCTTGCTATTGCGCAATATTGTGCTATTGGATATTTCTTGCTATTGCGCAATACTGTGCAATTGAAGATTTCTTGCTATTGTGCAATACTGTGCAATTGAAAATTTCTTGCTATTGCACAATACTTATTATATAATAATTTACACATCCTGTTTGGTGTGTATCTCCTGCCATATCATTATTATTTGCTTTTAAATATAAATCAGAAATAACCAACTTAAAATGGAAAATTTTAAAGAAAAAAAGGAAAAAAAGAAAAAAAATCCCCCAAATTTTTGAACCCCTTATGATTCATCACCCCAAACTCAATCCCAGCCTTCCCTTTGAGGTATGGTACCTTGCAGTACAATTTCAGAGATCCATACACTTGAACACAAGTTATTGTCTGAAACTAGAAAATGCTTACTTTTGGCCCCTTTTGGCCCCTAATTCCTAAACGTTTCAGGCAATTACCCCAAACTCAATTCCAGCTTTCCCTTTGTGATATGGAACCTTGTAGTACAATTTCAGAAAGATCCATACACTTACACACAAGTTATTGTCATGAAACTAGAAAATGCTTGTTTTTGCCCTTTTTGGCCCCTAATTCCTAAAATTTTGAGGCAATTACCCCAAAAATCAATCCCAGCATTCCCTTTGTGATATGGAACCTTGTGGTACATAGTCAGAGAGATCCATACACTAACACACAAGTTATGTCTGGAAGTTACAAAATGCTTATTTTGGCCCCTAATTCCTTAACTGTTGGTACCATAACCCCGAAATCAATCCCAACCTTCCTTTTGTGATATTGAACCTTATGGTAAAATTTCATAGAGATCCATTCACTTAAACTAAAGTTAGAGTGCGAAACCAATGCGTCTTCGGACGACGACGACGACGACGACGCCAACGTCATATTAATATACGACCACAAAAATTTTTTGCGGTCGTATAAAATGTGTTTTGGCCTCTTTTGACCCCAAATTCCTAAACGTTTAGGGCATTTACCCCAAACTCAAACCCAGCTTTCCTTTGTGATATGGAACCTTGTAGTACAATTTCAGAAAGATCCATACACTTACACACAAGATTATGTCCTGAAACTAGAAAAATGCTTGTTTTTGCCCTAATTCCTAAAATATTGAGGCAATTACCCCATCATCAATCCCAGCCTTCCTTTGTGGTATGGTACCTTGCAGTACAATTTCAGAGAGATCCATACACTTGAACACAAGTTATTGTCTGGAAACTAGAAAATGCTTATTTTGGCCCTTTTGGCCCCAATTCCTAAACGTTTGGCAATTACCCCAAACTCAATTCCAGCTTTCCCTTTGTGATATGGAACCTTGTAGTACAATTTCAGAAATATCCAAACACTTACACACAAGTTATTGTCATGAAACTAGAAAAATGCTTGTTTTTTGCCCCTTTTTTGGCCCCCTAATTCCTAAAATTTTGAGGCAATAACCCTTAAAATCAATTCCAGCCTTCCCTTTGTGATATGGAACCTTGTGGTACAATGTCTAAGAGATCCATACACTTACACACAAGTTATTGTCTGAAAGTTACAAAAATGCCTTTTTTTTGGCCCCTTTTTGGCCCCTAATTCCTTAACTGTTGGTACCATAACCCCCAAAATCAATCCCAACCTTCCTTTTGTGATATTGAACCTTATGGTAAAATTTCATAGAGATCCATTTACTTTAACTAAAGTTAGAGTTCGAAAACCAATGTGTGTCTTCGGACGACAACGACGACGACGCCAACGTCATACCAATATACGACCACAAAATTTTTTTGCGGTCGTATAATGAGACAGTAAAATGTGTGTCTAATAAATAAAACTGTTAACACAGACCTAGACATACAAGTTCATGTGCTTTGAGACATATTCAAAATCAGAAATGATACAAACTGCCATTAATATTCAAGTCTATTCAAGTCTTACTTACCAGAAATCACACAGAACCAGAAAATTACTTCAAATTCAGTGAATCATGTCATCAAGATTTATTATAACATTTAACCAGCTCATTGTTTTATATCAAAGAAATAGTATGTCCTTTTGCACAACAGATACCAATCATCAATAAGATTTGTTTATTGGGACAGACTGTGTCAAGATAATTAATCTATCATCGTATTTAATCATTATTCCATTTAAAATGATTAATTGAGTATGTAAATAATTAAGCTTAAAGATGTCAGTTTTGAATAAAACCACATCTGCCAACCTTACCTGTGAAATTTTCCCACTGTTTTCTGGTCTTAATCTACTATTTGTTTTACTGAATCTACAAAAAAAATTAACCATAAAAGACTTAACTTATTTATATTATTTTGATAATTTCATCATGATATATTGTTTTTGCTTTGTAATATGTTCTATGTTAAAATATTCAATTAACTGTTACAGATTGAAAATAATATGTCACAATACATTTTGTGTGTTTCTTTTTTGTTCTGGATTTTACAATGTGTAACTTATATAGTTTGGAAACATTTGACAAGAAATGACCTATCCTTTGGTAAAATTTAGAAATAATTCTGTCATGTCATGCTCTATGCTTATTTTAACATTGGTAGGAATTATATTTGTCAATATTTTACAACGAGCATTAGTTAATTGTAAATGTTGACAGAAATTATGCTTACCCATGTTAAAATGAGCAAAGAGCATGACATAAAAGAATTATTTTGATTCTAATAGGAATATTCAGAACTTTTGAACTTTAGAGTATATTTTTACACAAAAAAAATTTAAAATCTATTTGGACATATTCAATAATTATTGAGGTTGAAATATACTTTGGCTGTTCCATTTTTTACCCTATTGTGAATGTAAATTTAACAAAATAGAATAACGATTTGTTAATCTTGGTTAACTTAATAGTTACTTCTCTGGGAATAGGAATTGTATTTATTTTTCTCTGTAATTGCAGTTATTCATGATTATGATTAAAATAAAAAAAAATGCAAAACGACATACACAATAAGTTATGTGCACTTGTTAAAAATATATGTACTGTTTAAAGAACAGTTTTGTTTACAAACTAGACAACTCTCAAAATCATACATTTTCCTGTACATTTTCTTAGTCACAATGCTTATGTTATAACATCACAGTAATATCAGATTGTTCAATGACATCATTTATGCTGATTGACCCCAGGTCAACAGTTGTAACTCATTCATAAATAAACTGTTGACACAGAGATATGTCTAGCCTTTCTGCATAAAATTCAAACTAGAGGCTCTAAAGAGCCTGTGTAGCTCACCTTGGTCTATGTGCATATCTAACAAAGGACACTCTCCAACATTGTAGACAAGAATAGACTTCATGACAAAAATCTCTATTTTGTTGATCTTTTAGTGTGTTTAGTTTCTCTCTATCTTCTTTAGTTTTTGCTCAAAACACAAAAGAGGGTAAAGAAAATCCTCATTTAAGGACAATCACTCCTATGAAGAGTGACAGTCTACTAACTATATCGGCAAAATTTGACTTTTTAATAGATCTTACCTTGCTGATCATTTTTTGATTTAAAGCGTCTATTTATCTATTATGATTTAAATCATATAAGGCATAACGGAAAAAAAATGTTTCTCTCTAAATATCATAGTTTTCATGATAATAGGCAAAAATGAAAAAAAAATGGTAAAATTTGTCATTTATGTGCAATAACTCCTATAAGAGTTTGTCTAACAGTTTTGACGTATATCGACAATTGGTAGAGCTCATTATTTTGAACATTTTTGCTCCTTTCAGATTTTCTCTATTTATAACAGTTCAAAAAATAATAGACAAAACTTGCATTTTACCCCTATGTTCTATTTTTAGCCATGCTGGCCATGTTGGTTGGTAGGCGGGGTCATCGGACATATTTTTAAAACTAGATACCCTAATGATGATTGTGGCCAAGTTTGGTTAAATTTGTCTTAGTAGTTTCAGGAGAAGATTTTTGTAAAAGATTACAGCGCAGCTTGATACGACCGCAGAGGTCAAACCCTGAACAGTTGGGGCAAGTATGGACACAACATTCAAGCTTGATACAGCACTGAATTTGGATTGTGATTAAATATTTGACACAGCATAGGTTTCTGACACAGAATGAATGTGATCTAAGAACTTTTTTTATTCAAACCATATCATTATTATTTGCTTTTATATATAAATCAGAAATAACCAATTTAAAATAGAATATTTTAAAGAAAAAAAAAGGAAAAAAAGGGAAAAAAATCCCTCCCCCAAATTTTTTGAACCCCCTTATGATTCATAACCCCCAAACTCAATCCTAGCCTTCCCTTTGTGGTATTGTACCTTGCAGTACAATTTCAGAGAGATCCATACACTTGAACACAAGTTATTGTCTGGAAACTAGAAAAAATGCTTGTTTTTAGGTCCCTTTTTGGCCCCAAATTCCTAAACATTTAGGGCAATTACCCCCAAACTCAAACCCAGCTTTCCCTTTGTGATATGGAACCTTGTAGTACAATTTCATAAAGATCCATACACTTACACACAAGTTTATGTCCTGAAACTAGAAAAATGCTTGTTTTTGCCCTTTTGGCCCCTAATTCCTAAAATTTTGAGGCAATTACCGCCAAAATCAATCCCAGCCTTCCCTTTGTGGTATGGTACCTTGCAATACAATTTCAGAGAGATCCATACACTTGAACACAAGTTATTGTCTGGAAACTAGAAAAATGCTTATTTTTGGCCCCTTTTTGGCCCCAAATTCCTAAACGTTTAAGCAATTACCCTCAAACTCAATTCCAGCTTTCCCTTTGTGATATGGAACCTTGTAGTACAATTTCAGAAAGATCCAATCACTAACACACAAGTTTTTGTCATAAAACTAGAAAAATGCTTGTTTTTTGCCCCTTTTTTGGCCCCTAATTCCTCAAATTTTGAGGCAATTACCTCCAAAATCAATCCCAGCATTCCCTTTGTGATATGAAACCTTGTGGTACAATGTCAGAGAGATCCATACACTAACACACAAGTTATGTCTGGAAGTTACAAAAATGCTTATTTTGGCCCCTTTTTGGCCCTTAATTCCTTAACTGTTGGTACCATAACCCCCAAAATCAATCCCAACCTTTCTTTTGTGGTATTGTACCTTCTGGTAAAATTTTTTATAGATACATTTACTTAAACTTAAACTAAAGTTAGAGTGCGAAAACCAATGTGTCTTCGGACGACGACGACGACACCAGACGACGATAATGACAACGACGACGCCGACGTCATACCAATATACGACAGCAAAATTTATTTGCGGTCATATTAAAATTGACTATAAAGGGCAATAACTCCTTAAGGGGTCAATTCACCATTTTGGTCATGCTGACCTATTTGTAGATCTTACTTTGCTGAACATTAATGCTGTTTACAGTTTATCTCTATCTATAATAATATTCAAGATAATAACCGAAAACTGCAAAATTTCCTTAAAATTACCGATTCAGGGGTAGCAACCCAACTACGGGTTGTCTGATTTGTTTAAAAAAATTCAGGGCGGACAGATCTTAACCTGATGAACATTTTTAGCCTTGTCAGATTTGCTCTAAATGCTTTAGTTTCAGAGATATAAGACAAAATCTGCATTGTACCCTTATGTTCTAATTTTAGCCATGTCGGCCATGTTGGTTGGCAGGCAGGGTCATCGAACATATTTTTTAAACTAAATACCCTAATTATGATTGTGGCCAAGTTTGGGTAAATTTGGCCCAGTAGTTTTGGAGGAGAAGATTTTTGTAAAAGATTACAAAAATTTACGAAAAATAGTGAAAAATTGACTATAAAGGGCAATAACTCCTTAAGGGGTCAATAGACCATTTTGGTCATGTTGACTTATTTGTAGATCTTACTTTGCTGAACATTATTGTTGTTTACAGTTTATCTCTATCTATAATAATATTCAAGATAATAACCGAAAACTGCCAAAATTTCCTTAAAACTACCAAGTCAGGGGCAGCAACCCAACTACCGGTTGTCTGATTTGACTGAAAATTTCAGGGCAGATAGATCTTAACCTAATGAACAGTTTTTCCCAATGTCAGATTTGCTCTAAATACTTTAGTTTCAGAGATATAAGCCAAAACCTGCATTTTACCCCTATGTTCTAATTTTAGCCATGTCGACCATGTTGGTTGGCAGGCAGGGTCATAGAACACATTTTTAAACTAGATACCCTAATTATGATTGTGGCCAAGTTTGGTTAAATTTGGCCCAGTAGTTTCATAGATTTTTGTAAAAGATTACAAAAATTTACAAAAATTGTGAAAAATTTACTTTAAAGGGCAATAACTCCTTAACGGGTCAATTGACAATTTTGGTCAGGTTAACTTATTTGTAGATCTTACTTTGCTGAACATTTTTGCTGTTTACAGTTTATCTCTATCTATTATAATATTCAAGATAACCAAAAACTGCAAAATTTCCTTAAAATTACCAGCAACCCAACTACAGGTTGTCTGATTCGTCTGAAAATTTCAGGGCAGATAGATTTTGACCTGATGAACATTTTAACCCCATGTCAGATTTGCTCTAAATGCTTTGGTTTCAGAGATATAAGCCAAAATCTACATTTTACCCCTATGTTCTATTTTTAGCCATGGCGGCCATCTTGGTTGGTAGGCAGGGTCGTCGGACACATTTTTTTAACTAGATACCCCATGAATGATTGTGACCAAGTTTGGTTCAATTTGGCCCAGTAGTTTCAGAGGAGAAGATTTTTGTAAAACTTAATGGACGCCAAGTGATGAGAAAAGCTCACTTGGCCCATTAGGCCAGGTGAGCTAAAAAAGACAATCTGATGTACAGCAACATTGCTACTTAATTCAAAGTCGCTGGACCATGAACTGGTGGCAGGGCCTTGAAATGGTCAACAAACTGATATGTACTGATAGTAATGCAACTTTATAAAAAATATCATTGATCTATCACAAGTAGTTCCTATCAAACTAACTCAAGCAGAATACTTAACATTGAAAATTGCTAATTAATTCAAAGTCACTGGACCATTACCTAGGGGGCAGGTCCTCAAAATGGTTGTCAAACTGATGTGTACTGATAGTAATGCAACTTCATGCAAAATATCATTGATCTATCACAAGTAACTATATATAGTTCTTATCAAACTAACTTAAGCAGAAAACTTCACAATTGTTGACGCCATTGCTGCCAGAAAAGCAATACCTATGTCTCGCCTTCTGCAAGTATCGTCACAGGTGAGACAAAAACAACTATTGTTGTTATGATTTGAAATATATCATCTACACAGCATACAAAGGCAAAATGACTGTCATACCTATTGATAACAGGTTCACCATTTGGTATAACTGTTGCAGAAGAGGTAGTTTCTTTAGAAGGTGATCTGTTGACGCCTGTAAATTTCAGATCATTGAGTACTTCATAATTGATTTTATTCGAGATTTTCTTCTCATGTAACAGTCTGACTATGGCTTCCTCTGCAGAAGCAGCTGGTCCCATTGATGGTGGCTTTTTCTTTCTCTTCCTATGCTACAAGTTATAGAAGTTCCTTTTATCTAAACAATTTTGTATACCTTTATAGTAATATGATATCAATAGCTTTATCATAAGGATAAGAAAAATCATAAATATATCACATATTTGACAGAAAAACCAGCAACACAAGATTAATCTTAATTGGTACATTTCAAAGAATATGATATAAAATTTGGATCTGGCTCATTTTTCATGATATTTTGAAGAAAAAAAAATTATTTATCCTTCAATTAATATTTGTTTCTATGCATCTGTTTTAAAAAATTCAGAAGCTTTATTTAATATATAAAAACAAGACAACATTTTATTTAATATACCTTTTTCTTATCAGGATTTTTTTCTTCTTCCTCTTTTTCTTTTGCTAATCTTAATTCCTTTTCTGAAATAAAAAAATAAATCAAGATCTAATTTGATGATCCATACCACTTTATCATGGGATATTTGAAAGATTTCTTGCAATTTCAAAAATATCTCCAGAACTTCACTTTCAGGAAGCCAAAATGAGGACCTCAGGGAAGGTTAGCTTTAAATCTAACTGCATTATTCTCTTTAAGTAAAGAATTATTATAATTATTAAAATCAATAAATTTTATTCCTCCTGGCCCTACCAATGTGAAATAGAGATTGACCAAGGATCGAAAGCTAGGACAAATCATGTATTTACATCTGCCAGAGTAATTTACACTTAAGTGATTATATGTTAAACATGTCAACAGGTAACAGTTAAATTCTCACCTAATTGCCATATTTCACAGTTATAAAATAATTATAACAAACTGTCACTAATCATAATGATATATATGTTTGTCTATCTCATCAATTTTCCATTTAAGCCAATGTGTTTCAATG
Organism: Mytilus coruscus; assembly: GCA_017311375.1. NCBI lineage: Eukaryota > Metazoa > Mollusca > Bivalvia > Mytilida > Mytilidae > Mytilus > Mytilus coruscus. The sequence continues at coordinate 76,354,960 of CM029599.1, read as the reverse complement.
GAAAAGAAAATATTCAAATTTCTGGCAGATATAGTTGTAAGTTTTTCACTTATCATTCATGTTATAAAAATCAAAGGACAATATTCTTCTCATGTGTGTTTAAATTTTTTATGGTCAATTTCTGTTTGAAAAAAAAACCTGCAATTTAATTCTAAATTAAGTGTAAAAAATGTCTAAAAGTAATTGGTACGATACTTGATGGAACCCATATTCAATCTTTTTAAGGTAGCTGGAATGATTTTTTATTTTCTAAATTTCTTCTCACTTTATAGATCATACCGTGAAAATATACAATGCAACATTAAAAATACAAATGTTATCAAATAGAAATTTAAGAAAATGTCATTTAACAGAAATGTATATACTTTCCTAAGTTTACAGAATAATCAACAAATTATTGGAGTTTAAAATTCAGAATTTTCCTAGTGAGAAAAACACTAATACTGGTGAATAAGACATCACTAATGTGGTTCACAAACACTAATACTGGTGAATAAGACATCACTAATGTGGTTCACAAACACTAATACTGGTGAATAAGACATCACTAATGTGGTTCACAAACACTAATACTGGTGAATAAGACATCACTAATGTGGTTCACAAACTTTTTTTTACTTTTTATCAATGGTTGTTAATCTTTATCAAATACATAGTCCTCTACACAACAGTTTATAAATGAGTTGATGGGTAATATTACATTGGAAATTCTTGCCTAAAATTAAACAGTCAATCATCGTTATTTAACCTTATTAAAAATATCATTGATATATATTTTTTAAATATGTACCTTCCAAAGCCTTGAGATAGTCAGCATTTTCAGCCATCCATATACTGGTTTTAAGTTTGATTTCATCATCAGACAGTAAAAACTGTAATAGATATAAACCATATGGACATATAAAACTGTTAATACAAAAAGATGTCTAAATAAACAACAACAAAAGTATACCCCAAATTGCAATTAGAACACTGATAAAAAATTCCATGCTCAGTGGGGATAATAAAAATTTAAAGTATTGTCAAACAGGACCTCTTGGCAAATCTGAATATCAAGTAATTAATCTCAAATAATTTTAAAAACTTAACACGAGGTGCTGATGATGACTGAAAGTAACACCTATGTTTCAACTTCCATGATGAATTCCTACAAAATTTGTTGCAGATGAAACAAAAACAATTCATCACCTTCCATGACGAATTCCCACAACATTTGTCACAGTTGAAACAAAAATGGTTAAATTTACTATTTATATATATCATGGAAGAATCACATAATGAAAATAATTAAAGAAACAAGAAATGATTCTAACAGGATGCTGTTACGAAGTCTCCCAAACAAAGTCCCTATAAGTAAAAACCCCTAAGGACTCTACCTATTGAATCAATTTAAAAAAAAAAAGTTCAAGGTCATAATTGATCATTGACCTTTTGACCTTTCAGTAGTCCATATGTTCCCATGGTCATTTATGAAGACCCCATGTGTCTATCACTAACTGTTCTCAAGTTATAATCATTTGAAAATAAAAAAAAATTTAAATCCCATAGGGTTCTATAGTTAACCCCTCCTTTCTTTTGGCCTCAAAGTACCCCTTTATAAACCCCATTGCACAAACAAAACCCTGATTGCACCACTAGACATGTTAGTCTAACATATTGTGGAACCCTAAGTTAATCTGACAGGTGCAGACATGTTCAAATTTAAAAGTGGAAGAGGAAGAGGATTTGATTTTTGATTTTGGTGTTTTACGCCACTTTTAAGCACCGCTTTTGGGCTATTTCGTGGCGGTCAGTTTTATTGGTGGAGGAAGCCGGAGTGCCGGAGAAAACCACCGACCTTCGATAGGAAAACTGACAATCCTAGTCAATTAAGATTGAGTCGAGTGCACCCACACGAGCGGGGTTCGAACTCGCAACCTCAGTGTTGACTGGCTAGTGATTACAGTAGTAACTACTTAGACCACTCGGCCACCGAGGCCCCTTAAGAGGAAGAAGAAGAATACTATTAATAATAATAACAAGAACTGAGCAAAACCAGTAAGTCTCCAAACTTTGTTTGGGAGACTTGATAATAAACTAGAGGCTCCAAGGACCCTGTGTCGCTCACCTGATATTTTTATTTACAATTGATGCATGATAAATGCAACTGTTGTACTGTCGTTTAGTTTCAGAGATATAAGACTAAAAAGTGTGTTTTATTTCAGCCATGTGTGCCATGTTGGCAGGCAGGGTCATCATACACAGAGGTCCCTGGATATCCTAGTGGTGATTTAAACCAAGTTTGGTTTAATTTGACAGTAGTTTCAGGGGAGAAATTTTGTAAAATTTATCTAACGAGAAATGCGAAGTGATGAGAAAGTTTGTTGTGAAGTTTTGTTGTTGCAACAGCCCCCAAAAAAAAAACAAAAGGTAATAAAAATTATCATTTAAGGGCAATCTTTCCTATTAATGATTTCTGCAAAATTCAGTTGATTGTGCAAGGGTTGTATAGCCAGCTGAGGTCGTTAAAACTCTCATTTGTTGTTGCAAAATTCAAGTGGTTTTGAATTGCTTTGTTGATCTTTTTGTATTCAACTTTTAAACAACAAAGTACAACAAATATGATGACTGATACTCATGACACTGAAAATATGGTCTTCATTCTTGTGAAGAAAATGGTAAGGTTTGAAATATTTCTTAAATATTTATTCAATACCAATACTTTAATTTGTATTGGATTTATCCCAGGAAATGAGAACAAGGGACACAATTAAATTCAATTTTTTCCTAAATTTCTGATAAAATATAAAATGAAGAACTATATTTTTTAATGAGAATTTTTTTTTAATAGTTAATTGATAATTTGAACAATATTAATTAAGTTTTAGATCTTGCATGGTTGATTAATTTTCTCTCAAAATTTCTGATATTCTATTAAAGTTTTAAATATAATATGAGGCAGGCATTACCTGTGAAAGGGGATGAAGTCTGTATAAATTAGTGTAGGAATTCAAGCATCATTTGCACTTGAATCTGTAGAAAATGAAGCCAAAGTACTGAAACATATCTGACATTCAACCTATTGTTCGGGATTATAGTTGTGACATCATTTTCAATGTAAAGAAAGAAACACCATCATCAGGTATTAATGTGGTTTTTTTTCATGTTATAGAATTATCAATTATTTTTATTGCCACTACATTAGTAGATTGTTTTCTATATTGATTTTCTACTGCAGTTTCAGAAAAGAAGATTACAAAAGGAAAACATTTTGTAAAACTTACCAAAATTTACCAAATTAATGAAAATTGTTAAAATTGACTATAAAGGGCAATAACTCCTTAAGGGGTCAACTGACCATTTTGGTCATGTTGACTTATTTGAAGATCTTACTTTGCTGAACATTATTGCTGTTTACAGTTTATCTCTATCTGTAATAATTTTCAAGATAATAACCAAAACAGCAAAATTACCTTAAAATTACCAATTCAGGGCAGCAACCCAACAACCAGTTGTCCAATTCATCTGAAAATTTGAGGGCAGATAGATATTTACTTGATAAACAAGTTAATCCCTGTAAGATTTGCTTTAAATGCTTTGGTTTCAGAGTTACAAGCCAAAATCTACATTTTACCCTAATTTCTATTTTTAGCCATGGCAGCCATCTTGGTTGGTTGGCTGGGTCACCGCACACATTTTTAAACTAAATACCCTAATAATGATTGTGGCTAAGTTTGGTTGAATTTGGTCCAGTAGTTTCAGAGGAGAAGATTTTGTAAAGATTACAAAATTTACAAAAATTGGTAAAAATTACTTTAAAGGGCAATAACTCCTTAAGGGTCAACTGACCATTTTGATCATGTTGACTTATTTGTAGATCTTACTTTGCTGAACATTATTGCTGTTCACAGTTTATCTCTATCTATAATAATTTTCAAGATAATAACCGAAAACGGAAAAAATCCTTAAAATTACTAATTCAGGGCAGCAACCCAACAACCCATTGTCCGATTCATCTGAAAATTTCAGGGCAGATAGATCTTGACTTGATCAACAATTTTACCCCATGTCAGATTCGCTCTAAATGCTTTGGTTTCAGAGATATAAGCCAAAATCTACATTTTACCCTATGTTCTATTTTTAGCCATGGCGGCCATCTTGGTTGGTTGGCGGGTCACCGGACACAATTTTAAACTAGATACCCCAATGATGATTGTGGCCAAGTTTGGTTAAATTTGGCCAAGTAGTTTCAGAGGAGAAGATTTTGTAAAGTTAACGGACGACGGACGACGACGGACGGACGACGACAGACGACGACGGACGCCAAGTGATGAGAAAGCTCACTTGGCCCTTTGGGCCAGGTGAGCTAAAAATGTGTCCATGGGACACAGATGCCCCCACTTGAAAATATAGGGCAAATTCTGCAATTTTTTTATTTAAAAAAGGACATAACTCAAGAAAGGTGAAAGTGATGCCACCCTAATTCAAACTTGATCTGTGTTTGGTGGTAATAAGCATTGTGTATAAGTTTTATAACATTTGGTTGAGGCAAACGAAAGTAAGAGAACAGAATCTTATTTTGGGAAGTACGGACAAACGGACAGAAGTACAGACAAACGGACAGACAGACGGATGTACACACAGGCAAGGGTAAAACTTAATGCCCCCTCAGCCATGGCAGGGCATAAAAATTGTGTTGAAGGCCCTAATTTGACCTTAAAACTGAAGTTTTACAACATCATGTGATTTTTGTGTAAGATAATTGGTAGGTATATGCAAATTCAAAAAATAATAAAGAAAGCATCAAAAACAAAACATATAATTTTTATATCATTAAAATGGAAATGTTCACAGCAATATCATATCATTTCTAAAGAAATTCTTAAGACATTTATAGATGTTTTTGATGTAAATTCTATATTGATTGTATCTCTAAAAGTATTAACGCTACATAAAAATCTTTTCAATTCAGAGATACAGTTCAATGAGTTCTAAATGCATAAAAAAATTCAAAAATAACGCTCAATCATATATAATTCACCGTAAACAGGTATCTGGTCAAATCTTGATGAAACTTGCAAAATTGATAGTCTATCTGAATTGTGTTTACCTTATCTAACTCTTCATCATCAATGCCATGTAAATCTAATTCCCCATCATCACGTTCAGAATCTAAAAGAACAACAAAATGTGTGAAAATTTCTCATAAATACATTGAATTATTCTAATGGATACATACAATGTAAATTTAAAAAATACAGAAGTTAAATGAATGGATGGAATTTAGATTCCAGTTAGAATATGAATTTAATATTACCTGATTCTTTTAAGCATTCTGACAAAACTTCTTTAATTCCTAAACTAGCAGCTGTTGGTCGTAAAGTTGAGTATGATACAGGATTGTTTGTTGTTGTTTCACTAATATTGTCTATATCTGAAATAGCTTCTTTAAAAGTTTCCTCCTCTAAAAAAGTACTAACTCTTGATACCTCTTCATTGTCACCTAAAGGAGATGCAGCCATTTCTGAAAAGGGATAAATAATTTTTTAATAACTTAATACCAAGATCAATATTGGAGTGCAAGAAGGAACAATTTCATTTTGGAGTGCAAGAAAGCACAATTTCTTTACAGAGCATAAAAAGGCACAATTTCATTATGGAGTGGTGCAAGAGCGCAAGAAGGAACAATTCTATTATCATTAATTGCAAGTAGGCACAATTTCATAATCAATTGCAAAAAGGCACAATTTCATTATCGAGTGCAATAAGGCACAATTTCATTATCAATTGCAAGAAGGCACAATTTCATTATCGAGTGCAAGAAGGCACAATTTCATAATCAATTGCAAGAAGGCACAATTTCATTATCGAGTGTAATAAGGCACAATTTCATTATCAATTGCAAGAAGGCACAATTTCATTATCGAGTGTTAGAAGGCACAATTTCATTATCAATTGCAAGAGATACATTGAGCTTGTGTGTAGTAATTGCAAGTGCTTTTTCATATGGTGTTATTAAATGTTTGCTTTTATAGCTGTGTTTAAGAAATTTTTAATACAAACAAACTTAATTTTAAAGCTTTGTCTGTTCTTTTTATATATTATATTTTTAAGGGTATTGTTTGAGCTTTTACTGACTGAAATTATATCTGAATTACACTGCAATGATAAATGTAAACATGTCACATGTTAATAAAATGTGTCTATCATAAATCTTTTCTGGGATCTTGATATGATTTTTTCTATGATATCATTGTAAAATAACTTTAAAGGTCAGAATGTATAACTAAGGAAGAGGAATTTCATACTATGCTTTAAACATATATGCATTGATGAAAATGCAACCCAATCCTTTATATCTATGGACTTTCATAATCACTCCTTCTGAAACAGAAAACTAAAAATTTGGACAATGTAAAATTTAAAGCTAACAGAGTTACATGAGAGTAAAATGCTTCATTTACTATTTGCAACTGAGATGTGTGGTTGCTTATCCACACATACCGGTAGATGGTGTGCCATAACTGATGCAGACCTCATAAGAAAGCTACCTCTACATCAAAGATGAAGTCTATGTAGAAGAAATAAGTATGTCAATTCTCTTGAAACTAGTTACATAAAAAAAAACCTTAAGCATCTTTCCACGTCACTTTTATTGAGTCATTTAATCATTCATAACTGATTTGAGCTGTAAACTAGATAGAGTGTCATTGACATGTACAAATGTTTAGATTGGAGAAATATCACGATAGAGTATACATAATATAGCTATACTAACTAGCATATGCTGCATACATTCCTACAGGTTTTGGTGGAACCATGGATTTCTCTATTTGTTCTTTTATTAGCTCTACTTCTGATTCCAGCTCTGGAAATTTATCTAACTAAAAATAAAATATCAAAGTCTATTTGACTGACATTCAATATCAGTAATAACAAAATGATTTATTAGAACAATTTTGTATAGTTTTTGATACTAAGGATATTGATGTATCTTATTTAAAACAAAATAGGAGAATAATTCTCCCTCCCTCAACAACATTCATGTCATAAATTAGTCTGAAGTTGAACTAGGCCTTATACATTTAAACCTCTTTGCAACACACCCTCTGAGCATGGCCAAAAATAATATGAAGTATGATTAATGCCCTTGAAGGTACTCGAAAGGTATGAGCATGGCACTACTTTTTATACTTGTAGTATAAGAGCTGCACTTAAATAGGTCTAGGTATGAACAAAAGGAGATGTGGATTAAAAAAACATCAATGAGACAGCAACCCAACAACAAAAATAGCCAAAATACACCTAGAGGACAATATACGGTCTTCAACAATAGACAGGTGTCTATACAATATCTCAAACTCTATAAAAGTTGTGAATAATTTAAACAGAAACAATCAAAGATCTGACGTTAAAACCTATTTATCCAAATAATGAAAAACATTAAGATTAGACATAAGAAAACCACCGTTAAGGATCCTGAATTTGGACAGGTACATTAATATGTTGCAGGTTTAAACTATTTTCTGAAAACACAACCCTGCCCTTCTTAAATCCTGACCAGTCGACTTACAAAATATACATGAAAGAACATAAAGTCAGTACAGAAAAAACAGTTCAACTCAAAAGTAGGTTCAACAACTTTCCCATTTTAGCTAACAAAGGAGAAATTAGCTATACCTCTTTGGACTAAGCATGTTACCTTGATCTTTCAGAATTATTCTACCCATATATGGGAGTTGGGACGGACCCTCAAGTCATGCTGGTGGGGGCATATCCATCAGGACTTTCAAATTATAGCAACAATAATTCCATACCTGAGCATGAAATTTAGCTTCTTGTGCTTTACGTTTACTGGCAGTGAAAGCTGGGGGATCTTGTTCTTCCTCTAAATCTACAGTCTGGAATTCTTCTATAGTCAACTGACTTGATGGTGTAGCTTTAAACTCTGACAATCTTTCAAAGACAGGATATAAATAATTTTAGACAAAAATCAGATTTGTATCGCCAAACAAATTAGCTAAGATTCCTTTATCACTTATTGTTTCTTTCCATTCTATCAAAACTTAGTGACATATTTTGTCGCTTTGATGTTTAACCCTTCAAAATTAGCTTGGTATAAATAAATAACAGTGCATTCAAATTGTTGTTCAATCTATAATTTTCTATGTAGCGACTTGTGCCTTATTGTTTTTCTTTTTGGCTATGGTTTTGTCTGTACATATTCAACTTAAGATTTTTATCATCACATTTTACTTTGTCATTTTACACAGATCCGATATTAAAACTAAAATGTCCTATACGTAAAGGTTGTGCATTTTGAAGCAATGCTCACATCTAAATGAATTTTGACCATTTTGGGATTGCAAATACCAACAAATATTGATTTTCAAAAAAAAAAAAAAAAAAAGCACCTTACAACAATAGTTACCTTTTCCTTATAGTTGTATCACAGACTTTTGCCACTTTGATTATCTGCCTTACTGATCTACTAAACTCATGCATTCTAGAGGCAACTAGTAAAGCTGAAATATAACATAACTCATTAATGATCATTAACCTCTATGTAATTTTACTGAATTCATATTCACATTTTACTATAATAAATAAGTCTGATAATCAGTCCAATAGATGCATTTTCAATGGGCTCAAGCTATTGGTATGTACTCAACCAGCTAAAAAAATGAACAAAACTGTTTCGATAACCATGTGCTGTTGTCTGTTCTTGAAATAAGAAAAACTGTGAGTTATGAGTAGATTTACTGCAATTAAGATAGTTCTTCCTATCATAAATGGAGTTTGCACCTTCTTTTTAATAAAATTTATGCAATGGTTTTTTATTCCTATCTAGTTATATAATTATTTTTCAAATTTTTTTTCGTCAGCCATTATCAAGCAAATTTATCAAGGTTTATCGCACTGGTAAGTAGACATGAAGGAAGAATGTTAGGTGTGTCATTTACCTGCTCCACAAAGTCCTGATGGTCTACGTCCAGTGTGCATCCAATCTCTTTTCATTCTCTGAACTAATCGCATAGCTGTCATAGACACTTCATGTGTTTTGTCACCCAATTCTAATTTATGTGCAAATCTTGGAATGTATAAACATGGATCTGAAAAATAGTATAAAAGATATTCAATATGCAAATGAAGGGGGAAAAATGTGCTTTGCCGAGCGCAGCTGGATATGACCGCAGAGGTCCAACCCTGAACAGTTCGGGCAAAAGTGGACACAATATTCAAGCTTCATACAGGTCTGAATTTGGATTGTAATTAAATGTTTGACACATTATAGGTTTCTGACACAGAATAAATGTAGTCAAAGAACTTGAAATTGGTTATATGATTTGAATTTATATTTAATTGAAAATGTCTTGCTGTTGTGCAATACATTGTGCTGTTTTGCGAAATACTTGGTATTTGTTTCAGACTAAATACAAAGAATTAGCTAAATAAATTGTGACCCCCAATTTCTTAAATCTTGAGGAAAAAAATTGACACCCCCCCCTCCAAAAAAAAAAAATATTTGAAGAAATTTTGTTTTTGTAAAATGTGGTACAATTTAAGAGACATCCATACACTTAAACACAAGTTATTGTCTGAAAACTAGAAAAATGCTTGTTTTGGCCCCCAATTCCTGAACGGTTTGGGCAATTACCCCCAAAATGAATTCCAACCTTCTACTTGTGGTATTGAACCTTGTGGTACAATTTCAGAGCAATCAAAATACTTATACTCAAGTTATTGTCCTGAAACTAGAATAAATTGCTTCGCTGAGCGCAGCTGGATACGAACGCAGAGGTCAACCCTGAACAATTGGGGCAAAAACGGACACAATATTCAAGCTTGATGCAGGTCTGAATTTGGATTGTAATTAAATATTTGACACATGATAGGTTTCTGACACAGAATAACTGTAGTCAAAGAACTTAGAATTGGTTATATGATTTGAATTTATATTTAATTTTTCGCCTTTGTGCAATACACTATGCTGTTGTGAATTGACCCCCTCCCCCTTTTTTGTTCTTTTGTGAAATACACTATACTGTTGCGAATTGACTCCCCTTTTTGCAAAAAAAAAAAAAAAAAATATTTGAAGAAATTTTCTTTTTAATTTCTGAAATTTGAAATTGTCCCCCAATTTTTTTTTCACCTCCCCCTTTCCAAAAAAAAAAAAAATCTTTCCCTCAAGATATGGTCATAATCCCAATTCAAATTTCCTATGATGTTTGCAACCATAATTACCCATTTAAATACATCATAAAAGTCTTAAAATAGAAAATGACATACATAATCATGGCTAAAATATTCCTTAATCAACATTTATAAATAGTAACTTCTAAAAATAAATTGACAGCTAATCACCTCAAGACAAAACAACATTTCTTTATACATAATTTAAAAGCAGTGTAAGGGAGGTAATCCAAACATAACATTGTACTTTTTTTAATTGTCCATTAACCAGGAAACCCTTGTTTTCCCCCCTTTTTTGCCCCTAATTCCTAAACAGTTTCAACCATAACCCTCCAAAGCCAATCCTAACCATCCCTTTGTGGTATGGAAACTTGTGGTATAATTTCAGAGAGATCCACACACCATTCCACAAGTTATTGTCTGGAAACTAGAAAAATGCTTATTTGGGCCCCTTTTTGGCCCCTAATTCCTAAACTTTTAGGACTATAACCCCCAAAAATCAATCCCAACCTTCCTTTTGTGGTTATAAACCTTGTGTTTAAATTTCATAGATTTCTATTTCCATTTACTAAAGTTATTGTCCGGAAACCAAATGTCTTCGGACGACGCTGACGATGACGACGTGATACCGATATACAACCGCAAAATTTTTGGCGGTTGTATAAAAATGCATGTTTTGGGCCCCTTTTTGGCCCCTAATTCCTAACAGTTGGGACCATCACCCCCAAAAACAATCCCAACCTTCCTTTTGTGGTATTGAACCTTTTGATTAAGTTTCATAGAGATCCATACTCTTAAACTAAAGTTATTGCCGGAAACCAAATGTCTTCGGACAACGACAAGGACGTGATAGCAATATACGAACGCAAATTTTTTGCAGTCGTATAAAAACCTGAGATATTCTAGTTGAAATCCCAAAATATTATTAAACTTCCTACAGTGGTATATTTTTCGTTACACAGCAACTTATGGGAGGAATTCAGGTAAATGGTACTGCACAGAGCCCCATTTTTTTTTTTCCAAGTACCTTTGTCATGAAATAGTAAAAGGTATAGAACATCTAGATCAGTAGACTCAGTACACAAACATTGATATGCACGCATGTTATTTTTATAATTCATCCCTGTCAAGATACTGGTTATCAAATTACATAGTTTTTTTAGAACTTCTGAATTCTCACAGTCCAATAGCTAGATAAAATTGCTAGATTACATCTTAAAATATTCTGATACGTATTACAATGTACAAAGATCTCCAATGCATGTTTTTTTTTTGGTAAATTTCTAATGTTTTACATCTGAGTTGGAAGTGAACCTGATCTTCCACTTCTTCCTTATGAAGTTAGCATATGCACTAAAAACGTTTAATGTTTTGTACCTTCCTTTTTCAATTTCAAGCTGATGATCCTTGTTCATTTATTTTTTTTTTTAATTTTTCATGTTGAATGATCTTGAATGTGGACCCTATATGGAAGAAAGTGGGATATGTTGTAAATCAAAGAACATGATATCAGGGGTTTTATTTTTGCCTGTTAGGTCGTAATCTGTGAGAATTTTATTGACAAAATAAAACGGACAACCCAAAAAGAAAAATTCCGCGAAAAAATTATCTCCCTTTTTGGTTTATTCGGTGCTCTCGGATGTTTCCTTTCAACAACGATAATTCTGAAAACGTCAATAATACCGCAAAGCACCACGGGAGTTTTCTACTTTGACAACTGACTTTATTTAGACAATCTCATTAACATGATCAATAACGCATCATCTTGTGGTTTCAAACCCAAAACTAAATAAGGTAATCAACTCAAATCTTGAATAAAAGCTACGCGTATTTATTCTGGGCATCACAAAGTAAAACAACGGATACAGGAAGACAGGTGCGCGACACACAAATAATTAACGATAACAAAGCCTTGATTAAGTAGGGCATACCATCATTGTACACAATAGATCACTAAGTAATTTAGACATAGTACTGATCGAAAAATCATGATAATTTATCTCTGGGAACATAATTCATAACACAATCAAATTCACATACAGGGCAGAACCTACATTTAAAAAAGGGGGAGGGCAGGATAATCCGAGGCTAGACCATGAATTAAACATAACAGAGGCATTGGTGTCAAGTCTTGAAAAAAAAAATTTATAAAACTAACACAATATACAAAGTTTTATATAACATTTTTTTTCTTCTTTTTGTGGCTTATTAAACAGCAATTGAGTCCCCCCATGGTTTGTGATGGTATTCATGTTGCTAAATTTTTGGTTTTTAATGCAGTGTTTTGTGGATTTTTTGGTGTCGTCTGCATTTTTCCTGCACTATGTTATTACCCCGTGGTATATTCTCCAGCATTTTTACACTTATATATGCAGATTTGTCAGGTAAATATGAATGACCCGCCAACTTCCAAATTCTTGAAATAAGGATGGTTTAGGTTACTCAGAGACTCCAATCGCCAATTGGAACTAGAACTATATGACACACTAATGAACCAAAATTCAACTCAATGTCAGTAGCTCTGACATACTCAATATAATCATGATAATGCTGTATGCTTGTTGAAGAAACAGTAGACTATATACTTACAGAATTGACAAATATAAAGAAAATGCCTGACAGGCATGAAATTATTTTTTTTAACATTGCTTTTATTTCTAACACTGAAAAACATACTGTATTTAAGCATAGTCATGCTTTCCTAAAACATTCTTGTGGTGTCGTTTCCATGGGTCTGTTAGGAATGTGCTTGTTTAGGAAAAGGTGGTTGGTTTGTAAGTTGAATTTGGCTTTGTGCTGGAAGTCATTGACTTAAATCAGAGTACTCTTAGATCTTTTGTCTTTTAAAGTTTTTGTTTATTTTCATGCTTGGTAATAGTAACAATCTAATCGAGTTGAGCCCTTTCCAACTGACTTTAACAGTTTCTTTATATGTAGAGCTATTTGGCACCATCACACTCTCCATGTGCCTGTCCCAGACTAGGAACCTGCAGTCTAGTTTCTGTCTACCATAATGGTTCTTAGTTTAGGTTTAGTATAAAATAAATCAGGCAGTTGGTTTTACTCTTTGAACTGTTTCACATTTTTTCATCATTCATCACAGGGCATTTTATAGGTAACTACATGGTATGAGTTTTGCACATTGTTGAAGGCTGTGCAATGGTCCATGGTTATTGGCATCCTCATCTTTTGGTCTTTGGTGGATAGTTGTCTCATTGGCAATCATACCACATATCCTTACTTTTATACATTCATCATGTGCTTATTCAGTAATAACCTTAACTTTATTTATTAATAATAATTTAATTGTCCTTAAACAGATTTTGCTTTACTAAATAAGATTAATTTTATTGAAGATGGATAGACCACTAAAAACTGAACCAAAAAGCTGCATGCAAATCAGTTCAAACAGACAGTTTTCTGATGATGAAGTGAATCAAGAAGTTCCTCCAAATTACACAGCTAAAGTAACTGTACAAAATCCAAGAAGAAAAACAGAACCTTCATGGAAAATAGCCAGACCTCAACCCCAGTGTTTACCAACTTCTAAAGCAAGTGAGGAATTTAACTGGCAAGCTAATCAATCCAGTGTGAGGGAAAGAAATGCTGTGATGTTTAACAATCCACTCATGGCTGATGTCTTCTTTAAAGTTGGAACTGTCCCTCATCAACAGAAAATTCCAGCACACAAGTATATTTTAGCTACAGGCAGCTCAGTGTTTTATGCTATGTTTTTTGGTGGACTTGCTGATGCAAAGCATGTAATTGAAATTCCAGATGTTGAACCTCAAGCTTTCCTTAATCTACTCAGGTACATTCACTAATAGCCAGCTTAAAGATGATTTCCATGAAGAATATAATTTCATTTATATTATAGTCTTGTCAATGCTTGTTTGTAGAAAAAAAATGTAATCCATGTATATGAAACAAATGTCAACAATCAAAGTTTCTCATTTTAAAAATGTTTTGAGGGTCATTTCACAATGGGGGTACACAACTTATCAAACTTAACTAACTTCCTGTTATAGCAAAAATTGTCCTACACATTTCATACTGCTTAACCATCATGACCATTGATTTAAAATTAAACCACTTTTATATTATTTTTGGACCTAAATTAGTAAAATTATATTACCTTGAAGTGATATATATTTTATTAATTACATTACTTGAAGTGATATATTTTATTGACATATTCCATGGACATTATTTATACTACTTGGTAGTTCAAAACAGGCAAAACTTAACAATCAAAGAAATTCTTTTACACATATAATAATAAGAAGATATGGTATGATTGCCAATGAGACAACTCTCCACCAGAGACAAAAGTACATAGAAGTTAACAACTATAGGTCACCGTACGGCCTTCAACGATGAGCAAAATCTATACCGCATAGTCAGCTATAAAAGGTCCCGAAATGACAAATGTAAAGCAACTCAAACGAGAAAACTAACAGCCTGAAATATGTACAAAACAAGGAACGAAAAACAAACAGACAAATATGATATACAGCAAAAACAACAACCACTGAATTACAGGCTCTTGACTTGGAACAGGCACTTACAGATTGTCGCAGGTTTACAATGTTTACAGAGCCATGTAGATTTCCTGTTGTCCCCTTAATTTTCAATGTCATGGTTAGTTGGCTTTTGTTCATGGTGTTGTCTGTCCTGTGTCAATTCATTATTTTTGATCCAATGCCTCTTTGTTATCATCTTACAATTACTTCAATTCACCAGTTTGAATTTAAAATTTAACACTTACTCAAAGCACAGTGTCCCATAGTGAAAAATGTTCACAACTTATACATTAGTGCATACTTTATATTTCAGGTACTTGTATTGTGATGAAATACATTTGGAACCAGACAATGTATTGGCTACTCTGTATGCAGCTAAGAAGTACATAGTACCACATTTGGCCAGGACTTGCGTTCGATATCTAGAAACAAGTCTCAGTGCACATAATGCTTGTATCTTACTTAGTCAGGGTAGACTATTTGAAGAACAAGAATTGATGCAGCGATGCTGGGAAGTTATTGATGCTCAAGCTGAGGAAGCACTTAGATCTGATGGATTCACTGAAATTGATGTCAATACATTGAATACTGTCTTAAGTAGAGAAACTCTGAATGCTAAGGAAATATCTGTCTTCAATGCAGCTTGCCGTTGGGCTGATGCTGAATGCAAACGACAAAATTTAGAACAAACTGCTGAAAATAAAAGGAAAGTTCTAGGCGATACTTTGTTCAAAATTCGTATTCCTGCAATGTCCTTGGAGGAGTATGCCAATGGACCAGCACAGTCTGGTGTATTAACATTACAAGAAACAAATAATCTTTTTCTTGACTATCTTGCCAAGAACAAACCAGAACTGAAATTCAACAAGAGAAATCGATCAGGCTTAAAGCCTTACAAATGTCACAGATTCCAATCTTCAGCTTATCGAAGTAATCAATGGAGATATCGTGGACGATGTGATAGTATACAGTTTGCTATTGACCAGCGAATATTTATAGCAGGTTTTGGGTTGTATGGATCTAGTAATGGGGCAGCTGAATATCAAGTTAAAATTGAACTCAAGAAAAACGGCATAGTGCTTGGTCAAAATATAACCAAATTTTTCTCTGATGGATCAAGTAATACATTTGATGTAATGTTTGACAATCCTGTACAAATCGAATCGGATATATTTTATACTGCTAGTGCTATTTTAGATGGAGGAGAACTAAGTTATTTTGGACAAGAGGGTTTAGCAGAAGTTCAATGTGGGAAAGTCAATTTTCAGTTTCAATGTTCATCAGACAGTACAAATGGAACTGGAGTTCAGGGTGGACAAATTCCAGAAATCATTTTTTATTGTTAAAATCTATATTTATGTAACATGTACATGTATGATGAAATTTTATTGTATTAAATAGATAATTAGAATACAATCTGTTTTTGTAGTGTAGCAGAATGTTTACCCTCCTAAAGTGCTTGTAGTAGTTAGGCTACCCAGTTGACTAATTTTTCCTTGTTGCTAGTAGTTTTATATCTTCCATCAGAAAATACAGCTGACCACATGTATATCAATAAGGAAGACCAGATGTATATTAAAATACAAAACATGATATGTATCTCTAGAAGGTTAACATACCTTTCATAAATAAAGTACAATGAAAATCATCAGTTATTTGTAGTATAAAACCAAGTTTTTTGTTTTACTCAAATCTTTTAAAATTGACGACACAATCAAATTCAACAGCATCTTGTATGAATATGCACTAAAATGTTTTAAAATCTTTTGGACTTCAGTGAACAAAAGTTCGTAAGGGGTTCCGCCGAACCCTGTGTCTCGCCTGCGATTGCTGCTGTCATGAACAGTGTAAAAGTTTAATGTTGACTTAAAAAGTGAGTCCATTTATCAATAAAATACAGAATTTAAAAAAAAAATCAAAACTTTTTCAATTGCTGCCTTGTTAATGTTTCTGTGACTTATTTTTCATCCACATGTAAAAGAATTAAACCTTAGTCTTATCTAGTGAGAAGTAAGGATGTTTTAACTTTATATCAATAAAAGACTTATCCAGCAGAAAGTCATTTTTACAATGTTTTACAGTTTTTATTATAAGAATCATTCAGATGGGACAGGCTTCTGAAATTTTCATGAAATGCATGTTAACTGTTGATTAACTTGAAACTGGCTTACGCTTTACCCCTTTCATTACTAATGACAAAATTGCGTAAAAAAATTAAAGCAACGAACTTTAAAATGAAGAAATTTTCAGTTAAAAGTTTCATCAAGTCATCGTCAATACGCTCGACGATTTTCTGAATGGTCAATGCTAGTAAGATCTATTTTAAACCATCCAATGAAAACACGCTGATCACGCATTACACAAAACCAAAGACATGACGCAACATTATAAAAGTAAATAAAAAGATTATTTGGGTTTAACATACGACAAACTGAAACACTCTTTCAGTTAAATATTTTTGATTTTTTAAACTTCAGAATATAAAACACAAAACTTTTAATTCCCAAGAATTACAGGTAATCATTTTCACATTGCCTAGATGGTCATTATGACATTTGACTCCGTTTGGAGAAGTAACCTTGATCAGATGATCATTATATCATTTGTTTACAGAGTGGAGTCTATCAGTATCAATCAGCAATGAAGGAAACCCTTAATAAATAACAGGGCCCGTAATTTCAAGGAAGTATTCAAAACATAGTAAGTGTAATCATAAGGCGTTAAGTGTGTTACTTTGAATTTAGAGATAAGATTACATAACTATAAAGTGCGTAGTGATTTTACAATAATTTTATGAATGATCTAATTTTATGAATGAACATGAGCAACTTGACATCTTTCAAAAAGAAACATGAATTAAACAACATAAAACAATGTAAGAGATAATTCAGTCAAATTTTCAATATTAAATCAACAACTGACATGATTTGTATTTTCGCTGGTATAAAAATGCACTTTTCACTCGGATTTCTACGTTCTTTGATAGTCAAATGGTTGTCCCCTTAAATACAAAAATACGTCTACAAGAACATATGTTGAAACTTCCCAAAGCCACTGTTGTTTTTCAACTGTTTCAATTAATGTATTTCATTAGGAAACATACATAGGATTTTTGGGAGCGTAGCTATAATCCGACACCCCGAAATTCCGACAGTCCAGTAGTCCAACAGACCGATAGTCTGACAATCCAACAGTCCGTTAATCCGACAGTCCGATGGTCCGACACGAACCCGTGTTGCTGCAAAGGATATGGATCTCATCTTCATAATAGCTTATTAGCACATTTCCGAAACGCCAGCAGTGTTTAAAATTTTAAAAATCGAATGCGTTAAAATGGTATAAAAATTAAATCCTATACAATTTGAAAAATTAGGGAGCTACCATTTGATTTTTTTTTTGGAAAAGAGGGAAGGGGGGGATGAAATTTGAAAAAAAGGCAGGAAAGGATTTTTGAGTTAAAAAAGGTCAGGATAAGCAACTTGGCAATAAAAAAAGGCAGATGATAATTTATGTAAAAAAAAGTCAGGATAAACTAATAAAAAAGGCAGGACAGATATTACAACTAGAAAAAATACAGGACAAAATTTTTCATCCTAGCCCCAACCTCCATAAAAATCAAATGGTACCTTAATATATTCATCATGTCGATGTTGATAACGAGAATGTCCGTTTACATACATTTTGTACATGTATAACGTGTAATGTGGTTGAATGTGATATGTCGCATGCATTGGATGTATTCTCCTATCCAAGGGCCGTTCGCCCCGAAGATATGAAACGACTACATCGGACTGAATTACATAGAAGCAATAAATATTTTTTTTTATCTTTTCTCTTGTTCTTAAAAGTTTTGATAAAATAGGAATAGTGTCATTATCTCAAATTTTCAAGATGCAATAACACTTTCAGAAGATGTTTCATATTTCATGATTTGAAATGAAATCTTAATAAATTGCGTCAATTTTTCTGTCATCAAAATAATACCTTATCACTGCTTTTGCTTGGCAATATAAATCGCAGTATTTCCAATGGAAAAATATATAATAATAGCAATTCTCTAACCAAAACATGATTTAAGATTTACTCAACACAAAAAAACGTTTCCAGAATGTCAATTTATTATGAAGCATTGAAAAAAAAATCGAGTTTCGGTTAGTGTATTGCTATAAATATTTATTTTTTCATTGTTTCATAAAGAAACAAAACCAAACATGTAGGGTGCGAACGGACTTTTTTGGTGCGAACGTGTAGGGCGCAAAAGTTCATCCGGTTCGTATGGGATCAGTGCGGCCCTGTACAAGACATACTGACTGATTTGATAATTTTCTGTGTTAAAAAATTTATCAATTTAAAAACGTTCCATGTCTATAGAGGCATATATTTCAGAGACAACTGACCGCGCGTCGAACTATCCAGCTGTCGGATTATAGGACTGTCGGACTATCGGGCTGTCAGATTATAGGACTGTCGGACTACAGGATTGTCGGATTATGGGACCGTCGGATTATAGGTCTGACCCCGGATTTTTAGAATAACAGACGAGGAATCTGCACAAACGCTTTGGCTTGATCTGGGTCACAAAGATGGCTATACGCCATACCATTAAAGCAATTGCTTTAAAAAACAGTTCTACTCAAGGTGAGTGTGCTACCACAAGACTAGCAAGGAGGTTAAAGTTGCAAGCTGCTTACCCCTGATAAAAATATGTTAAATTTCATGTTTTGTTATATATGACCAAAGCAACTAGAGGCTGCTGACTGCCTTAATCACTGACCTGGAAAATGCCCCCTTAATTGCTACATAAAAAGATCACTTTTGTTTCCAATTGGTGAAGATCTATATCAACAATCTTTCATACATTATTACTGCCAAATTTTGTTCACAATGGCCACAGAGGATTTTTGAAAACTGGCCAATCATAATCAAAGAATGTCTCTGCACCATGTTTTTCATTCAAAGGGTGAAGGAGTTTATAGATTGGCTTTCATGTGAAATCTTTCCATTTTCATATGATCAGAACCAATCAAGGATCATAAGTAGATAACCTTCCATACCATGTATTTACAAGATAGCTACTCTGTAGCCAAAAGTCCCCCATGCTGAATAATATTAAAAGAGGAATTAATTTGTGTGTACCAATATGTCTTTGTTGTATGTATGATATTCAAAATATGGCAAAAGACGAAAAGTTCCATATATAACTCCAACAAATATGGTCAAATCAAAACAACAGTATACTGCAGTCAACTACAAATGATTGACATAATCCTACAAAGTATGAGAGCTTTCTGTCCAATTGGCTCTGAGGAGGTGTTCACAAAGTCCCATAACTCTCATTAAAATGGTTGGATAAAAATGACAGTATATTATGGTCAATTACACATGATTGCAACTAATCCTACCAATTATGAGAGGTTTCAGTTAAACAATCTTGAATGAGTTGCGTTCACAAGAATTTATTTTCACAATACAAAAAAAAATGGTCAAAGTCCCATAACTCCTGTAAAAATAGTTGAATCAAAATGGTGGTACAATATGGTTAACTATTCATGATGGCAAACAATTCTACCAAGTATGAGAGCTTTCTGAATAACAGTGTTCAATGATTCCGTAAAAATTGTCAAATCAAACTTACGATATAACAAGGTCGAGTGAATATGATGACAAATAATCCTACCAAGTATGAAAGCTTTATGTCAAATGGTACCTGAGTATTGATTTGTTTTGGAAAGACAGACAGACAGAGACCATTACTACTATATTCCCTGCACAAAATGTCCAGCCAACTTTGGTTAAAGTTGATTAATTCCATCAGATGTAAATTTGATATTTTATATGGTAAAATATAAATTTTGTGACCTTAATGGCATTGTACTATATTTGCCAATCTATCGAAAAGTTTTCCAATCATCATTTAATAACATTTCACCTTGAAATTTCTGGGCAAAGAAGTTTTTTTAAATGTTAACAGTATGTTATTTCAATAGTGTACTGGAAATGTTGAAATTAAATTGGCAACACTTTAAACGTATTCAATGGAAACCAAACAATCTCCATGGAAATTAAATGTACAACGCTAATACAACTGCATAGTAAATAGTGGTGTCTCTTAATTTAATCTAATCACAAAATTGAACAATTCATCATGTGAATCTTATAGTGATCTATGTCAACTTTAGATGTCAATAAATTTGAGGCCAGGTCCAATAATGTCCCTATACAATTGTAATATGCATTTTCTTCATTTTACAAATTCATGTCAGAGCTTTACTGTTGTATCTTCACACTTCCCATTGTGTTTTAATGTAGCCTATTTACCAATGGTTGGAGTATAGATGTTCAGAGAAAAAATTGTTATTGTGTTGCATCTCCAATATTTTTCAGATATTTTTTATCTTAAAAAATTTGTTATCCAAATAACCTTAGTAATACTATGCTTATATTGTGAATATGATTTTAACTCAATTTATGAGCAAACCATGTATAGCAAAATTGGGGAATGTGAAAGAAATATACTGAAATCCAAAAAAATATTTTCTAAAAAGTGTTAAATATGCCTCTGCAATTTCTTTACAGGCAAGACAAAAATTTGCCAATAATAACCAAAGATTGTATCTGGTGGTCAAGTTTTTTTTCATTTGACTGAAACTGAATGAGAATTATTTATAGTTAACCTTCAATATAAAATTCCTGCCAAATTTGGTTAAAATTTGCCAATAAGTTTCAGTAATCATCAATCTCCTAAACTTTCAAAACATTTGCCTTGTAGTTTAAAAAGGAGAATTGTTTTTTTAATTGGCCCATTAGAATCAAATTTAAGTTTGCATCTTGCAGCTATGTTTTCATCCTTTCAGAACCAAAATGAGAATCATTTGTAGAGGACCTATCATACATATTCCTTTCAAGTAAATTAAAAATTGATCATATATAAAGAGAACAGCAGATGACAACAAACCTCCAAGTATGGCAATAGCTCTCTTGGTCCAAATGGGTCAGGTGAGCTAAGTCATTCTGATAAAAAATTGAATAGGATTTGAAATTCTCACTGTTGATCTTCACATCCCCTCTTGTTTAGGAGAGTTATTGACACAAAATGCTCATGAATGAATCAACAAAATTATGAAGAGAGTACAATCTGAAACTGTAAATTCATTTTCAGAGATTTATAATTCATTGGTGCTCACATGACAAACATAGATCTTGAACAGTTGTATAAAGGGTCTTCAATTATCCTGAATCAGGAGTTATTCCCACAACTTGTTTCAAAAGGAGATGCAAATATTTTTGAAATATGTATAAACTGACAATAAATTGTTACCTATTGCTGGTATGCTGATGCACAATTCTTTAGATAGCTGTAGGTATGTTCTTCCTAAACTGTAAACATTCACCTGAAAGGATTAGAAAATAAAACACATTAAAATTAATAATCAAACTTTTGACTTGACTCAAGTAAGTACATATTATTTTAGGTGTGGTGAGTTAAAATAAATTCTGAATACAAATAACATGTTACTAATACCATGTGCTTTCTCTTTATTTTAAGTTGATAAGTGTTCATATGAATTTTATAGACCAAACACAGGTGACCATTTGTTTAGAGTAACTGGGAAGCTGAGATAAAATGAGAGTGTACAATATACAAATATAACATAACACATATGCTTTCTGAAAGCAAAGTAAGTATATACATACCTGAAGTATATCACTGAAATCAAGCAACATATGTGATATAATTAAGGATAATAATATTAAAAAAGTTCACTCCCATGCATTTGGTTAATTACAAAAACAACAGCTGACTGATTTAAAGGTAGAGGTTGCATTGTCAAAAATAATACATTTTTAGAATTCCTGTTTACTGTGGATTCGTTTATTCTTGTAGGTTCCAATTTTAATTGAATTTTTCTGGATACTTGATTTAGTGGTTTTAACAAATTCTACAGCTAGTATGACCATCAAATCAATGCAAAATTAGTTGCCCACTATTAATGATTATTCCACACTTTTTTATGATTATGTATGAAATACACTAGCAGCACTGTCCTCATAAGCCCCAAAAGCAGATGCCCATTCAGTTTCTTTAAAGGCATCCATTTAAGTACTAACACTTAAAATAAATCTGCCCTTCTTTCTCATTCCATTGTCCAAATAACAAGTTAATGACAAGTCAATCATCTCAAATGGTTTCATACATTTTTATACATGCTTTTGTTTATTCTAGACTTATTTGAATCCAATGCTTGTAGTAAGTGTTTATATTTTGATAAACAATGGTATAATAATTCAACCATGACTGTATAACAGAAGAGACATATCATCAGTTCTGGTTCAATGTCTTCATTTTAAGACTGATGACCATGTCATTTTAGTATCTGACATAATAACTGTATTATATTCCCTCAACTAAAACATTGTGTCCTTTGAGTAAATCTACTTCAACAGTGTCAAGGATATGAGGTGTTCCTTCAGTTCTACACACAAGGTATAAACAGGCAGCTATCACATGTGTTGTCTTTCTTCCCCTGGTCAACCTCTTATTTACAGCCATCTTAAAGAAGTTAAATGCTGTATCAATACAATGCTGATTCAGTCTCAGTTGAGAACCAACCTGCTGAATAGATCTTCTTCCTGCAACGTTCAAATACATCATCCAATAAGCATAATTTACAAAATTAATAAATTATAAAAATTGATTTTAACATACAGCCCCTTGCAATTAATAAACTTGAAAAATCCAATTCTAAAATTTGTAGATTTCCATCCATTCAAGCACATTGTACACAGCTATGCTAAGGAAGACTATTTCACAGTGATGTCTGATTTGAGATAAAATGTTATGAAATATACTCTGAAATAAAATTTGTAAGGGTTCCGTGGAACCCAGTGTCTACTTTTGCTGTTAATCGCAGGCTCAACAAAAATGAGGAAAAAAATTAATAAAAATATTCCTCTCTATACTATCTTTTGATTGTAAGTAGCTTCTGTCCAAGTTTGGTAAAAATCCAGGATAGTTTATGAATCTAATAAATGTTTTAAAAACTTAAACTGCAGACTGTATGTAATGTTAACTGGAAGAAAAACTAAGTCCATTTATAAGTAAAATACGGAAAAAATGGAACAAAATTTTAACAAAATTTCCTTCTAGATACTAGCTTTTAATCATAAACAAGCTTCTGTCCAAGTTTGGTACAAATCCAGGATAGTTTAAGAAAGTTGTTAAAATCTTAAAAACTTTAACCACAGAGTGAATGTAATGTTAACTGGCAGAAAAACTAAGTCCATTTATAAGTTAAATACGGAAAAAATGGAATTTTTTTTTTACAAAATTTACTTCTGGATACTATCTAATGATCACAAACAAGCTTCTTTCCAAGTTTGGTAGAAATTCAGGATAGTTTAAGAAAGTTATTAAAATTTCAAAAACTTTAACCACAGAGTGATTGTAATGTTTCCTGGCAGAAAAACTAAGTTCATTTATAAGTAAAATACGGAAAAAATGGAATTTTTTTTTTTACAAAATTTACTTTTGAATATTATCTTATGATCATAAACAAGAGCTTCTGTCCAAGTTTGGTAGAAATCCAGGATAGTTTAAGAAAGTTATTAAAATTTCAAAAACTTTAACCACAGAGTGAATATTTGTGGACGCCACCGACGACAACGACGACTCTGACGACGACGGAATGTAGGATCGCTATGTCTCGCTTTTTCGACAAAAGTCGAAGGCTCGACAAAAAGTAGTAATTGACATCTCTGTTTATGACCTTAAGAAAGTATTGATATTTCAAATCAATATGAATCTACAAAATCAAGTTTTATCTATAAAATTCATATGAATAAACAAAATCTCTAAATGTATGCAAAGTTTTTGAAATTTTTATAATGGTTAAAAGAGAAAACAAAGAACAGGTATTTTCAAAATACATAAATTATTGATTTTTAACCCCAATAACTGTGAATGTTTTGATCACAAAATCAGCTGATTATGTCTGTGTCATTTTTCAAACTTAAGAAACTCCATACATACTTTGTTATCCATAACCACCCAAGAAAAAATTTGTTCTGAATGGAAATCCAAAAATTGCTTTCAACAAATAAGTTGCAAATTTGGCAACTGCCAGCGAAAAAACCATGTCTATAGTTTAATTGAATAAGATAAGTAGCTATACAGAACACTAGTAGATTGACTTCTTATTTACCATTTTCATATGTGACAGTCCTAGATTCTCTTTTAATGCCATGAGGAAAATTAATTCCCAAACTGTGTGGTTTTGATCCTACAAAACAAAGAGTTAAAATTTTGCTGAAACAAGCATTCTGAGAGTATTGCATGGCAAAACATAGTCCCCTACCAGTTAAAAATTAATTGTACTGGAACAAACTGCTAACTTGATCTATAACTGGTCATGGTGTAAACTATATAATAAATATCAGGTCAATATCTTCAAGCATGACGAAATAAATGGGGAATGTGTCCATGGGACACAGATGATGCCCCCGCTTGCATATAAAGTTGTAAAGGGACATAACTCAGGAACTGTAAAAGTGATGCTACCCAAATAAGTACTTGATCTGAGTTTTGTGGTAATAAGCATTGTGTATACGTTTCATAACATTTAGTTGAGGCAAACTTAAGTTAGAAAATGGACACGAAAAATTCAGCAATTTTTCCATTTATAAATGGGCATAACTCTAGAACGGTATAGGTGACGCCACCAAAATTCAAACTTGATCTGTGTTTTGTGGTAATTAGAATTGTGAATAAGTTTCATAACATTTGGTTGAGGCAAACTAAAGTTAGAAAACGGAAACCAAAAATTTAGCAATTTTTCCAATTGTAAAGGGGCATAACTCTAGAATGGTAAAAGTGACGCCATCAAAATTCATACTTGATCTGTGTTTTGTGGTAATAAGCATTGTGTATAAGTTTCATAACATTTGGTTAAGGAAAACTAAAGTTAGGGAACGGAAACCAATTTTGGGACGACATTCAGACGGACAAGGGTAAAACTTAATGTCCCTCCCTAGGGCGGGGGCATAAAAAAGTGTGGAAAATTGATTAAGTGAATTTTTCTAAGTCCAAGGACCATAACTCTGCACAAAATCATCAGACCGGAAAAAAATTTGAACTTTGATCTGTAACTTGTCATGATAAAACAATGTACCAATTATTACATCAATATCTTCAAGAATGACCAAAAAAAGAGCGGAAAACTGAATATTTGAGTGAATTTTCTAAGTCCAAGGACCATAACTCTGCACAAAATCATCAGACCGGAAAAAAAATTTGAACTTGATCTGTAACTTGTCATGATAAAACAATGCACCAATTATTACATCAATATCTTCAAGAATGACGAAAAAAAGTGCGGAAAACTGAATATTTGAGTGAATTTTCTAAGTCAAAGGACCATAACTCTGCACAAAATTATCAGACCGGAACAAAATTTGAAATTTATCTGTAACTTGTCGTGATAAAACAATGTACCAATTATTACATAAATATCTTCAAGCATGAAGGAAAAAGTGCGAAAACTGAATATTTGAGTGAATTTTCTAAGTCCAAGGACCATAACTCTGCACAAAATTACCAGACTGGAACAAAATTCGAACTTGATCTGTAACTTGTCATGATAAAACAATATACCAAATATCAAATCAATATCTTCAAGTACGAAGAAAATAAAATGCTTCGCTGAGCACAGCCTGATAAGACTGCAGAGGTCGATCCCTGAACAGTTGGGGCAAGTTTGGACACAAAATTCAAGCTTGATACTGTCTGAATTTGGATTGTGATCAAATTTTTGACATAATATATGTTTCTGACACAAAATAAATGTGGTCAAAGATCTTAAAAATCTATTGTGCAACACTGTACCATGCGCAATACTTTCAATTGAAGATTTCTTCTTGAAACTTTTCAAAAAATTCCTGCACGTTTGGGGCAATTACCCCCAATTTCAATCAGAGCCTTCCCTTTGTGATATGGAACCTTGTGGTACAATTTCAGACAGCATACACTTACACACAAGTTATTATCCGGAAACTACAAAAATGTTTGTTTTTGGCCCCTAATTCCTAAACTGTTGATACTATACAGAGGCGGATTTAGAGGGGGCCCAGGGGGCCCGGGCCCCCCCTTTTCTGGGAAAAAATTTGTTGATTATATCGGGAATCACTGAAGCATGACCTGAGTGGGCCCCCACTTATGAAAATTTCTGGATCCGCCACTGCTATAACCCCCAAAATTAATCCCAACCTTCCTTTTGTGGTATTGAACCTTCTTGTAAAATTTCATAGAGATCCATTCACTTAAACTAAAGTTATTGTCTGGAAACCAAATGTGTCTTCCAACGATGACGACGACAACATCATAGCATTAAACGAACCCAAAAAATTTGTTTGCGGTGGTATAAAAAGTGCGGAAAACTGATTTGCCACACTGATGGATGGACTGACAGACAGACAGACAGACAGACAGACAGACAGACGGACATAGTGCAAACCTAAAGTCCCCTTCGACTTCGTCTGTAGGGGACTAAAAAGGACATACATTTTATATATAGTTCCCAAGACTGGAAAAATGGCAATCATGAATAAAATATAAATTGTATGTTATGTGCTCAATCGCATTTGAAACAGTTACAGGAATCATTTGAATGCAGCTATACAGAAAATTGTGAAAAAAATGCACAGATTTTTAAACAAAAATGTTTCATATTACAAAGGAGTAGAGTCAGGAACAAACCCCTGTAAAGGTGTATTTTTCAACTTCAGTTATTAAAGTAAATCTAATATGTATGTAATGCTGAAAGTATTATATTTGAAAGTATAATAAGAAAAATTGTATATCTGCTTCATATTCATAAATATATTACGCCTGAAATAGGAAATTTATTTCATTTTCGTCCATTTTTCTAGAAATTTGTCAACTTTTTTTTACCGTTTTTCATTATTTAATGTGTCATGTATGTTGCGCCACCCCCTGCCCATTGAAATTTTAGTTGAAAGTAAAGATTATGGTTTATAAAGAATATATCAGCAAAAATATTTGTGGGCGAAGGGTGGCGCCACTATTAATTTTTCAGAAAACAGTCTTAAATTTTGTAGAATTCTGCAAAAAATCATGTTTTTACAAAATTCACCTATATTCATAACATCACAAATACGTCACTAATGACGCAATTGGTGAAAATCTGTTTTAACTGAAAAAGTTGAATATTTGAACATGTATTTTCATCAAATTCTAACCACATTATTGCAGTCAAATTTTTTTAGATATTTAGGGCCAAAATATGAGTTAGTGAACCGACTCCTTTGAACATGATTGATATTCAAAAAGGTAAAAAATATAAATTCTGTCCTACATTTAACTAATGTTCAAACAGACAAAATTATCATTTTTTTTTTATATTTTACCATCAGATGACACGAATTGTCCTATAACAGAAGATCCTCCACCAGCATTGTCTTCAAACTGGATCTCTGAGACAATGATCTGATCTTCTAAGACAGAACCACAGTTAGTACACACAGCATCACCTCTGGCTGGGTCACTATCTATATCTGTACAACCACAATGGCTACAGACCCCTGTACTAGACATCACTATCAAACACTGATTTAAAATTCCTGAAAATTTTATGTAAAATACATGTACAAGATATCAGTTAAACATGTTAAAGTAGATAGCAGACTGACAGACCCTTTAACCCCATCAGTACATTTGTAGATGTTAGGCAAGGAGATGTATTTAGCCCTAACAATTTTAAGATCTTTTTTAATGCAAAATATAATGATTTCTCAAAAATTTATATACCAGAATGACAATATATTTATTTGGGTAAAACATTTGTTTAATGCAGATGACTTACTGTGGATTCATTTATTTTGGTGGATACCAATTTTCATGGATTCAAGAACAATTGTATTTTCGTGGATATTTGATTTAGTGGTTTTGCCAAAGTCTGTATACAAGCCTATGGAAAATTTGTACTTCATTGAACATTTGAAATTGTGGTTCACCTATACCCATAAAAATTGGTATCAAACAAATACTAGTGAATCCACAGCAGTTTTTATTGTTATTACATGTACTATGAAAGGTCTTCATCAAAAGCTAAACAGTTTAGACATGTAAGAGAAATACTGTAATTGGTGTCAGAAAATTTATATTAATCAGATTACCTAAATTTTCAAAGAGCTTATATCTCTGAGGGGAGAAGATACTTCAAATACAATAAAAGCAGACCACACCAACCCAGCCTACTCTGTGTCATCATTGCTTTCGACTTAATCTTTTGTTCCAAAAATAATAAACATATCACCACAGAATTTTATTAGAGTTGAAATAATATAGCATGCAAATCAAGAGTTTAAATGCCTTGCTTGCAAACTTTGTTTGGTTGTTTGCTCAGACATTGTAATTAAGATTGACACCTAAATTCAATGGGTAGGTGGAGTGAGAGTCTGTTTACTATATAAAAAGATTTGATTGGACAATAGATATTATATTGTTTCCAGTCAGGCACTTAAAGGGTATACAGAAAAAAGAATAGTTAGCTAAATGTGAACCAATTTTGAAAACTAATTATTTATAATACAATTTTTACAGTAAAGCAAGATTTGATGGTTTGATTGTTTTTATTTGATATGATAATGAAAAGTTTTCTGCACACAATTGCTTTATTCTTCATATTGGAAAATGAAACTTGTCTTGATCATTTATCATCGTCAGAGACATATAATTATATGTCTCAACTATATGTCTCTGTCTGACATCATGTCTAATATAAAATTTATAAAATACTTTTAATTTTTTATATTATCAATACAATTTACATGAAAAGATAAAAGAGATATAACTGCATGAGCATTGATTATTTTGTTAAAGTTATGAGTGTTTTTTTTGTTATTTTTGCTTTTTTATAGAATCATAAAAAATATATTTGAACTGTTCACCGTTTCCCCTTCATCTTTCTACCCATAAAAATGCTACACGCCCCCACCCCCCAAAAAATATAAATTGCATCTCAGCATGTTAAACTATAGGAAAACAATTAAATCAGGAATTGACTAGGATTTACTGGAAAGTTTTCCTGTGGAGGTAGATAGTTTTCTGTGGGTATTTTGGCTTCCATCGTCAATAAAAACTGGCCTCAATGATTTTAGTCAAGTGTGCTGAATGTGAGTTTAACACCAACATCAATCAGTCAATTATGAATTGTTATAGTTGTTCACAGTAACTATTTTTTTTTCATTAACATATTTTGAAAAGTGCTAAATATATCCAATGCACATTTTGAAAGTTGGCAGATATTATCACTTAAGCCAAAAGGACATTGAAAGTCTGAAACGGATTATTTTAAGACGTGATTTATTTCATTGACTGAGCCTAGACTCTTACATGTAATCCCTAAAGGGAACTGTTGGTTCCCTAGGACTGATGAAATTCTGCTTCTATAAATAAAATTCATATGCACTGAACTAGAAAGTAGAAAAGTCCAGATCACAAGATTTTCAAGGTGTCGCTTTTCTACTTGTGAACTGGATATAGAGATATTACTTCCTATGCACTTCTTTCAATATTGAATTTAGTAATGTTTTTAGTGAATTGATAAAAAATCAAGAGCAGCCAACTTGGTAAACAATAGTTTAAGTCTCAAGTGTCAGTTATCCGATCATCCTATTTTATAATATTATTTTGACACAGAATAAATGTAGTCAAAGAACTTGAAATTGGTTATATGATTTGAATTTATATTAAATTGAAGATTTCTTGCTTTTGTGCAATACACTGTGCTGTTGCGCAATACTTAGTAAATCTGTTTTCAGACTTTATACAAAGAGTTAGCAAAATAAATTGTGACCCCCAATTTTTCTTTGGAAAATTGACAATTTCCTAAATCTTAAGGAAAAAAAATTGACCCCCTGAAAATTTTTTTTTAAACTTACACTTAAACACATGTTATTGTCTGAAAACTAGAAAAATGCTTGTTTTAGACCCTTTTTGGCCCCTAATTCCTGAACCGTTTGGGCAATTACCCCCAAAATGAATCCTAACCTTCTACTTGTGGTATTGAACCTTGTGGTACAATTTCAAAGCAATCAATATATTTATACACAAGTTATTGTCCTGATACTAGAAAAATGCTTGTTTTGGGCCTCTTTTTGGCCCCTAATTCCTAAACGGTTGGGACCATCACGGTGACATCACCCCCAAAAACAATCCCAACTTTCCTTTTGTGGTATTGAACCTTTTGGTTAAATTTCATAGAGATCCATACACTTAAACTAAAGTTACTGTCCGTAAACCAAATGTCTTCGGAAGACGCCGACGTGATAGCAATATACTACCCTAAAAATTTTTTGCGGTTGTATAAAAAATATAACAACTAAATTGATGAAGCTCTAGAAGCAAGTAAACATTGCCACCATTTTTATTAATTGTACTATAATTGTGCTTGGAGAATGTCTACTCGACCCCTCATTTAATAAGAGAAATATAATTATCAACGAAAAGAGTAGTGTCTGCAAACTGACTCCAAATGTATGATAATGATGGTCTCTTTTTACATTGTTGGAGCTGTATATTTCAGCAATAAAAGTTTGATTTTTACAAAAAGGTTTGGTTAGTAGTCATGCCAAATTTTCACTGTACTTTGAAATTTAATTAACCCATGCATTAAAACATTAAAATCTAGTAAATGAAAATGGGAGACATTAAACATGTTAAAACATAAAAATCTAGAATATTAACGTTAGTTATAGTTTTATAAGCCTCACTGTACATTTGTTTCTCTGTCTTTGTTTTATAAAATGATGCAGACACTACAAACTTGCAAATGATCATGTGTATAAATCTGTGTTGAGATGAGGCATGGAGGTTATAAAGTTGTAAAACACAGAAAGGGATACAGTAACACTCCATGAAACAGTTTAATGATTTTAGAAACAGCCAGCAGTATAGGATTTAGGAAGACTTGAAAGACTTCCTCCCCCTAAAACCTTTTATTTGATTAAGTTGGTAGGTTGCATTTGATAATAAACAGCTGCGCCATGAGCTCATGATACGCCAGTTGCGTTTTCAAAGAATAAAGTTCAATAACATCTCAATGTCATATCTGAAATTTATAAAAAACTAAAGTGAGGTTATCTTAATAGATATAAATCAGTCGACAAAGTTTAATGAAAACTGCTAAAGGCATTTTTGAGTTATTTTCCAAAAGCTGGAAAATCCCCCTTTTTTTAATGAATAAAACCCCATAACTCGGAAAAGTAAAATCTAAAATTTATAAAAAACGAAAGGGAGCTCACCTCAATAGATAGTAACAATTCACCAAAGTTTCATGCAAATTGGTTAAAGCGTTTTTGAGTTAATGTCCGACATGTTGACGACGGACGGACGGACAAAGGGACAAACAGACGGACAACGGTATGCCATATGTCCCGTAAACAGGCGTATAAAAAGCACTTAAAGTTGGAAATAAATATATACCAGTGATTTGTGTTATTAGACATACACGTGTTGGCATGGTGCATGCAAACCACCAACAGAAACTAAAAGGGAAGTATTTTTTTAGTTGGTACATGTCCTTATTTGTATGATTTAATGAAAATATGGTACATCAAATGTTGCTGAGGCAAACAGATGTACAATGACTCAAATTTTGTATCTTTTCTGTTTTAAGAAAACAAGAATTAAGGCAGCCCATATACATTTGTAACTATTGTTATTGTAAGATTGTATGGATACACATTACTTTGTATTAATTAAAATAAGTTTAACCCTTTGACTGCAATGTTTATACAAAGAACCGTGTACTGTCAAGACACGCAAATTTATCAGGAGTGCAACTTTGAAGTTTAAAGACTCACACTGAAAAATACAAAAGCCAATATATGGTTCTGTTTTATTTTCAAAGATACTATACTAGATACAAGATTGCACTCAAAGAGTAGCCTGAAAGACAAGAATTTTCTTTTAGAACCATTTCTTTGATGTCAGGAGTGCAACAGTTTTAAATGACATTTTCTTGGACCTACATTTAAGATAATCTCAGCTTCTAGTGACTTATTTGCATCTAAAATGTTTTCTAACTATTTAGGTTACATGTATGAGTTATAATAAATTCTGAAAGGTAAATTTCAAAGCAGGACTTTGATCCAAGAATTATTGTTTGTCACAAGCAAACATATTTGAATGCTAAATTTTCATATTATTATCAAATTATGGAAGCTAATTGTCTTAAACTTTGTCATTTGATTAGGAAATAACCATGTTTCAATTAAAAGCTTTGTAATGGTTTCATGTAATACTTATTAAATTATTATAATTGTTATAACAAACAATTAATTTTGTTGCACTCCTGACATGGATTTACCATACTAAGCTGTTTTGCACAATTTGAGTTCAATTTTAAGACCCAATTTTTGAATGAATGAAAGATGGGAAAGATGGTTGTGAAACTAAACTTTAGAATAAAATCTTACAGGCTAAGTGCATACAAACACACCATCAAAGTCAACAACTTAAACTTTGAGGAGTAGAAAATTGAGAAAAACACTGAAATAAAATCCAAATCTGAAGGACAAACTAAACAAATATAAACAAAGAAAGAACAAAGAAAACAAAACAATGTAACACAGAATTCAAAAGACTTAGACCAGAATTAAAACACATGAGAAAATGAAAACAAAACAGAAAGTAACAACAGAAGAGAAGAAGAAAATTGACACAAGCTAAAAAAAGTTGCAAAACAGCAGAAAATTGTCCAGTCAAGTAGCAAAAGTACAGATGCACTTCAATACCTAGAGAAATGAGAAAGAAGTCAAAGAATAAGACATTATCTTCCAGACCATCTCAAATCTTGGGCTAAAACAATTGAGCACATCATATTCACAGCTACACCAAGGTGGTTGTCAGAGTTAATGTGAACTGATGGTAGCTGAGTGCAAGAATTTGATGAGTCTTGAACATGTTGAAGTATAAACAAAGTTGAGGAACCCTTAAAGATCTGAAAAATGTATAAAAGAAAATGGCATTTTCAAAGAGTCCCTTAGTTTTAAGTCTAAGTTTTCAGGTATCCTCTATTCTATTTGAAATTGCCAGTTTCTTTTCAAGTTTCCAGATCTATTAAGGGTCTCTCAACTTTGTTTCCACTTCAGCACCCATCAATTTCTAGCACACTTCCATCAGTACTGATTAGTTCTTACAACTACCTTGGTGTAGCTGTGGATATGATGAATTTCATTGTTTTAGGGCAAGGTTGGGTTGGTCAGGAAGAATTTTCCTATACTTTGTCTTCTTTCTGATTTCTGTAGATAGTGTATCTGCACTTGTACTTTTGCTTCTTGAGTGGACATTTTCTGTGGGTTTGCAATTTTGGCTTGTGTAAATTTTCTTTTCTGTTCTGTTGCCAATCTCTCTTTTTTTTCATTTTTATCCATCTGTGTTTTTGTCTTCAGGTCTAAGTCTTTGTAA
This sequence comes from Mytilus coruscus, assembly GCA_017311375.1. Classification (NCBI taxonomy): domain Eukaryota; kingdom Metazoa; phylum Mollusca; class Bivalvia; order Mytilida; family Mytilidae; genus Mytilus; species Mytilus coruscus. Next base: position 76,320,778 of record CM029599.1, on the reverse strand, counting down.
TTTAGTTTTACATTGTTTTGGTTTTTTTTGTTCTTTCTTTGGTTTTATTTGTCTAGTGTTCTTGAGGTGGATCTTCTTTCAGAGTTTTCTCAATTTTTGCTCATCAAAGTTATAGTCGATGTTGACTTTGATGGTGTGTTTTGATCCCTTAGTCTGTCTGATTTTATTCTCAAGTTAGTTTAGTTTCATCAACTATCTTTCCCATCTTGCATTCATTTAAAATTATTAAATCTGTACACCACTTCTTCTTTTGGTAAATTCATTTCAGGAGTTCAACAAAATTAATTGTTTGTTATTATAGTTAAAATAATTTAATAAGTATAACATGAAACCATTATAAAACTTTTAAATTGAAATATGGTTATTTCCTAATCGAAATACACAGTTTATGAACAATTAGCTTCCTAAATTCTAAACTTATATAAAAATTCATCATTCAAATATTTTTGCTTGTGTCTTGACAAACAATGATTCTTGGATCAAAGTCCTGCTTTGAAATTTACATTTAAGAATTTATTATAACTCATACATGTAACCTAAATAGTTAGAAAACATGTTTATATGCAAATAAGTCACTAGGAGCTGAGATTATCTTAAAATGTAAGTCCAAGAAAATGTCATTTTAAACTGTTGCACTCCTGACATCAAAGAAATGGTTCTAAAAGAAAATTCCTTGTCTTTCAGGCTACTCTTTGAGTGCAATCTTGTATCTAGTATAGTATCTTTGAAAAATAAAACAGAACCATATATTGGCTTTTGTATTTTTTAGTGTGAGTCTTTAAACTTCCAAAGTTGCACTCCTGACATTTATAGGGAGGACTTATTTACTAGACGCTCACACATTATTTATATCAATAATCAGGTAAATGAACTATTTATTCTAGAAAAGGCATATTTGTTTCACAGGATAAACTTTTGTTTATGTTTAGGTGTGAGTCATTTAAGCAAAAATCATTCTATTCCTTAGTAATACTATTTTTGTGTTGCACTCTGACATGGCACAACTTTTTTCAAAACACATCTGTATCAAAACTGTTCAATGGACAAGCTTCATTTGTAGCTGAAATCATCACTAAGACATTATAGTTGTAATATACATCAGAATCTATGGCACATATCATCAAATTGCAAGTTGCTGTGTCTTTAAAAAGAATAAAATTTCAAAATGTCCAGAAAAGTGTTGCACTCCTGACAATTTTGACATCTTTTTAACGTAATTTTTTAATACTTGCGATTTTCCAAAGATATTTTGCAGGATTATTCTACATCAAGCCACAAAATTCAGCAAATTTTAACATTGCAATGGATGCCATTAAAAAAAATGTAGCCAAATATGATGAGGCGTGAACTTATGTATACAATAAGTGATATGTATGATATAGTTCAAAAATATTGATTAAATGAAATTAAAATGTTAAATCTGAAAGGTATATACACTTAAAATAGAAATTATGGGCTTTTTGATGATGTATAACTGTTTTGATATGATATATATTGAATGTCAGGAGTGCAACAAGATAGGAGAAATAAAGTACCTTATATAGGTAATAATTTGAAAAAATATTAGTTCAGAAAAACTTTGAAGATTGCAGATCTCTTTTAAGTTGTCAAACAGCAATTCTGCTGAATATTTAATAGAATTTAGTTCATAGTTTGGTAACTTCACCTCATTTTATAATAATGTGTCAGAAAAATCAATTTAAATATGATCTGAAGAGCATAAAATGCATAAGTTAAAATAGAAATAACATTCAAATGACAGATTTAGGTCTTTATAAACCAGCAATGATTACAAATTAAAAAATCATGAGTATTTTGTTCTAGTTTCTGTATTTTAGTTTGGTGTATAATATGTCAGGAGTTTATTTTGACTTTCATCAACTTTGTGCAGAGAATTACAGGAAACTTTTTTCAAACTGCATTTTCTGACAACATATATCTGTCCTTTTGACGTACCGGTACAATGATTTCCTGAGAACTCCCAAAAATTCAATATGAACCTGAGAACCGATTAACATTACCCAAAAACTTTACTGTATATGGAGTAATACTGCTTTTATAGATAATATTACATTGCATGTATGTTTCAGTAGAATCTGTAATTTTGATTGGGTTACAACAATCAAGAGGCACTCCAATATCATATTATCAATGATCATAAATATTTCCGTATAAATTACAACAGCTACGACTACACGTGCTATCCGTGACAATGTTAAAATAATGCAATGAAAAACAAACAAAAGGCTTGATATAATTTCAATGTTGTAGCATAAATTATAAGAATTGAATGCTTCTTTTTATAATTTTATAGGGTTGTAAGTGTCGATTGTTTGCACATTTTTAATATAAACATGATGAAGGGCTTCCACCCTCATACAAAATGTGCTTCAGTCAACGATTAACACCCATATAAAATTATATAAAGAAGCATTCAATTCTGAAATGGTCTATAATTTTGAGATATATGTAATTTTTACTCAATAAAAGTACTTTTTAACTTCATGAATTCAATTTGTGCCCTTAATGCAAGTTCCTTGATATAACAATATGGCAGACGAAATTATTCAAACTTTATGGATGACTGCGTCAAGTATGCCTGTGCCTTGTGCAGTTTCTTTATAATTTTTTTGCAGTTTAAAATTTTCCTGACTAAAATCTTTAAAGTTTAAAATTTATAACATATAGATAATAGTTATATAAATTACATCCACCATATTGTTATACAAAAAAAACTTGAATACAAGACACACAAACCAAATTCCTGATGTTAAACTGTACTTTTTATTAAAACAAAAATGAGAGTTATCTCAAATTCATAGTCTTCTTTATCAATAAAAGCAGGATTTTACCATATAAAATCTAGTTTTTAGGGTAATATCTAAAGGTTCTAAATTGATAACTACAATGTACAAACTTATAAATGATAAAAAATACCTAACATATACTGTGTGGTCAGAAAAACGGAGACACTATTTTGGTCGGCTGCAAGATTTGAACTCGGACCAAAGGTTTTGTGAAATTATTTGAAAAACAACAACCTTATCCATAAGGGAGCTACCATTTGATTTTTATAGGGGGGCTAAGATGAAAAATTTTGTCCTGCTTTTTTTTTAGGTTTAATCTCTGTCCTGTCTTTTTATTTTTTACTCTATTTGGTCCTGCCTTTTTTTTACTAGTTTATCCTGCCTTTTTTTACACAAATTGTCATCCTGCCTCTTTTTTTACCAAGTTGCTCATCCTGCCTTTTTTTTACTCAAAACTCCTGTCCTGTCTATTTTTTTTCAAATTTCATCCTAGCCTCCCCCACCTAAAAATCAAATGGCAGCTCCCTAAGGATTTGTATAGTGGATCATATTTGTCTATACAGTTACAAATCCTTGATCAAACCATGACTAGAAGATCGCCCCGTTTTAAAAAAAACCTAACTATAACTAATGTCTAGCGCCTATTAAATGAAAATTATGAATGCAAAACGTACTCGTTATGATGCTAAGAACCCTACCAACTTACAATTTTAAAAATCAACATGCAATATACAACTCAAACATTATTTAGACCGGAAATTGATATTGTATGATGAAATATCAGCATATACCCCATGGAAATGCATTTTCTAAGGTATTATGAATAGCAGACCTTTCATGTATCTGTAAAACGTAACATGATGGTTTTTTAAATAACAATCTAAACATTGTTTTATATTTTCTTATTTTCAAATATATAAGTTAAAAAAAATATTAAGTTTTGTATGTTGTGCATCACAATTTAAGGGACGAAACAGTACCAGTGCGATAAGTAACGAGTAACGGACCTGTGTATTTGCCTTTCCAGAAAAGACCGGGTGGGAAGTGTATTTAATTTAATAGTATGTCTCTGCTTTATGCAACAGGAAAATGAATCTGACAAATTACAAAAGTAGTTAACAATACTGGAATAAATTCAGTATTGTTCCAGTATTGTTTTCTTTTTTTTTATTATTTTATTTTGTATTGTGTAATCATTAAGATATTGAGATATATGTGTTGACATGACTTTTGACATATGTCAGATATAAGTAAACAAAATTGAATAAAATATAAACAGATTATGACAAATTATAAAAACATTCATAAAGTAGGTAGCACTAATACAAATATTATTTATCAAAATTTTATTTTTACTAAAAGAAAATAGATTTTCACTGTTGATATAAAAGAAAAATCTTTTAATTTATAACATGTATAAGGTGTTAATATTAACTGAAAAAAAAATAAATTAAAGAAATGGTTCTGTTTCTATTTCTCGTGTGACACATTTGTACATGTATGTAAGTTACTAAAAATTGAAAATTAAAACACTTACACCTCCATACCTTAAGTGCTATTTTCTATCAGCTCTAAGTCCAGCAACAGAAAAATATCACTTTTAATTAAAAAATTATCACTTTCAAGAACTTGTTTGATTGGATATATCAGTTATGAATGTTGTGAATTTTCCGTTCATCTTAATTAAAATTAATCTGGTTAACAATCATTCAATCTCTTTAATCTACATTATCCTTTGGTGTTTAATTGTGCTCAATACTTAATGGTAAATTTAACCCAATTAAAGAAGCCACTTCATTTCACTAGTTCAGTAAACACAAGCTTGAAGTCCCATAAATACAGCCCCTAATATTATCTCTTCAGTATCTTAACCATGGCTGACTTCTACACACACTTAGCACCCAACATTATTTCAACAAAGACCCACCAGCAGTCATTGACTATTTTAGAGAATACAAGTTAATAGCAGATACTTGCAGTATTTCTATAAAAACCTTGCTGATACACAATAATCAAGCTTTATCTATGAACAAAATCACAATTTGTCTCTCAAAACACAATTATCAATATATAACATAATCAAATAACACCATTGCTTCTAACAATACTGGTATACACTGATATTCCAGTATTGTAGTAATTTTGAAAAAAACCCACAATACTGGAATAAAATTTTATTCCAGTATTGTTAACAATACTAGTATACCAGTATTGTGAACACCAAGTTCAGGTGATCTGAAATCTATCTACAGTGACAGCAGAGATATGTATATTATATGTCTCTGGTGACAGTTATGACCCTAAACCATTATTATTTGAGGAAAAAGCCATTTTAAGAAAAATTGGCATGATCTACATTAAAGTAAAGTAAAGTAATCTTTATTTAAAGTCGGGTTTCATATATACACAATAAATAAAAAAGGAACATGAGCTCTTAAGAGCTCTTTAACCGACTGATATTAATAAACAAAACATACATGTAATAACATCAGCTTCATATACAACACAAACATACAGACAGCACATACATGTATTAATCATGTTTAAACATAGATAGCACATGCAAAATAAAAGCTAAGCGAGATATATATTAAAACAAATGTCAAATATCAGCAAAAATGAATTATTGGGGTTCTCTGATATGCCAAATCTAACTCTATTTAGATTTTCAATTTTGGGCCCTGTTTTCAAATTGGTTCACATTAATTTCCCAAGTACAAAATGAAGTAATAAAAATTGAATTCTTGAGGTTCTTTAATTTGACATGCTGAATCTAACCGTGTATTTAGATTTTTGTTTTTGGGCCCGGTTTTTAAAATTGGTCCACATTAAGGACCAAAGGGTCCAAAATTAAACTTGGTTTGATTTTAACAAAAATTTTATTCTTGGGGTTCTTTGATTGATTGTCAGAATGATTGTTGGTTGCTTAACGTCCAGTGGAGGGGTTCTTTGATATGCTGAATCTAATTGTGTATTTAGATTTTGGATTTTGGGCCCCATTATCATATTGGTCCACATTAAGGTCCAAAGGGTCCAAAATTAAACTTTCTTGGGGTTTGATTTCATCAAAATTGAATTTGTAAGGTTCTTTGATATACTGAATCTAACCATGTATTTAGATTTTGGATATTGGACCATAATAGGTAAATGTCCAGTTTCAAATTTTGAAGTTCTTAGACCACATTCATTCTGTGTCAGAAACCTGTGCTGTGTATGTCAAATATTTAATCACAATCTTAATTTAGAGGTGTATCAAGCTTAAATGTAGTATCCATACTTGCCCTAACTGTTCAGGGTTGGACCTCTGCGGTCGTATCAAGCTGCACACTGCAATGCATTTTATTTATTTATAATTAAATCTTCTACATATGAATGGAAGTAAAAGTTATAAATATAGCACAACACATGAGTATGAAATGATCTTAGGCAATGTCAGGTTGAAAAAAAAATAGTTGAAAAAAATTAGGGAGTTCCATCAAGGATTTGTATAGTACTATACAAATCCTTGGTTCCATGTAGTTAGATGTTAAGGTAGAATGTGAAACAAAACAGGTAAAACAATCATTATTAATTAATTAAGTGCTTTTTATACAGATTCAAAGTTCAAAATGTCCAAATATAATTTTCATTGGTATAGGGAGTTAATAAAAGTCCTGGTTGTATAAAGACATTTTAAATGCATGCAGTGGCTTAGTTGTCATTGATTGTATATATAGCAATTGTTTATAGATTACACAAATTTTTTATTTTTGTCTCGCCTTGACGGAGTCAAAAAGCGAGACATAGGTATGCTGTTGTCGGCGGCGGTGGCGTCAACAACGTATTAGTTTGTGATTAGGTCTAGTTCATGGTGAACCACTAGTGGTAGGTCAATGATGTTTGGTATGCAGTTGTATTAGCATTGGCACATCTCATTACCATGGAGATTATTTGGCCCGGCCCCTCAGTCAAGGTCTATGACTTTGAAACTTTGCTTTGTTTACATGTATTAGTTTGTGATTAGGTCAGTTTAAGGGGAACCGTTAGTGGTAGGTCAATGATAATTGGTATGCAGTTGTATAAGCATTAGCACATCTCATTTCCATGGAGAATATTTGGTCCTTACCCCTCAGTCATGGTCTATTGACTTTGAAACTTTTGCTTAGTTTACATGTATTTGTTTGTGATTAGGTCAGTTTAAGGGGAACTGTTAGTGGTAGGTCAATGATAATTGGTATGCAGTTGTATAAGCATTAGCACATCTCATTTCCATGGAGAATATTTGGTCCTTACCCCTCAGTCATGGTCTATTGACTTTGAAACTTTTGCTTAGTTTACATGTATTAGTTTGTGATTAGGTCAGTTTAAGATGAACCACTAATGTTAAGTCAATGATATTCGGTATGCAAATGTATTGGCATTTGCAAGTTTCATTTCCATGGAGATTATATAACCCCACCCCCGAATTATGGATCATTGACTTTGAAACTTTTACATAGTTTACAAGTTAATGTTTGTGTTTAGGTTTATTTAAAGGGAACAACTTATGAAAAGTCAATGGTATTTGGTTTGCAGTTGTATTAGCATTGGCACATCTCATTTCCATGGAGATTGTTTAGCCCTGTACCTTCAGTCACGGTTTATTGACTTTGAATATTTGCAGAACTTACATGTTAAAGTATTGTTATTTTAATTTCAACATTTGCATTATCAAAATAACAAATAGGCGAGACATATCTCTGTGATAACAGTTTATTATTTAGTTTATTTGATTTTAAAAGAGCTATAAACCAAAAAAATCTAATTAAAAAAACAATATATTTATCATGGTGTATCTGATCTTAGAGTAGAATATATGATAGTTAGCAAACATTAAAATGTGATTTCAATGTTATATTGTAATGTTTATCTTGTTCAACTTTTGCATTAATAAAAAGAGAACATTAATTTCTTGAATAATTACATTGTATTTATATTAATGGTTTCTTGCTGTACATGCTTACAATTCTATATTTTAAAATAATTTTACATTGTTACTATTTTCAGGATAAAAGGAGTGTGTTCATGATGAACATCTACGACAAAGTAATAAAATAAGATCAATCAAATCAGAAAGATGTCAATTTCGAATACAGAAAAGGAGATAGAATGTGTTATTCACTGGTTCAAAGGATGGAGTGGAATGCAGAAAGGAGACTTCTTAAAAGACTTAGTTGACAAGGCAAACCCAATGTCTATAGATACTTTATTTGATTCAATGCATCAGCTTAAAGTGAATGATCGCCCACCAAGTATTTTTCAGTGCCAGCTTAAACTGTTTACACAGTGGTTTGAATCTTGGACAGAAACTGATAGAAATAATTTGATAATCAAACTTCAAGAAGTTAGTCCAGACTTTGTTAAGCAGTTTAATGAATTAGTATCTACAGCATCGTGATATTCCAATGATTACATATTGTTACATTTTTGTATATAGTTTGCATATTTTCAGCTTTAAAATATTACATACAATGTGCAGTCAGCAGATGATGAAACTATGTTAAAGCTGTATTCTAACTACTCAGTAAACATATTGAAAAACAAATATTTCAATTATTACATTAAAGGTTGTGTAAAAATGGTCTAGTAACAGAAAAGAAGGCAGGAAATTTAGATTGCCACTTGAGAAATAGGGTAATATGTTTCCAAAGGCCAAAAACTTTGGGCTTCCGATAGGTTACCTATGGATTCCTAAAGGGTTTTTTTTTTGCCTTTCTTGTGCATATGTAGAGCTTGGCATGATTCTCAAAGTAAAAGGCAATAGATTAAACTTTCACATTCCAACTAGCCTGGTTGCATATTTATAAATCCCACACAGCCAAAATGGAAGCCCCTTCAGCCTTGTCAGTACTAGTCTTACTGCCGGACCACCGATATCTAGATTGCCATATTTCTTCAGCCTTGTCAGTATTAGTCTTACTGCCGGACCACCAATAAGACACATAAGATATCTGAATCAGGGATAGTACAAAGCTGGATATTTTCATGTGTCAGAAATTAAAACATTGTTTAAAAAATGTTATCCTAATATACATATACTATTTGCAGTTTCAGCAGCCAACAAGTTATACATTGTTATATGTTGAGAAATTTGGTGCTGATGAAAGGGTTTGGTAGTCTCTATCAATTACATTTTAAAGAACTGAGATCAAGCAAACCAATAAGATGTATTAGGGAGTTGTGTATTAGAACAAACTGCAACGATGAGTTGGAACATGTGGAATGGCCATCACTTATCAGTAACATATTAAGCACACAAAAAAAAGTTGAACTGTGAACTACTGCCTTCTAATGATACTTCTCTACAACTATTTGGATAATAAAAAGTTGATAAGCAAAGGATGCATCTCACCATATAGCATGCTCACAAATGTTGATTCCAAATTTCAGAAAGTCCGGATTTGTAGTTCTTGAGAAAATTGTGACTCAAAATTTCCAACATGGCCATTCTGTGTAAGAAAATATAATTATTCTGTATACAGGATGTTTGTTAACAATGTCAGAACTGAAAATGCATCACATGATACAGCATGCTCACATAAACATGATAAAGCTTGATACCAAATTTTTGGAAGCTCTGATATGTAATATGAAGAATACTTCATTCACAGTCATAATGTCAGTCAGGGGTAATACTTTACAAATAGTTATTTATACTTGGAGCTATTATGATATTCCAATTCCATGTTGATCAACAGTTTAAAATACCTTGCTTGCAAACTTTCTTTGGATGTTTGCTCAAACATTGTAATTAAGATTGACACATAAATTCAGTGGGTAGGTGGAGTAACAGTCTGTTTACTATATACACAGATTTGATTGGACAATGCATACAGTCATTTTGTTTCCAGTCAGACATTTGAGAAAGATAAAGATATGCATTGTCCAATCCAATCTTTGTATATTGTAAACAGACTGTTTCTCCGCCTTTTCATTGCATTTAGGTGTCAATCTTAACAATGCCAGAGCAAACAACCAAACAAAGTTTGCAAGTAAGGTAACATGGAATATTATAATAGCCAAGATGTAAGTAATATTTACTTGTTCAAGTAATTTGATTTAAACTGACTTTTCAATGATTTAATAATCTCCCTAATGATTCTCAAAAATTAACCAATACAAGAATATTTTAAACAACCCCTGAAATTCTCATGTTTTTGAGAACTCAAATTATGCCATAACTTTATTTTGCTGGTTTGCTAACTAATTCACTCAGTATGGCATGCTCTCATAAAGCTTGATAACAAATTTCAGGAAGCCTTTTTGTAGTTCTTGAGAATAATGAGACAAATATTTCATGAGACAGACTAATGGACAGAGAAAAATTCATACATACAACCTTCAACAATGAGCAAAACCAATACTGCATAGTAAGTTATTAAAGACCCCGAAATGACATATGTAAAACAATTCAAACAAGAAAACTAACGGCCTGATTTATGTACAAAACAAATATGATATACAGAAACTCTGAAGAGTTGGGAATAATAAGACAAAAGACACAATGTACCCATCGAAGAGTACTCACAGTTACTGAAAGCTATTCCAATAAAATTGAGAATGGAAATGGGGGAATATGTCAAAGAGACAACAACCTGACTAAAGAGCAGATAACAGCCGAAGGCCACCAATGGGACTTCAACGCAGCGAGAAAATCCCGCACCCGGAGGTGGTAATCTGCTGGCCCCTAAATAAAAATGTGTACTAGTTCAGTGAAAATGAACGTCATACTAAATTCAAAACATATAAATTAACTAAAATTAAAAAACATACAAGGCCAGAGGCTCCTGACTTGGGACAGGCACAAAAATGCAGCGGGGTTAAACATGTTTTGTGAGATCTCAACCCTCCACCTATACCTCTAGCCAATGTAGAATAAAGAAACACATAGCAATACTTACAGTAAAACTCAGTTTAAAAGAAGTCTGAGTCCGATGTCAGAATAGGTAACAAAAGAAACTAAGCAAAATGACAATGATTCATAAATTAACAAAGGACTACTAGCAGTTACTGACATGCCAGCTCCAGACCTCAGTTAAACTGATTGAAAGATTATGTCTTCATCATATGAAAATCAAGTACAATCCCTCCCGTTAGGGTTTAGCATCATACCATCATAAAATATATGAGAATGCCTACCGGTAAATTCAATATTTTTCCAGACTAAATGCCTAACTGTACACTTTGGTCTAGTGTAAAAGAAGTTATAAGCAGTTAGCCAAAAAATTACCTTGTGAAATGCCAAAATACAAGTATCAACAAAATGAAGGACCACAAGTTTTTATACGACCGCAAAAATTTGGTATCACGTCGTCGTCGTTGTCCGAAGACACATTGGTTTCCGGACAATAACTTTTGTTTAAGTGTATGGATTTCTATGAACTTTTACCATAAGGTTTATGACCACAAAAGGAAGGTTGGGATTGATTTTGGGGTTATGGTCGTAACAGTTCAGGAATTAGGGGCCAAAATTGGACCCAAATAAGATTTTATACGACCGCAAAAATTTTTGTGGTCGATATTGGTATGACGTTGGCGTCGTCCGCCGTCGCCGTCGCCGCCGCCGCCGTCGTCGTCCGGCGTCGTCGTCGTCGTCCAAGACGCATTGGTTTCGCACTCTAACTTTAGTTTAAGTGAATGGATCTCTATGAAATTTTACCATAAGGTTCAATGTCACAAAAGGAAGGTTGGGATTGATTTTGGGGTTATGGTACCAACAGTTAAGGAATTAGGGGCCAAAAGGGCCAAAAATAAGCATTTTCTAACTTCCAGACATAACTTGTGTGTTAGTGTATGGATCTCTCTGACTTTGTACCACAAGGTTCCATATCACAAAGGGAATGCTGGGATTGATTTTTGGGGTAATTGCCTCAAAATTTTAGGAATTAGGGGCCAAAAGGGGCAAAAACAAGCATTTTCTAGTTTCATGACAATAACTTGTGTGTAAGTGTATGGATCTTTCTGAAATTGTACTACAAGGTTCCATATCACAAAGGAAAGCTGGAATTGAGTTTGGGGTAATTGCCTGAAACGTTTAGGAATTAGGGGCCAAAAGGGGCCAAAATAAGCATTTTCTAGTTTCCAGACAATAACTTGTGTTCAAGTGTATGGATCTCTGAAATTGTACTGCAAGGTACCATACCTCAAAGGAAGGCTGGGATTGAGTTTGGGGTGATGAATCATAAGGGTTCAAAAATTTGGGGGATTTTTTTTTTTTCCTTTTTCCCTTTTTTTCTTTAAAATTTTCCATTTTAAGTTGGTTATTTCTGATTTATATTTAAAAGCAAATAATAATGATATGGCAGGAGATACACACCAAACAGGATGTGTAAATTATTATATAATAAGTATTGTGCAATAGCAAGAAATTTTCAATTGCACAGTATTGCAATAGCAAGAAATCTTCAATTGCACAGTATTGCGCAATAGCAAGAAATATCCAATAGCACAATATTGCGCAATAGCAAGAACTTGTCAATTGTACAGTATTGCGCAATAGCAAGAAATATTCAATTGCACAGTATTGCACAATTGCAAGAATATTCAATTGCACAGTATTGTGCAAAAGAAGATACTTTGTATAAATTGCTTATTTCTTGACCAATTTCAATGGGGTTTTATTCTTGAAATCTTGGGGTTCTTTAATATGCTGAATCTAACCGTGTATTAAGTTTTTGGATTTTGGGCCCCGTTTTAAATTGGTCCACATTGAGGTCCAAAGGGTCCAAAATTGAACTTTGTTTGATTTCATCAAAAATTGAATTATTGGGGTTCTTTGATATGCCGAATCTAACCGTGTATTTAGATTCTTAATTTTGGTCCGTTTTCAAATTGGTCTACATTAAGGTCCAAAGGGTCCAAAATTAAACTTAGTTTGATTTTAACAAAATTGAATTCTTAGGGTTCTTTGATATGCTGAATCTAAACATATATTTAGATTTTTGATTATGGGCCCAGTTTTCAAGTTGGTCCAAATCGGGTCCAAAATTAAACTTTGTTTGATTTCAACAAAATTGAATATATGGGGTTCTTTGATATGCTGAATCTAACCATGTATTTAGATTTTTGATTTTGGGCCCGTTATCAACTTTGTCCACATTGATTTCAAAAGGGTCCAAAATTAAACTTTGTTTGATTTCATCAAAAATTATTGGGGTTCTTTGATATGCCGAATCTAACCGTGTATTTAGATTCTGAATTTTGATCCTGTTTTCAAATTGGTCTACATTAAGGTCCAAAGGGTCCAAAATTAAACTTAGTTTGATTTTAACAAAATTGAATTCTTAGGGTTCTTTGATATGCTGAATCTAAACATGTATTTAGATTTTGATTATAGGCCCAGTTTTCAAGTTGGTCCAAATTGGGGTCCAAAATTAAACTTTGTTTGATTTCAACAAAAACTGAATATATGGGGTTCTTTGATATGCTGAATCTAACCATGTATTTAGATTTTTGATTTTTGGGCCCGTTATCAACTTTGTCCACATTGAGGTCAAAAGGGTCCAAAATTAAACTTTTGTTTGATTTCATCAAAATTGAACTCTTGGGGTTCTTTGAAATGCTGAATCTAACCATGTATTTAGATTTTGGATATTGGACCATAATAGGTGAATGTCCAATTTAAAATTTTAAGTTCTTAGACCACATTCATTCTGTGTCAGAAACCTATGCTGTGTCAAATATTTAATCACAATCCAAATTCAGAGCTGTATCAAGCTTGAATGTTGTGTCCATACTTGCCCCAACTATTCAGGGTTCGACCTCTGCGGTCGTATCAAGCTGCGCCCTGCAGAGCATTTTATTCTAGTTTCCAGACAATAACTTGTGAAATGGTGTATAGATCTCTCTGAAATTATACCACAAGTTACCATATCACAAAGGGATGGTAAGAATATGCTTTGGGGGGGGGCTCAAACTGTTTAGGAATTAGGGAAAAACAAGGGTTTCCAGGTTAATGGACAATAAGTTAAGTACAAAACAATTTTAAAGCAGTGTAAGGGAGGTAATTCAAACATATTGTCAAATTACCTCCCTTACACTGCTTGTAAATTATTAATTAAGAAATGTATTGTCTTTAGGTGATTAGCTGTCAATTTATTTTTAGAAGTTACTATTTGAAAAATGTTTCATAAAGGTAATTTAATTATATCCATGATTATGTATGTGAAGGAATTTTTTTAGATATTACTATTTAATGTTGCTGATGGAGGCTTTTAATTTTAGGCATGATTATGATGTCATTTTCTATGTTAAAATTATTTAATTTTAGCCATGATTATGTATGTGAAGGAATTTTATTTTTAGATATTACTATTTAATGTTGCTGATGAAAGTGTTTTAATTTTAGGCATGATTTTGATGTCATTTTCTATTTTAATACTTTTATGATGTATTTAAATGGGTTTTATGGTTGCAAAGTCCTAGCTATCAATTTATTTTTATAGCAGTTACTTTTAAATGCTGATGAAGGAATTTTATTTTTAGATATTACTATTAAAAGTTGCTGATGAAAGTTTTTAATTTTAGCCATGACTATGATGTCATTTTCTATTTTAATACTTTTATGATATATTTAAATGGGCTTTTATGGTTAAAGAAAAACATTTTTCTAGTTTCCAGACAGTAACTTGTGAATAAGTGTATGGATCTCTATAAAATTGTACTAGAAGGTTCCATATTACAAAAGAAAGACTGCAATTGAGTTTGATGGTTAATGCTAAAAGGGGGATTCAAAAAGTTTGGGAGTAGGGGGTGGTTTCCAATTTTTTTTTTAAAAGGGTTCATATTTTTTTTTTCAGAATTTTCAAAATTTCTAATTTTTGAAAAGTTTCAAGAAGAAATCTTCAATTGCACAGTATTGCTCATTAGATTTGTATGATCTTTGACCACATTTAATTTGTGTCAGAAACCTATATTATGTCAAAAATGTGATCACAATCCAAATTTCAGATAGTATAAAGCTTGAATATTTTGTCCAAATTTGCCCAACTGTTCAGGGTTCGACTACTGCGGTCGTATCAGGCTGCGCTCAGCGAAGCATATTGTTATGCCCCTGCCGTAGCATCCCAAAGTTGGTTTCCATTCTCTAAGTTTAGTTTGCCTCAACCAAATGTTATGAAACTTATACACAGTGCTTATTACCACAAAACACAGATCAAGTTTGAATTTTGGTGGCGTCACTTTAATCGTTCTAGAGTTATGCCCCTTTACAAATGGAAAAATTGCTGAATTTTTCATTTCTGTTCTCTAACTTAAGTTAGCCTCAACCAAATGTTATGAAACTTATACATAATGCTTATAACCACAAAAAACAGATCAATTTTGAATTTTGGTGGTGTCACTTTTACTGTTCTAGAGTTATGCCCTTTACAAACGGAAAAATTGCTGATTTTTTCGTTTCTGTTGCCTAACTTAAGTTTGCCTCAACCAAATATTATGAAACTTATACAAAATACTTATTACCTCAAAACTCAGATCAAGTACAAATTTGGGTAGTGTCACTTTTACCGTTCTTTAGTTTTGTCCCTTTATAACTTTATATGATATGAAAGCGGGGCATCATCTGTGTCCCATGGACACATTCCCCATTTATTGAATTCCTTGAGGGGCCTCAGTGGCCGAGTGGTCTAAGTAGTCGAACTACTGTATCACTAGCCAGTCAACACTGAGGTTGTGAGTTTGATTCCCTCACGGGGCAGCTGCACTCGTCTCCAATCTTAATTGACTAAGATTGTCAGTTTTCCTACAGAAGATTGGTGGTTCTCTCCGGGCACTCCGGCTTCCTCCACCAATAAAAACTGACCGCCACGAAATAGCACAATAGTGTTGAAATTTTTTAAATAGACATGGATTTACATATTCTAAGTTAATATGCATGTATTCGTTATTTTTTTTATGTAATAAAAAGAATAGAAAGAAAGGATAAAACATGTTTTACATTTTTTTTTTTATTAGCTTTTTTCACAACTTTGAACTTTGATCCTGTCAATGTCACACTTGTCACTTTTAAAAGTTAAAGAAACACTTTTGACATGATTGATAGTTTTGTTAACATTTTGAAGTTTTCCTGAATCTTTGACACACTGTTCATCATGAATGCTGCAATCCATATTCTCGTTCTCCACATCTATATCATTAAATTCATCATTGTCATCACCAGCATCTGCATCAAAATATTTTTCTTCTTCATCTTTTTGCAGAATATCTAGATCATCATATTCTGTATTATTATCAACTTCACTACAACATGAAAAGAATTTTTAAATTATTTTTTGGAAGTAAATATTGAAAGCATTATAAAATCACTTGGCTTCTTTTCAGAAAAGTAAGGCTGACAATGATCAGTTTCTTGTAAATACCCCAACTCAAATTTTATCTGTGAGGCATGGGTATCTTCTTTATTTCTTTAATGGTACATATTAAACAAAATGAAACGTTATTATGAGCCTTCATGTAAGTTTTGTTCTGTGGTGAAAAAAAAAAATCATGAATTGCAAACTACAATGGTTTTTACCATAGGCAACAGATGTAGCATTTTCAAAATACTTTAGGAAGTTGATTTTCATAACGAAACCTTGTTAGAATTAAAGAAAAATAATTTGGCCACTAATAATTTTTCAGTCCAAAACATATAGGTTGTTACTTTTCTTTACACAATTCTTACTTATCTCCCCTACCTATCAATTTTTCACTTAAAAATGCCTTGTCACAGTCTAGAAAAAGATTTTATAGTTCCCTTAAGGCAAAGGAAAATATATGGTGTTTAGGAATAATAAATATTGGGTACACATAACAACCAATCAGGATTAGCAATAATATCTTCATTAAATGGCTGCGTCCATGTTACTAATTGGTTTATTGTAACCTAAAGATTCTATATACACAAACAATCACTTTCAGATACATCATATTGTTGACTTTCAATTTCTCAGTAGTAACACACCACCTGCCCAATCATTTGGCCCTTACACATCTAAAGTATTATCTTGCATGCCTTCATGTTCACGTTATATTGACTTCATTTACAGGGGTTTGTTCCTTAAACATTAACTATTCGGAAGAACGATTACAATCTGAATTATACAAGTTTTAAGGTCACTACCATGAATTGGTTGACCAATACAATGTGTCTGTGTCTCAAATCATGAGAAATGTTTTTTTAGTCATTGATCTTTGGACTAAGTCTGATATGAAAAACTGATTGAGACTAACCATTTTTTCAAATGTTTTGAGAAATTTTTAACTGAGTGGATTTGTATGAAGGTTATGTATGCATAGTAGGTAATGCTTATCCTGTGGAGTGTGTAGTTGGTTTCTAAAATTCCAAATGGATTTTTGAGTTTTGAATTTTTTTTCTTAAGATTGAAGATAACATTTAAGAATAATCTGACTGCAAAAGAAATCAGGATAGAAATATACAATAAGTAAGAAGAAATTATGAAAATAAAATAAAGGCAACAATCCTATGCTCTTTGAATTTTTTTTTTTTTTTAAATGACATATCTTACCTATAATTAAAATGTTCATCCTGACCAGACATAAATCTCTCCTTCATTATTGTCAGGAATTCTTGTCTAAATTGGGCTTTCTGTTCATCAGGGATCATCTTTTTTTGGTCCTCAATTTCCTCTTCCATATCACTTCCTTCAACAAAACAAATTTCAAAATGAATTTCAAAATTATAAGAAATGTAAATGTTCATAGTAAAATAGATTTATTGAAAGTGCCATAAGTGGTTTATCTACTGGTAAATTTCTAAGCAAAAGTACTGAGAAGAAAATAAAAATCACACTGAATGAGTTTCTGGTAATTATAAGTTATGTTAAGGAAAATATTGAATCAATGCATGCATATCTACTGAACTAAGTCTTCTGTGCATTATAAATATTAGGAATCCGTAATGTATAATGGACAAAAAATTATTTCATTCAGTGATTGATCATGGTGAGCACATGTATAAGTGACATAGAGCAATGTTTACTTGTTTTTGTATTTTATAATTTCAATGGATCCCCATTTGTTAACTTTTGTCATAACAGTTGTTAAATAATTTGGTGAATTATAACTTTTCTTTCAGAGTCAGTCAATACTATCTTCCTTCCATCTTTGTTTACTTTTTTTAACATCACAGGTTTACTTTTTGCATTTGCTCAGTGCGACTGCAGAATTTCTAAAGTAAGGTGTCATGACTCATGTTAAGATCACTGCAATATGGAAAAGCTGTTGCCGAATTAGTGTATGGGAAGACAATAATAATAAGTGTGTTTAATAAAAAAAAAGCCGTTCAGTTACATAATTTGTTTGGTTAAAATTGAAGGATCATATGCTTTTGAGTGAACAATTGTTTTTGTCCAAAAACTGCACAATTTTTTTTTAGTCTATTTCATACACGGTATTCAGATAAATTTTAATTTAATTCTAATCATGTTAATTGTAAAAATCCACTTCTTTAAAATTACTTAATGTACCTTCATCTTCACTGCTTTCTCCTTCCTCCATTTGACCTTCCTGAAATACATGTAAATGTTTTTTAAACACAAAATTTTAAAGGAACCTAAAGGCTTGGTATTACATCTGCTAACTGAAAAAAAACAATGAGCAAATGGGAAGGCGATTCCTTAAAATAATAGTTCATAGTAAGCAAAGATGACCATTCAAAATAAGGAGGAACCTGAAGTAACATGATATGACTAAAATAAACAATGAACAAATGTATGTTGTTAACAAGTTAAAATCAAAAGCTGCTGTGAACACAGTATATTTGTGTAGTGTGCTTGACTGGAGGAAAACACCAAATACCCTTATACATATGCAAATCACTATTGAGATAGGGCAGATCCTGAATAAATAGAAAAGATGCATGGTTTTATCCTTGATAACTTAATAATTCCTTTATGATTTTGATAACCTTCATGTGATGCCCCTGGTTTTTACTGACAAAAGGAGAGGATCTCTTCAGATCTGGTAATAATAAAACAATATAAATAATACACTTGTTATTTTCATCTAAGTATACAAATTATAGGTTGACAGCAGAATACTGAATGTATTTCAAACATGTATGTGTTCCGGACCATATGAGTATTTGGACCATATGCGTGTTTATGTAGCCTTTGAATTATAAAATTAATACATTTCTATGTAACCATCATTGTTTTTTTAAGATAAAGTTTATTGTATTATTGAAACTTTTGTAATGCATATTTGAAAAAATACCTATATGGTCCATATACTCATATGGTACGGCTCGTTAATAACCAAATGAGTATAAACTCATATGGTTGGACCATAGGCGTACGGTCGGACCATATGAGTATACGCATATGGTCATGACCATACGCCTATGGTCCAAATTCTCATATGGTCCGGAACATATGTACATTAAAATTTTCAAAATAACAGGCATTATCAGTAAATTAAAACCATACTAAATATTATTGTTATACGCATATGCACTTTCAAGGTACTACAATCTGTCGATACCTATATTTTGGCATTGCACAAGGTCATGTTTTTCTCTGACGTTTTTACACTAAATCCATTGGATGTTAGATGTGTACTGATTGATGTTTTAGTCTTAGATACATAATTTTTTTTATTAGTTGTTACTCACAAACATGTTTAACCCCGCCTTATTCTTTATGTGCTTATCCCAAGTCAGGAGCCTGTAGTTCAGTGGTTGTCGTTGGTTCATGTCTGTCATATTTGTTTTTTTGTAAATTGTTTTGTTACAAATTAGGCCATTAGTTTTCTCAATTGAATTGTTTCTTAATTTCAAGATTGGGCGGTATTTACCACCCCCGGTATTTACCAGTGGTATTTACCGGTATTTACCGCCCCGGACAATACTCCCCAAGTGGTCAATACTGGCAAATACTGGTCAATTGAAATTTTCATGCTTCTTTTGACTGACTTTTCTATCAATTCTAGTAAGAAAATGGTTGATGAGGGAAAACTTTATTCCTTTGGCATGATTCAGTTTATAAAAATGAATGATATTGGTATGTTATTAACTATTAAAACATTAAAAATGACTAATTTAGTTCTTAGGGGTAATGATATTGCATACTTTTGGTATACATATAAAATTGAGCAGATATATCAGTTACTTTAACATGTATAAAGATATTTTTTTCTTGAAAAGGTTTGAATTTTACAGGTAAATAGAATTACAAGTGACTAGCAATATAGATTATCAGAGCATTACCTATTATATGGCTAACAGGTGTCAAAAGTTTAATTACTATAACAACTGTCCCCTAATAAATGTTGACATAACAGGAAAAAAGTCATAAAAGTGATTTCTGAAGATTTTTTAAACAATGAATTAATTCCTGACTATTCAACAGCATGATAAAAATGTTCTAAATACAGGAAATGTTTTTTTTTAATAAATATATAACATATATATATATATAAAACAATTTTTAAAAATTTTTTAATTGCATCTTTCAAAACAGTAAAATGTGAGCTACTGCTCACTGATGATACCCCTTGAAATATTTCGTAAACAGGAAGTTGTTGAGTGATGAATCTGAAAACGCATCACACGGTATAGCTGACTTATATACACCCTGAAACCAAATTTGAGAAATCCTTGTCAAGTAGTTCCTGAGAAAAATGCGACGAAAATTTTCAACTTGGCTATCATGTGTAAAATAATACAAGTGTTCGGTAAACAGGAAGTTGTTGAGTGATGAATCTGAAAACGCATCACACGGTGTAACATACTTATATAAACCCTGAAACCAAATTTCAGAAATCCTTGTCAAGTAGTTCCTGAGAAAAATGTGACGAAAATTTTCAATTTGGCTACATGTATCATGTGTAAAATAATACAAGTGTTCGGTAAACAGGAAGTTGTTGAGTGATGAATCTGAAAACACATCACCCGGTGTAACTTACTTATATAAACCCTAAAACCAAATTTCAGAAATCCTTGTCAAGTAGTTCCTGAGAAAAATGCGACGAAAAATTCATTGGACGGACGGACTGACTGACTGATGGATGGACTGACGGAAGGACAGACAGAGATAAAACAGTATACCCCCCTTTTTTAAAGCGGGGGTATAATAACTGTTAAGAAAACCAGATGCTATATAGTCTCTCTTAAGTGACTGACTTCATGGTGTTAATGACTATATCTGTTGTATGATTAAATTAATATTTGATAAATCTTCATTAAACCATGTTCATGAGCTAATTAATTGTGATTTTTTGTCCTTTTACAATGTAGTAAATAAGAATGTAGGACAGAAAGTCACAGGACAAAAAGTCAAAGACAAAAAGTCATGGACAAAAAGTCACAATTCAGTTTTGAGATTATTTTTCTTTTAACAAGAAAACACTAATTTTAAATATATTTTTTTGGTTTTTTCTTGAACTATCATATATAAAGCAACTTATTTATTAAAATTTATTCAATAAATATTAATAATGATCAAAAAATTGTTATGAAAACAAAATGTCAAAGTGGCTTGGTACTTAAATGGCTTCATGGTGCCAAGAAATATATCTTTTGAATGATTAAAATTTAATAAATTTTCATTTATCAAGCCTTATGAACAATTTCCTAAACTTAAAAATTAATATATGTAATAAAAAGAAAATATTTTAAGATCTTTCTCTTATTTTTCATACAATTGTCAACAAATTATTTGTGACTTTTTGTCCTGTGACATTTTGTCCTATCAAATTTGTGACTTTATGTCCTGTGACTTTTTGTCCTGTGACTTTCTGTCCGTTCACCATAAATAAGTGACTTTCTGCCTTGTGACTATATCTATCCATTTACCTAGTAATTGACCTGAGGTAGGGACTAGTTTTATAGTAAAGTCCTATCAAAATTTCAATTGACCAGTATTTGCCAGTATTGACCAGTATTTGCCAGTATTTCCCGCCGGCATGGTCAATACTAATATTGACGGCTTTTTTGCCAACCCTGCTTAATTTTCATGTCTGGGCCTTTTATTGTCAACTATACAGTAAGGGTTTTTCTCCTTGTAGAAGGCCATACTATTGCCCATAATTGCTTACATCTACTTCATTTGAACTTTGGTGGATAGTTGTCTCTTTGGCAATCATACAACATGTACTTATTTTTATATTGTAAAATTATCAGTATGTCAACATTCATTAGTCATGTTAGATTAAGTTATCTTTGTCTCATCTTGTGAGAGGGTATTATTATATTTAGTGTAAACAAACCTCAGTATCCTTTTGGTCCTGATAGACTTCATGCTCATGTAATATGTCAATATGTTTAAACAGCACTGTTGAAAATCGCAAATCAGTTTTGTCAACCTTATCACTGATTTCATCATCATTCAAATATTGTCCCACCAGCTGTTCATAAAGGAATGGGTCTCGATATTTCATTTCCTCTTCACTAAAATAATCTCCTTCGGATATCATTTGCTGCATTGCCTTCAAGCGTCTATTTTTAGTTCTATTTTTATCAAAATCGGTAGTTTTAGATTTTTTTATTTGTTTCAAGTAAAAGTCAATTTCATATTCGCCTGAGCAGTTTGCAAAACATGCCACATCTTCTATCCCAAGATATTTCCAATATCTTTCAAGAAATTTGGTCCTACTTCTGTTAAGAATTTCATCTGCAATTTTATACTTTTCTTCTTCACAAAGATCAGGTTCTCCTATTTGCTGATGTTTGAAAAAGCATCAGTTTTGCAAAGTTTTTGTAACATTTTATGATGTGCAGCACCCTTTTGATGAAATGTATCATTTAATGATACCTTGGCTATCTCTTGTATACAGTTTTCACTTGACTGTGAACCATGTGCCATCACTTACATGTATATGGTTATCTGAAACTACAAAAAGGCAAATTGCTATCAATGAATTAGTTTTACATATAAATACATATATACAAGAGTACATGCACTGAACTGTCTCGCATGCTTTACTGACCACTGATTTTCATGTTGAAAGTCTTAAAGGTTTTACTACACATATCACATAATGAGAAACTGAACAATTTTAAAGATCCATGACAATGAGGTCATGGTCAGATAAATCCTGTCAGATAGACATGTACACCTTACCTGTCAAGGGTGTAACTTAAATAAGTTATTAGAGAAAAATAACATCCATGTGTTATTGTGGACTAAACAATAAAAAAACTGCGATAACATATGTTTGTTACATGTTTCAAAGGGGCAATATACATCCTTTACTTTGTTAAATTGTATACAAGTTCTATTGATATTATTATTGTCTTTATTCATACTAAACTTTAGAAAGATATAACAGTTTATAGTTTGCCAATTATGCATAGTACACCTATCATGCCTATGTAACTATGTTATTACAGAAATATATTCCTGTAATAACTAAAGGGTGTTACTACAGCTTCTCTACAGCTCTTTAAAGCCTCTGCTCAGACATTTATAACCCGAATAATTCAGTCCCTCCCCGTGATCGACTCTCCCACTCACGAGGGCCTGAACTCTTTATACGATAAAAACGTGATACAAATCCAGGATTTTGATTGGTGCTCTCTGTGAGAGAGAGCCAATCAACTTATTGCTAAATGTTATCAAGATAGGTAAATCCCGAGCTAATTCCGAATGATTTTTTGACGATTTTTCATTGACTAGGCCTTCAGGCGTTAATGCAGCCATCGTAGAGCAGTGGAATATAACGACTGAATTATTTGGGTTAAGACATTTATCACAATGTATTTTAATTTATTGTAAGAAATAATGATCAGAGCATGCAATGAGGTTCTGCGCAAGATTCCAAGTAATTCCCAAGTGTCTCATTTAATAAGTTACATACCTGTAATAACTAAGCCTTGTTATTACAGCTTAGTGTATCCCTTAAAAGCCTTGTCTCATTGATTTACCATGGTTGATCAAAAATGTATTAATTGAATTGGAAAATTAGTTATCAAGGTTATGTATTAAGTTTCTGCGCAAAGTTTCAAGAATTCCCAAGAGCCCATTAAAAATGAAAATATTTATGATATTTTTAACTAATATAACAAACATATGTTACTACAGATTAAGGAAAAAAGAGTAGACAACTCATGAAATTATCTGTAATAACACATGTATGTTATTTTTCTCTAATAACTTATTTAAGTTACACCCTTGACTGCTTACAATTATTTCATACACCAAATATAGTTGACCTATAGCTTATGGTAATTGAAAAACAGACCATTACATGAAAATGAGGTCAAGGTCAGATCTGATCATATCTGGCAAACAGACATGTACACCATACACCAAATATAGTTGACCTACTGCTTATAGTATTTGAAAAACAGACAAGAACACAAAAACTCAAAATTGACCAAAGAACAATGAAAATGAGGTCAAGGTCAGATGGTACCTGCCAGACAGACATGTTCACCTTACAATCATTCCTTACACCAAATATATAGTTGACCTATTGCTGATAGTTCTTGAAAAACAGACCAATGAACTATGAAAATGAGGTCAAGGTCAGATGAAACTTGCCAGACTGACATGTACAAATGCACCTCTTACAATCATTCTATACAGAACATGCTGCTTATAGTATTTGAGAAATGGACTTAATCATATAACTTTAACCTTGATCACTGATCCATGAAATTAGGTCGAGGTCAGGTGAACCCTATCTGATGGACATGTAAACATTGCAAGGAACCCATATACCATCATAATAAGTGAGGAATTCACATGACAAAAAAACAATAAATTTTTTTTTCAAGCAGTCACTGAACCATGAACATGAGGTCAAGGACAATGGACATACATGACATATGACAGATGGAAACTTTGTAATGAAACTACCTGATGCTAATGAAAATAATACTTGTTATGAACAAATCCTTTGATTTATTTTTATTAAATGCTTTTCAAAGTTGGAAAATCAGACAGACTTTTTAAAATCACCTAAATAAGTAATTTGAGAAGTAATAAAGTGCTCCGCTGGATGCAGCTTGATACGACCGCAGATGTCGTACCCTGAACAGTTGGGGCAAGTATGGACACAACATTCAAGCTTGATACAGCACTGAATTTGGATTGTGATTAAAAATTTTACACAGCATAGGTTTCTGACACAGAAAGAATGTGGTCTAAGAACTTAAAAATTTTTAACTATTCAAACCATATCATTATTATTTGCTTTTATATATAAATCAGAAATAAGCAATTTAAAATGGAATATTTTAAAGAAAAAAAAAGGAACAAAAGAAAAAAAATCCCTCCCCCAAATTTTTTGAACCCCCTTATGATTTATTACCCCCAAACTCAATCCCAGCCTTCCCTTTGTGGTATGGTACCTTGCAGTACAATTTCAGAGAGATCCATACACTTGAACACAAGTTATTGTCTGGAAACTAGAAAAATGCTTGTTTTTAGGCCCCTTTTTGGACCCAAATTCCTAAACATTTAGGGCAATTACCCTCAAACTCAAACCCAGCTTGCCCTTTGTGATATGGAACCTTGTAGTACAATTTCATAAAGATCCATACACCTACACACAAGTTATTGTCCTGAAACTAGAAAAATGCTTTTTTTTGCCCCTTTTTGGCCCCTTATTCCTAAAAGTTTGAGGCAATTACCCCCAATATCAATCCCAGCCTTCCCTTTGTGGTATGGTACCTTGCAGTACAATTTCAGAGAGATCCATACCCTTGAACACAAGTTATTGTCTGGAAACTAGAAAAATGCTTATTTTTGGCCCCTTATTCCTAAACGTTTTGGGCAATTACCCCCAAACTCAATTCCAGCTTTCCCTTTTTTATATGGAACCTTGTAGTACAATTTCAGAAAGATCCATACACTTACACACAAGTTATTGTCATGAAACTAGAAAATGCATGTTTTTGCCCTTTTTGGCCCCTAATTCCTAAAATTTTGAGGCAATTACCCCCAAAATCAATCCCAGCATTCCCTTTGTGATATGGAACCTTGTGGTACAATGTCAGACAGATCCATACACTAACACACAAATTATGTCTGGAAGTTATAAAAATGCTTATTTTTGGCCCCTTTTTGGCCCCTAATTCCTTAACTGTTGCTACATAACCCTCAAAATCAATCCCAACCTTCCTTTTGTGGTATTGAACCTTATGGTAAAATTTCATAGAGATCCATTCACTTAAACTGAAGTTAGCGAGCGAAAACCAATGTGTCTCCAGACGACGACGACATACTAATATACGACCGCAAAGTTTTTTTGCAGTCGTATAAAAATGCAAATTTAAACACTGCAGTAAATGTTTATAACATTTGCTTGATATTTTTCCCACAAGCTTGATTTTTTTTATTGGTTTAATAAAAGACATTTATTCCATTTAAAAAACAACTATATACATGCAGAAATTAGGTATGCTCGCTGAGCCTTTCAGTTTTAATAGTTATTTGAAGTATGTATAAACTGGAATAATTTGTAGATCAGGACATAACCTTGAAGTTGATCATTCTAAGTGTGAACAGGACCAATCAGGTTACTTAAAATTGTTGACCTTTGTCTGAATTGTAAGAGCAGTTAATTAATATTTGATTACAGAAAAATTCTTAAGGGTACTTTTTAAAGCTTCAGCACACTCACTTACTGCCCAAGCACACTGCTGAAATTATATTAGAGAAAGGGATATTGATCTATGTAGGCTAATTACAGAAAATGTGTCACTCAATGGAAAATTATTGAAATTATCATTTACTGATCGAAGGAAACACAAGAATCACTTAAATTGGTGATTACTGAAATTTTCAATTCGCTAAAATAAATGATAATGAAATCACTTGTTTATCAGGTTGGGCACAAGTCAGGAAAAGTTGGGCATTACCTGTTTTCAGGGAACACCCCAGTTTTATGGTGTTAAAAAACCCCCGTTTACAGGGACTTCCTTTTTTTATTTCAATTTAAAGCATGAAATTTACAAAAGTGCATGTTATAACTGTATCAGTAGTATTAGTAAATACTTAAAGTTATTCAGGAACAACAAAACATCTATAAATGAAGCCTTGTTTTTTCTAGAACTAAAAACATACAAATCTTTTGTTTAGGAATCAATTGATCAAGCTGCATTCTCCAGGTATAACTGACCATAACTGAATAATGTTCACTCCTATTGAAAATTTCTAAGACTATTCATTGAATTTAAATGCCCAAGTGATTCACTTATCTTTTGTCATCTCATAATTGATGATCAATGTATAAAATGGTGAACAAAGGAATTGTTTTGTTGTAGTCTGGGACTATTATACTAACGGGACTGGAAACTGTTACACCAATCAGTGTAATCATACTCAACATCACGGTCGTTAGAACGAGACTTTACCTCGCGAGATTTATCGACACGCCATATTGTTTTGACAGTGACAGCGTGTCTTGATCATATAATTTTGCTTTTATTTTTAATAGTTATTCAAATGATAATCCTTAATGTAAACACGATTACTTTAATGATAAAAGATATCTCGATCTTTGACAGTTGTTATTAATCACCAAATCCCGGCTTAAGTGTAAAAAACGACATCTAAAGGTTGAATTTTTTTCAGGATGATAATAGCGTCGGGACGCTGGGAAAATAAGTATGATTCATAAAATTTCTTAAAACTGTTGACTGAAAAGAGATACGCGAGTTCGGTTTGTTGTAAAATCATATTTATAGGTTATAGGTTGGATTAGCCTATTTTTTATTGTCACTTTTTAAAGTGAAAAGTGGAATATTAATCTTATTCTCATTACAAACGGAAACCACATATGCAGGGTTCAAATAAATTATACTGTTCCTATAAAATTGCTTACTCCTATTTATATGTGCAATATTTGTATTAAAATCGGGTGTTTTTGCTTAGTAATGGTCTTGGTGGCATAAGCATATGACTTTGAAAATATGTTCAATAAGTTCCACAATCAGAACTACAAAAGTAGGCCCTTTCACTGCTATTGCTGCCATATTGAAATTTATGTAAACACAAAGTTTAGAAAAGTTCAAAACAATGTGGCTATATTTTATTAGACCCGGGTAACTTTTGTTATAGGGATTAATTATGAACTGAAATTGTCAACATTGGTTTTATTGCACATTTATTGTTTTATTGGGATTAATTATGATCTGTTAACTTTCGGCAACACGTTGTTTTCTTAGCGGTCAAGTAAAGCGCCAGCATTTCGACTTTATTTGTTTTATTTTCAACACTAATATATTGACTACTTATTAATAATTTTTCGTTAACAATAAGAAAAGTATTTATCTTTCAAAACTACTTTTCCATTAACTTGTCCCAGTTTTAACCGGCATTAGTTTATTCCATTGTGAAAACATTTATTTCAAGTAAATATATTTAATTTGTTAAAATAGTTTTATTATTCATATATTTTTTTTTTTTTTTTTTTTGCATTTAATTTAAAATAACATAGACTATCAACAAATTAATCTTGAAGTAGAAACGAAACAATTAAATATACAAGTACTAGAATTAGCTTAATACTATCTCAATTATAATTGTAATTTAAAATTTGAATTATTGACTGTATTTGTCAAATTTGAAGTTTAAATATAATAACTTATAGACGTGAACGGTAAAATTTAATTTTTAAATTATAATGCTGAATTTGTAATTAGCCATAACATATTTTATTCAGAAATTAAATTATACAATTACTAATGCTTACATTAGTTTAAGTTTTAGAAATGAACACGTTTATATCCGACATTTCATATACAAGACTACTCATTTTAGAGTAAATATAACAAAACTGCTTAAAATAGTATAATAACTTAACGGGATTTAGAAAAATCTTTAGCAAGAATTTGTAAAATAACAATATGCCTGAGTATTATGTTTAAAGTAAACTAACATGGTTTTGAATAAATATAAACATATAAGAAGTTATTCTGACATTACTCATGACAAATTTATGAAACTAGTATTTTGAATTTAAATTCAATTGATTTTACATTCTAAATCTTATAATTGTACAAGTTGTTTTATATAAATAGTTATAAACGGCATAACTAGTATAATTAAATAACTAATTCAATTAATAGTTAACTGCTAATAGACATTTAATAGAATTTTAAATGTTTTGATTAATCATATTGTAGCATGAATGTTAATTGTGAAGATTTGAATTTAAATATGATATGCGTCATAATTTATAAATTTTGAGATTTAACTTTTATTAAAGCTGCAATTTCTTTTAGAATATATTACCAGTTAGTTTATGCCCCGAAATTAAACATACCTTTTTGATCTGGTTTTTGTCACTATCTTTTCAAGTACTGAAATTCAAAGATCTTGTTATATTAAAGAGAATGTTTATACATTCTTAGCTAATATTGTTACTATGTCGTTCAAGTTGGGAATGATTTAAGAATTAAGAAAGAATGATTTAGAATTGAGCATCATAAGCATTATATGAAATTGTCGTCTTTTTCAGTTAAGTTGAAACGATAGAATTTTACCTATTATAATTTTATTTTTAAGAATCGATTTTAGCAACTTGAACAAGTTATTTTATAATTTTCTAATTCCAACTTGAGTTATATCATTTTCAGCAATTTCTAGAAAGCAATGTTAAGAAGCTTGTGTTAAATTAAAGTGAATTTTAGAATCATTGCTTGAATTTATCAAAAGTAAGATTTAGAGATAATTCAATGCTTTAGGATTAAATGTTAGAGTACTTCATTAGCATAAATGTTACAATTATGATTTAGACTTGATTAATATTTGTTTTAACTCAATTTGCTGATTTATGCATTTTTATAGAATTCAGATTTTAAGAATTACTGCTAAAAGATTACTTAATACGGTAACTATTACCACAAATTTTTTAAATTCGTTTATCATTTTAAAATTTAAATAAAAGTAGGATTTTAGATTTTAATTTACGAAGTTTTAAGATTCAATTTGGATCAAATCTTATCTAATACTAATCTGCAAGATGTTTTACGAAACTGTTTTAGAGAGAAATTAATTTTTGTTAAATACTCTGTCTTTTTGCACTTCAATTCGTTTACGGTAAACAATTAGTTTTTTTATGACAATTTTATCTTGATTTAAAGATTCATGAATAAGTGTAAACCGACCTTCCTAAATATTAGATATTTTATGTCATTTAGTTAAATTATTTTATAATAATTTAGATTCTGAGAACTTGTTAATTCAATAATTTCTACTTGTTGACGATTTAAGCTAGTAATTTAGTCTTATAAAATTTAAAGATATTACACTAATTTAACGTAAAATTTAGAATATGATTTACATCTGATCAACAATATAATTTAGAAACATGATATAACACAATTCTAATATAATATATTAAATGATGATAGTTTAATACATTCATAAACTATTATAAATCAAATTTCTATTTTGAATTGTTATCTAAATTAACTCATAATTTATATTACCACTATTCGAAAACTTACAGTTCAGGAACTAGCATAAAATCTATGGAAAATTTATATAAATTCTTCCAATTAAAATACTTAAAGGAAAGTATTTACTCCTTCAATTAAACCATTCATATAATAAGGCTATAACTTAAACGATTACCATTAAAATATAATTGCAATTTTCTAATTGAATAACACTAAAGTTAACTGAACTAAACCAAGTATAATCACAATGACTGAGAAACGTATACCATATTGAGATGAATTTGTAAATAAACTTAATTCAAAAATTACTGCTGAAATATACACAAATGAAGGATTTAGTCATGGACCAATAAAATGTTACAATGATTACCTTAATAAATGTTAAGTCATTACAAATAACTGATATCACATATAACTGATTGAGACAAGAATACCAAATATTTCATTAATGACTTTCCCAAAGTTATAAATAAAGGGTAAGTTACCAATACATTACTTACTACTTCACTGTAGTACAAAATAAGTAAAAACTAAAATAGCCTATAAGCACTTAAAAATGCTTTAGTCAAAGCATGAATTACAATATTAAGTCAATTCCATATAGTTGACCAGCATTGAAGTATTTAGATAAAATACAAAGGTGTTCTAACAAATATCAATAAATCACATCTTTCAACCTGTGCCTATTCACAGAGAAACATATTTACAATAAGTTTGTTTGAATCATGGCAAACTGAAAATGCAGTATAAGATCCAAAATAGCATACATTGCATGGCTTGAATTCAAGATGATAACAAAGACGATCATTAACGTAACATGTCAAAATCAATGTGACCTTATCAAAAGACTCGCTTTAAGAAGAAAGATAGAATAGTTAACATATGAACACATGTAAAGTTTAAACCTAAAAATGCTGCTAATAAAATGCATGAATGAATAAATTGCAAAGAAATACAATGCAAATTATAATCATGCCTAAAATAATCTGACTCAGCAGTAGAAGGTGTCTATATATTATTGCAACTAAGTCAATGTATTATATCTATGTGTTCAACAATGAAGTTCATTAAAAGTCAGAACATACAATTCATGAGGTAACAGTTTGTTAATGATAGAAAATTAAGATTAAATCAACGTTGACATATGCAATCATGGATTGAACTGAGAGTAATGAATACATATCAATTAAATTATTACCTCTGAAGATAATCAATAGCAAATTCAAAGTTCAATATGAGTATCAGCATAACCAGAATTTACATATTAAACAAAGCATTTCGCAAACTTGAAGACAACTGTCAGAATAACAGATTGCATTATGATTGAAGATTACCGCCAATAATAGATCTAAAACTTATTAGCCAATCTGATACAATTATATAAACCTATCATTGATGTACATCATGTTTTAATGTAATAATACAATCATGTTTAAAATATTCGTCCAGTGTTTCAATGTAGTAAAAGCTAATATGAATTTACGATAAATTTGATATAAAAGTTGCAATTTATATAATGTCAATCCTGATTAATGACATTTCATTCAAGTGAAGATGGATTCAAAACTATTTAAATAATGTTGTTCATGTCACTTGCTAAGTCATGACTGAAATTAAACATGA
Source organism: Mytilus coruscus (assembly GCA_017311375.1). Lineage (NCBI taxonomy): Eukaryota > Metazoa > Mollusca > Bivalvia > Mytilida > Mytilidae > Mytilus > Mytilus coruscus. The sequence goes on along the minus strand of CM029599.1, from coordinate 76,288,978 downwards.
ATTTCAAATTAATCATAACCATGACTGAGACGCACTAAGTAAAATAGGAAATAGGTATATATTAAAATAGCATCATGTTAGACTTGATTCTGATAATCAAATTTAACATGACTATGTACCAACTAAGCGTGCACTAGTCCAAATTTAATTGAAAGGCAATTACCAATGATTTCTTATCTTAACATATATCTTGATTACCTTAGTGTTACCACATTAATAATATCTATACATTAAATGTACGCAATGATAAAGTTAAAGCCAAATAAGTACAATTGAAGAGTATTGAGATACAAATATCAATTTTCGATACCTAAGTATAACCTTAGATTTAGTTCTATTAATTTGTAATTTAATTCTATCATATTATGACCAATGATTGAACATTGTGATATTCGAATTAATCATTACTATGAATTAAGTAAAGTCGAAAAATCATACTAACATAGTAAAATCATATAAATTTATTTCAATTCTTAAATGCTTTAAATTATTTTGGACTTATTTCAAACTGTCTTTTGACTATTGGAACTAATTTTTATATGTTGTTATAAGCACTGACTGTATATTGATATTTGTTATTAACTTATATCATTTATGTGGACTTTAAGTTTCTTAATTGTTCTTATTATGTGACATACACTCTTTATTATGGTAAAATTTGTAATGATTTGTTTACGAACATTGTAATCTGTTTACTTTAATGCAATTCTGATTATTCATATTATATTATTTTAATGTTTCATTTACTTTTTTTCAGATTATTGTTATTATCGTCTTAATTGTACATTTTATTTATTAGTGTGCTGATAAACAAGCATTGTTAGGTTTTTACCTTTAATTGAATTTACTAATTATACATTGTAATTGTTTATTATTGTTATTTGATTATATTTCTTATTATGAATTCGTGATTAATTTACAGTAAATTTCATTGTGCAGCCATTATATAGTTTGTGTATCGAATTTTATTGGTTAATTCGTTGTTTTTAAAGATCTTATTTGATTTTAAGTAATTTTGTATCTTATTGGTCTTTATTGTTGTGAGATCGTTTTTCGAAGTTCTATGATTATCACTGTTAATTAAAGTAATAGCATCTCTAATTTTAATCTGTTTTGTGATAATATTTGAGTACGGTTTCAATGTATTTCTGTTTGATATATGATTTACTCTATTTTTATAAATTATAGTCAGATCATTAAGTTTTGCAACAGAACATTGATTTAATAATACATTGTTCTTATAAACAGATAATGTAATATATAATTTATATTTTAAAGTTCTAAGAAATTTGTGAATAACATGTTATCAACATCAATTCATTTAAATAAGAATAATGTTTATTTACTTTTGATACGAAATCCAAAAATATTTAGAATATTTCTATTGGAATAAAGCTTATTTTTCAATCATCATAATTTTACGTAATTGTTGGTAAGTATCATTAAACTAGAATATTATACCAGTAACTTATTTACATATAATAACTTCATACATATGTCTTAACATGATTGAGAACAAAGTTAGAAGCAGTTTATTTAGCAAGGACCTATTCAAATTTAAAATTTATCTATGCTTAACGGTAATTTTGGCCTAAATATATAACTAAATATTTCAGTTGACCTTATACTTATTTTTCACTAGATTTTGTTAATGTCTGGATCCTAATATTTAGAACTATTTATAAATATTCCAAGCAAATCTTGATTTCAATATTTCTATGCTGGTTAGAATCTTAAACCTGAAATAAAGCTATAAGTTTATCATATTAATAGTACTTATTTGAAATATTAAATTTGATTTTATCTAAAGACAACTCGATAAAAAATCATTAACTTTTCTAATAGTAAATGACTCTATCATTAATATATGGTATTCAAAATAATCATTCAAGGATTATATGACGTCCTTCTTAATTATCGATGTTCTTGAAATATTTTACACTAATATTGAAATGTTGTAACTACCAAGAATGCATTAGAATTTATCTGTTTATTGACTGTAATCATGTATTGATGATTTGCAATGTATGGATTTGACTAAATTTACTTGATTTTATGAAAGTTTTCGTGAATAATTGGCTAATTCTAGATGTATTACTCACACATGGTTTGTAAGGCCCTTGTTACAATCTAAAATTTGACTATTTGGAATAAACTATCGGACCTGTTACCATTTAATATTTTGTAAAATGTGATTGCTGCGATCCTTCTTGAATGTTTAATTGGACTATGAGGCTGTTTGTTCTTAAAATCTTCTTAAATGGATTCAAAATCTGTTACTGACCTATTCATGTAATTTATAATAAAATCAATACTACTTAAAAATTACTTATTGAAAAGCCTTAATGTGGAGATATTAAATATAAATGGAACAGTTAAAAGTTTTAACACATAAAAAACCTTATAATTAACTGTTAATTAACATTAAATTTTATTGTTTAAAACATACATGTTATGATAATGGGAATGAGTGATTAATGATTATGTGAATATTGAATGAATGAAAGGAAAATTACGTTGATAAAGGAATAGGCAAAGTTAAAGACTGACATAAGATTAACGGGTTTGAAAGGTCAATATTATGATAAATGTTATTTGATAAGGTTGTTTATTTAAGGTTTTCTGAAATATTTGAATTCATCAAACATGAACCAAGCGTTTGGAGCATATATTAATAAAGCATTATATAAAGTATTTATAAATATTATTTTGCGTTTAATTTAACTCATCGATATAGACAAATGGAGACACTCAGAGTCAGAAACTTCTAGAACAATGTGAAAACGCATCTTAAGATTCTAAGACTGAAAAGATAGTCTGAAATTAGAAAAGTTAAGAAACATAGTAGATGAAAATTAAGAGACTGTAAGTCATACATAAATTCAAGATCAAGAAATGTACTCATTTTATGTATGAAGGTGAGAGGATTATGATCAGTATAAACAAGAATAGGATGGACAGTGGGATTTAAATATACATCAAAATGTTGAAGTGCAGACAACAGTGCAAAACACTCTTTTCAATAGTTGAATAATTTTCTGATGTTTATCTAATTTCTTATAAAATATGATATAGGTTTTCAACATTATCATCTGTTTCCTGATATAAAACAGTTCCAACTTCTACATCGCTTGCATCAACGGCAAGTTTAAATTGTTTTTCAAAGTCTGGAGTGATCAGAACTGGACTATTAATTAAAAGTGATTTGCTATTTTCAAAAGCGTTTTGACATTTATCACTCCAGATAAATTTAGAATTTTTCCGTAAAAGATGAGTCAATGGTTGAACAACAGTAGCAAAATTTGAACAAAATTTTCTGTAAAAACCAATCATGCCTAAATATCTCATAAGTTGTTTTTTATTTGTAGGAGGAGGAAATTTAGAAATTGCGTCCACTTTAGCCGTAATAGGTTTCACTTGACCTTGGCCAACTGTATGCCCTAAATAATCAACAGTGGCCTGGCAAAATTCACTTTTACCCAGATTAACAGTCAAATTTGATTGTGACAATCTATCAAAAGTATCATATAAATGTGTTAAATGTTCTTTCCAGCTGTCACTACATACAATAAGATCATCAATATAAGCATAACAACAGTCTAAATCTTTTATAACATTATTGATCATTCTTTGAAATGTAGCTGGAAGACTTTTCATGCCAAACGGCATTACAGTATATTGAAATAAGCCATCTGGTGTGACAAAAGCTGATATTTCTCGAGCTTTCTGTGTCAATGGGACTTGCCAGTAACCTTTCAATAAATCAAATTTGCTCACAAATTTTTCTTTTCTAATATTATCAATGCAATCGTCTATCCTTGGAAGCGGATAGGAATCAGATTTTGAAACAGAATTTACTTTTCTGAAATCAGTTACGAAACTAAAGGTTTTATCTGGTTTGGGCACAAGCAAACAAGGAGAGCTCCATTCACTGTTACTCGGCTCAATAATATCATTGTCAAGCATATATTTAATTTCTTGTCTCATAAATTCAAGTTTGAGTGGATTGAGCCGGTAAGGATGTTGCTTAATTGGAGAAGCATCACCAACATCGACATCATGACAAACAGCAGTGGTTTTGTTTGGCACATCTGAAAACAGATTTTTAAAAGAAAATATCAAAGCTTTTAATTTTTCTCTACGATCAAAAGACAGATGTGCAAGTTTTGAATCTAAATTTGACAAAATTTCTGAATTTTTCAATCTAACTGCCTCTTCCATAGTTTTAGAGCTAAAAGGTGGTTCAATTATATCTGGTTTGTCATGATTGTTCTCCAATTTAACCATGGCTAAAGTGGCAACTGGTTTACTCTCACCTTCATTAGTACGCTCAAAATATGGTTTTAACATATTAATGTGACACACTCTATTTTGTTTACGCTGACCTGGTGTTTTTACAATATAATTCAAATCATTGATTTTACTCTCTATGGTATAAGGACCACAATATTTAGCTTGTAATGGATGTCCAGGGACTGGCAAAAATACAAGTACCTTATCACCAGGCTCAAAAAATCTGTCCCTGGCATCTTTGTCATACCATATTTTCATCTTATTCTGAACAGTTTTTAAATTGTTCTGAGCAATTTGACAAGCAGTATACAATTTTTCTTTAAATCTAGATACATAGTCTAGAAGATTCAAGTCAGTGTGTTCAGTAAGCCATTTTCCTTAATCAATTTTAAAGGTCCCTTACAGTGTGACCAAATACCAACTCAAAAGGACTAAAACCAAGAGATTCTTGAACAGCCTCTCGGACCGCAAAAGTAAAAAGTGAACACCTTCATCCCAGTCCCTGTCAAATTGAAGACAAAAAGTTCTAATCATGTTCTTCAATGTTTGATGAAAACGTTCTAAGGCACCTTGAGATTCTGGATGATAAGCACTTGACCTAAACTGAGCAATCCCTAACTGGTACACGACTTGCTGAAATAAACCTGACATGAAATTTGAACCCTGGTTGGACTGTATAGACTTTGGAAGTCCCACTAGCGTGAACAATTTGATCAGAGCTTTGACAATAGTAGGTGTCTTGATATTCCTTAACGGAATAGCCTCAGGAAAGCGAGTGGAGGTACACATGATTGTCAATAAATACGCATTTCCGGTCTTGGTCTTCGGTAAAGGTCCAACGCAATCAATGAGTACTCGGCTGAAAGGGTCTTCAAAGGCTGGAATAGGCAGAAGTGGTGCTGGTGGTATTTTCTGGTTAGGCTTACCAACAACCTGGCATATATGGCATGATTCCAATATTCTGCGACATCATTTCTAAGTCTTGGCCAGTAGAAATGCTGCAAGATCTTAAGGCAAGTCTTCCTTATACCTAAGTGTCCAGCCAAGGGGGTGTCATGGGAAAGACCAATAATGTCTTGCCTATAGACTTTAGGCACCACCACTTGGTATACCACTCTCCATTCCTACTCTGGGGTAGCATCAGGGGGCCTCCACTTTCTCATTAAAATGCCGTCTTGATGGTAATAGCATTCGGCCACTTTGTCTGCTTCTTCCTGTGGTTAAGCCCTCTTGCAGAGCTGAAGAACCTCAGGGTCTTTATTTTGTTCTTCGACAAATTTCCTTCGGTCTAATGAATGGCTGTTTACGTCTGGCCATGGCATAATTACATTCTTGCTAATACTAGGTGGTCTTATTAAGGCCTTCTCTGAGCTACCGGGACCTTCAATGTCGGCTAGAAAGGTATCAGAAAGGTCCATGTAATCAAACTGGTCTTCTTGCAAATCCTCATTTTGTTGTTTTCTAGCCATCGCCCTAGTAACGACACAAGCTGGATACAGTTCAGCATCATCTTCAGATGATTTAACATCCACCGCCGGTTCACTGGTAACAATTGGTTCAGCAACCACTTTGTTCCTAGCTAGATCATTTCCTAGCAATAATGAAACACCCTCAACAGGGAGATTAGGACGAACACCCACAACAACTGGTCCAGTTATCAAATCTGACTTCAGATAAATACGATGGAGGGGAACATCTATACAACCTAGCTCCACACCTTGTAACAAAACGGAGGCACCAACAGAAGTCTCCTCGGACAAAGGCAACACACCTTCTAGCAATAAAGACTGAGAAGCTCCAGTGTCCCGTAAAATCTTAATAGGCTGAGGAGTAGTATTATCAACAATAGAAACAAACCCATCAGACATAAAAGGTTTATAATCCTCCATGTAATCACAAAAACTGGACTTAAAAGCCTGACTCGCAGGACATTCCAACGTATTGGTAACACGGGGTGTCGTACAAGCACTGGTCTTGGGCTTATTATCTCTTTCATTCTTCTTCTTGAGTCTAAAACAATCAGCCATCAAGTGACCATTCTTCTTACAATAAGCACAAGTCAGTGACTTCTCAAAAGTATCAAATTTTGGACTAGACATATTATAACTAGACTGACTCTTATTCTGTGCAACAGGCTTACTATCAGTACGCTCAGTGCTTTGATTCTTGTAATTTCCACTCGAAGTATTAAAATTTTGACCTTTGAAACTTCTCTTATGTGAAAGGGTATAATTATCGGAAATAACAGCTGCATCTTGTAATGTCTCAACAGTTTTGTCATCTAAATGTGTTTTTAAGTCTAAATGAACACACTGCTTGAGCTCTTCTAATAGCATCAATTGTCTTCAGTTACCAAAATTTTTATCTATTTTCCTTGACGTAAGCCATTTATCAAATAGATCTTCTTTTTCCCTAGCAAATTCAACATAGGTTTGTGAATCAAACTTTTTATAAGACCTAAATTTCTATCTATATGCTTCTGGCACTAGCTCATAAGCTTTCAAAACTTCCTTTTTAACCGTGTCATAATCAGAACTATTTTCTGATGAAAGTGCTGAGTAAATTTCAGCGGCCTTACTCTCAAAAACACTCTGCAGCATTGTAGTCCAAAAAGGCTTCGGCCATTTCAAATTTTGAGCAATTTTTTCAAACTGTGGAAAAAATTTGTCAACTGTTTTTTTTTCACAAAATTTGGGAACCAAACGTATATTTTTTGCTGCATCAAAATTAAAATGTTCTGATTTTGATTGGAATTTAGTGTTGCTTTCTTCTTTAACCATTTCAATTTTCATTTTCTCAATCTCCAACCTTTCCCTCATTTCAAGTTCTGCCTGTTTTAATTTAAATTCATCTTATTTTTCTTTTTCTTTCATCTTCTCCATCTCTAACTTTTTCTTCATTTCAAGTTCTGCCTGCCTTTCCTTTATTTCAAGTTCTGCCTGCCTTTCTTCTTTTTCTTTTTCCAATTGTTTTAATTTAAGTTCATGTTCTAATTCAAGCTGTTTTAATTTGAAAGCATCAACATTTTCGACCTTGAGTTCAAGAGCCTCTTCACCAAAAATTTCTGCGTCAACTAGTTTGTCGATTGCCAAATTTTTTATAATTTGTTTTCTCATAGATACTCTAAAGTCTAGTTTCAGATGTTTAGCAAGCAACACTAATTCCTCTTTCTTTAAATTATCAAACCCCTCCAGGTCTGGCGTTTTCAAAAAATTAACCGGCATCAAATGCCATTTTGTAGAATTTTGTGGTCTAGTTCTAATAAAAGTACTGAAAATTTTTTAATAAGATATTTACGTTCTCCCGGACGAGCCCCCAATTTCTGTTATGAACAGAAAAATCGACTTTTGATTGTAGCCAACAAAAGACACAAATCAATAATAAAATTTAACAAGATTTATTATACACTAGTTTACAAGAAGTATTACATAAAAAGAAATGTCGACTTAACTGTCAAAATATATGTCCAATCTTTCATCTTTTCTTTATCCGGAAATCTTCTCGGAATCCACAGAATATTATATCCAATTGGTCACAATCTAGTATGATGTAGTTTGTAAATAAAAGTGTCAATCCAACTGCTGAGAATGTTGATGTCTTTCGATGTCTAAGTCTATCTATATCTATCGGATCTGCATACTTATATATATATACTCAAACTGAAACTTCTAGACAACGCTAGAAATTTAAATTACGCATCTTTTGTTATGATCATTCTGGAAACGTGATGTAAGTGAAATAGAAAGTTCTAATCATTCCATGAGTATCAGTGATTGTTCCAGTGAATTCTTAACTGCATAGTTGTAACACAGTGTGTATAATTTTGTACACAATGTATATAAGAGGCCACACAAAACAAAATAGGCCAATTAAATAAATATGATAGTTACAATATCATAACAATCTATATAAATTTATTTTCTGAAATTAATATGTCAAAGTTATCACAGCTCTTACTAACCGACTTTATATACGGTTCTCTGTACTGTTGAAAACAGGTACGGTCCCTAAGGAAATGTACCTCATCTTCAACAGCTTCGTCACAAAGATTACATAATCTATTTCCAACATATAAATTACAATTGTTATGTTGGATGATTATAAAAGATGTAAAGTGGTGGCATTACGTCAAATAACTAAAGAAAACTATTAGAAACTACACAGCTGATTGAAATCAAATAATATTAAAAAAAAGAACAAATTATATGCTTTTGTGTTGAAACGCAATCACAAATGCTAATACATGTACAAGTATAAAGTTTTGCCCTTTAAGAAAATGTTTAAGGGCTTCTTCCAAACAATCAGCGTACAATTTTAAAGAAAACCAAACTAGAATGTTCATTGGGCTGTAAACTGTAGTCTCCAAATGTGTATTTTGTGGCACCGATCGAAAACAAGCCCATCACAGGGATAAGCTTTGGACCCTACGGGCCAAGAATTTCAATAATTAGTTTTCACAGAATAATCTTAAATCCCAAATGGCATTCACTGTATGTTTTTGCTTAACATATGTAGGCCATACAAAAACAAAATATTTTGAAATTCTTCAGAGAAAAAGTGAGAAAAAATAAACGGAATGGTCACTGAAATGTCTTTTACAAAAACAATGTTTTGGTGTGTTAGAAAAAAATGAAGACAACACGTGATTGATGTCATGCGTCCGAAGCGCTTTTCTGGATTTACCTTCATCAGGAACGTTCACAGCCGAATATTTGAAAGCCAATGATATGTAAGAACCGAAACAGTTGAAGAGCTATATAACCAAAAAGGACATAAAAAAAATAATAATCAAATAAGCTTAGCAATACGGGCTTTTTAGAGTAATTACTCGTTTTAGCTTTTGTAATTTTATTGTTGGTGACTTGATACTATTGCATTTGTAGCATTGGATTCTTATCTGTATGTTTTTCATTCTTTATAAAAAAAATCACACGGTATACACGTGACGGTATACACTTATTTTAGTAGAATGTTTTATCTCGTTCTTTAACTTATCCTCAATGAACAATACTTGATATCGACAGCCATAGCTATTTGTCTGATTTATCAGAGTTTAAAATTTATTCACATCTAAAAACTGCTTAGAATTATATAAGTTTAGTTTTAGATTGAACTACAGGTGAGGATGAACAGGAGATGCAAATAACGATATACCAAAGCGACGCAAACACCCCCTCCCCCCCTCCCCTATAAAAAATCAAATCAAATCAAAACAAAATAAAAAAACCTTGCCCCTTGAAAAGTTCACATTTAATTCATTTTAGAAATATAAATACTTATGACACATGTTTTGCAATTAAAATAAAAATAAAAATATTGCCTCGACCCGTAGTATAATTGTGTTGTATCAGTACGCACCAGGACGTTATGGAAATTTTTATTTTGACAAAAATGATTAATTACTGAGAAAGAATTTTAAATTCTTGCAAGATTTTCTACTTCACTGAACATTTAAAAATTGTTTACCAAAGTGTTGTTAGAGTTGAAATCTACTCACGTGCATTTACCTGTTAAATTACATACCTGCTATTTTCACTTGAAGATTCGTTTTCACACGGTAAACACTTAGTTCTTTTTTATACAATGTTTATGTTTTCGAGTTGAAGCGTCGATCAACAGTTTCGATAGATTTAAGATAAAATGTTAGATTTGAATTTATGGAGTTAGACTTGATGCGTCGATCAACGATTTCAATAGATTTAAGGAAATTTTTAGATTTGAACTTTTGTAGTTAGAGTTGAAGCGTCGATCAACAATTTCAATAGTTTTGAATATAAATTTGTAATTGCTGTCTAGATTTTCAAGTTCCGTGAAGAGATTAAAAATATATCAACATTTTTGATACAACGGATACTTTTGTTCAGTTATCATTTCAGCAAAGTATGGACAACAACGATCTGATGTTTTTATCATCTACACCAGAAGAACAAGAAGACTTTGGTGATGAGTCGTGTCCTGGTGCTGTTGGTCCTGCTCAGTCTTCTGATATAGAGCTTGAGGGGGAATTAGAGTTAAAGGTGCAGTTGTTAGAGAAAAAGAGAGATGCTTTAAGAAAACACCAACTCAGAGAGCACATAAGGCAGTTAGAGAAAGAAGTACAGATGCTGTCGGGGTCTTTTTCCGGGGAGCAGTAACAATTAATAAACAGAAACAGAACTAGAAGTTAGAGACCTGAGCAAGGTGTATGTGCACATTTAATTATAGCGAACATTTTAGTTATCTTGTGACAGTTTTAATGTTAGAAATTATGAGTTTTAATTCTTCCTATAGTAGTACAGTTTTATCATTTATTTTACCTAGAACAGCAGATTTTTAAAATTCTGAAAGCTAAGTGTATAACGTTAATTAACAGTTTGTGTTAACTAATTCACCCCACCCCTCTCGAGATATTTAAATCGTGCTCTTTAGAACAAGTTTGAGAGGCAATTATTTACGAGAAAGGCTTTGTTAGATTCTGACCTCATTTGTTAGCAGGGGGAGAGTTTTGTAGCAGATTTCTCTTTCGGTTTTTCAGAGGGCTGACTTTAGCAGATCCCTAATTATATCCTTTATGGATGCTAGGGAGGCTTGATTGTTAGCTGACTTTGTTTATATAGACCAATTATAGTATGCCTTTTCAGTTCTAATTTGACACTTCCTTTTTTTTTTTGGCTGACCTTCGGTTTGGCGGGTTAATTTTATGCAATTACAGTTTTAGAATTTCTACCTTGATAATTCTTAAAATTGTTTATTGAATTGAACTATTGTGTTGTGTGATACCGTATCATTAGCCTAATAAAATGTTTTTTACGATATTTGTATTTTCATGATTTCGAAAGTAATTTGGAAATTTTTATTTTAATAAAAATGATTAATTACTGAGAAAGAATTTTAAATTCTGGCAAGATGTTCTACTTCACTGAACATTTCAAGATTGTTTACCAAAGTGTTGTTAGAGTTGAAATCTACTCACGTGCATTTTTACCTGTTAAATTACATACCTGCTATTTTCACTTCAAGATTCGTTTTCACACGGTAAACACTTAGTTCTTTTTTATACAATGTTTATGTTTTCGAGTTGAAGCGTCGATCAACAATTTCGATAGATTTAGGATAAAATGTTAACCCGCCCACCCGTTCCCTAAATATAATAGTGTATTATTTTATGATCTATTAGTTAAGGGTTAATTTTATGCAATTACAGTTTTAGAATTTCTACCTTGATAATTCCTAAAATTGTTAATTGAATTGAACTATTGTGTTGTGTGATACCGTATCATTAGCCTAATAAAATGTTTTTAAGATATTTGTATTTTCATGATTTCGAAAGTAATTCACTGTTGACAGGTAAACATTTATGATCACTGAAAAATTAATGGATTTTATGAGAACTATGATTTTTAACCACCGAATTTCACACGAAGTACAGTCAGACTTAAACGAAAAGACTACTTATAATAACAATAGAAATCTCATAAAACCCACATTTCTCCTAAATTCAGGGCTTTTATTCTTAATACATTCATAAAATAAAAAAGTGGAATATTTTTACAATTTTGAAATGTCATATTCATTAAAGATTAACCCATCATTCAATCAATCTATCCTTAATATACCACGTAGAACTCGAGTAAGGAACATGAAAGTATTATATTGACAGGCAACCTGTCAATATAATACTTCCATGGAAAGAAAGAAATTAATTTATAAACTCGCTTCTAATTCAAACCTTAACATTAGTATTGACATTAAAGGACAAGTGAGTTCTACCCTTTATGACAAACTTGACGAATTCAATTTCTCAGATGTTCAGAATGAAATCCTGACTACGACACGGTATAAAACCGATTTACTGCAACCAAACTAAGATAGAATTGTCACCCCTTTTCTAAACTTCATCCATCCCCAAGTAAACTGAAATGGGTGTAAGGAAGGCTGTAAACCCAACTGAATTCACTGCTACATATGCCTCTGACATGTAAAGAACAGGTAATTTTTAAGTTCAACAAATAAAATTGAGAATGTATAAGACACTTTAATTATAACTTGTCTGTTTCAGATATATAAATTGACGTGCGTGAAATAATAAACAAGGCATGACTGATAAAGAGAATTTTCATAGATATTCTACAATAATAGTTGACCATGGAAATGAAGCTTTGACCCTTCTTCTAGATACTGATTTATCAAATCAAAATGTGTCCTTTGAATTTCATCTAAACCAACATCAACATGAAATCTACCATCTTTATCAAAAACGCCCTTGTTGCCAGTGTCCAGCAGGAACTTTACCCCACAACACGCCATATAGAGTCCTTCATGCTGGACAACTAGACATATTACTGGCCGCAAGTATGGACAAAAATTACCTTGTCATTGTCTTTCGTCTACATTGCCTCATTGTTGCAGTTTAGCAAAACCAAGTGCAACAACAAAGGACCTCGATATCACCTTAACAAGATGTCTCTTAATCAAATTTTCCACACTTTGTCTGCCTGATCGTCCTTTAGGACAGGCAGTGGAAGCTATCTTAGATTATAGAAATAAGTTATATGGGCATGCGCGTGAAGCCATGATGTCAGCTAGAGACTTTCAGACTAATGTTGCTAACACAGAAAGAGCAATTTTAACCATTGCACAGTTTTGTAATGTTGAAAATGAGATGAGACAAAAACTACACAATGCAAGGAACCGATCACTGGACCAAACTTAATGTATCCAGTATCAGAATCGGCTTCTACAAGAAATGCTCCAAAAAAGCAAGTAAGAAGAGGTAAGCTGATTATTATTTAATTTGAACACAAAATCCAATTCTGTACTTTTCTCTTTTCGATTTCACCAAAGAAGGTCTCTCGCTATTAAAGGTAAGAAAAAGATAAAGTGTCCATAGCAGAAGCAGTTCAAATGTTAACAAAGATAATACAAGACAAAAACTGTATAATACAAAAGGCCTAACAACGCAAATTGACACAGAAAATCAGGAGTGAAACGAGGTGCTCTAAAATGATTAGCACCCACCTGTCCTAAATTTGGCTCCAGTCGTAAAGTTCTCAACATCTAAATGCAAATAAAAGGGTCAGATGCTTACATAATTAATTTGCCAGGTGGTCAACAAGAAGTTAGGACACCGAAATTCCAAATATCAGAATCCTCCAACTCGTGGGTCGACCATAGAATTCATGAAGTAGAAACATTTTTCGAGAGATAAAGTGCTAGTAATTTTGCATTCATGCAAAATGGAAAAATGTATCTTAGACGCCGAGAGCAATACATACAAAGAAATGAGCGCACAAACCCCGTCTGAAGTTGGTATCTCCGGTGCAGCAGATTTCTTATTCACATGTGACAACCATGGTCAAAAGCAATGTGAGGTCGCAAACGAGAAGAGACAACCGTGTTTTAAAAGAATATTCGCCACTTTGTTGACAGACACTCCGTAACGTACATGATGGCTACTATAAACTTTACGACAAACCACCCCAACTTAAATATCAGAAACCCTTGCTTTACAATCTGTTGAGTGACTATGTCAATAAACTACCAATATCTTTTAAGGTGTTATATATTCTCTCCATATGTGGATGTTACATGGATGGCTCTAAAAGAACCTGTTGACACAGAGATGTGTCTCGCCTATATGTCATTTTGATAGTAAAGTGCAAATGTTGAAATTAAAACAGCAATACTTTGAAATATAAAATGTGAAAATATTCAAAGTCAGTCAACCATGACTGAAGGAACAGACTTCAATAATTTCCGAGGAAATAAGATGTTAATACAACTGCATTACAAATATCATTTGGCTTGGTTCCCCTTAAACTGAACTAATCACAAACTTTAACATGTAAAATACACTAAAGTTCAAAGTCTATATACCATGACTGAGACGACAGGGCCAAATAATTTTCATGAAAATTAGATGTGCAAATGTTTATATAACTGCATACCAAATGTTATGCATCGGTTCACCTTAAGCTGACCTAATCACAAACTTTAACATGTGACCTATGCTTACGTTTCAAAATCAACAGACAATGACTGACGGTGATAGCCCAAATAATTTCAATTGAAATGAGATGTACCAATGATTATACAACTTCATACTTCATACCATATATCATTGACTTACCATTAGTGGTTCCCTTTTAACATGGTAAATAAACTCTTCATATATACCAGGATTGAAATTTTGTACGCCAGACGCTCGAATAAAAAAAAGTTAAAAAGCCAAATAAAGTACGAAGTTGAAGAGTATTGAGGATCCAAAATTCCGAAAGGTTTTGCCGAATACAGCTAAGGTGAACCATCCCTGGGGTAGAACATCTTTATTATTTCGAAAAATTCAAAGTTGTGTTAATTCATAATTATGACCATATCAATGATAGTTCATGTCACCACAGAAGTGCTGACTACTGTGTCGGTGATATCTTCGATGATCTAATCATAAACTATGCAACTGTTTTAAAGTCAAAAGACTAGGACTGAGCGGGCATAGTAAAAAAATCCATAGAAATGAAATTTGCAATTGCTTATACAACTGCATAACAAATATTTTGGACTTCTCATAAGTGGTTCCCCTAAAACATGCCTGTCGTTACGTTTATTTTGGCATTGCACAAGTCATGTCTTCTTTGACTGTCCATGGCGTTAAAACACTAAATCCCTGCCTGGGATGTGTTTTAGTTGATTTAAGTCTCTGATGCATGATTTTTTATTATTAATTGTTTTTGGCTTTTAACTAGCTTTCATTAACTGCGAGTACTCTCATATCGTACTTTCGTGTTAATTTGACCTGTTGACACAATTTGTAATGCATTTCTATTATTCGATGTTTACTTATTTTGTGTTATATCTCGTCTTACTATTTTTAATATGTACCACATTTGATAAGTATTTAGTATGACGAAAACAATTTTAACTTCTGTACTTGTACTATGAATAACAAATTTATCTTGTAAAAAATGTTTCTGTACTCCTAACAACAAAATTATTATATTTATATTTACCTGTGTACGTTACTTTATTTAACGCCATTTTGTTCTAGGTTAAAATCGTCTTTTTGACATTGAAACATCTTTTTTATTTATATTGTGTCATAGATCAAACTTATTCGTTCAGTGTATATTTACTTGTTGTTGTGTATTGTCTTAATGATCGAGTTAAGCCATTTCAATTGATATTTTATTGTGTGTCTTTTTATGTTGTGATGTTATACCACTGTTTCAGGTTAGGGTGAAGGTTGGCGCCTGTTAAACGTTTAAACCCGCTGCATTTTTATGCACCTGTCCTAAGTCAGGAGCCTGTTGTTCAGTGGTTGTCGTTTGTTGGTGTGGTTCATAAGTGTTTCTCGTTTCTCGTTTTTTTTATAGATTAGACCGTTGATTTTTCGTTTGAATTGTTTTACACTAGTCTTATTGGGGCCCTTTATAGCTTGCTGTTCGGTGTGAGCCAAGGCTCAGTGTTGAAGGTCGTTCTTTGACCTATAATTGTTTACTTTATACATTGTAACTTGGATGAGTAGTTGTTCATTGGCACTCATACCACATCTTCTTATATCTATTGATATTTAGGTGCCAACTTCAAAATTATGATCGATAACCCAGCCGACCAACTGACAAAATTCAAATACAAGATAACAGAATATATTGGTTTTATTTTATTTTTAGATGAAAAGCAAAATAACTTAATATTAATATTTTAAAAGCAATTCGCATAATTGAAATTGGTTTAATAACAGCGATCGTTCTTATCAAGCAATCAAAATTTCAACATTAATAAAATGATAAATGAAAGATTCTATTTTTTTAAATTTTTAGAAATTTTTGGAAACTTTTTTCAGGACTGGTCATTTCCTGTTTTGGAATAAAGCATATCATATAGTTTTATCATACATTATACAAAGAATTGCACGAAATCAAGGATAGTTTGTGCCAGGACAAAAAGTAAACATATATTAATATGGAACCACACACAGGTTAAATTAAAATTAAAATCATGCTAACTGTAATTTTGTCTTGGTCACTACAATCAGTAAACATAAGGTATTTTTGGGCAGATTGACACTTCTTAATTACAATAAATAACTTTTCAAAACCACTGATGTTCGTTTAGCATCCGATCTGATGCGCTAAAATATAGTTAACGAAATGCAGGTTCCTATCAGCAAGCTGTGATTTTCCCTAAATTGCAAAAGTGTCCTTACAAGCAGATGTATATTGCTTGGTAAGCTAAATATTCCAAAATTCTGAAATATTTATCAGCAGTAAAATCTTCGATTGTGACACTATATATAGCTAGCTACTTGCATCGGTATGAATCATTAATGTGGATCCTAAAACAAACGGTCTAAAGATCTACTGCAGTTAATTAAATCAGGTCTCTCTTCTTTTGCCAAAATATTGTAACATTTGAATTGTCTATGCTTTATACGGCAACTCCTGAAATTAAACTCAAAACTCATTTAAGGTTTATATAGATGACGTCCTATCTTTAAATTATTCATGGTTTTTGTATTTTCTGGATCGTATATATTCAAACAATCTTGGGATAAAAAAATATACGGCAAACGAGATGCCTTAAATTTTTCAACTATGAACTTCTCATTCATTAATTGTAACATCCCAGCAGTAAATGCATATAGATTTTAATATCTCAATTAATATGGTATTATATGACCTGTAAATCCTGTTTGGATTTTATGGATAGAGGATCGCTGCCGACTCGAAATACACTAAAACATGACAGCTTAAATTTTTCACTATGATAGTTTATTAGTCACCACCATGGATTTGTTGGTCGTTACGAAATGTATGTCTCACAGATGACTCATGACCTGTTCACACTGCCGAAATCTCTATCGGCATCTTTTACCTTGTTAACCACATTTTACCCAATATCTTGAGAAAAATGTTGGCTATCTCCCGTGGCCAAGGAACTCCTTACCTTTCCGGGACACCTGGGTTTACCGCCGGTATTTTTGGGGCCTGTGTTGCTCATCTTAAAATTTCTGTGTTTGTTTTCGCCTTGTTTTGTTTGCCCGACTAAGAGTTTTGTTACTTTTTTGTCTATTCTATATTGAGTAACGTTTTTTTATATCACGTATTGGTTTCTTCTAATTTTCTTAGCTCGTGTTTTAAAATCTAACTTACCGAAAAGGCGCCTTGTGTCAGGAATCTATAAAATTAAAAAAAAAAGGCCAAAAAAAAAAAACTATAACCGTAAAACACGATCTTCCAATCCATTATTCATAAACACACATAAAAAAGACAACGACTACCCTTGATAATAGATTATGGGTTGCGAATTGGGACAGGCACTTAAGATGGTAGGTTGTCTTATAAACCAATGCACTTGCTTAAAGTATTTTACCATTGTCATATCCCGTTAATGACTATTTCAACTGTATTTTATAATACAATATTTATTATACTGTTTTGAGCAAAAGTATACATTGATGTGCATGTAGAATGTGGAGGGGAGATAGAGTTCAATGTGATATAGTGTTGAATATTGAAAAAGTGAACAGACAAAAGGAAAATTACCGGGTTACCTAGGGAAGAGAAGGCCCCTTTTAAGGTTACACGTGACATTTAAGATTTAAGGGTTGCTGATAAGGTCAATGTTATGATAAATGTATTTTGTGATGAGGTTGTGGTCCCTTCTCGAAAATGCTTTATAGTTGGAAGTTGCTTTGCAAATATCACTCAACATAGCAACACGAAAAAATGCGTTTGGGACCTCAGGTGTATACGCACTTTATAATAAAAGTCAATTTTATATATATAAAGGTTATTTATAACATCCATTTATTTTGCGTCTTTAGAATATTTCAGACCTCACGGAACAGTCAGAGTTAATGAGGACACAACTGCAGAGCCATCAAATACATGTTGATGAACAATTGCAAACGCATCTTCAAGAAACTGCATCAATGTTCAGTGATATTAAAAAAACTCAGTTAGATTTAACTGAAAGAGCTGAAGTATTGGAGAATGTAGTAGAAGATGTGAAAAGAATTCAAGCAGACATTGAAGCAACAAACATTAAGACTGTAATGTGCATCATAGATACAAGTAGAAATGTTATCTCTGAAGGAAACAAAGGTACTCGACAAAATTTGGACGACTATCCAAGTAGATTACATAACCATTTAGATGATGCAACGCTACAAGTGGAAAAGAGAAACCCAACAGGTATTTGAATAAATTAAAGTAACTCCAAACGACAAACAAACACGGTCAAATCTTCTATAATCGTTTGGATCGTCTTCAAGATTTTCTTGGTACACAACGCGGCCGTTTAAGCATCTGCTAGTAATCAAGAATGTATATTTTGTAAACTGTTTATTTCTCAATCTTGAAAGACCCAATCAAAATATGTACCTGTGGAAAAAACGTAGTGACGATAATCTATAGAACTGATGGACTGCTCGTCCTGGGTGATATCAATAGCAACAAAGTACAAAATGCCTACAAACCCCAAGGGTGACTCTGGTATAGAAAAACTCTTGCCAAAGTGGGGTGTCCGTTTGGCTGTGCGGGATGTATAAATTTGCAGCCACGTACGGTCAGAATCGGGACGTTAAATCCAATATCTCATGAGGATATAATGACACGTTAAGAACCATCGTAACAACTCTTTTAGGGATCCGTAGGTGGCCTGTTGCAAAGCTAACTTTTGTCCCTATCCAGTACACCCTCATTTTCCCTTGGCATTCCAAAATTTCCGCCTATCATCACGTTTGACCGCCTATTGATGAACCGTTCTTCTGTTTTTATTGTTTAACTTGTCCTCGTCCTGAACATGCAAGGAGATTTTTCCCCTTGACGTAACGCAAACAAAAATCAATCAATCAATCAATCAACCAATCAATCAATCAAAATGCCTACATGCAAATAATTGATGCAATATTCATTAAAATGAGGAAAAAAAGCCATTCTTAATAGTGATCGACTGTTTTTGGGTTTATGTAATTTGTTAGCTCAAACTTGACATTATTTCATTTCGATGTCTGCTGCTTGAGATTGTGTACCACTGATGAAGCTACCAAATCTAATGAACTCAATTGATAATGCTATTATACTTAATGTTTATTCCATGTTTCCTGGTTTTCCGAAAAGTATATCTGAACAATTTCATTGTCTTTAATATTCTTTTCATGTGCATTTGTAAACGACAGAAACAAAATGATTATATGTGATCAAGACCTTCTTTGGTCCCAAGATT
The DNA here is from genome assembly GCA_017311375.1 of Mytilus coruscus. Taxonomy (NCBI): domain Eukaryota; kingdom Metazoa; phylum Mollusca; class Bivalvia; order Mytilida; family Mytilidae; genus Mytilus; species Mytilus coruscus. Next base: position 76,269,481 of record CM029599.1, on the reverse strand, counting down.
CATTAAAACTTTAAGACATATCCATTAAATAGCAATTGTTTCCTCGAATGCAGGTAAAATGTATAATGATCAATCATATTCACTGAAGCTTCCTTAAAGTTATTTATGACATCACTCCTTGATCACAAACATCTTCAACACCGAGAGTGTTCAGAAAGTTTGACTTTATATGTACACTTTAACTTTCAATTCATTATGTAAAAATGTTTGGTTTACTTCTTATTTTATAGATGAAAGGAAACAGAATATTACAAGTAAGTTTTTAAATCCAATAATATATACCAAATTTGTCGATGTTAAGGTGAGATCATGAACTGACCCATACAAATTCACTAAACATGATAAAATTGATATTGATAAAATTGTTCATATCAATTGCTTTATATAAAATAGTTAAATAGTTTTTCAGTAAATTGATGCCGTAAAATTCAGTTCAATTATGACATGTATTCTTTACACACAACAAAACTGAAAATCAAGAGTTTCATCTTATTATAACAATAAAATGCTCATCGAAATATTATTTTTATTTGTGATTTATTATATTGTTAAACAGGGTTTCTAATAAAAAGTATTTCTCAAAAAGATATAAGTTGTTTTTCATTGTATAATTAAAAAAAAGCGCATTTCCGTGTACCTTTGAAGTGTATATTTAAAGAGCCTTGTGCAATCAATGTTTATTTTCAAATAAATTTATCCAATAAAAGTTAAAAGGTGAATCTTTTTGTTTTGTAAACGGCCAACCCAATAAAATAAATTGTGTGTAGTCAGGTATGTCAATTATGTGTGGCGTTGTGTTATTCATAAGACTGTTTTATAACGTATCTGACAAGAGTGCATGGAGACCTTTAACTGTGTCACACCTTAAAATACAGGTGTTCTAAATTCTCACTCAGTAAACCCATAGGAGACAAGTATTGCTTTCTGTTTTGTTGATTTTTAAACCTTTGCACAGAAGCTTAAACTAAGTTTGCAGAGACGTTTTGAAATATATGATTGCTAAAAATAATCATTCCCGTGTTATTATAGACAAGATGTACACCTCCACAACCATTGTAAAATTATATATACATCCACAAATGTATTTTTACAAAAATTCTAATATACAAATTTTCTTCTCGTTTTAACCTAATTTGAATGGTTTTGTAAGGATTAATTTGAATAAATATTTTCAAAATGTAAGTATTTTTCATTGGTTTTACAGCATCTCCTTCAAGTAAACTATAAGCTTAAAGACTAAAACGGTAATTTTGTTCTAAATATTCTAATATAACTAGACAAGTAATGATGCCAAACGCTATATAACTCACCTGCTGATAAAGAATATGCTGATATAGCACCATTAGCTGGTAATATGGCACCTTAGATAGCACATTTGATTTGCCTCCCTTTTTTTTCATTTGATGAAATTTTATATGAAATTGTATATTTACAATAAAAAATGATTAGGACAAAACCCATATTCACTAAAACATGATAAAAATTGTTTACATAAATTGTTTGTTTATAAAAAGTAAAATACAGTTTCAGTAAATTGATGCCGTTAATTCAGTTCAAATATAACATGTACAGTAACTCTTTACACACACCAAAACTGAAAATCAAGAGTTACCCTCTTATTATAACAATAAAATGCTTATCGAAATATCAAAATATTATTTTAATTTGTGATCCATTATATTGTAAAACAGGGTTTCTATATGAAAAGTATTTCTCAAAAAGATATAAAAGAGGGACGAAATATACCAGAGGGACAGTCAAACTCATAAATCGAAAACAAACTGACAACGCCATGGCAAAAAATAAAAAGACAAACAGACAAATAATAGTACAGCTGACACAACATAGAAAACTAAAGACTAAGAACACGAACCCCACACAAAACTGAGGGTGATCTCAGGTGCTCCGGAAGGATAAGCAGATCCTGCTCCACATGTGGCACCCGTCGTGTTGCTTATGTTATTACAAATCCGGTAAATAGTCTAATTATGTAGGTCACATTCGTGAAAAGGGAATGTATTGTAGTTACGACATAAGGAACATATCCGATATCATCTGTGAAACGGTTATTCCATAACGGTCAATCAACTCGTGATGGCTTCCGTAAAATTTACGAAGGGATGATTTCAACTTCACCATTTGGAACTCTTAGTTTAATAGCTTCCTTGTGAGCAGGAATCCTCTATTAAGGAAATCATGATAGGAAATACAAGCCCGGGAATATCGTATCAATTGGAAGATATATACTCCGTATGCAGGCTCTGCTGGAATGTTGCTACATAGAAATGGGAAGTTCACAATTGGGAAGCTGAAATCATCTCTTTTGTCGTAAAGTTTTGTTTTCAACCGACCCTCATTGTCAATTTCTAGATGTAAGTCAAGATATGAGGCAGACTTAACTGTATCTGTAGTATCCTTTATCTGTAGTTCGATGGGATAGATTCGTTTAACATAGTCACCAAATTTTGTATTATTTAGTGAGAGAACATCATCTATATACCGGAACGTAAAGTTAAAGGATATTGCTAACTTCTTATCTTTCTTCCTAAGAAGTTCCTGTATGAAGTCAGCCTCATAATAATAAAGAAACAAGTCGGCAAGAAGAGGGGCACAATTGATTCCCATTGGAATTCCGACAGTCTGTTGAAAAACACGTCCTCCAAACGTAACAAATATGTTGTCAATCAAGAAATCAAGCATCTTGATAATGTCAGTTTCAGAGAATTTTTTGTTTGAATCAGAGTGATTCTTTACAAAGTAGGATTTATCCCTCCCCAAGACAAGATACTTGTATCTACGTTCGCCATTCTTTTTAATGAAACAAAGTAATACCAACTCTTTCAATTTGTCTTTTAGTTTGGAATGGGGAATACTTGTGTAAAGTGTAGAAAAGTCAAATGTTTTAATACTATTGCAAGTATAAGTTATTTTCATTGTATAATTAAAAAAAGCGCATATTCCGTGTACTTTTGAAGTGTATATTTAAAAAGCCGTTTGCAATCAATATATATAAAAAAGAAGATGTGGTATGATTGCCAATGAGACAACTGTCCACGAGACCAAAATATCACAGAAATTAACAACTATAGGTCACCGTACGGCCTTCAACAATGAGCAAAGCCCATACCGCATAGTCAGCTATAAAAGGCCCCGAAATGACAATGTAAAACAATTCAAACGAGAAAACTAACGGCCTTATTTATGTACAAAAATGAACGAAAAACAAATATGTAACTCATAAACAAACGACAACCACTGAACTACAGGCTCCTGACTTGGGACAGGCACATACATACATAATGTGGCGGGGTTTAACATGTTAGCGGGATCCCAACCTCCCCTAACCTGGGACAGTGATATAACAGTACAACATAAGAACGAACTATAAAAATCAGTTGAAAAGGCTTAACTCATCAGATGGACAAAATACAAGTAGACGTGGCAGGGTACTTGTACATCCAAACAACAAAAGACACTAGGAACAGATCTGAGAGTACTCGCAGTTATCTGACAGCTAGTTCAAAGCCACTAACAACTAATAAAAATCATGCATCTAAGACTAAATTATCAATCCGTACACATCCAACATCCAATGGATTTAGTGTAAAGACGTCATAAACAGTCAGAGAAAACATGACCTTGTGCAATGCCAAGATACAGGTATCGACAGATTGTAGATCCATGAATGTGTATATGTATGAAACATACTAGTAATATTTAGTTTGCTTTTAATTTACTGATAACAAAATCAATATTTATACCAATAAAACAATATTCAATGATCTTATTACAGTGTTGAATTGGTAACCTTTTAGAATAAGTTTATTTAAAGGAGCGATAAGTTTACAAGGATCATTTCTAAATTTCCGGGCACGGTTAACAACATTTCCGTAAAAATGAGGATGTGCTATCCCGTTTGAAATAAGTTTTCTACAGGTACAACCAAACTTCAAAATCAAATCTTTATATCTATGGAAAAATTTAGTAAAGGTGTTTATTTTCAAAGTTTAAATGCGAGTCGTTTTGTTTTGTAAACGGCCACACCAATAAAATCAATTGTGTGTAGTCAGGTATGTCAATTATGTGTGGCGTTGTGTTATTCATAAGACTGTTTTTTAACATATCTGACAAGAGTGCATGGAGACCTTTAACTGTGTCACACCTTAAAAAACAGGTGTTCTAAATTCTTACCCAGTAAACCCATAGGAGACAAGTATTGCTATCTTTTTTATTGATTTTGTAAAGTTTTTCCAGCGTAAAAATACTGATCATTGCGAGTCGATAATTCGGAAGGTGAACTGTCGAGTAGACCGAGGATATTTTTAACTTTGGAAATTTATTATATCATTTCACTTTGCATGTCTATATACATCATTGTTTTCTCAATTAATTTATGTATTCTTATTGCGAACTACAAAAAAGACAAAGCTCTAAAATGTGTAATCAAATTTTAATTAAGCATTTACATTATACTTTCAACTTCCTGTGGTCTTTAATAATTAACCTTATGGTTTCTTGCTGTTATTTATCTTAATCTAGTTGATAAACTAAACATGACATTTATTTTTAATTTAAAATCGGTTAATGTACAAGGAGAAGCAACTTTACTTGTTCTACATAGGGGCAACATTGGCAGATTTTTGGTGAAAAATCAGCATGTGCCTTATCGGCAGATGTGTGATCTAGACCCATCTCGAACGCTTAGGTGTCCAGGATAATTATTCTATTAATGTTCTTTTATTTAGCCCAAGCAAACAGTCTGCTTACAAGTCATATGGAAAATGAAAGCTACATTGTCCCAAACGCAGTAGGAGCTGGACTAGCATTGCTTAACTAACACAGCATACTGATTATAGTTTCTAAAGGAGGAGAAGGCAAGACAACAACAGCGCTACAACTGGCAACAGTATACAAGGACCTTGGGTATATGCCATACTGGTTTGTTGATCAAGATAGTAAGCAATTTAGAGACATTATTGATCCAAACGACAAATGAATTATTGTTTGTTTGGCAGGTGGTATGCTAAATTCGACGAAAATATACATAGGAATATACTGGATATTTTACATGCTATTGTTAACAATAGCCACGAAGTGAAACTAGTTTTTACCATAAATAGAGACAACAACTGCTTGTAAAATATTTTAACAAAGCATGACATTTTAATGCCTGATTTTATTCTGGATTTAGATAGTAAATGGCAGTTAAGTATTGGCGAGAAAAATCTATATTTTATAAATATATGGAGAGGTTCGAAATAATTACATGCTCCTGTCACGAAGGAATGTCAGCTCTTGAATTTTACGAGACAAATTTAAGAGAGCAAACATATTGCGACAACGATGTTAAAGAACTTCCAAACAAAACCATTCAAATTTGTAAAGGTGCAATATCATGTATATCAGAAATGTATATGTCGACAGGCTTTCCAGAAACGTGTCGTTTGTTTTGTAGCAATCCCTCCTTTACACTTTTAGGAACAAGGTATTTTGAAAATCCAAACCAGTCATTAATCAATAAGATTGATGATTTATATGTAGAAGGGCTTGAAAACAAAATTGCAAGATACCAGTATTGTCTTCTGGTATACGCTGCTCTTAAAGGATACATAGAGTTAGAAGATGCTGAAAATAAATTGGTTAATGATGCTTTTTTTATTGATTTATTTTCAATATTTGATGATAATTCTTTGAAATTAAAAAGGGTTTTGATTGAAGCGCTGAAAAAATTGAATGGCAAATTCCTAGAGGAAAATATAATAAGTGATTCAGGTACAATAAAAGATGCTCTACTTTTTAAACATCAAACGATGTCTGATGCTGTACTCTTGTCATATGGAAAAGAAAATACCTCTCAAGTTTTAGAATCATTTGATCTAGAATTTATTTATGTATATATTCGACCAAATACGAGTAAAAGCAAAAACGCTCACAAACACTTTATGTCCCTGATAATGTTATATGTGATCGTTTTAAGCAGATTCTTCAAATGGAACAAACAGACTACATGTATCTACATAAGGCAACTGATATAGGAAAGTATATCAGACGAACTGAGATAGAAGAAAAGAATAGTGCTTTTATGAAAACATTTTTCGAATTGGTCCCGATTTCATTTTTTGAAAGCTATCAAGTGAAAGACCTATTTGACGCATTAACACAACATGGGAAACATTGGAAAATTATTCATTCATTTCTAGATAAATTTGGTAGATATATCTGGAAACACGGTAGTAGTAAATTGATCTATTCATTATGTAGACCACAAAGTACGATTGTCGATCCTAGAAAATTTGTTCTATGTCCAGATGAAGCTATGATAAAGAAACTGTTGTGCAATATATTGTCACATGACAAGAAACATATTACTACACTCGTTGGTGTAGGGGAATACTTATATACACTGAGTAGAGAAGAAAATCATAACTTTGTAATCTCATTTCTTACTACAATTTCCAGGATATGGGACAAACGTTGTTCATATGAAACAAGACTTGTCATAGATGGTTTTACGAATGAAGGGGAGAGAGAAGAGTTAATACCCGTCTATCGAATAATTTTCGCCCGTTTCATTACATTGAATTGTAGTATCAACGTCATCTTTAAGTTTTGCAGAGCATCAGTTCCTGGTGATGTTTGTAGTGACCAGTTACTTCTAGTAGACAGATTAACTCTTGTCAATCAATTAACAATTAAGTTTCATGAATGTCTGTTTGGGTTACAGCTGGATTATCACTGTTGTATAAGTCGTGGAAGGCAGGTGGAAGACATTGGTAGAAATTATTCTTTTTTCTTATTCACAGTAAAAGACCAAACATTTTTGAATGAAGTTGTAGGTGCTTTTGTTACAGTTATCCAACAAAAGTTTTCGGTTAAAATTCCATGGGGTCTAGAAATGAACTATCATTATTTAAATTGCCAAGATCCTACACTTGCTTCCCCATTCTTTGACGGTTTAACTAGTTTTGGAGAACATTTACAGCCTCTTCGAGAAAAGTTTCCCAAATTAATTGAAAACCTTGAAAGATATACCTCTGTTTATCGGTCGTTTAAAAAAATCCATTCCAGTAATTACCTCTTTGACGTGTAGGTCATTTTTAAGTCTCCCAAATGAAGTTTGGGAAGACTTATTGTTTTTGCTCAGTTTTTTTTTTTTTTCTTCTAATAAAAGGTTAGTCCCAAGGGATAACCCCACCCCTGCCATTTGAGAAAGCTTTAATATCTTGTAAGTGGTCAAGATCCCCAACCATAAAACATATATATTCTGGTTTGTCATAATAGAGCACATCAGATGAAATACAGGGTTAATCCCCAGGGATCACCCTCATCCCCTGCCATTTGAGAAAGTTCTAATATCTTGTAAGTGGTCAAGATACCCACCCCTAAACCATATATATTCTGGTTTGTCATGCCAAAATGATTTGAATGATAAACAGGGTTAGTCCCGAGGGGTCATCTCACCCCCTGCCATTTGAGAAAGTTCTAATATCTTGTAAGGGGTCAAGATCCCCATCCCTAAACCATATATATTCTGGTTTGTCATTCCAATATGATTTGAATGATAAATAAGGTTAGTCCACAGGGTTCACCCCACCCCCTGCCATTTGAGAAAGTTCTAATATCTTGTAAGTGGTCAAAATCCCCACCCCTAAACAATATATATTCTGGTTTGTCATGCCAAGATGATTTGAATAATACACAGGGTTAGTCCCCAGGGGTCATCCCGACCCCCTGCTATTTGAGAAAGTTCTAATATATTGTAAGTGGTCAAGATCCCACCCCTAAACCATATATATTCTGGTTTTTCATGCCAAGTTGATTTGAATGATTAACAGGGTTAGCCCCCAGGGGTCATCCCGATCCCCTGCCATTTGAGAAAGTTCTAATATTTTGTTAGTGGTCAAGATCCCAACATCTAAACCATATATATGCTGGTTTTTCATGCCAAGATGATTTAAATGATATACATGGTAAGACCCAAAGGGTCATCCCCACCCCCTGTCATTTGAATATGTTCAAATATCTTGTTAATTGTCGAGATCCCTACCCCTAAACCATATTTATTCCTGCTTGTCATGTCATGAAGATTTGAATGATATATAGGAGAGGTCCCCAGGGGTTCCACCACCCCTAATAGTATAATATCTTGTAATTGGTCGAGATACCCACCCCTGAACCATACATATTCCTCTTCGTCATTTCACGAAGATTTGAATGACATACAGGGTCAGTCACTAGGCGTCACTGATGCATATCACTTTATTTGACCAAACCAGTTTGTACTGGACTTTGCCCAATGTCAGGCGACCATGGAATGACGAATTATGGGAGCTTCGTTTGGGAGACTTCGTAACAGCATCCTGTTACAATCATTTCTTGTTAATTCTTGTGACTGTCATTTGTATATCCATCAATTTTATTTCTTAAGTTCATCTTCTTAAAGTACAAGAACGTGCATGAGATTATCCTAAATCTTCGATTGTCTACTTTTAAAAACAATTCCAGATTACCCACTTTTCTAACAGGGTCTATCATTTTCATAATTGTACATTATACGTTTCATAATCAAGACATATTGTTTGGTTGATAGTTTCTAGATTGTTTTATTTAAGAATGTTTAAAACTGCTAACTAGGGATTAATAAAATATTAATAAAATATACGAAAAACGAAAAGTTTCTATATATCCAAAGCAGATTTCAAAATGCAAATCATTACACAAGACAAAAACAATACAACACAAATCCAAAAACAAAAGCTCAGACAAACTCCCAAATAAAACTTGGAGAGATACCATGTGACCAAGAAATGCTAGCATCTCCTGTTCCGTTAATGGCACCCGTCGTTCGTGAAGTTGTTCACAACTTAAAGCTAGTAAAAAATAAATGTGATATGTTGTATGGAATCAAGCAAGTTACTTCATGCATATGCAAACTATGCCTTACCAAACGAATCCATGGTCCTATTTATTTAAATTTTGTTCTTTTTAAAAATCATTGTGTATGTCCTGAATTTTTGGAAGCAGTAAGTTAAAATCATGGTTATGAATTTTTGCACAAATGTCCTAGATTTTTTAACACACCTTATGCAATTGTATGTATAAAAATCTAAAAAAGTTATAGTACGGTTAAAAATTTTCAATGAGTACATAACATATTGAGATGTGGCATGATTGTCAATGAGATAACTATACACCATGGACCAATTGACGTAGTTGATAGTAACTATAGGTCACTGTACAGCCTTCAATAATTAGCAAAACCGCATAGCAAGCTATAAAAGACGCTTACATGACAAAATGTGTAACAACTAAAGCGAGGAAAAAAAAACGGCCTGGCATCACCTAGGTACTAAACAGCAAACGAAAAACAAACATTATATACAGCAACAAACGACAACCACTGCATTGCTTGTCATATTTGTTTTTCGTTTATTGTTATGTACATAAATCAGACCGTTAATTTTTCTATTTGAATTGTTTTACATTTGTCTTTAAAAGCTATCTATTTCATTATTGATTAAGTTCTAATTTCTCAATCATTGAAACAGTCTGATTTGGTTGTATATTACACAGTACAGATTCTTAAAATGGAACAAAGAGGCTACATGTATCTACATAAGGCAACTGATATAGGGAAGTATATCAGACGAACTGAGATAGAAGAAAAGAATAGTGCTTTATGAAAACATTTCACATCACTTTTGTTTGGGAAAGAACCGGCTGCGCAATGCTAGGCAACCGTGTGAGAGGGTTTTAGACTTGGTTGGGGAGAAAGTGAATGTAGAATTGTGTTGATTTTTGTAGCTAACTTTAGGGTCATTAATTTTTCATGTAGCAGATGCTCTTATGGATATTTTGGTACCAATTATACAACTCTGACAGGCTATGAACTGTGCTCCGAGAAGAAAGTTCTATTTATTGGTTATTGTCTATAGGGTGATTTCCCGCCCTTTGTGATTGTTTTTTTTTTTTTTTGCATTTTGGTTTTTAGAATAATCTGATTAACGCTGATGATATTTATAGACTCACTATGGCACCTCTTGCGTACCAGAACCCCTAATGGTAATTTTGCTACCATGAATACTGCTCTGATTGGGTGTGACTTTTGCTCAGAGTAAAAAGGTACATAAAACCACAATGCAAATTATCGAACACATATTTTTATTAGTTACCAACATATATTATTTTTTATGAACACATATAAACTAAGAGTCTATATAATATATATTATACACATGAATTTGTTTTATGAACATACATTTGTGTTTATGAGTGTATAAAATCTTTTGTGCACATATATTTTTAATGAACAATTTTTTTTATTTGAACATATATCTATGTTTTATGATCATATATTTATTTTTATGAACACGTATCTTAATTTTATAATCATATATTTATTTTTATGAACATCGATGTATCTTATTTTTATGACCATGTATTTATTCAATATGATAACATATCTATTTCTATGAACACCTTTCTATTTTTAAGAATGAATGCATTATTGTTAAGACTGATAACGTTTTACAAATAAAGATAACGCTTGGGAATGCAAATAATTGTATTTGAAACAAAAGATACACGGACACGAATTTAATGTAACTACCGTAACCATAATCTTGTCCTCGATTGTGACATCGCCACTAATGTATCATGATCTACTTACCGTTCAGGAGCACCCGAGACCACACAAAGATGTTGATGGGGTTCATGTTGCTCAGTCTTTAGGTTTTTTATGTAGTGTTTTGTGGACCCCCCCCCCCGTTATTGATTTTATGCCATGGCGTTGTCAGTTTCTTTTCGATGTATAAGTGTTGAAAGTCCTCCATTGGATTTTCTGCCTCTTTATTTCTAATAGTAATCTGGGAGCATTATTTCTTTTTCGTTCGGAAATAAAAGATTTTAACATTTAAAAAAAATCTGAAACATAAAACAAAACGCCGTTTTAGCTGTATTTCTATATGGTACACTGTTATATTGAAAATTAAGTTCTACAAACGACGTTCTTTTAAGTAGATAAACTATTCTTCTATTACGGTTTGCTTAACGTTATTTTAAACAACAGCCAGTTAAATTTTCAAATATGTTTATAGAAAAGCAAATCTTTTAATTCCTTAGAAGAAAACGTTACAAGAACTAAACATAGTACATTTTTAAGTTTTAATGAGTCAAACTCACAGTTACATTGCTATTTATTTATCGTGCTTATTGGTTTTCCATGAAATGAACACTGATGGATGAATTACAATGAAAAGAGATGAACCAATGTAGGCTATTTTCAGGTGACACTGCCAGAAAATTATTTATACAACTGTAATTTTGATTATACACATTTTGCGTGTTTTTATGAAGGAAACAATTATAGTTGTGGAATTTCGATATGATATATGTTTTCTGTGAAATATTTTTTCCAATAAAAGAATCAGAGGAAATATGCATTCATTATGCTGCGGTTTAAAAAGTCTTCGAGAATCCTGCAATGACGAAGTCGAATCAAACCAAATCTAGAATATCCATTTTTGCACATCTTTATACATGAATTAAGATACATCGAAATATAAATTATATTTTAGGACGTTATCCTTGTTTCATACAGTGAAATTTGCAGTCACCACGTTTTGTCATATAACATGGTGTTACAAAAATGGAACGTTCACAATGATAAAACTGAAGTATCCAATTCAGTCGTTTACTTAAGTTTTCAATCGGCAGTTTTCTAGGTGTACATGAACGTATGAAGTAGACGTAATTCAGTGGTTTTCGTTGGTCCCTGTCTATCATATTTGAGATAATTTTCGTTTCGTTTTCGTTTGAAATATAGATCAGGCCGTTGGTTTCCTCCATCGAATTCTTTAACATTTTGTCATATCGGGACCTTTTATAGCTGACTTTACGGAATGAATATATTGCTCTTTGTTGATAGCCAAACAGTGACTTATTGCTGCCTACATCTTTGTCATTTGGTCTCTGGTGGATAGATGTCTCATATGCAATCATACCACATCTCCCCTTTTTAACTGTAGGTTCATTTACCTTAAATTAAATGGGATAAGTGCAATAAAATAAGTCACCAAACTTGAAATATCCAGAGAAAGGACTTCATTTCCATTAAAGGAACATAAATTTAAAAGATAGTGCTTGCTTCATTTTTCATTCTTTAATAACAGGAAATAAAATATATTCAGAACGATAACAAGGAACAAAGTAACAATCCTCAAAGGACATCACACACCACCGGAATAATTATTCAAGACAACCAGCCTATGCCTCAACCTTCAAATACTGCCTTCCTTCTTAAGGGATCTATAAAAACTAGTAGTATGGTATGTAGGGTTGGTGGCAAATTTTTTATAGACATACTGTACTCACTCAAGTATGTTGTCGAAGACTCCCATGTTGACTTCTATAATTATGTCCTTTGGTTTTTAGTGCAATTGGGTTGCTCTCTCATTGAAATAAACCACACACAAGTAGTAAAGATGTGTATACAACTATAATTTTGATTTTTAAAATATAATGCATGGTTAAAAATATTTAGAAGTGTCAGCTTTCTCATTTCACAAATCGTATGACTGTAAGTATATATGTATTTTTGGTAATTACTGAAAATTCAGTCTCGTGTTATTTCTGTAACAAGTCAAGAAATTAGATTGCTTGCTAATAGTTGTTTTATTTTCCAACATAAACTGATACGTTTACATGACTGTAATACATTTTTTTTGTAGAAGTTCTATCAAATTATCGATTAAGTTTGTATAGCAACTAGATATAGTTCTTTGTTTTTTTAGTACCTAAATAGCTGCTACATAAATGAAAAAAATATACTATTGACAATCCGAAGATAGATTTATAAATACAGTACAGTTATACATAATTACAGGGATAGTTAAACATCAATTTGGTCTGCATCTTATAATTTAAAGCTGATTTTGGATCTTCTTATTTAAATTAGTTTATTCAGATTAGTTGCCTAAAACGGTGATCGTGTTCGTGATTAATCTTGTCTGAATAATTAAATTTTATCTTTTACCTGGTAAAGATGAAGTCAAATCACGTGAGTCAAATTCTCTAAAAAGAAGACATAACAACCTGATGTAAATTCATAAATAAAAAGATGATTGGAATTACATGAACTTCAAACGGAGTGACATAAGGTGCATCGACAGATCGATTATTATCATTACACATCACCCGTATACAATTCCATAGTTTCATATCCATATGCATATCATTTGAACTAAATGCTAAATCATATATAAAGGCTTCGAATGAAAGGGAAGCCAATTATAAAATGATATAGATGTGAATTTGGAAGCGTATGAAAGGAAGCCAATTATAAAATGATATAGATGTGAATTTGGAAGCGTATTATTCTTTTTTTGCTTTAACTTCGGAATTAAAGATTAAAAGAATAACAAATGATCTAAATAATTCTCATTTAACTCAACTCTAGAGTTAACGAGGCTTTTGAAACTTTATAGATTATTTCATAGAGGGTCGAAATTTAAAACTACTGTTATTGTAAAATCGTATGAATAAGAGTTATAACACATTAAATAAGTGAAAATAAGTTGAAATATTACAGAAAATTTGCTACAAAAAGTTAAAACACAGAAAAAAACTTTAGAAAAAGGTGGGTCAATTCCCCACGAGCCTGTGGTTTAATTTGGACAAAACTTTACTTTATTTGCAGTAAAACTGAAAAGTGTTGCTTTATCAGTATTAACGATGATTCCAGTTTTAAATCGGCTGAATTATTTCACGGATTATAGTGAAACCTGAAACGAAGGGCTATTAGTTTAAAAAAAAATTGTATGGAAATAAACTAAAAAAATCATTGTCTCTTTTTATCATTAATGTCTTATTCTTACATTTGCTTGTTAAATAATAGACGTTATATTGTGATTCGTAGTAATAATTAACATTTTAGTGTATAAATAAGTGATATTTTTATACACTACATAACGTTAAAAAAGACAATTTTTACGGAAATGTGACCATACAATTTTCTAACGGAATGCTTAAAAATAAGCTTAACATTTTTCTTTTATCTTAAAACATTTCCAGGTGTATGAACATTGGGTAAATTAAACTCCTTCACTAAGTGTCTTTTCCAGATTTCGCCCCTGCACTATATGAACAAACCAATTTCTGGTCATAGATCAAATATCTATAATGCCAATGGCATTGCTTATCAGCATCTCAAACAACCTGATCATTCAGGACTTTCTAACAAATATCCTAATGTTTTTTTTTATTATTAAGGAAAACAAAACCATCATCAATGACATGGATATTCCATAACGGTTAACCAAATAATAATGACGTCCGTAAACCAGTGGTATCTAAGATATTTTCCTTCTTTAAGGATTACTAGTAGTTAGTTTCAATCATTTTTTTCACCGAAACCATGTGACACAGTTTGGACAGTTTGTAACTGTATTTCATTACATACAGACAAATGCGTACTTCATTACTAGACTTTAAAATTTGTTATACAATCCTTTCTGACAGTCAAACTTGTATAATATATATCCTGTGGACATTTACTAACATTGTACAGATTGAACAGGAACATGGAACTATATAAAACGTCTAAAGCAAATAGCAATGGATATTATTCTACAGTCCTCCACCTCCGTGGGTAGGAGGAACAGAAATTCATTTACCACCAGCATTCGTACACGTATATTTCGAAACTATTATACGATCACGGACCCGTGTGACAATATGTGAAATTTTGAACAACTTTTGAAACACTCTTAAAAGTATTTACGTAATACATTATTATTTTATTCCAACTCGACTTCGTTATAAGCACACCTAGGACAACTTGCGATTTTCAACTTCAATCATATGTACCAGGATCTTAGAATTGCTGACCCTAAGTCAATACCACTGCTAGTGGTATGTTAGTCCCCTAGGTTATCATCTGCTCAATAGTCAGTGCTTCAGTACTGACATGATTTACATAATATAATACTAGTAATTTGAAATTTCCCGTTAATAGTTGAAGACATTATAAATAATCTAAGGTTCCAACTCCCTGAAGGCAGGATTGACTTTAAATGAATTTGGCTATTCTGTTTAGGCCCATTTTTGGTCATAATGCTCCTAATGTTGCAGTGTTGTTATACACCCCATGCTTTAGAATGTTTCGTATTAAGCGTTCCTTATGAAGATACACCCGTAAAAAGCGATTAGGACGCACGAACTTTGATATTTTGGAGAACATGATCATTTTTTACAAATGTTAACCCTGCTGTTTACTATACCGACACGCTGAGCTGATTTCTTAACGTGATAGTTCACAAGGTAACAGTCCGCAGGAAAACATGTCACCCTACCTGGATACATTATTCTGACAAGGAGCCGACCAAGCTTTGTTCTTACTCCTAAAAATCGAGTGCATAGCAGCAAATAGCTTTGATTTGGCCCGACCAGGGTTCAAACTTTCGACCTCCCGAACTCAAGGCGAGCAGTTACCACGAAACTACCGAGGCGGTCAATAAATTGGGAACATGATTACAAAAAATCTATTTGATTCTGTGGAGGAATATGTCAGACAACGGACAACACTTTCGAATAAAAAAAAAAAACACTTTTAGGTCGTCGATGGAAAATAGAATTAAAGAACTTGAAAGGTCCATGAACACTTATAAGGGAATTAAAGAATCACAAGTCACTAAGAAATCTTATATATACTTCATCAACACTTATATCGGTTTCTTAAAGAAATGATAACAATAGTATTCTATATAATGTCAGACAGGACCATTGAATGGGTTTACATAGGACAAGCATTCGATTCTTATTCGTTAATTGACTATAAAATAAATAAGGTCATTGGAATCCCTTTTGAATTGTTATTATTTTCATGTTAGACCTTTATATAGCTTTTTTACCAAATGATGTGTGTTGCTCATTGTTGAAGACCATGTGATGTTTATCAATGGTTGGAAATAGTATCAAATCTCCTTTTTTTATACCTTTGATGCTTTTTTATGTCCATCGATTATGTTATTGACGTATAACTTTATCCAGATCTTCTTTAACAGATTTTCCTTATGTATCTTTTATGACAAATTCGAAAACCGATTGATACGGTATCGATATAAGACGCTATGGAAATTACCTTTGCATTTTAAATAAAGTTGCTCAGACATTTTCGAACAGAAAATTTACGCAGAATCACAATTTAATACTGTCTTTCTTTCCCCTTCCGGTCTTGGAAAATCACATACTTTTTTGTATGAGAGGAATTCCATTTTCAATAATTTGGGTAACAAGGTTTTGAGATACAATTTTTTTAAGGTATGAGGACCAGTTATCGTCACTTATGATTGTCCATTTGGTATCTTTCGCCTCTGTTTTGTTATATAACCAGTAATACAAATTCCTATTTTCATGATTTTACTTTGACTCAATCATTTTATTCGTAATATATCGCTGATGATATAAATATATACTTATCTTCACACTGGTTATAACAGATGGTGTTTTCAATAAATCTTTACACCGTCCATACCTGTTTATGTGTGTGTATGGTCTTTGTTGTTTGTCTGAACTATTAGTTGATGATAATTGAAATAAAGATCCACATGATCTATTGGGTTTTAACCGCCTCGTTGCTCGCTTGGTAGCGTATTCGCCTTAGTGTGAGAGTTTGTTGGTTCGATCCATTGTTGGGTCAAACCAAAGTAATGATAATTATGTAATCATTATCATAAATTATTATTTTCAACAAAATTATTATTTAAAAACAATAAAATTTAAATTCTTTTAATAATGTTGATAATATGTTATTAATTTAAAGTTTAATAAAGTTATTTGTTAAAATTAAGTATTTACAAAGTAAAAAGTACGATTACAAGAAAGCATGAAATCATAAATAAAGAATGCAAATATAATGTACGATAACATTATAAAACTAAAACTAGAACCAAACAAAATGAGGTCTATATCGAAAAAGCTATGCAACTCAATGTAATGGACATAGTGATTATATCATAATTGTAGTGTACTTCTGAAAAAATGTAAAGTACATAAGCGAAATATCCGAATATCAAACCATTCAACGGTATAACTGTATGCAATTTAATAACGAAAGGATGATTTATTTAATTGAACCATAAATAGCTTCGTGACAATCTGCGTATTAAAATCATGAAGAATACACCCGTCAATCGATTTGATATTACATCACTTGCTGAATAGTACTATGATCAATTAAGAATAATCAATGTGAAATTACATTGGAAATTATCATTGGTAATATCTGTGCAATTGATTTAATATAGATCATGAGTGCTAGATCGTTAACTTTCGAAAGTTTTTTATTCTTCAATCATGATTAAGTACAAAGTAAGGAGAATTATTAAATCTTATATACAACGCTAGTAAATATGTACAAGCCAATAATATTAAAGACATACATAAGGAATAAGCAAGAAAGGCAATTTCCTAATTGAAGTCTAAACAACTCCTGTGAAAGTCATTGTTTCAGTCGATGTAAGAACAGAGCTGTCTTAAAGTACTTGGATTCTTTATCTGATTCATCTATGAAAATATAGTACCATGTTGCAATTATTAGGAAAATAGATATGAGTTAAAATTCATTTTCTAGAGTTATGAATTTGTGTAAATATAAAAATCGTAACAGTATAGTTATCCATTAAAAAGTTTATCAGTATGAATGTTTAATTCAAACATTGCACTCTTCAATATCTATAAATAAGGTACTTGAAATGAGCAACTCCAGTCATAATCAGAAATAACATGAAGAAACTACAAGTGAGTACATCGATTCACATAAAACGAAACTGCAACGTATACAAGTGGACTATTAATGTACTAACAATACAAATTCCAATTACACTAATGAAACATCGCTATAGTGACAAAAATGACAATACATAATGTAAATATTAAACAAATAACGGACTGCAGTACTGTACATAATAAACAAAAAATAAGAACATGAAATGATTAGACACATAACACTGTCACAAAAAACATGTATATACTTAACGTACACTCAACATATCAACCGTACAGCGACAGTATTAAGCCAAATAAATAAAACAATTTAAATCAGATTAAATATCAAACATATTAGTAGCATAAATAGCGAGAACAATATTTACAATAAAAAATGAACGATTGAAATCCAGGATTAAAACTAGTTAAAGTCATAACACTATAAATGTCAATATTATCAATCGCACTAATCAATGTTTTACAGTGATAAGGACTAAACACGTAAAAAGATATGCAAACTATCACATTCAATTGAAAATATGAAGTTTGTAATCAACTATAAAGTTTTAACTTCAACTAATTTAACATGCAATTTATGACAGTTATTAGTTGTAATTAAATATGTTTAATTTTAAAACTAATTCACAAGGTATTCTAATTTCCCAGTAACCGAATAGTATTAGTGTATTTGAAGTTACATTCTAGACGATAGAATCATAATTGTAATAAAATAAGGTAGTGTTATTCAATAATGAAAGTTATTGTATAACTACTATATAATTTAGTAGTTATTCAATGGTAATCATTGATTCAATAACGAAAAGTAATGGAATACGTTACTAATTAAAATTTATAATTTTAAGTAACTGTAGATAAAATATGTTTCTATTATTGGACTAAAAATATGAAAACTAAATCATGTGAATAATTTTATAAACGAAATTACTGAAACAATCTTATCTTTACTGGCAATTATCAGTTTTTAATAATTGTTATAACTAAAATGCATCTATTGTAACGGAATGTCAATAAATTACATTTATCATGTGTCAATTATTTTGGAATCAGCTGTTTAAATAACATGATATCAAAATGGACTAATTCAAGAGTCACTTACTTCATAAGTTCTAAATAGCAATTTAAGCAAGACAGTACTTACAGTAGATTGTAAAGCTACTCATCTAATAAACATATGATTATGATCAAAGATAAACTAAAGTCAAGGCATATATTACGCTGGTTATCAACATTATAAATAAGCATAGATAACATGATTTAGATGAATATGATGTTACTAATAAAATGAAATTTTAAAGGATTTGCTGAATCTATATTAATACATACTAGCTAATTAAATTATTTTAATAATGCCTATGAATTTGACTGTATTACAAATCAAGCATTTATAAATTTAAAAAATACAATTTAGTTATTTAATGGTTAAATTAGCATAAATTATGAAATACATTATAATTTGGTGAAAATCAGATGTATGTCACAGTATAAGCCCTGTTTTAACATTTAAAGGCAAGATTTAAATCCGATAAAGATTAATACAAATGAATTAGTTTGACAAATATTTAAGTAATGATCAACCAAGGATTCAAATGTGAAATTTTAAACTTGAATTTGATACACATTATTTGAATTCAAATATAAAGATTGATATGTAAGACAGGCCTTAGAATATAATCCATATGTTTGTGACAAGTAAAATCAAAGTCATAAATTGAGTATTTAATGAATTTGTAAAATTTCATTAGATGAATTAGATATTAAGTAATATGGATAAATAGAGTTAAATGTTAGCAGAAATAAAGTATGCTTATTTATCATTTTATGTAGATTCTTTAAATAAAATACATTACCTAAAATTATGAATCGAGATCTAGATAAATAGATAGTATTGAAAAATTGATAGCCATTTTTATATTAGATTAATATCTGTCAAGAAAGATCTACTTTAGCATTTAGAAAATAAGATTAAAATTATTTATGAATTTCTAAATTGGATAACAAAACATCATGTAAAGCTATTCAATTAATATTAAGCATTTACTAAATGATACTACAGACTTCATGTTTAATAATGTTACATTATTCTGACACGTTTATACACTTTGTAGAATCAATAGTTTAATCTAAAAGAATTTATTTAATTGAAGCTTATAAAAATTGTAAGATATTGACGTATTACATGGAACATTGGAAGATTTCATTGATAGAGATGAATATAATCTTAGAATCATTTTAATTTGATACTATGCAATTTTACAAAAAGTATATTGTTGAAGAAAATTATGACTCTAGATGAAAGTATACTAAGTTGTGACAATTAATGCAAATATCTTGAAATATTCATATTCTGTAGTAGACAGATAACTGTCTCATTCATTACGAATCAGTTGTCGAATGAAGCTTATATGTTAGAATAGTGTAAAAGAAGTACGAAACATTTTGACGTTCCATGAACGTATTAACTAAGAGTTTAATTTCATGGAAATACAGATGACTATCTATTTAAGCCAACTTCATTGCAGTTACTTTAACATTTGAGAATTAAGTTTGAAATTAGTCACGAAAATAATTTTGATAATTGATGATGTTTAATTTTTACTTCAGTAAACAATTTTGACTGAAAATTATGGACTAAAGTTTGAAATTTTCAGTTTTGTAAATCACTGATGAAATAGTTAAATCTCTATTAAATTAGAACAATACTGTTGTAAGATCCTAAAACATGTTATCGTAGCCAGAATGCATTAGCTGATAATACAGTAATGGTCAAACTTGCGATAAATCTATATTTTATCATCATAAAGATTGTGAATCATTGTCCAAGATTTACTTGTAAAGTTCAGTCTCTGGTCAAAATTTTATACATGAAAAACCCTTTTAAGTTTATTGAAGTGAAATATCCTATAACATAATATTGCCAGTTTAATGAATTGAATTAAGATCTAATAACTATTGAGATCTTATAATGTAATTGTTTAATATACAATATCTAATACATTTACAGGTATTCTAGAATATATTGAAGAGTCAAATCATATTTATTGTATACCAAATTATTTGAAATTGCAAGTTGTAAGGTTAATCATTACAAAGTTATTACCTGTATGGAATTCAATAATTTAATTGTAAATCTACCAATATAATCTTCTTTGAAGTTATTATGTATTAACCATATCATAATCTTTAAATAATATGTTTCATAACATGATTAATTAAAGGCATAATCCTTAGGCTATAAATAGTTCATTCTAATGGCATAATATAAATCTCTAATTGGTTATACATAATATTTATGTCATGTCTCATTTCACTATTAAGAAACAGTTTAATCACTTTGCCAATATAACTAATATCGAATTCAGGATTCAATGACATACATGAAACATTAGCTCCTGTCAAATTTTTAATATCTTGTTACCATTGATATCCATACTTCATTAAGCATTTTAAAGTACAAACTGCATGATTATCTAAGAAACTCGATTGAATACTTAACATTCAGATAAATTTTAATGGGTCTACTTATACTTATACATTTCCCTCATTTCAGATAGTTTTGATATTTAATAAGACTATTAGGATTTAATCATTAATAAAATATTGAATGAAAATTTATATCCAACAAGTTTAGCAATATTACGCAAACACGAGAAATCAACACTCATTTAATATAACTGAATAACCTGACAAATGTACCAATTTTGATTTAAGACGTTGTTCTAAGTGCAACTGAAGCTGAATTTAATTGAATGTCTATTTAAGAATTATATCACTACAAAGTTATCAATTCAAACTTTTAATGTTTTCATAGCATATTTATTGTCTGATATTGAAGAAGTAACTAATAGATTATATATTGAAATCTAATTTTAAACATTAAATTGTCAAAATCAAAATTTACACAAGAATTATAATGTACAATAACAAAATGAATTAATAATGAAGATATCTATTGACAGGTAAACTACATCCTGTTCCATGACTTGTATTGAAATAACTATAAGTAAGTCAAATTGACACCTAGCAGATATAATGACTGCTTACATGACAACACAACATAAATTTGTACAGTTAAACAACGTACACTGTATATAAATTATTTAAGCAGTAATTAGAACATGATTTCAATTTTTGTATAATGTCCTAATACTATTATTGATGTTAATTGTAAATATCTTAACTATTTTTTAATTCAATCAATCTTGAACAAGTATGTATATTACACATACAATTGTAATGAAGTACTATACACTTAATAAAAAAGTGCTATTAGAAGATCATTAATACTTGATTGAAGAACTATGCAGAAAAATTGGTTTACTGAAATCTTACATTTTTTTGAATAACTTGTCATATCAGACAATGTCTAGCATATTTGCAGATTTATTTAATTTAATTAGAGAAATTGAAATTTATTTATTCGAATTTAGGTATGCGTTGTCATTTCAATGTTTTGGGTAAGCAAAATGTTTAAATGTGTCCGTTGGTCAATAGATGAATATATCTGGGACAATTCTTATTATTGTTCATGTCTGATATCCTCCTATTAAACTCCATGTCACGAAACGGTTAATTTTTCCAATACCATCAGAATCTATGTACTCTTAGAATGCAGTAGAATGTTACTGTAATGCTCTCCGCTCACACGTTTGCTATTTTGACAAACTATGTTTATCTAAAGTAAATTTATAGCCTTTTATGTTTGTATTCACCATATACAAGTCATGTGTACTCAGTCAGGTTTCTTTTTCGTCACAATTGTCTCCCCATTACGCAATCTTTTTTTTTGAATCGTGAAAAGGGAAGCTATTGTAGGGAAGACGCGTTGTCAATTTAGCTCTTGCAAACCGATTTTAGAGGCTGAAGAGTAATTACCCTAGATAACACACACACAGAATTTGACTTTAATTCAAAAGTTTACAAATATCTCGAATCCCAATACTATTATTTTAATATAAAGACATACATAATATGTAAAAATCCCATAGAAACAGATGTAAACAATTAAAATATACCAACGGCCACTATTACCTTCTCTAATAAAGACTTCCATTTCTTTTACTTAATTTCAATTGGATATCAGCCTTTACTGTTAAAAAAAGTTAAGTACTAGTTTACATTTTGTATGACGACAATCGTACAAATACTCTTGTCAGTAAGGTTGCTTATTCATGTGGTGTGAACAAAAAAGCAATAACGTACCGTCTGATAAAATAAATGTATGGTAGTATTTAAGTAGTATCAAAAGGCCGATTCTGCCACAACTCCAAATTTTTTAACTTTTTTTAACATTTTGTAAAATGGTGTAAAATTTGAATAGGAGTAAGAGGTGATTTTTTAACATTTTTAACATTTTGTAAAATGGTGTAAAATTTTGAATAGGAGTAAGAGTTGATTTTTAAAACATTTTTGACATTTTGAAAAATGGTGTAAAAATTTGAATAGGAGTAAGAGTTGGTTTTGAGTAGTACTACAAAATTGAAAAAATAACTATAAAGATTTATGTACTATAGTATTATATTATGAAGGCTTCTTTTGATAATAACTTTATGAGTATTAGTGCTTTGGAAGTAAAAGTACAAGAACAAAATGAAGAAACATTGAAATGAAAGAACCTTCCTACTGGTGTATGGTATCAAATTATTGAAGTGACAGAAGTAGATGGTAAATTTGGTAAAAGTCGCATATTGACTGTAAAAACAAAGGAAGGAGATAGTACAAGGGTGTGAACATGTAGTGGGTTAAACAGAGAAAGATATTTTGGAAGGGGCCTATGTAAGAAGTACAGGGTTTAAAATCGGTAAGAAATCTAAACAAGAGTATTTTTCTTACGATTTGGTTAGAATATAGATACCACCACAGTACCCCTTAAGTGAACAACTCCCCTCCCAAATGAATACCAGTTCATTTTTTAGTCTAGGTAACACTAGATTAAAAACATATTGGTGAAAATTGAAAAAAAACATCATAAAGAAATGAGTTAGTAATAGTAAATAAAGAAATGAATACAGACAACATGCCTGGTCCATCTGGATTTACATCTACAACACATTAACCAAGTGTAAGTGGTGTTACTAGATTTGTAAAAACAGATCCACCTAATAAAAAGTTGCAGGTAAACATGACTTTAAAGCAACTTCGACAACTGGCTAAGGATAAGGGGTTAAGTGGGTACAGTAGAAAATCCAAAGATATGTTAATTAAATTAATTGAAGAAAAAACAAACCATAAGTTTATTCGTGAAGAAGTGTTTACTAAAAAGGAATTAAAACACTTGCAAAAAAACCAAGGTAAAACTAAGTATTCTAGGTTAAGAAAAGATGATTTACAAGATTTAGTAAAATCCCCCTTAAAAGTATATGATAGAAAAAACATTAAAAGGTATGTTTCGCACAGTTATGATTGAACCTTTAAAACCTTTAGATGTAGATATGTTTTTAAGGCAAGTAAAAGCAAAATGAGGACTAAAATTACAGTTATTTATAAAAGATAAGGCTTTAAAAGTGCAACTAGTACTTCGAGTAGAATTTGTAAAAACTAACCCAGCCACAGGTGACAGCTCTTATGTGACTCCTTATTTTAGATCAACAGTAGTGACTATTACAAAAACAACAGACCTTGATTTAGACATTACATTTATGATGGAAAAGGCAAAAGAAAGCATGGTAAGATACATGCGTGAAGGTAGTGGTTGGACATTTAGTCACATTGAGGAGTTAGAAATTCATATAAATAAATTTATACCACTTAAGGGGAATTCATACATACCCCTTCAGCTAAACTAGCTAAAAAGAAGGTCATTATTAACATAAGAAATGAAGACAACAAGTATTTTCAATGGGCAGTATTATCAGCGTTAAATTATGAAGAAGTAAATCAAATACAAATTAATCGAGTTAGCCAATACATCAAATGGGAAAAAGACTTCAACTTTGACGGCATTGATTTTCCAATGAAATCGAAATCCATTAACAAATTTGAAAGACGAAATACAGACTTTAACATTAATGTGTTTGGTTATGATGGTGTAGAAAAAATGAGAAGAAGCAGATAAATGACGAGTGTACCCTTTAAGAATTTCAAAGAATACTGGCACAACACATGTGGATCTTCTATTTTAACAAATGCTACTAAAGAACATTACTGTTGTATTAAAAGTATGTCACGTCTTTTATGTGCTCAGGTAACCACACATGGTCATGAACTGTTTATTTGTCGAAGATGTTTAAACCACTTTTCAAGACAAAACATTTTAAATGAACACATGGAGTATTGTAATTCAAAGGATGCAGTAAAAATTGAGATGCCAGATGAAGGTCAGCGTATTTATTTCAAAAACTATAAACGTAAATTGCGTGGTCCTGCTGCTATTTATGCTGATTTTGAATTTTATTTAAACAACAAAGATACTTGCCAACCTAACGCATTACCTTAAACGAATGGTCATAAACGACACACACCTTCAGGTTTTCATTACCGAGTTGTTTATACACATAAGGAGACTAAAAAAGGACCACGGTACCATGGGGAGGAGGTTGCTAAAATGTTTGTGGAATGTATGGAAGAAGGAGTTAAAGACATTGCAGACATGTACCAAGAATAAAAAGACATGGTGATGACAAAAGAAGATAATGCATGTTTTAAAGCGAGTACACTTGTTACATTTGTGATGATGAATTGGGGACAAAGTGTACGAGATCATGATCACTTAACAGGTAAATATCGCAGTGCAGCACATAAGAAGTGTAAATTAGATTTTCAACTTCCCATCTTTGTTCCTATTGTGTTTAACGGGGTATGACGCCCACTTGTTTGTGACGGAGTTAGGGTCTACTGACGGTAAGATTCACTGTATTTCAACAACAGATGAAAAGTATATTAGTTTTTCTAAGAAAGTAGAGGGGGTTTAGACATGCGATTCATTGATTCATGTAGGTTTAAGCCAAATTCACTAGAAGTGTTACCCAAAAATTTAACCAAAGACAAATTTAAGGCAGTCAAGGCATGTTTTGGTGAACATTATGAATTGATGATTAGAAAAGGGGTGTATCCTTATGATTACATGGACAACCCTACAAAAATGGAAGAGACAGACTTACCACCCCACGCGTTTTACAACAGACTGGATGGTGAAAACATTAGTGATGACGACTATGCACATGCGCAACATGTGTTTAACATATTTAACTGTAAAACTATGCAAGACTACCACAACTTATATTTGGAAGGGGATGTGACACAACTTCAAGACTTCTTTGAAGATTTTAGAGGTATTTTTTTACAACATTACGGACTTGACCCTTTACATTATTATACATCACCAGGATTAGCCTATGATGCATCTTTAAAAATTAGTAAAGTTAAACTAGAATTATTACACGATCCAGAAATGTTACTGATGTTTGAAAAGGCGACTCGAGGGTGTGTGTCTCAAATAAGTCATCGACATGGTAAGGCGAACCATAAATACATGAGTCATCACGACACTACACAACCTACAAAATACTTAACGTATTCAGATGCCAATAGTTTATATGGGTGGGCCATGTCAGAACCCTTACATCCACAGGTGACTTTGAATGGGGAGACCCAAAAGAAGTGGAAGACATTTTACATTGGGAAGGTGATAGTGAGGTTGGGTATATGATTGAATGTGATTTGGGGTATCCATCAGAAATTCATGATAGTCATAATGACTACCCCTTCATACCTGAAAGTATAAACATGAATGGAGTTCATAAATTGATACCTCATTTAAACCCCCGTCAAAAATATGAATTTCATTATAGAAATTTGAAACAGTGTCTTCAGTCAATGGCATCCTTTTAACCAAAGTACATCGTGTTATTATATTTAAACAATCACGTTGGCTTAAGTCTTACATTGACAAAAACACAAAACTTAGAGCGGTATCCAAAACAGAGTCTGAAAAGGATTTTTTAAATTGATGAACAATTCCGTGTTTGGAAAAACGATGGAAAAACATTCGTAAACGTGAAGATGTAAAATTAGTCATGACAGAGAAACAAGCATTAAAACTAGTAGCCAAACCCAACTTAGACCGTCGAGTCGTATTTACTGAAAACATGGGAGCTGTGCATATGAAAAAAACCAAACTCAACTTTGACAAGCCTGTTAACTTAAGGAGTTGCATTTTAGACATTCCTAAAATTTTAATGTATAAATTTCATTATGGGTTTATACGAAACATGTATGGGGATATGGCTTCACTTTTGTTTACCGATACCAATAGTTTAGCCTATGAAATTCAAATAGAAGATTTATACAAAGACATGATACCCCACATACAAGACAAGTTTGACACGTCTAATTATGAAGCAAATAATCCGTTTGGAATTCCAACTGGTGTTAACAGAAAAATCATTGGTAATTTTAAAGATGAATGTGGAGGTAAGTGTATAGCTGAGTTTGTGGGTCTTCGCGCTAAAATGTATTCGTATCAGATGGACGATGGGAAAGACACCGAGAAAGCCAAAGGTATGAAAAAGGCAGTCATCAAACGTAACATTACATTTGACGATTACAAAACTTGTTTAACCACACAACAATCATGTTATAGAACGATGAATGTCATTCGTAGTCATCTTCATACCATGTACAGTGAAGAAATTAACAAAGTAGCCCTTTGAGCGAACGATGACAAACGGTACATTTTACCGATGGCATTAGTACCCTAGCACATGGACATTACAAAATTAAAGAGGTCCAACTCATAAAGTAAACAACATGAGTTTTTTAGTATCCATTGATGGACCTATTGGAATTAGTAAAAGTACATTGTTAGATTTGTTAGCAAAAGAAACAAAACACACGTGTTTACCAGAACCTGTTGAACAGTATACGCTTTTAGAAGAATTTTACACTGAAATGGCTCATAAGAAAACAGATGTTTTAGAGTATGCATTTGCATTACAGTATCAAATTTTACTCGAACAAAAGGAATTAATTCAACCCGTCTTGAATACAAAACATTCAATGATCATAGAAGAACGGGGGTTATGGTGTAGTCGACAGATTTTGTAGAATAATTTAAAGAAAGAATGGTAGAGGGATCTTTTAACCTGTTAGATAATTACTATAATTTGTGGACGCGTAAACTCGATGTACTTATTCTTTTAACAGCTGCACAAGACGTTATTCTTAATTGAATTATGAATCGTGGAAGAACAACATTAAAAAACGTTTCGAAAGAATATTTGCAGACACTTATGACAGCGTATAACAATTTAGTAACACTTCATCCTCGTGTCATACAAGTAGACGCAAATTGTAGTGTTGAAGATGTCTTGGTAAAAGTAAAAACGATCATTGAAGGTCTTTGCTTAGAACAACAACAACAATTACAAAATTGAAAAAAAATACCTTAAAGATGTAAGGTGAAAGAAGTAAGAATGTATATACTTGGTTCTAATAAAAACAATCTAATTGTGGAACAACATAGATGTATCAAACAGAAGATAAATGTTATCGAAAGACGATTGGAACTCCGTGCTCGTGTGAAGGCTAGAAAACTTAAAATAAATGATACGAGTGCACAACATTCTACTTCCCGACAAGCCCCTATCTTACGGAGAGTTGGAGAAAGCAGTTAAAACTGATGTATTCATACGGGATACCCTACCTTCCCAACCACACAGTAAAGAGTGTGGTATTTTAAACCATGATACCTTAAGGATCCTGGAACCCATTGGACGTGTTGGTATATGACGACAACTAGCAAAGTGTATTTCGACTCTTATGGATTACCACTCCCCGACGAAATGGAAAATTACTTAAAAACTGACATTGACTACACCAGCGATGAACTTCAGATAGAAGGAACAGTCGTCTGTGGACATTTTTGTTTGTATGTGTTGAAATTGTTGTCGGAAGGTCAACCTTTTGATGAAGTCGTGTTTTCCATTTGATTCTATAAATAAATGACAGACAAATTTGGATTTTATGAAAAGGGAGACATCAATAGGAGTCAATTGAATGAAGACTTAAATATGAACGACAATCGTATTACCAACTTAAAACATCCGAGTCACGGTGCGGATGCTACAACGAAACGATGGGTCATGCAACAAGTGAAAGACGTGACGAGTAAAACCGAAGCAGTACAATACGAGTGTAAACGGATAGAAATAGAATATGATGCAGCAATCAAAGAACTCGAGAAAAAATAGTTCGAGTCTAATACCACCCTACAACAAGAACTCGAGAAAGAAGTGGATAACATTAAAACCTCCACACAACAAAAAATCGATGTATTGGTGGATTGCATGTTAGCGATGGAAGAGCAAACCAAAAAAGACTTGGATGGTATAAGGATGTTTATGCAATTGAAACATCCTGCTAGGGGATCAAAAACTGTGAGTGGGTCGGTATCTGGTAAAGACATAGCTCAGATGTTTAAATCCTTGATACGATACGTTTGAGGTTGAATGTTTAACACGTGGGACACCGTAAAGACTTCTTCAGTCTTCCTTGGGGTGTATCCCTTTTCAAACACACTTTTCGTTTTAGTGATTCGTACTGTATCCCCTACTTTAGATTTACCCCGTTTCAATGGAAGAAGGTTACCATACAAGTTCCAGTACACTTTGTTTTCGTGTTCTTTTTGACTTGCAGCGATCGGAGTCATTTTAATGGATCTATGTTTAGACGTATTGTACTGATGCGAGGTTTAACGATACCACGATCTATTTTCTCTGTCATGGTTGGATGGTGGATGGAGTCTAATTGTAAGAGCATATTTTTATCACACACGGAATTACGTCTTGGTGTATCTTTATGTCGAGCATAACAGAGGTCATGAATATAGGCAGCTTCATCGACTCGATTGATAGGTTTTGACCAAGATTTGGGTGTTTTATCTGCATTGAGTCGTTGATGTAACTTTGTTCCAGGTCCCGAAAACTGATGTCCCGGAAGGTGCATTTCTACTGGTAGATGGTTTATGAGTTTGTTCATAAAACCCTTACCGGTAGACCTTACAAACTGGGATTTCTTTGATCCACACACAGCGTAGATTCCACCTTTTCGTCGTTGTCCGTTGGTAGTCGTCTCTTCAGAGACTTTTCGTTTCTGTAGTCCTTTTACATTTCAAACAATAGAGTGTCATTTATTTAAATAAATGGACGTTGAAGACATCTCATACAATAAAACGACTGTGAACAGAAAGAATCACTTCCTTCTTCCACAGCGTTCGATTCGAGGATTGTTTATTGGCAAGTCAGACTGTGGTAAGACGACATTACTCAACAACTTTCTTCTTAAAGAGGACTTGTTAGATTACGATTGCTTGCATGTGTTTGGAAAATCACTTCATCAACCCATCTATCAACTGTTGCAACACGCATTGGAAAAGGGATTCACTACAAAAGACATACAATCTGTGTTATCTGTGAAAGGAAAATGTCCTCACTCTTTAATCGATGTTGTAAAAGACTTACCCCCACCTAAACATCCTAGTGGTATCGAGGTCTTCATTTATGAACAAGGAGTTGAGGTACCAGACCCTCGACAACTTGATTCCCATCGTAAAAACTTTATGGTGTTTGAAGATTTAATATTAAGTAAACAAAACAAGTGTGAAGATTACTTCGTTCGAGGTCGACATAATAACGTGGATTGTTTCTACCTGTGTCAAAATTACTTTAAACTTCCACGTCAAACGATTCGTGAGAATAGTAACTTCATCTGCTTATTTCCACAAGACGCTAAAAATCTTCAACACATTCATCGTGATCATTGCTTAGAGCTCACATTTCAAGAATTTAAAACATTCTGTAGTCAGTGTCGGAAAGAGCCTTACGGATTTGTCACCATCGATCTGACAACCCCTAAGGAAAATGGGAAATACAGATCTAAATTAAAAAACTTCTATGTCGTTTAATAATAAAGAATGGATAATATACCTGACGATTTTAAACCTTACGTTGAACTGTTCAGGAGTAGTAGTAGTAGTAGTAGTAGTAGTAGTAGTAGTAGTAGTAGTAGTAGTAGTATTAACAATGATGATGTGTGTGACCATAACTTTAAACTGGTTGACGATAGGGTAAAACAATGTTTAACATGTGGTGTTGAACACATCTACTAACGATTTAGTAATGGTGATGACTGAGTGTTGGAATTTTGGTAAAACCTTCCACAAGTCAAAACACCCACCTCAACAACCACAATGCACTTAAACAACGATCAGATCCGTGTCAACCCTGGAAAAAAACTATACCTTAGAACGTTAAAAAGAGGGAAATAGTATATGCATTACCTCCATTGTTTCAACGATTATTCAAACGCTTAACAACGTTCAACGCTCAACAGAATTCAACATTCAAAGCGCAACACTCAACAGCGTTCAACGCTCAACGGCGTTCAACGTTCAACGCTCTAAATAAATGACGTTTATTAGCATTACCGATCCTAAACAACGTGAAGCTCTTGCTAAGGAGTTGCATGATATCAAGCGTAACATTCAAGCTATCAACTTACAACAACGATTGGAAAAACAAGGATTGAGTCGTGATCTTAACAAGTTTTTTAAACCCGTCGTAGAAGCACAAGAGAAAACGGCTTCTAAGATCACTAAAACGATTGAAGATCTCCCAGCGATTCTACCTGCATTGCGTCCTCCACCTCCCGAGTTTGCAGATCCAGAACCTTTTAAGCTCGCAACTCAATTACCTATCGAACCACCTACAAACATGAACATGGGTCCTCTAGCACAAGAGTATTCAAAACTCAGTATGACCCATCATGCTGACCACAACTTTGGATTGCGTTCTGAAAACAATGGAATCTTAATCGGACATTTAGAGGTCATGATCGATGGAGATGATCTCTTTGTAGATGGAGTAAGGTGTAAAGGAATCCCTGGTTTATGGAAACTCATGGTGATGAAGCAACCCACGGATCATGAACCTGGTGATTTGGAGCACTATGCTGAGATCTTGAAAAACACCGCTGCTATGTAACACAGCAACTCAGTTCTCTCCAGAACTCCTAAATCGAGTAAGAGTTACAAATATACCAATATCGTCAAACCTATCTACAACGAACATAAGTACGGTTTTGGACTGCAACAACCCATATTGCTACCTTCAGATTTTAACCAACTCCTCGATCGATTACAGTTATGCATTGCTTCTAATCATGCTGGGACCACTGGTGTACGCAATGAGATCGTAGCCATCCTCGATGTCATGAAAAAGAGGGGTTTCATTAACAATAGGACGTATATAGAGATTCATCGTAAACTCCTATAAATAAATGTTAATCATTGAGAAAGGATACAAAGGTAAATATGTGGTGGGTGGTAGGGGTCTGTTTGACACGATCGCTAATTTAGCTGGACGTGTGTTTACCTCTTCTGCCGCAAAGACTCTAGGAAATAAAGCCATGACTTCTGCCACCAATGCAGCATTAAAAGGTGTGGAAAAAGGAGCTACCAAAACTGTGGATCATGTGGTTCGTAGGAAACCAAAAACAATCACTCATCATCATCGTTTGAATAACGTTGTCTCTAAAAGCAAAAAAAAAAAAAACTCCTCAACCCCATTTAAACAACATCATCTCAGGCAGTGGTATTGCAACCATTCACGACTTCGTCAAACATTACAAATAAATGAATTATATACTTAATATCATAGAAGGTTTGTCTTTTGATGAAAGTATTAAGGAATATCAAATCCATGAATATGAACATCAAACTGGAGCATCCTTAACAAGTCGGATTCTGAAATAGGAATCAACATTGAAACCCAAAATTTGTTTGTTCATCCAGCTAAAAGTTTTCTTTTGGTGGAAGGATGACTTCTGAAAACGACGACACAGCGTATGCAGATGTAGATCTGATCTCCCTTGTCAACAATTGTATCATGTATCTCTTCAAAAGCATCGGTTAGAAACTGTCTGGTCAGCAGATTGTATACCCCAATGATCCAGGTATAGCGACTACTATCTTGGGGTTGTTGAAGTATCCCGACGACTTTAGTAAATCGCTAGGTTGCAAGATACTACGACTGACGCTGAGGCTGATAACACTGGTTTTGCAGCTAGACGTGGTTAAATCATCGCAAAACCTACAACCAAAGGAATGTTTTCATTCGCCATCCCTTTAAAACACATCTTTGGTTTTGCAGGGGATTATGATAAGATTGTGTTGTGTATGGATTCAAACACGAACTCACACTCGTCCAAGACTACATACAATTTTAGAGGATTGCAACACAATTCCATATTGCAGTCCTAAGTATGAAATTGTTCATTATAATAATGGCATATTGTTATTCTAAACTGTTTCCCAAAATTGATCGCCCTGAAGATCATAAAAAACATTTTCTTAAAAATCAAATATGTCAATAAAGGTTTTGATTTAGTAAATATTGCCGGTATTTTGAATGATCATTCTGTTAAAAAACAAATTGCTGGATATTTTGATAATACTGAACTCCCTCTTATTTGTTGTTTACAAAAAATCTATCCGGAAATATGTGTTTAACTATAGCCAAGTGTATAAAGATGTAAATATCAGTGACGATACACCTACGTCACGTAATTGCAGTAATTCCGAATACATTTATGGCCCCAGTTCCTATGTAATAACAGGAGACCTTAACATCGTTCGTGACCGGGAGCTGAAATCATTCCTCAGTAAAGGACCTAAATATCATCCCCCGTCAATTATTTATTGGAATGAGGGTCGTAATATCATCCACGACTCACTCTGAACTTACTGCTTGAAATGGATAAAACGAGAAATCTTTGGACTCTTTTCTTAATTCAGTAATGAACATAGTTGATATACGTATACAACATTTTAAAGAACATTTTACTGCTAACAACAACCACAATAACCCTATCTCTTGTATCAAACATAAACTAAAAGAACTCGCCAAGGAAATTGTTTTTGTCCCGGCTGATAAGGCTGTTAACAATATCATTATTGTTTGACGTAAATTTTACATTGAGGTTCTGCAAAAGGAAATCACGAATTCACCAACATTCCAACTGACTCCATTTTCGGAAAATGACATCTGTAACAAACATAAACTTTAAGCAACTTCTTTACAAGCAGAACCAAATACAATGAAAGTTCCAACTATGTACTTTCTTCCGAAGCTGCACAAAACACCTTACAAATATAGATTTATTTCGTCTTCAAGCCATTGTTCCACTACTAAACTGTCTATTTTACTTACTAGTACACTTGGTACAATCAAAAACCTGATAATAAATTGTTCAGAAAAGGCCTTTGAAAATAATGGAATTAATTACTTTTGGAGTGTCAAAAATTCGTTGGAAGTACTTGATAAATTGCATGTTTATATTGGTGATTTTGAATCTGTTCAAAGTTTTGATTTTTCTTCCCTATTTACCACTTTACCTCATATTCTTATTAAGAAAAAATTCACACACCTAATTAAATGGGCATTTAAAAAGTCAGAATGCGAATATATATGTTCAAACTCTTTTAGGTCATTTTTTAGAAACAACAAACAAAAGAACTATGTTAATTGGACATGCTTTGATACTATAACTGCCTTTGAATTTTTACTAGATAACTTTTTTGTTCGCTATGGAGATTCTGTATATCGTCAAGTTATCGGAATTCCAATGGGAACTAACTGTGCACCACTTATTGCGGACCTGTTTCTGTATTGTTATGAGTTACAATTTATGACTAAAATCAGCAAAGACCCATCGAAACAACATCTGATACAAAAATTTAATAATACTTTTAGATATTTGGATGATATATTAGCTCTCAATAATGACGGCTTCAGTATGTACACTAAAGAGATTTATCCTGTTGAACTAACTTTAAATAAAGCTAATACTAACAATGAACACTGCCCTATCCTGGATCTTGATATCTTTATCATTAACGGGAAGCTTAATACCAAAATTTATGATGAAAGAGATGATTTTTCATTTCCTATTGTTAATTATCAATTTTTAGATGGTGACGTTCCCTTGTCGCCATCTTATGGTGTTTATATATCTCAACTTGTACGATTTGCTCGTGTATGTAACAACGTATTAGATTTTAACGAAAGAAATCTATGTATTACTGAAAAATTATTACACCAGGGTTTTCGATATCACAAACTAGTCAAAACATTTACTAAATTTTATCATCGGTACAAGGACATCATTCGTAAATATAAATCAACATGCAGACATCTTGTACGTTCAGGTATTTCACATCCAATCTTCTATGGTAATATTCTTTACAAAGCACAAAAATGTCGGCATTCACCTCAAAAGCTAACAAAACCTTTGTTAGCTTATTAAGAAAGGATATAGTTACGATACTGTTGTCAGGTCATTAAAGATGGCATATTTTGGCTTTAATATTGATTCACTTATAGGGTCTTTGCATCGGAAATAAACACATTTATTCTAAAACCAGTTGTTGGCATGATACGGGTTATTAGATATAGGAAGATGTGGTGTGAGTGCCAATGAGACAACTCTCCATCCAAATAACAATTTATAAAAGTAAACCATTATAGGTCAATGTACGGCCTTCAACACGGAGCCTTGGCTCACACCGAACAACAAGCTATAAAGGGCCCCAAAAGTACTAGTGTAAAACCATTCAAACGGTAAAACCAACGGTCTAGTATATATAAAAGTTCTTCTCATATATTTTATGATGGTATGATACTAAACACCTAACGGGAGGGATTGTGTGATATTCATTTGGTGAAGACATAATCTTTTAATCAGTTTAATTGAGGTTTGGAGCTGGCATGTCAGTAACAGCTGGTAGTCCTTTGTTAATTTATGTATCATTGTCATTTTGTTTAGTTTCTTTTGTTACCTACTTTCACATCGGACTCGGACTTCTTTTAAACTGAGTTTTACTGTGCGTATTGCTGTGTGTTTTTTTTTCACATTGGCTAGAGGTATAGGGGGAGGGTTGAGATCTCAAAAACATGTTTAACCCCGCCCCATTTTTGCGCCTGTCCCAACTCAGGAGCCTCTGGCCTTTGTTAGTCTTGTATGATTTTTAATTTTAGTTTCTTTTATATATTTCGGAGTTAAGAAGGACGTCCATTATCACTGAACTAGTACATATTTTTGTTTAGGGACCAGCTGAAGCACGCCTCCGGGTGCGGGATTTTCTCGCTTTATTGAAGACTCATTGGTGGCCTTCGGTTGTTTTCTGCTCTTTGGTCGGGTTGTTGTCTCTTTGACACATTCCTCGTTTCCATTCTCAATTTTATCTGATACAAACGCAGTGTTAAGAGCAGCAAGGGTAGATCCAGCAAAGATAGTATTACGTAAACTATCCTGGATAGTTTCTCGTGTGGTTCTATCTGATGAGAACAAGATGAAACTATACAAAACAATCCAAAGTAAAACTAAACTCAACTGTGGTTTCCGCATGAGACAGTGCGATTCCATAGCTGTTCCCCAAAGTAGAGAATTCACTTGGCGACTCCCTGCCAAGAGTGGACGGGAGAAGCCAAGATACAACATCGTTGCCTTCCAAACCGATAAAAGTAACAATCAAGAAAATAACGCAGCCGTGTTTGATCACTGTCGATTAAAAAATATCTATGTGACCCTGAATGCTCAACATTATCCAGCCGTAAAATTTAACACCCTCTTTACCCGGTGTCAAGTATCTATGGTGTACAATGAAGCCGCTAATTTTCGTAAAAAGTTCTTCAGCATGGATCATCTCGTTAGCAATAGTAATATCAATCCCTCTGACTTTATAGACCTATACCCTTTGTTCGTCATTGATATGAGTCACCAGTCTGAGAAGTTGAAAGAGTCTGTGGTTGACATTCAAATCAGGGGAGAATTCGAACACAATGTTACAGCAAACACCGAAGCCTTTGCATTGGTGATCTCAGATAGAGTCCTACAGTTAGAGTCTGATGGACAAAAAATGAACGTTGTGTTATAAAGATAAATGGATCATAACTTGTACAGCACCTAGGGAGGGTTTCTCTTTCATTGTGTCTGCTAATAACAACAAAATCGATACAAGGTTCAATCCACCCATTCACTTAAAAAATGGAAAGAGTTATGAAATCGCTCTGGTCAACCTGGAAACTTATTACTCTTTTCCAAATATTCATACAGGGAACAATACCTTTCGTTATTCTAATGATAATGGTGCCACCTAGTTTACCCTTGCGTCAAACACTGGCTCTTAATCTATCGAAAACATCAACAACGGGTTACAAAGGAATCTACAACTCAACAAACACCTCACTAAATCCAGATCGGTGCTAATCACAGTACACTGAGGGCAACACTTACTTTAGCTAGAAACTATCAAGTCGATTTTAATGTTGACAACAGCATCAATACAGTACTAGGCTTTAACAAAGAAATCTACACATACGATCGAGCTACAAACGGTTACACAGGGGGTAAGACCATTGTCAACATCATCAGCATCAACAGCATTCTTGTCAATAGTGATATCATCAGTGGTAGCTATGTCAATGGATCACAACAACCCACCATCTACAGTTTCTTCCCAAATGTATCCCCTGGTATGAAAATCATTCAAACTCCTAAAAACTTGGTCTATTTACCAGTCACACTGAACACCATCAATCGCATGAGTACTACTCTGACTGATCAAGATGGAAATCCCATCGATCTGAGAGGTGAACATTCAAGCATACGTTTTCATCGTGAGATATAAACCACCTTAAAGCTAAAAAAGCTAATGACTTAATATGGAATACAACAAGAGATGTTATTGGTGCGTGTGTAAATTAAACTCTGACGTTGACTTAGTGTTTTGTCCCATAGACAAACATCACCAATCTACGTATTGTAAATATTTGAGTAACATTATAGTAATGGATTACATGGTAGATCATCAAAAGTATGTAGTGCTTCCCCAACCGTTTTGTTCGTTTGAATGTTGTTTAGCCTCCATTGAAGACAATACGCATGCTTACACGTTTGTTAGGAGTAAAGCGTTAGTGTTAGACATGTTTAAACAAGTCAGTAATGAACCCTTACCTTGTCGTGCTAGTCATTGATCGGTGTTAAGTGTGTATGGAGGACCCATGGGGTATGATGAATTTAAAAAACTGTTTGTAACTAAAACGTATTACATGCAACGTGCTTTACTACTGAAACCCCTCCAACACGAGTATGCTGTAGTTAAAAAACCTAAGTAAGAAAACGGTTTTGTTTTTTTAAGGGAATTAAACCAGTTCCCTAAAAAAAAAATCTTCGTTAGGTATAAATAAATGAACTATCATACACATGGTTTGGATTTGAAACAAGGTCAAGCCCATAAATTACAGAAAGCAGTCAATAATGGTTGTTCCGTTAATATTCGTTTATCGCATCGTAAAGGGGGAACGATAAGATGTTGCTCACTCAGCGACAACTTCAAAAGATCGACAAGCTGTTAAAAGTGGAAAAGTGTGGTATGGTCTTGCAGTTGAGTGTAAAACAACTCAAACAAAACATGCAAAAGGAAGGTGTTTTTTGGGGAATGTTAGCCGAATTAGCCATGCGAGCTCTTCCCATGTTAGCTGAAACAGTACTCCCCACTTTAGGTGTAGGTGCTTTGAGTGGTTTAGGTAGTGCTGCCATGAGTAAAGCCGTTGGTTCTGGTTTTTACCTTAAACGTGGAGGTAATGTTTGCATTTGTAAAAAACAAGGTAATGGTTTATACCTTACCCCAGGTCAACTCCCTAACACCTATGGAGATGGGTTGTATTTAAAACATGGGGTAAATTTTACAATGCAAATGATAAACAGGGTAGTGGTTTGCTTTTAGGTCCCAATAGTCCTTTAAGTCAAGTTCCTCTTCTAGGTTGGTTGTTATAAATAAATAAATGAGGTAGACTCTAACAAGCAAACGTATCGGGAAGACAAAATTCGATCCGTTGAACACCTTCTAGAGGTAGAGATGCTTAAATACACCAACATTTTAAAAACATAGAATAAACTAGACAAGGAACTTTCTGTTGCATTAGGAACCTGTTCTGTTCTAAACGTTATTTGTACAACCAGTGCACTCAGTACTGCTGCAACAGGAATTGGAGCCATTGCTTGCATTCCTTTAAGTTCACTAACGGTCGTTAATTCATTAGGAATGATTGGGTTAACGGTATTATCCAAACGTATTCATAAAAAATGTAAAAAACATAAAGATATCGTACAACTGATTAGAACCTTTAAATCTAAGATTGAAGATGAGTGAGTAAAGCTTTGGATGATGATGACATTAGTGACCTAGAGTTTACAGGTATTGTTACATGCTTAGACTCTTGCTACACTGAAAAACAACACTAGTGATTGCTAGATTAAAAATGAATTGGCATTCACTTAGGGGTTGTCCTTCATTAAAAACTGTTTATATGTAGAGGAAAATGAGTGAGGTGAAAATCCTTTAAGGTTAGTAATCGAGTTAATGGTGTCTTTGTTAATATAGTTCTTTTTGCAAAGTACAGCATAGTAATTACAAATCACTAACCAATGGTGTTGTTTTTGTTTTAAAGAACAATTAAACCGTGGTAAAAAGTGTACAATACTAACATGTTTTTGTAGACACAAAGTAATCTGACGGGGTACATGTAATTACGTATAAACTTAGAAAACCACTTTGTTTTTAAAAGGTTTAGGTATTGCATGAATACTTCTACCATTGTAAAAATGTGATTTGTAAAAATTAAACCATCAACCACTTGAAACACAGACTGCGGTATCGTTTTACATGGCATAGTGTAATCTACATCATAGTACTTAAATTCATGGTGTAATATGGTTAGGTCAACTGTCCATTTTACAGACATTCTATTTCGTAAGTAAGCCATCGTAGTATAACTATTACAAACATATGTCTTTAAGGTTTTTTCAATTTTCAAATGTGTTACTACTATGAAAAACACACATGTAAATTAGTTACACACACACACACACACACCAATATTTTTTTTCATATAGTGTTTAGCTAAATTAAAAATGAATTGGCATTCACTTAGGGTTGAGGGGTTGTTCACTTAAGGGGTACTGTGGTGGTATTTACATTCTAACCAAGTCGTATGAAAAATACTCTTGTTTAGTGTTTTTACTCATTTTAATCCCTGTACTTCTTATAAAGGCACCTTCCAAGGGTTCCTTCTCTCTGTTTAACCCACTGCAAGCCCACACCCTTGTCGTGTCTCCTTCCCTAGTTTTCAAGGTAAGTATACTACTCTTACCAAACTTACCATCTACTTCGTTCACTTCTACAATTTGGTAAATAACCCCGGTGGGAAGGTCTTTCAATTTTAAAATTTCTTCATTTTTTTTGTTCCTGTACCTTGTCCTCAAACACATTAACACTCTTAAAGTCATTATCAAAGGAAGCCATCATAATATAATACTATAGTACTCAAGTCTTTATAGTTATTTTTTCAATTTTGTAGTACTCTAACATTCAACTCTTACTCCTGTTCAAATATTAACACCATTTTTCAAAATGTTAAAAATGTTAAAAAATCAACTCTTACTCCTATTCAAATTTTACACCATTTTTCAAAATGTTAAAAAAGTTAAAATATTTGGAGTTGTGGCAGAATCGGCCTTTTGATACTACTTATTTAAGATATCCGGACGCATAAGAACTCTTTCAGTACCTCATACATGATGATTGGGTATCCATTTGGCTATGTGGGATGTATAGATACATAGTCACGTCCGGCCGACTGGGCAACATAAATTATATTAACATTTATTTCTTTGTTAAATGCCTGTACCAAGTCAGGAATATAATAGTTGTTTTCCATTCGTTCCGTTGGTTGATATAGTCGAGCGTTTTGTTTTTGTCAGTTTTTATGGACCCCCCCTTTTTACATTTACCTTGTAGTTCGGTACTTTTGTTGTAAAATCTTTTTTTATAGTTACCAAGTAAATCGCCATATGTTCTAATCATGGTCGTTGGAAGAGATGTTATATCATACTAGCCAGTTTATACAGACATTGGGTTTTTTAAATAGATTTTTTAAATAAAGTTAACCTTAAAGTATGGTACATTTGTAATTCCCTTTTCTAAAGGCTGATTAATGGACGTCTAGGTTGCATATATACTCATGTAAATGGATATATTGTCCATGGAAGATCATTTTCATGAAGTTAAAATAGTAAAAACTGATTGTCCCTGAAACACATTTTATCTATAGGTTATTGATGTGTAAACAAGGGCAATTAAATCACAAACTGAATTAAAGCCCGAAGGTATCTGCATCTGGGTAATAAATTGTAAAAAGTGTTGTTTTGTTCCCAAAACTGATGTTGTTGATTCATTTTAAGATATCTAAGAAATATATCTATATATATAAAGCAGATAAATTTAAAAGTATGAAAGCAAATGAAAAAGTTTGGTTTCGTAAGGGCTGAATATGGTTTAGTCTAACAAAAAAAAAGAGATTGGAAAGACCTTTAGGCTTATCATATTCTGAACATAGCGCCTACGTGAATGGTGGAGAAATGAAACCCCCTTATAAGTGTTTCTTAAGTTCTAAAAATGTTTAAAAATCTTAAATACGAACAAAAAAGACATGTTAGGGTAAATGTCAATCAAACAGCAATCCAAAAGTCATAAAATAGAAAGAAAATACACCATCTCCAGTTCGACATGAACAAAGATGACGTGTATACGTGCTAAAATTGACAGATTATTTTAATTGACAAAAGCCTAATCAATATTTATATCATGCATTCATATCCTTAATGGATTATATAATTCTTTTTTGAATAGTTTAGCATTATATTTCATAAAATCGTCCAGAAACAATCAGGTGCGAGCATTTCACCTGATACTGTTTCGGATACGCAGACAAAAAAGTTTCCATGCAAACTAAACATGTTTCGAGAAAACGAAATAGTCAGAAAACTGTGAAATAAGATTAACAAAATACCAAGGGAATAGTCAATACAAAGCACGTAGGTCAGTAGAAAGACGGACAACATAATTGTCACAGAAAAAAGACAAAAAATGTAAACAGTTCACAAAACATTTCACAGAAAGATTAAGCAACTCCAATCCCTTCGATAACAAGGTCGGAAGCACTTTAAGTGAAAAAAGCTCACGACACAAACACTACAAATGATCATATGCTTACATGAACTGTACACATCCAGTCATAAAACTAGTTAAGAAACATTAGAAATTAAGCATAAATTGCTGCTGTGTCAAAGTTAAAATTGATTAACTTTATATTGATGCTGTAAATCACAACTTAAATGCAATTTGTTACAAAATCCATCAGTTTTAAGTGTAAACCAAGACATTTTTTAGGTTTTGTAATATTTGATTTGTTGCTTGATAATGCGAGGCTTTTAAGGTAGTATTTACTTTTATGGTAAAGACATGTTTCAATGAGACATTAAAAAGAATTAAATCTTGGTTATACTTTCTAAACAAACGCACAAGTACAACGACGCAGTAAAGGGAAATGATACAATAGAACCTGTGGTAATTGATCAAAGACATGAACTTGAAATACAATGCGGGAAAATCAAATTAAATCAATATATAATAAGAACGCATCATGTGTTGCTTTTACAAAATGTTGCATGAAAAATGTGGAAATAAAAACTGGTTAGATTTGTTTTTTTTTTTCTAATAACATCCCAGTTGGCCGGTAGAAGTAACTGTCAACACTGTCGTATGTCGACGCCCGTTGGCTTTTAAAAAAAAGAT
Organism: Mytilus coruscus; assembly: GCA_017311375.1. Taxonomy (NCBI): domain Eukaryota; kingdom Metazoa; phylum Mollusca; class Bivalvia; order Mytilida; family Mytilidae; genus Mytilus; species Mytilus coruscus. The sequence continues at coordinate 76,227,009 of CM029599.1, read as the reverse complement.
AATCTGCCCTAAAATCATTATGCAGATTAGCATATTCCGAAAAGCAACTAATTATGCCCCCGCCGTTGGCAACGGGGGCATGAAGTGTCACCCTTTACCGTACTTCCGTACTTCGTCTTTCCGTCCGTCCCATTTTTGTTTTTGCACTCTAACTTAGGTTTGCCTCATGCAAATTTTATGAAACTCATACACAATGCTAGGAACAAATACTCATAGTCAGGTTTCGGATTTGGGCATTGAGTCACTTTTCGTTCTAGAGTTATGCCCTTTATAACTTTGAAAATTGCTACTTTTTTACGCTTCCGCACTCTAACTTTAGTTTTCCTCATCCAAATTTTATGAAACTCATACACAATGCTAGGAAATACAACACTCAGACAGAGTTTGAATTCGGGGCAGTGAGTCACCTACCGTTCTAGACTTCTGCCCTTTATTTTCCCATCTTTTATTCGATTTATTTACACTGTATAGTGTAATACATTTTTTGATTTTATATTAGTCTCAAACTTGTTTAGTTTAGTTTTAAAATGAACAGATTTGAACTTGAAAATCCAATTTGAGGAAAGCAACATATTCTTGTTAATAGCATCAGTGTGAATTAACATGCCATTACCACTGTGGCCTTTTATCGTTTACCCTACGGTATTGGTTTTGCTCACTGTCGAAGGCCGTACGATGACCTATGATTGTTTACGTGTTTGTCCTCTGGTCTCTGATGGAAAGTTGTCTCGTTGGCAATCATACCACATCTCTTTTGTCACTCAAACAAAATGCAAATAAATGACTAATGTCTTAAAAATGTTGTAAATAGAAAAAGTATGACAAGGGCAATATGCCTGAAAAAACAGAACATATGTTAATTTATCAAAATTGTCAGACGATTTATCAATGGCGTAATTTCCCTTTAATGACGATTTTTTTGGGGCGGGGGATTGGAAAATTGTGGAAAATTGTTTGTGCACTTATATTAACGTAACTTAAACATCCATATGGCATAGTATTGCCGATGAACGATACAGGCTTCATGGAGAATGTAGTTTCAACTTCAGAGGTTAAACTATAATGGGTCTTACTTATGATAAATCCTCTTGTTATGACGGTCACATGACGAATTAATTGAGTGTTCAGTTATGATTATGCTCTGAATCGTTACCGATGTGGTATTTTGGAATAAATGAATGAAAGAGATCAAACAAAGATGATTCATCAAGCTATAATCGTCAGAACATTATGTCCATTAAAAAAGTAAGAAAAGATGTGTATGTATGTATATAAGGATATTCTGTGATGCATTCATTTTGATTGACGTATATAACTATTTTTCTTGAAACAATATGCATGGAAGTTTATCACTAAAAATATAATTTTCTGGATAGAAATTCTGGCCGAAAATTGTTATATTAGGGTCCGAAATAAAACTTGTTACATCCGTTTTTGTCGTTTCATATTTACCGTATAAAGAACTGCATTTATAGCAAAGCCGGCAACTAATTATGCCCCCGCCGTAGGCAACGGGGGCATAAAGTGTCACCCTTACCGTACTTCCGTACTTCCGTCTTTCCGTCCGTCCCATTTTTGTTTTTGCATTCTAACTTAGGTTTGCCTCATGCAAATTTTATGAAACTCATATACAATGCTAGGAACAAATACTCACAGTCAGGTGTCGGATTTTGTCGGTGAGTTACTTTCCGTTCTAGAGTTATGCCACTTTATAACTTTGAAAATTGCTACTTTTTTACGCTTCCGCACTCTAACTTGAGTTTTCCTCATCCAAATTTTATGAAACTCATACACAATGCTAAGAAATACAACACTCATACAGAGTTTGAGTTCGGGGCAGTGAGTCACCTACCGTTCTAGACTTCTGCCCCCTTTTAACTGGGAAAATTGCAAAGCTTGAGCGGGGACATTCGTATGCTCAGTCACATTCTCCTTTTATTTTCTATTGTTTTACTTGAATTTTTGATGTCGCTATACCTGTACTGTATAAGATTAAGTAAGTGCTTTTTCTAAACTCACATACATTGTACGGTCTTCTATATACCTCCACGTATCAAGATTAAAATAGGGAATGTTGAGTTAAAAGCAAAAAAACAAACAAAAAAAGACATTAACACACCTGCCTATAAAACCTGCCTGTTTATTTCTAAGGAGAGGCGAACAGCTGATATTTGAAAATCAAGATAGTCTTGCATTCGGATGATTAAAAGACTTAAATTTGAAACAAAATTGAATGGAAAGATTAACAAAATTAAAAAGTTCTTACTGACAATTTTTGTTCGAATATATTCATAATTTCATTAATTCCAAATCCTAGAAGAGCATTATTTAATAAAGTTCGAAGGAAGAAACTCTAATGTTCAAATCATGATAATCCATTTTTGGAATATACAAATAAAGTGAAAACAACAGAGAGAATTGTATGAACACCAAAAGCAGTAAGACCTGGTACGTCGACAACGTAAGATTCCCTTGCTATACACGCATCACCCACCATGTGATTCAAGACTCAAAACGTAACGCAAGGAAACATGACAGAATCGGTAAATGTACTTATAAGAAGAAATTCTTGTATCTTAAGATCTATAAAAGCAACAACATGTCTCATCGTAAGTTGAAACATAGAAACATGGTATCGGTCAACTAATTATTGATGGTGACCGTAAAACTGGTGAAGTTTCGATTTCAGTCATTCTTCTTCGTGTCCTGACAGAGCAGTTTTTTTTGGGAGCAAAATCCTATTTATGCACTTCATATAATGTTATCATTCACACATACAGTATTAATTGAGATATGTAAACGCCATACAATGGGACAGAGATCATGTTGCTACTTGAAATGTGAAGCTGATAGTGGTGAAGCTGAAATCGTCACCCTTGTTATAGATCTAGGTTTGAAGTCATCGATCTATGTCAAAAAAATATCTACTTCTTTTTCCAGTGGTGTCCTTAAAGTGCGGTTCACTATGATATATGAGATGCATGCAATTGTTGAAATGTCGTATACATATGCCAACAGCATTCTTAACGAAATTAATCTGAATACTACACAGATTCAATAGAACAACTGAGAAGACACAGAGTTAATCATTTAAATATTTTGGAATACAAAATATTATCCAGCTTTGTCAAATATTTATCTATACTTAACTAAACAATAGATGAAGAAGGTAAACAAATGTTTTATACCAGTATATCAACCATTAAAGGGTTGACTACTGTTGGAATACATGACACCAAATTTTATCTGTAGAAAAAAGATCACCAAAGAAAGAATTAGCGATCCTATCTTAGAAATAGAAAAGAGAAAACTTTAATCTTTAATATTCCCAGCGAACACAGACTATGCCGCAAGACGGAACAACTTCGATTAGATTGTAAACCTAATAAAGAATAAAACATGTATTTTAAGGAAATACAAAATTCTAAATTGAATATGATTGATCTATAATGAGATGAAAAAATAAACTATATTTTGAATCCGTAAACACAATTTCAAGTTATTTAGCGATAGTTTCCTATAAAAAAAAGTCATTTGATTTAGGTAAATCTTGATATATTTTCCCTATATTTTATTCGATTTATTTACAATGTATATTGTAATACATTTTTTGATTTTGTATTAGTCTCAAACTTATTTAGTTTAGTTTTAAAATGAAAAGATTTGAATTTGAAAATCCAATTTGAGGAAAAATACATATTCTTGTTAATAGCATCACTGTGAATTAACATGCCATTACCACTGTGGCCTTTTATCGTTTACCCTACGGTATTGGTTTTGCTCATTGTCGAAGGCCGTACGATGACCTATGATTGTTTACGTGTTTGTCCTCTGGTCTCTGATGGAAAGTTGTCTCGTTGGCAATCATACCACATCTCTTTTGTCACTCAAACAAAATGCAAATAAATGACTAATGTCTTAAAAGTGTTGTAAATAGAAAAAGTATGACAAGGGCAATATGCCTGACAAATCAGAACACATGTTAATTTATCAAAATTGTCAGACAATTTATCTATGGCATAATTTCCCTTTAATGACGATTTTTTTGGGGCGAGGGATTGGAAAATTGTGTTAATATTGTTTGTGCACTTATATTAACGTAAATTAAACAACCATATGGCATATTTTTGCCGATGAACGATACAGGCTTCATGGAGAATGTAGTTTCAACTTCAGAGGTTAAACAATAATGGGTCTTACTTACGATAAACCCTCTGTTATGACGGTCACATGACGAATTAATTGAGTGTTCGGTTATAATTATGCTGTAAATTGTTACCGATGTGGTATTTTGGAATAAATGAATGAAAGAGAGCAAACATAGATGATTCATCAAGCTATGATCGTCAGAACATTATGTCGATTCAAAAAGTAAGAAACGATATGTATGTATATAAGGATATTCTGTGATGCATTCATTTTGATTGACGTATATAACTATTTTTCTTGAAACAATATGCATGGAAGTTTATCACTAAAATGTAATTATCTGGATAGAAATTCTGGCCGAAAATTGTAATATTAGGGTCCGAAATAAAACTTGATACATCCGTTTTTGTCGTTTCATATTTGCCGTATGAAGAACTGCATTTATAGCAAAGCCGGCTGACAGATACTTGCCTCGAATTTTGTACCATCAAACATGAATCCATTTACAGTAGGATACATGTTTGATAGTAGAAAAAGCGGGACAAGTGTGTGTGGTAAACGCTACATTAAAAATAACACATATTTTAATAACACTTTAATAAAGCCCAAAGAGTGAACCTAATTCATGATATTCACTGTATGTGAATGCTAGTTCGACCTTTCTTGTGCCACTAAGATCACATAGTTTGAGAACAGCTTCTGCTTTCACTTTCCCGACATTTCCGTACGATGGGCGTGAAGCATGGCTAAACCACATAATCTGTCCTCGGTCATTGTTGACCCGCAACATGTCTTTAAACGTCGAAAGGCAGAAAAAGATCTCTCACATTAGCAAGAACCGACCAGCAATGTCAATAGTAGCTTCTCCAGGGAAACCAAAATTTCAGACTCTGACGGTGGATCTTGTTCAAGAGACTTTTTCGCAGGAAATAAATAATTGCAGAACCAAATGCCGGTTTACCGGCGATGGTAATCAGGCAGAGAGTTCGATACCTTACGTAGTTGAAATAAAGTACAGAAGCTGCACGTCAACATTTATTACTATTCGAAGTATGCATAACTTAGTTCTTGATATGAAAATGCAAGGATGTTTTCTACCCCTGCATGCCTAGCTTTCTCCATTTTCCTCTTCTGCCTCATCGGAAGTTACGGCCCTGAATTGTTAAAAAACCATCTATAAGAAGAGATAAAGAGAAACAAGAACAGAAAATGAATGATTCCATTTCGAAACTTCAAGCAATACATAAGTTTAAATGAACGACTGTAATAACGTTGCAGCTGTTAGCGAATTCCAAATTCAATGTTCACTCCTTTAAATTGTATTATTCTAATCTGTTTTCCATAAATATAATTAGCTTTTAGTAAAAATAACTTGAAATTGGAATCTAATTCATTGAAGGCATTTCCAGTTGCATAAGTAGTTTGAGTTGTATGATTGCTTATTAGTAATTCAATATTTGTTCTTATAACATCGTGCAAACATCGAAACAATTCGACTAACAAGTGAATTTTATCTTATTATTTGATTAAAGCGTCAATATTACCCTACGTTTTGATGAAGTCTAGGATGAATATAGGTTCGTTCACATTGACAATATCATTATAGGATAATATAAAGAATAATTATATGCCTTCCATACTTCAAGATTTCATATTTTGCCATATGATTGATTAGTGGATTTGTTAGAAATGTCAAAAGATCATGTTATCAAAATTAAGGATCTTGTTATGGTGTATTACGTCGTACTTGTTACAGAGTATTTTTTTCTTTTCAATTACAAGCTGAATTCTTGTGGTAATAAAGCAGGTTTTGTATTGGTGTCGTTTCCCGGTGGTTTATACTCCTCAAATCAATATTTATAATGTCCACTTTCCCAAAATTTACTGGAATGAGAGTCGTAAAGCCAGCAACGACTCTATTTCTCTCATCTGTGTGCACAAGAAAGAAAGTTGTAAAGTCATTGGATTATCTTTTCATATAAAATGTACAAATTTTTTCGATGACCGTGTTAAAAAAAGAAAGCAGCTCTTAACAAAATTCTTCAATATATACATGTCAATAAGTACGACATCGGGTTTATTGAAATGAAATTATGTTTTTTTTAATATCTTATTTTATTTCATACTTCTATAATATCTCAGATCAACATATCTCATTAACAACTGAAAGCTGCTTCTCGGAACTTCAATAGTCTAATATTAACATTATGAATTGGCTCCGTCAATTACACAAGAAACCTTGCATGTTCCATTTAATATCTGTATTCAGTAAGTATTCATTCATGAGTAATTTTGTTTTGCTGACCAGTGCTTTTTAGGAACATGTTATCATTTATTGTTACAAAGCCTATGCTGTTATCTATTTCTGGAACGTTACAGTTCTTGAAACTCTTTGATAAAGTGTTTTCCTGATAAATGAAAGTGAATAAAAGAAGATGTGTATATTGATTATGGAAAGCGTACATGGTGTACATGTACGAAGGGTGTAGATCTGTCAGTCCTTAATAGAGTAAATACATGAATTTTCCCGCGTTTCGGCTAGTAATAGCGGGAAAATGTCTGTATTAATGGTTTGTAAAGAAGGTATTGTCCAATAATTGTTTTGTAATCAAAATTGAATACAGGTAAAAGGTGTACCTGTAAATATATCTCACTTCATGGCCGTCCTTTGAAGCGTACAAATAAAATTACATTTTTGGTAATATATTTAATATCGCAAAGCTGTAGGCGTAGAATATTTTTTATTTCTGAATTTCAATTTTATACAGATTATATATTTTGATTGGCAATGAAAGTTCATTATCAACGCAAGCTCTCGTGTTGTCCCTATGAGACGGTCTGTGTAATAGTTATACACCGAGGGATAGGTGTATCTGGATAAGAAACCCCGACGGCCCGAGGCCGGAGGGGTTTCTTATCCAGACACGCCGTATCCCGAGGTGTATAACTAACTTACACCCCATGCTAAAGCCTACATTTCTTAACATTAATTACTAAATGAAAAATATTGGATAGCATATTTATTTACAATATCAAACCAAAATTTATAAGAATTTTTTTACATGAAACCCCACTAGTAACCTTACTTTGGCTATCTTCGTTCAAACTTTGACAAGTGAGTTGATTTCACAAATGTCAAAGTTGCTATTTTGCATATTCCCGTTAAATCCATGTGCTAATATGGATCAGCAGGTCAAGGTTGACCATGGATCAGCAGGTCAAGGTTGACCGTTTCGTGCATTCTTATTTAAAAAAAAACATCATGCTCCTTGTATGCAGTTGTCAATATGGACGGGTATAAGACGGACGACATTTTGAGTCAAGCGTTGGATTTGGTAGAAGAGACTAAAGATAAAGGCAATATTATAACCCAAAATACTTACCTGTATCAGTTTAATGAAGGTAATCATAAATGTATTTTATATGTTACGGTTTTATAACCCCCCTTTTTCTTCTCAAGTATAAACAAACAATCAATGCATTTGAATGGGGACATATGGTTGAAACCCCCCACCCACCCACCCCACCCCTTTATCCTGGGTTGGGAACCCCCCCTTTTAAAAATGGCTGGATCCGCCTCTGGGTATCAAAAGTTTTACCTTCAAGCAAAGGAGTATTTAAAGTATTTATTTTTTTTATTCAAAATAGATGCTTAATATTTTTTTCGCTATTGGAATTTCCTAAAATGTGTTTTTTAATGTCTTAAAACAACTTGTAGTGAACACTATTAGTAATTTTTTATGTTCATGCTATTCAAAAAATTTAAATAATCAATTTCTATTGTTATGAATAACAATGGACTGTGTTTTCGGGATGTAGAAGCAGGGGTTTCCAGAAACCCCGCTCGTCACACACTGTGGTCAAAATCCATTGTTATTCGTAACAATAGATCTATTCAATTTACACTTGTTTCAGAAACAGAAACTATGAAGTATAACAATAGAACTGGGGTGTAAAGAAAGATATTTTTGCTAGAGAACACAGGTTTCCAGAGCTTTTATGACCATCATATACTATATGGTTTTATCTCTGGTTTTACCTGAGCGTGTCTTGGCCGTTGGTACGGGGAGGAGCTTTCTTTATTTGTTTGTAAATGATCAGTGAATAAAATGTATGGAAGTTTACTCAAACAATGTATGAAATATTTATTTTATGTTGAATATTTAATTAAATTACGGCGTCCAGTGTACTTGACGGGCTAGTCGGTATACTTAAATAAGACAGCAACCAAATACCATCAAAAACTCTTAGGACTAGAACCTATCTTTATCCTAAGTGGGTTTATCAAACATGTCGTAACTTAGGAAACGACATAGTAATCGTTCTTAGGTGAGGACACCTAAATGTCTTAGGATGGTCCTAACTTTAAGGTATATTCAATTTTGTTAAATTCTTAATTAAATACGACCCCTAATGTTTCACTTATTTAATGTGTTCTTTCTCTTCTCCAAAATTTAGTACAATAACAATAGTAAAGATATATATATGAATGAATAGAAAAGAAAGGACATGGGGTCAAATATCCTATTTCCTTTACGCTAACACGTAGGACAGCGGTAAGGACATGCTAGCTAATGTATTCCTAATATAGCTTCAATGTGCATGCTGAGTTATGTCGTAAGTCGGTCCTAACATTATCTTATTTATTCCTGATATAGGTCTAAGGAAAAATTCTAGGACAGCTTCGATAATCAGGTCCATGGTCTTTAACAATGAAAAAGTGACTACAAAACACGTCAAACTCACAAAAAACAAACTATAAAATTCAACTAAAACGACAACTCTGGGATACCGAAACAACACAAAACTCTGGAGTCTGCTTAAAAGTATAGCCTATATTGAAAATGGTAAAAAAAAAAAAAATTAAATGACATAGTCAATTTATCTTGCAAATGGTAAGCAAAGTGAGACAAGCCAAGCCAATAATGTCTGTTGAAATAGAGTGGTAGTTTTTGCAATTGCATAAATATGGTGACGAAAACTTACAAGTTCAAGCAAGCATTTGACCTAAATGTATCTTAAAATGAAAACAATTAAAGACGTAGGTTGAAAAATTTCCGGCTAGTAACGATATTAATATTAATATTTAATTCAGAAGCCTACAGAAGGAGAAAATGCAGCTTACCAATTACCTCGACGACAATTATCAACATAATAAAAGCATTTGAGGTCAAAATTAATGAAACAATAATAATGAAAAAAATCATTACGTAGGAACAAAGCAATTACAGTGACGATTACAATACACTTGATACTAAAATGTATTTTCATTATCTGTTACCATCATCTATTTTCATTATGTTTACTTCCAAATAGCATATGTTGGCGTTTAATAATTTCCTCTATATTTTAATTTAAAAATCCTCATTAGCATGTTACTTAATGTTTGTACTTTTCTCGGATTTTCTTCTCTTTTGTTTCTGACTAAGCTAATAATTCTATATCGTATTTGTTTTGTTTCCAGAAATCCACATTTATTTCTGCTAGATGGATTTTTAATTAGATATTACTGTGTCTGAAAATATACAAATATGCAATTTGCTTGTGTTCGTTTTGAAATTACCGAAAGGAAATCCTTTATTATTCGGACCTAAATTGAATCCCTTAATAAGGGTCTTGTCTAAGAAGTTTTCATTTATTGTTATATAGTATCATTTTAAACAATCATAATATGATGTATGTGTAGAAAGATTTTTGAAATTTTAATAATTCCTATAAATTATCAATATTAAGTTTTAGCCTTAGATGTGTAAAATTGGTTATTATGAGCTTGTCTTCAGAACTCCTCTTGAATATGTTTTGTTTTTGATGGTCCTCTATTTCTGTAAAGTATTGTATCTAACCATATGAAGATTGGCAATAAGGTTTTTGCATTTTGAAATAGCGCTCTAGATGTTATTTTTTATGGTGCCAAAATGGTGAGATTAAAAAGTAGATTCCGTTGTGTTCTTTAATATATATTTATCTTTTATATGTATCAATACAGAATAAAAACTTGAATTTTTTGTATATTTTAGACAAAAAATTGTAAAGTGGTATCAACGGTTCATGCAGAAATGGAGTAGCAATCATTGTTTCTATTTTCAACGGTTCTAGATTTTACTTACTTTAAAATCGTACCATTAAATTAAAACTGCGATAAGTCTGATAAGAAACTTCTTTCCTTTTAAAGCTTGCATAATTTGTGCTACATTTATATTACTGTTGTTGTGCATATATTCTTTTTGATGTAGATCGCATATATAAATATTTGTGCCTTTTTTTTTTGTTCGGTAGAATGTTTTCCTCGGTTTTATTTTGTGAGTCTAATAAAATTGCCAAACTTGTATGATTTCGATTGCAGTTAAATTAGTCTCCGCTTGTTTACAACAGTAAAGGAATCACTTTGGAAATATATATGTGAATGATGTCTCAAAATTAGCGAGAGACAATAACATCATAACTTACTTCGATAGGAACTGCAATATATTGCTTGATTTAAGGAGTTGTCCTTTCTTATTATAACTTTTTGTTTGTTGTAATTTAAACTAAACAAATCTTTGTAAAACATTTAGTTTCTTAAAAAAGGCTGACGTAGAACAAAACAAAAATCTAGTAGAGATTTGTTTCTTAATTTTGTTACATTGAGAGTAGCTAGGGTACTCATTGTTGTATATCAATGTTCAGAATCGTCATGGAACACTAGACAAAAACTGGTAAAATATCATATAGCTATTTATAGTAGATACTACATTTTCTCGACAACATAATTATTTAATTCATATCCCGTAAGCGACTTAAAATTTTAATTTTGTAGAAAAAAAATTAAATAAAAATATTCGTTTTCATATTACCTATATTCTAACATGATTTAAGATAACTTACGATTGATTATACAAAAGCAACAATATTTATCATGTGACTGAAGCAATTCATTAGGAAGCAATATAATTAGCTAAATATATCCTTAAAAACATCACTAAATATATCATTGGGAGTTAAAACAAATTTGTATGCGTTTGAGATTAATTATTTAAAGATGCTAATTTAAATTCTACCAAAACTGTATTAAGTGATTCAGTATTTTTAGAATTATTTACTAAAGTCCAACATTTTTAAGTACATATCCGCTTCTGTGTAAATATGTGTTCTTAATGAAAATTACATGATAGACTGCGACATCCAGACACCATTGCCGTTGGGTTATAGAATGTTACAGCGCTAATTGCATTTGTAACAACGTTTGTACTTTTCGGGTTTAATTTTCAAAGAAAGAGTTACTTTTATTTGCTTCATTAATCAATATATGTACTGTTTACAGTGATTATTCTGTTTGTTCGAATAGCTTAATTAAATAACAACCTTACGAAATGGCAAACTATTTGATTATGAATTAAAGATTAATGTTTGGCGTTTCGGGTTAGCTTCTTTCTTTGCTGAAGGTTGTTATTTGTTTTGTTTTGTTTTTTTTTTTTTTTTTGGGGGGGTATTTTAATTGTCTCTTTGAAACTATCTTTTTACCTATAGTTGCTTAAATCCATGTCATTTGGACTCTGGTAGATAGTGGACTCATAAACAATAATGCCACATTTACAGAGAGTTGTCTCACCGGAAATCATATCACATCTCCTTGTTTTATAAATTATCTATACTGTTATTTTATTTGGAAGATAACGGCAAATGGTATCATCAAGAAATTCTGAAGTTCTAAAGTTTGATTTTTTAACAACATGCTATAATTGGATTTTTGCCCACTCTTTACCACATATGTAATACCTCAAGTAAACATCTAATTATTATAAGCTTCAAGGCTTATTTAGTGTTGAAATATGTCAACGGTTAAAGCTTTTAAAAAAGACAAATAACTTTCAGTAACTGCGAGTACTCTATCTTAGATCGGTACTTTGTGTCTATTGTACATAAAATTGAGAATGGAAATGGGGAATGTGCCAAAGAGACAACAACCCGACCAAAGAGCATAACTCAGCCCAAGGACATATCTTTTTGTAACTGTAAATTAAGAAATTTTTGTGACTGTTGAACAATAAACCAAATTGCGAAATAAGTCATGGGGTTTCATGAAATGCTGCATTCAAATTATGCTATCGAAAAATTAAAATGCGTGTTTTGATTTTTTTCAAAACCTATCATGTCGCAGTTTTCACAATAATAAAAAACATCATTAAATTTTCGTTTTTTTTTGTGTTTAGTTCCGATTTGATTTTTTACAGTCTGTTACTAATTGTGTTGTCACACTAATTTCATGGGTTAGAGGGTGAGTGCTAACGAACATGTTAAATCCCGCAACATTCTTTATGGGTCTGTCACAAAGCAAGTGCCTGTTTAATTCAATGGTTATTTTTGATTGCTGTCTTTCTTTTGTTTTACTGTTTTAGTATAAATCTGACCATTTCTTTGTTCTCTTTTCTTAATTTTTCACCTTAAGTCATCTTGGTGCCTCTTACAGTTTGCCACACGGTATTTAGTTTGTTCATTGTTGACGGTTGTACGGTGACCTGGAATTTTAAATACTTTGTCATTTGATCTTTTATAGATAGTTGTCTCATTAGCAAGCATGCTACAGCTGCTTACTTTTAAAGTAAATGTCAATATGAGTGAGTAATGTAAAAAAGTGTATTTCTTTATATTTCAAAATTTTAAGATAAATTGATTCTATCAATATAATGTTATATATAAACCTTGTAAGGCCTGTTTATTTACCAGTGATACGTTCTTTCACGGATACTGATGGCGTTCATTAATATGCGTGGTATAGTGATTGACTGACCCATGACAATAATGCATATTCTATTTCAGGAAAATCTACATCGTGTAAAAAAGTCATTTACGAAATAGTAAAGCCACAATTTACAATTCAACGTCATATTGTATATATTTAGGTTACATGTTTCGTATAGTCTTTTTTTTTTTGTATAAACAACACAATATCTTCATCAGTTTAGGTTATTCTTTTAAAAGGTTGTAGCCATAAATATTATTTATTACATACAATGTTCATGAATATTGGCAAAACAGACACAATATCCATATTAATGTGCATTTCAAAATAGCTGGTGCATCATGAAAGGCCATTCCAAATGTTAGCAAACTGCAATTTACAGAGAAAACTCATTCCAATGTTTCATGATATACTGCTGGAAAGTTAAGGAAAAGCCAGTGTTGCAATTAACGATTAAATCAAGTTATTTATGGATAAATATATAGTCGACAGAACTGATGTATGTTACTTTCCCATAAAATATGAAATAGAATTGAAAAGGCCTTATCTTTTTTTTAGATTAAACTATTGTCACGCATTTGTATTTCAAAAATCTAAATAAGTACACCTTAACTTTGCATTTGCTAGTTTTATTCTCTAATCATAAAACTTGACCGAATATGAAAATTTGAAATCAGGACAGCGGATAGACGCAATTATAACAGGTCGAAACAACACAAGCATATTTTAATAAAATACCACACAACAATACAACATTTAAAACTGATGCAAAAGAAACATGAATCACTTTAAAACAAAATTATGGGTAACTCAGGACATAAAGGTCAAGCAGAAATGTAAACACTTCCATATTCCACGTGTTGCACTTGTCGTTTTCAAAATGACAGGTACAACACTGTCATTTGTTAAACAAGTGCCGTACCCACCGCATGTAATACGTTCACTAAATGTATACATTTTTAAATTTCTGATACTAGTATTTAAATATTTTGGTGCCTTCACAGCGCATTAGAGGTCTTTATAATTCTCGGTCCGTCTGTTTTGCAGTACAAGTTTTTCATTCAGAATTATGTTGAACAGAGTTGTGGTATGCTTTGGAATATTGCAAAATATTGAGCTATTAATTTGTATCCTTCGATGTTACGGTGAGTTCAAGAATTACAAATCAAGTATCAGTTTCTGGCAGGTGGTTGTCTCTTGATAAAATTACGTAAAAATTGACATCTTTTGGATATCTTTAAGATGTGAGCATATCAAAGTGATGTTAAATAATGGACTCTCATCCAAGCATAACTTGGAATGTGAGGGATGAGAGTCATTCTAGTAATGGTGCCTGAGGCTCAAGAGGATATAACTTTAGCATTCTATTTGCCAGAGTTCGACGAGGCATAATAATTAACTCCCTTCAAAGAGGTCAAATTCCTGACCTATGACGTACTAACATGCTCATATAAATACGGCCCAGCTACTTGTTAAGCTCATATTTTTTAAAGTTTGTTTATGCAACCACATCTCATGGGATGGGCATAATAATACCCTCAAGAACTGAGTGGGTAATTGTTATATCCTCTTGAGCCCCAGGCTCAATTACTAGAATGACTCTCATCCTTCACATTCCAAGTTATGCTTGAATGAGAGTCCATTCTACTAATTACGCGCTTCTGTTCTTCGAGGATATAACTTTAGCATGTTCAAAGAGTTAGTATAAACTAATCAAGGCGAAGATAAACAGAAAACTAGATAACATTTAACTTTACTATTAAAACAACAAAAATCTACGAATAACTAAATCATTTTGATTCATTTCACAATATTAAAATCCATTAAAAGTTCAATAACTGTAATCAATGTTCCATAGCTGTACGCAAAGTTCACACTATACTCAAAATATTAATTATCATCATTCAGAACAGCATGAGCAAATTTATTATCTCGGATAACTTCTTTATGATAAAATCTATAAAAAGTCCTACTACTTGACCAATTAGCAGTGTTCATAACTTCTTTCAAAGAAACACCAGATCCATACGCAACAGATGTTGAAGTACTTCTGAAAGAATGAGCTGAAAAATGTTCAACTCCTGAAAGTCTCAAAACCACTTTAAGCCATCTAGCTAAAGTGCTGGTTGTTACGCTATTAAAAGTTCTGTAGGAAATAAACAAATTGTCACATTAACGAACATTCCTTGTTCTCCTGACATATTCTTCTAAAGTTAGATATACACACAACTCTGGTTTATCATATTTGATAAAATTAATTTTTGGTAAAGGCACTCCTGGCGTAGAGGTTTTTAGAACCCTTTGAAAATAAAAAATGTTCCTATCAATATATTTTCCAATAAATCTTATATCTAGTGCACTTAAAGTTTGAGCTCTAGAAGCAGTTGTAAGTGCCGCAAGTGCTATAGCTTTCAACGTAAGCATCTTTAATGATAAATTTTCTAAAGGCATTAAAGAACTTAAAAATTTTATAACCTTAGAGACATCCCATGTAAAAGTACATTTTTGTTTTGGAGGGTTATCCTCTCAAAAACTAAGGTAGAAAAACTGAGTAATTCACCCAAGTTACACCAAAATATATCAAAGTTTGAACTAACATCGATTTAAATGTATTAATTAGAGAATATGACAACTTTCTCCTCACTAAAGTGGTTAGAAATTTTATAACGTCTTTTCAGACGGTCGAAAAATACTGGTATATTGTTCATGACACCAAATTATCCACTTTTTCCAACAATACTTATACTGTTTAACTGTTGCTGGCCTCCATGAGGACAAGATAATAGATATTTCGAATCATGATAATCCTGAATTTTCCAGTGATTTCCTGATACAGCACATGCGACAAGTACAAGTTTTCTTGACAGTGGATGACACTCCATTGTGTGTGGCATGTAGAGAAGATCTCTGTGTCTTGGTAATCTAATGGGATTACAAATCAAAGCTGAAATCAGTAAAGAAAACCAATTTTGAGAAGGCCAAAATGGCACAATCAATATAGCTCTTTGTACTTTATCTGCAGAAATTTTATTCAGAACTCTCCCTATTAGAGAAAAAGGAGGAATAATGTATGGTTCAAAATTTGTCCATGACAAAGTAAAGGCATCTGTAGTCATTGCTTCTGGATCATAAATCCAGGATACAAACTTGTCTATTTGAGCATTATGTCTAGATACAAAAAGATCCACATTTGGAGTAAATAATTGTGAACAAATCCTAATTAAGATAGTTTCGCTAAGTTTCCGTTCATGATTGTCAGAAAAGTTTCTCGATAATTTATCAGCTTGTAAATTAGTTTTTCCCGGTATGTGCTGAGCTGTTAGAAAGATATCTCAATCTGAACACCAGGTCCATATCTCAATGGCTAAAGTGTCAAGTTTTTCAGATGTCATACCGCCCATAAATTGAATGTAAGAAACTGCTATAGAATTATCTGATTTAATTCCAATGTGGCATTAACTACAATTTGAGCAGAAGGCTTTTAAAGCATAACACTGACAATAACTCTAAAAAGTTAATATGACCATGGAAGTAATATTGAAAGGAATAACAACGTCGTCACTTCAAAGGTTTCATCTGCGTTACCGCCCATCTTTCGATAACTCTTTAATTTGTACATAAACTAATTCATACAAAATAATTTGCGGTTAGACATATAGCGTCAAGCTCATTTTGTTTGGTTGATTTTCTTTTTGCTGTAACGTGCTACATTAATATTTTCAATTGTAAACACTTTTTTAAAATGGATATAAATTTAACATGTTTACGAAGTTATCATCCCGATTTTAATTGTCCAGTTTCAATAATGTAATCAATTACTTGAAAGTAAATATTTTTATAAATCTCGATAAACTTGGCACATTTCAACAGTAAAATATTCTATGTCTACATTTGTCTACATTATTTTGTTCAACATCATGTGAAACCTGATCGCTTCATCGTTATTACCTGTTTTACTCGTGATCCGCTTTTAACCGGAAAACACTTTTAGATCAGTTTAAATCAAACAGTAAAAAGCAAAAATATGCAAAAATAAATATAATTGTCCATGTTAAACTGTTGTAGTTTAAACAATTCTAGTCCGTTTTTCAAGTTTTTTACATCATTCGATTTCTTTCTGAAGGTAGAAGTTTTATATGATACAGCGCCACCTTGTTATTAATAAACTAGGGATTTCCCACAGGTGATTTATAATTACCGGACTCGATAAAATCACGTGACTGATAAGAAATTCCAGATGCAATTTTACAACCGCGGTATCACAGATAGTAACCAAAGGGGTCTTGCCGCTGAGACTATAATTGGATAAAATCATATGACTTTAGTACAGAGCTCTGCAGGCCATAAATACATGCTAATTAGTCGTTGTTATTCCTTTTAAATATTACTTCCATGATATGACATATGGATTCTAGATAAACTGGACCCCTGTTGTGTTCACTTATCGCTACACTGACAACAGGTACGGCCTAAATCCCGTGGTCAGAATTCTGACCACGAGATTTAATAATTCGACGAGACTAATGCATCATGTGCTATGTTTATTATGTATTATACTGATTGGAAATCAAACGAGAAATAAGCATATTTATAACCCTACTGAGATCTTAAGGGAATGAAAGATACCGGCTCATTTTGTCAAGAACATGATAACACGCTCGTTGGTCATTTATCTGCGCTACCACCATGGGGTTAATTAACAGATACTTGTTTATTTTGCGGCATCGCAGTATTAACATTTGAGGTCAATTTCCTATCACTATAATTGGTCAATTTTATTAGCGAATCGTTGAATTTGTAAGACTCGTCCAATTAATGCCAATGTGACAATGGCTCCAACCCGTTCCTTCGGTGCGAAGCTATAGATGGAACGGCGGACCAGTTTAGATTCTAGATGTGTCCAACGACCACCAACTGTTTGTTTTTCGTAACAAGCACCCCATCCTTTTAGAGAGGCATCAGTTTCTATCAAGAACAGAGCATTGTCTTGTTTGATTAGGTTTTCCATTTAATTTTCTTACATTTTTTTACCACCAATTAAGTTTTAATTTACTTTTTTCAGACAGAGTTAAGATTTTATCATAATCGTTTGACCCTTTAAGATTTTCTATCTTATCTCGCTCTAAATTTTTATTATGTAGAGGTCCTTGTAAAACAGCATTAAATTCAATTTTCTCATCGGTTAAAAGACTCTAAATTTGACAGTGTCAATAAGTAAACCAAAGAAAACTACACGTTGAGTTGGAATTACTACAGATTTTTTGGTATTGACTGTAAAACCAAGTTTTTCAATAATATTGGCCATAATTGAGGCTTCTTTAGAGCATTTTTCGTAATCTTGATTCATCAAAAGTGAATCATCAATATAATAACAACATCTGAAGCCATTCTGTCTAAACAGAGCATAAACAGGTTTCAACACTTTTGTGAAGACCCTTGGAGCAGAAGCAATACCAAATGGTAAAACCATAAATCTATATAAATCATTTTTCCAGTAAAAGCACAGATATTTTCTGAAATTTTCATGAACTGAAATGCTAAAATAAGCATCTTTCATGTCTATGGAACAGCAAAAATCATTTTTCTGTGTCAAACCTAAATCATATGTTAAATTTTCCTGCTTAAAATGGTGATATTCAATAAATTCATTCAATTTTCTTAAATTGATGACTGGTCGAAGGCTATTATCTTTTTTCGGCACCAGAAATAAGTTTGAAATAAACTCGTTTCTACTTTCATGATTTTTTTTCAATTGCTCCTTTTTTCAAAAGGGTTTTCACCTCTTTATTTACAAGTTCAATTTCTTTCGTACAAAACGAAATAGCTTTCGGTTTACGATATTGAACTGGTTTCTGTAAGAATTCTATCTTATATCCTTCGACAACATCTAGTATCCATTTGTCAGATGTAATTGTTTTCCAGAAACTTTTGTTTAATTTTCTTACCTTAGTAATAGAATTGACGTCTTTTATCGTCTTGGGAGATAGAAACCACGTCCCCTTCCTCTTGACCTTTGCTGAGGTCAGCCTCTCAGATAAGTAGGCCTGTTGCAAACTTCCAGACATGTTTTCCTGTTTGAACGAGAAGTATTAATGCCAATAGGGATCTTAGTTGGATCACCCGGCTCTTTAATTCTTGGCATAATATTGTCACTTGGCATTGCACAAGGTCATGTTTTTCTCTGACTGTTTATGACGTCTTTACACTAAATCCATTGGATGTTGGATGTGTACGGATTGATAATTTAGTCTTAGATGCATGATTTTTTTATTAGTTGTTAGTGGCTTTGAACTAGCTGTCAGATAACTGCGAGTACTCTCAGATCTGTTCCTAGTGTCTTTTTGTTGTTTGGATGTACAAGTACCCTGCCACGTCCACTTGTATTTTTGTCCATCTGATGAGTTAAGCCTTTTTCAACTGATTTGTATAGTTCGTTCTTATGTTGTACTGTTATATCACTGTTTCAGGTTAGGGGGAGGGTTGGAATCCCGCTAACATGTTTAACCCCGCCACATTATGTATGTATGTGCCTGTCCCAAGTCAGGAGCCTGTAGTTCAGTGGTTGTCGTTTGTTTATGTGTTACATATTTGTTTTTCGTTCATTTTTTGTACATAAATAAGGCCGTTAGTTTTCTCGTTTGAATTGTTTTACATTGTCATTTCGGGGCCTTTTATAGCTGACTATGCGGTATGGGCTTTGCTCATTGTTGAAGGCCGTACGGTGACCTATAGTTGTTAATTTCTGTGTCATTTTGGTCTCTTGTGGACAGTTGTCTCATTGGCAATCATACCACATCTTCTTTTTTATACCAAAGAGATTTTCGTTAACTCGTATATCATGAGAACAAACTCTCTGATACCTAGGGTTCAGAAATCTTCTATCATATCGCCTTTTCATAGACAAACTATAAAAAGCATTGCCCATAAGGCTAATGGAATCTGATAACTCACTCTTGGCTATAGAAGGATCAATTGGCTCTTTTTTAATGGCCAATTGATTTGCAAGATTAACAATAGGCACCATGCCTGCCATCATAGATTTTTGAACCTGTTGCAGGTAGACATCACTAGTATTTGCTTGCCTCGGGATATTCTCCCAGATTTCTTTATTTACCTTGGGTACAACCATCAAGGAACAATTGTCAGGCCTTAAATGCCTTTTAGTTATATTAGTTATACAATCTTTATTAGATTTTATAGACAAGGAAGCATTGACTGCTTTTGATAGATTTGTCCCCATTTTGGGCCCAGTTTTCTCCTCTGTATTAAGCTGAGGAATGTTCCACTCAGTATCCTCAGGGTTTTCTTCGAAACCTCACCTTTGTCTACTTCACTAGTAGGCTCATTAAAAGCTCTATGAAAGGCATCAGCTGGGTTAGCACCAATTACAGTTGGTGTTATAAAAACCATGTTAGGGTTATAACTATCTGATAAGTAATCAATATCAAATTCGTTAAAATCATAATTGCGAATTGGTTCGCTACCGATGTCATGGTCACCCCAGCTAATCAAATCTGACCTGGGTGTAGGTACTTGTACCCTTTCTTCATTACTTCCACCAAACCGGTCTATTTCTATTAAGTGTCACGGATATAATATCTCGTGATCTATTTACATGACGTTCCGTATCAACATTGGAGTGTGTCAAGGTGCTCGGGTTTGGCCAGGCAATATGTTTCTGAAAAGCTGCTGTTAAAGAAACTTTATTTCTATTAAGACTATCAATCCCTAGCTTATCATTCAACTGGTCTATGTCCTCGACATTAGACTTTGATGAACGTTTAATTTGTTTTTGTTTAGGGCCTTTAGCGGGAGTCAACTTCCGTTTAGTGGGTAATGCACTTCCCTTGATAACCCTGCTTTTTGTTTTAGATTTCTCAACATTATGAGAATCTGCCCAAGTGTGCACTTTTTGTGTATTATCACAAAACAAACTCTCTAAATCGGAATTTAGATTGTCCTCATAACCTGAGTTTGAAAGTGACAACACATTGTACGTCATAGGTCACAATGTCTCAGAGAAAATTTTTACAAGCATATACACCTCGCCGCTCGGAAAATAAAATTTGACCTCTTTGAAGGGAGTTAATTATTATGCCTCGTCGAACTCCGGCAAATAGAATGCTAAAGTTATATCCTCGAAGAGCCGAAGAGCATAATTAGTAGAAGTTGGCTGTATTATTTATAATGGGACAAATATTATTGCACGCCATTGTCAATCATCTCCTTCAAGTTCTAGAGCTTCAGTAGTGGTTACGCGCAGATTATTGTTTTAGCTATTGTTTCAGAAGAAATAGCTTACATGTTTATCAGTGCTGTCTGAACAAAAACTTATTTACTTTCAAATTGATATTTGCAAAAGATTATCTCAATGAGTATTGTTTATAACCTTTGATATTATCACCTCATTTCATTGACGGTATAAGGAGTTGAGTATCAATTTGCGAGCTCTGCTCACAGTACTCCTTATTACAACGGAATTTTCTGCACTTACTCCTCACTTCTTTTGTTAAATCACACTTTCTACCTCTTAGCATTTTTATAAAACGTTATGTTTGATAACAACAATTTGAAATATAGTATGATACTAGGGTTTTATAGTCTACTTCAATTGTTAACAACGGTAATTTGAGTGTGGTAGTGTTAACTTCATTTTAGCAATTGTAGTTGACATGTATTGTTTCATTTGATTCGTATTTAATTTGGCCTTCCAACTGTTTTGATTCGAGCGCCACTGTTGAGTTTTTGTAGACGAAACGCACGTCTTAAGTAACAAATTATAAGTCTGGTATCTTTGATGAGTTTTTACAACCACTGGGTCGATCCTACTGGTGGTGAACGTTTCGTCCCCGATGGTATCACCGACCCAATAGTCAGCACTTTTGTGATGACATGAAGTATCATTGATATGTTCTGTAAATTTACTGTTTATTAAATGTTAATTTATACGAAACACTAAAGGTTTTCAATCCCCAGGCATAGATTACTAGTACCTTAGCCATATTTGGCACAACTATGCGGGATTTACTGTTTTAAATGGTCTTTATCTTCGTATTTGATTTGTCCTTTTACTTTTATTCGAGCGCCACGGATGAGTCTTGTGTAGAGAAAACGGGCGTCTGGCGTAACAAATTATAAGCCTGGTATCTTTGATGAGTTTTTACAACCACTGGGTCGATGCAACTGCTGGTGGATGTTTCGTCTCAAAGGGAGAATATGATTTATTTATTAGCTGTAATTGACTTTGAACTTGCTTTCAGTAACTGTGAATAAAAGTGAGAATGGAAATGGGGAATATGTCAAAGAGACAACAACCCGACCAAAGAGCAGACAACAGCCGAAGACCACCAATGGGTCTTCAACGCAGCGAGAAAATCCCGCACCCGGAGTTTGTCCTCAGCTGGCCCCTGAATAAAATTGTGTACTAATTCAGTGAAAATGGACGTCACACTAAACTCCAAAACATATAAATGAACTAAAATTAAAAAACATACAAGACTAACAAAGGCCAGAGGCTCCTGACTTGGGACAGGTGCAAAAATGCGGCGGGGTTAAACATGTTTTGTGAGATCTCAACCCTCCCCCTATACCTCTAGCAAATGTAGAATAAAGAAACACATAGCAATACGCACAGTAAAAATTCAGTTCAAAAGAAGTCCAAGTCCGATGTCAGAATAGGTAACAAAATAAACTAACCAAAATGACAATGATACATAAATGAACAAAGGACTACTAGCAGTTACTGACATGCCAGCTCCAGACCTCAATTAAACTGATTGAAAGATTATGTCTTCATCATATGAAAATCAAGTACAATCCCTCCCGTTAGGGGTTTAGTATCATACCATCATAAAGTATATGAGAAGAACATAACCCGTATCATGCCAACAACTGGTTTTAGAATAAATGTGTTTATTTCCGATGCAAAGACCCTATGAGTGAATTAATATTAATACCAAAATATGCAATCCTTAATGACCTGACAACAGTATCGTAAATATATCCCTTCCGAATAAGTCTGTTTAAAGGTTTGGTTAGCTTTTGAGGTGATGCCGACATTTTTGTGCTTTGTAAAGAATATTACCATAAAATATTGGATGTGAAATACCTGAACGTATAAGATGTCTGCATGTTGATTTATATTTACGAATGATGTCCTTGTACCGATGATAAAATTTAGTAAATGTTATGACTAGTGTGTGATATCGAAAACCCTGGTGTAATAATTTTTCAGTAATACAGAAATTTCTTTCGTTGAAATCAAATACATTGTTACATACACGAGCGAATCGAACAAGTTGAGATATATAAACACCATAAGGTGGCGACAAGGGAACGTCACCATCTAAAAATGGATAATTACAAATAGGAAATGAAAAATCATCTCTTTTATCATAAATTTTGGTATTAAGCTTTCCGTTAAAGATAAAGATATCAAGATCCAGGAAAGGGCAGTGTTCATTGTTAGTATTAGCTTTATTTAAAGTCGGTTCGGCAGGATAAATCTCTTTAGTGTACATACTGGAGTCGTCCTTATTGAGAGCCAATATATCATCTAAATATCTAGAAGTGTTATTAAATTTTTTAATCAGATGTTGTTTCGATGGATCTTTGCTGATTTTAGTCATAAATTGTAACTCATAACAATACAGAAACAGGTCCGCAATAAGTGGTGAACTGTTAGTCCCCATGGAAATTCCGATAACCTGACGATATACGGAATCTCCATAGCGAACAAAAATGTTATCTAGTAAAAATTCAAAGGGCAGTTATAGTATCAAAGCAGGTCCAATTGACATAGTTCTTTTGTTTGTTGTTACTAAAAAATGACCTAAAAGAGTTTGAACATATATATTCGCATTCCGTCTTTTTAAATGCCTATTTAATAAGGTGTGTGAATTTTTTCTTAATAAGATTATGAGGCAAAGTGGTATATAGGGTAGAAAAATCAAAACTTTAAACAGATTCGAAATCACCAATATAAGCATACAATTTATCAAGTACTTCCAACGAATTTTTGACACTCCAAAAGTAATTAATTCCACTATTTTCAAAGGCCTTATTTGAACAATTTATTACCAGGTTTTGATTGTACCGAGTGTACTAGTAAGTAGAATAGATAGTTAAGTAGTGGAGCAATGGCTTGAAGACGAAATAAATCTATATTTGTAAGGAGTTTTGTGCAGCTACCTTTATATCGGTGCTTTGTGTCTATGTTTTTATGAAAGCTGTTTTCTTTGAAATTGGTACCGATCTATTGAATTAAGTCATTTTCAACTGACTTTGACAGTTTTTTCTTACGTTGTGCTTTTACATCACTGTCCCAGGTTAGGGAGGGTTAAGCACTCAGTAACATGTTAACCCCGCCACATTTTTTGTGTGCCTATCCAAAGTCAGGAGTCTTTTAGTTCAGTGGTTGTCGTGGCCTGGTTCATGCCTGTCATATTTGTTTTTCGAAAATAGTATTGTTATAAATTCGCTTTTTCGTTTGAATTGTTTCACATTCATCATTTATAGCAGACTAGCTTCTTCTCATTAGTGAAAGCCGTTTGGTGACTTATGACTGATTAAATTTACTTCGTTTGAATTCTGGTAGTTGTCTTATTGCAACATGTGGAGCAGGATCTGCTTATCCTTCCGGAGCACCGGAGAGCACCTCCAGTTTTTGGTGGGGTTCGTGTTGCACAGTTTTCAGCTTTCTATGTTGTGTGTTGTATACTGTTGTTTGTCTGTTGGTCTCTTTCTTTTTTTAGCCATGGCGTTGTCAGTTTATTTTCGACTTATAAGTTTGAATGTCCCTTTGGCATCTTTCGCCTTTCTTTTATAAGCAATCATACATCACCTTATTTTCATATTAAATCAAATTTAAAGGAGAATTGGCGTTATGTTCTCTACTTTACGCTTCGGCCATTTTGTTCCATTTTTAGGAAGCCATATGTATTAGAAATTTTGTTAATTTGGAAGCGTAAAATCAAAGGACAACTGTTGGCAAATTGGTGAAACATTGATTACTAATAAAAAAAGGAGATGTGGTATTATTTCCAATGAAACAACTATCCACCGAATGTAAACAACTATAGGTCATCGTGCGGCCTTCAACAATTAGCAAAACACATACTGTAAAGTCATCGATAAAACATTGCCAAATGTGAAACAATTCAAACAAGAAAACCAACCATCTAATTTATGACAAAACAATAAATGAAAAACGAACATGACAAACAGCAACTAACGACAACCTCCAAATAACAGGCTCCTAAATTTCATGAAATATTTTTGTAATGGAAAAGAAAGAATAATTAGTATTAATTCATGAGACAAAATTACTACATGGAATTCGACAAAAACAAAAGCAATGCGACATCGTATAACTGCTGCTCTTCGTGTCAAAGTCACAGCCTGTCAACATTGAGCGAAAGCTCAGACCTTTTAAAATGCAAGTTCAAGACGACTCTTATGTATGGTAAAATTAGTATTTCTTGAAAAAATAATTTCTATAAATATATTATATATGATACAGTGTCTTTTTCTTAAAATTTCCTATGTATGACAAAGTCTCTATTTCTTAAAATATTTCCATATATGGCAAAAGGACTATTTCTTAAAGTAGTTGTATGTAAGGTAAAGTTACTACTTCTCAAAACATTAATGTATGGTAAAGTGTTTATTTCTTAAGATTTTTATGTGTGGTAGAGTGGCTATTTCTTAAAATATTTTATGTATGGTATAGTGTCGCCAATGAAGATGTCTACGAAAATTCAGAGCGCTAATCGCCATATTAAAGCATACAAGATTTATAAGTCATATATGATATTACTATCCATAGAGAAATAATAACCACTGATCTGCGTTAAAGAGTTGATATTCCTGTTGATTTGTCGTAACAAATAAAGGCATTTCAACAAGAGTGTTATATAATGAAGAGATTTTATCTGTCGATTTTATACTAAATTTAGCAAAACAGAATTAACTAAAAGTTCAGGTTATTGCAGCAATTTGTACCAGTATTAATAAGATTAAATAAGGTATTAGATGAAGATAAATACGCACGAGGTGTAAATTCTGTCAGTGGTTTATTAAATTATTCATTACAAATTGAATAGTTCATTAAACTGATTACAGATAGATGCAGACACTGTAAAGATACTGTTTTTAAAATGTGCCATTGGGAATAGTTTTCAAAAATCTCTTTAATTATACCATTTCTGATGTCGATTTTATATTAATGCTTCGAGGACAAAAACTTTCTTTTCTTTAGATATTAAAAACCCGATTGTTAACTTCATTAATTCTTCTTCTTGTACACAATTACAATTTCATAACATTGAAGATTACGTACTGCTTTCATGCATGGGGAATGTAAATAAAAATATATCAAAGAAAAGTGCAAAACAATTTTGATAAAATTTTGAGAATTTACTTTGGTGTGACTATATACTTGATCAAGAAATTATGTGATTTAAAACTATGTTCATTGATATTTATACAGTTAGATTGTGTTGTAGTGTACAGTTGCTGTCAACTGTCTCTGAAGGATTCGATTGTTGGAAATGCTAGAACACCTTTGTGGTGGCATGTTCCACTGAACTAGTGTATTAGGAATAAATACCATTTGTAACTTTCTTTTGTAGTAGAGATTTGCCGAAATGTTTGGTTGTGTGTTTTTATTGTTTTAGTGTCTGTTGGAATTAGTGCTAGTGATGGTATTGCAATTAGTCTGTGTACAACTTTGTAAAACATGACACAGCGATATTTATCGGTATTTCCTGGTATGATATAGCACTAATCACATTTGAAATGTTTTTTGAAACTTGAAGCATTTGACAAATTGTTCTTATAGATACCACAATAATGTTTATGCAAGACTAAAAACTATTGCCGGTCTAAATTGACGTTCTGTTCTCAATTAGAAGTCATATCCAAATATGAAAAATCTAAAAAAAGTTGTCCTCTTGTCAGATGTAAATTTAAGTCTAACATTTATGCACAAAGCAAATACCAAAAAAAAAATCTTACGTCATTTATTTTCCAGATATGCCATATAGCATTGTTAATACAAACCTACATTTTAATTGTGCAAAATAGTAAAATCTGTAAGGCAGTTTAGATAATTAATTTAAAAAAAAACATTATGACAAAAAGAAAAGAAATTACACTCGGTAAGGTAAACGAATACTACTTGAATTTAGAGAAAGTAAAACGACTTGCTTCAAAACGTGGGATTAAACTATTGTGTTTCGTCAGGTTATCAGCTCCAGGCATGTTGGTTTTTACTGCTCTCCAGTCCTTCCTTGTACATATCACAGGGTTTATATACGTTTGCCCTTTTGTTTAGGCTTCTTATTTAGTATAGCATATTCATATTTTTGTGTTGTCTCATCTTTTCTACAGCTGAATTTATTTTTGTTGTCGGGAAGGTTCGTCATTGGATTGGTGTTCTTATCCGCATACACAATATCATGGTCTATAATTCAGTCAATGCTTCGATATTGACATAATTTTTAAAAAAAAAAAACTTTCTTAAAAGAGAGATGAAAGATATCAAAGGGACATTCAAACTCGTAATCAAAAACATACTGCAAAAAAAAAAAACAACAAATGACAACAGATAAACAACTATACACAAAACACAACATAGAAAACAAAAGACTGAGCAACACGAACCCCAGCAAAAACCTGGTGTGATCTCAGGTGCCCTAGAATGTTTCCTGTTGAATAAGAATTAGAATTTTTCCTGTGGATAAATTCAGGAATGATTTAGAAACTAAAGTTTCAATTCCCTTTAGGGTATATAGCTCTTATAGATCACTTTCAAATGTGTTATTCGTTGGATTAAACTAATAGAGTTAAGCCATGTGACAAGGGACTTTCCGTTTTGAATTTTCCATGGTGTTTTTTTTTGTTAATTTACTTTCCACTGTTATCAAGAATACATGAAAGTTGATAGATATGCCGTGTAGCTTGGCGTTCAGTTTTGTTTCACAAATTCCATTCCGATACGTTTAAATCAACCCAAATCAGTTAGCATACACTGAAGGTACACAAATCTGTTAAAGTAGATACAATGTAAGTAGCTTTCCCCTTGAAATAGTATTTAAACATCTGACTTATCTGCACCACTGGTTCGATACTGCTGCTGGTGGGCTATCATTTATAAATTTTGACTTGGATGGAGAGTTGTCTCATTGGCACTCATACCACATCTTCTTATATCTATCAGTCTCCCAGGGTTTCATCACCAGTAGTAAGTACTTCTGTAATGACATGATTTATAACAATCCTGTCTTAAATTGTCCGTTTATAAATTAATAAGAAACTAAGTTTTGAACTCACTCAGGCAAAGTTGACCTTAGATGGATTTGGCTATTATTTTCAGGCTTTTTTGGTCATATAGCTCTTCATCTTTTTCTGTTCTTATACATCCTTGGCTTTCAAATAGTCGGCTTTGAGCGTTCCTGATGAAGGTAAATCTTACAAGCGTTTTGGATGCAAGCAATTTATAAAGTGTTGTTTCCATTATCTACACTTTATACCAGAGTTCCTTATTATAAACATATTAAAGGTTTTAGACCAACTTATCCTCTGAAAACAGAATGGCCAATGTAGAAACACATATCTTTGTTATTGCAAGGAATAAATTATACTAAGCGAGCAATATTCTTTAACTTCACGTTCACAAATAAATGATTCAAAATTAGGTGACTATGTTAATTGCATCTATCCTGTCGAACTTGAAATAAAGAATATCACCGATATAGTTAAGTATGCCCCATATCTTGACTAACATCTAGAAATTGACATTTAAAGTTGATTAAGAAAAAGACAAAAGAGATGAGTTCAACTTTTCAACTGTGAACTTTCAATTTCTATGTCGCAACATTTCAGCAGCGTTTGCATAATAGAGTATATATCTCCTACGATATTCGAGCGCTTGCTTTTCCTATAACAAGTTCCTTCATAGAGTGTTACTGTTTACAAGGAAGATACTGAATCAAGATTTCCTAGTTGGAGTCATCTCATCGAAAATTTTACGGACTCTATTATGATTTGGTTGACCATTACGGAATATTTGTGTCACAAATGTCCCCGGATATGTTTCAATTGTCGTAGCCACAAACCCACTCTCTTTGCATTGTTTGTGACATCCCGAATGTGTTCTTAAAATAAGCAAAGCAATGGGTACCACATGCGTATGATGTTCTTAACCTTTTAGGGAACCTGAAATCACCACCAATTTCTGTTGGAGTTCGTGTTGTTCAGTCTTTAGCTTTTGATGTTGTGTTTTGTTTTTGTATTATCGTAGTTTTTTGGGTTTTTTTTTTTTTTTTTTGCCTTGGTTTTGACGGTTTCTCTTTGAACTGTCCCTTTGATATATTTGACCTCTTTTAGTGCAGCTCTATTGACAGCTTTTTCAAATCCAGAAAGGCTCTCTTTGTTAGATATTTAAGCATTACAGTATGAGCATATGTATATTTTTTTTTTATTTTTTGTTACATTGGATACGACCATATTATCTCACAGATCGTGTCCAATTGATGTACTCCAGACTATAGACGCTTGTTTTTTTTATGGCTAAAACTACTCCACCTCCAGTTTATTATCCAGGCGGAGGATACCAAAAGGTAAATCTGGTGGGTATTTTTTAATGTTTGGAATTGCTGAATTTGTTATAAACATAACATCTGGCTTTGTACTTTAAATGAGGTTTTGGATTTGTTGTTATTTCTTATTCACAGACAGTTATTATTAAGGATTCTTTATTGTTATAATTAGTTTTTTTTTCTGTTTTCTGTTTTTTCTTGCTTTGGTATTGGTGTCTGTCTCGGGTTTACATGTACTTGTTCGGATGCTGTACTGACGTCAAATTTAATAACTTATATTAATATAAACTGTTATTAACAGGAGTAGCCGTCGAACTACTACAAAAGGAATTACATTTCGGGTTGTCAAAAGTGATGCAATCTGAGATATTTCTATCGTCCACAGGGTATTTTACCATAAGTTTTGCACTGAATGTCTTGACATTTGATATGATACCATAAGTCACATGTTTCGCATCTAATAGCTCTGTCGTTCAGACTGTCACAGACTGGTCACATGTTCTGCAGGCCTATATGATGTTGTCATTATATGTCAACAAGGTGTTCATTGTTATTTCATGTACTAGTAATTCCTCATATTCAATGATTGTCATAGCTGTATTTTTTTTATGTTGAAAATGGTGCTTGCAATGCTGTTTATACTTGTAATAAACCGTATTTTAGCAGTTTGTCAAGCATAAAAAGCAGATGGTATTAAGTGAATATATTTTGCAGCATTAAGCACATTGGATTTAGATACAGATGATTTTGGAGTGTTTATATTGCATAAAGTTTGCGAAAACGAAAACATTGCTGTCTCTTTTGTCATAATAAGTATCCCTTTTACCTACATATATGTCTCACTGTCGATGTCTTGGCACTATTTCATTGTATCTAATTTATAGTCTTAATCATTTTTTTAGCATGCAACTGTATGCGAGTAGGTGCAAGTTAAACGTTTCAACAGCTGTTACCGCCCAGTTGAAAACAATGCTATTCTTTTGTAGAATGATCATTTCATTTGTATTCTTTAGAGGAAATGTGCATTCATCGCACTTAATTATAAGCCTGTTAGCCTTGATAACTTTGTACAGACAGTGAGACGATAGCTTCTACTGGTTGACTTTTCGTCCCAGAGGGTATCATCATTCCAGCAGTATGCATTCACGTGCTGACACAAAATATCATTGATGCGATCATTTTTTTTTTTGAAGATTTCCTGCTAATAAAATGTAGACATCATTCGAATCACTACGTGTTTTTTGCCCTAAGGCCTACATGGACTTAGCCAGATGTAAAACTACTTTGAACTTTTAGTTTTAATGTTGTGTAACCTCGTAAACGATTTTGCCTTTAAACTATTTTGATTGGAGCCTTGCAAATGATTCTTGTGAAGACTACTTTCATTATCGTTTGATACTGTAGCTACACGTAGCCACGTACCTTCATAAACTATTGTCTATACTTGTCTAGATATATTTCTTCTGTTTCTGTAAATCTTATAAATCCTTCAACTATTTAAGGGCATATTCACTGAAATCCGATAAAATATGGTTTTCTAAAATTTACATTGTTTTTTAAACTAATTTCTAGTAACTGCGAGATATCTTAGATCGGTACTATGTTTCTTTAGTCATTCTTCAGTTTTGTGTGTGTTAAGAATGAATATAATGATGTAAACCCTTTTCAACTGATTTTTACTGTTTAATGCAATTAGGATATGTCACAATGTGGTATGATTACCAATGAGACAACTATCCACCAGTTTGTTCTTGTGTTATGCTACTGTTTCTGATGATGGGGAGGGTTGAACATTCGAAAACATTTAAAGCCCGCCTCATTTTGTATGTTCATTTTCTTAGTAAGGAACTTGTAGTCTAGTCCATTTGTTGCCTTCCTTATAAGTGTCACTTA
Organism: Mytilus coruscus; assembly: GCA_017311375.1. Classification (NCBI taxonomy): domain Eukaryota; kingdom Metazoa; phylum Mollusca; class Bivalvia; order Mytilida; family Mytilidae; genus Mytilus; species Mytilus coruscus. The sequence goes on along the minus strand of CM029599.1, from coordinate 76,195,647 downwards.
GCTTTGACATAAATATCATTGATCAAGCAGGGGCATGTTTGACATTTTCTTACGTTTCACATGCAATATTTTGGCATCAACCAATGTTCTCATTGAAGATGTATGAAACGGAAGAAGGATTAATATAAGTGAAGTGTGTCAAAAGTGACATCTTTGAAAGATAAATTAAAGGAAATAAGTTTGCAGCAATGGTACTTTGTATCTGAAATTTAGCAAATTAGCATATAGATCGGTTGTATAGATTAATTAGTCATATGCACTTTACAGGTACCGCTACAAATATCACGTTAAAAACATCCAAAATGTATTTTGAATCTCATTAAAAGATAACAGAACTGAAAAAAGCGATGATGACGGATGTCTCTTTTTCAGCATGGAAAAATATGCAATTAAAGTCTGTTTGAAGTAGTAAAGCAATCCATCAGGTTTTATTGGGTATATGTTCGCTAGTCTTCCCTTAAAGCCTCCTCCAACAGATATGACTTGAATACTTACAAAGATAGAGAAATTGATTTCAGTATTAAAAGTTGTGTGTTTCAGTTTAAGATAAATTTGCTTATAAATAGATCGACGGACATAAATCTCCGAAGAACAGTAATGCTATTGTAAACTTCAGTATAAGTAATACCCAAACATACAATTATAGGATAAAGTGATATAAAGAATACATGAAAACTAGGATTTATTATTGTTCACTCGGGAAATAGTACTGATAGTATTTCGGATCGCTTTTGGATACAAATTGTCGTTTTTGTCTAAAATTCGTATACTATTGACATGGGCTATTCTTCATATTCTGACAAAGACTGTTAAATTATAGTAGGGGCCTCGTTGGCCGAGTGGTGTAAGTAGTTCGTCTATTATATCATTAGCCTGTCAACGCTGAGGTTGTGAGTTTGAACCCCGCAGGTGGCAGATGCGTTTAATCTTAATAAACTACGATTGCCACTTTTTCTGCCGAAGGTAGGTGGTTCTCTTCGGGCAATCCTCATTCTAAACAACAACAAAAATGCCAATGGTGCAGAAAGTGGAGTTAATTATCCAACATTCAATCAATCGAATTACAGTATGAATAGGCTTAAACCATACAATATCAAAATATCGTCGTTCTTCTGCTTATTGCTAAAACCACTATACCTTTAAACCGAGTTTTAACATTTAGCCGTATTGTGGAAGTTCTGTGGTTTTGTTTTGTTTTGAAGTTTTACGTAGAAAATCACAATTAACTATTACATAATACATCTAAATCTATTGAGAACATTTTCCAACCAATTTACGTTAATGAAATTGAAAGATGATGCTAAACGCATCAAAACCTGATAAATTCTTTTACATAATTCATGGAATAAGATTTGCAGTTTCGATTTTTTGTAACAAAAGACCCCACTAAAAGGATTTTACAAATATAACCTATAACGAGTAGTTAATATTGTAAGATAGTTATCTGAATTGTTACAGGTTAATGACAGTGACTAAGCTATAACACTTGTAAAGGAATGGTTAGAAAAGATAATCTAATTCACAAAATGAATTGTTACTTTTATTATATCCTCAATCACTGAAGCGTAGTTTTTTGTGGACTTGTCTGTCTTTTTGTCGCCTTTCGTTTGTTTGCCATGGGGTTGTCAGTTTCTCTTCGACTTTAAATATATCCTTAGTTTCTTCTGCCTTTTATTTCAAAGAAAAGCCCAAAATGACATTGTGCACTTCATAATTATACTGTGATTCGAATCACTCTTCGGAATAACCAGGTGAAACAGAGACTTATATGTATCTATATCTATAAGAATAACGAAATTGGTTTGTCAAATTTTGAAATTTTTAGATTTAATACAGCATCACATATAACTCGTCCTTTACTGTTCATAATGTGCAGTTTTAACACAGACCAAAAGAGAATATCAAGTTATAATATACGTATGGGTGACTGGTACGACGGAATATCTTCAGTTCTTTAATCGAAGATTGCCTCGGGTTTTTTGTTGTCCTATGTTTTTTTTTTACATCTTTAATTTCTTTGTAACAAATTCATATCACTTTCTTGATTAAAGAACTGAAGATATTCCGTCGTACCAGTCACCCATACGTATGTTATAACTTGATATTCTCTTTTGGTCTGTGTTAAAACTGCACAAAATCCTTTGGACATAACACAACCGAGACAATCTTCATATATCCGTAGGACAAAAAACAACCGACCCAATTTCCGTAAATCCATTTGACGATACAAAAACCTAGCTTATCTCCTTAAATTCATATAAAAAAAAAACAAAGACCTGATAGTCTCCGTCACGTTTTGGACAATAAAAACTATGACAATCTTTTGTAATCTTATGCACAATACAAATCGATACAATCTTCTTACAACTATAGGAAACTCTCCGTAAATCTATGGGACTATATCACAGGCACTTGTCTCTGATTTGTATATACCTTCATATAACAAAAGGGGCTAAACTTGCATTTTCTTGAAATTACACTTGGTCTTGAATTTTCAATATTTTTTTTTCTATTCCGCGTCCGTCTATCGCAATAAAACATAATATGTCATAAATGTCACAGGCACTTGTCTCTGAGAAAAACGCAACTTCCGTTATATTTCGATTCCGCTGTTGTCTATCCCACTGAAACGTTTTATGTCGTAAATCTACGTTAAATTATCTACAAAATGGTGTATAACTTGCCATTGGCGTGTAGGGCAGTAACGAAGATCTTCCACCTAAAAAATTTATCGATCGTTGGCAGTTTTCTGTAGTGTGCCCCATGTCTGATGGTGTTGACTCGCCTCTGCCTCTACAGTTCTCCTTCAAGTCATTTTGGGTCTTCCTCTCTTTTTTTTTTATCTTCTGGGATCCAGTGGAGTGCTGTATTTGCGAGTCCTCTTCTCTTTCCGAAGGATATGTCCGATCCACCTCCAACTCTTCTCATTATAGTAGTGGTTATATCTTCTTGTTGGCATCTGGTGTGAAGGTTCTGGTTTGAGATTTTTTTGTAGCCAAAAGATTCGAAGAATCCTTCTGAGGCTTTGGTATCGAATACAGACAAACTACCCTCCAAATAGGTCAACCGTTATATATATTTCGTCGAGTTCGCGACCGAGTGTCATTTCTCAAAAATACGAGTTGGGTACTTTGTGTTATATTAGTGTACATAGGTAAAAAATCAGAGACAAGATCCTTTGGTAAATGTACATTAATAAGTCTACACAATTGTGTACATCATATGTTTCTTTCCTGTCTGAAGTCAAGTCCTCTTCTCAAATGAATTGGCAATGTTTGCATAATCAAATTAGAATTCAAGGATTCCGATTGGTCAATCTACTCGCTAAAAATAAATGTTGACCTTTGTCCTAGCTATCGGTCATGGGAGACGACAATAACAACATATGGTTTTATCATATTTTAAGTTAAATTGCTCGATGCTTAGTACTGATATTTATGAGGTGCCGTTTTACTATTTACTCCTTATTTTCTGATATCAAAAATATTTCTTGATAACAAAAATTGAATTCTGATATCAAAATTATTTCTTGATATCAGAAAATAATCTTATTTCTTGATATCAGAAATTCGATTTTTGATATCAAAAATCATTTTTGATATCAGAAATCCAATGATATCAAAAATAGATTTTCTGATATCAAAAATTTGACGATTATTTGATATCAAAAAATCATTTTCTGATATCAAAAATGATTTTTTGATATAAAAATTAGAATTCTGATATCAAGAAATGATTTTTGATATCAGAAAATATCAAAAATATCAATGATTGCTCTGTATGTCAAAAAATCCGAGCTCACCCATAACCCTAACATTAGGTCTGGTGTTTCGGTCGTGTTTAAGGAAAGAATATCTCAGAGTTCGGCTTCATCAGTCATACGAAGTTTTGTGTGTTTGTGTTTCTCACATATTAATTATTTTTAAGGTTTATAGTCAACAATTGTAAGTTCCCGCTTCTTTTATAAGCAATTATTGGTTTCCTCTGAAACAGATTTGTGCAGCCAGGTTTTTGTGAAATTAAGCACGTGTTTTGGTAATCTTATTTTTAGGTTTTTTTTCCGTTGTTTATGTTGCGAATTTAGTAAGTCAGTTAGTTCTGTTTAGTATAAAAATAAAGAGATGTGGTATGATTGCCAATGAGACAACTATCCACCAAAGTTCAAATGAAATGGATGTAAGAAATTATAGGCAACCGTACGGCCTTCGACAATGAGAAAACCCAATACCGTATAGTCGGCTATAAAAGGCCCCGACATGAAAAATATGAATCAATTCAATTTAGAAAGCTAACGGCCTAATTTATAACAAAACATATTACGAAAAACAAATATGACAGACATGAACCAACGACAATTACTGAACTACAGGTTTCTGACTTGGGACAGACACAAAAAGAATGTGGCGGGATTAAACCCTAACCTGGGACACTGGTGTTACATCACAACATAGTGTACGAACAAACTATAAAAATCAGTTGAAAAGGGCTTTACTCATCAGATCGATACAAAGAAGAAAAACAGCTAACAAAAACACAGACCGGACGTGGCAGGGTAACAACAACAAAAAGACACAAAGTACAGATGTGAGAGTACTCTCAGTTACTGACAGCTAGTTCAAAGCCAATAACAACCAATAAAAAAATTGCATGTCTTGTATTTTCAAATACTTCGTCTATTTCGTCTTTTTATGAGACGTTTTTTGAAAGACTGCAAGTATTTCTTATGTACCGCGCCTTGCATATATCCTTTAAATACATTTATTTTATACGAGCTTTTCTGTGAAGTATTGAAAAGTTTCATTAGGCTTGATGTACGTTTTCATTTCTAAAATACCTTCATTTTGGAAGCGTTTGTCTTTGTATTAAACGACTGTCAAGAAAGTTACACTTCATTTTGAGAAAATTGGAATGTACAATTTAGGACGTGGGTATATGCATTGTATTAGATATATAAGGCGAAAAGATCGTGTATTACGTCAGTTAAACCTGAATATATCATCCACCTATCGTATCTAAATCTTGAACACATCAGTATTTTGTTTCGATGTGTCAAGCTTTGTAAAACATTTTCCAGTATTTAGTAAATTCTTAGGTCGACTAATTTCGCCGATTGGGATTGTTCGACGCAAAAGTAAATATGTTATATTTTAGAATAATTTCAAAAATCTTCAATATATTGTCTTGTAGTGCATGGGACTCGAATTTCGTAATTAGTTGGATCGAGGTAATTCAGTATTTGTTCAGTTTCGTCAAACTGAAGATTAGTGTACATGTTTTTTGCTTCAAATATCGTTATTTAATAGCAGTTTTCTGGAGACTTTGAAGTCTAAATCATGTTTATAAAACTTGAAGTATAAGCATTCTGTTTCTGTTACAATGGACCCTTTGTCATCAATATACAATGACCAATATCGTGTAGCGGTACTCCACATTATAAACAATTGGTCTACCGGAAACTTTATTTCAGATATTTCCTGATGTTTGGGCTCATGGGTGAGCTTGGATGCTTTTATTGACACACAGGGAGCCATCATTCATTTATTTCTTATTTTCTGATATCAAAAAATGATTTTTTGATATCAGGAATTCGAATTTTTGATATCACAAAATCATTTTTTGATATCATGAAATCTATTTCTTGATATAAAAAAATAAATAATATTTTCTGATATCAAAATTGAATATCTGATATCAAAAATCGATTTCTGATATCAAAAATTGAATTTTGATATCAGAAAATATTCTTTATTTTTTATATCAAAAATCGATTTTGATATCAGAAAATATTTGAATTTTGATATCAGAAAATCATTTTGATATCAGAAAATAAGGAATAAATAGTAAAACGGCGCCTCATAGATATTATACTACAAATTACGAAGTTAACTCTTCGACCCTCAAGCACTTTACATTTAAGATAAAATCTACTTACCAATTTTTAAATTAGATTTTAAAATCATATAAAACTGAAATTTTGAAGATCAAATTTGATAAATTTTAAAATCATATAAAATTTAATCTACCACATGCGATATAGTTACTACTATCCATTGTTTCCGACAATGATAAACCATAAAAAATTTTAAAAAATAATAATATAATGACTTTATTTGAAGAGGGTGACTTAATTAGCATTCACTTATCTATTTTGAGGCCCTCACGAAAAACATACAGAACAAGTATTACAAATGTTACAATTTTTGAACATATAATTCAACTTTCACGCTAAATGATTGTCTGCAGAACAAAAAAAAACAAAATTATACATTATACATAATTAACTAATTAAAAAGACATGATCGAGTTAGAGAGTTGTTACATATCAATTATGGTTTAAAAATCTGCACATTTCCTTTTAAAAGTACAAAGATTTTTGGATAGAGTTATTTGATTTGGTAGTGCATTCCAAAGTATTAAGGAGCTATATTTGAATGATTTTTTCATCGAATTTGTATAAGCCTCACTACGGCTAGATTATTGTTTGCAGAAGATCTTAAATTTCTGCTGTGTAGGTTTATAATCGGACAACATAATTCGTAAAGGTAATTAGGTGCTTAATTATTGAGAATTTTATAAACAAGCTTAAAGAATCAAGTAATCCTAGATTTGAAATTGAACCATTTTAGCTCTTTAAATAAATTTACGGTAGGTGTTAGTATTGGTGCATCCAGTATAATCCTGGCATGCAGCTCTCTTCTGCATCTTCACAATTCTTTGAATTCCATCTGCATTACAATTTCCCCATATTGAGCAACACAAATCTAATATGGACAGAATATATGTATTATAACATAATTTTATACTACTAATATCTAGATATTTCTTAATTCATGTGAACAGTGCAATACGAGAAATTATGCTTTGACATATACATTATCAATTTGAAATTTCCAGTCTAAGTTTTTGTCAACATATACCTAGAAGCTTTTGTGTTTCAACAGATGTTATTTTGCTATCTTGTATTGATATATTTAGTGTATGATCTACCAAAGCTCGTTTTTGGTTTGTTCCAACCAGCATAGAAGTTGTTTTAAAGGACTTATTACCATTTTGTTGTTTAAACCCTAATTATTTATAGTCTTGACATCATGGTTTAGTTTTCTTTCTATCTCTTCCTTATTTATACCATGGGTATGAAGAAATTTATTATAAGCATACATGTCAATGACTAAATTTGATGCTTCTTAAGTCATATCATTTAGGAATAAAACCAACAGTAGGGGACCTAAAATGGATCCTTGAGGATCCCCATATTTAATACATGTATTACAAGAATCTGAAGCTGTATTACCTGAGCACACTTTTTGTGATCTATTAGAAAGGTGTGACTTAAACCATTTCCCTGAATGATCTGAGACTTTGTATAAATGTAATTTATGGCAGAGAATGAAATGATCAACAAGATCAAATGCTTTTTTTCAAATCTAGAAAGACTGTTATGACAAGTGGACACTTTGTAACTTAACATATTCTAAATAATGTCTTCTCAATAAGTTTTATCCATTTTAAAATGATATAAAATTAGTGTATATTCAAATCATATAAAATTGGTGTATATTCAAGTTCTCTCTCTTTTTATTTTATTTTAACGTTTTAAACTTATAAAGGGGAACAACAGATTTTTAGAGAATTTTTTTATAATTATTCTTTTATTGCGGGGTATAAATTGACATATCATTGTGAGAAGAAAACTTGGCGCCAGCAAACATGTGTGCCTGTCCCAAGTTAGGAGCCTATAATTCAGCGGTTGTCGTTTGTTGCTGTATATCATATTTATTTTTCATTTATTGTTTTGTACTTAAATCAGGCCGTTAGTTTTCTTGTTTGGAGATTTTTTACATTTGTCATTTCGGGGCCTTTTACAGCTTACTGTGCGGTATAGGTTTTTTTTATATTTAGTTACGGTTGGTCTATTTTAAAGGGTGAAAAACCGAGCAAATTTCTGATAATTCTTATTCTACGTAAGAAATACACTGTTTTCAACTTAGCACTAACATGGCCAATCTAGTGATGTATTGAGATGTGATTAAAAAAAAAAGCTTTATATAGCTATCCCAAATGGACACTAATCTTGATAACAGTAAATTATGAAGATATGTCCATTGTCTATTATGGATAAATTGCAAGTTTCGGACGTATATAAAAAAGATAAAAAACGTTTTACTCGAATTCTATTCAATTTAGAACTACACATTCATTTTCTAAACCTTCATAGTCTAGCTAAAACTAAATTAGTCATATGTTATTTTGTTAAGAGTTTGTCTGGATCGGAACAATAGAGTAAGGTTGTTTAAAGGCCACTTTGCAAGTTACTTAAAACTTCTCAAAATATTCCCATGTGTCTTTGAAGCATTTCTGTAAACAATTAGTGTACTTGTTTTGCGGACATCTAGAAAATGGCAAAAACAGTATCACGATTGAAAACAAGTTAAGTGCAAAACAACTTGCATATAGATTTCGACAATGCATTTACTAGGATACATTTTTCTTCATTTAATACCCCATATTCAAAATATATGTTTTAATCGGAAAAGGATGACATATCTGTTGGTTGCATACTTTTGCTCATTAAAAATCAGAAACAACACTTCTAGAAGATTTCATGAATTGTCCTCATATAATTTTTTTGAAATAGGCAGTATTTGTGAGAGGAAATAAGTATTTTGAAAAGAACAATTTTTTACTAAATTATATATTAGTACGGAGATGTGGTATGATTATCAGTTAGACAAGTATCCATAAAAAACCAGAGATGTGTATGATTACAGGTCACTGTATGGCCTTCAACAAGGAGCAAAACCGATATTGTATAGTAAGCTTTAAAGAAACGGGATAACAAAATGTAAAACAGCGCGAAAGAGAAAATCAACGACAACAATAAACGAAAAATAATTATAGGAAATATCTACCACCGACAACCAATGGAACACAGGTTACTGGCTTGGGAAAGGCATTCGAAGAATTTAGCGATGTTAAACATGTTTGTGAACTTTCAACCCTTCGCCTAACCTGACACCTTGGTGTAACAATACAACATAAGAAGACACTGAAAAAATTAGTTAAAAACGGTGGACTAATCTGACCCCTACTGTAAGGAGGTGTATCGTGTGAATCATGTTGTTCGCACTTCCAGTTGAAGAATGTAAGACATTCCAAGTTTAAGTATATTTTTCTTTCAATAGTGTAGTTCTATTTTCGCCATAAAATAAAAGGTACCGCTAGAAATATCTTATTTCTAACGAGAAAAAATATTTTTACAGATAAGATGCTGATAAATTTTCGTAATTATTAAAAACAATATTTAAAAATCTGCGGTATCTCTTACCCTGACTAAGTAACTCTTTGTGCTATAATATAGTTCTTAACTTGACAGCTCAAATGTCTAATAACGTCATGTAGGAATGCTTTCTTCTCTTATCTTCAGTTTTCAATAACATTTTTTATTCCATCTGACACCCCAGTCAATGCATTGTAAAGGAAACCCTTTACTTCAAATATTTGCAAAATGTGTCACAAATTCATTTCTGACAAAATATTTTCAAATTCTTGTTCCGTTTTCTATATTTATCGTACCGCTGAACATTCATCGACACTACCACTTTGATATGAATAACTCCAGACACATTTTTTCCATTCCATTTTCTCCAAATTCTTGCATAAAAACCAACACGAGGATCCATTTTATCTTTGTTAATTTTTTTGTGTATTAGATATTTTCAGTTGAAAAAGACTTCAATATTGAAAATGTTGTTTAAAAACATGAACATCCAGATTTTATACAAACAGTCGTGTATAGAAATAAATATATATAATATGCAGGAAGTCGGTACATTTGACACTAAACCACTTTTAGTTGATGCATGTAATACAACCAATTGCGCCAGTTGGCCCCAATCTTGTGCCATAAATTCGTTACAATAGACATTTAGAAATATTGAAATAGTTTCACAAGGTTAGTAACCTTAATTATGTTGTGATGCTGTAGGCAGCATTGTTTCTCTTTGTGAAAAATAAACAAATACAAAATGCCTGTCCTGTCATGCCATGTCCTTGAAAATTTACCAGTTAATCTTCTTTGTGTCACGTCAACTTAATTCTTCAGCAACATTCTATTGACAGCGGACATACCAAATAGCTTATTACTGGGTATTTTGTTCAACTAATTAATATGAATAATGAAACCAATAGTACGGAAGCGTATTAGCGCCACACATTTTTTTTTATAATTTTCTTCCTATCTTTGCGTTATAACGCAAACCTTTGCGATATAACGCAAACATTTGTTTCATCTTATTTCTTATTTAAGATTCAAAGGAAGCAGCAGTTATTAATGGAGGAGGAGGCTGCATTTATTAAAATTTATCTTCTTTGTACTCATTGCAAAGTAAAATGCTTTACTATTTAACTAATAATGAGAAGGATAATAGATATAAGAAGATGTGGTATGAGTGCCGATGAGAAAACTCTCCATCTAAGTCATAATTTGTAAAGTAAACCATTATAGTTCAAAGTACGGTCTTCAACACGGAGCATTGGCTCACACCGAACATCAAGCTATAAAGTGCCCCAAAATGATATACATGATAATACATGTACATATATTACAATGTAAATTGAGTAAATTAAAGTTATACCGAAGAAAAAAAACAACCCTGCTAATATAGCTATAACCGAATATAAATATACTTCCAAAGTAAGCTCTCGTTTGAGGATTGTGTAAAGTTGGCTAACTACCCTTTTGCAATAAATGAATAAAATGAAGATGTTTTATTAATAAAATTATGTTCTCTCCATTTAAATTGCTACCAAGTTACCACTCTAGATTGAAAATTTCATGACTTTTATCAAAGAATCTTTATCATATTCTGAGATTTAAAAACGATTTCTTACATCAAAATTAAAAAAAAATCTTTCTTAATAGTTCATTTTACAGCAGAAAGATCATTTTGTCTATTTGCCTTGACAGTTTTACAATTGTATGACATTATTTTTGCTCTTATCTACTAAATCAAAATTCTAAAATGTTGGCCTTTCAAATAAAATATGCCTATAACATATCTATTTTCTTGTTAAATTATATACTTTTCTGATTCCTATGCATATTTATTATAATGACTTTGCCTTGTACATGTATTTATGGTTCTTTTCTTAACTAAATCACAACAGAAATTTAATGGCAGACGGGCATATAGACAAAACTTAATGAATAATTGAAATCAAGGTTTGCGTTAATTATAACGCAAAGGTTTGCGTTATTACGCAAAGATAGGAAGACAATTATAAAAAAAAATGTGTGGCGCTAATACGCTTCCGTACAATAGTATTAATCTGACAACTTTAAAAACAGGGTTTTTGTATAGGAAAAATAAATCGCTTGCTTTATATTCAGAGTAAATTATTATTTCAAAATGCTATAACTGAGTTGAAATCAAATTTTAAAGAAAAATGACGAACAAATGCACAGAAAGATTTGACCGTCCGTTCGCATATCATTTGGTTATGAATTGTTCCAAATATGCAAGGACAACTATTCCAGCTGACCTACCTTTGACCTTACGATGGCTCTTTGACTTAAAGTCATATAAAACGAGTTTCTGGTGATTATAATGTTGAGTAAGTCAGTGAACCAATGCATGGAAATATACTAAATTAAGTCCTTTCTTTTTGCTCTACATTTATTACGAATCCATAAAGTATAATCGATAAAATATATTAATTCGATGATTGTTGATCAAAAACTGTGTCTGCTAATTTACTTTCGGGTTTTGGTGGTGGCTAAGTTTACCGATCGTTTCCATGATTTATCATCAGCGCAGAATCCTAGATCACGTGTATAGGTGAGATGATTAAAGTTTGTCATAACAGTCGTCAAAGTATTATGTTTTTTTTTCCTTTCAGAATCAGTTGATATTGACGTTTGTTTGCGTTTTCTTCCTTCGCAGATTTTCCCATTCGCTGTGTGATTTCGAATATCTTACGAGAGGTGTCATGGCTAAGGTTACTACATACGGAAAGCCGTCGGCTAATTAAAAGTACGGGAAGACATTCATTCAATAATGGCAGTACATTTCTGAAAATTTATATAAAATAAAGAATTTTCTTCTAAAAAAAGTCTATGCAAACGTGTTTTATAGTAAAACTTAGCCATTTAAGTGTTTAAAACTTATTCATTTATTTTGGTTAAATTTGAAGGATCATATGACTTTTAGTAATTGCACTAACTGAGTTTTTTTTCTCCTCTTTCAAGCTTTATTGAATATATTAAACTTATATTTTAAATGGTTTACATATAGCATATGAGGTTACCTACATTTGATCGAATTATGGAAATTCAACTTGAAGTAATTTATTAATGAAATCAACATGATTTAAACGTTGACCGCGATGAGGACCCCTAATTGAATTGTGACGTAAACAGTAATTTGAAAATAACCGGTCGCTCACAACAGAAGCGGGATATACTATACGTTTATCGCTGCATGATATCTGTCAATCTGTATTTTCAGTCTTACAACTAAGCCCAAGAATTTGCATCAAAATGATGTTGAATAAAAAGTGAACTTAACTCTTACACCACTTAGAAAACACCATATTTTCAAATTAAACTGTCACATCAATTATATTATGTTAGTTCACAGATACCACATGGTTTCTTTCTCAATCTATAGGTGACAATTGTTGCAAGAAGGGATAAAATGAAATACAAAATACCAATCAAGATATATATATCTTTTTTTTCATAATATGTGATTTTTTTTTTTTTTTAAATTTTGATTTTTTTCAATAAATTACAAAATAAGAATATCTTTGTTCATTTATGTATCATTGTCATTTTCTTAGTTTCTTTTGTTACCTATTCTGACATCGGACTCGGACTTCTTTTGAACTGAGTTTTACTGTGGGTATTGCTATGTGTTTCTTTATTCTACATTGGCTAGAGGTATAGGGGGAGGGTTGAGATCTCACAAAACATGTTTAACCCCGCCGCATTTTAGCGCCTGTCCCAAGTCAGGAGCCTCTGGCCTTTGTTAGTCTAGTATGTTTTTTAATTTTAGTTCATTTATATGTTTTGGAGTTTAGTGTGACGTCCATTTTCACTGAACTAGAACACAATTTTAGTTAGGGGCCAGCTGAGGACCACCTCCGGGTGCGGGATTTTCTCGCTGCATTGAAGACCCATTGGTGGCCTTCGGCTGTTGTCTGCTCTTTGGTCGGGTTGTTGTCTCTTTGACATATTCCCCATTTCCATTCTCAATTTTATTTTAAAAACCATATTTAAAAATAATTAAGTTTTCAAATAAATCTTGAAAATCAGGATAAACAACATCAAAGAATATTTCGAAAATAAGAATTAAACGCAAAAAAATAAAAAGAGGGTCAACCCCTTGTGCCTGTGCATTTTCCTAAAACTTTAAAAGTTTAACAGTTTTGTGTTTTAAACATCTTTTATCATTCGCCTTATCAGTATGAAATGACAGATTTATAGCCCTTCTTAACCATTTTATAATTGAGTTAAGATATGAAATTTTCACTTTCTTGTGCATGGATGTAGGACTGTTTTTCTAGTAGAAAGCTCGATTGCAGGATAAAGGGTTGATATCTGGTATATACAATTTAATAATGAAACGTTTTATTTCCTATGGGTTTTGATAAGGATTGACCTACTGTTGTACTACATGCAAGGGGATTTATTATATCCTTTTTAAGCTTTAGCATGTCTGACCTGCTTTTGACCTAATCATAAGTAAGGTCGAATTTGCGGAAAACTCTGTAATTTTTTAATTAGTTTTCAAAATGTTTCTGACCAATTCAAGCAAGAAAACTAACGGCCTGATGTATGTACAAAGAAAATATTCGTACATTGTAGGGATAAATATAAAATGTATATTTGTACGAGCTGTAGAAGCAGAGAGAAAAGCTGGGCTCGCCGTTTTACTGCTTCTCAGCGAGTGCAAATACATTTGATATTTTCCTACAATGTAAAAAATCATTTTATGGTACATAAAAACATTTTTGTCAGGAAATTATTCTTATCAAGAGTAATATGAAACTGTAAATTTGCATGGGGTTGTCTGTGAGTTATGTAAGTTTTTGATTACAGGCAGTTAAGGTCAGTACGGTCATCTCACGATCAGGGTCAAGATTAATTACCAGTATGATTGTTTAATGATATCTAATTGACCAATGAGGATTAGGTGCATGTTATCTCTTCACATGTGTTTAGATTAGCTAGCATTCTCGCAATTGCACTGAATGCTAGCGGACGCCATTTTTGTTTTCTCAAGAAAAGTGAAGATTTTTAATTTTAACAATGATGTTGTGTGCTGAAATGAGGCAGAGAGCAGCTTTTGTCAGAAGATAATGTTGGAATGTACAGACGCAATTTATATAAGAGATAGCTAAGAAGGTAAAAGCCATCTGAAATAAATTTATATGCAACGTGCTTATTTTTTAGATTATGCATTATAATTTATGGTTCATTGAGTATTTTTATAGTTTTCATTCATTTGTGCATGAATTATGATCTTGTTTTACATATGTGAAAGTGCGAAAGATCGGTAAAATTTTTATTTTGACGATACCAAAATTCAGGGTGAATTTGCAAGTTTATGTTAAGGTACATGGCGTCCGAGTCAAAATGCACTGACAGTGTTGATTTCATTAATGTTGTTCACACTTTAAAGCCAGATCGATATTTATTCAACTTGGTGGTATCTAGCAAGCGAGAATGCATCAGAGAAATTGGCGCGAGATATTCGCGTCATTCTCGGACCACATATTATGGACATGTGTGATGTATACGTAAGTACGTGAACAATAAATGTCGAGGTATTCAGAAAGGTCGGTTTTATGGTCTTCAACTCTGAAATCGCGTAAAAAATATTACTTTTTGTAAACATTGAGACCTGTTGTAGAACTAAAGCTTTGCTTTTGATAAATTTCATTTCTATAAATAGATCTGAATATATACACTAAAAACATTTGTGTAGCTGTTGGTAGTGCAGATCGTCTGTTTTGTGATTATCCACACGATACGTATATATTTTCTGGGGAAAAAAAAAAAAAAAAAAAAAAAAAAAAACGTCGGATTGAGGTTGATATTTATTATGTTTTAACATGTAATTATCTATAATATATGTATCACATCTCTATACATATGGTTATATATGTATCATTTATGCATATGGTTTAATATGGTTATATATGTATCATTATACATATGGTTTTATATGGTTATATATGTATCACATCACTATACATATGGTTTTATATGGTTATATATGTATCATTATATACATATGATTTATATGGTTATATATGTATCACATCTCTATACATATGGTTTTATATGGTTATATATGTATCACATCACTACACATATGGTTTTATATGGTTATATATGTATCACATCTCTACACATATGGTTTTATATGGTTATATATGTATCATTATACATATGGTTTTATATGGTTATATATGTATCACATCTCTATACATATGGTTTATATGGTTATATATGTATCATTTATGCTTATGGTTTAATATGGTTATATATGTATCATTATACATATGGTTTTATATGGTTATATATGTATCACATCACTATACATATGGTTTTATATGGTTATATATGTATCATTATATACATATGATTTATATGGTTATATATGTATCACATCTCTATACATATGGTTTTATATGGTTATATATGTATCACATCACTAAACATATGGTTTTATATGGTTATGTATGTATCATTATACATATGGTTTTATATGGTTATATATGTATCACATCTCTACACATATGGTTTTATATGGTTATATATGTATCATTATACATATGGTTTTATATGGTTATATATGTATCACATCTCTATACATATGGTTTTATATGGTTATATATGTATCATTATACATATGGTTTTATATGGTTATATATGTATCATTATAAATATGGTTTTATATGGTTATATATGTATCATTATACATATGGTTTTCTGTGGTTATATATGTATCATTATACATATGGTTTTAGATGGTTATATATGTATCATTATATACATATGGTTTTATATGATTCTATTTGTATCATTATACATATGGTTTTATATGGTTGCTGTATGTCATAATTGTTTTCGTTTATTTATTTTTTGTCATAAATCAGACTGTTGGAATGTTCTTGATTGTTAATATGCAAGTTTATGTGAAGGTACATGGCGTCCGAGTCAAAATGCACTGACAGTGCTGATTTCATTAATGTTGTTCACACTTTAAAGCCAGATCGATATTTATTCAACTTGGTGGTATCTAGCAAGCGAGAATGCATCAGAGAAATTGGCGCAAGATATGCGCGTCACATATTATGGACATGTTTGATGTAAGTACGTGAACAATAAATGTCGAGGTATTCCGAAAGGTCGGTTTTATAGTCTTCAACTCTGAAATAGCGTAAAAATATTACTTTTGTAAACATTGAGACCTGTTGTAGAACACTAAAGCTTTGCTTTTGATAAATTTCATTTCTATAAATAGATCTGAATATATACACTAAAAACATTTGTGTAGCTGTTGGTAGTGCAGATCGTCTGTTTTGTGATTATCCACACGATACGTATATATTTTCTGGGAAAAAAAAATAAAAAAAAACAAAAAAAACGTCGGATTGAGGTTGATATTTATTATGTTTTAACATGTAATTATCTTTATCATATATTTAGTACAAAATACAGCAATTTTGTATATCTAATAAAGGTTCTTTTTTCCAGTCTGTATCACCTACCCTGTATCGCATACCCCGTATCGCATAGCTTAAACCCGTATCGCATAGCGAAATCCGTATCGCATACCTGGCGTGACGTCATAAATCAAAATAACGTCAACGTTTGACCTATGACGTCCAGTTGCTGTTTTCCTGGATAGGAAAAAGTGAGTTCCCACTCAAGAATTGTCCTATCATTTCAACTAAAATCGATATTTTTCAAAAAATATTACTTAGTAACTTTATTAACGATTTTTATAGAATAGATACAATAAGTTTTTATTGGGAACTCACTTTTGTCCAATAACTGTGTATATAGGAATCCCTGTTTGTCTGTTAATAATCATTGAATAGATGATACTTGGTAACATTGTTGTCCATATTTATGTATACAAATGAGCTCAGATTGTAGTATAATGACTTAACTTAACAACAAATATTGGGAAGGTAGGTTGTATTCTACAGGAGGAACAGTTGACAGTATTGTTAGTGAATGCTTTTAAATACATGGTCTTAAAGTATATTATTTGCCAGTTTCATAGCTCTATACTGAGCATGTAATAAGGTTGCAGGGACATAAAGATGTGGATATTAAGCAAATAAGGAAGTCTATAAAAAACCAAGTCAGCTGGAAAAATACAGGAAAATCCTTATGTTCTTTTCTTTGTTATATTTTCGGACGATTTAAAAAACGTATATCACATGAATCTGATTCTATTTTAATATATGATAAACAGAATATACATGGTAAATCCGTATCGCATGCTGTATCACCACTCGACCAATATCAGCCTTGGGACCTTCGGCCCTCGGACTGATATTGGTTTCTCGTGTGATACAGCATGCGATATGGATTTTGCCATGTATATCTATATATAATACACGTTTGCCAAAATTTTTTGTTTGTTTTTTGTTTTGTTTGCTGTTCAATCATTAGTAATGTATTCCATGTCATTATACAATTCATTGTTCAAGTTTACAGTCTGTGGTTAAATGTGTATCTTTATACATTTGGTTTTATATGGTTATATAGGTATCATTTATGCATATAGTTTTATATGGTTATATATGTATCATTATACATATGATTTTATATGGTTATATATCTTGTATCATTGTACATATGGTTTCTGTGGTTATATATGTATCATAATGTACATATGGTTTTATATGGTTATATATGTATCACATCTTTATACATATGGTTATATATGTATCATTTATGCATATGGTTTAATATGGTTATATATGTATCATTATACATATGGTTTTATATGGTTATATATGTATCACATCACTATACATATGGTTTTATATGGTTATATATGCATCATTATAAACATATGATTTATATGGTTATATATGTATCACATCTCTATACATATGGTTTTATATGGTTATATATGTATCACATCACTACACATATGGTTTTATATGGTTATGTATGTATCATTATACATATGGTTTTATATGGTTATATATGTATCACTCTACACATATGGTTTTATATGGTTATATATGTATCATTATACATATGGTTTTATATGGTTATATATATCACATCTCTATATATATGGTTGTATTTGGTTATATATGTATCATTTATGCATATGGTTTAATATGGTTATATATGTATCATTATACATATGGTTTTATATGGTTATATATGTATCACATCACTATACATATGGTTTTATATGGTTATTAACTAGCTGTCAGTAACTGCGAGTACTCTCAAATCGTACTTTCTTTTAATTCGACCTGTTGATACTATTTTTAATACTTTTTGTTATTTTATATTAATATGGATCTTGTCTGTATACCAGCTTTGATTATTTGGAATATCTACTAATTTTCACTTCTTCATACTACATTTGTATGAACATCAAGATTATTCTCCTTTAATCTGTACAGGAAGTTTTATTGTTGATATTTACCCTTATGTATCTAGTGTTAAATTAGGTATTTATATGACAGACCTTTCTTGGTATTCCTAATTATTGGAAGATTTTATATAGACAGAAAAGTATACCTAAAACGACAAAGTTATTTTTCATTTACCTGTATATATTATGAAAACCGGTTTTTCAAAAGTGATTATTTTCTAAGGGTTAAATATTTCGCGGTGGTGTATTGCCATGGCTTTATTTGGACTTGTTTGTTTGCTTTTGGCCTTGAATGTTTGTCCCTAATATTTTATTAACTATGTA
This sequence comes from Mytilus coruscus, assembly GCA_017311375.1. NCBI lineage: Eukaryota > Metazoa > Mollusca > Bivalvia > Mytilida > Mytilidae > Mytilus > Mytilus coruscus. Next base: position 76,176,676 of record CM029599.1, on the reverse strand, counting down.
TTTACTTTCAGGTATCACAGATCGAATTTATTCGTTCATAGTGTGTAAATTTACGTTTTGATTGAGTTAAGCCTTCCAATTGATGTTTTATCGTGTGTTTTCTATGTTGTGATGTTATACTATTGTTTCAGAAAAGGAGAAGGTTTGGTACCATTAAAACGTTTAATCCGCTGCAAATGTTTGCACCTGTCCTAAGTCAGGAATCTGATGTACAGTAGTTGTCGTTTGTTTATGTAATTTATACGTGTTTCTCGTTTCTCGTTTTTATATAGACTAGACCGTTGGTTTTACCGTTTGAATGGTTTTACACTAGTACTTTTGGGGCCCTTTATAGCTTGTTGTTCGGTGTGAGCCAAGGCTCCGTGTTGAAGGCCGTACATTGACCTATAATGGTTTACTTTTATAAATTGTTATTTGGATGGAGAGTTGTCTCATTGGCACTCACACCACATCTTCCTATATCTATATATGTATCATTATATACATATGATTTATATGGTTATATATGTATCACATCTCTATACATATGGTTTTATATGGTATATATGTATCACTTCACTACACATATGGTTTTATATGGTTATATATGTATCACATCTCTATACATATGGTTTTATATAATAATATATGTATCATTATACATATGGTTTTATACGGTTATATATGTATCATTATAAATATGGTTTTATATGGTTATATATGTATCATTATACATATGGTTTTCTGTGGTTATATATGTATCATTATACATATGGTTTTAGATGGTTATATATGTATCATTATATACATATGGTTTTATATGGTTATATTTGTATCATTATACATATGGTTTTATATGGTTGCTGTATGTCATAATTGTTTTCGTTTATTTATTTTTGTCATAAATCAGACTGTTGGAATGTTCTTGATTGTTAATATTTTTTCTTGCTTCAATTGTTTCACGTTTGACATGTGCCCTTGTAGTGCTGACTTTTGGTGTGAGTTTTACTCTCATTGTTGATGGCCGTACAGTGGTCTAAAGTTGCTCAAATCCTATTCATTTGGACACTGTTGGGTAGTTGTCGTCTGAATTTACTATCATACCATATCTCCTTTTTATGACAAATTACACTGATTTTATATAGTAATATAGATGTTTCTATGATTATACATACAGTTTTATTGTTTAAATTAACCATGAGGTTTATGGTATTAGTTATTTAAGTATGGTTATTTTCTATTTGTCATATGATACTGTTTATTGTGCCACTATTTTGTTTCCTTTAAAGATGCTTTATCAGAGAGCTGGGGTAAGACGAATGACTGCTATTACAGATATGACAGAGAGTTTTCTTTGAAATATTTCCAGAGTTGCAGCTTGTACGATTCAATGAAAAGGACGAAAACAGACCCGAAATAATAATGGTCTAGGAAGATCAACAGCTCATACGATACTTTTGTAGGATGTGTCAATACACTATCTTCATTAATAACACAGCCAACAGCTGATGAAATGGCAGCGGCGATGATTGCTCAGTTGAATTGAAAGTCATGGTTTTATTTTCATATAACCGACAGCGTGTTGGAATCATAAGCAGATGATAGATTGTACATCACGTGTGGCTTCAACATTAGTTTAACACAGACAGCCTGTAACACTGGATTTAAAAAACAGAGACAGAAATGTTGCCTTTAACATTAGCAAACGCAGTACACTGTTCCCGGAACTGTCTGATATTATGAAAACCGGTTTTTCAAAAGTGATTATTTTCTAAGGGTTAAATATTTCGCGGTGGTGTATTGCCATGGCTTTATTTGGACTTGTTTGTTTGCTTTTTGGCCTTGAATGTTTGTCCCTAATATTTTATTAACTATGTATTTACTTTCAGGTATCACAGATCGAATTTATTCGTTCATAGTGTGTAAATTTACGTTTTGATTGAGTTAAGCCTTCCAATTGATGTTTTATCGTGTGTTTTCTATGTTGTGATGTTATACTATTGTTTCAGAAAAAGGAGAAGGTTTGGTACCATTAAAACGTTTAATCCCGCTGCAAATGTTTGCACCTGTCCTAAGTCAGGAATCTGATGTACAGTAGTTGTCGTTTGTTTATGTAATTTATACGTGTTTCTCGTTTCTCGTTTTTATATAGACTAGACCGTTGGTTTTACCGTTTGAATGGTTTTACACTAGTACTTTTGGGGCCCTTTATAGCTTGTTGTTCGGTGTGAGCCAAGGCTCCGTGTTGAAGGCCGTACATTGACCTATAATGGTTTACTTTTATAAATTGTTATTTGGATGGAGAGTTGTCTCATTGGCACTCACACCACATCTTCCTATATCTATATATGTATCATTATATACATATGATTTATATGGTTATATATGTATCACATCTCTATACATATGGTTTTATATGGTTATATATGTATCACTTCACTACACATATGGTTTTATATGGTTATATATGTATCACATCTCTATACATATGGTTTTATATAATAATATATGTATCATTATACATATGGTTTTATACGGTTATATATGTATCATTATAAATATGGTTTTATATGGTTATATATGTATCATTATACATATGGTTTTCTGTGGTTATATATGTATCATTATACATATGGTTTTAGATGGTTATATATGTATCATTATATACATATGGTTTTATATGGTTATATTTGTATCATTATACATATGGTTTTATATGGTTGCTGTATGTCATAATTGTTTTCGTTTATTTATTTTTGTCATAAATCAGACTGTTGGAATGTTCTTGATTGTTAATATTTTTTCTTGCTTCAATTGTTTCACGTTTGACATGTGCCCTTGTAGTGCTGACTTTTGGTGTGAGTTTTACTCTCATTGTTGATGGCCGTACAGTGGTCTAAAGTTGCTCAAATCCTATTCATTTGGACACTGTTGGGTAGTTGTCGTCTGAATTTACTATCATACCATATCTCCTTTTTATGACAAATTACACTGATTTTATATAGTAATATAGATGTTTCTATGATTATACATACAGTTTTATTGTTTAAATTAACCATGAGGTTTATGGTATTAGTTATTTAAGTATGGTTATTTTCTATTTGTCATATGATACTGTTTATTGTGCCACTATTTTGTTTCCTTTAAAGATGCTTTATCAGAGAGCTGGGGTAAGAGGAATGACTGCTATTACAGATATGACAGAGAGTTTCTCTTTTGAAATATTTCCAGAGTTGCAGCTTGTACGATTCAATGAAAAGGACGAAAACAGACCCGAAATAATAATGGTCTAGGAAGATCAACAGCTCATACGATACTTTTGTAGGATGTGTCAATACACTATCTTCATTAATAACACAGCCAACAGCTGATGAAATGGCAGCGGCGATGATTGCTCAGTTGAATTGAAAGTCATGGTTTTTATTTTCATATAACCGACAGCGTGTTGGAATCATAAGCAGATGATAGATTGTACATCACGTGTGGCTTCAACATTAGTTTAACACAGACAGCCTGTAACACTGGATTTTTAAAAAAAAACAGAGACAGAAATGTTGCCTTTAACATTAGCAAACGCAGTACACTGTTCCCCGGAACTGTCTGTGACATCAGACCGATATGTCTCAGCACAATTTACAGCTTACAGCAACACCAATGCAAGAAGAACAAACTTTAAGTATTGACAATTCTGTATAAGCCCAGACGGTTAGGTACTTCTTAACAACGACTTTGCCATTGGGCTTGAACGTGAAAAAAAAAAAAAAAACAAGAAAAGAAATTTGTGCTGATAACCTTATACACTTGGCTACCCTTTCTCCAAATTTCAGTGAAGATAAAGATGATTATGAACTATTTGAATCAAAGGCGGTTTAACTGTCTAACAATAACAGAAGTAGATAATGTCGATCAATTTAGTACAACTTGTGATATTTATGTCTTTATATTATGTAAATATCTGGAATATATTTTCACATTTTAAATATGCATTCATTATTAGCCCTTTGGCGAAACAATTTGGTTTCAATATTGCAAAATCATATGATGAAAGATTATTTGAGGTACTCAGAATGATGAAGTGTGATTGGGCAGTTGTAAATGATGATCTTTGCAGACTGTTTTTATAATAATTTCAAGCATACCACCAACAACAACGTTAACTGATCAATTATAAGTCACATGTAAAAGTAACAATAAATGTGCAAGGACAATCCTGAGCTAGTCACTCGTAAGTCATATACAAAAATTGAAAAAAATTATAAAGGCAGCGTCATATTGATATAAACATATTGATTGATTTATTTGCTTTAACTTAACCAATCTTTTATTTATGAGAACTACGTTAATTTTGGACACCACTTGAATGAACGCCAGTCGCATATCAGATTGTTGAAACTATCATTGAGCTGGTCCAAGGTACATGGTTTTAACTTTGGAAGTAGAAAGCAGAATTAATATTTTTTTAAGTTAGCCCCCTTTTTTCAATTGTCGTGTGGTACATCAGTGGGCTTCTTCCTTTAAGTCCTAGTGAAAGTCCCTTTTATTTTTTAAGCCGTAAGCCCAGAGTGTTACAAGGTTCATAGTTTCAAATAGGTGCTGCATAATTAAACAGCTAAAACAGTGTTATCATTACAAAAAAGCATTACTAAATCACATTAGATTGTACACTTTTATATTATGTCTTAGGCAGAGGTCAACAGGGCTTGCTTTGCCGAAAAAAGTATTTAATTTTCTTAGTAGAGGTCAACAGGGCTTGCTCTACATTCCAGTAGTTAAGTTATGTGTTATGACATAATCAAACTCATTTAGAATACCGGTAAATCACTCTTTTTATGTGACTATGGATAGAGGTCAACAGAGCTTGCTCTATCACTTAATTAATTTGTTTTAGAAAGTTACAAATTATTGTTTTGTTCTTTACATCTGTTTTACTTATCTTTTATCTGCATGTATAAACATGTATGCATATGTATTTTGTCTTCAATTAATGTTTTTGTTTTACACTCTGCATACCGTACAAAAATACATGACATCAAGGTATTTTGGTTTATCTTAATTTATGTAATAGTCTTTTATAGGTTGAATACAATAAGAAGTTGTAAAAGTTGTAATTTTTATATATTATGTTATGGAAATGTAGGGAGGGATCAAAAGAGTTTGCCTTACATTGGCATGTGTACTTGTAAAACATAAACGGTAGAGGTCAACAGGGCTTGCTCTGCTTTTTTACAATCTTATAACCTCTAGATCCAGACATTGAGCAATGCGTAATAATATACACACATATTTTTTTCTTTCTCTTTTTCTTTTTAATGTTGTCCTAAATATGAATGAAATAATTGCAATTGGACGTATAGTAAGCAATCATTTATTTATATAAATCAATTAATCTCTTATGAAATTTATCTCCAAGGTTTCTCGGGTGGCGGCTCCCCAACTCTGTGACTTGGGGATTGTGGCGGTATTTATTCCCCACCTTTGCAAATTATTGTCATTTATTCAGTTTTGGTTTATTACATAATTGTTCATAACAGTCAGTTGTATTATGTTTTTATGGTTTCTGAATAAATGACCTTTATCGCAAATCTTGTGTTAGATATTCTGCAAATGAACTCGATTCCTTGGAGTATTTCTTTCTCACGTCATAAGTTAAAAAGGAAAATTTGGCTGACAAAAATCATTTTATGGTACATAAAACATTTTGTCAGGAAATTATTCTTATCAAGAGTAATATGAAACTGTAAATTTGCATGGGGTTGTCTGTGAGTTATGTAAGTTTTGATTACAGGCAGTTAAGGTCAGTACGGTCATCTCACGATCAGGGTCAAGATTAATTACCAGTATGATTGTTTAATGATATCTAATTGACCAATGAGGATTAGGTGCATGTTGTCTTTTCACATGTGTTTAGATTAGCTAGCATTCTCGCAATTGCACTGAATGCTAGCGGACGCCATTTTGTTTTCTCAAGAAAAGTGAAGATTTTAATTTCCCACCCACCTACTCCCTTGATTCTTTAACTGATATATGTATATGTATAATTTTATGAATTAAAAATTTTGAATTTTGAATGATGCTGATTTAAATCTTTTATTGTACAATATTTGTTTGTTTAGACATTTTGTAATTTGTTTATTGAGGATGGCGGTATTTATTCCCCACCTTTGCAAATTATTGTCATTTATTCAGTTTTGGTTTATTACATAATTGTTCATAACAGTCAGTTGTATTATGTTTTTATGGTTTCTGAATAAATGACCTTTATCGCAAATCTTGTGTTAGATATTCTGCAAATGAACTCGATTCCTTGGAGTATTTCTTTCTCACGTCATAAGTTAAAAAGAAAAATTTGGCTGACAAAAATATTGTTTTACCCTACAATTTAACATTTACGCTTGAACGTATAGTCTTTTTACTTCCCGACCGTTGGATTTGTTTTTTTTTTTAATAATGTCAATACGACTTAAACGCGGACAGCATTGATGACATTACTAAGTGGAAAACTTGTGTCTTATCCGTTTGTTTTGTTTCTGAACAATAAAATATGTTTTGTTACATCTTCTGACATCGGACTCGGACTTCTCTTTAACTGACTTTTAATGTGTGTATTGTTATGCGTTTACTTTTCTACATTGGCTAGAGGTATAGGGGAGGTTGAGATCTCATAAACATGTTTAACCCCGCCGCATTTTGCGCCTGTCCCAAGTCAGGAGCCTCTGGCCTTTGTTAGTCTTGTATTATTTTTACTTTTAGTTTCTTGTGTATAATTTGGAGTTTAGTATGACGTCCATTATCACTGAACTAGTATATATATTTGTTTAGGGCCAGCTTAAGGACGCCTCCGGGTGCGGAATTTCTCGCTGTATTGAAGACCTATTGGTGACCTTCTGTTGTTGTCTGTTCTGTGGTCGGGTTGTTGTCTCTTTGACACATTCCCCATTTCCATTCTCAATTTTATTAAACTAGCAATGATGACCCCAAATTGAACAGTGACGTAAACAGTATTTTAAATATAACCGGAGGCTCACAACTGAAGCGGGATACAAGGTTACTATAAACGTATACTATACGTTTATCTCTTCATGTTATCTGTCAACCTGTATTTGTATAGTAGAAAGGTCGATTGCGGGATAAAAAAACAATAAACGAGAACCAAATACGATCGACAGCAATCAATTACCACCACTAAATTGCAGGCTGCTGACTTGAGACAGGTACTTACAAAATGTGGCGGGGTTAAACATATATGCGAGTGTTCACCCCAAATCTGGAACAGTGACACATAAAAACTAAATGTGAAAAAAATAAACATTTGGAGACCCCAAACTAATTCTGGTTAGTAAAACAAAACAGAAAAAAAAACAACATCTGAAGTCATTCGCTTCTTATCCAATCTATAGTCATTCCCACGTCTTGAATTCCCGGTATAACCTTTTATGTATTAGGTTTAGCAACTTAATTAGAATTAAAATGCATCCTATAATAGTACTTTCTAGATAGGATGTTATACAATTGACAATTTAAGTAACTTCTTGAAGATAAGATTTGAAAACTGAATAAAAAAGAGTCTTTACCTTAATGCAAAATCTAGGACACTATGCCTGCAGAAATATGTAAAAAAATAACTTTTTGGCTAACGCAGTCTCCATAAAAGTTTCCCTGGAAGCTGGTGAATCATTTCAGGAAGCGATAATATTTCACCATAGACCTGTGGAAACAAGGTTTTAAATGGTGTTTGGGTAATCGTTCAGATTTCTTGATGACGAAAATATAGTGAGGCCCAGAGAAACAATGTTTTTTTTGTAATCATGGTGCATGTTTGAACAATTTAATGATCTAACTCATAAAAATGTTGACTTGTGCATGTTAAACATTTCTATCTAGCGTTTACAGCAAAGTATAATATGACATTCTACAGTCCACATGCAATAAAAAAAAAAAAAAAAAAGAACTGCGAATGTATTTTTAACGCCATTTTGAGACGAACGAATATTTTCTAACGCGTAAAACCATTGTTGTCGACATCGAATGACAGTCGCGATTACCTTAGCCAATATATAAATTCAGTACGCCATTCAATGTCGTCCTCTAAGCTGGTATGAACATCATCCTATGGTTGCGTTAAACTGTTCGGTATTCTACGATACATCGCTCCGCATTTCCTTTTAACTTAATTAATACAGTTTGCATTGATTGTTTTTCATGCAGTGATAAATTATGGTATTAGAATGATTTATTATCGGTATTGACTAAAATTTTGCCCGTTTTAGCGCCAACACCCACAAAAATAAAAAAAATAAAGTTGTAATATGATCTGATGTTCAGACAGTAATATCAAGGATGGGTTTTGTAATGGGAATCTTCCATTCCATTCCAAGTACAGATAACGTATAATTTGAGTTTAAGCTTTGATTAAGGTTTAAGTAATAGCATTACATAATTCTATTCCTCACTTTATACTATAGTTCTTCATTGTTTTTTGTAGTTTTCTTTAAAACAATTAGGAAATCGACGTATGAAAATTTTAGATGCCAATTTTATAAGGAAAACAAGCACACTTCATTTACGACTATACGTTTATAAAGCTAAGTTATTATGATTAAGTTGTCTTTGCAGATACAAGATTTTACTAAATAAGAACGTCTGATGCAATTTAGTGTACAATATATATTTTAATGATGAACGTTACTTGTCTTCTTATCTAAATCAGCAGTATATATTTTATGTAAACTAATTTTGAAGTAAAAGATATATATGTGTATCTTGTAACTTTGGCAGACGAAAACAAGTCTGGCTTCGCTAACGCATTACAGATAACATATCAATTAAACATATAAAACCACTGGAATATTTCAAAACCAAGAGAACCTGGTAGAGAGAAAATATTACCAGTGTTTTTAAGCGAAATTGCAATGCCCAGTAAAATTTAATTTGAAATTCACATTTTTTTTTCTTCAAACGGAGGTACATACAAACACTAAGGACAAGCACAACACATTTAATATTTGAAAGCGGCTTTAAATATCTATACCTATGCGGCCTAAAGGATGTAAACACAGTTTCTTTAAAATACAGTAAAATAATGATTTCCAAAGTGTTTTGAATGGATTAGAAATGTACTACGTGGTAGAGGTTAAAAAGTGGATGGACTTCCAGAAAGCTTTACTTTACAATTAACACGGGCATGACTGTGTATTTATGCGTTCAGTACAGGTAAGCAGATTTCCCTCCTCATTGGTCTTCCTGTTAAATGGAAGTGGTTCAGTGGTCTGGTTTCTATACCTCGGGTCTTTCTTGATAAACGATACATTCAAATTTCTTTGAAAGCGAACATTTTTTTTTTATAGAGAAAACCCCTCAAATCACTGTCATAAAAACTAATTAAAATCTTTTAAACGTATGCTAATTACATTTTCAAATTTATTGATGTTGTAAAAGTCTCTGATTTCTAAAAAGCGAAATGTCAACAAATAGCTGCAACACCACCACACAATTCATAAAACATATAAGGCATTCTCTTCACCACTGTCAATGACACAGTACCCAACATATAGAACAACAAATTCTGATGTAGAAATGTGTGGCAATGATTTACATTGATGTCAGTCTTTTAAAACTTGCAATTAGCTTTCTACCTATATGTTTACATGTGTATTGAACAAGATATAACAACATGCCATTAAAAAATTCGTCTTTAAGCTAAGATAAGTCGATAACAGGAAAATATCACAACGATATCTGCTATCACAGCAGCATCTTGAGGAGTTGGTGGTTATCTTCCAGTTAATGAATCCCTTGCAATCATAAAAGTCAGGCAATGCAACGTTACATAATTTTTCTTACAAAAATCAAAGACTATTTCTTTTAATGTCGGAATGGAAAAGAAGTGAGTTTAACTGGTACCAAACGCATATAAAATCATCTTAATTTAGTCTAAACAAAACCTAAACATTGGTCCAATAATTGTCTTTCAAGACGGTGTAGCTTTTTTTGTTTCTTGTAGCAAATGACAGATCTCTTAAATAGAAAACAATATATTATCTTGTAATAAACGAACGAGCTTCCAATGTTTAGACTTTATTATACCCCACGCAACGAGTTGCGGAGGGTATGTTTTTGACCCGTCTGTCCGTCCGTCCGTCCGTCCGTCAGTCCTGTTTCTTGTCATCGCAACTCCTCTCAAACCACACAACAGAATTTCACGAAACCTTTTTAGATAATAAGGACATACTATGTAGTTGTGCATATCGACAGGAAATTACGATTCAATTCTTTTTCTAGGAGTTACGCCCCTTTGAACTTATTTACTTTAATGTACTACTACAACAGTTTGTCATCGCAACTCCTCTCAAACCACACAACAGAATTTCATGAAACCTTTTCAGCCGGATAATAAGGACATACTACGTAGATGTGCATATCGACAGGAAATTACGATTTAATTTTTTTCCAGGAGTTACGCCCTTTGAACTTATTTGCCCAATATACTACTGCAACCTTTTGCCATTACAACTCCTCTCGAACCACACAACAGAATTTCATGAAACCTTTTCAGATAATAAGGACATACTACGTAGATGTGCATATCGATAGGAAATTATGATTCAATTTTTTTCCAGGAGTTACGCCCTTTGAACTTATTTGCTTCAATGTACTTCTGCAACAGTTTGTCATCGCAACTCCTCTGAAACCACACAACAGAATTTCATGAAACTGTGTAGATAATAAGGACATACTATGTAGATGTGCATATTGACAGGAAATTATGATTCAATTTTTTTTTCTGATACAATTTTTTTTTCTTACACTTATTTTATTTCTCCAATGACAATGTGGGGACGTGGGGTATGTGAGCGCGCTCACTAAGGTTCTTTCATTGAGAATTTTAATCAGCAATGTTATATTCAAATTGACGAAAAAGGAAAGAGCAGCAATCTAATGATTTTTAAATTCTTTTCTTTTCGTTCAAATCTGTTAATATGTACAGCTTTAAATGAAGTCTTGTTGTCAGTTTTAATTTAATCTCAAAACCAGTGCATAGAAGTTATTTCTATCTAATTTTATAATAAAATGTTGCACACACAATAACACAATTTTTCGTATGAATTTCACTCTGCAAAGTCAGCTGTTATTATTATTGTCTTACGGTAATACCAAGGAATATATGATAAGCAATATATTGAAAATACAAGGTATTACATTGTATTTATCGACACTTAAAATTACGTAAATTGTTGTCAATCGTCGACTCGAGTCCTTTCGAATCTTTTTATCGATATTTCAGATAATTAGATCCTTTTATTTAAATTCATGGAAGAAACGATTTCAAGATAAGTACATTTTTACTGTATTACTAAATTTTAAAAAAAAGTGAGTTTTTGTGATAATTTATTTTACCAAGTTGGATAAAGAATCGTATGCATAAATTAAAAACCACATTATTGCAATACTATACTTAGCCTTATCCTTTATTGCAAACAAATTCTTATTGTAATTATCATAACATTAACACTCAAGACACAAACGAGCGCACAAACACAGATGATCGCTAACTTGAATAGAAAAATCCACCCTACTTTTGGACAATCAACTCATAATGATAAAATAAAGTATAATCATAAAAATAAGGAGATGTGGTATGATTACCAATGAGACAACTATCCACCCAAGTTCAAATGAAGTGGATGTAAGCAATTATTGGCAACCGTACGGCTTCAACAATGAGAAAAACCCATACAGTATAGTCGGCTATGAAAGGCCCCGACATGAAAAATACGAAACAATTCAATTGAGAAAACTAACGGCCTTATTTATAACAAAACAATTTACAAAAAAAACAAATATGACAGACATGAACCAACGACAACCACTGAACTGCAGGCTCCTGACTTGGGACAGGCACTTAAAGAATGTGGCGGGGGTAAACATGTTTGTGAGCGCTCAACCCTTCCCCTAACCTAGGACAGTGTTGTAACAGCACAACATAAGAACAAACTATAAAAATCAGTTGAAAAAGGCTTTACTCATTAGATCGATACAAAGCAGAAAACATCAAACAAAACACAGATCGGACGTGGCAGGGTATTTATCCATCCCTCATCCCTAACAACAAAAAAGACACTAAGTACAGATATGAGAGTACTCGCAGTTACTGACAGCTAGTTCAAAGCCAATAACAACTAATAAAACAAATCATGTATCTGAGACTAAAACTTGTTTATCCAAAAATTCTCCTTCATAAAAAGTGTCGACATCATAAGACGAATGCTTAATTTTGCCTTAAATGGCGACCAATACACTTAAACATAAACACCGATTTGAATTCCGAAATAAATGAAATCAGAAAACAACATAAGGTAGGAAAAATATAATACGCCGAAGGGAAATAAGTTTATTATCGTTCAGTTCATGAGCATGGCATAATAAATCAAATTACATTGACGATACCTTATGGAATTTGTTTTGTAAAATAGCAATTTTGTTTTATTAATTAACGTCATTTACGACTCTGACTATAATATTTGGTGCGTTTATCTCTCCTGTGATTGGATCATGCATTATTTAATTACCTTGCCACATGTTTATGTTACAGTGAATTTTTAAAATTAGGGATTTTGTAAAATCACTGAACTGATTAGTGAGTTTATAAAATCCCTGGTTTTGACTAGGGGTTTTACAAAATCACTGAAATAATTAAACAAAATTCACAGATTCACTGATTCAATTCAGGGAATTTGTCAAATGATCAATCTTTTTGATTCAAAAATTCATTGAAAAAGACAAAAATCTACAGCAGTAACTCTGAACAAGTTTGGGTTTATTTGTCCCATTTAATTAATACAAGGTAAAATGTAATTTACTAAACGGGAAAAATATAAGTAAATTGTGGAACATATTGCTAAAGACCCACAAAAAGACAAAACAAGCTCCAATTTCTCCCTTGTTTGATATTGAGTCAATGTTTAGTGCTTTAGTCTATATAAGTTGCTGAAAAGTATAGAAGAAATGATCTATTGCTAAAATAAAAATATAAAGGCTGTACAATAAATTGATTACCTTCATATGAGGAGATGAACACGTGCAAGGAGTAAGAAATTGATTGGTTTAGGCCATGTTTTCCAGCGGCAAGTAATAGAGGCATATCACAATGTGAGTATAACCATGTTTGATGCTAAACCGACACGCTTAGTTGGAATATTAACGTGATTGTTCACATAGTAAATGTCCACAGGAAGACATGTCAGCCTACACAGGGACATGTTTCTGACTCAAACTCTGGAAACAAGTCAACTATTACAATCAATATTTGCATGATCAGTAAAAAGGAAATATAAAAATCAAATAACTGTTGTTTTATTAATGAGCTACATACGAAAAGTGATTTCTATCCACAAAAAATAAAAAAAGAGAACAGATAGTATGTCAAAATCTGCAATTCAATTGATAGGCAACTTACCAAGCAAAAGTAGGTCACCTTGACCATTTTTCATGCTTCACTTGCTTTATAAATAAGATTTGGCATGAGTGCCAATGAGACAACTCTCCATCCAACTCACAATGTATTAAAAGTTAAAAATTATAGGTCAAAGTATGGCCATCAACACGGAGCCTTGGCTCACACCGAACAGCAAGCTATAAAGGACCCCAAAATGACTAGTGTAAAACAATGCAAACAGGAAAACTAACGGTCTAATCTATATAAAAACGAGAAACACCTATGAACCACACCAACAAACGACAACCACTGAACAACACGCTCCTGACTTAGGTGAATACAAAAACCTTGTTCATATCTTAGATACTATGATATACATCCATGCTATCACATAGAGTTAAATAATTTTCTATATTCTCTCCACTCTTAAGTTCAAAATATTTTTTAAATATTATTATTATTCCGGAGCACCTGAGATCACCCACGGTTTTTGGTGGGGTTCGTGTAGCCCAGTCTTTAGTTTTTTTTTTGTTGTGTTTGTGTAAATTAAACTGTTCGTCTTATCGTCTTATTTTATGTAAAAATTTACTGTAACATATAATACATTAACGAATTAAATTTATAATTTTCACTGCTTAACAAATAAAACTATACTTACTTATGTATTATATATGAACTGTTATTTTCTCTGTAGCTAAGTACTAGTTTATGAGAACAAAATCATTCATTCATTCAGTATTAAAATGTATTTTTGATATTTTCACAATCAATCAATCAAATGCAAAGGATCTAAAACATAATGTCATTACTACATCGAAAATTTTTCGGTTTGCCATTTGAGTTTCTTTTTCTTCCAATAAAACAACCATACAAATGCGCCAATTTTATCAATTTATTTATATATATCAACTAAATGATTGACTTTATTCCTCCTTTATACGGGTTTGGGACCGGCACTTTACCGACTGGCGGAGTTAAAGTCATTTTAATAAAACGTTCACTCATATTTACAGTTAAAACTATAATATGTCTCTGTTCAACATTAAACCAAAGGCTGGTATTTATAACTTAAAATAGTAAAATATTCCTTACTGTTCACTTCTCCTCTCACTAGTTTTTGGTCCTTTTTTGGAGCAAAGTTTTCTTTTTCCGAGTCATGTCGACTTCTCGCACCTTCTGATCCAGCACTTCGGATTTTAATGTATGTCGTGGCCTGAACCTTTGTCAGAATATCTAAAAACAAAAACATTGACGGATGTGAAGCATAGAATTGTTCGTTGTGATATGAGAGTGGAATGCTTCAGGTCCGTTATTTGTTCTTTTAGAACTTGAAGGAATTTCAGTCAATATTGAAGGAGGAAACAACGCATTATCATCTATGTATGTTGATAACACGTAGTCAGCGAATTAAAAAAAAAATATATACAAGTAAATGTGACGCACTTTGATTCCATTTTTTGGCGCAATTTGAAACATCAGAAAAATAGAGAGTGGCGCAATTTATACCTTTTAAAACTGTAATTGGCGCAAATTGATTCTGGCCAAAAATTCACAAGTGAACGGAAACAGACAAAATCATACCATTACCAAAAAGAAAAGCGACGAAAAAACAAATAACATTCCACAAAACTAAAGATTGAGCAACACGAACAACCAAAACCCAGGGTGAATTCTAGGGCACCAGAAGAGTATGCAGTTCTTGCTTAACTAGTTACGACCGCTTATGCTTTGCATTAATGATTTACTTTACGAATGGACTTTTCAGAAATAATAGTTGTTTAATAACACCTAACGAACTTATCCTCGATCGATCTTGAAATAAAAGTTATAAAATAAGGAAAATTCGAAACCACAACTAAGCCAAATAATAGTATCTTTTTAGGATATGAAGTAAAGATACTGCTTCGTCCTTGTACACAAGAGTGTTGTTGAAACAATATATCGTTGCGTTGCTGGCAAAAAAGCAATAAATGGTTATAAAATTCTTTTTACTTGCATTAGAAAATTAATATTCCTCCAGGAGTACAATGCTGATTCATATCGTTTAAAGTTTTATTTACAATTTCCGTTTTGACTTTTAGGGATTGATTCGTCATTTATTATTTATAAGTAAGTTAATTAGAGATTTATATTGCTACCTTGCAACACAAATTTCAAATCTAAGCATGTTGATATGTAGTCTATAGTAAATTAAGTTTGAATTACATACTATACACGTCTAAATCGTCAGTGTGAAATATCATCATTACAGCACGATTTCTATAACTGACATTTTCATTAAATGTATTTGTGAAATTAAATGTCGGATCTAGACAGGAAGCTATTTTAGTCTGTCTGGATGCATTACGTTCCAATTAAGACAGGTGTAGAAAATACCTAAACAACACCAATATTTAAAAAAGGAAACAGTAAATACAAGTATCATTAAACATTTCGGATAACAGATATCCTCCATCTGTATGATGTAAAATAAATCGGTAATATCAATCTATTTTGATTTTACTAAAACAATCTTGAACGTAGTACTGTTACTTAACCATTCCGTAAGGGGAAAAACAAGTCGTATGTCGAAGTTGACGTCAGTATTGTACCAGATGTAACGGAACTGAGGAGACAATCCACTTAAATAACAGATAAAAAATCCTATGATTCTACAATTTCAAAGATGAAGAAGGTTAAGTATTTAAGTATTTAGGGGACGACCATTTAATAGTCGGGAGGGGGGGGCGCAGGAGGATTTTGAAAATAAATAACTGAGCCTTGATAATAACAAAAATAAATGGTTTGTTCTGGGGTAGTTTGAAAATAAATAACCTGACTTGCGATGTATTGAAAATAAATAACTCGGCAGGTCTTTTAAGCCATTTTATAATAAATGCTATTCTTAAGTATGAGATGGCACCAGATTCTCCCAAAATTCGTCTTTTTCATATTTTTTCGGGAAAACTGCCCAAATCCTTTAATAATACAATGTATAAATGTTAATGTACTTGACATGTCAGAAAATGGGTTTCATTTAACTTGAGGTATATTGTCTCAGGATCATTTACCTCCCTTTTATTACAGGGCTGTAACTTCATTAAGGCAAACGCCTCATGTAGGAAATTTCAAAAACAAAAGCTTGTCTTCATATCAAATTGTTTTCACGGCGAGTGTCTTGCAAGAAGCAAGTTCTGTTCACCCTCTGACGTAGCCCCCGTTTTTCGGGATCCATGTTTCTCATTTATTTTTAGTTTTCAGTGTTATTGTCTATTGTTTGTTGTTTTGTGTTTTATCTGTTCCCGGGTTTGTCTTTTGTTCATTGATTGCCCTTCTTTATTCTCTTAGTGTTACATTCCATTTGTAATTTAGTAATTTTGTTTTAAACTTGAGTTTTATTTTATTTAAGGACTTTTTATCTAATTTTACAAACTTCTTAAATTGTATCCCAGTTAGGAACTACAACAAGTTGTAAATGAAATGTGTTATAAAAAATTACCTGACATAGTTATATCAATGATAATCAGCCCCCTCTTAACTTAATTTGAAAAAAACCCCAAATAATTGACAGGTATGAAAGATTTTCTGCAAGCCAAAACACCACTAAAAAAAAAAAAAAAAACAGCAGCCACATACTTAACTATGTGAATTACATTTTTTTGCTTTATCCTACATATTGGTCTTTTGATGTTGTCCCTAAAAACTAAAAGTCTTACACTGAATCTATATATTTTGTTTTGAGACCAAAATATTGTCGAAAAAATAATTAAAACAGAACTTGTGTTTCAGATCAAGAAAGGGTCTGGGAAACGCGCAGATTGCATAATTTTGCATCATTTTCTATAGCTTTTTGGGGCCTTAAGCGGCCCCAAACCGTTCGCCAATATTTTTTTCATTACTTTTAAAAACGGCTAGTTACAGCCCAGCTTTAATACCTTGTACGTATGCAATATATGCAGTTTGGAATACAGAAGATTCACTTCCAGCATGTTCAGAGGAGGAAGATTAATTCTGATTTAATGGTACATAATTTAATGGTACATAATGACTTGACCATATATGTATTATTTATTTAAGAATATAATTGTGAAAATAAATAATCAGTCCCTTGTTTTAATGAAAATGAAAAATCATGCTTCAACAGTGCAGAAAATAAATAATCTGTCCTTTTAGTCCACAAAAATAAATAACCGATCCAAAACAAATCCTCCTGCCCCCAACCCCAACCCCAACCCAGGATATCAAATGGTCGTCCCCTTACATTCAACTCGTCATGTATACCAGGATTAAAATTTTGTACGGACGCGCGTTTCGTCTATTCGAATCAAAAAAGTTTAAAAGGCCAAATAAATAAAAGTACGAAGTTGAAGTACAAAGTTGACGCAGGTTAGTATTTTAGAATAACACAGGTCCAAATCGCGCAATGCTATTCATTTTGGATTCATATCTATGCTGTGTCTGATGTAATTACTTCACCTTCGTCAACTTTGAAATTTAAGAATTATATAAGCGTGGTTTTGTTTATAATTTGTATTACGTTCAAGATTGTTTTAATTTAATCAGAAGAGATTGATATGAATCATTTAACATTATACTGAAGAAGAATATTTGTTATTCGAAAATTTATTGATACTTGTATTTACTGTTTCCTTTTTTTAATATTGGTGTTGTTTTGTACATTGCTTACTTGTTACATTTGTACGCAATCTCGTACTCTTTTCCTCAAATATGACCTACCGTATTAGACTTATCACCGGGATTGTTCTTAAATGAGCAACACGACGGGTGCAACATGTGGAGCAGAATCTGCTTATCCTTCCGGAGCACCTAAGATCAACCCCGGTTTTTTAATGGGGTTCGTGTTGTTCAGTCTTTAGTTTTCTATGTTGTGTTTTGTATACTTTTGTTTGTCTTTTGGTCGTTTTTTTTTTTTATTTTTGCCATGGCAATTTCAGTATGTTTTCGACTTGTGAGTTTGAATACTCCTTTGGTATCTTTCGCCTCTCTCATATGAGGCTGACTTCATAAGGAGCTTCGTAGGAAGAAAGAAAACATGTTAGCAGTATCCTTTAACTTCACTTTCCGCTAAACAGATGATGTTCTCTCACTAAATAATTCAAAATTTGGTGACTATGTTGAACGCATCTATCCCATCGAACTTGAGATAAAGGATACAACATATACAGTTAACTACCTTTGATAACTATTAACTCTGCCTCATGTCTTGACTTACATCTAGAAATTGACAATAAATGTCGGTTGAAAACAAAACGTTAAAATAAAAAAGATGATTTCAGCTTCCCAATTGTGAACTTTCCATTTCTATGTAGCAACATTCTAGCAGCGCCTGCATACGGAGTATATATCTCCCAGTTGAAACGATATTCCAGGGCTTGTGTTTCCTATAATTATTTCCTTGATAGAGGGTTTCTGCTCACAAGGAAGCTACTAAACCAAGAGTTCCAAGTGGTGAAGTCGAAGTCGATCAATCCTCCTAACCTGGGACAGTACTTCAGCATCACAACATAAGTACAAACTTTAAAAATCAGTTGCAAATGTCTTAACGCAAGAGATCGGTACAACTAACAAAAAGCAATAGACACAAATCAACGTAATAAGAGTATTTGCGGTTACTAAACGCTAGTTCAAAGCCGATAACAAGTAATAAATACATCATGCTCTCCCAGTTTGAAGTATCAATCAGTACACCTCAAACGGATTTAGACATTTCTTCGATTAGCTGTAATTGGAAATGTTTATTTAAAGTTTACATAAGTTTTGATGTATAATTAACAAAAATGACCTCTAAGGACTACCTAAAACCATCCTAGTAAACATTGCTTACCCACCACGAGGACGATGTTCCCCAAATGAGTACTAGTACTGATTCGGATATACTAAACCAAATAGAGGAAGAAAGTTGACTACTCGCTTTTACTAGTTCATCCTCACTACATGTTTAAGTGCCTGTATTATATCACTGATTATTGTTGTCTCTTTTCTGGTTTTGATTTCTTATACTCAAATGTCTTTGTATAATTTGTTTTCAACATTTTAAGGGTTTAAAATACGGAGTGATTTTTTTCACTATTGAAGGCCATATGATGACCTAGATTTCTATTCTAAACTACTTATGATGTAAGGTAGATGTCGTGTTGTTTACTTCACATCTCTTTTCCTTCACATATAGATTGATATCTCACTAAAATTTTATATTTTTCGTAAATTTTGTAATTCATGCATTATTCGTAGACATGCAACTTGTCAATCTAAAATAGTATACATTTAACTTCTATCCTAATAGTTCCTATGGATAACTATAATCTACAGTCGGATGAAAAGGTTTGCTTAAGATTTAGTACTGATTATGTCAAAATAATTTTAACTTTTCTGGAAAAGTATGCCAAATTTCTTTTTCAATGAGAGGCAAATCAACTAATCCATCATTATCATTATAACCTTTGCAGGACTTACTTTAAACGAATTTAAGTAATCTTTTGAGATTAAATAAAATTAAAATTGAAGCATGTATCTTCTAATTATTAGAAATGAAAGAGGGCGATGACTTACCGAGATAAATCAGTTTGATGCATACCAGATTATTGGATGATCAATGTAGAAAAAGTCAAATATACAATTTAATGTTCAATGTCAGCAGCAAATAAGCTGTCAAATAAGAAAGCTGATAAGACTAGTCTGAAAATGGCCAGATTAACTATAATTAAAAAACGATAATTTTTGTTTGGCTTTCGACCTATCCGTACAAAATAGGATTAAAACGACAGAAAAGGGGGGTTCTTATCTTCCTTCTTCGCACAGAATGGACCAGTGATTAATTTCCTTGTTGTGACAGATAATGAGAGAATACGTCAAAAGATAATTATCCTCATTGTAAATTACTCAACTTTGATTTGTTTTTCTAACGATAGTGTTATCATTTAAATATTAATGACAAACGCGACAATATTTTATTTAATGTGATGATGAAGTTTTATTGAATCCAGCTTTTTCACTTTTTTAAAAGAGAGGCGAAGAATACCAAAGATACATTCAAACTCATAAGTCGAAAAATAAACTGACAACGCCATGGCTAAAAAAGAAAAGATAACCAGACAAACAACAGTACACAAAACCAAATAGAAAACCAAAGACTGAGCAACACGAATTCCACCAAAAACTGGGGGTGATCTCAGGTGCTCCGGAAGGGTAAGCAGATCTTGCTCCACATGTGGCACCCGTCGTGTTGCTCATGTAAGTACAAACCCGGTGATATGTCTAATTCGCTAGGTCACATTCTGAGGAAGGTGACGAGATTGTAGTTACGGCAATTGGATCATATCCCTCGTCATAATATTAATTTTTATTTAATTTATGTAAAAATCTTGAACAAGAAAAATGTTGCACTTAAAATGTGTAAATATAAAACCACAAATATTGGTGTAGTGGGAGTTGTTGGTCTTATCCACTTTTTCTAGAAATAATTTATAATATGTTAAGGTACTGGAAACATCTAGAAAAAAAGTGATACATTGTTATCTGCATCAATGCAAGAATCCTCAGAGTTACACATGAGCAGGACAAATTATCATGGCTACGAAACATCCACTCATTTTTTAATTTTTTACATCTTGATAAAGATATTTACAAATTATCAAAATTTAAATTAAAAAAAAACACGATTTTTTCACAGTTGAGATTAAAATATAACCATATTTGGAAAAACGAAATATTTTCTGATTTTAGAGATTTAATAAGAAAAATGAATTGCGTACAAATAGACTGTTTAAATCTCAATTTAAATTTGAACCATATTTAGATTTGAATAATGAACAAAGACATATGATTACTAAATTTCGACTAAGTGCACATAAATTAGAAATTGAAGCAGGAAGATACAAAAATGATGTGAATGATAGAAAATGCCGAATTTGTAAAAATGATATTGAAGATGAAATACACTTTTTACTTCAATGTCCAAAATATATAGACGAGCGCATGCAATTTTTAGCATATATAGAACAAAGGGTGCCAAATATAAAAACATTAGCTGATCAGTCTAAGTTTGTCTGGCTTATGAGCTCTGAGGATCCCAAGATTATTAAACTTTTAAATGAATATCCTGTCTTAATATTTAAAAAAAGACAGGAATTCCTACAAGTACCATAGTCAATCGATAGATTATTTTTCAAATAGAATTATAGTTGTCTTATATTACAATGATATATAGGTAGAAATGGCAGGTGGGTTTGGTCCAGCTTGTCAGTATTATAGAACTGGGTCACTGTACCTACTATATTATTAAATGTACCTGCTAATTTATTTTTGATTTATTTGTATTGTTTCCCTTATGTTTTTTTTTTTTTTTTTTTTCATCTGCAATTGTCTTAAACAATCATCGTAATCATTGTATATAAATTTAATGTAATTATTCAGCTCAGCTTTGTGCGCTGTGATTAGCAATAAAACATTATTGTATTCTATTCTATGAAACAGATATTCCATAACGGTCAACAAACTCGTGATGACGTCCGTAAAATTTACGAAGGGATGATTTCAACTTCACCACTTGGAACTCTTGGTTTAATAGCTTCCTTGCTAGCAGCAACCATCTATCAAGGAAATCATGATAGGAAACAGAAGCCCTGGAATATCGTATCAACTGGGAGATATATACTCCGTATGCAGGCGCTGCTGGAATGTTGCTAAATAGAAATGGAAAGTTCACAATTGGGAAGCTGAAATCATCTCTTTTGTCATAAAGGTTTGTTTTCAACCGACCCTCATTGTCAATTTAAATCTCGTTTGTTACGAAACGCTCGTCATAAGTGTCTTTTACTGTCGTAAGTGAAATATTATTATTATAAAAAAATATTACACAAACATCAGTCATCATGGTCATATTAATTTGAAGACTAACTTTCCAATAAAGATGAGCCGGGTTTTAAAGATTTTGAAAACATACATAACCAGGTCTGATCTTAGCGTGAATAAAATCAAGCTGTGATAATGAAGCCTTATGATCATGCATGTCATTTCTATCTGCAGTCTCAAATGTTGTCAGACTCCTTCCTGTCCATGAACAAATATGTTGCTGCACTCGCAGTCTTAGCCCCAAAGATATTTGTTCCGAGGTGAAATCATGTTGTATAAACTGCTCGATTAAAGAATTATAAATTATTGATCATCCATTTGGAAACCCTAAGTATTATATCCAGACATTACTTATCTTTGTTTCATTTGTTATGCCCATAATTCTACCCTCCTGACATTGATATGGTTTGTGACCGTTGCGGACTCGTTACCGGATGTTTACCCGTAATAAAGAACCTGACAGAATGTCATTTGTGGAGCAGGCACTGTTTACCCTTACAGAGTACCTTTGGTCACTGGTTAGCGATGGGAAGATTTTCTGAATATCTAGTCTTCTGTGTAGCATTTGGTGGACTATTATAGTCTGTCACGTTTCTTCACGTGTTTATTCTATTGTATGTTTTCAAATCCCTGAATGGGAAGATATAAGTCTAATATTTGATGAATAATTTGAATGTATTCGTCAAGTAAAATATCACGTATCGATTAAATTACATATGTAGTTCTAAATCAATTCAGATAGAAAACCATTTCCTACTACTTAGATCCATGTTATAACGAATTACAACAAATTGTGAAACAATTTGATAAAATTCCAGATTCTTTCTTTGCGAATGTTCCGCAGAAGTGATAATTACCAATAACGTGTCAAATGTCTTGACACGTGATTTGATTTTCTTTGCATAAAACATTTATTTGTCGACAGCAAAGTAATATTCAAATTTCGTACTCATTACTCTATATTTTGCGTGTCCGATAACTTTAATTGAGAAATTCTTAAACCGCGGTGACAGAGTGCTTAAATTTTGCATGGATGGAAGTATTAATAAGCTAATGGGGACATTTGCCAATGCACCGTAATTATTACGTTTATCACAACCTTGTTAAAAATTTACAGAAGTATTAGCTGCAGTACATTTCCATTACCAGCCTAAGAATAACAGAGAATCGTGACAAAATTGTAGCTGAGTGGATTTAGTAGTATCTAGTAGTGTGACGAAACCGATCATCGAAGTCGAGAATTCAACTTGAGGCAATATGCATAACATACATAATTCTTCAAATAACTTGAGCAGGGAAATTACAAAAGCTTTTTGTTCTAAATGCCATATTTATCAGAAATGATAAGAGTACAGACAACATGAAAACGCCATCTTTTGTGGGTTAGACTTCACACTCAGTATCAATGTATTAACTTGGCATGGGTAATATTTGGACCAAAATCAAGTGCAAATTTAAATCTTCCATACATGATCTCAAAATTGACCTAACACAACTAAGGTTAAAATAGTTCAGAAAAAAATCATGAATAATTAAAAAAATAACGATTTACCATGGCAACAATTCATGATGAAAAAATCTTCATTTTGATTGTTTTGGGTCTACTTTTAAGTATATTTTGGAGTGGAGAAGTATTGGTGCACCAAAATATTATCTTTGAATTTTTGGGGAAAGATGATTATCTTTAAGAAAGATTCTCCCATTTTATTTTGCTATTATTTTGCTGCGGCTAATGTTTCCGCAAAGAAAAAAAATCGGGATAATAATACAGTAGAAATCAACACTTTTTATGAAGTCATTTTTATTCATTTTAATATAAATTATACTGTATTATGATGATAATAATATTGTTAAAAATTTATGAACATCAATTATTAGATTTTGGTTTATTTCGGTACATCTACCCGTTACGAAATGGTTAAACAAAATAATAAAAAAAAAAACAAGGCGTGAATTCGACTAAAGGTTTTTATAAATGAATTGCATAAAACATGTTCTTATAAAAACCTTTTTTTTCATTTTTATTAATTAAAAGTTGTAGTATTTAAGTCTAACATCGAAATCTATTTATTTGATATGTTGTGTGGTCTGGATTCTTTTCACTTATAAATCAATTGTATTGTTTTATTTGTAAATTGCAACTTGAAGCAATTGAAGACACAATATATACAAATGAGCATATTAGTAAATCAAATATTAACACCCAATAACTGTCCTTTCCTAGATTTAGATTAACCTGTTGCACACTGGAAACTCTATACAAAATTTTACGACAAAAGGAACGATTTTTCGTTCCCTATTGTTTATTTTCCTTACTTGAAAGGGAATGTTGCTTTGACCACATCTTACGGTGTTTATATATCCCAACTCGTTCTTTAAGCCCGTCTCTGTAGTGACGTTATAGATTCAATGAATTTCAATGATTTGAACCGACCATCATTGTCAGTTTCTAGATGTAAGTCAAGATATGAGGCAAAGTTAACTGTATCTATGGTATCCTTTATCTCAAGTTCGATTTGATAAAATGCGTTGAACATATCACCAAATTTTGAATTATTTAGTGAGAGAACATCATCTATATAGCGGAAAGTGAAGTTGAAGGATACTGCTAACTTCTTTTCTTTCTTCCTATGAAGTTCCTGTATGAAGTCCGCCTCAAGGAACAATTCGACAAGAAGACGTTTGGTTCCCATGGGAATGCCGATTGTTTGTTGAAAAACACGTTCTCCAAACGTAACAAATATGACTTTTTTTGTTGTCAATCAAAAAATCAAGCATCTTGATAATGTCAGTTTCAGAGAATTTTTTGTTTGAATCAGAGTGATGTTTTGCAAAGTACGATTTATCCCTCCCTAAGACAAGAAACTTGTATCTACGTAGCCCATTCTTTTTTTATGAGACAAAACAGGACCAATTCTTTAAATTTGTTTAAATTTGGAATGGGGAATACTTGTGTAAAGTGTAGAAAAGTCAAATGTTTTAATGCTATTTCAAGATGAAAGAGTCTTAGATTGTTTGTACTCTAAAAGATCTTTGTTTTTTTAGTATCCACATCGGATTCACGCCACCTCTAGAATAGGTAGTTTCACAATAACTTTGAAGCCCGGCTTTGATTGCTGAAAAATTTCATGTTAATAGTTTAGAAAGAGGTTTCATGGAGCACTTGGAAGTCAGAGTCATTACAATCCAAAATGTCTTGTAGACGAACTGAACACGGCCGCGTACGAAGATTATTGCTGCTGTGAATAGTACGATGATCTGAATGTGTCATATTTGAGATATTTGTCATGTGGGGCACATTACATTTGTGCGCATTTGGGGATCAAATTTTTTTACGTTTGCAAGCAGCTTTTGGTTACATTTGCACGCATTCATTTTACAGGTAACACAGGTAAAATAAAGTTAATTCATGATAAATATGACTAAAGTTAATATGAGTTTTGAACATATTCTATTTGTAAAATTTAAATTATATATTTTTCATATTGAATTCTAAAAAAATATACAGTGATCATGAGAAAACCCGTACTAGCTTAAGACATACATGTAAGTAAATTGCGAATATTTCAGAGTAAATAGCATTCTGTTTCATAATTTTACCGAATAGCGATTTAATAGATAATTGAAGTCAGTTTGTTAAATTGCTTCAAGGCACACACATGGAGTTTCATTTGTCAGAAACAAATCGGAGGGAACATCATTTGTGAACGATGGATTTACTTTCCATATCGACAGAACACTTCAGTCGGGGGATATTTCATGAAGATGCGCCGTAAATAATTGCAAAGGTATTTCACCAGATTCCCAATTTCCTCGAAGTCTTTGGGCATCACTACCGTCAGCAGAATCCAGGCATACTACAAACGGCCCAGAATCATTCCATGCTCACTACAATGAGCAATTTTATTCAGCACATCCATGTAATTTTGTGCACGTTAGAAATGTGAAATCAGTGCTTTTAATCTTTAGATTTACTATGTTTTTACATTTTTATCTGTATATATTTCTAGGACTAAGTGCTTGTGCAAAATAAAACGCCTGAATTCTGCTGACGGTAGAGTGGTATACCCAAAGACCTTGAGGAAATTAGGAATCTGGTCAAATACCTTTGCAATTATGTACAGTTCATCACCATGAAATATTCCCCGACTCAAGTGTTCTATCGATACGGTAAGTAAATCCATCGTACACAAATGATCCCCCACCCCGATTTGTTTCAGACAAACGAAACCTTATGTGTGTGCCTTGACGCAACTTTAAAAATTGACTTTTAAATTATTTATTAAATCGCTATTCGGTAAAATTATGAAACAGAATTCTATTTACTCTGAAATATTCGCTATTAAGTTACATGTATGTCTTAAGCTATTACGGGTTTTCTCATTATTACTGTATATATTTTTTAGAATTCAATATGAAAATATATTACTAGAATTTGAATTCACAAATAGAATATGTTCAAAATTAATACTAATTATAGTCATATTCATTATAAATTATTTTTATCTTACCTGTGTTACCTGTAAAATGAATGCGCGCAAATGTAATCAAAAGCTGCGCGCAATCGTAAAAATTTTTAATCCCCAAATGCGCGCAAATACAATGCGCCCATGACCGGTGCATTACATTTGCGCGCAAAAATCATTACGTTTGCGAGCAGCTTTTGATTACATTTGCGCGCATTCTTTTACAGGTAAATACAGGTAGATCATACTTATTATTATTTATTTGCACCGGTCATGTCTGGTGATGAGGGGACACCTGCCATGTCAGAAGAAACCCCGTGTCAAGGTGTACATAATATCAAAGTCAATTCACGCAATATGTCACACTAATCGCACACACTCTAAAAAAGCTGTGAACGAAAATTAATTAAGACTCTCAAAGATCTGCTGTCAACACCAAATGAAATCAAACATGAAAATATAACAGAAGAAAACAAACGACAAGTTTCTGACTTGAGATAGGCACATGTACATTTGTTGTGGTTTACTTTATTTGGCCTTTTCAACTTTTTCAATTCGATCGCCACTGATGAGTCTTTTGTAGACGAAACGCGCGTCTGTCGTACACACGTTTAATCCTGGTATCTATGAGGGTGTGGATAGGGTGTTTACAGAATAGAGAATGATAAAAAAAGAAAAGAGAAAACGGGGAAAAAATAGAATAAAGAATGGGGTACTGAAATATGAAGAATAATTGTGTAAAAATAAAGAATAAAGAAAAATAAACTGATTACAGAAATAAATGATTAACAGAATAATGAAATTGTGCATTTTCTGCACATAAAATTTATTATTGATAATTGACAATAGACTAGAAGATCATGTGGTATAAAATTTCGAAACGATCGTAATCTGAACTGTTTCATTAAACTTAGCCATGCCAATTCTATACATTCGTGAGCATCGGTATTTTCCCTCCGAAAAAAAAAATCTTGCACAAGTTGAAAAATGTCGAAGTATCATTTCATCCGCTAGTGCAGACGAATTTATTCCTACATCATTCTCCTGCATTGTGTCGGTAATGATTACATATAACAACACCGATAATACAGTTCAGATCAGGATAACTGTTGACAACAAAAAGCCCAGCAATAGAAGGGAATTGCAGAGACAAAATTTCTCTTTCCTCCGTCTAAGTTTCAATAAATAAATATATAAAAAAAAGGAAACAACGAAAAACCGCAAAATTCCTCACTTCCTTTTGAAGTTGTATAAAGCAGGTATGAAATCATATTACCATTATTATATAATTAGTTACACAATGTGCTAGTGACTTAATATGATATATACGGGGGCAGTAAATTTCATATGGGGCGAGAGCGAACATCCAAAACAAATTTCCTGACCCTATATATATCGTACTAGGTCACTAGCACACTGTGTAACGAATTTATCTTGCCAAATAACTTAATATGTGGAATTCAGACTAGTGGCCAATTAAAGTGATCAAGTCTTCAATAGTAATAACCTACTTTCATTGGTCTATACAAAAACAAATACCAACTACTGAGACTACTACAATTTGTTAACCTTAAATGTGTTTTCTGCAATTATTTTCAATCGTTTATCATCAATTTCTTCATCTGTTACCTTAGCGATAAGTTTCAGATTTTTCTTCAATGTCATGTTGTTTTAATAAAGGGACGTAACATTGCTACTAACCGTGTATTAAAAATACTAACGCAATATTAAATATAGGCAAACGGACAGAAAGTCACAGGACAAAAAGTCATAGGACAGAAAGTCACAAATTTGATAGGACAAAAAGTCACAGGACAAAAAGTCACAATTAATTTGTTTGTAATTGTTTAAATATACATAAGAGGAAGCTCTTGAAACAATTTCTTTTTATTACATATATTCATTTTACAGTTTAGAAAATTGTTCATCATGTTCATAAGCTTTGATAAATGAAGATTTACAAACTTTTTATCATGCAAATGGTATATTTTTTGGCACCTTGAAGCCATCTAAGTACCAAGCCACTTTGACCAATTGTTTTCTTAACAATAATTTGATCATTATTGATTTTTTTTAGAATAAACTTTGTTTACAAATTTGCTATATATACAATAGTTCAAGAAAAAGGCAAACATGTTTTTAAAAATAACTAATTTCTTATTCAGAGAAAAATAATCTCCAAACTGTCCTACATTCTAAATATACAGGGTCCTCACTTGTTTGCTTTTAACCAATGATATTCCTAGAAGGTAAGATAAAGGATGTTATCACTAAGTCTTGTAAGTCTATATCAGGTCTATAGTTATTAGCGTTAATTTATTCCTTGTTTGTCATTGTTTCTTTTTATTGTCCCCTAGTTTCGACGTTTTGCATTTGCGTCAATCTGCACTTCATTTACGCCAATTTACAGGTACATTTGTAAACATAAGTCATGAGACATAAGTTGTATAGAATTTGTTGATATAATAACAAAAATAAGCCTTCCTTCTGCCATCCGCTACCTGCTCACCACGGGAGGTGGAAGTGGGATTTCGAGCAGGATAAGTTTATTGCAAAAGTTTCTAAAACTGTATACATCACACTTTAAAATAGCACTTTTGAAAATAAAATAGTACATGTAACAGTTTAACGTCAAAAGTACATTTGCATATTTACAAAGTCTTTCCTAGCTGAGTATTGTTATGCAACACTTCTGGTGAACTTGCGACCTTGCGATTTCTTCTCTACTATACATCTGGCGCAAATGAAAAAAAAATGCCATACGCTCCCTGGTTTGTCTCTGCATTTCTGATATCCTAAAATGGAGTAATGGAGGTCCTAAAATATTTTGGGAGGTCATCAATGATTTATGGATATCATGAATTTGAATTATGGAGGTCCTGGTTTATATTTCAGAATCCCCTTAAATACAATAATTTTGACCAAATCTGTGCCTCATAAACGAATAAGCATCACATTTTTTCACTACCAATAAATGTTAAATATCTTTTAATCTTCTCCCAAACAATTGATTGACACACAATTGTAAAATCTAGTTCAAGTGATCGAAATATTGATATTGCCACCGCATACTTGTTTGTGTAGCTCTCGATCTTTATTCAGTGATGTAAATTGATACAATTTAGGTTTTTTATTTGGTGATCACTAATTATATAACTATCAGATCCAGATTTCTCTATGTCGGTTAACTTCTGTCTGTTATGAAATGACCTAGGTATGATGTTCACCTTCTCAATACTAGTACAAAATGTACCTCACGTCACAAGCCAAATATGATCAAATACACCTAATGTAATTTAATCTACTACTTCTAAACCTAGATATTCAAATTATTACAAAGATATTAAAGTAATTTAATTTTTGTCCGTGTTTGGTTTTCATCAGATATTAATCAAAATGGATAAATGGTGTCCTTTATGTAGTGCAATAATGAATTCACGGGGATGGAGAGTAGGGTCGCCATACCCAAACTTTCAACATCATAAGCGTTCGCCCATCCCCTTTGATTGGAAAATATATCATCTGTAATATTCTCAGGGTGCTCAGTTGAAGATAAGCTCTATTTAAGGCACAATACGCGGAGTACACACCAGAAACCATCACTCGTTAATAATAACAATCCACAGGAGGTTGAAACAGACAAGGAAAAGAATTATAATGTAAAAATTATAATATAACGGGAAATGTGCGTATGTAGGACCCGAACACAATAATTTTACAGAAAAAGCATAATTTTACTGAATAGAGAAAAATGGCCTTAAAAAATTACAAAACACAGAAATGAAAACCCCCATCCAGACCCTCATCTATGATGAATTTATTTACTCGTTTATATTTTCAGTCAATCACCCTTTTAAACTCACATTAGAATAACAAAATCCATTTAAGAAAAAACCCTAACTCGGTAGTACCAGTATAAGGGACAACAAAACAAGATTGTTGTTTGTTTTTACGTCCAGTAGCAAATTAAAGAGGTACTAAAACGCTAAAATCATGTTTGTCTTATTCTGAAGTTCGTAATTAACGTTTAAGAATGCAAAACCCGATAAAATTTCATTTTGTAATTATCGAGATATTTGCAAATTACTGTCAGTTTGTCATTTGAACACCTGAACGATTTAGTAAAACACGCCACTACAACTCACTACTTATACCCAACGGAAGTGACGCACAGTGGGTCACCCTGATCAAATACGTGTGTTATAGCGTATGCAAACAGATCACGGCTTGCTAAGTAAAATAACAGTTTTGAAATGAATCGGTGACAATTATTACATTGAGAATATTGATAACCATTTGTCGATGCTTGATAATCGCATAAATATTTTAATCAAATGTTTATAATTAGAAAAGTATTGAAAAACCAAAAGCACAAATCAACCTTTTTTTCTATAAAATATTAACATGTGCATCCTAAAATGGCGGTAGAAGCAGAAGTAGAACCGTGCATGTTATTTTTCATGGCGGAAAAACGGCATTCAAAATAGGACACTCACAACACGTGCTTCCAAAAGACGACGGAGGGCGTAACTTGTTGATTTGTTAAATTAAACTATGTGGGTTTTTCTGAGCTACAAAAAAATTAAAATTCTCTTTCTTACGACTTTAGTTACAGCAGCATTTCACAATTATATAAGTTTATTCTCCAGTTAATGTGAAGAATTGAGAACTGTCGGTCACAGTAATCTGCTTGTCTGGTTTAGCAAAACCTGAATATGTATTGATCAAGCTATTTCATTAAAATGAAATACTGGATAGACTTGTAATTAACCTACACGGAGATTTAAAATCAAACAAAATTTTAAAATAGAAATCAGTATAAGTATATATGATTGTCATAGTCCTTGGACCTTATGTAAAAATATTGCTATATGTGTCATATATACTAACGTTATATCAGATCCCAGTATCATGAGCATAGTCCTACCTACGGACGAATGTAGGATAGAAAGTCATAGTACAAAATTCACAATTCAGTTTTTAGTTTTTTTTTTTTTTTTTTAATAAGAAAACATTTGTCAAATTATTTTGTATTTTTCTAGAACTTTTATATATATGGCAACTTTGTAAACCAAATTTATTCTGAAAAGTCAATAATAAAAATAATTGTAAAGATAACAATTTGTCAAAGTGGCTTGGTACTTAAATTTCATTATGACATAGTGCCAATAAATATATCCTTTTCATGCATAAAATTTGACATCTATTCATTACTCTAGGTTTAAATGAACTATTTCATAAATTGTAATAAGAATATATGCAAGTAACCAAAAACAACTGTAGAAATTTTTCCTATGTTTTCAAACAAAACTAAACAAATAGTATGTGTGACTTTTGTACTATCAAATTTGTGACTTTCTGTCATGGAACTTTTAGTACGTTTGCCATAGAGACATATTATACAATTGTAATCTATGTATGTGCCTAAATCACAGGCCTATTTTATATGTAAATATATATATTTTTTGTTATTAGAAAACAAGATATAAAACCTATATCCAAGGATTTGTATAGTAGTCTTACTATACAAATCCTTGCTATATCGTAGAAATATAAGAGCAATAGAATTATTAAATAAGTTAAAACAGATTTGAGCATGTAAAACTACAACAAAACCACTGATATAAAATCTTTAGAAAAGGGTGTGCATTCCCAAATTACTTTTGTCCTTAATCCTGAATGTTATGATCACACAAATTTTTTTTTAAATAAAAAAAATTATACCATACCGCTTTTAAGATATTGACCTTTTCTTTCATTTAAAATTTAAGCAATGACAAATGAATAACCAAACAAGAAAAATATTAATCCTCTCGATCACCTTTTGATCCTGCTAATTAAAACAGTCCATACTTTGACACTACTGATAAGTAAACATCCTGTATACAGTAAGGTAAAGATCAAACAGCAGCTATTATCCATCCACTCAGGTAATTAACAACTTGGCCATGCAGAAATGCCACCTGTTGTTTATAAAGTGATAAACTTTAAAGTTTGATAATTAACATTATTAAAAAGGTATTACACATACCCGGTTTTTAACTGGCAATTAATTATTTTTATTACATGGAACCGAAGCCTCTACCGTCATATCTTGTCAAGATGTTATTCAACTTTACGTACAAGACATGTAAATATAAACCATATTTTTTCTCGACTCAATATTTGTTTTTTAATTAATAGCTAGATTAATGATATATTGACCGTCAATTTGTCTCAGTTCTACGATCAGGAACATTGTTTTCAGTTGAAAACTCAATGTTGAATTATCCCAACCCCATCCCCCCTTTTTCTATTGAAACACGTTATTAATACACTTCCCTTCTGAAACATATTTTGTTCCTTTTGACAAAGTGGTCATAATGAAGAATGAGCCTTGAATGGGTAGCGTAATTCATTGGCAGTGCTTTAAATCAACGATCAGGAGAAAGTTCATTTATTAAACAACGTTTAGATAAGCCGAAGAAGTGACCCACAGTGCGTCATTTCCGGTAGATTTGGTTTTAGTGCTGTTTCCGGAAGTAGCGTTGATTGGATTTCCTAAGGTAAAATAGTTGAACTTTACACGCTATTATCTCTGTAATTAGTGGACCAAATTGCATCGGGTTTTTTGCATTTTTTATCAATTATTTTGAACTTTTAGATAAGAATTACTTGTTATGTGCGTTTTAGTACCTCTTTAAAATTTCTAGAAAGAAAATAATGACTTGTGCAATGTGAAATGGTAATTTCGGTTACGGAAAGCAAGCTCAAATCACTTGATCTACGTACTGATATGGAGTTATGTCATCTCGCATTTTAAAATCGGAGGTTATTCTCAGTCGGAGTTGATTTCAAACAGTAACTTCATAGATAGTGAAGGAAGATACCATCTTGTGCTATGACAATTCAAAAATTGTGTTGAATTCCAATAATAAAAAAATGAAAGAAAAAGACCATCATTTGTAGGAAAAAAGAAGGGACCTTAGTTTTCCTATTAGTGAATATTATTTCGAAACCAATAATTCACTCTAAGGAATATCGGAACTCTTTTCCATATAAGATACTATAACGCTCAAAATGATGGTTACATACCACTAATTGCAGTAAAGAGATAGCCGGTTCACGGTTCTTAATGTTGTTTTTATGCAACCTGGCATGATATGCTATTAAATTTCTACAAAAAGATTGTTTTATTTTATATTTACACGAAAAAATCGTTTTCACAGATTATGTTCGATTATAGTGTCTAAAGTAATCACATAGTAAATCTATTTGTATATGGACGTGGCATATATATAATATCTATCAAAGATCCATATCTTACTTTCACGAGTCGTAGGATTAGTTTCTTTTATTATATATCATTCCTTTGCACAATTTCAAATGAAGGCTTTAAATATCAAATTATTTGATCCTTTACATAAACGAAAGCAGTGAAAGATTGAAGCGGATGACGAACCAACATGTTCATGTTGGACACTGTTGATTCCGAGGCTTATATGGTGTTTGTCATACTTGAATATAATAATGATATCTCGTCATGGAATTTCCCTCCACGATTTGCTACATATTGTAATTCACTGCTTCTAAAACCGATTCTTGTCTGGAGCAACATTATAACTAACGTATTGGAATTAATGTGCACAATTAGTTTCATATTTAAAAAAATCTTTTATGGCCATTTTAAGATTAAGGATTTGCTTTTTATGACCAAAAAACATTTATAATCATGATCAAATGTTTAAAGGCTTTTTAATGTCAGGTGGGTGGATCTGGTAGATTTCTGATAGTTTTGATAATGTATACTGGCAGATATTTCATTCTTATTAATGATGATAACATATCAATAACGCAAATCGCACATACAATGGTTTTGAAGAGCAGTTGAATAAGAAAGATTGCCAGAAAAAGAAGGCATATTGAATGAAGTCAGAAAATGTTCCATGCAACAGCCTATCCGACGAAACGTTGCAAGGGATTTGGAAGTCGTGGTGTAATACCTTTTAATTATACGGAAGCAAAGGTAAAACTCTCTATTTTATTTCGGCCATCCATTTGCACACGCGTTACTGTTCAATATCAGCAGCAGATTCATGTGGCGAAATGTGTATCGGATGAGGTGCAAACGGACGTTTTAAGAGTTATTTAAATCTACATACCTCATGATATTATATTAGCTCATTGGAAAGCTTAAGCCGTGTACCTTTTTGAAAATATTTGTCGTAAATATGAAAGCTGGTGCCATCATGCCTTAAATCAGGCATTACTAAAAAAAATCCCATTTTCATCTAGAGAAAAAACATCAATTTTTTTTCTTCAAAATCAATAAAAGAACAGTGTTCTAATGTCCCCCGCGTTGCAAATATTTTATCTGGCCAAGGTCCAAGGGCATTCTTTAAAACTTTTGATAAATATCTTAGAGAAATGAAGACTTGAGAGCAAATGCAATGCAATTTCCGATATAATTAATTGTTCCAAGGGGTATAACTCCTTAAAAATATTTGATCAGCACTTATTTTCGAAACTGTTCGAGACATTGCTGATATAAACCTATGATATTAATTTCATAAAAATCTGGTAAGAATTGTACACATGAGAGCGCTCACAATAATAAAATTTTCCATATAAATAAAATTTCCAAGGGGCATAACAGTTTTAAAAATATTTGATCGGTACTGATTTTTGAACTTGTCAAAGATATTGTTTATATTAACCTATGATATACGTTCATTAAAGTCGGGTACGAATTGTACACATGAGAGTGCTAACAATGCAATTTTCCATATATTTAATGTTATCTAGGGGCATTACTCTTTTGAAAATAATTGATCGGCACTGATTTTCGAAATTGTCCAAGATATTGTTGATGCAATAAACCTATGATATAAGTTTCATAAAAATCTGGCAAAAATTGTACACATGTACACTTTAACGATGCAATTTTCCATAAAGTTAATGTTTCCAAGGAGCATTACTCTTTTAAAAATAATTGATCGGCACCGACTTTCGAACTTGTCTCAGATATTGTTGATATAAACCTATGATATAAATTATAGAAAAATCTGGCAAGAATTGTGCACGTGAGAGTGCTAACAAGACTGGACGGACAGACACACGGACGGACGCCCGGTATTTCTATGTCCCCCGCAACGCTTCGCGCAGGGGACAATAATCGATTCATTTAATTATACAAGTAATATTATTTACCAATGCTTGAGTTTCGACTTAGATGTGGTTCATATTTGCACATGACGTCAGAAATATTATTTAATTTTTCCGAAGGTAACACGTTTGATGGAAATTTCAAAGCATAATAAATAACTGCAACAGAATGACATTGATCTTCGACCTCGATAAATAGCATTTCTGGACAAGATATAGATATAAGAAGATGTGGTATGAGTGCCAATGAGACAACTCTCCATCCATACATACTTTTGAGAATAATAGGTATTAAAAGAGTATCTGAAATACATTGTTGATAAAATTCAACAACATTTGCAGGTTAAATTTCGTCTCCGTTTTCCCGATTCGACATGTCACTGAGTTTTCTTGAAATAATTTCCCACTATAAGTCTCAATTACGATCAACTTTCATTTGACATTACTGTAATGAATGCAAGCAGGTTTTATGACAAATTTAAAAAGTAAGACATGACCGTTTTCATATACATAATAAAACGTCGAAAAAATTATTGAAAGTTGAACTTCACATACGAAATGAACGAGGAACAGCCCAATTTAAATAAAAAATATTTTCAATAAATAACGTTCATTATATTCATCTATGTCGGCTGACACGGCCTGGACATTTTTACAACTACCTACATTTTGATAAAACACAAATCCGAGCAAGAAAGATTGATTGATTGATTAATTGTTGGTTGCTAAACATCCAGTGGAAAATATTTTATGCATGTTCAGGACGAGAACACATTTACAATAAATACAACAGGTAGGTCCCGGGATGACGAAGTCGGGGACATTTGGGCTGCCACTTGAAAATGAGGGTATATTGGACAGGGATAAAATATTGTCCTTGCAATAGTCCACCTACGACTCTATTAACAAACAATCTTACGACTAAAATTGATCGTAAGTGATACTGAAATGTTCATGACTTACGAATATTTGTTCTAATATTGTCTTAGACACGAGTCGCTGCTCCTTGCAAACGCATGCTGCCCGCACATACTGTCCCCCTTACACGAACAAACAAGGTCTCGTAGACAGTCTGTTGCCATTTGTCCTTTAAAGAAAAACTGACTCTTACTTGTCATTTTGCTAAATTTTACAACCAAACTCACATGGCCTGTGACCAATAACCTAGCATCATCTATAGCATTATCAACATCACCGTGTGCTAATGCTACAAGATTACTGAAGGGGGTTGCTTTCGTCCCAAGGATGTTGCATACCGACTATTTACCGATTCCACAAAAACTTGAAGTGGAATCACACCCACTCGAAGCATGAATGATTGGCAGAATTTCGGTGACAACAGGGTCAAAAGACGAAACAGTGGCGTGAACGGATATAAATCGTCTGTTATCCTTCAAGCTGTTAATTAAACTAGTCTGAACCCATACTTCTTTTTGTCATTTTAAGTATAAGGTAGAAATGGACAGCCAAAACAAGAACATCAGTAACATCTGATTTTGATAACAATTCTATCCTTACTGTCTTTTCCACCAAACATAACATCAGCCTGATTAGCATGGAAAATCATTGTGGTATTTGCCTCTTCATGGTTACAACGTCAAGTCGGACAGCTGATAACACCACCGTCTGTCAGCTTTTGGGCAATTTCTGATTTTGCTTTGATGTCCTTCGCGGCTTTTAAGGCGTCGCCAATAGAAATGTCGCTTGCAAATAAAATGCTCGATTTACCTTGTCCTTGTTGAGTAAAGGAGACTATGGCATCCATAAGTTTAGCCTTGAGTTTAGAGTAATTGTAGTAGGTCTTACTAATGTTATTTTGTAAGAAATAATGGTACATTATCAACATATGGATACAATAACAAGTCTTTTTGTCACGAATAAGATCTATGTCTATAATTTCAACTTCCCTTTCAAAGGCCAAATCCTACGTAGATTAATCAGTGCAATTTGGTCTTTATGCCAAGCATGTGGTAAAACATGTGGTCAAACGTGCAGCATGATAAACTGCATTATTGAGCAAATTCTCATGCTTTATTCGGTTTATCAAATCAGCGTCGCCTGCTCTAACAGCACCACCATTTAGATTTGCCAATCTTCCTGCATTGTATATATGTTATGTTTTCACTCTGTAAGAGACATTTTCTTGAAAATTATACACTTTGATGTATCGAGAGTCACCAATACCGTCAACCAACAAAGAATTGGATAAATCTGGCTTCATATCTGGTGCTTCCTTTTCATTCGTGCAACTGATTTAAAATTTTGTTTACTTGTGTAACTTTTAAAACAAATCCTGTGATACCTAAATATGACGGAATCAGTTTCTGTATCATTACAGAATTCATTGAAATAAATAAATAAATCATCGCGTCTCACTGATGCAGCATTTAGCAGACTTTTCTTCTAGATTTTGTTGCTAAACTAAAAATTTCAGCCAATACAATATTGCAGGTAATGTATTTGTCAACTCTAACTTTAGAGCATCTTTTCTTGGCATCAGACGGAGCCATTTTTAACGAACTAGTGTAATTGTCCTTTTACCTGAATACCCAACAAATCGGACACACCTGAAAACCAAACAAACCTTACAATGATTGTCACTTTCATGGTTAAATCCAACACGACTAAACAACAATACCTAACAACATAAATAAATCGCAAAGCTTTAGAAATTCTAAAGTAAACAAAAAATACGCGTGATAATAACTACAAATGACCATCGCAAAATTGCATAATGCATCTTATAACTAGAAACCAGAACAGTGTCGGTTCATGTGTAAGAAATATCCGGAATTGAAATTGTGATAAATTGAGATAGATGTTTAACCATTTATATTGCTTATTATTCAATTTCTTCAAAACATTAATTGGGTCGATTGAAGTATTATACTACGGCTATACGGTTGTACCTTTAAAATACACATTTATTGCACTTGCAAATTATGCTAGGTGAAAAACCGTTATTTTTGGGGTTTTTTCAACAATTTTTAGAAGCTCTGTGCTTTAAATATATGACTAATTAAAAATGTGCATATAATGTATGAAGTGCAAGAGTAACCATATTTACCAATTTAGTTCACAAATCATGTTTAGAAAGTGGTTAATTATGACATTATTATATCGAAACAGCAGTGGGGTCTTCGATGAAAGTTGGGTAACGTGTTAAGGTAATTTTTAACGTCATTTGCACCATATTTGACATTTACAACAAATATTTTTCGATAGACATTTTAAGACATAAAAATTCCATGAGGTATTTAGGTAATTTAAACTCGTTAACTAAGCGTCTTTTTCAACATTCGCCGCTCCGCTGAATTAAAACTGAAATTGCTGATTTATCCCAATAATCTTTAGCTGTGTCAATAGAGGCGAAACGCATAAAAACGATTTACAGGAAAACGACCAAATCAAATACACTTAGCTGCATGACTCGTAAGTTCTTATATAACGGAGATCTATGAACATAATCAGATATTCTTGGGATATACACCCTCCTTTATATTTAATTCTGTTTTCATTTTTTGTTTTCTCAAAAATATCCAGTTTTATGTATTATAAACACAATCTTACTTTGGTGGCTGTTTACATGCATGTGCCCACCATTTTCTCTTATCTTCTATGTGTTAAAAATCATCAGACATTTTAAATTAATAAGTTGTAAAATCTTCATTAGAACCAAACTTCAATGAAATGATAAATTCAGGATCTTTCTTATGAATCATAGATGTCCATTTAAGCCATTGAATAACTGGCCCGACTACTAACCTTGCAGAAAATTTATAGATAGAACATTAAAAGGGTGAGAGACATTGTTGGTCCCCATTCCATTAGAAGCAAGGAAAAGTAAAAATTTGCTGTATACTATGAAGTAAATTCATTTGCATTTTAATTTGTTGTAGTGAATGGAAACTTTTTTTGCACATTGTTTTGCCTAGTGACTTAAATTAAAAA
Source organism: Mytilus coruscus (assembly GCA_017311375.1). Taxonomy (NCBI): domain Eukaryota; kingdom Metazoa; phylum Mollusca; class Bivalvia; order Mytilida; family Mytilidae; genus Mytilus; species Mytilus coruscus. The sequence continues at coordinate 76,136,854 of CM029599.1, read as the reverse complement.
GTGTCTTTTTATTGCATATCAATCGCTGTTGTTGATATTCTTTCTTTTGATCTCTCTTGACTAGCTGTTTATATATACGGAGAATCGGCGTGTTCCAACAGCGTGTAGACAAATAAAATGAAGTTGGTAAGAGGGGATCTTATTCTCTTGGCATTTCTGTTTTCATGTAAGTATTTTTCATTATTACTGTTTTCTAGAACATTTTATCGAGAATCTACAATCAGTAACGTCCTCGCGGAGAACGTGCGAAAAAAATGAACGGTTCCAATTCTCAGTGTTTGCACGAGAGGTATTTTTTGGCACTAAATATTCACTTGATGCTACAGTAATCACTTAATATTCTTTGTATGGCCGAAAAAATAGCATATTAGCATAGAAAAGCTATTTTTCCTAATTGCTGGAAGAATAGAAATTTTTGTTATTTTCCGGCTAGACGGAAGAACATCCATTCCCTTAAATATATTTCCTATCGTAAAGTTCTTAATCATTTGCAGTTCTTAATGTTCTTTGACCTGTAAAGTCTCATGGAATTAGTTATTTGCTTTGAGTATCAAAAGAAGATTTAAAATTATCTACAATTTAAAATCAGTTAGACGATTTTTTTAGGTTATCAACAAAAAAATTCCAACTCTCTTTTCGTCTATTTAAATACCGAATTTCTACTGTAATATAAATTAATTACTAAGTAATGAAGTCTGGAATATTGTATAGTGTTTATATTATTGACCGTTTTAATCAGTATTTTTCTCAATATACGGTTACACGTAGAAAGGCATGGTATGTATTGACATTCACCCATATTAACTTTAATTATAAGAAGAAGAAAAAAGGAAGCAGTTTTCTTAAGTTTAATTAGTTTTATTTATTCTGATGAAATCAAGGAAATAACCAACATCTTCCAATTTAATTACTAGCCAAAATGTCTGGTCTGTATTTCATTAATGTCACTTGGATCACGGCTAAACATTGTTTTGATTTGATATATATACAGCATCATTATATATTGGTTAAAGACTTTGGTTCACTTGAATATACCTAGTCCACTCAGTTAAAAGTACAGTGACGTCGGTAAATGTGACCTACGTACAGCTTTAAATTATTGTGTGTGATGATAGAATAACAAGACTCCTAATGTTTTCAGGACTATAAAACTACAAAAATTAATCAAAATATCAGGCTTATAATTAAGGACACCAGACGGGATTTTCGTTTACATAAGACTCATCAGTGGCGCTCGAAGCAGAAGAAAAAATGTAGTAGGAATGCTAACACAAAACGAAGTTAAAAGAGCATTGATAAAGTAAAAAAAAAATCAAAATTGTACAAAATATCTCTATTATAAAACAAAGAGATGTCAATGAGACAATTATCTAAAGCGAGGTGGATTTAAGTAACTATATGATACCGTTCAGTCTTCAACAATGAGTAAAACCCATGACGTATAGTCAACTATATAAGGTTCAGACATGACCAAATGGGAAAAAATTAAATGAAAGAACCAACAGACATCAACCAATGACAACCTCTAAAGGATAGGTGCCTGACTTTGAACAGACACATACATACATGTGGCGGGTTAAAATCAACCCTCTTCTAACCCGGGGCAGTGGTGTACAAGCACAACATAAGAACAAACTGTAAAAATCAGTTTAACATGATTTGACTCATCAGATCATCACGAAGCACAACAATTTAAAATAAAGACAAAAACACAAGTATCGTTCAGAATGTTAGTGTAAGCTAGTGCAAAGCCAATTACAACTAATAAATAAATCGGTTCCTCTCAGACTTAAGTGTCAAACAGTGCACAACCAACGGATTTTGTGAAAAGACGTCATAAACAGTCTGAGAAAAGCATGACCTTGTGCATTCCAAAATATAAGTATTTGTTATTGAAAGGATGTAGGACGACAGGTTTTCATAAATGTTAAGCATATGTTATAAATGCCAGACTTTAAAAACATTAACCTTATTGTTCCGAAATATTAAAAAAAAATTGAACAGAATTTTACTGAAAATATCTATATAAAGGCAACAATAGTATACCGCTGTTCAATAGTCATAAATCGATTTAACTGAAACAAATCCGGGTCACAAACCAAAACCGAGGAAAACACATCAACAGTAAGAGGAAAACAACGGAACAACATAAACACTGAACTGCTACAAAAACAAACGCCAACATACATAGAAACGGACTATTTGATAACAACTGCCATATTCTTGATTTGGTACAGGACATTTGAGAAGAAAATGGTGGGTTGAACCTGGTTATATGGCTAGCCAAACCTCCTACTTATATGGCAATGTAAAAAATACCGCTAAAATGACAACATTACGTGACAGGAATACAGTACAAATAAACACAAGAACACTCAGGTCAGAGAAATACATAAATAAATAATATAATAGCACATTACAACATGTAAACCACAGAATAACAACGGACACCTCCCATGTACATCACAATGAGTTATGAACTGTTCGTCTCACGAATGTATCAACACCACAAAAAGTGACGTCACAGGAAAATTTCTAAAAATAGAATATAAAATTGGGATTAAGTTTGTAATGGTGTTATTTGATGTATTTTCTAACCATTACAATAGATATAAGAAGATGTGGTATGAGTGCCAATGAGACAACTCTCCATCCAAGTCAAAATTTATAAAAGTAAACCATTATAGGTCAAAGTACGGTCTTCAACACGGAGCCTTGGCTCACACCGAACAGTAAGCTATAAAGGGCCCCAAAAATTACTAGTGTAAAACCATTCAAACGGGAAAACCAACGATCTAATCTATATAAAAAACGAGAAACGAGAAACACTTATGAACCACATCAACAAACGACAACTACTGAACATCAGATTCCTGACTTAGGACAGGTGCAAACAAATGCAGCGGGTTTAAACGTTTTAATGGTACCAAACCTTCACCCTTTTTCTGAAACAATAGTTTAACATCACAACATAGAAAGACACACTATAAAATATCAACTGAAATAACTTAACTCAATCAAAGGACATATTAACACCATTGAACATACACTGAACAAATAAATTTGACATGTGATACAATGTAAATACAAAATAAATAAACTAAGGGAAGAATAATAAAAGTAAGAATATTAATATAGAATTGTATTAGTAATGATGTAATTATTTGTATTTACTAACCATGTCGGTTTTTCTTCTCAATCAAAACTGTTTAAAAACAAATAAATCCTGTGCATATAGTAGCTTTAAACTAAAAATCATATACTAGTAAATGAACTAGCTGATTGATTATATCAGTGAATTTAGCTGCAGCTAGCAGCTTTTCATTTAACCGTCAACTGTCCATTCGTCAAGATCATGGAAATCTGAAGGTAAAATATCTAAACCATAATAAATATATCGCAAAAGGTAACATATTTTACATTAATGTGGTAATTAAACCATTCCTTGGACGTTTCGACCACTAGCCTTCTTCAGTTTCTCTATTATCTTTCTAAACTACATGGTAGACAGGTCACTTTTCACAATGGCATTGTTCTCAGGCAAAGTTGACTGCAGTTGAATATGGCTATTCTTTTTAAGTCCCCTTTGGTCATATAGGTATAACGTTTCTGTGTATTAAAAATATAACCCTTCCAGATGTTTGGGTTTGAGCGTAGAAAAAGCGCTTCGGACTCAAGAATTTTTTCTAGTGATATTTTTTACTACCATTGGGTATATATGACTATTTGTGGACTGTTAGTGCCATAGTGTATCATCAGGTCGGTAGTCAGTGCTTCCATACCGAAATGATTTATAACATATTTTTCTAACATTACACGTTGAAAAGAAATTACTACGATACCAAGGTTCTAACTCCTTCAGGCAAAGTTTACCGTTGATGACATTGACTATTCTGTTTAGGTCTCTTTTGGTCATGTTGGTCTTAACGTTTTTACGTATTTATACCTAGTTAGGTCTTCATAACTTTTAGATTTTGCCTGTTATGACCCTTTTAGAATGTCTTTTATGTCAGGTAATTGCGGGCATAATACAGACAACATACGAGTGATATCAAATGGAGTAAGCATATTCTGCTATGCATGTTGTGATGTTATACTATTGTTTCAGAAAAAGGAGAAGGTTTGTACCATTAAAACGTTTAATCCGCTGCAAATGTTTGCACCTATCTAAGTCAGGATCTGATTCAGTAGTTGTCGTTTGTTTATGTAAATATCGTTTCTCGTTTTTATATAGACTAGATGGTTTTACCGTTTGAAACAAACTTTGGGGCCCTTCATATTTGAGCCTCAGTTCCTATAATGGTTTACTTTTATAAATTGTTATTTGGATGTAGAGTTGTCTCATTTCACACCACATCTTCCTATTCATGCATCAACCGTCTGACGATTCCAAAATCCTACATGTACCAACAAATAATTTCCTCAGTTCCTATTAATTCAATATGTTAATAAAAAAACTCCATTATCTTGATGCAAGTAAGCAGTTTAGAAATACAAACCGAGACAAGTCAAGAAGTACCGGTATGGGTTAGTTCTTTTATATGTTTAATTTAAGAAGTATTAGTAATAATAATAAACTTCAAAAGTGTAAATTTTCAATGAAACTGAAAGGTTATATGAAAAATGCTTACATATTACAAATATATAATTGAGAAGTGGATGCAAAAATTTGAGCATTGGTGAATATCTTATTTTATTTTGAACACTGAGAAATTTTAGTAATATATTCAATGAAATTGTTTTGCCAATTTCAATTTAAAATGTAATTTACATGAATAATATATTTATTGTTTTACAATAACAACTATCGCCATGTATATTTCTTTCGAAAACAATGTCCCCATTTTCTTCTTTCCAGTTAGTTTTTATTTCTTTTTAATGTTTTTATGTATAGATTAAGCTTTACCCCATATTTTTTATATGTAGGACTAGGAGGTGCGATGGTCACGCTGAATTGCGATGGTCTGCGCCGAAGTGCGATGGTTATTTTGCTGATGTGCGATGGTCTATGAACGCGTGCTAGTTTAAAATCTACAGATGCCCAATTATTATGAGAGTTTAGATTTTTTATAAGTTAGTATATGAATACCAAATTTCAACATTTTCTCCAGTACAGTAAAAATCATCTACCGGGTGATCTATCTCATTTCTTGTTCTTGTTCACACCAGCCGTATAGATGTTTCGCTTATTTCGTTTCGTACTGACTAATCAAGTAGTGTTTGCATTTCAAACAAAAAACAAAGAAAGTAACAATCACATACTTTATTTGCCAATCACGGCGTCCAAAATTAGCAAAAACAACTTCCACGTTTTTTAGTTATTGCAATTAGTGCAAATAACCTTTGTATGTAGCTTCTATAGTGGCCAATTTTTGAACGATTGTATAAAAGACTGCTTTTTTATAGATATAGGAAGATGTGGTGTGAGTGCCAATGAGACAACTCTCCATCCAAATAACAATTTATAAAAGTAAACCATTATAGGTCAATGTACGGCCTTCAACACGGAGCCTTGGCTCACACCGAAAAAACAAGCTATAAAGGGCCCCAAAATTACTAGTGTAAAACCATTCAAACGGGAAAACCAACGGTCTAGTCTATATAAAAAACGAGAAACGAGAAACACGTATAAATCACATAAACAAACGACAACTACTGCTTGTCTATTTTATTGCTATTTACTAATATGAGAATAAGGAGATGAGGTATGATTGCCAATGAGACAACTTTCTATCAAAGTACATTTGTAAACTACAACGTTACAATAAGATAAGATAATAGGAAATGCAATGACTATTTACCGTGACTGTTTTGAATTGAACAGGTTATACCCTTTATGTTTTTACTTAAAAAAACTGAAAAGCTACTTCTGACAGACAAATTTACTTCCACATAGAACAATATAGATTATGTAGTCATTTGCAACTCAGCGTTACCACCATTGCACTTCGGCAAAAAAAAAAAAACCAAAATAGCGTCACATTGCCACCATCGTACTACAGCGTCAAACCATCGCACCTCAGCGGAACTATCGCGGTTCAGAGTCCTACATATATTTTTGGGTCACAATGGCAGTTTGTCTCCAAAAGCAACATATATATGAATTTTCTTTTCAAACAACAACATAAGAACACGAAATTTATGTTTAGCAATGGTTTGTAAATTTGGAACATTATGTGATTTTTACGGGTTAAGAGGCCAAAGACAAGACATCTACCAATCGACTGCTGCATGATCGCCGCTTATTTAATTACTTGCCAGAAAATTTAAACAAGAATGATGTCACTAGTAGATTAAAATAATCTGATTCTTACGTAGCAAATGAGTTCATCCCGGGTGTTCTGTGTTCGTGCAACTTCGACTTTAGTTTTCTAATTTATTAGGTTAATGAACTATTGATTTATATGTCTTTTAACTGTTTGCCATTATGTTGCGTGTCCTAAGGCTTCTTCTACTGATAATTCTAGTTGACCTCTTGTTATCTTCTAATTGTTCTTCCTATTTATAAAGTTTTGATAAGTCGATTTCGTTTCCTCTTAAATAAATCCATTCTTGTCAAGCTTAGTCACATCCTATAACCGGCTATCGTTACGACAGATAGGATTGTTTTCCCCCGATTGCAATTCAAAACAATTGTTTTTGCTATCGTGATCAGCAGGTTTTGATATGTGTTACCAACTGCATCTGCACTATACTGATAGCCTGTTATATTGTGTTAATATCAATGATTGGAGAAACTTTGCACAATACTGATAGCTTGTTATATTGTGTTAATATCAATGATTGGAGAAACTTTTCACTATACTGATAGCCTGTTATATTGTGTTAATATCAATATTGGAGAAACTTTGCACTATACTGATAGCCTGTTATATTGTGTTAATATCAGTGATTGGACAAACTTTGCACTATACTGATAGCCTGTTATATTGTGTTAATATCAATGATTGGAGAAACTTTGCACTATACTGATAGCCTGTTATATTGTGTTAATATCAGTGATTGGACAAACTTTGCACTATACTGATAGCCTGTTAAATTGTGTTAATATCAATGATTGGACAAACTTTGCACTATACTGATAGCCTGTTATATTGTGTTAATATCAATGATTGGACAAACTTTGCACTATACTGATAGCCTGTTATATTGTGTTAATATCAGTGATTGGAGAAACTTTGCACTATACTGATAGCCTGTTAAATTGTGTTAATATCAATATTGGAGAAACTTTGCACTATACTGATAGCCTGGTATATTGTGTTAATATCTATAATTGGACAAACTTTGCACTATACTGATAGCCTGTTATATTGTGTTTATATCAATGATTTCGACAAACTCTGCACTATACTGATAGCCTGTTATATTGTGTTAATATCAATGATTGGATAAACTTTGCACTATACTGATAGCCTGTTATATTGTGTTAATATCAATATTGGAGAAACTTTGCACTATACTGATAGCTTGTTATATTGTGTTAATATCAATATTGGAGAAACTCTGCACTATACTGATAGTCTGGTATATTGTATTAATATCAATGATTTGGACAAACTTTGCACTATACTGAAAAGATGTTATATTGTGTTAATATCAATGATTGGAAAAACTCTGCACTATACTGATAGCCTGTTATATTGTGTTAATATCAATGATTTGGACAAACTTTGCACTATACTGATAGCCTGTTATATTGTGTTAATATCAATGATTTGGACAAACTTTGCACTATACTGATAGCCTGTTATATTCTGTTAATATCAATATTGGAGAAACTTTGCACTATACTGATAGCTTGTTATATTGTGTTAATATCAATATTGGAGAAACTTTGCACTATACTGATAGCCTGTTATATAATGTTAATATCAGTGATTGGACAAACTTTGCACTATACTGATAGCCTGTTAAATTGTGTTAATATCAATGATTGGAGAAACTTTGCACTATACTGATAGTCTGTTATATTGTGTTAATATCAATGATTGGACAAACTTTGCACAATACTGATAGTCTGTTATATTGTGTTAATATCAATATTGGAGAAACTTTGCACTATACTGATAGCCTGTTAAATTGTGTTAATATCAATGATTGGAGAAACTTTGCACTATACTGATAGTCTGTTATATTGTGTTAATATCAATATTGGAGAAACTTTGCACAATACTGATAGTCTGTTATATTGTGTTAATATCAATATTGGAGAAACTTTGCACTATACTGATAGCTTGTTATATTGTGTTAATATCAATATTGGAGAAACTTTGCACTATACTGATAGTCTGTTATATTGTGTTAATATCAATATTGGAGAAACTTTGCACTATACTGATAGCTTGTTATATTGTGTTAATATCAATATTGGACAAACTTTGCACTATACTGATAGCCTGTTATATTGTGTTTATATCAATGATTTGGACAAACTTTGCACTATACTGATAGCCTGTTAAATTGTGTTAATATCAATGATTGGAGAAACTTTGCACTATACTGATAGTCTGTTATATTGTGTTAATATCAATGATTGGAGAAACTTTGCACTATACTGATAGCCTGTTATATTGTGTTTATATCAATGATTGGAGAAACTTTGCACAATACTGATAGCTTGTTATATTGTGTTAATATCAATATTGGAGAAACTTTGCACTATATTGATAGTCTGTTATATTGTGTTAATATCAATATTGGAGAAACTTTGCACAATACTGATAGCTTGTTATATTGTGTTAATATCAGTGATTTGGAGAAACTTTGCACTATACTGATAGCCTGTTATATTGTGTTAATATCAATGATTTGGAGAATTTTTGCACTATACTGATAGCCTGTTATATTGTGTTAATATCAATGATTGGAGAAATTTTGCACTATACTGATAGCCTGTTATATAGTGTTAAAACACTGGACACTTTTAATTTGCAAAACACTCATTTGCAAATCCGCCGCCGCCTCTCCTTACAGCTACAGTGTCGTGTAAATAACCAAAATGTGCGGAATTACATGGGATTCAATAATTTCATTGCTTTTCTGCTGTTATTATCATATATATTTTGAAATTTGATTTAGAAAAACATGGGATTTTCAATATCCCATGGGATTGACCATTATGCCATGGGATTTTGGTTAGATCCCATAGGATTATTTTGGGTCCCATTGGATAATTGTTGTCCCATGGGATATTTGTTGTCCCATGGGAAAAAAATCCCCTGGGACTATAATTATCCCATGGGACAAAATAAAATCCTATGGGATTCAAATTATAAATATACAGTAATGTGTATGTTACAATGAATTCTGTTTGGTAGTAAATTGTTATAAGATGAATTTTTTTAGTTGAAGATCTTTTTTTATTGGAAATGTTAATGCAATATATTGTTCTAGAACTGTTCAAATCTAAACTTTAAGACAACAAAGTAGATAATGTAAGTATCAATATATGTTTATTTATGAATTCTAGAATACTTATTTGAAATCAATGAAAAGTCTTATTATTAGGCTTAACATACTAGTAGCTTTTAGCATAAATCTATTTTTTTTCAGGATATCCCTCCACCCAAAAAATTAATAGTTTCTTATCATCCAGCATTGTGTGATCGTAATGTATAGTCCACTTTTTGGCCATTCAGAAAAGAACATTGTCATTATTCTGGTTTCACTATCTTTTGGTATTTAATAGAACTTCAATTCATTGACTGAGTGATGAAAATAATAACTGATCTGACTTTTGTCTTTGAATTCATTCTGGTCTTGTTTCTGTGTTTTCTCCTTTTATTCCAAGTGATGAATTTCAATCCTTCTGAAAAAGAACCAATAAAATCCGAAGTTATGGATAATAAAAAATTGTTTGCATACATGTAGCAATAACATATTATTTTCAATAAAATAGCTATGCGGTATGGATTTTACTGATTGTTGAAGGTTGTCCAGTGTCATAATGTGCTAACCTTCTACATCCTTTGGTATCCAGTTATATATATTATATACATATATATAGATCAATGTTAAAACTTTAGGTGATTACAATAACATCCATTTTTAAAAGAATTTGCAATATAATATATAAAACGCTCACAACAGAAACAGCACTTCTTTAAGCTTCTGAAGTTCTGAAAGAGTTCAACTTGTGTTTTATTTCAATGAAAAATACCTTGAACTCTTTGGACATGTTGGAAATTATAACATTGATACAAAAAATTATATTGTTTTTTTTCTTATTTTTGTGTTTTTCGGTTGCTGTCTCATTTTATATATGGTTATATATATATATCCTAAATCTTCTATTTTTTAATACTTAATTATTAATAGTCATGATAGTAAAAATGGGATATTTTTTATTTTGATAATCTCAGAACATTATTATTCTATCAAATAACTTATTTCTAAGTTCACAAAACACCAATGTGTCAGATTTTAATTTTAAGACATGTATAAACATGATTAACAAGCAGTTGACAGGATGTCATGCAAAAATCCTACTAATATTAAACTTTCACAAAAACACCATACTCAGCTAGTATTATTAAAGTTCTTAGTACAGGACAAATTTTTAGTACAGGACACCATGCCTGGCGAACACTAGCATGTGTTAATGTCTAGTCAATCATGTAATCAGGCTCAAAATCTTAGTTTGGCACTGAATTTAAAAGTTCACCACATAACGAGCATGTGTTTGAAATTCAACTCCATTATAAGCTGTGTACCTTAACCTAAAACTTTAACCTAAAATGTACTATAATTTCACATTATGACATTTCTATTTCAGTGATCCATAAAATCAGGGTAAAAACAGTAAATGTGGTGTATAATGTATAAAAAATACATGAACATTTTAAAGTACTAAATTTTTAGTATCTACATGTAAAACCACAAGTTACTAACTGAAGTTCATGGTGAACTGTAACCAAAAACTTTAAGCGGATACAATTTAGAGAAAGGACTGGACAGATGGATGCACAAACACTATCAAAACAGAGCATAAAACTTACCGAACAAGATGTTTTACATTTATCCTTCAGAAGCAGGAAAATTGAAGTGTTTCTTTTCTTTCTCTGCCCTCCATGATATAAACTTCAAATTCATTCATGCAAACTATGAAAATCTGCAAAAGTAGGACCTTGTACCTCAGCTTATCCACATTTTGACTTTTGAACTGCATTGTTCATTGTTGTTCTTTTCATCTTGCTGGCAACCTAAACATAAAAAAATGATAAACACATAATTCTGGATTAACTTTGTGTATTTATTTTTGTTGGTTCAAACAATTTTTCCAACTTTAAAAGAAAACATCATCACAAAAAAGGACGCCATACTAACCTCCGAAATATTTAAACAAACCAAAATTAATACTTGATTAAGATCTTGTCATAAATGTAAAGCATGGATACCTCTTATTTTTGAAGACCATATGTCTATTGCATACTTATATTCCTTTGTACAAGAGTATGCATATTAATATTAAAGATTGATTCTGAGGACTTTAAAATCAAAAAGGTAGTGCCATTATCCCCTGAATTCATTACACTATACAATGCCATAAGGCTACTCCAAATTGTATGCCAATCTTTAACATGTTTAATTAGAATGATTAATTTAACAGTTTCACAACTCCATGTGTACACTTTAAGAATCTTACAATACTGTATATTCTGATATTCAGAACTTACTGTGAGGTTTCTATTAATGCGACTGCGAGCTGTATTGCATTCTTATATCTGATACATATTTATGAGCTGAAGACCACCTCCGGGTTTGGGATTTTCTCGCTGCGTTCAAGACCCATTGGTGGCCTTCGGCTGTTGTCTGCTCTTTGGTTGGGTTGTTGTCTCTTTGACATATTCCCCATTTCCATTTTCAATTTTATGTATGCAGATTTTTCTTAAATCACAATAATCAATCTCACACTTTTGCCCGTTATTCAAAATTAGCAAAAATAAATGCACACAAAAATTAACATTGTTAAAGCTTTTTTTTAAATTCAAAACAGTTGCCCAAAACCGTTAAATTCCTTGTTTGATTTATTTCATATTATTCAAAACCTTTTATAGCTAGCTAGATGGTTTGGCTTTTGCTCATTGTTGCATTCATATCGTTACCTATACCTAACTTGTGCATCATTTGGTCTCTGGTGGGGATAGGCCTACTGAAGAAGGTTCAACTTGGAATTTGCCGGATTATGAGTATTTATCCAAAAATGTAAAAGAAAGATATTCATAACCAAAACCAAAATTATGTTAAAATTAAAGATGTAAATTGTCTGTAACATGTTGTTTCATTTTGATTAGTGAGGTACTGGTGACCTGACAAAATTTATAAACATAACCTTCTAACCTAAATGAGTTACCCTACTGGAGTTTGGATCCAGGTCCGTTCGCCCTGATTCACATTCAACCTTAATAACTTGTTAGCCTGAATAAGTTAATATCTGTTTGCCCTGGGTCCATTCGCCCTGATTTTAAATTCTATTTTGTTATCTTGATGTATAATGTTTATTTTTGAATAGAGTATGGTAAAGTTTGTAGAATTTTTGCTCAATATTTAATTTGAATTGCTACTACATGTACCAGATAATTTACATTATTTTCCTCTGATTTGCATTATAGAATACAGGTATCAAGTTTTTTACAGTGGCGGATCCAGAAATTTTCATAAGTGGGGACTCACTGACTGTCTAAGAGGGGCTCTGCTCCTGTCATGCTTCAGTGATTCCCTATATAATCAACCAAATTTTTTTTCAGAAAAGGGGGCCCCGAACATGCCCCCCCCTTAATCCACCTCTACTTTAAACAACAACTGAAAACCATTTTAACATTTTAACTGCATGTATTTATCTTATTAATATCAATGATTTCAATGATTTGGACAAACTTTGCACTATACTGATAGCCTGTTATATTGTGTTAATATCAATGATTGGAGAAACTTTGCACTTTACTGATAGCTTGTTATATTGTGTTAATATCAATGATTGGAGAAACTTTGCACTATACTGATAGCCTGTTATATTGTGTTAATATCAGTGATTGGACAAACTTTGCACTATATTGATAGTCTGTTATATTGTGTTAAAATCAATGATTGGAGAAACTTTGCACTATACTGATAGCCTGTTATATTGTGTTAATATCAATGATTTGGACAAACTTTGCAATATACTGATAGCCTGTTATATTGTGTTAATATCAGTGATTGGAGAAACTTTGCACTATACTGATAGTCTGTTATATTGTGTTAATATCAATATTGGAGAAACTTTGCACTATAATGATAGCCTGTTATATTGTGTTAATATCAATGATTGGACAAACTTTGCACTATACTGATAGCTTGTTATATTGTGTTAATATCAATGATTTGAGAAACTCTGCACTTTACTGATAGCCTGTTATATTGTGTTAATATCAATGATTTCGACAAACTTTGCACTATACTGATAGCCTGTTAAATTGTGTTTATATCAATGATTTCGACAAACTTTGCACTATACTGATAGCCTGTTATATTGTGTTAATATCAGTGATTTGAGAAACTCTGCACTTTACTGATAGCCTGTTATATTGTGTTAATATCAATGATTTGGAGAAACTTTGCACTATACTGATAGCCTGGTATATTGTATTAATATCAGTGATTTGGAGAAACTCTCTTGTTCGTTTCTGACTGATTGGTCTGGTGGTCAATGTTTCATCTGATTTATTAGTTCGTGCAGTTTGGGTGCACAAATGGCCTTAACGAATGAATATCTGCTATATTATGTCCGTCTGTATCTAATTTTGAAGAAAAACATCATGACTGTCCTTTATAAAAGACGATATCTTTTCTTATTGGATGAAACGTAATTGCATCAAACTATTAAATCTGGATTGATTAAAAAACCTATTTTTCGATTTTCAACAACAACTTGGAAGCAATGATACCACAAACTTTTTTATTGAACTCTGCGGAAATTAGTATTGTAATATTTTAATTTTAAACACATTTGGTCAATCTTATTCAAAGTTGGTATAACATGTTGAACAGTTGTATTGGGGAGTTCTTTAAAAGGTTCCTACGTTTATTTCGATTGGATTAAAATATGTCCTCTCCAGTATTTCATAACTCTTATTGATCAGTTACAATGTATGAACATTTTTCTCTGATAGCATATTGATACAATTTACTGTACTCACATTTAACCCACTCTAGTGCACTGTAAAATGGTCGTGAGAAAATAGTCTTATCATGGAGTAAAATTGACAATGGAATCGGGGAATGTGTCAAAGAGACAGCAACCAGACAAAAAAGCAGAAAGGCCACCAATGGGTCTTCAGTAATCCACTTATCACCATATAAAGCTTTTTTTAATAAGACCCAAATATTACTTTATCTCCTTGTTTGAGAGGTTCTCCGGAAGGTAAATAGATTAAGTTTCACTTATGGCACCCGTTTTTCCTCATAGCAAGTTTATCTCCTTTACTGACAAATCGTTACATGTACTGGTTACCGAAATTACACAAAAACCATTTAAATTCCGTTTCATCTCCGCATCGAGTAAGTGTTCTACTACTAATCTATCAGTTCTTCTAACTACCTCCTTACTACTATCAAAGAACTGGTTATTAACTTTTGTAATAAAGCTTATGAAAATAATGGTATTAATTATTTTTGGAGTGTTAAAAATTCTTTAGAGGTTTTAGATAAAATACATGCTTTTGATGGTCCTTATAATTCTGTTGACAGTTATGATTTTTCTACTCTGTACACTACACTTCCACACAATCTTATAAAGAAAAAGTTTTGTATTTGATAAAATGGTCTTTCGAAAAATCTCATTGTAATTTTATTTGCTGTAACTCGTTTAAAGCCTTTTCTGTAACGAAAAGGAAAGTATGCTAGATACACTTACTGGAAATGTGAGGATATGATTGAAGCTTTAAATTTTCTGCTAGATAACATTTATGTACGTTTCAGCGATAAAGTGTATCGTCAGGTAGTAGGTATTCTATGGGCACTAACTGTGCCCTTTAATAGCAGATTTATTTCTATATTGCTATGAATCTCAGTTTATGACCAAACTCAGTAAAGACCCATCATTGTTATATTTAGTCGATACATTCAACAATACCTACCGTTATCTGGATGATATTTTTCGTTAAATAATCCAGAGTTCTCTAAATATACTTCCGAAATTTACCCAAAAGAACTTACTTTAACTAAATCTAACATAAACAGCAGCAGTTGCCTTTTCTAGATTTAGACATTTCAATTTCTAACGAAACTACATACTAAAATTTACGACAAAAGAGACGATTTTCATTTCCTATTGTTAATTTTCCATTTTAGACGGCGATGTGCCTTTGGCTCCATCATACAGTGTTTATATATCCCAACTCGTTCGGTATGCCCGTGTGTGTTCTGATGTCATAGATTTTAACGAACGTAATCAATGCATCACTGGGAAATTATTGTGTCAGGGATTTCGATACCATAAATTACTTAAAACTTTTACTAAATTCTTTCATAGATACAAAGATTTGATTAGTAAATTTGGCTGTACCTGTAGAAAACTTATTAAAATGGTATTTCACATCCTAAATTTTACGGTAATATTGTACTTAAAGCGAGGAAATCACTATGTGATCCGTGTAAACTCATCGAACCTTTAAACAAACTTATAAGTAAGGGTTATCGTACCAATATTGTAATTAGATCTCTGAATATAGTTTACATTGGCACTAATATCGATTTTGTCATTAGCAAATTAAAACATAACTAAGTTGTATCTTCTTTTGAGGCGGGATGTTTAGAGACACACACACGTTAATTTTTATCTCTTAAGTAGCTCCTCACTATCCTACTACCTGTCGATACATTTATTTTGGCATTGCACAAGTCATGTCTTCTCTGACTGTTCATGACGTTAAAATACTAAATCCCTGGGATGTGTTTTAGTTGATTTTAGTCTCTGATGCATGATTTTTATCATTAATTGTTTTGGCTTTTAACTAGCTGTCAGTAACTGCGAGTACTCTCAAATCGTACTTTCTTGTTAATTCGACCTGTTGATACTATTTTTAATACTTTTTGTTATTTTATATTAATATGGATCTTGTCTGTATACCAGCTTTGATTATTTGGAATATCTACTAATTTTCACTTCTTCGTACTACATTTGTATTAACATCAAGATTATTCTCCTTTAATCTGTACAGGAAGTTTTATTGCTGATATTTACCCCTTATGTATCTAGTGTTAAATTAGGTATTTATATGACAGACCTTTCTTGGTATTCCTAATTATTGGAAGATTTTATATAGACAGAAAAGTATACCTAAAACGACAAAGTTATTTTTCACTTACCTGTATATATTATGAAAACCGGTTTTTCAAAAGTGATTATATTCTAAGGGTTTAATATTTCGCGGTAGTGTTTTGCCATGGCTTTATTTGGACTTGTTTGTTTGCTTTTGGCCTTGAATGTTTGTCCCTAATATTTTATTAACTATGTATATACTTTCAGGTATCACAGATCAATTTATTCGTTCATAGTGTGTTAATTTACGTTTTTGATTGAGTTAAGCCTTCCAATTGATGTTTTATCGTGTGTTTTCTATGTTGTGATGTTATACTATTGTTTCAGAAAAAGGAGAAGGTTTGGTACCATTAAAACGTTTAATCCCGCTGCAAATGTTTGCACCTGTCCTAAGTCAGGAATCTGATGTACAGTAGTTGTCGTTTGTTTATGTAATTTATACGTGTTTCTCGTTTCTCGTTTTTATATATACTAGACCGTTGGTTTTACCGTTTGAATGGTTTTACACTAGTACTTTTGGGGCCCTTTATAGCTTGTTGTTCGGTGTGAGCCAAGGCTCCGTGTTGAAGGCCGTACATTGACCTATAATGGTTTACTTTTATAAATTGTTATTTGGATGGAGAGTTGTCTCATTGGCACTCACACACATCTTCCTATATCTACTTAGACGGTATTGATTCTATTGTTTAGATCATTTTGATTACGAAGCTCGTTTTATAGCTTTGGCTTCCCAAACAGTTGGTCTAGGCGCACATAATGTTTCTAGAAGCATGTATAATTCTCACTGAAATCGGATTTATACGTTTATACATCAGAAGTATTACTTTATAGAACATTAAAGTGTAGCCTGTAGACATCTGCAGAATCGTAAATGAACTTTTTCGATATCGTCCAATTTAAGAAAAATCAAACAAACTGCACATGCGAAAAACACATCATGTACCTATATATACAATAAATAAGTTAGGAAGTCAGGCGATGGAATCTACGATTTATCGAACCAAAAACAGCGTCGTATTCCAGGATTTGTGATCATGTTCCACTATCATTCATGATTCATTTACTCAAATAAATTCTTGAACACCTGCAACACAAAAAAACAACAGAAACTTACCAAAGATACCAGGCTTATATTTGGTACGCCAGACGTGTGTTTTGACTACATCGTACTCTTCAGTGGTGCTCGAATCAAAATAGTTGACGCCAGACGTGTGTTTTGACTACATCGTATTCATCAGTGGTGCTCGAATCAAAATAGTTAAAAGGCCAAATCAAAAACGAAGTTGAAGAGAATTTAAAACCAAAAGTTGTGATAACTACAACAAAAGCAAGGTATATCTGGCTTAGTTTTTCGAATAATTCAACAGTAATAAACAATGAATTTAGAGAAAAGGGACATACCAATGACATTTCATGTCGGCACAAAACAAAAATTGCAGACTACTGGGACCGGGATACCCTCGGAATGAAATATTGACCCAGTGGTTGTAAGAACTCACCAAAGATACTTAGCGGAAATTTGTTAAGCCATTCGTATACTTCGGACTGATCAATAAATGATCTTGTTCTTCGATACGTTTTAATTCTTAAGTATTTCTTGATATTCTTATTATTTACAACTTTTAAAGAAAGGACCGAAATACCGTCCTCCATCTATAATAGATTGGAAACAGTGTCGTCAGGTAATTAAAGACGCTCTGTCTGCCTACTGTAAAAATTGGTGCAAACGTGAAAATCGGATAAAAATCTTTAGACAGTTATTTGAATAAAATTATGAATACTGTTAATATTCGAATATCTCATTTAGAAAACAATTCTGAAATTAATAATAGGATCCATGATATTCCCATTTCAAGAATAAAAATAAACTCAAGGTACTCGCAGAGCGGTTTGTGTTCGTACCGGCAGACAAGGCAGCCAATAATGTAGTGGTGGTGTGACGCATATACTACACGGAAGTTCTTCAAAACGAAATTATCAATTCCTCTACATTCAGGTCCGTTCGCACCACAGAGAGTCAAATCGTTAACAAGCATACCACTGCCACTACCCAACTTAAAGCATCTTCCGAACATTTGAAAGTCCCTACCATGTACTGGTTACCGAAATTACACAAAAACCATTTAAATTCCGTTTCATCTCCGCATCGAGTAAGTGTTCTACTACTAATCTATCAGTTCTTCTAACTACCTCCTTACTACTATCAAAGAACTGGTTATTAACTTTTGTAATAAAGCTTATGAAAATAATGGTATTAATTATTTTTGGAGTGTTAAAAATTCTTTAGAGGTTTTAGATAAAATACATGCTTTTGATGGTCCTTATAATTCTGTTGACAGTTATGATTTTCTACTCTGTACACTACACTTCCACACAATCTTATAAAGAAAAAGTTTTGTATTTGATAAAATGGTCTTTCGAAAAATCTCATTGTAATTTTATTTGCTGTAACTCGTTTAAAGCCTTTTCTGTAACGAAAAGGAAAGTATGCTAGATACACTTACTGGAAATGTGAGGATATGATTGAAGCTTTAAATTTTCTGCTAGATAACATTTATGTACGTTTCAGCGATAAAGTGTATCGTCAGGTAGTAGGTATTCCTATGGGCACTAACTGTGCCCCTTTAATAACAGATTTATTTCTATATTGCTATGAATCTCAGTTTATGACCAAACTCAGTAAAGACCCATCATTGTTATATTTAGTCGATACATTCAACAATACCTACCGTTATCTGGATGATATTTTTCGTTAAATAATCCAGAGTTCTCTAAATATACTTCCGAAATTTACCCAAAAGAACTTACTTTAACTAAATCTAACATAAACAGCAGCAGTTGCCCTTTTCTAGATTTAGACATTTCAATTTCTAACGGAAACTACATACTAAAATTTACGACAAAAGAGACGATTTTCATTTCCTATTGTTAATTTTCCATTTTAGACGGCGATGTGCCTTTGGCTCCATCATACAGTGTTTATATATCCCAACTCGTTCGGTATGCCCGTGTGTGTTCTGATGTCATAGATTTTAACGAACGTAATCAATGCATCACTGGGAAATTATTGTGTCAGGGATTTCGATACCATAAATTACTTAAAACTTTTACTAAATTCTTTCATAGATACAAAGATTTGATTAGTAAATTTGGCTGTACCTGTAGAAAACTTATTAAAATGGTATTTCACATCCTAAATTTTACGGTAATATTGTACTTAAAGCGAGGAAATCACTATGTGATCCGTGTAAACTCATCGAACCTTTAAACAAACTTATAAGTAAGGGTTATCGTACCAATATTGTAATTAGATCTCTGAATATAGTTTACATTGGCACTAATATCGATTTTGTCATTAGCAAATTAAAACATAACTAAGTTGTATCTTCTTTTGAGGCGGGATGTTTAGAGACACACACACGTTAATTTTTATCTCTTAAGTAGCTCCTCACTATCCTACTACCTGTCGATACATTTATTTTGGCATTGCACAAGTCATGTCTTCTCTGACTGTTCATGACGTTAAAATACTAAATCCCTGGGATGTGTTTTAGTTGATTTTAGTCTCTGATGCATGATTTTTATCATTAATTGTTTTTGGCTTTTAACTAGCTGTCAGTAACTGCGAGTACTCTCAAATCGTACTTTCTTGTTAATTCGACCTGTTGATACTATTTTAATACTTTTTGTTATTTTATATTAATATGGATCTTGTCTGTATACCAGCTTTGATTATTTGGAATATCTACTAATTTTCACTTCTTCGTACTACATTTGTATTAACATCAAGATTATTCTCCTTTAATCTGTACAGGAAGTTTTATTGCTGATATTTACCCCTTATGTATCTAGTGTTAAATTAGGTATTTATATGACAGACCTTTCTTGGTATTCCTAATTATTGGAAGATTTTATATAGACAGAAAAGTATACCTAAAACGACAAAGTTATTTTTCACTTACCTGTATATATTATGAAAACCGGTTTTTCAAAAGTGATTATATTCTAAGGGTTTAATATTTCGCGGTAGTGTTTTGCCATGGCTTTATTTGGACTTGTTTGTTTGCTTTTGGCCTTGAATGTTTGTCCCTAATATTTTATTAACTATGTATATACTTTCAGGTATCACAGATCAATTTATTCGTTCATAGTGTGTTAATTTACGTTTTTGATTGAGTTAAGCCTTCCAATTGATGTTTTATCGTGTGTTTTTCTATGTTGTGATGTTATACTATTGTTTCAGAAAAAGGGAGAAGGTTTGGTACCATTAAAACGTTTAATCCCGCTGCAAATGTTTGCACCTGTCCTAAGTCAGGAATCTGATGTACAGTAGTTGTCGTTTGTTTATGTAATTTATACGTGTTTCTCGTTTCTCGTTTTTTATATATACTAGACCGTTGGTTTTACCGTTTGAATGGTTTTACACTAGTACTTTTGGGGCCCTTTATAGCTTGTTGTTCGGTGTGAGCCAAGGCTCCGTGTTGAAGGCCGTACATTGACCTATAATGGTTTACTTTTATAAATTGTTATTTGGATGGAGAGTTGTCTCATTGGCACTCACACCACATCTTCCTATATCTACTTAGACGGTATTGATTCTATTGTTTAGATCATTTTGATTACGAAGCTCGTTTTATAGCTTTGGCTTCCCAAACAGTTGGTCTAGGCGCACATAATGTTTCTAGAAGCATGTATAATTCTCACTGAAATCGGATTTATACGTTTATACATCAGAAGTATTACTTTATAGAACATTAAAGTGTAGCCTGTAGACATCTGCAGAATCGTAAATGAACTTTTCGATATCGTCCAATTTAAGAAAAATCAAACAAACTGCACATGCGAAAACACATCATGTACCTATATATACAATAATTAAGTTAGGAAGTCAGGCGATGGAATCTACGATTTATCGAACCAAAAACAGCGTCGTATTCCAGGATTTGTGATCATGTTCCACTATCATTCATGATTCATTTACTCAAATAAATTCTTGAACACCTGCAACACAAAAAAACAACAGAAACTTACCAAAGATACCAGGCTTATATTTGGTACGCCAGACGTGTGTTTTGACTACATCGTACTCTTCAGTGGTGCTCGAATCAAAATAGTTGACGCCAGACGTGTGTTTTGACTACATCGTATTCATCAGTGGTGCTCGAATCAAAATAGTTAAAAGGCCAAATCAAAAACGAAGTTGAAGAGAATTTAAAACCAAAAGTTGTGATAACTACAACAAAAGCAAGGTATACCTGGCTTAGTTTTTCGAATAATTCAACAGTAATAAACAATGAATTTAGAGAAAAGGGACATACCAATGACATTTCATGTCGGCACAAAACAAAAATTGCAGACTACTGGGACCGGGATACCCTCGGGAATGAAATATTGACCCAGTGGTTGTAAGAACTCACCAAAGATACTTAGCGGAAAATTTGTTAAGCGTTTCGTATACTTCGGACTGATCAATAAATGATCTTGTTCTTCGATACGTTTTAATTCTTTAGTATTTCTTGATATTCTTATTATTTACAACCATCCAATAACCCATTCCCTGTTTCCGTGTGCATTTAGAATCAAACATAATGAAAGTTTCGAAATGTTTGTAGCGTTCATTACTATAAAGTTACATGATTCAGAAGCGTTTTTATTTAGTGAGAAAACATGTTTAGGTATTGATATTAACGCTGTTGTACATGTTAAATTTCTTGAGTTATTGTGTAATGACAATTTATTGGGTTTTCTTAAACTCTCCGTTTGATATTTATTCTCTATTTCTTGAAGATAATGTAAACCCCTTACGCTTTTGTACCAGTTTATTTAAATCAATATCCTTATATTTGTATGTACATATAAGATTATATGTCGGTTACAATACTTTAGCGTACATATTTTATTACCATACGCACTGTGTTATTTATATTAATATCTTTCTATCAAGTAAAATAAAATACGACTAATAAATGACACGCAGTACGGATAATTTCAAGATTAATTGCTTATGGTCATCCAATATTTTCAAGAGAATGGACATATAATCAATCTCTATATTTGTATTCCTTCCGATGAAAAATATTTCTACAGAATAAAAGACAGATTAAGTCGATCTTGACTATCAAATACATTTTTTTTCATGGAAGCAATATATATTCTCAGATATACTTTCAAGATAAATGGTTTCAATAGAACCTAGATATGCATATTACATTATTGATAATAAAGAATTTTCAGGGGCGTAGCTAGGTATCCAATAAACTGTAGGCACAAACTGCAGCAGGTCCAGGGCAGAGCCCTGGTAGGGGTTCAGAGGGGCGAAGCCCCCCGACGGAAAACGGTTTTCAGCATTCTAGTTGCAAAATTTGGTGTACAAGAAAACATTAAATTTACTGATCATTTTATCATGATTATATACATGAAAAAATAGTCGAAAAAATAAACATAATTCTACAATTACATCTGACTGATGAATTAACCGACAGTACAATCGGAAATATATAAAAAAAAAATCAACATTTCCAATATGCATTGCCCAGCGTGGATCAGCATAGCCCTTTATTAAGCAGCACAACCTGTTTCTGATTAAGTATAATTGATATATGCGTCAATTGATAGTACATATGGACGATCCTACATTAAAAAAAAATAGACACATAAGCACTGAGACTACTACATAATAATACTAACTTTTGGACTACGCATCGACCATTCATCTTTTGATTCTTAAACCTTCACCCTCCCCCGGCCACACAAATACATATAAACACACACAGTCGATACGTCATGCAGAAGTTCTGTTCTGTTCAAACTAACAAAATTCAAGAAATTCATATTTCCTTATATCCTGTACTGTAAAATCCCTACCTGCTAAGAAATTTGAATAATTATGGTCATTACACGTAGATCTGAGAGTACTCGAAGTTACTGAAAGCTAGTTGATTGATTGATTGATTGCTAAACGTCCAGTTGCAAATAGTTCATGCATGTTCGGAACTAAAACAAATAGGGGTCGTCCAGGATGAAGGTCAGGAAATTTGGAAATGCCATGCATTGGAAAATGAGGGTTTATTGGATAGGAACAGAAATTTGCCTTTCAGAAAATTAAACGACCTACGAACCCCTCAAAGAGTTGTTGCAAGTTTCTTAACGTGCAGAGAGCGTGGCATTCTCTCTACACTAGGCTTAGGGTTGAACTTGGGTCAACAACAACTAATTAAAAAAAAATTATTTATCTAAGTTGAGGTTCATTCAAGTATTTGTTGATAGAAATGAAATGATCTGAACCAATTAAAGTTCTGGTTTATTGTTTCTATGTAAGGTGCACGTGAAATATAATGACATACAGTTCCAAAACTCCACTGATTCACTTAAGATGATAGACTAGTACAAATGACATTTGATAATTAAAGAGTTTTGACGACTTCACATGCATCTACAGATAACATTGTTTATTATTTTTTTAATAAAAAAAAATTATATTTGTGAAAAAATTATGTGTAGGCACGTGCCTAAAGTGCCTAACGGCAGCTACGCCCCTGATTATACCTTGCTGAAAACTATTTTTTAATGAAATATTTAAAAAATGGGGTTTAACACGATCCAACGGCATTTTTGCTTGAAGATTCAAGATGAACCAGTTCAGTGTGCGAATTAACCTTAAGGAATCTTGTATTGACCACTATGCCTAATTTTCAGGAGAATGTCGTACCCAAAACATTTTTGGAATGCATTTGAAAGTTACCAGCAGTACCCTGAGTATTTGCCGGAAAAGTAATCAAATTGAAGATACCAGACTAATGATGATGTACGCCAAACGCACGTTTCGTCTACAAAAGACTCACCAGTCATTCCTATTTCAGCAGTTTTTATAGGTCGTAATCACTCAGTCATAAATGAGAAAAATATCAAATAAAGAAGCAGAAAGACAAGAAAAACAAACCAAAATGAAATACACAGTTAATAGTAGTAAGTTTACAGACAAAATAAACTCAATAAAACTTAATATTAAATGAAAATAAACAAACAATTTTTAAAAAGCACCAAACTAGGACAAAAAATCTTTTGACTGACAAATCGTATTACTTAATTAAATTTACCAAATATAAGATTTTTTGTACGCATTTCTTATGAGAGTTTCCTGATTTAATTTGATTTAATTTATAACTTATATTTTGTTTCAATTCTGAATTTGATTAAAAAACCTTTTGGAAATGATTTATCTTATAAAAATACATATCCTGTGTCCACTCTTTGCTTACAATGACCTGTAAACGTTCTCATTGTGTTTTTTAAGAAAAGACCTTTTTGTACATTGTAATTTGTCGTAATGAGGCATATTTTCAAATATTTCGAGGAAAAAAAGAATTATATAAAAAACCAATTAAAAGGAAGCTTTTGGAGAGGGAAGAGCATTTAAGATTTCCTTTAAGAATTATATATATATAGTTGAACAATCATTAAACATGGTCGCCACCGCTAATCAAAATAAAAAAAAAAACAGCAATGATATAAATCATGATTAAGTATTCAAGCAAGAATTGCTCCTTAAAGGGGCATTAGCTACGAGATATAAAAAAATAAAATATTTGTTTTGGTTCAGTCATTAATGAAAGTGAAAATAGTGAAATAATAATTCGCTTTTAGCAGCCAGTTCAGTTCAATTTTGTCAAAATAAGCTAAGAAACGTCGCTGATAAATTATTCACTTGCTAGTGAATAATTCGAACTCATTGAATCTGTATTCTTGTGACATTCAATTTAACCCATTTGCTAGAGATTGGTTGCGCCTCTATTAGTCGTGTTCAGCCATTAAAAGGAAAAGAATGTCAACACTGAAAGTGAAACAAGGGTGAACCATTTCGTTGACTGATTCGATCAACACAAAATCATTCTTATACAGGTAATAACGATGATTAACTTATTTTTTTAACCTATAACATGAAATCAAACAGACCTAGAAAAGTCCAATTGCCACGAGGTCGCTATCTATTTATATTTGTTTATGTTTATATCGGGTTATGTGACCGTCGGCAGTCTTCGGAGGTCATCTCGATGGTTACTAAGATGGCGTCTAGACTAAAATACATACGAAATGCTGATATATATTATCGAGTACATGCATTGTTAACTGTTTATTTCAGACTGATTGTAATTTGGATATACGTTTTAGTATGTTATAAATAAAATATAAGAATTTGAGTCAAATCGGTGAACATGAATTTGACAGCTAATGTCCCTTTAACTTTAGGGAAAATAACATTTTGCGATCCCTATTACAGTAGTGGTATATAATATTAACTGTCATTTACCACGGTCTACATCTTTACGCCTTCATAAATTTATATCAAGACTCCTGATAAAAATTATTCAATTTCTAATAATTACATTGCATATATGTTTCAATAGAACCCGTGATTTTGATTGGCTGACAACTATCGCTAGGCACTCTAATTTTTTTTTTTTTTTTTTTTTTTTTTGTATTTCCGTATAAAATACAACAGCCATGAGTGCACGTGCTATCCGTGACAGTTTTAAAATAATGCAAAGAAAAACAAACGAAAAGCTTGAAATCACTCTTAAATTCATGGTTGTAGTATTAAAATGTAATTATAAGAATTGAATGCTTCTTTTTATAATTTTCTCGGGTTGTAAAAGCGTTGATCGGTCAACAAATTATAAAAAGAAGCATTCAATTCTTAATTAGAAAAATAAAAAGGACAATTTATAAACAAACTTGAGGCATATAGATCCAATTTATGACTTCGATCACTAAACGTAACCGCTACCGTTAAAAAAAAGATAAAATTTCGCTGAAACAGACATCAGGATATACTTGATTTTTTTTTGACAACATATATGTGTTACTTAGAGGACGTGTTTTCAACAGACAATCGGCAATCCTATGGGAACCAGCTCAGTAATCGCTACTTGTCGAATTATTCCTTTATTCATATGAGGTTGACTTCATACAGATGCCCTCTCCCTAAATAGTCCGAAGACTATGTTGAACGCATACATCTCGTCGAAATGGAAATAAAGATAATCTTTATACTAACATCTAGAAATTGAAAATGAGGGTCGGTTGAGAACTAAACGAGGATTCCCTCTTTCCTACTGTTAACTTTCAATTTCTTTAAAGCAACCTTCGTCAGCGCCTGCAAAGTGAGCATAAATCTCCCAGTTGATACGATTTAGCATTGCTGGCGCGTTTCGAATCTTATCAAGGTTTTCCACAAACATGTTAATAAACAAAATAACTAAAATCTGTCTTTCCTTGCAATTTAATGGCATGCACCAACACGAAAAGACTGCTTTAATAAATTACGGTGTTTGCAATTTCCTTGCAAATTGAAATTATTTTAAAACAAAAACAAAAATCTTTATTTTATACATTCAAACGAATAAGGTGTTTGAAGTAAACAATATGACCGTGACAAATCTATGCACACAGAAACATGCTGCCTTTAATATGTACAGTGATAATAGAATTGCAATTTTAATACTATATATAACGTGATCTTAGTGTATATCCATTTAATATTTGTGTCTGTTCAAATTAAAAAAAAAACAATAAGGTGGAAACTAGTGAATAAACATTTCTTCCAAGTGCTCCACGAAGCCTCTTTCTAAACTATTAACATCAATGTTATCAACAATCAAAGACGGGCTTCAAAGTTATTGTGAAACTACCTATTCTAGAGGATGCGTGAATCCGTGGATACTAGAAAATTCCATAGATCTGTTAGAATACATACAATCTAAGACTCTTTCATCTTACAGTAGTATTAAAACATTTAACTTTTCAACACTTTACACAAGTATTCCTCATTCCAAACTAAAAGACAAATTGAAAGAGTTGGTCCTGCTTTGTTTCATGAAAAAGAATGGCCATCGTAGATACAAGTATCTTGTCTTAGAGAGGGATAAATCGTACTTTGTAAAAAATCACTCTGATTCAAATAAAAAATTCTCTGAAATCGACATTATCGAGATTCTTGATTTCTTGATTGTCAACATATTTATTACGTTTAGAAGACATGTTTTTCAACAAACAATCAGCTTCCCCATGGGAACCAATTGTGCTCCTCATCTTGCCGACATATGAGGCTGACTTCATACAGGAGCTTCTTATGAAGAAAGAAAAGAAGTTAGCATTATCATTTAACTTCACTTTCCGCTATACAGATGATTTCCTCTCGCTAAATAATTCAAAGTTTGATGACTATATTGAACGTATCTATCCCATCGAACTTGAAATAAAGGATACACAGAACAGATACAGTTAAGTCCGCCACATATCTTGACTTACATCTAGAAATTGACAATGAGAATCGGTTGAAAACAAAACTTTGCCACAAAAGAGATGATTTCAGCTTCCCAATTGTGCACTTTCCATTTCCCAGTGTTTTTTTTTGGGGGTTCGTGTTGCTCAGTCTTTATAATTCTATGTTGTGTTTGTTTACTGTTGTTCGTCTTTTGATCTTTTTCAATTTTTCCCATGGCGTTGTAAGTTTATTTTCGACTTATGAGTTTGAATGTCCCTTTGGTATCTTTCGCCTTTCTTTTTCTGAAGTTAAGTACATTTGGATATTAGAAATTTTCTATACTGTAAGAAGCTTTATCGTGTTATGTTTGAGGTATGAACACAAAACACTATTATAAAGAGAAAAATATCCAGGTTTAGGTCTACACAAGAGCCATCAATGGCGCATAAATCAAACCAGTTAGAACTCTACTATTATTAAGGTGAAGACCATTGAAAACCACAAGTTCAAGAAATATGTTCTAAATTTGGTTAAGGCCATCTATGCCAGAGGATTGAAAAACTGTAGTGTTTCACATTTTTTAATTAGTTCATTGAACAAAACAATCACTGAAAAATACCGTATTGATGATATAGTAAGATAAATGATGTATTCCAATGGTAACTATATTGAATTGGTTTAAGACACCGCGTTACCGCAAACAGTAAGGTACGAACTCTGTAAAATAAAATTTGCATGGAACGAAAAACATTTTTAGGGTTTAAATGCTTGAGATCGAAACGATTTTCCTGGGGAAGGAGTCTTTATTATAACAGTAAAAACTTTTCAAAACAGATCGTCACGAATAACGATATTTTCTTGAGCATTTGATATTTTTCATGCATGTCTTGACCTGTATCGCACGGTTTTTTCAGTGCGTTAAAGATTGGAAAAAAGTGTAAGATGTTCGTCAATGTTGCAACCAATCAAAATGCATGACTATAGTATTTCCTATGGTATTTAAACCTATTTTCAGTCTTAAGAATAGTTTTATCTTCAACGCAACGAAGAAAATTCTAACTAATTAAAGCAAGATTTGTATGATGTGTATTTTGCGAAAGAAATAAGTTTAGGTGATCAGCAAGTCATTGATATTTTTCTCTGTGCCTTCAGCATTTAAGCGATTTAATGGGAAGACTGGCAGATCACAATTATTCTTCTATTGAAAGATGTGAAATTGACCAAAAAGTCAATTTGTGAAATAATCAGACAAAAAAGAAAAATATCACATTTAACCAGTATGCAATCATTGTACAAAGTTTATAATATAATGAACGAAACCAGCTTGAGTACGCACAACTAGAACTATAGCACTCAATGCAAAAAATATAAAACGTTTTACGCATGGGAAATATTAGAATAAATAATTCACATCAGTCTTAAAAAAAAGGGTTTGCACAGTTTTAGTTTTGTGTAAAATCACTGTACAAGGTTTGAATAATGTTAAAAGGAAAGTTTAAGATTACACGAAATAACTTATGTCCCGTTTATATCATTCAACCACAAAAATGACTCGTACACTGATGTAGCCACTAAAAAACTAGAACTGTGAGTGAACTCACAAAAGGATACCAAGTCTGCACATTCGATGATCTCCGTTTTACCATTTTAGACCGCGAATAAATAACTGTCATTCAAGTGGGAGATTTAGCTTGCTATAAAACCAGGTTTAACCAACCATTTTCTTAGGAAATTGCCAAGTCAGAAATATGAGTTGTATATCACTCGTTCCGTTGATACACCTTATCGCTATTTGTCCGCCATTACTAGACATTACAAAGTTACCGTAAAATTTTGACGTCATACTAGTAATAGCTAATTTCTGAAGCCACAAAGAAAAAGTGATTGTTGTATGACGGCAATAGTTCAAGTGTCGCAGATTCTAATATAGCGATAAGGTCTATTGATAACGTTTGATTTTGTCAATTTTTTAGGGACTTTCCCTTTTTGAGTTTACCTTGGAGGTCGTTATTTCTGTTATACTATATATTACTTATTCACATCTTCAGGTAAAGAAATGCAACTGTGAAAAGTTTTATCAATATCAACCAGCCCGTTAGAACGAGTTGCGCTTACAAGACACATGAACAGACAGACTGGAATATGGACAAACAGAGTGAATTTTTTTTTTTTTTTTTTATCGAAAGGATTGTTTGTGGTGGTATAATAATCATAATTGTCTAAAAAAAGGAAGTGCACATCGTCAGACAATCAGTATGAATAAAATTGACAGAAAAAGTGCTGGAGATATGCATGGCAAAACCTAAATTACTGTCTATGTGTTTATGACGTAGAGACGGAGTTGATCGGTAACAAAACCAGCTCTTGCCTCTTGAAACAGAGGAAAAGCCATTAATATGGTAACCTATTGCGTTGAATCTTTTCTTGATTAGAAATTAAATATCAACATTGACACTTCCGTGTCAAACTTAATTATTTTAGGCCAATGTTTAGACATCACAAAGCAGTGATGCATGATTTTATGATATGCTCATTGGTATTATTAATAATTCAACTACATTGCTTACACTTCCAGAACCTCTATAATCCCTTCTGGTTTTGAAGGGAGTTCGTTTTTATCAAGATTTAGTTGTAAACATGTATGTGTGAAAACTATAATTCTTTATTGTCAGTCTTGATCGAGATGTATTATTGGTATCCGACGTTTTTTCCCCTCTGAACATATCACTTCTTAAATTGTCTGTCTGTTTCTATGTCATGTAAGATGATGTATTTGGATATAGGTTGCGTTTCAAATTAATTAGGTCCCCTCCAGTAATAGTCTACGTTCGGTCATTTATTTTTCTAGTATGTCGATATTATAGCTTTTATTGACTGGATCCTGTCATATATGTGTTATTGTATTAATTTAACAAAAAGTCATATTACCATATTTGGTTTGATACTCGTCGAAACTCATAAATAGTTACATCACATAAAATCACTATAAGTTCGACATTTAATCGATTGGTACAGTTGCTTTCGTGGTGAAATGTTATCTAATCTGTAAATTATGTTATATTTGATGATAGGTGTTCAAAATAATTAAGATCTGTAAATGTAGATTGAGCTTTTCATATCGTCCAAATATTAGTCAAAATAACTTAATTGGCTCTTGCTATACATATCGAGGATATATTTTTTTATATAACATATATTAATCTTCTGTGCACGAACATTATCCTGATAAGAAATTTATTTTATATACTAAGTTTTAACAAATAAAACAATAAATCTCCAAGCTTGTTCCAAACATGTATTACATCACATTAACAGTTGAATAAACTATAATTAAACATTCAGTTACTGAGAAAGAAATTATAAAATTAAAATAGTTCGTTTAACAAGAAAGAAAATTTAGGAGTCTAATGAGTTTTGATTCTTTCGTTGGTGTCTTCCGCCTGTTTTCTTTACAAATTTTCAAAATACATTTAGAATTTAATTAGGAACAATGTATCGAGACACTCACGATAGGATTTCAACTTTAATTATCTCATGCAGGAAATTTTACATAAAAATGTACTTTGTAAGTTTTACGCGATTTTAGTGGGTAACTAGTGAAGCGTGGAATCTGATTTTATGAGGATTTCAAAATGATAGCCATTTTTGATAATGTAAAACGGAGGAAATTATGTAGTAACTTTTACAGAATGAGCTAAAGCTTGATGGTCCTTGGAAGAAATTATAATTAAATTATGTAGTTCTATGAATACTTCGGACGCATGAAATTTATAATGTGTTGTTTTCATTTTTTATGATATGTATTACTCCAAGGACACAAATATTGCAAAACTTTGTGTGTAAGCACATTATATTTTTTTTTCTAAATGAAATAATCTATTAAAACAACTAAGAAACCCCTACATTCCAACAACATTTACTTAAAAGGAAAATCCAGGTCTAATCTTTATTTTGTAAAAAATCTAAACCACGGATAACTAACTGAATTTTCATTTATTCTACTAAATACTCCATTACACGAGTATAAAAATGTTATATTGCATAGACTGCCAAATGCTCGGACGTCTTTTCAACAGAGTACCTATATTTTGTCATCACACCGAAACAAAATCAATGTTTAGTGATTATGTTGATCGCATCTTTTCTGTTGTACTTGAAATATTGGATACAGTAAATTCAAAAATTATTGCGTGCATTTATTATAAAGATTTTTGAACTTTCGACAAAAATGCGAGATAAATGATTGCGAAAATCTGCATGCAGATATCTGTATGAGATTTCAGAATGCGAGTTCTTATTTTTGCGATACTTTCCCAGTCGCATTATTCGCATTAAAAAAACCTCTCAATAATTTCCGAATTTACAGTATCTCTGATACAGTTGATCTATATCAAATATTAATTAAACACAGACTATGAAGGTCGATTTAGAACCAAACTTTTGGTAACAAAAGATATAACTTCATTGTTCCCGTCGTTAACCCTTTATTTGATTTAGCAATATTCCCGTAAATCTGCATCTCCTAGTTGATTCCATGTCCTTCTTTTTCTATTATGCCATTCTCTGTACAGAATGGCTGCCCATAACATGAAAAAAAGAAGACATGGCATAATTGCCAATGAAACAACTATCCACGAGGAAAAGAAGGAAGAAGATGTTTACAACTATGGGTCATCCTACGGCCTTCAACGATAAGTGAAACGTTAGGCTCTGAAAGGGTCCAGCATAACAAAATGTGAATGGGTTCAAAAGAAAAAAAAACAAGAGTCTGATTTATGCTGAAAATAAAAAACGAGAAACAAATATGACAGACAAAAACCAACTAAAATCACTGAATATCAAGCTCCTGACTTGAGACAGGCACATACAGAATCTGGCAGGGTTAAACATGTTTGTGAGCGCTAAACCCTCATCTTAATCTGAGACAGTGATGTAACAGCATAACAAACTACAATCTAGATGGAAAGAGTTAGACTCATCAGATCCTCAAGACGCACAACGAAACCCGTTATAAAAAACAACACAAAATGGCGATATCAGAGTACAAGTAAGCTATTGAACCAAAGGATCTTAATAGTTGAGGTAAAGTAGTCTTTGTGTTTCACTTGAGAAAAGAGATACAATGGTGATGAATTCCGTTATGTTGCAATGTTATCGGACAAAAGAAAAAATAATTATTTATATAACCAATGCAGAGTTTTAATAAAGTAATAGTTTCGATCTAAAACAGGCTTACAAGTTATACTTTGAAACATTATTTATCTTACTATTTAATCACAATATACATATGTTTGTATTATTACGTCTTAAATGTAATTTTTTTTTTTTTGAGAACGTCATAAAACGGTGACGTGCCTACAAGCTCATCTGTCCGCAATGCGAACAACAAATCCCCACAAGGAAACTAAGCATTTGCTAGTCCTAATTGAATCAAGTAATAACGAATTTCTACAAATAGAATATATGAAAATAACAGCAGTATGGCATATTGATGAAACTCGTTGGTCATAAATATTGCACAAATGGTAGGTTACATTAACCGGTCACTGTTTGTAAATGGACCGTATTTGTTGGTTCTCATTATTGAAGGCCATACGGTGACTTGCAATTTTTCACATCTTTGACCTTTTGTCTTTATGGAAAGTTGTCGCATTGGCAATCATACCACATATTCTATCTCATGTTTATCCTTAGTGGTGTAGTTGTCTCATTGACAATCATACCACATATTCTATCTTATGTTTATCCTTAGTGGTGTAGTTGTCGCATTGGCAATCATACCACATATTCTATCTTATGTTTATCCTTAGTGGTGTAGTTGTCGCATTGGCAATCATACCACATATTCTATCTTATGTTTATCCTTAGTGGTGTAGTTGTCGCATTGGCAATCATATTCTATCTTATGTTTATCCTTAGTGGTGTAGTTGTCGCATTGGCAATCATACCACATATTCTATCTTATGTTTATCCTTAGTGGTGTAGTTGTCGCATTGGCAATCATACCACATATTCTATCTCATGTTTATCCTTAGTGGTGTAGTTGTCTCATTGACAATCATATCTTCAGCAGTACTCCATAAACACAAACTGCTCAGAGTTATGAAGAAGAACGACTGAAACCGATACGATTTGTCGGTTTTTCAACTCACTAGCGACATGTTTCGCGGTTTTAGATCTTTAGATACCAGTAATGTCGCTTGTTCTGTAATTTTACCGATTATGTCTTATTCGTGTTTGTGACATTTTGACTGAGTGTGGATTCGCATCATGGCGGGTGATGCATGCCCCGCAAGAGACGCATACACAGCAGGACACGTATACCCTATCCCGCTCCTTTTTGGAGTTGATGCCATTCCCTCAGTGTTTGTTTGTTACCTTGATTTGTCACCTCTAAATCTATTTGAACAGCGGTAAAGTACTGTTGCCTTAATTTAAAACATTGTTGTGACGTCATTCCCTTGTTGTACCCGTTCTTTATTTCAGTGATTTTAAGAAACAATTATGTTACCTTTAACAGTCCAATATTTTAAGAATAACCTTCTCTTTCTTAAAAATATTGGACAGTGACAGGTAGCATAATTGATTCTTACCGGTAAATGATAGTCCAAGGACTGAAAAAAAATCTATCTATTCACACAACTAGTTTTTTTCATTTAAAAAAACAATACAATGCAAGAACAAATAATGACAATAACAAAACAACGTTATATTCGTCATTCATCAAGTCGTTTTCTTGAGAAAAAAATCCTAAGGTTCAAATTCATTTTAGCACTGCCGGCGTCAATACTTATTTCACTGCCATTGTTCTATGTTTTGGGTTCATACAGTGTATTTGGATAGTAGTCATTTCCTTTTTGTTGCACACTTCAGTTATGAAATATCCAAGAACTGTGTTGAGCTGGGGATTATATACTCATCGAAACTAAACTACATGTACCTTCAATAACAGAAAGTTTGCTCTTCATTTTTGCAATTGTATTTCTATCCTCTAGCCAGTTTTTAAAGAGTTTGACATCTTACTCAGTTTTGGTTTTGATGCCTTAAGTATTTCTTTTTGCACAAGATATTTTATATCCTCGTCAGTCTTTGTATATAAAAATC
Source organism: Mytilus coruscus (assembly GCA_017311375.1). Taxonomy (NCBI): domain Eukaryota; kingdom Metazoa; phylum Mollusca; class Bivalvia; order Mytilida; family Mytilidae; genus Mytilus; species Mytilus coruscus. Next base: position 76,102,184 of record CM029599.1, on the reverse strand, counting down.
GACCTCTCGTTCTGCTTAACATAATTTTCCTTTACAATGAAAATGAAAAAAAAAATGAAATAATGCTTCTAACGCTTGATAGATCATGCCGCAATACGAGGACCACAAGTAAAATAATTGTATTACCATAATAAAAAGAAAATCGTTCACATGAAGTTTATGTTTTATCAAGTGTTGATGTGCAAGCCACAGGTTGTTCATTCAACAAAATAGCTAATCAAGAATTTGATTAACATAAACCTCATCCTGTGTACAAAGTGCAAATCGAGATCTTCTTTATAAACTAGATATCTACAACAGTTGTTTTTTTAATAATTTTCAGGTGTCGGCGTTTATTTGCAAGTTTTTTTGCTTCACAAATCTGATATTTTTGCCTATATAGGTATATAATGTAAAACTTCGCTTATCAACGACAATGAATGTAAGAAACAGAAAAAAAGGTACAAGTTACCGCATTGAAAGAAATCAATCGTGTGTCCGATTCGCACTTTGTTCGTAGTGAAAGTTTTTTTTTTAAAAACAGATGTAGTGTCTTGAATAGGATAGACTCTTGAATTTTGAGGAGTCAAAATAGGATGAACGGATCATATAAACCCGAAGGCAAATATAATACAAGCCCAAACGAAAAAATATAAACAAGTCTAAATTGAAAACAACGCTCAAACCTATGACTGCGTTGGATAAAAACCGCAATTTTTATACGTGTGCATGCAAAACAAATTTCTTGTCAGAGGGGTCTAAATACAGCACAAACAACAAATTTGTTTTGCATGCACACGCAATCATAGGTTTGAACGTTGTTGCAATTTAGGTATTTTATCCAATATAATCATAGATTTTTGAATATATATATATATATAATATATATATTTATATATATATATAACTTGCAATTATTAGAAATGTCTATTTACAAACATATTCTGCCTGTTGAATTGCACAATTTGTGGTGAAAACAAGTCTTTTTAAATTTTGTACAGGTGATTACCATACCCATGCATCTATATTTTGAAATGCAAAAAAAACTATATGCATACACTCATGCTTTTAGATGTCACTGTCCTGTTAGTTGTTGCTTCTATAAGTCTTCCGTCAATTTGATTTATCTTGTTTACCAGTGTTGCCTATATTTGTCTATTTTTTCAATTTCCAGTGTTTTCTTCTGTACAAACACTATCAAAGTAAAACGTATTAATAAAGGATAGTCAGCTGACACCAGACATTGTCTGTTAGTGATGTAATTTGTTAATGTTATAAAGGAACACTACATTACTTACCTCGACATGTACAATGAGTTTGTTTACTTTTGTAGGCAGAAGGGAATACTAACATTTTATATTTCATAAAAACTGAAACATGAAATGATTTTGTTTATCATCATTGAAGAAATACAATCAAAAACATGACTATCAATAAACATTTTCCACTCAATATTGAGACAACCCAAGGATAAAACTGTATCCTTGAAACCCATATAATTTATATTAATCTAAAATCCTTAATAAAAGAGTCGACACAAGTCTGTGTATGGTTGCATGGAACGGGTCCATCACCGTACATATCATCAAATTTTATGAAATATTAGATCTATTTGATAAATGTATTCATTTTGAAAACTTATTCATGATTCAAATAGTTATGTATAATGAAAAAGCTCGACCGTACAGACAGAATAACAACACACAATGATTCACTACATAAGAGAAATTTTAAGTTTGGATTTTTTTTTTTTTTATAAACGAATTCAACTGACAAACATGGTCAGTATATGAGTACTTATTTCGATTGTAAATTTAGTCGTTCAAACGAAAAAAAGCTTAAATATATACTATTTATATTAAATCTCTTCAACTGGTAGCGCGAAATCTGTTTGGGATTTTGCAACCGTTAAATGTATATAGGGTCGCATGCTTTTGTAGATAAATTTTGGACTCTTTAGAATACCTAGCGATTCTCCATGGAATTGACCACCATTTTTATCATAATTGAAACATATCACTAGTACTTGATGATTTTCTTTAAAAAATAAATGTGCGTTTGTATGTTTCCTAGTTTATAAAGGTATGCCAGAGGAAAATATAAATGCAGTAACTAATAATCATGCATAAATTCTTATTTTTATTTTCAATGGCATGCTCTTTTCTGGTAAAAAAAAAGGGGGGGATACAAAGGAGCCAATTTAAATTTCGAAATTCGAAAAAAGAACAGACAAAACCATGCTCATAAAGAAAAAACGACGAAAAGACAAACAAAGGTAACGTTCACAAAATTAAGATGGAGCAACACATAACCCACCAACAATATCGGGGTCGAATTCAGATGCTCTGAAAGGTGTCAGACCACTAATTCAAAATCCCTATCTATTCAACCAAATTTTGCAATTTCCACAGCTTTCTAAATATTTTACCTTAAGTTTAACTTCATAGAAACCAGGTAGTCCACTAGTGTCACCTGTCGTGTTAGTTCAGTGACGAGTCAACTTCTGTAATGTACAAATCGAGGACGGGATTGTGGCTACGACAAGTGTATAATATCATCTGTGAAAAAATATGTCCTAACGGTCAAACAAATCATGATAACGTGAATATAACTTTGGAAGAGATGATTTCAACTCTATCATTTGGAACATTTGGTTCAAAAGATTCCCTGAAAGCAGCAACCCTGTTTCAAGGAAATAATGTAGGAATATAAAATCCTAGAATATTGTATCAATTGGTTGATTTATACACCATATACAGGCGCTGCTGAAATGTTGCTACACAGAGATGAAAAAAAATCATAATGAGAACTGAAATTATATATTTTTTTGCAAAGATTATTTAAAATTCGTTCTCATAAGACCCTCGTTGCCAATTTATAGATATAAGTTAAGATTTGGACCCGATTTAACTGTATCTGTTGCATTCTCTGCATGCGGACAACATCATGACCAACCTTTGACTTATTCAGTAAAATTACATTATCTGTATATAAACTTGTTGATATTGAAAAATAAATAAAATAGATATGATTGTATTTCAATACATGCATTACAAATCACCGGAGACAACATGTTTTTGTACTTATATATTTCAAATCAGTAACCTTTGGTCACATTGTAGATAAAAACGGTGAATTAGAATCTTGAACTAATCGCTTCATTAAATAGGGTTTAGAATTATCCACAAGACGAACTGGGCATGTCTGCATAATTTCTGCCAAGAGGACACGACTAAACACTGATCTATCGATTAATTCTTTTAAGCAAAAAAAAAAAAAAAAAAAAATCTCCTGGCAATAGTTATAAAAGCTAATTTTATTTACAGCATTCATGAATTGCAGTAAATTTGGCAACATATGTCCCAAATGCGACTGGCTAATTTTTATGTTTAATGCTTACAACAAGTGTTCATTTTACATCAATACCGCTTGATGATAAGAAAGACCAATTTGATTATCATATAAATGTTGATGTAGATTAAATTATATAAGTTTCTATATTGCTAATTTGCTTCTTTTCAAAATAGCATATAGAGGAATTATATTCAGAATATTGTCACAAGCGTTTAACGGAAAATTTGGTATTTTTTGCCTGGATCATCTGTGTAAGATGGATCTTTTGTGGACATACATAACCTGCGAATGAAACTAATCAAAATAAGTCAATAACATTAATTCTATACTATATACAATGAAATCGGTTATTTTCATCATTCATCAGCAAAGTAGACAAAATTTTTAAATCTCTATTAAATCACTTTGCCAATTCAGACAGTTGTTCTTGGATGAAAGATATACTTTCAGGATTGCTTCTCATGAACCAACCTCATCATCATCTGATGTCACGAATATAACATCAGTTTGCTCAGCATTTTTTGGTGCAGTTCGATCTCATAATACTGCATCAAGTGTTCAGACATTGAAAGCCACTTTATTGAATGACTTTCCGTCTTATGAGATATACAGATTATGGTTTCCGTGCACACGACACGTGTTAATCTCCCGAAAACAAACAAGTTCCTGTTATTGTGTTATTGGTCTGTCTTTTATTCCGTAGGATAAAGATTTCCGATCCGATTTATAGTTAAAGAATTTGACGTCTATTTCAGATCTTTGATCCTTTCTGTCAAATCTATTAAGAGATTTTGCAATATCGTGGCCAACTAAAGCTTGATAAACAAGTACAGACATTTGTCTTTGTTTAAGACCGTACGTTGACGTCTAGCAAGATGTTTTCGTCTTTTATATCGTTGGGTTGCTGGCTCATTTTTTTTACGTTTACCGCACATCACATTCTTTTCTTTATACTTAAATATGATCATCGGTTACAGTTTGAATTCAAACGGTCCTGAAAGAATCTAAGCTTTTTCCTCTACAAAGTTTTGCCAAATACAACTACCCGCAAACCACAATGACCATAACCGAGTTATATCATTAAAAAACTTAGATGGATTTGGTTATTCTTTGAGGCTTCTTTTAATTATATAGCTCTTCACGTTTTTAGGTTGTTATAAATCCTTTGCTTTTAATGTGTTGGTATGAGCGTTTCTTTTAACGGTAAATCCGGAAAAGTGCTTCGGACACAGATTTGTAAAGTTTTTTTTTTCTTCATTTATTTTACATGATAATGGTATAAATGACTTTGGGAAAACCAGTCTGATTTTAACCAAACTTGAAACATGATACGGACGCGTGTTTTTTTAATGTAGACGATATGATGACCACTTGAGGTCTTTTTAATTTTCCCCTTTTTTGTTGCCATTCGGTTGTTATATCATCGTTGTATCTCCAACATCTCCCTTTATTCATATAGAAATTTGTTTAACGAATATAAATTTTAGAACTAATTGACAACAACCTAATATACTAGCCAGTTTTACATGGTCTTGCAAAATAACGTATTACCAAAGGGAATTTTTATCTTCAATACACAGTATTTAACATCGAACTATTATAGAACCAATGTCCGTTAAATAATACTTAGAGCTTCAAGATAATTCAATTAAAGAACCGTTGCACTAAAATTGAAAACGGCGTCACAGTTTCCAGCAAATGGAATGGGGGCCAATTATTTCCCCCATTACTTCAATGCAATTTTATCCAAATTGACGGGCAGATTTCTTATTCCTATATAAGACTATAAAATTTCAGTTACTTTCTCATACTAGTAGCCCCATTCATGGTTTCTGGGAAAATTCTTGGAGGGTCATGACCGGCATTTAAGAGAGCAATACTGTTTTGAGTATTACTAGGGTCATTTTATTAACTTCCTTTTTAAAATCTAAATTTAAATTTGGACCATTTACTCAGATAATCATCCACCTTTACAAGTACCCTGCCACGTCCACTTGTATTTTTGTCCATCTGATGAGTTAAGCCTTTTTCAACTGATTTTTATAGTTCGTTCTTATGTTGTACTGTTATATCACTGTCCCAGGTTAGGGGAGGGTTGGGATCCCGCTAACATGTTTAACCCCGCCACATTATGTATGTATGTGCCTGTCCCAAGTCAGGAGCCTGTAGTTCAGTGGTTGTCGTTTGTTTATGTGTTACATATTTGTTTTTCGTTCATTTTTTGTACATAAATAAGGCCGTTAGTTTTCTCGTTTGAATTGTTTTACATTGTCATTTCGGGGCCTTTTATAGCTGACTATGCGGTATGGGCTTTGCTCATTGTTGAAGGCCGTACGGTGACCTATAGTTGTTAATTTCTGTGTCATTTTGATCTCTTGTGGACAGTTGTCCCATTGGCAATCATACCACATCTTCTTTTTTATATTTATACATTTCAGAATCACTTAAAATTTATTAGAATTTGAAAGTTTAATGAATACCCTTTAGATATACTACAATTTTAAGCATCTTTACATAGTTTTCATCTCGATACAATATCCCATTTAAAAGTTGGTAGATTTATTAAGGGACTTCATTCGTGGGTACCGGACTGGTATCCTGTAACTGGGATCCTATTCCTATCAGAACAGATAATCATCTCAAAAAGATGAAAAATCATGTTATTTGCTGAAAGAAACCATTTTTCTGCAATAAAATCAATTTTCTTTGGTCTAAGTGTTTGTTTTGTGCATTTCATAGCCAGAAACAAGAGGACACCCCTTCACACAAAAAAGAGCACATTTTCAGTCAGAATTTCACTTTGACAAAAGACAGCTCAAAATAATTTATCTTCAAGCCATGCCTCTTTTCAGCTTTATGAGAATTTTTTGATGAAGGATATGTTATACAAAATCATTTTCTTTGTATTATAAGCACCAAAAACTTAAATTTTAGCTTCAGAGATATGCAAATATATGTGAAATGAGACATCTTTGATGTATGTATACAGTGGCTTAAATCTCCATTTTTCAACTTCAACCCAAATTGACGGGCAGATTTCTTATTCCCTATATAAGACTATAAAATTTCATATAATATATATATAATTTTTCATTGACCGCCTCATATAAAATTGCACATTACAGACAAAGTATGACTTTCAAGTACAAAACAAGGACTGTCTGACCCTAACTACATATAAAGCTTACTACAGAATTGATCAGTTTTATTTTTGGCTTTAATAAAAAAAAATGGAATAAAACTGCACAATCTAACACTGCCTATCATCTGAAACATCTTTGCAGCCAATATTATGAATTTTTAACTAGATATCTACTCAAACTAAGGAAAATCATGTATTTCTTTAATATAATTACATAATAGCCTGTAACCTGACACCTATATGATGAATATGAAAAAATCTTTATAATTCTCCAATAGTTTGTCAATATCTATCAAATAAACCACAGTTTGAAGATTTTTGTGTCTTAATACCATCAGTTGTACCTTACCCTTGACAGGAATGGGGACCCAATTATTTCCCCATTTAGAACCAATGTCCGTTAAATAATACTTAGAGCTTCAAGATAATTCAATTAAAGAACCGTTGCACTAAAATTGAAAACGGCGTCACAGTTTCCAGCAAATGGAATGGGGACCCAATTATTTCCCCCATTACTTCAATGCAATTTTATCCAAATTGACGGGCAGATTTCTTACTCCCTATATAAGACTATAAAATTTCAGTTACTTTCTCATACTAGTAGCCCCCTTCATGGTTTCTGGGAAAATTCTTGGAGGGTCATGACCGGCATTTAAGAGAGCAATACTGTTTTGAGTATTACTAGGGTCATTTTATTAACTTCCTTGTTAAAATCTAAATTTAAATTTGGACCATTTTAATACTCAGATAATCATCCACCCTATACATTTCAGAATCACTTAAAATTTATTAGAATTTGAAAGTTTAATGAATACCCTTTAGATATACTACAAATTTAAGCATCTTTACATAGTTTTCATCTCGATACAATATCCCATTTAAAAGTTGGAAGATTTATTAAGGGACTTCATTCGTGGGTACCGGACTGGTATCCTGTAACTGGGATCCCATTCCAAATTATATCACACTGATAATCATTATATTATTTCTCACAGCCATTAATTGCAGAATTGAGTGGCTTATTATATCCCTGACAGAAAATAAAATCCATTTAATAAAGGAATTTTAAGTCTTCTTTATTTGGACTAATTTCTTTAATTTTCAAATGAGCCAAAGTTAAAAGTATTAAATTTTATGGAAATAAGGTTATACCATCTTCGCTAGCGAAGATGAGGTTATACCGACCAAATGAAGCTTAACTGCGGATAAAGCTGAAATCCATGTTTTAACTACAAGATGATTGAAGCAATAGAATCGTGATTTCAGAATGTTCAGCTTGAAAGGAAAAACTTATTGTTTTTAACTACACTAGAAATGTCTCAATAGTTAACCGTGCAGTGCTGTTATACGTCAAGGCTTCATAATTTTATAGAAAATGTTTCGAATCAATAATTATACAAGTATAGAAGTCGGTTATTAATTAAGGAGTAAATGCGTTAAAAATAATGATATAAGAATCTGTAAGTTATATGTTCATTTTATATATTATATAATTATTTTCTATGTTCAATAATCTGTTTTCTTCCTTAAATTATATAGTTTTAACTGAATGACGAATCAGCTTCCTGTTAATGGAAATTAAATTTTGAAGAGCATTTTGCATATAGTTCAAAATAAATATTATATTACAAAAAAGAAAGTCTTATCAAAATTTTAATTTTTACGACCATAATATTCAAACATTGTATATATTATCAAAGTAGTTTTCACTGCTTGTGCATATATAGTTTGTCATTTGACCAATGTCTAATAATCAGATTGATACATTGCCATTTTCAAATGGTCAATTCAGGAGTTAAGAGAATTAAAATGTTAAACAACTATGAGTATGAACATCATAAGAGGTTTAAGATCAAGCTCTGTTTAAGGCCTTCTGTTGTTGTGGTTTATATATAATTACATATAAATTATTTTTAGTCAACAGTACATCTCGTGAACGCTAAGTACTGCGAGTAAACATCTTATATTTAGTAATACATATACATGTACATGTAATGTGTGTAGCTTATTATTCTGTTAAAGTATATCAGTATAATTTGATGTAAATTGGTCTATCTTTTGAAGTTGTGTATCTATAATTTGTTTTATGCATACATGTTTGTAGCTTTACTACTAGCACTTGAAGGATTTCTTCCAATTGAATATAGATACTAATGCATTTCAATTTAGCAATGACACAATGGTAGCTGAAAAATGAAATATGGTCACCGGGCCATCTTAAACTTGCAGTGCGGTGAGTTTATTTTTGCTCCTTGTTGAGAGCCTTACTGTTCTTTGATATGAAGAACAGCAATACAAGCGTTGTTTTTTTGCTTTTTTTGTGTTTTTTGCTGTGCATGTACTTATATTGCATCATGGATAAATACCCCTTTCTTTTCTATTACAAAGGCCATCAAGCTACTGACAAGACCCGTGTTTAGGGAGCCTCAAGTTTTTTTTTTTGCTGAATATTCTCAATGCCTATAGCATTCAGCTCCACATTCGGAAAAAATCCAAAATTGTGATATATGTTTTGTTTTATATAATAAAATGAATTTTTAAAGAGGATACTTGCAATGTAATTTCTTACCAAACAGTTTATATAATTCAATTAACAATTACACACACCAAAATTATGGTATCTGGGGTATTGTTTGTTAGGACAATACAACAATTTTCATGGAGATATTAAGATAGGTGCGTAGAAGCATATAAAATTAATAAAATAAATGTTACATAATTGATCATGGATTTTTTTCTAATTCTATTTCAACTCCTTTTAAACATTTTTTACTTCGTAACAGGGGAAATCAAACTGTACTATCAGTTTTATCTTTAAAAGTACAAAATTCTATTCATTTTGCATACAAGTTATGAAAGACGTAGTGCTGCGTAACTTTTATCGCTTTGCACGGCATACGATTCCAACAAAACTAATCTTTCAGCATTAGTGGTCAGTTCCTTTCGACATGATAAATATTATTAATTTCATCCTGCCAAGTAAAAAACCGTTCCATCTGTAATTACGTCGATGCTATCAAGTTGTGGAAGAAAGGTCAGACTAATTGATTTACATATGTCTATCAATGGTCAACAGTCTAATTTATAAAAGGGTCTCCATTTAAAGGACTGTCAAGATTAACGATGATAGCTTGACAAATTAGATTGAAAGTACTCGGCTATCAAAAATCATTCCGCGAATACTGAACTCAAAAATCATTCCGCGAATACTGAACTCAAAAATCATTCCGCGAATACTGAACTCAAAAAATGACTATTGAACACCACACGCACTACATCTCCGTGAGACTAACTTCTTACTTTGACATACTTAATTAGTTATACGTACAATGTGTGCAATTATTACTGTGTTTGTATTTTAGCCAATGTTTGTACTGTATATAATAACATTATACTAATATACATGCATTACGAAAACAAAATGGCAAGAACAACAATAGCAATAAGAGCATTGTTCTTCTGATATATATTTCCTTATAATTCATGAGTAATTCACCTTATATATTTTTCGGACAAAACTCATTTAGTTGATCACTGCACCTAATGATACCATTGAAATGTTAAAAAAAAAACGTTTATATCAACACTAAAACTAAAGTACAATATTATATAGGCTTGGAATACTTAAGGTGTAATTTATAACAAAGATTAACTATTTTATTACATTTGTCGGTTAAATCCTAGGGCTGTGCAAATATAGCTTTCGGGATAATGCAAACAATAGCCAGACAGTCGACTTACATACAGTGTTTCTGTATATCGTTTCCATCTGGGTCTTGGAAAAATCTATTTTTGTAACGAACTTTTCTTGCAATCAATAAGCCATCGAAGTAAATTAATTCATTTTTAATGTCTTTATTTGACATTCCTCAAAACGTATAAACTTTTAATATCTTATAAGACGACAGACGTCAGAAGATAGCATTATTGCATATCATGCTACATGACATTGCCTCAGCGTGTATAAAACAAACCAACGATGTTGACTTTACAAAACGTATACAATCTTTCTATTTTAATGCACTAAATAAAACCATAAGTGTGGGTACAATATTGAGAATATATTGGAACCAAACATTGAATGGCATGGAAGATAGTTATTATGTTTGTCCGATGCTTAAAGATAATTTTACTCTTATTGATGAAATATCGACTCATTCTGCAGAAACTATTTTAAGATTTAGAATTCAGCATTTCAAAATCATTAATTTGTATTTTATTTTCTGTGAAATGAGATTTACATTTCAAATTCGATGTACATACATTTCTTTCCTACTTACATCACTATTTCGTTAACTAGCATTTAAATGATGAGTATGTAATTCCACCGAGTTAATTCGATCTAATTTAACACGACCTTATGCAGATAACAGTGAGCATTGCCACGCTTATGGCCCCAGTTCCCATGTTATAACAGGAGACCTTAACATCGTTCGTGACCGATAGTTAAAATCTTTCCTCAGTAAAGGACTTAAATATCATCCACGTCAATTATTAATTGGAATGAGTGTCGTGACATCATCCACGACTCACTCCGTACTTACTGCTCTAAATGGATAAAACGAGAAAAGCTGACACGAAATCATTAGATTCTTTTTAATTCGATAATGAACATAGTTAATATACGTATTCAACATTTTAAAGAACATTTTACTCTAACAACAACCATAATAGCCCAATTTCTCGTATCAAACATAAGCTAAAAGAAGTCGCCAAGGAATTTGTTTTGTCCCGGCTGATAAGGCTGCTAACAATATCATTATTGTTTGACGTAAATTTTACATTGAGGTTCTAAAAGGAAATCACGAATTCACCAACATTCCAACTGACTCCATTTTCGGAAAATGACATATGTAACAAACATAAACTTTTAGCTACCTCTTTACAAGCAGAACCAAATACAGTGAAAGTTCCAACTATGTACTGGCTTCCGAAGCTGCACAAAACTCCTTACAAATATAGATTTATTTCGTCTTCAACCCATTGTTCTACTACTAAACTATCTATTCTACTTACTCGTACAATTGGTACAATCAAAAACCTGGTAGTAAATTGTTCAAATAAGCCTTTGAAAATAGGGAATTAATTACTTTTGGAGTGTCAAAATTCGCTGGAAGTACTTGATAAATTGCATGCTTATATTAATGATTTTGAATCTGTTCAAAGTTTTGATTTTTCTACCCTATATACCACTTTGCCCCATAATCTTGTTAAGATTAAATTCACACACCTGATTAAATGGGCATTTAAAAGTCGGAATGCGAATATATATGTTCGAACTCTTTTAGGTAATTTTTAGTAACAACAAACAAAAGAACAATGTAAATTGGACCTGCCCTTGAATTTTTACTAGATAACATTTTTGTTCGCTATGGAGATTCCGTATATCGTCAGGTTAACGGAATTCCATGGGAACTAACTGTGCACCACTTATTGCTTACTTGTTTCTGTATTGTTATGAGTTACAATTTATGACTAAAATCAGCAAAGACCCATCAAAACAACATCTGATTCAATGATTTAATAACACTTTTAGATATTTAGATGATATATTGGCTCTCAAAAATGACGACTTCAATATGTACACTAAATAAAGCTAATACTAACAATGAACACTGCCCTTCCTGGATCTTAATATCTATATCTTTAACGGAAAGCTTAATACCAAAATTTATGATAAAAGAGATGATTTTCATTTCCTATTGTTAATTATCCATTTTAGATGGTGACGTTCCCTTGTCACCATCTTATGGTGTTATATATCTCAACTTGTTCGATTCGCTCGTGTATGTAACAACGTATTTGATTTCAACGAAAGAAATCTCTGTATTACTGAAAAATTATTACATCGGTACAAGGACATCATTCGTAAATATAAATCAACATGCAGACATCTTATACGTTCAGGTATTTCACATCCAATATTTTATAGTAATATTCTTTACAAAGCACAAAATGTCGGCATTCACCTCAAAAGTTAACCAAACCTTTAAACAGACTTATACGGAAGGGATATATTTACGATACTGTTGTCAGGTCATTAAGGATTGCATATTTTGGTATTAATATTGATTCACTCATAAGGTCTTTGCATCGGAAATAAACACATTTATTCTAAAACCAGTTGTTGGCATGATACGGGTTATGTTCTCATATATTTTATGATGGTATAATACTAAACGCCTAACGGGAGGGATTGTACCTGATTTTCATATGAGGAAGACATAATCTTTCAATCAGTTTAATTGAGGTCTGGAGCTGCATGTCAGTAACTGCTAGTAGTCCTTTGTTAATTTTGTATCATTGTCATTTTGCTTAGTTTCTTTTGTTACCTATTCTGACATCGGACTCGGACTTTTTAAACTGAGTTTTGCTGTGCGTATTGCTATGTGTTCTAGAGGTATAGGGGCAGGGTTGAGATCTCACAAAACATGTTTAACCCGCCGCATTTTGCGCCTGTCCCAAGTCAGGAGCCTTTGTTAGTCTTGTGTGTTTTTTTAATTTTATTTCCTTTGTATGTTTTGGAGTTTAGTGTGACGTCCATTTTCACTGAACCAGTACACAATTTTATTTAGGGCAAGCTGAGGACCACCTCCAGGTGCAGGATTTTCTCGCTGCGTTGAAGACCCATTGGTGGCCTTCGGCTGTTATCTGCTCTTTGGTCGGGTTGTTGTCTCTTTGACATATTCCCATTTCCATTCTTAATATTTTTTGTTTCTTTTATGTCTGAGTCTATCTTGGCTAATTTTTTTTTTTTATGCACAAATATTAAGAAAGTGTTTTGTTGCTCTTTATTTACATCCAATACACCCGAGAGAAAAGGTACACTGACTTCCAAAGAAATTTCAATTGCTGAAAGTGCTTTAAGGGCATACGATACAGTTTTGATCCCGTATTTACATTTTGATAAAAATTCCATATAGACTATTTTTACCTGATTAAATCAAATATGTAATAAAAATATACCTTCATGTGCTGCTTTTGAGTAAAATGAGGTCAAAATTTTGTATATTTGCTCAAAATTCGGAATAGTGGCCGTATTTTCCCTTTCGAAAGAAAGACGTAACTTTTTTGTTTTAAAAGATGAACCTAAATTGTTTTTTGTTGAATAATTTGGAATTTCTGTATTTTATAAGTATCCTAAAAATTTATACATTTTTTATTCAGAAATAACTCTTATTTATCAAATGTTCATGAATGTAGAAAAAAACATCATTTTTTGCTGTATATTTATCAAATTTAAAAAAAATTGCTCTATTTACGTTTTCATGAAAATTGGCACAAACAATCTTCTCGCGTAATGAAACCAAATGGCATTTTTAAATAGGGGTCCATGAACTCGTTTTCAAGTTAAATAAATTTGAATGATAAAAATCAGTCAAAACTGAATCTTTTCCCGATAAGTCATAGTTTGACGTCGCGAAAATAACAATTTACGTTAGCAACGTCATTACCTCTCCTGTAACTGTATCGTATGCCCTTAAAGGCATAACCTTTTTAATATAACAAGATTGAAACAATGGAAAATTAATGAAACAAAAGTAATTAAGATAATGAATCGTTGCTAAAGTTGTTACTTTTAAAGACAGTGAATAATCATATCAATGTCATAACCATGATAACATTGTGAATATTGACTCTCTCATCTCCAGCAACACTCAAATATGATTAAGAACTTCTGTACTTAACTTAAATGACTAGAACCTTAATTTGTTTGAACGTGTTAACTATTTTTTTTATGTTCCCGCGACAAAATGTCGGGGCGGGGGAAGGGGTATTGTTTTACCCCTGTCAGTTCCTCCATCAGTCATATTTAGGGAACATGGTTTGCCCTGCTTACTCCTCCTACAATTTTCAAGCAAGTAAACTTTTTATATTATGTAGGGTGTAAGTACATATAATAAAGTGATTATTGTCAGAATTTTGATTTTTTTTAAATTTCACAAATGATGGGATTGAACTTTGTAATGTTATTGTAATATAACGCATGCAGTGAAGATGGTTCTTCCGGCTAACTCCTCCTTCAATTTTCAAGCTAGAACATTTATCCTAAGTAGGATGATAGTAAGTATATTAAAGATGTGCATGTTAAAAGGATTTCTCTACAATTTCGACAAATGAGGGGTTCTTGAACTTTTAAAGTAGTATAAGGCATACAGAGAACATTGTTTGTACGGCTAATTTATCTTGCAGTTTTCAAGCAAGAACTTTTATATTATGTAGGGTTTAATACATACACCATAGGTGTACATACCATTTGGATTTAGATTTTCACTGAATTTTCCGCAAATGACGGGTTGTTGAACTTGTCATTTTTACATGGTTTGTCTGGCTAACTCCTTTTACAGTTTATATTGTGTCCATAACATTTACATTATTTACTCCCGGTTAACAATACATAACTTGAGTTATTGAGATTGATTGAAAGAAACAACAGCTAAATTGTCCTACAATATGGCGGGGCCAATGCATGTATCTAGTTCAATATTGGAATTTGGCATGTATAAAGATTTAAAACTAGAGGTGACGTGAATCAGATGTGGATACTAAATAATTCCAAAGATCTTTTAGAGTACATACAATCTAAGACTCTCTCATCTTGCAATAGTATTAAAACATTTGACTTTTCTACACTTTACACAAGTATTCCCCATTCCAAACTAAAAGACAAATTGAAAGAATTGGTATTACTTTGTTTCATTAAAAGAATGGCGAACGTAGATAAAAGTATCTTGTCTTGGGAGGATAAATCCTACTTTGTGAAGAATCACTCTGATTCAAACAAAAATTCTCTGAAACTGACATTATCAAGATGCTTGATTTCTTGATTGACAACATATTTGTTTCGTTTGGAGGACGTGTTTTCAACAGACTGTCGGAATTCCAATGGGAACCAATTGTGCCCTCTTCTTGCCGACTTGTTTCTTTATTATTATGAGGCTGACTTCATACAGGAACTTCTTAGGAAGAAAGATAAGAAGTTAGCAATATCCTTTAACTTTACGTTCCGCTATATAGATGATGTTATCTCACTAAAAATACAAAATTTGGTGACTATGTTGAACGAATCTATCCCATCGAACTAGGGATAAAGGATACTACAGATACAGTTAAGTCTGCCTCATATCTTGACTTATATCTAGAAATTGACAATGAGGGTCGGTTGAAAACAAAACTTTACGACAAAGAGATGATTTCAGCTTCCCAATTGTGAACTTTTCATTTCTATGTAGCAACATTCCAGCAGCGCCTGCATACGGAGTATATATCTCCCAATTGATACGATATTCCGGGCTTGTATCTCCTATCATGATTTCCTTGATAGAGGATTGCTGCTCACAAGGAAGCTATTAAACCAAAAGTTCCAAATGGTGAAGTTGAAATCATCCTTCGTAAATTTTACGGACGCCATCACGAGTTGGTTAACCGTTATGGAATAACCGTTTCACAGATGATATCGGATATATTCATTATGTCGTTACTACAATACCCTTCCCTTTTCACGAATGTGACCTACCGAATTAGACTATTTACCGGATTTGTAATAACATAAGCAACACGACGGGTGCCAAATGTGGAGCAGGATCTGCTTACCCTTCCAGAGCACCTGAGATCACCCCAGTGTTTGGTGGGGTTCGTGTTGCTTAGTCTTTAGTTTTCTATGTTGTGTCATCTGTACTATTATTTGTCTGTTTGTCTTTTATTTTGGCCATGGAGTTGTCAGTTTGTTTTCGATCTATGAGTTTGACTGTCACTCTGGTATCTTTCGTCCCTCTTTTTAAAAGATACAATGTAAATTAAAACCAATTGTTTTGAACAATTGAAGGTCTTTCCACCCAAAACGATATATTTGATATGAAAATAATAAAATCCATTTTAACATGTCACTTCACGTGTCAAATGATAGATTATTGTATACTGATTCCAAAATATATGGTTTCTATACACTTTGTTTGAAATAAGGAGATACTCTGTTACTTCCGGTTTGAAAATCTAATTTCCGTTATTACTTGATAGTTTACTTGACACTGATTCCAAAATATCTGGTTCTATATACTTTTACATTAAATAAGTACAAAAATAGCTACTTCCGGTTTACGTAAGGTCATTTCCGGTTGGAATTTTCAAGGTCATATGGCTTGCAACCTAATGCAAAAGTCCCATGGCTTTATCATGTATAAATATGAAGTTAAAGCAAAAGCCAAAATCAAGAACGTCGAATTCAACTTTGACCTTGACCTTAATTTCAAGGTTATAAACCAAGGACCTCAAATCAAAAGACTATAGATCTTTATTATATTTGGTTAATGAGTTATATCACCATACGCGTAGTTTTAAATATCACAGGGAGAAAACTCCAATTTTATGTCAGCTTACCCTTTCAACCAAAATGTATGTGTTACGTCATGTCGCAACTAACAATTTAGTAAAAATATGTTGTCGATATCTTAAACGGTTTTTAAAAGAAGTGAAAATAAGCCAAATCAAAATTTAGAGTATGACCTTGACCTAATTTTCACTTTTTTTAACATGGACCTCAAATCAAAAGACTCTAGGTCTCTATTACTAATGGTTTACGAGTTAGAAATGCATATCACTTATATCAAATGCATAAGGGGAATAACACTTATATGGAATCTCCGGATTGCTTCGGTCAAAACGAGCAGTTTGGTAAAATAAATTTGTCGTAATCTTTTCGGTTACGTAGGAGATCTCGGAATAATGAAAAGTCAAAATTTAGAAAGTGACTTTGACCTTTGACCTTGACCTCAAATTTATTTTTATGAACCGAGGACCTCAAATACACGTACCTTAGGTCTGTATTACTTACTATTCATGTGATACATTGACATTTCACTTTTGTCAAATTCAAAGGGAAATAACTGTCATATAGAGTCTACGAATTGATTCGGTTGAATTTGACAAATCATCTTTAGGATATAACGAGCAATTTAGTACAATAAATTTGTCGCTTTCTTTTACGGTTACGGAGGAGATATCGGACAATGAAAAGTAAATAAAATTTAGAACATGACCTTGACCTTTGACTTGACCTCAAATTTATTTTTATGAACCAGGACCTCAAATACACGTACCTTAGGTCTGTATTACTTACCATTCATGTGATACATTGACATATCACTTATGTCAAATTCAAAGGGAAATAACTGTCATATGGAGTTTACTAATTGATTCGGTCAAATTTGACAAATCATCCTGAGGATATAACGAGCAATTTAGTAAAATAAATTTGTCGCTTTCTTTTACAATTACGGAGGAGATCTCACCACAAAGAAAACATTATTTGGGAAGAAAACTCTTCTTCATTCAATACACAAATAATGTTAAAATGTAAATAAAACACAAATAATGGCAATTTTATACATATCTATAAAATCCGGCCCCAATTTCATCAACACTTCTGCACACGAAAACACAGATTTTGTTAAAATTTCTATTTTCCTTAATTTCCAAAAATTGGTCCATTGATTTTTTTTTTAAATTTGACATAAGATGGTCAAAACATTGAGCTTTAAAAATGAAAATAAAAATATGGGTCACCTGAGTATTTTTGACCTAAAACATTTTTGTTACCCCTGCCAACATAGTAATCAACAGCAATTCTTTGTATATCTTTCAACATCTGTGTGTAAAAGTGTGGCACATGTTGTCATATCTTTTGTTTAAACTAAACACATCAATACAGTTTCACATGAGAATCAAAAGAAAGCTATTTTTGTTTCTATGAACAACGGTTACCATGGCGTCAGGGTAAGAAGTATGAAAATTCAAATTTTACATTGTTCTAAAGTGCAAGTACTAACAGACAAAAGAGATCAAATACCATGATTTCAGAGCTACAACACATGGCTTCTATGTAATTATAAACGAATCTCATGATAATGTAGCTTTATAAAAGCATTACTATGGTAAAAAATTAGCAAACAAAAATTACTCAACAGTAGTCAAAAATCACTATATTTTTGTTTCAATTATTGATTCATAGGTACGAGTCATGCTAGTGAATGGATTACAAAATTTCAAGACTTTTTTCACCCTATCATCAATTAACAATTTAAGTTTGAAACAGCATACACATTAGTTGCCATGGTAACATAGTGATAACCAAAAATTGATGAAATTATAATTTTTCAAAGTCTTTTAACTTTCTTTATTTTCAATACCTCAATAATTAAGCAACAATATAGACTCTTATATTTAAATATATATATAGTTTACTCCTCTGTTTCAGTTAAATACTGATTGATAGTCATAGCATATTTAGAGTTCATTTTGTTCCCTGTCAAAATTGTCCATCCCTCCATCAAAATTCCACCCAATCACACCAATACCAGACACATCATTTTATTCAAAAAAATTTACAGATAAAAGAAAACTCTTATTTGTTATCAATAACATTCATTAATATTATTATTCTCATATAAAAAAAAAATTGTTAGGGCAAACCAGACATTTAGAAGAGCTATATCTGAAAAAAAAAACATATAGCGTAGTCCTCCCACTTTATTTCACAAAAATAATGAATTTGCAGTTTTGTTGTCACAAGTGAAAATTGTTCATAAAATTCATAATTTCTGCATTTAAAAACAAACTGAATAAAAACATCGATATATCTTTATCAGTTAAGAAGAATAAAGACAATAGGTGTTGTGTAAAAAAGGGGGGTCTTGTTACATGCATGGTAAGTAATTGATTTAACTGAAAGTCAGAGGAATTGTCTTACACTTAAACATGAAATGTTGAAAAAAAAACATAATTTGTTGCAGTAAAGGAACAGCACTTTGATTGCTGTTCTTCATCTTGAAAGTTGTAGTGAGATGCTCAACTTTGAGAAAACATTTTGGATTTGCTGCCAAGTGTGGTTCAAATTAGCCCAGTGGTTCAGACAAGACTATTTTTAAATGACTTTTCCAAAGGGTCCTATGTTAAACTATATAAGGACAACAAATGCCAACTGATGAGAAATGCAGGTGAACTAAAAATAAATAACATGCATATTTTCGATGTTCCCTAAAAAAAATTTCTTCAAAACCTGACAAATGCTCAATAATGGAACTAGCATATCTACTGTTTACATTGTTTTCTGTCAGAATGAATTTGATGCCATTTACATCTCTGGAATTAGCAGGCTTTAAGTGTGTTACATTAATATCACTTCTTGCTAATTTAAAGCATACTGCTGCATTGATAACTTTCTTATCAACTAAGGGATTTAAAGACAGTCGACAAGTGTTAAAATTCACATGATGCAAATCGTCTTTTTTACAATTACTATGTAGTTTTTGACTGAAAAGTTCTTTTAAAGATAAAACATCATCTTTTGCATTATGAGCAGCATAGTCCATTCCCTATGACTTTCTTTACCAGGGTCTGTTGTTTGTAGTTATCAACATGGGTTTTTGGAATAACTCGTTTGGACAGCTTAAGAGTGTCAATGAAGCCTTTCACAGAGGCTATAAAGGCAGAAAACAAATTAAACTCTCTCAGTCTATTTTCTAAAGCCATCATGTCAAAGTTTGTTATGTTATGTCCAACAAGAATAGGCTGTTCATTTAATTTTTATAAATCCAAAAAATCAAGCAGCCCTTGTTGAACAGTGCAGGTTTCAACTTCTCTCCCATTCAAATACATCTTGTTAGCGGCATGACAAAATGAAATACCAGTTATTTTGCTAGCTTCATTTGAAATATCACATCTTGGCATGATATATCTCTCGAATAGGTTTGGTCCACTGACAGCTGCCAACTGAGTGATGTCACTATTTCTGGAAAGACTTGTTTTTTCCAAATCAAAAACTATATATTGATCTGAATTACTAAGAGTAAGAGGAAAAGGAATTTGCTGAATGTCACAAGCATTGTCGTTTACTTCAGTTTCTTGTTCATATGTTGTTCCGTCTTTAACGCTCGAACTATGATGGGCCTTCTTTCTATTCTTTTTATTTTCAATTCTTCTCTTTTTAAATGTTTGTGTTATCCCTTTGCCTCTCCAATTTCTTATTCATGCTATCCCCAACTTTCAGAGTAAATTGGCCTGGGGACAGTTCTGATGCTTCTGAAAGGTTATTTATTTATGAAATGTTGTATTAAATATATTATAGTGCAGAATTATGCATTAAAACATCAATTTAAGCAGATTATATACCTGACTAACAAAGGCACTCTGCATCATGAAAAATGTTTAACCTAATGTGACATATGTTCAGGTTTTTGACAACTTGATTGCAATAATAAAGTCAACTGATGGGTACACAATTTTATATTGATTCTGCATATGATGTACACCCATTTTTAAATTAGTGATTTTTTTTATGTACAATGGAAATTTAAAATGAAATATAAGTGAAAATATGAGGAGCATCAGAGAATAGTCTCCAATATAAATGCAAATTGAAAGTATATATCTAATAGCTGTGACCTTGACCATTTAACTTAAATCGGTTGAACTGTTCTGTTGGGCATACATATACAACACGTGACCAAGTGTGTTTGATATGTAATGCGGCGGGGTTAAACATGTTTATGAGATCTCAACCTCCTCTATACCTCTTGCCAATGTAGAAAAGTAAACGCATAACAATACGCACATTAAAATTCAGTTAAAGAGAAGTCCGAGTCCGATGTCAGAAGATGTAACAAAAGAAAATAAACAAAATGACAATAATACATAAATAACAACAGACTACTAGCACTTAACTGACATGCCAGCTCCAGACCTCAGTTAAACTGATTGAAAGATTATGTCTTCATCATATGAATATCAGGCACAATCCCTCCCGTTAGGGTTTAGTATCATACCATCATAAAATATATGAGAAGAGCATAACCCGTGTCATGCCAACAACTGGTTTTAAATAAATGTGTTTAGTTCCGATGCAAAGACCCTATAAGTGAATCAATATTAAAGCCAAAATATGCAATCTTTAATGACCTGACAACAGTATCGTAACTATATCCTTCTTAATAAGTCTATTTAAAGGTTTTGTTAGCTTCTGAGGTGAATACTGACATGTTTTGCTTTATAAAGAATATTACCATAAAAGATTGGATGTGAAATACCTGAACGTATAAGAAGTCTGCATGTTGAGCTATATTTACGAATGATGTCCTTGTACCGATGATAAAATTTAGTAAATGTTTTGACTAGTTTGTGATATCGAAAACCCTGGTGTAATAATTTTTCAGTAATACATAAATTTCTTTCGTTAAAATCTGAAACGTTGTTACATACACGAGCGAATCGTACAAGTTGAGATATATAAACACCGTAAGATGGTGACAAGGAACGTCACCATCTAAAATGGATAATTAACGATAGGAAATGAAAAATCATCTCTTTTATCATAAATTTTGTATTAAGCTTTCCGTTAATGATATAGATATCAAGATCGAGGAAAGGGCAGTGGTCATTGTTAGTATTAGCTTTATTTAAAGTAAGTTCAACAGGATAAATTTCTTTAGTATACATACTGAAGTCGTCATTATTGAGAGCCAATATATCATCCAAATATCTAAAAGTATTATTAAATTTTTGTATCAGATGTTGTTTCGATGGGTCTTTGCTGATTTTAGTTATAAATTGTAACTCATAGCAATATAAAAACAGGTCCGCAATAAGTGGTGCACAGTTAGTCCCATTGGAATTCCGATAACCTGACGATATACGGAATCTCCAAAGCGAACAAAAATATTATCTAGTAAAAATTCAAGGGCAGATATAGTATCAAAGCATGTCCAGTTGACATAGTTCTTTTGTTTATTGCTACTAAAAATGACCTCAAAGAGTTAGAACATATGTATTCACATTCTGACTTTTAAATGCCCATTTAATTAGGTGTGGGAATTTTTCTTAATGAGAATGTGAGGCAATGTGGTATACAGGGTAGAAAAATCAAAACTTTGAACAGATTCAAAATCACCAATATAAGCATGCAATTTATCAAGTACTTCCAACGAGTTTTGACACTCCAAAAGTAATTAATTCCACTATTTTCAAAGGCCTTATTTGAACAATTTATTATCAGGTTTTTGATTGTACCAAGTGAACTGGTAAGAAGAATAGACAATTTAGTAGTGGAACAATGGCTTGAAGACGAAATAAATCTATATTTGTAAGGTGTTTTATGTAGCTTCGAAGCCAGTACATAGTTGGGACTTTCATTGTATTTGGTTCTGCTTGTAAAGAGGTAGCTAAAAGTTTATGTTTGTTACAGATGTCGTTTTCTGAAAATGGAGTCAGTTGGAATGTTGGTGAATTGGTGATTTCTTTTTTCAGAACCTCAATGTAAAATTTACGTCAAACAATAATGATATTATTATCGGCCGGGACAAAAACATATTCCTTGGCTAGTTCTTTAAGTTTATGTTTGATACGAGAAATAGGTTTATAATGGTTGTTGTTAAGAGTAAAATGTTCTTTAAAATGTTGAATACGTATATCAACTATGTTCATTACTGAATTAAAAAAAAAGAGTCCAAAGATTTTTTGTCAGCTTTTTCCCGTTTTATCCATTTCAAACAGTAAGTACGGAGTGAGTCGTGGATGATATTACGACACTCATTCCAATTAATGATTGACGGGGGACGATATTTAGGTCCTTTACTGAGGAATGATTTTAACTCTCAGTCTTGAACGATGTTAAGATCTCCTGTTATAACATGGGAAATGGGTCCATAAATGTATTCGGATTACTGATATTACATGAAGTAGGTGTATTTTCACTGATATTAACATCTTTACACAATTGGCTATAATTAAACACATATTTCCGGGTAGATTTCTTGTAAATATAACAAATAAGAGGGAGCTCAGTATTATCAAAATATCCAGGAATTTGTTCTTTAACAGAATGGTCGTTACAAATACCGGCAATATTTACAAAATCAAAACCTTTATTGACATACTTTATTTTAATAAAATGTTCTTTATGATCTTCAGGGCGATCAATTTTGGGAAACAGTTTAGAATAACAATATGCCATTACAATTTGAACGATTTCATACTTAGGACTGCTGTATGAAATTGTGTTGCAATCCTCTAAAATTTTATTTAACTTATTAACCGGTAATGAACAGAGCTTTGTTAATAGATAATGTCTGCCGTTGTTTTTTGAAATAGAAATTAGGTCCGAAATATTGGTATGATTGGTCCGAAATTTTCATTGATTGCGATTTTTTCTACGACCATGAGAACGGTTTTTACGAACAGGTTTAGAAACTATATCCAAAATGTTAACAGAATCGGTTCTTGATATATTACCAATTCCCATGATATTATCATTAAGACCGAGAGGGTAGACTGTCTGTAATTTTTTAATCCAATTTAATTCAATTATTTTCCGTGATCGTACAAACTTTGAATGAGATTCACCAGACTGCTTATTTACTACTTCTAAAGGTTGAACTGTTAAATATTTAATAGGATGATTGTGCTTCTTAAGGTGTTGATAAATGATACTTATGAATTTATTGGGTCTTTTAAAACGATACAGGTGTTCTTGCGTGCGTTTAGATAAACAGATAATCTACATTACCGGTACATAGTTAGCCTAATTGTGGCACATAGGAACCAGTGGCAATCTTGATAATGTACTTTATTTTTGACTAAAGTACCAATTATAAGCTTAAAATGTGGATCACAGTGACCTACTTTTGCTTGGAAGCTGAGTTACTAACTGAGAGGCATCAGTGTACAAGTTTGCATGATCTTACCACTTGTTGCTGAGATTTGAACTCAGACATTAAACATACTAGTAACCAAAGTCAATGAAGTGGCAAATGTAGGTCAGTGACCTAATTTTGCATGGATGCTGACTTACTATCCCAGATGCATCTGTGTACAAGTTTACATGATCCTCCAACTTATAGTTGCTGAGATATGAACTTGGATATTAACCTTAACCAGCTTGGGACACGGACGTGCACGAGGACGCTGAGGGTACTCCAATAGATTTTTTCGACTTAGTTGAGGCAAACTAAAAACTACTAAATCTATTGTCCGCAAACAAATGTTCATGCCAGCAAAACACCCTTATCAAAATAATAAGTCTCTGAAATGAAGACTCAAGTTTTTTCTCAAAGGTAACTTAATTTTATCCTAACATGTATTTACCATTGACAACCATGTATATCCTTCATTTTTCTGTAAAACTGCTGCTGATAACCTGCTGTTAAAGGATGAGGATCCACCATAAGATCTACAATTGATAAGAAATATAATAAAAATCTTATTGAGAGTAAAATTATATAATTATAGGTTTCATAATGAGTGAGACTTTTATATAGCTTGTTATCAACTTGGGTTATTCAATTACAAAATAATGATAAACGAGACTCTGGAATCTTTTTGTGTGTCATTAAATAACAAGAGTTGATAACATGCGATATACAAGTCACACTAGTTGTGAAATATATTTCTTTTATGATAAACTATTTTGATTACTATTGCCTATTTCTTGTCCAACATTTCAATGCAGAGTAATATCTGTTTTTGTGTTGGAAGTTAATAGAGTTATTTAAAACATAATTCTAACAACAATGATCTTTAATTAGTATCAATTTCGGTAATTTGTCATTTAAATTTTAACACATATATTACAAACGTATTCCTTGTGATGAAGACAACGAGACTTTGAATCAGTAATGGGGAATTGAAAAAGTTGTCATATGAAGCCATGGAAATAATAGACAAATATTCTTCGCACTTATACCAAAATATATTCATAGTTTTATCACTTTATTTAAATGAGAATTGATGTTGAAAGAATTTTGCTGTACGATAATAATTGTACTTTGGTGGATAGTTGTCTCAATGGTAGTACTTCATTTGCCACAGCGGCTTAACCCGGGTTAGCCTGGTTGGTACTTCCGGTATAGGCACAGTCGCTTCATTTGCTTTGAAATCAGCCGCCGGCGCATATAGGCATACGCCGCCCTCGCCGGTCTTAACACACCGGCAAGCAATCAGCCGGTCAAAAAAGTATGGCGGAAAGCGCAATTTAAGGTAACATGTCGGAATTAAAAGATGAAAATTGTGCCATGTTTTAATCAGACCATATCGTAATGTGATAGTGTAATGGTCCTCTATGACGTTAATAAATTGTTCGCCATATTTTAATTTCAAATTTATAAAATTATCTCGGAAAAACGTTTTTATGATAAATAAGGCCTCTGAAAAAAATATTGCATGTAAAAAAAATATATTTATTATCAACAGGTTCATTTTTTTCATATTTCTGAGCTTAGAAAGCAAAAAGTATAAAATTGAACTTCTGTCGCCATCTTTGAATCAGCCGGTTCCACTCGTTTTATCTTTTCAGCCATATTTAACCCGGTCACGTGATAGGGCTAACCGGGCATAACCCGGACTAGAACAAATGAAGCAGCCCCAATGGCAATCATACCACATCTATGTATATGACCATTCTTCATTTTTGCAGTATATGTTTTAAAGACTTAAATAGACCTTTTCAACAACTCTCGACACCGACTAATGACACCTACAGTTTACAGGTAAAATGGAGGGGTCGTCTCAAAATTAAAAATAATTCATGAAAAGTTTTACGTTTACAACTTCGATTTATCGATTTTGCAATATTTTGACGAAAGAACATATTCCAAACAAATATGAATTATACCTTTCTCTTTTCTTTATATTGTATTTATACAACATTTTATGTTGAGATGATTAAACTTTCAAGAAATAGTTTGTAATTACTTCACATTGTTATCTGCCTTTTAAGTTTGTTTCTTGTTAAATTTCATGTGAGTACATTGACCTATAATGGTTTACTTTTATAAATTGTTATTTGGATGGAGAGTTGTCTCATTGGCACTCACACCACATCTTCCTATATCTAATTAAGGGATCAGCCATTTAACTTTAGAAGGGGGTGTTATGTTTTTATTTAGTTTTTAAACGCTATCTATCAAATTACTTTTTTCAAAATTTAACACTATATAGTAGGAGGAAATGCTGGATTCAGAATATTTTTTGTTCATCTGGTTGACCACAGTATTTTTTTTCTCATCAAATTGGGGATCAGAATATTTTGTTAGGAAAAAACCATAACCCCACCCCCCTCATCCCTTCTTTTGAAGTTAAATGGTTGTTCCTTTAAATAAGCGTGTCTGTCAACGCAGATTGTTCCAATAGCGATAAATTCGTTTTTGTAATGCTATTTATGAAATTTGAAGGAGGAACATATTGATAGCTGGTTCGTATGTTGTTTTGTTACACCATTGTCCCAGGTTAGGGGAGGGTTGAGCGCTCACAAAATTTGTCAACTCTGCCACATTCTTTATTTGCTTGTCCCATGTCAGGAGCCTATAGTTCAGTGGTTGTCGTTGGTTCGTGTCTGTCATATTTGTTTTTTCTTAGATTGTTTTGATATAGATTAGGCTTTTAGTTTTCTCAATTGAATTGTTTCATACTTTTATAGCCGACTATACGGTATGGGTTTTTCTCATTGTTGAAGGCCTTACAGTTGCCTATAATTGCTTAGATTCACATCATTACAACTTTGGTGGATAGTTGTCTCATTGGCAATCATATCACATCTCCTTATTTTTATATTGTAACAGGACTGTCCGTGTGTTTCTCAACTGATCTTCACGTCACGTGTTGTACACATTCAGTTTTGGGAGGGGTAAACGCCTACTGGGGTAAAGATAAACGGAAATGGGTATATCGATAATTTAGAAACGTAGGACTACTCCGCTTCAAGATACCATGTTAAAGATGATGTGTTTCCTTAATGAATTGGAATCAGCTACGGCACCATTTTTTCAAGTCCGCGCCACATGCGCATTTTCACAAGTATTGTGTCTTCAGTGATGCGTATGATATTTATATCTCAACAGAGCTTGTTGTCATTGCACTGTCTTTTTGAACTGATTGGCCGTTATAGGTTGCCCGTGTCCCAAAAGGCAACATAACGTGTGCTTTTGTCGTAGATTCCTTTCCCTGTTCCCGAAAAATGACCTTCGTGTGTTTTTCAAGAAGCGAAAACTGCTCACCCTGCCCCTTTTCAGGACATAGCTTTGGTTTTTCTACTCTTTTATCCTTTTTTCCCCCGCATAGTGGTTTATAAATTTCATTTCTGACCATACATAGGGGAGGTCTAGATCCAATTATACTAGTATTGTCTGTTTTATATGTTGCACTGTGTGATTTTATTTCCTTCTGCGGAAGTCATAAGAATAGCAAGAAAACGGAAACAAAATATAACAATTTGAATCTGATACTGAATCAGAAGAGACACTAAGGGCCTTTCAAAATTTTGGTATGTATTCTTTTATGAATTTGTTGTACTGCAGCTGATTACCACGTGAAGTTCTTTAGGGCGAGGCAATTCATCAGCTTCCTCCCCTCTCTCTGGTCAGCTACGGCATCTGGTTGCCGGGGACCAGGTCTAGCAATGGCACAGTAAGCCGAATAATTTAAAGAGAAAGAGAATAAATTAAAATTGCATTGTCGCTCATATCGATTTCAAGTTGAACATTAAATTTGTGAATTAAAAAGAAATATACAGTCATTAGTATCATTGAGGCATCCAATGCCAAGATGAACAGACATTGTAAAATCGTGTTCCTTTGTACCGCCCTATCGACAGACATAAAACAATGATTAATTAAACAATCTACTACAAAATACAGGTCTGTTTTTTGTTTGTTTTTTTTTCGTTTTCCGACTCAACGTCTAACAGAAATGAAACAATGAAGTCCTTCTTATCTTCATAGTCAAGTCACAAATAAGTTTAATTTTGGTAAGCAAATGCTTAATAAACAAAATAAGGTGCGGTATACATCAAATGCTTTTATACGTGTTTTGTTGGACAGTTCTCATTGGCAATCAAAATAATCATATGCGATCTATAATAAATATCTTTTTTTAATTTCATCTTTGAGACGACCCTTCATATGTCGTTCTCAACTGTAGGTGTAGACAAATGTTGAAAAGGTCTAATAAAAGCATTTTAAGATTTACAAAAATAGAAGATAACTCTGAACGGGAAAATCAGTCTTTTTTATAACATGAACTCTTTAATAAATTTTTTGTTATGTACTATTTTGTCCAGCCATTTATGGTTAAACACCTGTAAAGTCTTAAACATTTCTCTATGTAGTCTTTATACAATTCAACAGAAACCTTTGGCAGTCACCCACTAACCAACCAAACATTACCATTCCAAAAAAAAGCTGTTTTGTGTGTATATTGTTTTCGAAAAGGGGATCTTGATTATATATTATGTTTAAGTATTCATTTCTTACCTTGCTTTTGGGCATTTGCTTTCAAAAATTTGGTTAAAATTTTCATTGGCTTGTGTAGATCCCATATTTTGTAAACTCTCTGCTCTTCTGTTGTATTGTTGGACCAATTCCCTTAATTCACTGTTCAAGGCATCATTTGACAAGCACTTTCCACCATGCAAACTTTTATACCTATAATAAACCAAGAGACATGCATGCCTGTTTGCAAAGATATTGAGTAGCTACATTGTGGGTGAAATAATAAATAAGTAGTGTTGGAATTAAAAAAAAAACAACAACACATAAATTTATAAAAAATGCTAAAGAGCAGTAGCTCTAACACCATTTTATAGATTTACATGAAAATT
This sequence comes from Mytilus coruscus, assembly GCA_017311375.1. Classification (NCBI taxonomy): domain Eukaryota; kingdom Metazoa; phylum Mollusca; class Bivalvia; order Mytilida; family Mytilidae; genus Mytilus; species Mytilus coruscus. Next base: position 76,073,070 of record CM029599.1, on the reverse strand, counting down.
TCAGTGTATATAATCTTGAAAGTTTTCCCATTGTCAGGTTTTGTCCATCTTTTATCGTCTTTTTTTTTTTTGTTAGTCTTATAATCTATATTTATCACTAACAACCATTTTGTTCATCTGAATGGAACAAAATGTGCATGAGTTGTGAAAGATATGCTAGAGATCATAAATGCAAAGATTCAAAACATTCTGGCGAATGGTTTCCGAGTAGAAGATTTTTTGGAAAAGTTAAAGAACTGTAAAATGAAGGATGCAAACGGATGGCTAAAGCTCACACTGACTTTTAGTCAGGTGAGCTTAAAACTGTTCAAGAAAAGTTACCTAATGATTTTGATTTAACAGAAATTTTTGTATGTTCCTTAGTTTATTGATTTACGTCCATTCGCAAATAGTTCATGCACATTCAGGCTGACGGAATTTGATAGAGTTGTTTATAGTATTAAACACTTTTTTTCCAGAGTTTATCGACATGGTCAGTGCACTCAAAAACCAAATAAACGACTGATTGACTTTTATGTCAAGTTTGCGAGTGCATAGACAACTTCCATTTATCAATGAACTTTGGAAAAATAGTGTTAAATCCTTATAATTCTTTCTTGTGTCATTATAGACGAATTTCTTTTTAAACAGGTGTCTCTTAAGATTTTATATTATTGTCTATGAACGTTCAAACGACCAGTGGAAGGATAAATGCGTTCAGCATGTAGTTCCAGAGGAACAGTGTTCATTGAAAAAACAGGTTGCTTTAAAAAAAAAAAGACAATACGTGAACCTTAGAATTTTTTTTATCCTAATTATTAATTCAACTAAATTAAAAATAATATCTCAGTGTTTTTCATGGCCAAGTGTGTGGAGGATGATATTTTCTTTTTATTGTAAATCATGACAATTTGAAAGTGTTGTTAAATATAAAATGAGGAGAAAATAGATAGGGAAGGTGTCCATGGGACACAGATGATGCCCCCGCTTGCATATCATATAGAGTTATAAAGGGACATAACTGAAGAACGGTAAAAGTGACATTACCCAAATTTGTAGTTGATCTAACTTTTGTGGTAATATGTATTGTATATAAGTTTCATAACATTTGGTTGAGGCAAACTTAAGTTAGAGAACGGAATATTTTACGTTTGTAAATGGGCATAACTATAGAACAGTAAACGTGACACCACCAAAATTCAAACTTGATCTGTGTTTTGTGGTAATAAGCATTGTGTATAAGTCTCATAACATTTGGTTGAGGAAAACTAAAGTTAGAGAACGGAAACGAAAAATTCAGCAATTTATCATTTGAAAAGGGGCATAACTCTATCAAGAACGGTCAAAGTGACGACACCAAAGTTCGAACGTGATCTGTGTTTTGTGGCAATAAGCATTGTGTATAAGTTTCATAACATTTGGTTTAGGCAAACTTAAGTTAGAGAAATTCAAAAATTCATAAAATTAATCTAGACATAATTAATGAAGCATTGCGAACTGGTCAGATAGTAGGAGAAATTAATGTTCTTTACCGACCAATCATCAATAAGTATAACTCTTCCACGAGACGCATTGAGAGATTTCTTGATCTAATTATAAAACCGTTATTGAAGAGGCTTATCTTTTACATTCGAGATACAAAAGATTTCATTAATAAAATTGAGTCACACGAGATCAAAAAAGCATATAAACGCAACAAAAATATTAAAGAATATTTTGCGACGTAGTAGTTGGGAGACTTTTGAAAAGGGACCCATGTTCAAACAAATTTAAGCAAAAAAAAAAAAAACACTGTTAAAATTCTGAATTATAGGCAACAAACATTAGTTAGCAAAAAACGGTTTAAAGTCTTGAGATTTATTACGTATGTTGGTTGAAGGAACCGCATTTCATAATAATTTATAATTTTAAAACACTTAAATTATGTAAATCATAATTTCATTAATTCAGATATATTTATTAAAAGAATGTTGGTCTCAGTATATATGTATTTTCAATCTTAATTCTTATATTGATATATAATTGCTTAAACAAATACCCGAATGTAAGATCAAATTCGCTTTTTCTAACTTTACCATGTTTACAGAACCCATTGAGTACTTACATGTATGCTTATTCAGTGTAAAAATCTAGAGTTAATTTTTTTGTGTATTTGTATTTTTTCCTTTGCATAACATATTTTTGAAGACCTCATGGAAGATTAACATGCATTTTTTTAATCTATTTCCTTAATCAAAAAAGTATATAATATATTTTTATCATTAAGAGTATGATTATTTCCTGGGAATATTAACGAACAGTCTTTATTTTATTTGTTTTATTAATAATTTTCAGTTTTTGAAACGGACATTCATTTTTGTTTATCTGATTTGTCAAAATGACAAGTGTGCATAAAATTTATTGTTACAAATCAACAAATCCCAAAGCCCACTATAATTCATTATGTAGAAACCACAACACCATTAACAACTCTCTGTTAATATCTAGACGCAGATGTTCGATACCATAGACCGTTAAATCTTGACCATTTAACTTTCACTTGTTAATCATACGGTGCAACTGTAACCTTTACTGAAGTAAACACTTACAATGCATAAATGTAGCTTTAACTTACATGTTTGAAAGTGATCTAGATACATTAAGTTTATTATCATATATCAGATAAATGAATAAGCGATTTGTGAAAAGTTCTTTCATGATTGCCACGTTTTAAATATCTTAGATACCCCCGTATGGTGGTGCTCTTAATTGCAGGAGGCTAATACAGATAAGATGAATAAGTGTTCCGAATGAAGAATAATTTAGCTTCCGAATATTCCTCCATAGACTATATTTCTAACTAATATATATGTGTGAACCCTCAGGGATTCACGCAATTAATGCTGTCTAAATTACGAGAGTATCCAATCAATATGCACAATTTTGATAACATATAGAATTATTATAATATTAATCACATTAGTCCAATAAAAAATTTATTACTTAAAATTTACAGGGTCATCCTTGTAGGTACACCATTCCATATCTGTGCATAGAGAGTGGTCTCCTGAATCATGGGGAACTATTCTGTTTAAACCCTTTCTCAAATCATCCGTTGAACCTTCATTCTCCTTGATGGCATACATAAAACATCTGACAAGATAAGGGATGACATCAGGATGTTTCAATTCCTTATACTTCTTGGAAAGCTCATATAATTTTTTAGAGAATCCTTTTTTTACATGGTATTGGTCATATTTCTTTTCTAGGTCTTCAAAATGGACTTTGAGTCTTGAGGTGGTCGAAGAGTCATTATCTGCATGAAGAACCTTGATTTGACACCCTGAATCATTTAGTTTGTGTGTCATTTCTACAGCCATGTCTAGTTCCATTCCTTTGCTGGTACCCTTCCAATTACGACAACAATCATGAGCAGGTACAGTTTCCTTTCTCTTCTCATGAATCTCACAGACTTTACAGCTTCTACTTCTGTATGCATAATCCATTACCTTGCCTGTCTTTAAGCCTTTCATACTAGCATGTCCTTTAAATAAAAATATAACATAGAATAAGAACTTTTCTAAGTTCATTATTGGAATTAAGTATTGACAACAGTGTTAAAACATCTCCATTCCAAGTTTTGTTTCTGTGAACCCTACCTGACAGACATGTACACGTTGCAAGGAACTCATATACCAAATATAGTTATCCTATTACTCATAATAAATGAGTATTTCACTTTTTTTCAAGCAGTCACTGAACCATGAAAATGAGGTCAAGGACAGTGGACATATGACAGACGGAAACTTTTTAACATAAGGTATCTGCACATAAGGTATGAAGCATTCAAGTCTTCTACCTTCTGAAATGTAAAGCTTTAAACAAATAGTTTACGCCATCGCCACTGGATGGTAATACTCATGTCTTGCATACTGCAACGAAACGACTTTCATCGCAGGCGAGACAAAAATTTCTTCTACATGTTTTTTTTTCCCCATAAAATTATGAGCACTTTTTTTGTGTGGTATAATGACAGCCCTACTGAAAATAACCGTCGTCTGAAAACAATTTATCATTAACATGATTAATTAAGGTGTTAGATTACCCTAAATATATATTTTCATTGAATTTTGATTTCTTTTGGTTTTTGGTGATTCTTATGCGATATATTTTACCAACATACATCTTGAGATTGGTAACTGATATTTCTAACTAGAGGCTCTCAAGAGCCTGTGTCGCTCACCTGTATCTACTGTGGTTTTGGAAATCATGTAAAATAAGGTTAAAATCATAATAAATAGTATAAGATACCCCAATAATGATTGAGACCAAGTTTTGTTTAATTTGGACCAGTAGTTAAATTAAAAGCAGGTCATCCCATTGTAGTATTACAATAGTTACTGAAGACCCCTTATCATTATTTAAATTAGTTTTCAACTTGTGACCATTTGAAATTGTTTTTTTTTTTACAATTTTCCAATAAACTTCTATACTAAACCCATATGTTATATTTTTAGCCATGGTGGCCATCTTGGTTGATGGGCGGGGTCATCGGATATATTTTTTAAACTAGATACCCTAAGGATAATTTAGGCTAAGTTTGGTTTAATTTGGCCCAGTAGTTTCAGAGGAGAAGATTTTTGTAAAAGATTACAAAAATTTACGAAAAATTGTGAAAAATTAACTTTAAAAGGCAATAACTCCTTATGGGGTCAATTGACAATTTTGGTAATGTTGACTTATTTGTTGATCTTATTTTGCTGAACAATTTTGCTTTTTTACAGGTTATATCTATCTATTATAATTTTACCACAGTCAGATTTGCCCTTATTGCTTTAGTTTCAGAGATATTAGCCAAAAACTGCATTTTACCCCCATGTTCTATTTTTAGCCATGGCGGCCATCTTGGTTGATGGGCGGGTCATCGGATAAATTTTTTAAATAAGATTCCCTAAGGATGATTTAGGCCAAGTTTGGTTTAATTTGGCCCAGTAGTTTCAGAGGAGAAGATTTTTGTAAAAGATTACAAAAATTTACGAAAATTTACTTTAAAGGGCAATAACTCCTTATGGGGTTAATTGACAATTTTGGTCATGTTGACTTCTGTAGATCTTACTTTGCTGAACAATTTTGCTGTTTACAGTTTATCTCTATCTATTATAATATTCAAGATAATAACCAAAAACTGCAAAATTTCCTTAAAATTACCAATTCAGGGGCAGCAATGATTGTAAGGGTTATCGAACATCAATTACTAAATGTATCGTTTTTCTTTAATTTTAACGAAACCGAACTTCAAACTTCTTTGCGCACGATATGTGTTTCTAGATTTACCTCCATCAACTGAAATTGCAGTACAATAACCTAATTTATAAACCTCAATTTACAGACACGGTGTTTCGTTTCAATCACACCAGAACTTATGTACTGGAAACTGGACTAATGAAACCACCGGAAATTGATATTACACCAGCATCGTAACGGACCAAGTGTAAGAAAAAACGTCCACACGACGAAGATTTCTAGAATTACTTTCATTTTGTATGCTTGAGACCAAAAAGCGTCCGATAGCATAAAATAAAAAAGACGATGCTATATGGTCAACTATAAATGATTACTAAGTATAAAAGTTGTCTGTTAAACGGCCTCGGAGATGATTCGTTCACAAGGGTCATTTTGATACAATCCAAAAATCGTAAAATGACACATAAACCCCATTACAAAGGATCGAAACAAAATGACGATACAATATGGTCATCTATACATGATGGCAACAATCCTTAACAGTATAAGAGTTTTCTATCAAACGGTCTCAAAGGCGTTGCGTTCACAAGAGTCGTTGTGGTACAAGTCCGATTGTCAAAAGGAAAAAGGTCAAAGTCCCATAGCTCTCGTAAAAACGGTCAAATCAAAATGACAGAATAGTATGGTCAACCAACAGGACATGATGGCAAACAGTCCTACTAAGTATGAGAATTTTCTGTCAAAAGGTCTCAGATTAGTTAATTTCATAAGGAAGATTGACGGATGGGCATGCTAATTACAATTGGCCTTCGAATAACTGGAATCGATATCATACATTTATTTTGTTACAATTTGACTTCCTGCTACTACTACTTTATATTTGTGAAAAGAAAAGTCATGAGCGTTAATATCTGTCAACTTATTCAAACAAAAGGTTTCATTAAAAAGGGAATGACAAACTTTCCAACAGGTTCATTATGTAACATTGCAAATCACAGCACCTATTATAAGTTTGGAATTTTACAATGAAAATCCTGTAGCAGATGACAAGTCACACTGCGCTAACTTCTTTAATAAAAGAAAACATTGTATTAATATTCATAGTAAACTCGTGTATGCTTCAACATTAGTCAACACGAATGAATACTGTTGATAATGAATAAAATGCATGCGAGATGTTTAATTTCTTATTTTTTTCGATGCCACTTAATCTTAAAATGGAGTCGTTATAGGTTTACATATTTACAACAATAATGGAGGTTATATCTTTTAATAGATGGTATATTGATTGATTGAGTTTTGCTAACGTCTTGTCCAACTGCAAAATCACGACGAGAAGAATTAACACAAAAGGTATGTTTCTGCGAAGTGAGTCGTCCGTGACGAAGGACGGAAAATTTCAACTGCGCCTGGAAAATAATGGTATGTTGAAAAGAGAAGTAATGTTGCTTACAGGTCCAATCGGAGGTTGCAAGTGTTTCATAACGTGCAGACAGCGTGATTGATTCAGTTTTTGTAGGTGGATGAAGTCGGAGTACCCTGAGAAAGAATCACCAGACCTTTTGCAGAAAACTAGCTATCCTGGTCAATTTAGATTGGAGTCGAACGCACATAGGCCCCTTGTATCACATTAAAACAATCATTATGGTTTTCATTGGCTAAAGTAACCGTGTGGTCGCGATTATTGTTTCATAGTATATGAACAAAATTTGCAACATGCTGTTTATAATATAAATTAAATTTACTTATCTATTATGAGTATTTTGATGTTAAAATCACCAAAGATGCCATCGTCTACACAGGAGCATTAATACAATATCGAATCGTGCAAATCATCTTCCTCAAATAGTTCCCCTGTCAATTGCGTGCGTAAAAGAAAATAGTAATGATTTTTTTTTTATGACAACAGAGTTGATATGTGAATTCAAGTTTCATACATGTTGTTGCTTGTCTTTCACATAGGACAAATGTGTAAATGATTTGCATACCTCTGATTTCGCGGGTTACATTGTACCCGATATTGAGGTAGATAACGTTATTATTATTATGCAGATATGATGAGCATTAATGGCAGCTGATCTTGAATTTGTTTCTCTCCTTGTGGGTTGTGATTAACTTTTGCTATATACTGTACTGCCACGGCAGGAGAATATCAATAAATATCTGATTGTCTTTTCTAGATTTGTCAAATTTTCCTGTTATATTTAAAGTGTTTTTCATTTGCCTAAAATCTGTATTTAGGAGTCTTCTTGATCCTTCAGCTTCTTAAAATCAAAACATTGGTAAGCTTTGTATACTGCTTTCGCAAGTTGAATCTAAGTTCTGTGTCAACAATGTTTGTGCATCCTTTGCGAAATCGAAAGATTTGTATGCGTGAAAAAAAGAATAACTCAAAGTCCCGTATAATATTACTAAAAGATGATTTGGTCATATCTTCTTAATGTAGTTCAGGGGTATACAGCCATCTTGAATTGTACAATCACAGTACATAATCGGTCTAGTTCTTTCCCCAAATCTGCAAATTTTGAGACAGATTTGCAATTTATTGGTTACACTGTTAATTTATATAAAGAAAACTTAGTGATTCATTGCATTATCGAAAATGTTTTAACAAATACCAAATATTTGTGCTTTTAGAATCAATTTTCAAATAAGCCATTTAAGGAAATAACTCTTTAGTACAAAATTTATACTGGACATATAGGAAATTTTCATTTTTACTTGTAGCAAGAAAAGGAGTTCGGTGACACCATTTTTCTTTCCATTTTCTTAAAATATATTATAAAACCTATCTTTTCATATTTTATATCAAAATTCTGTCTTATAGATTTCTTTTATGCACAAAATGTGTTTTTCATGAACAATCTAAGCAAATTTTGGCAATTTTGAACGACTCGTACCTTGAAAAATAGCGCGGTGACCCATACTTTTATTATTTTTTGAAAAAGCATAGTAAAATCTTCATTTTGGCTAAGTATAAGAAAATTCTGTCATTTTTTTTCTATACCCCTGAACTACCTTAAACTTATAAATATGAAATATCAATTGAAGACTCATCTTTTATCGATATTCTATGATGTAATAGTTTCCTATGTAAACTGATGTTGTCGTCTTGACCTGTCTCACAAATTCTACAGGTTCAAAATATTTGTAATGTTTACTATTTTTTTGATGGGCTCCATACATTGAACTTTGACTTGCACAAGCATTTACTTTCATTGGATATACTTACCCTGTTGGATATGTACTTTTGATATTTTAGTTAAACAACACCACATTATGTGATTTTCCTTTGTCACGAGCCTGTAATTTAGTTGTTGTCGTTGGTTGCTGTCTGTCCTACTTGTTTAAGGTTTATTGTTTAGCATAAATCAGACTGTTGATTCACCGATGCGTACTCAATAGGCGGGAAAAATCACTGATTATGATAGCAAAAGTTGATATGCATGTAAATGATTTGCTCGATTTCGCAGATTTCATTATACCAGATATTGATGTAACTGCTGTTGCAGATATAATACACATTAATGGCAACTGATCAAAATATTGATTCTTTCATTTGGGGTTTTGATGCACTTTTCTGAGGATTGTACTGTTACGACAGGAGAATCACTATCGATATATATATATATTAAATGATGTTTTCTAGCTCGGATAAACGTAAAAATATTTAAAGTGTTTTCCATTTGTCTCCCAACAGAATGTGGGAGTATACTTCTTTAAATCCAATTTAAGTGTCTATTTCCCTGAAAAACTCTTTGTACGGATTAAGTATGAGTTAAATGTAAACAATGATTATGCATCATCTGGTATGAACCGAGTAGACACTCCAAGTGTTGAATCTGACCAGCTACTTTTTCAGGACAAAACAAAACTGCGAAAGCGGAAGAATTACATCTGTCAAAAATTAATAACACAAAAGCGTGTAAAAATATAACAAAGCTAAATATAAAAATGAATTTTCTTGCAATAAAAAAAAACATCCCAACATGATCATCAGAAACAATTCTTGATTCTGATAGGTCGATTTTTCTTAAAACTATTTGCTCATAGTTGCTTTTTTAAACTTATAAATAGTAATAATTCTTGTGAGACTTGTCTTTTATCGATTTGCAAGGATGGTTCATTCATACATAGTCTACATGAAATTTTAATTTCATCCTTTTACTCGAACCATTATTATAATAATCCTTCTTTTTTATAAACAAGGAACAACCCAATTATTTTCTTTTGTTGACGTCTTGACTCACCCACACATTTTACATTCATTAGCATTCACAATTGTTATTTCCTTCAGAAAAATTTCAAACTTTCTTGGTTCTTCCATCTTGTATTTAACTTAAAATATGGCGTGTCTCTATTGGAAATATGGTGCTCTTGTCACAGTTGTATCCGTTAACGAAGAACTGCCAACATTAATACTCAATGAAGTTATTGTCTGGAAAATAAAAAAAAAAAAAAAACATAAACAAGGACTAAATTGAACACCCTATTGGTAAATAGAAAATGTAGACAAATTAAATAAGTAACACTGTATACATTTTATGCGTCCGAAGCGCTAATTCTAGATTTACCTTCATCAAGAACGCTCAAAGTAGAATATTTTGAAAGCCAAGAATGTAGAAAAACCGAAACAGTTAAAGACCTTTACGACCAAAAAAGGAACTTAAAATAATAGCAAAATCAATCTTAGGTCAACTTTGCCTGGTGAAAATTGAACCTTAGTTTCTTAATAATTTATCAGTTTATGAACGGACAATTTAGGAAAGAGATGCGAAAGATACCAAAGGGACATTCAAAATTCATGTCGAAATCAAATTGACAAAGCCATGGCAAAAAACGAAAAACAACCAAAAGACAACAGTATACAAAACACAGCATACAAAACAAAAGACTCAGCAACACAAATCCCGTGGCACTGCCCATTCTGACCAGACGTGGTTCCCGCACAACCAAACGAACATAACATTTTGGCAAGTTTACTGCTGCTCGGAAAAAGACCAAAAGTTACGAAAAACACGAAAGCTGTAGTCTGTGTATTAACTAAAAAGTATTGCACTTTTATGACTTAATATGACAGCATGATATTAACAGCAAAACCAATATTAATCATCGGAGCAAAACAATTATTTTAGTGGTCACTACATCGTAGCTATACGTATCATACACAACTCATTTACGTGAATTATTCGAGTACTTGTCATCTTGTCAAAAATATGGTCCTGTTAATTTGAATACTTTGGATTGAATTACAAATCTGGATGTAGGTCAGGATATGAGGCAGACTTAACTATATCTGTTGTATCCTTTATTTCAAATTCGATGGGATAGATGCTTTCAGCATAGTCACTAAACTTTGAACTATTTAGCAAGGGGACATCATCTATATAGTGGAAAGTGAAGTTTAAGGATTACGCCAGCTTCTTTTCATTTTTCATAAGAAGCTCTTAGGAAAGTTATGTTATAAATCATGTCAATACTAAAGTACTAACTACTGAGCTGATATAATTTATTTTTATTGTTCAATAAACGCTTATAAATATTATGATTGATCATACAATGATTGATTGTATTAACGTTTGGTGGCAAATATTTCAAACATGTTCAGGACGAGTAAAAATTAACAACACATATAGTTGGTAGGTCCAGTTATCGGGGTCGACCGGGATGAAGGGCGGGAAAATATGATATGCCATTGGAAAATGAGGGTATATCGATAGGAATAGAAAGTTAGCCTTGCAACAGGCCACCTCCGGACCCCCAAAGACTTGTTGCAAGGGTTCTTAACGTGCAGAGAGCGTGTTACTCTACTCGAGGCATCGGATTTAACATCCCCATTCTGTTCAGACGTGGTTGCGTATTTACACATCCGGTACAACCGAACGGACATCCCATTTTTGGCAAGGTTTTACTGCCGCTCGGAAAAAGACCAAAAGTGACGTTAAATCTATAAAGCGTTTTCCTTCCCTGGGAACATATTACATTAGCTGTTTTGGCAAAACCTTTCGGAATTTTGGATCTTAGTGCTTTTCAACTTCGTACTTGACTTCGCCTTTTACTTTTTTTGTCGCTGATGAGTAGACGACGCAGACGACACGCTCGTCTGACGTGCAAAATTATATAAGACGGTATCTTTGATAAGTTGTTTCCAATTTGCTTCGACGCTTTATTTAGGTGTCCGCTTGATCTTGCAGTTTCTTTAAATCAAAGTCGAATGTATAGCTCCCTGAAAAGCTCTAAATACGCTTTACCCTTAACTTGTTGAATCTGATCAGTTAATTTTTCTCGACAAAACAAAGGTTCGAAATCAAAGACAAAGGATTTACAACAGTGAAAACCGAATAACTCAAATGAGTGTAAAAAAAAAAAATACAACGCTTAATTGAGAAATGAATTGTCTTTCATATGATTATATTTTTTAAAAAGGTAGGGAAGATACCAAAGGACATTCAAATCCCATCTCGAAGAGAAACTGACTTTGCCATGTCATTTCGTGTGAAAGTACTTAAAAACAAAGGATGGATGACTGGACTGTTAAAAAAAGCTGTGTAATTTTTCATTCGTCTTCTTAACTACAAGAAACTAATTACTCTTTCGTGTAGCATATGATACACTGATAATAACAGATAAGCTTATGAGTGTTTCCTCTACTTTCATGATTAGAATTTTTTCGTGTATTAAAAATAACAGGGAGAATATTGAAAAATAAATGCTGATTGCTATGAATTAAAATGCCAACGCTGATTCAACAAGTGAAATACACGAAGAATGAAATGCAGAATACGATGTAACTTATAAAATTCGCTTTAAAAATGCACATTAATTTGAATAATTTGTAATAATGACATAACATATGTTTTAGTGTTTATATTGACCTGTATGTTTTGATACCATATTAAACTATTAAATCTGAATCATGATAGGTTTACAAAATAACATGACAGATTAAGATATTATCCAGGTCAAAATATAACTCAGCCTTAGAAAAATACAGATTTTTTTTTCATATGGAATCGTTTTAAATTCGGCTACATAGAAATATTTGCTGTCCAACATTTAACAGAGGCTGTCGATGTAGCAATTAGCAGGTTATCTCATGTATTATTTATTAATAATATTTGTCAATTTCGAAATCGATATATTTTTATAATTGCACTATTTTCGCGAAAATTATTTGCCATTTCCATCCGTAAGCATATAAAATGATATAATATCAAAACCTGACAGGATTCTGTAAATTTTATTTGGCTTTTATAGCGTTGTTCGGTTGGTGTATACCTTTTGATCGAAGTTGAAGATTATACTCATTTGGTGCACATAAGACTCGTGCATTTATTGTATCAACCTTCTACACGAATGATTGTAGTCGGTGTATTAACTAAAAGTATTGCACTTTTATGACTTAATATGACAGCATGATATTAACAGCAAAACCAATATTAATCATCGGAGCAAAACAATTATTTTAGTAGTCACTATATCGTAGCTATACGTATCATAAACAACTCATTTACATGAGTTATTCAAGACTAGTACTTGTCATCTTGTCAAATAAATGGTCCTGTTAATTTGAATACTTTGGATTGAATCACAAAACTTCTGTCCGGGATATTTGGATAGATTTTTATAGCAATGTATCCCTCATGCTTACTTGATGAGATTCATTATGGGATCAATTACAGGCCAAGGGCACTCGCCGTTACTGAATGTAATACATGCAGAATAGTTAATATCATTAACTGAACCATTGTTATAAATACGTTTTGTTCTCATATTTTGCAGGTGTATCAGAAAGTAATCAGTTAATCATTTAAAATCACATTTATCTCATTTGATACGCGAAGGTTTTTTTTAAGTTGAACGATCATGAAGAATAAGTTTTGAGAGCAATAGCCGATGCTTCCTATACAACTCCCTCTTATCTCAATACAGTCGTCATGCCAAAATATTGGGGTTTTTTTTCAAATTGAACGATCATTTCATAAAGATAGAAATGGTTATGCTTCGAAGTTTCAATGATGAAATCTAGATATTGGCCAAATTGAATCAAATACGAACTTTGTCGGCCATTTGTTTTCTTGCCTGGAGCGAATAATAAATATTTTTGTTTTATTCATATACACTATTACTGTCAAGTTTGGTTTAGATTACTTATGATATTCCAGAATAAAAAGTGAAAATATGATATCCAGTAGGGTTCATTGGAAGCCTATGTGTTGCGGGGCCGCCATCATTGTAAGATGCAGAATATTGTATGGGGTCTCCTAATTATCATTTCTATTCATTTTTTACAAAATGACCAATTGGAATCAATAATTGCCTTTGGTGGTCATGTTATTTCCCACTAATTGGAATAAAATAAACTGATTTTTTTCTTGTCTTCCGTGCGTCACGCCACATGTACAGGGGACATGGTAATGGTCTATGTCCGTCCGTCCGTCCAAAACTCATCAATTCTCAGAAACCGTTTGGCATAGAGCTTTCATACTTGGTAGTATTATTTGTCGTCATATTCTCTTGACCGTGTTAGATTGTCAGTTGGATTGGACACATTTTACGGAAGTTATTGGACTTTGAATATTTTTTAACACTGAAACAAGACACCTTGTGAACGCAATTCCTCTGATGCCGTTTCATACAAAGCTGTTGTGTGTAGTTGACGATACTTTACCGTCATACTGATTCGACCAATTTGACGACAGTTGTGGGAGTGACTAGTTTTATTTAGTATTGTTACAATCATAACTTGTAAACGCAACTGAGACCATTTGACAGAAAGCTCTATTACTTGGTACTATTTTTTGCAATATGTGTAGTTGACTACATTGTACCGCCATTTTGATTTGACGATTTTACGGAAGTTTTGGGACTTTTACTATATTTTGCCTATTGTACCACAACGACAGATTGTGACTCACAAAGTAATTCCTCATTTATTATACAGCGCGGGGAAATTTCGCTACGGCTTAGCAATCTTGTATACATATAGACCTTATACATTATCACAGTCACGTTTTCTTGTCGCCAAAGCAGCAAACACTGATCGTGACAAGACGCAAGTACTTCGCAGAAGTTCGCAAGGTCAAAATTCTACCGAGAGTTAAGAATTAGGCAATTAGGCAATTATCTTACTAACATTCGTACTCAACTTTTTTGAACTATTATCGTTTGTCTGTCACAGAACATATTAGTAAATCATATTATTTCTAGAGTGAAAAAGTTCATTGTAGTTTAATGAGAAAAAATACATGCCATTCATGGACCTTTCATTATCACCGGGAGGTACATGTTTTCGCTTAGATGCTTACAAAATTCTTATAAAAAAGTGAAATTTTATTATTAAATGAAGTGGTCTTTAGATTTTATATATATTTGAAGTATCCGGCATAATAACTTCTATATGTATTAAATATGATTAATATGCTTTATGTCAAACTTACGAATATATTGATTTATAACAAAGTTTATTCAGGAAGTATGAAAGTCATCTGACGCTTCAAAATTAAAAAAAAAAGTTAAATATGTTTAATACTTGAATGGCTAAGTTTAATTATAAAACACGTGTACATGGACTTTCTTTGAAAACAAAATCCTCTATCTTCTCAAAATGTACTGCTATTGAATTATTGTCTTCCCGTACTCTATTCTCTCGATAGCTTTACCGTATGCAGCGATCTTAACCACGAGACCTTTTTTTTTTAGAAATCGGCAACCGCACAAGGCAAGTGCGAGGGAAAACCCGTGATGAAAGAAAAGGTAAACACACGTGGAAGTTAGATAAGTGTTAATTGATTCTGAAAGAAAAATATAAAACACCAAATCATTTAACAACTGTTATGACAAAGTTATATTAACAAATTGAAACGAATGGAAAATATTAAACAAAAAACGTCGCTCTATCATTTCACTTGTTTTTCACGTGAACCATGATTCTGTAGTGATTGTTTAATAAGGTCTTGATCGATAAACCTCGGCAATAAACCAGAAAGTTGATAAGCAGCCAAACTTTAAACTGAATGACCGTAGTACGAATGAAATATGTTTTATCGATTATACGTTATTGATTTTTATAAATGTAAAACAAATCGCGCATAGAGGACTCACTTTAGTATATATGCATGCATTATTAATTTACATGTAGTTCAATAATTTCTGTAACATTATAATTACAAGAAACTCGTTTCATATGACTGAGATAATACCTTTTTTTGAAAATAAGCATCCGCATTGCAGGAGGTGTTTTGTCTGCCAGACTACAATCATCACTTGTCAGATGCATTTTTATCTACTAAGTTTAAAATTCCGACTATTTCGCTTTATATATTTTAACCCAATGTAGAAAAGGACGTGGTTATCTTAATGCATTTATGTTTTACAGTAAACATAGGTACCGCTAGATACTTAATATTATGCAAGGATAGAGATGGCCAAGGAAAAACTGTCCTTGAAGTTTAATGATACACATAACATTTTTTAGCGTCAGACAAATGAGAACACTAAAACGATGAAGCAATAATAAAGCTATTAACAATATCCTAAATAAGATTTATATAAATAAGTTGTATATTTATCAATATTAATATATAATATAAGGAGATGTTTTATGATTCCCACAGAAATAAATAGGCACCAATGAGGTCATCACCCGGCCTTCAACAATAAGCACACGAGGAATTGGGAGAGGTTAAAGATGTTTGAAGGTACATAATGCTATTTGAATTTGTTTTTTATTTGTTTTGCTAGTGTTGCCTTTTTTACCTTCACAATGATCGTCATCGTCATCATCATTATCATCATTTAATAAGATAAGATAGAAACATATTAAGAACATTTGTACAAATTAATAACGAAAACAGAAAACATGGGCATATCTTACAATCGTTTAAATCAGTGAAATATGTTATCCGTAAATGATAAAATTAACGATACCAATTGTATTGCACTGGGTGCTCATTTCAATAATTGTATAATAGCAGAAAATAGTTGTACAAAAATTTTCTAGAGATAGAACTGTCAGAACTAGTTCTATGATAGAACTGTCCAAAAGTGTTCTAAAGTAAAACTGTCTCAAATATTCTAGGGTATAACTGACTTAATCTGTTCTTGGCTATAATTGTCCAAAACTGTTCTAGGAAAGAAACTGACAACGCCATGGCAAACATTGAAACACAACGAAAAGAGAAACAACGGTATACAAAACACTAAATAGAAATTAGAACAGTTCTGACAGTTCTGACAGTTATTGACAGATGTTAAGAGAGGTTACAATTGATCTCAAATTTCTCATCTTACTGTATTTATAAGAAAGCCTTTTTTCTAAATCTGCAGTTGTATTGTACTTTTCAACACGAAATCTCATTCGAATTCCTGTGATGTTGTTTATTATATGAGGGTGCGATTCTAAGCAGTCGTTCAAACTTGATTGTCGGTTCCATTTTTACATCTCTATTCATAAACGGTACATATTGGCAACGGAATGCAACTGTATATATATGTAATGCACAGTTCGGTCGAATAGATGTTCTTTTTCTATAATGTTGTCAATAAATCCTCTAGTATCTTTTGGGTAAATGATGTCTCCTTGAAATTTTAGTAAATTCGCTTTTTATTTGAGACGTTTTACACAACGGCTTATGTCTGCTTAGAACAGTTCTATGACATTTTACATTGACAAATTTAGAAAGATGTACCTCGGGGCTCAATCTTGGGTCATGTGCTTTTCAACATTTGCCTTAACGACATTTTCAGTTTTGTAAAAGGAAATGAATTGTATAACTATCCAGATGACAAAACATTGTCACATTCAGGACCAGATCTAAACGGAATAGTTAAATCTTTGGAAAAGAAAAGTGCAGTTTTATTTGATTGGTTTGCTAATAACAAAATGAAAGCTAATCCGGATAAATTTCAGGCTATTGCCATTGGGAATAAATCAAAAAGTGGGTATATTGAATTCAATTTGGATGGGAATGAAGTTTTATGTGAGACCGAGGTAAAGCTCCTGGGAGTGACAATAGATTATCAACTTATTAATAAGTTTAAAACATATATTTCTGAAATTTGTAAAAAGGCATCAAGGCAGTTAAATGTACTAAAAAGAATTGGGAAACATCTATCGAAATTGGGAAGGTTAACTATTTATCATTCATATATTATGTCTACTTTCAACTATTGTCCTGTGGTTTGGCATTTTGGTGGGGAGGGTAACAATTTAAAAAAAGGAAAAATGTTAGTAGTGACTATGAAACGCTCTTGTTAAAGTCTGATTTACCTTCTTTAAAAATAAGACGTCTACGAATGATGGCCATAGAAACTTTTAAAATATCACACAAAGAGTCACTAGTGTGTATCTCCATGATATTATTAATTTTTTAAATGTACCTTACTCTTTTAGAAAGCAACAGACTGTTGAAGTACCACAGGTGAGAACAACACAATTTGGTCTTCATTCCTTAAGGTATGCTGGAGCTACACTCTGGAATGAGCTGCCTGACGCGATCCGTGCGCAGACGAACCTGAACCACTTTAAAAGTATATGATCAACAACTGGAATGGCAACTCATGCAGATGTGGCTCCTACAGGTCTTAATAATTTGATTATTATGTTGAGTTTTCCACGCAGCTTGTAGAACTAGATTTTCTCTATTTATTATGTCTGCTTTGCATGTGCTTATAATCTAGTTTAGTGCTTTGCTAGTTTGTGCTATGCTTTTATATATGCACATTTTGTGTATGCAATATAGCTGTCTTATTTTGTATGTCTAATGTGTATGTTTTATATGTTTTAATATTGCATGTGTTGTTACTGTTATTAATGTCGGCAAAAAGTTCTACAGAGCTTATGTTTGTAATGTTTCATGTAAACCCGACTTTGGATATAGAATAGTATCCATACTATTTTTACAGTTCTAAAGAAAAGTTAGAACTGATCCTAGAGACATAACCAGATCTCTATGGCTAAGCAACCAAGCTGACACACCAGGCCCCCTCGCAACGTATCACTTTAAATTGTTACGTTTGTTTGGCGGAGCACCTAAGAACACTCCCGGTATTTGGTAGGGTTTGTGTTGGTCGGCCTTTAGTTTTTTATGTTGGTTTTATTGACTGTTGTTTGTCTTTGGTCGTATTTTCGTTTTTTGCCACAGCATTGTCAGTTCGTTTTCGACTAATGAGTTTGAATATCCCTTTGGTATCTCGCGCATCTCTTTTATGAGCAACATGTTCTCACTACATACCGAATGCCACAATAAATACATGTGGATAACATCTTAATAAGTTTCGATGATGAAGGGAGCATAACAAATTAATATCGGAAGTTGAGAGAATTGCTTTGTAAAGTTAGGTTTTACTTACGCGCGTGGATTTCAAATAGTCAAAAACTGAGAGAGACGTTGAAAGTGTAACACTTAAGACACCGGTGAACGTACTTAAATTCTTAGAATGTGCGTTGTATTTTACGCGAAATGTCCATGCAAAAGTTAGTGCAAATATATTTATACAGTCGATTTGGAAATTGAACTTATTAAGGACGAAATACTACCACAGGAAATTAAGTGTTAGCGGATATCTATTTCTCGAGATCTTGCCGCAACTTAGGAAACGCAGATTGGTCGAAGTATACGAGCAGGAAATTGTGGTTAAAAACTCACCACAGATACCTTACTTATAATTTGATACGCCAGACTTGCAGGGTATCAACTTTACACGTATTTTTAGATGCCTACGGAGCATGCGTATATATCCTCTCTGATCAAAACCCGATTTTAGTTATGGCAAAATTCGAGTAGCACCATTAAAATCTAAAACTATTCCTAGAAGTATAAGGAGGTAAGTTAATAATCGATATAGTTTGTATCGAGCTGCATTACGGCATATGTCTTGAGATTGATAACACACAGTAGAGAAAAGGTGACGAAGTAGGTGATCGGTATACTAAGTTGTGATGAACTCCAAAATGCAGCATTTATGAAGTTAGATATTGTTAGAAAACCCTTGCAACGTCTCTTTCAGGGGTCTGTATGTTGCCTGTTGCAAAACAAATTTAAGATGAATAATAATGCTAAATTGGTTTATATCGAGGAGCAGATATTTCGCAACATTTAAATGCTGAATTAAAGAACTATAAGTATGCAAGCTCAGAAACCCAACACCCTCCATAATATGAAGAGAAACTTATCATTATATGTGACTATATATCAAAGTAAGTTCGCAATTTCTTATGTAAAATTTGATTTAGCATACGGAAACCGAATTTCAGAATCTTTTAAGTAATGACTTTCACTTTTGAGGAATTGACCTCAAATTCAAAAAAATCTATCTCCTATTACATGTGACCATATGTTTGGGTTAGGTTACAATCCCGCAAGAAGTATTTTATTTAGCACTCGGAAACCACTTTTCTACAGAAATTTACATATAATTTAGTCAGGTAACTATAATTTTGACCAATTTTGACCTGGTGACCTCCAAATCATAGATATCTCCATTCGTGCTTGATTTTCATATGATGAAGACATAATCTTTCAATCAGTTTAATTGAGGTCTGGAGCTGGCATGTCAGTAACTGCTAGTGGTCCTTTGTTAATTTATATATCATTGTCATTTTGCTTAGTTTCTTCTGTTACATATTCTGACATCGGACTCGGACTTCTTTTAAACTGAGTTTTACTGTGCGTATTGTTGTGTGTTTGTTTATTCTACATTGGCTAGAGATATAAGGGGAGGGCGAAGGGGGTTAAGATCTCACAAAACATGTTTAACCCCGCCGCATTTTTGCGCCTGTCCCAAGTCAGGGGCCTCTGACCTTTGTTAGTCTTGTATGTTTTTTTTAATTTTAGTTCATTTATATATTTCGGAGTTTAGTGTGACGTCCATTTTCACTGAACTAGTACACATTTTTGTTTAGGGGCCAGCTGAAGCCCGCGTCCGGGTGCGGGATTTTCTCGCTGTGTTGAAGACCCATTTGTGGCCTTGGGCTGTTTTCTGCTCTTTGGTCGGGTTGTTGTCTCTTTGACACATTCCCCATTTCCATTCTCAATTTTATTCTATGTGACCATATATCCAGGTAAGTTTGCAATCCGATATATTAAAAGATATTTGAGTCAGTAAGTAAGCATCATGAAACGAAAATGACTGATGGGTCAAACACTGCATGCCCCCGCTTCTTTGTAGTGTGATATGAACTTATTCAATTAATAAACGTATTCATCAGTGTGGTTTTCTTGATCAAAACGTTTTGGAGCTTACCAGGATAAAGTCTTGTCAAATTTGATTTCGCAAGGTGAACATTATAGAATACAAGATGAAAATAAGAGATATGATTGCCGATGAGACAACTATTCACCAGAGACCAATTGCGTGGATGTAAGAAACTACACCGTACGCCCCTCGACGACGAGTAAAACCCACAAGAAAGTTATAAACTATACGAGTCAACGACATGAAAAAAAAGTAAAAGAATTCAAATGAGAAAACCAACGGCCTTATTTATCATAAAAACAACATAGAGACATACAAAGACAAATATGAAAGACACTGAATAACTGGTTTCTGACTTTGAACAGTTAAAAAAGGACATGGCGGAATTAAACATGCATGTTTGCGAGCACTCATGATTGGGTCCGTCTTGAACGTGCAGTGAGGCGAGAGGTTTTGCTTCATGTTGAAGGTAATACTGTGACTTTTATAGGGAGAACAGCAATAAAATCTCTGTTCATTAGCTGTTGATTGTTTCATGCGCACGTAGTGATTTTGTGTCAATAATTGATACGCAAAATCTTTTTTCTTCTTCATAAAATAGGGTAGTTATGGGGTTTTTAGAACGTTTTCTCCAATTTTTAACAAACAAGCCAATATTTAAAATTTCATCCAATCACAATTGGGCAAAATAAAAGAGTGAATCTTTTTTTTCTGTTTTGTGTTAGAGTTCAACTTGTCTAAGTTAAATACAATATTAAACAAAGGAATAAGACATTGCTCTATCAGTGTTCCTTGGTCTTGATAAAACTTCGTAGGAGTATCAACATAAGGGAATATATTTGTGTTAAACTGTTTTACAGTGCCATGAACAGCGTTTAAGGAAATCCTGCTAAAAAATTATGCATGCAATTTAGCTAGGCAATCAATCTCAACTTAAGAACTGACAATTATTCCATTGTTATGATAAGACAAGATGCCCGCTGTCATCACTGCATTAGTAGTTTGAAATACATGCATTCGTACAAAGAGAATTAATTAATTTAGAAAATATCCAAACAAGTAGTAGAAATACCAAATGCTTATTGATTGTTTGCTAAAGAGAGGCAGAAGATATTAAAGGATAGTCAAGCTATACCAACACCAAAACAACACCCACATAAAGCACTTATATACAAAAAGAAGACCGGGAGAACATAAAGAAAGATGTCATACTAACACATGATTATTTAAAAGTAAACAAGACAAATATGACTGTCGATGATCTATGAACCACCTTTAAAACCAAAATGACAGAAACCATCAACAAAAATATACCAACTAAAGAAATTGGTAAAAAATCAAAATTACCATGGGCAAATAAAGACCTAAAAAAAACTCATCAGAAAGAAAAACCAAACTTTACAAAAAGAAAAATCATGACTCATCATACAACAATAAATACAAAGCCAAAGCCAACGAAATGAAAACACTAGCGTTGTACCTTTACGAATGAAAGGTACCCTTCATACAAACCCCTCTGAAAAAGCCAACATCTTAAACAAGCAATTTCAACCTGCTTTCACATCAGAAACTAATACAGAAATACCTACAAAAGAACCTAGTTCACACCCTAAAATGAAAAAAAAAAATATAAACATCAATCGAGAAGGAGTATACAAACTTATATAATACAACAACAACAAATATTGCTGGCAAACACTGAAAGAAAATATCGAAATAACCTCAGATATACTTACAATCATCTTCAGCAAATCTCTAGTAACATGCAAAGTACCATCAGACTGGAACCATGCTGACGTTATACCGGAATTTAAAAAAGGAAACAAACATCATTACATTCTATCAGTCACGACTCAATTATAACAGCTGAACGGGCGTGCTTTGTCAGCTCCATTTTATCCACAAACTACGATGTTGGACCCGTGCGAGGGCTTAACAGCCAGTCAAGGTCATTAAAAACTATCTTAGTAGTAGTCATTCTGGTAATTACAGACCAATATCACTTACCTGCATCTCATATAATTACTTGAACATATACTAGCAAGTTACATGATGAAACACCTTGAAACAAATGTATATAAAACATAAACAACAACAAAGCTACAGGACCAGATACTATTGCTGGCAAAACACTGAAGGAAAATATCGAAATAACCTCAGATATACTTACAATCATCTTCTGCAAATCTCTAGTAACATGCAAAGTACCATCAGACTGGAACCATGCTGACGTAATACTAGTACCGGAATTTAAAAAAGGAAACAAACATCATCACATTACATCAGTCACGACTCAGTTATAACAGCTGAACGGGCGTGCTTTGTCAGCTCCATTTTATCAACAAACTACGATGTTGGACCACTGGTAGATGGCTCAACGACATACTCCTTTTGATGACAGAAACCAATTCAACGCTGTACAGTCTGTATAAATGTCCGCGTCAGAAGACACTCCAAAACCCATTGTGGATGGGGAAGTGTTATGCCCTCTGACGTCCGAGGGCCCTGTATCCGTGCTGTGGGATAATGGACCGCCTAGAGTGGGTGGAAAAACCATGCTTTGCAAATTTTAGGGGGCGCACGCCGCCACGCCCCTCCTGAATCCGCCCCTGGTGAAGAAGACCTTCAAAATAGTCAAGAAACAAAATCAACATAGTAAAACCAAATTGGCCGTCTTCTTCCTGATCAACTTTCGACAACAACAAAAACATTTTAATGCTTACCAAACGACTTAAGGCACCGAGCCGACCGTGCGAGGGCTTAACAGCCAGTCAAGGTCATTAAAAACCATCCTAGTAGTAGTCATCCTGGTAATTACAGACCAATATCACTTACCTGCATCTCATGTAAATTACTTGAACATATACTAGCTAGTTACATGATGAAATACCTTGAAACAAATAAAATACTATACGAACCACAACACGGATTCAGAGCAAAAGGATCATGCGAATCACAAGTAATATCTCTTGTCCGCCAACTATCTCAGAACAATGATAAAAACATAAAAACTGATCTAATAATCATGGATTTTGCCAAAGCATTTGATAAAGTGCCACAAGTCAAACGCTTACTTTACAAATTAAAACACTACGGCATTTCAGATCAGGGAACTCGATGGATTAAATCATTCCTCTCCCACAGAACTCAAAAAGTCTTTCTCGAAAACACAGCATCTGAAATAATTCCAGTAACATCAGGCGTTCCTCAGGGCACTGTACTAGGAGCAATACTCTTTTTCATTTACATAAACGACCAACCTGACTACCTAAAACACAGCCAAATAAGACTCTTTGTAGACGACAGCATTATTTACCGGCCTATTACCTGCGAAAACGATTATATTAAGCTTCAAGAGGACATCGAAGCAGCTATAAAATGGGGAGAAAGACTGGCTCGTGTCATTCCACCCGGACAAATGTAACATCCTTAGAGATTCAAAAAAGAAAAAAAACAAATACATTTCTATTACAATATGCATGGTCATATCCTAGACCAAGTCCAATCAGCAAAATATCTAGGGCATTGAATTCTTCAGATCTCAAACATATACAACAATCAGCAGCAAAAACAAATCAATCCTTATCATTTATCAGACGAAATCTAAAAATTAACTCAATATTAGTAAAGAAAAGAGCTTATCAAACTATAGCAAGACCAAAATTAGAATATTGCTGCACAGTTTTGGGATCCACACACCTTAGAAAATATATTTACTGACTGGAACAAGTGCAAAGAGGAGCTGCACAATATATTTGCAACAGACATCACAACACCAGCAGTGTATCTGAAATGTCACATAATCTAAACTAGCAAACCTTTCAAGAACGCAGGATAAAAATCAGACTTCCACAAAGTCATAAACAATAAAATTGCAATACCATCGCAAGATATACTCATAAAAATCCAGTCTCAACAGTATCTACCCATCAACAAACATACAGACAACTTTAATGTATCAAAGACAGTTTTAAATTCTCATTCTTTAGCCAAACAATCAAAGATTACCACCTGAAATCTCAAACCAATCATTCACAAACAACTTTAAGGATGCCCTCACTCATGAAGTCCTCCTTAAAACATTATCTAACCTAAACTAAATGTGCCTTTTGTTTTTATCTTAATATGAAAAAAAAATTATGAAAAATGTAAAAAAATAAAAGTAAAATAAAAATTGTAAATTTCATAAATAAAAGATAAATTGTAATTAACTTAAAGCAACCTCACACAGGCATGCGCCAGAAAGTAATCCTCAAAAAGTTGCCACCAGTGGAACATGATTTGAGTATTGTTTTTCGGAATTTAAGGGTTTTAAACTGGTCTTCAACTTTGTATTTAATTTGGCTTTCCAACTGCTTTGATTCGAGCGCCACTGATGAGCCGTATGTTCACGAAACGCGCGTCTGGCGTACCAAGTTATAGCCTTATCTCTTTGGTGAGTATTTACAACCATTGGGTTGATAACAATGCTGGTGGACGTTTAGTCAGCTCTTTTGTAAATTTACTGGTTATCAATGTTGAAATATTCAAAGTATTAAGGTTTTTCTACCCCCAGGCATGGATTGCCTTATCTATATATAACACAACTTTTCGGAATTTTTTGTTATTGATGATCTTCAACTTTGTATTTCATTTGGTTTTTCAACAGGTTTGATTCGAACTCCATTTATAAGTCTTATGTCGACTCAACGCACGTCCAGCGTACTACCAAATAATCAGCGTACTATCTTTAAAGAGTTTATGCACTCATTTGAGTCTATTTCAGAATTTATAAGCCTGCTTTCAATCTGATGAGTTTTTTCCATTTTCAACTGATTTTTATAATTTGTTCTTATGTTGTACTGTTACACCACTGTCCCATGTTAGGGGAGAGTTTTGCGCTAGCCAGCAAATTTTGTACGTATGTAATGTATGTATGTGCCTGTCCCAAGTCAGGAGTCTGTAATTCAATGGTTGTCGTTTGTTGTTGTGTATCAATTTGTTTTTCGTGTATTGTTTTGTACATGAATCAGGCCGATTGATTTCTTGTTTAAATAATTTTGCATTTGTCATTTCGGGGCCTTTATAGCTTACTATGCGGTATAGGTTTTGCTCATTGTTGAAGGCCGTACGGTGAACTATAGTTATTAAGTTAGCTTGTACGTCATTTGGTCTCTGGTAGAGAGTTGTCTCATTGGCAATCATATCACATCTTCTTATTTTTATATTTTCACTCATTATTCAACGCATTTGACAATATATTCTAATATATTTTTGATCCAGCCTAGGTTCCATAGTTATTAACCAGTTTTTTTTTTCTGGACTTGTTTTCTATTTGTTTCACTGACTATAACTACTTCATCAATAAGGCAAACACATTCACCTTATTACATTTATAATTATTAAGACCACTCAGACACGTAATGTAAAGATCATGCCAAAAATAGAATCTAAACCTTACTTGGTAGACAGAAAGGCAGAAACAAAGAGTTATGTATGATTAAAACTTTAGAAATGGCTTCATTATTTGACGAAATAAAAATGAAAATAAAAAAAATAAAAAACATATCTTGTTCAATATTTCTATTTGATTTACCAAAGTACCGTTATAAATCATAGTGTTTATATAGACTTATCATTGTTTTCAAGTTCCTGTCTGCTCATTTGTCAGATGTGTGATAAGATTCCGTGTATTATTAACCTTTTAGTTAGACCAATTTGCTTTGATCATTTATATGCCTTACTAACATTAAGTGGCTATCTTCCGTAAAATCCATAGAGCCAAAAACAAAGATAAATCAAATCTAAATTAATTCATTAGAGCGGATGATGCAGAAATTTTGAAGATACACAAGAAACCGATTAAACATTAAAAAAATCTTTAATATTTTGACGAAAAGGAAATTCACGATACATTTTTTATTTGCGGGAAATCCTTTTTGCATTCTTTAGTTTGATTTTAACAAAGATAAAATACAAAAACACTTAAGCAATCATTATTATGGAATTTTAAAGAAACTGGTAAAGACTACATTTACTGGTTTTAAATATAGTTAAGTATTTTAAACAGGTGTCTTCAAGGAGCCTCTAGTTATTTTTTTTTGCCATCAGACCTGTCAATCTGATTGAAATTAAGATCTATCGTAAACCTGCTTACCATTCGAAGTTATAAGCATTATATATATAGCGATATCAAAGATTTCCTTTTACTTAGATTGCAGTGCATTTGACTTGAAATAGTTAATTATATCTTCTAGCAAAACGGCAATATCCCTTTTTAATGTAGTCGACCTCCTTTTATATCATCACAGGGAGTCATTCATTACTAAATATAGTGCTTGACAGAAATTAGTGCATTTTGGTGGCTTAAATCTTTTATAATTCTACTGATCGACTTATAAAATAAAAGAGATTACGTTTTTAATACTTACTTTTTTCCTTTAATGCATCTTTTCCACAAGGTCTTGTCTTTCCGAAAAGTTTTCAGATTATAATCCCCTCAATTTTGACCAGGTAGGTATAAGGCATGTAAGGTCCTATAGGTTCACACAAATGTTCCATTCATTTCCAGTTTGATGAAATTATCAACGCTAGATGCAATTATTTCTATTTATTTTTAACCGAAAGGCCAAATGTTTTGCTACTTTTTAGGACTGATCATTGGAAATCCTTTCGATAGATTCATCATTTGGTGTTGATTTGGTGGAAACGATGCCATTAAGGTTTCAATTTAACACAATAAAAAATCCTATTTTTTTATGGTTTTCTAAAATACATGGATGAATTGCACTATGCAAACTTGACACAAAAATATGTTTATAAAATTATTTCACAATGGGGTGGTGGGGGATATCATGACCAACAACTGTCATTCTTGATTCCCACAGGTCCATTTTTAAATTTCTTGTCTTTAAATACAAACCCAAAAAAATTTCAAACGGTAAATGAATGGTATTTGAAAACCCTCAATAAAGAATCACCAATTCAAGACGAATTATTTAAACAAAATTTGCCAAAAGTAATGTTAGGAAACTCATCAATGATACAATGCTTATAATTTTGCACGCCAGACGCGAATTTCGTCTACTTTAAGACTCGTTAGTGACGCTCGAATCAAACGAGTTAAAAGTACAAATGATGTACGAAGTTGAAGAGCATTGAGGACCCTAAATTCCTAAAGGTTTTGCCTTATACATCCAAGGTCATCGATTCCTGGGGTAGAAAATTCCATTCTTGCAAAAATATTTCCCTACTTTTACCGAACAAAAAAAAAATCGTATTCAGAGACAATTATTGAATATGATATATAATCAAATATTTCAAATTTCTTCATGCAGAAACAACAAGACCAAATCTTATCAAACTTCGTCGGAAGGTTGATTTTATATCCTGTATATGTAATTCTCATTTCGTACCGATCAGAAGTACATCGCAAGCTACTCCTTATAGATTCCATTGAACACTTGAATACCGTGTGTTGGAATATTAGTATATTGACTGTAGTCATATTTATGTGTATTTTTGCGGTTATGATGAAAGTGCCAGATTTATTTATATCAAATCAAAACGTTAAGAACCAAAATAATAAATGTAAGTCATTATTTGATAAACAAAAGTAAAAAAAATCGAGTTTCGTGGCCAATAGCGTCGTAAATTATTTCCTTTGTCCATTCGACAGAATGTTCGATGTTATTTCTCAGTACATCGGGTGTAATTTTAAACCATACTAGAACACACCCGTGACTGAATTAAAGTACCTATGCCTTATTTATAGCCTGGATTTTTAGTATTCATATTGTCATCTGATAAAGTCATGCTGATTGTAAGGTGCACAGTTTTCTCTGCTTTCAAAATCTTTCTGTTTGAACCGGTTTTCTTACCACATTTATCTTACTATATAAAATTTTTTTAACTAATTAACCAAAATGAATAGGGTATTGCGGTGGAAGAAAACAGGCTTATTAAATAGTGCACTATAGTGTAACATAGATATGAAAAAAAAATACTGGAAGAATACACCTTATCGCTATTTAGTCCAATCTGAAAAAAACAGTCACTTAGACAACTTCCTGTTTGGGTCAAGTGACGCAAGAACAAAGGTCATCAATAATGAGCTGAGGGCTGAAAACGTGTAGAAAGTGAACATTTTGAAATTTGTGTATCTTATGATCCAATTTTTTAAACACAAATTAAAGTAAGAAAAATGCTTTGCTGGACGTGTTTACAATGGTTTAAACATAACTCTTTGAAAATTTTTATGCACAGTACATTGTATAAACAGTCCCCAGATAGCTTCAACTGGTTTAAAGAGTTGTGTAATTTTAGAACTTTTCGGATGGGAAAAAAATAGCGAGAAGGTGTATTCAATGTTATCCTGATAGAGGAGGGATTTACAGAAGATAACAGGTAACTACAACCGGAAACTACATGTGACATATACTATTGGTATCGGTATCGGATTCGACCCGGAACGTGTTAATTATTGGTTACATTAATTATGTGGAAAACAAAAGGACCTGGAATGGTGTAATTTTTAAACAACACCATTGTCCTATATTAGTTATATATAAAGTTGAATTCTTTGATTCGTTGTTTTTACGTCATGCCGGCTAACAAATTGGACCTCGTTATTTTAGTAGTATAGATAGTGACCACGCTCCTTTGTATGTTGTATACAATTGTAAACCTACGGTTACCGATAAAAATGACACCAACAGTGATGATTCTCCAAATACTTAGAGCGTTTGATATATATGGAATGATGACATTAAGAATTTGTGTTTGGAAGTATTGACAGTTAATTACGAAATTTTCCATAACAGTATCATTTTAGAAAACGTGATTATACAGTTGAAGAAACAGTAGATAAAACTGTCAAAAATTTTAGTTGATTTTGTTAACGCCAATCTTCAGAAAAGAATAAAATAAGAAACATTCAATGCAGAGAAGATCTAAAAGCGAAAACAATTGACAAACCATGGATAGATAATTGGTGTAATTCGTTGCGGCGCTTATATCTGGAGAAACTAAACAAACTTTAATTTATTTAAAATCAAGCTAAGCATGAATAACTTGTTAGTGCGAAATGTCAATACAAAGTTTATGAAAGACGATGTAACGTTTTTATAAAAGTCAGGAAGGTGATATGCTTGAAGCTCTGAGAAAGTATAATCCAAGAAAGTTTAATACACTTATTAAGCAGAAAACAGATTGGAATGTGATGTCTCAGAATGGTCGTATAAAGGTTTTAAAAGTGAGGTATACGATACTTTTATCTGTCTTGTTGTTTCACTTATTTATAATGGTTACATTTTGCAAACAAAGAAAATGGTCGAGCAAGGTCGAACGACAATGTACGGCATGAGACGCAAAACTTAGGCGGGAGATACCAAGGGGACATTCAAAACTCATAAGTCTAGTAAAACTGACAACGACATGGCAAAAAAACCGAGAGATGACGAAAAAACAAACAAGTCCACAAAACACTAGATAGAAATCTAGAGATTGAGCAACACGAACCCAACCTAAAACCTGGAGTGATCTCAGGTGCTCCTGAATGGTAATCATATCGTGTTTCACATGTGGCACCCGTAATGTTGCTCATTGTAAGTGCAAATACAGTGATACATGTATAAGTCTCATTCGGTGATGTCACAATCGAGGAAACAATTTTGGTTATAATTGGAGAACATAAGTCATCTGTGTCACATATATTCCATAATGGCAAATCAACATGCGATGGCGTCCAGCACGAAATTTATTCACAATTAGCGTTTTCAAAAACACTAGAAAACCCTGTTGAAATGACATCTGTTAATAAAGACCTAAATGTTCTGTTGAAGATCTATCATAAAAGGAGACTAATATAGTATTGATATCTTCTTTAAAACACTCTTTTTCCCACTTACTTAGGCTGCCTTTCTCTTGAAGTACTACAACAACAGGTTCTATTTTGCAGGTAATGGTATCATAAACTATCGTGCCCTTAATAAAAATAGTTCCTCTCTTCGTGCTGATGAAATACATCTATTTTTGTATCATCAAGAAAGAAATGGACTAAGATTAAAATGTGTTGAACGTGTATGGAAATATCAGCTTCAACCTAATAACTTTGAATCGGTATCCATTTTTGATTCATCCACTCTTCGGTACCGACTGACAAAAGTTACTAACACACAAAACAAAAGAATGCAAGTATAGTATCTGTCAATTAAATTTTTAGAACTTTCAAAGTCATAGGATTGTCACAGCAGGTGGTTTTGGAGGTGATTACAACAACTAGGCCATTGGAAATCATGAGGATAGTGATGGCAGAGAATGGTTGCATCTCCATCTCTATAAATGTATACTATTTTGATCTACAGTCCTGATACAGATGTCTACTTCATTGGTTTACAACTAGAATATATACTTGATATTTCATGTCAACACAGAGGTGCCGACTAAGGGGCTGGTGATACCCTCGGAGAGGAAACCTTCACTAGCAGTGGCATCTACCAGTGATTGTATACATAACTTATCAAAGCTACCAGACTTATAATTTTGTACGCCAGACGCGCGTTTCTTCAAAAGACTAATCAGTGACGCTTAAATCAAAAAGTTAAAAGGCCAAACCAAGTATATAGTTTGTTCTTATGGTTTTTTTTTTTTTTTTTATCTTTTAACATTAATCAGGCCGTTAGTTTTCTCGTTTGAATTATTTTACACTTGACATTTGTCATTTCGGGGTCTTTTATAGATTACTATGCGGTATGGGTTTTGATCATTGTTGAAGGCCTTACGGTGATCTATGGTTATTAACTGCTATGTCATTTAGTCTCTGGTGGAGAGTTGTCTCATTGGCAAACATACCACATCTTCTTATTTTTATATTTATTGGGACACTTTACTTTTTGAAGCACTGGACACAATTTTCTGAAGCTTTTCGTCACCAAAGATATTTCCATCCATAAAAAATCAGGGATAGAGACATTAAGCATATATAAGGTGAGCAATGCAGGCTCTTTAAATTCTAGTTTTGTGTTGATGTTCACAAACGATTTTTTTTGGTTGTATTTGGCATAACAAACTTTATCTCTAGCATACTTGATGAAGGTCATTGTAGAAACACGTGTCTTGTGCATTTAATAAAAATAATGCACATGTCAATGTGCGTGTACTAAATTAGCAACCATGGAAGTACCTGTATGTTTATACATTTGTCTAGGGGGTCAATGACGATTTAGGTATTTACATATAGACTAAGTATAGACACTTGCATATTGCTGAGTAAATGTATGTTTGTTTTGTGTTGTTGTTGTATGCGGCCGAATGACGTTATCCAGTCATGATAACGCGGTTACGAATTAACTTGGGATTCATGGGTTAAAATTTACGAAAAATACTTAAGTCTTTCTCCTATTAGTGATGATGAAATTAAAAGTTCGGAAGATGTGACACTAACTTGACATAATTCAGTTAACTCTTGAAAAATAATTAAAAAACAAAAGTGACGTGATGATTTGGAATATATTATACGTTTTACAGTTTGTTAGCTGCATCGAGTTTATGACTGAAATAGTAACTGTCTTGAAAGTAACAACAGTACACATGCCCGCTATAGAAATCGACATGATGAATGTTATTTCTATAACATGTGCCGTGAGCAAGGAAACTTACCATAAGTTTTTTTTTATAATTAAGAGTAATGTTCTGTCAACTCTGTGTTGGTATTAATCTGAATTATAATTCTCACTTTTCACCGTTATGTTTGTACTATTTTGTACGTATGTGAATTACAGATTGCTTTACTTTTACATTTTTAAGACCGTTCAGTGTTTACATAAGCAGCCATTGTGTACTTAAATAGAAACATCCAGATCCATAAACTTGGTACATAGTGAGAATGCATACAACAAACACATATATCTTCATTGTAAGAACATAATCTAATTGCAATTACATTACTAGCGTCAACGTAGACATCAAATTTCTTAATTTAATTTAATTTTCCCTCTTGGCAATTGATATTTACTGCCACCTTCATTATATAAACAATTAAATTGAATAAAATCTTAGAGAGTGAGCAGACATACTTTTTGAAATTTTCTTTCTCTTGTGTAAACATAAGTGTAGGCTAGATCACGCAAACATTAAAATCATATTGAAAAACATTGCAATAATGATACTAGATGCTGTGAACCAAAAACAATAAAAACAAAATTGACTTCTGTTAAAGCCTTGTTTATTATTTGTACGAACAAAGGCACATTTTACTTAATATTGTTTTAAGTAAACTTTTGTCATTATACCATATAAAAATCCTGCTTTCACTGACGACTTGTACAGAATCCTTAATGAAAATAGAAAAAAATAACTGAATATTTTTAAGTCATTCACTGAAAAGCAAGAGTATAAAATACTCACATATTAACCTCATTTCACATAGCAAAATGTGTGTTTTATTCAAACTAAATTGTCACATAAACCTCCAAGTGTTCTCGTGTTATTTGCCGAAAGCATTTTTTTAACTCTAAAGCTATAGACGATGCCAATTTAAACCGATGAACTGAAGATACATATACTTTTATGTTTTTTTTTATAAGACGCTGCAAAACAATTGATCAAATTCATCTTTATCATTGCATGGCAAAATATCTGCCTTTATCCAACATAATCTGATTTTCTAATGGCACCCGAGATTCCCCCGTTCATTACTAACGACCCACTCCGAAGAATCGACCCTATGCTATTTGTTGATATATTGTTCTCGTCCTGAATATATATGAAATATTTCCCACTGGACGTTAAGCAAACAATAATCGATAAAAAAAATCTGTATCTGTTCTTTAACTTCAGTGAAAAATTTGAAGTTTATTTTGGTCTTGTTGTACAAGCCATCAATTGTCCAAAATTATGAAAACAAAATGGCATTAATCAAAACAAGTAAAGCATGGAGACACAGTTTTTTTTGCCTTTTCCTAATCAAATAACTTATAAAAATGAATGTTTCTGTAAACAACGAAAATATAGAACGACATTTAGCGCTAATATTATTTATACCATAATGCTTTCACCTTTTATAGCATAATAAAACTCTTGTAAATTTTAATGTATAGAGTGCAACGCAAGAGTTATCAATTTGTATTATAAATTACCCGCCATAAACGCCTCGTTAAAAGGATGTAAACATTTTATCCAACACTATATAAAAAATCCTAATAGGATAAAATAGACGAATTCAACCAGAATTATGAGATAATTAAATGTAACGTCAGCGATAAATTATACGAGAATTTTTTTCTTACTACCTAATGGTATGCAAGATTGCCATTTATTAATCATATTAAGACAAACCGACATAAAATCAATTCAATAAAAATATCATAGTTAGATATCGGATTTTAGATAAAACTGAAAGACATTATAAAATTCTTTAAAAAAACCTCAAAGCTTCGGTCTCTGTAAAGCATACGCATTGAATAAATGTGGATATTTTGTATAAATGTATTGTACAAAGCACAGACAAATTTAAAATTTGTGACTTGCACTATTACTTATAATTTATTTTTATAATAATTTAAAAGTACACATTATTACATAAATATAACTGATATTTTTTGCATAAGCCATATCAGTCTAAGGAGAAACTCTCCTTTTTTTGTATACTAGTGACAGTAAGTGAGCAAACTTTCTTTAAAAAAAAAACTTACTAACAATTGTATCACCAGGTTATAATCGGTACGTGGTAAAGGGTAATAGCAACTACTTGTAAAATGTAAGTGAAAGATGTGAGTAGTTACTGATATTTGAGGAGGTTATCGAATACTGACAAATGTCAAGCTAGCCCGCTTGTCATTAACCGTGTCAATGTATCCCACTGGTTATTCACTGTGTGGAGCTAGTCAGTTGGTTATTTTCTGAGTCAATCTAGCCCGCTGATTACATACTGTGTCAAGCTAGCCCATTGATTACTTGCTGTGTCTAACTAACTCAATCAATGGTTATTTACTTACTGTGTCAAGTAAGCCCGCTGGTTATTTACTGTGTCAAGCTAGCCCACTTTTTATTTAACAGTGTCCAACAGGCCCACTGGTCATTTACTGTGTCAAGCTAGCCTACCAGTTATTTTCTGTGCCAATCTAGCCCACATGTTATTTTCTGTGTCAAGGTAGCCTATTGATTACTTACTGTGTCACTCTAGGCCATTGATTATTTACTGAGTCAAACAAACTAATAGTTATTCTTTGACTCACTGGTTATTTACTGTGTCAAACTAGCTCACTTGTTATTTACCATGTCAAGCTAGCTCACTTGTTATTTACCGTGTGAAGCTAGCTCACTTGTTATTTACTTGGTCATTTACTGTGTCAAGCCAGCCAACTGGATATTTACTGAGTTAAAATAGCCCACTGATTATTTTATGTGTCAAGCTAGATCACAGGTTATTTACCCTGATAAGC
The DNA here is from genome assembly GCA_017311375.1 of Mytilus coruscus. NCBI lineage: Eukaryota > Metazoa > Mollusca > Bivalvia > Mytilida > Mytilidae > Mytilus > Mytilus coruscus. Next base: position 76,038,250 of record CM029599.1, on the reverse strand, counting down.
TAGCCCTCCGACTATTAACAGTATCAAGCTAGCAAACTGGTAATTTTCTGTGTCAAGCTAGCCAACAGGTTATTTACTATAATAAACAGGATGGCATAACACTTTTGCACTGAGAAAAATTTTAAAAAGCTAGAAAAGGTGCAGTAAAGTGCACTCCGTTTTGTATACGAGGATTATAGCAGCTCATACGAGGACTACTTACATAAAGCTAAGGTGCCTTCCTTGCAGAACAGACGGATAAGAACAATGGCTCTAGAAAGTGTTAAATATTCTTTCAGGTATGTAAATGATCTGGATGTGCCACAGGTAAAGTCGACCCTTTACGGTAAAAAATATTTCAAATTTGCTGCCCCAACTTAATAGAACTGCCTTCCAAACCATTTCAGGACTGAAAATAGTTTTTCACATTTTAAAAGTCTTATTCAGTCCTGGAACGGTTTGGAATGTTGCTGTTCTGCTTGCAGATAACTCTTTCGCTGAGCTGTTTATTATTAATGTTGCTTTTGTTGCTTTGGACTAGTATTGATGTATTTCTGCATGAATTTTTATATATCTTAAATTTTAAGTTGGTTTTTTTTACTCATTTTCCCAGAAACTTGGTAAATCAATGCAGGTTGAAAATATTTTGTTCTTTGAAATTTCTAGATCAAGAAGTATATATTATAGTTCAAACTTTTTATTTGATTTTTATAAAAATAATATATTTATTTAAAAAGTTACCATATTTTAATCTAATTTTTTATAACTTCTGAAGAGGTAAATCATATAGATAAAAACTTTACTTCATTTTATTTGCTGCTAAATTTTTATTGCATGCTATGTGTGAGATTCTAATTTTCTATTGCATGTTGTTATATCTTTGACTGTTTTTAAGTTATGTATATGTTTTTATATTCGGCCAAAAGCTCCTTGGAGCTTGTGTTGTATATTTGACTTATGGCGAATCAAAATACATTTTTCTTATATCTTATATTATTAACAGGACATTGGCCACTAGTTATTCACTATGTCAAACTAGCTCACTGGTTATTTACTATGATAAACTAACCCACTGGTTATTAACTGTCAAACTAGCCCACTAGTTACTGATTGTGTCAAGCTAGCCCATGCACTGTTAACAAGTGAAAATGCGAGCTACTGCTCACTAATGATACCCCGCCCAAATATTTCGGTAAACAGGAAGTTGTTGAGTGACGAATCACACGGTATAGCTGACTTATATAAACCCTGAAACCAAATTTCAGAAATCCTTGTATTGTAGTTCCTGAGAGAAATGTGACGAAAATTTTCAACTTGGCTATCATGCATCAAATGATACAAGTGTTCGGTAAACAGGAAGTTGTTGAGTGATGAATCTGAAAACGCATCACACGGTATAGCTGACTTATATAAACCCTGAAACCAAATTTCAGAAATCCTTGTATTGTAGTTCCTGAGAAAGATGCGACAAAAAATATTCATGGGACGGAAGGACGGACTGACCAATGGACTGACGGATGGATGGATGGACTGACGGACGGACTGACGGATGGACAGACAGAAGTAAAACAGTATACCCCACTTTTTTTTAAAGCGGGGGTATAATTAAGTGTTACAAGCTACTCAATAGGTTATTTACTGTGTCAAACTAGCTTACTATGTATTTACTATCAAACTAGCCCATCGTATCGGAAGTCTCGTAGTAGCGTGTCCGCCTCGAGTGCGCACAGACTTTAAAATTGGTATTTGCTGCTGCTCCGCTATGCACACGGAGTAAGGGTAAATATTGGCCGGCTCGGAGTAAGAATAATATGTCCGGTGACATGTCTCCCTGTGGACTTACCTTATGAACTAGCACGTTAAAAATCCGATTCAGCGTGTTGGTCTAAAACAAAGCAGGATTAATATTTTATTACATTAATATGTTCTCGTCCTGAATATGCATTTAATTTACTGCTGGACGCTAAACATCCATCCATTACCATCATCAAACTAGCCCACTGGATATTCAATGTGTAAAGTTAACCCGCTGCTTTTTTACTGTATCCATCTAGCCTGCTGGTTATTTACGGTGTCAAACTAACCAATTGGCTATTTACTGTCACGCCATGCCACTATAGTTCTGGACATTAATGCAATATTCTATCAATTTTGTTTTTAACAAAAAATATAATGACGAATAAGTTTATTAGATAATACAAATTGAAAATTTTTGAAAATTTCACTTTGCACTAGTTTTCGTCATCATTGAGATACCTTTCAATGATTGAAACAAATACACCAATCTCGATTTGTTTTTTTTTTATGAATGAGTTCTTCTTCTTTCAGTTTCTAGCGATCCTTCATTAATTGAAGATTATTTGCCGGGCGTCGACTATAAAATTTGATTTGTAATTTACAAGATAAATAAAAAAATAAAAAAAATAAAAAATTGAAATAATATATGTACATTTGGAAAAAAAACCCATTTCGATAAACTATATACATTTGATAACCATAACAGTTAAGAGTAGAAAATAGGGATTAGAGTAGATAAATCTCGAGGTCAATCGACGTGAACGACGTCATCGAACAATCGGTTATTTTTATGACGTAATACAAATGCATTGCGACATAAGAAATTTACGGGAAAGTGCACGAATTCTAAAGTCGTCTATACGCAATGGAAAGGCAAGCTTGTTTAGTCCAGTCGATTTGCGAAATAATTGTTCAGATGGTGGTAAAAGCATCAAACTTTGCAGAGTTTAAGTTAAGGTCATAGCAAACATTTACAGCTATGGTCCCATTTCTGAAAATCAAAATGGCTGCTCTAGGTGGGTATTTTAAAATGGCCGCCAGAAAATTAATAAAAAACATCATAAAAAAATCATAAAAAATAAATGGCTTTACCAATTTTCATAAAACTTGGTATATTTATCGCTAATGACAAGTACTATCATCTGAGGACTTCAGATATTAAAGTCCTGGCGGCCATCTTGAATGGTGGCCATTTTGAAAACAAAAATTTCCAATATATCATTATTCGCTATTTTTATTATTTTGCTATTTGCATTTATACTAATGTTTTGATGCATTTACATTTAGTTTTGCAAATCATTGTTATAGGAATGTTGTTATATATATATTAATTTATTCACCAAGTAGTCAAATAAAGTCGTGCATATGTTGACGAAATGAAGGTATCTAATGCCTAATTTCTTTTACTTACATATTTGCCTAAGTAACTTTTTACAACAGAAAATTACGTAATATATGACCACACTATGTCGAAAAGGATGTGTGATATGCCAAGTGGGGACACGTGATATTGTTTCAATTTTCAAGCTAAATTGAGCGGAAAAAACGTCTTCCCGGAATTGTCATGGAAAGAATGATTAATACAACGCATCTGAACAATATGATACTAACTACCATAGCAGATCTGCAAGCACACAAGGAAGGTTGATTTGTTTTCATTTTCAACGAAGATGTAGGGGAAGTTCTAAAAGAGGCCACATCTGAGTCGTGACGATGAGGGCATCATCATAGCCAAAGCAGCTAGAATAGTTCGAAGAGATATGCTTGATACTAAGAATAGCTTTACATGGACATTCAATGACAGCTGTCAACAAGAATCAGTTCCACAGCCTTTTTTCCTTAGTAAGAATGACAATAAGTGGGCCAAACATCGAGCCACATGGCTCTCTATCTGAGGAGTGATAAGTTGCAATTGTATCCTTTCGACGACGAATTTCGCAATTGTACTGTAATAGCTGAGAAATGTTAGTGTTTTCTACGACTCAACGATATAACTTGTATGTGTCTAGATGTTTGGACCACCTAGAATCATTCTTACTAAGGAAACTGATGTCAGTGAAACTGATTCATGTTGACAGTTGTCATTGAATGTCCCTATAAAGCTATTCTTAGTATAAGGCATAACTCTTTTAACTATTTTTGCTGCTTTTGGTAATAATGATGCCTTCATCGTCACGACTATAAGATGTTGCCTATTTCAGAGCTTCACAAACATCTTCGCTGAAAATGAGGTGAACGTCTCTACCTTGCTTGTGTGCTTGCAGATCTTCTATGGCGGCTAGTATCCAATTTTTCAGATGTGTTGTATAAATCATTCCTTCCATGACAACTCCGAGTACCTCAAGGCGTTTACTGTATAATTTAGCGAGATCGGCAAGCTTGAAGATTGCCACAATATCTGTTCCAGACCGTGAGCCATCGATGTATTCTATTAATTCGAAAAGTACAATTCCATGGATAACAGATTCCCGTCTTTCTTTTTTTGTCTTTGGATTCTGCCTAGTTACCATGTTGTAAAGTTTTATCAAACATTTACCATGATACTTTTCTTGCTGTGATATTAAATCCCCAGTACTTAGTTTGGGTTAGAGAACAGTGTCTTGTAGGTCAAGTTCACAGTCACGTAATCTTTTGTCGATCATAAATGTCGATGCATCGTGAAGGTTGTCAGATACATCACCACAGAAAAAAACACTCTGCAGTCATTGTTCTTGATCATTCACCACAACTGTGTCTGATTATTTTACTGTTTGTTTTTTCAATCAGTGACTCGTCTTCAACTTCAGAAGTATATTTTCGTGCTTCCTGACGAGTTTTTTTGAGATCTGATCATTTGTTTTGACAGGATTTGTGCCATTTTGCCTAGTGATTCTGGAGTGTTTCTGCAATTCCATGGCATTCAATCAACTGTTCCAAGTTGATTGATGGGGAAAACCAATTCAATGCGCAACATCTTTTATGATAGCATCAAAGGACTGATAACCAGATCCACTGTCTATGTCTGTTATTTGCAGGGGCATTGTAAATCCTCAAAAAAAATGTTTTCTGTCGGCATATCACACATTCTTTCCAGACTATTTGTTCTTTAGGTATTTCATCTCCAGTGTTTTCGATATCTACAATTTTGAACTTTTTCGACATAGTGTGGTCATAATTATATTACGCAATTTTCTGTCATAAAAAGATATTTAGGCAAACCTGTAAGTAAATGTAATTATGTATTAGATACCTTCATTTCGTCAACATGTGCATGACTTATTGGATCACTTGGTGAATATTCAATATAAATGGCAACAGTCCTATACAAATGATTTGCAAAACTAGTTGTAAATGCATCAAAATATTAGGATTAATGCAAATAGCAAAAAAAAAAATGAAATAGCCAATAATGATATATTAGAAATTCTTGTTCTCAAAATGGCCACCATTCAAGATTCTGAAGTCCTCAGATGATAGTCCTTGTCATTTGTGAAAAATATGCGAAGTTTTATGAATATTGGTAAAGTCATTCATTTTTCAATTTTTTTTTTATTAATTTTCTGGCGGCATTAAAATGGCCGCCAAGAGCAGCCATTTTGATTTTCTGAAATCTGTCCATAGCTATAAATGTTTACTATGACCTTAACTAAAACTCTGCAAAGTTTGATACTATTACCACCATCTGAATAGTTGTTTCACAAATCAACTGGACTATATTGGAACCCTTCTGGACATGTCTGCAGCAAGCGTCAGAGTCCTGTGCTAAACTAATAAAATGTGAATGTAAAAGTGAAAACGGTTGCCGAGGAAGATGCAATTATGTAAAGGCAGCATTAAGTTGTACTGCTCTCTGTAAATGTGGGGGTCAGTGTGATAGGATATAATAGAGAGTGACCGATATTGTATGAATTGACAAAACATGTGCTACTAATTTATTGTTTGATATTTATAGCGTAAATTGAGAACATTTTAGCAGATGATTTCCTTATGACATTACTTGTATGATATGATACTCTTTATATCTGCATGCAATGGAGTTTTTTTGAAAGTTGTTTTCAGATAAACAATATCAACCAAACAATTCATTTTCATCAAACTTTGAATTGGAGCTCCATGCACCTATTTTGGCTTAAAAATTTCAAGATTGTTCAAGACGGCCGCCATTCATTACGAGTAATATTTTCATTAATTTTGTTCAACATAGCAATTGGTGTGATCACTCTCACTCTATTTACCAGGTTTTATGCTAATAGCTTAACTAATATAATTTTCATGAAATTTTGAAGTATTTTATAGAAATCCAACGTCCGCCATTTTAAAAATGGCCACCTTCCCCCGCCAATTTCGACTTTCAGAGTGGGTCCATAGCTGAAAATGTTCTCCATGACCTATACTACTATTATGCAAAATTTCACAATCTGAGCAATTTTGCTTAAAATCTGCACAAATCGACTGAACTAGTTCTGTTAACAAGTGAATTGCTCTAAACAACATAAGTTTGTTAATTCAGCACTATGGCTAATTTGACCAAGAATTTTTTGAAACGAAACTGCACCGTGATATCAATTTCTTGCGTCCAGATAAAGATTTAAACTTGTGAACCGTGCACTATTCAAACTGATATCTTTGGTGCCCATTACGTCACTCGATAATAAAGAACTTTTAACAGTAAAAACAAAGATAAGACATGGATTCATTGTTTGTTTAATCGGTATTACAGACAAGAACATGATTATCAAGTTAATTTACATAGTCTGGCAATAGATGCTGTTGTTTTACATATTCACATCATCAGATCATTTAAAAACCGAGAGCTAATACAAAATTACACGATAAAAGGAGTTAAGAAATGCATCATTTGTATACAAGTGATCTAAGTCAAGTATTGGAAATCCAAAAGTATGAGATGTTGAAGAGTAGTAACAACCCAAACCAAAAGAATAACACCGGCTTGCTTATGATTGATCGATTGATTGATTGGTGTTGAGCGCCCTTTCAGCACTATTGTGCTATTTCGTGGCGGCCACTTTTTAATTGGTGGAGGAAGCCGGAGCGCGCGGAGAGAATCACTGACCTTCGGTAGGAAATTGTACGTTTTTAAAGTCAAATGAGATTTTATTAAATAAATACTTACCATTATAAATTCTGAGTACATCCATCTGCGCAAGTCTGACAGGCGGAAAACCCCAAATGAAAATATCATCTAATGAGAAAAAGGAATGACCTGTGCCCATATAACTATGTCTTTATATCATCCATTTAATTTCCTAAAGTAAGCAAGAATCCCTAGGAATAAATCAGGGGATGAAGGGAGGTTGAGAGGACCTTTAAATTATGATGGTAAATATAAAAAGAAGATGTGGTATGATTGCCAATGAGACAACTGTCCACAAGAGACCAAATGACACAGAAATTAACAACTATAGGTCACCGTACGGCCTTCAACAATGAGCAAAGCCCATACCGCATAGTCAGCTATAAAAGGCCCCGAAATGACAATGTAAAACAATTCAAACGAGAAAACTAACGGCCTTATTAATGTACAAAAATGAACGAAAACAAATATGTAACACATAAACAAACGACAACCACTGAATTACAGGCTCCTGACTTGGGACAGGCACATACATACATAATGTGGCGGGGTTAAACATGTTAGGGATCCCAACCTCCCCTAACCTGGGACAGTGATATAACAGTAAAACATAAGAACGAACTATAAAAATCAGTTGAAAAGGCTTAACTCATCAGATGGACAAAATACAAGTGGACGTGGCAGGTACTTGTACATCCCAACAACAAAAGACATTAGGAACAGATCTGAGAGTACTGCAGTTATCTGACAGCTAGTTCAAAGCCACTAACAACTAATAAAAAATCATGCATCTAAGACTAAATCTTTAAATTATGATGGTAAGTATTTATTTAATAAAATCTCATTTTACTTTAAAAATGTACAATTTTATGTCAATGAATATGTTACCATCATAAATTCTGAGTAAAATACAGAATCTAACGCAAAGCTGAGTCATCTGAACCAGCAGATGCAGGAGGAAAAACAACTCTTTGTGCGGAAACTAAAGGTCCTTAAGAATACAAACTCTGAGCTTGAGAAGATAAAGATTTCAGATAGTGAGAAATGAAAGAATTTTCAGTTCTCCAGAAACCTGCAGATAAAACTTCCTCTAAAGAAGCGTTATTAAAAAGGGCCCAGGAGGTAGAAATAGCTCTAACATCATGGGCCTTAACATGCATAATATTCAGAAGTTCTTCATTAGAAGAATTGTAAGCTAATTGAATAGTTTTACAGATCCAAGTTGAAATGGTTTTCCCGTTTGAATGGTTTTACAATAGTAATTTTTGGGGCCCTTTATAGCTTACTGTTCGGTGTGAGCCAAGGCTCCGTGTTGAAGACCGTACTTTGACCTATAATGGTTTACTTTTATAAATTTTGACTTGGATGGAGAGTTGTCTCATTGGCACTCATACCACATCTTCTTATATCTATTAGCAGACAAATCTTGTTTTCCTTTGTTAATAGGAATAAATAAACTGGAATTTGAGGAGGTGCGAAGACTCCGTGTTCTCTGAAGATATAAAAGTAAGACTCGGATAGGACAGAGTACTTTATAACTTGAATCATCAGGAAGGGCTGGAATCACTATCGGTTCTGAACCTCGACCCGCAATTTGATTTTTGGCTAAAAAAGCTGGATCCGTTAAGAGAGAAACAGATGACTTATCCCTATTAAAACGAAGGCAGTAATCAGCAGTGGAAAATGCATGAATTTCACTTCTTCTTATACCAGAGGACAAGGCAAGAAAAAAAACACTTATACGATAAGAACTTGATTTCAACCTTTCAGCAGGTTCAAAAGGATGGGTTTTTAAAACTGATAAAACTAGACTCAAATTCCAAGACGGGATTAAAACTCTCTGTCTAGGGCGTTCAAGAGTGAAATTCTTAACTTAAAGAGAAATGAACTCATTATTACCAAAATCTGGACCTCCAGACAGTTGAACCGTCCTAGAAATAGCTGATCTGTAGCCTTTAATAGTAGAGGGAGATAAACCTTTCTCTTCAAAAAGGTGGATCAGGAAGTCTGCTAGTTGCTGTACAGAAATTCGGAAAGGATCAACTTCCTTCTCACTACACCAACTACTGAAGATTGTCCACTTGGCATCATAGACGATGTTAGTGGAATCTCTAACTGCTCGGGAGAGATGTCTGGCTGCGCATTCAGAAAAACCTCTCTCCTTGAAGCTATCCCTGAGAGAAGCCACGCGAACAAATGTAGCTTCTCTGGATTGGGATGAAGAATCTTGCCCTTGAACTGGGACAGCAGATTGTGTCGTACTGGTAAAACCAGTGGACGAGCACAAGACAGATGAAGAAGATCTGGAAACCAGGCTTTACTTTTGGATGGAGAGTTGTCTCATTGGCACTCATACCACATCTTCTTATATCTATTGTTTGGGCCAAGCTGGAGCAATAAGAATGATCAGCCCTTGCTCTGCTGAGATCTTCCAAAGAACTTCCGACAGAAATCTGAACGGAGCAAACATTCCGTCCCAAGGAACACTCATGCAGTCTAGGCTTTCGGATCTGGTACAGGAGACATGAACACTTGAACTTTGTAATTGAGGCTTGTTGCAAACTGGTCAACATGTGGTCCACATACCTGGAAGAATGAAAGCTCTGATTGAACGATTAGTCTCCATTTTGAAATGGGGAATAATCATATAAGAATTGAGGATAGACAAATCGATGAGTGGTCTCATTCCCCCTGTCTTCTTTGAAACAAGGAAGAGACGAGAATAAAAACCTGGATCTATTGAAGATACAGGGACTTCCTCCACTGCCCTCTTTGTTAAAAGAGTCTCTACTTCGGTCGACAGAAGAAGACACTTCTGTGGATCTTGAGTATTGGACATTGGGATAGGAACAGAAGAAAGAGGAGGTTGTTCGCTAAATTGAAGAGTCAATCCCCCTCGAATTACTGACAGAACCCAACAATCTGAGGTAAAACTTGTCAATTTATTTTAGAAAATGAGTTAACCTCCCCCTACTGGCAATTGAGAAAGAGGAGTTTTGTAATACATCTCTGGATTGGGTTCTGACAGTAACGTACGAGGGGACAACTTCCTAGGAAGAAGGATTGGCCCTCTTGCCGCCTATCTTAAAACTGCTAGGTTTAGACCTAGGGATTGAAGACTTCTTTGTTACCTCCATCATTAGTCACTTTCCTCCTGTTCTCTTGAGTGAGAAGTAAAAGAGGGGCGAGGGGCAAAAGATACCAGAGGGACAGTCAAACTCATAGATCGAAAATAAACTGACAACGCCATGGCTGAAAAAGATAAAACAAACAGAGAAATTATAGTACACAAGACACAACATAGAAAACTAAAGACTAAGCAACACGAACCCCAGATGAGCCTCCAGCGGAAGAAAAACTACCTCGTTTAGAATTATTTCCAGAAAGAGAAACATTCACCTTCACTGGAGTTGGGGTTTGACTGAGATGCTCCTGAACCTCATGAATTGGCAAACCGAAAATCTGATCATCTAAAGGAGACTTAATTTGCGCATCCTTGAGATTATCCGAAACTTTTGCTTTATCCAAAATTTCAGCTCTTTTGGATAAAGTGCAGTTGGCTTTAGAACTCATAATCAACAACTGAGAGGCACCCAAAGCCTTGTTCACCTGTAAGAGAAAAGGCTTGACCTCAGGTGGGAGAGAAGTGTCCTTAAGTACTGGAGCAACTGCAGTCAAAAAATGTTCAGCAGTGCCTAAAACATGAGAGGCATTCCGGAGAAGATTCTCTGTTTTGGACCAAACAGACTGAGAGAGTCCATCAGCAGGTTTAGAAAAAATCGAAGATGATAAAGCCTTGTCACAATTAGGTACCAATTTACCCAAAGTAGAATCAAAGATATCATAATCTTTAGAACGGAACTGCTCAGTAAATGAGGCAAAACCAAAACCACTCACTTGGGAAAATTGGGACTCATTAGCCACAATCCCATCATTGATGATCTGAAGAGAAGTCGACATATGGTTGGATTGTGGAAAACTAGTATGTGACTTTGCGTTGTCTATAGACAGACCACAAGAAGTAGAGGTAGATCTCTTGGGTCTGGGAGGAGACTGAAATGGTACCTTGTTGACGTCTCTCATAATGGTATAAACCGAATCTCTAAGATCCTTCAAAGTAGAAGGAGTATCCTCAGCCTCAGATCCTTACTGGAATTGGTAGAAGAACGACCAATTACAGAAGAAGGGATAGACACAGGAACAGAAGGTTGAGAAACATTCTGAGAGTCCTGAACTGGATTATCACCTTCTTCATCAGAAGTAAAACCTTCGTCCTGACTGCCTGGGGCCACTGAAAAACGTTCTTCCTCATCACTGTCCTGATCACTTACAATGTTTTGTCTGGAGGGAGTGAAATCACTGGAGAGTTGGACTTATTGGCATTGTTCTCTAGCGTACCCAGGCGGTTGGAGAAAGACGTCAATTCAGAAGAAATAGACTGACGAAAGTCGTCCAGAATACTCTTGAACCCCTCTAAAGAGGGGCCAGAGTCAGTAACCTGATTAACCTGGTGCCTAACAGAAGAGGTCGGCAGAGCAGCAGGTACAGATACACTACTGCAACTACTAGATGACACTGCTAAAGGAGGAGCAGGAACTGACAGATTAGATGTAGCAACCTGATTACCAACAACTGGAGTAGTAACTGGTCCACAATAAGGCAAGAAACCTGGAAAAGACTGACCAGGAAAACTCTGACTAGGAAAACTCTGACTAGGAAAACCCTGACCAGGAAACCCTTGACCAGGAATCCCCTGACCATGAAAACCCGTCAAAAATACATCATTGCCTGTTATGGCCTGGAACTGACTGGAAGCATTAAACTCCATAATTAAATAATTTAAATAATTACGAAGTTAAATACTTATAAAACACAATATTATAACAACAATTTGAAATAATAAGCATTAAACAATGGTATGGGGATACTTACAATATTCACACTACCAAAAAAAAGTCTTCTCTGTAAATATGGTGAAAGCGAAAAACGAAATACACGTGTCTTGTTCCGCAGGCGGAAATTAAATGAATGATATAAAAGATTGGTTATATGGGCACAGGTCATCCCTTATTCTCATTGGATGATATTTTTATTTGTGGTTTTCCGCCTGTCAGACTTGCGCAGATGGATTTATGATGGTAACGTATTTATTGACATTGCGGGATTCGAACTCATAGCCTCAGTGTTGACAGGCTAGTGATACAGTAGTTCGACTACTTAAACTACTTGGCCACCGAGGCCCAGCACCTGCTTATGAACAGACACACACAATAGAACTATATAAATACGGTGAAAAGAAATATTTACATTACCGATGTTAGAATTATTATAGTGAATCTAAAGGATCCAAAAACATTTCAACGCAGTTCTTGCATTATTTACTATTCTACATGTGTAAAAGTATATGGTTTCTCTGAACCCCTAGCGTTGACTATGTTATAGAAATAGGGTGACCAGTCCCGGATTTCTCGCGTCCGGCAGTAAAACACATTTTAAAGAAGAGCGTCCGGTGGTTTGGTTGTGTGGGATGTATAAATATGCAGTCAAGTCTGGTCTGAATAGGGACGTTAAATACCATGCACCGTGAAGAGAGAGTACCACGCATTTTTCACATTAAAGAACCCTTGGGGCAACTCTTTGAAGGGTCATGGAGTGGCATGTTGCAAGGCAAGATTTCTATCCATTAAAAAAAACCCTTGGTGACAGTGGTTTTCCGGCCTTCATCCCGGTCGATCGGAATTAACAAATAGATTGTTTGTTTGGAGGAGTCAAGTGATCACCGTATTTGTATACACTTGGGATCTAAATAAAAGGATATATATGAGGTGTTTTCTAATAGTCTTGCGGTCTTTAACAAACCATATGTCATTACATAATATGTCAATCGAATTGTGCCTTTTCTTTCCTTTCGAGAAACGCTTTTTATCATGGACATGCAGATTGATTAGTATACTTTTTGAGCCGTTTAAATATGTTGGTTTGTGAAATTCGCCTATAAAACAAATATTTCAAAATAAAACAATATTATTATAAGTTCGTGCTTCTAGTGTGAGATAACCTTTTAATGGGTTTATCTCAGGATTGTGTATCAATCAGCTAATTTAATCTTCCCAAATAAACGAATATAGCTTTGATCTTATCATTTTAATTCAAGATATCTTTAGCAATTAGCTGGATATTGACAGGTTTGAGTTTCTAATATTGCAAGTACAAAGGTATATGATTTGGTATAAGGTATACATTTTTTCTACCAGAGTGCTAGTAATTCACACCCTGGTTACATCGAACTTGGCGAATACGTAGTACTAATGAACGACATATATATATATATAAAACAATCTCTTCAAGGCCAATCTCAATAAGCTAAATAATTTTAATCATAGTCATCTGTAAAACTTTATACGTTCCTACATAATAATATTTATTTTCTTGTTTATAGTAATTTGCGGTATGAGTGCCAATTAGAAAACTCTCCATCTAAGGCACAATGTATAAAAAAATAACAATTATAGGTCAAAGTACGGCCTTCAACATGGAGCATTGGCTCACACCGAACAGCAAGCTATAAAGGGCCCAAAATGACTAGTGTAAAACAATTCAAACAGTAAAAACCAACGGTTTTTAACCTGAGACAGTAGTTTAAAATTACAACATGAAAAGACACACTATAAAATATCAATTGAAATGGCTTAACTCGATCAAAAAGACATTTAAACATACACTGAACGAATAAGTTTGATCTATGACACAATATAAATACAATATTTATACAATATTTAGGTGTCCGACCACCAATTCACCCACTCCAATTTAGAACGTATGTAAAAGTAGCCCTTCCCTGACAAAAAATAGTGCTTTTGATGTCATTGTTTACTTAAACTAACCAACAAATTTGCAGAAATGAAACTTTTGTTGAAAGAGAAATATATGTAAACCATTTTGAGCCAAAATTTACTTGTCCATGAGTTTGCATTAAAAATTGAGGATTAATGCGTTCCATAGTATACTTATTTAAGACTTCCAGAAAACCAGGGGTTATTTTTAGCAGTACTTGTCTTCCGAACGTTAGTATATCCTTAGAAGATTTTAAAAATAGGTTGAAAATTGGCAGATTCAGATTCAATATTTTATTATAGTCTCACTACTTTTTTTTTTTTTGAACGTTAGTATATCCTTAGAAGACTTTAAAAATAGGTTGAAAATTGGCAGATTCAGATTCAATATTTTATTATAGTCTCACTACTTTTTTTTTTTTAACAACATAATTAAACATTTATTTCAAATATTGGCTTGTTACAATATTCTTCAGGAGTCAAGCTCCTCCTGATGTTCCCTATTACAATCCACTAATCACTCAGGGTAGTGATTAGTTGTAAAATACATATTACATTTGTACATCAAATATATATTAAATAATATCACTTAATATGACTATTAATATGTTTTCTAATAGTTACTAAAATATTACTTTTAATTTTCAAACATACTCTTCTATTGAACTCATTGAGAAAAATTAAGAAAACATTGACATTTTTGTCTTTTGATCAGATATGTAATAGGCTTTGTAAATTGAAAAGCCAACAATCGTTAAAAATAGTTAAAGTCAAAATATTCTTCGTCAGAAATTTTATATCCAAATACCAAGTGCCTTAGTTTTATCTTAAAAGTTATTTTACTGTTTTTAAAACTTTATTTATTTTATTCCAAAAAGTTTTAAATATGGACACAGTATAAAGTAGTGATCATAATCCTTTTCTTGTGTACAAGAATTACAAGAACTATTGTTTACAATTTTCCACCTGCATAAAAGTTTCTTTGTAGGTAGAATATGTTGTAGTAATTTCCATCTAAAATTCTAAGTTTATTTTCTTTTAAATATCTGAATAAAATTTATATAAATTGTTTTGATATAACACATCATCTATATCAAATATACGCAGCCATTTTTTGGTCCGAAAGCTGGTTCAAATTTTTATTTATCAGAGACTTATATAAAAGTTTATTTGATAGTGATTCTAATTTTATAGGTAAACCTTTCAATATAAATTGGTTTCTTTTATATTAACAATACTTTTACAGAATTTTCCGATTTTAAAATTGTTGCCCAGTCTTTTGGTATTGATTTCTTTACTAAATTAATTTCAGCTATCCAGTTTGATTTATTTTTAGTTTATTTAAAATTATGTCTTGAGAAATACAACCTTTTCATCTATGATATCATTTAAATAAATAAGATCGCTTTTAATCCAATTTTTAAAAATATAGCTTTATTTTCAAATTTAATAAATTTATTGTTCCATAATATTTGTTTTCTTATATCTGTAAATGTTTCTGGTTTTTTGTTAGACCTCCACCAGTTAATTTCCAACATTTAATGATATCTTTATAAAAATATGGGATGTGTTCAATGCTTTCGTCTGGCTTATCCCCACTGTTTGTTTGAAACACTAACCAATTTGACCCAAAATTATAAAAATAGTGCTGAGGTATAATTTTCCAACCTCCTTCACAATCATTTACTAGTCTTTTTACCCACATAGCTTTTAAAGAAGTAAAATAACTCCTTATATCTATCATATCCAATTCCCCTTTTCATAGGGACCAATAATTGAATTTCTTTTACTTTATCTGGTTTATTATCCCAAACAAATTTAAAAAACTTTTTCTATTTCTTTTAAATATTTCTCTGGAACTATGCAGGCAGATCCACAAAAGTAAAATGGGCACAATTAGTGTTTTGATAATCAAAATTTTTCCAAAAATAGTAAGATTTCTTTTTGCCAAGCACAAAATAATTTATTCATCTTTTCAATTTTATTTTCCCAATTTAGTTTTTCACATTCCTCTCTACAATGCCCAAAGTATATACCAAGAGTTTTAACTGGTCCATTGCTCCAGTTGATTCCCTCAATTTTGTCTTTACATGATTTAAGCTTTCCTACCCATAACCCTCTGTTTTACTTCTGTTTAATTTCAATCCTGAATAAGAACCAAAATTTCAATATAGTCTCACTACTTGCAATACAATGGCTTGTAGAAAGATGATACATGTACAATTCAGGATATACCATGTTTCTATGAAGTTGATTGATTGATTGATTATTGGTTGCTTAACGTCCAGTGGCAAATATTTCATGCATATTCAGGACGAGAACAAATTAACAATAGATACAATAGGTAGGTTCTGTAAGAGAGGCGTCCGGGATTAAGATCGGAGAAATTTGGACTGCCACGGGAAATGAGGGTATATTGGATAGGGACAGAAATTTAGCCTTGCAACAGTTCACCTACGGACCCCTCAAAGAGTTGTTGCAAGGGTTCTTAACGTGCAAAGAGCGTGGCCCTTTCTTTACACGAGGCATCGGATTTAACGTTCCCATTCTGACCGGACATGGCTGCAAATATGTACATCCCGCACAGCCTAACGGACGTCCCACTTTGGCGAGGGTTTTACTGCCGGTCGGAGGAAGACCAATGGTGACCATACTTCTATTCCCCAGTCACCCTTGGGGTTTCTATGAAGTTAAACTTAAGGTAAAATATTTAGAAAGCTGTGAAATTTACAAAATTTGGTTGAATAGATAGGGATTTTGAATTGGTAGTCTGACACCTATATAGCACACAAGTTCCGGGAAGTTTTTCAATCCTACCTAGGAGGAAACTCCCGACTTCGGAAGATAATACGTTTTAAATTCTACAGGTGTTTCAAAAACTAGAATTACATACTCCATTCACTTGTATGTTAACATTATCTTCATTTTGATTTCTTACTCACGTGTACATTAAAAACAAGCATTAACAGCACAACTATAGGAAGTATTAAAATCTAGAAACCTAGCCTAACCTAACCAAGTTTGCTTCATTGCTGAATTTTGCTTCAACAGATCAACATTCAACAGATACCAGGTAAAATAACAAAAAAAAAAAACACAGATTTTTTTTCTCGAAATGAATCGCCTTGATAACTTGATCACCAACAGATCAGAATAATTATGTAGCAGATAATGTATTTAGAGTACACAAATGTGAAAGCAAGGTGATTAGTACCAGGGGCGGATCCAGGATTTTGGAAAGGGGGCGTAGTATTGAAACTTCGCCGAGCGTAGCGAGGCGAAAAAATTTTGGACCTTTTTGGCTAAAAACATAAAATAAGTGTAAAATTCACTTTTAACGGTTCCTGACGTGGGGCATGTATATCTTATAGTTAAAGTGTGAGGTTGGACTTTTTGATGCCCTATTCTCCACATTAATTGTCTATTATAAAATGATTGGATGTATCAAAAGCTATGTACTTATGTATTTGATGTGGGAAATGTCAGTAAAAAATGGACGTGGAAAATTCTCGTTTGTTGTATGGTTAGTTAGCATAACTTCACAGATTTTACAAGATATACGGCTACTCAATGAAATTTAAATTACGACCGACACGAAGAAAAACAAACAAGCAATTTTATCCAAATGTCTGGTTGAAATGTTTCGACCAACAAGGGAAGTGAGGGTTCCAAATCAACCAAAGGCTACGAATGAGTCTGAAATGGTAATGAAGTTGTGAATGACGGTCGACAAATGGAGACATAAAGGCCACACCCAGCAGGCAGGTTGTAGTCGGGCCTTGAAAAAGTATTCAGTATATCAGTTCGGTGAAACAGTCATTCCGGTCAGATATGGGATTTACACGCAACCCACCCCCAAAAAAAAATACGTCCGTTTTTATTCATCATGTTCATTTAATGCTAAATAATTCTGTTGAAATTTTTTTCTAATAGCAAAAAGTGGACAAGATTATTGTTTTCAATCCAGATACGACCAGAATTATATTTAAGGCAAAATCAGGGTCAGAATTTTTCTCTAAAATATCTCAGACTGCCCCTCAAATCAAATGGTCCGTACTTAGACTTTAAATCTATCTAGAGCTTACTGACTGGGGTTCATTATTCAGCAATGTTATTAATGGGCTGGGGCGTGTGGGGTTAAACATGTTTTCGTAAGTAAATATAATTGCTGTGGAACTTTTTTTTCGTGAGAGTGTAATATAGTATTATGATTAATCATTTTACAAAAAAAAAAAAAGTGCAAGCAAAGGGGCGTACGCCCTCTACGCCCCTCTGGAGTACTTAATTAGAATAGAATGACTTCGGAAATCATCTAACGGACTCCCAGCTAATAAACACTAGACCGTTCGACAAAAGATTGATTAAGACTGAATACATTAATAAGTCTGACTGTAACTATTAACAATTTTGGCATATGCTTTTAGAATAAAATATAATGACCTGATTGTAGCAATGATGCCAGTGAAGGATGTCAATCACATTAGTTTTGAGTAATCAACTGTAAAGATTTAGGATAAATGACAAGGTGATTACAATACAGGCAAAATCTCAACAGAAGAAATGTATTATAAAAATTATAAAAAATGTGCTTCGCCGAGCGCAGCTGGATACGACCGCAAAGGTTCAACCCCGAACAGTTGGGACAAAAATGGACACAATATTTAAGCTTGATACAGGTCTGAATTTGGATCGTAATTAAATATTTGACACATTATAGGTTTCTGACACAGGATAAATGTAGTCAAAGAACTTGAAATTGGTTATATGATTTGAATTTATATTCAATTGAAGATTTCTTGCTGTTGTGCAATACACTGTATTGTTGCGCAATACTTAGTAAATCTGTTTTCAGACTATATACAAAGAATTAGCAAAATAAATTGTGACCCCCGATTTTTTTTTTTGGGGGGGGGAATTGATAATTTCTTAAATCTTGAAAAAAAATTGACCCCACCCAACATTTTTCACCCCTCCCCTTTTCAAAAAATAATATTTGAAGAAATTTTCTTTTTGTAAAATGTGGTTCAATTTAAGAGACATCTATACACTTACTTTGACCTATAATGGTTTACTTTTATAAATTTTGACTTGGATGGAGAGTTGTCTCATTGGCACTCATACCACATCTTTTTATATCTACTTAAACACAAGTTGTTGTCTGAAAACTAGAAAAATGCTTGTTTTGGCCCCTAATTCCTGAATGGTTTGGGCAATTGCCTTCAAAAGGAATCCCGACCTTCTACTTGTGGTATTGAAGCCTACAAAAGGAATCCCGACCTTCTACTTGTGGTATTGAACCCTGTGGTACAATTTCAGAGCAATCAAAATACTTATACACAAGTTATTGTCCTGAAACTAGAAAAATGCTTGTTTTGGGTCCCTTTTGGCCCCTAATTCATAAACGGTTGGGATCATCACCCCCAAAAAGAATCCCAACCTTCCTTTTGTGGCATTGGACCTTTTGCTTAAATTTCATAGAGATCCATACACTTAAACTAAAGTTATTGTCCAGAAACCAAATGTCTTCGGACGACGACGACGACGACGTGATATCAATATACGAACGCAATTTTTTTTTGCGGTCGTATAAAAATCGGTGACCTATAGTTGTTTACCTCCTTGTTCTTTGGTGGATGGTTGTCTCAATGGCAGTCATACCACATCTCCTTATTTTTGTAAGTTAATTAAACTCTTATGTCTGAATAGAAAATCGAATTGTTCACTGTAGTCGACGATGATTGATGAAAAGACAAACACAAGTCTGCAAATTGTTATACCCAAAATTCAGCAAGAAGATCTTTGCTATAACACAAGTCCGCAAATTGTTATACCCAAAATTCAGCAAGAAGATCTTTGCTATAATACAAGTCCTCAAATTGTTATACCCAAAATTCAGCAAGAAGATCTTTGCTATAATACAAGTCCTCAAATTGTTATACCCAAAATTCAGCAAGAAGATCTTTGCTATAATATAAATAAACTCACGTGCTCTGGAACGAAAAGCATTATTTCGGTCCGCAAAATCATGATAACATGTGTAGCTTTCGAAATGATGACTTTAAACTGAACATGCTGAAAGGGGGTAATAATACTAAGAAAGTTACCAAAACAATAAGCCGATGAAAGACAGATAAAAAAAGACAACATCATGATGAAAAGAAAAGAAACAAAACATCATTCAAAACAAAACACAAAAAACTACAGATTTAGTAAATATGAAAGAAACCCCATCATACACCATAAGAACACTCATGTGCTTCGGAGGAGTAAGTAGTTACTGTGTTATTGCTCCCGCGCGATGCGTTGCGAGGGACATAGAAATACAATACCGGCAATTCGTCCGTGTGTCCGTCCGTTCGTCCGTTCAGGCTTGTAAGCGCTCCCACATGTACAGTTCTTTTTAGATTTTTATCAAACTTATTCAAATGTTTACATCATCAATGTCTCGGACAAGTTCGAAAATCAGAAATGATCAACTATTTTTAGAAGAGTTATGCTCTTGAAAATATTGATTGTACGGAAAATTACATTGTTAGCGCTCTCACATGTACAATTCTTACCAATTTTTTTATCAACTTATATCAAATGGTCATAAAAGCAATGCTCGGACAAGTGCGATAATCAGTACCGATCAACTTTTTTTTAAAAAGTTATACCCCTTGGAAATGTTAATTATATGGAAAATAGCGGTTAAAAGCCTACATTTCTTTAAAAATATTTATCAAACGATTTAAAGAATCCCCCCTCCTCGATATATCTCTTTTATATATTGCCCTTGGACAGATAAAATATGAACAAAGCGGGGGACATTGGAACTCTGTTCTTTTATTTTAACAGTATAAGATTAGGTACCTGTACCCATGATTCATTGGCTTATTGTTAGTTGCAAAGCTTTATCAATGAAATACTGATAGTAAACGCAAGACTTGAAAATTATTTATTGATTTGCGTTACAGAATATAATGGGACACTGCTGCTATCGGCAATACGGTACAAAAGAAAAAAAAACACATCTTCTGCAACTGTCCATTTCTTGTTTAAACATCTGTTCTTTTGTATAATCATTTATACACATTCAACAACTTTGAAGTTTACTGTAAATACCTTTTATCCTGTAATCGATCACTTACCATACAAATGTAGGTGTACTTATAAACCGAAGTGATATACGTCTAGTATACTTATATAGTCTACTGATATCCTGCTTCTTTTTGCAAGCTAACAGTCACATTTTAATTCTGTTGACATTACGATTCATTTTGATGTCCTCTCCTCATTCCGCGTCTTAGCAATGTCGATTCCTTTACTAAACGACTGGGAATTTTAAAAACTGAACATTTCAAAAAGTTCAGTGTTAAACTGTAGGAAATTATATAGTGTATTTGTACTCGCTACGAAACAAGAGAAAATCTCAGCGAACCTCGCCTTTTTCCAGCTCTTAAAAATACATTTTTATTTTCCGACAATGTTCACATATTGTATATATAATTATCTTTACTCATTCCACAGAGTTGAAGTTATCTTTCTACCTTATACTTACCTTTACTCATTCACCAACCTTGACCTATCTTTCTACCTTATACTTACCTTTACTCATTCACCAACCTTGACTATAGCTAACGTCACCATAAAACACGAAGGGGGCTCGATCGCCAAGTGGTTTACATCTTCTCATTAAACATTGCTTTTTGTTTTACGAAATAGAAACCGTTAATACAAATTTCTTGTTTAAGGTGACGAAAATTCTTGCTTTGTGAAGAATCTTTCTAACTCCAAAACAATCGATAACATATATGCCGAGTTTGGTGGATTGATATTTGAACTAACGGTCGGGATTTTAATGATTACTTATTGCGTTTTCCACAGTCGACTTGTTTTGAGTATTCGTATGATGCAGAATTCATTCAAAAAATTCTCAAGAGGAAAAACAAAGTTCTTAAATTTCACGTTCAGATATTATTGAGTTATGTCATTTAATTAACTCACATTTCAGTGAATGGTTTCATCTCATATATCATGGCCAAACGTGAACTTGACATTTAGGATGAAACAGTGAAACTAGAATGTCTACTTCACTTCAAAGTATAACGTGTAACAAACGTGACGATTACACTTTCTTCATAGTCAACTTCCCATTTCTCAGTAGTAACATACCCCTGCCCATCTTATGTTGCTTACTATACATATCGCAATTGATACATTCACATTTTGCGGAATACAAAATACGGGAGTGCTGATAACTAAAAACTTATCTAGCAGGGTTTTGAGGAAAAATGATTAAAATCAAAACTACACAATTTTACAGTCAACATCACGATTTGGTTATTCGACACGATACACTCTTTCTCAGCTAACAGATTTGTTCGTACGTCTGACCTGTTTTACTGATTACGTAATTCGAACATTGTTAAACTACTGTTTATATCAAAATTGTTTTATTCAGAGGTAAATAAAAATTATTCTGACAAGTTACCTGACTTTAGCTGTTTCATTTCACTTCTACTAAATTTAGTAGCAATAAGGAACATGTACTAAGTAATAAGGTTTATAACAATTTAATGAAAAAGAATATCCTTTTAATATTGAGACAGTGCACGTTAAACACATATTTTTGTAATAAATTGCACGAAAAAAAAATACGAGAGCATTTGAAAACACAATGTTTCACTTTCATACATCGAAAACAGCAGCGCAAGATACACTTTTTTGTAATAGACTTCACGAATATATCTCTGCCTAATGTTGCTCTTTCATGTATCGAACACAACACAATCCCAAAGTGGTACAATTAACTTTATTTAAACGTCATATACTAAGAAATTCGAAAAATATCTTTTCAAAATCTTTGGATGTAAATTGACAGACTTTATCACGCTTACAACAGCTTAACCATTGCATGTTATATAGAAACAAATGTCGAGAAAATATTTAAAACGGTTTAAATCGTACTTTAATTGAGGAAGACATTATTGAATTTTTGTTCATTCCTCGAAAATGAATACTCAAAAAGTATATTTGGTAATTCATTAAAATATAAAAAAAGAATTTTTGGTTAACAGAATGTGGAATATTAATTTTCAGTAAAAATGTATCGATTATATTTCTCTAGAAGGACTGATAGTTGCATTTTCAATGACATTATGTAATAATTTTGTCAAGCGTACGGTTAAAACATATACAATAAACGATGGTTAGACGCAAACTCTTTCACTGATTGTCAAAGAATACTGATATTATTAATGTTACATTCCACATATCTACTCCGATAAAGAAAAAAGTCGGTATGGCATAGACTGGTTTGTCGGTATAATTATTTTCCATTATATCAGATTTATTCCTAAGTAATCACTCATTGAGTTCTATTATAAGATGATTTATTAGACGATGGACACGGACACCAGCGAAGGTCAATACCAGAAATCAAACAAAGTACGTAGTGTTGCAATGGTCAGTATGATGTTATTTGCACTCAAATAAACTAATTTTACGAGACTATTTAGTATGGAGAGTAGCTAGGGCTCACTGTGTCAAATAATTGAGTACATATATATAATTTGATGAAGGGTTTGATTAAAAATCGGACAATACCTATCGAATTTGATTTCATATATCAGATAGCCTGTGGAGAATAAATGTGAATTATATGTTCGACTGTCACTGAAATACGTCATAACCGAGTTAATATCAATTCTCTAAAGTAAAATCCTTATGTCTGTAAATTAAGTAAAAGTAAAATGTATAGATTAAGATGATTAATGAGACATTTGACCAGTAAAAGATAAGATAGAAATGTACTATAACATACATGTATATTAGACTCCTAATCTAGAACAAATATACACGGAAGAACACAGAAGCCATGCATACGGAAGTATGGAGGTGTGGCTCAAGTATGATCATCAGTGAGACGAACAAGAACGAGAACATTAATAGCTCAAACGGTCTTGAACAATATACAAACTAGACTCATACCCTACGATGAGCTAAAACATAGTGTAAAATAAAATGCAAAAGTGATAATTTAAGTCAATTTAATTTAAGTAAAAAATATTAAACGGAAATCAATTCAAATGAACAGTTGACAACATTCCAAAGACTAGAGGTCCTTGGTTTTAGAAAGCCCCAAACAGTATGGGGTCATGACTGAGGTAGTCGTTTAACAGCAAAACTACAAAAATGTTCAAGTGAAAATCATTTGAAATGGACTAAAGTATTTAAATCGGTATAATTTTTTGTCGGTACCAAATTCATATACTTGCCTACTGGCCGATAATATGTTCTATGGGTATAAACGATTGTGCCGAAGAAGATACACAAATATATATATATACAAATATAAGAATTTATACTATGGAATTTGACCGTTTTATCTGAAAGCTTTTAAAATGGTATAAATGCAATAACTGATTTATTAACAAATTTTCATATCAATAAATAAAAAAAAAAAAAAAAAAAAAAAAAATCACTAAATGATACAGAAGAAATAAAGGGACACATAAAAAATAAAATCCCGGATTGATTTTATTTTTATGTGTCCTTTTATGGCTTCCGTAAAATAATAATATCACTTTAGTCTTATTAAAAGAATTTAGTAAAGTTTCTCGGATGAAAACTATTTCAGATGCAACCGTATCTAGTTATAAATGGTTGATAATGTAACATGATAGGAAAATGGTCCCTAACTAAATAACATCGTCTTATTTTTTTAAAGATATTTCTCTCATTACGTAGTCCACAATTCACATATAAAATATCTGATTATGGCAAACTGAAGTAAATTTGTTTAAACTAAAGTTGGAGCAATTTAGATCCAGATCAACAGACGTCTCAAGACTCGTTCATCTATACAAATCATAGTTTTTATATGCAAAGGCAAACGATAGTGTTTGTTCAGAAGATTCTACAAATAATTTACCTCGACCTGATCATTAGGTTTAACAACTTTGCCTGCGTGTCAGGAAGAGAATGACTGCATATAGGGTCTCATAAATTTGTATCCCAATTTAGTAAAGTAGCTTGAGGGGTTTCTATTCCATTATAGGGTACTAGACAGACAACATCATACCCGACCTTTCACTCCTATGTTGGTCTTTTTTACTGTGACTTGTAATATTCAAATGACTTTGTTAAACTAACTTAGGGTATAAAAAAAAATCTGTTCATAGTAAATATTAAATTTATAAAATTCTTTCTGTTTTGCTAAAAAAAAAACACATAACTGACCACATATTTTAAACAGCAAATGCATTTAAAGGCTTACCACCCTATAGTCTATATATAGTTTATAATATTGGTAAATAATATTCTGAATAAGTTTTTCTTCCTGGAAACTAAGCAATGGATTCATTAGAGTCCTTTATGAAAGTTTTGTAATTACAGAGCTTCTTTAAAACATTTGATTACGTTAACTCATAAAGGAAATCCTATATCGCTTGCAACTGTATCTGTTGTGATTATTTTACAAAACACACCGACTCAACCTAAACAATTGTAGAATAATCTTCATTTATTTCTAAGCATGTTTATTCAGGTACTAAAAAGGTGTACATCTGTACTTGTAAAAAATTTGAAAATATGTCAGTATTTTGGTGAGTCTGGCATGGAAATATTGATATTGTTTATTGAAAAGTTCCACGGATTAGTTACAACGTGTTCATTCAAACACGAAATAACGCAAACCGCTACTGGCATGCGGAAATATTGATATTGTTTATTCAAACGCAAACCTTTGCGAAATAACGCAAACCTTTGCGTAAAACGCAAACCTTTGCGATATAACGCAAACCTTTGCGTTACAACGCAAACCTTTGCGAAATAACGCAAACCTTTGCGTTGTAACGCAAACCTTGGCGATATAACGCAAACATTTGTTTCATCTTATTTCTTATTTAAGATTCAAATGAAGCAGCAGTTATTAATGGAGGAGGAGGCTGCATATATTAAAATTTATCTTCTTTGTATTCATTGCAAAGCAAAATGCTTTACTATTTAACTAATAATGAGAAGGATAATAGATATAAGAAGATGTGGTATGAGTGCCGATGAGAAAACTCTCCATCTAAGTCATAATTTGTAAAAGTAAACCATTATAGTTCAAAGTACAGTCTTCAACACGGAGCATTGGCTCACACCGAACATCAAGCTATAAAGTGCCCCCAAAATGATATACATGATAATACATGTACATATATTACAATGAAAATTGAGTAAATTAAAGTTATACCGAAGATAAAAACCAATCCTGCTAATATAGCTATAGCCGAATATAAATATACTTCCAAAGTAAGCTCTCGTTTGAGGATTGTGTAAAGTTGGCTAACTACCCTTTTGCAATAAATGAATAAAATGAAGATGTTTTATTAATAAAATTATGTTCTCTCCATTTAAATTGCTACCAAGTTACCACTCTAGATTGAAAATTTCATGGCTTTTAATCAAAGAATCTTTATCATATTCTGAGATTTAAAAACGATTTCTTACATCAAAATTAAAAAAAACATCTTTCTTAATAGTTCATTTTACAGCAGAAAGATCATTTTGTCTATTTGCCTTGACAGTTTTTCAATTGTATGACATTATTTTTGCTCTTATCTACTGAATCAAAATTCTAAAATGTTGGCCTTTCAAATAAAATATGCCTATAACATATCTATTTTCTTGTTAAATTATATACTTTTCTGATTCCTATGCATATTTATTATAATGACTTTGCCTTGTACATGTATTTATGGTTCTTTTCCTAACTAAATCACAACAGAAATTTAATGACAGACGGGCATATATACAAAACTTAACGAATAATTGAAATCAAGATGTTTGCGTAACGCAAAGGTTTGCGTTACAACGCAAAGATAGGAAGAAAATTATAAAAAAAAATGTGGCGCTAATACGCTTCCGTAGAAATTTGCTGCCATACAATTTTGAAAATTATTTTAAATTAAGAAACGTATTTCCCTCATGCATAGCTCGGATTACTTGTTTGGATTTGACTAGTCTTTTTGTCCTTTTTGGATTTATCAGCTCTTTATTGATGGGGCAGTATCTTCTTAACCTTCTGGAGTAGCTGAGATCACCCCCAGCTTTTGGTGGGGTTCATGTTGCTCAGACTTTAGTTTTCTATGTAGTGTTTGTGAACTTCTTTTCTCTTTTCGTCGTATTTCGTTTTCTGACCTGGCGTTGCCACTTTCTCTTCGAATTTGAGTCTTGAATATCCCCTTCGTATCTTTCACCTTTTTTTCTCAACGTTTATATTGGGTTTGGATTTTCCAACATTTTTGCCTCGAGCGTCACTGAAGACACATTAACTGTCAAAATACACATCTGGTGTCATTACTATTTTGAAAAGTGAAATCCAGAAATGAATTTTAAAGATCGATTCCTGTAAGTGACCTTTGGAACAAGCAAATTGCTTTGGTAGGAGTAAAAGTAAAAAATCTGGTAAAGGAATAAAGTGGTACAGTACACTGTAAACATTTAACTACTCACGTCAGTTCACTCTCAACTCTTTCATTTTATCAGTATTTTATTTTGACATACTTATTTGAGTCTAAACAAATAACAAAGAGTAATAATTAATTATTTTTACTATTGATAATACATATTTTGAAAATTTGATATAAGCATACCTGGTCTAGTATCAACGATGTCCAGATTCTTATCAACAATAATATCACAATTACACTATAACTTTAAATATATGTTTGCTTATATTCTTGCTTAAATGAACATAAACTCTATGACTGTATAAAACTCAACCATTTTCTATGAAAGCATTGTAAGTAAAACTGTATATTTAAACAGAGCTCAAATATTATTTGCCGTAAGTTCGTAATGATGAGTTGAGTTATTTCCGAAGTTCCCATTCTTTTTCCTTGAATTACAACACCCGAAACATAGTGCATATAACGTTTGTTTAAATTCTGCACTCATACTACAGTAAATAAAAAAGTTCATCGGATATGAAAAAATGATCACCAGGTTAGCAATTATTTGCATGCTATTTAAAGTATTCACATCGAATACTTGTACAGTAGTAATGTAAGGCGACACGTAAAAGCTCAATATGATACCACTTGGAAGCTCTACGAGCAGAGTAACAGCAGCCATAAACACTATCATTATAGTTACTCTTGTATTCTCTTTGACGGCAGATATACTGCTTTCCGACTTATTGTGAAGACGCATCTTTTATTTACCACATCCTGTAAGCCATGGACGATTCTGACATTCAGAACAATCAGCACAATGCAAGGCACAAATTGAATCAAAACAATACGTATCATCATATAGACTCCCATGTAAGTGTCCGGGTCTAGCCATTCCTTGTAACCACGGTCGCATGTCGTTGCACTTGTGTTTCGTGTGGGGTCGAAATAGTCAAACTGATAGTAATCAATCACAAAGGCTCGTACGAGATGTGTTAAACAGGCAATGACATAGGTTAGAGTGATGGATATCGTTGTATTCCGAAGCGTACACAATTCACGAGCTACAAACGGATGACAGACATACAAGTATCTCTGTGCAGTGAGGAGTACCGTCAGCCATATTGAAGCAGTATGAGTGATTGTTGGTAGGTAGATAGAAATCCAGTCCACTGGTTCACATAATACATAATCGACGTAGTAATGATGTAAGGCATACTGGTAGAAATAAAATGGTGCAGGCAATAGTAATGTTAACGTGTCAGAAATGGCAACACTTACCAAACCTGCTTGACTCGCTCCATAGGTCTGCTGTCTTCTCAACACTAGTATAACTATCACATTTGCAATCAAAACGACGATTGCTAAAATTGGTACAACGTATCCATTTACAATAACTAAATAACCTTTTACGTTTGGAAGGACATGGAGTCCAATTTCCGTAGAAAAGTTGGAACTTAAATTCATAGTTTTGTTGATCATGTCTAGTAGCTGTGCTGTCTGGTTAGCCTCCGCGTTATGTTTCATGATCAAACAACATTTCAGAGAAGGAAACTT
Source organism: Mytilus coruscus (assembly GCA_017311375.1). Classification (NCBI taxonomy): domain Eukaryota; kingdom Metazoa; phylum Mollusca; class Bivalvia; order Mytilida; family Mytilidae; genus Mytilus; species Mytilus coruscus. Next base: position 76,009,586 of record CM029599.1, on the reverse strand, counting down.
CCGTATTTTATGTTTTATAATCTTTCCAAAAATTTATGTAGAATTTCCTAGAGCAAATGGAAATATCGTCCTTTAATCATCGAAAAATACTTTCGAGTTCTTTTTAAAGGCACTTTTTTGTTTGCTGAAGAAGAGTATGATCCATTATAGTAATTCTCCGTGTGAAAACAGATTAAGATAAGTTACTAACCATCTATACGTCTTCTCTTATCTGATAGTTATAAATTCTTTTCTACGTATTTATATTGCTCGCGAAAAAGAAACCTTGTTCGATTGTAATTATTTCCGATACCTTGATTTTCATCAATGTTCTTATAAAAGATGTCTATTTGATATTGATTGCAACACAGAGTGGTGGAATAAAATATGATCAGCGATGATTGGACGTTACCTCTAATTGGCAAACCTCATCCATAGAAAGTCTTTTTCTATTATTTTCGTGAAACACAAGATTTAAAAGTATCCAATGAGCTAATCACATTTTTATGTAAACATAGTTCTTTAGTCGCTTTTTGTTGTTGCGTTTTCTCGACATGTAGACATGTGTCGAGAGATGCACGTTTTAAAATTTGTAAATCGCGAGTCTTTTATCGTCTTAAATGAAGCACTAACATGCATGTTCTCTTTTAGGGGTAATTTCTAAAGCGACGCCAAATTAATGACCATATAAGCGATACAATGAGATCAATCAGCGACTTCTTTAAATGTTATAAATTGAGTTATATTCCTGTGAAAGCGTAATCGAAATGCCTATCCATAAGCAGCATTGTTACAACTATTCAATCAAAATTCTTGTTCCCAGAAGAGTTATTTAATGTCATTCTGATTAAGTATGGGATGTCCTTCTATATGGTAAATATTGCGTTTAGTCATTTTCGTTTCGTTGATTTCGATTAAAAATTACTCATTTAATACTGCAATTTAAACTATACTTCTTAAACTCACGCAAATAAAATTCATACTTTAGCCATTAACTTTCCAGACAAGTTGTCTTAAAATTCATCTCTTGTAATGCATTTTGTCCGATCTGTCGTAAATAAGATATTTCATTGTTAAAGGTTGGAAACCGTGTTTAAATGTGTTTCACAAAACGAATGAGCTATTCGCCTTTTACTACTTCTCCATTACATGCCTAACTACTGATTTAGACTATAATGTGCAAATGGGCACGCTCAGTCAGAGAGAAATGGTTTGTATGAACTATTAAGTCGAACGCGAAATCAATTTTGTAATAACGTATGCATTAAACGAAATCCATAATTTCTGAATATTGTTGACAGTGTTAATCAATTTATGGTGAACTTTAAAAATTAATAGTCAGTGGTTTAATATTATTTATCAAATTGCTACACTAAACATTTCAATTTTACTTTTCTTAATGCGAAAATATAGTTTGTTTTGCTAAGTGACAATTATGCATATTCAGAAGTACTAACTGAAATACGCTGTATATACAAATTTACAACATTTACTTCAATCATTTACTTTGTCTGTTTTTACTTTGCCATGTTGTCCAAATTTATTTTAATTCGTGTTATTTTGTTTGTAATTTTACATTTATTGCTATGGTGTTTGGTGTTCGCGAAATTTTTTTTTTTTTTTGTGAGTCACATAACTAAAACAATCGGATTTGGCAGCTTCAGTGGGTAGACCTAGAGTATGGGAGACAACTCTTACAAATGTATTTGAAATCATTTTTGTGTTTTAACGTACCCTTTTTAATGGTGTTAATATAAAAAGAAATTAAACGAGAGGAAAACTGTGAGTTTATCAAGGCCTACCTCCTTAATACTTATGTAAAACACTAATTTCCTCTACATTAGGGAGATACGGATGTCTTCGAAAACCAATGCTTTTCTTAGCAAATATTGATATCTTTATATTTATGAATGAATCTGATATTTTATTCCACTATAATTCAATCATCATACTTTAATATTGACGAAAATGAACTACCCTTCTTTCTGTAAACATAAGCAAAAACAAATAACAATAAACTAAAGATAAAAGCACCTTTTATCTATTCAAGTTTTAACAAAAGGGTATGACTCCATATCTTGAAATCTGTTAAAATATGTATGATGATGATTTTGACACATAAAACGTCTTACAAGGAAAACTGAAGACATATTACGCGTTCAGTGCAAACGTAGGTTAAGGAAATATTACATTGGAAGACGATATTGAGATTTCTTCCTTGTCAATCCGAGTAACTGTGCTACCCCTGATGCCATAGATTCTTATTACTGTTAAGTCAAACAAATAACGACAGGCTCACAGTAAGCACGATGTTTTGCTTAGTCACGAGGGATAATCTTGACCAATAGTGTATTTACTTATATAGTTATTAGTAAGTCACAAAGTACATTGTAGCTAAAGTGTGCCCGAAATGTAGCCGACGAGGTCAATCATCAGCGTCAAGAGGATTTCGATTTTAATCAATAGATTTACGGAGGCTATCGTTGCTTGGCTGATCTAGACAAAGTATGTGTTAAGGATGACATTACATATGCATGCCCATTTTTCGTTGTGGCTTTCCCATCATCTTTCTCCTTGCCCGAGGTAGATCGGTTATTCATTTTATTTTGTTTCGTTTTCCAAGAGTATTTAAAGAAAGCTATCGTCACAATTTTTTGTACAATTTCTGAAATTGCATGAAATATTTGTCACTGGACGTTAATCAACCATATGGTTTTTTACTTTTTTTATAATCATAATAAAACAGAATTCTACACTCAATGTATTGTGTTACGTTAAAAAGTACAAGGACGAGCAATACAGATTATTCGTGTTGATAAGATTAGTGCTGTTAGATTGTCAAGTATACCTCATCGATGCAAAATAAACTTATTAACATCTGCCACATGTAATAATTCAAACCTTCGATAAATTATCCCATTATTTTTTTATAACTATTTGAATTAACTTTATAGTTACGAAAGCTGTGATTTTATCAATTTTTGCCTCTGGTGGTGTACAATAATGTGGACGGATATATTGTATTTTTCGATATTCTGATAAATAATTGATATTGACGTGGTTTGGCCTTGGCAATGATACTTCATTAAGGTCCGTCATAAAATTTATATCACCGTTGGCTACGAAGATGTTCGGTATAAATGAAAATAAACAATTCCTGATGAGTCAAGGATTCACCTTTTTTTCCTCTATTTTATCAATAGTTTTGCCTCGATGTTTGTTAATTCCCAATCACATAGTAGAGTTCGCCAGAATCTTAATTTTCTACACACGATAAAATTGAGAATGGAAATGGGGAATATGTCAAAGAGACAACAACCCGACCAAAGAGCAGACAACAGCCGAAGGCCACCAATGGGTCTCCAACGCAGCGAGAAAATCCCGCACCCGGAGTTGGTCCTCAGCTGGCCTCTAAATAAAATTGTGTACTAGTTCAGTGAAAATGGACGTCACACTAAACTCCAAAACATATAAATGAACTAAAATTAAAAACATACAAGACTAACAAAGGCCAGAGGCTCCTGACTTGGGACAGGCGCAAAATGCGGCGGGTTAAACATGTTTTGTGAGATCTCAACCTCCTCTATACCTCTAGCCAATGTAGAATAAAGAAACACATAGCAATACGCACAGTAAAACTCAGTTTAAAAGAAGTCCGAGTCCGATGTCAGAATAGGTAACAAAAGAAACTAAGCAAAATGACAATGATACATATATTAACAAAGGACTACTAGCAGTTACTGACATGCCAGCTCCAGACCTCAATTAAACTGATTGAAAGATTATGTCTTCATCATATGAAAATCAAGTACAATACCTCCCGTTAGGGTTTAGTATCATACAATCATAAAATATATGAGAAGAACATAACCCGTATCATGCCAACAATTGGTTTTGGAATAACAGTGTTTATTTCCGATGCAAAGACCCTATGAGTGAATCAATATTAGTACCAAAATATGCAATCCTTAATGACCTGACAACAGTATCATAACTATATCCCTTCCGAATAAATCTGTTTAAAGGTTTGGTTAGCTTTTGAGGTGAATGCCGACATTTTTGTGATTTATAAAGAATATTACCATAAAATATTGGATGTGAAATACCTGAACGTATAAGATGTCTACATGTTGATTTATATTTACGAATGATGTCCTTGTACCGATGATAAAATTTAGTAAATGTTTTGACTAGTTTGTGATATCGAAAACCCTGGTGTAATAATTTTTCAGTAATACAGAGATTTCTTTCGTTGAAATCAAATATGTTGTTACAAACACGAGCGAATCGAACAAGTTGAGATATATAAACACACCATAAGATGGTGACAAGGGAACGTCACCATCTACAAATGGATAATTAACAATAGGGAATGAAAAATCATCTCTTTTATCATAAATTTTGGTATTAAGCTTCCCGTTAAAGATATAGATATCAAGATCCAGGAAAGGACAGTGTTCATTGTTAGTATTAGCTTTATTTAAAGTCAGTTCGACAGATATCCACATTACAAAAATAAACCTTAGTATATAAGGACAAATGTACCGGACAAGATTTGTCTAAAAGTTTGCGAAAAATATGTCTTCTAATAACGATAGTGAATGAATATTTTTTACACTTGTTTGAATGCATAATGTCGTCTTTAATGCATATACACTAATGAAAAATGGACCTTTTCAGCAAAACTGATTAATACAGTGTTACACACAAATATAACACTTTGAAATCAACATATCGTGGTTTTATGATAGAAAAATGTGTAGGACTGAAAATGGGGTATCGTATATAAAGTAGCCTTACTTATATGGTAAATATGCCATGGTGGGATACTATTTCGACAAGAAAACTACAGCTCTATGTTTTTATTCGCTGTGGTGTTACAGATCATCTGGTTAAGGAGAGATTTAAAAATGATTACATTTTATGTATGTCAAATTGTGAACTCTGTCACGACATTTTTTCTTGAATTTTTCTAAACTCCTCCTTTACCAAATTACACTATTTGTATTAGATACACATATAAGGGCGTTAGCCCGATTGGGTGCATCTAATTTACACCAAGATATCATTGTAAATGCAGAATGATAGTTTTCAATAATTTAAGAGGGGGTCTATCAGCGATTTGATCATATGTTATTGAAAAGCATGATAAATGCAGGGTATCCAATTTCATTTAACGACATCTTGGTGTAGCGGATATTATATATTAAATTAGTAAAATTTAAGCATCAGTACAAAGCAGCTGAATCTCTCTTCAAAAAGGACATCTCTAAATTTGAAAAATTCAAAAAATTCAAATGCTAAAAAAATCAACGATATTTTAACCAGACTTTCATTTTGGTGAGTTTTATCTAAAAAGTATGATACATCGATATGATATATCAAATTTTACATAATTTCAAGGATAAACTTTATTTGTTTAGCGTACAGAGCTTTAGTACACCTGTTGTAGGCAGTGAGATGTGAGTTTTATGTCATAACTAATTCATAACAATAGCCAAACATGTTTTTGCTGAAGGACATATAAAGCTAAGACCCAGATCTGATTGATTGTGACTACGATCATGTCATATCCACGAAGCAATTAATTTAGCATCAACCGAAACACAATTGAAATCCCTCCGTAAACACTTCACCAAACACACCACGTGTACGAGTTGATTACAGATAGCAAATTAGTTCTTTAATCATCACGCCAAGCACTGAAAGCAGATGATCCTCAAAGAATGATGGAATCATTTCAAATTAGCGACTAGGAAAGTTACAGATGCCTTATGCTCCTACTTGACATATCATTTGTTCCATATCAGACCTGGTTGTCCCGAGGTATCATAAGCATTGATTTTATACTCATCACAATGCTTATCTGTCAATTTTACGTCGAAAAAGCTATAAAAGTAAAACGGAGTAATCCTATAACAACTGTTTAAAACTACATCAATCATAGAAAGATTACACAGACTTTTCTCTTTCATTCTGCTAAACGATCCTTAATTCGAACCGAATCGTGTTAATTTCTCATTCAAGGGACTTGCCATTTATATGTATAAAAATAGATTAAAACGTTAAAGAAATTAAATTGTACAAATTTAAAGCAGATTGAAGTTTTTTTTTTTAACTATAGATAGAAGTAAGATATCAAAATGTATTGTAGGCGTTAAACAATTAAATGAAAATGTCGTACAATGTTCAGTAATTACATAAGATTTTGTATTAGTTTGTTTAGTATATTCGTCAATTTGTTTTATATTTAATGAATCAAAGAAATTGGGTCAATTTCCCCTGTACTAGTCACATACGGTCAATATCAGAAAGTTTTTTTTTTAAACCTTTTTGAATTTGAAATAGCCTTTATTGTATACTGAAAAAAGATTCAACAATTTTAAACCTTTCCTCACTTTCAAACTGTTATCTAACGATATTGCTGTTGAAAGCAATATTGCCAATTTTACACGAATTAACAAATTTTGATCGAAGGAGACCGTTGACCAAAATGAATTAATTTTAATCTGTAAGATATCATATGGGATTATTTCTAATAGAATTTTGTGTTTTGTTAGGAATAAAATTGAGAATGGAAATGGGGAATTTGTCAAAGAGACAACAACCCGACCAAAGAGTAGAAAACAGCCGAAGGCCACCAATGGGTCTTCAATACAGCGAGAAAATCCCGCACCCGGAGGTAGTCCTCAGCTGGCCCCTAAAAAAAAATATGTACTAGTTCAGTGATAATGGACGTCATTCTAAACTCCGAAATATATAAAAAAAAAGAAACTAAAATTAAAAAAAACATACAAGACTAACAAAGGCCAGAGCCTCCTGACTTGGGACAGGCGCAAAAATGCGGCGGGGTTAAACATGTTTTTTGAGATCCCAACCCTCCCCTATACCTCTAGCCAATGTAGAAAAAACAAACACACAGCAATACGGACAGTAAAACTTAGTTTAAAAGAAGTCCGAGTCCGATGTAAGAATAGGTAACAAAAGAAACTAAACAAAATTACAATGATATATAAATTAACAAAGGACTACTAGCAGTTACTGACATGCCAGCTCCAGACCTCAATTAAACTGATTAAAAGATTTTGTCTTCATCATATGAATATCAAGCACAATCCCTTCCGTTAGGGGTTTAGTATCATACCATCATAAAATATATGAGAAGATAAAACCCGTATCATGCCAACAACTGGTTTTAAAATAAATGTGTTTATTTCCGATGCAAAGACCCTATAAGTATAAAGTCAGTTATGTCCATTTTTTGGGGGATAAGAACTCAAATTTTGCCAAATTTATATACAAAATGTTGTTTTGAAGCATCTTGATGCCATTTATAATTTGGTTACATGTTCAAAAATATGCAAAAATGTTGTTAAGGATGTTCGCTACTCTGTTTCAAAATAACAAGCTTTTAAAAGACTTTTTTTAAATTGATAGTATATGAATAAAGAAGCTAAAAAAGCAGAAAATAAGAAGGGTCCGTGTGCTTGTCTTCGAGATATAAGCCATTGAAAATTTGGCGGGAAATAATTCTCTCTAGATTTTTCATACACTTAACATTGGCACCTTTTTTCTTTCAAAAACGATGAAAAAATAACAAGGATTTTATAAGATTTTCAGATGGCATTTTAAACTATATGTAATGAAATTATGGAAAGAAAAGTAGGGGTTAGTGGGCAAAATTTTTAATGGCACTACATGGATAAAACCTGAGGATTCCGAATATCTGGCAAAAATTCAAAAACAAGAGGAGCGAACATCCTTAAACCTTAAATGTTCATTAATGAATCTATGAAACAGCAAATTTTAGTAAAGATTAAATGTCTTTTAGAAAATGGTCCATGATCGTAAATTATAATACCTGATTTTTTATGACTTTCGGTCGATTTTCGTAGTGAGATATTGCTCTTAAACACCTTGCTGAAACTTTATTTTTTTTAGATAACATATGAATTTGTACTCGGTTTTATAATCAGCAGCGATGGCGACGAATTAAAGAAAGTCGATTTCCTTATGTCGTTGTACAGCAACAAGATTTTTAAAAGGACAAATAAATAAATACTGCATGTCAACATATGACAGGATTTGTCCTGTGTAATGTGATGGAGCTGGAATAAGCAAATAAATTCCGAAAGATTTTGCCAAATACAGCTATAGTTATCTATTTATGGGCTAGAAAATCCTTAGTTATATTAATAATTCAATTTCTAGTGAACAGTTATATTAATAAATATGACCATATCAATGATATGTCTTGTCAACGCAGATGTGCTGACTACTGGGCTGGTGATACTTTCGGGGAGGAAACCTCCGCCAACAGTGGCATCGACCCAATGGTTTTAATAAATAAAAACTCATCAAAGATACCAGGCTTAGTTTTGTACACTAGACGCGCGTTTCGTCTACATTAGAACAAATCAAGTACGAAAACAAGTACAACAAAAATACCGAAATCCAAGGCAAATTCAAAAAGGGGAAGTCCATAAAAACTGACAAAATCAAACGCTATTAATCAATGAAACAGGTGAAAAACAACTCCCATATTCCTGACTTGGTACGAAGTTGATTAGCATTGAGGACCTTAAAAATGTTTGCAAGTTCAACTTATTCAATATTTCGTGTTTTAAGCTCATAATTTTATTTTCTCGTTTCGTATTGCGAAGTTATATGGAGCCTGAAGTCCAGTGGTTGTCGTTGGTCACTGTTTGTTTTTCGTTTAATTTCATTAGCTTATAAATGTATACGACCGTTGGTTGTCTCTTTGAATTGTTTCACATTTGTCATTTGGCGGTTTTTCATAGCTTACTATGTGAATTAGTTGTTGAAGGATGTACAGTGCTTTATATTTGTTTACATTAGTTGTTGAAGGATGTACAGTGCTTTATATTTGTTTACATTAGTTGTTGAAGGATGTACAGTGCTTTATATTTGTTTACATTAGTTGTTGAAGGATGTACAGTGCTTTATATTTGTTTACATCCTCGTCCTTTGGTCTTTGGAAGAAAGTTGTCTCATTTGGAATTATACAACCTCTCCTTATTCAATATGGAGTTTTTCTTTACACTTTCTATATTGTGAGTTTAAGGCGAAAAGACATAAATCTAATCAAGAATCAAGGTTTCCACCAGAACTATTCTGTAGTACACTTTCATAATGAATGTCAGTTAGCTTACCATCTTTTCAGTTATAAATGAAGGAATATTCTAATTCAATCTAAAGTTAAAAGAAAAAAGAAAAGATCAGGAGTGTACAAGTGAAATTCAAGTACTATAGGTAAAAACTGTCTATCTGATATGGCGTTCCTAAAGCTGATGTTTTGATTATCTTGTTTTTCGTAATGCGAAGTTATATTGAATTTTTCTTTATAATTTCACTTCGGTCGACCTGCCTTGCAGCTGGATCTACCTATTGTTTAACCTGTTAATGTTTTCTTGTTCTGGAAATGTGTTACATATTTGCCACTGGACGTTGAGCAAACAGCAATCAATCTTTATACTTTCTGTCATAAGTTCAGGGCGGAAAGCAATAAATCTAATCATAACAAGAGAAGCTTATGCACAAAGAATATATATATATATATTGGTTAAGTGTCAAATTCCTTTTTGTTCAAACATTTTGACAATATTTACATTTAAGGCGTTAATCTTCAAATGATGAACTTCTAAGGAAATTGTGTGTCTGATGTAAACATATTTACATCGAACATGATAATATAAACGTTTCGGCAATTAATTCAATATCTGTATATTTTTTTCAAGACCAGGCTTGTCTTTTCTTTGTTCCCTTTGTATTTATAATATCTACTGTCTTGAAATCTTTATAAAAATAAGATGTGGTATATTTGCCAACGAGACAATATCCACAAGAGTTCAAATGACGTGGATGTAAGCAATTATCATCGTAGTCATCGTACGACCTTTAGCAATGAGAAAAACACAAACTGTATAGTCAGCTATAACAGACCGTGACATGTAAAATGTGAAACAATTCAAACGAGAAATATACTATTAAATTGGTAGTTTTCTGTTGTTTTTGTTTTTTAATTTATCATTCAAAAAGGAAAAAGGAAAATACAGCTAATTTTTGTCCAAAGTTTTATATACCGGTATCTAAGAAAAAATGAAAACAGTTTGGTTTGAAATTTTCAAATTTGTCCTTCAAATTAATGTAGAAGACAAGAACAGATTGTTTTCCGTTGAAAATACAGCATTAGTATGCTCCCTTTTCGTTGTTTTTTTTAACAATTGTACATGAAAATAAGAAATTGTAATACTATATCTAACTCGTTTTTTTTTTTTTCGTTTTGTTCTGCAGATCAAAATTGATCTTTAACATCAAAAACGAACAAATAAAGCGTAATAGAAAGAAACGAACAAATAAAGCATAATACAATGTAGTTTGTTTATTTCACTTTTAACCTTTTAATTATCTTAGGTTTTCAAGTGAAAACAAAAAGTAGTTATCAGAGATTCGTATTGCGAAAACCTTCTTTCATTGGCTACATTGTTTACTAACGATGGATCCCTAGGTTATTCCACATTCAGCATTGAAAACTTTTAATTAATTATTAAATAAATAATGATTCAAATGAATAGTGGATCGTGTCCTTTTAACCTGCATGATAAAACTAAATTTTGATATGAAATTGCTTTAATACAGCTGTCAAAGAATTTAACTTTTCCTTTAAAGGAATGTCAATTACTGAATATTATTTTCCATGTCGCAATTTTGACAATACTAAATAGCCTAAGCAAACATTTAGGAGTATCAAGAAAATCAAAGTAAATGATAAATAGACAAGAAATTAAAACAAAAAATTGACAATCATACAACGTACCACTATTTCCCTATTTAAAAAAAAATATATATCAAGTCTGTATTCGTTCAACATTTGAGTATGCTTGTGAAGTGTTGGGAAATGTGACATTTGCTATATTCAAACGAATAACTTTTGACTAGAAGGTGCGAGAGTTGTACCTGGATTGTCCCTTTAAAAAATAATACGGAATATTTAGAGACTGGCTGTGAACCTTTACATTAAGGAAATGCAGAAGAAAGCTGCAGCTGCCTAATTGACAATCATACCACATCTTCATATTTTTATTTTGGATTATTTTGAACAATTGAATACTTTATTGCAAAAAGCATATATATGCTATAGCAACGAAAACATATTTACAACATGACAAATGATAAACAGCAGAGACCAATACATAAAAGCATTATAAGAAAACCAAATAACATTAAGTAACAATATGTTTTTCGCTCCTTTCTACAGATGCTAACCAGCTTTGTATATACTGATCTTTAATTCTAATCTTAATGACATCAACATATTCAATAATATGTATTTCTGATTGTTGATACCATATATAATTTAGACCACTATCAAATAATAATTATAATATTGATATACGATGTATTTACCGAACAATTTGAGCGATGTAAATGCACGCAACTTTTCGTGAATTAACGGCCACAGTTCACTTTGAATGACGAGGTCTGACATGATAACAGAATGCCGACATGATTCATTTGATTTAACTGACAAATCTGTGCACCATTGGTAGCAATGGATGCTCAAGTTCCTCCAGGGTAAATCCTAAAGAGAACGAGGACCATGATCCCCAAATACGTCGGGTCTTATTCGCATCACCCCTGGTTTCAGGGAGTAAAGATTAATAATTTAACAATTTCTAGATCATAAAACAGTTAAGATCGAACTGGTACCAATTCAGAACCGGCCACTCAGGGTAGACATGAGATGTCTCAACAGAACTTCCTGCGGTAACGCAGGAAAGTAAAAACTAATATGATCCGACGTACAATACAGGAACGGATCATGACCCTTAATCTTGCCAGATCCCGCCAACCAACTTTTACTGTGACTAAACATTTTATTACCATATAATGAACAATTATACTATTATTTGAGATATAAACGCTGAAAGTTCATAACAAAAATTTAAAGTTCTATATGTGTTCCTGGTGGATAAACTAAATAATCATACTGATTGTTCCAATCACATTGCTGGTGGCTGATTGTCCTGGTAAAACTGTATAACACTCACTCAAATTTAGAATACGATAGTTCTCAAAGTTTGTTCAGCAAGCAATTCCATCGGCTTAGTCTAGTCATCTTTGTTTTGTCCAACAACGTATTATGTATCAGGCTTTTCTCTGAACAGCCTGAAAAATGAATAAAACAGCAGCAGACACAAGTAATTGTTGGTAGATTGTGAGGGGAGGTGGGTGGGTTTTGAAACTTTCACTTATCTAGAGCGGCTAGTTCAAATGTGAGGCTGAAGTCACGTGATGTTTATAAGCCGGAAGCGAGATGCGGATCCGAATGATAAAATATGTCTTTATGGAAAATAAATATATTAATCAAATCTCTTTCATTAAATTGGTTTATCTTATAAGTGATAAACCTTATTAATTAAAGAATCAAGTTTAAGGCAAAGCATAACAAACAAGCAATTTATGTGGAATTAACGGCCACAGTTCACTTTGAATGACGAGGTCTGAGATGATAACAGAATGCCGACATGATTGATTTAACTGACAAATCTGTGCATTATTGGTAGCAATGGATGCTCAAGTTCCTCCAGGTTAAATCCTAAAGAGAACGAGGACCATGATCCCCAAATACGTCGGGTCTTATGCATCACCCCTGGTTTCAGGGGAGTAAAGATTAACAATTTAACAATTTCTAGATCATAAAAACAGTTAAGCTCGAACTGGTACCAATTCAGAACCGGCCACTCAGGGTAGACATGAGATGGTCTCAACAGAACTTCCTGCGGTAACGCAGGAAAGTAAAAACTAATATGATCCGACGTACAATACAGGAACGGGTCATGACCCTTAATCTTGCCACATGAGTGAGTCTATACACACTCATTAAATACCTCCTCCTTTTTTAACCCCTTGAAAACCATAAGAAATTCTATTCCAAATTAGACTTCGGGAAACGGCGAATTTTGTGAGACGATAGGAAAGTTTCAATATCCCTTGTATGTTGTTCAAGTATATATCATATCCAATATCGGATAAGTGACTTCCGTCAAATCTATACAAGTTCATCTCTCGAGCTCGGATATTGGGATGCTGAATAACACAGTGCCCATCATTCAAGACAAAATTGTTAATAGAAGAGTTTACTCGTTTTCGAGATCTTTCGATGGCTTTTCCATCTTTAGCACCGTGCCAATACCTACGCATTAGCATTTCGCTCCATACGATGCGAGTGTTAGGTAGAAGTAAATGCAGACGCAGAATATCCCTTTCAATATTCTGGATAAGTTCCAAGGTTTTTACTTTACCAGATCATTGGAACCAAGCTGAATGACTATCATGGCGGGAGGAGAAAATTTGTCAACTGCATGTGATACCTTGGCATTAAATTCATTCCACAACATACCCCTTTTTCCAAACCAGCGTATGTACACCCCTCTGCTTTGAAGACCAATGTTTGGGCCCCCGTTTCTCGTTTTTGCATTTGTCTGTGCCCAATATACAATTGAAGATCCGACGAACCAAATAGCTTTTGAACCTAAAAGGAGGTAATATGTATTATAATATTAAAAACACTTCGTTTGAGCTGTAATGAAAGTTAAAGACTCAGATACGAATATAGCGTAAATATGCAACGGAGGACCATCGGCCGCACTGCTTGATAATATCGTCTTTAACACCATTTTTTGCCATATCAGTAGCTCGTCCTATCCGAAAAGAATGAGAACGAATGTGAAACGGTAGTTCACAGAAACCCAAACATTTTTGAAGGAGGGGACAAACTTGATATTTAGTTAAGGCCAAACCATTAAAATGTGTAATTATTCATTTGACTTATTTACGCCTGAGAAGCGAACATGCAAATAAGATTGTAATAGAGTAATTGGACAGATATTCGAATCGGCATGGCTCTGAATGATCAGGGTTATGGAAGTATGCTTTTGAATGGTTTTGAATGGTTTTACACTAGTAAATTTTGGGGCCCTTTATAGCTTACTGTTCGGTGTGAGCCTAGGCTCCGTGTTGAAGACCGTACTTTGACCTATAATGGTTTACATTTATAAATTTTGACTTGGACGGAGAGTTGTCTTATTGGCACTCATACCACATCTTCTTATATCTATTTTGATCGGTTTTGAGCTGCATATTTTTACATGTAATTCGGTTTGACCATTACTCTTATCAAAAGTGATATCTTCACATTTCAATGCATGTCCGCTTTCGTCATTGTTCGTCAGTACGACTGTTTATAGCCAACTCACTTACCCGTAGCATGGCGAAGTACGCAAGAGAAAAGGCAGAAGAAAACAATATAGTTTCATACTGAGAATTACAAACGCTGCGTAGACTGTGAATTAAACGTTTTAACAAGTCAAACGATATCGGCGTTCGAACATCTAGTTTTTGCGGATTTTTTCTACGCAGTCCTTCAATCATTTTGCAGATGATGAATGATTTCGTGTTATCTGTTACATTGTTAATCTTGTGTGTGTGGGCCAATCCGGAGATGTAAGTAGAAACAGTAGACGCAGAGAAACCTTTGTACGACAGGTATGCTATAAATTGAGCTATTTCGTCGATAGGTACCGGCCAAATATCACGATAGTTATAAATAATGCGAAACTTTTTTAAACATTCTACTGCTGTTTTATAAGTTTTCCAGGAGTTGGGAGCCATTGAACATTTAAGTAATAGGTCTGCCTCGTCTTTAACCTTTCCAGAGGTGGGCCGGAATCGTGTATGGGTTTGCATCTGCTGTGGGGCATAGTTTCCGGAACTTGAAAATCACAACGAGAGAGGAGTCAGCAAGAGAATTCAAATGACCTGGGATATGTTCGGCTTTAATTAATATGTTGTATTCAAGCAGGCCAATACAAGTTTTCTGATCAGGGACATAACACTTGTCGACTTTGAAGACTTTTATTGATTATAGAAACTACGCTCTGGTTATCTATGTGAAATAAAATTTTCTTGTTTTTAACATGCCTCCCAAATGTTCAAAGCAACGACTACAGGAACAATTCTAGAAAGGTAATATCGGTTAAAATTCCAGAAGTTATCCAATTGTGGGGCCAACTCGCCTGGGCCCATTTCCTTCAAAGTAAATACCAAAGCCTTTTCCGACCCCACCTATTCGAGATCAGAGTTAGATGACCAGAATTTATCCAGACTTACGGTAGTACCATTGTAATTTGATAGAAATAGTAACCAAATATTAAGGTCTTCTTTCATAGCCTTAGTTATTCTGGTTCTGTGATGGGGCCTACGCAAATTGCAAGTGGCGTCAATCAAACGACGACAAAAGGCTCGACCCGGGACAATTACTTGACATGCAAAATTTAGTATGCCAATCAATGATTGTAAATCCCGAAGGGTGATTTTGGATCTACCTAAACAAAAAGAAATTCTGGCTTTTAACTCAACAAGTTTGTCTTCGGGTAGACGCATTACCATGTTGATGGTGTCAAATTCTATGCCAAGGAATATCAACACTTCCGTTGGCTCGACCGTTTTTTCCTCTGCTAACGGAACCCCCCAAAGTTTACAAGAATCCTGAAAACACTTCAAAGTGTCGTGGCATTGTGAAGTTTGTGCCTCGCCTCCAAACAGAAAATCGTCCAAATGATGTAAAATATTGTCGTTTTTTGACTGTTGCTGTACAACCCAATGCAAGGCGGTGGAAAAAGATTCAAATAGCGCCGAGCTAATACTGGCCCCCATTGGGAGGCATTTATCAAAGAAATATTGATTCTCAAATTTGAACCCCATCAAATCAAAATCACCCGGAGAGAGTCTTAGCAAACGAAAAGCCGATTTTACGTCGCACTTGGCCAAGAGCGTGTTCTTTTTCAATCTGTGAATCATATTGACAGCGTCGTCTATGCTTGAGTATTTTACAGAACAGTACTGCTTGTCAATAAAGTCATTAACGGAGTGATGTATAGGAAAGGACAAATTATGAATTAACCTGAATTCTGAACTAGATTTTTTAGGGATAACCGAGATCGGAGAAACCCGAAAGGTGGGGAACGGAGGTTCTGAAAAAGGACCAGCTACCCTACCCAGGTTAATTTCTTTAAAGATTTTGTCCCTAGCTATGGTGGCTTTCTCCCCATTCATTTCTTTAGAATCTATATCCATAGGAAGTCTCGGACCGAGTATTTTAGTTAAACCCAGCTTCGAGACCTTGGATCAGGTTTCGCGCAACCTCTTGATGCGGGTAATTTATGAGAGCTTTCTTTACTTCATCGACGTTTATTGGCGAATTACCTAGAGAATACTAATGCATGTAACCAAGGTTGTTGTTTGCTGGACTCTTCATCCCGCTGGGGCCTGGTTGTGGAGTCAGTGGTAACAAAGCTCCCCCTGGTCTGTCCAGTGCGTTTTCCTCGTTGCAATTTGGACTTTCTATATCCATCTCATCCTGAATCCTGAAAGGCACGAATGGGGCATCCTGATGTGCGTCTGCTACAATGTTAATTACCGGACCACTAGCAATTGACAAATTAGAACCGGTCGCTGTTCTAGAAACTTGTACGGTTCTTGTCGTGTTCTGTGATTCTGAAAGTTCTCCTCGTGTTGACGGCACTTTGCCTTTTCTAAATTTCTTTGCTGGACCTGCAGGCTGCTGTGAAACCTTTTTGGGAACATTACGAGGCCTTTTCGGTGGTTTCATATCTGATTAGAAATCTATAAGTTGCGGATGTCGAAGATTTTTTGACGATTGTCTTTTGAAACTTTCACTTATCTAGAGCGGCTAGTTCAAATGTGAGGCTGAAGTCACGTGATGTTTATAAGCCGGAAGCGAGATGCGGATCCGAATGATAAAATATGTCTTTATGGAAAATAAATATATTAATCAAATCTCTTTCATTAAATTGGTTTATCTTATAAGTGATAAACCTTATTATCCACGGCTAAATGACAACTATTTGATAGTCCCTTTCTGTAAGTGTGCCTCATTTGTTACCTCAGAATAAAATACACGTGACAATTCGATCTGTAACCTTAACACCATATAACAGTTTAACTTACAGTTAATTTTGTACTAAAATATACCAAAAGAAATAAAGATCGTCAATTATCATTATAATTAAGGTACGTGGTATTTAAATGTAATTGTAACGTAACTACGTGGTTAAGACTCAATAACGACTTAACTTAATAAATTTAATATAAATTAAATTTTAAATTGTGTATGTGGCGATTCTCGTGAGGATGCATTCATTTCTTCTTTCAATGTTATAAATACACCGGTATTAGGAACGTAGTCATTATCAAATAATACCGTATCCTTTTTTTTTTTTTTTGCTTATTGAGGGTGACAAAAACCTAACATACTGATACTTATTGATTGTTGCTTTTTTAAGTCCTAGGAAACAATGGTACTCAGAAAATTTCGAAATCTTTAATAAATACAACATTTTCATTAAAAATCAAAACTATTACTTGCTCGTGGTAGTATCAATATAAATAAAACAAACATGATCACCTTCTTATCACAAAAGATCATTTATTATAACCCACTCAATGAGTCCGGTTTATAAAGTAAATTATGCACATGTCCGTCCGTCACACTTTCGGTAATAGGATAATATCACCGCTTGCTCAAATCTTTTGAAATTTAAAATCAAATTCATTTTCTATTGAATACAAGTAAAGTTTGATTTTGACGTTGTTTTCTGGGCATTTACCGTTCAAGTTTTAAGCTTCTTAAATATCTTTAAAAAAAGGGGGATATTTATTTCCTGTTGATAACTGAAGTACCACTTATACAGAATCTGTTTTTTTCAAAATTTTTATATGATGTCATGGAACATAAACTAGAGATAGAGTGTCATTTTGACGAATTTTATACTGATAAAGAGTTTTACACCTTAGTTGTTTTTTTGGTTTCTGGATGATAGCAAATGTTCTGTTCGACAAAATCTTCCTAATTTTTAGCACAATGTCTTGAACCATATACAGGTTGAGTTATATTTTGACAGTGGGCATTTACATTCGTGAGCACTAGATCACGTAATTCTAGTTTCTTAAAAATCCATTTACCCTTCCGGACTTGTTTGTCCCGTTGGTATCTTCTGCCTTTTTTAAATTTCATATTTTTTACTTGTCATGAATAACACGACGGGTGCCACCAGTGGAGCACCTTCTGGTGCACTTTAGACTACCCCCGGTTTTAGGTGGGTTCTTGTGGCACAGTCTTTAGGTTTCTGTGTAGTGTTTTGTAGGCTGTTGTTTATCTTTTCATGGTTATTTTTGCCATGGTGTTGTCTGTTTTTCGACTTTTTCTTCGACTTATGATTTTTTTATTGTCCCCTTATTATCTTCTGCCTCCTTTTTTCTCTATCATTGTGTTTAATTGAAAGTATAATTAACAACTATAGGTCACCGTACGGCCTTCAACAATGAGTGAAACCCATACTGCATAGTCAGTTATAAAAGGCCCAGAAATGACAAATGTAAAACAATTCAAGCGAAAAAACTAACGGCCTGATTTATGTAAAACACAAAATAATGAACGAAAAACAAATATGATATACAACAACAAACGACAACCACTGAATTACAGGCTCCTGACTTCGGACAGGCACATACAGAATGTGGCAAGATTAAACATGTTTGCGGGCGCCCCTCCCTCTAACCTGGGACAGTGGTGAAACAGTACAACATATGAACAAACTATAAAAATCAGTTGAAAAGGGCTTAACTCATCAGATCGACACAAAGTACAAAAACAACTAACAAAAACAAAGAGTGGACGTGGCAGGGTACTTATACATCCCCACAACAAAAACACACTTTCACAGATCTGACAATACTCGCAGTTATTAACAGCTAGTTCAAAGCCGTTAACAACTAATAAAACAAATCATGCATCTAAGACTAAAATATCAATCAGTACGCATCCAACATCCAATGGATTTAGTGTAGACGTCATTAACAGTCAGAGAAAAACATGACCTTGTGCAATGCCAAGATACAGGTATCGACAGATTGGAGAGCCATGAATGTGCATATGCATATAAAAATAATATTTAGTTTGATTTGAATTTACTGATAACAAAATCAATATTAATACCAATAAAAACAGCATTCATAGATCTCATTATAGTGTTGAATTGGTAACCTTTTAGAATAAGTTTATTTAAAGGATCGATAAGTTTACCTGGATCGTATCTAAATTTCTGGGCTCGGTAAACAACATCTCCGTAAAAATTAGGATGTGCTATCCCGTTAAAAATAAGTTGTCTACGGGTATAACCAAACTTCCAAACTAAATCTTTATATCTATGGAAGAATTTAGTAAAGGTTTTAAGTAATTTGTGGTAACGAAATTCCTGACTTAATAATTTACCAGTAATACATAGATTGTGTTAACTGAAATCCAAAATGTCATAACAGACACGGGCATAGCGAACGAGTTGTGATATATAAACACCGTAAGATGGTGCCAAAGGAACATCACCGTCCAAAACAGGAAAGTTAACAATAGGGACCGAAAAAATCGTTCCTTTTGTCGTAAATCTTATTGTAGAGTTTCCCGTGTAAAACTGAAATATCTAAATCTAGGAAAGGACAGTTATTACCGTTTATGTTTGATTTATTTAAAGTAAGTTCCTTAGGGTAATTTTCGGCGGTATATTTAGAAAATTTTTGATTATTTAACGAAAAATATCATCAAGATAACAGTAAGTGTTGTTGAATGTATCAATGAAATTCAATTAAGACGGGTCTTTACTGAGTTTGGTCATAAACTGCGATTCATAACAGTACAAGAACAAGTCTGCTATTAAAGGGGCACAATTGTGGCCCATAGGAATACCTACAACCTGTCGATAAACTTTATTGCCGAATCGTACATAAATATCAAGGAGAAAATTAACAGCTTCAATCATATAATCACACCTACAGTAAGTATATCTAGCATTTTTACCTTTCTCATTAGAGAAGATGGCTTCAATGACATCTTATACGTTCAGGTATTTCACATCCAATCTTTTATGGTAATATTCTTTACAAAGCACAAAAATGTCGGCATTCACCTCAAAAACTAACCAAACCTTTAAAAAGACTTATTCGGAAGGGATATAGTTACGATACTGTTGTCAGGTCACTAAGGATTGCATATTTTGGCATCGGAAATAAACACATTTATTTTAAAACCAGTTGTTGGCATGATACGGGTTATGTTCTCATATATTTTATGATGGTATAATACTAAACCCCTAACGGGAGGTATTGTACTTGATTTTTATATGATGAAGACATAATCTTTCAATCAGTTTAATTGAGGTCTGGAGCTGGCATGTCAGTAACTGCTAGTAGTCCTTTGTTAATTTATGTATCATTGTCATTTTGCTTAGTTTCTTTTGTTACCTATTCTTACATCTGACTCGGACTTCTTTTAAATTGAGTTTTACTGTGCGTATTGCTATGTGTTTCTTTATTCTACATTGGCTCATAGGTATAGGGGGAGGGTTGAACTCTCACAAAACATGTTTAACCCCGCCGCATTTTTGCGCCTGTCCGAAGTCAGGAGCCTCTGGCCTTTGTTAGTCTTGTATGTTTTTAAATTTTAGTTCATTTATATGTTTTGGAGTTTAGTGTGACGTCCATTTTCACTGAACTAGTACACAATGTTATTTAGGGGCCAGCTGAGGACTACCTCCGGATGCGGGATTTTCTCGCTGCGTTGAAGACCCATTGGTGACCTTCGGCTGTTATCTGCTCTTTGGTCGGGTTGTTGTCTCTTTGACATATTCCCCATTTCCATTCTCAATTTTATTATTTAAATGAGTTGCAGCAAATATATTTGCATTCAGATTTACCAAACGACTATTTAATTAAATAGGAAAAACAATTTTTTTGATAAGATTGTGTGGAAGTGTAGTGTAAGTAGTTGAAAAGTCAAAACTGTCAACAAAATCAAAAGGACCATCAAAAGCATGTAATTTATCTAAAACATCCAAAGAATTTTTTACACTCCAAAAATATTTTATTCCATTATTTTCATAAGTTTTATTACAAAAGTTAATGATATTAAGTTCTTTGATAGTAGTTAAGGAACTAGTTAAAAGCACCGAACGATTATAGTTGTAGAACACTTACTAGAGGCCGAGATGAAACGATATTTTACTGTTTTTTTGTGTAGTTTAGGTAACCAATACATAGTAGGAACCTTCAAATGTTTAGAAGAGGCCTTAAGCTGTGATGTGGTTATAATATGATTGTTTACTTTATGGCTCTCTGTGGAGCGCACGGACTTGAATGTGGAAGAATTTAAAATTTCATTCTTAAGAACGTCCGTGTAGTATTTACGGCATACCACCACCACATTGTTGGCTGTTTTGTCGGCCGGTACAAACACAAACCGCTTTGCGAGTACTTGAAGTTTGTTTCTTATTCTAGAAATAGGCGTATTATGTACTCTTTTATTGATTCCTAAATTACAAGTTTGATCGTTTATATAAATATACATTGTTAATGTCCATTGTGTAATGCAATGTAGGCGTACATATAATAATAATTTTGCAGCTGATATAATAGTTTTAGGTAAATAAATTGAAGAAAAACTACAGTTTCTTATTGGTGCATTCTGAATAAAATTCGGATCTATCATAACTTTCATTCGTATACACCTCTATGTCTTGTATTGTTCTGGACATAATATTCAATTTCATGTATGATAATATAGTATCAACATATGCTAATCTTACTTCAAGCATACGGATTCATTTCATCTCTATGGGTAGCAGATTCTGCTGAACAAATTTTATTGGTTTTAAAAAATATGGGATGCCTGTATAATTCTTTCATTACCTTTTGTAGTTGAGAGGTTGTTTTAAACAATTAACAACTATTATTTTTGTATACAGGATATTTTAAAAATGTGTTGGCGGATTATACAAAATAAATGGAGAATGTGTCCCCATGGACACAGATGATGCCCCCGCTTGCATACAACATTATAAAGGGACATAACTCAAGAACAATAAAAGTGACGCTACCCAAATTTGTACTTGATCTTAGTGTTTTGGTAATAAGTATTGTGTACAGGTTTCATGTTTGGTTGGGGCAAACTTAAGTTACAGAACGGAAACTAAAAATTTTGCAATTTTTCGATTTATAAAGGGGAATCACTCAATAATGGTTAAAGTGACACTACCCAAATTCAACTTGATCTGTGTTTTACCATTGGAAGGCAAAATTAAACATTGCATTGTATAAAGCATTGATTGTAGCTGATTCAACTATAATCATGGACAAAGGAAGATAACTCCAATATTAAAAATTACAATGGCATCATTGATATTTTTAGAAAAAAAAATGAAAAATTTAGCAATTTTCCATTTGTAAAGGGGCATAACTCTAGAACAGTAAAAGTGACGCCACCTTAATTCAAACTTGATCTGTGTATTGTGGTGATAAGCATTGTGTATAAGTTTCATAACATTTGGTTGAGGCAAACTTAAGTCAGAGAACGGAAATGAAAAATTTTGCAATTTTTCCATTTATAAAGGGGCATAACTCTAGAAAGGTTAAAGTGACGCCACCAAAATTCAAACTTGATCTGTGTTTTGTGGTAATAAGCATTGCGTATAAGTTTGGTTGAGGCAAACTTAAGTTAGAGAATGGAAACCAATTTTGGGACATACGGACTAAGTACGTACAGACGGACAAGGGTAAACTAAATGCCCCCTCCGCTTCAGCCGGGGGATAAAATATGGAAATAGCATCTTCATCTTTGCAGGATGCTGATATGGCTTTATAAAGTTTCATATTGAACACACCAGCATTTGGATGCTGGCATCTAATATATATATAGACTTTGATATACCTTTTGTTTGGATGCTGGCATCCCAATTATATGCATGCAGACTCAACTTTCTCTTTGGATGCTGCCATCCCATTTAAAAAATTGGATGTTCATCCTTTAAAGTTAATCTCAGGGATGCTGGAATCCCAGTTGTAAGTAAAAGTTATCTCAACACATTATAATTGAATGCTGACAGTCATTTCCTTTGGATGCTGGCATCTGTTTCTGTGAAAGCCGGTGGCCGTTTTGTTTAAAGGCTGACATCTTTGCATTATATGTTTCTTTATATATATATATTTAACCAGGTGACTTAAGTTTAATCGGTCAATTGAAAAGTCTTTTATCTTTTAAAAAAATTAACATATTTAGTGTTTGTTTATTATTTACGGTATATAAAAATATATAGGAAAAGTACATAAATCTAAAACTGGTGACTATTATTGTGATGAATTACAAAAATACAAATAAAACGAAACAGTAATATACAATATTATATTGTATTGTATTGTGTTTGGGGTTACTGAAAGTGAGCTTAACCTCCTAGCCTGCTGAAATGATATCATAGACATACACTCTACTATTCAGATTGGTGACTGCACTTTATTAAGGTGCTTCATATGAAGTCTGTAAGCCAGCGTTATAATTTTGTGTCTATGACAAACCCCCATTTTCAATTAAAGTATATATTGGCATTAAATATATAAGATATCATAAGGAGATCTGTCTTCCCTAGTTGCCTGCATACAATAATACACGTACTGCTTTAATAACAATGCAAAATCTTTCAAATTTTTATTTTAATTATCAGTACTGGTCTCTTTCATCTGTACGTACTGGATATTGTCAATATCACTGGACTTGCTATACGCACATCATGTCATGATCTGTTTTCATTTCACAAGGAGATCTGTTTTCCCCAGTTGCCTACATACAATAACATGCATGTACCACTTTGATAACAATGCAAAATCTTTTAAATCTTTATTTTAATTATACGTACTGGATATTACCAATATCACTGGACTTGCTGTATGCAACTTCCCATGCGTAGGCACATCATGTCATGATCTACTTTAATTTCAATCACAAAACTTACATTTTCTTTATTACGATCATTGTTAAGCTTTTTTCTGTATTCAATATTTATCAATCATCTAATAAAATCGGTTACATGAACTAGAGCTTTCTAACTTTCTTTTATCATTTATTACTTATCTGAAATCAGCTGGAATCGCAAATGATCATAATGATCTGGTGCTGTTTGGATGTTTTGTCGCCAAAATTCAACCTGTCCAATAACTATAAAGTGTTACGATACATAATACATAAAACATGAATAGTAACCGGAAAGGTACAGCCACTGCTTAAAAAACACTGAAACGAGAAATGAAAATCCAGTATAGTTTTTAATACAGATAAATATTCTGACCAATATAAATGTTAAAGAAATTGCTTAAAATGAGTTTCCTGTTGCTTACGTCTTTCATCCACGACAATTTGGGCTCATATTTGTCTCTAAGGCAATTATACCACATCTCCTTAGTTTTACATTCACAGTAAAATATAAACTGGCCTTAAGCAATCGATGAGTCTATATTCTTCATATAAAATCTTGCAAGTATATGAAAGATTGTCAACAATAAGTTTTCGTTGTAACATCACAATACTTTTAAAGTAGATATTCATGTAGAATATAGTGTTAAAAATATATTGCTTTCCTCCAAACGTTCAAAATGACTACTCGTGGTTGCAAAAAACTACTTACACCCTCCCATCCTTTTCCACCCCCAAGAAAATGCATGATTATTTGAAGAAAACCTCCATTTAAACTTCACTGTACCAAAGTTTTCCATACCAAGCCTGGTGCTTCTGCGTAGTCAGAGATAAATCTATTGAAAAAACCCATCTGAACCACTAATTAAATCGAATTATAATTATGGAACAACACTCAGATCTATACACTATCAAATAAACAGCTGCGCCATGAGCGCATGATACGCCCGTCGCTTTTTAAAAGAATAAAGTTCAATAACTTCTCAATGTCATATCAGATATTTATGAAAAACTAAAGGGAGGTTATCTTAATAGATATAAACCAGTCACCAAAGTTTCATGAAAACTCCTCAAAGCACTTTAAAGATATTGTCTGAAAACTGGAAAATCACCCCTTTTTTTATGAATAAAATCCCATAACTCGGGAAACGTAAAATCTAAAATTTATAATAATCGAAATGGAGCTTACGTCAATAGATATAAACAATTCAATAAAGTTTCTTACAAATTGGTGAAAGCGTTTTTGAGTTTTTTTCCGAAAACTGGAAAATCCCCCTTTTTAATGAATAAAACCCCATAACTTGGAAAGTTAATATCTAAAATTTATGAAAAAACGAAAGGGAGCTCACGTTAACAGATATAAACAATTCACCAAAGTTTCATGCAAATTGGTTAAAGCGTTTTTGAGTTATTGTCGGACATGTTGACGACGGACGGACAGACGGACAACGGTATACTATAATACGTCCCATAACCGGGCGTATAAAAAGGGTGCAATTTCATCAATGTCATTCGTTTTGGAGAAATATACCCTATTTTGAGATATTTCATGAAATTGCAATCCCATGGGTAGATTCATTTTACATCTTAATTTATGTTCCGTTTTTTGCTTGACCCTAGTCCTAAAACACAAACATTGTGTGGCGATATTTACATTTTCTTTAATTTTTTCGTATTTTCTTTTTCATTCATTTTGCTATTTGCTATTTTCAACTTTTATAATCAAGCTATCACGAGCTTCAAAATTAAAAAAAAAGCAAGAAATGAAAATATCAGCTTTAAAGGAGCATGAGCTACGAGATATGGCAAAAATACTTTTCTATTTTGTTCAATCATTAATGAAAGTTAAATAGTGAAATGACAATTCGCTTTTAGCAGCCAGTTTGGTTCAATTTTGTCAAAATAAGCTAAGAAACATCGCTGATTAATTATTCACTTGCAAGTGAATAATTCAACCTCATTAAATCCATTTTTATGTGACCTTCAATAAAACCCCTTAGCTAGAGATTGATTAGGCATAAACTGTGTCTTTCTATGTTGTGATGTTACACTATTGTTTCAGAAAAAGGGTGAAGGTTTGGTACCATTAAAACGTTTAAACCCGCTGCATTTGTTTGCACCTGTCCTAAGTCAGGAATCTGATGTTCAGTAGTTGTCGTTTGTTGATGTGGTTCATAAGTGTTTCTCGTTTCTCGTTTTTTATATATATTAGACCGTTGGTTTTCCCGTTTGAATGGTTTTACACTAGTAATTTTTGGGGCCCTTTATAGCTTACTGTTCGGTGTGAGCCAAGGCTCCGTGTTGAAGACCGTACTTTGACCTATAATGGTTTACTTTTATAATTTTACTTGAATGGAGAGTTGTCTCATTGGCACTCATACCACATCTTCTCATATCTATGTTCAGCTAATAAAAGGAAAAGAATGTCAACATTGAAACTCAAAAGGAAACAAAAGTAAACCATTTGGTTGACTGATTCGATCAACAAAAACTTATTCTTATACAGGAAAAAACGATGATTAACATATTTTTTTAACCTACAATATGAAATCAAACAGACCAAGAAAAATCCAATTGCACGTGTTTGCTATCTATTTATATCTGTATTTATGTTTATATCGGGTTACATGACGGTCGGCAGTCTTGGAGGTCACCTCGATGGTTAATTAGAGGCATCTAGACTAAAATACACACGAAATTCTGATACATATTGTTTATTTAAGACTTTTTTAAATAGGGATATACGTTTTAGTATGTTATAAATCAAATATGAGAATTTGAGTCATATCGGTGAACATGAATTTGACAACTAATGCCCCTTTAAAAACACTAAATAATGAAAAGATGATGCAAAGGCATATATATAAAATTGAGAATGGAAATGGGGAATGTGTCAAAGAGACAACAACCCGACCACAGAACAGACAACAACAGAAGGTCACCAATAGGTCTTCAATGCAGCGAGAAATTCCCGCACCCGGAGGGGTCCTTAAGCTGGCCCCTAAACAAATATATATATACTAGTTCAGTGATAATGGACGTCATACTAAACTCCAAATTATACACAAGAAACTAAAAGTAAACATAATACAAGACTAACAAAGGCCAGAGGCTCCTGACTTGGGACAGGCGCAAAAATGCGGCGGGGTTAAACATGTTTATGAGATCTCAACCCTCCCCCTATACCTCTAGCCAATGTAGAAAATTAAACGCATAACAATACGCACATTAAAAGTCAGTTAAAGAGAAGTCCGAGTCCGATGTCAGAAGATGTAACAAAAGGAAATAAACAAAATGACAATAATACATAAATAACAACAGACTACTAGCAGTTAACTGACATGCCAGCTCCAGACCTCAATTAAACTGATTGAAAGATTATGTATTCAAAATATGAATATCAGGCACAATCCCTCCCGTTAGGGGTTTAGTATCATACCATCATAAAATATATGAGAAGAGCATAACCCGTGTCATGCCAACAACTGGTTTTTAAATAAATGTGTTTAGTTCCGATGCAAAGACTCTATAAGTGAATCAATATTAAAGCCAAAATATGCAATCTTTAATGACCTGACAACAGTATCGTAACTATATCCCTTCTTAATAAGTCTATTTAAAGGTTTTGTTAGCTTCTGAGGTGAATACTGACATTTTGTGCTTTATAAAAATATTACCATAAAAGATTGGATGTGAAATACCTGAACGTATAAGAAGTCTGCATGTTGAGCTATATTTACGAATGATGTCCTTGTACCGATGATAAAATTTAGTAAATGTTTTGACTAGTTTGTGATATCGAAAACCCTGGTGTAATAATTTTCAGTAATACATAAATTTCTTTCGTTAAAATCTGAAACGTTGTTACATACACGAGCGAATCGTACAAGTTGAGATATATAACACCGTAAGATGGTGACAAGGAACGTCACCATCTAAAATGGATAATTAACGATAGGAAATGAAAAATCATCTCTTTTATCATAAATTTTTGTATTAAGCTTTCCGTTAATGATATAGATATCAAGATCGAGGAAAGGGCAGTGGTCATTGTTAGTATTAGCTTTATTTAAAGTAAGTTCAACAGGATAAATTTCTTTAGTATACATACTGAAGTCGTCATTATTGAGAGCCAATATATCATCCAAATATCTAAAAGTATTATTAAATTTTTGTATAAGATGTTGTTTCGATGGGTCTTTGCTGATTTTAGTCATAAATTGTAACTCATAGCAATACAAAAACAGGTCCGCAATAAGTGGTGCACAGTTAGTCCCCATTGGAATTCCGATAACCTGACGATATACGGAATCTCCAAAGCGAACAAAAATATTATCTAGTAAAAATTCAAGGGCAGATATAGTACCAAAGCATGTCCAATTGACATAGTTCTTTTGTTTATTGCTTCTAAAAAATGACCTAAAAGAGTTAGAACATATGTATTCACATTCTGACTTTTTAAATGCCCATTTAATTAGGTGTGTGAATTTTTTCTTAATGAGAATGTGAGGCAATGTGGTATATATATATAGGACTAGCTTGACCCATAAAAACATGTAGCAAATTAATTTCTTCAAGTATACGTATTAGAGTAAATTTTATTTTAAGTCGATAAATTTATATGTGCTCCTTTCTTAAACATTATTTATATTGTATTCATAGTGACATTCACCCTTTAATATTCATACATGACAATGCAGTAAGGGTTTTGCTCATTGTTGAAGACCGTACGATACCCTATAGTTGTTAACTTCAATGACATATGGTCTCAGGCTGGTGGAGAGTTGTCTCATTTGCAATCATACCACATCTTCTTATTATTATATATACTGTAGCTCTGGTTCCTTAACTGATTTGGGTCCTTTTCAACATTTGTATTAGCTGTGGAATCGCAGTGGCGGATCCAGGGGAGGGGGTTCGGGGTCCAGATCAATGCATTTGAATAGGGACATATAGTTGGAACCCCCTTTAAAATGGCTGGATCCCCCCTGAATCATGACACGTATGATCCTTGTGATATGATTCAACCCTCAGTTTTAATGATATGAACTATTAAATCAACCAACTTGCTAGATGAGCACAGTATTATCAGACTTTAAGGTAAGCCTCTATAGTAACAGGTGAAAATGAATGTTATGTCAGATAAATCCCCCCTCCCCCACAAAGAATTTCAAATACTTGTTCCCTTCAGACCCGTGCAATTAAGATGCGAACAACACATTCAACTTTCTGGTGAACTGGATAGACCTTATCGCTATTTGTCTGTCATCTCTGGACATCACAAAGGTTCCCGTAAAATTTTGACTTCACAATACAAAATGTCTGACGCCACAAAGGAAAAGTGATTGTTGTATGACGTTAATACTTCAAGTGTAGCAGATTATCAGGCCAAGTATTCTGATAGTCAATTAGCGATATGGTCTATTGTCTCCTAGTACGAGGAATATTCTCCCCTACAAACCCGAAAATCAGTAATTCATGGAATTTCTTTTGGTTTATATGGCTTTGTGAGACATTTTTTTCAGGGCAAATTCAGTCTTTGAAAAACTTCTTGACTTTCTAGACTGAAAATCAATCTTAAATCAAATTTCTTATACTTTACATTGCCTGTATTAAAATTGTAAGGCCTCTTACCAGTGATGAAATTTACTGGTGTAGGTCATATGGCTAGTGGTGAACAAATTAATTTAGCTGACCGATTTTTATATTGGCCATGACAGTAGGGCTTGTGGTTAATCGTAATTAGAGACATAGTCTTGGTGGGGTGTCATGTGCATCAGATTTTTGTCAAATCTATTTATTTCTCTGCGGAACAGCTTAATCCCGCATTGCATGATACAGTAGGATACATATTTTCAAAATATATGAAAACGGAAATGGATGTCTCAGATGCTCACCGCTACTACAAATGAATCGAAGTGCTATATGCACATATTATTGGCCAAATGAACGACATGTCCTAATCAGTGTTTTTAAAACTTCTCAGGAAAATATTGACAGAAATGAGGAATGAGCAGTGAAAAATAAATGAAAACGGAACGACTCCGATTCTAAAAACGGATGTTAGATATACTGTATTGTATTTGGGTTGATATAGATGCATAAGATGTTATATTTTTATCCAGTTTCCCAAATAATTAAAATGAGAAGGTATTATTTACCTTACAGCTTCATTTTCCCGCGATGCTGGAATGTATAAATGATATAAAACAAGGTAAGCGTCTTGGACCTACTTTATCTCTTTATTCAGATACTTGCGGATATCTTCTCAAAGTTCAACGGGAATATTAGAAAAGAACCCGGATAGAACCAAGAAGTTGGGTTTCTATAACCAAACAATCCGGATGTTGAACCAGTTACCATGTCCTAATTTGGTGTAGATAAAACTTCTAGAAAAATATAGACGGAAATAAGGGATGAGTGGTAAAAAATAAATGAAACTGACAGTTTCTTTCCGACTGATTTAAAAAAAAAAAGGATGTGCGATATACTGTATATCTAGGTCTAGGTTGATGGAAATATCATAAGATTCTATATTTTTGTCCAGTTTCCAATGTCAAAATAATTTAAATGAGAAGATATTTACCTCAAAGCTTCATTTTCCGGTGATGCTGAAATGTTTAATGTTATAAAACTAACACCTCGTTCATATAAGATGCAAATACATGAAAGCTGAACCGATAATCTGTCCTGTCATGCAACAATCATTTTTCAATTGTGGCATCAGATATTTTGTATTGTGACGTCAAAATTTTACAGGAAACTGGGTGATGTCCAGTAATGGCAGACAAAAAGCAATAAGGTGTATAGGAAAACATGACCTAACATCTCGTTCATATAAAATGCAAATACATGGAAGCTGAATGGTTGAATGTGTTCAATATGAAAATAATAGTTAAAATGTCAAAATCACAAAACAGCCGTTGGACTATGAGTATGACTTTTGAGCAAATTAGGAGGGGAATGGGGAGTAGAGGGGGTCAAATGGTGTTCAAGGGAAGCAAATGCTCTTTAAATTATGCGTGTTTCAAAAATTGAGGAAAAATTACAGGGAAAGTTGGGTCATCTTTTCAGACTTAAGTTAAATAATGACTAATGTACTTATACCTTCTAATTCTATATAAAAAAAATCACAACTCAGAACAGGAACAATAACACTATGTCTATTTTACTTTGACTACTGATCTGCAAACCTACAAACAGACACAAAAATATCATAAAATAGTGAAATATAAGATTGATTGCACTTTGTATGGATAATTCCCACACATGTTACATGGGGAGTCCGTTTGTTTACAAATAATAATGTCACGTGATCGCGCACTGACGTCACAAATTTGCATCGCCCTTACAATACACTACACAACTCACACATACATAACTCATTTATCATGCAAACATGCAAAGTGAATGTGATTGGTTGTCAAATAATACAAAAATATTGCATGTACAGTTAATGAAGAAATTAGTTCATCAAATAGATAAGATTTCACTCATGACACAAATCGACTGGGTTGACATTTCTGTCATCGGGGATAATTGATAAATGGGATTAAACTGATCGTCCAGAAGATCTAGAGAACCACCTCTGGAGAACCTTAACATTAATAAGTAATACTTACCAAAAATACTCTATATTATTAAACGCTATTTAAATGAAATGACAGAAAGATTACGATATAATACTGATGTAGGCGGGGGATGCAGGTTATTTTGGCGCGAAATGTGTATATATTTCTGTAAAAGAAGTTGCCAGTATACTTCACTAAGAATTACATGTGAGCGCAAGGGGATCTCTATTTGTGAATTGGTTTATTAACCCCGGTTGAACCCGGGGTCGAAGTTCAACATGTTAACATATTAATGGAAATTTACCTAATTGCATTCGGAATTCTCATGACTTTTTATACCTTCAACGTATTTTGCATTCAAAATTCTCATGACTTTTTATACCTTCAACGTATTTTCCAAATCATTTATTTATTTAGTATATTTATATATAATTTTCAAAATGTGATATTCGAATATCGACAACATTCATACATTTATTTAAATAAGAATCAAAAGATTTTTTATCAGATTTTCCCCGCTTATACCAATATTTACAATATTTGTGACCTGACGACACTGTTTCCAATCTAATTTAGATGGAGGACGATATTTCGGTCCTTTTTCAAAAAGCTTTTAACCTCTCGGTCTTGAACGATATTGAGGTCCCCCGTAATAACATGGCCATAGGAATCATGTCTTAAATATGACGAATCAGTCTCAGCTTAGAGGAGTAATTTTTTTTACACTGACGTCTGATTTTATTGACATATAATTAAAAATTAAACTTCTGCTGTTTTTTTGTATGTATACGAAATAATAGGTGGTTTCGTGTAATCAAAATAGGGAGGTATAAAGTTTTGAATGGTAGAGTCATTAAATATACTCGATAAGTTGATGAAATCAATACCTCTGTTAATATATTCAATTTTCAGAAAATGCCGTTTATGATCTTCAGGTTTATCGATACGCGGGAACAGCCTATGGTGGCAAAAAGCTGTAATTATACGCGAAATTTCATTAAGTGGGCTGAAGAACGAGATTGTGTCACACTCCTTGAAAATATCATGTAATTTACTGATTGGTATTTGACCCAGTTTTCATTATAATTGATGCCTACCATTGTTTTTAAATATAGATAGATCATCAAGTGTATAATTTATACGATGTTTAATTCGTTGATTTCGATTGATACGTTTGCCATGAGACCTATTATTATGTTGTCTTAATGTGTTTTGTCTGAACAAAACTGTACTAGTACATGCCTTCCCAGGCGGTATTGAAATGACGTGCATATTTACCAAGGGTATTTATTCTATTTGCTTAAATATCACAAAAAGTTAAATTTATGTTTTCTGAAAAAAATCGTAAGAGAAAACATTTCTGTTAATGACATTATTAGGTCCCGGTACTGGATAGATTAGAATAATCTTATTCTTTTATGTAACGAAGAATTGTGTAATGTTCTTATCTTGTTCAACATTGAATTGTCTAGAGCTGGTACTGTCTCCTGAATTTTTCGATTTCTTTCCAATACAATTATAATCTTCTTTCTTGTAACAACAGAATAATTTTTGTATAAGTATTAGGCTTATGTTGATGAATATTTTCCGAAGATCAGCAAATCTCGATCGTTATTAAAATCTGCAAGGCGTGTATTAAGAATGCTAACATTTATGGCCCTTTTTCTATTAGTTAAAGTAACCAAATGCATGCAAGGTTTATGCACAATTTTTATAACTTAATGTAAAAGTGAAATGATCCTACAACAGGAAGCAGCATTGTGTTTCAGACAGATAATATATTTTCTTTGTAAGTGATTGATAGATTTTCAGGTTGTTATAGTTATTATACTTTTGTAAAATCAATTGAACGTTTTTTTAGCGGGGGTTATGCTACGGGCATTTATCAAATCAATACAGATTTATATGCAAAACATATTAAACATTAAAACAGGATGCTGCTACGGCGCTTTTTTCTACTTAACGAAGGAAATCATCCAATTTATTGATTGTCTGTTAAGCATTTTGAAAAATTTGTTTCACACAATTTGGGAAAATACTCACTTTTGCAGAAATAGAGACTAAATAAATGAAGGGTAGATAATTCATTGTCCATCTTTCGATACTAATTACCTTACCTTCCTTTTACCTAGTCATCTTTTATTATAATAGATATCTAAGTGCAATTTTACGTTATAATTATTCCCAATAAATCTGTCGAATCGGGGAAGATATTTCTTTATTTCTTGTTTTTACAATGACAAACTCGAACGAGTATCGATCTCGCAATCTACATCATCTAGTTCAAAGTTTACTATGAATAACCAAAGAAGTTTAGTTTAGAGTAAACTGATATAATCGCACATCCAAAATGCTGTAATCCGCTTTTACATCACTTTTAGAAGACACTTGAGCAGTCGTTCAACTACTAGCTAAAAAACGAGACATAAAGTATGAAAGTCCATTTACTAGTTTATCAACTATAAAGGTTTTACCACAAGTATCACATAAACTTAACATTTTTAAAGATCCATGACAATGAGGTCAAGGTCAGATAAAAACTGTCAATAAGACATAAACACCTTACAATTATTCCATACACCAAATATAGTTGACCCATTGCTTATGGGAATCGAAAAACAGACCAAAACACAAAAACTTAATGTTAACCAATGAACCATGGAAATGAGGTCAAGGTCAGATGATACTGGCTAGACAGACATGTACACCTTACAATCATTCCATACACCAATAATAGTTGACCTATTGCTATTAGTATTTGAAAACAGACCAAAACACAAAAACTAAACATTGACCTATGAACCATGAAAATTAGGTCAAGGTCAGATGACACCAGCTAGACAGACATGTACACCTTACAATCATTCCATACACCAAATATAGTTGACCTATTGCTTACAGTACTTGAAAAACAGACCAAAACACAAAAAATTAACAATGACCAATGAACCATGAGAATGAGGTCAAGGTCAGATGAAACCTGCCAGTCTGACATGAACCCCTTACAATCATTCTATACACCACAGTTACAAGTAGTTGACCTGCTGCTTGTAGTATCTGAGAAACGGACATAATCACGTAACTTTAACCTTGATCATTGATCCATGAATTGAGGTCGAGATCAGGTTAACCCTGTCTGACGGACATGTAGACGTTGCAAGGAACCCATATGCCAAATATAGAATGAATTTCATAACAGTGTGGACATGGACACCTGATATTTAAATGATATCATGTCGGTCACTGGCTGTGGACAACAAAGACTTCGCGCAATTACAGTATGTCAGGGGCCTCTCAATGGGGATATACATAGTTACTATTTTAATCGTCTATTCATAAAAGTTTATTAGAATTTGTTTTGAATATATTTATATACTCAAAGCAAAAAGTTTCTTTTGAAAGAATGAGTATATTCAGAGGTGATATCACCAAGTAATAGACCACTTTCGAGTTTGTCCGTCACCGGAAAAAAACTCGTCAATTATGCGCGCCTTTATGACGTCATTTACCAGATAGAGGGGATCGCCTGTATCCCTGCACTATTAACGTTCATCAAGCGTCTTAGTGATCGTCATTGTGCAGGATAAACTAGAAATAATGTTTGTTCGGTAGGTACTTAATCACAATTCCCTAATGACAGCAGTGCTGATTGTCAATTATGAAAATTCAATTTGCCGAATAGTTCGTGCAATTTAGCATCATAGTTTTCCAACCAATTGCTCAACATGGGAACGGAAGTGACGATGCCCCTAAACGCACGAATGATGTTCACTAAAACCAGAGTTTTTGACGGAAATGCATCGAACTCGAAAGTTGTCTATTGAGAGAAAAAAAGTAAGAAAAATTCTTTTCTGGCAATAAGTGAAAAATTAAGTAGTACTGTGTGTCAGTTATAGGCAAGAGTGGATTGGTCACTCGCCAAAATAAAAAAAAAGCTTTATTTGTAAACAAACACTTATACATGCATTGACGTGGGGCATAAGTATGCGAAATAATACATGTCCGTATAAGGAAATGTGCCCGACCTGTTAAATGCAGCTGTTCTGTTGATTTGATAAAAACGAATGGACGGATCACAGCGATTTAATTTAGAATTGTACTTAATATTTTTTTTAATTTGTGTTTCAGTATCTATCCATAAATTAAATATGTTCACAATACCTTTTATACTAGAATAATTAAACGGGTGCACCTAGTTTAAAGGTTATTATTACACTGTTCCTGTTATGTTGACATAATAACCTATACATTATCTCTTGTTACAGTTGAACAGTTTAGTCTTGTGCACACGATTTATTATTCCAAAATAGATGTATTGTGAACATATCATTAAATTCATGGATATATATTGAAACTCAGAAACTGAAAAAGAAGTGAGTACAATTTCAAAGTGTAAGGGGGCGACCATTCCTGATTCAGTTAAAATAAGGGAGGGGTGGCTATGCAAGAGGCTTTTGAAATCAGCATGAATAAAATTGCAAATAAACGTTAATGCAGAATTGTCTCAAATATGCGTCCTCAAATAAAAAAAAAGGGGTTGAGTAAGACCCAGTGTATATAAAGTGCGAATCCAGTTAGTTCATTTTCACTGTTGTATGCGAGTATGTCTATTGTAGAATAAAGGATGATGGAAAAAACTGCGTTTGTTTACTTTTTGAAAATACAAAATAATAGATTTGAATGTATGTTTTAACAGAATTTCATAAGAATATAACTTTTTAATGTATAATAACAGGATTAAAGTGCAAAAAAGTGTTATTTATGCAGCAGATTCCATAATATTGATTACTGAATGCGATTCATTTTAACTATAGATGCGATGAATTATCACTGTAAGTGCAATCATTTCTGATGTGGAATTTTTGGAAGTGCGATGAATTTTCACTGCCGTTTTGTATGATTATTCGACATACAACAACTGAAAAAAGTTTTTAAATGACTTAAATATTGATGATATTTACAATTGAAATGCACGCTAGTCGTAGATGCTTACTTGAATAAACACGGGTATAAACACGTTCATATCATGAATATTCAAATATTGTTGGTGAGTTTGCTATTAGCTTGTCATGGATCCGAAAATTTACTGGAGCAGAACATCCATGAATATAACGTTTTTCTACGACGAAAAGTTTTATAACTCGCTTAAAAAGCTTTGAACATTTGTCACGCCGTGTCATACATATTTCTACCGTATTGATAGGCTTTTGCACAACGAACAGTACAAAAATGTACAACGAACGGTACTAAAGAAAGAAAACAAACTACAAAGAGAATGAATCGTACAGTGACAAAAATTCTGAGGTCAGTTTTTCAAGTAAATGTCTTCAAATAAAATTAAAACAACGGGTTTCTCATTCGTATTATGTATTTTAACAACAACAAAGCACAAAATACACGGTCGCATTTAGTGAAAGAGCCAACCAACTATGCTCTATTTGTAGTTTAATCAAGTTTGAGTTACACATAGTGTTTGTTTCGCGATGTTTTACGATGTTTTACTGAACAGTTAGTCAATTAGTCTTTGGTGTAAATATAAGAACGGTATATCTACCAACATTGCTTCGCGATGTAGCGATTAACGTCCGGAATCAACTGTACAGCGGTTATACCCCGTGGTATAGAACCATTTAAACATGTAACAATAAACTGTTTTCAACATTTCTTTGTATTTTCACAATTGCGTATTGGCTTATTTGTAACACTGACTTATAAGAGATTCAAGCATATTTAAGGTGACTCGACTGTTGCTCGAACTTTCTTAACTGTATAAGATTTATACACAATGGCATGATAAATATCAATTATCCAGTCATCCAAGCGTCATCTGTTTGTGCAAGATGAAAACATTTCCACTCATTCGATCGTGAAATGAAGATCGTTTTGTGAATGCTCTTTGTTATCTCAAATGCATTCATTAGAGCTATTTTCCTAACGCTTGTAGTTTAAAGTTTGGTTGGCTTGCTTGCTTTGTTTGTATAAACGTTTGCTCAATCTTAATTACAATGGGTAGGCAACATTTACACAATCAAGGCCAACCACACCTTTTAACCATATTTACAAGCATTAGGAAATTAGCTCTAATGACGTTTAATTTATTAGTATGCGATGTAGATTTAGACCGGCACAGAAACTTTGCTTTTCCGGTGACGTGGATTGCTTAACTGTCCAAGATATATGTATTTAATGATGACGTGTCATAGGAAAGAATAAATTTTATCCTTCATATAGATCAGGAAAAATTATTTTGAGAAAATAGAATTGACTATATTAGCAATAAATACCATGTTTAAGGAATTTATTGATACTTTCACTCACTAATAAAATTGAGAATGGAAATGGGGAATGTGTCAAAGAGACAACAACCCGACCACAGAACAGACAACAACAGAAGGTCACCAATAGGTCTTCAATGCAGCGAGAAATTCCCGCACCCGGAGGCGTCCTTAAGCTGGCCCCTAAACAATTATATAAGTATGCATATATAATCAATTCTTCTGACTTCATAAATTTTGTTAGAGAGTCGGCTGAGTTAAGACTTTATATAATGAAAATTAATTAATTTCCTTCTGTGAAAATGCATCGCATATACAATAGAAATGAATCGCCCTACAGTGAAAATGAAAGTCTAGTATCATTATTCGACAGTAAACATGAATCGCATAACGAAAACAGCATAGTGAAATAATTTGATTCAATATCAACAAGCTGAATAACAAAACCTGTTTTAAGTTAAACAACATTAATAATTATGTTGAAAGGTACATTTTTCTGCAAATGAAACTTAACTGCTACTTTTGAATCTCTTGCACGCTTTGTTCATGAACTTTTCTTAATATTTATCTATTTGTGTATCAATTTTGCACCTGGATGGCTGTAGGCGCGATGAAAATCCGTCCGCATCTCATACCTATATCATGAATTTATAAAAACAGTATTACATTATATATTATTTCTTATTTTATTCAAAAATCTTGAATTTGTCGTCTGTTTATTTATCATTCTACATCAGAAATTCATCACGGATACAGTAAAAATGACATTTTAGGATTCGCACATTACATACACTGAAGACCAAATTCCTTGAAATTACATGCTTAATATGTAGTAAAAGAATATAGATCATGCAATTTTTGTTATACGTGTTTAGGTATAACAAAATCTAAAATAAATATCCAATGTTTCGAAAAAAGCTACCCTGACTCCAATCAACGTAAATTTTGCACAGAAGACTGGTTTCATATGCTTCTTGATATTTTCACGAGTTACTTTTTGTTAGAATGATATTTAAATGTTCACGAAAATCTGATCGTTGGAGTCTTCGATGGGAATTCAAATTTGTTCCGTGCAAAAAATTATGCAGCCTAGAGGATTAACAAATAAGGCTTTATATTTGTGTTATGCATGTGTATATTTATGGAAAGAGTATCTTCCATAGATTTGATTTCCAATAGTTATAATGGTGAAATATAATCTCTTTTTGGTGTAACCATGACAACAATCTGCATTTATTTGATACAAAATATTGCAAAAAGGGGGTTGAAAATGTCACAAAAGTCCCCAAAATTTGGTCCAAAGGAGAATTTCAATCCATTAGAGTGATACCTTTCCTGAAACCATAGACATTTATCTATCAAGAGGTCCAAAAAAAATCATATACATTTCTGCTCGTTTTTCCATAAAATTGAATTGAAAAGTTCGAGTGTCAAATCTTTGGTGAAAAACACTACAATAATTTCTGGACCTATGGGCGGAACGGATGTGAAAATACGGACTGTCAAACAGAAAAATGGCCTATGAAACATGCAAAAAACAATCTTGATGTTCACATAAACCCACTTGGAAGGCTATAGTATTCTTCAACTATCTAAAAATCAATTTTATTGTACAAAAACTTTCATATTTAAAAAATTCACAATGGCCAAAATGCGAAACTAAACTTCTAACTGTGTATTGCTACCTTAAGGTGAATTTTTTTCAATTTCCACTTTAAATGGATTTCTGTGTTCTGCTAGCTAAAACGAGCAAATTGGCCTGCTAGTTTTGAAAATTGGTTCAGAAATAAATATTTTATGAAGGTTAGCAGTTGTCACTGAAATGCAACAAAATAGTGATTTGAAGGAACATGCCATGTCAAAGTGTAAATTCTCATGTTTTAGTTAAATTTCTAAAACTATACCTTTTGTTTTTGTCTTTTCTTGTTTAGAAACTTAAATTAACCTTAACAGTAGACAACTTTTACAAATTAAAGCTATTTTAAAGCTCTAGCATGTCAATTTTGTTGTGTATTAGCATACCAAAGCCTTAGTTAAAATTTGGCAAATACTGAATTAATTTCTAATAGCGGGGACAAATTTAGACTTAATTCATGCTAAATTGTAACAATATACTTGCTAAAAATATAAATTTGATTTATTCGCATGAAAAAATATAAAGCGTTCCATATTGAGGTTGGTACATAAAGCGCATTCTTTCTTTTCCAAGGGGTAGCCAATAAAGTATCAATTTATGATATGGTTCGTGTTGCTTAGTCTTTAGTTTTCTATGTTGTGTCATCTGTACTATTATTTGTCTGTTTGTCTTTTTATTTTTGGCCATGGCGTTGTCAGTTTGTTTTCAATCTATGAGTTTGACTGTCCCTCTAGTATCTTTCGTCCCTCTTTTATGACAGAACCAAGTCTGTCAAAATGTCTATATTGGTTGCTAAGGACAATAAACAACAAAATTAACAAATATTGGCATACTAAAAGATTTTTCTCCCTCAGAATTGTATCTATAATCTAAATATCAATAGATTTGTGGTATGATTTGTCTTAAAATAAGCAATTCCTTGCTTTCTCAAATGCCATAAGGTAGCAATACACAGTTAGGAAAAAAACTTAAAATTGACACTCATAATTTTTAATCATCCTCTTTCTCTTGCTTTCTAACAAATAAGTCTTTATATTTGTGTTATGCATGTGTATACCATAGATTTGATTTCCAATAGTTATAACGGTGAAATATAATCTCTTTTTGGTGTAACCATGGCAACAATCTGCATTTATTTGATACGAAATATTGCAAAAAGGGGGTTGAAAATGTCACAAAAATCCCCAAAATTTGGTCCAAAGGAGAATTTCAATCCATTAGAGTGGTACCTTTCCTGAAACCATAGACATTTATCTATCAAGAGGTAAAAAAAATAAAAATCATATGCATTTCTGCTCGTTTTTCCATAAAATTGAATTGAAAAGTCCGAGTGTCAAATCTTTGGTGAAAAACACTACAATAATTTCTGGACCTATGGGCGGAACGGATGTGAAAATACGGACTGTCAAACAGAAAATGGCCTATAAAACATGCAAAAAACAATCTTGATGTTCACATAAACCCACTTGGAAGGCTATAGTATTCTCCAACTATCTAAAAATCAATTTTATTGTACAAAAACGTTCATATTTAAAAAATTCACCATGGCCAAAATGCGAAGCTAAACTTCTAACTATGTA
Organism: Mytilus coruscus; assembly: GCA_017311375.1. NCBI lineage: Eukaryota > Metazoa > Mollusca > Bivalvia > Mytilida > Mytilidae > Mytilus > Mytilus coruscus. Next base: position 75,968,655 of record CM029599.1, on the reverse strand, counting down.
TTGCTACCTTAGTATGGAAGTTGATCGTAGGTTACTCTACATCAACTCGTACGAATAAAAGTTTTCTTATTTTTTTAAGGAGCCACAGAACGTTTTTTCTCTCGATTACTTGTTGATATCACCTCTGAATATACTCATTCTGTCAAAAGAAACTTTTTGTTGTGAGTATATAAATATATTCATAATAAATTCCTATAAACTTTCATACAAAAACTTTTATTTTATGAATGGTCATGTGTAAAAATAGTAATTATGTATATCCCCATTGAGAGGCCCCTGACATACTCTAATTGCGTGAAGTCTTTGTTGTCGGCAGCCAGTGATGCACACGATAACATTTAATTTCCATGTGTCCATGTCCACGCTGTTATGAAATTCATTCTAGTTATCATTCTAGTTATCCTATTACTCATAAAGAGTGAGAAATTCACATGACAAAAAAACTGTAATTTTTTTTTCAAGCAGTCACTGAACCATGAAAATGAGGTCAAGGACAATGGGCATATAACCGACAGAAACTTCGTAACTTTAGGTATCTACATATAAGGTATGAAGCATCCAGGTCTACCTTCTGAAATATAAAGCTGTATACAAATAGTTTACGCCGCCGCCGGATATTATACCTATGTCTCGTATACATCGACTTTCGTCGCAGGTGAGACAAAAATCATCATAATAAAAAAATAGATTTAAACATGAGCTGTAAATATATGCAAGATCAGTTGAAAACATAGGAGGAAACTGTCCTTTTCATGAAGTTTTTGAAGCATTATATCCGTTTGTTTAGGTAGAAAGTCCTTCCACTACAAAGAATTCATATGTGATATTTATATTCCATGATTACTTACCAACCATCTGCCTATATATCTCAAAAAAGAACTTACAACTGTTAATAAAAACTTAATTTTACAACGTCTAATGGCCATAATTATGTCTAAAAGGGTAACCCTAAATAAACCGTGTACGGAACTCATATTATATTTACAACTATGTACCAAATATCAACTCAATATCTCAATACAGCCGTGAGGGCTAAAATAGCTAAGAAATATTTTAATTTCAAATGACTATAAGTCATCATTTTTCAATTATGTACTAAATTTAGTAGGATATCTACATGGAGAACCTTTACATTTTCAATGTTCAATGAGTGGTAGCTATAATAAGGCCAACAGTGAATGAAGTGGAACGAAGCTCGTCGCTTTTCTATCGGGAACACATTGGGATCTTATTGTATCTGCCATACCGATAGCCGGTAATGGGGTGTGTCTACAGTACATGTAACTATTAATCAGGCATATATTAACAAGGGGCGAAAAATGGCCAACTCCAAATAATGAGGAAAGCTCATGCGACCTTTTGGGCCAGGCAAGCTAAAAGCTTAAAAGGTATCACTTACTGCTGTCCTCCTGGTATTGTTTTCCTTTACTGAAACTTATCCGTTTTCTAAAAAGGACGCAAATCTATAATACTAAAGGAACTAATTTGTCTAATTTTCAGGAAAACGCGTGACTCAACCTGAATGAGATATAGTGTAGATTGGAGAAGTTAATATCGTCACTTTAGGATATCTACTCTTAAAAGCAAAAACTTTCTTTACTTTTTTTGCAAATGCATTTTGTATGGACTTGTGAAAACCAAATTCATCCAACTTTAGAATGTTCTCGAATTGTTTGACGTCCTTACTACGCATATTAGGTACTTAGATGCAAAAATGTTTCCAGTCGCTTGTTGCACTACATGGGGTACTTGTAATGAAAGTGGAAGGGATAATTTAATAAATTATTAAAGAATTCGACAATAATCATAGTAGAAGATGATGTAATGACATCGTCTTCTTTATTGTTTGATAGTTTTAATTGGTTAAATATTGAAAAACGATTTTAGTTTCAGAAAGCTATACTTATTTATAGATCATTGAATGACATGGTTCCTAATTATTTTCAAGAAAATTTTAATCATATTGAAAATCAAAACTTTAATAACATTAACGGTACCAGTTTTACTACACCAGCTGCGCATTTCGACAATTAATGTCTCTTCAGTGATGTTCGAGGCCAAAATATTTGTAAATCCAAAACTTTTTCAAAAATATCATTTACGATCAGCTGATTACATTTACCCAAGCCAAAAACCTATATTTGAAGAAAACTCTTTTTTATATTCGACCTCACATATGGGATACTATACTTTTTGAGATAAAGGTAAAGACTCTGGTACCTTTTAAAAAAAATGTTTAATGTTTTTTTCTTGAAAAAAGCAGATTAGTGTGTTATCTTTTTTTTATATTAATTATTCATTCATAAGTATGAATATGTATCTGATACTTAATGTACTTTATGTACTATATTACATATGAATGAAACAGTTTAAGACCTTGATGAAGTTTAGTTATGATTTTCAGATATTTAAATACAGATTATTGTTTTATATTATAGTTACTGACAATTAAGATATTCGGGAATCCGATACGCTTCTTATGTTTATAATGAGGTCTCCCTTTCCACGAACCAGTTTTACAAATTATAGACTGAGACTAGCGAGAAAATTCAAACATTCGAGATGTCGATCGATTTATATTAAAAACAAATTTAATTTCTTCAAACACAGGGCTATTTTTTAATCGCATGCCATCAACTACCTTTGTGTTTTAACACAGTTCAATATTGTTTGATGTGCTACCCATAAACAAGTTAAATCTATGTATGACTCAAAGTAGTGAACATCTGTTGAATGTTTGTCAATAGATCGGTTGTGTTTGCATTTTCTACTATAATATATTTTATTTTGATTGCAAATATTGATTGTTTCTTTTCCATGGTATAAATTACAAGTCCCGTTTCGAAGAAAAATTAGTATGTTTGTTCAGTTTTTTTTATTTCTTATATCATTACATTCCTACATACTCTGACAGCAGAGACATTTTTTTGGGTCAGAAACAGTACACAAAAATCTGTGTTGAAATTGTCAAAGTGTATCTGAGTTAGAGTTTGATACAACATATTTTAAAGGTGATTTGCTATAAAAGTCATTAAGTGCATCAGATAAAACAAAATTAATGTGCCTTTTCTAATAAACTTTTATAGGCTGTATTGACCTTATGTAGGATAAGATCCATTATTTTGACCGTAAAATTGCATACAGTAAAAACTGGTCCTTTCAAAGTAACGTTAATTATGTCAATCAAGATTAGCATGATATAACCAGAAAACTCAGTTGTGATTTCTCTGTGACGCCACAAACATGTCGAAACAGACATATTTAACACAAGGGACGACCATTGGATTTTCGAGGGGAGGGGGTAGAAGGATTTTGAAAATGAATATCCTGGCCTGTTAGGAGCTGAACATACATAACCTTGCACAATACAGGATAAAAATGAATATTCTGTAATGAAATTGAAAATAGTGCCTCACTACCAAAGGAGTTCACAGAGTAACCAATCGGAGTGACAGAAAAGAAAACCTATGATGTAAATACACAAGTGAATAGAACATCAAAGTGATGTCATACTGTACTCTCTGTCAAAGATTGTTTATAAGTCAATGAACCAAATACTGAACTAAACACCCAACTGCATCGGAAATGACATTGCCGTCATTGCAGTCAAGTTTTTACAAAATACAATATATAATACTTCTTACTAACAATGCACGGAAATAAACTATAAAACATAAAGATAAACACAGATTTTAATCACTGTCTAGATTGAATATTCTCGCTGATTTTCTATGAGGATTTCATAATAATGTCTGTTAAAGCTTTTCCAGCTTCCTTTTCTAATCCAGAAGAGATCCATCTTTAATTGCTGAATAGATAAATTCTACTTTTGTTTTCCATTTGCAAGTCACTACACTTTTGTTTACGAAATCTCCAGATCTTAGCCAATTTGGTGCTCTCCTTGCATGACGAGATCGTCTAGGTGGAGGTATAAGAGAAAGAACCAAATCATCCAACATATAATCACTATCATGATCCTCTTGAACGGTTTCATCTACAATTATTAAGTCATGATCTGATTCATTAATTCATAAAGCGCTCCCAATTCAAAAATCATCCCTGATTTCCTGAATATCAGATTGGGCTTACTAACTGATTCTTTTATAACATCATATCCAGTCTCTACTTCTTGTAACACACCAGTACCCTCAGTGCTTGTTGGAGTTATGCCTGTTGTCCTAGCAGGTACAAAATGATAATTCCCCTTCGATGAAGATTCAAGTTCTATGTGTTTATACTAACTGATTTAGGTTTCGGTGGTGATTTCAAAAGTTTTAATCGCGGTTTCGGTTTTTTTGGAGTTGTAGTTGTTTGTTCTGAAATATGTTCAATTGGTAGTAATACATTTCGATGGAGAGTTCTTAATCGGTATTCTCCATTTTCCTTTTTTCACTGTGGAAAAGTGTTTTTCTTAATTCGTTTGTGTAATGACTATGTACGGTTCGTCCTCCAACTTATCAGCAATTTTGTGTTTCCCTCAAACGGGACTTTTCATTCTAAGAATTTATCTCCTTTTTCAATAGCAGCACCTATTGCTTCTAAATCCTATCCTTCCTTCGGTTTAGCTTGAGATGTCCTAGAGTGTACAGCTGCAACTAATAATTCATAAGCTTTCAAGGCGTTCCCTTACTTCCTGCACATATTTTGTACGAGATTTTCGTTGTTTTTTAGTTACTAATCTAAAAGTTAAATCGATCGATAATTGCGGTTCTCTGCCAAACATTAAAAATGTCTGTTAATTGATTAGTTGATTCGTGTTTTGTACAATTATACGCATACAGAAGTGATTCTACATGTAATTTCTTATGAGTTTTTTAAAGTGGTTTCAAAGTTCCAAAAAGAGGGATTAATGATACCAAAGTATGGAACGCCACAGCTGTCTTATGTGGAACTCTAATATTACGTTATGTTGTTTTATTATTACTTGATGATATTTTGTCTTTACATAATATGGTTTTGACATTACGTAATGATGTTTTGATAAAACTCAATATGGAATAGTCATTACTTAATGATATTTCGACATTACACGATATGGTTTCCTATTCACTTGAAATAGTTTTGTCATTACTTAATATGGTTTTGTCATTACTCGATGTGGTTTCACCATTATTTAATGTGGTTGTGTCATTAGGTAATGTGGTTTTAACATTACTTGATGTGTATGTGACTTAACGTAATGTAGTTGTTTCATTACATGATGTGGTTTTGTTATTTCGTAATGATGATTTGCCAATTCTTTATATGGCTTTAACATTACGTAATAATGTTTCAAAATTTGACGATTTTACACTACATGATGTGTTTGTTTCAGTATTTGATGTGGTCCTGTCATTCTTTGATGTGGTTATCACATTACTTAATGAAGGTAAAACCACGTGACCATTTCGGAAAAAAAATAAATTCTATTTTTAAACCGATTTCCATATGTCGTTTGTTTAATGTGCTCTGGATGAGTATCGCTATCCATTGAGTTAAAGTTCAAATTAAAGTTCGAGTTGTTGTTCAGAGTTATTTGGTATGAAAATGGGGAACGGCAGACAAAAATAAGAAAAAAATACTAAAAAAATAACAGTATTTCGGACATAAGGGGGATATCCCTAAACCACTTGGTCCTGCCGTTTTTTCCCTAAGTTCTCAAATGGATGCAGTATTAAAATAAATTCGTAAAAGATTCCACGGAACCCTGTGTCGCGCCTGATATTGCTGCTGTCAGTGTAAATTAAAGCGTAATGTTGACTGTACATTTATCGGTACAATTATCGGTAAAAACAAAATTAAAAAAAAAATGTTTTTCTGTAGATGCTTTATCTTGATCTTGAAGAATAACTCCTATACAAGTTTTATAAAAATTCATGGAGGTTTACAAATTTATCATGTCAAAACATTTTAATTCGATAGTATTTAATGCAAAAAAATCCTTATATAAAAATAAGAAAATGTGGTATGATTGCCAATGAGACAACTCTCAACCACATACAAAATGACGTAGAAGTTATACTTATGTGACTGTATGGTCTTCAACAATGAGCAAAACCCATACCACATAGTAAGCTATAAAAGGTCCCGAAATGAAAAATGTAAAAACAATTCAAACGAGAAACGTAACGATCTAAATGATGAAGACGCCGACGCCACGACCGACGATGGAATATAGGTTTGTTGTGTCTCACTGCCGCTACATTAATGTCGCAGGCTCGACACAAATCAAAAGACGTACTTTATTGTCAACAAATGAGACACTTTAAATCAACTCACACTAAAGTTACAGGGAAATGGGGGATCGGACTCAGCGACAAAGCATCAATTCTATAAATTAAGAATTCTCCGATTTTTTTAGCGTGTATGATCATTTGAACATATACGAATATCAATCTTTTATTTTTATAAATTGCATTTTCTGATATTCCTCGCACTAATTGAAAAAACAGACTTTTTGGAATATCTGTTTCACAGGTGACGACGGATATATTCCAGTTGTCGTAACCACAATCCCGTCATCGTTTTCTCGAATGTGAACTACCAAATAAAACCAAATCACTGGGTTTGTACTTTCACGAATAACACGACGGGTGCCACACGTTGAACAGAATCTGCTTACCCTTCCGGAGCACCCGATATCACCCCGATGGATTTATATTACCCACCGATCTATTAAGTTAAGCCAATTGAAACTGTTTTTTACATTTTTTTTCTTATGTTGTGCTGTTACACTACAGTCCGAGGTTAGGACTGGGTTTAGCGCTCACATACATGTTAAACTCCGCCACGTGCACTTTCTTTATGTGCCTGCCCCAAGTCAGGAGCCTGTAGTTCAATGGTTGTCGTTGTTTCATGTGTGTCATATTTGTTTTTCGTAGATGGTTTAGTTATAAATTAGTTTTCTCGTTTGAATTGTTTCACATTTTCACGTGGTGGTCTTTTGTAGCCGACTATACGGTGTGTTGAAGGCTGTACAGTTGCCTTTGATTGCTTACATTCACTGCATTTAAACTCTGGTGGATAGTTGTCTCATTGGCAATCACACCACATCTAACTTTATTTCAATTTCTATGTTGTGTTTTGTATACTGTAACATTGTTTATCTTTTGTACGCATACCCCTGAGCCCTCATTTCGGAAGCCCGAGCAAAAGTCCTTGATCCGCGATAGAAAATTTAAATACGAACTCATATTAGATAACTCGAATTTCAACTCGAAATCTTAATTTAAATGAGACTCAAATTCGAGTCTAACTCGAACTCTACCTCAAAAGGTGACTCAAATTCAAAGTTGAAGTCAAATTGTAACTCGAACTCTACCTTTAAATGTGACTCAAACTCGAAGTTCAACTCGAAACTCAATGCTTACTAGAACTTTAATTCTAAAAATGGCTTGAATTCTAACTCGAAATCGAAGACTAACTCAAAGTTTAACTCGAACAGTAACCCGAACTTGAATTTGAACTCTAACTCGATGGACGGCCACACTCATCCAAGGCACATAAAACATGGAAATCTGTTTAAAAATAGAACTAGTTTTTCCGAATTGGTCACGTGGTTTTACCTCATCAAGTAATGTGATAACCACATCAAAGAATGACAGGACCACATCAAATACTGAAACAAACACATCATGTAGTGTAAAATCGTCAAATTTTGAATCATCATTACGTAATGTTAAAACCATATAAAGAATTGGCAAATCATCATTATGAAATAACAAAACCACATCATGTACTGAAACAACTACATAACGTTAAGTCACATACACATCAAGTAATGTTAAAACCACATTGCCTAATGACACAACCACATTAAATAATGGTGAAACCACATCGAGTAATGACAAAACCATATTAAGTAATGACAAAACTTTATCAAATCAATACGAAACCATATCGTGTAATATCGAAATATCATAAAGTAATTACTATTCCATATTGAGTTATATCAAAACATCATTACGTAATGTCAAAACCATATTATGTAGAGACAAAATATCATCAAGTAATAATAAAACAACATAACGTAATATCAGAGTTCCACATAAGACAGCTGTGGCGTTCCATACCAAAGGGATATTCAATCTCATAAGGTCGAAAACAAATTGACAACTCCATGGCAAAAAACGAAAAAAAAAAAAAACCAACAATACACGCAACACAGCATAGAAAACTGAAGGCTTAGCAACAGGAACCCCACAAAAACCATTGGTTATTCAGGTACTCCGTAAGGAGATCTTTTCATTTCTAATTGCATGATATGATGTGTTATTTTTTTTTAATGCAACATATTTTTAAGTGTAAGCCTCCTATGCAATCTTTTATCAAACGCTGTTATATGGAAAGAGTTTGAAAATCATACAAAATAGAAAATAAATCCTAAAAGGCCAACAATAGGAGCTGTGCGTTCTTTGAAAGGTGCGTAAATCTCGACTTGATGATACCCCGATTTCATGTCCACGGTTAAAAAATACATATTTCCTTCTAAACAGTCGTGAATTAAACTGTTATCCTTCTGCCTAACTAAAAGAACATTTGATGAGAACGGACTATATGATTTCCTTATAAATTCATTTCGTATCAATTGTTGTAAGTGGGATCGGATTTCCTCAAACATTTTTGTTTAAAGAGTTTGTCATCCTCAAGTACTATTTAATGTTGTACAAGAGTTGAATGTCAGATATCTGAGTCGCCTTTTGATAATATATAAATGAATAAGTTGTTTTTTTCTTGTATAAGTTCCTGAGTAACTAAGTTTAACTTGTTCCAAGAGTGGTGTAAAAATATTTTTTTTCTGTTTAAGCATTGTTTTGCTTAGATACAGTGAAAAAAAGGATATGGGGGTATCCATCCATTATGGGGTATCCATTTATGACACAAAATCAGTATGTGCAAACCAATAAACAAAAAAAGCACAGGAACAGCGTTTTATTGCTGTTCTTCAGCTCAGAGTCACTGTGAAGCCTTCAATACCAAGCAAAATAAAAGCTCACACCTAACTACAAGTTTAAGACAGCCCCTAGTACCGGTTTGAGTGGAATTCTTTGCAAAATAATTCGGGTAGACTTTTAAAGATGCAACACCACCAAAACGAGCCCGGCTGTATTTCACAATGTAAAGCATGTGGCTGAATGTTTACAGTTCTTGTTACATTGCTGACATGATTCTGTTGAAATTTATACGCAAAAGGCGAAGATGTTATTACGGAATTTTAAATTGGACGTATTACAGTACGAAAGTACCCTTCACCAGTGTCTGTGCAGAAAGTTGATGAATCAGGGTTATGTCAAAGAATGTCTCGTCCTTTTTCTAAAACAAGTTCATCGGAAGATACTAAGACCTTGTTTATAAATATTCCGTATCAACTTCACACATAATACATGATGGTCTTGAAGTATAAATTCAAGTACGGAAGTTGTTTATCATACGTGTTATAGTGTTCTTTCATTTGACTTTGTATATTATTAACCCCCACTCTGAAGTCCATTTTTTGGTAATATTCTTTTGGCGTGGCTCGATGCTTATACATCCCGCCATTGTGTTATTTTACTATGGTCATTTTTTGTATTCCTGTCTTTCATTTTTGCTTATGTGCTTTGTCTGCATGCCAGTTTGTTTTTCTTTGTTGACATATTTGTTTGTTTTTAAAGTGATTAAGATAATAACACAACGTTGACTGATGTACCCCAGTTTTTAACATGTTTACCTTTATGGGTGTTTGTTTTGTTCACACATGGTTGTCAATATAATGGAATATTATACGACTGTCATACAAGTGAGATGTTTAGCTAGCTATAATACCAGGTTTAATCCACCATTTTCTACACAAGGAAATGCCTGTCGAATATTATTTGACAATGCCATGACAAAAAAGAGAGAAAAAGACCAAACAAGAGTATACAAAACACAACATGGAAAACTGAGCAACATGAACCCAACCAAAAACCTTCCAAATACTTCTAAATTGTGAATACCAAGAGTTGTTAATCTAGATGTATGTAAAAATATCCACCCATATTCATTATGGCATTTTTCCATAATTGAAATATATACATTTGTTCCTGGTAATAATGGTAGCTGGTTTTTATAACGACTATTTGGTACCACACGTAATATGCATGTATGTAGTCCTCCTATATTCTTTAGGCTTATGTTAACTTCTATAAAACCATCATAGAGTAGCACTGTTGCTCCTGCACATTCAATTTTGAATATCGTATCTAAAGATTGAAGTTCTATGTGGTTTGAATAATTTTAATAAAAAGATCTACTAATAGTTGAAATAATTGATCCCTACGGCCAGTCTTTCATTTGAACAATCCTGACACCCTCAGTGTGTTATACGACAAGAAAGACTTTAATCTATAACATCCTCTATACTTACCTGACAGTCCAGGTGGTTGTAAATTTTTCAGAGTAAAATTGATGTTTAGCTTTTCAGTTGTTGGGACTTTATTGTTGAAGTTTGTAATCGGCCTCTCATCACAGGAGAAAACCGTTTTAATCGATAAAAGGGGCATAAGCTAAGAGATATAAAAAAAAGATAAAATAAGATTTTTTTTTTGTTCAATCATTAAATGAAAGTGAATAGTGAATTAATAATTCGCTTTTAGCAGCCAGTTTTGCTCAATTTTGTCAAAATAAGCAAAGAAACATCGCTGATGAATTATTCACTTGCAAGTGAATAATTCGACCTCATTGAATCCGTATTCATGTAACCTTCAATTTAACACCTTAGCTAGAGATGAGTTACGCATGAAGTAGGCGTGTTAACCATTTGATTGACCTATTCGATCCACCAAATCTCATTCTTATATAGGTAAAAACGATGATTAACATATATTTTTACCTATAATATGAAATCAAACAGACCTAGAAAAATCCAATTGCACGGGTTCGCTATCTATTTATATCTATATTTATGTTTATATCGGGTTATATGACCGTCGGCAGTCTTCGGAGGTCACCTCGATGGTTAATTAGATGGCGTCTAGACTAAAATACTCACGAAATTCTGATACATACTATCGAGCCCATGCATCGTAAATTGTTTATTTAGGCTTTTTATAATTTGGATATACATTTTAGTATGTTATAAATCACAAATATAAGAATTTGAGTCAAATCGGTAAACATGAATTTGACAGCTAATGCCCTTTAACATCTTTGTCATGTGTTTCCTTGCAAAATCTTGCAATTTGGTTTGACATTTGGCATTTTCTGCATATGATTGGTGTATCCTTGTTGTAATTTGTTAGTAAGGTGCGAGTTTAAATTGTTGTATGTAGATGTAAAACCTCTGTCTTGTCCTCTATTACTGTCTTGATAGCCTTTTCTATAATACAGTTGCTCACCCCTAACACTTGAGTATCCCGAAGCACCTGTGTACCTCGCAGCACCTGTCTCTATTTTTAATATGCTGTATGACTGCCTTAAAATTTGGATCTGACTCCCAAGTCTTAATTGTTGTTGATTTCTTTCAGATATTCTAAATGTTGGTTTTCTAAATTCATCAAATTTTTTGTATTTCTCCTTTTCATAATGTGTTTTATCTTTCAATTCAGATCATAATCATTTGTACAGCATGTCAAGAAGCATCTTGTCTGATTCTGTCATTTTAACTTTTTTTGTTAATTTTGCTCTTCTCAAAATATATTCAAGCCTACAACTCCAAGTTGATTCATCTTCCTTATCATTGTTGATATCATAAAATTCCGACATAAGGGTTTTTTTTTCATCAATGATTCCAAATATAAAATGATCAAAGTTGTGTAGTATATATATAGATTCTTACATTGATACCAGTGGATTATCGGATTTATCCAATCGAGATAGTTAAATTATCAATTTTAAAGTCCGAGCCTGGGCGAGGACTTTAAAATTTATAATTTAACTATCGAGATTGGATAAATCCGATAATCCACGAGTAACTATGTAAGAATCTGTTTCTCTAATGATTAAAAAATAAATTTTCATTTTTTGTTAAACGAAAATCCCCTTCGAGTGCCCTCCACATTCCACAAAGTTATCAATTTCATTAACACCTGTTAGCATATTTTGTTTCATCCAGTGAGCTGATAAAGGTTATGACCCTTAAACTCATCCAATCATCTTCTGAGATCACCGGCAACCACACGTTGATTAAATTTTTTTTATACAATGGGTTCGGAAAGGGTTAAATTACCATAGAATTAGAGAAAATATATTCTCCAAAATGCATAAATGCAACACCTGCCTCACCTTTGAATGATCGCCTAACAGCCACTAAATAAACTATAAATGAACGACAAAGGGCAATATAATTTATTAAACACTATTTGGGTACAATGAATAACTTGCAAACTTTTATGAGGCGATTGTTGCAGCAGTTTCAATAAATTAATTGGTTAATTAACGGTACTTACAGTTAAGCAAGTTTTGATAAATTTATATATATGAAAAATTAATGTCACTAACACAAACAACATTTTCCAAAAGACCAAAAGAGTGAAAAAGTATATTTTAACAAAACGCATTTGACTAACAGGTCGAACAACAAATGTTCTTAAATCCTGCTGACTGCCATTGGCGATTGCCAAATAAACGGATCACAAGGTGTAATAAATGGATCTTAACTATAAATTGAATACCAAACAGAAAACAATAAACTTGCGGCAAAGATGGTATACCGCAAACAAAGGTGCAAAGATTTTTTGTACACCATATCCGGATTTCGACAATTAATGTCTCTTCAGTGATGTTAGGAATCGAAACGGTTATATATATATATATATATAAACAAATTAGACATAGTTTCAAAAATTGAAAACAACACGTTTAATAATTTCATGCGTCCGAAGCGCTTTTCTGGATTTACCTTCATCAGGAACGCTCAATGCCAAACATTTGAAATCCGAGGGATGTATAAGTACCGAAACAGTTGAAGAGCTATATGACAAAAATAAGTGTGTGTGGGTATAATTAAACTAATCATAGATACTAGGATTTAAATTTTGAACAAAAGACTCATTAATGATGCCCGAATCAAAAAGGTCAAAAAGGCCAAATAATGAGATTGATGAAATTGCTCCCGTAATTGTTTTGCAACCTTTCGTTATGAAAGTATTTGAATTTAATGATTATCTGAGATTAGGGTAGTAATAGTTTAAAGAAATAATCTGACTTACATTATTCCGAGGAATGTCAAATCAGTTTCAGTCAACATTAGTGAACTTGGATGTTATCTGCACTGTTTTGTTTTCTTCAATTTCTTATATATAATCGAGGAGTAGTGGGCTATCTATTATTTGCAATCAAATCATGATTTCGTTATTGGTATCACTCATGGTGTTTAAATTGCGGATATTATAGGAAGACTTATTCAGGGAGTGGTAACTTCTATACATAATTAACATATAATTTATTTGTATATCGTTTCCTGTCGATAACATGAAATTATAGAGTAATTGCGTCGGGTATTTGAATCACTATATTCATCAGGATCGTATTGGTGTAGACATGAGAGTCAATTTGGTTAAGAAATTAAGGAGGAATGGGGAGGTGATTGGAGGAGAAATAATAGCCAAAGTTAACACTGAGTACTAATAACACCCAACACAAATTAGCAATACCCGACTACTTTAAAAACATAACCAAAAAAAAAAAACCAGAGGTACAACAGAGCCAAACAACAAGGATCAACACAGTCATGATCCACATAGTCTGACTTAGCACAGGCACAATATATGCTTGGGTTAAACCAGTTTAACGTGCAAACATCCCCCCTGACCTATCTAGACCATATGTCGTAAAAGAAACAAAAAAAAAACAAAAAGAACCAACACATTCAAACTTCCAACAGGATAACCACCAACTCGAACAGGTAAATAAAGACGGCACATATTTTGGAAAGCAGATTCAATATGGGCTCGCTACAACAGTAAACAAATCCAAGTTAACCACAGATGTTAACTGATTGAATGGTGCCGCTCAAGAAAACAAAACAATCTGAGGAAAACATAGATAACAAGTTTCATCCAGCCTCATCATACATTTTGATTTCGGCAGTATTTTTTTTTAGAGGCAAGTAGATGAAATCGTCTCATCGTCGGTATATAGATAATTTTTTTATTAACCGAATTAGTAAGTATATCACGCTTGTAGCTACTGCTGTTGAATGATATTATAACTTACCCTACTTTACATTTTTATTCATTTTTCAATGTTTAGTTCTATTGGAGATTTTACAGAAGACGAAAGGGTTAGACATAGCGTGAAATATTAAATATTTTACGAGAAATAATATATTTACACTTTTACAGATTAGATGCTGGTAACAACTGTACAAGTTTTTGATAGTGTTCAAAGTATATATAATCCTATAAAAGTAACTTTTGTGTTAATGTTTTACGCTAGTGAAAGCTAGTTTCATTAAAACACATTATGACAAAACGTATAAAGTGTTAAATGTGCATGCCATAGGAGGCCATACGATGCGACAAGAGAATTATTACTATCTAAGAAATGAAAGTTTATCATGCAAATTTGATATGGACTCTTTTGTCGATTTACTTTTTTTTTTCATTTGTACGAATACAATTATGTCAACAATATATTAGCTTTACGGTTGGAATTCTTTTGGATAATGCATTCAGAATGTTGAATAAACTCCAAGAGTAAAAACTTAAAGATGTCTGCTTATATTAACTGTCAATTAACTTTGAACTTTTAATTTCCCTGTATGATGTTTTTCCATGAACAAATGTTAGTAACAGTAATTTAAAAGACAAAAATCTGAAATTACCGGTGTGCATTTAGTACCAGTAAAAATGTGTTATTTAAAAATGTATTCACCACCTCCGTTACAATATGCGCCGCATTAAGCTGGGTATTATCAATTTTATTTATCAAAGTCTTGTTTCAAAAGTCCAATACGACGTCTCTATATTCTGGAATTTGTCGAACACATAAAGTGTAAGTTGGTGATTAGATTGATTAATTTTTTTAGAAATTATGCTTTCATTCTTTTTGGCATGAAATTAACACACCATTTATTTGGCCAACTATAAATTTTGTTTAAATAAAATAGATACTGAAGTGTCTGCAAAGAGTTCAATTTGAGCTTAAATGTCTTCTACTATATCATTAATGAATATTAAAACAGGAGAGGGCATAACAAGGACCCTTCAGGAACTACTGCATTTACTGATAGCAATCCAGAATTGAAAGGGTCAATTATAGTATATATGTAATTATTTATTTCATAAGTTTCAGAAACCAATTGTTTACAATATGAAGTGACACAGGACCAGTTGGAATTTTGGAACGTCATTGTTTGGGAAGATTGTAAGAAGTAAATAATCTCATAGGCCCTAAACAGAACAGTAAATACCGTCTACGCACTCGGAACACATTTCGAGCTGTACATTGTTGCTGGCCATGAAACATATTTTAAGCTTTATCTTATAATATAAATCACAAATGAAGTTTTCAAAATTTTAATTTTATGATTATACGATTTTTTCTGTATCGTGAGTTTTGTGGAACTTTTTCTATGTCAAGAAAGTTTCCAAAATTATACATAAAAAAATGTAAACAACCTCCAATGTCGATTCTCAAGGTAGAAACATTGTCAATTATCAATAATCCAAAATTTATGTTGTTTAAAACAGTCTACCGTCTCAGTGGTCTCGTGGCAGCGTGCTCAGTGCTCGCCTCAAACGTGGAATGTCCACAGGTCACTGGGCTAAACAAAAAGCCTGTAAAATCAGTTGCCGCTTCTTCGCAAACACGTGGTTTAATGAGCATGTAATTGTATATTCTGTTCTAATTTTATAGGTATTGTTTATTTGTGAATTCTATATTATTAAGGTGTTTTTGTCGAGCCTGTGGCATTTATGTCGCAGAAGCGACACGTAGCGATTCTAGATTCCGTCGTAAGTCTGTGGTTAAAGTATTTTTTTTCAGACATCAATAACTCTGTCAAACCATTATGGAATTTTATGAAATTTAGATAGAAGCTTTTTAATGACCAAAGTACAGTATCAAGCGTAAACTTTTTCAAATATTTTATTTCAGTTTTCCTTATTTATTCTTATAAATGGACTTAGTTTTTTTACAGTTAACATTTAGATACATGTCTATTAAGGTTAAAAAATTCCGTCCTTAATAACTTCGGCAAAACTTCATGGATTTTTATATAAGTAGGACAGAAGCTTTTATATGATCAAAAGTATATAGAGCAGAATAATAAAAGTACCTCTGCGGAACCCTTTACAAATTTTTCATTGTGTATTTCCATTTCTATTTGGGAAAATAAATAAATGATAAATTAATCAAATATTTTTTCAATAGTTAGATGTCAATTCAATGAATTCATTTAACATAAAATAATAACAAAAAAGTCATTAGTTTATAAAAGTGTCTTAGTAATTCATCATAAAAGTTTCTAGGTGATAATGATACAAAAAATATAAAAATCTATAAAGCAAATTTATACATTCATTGCAAAATGCAACAAATAAAGCATTATGTAAAACAAGTATTATAAAGCACTATATATGTATAATGTTGAAAAATACAATATTAACTATTATACATTAGTCACATAAAAATATATTTACAATTTCACAAATCACAATATTTCAATTAGCCATTCAGTTCAAATGAAGTAGATACGATTCTGAGTTAGAGTAGTGAACCACTTTAATGAATCCTTGGTAGTATCTGTCTTTTAGTAGCTGAAGTCTGATGTATTTTACTCTGTATCGGCGTCTTTTTGGTTGACAGGCTCCTCCTGCTGCACACTGGATAATTTTAATTCTGTTAATGCTTTATGTTAGGTCTTCTTGGGTAGTTCAATGATCTCGTAGATGTTGAGGTGGGCATGCAGAGGTCTCTTGCTAATCGTGTTGTGCCATTCTTCCAGGCGGTTGGTGGTGCAGGGTTCTTCGGTCAAATAGTGGTTCCATAAAAAAGCGGTATCCTTCGAACAAAAACTCTGTCATGTAGTTGGAAGATGCTGTTATATATAACGGGTACGTTGTCAGCTTCACCGATGTCTTCCAGAGTTGTAAGCCAAACATCTTCAACTAGGTGAGGTGGAACAAGAGGTAATAATGTGGCTGGTATAAGTCGAGTAATGTCTAAATTTTCTTTATAATATGATTTTATAAACCTGCAAAGAGTAGGCAAACCAAGATGACACCACTTCAAGGCAGGGCATATTCATATTTCATTAACATGATATCTTATTCATTATGCATTTGATATTAATGTCTCTAGATGTTAAAAGCAGGCACTAATTAATCAATTACTCATATAAACAGTTCAAAACACTTCTAGCTAATGTTTGCAAGAGTTTGATGTTTTCCAAAAAAAAAGCGGATTGAAATATCCAATATTTAAACTGTCTTTAAACTCGTTATTTGGAATTTTTATAATACAAGACTAAAGTTACGTAATTGAACTATTACTTGAATGACACAATAATTATGTTAATTATCTCCAATGTATATATTAAGAATTATAGTATATATCACAGAAGCAATTATAATGAACGCCATTGTGAATAAAAAAGGGAGGAGCATCTCAGAAAATAAACCCAAATAGCCACAAAACCTACAATGGACCAGTTTATCAGACTTCGATAAAAACATGACAAAGTATTCTATCTTTATGATTACGATTTTGGTTGATTAATCCAATCACCATAAAACATATACTTTCAATAGAAAATTTGACTGAAAATAATTCCATATGACAATACTTCTGTGGGAAATTCATGTATGTGGCCACATGATACATTTATAATCCGCTTTTGTAAATCATATTTTTAAAATTACACAATTGGAATCAAACAGGAAAGACCATTTATTAAAAAAAGAAATATTAACGGCTAACTCATTTAAAAATATCTAAAAGATCACCTAAAACACCAACTGCTACAAGACTTATAGGTGAACCATACATTTTTTATCAGCTTACAGGTTAAGTGTTGATTATCCCATCTACCGTAATATATCTGCCAATGTCAATAAAATATAAGACAAATGAATACAAATATAAATCTGAAATATGAACGACCAGCTGTATTGCAGATCGATCCTCTATTGGAATCATGCTTTATGATTTAACATGGTCAGCTGTGACTAAAAATTGAAAAATGGACAATGATTGAATACATTTTTTTTAATCCCATGTAACATATTTCTAAACATAAGGCTTATGACTTTAACTGCTATATATGATTTAAAAAATAATTTAAATACTCATGTCATAGTTACGTAAAGGGATAAATGATTGATGACCCCATTTGGAAATATGGTTTATAACTTTGACTGTTAAGCCCGCTAGGACCAATATAATCTTTTAATCTGTCGAGCTTGCTAGGGCCAAATGTAATATTATAATATGTTAAACCCGCTAGGACCAAATGCTATCTTTTAATCTGTTGGGCCCGCTTAGGCCAAATGTTGTATTTTAATTTGTTGAACCCACTAGTTAATTTGTTTAGCCCTACAAAACAAAATTCAATCTTTTAATATGTTAAGTCTGCTATATGGTCAAATGTTAATTGTAATATGTAAAGCCCGCTAGGACCAAATACAATCTATTAATCCAGCTAGAGTCTGTCCAAATGTCATATCTTAATTTAAGTCCACTAGGTCAAAATGTATTCTTTTGATCTGAAAAGCCCGCTTGCGCCAAATGAAATTGAAATTATTCAGTGGTGTTTGTTCATTTTTGGGATTTAATGAAGATTGTTGTAAAACGTGTTATAATTGAGTAGGAGTTACAAATGTATGTATAGAACTCATGTGAGCGATACTATGAACCATTTCACAAAAAATCTTAAGAGAAAAAATACTGGCAAATCATGAACTTAAACATTTTCTGTATAACTAACGATCGTTTTTGTAGTAAGATTTTTTTGTGAAAAGAGCCCCGGGTTACATAGGGCCTCTTGTTTAAATTCAAAACTGCTGGTAGGGAGATTAAGACCGTGTTCACACCAAACGCTGCGTACTGCAAACCTGTTTACAATTAGTTTCATGTAATGAACACTGGTTTCATATTAAATTTGTTCTCATCTGTACATCGGTTTTAATTACTTCTGTTAACTGGCGTAGACCAATTAATATATTTTTACTATTTTTCTTTTTATTAGGGGGGGGATTGGGGATTAATTGTTTAAATTCAAATAACTTTGTTCCAGGAGGGAAGAGAGAAAAATTGTTTGATTTCTTGAAAATGTAGGGCGGGAGGATTCAACATGCAGTTCAAAAAATGTTCCTGTATGTTATTGAAAAAAATTGTTTTTTTTTATTATTAAAGTAATAAAAAAACGGTTCGTCCCACGAAGATGAATGGTCAGTACCATAGAAAAATCGTTCTATTGGTTTGGAGAAATTTGAGAGTTCTAAAGATGTCACGATTACGTTTGCTTATACTGCATAACAATATGCGAAAAAAAAATTTTGAAAATGATTGATTGTTAATTGCTTACCGTCTAGTGGCAAATATTTCATGCATGTTCAGGACGAGTACAAAATACAATAGGTAGGTCCCGTAGTAGAGGCCTTCCGAGATGAAGATGGACGTGGCTGAGTACTTGTACATCCCACACAACCAAACGGTCTTTGGTAAGGAATGTACGGCCGATCGGAAGATCTAAGTGACCATATTTCTATTCCCCAGTCACACGTGGGAAATGAATAATCTAGACTTGTACTAACTATAAAAATAAGCTTGTCCACGACATGATGAAAATGTCCTACAAAATGCAGGAATTTGCAAGAAAAAGTTGTGTATAAAAAGTGAAAATAATTTTCGCATTAAATACAGAAGCCGTACTATCAACCGGTGTAAAATGAATATTCTATCATAAATAAATCCCCTTCCCACTGAAAATCGAATGGTCCACTAAGGCTATTAAATTTAATCATGTTTTTAAGGGATCAATTTTTGAGTTTTTGTCATATAAATTGGAAAATAACTTAATTCATAGTATTGTTATAATCATATTTATTCAATATATTTAACTTCCTTATATATTCACAATAAAATCCACGTTCTTTCAAATTATCTTGTTTTATTAACACTTAAACCACACAAGGCCTACATTGACTTTCGACTGCATGTAGCCAAAACCTGTTTTAAACTACATGTTAACATTGATGTTTAACAATGGGAACGTAATTGAGCTTAATCTAAGTATAGAGTACACTTACACCACACCGATTTTAGCTCAATTGGAACGCGGCCTAAGTCTTATTCAAATTCGTATATCAAAATGTCGTATGTTACAATACTGTTCTTTTGTGAAGCATGATTTGACAGTTTGTATGACTAAGTTAAATCAGCAGGTTTATAACTAGATTTGCATCTTTTATATTAATTGAGAAATGATTAATGCCATCTGATACTTAATAACGTTCAGTAATACAAATCAGTTCACCTGCATATGAAGGACTAGTATATAAGTCTGGGATGGGATTTGTTTGGTCATGTAACTTCGGTGTCGATATCAATGCATACAATGACTTCATAAGAGTACATGCAAATGGAATACATCACTGTCAGTTCTACTTTTTTAGATTTAATAGGCATTAGGGTAACATTTTTATTAACTAGATATAATCCTGTTTTAGAAGATTGTCTAGACGTATTTGTAATTTCTATGTTCATTTGATACTAAGAAGCGTGTACATGTATCGTGACAAATACAAATGATCACATTGATCAATTTCAAAACATTATTTAACGAACTGCCATTTTTTAGTTGATACGAGTTACGCAACTACAAAACTGTAACATACACTTCATTGTGCACTCTCTCGAGTATAAAGAAATCATTGATTTGATTATTATAAAAGTAACAAAATATAGTATGATTGCCAAAAAGACAACTATATCCAAAGTGACGTTGATGTTAGCAACTATAAGTCACCGTACGGCCTTCAACAATTAGCAAATCCCACATCGCGTAGTTAACTAAAAAGACCCCAACATGCCAAAACGTGAAACAATTTAAAAGAGAAAACATACGACCTGATTTTTGAAAAAAAAAACAATGAACGAAAAAATATATGACAGACAGCAACAAACGACAACCACTGAATTATTACATATTCCTCATCTAGGACGGACATATGAAGAATATCAATCATACCTCAACTACTCTTTTTATAATCTGAAACCATACACTGAACTTGCAATGGTCAATCAGCTATGACAAAATAGGTTGTGTTATCAAATACTTATCTATAGCAAATAGAATAATAATTTTCTACAAAATATTGTTATAATAGGGACGTAAATTTCGATGCCTAGTTTAGAGATAGTACCAAACGCTCTTTATACTTTAAGGAACCCTTCCAACAACTGTTTTACAGTCTTTAGACTATTTTGAAATTAAAGGCACTCAGGTTAAGTAAATATCACGCAGAGTTATACGTACCAGGTAGGCAAAACATTCAGTAACAAATTGAAAATTAAATAATAATATGAATAATGAGGTGTTGAAATGAAGCAATTGAAGTGTTGTCTTAACTAGTTTTACTGATAAGTTATGATGAATGACAGACTGAAAAGTGTATTCAATTCTCTATAGATTGATATATTACTTACCACCCATAACTTGATAACAGACACCTTTGATACTAATAAAAGTGTTTAAAAATAAAAAAATCTGCGAATATAATTTTAAATCATCGTCCAAAAAGCTGTTATGAATCGAGATAAAATGGAAGACAAACGAGGGGTAGGCATCTTAATGACACCGATGACTCTACTTGATTTCAAGTATAACTGTTAGAGAAACAGTTAAGTAATAAAAGTCAAGTATTATTGAACCAACCTTTCATTCATGCTAAGGTGCGTGTTAACAGTATAAAATAAATGTTCTATAAAGTTCATTTGCTTCAATATGAAACTTACTTTTGATAACTACTGTAAGTGCAACCAATTAATCTTGAATGTTTACACTTTGGGGCATGTGGCCATTCTTTTTGGATGAATTTCATCAAGAGTTTCCTTTCTGATCATCAGGACATTCCAAATTTGTTTCAAAGGATAATGAGATTGATTATAGAAGCAAATACTAGTATGTAGGACACAATGAACCTACTCTTTCAATATGTGTATAAGCCAAAGTTTGACCATATGGCTTTAATGCAAGACAATCTTTGTTGTCAATATAATAGAATTCTATGCGACTGTCATACAAGCGAGGGGTTTTGCTATCTATAAAACCTGATTTAATTTACAGTGTTCTACATAAGGAAATACTTGTACCAAATCAAGAATATGACAGTTGTTTTCCATTCGTTTGATCTTTTGATTTTTCCATTTGATAGGGGACTTTCCGTTTTAATTTTCCTTGGAGTTCAGTATTTTTGTTACTTTAATTTTTATACGAAAAGACATTTCATTCGTATCATCACGTGCATAATGTCTGTTTTGTTAGATTTTGCTTCTATAAAAACAATTAATTGAAAGATCTAATTGGGTAGTTTTTACAGGTTTTCCATATTTGAAGTCTTTCAGCAAATATTTGAAATGGCAAAATAGCAATATATTATGAATATTAACCTCTTTTTCTACCTAGTCTTCTTTGATTCTTGTACTTTTTTCATGTCAAAAAAGGTCACAGCAACACATTTTATGTCAAACAAGTAAAATAGTTGGACAGTTGTAACTTTAAATTGGCATAACTAGCATTAATTTCAATTTTATAACCAAATTCAAAGAAAACTGGCCAACTTCCCTGTTTTAGGACCGGAAATATATAACACTTGCATCGAGAAGCTAGGGGATCTGAGGAGTATGTATCTCACACCTCCAATTTTTGCTTAAAACTGATACAATGCAAACAGAATATGTCTGATAGTTTCTGGCATAGATCAAGAAATGGTTAAAAATCGTCATTCAAGGACAACAACACCTATAATGAGTCGACTGACGATTTTATCCTTCTTGCCTTAACAGTAGATCTTGTCCTGCTAATTATTTTTATTATTACAGTTGCTCTCTATCTACTTTATATTTTCAGCAAAAACACATAAATGGATATCAAAATCGTTGATAAAAGACAAAAACTACTACAAGGAGTCAACTGACGATTTCCGACATGGGGGGACTTTTTTAGTAGATCTTATTCTGCTGATAATGTTTGCTATCACAGTTTCTATCTGTCTATTATAGTTTTCGAAACAACAACAACAGCAAAAAAAAATACAAATGTGTAGAAATTGTCCTTCAAATGAAATAACCCTATAAGGAGTCGACTTATGATTTCGGCCATGCGGATTTATTTGTAGATCTTGTCTTGCTGATCATTTCTTCCATTAACAGTTTCTTTTTGTCCACAATAGTTTTGGCAAAAAAAAACAAATACAAAAATGGGTAAAGATCGTCCGTTTTCCTCTATCTTCAACGGTGTTCAAGATAAAAGACAACACTTGCATTTTACTCCTATGTTCCATCTTTTGCCATGGCGGTCATGTTTGTTAGCAGGTCGGATCACCGAACACATATCTTAAACTAATTACCTTAATAAGGATGATTGTGACCAAGTTTGTTCAAACTGTCCAAATAGTTTAAGAGGAGAATATTTTGTTAAAGTTAACTGACGAGAATAGATGACGGACGCGAAGTGAAGGCACTTTGTTCAACCCACCATTTTTTCTTTAAATGTCCTGTACCAAGTCAGGAATATTGCAGTTGTTATCTACAGTTCGTTTCTATGTATGCTGGCGTTTGCTTTTGTTGTAGTTAAGTGTTTCTGTTGTTCCATTGTTTTCCTCTTATAGTTGATGTGTTTCCCACGGTTTTAGTTTGTTACCCGGATTTGTATTATGACTATTGAACAGCGGTATACTACTGTTGCATTTATTTGAATAGTCGTGTCCAAAAACCAAGCCAAACAAACTTACAATTACAATTTTTTCTATATTTCTCTTGTCCGTATATATTTTTTTAAGACTTTCAAAGCATTGTTGAGTATAATTAATACGCATTTTTTTTCAAATGCGGATTTATTCAATCGATTAATTTTTAATGCGCAAATTAATGTTCCATATATTAAACAGTTTGCTCTATAAGCAGATATTTAATAAATTTTCTTTATACGAAGTACAATTTATTCTGTTAAAACCTGATTTGACTTTAAAATTCTTTCTTCGGTAATATAGCCAGATTGTTATGTGTATAAATTATAGACACTGCCTCGGTGGTCTCGTGGTAGCGTGTTCGCCTCGAGTGTAGGAGGTCGTGTGTTCGAAATCCGGCCGGGTCAAACCAAAGACTTCAAATTGGTATTTGCTGCTTCTCCGCTAAGCACGCGGCATTCAAGAGTAAGTACAAAGACTGGTCGGCTCGGATTCAGAATAATGTGTCCGGTTAGGGTGACATGTCTTCCTGTGGACTTATACTTTGTGAACTAGCACATAAACAATCCTGCTTCGCGTGTCGGTCTAGTACAAAGCTGGCTTAATATTCATATCGCATTAACATGTTCTCGTCCTGAATATGCATTTAATTTGCAGCTGGACGTTTAACAGCCATCCATCATTGCTAAATAAAGTATCCTAGTGTTGTTTTAGGACATCATTCAAGTTTAATTTGACCACGGTCGTACATCCTCATCAGGTACCCACCCTAGCATAATTTATTATTATTGACTCTGAAATTATAATCGATAAGTTCTTACTGTAGTATGAAATGCAGTTTTATTTTAGACACAAACAAAAAATGAAAACATCACGTTATAAATGTCTAGCGTCCGAAGTGCTTTTCTGGATTTACCTTCATCAGGAACGCCCAAAGCCGAATATTTGAAAACCAAGGATGTATAAGAACCTTTAATAAACAAATTATGGTAAAAATGGACAGAAAGTAGATCAAACTTGACATTCTGAATATTTCTGCCTCTGTCAGATTTTCTCAATCTATTATTTTTTTTTTATTAGACACTATTGACCTTTTTCCTTTATTTAGCCATGACAGTCATTTTGGTTGACAGTTTGGATCATCAGACACATATTTTGAACTAAATACCACATGAATGATTTGGCCAAGTGTGGTTCAAATTGGCCCAGTACTTGCAAAGAAGACGTAAAATTTAAAACACGACGATAGATGACGGACATCAAGTGATGACAATGGCTCACGCTGTCCCTTGGAGTAAAATAAGGAGATATTTAAACATTATATTAGAACCGACTTGAATAATTAGATTTTCGAAATCTGAGCTTTATTTTGTTAACTATGTCTAAATATCATTGGCCCATTTGGGATGTAAATGTCAACACTTTATAAATCGTTTTATTTCACTTTATCATAAGTCATGTTTATAAATCAAATTCAAACATTATTCATTTTGAAAAAAAATAATATCGGGGTCAAATAAAACTGTCATATATGTAATGTTTGTGTTATTATTTTCACAAAAAAGAATACTCTTAAATTTGAAAATTTGGTAATAAATCAATGCAATGCTAGTAAATATTTACCTAAAAGAAGTTTTTAAAATAGATGTTTTTTGTTACAAATAAGTACGAATATTACACCTTTAAGTGTGCTTTTAGTGACTCAGCACCAAGATTTTTTTTTTAAATATGAAAGTAGATTAGCACTTTCCGTGAACACCAAACGATAGCATTACATGGAGAAACAAGCGAGTGGTTGTGTTCAAAATGTTACAAAAACGAACAATCCTTTAATAAATTTTCTGAATTTTCTGTTAAAATCATGTTTTGAGTTGCCGCAAAATCCCTTATTTCCTTTAAGCATAGAAGCACTAAATATTTTATTCTTTGTTTACGTTGTTTTTATATTATTGCACTTAGAAATGTAGTTATACACAGCATTAGAAAAGGGATCATAAACCTTAATAACAAATTTATTTTCAAGCCTCTAATCTGTTAAACTGATTGTCCGTACAGTTACTTATTCGTTTTGGGCGGAATGAATTCCATTATAGACAGTACTATTGTGTTTAATATAGTTAACAGCTAATCCCCAGCTAATGTCGTTACTCGAAAGACATTGTTCTAAAATTTGGATCAGCTCAATTATTATTTAAGTGTTATATGCCTTGGAGATGTCCGTTCTAAAGAACTGAACAGAGGTAATGTGTTATTCGTGTTGTAGAGTTTAACAGAGTCTTATAATTCAAAATCCATATGGACATAGAACTTAAAGACCTTCACTTGCGGTTTCAAGGTTATGTATAGCCTTTGATAGAAAGCTAATTATACATTGTAGGAGTTGTATCGGTGTTGGATAATTAAATAGAAAAGACATGACCATTACATGTAATTCCTATTAATCTTGTCTGAAGTATATAGCAAAATAAATATTTGACTGCCAATTTTACAGATGAACCAATATAACTACAAGCCAATATCAATTGATAACAACAGTTTTTGATAAAGAATGATCAATTGAATTGTTTCCTTGTTTTCATTACGCTGCCAGTCGTCCAATTGAACATGCTTTCCTATTTCCAGAAGGTCTTGAACTTTACCACAATAGATTTACAACCCATAGAACATCAAACGAAGTATAAAAGATTGAATTTGACGCCATTAATCTGAACGAACTTTAACAGTTGTTGTAAATCAAGTACTTTCAGATTAAAAGCATTTTTGTGAAGGTAAAGGTCAATGCTGAAATAA
The DNA here is from genome assembly GCA_017311375.1 of Mytilus coruscus. Lineage (NCBI taxonomy): Eukaryota > Metazoa > Mollusca > Bivalvia > Mytilida > Mytilidae > Mytilus > Mytilus coruscus. The sequence continues at coordinate 75,942,013 of CM029599.1, read as the reverse complement.
TTTCTTGTTTTGAGTCACATTGATAATAATAAGAAGAAAAAGAAGAATCATTTAGAGTTTTAAATATACATATTATTTTGTATTTACATTGTATCATAGGTCAAATTTATTTGTTCAGTGTATGTTCAATGGTGTTAATATGTCCTTTGATTGAGTTAAGCTATTTCAGTTGATATTTTATAGTGTGTCTTTCTATGTTGTGATGTTACACTATTGTTTCAGAAAAAGGGTGAAGGTTTGGTACCATTAAAACGTTTAAACCCGCTGCATTTGTTTGCACCTGTCCTAAGTCAGGAATCTGATGTTCAGTAGTTGTCGTTTGTTGATGTGGTTCATAAGTGTTTCTCGTTTCTCGTTTTTTATATAGATTAGACCGTTGGTTTTATAGCAAACTTGTTCATGTATTGTTTTAATAATATTTCAAAGCAAACTTGTGCATGTGTTGTTATAATAATTTATAACATTTTAAGCAAAATTGTGCAGGTGTTGTTATAATAATTAATTACATTGCATAGCAAACTTGTGTAGGTATTGTTATTCATAACATTTCATGGCCAAATTTAGCAAAGGTCTGTCTAAATTTCATTTAATGAATAAATTCAACAACTCCTACCGTTACCTTGATATTTTTGCTTTAAATAATCAAGATTTCTCTAAATATAATGCCGAAATATACTAAAAGCAACTTTCTTCAAATAAATTTAATATAAACCGTGATTACTGCCTTTTCAGTTTCACATGGGAAATCCAATATTGAAATTTACGACAAAGGAACGATTTCTCGTTCCATATTGTTAATTGTTCTTATTTGGACGGTGATGTATATTCGGCTCCGTCTTACTCGTTCGCTATGTCTGTGACTGAAGTGACGTTATGGATATCAATGAATGTATTATGGGTATCACTGATAAATTATTAAGGTTCATCATAAGGAATTGAAAAATATGGCCGTGTCTACACCTCAAAATTTACTATGAATACAGACAAACTGGTACGTCTAGGAAAGTTTTAAGGCATGGCAGGAACTAGATATATAAAAGTTATATGAAGTCTACGTTTCAGAAAATTAAACGCTTACCTTGATTTTGATGTCCAGTTTTTCCAGTCTGCAGAAGAGAGAAAATAAACAAACACCCGAGTTTCATTTGATACGGTCCACTCAGTTACACAGTTTAAATCACCTATTATCTGCAGATGTCTATTGTCCATTTCAATTAATACTACTCACAACATGTATTACAATGTATTATATGAGGGGAGATTCTCAAACCTCTTTCCCAACTTAGTTTATTTTGACACCTTCTGCAGGAACGAAAAAACTGGATAACAAAATCTAGTAAAGTTTATAATTTTCTAAAATATAAAATGCATTTAAAATTTATATATCTAGTTCCTGCCATCCCTTAAAACTTTTGCAGGTGCATAGTTTTGTCTGTACTTAGAGTAAAATTTGTGGTGTAAATACGGCCATATAAGCCAAAAGGTTATGATGAACCTTAAATCAAGGATTTTGTTACCACTAATTACTTACAACCTTTATTTAATTCTCTAATTACGATCAAGATATGAACCATGTAAGCTTATCGATCTTTTAAATTAACTTATTTTCAGAACTTATTAATTTAACATACTAATGTAATTAGATTGTTGAATATTGTTTTCATCGCTTTTCTTGCAATAAATCAGGGGAATGTAAGTAAGGGGGAAGGAAACCAATGTTTATATGCTGGGAAGATTTCATTCGAACCTTTCCGGGTTTGACTATTATTTATGAGAAAATATCAGAGCTGTTCGAAAAATAATTTGTGTTATGCTATTGGTTTAAAAGTTTTGATGCAAGTATGACGATACGTTATAACATGAATATTTATATATTTGAACTCTGTTTTTCTATTAATAAAAGGTCAATACACAGTTGTGTTTACTTAGGCGGCGTATTAATAAGAACCACGCGCAGCTTCGATCATAGTATAACCGTTACTGGCAGTGTTAATTTTTCGTTTAAATTAATGCGTTTTCCTGAATTTTTGCCGTGTTTTTTGTTTTGCTTTTTTTAACGGATCTGCATTACTTCCTGTACACGTTATACATTTGTGTACCTGGTCCGCGGTGTATTCGAACTGTTTCATTTTACGTACGATTTCCACTGTCATTTTTTTTCGAATGCTTTCTTGCTACACTAGTCCCGGAACGTGGCATTATCTTTTTTTTTAAGTCTTTGGTGATATTTTTATTTTTCTTTATGAGTGTCTTTGGAGGGGGGGTTACATTTGATAGTAAAACGGCACTGATTTAAACGGCAAATAAACAAGTAAAATAAGTAAAGAAAATATCAGAAAACAGAAATAGAAAGTATTTAATCCAAGGTCATAAATGATTGGGCTATTCTTATACATGCAATTTAAATTTTATGACTCCCTTTCTATTTTTTTTATTTTGAAAGTTATAGCTGTAAGTTAACCTTTGATATCGGTATTGTGTCGAAGTTTAACACATGGTTTTCATTGCCTTTATGGTTTATTCCTATTTAACGAATTTGTCAGTTTTACTTTAACTGATCGTAAATTTTCTGATTATGAATTTAAAAAAAATAAACTCTCGGTAGATGGCACAGGCACTTTTCTCAGAATATTTCTCCTATATACCCTAATATAAGTGTTATGTTAAAGTATGTAGAAAATAAACTGTTATCACAGAGATATGTCTCACCTTTTTGTAATTTTGATTATCATCTGTTGAAATTAAAATAGCAATACTTTAACATGTTACATAAATTTTGCAAATATTCAAAGTCAATGAACCATGACTGAAGTACATGGCTAAACAATCTCAATGTAAATGAGATGTGCCAATGCTAATACAACTGCATACCAAATACCATTGACTTATTATAAGTCGTCCCCTTTAAACAAACCTGAACACAAACATTAACTTGTAAATATGTAAAAGCTTCAAAGTCAATGAACCATGAAGAGGGGTTGGGGCTATATAATCTCAAAAGGAAACGATACTTGCAAATGCCAATAAATTTGCATACCAAATATCATTGACATAACATTAGCAGTTCATCTTAAACTGATCTTATCACAAACTAATACATGTAAACTAGACAAAAGTTTCAAAGTTGATAGACCATGACTGAGGGGGCAGGGCCAAATATTCTCCATGGAAATGAGATGTGCTAATGCTTATACAACTGAATACCAATATACATTGGCCTACCACTAATGGTTCCCCTTGAACTGACCTAATCACAAACTAATACATGCTAACTAAGCAAAATTTTCAAAGTCAATAGACCATGACTAAGGGGGCGGAGCAAAATAATCTCCATGGAAATGAAATATGCCAATGCTTATGCAACTGCATACCAAATATCATTGACCTACCACTAGTGGTTCACCATAAACTAGACCTAATCACAAACCAATACATTGTTGACGCCGTCGCCGCCGCCGGAATCAGCATACATATGTCTCGCTTTTTGACTCTGTCAAGGCGAGACAAAAAATTCGAGACAAGTACCTGTGGTCGGTGCATGGTACTTTGATGAACCTTCCACAAAACTCTAACACTCAAGGATACGCAGATGTACCAAATTCCCTTAATACGTTATTTCATATTAATTATACGCAGATGTACAAATTTCCCTTAATACGTTATTTCATATTAATTATACGCAGATGTACAAATTTCCCTTAATACGTTATTTCATATTTAATGAAATAACGTATTAAGAGAAATTGGTACATCTGCGTATCCTTGAGTGTTAGATAGAGTTTTGTGGATATCATGGTTTACTCTTTTTATTACACATACCGTCCGTGTTGGCAAGCGATCCAATAGTAACTGTTAATTCTTTTTCTTTCATTTGATAAATAATCCTAATTGTTTGTATTGATGACGAAAAGGGATTTGACCACAGATAATTAGGCCTGCTCTACATGCATTTGCTCAAGTTCCAATGTGGGTTTTAAAATTACTCTTGTAAAGTAATAAATAATCATTGCTTTACATCCTATTTCACCCTATTTTCATCTTCAATCAATGTTTTATATACCATATCCAGTGCGGTCCCAGGATTAAAAAAGGGGAACCACAAGTTTATTAGGAGTGGGCATGCACGAGACAGGTATCGCCATATTAAAGGTGGGCGGGTCCTCTTGTCCACCCCCGATCACCTCAATACTACTATTTATTGATTTAGGGGAGCGTAGAATTCGTACACCCCCTTTAACTTTTAATTGGATTATATGTCATTTTTTAACATACAATTGTGTAAGCATTGTGGACCGCACCAAATCTTTACAAATTCTTTTAATTCTTGTTTTGAAAACACACAATCAGAATCAGAAACAAAAATAAAATATGATTGCCAGCAAACCAACGACAATCACCAAAATACCAGATCACCTGTGTCATAGACCCATTGGTGGCCATGGGCTGTTTTCTGCACTGTATTTTGGTTGTCATCTCTTCAACACGCTCCCCGCTTTCATGATCACCCTCCATGACATAGGACAAATGCATTCAGAACCTGGCAGGGTTAACAATGTTTGTTAGCGCCCTGTCCTCCCTATGACTCGAGACAGTGGTCAATTTTATTGATGACCCATTTTTTGTGACATTTTTAAGATAAACAATTCTCACCAGAAAGACAAAACAAAGTATATTAGCCCAGCCCTGATCCTGATATAAAGCTGTTATCAGTGAGCACAGCAAAACGGTTAACTACAGGCTCCATGTGCCTAAAATGCTGATGTTTTTCCTTTCAACTCTTCTTTTATTGACATACAATATTAAACCCATATTTTACACACCACTAACGACCATCGATCATGTCACTTTGGTTTGAATTGGTTCACAGTGGCGGATGCAGAGGGGGTTCCGGGGTTGGAACCCCTTTTTCTTGACGATCAATGCATTTGAATGGGGACATATAGTTGGAATAGTTGGGACCCCCATTTTAAAATGGCTGGATCCGCCCCTGGTTCAGTAGTTTCAGGAAGCTCTTTTAACTAGAGGCAATAGAGAGCCTATTGCATCTTCAACCAAATACAAATACAAAGTTTTTTATTGTTAATTATAACGCCCAATAATTTGAGCAGTACAATTAAGTTCAATTTCATACAAGTGATTACATATTGATTACATTGATTATTAACAATTAAACAGAGGCTCTCAAGAGCCTGACTCGTTTACCTGTAGTTTTTTATTTAAATTTTTCATCAAAGTTTTTCTTTTGCTTGTAAGTTTTTAATGTATAATCAATATGTGGACACAAACCAGTGCGGATAGTATCCAGCATTCTGAGACTATTACATAGCAATTAGGACAGGTGAGCTAAACACAATAAACGAAAAGCAAATATTAACATAGCCACAAATGACCACTAAAATTATAAGATTTTTGAGTTGTGAAAGGAGGGATGAAATTGATGTACTGTATCCAAGCCCTGTCTTTAACATGGGACTGTGATGTTACAGCACAACATAAGTACAAACATATAATTTTTTAAAATAGACTTCCTGTATGTATCAGTGTATTTATTTATTCCACATTAGCTAAAAGTACAAAATTTGTTGATTTATATCTCACAAAACATGTATAACTTGCTTAATTTTTGTGCATGTCCTAATTCAGGAACATCTAGGTAGCTTTTGTAAGTCTTGTACGTTTTTTTTATCTTGGTTCATATCTGTTTTGAAGTGTAGTGACGAGGACGTTCATTTTTTTTGTACTAGCATACATTAATTTATAAGGCACTGATCTTGCTTCTGGGTGTTGGATTATGGATTGTGTTTAAGGCACTGATCTTGCTTCTGGGTGTTGGATTATGGATTGTGTTGAAGGCCCATTGCTGGCCTTAAGCTATTTTCTGTTTTGTTTTCAGGTTGTTGTCTCTTTGACACATTCCCAGTTTCCATTCTTTGTTTATAGTATAAGTCAAAACTGGTACTATGCCAAACATATTGTTCGATTATAAACTTTGATGAACTTGACCATATACTTATTTGTCGATCTTACTTTACTGAACATTTTGCTGTTTAGTTTATATTTGCCTATAATAATTTGAAGATAATAACCAAAACTGCAAAATTTCCTTTAAATTATCAATTCAGGGTCAATAACCTAAAAATCAGTTATCTAATTGCTGATGCTATCGCTCCCAGAAAAGCAATCCGTATGTCTCACTTTCCCCTGACTTTCATTGCAGGCGAAAAAAGTAGATAGTCAATTAATTATAGCTTCTCATGCCAAAAAATAAAATTATTAATGTTTATAAATAAGTAAAAAGACCAATAAAGATTAAGTCACATATACATGTTCATAAAACTATATACAATGTATTTAGCTGAGTATTCAAAATGAATTAATTAATTTGTTTTCATACACTCAAATGGAAAAAAAAAGTTAGGTCTTTAAATAGGAATATATAACTCCTTACAGAATTTGTTCCTTCTGAAGAAGCTAATTAGGAACTGACGAAATTAATTAATATCAGTCATTTCTTATGATTCAAAACAGTATCTGTATGTAACTCCATCCATTATCATGATTATACAAACTTCCACAATCAGATGAGTCTCCTGCAAAAATAGAAATGGAGAGATGAAATAACGAATAAAACATTTTATAGCAACTAAAGGTAAACTGTTTTATCAAAATCAAAACATAACAACTTTAATTTAACTACAAATCCTACAGAGGCCAATTACTATAAAAAAAATAGTAACACCGATTAAATTTTACAAGTGAAATGTCTCCTATTCAAACAAAGGACAAGGTTCACTTAAAGCAAAATAATGCCTTGAATTTCAACTTTATCAAATATTCTCAAAATGGCCATAATTTGGTAACAGGTTCTTATATGGATCTATTTCAAAAGTCTTTCTTCTTTGTTGAATTAAATCTCTTCATGAGATGATGAGAGTACATTCTTGGTTTCAAAATCACCACGTTAGAAATATTGTCAAAATGCAATGATTTTGTGCATTTTTAGGACCTGAAAGCTTAAGGAAACCTTTGGCGACAACCTAGGATCCAAAATGTTCTGTAACCAACAGTTGCAAATGATGATATTGAAGCCCCAGACATAAAAAAATTCTGGATCGTGGGTGGCTGCCAAAGTAAATTGTGTGAAAAACTGTTTTAAAAGAATTCTTCAAAATTTGACCAAATCTGATGGCCGGTACAACACAATTTATGCACACTTAAAGAGTCATTATACTTCTTCATTTTTAATGTGATGTGCCAAAATGAAGTTATTTTGTATTAATAGTAATATCTAAACTATTTCTATGTGAAATTTTGGCCAGTTTACAAAAACATCAAAATCTTAGGGCCAATTTTAACCCTTTGTGAACTTACTCCTTTGCCACTGTGATTTACATAGAAAACTCACCTATTTCACCTGTACTATGAAGACACTTTAATATCTATATTCAATCAGTTTTTTCCAGTTACACTATTCTAAGTGACCAACAGTGAATAAACAATCTGTAAATTAAACAAGAGTGCACACGCTGAAATGTCTCGCCTTCTTTACTAACCCTTGATATTATGTTGATAGTCCTAAATATAAAGCTTTACTATAACTATCACATAAACTTGACATGATCCAAAGAAATGAGGTCAAGGTCAGATAAACCAAACGAGAAATACATGTACATCTAACAATCATTCAATACACTAAATATAGTTGACCTATTGCTCATAGTTTCTAAAAAACAGACTTAACCAAGAAAAGTAAACATTGACTTATGAACCATGAAAATGAGGTCAAGGTAAGATGAACCATGCCAGACAGACATGTACACTTTACAATCAATCTATGCATTAAATATAGTTGACCTATTGCTTATAGTATCTAACATGTCTAAGAAACAAACTTAACCATGTAAACTTAATATTGACCAATGATCCACCAAAATGAGGTCAAGGTCAGATGATACCTACCAGACAGACATATACAGCTTACAATCCTTCGTTACAACAAATATAGTTGACCTATTGCTTATTGTTTAAGAAAAACAGACCAAAACACAAAAACTTAACACTGAGCAATGACATGTACACCTTACAATCCTTCCATACACCAAATATACTAGACCTATTGCTTATAGTATCTGAGATATGGACTTGACCACCAAAACTTAACCTTGTTCACTGATCCATGAAATGAGGTCGAGGTCAAGTGAAAACTGTCTGACGGGCATGAGGACCTTGCAAGGTAAGCACATACTAAATATGAACCATGAAAATGAGGTCAAGGACAATGGACATGTGACAGATGGAAACTTCGTAACATAAGGCATCTATATACAAAGTATGAAGCATCCAGGTCTTCCATCTTCTAAAATATGAAGCTTTTAAGAAGTTAGTTAATGCCACCGCCGGATCACTATCCCTATGTCAAGCTTTCTGCAACTAAAGTCGCAAGCTCGACAAAAAATGAAATATTTCACTACATGCAGTATTATTTTTTCAACTGGAAAAGAGTTTTTTGTTCAAGTTCTTTGTTCCACATTCTGTCATGTCTGTTATGTGATCAAGGTATTGTATAAGGTATGGGTTTTGCTCATTATTGAAGACCATTTGTTGTCTTAGTTACTGTTCATTGTGTCATTTAAACTCTGTTGGATAGTTGTCTCATTGGCAATCATACCACATATATCCCTATTTCATCATGTTTATACATTATACTTGTTCTCTGCTTTAGTATATAGAATTGTTTGAGAAATTGAAGAAACTGACTTTTTTCTCCTCTTAAAATCACTCAAGTGTTATCTGGGTAAAATGTTGAATATGGAAATGGTATTATGAATTTACAATGTGTCTTAACTGTTCTGTGTAAAATTAAGATATTAAATCAAAACATGAAAAAAGTGTAATGTGAGTATGAACAATGCTTTGTGCTAGACAGAAGCACTTATAGTCAGCTTTTTAACAGGCAAACATTAACATATCAGACATTTCACAGAGGTGGATTGAGGGAGGCCAGGCCCCCCTACTGATGGAGCTACAATTCATTGATAGTACAGACTTTTTACCCATTTCGCTTCAAACATTATCTAGCTATTGGGGGTTCAACTCTTGGATTCACATCAGTTTAATTATTGTCCTCAGCTGACCAAGTATTTACTCTAGATATACCCCTTAAAGCAGTGTGCTTAGCAGAGAAGCAACAAACTTTTCAAGTAAATAGATTGTCAGACAATGACTTGGCCCCTGATCCAACTTATAACTTCCCACAATTCATGCCAGCTGCATGCTACAGATTCTATAACAGCAAGAATCACTGAGGCAGTTCATGTACAATATGTACAAACTGTATATACTGCTAGGGTATATATCAATGTATGCTAAGACAGGAACCAATTTGGACACAAATAACTAAATGACATCTACATGCTCTTTGGTCTGGTTGTCTCTTTGACCTGAGACTACTATAGTAGTCTCAGCTTTGACACATTCCCCATTTCCATTCTCAATTTTACATGTAGATATAAATTTTGGATAGATAATCAGATGGACAAATATTATAGCCAGGGCAACTGACCTTGTCTATGGATTATACCTTCTGATAGCTACCAAACACACTGCATAAAATAACATTCTGATTCAAGTTGCCAGGACATGTATATTGTTTTGTACATCATGCATGTAAAACACTAATTATCAGATTTTTGCATCATGGTTGTAAATTGCAAATCACTTTTGCTTCTGAACATCCTTTTCAGAATAAGGGACTATTTCTAGAGTTGGGCATGTACTGGGTGGTAAACAATTATTGATGTTGTGGTTCATTAGCATATCAATAAAATAACAGCATGCAACATGTGCAACTGAAAACTCGTTATTTTGTTTACCGATCTCACTATTTTAACATTCAATATAATGTAACCATGATATATCAATCATACTTTAAGTTAAAAGTAAAAAAATAAGGAATTTATTCTTTTATACGACAGAATATAGAAAAAGTTGAAATCCCAATTACCTGGGGATTTCAATTTTAATATTTTTCAATAGCATAACTTTTCTACAGCCTGGTTTAATATATTTGCAAAGTGTGATTATTATAGGTATATAGATAAACTGAAAGATCAAGATCATAAATAAATTTTGGCAAAGTAGCATAATATTCTACTTGATACGATCTACATAACATTTTCTAGCATAGACCGCCATGTTTTGCAATAGGTTAATGAGTTGTTTCCCCTCACTGAATAAATTCAAACATAATGCATGTGTAAGTATATAGTTATTAACGCTTACGGTTCTACATCATGTCGATACTTAGTTACATTTTGACATTGCACAAGGTCCTGTATTCCTACACTGTTAATAAAATCTGTACACTTAATCCATTAGATGTATTGATTGATATTTTGTCATGATTTTTATTAGTTTTTATTGGCTTGGAACTAGTTTTCAGGAACTGCGATTTATCAAGATCGGTACTTTGTGTCTTCAGTGTTTTTGTTAATTGTTTGTTTTGCTTTGTATCTGATGGGTCAAGCACTTTTCAACTGATGTTTATAGTTTGTTCTTATGTTGTGCTGCTACACCACATTCCCAGGTTCAGAGGGGGTTGAGCACCCGGAAACATGTTTAACCCCGTCACGTTCTGTGTGTGCCTATTCCACTCAGGAGCCTGTAATTCAGTGGTTGGCGTTTGATGCTGTTATGATTTTCGTTTGTTGTTTTGTACATAAATCAGGCAGTTGGTTTTCTCATTTGAACTGTTTTACATTTTGTTATCTCAGGGCCTTTTATATCTTGATATGCGATATAAGTTTTGCTCATTGCGGCAGGCCTTACGGCGAACTATAGTTGCTAACATCTATGTAGTTTGGTCTCTGGTGGAGAGTTGTCTCATACCACATATCCGTATTTTAAAACTAATACCAAACCATGAAAAACTCAAGAATGATGTTTTGAACGTATATAAAAATGATGGTTACCAGATTTTTAATCTAACAATAGTTATTTAATAACTAAATCACAACCTTCCAATCTTCTCGCTTAAATCTATCTTTTCAATCAAATTTATTCAAAACAGACAAGTCTACTATAATAATAATATAAATATAAGGATATATGTTATGTTTGCCAGTGAGACAGCTTGAGATTTTCTTGTCATCACTAACAAGATTTACCAAACAAGTTTAACATAATACTCTTTGGATTTGGATATTTTTATGACTTAAGATTAGATTTGCGTTCATCATATTTGTAAAACAAATTGATTTTTAATTAAAGGTAATAAAATATCTAATGTATTACATTCAGATTGAAAAATAAAAACAGACATATCACGAACAAAACGTTTCTCACTTTCTGCAGTGAAGTTTGGTAATTTGAATTTCAGACAGTTTGTTGTTGCATTAGAGGAGTTCTTGTCATTAAGTAGACGTTGCCACTGGTCGTATTCGTTTCCAAATGGAGGTCTACACGTTTTCATTAATAAATTGTCAGAGTTTTCATCGAGTTCGTTACTTTTATATTCCTCTACAGTAACCCACTCCCCACAGAACGGATTGTTTTTGTAAACAAACATTTTGCTCATCTTAAAACAGATATGAAATGCATCACTTATTTAACTCCCCAAATTATTATGCAACATCAACAAACTAATACATCATTTCATGTTTATGTGTAATGTCTTCTTTTTTTAAAGCAATTTATATTCTTAAGTAAGAAAATGAGTAACATACCTATCGCATCATACTTCAAATTTATTGGTTGTCAACATCATTTTAATGATCCAGACAGGGAGGAATGATCTCATAAGTCTTACTCAAAGAGGGTCATTCGTTTAAACTAAAGTATTGATCATTTACCAAGAAGTCCGACCCCATGTGGAAGTTTCAGCTAAGCGGGTGAGCTTTTATTGCGTGATGTCATCTTGTCAATAAGATGGGTAATGCCAGACAGAGGTGAGAACGCTTGTACAATTTCGTAAAGCAAGTAATGGTATATTGTTCAGAAAAAAATCTGATTTTAAATGACCATGGTTTTTAATACAAGTCAAACATTAAATCAAACCTAGTTTTGGCCCAAAGAAAACTTTTTCGAAGCGTGGGCTTCACACTCACCTTGTGTAGTCTAGATATCAACGACTCTCTAAATAAATGTAGTTCGGACATTTCAATCTAGCTGTATTGTTAGCTTATCATTCTTAAAAAAAACACAAAATCATTGCACTGGCCGTTACAACTATGTAAAAACTGCAATGAAACGTGATAATATTAAGTCAAATACATTTGAAAAGTATGAACAGAGTGGAGGGTCGTATAAAACCAATATTTTCCTTGTGCAAATGAATTGTTTCTCGTTGTAAACTTTTGTGCAACATCAGTTAAAACTTTAACCAAATCAATTTTTAGTATTACGCTCATTCTTATAACCAATGACAAGCGTTTAAAAACATGTAATCACATGCATGTTATATACATGTAGTAAACATGAACATCTAGATAGGTAAAAAGGGAATGCGCACTTAAGACTGTTCCTTAAACAACATTATACACAATGAAAAGATTTTGGGGTATGAATAAATTTCCTTTGATGACAATTTTGCTCCATCGTTTACTATAATTGTTAAACATGTTTTCTTTCAAACAAAAATGAATCAATTCGTCATAGATAAACCCTTTAGTGTTTATGCAAGATTGATCTAGTTACCGTAACGTTTTCTTCAGCGTTAGCAGATTAAAAAATGTTTTCGTCAAATACTTAGAAGGGTCCGTATTCATTAGACCGAAATGTATTGGTTGCAAGACTCTTATACCGGACGATCCTAATATTTATGCCATCATCTACGATTTGAAAATGTCTATTGATCGGTTGTTGTTAGAATTATGCCCAGGAATATTCAGGACGAAAACACTTTTACAATAAATTTAATACAGGTGAGATCTGTTAAGTTAGTCAACCTGGAAGATAGGCGTGACAATTAAAAGCCAATGGAAAAGAGGATAGGGAGAAAATAAAACGGACGCCACTCTTTCAAGGATTCTCCTGCCGGATGATAGAAGTCCGGGTGACCCTAGTCAAACCTTCTGATTTTAAAAGGTATAAAGTGTATAAAGTAGATTTCAAACATTTTAATTTAACTTGGAATTGCTATACTGTCCTCGGATTTGGTTTTTTTAATTTTTTTTCATTTTGACATCGATATATGACGAGAAAACGCTTATATCTGATAACGTCACATATAAACATATAAAGACAGCATTCGTTTACAGTACATTGAAAAGAAAATTAAAAGTTTGTATGCAATTTTCCAAGAAATCATCCGAAAAAACAGGTCAAGGTATTCATGTGCATGGCCCAAGTCAGTAGCCTATATTTTAATGGTTGCCGTTGGTAGAGCTCTGCCTTATTTGTTTTTTTTTTCTCACTTTTTTAAGCAAAAATCAAACTTGATTGGAGGTCGTACAGTGCCATAAAGTTGTTTACATCTTCTTCCTTTGGTTTCTAATGGATGGTTGTCTTGGCAATCATAGCACATCTTCTAATTTTCATATAGATTAGACGACTGCATCTGGTGGTAAAGAATCATATTTCACTCACCTCAAGCGTTTTTTAGAAATTAAAAAACACTCTACAAGTCTGCCATTGTAAATTTTGAAATATCAGTCGATACGATGGTAGAATCTATATGCAGCACATTTACTTGCTTTCTATTATGATACGATAATCGTTAGATGGATTGCTTTATTTACCAAAAGATTATTTTTCGTAAACAACAGTTTGCTTATCTTCAGACGGATATTTCCAGTAATTTAACTGTCAAAACCTTTTTTGCGCCTACAAACAAATAAATCTTGATATTTCTAAGTACAATATCTTTTGTTTTTCAAACATATTGGATTGTGATCAGAGAAGATAGGAATTGCACATCATATTTTAACATAATTAATTATTGGTCTGCCATTGGTTGTTATCTTTACAAGAATATGACCCGGATATGGATGAATATATATATAGTTATGTATTTTTAAAACGTCTGACCGAATTTTAATGGTAATTTCAAACATAAAGATAAGTAAGTTTCAGGTAGAAGCCTTTTTTTAAATTAAAAAAAAGTATCATGCTAATAATAGACTATTCAAACCAGCTATTTTGTGACTTTAATCTACAGTTTACACATCGAGCAGGTTCGACAAGTGAAACCATACACAAGAGATTCGGAAGTTGGAACATGTAGGAATTTTTCCTGAGATTTTCCCTGTACCTGTATCACTCTTCTCACTGCTCATAATAACATTACTTATCACAATATAAACGAAAAGATGTCATATTTGCATAAGTTATACAGCCCATAACAGCATAACCGAATTGATTTGCTTTATCGATTACTGCTCGTGCGAGAATGGGCTGATAACTCTTATATCAGGGACTCTATTTGCTTTCCATTGAGTCTTTCTTTCCGTTGTCTTTTTGTTCAATGAATAAACAATTTTATTATATCTGCAAGTATATATTTATTTTATTAGTTTCTTTTTAAATAATGTTAAGGTGAGAGGTACGTAAATGAACGCCCCTAACGGAAAACTGGAAAATTTACGTTTGTTGTTATGGGAGTTATCTCCCTTACACCAGAAAAATATTTTCAAGATGTCGGAAAATATTCCGCTTCGTCGAAAAAATTGTCATTTCCGTTTAGGGGTATTGAATGAACTTCATCAAAATATAACAAAAAGTGTGGTGATGGTAAATGAAATTTCTCGTCCGACTGAAACATTGCTTCCCTCCCAAGAAAATGAAAGTAACTTGGCATGGTGTGATGGTCGGAGAGTGGTTGAGTTGGGTTTACTAGCTGACCAACTTAAAGCTTGCAAGAACTGCTATGCACCATTGCTTCTACACAACTGTGTAAAAGAACAAAGAATCGGTCTCGGAAGTATTTTGTATATACTTTGTGGTAACAGTCCATACACTAACGTAATAAACACTGGTAAACGGCACAGATCAGAGACTTCAAAAAAGGGAACATGGGACGTGAATACAAAATGCAGTAAGGATAAGAATATTACAAACCTATGCATACACACACATACACTCGCACAATAACAAATTAAAGCTCACACTTTAACGTTAACTTTTTTATTTTCATTTTATATATATATTGAAATTTCATAGCAAATAATTATAGTCACAGACTTACAGTTGCATAAAAAGAAAAAAATTATTTCTCAAAACAACTGTGAACACTGAGAGATATTCAACCCTCGACAAGAAAGAGGAAACACACTTTTATATGCTTAATACTGATTTGATATTCGTGTTATATAATCACTTTCTCATTTAAAAATAAACATGTGGATGTTCATGCAAACAAAAAAACCGTTGTTTACAGTGCTTTCTTTCACGTCCGCGATATGGTCTATAAATAGAAGTGGAAAGTACTAGTATCAAGTGTGAAAAATAAAGGATTAAAACAAACAATTTACAGTAAAAATATTGAAACAAAAAGTATTAAATTGCTGCGTGACATGAAATTTGTGAAATATAATGTCGGAAATTACTTCAGAAGGGTAAGCAAGAGAAAAGGAAAATAAACATGAATGAGAATCGACATGGGATGGGGCCTTGTGCACGGACAAACGGGAAGTAAAATCGTTCTTTTAAAATGAACGAAAAAAATAAGTGTACACGTTGCTTTTTAGTCAATTTGAATGGAACATTGTGAATAATGAGTTTCAAGCACGAAAATACGGTAAGGGAAAAATACAAATCCGCTGCACGAAAATTACCCTTTACCGCCGCTTCAAAAATAAAATGATTAGCAAAGTACATATCATGCATATATTATACTGAAAATTCAGAAATGTATACGTGCACTAATTAATTTATTTTGAAATAGGCAAAATTTCGTCACTAGTTATTGCGATTTCAGTAAATACTATACACATGCTGCTATTAAAATTTAGAATTAGAATTTTGGCGATACGTATTTCTTTTCAATTTTCGCAATAATTACAACTTAGCATTAATTTCTGAATAACGAACAAGGATATTGTTGGCATAAATTACGATGCACATAATGCCGTTGGCGATGTGCAATCCCTGCAACAGCTAATTAACACGTTAAAATTCCCTTCAAGGGTTCTTGAAAATCACAGCTTTTCTGTTCAGTACACAGTTAGCATGATCATTATTTTGCAGCTCACAAAATCTGGACTGGATACATTTATCAATACGCCATCTACTGTGTGTTCAAAGTCAATGTTGAACAAAATTACATGATCTGGTTTGCGGTTAAACTATCTTATCCTTGCAGGCAAGAGGAGGTGTTGATGGTGTACGCGAATTTCTCACCGAACAGTTTGACGGGAAACTCCGAGTAACAAAAGACCAGAAGATACTTGAATCTATTTCAAAATACATTTTGTCATTATCAAACTAATAAAACATTGTTTGAACGCTTATACATTTGTTATTGTATTACATGTTTAGTTTCTCGACGCGACACAAAACAATTTTAAAATATATGCATCAATTCACAATCGTCTCTAAGAATAATGCAACAAAACTACGGATAGGAGAAAAGAGTAAGGACAATATGCATCAAACTTCAATATATCTTTTTTATTGTGTTTTACCTATAAGTTACGTTTATCCGACATCCCCGTTTATCATATTAAACACACCATTTAATTTACGACGAAAATTCAAATCAGAACTATTGGGCTCGAAGTATGTGTTTATTTTTGTGTTGCGTTCATATGCCATTGAAAACATTATATATATATATTATATGACCTTCTGCAATGATCAGGTAAAAGAAAAGTTTACTGTTGTGTTTTGTTTATTATTGTTTGTCTTTTGACCGTTTTTACGGGTTTTTTTGCAATGGCATTGTCAGTTTTTTTTTCGGCTTTCATTTTGGTATATTTCGCTTCCCTTATGGTGCAGCAGCACATATTTCATGCATTTTCGGGTCGAAAATGTGAACAATGAATGAATGTATATCGTCATTCGGAGAATTCAATTTTAAGGACAGACCTTTAGTTTTTCTGTTAAATTTGTTTATAACTTTTATAGACTGTACAATTTAGAGCTTGGCATATGGCATATACACATGTCCATTGTTGAAGATGTCCTTTAATCATTTAATCATTGAGTTGTTGTTCATTGACGTAAATCGCACACTGATTGAAGAAATAAGTTATAAATGCATACGGTCTCGTATAATCCGTAAAAATATTAATCGGTAAATAATACTTTTTTCAGACAGGATGATTATTTCATAGGCGCTATAGCGCATTAGTTTGGGAGAACAAATTATAATCAAAGAGACACCTTAATGAAGCGGTCTTTGTCTTTATGTGACAGTATGTCTATGTTGGTAGACGACGATTCTGCTGATGGAGAATTGAAGTTGCGTAATCCTTTTCGTCGACGTCATGCAATTTCTACCTTTTCCCGTCGGCAACACACTTTCAACGGCTGATATATAAAAAGGGAGTTCGGTAACCCTAGGAAAATTATATATCAATAGAAAGAAAAATTCGACCATAAAAACATTTAACTTTTATAGAAAAATCGTAAGAATGGTTTTAACTGCAGAATAAATTAAGCTTGAAATTTCTAATTCTTGGCGTAAATTTGACGTTATGTCTATGTACTTCATGGTGTTTCCCTAACATTTTCAAATGACTGTAACTTTGAAAGTAGATCGGCTACCCACTTAAATTTTTCGATTTTTCTTTGTATTTTTAAAAGTTCTACGTGTATACAAGCCATTTACGTACCTGTTACCTTAATACGGAAAAAAATACCTTCAAATTGAAGAGCGCGCTTCAATGTTTACATACATGGAGACATCATATATCTTATTTGCACAATAACATCACACACATCGGGAACAGCTGACATTTTCAGAAACTAATGTGTAAGAAATTATCGGCTAGCGCCTGCATGGGTTGTTATTGAAAAGGCTATATGTATATCACACGTCTTCATGGCGTCAAAAAGTCTTGACCCGGCCTTAATATAGTTTACTCAAACTTATTAAGTCTTCTTCCGGTTTGATGGTAAAACCAAGAAAAACTTGTCTATATCACGAAAACACCTACATATAAGCCTTTAAATCTATTTTCAACATATTGATATTGTAATATATTAGCTGCTCGAAACAATATGAAGCCTTTTTGGTATCGTCCACAACTATCAATATACAGAAAACCTCAAAATCGTTACATATTATTCTGAAAAGGTATGCAGATTGAACTTTAAAAATTAAGGTAGCTTAAAACGAAAACAAAAATATCATTTGTTTTTAAATCATCGTGATTATCAGGATTAACCCTATTACTTAAATACCTTAAACATTTGCATCTTATGGATAACATTTGCTTATATTGTAAGATCTGTTTTAAAGTTTTCAGTCATAATATCTCGTTTAAATTCTATGTTAAGAGGATAAAAATTATTCCAGAAACACGTGTTGTGAGCATAGGATTTATATCATACGTTATATTTTAACGAAAATTGGGTCGTTACCGGTGGTGATGGACTGGTAGTCTAAGAGGGTACCATCCGTCCAGTAACTAGTACTTTGTTATTGTTATAGATTAAATGATACATTTTGTGTTTTGTTTTTATGTAGTGTTTAGTAGACTGCTTTTTGTCTTTTCGTCGTATTTCGATTTTTGCCATGAATATTTTTGGTCTCTTTCGACTTGTGAGTATCCTTTATGCCTAATACAATTAGTTTTTTTTTTTAATCTTTGATATCGCAAAGGCAATAATGAATTAGTTTTGATCAGTAGTTATCAAAGGAAACTTTAAAAAGAAAGAACATTTTAATGTGTTATTGATATGAAAATTATAACCGATCCCATATCTAATTAGTGTACACCGGTAATGTTACAAGAATAAAAGCAACACTACTTTACATTATTTGTCTTGCTAGTAAAATGCCTTCCTGGTACCAAGCAGAACATGACATTTTCTTGTCATTATTTAACGATTAATCAAAATGTTACGCAATTTTTATCCGCTGAAAGAAAAATACTGAATGAAATAGATTACATATTTCTCTTAACTAACAATAAAATTTCTTTTACTTGCTTCTTATTACATGAAACTTCCCTAGATATATCCGGATATGTATTTAACATATGTGGTACCTGTCAGTAATATTGGAGTGACTTGATAGTATTTATGGCTTTTGTCAGTTCATTATAAAATTATCTTAAAATCATAGATATAGGAAGATGTGGTGAGTGCCAATGAGACAACTCTCCATCCAAATAACAATTTATAAAAGTAAACCATTATGTCAATGTATCAACACATGGCTCACACCGAACAACCAAAAGTACTATGTAAAACCATTCAAACGGTAACCAACGGTCTAGTATATATAAAAACGAGAAACGAGAAACAATAAATTACATAAACAAACGACAACTATGTACATCAGATTCCTGACTTAGGACAGGTGCAAACATTTGCAGCGGGATTAAACGTAATGGTTGAAACAATAGTATAACATCACAACAAATGTATATATGCAATCATGACCATGATGACTGGTAACAGTTTGTAGCCAATTTACTCAAAATGTTTACATGTCCAGTAGTTCATATCAATAACATCAATTGAATCATAAACAAGATACAAAATGTTCAGAAAAAAGACATCTTGTTTGAATTTCTCTCATTGAAACATTTTGTAATAACGAAGGAGAATAACAACTCAAGTAACAACAGTGTTTTATGCAAAATTAAGACCATCACATGTTTTGACCATATTAATCTTGATAATATTTGTTTAGGATGAAAAATACGCATATTTGTAAGCTTCAAAATAAAACAAGATACAGTATAGATCAAAAGGGCATGGTGCGGTAATGAACTTAGCACATGGTCTTATTTTTCACCAAAATGTGTGATTGAGTTTGTTGGAGGAAGAATACAAAAACCTTGATATCACAATAAATAAAGTAACGTATTAATGGGCCGTTTTGAAGCGTTTTAAGAAAACAAATAGACTTTTGTCGATTTTAAAATGATTTTCGGACTTGCAAACGAGTGCACACGGGAGACCTAAACGATAACTTCTGTTGAATTTTAACTAACAACGTGTTCGACTCTAGTGATTTAGCGCTTGTCGTATTGTTTAGATATCTGTCTATAATTGTTTAAACTGTTCTTTGATCTCTTGATGTCTTTTTGGTATTTGTTTTATGGTTTACTGTCGGATTGACTTATACCCGGTCTCTTTATTTATTTATAAGATAATTTACCTCAATGTTCAAATGTGTGTAAACGAACAAAAACTTTTCCGTAAATATCTACCCCAGTCGTTTGTTATCATTCAAGATGACCGGAATTAGATTTTTCCACTATTTTATCCAACAGTTTGAGCAGAATCCTTAAAAAATGAAAATAAAACAATAGCTAATATACAACGATAATTTAGCATGTCCAAAGCTCGTAAATCTCTTTGGAATAAGAGAAAGGAAACCCGAGTGAATCACGTGAACTACAAACTTAGCATAGAGATTTGATTGGCGATAAGAATTGATTGAAATTGAACATGAAGTACTTCAGGGAGATGTCTTTTGCATTACTTCTCCATCTTGCACTTTGTTACGTTCTCTGATTAATGGGAACACCCTGACATTATACAATTTTTTATTTTACTTGATGTTAATACGATTTCCATGTATTAAATTAAACTTTTCATATTGCGTTATCATGGTTATAGTTACTTCATAATGAGTTTGCATAATAAGTTTGTCGGTTTTTTTAAAGTTCAAGAGTGTCATCTGGTTTATCAAAGACTCCGTCATTTCTATGGGTTAATAAACTGAGTCCGTTGATCTGAGTAGTATAAATCCGTTGATCTGGTTTATGGAAGACATGCTTGAAGATCAGATGCAAATCTTATGTTATTAAAATGTGTACAATTGATTTCATTGCGAAATATACATGTGTGAAAATTGAAAAAGTTTGTGTATGCCACTTTTATAATATGTTAAAAATCAAACATCAAAGAAATCAATGAAGACGTATTAGTTAATCGTGGATTTTGTAAACAAAAACTCGTCATATCATTTTCTTGAAAATTCTCATGATATAAAACAAGAAGTTGCACGAATTGTCCGTTTACTCCACTCGTTATTTAGAATTTCAGAAAACAAGATCCGAAAAGTGCTTACACGTTACACGTCATCACTGTCAAGCTGCAGACCAGACATGAAGTCATACAGTAATATTAAGTTCATTCAACATATTGTAAAATTCAAAGTATCACCAACATACTGTAGGAAATGTGCATCTCAAAAACCCTTAAAATACACACACGTTACAACTACCACTTTCCATCTGCTGGCCAATTATAAAGTCATTGTGTTCAGTAGTACACGAGAAAAATTGTGAGGAAAATATTTTGTTAGACGAAAATATTTGTTATACGAGCGGACATGTTGATTGCAATGTAGCCCCAACTCCTAGAGTTGGGGTATATTAACAGTTAAAGCCCACCATTACCCCAAGTATCATTTTCATTGATATATTTAGAATTGTATCATGTGAAGTTTTCCAGGATTTTCATATTAATTAAAAAATGATCCGTTGATAAGTGAAATTCTTAAAGCTCGATCTGTTAATTTATTAGTTGTGAGTTTTGCATTCCTAAGACTGCCAACAATATTTAGATACTAAAACGATGCGTCTTTCATCATCATTGTTTTAATGATGCCTAATATGTTGACTTATTGACAGTAACATCATAGGCCAATGAGACAACTCTCCATCAAATAACAATTTATAAAGAACAGTCAACACGGGGGCCATTTGTTCCGATAAACATCTGGCCTCCATACCAGGAGCGCAATTGTTGTTATAAAATGTACCAACTACATATTATAAGAATGTTTTTTAGTATTAAATATACCGACATCGTTGAATGAAACGAATCTTATAAAATAATCTATTAATCGTGTTGTATAAAAATAAGATGTCGTATGATCCAAATGACATAGAAGTATGTTTTGATGATATAATTCCTTTATCCACTGGTGGCGATGAAAGAAGAATTGATGTCTGATTATACTAGTTTAAACCCATGTGTATAATTATGCACTTGTCCCAAATCAGCAATACTGTCAGTGGTTGTTTATTCCAAGTAATATATTTTGTTCAATATAGAACCTTTGTGTTGATCAGAGGTATTTGGTCGTCAATGTTGAATTTACTTACAGCTTGTGCATTTGCGTTTTAGGCAGCGCTTGTCCTATTTCGGAATGCCTCATTGTGACATCTATATAGATGTCTTTTGTAGTTGACTTTTAATGTTGCGCCGGCGGACTTTGAAGTACTAATATCGGTTTTAAAAGCTCTTTTATGTGAAGATATGAAGTTGCCGTTAAACGCGCATCTGTCTATGCCAGAATCTCATTGTAATGGAAATACCTGAGGGACCACAAAGCGGAATATTTGTAGGTCTTTAAATTTTGCTTAACAATATGCAGGGTATTGTAAAACTAATCATCAAAAAGAAGAGAAACAAAAACCGAATTGTAATGTTGCATCAAAAGGTGAAGGACTGTCCAACAATTTAAAAAATGTATGTTTTACCCAGTGGGCCGACTTCTTAGCACATGAAACTGACATGAAAGGAGGAAAATACAAAGGTTTCAGACACCAGATACGGCTAAATCATAGAACTAGAAACCTAAATTGAAATATGATAGTGGAAAGTGGATCCGTTTCATCACCATTACACACAGTTAATCGGGGAAAGACAGTGATATTTAAGTGATTTAGATATAAATAAGGAGATATTGTATGATTGCCAATAAGACCACTTTCCACCAAAAGACAGGTAATCGTATAGCTTCCAACAATGATCAAAGCATATACCGTATAAATTGATATAAAGAGTCCCGAATAACAATTTGCGAAACAAAAATACATAAGAGAACTAACGACCTGTATTAAACCAATAACAGTTAACCTAAAACAATCATTGCAGACGGCAACCATCGACAACCACTAAACTACAGGATACTGGTTTGGACAGGCGCATAATGTTTGTGGTGGGGTTCAACATGTATGTACGGGTTCAACATGTATGTACGGGTTCAACCCTCCCCTAGCCTGGGACAGTGGAGTAACATGGTCAGCACATTATAGAGTTTTGATAGTGTTGAGGGTATACAATATCTTTTAAAGATCAGTTAAATAGTTAAATATATTTGAGATATTAATTCAGTTGATAAATTCCAAGAAACACTCAGATCTCCATCTGCTGCATTTAAGCTGAATGAATTTCTATAAGTTAAAAGTGCAGAAAATGTTGTTCTTGATTTAGTTATTGTATTATTGAAGCAACTGACATATGCTTTAGGGCAGGAAGTTAATCAAGTAAAAAGGTGAGAGTAAAAATAAATCATGCTTAATTGGAGTGTATACGAGATGAAGATATCTCTGGATCAATACATCTTGAGGTCAACAAACTCGTTTCAACAATACTAATGACAAATTTAACAAGTGAAATACCGCAGATTTCATTTTTTTTTTTTTTTTTTTTTATTTTGCCTTAAATATTTTCATTAAAGATTCATATTTATTTCAGGTCACATTTAAAACTGCGAAAAAAGCCAAAATAATCTGAGTATGAGGTATTTATTGGCATTACTTTTTATATATATAAGCCAAAATGTAATTTTTATACCAATTCTTTTCCCAAAAAATAACGATAAGAAATTGAAAGGACAGCCATACATGTAACTAAGAATATTTTTATTTTGGTCTGCTCGTATTTTTCTCCTGTACATTGTGCTAGAACTATTGTGTATAGGTGATGTACATATCTCATAAATTCTCACTGAAGTAGGTTTTGTATTATGCTGATCAGAATGGAAGACTTAAGTTATATGTAAATGTCTGTAACATGGAAAACTATTCAAGTTATGGAGGTACTATCGCTTGATCTCCAGAGTGATTTATTGATTGTTGTTTGCTTAAAGGCCAGTGACAGATATTTCATGTATGTTAAGGAGTAGAACAAATAAACAAAATAAACAGTTGGTATGGTTTATTCAATAAAGGATCGACCGGAAAATTTGGAATGCAACTGGAAGATGAGGGTACATCAGATAGGGACAGAAATTTAGCGTTGCAAAGGCCACCTACACACCCTTCAAAGAGTTTTTGCAACGGTTCTTGACGTGCAGAGAGTACAGAATTCTCTCTATACGAGGCATCAACGTTCCTATTCGGACCAAACGTGACTGTGAATTTATCGGTCGCCCAACCGTCTGTAACACTCTATCAGCTCTTAATACAATTGCATATTACGGCTTTGTGGCGTCAAATACGTTGACCCGGCATTAATGACTTTGACCCGGACATATCAGCGACGTCATAATTCATTATGTATGAACCGACGTTCATAAGTTTGGGCCGAACTTATCAAGTCATCTTCCGGTTTGCTGGTGAAACAAAGAAACACTTGTTTCTATCATGCAAAATAAGCAAATACAACCCGATAAATCGATTATCTGGTTGTCTGCATATTGATATTGTAAAATTTTAATATGCAAACAACCTGATAATCGGTACTTATACATCCTGCACAGACAGAAACTTTGGCAAGGGTTTTACGTCGGTCGGAAGAAGACCAAACAAGGGTTACATATTTTTATATCCCAGTCAATCTTTGAGGTGAGTGATGCAAGAACAAACTTATGTAAGGAGAAAGGGGCGCGTTCCGAAGAGCTCGGCAACAATGAATTTAGAGTGATTATATAAAGCCGTGTTTTTCTTTATGAGTTTAACGTATATTATAAAGAACTATTGACAGTCACACTATTATAAACACTCTAGTTAGTTCAAATAACTGTTAGGCATTTATTATCTTGAGAAACGAATCGAGACCAAAAACCAAGTGCATACAATGTGAATATTGACAGATAAATAAGCAAAAAAAAAAAGATTCATTACTTGTATGTTATTGTTGGTTTTTGTAACAAATATAATGAATATCTCTTTTACGATTTTTTAGGGCACAATCTGATGCCACCATAAGGGGTTGAAAAGGCTATCATTCTCACGGGTATTTACAGTTAACAAAATTCTGATTTACTGATTAACATCAACAATATCGGCTTTTGAATAGACACAATATGCTGAAAATGTTTGAAGATTGTTAAAGTCTCTGTTTATAATATTTCAGCGAACATATCCAAAGTGTGGTATACAATATGTAGTACAAATGTGACGGGAGTTTTTTTAACGAGCATCTATATCTCTTCCGAAAACCACAGGAATTCAAAAGTTTGATTTACCAATATTTGGAAAACACACAAATTATTTAGTTATGTTAAACTTTCTCTATCGATATCATGAATATTGTTGATAAAAAAACAACGCAATAATAGATCTAATGGCAAACGTTTCAATGGCAATCACAGGCCCTTGTTTTTTTTTTTTAAATTTTTTAACCTAAATACGTTAATTTAACATAATGGAATATAGGTACAATGGCAGATATCCATTATAATGCAAAATTGGTAAAATACCAAAAGAAAATTTCATCATATTTTCAAGGTGTGTGATACAATTTCCTTTGTTTCGATAAACCTGGAGATCATTAACGGCATTTTTTCTTTAATTATAAATATTAACAGAAATATTGATTTTATCACCTTAATTTCTAGTAGATTTAATAACTCTACCATCCAAAACTTTATATCTTCTTATCTTCTTATAGAACCATATAGTATTTCATATACATACAATAAAAACGGGCGGGAAAAAATTTTTAAGTTGTATATAATACGTCAGTTACAAAAGACGTCACTATGGAAAATAATGAGAATGTGAAACATCGAATTTAGATAGGATCTCTATGGACATGTTATTACAGGGAACCTCAACATTGTTATAGACCGAGAGGTTAAAGACTTTCTGAAAAAAAGTACCAAACTATCGTCCATTATTTAAAATAAATTGGAACGAGTGCCGTCGATTCATTAATGACGCCCTTTCATCCTTTTGTAAAAGTTGGTATTAACCGGAGAAATTTGATTTAAAACCTCTTTATTCTTATTTGAATAAATGAATTAATATTTTGGATATTCGGATATCACATTTCGGAAGTAATTTAGATATAAATGAAAGGGTTACCAAAACGCCCATTTTTATAATAAAAACACTTCAGGTACTCATTATGCGGTTTGTGTTCGTACCGGTCGATAAAGCAGTCAATAATGTAGTGGTGGTACAAATGTAACACGTAAATTCTACTTTTCTTTTTTGAGTTAAAGGCTGTTTGAAAAAAGTTAATGCAAATTTATTTACTGCAAGTCATATAAAGCCTACTTTTGTAACGAAAAAGGGTAAGATGCTATATATGTTTACTGAAAGTGTGCTGAGAAAATTAAAGCTGTACATGTTTTCTTTGACAACATATATGAACGTTCGGCAATGAAGTTTATCGACAGATTGTATAGAGATTCCTATGAGCACTAATTGCGTCCTATTAATAGCAGACTTGTTCCTGTATTGTTATGAATCAGTATAACCAAACTCTCTGTAAAGCAGTACAGTTCCGTCTAAATTACATCATACGATAAATTCAACAACACTTACCGTTACTTTGATGATATTTTTGCATTAGATAATCAAGAACTTTTTATTCTCTAAATATACTGCTGAAATTTCCCTAAGGGAATTTACTTTATATAACTTTTGTTAAAAATTAGGCCGTTAGTTTTCTCAATTATATTGTTTCACATTATTCATGTCGGTTCTTTTAAAGCCGACTATGAGTTTTTCTCATTGATGAAGGCCGTTTAGTTGCCAATAATTGCTTACGTCCACTCACTCATTTGAACTTTGGTGGATAGATGTCTCATTGGCAATCATACCACATCTCTTATTTTTATATTTCTTTAAATAAATCTAATAAAAACAGCAATAACTGTCCTTTCTGAGATTTTGATATTTCAGTTTCACACTGGAAACTCCATACAAATAATTACGACGAAAGGAACGGATTTCGCTTTTTTTTTCTTTCCTGTTTTTGGACGGTGATGTTCCTTTGGTTCATCTTACGATGTTCATATATCCCAACTCGTTCGCTTTGCCCATGTTTGTAGCGATGTTATATATTTTAATTACCTTAATCTTTGTGTCACTTGTAAACTATTTCGCAACCACAAATAACTGAAAACCTTTAGTTAATTATTGTTCTTTCGTTAGCGCTGTTACCCCACTGTCCTCCCATGTTAAAGGGAGTATTGAGTTATCGCAAACATGTTTAACCCGCCACATTCTGTACGTGTCTGTCTGTCTGTCTGTTCCAAGTAATTAGCCCGCAATTCAGCGGTTTTCGTTGGTCGCTGTCTATCATATTTGTTTTCGTTTATTGTTTTGTATATGCATAAATCAGGTCGTTGGTTTTCTCGTTTGAATTATTTGAAAATTTTATTTGTCGGAGTTTTTATAGCTTAATATGGGGTTTGCTTAATGTTTAAGACCGTAAAGTGACCTATAGTTGCTAAGTTTTACGTCATTTTGTCTCTTGTGGAAAGTATCTCATTGGTAATCATACCATATTTTCCAATTTTATACCAAGATGACTATTTGTTTTGTCTCTCAATTCTCGTTTCAAATCCTAATCCTACTAATCCCTCAATAAAAAATATCCTTACTGTCGTATGTAGATAATCGCTTTGAAATAAAAAAAAATCATATAAGAATGCTGACATAAAGTTTATAAAGGATTATAATTAAGTAGTTTCTTTCATCTCAAATAATTATCAGTACGATGATGAAAAAGTACGCCAGTTACATAGATTCTGCAGGGAACACTATTAGTCCTGAGGCATTTCGTTAACAAACGTAATTATTTTTACATGTTTTATTAATTTGGGATTATTCGTTAAGGAAATTAATTTGCCTTAGTTAATAATATCTGTAATCATTATTTTCTTGAAGACATAGGAAGAATATTCAATTATTTCTTTAGTTTCATCTGTATTATTAGCTTAGAATCCTAAGGGTTGAATGACTGGGATACAGTATCAAATTATATCATTAAATTAATAGGGTTCACTCCTGTTTTCAATGTAATACTCAAGTTTGAATTAGATTTCTTTTATTTCAAAAGTCAAATTGTCAAAATAGTGCATTGTTTATTGTAGAATCAAAATGACAAAAGGAATGTTTGCTACGTGACAGACAGTCTTCGAATTTGTCTTTGTAAGCAATTGTTACAGTAATAATATCTCAGAAGAATTATAAAAAGATCATTCTAGCACTTATCTTGAACATTTAATTCCAATTACTATCCGTTCTAGTAGATTCAGGTGGCTGTGTCGAACTTAGTCGTAAAACATAAATAATGAGATTATTGGTATAGATATGTTATTGATGCCAGATATTTTCATATAATTTTAATTCGTATACTTATGTAGTCAACGTGTTTATTATACAGCAGAACCAAGCAAAGAAAGACAATTCATTTGAATCTGAGAAACTGAAGAACTTTTGCACATAGCTTGTTTAGTAAGATAATCCATAAATGTAATTTGCAGTCTCCTTTAATTGTTTCATTGCAAAATATTGAGGTTGAAAGAAAAGAAGAAGAAACAAAACTGAAAATAAATACATATGGATTAAAGGAAATGTCGAGTAAACATCAAAGAGACAGAAGCCCTACGACAAAAATCACCCAATAAGACGAAGGCATCATTAAGTCTTCAACAATAATTCAACATGTATATTAAACTCCATTGATTCAATATTGTGTCTCTATAGATGCATGCATACTTTTTGTAAGTAAACATGTACTAGTGTTCAAACTATTCCTTATGATATCCGATATAAATGGATTAGTATAATGATAATGTAATTACAAAAATGCATGCATGAAGAAACAACTCAACAACTCATCAAAGATACCAGGCGCGCACAACCTATTCTTGGCCCTCATTCCTATCCGCGTTAAATTTTTCACCTCCAAATATTTTATTTGGGCGGGATCAATATACCGTTATTTATACATCAGACCGTACTGGTTACCGGAATTTTGGATTCACCAAACCAGGTACTTTGTATCTGAGAAACAGGCAATATATGCCCTCAATTTTAGAATTCATTCATACATTTTTGTATTATTCAAAATTATCAGTCAGTATGTGTTCTACAAGGATCACCAGTCCTTCACCCTTCATCTGATACTTTAATTACTAAAATATATTCTACATAGTTTTATATTTATACTTATACGCATAAACTATTTTGTTTAAAATATGTACTACTTTCCAGTATGTTCTTTTTGACCGGGCCAGCTTTGGTGGTGTTTCGTCTTACAAAGTCTATCCAAATTGTTTTTGCAAAGAATTCCGCTTATGCCGGTGCTAGGGGCCGTCTTAAATTTGCAGTGAGGTGAGAGTATTTTTTTTTTGCTCCGTGTTGAAGGCTCCACTGTGACTTTAAGATGAAGAACAGCACTTAAAGCGTTGTTCCTCTGCTTTTTGTGTGTTTTTGCTGTGCATGTATTGATATTGTGTCATGGATGGATACCCCATATCCTTTGTTTTTCTATCATAACTTAAAGGCCAGACGCATTTTTCGTCTACATAAGACTCTCCACTGACGCTCGAATCGAAACAGTTAGAAGGCCAAATCAGATACGTTGATGTGCATTTAAAACCTACAATCCTAAAAAGTTGTGCCAAATAAGGCAATCTATACCTAGGGTAGAAAAATCTTGGTGTTTCGAATAATTTAATATATCATGAACAGAAAATTAACAGAAAAATTAACATATCAATAATATTTCATGTCAACACAAAAGTAATAAGTAGTAAAGTGATAATTATTATTGCGGTAGATTACTAAAAATCCCTACATTTGCGCGCATTTGTTCTACAGGTTAACACAGGCAAGTTATATGAATATATCAGGATACATATAGTTCTAATACAAAATGTACCAACATATATTTGAGTGTTTGAATCTAACAGCTTTCATTTAATGATAATAATTATTTTCCCAACTCAAAGTCTCTTATTTTATGTTTAGAATTTCTGAATTTTGCGCCGCAAACTTTGGACCAGATTCCTAATTTACTGTCCTGAATGAATGCATTATACATTGATAATTTAATTGATCTGAAAATCATCGGGATTAATTGGACTTGATGACCTCAAATATGAAAAATACTGAACAGTATTGTCTATTTTGTTTGTTTCTAGTTGTAAAAAAATGTTCTTCATATTAACCTCATCTTTAATATATATATACTGACAAATGACATACATGTAGGTAATTATTGTGCTATGATCTGGATAATACACAATTGTGGTGCGCATTAACTAGCTCCGATATACTGCACTGTTTAAATACAGTGCACTCTTGCCTTACAATTACGACACAATGGTCGATTCACAATTTTACGCACCTTCATCCTTTAGAAATATGAATTAAATAAAGGTTGTAAAAGTGTTATGGACGGGAGAAAATTTCTTTTTAAAACTGGAGCTTTTGTGATATTTTTTTTTTTTTTTTTTGTGCAATGCAAATCATAAATTAATCCCTAAGCTCAGTAAAACTAGATAACTAATTTTTATAGTTTTCGAGAAAAAAATGCTGTATGTGTATGTTCATGAATCTTCCTTTGCAAATCCACTTCTCGAGATTTAAAAAGGGGAGCGTTGAGAAATCAAAAACTAGTTAAACCCCGCCACATATTCATACATTCATGTAATGCCATACCCAAGCCAGGAATTTTTTTTTCTTTTTTTTTTTTTTTTTTGAAAGGGGGTATAGAGAGTTTGATGTGAAAGGCAGATCCTTGATTGTATCTGTTTGATTTATTCACAAATTTTAGTAGATATTGAGAAGATTAAGAGCTTGATATATTGTGTACCCCTCTCCATCGTATGTTATCTCCCTAGATAGCTTTTATTTCTTGTCGTGGGCCTGCTGTATCATTGACGTAAGCAACACATCTACTTTGTTCATTACGATTTTTCTCTTGTTCCTCAATATCTTTATATTTCAATTTACAGATCAGACCTCTGATTCTGGCGTACTTGATGACCAATTCGAATCATGCACGTCACAAAATTTCATGACAAAGAAATGAGCAATCTATGAGTTTCGATTTGGAAACTGAAATAAGTGTTGATCTTATCAATTATGTTGGAAAATCTTTGAATCTTTCATCAAAAGTCCCAGAAAAGGGACAATATTCATTACCAGTTACTAATGGAAGATGATAAAATGTTTGTTGGGAAGACAAATTTTATTGACTTAGGTATTCCACTTCATCACACGCTGGAATTTGTGCACCATGTATTGGTCCAAATCAGTCAGTTGGAATAACATTGGACAAACTTAAAACAACTGGTTTGAGAGATTGGAAGAACACTATAGGGTGCAAACGAGGTTGACTTCATATACATCAGGAGTCTAGCGCTCACAGAGATGCTCTCATTAAAGCATCACATTTAATTAAAGTACAGTCTGGGAAGGAGAAAAGTAAAACATGCAGTATTTCTAAAGCATTAACAAAAACAAGAATATCACTTTAAATAGCATAGATGTAGTTATTGTTCTTGGTCAACGAACATTCCATTTAGGGGCATTGAATGGATTAAGTACACTAAACGCGAAAATTGCAATAATGATTTTTGTACACTGTCGCGCTGAAAATAAACCTATTCTCCAATCTCATCTTGCTACAGCAGCATACAATGCAAACTATTTAAGCCCCGACATTCAAAATGAACTTATTGGGTTGGCTGGCCATGAAATATTGAATACCATTCTATTTCGGGCAATGACTGTCAAATGGTTTTCTGTCATGTTAGATGAATGCACTGATGTTGCCAATTTAGAACAAATGGCTGTTTATGTTAGGTTTGTTGTTGAAAATAATGTTATAAATGAGGAGCTTATTGGATTTGTACCATAGATAAAGTTGATGCTGCCACTTTAAGTGCAGCGATTCTAAAAATGCTTCACGAATGTAACTTAAATATAAAGTACCTGAGAGGGCAGGGATATGATGGTTCAATTGTCTGGGTTAAAATCGGATGTTTGTTCACGAATCAGAGAAATTCAACCGCTTGCTGAGTACCACCACTGTATTAAATTTGGTAATTTTATTCTCGTGCAAAAGTGTAGATATGTTTGGAAATCTTTTCGACAAGGTTTCTTGGTGGTAGTCCAAAGAGGTGTTCAATTTTAAAACGGCATCTTCCCGATTCAAAACAGATTAAATATATAGTGGGTGATGCAGATGATGAGATGAATAAAAATTATAAAAACATTATAATCGCAAAATTCAGTTACCTAAACATTTAGTGTGACTAGAGGAAAGCAAGTGTCGACACTCTCTCTGTAATTATAGCAAAGTATAAGGTTATAATATATTCACTGGAAGACGTAAAAAATGAAAGCACGGTAACAGATGCTCGTATAAAAGCCACAGCATTTATGAACATGATGGAAAAAACAGTTTTATTGTTTCACTTGTTGTTGCGCATTATATATCAAGCTATATAAAACCTTTAACTCTTGCTCTTCAGAACTCAAAATGTGATGTGAAAAAAGGCTTTTATTGACACTCAAACTTGCAAACAAGTCATTGAGGACCAACAATTTGATGAAATTTTTCACAAGTGTATCTGGACAAAAGCAAAAGCAATTGTTGACAGTATTGGTGTTGAGCTGTGTCAGCCAAGAATGACAGGTCGCATGCGGCATAGAGCCAATGCAGTTTCTGTTGATGTAGAGGGTTACTATCGAATACACATTTTTTTCCGTTTGTTGACCATTGTTTAAATGGGCGCTTTTCAGATCAGTTACGTCCCTCCTTCTCGGCATTCAAGTAACGACCTGATAATATTAACGACATTACTCCTGGCCAAATAGCATCTACATAAGCTAGATATCACAACAATTTACCATAGGGTTAAATACAGAGCTAGAGCAGTTGAAAGTTGTTTTTTGTGGACTTGCAAAATAGCGGCTGTGAAAAGCTGCGTTGGGTACTGATATTGCTATTGCATTTGCAGACCCCGACTTCTTATGTTTATCCACAGAGACATTGATATTTCCAGAAAGAAAATTTTAGACAAATTTGCCACACCTAAATCGTCGTCTTGGAACTTTAAAATTTTAAATTTGAACTGATCATTAATTTGTAATTAAAATTTGGGTTATTTCTTGATTGATTATTCACTTAAATCGGTAAATTAGATCACTCATACAGTGAAATTTCTGATGGGTGTGCTATGCAGCTATAAAAATGTAAACAACACGTTATAAATTACATGCGTCCGAAGCGCTTTTCTGGATTTACCTTCATCAGGAACGCTCAAAGTCGAATATTTGAAAGCCAAGGATGTACAAGAACCTAAAAAGTTGAAGAGCTTTTACCCCAAAAGGACCTAAAAATAGCCAAATAATTGTCGTATTTGTTTTGTGAAAATAGTTTTGTTAGTGAATAACATCATTTTATATCAATGTTTACAATGAGTTAGGTAGACTTCGCCCCTGTGAACAACTATATATAGTTGGACAAATGTCTTTAGCGGCCCCGGATCAATTGTCATAAAGTGTGCCTCACTTAAAATAGCCACCAAGCTACGCCACTGAAGAGTCTGAAATATATCAATCTTGTTATTTTAACGGGCAATCAGTACATATCTCAAACACCCCTTTATAATAGAAACTGAAAATTAGTCCAACTTGTACTTTTTATTCAAACAGAAGTTATAGACTGAATGGTACATTACAAAAAACTTTAATTTTTATATGATCAAGTAAATAATATAGTAACCTCCCTTCGATCACGGATTTTATATATATATACGATCCTTCGGTATGATGTACTCTGATATGTTCATATGATTTTTGCACATTTTGAACGCTTCGTTGGTCTGGTGGTACGGTGCTCGCCTCGAGTGCAGGTGGTCGTGGGTTCGAACACCTGCCGGTTCAAGCTATAGACTTGATAATTGGTATTTGTTGCTTCTCCGCGTCATAAATGATTAAGAGCAAAGACTGAATATGCCTTTAATATGCTACTGTCAAAAACTGTCCCCTCACAAGACATCTTCGCTCAAAGAAACATCCGTTTGATAATGTTACTTTTCAAATTATAGAAGTGAACACTTGAGTGGGACACCACGGCGATAAAGAGAAGATAACACTTTTGGATCCACCAGCTCCATACTTTAGAACCTGATGGTCTAAATAAAAAAGACGAGAAAAATAGTGGAGTGACATTAACCATAAAATTTAATTTTTAATGCACATACCTAACGCACGGCAAAATTATATATCATTCAAAAGCTGATCATTTGTACTTTCTGTTTTGCCCGGTCGTAAAAAATTTGTATGGTGCAATTCCGTGAAATCAAGACCAGAGGTGAAGGACGAACACTTTCATATTTTTCAAGATGTCAGCATTATTGCAGATTCTGTCTTTTCTATATTGAAATATTATATGCTAATAAGGAAAACTTTTAGAAAAGAGATTAATAGTCACTTATCAATGCAGACTTTGCAGAGTTTAAAACGTGTTTTTCATAGACCACCTTTTCCTAGAAATTCTAGTAAAAATGATAAAACTGAGTGAAAACCCCAAAAAATCGTGGTGATTCAACTAGACTAAGTAATCACCTAAAATCGAATAAGATCCTTTATTTAGTGATAAAGAAATTTTTTAAAACATCAATTTACTACAATCATGCTTCATGCTAATTGAACAGCCAATCATAACAACTCATATACAGTTGCCAAAAATAACGCCATCTGCGAAAACATATTTTTTTCCCACTTAGTACGTTAAAACATGAGAAACACATTTAAAGTAAATAATACACGTGGGTATCATGCTTTTTAGGGTTATTTATGGGGACGAAACTTAAAATTTGATATTTCAATCTGAATTATAATTGCTTGTCTGAAAGAAAAAAACTCTTTCGATTTTACTTATTATTAATTTGTAATTTCATAATCAACATTGAGTGATATAAAATATAAATTAAAAGACTTTATTCATATAAAGTTAACCATAATAAGGAATAAAATGTAAACGCAAATAAATTAAAAATCAATTAATGAAAAGTAAAATTTTAGAAGAATTCTGTTATCTTTGATGACTTTTGTTTTATACAATAAGAAAACTTTCTTCTTGGCCGCTTCAACTGCATTATACCGTGTTCATTATCTAAACTAATAAATTCATCGATGATAGATAAAGATGTTAAAACTATCATATACTAGACATTGTAAAGATCACTCGGACTGTTCGAAGAAAGAAACCTTTTACGAATACTTAATTTTCAAGAAACTGATAGAATAATTGACATTCCAAAGCTTAACTTTCTCAAATTCTCTATAGGTAAATTGAAAAATTATTATGAAACTAAGGCCCCAACTCTCTAAAACAAAGTTAATGTATTTGTCGTTAATTCCTTTTGTCATATAGCTCCAAACGTATCCAAGTAGGCTTTGAACTAGCTTTCAGTAACTTCGACTACTCTTAAATCTATACTTTGTGTTTTGTATCGATCTAATGAGTTGATCCCTTTTCAACTGATTTACATGTAGTTTGTTCTTATTTTGTGCTGTTACACCACTGTCCAAGGTTGGCAGGAGGATTGGGCGCAAACACGTTTAACTCTATTAAATTCTATATGAGCCTGTCCCAATTCATAATAATAATAATAATAATAATAATAATAATTTATTCAAAGAGGGTCTGTTATTCAGTGGTAATGCTGCTGTTAAACGTTATGATATTTGTTTTATGTTTATGTATTGTACAGTGTGTTCTTGTTGTGCTATTGCACCATTGTCTATGGTCAGGGGAGGACTGGGCGCCCGCTAACATGTTTAACCTGTTTCAGCGGTTGTCGTTTGTTGGTGTGGTTCTTAAGTGTTTCTCGTTTTTTTACATAGATTAGACCGTTGGTTTTCCTGTTTGAATGGTTTTACACTAGTCATTTTGTGGCCCTTTATAGCTGCCTGTTCGGTGTGAGCCAAACCTCCGTGTTGAAGGCCGTACTTTGACCTATAATTGTTTACTTTTTACATATTGTGACTTGGATGGAGAGTTGTCTCATTGGCACTCATACCACATCTTATTTCTATTAACACCGCCACATTGTTTATGTGCCTATCCCAAGTCAGAAGCCTGTAATTCAGTGGCTGTCATTTGTTGCTGTATATCTTATATGTTTTTCATTTATTGTTTTGTACATAAATCAGGCCGTAAATTTTCTCGTTTCAATTGTTTTACATTTGTCATTGCCTTTTATAGTTTACTTCATTATGTGGTATGGGTTTTGCTCATTGTTGCAGTCCGTACAGTGACCTATTCATTTATTTACTATATTACAAGTAATTTGAAGTCATTTTTAACAAGATTTAACTTCTGATCACGTTTAACATGTCTAACATGTTGGCATTTCAATATGACTTCAAAAGGTAGATAAGTTTGACTTCGAAAAAACATATGTATACTGTGTTTAGATCATAGATTTCTTTTCGAAATTTATTTACCTCTTCTAAAGTTATGGAAAATTATTGTCTTCCTGATATTGACAATAATCGATATGCTATCTTAACACAGAAAAGCAAAATGATCGATTTTCGCAGAGGCGGTTTTTTGGGGAACTGTAAAACCATCAATATAAGGCTGTTTCAAGAACAATATACATAAGTTGTATTCTGTATGCATTTGAC
Source organism: Mytilus coruscus (assembly GCA_017311375.1). Lineage (NCBI taxonomy): Eukaryota > Metazoa > Mollusca > Bivalvia > Mytilida > Mytilidae > Mytilus > Mytilus coruscus. The sequence continues at coordinate 75,905,258 of CM029599.1, read as the reverse complement.
AGACCATTATACGGTAGTAATATCTAACTTGCATATAAAACTAGTGGCCTTCCTTCCCATCATCAATTGCCATATAGAGAATTTGAGCAATTCTTTTCGCTTGTCCTGTTTGCCTTTGGTAAATAGTTGTGTTATAACCAATTATACACAATTTTATTTTTTTTACAAATTTGTTTAGAAAAAAAGGTCCGAATATTTTTTTCCCCTTTTTATCGTTAATGTTTTGACATATATTTATTTACATAGCCTCATTTGTAACGACGAAGAGTTTGTAGGAAGCAATTATAATCACATAATAGTTTTTTTTCCAATTATTAAATACCAAGCGGCTAAAAATCTGTTGAATAACTTGAGATACATTTTAACAACTCGTTCTGTTAGCTTACAGCAACTACCGGTTTGAATTTTAACAATTTTTACATCCTGAATTAAAGACATTTCCTGTAATAATGATGCAAGGGTTATTAGCAACAACAAAGTTAGAGAACATTATCAACGTATTAAACATCGTATAAATTATACACTTGCTGATCTGTTATCTATACTAAAAAATAATGGTAGTCATCAAGTATTATGTAAACTGGGTCATATACCAATAAGTAAATTATATGCTATTTTTCAGGAGTGTGATAAAATTTCATTTTTTAGCACGTTGTATGAATACACCGGTATTATTACAGCCTTTTGTCATCACAGGCTGTTTCCTGGTATCGATAAACCTGAAAATCATAAACGGCATTTTCTTAAATTAAAATATATAGAGGTATTGATTTTATTAACTTATCTAGTATATTCAATGACTCTACCATCCATAGTCAATTACCTCCATATTTTGATAATACAGAACCACCTATTATTTCGTATTCTTATTAAAAAAAACAGCAGAAGATTGATTTTTAATTATACGTCAGTTACAGCAGACGTCAATATAGAAAAAAAAATGCTCCTTCCACTTGAGACTGTGAAACATCTAGTTTTAGATATGTTCCCTATGGTCATGTTATTACAGGAGACCTCAACATCGTCGAAGACCGTGAGGTCAAAACTTTTCTTAAGAAAGGACCTACATATCGTCCTCCATCTATAATAGACTGGAAACAGTGTCGTCAGGTCATTAAAGACGCTTTGTCTGCCTACTGTAAAAATTGGTGTAAACGTGAAAAATCTGATAAAAAATATCTAGACAGTTATTTGAATAAAATTATGAATACTGTTGATATTCGTATATCTCATTTTGAAAATAATTCTGAAATTAATAATAGGGTCCACGAAATAACCATTTCTAGAATAAAAAATAAACTCCAAGTACTCGCAAATCGGTTTGTGTTCGTACTGGCAGACAAAGCAGCCAATAATGTAGTGGTGGTGTGACGCATATACTACACACAAGTTCTCCAAAACGAAATTATCTACATTCAGGTCCGTACGCTCCATAGAGAGTCAAATTGTAAGCAAGCATATCACTGCCACTACCCAGCTTAAAGCCTCTTCCGAACATTAGAAAGTCCCGACTATGTACTGGTTACCTAAATTACACAAACAACCATTTAGATTCCGTTTCATCTCCGCATCTAGTAAGTGTTCTACTACTAATCTGTCAGTGCTTCTAACTACCTCCCTTACTACTATCAAAGAACTTGTTATTAACTTTTGTAATAACGCTTATGAAAATAATGGTATTAATTATTTTTGAAGTGTTAAAAATTCATTAGAGATTTTAGATAAAATACGTGCTTTTGATGGCCCATTTAATTCTGTTGGCAGTTATGATTTTCCACACAATGTTATCAAGAAAAAGTTTTCATATTTAATTAAATGATCTTTTGAAATATCTCATTGTAAATTTATTTGCTGTAACTCGTCCAAAGCCTTTTTCTGTCACGAAAAAGGAAAGTATGCTAGATACACTTACTGGAAATATGAAGATATGATTGAAGCTTTAAATTTCTCCTGGACAACATATATGTACGTTTCGGCGATAAAATATATCGACAGGTAGTATGTATTCCTATGGGCACTAACTGCGCCCCTTTAATAGCAGATTTATTCCTGTATTGCTATGAATCTCAGTGATGACCAAATTCAGTAAAGACACGTCACTGTTACATTTGGTTGATACATTTAACAATACCTACCGTTATCTTGATGATATTTTTTCGTTAAATAATTCAGAGTTCTCTAAATATACTAACGAAATTTACCTAAAGGAACTTACTTTAAATAAATCTAACATAAACAACAGTAGTTGTCCTTTTCTAGATTTAGACATTTCAATTTTTAAAGGGAAACTCCATACTAAAATTTACGACAAAATGAGACGATTTTTCATTCCCTATGGTTAATTTTCCCTTTTTAGACGGCGATGTTACTTTGGCTCCATCATACGGTATTTATATATATCCCAACTCGTTCGTTATGCCCGTGTGTGTAGTGATGTCATAGATTTTAACGAACGTAATCAATGCATCACTGGAAAATTATTAAGTCAGGGATTTCGTTACCATAAATTGCTTAAAACTTTTACTAAATTCTTTCATAGATACAAAGATTTGATTAGTAAATTTGGCTGTACCTGTAGAAAACTTATTAAAACGTTATTGCACATCCTAAATTTTACGGTAATATTGTACTAAAAGCGCGGAAATCACTATGTGATCCGTGTAAACTCATCGAACCTTTAAACAAACTTATTAGTAAAGGTTATCTTACCAATGTTGTAATTAGATCTTTGAATATAGTTTACATTGGCACAAATACCGATTTTGTCATCAGCAGATTCAAACATAACTAAATTTGTATTCTTTTCAAACGGTTTTTTGGGATGTATAAATACACATTCACGTTCATTTTCTATATAGAGATTACTCTATCAATATATTACATTATACATATTTATCAACAGGTTAACTCCTAACTATCCTACTGCCTGTCGATACTTTTATTTTGGCATTGCACAAGTCATGACTGTCTTCTTTGACTGTCCATGACGTTAAAACACTAAATCCATGGGATGTGTTTTAGTTGATTTTAGTCTCTGGTGCATGATTTTTTATTATTAATTGTTTTTGGCTTTTAACTAGCTTTCAGTAACTGTGATAACGAATTTAATTCGTAATTACGAATGATAAAATCTGTTATAAAGATTTCCAACAATTCGTTATCACAAATTTAATCTGTTATAACAAATTATACAATTCGTGATAACGATTTAAATTCGTGATTTCGAATTGAAATTATATTATTGGAAGGTCCTAAATGGGCTTCCGTAAATTTGTAATGTATTTTTGAATTGTTATTTAATGTTTACTTATTCAGATATCTAGTCTCACTATTTTTAATATATACCACCTTTGATAAGTGTTTAGTATGACGATAAATTTTCACTTTTGTTCTCGTACTAGGAACAACAAAATTATTTATTTTGTAATTTCCGTACTCCGTGTATATCTTATAACAAAATTATTTTTATTCACCTGTGTACGGTATTTAATTTGGCGGTATTTTGTCCAAGGTTATGGTTGTCTTTCTGATATTGTTAAACATCTAGCCCCTTGTTTTATTAATTTTTATTTACATTGTGTCATAGATCAAATTTATTCGTTCAGTGTATGTTCACTTGTTTTTGTTAATATATCTTTTGATTGAGTTAAGCCATCTCAAATGATATTTTATAGTGTGTCTTTCTATGTTGTGATATTACACTATTGTTTCAGGTAGGGTGAAGGTTGACGCCTATTAAAACGTTTAAATCCGCTGCATTTGTTTGCACCTGTCCTAAGTCAGGAACCTGATGTTCAGTGGTTTTCGTTTGTTGATGAGGTTCATAAGTGTTTCTCGTTTTTTTATATAGATTAGACCGTTGGTTTTCCTGTTTGAATGATTTTACACTAGTCATTTTGGGGCCCTTTATAGCTTGCTGTTCGGTGTGCGCCAAGGCTCCGTGTTGAAGACCGTACTTTGACCTATAATTGTTTACTTTTACAGATTGTGACTTGGATGGAGAGTTGTCTCATTGGCACTCATACCGCATCTTCTTATATCTAATTAATAAAACATTTAATTATTTTTCCTTACTTTTCATGTGCATATTATACAACCAATGGATAAATTCATATAGCTGATAGTTAAGATAAAACCATGTAAAAATCATGTACTTAATTCCATGAATATGAAGTTAGATAGATATAAAATAAGGAGATGTGGTATGGTTGCCAATTTGACATCTATCAAACAGAATCCAAATGACTAAGCAATTATAGATCACCCTACGGCCTTCGACAATGAACAAAACCTATATATTTCCAGACTTATGGAGGTATAATGTCATTGTGACGTAAATCAACAATGAATGTTACGTCAAATTATGTAAGGGGACATATGTGTTTATTTATATTCTGATTTTATAGACTGGATGTTTTAGCACTAAAATATGAAATATACTTTAATCAGTAAAAAAAATATCAGTAAAGTACTTTTTATTAGTGAAATTTTCATCCCATTTTCTTATTAATACGTATTCATGATCTTCTAATTGGTGTTTTTTCCAGGAAAAATTTGACGTCACAATGTCCTATGACGCATTTCCCTCAAATGACCCCAGGTCAACCGGAGAAGTTGAGTAGTAAAATCGAAATTAGAATGTCGTGCATTAAATAACTCGCGCTTATAGGAAGACAACAATTAAAGTGCGGAGATCTAAATCAAATGAATGGCAATACGCTAATATTGAATCTTATAGATTTACAAGGTATAATTTTGGTATGCCTTCTCTACTTAAATGAATTTTTACATCAGATGACCGTGAGGGCATTCCGGTGTATTGCTGTCGCCTAGATTTCCATTACGAAACTTTCGTGTTGGGATTATAACCGATCTATAAACATGATAAATACGCGGACATTATCGAGTGCAAAATAACATTCCTTATCGCTTGTCATAAATTCATTTTTTCAATGGATACTCGTGAAAAATATTTTTTTTAGAACATAAATTAATAATATGAAAATGTTTTATCGTTAGAAATATATATATAAGTAAAAAATCTTTAATATCTATGCACACGTACAGAAAAAGTGCGTTAACGCATGCGGAAGAATATCTCAAGAACGTTTGCAATCTCCCATGCAGAGTTATCGATCCTTGCGCTCTCAAGGACCGATAACTCTGCATGGGAGATAGAACGTTTTGCGGGAAAATATGAATGCCTACTCAAATCCAATCTATTAGAAAAATCGAATTATTACAGAAGAGTGTCCACCATGCACTTACACTTCACTATTATTAATATAGTAGAATAGAATGATATACAAATGGATGAAAATTACATATAAATGTAACTGTAATATACAAATATTAATATAATAAATAACAACAAACCAGAGTATACCGTGATTTGTATCACTACAATATAATAGTTATTAAGATGAGGTTGAATTCCCTGTCTTTTATTTATCATCCACGCACGAACTTGTCTCAGAAAAAAACCATATCTGTACATTAACCTCACTTTCAGGTATAGAGATGTGATTTTTTCTGAGACAAGTGCTTGTGACCATCCACAAGAACTTGCGGTCATCCGATTGTCAGTACTTCAGTACTTTGATTAGAATTGAAAAAGGCCATTTATACCGAGGAATTGTGCAAAATGTATTAAATATACATAACATTACGGTCCATTTTTGAATACTGTTTTGAACCATTTTGAGTGTCTTTCGTACTGTAATAAGTGATCGCTTTATTTTTGGAAATCACTATAGATATCATGATTATTTACTATGTGGTAATGAACAAATTTACTATGTGGTAATGAACAAAATAGTGCAATTATTATTTCACGGACCTTTAAATATTTGTTTTACTTACAATTACGTTCTTTTGTTGTAACTAGGAAAATTTATGTTGCATATGAAACTGTTCATTAATTTTCCCTTTCCAAAATAATTCATTTGATCACCTAGCTAGCACCATTTTAGTTGTTACTTACCTTCTCTTTTCCAATGAATTTTTACTTACCAATAGCAACACAACAGGTGTCACATGTGGAGCAGGATTCGTTTTCTCATTCGGAGCATATGGGATCACACCCGGTTTTTGATGGGGTTCGTGTTGCTAACTCTTTAATTTTCTATGTATTGTTTCGTTTTTATTGCCATGGATTTGTCGGTTTATCTTTTTTTATTACCCCTTTTGTATCATCAGTGTCTTTTTAAAGATATTTGTCCTAACAGGTTTTATTGATTCCATATCTGGTATAGTAGATTGAACTAAAAGCGTGATGCATAAAACTTATCACCAACAGTTACTTTTAAAAAGTGATGAATACAGACAGTTTCACATAGATAGTACGCTACAGTAATTATTCCAAATTATTATTATTATTTTTTTTTTTTTTTTAGATTAAAAACATTTGTTTAAGGTATTTAAAAGTTATAGTGTGTAACGACAGAGACTTAAGCTTGATATTTTAAGGAAGAAAACATTAGCAACTGGATGTCACTCCACGATTCGGTCACAACTAATTTACTTCTGCGGCTATATCAAGAGATTTGATTTTGACGTATGTGCAGTTTCTTGAATTTCCTTATACATGTACATGTAGCATCCATAAAAAAGTAAATATTAATTAGAATATGGCTGAAATGACTCTGTTTTATCGCTAATCCTTTTGCAATTTTCATCCGACGTCTTTGGAAATAATGATGTAAAATTGTAGATTTGTTTTAAATGTATGTATTATACCGGCTCCTTAATATTCGAATTTCAGAGAGTTTTAACAACTTCCTAATTTTGATCCAGTGATTGAAAAAAATAAAAGGAAATTGGCCCCACCTCTTTCACTATGAATATCAAAAAGTAAAGCTAAAGGGTACAAAGTGGTCTGAACCTACTTTATACTCAAACAAACCACCTTAGTAATATTATCTATATAAAAACAAGGAAATGTGGTACATGTATGATTGTCAACGACATAACTACCAACCAGAGTCCACATGACGCCGATGTCTTTATTTATCTTCAAATGCGTTTTCTTCATGAATGTATGAGAATATGGGATTAATTAAACCTTTCATTAAAGAACGTCGATTGACAATTGAATTATTTCGAGATTTACAATAAAAACACTATTACAAGCATCTTTCTGTTGATTATATCGAATATTAATGAATATGTGATAGACGTCATTCTCTAACGTTCGCGTTCCGTAACTGACATAAAAACCTTTAAACCAGGATGTGTGTGAACTATAGGCTTTGTCATACAATGAGGATAATACTTATAATAATATACATGTAATAAGAAAAATAACCAAAAAACAATTGCTATGTAAAATGAAAGAAAGATCCTAAAAGAAACAAACACATTTTTCACCCTTGTCTAAAAGAAACATGCACATCTTTCAATTTTTATATTTTGTAACTATGTTGTGCTGTTCAACCACTGTCCCAGGTTAGGGAGAGGTTTGAGTGTCCGCAAACATGTTCAATCCTGCAACATTCTGTATGTGTCTGTCCCAAGTCACTGTCTGTTGTTGTATATCATATTTGTTTTTCGTTTATTGATTTTTACATGAATCAGGGAGTTACTTTTCTCGTTTTAATTGTTTTACTTTTGTCACGTTGAGGCCATTTATAGCTTTCTATGCGGTATGGGGTGTGCTCATTGTTGAACTATTACGTCATTTGGTGTCGGGTGGAAAGTTGTCTCATTGGCAATCGTACCACGTCTTCATATTTGTATATATAAGATATTTCTAATTTGAAAACAAGTTTGACCTTTCTAATTTAAGGTAATCTGTGTGCATGTGGTTGTTGATTTAGTATTGAAAATGTGGTAATTTTAGATATTGATTGATATAAAATGGATGTTCAGTAGTTGTCGTTTGTTGATGTGGTTCATAAGTGTTTCTCGTTTCTCGTTTTTATATAGATTAGACCGTTGGTTTTTCCGTTTGAATGGTTTTACACTAGTAATTTTTGGGGCCCTTTATAGCTTACTGTTCGGTATGAGCCTACTCCGTGTTGAAGACCGTACTTTGACCTATAATGGTTTACATTTATAAATTTTGACTTGGATGGAGAGTTGTCTCATTGGCACTCATACCACATCTTCTTTAAAAATAGATAATGCATTTTTGTAAACATTGTATAGGAACATTGTTTAGCAAAACACATCGTGCATATTGCAGATTAAAAGAAGCAAATAAACACTTATAATAATTGATATTTCAATATTGAATTTCAGTGTGCAATATATGCATAATAAAACGAAAATGAATTAATGACAGTTGATCAGAACTGAAATACACGTACTAGTTAATTTTCCGGCATTTGATGTCTTATCCTGAGACGAGAAAAGTCTGGAATTCTTTATCTCATTTAAGCCAATAGCTGTTGCTGTATCTCAGCCGCATCGTAAAGCAACCAATCAGAATCTATATGTGATAAGTAATTATTTCAAGATGGCGTGTATATCGACTGAAACTAATAGCTCCGCACCGTGATGCGAAGCAATGAGAATTGCATGAACATTGAAATGGACAAAACCCGACTGCATTGTAAGCGAATTTGCTATGCATGTGTCACTAGTTGGGCATTTAAAATCCATCCAATGAATAGCTTCGTGTTATTGTCTCACCTGCGACAAAAGTTGCAGAATGCGAGACATATGGACTACTACCAGGCGGCGGCGACGTTGTAAACTATTTGTATAAAGCTTTATATTCCAGAAGGTATGAGGCCTGGATGCTTCATACCTTGTATGCAGATGCCTTATGCTACGACGTTTTCGTCTGTCATATGTCCATTGTCCTTGATCTCATTTTCATGGTTAAGCGACTTCTTGAAAAAGAGAGGCAAAAGATATCAATGGGACATTCAAACTCAAGTCGAAAATAAACAACGCCATGGCTATAAAAAGAAAAAGACCAGCAGACAAACAACAGTACACAAAACACAACATAGAAAACTAAAGACTGAGCAACACGAGCCCCACCAAAAACTGAGGGTGATCTCAGGTGCTCCGGAAGGGTAAGCAGATCCTGCTCCACATGCGGCATCCGTCGTGTTGCTCATGTTAGTACAAACCCGGTAATAAGTCTAATTCGATAGGTCACATTCGAGGAAAAGGGGACGGGATTGTAGTTGCGACTTTTGGAACGTATTCGCTGTCATCTGTGAAACGGATATTCCATAACTGTCTCGGGATGGCGTCCGTAAAATTTACGAAGGAATGACTTCAACTTCACCACTTGCAACTCTTGGTTTAATAGCTTCCTTGTGAGCAGCAATCCTCTATCAAGAAAATCATGATAGGAAATACAAGTCCTGGAATATCGTACCAACTGAATGATATATACTCCGTATGCAGGCGCTGCTGGAATGTTGCTACAAAGAAATGGAAAGTTCACAATTGGGAAGCTGAAATATCTCTTTTGTCGTAAAGTTTTGTTTTCAATCGACCCTCATTGTCAATTTCTATATTTAAGTCAAGATATGAGGCAGACTTAACTGTATCTGTTGTATCGTGTATCTCAAGTTCGATTGGATAGATGCGTTCAACATAGTCAGCAAATTTTGAATTATTTAGTGAGAAAACATCATCTATTAAGAGGAAAATAAAATTAAAGGATACTGCTAACTTCTTTTCTTTCTTCCTAAGAAGTTCCTGTATGGAGTTAGTCCCATATAAATGAAGGGACAAGTCGGCAAGAAGAGGAGCACAGTTGGTTTCCAGTGGAATGCCGATTGTTTGTTGAAAAACACGTCCTCAAAACGTAACAAATATGTTGTCAATCAAGAAATCAAGCATCTTGAGAGAATTTTTTGTTTGAATCAGAGTTATTTTTTACAAAGTACGATTATCCCTCCCTAAGACAAGATACTTGTATCTACGTTGGTCCTTCTTTTTTATGAAACAAAGCAAGACCAACTCTTTCAATTTGTCTTTTAGTTTGGAATGGGGAATACTTGTGTAAAGTGCAGAAAAGTCAAATGTTTTAATACTATTGCAAGATGAAAGAGTCTAAGATTGTATGTACTCTAAAAGATCTTTGGATTTTTTCAGTATCCACATCTGATTCACGCCATCTCTAGAATAGGTAGTTTCACAATTACTTTGAAGCCCGGCTTTGGTTGCTGTTTTTAAAAAAATATATTTTTTTGTCATTTGAAATTCTATGTGTATTAGGATAACTAAATATTTAGTATATGGGATCCTTGCAAAATTAACATATCCGTTAGTCAAGAGTTTCACCTGATCTTGACCTTATTTCACGGATCAATGTTAAGTTTGTGTGGTTTGGTCGGTTTCTCAACTATTATAAGTAAAAGATCAGCCGTATTTTGGTGTATGGTATGATTATATGGTGTACATGTCTGTCTGTTATAAGTTTCATATGACCTTGACTTCATTTTCATGGTTTATTGGTCAATGTTAATCAATGGTTTTGTCAGTTTATAAGATACTATAAGCAATAGTTTAACTATATTTTGAGTATGGAATGATTGTAAGGTGTACATGTTTGACCTTGAACTCACCTTTATGGTTCATTGGTCAATAGTGAATTTCGTAATTAGGCCTGTTTCTCAAATGCCATAAGCAATAGGCTTAGTATATTTCGTGTATGTTATGACTGTAAGGTGTATATGTCTGTCTGATGGGGTTTCTCTGACCTTGACCTCATTTACATGGAGCATTGATTATGTTAAGTTTATGTGATACTTGTAGTTAAACCATCATATTACAGACTTTCAACATACTAGGTTCAATCATCATAAGTAAAGCAGCCGAGACATTTCAGCGTGTGTACTTTTATTCAAAATAAATTTGCAGCTTGGTTGGAAGAGTGAATTTGAAAAGGTGAAGTGAATTTTGATATCTTTGCTATAGAAGCCTTAACGAGCCAAAATGTCCACATATATATCATGTATAATTAGGACGAGAGTAAAGTTGGCACGCGCAGTGAGAATGAAGGTATAGCTATAAAAGGATATTTTTAATTTAATCCCTGTGACTTAAACAAATCAGTGCCGTAATTGGTAATACTGTTAAAGCTTTCAGATAGATGTGTTATGTTGATATTAAACTACGGATCTTACCAAGTCTCATCCCTGCTTTAATAAATAATACTTTATAATTGATTACAACAATCTTTACATAAAATACATAATAAGGACGTTCCTGTTAAGTTATAAATTTGATATGTTTTTTAACTATAAATAATCTATCTACAATCCAGAATATTCTATCACAGATTAATTCCAGGGACCAATTACACGTTATGAAATGGATTTAATCATGAAAATGAATCAACAGAGTCTTTACCATGATACGCACATCCATTTGTAGTAATTGGTGATTTCCTAGAGCATTTTTGTAACATGGTAGGATTGTCATCTGTCGAGAATGTTTTAATGCCGGACATAGAATCTGAATCTGGAATGTCGATATGATTAGGTTTAAATCTGACATGACATTGTTTAGGATTTACTACAATATTTTCATCTCCGTTACATGTTTCTTTTGAATTTCCTGTTGCGTTTTTAGTCAATCGACTGTTTGATCGACAACTTGAATTTCCATCACTGCTACTACTACGTGAAGGTGTAGCCTTAATTTGAAGTTTGTAACGAGGAAAATTTGAATCGGATCGCAACGGTTCTGCTTCGGGATCCGTAAATGACGACGCGTGAGTAGTGATAGCTGTTGAACGCCTTTGGGACATACTTCCTCTATAAAACAGTCGCTGTCTGCAATAATAGTTGCAGAAAACTTTTCCAAGAGTTCGCCGGAAACTTTTCCTAAACTTTTCACTCATAGCCGTATAAATGAATGGATTGACACAACTGTTGATGAATCCGAACAGGTGTGTCATCAGCATTGTAAAAAGAAACTGCTCCTCTCGTAAGAAACTTGATTCTTGAAGCTGACTTATAATGCTAACAAAATATTGTGGTGACCAAGCTACGATAAATGCTACTGCAACTACAATAACCATTCTTGCTACCTGTAATCAAAAGTATATTTTGAATGAAAAAAACAACCAACACTAAATAAGTTTTCTGCTCTTTTTTCGGGTTGTTGTCTCTTTGACACATTCCCCGTTTCAATTCTCAATTTTATTTATCAAATTGTCAAAAAACCAAAAGAAGAATATCAAAAAGTACCCTTTTATGATTATGACAATCGTACAATCATAGAAGGGTACTTTTTATATTCTTCTTTTGGTTTTTTGAAAATTTTACCGGCTATCATTACGGCAGATATAAAAGTGTCTGCGGTAAAATAAATCGGAATATAGAGGCCAATAAGGAACAAATGTTTCAGCAAATAACTCACTTGCTTTTGATCGTTTCTTATACTAATACGGACTAAATATTAGCCGGGTGTGTAATGCCAAAATGTCATAAAGCAGAAAGACAGTGAATTATTTAACATTTATCTGGCTTCTGTGTCTACCATTTATCTTGTTTAGTTAAATACTCTGCGACGAATATCCTACTTAAACGTCAACCTCAATAGCACTTGACTCATACAATCGAGAAAATTGCTCTCGTAAATACATAACTTGTAAATATATGTAAAAGTGAATAGCGTTGACAGCGAAGAATGACAATTCAATAAAGGCAATGTTTACTCACGAGCCGAATAAAATACAATTGTTTCTTATTATTGTCGCTGAGACAATTAATTTGTTCGTACTTCACGAAATACTTACTTTATTTTGGAATATTGCTTTTTAATAAATAATTCTCAAGTTAAAAAGAAATGACACACTCGCATGGTTATATATATTCGTCAAAAAATGCATGTTAGCTTTACGGAAAACTAATATTTTTGAGTTATTGATGCAGTCCTGTGCGATTTTAAGAAATGATAAAAAAAAATATGGAGTAATCGAAATAATTTTACTAAAATTGTCACTTAGGCTTGGTACAAATAAAAGGTTTTTTTTCTCCGAATTATCATATATTTTTTATAAAGACCTGGATTTATTCTTTTGTTCTCCAATAAGGTCGAGAGGGTGACCGTCATGTGTGATTTTTTTTTTAAAACTCAGGTGCTTCAAATAAATTTCAGTATACATATAATTGTAATAATGAACATAAATTGCAGATCTCCTGTTTTCAACATTAATGTGCACAGATAGTCTGAAAAAAATAATAACTTTTAGAAATCTAACCTGGTGATGAATTTGTGGAAAAGATCAGTTTGCTTTTTGAAATATCTTGTTCAATCAAAGTTATAGGTATAGATAATACTTGGTCATGTTTTATGAATATTTAAAGCCCGAGGCGTAGCTGAGGGTTTCAAATGTTCATAAACATGACCAAGTATTCTCTGACCAATTTAGAACATATTCACACCTTCGAGTGACATAACAAAATTAGCCTCTCATTGTATTAATTAAATTTTGATATTAGCTCACTTTAAATGTTAACATGGTTAGTAAAAGGGATGTAAATCATTTTAATGGTCATTTCAACTAATGGAATGAAAGAGCAATGAGATAGTTTTGTGATAACAAAAAAGGATAAATTATTCAAAAATGGAGATGTCTTCTGCTTCAGGTACAATTTAATCTTATATATTTAGAATTCCTTCATTTTAAAAAGCACACAATGTTATATAAATATTCTTTTCTCAATGAATAGTAATTTACAATCGTTTCAACATCAGATGCTTATTTTTATTGATGAATATATTGAGTTTTTTCAAAACTTTCTTTTATTTTTATCAAAAGTCATTGATTCTTAAAAAATAGTTTTAAGGTCTCGTTTAAAATTATATTAAAACTACATGTATTTTACCCACACCTTTGCCTTCTTTTGATTTCTTTTTTTTGGGGGTCTATATACACCATTAAATAACGTTTACAATGTTAAAATCTCAACTTAAAATGCTTTTATAGTTTTATAGTTCTATTCTCCTGATTTCATTTATAATAATTAGACAAACAACAGTACTCATGATTTTTTTTTTGGCTCTTTTCCTTTGGAAATTGCCTTGGGGGATTGTACACTTCGTTAGAGCAGTTTTTAAGAGTTCACTTTCATAATTAATCTACAATGAAAAGTCATTCATGTATAGCATTTTATAGTGCATCGAAAGCCATGTACTATGAAAAACATAAGGGAAAATACTGATTTTCCATTGGACGAGAAGGTGTGAGTATGTTCTAAATAATTGTATTTGAAATGTTTCATTTTGTCAAATAGCACTTATATGGTATTATTTGCTGCTTAAGGCAAAGAACTTTGGTTACTTTGTAGGTTTGCTAATTTAATAAACCTGAAGTGTGTGATCTTTATATCATGTAATAAACATATTGCAACAACTCTGAAAACATACAAGTTATTCACTGTTACGTATTATTAGGTGAATGTTTTATTAAAGGCGCAAGGATGTGCTTATCCTCTCAGAGGTACTCAGATCACTTCCGGTTTTGATGAGTTTATATTGCCAAATCTTTTTCGTTCGTTTAATGTGTTCTCTATTTGTATTCCAAGTTTGTCTCGCTTGTAAATATCTTGATGCATTCTTTCTGTTTTTACGTAAAAGTACGGTAAGCCTTCTAACAAAGAACACTGAACTAAGTCAAGGAAGTAAAATTGAGCAATCAGTTAATTCACTTAATGACCATTTTATAACAGTCTCAAAGGCCTGACTAGACGTGTTTTTATAATCTGACAACTCTAACTATACGCTTTAAGGATACAGTTAAACATGTTTACGTTGTATATCAAGGAATAAATTGTGCAAACAAGGAAGCAATTTTTTGTTCTTCAAAAGTTTAATTCCACGTGTTCGTCTGTCATGTATAACATCATGATTGTACAGTCTCTAGTAAACAATGCCAATTTTAACAGTATCTCACCTTGCGTTTATTTACTTCGTTTCTCCGTTTTGAATCACGTCTTCGAAGATGGGTATTCTCAATCACAATCGGTCGAAGCAAGCACATGGCTATTTTTGTACAAGTTCCAATGATTATCATCATGGGTAGGAAATACATAATGACGAATAAAAGAATAAAGAATACTCTCCTAAATGTTCCCGTATTGCCGTCTAATTCATCAAACCTATCTGAGCATATCTGGCGTGAAATCATGCCATAATCACTTGAAATTGTAAATACATAATTTTTGCAATAAAGATAAGGTGATGCCACTACTATTGGAATGACCCAAGTAACTGCAATAATTTTCTTTGTTCTTGACTTACTATTTACTTTCATGGCGGATAATGGGTGCACAATGGCATAATATCTGGAAAATAAAAAGTAATTTCTTATAATTCTCATTAATACATGATCATAGATTTTACATAAACAAAGATATTTACCCAATGTATTTTTGATAACCATGCTAATTCTAACTGATTTTGACATAGAACAGGAAAAGCCCTGTTCATTGATAATTTTCTATGTTTTCTATGTATTGTGTGCGATTTTGTCCCATGTACATTTACTCCATATCCTTTCATTTTCTATAACCTTATGTTGTGGTGCTACATCACTATTCCAGGTAAGGGGAGGGTCGAGCGTTCACAAACATGTTAACTCTACCACTCAGTATGTACCTGTCCCAAGCATGGAGCTTGTATCTAGTGTTTGTCGTTGGTTGCTATCTACAATGCCTGTTTGCCGTTTATTGTTTTTAGTGTAAATTAGGCCGTTGAATCGGTGTCTTTGTTTTTAGCTCACCTGGCCCGAAGGGCCAAGTGAGCTTTTGTCATCACTTGGCGTCCGTCGTCCGTCGTCGTCCGTCGTCGTTAACTTTTACAAAAATCTTCTCCTCTGAAACTACTGGGCCAAATTTAACCAAACTTGGCCACAATCATCATTGGGGTATCTAGTTTAAAAATTGTGTCCGGTGACCTGCCAAACCAACCAAGATGGCCGCCATGGCTAAAAATAGAACATAGGGTAAAATGTATATTTTGGCTTATAACTCTGAAACCAAAGCATTTAGAGCAAATCTGACATGGGGTAAAATTGTTTATTAGGTCAAGATCTATCTGCCCTTAAATTTTCAGATGAATCAGAGAACCTGTTGTTGGGTTGCTGCCACTAAATTGGTAATTTTAAGAAAATTTTGAAGCTTTTGGTTATTATCTTGAATATTATTATAGATAGAGATAAACTGTAAACAGCAATAATGTTCAGCAAAGTAAGATCTACAAATAAGTCAACTTGACCAAAATGGTCAGTTGACCCCTTAAGGAGTTATTGCCCTTTATAGTCAATTTTAACCATTTTTGTAAATTTTGTAATCTTTACAAAATCTTCTCCTCTGAAACTACTGGGCCAAATTTAACCAAACTTGGCCACAATCATCATTGGGGTATCTAGTTTAAAATTGTGTCCGGTGACCTGCCAAACCAATCAAGATGGCCGCCATGGCTAAAAATAGAACATAGGGTAAATGTATATTTTGGCTTATAACTCTGAAACCAAAGCATTTAGAGCAAATCTGACATGGGTAAAATTGTTTATCAGGTCAAGATCTATCTGCCCTTAAATTTTCAGATGAATCGGAGAACCTGTTGTTGGGTTGCTGCCACTAAATTGGTAATTTTAAGAAAATTTTGAAGCTTTTGGTTATCTTGAATATTTTATAGATAGAGATAAACTGTAAACAGCAATAATGTTCAGCAAAGTAAGATCTACAAATAAGTCAACTTGACCAAAATGGTCAGTTGACCCCTTAAGGAGTTATTGCCCTTTATAGTCAATTTTTAACCATTTTTTGTAAATTTTGTAATCTTTACAAAATCTTCTTCTCTGAAACTACTAAGACAAAATTAACCAAACTTGTCCACAATCATCATTAGGGTATCTAGTTTAAAAAATGTGTCCGATGACCCCGCCCGCGAACCAAGATGGCCGACATGGTTAAAAAATAGTACATAGGGTAAAATGCAGTTTTTGGCTCATATCTCTGAAACCAAAGCATTTAGAGCAAATCTGACGAGGATAAAATTGTTCATTAGGTCAAGATCTATCTGCCCTTAAATTTTCAGACCAATCAGGCAACACGTTGTTGGGTTGCTGCCCCTGAATTGGTAATTTTAAGAAAATTTTGCAGCTTTTGGTTATTATCTTGAATATTATTATAGATAGAGATAAACTGTAAACAGCAATAATGTACAGCAAAGTAAGATCTACAAATAAGTCAACATGACCAAAATTGTCAATTGACCCCTGAAGGAGTTATTGCCCTTTATAGTCATTTTTTTACAATTTTCATAAATTTTGTAAATTTTGTAAATTTTACAAAATATTTTCCACTGTAACTACTGGGCCAAGTTCATTATAGATAGAGATAATTGGAAGCATCAAGAATGTTCAGTAAAGTAAGATCTACAAACACATCACCATCACCAAAACACAATTTTGTCATGAATCCATCTGTGTCCTTTGTTTAATATGCAGATAGACCAAGGTGAGCGACACAGGCTCTTTAGAGCCTCTAGTTTTTATTATTCATATTTTGTCAAGCCGGGCCTTTTATATCTTACTACTAAGCGGTATGGGGTTTGCTCATTGCTGAAAGCCCTATTGAGCAATATAATTGTTAACATCATCGTCCTTTGGTCTCTGATGGATAGTTGTCTCATTCGTTATAATATGACATCTCCTTAAGTTTATTTGATATTTTTAAAATCATCGTTTTGTGTTCATGAACTATCTAATAATGTTCCTGATAAGACTTGGCTTACATTAACAAAATGTTGGCATCACCGATCCTTAGACCTTTCAAAATAAAAAGTAATTACTATGTGCACCACTTAATTATTTTAAATACCGGTGTGTACAAAAAGTCATTTAGTCTGACAATATATAAGGTACAATACAGTTATCAAGTCTACTAACTAGATTGGGATGCCATTAATTTGATAATCAACTTGATTGTTATTTCTATGATAAACGTGATGACACAAAGCAACCCAACAACTTATGTTATCCGAAAAACATTTAGATGTAACCACTAATACTTCAACAGTGAAGAGTCTACATCTTATGAGCACACCTAAAATGACCCGAGTAACAATAAGTGGTGAATAAATTCAGCGGTTATTGGTCAACCAAAGGTGTGAATAATTCAGCGGTGACGGATGTAGACAAGTTGGTAAATAAATTCATCGCTGACGGATCTAGACAAGTTAATAAACAAATTCAGCGGTGACGGGTCTAGACAAGTTAGTAAATAAATTCAACGGTGACGGGTCTAAACAAGTTAGTAAATAATTTCAGAAGTGACGGGTCTAGACAAGTTAGTCAATAAATTCAGCGCTGACGGGTTTAAACAAGTTAGTAAATACATTTATCGGTGACCGAACTTGACAAGGTGGTAAATAAATTAAGCGGTGACAGATCTGGACAAGTTAGTAAATAAATTCAGCGATGATGGGCGTAGACAACTTAGTAAAGTTTAAGGCTGATTGGTTAGAAAAGCGGTGAATAGATTCTGCGGTGATGGGTCTTGACAAATGGTTAATAAATTTAGCGCTAATGTTCTAGACAATTTGTCAATAATTTCAGCGCTGACGGGTATAGAAAAGTGGTGAATAGATTCTGCGCTGATGGGTTTAGAAAAGAAGTGGATAAATTCTGTGGTGATGGGTCTAGAGAAATGGTAAACAAATTCTGTGGTGATCACAAATATACGAAACTAAGAACCATGTTTTAGGTACATAAACGAATGCTGGGTAAAACAAGTTGTTGGAGTATTTCAACCTCCACTTTTTCTCAATCAGTTCAAGATAGACAATAAAATACTTTGAAATGCGCACAAAAATCGTGCTTAAGAGTATTTTAGTAAATATCAAACTGGACTAAGTGAAGTTATAAACACAAATGACATTTTAAACTAATGTACCATCAAAACGTGTAATGTTTATTTGCTCAGAACATGATAACCACAACTTTACAAATAACAAAAGGAATCTAATTTATATGAATTTCTTCATATTTATGAAATATTAATGGACAATTGATTAAACAGATTATAAACGATGGATTTGAACGAATAAGAACGTCGATGCGTGTTTGATTTTTGCTTTTAATCTGTTTTGAAATAGCTGTATTTGTTACTAATATGTTGCATTGTTTTCTATTACACAATCATACTTTTATGATTTCAATTTCAGTTTCATTACTGTTGATATTTGTCTGAAGATATTTGATCCTATCGTCTATTGGATATCAAGTCTGTCAGAAAAATTACTTTTTCGTCTGATCCCACATGATATAATGCCATTTTGAAATATATGTTACTTGATGTATTTTAACACTTAATGGAATATACGAAACTCCTTGTAAGCAATCTAAAAATGATGAACGTTGAAGTTTAATCATTATGAAAATTAAACCAGTTTCTCGACAGTGAAATGAACACATTTTCTTTTAATCCAATATTTCAAATCTTACTTTGCGTGGATCTTAGATGATTGTCGTCTGTTGATGTTTCATCATGACTTACTTAGAGCTTGTGGTGATATGTACTACGGTTGTTGAATGAATTGAATGAATATCAGTGTTATTAAATCTCCTTGTATGTTGTTTAGCCGTCATGTTGACGTTTAACCAAAAGTTTTATAATTATAACTCTACCAAACTGGATAAAGGCAATGGTTTATACTGAATGTGTGACAATTGCTGAAGTATTATATCACGCTTAGAAAATTCAGAAAATACAGACACTGTATTAATATATAATTTCTAGGTTTATACCAAGATAGCATATATATAATATTAAGTTTCCGGGGGAACGGAGCGCCTTAATTGATTTTCGTTTAAGAAAACAGAGGCTGACGACCTGCGAAAATAAATGAGCAATTCAGCACATTCATGTCTGGGACTATGTGTGAAACACGGATATCTCAATTAAAGGATCGTTCTACTCTTCACAACAACAACAATCCTATATTTATATGATCACAAGGCAAATATGGAAAGCTTGACAATAAATTGGTTTTATGATATGGTATGCTGTCAGTTAACTTTAGTCGATTAAGCCTAAATGTTCGTTTGATCGGTTATTGTTTTTTCCTAACATAAAAATAGTTCTCAAGCTAAAGATCGTCTCGATGTTCTAGAAGTAGCGTGCTTGCATCGAGTACGGAAAGTCGTGTATTTTATCCCAAACCTGGTGAAAGTCTTTTCCGTTTAGCACGAGGTATTAAGGAGTATTTAAAAATACGGGTCAGCTCGGAGTCAGAATAACGTGTCCGGGTAGGGTGACATATGTCTTCCTGCGAACTGTTACCATGTAACACGATAAAAATCCAACTCAGCATAAGGGTCTAGTTCAAAGCAGGGTTAATATTCATATTGCATTAACATTTTCTCGTCCTTAATATGCATTAATTTGCCACTGGACGTTACACAGAAAAAATAAATACTAGAACGTAGGTTCTGCAGAAAATCGACCTTGATGAAGGTCAACAAATTTAGATATGCATTAAATAAGATTGTTTTTTTGAAAAAAGACCGAAATTTTAACTTTCTACCAATCAGTTGCGAACGTGTCACAGAGTTGGTAAAATATCTATTTATTGTGCAGAGTTCATTACACCCTCTAAAATCGGAGCATAAGATTGTTATCCCTCTTTCTAAACAGACGAGGCTAAGTGTACTTCCGAACAGACAACCTCGATCAGATCTGTGCTGACGGGAGAGGTCAAAGTGACCAATATTCTGTACCCTGGCCTCCCCTGAGATCACTGTGCTGTCTATGCTATGATTAAAGATGTAGATCGTTATGTATAGAAATAATGCATCTACATACATTAGATTAATAATTTTTGACGGTTGTTTGCTTAACGTCCAGTGGTAAATATTACGCATATTCAGGACGAAAACAAATCAACAACAAATCTAAAAGGTAGGTTTGCAAAGTGGGTCGACCGAAATGAAATTTATACTCTCACTGGAAAAAAAATATCGGTTATGTTGGATATGGACAGAAATTTTGTCTTCTTACAGACCAACCGTAAGATCCATCAAAGAGATTTTGAAAGGACTCTTTAGCGTGCACAGAATATGACTCCCTAACTAATAGAGGAAGTACTATTCTTACAGCATAATTGTCATTGTATGATATACATTTATTTTATAGACACAACAATTCACATGGTTATAGGTGCTTGTTTGAGTCTGCTAATGGAATTGTTACATGATACACGTTTGAATTTAAACGTAACACTGGAATCAATCAAATTTATATAGAAACATTACCTAAATTTAATTATAGACGGAATCAGTTTAGAACTGCTATCAATCACCAATACTGCCAACTTGACAGAGTTTAGAGTACAACGGTTTAGGATTATTTTTACAACTGAAATGTAACTTTCATTCCATTTAATTTCTATTTCGTTAATATTAGTTTTCTGCATTTGTTTGGTTTGTTCTTCAGAATAATAGAATTTCAATGCAAGAATTATAGAACAACATGAAATCCAATGTATGTTATTAGATATTAAGCGTTTCACGAGGATAGTTTCTAAAACGAAGGTCTGATTTAGTGTAATTTTATTATATGTCTTCTAGCCTTCTCCTTACAAATGTAAATACAATATGCAAACCGATACAAAATGCATTTATCTATTTATGAATTTGAATTAATAATGGTCTCCAAAACAGTTCAAAATACGTTTGAAAAACATGTTTGTGCTGTTATTAGAGAGTGCTTGTTGAGAGGGTTCGGAAAATTCGATTATCACCATATAAAACAAAAACACCACGGAATTATAGGTAAAACAGAAAGTCCAAATGGAAAACACATTAACATTACTTAGTCTTGGAGAACATTATTTATTTATTAGTTGTAATTGGCTTTGAGCTAGCTTTCAGTAACTGCGAGTACTCATATTTCGGTGCTTTGTGTCTGATGTTTTGTTAGTGGTTTTGTGCCTTGTACCGATTTTTTGAGTTAAACTGTCACATGTTAGGGGAATTGTTGAAAGTTCACAAACTTGTTTAACACCGCCACATTCTTTATGTGCCTGTCCCAATTCAGGAGCCTGTTGTTCAGTTGTTGTCATTGGTTCGTGTCTGTCATATTCGTTTTTTGTATTTTTTGGTTATAAATTAGGCCATTAGTATTCTCTATAGAAAAGTGTCACATTTTTCAGGTCGAAGCCTTTTATAGCCTACTAAACGGATTGAGTTTTTGTGCTGCTCATTGTGGAAGGCAGTACGGTTGCCTATAATTGCTTACATCCACCTCTTTTGAACTCTGGTTGGACAGTTGTCTCATTGGCAATCATACCACATCTCCTTATTTTTTTATATGCAGTATAACATGAAAAGTGATAGATGATTGATTGATTGTGTTTAATCCTTACGTCCAGTGGCAAATATTGCATTATATTCAAGACGAAAACAAATTACTATTAAACACAATAGGTATATTATGTCAAGTGGGACCTCCGGATGAAGCCCCCAAAAAAAAAAAAAAACCTTCATAACCTTAATCGAACGCAATCAATATGCTTTGCGTTTGTCGCCCGTCCGTCGTTAAATAACCTGCATGTTCATAATCTCCTCTGGGGCCAAATTTTTTATGTCGCGAATAAACACACCATATCCTTTTTTCAATTGTCAGGAAATAATATTTGGTAGGTCTTCAAAAACATTTCTTATTTCATTCTGATCTGTTCTGAAACTTTAAAACGACACGTTTTGAAACTTTAGAAAATTAACGGTAATTATAGGACCCACTTTCAACAATCTCACTAATAAACATCCTGATATTGGTGGCACACAACTCCAATAGAACCCTCTGGAAATCACAATTTCATGTTCATCTCTGAAATTGCTAAGCTAATCTTAGCCAATTTTTAATCTTACGTAATTTACGTAAAAAATTTTAACCAAACTATAGAGTATCGATACACACTCCTTCAGATCCAATCGGATGAAAAATACATCTGCCAAAGGTACCCTCTTATTCTAATCGGCTAATTTTCAAAAGTCTTCTTCTCAACTACAAGATGTCCTCACTTAATCTCGATTTGTACCAAACATGGCTGCATTGATAACAATTAGTTTTCTTTACCTATACTTACCAAACATGGCAGTTATGATGTGTTGAAAGTCGTATACTATTGATCTTACCTGGTAGGATTAACAATAGCTGACTGACCAAATTTCAAAAATATTCTCATCTAAAACTAAAAGACGAAATGTTTTAAAACTGAGAGGGATGGTGAAATATAGCTATCGATCGAAGATAACTTGTCAGAACTTATATTCTCTCGGCAATTAAGGAGATTATTTGCCAGGTAATCGATTCAGGCTCTTAATAGCCTCAAGTTTTCAATGTCGAAAATACCAAAATCTTACTTGATTTTTCTGTTGGTTTCAGGTTCATCCCTGGAACCAATTCATAATGATATTTTACTTCTGACTATCCAATTGTCAGGAATACATGACCTAGATATAGGAAGATGTGGTGTGAGTGCCAATGAGACAACTCTCCATCCAAATAACAATTTATAAAAGTAAACCATTATAGGTCAATGTACGGCCTTCAACACGGAGCCTTGGCTCACACCGAACAACAAGCTATAAAGGGCCCCAAAAGTACTAGTGTAAAACCATTGTTTGTTCCTTTAACACAATGGAAACACCTGCATGCAACATTTAATTTCATTTATGCCATATTGCATGATGAAAACTACCACAACAAATGGTTATATATTTAGACGAATGCAGGCTAAGCTATATATTTTAATGGACGCAAAATGTAAAAGCAGCGTTAAATCAACTAAACGCAATGTTTGCTTTACACAAAACTATAAAAATAAGGAGATGTGGTATGATTGCCAATGAGACAACTATCCACCAAAGTTTAAATGAAGTGGATGTACGGCCTAATTTATAACAAAACAATTTACGAAAAACAAATATGACAGACATGAACCAGCGACAACCACTTAACTACAGGCTCCTGACTTGGGACATGCACATACAGAATGTCGCTGGGTTAAACATGTTTGTGAGCGCTCATCTCTCCCCTAACCTGGAACAGTGGTGTTACTGCACAACGTAAGAAAAAACTATAAAATTCAGATGAAAATGGCTTAACTCATCAGATCGAAACAAAGCAGAAAAACATTTAACAAAAACACAGACTGGACGTAGTAGGTATTTACACATCCCTAACAACAAAAAAGACACGAAGTACAGAACTGAGAGTACTCGCAGTTACTGACAACTAGCTCAAAGCCAATAACAACTAATAAAAGAAATCATGTATCTAAGACTCATCTCTGAAAATGCTACGTTAATATTAACCAAACTCCTAAAACAATGTATAGAGTACTAGTTTGTTTGATCTTTTAAAAATTAGAAACACCTGCAAACAGCAGTTAATTTCATTTATGTTATATTGCATGATGATAACTACAACAACTTAAGGGAGCTACCGTTTGATTTTTATGGGGGCTAGGATGAAAATTTTGTCCTACCTTTTATTTTTCCTCTATTCGGTCCTGCCTTTTTATTTTCACTCTATTCGGTCCTGCCTTTTTTTTTAGTTTATCCTGACTTTTACATAAATTGTCATCCTGCCTTTTTTTTGCAAATAATCTCATCCTGCCTTTTTTACTCAAAACTCCTGTCCTGCCTATTTTTCAAATTTCATCCTAGCCCCCATAAAAATCAAATGGTAGCTCCCTAAACGAATTCAGACCAAGCTATATATGTTAATGGACGCAAAATGTAAAAGCAGCGTAAATTCAAGTAAACGCAATGTTTGCTCTACACATAAAATGTAAAAACACATTTACTTCATGGTTATACTAACCACATTAACTTAGTTTGTCAAGGATGCCTATATCAGTGGACAGATAATTGCGAATCAAGTTCATCCGAATGAATCATAATTAGATAAACTATGCTGCTACATTCTCGCTGGGATTTACGCACACAATCTTATTCATTTTAGCTTAGTGGTTATATAACTTTTCGAGATATAATTAAACTCATGTTGCCTTTCTTCATTAACGTATGTTTCACAAAATAAATATCATTTAATTGGGTTGAATGTGTTCACGCAAGAAAAAAATCAAGCTATAGAATATTGTAATTAATGGTTCAATGCAGTCAAGTAAAGTAAGAAATATGGATGATAAATGGTCTGGTTTGGTTACTTTGGCCACGAAAATTATAAATGTTATTGAATTTAATGTTTGTGTAGAATAACATATCTAGGATATACGTGTATATATAAACCAAGTATAATAAAAAAAAAAAAATACGTAATCTGCGATTTCAAATTTCTTATCTTGATGTCGAATTTCGAATCTTGAATTGCAAACTTTAAATATTAAATATCAAACCTCGAATCTTGACTAACATATATGGGCTTCACTAATAATAATAATAAAGAGCTGTTCCATGAGCGCATGATACGCCCGTCGCACTTTTAGTTTTAATTTTTCAACGAATAGATTTCCATAACTGCGCAATGTTATATCAGAAATTTATAAAAAAAAAAAAAAAAAACAAAAGGGAGCTTGTTTCAATAGATATAAACAAGTCAGTTTCATGAAAACTCCTCAAAGCATTTTTGAGTTATTGTCTGAAAACTGGAAAATCCCCCCTTTTATATAAATAAAATTTCCTAACTTGGAAACGTAAAATCTAAAATTTACAAAAATTGAAAGGGAGCTTACGTCAATAGATATAAACCATTAACCAAAGCTACATGAAAATTGGTGAAAGCGTTTTTGAGTTATTGTTCGAAGTGTTAACGACGGACGTACAGACTGTATACCATAATACGTCCCGTCTTAGACGGGCGTATATAAATGGTTAAACACGACTTTTAAATTTGCTAGGCTATGTTTCACGTGCTCTCTAAAAGTAACCGTTAAAAAACCACTGCATAATATTAATGGCAATATGCAAATGCCATCGATAAGTATATTTTTCTACATTATGGAAGGACATGTGAAACACGGGATGTAACAAGCGAACGATATAAAATGTATAAAACCTTATGTTGGCAGAAGGAAAAGTTTGCAGATTTATATTTGTCTACTTTTGCATTCTGGTCACGAAATTTGTAATTCGTATGTCAATCATAAGTGTCCTCTACTTCTATTTACTCGGTGAAGTATCTGATCTCAAGAGATGATATTAAAGATAACAAAATCTTTCTCTCACACAGATACAAGAATTCTGTTATTTCAATCAACTTTACCTAATATTTATATGTTTATTTGTACTTTTCCTTGATATTTTATAATTACCACTATTCGTTGGTACTGAATTAATAATACAAACGTAATAAAACAAATTCGGACACTACCGTGTAATGTAACATTTTTTTTTTTACAATCAAACATTCGTTTTCATTTCTAACAATATTGCCAACAATACTACATGTAATCAAATGTTCTTTATTCTATCGCTAGAGGATACAACACATGAAAAATTCTTGAGCACTAGCAG
This sequence comes from Mytilus coruscus, assembly GCA_017311375.1. NCBI lineage: Eukaryota > Metazoa > Mollusca > Bivalvia > Mytilida > Mytilidae > Mytilus > Mytilus coruscus. Next base: position 75,878,788 of record CM029599.1, on the reverse strand, counting down.
TAGTTTTGAAAATTTTCTTATTTAACGTATGAAAAAGGGAGATGTGGGATAAACACATGCAAGTCGATTGTACAGCAACCCGACAACATAAAATAACCAAAAGATTTCTGAAGGGTAACATACAGTCTTCAAAAATAAACAGATGTCTAAAAATGTGTTAAGCTCTTACTACATTGTCCCAATTATATACAATTTGTATTCAAATCAAGATGTACCTCCCACGGAAAAGGTATAATAATGCCACTTGATTTTCTCGTTGATTTTTGAAATTAGAAAATTTTATAGCACTATCAAATGAGATCATTCTGATGGTCACAAGGTATTAGTTTGTCATATATCAGTAGCATATATTTCGAATTTGGTTTTACAAGTTTGCCTGATGACTTCAAACTTCTTGCATTTAAACTACAAAAACCGTCAAAATGTCCTCAATTTTTATATCATTTCATCACTAGTAAGGTAAGAGTCTAGGGCTTTTGTTTAGTATCAATAGGACTAAAATAATTTTAAAATAAATTACACACTTTATAACTTTTCTAACTTCACCTTCATCAGGAACACTCTAACCTAAACACTTGAAAGCCCCGGATGTACAAATACGCTGCAACGTTAGGATCCCGGAGTTAAATGACCAAAAAAGGATCTAAGGTTAACTTTGCCTAAGGAAGTTAAAAGGATTGAGCTCTGGTCTTTTTGAGTTTACTCAGCAAAACTAGGATTACTTATAACAACCACCAAAGATACTATTATTCATACGAGAATACATTTTTAATTATTCAAAACGTATTGAATGAATTGAGGATCGAACTTACTTTCTTGACAGATGTAATGAACAGGTTGTCAAAAAGTTATAGAAACGTGTGAGTTTCTATTTGTTTTCAGTTAAATGAATAATCCATGTTAAGCGTAGTGATTTTATTTTAAATCCAAACGGTCAACTTTCATAGCATCATCATAAAGCATTTACTTATCAATTCACTGTAAAAAATCCATTAGTTTTTTCTCTTTTTCTCGTCTAGAAAAGTGACATAATGTGAAATGTCGTGTGATGATGGAGGCAATTTACAATTTGAAATTATTTTGGCTACGGAATTAAATCAGCCTATTTACAGTTAGCGGCAAACGCTTATTAAAATTGTTATCGATAAAGATTGAAGCTACAAAACGAATTATTTACAGAAAATATAATTGACAAACTATCCCTGTGGAATAACATTACTTACACAAAACGCATATTGGAAACAACCATATGTGTAGGCTTTAAACCACTAAATCTCTCTTCATTTGTTTGTTGTTGTTTGTTGAAAGTAGATAGTATGTATTATAGAATGTTTAAACGTACATATCAATAAAGGATGATCAAACGTTCTTAAGTATCCATGATTCCATATACCAAGTGTATGAAAGTTTCCTGTTATACTCTCCCCGACCACTTGATAATTTTGTTTAAATATGATTATATAGTATTTTTTTGATGATTGATGGCTAGTACATTTTCCCTATTCATATTGGTTTACAATGAACTGCGTTTGTATGCACTTTTCAATTACGATTGATTGATGTTTGCTTAACGTCAAGTGGCAAATATTTCATGCATGTTAAGGACGAGAACAAATTTACAATAAATACAATATAAAGGCCGTCCGGGATGAAGGTCGGAGAATTTGGACTGCCATTGGAAAATGAGGGTATATTGGTAGACAGAAGTTTTTACAACTCTCGAATACTTAACTGGTATTTCTCAATTCTAAGAACAATAAATCCTTCAAAATAGGAGCATTATTATTTTCAAAATTTGTAAATCATCTATATGAATAAGTTATGTTTGGACTTGTTATACATCTGACTAGATGTATGCATTCCATTAGTTTATATGACAAAAAAGTGAGGTAGATAAATGTAAATGCAAATAAGACAACAACCCTAAAATAGCAGATATCTTAGAATAGATGTTCAATCAAAGTAGGCGATTACAGGTTGCCGCTAGTTTTATGTTGAGTAGTTGTACACTTGGGAACAGTAAAATCCCCATGAGAAGTTTACACAATGATGAAACATAAGTAACTGTAATTTTTCATTGACAAATACACGTATTTTATTTATAAAAGGTCAATCCCAATTAGCAATCAGCAAATATTCAAAGAATCACGCTAAACACATCCAATTTCCTTGATCTTTCTTGGGTAAACCCTTATGGCTTCAGTAACTGTATACAGACGCTATCTATATAGTTTGTTAGCTTTATTTGTATTCCGTATATTTGTAAAGAAACCATAATCTGATTAGAGATATATAAACCAACTAATATTTTTTTATGACGCAATCAATTTTAAAATGACTTGATGATAAAGTATCATGCTTTATAAATATTGATTCAAAATAAAATACAAAGTTTTGATCTACCAGAGAGAGAAGACGAAGTATGAAGTGATCGAGAAGACATTAACAACACAATCTGTGATTTAATTGGTTTTGGCACGGATGAATTTAACTGATTTACAGCTCTGGTATCCCCTAAATTGGTAAAAGGTCTAAACCTCTCTTATCCGAAAACAATTGTCTTGTGGCCTTCCTATACTTTTCAACCCTACTTTAAAGATTGAAAGTGGACTAAGAAGAGCCGCTACGCGTAAAAATAGAGCGGAAACGACTAGTATATAGATTACTTACGAAGATCTCAAGACGGAAATCACGGCAACGACGAGTATAATTTAGTTAGAACATTTCAAGATAGAAATATTTTAAACGACGACTATAATTTCTCTTGATTTTTTGTTGCAGGCAACTTAGATATAATTTGATTGCTTGCTTATGGGTCATGATTTGAATATTTACATTGTAGAATTTCAACGAAAACCTCAATCCTTGAATATATTATAATGCTTGTAACTTATGATTTCTCTAAGATAATCGTTTTACTAACTGAATTTCCTAGATGATTGTTACTGTTTGTAAATCAAAAAATCTTTAACAAAGATCTTTTTACTTTTTTTCGAAAGTCTCGGTCCTATTTTAGTACCGGAACATGTGACAATCTTGAACGATATCAAAACATCAAAGGTATTACGAAGTGTTCCCTTTTTCAAACGATATGAGCTATCTTGGATTCTTCGATGTATTCATAGCTTCATTTATATAAAAGATAATTGGGTACCTCACGGTAATTATCAAGATATATTCTTTCTTAAATATTCAGATATGATCTAAATAAATAATTGTGTAAACAATGCCGAACTGTTCACTTAAAAAGATAGAAGATACCAAGAGGACATTACATAAACATCAGGCGACACCAACAGACAAACAGCAGTCCACAAAAACTGATGATGGTCTCGTGTGCTACGGAAAGTTAAGCAATGTCTTCCAGTAGTGCACCCGTCATATTACTAATGAAAAACAAAATCCAGCGACAAGTATTCCAAAAGAAGTCAAAACCCTGATTACCCAAAAAAATGGTTAACATGAATTTTGAATTTTACCGCATTTTATAGAAATATGACTTTAAATTCAGTTCATATACAAAATATAAACTATAAGGGCTTCCTTGTTCTCTCTTTTTTAAAGTTCCGTAATTATTTTTTTTTTAATTATACCCTGTGTTTAATGTCTTAAGAGGTGAACTTTATAAAAATTAATTGAAATGTTTCTCTTTATTACAGCTATAGCTTTACGTCCCTTTGTCGTCAAACTTCCACGTATTATAGACAATCATATTACAAAAATCGTTTAAATTGGCAATTTATCGACATTTTGCCTCACAAGCTTCTCTCAAAAAGTTATTTCCATGGACAATGCAAATGACTGATATAAAGATGTTGAATGAAAGACTTAAGACAAAATGATTACATATGAATGTTTGCACCAATTTAAGATGCTTTAATACTAAAGTTTGCTAATGAAATTCTTGAAGATTGACAAAGGAGTTAGTGCGTTAAGGGTCCCATTCGACCCCGAAAATTTAAAAAATGTTTCAAGATGAATAGTCTCTTAAAAAAACAAAGGAAATCGACCTGTTTTCATTGAATTTTGCGGGAAATGATAATTTGTGCTATTTTTGACGCCATGAAAAGAAGGCTTATACGTATATTTTCAACAAATTTCCAGACTCATTTCCTTTATTATCATTGCATTATCGACGATTCATTGTGATTTTGGCCAATTAATCGTAATATAAGATTTCTGCTACCGGTAGAAATAGGGACCATATTACGGCCTTATCGAACATACTTTTTGGAGCCACCGTTTTACTTAAAATCGTTGAAACTTGTATATTTATCTATCTAACAATGATGCCTCATTTAAACATCATAAAATTGAAATACACTGAAAATCTGAGAAAAATGCAGGACTAATTGTCCAAAGTGCTCTCTCAGAAAGTATATTAAAAATGTCAGTTTAGCAGAGCGCTAACTACAAACCGATAGATATTTCGTTCGGATGAATATTCTACCACTAGTGGGCTCTATCCATTGAAATGGAATGAACCAATTGTGGTCGAAATGTCTGCTCCATACAGTGTAATTAATTTCTTAAAATGTTCAAGCGAATTTAAGATGACGAACAGCAATAAAAGCAACATCATATCTGATTCATCTGTTTGAGGACGGTAAATATATGGACTATATTAAAGAATGTAAAACTCTTCGTACTTTGAATAATCCGTGCACCAACTTCTTATATTGATCTGTCGTAAAGAAGATCCTTGACCTTGTACACTTCCATATCGTTTATTCACAGCAATGCGCCATTCTTAAGATCTCGATCAAAGCATTTTTGTTAACGTATTTCCATCCTGAATATGCAAGAATATTTGGTACGTGATATCTTAACACAACTACGTGCATATCTACAATTTCTACCAAAAAAGTTAGCATAATCACAATATTTCAGAAAACGTTAACTTTGCCAATTTGTCTTGTTCGATTTTATTAATTATAGAGATACATCTTCGTCTGATTTATTTTTTTTCTGGTATAGTTTAACGTAATATTCATCACTTTTTTTATGTTTTTTTATTACCATAGATGGCGGAATAATTTAATAAAAGCAAAAACCCTAGTCATCAGTTTCGGCGCTTTCCGTCTTCCGCAGTTGAGGTGCACGTCTTATTAAAAATCTTGTCTCTAAGGTACATGTGCAGGAATTGATTTTTTTTACCCGGATGTTACCAATTAGCAAGATATTCGTTTTGTATATTTTTACATTTTATAAATATGAGATGTCCAGAGTTCCCAGATTTATACGTCAGAATAGCATGATCAAAAGGCCAATTAAATCGCTAAAATAAGGACGGTCAAAAAGAGAATAACAAATCCATCCCTATATAAATAAGAGATAAATACCATTTAGAATTAGAAATATCAAAGCGATGGAAAATATTTCAAAGAACAGAGATATTGATTATGGTTTTCACATAACCGATAATTCGTGCATTTTCGTCATAAAAATATTTTGAACAATTCTAATAATTTCTCTCACAAATAAAACCGTGGAGAAGTAGACCAAAGTCCCTTTTCTATGCCATACGACATTTATGATACGTCTTTTGAGATGCAAAACAATTATCGCTGTAGGACTCTAGAGTAAGGCGTAACTATTCGTTGCTGGCAGGTTTCAATTATATTTATCGCCATTTTTTAAAAATATTTACAATATCGTACATGTGCATTTTACTTGTCACTGCTATTAAAATAAGCAACAGAGAGAAATCCCTTCACGTCACTTCTTGACGGATTATTCTGTAAGATAATGGTAAACAACAAATACCTTTAGGCTTTTCACAATGTAATTAATGTATCGGGAGATAAAAAAACTCAGTTTTTAATATTTACATCCTACGTACTGACAGTTCTGATTTTTCAATTTGATAGTATCTGGGAGAAATAGTTTAATTAATGAGGAATTTACTACTTAATTACATTGTCAGTTGAAAAAAGCAACCGATGCTTTTATTTGATTGAAACTTTTTACTTTAAGTTGTGTTCTATAACACACGTTGATAGACAATGCTCAAATTCAAACTAGTTATTATGTGTTCCTTCTTTTTTGTAACTCAGTTGCTTAAACATCTTAAAACAAATCAAATGTTGTTTATGTTGCTAGTGAACTTGTATATACTGTCATCTGTGAAGGTGTAGCAGTGAATTAGTTCTTTCTACGGATTACATACATCTATTTAGTTACAAAATTTTAAATTGCAGTAGTCTATAATTCATTATTAGCTCTTAGATTAAATGTAGGATTTGGAAGCTATTGGCAATCATTTCAGAGGAGACATTTGGTTTTCATGAAATGTATCATGCAGTTTTCTAATTCTGTATATACTTAGTAAAAGGGATGATAGTTGATGACCGACGGCAAATAAATTCAAAGAGAGGCGAAAGTTATCCAAAGGTTTTACACCATAAATAAAGATAACAGGTGAGGTCTTATTTGGGCCAGACATTTTGTTTTCTAAAGTCGTTTACTATACACTTCAACGTATTGATGACAGTTTTATTTAACAAGTGTGTATTACATTTTTTACATGCAGACATTTTGTTCCAAATTTTAATAAAATGAATATCATTAGCAGGGTGTTGATGAAGTCAATAACAAATTAATTTGGCATTGCGCCAAACAAGTTTATTACAAATTTTTTCATAGACCCCGTTGCTCTATATTTACTTTTACCCATCAGAGATATTCCGCTGATGAGTTTTTAGTCGCCATGACCCCGAATTTCCCCCCGAAGTAACTCTCTGTAATATACGAACATTTTGGAATTGGTGAGTATTTCAAGCTCCATAATATATGGTCAGGACGAGAAATTGCAATAACTATAAATCAGATGCAAGTATTTGCAAGTCAAAGATGCTATTAAAACCACTGTCGTAAATGCATCAGATATATGCCAATCTATTTCAATTCTCTAAGAACTTAGCGTAATATAGCGATAGTTATTTTTCTCATCCAATGAAATAGGAAGCTTTTTGTCAGAAGCAGAAGGATTCATGCACCCGATATGTCTGAAGCATCAATCAATCTGCAAACAGTTTCAAATGTTTCCCAAAGCATCTGTAGTCCAAAGCAAAATAACATTCACAGCAGATTGTCTGATTGATAAAATGTCACGAATAACATATTGCTAAGTTTTTCTTTCGAATCTTCGAATGTATTTAAATTATTTTGACAATAATCGGTTTTAAATTATTAAAAGCTGCATGAAGTAAATGAGTTTACGTGGGTTTCATATTGTCTACTTCTTCTCATGGAAATAAAATATATTTTTCTATCCACAAATAGCGTTCTGTATACATGTAATTTGTTTTAAAGAAAATTGCGTAATGTTATCATAACAATTAGATGACGACTTAAATTATATTTAGTCGAAAAAGGTCTTCACACACGAATTTGCAAGTATATTTCTGCATGACAATTTTCGTTTTTGCTGTTTTATAAAATTCGGTCACGGTAAATTGATTATTTCTTTGTGTTTGCATACTGACCATAATCAAACGTGTATTAATTTGACTGTATGTAAACACAATTGATTGATTGATTGGTGTTTGCTTGACGTCACCGCCGCTGCGGAGTACAACAAACACCAATTAATTGTGTTTGCATATAGCCACATTAATACAATTTTGGTAGTGCTCAGTGACACGTTAAGTGTAGGGTTATAAATCATCTCTTCTTCATTTAAGGTTCACACAAACGGCATCCTAAACTATAAAACCAAATTCATTTGAAGATATATAAACATGTGCATCGGAACTACTGTTGGTATATATATATTTGTATCTTATACTAAAATAAATTACAGAAAACTATCGATATAATAAATTAGTCAAAACTTTTACTAAATCTTATCATAAATATATAGCGATTTATAGTGGACATATAATTCTGCATGTAGGGATTAAATAGATATTTGGCATTTTGCATCCAGGTTTTGACAGTAGAATTGTTTATTAAGTATCAAATTTAGGAATTGTCTGCAATATGTCAACTTGACTTTTAAAATATACTTATTGATGAAGGTTATACTTATATTATTCTTGTTAAATAACTGCGTCTCGTGTTTATAGGGGGTCTCATTGGGGGGTTCTGATCCCGGATCCCGCTTACTGTTTTGTCAGATTCCCGTATCCCGCTTACACTATGTACGTAAGCAATTCTCATTTTTTTGTAATTTCCCGTGTCCCGCTAGACTTCATTTCCCGTTTTCACGGCACAATAATTTGACTTTCACGTGTCACGCTTACAAAAAATCGGCAATCCCGGGTCACGCTTAGACCCCAATGAGACCCACTTTATAGTTTGAAGCAACAATAAAATGTTTCTTTTGTCTTTCTATATGGTTTGATTTGCATTGCACAATATCAATGACATGTCTTCTTATACTGTATATGACGTCACTGCATTGAATCTTCTACAAAGAACAGCAACCGATATTATTGCAGGACGGCATGCTTTGTTATCAGCAGGCTAGTACTTGCTTTCATTAACTACCAGAATTCTATAAAGCGGAATATTTTTTTTATTTATGTTTTTGTTACCAATCATACCATTATTTTAGATTTTAAGTTACCTAAGCTAGTTTTTATAGTGTTCTTTTATGCACGTTTTGTTAATAAGGGGACGAAGTATTACAGTAGAAAAATCAATAAAAAAAAAAAAAAAAAAAAAATCGGGAAAATTTCCCGAAATTACTTTTTTTTGGTCACTTTTTTTAATTCCCGCATTTGCACAGAAATCTACTTTCTTCTTCCGGTGTCGTTGTCATGAGACCTTGAGTAGTCTAGTAAAATATAGGAACTCAAGAAACACAATACCAATTCATTTTTAATAATTCTTTGAATAAACGTTACCTGATGATCGCGTTTCTTTGTTTACATTGAACATGACGTCATAACTTAAATAACGTCACAAGTAATATCCCTAACAACAGAACCAAAATCGGAAACGTGACGTATTTCCGTTTCTTTTTTAACAGATTTTGAAGTTACAAAAAAATATAATTCATACATTCGTCCCCTTTCACTTTTCCTCATATTATGTATGCTGATCAAGATTATAAAGAGAAAAGGTCGAGATCTTTAACCCTGCTATATTTTCAAGCGCCTATCCAATGTGAGGAACATCGTCTGTTGTTGTCGTATGTCATATCTTAGTGTGCTTCGCGGAGAATTTGGTGTGGGTGTGATTTTATCTTTAATTATAGTTGTTCCCAACTTTTATAATCTATGGACGATTGAGAGCTTGACAAATTGTATAGACATCTGTCTATTGTTGAAGTTTGTATGTTGCCGTCTTGATGATTTTGACGTTGTGTTGATGTCTCATTGACGTATGCTCCAGATCTCCTTCTATATATTTTCATCTAAAAGGATATATTAACTGCCCACATGCATCTCAAGACGATCTAAGGGCTTTTGGTTCTTAGTGATTATTTTTATTTATACTTTCTCTGATGTTTTTTAAGATATTGAGCTGAATTTCTAACGTAGTCATAATAAAAGGTTTGTGTTTAATCCCATGTCGTTATATTTTAATGGATTTGAACTTTATATGATTAGAGGTACTGTTATTATTTTTGAAAGACTTACGATAATTTGAGTAAATTCTTGTTTAATCAGACGTTGCTGCATAAATGGCACAAGCCATGGATGTCGGTCGAGGCAAGACGTGTTTCAAACTTAGAAACCGTGAATTTAATCGATAAAGCAAATTTTCGTCTGATGAAAATAAACTTAAATACCAAATTCACAACGTGAAGCTAATAAAGTTAAAACCAATGCTATGAAATGTAATGAAGAAAATTTCAGAGGTAAGATATTTACCAACGTTTAAGGAATTCTGGTTATTATGTAAACGAGTTCTGGGGTCCTTAACCCGCTATTGGGTAATACAGAAATGTGTCGGACGGTAATCATAAAGGTTAACTATTTGAAAGACTATGTGTGTTGTTCAAAGTACATGAAGTTAGATCCGTGAAATATCTTATTTTCATCCTAAATGTGATTTGAAACTTGACGAAGAATTGAGCTCTTGAAGCTCCTACTGCTGGTTAAGTCACCACTTTGCTCGAGTTTAAATAGTACAATATAAAATAGATGTCCCCTCTCATTGCACAAATTTGTCACTAAATTACAGAGACTTTCTTTCAGTCCTAATATCTTTCAATGTTTGTGAAAACATAAAATGTCTCGATACCTGGATTGAAGTTGATTATATATACACGCAAGATTGTTTAAATTTAAGTTCCAGCGCACTTTTGTCTTTTATTTCGGAAATGGCTTGAGCATATTGCCTTTGAAAAACTATATGTTACAGTAAACTGCATAGGAAATTTCTTGTTTATCGTTAATCCATCGTTTTAAACAAACTGATTCCACCTTAATTTATTGGTAGACACTATTACATGGTGTTTAAATCAATTGATGATAGCGATGATGTTTGTGTTGTATATTAGACATATCAAAAAGTATTTGACAAAGTCTTCCAAGACGGCTTACTATTTAAGCTTTAACAAAATTGTATGTGAGATAGAATTCTCATTTGTTGCAAGTTTAATTTTCCATATCTATCTCGAAATGTTGTTATAAAAGTACTAAATTGATTTTAGCTACAATGTTTCATTTCATACCTTCTGTTGTATATATTATGAATAATATCAATGACACAATGGAGGTATTAATATCAAAATTAAGTCGTACATTCATTATACAACATTGTTAAAATCGGAAGTATTAAAGGAGACAAAATATCTTGATAATATAATCACCCAGTCTAGGCAATAACAAGTGAAATTCAATGCAGATATAAAACAAAATATATTAACTTTATATAACAAATTGACTAAAGAAAACAAATAAATAACAATAGTTAATAGTAAAATAGTGCGTAGATTTTGACAAAATCACACCATAATCTTTTCAAGATATCACACTTAAAGCTCAAATGCACTAGCACTGATTATTGAAAGAATATATAGGACTTTTTCGACTTCATCATATCAGGCCTTTGCATTGTATGACGTTAAAAGTGTGTATCACTGTAAGATGGCAAAACAACTTTATTAAGATTTTTGTGAATAAGTTCATTTAGTTAGAGTTTGATAATAACAGTAAATATTGCAGTGTTATCAAGCAATGGGCGGCTGTTAGAGTTTGATAACACCAGTAAATATTGCAGTGTTATCAAGCAATGGGCGGCTGTTGTAAATGAAAAGAGATCAAACTTCTAGCCAAAATTGAACTTTTTGTTGTCTTAACATAATGTAAATTTTATGAAGGATTATAATGTTTATTTTTATATGACAATTGCCCACGGTAAACAAGTTAGCATGAAACTGACACTCATTGACATTTCTAACTTTTCTCATTTGAACCCACTTTAATTTTAATTAGTCTCAATTTTCCTAGTAAGAACATATTATTGTACTTTTAATCATTTAGTTTTAAATTAATACCTCACATCTTCAAAACTGCTTAGAGTGATCTTTTTTTTTAAGTTGTTCGAAACTATTTTTCTCTAAAACATTGGAATGTCAATTAATTTGAAATATTATGCTGTTTACATGTAATAATAATTTGACTAGCAGAAGACAATTATGCATTATTTTATTTTGAAAGTAACATATAAAATTTTCCATATATAATTAACCTAAAAGATTTTATCTATATATATAATGCAAAAGCATAACAATTTACAACCACCCTTCATATTGTACGTATATACGTCTCCATTAAAAAGAAATAACTTATATCATAATCACAGGGGTATAACCGCAAAACAGTTCATGTCGGGAACTTAAGTGTGCGTTCTGAAGGGACGAAAAAACAACAAGCTGAGGGGGTCATTATATCATATTGAAAATAAAGCTTATCTATGTACATATTTTATGCACAAAAATGTATCGTTCACTTTGTTGTATGTATGTGAAGTCACTGCATTAAGGTAAATTATGAAATTTGATGTTTTCCTCGAGCTTTTGTTACTGTTTAAAAAACGCACGAATGTTGTCTATCCAAGAGCTAAAACTGAAATGAAAAATGTTTTTAAATATGTACACGAAAAACATCATTTAACAACTGGTGTAATAACATTAATGCTACCCTATTTTAATGCACTAAAGGAGCATTTCGATAAGTAATGTCTCTTCAGTGATGCTCGAGGTCGAAATATTTGAAAATCCAAAACCTAATAAAAACTTTGGAAGAGGTAGCTGATCAAAACAAAAAGGACCTAAAGTATAGCCAAATCCGGACAAGGAATCCGAGCTTTGCATGAGGGAGATATATTCCTTAATTTAAAAGGATTTCAAAGATTTTAAAACAGCAAATTTCAATCAAGCAATATCAGTATTGTCATGCCAGTCCCAAAGTACTGGTTACTGGGCTGATGATACCCTTAGGGACTAACGGTCCAATCGCAGAGGTGGTAGTAATAACATTAACGATACAAATGTGTATGCACCAGATTCGCATTTTGGCAATTAATGTCTCTTCAGTGATGCTTGAGGCCGAAATTTTTGAAAATCCAACCCAATAAAAACGTTGGTAGAGCTGATCAAAACAAAAAGGACCTAAAGTATAGCCAAATCCGGACAAGGAATCAGAGCTTTGCATGAGGGAGATATATTCCTTAATTTAAAATTATTTCTAAAAAATTTTAAACAGAAAATTTCAATCTATAGTAACAATATCTGTATTATCATACCAGTCCCAAAGGGCTGGTGATACTCTCGGGGACGTACAAGTAATGCAAGCGTATTTCCCTTCATAATATGTCGCGTATGCCCATGGCATTGTAATTGTTATGATTGTTTCTAAAATAGCCATTTTTATAATTTTTTCTAATTTGCCGTTCGTTGATGTTTATCTGAAAAGCGTGGACACAGGATTGAGATATTGTAAAGTACTTGTAGGAAATACAAAAACATTGAAACTTCGAATAATAATGGCTTCAATCCATCCGAATTTTAGCAGGAGGCCATCATGTGAATTATTTCTGTAAGGATGCTTGAAGTAAATTTTGTCTTAACGTACATTCATCAGGGAGTGGCTTGGCCAGACCCGTGTCTTAGTTGGTAGCAAGCTTTATACGCAATATATTATTGGCAAGTGTACACGATGTTTAGTTTATCTATTTGATCATACAACATTGCAACAAGTTTTTTTGCAAATTGAAAAGATTCATCAATATAACAGTTTAAGAACTTTAAAAACAGTCTATTTACATTTTCGGTGATCTGTCATACATATGTCATACAATTGCATGTGCTACAGGCCAGATTAACTGAGTAGGGGTTTCTATGTTCAAATTCATAGAGTCTTGTGTACTTGATGCGGGTGAAAGTTCCTGTTTAAAACCACAGATAATCTGTACTTTTCAGGGATAAAATAAGAAGATAGAATTAAAACGTCCCTGTCAAGATATTTTAATATGAAAATAAAGAGATGTGCTATAAATGCCAATGAGACCACTCACCACCAGTTCTGTCCGTAATAGTGATAACATACAAACTGTCTATCGTCATGGACAGTGTGCAAAATATAAGCATCCACCCCGTCATGGGTACTGTAGATGCAGTGAATGACACCTTGCACAGTTTTACAATTTAAGATAGGTAAAAATATAGCTAGAGTATATGGCAAGCCGTTTTTTAATTTATTCAATTTCAAAATATCTTTGAAAGTCAATAATATATCTAATTAAGTATATAAGATATCTTGTCATCTATATGAGATATCTTATTTAATTTGAAGTTAATAAGATATCTTATAAGCAATACAAGATATCTTATATAATTTATTTATAAGATAACTTATTTGGTTTATGAGATATCTTTTTAATACATGAGATATCTTACTGAATATTTATGATATCTTATCTAATTTATGGATATCTTATTTAGTTAAAATATATCTTATTTAGTTAAAAGATATCTCTATTAGTTTTATAAGATATTTTTTAGTTTATAAGATATCTTATTTAATACATAAGAAATCTGATTTAATATAAGTATGTAAGCTATCTCAATAACTTAGAATAAGTAAGATATCTTATAAGAAAACAGGATATATCATATACTTCATAAGATATCTTATTTAGTTTATACGATATATTATTTAGTTTATTAGATATCTTATTTATTTAAAGAGATATCTTATTCATTTAAAAGATGTCTTATTTGATTAAAAGAATATCTTATTTGATTAAAAGATATCTTATTTAGTTTATAAGATATCTTTAAAAGAAAAAATATATAAGATAGCTTTTATAGTTTATAAGATATCTTTTAAAATAAACAAGATATCTTTTAACTAAATAAGATATCTTATAACCTAAATAAGATATCTATATAGACTGTAAAAAGATATCTTATTCAATATATAAGATATCTTATTTAATTATAAGATATCTCAATTACTTAACAAGATATCTTATTTAGTTTTATAAGATATCTTGAAAATGGAATGAATATAAAACGACTTGCCATAAGAGTAAGTTCTTTAATATCTAATAGTGCATTAGGATTTTTTGGTTGTAATATATAATATAATTCTCAAGAATCTGAAGCCATAATTCATTATTCTCGTTGCCAGATAAAGGGAAAACGGTAGCATTTATTTTGCCATAGGCGACAATAAAATTGAGAATGGAAATGGGGAATATGTCAAAGAGACAACAACCCGACCAAAGAGCAGACAACAGCCGAAGGCCACCAATGGGTCTTCAATGCAGCGAGAAAATCCCGCACCCGGAGGTGGTCCTCAGCTGGTCCCTAACTAAAATTGTGTGCTAGTTCAGGGAAAATGGACGTCACACTAAACTCCAAAACATATAAATGAACTAAAGTTAAAAACATACTAGACTAACAAAGGCCAGAGGGACAGGCGCAAAAATGCGGCGGGGTTAAACATGTTTTGTGAGATCTCAACCCTCCCCCTATACCTCTAGCCAATGTAGAATAAAGAAACACATAGCAATACACACAGTAAAACTCAGTTTAAAAGAAGTCCGAGTCCGATGTCAGAATAGGTAACAAAAGAAACTAAGCAAAATGACAATGATACATAAATGAACAAAGAACTACTAGCAGTTACTGACAGGCCAGCTCCAGACCTCAATTAAACTGATTGAAAGATTATGTCTTCATCATATGAAAATCAAGTACAATCCCTCCCGTTAGGGGTTTAGTATCATACCATCATAAAATATATGAGAAGAACATAACCCGTATCATGCCAACAACTGGTTTTAGAATAAATGTGTTTATTTCCGATGCAAAGACCCTATGAGTGAATCAATATTAATACCAAAGTATGCAATCTTTAATGACTTGACAACAGTATCATAACTATATCCTTTCCGAATGAGTCTGTTTAAAGGTTTGGTTAGTTTTTGAGGTGAATGCCGACATATTTGTGCTTTGTAAAGAATATTACCATAAAATATTGGCTGTGAAATACCTGAACGTATAAGATGTCTGCATGTTGATTTATATTTACGAATGATGTCCTTGTACCGATGATAAAATTTAGTAAATGTTTTGACTAGCTTGTGATATCGAAAACCCTGGTGTAATAATTTTTCAGTAATACAGAGATTTCTTTCGTTGAAATCAAATACGTTGTTACATACACGAGCGATATATAAAGAGATATAGAAACACCATAAGATGGCGAGAATACTAACATTTTCTAAATTTACCACTTTTTATGATAAAAACCTGGACAAAACAGTTAAATCTGGCATTAGTACTTTATTATTCTTTTTTAGAATTGAAGTCAAATAGTATCATGACATTCTTCGAACGGAGCTTGTTTATGGTATCCATGCCCACCGTCATTTTGCATCAAATTTATGAAAATTGGAAGTCTTTTCGAATAATTCTCAATAAAATATTTCAATGGGTTTCAAAATTTATATTGTAAATATACACACTGCAGTTATTCATAGATGAATAAAAAAAAAATATATTGTACCCTTACATCCAATCACAGCTCTCCTAAGTTGACTTCCTTCACCTGCCTTGGGTACCCAAAGGGACAAAAGGACAACCTAAAGCCGGGAAAATGTAATTATACTACCTTTTTCCCCTATAACAAATCTATTTGGGGAAAAAACTTTGATTAATCAGAAACTTGGAACACAACTGGTGAAAAGGTTGATCTTTTTCATATTCCGGGTCATCTTTTGATAGATAGTTTAACATAATATCTGTCAAAGATGTCGCCCTTAAAAACAGCGACGCTTAATAGCGCAAATAGTCAATGGTCTGGACAAATCCATGCGGAATTTTCACTCGAAATGTCAGTCGGGGATTTTGCTGTTATACATGTATAATAAGATAAAATATTAAATATAATAGCATACAAATATTACTTGAGTGCTTATTAAAAAATAATGACCGCGAGAAGACGGATCAAGTTCCGTATCAAAATTGCAGGTTTTTTTTTATTTATCTTCAATAACTTTATAATGTTCTATACCTGCTCTAAGACATTTTTATCATGAATAACTTTAAGGATGTTTAAGAGGTTTATTACATAATTAGCTAAACATGTGTTCTTTTATGGACATGCAACTTAAGTTTAATGTCTATTTTTTTACGAAAAAATGCGATTTTTTTAAACAACTTGAAATTGTTAAATTTTATAGATTAGATGCCAACACAAAACGAAACAATTATGAAAGATGGTTATTCCAAAAATAAAATTGTCTTGGAGAAAATGTTAGCTTACCAGTCCAAATAAACATTTTGAAATAAGTTGACTACAAAATTACAAAAATAGTCTATATAATTCAGAAAAACGATTTTTTTGGGGGAAATGTGACCATACTAATTTCTTACGACAGGGTGGAAAATAAAGTAGACATATGTATGTTTAATTAAAACAGTTTTAGGCGTGTGTTATATGGGGAAATTAATCTCAAAATTTAGACGACTTTTTGTCTACTTGTCACCGCACTATTTGTAGTATTAGAGTTGGCGACTCAATTTCCGATCTTTCTTGAGAATGCACAATAACTTAGAGCTTATAACCGATATTGTAACAGCAAAAGTCGATTTATCACAGAATTGTTGACAAACAAGAAAATATTAAAGGTGTACATGTAAGCAATTAATTACAGGTAAAATACATCCGATAATACTGATTGTGCTAAAAAATTTTATAAAAGTCTTTTTTTTTTGTCTAAAAAACAAGTGGAAGTTAATAAGTAGAAATTAACAAAAAATATAACATATGTATGGTTAGAATCTAATGTTTTATCTCATTTAAAATGTAAGTCTACAAATGCTTAGAAATGCAACACATTTAGCTGTATACTGGAAAAGACTATATATCTAGTTTTTAATTTTTATATCTGAAGTATAATATCAAAAGCATTTTACTCAGCGCATTATTGTATAGTTGTTTATACATGCAATTGTTATTATGCCTTCGATCACCTTATGGGTGTTATTTGTGCTTAATAAAGTTATTATTATTCTTAAAAATTGATAAGAAAAACAACTATGAAAATAACACTTTAAACACATGTAATTTTGGTACGCCCGAAGCGCTTTTGTGTATTCATCTTCATCAAGAACGCTAAAATCCAATAAAGTGCTGCGCCATGAGCGCACGATACGCCCGTCACTTTTTTAAAGAATAAAGTTCCATAACTTTTCAGAAAATTATAAAAAACTAAAGGGAGGTTAATTTAATAGATATAAAGCAGTCACCAAAGTTTCATGAAAACTGCTCAAAGCACTTTCGAGTTATTATCTGAAAAATAGAAAATTCCATAATTCGGAAACGTAAAATCTAAAATTTATAAAAATCAAAAGAGAGCTCACGTTAATAGATATAAACAATTCACCTAAAGTTTCATGCAAATTGGTTAAAGCGTTTTTGAGTTATTGTCCGACATGTTGACGACGGACGGACGGCCTGACAACGATATACCATAATACGTCCCGTAAACGAGCGTATAAAAACAATGGAAGCCAGGGATGTATAAATAATTTACGAACTATATGATCAAAGGGGACATAAAAATAAAGACTCCAAAGTGTTTGTATTTCTTGTGTCGTTGCATGTTGGGTCATTGACGTAACTTTACTTGACATCCCCTTTTGTTCATGTGTATGTCTATGTCATACAATTTTTAAATGCATATATAACAATTCAAAAACAAACTTGAGAAACATGACTGGTTAAGTTCTTTAGAATATTTACTCAAGGTTGAAATACAAGCAATCTAAAACATTGGTTTACGTATACATGCAAAGTGATGCTATATATTTCAGAATGAAACCTTTCAATGCACTTTTTATATTTGTCTGAGATTATTATTTTTATGATTTGTAATTTTCTCATCGGACGACAATATTTCTAAGAAAATTGCGTGTTTCCAGATTATTGTCATTTCATTCCTTGAGAATCGTGTCCTGTATTTAATTTCAATCTATAATACTTCCTGAAATAGGAGTGCTGTGGAAAAACACAAAACGCTTGAAAACCCATCAAAAACAAGATCAGCTAATGCGCTTTATGTAAGAGTTGAAAGGCGTTATGAAATACGTGAAAGGAATCTTGACAGCTATAAAACTTTTTTCAATTGTTACTTGGTTACTTCATATTAAGATTTTAATACAAATTCATTTAACATGCACTAGCAGTGACTAGGTGATAGAGACTTCCTATATTCGATCACATATGCTTTTAAAAGACTTCAGTTTAGTTTTCAGAAATCAATTACTAATTTAACGCCCACGTAATGACGTATAATTTAATATATCATATGCAAAGACTGACTGAGTAGAGCCAACAACCAATTCTTCTTCTTGCAATAAAATATTTTTTTAATAAACTCTAGTGTATGCTCGAAATTCAAAATGTTTTTATCGTTTCTCAAATGTTCAGTATCCGGTTTATATTCAAACCAATATAATTCGGTATAATTCTGCGATACTTGGTTTCGATTGTCTGAATACTTGAAATTTTTAAGAAAATCTCAAATTACAATTTTTAGTTTTGCAAAAAAAAGATTGAGCCTGTAGTTTCAAAGAAGAAAACTACTTATTACTAAAACCCCTAGAGGCATTATTTTTTCAATCAAATCTGAGAAATTTAAGAACTTGATATGGTACAGTATTTTAACCAACTTTATTTCAAGCGCAGTGTGGCTTTCTGAAAAGAATATTAAACAGTTGATTTTTTAACAACAGACAATGGACGCAAAGATTGATAGAAACTTGTCGATGTCAAATATATCTATATCAAACAATAAAAACCTTCTAAAACATATAAATCCTGTAGTCACGTTTCAACTCAAATGCATTGATGAATCATTATGTTTTCGATGTGATGTTATCTTTCTTTTCGAATAATCCATCGCAGCAGTGGAACACTTGTGGATAATATGATGAAATGAATGCATACATTAAATATATCACGCGGTTTTTTAACCTGAGAATCTATACTTTATTTTAAAGAAAGGAGGTATATACACGTCTAGTTGGGTTCTTAGTATCATAGTGATAATCGTAGTTATACATTCCAAACTTTCTATGAACTAAATGTAGGACTGTAGATTGACCAGACATTTAAGATATGAATCACTGTAAGACAACTCAAGATCCAAATTTTCCGCATATTACTGAACGGTAGTTTGCTCCTGAAAATAATCCTTTTATATATCTAATCTGAGCAAAAATAATTGTCTTTATCTTGATTTGGATACTTCAGGTTCACGTTTGTTCTCCATATACTTATATTTAAGTCAAAGAGGAGATTTTTCGTTCCCTTTTGTTAATTTTCCTTTTTGGACGACGATGTTTCTTTGACCCTTCACACTTCTGTAATAAACAACTTCTCTTTGACAGATTTACTTTGCAGACTGTAAAAAAGAAGTGAAGTTGTGCTTCTACAATTTTGCTTTCTCTTTTCCTATAATGATTTTCAATATCATTCAAGAGACATACTTCGTCAATCCGGATCCCCATACTCTATAAACCAATCTAGAAATTGTTTAAATTGGCAGACTCTTGTACAGAAAATGAAGACTAATATTGCTTGACAGAAACCAGCCAAACCTACAGACCTCTACATAGAGGAAAGATAGTTTTTGTTTTAATTTTTTAGTACAATTTAATTTTCAGACTCTCATATTTGAACAAGAAAGGCAGGCGACTCGTATCTTCTATAGTAGAAGACACAAATAAATTTTATTATGATCCCGCCAAACAGTGGTCGGCCATATACCTTGTATGTTATTTCAAAATACAGCAGTTGTCCTTGACTTTGATTAAATACTTGTTTTAAATGTTACATGCGTAAAATATATATAATGTAAATATCCGCTAGCATCATTCGTTTAGAGAAGACTAATTTGGGATAATTGCTAGTACTCTATTTTCATACGCTACCCAACTCTCCATATATTTTTGTGACAGTCAAAATTATTCGTACCTCTGTACATGGCGTGTCACCCTTTTCTAATTTATTTTCATTTCCTAGCTACAAAATGTATCTCCTTGATATTTCCGTTTGTACTGCCGGGGCCTTAAACACCAATGATTAATCGTCTTTTATTTTTTGACGTTCTTTTTTACTTTGGCCACCACAAGACATACTGTAAAGACATCTGTAGAAAATTATATCGATCATTTGATATGTTTTAAAAACAATTAGAACCCTCTAAAGGTCTGAAAAGGTTTAAATGATGACTCTCTCTATACCGGTGAAACCTTCAAACAGTTCTTTAAACAATTGGAATTTAAATCTGTTACTTATAGTATATAGTGTGCTGAATTTACAATTGCTAAACAATACCAGCTGTCTGACGAATATGAATTCTATCATATAAGAAAAAGAAGATGTGGTATGATTGCCAATGAGACAACACTATCAAATGACGTAGAAGTTAGCAATTATAGGTCACCGTACAGCCTTCAACAATGAGCAAAACCCATACCGCATAGCAATCTGTAAACGGCCTCGAAATGACAAATGTAAAAAACTTCAAACAGAAACTAATGGCCTGATTTATGTACAAAACAATACATGAAAAACAAATATGACATACAGAAATGCAAGCACAGTCTTAATAGTTACCATTGTTTAGATAACGATAGATTTTGCATTAAGTTTTCTCATTAAAGATTCATTAATTGATATCATCTAGATTTTCACACGGTCATAAGACAAAATATATCAACTACTGTTTAAAATGATTGATACTTGTCTCTATTCTGTTTCAAGGGATTGTGAGGATTAGATGAATAATATGCCAACTGGGTTTATTGAAAATCCACTGGTTTTATCAGTTTTACTGAACCTGTCGCGACATGAATTATTATGAAGTGCTTTTGTATTTATCTTATCCATGACACGGAAGATGACCAGCCGTGATTATTCCTCAATTAAACATCCCCATCCATGAAATGCAAGGAGTCGTCAGATTCTGAATTAAGCTAATTTAAAAGATTAATACTGGTTCTCTGTAACTATTTAAACTCTTACATAGGGAGTGTGGCACGCATGGTCATGGATTTTCTTCAAACTGCACACACTAACTAGTCTTGATGAAACAAACAAAAATGGCAAAATTTTGGTTGCTAAGCATATCGGTTGCCATAGCAACCGATAACCAGTTTTACCTCTTCTGGATATCTATGATTTTAAGCTGAAAATGGCTATTTTCAACATAATTTTCATAATAAATGATTAAGAGAAAGACTATTTTTATGATTTTATTAAATATAAGCATTTTATTAATGTAATTTAATAACTGATATTTTCATATTCATTTTCAATCATAATCACATATACCCCCCTTTTTATGTGCTTTGCATTAGGTAAAAAATACCCTTTTTAAGGTCATTTTTGAATGCTCACCATAATTTTTTGCGGACACCTCAGTTAAAGTCAACCATGAATTCATAAATACCATAGTCATATCTTATCAATGATGCGAAAAAGTATTTGGGAAGTATATTTCATTTTTTTGTTACCATGGATACAAAATGCTTAGTTTTCATTTTTCAGAAAAAAAAATTTTGAAAAATTTTGAAAAAAAATGTTTTAAAACCTAATTCTGCAGTCAGAAAAAATAAATAAATATACAATATGTGGAAATTATTGTAATCATAAAAATTTTAAACATATTCATTTATATAGGTATAATAGATTTAACTCTGTTGCTATGGAAACAATTTCATGATGATACACAAGGTTAAAACAATTTTGAAAAAGTTTCAGTTAGTTTCTTAAATGTGCACAAAAGTAGGAAAACTAAAACACTTATTAAGTTTCACTGTATTCACACATGTGTATGTATAAATAATTTTGCTAGTATAGTATATCGATAATGGTGTTACCACTTGAAGGAAACAAATACAATTTCTCTAATATGGATAAAATTGCTGATTATGAAGAAATTTCTGTTTTCATGATCATGAAAAATATACAAGAAAAACTAGAAAAACAAATACTAGTAAAATCATTTAAAAAATTAAATATTCAATTGTGCAATATTTGGGGCTGGAAAGATTTTGTAAAAAAAGAAATGATCGATTAGTTGTGGTTTGCTTTATGTCCAGTGTCAAACATCTCATGCATATTTCAGAAGAGAACAAAATCAATAAATTTCATAGGAACATTGTAGGTTCTGTGCTAGTCTACTGACCAAAAATTAATTAAAGTCAATAATTTGATACAATTCAACACAATAAAAAATAGAACCAAAAGAGTCAGACGTTGATCCTCTCAATAAATGATAAATGACCATCTAAACTTTATATAAAGGATTTGATTTGATTTGATTTTGGTGTTTTAACGCCACTTTAAGCACCGCTTTTGGGCTATTTCGTGGCGGCCAGTTTTATTGGTGGAGGAAGCCGGAGTGCCCGGAGAAAACCACCGACCTTCGATAGGAAAACTGACAATCCTAGTCAATTAAGATTGAGTCGAGTGCACCCGCACGAGCCGGGTTCGAACTCACAACCTCAGTGTTGATTGGCTAGTGATTACAGTAGTAACTACTTAAACCACTCGGCCACCGAGGCCCCTTTATATAAAGGAAAACATACCTTTATTATGAGCTGTTTATTTTTCTTATTCATTCTTTTAAACTCAATGTTGAAATGGCAAAGCATGTACAGCTATACGTTTTGAATAATATTGTATTATTGGATGATGAGTATCAACATGAAGATAATTTTTGAGGTGAAGTTATAAAAAATAGAAAATTTCAAAAAGGTCCTGCAATAGGGCTAGGCTGGGATGAAAGCAGACAATTTAAAATATCACTGGAAATCGGGATCAATTGGACAAGGACAGAAATTTCAATAGGTTAACTAGGGAGCCCCTAAAAGAATAAGCACAATGGTCCTTTAGCAAACAAACGGCGTAACAAGCAAGGTCGGTTATAGTCGGCTACTCAATGGTCCCTGCTATCCATCCGACACATTTCTTGTTTGACGTTCTGGCTGGGGAGAATTTTCGAGATTTTCAAAGAATACGGTTTCCCTACGAGGACCCTCGGAAAATCTGACAATGGGTGACTGCGTGCCGTACAACGAGCAACAGGGGGAAAATATACCATCAAGACAATTTTCATATAAGGGGTCCCACTGACTGTCTTAAGAGATGGCCCGCTACATTCATGCTTCAGTGATTCCATATGTAATCAACAAAATGTTCCAAAGAAAGGAGGGGGCGGGCCGTCAGGGCCCCTTGGATCCGCCTATGGTAGCACTATATTAACATTACTAATAGGCATTGGATTATTGAAATTTGAGAAAATAACAATTATCTTCATGGATTTTTAGCAGCAAATTAAAAAATATTGACAATATGATAACTCTAGATCTTTACACAGAGTAACTTTAAAAGAATTAAATACATGTACATATACTTTGATTTTCACTGAAAGCCCATTACGGAAAGATGTTTCTCAAAATTAGTATATTGTCTTTCTTTAACAAAAAAATACATTTTACTTTGAAACAGGAGTCAATGTTTATAAATAACATATTATACATGTGACTTTTAGTCCGCGACTTTTGTCTGTGACTTTCTGTCCTTCATTCTGACCGTTATCATGACCAGGAAAATGACTTTATACCTATTTATATGTAATAGGCTTTGCATCAAATTTATAGAAACACTTAGATTGAACCATTAATTTTTCAAATAAGAAAATATAAAATGCTTACAAACATATTAGCAAACGATAAATGTATTGACTTTCGGGAACATTTAAAACTAAGACAAGGCTCTGGCAACCCTCGAGTAAAGTCCGCGAATATGTATACTTATATTTTATGAAAATATTTTAAATTACCAGGATATCGTGCATGCAGGGGCTCGAGCATACCGCAAGTAGTCCGCGAAATGTTTATTTGTTTTCTATGAAAATATTTAAAACTACCAAGATATCCAACACAAGGCTCGGGCATGCCTTAAGTAGTACGTGGAAATAATTATTTACTGTAAGAAAATATTAAAAAACAAACTATATTGGATTTATCAACTAACATGTATTTATGCATGGCCTACTTCAATCACGCCTTTTGTATGTTACTTTATATTTGTGATCAAACGTGTCAAATTATAATCAGTAACATACAACATAATTTACAGCACAGTTAAATACAATATACTACTCAATACCATAAAAAGTTTAAATAATCCAGTGCTCGTCAAAGTACCCTAAACTGTTTTTCCCAGTTTTTTACCATTCAATCTTAATGTTAATTTTTCATAAATTTTAAGCAAATCCTACATTTTTGTCCTATAAGATATAAATAAGTTTTAGGTAGTACAACGACCAGGACACAGTAAAACGTTGGTCAGGTCAAGTTTTTTTACCCAAAAACATATTGTTTTCTCTGTTTTTTTTAATAATATTAAATAACACAGAAATTTTCATCGGTCAGGTCATTGCTGTTGTTGGTCAGGTCATTGTCAACGTTAGGAAGGTAACGTTTTCTGAATTTTTTTATTATTTTTTTTCAATATTTATTCATTAATTTATATATTAAATGATCAAATTTTATTATATTTCAAATTTAACATAAATCCCTTAAGAAATAAAAAGTTATTAGCATTTTCATTTGGTCCTTTCATTGTCAGCGTTGGTAAGGTCACGTTTTATGAAGATTTAAAAAGTTTTCTATATTTTTTCTTATATTTATGTATTGAATGGTCTAAATTTATAACAATTTAAATTTGAAATCAATCCTTTTAGAAATAAAAAGTTATTAGCATTTTCGTTTTGGTCCAGTCATTAGAGTAACCCACCAAAGGGAGATAATTCGTATTGTGAGGAATATTGCACAATGATCATTTTTAGAACTTAATTTCACATGTTTCTAGGTAGATTACCCGTAACTTTTTTTTTTTGACTAAAACAAGATTGAAATTAATTGTTTTTGTGTTTCTTTTAATAGATGTAGCCGCATAATTTCACAACACTACACCAAATATTGTATTTTTCTCAAAATCCCAACTTTCTCTGCTGTTACCATGGTAACCAACCAATATATATATCGGTTGACATTATTTTTCTGACTAGTCTAATAGGATCTACATATCAGCCAATTTTCAAGAAGATCGGTGACTATGTGTGCCGAAAAAGTTTAAGTGGTTACAGAGAATGAGTATTAATATTTTGTTTGTGTTTTCCAAACTGTAAATTTCAATTACATTGATAGCTGTCATCTCCTCAATGAAGCCA
The DNA here is from genome assembly GCA_017311375.1 of Mytilus coruscus. Classification (NCBI taxonomy): domain Eukaryota; kingdom Metazoa; phylum Mollusca; class Bivalvia; order Mytilida; family Mytilidae; genus Mytilus; species Mytilus coruscus. Next base: position 75,853,063 of record CM029599.1, on the reverse strand, counting down.
ATACCACAAAACATTTAGAGTATAATATGAATATGTGATATTTTATAAGATATTGAGATAATTTATTCAGTTTAAAGGAAAGACTTGGTTTAATATATTTTTAAATATAAAAATAATTATATGAAATCTTAAATTTTAAAATATCATCTAATGAAGGTGCAATGTTACGGAAGCGTATTAGCGCCACACATTTTTTTTTTATATTTCTTCCTATGTTTGCATTATTACTCAAACCTTAGCGAAATAATGCAAAACTTTGCGATATATTTTTTTGCGAAATAATGCAGATCTTTTGCGTGATATCGCAAACCTTTGCGATATAAGGCAAACCTTTCCGAAATAGGGCAAACCTTTGCGAAATAACGCAACCATTTGTTTTATCTTATTTTATATCTAAGTTTCAAGGAAGCAGCTGTTAAAATGGAGCAGGCTGCATGTATTAATTATATCCCTCTTTGCATTTATTAACCACATATCATGGCATAATAATGAGCAGGAGAAATATACAAAGAAAATTGAGAAAATTGAAGTTGTACCGAAGAAAATAAAAAAACAATCAATATAAACATAAGGAAATGTGTTATGATTGCCAATGAGACAACTATCCACCAAAGTTCAAATGAAGTGGGTGTAAGCAATTATAGGCAAGCGTACGGCCTTCCGCAACGAGAAAAGCCCATACCGTATATAACCCTGTTAATTGGTTTTTATGTGTAATCTGCCATATTTGAAAATTAGAAAAAAATGGTATCTAAAAAATTTTCTTTAAGAATTTTGATATTAAATATTCTGCAATACACACGAATGTTAGTCCATGTCTTTACATTTTGCAGTATTTATTGCTAGCTCCTGACTGTATTGCCGAATACAATTTTTCTTGGTATATACAACACATCATTGAAATGTGAAGATTGTTCCAGGAGCATATCTTGTTTTATCTTTGAAATATTCTTTCTGTACTTTTAATTAAAATAAACATTAATTATTGCTCTTCTTTGAAATCATTATCAAACTCAAACAATTAACAAATTCTTGTTTTTTACTCATGTGCAGAGGATGGTTTTTCAAACAGTTAAACAGTTTAACCACTCATAAAGCTCCGTATAAAAGTAAGATTATTGTTTTGTGCATATAGCATTAATATAATGAATTATTATTGTATCTTCGTTTCTGTTGTTGGATATACGCTTATATGTTTTCCTGTCTGCTGAATTAATTATCGTCTCGCCTATTTGCAAGAAAAATCGCAAATGAAAGGTGAAAACAAATACGCTTTTTCAATTATCCATTCATTTATCAATTGCAAAAAAGAAGACAGATCTTACACACTTATTTTCTAGTCTTCAAAATAAATCAAACATCTTAACTGACGATTTCCTGTTTTTTTATATGTGTATTTGTATCATATGAAAACACAAAGTATTAATACTCAATTCTTTCAGCACTCAGAAAAAGGTGACTATGTATTCTTGACATTGAATATCGCGTATTTTATCCAAGACAACACCACAAATGTATTACCATTATTATGTAAGACAATACCTTTTATTTCTTTTGGTGAAATGAAATTCTATGACTTCCAAGTCAAATAGAACCGATAATTTCAAATGTAAAATAAATCCTGTAATTTCATAATTTTAGTTTGACATTTAACGTCATACAACAAAAGGTGGTACAGAAACGTCAATGGCGTTGCTTCAAACCGAAGAGAGAACGCGTAAAAAGATATAGTTTGTTGCATTTTACTCTATTTACCGTAAAAGCCAATGTAATGAAAAGAATTACTTATCCATGCATGCAAATATAGAAAAGTATCCAACTCGTGACCGAACAACAGTTATAATTTACCCATGCGCTACGTACATTCGTGTTCAGCCACTCATTGTATTTTTCTATATTTGCTAGCATTATCCTTTAGCTTTACGTTCCGCTATAAAGATGGTGTTATCTCACTAAATAATTCAAAGTTTGGTGATTGTGTTGAACGCATCTATCCTATTGAACTTGAAATAAAGGATACATGTAAGTCTGCCTTATATCTTGACTTACTGCCAGAAGTTGACAATGACGGTCGACTGAGAACAAAACTTTACGACAAAAGAGATGATTTCAGCTTTGCAATTATTTCATTTTATGCAGCAACATTCCAACAGCGCCTGCATATGAAGTATATATCTCCCAGTTGTAAACACATATGGCTGTATAAAACGCTTAATAAAATTAAGTGAAATGTATCGTAACACTTATTTTGTTAGATATTGCCAATTTTTTTAATCGGCATGTAAAATAACATTACAGTATTACAAATACCCTGGGGACATTAAATCAAAACATGCATACTCTGTATAATACATGACAAGGGTTTTTTTTTTCCAAAAGAAGAGCCATTATGTAACTTTTACTCTAACGTAGAGCACCTGATTAAGAAAAAAAAAAAAATGAAAGCAGCAGATTGTTTCTCGGTATGTTTTCCAAGACAGTACAAATGAAATGAAAATTCTCTAGCAATGTTACGCAAGTCAATCTTTTAATGATTTCACTAAAATTAAGATTAAAGCTTTTTCACATATACTTTGATTTTCACTGAAAGCCCATTACGGAAAGATGTTTTCAAAATTAGTATATTGTCTTTCTTTAACAAAAATACATTTTACTTTGAAACAGGAGTCAATGTTTATAAATAACATATTATACATGTGACTTTAGTCCGCGACTTTTGTCTGTGACTTTCTGTCCTTATTCTGACGTTATCATTGACCAGGAAAATGACTTTATACCTATTTATATGTAATAGGCTTTGCATCAAATTTATAGAAACACTTAGATTGAACCATTAATGTTTTAAATTAAGAAAATATAAAATGCTTACAAACATATTAGCAAACGATAAATGTTATTGACTTTCGGGAACATTTAAAACTAAGAAAGGCTCTGGCAACCCTCAAGTAAAGTCCGCGAATATGTATACTTATATTTTATGAAAATATTTTAAACTACCAGGATATCGTGCATGCAGGGCTCGAGCATACCGCAAGTAGTCCGCGAAATGTTTATTTGTTTTCTATGAAAATATTTAAAACTACCAAGATTATCAACACAAGGCTCGGGCATGCCTTAAGTAGTACGTGGAAATAATTATTTACTGTAAGAAAATATTAAAAACAAACTATATTGGATTTATCAACTTACAGTATTTATGCATGGCCTACTTCAATCACGCCTTTTGTATGTTACTTTATATATGGATCAAACGTGTCCAAATTATAATCAGTAACATACAACATAATTTACAACACAGTTAAATTACAATATACTACTCAATACCATAAAAGTTTAAATAATCCAGTGCTCGTCAAAGTACCTTAAACTGTTTTTCCCAGTTTTTACCATTCATCTTAATGTTAATTTTTCATAAATTTTAAGCAAATCCTACATTTTGTCCTATAAGATATAAATAAGTTTTAGGTAGTACAACGACCAGGACACAGTAAAACGTTGGTCAGGTCAAGTTTTTTTACCCAAAATCATATTGTTTTCTGTTTTTTTTAATAATATTTAAATAACATATTTTGTTTGTGTTTTCCAAACTGTAAATTTCAATTACATTGATAGCTGTCATCTCCTCAATGAAGCCAATACCACAAAACATTTAGAGTATAATATGAATATGTGATATTTTATAAGATATTGAGATAATTTATTCAGTTTAAAGGAAAGACTTGGTTTAATATATTTTTTAAATATAAAAAATAATTATATGAAATCTTAAATTTAAAATATCATCTAATGAAGGTGCAATGTTACGGAAGCGTATTAGCGCCACACATTTTTTTTTTATATTTCTTCCTATGTTTGCATTATTACTCAAACCTTAGCGAAATAATGCAAAACTTTGCGATATATTTTTTTGCGGAATAATGCAGATCTTTTGCGTGATATCGCAAACCTTTGCGATATAAGGCAAACCTTTCCGAAATAGGGCAAACCTTTGCGAAATAACGCAACCATTTGTTTTATCTTATTTTATATCTAAGTTTCAAGGGAAGCAGCTGTTAAAAATGGAGCAGGCTGCATGTATTAATTATATCCCTCTTTGCATTTATTAACCACATATCATGGCATAATAATGAGCAGGAGAAATATACAAAGAAAATTGAGAAAATTGAAGTTGTACCGAAGAAAATAAAAAAACAATCAATATAAACATAAGGAAATGTGTTATGATTGCCAATGAGACAACTATCCACCAAAGTTCAAATGAAGTGGGTGTAAGCAATTATAGGCAAGCGTACGGCCTTCCGCAACGAGAAAAGCCCATACCGTATATAACCCTGTTAATTGGTTTTTATGTGTAATCTGCCATATTTGAAAATTAGAAAAAAATGGTATCTAAAAAATTTTCTTTAAGAATTTTGATATTAAATATTCTGCAATACACACGAATGTTAGTCCATGTCTTTACATTTTGCAGTATTTATTGCTAGCTCCTGACTGTATTGCCGAATACAATTTTTCTTGGTATATACAACACATCATTAAAATGTGAAGCTTGTTCCAGGAGCATATCTTGTTTTATCTTTGAAATATTCTTTCTGTACTTTTAATTAAAATAAACATTAATTATTGCTCTTCTTTGAAATCATTATCAAACTCAAACAATTAACAAATTCTTGTTTTTTACTCATGTGCAGAGGATGGTTTTTCAAACAGTTAAACAGTTTAACCACTCATAAAGCTCCGTATAAAAGTAAGATTATTGTTTTGTGCATATAGCATTAATATAATGAATTATTATTGTATCTTCGTTTCTGTTGTTGGATATACGCTTATATGTTTTCCTGTCTGCTGAATTAATTATCGTCTCGCCTATTTGCAAGAAAAAATCGCAAATGAAAGGTGAAAACAAATACGCTTTTTCAATTATCCATTCATTTATCAATTGCAAAAAAAAGAAGACAGATCTTACACACTTATTTTCTAGTCTTCAAAATAAATCAAACATCTTAACTGACGATTTCCTGTTTTTTTTATATGTGTATTTGTATCATATGAAAACACAAAGTATTAATACTCAATTCTTTCAGCACTCAGAAAAAGGTGACTATGTATTCTTGACATTGAATATCGCGTATTTTATCCAGGACAACACCACAAATGTATTACCATTATTATGTAAGACAATACCTTTTATTTCTTTTGGTGAAATGAAATTCTATGACTTCCAAGTCAAATAGAACCGATAATTTCAAATGTAAAATAAATCCTGTAATTTCATAATTTTAGTTTGACATTTAACGTCATACAACAAAAGGTGGTACCGAAACGTCAATGGCGTTGCTTCAAACCGAAGAGAGAACGCGTAAAAAAAAGATATAGTTTGTTGCATTTTACTCTATTTACCGTAAAAGCCAATGTAATGAAAAGAATTACTTATCCATGCATGCAAATATAGAAAAGTATCCAACTCGTGACCGAACAACAGTTATAATTTACCCATGCGCTACGTACATTCGTGTTCAGCCACTCATTGTATTTTTCTATATTTGCTAGCATTATCCTTTAGCTTTACGTTCCGCTATAAAGATGGTGTTATCTCACTAAATAATTCAAAGTTTGGTGATTGTGTTGAACGCATCTATCCTATTGAACTTGAAATAAAGGATACATGTAAGTCTGCCTTATATCTTGACTTACTGCCAGAAGTTGACAATGACGGTCGACTGAGAACAAAACTTTACGACAAAGAGATGATTTCAGCTTTGCAATTATTTCATTTATGCAGCAACATTCCAACAGCGCCTGCATATGAAGTATATATCTCCCAGTTGTAAACACATATGGCTGTATAAAACGCTTAATAAAATTAAGTGAAATGTATCGTAACACTTATTTTGTTAGATATTGCCAATTTTTTTAATCGGCATGTAAAATAACATTACAATATTACAAATACCCTGGGGACATTAAATCAAAACATGCATACTCTGTATAATACATGATAAGGTTTTTTTTTTCAAAAAGAAGAGCCATTATGTAACTTTTACTCTAACGTAGAGCACCTGATTAAGAAAAAAAAAAAAAAAAAATGAAAGCAGCAGATTGTTTCTCGGTATGTTTTCCAAGACAGTACAAATGAAATGAAAATTCTCTAGCAATGTTACGCAAGTCAATCTTTTAATGATTTCACTAAAAATTAAAATTAAAGCTTTTTCTCACCTTTTTATTGGAGGGAAAAATATCTTTTTCAAGAAGACATATACATTGCATCTTATAATTTTTATTTGAACAAATGGAGATTTTTGGTATACTAATTACATGAATGACAGCAAAACAATGACACATTTTTTTTTTTTTGTACTATAGGTATTTTTGTTTTTTGTAATATAGGTTTTGTTGTTCTTTGTAATATAGGTTTTGTTGTTTTTTGTAGTATAGGTTTTGTTGTTTTTTGTAATATAGGTTTGGTTGTTTTTTGTAATATAGATTTTGTTGTTTTTTGTATGCCTGTTGTTGGTTCTAAATGGTTAAATATAACAAATTTACTTCAGTTTTTGTCTTTCCCAAATTTAGACTTCATTGAAACTTGAATAATTAAACATTGACTAGACTAAGTTAGTCTATTTGGAGAATACACGTGGTGTTCGTTGTCTTTGTTTATACGTATGTTTTTCTAGGAGTCGGGTGTTGGTGGTTGGTATGACATGTTGTACTATCGTCTGTTTTTCTAGGAGTTGGGTGTTGGTGGTTGGTATGATATGTTGTACTATCGTCTGTATTTCTAGGAGTCGGGTGTTGGTGGCTGGTATGACATGTTGTACTATCGTCTGTATTTCTAGGAGTCGGGTGTTGGTGGTTGGTATGATATGTTGTTTTGTCGTCTATTTTTCTAGGAGTCGGGTGTTGGCGGCTGGTATGACATGTTGTACTATCGTCTATTTTTCTAGAAGTCGGGTGTTGGTGGTTGGTATGATATGTTGTACTATCGTCTGTTTTTCTAGGAGTCGGGTGTTGGTGGCTGGTATGATATGTTGTTTTAGCGTCTATTTTTCTAGGAGTCGGGTGTTGGTGGTTGGTATGACATGTTGTACTATCGTCTCTATTTCTAGGAGTCGGGTGTTGGTGGTTGGTATGATATGTTGTACTATCGTCTGTTTTTCTAGGAGTCGGGTGTTGGTGGCTGGTATGATATGTTGTTTTATCGTCTCTTTTCTAGGAGTCGGGTGTTGGTGGTTGGTATGACATGTTGTACTATCGTCTGTTTTCTAGGGTCGGGTGTTGGTGGTTGGTATGACATGTTGTTGTATCGTCTATTTTCTAGGAGTCGGGTGTTGGTGGCTGGTATGATATGTTGTACTATCGTCTCTATTTCTAGGAGTCGGGTGTTCGTGGTTGGTATGATATGTTGTACTATTGTCTGTTTTCTAGGAGTCGGGTGTTGGTGGCTGGTATGATATGTTGTTTTATCGTCTATTTTTCTAGGAGTCGGGTGTTGGTGGTTGGTATGATATGTTGTACTATCGTCTGTTTTTCTAGGAGTCGGGTGTTGGTGGTTGGTATGACATGTTGTACTATCGTCTGTTTTTCTAGGAGTCGGGTGTTGGTGGTTGGTATGATATGTTGTTTTATCGTCTATTTTTCTAGGAGTCGGGTTGGTGGCTGGTATGATATGTTGTTTTATCGTCTATTTTCTAGGAGTCGGGTGTTGGTGGTTGGTATGACATGTTGTACTATCGTCTCTATTTCTAGAAGTCGGGTGTTGGTGGTTGGTATGATATGTTGTACTATCGTCTGTTTTTCTAGGAGTCGGGTGTTGGTGGCTGGTATGATATGTTGTTTTATCGTCTATTTTTCTAGGAGTCGGGTGTTGGTGGTTGGTATGATATGTTGTACAATCGTCTGTTTTTCTAGGAGTCGGGTGTTGGTGGTTGGTATGACATGTTGTACTATCGTCTGTTTTTCTAGGGGTCAGGTGTTGGTGGTTGGTATGACATGTTGTTTTATCGTCTATTTTTCTAGGAGTCGGGTGTTGGTGGCTGGTATGATATGTTGTTTTATCGTCTCTTTTTCTAGGAGTCGGGTGTTGGTGGTTGGTATGACATGTTGTACTATCGTCTGTTTTTCTAGGGGTCGGGTGTTGGTGGTTGGTATGACATGTTGTTGTATCGTCTATTTTTCTAGGAGTCGGGTGTTGGTGGTTGGTATGATATGTTGTACTATCGTCTGTTTTTCTAGAAGTCGGGTGTTGGTGGTTGGTATGACATGTTGTACTATCGTCTGTATTTCTAGGAGTCGGGTGTTGGTGGTTGGTATGATATGTTGTACTATCGTCTGTTTTTCTAGAAGTCGGGTGTTGGTGGTTGGTATGATATGTTGTACTATAGTCTGTTTTTCTGGGAGTCGGGTGTTGCTGGCTGGTATGATATGTTGTTTTATCGTCTATTTTTCTAGGAGTCGGGTGTTGGTGGTTGGTATGACATGTTGTACTATCGTCTGTATTTCTAGGAATCGGGTGTTGGTGGTTGGTATGATATGTTGTTTTATCGTCTATTTTTCTAGGAGTCGAGTGTTGGTGGCTGGTTTGATATGTTGTACTATCGTTTGTTTTTCTAGGAGTCGGGTGTTGGTGGTTGGTATGATATGTTGTTTTATCGTCTGTTTTTCTGGGAGTCGGGTGTTGGTGGTTGGTATGATATGTTGTACTATCGTCTGTATTTCTAGGAGTCGGGTGTTGGTGGCTGGTATGATATGTTGTACTATCGTCTGTTTTTTTCTAGGAGTCGGGTGTTGGTGGTTAGTATGATATGTTGTACTGTCGTCTGTTTTTTTAAGAGTCGGGTGTTGGTGGTTGGTATGACATGTTGTACTATCGTCTGTTTTTCTAGGAGTCGAGTATTGGTGGTTGGTATGACATGTTGTACTATCGTCTGTTTTTCTAGGAGTCGGGTGTTGGTGGTTGGTCTGATATGTTGTTTTATCGTCTTTTTTTCTAGGAGTCGGGTGTTGGTGGATAGTATGATATGTTGTACTGTCGTCTGTTTTTCTAGGAGTCGGGGTTGGTATGATATGTTGTACTGTCGTCTGTTTTTCTAGGAGTCGGGTGTTGGTGGCTGGTATGACATGTTGTACTATCGTCTGTTTTTCTAGAGGTCGGGTGTTGGTGGTTGGTATGATATGTTGTTTTATCGTCTATTTTTCTAGGAGTCGGGTGTTGGTGGATAGTATGATATGTTGTACTATCGTCTGTTTTTCTAGGAGTCGGGTGTTGGTGGTTGGTATAACATGTTGTACTGTCATCTATTTTTCTAGGAGTCGGGTGTTGGTGGTTGGTATGACATGTTGTTTTATCGTCTATTTTGTAGAAGTCGGGTATTGGATGTTGGGATGATATGTTGTACTATCGTTTGTTCTTGTAGGAGTCGGGTGTTGGTGGCTGGTATGACATGTTGTACTATCGTCTATTTTTCTAGGTATCAGGTGTTGGTGGTTGGTATGACATGTTGTACTATTGTCTATTTTTATAGGAGTCGGGTGTTGGTGGCTGGTATGATTTGTTGTACGATCGTCTATTTTTCTAGGAGTCGGGTGTTGGTGGTTGGTATGACATGTTGTACTATTGTCTATTTTTCTAGGAGTCGGATGTTGGTGGTTTGGAAGATAGTACAACATGTCATACCAACCTGATGTGTTGGTAGTTGGTATGATATGTTGTACTATCGTCTATTTTTCTAGGAGTCGGGTGTTGGTGGTTGGTATGACATGTTGTTTTATCGTCTATTTTTTTAGGAGTCGGGTGTTGGTGGCTGGTATGATATGTTGTACTATCGTCTGTTTTTCTAGGAGTCCGGTGTTGGTGGCTGGTATGACATGTTGTTTTATCGTCTATTTTTCTAGGAGTCGGGTGTTGGTGGTTGGTATGATATGTTGTGCTATCGTCTGTTTTCTAGAAATCGGGTGTTAGTGGTAGGTTTGATATGTTGTGCTATCGTCTGTATTTCTAGGAGTCAGGTGTTGGTGGTTAGTATGACATGTACTGTCGTCTATTTTTCTAGGAGTTGGGTGTTGGTGGTTGGTATGATATGTTGTACTATCATCTATTTTTCTAGGAGTCGGGTGTTGGTGGTTGGTATGACATGTTGTTTTATCGTCTATTTTTATAGGAGTCGGGTGTTGGTGGCTGGTATGATATGTTGTACTATCGTCTGTTTTTAGGAGTCGGGTGTTGGTGGCTGGTATGACATGTTGTTTTATCGTCTATTTTTCTAGGATCGGATGTTGGTGGTTGGTATGACATGTTGTACTATCATCTGTTTTTCTAGGAATCGGGTGCTGGTGGATAGAATGATATGATGTACTATCGTCTGTTTTTCTATGAGTCGGTTGTTGGTGGCTGGTATGACATGTTGTTTTATCGTCTATTTTTCTAGGAATCGGGTGTTGGTGGATAGTATGATATGTTGTACTATCGTCTGATTTTCTAGGAGTCGGGTGTTGGTGGTTGGTAAGACATGTTGTGTTATCGTCTGTTTTCTGGAAATCGGGTGTTAGTGGTAGGTTTGATATGTTGTACTATCGTCTGTTTTTCTAGGAGTCGGGTGTTGGTGGTTGGTAAGACATGTTGTTTTATAGTCTATTTTTCTAGGAGTCGGGTGTTGGTTGTTGGGATGATATGTTGTACTATCGTCTGTTTTTCTAGGAGTCTGGTGTTGGTGGCTGGTATGATATGTTGTACGATCGTTAATTTTTCTAGGAGTCGGGTGTTGGTGGTTGGTATGACATGTTGTACTATTGTCTATTTTTATGGAGTCGGGTGTTGGTGGTTGGTATGATATGTTGTACTGTCGTCTATTTTTCTAGGGGTCGGGTGTTGGTGGTTAGTATGACATGTACTGTCGGCTATTTTTCTAGGAGTCGGTTGTTGGTGGTTGGTATGATATGTTGTACTATCGTCTATTTTTCTAGGAGTCGGGTGTTGGTGGTTGGTATGACATGTTGTTTTATCGTCTATTTTTCTAGGAGTCGGGGGTTGGTGGCTGGTATGATATGTTGTACTATCGTCTGTTTTTCTAGGAGTCGGGTGTTGGTGGCTGGTATGACATGTTGTTTTATCGTTTATTTTTCTAGGAGTCGGGTGTTGGTGGTTGGTATGATATGTTGTGCTATCGTCTGTTTTCTAGAAATCGGGTGTTAGTGGTAGGTTTGATATGTTGTGCTATCGTCTGTATTTCTATGAGTCGGGTGTTTGTGATTGGTATGATATGTTGTGTTGTGTTATCGTCTGTATTTCTAGGAGTCGGGTGTTGGTGGCTGGTATGATATGTTGTACTACCATCTATTTTTCTATGAGTCGGGTGTTGGTGGCTTGTATGATATGTAATACTGTCGTCTATTTTCTGGGAGTCGGGTGTTGGTGGTTGGTATAACATGTTGTACTGTCATCTATTTTCTAGGAGTTGGGTGTTGGTGGTTGGTATGACATGTTGTTTTTAGTCTGTTTTCTAGGAGTCGGGTGTTGGTGGCTGGTATGATATGTTGTACTATCGTTTGTTTTTTTAGGAGTCGGGTGTTGGTGGATGGTATGACATGTTGTACTATCGTCTGTTTTTTTAGGTGTCGGGTGTTGGTGGCTGGTATGACATGTTGTTTTATCGTCTATTTTCTAGGATCGGATGTTGGTGGTTGGTATGACATGTTGTACTATCATCTGTTTTCTAGGAATCGGGTGTTGGTGGATAGAATGATATGATGTACTATCGTCTGTTTTTCTATGAGTCGGTTGTTGGTGGCTGGTATGACATGTTGTTTTATCGTCTATTTTTCTAGGAATCGGGTGTTGGTGGATAGTATGATATGTTGTACTATCGTCTGTTTTTCTAGGAGTCGGGTGTTGGTGGCTGGTATGATATGTTATACAGTCGTCTATTTTTCTAGGAGTCGGGTGTTGGTGGTTGGTATAATATGTTGTACCGTCATCTATTTTCTAGGAGTCGGGTGTTGGTGGTTGGTATGACATGTTGTTTTATAGTCTATTTTTCTAGGAGTCGGGTGTTGGTTGTTGGTATGATATGTTGTACGATCGTCAATTTTTCTAGGAGTCGGGTGTTGGTGGTTGGTATGACATGTTGTACTATTGTCTATTTTTATATGAGTCGGGTGTTGGTGGTTGGTATGATATGTACTGTCGTCTATTTTTCTAGGAGTCGGGTGTTGGTGGTTAGTATGACATGTACTGTCGTCTATTTTTCTAGGAGTCGGGTGTTGGTGGTTGGTATGATATGTTGTACTATCGTCTATTTTTCTAGGAGTCGGGTGTTGGTGGCTGGTATGACATGTTGTTTTATCGTCTATTTTTCTAGGAGTCGGGTTGGTGGCTGGTATGATATGTTGTACTATCGTCTGTTTTTCTAGGAGTCGGGTGTTGGTGGCTGGTATGACATGTTGTTTTATCGTTTATTTTTCTAGGAGTCGGGTGTTGGTGGTTGGTATGATATGTTGTGCTATCGTCTGTTTTCTAGAAATCGGGTGTTAGTGGTAGGTTTGATATGTTGTGCTATCGTCTGTATTTCTATGAGTCGGGTGTTTGTGATTGGTATGATATGTTGTGTTGTGTTATCGTCTGTATTTCTAGGAGTCGGGTGTTGGTGGCTGGTATGATATGTTGTACTACCATCTATTTTTCTATGAGTCGGGTGTTGGTGGCTTGTATGATATGTAATACTGTCGTCTATTTTTCTGGGAGTCGGGTGTTGGTGGTTGGTATAACATGTTGTACTGTCATCTATTTTTCTAGGAGTTGGGTGTTGGTGGTTGGTATGACATGTTGTTTTATAGTCTGTTTTTCTAGGAGTCGGGTGTTGGTGGCTGGTATGATATGTTGTACTATCGTCTGTTTTTTTTAGGAGTCGGGTGTTGGTGGCTGGTATGACATGTTGTTTTATCGTCTCGTCTATTTTTCTAGGAGTCGGGTGTTGGTGGCTGGTATGATATGTTGTACTATCGTCTGTTTTTTTAGGAGTCGGGTGTTGGTGGCTGGTATGACATGTTGTTTTATCGTCTATTTTTCTAGGATCGGATGTTGGTGGTTGGTATGACATGTTGTACTATCATCTGTTTTTCTAGGAATCGGGTGTTGGTGGATAGAATGATATGATGTACTATCGTCTGTTTTTCTATGAGTCGGTTGTTGGTGGCTGGTATGACATGTTGTTTTATCGTCTATTTTTCTAGGAGTCGGGTGTTGGTGGATAGTATGATATGTTGTACTATCGTCTGTTTTTCTAGGAGTCGGGTGTTGGTGGCTTGTATGATATGTTATACAGTCGTCTATTTTTCTAGGAGTCGGGTGTTGGTGGTTGGTATAATATGTTGTACCGTCATCTATTTTTCTAGGAGTCGGGTGTTGGTGGTTGGTATGACATGTTGTTTTATAGTCTATTTTTCTAGGAGTCGGGTGTTGGTTGTTGGTATGATATGTTGTACGATCGTCAATTTTTCTAGGAGTCGGGTGTTGGTGGTTGGTATGACATGTTGTACTATTGTCTATTTTTATATGAGTCGGGTGTTGGTGGTTGGTATGATATGTACTGTCGTCTATTTTTCTAGGAGTCGGGTGTTGGTGGTTAGTATGACATGTACTGTCGTCTATTTTTCTAGGAGTCGGGTGTTGGTGGTTGGTATGACATGTTGTTTTATCGTCTATTTTTCTAGGAGTCGGGTGTTGGTGGCTGGTATGATATGTTGTACTATTGTCTGTTTTTCTAGGAGTCGGGTGTTGGTGGCTGGTATGACATGTTGTTTTATCGTCTATTTTTCTAGGAGTCGGGTGTTGGTGGTTGGTATGATATGTTGTGCTATCGTCTGTTTTCTAGAAATCGGGTGTTAGTGGTAGGTTTGATATGTTGTGCTATCGTCTGTATTTCTATGAGTCGGGTGTTTGTGATTGGTATGATATTTTGTGTTGTGTTATCGTCTGTATTTCTAGGAGTCGGGTGTTGGTGGCTGGTATGATATGTTGTACTACCATCTATTTTTCTATGAGTCGGGCGTTGGTGGCTGGTATGACATGTTGTACTATCATCTGTTTTTCTAGGAGTCGGGTGTTGGTGGATAGTATGATATGTTGTGCTATCGTCTGTATTTCTAGGAGTCGGGTGTTGGTGTTGGTATGATATGTTGTGCTATCGTCTATTTTTCTAGGAGTCGGGTGTTGGTGGTTGGTATGATATGTTGTGCTATCGTCTGTATTTCTAGGAGTCGGGTGTTGGTGTTGGTATGATATGTTGTGCTATCGTCTGTATTTCTAGAAGTCGGATGTTGGTGTTGGTATGATATGTTGTACTGTCGTCTGTTTTTCTAGGAGTCGGGTGTTGGTGGTTAGTATGACATGTTGTACTGTCGTCTATTTTTCTAAGAGTCGGGTGTTGGTGGTTGATATGATATGTTGTACAATCAAATAATTACGGTAATTCCTGTTATCTTTTTGTTTTTATTACTTGTTTTCTTTTTTCTTTTTTTTTCATTATTTGTTTTATACGTGTTAATCCTATTTAATCAAAATTTTAACTATACCAAATCCCGCATTCTGCTGTGACGAACCGGATGAATCAAAGAAAGTGACATTGCAAAATGTACAAAGAAGATTTATAAAAATACATTGCGCATCTAAGCATCACATGTCTCTACTGACATTACGACAATGAGGTGATTGGATGTTGGGTTTAAAACAAGAACCCCTGTAGCTGTGGTAGTGGTGTTTAAATAACACGAAGTTCATTACTCTGTGAAAGTCGATCAAAAGCTTCATATTTACGATAAAAACTTATTCTCTATGTCTAATTCAATGACTTGTTTGATTTTCTTTTAGCTACAATAGAGAAAAAATAATTGTATCTCTTTTTGAATAAAAATTCTGTTATCAAACAATTACAGAAGCAATTCGCTTATCAATTTTTTTGAGTGTCTTTTCATTATAGCTCTAATTCCTTCTCCACACAGTATTTAATACATTTTGTAAAGTTTTACGTTCGTGGTTTACCGAATTAAAGTACTATATTCCCTTTCATTCCATCTAACTAAATGTTATAATATCTTTTATTCCACCAAGTAAATCTTAATAAAGTCCACTTTAATTCCATCTAGTAAGTGTAATAGCCCCCATTCCACATTTAATTATATCTAGTAAATTCTATGTCCCCTTTCCCCCTTTCGTTTCATCCAGTAAATGTTATAGTCCCCTATTCCTCTTTAATTCCATCTATAAATGTTATAGTCCCCTTTCATTCCATCAAATAGACGTTATAGTCCCTTTTCCCCCTTTGATTCCATCTAGTAATTGATAAAGTCAACTTTAAACTTTATTTAGAGGTTATATCTAATATAACTTCCTAGACTAACTAAATCTTTGATGTTGAAGTCAAGCAGTGGAAGCAGAAAATCCTAATAAACATCATCATTGTTAGAGGAGTCGTTTGTTTTTTTTTTTACGTCAATGCATTAACTTCGATATGATGTCTATCGGAATACACAGATTGCCATCAAGTCCACGTATGATTAGGTCATAACTTCCCTTTCAGCAAACTTTAACGAATCTCAATCTGTAAAATTTCCACTCTGACTTAAGGGGGAAAAATGTTCTCTGAAACTCACATCATCAAGCTACTTGATGTTTTGATTGTCAATATATTTGTTCGGTGGTCAATGGACATCGGTATCCTTATTGGAGTCTGCTTAATACTTCTGAGGTAGACTGCAGGGCCTTCGCTTAAAGACAAAGATGCCGGTTGATTGATGTATTCGATTAACGTTGCACTGTGGCAAAAAAACTATATGATCGCGCGGGGTGATGGGTTTTTATGTTTTATAAATGGGACAGATGCTCATTTATCATAGTTTTTACTAAAATAAAATCTACATTATAAGTAAGTAATACCATTTGAACTTATTTATAACATTTACTTTATATATTGTGTCATTTCACTGAACAAGTATAAAACAAATAAAAAGTTATATTACTTATACGTGAATATGACAGATACCTTAAAACACAATTACAAAATGAGAGGGAATACACCGTCGTCAGTCATAAAGTCGATACCATTCGTTTCTTTGGTTAATATAGTCTAACGTTTAGTTTTGTCAGGTTTTATGGACTTCCCCCTTTCTGAATTTACCTTGGAGTCGCTATTTTTGTCAATAATATTTTTTTATTCACCAAACTCTAAATTGTTCCGAATTAACATCCTGAGGTTGACATACCGTCGTCAGTCATAGAATGCATCGAGCTTTAAACCGTTCCAAGTAAACGCCCAGACGGTAACATATACCGTCGTCAGTTATAGAATAAAGTTTCAGAGGGTTGAATACGTAGTCAGTCATAGAATAAAGGCGATACCATGCACCAAGCTTTAAACTGTTCCAACTTAACAATCAGAGGGTAACATATACCGTTCCAACTTCACACCCAGAGGGTAACATATAACGTTCCAACTTCACACCAAGAGGGTAACATCTACCATCGTCAGTCATAGAATAAAAATTCCAGAGGGTAACATACCGTAGTCATTCATAGAATAAAGGCGATACCATACACCAAGCTCTAAATTGTTCCGAGTTAATATCCAGAGGGTAACATATACCGTCGTCAGTCAAAAAATAAGGCGATACCATACACCAAGCTCTAAATTGTTCCGAGTAAATAACCAGAGGGCAACAAATACCGTCGTCAGTCAAAAAATAAGGCGATACCATACACCAAGCTCTAAATCGTTCCGAATTAATATCCAGAGGATAACATGTGCCGTCGTCAGTCATAGAATACCATACATCAAATAAGGCTGTTGGTTTTCTCATTTGAATTGTGTTACATTTTGTTATTTAAGAGCCTTGTATAGATTGCTATGCGATATTGGTTTTGTTCATTGTTGAAGGTCGTACGACGACCTACCTCATTTGGTCTCTTACGGATGGTTGTCTCATTTGCAATCGTACCACATCTCCTTATTTTACATCAAGCTCTGAAGACTTCATTCAGACTAAGTGCTAACAGGCCTGCCGATAATAACAGTTATTTAAAGCACCTTAAATTTCTTCAAGAGACAGTTGTATTCTAACTCTTAATATGATTTTATTTATGTTTTTACAGCCACGACGTAGGTTCAAAATCTTTCAAACATTCATCTAACCGTGTGCCCCAGTTACAATTAAAAGTGATTAGTCGTGTATAGAAAATATTAAGTAAGCGGCTACATTTAAGTTTTGAACTTTGTCTTATATAGTGTTGTCAACGATTAACCGGTTAATATTAACCGTCGGAAGGATCGAATACGAATATCGAATACCAAAAACGCTAACCGGTTAACCGGACCTTCTTTCAATAGGTTTGATATAAATGTGTATTGAAATCAATAATGCATTTTGTTGAATTTCAAAATGATCGACGCGTGCTACTTAAATTTGATATATTTGATGAATTTTCCAGTATACTGATTACCGTTGTTTACCTTAAATAAATTCAAATTTTACAAAATTAATCAGCACAAAGACAACTTGTCTATCAGATCGGGGCAAGACCTTAAGTATACATAATTAGCATACATGTATTTTGAACATTGAATGAATTCTGTATTTGCAAAGCAGTAGTTACATGCTATAGCAACAGAAACATATTTACATTATGACACACAATAAACAGCAGAGAACAATATTCTAATATAGTACAATAGACAAATAATCAACTAATTAGATGTGATCTAATCTGGCAAGCAGATTTCAAATAATTACACAATTTTCCAACTAATGATCTAGATTTTGTTTGATACAAATACCTAAGTTTTGTCATATTTGGCCACGAACAATAATATGTTGGTAAAAACTGCATCCTTACAAATCTATACACAGGACACACTAAAGTAAAATGGTAGTCATCTTCAACACTTTGCATATTACAGCTAGTACATAATCTGTTTTCTTTTGGTATATTTGTATACCACCCAACCTCAACATTTAACTTCATAGTACCACTACGTAGCTTTATGAAAAAATGTGAATTATAATTATAATCTACGTAATCTTCAAAGCAAACATCTAATTTTATAATTCTGTACATAGTAAGTTTCTCACAATTCTGTATAGATGTAAACCAGCTTTGAATATATTGATCTATTATCCTAGTTTTTATAACATCTAATGATATGTTTATATCAGTCTGCTGATACCATACAAAGTTTACACCAAATGAAACAATCACCGGTTTCACACTTTGTCCATTCACCGATATCATAGACAAGAAGATTTTCATCTTCTCAATCTGAATTAATTTATTGCAAACGTACGAAAGCCGAGAAGGATCATTCATAATTCAGAATTCAAAATTCAAAATTCAAAATTCAAAACTCGCAAATCAAGAAAGATAATCCTGTTTTATTGCAGTTGAAATCCAAATACACCAAATATTATCTTAATCTTGATCACTTGATCTTATAAAAATATACTGTAGATTAATGATGTAATTGTGCACAGACAAACAATAACACTTTTGAAAGGATATGTGCCGACATTGTGTCAGACAAGTGAAACATTTCTTGTTATCACTTTTACTCTGGGAGAGAGAGATATCGAGTGTCACTTCAATCCTTATTCGATTGTTTTTTTTCCTTCTTTTCATAACTTGAGAATCACACATAATATAAAAATAAAAAGACGATATGATTGCCAATGAGACATCTCTCCACAAGAGACTAAAATGACACAAAATGTACAATTATAGGTCATCGTACGGCCTTCATCAATGAGTAAAACCCATACCACATAGTCAGCTATAAAGGCCCGAAATGACAAATGTAAAACAATTCAGACGAAAAAAACAAATTAGATATACAGCAACAAACGACAACCACCGAATTACAGGTTCCTGACTTGGGACAGGCACATACAGAATGTGCACCATCCTCATTTATACAACACAAAAAATATTTCGTCCGCTTTTCGGTGTAGTGAATTAGAATTATTGTCAGTTGTAAAATTAGAGAATAGGCAGGAGAAGAATGGAGACCGTAGCGTTGTTTTCTTTATTCACACAGGGAACACATTGAGAGTTTTGTGCTGTAAGAAATTAAAAATTTCGCATTGTGTCCGAAAAAACAAATTTTCTTACATTGTAGAGGATGCTTACATATTTTTGACATACTATTATATATTTGAATATAATATAAAATGTTAACTATTTTTATTAAATGGTAATCTATCAATTTATTTCTGTTATTTCTTTACCCTGAAATCGCCTTTGTAAATGGTGAAAATGTTTTGCAATGTTCCTGGATAAAATTTTACCCAGGGTTTTCTGATTTTTTTCATTGCTGTCAGTGGGAAATCTAGTGTCAAAATATTATCTCCCCTGTAAACACTGAAAACTTGATATTTCAATGTTGTTTCTGTTTTAGCAAAGACACTATAAGTTATAAATTCACAAGAAAACGTTATGGTAGTAACAATAAAACAGATTTGCACTAAAAAACTAAATTTCCAAATAAAGTTATCATTTTCCTTCTTAAATAGGAAACGACGAGTATACTAGGCTATAGAAATTTTGTGTTTAATAAAGATATAAAAAAGAAGCTTTGTGTTAATTTAGGTTAAAATACTCCTATGCGAATCATTTGCTTGAGTACCAGCTTTTAATTCATGCTTCTACTGGCTGTATACCGCTCTGGAACTTGCCAATTATCCGCATATGTACCGTATGTACATTTAGGTTCAGTGGCGGTGTTGGCATTTGAAGCAGCCCTATTTTTCATATAAAGAAATCGGGGTTTTGTAAAATTTGCTATGTGGTATGGGGTTTGCTCATTGTTGAAGTGGTAATAAGCATTGTATGTACCTTTCATAACATTTGTTTGAGGCAAACAAAGTTAGAGTGCGTAGACGACAAATTCAACATTTTTCCCATTTATAAATGGGCTTGAACGGTGAAAGTGATGCCAGCCAAATTTAAACTTGATCTCAGTTTTGTGGTAATAAGCATTGAGTATAAGTTTCATAGCATTTCGTTGAGGCAAAATAATGTTAAATTGCGGGAACTTCAAAGTTGTATTTTTTTCCATTTAAACGTACGGACGAACAGACGGAAAAGCGTTTAAATTAATGCCCCCTCCGCCGTAGCTGAGATTATTCCGGCGGCACGTCTGTGTGTATACCTTCGTATATTGATAGTCCATTTACAAGGTGTGGGGGGGGGGTTGAAAGTGACAAGCAAAAAAAAAACCTATTTTCTGTGTTGTGTAATAATCTAAAAGTTAGTCATTGTCATTTTTAAGTTTCAATTTTTGTCTTAAAATGGGAGGGAGCATAGTTTTGTCTTAAAATGGGAGGGAGCATAGTTTTGTCTTAAAATGGGAGGGAGCATAGTTTTGTCTTAAAATGGGAGGGAGCATAGTTTTGTCTTAAAATGGGAGGGAGCATAGTTTTGTCTTAAAATGGGAGGGAGCATAGTTTTGTCTTAAAATGGGAGGGAGCATAGTTTTGTCTTAAAATGGGAGGGAGCATAGTTTTGTCTTAAAATGGGAGGGAGCATAGTTTTGTCTTAAAATGGGAGGGAGCATAGTTTTGCCCCCTTTTTGCCCCTGGCTCCTATACGTACACGCTAGTAGAAAATTTTTACATAGAAAATAGGGTGCAACGATTATTAGCGACCCAATTCTATCATATCGGAGTCGCATGCATTCGCTTGGTGAATGCCCCCTTTTTTATTATTTTTTCTTCAGTAATTTTACTTGCTTCTCCACTTTTTAGCGTAATTCTTGCTATCATCAATTGATTTAACTATAATAGTAGTGTATGACCGATGCCCCTGTATTCCGATTTAAAATAAATTCCAAAAATGAAATTTTAAAGAAGGGTCCAACCCTCAAAGCGCCAACAATTGCATGGAGATCTTGTAAACTTGGGAGATAATGACAAAGTACCTCAAAGAAGGGAATTACATTGTCTTAAAATGTTATTATTTTTACAATTTCAAAACATTATGTTTCTATGAAAACATTGGCCAACACATTGGTCTTACTAATATATCAGAAGCTGTTCTGGTAATTTTAAACATTAACATAGTTTTCATTTTATTTACGTGAAACAGATTATAACGACATTCACCTTTAGCATGTTAACGATAAGATTTGCCTCATCAGAAATGGTTACAGTAATCTGGGTGACTATTTAACAACGAGTGATTGATCAGTGCACGCAGGATCAATCATCAAAAATTCACAATTCATCCAAACTAAAATTTTATCAACAATTTCATAACTCAAATCCATCCAAACTAAAATTTTATCAACAATTTCATAACTCAAATCAGCGTAGTTTTTATGTTGATGTTCTAAGTAATAAATTAGAAAGGTCATCTCTGTGTAAAATAAGATTGAGTGCACACAATCTTGCTATAGAAAAAGGGCGACATTTAGGTTTACCCACCAATGAACGAGTTTGTAATGGACGTAAATCGGGTGAGGTAGAAGATGAAAATCACTTTTTACTGAATTGTGAAAAACTTTCTAACTATAGAATAAACTTTAAAAGTATTATATTAAGTATACTTCCTACAAGTTGTAGTGAGAATCAGCTAAATATGAAACGTTGCATTAATAGCAATTCTTTAAAAGTCCTGAACGTGACAAGTTCTTATATACATAAATGTATGGTATATAGAAATGAGATTTTAGCTTCTTGATTATAACATATTCCATTATGCTGTATTCATTGTGATCATATACTGATATATGGGCCTTTGCCAATTATTGTAATTGTGTTTGTGCCAATATACAATATTTGTATTTGTATTTAAAAATAGGATAACGATTTTCAACTTTCGTGTGTTAAATATTACCTTTTTATCTTATATAGGTAAACTATTGTAAATAAAAAAAAAATATAATCAAGTATTTTGAAACTCACGTGGTTATTGTAATATAGGTGTATTCATGTTTATTAGAAATTTAATTGTGTGGTAGCCCTGTTTTTCGCCCCTTAGGTGTTTGTGTATGCGAGTGACCTGAAGGCAGAAATACAAACTTTATTACAATCTGTTATTATTATCTTTTTGTGTAATTTTTCTTATATATCATATAGTTATGATAACAATTCGAGTATATCATATCGATGAACTTCACTTGCCATCTTATTGGCGACTAATTATTTATGAGCTACTGATCTTCATTCCCAAATAAATTTAGGTCAATAGAGTGTCTTGGCTTCTCGAGATCAACTGTAGAACGTGTATATATACAGTGTTTATAGTTAAGGTCTTTCCACTCCGTTAGGAAAGACCTTATTGTTTTTCTAATGTTTTTTTTTTTTTTCTTTTTTTCTTCCAACATTTTTTGGCATGCCCTCCCCTCGTTTCTATTAAAGTTATCAAGACCAAATTTGAATCACCGATAGACCTCATCATGAAGTATTACCAGATGACCCTGTTAAGGATTTCATCATCCCCTTTAGAAGTTATCTCCCTTTTATTGGGTTTTATCAACATGCCCCCACCCCCCTCGTTGTTTTTAAAAGATATCATGACTTTATTTGTACTATTGATAGATCTCATCATGATGTATTACCATATGAGGCTGCGTAGGATTTCATCAACTCCTTTGAGAGTTACATCCACTTGAAGCAATTTCTTTTATTTGCATTTTTCTTAAAAAGTATAATCGAATTGAAAATGGCAGCATCTACAGGAACAAATGGCAATGTTAATAAACATAAACAATTGTATGTTATCAATCAAGTTATTTCCCTTGAAAACATTTTAAAAAATTGTATTTCGAGAACCGGAAGTCGTAGAGACTTGGGACCTTCACCAATAATCTTTAATTCATGTGACCTTTAATTTGCACTCAAGGTCAAAGGTCACTGAGTGCAAAAAAAATTTTACGCTGCAATTTCAAGCTTACATATTAAGAAAACGATAAGAGTTTGCTGCATACATACTGTGTATAAAATGTTTCTCTCGACGAGCTCTACATTTCATGCAATAATCTCAAAACTGTCCGACCGTCCGTTCAAAAGTTACGACGAGATAATTCTTAAAAGTATAGTATTGTGTGTAGATCTTTTTAAAGGTAACAGATATCAATCTACTATAAACTGGAAAAATGATCAGTATTTTTAGACCTTCAATTTGAGGTCAATGTCAGGTAATGATGATATTTTACCTTGACCTTCAAAGCGTACTATGACCTTGACCTTGTGATATTTGAAAGGTCAAGTTGTCTTGAGTTGAATGGTGGTAGTCCCATGTCTCTACGACTTCCGGTTCTCAAGTTTGGTATTGCATCATATAGTTGATGATTCATTGTGACCTTGATGAACCTTGGAAGTGTCCCAATTTTTTTTACAATGTTGTCCTTCAACTGCAGATCATTTATTACTTAGCAGATTTGAGATATCTGCTGTCGTTTTAGAGATAATGCAGTTTGAAATTTTGCGAGCGGAGGCATGTATTTCTGAATCAACAACAGCTTACCACCTGAAATTTTCAGAAAATGAAGAGTTTAAGATGGTTATCTGTTTGACTAATTACCAAAAACTTTCAATGAAAACTTTAAAAAAAATCAATTCGAAATTTTCATCTTTCACATTGACTTTTTAAGTTTCATAAGGTCTATTCATACAATTGATATTGCATCATTTTTGGCACTTTGCCAAATGGGGTCATTTAGTAGTCAAATTGAACGTCTAAATGAGCTCTACTCAAAAATGAAAATTTTAAACCACCTTTTCATCCCAGTGGGAAGGGTGGGGTCAAAACTTCTCAGATGGTTAGGTTGTCGCATATCAAATGAAAGTCCATAAAGCGTACATTTCAAATATCAAATTGATTTCCCCAAAAAATGGGTTGAGTGGGGTCATTGAGTGCAAAACATAAATTTTCTTTTAAGATAAGGTTGTTGTATATCAAATGAAAGGTCATAACGTGTACATTTCAAATATCAAATTTCTGTTCTCCAAAAACTAGTTGGATGGGGTTATTAAGTGCAAAAATCAAACTTTCTAGAAGATGGCGTTGTCGCATATCAAATGAAAGATCATCAAGTCTACATGACATATATCATACTTCCGATCTCGAAAATTAGGCGGATGGGGTCATTAAGTGTAAAAAGCGAAAAGTTTCAGAAGGTATGCCTGTCGTATATCAAATGAAAGGTAGTAAAATGTATATTACGAAAACATCACTTTTACAGGAAAGACCTTTCAATTGTTTTACAAACCATTGAGATACTAGTTTGCATCTATTTTAAGAAAAGTTTGAACTTGTGACAGTTTTATGGAACTATTATCTATGAATTTTGCGCTTGTTTGGACTTTTCAATAATATTCATCGATTCTTGGCGATCTCAAGACATGCAAGACTTCATTCGATTTTATATGATTATATATTTATGTTCAATTTCAAACATTTTATAGGATATGATAAATATGACATTGCGTAATCCAACTTCCAAGTGCACAACATACATGACATATACAACATGACAAATAATGTGTATATATTTTTTCTGAATGTATAAGTTAATGCCAAAAGTGTCATCTTTCGTTTAATCATAGACCTTAACTCCCCAAAAGCTAAAAGAAAATTCGTCAAAAACTTAACTCGAATTTAATTTGATAAAAGATACACATAATCTGTCTTTTGTATATACATATTTTAATAACTAGATTCTTCGTTTGGAAAAATAGGTTATTATAAGAGATCTGAAATAACGAGAAATTGATTTAGAGGGTCTGTTGACATCTAAAACTTTACGAAAAAAACGATGATTTCAATTTTTCCATTGTGAACGTTCCATTTCAGTGAAGCGACTTTCCAGCTGTGCCTGCACATTGAAATAATATACGATACGATACGATACAATACCATAGTATAGGGCTCGGGTTTCCTTACCTATTTTCTTGATAGAGGTTTGCTACTTGCAAGGACGCTGTGTTACCAAGGGTTTCAAATGGTAAAGTTGGATGTATCCCTATGAAGGTTTAACGGACCCTTTGCCTTGTTTTAATGGGTTTTTGTACTTAACAAACTTTATACAATAGCTTTCAATAGTATATTAAAGTGTAAAGTGCGATCTTTTTGGCTTTCGTAAGCGCGGGGATTAATGTGGGATTTTTGAGTTTTGAATTTTGAATTTTGAATTTTGAATTTTGAATTTTGAATTTTAAATTTTGAATGATCCGTACAAACGCCAGAGTAGATATGATAGTATTGGATCATTAAAAGTAAAACCCCACCAGGACTGCTCAAAGCTAACCCTTATAATGATCAAGGATAAACTTCAATTCATCGTATCAAAAGCTGCACATCATGTGTAGAGTACTGTAGATAAGGCCATGTAAAAATCAACTTTACTATCGGTACAGACAGTCTTAAAAATTCGCACATGTGCATTTGGTCAACTCGGGAAAAAAATATAAGGTAGATTTTATATTGTAGAAGGAAAAAATGTTCAGCTTATGATGTTAATGAATATCAAACATCTATTGCTATCAGCACGAAGCAGGATGATTCTTGCTTTTATTTTGTTGGTTTTCAGGGTGGGGGGGGGGGGTGTAAAACGTGGTTATATTCCATTATACCCCACATCCCACTCAAACATGACAGTAAATAAATTCAACTAAAATTCATGAAAATTACACAAAACAAATAGAATAGAAATGAAATTCGATTAACAACCTTTAAAAAGCTATCCCAAAATACAAACGAAGAAGTATGGTGAATGCAATAAATACTGTAAATGTACTTGTAAAAAATTTTAAAAAGCTACTACTGTACAATGATATTCCTATTGTACCTTTTTTAAATCCTAGTGAGCAAAATGTGGTAAGGACCATATCCACTTAACCACTTTTCACGGTGAACATTGGACTAATGTGCAAAAAACTAACATAAAATTCTATTTATCAGGTTTAATGTGCTTGTCTATTTTCCATAAAATATAAAATATGAAAAGAATGGAGTTCTCTTAATGTTCAATACAAAAAAAAAAAAACAAAAATAGGGAAAAGAATGGAATTCATTTTATATGACCTAATATAAAATAAGAAAGTTAGAAGTTATCAAGTAAAGTTTGAATTGACAGAGCATTTTACCGTGGGATATTTATGATGAGAAATGCTTTAAATTCTCTTTCGAAAAATACTTCTTTCTGATTTGTTAAACCCTAACAACAAATTTTATTTATATTTTTTTTATTTTACATACTGTCATTATCAAAGTTTAAAAATAGTAACATGTAATAAAAAGTTTCTTGGGATGAATGTAGCCCTTGAAACACCTTCTTGGTATGTTAATAACTTTATAAGAGCTCTAGAAATGTCTTATAAATAAAGCCGGAAATTCACAAAGAAAGCAAAAACAAACAATGTCATACTTTTCTCGGATTTTTAATGACTTTTTTTTTCCACTTAAGCCGTTGGATTTATACTGATTGATACTGGGATAACATGTTTTATTTATAAGTTGTTATTGGCTTTGATATAGCTTTCAGTAACTGCGAGTTCTCTGTGTCTTTTGTCCTTATGTTACTTGATATTTGTTCTTCGTGCCAATCTGATTAGTCAATCAATTTCCAACTGATTTTTACATTTTTGTTGTGCTGTAATACAACTGTCCAAGATTAAACTTGTTCAGAGGTGACTAAAATGTTTAACCGCGCCATATTTAATATGTGCCACGAAAATAGAAATTCTGTAAAAAATAGTGACTTTGGCCCACTGGCCAATTTGACTTCTCAATTTCTGTATAAGGGACATGAAATCAAGATGAATTACCTTACACCATCACAATAACCTACTTAGTGAACCACGTAATCTGCGTAAAATTCATTTCACTATTAATGTGATGTGACCAAAAGTACGCGGTAAAATACCTTGTTCCGTAGGCTTTATAAATTCAAATTATCACTTAACATTAAATGACTACATGTACCTGGAATATTTGAAAATCGCAAGCACGATATATAAAGCATCAATATAAAATTTAAGACGAAATATTTCATCATTCCATTATACAGAAGCTGAGACATATCATATAAAAAATCTCAGGCGTAGTGGTCAGATAAACATTTAAGGAACCTTCAAACAGAAAAAAAAAACGCATACACTAGCTGAGTAATATGTAACGAAAGTTACGGATTGTCGAATGGGTGGTCGAGGTGGATGTAATATACCAGAGATATAATTCAAAAAAAATTCAAGTTGCACATTATTAGTGTAACAAAGTATGGACATATCTTTCGAGTAATGAGAGTAAAACAAATTTGCTTATAAAATATCCCACCTATCGACTGCCTGGTCAGTGATCTATTACATGCCAGGTAAACGCCAATGAGACGGCAACATAACATATACAACATTAACATGCAAGAGGATGTCCTATAATCGTATTATTATAAGTCTACTTTAAAGAGAAAAACAATCCAAATCTAAATGTTTACTACGAGAATCTTCTTTAAATATATAATGGATAAATAAACCATGATTGGCAACTGTTGGCAGATATTTTCATTGTATCTGACGTTCAGTTTTAAAACTTTCAAGTTATTGGGAGACAGTAGGGGTATTTTCGTCCGTATACTTTGCTAAAGCTATCTTATTAAAAAACTGCTCTACAATTGTGTATCATAAACTTGCATCATTTAAATTCATAAGAAACGTTTACATAACGATATAATGGTTTTAGAGTGAATTTAGTATACATGCTAGTGTTTCTTTAACGGAACCTTATTGTTAACATCACATGATACTTGTCACTATGTAGTGTTCAGTGTTATAGATGACCTGGATCTTTTACATACGTCAAGCCCCGAAACCAACCATTCCATAATGCACTTTTATCGTAAGTTATCTATGGGTGTCACATTACAGAAACTTCTCATCCAAAGTCCACTCTAGACCTTTTTTCTAAAAAATTGAGCCTTTGATTATTTGTTTTTTTTTTTTTTTTTTTTTTACTTTTAGTATTTCTTTTAATCTTATCTTTTTCTTTATGATAACCGTCACCTGCTTTATGATAACCGTCACCTGCTTTATGATAACCGTCACCTGCTTTATGATAACCGTCACCTGATTTATGATAACCGTCACCTGCTTTATGATAACCGTCACCTGATTTTTTTCAATACACTGGTCTTATTATCAAAATCTCTTTCTAAAATTAACAAGCTGATTTGTAAACTTGAAAAAAATATAGTTAACCGTCTTTAATGGAAAAAATTGCTTGATGGAAATTGATTGTCGAAATTCAGATACATACAGATTCATTGGAAATGTTACCTACAGGATGAAAAAAGTAAACTCACCTCTCTAGAGATATGGCAACCAATGTTAAAACACTTGCAAACACAAATATTGGCAATGTGTAAGACAAAAAAGCACACAGATTGTCACTGTTAAAGATGTGCCATTGACATGGTGAGGTATACTCCAACAATTTGAGCGGCATATCGATGGACGCCACCAAAAAGTCAGAAATTGCTAAATTAACAATGTAATAATTTGTTACAGTGTGCATGTGCGCATTTCTCCAAACTGTCCACATTACAAGAATATTGCCAAAGATTGCCATCAACATAATTAATACATAAACTACAATAAGTACACTGTAAACAGAAGTTATCTGTGTAAAATCGGCATGCGGATAGCCAATAATAGGACAACCATATTCATCATACTCATCTGCAGTCCCATTAAATTCCATCGAATTATTTTTAAAGTGACTATGATTTCCCAACATATTAACTGTCCCGTTTACACTGACGGCTTTATGATGCTGTCCAGATATTATTTCCATTAGTTTTTATCACATAAATTTGAAAAGTTAAGAACTATACTGTATGTTGAACCAAACAAAAGTAGAATTCCTTCTGTAGAACATTGTAGGTGGAATCATTTTGATAGGAATATTTAACATGAGAACACCCTTTCTCTCAAAGAAAATGTTTCTTAGATGAAGTACCTGAAATAAATGAGAACTTATTAGCACGTTGCAGTTAATAAAACAAAGAAAACTGTGATAATTGGACAATCATGATGCTTTTCTAAGAAAAGTTAATATTGATTTAAATAGTTACCGTCAAACCTCACTGCTGCCCATAGAAAACTATCAGCAAATCAGACTGTCGCTTTCCTATGTAATTGACAAATACACAAATCGTGCCAAACAATCATTAACTAATGCAACCGGATAACCAGAAAATAGTTCCTTAATAAAAATAAAATCCGTTTAATCTTAACTTGATTGTATGTCATTTTTCCCTACCAAGTTTACATCCGAAATACCATTTCTACAAACGGCAATTTGTGATCTATCATCATTTGGAACGAGACAAGTTTCTTATTGATGTACCTTCAATTTGTTTGACGTCTTTATTTTTAATACTAATAAAAATTATGCAAATTTCTTATATTATTTGCAATGCAACCGAAAATGAATTATTGTTGCAGCTTTGAGTCATAAGTTGAATCGTATGTAGATATAAATTTCCGGGAATGATTAAGAATTGTACAAATGTATGAATAGACTTCAATATTTTACCAAGTTATCTTAATCTCACAGTGGATAAATATAGAGTTGATTGCGTTTTTTGTAACTTCCATATGACAATTAATCACAGTAAAAATAATAAGAGAAAAGACATAAAGACATAATATTACAAAGCACAAAAATGTCGGCATTCACCTCAAAAGCTAACCAAACCTTTAAACAGACTTATTCAGAAGGGATATAGTTACGATACTGTTATCAGGTCATTAAGGATGGCATATTTTGGTATTATTATTTATTCACTCATAGGGTCTTTGCATCGGAAATAAACATATTTATTCTAAAACTAGTTATTGGCATGCAACGGGTTATATTCTTCTCATATATTTTATGATGGTATGATACTAAACCCCTAACGGGAGGGATTGTGCTTGATGAAGACATAATCTTTCAATCAGTTAAACTGAGGTTTGGAGCTGGCATGTTAGTAATTGCAAGTAGTCCTTTGTTAATTTATATTTCATTGTCATTTTGCTTAGTTTCTTTTGTTACCTATTCTGACATCGGACTCAGACTTCTTTAAACTGAGTTTTACTGTGGTATTGCTGTGCGTTTCTTTATTCTACATTGGCTAGAGGTATAGGAGGAGGGTTGAGATCTCACAAAACATGTTTAACCCCGCCGCATTTTTGCGTCTGTCCCAAGTCAGGAGCCTCTGGCCTTTGTTAGTCTTGTATGTTTTTAATTTTAGTTCATTTATATGTTTTGGAGTTTAGTATGACGTCCATTTTCTCTGAACTAGTACATATTTTTATTCAGGGGCCAGCTGAGACCCACCTCCGGGTGCGGGATTTTCTCGCTGCGTTGAAGACCCATTGGTGGCCTTCGGCTGTTATCTGCTCTTTGGTCGGGTTGTTGTCTCTTTGACATATTCCCCATTTCCATTCTCAATTTTATAATATTGAATGATTTTCCAGAGAGTGTCTTTTTTATATTCTTTTAATTTTGAAAAGTGATATAAACCCCCACACAATTTGAACACCGATCTTTTCACTGTATGTTATCTTTAGAATTATGTACAACGAGTTGAGCATGGTGTCCAAACTGCTTATTTCTGGAGCATCGGAGTTCTCCAACGGGTTTTGATGGGATTGGTGTTGCTTCTTTTTTTTGTGTAGTGGTTGTGTAGTGACACATGTTTATCATTTCGTGTTTTTCTTTTTTTATTATCAAGGTATTATGTGTTTTTGTTCGACTTACGGTATTTGAAAGCTTTTCCTATTTCCTTACAAATACAATTGATGAAAATCGTGAACCGACAAAAGGAAAAATCATGCAATACAATAATGGCAATACAATCAAGGGAATGTATAACACCTGTGCGGTACCCTGCAATTAATTTACTGAATTAATATAAAACTTTCCAAGAATTTGTTATCATTGTTGAACTAGTATTCATTTTTTATCTTAATATATTTTTTTTTACCTCCAAAAGCAAATATTGACTGCCATATCTACAAAAGGGACAAGGACTATGTATCCGTACTTTTTCTATTAATCACTCATTGGATTTCAAAGAAACAGTTATATAAGTACATGTATCAGTAACTATATTATTGTACAACTTTTATTTTTTAATCTGATTGTTTTCCTTAGAGCAAACCACGAAATTGGCTGTATATATACATATGAGGAAGTGGCGGTAAATATTTATTTAGCTTAGGCCTCAGCTTGTGTAGTTTGTGGTGTACTCGGTGTGCTTTACTGATTACATTTATTGGGAACCCTTAGAGCCCCAAAATGGGCAAGACAAAGAACCATACGGTTTAGCCATAACCATTCAGGTAAACATTGCCTGTTTGAGTTTCAACTTTCGTTTTATGTTGTTAAATTTACACATTTTTGCACTATGAATTAATAATAACGTTTACAAATTCACTTGATTAGTACTATCCAAAACATAAACTACGTGGAGGATGCAACCCTGAGGTCACACAACCCATAAACAGTGACATGGACAAAGTGTCACAATTTGAATTATATCAAATGGGTATCTTTTTATTAACCGTCATCAGGAGTACCTTAAGTTAGACAGCTTAAGGTGAAGGAAAACTACAATGTGTAGTAAGTATATAAAAAGAGGGTCGTAAAGAATTGTCAAAATTTTACAAAGGTCAACTTGCCACGAGGGAGCTAAACCTATGTTCTATTCTACTATAGATTTTACAAAATAAATGAAAAATAATGCTGAAACGTTGATCTCTGGGAAAATATTCCGAGAATTGGCACATTCACCAGAAGTATTTTCAACACAGTTGTAACCAGCGTAAAGAGTATTTTATATTTTGCCGCCTTCGATGCAGTATTAGAGAAAACCCGTTACCAGTTTCGCTCAGAGTCAAACTTGTGTAATAAATTTATGGAAAGCCATGCATATAAGTAAAAGGAAACCAAAGTGCTCTTGGTCAACTTTTCCAGTTAGTGCGAGTAATTAAATGAGCTTTTCTCAGAGCCTAAATTGGGGGTCAGTCGCAGTGGAATAAATAAATGGAGAGCTATAATGCAACCATTTGCCACCCCTTATATTACTGTGTACTGGGTTATACCCTCGTGGATAAACAGTCAATAGGCGGTTATATCGACCCTGTTCTAGTTCATTTAAGTAAAATCCAGAGTTTAAGGGCGTTTAATATGCACTAAGCCCAATTAAGAACACTGCAAGCCTAAAGTAAAGTTAAAAAAATCGCACATTTGTAATATCCGTCCGTTCATGCTTCTGTCCATTTTTTATCCGCTACTGCTCCTGAGCTACTTAACAGAATTATGTGCAACATTTTCACAGAATCTTACCCCGGAGATGTACTTTCCGCACCCTTTTTCATTGTTTCATCTAAATGATTTTTGTTTGTGAATTTGGACTTGATTGATTGATTGGTGTTTGACGAAACTTTCAGCACCATTGACTTCAGTTTTTATTGGTAGAGGAAGCCAGAGAGAATAATCGACCATCGGTAGGAAAACTGATTATCATAGTCGATAAAGCCGACGCACCTGCCACGTGCGGGGATCGAACTCACAACCGATCAGTGTTGAGTGGCTAATGTCTACTTAGACCACTCGGCCACCGAGGCCCCCAAATATGGACTTTGTCATATCAACACAATACAGTACATTCACAGTCCGCATTTGCATCTACTATTCAGAATCTTTATAGCCACATTATGCCATCGTACACTTTTTTTTTATCCGAAGTGCAAAGTTCGTGGTATTAATTTGTGAGTTTACCTCGAAGATAAATAGCTAAACAGTACATTTCCCGTTACGTTTATATAACTGAAACCTTAGAAACGTAAATTGTTTGTCAGTACACCCTCTAAATATAAGGCTATTATTTTTTTCTACCGTATCTTCGCGTTTAAAACCTGTTGACTCCACAGTGATTTTCATCATCCGATAGCATTTTTAGCATAATATTTTCTGACAGTTCTTAACGAATGTATTTTCAAGGCTATGTTTCCGTCTCCTGGATCTTATTCTGTACACGCAGGG
This sequence comes from Mytilus coruscus, assembly GCA_017311375.1. NCBI lineage: Eukaryota > Metazoa > Mollusca > Bivalvia > Mytilida > Mytilidae > Mytilus > Mytilus coruscus. Next base: position 75,819,996 of record CM029599.1, on the reverse strand, counting down.
TAATTCTATCTACCTGGTCTTCTCTAATCAAATTATCGGTGTTTTACCATTTGAGATATACATAGGAGTAGATGTAAGCATTGTGAGGATTTACATCCTTGTTTTGTTAATTGAGATGAATCCTCGGTCATGTTGTGTTGAGGTTTCTTTGTGAATTACTTTAGTAAATAGATTTACCAGAATACATATTTACGAGTTTAAGTAAGTTGTGGTTGCATTCAACAGAGAAGAATAAAGGAGTGCAATCCGCACAACAGTTCCGTGAGTGGATAACAATCTTATTAGAAAGACATAAACTGACGGGTTTAGTCTTAGAACAGGCTATGAGTATGTTAAGGCCTAAACAGATGTGTTTCACTCCTACTAGATCTGTAGAAGAACATAATAGACGAAAAATGCTACAAATATATACATAAATCTATTAACTCAGTAATTTTGATACCATTTACGACAAAAGCACAACTGCATAAAAACCTGTAGTATATTAAAAATACTTTCTCTTTGGATATTAAACATGCTGACATTTATTTAAGAAATAATTCACGGAAGCCATAATTTGTTGGACATTTACACAAGGCCTGGGCCGTGATATTCGAATTTTATCCTGAGCGTTGGCGAGGGATAAAATTAACGAATATCACGGCCAAGGCCATGTGTAAATGTCCAACAAATCTATGGCTTCCATGAATTATTTCGATTCTAATAGGACAAAAACGGTAATTAAAAAACTGAAGCGAAGGTAGGATTGCCGTGTGTATGGCTGTTCTATTTTACCCCCTGTAAGATGAAAGCTACAAATTTCAAATAAATCTAAGTCTTACATGAATTATTTCTTAAATAACCACTAGAAAAATGTGTTCAATTCTCATAATTCTTAACCCAAACATTTTTTTTCCGTTGGTTACTTTTTACTGTCAAATCCAGAATTGACATATCGTAACTAAGGAGTGAGCCGCCATGTTGACTTGCTGAAATCCACAAATGTGCGAATAATGCAATAGAATAGAAAATGAAACAACACCTACCTCAAAACTCCATTTTAATGCAATATTATCCGAACTTACGGCGTATACGTAACGGAAAACGTTCAGCTTGAGAGTTTTCATTCGTATGACGTCATGTTATGACATGACGTTAATGCGCCAAGATCATTCATGAAATTTCGCGGAATTTTATTTTATTTTTATTTTAATACATTTTTTAAGCTTTTGTGCATTAATTCTTTTTGTTATGCATTATAATAGGAATAACGGTTCTGTAGTTTCTTTTTCAATTTCAATTTGAACACAACGAAATCAACAAAGTGTTTGCACATAGGTTACGATATATGTGGATTTACGTGGGAGGTAAATAGTAACAGCCACGAATATGCACATCTCTGAGTCTGCGCTAAGTATAGATATATCGAGAATTTTATCACGGTGTTGTTTACAAAGCGAAAGAAGCACGTCATATTAGAATATGATATATTTAGTAGTAAATACAAATAAATTGCATGTGTAATACGGTCAACGGCAATAGTGCTGTATCAGCTATCCGTGATGAAAAGGCTTTATCACACCGTTAATCTGTATGACGTCACGTCATCGATTTCAGTCACTGTTGCAAAGGCTTTAACAAACCCCTAATCTGTATGACGTCATGTCAAACCTCTATATAGATATACTTTCTATGTTGTGATGTTACACTATTGTTTCAGAAAAAGGGTGAAGGTTTGGTACCATTAAAACGTTTAAACCCGCTGCATTTGTTTGCACCTGTCCTAAGTCAGGAATCTGATGTTCAGTAGCTGTCGTTTGTTGATGTGGTTCGTAAGTGTTTCTCGTTTCTCGTTTTTATATAGATTAGACCGTTGGTTTTCCCGTTTGAATGGTTTTTTAAACTAGTAATTTTTGGGGCCCTTTATAGCTTACTGTTCGGTGTGAGCCTAGGCTCCGTGTTGAAGGCCGTACTTTGACCTATAATGGTTTACATTTATAAATTTTGACTTGGATGGAGAGTTGTCTCATTGGCACTCATACCACATCTTCTTATATCTATATAGGAAGATGTGGTGTGAGTGCCAATGAGACAACTCTCCATCAAATAACAATTTATAAAAGTAAACCATTATAGGGTCAATGTACGGCCTTCATCACGGAGCCTCTAATCTGTATGAAGTCATGTCAAACCCCTATATCTGTATGACGTCATGTCATTTAAAAACATCTACGTGAGGTATATATTATTAAAGTACATGTATAATAAAGTGTATATGATATGGCTTTTTCAATATCACACACCGTATCAACCCTCAACCAATATAATCCCTCGAGCAGAGCTCTTGTGATTATATTGGTGTCTCGGGTTGATACGGGTGTGATATTGAAAAAGCCATATGATATTCTCTATATATTATAGTCACACTGTTGTTGGTGTAATACCACCAAATAACATTACGTCACATCCGGTTTCATCCGAAAAAGGGTCGAAAATGAATATTCCCATGAATGTAACAGTTGTAGGAAGTTAACCCTGCATTTCAGGAAAGAAAAAAAATCTGAGTCCTAAACATATACCTTGGGTGTTTCAAAGCACCAATTTTTTTTATTTGGTGTTTCTATAAGATATTTTGGAAACTTGAGGTGACATGGCTACTAAAGCTTGTAAAAAGGAAAATAAAAGGATGAAAATTTGATTGGTTTACTTCCGGTGATGGTTATTATATCATATTCAATGAAACGTTATGTAAAATTTCACTGTAGTACTGGACAGGATAAAAATTTACTTATTCAAAGTATTTCTTTATCTGAAACAAAGATAAATTCTGCACATTTTTTTTTTAGAAAAATGCCAATTTAACAAAGACTAGCAGGGGAAACCAATGGTGGTATTATTTCTGTTGTTCAATCACTGTAATTGTACATCCTGAATAAAAATTAGTTCGCTTATTTGTAATTTGAAGCAATACTAAAATGTTGTTTTGTTTTTCTCCATTGATATTCTGCATAGTGTTCTAGGCATTGCAAAGTATTGTGTATTGTACTGTGTAAGAAGTCGTTGTATTATTAAAGTACATGTCAAGTATTTTGAAGGTTTTTTTCTGTAGCTGCGAGCATTCTTTGATACGGTATAATATTGTATAGTTTGTTTTTTCTTTGGGGTTTTCTTTTCTTGTGGTTTTGCAATCAATTTTAACGTTGACTTATCTTAAATACTTTTTGGTCTATTCTCATAATATAGTTCTGAAGGAAAAATCTAACCCCGCCACATGTTCATGTGCGTGTCCAAAGTCAAGAACCTCCTTACTGGTTATCTCGTGTCATATCCTAATGTTTTTTTTCTGTAGAAAACATATATATATTGGTGGCATATATGTGGTAAATTTTGCTTAATTTGTATATTATCATGATTTCCTTGATAGAGGATTGCTGCTCACAAGGAAGCTATTAAACCAAGAGTTCCAAATGGTGAAGTTGAAATCATCCCTTCGTAAATTTTACGGACGCCATCACGAGTTTGTTGACCGTTATGGAATAACCGTTTCACAGATGATATCGGATATGTTCCTTATGTCGTAACTACAATACCCTTCCCTTTTCACAAATGTGACTTACCGAATTAGACTATTTACCGGATTTGTAATAACATAAGCAACACGACGGGTGCCACATGTGGAGCAGGATCTGCTTACCCTTCCGGAGCACCTGAGATCAACCCCAGTTTTTGGTGGGGTTCGTGTTGCTTAGTCTTTAGTTTTCTATGTTGTGTCATCTGTACTATTATTTGTCTGTTTGTCTTTTTATTTTTGGCCATGGCGTTGTCAGTTTGTTTTCGATCTATGAGTTTGACTGTCCCTCTGGTATCTTTCGTCCCTCTTTTACATGCGAGAAAATTTTGAGCTTGACATATTATACAGACACTTGTCTATTGTGGAAGTCTGTTTGTTTTTCGCTAGATGTCTTTTATTTGTTAATTCACTGTATTCCTAGGTTGTTGCATCATTGACGAATGCCCCATATCGCAAGTAACGATAAGCTCGGAAAATCGTTTATCAAATTTAAATATTTCAATAGATAATCTGTAAGTATAATGTTTCAATTCTTTTGGTTAGAATTAAAATCCTACACTTGCACGAGCACCAAAGGTGCGCAAGCACCATGATCCTTACACCAATTATGTGTTGATTCAAGCCTGATATACACTATGAGATTTGTCAAATAAATCCGTATTACTTCCTCGACTTTAATTATGTATCCTACCTTTATAGCCAGTTTTGTCAGTTGAGATAGCGCTCGTAAACAAACTAACATCTTCCAAGGCAATAAATCATAAACGCAGCGTGACAAAGACTATCGAACTAAATAATTTGTCAATATTTTTGCAGAAAAATGTCGAACATGCTGCTTTGTATTAAAACAAGAGAAAAACAAATTATCAGTGACTTTTCTCTAAACTTCTTCTTCGGAAATACAAAACAAACTGGGTTCAAAAATATAAAAATAACTAGAAGGATTATGCAATCCTTTACTTTTTATTATCAAAATGTTCAAGACATAAACACTATTGTAAAGAAAGTAAAAACGACCAAAAATTGAAATAATAATTAATGATAACACGGCATATTCAAAGGCAATTAAATAGAAATTTGGTCGAAAACTTCTATTTGTATAATAGTTCACTTGAAAGTACCAGAAATAATCAATGAACCATAAAAGGTGATATATCCATTTGACGTGACTCTATACTTATGTATCCCGTCATTCTTTGAACAACAAAATTATTTTATGTCTACCTGTGCGAATTTCAAACGCGCGATTTTACGCCAGTACTTAAAACCTTCCATCCTTTATGGGTGGATTTTACATAGATAAATAAAATCGTATAATAAAAAAGCAAAATGAGGATGTTAAATTTGATGTATGCCTTTTTGTGCTTCTTCGTTACATTTGTTTTGTTTTTATAGTGATTAAGTTGATAACACAATGTTGACTGCTGTACCCCTATTTTTGACGTTTTTACCTATTGTGTCTGTTTGTTTTGTTCACGCATCGTTGTCAATATAATGGAATTTGATGCGACTGTCATACTAGTGAGAGGTTTAGCTATAAAACCAGGTTCAATCCACCATTTTCTACATAAGAAAATGCCTGTACCAAGTCAGGAATATGACAGTTGTTATCCATGCGTTTGATGTGTTTGAGCTTTTGATTTTGCCATTTGATTAGGGACTTTCCTTTTGGAATTTTCCTCGGAGTACAGACTTTTTGTGATTTTACTTTTTATATATAAATTAAGTCTAATTTTGCCTGACCAAGAAACATACTCTTGAATAAACCTATAGCTAATCGAGCAATGATCGATGTCTTTATCTTACAATTATCGCATTGGACTGAAATAGTCTAATCAATTCTGTATCTGTGAAAATTACGTTGTAGGTCACAGATTTTTTACATAAACAACCTAAATGAGAGTGCATGTATACCTTTACTGTTTTTGAATGGCCAATCTAAAGGCTTATGGGTTTTAAACCGTAACCCGGATTTGTTTTCTCTCAATCGATTTATGACTTGTCGTGTTTGAAGTTCGATATTACTCAGTAGTGCCAGAATTCCATTAATGATTGTAATTGATTATAAACTACAATCTATAGTTGAAAATTTTACGGACGCAATCACGAGTTGGTTGACCGTTATGGAATATCTGTTACACAGATGACGCATATATTTTCTAATTGTCGTAACCACAATTCCGTCCTTTTTTTTCTCGAATGTGACCTACCGAATTAGACTTATCGTCGGGTTTGTACTTACATGAACAACAGGACGGATGTCACATAAGGAACATGATATGCTTACCCTTCCAGAGCACTTGAGGTCACCACCGGTGTTTTGTTGGGTGTGTGTTGCTCAGTCTTCATTTTTCTATGTTGTCTTTTGTATACTGTTGTTTGTCATTCGGTCGTTCCTCATTTTTTGCAACGGCATTGTCAGTTCGTTTTCGACTTATGAGTTTGATTTTCCATTTGGTATCTTTCGCCTCTCCCCGAGAGAAACCTGTCAAAATTCTACACAACTCTTACTGTTTTTACTGTAAATTTTTGAACCTAGAATTTTGAAGTGTATAGACATGAAATATCATCAGCTTGCATAATTTTTAAATAAGACGGGACTTACCAACAATGATAATATGGGAAAACAAATCAGATCGTATAACGGTATTTTCTCTTATATTTTCAGAAAGAAATGAACAAACTCGCAATAATAATTATGTTTGCATTACTAAATATGTAGTTGCTTTGTAATGTTTTGTTTACTGGTGTCAGTTTAGTATTCATTTTTCTAATGGCTAAGGTATTGTTGTTCGTCTTTCTCTCACTTCTGGGTTTTGGTTGCCCCTTGTTATCCTCTCCCCCTTTTAATACAGTATTTCAATTCAAAGGAACAGGATATACTTGCCCTTCCAGAGCACTTTATCTCACTTCTGGGTTTTGATTGCTCCTTGTTATCTTCTCCCCCTTTAAAAACAATATTTCAATCCAAACTAAAGACCAGGGGAGTTTTTGATAATTGTCTTTCGACAAAGGCACTTCGAATACATAAAGATTACTATTAAGAAAATTGAAACCAAATAAATACTAATTTAAAATTAGTGGTGTTTCATTGATTTGTTAGTGTCATGGTACTTTAAAAAGCTTATTGGCATCTGCCATTATTTCCTTACTCGCAGTTATCTTGTGTTTTAATTTCCATCATCTGTTAAATACCAGATGCATAAAAGGCATTTCATTTATTGTTGCTGTTTCCAACGTACTGTCTTAAAACGGTTTATAAGAAAATAAACGGACGCTTTAAATTAATAATCACAACTATGGTATATATGACAATTAATTATTGTACAGTTTTGACAGTGTCGGTGCATCTAAATTAATGCCATCTTTATTCATAGTTTTTCAAAATACCAATAACTATCGAGGGTGATATTGAGTATTTCTAATGAACACACTGCAATAAGAATTGAAGACATTCAGAGAATATTTCCCTGGCCTGAGTTGTTTATATTCATTAAGAAAATGTCCTACAAGACTATGCAACATTAATTAGAAAATATTAATGAATATGAATAAAAGAGATGTGCTATACAGTGGAGATCACTTCTAACCTCTCATCAAATCTGTCAGAATATGTCAGGAGAACTGTTCTAGGACAGTATGTAGAAATGTCATCCTGACACCTTTTAGACAATTCTAGCTAGAATAGTTCTAACATGGAACTGATTTGGTCAGTTCTGACTAGCACTGATTTAGACAGTTCTACCTAGAACTGATGCTGACAGTTCTACCCTAGAACAGTTTTAGACAGTTCTACTTAGAACTGACCAAATCTTTGGTCAAATCTTCGGTCAGTTCTACGACTAGAACAGTTCTACGGCTAGAACAGTTCTACGACTAGAACAGTTCTACGATTAGAACTGATTTGGTCAGTTCTACGGCTAGAATTGATTTAGCCAGTTCTATCCATAGAACATTTTTAAGAACTCTTTGTCTTAAATATAAATAAGTCAAAAGAATATAATATAATATATTAAAAATCTCATCACAGCACTGTTTTAACATTTCTCGTTACGGAAAATGTCCATAACCGTTTCCTCGGTTGCTTTTATAGCGGAAAGTTTGTGTCGATGGAGGAGAGTGGCAAAACAAATAATTGTATGAAATATTTGTACTTACAGGTAAAGAAAATACCAAACTTCATTATTTAGAGCGACTGGCGATATTCTGACGGGAAAGGGGGGACATGTTTTTTTGTGGATGGAACAAGCTTTTTGACAATAAGCTTGTTACCGTTTTGATCGAGGTCACAGTTTGTTTACATTCTTCATAATTATTTTATTTTTTAACCCTTTCTTGTGTAGAGTTAGTTATTTTATCAGGTCTGAGATTACTATAACAATAATATACTATGTGTTATAATAATCTCAGCCCTATCCCACCCAAACTAACTGTGAGGGGGTAATGTAGGAAATGTTTCATCAGAGTTTACGAAATATTAAATTAGCTGATCACAGTTCACAGGAAATACAACAAAACTGTTCACGAAAAACAATAATTTAACACCACCTTCATCACTGTTTACGAAAAACGACGACTTAAAACCTTCATCACGGAAAACGTTGATAAAATTTAAAGACTTATATCACAGACACTTGTTTACTATGCATGGGAAGGTAGCTCCTACTATACATTGATACTCGACCTTTCCACAGTTTTAGACAGTTCTGCTGACAGTTCTACGGTTAGAACTGATTTAGTCAGTTCTGCTGACAGTTCTACGGTTAGAACTGATTTAGTCAGTTCTGCTGACAGTTCTACAACTAGAACTGATTTGGACAGTTCTACATAGAACAGTTTTAGACAGTTCTACCCTAGAACTGATCCTGACAGTTCTACCTAGAACTGATTTGGTCAGTTCTACCTAGAACTGATTCTAACAGTTCTACTTAGAACAGTTCTAGGGTAGGACTGTTCTAGTTAGAACTGTTCTAGGACAGTTTAGAACAGTTCTATGACAGATTATTCTGACAGTTCTAATGAGAGGTTAGAAGTGATCTCCACTGTACGTCAATGAGACAGCAACGAAACGACAATATAACAAAAAAAAAAAAAAAACTTCAACAATGAAAAGGTGTCTTTACAATTTTTCAAGCTTTTAACCGTCCAAAATCTAAAAACCTTGAGTATGAAACATATATAAACAATCAAATATCTGAAAGAAGCAACAAACTCTTCAAAAGAAAGAAGAAAAAGAACCAGCACAATATGACATAAGACAACCACTGACGATGTTCCTGACCTCAGAAAGGCACATATATATGTGACTGGGTGTAATTAGTTTTCTGAGATCTCATTCACTTTTTTAAATCTTGATCAATAAACTAGCAAAATGGCATACAAGAACATATATAAAAATCAGTACAAGAAATGCGTGTAACTCTAAGGTAATGGTATTATACCAACAAATAAATAAATAAAAAAAAAAAACCACACACACACACAAAACACAGTTATCAATATCATGCGGTATTCTACAATTCTTGTATTTACAGAACGCAAGCTCAAAGTACTTATATACTTATAACGACAGGTGAAACAATTAATCTGCTGACAAGAAACCATGTTTTTCTACACACTATTTCTTGATTGACAACATATTTGTTACGTTTGGAGCACGTGTTTTTCAAACAAACAATCGGCATTCCCATGGGAACCAACTGTGCTCCTCTTCTTGTCGACTTGTTCCTTTAATCACATGAGGCTGACTTCATACAGGAACTTCTTAGGAAAAAAGAAAAGAAGTTAGCAGTATCCTTTAACTTTACTTTCCGCTATATAGACGATATTCTCTCACTAAATAACTCAAAATTTGCTGAGTATGTTTAACGCATCTATCCCATCGAACTTGAGATAAAGGATACAACAAATACAGTTAAGTCTGCCTCATATCTTGACTTACATATAGAAATTGACAATGAGGGCTGGTTGAAAACAAAACCTTACTACAAAAGGGATGATTTCATTTTCCCAATTGTGAAATTTCCATTTCTATGTAGCAACATTCCAGCAGCGCCTACATACGGAGTATATATCTCCCAGTTGATACGACATTCCAGGGCTTGTATTTCCTATCATGATATCCTTGATAGAGGGTTTCTGCTCACAAGGAAGCTATTAAACCAAGAGTTCCAACTGGTGAAGTTGAAGTCATCCCTTCGTAAATGTTACGGACGCCATCACGAGTTGGTTGACCATTATTGAATATCCGTTTCACAGATGATAGCGGGTATGTTCCAATTGTCGTAACTATTAGACTTATTACTGGGTTTGTAGTTACATGAGCAACACGACGGGTGCCATATGTGGAGCAGGATCATTCTGCTTACCCTTCCAGATCACCCCCAGTTTTTGGTGTTGTTCGTGTTGCTCAGTCTTTTATTTTTTATGTTGTTTTGTGTACTGTTGTTTGTCTGTTTATCTTTTGTCTTTTTTAGCCATGGCATTGTCAGTTTATTTTTGACTTATTAGTTTGAATGTCCTTTTGGTATCTTTCGCCTCTCTAATATCGGTTCCTGTTCTCCAGAGAAGATTTCATACAACATAAAGTCATTAACACGACCTTGTGCAATGCCCAGAACAATCGATACAAGAATAAATAAAAAAAACCAACAAAATAAACACTTAGTATTACTTCATATTGCACATATCGAACCAACTGAGCAAGGTACACTCAATAAAATCAACACATCGCACTCAAGGAAAGAACAAGTTAATTATAGGAAAGGAAAAGTTTATCATTAATTTTGGTTTAATCTAATATAAAGGTTCTCCGTACAATTATTGAATAGCACATATATATTGCTGTACTTTTAATCTTCGACTTACAATACAAAAAAATGTTCACAATTTTGTTCATGTAAAGGCACTACACAATGAAAAGTAAAAATTACTAAACGTTCTTGTAACTTTAGTACTATGAAAATAGTACATATGCTTGAAGTACTAACAATTAAATAAACAAAAATACCGAACTCCAATGTAAATTCAAAACGGAAAGTCCCTTATCAAATTTCATAATCAAAAGCTTAGACACATCAAACAAATTGAAAACAACTGTCATATTCCTGACTTGGTACAGGCGTTTCCTTATTTTGAAAATGGTGAATTAAATCTGGTTTTATAGCTAGCTAAACCTCTCTCTCTCTCACTATGACAGTCGGAATATAATTCCATTATTTTGACAGCAATATGTGAGCAAAACAAACAGACATAATAGGTTAAAATGTCAAAATCATTTCTGTATTAAATTATAGGTAGGATTACCCTACTTTAAAAAATAAACCGATTAAATTTGTTGCACGTTTTGTGCCAAAGGTGTTTACCAGCTAAATTTTCAGCATATACTGTGGTTTTCTGTAAATGTACTAGGTAAATACAATTTGTGTTCAAAACAACAAATCCAGTATTTTAATTGGTTGATTTCTGTGTCTAAGTACGATGATCGTAGTCGAACTGTTTATGACTAGTACTGTAAGGCCTGACCTTAGTCAGATTTCGCACAAATCTTTAAGAATTTTTATTTTAATACTCTTCAACTTATAAATTGATTTGACCTTCAGACTATTATGAGTACCATTAGTGAACTTGTCTGTGTAGTCTCTTTTTATTAAGTAGACAAAATTCGATATGTACCTGTTCCAAATCGACCCTCTATATTTTAACAACAAAAAGCCTTTGTTATGAAGAAAACGTCAGTTTAGTCTGATGTCCAAAAAGAGAATAATTTGAAATGAGAAAACGATAGCAAATCGTTTAAACAGTTTAAAGATGCATGAAAACTATAATTTCTTTATAACTAGTTATAATTTTTGTTGTTGTTGTTTAAAAGATACATAAAAACATTACTAAAACTATTGGACGGTACAACAAATAAACAACAGGTCACTTACGGAGCCCTCGACGATTTGATGCAAGGGTTCTTTAATTTGAACAGAGCATCGTACTTTCCCAACGCAAGGCATCGTATTTAACGTTCCCATTCCGACCTTACGTGACTGTGTATTTAGACATTACGAACAGCCAAACGAACGATCCTCTTTGACATGGGTTGTGATGACCATATTGCTATACTGAAGTCAACCCTAAAGGTGAAAATAAAAAATATCCAATCAATAAAATCTTTATTTGGACACACTTCGAATGAAGTTTCAATACATGTTTGCATATAAGCGATTATATGTACGGCTATGTTTTAAAGACGCAGTTTTGTTTACTGTCGGAATCTCAAATCTAGAACACAATTACTAAATGACATGGGTTGCTTTCTATGTTTAACGTCATGAACAGTTAAAAGACGTACGTACTACAAAATGTTAAAGAAGAAGGTTGTTTTCCAATAATTATTAAAGTGCATCTATGAAATGTTCGAGCTCAAATAGAAGTACAAAAAAGGAGTGTTGTTATTTAAAATAGTCGGAAGAAACATACAGGATACCAATTATTTATTCTATATTTTAAATCTACAACAGGTCTAATTTTGCTTATTTTAATCAACCAAATATTATATTCGAAATGACAAAACTATGATGTGTATGACTTGGTTTTAATTCTCCGTGATAATTTTACTTCATTGCGCCGTATGTTAGAAAGCTTTTGACTAATTTGCATATAAAGTTTGCAAAATCTTAACTTTTTTCGTGTAAATAGATCTTCTACAACAACCTAAAAGTACAATCTTGATTTTTGTTTCTCAAAATGCATTTATGAAGTAGGCAATCAGAAAATTTCCAACTAACTTTCACATATTACAAAATATTGATAAAAGGACTGTAAATCATTGGTCACCAATCCAGTATTGTGTGTTTGTTTGTAAAATCGGCTATTTAACGCAATAATATTTGAACATTTGAATAATCAAAACAAATAAGTTCTAAAAGATATGTTCCTATGAGTGTCTCCAAACTGCCCAATTCACCAATGATGTTACCCTTTGTGTGGGGCTTGAGCGATAACGTAACAAAGGACAATCCATATACACAAAAAAGGAAACGCAGGCGGAATAATCATCGTGACAGTGGATAATTATTGGAGGTGATTATTGCTTCGCATCACGGTGCGGAGCTATTAGTTTCAGTCGATATACACGCCATCTTGAAATAATTACTTATCACATATAGATTCTGATTGGTTGCTTTATGATGCAGCTGAGATACAGCAACAGCTATTGGCTTAAATGAGATAAAGAATTACAGACTTTTCTCGTCTCAGGATAAGGGTGCAATCAACAGTTTTTTTCTATGACGTCATATTTTAAGGGACCATGCCTAAGTGACCCTTAGTGGTGGAATGGTTAATAAAGATACTTGTATAAAACTAGATATCACTGGAATCAGAATTTTCTCTAGTTTATATTGAAATAAAAATATAGTGTACTTTTAATATAGTAAAAAAGTTCTATCCAGAGAAAAGGGGGAAAAAGTTGCCTAATCTGAACATAAAAAACCTGAAACCAGGTCATGTGCATACCCATGTAAACATGATACAGGCACATTTACCATAATCAAAACTGTATGAAATTCATAGGTTTTTACCTGGCCTTTGATAAAAATCTTATTTCAGGGTACGGTTTCCTGCTTCGAAAAGAGCTACAGTGGCAGCAAATAAGTTTTCAATTTTCACTGCCAAAAAAACAGGATGTTTACAGTGTTGTCTCCCCTCAAAACATGTATATTTAATCTAATTTTTTAAATTATTTTAATCATTCAACCTGTTTAAATTGAAAGCTAATTAACTAATTTTTACAATCAAATACAAAAAACATGATACTTTTGTACCAATTATATGAATAAAAAGGGATTTCCCTCCATGGTTATTTTTAGTCGGGGAATAACCCCTAGTTTTTTATACAAAATTGTTTATAGCACCCTAAGACATCAAATGCCAGAAAATTAACTATGTGTATTTCAGTTCCGATCAACTGTCATTTATTCATGTTCGTTTTATTATACAACTCCAGAGAGGCACACCTCCATGCAGAGTCATGTTTATTTGTAAATATAAATATATATACAAAAATTGATATTCCAAGTCTAAGACATCCATTTTATAGCAATCAATATCTAAAAATACCACATTTCCAACACTAAATCAACAACCACATGCACACATATTACCTTAAATTAGGATAGAGCGAAGCAGTTCACAGCTTTTTAGAAAGCTCAAACTTGTATAATAATTGCTGTTGTACGTTGGGAAGAAGTTACCTGTAAAGTGAAAGGTTCAGTGATACAGTTCTTTTTGTCTGTGTATCGTATCTTACTGTATAAATGTTCCGGACCACGTATGGTCATGGCCAAATGAGTATATACTCGTTTGAATATTAACGAGTCGGACCTTATGAATATTTAGACCATAAATAATTTCTAATTTCCATCGCAGGAACACACAGCTCGTTCTCTGAACCAAATTCGGTACAAGTTTCTCACTGAAATCCTTTATCTTTGACATGTTGCCTAAATCTTAGTGTATCTTTTGTCTTGCCTTCACTAGAGTCAATTTAAAGAGCTTTTATCCTGTCGACTTTTTTGTCCATTAGTGAAACAACCTAATAGTACCTAGTATGTGTTTTTGCTCCAATTCATACGATCTTACAATAACAGTTACTGTACTTTATTTATAAAAATATAGGACAGTACGCATAAACTACAGTACTGTGATTGTAAAATTGTATGATCAGAATATAAGCATGAAAACATTAAATAACTATGAGATTTTATTTACTAAAAACAAAACATCAAAATAAAGGAAATAAAAGAACAGAGTTCCAATGTCCCCCGCGTTGCACATATTTTATCTGTCCAAGGGCAATATATTTTTTTAATTTCTTGGAGAAATCAAGGCTTGAGAGCAAATGCAATGCAATTTCCAATGTAATAATGTTTCCAAGGGGCATAATTCTTTTAAAAATAATAGATGCGCACTGATTTGTGAACTTGTCCAAGATATTGCTGATATACATGTAAACCTAGTATGATATAAGTTTCATAAAAATCTTGCAAGCATTGTATATGTGAGAGCGCTAACAATGCAATTTTCTATATAATTAATATTTCCAAGGACCATAACTCTTTAAAAAAAAACGATATTGCTTATATTAACCTATAGTATAAGTGTTATAAAAATCTGGCAAGAATTGTACCCGTGAGAGCGCTAACGAGGCCATTTTCCATAAATTTAATATTTCCAAGGGGCATAACTCTTTTAAAAAAAGTCCATCGGCCGCCATTATAGAACTTGTCTGAGATATTGCTGATATTAACCTATAGTATAAGTTTTATCAAATATACCTGTGAGAGCGCTAACAAGACCGGACGGACGGACATACGGACGGACGCCCGGTATTTCCATGTCCCCCGCAACGCGTTACGCGGGGGACAAAAATACCTATATGGTCTAAATACTCATATGCCCCGGCCCGTTAATAACTAAACGAGTATACGCATATGGTCATGACCATACGCGTATGGTCCAAATACTCATATGGTCCGGAACATACCCATAATTCCTTCTTTCTTTTTTCAACCAAGAAAACATTTATGCTAAATTGTGAATAGATTGACATCAAACAAAGCTTATCAATGGCGTTCCAAATATTTGTATCTGTACTTATGTATACAAGTTGTATATGCTATGTTTCATTCCTTAAAATTGTAAAGATCTTGGCATCCAATATAAATACCATAAAAGACTCAATTTCACATTCCTATATTTTAGAGAAACCCGCAATTGGAATTCATAGCCTAGTACCGATAATACACACTCCTTCCCATAAGTTAGATATCTTGATTTCCAAACAGCTTTGTCTTTTCCAATCATAATTGATCTAATTTTATAAAAATACTATTAATCCAATGTAGAACTTTTGTTTTTTAACGTCTAGATATACGAGTAAAGGGAAATATGTGGTAATCGTTACTAAGGACACATCTAAATATTTGAATATAAGGTTTACGTCTTGACGATAATAATTCATAACCGAAAACCTTAATTCCTGATGCACATGTGACTTTTCTTTCAATGAAATGATATTATCAAGTTTGCTTATACTGAGTAGTTAGATCCCACACAGACTTTGTTTAACTAAATAATGATATAATGAGCAAAGAATACACCTATTGTTTATAATAATAATGTTTATTTCAGAGAGAAAATACAAACTAACTTTCAACAACAATCCTGATTTTGATAGTATTATTACAAATTTATATCTCCTGTCTTAACATTATTCAATTCTCATTTTTCAGCAGAAATTTTAAGTGTTTTAGATGTGTAGTAAATAACCTCCAAAGTTAGGCCATATGTTTCATTAAACAGGTGCTTGCATGAGTCTCTGCTGGAAATCTATAAAAAGAAATACATGTATCTATCTGACATCCAATTTCAAAGTTTTATCATTTTCAGTTTTAAGAAGAAAAGAATGATTTTATAATATCTATCTGACATCCAATTTCAAAGTTTTATCATTTTTAGTTTTAAGAAGAAAAGAATGATTTTATAATATCTATCTGACATCCAATTTCAAAGTTTTATCATTTTTAGTTTTAAGAAGAAAAGAATGATTTTATAATGTTGGAGAATAAGTTGTATCCTTACTTATTTGATCTGCTTAAGGATTTTTAAATTAAGACCGGAAGTGTGACCTGTGCATGCGCAGTGAAATAGATATTTATGAATACAGATCACTATACGACATCGTATATTGAGATTGAGTGAGTGGTTGATGATAAAAGCTCGAGGATAAAAGCGTTGACGCCAAGTGCCAAGGTTTAAGTATCTTTGCAATTAAGAAACCTTAAAGTTTAAATCAACTGACCTGAACTGTTTGATATGAAATAATATATAACATCAAGCTTTATTTTTTCCATTGAGGTTTTAAATATTAACCACGCCAACACTATATTGAATACAAGATACAAATATCCTAAAACCTAAACACATCTGGAGCATAAAAATAAGGATATGTGGTATGATTGCCAATGAGAGAACTATCCACCGGAAACCAAATGACGAGGATATAAAAAAAACATAGCTTCCTACAACAATGAGCAAAATCAATATTGTAAAGTAAGCCATATATAACAGGGACCAATATAAACATATTTTTGAGCACTCAACCCCCCCCTCCTTTTTTTTTTTTTTTAACCTGGGACAATGGTGTAAGAGCACAACATAAGAACAAACTGTAAAATGTCAAAATACGGTATTAAACAAATTTAAAGATATGTGTCATACTTTAAATAACCCGAAGTCTAGAAAGGATATATGAACTTATGTGCGGTTTGAAGTTAACAAGTATAGGATAGTGATTACAACAGGCACTTTTGTAGTTGAAAATTTGAAGGTCTTTTTTTTTTTTTTTTTTTTTTACAAAAATGTGTTGTATTCTTGTTTTTCATGTAGTTTAAGTATCTTAAAGTGTTGAATACATTTTTTTGTAGATTATTTTTTTTTTACAGAACATGTGCAAGATTCTGACATGCAGCGTCTTTTGTCTTGAAATGGATATGTTTTAGTTTGATTGACAGAGGAGATATTTATATTTGATTATATCAAGGATTTGTATTACTATATAAATCCTTGATAATACATTTTTCGGCGGTCACTGCGCTATCTGGTGCCTAACATTGTGTTTGTTTCATTATATTTAGAACGAAAATTCTATCTCTAAAGTGTACATAAATGCTTTCAAAATAGCTGAAGCATTTTAGCACATACATATTTTATGTTTGTTTAAACATTGCCCATTAAGTAAATTAAATAAAGAGTATCAAAGATATGTTTTTAGCATGAATCGAGTTCGTTTTTTTCAGAGTGACATAGATTGATAATGAAGAAACTCAATTTCCATTTTAAATGATTTATCGAATGCCATGCATTTTAGAGATGCTTTATTTCATAAAATGGTAAAGTTAGTTCCATGTGCTAGGTCTCATCAAATTAGTTGGTGCCTCGGTATTGGCAAATGTCTAGATCATAAAAATGTGTTATTCTATAAACTAAGGTTGCAACTGCCTCTTGCAAAGTTGAACTTGGATTTTTTTTTATTGTTCTTGTAGACACTTTTTCTTCGTCTGCTCTTAAATAGTTTTAAACGTTCAATTTCACCGACCATGCGATACTTTCATTTGTAGTCAAGTTCGTTAAACACCCCCGTAGTCTCAAGCGAGTCAAATAAAGTTTAATTTAAAAAAAAAAGACACCATATCATACGTTTTTTAAATCTTTGATTGCAAAAAATGTGCGAAAAAAAACCAGAGCGTGTTTACATGTTTGAAACTCAAATCTGGTGTAATTTATTGTCCTTCAATATGAACAAACAATTAATGTGTATAGACACCTGCAGATGTTTGTCCTCTTGTAGAAGATATTAATTAATTTTTTTTCTCAATCATTTTATTCCTTTTAATCTGATTCTATTGTTTATAATTTTCGGTTTAAATTAAAACTGACAGACTTATCCTAAATTGAATGCTGATAATCAAATAATAAAACAAAATAAAATAATTCAGATTTTAGCATTTCTAGGCAATGACAAACGATCATAGTTTAAACACCCTTTTTTTCATTTTCAAGTATAAATACTTATCTATCTAACATCTAACAAATTATATAAAGAATTCGTAGGTCTTAAATTGCTGTGCCAAGAGGTTAAAATTAAAGTAAGATTTCTCTATTCCCATATAAAAATATAACTGCTGGAGGAAAGCAACATCTTCAGTATGACTACATCTTCTAGAATAACAAATTGATTTGGTTTTACATTCTAAAATTTGCAATCAGGATTTTTGAAATAAAGCTATTTAAAAAGATACGATTAGAAAAATATTGTAAAAATAAGAAAATGTAGAATGATTGCCAATGAGACAACTATCCACCAAATTTTAAATGAAGTGGATGTAAGCAATTATAGGCAACCGTGCGGCTTATCGGTTTTCATATATGTATATATGTATAAGAAGTATATGAAGGAATTCGTTCTATCATAAATTGTTAGCTATATTAACTAAAGTATAACTAATTTACACATTTGCGGTGTCGATGAGCTCTCTACGTAATAATACTTACACACACATACAAATTGAAAAATGGTAATAGCCCCTCTAAACAGTCTCCAGTGTTAATAACAAAAATATTGAACGACTTCAATTTTACTTCACCAAATGCGAATGTCGACAATTAATGTCTGTCTAGTGATGCTCGATGCAAAATGATTTGGAAATCTAAAATCTAATACAAAGGTTAAAAAGCTGATATACTCGAATAGGACCAAAAGTATTCTGGCCAATTGAAACATGAACAAGGTATAGACCTATACATGTATGCATGAAGGAGATACTTTCCTTAATTGCAAACAATTTCGAAAGATTTATCAGTACACATTTCAATAAAATAGTATCCGTATTTTCAAACCAGTACCGAAGCACTTTTAGAATGATTGATATGGTTTACACATTGTATGTTGTTAACCAAGTTTAAATTATCAGAATAGATTTCGATTCTATGTATAGGTCTTGAACTAAGTTATAGAACTGGTGCATGCGTATTTTTTTATTTTTGATCCTACATTTTCTGGTATCAGTATGTGATTTATAAGGTTTTTATCAATATTTATTTACCAGATTTATAGGATTTCAATATTTATCCTTTATATAAAATCATTCTAGTTAATGCATCAACCCGGAAAGCCAATTAACAAAGCGTCTGTAGTGTTCAAAATAAAACCAATAAATGAGAGAAAAACAATAAGATATTAGACGTTGATACATACCAAGGTTAACAAATATGACATCTGTGATCGTTTGGGTGGAAATGAAATAGTAAATTATCATTTGGGTGTAAATGAAATAGTAAAATATAGGATAATTTGCTTTTTAATTTACAATATACATTAAATATGGTAAAATAGTTCAATCAATTATAAACTTTATTCCGTATGACGACGTTCATCCGTTTTATTGCAAACTATAACTTTAGTAAAATTATGTTACTGCTTTCAGGTGATTGTGGTCAAACAGTGTCAATATGTCCACTTGTTTATACCAAAAATATTATATTATGTCTGGCTTTTAAGACATGAAACATGAAACATTTAAAGATTAGAATATGCCAATATACTGATGGAACTTGTTTATGTTTAATAAAAGCATAAGCTTAATGAAAGAATTATTTCCTGTAAGCTACAGACGTCTTAATAAATACGATTTCAGTTCAAATGCATTATTTATCATTGTACTCTACCATTACCTTTAAATTGATTTATGATGTTCTTGTCTTGATGGCAAAATGCGGAAGAGAAATGTTCTCATCTCTTAAGAAAACTTGAATGAATGTTTTTTAAATAACTGGTGGATTGTTGCTTGCCTAACGTTTAATCGAAATTATTCCATGCATATTCGGGACGGGTAGCTTATATGAAGAAACAAAAGTTACAAAAATTAATTAGTGTAACTTGAATAATAAATAGGCTTAAAGTTATATGATACTTCAAGTAATTAATAACAAATGTTGAATATGTTTTATATACTGGAATGGCTAAGTCTTACTATAAAACAAGTGTACATGGACCATCTTTAAAAAAAATCCTTTATCTTATCAAAATCTTAAGAAACATACTGCTACTGAAATATTGTCTTCCCGTACTCTAATTCGCCGATAGTTTTTCCATATGTAGTGACCTTAACCACGAGTCCTTTCGTTGTTATTTCGGCAACCGCACAGCGCAAGTGCGAAGGAAAATCATGATGAAAGAAAAGGTAAACAAACATGGAGGTTAGATAGTTTTGATTGACTCTGAACGAATACACAAAACAAATCCAAATCATTTAACAACTGTTATGACACAGTTTAATTAACAAATAGAAACGCTTGGAAAATATAACAAATACAAAATAAACGTCGCTCTATTGCATGCACTTATTTTTCACGTGCTCCATGGTTCTGTGTTGATTGTTTATTGCGGTCACGTTCGGCAAACTTCGGCAAAACAACACGAAAGTTTAATGGTAGGGTAAGTTTTCAGTGATAATAATGGATTCGTAATAAATGTAATAAATCGTGTATACAGGACTTATTTTAGTATATATACATGAATTGGTTCAATAAATTTCTTTTATATTATAATTTCAAGAAACTCATTTGATATAATTTTAACAGTCATCTCAAATGATAAGTTTTAAATAAACAAATGTACTTACATGTATTACATAATATGGTGGTATAATAATTTGATGAAAGGACTTTTTTTAAACGGGTGCTTTTTGCGACTTTGGAAACTCGGAGAACTAGTTTTTTAGAGTCGAAATGGGCCTGAATTAATTGAATCGTTTAAATTCTCAATACATATGGGCAAAGTATAAATAAGCTAAAGACCAAACGTTTGGGAGAAAAATATATGAAAATGTATAGTTCAAACGTTTTGCGGCATCAAAAGCATGGTTGCACTGAAACTATGGTTGAAACTTTCTCAGGCAAAGTTTGTCCTTAGAGACTATTTTTGGCTGATCGGTCTGAGTCATCCAAATACAAAACAAAACTTTTAAATTGTTAAACTTGGTTGTTAAAAACGTTCTTCCCTTTTGAATGGTTGCAAACACCCGTTAAATTAATTTGCTAATGATTTTCAGTAATATTGTAGAATATCTATAGGAATGTTTGCTTTCAATACACTTTAACTACATCAAAGAACGTGAATGTCTACATCATTTATGTCAATAAACAAGATTTACGTATTGTCTTATGCTACCAGTAAAAGCTTTTGACCATTTCAGCATAAGTTTACTGTTAATCTCTCAATGCTGAATATCGAGAACCTTGATCTTGGTTTTACTTGCAGAAATCATTTCCAGTATGATCATTGCTATTTGAACGATGTAAAACACCAACAAGTCAAAATAAACTCGTTTACCAAATTTGAGGGTTTAATATAGAGGCGAAAGATACAAAAGGGACATCCAAACGCATAAGTCGAAAATAAACTGACAATGGCAAAAAAAAAAAAAAAAGCAGAAAACAAAAAGACAAACAACAGTATACAAAACACAACATAGAAAACTAAAGACTGAGCAACACGATTAACGTTTTAAAGTATCAACGTTTTAATGTAACTTTATTTTACCAGTTTAGTGCATTATGTATCAAACTGACCCTTTATTAATAAAAGCAAAACTGGTCCATTACAGACTTACAGGGTCATTATGAATAAACAGGGCTATTATGCAAAAATAGGGCCATTATGAAAAAAAAAAAAAACAGGGTCATTATGAATAATCAGGGCCATTATGAATAATCAGGGCTATTACGGATTTTCAGTTGTTATCAATTCAGATATACATTTGTATTTCTGGGGGAAAAAACATCAAGATATTGAAAGACCAAAGAATCCCGACTTATCTTATTTGACCCAGTTGTCAAGTGAATAATTACATAATACATTCCATGATGTCTATCAATTTATTCAATTTTGAGTTTTAAAATCCAGAATGAAATCTTATATTTTGTATGCCATAAATTTACTTGAATAGGACAACAATAAAACTATATTTACATTTACATGTTATTCCATCACATCACTTTAAAAGTTTCTTTTTGATATTGCATTTGGTATTATTATATAATACAAACTGATTTGGCTTGGTTAAATCTTACACATTGACGGTTTGGTTTATTAAAGATTTAAGAAATGGGTGTTTTCAAATTGACACTGTTATTTGTCCTCGGTCATTAATAATGGTCTCGGAGGCTGTAATGTCCCGCGGCGTTGCCTCGTGCTATTACAGACATCCTCGACACTTATAACAGACCTTGGACATATAACATGGCCATTATGAAAACACCCCTTAATTAATACTATAACAATATACAATTGAGATTATAAAAAAAATAAAACAATTGTTTCGATAAAATTGAAAATGGAAACGGAGAATGTGTCAAACAGACAACAACCCGACTAAAGCGCAGAAAACAGCCCAAGGCCACCAATGAGTCTTCAACACAGCGAAAAAATCCCACACCAAGAGGCGGGCTTCAGCTGGCCCTAAACAATAATGTATACTAGTTCAACAAAAATGGATGCAACGCTTAACTCCGAAACATATATATGAACAAAAATTAAAAAACACACAAGACATTTTTAAATGAAATTATGAATAGTGAAATAACTTACCGTCAGATCAGTTGGATGCCTTCGTTAGCTATATGTAATATATCGAGAAGCGAATGTAATCCTTTGTTCTATATAACTTTTATTTTCATGATGAAATTAACATATTATTTATTTGAGGCTAAAACTTTTAATTGCTCAACCAGCGATTTGTTTTCCACGATTTTATACTGTATTACAGTTTAAAGATATTCAAGTGTTCTGAACAAGGGTTCAAGTATCTATTCTATAGATGTTACTAACATTAAATAAAATTATTACACCTTATAAATTGTTCTAGACATATAAAAACGTCGTTAACTTCTGTGTTGAATTATTTGTGACCCACACCAAGAAGGATTCATGGTGCATTTAATATCTCATTATTAAGTTTGAAGGATGGTTGTTTGTTTAATGAACAAGAGTGTATTTAATGAAGACATGCGTCTTTGTCCAACTATAGGTATAACAGTATTGGTCTTTCGTCAAAATTATATCGTACTAGTGTAAGTAAGACAGTATACCGACTACAGTTTTTTTTATGTCAGCTAATGTTTAAATCAAAATATTGAAAAAGTAGATCAATTGTTCTACAGTGAAAATAATCATTATGTTTTAATCAATCTGGTTATTTTACCTCGTCCGTATCTTTCCTGGGAAACAGAATGTAAAACATATCGCAAAAATCAACTAACTGCCTTTTGATGATAAGTAAATTTAAGTGAGATGTTCGCAAATAAATACATACTAGTACATTTCCACAGGAAGGTTACCATTGGCTAATAAAGTTACACTCTTGAAATAAAGATTGTTAATTTATTTTTATATGCAAAAATAGTTTCAGTCTAAGATGATTTGTAATTGTAATAATTTTGACAGAGATCCTTGGTGTTTGGATGGATGAACATTTAATATTTACGAAAAACACCAAAGAATAAGCTAAGGCAGCTAGCCGTGCTCTGGGTTGTTTAATGACGAAAGTGGTATTAGCAGGAGGAATGACTCATAAGGTGTACACTAAACATTACACGGTGGAACCGATATTACTATACGGTAGTGGGGCACTAAATAATTAGGTGTCATTTCAGCAAAACTGAGCCTGTAAATATTTTCTCTCCGTTGGAAAACTGACCTCGAATGTAGCTACTCGTGGTGATATGGGATGGACATCTTGTCATACAAAAAAAAACGAATACATTACTGAAGGCTATTGTGTAGACTTCTTCGCACCGAACAAAATAGAATATCTTATAGAATATTAAAATGGACATCTAGGAGGAACAAAGGTTGGGCTTTTGAAGTTGACAAAATTGTGAATAGATTAAATTTTCTAAGATATTGTATACGACTTGTCGTTTTCCACAAAAACTGTTATGGGAACTGTTATTGGTAGAACTCGACAATACAGAATGGCACAGAGAACTTTTTAATGATTGGCGCAATATACACAATGGAAATAAGTTACGCACATATAGACTGTTTAAAGATAATGAAAAAACTGAACCGTATGTTCGCCTAAATATGACCAGGCCTGAAAGACGTACTATGACTCTGTTTCGGTCCAGTGCACTACCCTTGGCCTAAGAGATTAGCAGGTACTCCAGGCCGCCTATCCCGGTAGAAGAAAGACTGAGTTTTTTGCAACCTTGGTTATGTAGAAAATGAAAAACATTTTCTTCTTGAATACGAACTTTATGGTGACTTACGTTATAATTTATTTTCCGAATGTTCTAAATATATTGATCACTTAAACAACCTTAATATTGAGGATAAATTTATAAAAATCACGAACCTTCAAATATCCAACATATTTATATAATTTTTATTCGCAGAAAGTTATTTTCATGCATATATAATATTTAGAATTTATAATTGTTCTTTACCGCAAATATTTTTATCAGGAGAAATTTTATTTACATACAATAATTTTGAAGCTTGTTATACGTCTATTTCAGTATTTCAACCATAGTCAAGAAATTTTTATACATTTGGATTTTTTAATAACTTTCTTTTTTTTATAATTTTACAGATATAAGAAACACTTTTAATAATAAATGTTTAGCTGTTTTAACTTAGTTAATTATTTTATTAAGTTTTATATTGTTAGTGTCTCATAAGTCAGATTTTTATGGCTGGATATTGATTGTTTTATGTGTAAATATTACACATGTTGTAGATGTTTTATGACAATCAATATGTGACACTTTGATAAATAAATATATATTATTAATTATCATTTATTATTAATAAAGTATTTGTAAGAAACATTTTGTAGCTTACTGTATGATATGGGTTTTGTTCATTGTTGGGGGGCTATTGATTGTGACAAAAATACAATTTATGCATAGGTAAATATTTGTAATTCAATGGTTTATTTGAATTCATGATGCATTAACCATTAGAACACAGCATTAACGGCACATTCATTAGAAATCAGCCCATCAGCCCTTTATCCTTGGCCACTATGAGACTCCCTACCCGGACAGTTGTTGCTAGGGTGCTCTTTTTTTAGAGATCCGCTTTATATAAATAAAGTAGACAATTTGTTAGTCAGTTGCTTGCCGACGGTCCCGAACTCACCACTAGCTCAAGGTTCAATCAATCTGCACTGCGTAATAATATCTGTATAGAGAGACTCGTCCAAAAGTTTTAAAATCATAAGTAACTTATGCTTTCTTTATCTATGTCTTCTGACTTCACTATTAGCTTATTCTGAAAGTATATCAATTAAATTCCTGAGAAAGATTTTTATCGGTACTACATTGGTTTTATTTTTAGAAAATTAAAACACAACTAACCAGGTGGAACTGTTTAGTGGACTAACACTAATGTCACCCCGTCATCTGTAGAAGGATCAAATCTCCTGATATTCAATAATGAATTGTCAAACAAGTAATAATGAATGTAAAATTTCTTTAATATTGCTTTTTTTTTAATATATAAAATAAATTGAGGAAAAATCCAAAAATAAACGCTTTTAGTAGAAATTTACATCATATTTTAAAAAATAAAAATATTTTCATATAGTTTGGTTTTGATATCAACGTTTGTTCGTTGTCTGCAAAATTTGTGTCTATTTCAATTGTGTTTTAAACTCTAATATCCAACTCAATTGTTAAAAAGGAAAAAAAAACAAAAACAAAAACAAATGACGACCAATAATGCAATTTATTGCAGTTGTGAGTAAAAGGTAATCATATAAAAAAAAAATCCAAAAATTGATATTTTAATGGACATTGTCAAAAACTTGAAAAACGAATTGTCTGTAGAAATAAGACGATGTGGTATGAGTGCCAATGAGACAACTCTCCATCCAAGTCACAATGTGTAAAAAGTAAATAATTATAGGTCAAAGTACGGCCTTCAACACAGAGCCTTGGCTCACACCGAACAGCGAGCTATAAAGGGCCCCAAGATGACTAGTGTAAAACTATTCAAACAGGAAAACCAACGGTCTAATCTATATAAAAACGAGAAACGAGAAACACTTACAATGTAAGAACCACATTAACAAACGACAACCACTGAAACAGGTTCCTGACTTAGGACAGGTGCAAACAAATCTTCACTCTAACCTTAGATAGTAGTGTAACATTACAACATAGTCATTTTTGATTCGCATAATTGATGGAGAAACTTCCATACAATCTTAAGAGAATTTAAGATACTAGAAATAAATATTTAAAAGAGCTCGTGTTTTAAAGGCAATATGTGGATAATATACAATAATTGTAAAGGAAGCTGTAAGTGATTTGTGTCCACATCTTGGGAGTATTTTGTATATAAATGGGATACTATCAGCAAAATCTGGTTATACTGGAGAGGAGATAATCAATTCAATTGTTAGCGTGATAGAAATATGTTTCATATCTGATTTTCTCATCTGTTGCTGCAAGGTTTTACAAAAACCTCTACTCGTACAAATACAAAAACAAATTGTTTAGTTGAGAGCACTTCATTAATCTACAATAGCAAAATGATGTCAAAATTGTAACATCTTTTTGCAAAGAAATTTCTCAAAAATACATTCCATGGACAGATGACAAAAGGCTTTACAGACATATCAACCAATCTATCTACAAGTAACATGACTTTGTGTAAACGATTTTTAGTAAGAAAACAAAAACGGAATAATTGAATCCATGATCATCCCGTCTAGTGGGACTACGCGAGATTAAATTTTAGTTGTTGCATTTCGAAGTACATTTCCTGTATCAGAAGAAAGTGTAAAAAGCAATTGTAATCAACATAATATTGGAGCTGCGCCCCATAATACATGTATATACACAAAAATAAAAAAAGTTCAAAATATTTATACAAGAATCATAGATTAACAACAAACACTTTTCATCGGGTTGCAATCACAAAATAATTATAAATCAAAACATCATATTTTCTTTTTAACCCTTTTTGTACGTTGACGTATCGGTTTCTTAATGAAAGTAATGTATCAGGCAAATATTATGCAATGTTTTTTTGTAATGAAAATAAAACGTGATAATACAGCCGGAATATGGATGTTTGAGAAGCGCCCGTAAGACGTTTGTTTTGGAACGTCCGTAATACGGAAGATCTGTTTTACGGCGTAATACGGATGTTTTACGGACGTATAGTGCTACTTCCGTAGCTATTTTACCTGTGTAGTGCTTATTCAACATATATTTTATCGCAAAGAAAATGCGATCTCTAGGGATCAATCAGGCACATTATTGTATCTGATAAGGAATCCGACGGATACACGAAGATTTGTATCTTCGTCGTTATAAGGTATAAACTGGTAAAAAAAAGTTACCTGAATATTGCGTTTCTTTGTTTATATTGAAAACGACGTCATAAACAAAATTCCTACAACAGAAGCTACATCGCATTTTAATGTCATACTTTGTAAAATGCAAACATAATTGATGGCCTTAGTACATTATACTGTTGTTTTAAAATTATTCCAAAACTCAGTTTTTAAATAGTTATTTATATGGATTTAGTCCTCTTTCGCAGGTAACACATGCTTCATATTAGTTTAGTTTGGGAAACCTTTCAGCTGGCTTTCAGTAACTGCGAAAACTTTCTGATCGATACGTTGTGTGTATAGTTGTTTACGTTTAGTGTGTACCCCTACTGACCGACTTCTTTTTGTACTCGTATGAAGCAGAATTCACAAACTTCTCAAAGACAATTGCAAACTTGTTTAGTTTTACTTTAAGATATACTGATGATGTCCTGCCACTCAAATCAGTGAAATTGAGATTAAAGATACCACCAAAACTAGGTCTGCTTCATATCTTGATCTTTACCTCGATATTGACACAGATGGATGACTCTAAACTAAAAGTGACAATTTCAACTTTCCAATAGTCAACTTCCCATTTCGTAGAAGTAACATATCATCTGTCCCATAGTATTGAGTTTACATATGCCAAATGATACGTTCTTTGCAAGGAGGGAATATATAAATCACTATGTAAAAATAAGTAATATTAAGCAGTACATGGCCAAGTAATCAGTAAGGTGTTACCAATATGTGACATTTGACACAGAAAATAGAAAAAATAAATTTTGCTACAATTATGGATTTTTATGGTAATTTAAAATATTGTAGTAAGTATCTTTCAAATTTAAAAGATAGCTACAGTGGAGATCACTTCTAACCTCTCATCAAATCTGTCAGAATCTGTCAGGAGAACTGTTCTAGGACAGTATGTAGAACTGTCAGCCTGATACTTTTTTGTCAGCTCTAGCTAGAACAGTTCTAACCTAGAACTGATTTGGTCAGTTCTACCTAGAACTGATTTGGACAGTTCTACCTAGAACTGATCCTGACAGTTCTACCCTAGAACAGTTTTAGACAGTTCTACCTAGAACTGACCAAATCTTTGGTCAGTTCTACTACTAGAACAGTTCTACGGCTAGAACAGTTCTACGATTAGAACTGATTGGGTCAGTTCTACGGCTAGAATTGATTTATAAGTTTTAAGAGCTCTTTGTCTTAAATATAAGGCGGTGGCTATTTTGCCGGCACCGGCAAAATAGCCTGTTCTCCTTGGCGCTATTTTGCCGACTAAAGAGGCTATTTTGCCGGCTTCGGCAAATTAGCGATTTATAGTTTTGCTATTTTGCTGGTGTTATTTTAGATTTTTAATCAAGACAACATATTTAACCCCGCCACATTCTGTATGTACGTGCCAGTGCCAAGTCAGGAGCCTGCAATTCAGTGGTTGTCTTTTGTTGATCTGTTACATATTTGTTTTTTGTTCACTTTTTGTACATAAATAAGGCCGTTAGTTTTCTCGTTTGAATTGTTTTACATTTGTCATTCCGGGAGTCAAGATGACTCGTATAACAAAATTATTTGACCTCATTAACCAAATGTAATAATTTGTTTCCCAATTAACTATAAACGAATATGTTTAAACCAAAACTGACCATATTTGCACTTCATCGTGTTAAACTCTATACATGTAGCCGCACAGTAATACAGTTATATTTTTAGGCCAGGATGGATTGTTTAATACAAATCACAGCAATATTGGAAAACAAGACCACAAAATTGTGTTCACATCAATTTATAGTGCCAGCATGTCCTCTTTTTATTCAAAATATTGAATCGTAAACAAATATCAGTAGTTTCATACCTCAGACTGACTCGTTTAACAAAATTTTTTGACCGCATCTACCAAAACTGACCATATTTGCTCTTTTTTCTGTAAATCTATATAGCTGCACAATAATTCAGTTATAATTTTAGGTCAAGAGGGACTGTAATATACAATTTACAGCAATATTGGAAAACAATGACCATAAAATTTTGTTCGTATCAATTTTTAGTGCCAGCATGTCCTCTTTTTTATTCAAAATATTGAATCGTAAACAAATATCAGTAGTTTTCATACCTCAGACTGACTTTTTCGACCACATCAACCAAAACTGACCATATTTGCACTTTTTTATGTAAATCTTATAGTCGCATAGTAAATCAGTAATATTTGTATGTAAGGATGGATTGTATAATACAAATGATAGCAATCCTGGAACACAATGACTACAAAAAAATTTCCGCATCAATTAATAGTGCCAGCATGTCCTCTTTTTATTCAAAATATTGAATCGTAAACAAATATCAGTAGTTTTCATACCTCAGACTGACTTATGTAACAAAATTATTTGTCCGCATCAACCAAAACCGACCATATTTGCACTTTACTATGTAAATCTTAATAGCCGCATAGTAAATCACTGATATTTTTATATTAGGATGAATTGTATAATACAAATGACAGCAATATTGGAAAACAATGACTACCAAATTTTGCTCGCATCAAATTATAGTGCCAGTATGTCCTCTTTATATTCAAAATATTGAATCGTAAACAAATATCAGTCATTTTCATACCTTAGACTGACTGTTTAACAAAATCTTTTGACAGCATCAACCAAAACTGACCATATTTGGTCTTATGTAAATCTATATAGCTGCACAGTAATTTAGTTATAATTTTAGGTCAAGAGGGACTGTAATATACAAATGATAGCAATATTAGAAAACAATGACCACAAAATTTTGTTCGCATCAATTTATAGACACTGCCAGCATGTCCTCTTTTTATTCAAAATATTGAACCGTAAACAAATATCAGTCGTTTTCATACCTCAGACTGAATCGTGTAACAAAATTTTTTGACCGTGTCAGCCAAAACTGACGATATTTGCTCTTTTTTTATGTAAATCTTGTAGTCGCATAGTAAATCAGTAATATTTGTATGTAAGGATGGATTGTAAAATACAAATGATAGCAATACTGGAACACAATGGCTACAAAAAAATTTCCGCATCAATCTAGAATAGCAGCATGTCTTTAGTTTTATTCAAAATATTGAATCGTAAACAAATTTCAGTAGTTTTCACACCTCAGACTGACTCGTATAACAAAATTATTTGTCCCCATCAACTAAACCTGACCATATTTGCACTTTATTATGTAAATCTTAATAGCCACATAGTCAATCACTTATATTTTTATATCAGGATGGATTGTATTTATATAAATCAAATGACAGCAATATTGTGAAACAATGACTACAAAATTTTTCCGCATCAATTTAGAGTACCCGCATGTCCTCTTTTTATTGAAAATATTGAATCGTAAACAAATTTCAGTAGTTTTGATATATCAGACTGACTCTTTTAACAAAATTATTTGACTGTATCAACCAAAACTGAACATATTTACACTTTATCATGTAAATATATATGGCCTCATTGTAAATCAATAATATGTCTATGTCAGGACGGATGGTATGATAAAGACGGCACCAATTCTGGAACACAATGACTACCAGGACTACAAAGTTTTGTCCATATCAATTTAGAGTGCCATTTATATTTCCTCTCTGTATCAATACTAAAGTCAGTAGTTCGTGATAGTTTGTTTTTTAAACAAAACTATTTAATGCATCATCCAACACTCACACAACTGATTCATATACTTTAAAATGAAAAGTACATGTATGAGAATTTAAGTTCTCTTCCTGGAATAGTATTCTGTTAATATATTTTGTAGAATGATTGATTTTGTTTGTAGCCTAACGTCCAGGGGCAAATATCTCATTCATGTTCAGATCGAGTATTTTTTTCGGACGTCCAAGACTCCCAGATATCATTTATAATCGTTATGGATAAGTCTGTCTAAATTGACGAGATGGTCATACTTATCATGCTTATACAACACGTATTTCATTAATATCCCTATATATAAACTGTACAATTTTCGTTTGAACATTTGGCAAAACAGAATCTTAGATCATGAATGTAAATCCAAGGCAAACAAGGTAAATTACGATTAAAATTCCATGTATTAAATGCATAGATCTATGTTGGAAGAGACTGTTAAAAACGGGGAACGAAGCAACGTAAACCATGATGTTTATATATCCAATCATATAAAAATATTTTTCCGATGTGTTGGATAACCTTTCTATCTGCTTCGATATTTGTACTTGTAATTTGAAAAGTAAATATAGAAAATCTGCTTCACAGTAAAGTTATTGGAACTGATTTTTTTTTCTAAATTCTAAGATGCCCTTACTGCAGTGACGTCATTTAGAACTGTTCTACAATCCTGACAGGTTTGGTCAGTTCTACGGCTAGAACAGTTTTAGACAATTCTGCTGACAGTTCTACGGTTAGAACTGATTTAGTCAGTTCTACCTAGAACAGTTTTAGACAGTTCTACCCTAGAACTGATCCTGACAGTTCTACCTAGAACCGATTTGGTCAGTTCTACCTAGAACTGATTCTGACAGTTCCACTTAGAACAGTTCTAGAGAAGTTCTAGGTAGAACTGTTCTAGGACAGTTTAGAACAGTTCTATGACAGATTATTCTGACAGTTCTAATGAGAGGTTAGAAGTGATCTCCACTGTAAATATTCAGAACATTGATTTTTCTCCTAAAATGTAAGAAGTATCCAGTGTTCTGTCGGACGACCTTACATATTCTCTTAAATAATTGAATTAAAGTGAATCAGACATGATTACAAAATTGAAAAATTAAAGTTGGATTTCATAACGTTTAAAAGAACTGAAAATGGAAAATGAAGAAAAATGAAAATATATCGGACGGACTGAGACATTTTGTATCCCTTAGTGCAGTTCCGTTTGGATTCAGAGCTTTGAAATACATGCATTTTGAAATCAGTTATTTAAGCACAGCACAATTATTAAAACTTCATTTGACTTATAATTGCTCAATATGCATGGAAATAAAAGATCAAATAGTTGAAAATATATATGATAGTCTACACTGTGTTGGACGAACTTGGACATTGAAAAGTGGCAGTTTTTATCAATTTTGGTGCTCTCAATTGCATGATCTAAAGTATCGCCTTGAATTTAAGTTAAATATCAATGCATAATCTCACAAACGCAAGAAAATGGAATAACAAAATTTTGAAAAGCTTGACATTGAAGAAAAAAAAAAATGTCGGACAGACATACAAGAGGACATAATTTATTGATATATTCTACTAGTATATTAAAATTTAAGAAAGAAATATGTACAAAATTCAAAAAAAAAAATTAATTACTAGGTGAAAAGTTGAAAGGACTTAAATAGCACAATTTCATGATTTTACTTTTATATTTATTAAGAATTTTGCCAACAATAAAAAAAAAACCAATTGTTGATATTAAATTTGTTAAAATAAACATTTCTGAATAACTTGTTAAAAATATTTGTCTAATTCAATTCATTTTCCTGGTTTATATGATAATTCTACAATTTAAATACAGGTTAAACATAATTTTGCAGATTCCCCTTTATCTAATAGTATCCTTTATAAAATCTCCTCAAGGTACAAATACAAACCAATTTCTAGAATTATTTTGCTAATTATCTTGCAAGGATCAAACTAGAACGGAAGTACTGCCGGAAAATGCCTGTGTAAAAAGACAATAAAAACCATACCCTCGTGTTTCATGGGATCATTAACATTTGCAGTTATATTACATTTTGTAATACCAGTATAAATATTTTAACAAATGCTACGCACCTACATATAAAAAAACATAAAATGTTTTGGTAAACAATATTACTAAGACAGTACAATTCCGGTTCAAATGTTTATTTTGCCGTAAAATATATATCTAACAGAATAAGGAAACTGAGAACAAGTACATTGTTATTATTCTCTAAATAGTATACATATTCAATTGTTTTAGAAAAAGCAAAAGAGGATGCTGCTTACGGCTAAAACATATGCCAGCAGCTAAAAATTTGTTTTAATGTGATTTAATCGGACGGTATTTTTGTTTTGTTTTATGATTTTGTTTTGTATTGTTCTTATTAGTACTACAAAATATTTTGTTTCAAAATGTAAATACTGATATCTATAAATTAAAACCGGTTAAATGGTTAATGTTTAAATCGTCCTTCTTGTTCCTCATAATGAGAAAAAAAAGTATCATTTTGGGTTATTATGTATTTTCTCGTGGATATTCAAACAACTGCTAACAAAAAAAGTAAATCTCAGAATACCGCCAGTTTCAACGTTAATGCTTAAAATTATCCGTTCTTCGTCTGAAAAAACTTTATTTTCTTTGACCACACTATGAGAAAGCACCTTTTTGAATTGGTGTTATTTCGATGACTACTGTATAACTTCATACAGAAGCTTCTTAAAAGAATCAAAAGAAGCTTGTATTATCTTTTAGCTTCACGTTCCGCTATAAAGATGATGTCCTCCCAACAAGTAATTCATTCAAAGTTTGGTCACCATGATGAACGCATTTATGCCATCGAACATGAAATAAAGGATACAACAGATATATTTCAGACTGCATCATATTTGTACTTACATCTAGAAATTGGCAACGAGGGTATATTGATAATAAAACTTTACGACAAAAGAGGTGATTTCATTTCTATGTAGCAACATTACAGCAGCGCATACATATCCCAGTTGATGCGATATTCCAAAGCTGACATTTTCTATCATGAATTCTTTGATAAAGGGTTGCTGCTTACAATAAGGATATTAAACCAAGACTTTCCGAGTGGTGAAGTTGAAGTCATGCCTTCGACCATTATTGAATATCTGTTTCATAGATGAGGACGGAAATGTCCACAATCCCGTACTCTTTTTCTCGAGTGTGAAATCACCGAATAAGACTTATAGCCGAGTTTTTGTTATTAGTTGCGCATCACGATGGGTGCCACATGTGAAGCAGGATCTGCCTACCTATCCGGATCACCTGATATCAATCCGGTTATTGGTGGGGTTCGTGTTGCTCGGCCTTAAATTTATTGTGTTGTGTTTTTTATACTGGTGTTTTGTCTTTTGGTCGTTTTTTTATATGCCATGTCAGTTTGTTATCTACTTACGAGTTTAAATATACCTTTGGTTTCTTCTGCCTCTCTTTTAGTGATTACAAACCAGAAAACGTTCGCTTTTTAGCTTTTAAAACAGCTTCTTTTTTGAAAATTTACATTGACAAAAACATTGATAAATCAAAACTGATATATCTTTTTTTAACAAAATGCGGGATTTCCAAACAAAATTGCCTGAATATTTAGATTTAAAATGGATCATTTCCACACTCCCCACTATTTATCACATTACTGTTTAAAATTAAGGAGAAAGTAGTTTACCGATGTTCAAATCTCGTAAATCGATCGAGAAGAGATAAATCGAGGTAACTAACAAAAACAGCTGTTTGTATCACTATTTACAAAATTATTAATAGCCTGTCCCTATAAATTTCAACATGGTTTTTCTTTTATGAATTTCTTATATACTCTCCGTCTTTCTTTTATGTCTATCTTTATTTTGTAAATACTTAAAATATCAAAAAGACAAACGGACAATCCAGAATTATCCGAATATAGAATTGACATTTATCTACCTTGGCTAACTCGAACTTAATCTATCGTTAATGGTGGTCGTTGACATTTTCAAAACTTTGATATTTTATAATAACATTGTATTTCCAAAATAAAACATCACGTTTTTAATTTTCGTTTGAATATGAATTATCATGAGAAATTTAAATATCAAGGTCTGAAAATGGAGATCAGTCACTATTAACATTGGATTTAGTAAGAATGAGTTCAGGTAGATAGATTTCATTTGTTTTTAGAAAAATAAAAACAAAAGGAATTATGGCGTTGTGATATATGCGGGGAACATTGAAATATGTATCAATTAGTCTTGTGATTGATCTTTTTGAAATGTACCCATTACTACAATAAGAATTTATTCTTCATACACTTGCCTGTATATTTATTCTAAAAAACGAACACAAATACTGTCTAATTGGGTAAAAATACCTATAATGCCTCTTATCATTTTTAAGAATAGTCAATAAATCTATTTTTTGTTAATTGTATTATTGTATTACTGAAAAAGAAATTATAACAAGTAAAGCCGGTATAGTTACATCAATATTTACAGAATCATTTTTGAATATGGATATCTTTGTTTGATAAGATGATGAGGTAGAGTAGTATACAGAGTAGAGAAAACATTGATGTTAACGAAGACAAACTAACCTTTAACGGAGCGTAGCTTTACAAATATCTTTAACACGATTGTATTACTACACAAATAGTTAATATTTGTATTAATATGACCTACGTCAAATATAAGTAGGTCCTCAACGGTTGTAATATCACTAGTTAGAAGAACCAAAATATGTGTAGCTGAACATTTACCTGATGCAGATATATAAATACAAAGGTTATAAGGTCTCATATAAAATCACATGAGTGCAAACATTTCATATTTGACTAACATTAATATTCGCGTAGTCTAATGATGTATACCCTAATTCGTCTTTCATTCATATTTATTTCACTGTACTGTTCCGTTCTGACGATAATTTTATATGCATTAGATTGCAATGCACTACATATTTAAAGCGTCAAAAATTTAACATTAGTACCACGTTTTAATTCTGTATAAATGTATCAAGAAACATTAACATACAAAACATTTCGCCAGGGTTTAGTATATGTAATTTATTAGAATGTCAAAACGTAAATCGACTGCAACTCAGTTCCTGAAATAAAAAGTTAAAGCCCTCCAATTTCAGGGCAAAAAAAGGCGGTCAATCCATAAAATTCGAGGATTGCTCACAGACCAGTCATTGTAAAATGTTTATAAGGATGTTTACTGTCTTACATGCATTCTAATGATTGATTGATTGTTGTTTGCTTTACGCCGCTTTAGCACAAAAAGGCTATATCGCCGCGAGAGCTAATTCGAATATTTTTACAAATTAAAGTATTTTTTTTTTAAATCAGACAAAGGTCCTTCAATAAACTAAAATTCTAGACTAAAGCAAATTTATTATTTACAAATAAAAATCAACAGTAAGATAACGTGATAAAAATTAAAATCGTTTGCATTCTAATGTATAAATAATGTACAAATATTAAATTCGGAATTTCCTTAAAACTACCTTGCCTATACTTAGATAGTACGTATGCGAAATAATTAAAGATTATTACTAGGCAATTTCCATATTGGCAATGGTATCAGGCCAAGACTACCAAATCAAGACAGAGCGTTGATATGGGTCGAGGAAATTCTGAATTTATGCCATATAATGATCTACTAATCACATATTTTATTTATTGTTTTTTAACTGACAGGTTTACCGGAGGTAAAATTCGGGGCACTATATTGGTATTTGAGGGCAGTTAAATTCGGGGCACAATATTGGTATTTGTGGGCACATGTCGATTTTGGCCCCGAGGACAAATAACTGACTACGACTTTCGGCTATTATTGGACATGCAAATATGTACATATTAGTACACAACATTTGATAATCATAGATAATTACATAACATTTTCCATATTGGTCCTGGTATCAGCCCGTGAATCCATATCAAGCCAGGGGCTGATATGGGTCGATGGCTGATAATAGGGCCAATATGAAAAATGCCTTGTATTTGATCTATTTATCCCATATTTTATTTGTTGTGTTTTAATTGACAGGTTTACCGTAAGATAAATTCGGGTATTTGAGGGTAAATATCGATATTGACCCCGTAGACAAATAACCGACTAGGACTTCCGGCTATTATTGGACATGCAAAAACGGACATATAAGTACAATACATGTGAAAGTTATATTTGTGTGATCCTTTTGTAACTGTTGGTGTTTCATGTTATCTTATGTGGAAGTAAATTTATCTATTTTCAATTAGGAATTCAGGTATCAAAAGTAAAACGAAGAAAAGAAACGTTTAACATAATTGTTAAACCGCTTGAAAAACAGCATCAAACCAATGTCGTAAAATATTGATTTGGTCCTCGTCGACAATTTAAACAATAACCTAGTCAAATCTGTGTACTTTTAAATCAACAGATGCTGAGATATTAACACCGAGAACAACAAGAAAATATTATTACGCAACATAGTTTTATGGCAGTAACTGTGAAACCATAGGAAGAAAAGAAATAGATTTTCTTTCCTTAAACAAGTTGTTTATCTTATGGCTCTACTTCCAATCTAAAGTTATTCTTAAAAGTACTTTGAGCAACCATATATGCGTTGGATATGTTCATGTCTGCCTAATATGTGGATTTTAGCTTTCATATTCTATCCATATACCCTGCCTTTCGCAACAGAACACCAGAAATGAATAGTTCCCTTTTTTTAGTTATCTGAAAGCTTATCAATGAGTATCACCAACATCGCCATTTAAGTGCAAAAAAGAGTCATCTCATAATTTTGATGAAAATAAAGCATGTAAATCTTAACATTATGATCATTTTCCTCCATAATACTTTCTTATCTACAGTGGTTTTTAGGTTTGTGTTCTTTTTTAAGCCATGGCAGCCATGTTTGTTGACTGACCAAAAATGAAACTCTTTACTAGATACCCTTGGTATCAATCTCCTGCAAGTTTGGTTGAAACTGGTTCAGTAGTTTCAGAGGTGGAGATCTGTGAAAAGTTTACGACAGACACCAAACGACGACGGACAAAAACGCAGGTGATCTAACAAGGAAAGCAAATAAAATAATTATGATACTCAAATAAAGTAAGGATAATACATTGTGAGTAAATGAATAATAAATAGCTTGAAACAGTAATGTGCTTGATATTGCATTGTGCAACTTTGCTATGCCCACTCTGTTGACGTCATATAATTTTTGACATTTGGCAAGCTTTTAACAGAAAGAATTAAGCAAAATCTGTTCAAAACAGTATGATAAATTAGCAGTAATAATAATATGATTATTAGTTAATTTTTATGCGTAGGACATTGAACTGTTAACAAATGTAATTGCAAAATGCAGAAGAAGATTCTATAAAAAAAAACAATGACAAAAACCCTTTGTACATTGACTTACAATAACTATGGGTTGTTCACCTTAAATTTCGGAAACCGAAAATACTGTAAAGTCCCTAATTACACAACAGGAACGTACATATAATCAAATAAAATTGGTTAATTTCCTTAAAGGTACTCCCTCTACTTTTAAACCATAAATATTTCTCCTAGAGTTAAGGAATCTTAAATATAAGAGGAAATGTGAACACTTGTAATAGAGTGTATTTATGATATAAGGTTTTAAAGTTTTAAAGAATTATGGATACCGATTTCAATCCTAATAAAAAATCAGACTGAACTCATATGTTTAGGCTTTTTTCTTTCATTTTGTTACAATGATGTATTAACAATAACAAAAAAAAAGCATTGCTGTTTTCTACAGAACAAAGAAATATTACGAATTTCAATGTTTCCTGTTTTTATACTTTCCAGTAAAATGGATGTTTCACTTTCTTTAATCTTAGTAGTTAAATAATAAGTCTCCAGTCCCCGTTTCGCTATCGGAACGTAAGTATGAACAATATTTATCTGGTGTTTGTGAGCGATCAATCTTCCCTTAACATGGGACTAGGGTGTGACAGCACAGCATAAGAACAAACTGTAAAAATCAGTTGCAAATGTTTTGACTCGTCAGATTCGCACAAAGCACAAACAAAATAATAAAAGACAACAGACACAAAATACCAATGTAAGAGTACATTTATTGAAATCTAGTATAAAGCCAATAACAAAATTAATAAATTATTTCCTCACAGACTAAAGTATCAAGCAGAACATCCAACGGATTCAGTGTGAAGACTTCATTACCAGTCCAAGAAGAATCATGACCTTATGCAATGCCAAATCATAACACTAGTAAATAATTTTAGTTTTCAACGCTCATTTTGATAACATTATCTGAAATGTCATAAAAATAAATTATTAAGTCATTTTAAGTTTTTCGCTCAATTTTCAGACTTATCAACTGCAGTAAATGCAGTACTGTTCAAACTCGAAAATCACACCCATAGTTTGGTATCGTTTTGTTTTGTATTATGAAGAATACAATGAAATATTTACGTTGCCTCTCTAGGAGGTTATCCCATTATAAAAGTGCTTTCCCTAGGTACCATGTATATTAGTATGAAACACCCAACAAGAAGTTTCGATATAAAACCCAAATCTCTTTAAATGATATCAATTACACATACAAATACCACTTTCTCTTCAAACTAAAGTTAAAACCAAAGATAAGACATAGGCATTACAGTTTGTTTGTTAAAACAAAATCAATTAATCATTATAATAGTATCCTAGTTGTGGCATCTATGAGGGCCTGCAATGTCATTTGTACCAATCAAAATTTAGATATCACAGAATTTCAAATGCATTTGATATGTGAAGTATATAATTATCTATAGTTTGGTCCTTTATGAATTACAATACAAATTCTATGACAGCTCACATGGTAACTTGTGCCTATCAAATTAACATAATTAATAACAAAACTTTACATGCATCTTGTTTAGGGAAGTATAATAAATGACAATTTTAGACTTAAAAACATTCACTAAAACATTTTTACAAAATTATCAATGGTTGGAATTGCAGTATGCCAGTGTTGATAGCTGTCACTGCTTGAGTAAGTGCTGAATTATAACCAGAACTATCAAAAAACAGCATGGTCAATGGTATAGGGACGTCTCGGAGAAAGTCAAAGCTTACATTTGCCACCATAGACATTCCTGTCATTAAGGTCTCTCCTGAAAACAGTTTCGATCTTACAATCAGAGCTATTTGTGATGTTGTGCTACATCCTTTATCTCCCACTGAAGTTCTTGCGCGATGCGTAACTCGTTCTTACCAGGTGGTAATAATCTGGCATGAGAAGAACACGACAAAAATGAATATTCTGCAAAAATAAATCGGAAAAAAAACTGCCGCGCCAAAAAAAAAAAAGCGAAAAGTCTCGAAAAAGGTGAAAATAAATTATCCGTCAGGAAAAAAATCTTCCTCAATCAGTCGTCCTGTTAGATAAGAGATATTACATCAATGTTTGAAAGACCTACAATATAAATGAATTTTGATTAATAGTTGTAAGCATATAGAATGAAAATTCATGATCTACAAGAAGTGAACCAAACATGTTATTTCAAGATTAAATTATTTTTGTAGACTACTCTCACTCTTCCATATTGCAGACGCGGCAATCAAAAGTCTGATTGAAGTAGAAAGAACCATTTTTGATAGAGAAATAATATAACAAAGTATTTTGAAAACATCAGATCCACAAGTACTGAGATTCATTATATAACATCGTGCAAGGAATTACCATTTAATGGAGATGCAACGTCTGGAAAATGGAAATCACTTCTTTTAAAGGGAACAGTTTTGATATTTTGTTTCATAATGCTGGATTTACAATGTATTTATTTTTACTATGAAAAATTATTACTTTTCTTCTAATTGTACATGACCATAAAATCCATTTTTTATTACTGGAAGCAAAGCACTTGGACATATGCAAACTAGTGACGTCTCCTCTATTCAATTTAACAGAAAAACCGATGTACATAGCATTGACAAGAATAAACATTTTTTACAGTTGACCGCATTTCTAAACAATACAATCTTTGCCTGTCTGCACGAAAGTTACCATTTGGTGAAGACACTTACAAAAAAAGAGACAAAATGATTCAAAAACTGACCTCCTCATCCGAGCATGATGGTGAAACATTCATTGTATGATGAATCTTACTACAAGCTATTGCAAATCTAGCCTTCTATTACTTTCGTAGTCATCTGCCATGTGGTATGTTTGAAAATCAAAGTGAACAGCAGATAGGGTATGCCAAGAGTGTTGTAAATCATAACAACTTCAGCGAATCCATTTTTGCTTAGCTTGTCGGACTAATAAGATGAATTCAGTTTCTATCCAGAGCACTCGATATCACCCCCGGTTTTGGTGGGGTTCGTGTTATTTAGTCAAAGTTTTCTATTTTGTGTTTTGTGTACTGTTATTTGGTCGTATTTTTTGCCATGGAATTGTCAGTTTGTTTTTGACTTATGAATTTGAATATCCCTTATGGTATCTTTCGTCTCTCTTTTTAAAACTTTTCTTGTAGAATCAAATATGAGGATTTCTCTGAACAAAATAAGTTTATTGTTGGAAAGTAAAGATACTGAGGAATTTACAAACCACTGAAAGATGTGCATACATGCATACATCTAGAGTGGTGTACAAACAGCGCAAAGACAAAATCAAACAAAACAAACATGCCAATCTGCATTTTTTTTTTTTTTTCAGAAAACCTGACACGCCAGACAAAACGTAATTCGAAAATCTTCTTTAGGCAACTGAGTTTCTTTTCTGGGTACTTTGGCAGATTGTCGAACAAGTAGATATAATGTACAAGGAACAAAGAATGACGAAAAAAGCTAGACTAAAATACATATTCTCCTTCAGTCACCCGGTGATAATTTTCTTTATTAGCAAAAACATCAAACATAAGTTTGAAAAAGGTGATCAATCCGTATGGTATGATGGCCATATTAGAAAACAGTGTGTACCAGATGTTTCAATTTTGTTGATTCTTAAATACAATAATCAAGATGTTCAGTAATTTTCAAAAAGAGAGGCGAAAGATACAAAACACAACATAGAAAACTAAAGACTGAGCAATATGAATCTCACCAAAAACCGGGGGTGATCTCAGGTGCTCCGGAAGGGTAGGCAGGTCCTGCTTTATATGTGGCAGCCGTGGTGTTGCTCATGGAAAAATAAATCCGGTATTAAGTATAATTCGGAATGGCACGTTAGGGGAAAAGAGGACGGCATTATGGTTACGGCAATTGGAACATATCCGTTGTCATCAGTAAAACAGATATTTGGCATTGCACTAGTCATGTCTTCTTTGACTGTCCATGACGTTAAAATACTAAATCCCTGGGATGTGTTTTAGTTGATTTTAGTCTCTGATGCATGATTTTTTATTATTAATTGTTTTGGCTTTTAACTAGCTGTCAGTAACTGCGAGTACTCTCAAATCGTACTTTCTTGTTTATTTAACCTGTTGATACTAATTGTAATGATTTTTTGTTATTTAATGTTATTCAGGGTTATATCTGGTCTATATACCAGCTTTGATAAGTGTTTGGTACTAATATAAATCTCCACTTACTATGAACATCAAAATTATTTATTTTGTTAAAATATTTCCTTTCTCTATTGTAACTGTATACGTATACCTAACAACAAAATTATTGTATTTACCTGTGTTTAAAGTTATTGCAAATGGCTGATATTTTGTTCGAGCATATTGTTTTTCTTAAATTGTTTAACATTTCATACCGATATAATATGTTACTTTTATTATTCTTCCTTAGTTTATTTATTTTGAATTTACATTGTATCATAGGTCAAATTTATTTGTTCAGTGTATGTTCAATGGTGTTAGTATGTCCTTTGATTGAGTTAAGCTATTTCAGTTGATATTTTATAGTGTGTTTTTCTATGTTGTAATGTTACACTATTGTTTCAGAAAAAGGGTGAAGGTTTGGTACCATTAAAACGTTTAAACCCGCTGCATTTGTTTGCACCTGTCCTAAGTCAGGAATCTGATGTTCAGTAGTTGTTGTTTGTTGATGTGGTTCATAAGTGTTTCTCGTTTCTCGTTTTATATAGATTAGACCGTTGGTTTTCCGTTTGAATGGTTTTACACTAGTAATTTTGGGGCCCTTTATAGCTTACTGTTCGGTGTGAGCCTAGGCTCCGTGTTGAAGACGGTACTTTGACCTATAATGGTTTACATTTATAAATTTTGACTTGGATGGAGAGTTGTCTCATTGGCACTCATACCACATCTTCTTATATCTATTCCATAACTCGTGATTGTGTCCGCGTAAAATTTTCGATTTGATTTCAACCTCACCACTTTGAACTCTTGATTTAATAGCTTCTTTGAGAGCAGTAACCCTCTATCAAGGAAACCATGATAGGAAATGCAAGCCCTAGAATATCCCATCAACTGGAAGATATATACTTTTGAATAATTAGGTTTTAGCGTTTCCGGTGAAGGTAAACCAAGAAATGGCGTCGGATGCTTGGAACTCATGGTGTAATAGCTTCTTTGAGATAATCTTTGGGTGGAATATTGCTACATATAAATGGAAAGATCACAATTGGGAAGCTGAAATCATCTCTTTTTTTTTTTAAATTTTGGTTCTCAACCCACCCTTATTGTCAATTTCTAGATGTAAGTCAAAATATGAAGCAGACTAAACTGTATCTGTTGTATCCTTTATTTAAAGTTCGATGTGATATATGCGTTCAAGATAATTTTCCAAACTTTGAATTATTTAGTGAAAGGACATCAGCTATATAGCGAAAGGGGAAGTTAACGGATAATGCTTGCTTCTTTTAATTATTCATAAGAAGCTTTTGTATGCAGTCAGCCTCCCGTGAATAAAGGAACAAGTGAGCAAACAGAGGAGCACAATTGGCTTCCATGGGTATACCGATTGATTGTTGAAAAACACTTCCTCCAAACGTAACAAATATGTTGTCAATCAAGAAATCAAGCATCTAATAAGGTAAAACATTTATAAATGAGAAAGTATTTTTTGTTTTACTTAACCAGCAATATTCTTATAGAGGAAGTAAATCTCAAAAGATTTCCGACTTTAAGTGTACATTTTATTAGCATTGCAAATGCAAATATAGCAACCGAAGGATAGAAACAAATCAACATTCAACAGCCGTTCTAAATGGTAACTGTGAATATTTACAAATTCATATCATCACTGGTGAGGGGGAACTTAGACAAAGGAAGGGGTATATATACATAAAACTTACCTCTTGTAAATACATAAATAAGTATACTTACCTGTGTTTATCTGATTAAATACAAGAAACTGTGTTTACCTGTACAATGAATGCTCTCAAACGTAATGAG
Source organism: Mytilus coruscus (assembly GCA_017311375.1). Lineage (NCBI taxonomy): Eukaryota > Metazoa > Mollusca > Bivalvia > Mytilida > Mytilidae > Mytilus > Mytilus coruscus. The sequence goes on along the minus strand of CM029599.1, from coordinate 75,775,499 downwards.
TTTTATGCGCAAAATTAATGCAACGACTTAAAAAATTTTGGTTCTGACCTCGGTACTCAATCATTCCTAATGCAGGATATTTCAAAATAACATTGTGTGCCTCGGAATTTTTTTTTTTTTTTTCCTTTTCTACGTTTTATGAGAAATATGCCGTTGTAAACATTGAATATAAAAATTATGAGATGCGATATGATTGCCGATGAGACAACAATTCCCCAAAGTTCAAATGACATGGAAGTAAGCTATTATAGGTTACCGTACGGCCTTCAACAATTAGAAAAACCCGTACCGTATAGTCTGTTATAAAAGTCCTCGACAAGAAAATGTGAAAAATATCAAACGAGAAAACTAACGGCCTAATTTATAACAATTCTATATACGAAAAACAGATATGACGGACATTTACGAACGATAACCACTGAATTACAGTCTCCTGACTTGGGAGAGGTATATAAAGAATGTGGCGGGATTAAAAATGTTTGTGAGCGCTAACACCCCCAAACTCTGCAGAGTACGTGATTTTACAACAAAATATAAGAACAAACTGTAAAAATCAGTTGCGAATGGCTCAACTCAATAGATTGTCACGCAGCACACACACAAAAACATCTAACATAAAACAATACACACAAATCACCGATATAAGAGTACTCACAGTTACTGAAAGCTACTTTAGAGCCAACTACAACTAATTATCATTTACACTCATCTTTTTTCTCACAAGCAAAAACTCATCACTGTAAACACCCTTTATATGGTCTGTAAATATTGTTAAATGGTTTCCGACGCCATTTCTTGGTTTTCCTTCACCGGAAACGCTTAAACCTAATTATTCAAAAGCCAGGGATATATGAATAGGTAGAAACGTTAGGAGCTATATAACCAAAATAGCCAGATTTATAAACGGTCATCTTTACCTGTTAAGCGTGACTAAAAAGCGTTCTTTGTAAGGTGCTGTATTGTTGCATTAAGATTTATTACTCTCTCCTTTCATTTGCGAGTCGGATATAACGGAACTATAAACAACTGTCATACAAGTGAGAAGTTTAGCTTGCTATAAGACAAGGTGTAACCCACCATTTTCTTCGGAATGTATCTGTTCTAAGTCAAGATTATGACAGTTGTTTTCCACTCGTTCCGTTGGTTGATAACGTTGATTTTGTCCGATTTTATAGACTTCCCCTTTTTGAATTTACGTTGGAATTTTGGTAACAAAACAATATGGCGGCATTTATGAGAACGCAACTTTCTTAAATAGAAAATGAAAGGATATGGAGTAAATGTACATAGGACAAAATCGCACACAATATATAGAAAACATAGAAAATTATCAATGAACAGGGCTTTTATTCCTGTTATTCATCTTGACAGTTGATGTAGGGTCTTCAACAATGAACGAATCATTCATACCCTACAACAAGGTCAAGACGGCCCCTAGCGTCGACTTAAGCGGTACTATTGATAAAAATAAACCACAGTTCACCTTCTTGCTCCCAACCCGCCGTTAGACAAGTTTCTTTTCTGTTTTCTTAACATTTTTGTAAAATAGCTTTCCCATCCCACTGTATTTTGAGAAAATTCTCATACACGTGGTTGACGGTTGACATGTATACGATTATCTTGGTTTACTAGTTTCATGGGAAAACAACTAATATAATGTGTTCTCCTTTCGACAGTATGAGAAGAAAATTTCCCTTTGGGTAAATTCACTCAATATAAAAACATGAATTACAAATTTAATTGTTTAAGAACTTATTGAAAATGAAGTATTGCTATTACTGAATATTCTATACTTCTTTTACAAATGCATATTTTACGCAACTTCTACTGTATTCTTTATAACATTACATATTCTTTTTATTAAATAAAGACTTGTTTGCCGTTCTCGTAGAAAGACGTTTATCTATTCTCTGCTAGAAATTGAATGTACATCTGATGCTAGAACCGAGAGTATTTATTAAATGGCTTTTATTTTCGGTACAAACAAATATATTTCATTATCAACTGTCATCGTAGCTCTCTGGTAACAACCAAATTTATAAAATTTCAAATCGATGCTATAAGACTGCATATTTTGAAACCAAAAATACTAATAACGGAAGTTGAAGAAGCAGTCACTGTGGAACAATTTATAAAAAAAACTTAGTGAAAAAAAACTTTGTTAATATTTTCCTCTTCAAGGTAGTTATCAGTAAATTGTAAAAGTTGTCTAGAAAAATAAGGACAAATAGGATTGGCAAGCGATTTTTTGTTATTCGTCATTATTATATTTCCATCTTCATTTATCTTGAACAGACGGTGGTGGATGTATGTAATACTATAATATTTCTGAGAAACCAGCATGAAACATAAATCTAATTTGACTCACATATTTTCATTAGCCTTTCTAGCAAGTACCTAAAAAGTACATAACAGTTAACTGCGAAGAACTTTTCTTGTGGCCTAACCACACTTTAACAAGTAAACAGCATTTTCAGTGTCAATGTATTTTTACATCAAGTATTTCGAGTTTTTGCAGTATATGAATAGAAAAAACTAATTGAATTACAATTGTGCTTTTAAAGTTGTATTTTTTATCCTCGGGGAATTAAAGTCAAACGTTTACCTCACAAAAAAAATGTACAAGTTAATGGTCTACTCAGAAATTTCCATTCAAATCTGATAAAAGTACAACGGATCGAGTAATTTTTGGTATTTTTAGCGACTTTCTTTGGTTTTTAGTTACAAGATTTCTCTTCAAGATTATATATGATCATAGCTTAATAGCATCTCTCTTTATATTCACTTATTTTCAAATTAGCAATCAAATCTGTTATTTCCGATATACAAATTCCTATAATTTTGTTCACATTGTTGTAGCATTAATTTGTTTGAGATTCGACACTACCGTTTATTATATTAGTGTCATGGAGTCATTTTAGACCTCATATCCTTGCGGAACTGACCTTAATTCGTATCTAGTATGAACAAGCGATAAGTTTAAACTATCATTTCCAACATGCGAGCGTAAAACTTAATTCTATAACGCGTTTAAAAATACCCTTGAGTACAGAAAGTTTGTGAAGAATAAACCAACCTTTTTTTGAACATATATACATCTATTTACACTGATCGAGAAACAACAATTTGATCTTAATTTCTTTCCTTGCAGAACTCATAGATAATTAACTTCAACTTTACTAAATAAAATGGAAATGAAACTCAACGAAGTTTCATGATTCAATTGAATAATATAATTTAAAAAACATATAAACTTTGAATAAATAAAAATACTTGACTCACCTGAAAACAGTGAAAACAAACACAGTGAATTTGGTTGTAGAACTTGTATCTTCTAAAGCGCATTCGAAAGTGCCACTTTTGAGACCGAAATTCACTTGTTCGATTTTGCGTTACTGTTTCAGGTTCGTCCAATCAGATTCGTTAAACAATCAAGCTATCTTAGTAACCCTGATATTTTGGGGTAAAAAGGGGTGTGGAAAGGTCTTTGCTGGACAGGACAAAGAACCCTAACTGACCAGGTTACCTAGACATATGTTGTTTACACAACAACTTGTTTGTGTTTACAGGACAATAGAATTAGTAAAAAACATGTCTAATTGTGTCCACTTAGCTTGTCGCTAAACATCTTAAATTGATAAAAGTAATGCCTACAAAGAGAAAATCTAAAGTGACAAATGCCAAAATAAATATCTGTTAAATTTGAACTTCTTATCTTAAATTTATCGAGAATATAAAAATGATTTCCTTCAACAATAATGAACGAATATAAAACAAAAATACTTTTAATCAATACTGCAGCTTCGAAATGGACTTTAAATAAATAAAATATCTTAAACTTATTCCTTTTTGCTGAAAACTAATTTTTCACAAAAATATAAAATGAGGTCTAAAATGACTCCATGACAACTCCCTTCTACTTCAGCTGATTTCGTCCCGAAATCTTGACCTATCTTAATTTTGATTATAATAACAATTTGTAGGAGTTGTAAGCATAATAACATAAGTTAATTAAAAATCCATATACATATATATAAGTATTTACAAACACATCAACATAACTAACAGCCAGTCAGTAGTCCTGTTCACTAAATATTGTTTTGCCATGATTGCTTTACTGTTGTTTAAAAACATAGTCTAGTATAAAGATTACAAACAGTTTTGAACTATGGATGTCTGCAAACTAATATGTGGAAAAAATATTGTTTGTTAAGTATAAACTACATTTGATGTACCTAAGATATCTAAATCAGAATAGTATGTATTGTGAACAACTTTTCTATAATAATTCTGTGGTTCAATACCGAAAAAGAACACGAAATATGTTTTACTCTAGCTCATGACTTGGAAGCTCATTTTGACTAAATGATGTACACATATCAACACTGAACCAACTGTGAAAGCACGATTTAAATATCAAGTTATGGACGCTAAAATATACACTGACTAACCACAAATTTGCATACTAAAATGTAAAAATAATAAAACTTTTAAACACAAAGATGAAATGCAAGTCGTTTGAATGTATGTCGCGAACATACATTTCTAGCACTGAACAGATGATCTAGACAACTGTTAAAAAATGACTTGAAAACACCTTGTGATAAAAAAAGAAAATAAAATCCAAAACTGTTTAATGAAATAGTGATTAGCTTAAGTAATATTTCCTTAGGTTTTCATAACATTGACTTCCAAGATATTTGGTGTGTATGATAGACTTGTACTATAGTCTGAAAAAAATTAGTTCTACCATAAGCATATGAGTACTTGTGTGATAAGTGCGGTCTGAGCAGATAATTCTGCCAGCAAAATGCAAGACCATCAGCATCTGAACCATACAGTAGTAAACTATTACTGATCAATTCTATATGAATCACTGTAATACTGACTTCTCCATTTAAAAATGTAATTGCAATAAGTACGGACCTTAAAAAATATGAGTACTTATTGAATACTGGGCACTTATCTAGTACACCTGATTCTACAATCTCTGTATTAAACAGCAAGAATTAGACGTCAATGTGTTTTTACCGATAATCTATTACAACACATGCTGACTTTGTCATGTTTTCTTCTATATATACATTAACTTATGAGAACCATTCATAAACTTATGAGTACAAACCAAAAATATAAGTACTTACATACATGTGTAAAACTTAAATACATGAGATCTAACTTATAAAATGAGCATTGACTTGTATAAATGAGTAATTTTCTATAAAGAACAATTATGAATACTTTTCTTAGCAGCTATACATATATATATTTATATATTTAAACTGATACATGTTTCTCATGATATGATTGATTGATTGTTAGTTTCGTAACGTCCAGTGACAAATATTTCTAAACAAACGACAATAAAATTGAATTAACTGAATTTGAGTTTAATGTCAATGTAAATGAGTATGAATCTTTAACTGGAAATGTGTGGGTAACGAATTCTTTATGCTATCACCGCACTATAAATCTGTTTCTTGTCTTGCCTTGCTGTTTCGGGGGGAATTGCGTGTCTCTATTATAATTATGTATTTTGCAAATGTTGGTAAACTTATCTTGAATTGAAACCTTCATACTTATGTACAGCGTCTCAGGAACTTCTGACTGTGTGTTGTTGAGGTTTTATTCATACGCCACGTCTTTGGTTTTCGCGCGATGATTAACCGTTCTTCGTTTGACTTTGACTAGGAACTTCATTCTTGATTCTGCTTCGCTGAACGAATTTGTTGTGTGGTTAGTTGCTGTGTTCATCATATTTCTTGTCTTGCTTTAATTTCCAACCAATATCACCAGTTATCAGGTACCGTATTCTTGATCTAAAGGGTCTCCGCCAGTTATCAGAATTGAGTTTCTGACTGTTATCAGGATTGTCGGTTTCTGGGTTGTATGGTCTGTTGTTTGACTGTTATGGTTGGACTTAACCAACAGCACACCTTACGGACTTAGGGGGATGAGTAAGGGCCTGAAAACAGTTAAAACAAACACAATGAATTTGGTTGTAGAACTTGTATCTTCTAAAGCGCATTCGAAAGTCATATATAATTAATAACAATATAATAGCATATAATGCAAATAATAGAAACATATAATTCATATAATTTTCCAATATAAATGATCAAATAATATCTATAGTATACAATCTTTACGTAAATGCATGAGCATATGCATTTAAACTGACGAACACGTATGCTTATAATATTTCTTATAAATAAAAGCTTATTTAGCATTCAAATATTTGAGCAAGATGCGGACTTGATCTTAAATATATGAGCATAATGCGAGACCTACTATTTGAACCTAACAGAGCATAAAGCACGTGCTGAACAGCATAAAATATTGAATATATAATATTTTGATAATGAACATGTATAAACTTGTTGAAGTCTTTTACTTTTCGAATCATATAAACATGGTAGAGCATATATTACGCTTGTAAAAACTTAAAAACTATATAAAACCTATTAACCCAAAAATAATCAATTTCGACAATGAGCATTGGTTGAGAAATATTCGAAATCGAGACAAACTTAGCATTACGAAACTAATCGTGAATATTCAAATAATATAAATATGAAACAATATAATATGAAATGGGGAAACTAGCTTTTAAAATATACATGCTTGTTTTGTATCAAAAATTCATGACTCGTAATAATATAGGGCTAACCGACAAGAATAGTTTACGATAAATAATTACTTATCAAATTAACCTACACATGTGAAAATTACGCATAAAGCGTTTATTAAAATAATCAATATCCTATCCTTGCGGAACTGACCTTAATTCGTATTTAGTATGAACAAGCGATAAGTTTAAATTATCATTTCAACATGCGAGCGTAAAACTTAATTCTATAACGCGTTGAAAAATACCCTTGAGTACAGAAAGTTTGTGAAGAATAAACCAACCTTTTTTTGAACATATATACATCTATTTACACTGATCGAGAAACAACAATTTGATCTTAATTTCTTTCCTTGCAGAACTCATAGATAATTAACTTCAACTTTACTAAATAAAATGGAAATGAAACTCAACGAAGTTTCATGATTCAATTGAATAAAATAATTTAAAAAACATATAAACTTTGAATAAATAAAAATACTTGACTCACCTGAAAACAGTTAAAGCAAACACAGTGAATTTGGTTGTAGAACTTGTATCTTCTAAAGCGCATTCGAAAGTGCCACTTTTGAGACCGAAATTCACTTGTTCGATTTTGCGTTACTGTTTCAGGTTCGTCCAATCAGATTCGTTAAACAATCAAGCTATCTTAGTTACCCTGATATTTTGGGGTAAAAAGGGGCGTGGAAAGGTCTTTGCTGGACAGGACAAAGAACCCTAACTGACCAGGTTACCTAGACATATGTTGTTTACACAACAACTTGTTTGTGTTTAAAGGACAATAGAATTAGTAAAAAACATGTCTAATTGTGTCCACTTAGCTTGTCGCTAAACATCTTAAATTGATAAAAGTAATGCCTACAAAGAGAAAATCTAAAGTGACAAATGCCAAAATAAATATCTGTTAAATTTGAACTTCTTATCTTAAATTTATCGAGAATATAAAAATGATTTCCTTCAACAATAATGAACGAATATAAAACAAAAATACTTTTAATCAATACTGCAGCTTCGAAATGGACTTTAAATAAATAAAATATCTTAAACTTATTCCTTTTTGCTGAAAACTAATTTTTCACAAAAATATAAAATGAGGTCTAAAATGACTCCATGACATTAGCATACCTTAAATACAATTAGAACATTATATATATACAGAACTTGCATTGTTCGGCTAAATTGAAGAATAAATAGATTGTGTAATTGTTAATTGTTGGTTGCTTAATTAACGGTCAGTGGCAAATATTTCAAGCACGTTCAGGACGAGAAAAAATTAACAATATACACTCAAGGTAGGTCCTGTGATACTGGCCGTCTGGGATGAAGGTCCGAAAAATTTGGACTGCAACTTGAAAATGAGGGTAAAGTGGATAGGGACAGATAACTTGCCTTGCAACAGGCCACCTATGGACCCCTCAAAGAGATGTTGCAAAGGTTCTTAACGTTCATAGAGCGTGTCACTCTCTCTACACGAGGCATCGGATTTCCCTGTTCTGACCGGACGTTACTACGTACTTGTACATACCGCACAGCCAAACGGACGCCCCACTTTGGCAAGGGTTTTACTGTCGGATGGACGAAGACCAAGAGTGACTGTATTTCTATTCCCCAGTCATCAATGGGGTGAAGAATAAAAGAGTATATTGAGCTAAAACCTTGTATTGCCTATTACAATATCGTAGAATCGTCCTAAATATTGCGCCGTTTTCCATTGAAATATAATATCTACTATTTTTATTTGTAAAAATGATAAGACTATTGTGGTTACTTAATAGATATATTCTACAAGATTGATACGGTAATGTGATACACAGGCAATATAAAAGCACAAAAGAAATCATCCGTATCTTTCACTCACAAGTCTACATGTATCTTTCTTCTTTAAAACAGATAAAAATGTGGTGTTAATATCGATAAAGACACATTGTACCACGAAACATGCACCTTATAGGATAGACATATATTTAGATAAGCATACATGGTCTGATGTTCAACTATTAACTGTTAAATTATCGTTCACGTAAATCTGGAGAATATAATTGAAAAATATTGTACGGCAACCACTTCAAAGTATAGTGCTTTATAAAGTTGATATTATAACGTTGGTGTACCATATGTTAGACACGCATAGTTCATACGGAGTAAATAGAAACATTAATTCATTTTCTGCTCATTTATTGTGTTTATTTAGCTTCAGATTATTGTATTATAAACTGAACTATTATGGAAATGGATTTTATTTCTCCATTACATTGTAAAAATAAGATAAATAACGTAGTTCCGTGTTATTCTGAATCAGTGGTACTTATAGCATATGATTCGTATACATTACCTCATGATGTTAAAAAGGAAGAGGCATGAATGTCTTTTTTCACCTCTATGTTATGAAAATCTTTTCTTGTTAAATATGATATATATGCATACATCGCCCACCATGTGAATACTCAGTCAAATTGTCACAGTCTGGAATAGAACACAATCGGTAAATTTACAGATCAGACGACTATTTGCTTCGTTGAGTGGGTTTATATTTTGAAATTGCATATTTTATTTATTTGTATATAGTTGATTTCCTTACATCATTATAATATGGGATCACTCAAGAAGAAGAAAAGCAACGAAAGATTATAGAAAAAATTAATTTCGAACATCTGTAACAGGAGGATCGGGCTATAATTCTTCCGTCCCATTTTGTTATCCGAAAATATCTTTAAATTCTCCTTGAAACAACCCTGTAGTCACCGTATGACTATCATTTTCCAAATTGCTTCAACTAATCGTGTTGTTACAGACGACTTTAGAGTGTAGTCTGACGATGGCTGCTAAGTGAGACAATTAGTGAATTCTCTCTACTCGATATCATGACATTTCTAGTTTTTCATAGTTCTTCTAGGGAGTATGGCAGTATGATTGAAAGATAATTCAGGTGTTTATAATTGTATTTAATAAACATGATGTTTAACAACAGTAACAATATATAATATTAACAAGTGTATGTGTACATTTATCAAAAAGTTTAACAACAACAAATGTATAAAGGGTTTTGCAATTATTCACATTTCAAGATACTGCCGAAAACAAGGCATTCGAGTGGATCCAAAGGATATGTCTGGTATTATTTAATTCTTAAGATATGAAAAATTCTTTTCTCATTAAAAACATTTGAAATTAATGTCCAAATAAATTGGAAAACTGTCCAAAATTCAAAAGGAATAGTCCAAATATGTTATTCACCATCCTGGTTTCTTTATAAGTTGCATGACTAGTCTTCCCTTCATGTGTGTCATTTTAAATATTTTGGCCCCACGATCCTTAGGCACTATGACTGCTCCTTCCTGATTTGGGAACAACACGATATTTTGCAGTTTATTTCTTTTGAAGCACACTGTCTTTGTTTCTTAGCCTCTTCCCTGGACTTAACATTGACTCTCCGTTTCTTTATAGTTCATATTATATTCAAGGGTTGCCCTATTCTTTATCATTTCTTCTCCTCCGGCAGTTTCATTCAGCTTGAGAAAATCCCCCAGATGTTGGTGGAGATATCACCTTCTAGTTACCTTTTTGTTCCATAGTCTACTAATTATTACGGTTATTCCCATTTTATAAAATGGGAGCCAGTGTTTACTGTATATTCCATTACTTTAATCACAGTGATTTTAAACCCCTCCACCTCAAACTCCACTCATCAACTTGCCAATAATATGGAATAGGTAACAGGACTATTAACAACTGTCATGCAAGTGGAAGGTTTAGCTAGCTCTAATACCAGGTAAGACCCAACATTATTTTTGGAAAATGCCTGTACCAAGTCAGGAATATGACGGTTGTTTTCCATTCGTTCTGTTGGTTGATAGGATAGGGTCTAACGCAGGATTTTTTTTTCAGTTTTATGGACTTCCCCCTTTTGGAATTAACCTTTTAGTTGTGTATTTTTTTCGGTATTTTTGTAATACTTTTTTAAGTGTTTGACAAATGATGCCACACTAATACCATATACTTCAGATATACTGAAATAGATTCTTACAAAGTCTATCCAATTTTTTTTGCAAAGAATTCCGCTCAAGCCGGTGCTAGGGGCCATCTTAAACTTGCTGTGAGGTGGGAGTTTTTTTGCTTCGTGTTGAAGGCCTCGTTGTGACTACGAGATAAAGAACAGCAATAAAAGCGCTGTTCCCTTGCTTTTTGTGTGTTTTTTGCTTTACATGTACTGATTTTGTGTCATCGGTGGATACCCCATATCCTTTGTTTTTCTATTATAACATAATAAAATTCATATTTAAATATAACACTAATCACACTATACTCTTTTCTGGGTAACTTATCATTTGGATTCTTGTAACGTTTGTTCTGTATTGATTTCGGACCTACTGATGCAGTGCATTTTGCCGACAATTTGCAGAAATTTCTTTTTCTAAGTTGTGTGTAGTTCGCCAATATCTGCCCAGTTCACACCTGTGTTTAAATTTTTTGTCGCACATGGTACAATTAAACAGAAATATATTCCAATAATTTGGTTTCCAATCTTTTATGTAGCGTGTATAATTCTCGGTATATCGCAACTCATGCCATTTTGTGGAAATGTTTCCCTCAAATCATCGTCTTAACGAAATATTTCTCTCTCTTCCATTATAATTACTTCATCTGTCTAAGCCATTATGAATAAATGTCTGAAAAATATATGTTCTGCTATATATTGTTGTATGAATGTGGTTAGATGTATCTATACTTTTAATTTTCAAAATAAATAAATCAAGCCAAGGTACTGGTACTTTTTTGTGATTTACACATATTCCCAAGTCCTGTATGTTGATGACCTAACTAATAATCTTGTAATATATTGCTCAAAAATATCATTCAATTTATTCAATAATCATATTATTTGCACTTGGAATAAACTTGATACGCCTGAATTTTCGAAAGTTCCATGTAAGTCAAAATTTGACATTTATTCAGGCACTATTTTGATGATGTTTTTTTTTTATATGTATGCATATATTTATTTTACCACTATCTAAACCAGACACCCCTACTAAATGTCAGAAGTGCTTTATATACTGACTATTTGATATTTAGAATGATAGTATTTAAATGTATGTTTAAGAGTATTAACGCGAGACATATATTTTTTTTAAATTCCTTTGTTTAATTCGGAAGCTTATACAAACCCCTGCTTTAATGATTAATTTTCAAGTAGAGGTATATGCCTACAAACAAACATACATTTTTATTATTCATTACTTTTATTTGGGCTTATTGTTTAATGGGATAGTTTATTCATTTATGTATTTATTTCTTAACCAATCAATCAACTAATTAATCAATTAATCAGTTAATTTATTAGTTTCATAAAGAAAAAAACACATTCTTAATTTACACAAAAGACATGAAATTGTAAATTAACAAAATGGGCATCCAGCAAAGAAAAAAAAACTACGATTAGAAGAAATACTTAGCCTGGGGAAGTGATGACGATATCGGTATTATAGAATAATGAGTCTTGAGGTGGGGGAAATGTAGGTTATTCCCCTTACCCAATAGATACAAAAAACCCACCCTACATTAGCTGCTCTATTGGAGTACTCCTTCAGCTCGGTTAGTAGAGATGGTTTACTGTGCCAGGAGTTCCGTTATCGAATCCAAGCTGTTACAGTAATGAATTTTCGAAAGCAAATCAGGCTCTCCATATACAGTTAATATGGCTCTTCATTATATATTAATCCACGATTTTCTACATAAGGAAATGCCTGTACCAAGTCAGGAATATGACAGTTGTTTCCCATTCGATTGATGTGTTTGAGCTTTTGATTTTGCCATTTGACAAAGGTTTTGAATTTTCCTTGTAGTTAGGTTTTTTTGTTATTTTACTTTTTCAGAAAATGTCTGGTGTTAATTGTGACGAGATACAGCTTCACGTTGATGAAGATGATATGCTAGATTTGATGTCGGATGACAAACCTGGTAAAATAAGTAAAGCCGCTTCCATTTTTTACACCTCGCCTTTAAAAAGCGTCCCGGTGGATTCTGCCAAAGTGGTTCATGAAGAATTGCAGATTAATTCAGATGAGGATCTCATTATTCCACTGAAAATTTGAGAAGAAAAGAAGAGACTACTGAAGAAGAGGCAGCAGAACACGCACATAAGAGAGCTGGAGGTGGAAGTTGATCTTATGTCAAAGACACAAACACAACAAAATCACCAAAATAATTTAAGAAGTCAAAATTAAAGGTAAGGTGACTATCAATGATTAAAGAACTTCTTTAAACTCAGAGAAGTAAAACATGAAATGAAGAGGTTAGGATTGGACTTTGACATAAATACTAGTTGAAAGTCTGTCCTAGCAGATTCTTCAAAGAAAAGTCCGTCACACACATAAGGGTTAAAAAGATAAAGAGTTTAAAGGTGAACATGATCTGCTATTAACTTATTACAGCAGTTAACTAATTAAATTTGTTTAAGAATAATGCAACAAAATTACATTCCATCAGCAAATCCATTACAAATATTGAAGCTAAACCTCAGACAGTAGTACCGTTTCTTTTTTTTTTTTTTTAACGATAACAAATATTTTTATTCAATCATTTCCTGATATATAAATACCTAAGCAGCCCAGGTCGCATACTTAGGGGCCCCTGTATTTTAACAGCCTAACTTGACCAGGGAAAAAATCAAATGAATTCAAACTTACAATAGTTTTACATACATATATTTAAATAACCAATACAATCGATTTTACCTGTCAAACATCTCTGTAATACTTACACACCAGTTCTATTGTTATACTTCATAGTTTCTATTTCTGAAACAAGTGTAAATTGAATAGATCTATTGTTACGAATAACAATGGATTTTGACCACAGGGTGTGACGAGCGGGGTTTCTGGAAACCCCTGCTTCTACATCCAGCAAACAAAGTCCATTGTTATTCGTAACAATAGAAATTGATTTTTTTTTAAATAGCATGAACATAAGAAATTACTCATAGTGTTCACTACAAATTGTTTCATGATATTTAAAAAACACATTTTAGGAAATTCCAATAAGCATCTATATGGAATTCAAAAATAATCCTTTAAATACTCCTTTACTTGAAAGTAATTTTTTTTTATCCCAGTCATATGTCTCTATTCCCGGACCCCTCCCCCCCCCCGCGGTTACCCAGCGGCCGATCCGGGGTTGGGGGTTCCGCGGATTGGACCCGACTTTTATTTAAAAGATCAATGCATTTGAATGGTTGGAATACCCCCCCTTTTTTTCTCTTGAGTTGGGAACCCCCAGCTGGATCAGTCCCTGATCGCCCCCAAAAAGGGAGTTCCGCTACATTTTTTTTTGTATGTTGAGCGTGTCTGGTAGTCGGGTTTCTAATGCAGACACACCTATCCCTTAGTATGTTCGAATATGAATTTTTGTTTATTCTCGAGAAGAGGTGTGGGCGGGGGCTTTTGTTTTTAATAAAATCGTAAGATATAAAATACAGTTATAATTACCTTTATTAAACTGATACAGGTAAGTACTTTGGGGTACATGTATAATATTGCCGTCATCTTTAGTCTCTTCTACCAAATCCAACGCTTGCCACAAAATGTCGTCCGTCTTATACCCGTCCATATTGACAACTGTATACCAGGAGCATGATGTATTTTTTTTTTTAATAAGAATGTACGAAACGGTCAACCTTGACCTGTTGATCCATATTAGCACATGGATTTAACGGGAATATACAAAACAGCAACTTTGACATCTGTTAAATCTACTCACTTGTCAAAGTTTGAACGAAGATAGCCAAAGTAAGGTTACTAGTGGGGTTTCATGTAAAAAATCTATAAATTATGGTTTGATATTGTAAATAAATATGCTGTCCATTCTTTTTCATTTAGTAATTAATGTTAAGAAATATAGGGTTTAGAATGGGGTGTAAGTTAGTGATACACCTCGGGATACGGCGTGTCGGGGTTTCTTATCCGGTTCACTGACTAACATTTGTTGATTTAAATTAAAAAATTATATATTTGATTAAGAAAAATGAGAGTTAATAATGATAATTTAAATGGAAATTATTGATGTGATTGAACAAAAATTGAAATTATTCTGTCATATATATTATTTCGTTATGGTTGTCAAGATGTATGGTTACACCAAAATGTTATTAATGTTGATCTGTTTTTGGTAGAAATTGTTAATAGAATGAAAGGTAGTTTCGTCAGTGAAATGAATGCTTTTTTTCAATGAGTCATCAAAGTGTAATTTTTATAGATATATACACGATCCAGATACTCTACAATTTTACCTACAAAAACCTGTAAACTATGTATTTAAGCCATATATTAGTAGATATAGATTGTCTGCACACAGTTTTAACATTGAAACCGGTAGATTAAGTAAAATTGAAAGAGAAAACAGATTATGTAATATGTGTGATAAATATATGATTGAAGATGAATACCATTATATTTTAGTATGTGATAAATATTCTGATATAAGGAAAACATATATAAAACCATTTTATTGAAAAACCATCTTGTTATAAACTTATACAATTATTGTCTGTTCATAACATTAAAGAGCTAAACAATCTAGGTAAATACCTGTATTTAGCTGATAAGATTCGTTATTCATAATATTTTACTTATATTTCATTATTTATATTATTTGTTGTCATTCTCTGCCAATGATACAAACTGTTTGTAATTATAAAACATGTATGTAATGATTCACAGATGCTATTATATTTGTATATGTAAATTCTATAAGCTGTATTGCTTCTGAATAAAAGACTATTATTATATAAATATGGATTATAAAAGGATAAAGCACATGTGGTGAGTGTTAATGTACTAAGAAGCATGATATATGTGGTAATTTACTAATATAGATAATATACGCAGACATAGATTCAAATATCGATTACAATAAAAATATTGGTTTTCTTTCTGTAAAATAACATATTGTTCACTACGTTCTTCCTAAGATACAATAAGATTACTATATATGGAATCGAACACACCTTTAGTTTAGAGCAGTAGAACTATGTATATCTTCTTATATTTTTTCGATAAAGAGTACAAATTTTGATCTGCATATATACTTTATATCCGAGCGTAGCAAGAGTAGTTTTAATTCGTTTTTCATGTGCAATTTCAACAGACTTTGTATAGACTGCATATTCAGTTTAATTTTATCGAAATGGCATTTATTACGTATTTTCCAAATAGCCTATTTAAAATAAAGTATTATTGCGTTAACAATTGTATTATTCGAATTATCTGTACAGATTCCTAATAGAATATCTTTTTCAACGAGTTTCTCGTTATTTATAAGGTTACAAAGTTGAAAATTTCTGACAACTGTTTCTATTAATGGTTTAACATTGTTACATTCATAAAATAAATGCTCAAGAGTTTCAATATTATTATTTTCATCACATAAGTGACACTTTCCATTTGACATGTATTATTTTTAGTCTGTTTTCGGTATATATGATCCTGTGTATACATTTCCATTGAAAATCAATAATTTTTCTATTAATATCCATTTTACTGAGATTTAGCCAAATTTTTTCCCAATTTATATACTCGCTATACAAATTTTCCCATTTTGTTTGACACTTAGGGGTCTCAGTTATGTTTATTTTTAACTGTAGATATTTTAATGTCAAATCTTTGATTTTAATGATTTTATTATCTGGATTTAGAAATTCAAAGTTTTCAGAAATTTTGATTTTGTAGCTTTTTACAGTGCGTTGAACATCGTTATTTTTTAAAATCTGCACGAATGTTTGTGGTATGGAACTTTTAATTCGTGAATATTCCGAAATACAATTACGTTTATCTATTAGTTGTTGATATATTTCATAACACGATTTAAAATCTTTGGTATTATTGTCCCATATATTACCAATAGTTTTTGTTTGACTTTTTGAAAAAGAAGAATAAAATAAAGATTTGCGCTGAAATAAAATATTTGAGTTTCCAAATAATCGCTTTTTCATTTCTAACTCATAACCACATACTGAAATAATTAAATTTTTAACAACAAGGACTTTTTCAGAGTATGGCAATTTTCTACTTTTCCAGTTGTGTACACAGTTTTGTACTTTTTCTAATATTGATTTCCAAATTTTGTTATTATCAATATTATAACCATGGTGAATACCTAGTGTTTTTATGTTATCTGTTGTCCAGCTTATCTTTTGAAAAGTTAGCCGTTTGCGTTTATTTGCGCCAATATTTATTCCCTTATTCTTTTCGTAATTAATTTTAGAACCCGAGGCCTTTTCATATTTGTCTAATATTTCAAAAGATTTTCTAACAGAAATTTCATTTTTATTAAATAATTGTGTGTCGTCTGCAAACATATTCAATTTGGTTTCTAGTAGCTTCCCATTTTCTTCCCCATGCAATATAATGCCTTGAATGTCTTTTTCTGCCCTTATTGCACAGGCCAAGGGCTCTGCCTGTAATATATATAAAAAGGGGGTTATAGTACACCCCTGCCTGGCTGATCTAGAAATTGAAAAATATTTTGAGACGTAGCCATTTGTTTTGATACACGTCTTTGCACGCTTTGATAGCATTTGAATCCAACCACGAAAATTGTCTCCAAAATTAAATTCATTCATAACGAAGTCTAGCCATCCCCATTCCATCCTATCGGTGGCCTTTTGTTGGTCCAAAAAGACAATTATACCCTCTTCATCTTCATCATCAATATATTCTATGATATCCTGTATCATTCTATTCGCTTCCGTTATATGTCTGCCTTTTACAAACCCTTTTCGGTCGGGATGAATAAGCTTTGGAAGGACTATTTTTAATCTTTCTGCTAGTATTTTTGCTATAATTTTATAATCGCAATTTAGTAGTGTAGAGGGCGCCAGTTTCGTATATTTTCTCGTTCTCCGCCCTTAATTAGTAATGTTAAAACTCCTTTATATTGTGAGTCCGACAATGTTTTTTTTATTAAATATTTCTTGCAATAACGTACAAAATTCTTCTTGTATGATATTCCAAAATATTGTATAAAATTCAGATATGATCCCGTCCTCCCCATGGGATTTATTTGTTTTTATAATTTTTTGAACTTTCATTATTTCCTCCGCGGTAATATCACGGTCTAGTAATTGTTTGTCGCCGTCATTTAGTTTGTTTTCGATGTGGCTTGTTAAATTTTGAGCACTTTCCAAATGCCATCCCACGGAGCTAAATAAATTTGAGTAAAATTTAAATTGTTCATTTAGTATTTCGTCTATATTGTATTTATAATGCCCATTTTCTGTTTTTATTCGACTCCATAATTTATTTTTTCCGTTTTGCATTTCGAGATTGAAAAAGTAGCTTGACGATTTTCCCCCTTCTTCCGCCTATTTTACACGCGCTTTTATTTTTGACGCCTGTGATTTGTTCTCATAGTAGTTTTGAATTAGTGATTCTATTTCTGATATATAATTTTCAACCTCCCCAGACGTGATACTATTTAATTTGAGTTTTTCTTATTTCTGTTCAAGGTTAATAATATAACTTTTTTGAGAATTTTTGTTTAAGGTTTTTCTTACTTCCATTGTTAACTTTTTTTTATTTGTGATTTTATGACATCCCACCAATCTTGAATTTTTTCGAACCTATTTTATTCCCACCAAATTTCAAATGCATTTTTAAATTCTTCACTTTTTATTGTATTTATATTCATTATCCATATATACGGGCCTCTTTGTATTTCGTCAAGTTTTAATTTGAACGACACAAGATCATGATCGCTAAAAGGACAATGGGAGATAACAACATTGTAAACTTTATTTGAAAGACTTAGAATTTCCTCTCTGAAACGTATACCGTACCGTTTGTCCTTTGGATATCTGTCCCTCCATATATCTGTTAGATCATATTGTGACAATAAAAAAAGTAATTCCTTTGTACCAATATCATCACAAAAATGAGAAGGATCATTTCTATCATTTGTTTTGTCAAGAGTACAGTTAAAATCCCCTACCAAAATATTGTAATGATCTACACTATCGTCTGTAAAATTACCAAAAAAATATGAAATGATTCAAAAAGCCGTTTCCTTTCGAGGCCACTATTGTTGGCATATATATTTGATATATGATAAATAGCACTTTCCGTTTTGATGCTGCATTTAATTGTTCGACCGTTTTGCGAGTTAATATTATAAAACACAACTTAGCCGGGACAACTTTTGGTTTGTAAAGTACCGTTTCTTGAATCTACATTGAAAGGGAACAGTAGTTCTGAACCTGAATCAAGTTCTTGTTCTGAAAATTCATTTTTAGATTATGGACTGTTTTCAAAATTATTCTCTAAGTCAAAGAGAAAAAAGTTGAAGCCAGGGCTCAAGGTAAAATTGGAAGACAAAGTTGTTATCCACAGTTTTTCCCCACATTACTGTTTTCAATACGAATATGTCAGTAAAGATTTAGAGTTCAAACAATTGAGTTTCCGATATTTTCCTTAAGGTCTGACATTCAAATTCTTGTTTGCATAGAGTAGATCATTGTAAATTGTCTTCTATAGTTTTTGAATTAATTTTACCTGATCAAAATGTTCTTATCTATATTTCAGTTGTTGGCGTATCAGGATACAATTTTGACTTATTTAAAGTTTTAGTTTATTAACCGGCTACCAAACGGTGTCCGAAACCTTTTCAAATTTATATATGTTGTTTCCTGTGACTAAATGAAGGTCAATTCCGATTTTCACGATTTTAGCTTTTATCATTGTTGAGTTGTAGGCCTGTAAGTAGCGAACAGTGATACTTGTTGTCCGTGCAATAACTTGTTTCCTGTGACTAAATGAAGGTCCGAGTTTGATTTTTCATGATTTTAGCTTTTATCGTTGTTGTGTTTTGACCTTTAAGTAGCGAAGGTGATACTTAGATTGATTTTGGCTTTTCCATTTCTGAACCCTACAAATATTAATTATTTTATTTACTTGATCCTGTTTTGGGGTTCAGATTTGCAAATATCATATTCATGCGAAAATTCCGGTTTGCTGTCAATCTGACAGCCTCTTGTTTTAGATTATTTATTGATTTCTGGAGACAAAAATTATGCTATTATTTTGACAAAGAGGTGTGCGATAAGTTAGAATTTGGTTGGCCTTTGTTTTAATAGAAAATTCTAAAATTTTGGTGAAAATAAAGAGATTAAAAAGCATAGTGGTGCTATGAATTTTGCAAAGGATATAGACAACTAAATTAATAAAGAAGTAGTGCAGTTCTTGGTTCATTCGCATCTAACCCATTTACTAATCATACGGCAATATCTTCTTTGAAATCTGTGCCAAAAGTAAACTCTTAAGAAAGGAGAGTTATTATGGATTAAAGTTTCCTCATTGAATTTCTGTCAATAATGGTATTGATAAAAATTAAAATTTAGGTAAACATAGAATTACATGTGGATAATTTTAGAGATGATTTAAGAGAAAAGAAGATCTATATGCAAGATTTTTAAAAGAGACTTACGTCGGGCCTATTGACAAAAACCATTTGATCCAAAAGATTAGAACTTAATTGGATTTACTTGGAAAGGTTATTATTTTATAGATAGAGTTTTACCAATAGGTTTTAAACCAATTGCTTTTATCTGTCAGAGAGTGACTGGTGCTGTGAGATTTATACACAAAAAGCATGTATCTGCTAAAAATTATTTAGACGATTTTTCAGAAGCGGAAATTAGTGAAAAGGAAGATATTTGGTATAAAAAAATTAAAATGGGTTTTAGATAGATTTGTATTCAATAGTCTGTTGCGAAAACTTCCAGTCCTTCTCAAAGTATGAGAATGGGAGTTTGGTGTTTGGTATGGAGGAAATTAAAATGAAAATTACTTCAGTTAGATAACTAGAAATGTCTGAATTACTTTCACTTTGGTTAAATAAAGAAATGCCTTTTTGATTTTTTTAGGTAAAATCTTTGAAAGGAAATTTTAATTTTATAGAAAGTTTTTGTTTTTTTGCCAGGTTGTATTTTCATATCCAGAATTCAAGATGAGAATTGCATATTAGAAGGTTCTTTTGAGTCAAAGCCGAATCTTCACTGGTGGTCAGATTTCCTTGGGATTTATAATGGTGTTGAGTTTTAAATCTTCAAGAATGGACAGAACCGGATGAGTATATGGCTTCTGATGCATGTATGGTAGGGTGTGGTGGAGTTTCTCATGGTTACTTTTATTGTATTTTTTCCTGATTATTTACTCATTAAAATTTGCATATAAATGCTTTAAATATAATTATTATCAGTAATTGTTAGTTGACGTTGTGGGGACTGAAAGGTAAAAAGATATACATTTAGTGTGGTAAAAGGGCTTCAGTTTTGGTAATTAATCAGTGTAAATTAATAGAAATTCATAATAAAGGTAGTGATAATAGGTTAATAGATATACTGTCTAGTTGGAGTTTAATGATCTTTACCAATCCCACTTTTACAAATTGACTGATGGAAAGAAATTTCAGTATACTAATGTAGATGAGAATTATTTCATATTTTGTCACAACTGGAGAAATAAGTTTCCCCTTAGACCGCCAGATACTTAATAATACAGGCAAGAAAGTTTTTGAGAACGGCTTATACAACTGGAACAAATTAGAAAATTTAGATATACAGTGGAAAGCATTTTGTCTGTTTTGTCATTTTTATGGTTTTAAAAATTACCTTGTGACTTGAATACAGTATGCTTTTATTCACAATTTTTAAGTAGATCTTTTTAAAGTGTAAAAGTTCAATAAAACTTATCTGAATGGTGTTAAAAGTTTTGCCTTTACTTCTTGATCTTCCGTTTATTCATTTCGAGCCATTTTATGGTAGATGATATATAAAGGGGTTAAAATGATGCAATCCTCACATCGTTCAGACAGCTCTTCCAATCACACCAAGTATTTTATTTTAAAAAAATAGGGAAGAACTAGTTTATTTTTTATATTACTAGTTTCACTTGTAGATATTTTTCCTTTTGACTTTTATTTAATGTGTAGGAAATCCAAGTCTAGTTGGGACAGTTGAAGACAGATCTAAATATTTGCAAAGAGAAGATAGTTCAGTGTTTAAAAATTATTTATTGGTTAGATTTCATTGGTCAAAGACAATACAGTTTGATGTGAGATGTTTTTAATACCCTTTATTAAGCATTTATCACCATCTTAATGTGCGTATAGTGCCTTTAAGGTTCATTACCCTTTCTGTAGGCCTTTGTATTACGAAATTTTCAAAGTGTAATAATATCAAATCATCAAAAATACTGAATAAAAGAGACGTGCCATTTTGAACATATACTAACGGGAGATGTTGTTCACAGGAATTATGTTTATTGTTTCATTGCATTTTATAGTAAATGTGGATTTTGTGGTTCCTCAGGCCAATATTCTGACAGAAAAATCACATTACATAGATTTCTCACTTGTTTATTTTATATTGTGCTATCCTTTATTGTTTACAAAAAGTCATAAACAACCTTTACAATCCACAAATCTCGTACTGAGTCACAAAGTCAACCGCACCCTAGAATGTGTTTTTCAAGCATTTGTGGATATATGTCAGCTGTTGTGGTAAGTTTTATCGAACATAAGCTTGTGTTTGCTTTAAGTTGTTTCTCATTGTTTTACCTATTCTTTTGCGAAAACCTCAGGATAAACTTGTTTCATAACCGGAAGTGGAAAAATCAAATGATTTATCAAAAATATCATATTATTTCTTAAATTCCTGGACAAATTCTCTTTCTCACTAGCTTTTTAGTCGACCGACTTTATTCCATCTTGAACGTCGTTGCAAGTGCAGTTTGAATCAAAGCTTTCTATTGGTCGATTAATTTTTTGAGCTTTGTAAAATTCTATGGAGGGCATTGTTAACAAAAAAATATCAAAAACTGTTTGTCATTTATTATTATTATTTTTTTTTTTTTCAAATATTTGAATATTTGAATCGGTTTAGCATTTATAACTATACAATGACAGATACAAAACAAATTCATACTCTTCTAAATATAATAAATTACATAATATAGTCATAAATGTCCATTCATATTTATGACAAAAAACATTATATATATCAAAAGAGTTAATTATAGGAGACTATAAAATTGTAAATAAGCATGGTAATTACCATTGAAATACAGACAAAACAAGTTTTTTTACTTCATATTTTCTCTTTTAAGTTATGAAAATTCTTTACGTGTTTTGTATTTTCGCAAAAAAAAGCGGGGTTTGGGATTTAATCGTGAAAAATAATATGGGTCAGGATAAAACATCAAAATATAGATGTGTCAACTGTCCAGGTGATTACAAATAGAAAGAAACCGATGAAACAACTATCATCCAGGAAAGATCAACAAAAGTATTCTTCTAGACATTTAGACACAATATTTAATAAGGTAGTTATTTTACGGACCGTTATGGAATATCCTTTCACAGATGATATCGGATATGTTCCTTATGTCGTAACTACAATCCCGTTCCCTTTTCACGAATGTGACCTACCGAATTAGACAATTTACCCCTATTTGTGACATTTTTACCTATTGTTTTTGTTTGTTCTGTTCACACATCGTTGTCAATATAATGGAATTTGATGCGACTGTCAAACAAGTGAGAGGTTTAGCTAGCTTTAAAACCAGGTTCAATTCACCATTTTCTACATAGGAAAATGCCTGTACCAAGTCAGGAATATGACAGTTGTTATCCATTCGTTTGATGTGTTTGAACTTTTGATTTTGCCATTTGATTGAGGATTTTCCTTTTTGAATTTTCCTCGGAGTTCAGTATTTTTGTGATTTTACTTTTTTCCATTCCTAATAATACCAAAAATATTAAAAATATTACTGATGTAGTACTGTTAATTAGCCTATTGTGTACATATTGACCAGACTAAATCCATAATGACGATGACCATATTCTGTATGTTTAAATTTATTTGTGATTTTTACGATCTGTTGGCCACACACATACCGGCTCATATTTCTATTTACTGCCTAGCGGTTTGTCTTTTAACCACATGAAATGTTTTCGCCGATGCTCTTTTCCTTTTTGTGACAAGTTGATGAAATTCTTGTCCAAATCTTATCCGCGTATTAACTTCAGAGTTTGATGTTCCGGGAATTTTGAATTTTGAATCAGGGTCCGAAAGTTTGAAATTTCTCTACTAATGATGTAAGCGTATTTCTATACTAATGTTGTAGCGTATATGTAATCCTCGTCCACGGAACCCAGTCCAAGTAAATTATATTGGACAGCGAGCAATACACCTTAAAACAATGAATTGAAATTCAGATAAAATGGAACAGAATATATTTTTATGAATTTGACTTATTTATTTCAATGGATATTTAAATCAGGTACCTTACAAGAGCCCAGATATTCATACCCTTCAGGAATATTTTCTATTAAATGAATATCATTCAGGTTAAAGAATTAGAACTGATGACTGGTGGCATTGTAAACATAACTATATAGGCAGATTGTGGATCAGTATACTCTTACATATCAAAGGGTTTTTTCTCAACCCCGTCAACTTCTTCTTCACAACAGATAAGAAAAACAACTAACTGTCTTGAAATTGAATATACAAGGCCAATGCATAGGTCAAAACAATACAGAACACGTTTTATTGCTGTTCTTCATCTTAGCCATTGATTTGATTTGAATGAACTCAAATTAAAATAAAGGCAAACAACTGAAATGCACTTTATATCAAGGAGATATCACTGCATATCGTTACAATTAAAAAAAAACCACTTTGATAAAATCATGTTTCAAATGAAAACAAGAACCATGCAAAGCCGGACAAACATATATATATATATAGTATACATATGCATATGAAATCTTACTCAAATTTGTTTTATTGTTTTTTGAAATTTTTCTTTCTTTTGTTTTATTTTGTTGTTTATTTTTTGGCCGATAAAAGGAAAAGAATGAGGTTTCAATGATCTCATTGTGAAATTTGTTTTATTGCTTTGCAATGTTTCTTTCGTTTGTTTTATTTTGTTATGTTTATTTTTTGTCGATTCAAGGAAAGTAATGAGGTACCAGTAATCCCTTCGGAACTGGTTGAATTAGTGAAGGGGTTGGAACCATGTAACATACAAATTACTAGTTTCCAAACAACGGAAGGTATTATTGATTACCTCACGAGAATTATACAGCCTCTGAAAAAGGAGGCTGATACACAAACAACCGAATCTTTTGTTAAAGAATGTACAACAGTAGGCGATGATTGCAAAATTTGCAACGAGGGCCAGATAAATCAGCGGGCAAGTTGGGTTGGCTGAAGTTCATCGTGCAGCTATTGTGTACTTGCTCGTTGATGAAATCATATTTCAAATTAACACAAGAACTATGCAACCTGGACAAACATATATATATAGTATAGATATGTAATTTTAATCAAATTTGTTTTATTGTTTTTGAAATTTTTCTTTCGTTTGGTTTTTTTTTTTTTTTGTTATGTTCAATCTTTTGTCGATATAAGGAAAGTAATGATGTTCCAATGATCCCATTGTTAAATTTTTTCTTTCGTTTATTTTATTTTGTTATGTTTATTCTTTTGTCGATATCAGGAAAATAATGAGGTTCCAGTATTATCAGTCACCCCTTCAGAACTGGCTGATTTTGTGATCAGGAGGAACAAAGTAACATAGAAATAACTACTTTTCCAACAACGGAAGGTATCATTGATGATCTAACGATACTTATACAGCGTTTTAAAAGTAGGTTGAAACACAAACAACCGAAAGTTTTGTTAAAGAAAGTACAACAGTAGGCAATGATTGCAAAATTTGCAACGAGGGCAAGTTATATCAGCGGGCAATTTGGGTTGGCTTTAGTTGAAAGACATGGTGCAGCTACATTGTACTGTGTACATGCTCGTTGATGAAATCATATTTCAAATGAAAGCAAGAATCATGCAACGCTGTATAAACATATACATATGTAATCTAACTCAAATTTGTTTTATTGTTTTTGAATTTTTCTTTCATTTGTTTTATTTTGGTATGTGTATTCTTTTGTCGATATGAGAAAAGTAATGAGGATCCGATGATCCCTTTGTTAAATTTGTTTTTTTGTTTTTGAACTTTTTCTTTCGTTTGTTTTATTTTGTTATAATAATTCTTTTGTCGATAGAAAGAAAATAATGAGGTTCCAGTATTACCAGTCTTTCCTTCAGAACTGCCTGTTTTGTAATGAGGAGGAACCAAGTAACATACAAATAACTAGTTTCCCAACATGGAATGTATCATTGATGACCTGACGAGAATTATACAGCATTTGAAAAAAAAGGCCGAAACACAGACAACCGAAAGTTTTGTTAAAGAATGTACAACAGTAGGCGATGATTGCAAAATTTGCAACGAAAGCCAGATAAATTGTACTCTGACAAATAAATCTCTTACGAATGTCTCCATGTAAAAAGAAATGAAATAGAACGGATTTGGTACAAGAATCAAACTCTTAATATCTTTCTAGTAGTAATTAACATTTTTGGTTCATCTTTGTAATAAATAATAAATTGCATGGTAGATGTGGTATAGTTATTACATATGTCCAGTATTTCAATAACTAGTAACTACTAGTATACATAAAATTCATTTAATTATGCTGCTATAGTATTAGCGATGATAACGAATTGTGAATGGTGATCAGAAAATGATATTTGATATCTAACTATCGTGTGGGTCCCAAATTTCAGCACCTGAAGTTTCCCCAACATTCCGATCTTCAACTGTAAATCGATTACAGACAACTTTCAATTGCTCTTCCATATTCTGGTTTCTGATAAAGAAAAAATATGATGATATCCATTCTACAATATATAATTATTGAAAAAAGCGGGATTTATATACTAGTACCAATGGTCGTCAGCCTGACAGTCTTTGGCGATGCTTTAAATTCGATATTTTGATATGTTACTTTATAATCATCCATAACTCAGATTGATCGTATAATAAAAACTATAATACAAGTTTCCATAACATGAAAGTCTATAAAAAGGACTATCTAGCAAATTTAATATGTACCGGGTCGTCTACAATAGACGATACTGCGCAGTAAAGGAAACAATAATAAAAGTCTAAAGATTTGCGAAACGGTACTAATATAAGATGGTAATATACGTAGATGATGTTATAAAGTCGTGTTGACAAATACTTCGGCTGAAAAAATAGCCTTCGTCAGTGTCAATAATTCTAACAATAGTAGTTGTTTGTGTACAATAGCTCAGTAATACAGGTAAGTTTTGGACTATTGATTTAATCCCAAATCTTGAACTTCATTAAATAAAACAAATCTCAATACTCTTTAAACATTGCTGCGTATCTATACATCCCAAATTTTCAAAATGCAGTTGTTTGTATGTAAAATAATAAGAGTCCCTTTATCAAACTTCTAGTACTTCCTGTTCATGCCGTTTGGATACGGTACATTAAGTTCCTTTATCCAGAAGCTTCCCGAACCTGTCGCTGGGCATCACTCCAGTGAATGTTATGTTCAATCACTAGGGGTTTAATGCTATTATAGTCATCAAGCTTATGATCAGACTGTCTGTAATGCTGGCTAACTGGGAGGAGTGGCTTCTTAGAGATATCCCTTCTATGGCCATTGAGGCGTTTGTGCAAAGGCTGCTTTGACTCACCAAAATATTGGAGGCCAGAAACCGAACATTCTAGAATGTAAATAACATTCATACTTTTGCAGGTCACATTGCAAAATATTCTATAGTTATCCGATTTCAGCTGGATAGATGCACGCTCGATGAAGCTAGTTTGTCTAGCGGAATATTGCGTTTATTTTTTATCGCATTGTAAATATTTTCAACATTTGAATATTTATATACTAAATAGTGTGTTAAAATTACATTGTTAGGCAATTTATAATTTTATTTGTATAATTGTGTTAATCTTTGTACTGGTTAATCCACACTCAAATAGATTTACATGTTATGTGTTGCTATCTATAGGCACTTATATATATATATATATATATAATTACTCTAAATATCAGCACAACAATGTTAAATCTGCAAATGATGCTTCCGCAAATTTAATTAAAAACAACGTTCAAACCTATGATTGCGTTGGATAAAAACTGCAATTTTTATACGTGTGCATGTAAAACAAATTCCAAGAAAAGGGTCTAAATACAGCACAAACAACATTTTCCGAAAGACCAAAAAAAGTGAAAAAATATATTTTAACAAAACGCATTTGACTTACAGGTCGAACAACGGATGTTCTTAAATCCTGCTGACTGCCATTGACGATTGCCAAATAAATTGATCACGAGATGTAACATGGATCTTAATTATTAATTTAATACCAAACAGAAAACAATAAACTTCCGGAGAAGATGGTGTTTTTATCCAACGCAATCATTGGTTGAGAGCTTCTGGCCTTCGGAGTTAAGCGTGACGTCCATTTCACTGAACTAGATATAAGAAGATGTGGTACGAGTGCCAATGAGACAACTATCCATCCAAGTCACAATTTGTAAAAGTAAACTACTATAGGAACCTTGGCTCACACCGAACAGCAAGCTATAAAGGGCCCCAAAAATGACTAGTGTAAAACCATTCAAACAGGAAAACCAACTTTCTAAACTATATAAAAAACGAGAAACGAGAAACTCCCATGAACCACATCAACAAACGACAACCACTGAACATCAGGTTAGTACACATTTTTGTTAAGGGGCCAGATGAAGCCCGCCTCCTGGTGCGGGATTTTCTCGGTGTGCTGAAGACCCATTGGTGGCCTTGGGCTGTTTTCTGCTCTTTGGTCGTGTTGTTGTCTCTTTGACCCATTCCCTGAATTTTATATTGTCCCAGTCGAGATCATCTGATCTTTACCCATCACAGTTTTACAAATTGACTGAAGGAAAGAAATTTCAGGATATTAATGTAGATGAAAATTATTTCAGATTTTGTCACAAAGGGTGAACTAAGTTTACACTTAGATATACAGATACTAAACAATACAGGCAAGAGAATATTTGAGATTGGCCCATGCTACGGGAACAAGAAACTGTATAAAGATACAGTGGAAAACATTTTTTCTGTTTTGTCTTTTTTCTGGTTTCAAAACATTGCCTTGTGACATGAATATTGTATGACTGTTAGAACAATTTTCATGAAAAAAAATAAATAGTGTAGATTCAATCAGAAATTTTCTGAATGGGGTTACAGTTTTGCATTTACTTTTTGATCTTCCTTTAATTCATTTCTAGTTTTTATCTTAGATTAATTATGAATGAATTGAAACGATGTTAATATCCTCATACAGTTCGGGCATCTCTTTCAATCACACCTGGTTTATTACTAAAAATTAGGAATGGACTGTTATTTGATATAAATAGATATACTTATTGGCGTATTTTTCTTTTTGCCTTTTATTTAATGTGAAGGAAATCTAATCTAGTTGGGACAGTTGAAGAAAGCTCTAAATGTTTGCATAGAGAAGATATTTTAGTTTTTACAGATTATTTATTGCTTAGATTGCATTGGTCAAAGACAATACAGTTCGATGAGAGATGTTTAGAAATACCCATTTATAACGAATTTATCCACGCCTTTATGTGTAAATAGTGCCTTTAAAGCCATGTGTCAAAACAAATTTAGTTTCATAATCTAATGCCTTTATTGTATTAGGTAAACAGATCAAGTCATTGTCTTATGATATGTCGTATACTTTTTTTAAAAACATATTGAGACTGTCGATTTAGATCCCTAAGGGTTTACATCCAATAGTTTCAGAAGAGGAGGTGCAACTTGGGCTTTCCAATGTGGTGTACCTTCTAAACTGGAGATTGGAAGAGTGACGCCTACAAATTATATCTAAAACATGGTTGAAATGACAAATTACAAGTTTCAACAAAAACATGATTGGATGTCTGTGATATATTTCAAATTGGTATGAATTATTTTATATATGAATGTTTATATTTTATATTATATTGTAGTTTTGAGGCCATGTGGTAATTCATCGTTGATTATCTCTGATGCTACCAAACAAATCTGAAGATTGAGCAACACGAAACCTATCAAAAACCCCGGATAATCTCAGATGCTACCAAAAGGGTAAAACATAACATGCTCAACGTGTTGCACCCGTCGTGATGCTCATTGTACGAACAAATTAGATGTAAAGTCTCCATCGGTGATGTCATAATTAAGGGAAAGATGGCAGGAGTGTGGCTACGACATTTGGAACATGTCCGTGGTCATCTGCGATACCGAAATTCCATAACGGCCAACAAGCACATGATGGCGTCCGTAAAACTTTCGAAGGAATGACTTAAACTTTACCACAAGGAAACAAAGCTTCCTTGTAAGCAGCAACCCTCTATCATTAACAATACAGTTTATTTGTCGTCAAACTGTCCATTTAAACATCAGTTTTTCCATTGTGCTAACACATTTGTGGTGTAATAGTCAGAAATTCAAGTAATGTTTGTTTATAAAGATTTGATAGATAACCAGTGTTGGTTATTGTTTCCTTTTGTCTGTGTGTTCGCACCTGAATCCAAAGATACCATGCTTATAATTTGGTACGCCAGACTTGCTCGTGTCATCCACATAAGACTCATCAGTCAGGCTCGAATCAAAACAATTGGAAGGCCAAATCAAAACGATATAAAGAACATTAAAACCTGAAAACTCCCAGAGAAAAAAATAGCCAAAGTGTAAAAAAGATCTCGCATATATAACGATGCATACTTTTTTTTTTATCTGAAATACACTTAATAGATACTTTCATATTATATAAATACAAATTACACGAATGAGCAAATGTACTTTAATTAACCATAGGAAAAAATATCTGTAATGATGCATTGATATAATGGCTCTTTATAAGGATATATACTTGGCTTAACTGTCTTTTTATGACATTATATTCGCTGTTTTATTTTTATTGGCTCTATAAAGATGACCTACCATTTACTTAATGGTGTTTTATATTGACTGTAGGTGGTACTGTAAAGTTATTTTGCACACAAGTGCATACGAAGGCATAAGTAATATGATTCTTAGTATAGACAAAAGCACTTATATTTCTCGTAGAATGAATTAATTGTTGGCGCATTGTATATTAATGCAACAATGACGTAATTATATAGAGATTGTTTAAGTTTGATCAGGTTTACTGTTACAAATGATAGATTTAAGATGTGATGTTATATAAAAATGAAAAGTATAATAGGTCATTACCAACCAGCCGACAGAACATTGAAGTGTCCCCTTTCATATTTTATTCAGTTAAACTTACAAATTGTTCAAAAATATGTTTTTTCAGCTAGTGCATTTTTTCATAAACTATTATAAGCGATCCGAAATCTAAGTTTAGAAAGAAAAATACTGAATTTACTGTGTCAACTTTTACATTGTGTATTATTCTTTTTTTTAAATTAATAAACACATTAATAATATTGAGGCATAAATATACTCCAAGTTGTAAGTACCACAAACTATTGCAAGAGAAAAGGATAAACAGCATCAAACAGATGTACAGGCGTTTAATTAAACGTACTTCAATGAGATGGCACCTCAATGACATAATGCCTTGTAGTTAGACTGTTGTGTTCAATACTAATTTGCAAAACACAAGGCATTTTTAAAATAAGCAAGTGGGAAAACATATGAACTGTTCGAGTAAACGGTCATTTAATTCGAAAGATCAATATTCATGACAGGAACTACCAGCAGTTTTACTTTGAAGATCTCCTTTTCAGCTATGTATTTGAGTAAAGATATATTAAAAATGCTTATAAAGGTGGACGGCAATGATAACGGATTTTAATATTTTCAATTATAGTTTAAGTTTAATCATTAAATCAGCTATCAGTTTTACAAAACAATCGTACTAGAACAAGTACTCCTCGTAAGTTATGAACATTTCAGTATAACTTACAATTAATTTTAATCGTAACTTTTTTGTGAAATTGGCTGGCAGACGCGATTCAAACCATCGGAGAATTAGTTTGCTTTGTTTTTCTCCTTTGTAAGCTGGTGGGATATCTTTGCGAACATACCAATATTTAACTAAATTGTGGAAAGTGAAAACCAAATTGAAAGTTAACAGTTAAATAATCTATGTGTGTTCTTCCAAATGATTGGTTCAGAATAACGTGTTGTATGCACGATATTTACATCATTAGTTGTTCACATGCGAATCCTCATTTTGTCAAAACATTAAAATAGACCGTAAAGGGGCATTAGCTACGAGATATTAAAAATATTTAAATATGAATTTTTTTTGTTCAATCATTGATGAAAGTGAAATAGTGAAATACTAATTCGCTTTTAGCAGCCAATTTAGTTCAATTTTGTCAAAATAAGCTAAGAAACATCGCTGATGAATTATTCACTTGCAAGTGAATTATTCGACCTCATTGAATCCGTATTCATGTGACCTTCAATTCAACCCATTAGCTAGAAATTGGTTACGCATGTATTAGTCGTGGTCGTCCATAAAAGGGAAAAGAATGTCAACATTGAAAGTGAAACAAAGGTGAACCATTTCGTTGACTTACATCCTAGCTCCTTTGTTCTATCAAGGATGATCTGAGTCGGATCACCCCTACCAAACACCCTAGCTTGAGTTTTTTTTCCTTCATGCGTTCCTTTGTTCTGTTACATTTTGGCGGCAATGTCAAATCCACAATAAAACTTAGAAATATTTATACGGAAAAGACTAACGATTAAAATTTATATAGAAAAAATCCAGTGTCTATGTTGGGAATCGACATCAAGACCTTTAGCATATAGACCCACGATTCATACCCCTACACCAGGACGACTGGATAGAAACTCTCTGTTAATTTAACATATTTAAACATTGTATCCGGGGCTCATAAAGGATATATACTATATAGTAATATATAAAGTATATTATAACGATTGTCTGGCGTTCTAAACTAATTTTTATGAAGCGTAAATGGTTTTTTATCCAATCTAGAATAGCTGGGATGTAAAATAGTTATCCCATTTGGACTTGGTGTGTCAGTGTAAGATCACCCTCTGGCCGGAGTCCTCATGTGATAACTATTACTGATTCGATCATCAAAAAATCATTCTTATACAGGTAAAAACGATGAATAACTTATTTTCTTAACCTATAACATGAAATCAAGCAGACCTAGAAAAGTCCAATTGCACGAAGTCGCTATCTATTTATAGTTATGTTTATGTTGGGTTATGTGACCGTCGACAGTCTTCGGAGGTCATGTCGATGGTTAATAAGATGGGGTCTAGACTAAAATACACACGAAATCCTGATACATATTATCGAGTCCTTGCATTGTTAATTGTTTATTTCAGAATTATTGTAATTTGGATATACATTTTGGTATGTTATAAATCAAATATGAGAATTTGAGTCAAATCGGTGAACATGAATTTGACAGCTAATGCCCCTTTAATTAAGACTTCCTCTCATGCTAATAATTTCAGGGTGAAATAAATTAATCATTTTATTGATTGATTGATTGATTGATTGATTGATTGATTATGGCTTGCTTAATGTCCAGAAACAATTATGTCATGCATATTCAGGACAACAAATTAACACTTAATAAAAAAAAACTGTAAAAAAAAAGTTCACCCGGGTTGAAAGGCGGGAAATTTGGACTTCAACTGGAAAATGAAGGTATGCTGGAAGGGGACAGGAATTTTTCCTGCAGCAAGTCACCTACGAACCCTTCAGAGAGTTGTTACAAGGGCCCTTCATTTAAAATTCCTTATCTGATTCCGACCGGATGTCAAAATTATTTTTACAAAAAAAAAAACCAAAAAAAAACACGTAAAAATAAGATTTCCAGTGACATCAATGTAATCCGTGTAGTGTTGAATACAACATCCAAAAGCTTATATCCAAGTTCTTCTCCATATAAGTTTAAATATAGAGAAAAAAAAAGAATAACTAATCGTGTACGGTGGGCTATAATTGCCTACATCGACTTCATTTGAACTCTTGTGCAAATTTGTTTCATTGGCAATCATACTACATCTCCTTAGTTTTATATTGACCAGAAAAATCGTTTATTCAATATTTTATTAAGTGACAATACTAACATAGCCTGTGAATAGCTTAATTTATATTTCGCAAGTGTGGTTGACGTTCATGAATGCTGTTTTTTTTTTTTTTTATTTTATCGGAGTGGGGGAGTTTGTGTTGCGAACCTTTACCCATGCACAATATATATTGCAGATTTCTTCTAATTCAAAGTTATTAACAATGTGGATAATGGAAATCCTACGATCACTTATGACATGTTCGATGGTATCATTCTTGTTGGATATTTAAAAAAATACAATAAACTTGACTCGTCGTTGCTAAAAATGCATACACAAGCTTCATACACATGCATATGGAGTATATAATTTATCTCCCAGTTGATACGATATTCCAGAGCTTGCATTTCATATCACGATTTACTTGATAGAGGGTTGCTGCTTACAAGGAAGATATTGAACCAAGAGTTCCAAGTGGTAAAGTTGAAATTATCCTTTTGAAAAATGTACGGATGCCATCACGAGTTGGTTGACCGTTATAGAATATCTGATTAACAGATAACGAAGGATATGTTCCAATTATCGTAATCACAGTTCCGTCCTTTTTTCCTCGAATGTGACCTAGACTTATCACTAAGTTTGTACATACATGAGCAACACGACGGGTGGAACAGGCTCTGATTACTCTTCCGGAGCACCAGCGATCACCCCCAGTTGTAGGTGGGGTTTGTGTTGCTCAGTCTTTAGTTTTCTATGTTGTGTTTTGTGTAGTTATTAGTCTGTTCGGTTTTTTTCCATGGCATTGTCAGTTTGTTTTCGATTTATGAGTTCTTTGGTATCTTTCGCCACACTTTTATATACACAAATAGTGGATTACGACAATTTTAAAATTCGTCTTATCACAGCAATGAGAGTTGAAACTTTCACAAAGAAGAGTGCAGTGACCCGGAAATTTACAATGATAATAAATGTTTCTTTCTGTCAACCTAGAAATAACACTTTATATATATATATACGTACTTGGAGATTTCAATCCCCAAAAATACGATTATGTTACACAAGAAGTGGAACTACATTTCAAGTTCATTAAAACTTAAAATTTGACTTTACAAATATAAATATAAGATGTGGTATGATTGCCAATGAGACAATTCTCCACAGACCAAAGGACACAGAAATTAACAACTATAGGTCACCGTACGGCCTTCAACAATGAGTAAAACCCATACCGCATAGTGAGCTATAAAAGGCCCCGAAATGAAAAATGTAAAACAATTGAAACGAGAAAACTAACGACCTGATTAATGTATAAAATAATGAACGAAAAACAAATATAATATACAGAAACAAACGACAACCACTGAATTACAGGCTCCTGACTTGGTACAGGCACAAACATAATGTGGCGGGGTTAAACTAGTTTGAAGGCAATAACTCTCCCCTTAACCTGGGACAGTGGTGTAAAGTACAACATAAGCACAAACTATAAAAATCAGTTGAAAAACATAACGCATCAGACAGATACAAAGCAGAAATTCATCTGACAAAAACATAGAGTGGACGTGGCAGGGTACTTATACATCCCCACAACAAAAAGACACAAAGTACAGATCTAAGAGTACTCTTAGTTACTGACAGCTAGTTCAAAGCCAATAACAACTAATAAAAAAAATCATGCATATAAGACTAAAATATCAATCGGTACACATCCAACATCCAATGGATTTAGTATAAAGACGTCTGAGAAAAACATGAAAATGTATGAATACTCATAATGTAGAACAAGTTGTAACATATCATCAAGAAAGGAAACCACATTAGATATGTTTTACCTAAATCAACCATCACTTGTACAATTTTAAAGTGTAAAAAAATTCCTAAGTTTAGAAACATCCGATCACGATATTGTTTGCGACGAAATGAATATAATTATTGGTAGAAAACAAAAGATGATAAGAAAAATAAACCAATACAAAAAGCAGGTGTTTATCCCTTGACCAATATCAGACTTTCAGCAAGCTTCTCGGGTGATAAATGGCTGATATTGAAGAGGCCGTGCATTACATTTAATCTGTAGTTATTAGGTATCATAGAACCGCTGCTGGTTGATTGTTTGTTAGTCTCCAAGGGCATCATCAGGTCATTAGTCTACCTCGGCACCGACATGATTTATAACAATTATTTTACAATTCCCCGTTGATAAATTTGAGAAATTATTAAGAAACTAAGGTTCCTACTCCCTCAGGCAAAGTTGACTTTTGGTGAGTTTTGCTATTTATAGGTCCTGTTGGTCATACAGCTCCTAACGATTCTTATGTATTTATACATCCCTTGTTTTCAAACGTTTATGATGACGGTAACTTAGTAAAAAGTAAAATATCAAAAATGCCGAGCTCCAAGGAAAATTTAAAACGGACAATCCCTTATCAAATGGCAAAGTCAAAAGCTCAAACACATCAAACAAATGGAAAACAACTGTCATATTCCTGACATTCCATTCCATAAAAGCGCTTTGGACGCATGGGAATTAACTGTAATAACTTGTTATTAATTGGTCCTTTTGAATCCTCAAAACAACTTGTAACATCTTGACTGGCCAGTCTCCAAACCCTTATTTTAGATCATCTACGAACTAATTGAAGTAAACATGACATTAAGGTCCGAAGTAGATCTGACGTAGTGCCTTGCATAGTTGACGATTAAATCACTACAATCAGCCAGAAAATTAACTAAAAATAAAAAACTGTAAAACAAAGTCTTCATGGGACATCTGATTTACATTATTTGTTGATGCATTTGCAGTGTAAAATAAATCCAATTTTGACTTGGATGGAGAGTTGTCTCATTGGCACTCATACCACATCTTCTTATATCTATATAAGTAAAACAAATTCAACCTAATTGATTTTTTTTGTTACTTAAAATGTTCCCGGGGAACTGAAACGGATTCAAACCGAGTAAAGGGGTAAGTTTCAAAGACTTGCCTCGAAAACGAAACTTTTCAGAATTGAATTCTTTTGTACTTTTTGTAATAGTGAAATATACGATATCAAGTTTGATAAATTTATATTTATATAATAAACAGGAAGAAGTTGAATACAATCTTCACCAATGACGTAAAAGTTAGCAACGATAGGTACCGTACAGCCTTCAACAATGAGCAAATCCCATACCGCATAGCAAGCTATAAACGGCGCCGATATGACAAATGCAATCAATTCTAACGAGAAGACAAACGGCCTGATTTGTGTGCATAAAAAACGATGATATACAGCAACGAACGAACCACTGAATTACAGGCCCCTGACTTGGGACAGGCACATACAAGTGGCGGGGTTAAGATGTATATATGTATATATTTAACTTTATATAGACTATTGTATTTAAATTTTGGAAAAAATGACTTCAAAAAGATTAAGATAAAACCATAAAACTGAATGTGTTCAGTCTTCTTCAAAATGACTATCCTTTTCAGAGGGGGTAAAATACCAACAGTCTATTCTAATGTATGCAATGTAAATAAACTAACACCTGCTTACTTATCAACACAATTATATATAAAAATAATGTTTACACTACAATTCACCCTCTATCTCTAGTAACAAACTGTTTTTACCAAGACCACATACTAATGCTTATGCGAATTTTTCATTATTCTGCAATCAAGGTATGAAATGATTTACCATTCTCCAAAAAATTACGTAATGTAGAATTATTCAAAAAAAATTATAACCATAATTTTCTTGGAAATAGTTTTTTTTTTAACTATGTAAAACAAAACAAAATATGTTCAATGATATAACTTGTTCTTTTGATTTTTGTTTTTTTTTGTTTTTTTGTTTTTGTGGTTGTAACATGAAAACGTTCATTGTTGTTACTATTTTGGTTAAGGAATTATTGTATATCTACATGTTGTATTTTGCTATTGAATGTGTACTGTATGCATGTATTTGTTTGAGAGCCACAATGAAAATTAGTTGAACTGAGTTACATTGTACCCTCTTTTAGTACAGAATTCATTAATATTATTAATTTTGGTCTAAGTTTATGAAATCGATTTCCGCGAGTATGACCCGTATTCTGGGAGTTAAATGTTCTTCAGGAAACATGTATTTGGGAGCACAGAGATCTGTAACAATTGTTTTATTTTAAAACTATATTCTAATGGACATAAATATAGTTCATTACATTTTTTTCCTGTTGGGATTTTTTAAATTCATATCCCTGATTCTGACTCAGTAAAAATAGGGCTGCAAAAGAATTTGTATTTACGCTTTCATGATTTAATTTTTTTTTTTTTTTTTTAATTTTATATTAACATTCAGTTCAGTGATTTGTAAATTCTTTAATGAAGTTAAACATACCAACATATTTGTATTTAGCCTCTAAGTTACAAAACATTTTTTTTCAAATTCGATCAAGGTTAAGAATTCATTATTACTGTTATTTTCAGATAGATTTGTTGCAATAGCATTGTTCTATATTTACTCTCAACATCAAAACAGTAATAAACAGCAATGATTATGCTATTCTTATAGCATCTGTACATCTGTTTAGCTAAAAGGCACCACATGGGCTTGTCGTACAAGAAATAAACTATATGAGAATAAGTGTCCACATGTGACTCTCTCAAATCAAGTTTTTTACACATATAAACACTCAATATTAACAGGGTTAGCATACACGAGCGACAAGTATTTTAAATAGTGATATATAAACTAATATAATATTTAAATGTTATAATATAGCTTGCCCTTTTTGGTATGGTCTAGGAGGGTTTTTGTATAAAGAAAAGGATTTGTATGATAATATCTTCTTTGTGCAATAATTGTTTACCAAATAATCTTCATCACGTACGTAGTACTACGATAAAACTGTTTGGAAAACCAAAAAGAAGAAAAAAACGAACTAAACACTCAAATGACCGGGTTACACAGAAAAAATACTAAGCAGCTATATAATTTCAATTAGTGTGCTATTTTTCTTTGAAGGAAATGGATTAAAAACTGTAAAAGGAGTAGATTACAAAATATTGGTAAATTTTACTAGATTATCATGACTTACAAATCTAAAAGTAAATTTCCTCAAATAATTCCCAAATAGCATCTGCACATCTCCAATTTATCTTAATCTTTTTGTAAGTTTCAAGATTCCGAGTTGTCTTATGGGGAGTTGAATACACAAAATTGGTATTGTCTTTGCTGAAAAAAGTTTCCAAAATTGGAAAAATACTCAAACCATAATAGCTGGTGCATAATTTCAATATACGTGTTCAATCTTTCCGTGGAGTTTAAGGAATCTGTATTGTTGTTGTTATTACACAAAATAAGTATCTAGTCTAATTCGGTAGGTCACATTCGTGAAAAGGGAACGGGATTGTAGTTAAGACATAATGAACATATCCGATATCATCTGTGAAACGGATATTCCATAACGGTCAACCAACTCGTGAGGGATGATTTCAACTTCACCATTTGGAATTCTTGATTTAATAGCTTCCTTGTGAGCAGTAACTCTCTATCAAGGAAATCATGATAGGAAATACAAGCCCGGGAATATCGTATCAATTAGGAGATATATACTCCGTATGCAGGTGCTGCTGGAATGTTGCTACATAGAAATGGATAGTTCACAATTGGGAAGCTGAAATCATCTCTTTTGTCGTAAAGTTATGTTTTCAACCGACGAAAGTCAAGATATGATACAGACTTAACTGTATCTGTTGTATCCTTTATCTCTAGTTCGATGGGATAGATGCGTTCAACTTAGTCACCGAATTTTGAATTATTTAGTGAGAGGACACTAATAAAAAGCTGCGCGCAAACGTAATGGTAATGCGCTCAAATGTAAAGCACTGCAACTTGCTACGAACATGTACATGACATTACAATGAAATGATGTATTCTAAGGAATATAAACTTCTTTAAAAAAGTGTAATATTAAATGTTCAATCATATATAAAACCCAGAGGATTTTACAGAAAGATGAATGAAAAAACATTATTATTTTTAAGATTTTAACTCTCGTCCAAAACGAAAACATAACATGATTTTTCAACGAAGCGTATCCTCGCCCACCAGAAACCGGATAATATTGTATTGCAGACAAATCTTCAAATAAGAAATCTATCACGTTATTGAAATTCAAATTACCTTTCAAGTTTAAAGCGGTTTATAAATGGAAAATAGCAAATGTTTTAATAAACTTCTAGAGATAATCTATCTTAAGACGGCTTAACCTTTTCACTATCAGTATTTTTTCGAAATGTGTCGGCTAGAACGTGCGTCAAATGTTTCCTACGAGGATGTCAATCTATTCTACTAATTACGCTCCTCGGCTCTTCGAGGATGTAACTATAGCATTCATTTCCCGATGTACAACGAAGCATTTCATTTAAAAGAGGTCAAAATCCTTGACCTATGGGTATGACGTAGCTATACCTAGCTATAAATACTGCGGCTATTACCTGTGCCAATCATTATTATTTTTCGAGCAGCGAGGTGTCCAACTCGTTATAATCTGTGACGACGTCCAGAATTTTAAGATTTTGTCAAACTGAGAACGTTGTTCCAGTAAAAAATGTTTTATAAACATTAGTTATCTTGAGAACTTAATATCCAAGTTCGTTAAATACAACGTATTTTATCGTTGTTCTATTTTCTAAAAATACACGTGTGCTGTAGTGTGAATCACACAGGTGCTTATCACGTAATCAATGGTGGACCGAACCTGTTCACTTTTTAATAATTTTGACATTTTTTCGTCTAAATAAATTGATACATTATCGTAGTTATTTTAACACGAATGAATCTCTATACTGAAGTATATGAGTAGAATATCTTTCTTGATTTTCAAGGTAAGTGCAAAATGTACGAAGGTGTACTCGTATATCTTGCTATAATGTACCCACGTAGTGACGTACAATTTATAGAAAATATAGCAAATATATTTGAGATTTTATTATCACAAAATGTTGTGATTAAAATACATTTCTTATTCCAATATAAGAAACTGTAATGTAGTGCATTGAAATATGCTAGACTACTTGTCGATATACACCTGTATGTGTGTTACTATAAATAGACAAAGTTAGTGATAATACGGAAGGCATTATGTGCCACTTCCAATCTAAGGTATCTGAAAACATTTGCTAAAGATATGTTATATCAAATAATGTTCAAATAGCTAATTTTTAAAAGCTTATTTGTCTAAAGCAATTAATGAGCCTAGAGACTTTTATAGGTCCTTGTGTGTCATAAATGTGACAACAGTTCCGAGGGAATTGTTGAAACTATGAAGAATATGTACAGAATATGTATATCTGTCATATACAAAGCCATTTAAGGCTTCAAAATCAACTCTTAATGAGATAATAAAACTGAAACCTTTACGGAAATAATATTATGTGATTCATATTTAATATCTGAATATTGAGATGCCAGTGGACTATCACGGCAAACATGACCAGAAATAGGTCGAAGGGGGGACATTAGCATTTAATGAATAGTTCCTTGTAGAGCATTTAACATGCCACTAACAAATAATTGATTAGGTAGAAACATACTGTAGAAAATAATAGTAAAACAATTATTATTGTTTGAAAAATTCTGCAACAATGCAGTTTTTAAAAATGCAAACTTTTGTTGCATAATTCTGTACATGAAGTTAATCTCATGTCTTTACTATGATTTAGATAATCAAACAATATCCTGCAAGATGTTATATCTTTATCTTGGCAAAAAATAAAATAGAGGAGCATTGCTCATTGTTAACTTGAGTTCTTTGCTTTTGAATAAGTACAATATAATAATAATGTTGTAAATTGTGAGGAGTGTGATGCCAATATATCAAAACATACTAGTTGCTATCAAATATTAAAAAAGAAAGATCAAAGGATCTTCTGAAAAATTTATATGACTGATATGCATTGGTCAGATGTAAATTCCTTTTTTAAGGATATTTTTTTATGATGTTTGGCATAACATGCATAGTGTTACCGACCATGCAAGGGCTGTTTCTGTCAGTCAAGGTCGTTAAAAACTTCCATATATATGCATAGTGTGGAAGGAAATAAAAATAATTTCCATTGGATGGTTTTATCATTGCCTTGAAATTCATCAATGTAGATTTCAGATTATGAATAAAATTATTTGACACTTGTAAAATGATACATTCATGTACATTTATTACCATATTTTTATAAAAGATATCCTCATATAGTTGAAATAAGACAATAGTGTTTTTCAGTCTTATATCTTGGCATTGTTATAACGTTAATTATGAATATAACAAACAAAGCCTTAGAATAGATAAACAGTTACTCTTTTCTGAAGAAATAGTTCAAAGTTATTGTTCTCATTAATCAGAACACAATTGTAGATCATGATCTTGCTGTCTACAATGTATCAGTAATAGTAAACAACTTTTTACTGTAAAATATAGTTTGAGATACAACTATAAAAATTATTTAAATTCTCCCAAGAAAGGAAGAATCTTTCCAGAAGTCCCTATTTTGACTTGCAGAAAATATTGTATAAATGTGCTTATTTTGATAAGACAAATTGTGCTTTACAATCTCAGTAATGATAGTAGATATGATAAGCTATGATAAATTTATTTAAATTGCAAATGGTAGCAGGAAGATTTTTCTCTCAACATGCACATTTTGCTTTGATGTTGGACATGAAATATCTGACATGTTTTCCTTTTTGAAAAAGGAATACTATAATGTACATTAAATATGTGCATCACTAATCTTTATGTGACTAAGTGTTGCCTTGTTATAGGCTAAGTCATATCTCTATAAAGCATCAGAATTTGCAAAACAAATTACAAACTTATATTTTGCTTACCACCTAAATCTGTACATATACACTGGATTTTCTTTTCAGTTCAATCAGAAATTACTCTTCTTAATTACATGTAGTTATATTGCTTTAAATATAACATAGCCATATATAACATTAGATGTATATATATAGAAAAATAGTACATGTAAGATGTATCATAAGCATATTGTACAAAAGAGCAGTTCAAGTCTTGACTGATATATGTTAATATAAAGTAATAGTTATATTCCTTCAATATCCAACATGTGTATGGATATCAGGATGGGTGAAGGTCATTTTCAAATGTTACAGTTTACAATGAAGTATATACTTTGTAACCCTTCTCCAGTTCTTTTTAAAGAAAATTATCAGATTATCAGATGAGTGTTTACAGAACAGTATTACTTAAATCTTAGGATTTTTAAAACATGCTGGATCAAGTTTTAATTCTGGATATATTGATCTATATTAATTCTTATAACATGAGATATTAAATAGCTGCACTTGTTTTTTGTATAATTTGTTTATACTTAATGAAATATCATAACGATGATACTTTTGAGATGATTTACTTCAGAATGGTACATAAGATGCAGTATGTATATGTAGACCTAGTCTGTATGAAGTGTAGGACTTTAAGATTCAATTTATTATCAATACTGTTTGATATATATATATATATATATATATTACTCATATTCTACTAATTACGCTCTTCGAGGATATAACTAGCATTCTATTTGCCGGAGTTCGACGAGGCATAATAATTAACTCCCTTCAAAGAGGTCAAATTCTTGACCTATGAGTAACTAACATCCTCATATAAATACGGCCCAGCTACCTGTGACGCTCATATTTATTTTCCGAGCGGCGAGGTATATGCTTGTGAAAATTTTCCTCTGAGACGTTGTCCAAAATACAATTTTAACTGAGAACGTTGTTCCAGTACTTTACAAACAGAAAGTTATAACTTGAGACGTTGTCCAAGTTCCAAATTTAAAGATACCTTCACGCTATCTTTGTTTTTATCACCTGTATACAGGTGTGTTGTGTACAAATGGCGGACGACGATGTGTTGTCGCTTTCAAACTCGGGTTGTGAGGACAATCTTAATTCCGATTTAGAGAGTTTGTTTTGTGATAATACACAAAAGGTAAACACTAGGGCAGATTCTAATAATGTTAAGAAACCTAAAACTAAAGGCAGGGTTTTCAAGGGAAGTGCATTACCCACTAAACGGAAGTTGACTCTCGCTAAAGGCCCTAAACAAAAACAAACTAAACGTTCATCAAAGTCTAATGTCGAGGACATAGACAAGTTGAAAGATAAGTTAGGGATTGATAATCTCAATAGAAATATAGTTTCTTTAACAGCAGCCTTTCAGACACATATTACCGGGCCAAACCCGAGCACCTTGACGCATTCCAGTGCTGATACGGAACGTATTAAAATAGATCACGAGATAATATATCCGTGACACATAATAAAAATAGACCGGGTGTTGAAATTTATGAAAGGGTACAAGTACCTACACCAAGGTCAGAGTTGATCAACTGGGGTGACCATGTTATTGGTATCGACTCAATTCGCAATTATGATTTTAATGAGTTTGATACTGATTATTTATCAGATAGTTATAACCCTAACATGGGTTTTATAACACCACCTGTAATTGGTGCTAACCCAGCTGATGCCTTTCATAGAGCTTTTAATGAGCCTACTAGTGAAGTAGACAAAGGTGAGGTTTTCGATGAAAACCCTGAAGATACTGAGTGGAACATTCCTCAGCTTAATACAGAGGAGAAAACTGGGCCCAAAATAGGGACAAATCTATCAAAAGCAGTTAATGCTTCCTTGTCTATCAAATCTAGTAAAGATTGTATAACTGAAATAACAAAAAGGCATTTAAGGCCTGATAATTGTTCCTTGATGGTTGTACCCAAGGTAAATAAAGA
The DNA here is from genome assembly GCA_017311375.1 of Mytilus coruscus. NCBI lineage: Eukaryota > Metazoa > Mollusca > Bivalvia > Mytilida > Mytilidae > Mytilus > Mytilus coruscus. The sequence continues at coordinate 75,731,090 of CM029599.1, read as the reverse complement.
GATTTGGGAGAATATCCCCAGGCAAGCACATTCTAGTGATGTGTACCTGCAAGAGGTTCAAAAATCTATGATGGCAGGCATGGTGCCTATTGTTAATCTTGCAAATCAATTGGCCATTAGAAAAGAGCCAATTGATCCTTCTATAGTCAAGAATGAGTTATCAGATTCCATTAGCCTTATGGGCAATGCCTATTATAGTTTGTCTATGAAAAGGCGATATGATATTAGAAGATTTTTGAACCCTAGGTATCAGAGAGTTTGTTCACATGATATTCCAGTTAACGAAAATCTCTTTGGTGACAATATTATGCCAAGAATTAAAGTGCTGGGTGATCCAACTAAGATCCCTATTGGCATTAATACTTCTCGTTCAAACAGGAGATACATGTCTGGAAGTTTAAACTCCAGAGGCCCTGCTGCAGGAAGCGAACAGCAGCAGGGCAACAGGCCTACTTATCTGAGAGGCCGACCTCAGCAAAGGTCAAGAGGAAGAGGACGTGGTTTCCACCTTCCAAGACGATAAAAGACGTCAATTCTATTTCTAAGGTAAGAAAATTAAAGAAAAGTTTCTGGAAAACAATTACATCTGACAAATGGATTCTAGATGTTGTCGAGGAATATAAGATAGAATTCTTACAGAAACCAGTTCAATATCGTAAACCGAAAGCTATTTCGTTTTGTACGAAAGAAATTGAACTTGTAAATAAAGAGGTTAAAACCCTTTTGAAAAAAGGAGCAATTGAAAAAATTCATGAAAGTGGAAACGAGTTTATTTCAAACTTATTTCTGGTGTCGAAAAAGGATAATAGGCTTCGGCCAGTCATCAATTTAAGAAAATTGAATGAATTTATTGAATATCACCATTTTAAGCAGGAAAATTTAACATATGCTTTAGGTTTGATACAGAAAAATGATTTTTGCTGTTCTATAGACATGAAAGATGCTTATTTTAGCATTTCAATTCATGAAAATTTCAGAAAATATCTATGCTTTTACTGGAAAGATGATTTATATAGATTTACGGTTTTACCATTTGGTATTGCTTCTGCTCCAAGGGTCTTCACAAAACTGTTGAAACCTATTTATGCTCTGTTCAGACAGAATGGCTTTAGATGTTGTTATGATATTGATGATTCGCTTTTGATGAATCAAGATTACGAAAAATGCTCTAAAGAAGCCTCAATTATGGCCAATTTTATTGAAAAACTTGGTTTTACAGTCAATACCAAAAAATCTGTAGTAATTCCAACTCAACGTATAGTTTTCTTTGGTTTACTTATTGACACTGTCAAATTTAGAGTCTTTTTGACCGATGAGAAAATTGATAAAATTCTTTATTTTTGTAATTTGATTTTACACCAGAAAAGAATTACCATCAGGTTATTTGCAAAATGATTGGATTGATTATACATGCATTTAATGCTGTTTGACAAGGACCTCTACATTATAGAAATTTAGAGCGAGATCAGATAGAAAATCTTAAAGGGTCAAACGATTATGATAAAATCATAACTCAGTCTGAAAAAAGTAAATTGGAACTTAATTGGTGGTTAAAAAATGTAAGAAAATTACATGGAAAACCTATCAAACAAGACAATGTTCTGTTCTGGATAGAAACTGATGCCTCTCTAAAAGGATGGGGTGCTTGTTATGAAAAACAAACAGCCGGTGGTCGTTGGACACATCTAGAATCCATATGTCATATTAACTTTTTAGAGTTATTGTCAGTTTTTTATGCTTTAAAAGCCTTCTGCTCAAATTGTAGTCAATGCCACATTGGAATTAGATCAGATAATTCTACAGCAGTTTCTTACATTCAATTTATGGGCGGTATGACATCTGAAAAACTTGACACTTTAGCCATTGAGATATGGACGTGGTGTTTAGATAGAGATATCTTTCTAACAGCTCAGCACATACCGGGAAAAAGTAATTTACAAGCTGATAAATTATCAAGAAACTTTTCTGATAATCATGAATGGAAACTTAGCGAACCTATTTTTAGTAGGATTTGTTCACAATTATTTACTCCAAATGTGGATCTTTTTGCATCTAGACATAATGCTCAAGTAGACAAGTTTGTATCCTGGATTTATGATCCAGAAGCAATGAGTACAGATGCCTTTACTTTGTCATGGACAAATTTTGAACCATACATTTTTCCTCCTTTTTCTCTAATAGGGAGAGTTCTGAATAAAATTTCAGCAGATAAAGTACAAAGAGCTATATTGATTGTGCCATTTTGACCTACTCAAAATTGGTTTTCTTTACTAATTTCAGCTTTGATTTGTAATCCCATTAGATTACCAAGACACAGAGATCTTCTCTACATGCCACACACAATGGAGTGTCATCCACTGTCAAGAAAACTTGTACTTATTGCATGTGTTGTATCAGGAAATCACTGCAAAATTCAGGATTATCAAGATTCGAAATATCTATTATCTTGTCCTCATGGAGGCCAGCAACAGTTAAACAGTATCAGTATTGTTGGAAAAAGTGGACAGTTTGGTGTCATGAACAATATACCAGTATTTTTCGACCGTCTGAAATAGACGTTATAACATTTCTAACCACTTTAGTGAGGAGAAAGTTGTCATATTCTCTAATTAATACATTTAAATCTATGTTAGTTCAAACTTTGATATATTTTGGTGTCACTTGGGTGAATAACCCAGTTTTTCTACCTAAGTTTTTGAGAGGATATTATAATTTAAACCCTCCAAAACTAAAATGTACTTTTACATGGGATGTCTCTAAGGTTATAAAATTTTTAAGTTCTTTAATGCCTTTGGCAAATTTACCATTAAAGATGCTTACGTTGAAAGCTATAGCACTTGCGGCACTTACAACTTCTTCTAGAGCTCAAACTTTAAGTGCACTAGATATAAGATACATGGGAAAATATATTGATAGGTACATTTTTTATATTCAAAAGGTTCTAAAAACCTCTAGGCCAGGAGTGCTTTTACCAAAAATTTATTTTATCAAATATGATAAACCAGAGTTATCTAACTTTAGATGAATATGTCAGGAGAACAAGGAATGTTCGTAAATGTGACAATTTGTTTATTTCATACAGAACTTTTAATAGCGTAACAACCAGCACTTTAGCTAGATGGCTTAAGGTGGTTTTGAGACTTTCAGGAGTTGAACATTTTTCCGCTCATTCATTCAGAAGTACTTCAACATCTGTTGCGTATGGATCTGGTGTTTCTTTGAAAGAAGTTATGAACACTGCTAATTGGTCAAGTAGTAGGACCTTTTATAGATTTTATCATAAGGAAGTTATCCGAGATAATAAATTTGCTCATGCTGTTCTGAATGAAGATAATTAATATTTTGAGTATAGTGTGAACTTTGACTACAGCTATTGAACATTGATTAGTTATTGAACTTTTAATTGACTTTAATTTTGTGAAATGAATCAAATTGATTTTGTTATTTGTAGATATTGTTGAATTAACAGTAAAGTTAAATGTTACTTAGTTTTCTGTTTATCTACGCCTTAATTAGTTTATGCCAATTCTTTGAACATGCTAAAGTTATATCCTCGAAGAGCCGAAAACGTAATTAGAAGAATGGACTCTCATCCAAGCATAACTTGGAATGTGAAGGATGAGAGTCATTCTAGTAATGGAGCTTGAGGCTCAAGAGGATATAACAATTACCCACCCAGTTTTTGAGGGTATTATTATGCCCATCCCATGAGATGTGGTTGCATAAACAAACTTTAAAAAATATGAGCTTCACAGGTAGCTGGGCCGTATTTATATGAGTTTCACAGGTAGCTGGGCCGTATTTATATGAGCATGTTAGTACGTCATAGGTCAGGAATTTGACCTCTTTGAAGGGAGTTAGTTATTATTCCTCGTCGATCTCCGGCAAATAGAATGCTAAAGTTATATCCTCTTGAGCCTCAGGCTCCATTACTAGAATGACTCTCATCCTTCACATTCCAAGTTATGCTTGGATGAGAGTCCATTCTACATACTCATTGTCATAAACAAACATGGAATGTAAATTTACTGAAACAGACATCAAATACTATATTGTAGTTGGTATATTCCAGATACAAATGAATAAGAAGAAATTTGTAAATATAGTCACTTTATTTAGAGGCTGATCATCTTTGACATCTACATGTAGTTTTAAATAAGTCAACCTTTAATTAACAGGTGCCCTTAGTGTGACAGTAATCACCTATTTATGACTTTTAATGACTCGGAAAGGAGATTTTGATTGTTAAGTTATGTTAAAGTTATGAATATTAACACTTTTGAAGCTTTCGTTGCTTACTTGAGCTTTTGAATCAATTTTTCTGTTCTTACAATATTAAAGACAGACTGAATTGCAAATGCCATGCAAAGGGATAATACTTGTAGAACTTGCAGTGACAGTTTTTAACTTGTAAATATACTAGATATTTTACCATGGATTAATATTAGATGTATACATAATATTGAAAGCTTCAGACGGCTAATGAAAATCTGTATCTGGCTGTGTTTAAATCGTTATTTAAACTACTGTCTCCTGAATTTGTCTTCAAATTCTTGGTTTTTCATACACATCTGAACTACAGTGAGTGTCATGTTAGAAGAGTATAAAAAAGAAGGGCTAAAGAATTAAACACTTTCAAATATTTGAGAAAAGTGTTGCCGAATAATATGTCAGTAGATATTTAGATATACAATTAATGGCTTGTAAGGCAAATGGTATTTCGAAAATTCAAAACTTGTTATATAGATATAGGAAGATTTGGTATGAGTGTTATGCTCTTTATATAGCTAAGAGAATTTGTCTTGAATGTATAGAATAAGTTACTATTCTTGAAAATAGTGAAATTCAGACTTCAAAATATATTGAGAGAAAAAGATATTTTGATGTATATTTATTTTCAAAATTACTTTAAATGTTTTTGAAACTATTTATTTTTTATACCTGGACTAACGATATTGGTACTTTACCTTAATATTTAGATTATATTTATTATTAAGTCAGAAAGATTAGTTAGATTGACTACTATCTTAGTCTCCAGTATATTCTGGACTGATTCAGCAAATTCTGATTTGCTCTCTGTTAGTTGTTCAGGGAACTACTTGTTTGTGCCAACACTTTGAATATGCTATAGTTACATCCTCGAAGAGCCGAGGAGCGTAATTAGTAGAATGGACTCTCATCCAAGTATAACTTGGAATATGAAGGATGAGAGTCATTCTAGTAATGGAGCCTGAGGCTCAAGAGGATGTAACAATATACCCACCCAGTTTGGAGGGTACTGTTTGCCCATCCCAATTGTTTTGGTTGCACCAACAAACTTTGAATCATGATTGGCACAGGTAATACCCGCAGTATTTATAGCTAGGTATAGCTACGTCATACCCATAGGTCAAGGATTTTGACCTCTTTTAAATGAGATGCCTCGTTGTACATCGGGAAATGAATGCTATAGTTACATCCTCTTGAGCCTCAGGCTCCATTACTAGAATGACTCTCATCCTTCATATTCCAAGATATACTTGGATGAGAGTCCATTAAATGCATAAACAGGGGATATTTTTTTATCAAATTTTTGCAAATTATTGAAGACATACTGCACTGAATATAAATCGAACTTAATAAATCAGACAGGTGTGATTAACTAAATACTCCATTAGATAAAAAGATCATAACTGCTTATGATCATTAAAATAAAGAAATGCCTGCCAATGAGACAACTATTCATTAAAGACAAAAAGACAAAGCTTAAGATATTAACAATCACAAGTCATTGTTCAGCCTTCAATAATGAGCAAAACTCATTCCGTATTGTATATCTATTGTAGACCTAGTCAATAATTCTCGATACCTACTAGTGATACATAAAGTTTACATGCTTACATGTGAAATGAAGGGGGAGTAACAAAATAAAATCTCTCTTTACCTTTTAACTTTAAATCATTTTTTTTTTAATGCATTATCATTATGTCTCTATATTCTATTTTCTCCTGTTGCGGAGGGGATATATTGTATTGCGACTGTCCATCCCTACGTAGCACACAATTAAACGCTGTATGGCTCGATTCTCAACCGATCTTCACAACACTTAATGTGCACATTCAATAGGCGAAGGAAAAATTCTATTAATTTTAAAGGTCATATGACAAGGTCACATCGGTATTTTTCTTGCAAAAAATACTTCCGCTCCTTTGTAAAATTTTTAATTTTGAGATACTTTCTTAATGAATTGAAAACAATTTGGATTTAACCAATTTTTTAGCTTATTTTGACAGATTTCGGCCAAACTGACTGCTTACAACGAAATATTGTTTCAAAATTCCGCTTTTATTAATACTTAAAACAAACAAAATCGTATTTTTATTTTTGTCCAAATCGTAGCTAATGCCCCTTAAAACAAATGATTTGCAACCAAAACAAGAAAAATATGGTTGTGGTAAGGCAAACATTTGTTTGAGTCTAAACTATACTAATAATATTGATACACGATAATTACTACTTTTGAGACGACCCCTTATTTTGAACACTGTGTCTAATGCTAATAGGATGAATTTGCCGGATTTTCAAGAAAACACGTGGCTTAAACTGTAGATATAGTTATGATTGTCCAGGATGTTTTGCCATTAGTATATCTACTCTTGCAAGCAAAAACTTTTAAATTTTTTGAACAAATGCATTTTGTATGCACTTTTTAAAATTTAATTCTCCCAACCAAAGAATATTCTGGAATTCACAAATATTCATACCAAGTTATTATCCCCTATCCTAATTTACAGATCTAAACTTGAGACGAATTATATATCTATTTTGGTGTGAGCCCTGTATAACCACGGGTTATCCAATGGAGAATGTCTGTCATAAGGTTGTCACATGTTTAAATGTATATATATATATATATAATTCGTCTAAACATCAGCCCAACAATGTTAGATCTGTAAATTTGCTTTCGCAAATTTTTTTTTGTTCTTTCCTAGCCGGGATTCGAACTCATGCTACTGAGATATCGTGGCACCAAATCGCCTTGCACTATGCCCGACGGCATGGTAATTTCGTTAATATTATCCTTTACGGCTGACAAATAAAGTTGAGAATAGAAATGGGGAATGTGTCAAAGAGACAACAACCCGACCAAAGAGCAGAAAACAGCCGAAGGCCAATAATGGGGTTTTAACACAGCGAGAAAAACCCGCACCCGGAGGCGGGCTTCAGCTGGCCCCTTAACAAAAATGTGTATTAGTTCAATGAAAATGGACGTCACACTAAACTCCAAAACATATAAATGAACGAAAATTTAAAAAAATACAAGACTAACAAAGGCCAGAGGCTCCTGACTTGGGACAGACGCAAAAATGCGGCGGGGTAAAACATGTTTTGTGAGATCTCAACCCTCCCCCTATACATCTAGCCAATGTAGAATAAAGAAACACACAGCAATACGCACAGTAAATCTCAGTTTAAAAGAAGTCCGAGTCCGATGTCAGAATAGATAACAAAAGAAACTAAGCAAAATGACAATGATACATAGATTAACAAAGGACTACTAGCAGTTACTGACATGCCAGCTCCAGACCACATTTAAACTGATTGACAACAGTATCGTAACTATATTCTTTCCGAATAAGTCTGTTTAAAGGTTTGGTTAGCTTTTGAGGTGAATGCCGACATTTTTGTGCTTTGAAAAGAATATTACCATAAAATATTGGATGTGAAATACCTGAATGTATAAGATGTCTACATGTTGATTTATATTTACGAATGATGTCCTTGTACCGATGATAAAATTTAGTAAATGTTTTGACTAGTTTGTGATATCGAAAACCCTGGTGTAATAATTTTTCAGTAATACAGAGATTTCTTTCGTTGAAATCAAATACGTTGTTACAAACACGAGCGAATCGAACACGTTGAGATATATAAACACCATAATGTGGTGACAAGGGAACGTCACAATCTAAAAATGGATAATTAACAATAGGGAATGAAAAATCATCTCTTTGATCATAAATTTTGGTATTAAGCTTCCCGTTAAAGATATAGATATCAAGATCCAGGAAAGGGCAGTGTTCATTGTTAGTATTAGCTTTATTTAAAGTCAGTTCAGCAGGATAAATCTCTTTAGTGTAGATACTGAAGTCGTCATTATTGAGAGCCAATATATCATCTAAATATCTAAAAGTGTTATTAAATTTATGAATCAGATGTTGTTTCGATGGGTCTTAGCTGATTTTAGTCATAAACTGTAACTCATAACAATACAGAAACAGGTCCGCAATAAGTGGTGCACAGTTAGTCCCCATGGGAATTCCGATAACCTGACGATATACAAAATCTCCATAGCGAACAAAAAATGTTATCTAGTAAAAATTGAAGGGCAATTATAGTATCAAAGCAGGTCCAATTGACATAGTTCTTTTGTCTGTTGTTACTACAAAATGACCTAAATGAGTTAGAACATATATATTCGCATTCTGACTATTTAAATGCCCATTTAATTAGGTGTGTGAATTTTTTTCTTAATAAGATTATGAGGCAAAGTGGTATATAGGGTAGAAAAATCAAAACTTTGAACAGATTCGAAATCACCAATATAAGCATGCAATTTATCAAGTACTTCCAACGAATTTTTAACACTCCAAAAGTAATTAATTCCACTATTTTCAAAGGCATTATTTGAACAATTTAATACCAGGTTTTTGATTGTACCAAGTGTACTAGTAAGTAGAATAGACAGTTTAGTAGCGGAACAATGGCTTATTTTTATAAGGTGTTTTATGCAGCTTCGGAAGCCAGTTGGAACTTTCATTATATTTGGTTCTGCTTGTAAAGAGGTAGCTAAAAGTTTATGTTTGTTACAGATGTCATTTTCCGAAAACGGAGTCAGTTTGAATGTTGGTGAATTCGTGATTTCCTTTTGCAGAACCTCAATGTAAAATTTACGTCAAACAATAATAATATTATTAGCAGCCTTATCAGCCGGGACAAACACAAATCCCATGGTGAATTTATAGCTGATCTGAAAGATATACCATCATATTTGCCATTATACATCATGTACTGCGTTACAGCCCTAGATAAAGCTGACGAGGAAAGGCATTACTCGACAAACGAAAGTTATAATTTTATATAGCCTAGTTTGTCGAGTGGTCTATAACAAGTATAAAAATCAGTTGGACAGGAGTTGAATCATCAGGTCGAAACTCAGCACAAAAACAAATAACAAAAAGACAAAGTACGCAAAGCATCGATCTAAGACTACTTGTTGAAACATGTATTTAAGCCTGTTGTTTATTTAGACAATACAATGTGTCTTAACTATACTACAAAATATGTTGTTTTTCAGACTGTATACATGGAAGCAGGGTAAAGGATACTGGTTATTGATTTTTTAAGTCATGATAGTACTTTAGTATTAAAATCCCTGTCTAAGTTAGTAAACCTACGGGTAGTAGCACTTTAATAAATAATCTTTTAAAGATTTTGGATAACAATTGTGGCTAAATTAAAGACTCAAATGAGGCAAACCCATCAGAACGTAAATCTTAAGATCACACAAGTCCAACTCTGTATATAAGATACATTAGCATTGAAATTTAAAAAAAAAAGCAGCACAAAAGCGATTTAACAGTAAAGTCTTTGAAAAAATCTTTGACATTATATCGTCCAATGAAATTAACCAGTAACAGTTTTGAGATATATATATATATATTGTTACGTCTGGTGATCGTTTATTTGGCAATCGCCAAGTGAGTCAGCAGGGTTTTAGAACATCTGTTGTTCGACCTGCTAGTCAAATGCGTTTTGTTAAAATATACTTTTTCACTTTTTTGGTATCGCTCGGTAAATCCAACGAGTACTCGATTAGTAAATCTTCACCGAGTTGACATCCCTATTATTTAGATAACAAGAAGTGACTTGGATTGATTTTTGGTGTTTAACGCCACTCTAACTGTATTGGCATTACATTGCGGTCATATTTTATTGCTGGAGGAAACTTTAGTACCCGGAGAAAACCACCAACATTCGACAGGAAAACTAGCAATTATAATAAGATCCGAGTCGGACGTTTCCTGCCGACGAGCGGAGTTCGAATGCACAACCGCAATGTTGAAAGACTAGTGATCACTGTTCATTAACTACTTCGGCCACCGAGGCCACAGTGGTGACTGGGAAAAGCTCCACTAAAAATGAGTGTCATACAAGTGAGAGGTTTAGACAGCGCATACGAAACTCTATGAAGAGCCGTTACTCGAATAACGTCTGAATTAAGAGATTTTCCATATTGATTAACCCGGGCAGCTCCTTTTTGATTTTTTCACCACTTGGAAATCGTGGTTTAATAGCTTCCTTGTAAGCACTAACCTTCTTTAAAAGAAACGTGATAGGAAATGCAAGCTCTGGAATATCGTATCAACTTGGAGATTTGCTAAATAGAAAGAGATTTGAAACCGCCATCTTCTCTTGTGTCATTCAACCGACCCGAAGTCAAGACATGAGACATACTTAACTCTATCTGTTTTATCCTTTATTCACATTTTATTCGATAGATACATTCAACATAGTCACCAAACTTTGAACTATTCATTAAAAGAACATCATCTACTTAACGGAACGTCAAGTTAAAGGATAATGCTAGCTTCTTTTCATTTTTCCTTAGAAGCACCTTTATGAAGTCTTCCTCATATGAATAAAGAAACAAGTCGACAAGAAGAGGAGCACAGTTGGTTTCCATGGGAATACCGGTTGTTTGTTGAAAACCACGTCCCCTGAACGAAACAAATATGTTGTCAATCAAGCAATCAGGCGTTTTGATACTGTCAGTTTCAGAGAGTTTTTATGTTTGAATCAGGGTTTTTTTTTTACAAAGTATGATTGGTTCCTAACCCTATATTTGTATCTTCGTTGACCGTTATTTTCATAAAACAAAACAAGACCAATTCTTTCAATTTGTCTTTTAGTTTGGAATGGAGAATACTTGTGTAAAGGATAGAAAAGTAAAACGTTTTAGTACTATATTGCACGATGAAAGAGTCTTAGTCTCTGAAATTAATTCTATCAAAACTTTTGATTTTTAACCCTGTATACCACCATTTCCCATGTGAAATTGAAAAAAATCGCCTAAAAGAAATAATCCATAATGCCTTTCACAATAAAAATGACAGCATACGTTATAAATTCATTTCTTTTGGTTATCATATGGCATATTTTGTTAATAGTGAACAAAAGGTAAAACATGCTAAACAGAGGAACAAGTGATCAGTATGCTGGAGTTTCTAGTTGACAACATATTTGTTGAATTTGGAGGTAGACTTTTCAACAAATTGTCGGCATTCATATAGGGTAAAGGATACTGGTTATTGATTTTTAAGTCATGATAGTACTTTAGTATTAAAATCCCTGTCTAAGTTAGTAAACCTACGGGTAGTAGCACTTTAATAAATAATCTTTTAAAGATTTTGGATAACAATTGTGGCTAAATTAAAGACTCAAATGAGGCAAACCCATCAGAACGTAAATCTTAAGATCACACAAGTCCAACTCTGTATATAAGATACATTAGCATTGAAATTTAAAAAAAAAAGCAGCACAAAAGCGATTTAACAGTAAAGTCTTTGAAAAAATCTTTGACATTATATCGTCCAATGAAATTAACCAGTAACAGTTTTGAGATATATATATATATATTGTTACGTCTGGTGATCGTTTATTTGGCAATCGCCAAGTGAGTCAGCAGGGTTTTAGAACATCTGTTGTTCGACCTGCTAGTCAAATGCGTTTTGTTAAAATATACTTTTTCACTTTTTTGGTATCGCTCGGTAAATCCAACGAGTACTCGATTAGTAAATCTTCACCGAGTTGACATCCCTATTATTTAGATAACAAGAAGTGACTTGGATTGATTTTTGGTGTGTAACGCCACTCTAACTGTATTGGCATTACATTGCGGTCATATTTTATTGGTGGAGAAAACTTTAGTACCTGGAGAAAACCACCAACATTCGACAGGAAAACTAGCAATTATAATAAGATCCGAGTCGGACGTTTCCTGCCGACGAGCGGAGTTCGAATGCACAACCGCAATGTTGAAAGACTAGTGATCACTGTTGATTTACTACTTCGGCCACCGAGGCCACAGTGGTGACTGGGAAAAGCTCCACTAAAAAATGATTGGTGATTGAATACTAGACATCACATACAAAACTCTATGAAGAGCCGTTACTCGAATAACGTCTGAATATGAGATTTTCCATATTGATTAACCCGGGCAGCTCCTTTTTGATTTTTTCACCACTTGGAAATCGTGGTTTAATAGCTTCCTTGTAAGCACTAACCTTCTTTAAAAGAAACGTGATAGGAAATGCAAGCTCTGGAATATCGTATCAACTTGGAGATTTGCTAAATAGAAAGAGATTTGGAAACCGCCATCTTCTCTTGTGTCATTCAACCGACCCGAAGTCAAGATATGAGACATACTTAACTCTATCTGTTTTATCCTTTATTCACATTTTATTCGATAGATACATTCAACATAGTCACCAAACTTTGAACTATTCATTAAGAGAACATCATCTACATAACGGAACGTCAAGTTAACGGATGATGCTAGCTTCTTTTCATTTTTCCTTAGAAGCACCTTTATGAAGTCTTCCTCATATGAATAAAGAAACAAGTCGACAAGAAGAGGAGCACAGTTGGTTTCCATGGGAATACCGATTGTTTGTTGAAAACCAAGTCCCCTGAACGAAACAAATATGTTGTCAATCAAGAAATCAGGCGTTTTGATACTGTCAGTTTCAGAGAGTTTTTATGTTTGAATCAGGGTTTTTTTTTACAAAGTATGATTGGTTCCTAACCCTATATTTGTATTTTCGTTGACCGTTATTTTCATAAAACAAAACAGGACCAATTCTTTCAATTTGTCTTTTAGTTTGGAATGGAGAATACTTGTGTAAAGGATAGAAAAGTAAAACGTTTTAGTACTATATTGCACGATGAAAGAGTCTTAGTCTCTGAAATTAATTCTATCAAAACTTTTGATTTTTTAACCCTGTATACCACCATTCCCCATGTGAAATTGAAAAAAAAAATCGCCTAAAAGAAATAATCCATAATGCCTTTCACAATAAAAATGACAGCATACGTTATAAATTCATTTCTTTTGGTTATCATATGGCATATTTTGTTAATAGTGAACAAAAAGGTAAAACATGCTAAACAGAGGAACAAGTGATCAGTATGCTGGAGTTAATAGTTGACAACATATTTGTTGAATTTGGAGGTAGACTTTTTCAACAAATTGTCGGCATTCATATGGGAACGAACTGTGCGCCTCTCCTTGCCTACCTCTTCTTATTTTCATATGAGTCGGAGTTCCTTCAGATACTTGTCAAAAACAAGAAGATCAAAGAAGCCAGGTCATTTAATTTTACATTCAGATATATTGATTATGTTCTTTCCGTTAACAATCCAAACTTTTCTGATTGGGTTCCATTAATATATCCTCCAGAACTAGAAATTAAAGAAACAACAGACACGGCTTCTTCCGCCTAATTTATAGACTTATACGTCGAATTTGACATCAGCGGTCATCTCAGTACCAGTATCTATGACAAACGAGACGATTTTAATTTAGAAATTATCAATTTCCCCCACCTTAGTAGCAATATACTAACCTCACCTGCATATGGGATATACATTTTCCAACTCATTCGGTATTCAAGAGCTTGCAGCTGCTACTCAGACTTTGATTGTGTCACAGAACGTCTCGTTCCTATTCTAAAAAAAGTTCATCGGAAGATACCAAGACCTTGTTGATAAATATTCCGTATTAACTTCATAAATAATACACGATGGTCTTGAAGTATAGATTCTAGGTACTGACGTTGTTTATCATCTTAATTACGTGTTATAGCGTTCTTTTATTTGTCTTTGTAAATTATTTACTTTACTGTTTAGTCCATTTTTGGTAACATCCTCTTGGCGTGGCTCGGTACTTATGCATCCCACCATTGTGTTATTGTGCTATCGTCATTTTTTGTATTCTTGTTTTTCACTTTTGCTTATGTGCTTTGTCTATATGCCATTTTGTTTTCTTTGATGACATATTTGTTTGTTTTTATAGTGTTGAAGAATATAACACAATGTTGACTGCTGCACCTCTTTCTTTGACATTTTTACCTATTAGAATGAATTTCATAACAGTGTGGACATGGACACCTGATATTTAAATGAAATCGCGTCGGTCACCGACTGTCGACAACAAAGACTTCACGTAATTACAGTATGTCTGGGGCCTCTCATTGGCGATATACATTATAACTATTTTACACATGTCCATTCATAAAATAAATTTTATTGCATGAACGTTTATATGAATTTCTTTTGAATATATTTATATACTCACAGCAGAAAGTTTCTTTTGAAAGAATGAGTATATCTAGAGGTGATATCACCAAGTAATTGAGAGAAATTAAATTGGAAAAATTGGTCAATCGCCGGAATAAAAAAAATGCTTTATTTGTAAACAAACACTAATACATGCATTGACGGGGTATAAGAATGCTAAATAATACATGTCCTTATAAGGAAATGTGTCCGACCTGTTAAATGTAGCTGTTCTGTTGATTTAAAAACGAATGAACGGATCACAGCGATTTAATTTAGAATTGTACTTATTTTTTTTAATTTGTGTTTCAGTATCTACTCATGAATTAAATATGCTTACAATACCTTTTATACTAGAATAATTAAACGAGTGCACCCAGTTTAAAGGTTATTATTACACTGTTACTGTTATGTTGGCATAATAACCTGTACATTTTCTCGTGTTACAGTTGACTAGTTTAGTCTTGTGCACATGATTTATTATCTAAAGCAGATGTAATGTGACCAAATCATTAAATTCATGGATATATATTGAAACACAGAAACCGGAAAAGAAGTGAGTACAATTTCAAATTGTAAGGGGCGACCATTCTTGATTCAGTTAAAATAAGGGAGGGGTGCTATGCTATAACTCTTGTTATACATGTTCAGGTACAACAAAATCTAAAATAAATATCAATGTTTCCACAAATATAAAAGCTGCTCTGACTCAATCAACGTAAATTTTGCACACTGTCTTCATCATATGAATATCAGGCACAATCCCTCCCGTTAGGGTTTAGTATCATACCATCATAAAATATATGAGAAGAGCACAACCCGTGTTATGCCAACAACTGGTTTTTAAATAAATGTGTTTAGTTCCGATGCAAAGACCCTATAAGTGAATCAATATTAAAGCCAAAATATGCAATCTTTAATGACCTGACAACAGTATCGTAACTATATCCCTTCTTAATAAGTCTATTTAAAGGTTTTGTTAGCTTCTGAGGTGAATACTGACATTTTAGTGCTTTATAAAGAATATTACCATAAAAGATTGGATGTGAAATACCTGAACGTATAAGAAGTCTGCATGTTGAGCTATATTTACGAATGATGTCCTTGTACCGATGATAAAATTTAGTAAATGTTTTGACTAGTTTGTGATATCGAAAACCCTGGTGTAATAATTTTCTGTAATACATAAATTTCTTTCGTTAAAATCTGAAACGTTGTTACATACACGAGCGAAAAGACCGTATTCATAATATTATGCTTCTTGGTATTTTCACGAGTTATTTTTTGTTAGAATGATATTTAAATGTTCACGAAAATCTGATCGTTGGAGTCTTCGATGGGAATATAAATTTGTTCCGTGCAAAAAATAATGCAGCCCAGAGGACTAAAATGATTTTTTATGAAGGTCCGGGGTTCTTAGTACCAAAAATAAATAATCTTAGTATGAAAGCTGATCGAAGGTTACTCTACATAAACCCGTACGAATAAATGTGTTCTATATTTTTAAGGAGCAACAGAACGTTTGTGCAAGAAAAAAACATAACTTTTTTTTTTTTCGATTACTTGGTGATATCACCTTTGAATATACTCATTCTGTCAAAGGAAACTTTTTGTTGTGAGAATATAAATTTTCAAAACAAATTCACGCAAAAAACTTTTATTTTATGAATGGACATGTGTAAAGATAGTAATTATGTATATCCCCATTGAGAGGCCCTGACATACTGTAATTATGTGAAGTCTTTGTTGTCGACAGCCAGTGATACACACGATAACATTTAATTACCATGTGTCCATGTCCACGCTGTGAGAAAATCATTCTATGTTTTGTTCACACATTGTTGTCATATAATGGAATTTTATGCGGCTGTCATACAAGTGAGAGGTTTAGCTAGCTATAAAACCAGGTTTAATCCACCATTTTCTACATAAGAAAATGCCTGTTCAAAGTCAGAAATATGACAGTTGTTTTCCATTCGTTTGATGTGTTTGAGCTTTTAATTTAGCCATTTGATAAGGGACTTTCCGTTTTGAATTTTCCTTGGAGTTCGGTATTTTTGTTATTTTAATTTTTAGATTATATGTTCTGTAACAGATCTTTGGATTCTATTAGTATCCACATCTGATTCACACTGCCTTTAACGTAGATAGTTTCACAATAACTCTGAAGACTGGCTTTGATTCCTGATAAAAATGATGTTAATAATTTGGAAATAGGTTTCGTGGAGCACTTTGAAGACCTAGCAATATAACGTTGTTTTTAGGACCCTAGTGCAATTTGGTATCCTATACAGTGAAGGAAGATTATCTTTGGTTGAAATTCAAAAGGAGCATATAAAGTACCTATGATTATTCAGAATTTTATCTTTGGTGAGGGTTGGTGAGAGTAGATGTTAAGTTTCCAAGTGAATTGTCAATACCTATTTCCATTATCAGCCATGAGAATACATATTTATTATTTATGTAATGTGAGTTGCACACAATAACGATGTTGTTAGGGGCTTTATCTACGGGGACAACATATTTGTCATAGGTAGGACAGGTGCTTAGTAACATTTGTGGCTTTGAAGATCGATGTAGCTTGTGTATTCATAGACCCATTCAGTTTTTGTTATTCTAATTTTTATCGACCTTACAGCCTTAACCAATTTGATAAGAGTGACTACATCTTCTGTTTTGCGTTTAGCCAATTTCCTGGCATAATCCTCGACTGAACCCATCAGTATTTTGAAGTTGTGTTTCCAAATGATGGATTTAGGCTAACGATTTGATTAACACATTTCGTAGATAAGTTTTATTAACAATGTTAAGGTCACCAGTTATATCGTGGACAGCCGGATAACATATGAATAGCAAAGCAAAGGTGCAATCGGAAGGTTTAGACTTAAGGTCGTCAACTTTGAGATCCTGCAATACGTTTATGTCATAGGTCACCGAAATGTACCAATCCGCAAAGGTTACACTCTAATCCGTAGACGAGATTTGTCAATTTACAATTCAGATCATCTTAGCTCCTGTTGATTTTTTTAGTTAAGTTGCTAGTATATTTTTTATTTGTTACCAAAATTTTACATGAGTTGCAGCTTTACTTTTAGAAATGTGAGTGTTGTTCAGAGTCATTAGATTCCAAAATGTCTTCTAGTAGAATTTGCAACAACGGTTTAAGGAATCCCAGGATACAGTAATTTGATCAAGATCTCAGTCCAAAGGGTACGACATCCTCAACAAGGGGCGTCCGAGGTATTTATCAAGTATTCAACCTATGCAGGTTGAGTAGGAATATAAAATCGATACCCTGTTTTTCGAGAGTACAATGTCCTATACACCAAAAAAATTCGAAGGTGGACAACCAACATTGTTTTTTTTCAGTGGCAGTGCAAATGTTTCGCCCTTCATCCTGGTCGGCCCACTTTGCAATACCTACTTATTCGCTGTAATATTTATTTTTGCTCGCCCTGAGTACATGCACGAAATATATTTCACGTGACTTGACCAAAACAACAATTATTCAATCGTAATCTCAAGATAAATGGATATTTGAAAATGTGCATGCAAAAGAAAACATAGTTATGTTTATCAATATTGGAATATAATGTTTTCTTATTGAAGATAAAAGCTAACACGTTAAGATATATCCTGTTTCAAACGATGCGAATGATCAATAGTAATATCAAGAAAAGAAAATGTGTCCTAATCAATAGATATACATTAAGATTAGTTATGTTCATATACTTTACGATTCCCTTGATAACTTGCGTGCACTGAATATGTTAAAAAGCTATTATGTCACATATGACGCCTTGTCAAGGGGTAATATAAATCAGGATAATGGTTTTATAGCAAAAGATGCTGATTTCACTAGAGAAAGATAAGAAACAAAATACGTGAATTGAAATCATTTGTTTGCCCAAGATATATATGCAGTTGTATCAGTTTTAAAGATAATAGAATGGACGTCTAATCTGCAATTTTACCGATTGTGTTATATTGCCGGTGTGACATTTTGTTTGAGTGTGGATTCGTATGGCTGTTGGTGTATTGTAGAGCAGAAAACGCTTACCCTGTTGACGAAACCGGGTCTCGCTCCTTTTTGGAGTTCATTTGATTCCCTCAGTTTTTTGTTGTTTTTTTTGTTGTTTTTTTTTTCCATGATTTGCCTTCCTTATTTGATTGATGGAATCTGAACATCGGTAAACTGCTGTTGCCTTAATTTTATATTACAAGCATAAAAAATAACATAAAACTTTTAAATCTTAGAAAGTGATGTTTAAAGGAGTCATTCACTGAAATAATGATTACGGTCGGTACCTGGGAAATCGCATTTCCATCCTTCAAAATCGGTTGAGGGCAGTTTATAAATCTGTTAGAGGCGTTGGTTCATGTCCATAGGGGTCATTTTCAACTTGCGTCGCTTCCTCTCTCTTCTCTATTATTCACATTTCGGGAACAGTACGATTCCGTGCATTTTTGCAATTTTAAGATGCAATATATTCAAACCACGCGTACACTCTTTGATTTCCAGTTTCTTAATGGATTCAAAAGGTAGTGTGCCGGTCCACAATGTAAAAAGACTGTTTAACTTTCAATTTGATGGATTAACGCTGTAGTGATAAATCTCCTGTATATACTGCTTATTATTGGATTTATAAAAATAAAGTATTAATATAGCAATCAACAAAAAACAAAAACGGATGAATAATATACGGTTTGTTCAGAAAGATTTCCTGAGGAATATTTTGATTCTTAAGCACATTCTGTCTACTTTATTAATAATATGCTTTTTACAAAATTGACAAAAACACAAAATAATTAACAAGCAAGCATATATAATGATATCGATTTCGTATTTTATAACTTCCTCGTTTGTCATATTGATTATTAACATTCTGATTTATATATTTCCTATACGCTCAATATATCGCACCAGTGGCGGATCCAGAGGGGGGTTCCGGGGTTGGAACCTCCCTTTTTTGGACGATCAATGTTTTGAATGGGGACATATAGTTGGAACCCCCATTTTATCCTGGGTTGGGAACCCCTTTTAAAATGGCTGGATCCGCCCCTGTCGCACGCCGTTTTTGTCTTAAGCGCAAAATATATTGAAAGAGAGGCGAAGGATACCAAAGGGACATTGTCTTAAATCTTTAAAATGCGTACTTGGAATTACAAATTTTGCTGTTTCCAATTCTCTTTGGCTTATTTTAATTATGAAGCCCATTCTGTCAGCTTTATTAATAATATGCTTTTTTTCAAAATTGACAAAAACAAAAAATAATTAACAAGCATATATAATAAAAAGTAAAATCACAAAAATACTGAACGAGGAAAATTCAAAAAGGAAAGTCCTCAATCAAATGGCAAAATCAAAAGTTCAAACACATAATATTGATTTCACATTTTCATAACTTTCCGTTTGATATATTATATTATTAGCCTTCTTGTCTATATATTCCGCATACGCTAAATATATCGTACGCCGTTTTTGATTAAAGCGCAAAATAATTTTAAAAAACGCGTAATTGGAATTACAAATTTTGCTGTTTACATTTCTCTATGTCTTTCAGTAGTTTTCCGATATCCAAATCTCGTAAATACTTTTATAAAGTATCCAAACCAAGAGTACATGCAGGGAATCGCAAGAACTCCGAATTAAGCGAGACCGAGTGTAAAATAGTCATTTAACGACAATAACTCATATATGGAGTCAATTGATTTTTCAGTTATGTTGAACTATTTGTGTAAAATGATAATTTAACGGCAATAACTCGTATATAGAGTCAATTGGTTTTTCAGTTATGTTGACCTATTTGTATGTATTCTGTTGCGATTAACATTGCTCGTTTCCTTCTGTCTATTATAATTTCTCAAATAGTAGTCAAAATTTAAACAAAATAGACAATACTTCCAATATGGAATTGTATGAGGATGTTAGTTATATGACTTGTTTGTAGATCTTGTATTGCTAATCAAAACTGCTCTTTACAGTTTCAGTCTATCTCTTATACTAGCAGTCTGGAAATTTGTCAAAATTGTTATTGAAGGACAATTACTCCTTGATTTGGCTTTATAACTGTTTTGATTCGAGCGCCACTGATGAAATTTATGCAGTCAAAACGATTCTGGCATACCAAATTATAAGCCTGGTATCTTTAATGAGTTTTAACAAGTAAACTAATAATTTGAACATACTGAGGCGCATTGTAATTGTTAAATATTTTTTGTTTTTACAGTTGATTTTACTAACATAGTTTCCAAGATAACAACCAAAAACGCCGAAAAAAAATGATGAATTTAAGCACAGAAATTACTTGTACGATTTTTATAAGGTATAACAAGGAGGAGACGCATTACATAGCATATTCTCATACTATAAAAGCAGACATGTTAATGAGCCATTATAACAAGAAAACATATAGATATTTTGTAAACGTTCGTGATTTCAGA
Organism: Mytilus coruscus; assembly: GCA_017311375.1. Classification (NCBI taxonomy): domain Eukaryota; kingdom Metazoa; phylum Mollusca; class Bivalvia; order Mytilida; family Mytilidae; genus Mytilus; species Mytilus coruscus. Next base: position 75,710,267 of record CM029599.1, on the reverse strand, counting down.
GATTAGTAAACAAAACAATTCTTCGTGAATAGTCTACGTTACGTTTCTATATTCGAATTTTTGAAGGCAGCCCTAAAATTGTTCTTTGACCGATTTGTCCAAATTGTTTATATCCTGCAATAGCAAAACATATTATGTTATCGCAGTTCTCTACAAATTTATCAGAGACTTTCCGACTGAAAATTGACAGAAGCACTTTTTTAATGTCTGCTGATGTATGTTTGTAACGTCCATTTTCATTGTTCATATGATGGATTGAAGATGCATTGTCATCACACACGCAAAATAATGATATTACTTTCCCTTAGCATATCCGTTGATGGCCTTTTCTGTTTACAACAAACGACAAGTCTACACATCTATAATTATTTAACAATATGTTGACAAATAACGGACATATTTTCGTATTCCAAATTTATCAGCTCCGATTTGTTTTTTAGAAAATGTATGCATAGGTTACGAGAAAAGATATTGTATCCACTAAATCCATTACTCCAAGAAGTGCATTCTATGTACACTTTTTATTAACGTCGCCATTATTCAATATATACTGTTTCAGAGGATATACAATGTACATAAAAAACTCCTTTCAATCTTCTTTTACCTGATTTCCTCGATACAGTTACTGAATGTACATTGATGTATGTATACAGTTTGTATACTCTTGTATTTTATTTAATGTAATTTGTAATTAATCGGGAAAGTGAATATGCCATTATGTTCTACTACATTGTACTATCAACTAACAAAAACTGTGGGCGTCTTTGTCAGATATTTTGTAGGTTTGTTTGGAACATTTAAGTCAGTTGTGTTGTTGATCTATGATTGTATATTTACACAATTTTGGCTGCTGAATCCCAATTATTGTTACGTAAACCAATTATGTCTGTTTGGGTTCACACACTTTTGTAAATATGACGGACCTATAAACAACTGTCATGCAAGTAGGAAGTTTAGCTAGCTATAAAATCAGGTTTAACCCATTATTTTCTTCGGAAAATGCCAGTACCAAGTCAATTATATGACTTGTTGTCCGTTCGTTCCATTGGAATATATAGGCAAGCATTTGGTTTTGTCGAGTTTTGTTGACTTCTCTTCTATTAAATTTCCTTTTAGTTCGGTATATTTGTTAATCTTTCTTTCTGTACATTGGATATTCCACGTTGTTTATAGATATATATCATAGAATTATATAGGTACGTATTATACTTTTAATATATTGTGACGGGTACCAATTTATTAATTGTACTTATAAACTTTAAGTATTTCTTCACATTCTAAAAAGTTATATTTTGTATGCCATTCATTTCTAAATTTCACTCTACTATGAGATATAAAAGATGGAATCTGTGCATTCCTGTTCAGGATTATTTTTATGATTTTTATTCAGCATCAAATAACTGATAACTGACAAAATACACTATAATGCAGTCATTTTTATTATGTGGTAACATCTACTGTTTACTATGGGAAATATTGAAATTGTATTTGTTATTTACTGTTATGAGACGACCCCCGTAATTATTACTTTCATTGAACGAGTGATGTTTTTGACTCGTATGTACATTTTTGATTGTGTCATATGAACTTACTTATCTGTAAAGCTTCCTCAAGTCATATTGGTATTAGTTACAAGTTTTAAGTCAGAACATTTTGTTCCGACTACATAATTTGTCGAGATTCGTTGACAGGCAAGCACCTGGCCTTCATTCAGCGCCATCTTCAGTTAACGGTACTGAAGTGTTTTCATTGGTCGAACGATTATTTTTAGCTTATCGTAAAGAATTTTAATTATTATATTCTTTTTAAGGAACAAACATTTTAACAAATATAAAAGTTACTTGAGCGTGATTTTGTACAATATTTTATAAAAATAAACATTTCATAGAGACCGAAGTGGGAAAAATCGTCAATGATTTTCATTGGATCATTGCATAAACTTGCAGTTGCGCGGTTGAAAATTGCACAAAAACTGCTCAACAAATGCACTAATTTTAAGTACAAGTATAAAAACCAAAACGCAATGGCCAAAGACGTTCAAAACTAGAAGGAGATATTCTTAAGAAAGTAAGAATAATAGTAATTTACTTTACTTTTTGTAAAGGTTTCAACATTTAAAGATAATAAGGATTTTCGCAAATTCTACCCAATTTTCGGAAAAACTTGAGGAAACTAGCAATGTTATATGGAAATACTATTTTTTTTTATAATAATGGTTTAAATTTTTCTAGAAATACATAAACCATAGATATTACGTATAAATATTTTTCTTGTTGAGAAATTTAGTACGTTGGTAATACTTTTTGCTGAATCACTGTGTTGAGGCCGATTATGCGGTCTCATAAACTTGAACAATTTAACCCAATTTAACACCAATATTCGATTTACATAACCAAACAAATATGATAAAAATTTATTTCATTTATGTTACTGGTGAAGGATGATCCAGTAAATTTAAATCAAAGACTTTCTGCAAAAGTTAAGCGTTTTAGTAGGGTTTTCAGACAGTGAGCCACACGCGAAAATGCACATTACTAGTGAAGGAAACTAGTACAAATTTTCCATACATTTTTGTTCAAAAGATCACAACATTATAAGTCAATCAATTGATATATTAACAACCTATTATAGTAATAGTTAGTAAAAGATATCATATTTGCTAGTAGAATATTAAACATTGGATAGTTTAGAAAAAAGAACATTTGTTAGTAATCTGTGGATTCTGATTGCAGTGTACCTTCCGACTTAATAACACAGTCAAAACAGAATTCAAGGTCAGGACATAACGCTAATCTTCCATCTTTTACTGGTCAAGAGAAGTTGGAGGTCTGGTTCAATCGTTTTGAAGCAGTCGCAAAACTTAAATCTTGGAATGAGTAAGATAAGACTTTAAGAGTTGTTACCAAGGTTACAAGGGGACGCAGGAGATTTCACGTTTTGACCAATTATCAAAGAAGACTATTAGGGACTACAAAAAGTCGGTTCAAGAACTGAAAACCAGATTTGGAGTCATAGAAACCACAAGAACTTTCAGGCTTCAATTTAGTAGAAGAAAACAGATAAATGAAGAGGCCCCAGAAAAATTTGCAGCAGAGCTAAAACGGCTATATGACAAAGCCTACAAAAACAGGTATGCAAAGACACGTCAAGAAGATCTCCTGCAAAGATTTCTTTTGGGACTACTTGACTATAAGGCACGAATTCACATAGAGCTAAACAAAGACCCTGAAACAATAGAAGAGGCAGTTCAAGAAGTGATAACGTATGTTGAGACCATGAAAAATCCAAATCAAAGTGAAGAAAATAATAAGAAAGCAGTAAGACAAGTAAAAGGAGGTCAAAAGAATGAGAATATTATTGGAAAGGATAATGACAAAATGTCTGACAGTTTCAGGGGAGGAGAGAAAATGTCTGTTGAAAGCCAGAATGAAGACAAAAATAAAAGTCTGACTTTTAAAGAGGGAGAGTTGCAATCCTTGTTTAATAAGATGTTCGAAGATAATAAGCAAGAGTTACAGCATAAAACTTATGATAGACCAGGAACCAGTCAGACATTGTTCCAATCCCATGATAACCAAAATAAGGGTCCTAGACAAAACGGATTATGTTATTTCTATGGTCAGCCTGGACACTTTACAAGGAATTGTTTTGCAAATCCAGATAGAGTTGCTGACAGATTTCCACCAAAAACGCCAATTTCAAACCACAGTGGGCACAGAATAACAGTAACCTTGGTTCCAACCCTATTAGGGGGTACCACAACCAGGCTTTTCATTTAACTAAGGAGGGGAGGGCATCTCTGATGATCGGGAGGTGACCCATGCAGTTTTTGGTGTTAAAGGTAAAAATTTGAATAATGACAAAGGTCAAAATAACAGTTCAATCTCTGAGAATTTAGGTATAAAAATGGGGGGTCTGAAAAAAATAGGTATCGATAGTTGTCCAGTTTTGAAACCCATGAAATAGGAAGAGGAGGTTGAGCATTCACCCTTAAATAGAGGTGATAGTCCTTCATTTGGCCAGAAAAATGAGGAGGTTGAGCATTCACCCTTGATTAGAGGTGATAGTCCTCATAACCAGAAAAAAGGGAAGTTGAGCATTCACCCTTGATTAGAGGTGATAGTCCTCCACAGAGTCACAAGAATGAACAGTAGGTTGAGCATTCACCCTTGAATAGATGTGATAGTCATGCTGTCACTTGTACTGGGGAGGTATCAATGAAATCGTCTGAAGGCCTAGATGATGTTCAAAAACTTCCACTTGTTTGAACTCACGTTATCAGGAGACAAGTTTTGAGATGCGAAGGAGTATATATCCAAGGAAGTATTGAAGGAATTAATGTTACATTTACTGCTGTTACTGGAGCTACAATAACTGTTCGACTAAAATATTCAGAAAAATACCATTGTCAAAGAGACCAAAACTTCAAAAATCTGGTTTCCTGGTTAGTGCTGATGGTCCACCATTGAAAGAGTTGTGAAAAGCTGTTTTTAACTTGACACTGGGTCAGTTGGACCTAGAAAAGGAATTCATAGTTGCTGAAATAGAGAATGAGGCCCTTTTAGGATTAGATATCCTAATGAAAGGTTATCAAGGCCCAGCTGATATAAAACTGACAGGAGTTATCTTACTTAATAGTACCACTATCCTATGTATCCAGGTTGGACAGACGGAACCAATAAGAACGGTTAGATCAGCTGATCACTATGTCATACAGCCTAGAAGTGAGACACTTATTGATGTTTTCGTTGACCGTTTCAAAAATGATAACAACAGCCCCCAAGGCTACCTAATAGAACCTTGTCCACAATTTGAAGATACCTATCCTTTAGTAATGGCTGCATGTCTTGTTGAAATTTGGGAGAACGTGACTAATAAGGTCCGACTCATGAACCCTTTTGATCAAGAGGTAAAGCTGAATCAAGATGCAGTTATTGGAATTGTAGAAAAATTGGATACTGATCCAATTACTCTATTTTCACAGAAGACAGTGAAAAGTCCCAGAACTTTAACTCTGTGAGGCGAATAAAATTGAAAGGTTCCCAACCCATCAGATGGCAGACAAATGAGGGAATATTTAGGAGTTTAGCAAAGAATGGAACAGCCGACGGGGGGAAGAGTGGGTTCGTGCCAACACATTTACAATCTGACAACCCTGCATACCATCTGGTATCCACTTAAGGGAACTCTACCAGCACAAAACATAGGAGGCGTTGGTTCAGCAGCTCTTTATTTATTTCTTTATTTATTCTTTATTTATTTACAATCTTTGTATGAGAACGCAGCAAACAACCTTCCTATAGCTGAGCAGGAAGCTATTGTCAGTCTTTAGCAAAAATATTCGTCAGCATTTTCAGTCAATGATACAGACCTAGGGCTGACAGACCTAATGGAACAAAATTGATATGGGTGAGGCCAGGCCAATTAAACAACCACCACGAAGAGTACCGCTTGCATTTGCCAATGATGAGAGGAAGGCCATAACACAAATGTTTGACCAGGGATCATCCAAAAGTCAAATTCACCATGGGGAAGTCCATTACATCTAGTGGTCAAGAAAAATGGGAAGATTTGCCCGTGTTGTGATTACCGTCAATTAAATTATTTAACTCGGCTTGACTTGTTCCCGATTCCGAAAATACAAGTCTAGATGCTGTTGGTGGATCCACCTTAATGTCCACTTTTGATCTGACCAGTGGATACCACTAAATTCCTATGAAGAAAGATGATATTTCCAAGACAGCCGTTGTAACCAAATATGGTCTGTACGAGTTCAAGACAATGCCATTTGGAGTCTGCAATGGTCCAGCCACCTGCCAACGATTGATGGAACTTGTTCTCCATGATCTTCAATGGCAAATGTGTGTAATTTATTTGGACGACATCCTGAAGTCAGAGGTCACCTTTGTAGGTCATGTGATATCAGACAAAGGAATTCGCCCAAATCCCGACAATACTGTAAAAATATTATCTTGGTCTGTACCAAAACTCACTGAAGTGCGACCACTTTTAGACATGGGTAGCTACTACAGACGTTTTATTAAGGACGTGTCAGCAATGTTTAAGCCCTTAACTGACCTAACCAAGAAATCCAAGTCCTTTGAGTGGACAAATGAATGCCAAATTGCCTTTGAGAAGCTAAAACAAGCCTTCACTAGTACAGATATCATGTCTTTTCCAAGAGATGAAGGTGAATATTATCTGGATACAAATGCCTGTGACACAGCTTTTGGAGCAGTGTTAAGTCATGTACAGGATGGAACCTTGAAAGTTATAGCCTATGGTAGCCGTACTCTAAACAAAGCAGAGCGCAACTACTGTATAAAGACGAAGAGCTGTTAGCAGTGCGTTACTTCATTGAATACTACAGACAGTATCTTCTAAGGCGCAAATTCTGCGTACGCACTGAACACCAGGCATTAATATGGCTTTTTAGTATGAAAGAGTCTAAAGGTCGAATAGCTAGATGGTTAGAAATTCTATCCAGTTTTGATTTCTCCATTGAATATCGCTCTGGAAGTAAACATGGGAATGCTGATGCTTTGTCCAGATGTAGACAATTTGGAGTACTTAAAATGTGGCCCCTGTAAGAAGTGTCGAAATCGTGCCATAGATATGCAGAGTGCAAGATTGTTACCACCAGAAATGCACGAGGAAAATATTGAAGATCAAACTCAAAACAAAGATTGTGGAGAACCTGTTCAAATTTGCACAGTTAAAACAAGAAAACAGATTTCAGATGATAATTAGTGGACACCATGGTGTAGTGGATATTCAAAAGAGGAATTACTGAAATTACAGGAAGATTACCCTGATATCGGACCTCTCTTACAGTTAAAGAAATGTGACACTAGACCAAGTTCCAAAGAGGTAGAAAAGTGTAGTGCAGCTACCAGACACTATTGGCATCTATGGGAATCAGTTGGGAAAAAAGATGGTCTGCTGTTCAAACAGTACTGCCGAAGAGATGGTTCTGGAGACTACAGCCAATTTCCAGATAAGATGAAACAGGAAGTGCTAAAAAATATGCACAACTCAATTTTGTCAGGACATATAGGCAAAAACAAAACAAAGGAAAAACTAGCTCAACCGTACTACTGGTACGAGATGAAAGAAGACATACAAATCTGGATTAGTCAATGTGACATCCGTGGTGCCAACAAACCTCCTCAAAAATTATCAAGGGTTCCGTTAGGAAAAGTGCCAGTTGGAGGGCCCTTAGACAGACTTGCCACTGATCTACTTGGTCCGTTGCCTCTTACTCCAAGGAATTATCGGTACATCTTAACAGTTACAGATTACTTAACTAAATGGGTAGAAGTGTTTCCAGTTGAAGACCAGACAGCTACAACATGCGCGAATATTATCTTGAATGATGTAATTTGTCGTTTTGGTTTCCCTTTGGCCATACATTCTGATCAAGGTCGGAATTACGAAAGTGAAGTTTTACAAGAATTGTGTAGTATTTTAGATATACGCAAGACAAGGACAAGCCCCCGTAGTCCAAAGTGCAATGGCCAAGTTGAACGTTTTTACAGAACTTTGGTTTCCATGATAAAATCATATTTAAGAGGAGAACAGACAAACGGGGATCCAAATCATGGATGCCTTGCTAGTGCATACAGAGATTGCCCAAATCACACGACTAGTTTGACTCCCCATGTAATCAAGTTAGGCAGAGAAATTCGTTTTCCTTTTGAGTTAACCAGAGAAGAAACAGAATTTGTTCCAGAAACTGAAGAGGCAACATGGGGAGCCCATGCGCTTAAAGTAGGAGAGAGGTTACAGAAAGCACATCATGTAGCCAGAAACCATTTGGATGTCAACCTAAGAAAAAGAAAAATCACTACGATGTCAAAGCCAACCTTTTCCAATACCAAAAGTTTGACAAAGTGTGGTACCTACATGAAACTAGGAGAGAAGGCAGTTGTTTTAAATAACAACCGCTGTATTTGGGTCTATGTCTGATAGTAAACAGATACAATGACCTAAATTACCAAATCCAGATAGATGCAAAAAGAACCAACAAATGGTCAACCATAACAAGTTAAAGCCATGTAAAGGGACTAACACCACAAAATGGATCAAACAAGTCGAAACCCAGAATAAATGAAATTAAATGTCATACATGTAGATAAGACATAAGCTATATGCATATATACTTGTTATTTATCAAGTATTAATGTTTTTAATTACATGTGTTTAAATTCTGTTTTGTATTCAGAATTTCTTTCAAATGTATATAAATTGATGAAGTTGTACACATAATTTAATGTGATAAGAAAAAGTCAAGCTCAGGATTTTGCCCAAGTTAATCTTTTAATTAAATGGAGGATTGAATTTTTTTTATTAGGCTGATTTCTAAGTTTTTGTTTCTTGTCAGCTCGTCAATAATTTCTTATAGCCAAAGATAGTCTCAGAATGAAATTGTTCTAAACGAACATTTGAGAACGTAACTAGGTCCCTCTATGATAATTACGTACACACTGTTCGAATTAGTTTGTTAATACCGGCCTTTGTTAAAAACAGTAGGATATTTCTTTTAATTGTCTTTAAAGATTTTGTTTTGTGTTGATGTGTTGCTGTCACAAAACAGAAAATGCATACTCTCCCAAGCCATATCATAAATAGGGTGTGTAAGGAATTTAAGTGAAAATGACAAATAGTTGCAAGATTTATTCCAATTTTTTTGTAAAGTCATGTTGTATAATTCAAATATACCATGTCGGCAGTTAACAAAGAAATACACAAATACGACCATATAAAAAAAAAAATAACAACAACCAATGAATGCAAAACCTTAACAAAAGGAACCTCATGTTTGGAACCTTGTATGTTTGGGTACAATTTATAATTATAAAGTGCAATGCTACTGGCAACATACTTTCTGTGATTTTTTTTTTTTTTTTTTTTATTTACAGAATGTCCGACAATAGACTATTTTCATATTACCGACTTTTGACTGCGGATTATATAATTTGTCGACTGGTTACCTTGGACATCATGGTACTCGGTCAAGTAAGAGCAACCAAAATAAGTAAAATAAAACATAAAATCGGTGTAATTTGAGAGGAAAGTTTACTGTTTTCCGATGATTTTGTAGTGAAAAAAAAATATTAACCAGGTAATTTTCCCAAAATTGTACCGATTGAAAGCTTGGTTTTACTTCTTTAGCTTACTCTTACATGACTTGGTACCATGATGTCCAAGGTAACCAGTCGACAAATTGTATAATCCGGAGTCAAAAGTCGGTAATATGAAAATAGTCTATTTGCAAAATAAGCAGATCCGGAGATTATATAGATGTTTGAAATGTACTGACCAGGATGGTTATGTAGGCCAAAAACACAGGGTGGAAGGCCACATTTGGAAGATGCACATTCCCTTAGAGGTCGTGCCATATTATTGCACCCTGTGCCTCATTAGATGTGGCAAGGAAAGTGACATCATCAAACATGGTCAGCACTTTAGGCCACATCAATTGCAAAAGGAAGAGATAATCAGAAGGGGCAAGTACCAAGGGGACAAGGCGTACATCAAAAGGAGTCCACTGCCGTACCGTTCGCAACTAGGTCTGGACCTTGAAAAGATGTCCAGATTGGAGTCTTTGCACAGAACTAAACCTAGGACCACCAACTCATACATGTCCACTTTTGGACCCACTCCAAGTCTAGAGAAAGTAGTGGTTGAAGAACAAGTGGAGGAATTCGGAGAGCCAGACAGTGAACCTAAACAAGAGTCTGTAGTTACACCACTTGCTTCACCATTGCGGAGAATTGTATAGCGAGAGCAAGCGTTGGAAGAGGAATCTGGAGAACAGCAGTCAGAGGAGTTTATTTTCGAACAACAAACAACAACAACACATCCATCTGAGGAGTGGAATATGGTGCCCATCCCTGCAGCCAGATCCACATCTTCATCATCCTCCTCCTCATCTTCTAGTGAAAATGAATCTGTAACAAACTTTTAGCTACCTCTTTACAAGCAGAACCAAATACAATGAAAGTTCCAACTATGTACTGGCTTCCGAAGGTGCACAAAACTCCTTACAAATATAGATTTATTTCGTCTGCAAGCCATTGTTCCACTACTAAACTGTCTATTCTACTTACTATTACACTTGGTACAATCAAAAATCTAGTAATAAATTGTTCAAATAAGGCTTTTGAAAATAGTGGAATTAATTACTTTTGGAGTATCAAAAATTCGTTTGAAGTACTTGATAAATTGCATGCTTATATTGGTGATTTCGAATTTGTTCAAAGTTTTGATTTTTCTATCCTATATACCACTTTGCCTCATAATCTTGTTAAGAAAAAATTCACACACCTGATCAAATGGGCATTTAAAAAGTCGGAATGCGAATATATATGTTCAAACTCTTTTAGATCATTTTTTAGTAACAACAAACAAAAGAACTATGTCAACTGGAACTGCTTTGATACTATAACTGCCCTCGAATTTTTACTAGATAACATTTTTGTTCGCTATGGAGATTCCGTATATCGTCAGGTTATCGGAATTCCCATGGGGACTAACTGTGCACCACTTATTGCGGACCTGTTTCTGTATTGTTATGAGTTACAGTTTATGACTAAAATCAGCTAAGACCCATCGAAACAACATCTGATTCATAAATTTAATAACACTTTTAGATATTTAGATTATATATTGGCTCTCAATAATGACGACTTCAGTATCTACACTAAAGAGATTTATCCTGTCGAACTGACTTTAAATAAAGCTAATACTAACAATGAACACTGCCCTTTCCTGGATCTTGATATCTATATCTTTAACGGGAAGCTTAATACCAAAATTTATGATCAAAGAGATGATTTTTCATTCCCTATTGTTAATTATTCATTTTTAGATTGTGACGTTCCCTTGTCACCACATTATGGTGTTTATATATCTCAACGTGTTCGATTCGCTCGTGTTTGTAACAACGTATTTGATTTCAACGAAAGAAATCTCTGTATTACTGAAAACTTATTACACCAGGGTTTTCGATATCACAAACTAGTCAAAACATTTACTAAATTTTATCATCGGTACAAGGACATCATTCGTAAATATAAATCAACATGTAGACATCTTATACGTTCAGGTATTTCACATCCAATATTTTATGGTAATATTCTTTACAAAGCACAAAAATGTCGGCATTCACCTCAAAAGCTAACCAAACCTTTAAACAGACTTATTCGGAAAGAATATAGTTACGATACTGTTGTCAATCAGTTTAATTGCGGTCTGGAGCTGGCCTGTCAGTAACTGCTAGTAGTCCTTTGTTAATGTATGTGTCATTGTCATTTTGCTTAGTTTCTTTTGTTACCTATTCTGACATCGGACTCGGACTTCTTTTAAACTGAGTTTTACTGTGCGTATTGCTATGTGTTTCTTTATTCTACATTGGCTAGAGGTATAGGAGGAGGGTTGAGATCTCACAAAACATGTTTAACCCCGCCGCATTTTGCGCCTGTCCCAAGTCAGGAGCCTCTGGCCTTTGTTAGTCTTGTATGTTTTTTTAATTTTAGTTCATTTATATGTTTTGGAGTTTAGTGTGACGTCCATTTTCACTGAACTAGTACACAATTTTATTTAGGGGCCAGCTGAGGACCACCTCCGGGTGCGGGATTTTCTCGCTGCGTTGGAGACCCATTGGTGGCCTTCGGCTGTTGTCTGCTCTTTGGTCGGGTTGTTGTCTCTTTGACATATTCCCCATTTCCATTCTCAATTTTATCTCACATGATTCTACTAGACAAGTTCATCGTTCAATTTTCAGACTTTCGCGATAAAGTGTCTAATAAGATGGAGAACATGCAGCAGGAAATTTCCCGTCTAACGAGTTAAGTAACTAAACTCAGATCAGTTGTTCGTGTTCAGAATCAGGACATTCGCCGCATCAACATATCACCATCCCTAACATCAACAGAAACCGTTTTTCCCCTTACCGAACAGCATAGAGAAAAGAAGTACCACACCTATACCAAAACGCCATTCAAGAAAGAACTTAACTGTGTTGCCATTTGATATACTGTAACTTTGTTTTTTTTTTTCTTTTATAATGAATATATATATTTAGGTTTTAAATTGAATCAATTTAAGATAAAGTGAATAAAAAAACAAAATTTGTCTTTTCAAAAAGTTTAAGTCAGGTAATCATTTTGTTGGAAATGGATAATATGCAGATAAAAAGAGAATTTAACTTGTAAATTTTTATCATTCCTTCATTTTTTGTTGTTGTTGTTGGAAAGTTGCTGCCAAAAACATTTTTATGACTCACCATTAATCAATTTGTAGGGACACAAATTCTAGAAGGGGGTAATGTGACGGGTACCAATTTATTAATTGTACTTATAAACTTTAATTATTTCTTCACATTCTGAAAAGTTATATTTTGTATGCCATTTATTCCTAAATTTCACTCTACTATGAGATATAAAAGAATCTGGATTATTTTTATGATTTTTATTCAGCATCAAATAACTGATAACTGACAAAGTAAACTATAATGCAGTAATTTTTACATCGCAATGACCGTGAGGGCATTCCGATGTATTGTTGCCACAGAGATTTCTACTTTCTTAACTGTCGTTATTGACTGGTAACCGATCTATAAATACGCGGACATTATCGAGTGCAAAATAACATTCCTTATCGCTTGTTATAAATTCATTTCTTCAATGAATACTCATAAAAATATTTTTTTTAGAACATAAATTAATAATATGAAAATGTTTTGTCGTTAGAAATATATATATAAGTAAAAAATCATTAATATCTAGGCACACGTACAGAAAAATTGAGTTAACGCATGCGGAAGTATTTCTCAAGAACGTTTTGCGGGAAAATATGAATGCCTACTCAAATATAGCGGCCGAAGTGGGAAAAATCGTCAATGATTTTCATTGGATTATTGGATAAACTTGCAGTTGCGCGGTTGAAAATTGAACGAAAACTGCACAACAAATGCACTAATTTTAAGTACAAGTATAAAAACCCAAAACGCAATGTTTGACGTCATTCTGGCCAAAGACGTTCAAAACTAGAAGGAGATATTCTTTAGAAAGTAAGAATAATAGTAATTTACTTTACTTTTTGTAAAGGTTTCAACATTTAAAGAACACATAATTGTTTAAAAACGATTTACGCAAATTCTACCCAAGTTTTGAAAAGACAGGAGAAAATAACAATGTTTTGGAAAAACAATTTTTTTTATAATAATGGTTTAAATTTATCTAGAAATACATAAACCATAGATATTACGTATAAATATTTTTCTTGTTGAGACAAGTACGTTGGTAATACTGTTTGCTTAATTACTGTGTTGAGGCCGATTATGCGGTCTCATGTACTTGAACAATTTTAACCCAATTTAACGCCAATATTCGATTTACATAACCAAACAAATATGATAAAAACCTATTTTATTTATGTTACTGGTAAAGGATGATCCAGTAAATTTAAAGCAAAGACTTTTTGCAAAAGTTAAGCGTTTTAGTAGGGTTTTCAGACAGTGAGTCACACGCGAAAATGCACATTACTAGTGAAGGAAACTAGTACAAATTTTCTATACATTTTTGTTCAAAACATCACAACATTATAAGTCAATCAATTGGTATAATAACAACCAGTTATAGTAATTGATAGTAAAAGATATCATATTTGTTAGTAGAATATTAAACATTGGATAGTTTAGAAAAAAGAACATTTGTTAGTACACAATAATGAACAGATAATCAATTCTTGCCAACTTTTGTCATTTTCTTTTGGCCACATTTTGAGACAATCGTTTTTAGTCAAAGGAAACTAAAACATAGTCTCAACAGAGAATTATGTAATAGAATTTTGCTTGATATTTTAACTTTACTGAATTTCACATTTAATTGTAAAGGTCAGTTTCGCAAAAGTTGAGACATACGTTTTAGTGAGAGGAAACTAATACACAGTCTTTACTAAAACTCATATTATTAAAACTTTCACTAAATCAATGAACTACCAGTTTAGGAAACCTTGAATAATCAAGTTTGGAAAATTTTAGACGTTAGTTTTTAGCCAGTGGAAGCTAATACACTGTCTAAACAAAATTTCCCCCTTCATTTCGTAGAACATACCATATATTTTATTGAATTAAGTCTCACTATAATTAGTGTGAGGTCCGATGTACTTTTAATACATGAATATCCAATATTTGTCCTGTGAGGTCGGATGTACTTTTGATACATGAGTATCAAATATTTTGTCCCATATCTGCTCATATTCTCCACAAACGAGAGAACATCATAGCAGTTATTGGTTTACTCTTTATGAGTGTTTATATAGTATTTGAATCAACCTTTTTAAAGATATCCTAGGCAACAGTCTAGAAATTCACTAAAGGTGTACTTAGTATTGATAAATTTACAAGTTGTTTTTATTGGTGTATGTGTTTCTACCCTTTTCTCCATTGACCCACTACAATATACTAGTTAGGATATAGACAAAAACTGCAAAAACTGGATTCGCATAAACTCCAAACGTAGTAAGACCAGATACGTTGACTGGATAAGCGACTCCAGCTATACATGCATCACCCGACATGCGAATTAAGTTAATAAGAATGTTTAGTAACGGCGAATAGCAAAAAAACGGTGCAGATCAGACGACTATTCTGGTATCCGGAGATCTAAGGCCGCGAAAACCTGTCATTTGTAAAATGAAACACCGACACATGGTATCGGTCAACCGATTCGTCATCGTGACTGTAAAAACATGGAATTATTATATATCAAATCACGTGATAAGAGTCGTTTCAGTTAACGGAACAAGCGAAAGCGGCATCACAGGTACCCCACACAGGAGCTATCACGTACTTTTAAAACTGAGTCGGAACCTTTTATTTCCTAAAGAAATCAGTGGGGATGTGATTGTGACAATATAATACTGACATGGTAAAACGTTGGTGTCGGTTTTAGTCGATATATCTCATATCCCTGTTGGAGAAGTTTTTATGCCAAGTACCTAGCATGAAAAAGCGTAGTTTCAATTGAAATATGCATATGCCAAACATTTAGTTAGAGGTAATTATTCTGCGGAGAAGTGAAAGTTGACAATAGGAAAGGTGAAATTGTCACATTTGTCATAGATCTGTTGTAATAACCATACAAAGGTCCAGATATGAAATTAACCTTTTACTTTTGGTAAAGTCCTTAATTTCAAGTTCACTGAGATTTTATATTAGATACAAGCACTCATTGTATGCCGGTTCTTGAGTGATAGAACATCGTCAGTATATCTGGAAGTGGAAATAAAGAATTTGACAAGATTCGTTTACTTTTCGTGTTTGTGAAGGTTTTGTATAAGTTCTACTTCAAATGAGTACAAAAACAAATCGGTCAATACTGTTTACTAGTATTGAAAGATTAATACACGAAACTATACAAATATATTGTCCACTAAAAAGTCTAGAATTTAGTATTTGTTGTTAGAATAAACATGGTTTTTCATGATCTAAAAGAAGAAGTGTGTATAAACGATTCCAATGTTTATTTTAAAATGTTTTAATAAGATGTAGTCGTTGGTAACAGTTGTGTAGAGTAGAAAAACTAGTTATTTTGCAAATTTAAACTATAATGATTTTTTTTCAAAATGTTTATAATTTTTTTTATATTTTTCGAGAATGGAAACCTTCTCAAACATTCAGTGCAATGTAAGGATTTAGAGATGTGTTGGTGATAAAATATCTTCGGAAGTATGATGTTGATTTCTTTTGACAACTTCGTCGTTGAAAGCCACAAGTTGACCCCATAGGACTTATTTTTTATTTATCTTATTGTTTTACTGTTTTGTGTTCTTTTTCTTTTTTATGATGTCCTAAAATTGAAGGGTTATTGACCTATGCCAACAACTTCTTTAATTCATTGAACTATAAATAAATTCGCAAAATCTCATTAATCATGAAACAGTTTGTAATGCATAGCTATTGTCACTTGATATGCATTTGCCAAACCTTTCGTCTTAAATTAATGATTTGCAAATAAAAGAATCTTCATTGCGTAATAATAAATACTTATCACTTCTACATTATATTATTTTTTTAAATCATGACATCTTTATGGTTAGTTTATACGAGAATTTTCCCAGTATTCAGGTTTCTTTGGGCTCATTTATACTGAAAAAAGGAAACATCACGCAAAGGTCGCTTGGGGAAAATAAGATATCAATGAATATCAATATCAGTCCTTACCAAATGAAAATTTAGAAAATATGAAAATTCTTATTGCATACGATCTGATAATCATATTAAAGAAGAATGTACAATAATTTTTTAATTTAAAATTGGTAAGGACTGATTAATTGCAAAATTAATGTATTTAATGCTAGTAATAAACATAGGTGGATATCTCACAACAGTTAATCTTTTTAGAACATTCATTGAAGTTGCTAAAGAAATGGCATGCATCTTAACATCAAAATCGGCGATTTCAAGTTGATTATAATGTTTTAAAGTTTAAAAGGACTATGTAAAAGCATGTTTAATAAGGACTTAACTTAAAATTGTCCTTGCAAATAATGAAAAGTTGAAATGTTTTGTTCAATAACGAGAGTACTATCAACGAAGTATTTAAAGATATTGCTATGGTACATCTAATTACGAATACCCTAAGGGTTGATTGGGTATACAAAATATGATTAAACATAAACAAATCAATCTTATACAAAACCCGTAGGGTATTCTTCAAATTCGCACGAAGCTTTATTCACTACCCCTTTCAAAATTTCATTCTCTAAACAACTTATGTTTGGAAACTACTTTTCAAACCACCGTTCCAACCAATACAAACTTACAGCTATCATCTCACAGACTTTTCAAACCAGTTCGCATTGGAAAAGATAAAAAGGAGAAAGGATGCTTTCTAAAACTGCCCTGTGCCAACAAAGGTCTCGATGCCATTAACATGGGCAATATCCTTCATCATAAATAAGTTTATTCAAAAATACCTCCCTATTGTAAAGATCAGTCTGTACCTATCATTTTTTATACCTATACTTGTGATCGAAACGTTGTCTGTGACATTAGTAATCCAAAGGTCCGAAATATCGTGCGCCTAAATCCATCAATTGGAAACACAACTGCAAAATACTGATGGATTCAGTCGAAGATTACGCCAGGAAATGGGTTAAACGCGAGAAAGAAGACTTAGATACTCTTTCCGAATGGATTAAGGCTGTGGGGTCGTTGATACAAATTAGAATTAAAAAACTGAATGGGTATATGAATACACATGAAACATCAATCTTTAAAGACCCAAATGTTGCAAAGCATCTGTCCTACCTCCATGACAAATATGTTGTTGTCCCCGCAAACAACATCGTTTTTGTGTGTAAATCAAATTTCCTAACCTGTTTGTTACATGAATTTGGTATTGACTATTCACTTGGAAGCTCAACATATACCCCTACGACACTTAACAATGAGGAAATTCTTGATAATCATAGATCTGTTTTATATTCCTTTAGAATTTCAACCAAAGATGAAGAACTGGATCTGCCTTCACTGTGTCGGATACCTAAATTACATAAGTGTCCTTACAAACAACGTTATATGGCTGGGTCTTCTATGAGCTACACGAAGCTTCTTTCTAAATTATTAACATCAATTTAATCAGCAATCAAAACCGGGTTTCAAAGTTATTGTGAAACTACCTTTTCTAGCGGCGGTGTAAGTGAGAAAATAAGCTGAACGCCATGGCATGAAAAAGTACGATTTATCCCTTGTCTTGTCTGAGGGAAGGATAAATCGTACTTTGTAAAAAATCGTTATGATTCAAACAAAAATTTCTCTGAAACTGACATTATCAAGATGCTTGATTTCTTCATTGACAACATATTTGTTACGTTTGGAGGACGTGTTTTTCAACATATTATTGGTATTCCCATGGGAACCAACTGTGTTCCTTTTCTTGCCGACTTGTTCCTTCATTCATATGAGACTGATTTCATACAGGAGCTTCTTAGGAAGAATGAATAGAAGCTAGCATTATCCTTGAACTTCACTTTCCACTAAATAAATGATGTCCTCTCACTAAATAATTCAAAGTTTGGTGACTACGTTGAACGTATCTATCCCATTTTACTTGAAATAATGGATACAACAGATACAGTTAAGTCTGCCTCATAGCCTGACTCACATCTAGACATTGACAATGAAGGTAGGTTGAGAACAAAACTTTACGACAAAAGAGATGATTCCAGCTTCCCAATTGTGAACTTTCCATTTCTATGTAGCAACATTCAAGCAGCGCCTGCATATGGAGTATGTATCTCCCAGTTGATACGATATTCCATGGCTTGTGTTTCCCATCACGATTTCCTTGAAAGAGGGTTGCTGCTCACATGGAAGCTATTAAACCAATAGTTCCTAGTGGTGAAGTTGAAATCATTCCTTCGAAAATTTTGCGGATGCCATCACGAGTTGGTTTACTATTACTGAATATCCGTTTCACAGATGACGACTGATATATTCGAATTGTCGTAACCACAATCAAGTCCTCTTTTCCTGAATGTGCCCTACTGATTTTGATTTATCACCTGGTTTTCACTAACATGAGCACCATGACTGGTGCCACATGTACAGCAGGATCTGCTTACACTTCCGGAGCACCGAGATTACCCCCAGGGTTCGCATTGCTCAGTCTTTAGTTTTCTACGTTGTGTTTTGTATACTGTTGTTTGTCTACTGGTCATTTGCTTTTTTTTTTGGCATGGCGTTGTCAGTTTATTTTCGACTTATGACTATGAATGTCATTTTGGTATCTTTTGTCTCCCTTTTATCAGTTATAAACAGATTACGTTCATTGAAAACGTCACTCCAGATACAGGCATATATACAACGAACGAGTTGGAAAAATATACCCACCGTAGGAAGGGGCCGATGGAACATCACTGTCCAAAAAAGGGGGAAAACAATAGGGAAAAAAGTCTTCTCTTTTGTTTTATTTATACGGCCGTCTTAGGCGGGACGTTTTATGGTATACCGTAGGTATTCAACACTTGGTAGAATAAATTCTCATGAAAATTTAACACAAAATTAGGATTGACGGAAGAAGGCTCCATTTCGATTTTGTAAATGCTTTATTGTGTCGTTCCACTGCTACAAAACCGTAACCATCAGATTTAAGTCAATTCTCACATATGGCGCTCTTTCTCCAGTATGATTGGATTGATTTGCTCAAAACTCAAAGACTATTGTTCGGATAGATAAAAGCTCTTTTTTATTATTGAAAACTTCTGGTTTGTTGATGTAGAGTTACGGGACATAACTGTCATTTTGTAAAATAACTTGAATATGCTTGGATTGATTTACTGCAAACTTCACATAATTGTTTGAATTGGTGAAAGTAAGATACCGTTCAAAAGTTTTTGGATTTTAACCTCTCATTAATACAAGTACAAGGCAGTTTATACTTGTCATGCATTAGCTCTTGTATGCTTGTACATGTATCAAATTACTACAAACTTTGATTGTTGTTCCACAGTTACGGGTCATAACTGTCATACTTAAATCTGTTTTTCACATGATGTTAAATAACTTTATTATATACTTAGTAGTAAATACAGATAAATTGTATGTGTAATACAATCATTGGCAAGTGTGCTGTATCAGCCACCCGTGATGATATCGATATCAGCACGGTTGCAAAGGCTTTATCACACCTTTAATCTGTATAACGTCACGTCACCGATTGCAGTCACCGTTGCAAAGCCTTTATCAAACCCCTAATCTGTATGACGTCATGTCAAAACTATAATCTGTATGACGTCATTTCAAACCTCCTTACCTGTATGACGTCATGTCACATAAAAAAACATCTACGTGAGGTTTATGTATATAATAAAGTGTATATGATATGGCTTTTTCAATATCACACACCGTATCAACCCTCAACCAATATAATACCTCGAGCAGAGCTCTTGGGATTATATTGGTGTGTCGGGTGGATACGGATGTGATATTGAAAAAGCCATATGATATTCTCTATTTATATACAATTATTAATTGTTCCTATTGGTGAAAGTAAGATTTACACCGTTCAATTACAAAATGTGTTAATGTCATTCTAAAGTTATTTGACTTTAACCGTCACATTTAAAAAGGCAATTTTTACATGTCATGCATTAGGTCTTGTTTGTTTGGTTCAACTTACTACAAATTTTGATTTTGCACATTTTCTTGTTTGTCGTTGCAGAGTTATTGGACTTTTACTGGTCATATTTGACGCAATATTTATACGCCTTAATATATTCTAATGCATATTTCTCGACAGAGCCATTTTACTAACACTGCCTTCTAAAATATTCCATTGCATTCTCGCAACAAAGTTAATATGCACAAAACGCAGCTACTAATTTATCATAGTTTATCGTGTGAAACTTAAATATCCAAATCAAGAAAAGGACAACTACTGTTAGTTTTAGCTTTATTTTAAGTTTCATTTGATAAATATCCGCTGTATAATTAGAAAATTCTTGATTGCTTGAAGCAAAAATATCATCATGTTAACGGTTAGTGTTATAAAATTTAACTATTAATTAAATATAGATGGATCTTTACTGAGTTGGGTCATAACTATGATTCATAATGAAATCGGGACAAGAAGAAAGAAGAGGAGGAAGATACCAAGGGGACATTTAAAACTCATAAGTCAAAGGGAAACTGACAAGAGTCATGGCAAAAATCAAAAGATCACACAAAACACTACATAGAAAATCAAACACTGAGCAACACGAACCCCACCAAACAAAGTTTTAAAAGCAGTTTCAAACACATTTAGACTTGCAAAAACTGTTACAATTATTCAATTATACTTAGTTACTGAAGATTCGTTTTTGGAGTACTGTATTTCCCTATTTTAAGTATTTTTTTCAGCAACCTTTGTGATCCGATATAATGTCGTCAATCAGACATGAAACAACTTGCAGCTGCTTCATTGTGTTTCGTCTAAAAATAAGGTTTCCTATTACGAGTTTACATCCGATTTTATACATCATTATAATGCATACTTTGCATTTGAACTGAGGAGTGTCAGTAATGCAGGTACTTTTATAATTCTTTTCTGCCTTCTTGGAACATATATTTTCTTTTTAATTTGTTATGCATTGAGCTATTCTTTAAGAATCTTCGTCGAATGATGAATAATAAAGTGTGGCTAATTATGAATATTAAGTCTTTCCTTGTTTCCTGAACGTGAATTCCCTAAGGTCTTGAGTTACCATTTTCCTGCACTTCTGGTTTGTGCTTAATATTCTTATCATACATTTTGTACGTCATGCCTGTTCTTTCCTTTTAATGGTGTCCACGTGGCCTAAATGAGGCATGCTCAATCACGGCAAACACTGCTTCGGCTCTTCGTCTTTAAATTTTATAAATATCCTCGGTAAATCCGAATGACACATGGTCTAAAATGTTTCAACCTTCGCCCAGTGATCCAGCTACGGTCAACAAATCGTTATTTCAAAAATTAAACATAATGGTCAAAGCTGAAAATGATCATGTTTATTCCAAATCATACGAATAATTGGAATAAATTGTTGGCACAACATACGTTACCTTCCAAAATCATACTTGCCGCCGGGTTTACTAACTGTTTTGGACATTCGTTTTTACTGATATTAGAGGGGAAGTTGAAAAAGCCTCTCGAGTACATGAAACGTATTATTTTATATCCAAATACCACAAGTCTTAATCTAGAACGGTAACGTAAACCTGTCGATGAGTATAAATAAACGTAAAATGAGATTCATGTGAAATTTACGTGAGCAAAATTTGACTGTGTAGCGGATCTCCACAAACCCAACTAAAACAATGAGTGTTTTCAGGTACAAAGGGGTAAGCATATTCTGTTTCACCAGTAGCTTCCATCGTGTTGATCATGGTAAGTTATAATTCTGTGATGCGTCTCATTTGATAGATATGGCTATAACAAATGGAAAATATATTGCAACAGGCCACTTCCAAGATTTGAATCGGCTTTGAGCGTTCCTCATGAAAGTAATCAAGAAAAGCGCTTCGGACGCATGAAATTTATAACGTGTTGTTTTCATTTTTTACAGCAATGGGTCGATACCTCTGCTTGTGGACTATCAGTTTCCGAGGGTATCATCAGCTCATTAGTCGTTATGATTTATATCAAACCTCTCTAAAATTGTCCGTTTATGAATTTTTAAATTATAAAGAAACTCCCTCAGGCAAAGTTGACCTTAGATGGATTTAGGTCCTTTTTAATCATATAGCTCTTCAACTGTTTCGGTTCTTATATATCCTTGGCTTTCAAATATTCGGCTTTGAGCGTTCCTGGTGAAGGTAAATCCAGAAAAGCGCTTAGGACGCATGAAATTTATAACGTGTTGTTTTCATGTTTTGATTCAATAGTAATTATGTTACGTGCACAGCAGGTCAGCCTTCCTACAGGAAATATTGGATTTATCGTCTCCATTCAGACCGGACGTGGCTGTCTATTTCCTCATACAGAAGCAATTGAAAGGTTATGTGACCATGTTTCTAACTGCATAATGGATATCTTAACCCCCTATTATACCATAACCCCAATATATGAAACTTATTGTAACCCTAAATTCTTATATTATTTTACTATATTTTAGGGTCCATTAACTTAAAACATATTAAATGAATATAAGAAATTAAAACGGTCTGGTGCTAAAATAATTATTGATTTGATATATTACATAGTCTAGATATATGTATATTAGCTGTCAATTAAAACTAATATTTATTTGCTTCACAAAGAACTGTTTTCTAATATGGAACCATATTTAAGCGATGTATGGTAATCCCTTCACTTCTCACGTACGGCAGTATTAACTAGCTGAAGTGGTACTTCCGTTTTTTGCAGGATGTATGAATACGCAACAACGTCCGGACAAAAAAAGTGAACGACAACTGGAACATACCGTGGTCGTCTGTAACACAGATATTCCGTAACGGTCACATTCGTGATGGTTAAACTTTCGAAGGATGACTTAACGTCTTAGAACCAGTGGTGCAATCGCTTCCTTGTAAGCAGCAACCCTCTATAAAGGAAATCATGATAGGAAAAGCAAGCTGTGGAATATCGTGGCAACTTCGAGGTAAATACCCCATATGCCGGCGCTACTGTAATGTCATATAGAAATGAAAAGCTGAAATCATACTTTTTTCGTAAAGTTTTGTTCCGAATCGACTCTCATTGACAATTTTTTGATGCAAGTCAAGACTTTTTAAATTTGATGCATCTGAAACGCTTTTCTGGATATACATACATCGAGAGATCAAACCAAAAACACCAAAATTTGAATGCCAAGTATGTATAAGTACTTTACGAATTAATTTTTATGACCAAAATGGACATAAAAGGAAAAGAAAAGGCCGCCTTAGGTTAACTCTGCCTGAGGGGTAGGAACCTTAGTGTCTTAATCATTTCTTTATTGCTTTATTTATCAACGGAGAACTTAAGAAAGGTGTGTTATAGATTATGTCAGTTCAGAAGCACTGGAAACTGGATTTACCTTCATCAGCAACAATCAAACCAAGAAATGTGTAACATTTTAATGCTTACGTATCAATTTGTGATTGATGAAATGTATACACTTTTAAACAAATATTTAGAAACGGTATTCTTGAACGGCAAATATCCTATCATATAGGATAACAGAGGCTTTAAGGGGGAAACAACATTAAAAAGCAAAAAACTATTTTGTCAGCAGTATTACTTAGTAGGGTTTTTACTACATTTTGGGAATTATTATGTTAACAACTCAACACCCCTTTTAATACCACCAACACATGCAGACAATCGGTAGCCAAATTTCAGAAAAGCCCTTGACAAATTTCATCTATTTTTTTATTATTAATTATAATTCCACGATCTGTATTTCTTCAAACAAGAAACATTAAAATAGAAAGCATTTTATCTCGAAGAGTAACTGATTTTTTAATGAAATTTTAAATACGAATTCACATAATGATGATGCATAAACAATTCAGAAATCTATCATTACTTCCTTAAGTTTTACCATGCATGTTGGTAGTGTTAATTATCAGAAATGATTTCCAAAGGATGTAATCTCCTGAAATGACAATGATTTCCGCAGAATTTTCCCCAGAAGCAAAAAGATAATTCTGGAACAAAATAATTTGTCAAATGCGACTGCTTAATTATATATAATTTTTTTTTTATTCTACATGTTGTTTAAAAATGAAAAATATGAATGAAAGGAGATGTAATGATTTACGCAAATGAGGCACACATACAAAAATACACCGCAATAGAGGTCAGCAAAGGGGAAACGATTTTTATACCAAGGGTGCATAAGAATACTTCGAAGAAAGACAAGGTCGAATCGGAAAACAAAAATTGGGCAACATGAACTCCACCAAAACCATGGGTGAACTCGGGTGCTTCTGAAAGGGTATGCAGTTCCAGCTTCACTATTGGCACTCGTTGTGCTGGCAGTTTAAAATCTGATTGAACTCTGGTGTTCCCGGAGGATATACAGTTCCTGCTTCAATTGTGGCACCCGTCGTGCTGGCAGTTAAACATCTGATTGAACTCGGGTGTTCTTGAAGGGTATATAGTTCCTGCTTCAATAGTGGCACTCGTCGTGCTGACAGTTAAAAATCTGATTGAACTCGGGTGCTCCTGAAGGGTATACAGTTCTTGCTTCAATAGTGGCACCCGTCGTGCTGGCAGTTATAAATCTGATTGAACTCGGGTGCTCCTGAAGGGTATACAGTCCCTGCTTCAATAGTGCCACCCGTCGTGCTGGCAGTTAAAAATCTGATAATGACATAAAAGAGGGACGAAAGATACCAGAGGGACAGTCAAACTCATAGATCGAAAACAAACTGACAACGCCATGGCCAAAAATAAAGACAAACAGACAAATAATAGTACAGATGACACAACATAGAAAACTAAAGACTAAGCAACACGAACCCCACCAAAAACTGGGGGTGATCTCAGGTGCTCCGGAAGGGTAAGCAGATCCTGCTCCACATAAACGATGAAAAGACAGGATTGTGACTTGGTCATCTGTGACACATATATTCAATAACGGTTAACCAAAGCATAATGGTATCCGTCAAACTTTCAAAAGAAGTTCTCAAAATGACATTGAAAATCCAGGAATTGATAGCTTTCTTGTAAGCAATTATCCTCTTATTGAGGAAATAACAATAAAAATGCAAGTCCTAGAATATTGTATAAACTGGGAGACATTTATGCATTGCATATGCAGGTGCTGCTGGAATGATGTTATTATTATATAAGAATTGAAAGTTCGCGATGGGGAAAGTGATGACGTTTCTTATGTCGTTAATTTAGTTCTCAATCTACCCTCAATGTCAAATTCTACATACAATTCAATATATGAAGCAGACGTATTTCTGTATCGGTGATATTCTCTATTTCAAGTTCAATGGGGTATAAGGTAAATCTAGAAAAGCGCTTCGGACGCACCAAATTTATAAAGTGTTATTTGAATATGCGATCAACATACATAGTCACAAAAGTTTACATTATTCCGTAAGAGGATATTGCATATCTAAACTGACTACGAAGCTGAAGGATAATGTTTCATTCTTATTGTATGAAGTCTGCCTCATAGGAATAATAGAAATATCGACGAGAAGATAAGCACAGTTGGTTGGTTCCCCAAAATGCATTATCATGAAAAATACGTCCTCCAAATGTAACAAAATAAAGCATCTTAGTTTTCTATATACAAATTATACTATGTCTGAGCAGCAACAAACAAAAAATTAGGTCTACAGAATTTTTGAGAATGAATTAATAAGAGAATACACAAAAATACGTCAATATGTCTAATGTGTTAACAATTAAAAGAACATTAGCCATGACATGTCATTTTAGTGTAATTATTTTTTCAAATGTTCCGTCAATAAGTTATAAAAGATGAGTTTTTCCCTGTGTTGTCAGTGTAACATGAGTTTTGTTCAAGTGAGTTTGAAAATAAATATATGATTTGTTATCAAAAAGATAAATCATCTTGGTGTAGCCAGATAATATTTGTTTATGGCAGGGTGCGTGTATACATAGTATCTTGTCCCTTCTTTATGTTGTCCATTCTTTACTCTTATTTTTCAAATCTGTCAGAATGAGATATACTTATGTTCTGTCTTCAACAAAGGATAAATGTCTATACCATATACCATGATCTATATCGCCCATGTTGAGACTTGGTATGAATAAAGGTAACAATTTCAACCAAAACTCTGCCATCAACATAAGTTTTTCTGACAGTTAAATAAATTAATAATTACAATTTGTTTATGATTTAATATATTCTGATTGCAAAATTATACGCAAGAAGATCTTAGATATTTCTAACTGTAAAGTGTTAGCGTATTTGGTTTTGCTACTCGCATGTATTTATGTAGTTTGCTTCCAAAACTTTAAGTTTGATTTTGATGCTCACAAAACATTCATGTATTTTGCTTCCAAAACTTTTAGTTTGAAATTGTTGCTCATAAAGGTTTTATGTATTTTGCTTCCAAGACTTTTAGCAGCGTACCTGATGAAGTAGTTCCAGGAACACGTATCAAGAGTACCTGATGAAGGTTGTCCAAGGAACACTTGTCGTGCGAACCCGATGAAAGTTGTTCCAGGAACATGTGTTAAGCGTACCTGATGAAGATTGTTCAAGGAAAACGTGTCAAGAGTACCTGATGAAAGTTGTTCCAGGAATATGTGCTTACCTGATGAAGGTTGTTCCAGAAACACGTGTCGTTCGTACCTGATGAAAGTTGTTCCAGAAATATGTGTTAAGCGTACCTGATGAAGGTTCTTTCCAGAACACGTGTCAAGCGTACCTGATGAAGGTTGTTCAAGGAACACATGCCGTGCGTACCTAGATGATGGTAGTTTCCGGAACACGTGTCGTGCGTACCTGATGAAAGTTGTTCCATGAACACATGTCGTGCGTACCTGATGAAAGTAGTTACAGGAACACGTGTCGTGCGTACCTGATGGAGGTTGTTCCAGAAACATGTTTTATTATGGTCATTTGCTAATAGACACGTCCAGTGATAATGTTGACATTCAATTTATTGCCTCGTGTATGCAGAGCACCACGCCCCTAGGTCTGAACGTTTAAGAACCAACTTCAAGGGGCAATGATGAACTGTTGCAAGGTAAAGAGGTCTGTCCCTATGCAAAATACTGTCTCCAATGGCAGTCGAAGGTGCCACCCTTAATCCTAATCGACCTACTTAGCAAAAACTACCTATTATCCTAGATCTATTTTTTATTTTGTAAGTTTTTAATTTGTTCATGTCCTAAATATGCATGAAATTTTGCCTCCGGACGTTCAGAAACAATCAATCATTTGTATGAAAGAAATATTTAGCATGATATGAAAATACCATACAAGTTATTACTCATATTCCTGAGAGATTTCAGAAAAATGTAATAAAAACGGGATCTTGGCGTCTTTCCAAAGTGAGTTTCTACATTTCATGATATGAAAGCAATACAAGAAAAAGAACAAATGTTAATAATGGTAGGACAGTCTGAAATGTAAAACGAAGAAAACACTTTTCTTTCATTGTCATTTCAATTGCTTGTCATAATTACATTAAACCTTGCTGAAGCTGCACTAACAATGACCATTATAGACAAAATTACCGATACAAAATTCGGTAAAATCACTAATATTTCTAAATCAGCTTGACTTGGCATCGCAAAGATGCCACCACAATGGAAAGGAAATTGGAAGAAATACATCGACAAAACACGCATTTGTGCAAGAATAATCTACGCAGTGCGTGTAACATAAAAATGTCAATAGAATCAATCATATTGTGAGACAAGTTATTGTTCAATATAAATTTGAAATAATTCCCAATAGAAAACGCAATAAAAGCTAGGACAATGACTTGCCATCCTAGTCAAATATACCTTCTGCATTAACAATTTTGAAAGAAAAAAAAGCTAAAATAGCAAGTTTGGTACTTCTTAAATTGAAAGCAAAAAAAAAGAAAATATGAGATTTATACCTATAAGCACTGACAATATATTATCGATAGTTTCAATAAATATTAATCATCAATTTGTTTTCAACACCAAGGATCGATTCATGTATGAGGGAAAATGAAAATGTGGTAACCTGCACTTCTCGAATCAGACAGTGAAACCATGCTATAGAGATGTGTTCCGTTTGATTGTGTGGAATGTTTTGAAAAATAAAGTCATATACTATCGAAATGGTGACGTTTAATTCGATGCCTCGTATTGGTGGCCCGTTTCCAGGCAAAATATCGCCCCTATCTACCTTGCTCTCATTTTCTAGTTGTAGTTTCAGTTCTCGTCCTGGTTGACCACCATTTCAGAAACCTACCTATTGAATATACCGTTCATTTTGTTCTAGGCCTGAATATAAATAAATATTTGCCATTGCGTGTCAAGCAAGCAATGAATCAACCATTTTGATGTTTTTCACAACTTGGTTGCAAATATTTTTATAGTTTTCAAATCACAAAACATTTTTTTGAAAATTTTGTCCTGCCTTTTATTTTCCCTCTATTTTGTTAATAGATAATACTGTCTATTATAAATGCGCGGAAATATTAGACTTGTTTGTTTTGATTATTCTCACAAGAAATTTTTTTTCAGATCTAAAAGTGAATTTTAAAAAAAAATCTCTTTTTAGAATTAATTATTGTCAATATATCTCTAGCACTGAAACAAATGTGATATCTGAGCTATTTGAAAATATCTTTGAATAAAATTAATAAAACTAAGAGACTTTTGTTGGATGTAGAGTACAATATACATGTCGTTTTTGTTATTGTGTTTCTTTTCAAGTTCGACGTATTAAACCGAACACTTTTCTGTATCAAAATTAGCTAGCCTCCTCTTTTATCGATTATATAATATAAAAGATCAGTGGGATATTTTTTAGAATCGTCATTCATCAACTCTTGGTTGACTCTGACTTCTACCATTCGGCAGTAAGACGATTGCTGGGATGGAATCCGTTTGTTAAACCATCTCCTGTAATTCATATTTATTTGGTAAAATATTCAGTTCATACATCCGTCCTTGTCCTTTGGTCCACTATTATATTGTAATAGAATAGAACTATTATATTAACAGAAAGTTGTGTTTTGTGTTTTAAAAGTAAAATTAATATTTTGTGAGCGGAGTTTTTGAGTGAGGACAAAATGTTCTAAAAGTGTTAAAGTCACTGAGATTTCATTAGAAGGACAACAAAAATAGTTTCTTTAAAACAATTGCAAAATATTAATCTGACAGGATACGGAACTGGTTGACAAGTAATTAATAAGTCATTTTTTACTGATTTCCTATGCCACGCGTAAGAGCGCATTACATTTGCGCACATTTGGGAATTAAATATTATTACGTTTGCGCATTCATTTTACAGGTAACACTGATAAAAATAAAGATAACTCGTGATTAATATAACTATAGTTATTATGAATTTTGAAAATATTTGTAAATTTAAAATATATATTTTTCATATTGATGTATAAAAAAAAAATTAAAGTGATCATGAAAAATTGCGTATTAGCTTAAGCCATACATGTAACTTAATTGCGAATATTTCAGAGTAAAAAGTATTATCTTTCCTAATTTCATCGAATAGTAATCGCTGAAGTAAATAATTTAAGTCCATTTGTTAAGTTGCGTCAAGGCACAAACACGGAGTTTCGTTTGTCAGAAACAAATCGGGGGAAAATCATTAGTGTGCGATGGATTCACTTTTAGTATTGACAGAACACTTAAGTCAGGGGATATTTCATGGAGATGCATTGTAAATAACTGCAAAGGAATTTATTTCACCAGATTCCTTATTTCCTCCAAGTCTTTATTCATCACTACCGTCAGCAGAATCCAGGCCTACTACAAACGGC
Organism: Mytilus coruscus; assembly: GCA_017311375.1. Classification (NCBI taxonomy): domain Eukaryota; kingdom Metazoa; phylum Mollusca; class Bivalvia; order Mytilida; family Mytilidae; genus Mytilus; species Mytilus coruscus. The sequence continues at coordinate 75,680,329 of CM029599.1, read as the reverse complement.
CCGTAATCATTCCATGCTCACAGCAATGAGCAACTTTATTCAAGGTATCAATGTATTTTTGTGTTTTTATAAAGCAATTGGCTTCAAATAAATAGCACGTTACGACATGTAAACTCCGTACTTTTCATCTTTAGATTTGCCCTGTTTTTACATTTTTATCTGTATATATTTCCAGGACTAAGTGCTTGTGCATAATAAAACAAACTTATCCTGCTCGAAAATAATAGTTCAATAAATAAGTATAATCTACTTGAGTTTATCTGTAAAAGAATGCGCGCAAATGTAATAAAAAACTACGAGCAAACGTAATGATTTTTGCGCACAAATGTAATGGTAATGCGCGCAAATTTAATGTACCGACGCGTAATTACAAAAACCTTTGACAATTTCTGTAGGAAAATGCAAGCTTTCATTATTGTAAATGAAGCATTAGATCTTTAGTGGGAAACGTTGTTTCCTCCAAGATCAATGTTCTCGCGTGTAGATCTTCAGCCCTGGGAGAAATGTTATGTTGCCAACGTTTATGTGGACAAATTGGTCGATAACTAACTAACAACTGAATGCAGATAAATTAAAAAAAATATGATATGGGTACATGTTTTTGAATTTCGTTTGTTTCATTTAAACCAATGCCCTTCGTATGACCCTTTTCAGCTTCAAAGTACTTAAAAATTTTGTGTTTTCAATGTGATAAAAACAGGAACATAATTCAGGACTTACGTCGGTCTCCTTTCTGTTAAACTTTTATAATAAATACATATCCGCTAACAGGAATGAAATACATTCAGAATAATACAACAACGCATTAATTTTGGTTTCAATAAAAAGATTTGTTGTAGAAAGATTGGACATTTTTATTTAACTGCACATGTCACTACAAAAGTCCAAAAGTCTGAAAAGACCAATTTTTGTCTGAATTTGCGTGAATTTTTACTTGACGTTCTCTTTTTGTCTGAAATTTTTGTAAAAATTCTTGACGAAGTCTCGACTATCTGTATAAATACTTGATTTTACTCGACATATCTCTTGACAGTATTAACATGGTCTAAAAAATTTCCCGTCACTTCTCGACAGTCTGAAAAGTGTCTTGATTAGTCTCGACCAATTCTCAACTGTCTTAAATTTGTCTCGATAAGTCTTGACATAATCTTGACATTCTTAATGATGTCTGAATATGTCTCGACACATTTTTGACAGTCTTAAAGATGTCTGAATATATCTTGACACATTCTTGACTGTCTTAAAGATGTCTTAATATGTCTCGACACTATCTCGACAGTATAAATTTCGTCTGAATTGTGTATCAACACATTCCTGACAGTTTAAACACTCTCTAATGCTGTTTTATACTCATTTCTATTACCGCTAAAATAAACTTAGAATAATTAGGATACAATAATACAGTGCTAATTATAAAAAAAACTTTTTAATTGTTTATTTACCATGTTAACATTGAATATTATGCATGAAAAATGAAATGTCTATAATTTGATTTATTTCAATCATTAAGCACGTACTTATTATATTTATAAGTCAACCTTTTTAATTATTTACAAACCTTCATTTAAATGGTTTATATTATAATACTGACATTTGTATTTGTTAATATTGTCATTCTCGTATTTCTATACTATTAAATTTGGAGACCAATAATTTTTAGCCTGTTTGTCTCCGATCCAACGATCGTCTGAAGTATTATATAATAATAAATAGTTAGTGTATGTAATGCACTTTATAACTTCATATAGTAATTGCTTTAATTAGCGTAGCTTAATTAATTAAACCCCAAATAAAGTTCCGTAGCTGGTTCCTTACCGTCTACGTTTTGTAAGCAGGCGGAAATGGTTTTGTATTCAATTTGTCTTGAATTTATGACAACTCGGCCCACGGCAAACTCGACCCACTCAAACATACAACTTGCATCACTTTATCAAACTTGCACCACTCAAAAAAAAAAAGAAATATAACAAATTCGAAGAAATGTGTTTAATCATTAGATTGTTTTCTTCTTCTCTTAGTAAATTCCTCCTTTCTCGGAGCACCCGTGTCACACATAGACAGAACTCGCACCACTCGAAAAAAAAAAATACTACAAACTCGCACCACTGAAGAATTTTTTAAATCATCAGAGAGTTCTAGATTGTCTTCTCTTAGTTATTTCCTCCGTTCTTGGAGCACCCGTATCACACAGAAACAGAACTTGACTCGCACCTTTCGAAAAAAAAAAGAAATACTACAAACTAGCACCACTGAGAAATGTTTTAATCATCAGTGTTCTAGGTTGTCTTCTTCTTCTCTGAGTTATTTCCTCCGTTCTAGGAGAACCTGTGGAACACCGAGACAGAAGCTACTAATTGGACATTCAAACTCCTAAGAAAGAAGAACTTACAAAATAATCAAAACTATCAACATAATGCATCAGTGCATACAAACAGTTTGAGAAACACGATCGAACCCAAGCTGTGTATCACCATAAACATTTCAAGTAGTCTTCAGCCTGCGCTCGCGCGGGTTTTTTCTAGTGTATTTAGAATGTGTTTTGAGAATGTCAAGTAATTGTTCATGCAAATCAAGACAAAACTGGGTCTTTTCAGACTTTTGGACTTTTGTAGTGCGTAGTTCCGATGAAAGCAAAATTATTACTAAGTTGAAATTTCGAAGTTATGTTTATTATGGTTTGACTGCTTCCAGTTGTAAAATGTTATTAACAATAATTTCCCTAGATAGATATTTGACTTTGATACCCAAGACCCAAGTATTTTCAGCTGCCTAGGGAATTATTATTTTTTGAATTGTTCATTTTACCATATCATTGTGCACTCATTTTGCTCGGCTGTAGTTATATTTATTAAAATAATCTAAGGATTTCTGTGAGTTGATAATATTGTACTGTTGTCTGCAGATAGCAGCATCGTATCGTTTGAACTACTGTAAAGTGTAACCGGGCGGGGGCGTTTTAATATTTTTATCCTTCAAAAGTCTAACAGTTTACGCTATACTACAAATATAAAACAAATACTACATAAAATGAATTTCAACACCATATATATATAACCTTACAATCTAACCAGAACCTGGTAAATTAAACTGTCTAAACCCTTTCAGTCTGATAATTGTTAAAAACCTAAATGTATGGAACCTATTAGAAAACTTATGTATGAAACAAATTTGAACTGATGTAAACTTTCGTATGAAACCTTATTGAAATGTGTGTCTATAACTGTCGGACCAACAGGGTAGCACTAAGGCATGATATATCAGCAAACACTCACTGCAATAGTGAGAGATGTGAAACGCAAAACCTTAGCACCAGCCCTGTTTGAACAATTTGTACCGAACAAACTGTTTCAGCACAACTATATCATGTCAGCAGGTTTCAAACACTTCACCTTGTTTAACTAATCCTGCTGCTTGTTTTAAACTATTTACTTTCCTACCTTTCTGGTCTTCTCTGTTTATCGTCTCCGGTACAAATGTTAACTTTTACTTAATACCTACCCACTATTTATACTAGGAACGCGGACATCGAAGAGAGCACCTAACAACAACTGCCAAGGTAAAGCGTCTTCTAGCAACCAAGGATAGAGTTAATGAATTTCGATGCCGTTTTCAACGATAAGAAGATCAAATGGGTAAATTCCAAGAGAAATCGTGGAAAACATAACTGTAGAAATATTATAATATTCATACACTGTAATATCGTAACACTACTATATGTAATAAAAATTGACGTGTCGCTTACATAACCCTTAATTTTTTACTAGAAAACATGGCTATAGAGACAAATCAGGAAAAAATATGCGAGACCTTTTACAACTTCTTTGTAAATGTAGCCAAGAACACAGGAGATAACGACATCATTATCGATATAAAGCATCCAAGTATTGATGCAATTATAAAAAATTATCAATATTTGTCATCATCAGCAAAACAAGATTTTCAACCAGTGAATGAATATTTTGTTTTGAAACGAATAAACAAAATAAATGTTACAAAAGCAACAGATATTAATGGAATCTCACCAAAATTGCTACACTATGCTAAACCTGTAGTTTCAAAACCAATAACTGATCTTGTAAATCTGTCATTGTCTACCTCAATTTTTCCAGACTCACTTAAAACTGCCCAGGTGGCACAGATTCATAACAAAACAGTTCTTGAAAAGGATAATTACAGACCCGTGAGTGTGCTTCCTTTAAGTTCAAAATCTTTTTGAGACAGCCATTGAGACTCAACTTTCGGATCATTTAAAAATATTTTTAATTCATTTCTTGCTGCATTTAGATCAGGTTTTGATAGGTACAAATATTTTGTTTGGAAGTTTGACTGTATCTGTAAAAATCTTACATCAAATGGGGTATCACATCCAAATTTTTACGGTGCTGTTGTATACAGAGTTCATAAATTAAGATACGATTCATATAAACGTATATAATTGTTCTGTTGAATAAACTCATTCTTAAAAGAGGGACGAAAGATACCAGAGGGACAGTCAAACTCATAGATCGAAAACAAACTGACAACGCCATGGCCAAAAATAAAAAGACAAACAGACAAATAATAAATAGTACAGATGACACAACATAGAAAACTAAAACTAAAGACTAAGCAACACGAACCCCACCTAAAAACTGGGGGTGATCTCAGGTGCTCCGGAAGGGTAAGCAGATCCTGCTCCACATGTGGCACCCGTCGTGTTGCTTATGTTATTATCCGGTAAATAGTCTAATTCGGTAGGTCACATCTTAAATGTTGCCAATTTAGCATTACAGTGAGATCTTTGAATATTGTCTTTATGTGTTCTGATATTGATAGATAGTTTACTAATACACAAGGGAGAGGCGGAAGATAGCAAGGTGACATTCTAAACTCAATGTCTTAAAAAAAACTGACAACGTCATAGCATAAAAAACGACAAAGAGACAAAATGTCCACGAAACACTACATAGAAAATTAAAGTCTGAGCAACATGCACCACATAAAAACCAGGGGAGGATCTCGGCTGCTCCGGAAAGGTTAGCAGAAAGATCCTTCTCCACATGTGACATCCGCTGTCTTACTTCTATAAAACAAGTTGATAAGCTGTATCGATTGAATAGGCATCAAATTATGGCGGGTTGGTAATTGACTCTTATCTTACCCTAAGACATAACCAAATTCGTAAACCGTAATCGGTCATGTACAATTTCTAACCTTAAAGAGTGGCGAAACATATCAGAGGGACATTCAAACTCATAAGTGGAAAACGAACTGACAACGCCATGGCCAAAAAAGAAAAAGACCAACAGAAAAACAAAAGTACACAAAACACAACATGGAAAACTAAAGACCTGAGCAACATGAACCCCACCACAACTGGGGGTGATCTCAGGTATTCCAGAAGGGTTAGTAGATCCTGCTCCATATGTGGCACGCGGTGTGTTGCTCATATAAGTACAAACCCGGTGATAAGTCTTAATTCGGTAGGTTACATTCGGGGGGAAGGGGACGGGGTTGTAGTTACGACAATTGGAACATATCCGTTGTCATCTACGAAACAAGAATTCCATAACGGTCAAAACTTGACAAAATGTGAAATAACTTAACATGTACTTAGTATTGTTATACAGATATGAAAACTTGTGATCCTACATCGTGTCGATACTTATATTTTGGCAGTGTACATGGTCATGTTTTGTCAGACCTCTTATGACGTCTTTACATAAAATCCATCGCTGTGTACTGATGGACATTTAAGTTTGGGAGAACATGGTTTATTTATTACTTAAACATGGTCTTTGAATTAGCTTTCAGCTACCTCGAGTATTCGCACTTTGTGTTTTTTAATGTGCGAGTTTCTCCAATGCACCAATCTGATTAGCCAATTAATAATTACAATTTATTCTTTTGTTGTGGTATTAAAACCCTGTCAAAGGTTAGGAGAGGGTTTAGCCATCGCAAACGTGTTAAACCCCGCCACAATCTGTGTGTGCCTGTCCCAAACGAGAAACCTGTAATTAGTGGTTGTCTATTTGGTCTATGGATAGTTGTCTCATTGACAATCATGCCACCACTCCTCTTTTTATATTCAAAGAAAATCAACGCCTTCTCATTGTGTAGATTACCAACCCGTTGTGGAATAAAATATTGTTTTTGTTTTCGAAAACAAGCCATGTTATTATGAAGCGTAGTATAAAGAATATTTATTGTTAGGTTTATGTCTCATTAACGTGTATTGGACTGCTTCTATTAATAACAATGTGAGTATCTAAAGTGTACAAATCATTAAAGCAATACGTAATAGGAATGTGTGGGATTGTCTTCAATTCTTTAACAAAAATATGAAGCCATAGTTACCGAAAATTGTAAAACATGTTAATAGTTTTTTTTTTTTTTTTTTTCTTTGATTCTTCATTTGGTTGTGTGTGTGTATATATTACAACCAAGAACAAAGGAACGTGATAGGATTGGCTCCTCTGAAACAATAGTTAGCATTACACCTCGACAGGGTGAGAACAATATACCCCCAAAAAAATAATAATTTCCTTTTTACATAGGGATAATTGTACTAGACGTTAAAAAATTATAAAGATGGATCCTTGTTTGAACAATTTTGAACTAGTCCTCTACATTAATGTATTCACTGATGGGGGTCCGACCTGACTGATACCCCTTGGTGGTTAAAGAAAAGTACAACAATTCTTGGCAGACATTAGGATTAATTGTTAATTATATAATGGACCGATTACATTGTTGACGTACAATACTGTACATTTTTCAAAGGGCAATTTATATCACGTTTATGAGTGTTTTAAAACTTTAGGCTGTCAGGAATGATGCATGCTGTTTCCTGTGTAAGTTGTAATATTGTGTATGGAATGCATTCATGCTTTATCAAAGAGTTTGGTGTACTTCACAAGGAAAGAAAGGTCTGATTTTTATTAAAGTTTCTTGTGTAAATTAAATGTTTGGAAGCACAATGAAATGTGTTATTACGCTGTTTTTCTATCTGTCACTGTTTTATAAGGTAATCTGCGCATCATGATCTTTGTATCTTATTAACTCTATTAGTATCATTTTTGAATAGTTCACAAAAATCTCAAACGTTATAAATAATTATTAGCACAATTACTAGCTCAATAAAACAGAACTGGTCCAACAATGTTAATAGTAGTGCTTCCCTGGAATCTAATTACCATTGATTGAGATTTTAGCTATATGTGTTGCCTAATAGTTAAGAAAGAGTTAAATTTTAATTGTTGAAACGTTAAAGAAATTTTATGGGATTTATTTGATTTAATGAAAACAGATAGCACAAAGTTAAACCATTCATTTGTAACAATCAAGTTAAAATGCGAACAAACATGATGTAATGTTTAACCAATTTCAATTATTTTTGTTTCTGGTGATATTGAGTTATAGAACATATAATCTATTTACAAGTGCACTGTGGTACGCATGAAACATTGACGATGGGGATAACTTTCTACAGTAACCACAAAGTACGAAATGGACTGCGAAATTTATTCTATTGTGAAACCCTTCGAAACGAAACAGCATCGTTGTAGGCGAGATAACCAGTATTAGACGTGTTACGAAATGGTATATACTCGACGCTGAGGTTGACAAATTAGACTTTAAATGCGCGTATCGTATCAAAACACAAAAGTGATTTAAAGATTTAAATTACCTGTGTACCAATTGAATCTATATTCCTGATGTCCACGTATATTTTGTTCCTATAACTTAAATTTGTACGTCCCTTTGATCTCTTTATTATGGACATTTCATTATCATTATTCATAATGGAACAAAAAGTCCATAACAATTATTCCTTGAGGAATAAAAATGATGAATCCCATAATATTTCTTCCTTTTGGAACACTGACAGGACGCAAGAGTATTGCAGAAAGAATATAATATCCAGAAGAAAAGAGAGAAGGAAAGCCGAGAAAAAGAAGTAATAGATGAGAGAAACAACCCCAACCCCCGCCCCTACCAACCCTTATAAATTAAATTAATCTTTACTTGCTATATTTTTTTAGTTTTCGAAATCAGCAGCGACCATTTAACTTAAAGGGGTGTTTACCCGAGGTCAGAACTTTTGGACGTGTTGCAAACAATGCAGAACCGACTTTTTTATATTATGATGAAAGTCCAGCTGGAGGGTGCGGACGTGCAGGTGAGTGGGAGAAGAGGGTACCCGTTTTGAGTAATAAACTCATAACCTAGGAGCTTCTAAACTTTGTACAGTGCCGCGGTATTTATATTCATACAAAATATGCAACTCCTTTTCTGGATTCATTTTGGATAAAGTTTGCCTTTTTTTCGGAGTTCGAACCTTCGTGAATTTTTGGCAATATTACATATCATGCATATGACCAACATGACACCTCTATAGCCTCGCTTGCCCTTATTAGACATTGGGAATGATTTTATAATATAATAATCTGTTAATGCCTACTCAGGAAAAGCTTAATTTCCCTTATATTATTTTCATGTAAAATGTTACTGGTTCGACCCAACGAAATGAGAATCTTTAGAAAAAGACATCCTATACATATTCATGCACAGTTTTAAAACATGTCGAATTGTAGTTTTGAGGTCTGGAATTGCCTTACCCGTTTGACCAGCCCTTCAAACAGTCCGAAAAGTCTAAGGAATAATGTTTCTTAACTAAGTCTTAGGAAAAAAAGTTTAGACTGAAATTGAAATTCCTCTTGTAAGGGTTCTATGTCAAATGTGACTCGTTTGACATCCTAAATACATATTTCAGCATATTTCTATTTGAGGTTTCTGTTCCTGCTTCAAGTGCATAAATACATGATTCGATACGAATTCTTTGTGAAATCTATACACTTAATACTTTCTAAGTCGACAGTAGAAAAATTGCGACAACTACGTGGCTGGTTGCATAAAATGCCCACAGCGTTAGGTGCAATTCACAACAATTGTCATGCCATTTACAGACCACACATGGAGCCTCCGGGGCACAATTTTAAACCAGATACCGGTATTGCACACATACGCATGTTTTTGTGGACAATATACAGAAATCATGTACATTATTTTTGTAAAGTTCACACGCAGTAGTTTCACAAGACAACAGGATGATGCTCAACAGCTTAATTTACTGCATTCAATTGACCAGCTATGGAATAAGATTTTCCCCAGGATATTGTCATTTTAGGTAATAAAGTATACCGCATTTCGTTCTCCGCTCGGTACCCTCTATCGGAGTCGTAAACTTAGAGCTACATGTTGACCAAGAGCAGAGAGAATACAATGTAAAAAATGAACTTGCGATTATCGTTCGAGATTTCGGGTTTATGTTGACACACTATTAGACGCTTAAAAACTTTCAAACTCAAAATCAACCAGGCTAGACTGTGGAGCTTTATGCGGTTTAAGTAGAGATCGATTGATTGTTGTTTGTCCAGTGACAAATAGTTCATGCATTTTCAGGACGAGGTTAAGTAGTGGAATGTCAGATTGATAATTAAGATCGAAGAACAGTAATTAATATAAAAATTATGATGTGATTTTTTTTCAAATCTAGAAGTGCATTCTTGAATTACCATCAACCCCCTCCCCCGCACACACGTTCACCTTTCCCGTCCAATAATCATAAGCAATATCAGAAAATAATCTTTCTGAATTAATATAATTTCAAATGAACGAAAGAAAAAAGTAAAATCACAAAAATACTGAATTCCGAGTAAAATTCAAAACGGAAAGTCCCTAATCAAATGGCAAAATCAAACGATAAAACACATCAAACGAATGGACAACAACTGTCATATTCCTGACTTGGTACGGGCATTTTCAAATGTAGAAAATAGTGGATTGAACCTGGTTTTATAGCGCTAAACCTCTCACTTGTATGGCAGTCGCATCAAATTCTGTTATATTGACAACGATGCGTGAACAAAACAGACATAAAAGGTAAAATAGTCACAATATGGGTACAGCAGTCATCACTGTGTCACAATCTCAAAACAAACAAATATTTAACAAAAAAGCACAAAAAAAGTAAAATCACAAAAATACTGAACTCCGAGGAAAATTCAAAACGGAAATTCCCCAATCAAACGGCAAAATCAAATGATAAAACACATCAAACGAATGGACAACAACATCGTTAAGCATCTATAAAATTTAAAAACCACATTCATTGCTTCGCGTGTCTGACGTCAGAAAATGTAAACGTCACATAGGAAGAAATTTTGTCGTTCAAAGTATTTTCAAAAAAATTATAATTTCACATGGGGAATGGTGGTATATAGGGTTAAAAAATCAAAAGTTGTGTTAGAAAACTAATTTCAGAAACAGACAGAGATTTAAAATTACCCAGAGGTTCTTTGGAATTTTTAAGAATCCACATATGGTTAATACCACTACGCGAGTAAAATAATTTTGTCGTTTGTCGTTTAAAGTATTTTCAAATTTATAATAGAACAATAACATAAATGACATATAATCACTGGTGTCAACGTGATGATCGTAACTGCAATTACGATCATCCCAATATGGCGGACGCAAATTCAGGTAAATTTTATATGGCCAATTTCTCCACTTTAACAACTTACTTTCAGATTTATATCATGTCAAGAAATATCTATATAAGCATGGTCATTGAATGTTCTTTTCGAAATGATGGAAAATCAACTAGAAGAACGAAAATCGAGATTCAAAAACCCGATGATGATCGTAACTTCTATTTATTTTTATCAACGATGATCGTAACTGTCTGTTCCAGCGAAGCATTTTTTGATAAAAACAGTTGTATGGTAGGCGAAAAGGGTACGTACTCAGCTATAATCAGCTATAAAACTGTGCTAATAATAAGGGACGATCACTGCAGGGGAAGGTAACGTCCTATTGATTGGTATACGGGTAAGTGTACAGATAATGGTTCAAATTTTGTGAGATTTAGTAATTTTTAATCTAATTCTATATTAAAATGCCTTGGAATTAACAACTTTGTATTGATATCATATATCTTATATACATATGGTATTGGACATTTCATATTAGTGACCAGTTTGGTAAAATTTGAGATTTTTGTCTGTGGAACAAATTATAAATGTCATTTTTCTTGTGTTGGTGTACAAACAAAATATTTTATATAAGTAAAGGTGATTCTTTTTATATACATGTATTTATTTTAGTATTGATACTTAATGCAGTGAATGCTATAAAAAAAATTGGTACATCCCCACAAAAAAAAAGAACCAACTCCCTCCTTTTTTCTCCAACACACACATACACTTTGTAGGGACAATAGAACCTTTCAAGTTCCTGATAAATTTGGGGAATTCGGAATTTATAGTTTCCATTAATAGATACAGTAGTTTTCAAGGAGATGTGAAAAATATAGCACTAAGAAGCGTAATCATATCTGTTCAATGAAAAAACAAATAATTCTAAATTAAAAAATAATAATTTATTGAGATTTTTTGGCTAAAAAAACTTCTTCAACTAACTTCAATAATATTCGTAAGTGATAAGATTTATCTTGTGTGTACTGTGTGAACCTGACAATTTCATTCGATCATCCCTGTTTTTCTTTTCTTTTCTTTCATGTTCTTATTTTCACTTGAGTAGAAAATAAAAATAAAAGAATTATCACCGTTAAATTATTTCTTTTAGATACTGTTAATAAAGATATTGAACAGGAGCATAATTCAATGGATGATGTATTGGTAAGTGTCCTTGATTTCTAGAAATATTTGCCACTGACGTGAAGTACTTGCAATCATTCAATCAATTGATGTTTCTCATCATTGTTAACTTTAAATACACTGTGAGTTGGATCGAAAGTTGTGTCATTAGCACTCATACAACAACTTCTGGTTCATATTAAGCAGCTATTAGTGAATTACGCCTAACTTGACGAGATAAAAATGTCATTTTGAATTGATTTGTTTCACACGAGTTTTCAAAACCAAATTCATATCTTCATGATTGTTATTAGCTCTTTTTGTTTCTTTAAAATATTTCTGTTTCATATGTTTTATTTTAGGATGAATCTTTGATCAGTCTGAATGGTAAACATTGTGGTTTTTTTTATCATTTATTTTCTTTTGTATTGTTGAATTATACATTATGTTGACACTCTTTCAAGTTAACTGCAATTACCACCCATTTTACCATCCGGAAAGAAATGTTTTGGAGGCTATTTCATTATCATAAACGCTCTTTAACTGTGGACTGGGGGCTTTTAAAAAAATGTAATTTTGAATTCGAAAATTCATGCCGCGTGTATAAATGTACTTACTTGTTGTTTAAAGTTATGTTTGATCACGAATTTAATTGATCCATAAACCAATTTTATTTGCTAATTAAGAAGCGGAATAAAATAATTTAAGACAGCAGGGAAGATTAATTATGTAGTTTCATAGCTTTAACTGCTATAAAGAATGAGAACTTTATATTGTAAATTTTACGATGTCTCTGTAGTGACCAGTGGGTCAGATTTGTTTAACATTACTATTTGATTAATTGTCTTAACACCTTTTCACGTGTAGAAAACCATGTGAGTGGATTCCTTACTTCTTATTGGTCAATGATCTTGCGGGGTCAGCACAAGTTTACGTGCCATGTGTGCACTTCCTTTTATCATTAACTTTCGTCTTGATAACTTGTGATTCCAAAACATTGCGTAAATTTAAATCAATTGTGTATAATTTGAACTTATCTGTGTAAAATTCAAATTTTTCTGGAAGATCCAGCCTGGATTGATTTGTTTCAGCAATTTGAGGTAAAGGCGAACCATATTTTTGTGTATTTATAATTTGAGTTGTTAAATTGACTTTACTTTTTTGCTTACATTATGGACAAACGTGCAGTTGTTTTTGGCCATTCTTTCGTTCGTAGGCTAAATGATTTTGTTTTATGCAATAAACATAATGGTTGGTCAAATTTGTCTCTTTACGAAAGAGATATTTTAGTAAAACTATTTGGTTTTGGTGGCGGCACTGTACGTCAAGGTCCAAAATGTATGTTTCAACCATGCTTATTAAAAATTATAGCTGAGGATAAACCCGATGTTGTATTTTTGGAAGTTTGGGGTAATGATATTAAGCATGGCAGTGTTGACCCAAAGCGATTAGCTCGAGATATAACTTCATTTGCAGAGTTCATCATTGATGGTTATGTTGTAAAACATATTATTATCGGTCAACTTTTTCACCGTTTTAATGCGAATCGGCCATATAATTACAACGAACTTGTTAATGAAGTAAATACACATGTGAAATTGATCATAAAGAATATAGACAAATTATCGTTTTGGCATCATAGAGGCATGTGGTCTGATTCTGAATCACTGATAGCATATGACGGTGTGCATTTAAATGAAAATTAGGCATCTGTATGAGACGTGGTTTATTTTAATGTATGCATACGTTATTAATTTCTTTGTATTTACGGTATGAAAATATGTTTTTTCTTAATATGGCGCAACCCAACACTTATTTTATTTCATTTATTGATTATCATTTTCTAATATTTTGTTTTTCAAACCAATTTTCCTTGCTTACTTGGGTAAGGTGACCGTTTTTTTAATTGGTGCAGAGGTCGTGGTTGCTTGTACTTATGACCTTTGTGTATTTGTTTTTGCAAATAAACCAATTTTCCTTACTAGCCTGGTGTAAGGTGGATGATATTTTAACTGGTGCGGAGGGCGTGGTTGCTTGTACTTATGCCCTCTGTGTATTTGCTTCGTTAAATATGTGTTAATGTAGCGTTTTTTTTTTTTTTAATGTTTTATGCTTCGTCATGAAACTCATGCTACTTCAGTTAATATTGTCACGGTGATATTGGTTTGGAACATAATAATTTTTGCATTGTAACCTATTATAGGTTATAATTGCCATGTATTTTATTTTATACATGTAGCTTTGGTAAATATTTGCTGATATTTAATTCATGTTGTCAATTTATTATGTTTGCTAATACGTTGATACATGTAGTTTTGGGTTGCGATTGAATTTAAATCTAATTGTCAATTTTCATACCAATATTAATGCATTATTAAAACCAATTTAATTTTTTTTTTTTTTTTGTATACATTCAGCGGTTTGTTACATTTTTTTTTTTTTTCTTTTCTCTAGTACTTAACTATGCCTAGAGCAAAACAATCAAAGCGGAGAGCAGCTTCGGATAAATCCTCCAATTCGGTAGTTGTGCCAGATCCAGTAGTCATGCCTGCGAAGAGAAAGCGGACACAAAATGGGTCACCAACAGCAGCAAATATAACCGGAGGTAACATTTCCATTGAAGATTCAGAACAATCTCCCACAAGTCCTTCTGAAAAAATGCCTACGGCAGACGAAATTGCTTTGACATTACTAAATCGTATGCCGTCAAATGAACCAACATCTCAACAACAGCCGTCATTAGCTGAGTTAGGTAATCCACCAGCACAACAAACACAAGCAAGTGCCTCTACAATGAGAAACCCAACCTTAAGTATTCCACCAATGCCTTGTTCTTCATCAACCGTCATGAACACTGTTGTACATCCAGTTAATACCAGCTTGTTTCAAGACAACACTTCGATGCCTGTACCATTGAACTATAATTTAGATTCACAGAGGGAAGGTACTACTCCTATAACATTTAGCTCTGTAAATTTAATCAAGAACTCATTGCCTTTGGCATATCATGTAAATGAAAAAATGAGAAATATTATTTTCAATAATATGTAGATTTTGCTGCCTTATTGCCACAAACTCAATCCATTGAAGAAATACATGTAATTGCCACTGGTGTCAAACTAATGACAACCTCCAATTCAAACACAAAAGCAATTTCAAGCATGCACCAGTGGAATAACGCCTTTGATATATTTTTATCCATTTATCTTACTAAGTAAGACATTGACCTATAATGGTTTACTTTTATAAATTGTTATTTGGATGGAGAGTTGTCTCATTGGCACTCACACCACATCTTCCTAAATCTATATGATGTTAGATCTGATTAAATATGGTAATAATATGAGAAAACTTGGTTATGAGAGTGGCTTTCAGGCAGTAAAACTTTATGATGAAGAATTTAGAAAGCTTAGAGTAGTTCATAGGTTAGATTGGGTCATTTTGCACGATGAGTTATACCGTTTGGCTACGGCTATAAAACATTCAGGCAATTTTCAGCAACATTCTCAGTCGTCTGGTTCAAAAACCAGCAGGTCGCCCTTTCTCGGTAAAACCCAACAGAAACAAGGTAAATACCCAAACGGTTTCTGTTGGAGATACTGCGACACTGGTATGTGTACAAGCAAAACGTGCAAACTCAAACATTTGTTCACTGTGGACAAAAACATGCTTCAGACATCTGTAATAAACGACCGACAGCTGGTAAACCTTCCAACTCCAGTTAAACTGGTTATGCTTAGTACATACTTAGAGTTTTATGATCCGGAACTAAGAGAATTTTTGATTAATGGATTTTCAGAGGGCTTTAAGTTAGGTGCTACTGGTGAAAACATTTCATTTCTGACTTGTAAAAATCATCAAAGTGCGTTGGATAAACCTGAAATTGTGACGGAAAAAAATAGAAAAGGAAATTAAGAAAGGGCGGTATAGAGGTCCTTTTAATTCGCCTCCCTTTCCTAATTTTATTTGTTCCCCGTTGGGCTTTGTACCGAAAAAAGAAGCAGGTCAATACCGTGTTATACATGATTTGTCATTTCCTAAAGGAAATTCTGTCTGAATATACTTCGGTATCTTATGAAAATATTGAAAATGTCATTAATTTAGTTCAAAGTCAAGGTCATAAAGCCCTGATGGCACGTGCGGACGTTGAAAATGCATTTCGTTTATTGCCCATAAATCCAGAAGATTACCATTTTTTAGGCTTTACATGGAATGGTAAATTCTACTATGATACTTGTCTCCCCATGGGCCTTTCTTCATCGTGTCAGTTATTTGAAAAATTTTCAACTGCAATTTATTGGATATTAACCAGTTCATTCGGTATTTCTAACGTTTCCCATCTTCTAGATGATTTTGTCTTTGTTAGTAAAGCAAGTAGTAAAGCTTGTGACTATGCACAGCTTTCCTTTTGAAATTATGTAAAACGATTGAGTGCCAATCAAACATGAAAAAACCCGATTTCCTACCACGGTTTTAACCATTTATGGCATCGAAATTGATTCTAATGAAATGATAGCCAGGTTGCCTTCTGATAAAATCGAGAAAATATATGATATGCTAGTTTTCGTCAAACGACGGCGAAGTGTGACTCTAAGAGATTTGCAATCTTTGATTGGCCTATTAAATTTTGCATGCAGTGTTATCATACCGGGTCGAGTTTTTTTGCGAAGATTAATTAATCTCACTTTAGGTCACACTTGTCCTCATTTAGGTCACACTTGTCCTCATTTCCGTATCACCTTAAATGCAGAAGCAAGAGCGGATCTGAGGGCTTGGTTCGAGTTTATAGAACATTTTAATGGAAATTTATGCTTTCTATTTGACAACTGGGTGTCCTCTGATACTTTAAGACTTTATTCCGATGCCGCAGGAGTGCATGGAGGATTTGCAGCTGTATTTGGTAATGACTGGTTCACAGGTAGTTGGCCTCCTGAAATTGAATCTGAACATATAACAGTGAAGGAACTTTTTCCTATTGTGCTAGCTGTCGAGATATGGGGCAAATTTATAGAAAATCGTAAGGTTTTGTTTTTCACTGACAATTCTACAGTAGTTGAAATTATCAATAAAACGTCTTCGAAGGTCAGTGTGATTATGAGACTTGTAAGACGTTTAGTCCTAGCATCTTTAAAGCATAATATATACTTTCGAGCTAAGCATATCCCAGGAAATCATAATGTCGTTTGTGATCTCCTCTCTCTATTTTCTTTTCAGAAAGTGCGCCTGATTGCCCCATGGTTGTCTCCAAAACAGACAATAGTTCCAGAGCAATTTTTAACTCTGTAGTTGCTAAGTTGTTCACAGCATCTTTATCAGATGCTACACACAAATCCTACTCTAGAATGATAAATAGTTATTTACAATTTTGTGAGACGTATTATGCTGAATGCAGACCATTTCCATCTTCCCACATACTCCTATCTCATTTTATTGCTAATTTATTTTTACGAAATTATAGTCCATCAACTATCGCCACCCATATATCAGCTTTGAGTTTTGTGCACAAATCAAATAGTTGGCCTGATCCAACAGACATGTTTGTTATTCATAAAATTTTGAAAGGTGTACAGAATTTGAAAGGCAAGAATGACCCTAGACTACCTATTACTAAGGACATTTTGATCAAATTAATTGACTCTTTGCCGTGTGTAATTGTTAATGTAGACAACCAATTAGCCGTTAAGGCTATGTTTCTGCTTGCTTTTTATGCCTTTTTACGGGTAGGTGAGATATCGACCAATTTGCTCCGATACAAAGCAGGTGCTTCAAGTTGGCGACATATCATTTGATCATGAGAATAGTACGTTGAAAGGTATGTCTTTAACCATGACATATTATAAACACAGTGATCTGCATCCAAAAACCATTTATATCCCGATTTGTGCAGAAAATATTGCGTGTCCAGTCACACATGTCCATCATTATCTGTCTCAATTTGGCCATTCAAGTGGACCTTTGTTCCAATTTAAGTCTGGAGCTCCAGTTACTAGGTCTTATTTCACCACCTCTTTATAGTCGGCTCTCTCGTTCATCGGTTTAGATACTCGGTACTATAAAGCTCACAGTTTCAGGATAGGGGCTGCGACTTCTGCTGCAGCTAGGGGAATTCCCCACTCCGTGATTCAAGGGATGGGAGATGGAAATCGAGTGCTTTTATGAAATAAATAAGGATGCAAAATTTTAAGTTATTTATTGCACAGTTTTGGGTCAGCATTGCCTGCCAAAACATTTGTGACTTAATTATTTAATATCTGTTATTTAACTTTTTCTATAAAGAACCATTGTCTGTTTTATTTATCTTCTGATTAATCATTGTCATAAGAAATGCTAATTTCAATTTTGATTTTTACAGTTGTGTACAATATTATATGTTTTGTGATTTGTTTTGAGAGCAAGTTATGGATGTCATTGCCTGGTCTGTAACTGCAATTTGTATTTTATTTTTTTTTTATATATACATGTATTGATTTTTATAACATGAATTTTATGTATATAGATTGTATTCACGTCGCCAGAGCCCTCGGGTGGGGGATCCACTCTTAATGTAAGAGTGCATTTGTGGCAGATTTTTCTCCCCACCTTTGCTATTCTTTGTCATTTATTCAAATTGTAATTTTTTGCATTTTATGATTTTGAATAAATGACCTTTTTTCGTCAATCTTGTTTTTATACATATAGCAAAACAAGCTCAAACTCTGGCTGATATATTTATATATCTATATGTTTATGGTATCTGTCTGTCTGTCTGTCTTAAATAAAATTTCAATTGATTTGAATATCATTGAAAAAAATAAAAATATAGAATACTTATATTACAAATATATTTTTAAAACTGCGATATTACATCATAGATCATAGGGAGGTAGTTACTGTGAACTTAAAATTGATTATTGATTTTCAGATTTTATGTTTTATTTCCTTTTTTTTGAATCTGTTACTGATAATTATGCCTCATTCTTACGTATTAATGCAAATTGGAAAAATATTTAACGTTTCGGGAAAGGGTTAGAGGGGAAAGGTGGTTGGGGAAGAATATATGCTGACAAAATAGGGAGAAAACAGGTAAACCAATATTAAAATAAAAAAGATAAGTGGAGATATGAGAAAGGAAGGGAAGGTTGGAGAAGAAAAAATACCCCGCATCCTACCGGTTGTTCATATTAAAAGAGACAAATAAACTTTTCAAAAATGAACAGAACTCATGTTACTAATAGAAAATAGTATTCATCGTATTGTAATAATAGATTATGTTTCGTAGATATTTAGAGTTGGTTATTGTCTCGCTTGACGGAGTCAAAAAACGAGACATAGGTATGCTGTTTCCGGCGACGGCGGCGTCAACAATGTATTAGTTTGTGATTAGGTTTAGTTTATGGTGAACATTTAGTGGTAAGTCAAAGATATTTGGTATGCAGTTGTATTTGTATTGGCAAATCTCATTACCATGGAGATTATTTGGCCCCGCCCCTCAGTTATGGTCTATTGACTTCGAAACTGTTGCTTAGTTTTCATGTATTAGTTTGTGATTAGGTCAGTTTATTGGGAACCACTAGTAGTAAGTTAATGATAATTGGTATGCATTTGTATAAGCATTTGCATATCTCATTTCCATGGAGATTATTTGACCGCCCCCTCAGTTATGGTTTATTGACTTTGAAATTTTGCTTAGTTTACATGTATCAGTTTGTGTCTAGGTTTGTTTAAAGGGAACTTCTTATGATAAGTCAATGGTATTTGGTAGCAGTTGTATTAGCATTGGCACATCTCATTTCCATGGAGATTGTTTAGCTATGTACCTTCAGTAATGGTTCATTGACTTTGCATATTTGCAAAACTTACATGTTAAAGTGTTGCTATTTTAATTTCAACATTTGCATTATCGAAATTACAAAAAAGCGAGACATATCTCTGTGATAACAGTTTATAGAATGTTATATTCCATGTACCATTTCTCAATATATTAATTTATATAAAATGAATATTACAGGATCCCTCCCTGATCTGTTTGGGGCAGATGGGTCAGTGTTGCTGATGGATGTTCCCATTAATAATAACACGCCAATGAAAAGGGTGGAACAGGTCACAGGTACCGTACATTTTTATCGAAAATGCTTCATTCTTTTATTATAAATCGACTAAAATATCATTAATTGTTTATCAATACTAAAATAATCAATTACAAGTATTTCTACAGCAGATACTTATATGTGATTAATGTTTCTTTTTTCTTTTATATCTAAGATATATATATATCCTATATGAAAAAGTATTTCTGAAACTGTCTAAAACAATTGCATATCATACTTGATCTTAATTTTCTTTGAAGGGTTCATTTGTGAAACCTGCGGTAAAAAGTACATGAGTGCCACTGGTCTAAAAAAAACTACATTGCAGAGCATAATGATCAGCAGAGATACACTTGTGGGCAGTGCCAGCAGAAGTTTCATTCAAAGACTCTGTTTAGGTCTCATTTGCTTCTCCATGCTGATGTATGTACCTCAATTTACTGAGAATTTCGAGTTAATTTAATTTATCTGTCAGTCTACAACAAAATTTCTTTTGTGAATTCGTTAAGTTTTGGTAAATGTTAAACAGTTGAGATATTTGAAGTAGAAATCAGAATTCTAAAAGACCTTAAGATTACAAATATCAAGTGTATGAAAAAATAAGAAGACCTTGCATACTCTTTATAAAAATAATGAATGATACGTTAAGATAGTATACAATGAGTTTTTATAACTTGTTCTTACTTTTACATTTTTTTTTGTCAGGAAAGACAATATGCATGTACCAAATGCCAGAAGAAATATTGCCACAAAAAAGACCTGGTATCCCACGAAAAAGCTGTCCATGATGAGTCCATTTTCAAATGTGACAAGTGTGGGAAGCATATACCTTTGAGTCTGGCCTTCAACGCCATCTTAGGAGTGCACACACTGGTAGGATGTACAGATGCTCCATGTGCAACAAGACCTTCTCATACCGTTCTAATTTCACTAGACATTTAAAAATGAAGCATGAAGATTCAGTAGAATAATAATGAATATTTGTTACATTTCTGGCATTATAAAATGGAAAATAAAAGAATATTTTGAAGAAAAAATGTGTTTCTTACACCTTATTAAATCTTAAACTTACAAATGATTATGCTGGTTACAAAAGTTTATGCTGATAACAAATGTTTATGCTGATAACAAATGTTAATGCTGATGAGAGCTTACTACTTCAGCATAACAGAAGTCACAATAAATAGATATCAGTGGTCTTTTTGTATTTAACCAAAATCAGTATATTTGTACTATAAATTCTGTATCACATTGACATAATTCTTCCAAGAAGCTTGCCTCAGTCCTTAAACACACCTGTATGTTGTGGGATCGTACTCTATACATCTAAGCACAAGATGTATTTGCTTATACATATATCTTGACCTAAGTGTGAAAACCGATGGTAGTAGAAACTTATTCTATTCTTTTAAAAAGGCAATCTTATATAATTTTTTCAGTATTTAATATTTTATTATAAGCCATATTTTTATTGAAGTTCGTCATCATTCAGTCCAACTCGTCTATGTGAAAGGATCTTTTCCTCATTTGCTCTATGATGGGCTCGGATTCCCTCTGCACCTCGTGCAGATTTTCCAAAGGATGAAATAGTTCCAGATTTTCTCTTAGGGCGTTTTGTTTTGCGAACCGTACAATCAAATAGATGAGATCTGTAAAAATAAAACATTGGAATTGACTTATTTTACAATTTGAAACAATCGCATCTCATATATGTAAACGAGGGGGGTGTCAAATTGTATCCCGAAATCTACGTAAATTTTGACACATTGTCCAGGCCTAAGCCCCAGGTTAATCAGCCTCTAATACCAGATATATTCAAGTATTTGAAGTATTTGTCTTAACCAGTATCCTTATTTCTGCCAAGTTTTAATCTAAATAATTTAACAGTGAGTGGGCAATAAATATTCGTGGAATAAATATGGTGTCTCAATCAAAAATCCAGCGCCCCCGAAATTTTTATAGTATTTATGCACATATACCGAATTCGGACATCCCGATTCCTAAAACAATCTGTATCATCAATGAGATGATCATCTAATGGTAAAGACTCGTCAGAATCCAGCAAAGGTCTTGATGGGTACACCCTAGTCCTCTGTGAAGTCTTCATAAAGAACTTTCTGTAAAAAAAAATAAGTACAGAGTTCGAATATCAAATGATTTTAATTCAACTGTTACAGTATAAAATTTAAGATTTCAATGAAACCAAAGAATATCCCCCTTTTGGATAACTCTATCCGTATGTCATATTTAGACAGTTGATCTTATGAAGCATTCTCAAAAGGCTCTTGCAGACCATGTTGAATTGCGACGCCATAAAATTGTGTCGAACAGTAAATTGGTAACTTGTGTTTTACATTGCCTTTAGTAGGTGTTTTGACGACTAGAACTTAATCTCAATCTTTCCGTTTGAAATAAAACAAATCTGTAAGAAATTTCGTTGTTTGTAAGATGAATAATTTATAAGGATATTAAGATGAAAGGCAATCAATACCTACCTTGTGGGATCAAGTCTCTGTTTGAATAGGAACACAGCTGATCCTAACGCAGTAAGAATATCATCTGCACGCAAAACTCAAATACCCTTTGGGTCATAGTGTTGCAAAAATGAATGGTTTTGTTTGTATTATCTCATTTTTAGTCGACAGAAATTTGATGAAAAAATTACATATTAACCACGCTAAAACAACAAACACATGAATTATTAGGGAACGAATATTTGTTTTTACGGTCCCCCAAAAAAGGGTAACTAGGTGTAAATGAAATTTGAAATATTATTTTTATGAAATAAGAATTCAGGTACGAATATATAATGGAAAACAGGGATATGCAACATCAAACAACACATTTTCTAATAGTGACCCTACCTGAAAACCTGAGAAGAAGGTCTCCGAGTCCAGACTTGAGATCACCCGTTGGTTGTAAGATGTCTCTTTGGCCAGAACATACAGTTGCAGTCTACGATCTATGTTACACATAATTCCTTCAAACTGAGCTATTGGCATCCCTGCTACGTATGCTCCTACTGATGGGAAATGGCCTACCTTAAAAAATCCTAATAAATGTGTTTTCATTTCCATAAAGTACTCAATCCGCTTGTCTATACTAATTCCAGCTTCGTCGACTGCACTGTACCAATTTCGGATCAACTCACACCATTTAGATTCATTTCGTTTTCCATTTTTTGCCATTTCGACCTGAACAGATTTTGAGAATGTCGTTTGTGCATAGCTGTTACTTTGTCGCTCACGTAAATCTTTTGCGATCTCTAATGATAGACCAGATGCGTTCTGTCGCGAACACTTAGCGAAATCCCACCAAGCCTCTGATGATATCCCCATACCAGCTATTCCTTTTGAACAACACATGCATCGATTATTCACAAAAAGATGGTGAGGATCGATTATCGGTTGAAACAAATTTCCGTTCGACGCAGAAGGCTTGGCATACCACTGTGGAATAATAAACCTATTTTCCACTCTCTTTTATAATTGTTCATTCATCTTTGAACAAATTCTCAGCGTTCCAATTTTTCAGCACAGCAGGAAATGTCAGCTGACCATACGCAATGTTGATTCCGTCTACTGGCCAAGATTTGATACTGTCTGATGTTAGCTCCTTTAAACTCTTTTGACCTGAACATTTAACTTCTAGCTTTGACCCATCCCCGAATAATTCTGAAATCAAATTCACAAGTTCTGCTTTGTTCTTACTAGTTAATCCTTGAATACCACTTTTTGATATAGTGGTTAAGTACCGGAGTGCATTAATGGTGAATCGTTTCTTGATATGTGTAGGATCTTTAAATATGTCTTTGAATTCGTTTATCTCAATTTCATTCCACTTGGAATTTTCATCTCCCATAGCTATTAAACTGACAAGAGCTTCTTCGTAAATTTTAAAATCGGTTTGATTCCTGATTTCAGAGTATTCATCGACTACTTGACTAGTGGTGGACATGTCATTAATCATCCCTTCAACGTAATCACTTTCCAGTATTGGATATTCCACATTTCGGACTACATCTTCGGCCAGATCTTCTAAATAATCTTGTTGTATTTTCATACTTGAATGCATTGCACTCTGAGGAACATTTGTGTTGTTTTGATCCGTGCTTTCAATTTGTTGTCGTTTCTTTTTCATGATAGCTTCTGTTATATTTATAGCTGATTCAAGGTGCTTGATTGGTGTTTTGCTCTTTAAGGTTACCCCTTTCGCTGTATGTCGAATGCACTCAAAGATTGCAACAATATTTTCAATTGATTCAACTTTAGGTAATTTGTACATATCTAGAAGATACTGTGTCTTGGTCTTCTTGTCCAATTTTTTAACCGCTTCCCAATTTTTTTCATCAGTCGACATATTGTTAAAGCCTTCCCATCATCACCCTCTACAGATAGCTCTAGGAATTGACCGTCAAACGCAACTGCTTTCACATTAAATTCTTTTTCAGACACAACTAGTAATATTTCATTTAAAATTTTTCTTACAACCTTCATATTCAAGCTAAATCCGCTTAAACCGTAATGAATGGGAACACCATGCAAGCCTGATTCGTCGTTGGCATGTCTTTCCAGATCGGAAATTACTGTCACGAGCACTTCTTTGGCTGATCTTCTCATAAGGTCGTATGCCTGTTGGATAGCTTTGGTCGATGATTCTACAGTAGATAGTACTTCTTCAGAAGATGCAAGGTCTTGGTAAACATTCCATTTCTTACCATGCTTTCCATATACATGTTGTTTGTCATCCACTGGTGCACATGAGCACGGTACAGCCTGTAAAGCAGGAAATTCGACCATAAATGAGCATGTGTCCGAATAAGTTTTTAGATCGGCAAGAAGAGTTTTGGAATTAGGATTTCTTCGTGTAGGTCTAGGAGGGTTGTCAGTTCCATACAATTCTTCAGCAAAAGTCTTAGTTTGTTCCCAAAGATTGCTGTTAATATCTGCATGAATGTAAGAAGCACTTTCATGAGTATAGCTTATGAAGACAAGACTTTTGCATTTCTTGACCGCCATCTGACTCAAAATTTGTGTTGTGTAATGAGTTGGGATTTTATATTGTATATCTGTTGTATATGTCTTTCCAGGTACTGGACATTTAAATTCGAACGCAACAACAGAATCTTCTTCTTCAGAAATACCAGTTCCATCGCCGCTGATAACTGCCATGGAATTTCCAATATTAATTATTTCGCAACCATCTTCTCGAAATGATAACTGTGGAAAATACACGGGTAACATTTTCCCTACAAGTGTGCCTACAGCATTAATTTCTTCCCTTGTTCCGTGGTCCAGAAAAGACTGAACCATTTGACTCATTGGCTTTGCAATGTTTTTATATACTTGATCAAAATGTTCTTGTTGTTCTCGGAGTGTTCCTAGACCGAGTGCTCGGTATAATGTGTTCCCCGTGACTTTACATTTCTTTCGTAGTTGCATCCATTTATCTGTTCTCTGCTTCTTAATAGCACAGTCTTCATATCCCAACTCAATGCCTGGGATGGTCTCCCTCAAGCAGATGTAATTTGCCTTTTAGCTTGTCGATGCTTTCTAATAATTCCCCTATATGAGACTGCGCTTGTATTAATTTAGTTTGCCAGTAACTTATCGCACCTGATAATTTACTTTGCTTCCAATCCCCGTCTACCATTTTCATCAGATTTTGTAGATGTATTTTACGTTTAACGACAAAATCTCTTAGTTCCTGGATCCTTTTACTCATATGAGTGATAGATATTAGAAAACTTTGTTTCATAACGTTTTTTGACTGTTCTTTAATTTCTATAAATTGTGCTATCCCATCACTTATTTTATCATTTAGAAGAGATGCTGAATTGTTAAGATTATCTACTTCTGTGTGGGGTCTATCCTTGCGCTCTTGTAGGGTGAGCTGCATCTCATGACCTCCAAGATTTTCATCTCCTAGCTCTCCTAGCCCTAGTGCAACTTTCTTACCGTCAATAGACAGTTTCACATCTTTGCCTTTATTCATGCTCGCGAAAGCATCTAATGGGATGTTGAGTAGACCTGGACTACCGGCATCCATGTAATACTGTGAAAAGTGTTTCGATAGTGTTTGTTTAGACGGAACAACGAAGTTTATTCTGCATTTTTTGGGGCATAAGTCTGCGGGATGATCCGCAGAGATAAGTCCTTGTGCTTTATAACCCCTAAAAAAAAATTACACCCTTTGCTTGGAAAAGCTTATTTACTGTCATCCAAAATTCAATCGAAACATCATTGTACCGAATAGCACTTATGCTATCTTTCGAATAAAAACTTCCTACATCTAAAATTAAATGCAATGCAATGTTGTCAGTTATGATCCCGTCACTAATATATTGAAGTAACGATAGGAAATCATCATAAAGTCCCATATCTTTTAGTATGTTAACAACTCCAGGCAGTAATTTATAAATTTCAGAATCACACGTTTGTTCAGTGGCATCAATTGTTAAATATTCAATTTTGTTCGTTTCCGGTATGTCAGATTGAGCTCTCCTTTTGTATGATACTTTTCTGGTTTGGCAGTTAATATGGATCAAATACCCATCATCAAGGTGTGATTTCAGTTTACTAAGTATAATTGAAAAGTGTATAAATTTGTACGCGAACCTGCCAATATATTCGTCAAACACACGCTGTCTGATGCTGAATGTTCCCGATTGTGGATGTGTATTTATGGTGTGGACAAGAATTTTATCAGGACAAGTTGAAATGAAGGAACAGCTATAACACATAAAGTTTTCGTCTGAAAATTAATAATATAAAGTATAATAAATCGAAAAACATTTTAGATTTGAATAAGTAAGCAATTGTAGTTTAAAAAAACCAAAGTGGAATTTATTCAATCTATAATGAACGCGTTTACCATTTATTTAAGATTTTCCTTCATTACTAAATTCCTCATTAGAAAAAAATAGGGATAATATTCTCTTCTTTGACAACTTACGGTGGTCAATAACGCTCATTTTGTTCAGTTTTAAAATCTTACTATTTTCAGTAATACCAATTTATCGTGACTGATAAATATAATGTTTAATTAACGAAGAAACGCATTGTAAATTTTGAGTTACGATCATCTTTATATAAAAACAAGTCCAAGTTACGATCATCACTAGACGAAGTTACGATCATCATCGTGTTTTTTTTTTTTGTATCACGATTTTCGTTCTTCTGGTTGCTTTTCCGTCATTTAGGAAAAAAACATCCAATTTTTATGCTTATAAAGAATTTGCTTGACACAATAAATATCCGAAGGTAAGTTGTTAAAGTGGAGAAATCGACTATATAAAATTTACCTGAATTTGCGTCCGCCATATTGGGATGATCGTAATTACAGTTACGATCATCACGTTGACACCAGTGATATAATAGAACAATAACATAATGACGGGATCTTTAAAAGTACAGTCACGTCATATGAACCAAAGAAACACAAAAAGTCGCACATACAAAACACACCAGCAAAAAGGAAAGATAATACAAACACATTGACGGGATGTATAAGTACCGAGCCACGTCAAATGGATATCACACAAAACAGAGCAAACAGTAAAAGTAATATTAATAATTGAACTAAGACAAATAAAAGAACAATAAAACATGTTGTTAAGATGATAAACAACGTCAGTAAGCAGAATCTATAGGATACCTAGCTAACATCACGCAAATTGAATTTTATCTGTTTTAATCGATAATCAATGTTTTGACACAGTCCCCACATTTAAAGTCTAATTTGTCAACCTCAGCGTCGAGTATATACCTTTTTGTAACACGTCTAATGAACCAAAACAACAATCTCACAGTGGTGAATAAGCATTTTGACATTTTAAACAAACGCCAATATGATCATGCTTAAAGTCGAAGATATGCAATACAAGAAATATAAGTTCATCGGGCCGAAGATGACAATGGGCATAATTTCCGTATCGGTTGACCTTGCTGTTCCATCAATGTTATCCGAGATTGATTTTTTGCACTTGAAAGACGATTTTTTTACATATTTTAGCGTGTCTGCCAATTGAATTGCAAAACTATTTAGATAGACTCAAACTGTTACAAATGTAACAGCAGACATGATCAGCAATAAAATATCTACTAATACTAATATCAACCCGAAACCATTGACCTCCTAATTGGTCTTTTTGATCTAAAAGGACGATTTTGTATCCATTGAAGCATTTTGCCTATTATCTTGAAAACTGGAAGATAAACAGAAATTGTAGAACTTCAAAAGCTGAAGAAATAGATTAATGACAATGTTACTGAGACCATCAATTGATTCCTCCTTGGAATAGTTACCCTTAAATATCGATATTTTACCTAATTTTTGTCTATTATAATGAAAACTGTGACAGATAGAAATAAACTAATAATGGAAAAATGCCAATATGACAGAAATTATCAATTGATTTTTGATAGGGTTATTGGCCTCAAATGTGGATTTTTTTTCACCAATTTTAGCTTTTTGTGTACATGCATTATCTTAAAAACTTTCATAGTTATAGAGAGAACTGTAAACAGCAGACAAGATATACAGATGAATCAATTGACTTTTTGGTGTTATTGTCATTAAATGCCAATTTTCAACTTGTTCTTTTAATTTGTTTCAAACAACCTTATCTCGGCTAATTTTGAATGACGAAATAATTGAGATATTTCATAAATTTCCAAACTTTGAACCCACGATTTGAGAAAACTGCATTTACCTAGCAGAGGAATCGGTTTCTGTTGATACATGATTACTCTGGTACTGTTCGTCGAAGTAGTATTTACTTATACTAATAATTGACGTATACTAATTTTTGGCGCAAATGATATTAGGTATTGTAAAAAATAGTGATGCAAAAGAACGCCTTTTTGGCGCAAACGGATTTCTCGCGCATATAAAGCGTCTACGTGGTTATTTGAAAATCTGTTGTAAAGAAATTATCATCTACGTCTAGCGGAATACCTCCGAAACTGATAAACGCTTTTAAAATCTTTGCCCAGAAGCGTTGCTTTCATTCGATAGGACAACCTCAAATCGGATTTTTTTTTCCATAAATGTTGTCAAGAAACCGCCCAAAAATAACCACCGGCTTAAAAACTGAGACGCATTTTTTTTTTTTTTTTTATTTTTTTTTTTTTTTTGGTTATTAAACCTTTCATTTATTCTTCATGTCTTAATTTTCAACACAGCATGGTATTATCTGTAAAATTATGCAAAGACTGCTCCGGAAAAGTTGTCAGTGCAGCTTTCCTCTCCTTTGAAACGTGCCATAGGTTAAAAAAAGTCTTTTTCTTTCAGAAATGTATACGACTCTCGTATACGGACGAGTTTCGTCTTGCAAATGTTAATTTGTTGAAGAACCTCCGAAAGCCTATTCTTTTGCAGTTGGCATGGAAGAATTATGCTACTTTCATGCACTGAGACATGGATGAAATTGATATGCTCAACCATTTCTAATTCCAAAATTGAAATAGCATTCGGTAGTTATCAATGGCAGATGGTTTTGTCATCAGGAAAAGTTAAGATTGTAATAGATAACTGTCAGTTATAAAATTACTTCCATAAAAATCTTGTGAGTGGTATCATAGATTTCAACTAGTATTTCCAACTCCTTTTTCACAAACGTGTAACGGGTGTTCTTTTGATACCTATTACATGTTATCTGTAAGACTTCAGTTGGATACTACATGTATTATACAATGTTGACGAAGCAATCAACACACAAAGGCTATCTGTTCTTATGGATTCTTTTATTTTGAATGCTGTGGAAAACAAAACAGACTGACGAATCTCTCTGCAGATTACATAGCCTGGCATGTCTCTACTTTCTAACATCTCTACATATATCATGAATTTGTTCGTTTAAAATATATGTCGAGGAAAACGTAAACAAGGGAAATCATGTCTCTGTATGTTGCAATGAAGTATCCAAGAATCGGTGACTTTTGTATATCGACAATCACTGCTTTAAAGCCATCGTTTTCGCAGTAGAACAATAAAATTAAACAATCAAGATATTCCAAAATAGTTAAATCATTACCGTGTAATTTTATTTTATTTAACAAGATGCGAACATCGTTTACGATCAATTGGTCTGTAAGATTTTGTTTTTTAATTAGAAACAGGAGGCTATGTGTGTACCGTTTGTTGAAATATAACAGAAATTGACAAACAGATTAACTGTGATCTGTAAATTTGTAACTCGGAAAAAGTAGACCTATGGAATGAATGAGAATAAAGTGTTTACATTGTATGATTGAAATCCGTGCAAAACGATAACTGGAACAAGAAAATAGCAGATGTCTATTCCAGAACAATATTCAAAATGGCGACTATTATTAAATACGTATCAGCTCCTTCCTGTCGCATTATTTCGGTCGCGCGTTTATACTCAATATTTCCCCCGATTTCCAAACTTTAAGGGACCTAAAAACTTTATTGACAACAGGCCCAGAAATCCTCTAACAAAGCCTTACCACAGCTGTGAGGCATGAAAAATCTCAATTTTGTAAAAGTATTTTACAAAAATAAGTGAGCAGATTGGAGCTATTAAAAAAAAATTGGAGTAACTCGGAAAAAATTGGGAGCAGCTAAAGAAAAGAAAACTCGGTACAATTGCTTTAGAAATAAAATGGAGCAGGACGAAAACTGGAAAACAATTGGGAGAGATGTGAAGCAAGACAGTAATTCTCTAGTAGAACATGACAGGGGCAAAAATGTTCGGGAGGTTAAGATCTACAAGTAAATGAATATAAATTAACAGACGATTTCTCATTTTAGTTAATGCTCCTTAATGATTGCCAGTTCTGTCATTGAGGTCATTGAAATCTAGAGTAATGTTTATCCTGCTTTAAGTTTTTAGGGCTCATTTATGTTACCTGAAATCGTTTACCTGATGGGGGAACGTTTTAAATAAATTAAAAAAACTAATCTAAATATCAGATTTAGAAACTGTTGAACAAAGCTTGCTGTAGAGCACAAATAGATCCAATCCCTTTTGCTCTGTAATCATTAACTCGATGTCATGTTTTATAATACAAAACTGGAACTTCAATTACCAACTTTGAATTTATTGTATTTCAAAACACTTGTAAAAAGTTACTGATAATTACAAACACTACTAAAGAGTATAAGAATTCAAATTTCAAAAATCTGTTGTCTTAAATTGTTTACCTATCTATGAATTTTAGTTTTAAAAATAGAATAGAAAGTTACATATGTTGTTAAATTGTTTTTTTTTTTTTTTTTTTTTTTGCTTTTTGAATTTTGCTCTATCAAATTTCATATCTTTGGTGATTATTTACAACCACTGGTATAAGTTTCTTTCCCGAGAGTAGTCATCGTGCATTGATATATTCATTTTCTGTAAATTTACTGTATATAAAATAATGTTATCAGATTTAGTAATTCACCCTCAGAAAGACTTTTAAAGGATTAAAGGATTACTATTGCCGCATATTGTATGTAATAAAAATTCTCATATAGCTTTACTTAGGAATCCGACAGAACATCCAATTATGCTCAGAAAAAGAGAGAGGCGAAAGATACCAAAGGGACATTCAAACTCACAAGTCGAAAATAAACTGTGACAACGCCATGGCTAAAAAAGAAAAAAGACAAACAGACAAACAGACAAACAATAATACCCAAAACACAACATAGGATTCTAAAGACTGAGCAACACGAAACACGGGCCCCACCAAAAACTGGGGGTGATCTCAGGTGCTCCGGAAGGGTAAGCAGATCCTTCTCCACATGTGGCACCAGTCGTGTTGCTCATGTTAGTAATAACCCGGTAATAAGTCTAATTCGGTAGGTCACATTCGGGAAAAGGGGGACGAGATTGTAGTTACGACACTAGGAACATATCCGCTATCATCTGTGAAACGGATATTCCGTAACGGTCAACCAGCTGGTGGTGGCGTCCGTAAAATTTACGAAGGGGTGATTTCAACTTCACCACTTGGAACTCTTGGTTTAATAGCTTCCTTGTGAGCAGCAACCCTCTATCAAGGAAATCATGATAGGAAATACAAGTCTTGGAATATCTTATCAATTGGGAGATATATACTCCGTATGCAGATGCTGCTGGAATGTTGCTACATAAAAATGGAAAGTTCACAATTGGGAAGCTGAAATCATCTCTTTTGTCATAAAGTTTTGTTTTCAACCGACCCTCATTGTCAATTTCTAGATGTAAGTCAAGATATGAGGCAGACTTAACTGTATCTTCTGTATCCCTTATCTCAAGTTCGATGGGATAGATGCGTTCTTCATAGTCACCAAATTTTGAATTATTTAGTGAGAGAACATCATCTATGTAGCGGAAAGTAAAGTTAAAGGATACTGCTAACTTCTTTTCTTTCTTCCTAAGAAGTTCCTGTATGAAGTCAGCCTCATATGAATAAAGGAACAAGTCGGAAAGAAGAGGGGCACAGTTGGTTCCCATGGGAATGCCGAATGTTGAAAAACACGTCCTCCAAACGTAACAAATATGTTGTCAATCAAGAAATCAAGCATCTTGATAATTTCAGTTTCAGAGAATATTTTGTTAGAAATCAGACACTTTTTGCACAGGAATAGAAGTAAAAGAGACCCTTGATGCACAACTTGAAGTTGGCAATATCTAAGTTAACAGATTAAAAACAGAAGACCAACGAAGCCTCCAGTCAGAATCAATTGAAGACTTGCGTTAAACTTTGAATTTTTGAAATACTAAGGCTTTTCTACCTCAGGAATAGATTACCTTAGCTGTATTTGGCAAAACTTTTAGGAATTTTTAGTCCTCAATGCTCTTCAACTTCGTACTTTATTTGGCCTTTTTAACTTTTTTTATTCGAGCGTCAATGATGAGTCTTTTGTAGACGAAATGCGCGTCTGGCGCAAATACAAAATTTCTCAATCCTGGTATCTTTGATGAGTTTATTTACAGCTTCCGAAACACCTCAGACAACTATTCAAAAACTCAGCAGACAACTTTACATATAAGCAAGCTATGAAATTCGTTCAACTTTTAACTGAATTTCAAGACATATTTACAATAGATATAAGAAGATGTGGTATGAGTGCCAATGAGACAACTCTCCATCCAAGTCAAAATTTATAAAAGTAAACCATTATAGGTCAAAGTACGGTCTTCAACACGGAGCCTTGGCTCACACCGAACAGTAAGCTATATAGGGCCCCAAAAATTACTAGTGTAAAACCATTCAAACGGGAAAACCAACGGTCTAATCTATATAAAAACGAGAAACGAGAAACACTTATGAACCACATCAACAAACGACAACTACTGAACATCAGATTCCTGACTTAGGACAGGTGCAAACAAATGCAGCGGGTTTAAACGTTTTAATGGTACCAAACCTTCACCCTTTTTCTGAAACAATAGTGTAACATCACAACATAGAAAGACACACTATAAAATATCAACTGAAATAGCTTAACTCAATCAAAGGACATAGTAACACCATTGAACATACACTGAACAAATAAATTTGACCTATAATACAATGTAAATTCAAAATAAATAAACTAAGGAAGAATAATAAAAGTAACATGTTATATCGGTATGAAATGTTAAACAATTTAAGAAAACAATATGCTCGAACAAAATATCAGCCATTTGCAATAACTTTAAACACAGGTAAATGAAAATAATTTTGTTGTTAGGTATACGTGTACAGTTACAATAGAGAAAGGAAATATTTTACAAAATAAATAATTTTGATGTTCATAGTACGAAGTGGAAATTTATATTAGTACCAAACACTTACCAAAGCTGGTATATAGACCAGATTATAACCCTGAATAACATTAAATAACAAAAAAAGCATTACAATTAGTATCAACAGGTCAAATAAACAAGAAAGTACGATTTGAGAGTACTCGCAGTTACTGACACTTAGTTAAAAGCCAAAACAATAATAAAAAATCATGCATCAGAGACTAAAATCAACTAAAACACATCCCAGGGATTTAGTATTTTAACGTCATGGACAGTCAAAGAAGACATGACTTGTGCAATGCCAAAAATAAATGTATCGACAGACAGTAGGATAGTTAGAAGTTTAACCTCTTTATAGATCAAAATGAACGTGGGTGTGTCTTTAAACATCCCGTTTGAAAAGAATACAAATTTAGTTATGTTTTAATTTGCTGATGACAAAATCGATATTAGTGCCAATGTAAACTATATTCAAAGATCTAATTACAACATTGGTAAGATAACCTGAACTAATAAGTTTATTTAAAGGTTCGATGAGTTTACACGGATCACATAGTGATTTCCGCGCTTTAAGTACAATATTACCGTAAAATTTAGGATGTGAAATACCGTTTTAATCCGTTTTCTACAAGTACATGATTTCGGCCCAGGACGCTTAAACACGAGATACAGACAGAAGGCCATAAACCAGCAAAACAAAAGTTGAAAAGAACACCATTCAAATTTGAGAAAGAACAGGAGCACATTCAACAAATGTTGAAGAAGGGTATTATACAACCTTCAATATTTGATCACGCATGTAGCCCAGCGTTGGTTCGGAAGAAAGACGGTGGACTTCGTTACTGTATTTATTACCGACCCTTAAATCAGATCACAATGAAAGACGCGTTTCCAATAGCTAATATATCCGATTGTAAGATACATTGAGAGGGAGTACTTTGATGAACTCACTGGATATGGCAGCAGGGTACTGGCAGTTAGAAATAGCGGATGAAGACCGATATAAGACCGCATTTATCACTAAATATGGTCTATTTGAACATGTTAGAGTGAGTATTGGTCTATGTAACAGTCCAGCCACTTTCATTCGAGTTATACAACTTGTTTTACAATGTCTAACATGGGTTAAGTGTCTTGCTTACTTGGACGACTTTATCATCTTGGGGAAAAGTTTTTTAAAATCATCTAGAAACATCAAGAAAGTATTGAGAAGATTTTAACTATATAATCTGAAGCTGAAACCACAGAAATGCTTTTTTTTCAAATCAAATTAACGTTTTAAGGAAAATAAGTCAGTGCAAATGGTGTCTGTGTGAATCCAGAGAATATCCAAGCGGTTTCAAATTGGCCTCTTACAAAGAACAAAAAAGAGGTTGAGTCATTCATTGGATTTGCAAATTACCATAGATACAATATAAAAAAAATTGCAGAGATGGCAGTTCCCTTACACGCAGTTACAGGATCGAAAGCATAGTTTCATTTGAAATCAGAGCAACAAACAACATTTGAAGACATTAAATTAGCATTAATTCAAGCAGTTACATCAAGTGATCCAAATCCTGACGATTTATTTATGTTAGATATGGGCGCTTTTAACGTTTGTATTGGCGCAGAATGAACACAAATACAAGATGGACAGGGAAAATTATCAGTAACGCTAGCAAAGTCTTAACTCCAGCTCAGAGAAAATACTGCACCACAAGAAAGGAATTGTTAGCAATAGTGACCTTTACCAGACAATTTAGACTTTCTTGGTCGATCATTCATACTTAGAACAGATCACAGTAGTCTCACATTGTAACTAAATTTCAAAAATATAGAGGAACAGTTGGCTCGGTGGAATGAAGAGTTATCTCAATATAACATCATCTTACAGCATAGAACAGGGAAAACATATAAATGATGATGCTTTATCAAGAATACCTGATGAAACGGAAAACTGTTTTAACTACAAGACCGGTGTTAATATCGATTCCTTACCTTGTGGCGGATGTAAATTTTGTCGTCGTGCACAAGAACAATTGAAAACTTTGAAGATGACATAGATTATGTAACACCACTTGTTGTACGTAGAAATAATGTAACAACAGACTCATCTGTATGAATAGGGCAAATACCAAGAGAAGACATAAAGCAATGACAATTACAGGATCAAGATACTTCATTACTGCTGACGTGGTTACAAGAAGATAACTTGCCTTCAAGAAATGAATTACAATTACGTATTCTAGCAGTTAAACATTTTCGCAATGTCAGTCACAACTACGGATACAAGATGGTATTTTATACTATTTGTGGGGAGATCCAATATTACCTAAATTGTTATTAGTGGCTCCAAAAGCACTACCAACAGATTTTTTAGAAAATTGTCATAGTCGTAAGTTTTCAGGACATCTTGGGCAAGATAAAACTCTAGCAAGACTTCAGAAACAAGTAGTTTGGCATCACATGTGGGAGGATTGCTTATTGTTCATTTAATCTTGCAAGATTTGTAACATGAATACAAAACCGAACATCCGACCAAAAGCTGAACTCGGTTAGTATCTATCAGGAGTACCTGTGGGTAGAGTTCATATGGATTTATTGGGACCTCTTCCTGTAACCAAGCAGAAGAACAAATATTTACTCATGATTGTTGATCAATTTACCAAATGCCTATTCCTGGTCAAAATGCAGAATAGCAGAAATAGCTGCTAAAACAGCAGTTGATGGTTTCATCTCGAGATTTGGTTGTCCGTAGAAGTTCATACCAAGGCAAGAATGTGGATGGTAATTTAATGTTACACAGCTTACCACCCACCTTCTAACGGACAGGTAGAAAGGTATAATCGTACAGTTCTTCAAATAATTAGATGTTTTCTAAATAAGAAGCAGTGTGAATGTGATGTGCACTTTAATATGAGCCATCCGTGCCACAGAGAACAGACAAACAGGGTTGAAACCAAATCTTATGATGTCAGGATGTGAAGTTTTCCACCCAATAGATTTGATGTTAGGAACATCAAGTGTCACTGCTAAACATCCACCAGAGTATATTTAAAAGTTAGAGGAGACATTACATCAAGTTCATGAGTTGGCAAGAGTTAATTTACAGAGAGCCCAGACAAGATAGAAGGACTATGATTAAAAACGAATCAACAGAAATATAGTATTAGTGATGTAGTACTTAAAACTAACTCTGCTTCAAAAGTGGGTCAGACCACAAAATTTAAACAACCCTGGAAAAGACCTTATATCATCACAGAAGTAAAATCTACAGTGCTATACAAGATAAAAGAAAGCAAAACAGAGTCCGTGGTTCATCATGGCCGACTAAAGATTTGTTATTTCACAGAGCTTCCTATTAGGTTAAACAGATTGAGGAACAATCTTCTACAGGACACTGACAGCAATGTTACATTAGAAAATGAAGATTCAGTAGATTTGGATGATACGTTTGATATTTCTGGACTATTTATTAACTCAGACCAAGTGTCGGATACTCTGACATCGGAACCAAATGGATTATTGATGCACGATGCAGAGGGTACCAATCTTCTGGAGTTGGATACTCTGACTTCAGATCAGTTAAGATATCCAAATGAAACGGTTTTAAAGGAAGACCAGAGATGTAGACCAGTTATCCAAAATATCGACGAATTATTAGACAAGTCTTCTGACTTGGGCCAGACATTTATATATGATGTTCAAGAAAACATCTACCGCTAGTAGGTGGAAATTGAGACGTCAGTTACCAGCATATCTTGCAGATTACGTGCAAGATTGGGAGATTTGGGAGATCGAATAGACTATAAGATGGATTATATTAGTAATGTATATATGTATAATAATTGGTTCATGGCTTTTAATAATTTTTGTATTCACTGATTTTTTTCAGTATGGATGAGGATACAGATTTAGATTATGAAGACTACATCTCAGACAAAGATAAAGCAGGAGTACAGAAGACTCAAGCTAACCATATTAAAGGGGCAACTTTGGTAATGAAATGAGCGTAGCTGTCCATTGTGTAAAGGTAAATTCACACACCCTCGAAGGCACAGTCTTCGCTCACATTTACCATGGTATTTGGCTCTAAGTACAGCGTGTTGGAGTTGCAAGATTCAATTTGGACAAGCAATGTTTGTACGGATATATATGAAAGAAGTTCATTACTCAGATGGTAGTGACTGTAAGTACACCGAAGAAGAGTATGCAGAGAAGGGGGTAGAGTTGGTAAATGGCTATTTGAAGCACATAACAAATGCATTAGGATTTAAAGAAATTACGCAAGCCTGTGATTATGTCAATCAAAATATGAAATGTAGAGAGTCATGTCACCAGTCCGCCTTTCTTGATGAAGATGTTTCTCCCATTCTTTCATTCAACCGTATAAACCATTTAGAACCGGATGCACCAAACCCATCAGTTTCTTTATCTTCTCTTCTTCATTGGAAAGTTCTTTCTTTACTTGTTTTGGATTCTGGGTACCTTGACATAATTACAGAACTAAGATTTCAACTATATAGACCTTAAACTATGTGGACTCACATTTTCATATGGACAAACTAAGGTGGAGAGTCGGATCTTCTGACTTTCCACAGTTCAACTCAGATAGGGACCAGATAACAGACTTCCTACAGTTTGGAATCTCCAACTACTGCTGCCAAAAGAATTTGCCAAGTAGTTCTGAACGAGAACTAGAGGCTCCAAGGAGCCTGTGTCGCTCACCTGATATTTTTTTTACAATTAATGCATGAAATAATGCAACCGTTATACATTTGCTTTAGTTTCAGAGATATAAGTCAAAAACTGCATTTTCCCTCTAAGTTCTACTTTTAGCCATGTCTCACATGGAGGTTGGCAGGCAGGGTCATCCGACACAATTTTTAAACTAGATACCCTAATGATGATTGTGGCCAATTTTGGTTAAATTTGTCTCAGTTGTTTCAGGAGAGAAAATTTTTGTAAAAGATTACAAAAATTTACGAATAATTGTTAAATTTGACTTTAATTGGCAATAACTCCTTATGGGGTCAATTGACCACATTGGTCATGTTGACTTATTTGTAGATCTTACTTTGCTGAACATTATTGCTGTTTACAGTTTATCTCTATCTATAATAATATTCAAGATAATTACAAAAAACTGCAAAATTTCCTTAAAATTACTAATTCAGGGGCAGCAACCCAACAACGGCTTGTCTGATTCGTCTGAAAATTTCAGGACAGATAGATCTTAACCTGATAAACATTTTTGCCCCATGTCAAATTGGCTCTAAATGCTTTAGTTTCAGAGATATAAGCCAAAAACTGCATTTTACCCCTATGTACTATTTTAGCCATGTCGGCCATCTTGACTGGTGGGCGGGGTCATCGGACACAATTTTTAAACAAGATACCCTAGTGATGATTGTGGCTAAGTTTGGTTAAATTTGGCTGAGTAGTTTCAGAAGAGAAAATTTTTGTAAAAGATTACAAAAATTTACGAAAAATTGTTAAAAATTGACTATAAAGGGCAATAACTCTTTAAGGGGTCAATTGACCATTTTGGTCATGTTAACTTATTTGTAGATCTTACTCTGCTGAACATTATTGCTGTTTACAGTTTATCTCTATCTATAATAATATTCAAGATAATAACCAAAAACTGCAAAATTTCCTTAAAATTACTAATTCAGGGGCAGCAACCCAACAACGGGTTGTCTGATTCATCTGAAAATTTCAGGGCAGATAGATCTTAACCTGATGAACATTTTTGTACCGTGTCAGATTTGCTCTAAATGCTTTAGTTTCAAAGATATAAGCCAAAAACTGCATTTTATCCCAACGTTCTATTTTTAGCCATTTCGGCCATCTTGGTTGGTGGGCGGGGTCATCGGACACATTTTTTAAAGTAGATACCCTAGTGATGAATTAGGCCAAGTTTTAATTCATTTGGTTCAGTAGTTTCAGAGGAGAATATTTTTGTAAAAGTTAACAGACGACGGACGACGGACGCCAAGTGATGAGAAAAGCTCACTTGGCCCTTTTGGGCCAGGTGAGCTAAAAAATAAGAGAAGATAAAAGCATAAGAATGACCTTCGGCTTGCATCTAAGAATAGTCAACCATGAAAGCCCAAGAACTCTTCAGATATGGCTGGAGGATTTTGATGTATTGTTGAACAAAAAAATAAAGTGGTTTCAGTTTGCGAATGTGGGTTGGACATAACTGACAGATCATCGTCAAAAGAATATGTAAAACAGAAAGACATCCTAAGAAAACAAGCAAGGATTGCAACACATAAAGAATTACCTGTGGTGATCCATTGCCGTGGAAATTATGACACTTCGAATACATGCCTCCGTTTGTAAATTATTCACCTTTACTGTTTAATCCATTTTTGGTAATATCCTTTCTGTGTGACTCGGTACTTATACATCCCGCCATTGCGTTGTTATCCTATGGTCAATTTTTGTATACTTGTCTTTCGTTTTTGCTTATGTGCTTTGTCTATATGCCATTTTGTTTTTCTTTATTGACATATTTGTTTGTTTTTACAGTGATTAAGTTTATAACACAATGTTGACTGCTGCACCCCTATTTTTGATATTTCTTACCTATTATATTTGTTTGTTTTTTCACACATTATTGTCAATAAAATGGAATAATATGCGACTGTCATACAAGTGAGAGGTTTAGCTAGCAATAAAACCAGGTTTCATCCACCATCCTACTAAATGGAATAGAATATTTGTTCCAACAGGAACAGATATTATGACATTGTTTATAACAAAGTTTCCAGTGGAATTTCTGTTAGGCGGAACAAATATACGTTTGACAAGCTGACAGCGGGAACCAGTACACGATTTGAATTAGTTACCTGTAAACAACCTTTGTGTCTGAACGTACTTTAGAACTACGTATAGAACTGATTGACAACCTTGTTGGTTTGAAACTCTCGACAATAAGGTAACTCATCTATATATACATATTCATTTATATATTTACCTTTCGCCCATTTACTACATAACTACTAGTACTAAGGTATGCGATGAAAAAGTGTTTTGTGTGTTGTTGTTGTTGTTGTTGTTGTTGTTGTTGTGTGTGTGTGTTGTTGTTGTTGTTGTTGTTGTTGTTGTTGTTGTTGTGTTGTTGTCTAGTGTCTCAGTTCCAGGTCGTGATATTTAACCATACACAGACGACAGATGCCAATGATACATTTTACAGGATTACCTTTATTCAACTGGTAACGTGATATAGGAATCCGGGTCACATAAATAAAATGGATCCCGGTTTTGTCTGAACAAATCCTTGTCGGTGAAAATAGACTCAAAGTCGATTAAAAGTTCAATACGGTATTAAAACACACGACTACAACATGGTAACAAGTATAAAATTGTAAAACATCTAAACTGCAGGCTCAACAATACGTTTATTCTCTCTTACTATGAATGTAAATGTCCTCTCCTCACTGTAAATTATCTCTCCTTTATCTCAAGGCTCTTTCTCTTTTATATCACTCCTATTTGCCCTACAAGCCATAATAGGTCAACCGGGCACTAAGGCAACCGGGTAAACTGGGCTCAAGCCGGGCTCCATTACATAAACTTACTAGGCACCATATGCAAATTATAAGGGCTCACTAGTCAAACAAAGAAATATGAATATAACTCTAAATTAATATTTCTGATGATATCTAACTGTATCAAATGACTATTAATGAAAATAAGTAAAACTGATACAATTACATAAAACATTAAATGTTACAGGTATTTCTACCCTTAGATAAAGATTGCCTTAGTCGAATCTTTTCTGAATTTTCGGTATTTGAAGATCTACAACTTCGTATTAAATTTTGCCAATGTATCTTGTGACAAAATTATGAGCCTGATGAGTTTGTAGAACCACTGGGTCGATGTTACTGCTGGTGGACGTTCGTCCTCGATGGTATCACCATCCCAGTAGTCATCACTTTTGTGTTTACATGAAATACCCTTGATATGATATTTTTCTGTAAACTTATTGTATATGAAATGTTAAATTATTCGAAGTACTAAAGTTTGTGTACCCAAGGTACAGATTGTCTTAGCCTATTTGGCGCAACCTTTTGCAATTTTCGGTATTTGAAGCTCTCTAACTTTGTATTTCATTTTCCCTACCAACTGTTATAATTCGAGTCTTATGTAGACGAAATTTATGAATGAGTCTTAGGTAGACGAAACGCTCATCTGACTTACAAAATTATAACCTAGTCTGGTATTTATTATGAGTTTTACATATATTTATACAGCGATCCTTAAACATTTTATAAATTTTCTTAAACATTGTTAAAATATATGTGACGCAGTTATTTTACCTATTAAGTGTCATGATTGGTCAGTCGTTGCCAAAACAAACAAAACCGTTAGTACCCTGGGTCTTTTGTTCAGTCATCCTTGTTTACTTTCTTATTTCCGATTTACATATATAACTACTTTTGGGGCTTGAAATGCATTCAATTCCATCGAAAGTTTTATTTTTAGATCAAGCAATTGTTACAAATTTATTATAGTTTTATGAGTAAATTAAAAATAGAGATTGTCGTAATTTAATTTTTGTAACTAAAATTAGCGATTTAAAACGGAAACTATAAAGTCATATTACATTAGGTTTATATATTCTCAGCGATGATCATTTGCCTGAGGACTTAAGACACGACTTATAAATACGTATTTTTTTCGGAAAGTATATCATTATTTGTTATCAAGTAAAGAAAGGTAAGATGTAAACACTAAGCATTGATGAATTTTAAATACCTTATTTTTAATACATTCACATAAAATAACATACATGAATTTTGTCCTTCATTTATGTTCCATTCAATACTAGATCTGATAAAGATATTTTATTAAATGAAAGGTATTTATTTTATTGAAAGCAACTGATTTGACTTTTAAGTATCTTTTAAGTAAGATGCATTACTATTTTGAAATGATATAACGGAATACATGTATGTTCATGTGTATTAGGTATTAATCCGCGTTTGAAGTTCCTTTTCTTACAAACAACGGTCTTTCCATTATGATTTCTAATAGATCATGCGGTTTGTTTTTTTTTTTTTTATTGTATCCACAACTGATTTACAATGCCGGTTGACAGTAACACTAAAGTCCGGATTGCTGATATATTCGATGTTAGTGATTTTGAAAGAGGGTTTTAGAGCACTTGTCAGACTCCGCAATATAACGAGTTAGCCATGGCGTTGTTAGTTTATTCTCGACATATGAGTCTGAATGTCCCTTTGGTATATTTCGCCTCTCTTTTATATCTATGATGTGTTTTGTGTACTGTTGTTTGTCTTTTTCTTTTTTTTACCCTTGTCAGTTTATTTTCGACTTATGGGTATGCTGTTCGGTGTGAGCCAAGGCTCTATGTTGAAGGCCGTACTTTGACCTATAATTGTTTACTGTTTAGACATTGTGACTTGGATGGAGAGTTGTCTCATTTGCACTCATACCACATCTTCTTATTTCTATGAATGTCCCTTTGGTATCTTTCGCCTCTCTTTTATATCTATGATCTGTTTTGTGTAGTGTTGTTTGTCTGTTGGTCTTTTTTTTAGCCATGGTGTTGTCAGTTTTTTTTTTTTTTTTCGACTTGTGAGTATGAATGTCCTTTTGGTATCTTTCGCTTCTCTTTTACACTTGTGTTGTAAAGGTGTCCAGCAGATTGAATGATGATCCAGTTCTTCATTTCAAATGGAAATAGTAATAAGTTTTAAAGTTAAATGACAGAACATAATTCCTTTATCAAATGATTTCCCCACAAAACAATATTGTTATGATGTATACAGTGACAACATATTTGTCATGGAGATTTGACCAGTGTGTAGCAACATTCATATCATAGAAGATAGATGCGACACGAATGCGCATAGAACAATCAAGTTTTTTCAGTACAAATGTGTACCGAATAGTTTGTCTAGTAGGTAGCAAATCAATTTTTAAAATTGAAACTTTTAAGTAAGACGGGGATAAAATATACTTTGTTACATTTCTTTTTTTTAATCCAAATGAACTTGCATATACTACTGGCATAAACAGGATAGTTAAACTAGTCCAAACCTTTTTCTTCCATGGAATTCATTATCAATTTCGTAAGATTTAAAGAAAAAAATCATTAGAAAAACATCACTTTAAATTGAATTTCAAACATTAAGCATAATTATATCGTATATGTGTCTTTTAAAAAATGTTGAATTTATTTTTACAGGTAAATTGAAATTAATACTTTTGTAACAATTTCTGATTAGTTTGTTTTTTTAGATTTTTTAAATTCAAAGAATCAATCCATTTTCAGACTTTTCAAAGGTTGTGTTTACCATCAAATATTTAGTTTGTGTAAAGGTACGTGTGTATTTTATGAAATAATTTTTACCATTTGCAACTTTGTATCGGATAAGCTTATAGCAATGAAAAAAAAAAACAAAATGAAAATCAAATATTTCCATCTTTCGATTTTAAAGATAAATATCTCACTATGGTAACTGTAATATACATATATTTGGAATATGTCGCGTCAAGATACTACCGGCTCTAATTCGTATTAATTTAGTCATTTGAGGAATGTCTCAAAAGACAGCATATTCATATGTTCAAATATTTTTGTTTATTAATCCAAACGGAGGATACAATTTTGGAAATTGTAGGGACGTGAAACAAAATCATATTTTCCAATTATCAATAACGCTTAATACGACCATGAATATTTAATGAGTTAATAAAACGCATTTCTTAAGACTTGCGTCATTCATGAAATATGAAAGACAACCACTCCAAATAATCACGTTTCACTAAGGCAAATATGGATGTTGTGTATGCACATTCTATATTCATTTCTCCTCTGTGAGAAGTGGTCCTAAACACGACATATTTCCTTACAAGGATATGGCTGTTTAAGGAAACTAATAGATAAATAATGCACTGATATCATATTTCATAAATTCTGTTGT
The DNA here is from genome assembly GCA_017311375.1 of Mytilus coruscus. Taxonomy (NCBI): domain Eukaryota; kingdom Metazoa; phylum Mollusca; class Bivalvia; order Mytilida; family Mytilidae; genus Mytilus; species Mytilus coruscus. Next base: position 75,635,946 of record CM029599.1, on the reverse strand, counting down.
ATCCCTTTTGTTCACAACCTATTTCAAATGCGTGACTACATGTACTACACCCACTGTGTAACATGTACCATGCTTACCTTTGAAATTTGGACATACATGATGATTTTAATCAAATGGGCGATACAGGTTGGATGAACATCGAATATTAGCCATTATTTTATTAAGGCATTATTTATATTATGTTACGAAATATTAGTTAACATATATTTTACAATTAATATTTTTTGATACATGTAGATGATTATTACTGCTACGTCTTATTTTCATTGCCCTTAAAATTTATTTATAAATTTACATGCGTATGTTTTCAGCTACTATAGGAACAAACAGAATCATGAGTATGCTCAGAATATTGTTGTGGTCAGCAATGTTACTGTGTACAAATAGTATAAGCAAGGATTCAAAGAAATGGTTATCTAAAAACAAACATGTGTTTAAAAATATGGTATATACCGAAGAACAAATAATGAATTTCAGAAACAGCGAAAACGATTATCCTACAGCACATATCAAGCCAGAAGCAGTGAAAGTATTCTGGACAAAATATACTCAACCACCATCATGTTCAAAGCGATTAAGTCGTTGGTTTGACACTATTCGCGTAAAAAGATCCGAATGTTCGGCCTGTTGTTCAACGTGAGTAAAACTTTAACTGAATGTTAATATAAAAATAAAGAGATGTGGTAATATTGTCAGTGGGACAAGCATTCACCAGACACATAGAATGAGGATGTAAACAACTACATGTCACCGTACGGCCTTCAACAATGAGCAAAGGTTCGGCATGACAAAATGTGAAACAATGAAAAAGAGAAAACCACAAGCCTGGTTAAATATGTAGGACTCAAATCTATGGTGGGTTCCAGATCTATGGCAAATTCCTAATCTATGGTAAATATGACGTCACAAACGCCAAACTAATCACAAATCTATGGCAGTTTTTTATTTTCTCCAAATCTATGGCAGATTTTGATATTTCGTAATTTCCGGGGAAAAGAGTAAATTATAACGTCACAATTAAATAACGTCATATAACATGACAGTTTTGTTATATAAAAGGAAAAGAAAAGATTAGTTTTCAAGGACCCAAATCCCTAATTAAGTTATATTTCAGAATTCGAGTTTTCGTTAACGAAAATCCCTTGAAATGAGAAGATGTAATCATCTGATTCGGACAAAATAAGAATACTAGCGAACAAACCCAGTCATTCGTTGCAGCAAAATCGATAGTGTGGGCAATTTCACACTTATGAATATGTTTTTGGTGTTTTCGCTGTTAATGTTTCGTGTTTGTTTCCGCTCCTTGTTTTCTTGTTCTCGTGTTTTCCCTGTTGCCCTCACCCTTAATTGCATGAGTTTTTACTGTGTATTTTGGTTTGCTTTTTGCTTTTCTTTCTTATTTTTCGTTGTGATATGCTGTTTTCTTGTTATTTTTTTTTCATCGCTATGGTTCCTTAAATTTTCTTTTAACATAACTAATGGCATATTATCAGCTATGGAACAGCTACTACCTGTACTATTGTAGCAAATAATATTTCTTGAGTTTTGGAAACTGAAACAAAAATCTATCATAGATTTCTAATAACTATAAACATTATTTTTAGCTATATGTATGTTGAATAACTGTACTGTTGGAGAAACAAGGATTTTCTAAGAAAGCCACCTGTTTGAGGCAAATCATTGTTATTCACAGGACTTAAATCGTCATCAGTTTAAAAACATCTATTAACGCTAAAAAATAAGGTAAAAATGTCAAACTGCTTTTGGGGTTGTTAAGGGACTTGGTTAAAAGAAGGGTCAAACAGGTACATTGTACCATGCACAGAGTAGGAAATAACACTGTGCGGGACAAATTTGCCATTCCAGAATTGGCAAATCTGACTTTGTTGTTTTACAAGTTAACAAAAATATTTTTTCCCAAGTGATAGATAATTAAATAAATTGTATTTCCCCATATGTCCCAACATGTCACTGTTGTCACTGTTGTCACCACAGCTGATTAAAAGTACATTTCCCATGGGAACTTTAAAAATTCCCATGGGAATATTAGAAGTTCCCTTGGGAAAATTTAAAGTTCCCATCGGAAAAAGTACTTTTCCCATGGGAATTTTAAAGTTCCCATCGGAACTGCAATTTCCCATGGGAACATTAGTAGTTTCTTCCCATGGGAAATTCTAAATTTCCCAAGGGAATTTTTGTTCTCAAGGGAACTAATTTTTTTCCCTTGGGAACATTTATTCTTTCCATGGGAACATTTATTTTTCCTTTATTATTTTTTTCGGAATTTGTAAAATGCTATGAAATATCGCAATGGACCTACGGTTACTAATAACCATGTCTGGAGCAGTTTAACAAAAATTTCATTTGATAAAAAAGATATGTATTTCTAACATACTTTTACATTCAAAGGTCTTTTATTATCATTAAATGATTGATAGAAACTCTAACGTCCTGCGACTGATTTTACAATTTGAATCTCTCACCTTTGTTTTCGATCAATAGCATCGTGCATTTTATGTAATATTGTTCCATGAACTGCCAAGGATCAGAGCCATGCCTGTGTATTTCAGAATTTAATTAAAGAATAAAAATTATAAATCTGTTTTAATCTATATACATGGGAAATCACGAATCGTGTTTAAGATCGTTTTCTAGTTAAAATCCTTGAATTTATGAAATTGACCTCATAATTATTATTAATATACTTATTCTTTTTCATCTGCGTAACTCGATATGCGTGTTTTCGCCACAAAAAAGATGTGCACTGATTTTTTTTAAAGTTTATTTCATTCATTAGGTCAATTTTCCTTCTTCAATGTGTTACTCGTTTACAAAAAAATCTTTTATTTTGTTTCATTTTTCGCAAACACCTTTGAAAGTCTTGTTAGATTTTTTTTTATGATCTCTCGGTAAATATCAAAGAGAATCCAGAGTTTTGCATTTACAAGGACGGATGAGGATTAAATACTTTATGGTATTAAATAGACTTGTATTTTACCCGTAAGCTGTCTTCATGTAATTTATAGTTTAAAGGAATACGAATACTTTATTTCTCATAAAACTACAATTACTAGTTATAGAGAACATAGTTTTTACATAAACATAACTATAAGGTACAATTATTACATGCATGTGTGAACGATACAATTAAATTAACTTGGAGGACTGACTTTCACATTTATAACTTTGATAAATTTATACAGTTTTTCTAATATTACAATATTTGATGAGTTAAACAGTTGATCAAATTTATAGATATAAGGGTCGGTAAAAATTTCTTTCTTTCTAGTAAAAATGTTCCACATTTCATAATGTAATGGTAATCGTCACCAATGTCGTTTGAGTCACAGAGACGGCAGATTATGTCTTCTCTCGGTAAACCCTTCCACCTTCCAGACTCAATCGGCAAGTGGTGACTAAGACATCTATATTTGCATACTGTATAAATGAATTTGTAAGGTAAAAATGAAAAGTATTTTTCAAATTGTAAATTCTTTTTAAAAATACGATAACATAAAGTTTTATGCGATTCTGCAACAAAAGCAAAGCATTCTTGTTGAAACTGGTCTTTGAGTTTTTGCTCAATACATTTTGACACACATTTATCAGCAAACTGTGCATTCCATATATTGGACCATGAACATATATATTGTAAGATATACTGTTCCCAGATTGGACATAATCATACCGCAATTATCAAAAATATTTTTTATTTATGATATCCACTTGTGTTTTTATATTAGTTTTTATTCCGTTATTATTATAATATAAAACACAAGTTTGTATAATACAACACAAATTTTGCCGTCTTTTCCATTAAGAAGTCTTCTCTAGAAACTTATCATTTACAACTTTATAGACACAGTAATGGGGTATCTGCCAAGCTCTGCATACACTATGAAATTTGGAGTAGACTATTTTAAATGTAAGGAGCATTGTCGTCTTTTGCATCTAGATCACAGACTAAAATTATTTATTTTTACGATTGCATGCAGTTAAAAGAACCATTTGATTTTTTTTTAATTTAAGATAATTGCTGGTGATTTTTTGTACGAATAGAGACCATTTCGAAATAGTTTTAATTTGCAAATTTTATTAAATTTGTTTTTTTTCCTCACTAGTTAGATGAAAATGATGTATAATATTTATTGTAAAATTACGGACATATTCTATACTTCTAAGTTTGAATAAAGAGCCTAAACTTTTTTTCAAATATTGAATACGCAGCCAGATCTCTGTAATCTTATCCATGTTTGATTTATGATTCTGTCAAAGGCGGTTGATTGGGTATTAGTTCAAGGTAGGCGTGGTTTTCGGTAACTTTCCTCCAATCAACTGGCCTATTCGACAAACCTGTGTGCGCTGATGCGTAAAACTGGCTATGACATTGTAACGGAACGTGTCTTACATCGGAATATGTCGTGCGTGACCAATGTTTATTGTAGTATTTCATGTCATGTGGTCAAATTTATCTGATATACAAGTTTTAAAGATGGAAATTTAAATTCGCTTCTTGAAAGATTATTTTCAGCAATGCCCCCGAGATACGGTCTTAACGTGTTTTTGTGAAAAACAAAACTTTAAAAGAAGGATGCATATTAACAGAGACATATAATACATGTCTCTGATATTAACTATAACGTGTTTTGGAAAAAAAATTAAGTGTCAGAGAATTTGAATTACGCAATTAGCGCATCTCGATCACTTTCGATAAAATAGTAATGCATTAATGTTACATCGTTGATTTTTAATATTTAGAAGTGATCTGTGACTGTTATAAGCAGAGACATCTATACACATTTTGGTTTAAGTTTACTATGAACACACTATAAATCATTTTTGGGCAGACTTGTTTTTTTTTTTTTTTTTATTCGTAAAATTATTTTTTTTAGGGCCAATGAATTCCCCCAGCAGCAGGTTTAAATGTAAAACTAAATCCTATAAAATTAATTTGGTGCATTGGTTCTCTGAAACACAATTTTGTAAATTTGAGCGTGTCAACCCCCTCATGTAGTAGTGGTTTCGGTTTGTATAAACATACAACAAAAGTCTATGTTGGTATAGTAAGTTATTGTTTCATTTTACATTTTTACAATTGGTGACATCAAATAAAATGTTATGCATGTTGTACTAAGCCATACGTTACTATTCGTCTCTGGTATGTAAAGTTTGTAAACGAAATTAGAATATGATATTTATATGCAAACTGAAGGATCTAAAATTTAAATGATTTATGTAAAAAATAATGAATACGGAGCGGGGGTATTGCACGAAGTCAGCCATACATAGCTCCGTACTTGTATGATCACTTAATCCAAAATTCTGCTTGTCAGATGAAAAATAAACAACGCTTTGGTTTAGGACTACAGTTGAAAAGGAGCATTTGCTAAAAATCCATGCAAAATAGTAAGATGTATGTTCCTTAGCGTATAATGCACAAAGAAAGGGTTGTACTTTTGAACTTAGTAAGGTAGTATGGTTACCATGCACCTTCCATTTATAACAGATACGACAGACGTGTACTACAGCGGAATTACGGTTTCAGTTGTAATAGTACACACAAAAATTAATTGGGCTAATTTGGTCTCTGCTGCATAATGTATTTCATTAGCAATCATAGTCCACATCTTTTTATTTAAGAAAAGTTGTATATCTTGAATATTATGTAACAACTTTATGAAGCTTGATTGAGACGTAGATTCACTCAGATACCGATCATTTTATCTTTTCTTCTTTTACACAAATGAATGGGAGGGATTCGGAATATGGCAGTATATATATATATATATATATATATTCTCAGTTTATATTTAATTCGAAGCATTATCGAACTATGTCAGCCAATTGAACTTTCATCTCTAAAATTCACTTTGCATTAAATATCTAAATGAGATAACATAGGAATAACTTGGTGTGTATACATGTATATGTAAAAAGAGAAACCAACAGCAATATTTGACGAAGACGAAATTGATGATGGAATTTTAACGTCCAGTGACATATATTACAATGCATGTCGAAACAGAACTTGAAATTGACAATAGGTACTAATGGAACCGTCGTTTTTCCAAAGTATTCACGTGCTATTTCACAAGGTCCGCATTATAGTTATACATGTACAATATTTTTAACAATTGTGATGACGAATTTCTTAAACTGTTCTAGAACTTTCTAATTGAAATATAAATCTGATAAATTTTTATATTCATAACTTCGACGAAGCAAAGCAAGTTAGATATAGATCTGGATTGATATGCATAAAACGATATTCAATCGTAGTATTAATTTATCGTAGAACATGTAGAAAAATCCGTCCGTTCAGAACAAATCTTAACTTAAGTACCTTTATGAATATACGGGCCCTGAAATTAAATCAGATCGGTTCTTATTTTCAAAATACATATTATAAATTGTGACTATCTTTAGTTCCGTATCTTGCTATCTGTATAAACCAACGATCGACAAGTGCGTACATCCCCCTTTCCCCATCTACTACAATTGAATGGAAGTCTTAACCCCGACATATGGACTTCCCGAAATATAAATACAGCCACCCTTCTACTTTAGCTGTGGTGTTAGAAAACTTAATATCATTCATGGTTCAGGAAATATGCGAAGCTCTTTAAGTGCAGATTTGCTTCGTGTTAATATTAAACTAAATCCCGCATGCAGCTGTAGCCATGCTGTTGAAGATTGTATTCATATTTTTTTCGAGTGCCCATTTCAAAATGAAGCAAGAGATATATTGTTTTTTTATTTCAAAAAGGTATGCTACACCAATTGAGCTTCTACTGGCTGATCACGGTGATTTATACATTTCAGCAAAGTAAAGAAATTTTTGAATCTGTTCAATCTCATATCAGAATTATCTTATGTATTTTGTGTTTGAATTTGTATAAGGAGAGGTGTTATAACTTGTGTTTAATCACATTTACTACTTTTGGAAATTAAATGTGTTTAAACAAAAACAAAACAAAAATACGGTAAACGTAAATAAGTCACACACAAAAAAAAAAAAAAAAAAAAAAAACTCACGTGAAAAGTAACAAACTTGTACATTTGGTACATGTATAGAGCTCTGGTACATGTACGTGTATATGTAAGAAAATAGTCACAGAAATCACTGTGGGACTTGATGGGATGATATAATTAGCACAAAGGAGATGGAATATAAAAGTAAACTATGTTATTATAAATAAATAATTTCAAATTATATAATCATATCTTTAGTAATTACAGTGTTATTAAATGTTGGCATCTCTAAAATAAATGGTATTTAAGATGTCTTCAGTGTTGGTTGGTCGCTCTGTCATGGTCAGTGTGTGGTAAACTTATCTAAAAGATCTAATGGAACATAAAAGAAAAGTAACAAAGTCGAAACCAAAAAGAAAACGTGTTCAAAGTAAAACTGATTGTGGTGCGTTTGATTCCTTCGCCATTTTTAATATGTCACAAACAATAACAAACTCATCTGGTGCTAATGTGATGCCAACGGTCAATTTTTCATCATCACAGGACACAAATCCATTTAGTATTATGTCTCAGCATTATCCTTTACAGCAAGCATCGCATACCGGAATGACTTTGTACCCCCCTCCTCCTACATCGCTCAGCAGTCCACCCCATGGATGTCAGACCTGATAAATAAAATTGATAATCTTACATTGAAAATGAAATCGGTTGATGAAATAAAGTCATCAGTTATAAGCATTGACTCTAAACTGACAAAAATGGGATCAGTTGTTGATGGTCTTGTGAAACGAGTTGAGGACATTGAAAATAGTCAGCAGTTTATATCTGCAGGGTTCGAACAAAATAAATCTGACATGGCTGTCATTGCCGATGATATAACTTCCTTGCGTGTTGTTAACAGGAGAATGGCTGATCAGCTTGAACAACTACAATGTGAAAACTTGAGGGACAATTTGATGTTTTTTTGGTATCGAGGAGGAGGAGGAGAAGACTGTATTGATAGCATTAGAAACATATGTGCTTCATCTCTGGAAATTCAAGAACCGATTGAAATAGCATCTGCCTTTAGGATGGGCAAGAAATTCATTAACAAGTCGAATCGGAATATGCGTAAGCCGCGCCCCATAATTGTAATATTTATGAAACGTCAACAAAGGGACACTGTACGTCAAAACTCTCGAAAATTGAAAGAGTCAACCATTTCAATTTCTGAACACTTTCCGAAAGCTATACACGAAAAACGCAAACTATTATTTTCTGTGTATAAAAAAGCAAAAGAGGCAGGTAAAAGAGTTTCATTTAATAAAGATAAACTTTTTATTGATGGTGAGCAGACTGTGGTAAAATCAAACGAATTAGTCAAAATTGCACGTCGTAATCAGTCAGTTGATAGAATGTCGGATACATCGTCGGGTCCAGGGTTTTCAGTGGCCGAAAAAAACACCGAGCATGTCGAGTACAAAATCTAGTAGACCTTTAGTGAGTGATGGCTCGTCTAGTGGATCCCGCTTTGAAGTGTTAGCAGATATACACACGGGTCCAGATTAGGACACATCGAGAAGCATCTCCTTTATTAACTTTTTGTATTGGAACATTAATGGTGGTTTACATGATAAACTTAATGAGCCAAATTTTTTATCTTACATTAAAACATATGATATTGTTATTTTGTCTGAGTGTTGGATTGATAAGTCATTTGATGATATTGTAGATGGTTATATTTGTAAGCCAGTCCCATTACTAAATAGTAAATATAAACAAGGCGGTGGACTATATTTGTTAATAAAAAAACTGTTTTGCAAAATATGTTGAAGTAGTTGACATTCAGAACGATACAATTATATGGCTTAAGGTGTCAAAGGATATATCAACTTGTGGGTTTGATTCTTTTATTGGATGTGTATATTTACCTCCTGCTTATTCAAATTATTACAAAATGTATAATTGTGATTTATTTTATGATTTGTTAACTTCTGTTGAAAAATATTCATCAGATACTGCAAAGGTATTTTTACTAGGTGACATGGATGCAAGAACTGCTAAAGTTAATGATTTCATAATAAATGACAATGTATGTGGCCCCATTTTTGATAGTTTCAACCATATATTTGGGTATTTAAGTGACACAAATTTACCAGTAAGAAGAAATCCAGATCAAAGTACTAATGAGTTCGGGTTAAAATTGTTAAATCTGTGTAGAAGCACTGGTCTACGTATTTTGAACGATCGGCATAAGGATGGCTTAGCTAATGACTACACATTTTGTGGTTCCTGGGGAATGAGTGTTGTGGACTACTTATTGGTTCCATATGACTTTTTACACATTATAGAGCAGTTTATTGTTTGTAACTTCACTTCTTTTAGTGACCACGCGCCTTTACATGTTCGTTTGCGGTGCATATTGCACGATTCACAAGAACCTGAGGTACGTCAAACAATTCATATAATAGTTACCGATGGAAGGAAGAGCTAAAAGATCAGTGTTATGCGTCTTTAACTTTAAGCAGTGGTTCGCTTAGCCAGATAGTATTTTCTGATATTGAAAAATCCCAAGATGGTATTGACAATTATGTTGAATCGTTTACTTCCAATTTGATGGAAATTATTTCCCCTTTCTTTTGTAACTCACATAATTCAAATAATACTTGTGATCGTACCCGTAGTAAGACGACTCGATATAAAGAAGATAAACCATGGTTTAACTACGAGTGCAAAAGACTCCGATCTATCTATATAAGTTCTTTGTATACATTTAATAGAGACAAAAATGTTAAAAATCATCAAATATTAATTATGTCTAAAAGTGTTTTAGAAAATAAACTAAAACGAAAATATAAGCGTCAAGAGGGTGATATGATAGCTGCATTGCGTAAAAGCGTCCCAAAGAAATATTATAAACTGTTTCAAAAGAAGAGAGCCCAAACTTCTGATGTGTCACTTTCAGAATTCTTCGAGCATTTTAGAAATTTGGTCACAAATGATGGTATTAATGAGACAGTCGATAGTTCAAATACCGTTTCCGACACAACATATGATGAACTTGAGCAAATTATTACACAAGATGAAATTCTGAAGTGTATTTCTAACCTTAAACGTGGTAAAAGTCATGGTACTGATGGTACATTTAACGAGTTATTCATTGAATTCAAGGATATTCTGCTACCGTTCCTAGAGGAAATATTCAATAGGATATTAGCGTCAGGACATTTTCCGAAATCTTGGGCACTCGCAGTGTTAATTCCTGTTTTTAAAAAAGGCGACTCGTCCGATCCAGCGAACTATCGTGGAATCAGTTTGGTCAGTAATTTAGCAAAAGTGTTTACATCTATTATAAATTCAAGGTTAATAAAATGGTCTGAGAATAATGATATTATTACAGATGCGCAATTTGGATTTCGCCCTGGTAGCTGCACTGTTGATGCAATTTATTGTTTGTTGACACTTGTCCAGAAAGCAATTTTCAACAAAAAACGTTTATATTGCTGCTTCGTTGACTACAAACAGGCATTCGACTCCGTAACCAGACTTAACTTATGGTTGAAACTGTCAAGAGTTGGTATATCAGGCAAATTGCTGTCTGTTTTAAAATCAATGTATTCTACAGTAAAAGTATGTGTGAAAATTGATGGTTTTTATTCTGAGCAGTTTACAAGTTCAGTTGGTCTTATGCAAGGGGAAGTTCTTTCTCCTATACTTTTTTCGTTATATGTCAATGACTTTGAAATGGAATTCTTGCGTAATAGTAATATACCATATGAAGTACAAGACTTATCATTATTTTTACTTATGCACGCTGATGACATGATTTTATTTTCTGATTCAGTTATTGGCTTGCAAGATATGTTAGACACACTTTTATTATATACTTGTAAATGGGGTTTGACTGTAAATATTGCCAAAACAAAAATTATGGTATTCAGAAACGGAGGTTTTGTGAAAGATGAAGATAGTGGATGAATTTTGTTACCTTGGTGTATTGTTAAATTTTAACGGTAAATTTGCTAAAGCTCAAAAACATTTAGCTGAGCGAAGTAGAAAAGCTGTATTTGGTTTAAAGTCGAAGGTTTCGTCATTGTATTTGAAGTTTTTACATATTTGAATTTTTTTGATACTTACATTAGTAGTATTCTATGTTATGGTTGTGAAATATGGGGCTTCCATAAAACTCCAAATATTGAAAAATACAACTTGATTTTGGCAAAAATATATTAGGTGTCAAACAGTGTACAACAAATGTTATGGTTTATTTTGAATTGGGTAGATATCCTTTGATATATTTTAGAATGTACAAAATAGTGAAGTACTGGTTAAAATTATTATCCACAAGCAACCGTATTCTTAAAAACTGCTACAGGGAACAACTGTATCATTTCTGTAATATTAGAAGCAGTTGGATTTATCAACTACAACAATTATTATTTAACTTAGGTTTAAATGAGATTTTGTATAACCAAGACAATTTGATTATTGATACAAATTTATTGTTATTTGTAAAAACAAGGATATATGATCAAGCAAAACAGACTTTGAATGATCAAATGAACATTTCATCTAAGTGTTATTTATATAAATATATTGTCAATAATGTATGTTTACAGAATTATCTAACTAAACATATGCATTTTAGAGTGTATTTAACTCGGCTTAGATTATCTTCACATAATTTGTTTGTTGAAGTAGGCCGTTATCATGGAGTAAATAGGTTAGACAGAAAGTGTTCTCTTTATACTTTGAATACCACTGAAGATGAATTCCATTTTGTTTTACAATGTGAATGCTATAGAGACTTAAGGAGACAGTTTATTAAACCTCATTTTTATAGACGTCCATCGTCGTTCAAATTAGTTCAACTTCTCAGCACTGAAAATGTCAAAGTTTTACGTAATTTGTGTAAATTCTTATTTAATACACTTAATCGTAGGACTGAACTGTTAGTGGACATTACTTGATATATATTTGCTTCTCTGATGTATTATTTCATATTGTGTTATAAAAATGTATTTGTATTTATTGCACTGATAAGCATAATGTGCTTAAAGTAATAAGGAATTGAATTGAAATGTTTTTTCGACACGTGCCACAATCTATTGATTGTCATCTATGTGTAATTGATTGAAATTCATGTTCATTCAACCAGAACCCGTTAATTACGCACGTGTATACAGATTGTACATCAATGTATTATTTCAGCATGTTATAGTGTTTTTGTTTTATTGCTCTTGTATTTTGTAAAAAAATCAAAATTTGTGGTATTTCTACCCACCGGAAAAAAAGTTGTTATAAACATTTTTTATTTATTTTCCAATAAGTTCAATAATAGAAAAAAAGAATATTTTGTTATCACAACACACACGCACAACTTAATTTAAAAACTTACTTGTCATTGCTTCATATTTTACTGGCAGACTATTTAAATTTCCCATGGGAAATGTACTTTTAATTAGCTGTGGTGACAACAGTGAAATGTTGGGACATATGGGGAAATTTAATTTTCTTATTTATCTATCACTTGGCCAAGAAATATTTGTGTTATCTTGTAAAACAACAAAGTCAGATTTGCCAATTCTGGAATGGCAAATTTGTCCCGCACAGTGTTAAATGCTTATTCTTCCGGGGCACATCATTTCACCTTAAAGTCTGTATTAATGTATATCACTTCCTTACTAAGAACATTTTATGGCTGTCATCACGATTTGGTTGACCATTATTCAATGTTCATTTCACAAATGGTTATGGATATGCTTTCTAGTTGTACTAATCTTTATTACTTATACTGGCTTTTACTTAAAAGCATCATTTTCGCTACCTTTGAACAATACCGCTTGTTTAAGGCAACATTGAAATCATTGGTCAGATATGTTCTGACTGGTCCTTCATTTGCAAACAATCTGTCATAAATTTGAAAACTAGAAATCCGCCATAGATTAGGAAACTAAAAAAGCTGCCATGGATTAGGGATGACATGACGTTATATTTACCATAGATTAGGAATCTGCCAAAGATCTGGAACCCACCATAGATTTTAGTCCTACGTATATGCTAAACACAATAACATAAAAAAAAACACTTATGATAGACAACAACCTAGTACGACAACCAGGCTTGCTTACAGGTACATAAACATTGTGGCAGGGTTAAACATGGTCGTTCAGTTCTATCTTTAACCTAGGACAGCAGTGTTACAGCTTAATATAAGAACTAACTTTTCAAGTCCGTTTGAAAGGGTTCGACTCATCAAATATATACTAAACACAAAAAAAAAACACTCAATAGGAAACAAAGTACAGATCTGTGAGTATCAGCAGTTACTCATTTTCAAATGATAACTAAACCATAATATCACAAACTGAAATATAAATCAGATCAACTCATACTGTTTTAGGATTAAGAAATTGTTAAGTCAGTATTATAGCATAGGGAATAAGTCAGTACTTCAGCATAGGGAATACGTCTGTACCACAGCATATAGAATAATTCTATATTACAGCATAGGGAATAAGTCTGTACTACAGCATAGGGAATGTCGGGATGTCGGCAGGATGTATAATCATCGTATTTTTTCATTAATAATTACTTAACAATTGCAACGCACGACCAACTTTCAGAAACATGTAGTTTATACTACTTTAAGTACTTTAAGTTAGAACCTTTATGATATTCAATAACACAGTGTCAACTGAAGAAATAAATATGGCGTTTTATTTTCAATTGAGAAAGATAACATAGTGTTAATATATTATTTTTTCGTTGTAGTGTTGTATTGACTACTATTTTCTTTTAATCAGTATGTTTATCTTATTCCTTTTCATAAGTAAAGAATCCGGTGTCATGTTAGATTCTTTCTTTTGCTACAGTGCGTTTTCAGCAGTTGCTCCATTGAAAGTGGATTACAACAGTAAGGAATATGAAGTATATCACCCAACGGGTGGATGGCAATTTGTGTTTGTTGGAGATTGTCCGTAAGTTAAATTATCAAAACTAAGATCACAGGAATGTTGTCGATTCAAGATTTGACGTATTATTTTTCATAATGCGCAAAACGTTTTGAAATTTAAGTAAGAGAATCTAACATTTTAAAATTTAAATAAGACGCATCTAAAAAAAAAATATTCGACCAATGAAATGGTTCGTTTTTGCTTTTGGCTGTTGAGTTCATAAACTATACTCACCTCTGTATAGGTTTAATTGGGAAATATATATTTACTGTAGAAACCTTATGGGCAACTTTTTTTTATTTAATGACCAAAATATTTGACAATAATAGCACATAGGACACCATGCCTCGCTCGCACTATATTTCTATGTTCAGTAAACCGTAAAATGGGTTAAAACCCTGCTATGACATTTTTTTTCAATAGTTCACACAATAATGAACATATGTGCTAAGTTTCAAGTTGATGTGACCACAAATTTAATGTGATATAAAAATAAGGAGATGTGGTATGATTACCAATGAGACAACTATCAACTAATGTTCAAAGTGGATGTAAGAAATTATAGGCAACCGTGCGGTTTCAACAATGAGAAAAACCCATACCGTATACTCGGCTATAAAAGGCCCCGATATGAAACAATTCAATTGAGAAAACTAACGGCCTAATTTATAACAAAGCAATTTGCGAAAAATATATATGACAGACATGAACCAACGACAACCACTGAGCTACAGGCTCATGACTTTGGACAGGTATATTAGAATATGGCGAGGTTAAACATTTTTGAAGGCGCCAACCCTTCCCTAACCTGAGACAGTGGTGTAACAAACTATAAAAATCAGTTGAAAAGGGCTTGACTCATCAGATCGATACAAAGCAGAAAAACATCTAACACAAAGACAGACCAGACGTGGCAGGGTATTTATACATCCCTAAAAATAAAAAAGACACAAGTACAGATATGAGAGTACTCGCAGTAACTGACAGCTAGTTCAAAGCCAATACCAGCTAATAAAAAAGCAAGTATCTAAGACTAAAATATCAATCAGTACACATCCAATATCCAATGGACGTCATTAACAGTCAGAAAAAAACATGACCTTGTGCAATGCCAAAATCGGTGCATTACTTTTGCGTTTAAAAATCATTACGCTTGCGAGCAGCTTTTGATTACATTTGCGCGCATTCATTTTAGAGGTAAACTCAGGTAAATACAGGTAAATACTAGTTTCATAGGCCTAACAGTTATGTCGGTTGTAGCACGTATAGTATATTCTGCCTCTCAAGTTTTGTACACTCATATGTATGTTCACAGTTACCATTTAGAAACGGCTGTTGAATGTTGATCAGTTTTTATCCTGACTTTACAATTCTTTACGGTACATTGTCTAGCCATGAAATATCCCCTGTCTCAAGTGTTCTGTCGGAAAGTAAATCCATCGTACACTAATGTGTGTTTCCCAGATTTGTTTCTGACAAACGAAACTCCATGTTTGTGCCTTGGTGCAACTTTACAAACTGACTTAAATTGTTTGCATAAGTGATCACTATTCAATAAAATTAGGAAACAGAATACTTTTCACTCTCACAAACGTAAAACATGTTAATCCCCAAATGCGCGCAAATGTAATGTGCCCTCCAAAATATATGTATAGACAGATTGTAGTACCGTGAATGTGAATATGTGTATTTAATATGGTTTTAATTTACTGATAACAAAATCAATACTTATACCAATAAAAACAATATTCAAAGATATGATTGCAAATGGGACAAATATACACCGGAGTTCAAATGACGTGGACAAAATCCATTATTGGTCACTGTACGGCCGTCAACAATAAAAAAAAAACATACCGTATAGTCAACTATAAAAGACCACGACATGAAAAATGTGAAACAATTTAGACGAGAAAACTAATAGCCTAATTTATAACAACACATTTTACGAGAAACAAATATGACAGTTTATACACAACAAAACATAGAATATATATTTATTAAGATATGATTAAACTAAGATACATACTACATGATATACACACAATAAAATAAACATCATTTGGCGTTTAGCCGTCTCGGTTGTTGTCACAGTTATTGATTAGTCGTGATTGATTAATTCCCAAGCTTGAGAATCATATCAAACGGAAGATCTGAGTTCATGCTTGAACTTCTGAATAATGATAGGACACTAACTTTAAGTTCATGCTTGAACTTACTGCTGGACCTGTTCTTGTTTATGACTACAAGCATGTAGATCAAAACGTCAGTGATAGAAGTCCATGCATGGACTGACGTCAGGACTGACTTAGAACAGGGATCTGTTGGTAGTTAGTGTCCGGAAACTTCTAGCATGTGTCTGGTCTATTTAAATGTTAACCAAACTACTGCTATAAGTCCCATTAACTGTGACAAGCAACTTATACATCAATAACTCTACATCAAATTCGGGGAAATTGAGTTAATAATAACGAAAATATGCTGAGCTAAATGATATTATATACCAAGACAGCACTTAAATAGTACATTTTAAATCTCAAAATATAATGAAAACAATGGTGGTGGTGTGGACGGTGGTGGTTAGTCTATATGGAATCGACAACACTACTCCATTGCAAATTATTAATGACATAGGTTTCGTGCTATATGACTTCACTCTTCATGCATGAGGCACCCTAAGGTGCACGTGGAAAATAGTTTTGTGTGTATAAAACCAATTTATTTAAGTAAACCTATATAAATTACCCTTTATACACAACAAAACA
This sequence comes from Mytilus coruscus, assembly GCA_017311375.1. Classification (NCBI taxonomy): domain Eukaryota; kingdom Metazoa; phylum Mollusca; class Bivalvia; order Mytilida; family Mytilidae; genus Mytilus; species Mytilus coruscus. The sequence continues at coordinate 75,619,274 of CM029599.1, read as the reverse complement.
TAGAATATATATTTATTAAGATATAATTAAACTAAGATACATACTACATGATATACACACAATAAAATAAACATCATTTGGCGTTTAGCCGTCTCGGTTGTTGTCACAGTTATTGATTAGTCGTGATTGATTAATTCCCAAGCTTGAGAATCATATCAAACGGAAGATCTGAGTTCATGCTTGAACTTCTGAATAATGATAGGACACTAACTTTAAGTTCATGCTTGAACTTACTGCTGGACCTGTTCTTGTTTATGACTACAAGCATGTAGATCAAAAACGTCAGTGATAGAAGTCCATGCATGGACTGACGTCAGGACTGACTTAGAACAGGGATCTGTTGGTAGTTAGTGTCCGGAAACTTCTAGCATGTGTCTGGTCTATTTAAATGTTAACCAAACTACTGCTATAAGTCCCATTAACTGTGACAAGCAACTTATACATCAATAACTCTGCATCAAATTTGGGGAAATTGAGTTAATAATAACGAAAATATGCCAAATACAGTTGATGACTGGTAATTAAAGGAGACAACTGAACCCCAAATGAAGATGGTTACTGTAAATTCAAATTTATATGAATTCATTAATGCGACTGAGTGAGTATGGCAATGATGCCTTCCACTATACCTATTGGGCTCACACGATACCTATCAAAAGGGAGCTTTTTAAATGGCCCAATTAGATAACCTTTATCGACCTCTTGTTTTATTATAATATCAACGCTGTCTGGATTTCGGAAAGCTGATTGTAGATTTTTACATTCAACTGTTGGTAATTCTGTTTTCGACACCATGGTATCAAAACCGTTTTTTATACCGTCTAATAAATATTTTACAAATTGCCTATCCGGATGTTTTGTTAATTCTTTTTCAAGGTTGTTTACGTTGATGTGAGAAAGTTGATAATCATCATTCATTTCGAGTCACCTAGATGTTTTTACTTTCGGCTTATCAGCAGTTTTGTTTTGATTACTAGTACTGGTATCCTTGTTGTTAACGTTACCACAGGTCTTAAAGCCATGACCTCTACTTTTACACTTAAGACACGCATGTGTAAATTTGCATTCTTTCCACTTGCATGTTCCATAATTGAAATTATTGCAAAGATCATAACCCTCTGCTTGAATGATATTTCTCCCATGCCTATCTTTTGATTTATCTACAACACGACCGTTCGTCGTGTTTTGTGGGCGCATGGAGGAGTTTCTTGATAAACTTGTTTTGGCAGAACTTCGTCGTGGTCGTAATCTCCACAGAGTTCGCATTCTCTACTTTGTAAACCATTCATTACCAAATGCAATAGACGGTCGTCTACCTTTCCCAGTTAATTGCGATATTATGTTCTATGATAGCATTGGCGGCCTTAGCCGAAAACAATTTGTGATATTTATAAAATCTTTGTCCGTAGTTATAGGCTATATCATTTATATCGGCCTCGTATTGATCAAGTTCATCTCGCCGTTGAGGATATACTTTACAAATGATGTTCCTTAATTTCCTGAAGGCCTTGTTGAACTCATCAAGGGTCAAACTTTTCTCTAGACGAGGATCCTTAGGAGCTGATAACTCTACAGTTAGCCCTTCAGAAAAGACAGAGCGTGTTTGGGGAACCTCGTTCTTTGGATACAGTAATAAAGAAAGGTTTATGTCCTTACCTTCTAAAATTTGCTTGCGCAAGGAAGTAGACACGTAGTCCAATTTTGGCAAATCCTCCGCAAATACAATCCCTTTTGAAGTGTCTACTTGTCTATGGAAGGTTTGTTCAGCATTAGCAGAAGAGATCCGGGTATTGTTTCCATAGGTAGCCTGATATGCTGAGGCAAAGTCGAAGTTTGACTTTGGATTCGACAGACTATTGCAACTGCTTGATGAAGAATCTTTATTGGCTAGAAGTCCTACAACCATAGATGACATCGCCGACATAGCTTCATTTGCCGACTTTAGCGCGGAAGTCGAGTCTTTCAGCATTTCTTCTGTACGTGAAATTGTACTGTTTGCATTTGTGTGTTGGTGAGTGTCCACGGAAGGTTGCTCATCGACAGCGAATGTCACTTCATCAATGTTGCTACTATTTGGTTCCGGAGAAACAACCGGACCACTTTGTGTTGAATTTGTAATGTCTTTTTGATTGACAAAATACAGTTGTCGAATCATGTCTAATCTCCAAGTAGATTTGACCGCAATTCCCATACTTTTCAAATGGGTAACATATTGTTCCTTGTTCCAATGCATTGGATCATTTGGATCATGCCGCGCTGGCCGTTTTCGGCTACTCATTATGAAACGATTTGATAATCCAGTTAATATGAATATTATGTATAAAGTTAATCATGAATGAATAAGAAATGATATTAAGTTTAGTCTATATAGAATCGACAACACTACTCCATTGCAAATTAATAATGGCATAGGTCACGTGCTATATGACTTCACTCTTCATGCATGAGGCACCCTAAGGTGCACGTGGAAAAATAGTTTGTGTGTATAAAACAATTTATTTAAGTGAACCTATATAAATAACCCATATGAACCAACGACAACCACTGAATTACAGGATCCTGACTTGGGACAGACACATAAACAATGTGGTGGGGTTAAACATGCCTGTGAGCGCTCAACCTTCCCCTAACTAAAGATAGTGGTGCTACAACACAATATAAGAGCAAACTGTAAAAATCATTTGCAAATGGCCTAACATGTGTACTACCGGTTAGTTTCAAGTTGACCACAAATTGATGGTAAACTAATACTTTAACCAAAAACTTTTACCTGATACGGGACGGACGGACAGACCAGAAAACATAATGCATACAAATATGGGATGTAAATTGAGCTTCCACCTATACAATTTTGATTTTTAACAATCATTTTTGAAGATTTATAGATTTCAAACGGATTATTAAGATATATAATGGTCTCTTAAAATAAAGGGAAAAACATCTATCAAACAGTATAGTATTGACTTGCTATTACCAATTGAAATAAATAAATTAATACAATGTCACCCTTAGTTTATTCACCCCTCCACCTCCCTCCAAAATTAAAAAAAACAATAACATTTAGTACGCATGAACTGAAAGACTTCTTCATAACAGCAAATTTTATAATTTCAGTTATTTGTTGTAAACAATAGTAATCATAATTCCATATTTTTTTTTACATTTGCCTTGTAGCAGACAAGCCCTATCTAAAATACAATCTAAGCCCACCTTGACTGAAGTCATTAATATATATCAAAACCTGCACTAACATTTAATACGCTCCTCTGCTCACATATAATACATGATTAAGTCAGACACGATTTTTGCAAATACTATGAATAACGAGATGGCTGGACACATTTGTCAATAATTAGAAAGACAACTCTTGTAATTATAATTTTCAGTGGGATCTGTTTTATTTTCAGAGCAAGTGCCACTTGTAGTTCAGGAACCTGTCAGATCGATGACGATTACCACACATGGATTCTTGTGATTGATGAAGACATGACATACGTGCCTCAACTTAGATTCATTCCCATAAGCTATCCACGATACTGTAAATGCGTGAACAGTGTTTAGAAGAATTTAATCATTTTAATTTCTTTATTCTGAAAGGGTTTTTTTAAATTTGTTTTCTAATGGGATATCATTTCTGATGCGTTTAACTTAATTAAATGAATTGTATGACTTGATTGTATTCAAATAACTTGGTAAAAGCTTTACAGAGACAGTTATTGGCAATATGGGTATATGCGATGTTACGGTCGCAATTGGTATCAATTTCATTTTTTCGAATATTTTCAAGCTAATCCTATCGTATTAAAATAAAACTCATCAAAGATACCAGGCTTATAACTTGGTACGCCAGACAAGCATTTTATCTACATAAGACTCATCAGTGGCGCTCGATTCGTTGGTAGTCCAAATCTATTTCAAAGTTAAAGGGCAGTAAAAGCCGAAAATTTGTGCCTGATACGACTAAGGCAATATATTACTCAACATTTCATAAACGATTTAGAGAAAATGAACAAATGTTAATAATAAAATTTCATGTCAACACAAAAGTGCTGACAATTGGGTGGTGATGCTCTAGGAGATGAAATGTGGTACGCCAGACGCTCGTTCCGGTTTTCATAAGACTCGCCATTAACAGAAACATGATATTGTACGTAAAACTGCGAGGGATAAAACCAACGGAAAACATTATAAGTGTACTATGGTTGTATAAATTTGTATTCTCTCAATTTTCTTAACGAAGGGACTCAAACAGTCATAGCTTTTTGTAATTTCATATTTATTTAAAAAATGATAGCCTTAAAGATATCCGCGAAAATTGGAAAGAAATGGAAAAATATCCTATAGTATCCAAAATCTTCCCGAGCCACCCTTGCTGGCTTTCCGAAGTCCAAAAAGCCTTAAAGACTTACTTGCGAGATCTGATTTATCCTCTTAGGGGTGTGGGAACAAACAGACTTGCAAGCAATATGTATTTAAAACGTCTAGGTGGCCGTGTGGTCTAGAGCGCTGGACACAATGCAGGTGGTGTTGTCACGATATCCCAATAGCATGAGTTCGAATCCCGGCGAGGGGAGAACAATGCCTCAGCAAATTTGCAGATTTAACATTGTTGTGCTGATATTTAGAGTAATTATGAAAATAATATGTGTTTTCAGGCGTTTATCTCCTTCACTGATGATCCAATGGATGGATCTGTCGCAGAGTTGTCACTTGTTTAGACGTACAAATTTCTTGATAGAGGGGTATAAATACAGCACAAACAACATTTTCCAAAAGACCAAAAAAGTGAAAAAGTATAATTTAACAAAACGCATTTGACTAACAGGTCGAACAACAGATGTTCTTAAACCCTGCTGACTGCCATTGGCGATTGCCAAATAAACGGATCACAACTTGTTACAAAATGGATCTTTTAAAATTATTAATTAATACCAAACAGAAAACAATAAACTTGCGGAAAAGACGGTATACCGCAAACAAAAGGTGAAAAAATCAGTACACCATATCCGGATTTCGACAATTAATGTCTTTTCAGTGATTTAATGGGATCGAAACGGTATTTGGAAGGCCATATAATTTACCTCAATTTGGGATAGACTCTTGAATTTTGAAGAGTCGAAATATTAGAAATAGGATGAACGGATCATATAAACCCGAAGGAAAATATAATACAAGCCCAAACGAAAAAATATAAACAAGTCTAAATTGAAAACAACGTTCAAATCTATGATTGCGTTGGATAAAACCGCAATTTTATACGTGTGCATGCAAAACAAATTTCTTTATAGAGGGTCTAAATACAGCACAAACAACATTTTCCAAAAGACCAAAAAGTGTAAAAGTATATTTTAACAAAACGCATTTGACTTACAGGTCGAACAACAGATGTTCTTAAACCCTGCTGACTGCCATTGGCGATTGCCAAATAAACGGATCACAACTATATATATATATAGATATAAACAAGTCTAAATTGAAAACAACGTTCAAATCTATGATTATTCCAGGAACATGGGAATTAGTCTTGACCGTACCAGACGAGGGCTATTCCAGGAACGATGGAATTAGTCTTGACCGTACCAGACGAGGGCTATTCCAGGAACAAAGGAAATAGTCTTGACCGTACCAGACGAGGGCTATTCCAGGAACAATGGAACTAGTCTTGGTCGTATCAGACGAGGGCTATTCCAGGAACAAGGGAATAAGTCTTGACCGTACCAGACGAGGGCTATTCCAGGAACAAGGGAATAAGTCTTGACCGTACCAGACGAGGGCTATTCCAGGAACAATGGAACTAGTCTTGGTCGTATCAGACGAGGGCTATTCCAGGAACAAGGGAATAAGTCTTGACCGTACCAGACGAGGGCTATTCCAGGAACAAGGGAATAAGTCTTGACCGTACCAGACGAGGGCTATTCCAGGAACAAGGGAATAAGTCTTGACCGTACCAGACGAGGGCTATTCCAGGAACAAGGGAATTAGTCGTGACCGTACCAGACGAGGGTTATTCCAGGAACAAGGGAATTAGTCTTGGCCGCATCAGACGAGGGCTATTCCAGGAACAAGGGAATTAGTCGTGACCCAGAAACAAGGGAATTAGTCTTGGTCGCACCAGACGAGGGCTATTCCAGGAACAAGGGAATTAGTCTTGACCGTACCAGACGAGAGCTATTCCAGGAACAATGGAAGTAGTCTTGACCGTACCAGACGAGGGCTATTACAGGAACATGGGAATTAGTCTTGACCGTACCAGACGAGGGCTATTCCAGGAACGATGGAATTAGTCTTGACCGTACCAGACGAGGGCTATTCCAGGAACAAAGGAAATAGTCTTGACCGTACCAGACGAGGGCTATTCCAGGAACAAGGGAATAAGTCTTGACCGTACCAGACGAGGGCTATTCCAGGAACAATGGAATAAGTCTTGACCGTACCAGACGAGGGCTATTCCAGGAACAAGGGAATAAGTTTCATATTTAGAGGGCTATTCCAGGAACAAGGGAATAAGTCTTGACCGTACCAGACGAGGGCTATTCCAGGAACAAGGGAATAAGTCTTGACCGTACCAGACGTGTGCTATTCCAGGAACAAGGGAATTAGTCTTGACCGTACCAGACGAGGGCTATTCCAGGAACAAGGGAATTAGTCGTGACCGTACCAGACGAGGGTTATTCCAGGAACAAGGGAATTAGTCTTGGCCGCATCAGACGAGGGCTATTCCAGGAACAAGGGAATTAGTCGTGACCCAGGAACAAGGGAATTAGTCTTGGCCGCATCAGACGAGGGCTATTCCAGGAACAAGGGAATTAGTCTTGACCGTACCAGACGAGGGCTATTCCAGGAACAATGGAAGTAGTCTTGACCGTACCAGACGAGGGCTATTACAGGAACATGGGAATTAGTCTTGACCGTACCAGACGAGGGCTATTCCAGGAACAATGGATTAAGTCTTGACCGTACTAGACGAGGGCTATTCCAGGAACAAGGGAATAAGTATCATATTAAGTTTTTGTTACACTTAAGAAATGGAAATTCTATCTTTTCTACACTGTTTTCCCAAACAATAATATGCTTCTCAAGTGCTACTGCACTTCAGAATAAAACCTTATCAGATATTTATGTCAAGTGTGTTTATCAGAATAAAAATTATGTACGGAGGTTAAGCCACCCGAATTGCAAAGACAACAGAATAGGGAATATTTTTCATGGCCGATGACCAAAAATTCCTTCACAAGCATCATATTCGAATTTCTAGGTTTTTTCTTAGTTTGTCCAAGCATGTAGCGGCTAAAACGTCGCCTTTTACATGAAAGTTATTTGTTGAATAAATGCGATAAAAATGTCATTTTGCAAAATTTTTACAAGCCACGAGCAACACGAAGAATGCGTCTATTAGTACAAGATGAACTTACCCTTCTTGAGCACTTGAGATCACCACAGGATTTTTGTGGAGTTGGTTTTTGTTCGAACTTTAGTTTTCTGTGTAATCTTTTAATGACTGTATTGTCTGTTATTCGTGTTGTGATAGTGCAACGCCTTTATGCGTAAAATAATTATTGCAATTACACGTTAGAGGGTGGGTAGGTTACCTGTTGCATGGCAAAAGTTTTGTCCTTGCACAACAAACCTTCTTTTTCCAGTGACAGTTTTGATTTCCCGCCTTTCGTCCCTGTCGACCTACGTATTGTGCAACACCTACATAATCAATTATCTGTTTAATTTGTTCTTAGTTGAATATTAATAATAATATTAAATTTTTACTGACATTCATACAACTTATATCTACTTCAAGACTACCCCGTTCTTGTTCGAAAATCATTGGTAAACTTTTTTTATGCTGCAGCATCCGCATCGTCTCAACATAACTCATACGAAATTTCCTTTCCCTTTTTTCTTCGATGTAGAGAATATACTTGTAGGCCACTGAACATTTAAAAATTAAAACTGTGAAACAATAGTATATTTGTCAATAAATTATATTCAAGAATTGCCCGTGTATCATATGTTGTTGAAACTACACTTGTCGTTTCATCTTTGAAATATATGTTTTTACTATTTATTTAGAACATTAACGGTTTGATTTTCAAATTATAAAAGTAAATATCGTTCACAAGTTTGATTTTACGTTTAACATGATTTTTGCTGGAGGTAAAGGTACATATGTATGCATATGCCTGAAGACATAATTGTGCGTAAAGCGTTATGATGTAAACAACAGCATTATGATATTAATATACTTGCAGGTCAACTTTACATTACTTAAAAGGGCAATAAAAACTGGTATAAGTTGAACTAGGGTCAACATGTTTGCCGTTGTTAGTATTTATACTGAAACACATTGGTTTCTTTCAAAAACGATATATTTCTTATACGTTAACATACTCATATAGCGTAATGCCGGATTTTAAAGTGATAATCCAAATGCTGACCCAATAATGGAAAAGAAGTACCTACATTGAGAAAGTAAACTTTCTAATTTCCTGAACTATGACAGGAAAGGAAATAATAATATTTAAAAATGCCTTTTACATCAATGTCTTTTCCCCAAAATTGGAACACATCTTGGAAATTTTTAATTTTTAAATTGAAATTTTTTTTTTTTTTTTTTTTGCAGCGGGTGGGGGAGGGGGGTACATAGGGTGTTCGGTGATTAAGTGTGACCAGTTATAACTGATGTTTTTCATGCGATTAGAAAGAAATGATATATTTTTTTAATATCTTCTATACATTTTTTAATGATTGATTGATTCATTGTTGCTCGTCAGACGTCCAGTGGCAAATATTTCATGTTTTTTTCCGGAACGAGAACCCTTAAACAATAAATCTGATGCCACTTTCTAGTAACAAAACCAAATATTTTATTGCCGTTAGAATATGCACGTGTGCATATATGTACCTATAAATCCACACAACGATAAAACAAAAATTAATGTCTTTCAAATGCTGTAAGTGTCACGATGGAAAATTTGAATATTTTGCACTTAAATAAACTTGACAGCATATTTTACACACAGGTGTTAAATTCAATTTTAATTACATATAAGCATTTAGTAGCGTGATAAAATTGCACATGACCGTGAGGGCGCTCTGTTCATAATGTTATACAATTATAAAGTATAATTTAAAGTCATTTGAAATTTCAAATTAAAAAAAAATAGTTGAATATGCTTTATATGCAATGTACTTAACTGGCAAAGTTTTACTATAACACAAGTGTACATGGACTTTCTTGCAAACGAAAATCCTTTATCTTATCAAAATCTTCCGCTATTTGCTTCGCATCACGGTGCGGAGCTATTAGTTTCAGTCGATAAACACGCCATCTTGAAATAATTACTTATCACATATAGATTCTGATTGGTTGCTTTATGATGCGGCTGAGATACAGCAACAGCTATTGGCTTAAATGAGATAAAGAATTACAGACTTTTCTCGTCTTAGGAAAAGACATCAAATGCCGGAAAATTAACTATGTGTATTTCAGTTCCGATAAACTGTCATTAATTCATGTTCGTTTTATTATGCATATATTGCACACTGAAATTCAATATTGAAATATCAATTATTAATACGTGTTTATTTGCTTTGTTAATCTGCAATATGCACGATTTGTTTTGCTAAACAATGTTCCTATACAATGTTTACAAAAATGCATTATCTGTATTTTATAAATTCTGCCAATCTAGGTACACCTCCAGAGTCGTGTCTATTTGTAAATGTTTTAATTTCCAACAAGTAAAGTGAACAAAATTTTTAAAGCATGGGTGTATAACGCACACTCTTAAAGTAGAACAACATCATTTTCACTGAAACTAAATATTTATTGCTGTTTACAATTATATGTTATTAACATACATAAACATTCATATATATCTAAATAAATTATATACAGAACTAGCAATCAAAATCGCAAGTCAATGACCAGCTGAAAGAACTAGAAAACCACACTCCACAAAAACACATTGACAACTAAACACTGAACAGCCAGTTTAAAATTTCAGAAAAGTTCATCTTAATATATATACAAAAATTGATATTCCAAGTCTAAGACATCCATTTTATATCAATCAATATCTAAAAATACCACATTTCCAATACTAAATCAACAACCACTGCACACATATTACCTTAAATTAGGATAGAGCAAAGCACTCTTCAGCTTTTTAGAAAGCTCAATCTTGTGAATTATTGTCTTCCCATACTCTTATTCGACGATAGCTTTTCCGTATGCAGCGACCTACATTACGAGACCTCTCATCAGAACTTCGTCAACTGCAAAGCGCAAGTGCGAGGGAAAACCGTGATTAAAAGAATGTAAGCAAACGTGCTCTGGAAGGTAAATAGTGTTGATTGATTCTGAAAAATCAATTTAATACACTAAATTATTGACCAACTGCCTGGGCATATTGTATCAGGAGATGTTTACCCGGTCGACGCGACTGATCAAGCTCTTTTTGAAGTTCCTGCTATTCTCACACTAGTTGTTTATTTCCTTGATTCGTATCTTCTTAATTTGAAAATCAATAAACTACTGTCCAACATACTTTCTTTTTCCAGTGACAGACCAAATTATGCACCCTTCATCCCGGTAGACTCACTTTTTTACAGAGCTTAACATTTTGATTTATTGCTAATTTGGTGTCGCCTTGATTATGCATGAACTATTTTCTACTGAATGTTAAACAAACAAAACACCAGAGATCATGGTGGTCAAGTGTTTATCTTTTGTAATTTGATAATGGTAATGTAAGTCACAATTGCATGGCTGTTTAGATCGCACTATTTCGAATAAATATTCACAACTAAAGAGACCATATATATATTAACCTTTTTTATGATTTAGATAAAAAAATTCGTAAGTTAGTATCGATGAAAATTTCTATTCTTACTTATATTCTGTATTTAAAGCTTTATAAAACTAAAACTAAAACAAAATTTTAACTTAATAGTATAATATTTAAATATTACATGCAAATAGTTCATGTTTAAAATTAAGATTAACGATAACAATTGTATTGCACCAAATGCGCATTTTAACAATTTTAATGTCTCTTGCGTGATGCCAGAAGCCAATATTTGAAAATCAAAAACAAAATATATACAAACGTCGAGGGCTGATAAAATCCATAAGGACCTAAAGTATGGCCAAATCAGGACTAAGAATCAGAGCTTTGCTAAGAGATATATTCCTTAATTTAAACTTTTGTTACCAAAAAATCTTAATTAACCAATATGCCAGAGTACTGGCTACTGGGTTAGTGATACCCTCGGGGACTAACAGTTCACCAGCAGAGGTGTCGACATAGTGGTCTTAATAACATTAACGGTACCAATTTTAATGCACCAGATGCAAAGTTCGACAATTAATGTCTCTTCACTGATGCTCGGGGCCAATATTTGAAAATCAAAAACCATACAAGGCGAATTACAAATTTGTAAACTGTTTCAGAGAAATTTATTCCGTATTTGTTTCATGTGTTCTTCTCGAATTTATAGTCTTTTCTTATAACTTTCAGCTTTGATTTACTTTGTACGACTTTACTTCAGCAGAGCTAAAGAAAAAAATATAGGTTAGACAATACTTGGTCATGTTTTAGGCATATTTAAAGCCCGAGGCGTAGCTGAGGGTTTTAAATGTTCATAAAACATGACCAAGTATTGTCTGACCAATTTAGAACATATTCACACCTTCAAGTGATATTTAAAATCATTCTTTCTAATTGTAATAATCACACCTTAATATGAGTTCACTTTTATTGTTAACATGGTTAAATATGAGGGATGTAAATCATATATTTAATGGTCATTTCAAAAGGTGCAACGTTATAACACTGAGATAGTTTTTTTTTTGGACAAATAGGATGAACTGTTCAAAAATGAACTTTTTTCTGCTTCAGGTAAAATTTAATATTATTATATCTCAAATTCCTTCAATTAGAAAAGTACATAATGTTATAAAATTCACCTTTTCGAAAATTGTATATTTGTTAAATAATGATAAAACTTAATAAATAAGTAAATAAATAAATAAAATTATTATCCTTCCTACATGAAATGCTTGCTTTTTATATTGACGAATGTATTGGTTTTTTTCACAAATTGTCTTTGCCTTATAGATCAACAGTCATTGCTTCTTACAAAACATTGACTTCAAGGTCTAGTATAAAAATTATATTAATATAATTTACTTACACCTTTAACCCCTTTTCATTTTTTTTTTGTGTGTTCTATATAATTACGTACCATTATATAATGTTTGCAGTATTCAAAACTTAATTTAAAATGATTAAAAAATCTATAATTTAGTTTTAATCTAAAATAATTTGACAAACAACAGTACTAGAGATTTTTTTTTCATTTTCTCTTTTCCTATGGAAATTGCCTTGGGGTTTGTACACTTTATTAGTGCAGTTAGGAGTTCACTTTCATAATTAAGGTACAATGAAAAGTCGTTCATGTATAGAATTTTATAGTGCATGGAAAGCTATGAACTATGAAAAATTGAAGGCAAAATACCGATTTTCATTTGGACGAGAAGGGGTGAGTATGTTCTAACAGTACATTAGAATATGGCAAAGTGCTCTCGACCAATGAAATTATAGGATTTGATGCTTCTTGATTGTGAAGAATGAATGTAAATCATGTTCTTAGTAAGGGATTATCCTATTGTTTATGCCTATTTACAGTTCAAAACGAAGAGTTTCTATAAATGAGTTACAACTGCCCCGAAGCACATTTATCAGCTCGAAAGGAAGGATTTGTGATTGAAACTGACTAACAAAACTTTAATTCTGCAACTAACAAAAAAATTACAATAAAAAATTAGAATATTTTAAAATAACTTCAAATTATTTAAAATCAAACTCAACCAAAGCAATGTATATTTATATTTTGTTATTTATTTTATTGATTTCGTATTTATACATGTTGTATTTACGTTTGTCCTTTTTTTTTCTTTCTTTCTTTTTAATTTTCATACATTGTTGAATTTGAAATGTCTAAAATCTGTTATTCATATATTTGTTGGTTATTTTTTTATGTTCATACGTATGTATGTATGTTTTTTTCCCCATTTTTGGGGGGATGGAAATGTGGGATATGATCATGAGCCGGGGAAGGGACACTTACCTCCCCCACTTTCAAAAGTGTAGGGGCAAAACATATTTCTTTATGTTGTTACGTTTGTTTGTACATATGTATGGACAATACCCTCTCCACATACTTTCAAAATAGAGGGACAAAACTGTGTTTTTGCAACCCAAACCCCCTCCTCACTTTTTGGCAATGTATTTGTTATTGAAGTATAAAATGGCTACGAAAACGGTACATTAACTTACTTCTAGATTTATTTAGACTGTAGAAAAAATATGGGGTTTTTTATGCTTGTCACTTTAAGAAATCCTTCCCCTTTTTCAATTAAAGTAATCAGAATTAGTTTACTTGCACACAGCTTGAAGAATTGAGAAGCGCTAGTGTTTACGCAAAATCCCTAATTTATTAAACACTAAATATCTCCAAACATCGTAGTAGATAAACCGGTATATAGAGTTTTTTTGTTTTAGTTTTGTAATTATGCAATCGTTTTTAAATGCAAAATGTATTACTTTCAAATTAAAAACGTCGTACAAGTCAGATACAAAACAAAAGAAACGGACTGGTAACAACCATGCAGCCGTGTAGTTTGTTTGCACTTGTAGTCAGGTCAAGGTCCTCGGCTTTCGCAACGGACATTGACCTGACTATTCGTGCAGACAAACTATACGGCAACGGTTGTTACCAGCCTGGTTTTTTTGTTTGTTACCTTTTTTCTGCATTAATACTTATCTACCAATAAAGTTGAATAAAAACAGAAACAGGATATTGAGTGCATGTTGATAAATAATAATAGAAAACAAACGAAACGGAAGAATCCGGTCGAATGATTTAACTGGATCATGTGGCCAAACCTTGTTTCCGCTTTTCGTCACTGGAAATCGGAAATATTCCTACGTAAATCCAAATCTTTAATTCCGTTTTAAATAGATGTGACTTAATAGTTGCTGGCAATAATGAATGAAATTTTCAGTTAAAAGTAACTAAGGACAAAATATTTCATATATAAAACAAACATTGAATTCATCGGGGCCATCTTACTAGACAGATTAAGTTTTAACGGTAAGATACTTTACTATATTTGTATTATAAAAAGTACTTATCACAATATGTTCCCATGCACCGCTTGTGACTGAACGGGGATTATATAATAGTCGTTCTGTCCATATTCACAACTCAAATTAAACAAATGATTGGATTTTATTGATACCTTCTATAGGAGTCTGCAATATCTGATGGCATTGTGTTCTTCCTATTATGTTTCGTCCAAGAAACTTCGGTGTTTCTTCATTGCTTATCTTTCTAAAGGATTTAAGCATTTTGATCGGTAGTTCATCATAAAACAATGACTGAATTTTAATGAAACTTTCAAAGAATTGTTCTTAATGACACTGTGAGGATATTGTATGTTTTAATTCGAATAATTTGCATGGTTTCATTCAGCAAAACATAAACTTTGTCATATGTATGCATATAGTGCTGGATTTCTCGCTGCGTTGCAGACCTAAAAGTTGTCTTGGGTTGTTTTCTTCTCTTTGGTCGGGTTGTTGTCTCTTTGACACATTCCCCGTTTCAATTCTTTATTCTATATAGTGTAACATGTAGGGTGTCAATTTGTCAGGACACCAAGGGTTTACTAGGGTACAGAAATATGGACTTCTTTCATCCGGCGGTAAACCCATGATAAAGGAGTGTACAGGATGTATAAATACGCAGACACATCCTGTCAAAATAGGAACGTTTAACCCAACACCCCGTGTAGCGAGAGTGTCGTCATGCTCTCTGTTGGTTAAAGAACCATTGCAACACATACTTTAACGGGTCCAGAGGAAGCCTGATGCAAGGCAACATTTATGCCCCTGTCCAAAAAGCCACATTTTACAGTGGCAGTAAAAAAAGTAAAACACAAATACCCAACTCTAAGGTAAAAAGAGGGAAGTCCATAAAAACTGACAAAATCAAACGTGAGACTTTATCAACCAACAGAACGAATGGAAAACAACCGTCATATTCCCGACTTGGTACAGGCATTTTCCGAAGAAAATGGTGGGTTAAACTTGGTTTTACGACTAACTTATCCTCCCACTTGTATGGCAATTGATTAAGACGATACTGTGATACCACAAAGGAAATCTCTGGGGGAATAAGTCGAAATTTCCGCATTTCATTCATGTCAACCTACTTTCCAGAACCTTCCAATTGTAATTATTTATTTATTTATTCTCATCCTGATTGTACATGAAATATTAGACATTGGACGTTAAGCAATCAATCAATCTGTCAGTTTTGCTCACTGTTTTTCTAGTTAAGAGAAATACAAACTGAATTCAAAAATCATATATGCAAAACATTAATCAGATCGTTAGTAAGTATGAGAAAAAAATGTGGGCTTCTTTGATGGGATGCAAATAAAAGATTACAAAAGGAATTTATTTTCTCCGCTATTTTTTTATTATTGTATACAATAAACTCTAAATCTAACTCAACATTATGACGCTAAACATTCACAAAGTCGGCTATATAATGTTAACAACACGTTTGCTTTTACTGGCCAATTAGTCTTGTGCTTACGAATATACAAACGATTATTAGGATTTAATAAATTTTAATGTTTACCAACAATGCACTAAACGGTGCATTTTCCTTGTACATCTGCTAAAAGCACAACTTTCAAGTTTGTGTTTTTACATTTGAAACTGAACAATCTTCTCTCAATAGTGTATTGGTTGGACAAGGATATATAAATAGAACCGATAACCGAGGTATTCATACGTCCAAGTATTTTAAATGGTTTTGACTTTTCTCTTTAGTCAAACTTTAAATATGAGAAGCAATCAAGTAACTCGTAAATAGGATATATAAAGAGGTCAACACACAGTCTTCAACAAAAGACACGTGTCTATATACATGTACTCTATGTCAAGCTCTCAATCGCCTGGGGACGAGACAGGAAATAGTTGGAACCCCTTGCAAACCTTTTTCAACAGGGCGACATTTTATCTTTCGATTGTCAACATTTCAAACCAAAGCGTATTTAATTGGAATGGCCTTTATTTTAACGATATAAATTATGAACAAATTCTTACAACATGAAAGATAAATTCAAAATATTCTTTTTTCGGAGGGAATAAAAACTGATGATATAGTCTGGGCTTATTCCTGCAGAGATTTCCTTTGTGGTATCACAGTAACGTCTTATAAACGTGTCACATTTAGACCAAGACCATATTTTATATTTATGAAATATTGAAGCTGTGTCAAATACGTGAACGAAAACATAAGAAACTTTCACTAAATGACAATAGACCATATCCCTTTAATATATTGGTTGTACACGTGTCAATTTTGTAATTGGAAAACGGAATATTCGAGATTGGTTCATATATGACGTAATCAAACACAGTCAAAAGGATAGAAGTTATGTAGAATAAGCTAAAAAGACTGTGTTTGCTCCCTTTTAATCAATTGTTGTTTATTGTTTTAAATCTCATTTCTTCATAAATATTCTAGGTTAAATATTTAAATATTTTGTAATGCATTTCTTCATGCCATGAATAACTCGAATGATCCACAAGAGGAGCAGATTCTGCGTTTCATCCGGAGCACCCAAGATCATCCCCGGTTTTTGGTGGGGTTCTTTGTTCCATTCGTTTTATGTGTTTGAGCTTTTGATTTTGCCAATGGTTAAGGGACTTTCCGTTTTGAATTTCCCTTGGAGTTCGGTATTTTTGTTGTTTTACTTTTTGCTGAATCATTAGTTTTTCATGTCGTGTTTAATGGACTGTTTGTCTTTTCCTTTGTTTTTCGCGGTTTTTTTTTTTTTTTTTTTTTTTTTTTGCCATAGAGTTTTCGGTTTTTCCTTGTTTTATGATTTATTACTATCAATTCGGTGTCGTCTGTCTTTTTTTTTTTTCTTGAATAATATCAAATTCTTAAAAGGATTTATTTTTTTTATAAAAATTATCAAAATTCCACGTAACAATTTGTTTGTTATAAATGACACACGAGACTAAAAGTTAAGGAAGCTTTGCAAAAACATAAAATGTCAGCAACAGAAACTAACTGAAATTATTTAGGATCATTTGGGGACACTGCACCAGTAAGTAGTAAGCGATAAGCAATTGTCTTTAAAAAAAGTTTGTTTTTGTATAATATGTAATCCACTGATGATGAAAACAATTGTTTAGGATGAGATTGGGCATAATCCTTAAACTTGATGCTAATATTATACTATTACCTGACGAACACAGCGTTATATCGTCAACAAGTGCACCTCTGCCTAATAATCGCACATCCGGTTTAGATGCATTGTGCATTATGGCTTTTTAACTCTTAGCGGGTTTCATATTTCACGATTTAAAATTTCAATAAAGGGAAAGTTGGGAGAGAACTTAAGTACAAATAAATATAAAAGGTTCATTTGTATACAATTTATAGTGTTTCGTAGTCAAATGTCCTCTTAAAATACGGCTTATCCAAAATTTAAATGTAACTGGCCTTCTTTTGTACGTGGTAATGCATGTAGCACGGATTTTTGTGCAATTTTTAAACAACAATTATTCTTTTTCATTACTCATAAGTAAATAATATTTATTTTGCTGATTTCATTTTAAATTTATTTCTGCTTTTATTTAAAGGTTTCAGTTCGTCACATAACTGATTCAAAATGTATTTGCTACAAGTTGCAGTCTGTTTCGTTGTTATCGGAAGCGTTAGCCTAGTAACCACCGCAACAGTAAAATGGTTTAACCAGTATAGCCATGTATTTCAAAATATGATATACAGCGAGAGACAAATAATGAAACTCAAGTATAGTACTGATGAGATGCATAGCTATAATCATTATTATTATCCACTTGGAAAAATTACGAAATCCAAAACTTTCTGGACAAAGTTGTCACCAGCACCGAAGTGCTCCGTGGAACATCAACGGTGGTTAAATATCACACGATTTAAAAGGGCTCAGTGTTCAACTTGCTGTCCTACGTAAGTAATGTAAGACTTTTTATTGCAATTCAAAACACATATATTAGTTTAACAATATTTTTTAGGAGGAAATTTGTATATATTTCGTGTCTACAGTTGATGTTAAAAGCCGTTTAAAAATATTTTACTTTAAAAATATGAAAGCGAAATAAACGTACATATATATAAGATACCAATTTTGCAGCTCTGCGTTACGAATCTACGCGGATTATTTAATGCTAGTTTTTCTTTTTTTTTTTTTTTTTAATCGGATACCAGAAAAACATATTAAACAAAGTGAAACATATTCGGTTCTATCAGCTCTGATTACTACAACATGATACCCACATGTACGTAGAGACACACCAATAGATTGATTAGGGACAGACTCAATTTGTCATAATTATGTCTTTGAAGTCCTATACTATGTCAATTACCCTAAAGTTAAAAATTGTGTAAAAAAAAAACAAAAGGGATAACAGAAATTACCAAAAATATTTGACATTACAACAGACCACAAAACACCAACAACCAGCTCCTCCGTACAAATCCCAGATATCCACACTTGGTATAGTCACAAAATCGTGTGTGGTTTAACAAGTTTAACGTGCACACTTATACATTCTTGTTGTTTTTAAAATTGACGATTTTTCAGTACATATTCTCATAGGGTTTGGAGTAAAACTAAGTACTGAGTCTTATGTCATATTTGCTAGCACTTATTTATATACATGAATTATAATTAATACGAGTCTAGCAGACATACAATGCATTTATAATGGTTGTAGGCACATGATTCAAAATGGATTATCTCTCGTTCATAGGGAAAAATCTAAATTTAAAATAAACATTACAAGTACAATATATGCATGTTAGATAGGTCAGATACTTAAGAAAAGTATGGTTCCTTTCCGTGCATCTATTATACGTACTTGACAACAAGCTTCAATAAATATATGAATAAAGGAGAACTGAGGTACACGTTATTAGACATCAACCTAACGACACAAATAAACAAGACATCGAAAGGTTAAACTACAGTATTTAAAAATAGACAGGTATCAAACTCCAAAATCGCATCAAGTCTTAAGAAAAAAGTAAATAAAATTAAACAGAAAGTTTTAAAAACAAATGAAAACCACACGTTTTAAATGTCATGTGTCCGAAGCGCTTTTCTGGATTTACCTTCATCAGGAACGCTCAAAGCCGAATATTTGAAAGTCAGGGATGTATAAGAACCGAAACTATCTGCCATCAACCTATTCTCCAAATAACAGAAATCATTAAGATTTTACAGATGACAATCACTATCGAGTTCCTGTCTTTAAACAGGCATATGAATATGCGGTTCTGTTAAACTACCTTAAGTATTTATGGTGTGTTTCGGTGGAAAACACGTCTTCAAAAAGAAGACGTGTTTCTATTTGTGTCAAAATGACAAAATTAAGTAGACCGCTAGGGGACAGTTTAGCACAAGTATAAGATTACTTGACGAAATTGATTCTTCTCTCTCTCTCATTAATGAGAATCTTTTAACTCGGTGAACTGTTCCTCAAAATTTTATGTTTAGTTAATGACATTTTTTTTTTTTTTCAAACGCTTATATGTTAATTTATCAACACTAAATTGAGCAATACTCGAAGTAAAATGCACGGAAGGTATATAATCAATGAAATTGTAGATAATAACGAATCTTCACGCTACGGTTGGGATTAATACTAATTTTATAAAAGTTTTAAAAATCATTTAAAATATCAAAGTATGTTGGGATCTTATGTTTATTTTTTGATTATAGGATTATTAAACTTTCAGTTGTAGACAAAACTCGTGTATTTTATATGCGATAATCATTTTCAATTGACATTCTAATATGACGTGCTTCTTTCGCTTTGCAAACAACACCGTGATAAAATTCTCGATATATCTATACTTCTCGCAGACTCAGAGATGTGCGTAATAATGGCTTTTACAATATACCTCCCACCTAAATCCACATGTATCGTAACCTATGTGCAAACGCTATGCCGATTTCGCTGTGATAAAAATTGCAATTGAAAAAAAAAAAAAATCTACAGAACCTTTATTCTTATTCTGATGCATAACAAAAAGAATTATTGCATTAGAGCTCGGAAAAATGTACAAAATCAAAATAAAATAAAATTCTGCGAAATTCCATTAATTTTGGCGCATTAAAGTCATTGAAAAACATGAGTCATACAAATGAAAACGCCAAAGCTGAAGGTTTTTTCCGCTGCGTGAACCCTCCAAATTCGGATAATATTGCATTAAATGGAGTTTTGAGCTAGGTGTTTTATTTTCTATTCTATTGCATTATTCGCACATTTATACGATATACGATATATCACAACCCAGGCCATGTGTAAATTTCCCTTGCTTCCATTAATTATTTCTTAATCAATTTATTCTATTTCAGTAAATTTTCAGCAACAGCTCCAGTAAAAATAGAATACAAAGGTAAAACGTATAACGTTCATAAGCCAGCAGGTGGATGGCAGATCTTGTTTCTAGGAAAATGTCCGTAAGTTCTTTCCGCTATTTAATACTCATGCTTACGAACACCTTTCTAATAATACGTTTATTGTAAATGGTAGGTTCCCTAGTAAATAGACCAAAGCACGTGTACTGAATATTACTTTTTAAATTTTCTTTGTTCAAAAGAACAAATACAAATTTAAGTTGTATTTACACTCGCATTCAAAATGTTTCATCAAAGTGTTCCTTGATATGAAATGACAAACATTTTTAGATCATTGAACCAACTATTATGTTTATCAATTTTCAAATTTAAGTTTGAAAACTTTAGTATTTATCTCATTAAAGGGGCAATAGCTACGAGATATAAAAAAATGATTTTTTTTTTCTTCAATCATTAATGAACCTATCTTAAGTTTCATTTAAGAGAAGACTTGCGAACGCTTTACGAGAACGTTACGATGGTGTTAAGAGCGTTTATTATATACTTAGTAGTAAATACAGATAAATTGTATGTGTAATACAATCATTGGCAAGCGTGCTGTATCAGCCACCCGTGATGAAATCGATATCAGCACGGTTGCGCTTTATCACACCTTTAATCTGTCAGCACGGTTGCAAAGGCTTTATCACACCTTTAATCTGTATGACGTCACGTCATCGATTGCAGTCACTGTTGCAAAGGCTTTATCAAACCCCTAATCTGTATGACGTCATGTCAAACCTATAATCTGTATGACGTCATTTCAAACCTCCTTACCTGTATGACGTCATGTCATATAAAACATCTACGTGAGGTATATGTATATAATAAAGTGTATATGATATGGCTTTTCAATATCACACCGTATCAACCTCAACCAATATAATCCCTCGAGCAGAGCTCTTGGGATTATATTGGTGTCTC
Organism: Mytilus coruscus; assembly: GCA_017311375.1. NCBI lineage: Eukaryota > Metazoa > Mollusca > Bivalvia > Mytilida > Mytilidae > Mytilus > Mytilus coruscus. The sequence continues at coordinate 75,597,817 of CM029599.1, read as the reverse complement.
GGGTTGATACGGATGTGATATTGAAAAGCCATATGCTATTCTATATATCCAATCCCTCGTTGGTTATACTGTTAACAATTTTACGCCTATCTTAGTATACACTCAAGACTGAGAGTTAAGATAGCACTCTTATCGACTTTTCCGAAGTGACCGTCTTTGATTTTTGAAGAGAATATTAGAATTCGCAGCAAAATCGGTAGTAAAATTCATGTGTGCGTTTAATAGATCGCTCGAAAAAACATACTTAAAATAAATACTTGAATTTTATAGTTTATTCTCTGTTGTACTGTTACACCACTGTCCAGGGTGAGGGGAGGGTTAGCGTCTTCAAACATGTTTAACCCCGCCACATTCTATATGTGCCTGTCCCAAGCCTGTAATTGAGTGCATGGGTTGCCGTTTTTTTTTCTCTTATGGTTGTCGTTGGTTCATGTCTGTCATATGTGTTTTTCGTAAGTTGTTTTGTTATAAGTTTACTCAATTGAATTGTTTCATATTTTTCATGTCGGGGCCATTTATAGCAGACACTACGGTGTATGGGTTTTTTCATTGTTAAAGGCCGTACGATTGCCTATAATTACTAATATCCACATCATTTGAACTTTGGTAGATATTTGTCTCATTGGCAATCATACCATATCTCCTTATTTTTATATTAACGAAATATTTTCAAACATTGAATAAAAACAAAAAATGGCAGAAGGAGGTGCTCCAAATGGTTCGAAGAAAATAAGTGACTATTTGTCTTTCCCTATTGTTGATTTTTTTTTTTTTTTTTTTAACGGGGATGTTCCTTTGGCACCACAAATTATTTAAATACAAATAAGAAGATTTGGTATGAGTGCCAATGAGGCAATTATCCATCCAAGTCAACCTTTATTAAATTCTTCTGTAGATACACAGATTTGATTTTAAAAGGTTTGGCTGTACCTGTAGAAAACTTATTTCAAACGGAATAAGCAAAACGTTTACGGTAATGTTGATTACCGAGCCCGGAAATTTAGATACGATCTGGGTAAACTTATCAATCCTTTAAATAAACTTATTCTATAAGGTTACCGATTCAGCACTGAATGTAATTAGATCTTTGAATATTGTTTTTTTTTTTTTTTTTTTTTGTATTGGTATAAATATTGATTTTGTTATCAGTAAATTAAAACCATACTAAATGTTATTGTTTTACACATATGCACGTTCACGATACTACAATCTGTCGATACCTATATTTTGGCATTGCACAAGGTCATGTTTTTCTCTGACTGTTAATGACGTCTTTACATTATATCCATTGGATGGTGTGTGTGTAGTGATTGACATTTTAGTCTTAGATACAGGATTTTTTATTAGTTGTTATTGGCTTTGAACTGCGAGTACTCTCAGATCTGTACTTTGTGTCTTTTTTGTTGTTATTGATGTATAAATACCCTGCCACGTTCGGTTTGTGTGTTTTGTTTGAAGTTTTTCTGCTTTGTATCGATCTGATGAGCTAAGTCTTTTTCAACTGATTTTTATAGTTTGTTCTTATATTGTGCTGTAACTCCACTGTCAACTAGGGGAGGAATGAGCGCTCACAAACATGTTTAACCCCACCACATTCGTTATGTGCCTGTCCCAAGTCATGAACCTGTAGCTTTGTAGACTGGTTGTCGTTGGTTCATGTCTGTCATATTTGTTTTTTTTTTTCATAGTTGTTTTGTTATAAATTAGGCCGTTGGTTTTCTCAATTGAATTTATATTTTTCTTGTCTTATTGTTGAAAGTCGTCTATAATTGCTTGCATCCACTTCATTTGAACTTTGGAAGATAGTTGTCTCATTGGCAATCATACCACGTCTCTTTATTTTTTTATGATAAAAGCCAACTTTAACAAATATGATTTGGAAACAATGCTAACAGCTATTCAGCAGAACAAAATGCTGTTACTAGGGAAAATTTCCGATTCTGTAGTCACGGACAATCTTACGGTCGTCTAGGAAACCAATGGATTTGTTCGATCTCTGAAGACCCTTTTGGATATCCTATTTTGTTCTCTTGAACGCACATGCAAGAACATTGCAAGCGCTATTTTATCAACTAAGAGAGAGATATGGGTGCCTCATTAAATCCGTATTCATGTGACCTTCAATTTAACCCCTTAGCTAGAGATGGGTTACCGAACGCATAAACTAGGCGTGTTCAGCTATTAAAACGAAAAGAATGTCAACATTGAAAGTGAAACAAGGGTAAATAATTTCGATTCACAAAAACTCATTCTTATACAGCAGGTAAAGCGATGATTAACATATTTTTCAACCTATAATATGAAATCAAACAGACCTAGAAAAATCCACGTGTTCGGTATCTATTTATATCTTTATTTATGTATATTGGGTTATATTACTGTCGGCAGTCTTCGGAGGTCACCTCGATGGTTAATTAGATGGCGTCTAGACTAAAATACACACGAAATGCTGATACATATTATCGAGTCCATGCATTGTAAATTGTTTATTTTATACTTTTTATAGTTTGGATATACGTTTTAGTATGTTATAAATCAAATATGAGAATTTGAGTCAAATCGGTGAATATGAATTTGACATGTAATGCCCCTTTAATGAATAGGTGGACATTATAGGTCTAGTGCTGAAATCTATTTTCTATACAGAGCAGAGCTCTTATTGTCTATGAAATACACATTATTTCATTTTCAGGGCGTCTTTTAATGCAAACTTTTACTAAATATGTGACAATATGATTTTTGAAACAAAACGTCTTCATCACAAAGTTGCTCCTTTTCAGTATGACGTTGATGTTCTTATATTAAAATAGAATGATGAATCAGCTTTCTGGAATCAATTCTGTGAATGAAACAAATACAGAAAAAAATTGGCCCACATCTTTAAATAAAACATGTCACATAGACATGTTAGAATAGACGCAGCTTTCCATGCATAGACATGTACCAGATTAATCATTGCAAAAGTAGAAGTTATTAACCTTTTTGACCTTTTATGTAATGCTACCTTAATAATATATTTCATTCTTATACATTTGTATTTTGATAAACTTCAATATACGATTTTGGTCATTGAGGGTATGATTACTATGATATAGACCACCTTCCTTTCTTTCTTCTATCTTCTTTTTATACGCGGTTCAAGTAAGGTATACTAGTATATAAATAATCATATCTTCATTTCTATTTTTCAGAGCTAGAGCTACCTGTAACTTTGGCCAATGTCAACCAGAACATGATTACCATACGTGGATACTTATAAAAGATCCAGAAATAAACTCTGAACCAAAGATAAGATTTGTTCCTGTGTCTTATCCTAGGTTTTGTAAATGTGTAAATAGTTCATGATAACATTTGGAGAAGATCGTGTACAGGACTGATCAACTGTGTTACGATTTTCGAGTTATCATTCGTATAGGAATCAATGTGCTACTTGTTTAAGATATTTTTATTGTATTCTTATTGTGAAATTGTATCAGTGTTATGTTGATAACTTTACATGTATTTATGTACGTTTCTGCAATAAAGTTTATCGCACCACTTTCGCCCATTAATTAACAGCCTTGTTCTTGTATTGGTATGATTCACAGCTTATGGCAAAACTCAGAAAATATCCGTCTTAATTCCATTTAATTAATAAATTTAATAACACTTACCGTTACCTTAATGATAAGTTTGCTTTATTAATCATGAATATATTTCTGTTATTATACTCCGGGAATTTAAGTAAGGGAAATTCTTTAAATAAATGTATTATAAATAGCGATAATTTTTCTTTTCTAGACTGATAAATCATTAAGTCAAGGATTTCGTTATAATAAATTACCTAAATCTTTACTAAATTCTTTGATATATTCAGATTTGGTTTTCATGTTTGACTGTACCTGTAAAATTCTTATCATAAACGAGATATCACGTCCAAATTTTTACGGTTATATTGTTTAAAAAGCACATGAATTAAATACGATTGATGTAAACAAATTGATCTCTTGAATAACTTATTCATAAAGGATATCATTTTAACACCTTTGTTTGGTCAATGAATATTGTTTTATTTGTACTAAAATTGTTTTGATAAATTAGAACATTATAACTAAGTGTGTTGATATACATGCATCCAACCCTACTACATTCTGTCGAGATAATGTACTTGTATTTTGGCTTTGCACAATCTCATGCTTTTCCCGAAATTTTATGACTTTACACTAAATGTGTTGGAAGTGTACTGATTGAAACTTTAGTATGGGAGAACATGATTTATTTATAGGTTGTTATTAGCTTTGCACTAGCTTTCAGTAACTGCGAGTACATTTGTATTGGTCCTTTTAGTCTTTTGTCTTTATCATATTTATTCGTGTCGATCTGATGAGTAAAGTTATTTCCAGTTGATTTTTACCGGTTTTTATACGCCCGTTTACGGAACGTATTATGGCATACTGGTGTCCGTCCGTCCGTCTGTCCGTCCGTCTGTCCGTCGTCAACATGTTGGACAATAACTCAAAAAACGCTTTAACTAATTTGCATGAAACTTTGGTGAATTGTTTATATTTATTGACGTGAGCTCTCTTTCGATTATTATAAATTTCATATTTTACGTTTCCGAGTTATGGGGTTTTACTCATCAAAAAAGGGGGGATTTTCCAGTTTTCGGACAATTAACTCAAATGTGCTTGGAGCAGTTTTCATGAAACTTCGGTGACTGTTTTATATCTATTAAAATAACCCCCTTTAGTTTTTTTTTTTTATAAATTTCTAATATGACATTGAGGAGTTATGGAACTTTATTCTTGGAAAAAGCGACGGGCGTATCATGCGCTCATGGCGCAGCTCTTTATTTTCCTATGGTGTGCTGTTACACCACTATCCCAGGGAAGAGGGTTGCGCGCTTACAAACATATTTAACTCTGCCTCCTTCTATATGTGCCTGTCCAAGTTCAGGAGCATGTAACTAAGTGTTTGTCGTTGGTTGCTGTCTTTTATATTCGTTGATATCGTAGAGTTAAATCGTTTTCCTATACTGTGTTTATTGTTCCTTCCTTCAATTTTGTTATTCCATGGATGGAGATTTAACAAGGGAGGGTTCAGATGTTTTTTTCATTATCGTCTACAAAGAAGTTGGAGATTTGGTACTGCTTACAGTTAGTTTATGAACCATTTCGATTTTAAAGATATCGGTTAATAATTGTAAATATAAACCTTCAGTCGCATGGTTTTGGCCATTAATATATCCTCCAGAACAAGAAACTAAAGTAACAACAGACACTGCATTCTCCGCCCCATTTTAGACTTATGCCTCGAATTTGACATAAACGGTCATCTCAGTACCAGAATCTATGACAAACGAGCACATTTTAATTTTGAAATTATAAATTTCTCCGACCTTAGCAGCAATATACCACATTAACCTGCATATGGGATATCCATTTCCCAATTTATTCGGCATCCAGACTTTGTAAAACGTGACCAGTGTCTGAGAAAAAAGTTGATGAACCAAGTAATGCCAAATAACGTCTCGTTCTTATTCTTAAAAAGTCCATCGAAAGATACCAAGACCTAGTTGATAAATATTCCGTATCGACTTCACAAATGATACATGATGGTCTTGAAGTATAGATTCTAGGTATTGACGTAGTTTATCATCTTAATTACGTGTTAATGTGTTCTTTTTATTTGTCTTTGTACAATTTTAACCTTTACTGTTTAGTTCATTTTTGGTAATATACTTTTGGCGTGGCTCGGTATTTATACATCCCGCCATTGTGTTATTATGCTATGGTCATTTTTGTATTCTTGTCTTTCGTTTTAGCTCATATACTTTGTCCATAGAGTGCCCAAATGCCATTTTTGTTTTCTTTGTTGAAATAGTCATTTGTTTTAGAGTGATTAAGATAACACAATGTTGTACAAAAAGTTTTGACATTTTTACCTATAATTATGTCTGTTTGTTTTGCTCACATATTGTTGTCAATATAATGGAATTATATGCGACAGTCATACAAGTGAGAGGTTTAGATAGCTATAAAACCAGGTTTAATCCACCATTTTCGGGCGCAGGACGTTTCGCATTTTTACCTATGCACATTAGCGCTTTAAACTTTGATACACCTGAACAAAATTGACAAGACATTTGCGCTTTTTTACCTATGATAGTTTATCTGTATATAATCTTAGCCAAATTTAACAAAGTCATTGGAAGATGTTCATAAAATTATATTCTTTTGAAAGTTCTCCCAGTGCATACGACAAAATCACAAAAAAACACTGTTTTAGTAAACGACAGAGAAACGAAAAAGAAATTTTGTGGATGGAACATTTAAATTTTGCCCTAAATGCTTCGAGCAGCTTTATACAATTCTTGCAAATGGAAACTACATTTCTCTTGTGTCCATTCTATTGCACGGAAAGTCCGAAGAACTGTATCAGCATAGTAAGCTTAGCTTGTTTCAATTTTTGAAGACCACTATTAAGGTTTTTTTACTATCTGCTGTTCATGTTGACTTTTAGAAAGAGTCATGGTTGTAATAAGGAGTTAACTTCCATCCACCCTCTTGAAGTGTTGTCGTTTTCATATGACACAAGCATTATGTCGAAAGATTAAGTCTTTTAGCTGTATATAAATATATGAATGTATTGTGTTTTTATATTAAGTGATTAATTAAACTTTTAACCATGACAGCTAAAATGTTAAGTTGATAAAGAACAAATGTCCTTTTTCTAAAAGCGTAAATGTCCTTTCAAAAAGCGCAAACGTCCCGCGCCGCCATTTTCAACATAAAGAAATGCCTGCACCAAATCAGGAATATGACAGTTGTTTTCCATTCGTTTTATGTGTTTGAACTTTTAATTTTGCTATTTGCAAAGGACTTTCCGTTTTGAATTTTCCTTGAAGTTCGGTTTTTTTCTTATTTTCTTTTTTTTTTTTATTTGATTGTCATTTTTAGTCTCAATTTTTAGAAATAGAAAGCAAGCAGAATCTTTTGTTTGGCAATTTATTATAAGAAACTAAGACTGGAGCTTTCATTTCTTTGCTGAAAAAAATGAAAATATATATAAATTTCATAATTAAATAAATAAATATATACATCTATAATTGGTTTTTTTTTCTTCTATTAACTCCTACTATATTTAATATGCCACTAAGTTGAACGTAAATACAACACTGATACTGTAATGTCATTGGAATTTCGACTAGTGTTTGTGATTTGGGTTATAGATATGGGAATTGAAAAAAATCTAAAGAAGTTCCAAGATGACACAAAGCTTTTAATTTCAAATAAGAGGTTTATTTAATAAAGAAACCAATGCATAATTTTATACAATGTATCACAGTTATTTTTCTGAATAACAGAAATATAATATACTCCTATGATAAATCACCAAAATCCAACGGAAATTATTGACATCACATGGAATAAAATATTTCTTCCGTGAAATTCTGTTTGGAAGATAAGTTACTAACAAAAGATATTAAAACATGCTTTGAATTTTGTAATTTTTCTGAAAGTATGATAGTCCAAACGTTTACATTTATGCTACACTAAAACTTGGAAACATATAACTGTTTTGAAAGTAGATTTTACCAACTTTAAGCTTATAGAATTGATACATGATTGATGTACACAAAACGAATTTCACCAAAAAGCGGTAGCAGATTTTGCAAAACCCTTAGACTTATTTTACTTGCATCATAATAAAAACAATAAACTTGGCAACAGATTGAACAAATATTCCAACAGTATGGTCCAATACAAATAAAATCTTTATACGAGACAATAAGTAAGTATAATAAACTGTATATTTATTCTAATTTGTAGTACATGTATGAACTGGAAAACAACTTAGTGATTTTTTTTCTGCATAATGCAGAAAACAAATTGATTCTATGTTAACGAATGCTTAACTCATTGTTTACCAGCATAAATGTTCAAAGTGTAACCCACTCCTTGGCCTTCAACACTGCACTTTGTCTATCAAAATGTATTTTAAGAACCCATAGTGTGAAAAATGTCAACTGAAAATAAACTCAACATAGATACTAGGATGAAAATTGTGTACGCCGGACGCGCGTTTCGTCTACAAAAGACTCATCAGTGACGCTCGAATAAAAGAAAGATAAAAAGGCCAAACTAAAACCGATGCTGATGTGCATTGAGGACCCAAAATTCCGAAAGGTTTTGCCAAATACCTACCCCTGAAATTGTTTGCCTTTCGTTATAATTGCCTGTATACGTTTTGAGATCTGTAAGAAAAGTAACTAATATAAGGATGTGGACAGGACATACTTTTAAACTAAGATATTTATATCAAGTAGTAGATATACTAGTGATCCCTGAAGAATCAAGGTTATTACAACATCCGCCATCAAACAAGGCCTCTTTCACCAATAAAAGAAATTGTGAACAACGAAATCAAAGAAATAATTCTGAAATGCCGACATTTAGGAGGAATACAGTTGTCATCACTTTAAAGATTAATTAAAGACCAAAATCGTCATTCAAAATTACCACTTCCGTTACAAACAAACAAAAAACACAAAAAAATATATGACAAAAAGGTAATTAAGTTCCCTCATACATTTCGACTGACTCTTGGTGTACTAAAGAAAGGACGTTTTGACAAAAGAAAACACGAATATCAAAAAAAATAAATATACGCTGATAATACCTTTGGATACAGTTATGTTCATTTTTCGAATAATTGATGATGACGCCAATTGGCACCAAACATGGCGAAAAGCTTTACAAATTTAAAGAGTTGAAAAAGAAATATGTTTTACATATCTTGAATTATTTCTTAAAAACCAACTACATTTACTATAAAAGTTTGGGGAAACGAAATATTTATAATCCCATTAAAGATTATTGTTGAGGATGAACGTACCAACCCGTAGTGTGAAAATATTTAAATTAAAAAAAAAATCCGAACAAAATTCCGTGAAGATCAAATGCTACCCACCTTGTTGTGTTCAAAATTTGGTTTGTTATAAACAAGAGGCATTATATTTATATACTGCATGACCTCTTTTAAGCATTGAGTTTTAATATTAACTATCAAATTGAAGGCTTTACCTTACATTGCAACTTAGTTTTTTCAGAAGGCTTATTTTATTTACTAAACATTATCACATATATTTACTGATGACAAAAAAGCAAAAATGTCTGCCTGGCGCACCTTTTATTGTTTCAAACCACCCAAATGTTTGTTTAAGCATTGTCCATCAACAAACACAATAGGTCATTAATCTTTTTTTTTCTTTTTTCAATTTTCTTGAAATATTGTGCAACTACTTACATTAACAAATTAAGTTTTTACCTGGTGATGGTGTTAATGGGAATGCTTGTGCAGGTGTTTCGCGGTTAGGTGGCGTCGTTGTTAGAGGGTATTCGCGGTTAGGATCTGGAGTTTCAATATTTGGTTGTGTAGGTGCTGGCGTTTCAATGTTCGGTTGTGTTGGAGCTGGCGTTTCAATGAATGGCTCCGCCGTTGTCACTGAAAATGAATAAAAAAATTAAAGTGTACAATTTTTATTTATACCAATAAAGAAGACAAACATACACTAGATTTAGAACAGTAACACAAGATGATAGTACAGGAATTGTTATATGACATTTTTTAACTTTACACGTTGAAATTCAGAGAACGTTTTAAAATGGTTCACGTTTCATTTCCAAGTATTCGAATTGTTTTCCATAATTGTTTTGCTCAAAGGTTACAAGTAAAAGACATTATATATGTTTAAATATAAGACTGCAAATAATGCAAAATCAAAGACATTAAGACTAAATGTTAACAACCTTCCAATAACATTCACCATGACTTTCTCAAGGACAATTACATTATTAATATAAAAAGATGGTACCTGTTGTTGGTGTAGTTGTAGCAACTGTAGTTGTAGAAATTGTGGTTGTCGGTAAAGTTGTTTTTAAGGCTGAAAAAAAAATGAAATTGTGGGTTTCAACAAGATGCAAAATCAAAAATCGGATTTAGAAAATGCCACACGATACATTTTGTTTGGAACATTTAATTCAGTACTTCACTGTAAAGCATGCATGCAGACATTTTTCACTTGAAGATTTGTTATCTGTCGTAAATAAATATACGTAGAATATCACCACCTGGGTAGCAATGGCAAAAAAGGATAATGTATTTTCTGAAGACAATCAATAATATTTACATCATTAATGAAATACACTTTTAAGTTTTGTCGAGTCATAAATATTGACCCATTTTCTTTTCATGATTTTCAAACGTTCCTTATCATTTTAAGCAATACAAATTGTGTTGTTTTGTGAAGTTCACATACACGTAGATAACGTAACAACAAAAATGCAAACATCTGTGTTCAACCCTTGACGGCTAGTAAATAATTCAAGTATAAGTTCACCTCTTAAAACTTATAAGTATCCAGGATTCTGATTGGTTAATTCACGGTTAGAATTGAGAATAGAAACGGGGAATGTACCAAAGAGACAACAATCCAACCAAAAGCAGAACATAGCTCAAGGCCAATAGCCCAATGCCAATAGACCAAGGCCAATAGCTCATATATTTTTCAAGTATTTTCTTTCAGATAAATTTTGCTCATATTTCATTATAGCCAGGGTATATGCACAATGATATACCTTTTTACCCTCTCTATCGTGGTATTAGCCAAAACGTATTCCTTTTTACCCTTTAAGGAGACGCAGATGTGCACTTCATTAAATGCGGCTGTTTTTGCCAATGCCTTGATAGCAAAAAAAATGCAAATGTATTATTAAAAATTGAATTAACCCGGATATCTATTGATATTCTGTATAATGAAACAGATATATCATGTTCAGTAGAGCTACTAGCAAAAAGTACCAGTCACGAGAAGAAATTTTCTTTTATCGACTTGTATTTTTCACAAATACCCCTCCTGAACACGATACACATGTATATCTATCCAACTTACACATTTTCAACATCGAATCGACGCTCATACTGCATTTAATTAATTTTTTTTTTAAATATTTCTTTCGACAAAGTGACTGACCTAAGTTTTATGCCGTTTAATCTGATCGCGCATCAATCTATTTTGATCTTGTGCGTCAAATATCTACTGTTACTATGTAAAACAATACGGGAAAGCGAATCATTTACCCTCAAGGGAAGACGAAATGGGGTATATACGAGATAGGAATACCTTTTATCTCCACTACAATATTCCCCGCTGTAATGAGGTAACCGAATGCATCTATTTCCATTTATAGTGCAACATTTCATCAACATTTTTTTGAATTATTTTATAATTCAACATAGAACTTAATTCTCAATCTTACCATCACAAGTAGCACTTTTGACTTCTTGTTGAATCTGTTGTAAAGTAATAAAATCTTGAGTATTAAACACATGTTTAGAGTCGGTGGCTATTACGTTTAACTCGTTCTTATCTATGCCGCTACCAACTCCAATGGCTATTACAACAGCGTTCTCCTGTTTAAGTAATGCTGCCTGTGTTGCAGTTAAATTTTTGTCTGTTGACGCTCCGTCTGTAAGGACTATTATAAAGTGTTTTGAAGAGTTTCGTGCTCCGTGCGAAGGGAGAAGGTGTTGTTGTCTAATCATCTGCAATGCATCACCAGTCGCTGTAGTGCCTGTTACATACGTTGCCTTTTGAATTGCATCTAGTGTAGATTGTTTGTTCCCATATTGATTCAGGAAGAACTCATTATGAGCCGTTGACCCGAATGTGACCAATCCGAACTGAACATTGTTTGGGCCTACCGGTAGATCATTTACAAAACGAGACATAAAATTCAGCTCATTTTGGAAATCAACTCTTGATTCACTGGATGAAGCATCCAAAGCAAATATAATATCAGCTCGTTGTACAAATCCACATGCTGTAATAAATTAGATGTTTGTTTAGATAAATTGATAATATGCATGAGATTAATGTAAATCATTATGAAACATACTATGAATATCTGCTGAATATGAACAAAATATGGGCCCATTTAGATAAAGCCTTCTTTATGACTTACAACTTGAGTTTCACTTATCGATATAATGATTTTGCCAACAAAAAAAAATTGTATAGGCCAACATATGCAACTATCAGAATTATACCTTATATCCTTGACACATTTAAGTTATGAAGAGATGTGTACATTTCTTGGGTTATTTCTGAGTCTTGTACTTATCATAGAATTATTATATAACTATTATCCTAATTAAAACTTTTCTTGATGATATTTGAAAAAAAAAACTAAATTATACTGAACAGTAATATCTCTTATTGAAATCATGTTTCTACAAATTACGTGAAACTGAAAAGGCAATCTGTTGAATGTTAGGCATTTAATAAATTGCTTAAACAGGCGTCTTACAAAATGACTAAATTATACAAATGCCTGTAACATATATACGTTATGTATACCATGGAAGCACTATTTTGATCATAGCACTTCTATTTGTATACATTTGAAGTTTAACAAGACTGTGTATTTTCTGTAAGAAGAGAGACAACTTTCATTCCCTTACAATCCTTAATAGATTTATCGCAAGATACTGGTGTCACTTACCGTAACACGCTTACGCCGTTTTATTTTTAGTAACGTAAAGAACAGATTTTCTGCAGAACATTTGTTTAAAGTTTCTTTCTCTTAATAAAGTAATTGTATAATATTGAATTGTGATGTGTGTTTTAAAGGCTTTTGTTTATGACCTACATGCAATTATTGAGACTTTCTAAAGGATCTAAACGTTATGATTCTGGTACAAAAAAATGTCTTTGTTTGCTTTTATTTCGGAACAGATAAAAGCAGTTTTTACGTTTTACTTGTTACAAGTTTGCATTTAAGGCAAGGTCAACTTCATTGCTCACCGGCCTTCCCATCGTATGAAAACGAATTATACAAACTTTGAATTGATTTAAGCATACTCCGCGGTTGTTTCGATACAAACATCACATGTATGTAAAACCTGAAAATGGTTTTACAAGTGGAGTCATTGTTTTAAATTTCCCGAACTTAGGACATTTTTAATAAGTCCTTTATTTGTATTAACACCAGTGCGTTATGTTATTCACGTGTCTCGACGTTCAAACGTTAAAAAATGAACCCGGGGGACATTGGATTGGACAAAACTTTTTATAGATATCTTTTTTATTCTGTAGCGCACTATCAACCAACATGTACCAATACTTACTTAAGCATTTGTACTTTTCAAATCTTGTGCAGATTTGAATCATAAATCTTGTTGAATGCAAGTTGTCTGGCACTGAGAATACACATGTAATGCATCAACGTAAATTTTGTGTTAAGGGGACAATTCGTTGGACATCTATATATTTGTCCAACAAATTTCGTAACACGAGTTTCGTTTGAATTTTCAAAGTGGGAAAAAGAACAGTAAATGTACATTTTTTTTTGTATAAAAACATTATACTTGTGATAATTTTCTGAATAGCAATTTTATCTTTCAATCTGATATAACGTTAAATTTCGCAATATTAACTGATACGGGACACACCCTTGCGTCATCTGATTCCCATATTTTTCGACCCCAACCGCTTTTGAAGGTAAAGCGAATATTGCGTTATGAAGGTGTCATGGCGTCCGTGTACGGGGAAACAAAATGAGCAGTTTTGCAGAAAAAAGAATCCACTACACTCGTTTTATGTCGAACTGCATCATGCAAAATGTTACGCGGGACAGGACACAAATCAAAATTTTACGAGCCTTGGACTATTATTTCTCATTAATTTATCATCGCACTGCATAATGCTTGCAATATTTAAAAAGAGAATAAAATAAGCTTTCTTTTAATATATCGCATGCTAGCAGTACATTTTTATATTAATACTGAAACAAGTTTTAGAATAGGTAGAACACGTTTTTTTCGAAATAACACCAGTATCTTGCGACGTCTCTTTAAAGTTTTCAAATATTCGGCTTTGAGCGTTCCTGACGAAGGAAAATCTAGAAAAGCACTTCAGACGCATGAAATTTATAAAATGTTGTTTTCATTTTTATTATATACATTATATATCCTTATTTACTTCATTCATACAGCTGTATAATGTAGATTATAATGTCGCCTGTGTTTTTTCTCTATTATAAATTAATTTAAAGCCGTTATTTGAAAACTGTGATAACATGATTTCTTTAAAAAAATGTTTTACTAATAAAGCCCTAGCATTCGAAAATACAGTCACAAACGAATATTTATCTATTCTTAATTTTATTTCATTTTTTTAATCGAATCATTTGCGCTACTTATGCCATAGGTTGGTGGAAACAGGCTTTTTTCACCAATTTAATTTTGACAATGATTGGCAGGGATAAGATATTAATTTCAAAATCCTTTTGTCCACTTCAATTTTTTTCATAATAAATAGAATTTCATAAAACATATCGTACATTCAGCAATGAATGCAAAAGAAAAACAAAAGACACCAAAAAAATATGTTGCTTTGTGCAACTCTCTGTTTTCACCGGTTTTACTAGCTATTTGATATTGCATCGCAAACTTTACAAATAAAATTCATGCATAACACTGTAAAATGGTATTCAACTGTTTTCAGAGTGAATAATTCAAACAACCTATCACGATTTCTGATACGTTTTGTTTTCGGAACAGCCTATCTTTTCTCATCAAAATAAAGCAGTCCTTACTTGATATGGACATATTGATTCGCTTTATAAATTCACATTGAAGTGTCAAACTGTACCGAAGAATTAACGGGTGTTCAGAAGATGACAAAATAAACGTATAAAATGTGAAACTATCTACATATGCTATTTTTCAATAAAAATAGTTTAGGCAATTTGCATTTCATTTGTTCGATAATCACTCAGATTTCTATGAATTTAACGATCAAATCGACTCTATGCTCTATCTGGTGTTTAAATGTCAAAGCTTAATAAAGTGTGAAAAATGCATGTAAAATATTTTAACTTTGAAAATTATATATTTTGCCAGTTTTAATTTACATCTAGGCTCTTCCAGTTTAAAATGAAAAATGAACATTTTTTCACCAGTTTCAATTTTAATCGAAGATTGCGGACACCAACAACGACATAAACGTGTTGTAACAGTTATCAATTAAATGTTTAATGGGGAAAAACAATTTTTCTGTATTTTGTCTATTTTCCAGTTTCATCTTTACTTATAGTATATTAAGCAGTTTTTCGTACTTCGTACTATCATAAACATGTGAATGCTTCGGTCTTGCGACGGTAAATTAGGTTATACAGTTCTTTAAATGATATATCTTTATACTTTTTTAATAATATTTATGGAAAAGTTTCCAAAGAATCATAATTCACTTTTTTAGGTTGGGAAGTGAAGAAGACTTTTCTTACTTCCACATCCCTATAGCACAGTTTTGATTCCTTGTCCGAATTTGGATATACATTTTGGTTTTATTAACATATCATCAACGTTTGTATAAGGTTTTGGAATTTCAAATATTTTGTCATCGAACATCACTGAAGAGACTTTAATTAACGCACATCTGGTGCAATAAAATTTGTACCGTAAATGATGCTTTACAGAAAAATAGCGTGACATTGATTTCCATATAGATTCACCGATAGTTTACTTACATTGACAGGCAGCAAATGATATTTCTGACTTGATTGCAGCCAAAGAATTAAATCCGGCAACTGTAAACATATGAGAGGAGTCCGACGCAATATCGAGTAGCTCATTTCGGTCCACAGAGGATCCGATTCCAATAGAAATAACTTTGACTCCAGGCATACTTTTCAGTTTATTTGCTTCTGTGACTGTATTTGTGTGTGAATATGATTTACCATCTGTGAGAACAACAACAATCTTCTGAACATTTGGTCGTCCACCATGAGTGAAAGCTGTTGTACGAGCATATTTCAATGCATCTTCGGTGTATGTCAGTCCACCATCATAATATACGCTGGTAATTGCAGCCACAAGTTGATTTGTGCTTTTGTATTGGTCAAGTCGTATACGTTCATGGACGGAAGTAGAAAAGGTAGCTAGTCCTATTTGTATGTTGGCAGGACCGATTACATACTGACTGGCAAAATCTTTTACAAACTGCAGTTGTTTTTTAAAGTTGGTTGTCGTAACACTTCCAGATGAATCCAGAAGAAAGTAAATATCTGCTGGTTGAGATCCACATTCTGCAATATTTTTATGTCACTATATGTGATCAGTCCAAATACAAACTGACAAAGCATATGTTCCAGTGCAACATGCCGAATTGGAACTGAACAGAAATGATTTTTTTTTTCGTTCTTATACACTTACAATGAAGAACACGAAAATAAATCATTTGTGGAAAAAAAATAAAAGTGTTGATTTGCAGTTAACATTCCAAGATTAAAGTTGATAATTCCAAGATTAAAGTTGGAATTTTCAAGTTTAATGTTGATAATTCCAAGATTAAAGTTGATAATTCCAAGATTAATGTTGGAAATTCCAAGATTAAAGTTGATAATTCCAAGATTAAAGTCGACAATTAGAAAAAAAAGTAAAAAAGAATGGCCCTAATACGCTTCCGTATTGACCAGACTCAAGCTAGCGAACAATAAGCCAGCGAACAATAAGAAATACGCGCCAAACTGATCACGCCTAAAAACCGAAGACTTATAGTAACATGAAACGTCCTTTGAAATCTGATGACAATCATTTCCAGTAGGAAGACTAAATGTTATACATTTTCTCGAAGACAAAATTGATTTTCTATTCATATATATATTTAAAACAACATAATTTTTCTTGACAGCCGAACATCTCTTATAGGATTTTCAAAATTAATTTTAGCTACTCCTCTCCCTTTTGATTACCTTTGTTTACAAACGGCTTGTCTTTATAATAGAGAAAAAAAAAAAGTAGACCATACTTATCTAGTGTAAAGATGAAATTTAATCCACATGCTGATGCATACCGTTTTTGGACCGTCAAGTACAGAATTTTGCATTCAGAATTATAAGTTGAAGTAAAAGCTAATAAATATCCACAGTTTCTGTTTTGTTACGATTGAAAACTTGCAATTTGTCTATTACATTTCAAAAGTAAATGTGTTTTATGTGACAGTGACATACAAGTAGCACGAGATATCAATTGATATGAAGATTTTGGCTAATTAAACCGACAAAATGTTAAAATCCAAGATTATTACAGCTTTTCAAAACAGCAAGTCCCTTAAGCTTGCACTGATTCGATTTTACAAGAACAGGGTGGAATCACAACAATACGAATTATTCCAGTTTAACATAAGAACGATAACCAGGTAACGGTTCAAAGTTGGGGTAGGGTGACCCAACCCCTCCCTTCTTTAATTCATAAAAAAGTCCCTACGGCAAAGCTTTTGTCCACA
This sequence comes from Mytilus coruscus, assembly GCA_017311375.1. Lineage (NCBI taxonomy): Eukaryota > Metazoa > Mollusca > Bivalvia > Mytilida > Mytilidae > Mytilus > Mytilus coruscus. The sequence continues at coordinate 75,580,488 of CM029599.1, read as the reverse complement.
CTAGGTACAAATGATAGGCAATTGCCTAAGGTTGCCTGGACCAAAAGACCCAGGTGGGTAAAGTTACGGAATTTTTACAACTGAGGTCCAAAGTTGGGGTAGGGTGACCCAACCCCTCCCTTCTTTAATTCATAAAAAAGTCCCTGCGGCAAAGCTTTTGTCCACACTAGGTACAAATGATAGGCAATTGCCTAAGGTTGCCTGGACCCAAAGACCCAGGTGGGTAAAGTTACGGAATTTTTACAACTGAGGTCCAAAGTTGGGGTAGGGTGACCCAACCCCCTCCCTTCTTTAATTCATAAAAAGTTCCCTACCCCAACTTTGGACCTCAGTTGTAAAAATTTCGTAACTTTACCCACCTGGGTCTTTGGGTCCAGTCAACCTTAGGCAATTGCCTATCATTTGAACTTAGTGTGGACAAAAACTTTGCGGTAGGGAATTTTTTACGTATTAAAGTTGGAAGAGGGTAGGATCTCCATATCCAAACTTTGGACCTCAGTTGTAAAAGTTCCGTAACGTTAAAAACCTGGGATTTTGGGTCCAGTTAACTTTAGGCCATTGCCTAACATTTGAACCTAGTGTGGACAAAAGTTTTGCCGTAGGGATTTTTTTACGTATTAAAGTTGGGAAGGGTAGGATCTACATACCGAAACTTTGGACCTCAGTTGTAAAAGTTCCGTAACGTTACCCACCTGGGTCTTTGGGTCCAGGCAACCTTGGGGAATTGCCTATCATTTGAACTTAGTGTGGACAAAAACTTTGCGGTAGGGAATTTTTTACGTATTAAAGTTGGAAGAGGGTAGGATCTCCATACCCAAACTTTGGACCTCAGTTGTAAAAGTTCCGTAACGTTACCCACCTGGGATTTTGGGTCCAGTTAACTTTACGCCATTGCCTAACATTTGAACCTAGTGTGGACAAAAGTTTTGCCGTAGGGATTTTTTTACGTATTAGAGTTGGAAAGGGTAGGATCTCCATACCCAAACTTTGGACCTCAGTTGTAAAGTTCCGTAACGTTACCCACCTGGGATTTTGGGTCCAGTTAACTTTACGCCATTGCCTAACATTTGAACCTAGTGTGGACAAAAGTTTTGCCGTAGGGATTTTTTTACGTATTAAAGTTGGAAAGGGTAGGATCTACAAACTGAAACTTTGGACCTCAGTTGTAAAAGTTCCGTAACGTTACCCACCTGGGTCTTTGGGTCCAGGCAACCTTAGGCCATTGCCTATCATTTGTTTCTAGTGTGAACAAAAGCTTTGCCGTAGGGAATCTTTTAAGAATTAAAGTTGGAGGGGTTATGGTCTCCATTCCCCAACTTTTGACCTCAATTGTAGACGATCCGTAACTTTATCCACCTGGGTTTTTGGGTCCAGGCAACCTTAGGCCATTAATTATCATTTGTACATAGTGTGAAAAAAGCTTTGCCGTATGGATTTTTTTACGAATTAAAGTTGTGAGGGGTAGGGTCGCCATAACCCAACTTTGGACCTCAGTTGTAGAAGTTTCGTAACTTTCCCACCTGGGCCTTTGGGTGCAGGCAACCATAGGCCATTTTCTATCTTTTTTACTTATCGTGGACAAAAGCTTTGCCGTAGGGAATTTTAAACGAATTAAAGTTGGGAGGGCTAGGGTCTCCATATCCCAACTTTGGACCTCAGTTGTAGAAGTTCCTTATCTTTATCCACCTGGGTTTTTGGGTCCAGGTTACCTTAGGCTTTTGCCTATCATTTGTACCTAGTGTGGACAAAACCTTTGCCGTAGGGACTTTTTTATGAATTAAAGTAGGTAGGCGGTAGGGTCACCCTACCCCAACTTTGGACTTCAATTGTAGACGATCCGTAACTTTACCCACCTGGGTCTTTTGGTCCAGACAACCTTAGGCAATTTCCTATCATTTGTACCTAGTGTGGACAAAGGCTTTGCCGTAGGGACTTTTTCATGAAATAAAGTAGGTAGGGGTTGGGTCACCCTACCCCAACTTTGGACCTCAGTTGTAGACGATCCGTAACTTTACCCACCTGGGTCTTTGGGTCCAGGCAACCTTAGGCAATTGTCTATCATTTGTACCTAGTGTGGACAAAAGCTTTGCCGTAGGGACTTTTTATGAATTAAAGTAGGAAGGCGATAGGGTCATCCTACCCCAACTTTAGACCTCAATTGTAGACGATCCGTAACTTTACCAACCTGGGTCTTTTAGTCCAGGGAACCTTAGGCAAATGCCTATCATTTGCATCTAGTGTGGAAAAAAGCTTTGCCGTAGGGACTTTTTATGAATTAAAGTAGGAAGGCAGTAGGGTCACCCTACCCCAACTTTGGACCTCAATTGTAGACGATCCGTAACTTTACTCACCTGGGTCTTTTGGTCCAGGCAACCTTAGGCATTTGCCTATCATTTGTACCTAGTGTGGACAAAACCTTTGCCGTAGGGACTTTTTTATGAATTAAAGTAGGTTAGGGGTTGGGTCACCCTACCCCAACTTTGGACCTCAGTTGTAGACGATCCGTAACTTTACCAACCTGGGTATTTAGGTTCAGGCAACCTTAGGCAATTGCCTATCATTTGTTCCAAGTGTGGACAAAAGCTTTGCCGTAGGGACTTTTTTATGAATTAAAGTAGGTAGGGGGTTGGGTCACCCTACCCCAAATTTGGACCTCAGTTGTAGACGATCCGTAACTTTACCCAACTGGGTCTTTGGGTCCAGACAACATTAGGCAATTGCCTATCATTTGTACCTAGTGTGGACAAAAGCTTTGCCGTAGGAACTTTTTTATGAATTAAAGTAGGTAGGGGTTGGGTCACCCTACCTCAACTTTGGACCTCAGTTGTAGACGATCCGTAACTTTATCCACCTGGGTCTTTGGGTCCAGGCAACCTTAGGCAATTGCCTATCATTTGTACCTAGTGTGGACAAAAGCTTTGCCGTAGGGACTTTTTTATGAATTAAAGTAGGTAGGGGGTTGGGTCACCCTACCCCAACTTTGGACCTCAGTTTTAGACGATCTGTAACTTTACCCACCTGGGTCTTTGGGTCCAGGCAACCTTAGGCAATTGCCTATCATTTGTACTTAGTGTGGACAAAAGCTTTGCCGCAGGGACTTTTCTATGACTTAAAGTAGGTAAGGGGTTGGGTCACCCTACCCCAACTTTGGACCTCATTTGTAGACGATCCGTAACTTTACCCACCTGGGTCTTTGGGTCCAGGCAACCTTAGGCAATTGCCTATCATTTGTGATTATTTGAAAAGTTGTTATAATCTTGAATTGGATTCAAAAAAATTTCGTTTAGATTAACCAAAATCTTTAAGTCAATTCATTTCTCTTTCTATTTGTGTGTCACTCTTACACTAATCACTCTTCCTATCGAAAAATAATAAATAAATTACCAGTTTAACGAAAAAGTTACTAGTTCTTTGACAAAAGAAGAAAACTGCGTATAGTTATCAGCTTTTATTTCAACTGAAATTCTGACAAAAAAATCTTGACGTTCCAAAATCATGCTGTTTTTTTTCTTTCCTTTTCAAACGCATATATAAGCTAGATGATTTAATTTTATCGTTACACTAGTTTAGTATGAACTATTGTTATTAATTGTTTCATTATTATAAAGACGATAAAACCATCTCTAATCAGAGAACACTGAAAAGAGAAAGGATTGCAAAATGTAGCTAAAAGGAATTTTAGATGCCCGGCTTTTAAAGAAAAGTTGTATTAAATAAACAAATAACTAAATTCAATTTTGTCTTTGTGAAAATGAATTGTATTTCGTCTTCCTACTGGAAATGATTGTCATCAGATTTCAAAGGACGTTTCATGTTATTGCAAGTCTTCGGTTTTTAGGCATGATCAGATTGGCGCGTTTTCTTATTGTTCGCTGGCTTATTGTTCGCTAGCTTAATGCATCTTATTGTTCGCTGGCTTAATGTTCGCTAGCTTGAGTCTGGTTCCGTATTGTGGGGAAAAATAGAAGTGTTGATTTGCATTTAACAGCTTAATTTCACATTTTTATGACAAACTGAGGAAATAATTCTAGTGAAAATTGGAATCAAAATCATATCAGATTATAAAGCATGAATTCATTTCAACTTTAAACACCGCGATCGTTCTAAAATAAATGATTTGTCTGCAAATTTATAAAAACGCAGGTTATGTCGGATTTAGAAGTTTCTAATCTTTTATAAAACTATAAAAAAAAATCTTGCAGTGGAGTATAGAATCCTGCGTTACTTCTTCTATTTATGGGATTTTCTCTCAAAGTATATTGACGTGTTTCCATTGTGAACTACACTTCCATGTCTTATCGTAACTACTTCAGTAATAAAAAAGGATAAAACCTCAAGCTAAAAATAAACTAACCTGGATCAACGGTTGGTGGAGGTGTTGGCACTGTAAAAGAAAGTTAAAATGCTTGCTAAAAATCAAAACAACGAAAAAACGAATACCTAAATATTACATGAAACATGAAAAAGGAACATCGTAAGTCATATCTTAATGTTTTATCTACATTTTGAGAATAGAGTTTCAAAGACGAGTTTCTGATGGTTTTTGATAAATGTATTCATGTCTTTTTTTTAGACTCGGGACGAATTATAGCTTGACATACTTAGTATTACATAGAATCCTAACTTTTGTTGAAGACTATTTTGCCCTCACTTTGTCTTACTTATTTTTGTCGTTGTGCTGCTGTCTAATTGATGTTTACCTCACATCTCCTTTTAAGTGATATTGAAAAATGCATTTAACATATGAATTACGGTTTTTCTTTATTGGCAATCAATATTTTTAATGGAAAGAGGTCGGGTCAATTTCCCTTGTATTTGTTTCACTCCTAGGGTAAAAATGTAAAAGTTGTAAAGTCCTCTGTAATTTGGTTATCAAAGAGTCTATATCATTTACTTAAAACAATTTTCATTATTTATACATATTTCAATAAATGTGATTTAGCGCTACATGCTGCTGTTAAAGGCATTTCGATAAAAAAAAGAAAAAAAGAACACACAAAGCGCTGTGATACTGTAAATTAAGGTAAAGGTTGAAGGACCTTTTGAAAATGGCACTAATGTGAATAAATTCAGGGGGAATTGGCCCTACCTCTTTGATACATAACTTGTCAGAAGCAGTGTTTTGCATAATCATTTCATTATAAACTTACTAGCACACGCTGCTTGATTTAATTCGTACTGTATACCATTTAAAGCATCAAAGCCAGACACTTGATACACGTGATGTGGACTGTCAGCGATGGATTGAAGCTCATGGGTATTAACGTTGCTTCCAATACCTATAGCAAATACTGAAGCTCCTGTAGCATGCAGTTGTTTTGCTTGAGATGTAGTGGCGCTTGGACTTGTGGATTGTCCATCAGTGAGCACAACCACGATTTGATTAGCTGTAGATCTTTGCCCATGGCTAGAACCATGTACATAAAAAAGTCTTGCATACTGTAATCCTTTGTCTGTATGGGTTGACCCGCTGTTGTAGGGAATCGAATTCAGTTTGTTAAGTACCGATGCCTGGTCATGGTAAGTGTTAAAATAAAACTGGTTGGATGCGTAAGTACTGAAGGTTACCAATCCAACCTGAATGTTATTTGGTCCTATCTGGTATCGCTTTACAAAATCTTTAACGAAATCCACTTGTTTTTGGAAATTAGCACTGCCTTCACTGCTAGATGCGTCTAGGACGAATACCACATCTGCCGTTGCTGCACCACAAACTATCAATATACCACATGTTTAGTCTTTATACTGAGGAAACGATAATAAGTCAGAAATAAACAAATTAACCATCCCCCACCCCAATAAAAAAAAATTATGTTTACAAATCCCTTATTCACTCAGAAGATTTTATGAATTTGTAATAAACTATTTTATAATAATTCTAACAAGTGACTAGCACTGATAAGAAATTTATTTGTATCTATACTTACGGCCTAATGGAGTCTCATCTGTAATATAAAAAAACGGAGGTCATGCTAAAGCTGTCTTAAGTATGAGGTTTACCTGATAATGAAAATTAGCTGTATAAGGTTACTTTCATTCCTGCCATATTATACGTTCTTTTTGTTTGGTCGACAAGGGTCATAACGTTTTATTTTTATTTTCAAGGGAGGAGTTCAAAACATCTAAAATTTCTGTCATCCGTGCATCAAATTTTGTCGCGTAAATTAGAACAAGACTTCAATATGTTTAAAGGTGTTAAACAAATATTTTCTATCAATCTGAGAAGGATATTTATTGTGTGGAAATCAAAGGTCGTGATTAGGGATTGAATTCAAGATTTGTGGTGTAAGTTATACTACATTCTATTTTCCAGCACTTTTAACCATAAAAACGAGCCAATTTTGGCAGCTTTGCAGCTTGTTTCAAACTACGCGACCTAAGAAAACCTTACGGAAATTTCAAACTCATTATGGGACTGATATCTAACAAAATATTGTCATTAAATTGTCTCCTTTATCACATTATTTCTAATTTTGTTAAGACGTTGACCTTGTAAACTCAAACTTAGCAGGTTCTTCCCGACGCAAGTACATATATAGTCTTCCTAAGTTTGGTTCATATTGGATGTAATATTTCAATAAACATTAATGAGAAGTCTTAGATGTAGGGATCGAGTATTTCAAATAATCGAAGAAAAAAAGAATAAATGCAAATTATCTACAAATGAATAATCAAAACAAAATAATTGAAAATCACCTTTACATGTCTGTTTCTCTAGTTCTAATGCTATATCTTTCAAAGCGCTGAAGTTTGCAACCGTAAATGAGTGTCCTGGATCAGTGGCAATGGTTATGAGTTCGTCTTTATTGACTGAACTTCCGATTCCAATAGATATAACTTTAATGTCGGTTTTGTGGAGATTTTTGGCCTGAATTGCGGTGTCTGGTGGAGACTGAGACTGGCCATCGGTCATAACTATAAGAACTTTTGGAATACCATCGCGTGCCCCATGTGCTTTTGTAAAGCTACTGTTTTTAGCAAAACTTAAGGCGCCTGCTGTATTTGTTCCTCCCTGGGTGTATGGAACGTTTTGAAGAGCATTTAAAACATCACTTAAATTGGAATAAGTGTTCAGCCAAAACTGGTTTTGTGGATTATTCGAAAAAGTAGCTAGTCCTATCTGCACTGCATCCGGGCCAATAAAAAATCTGGAGCTAAAATTTGAAACAAATTGGAGCTGTGTTTCAAAGTTTGTTGATCCTTCACTAGAAGACGAATCCAAGAGAAAAACAATATCTGCCTTTACTCCACGGCATTCTAAAAGTAATGAAATGATGAATATAAATATTTATATCAATATATTCTGTCCCACTGTCCAACTTTTATTATTTTTTGTAAAAAAAAATCGTTATTTAGATCAAATGGACATTACATTATTAAAAAAAAATAACGAAATATAAAAAGATCACTTACTTAAAGGTAAATATTTATAAACACCAGATACATTAATTTACCATTTGTTTTACAAGCTGTCTTTTCTAAATCGGTCTGTAGAGTTGCCAAAGCATCAAAGTTTGCGACTTGAAATACATGGTTACTATCGGTAGCTATCTGTGTCAGTTCATTGGAATTTGCTCCACTTCCTACTCCAATGGCAATAACTTCCGGTCCAGCCTTATGTAAATTTTTTGCCGCTTGTAACGTTTGTGGTGGGTATGTTGATTGTCCATCAGTCAGAAAGATCACAATTTGCGCCGCATCTTGTCTTCCGCCATTTGCTATTGAAAAGCTGTCGTTCGTTACTTGGTTTAAAGCTAGATGAGTATTCGTTGATCCCGTGTGAAATTTTATTTTAGATATAGCGGATATAACAGAAGTTTTTGTAGAATACTGGTTTAATTTGAATTCCTTGTAGACTTGGTCAGAAAATGAAAGGACGGAAAATTGTGTATTTGATGGTCCAACATTGAACTGTCTAACCGTATTTTTAACAAAATCCAACTGCTTTTGAAAGTCGATTGTTCCAATACTACTGCTTGCATCGAGTACAAATACGATATCGGCCTTTTTCTTTGAACAAACTGAAAGAAATACAGAAATCAAAATGCTAGCAAATTTTAATTTAAAACAAATTATCGTCATATTGGATATATTTACTATTGTCCATACTTTGTTGTAAGATTGCCGAAGCAACATGCATTTGAAATCGTCAAATATAACAGGATTTAAGGCTCGTCTTACTTTGTAAAGAAAACTTGGGTAAACATGACTTACACAATGTTTGTGTAAATAGATTTCGTTCAAGTTGTTTATTGAATTTCGTTCACCATCAACGGTGTGCATTCTTCAATTGAAACAGTAGTTCTATATGGTGTTTTTTTTAATTATAATCATTTCATGATAAATATATACGAGATACATGTAGGAATACTAGTAATTTATTGAGTGTGGTTTATCAATAAGAACTATCGTTGTACATTATAGAAAATGTTCATGGAATAAGACATGACCTGTATACAATTGATGATGCAACATCATTGCAAGAAAATGATATCACTTTTGAGTAAATAATTATACAAATGAGTTATAAATGAGTGTATACAAAGCATTTATGCCAATGTGTTTCTTGTCCTGAATATGCTCAAAATATTTGCCACTGGACGTTAAGCAAGTTACAATCAATGCGTGATAGTTTTCTTATATCAAATTATTGAAATCTTTATGTAAACGATCAATGCCCATACCTATCATGTATTATACTTATTGGAAAGAAGCCAAATAATTTACTGCCAAAAGATAGCTTATCAATTTTACAATGAATGACTAAGGACAATATCCACAAAGACGGCTGCAAACGCAGCAAATACATGGCTTTTTCCTGAACTGAATGAGATAAGGGGGAAAAGACTATAAAAATAAGAAGATGTGGTATGATTGTCAATGAGACAACTCTCCACCAGAGAGCAAATGACGTAGAAGTCAAAATCTATAGGTCTTTATCAACTGCTTATTTTATTATTGTATCTAAATAATTTATCAAAGGTTTCAAGAAAGGTTACATTTCGATTAAACGAAAGTCAAATAAATTGAAACTAATTTGTATTCTTCTTCTGATATAATAAGTTTTATAATCTAATATTAACTGTGATGACCATAAAAGTCTTTATCACTCTTTCCTTTTCGCTTGCAATTTTCCGTTGCGTTGGTGGTCATATTTTTTTGGCTGCTCAGATCCACAACAATGGCATTCATGTAGGTTGGTCAACAGAAATAACAAAAAAACGAAAACAAAAAAAGAAGGACAATGTATGAATGATTACCTCGACAAATTTAGTTCCAATTAGTATACTGCTTGTAGATTAAAAAATTAAAGAATTACGCAACGAACGGATGATGGACAAGTTATAAATTCGGGCGTTAGTTTTCACGTTTGAATTGATTTACATTTGTCATTTCGGGGCCTTGCATATCTTACGATGCGGTATGGGATTTGCTCATTATTGAAGGCTGTATGGTAACCTATTGTTAGCTTCCACACCATTTGGTCTTTGATGATGAGTTAAGTTTTCCTGTTTAAGTTTGTTTTTTAGATAATATATGCAATAGGTCAAATATATTTGTCTTCTTCTTATTTTTAAGTGATGACGACTAGAACTTCGTTTATTTATCCACTTTTATCCTTTTGTAAATAAATAGCCAAAAAAATAAACATAATACCTAATGATGGTGGTTGGCATGCAGCTTGTTGAATTTGTGTCTCTATAGTCCTTAGTGCATCGAAGCTTGCCACCTTAAAAGCATGTTGTTTGTCGCTAGCGATTGTTTCCAGTTCTTGCGACCCTATCCCGCTCCCAATTCCTACAGAAATTACTTGTGCTCCTGCTAAATGTAGGTCTTCTGCTGCAGTTTTTGTTTTTGCTGGATCTGTTGACTGACCATCTGTCAAAACTATTACGACTTTTTCGGCATCTGGTCGTCCACCATTTGCAGGCAGAAATGAGTTTTGTCGAACAAAATCTAATGCTAAGTGTGTGTTTGTTGTTCCCTGTTGATATGTCACTTTGTTAATTGCATTTCTAAGGCTATAACTGCTAGAATATTCATTTAACCAAAATTCGTTTTTAACATTAGACGCAAACGTAACGACACTAAATTGATTTCTAGTGGAACCTACAGAAAACCTGCTCACAAAATCTCGAACAAAGTTGAGCTGTTTCTGGAAATTTGTGCTACCCTCACTACTAGACGCATCAAGAACAAATACTATGTCTGCCTTAGATGGACAATCTGTAAAATATAGATATAGAAACATAGCATTTAGAACAACTTCAATGTTATCCAAAACAAAGCAACTATAATTATTTGAAGAACTAATTAATAAAAAATCACCAAACATGTTTAGACTAATTCAGGCAAAAGAACTGAACTCTTTGTGAAGAGTAGAAATACAAAAACTTATAAAATGTCCCTAATCATCTTTATATAAGTGCAGTTATGCGTGCATTCGGGTTGAATATATGCAAATATTCATTAAGCTGAAAAATATGTATATTTATATCATAACTAGGTCTTGATAAGGACATATATAGAAATAAGAAGATATGGTATGAGTGCCAATGACTTTTTCATAATGCTGAATTGTTTTCCAATGTTTTAATATCTCTGGTTGGTAGGTAAATACTAATAAATGTTCGGATATTTTTTCTATCATGTGTATTATCATATTTTTAAGGATGTGTTTTGATGCGGCACTCGCCTAAAATGCTAATGTTTTTTTCAAGCACTACTGTTGAAATTTATAACTATCTTCTGATAAGCTACAAATATAGTTATTACTAGATGCATATTGAAGAAACAGAAAAGTGTCGATTGTGATACTAAAATATTTCTTTTGGTTTCTTATCACACTGCTGTCATTCGGTATCTCGAGGAAAATGATCGTGAAAGAATAAGTAACGGTGGTCAAGTATTGGGATTGGATCGTGAAAGTTTTGGTAAAGGACCGTGAAGGAAATTTTATCGGGAAGACACATGCAGCGTCAGTAAATAATTTAATTTAATGAAATATAATGACAAATAATCGAAAAATAAAACTGTCTGTCAAAATGGTTCAACATTATGATCAGTATCCGAGAAAAATAAAGTTTCAAAAGGCAAATTGCACATCGAAATTTCAAAGAAATAAAAACGTAAACAAACATGACTTTTTTCATATCTTGAATGCATAAACTGCTTTTCTCTTTAAAATATCATTTCATATTACTGTTAAAAATGGTTCTTAAAGTTATTTTGTTTTTTAATTTTATCAAAATCTTTCCAAAAGCGGAAATATTTGTAAAAAATAAATATTTCGGATCGTGAAAGATCGGGTACCGGTTTTTGATGATCGTGAAAAGGATCGTGAAAGATCTGTTGCTGCTTGTTCGTTATTGCAAAAATCCATGAAAATGATCAAATCATTCTTTAAATAGGTGGCATGATAATTTATATTTGTAATTGGTATAGCAAAAGATTGGATTTGTATGACTTATTCCGCTTCACTTTTGTTTGTGAATAGGGCTAAGTCTTAGATACAGGATTCTTTATAAGTTGTTATTGGCTTTGAACTAGTTATCAGTAACCGCGAGCACTCTCATATCGAGTACTCTGTGTTTTCATATCTGTACTGTTTGATCTGATGTTTTGTAAAACCACTGTGTTGAATTGGCGGGATGTTTATGAATACCCCAAGTGCTGTAGTTCATGTCCATGCCTGTCTGTGTTTTTTTTTTGATAGATGTTTCATATGTTTTGTCAGGGCCTTTTATTTACGGTATGGTTTCTTTTCTCATTGTTGAAGACCGCACGGTTGCCTATAATTGCTTACATCCACTTCATTTGAACTTTGGTGGATAGTTGTCTCACTGGTAATCATAATACATCTCCTTATTTTAACTATGATAGTTCAATGCCATTTGATCTGATTATTTGATAATACCACACCGACTAGTTGCTTTATAATAATATAAGTCTGACTGTCCGTCCTGCATAAGTTTTACGTCGTATGAAAATTTAAAGATTGTCTCATCAGATTTTCATTCATTTTTATGCACAGTCATATCTATAAAACGAAGTTCCATGTTGATTCTTGTAACAATTGGAAAAACATTCTTTAAAAAAAACGCAGGAAAACAACGGTCATATTCCTGAATTGGCACAGGCTTTTTCCTAAGAAAATGTTGGGTTAAACCTGGTTTTCTAGCTAGCTATATATAACTGTGTTAACATACATCACAGACATACAACACATCTGATGTAAACGTTAAGACACACTTACAACTAAATAAAACAAAGACGCCAACAAAAAGTTCAAATGTGTGAATAAATTATTCTTAATTTCCGAATTTGATTTTTCTGAATTTATGTCATTTTGCATTTACTATAAAAAAAAATAAGGAAATATATATAGAATGTTGTATGATTGCCAATGAGACAACTATCCACCAAAGTTCAAATGAAGTGGATGTAAGCAAAAATAGGCAACCGTACGACCTTCAACAATGAGCAAAAACCCAAACCGTATAGTCGTCTATTTAAGGCCCGACATGAAAAATGTGAAACAATTCGTGTTCTTTTAATGATTCATAAGAAACGTGCAGTACATTAACACAAAAGAAAATATAATTAAAAACTGTAAGCCATGATAGAAAGACAATAAAAAATGGCAAAAAAAAATTCCAGATGTTTTCATAGTAATGTCTATCTCATTTTATTGTTGAAACATGAAGACGAATTTTCTATTTTCTTTTTTACGCCAATGGTAATCAATGTAAATGCATTGTTCCTCTAAACACTTACTTGACGTTGAGAATTGTCCAAAGCCATTTATAATGAACAGAGAAAGGAAAATGACCAAAATTGGTGCGATATGCATGGCACCTATCCAATGTGAATTCCTTTGAGATAGTGAGAAGTGTACAGAAAGGTAGACCACTGATAAGAACATTCATAACCTCTCAATGATAAACTTGAAAAAGTATACTCACTAGTTAATTCCTTGTTGGGATTTCCTTTTTTTTTTTTCCTAAATTCGTTTTTATTTATTTAAATCTGATCGAAACCAAAAATCTACATGTCATCCATCTCATGTTTTAGACAATTAAAGTTATAAGAGGGAGATTTAGAAATTTTGAAAGGAATGAAAAGAAATTTAACTTTATAAGGCGGTGAATAACTAAGATAATTATTTTGCAAATGGGATACATTTTGAAGTTATAAACAAGTAATAGTTTACTAATCACTGACGATTAATATGCTTTAAACCCGAAGCATTTGTTTGCACCTGTCCTAAGTCAGGAACCTGTTGTTCAGTGGTTGTCGTTTGTTGATGTGGTTCATAAGTGTTTCTCGTTTCTCGTTTTTATATAGATTAGACCGTTGGTTTTCCTGTTTGTATTGTTTTACACTAGTCATTTTGGGATCCTTCATAGCTTGCTGTTCGGTGGGAGCCAAGGCTCCGTGCTGAAGGCCGTACTTTGACTTATAATTGTTTACTTTTTACACATTGTGACTTGGATGGAGAGTTGTCTCATTGGCACTCATACCACATCTTATTTCTATCTATTAAGGTTTAAGGCAAAGTGTCTGCAATACTCTTAAACGAATGTAGGAAGCATATCAAAATATAAAATAGCTCTCAGACGGGTTCAAAGGGATTTGGTTTGGACAGACATTCGTCAAAATTTTGATGTATTTAAACAACAAAATAACATAAAACTTGTTTGTTGGTGAAGAAATAATAAAAAGAGGAAATGCAATTTGAAGTTCACCCCGGTTTAGGTGGGGTCCGTGTTGTTCAGTCTTTGGTTTTCTGTGAAGTGTTTGTAAACTTTCGTTGTTTTTCTCTTTGGCAATAGGGTAGCAAGTAATTTCGTACCATGACCATTTCGTACCTCTGCAATTTCGTACCCAAAATTACCATTTCGTACCCAACATTTACTATTTCGTACCCTATGGGCCAAATGCATCTACCATTTCGTACCTCATGACTAAATACATGTTTACTATTTCGTAACATATATTTGTAAAAGTTCTCATTTTTTTTAAGATATAAAACATTTTGAGATTTTTTGACTTTATTCCTATATAATATTTCATAGGTGCTTGAATTTTGAATTTTAGACATTTCTCGTGACCTCTACCGCCTTACAGTAAAGGTCAACGAGACTGTTTAAACCAAGAAATGAAACACATATAAATCTCCCACGAGGTACGAAGTGGCATACATACAAACCTTCCATGAGGTACGAAATGGTATACATATAATATTCCATGAGGTACGAAATGGTCAAGATACGAAATGGTCAGGGTACGAAATGGTTTATGCCAGGGTACGAAATGGCTAGGGTACGGAATGACTATAATTCGGCAATAGTAATGTCAGTTTTCTTCGAATTTCGATTTTTTATTATCCACTTGGTATCATCTATATCTTTGTAATACTTAACTACGTGCAAGTATTGAATGTAATGTTTGCTTTATATGATAGGTGGGATAATTGTATATTGACCTATAGGTATGATTTAATTTTTATTAAGTGCTGTGTGACATTTCTAAAATTATTTGTGATTTTAATTTGCCTTAATATCTTCATTTTCATTTGTAAATACCTTTGTTACTTTCAACTTTTTAAATTATTTCATTATAAAATGGCTTAAGCAATTGCAAATGTAACTTACAAGGTTTTTTATATCAAAGAATTTTAACTTCAGGATCAAGATAGGACTACCTTGATTGACTTCTCAAAGTAATCTATAAAACCATTTCCTATATCCTTAATTTTACACGGACGACCAAGAAAGGGAGTTCATTTTTTCTAATACTGAATACCAAAGTTTAGACTTGGATGTATTGTCATCCAGATTTGGACGTCTGAGAGAGAGGGGATCTATTTGGCAGTGTATGGTGTATAAATACTAAGTAATAAGTGGTCGGGAAAGGAACGTTAAATCGGATGTCTCTGCACGTTGAGGACCCCTTACAACAACTCTATGAGGCGTGTTGCAAGGAAATATTTCAGTTCCCATCCAACAAACACATGTATTCTAGTGCATGACAGTTCGACATTACCGCCATTTAAACGGTCGAACAACTTTGCAAAACCTACCCTTTGAATTTACTGTTAAACTCTTCTTGTGCTGATTTGCCACTCAACGTTAGGCCAACAGAAATTAATTCCGTTAATCGAACACTGAAAATCATTACTATATTATACATTATCCATATTCAACGCACCAATGCTTTAAGATACAAATTGACAATGAAACCATCAAAATGCATTAGATTATATATGTTCATGGTAAAGAGATACCAAGAGGGTAAATTAAAACAAAGGTCTTTTTTAAAACACAAATTTGTATATAGAATATTTGATAAAATTGTCCAGAGGTCTGTAAGTAGGCCAGTCTTGGCACGAATCTTTCAGCTTAGAACTGACATGATCAAAGTCGTTTTTGCTATATATATATATATATATATATAGAATATTTGATAAAAATTGTCCAGAATTAGCTGTCTGTAAGTAGGCCAGTCTACAAATTGGCACGAATCTTTCAGAACGGATAAGAAATTTTTAGTTCTATATTACATCACAATATCGAGCATGATCAACAGTTAGTCGTTTACGTGGTAAAAGACTTTGATCATCACATGAAGATCCTTGTGATATATATATATATATATATATATCGACCAAAACTCACCTGTATTATTACTGATCTATGTTTACACTTTATACATTATATATCAGTATTGTTAAACTTTAACAAATTTGTTGAGCCGAAATATTTGCAATTATTGTATAATTATATCATTTGCACAACGGACCATATAAGTATTGTATTAGATCCAATACCGTTGGTGCAAATCTATATATATATATATAACTAAAGATTTGCACAACGGACCTATATTAGTACCGTTGTGCAAATCTTTAGACTTATATAATTTTTCCTTATCTGCGCAGTATCGTCTATTCTAGACGATCCGGCGATTTGAACTTTACATTTTGTTTTTGTCTAGCGTACTAGTATACGAACCATTGAACTTTTTAAAATTTTCCAGTCTTCTATTTTTACCGACAATGAATAACATCAACTAATAAATAGTGTCATGCTCATTAAATTTTTGTTGGTGCTAACTACATGTAGTTTCAGACTCTATCTTTTCTTCCTACTGGAATAGATAACTGTTTTAAACCTATCATTCTTAAATTAAATCAAAGGAGATGTAGGGCATACATCAATCATTAATAATAATGACAGTTACAAGACGACAAAGGAAAACCAGAATACTTCTAGAGGTCAAAATACGAGCCTCAAAAATAACCAAGTGTATGAAGTGTTCCTTGATGCATTTCACTATATTAAAATTGATCTTATCGACTGTGTAACACAGGCACTTGTCTCTGAAATTTTTTCCTATACCTTAATATAACACAAGATGTTAAATTAAGGTATATAGGGAGAACAAATTTTCAGAGACAAGTGCCTGTCCTGTGTATTCATATATCCCCACGATCGCCAATCAGTGAAATGTATAGTTGGTTGCTTAATGCCAATTCCAATCTACATGTATTATCTTATTTATGACGTAAACATGTTCAACAATAGAATATCAGTCCAAAAAGTGGGAAAACATGGTACGAATGAGCAGAACTACACTTAGTTTAACATCGCGAGATGTGCACGTGTCTGTCCAAAGTCTTTGTACATATCGGGATGTAAGCAATATTTATATATCACTATTTTCAACAATTAGAATCTCCCAGCTTCGGTTTTCTATTTAAACCATCGTAGTCTGTAGTTATAGAATATGAAAGTTGTATACACATATTTGTTGTTGAAATATCACACATTCAGGTGAAGAAAAAAAAGACATGAGAATGAGTTTATAAACTCTAAGTCAGGTTGACCCCTGATGCGTCAACAGGATAAACGTCTGCAATAAATGCATCATCAAGATTCATATCCAGTATTAAACGTCGAAGCCAAGTGTCGGTATTTGGGTAAAATAAGGAAAATGTTGCCAGTATTAACTTCTGTTATGTAAAATGAGAAACCAACGATCGAGAGAACATGTGAAAAAACCTCTTATTTGAGATATTTCCCATTGTAATACGCATCTATTTAGGTATGGATTCAATTTTTTTCATGCACCAAGACTTATTTTCCATAAGACTTTATTATATGCCAATATGCAGTTCGTCCGAATAGATCTAATTTGGACTATTCAAGCATTGTTATCCTGTCATCTAACAACTTGGTTTCCTCTGTGGTTGTATAAATGTTTGTTTGTTTATTTATGTAAATTTTAAAGATGTTGTCTGGCAAATTATGACAGTATTTTTTTATTTTCTTTGTCCGTCATTTTCTATTTTGTTGGTAGTACCCGCAAATGTGTGCTTCAATATACTTATTTGGCACCATCGACATCCAGTAAATTATTCTTTTCAAATCGGCACCAAGGACCATCTACAACTACTTTCAATGCAGGGAGATGTGAGCTTTAATTTGCTCCTCACTATGACTGAAGATGGAGAACAGCCACATAAAGCACTGTTGCTTTGCTTTTTGGTATATCAAGGGATTTTGTATATCGTCTTTTCCATTTTAATTTTTTCCGTCATTTTTTCATGTTCTACAACTAAGCATATAATTCAAAATGTAGGCATAACAAAGCAATATTGCTGCTGTATAATAAGCAATATTAATAACTAGAAAGAAAAAAAAATTTAAAAGGAAACAGACTGACGAATAGCATTATTTGAATAAAATAGAAGACATCAATAAAAAGATTGTGTTATCATTTAAAGTATAATATCAACACTATTTTTATTTTTTCTACAGCGCATTGTGAACAAGGAGAGGGTATGTCTTTAGCTTTTGTATTGGTAAATTGATTTTTATAATAATAACCCCTCTTTACTTACTATTAGAGATATCACTAAAACTGGCAAAAACAAATATTAGAAAATTGAATGTTTTTAAATACCAGTTGAAATTCTAAAAGGTAAGCTTGAATATATTTTTTCTTAAACGAGTATCTTTTTTGCTCTCGGAGCAATAACAAAATAGTTAAATTAAAAAAAAGATCCACTCATTCATACGTTTATACTTATATACTTCTATGTTGTCTTTTTCTTTAACACAAGGCATTTTTTAAGTATTTTAAAACAGGGAAAAGGGTGGTTTATTATCTTGTTTAAGTTCTCAGTAATGTGGTAGATTTAAAGAAAAAGGACCAGCACTTAATAACACATACATCATGCGGCATAAAAGATAAAGCGTATGTTTGTGAGGGTTCAGAACCTAAATATGTATGTCACTTACATAACTGTAGTATTCTTGTGCATTGATAATTATTCTTTTCTTTTTTGGGGGGTGGGTGGGGGGCGGGGGTATTTGACGTTGATGGCAAAAGTTTGGTAATTTCTGCTTATTTTCTTCCATTTCATTTTAGACTCGAGACGATTTGGAGCTTAACAAATAATTGCTTAGATTTAGATAGCCATGTATTGTTGAAGACTGTATGTTCCTCTCTAGTTGTTATTTGGTATTTGTGACGTTGGATTGCTGTCTCATTGACGTATACCTCACATCTCCTTTCCTTTATATTTTTTGCATGATTCGACCATATCGATACAATAATCGATCAGTTATTGCCTTATTATTCGAACGGTCAAAACACACAGATACCGAATAACACTCGATCTTATCGTACCTGTCACAGGAATTACAAAAAAAAATCTACTTGCAAACGGCAAAATATTAAACAAATTGAGATTTTAGTAGGTTGCACATCTATAAGCAGGAAGTGTGAATATGTGTGTTAAATGTTTTTTCGACATGTTTTTGCAAAGTGATGAAGCCAAATATTTCACGATTAAATGGTGAATACGGGATGGCTTCCATATAGTACGTTTGTTTACATGTTTACATCATGGTGCTGAAATGGATATTCATTTGGCCATAGTTCTATAAGAGATAATAGTAATGCAGAAAATTGACATTCAGATATTTAACTCAGTAGTTGAGCATCTCTTAGTGAGTTGTATACATATAACCCTGTTGTCCTCTTCCGAGGAACGCAGTTGCATATTTATAAATGTACATCCATTATAGCCAAACAAATTCCCTCTTTATTATGGTTTCTCCTGTCCGATTGAAAAGGTCTTGGGCAACCATATTTCTACACACCAGTCGACCCTTTTATCAGTTATTCATCTTAGTGTTTTTGTTTTTGTGTATTTATTTTTTTTTTTTTTTTTTTTTTTTTTCATTGAAACAAAACTATACGGTAAGGTGAATTCAATAATGACTTTATAACTGAATGCTATTTCCGTAGTGTTTTTATAATTTGAAACAAGCTGGAACATAACGTTACATTGATTGATTAACGCTGACTCGGTATTTTGATTTCATGGACAATTATTTTTGAAATCAATTGCACCTCTTTATCACTTCTTATGAATAAGATCAAAGGAATGTTTATGTGAAATGATCATAGTAACTGATATCATCGGCAAGTTACGCTAACATTATGATTGTTCCCCTGGGGCCAGTAACAAGAACTTTTCTATTAAAGCCCCCGTAAAGTTTACGATTGAACAAACAGTGAGCGAAGAAGAATCTTTAAGATTGTAAGAAGAACCATTCTTTCCTCGCTCATTTTTTTCTCTTAACATCGTTTAAGAAAACCTTTAGAACATTCTTATTAAAATAGATATAAGAAGATGTGGTATGAGTGCCAATGAGACAACTCTCCATCCAAGTCAAAATTTATAAATGTAAACCATTATAGGTCAAAGTACGGTCTTCAACACGGAGCCTAGGCTCACACCGAACAGTAAGCTATAAAGGGCCCCAAAAAATTACTAGTGTAAAACCATTCAAACGGGAAAACCAACGGTCTAAAAAAGTACACTTAATAACTTTCGGACTTTTTTCGTTGCTTTAGTGATTGCCAAACAAAAATCTCTCGTTAGTTTTGTACTAATAGTATTTCAGATGGCATCGTCTACTTGTTAATTAATCATTTAAACGTTAACTACATTGTACGTGGGAAAATGAAGAGAAAAAATATGACTCATAGCAAAAGAACAAGAAAACCATGTTTAAACAAGAGAACTATTTCTTCTATTGGTTGAGGTGAAAAAAACACTTAAATGTATTATTAGGAAAATGTTCCTATATTACAACAAATGAAATAAAAAATAAAAAAGTAAAATAACCAAAATACCGAACTCAAATGAAAATTCAAAATGAACATTCCAAAAAAACCTTGCAAAACTTAACTCTAAAACACACCAACCAACGTAACGACTGTAAAACAACTGTCATATTCCTGACTTGGTACATGCATTTTACAGCAGAACATTGTGGGTAAAACCTTGTTTTACAGCTTGTTTGCAAATAGCGTAATAGGTATTTGCACATAACGTAATAGGTGTTTGCACATAACGTAATAGGTATTTGCACATAACGTAATAGGTGTTTGCACATAATGTAATAGGTGTTTGCAAATAACGCAATAGGTGTTTGCACATAACGCAATAAGTGTTTGCACATAACGTAATAGGTGTTTGCACATAACGTAGAAGGTGTTTGCACATAAAGTAATAAGTGTTTGCACACAAAGTAATAGGTATTTGCACAACACGTAATAGGTGATTGCACATAACGTAATAGGTGTTTGCACATAATGTAATAGGTGTTTGCACATAATGTTTTACGTGTTTGCACATATCGTACCGGTGGATTGACATACCATATTGGTTGTTAACTGAAAGAATCAATTGCTTGGCATAACGCATATAAGCTATACCATGACATATAACATTGGTCACAGAAGATACATATGAATAAACACAACATAAAGCCATTATAAAATAATATCATGAGGTTTTCATAGATTAAAGATGTATTAAGACAAAACGTTTAGAACATTCAACATAACAATCCAATTTGAGACAGGACGCAATTATTAACTGACATATACAGTAAGAAAGAATAGACACAACACCAAGAAAATGTGAAAGAACGTAGAGGTGATTGATCATACAGTTTAGAGGTATTTACAGAATATAGAGCAGTAACAACATAATGTAATGCATATTGCACATAACTTAGAATAGCAAAGACATATCATACAATTGTTTGACAAAACAAATAAGTAATTTGACATAACACAGAGATGCAGTGTCAGGAAATAAAGGCACTTACACATTGTATAAAGAAGAAATGACAGGACGTAAAGACAAAGCGACGAAACATATTAAATATCTACACTATAAGACAGTTACGGCGTTCCATACTTGGGATAGATAAGCTAGAACGTACACTACTGTGTTATTTTAGTTCTTTTTTTCAAAATGTCTTCTCCAAGGCCTGGTGGAAGTAAAAAAATAAAATGACCAGTATGAAAATGATGTCAATTAAAGAATCTTTGAGAGCATGCTTCAAAGACTCATAACTCCAACAAAAGCCAGCTGATGAAACTTCGTGTGGATATGAACATCTACATAATATGTTTTAACTATCTACAAAGTTTCCTTAAATTCTGTTGTATCATTTCAAAGGAGTTGCAACGAAAAGAACAGGACTGATGGACAAACAGACTGGCAGGTCAAGAACTTATTTACTTTGTTGTTTGGGGTATAATAACTTTGTTAATCCAATGAATTTGTTTATGATTCTTTATTTCTAGAAATAACTTATGACAAACAGTGTAGATTTGAAGAAATATGAACTAATCAACTATGATTTTTACATCGCGATGACCGTGAGGACATTCCGATGTATTGTTGCCACAGAGATTTCTACTTACGTAACTTTCGTTTTTGACTGGTAACCGATCTATAAATATGCGGATATTATCGAGTGCATATAACATTCCTTATCGCTTGTTATAAATTAATTTTTCAATGAAAACTCATAAAAATATTTTTTTTAGAACATAAATTCATAATATGAAAATGTTTTGTCATTAGAAATATATATATAAGTAAAAACTCATTAATTATATCTATGCACACGTACAGAAAAATTGTGTTAACGCATGCGGAAGAATATCTCCAGAACGTTTAGCGGGAAAATATGAATGCCTACTCAAATCCAATCTGTTGAAAAGAAAAAAATCAAATTATTACAGAAGAGTGTCCACCATGCACTTGTACAGCACTATTATTAGAATAGTAGAATAGAATGATATACAAATGGATGAAAATGATATATACATGTAACTGTTATATATGAAATATTTATATAACATATAACAACAAACCAGAGTATACTGATTTGTATCACTACAATATAATAGATATTACGGTGAGGTTGAATTCCCTGTCATTTATTTATCATCCACGAACGAACTTGTCTCAGAAAAAAATATATCTCTGTACATTAACCTCACTTTCAGGTATAAAGATGTGATTTTTTTTTCTGAGACAAGTGCTTGTGACCATCCACAAGAACTTGCGGTCATCCGATGTTCAGTACTTCAGTACTTTGATTAGGATGGTATTGAACATTTTTCTTGTTTCAAGATTTTTGTTATATGGATAAAAATACAAGTGATACCGGTACAGTAATTATAATATAATATATAAGATACAGTTTTGTTGTGGTATAAAAGTGATCAGCGCTGTAATTAACGTTTACACAAATTAAGAAATTAATGAATGAATGATAAATGTTGAACAATGAAAGATAGTTTTGTCATTTTCTTTTACCTAAATAAACATAATGTATAAGTGAATGACCATTTACAATCAGGATTCATCAGTAGGCAGTAAAGATGTTGGAAAAAAATGTTACAAAACCACCTAGCATCATATTGCTAGTAGCACGAGTAGCATTGTTTGGAAAATTTGTGCTTTTTTTATTTGGCTTCTGGACCAAAAAAAAAATTGGTTCAAATGTAAATAAAATGCTTCCATCTGCCCTAGACTACTTACATTAAATGGATGCTAATTCATCAATTCCTTGTGCTGACAGTTTTAATCATCTTACTTTTCAGTTCATGTGCAGATGTGAGTTATCTGTCTGTGGAAAGAATGCTTTTGCATAACAATAAGCTGAGCTCAAAGCAAAGCACTTTAACAATACACTTAGACAAGAGACATTGATTGTCGAAATTCGCATCTGGTTGCAGAAAAAACATTTGGTACCTAGCAAGTAGTTGTCGCTTCATGCACAAATTAATATATGCTGAGTGCCCCTCTTTTTGAAATTAGAACATACTTCCACCTAATATATAGTCAACAGGTGAACAAACATTCAAAACTATAAAATGTTTTCAAAATTATCAGTGTCTATTTACGTCACAACTGAATCAATATATAGATACATATGTTAGACTCAAATTGAGGTCCGGTCTCTTATCGACCTCCATTCCTCAAGTCAACGTCCAAATCTGAAGTCATAATAAAATAAGATTCCAAATCTACGACTAATTATATACCCCTCTAATACATGTAGACGTCTTTTTTGTTGTTCTCAAATTAATCCCCATTTGGTATTGGCTTCTCCAATTGACATACTTTTTACAGACTTTCAATTATCATTGGTGTTGGATTGTCGTCTAATTGTTGTATATATCCATGTAACATTTATTTATATAAATATGAAAAGAATATGACAACATAGATCGAGAGGATGAACTTCTTTCACCAAAATATTAATATGCATGTACATGTAAGATGATGTTGATGGTTGTCTTATTGTCATTTTCTGATGTTTAAAATTATATTTTTAAGCTGTAACATGTAAATAAGCTAAAGTTTTAATGTCAATAGACTAAGTAAGGGTTTGACCAACTAATCTCCATGGATGAGATGTTATAATGCTAATACATGTACAACAACACACCAAATAGCATTGACTTACCATTACTGATTCCCCTCAAACTGAACTAAGCAGATTTAGCATATGAATTTTTTAAAGTCAATAGACAATGCATTTTGAATGTTTGGGGGCAGGCCCCTCGCTATCCATAAAATGAGATATGCAAATGCTCCTTTAACTGCATTATAGTACATACCACATACCATTGACTTTCCATAAGTGATTCCCGTTAATCTAACCTTCATGTAATTATTGATTGATTGATTTGTGTTTTAAGGTCACTTTCAGCTCAGTAGCTGCTGCACTATCAGCTATTTTGTAGTGGTCAGTTTTTATAGGTGGAGGAAGCAGGAGTGGTCGGAGAGAACTTCCAACCGTCGGTAGGAAGACTGACAATCCTAGTCAGTTAAGATTACATCAACCTTTAGTCTTATCATGAAGTTTGGCAAATATTACCAACTGCGAGGTCGTGTGAAAATTTATATAAATGGATATGCTAAATGAATAATTTTTTCATTGACCATCCATGGCCATCAGATCAGTGGATAACCTGTAACAAAAATAATGACACAATTTTTTGATGTATAACCAGATCATGTTACCCTGGTGGAGTTTTTGCCATTCTAGAGTTTTAATATACATTTGTGTATGAGAGTAAGGTGTCATTGTTTTTGTTTTTTGTTTCTAATCTGACATTATAGTTTTGGCTATAGGTTCCTTTGAAAATATGACTATTTATTTCATGTAACAGAAAATTTAAATATAGAGAATCCCTTCTTTTTCTCGTCCTTTTTAGAAAAAAAAATCAACAGATGAGTTATAAATATGAAATAAGAAGATGTGGTATGATTTGCAATGAGACAACTTTCCACCTGAGACCAAATGACGTAGAAGTTAGCAACTAAAAGTCACCGTATGGTTGTTATCATTTTACTTATTGATATATAACCAGATCATGTTACCCTGGTGGAGTTTTTGCCAATCTAGAGTTGTATTATACATTTGTGTATGAGAGTAAGGTGTTACTGTTATTGTTTTTGTTTCTTGTTTCTAATCTGAAATTATAGTTTTGGCTATAGGTCCCTTTGCAAATTGCAGCGTTATCAGCAAATATTATGTGTTATACAACAATATTTGTTTCTCAATGATGACAGCTTCCTTTGATTAGAAGTTTTGATAGGGTTTCGTTTACATATATGATGAACATCCAGTACATAATAAAACAGATTGGCATATAATATAGCTTTAAAATCACACATAATGAAATAACATAGTGAAGCCAAAGCGAATTCATATTCAAAATAACACCAATAAATCTCTGAACAGAATGTCTACGTTATAATTATTAGATTGACAGTGATGACTGGTGATGTTATTTATTGAGAGACTGTAGGGTTCAACACAGTCAATATTTCATTGCCTTTATCAACAGGGAATCCATTTAATTAATAAGAGTGTTATACAAATAGGTTTGTTTTCACATAAAGCAAAAAAAAAAAAAAAAATAATATTTAATTACTACCCGACGGTAATGCGCATTACATATATAGCAAAATATGAACTTTGCACGTGGGACTATGAAAATCAACCTGCATAAAAGGGGATGTAGACTATTAGTCAATGAGACATTGACCGTACGACACAAAACTCAAAAGTCAAGTAGGGGTCAACATAATGTTTTCGACAAATTAATACCAGCAATCAAAACAGATGTACTGCATATTAAGTGTACAATGATTTCTTGCGTATTTTATTTGCGATGCTATCAACATTCAAAATAGCAATATTTTGCATATTTAAGACCTGATATTAAAAGTATCACCATATTTTCAGAACCATTCTTTTCCTATTGTAACTTGAAACTACGCTAAAACTATAGCACCTGAAGCACAACAAAAGACCGTTTAAAACGTAGATAATATACCGAGCTTTTCTCTGGTTTTGTACTAATCCATTTTATATTTTCCTACAATGTACGAATATATTGTTTTCAGTCTGAAATTTAAAATTTAAGCTTAAACGCATACTTTTTTTCCTTCGAATCGTTCATTTTATTTTCCAAAAAAAAAACTACATAGTTTAAACGCGGACCGCGAAGAGGACTCCAAATTGTACAGTTAACAATATTTATCGCACCGCGAATAAATTATGACGTTGTGATTGGTTTAACGCCGTCACGTGGTGACCCCTATGGATTCGTAGGGGGTTAGTAAATTTCATAGGGGGTTCATGACGTCACGTCTACTGTTAATGGTGACGTCATCTATTAATGTTGTTGTGTTTCATTGTTTATTTCTCTACAAAACGCAGCAGAAAAGTCTCGCGGGCGATAAATTCGTTATACGGTTCACTACTGACCCCCTACGGATCATAGAGGGTGAATAAAATCCATAGGAGATTCGGCCTTCGGCCTCATCCCCTATGGATTTTACTAACCCTCTAACGTCACAGTACCCAAATTGCACCGAGTACCCAAATTGCACCTACTGAACAAAAATAGCTGTTTATTTTATTTGAGACTAAACAATTTGTATTTGTATGGTTTGACATTATACACATATTTCCGCATAAGTAAATATATTTAGATATGAACAAAACGTTCACAGTATATCTCAACAGATAAAGTATTTACTGTAAAAGTAAAATCTACGGAAACGTCGCCATGCGACGTTCACAAAAGGTCATCTTTTAAAAATGAGCAAATAAAATATGTTACAAGCATCTATTTCTTAAAAAAAGAATAGTAAGCATGGTCTAATGTCAAATTGTTCTAAATATTTGAAGAAATAGAACAAAACATCTGTTATACGATTTTTAAGGATGTGAATTTAAGCATGGATGCAATTTGGGTACTCCCCAATACAGAATCATGGATCGTTTAGAGGTCAATTCAGACCCATTTTTCTATGATTCAATATGGATTCAAAATTAAATCGGTGTAACTATATAGTAAATTAGGATACATCTACAAAATAAACCCAGAATGGAAACTTTTGTTTGGAGCATAAAAAAACGTAGGTGAAAAAACTGTCAAAATAGGTGCAATTTGGGTACCCTCACGTTATGGATCCGTAGGGGGTCAGTAGCGAACCATATAACTTATAATATTGTACGTAAACTATACGTATATATATCGCTTCGTGTTATCTGTTTCCTGTACTTGTATAGTTAAATGATCGATTGATTGAAGGATAAAGATAAATATATCGTCCAAAACACCACATAAACAACGATATATTGCCGGTTCATCTACCGATGTTTCAGTTACATTTACGAGAATATTATCTGCAGTCAATTGCAGAGAAGGTCTACATAAATATTGCGAGGAAGTTTATTAGACTAGTGACATAAATCAAATGTGGATTCTCAAAAAATAGTTCCTTTAGAACCTGAAAAATAGATAATGTTCACAAAGAAAATCATTGAAAACTGTTAACTTCTCTATAATTTTTGTTTATACCTCATGACAAATTGAAGCCAAGTTTATAAAACAAATAATATACAATGTCTGTTATCACAAAAATGCTATCAGATATACAAAAATAAACCCATGTTAGTTCATGAATACATATTATCTTAGTTTGTGATAACAAATTCTCATGCCAAACATACCACGCCGAACATTATGTTTGAGTTACTAATTGTCAAGACCTTTGTTGGTTTCGGTGATCGAATTGTCAATAATAAAATGTCATTCCTATGGGAACTTCTCTTTGATTAAATTTGATTTTATCTTATTGCAATAATTTATAACGTTATTATATTCAGTCAAAACCTTACATATACAATACACATATATGATGACAGCAAAACATATTAAAAATGAAACATTAGTAATATAAAGCAAATGAAGGTGTCACTTACTGGTACAAACAGAAGAAAATATCGTTGCAATATCAATGTGTAAGATCATTCACCAGAGATAGTTTGGTTTTAATATAATCGGCATACTATGAGGTAATGGATTGCATCTTTAATAGGAGAACCGCCGGAATGTTAAGGATCGTTTCCATTAATATAGCCTCCAGAACTAGAAATTAAAGAAACAACAGACAAGGCTTCCTCAGCCTCATTTTAGACTTATACCTCGAATTTGACATAAGCGGTCATCTCAGTACCAGTTTTTATTCTGACATTATCAATTTCTCCCGCCTTAGCAGCAATATACCAACTTCACCTGCATATGGGATATACATTTCCAAACTCATTCGGTATTCAAGAGTTTGCAGCTTCTACTCAGACTTCATAAAACGTCACCAGTGTCTGAGCAGAAAGTTAATGAACCAGGGTTATGTCAAAGAATGTCTCGTCCTTTTTCTAAAAAAGTTCATCGGAAGATACCAAGACCTTGTTGATAAATATTCCGTATCAAAATTAGAAATTATACCTGATGGTCTTGAAGTATAGATTCTAGGTACTGACGTTGTTCATCGTTATAGTGTTCTTTTTATTTGTCTTTGTATATTGTTATCTTTTACTGTTTAGTTCATTTTTAGTAATATCCTTTTGGCGTGGCTCGGTATATATACATCCCGACATTGTGTTATTGTGCTATGGTCATTTTTTGTATTCTTGTCTTCCATTTTAGCTTATGTGCTTTGTCTATAGAGTGTCTATGTGCCATTTTGTTTTTCTTTGTTGACATAGTTGTTTATTTTATAGTGATTAAGATTATAACACAATGTTGACTGCTCTACCCCAATTTTTGACATTTTTACCTATTATGTCTGGTTTTTTTTTTTTGTTGACACATTGTTGTCAATAAATATGGAATTTTATGCGACTGTCATACAAGTGAGAGGTTTAGCTAGCTATAAAACCAGGTTTAATTCACCATTTAAATGCCTGTACCAAGTCAGGAATATGACAGTCGTTTTCCATTCGTTTCGTGTGTTTGAGCTTTTGATTTTGCCATTTGATAAAGGACTTTCCGTTTTGAATTTTCTTCGGAGTTCGGTATTTCTGTTATTTTACTTTTTACTACATGTATTTTATTTAGGTCAGCATTTTGGGAACTGCACAGGGGCCTTAACCTGGTTTCCATGTATGTACATTTTCTAGACCCTCCACCATTATCTTTGTAAGGTCTGAATGGCTTCTGTTTTTTTTTTTTCGTTAAATTATGAAAAAGTTTTTATGCATTTGATAAAAAAAAATGTCTTTGCCTCTGTGCCACGGTTTCTAAGCTTTTATATATATAGGGCTTCTAAGCATATACATCATTATAGCCCTGTTAATATTCTAGGAGCTCCTAGTTGTATTTTTTTCTAATTTTTCAAATTCACATGTAAAACACAAATCCCATTCTTTGCATCCTTATTCCAAAAGTGGAAAGTGTAGCTTTCATTTTCATATTATCTATATGGTTAGTTCAGTTTTCATCTGATCAGAATGCGACATCTAAGCGCTTGTGATAATCAACAATTTCAACATAGTCACTTTTAAATAATTAATTAATAGAGATAATTAATTTAATAGTGGGTTGCTGCTCACAAGGAAACTGAAACTATTAAACCCAGAGTTCCAAGTGGTGAAGTTGAAATCATCCCTTCGTGAATTTTACAGACGCCATACGAGTATGAAATATCTGTTTTACAGATAACGACAGATATATTCCAATTGTCGTAATTACAATACTGTCCTATTTTCCCCGAATGTGACCAACCGAATTAGACTTAACACCGGGTTTGTACTTTTATGAGCAACACGAGGGATGCCACATGTGGAGCACGATCAGGTTTTTGATGGAGTTCATGATGTTTAGTCTTTATTTTTCTATGTTGTGTTTTGTATACTTGTGTTTGTCTTTTGGTCTTTTTCTATTTTTGCCATGGCGTTGTCAGTTTATTTTCGACTTATGAGTTTGAATGTCCCTTTTGTATCTTTCGGTTCTCTTTTACAATTTACTTTACATGTATGTTTTATAAGAATCCATAATTTTGATTGGTATACAACAATCGTAAGGCATTCCAAAATTATATTTTATTTTCCAATCAAATACAACGTTCATGCCGGCATGTGCTTTCCATGACAACGTCACAAC
Organism: Mytilus coruscus; assembly: GCA_017311375.1. Classification (NCBI taxonomy): domain Eukaryota; kingdom Metazoa; phylum Mollusca; class Bivalvia; order Mytilida; family Mytilidae; genus Mytilus; species Mytilus coruscus. Next base: position 75,550,623 of record CM029599.1, on the reverse strand, counting down.
AATGCATTGGAAATCGAACGAAAAGCTTGATATAACTCGTAATTTCATGGTTGTAGCATAAATGTTATTGTAAGAATTCAATGCTTCTTTTTGAAATTGATATTAACAATGATTTTTCAGTTTAAATGAATGGTCCAACAAGTGGCTGGTTGATTTTTACCCAAGGAAAACCAAATGTTGAACCAAAAAAATACGTTAAAGAATTGAATGCTTCTTTTGTAATTTTATAAGGGTGTAAAGGCATTGAATGAAGCACATTTTGAATGAAGGTCGAAAGCATTTCATACTTAAAATGTACACGATCACCCTTTACAACCCTATAAAATTACAAAACGAAGCATGAAATTCTTAAATATGTTATTTAATATAAAATTCATTTTTCGTGGTCCAACATTTGGGTTTCTTTGGGTAAAAATCAACCAGCCACTTGTTGGACCATTCGTTTATACTAAAAATATCATTGCTTAAATCAATTTCAATTATTTCTAAGTTTAGAATATAAAAGAGAGTTATCATCTTCACATAGACGAGTTAGGTCATGGAGATTATCAGCATATCCTTGAGAACGACTTGATAGAATCCAAACAAACATGCACATGTTCATCCCTTTGACATCAAGTTGTGCACCTATTCCAACAGTTTATGGATGGATGAAAGATGAAAGTGTCGGCTTAGCTAACAGTGAACAGCTCAAGTAAGCTGAACTTAAAGAATGTTAATATACTACTGCAATAAAGAATCTGAAAGAAATAGTGATTTACGCAATAATTTTCTTATTAGAAGTTTTTCTAACATTTGACATCATTTGTTTGCCATTAAGACTCATCATCATCATTTGCTGTTTACGAGAGATTCCTTTACAATCAAATCTTTCTGGTTTGTTAACTATTCCAGATTTTTTTTGAAATTCGGTTCTCAAAATACTGCATTAAATATTAGATTTGTCACTTGGGTAACCAACAGTAAAATTCACGTCATTGCGTGTCGAGTTAAACATAATATCCACTTAAGATTCCAACTTTTCGGAAATGTGATATTAGATTTTAAAGTTACTAATTGAACAGATCAATGATAAAAATCGTAATGTCAAGCTAAGTGCACTGTCAGATCAAGTTAAATTTGCTGTCTTATCCATCTTTCCGGTTCGACATCATTGATCAACATTATAAAAGATAATACTTTCATTGTCATGAAGATTTATACCCGGGTGTCAGGAAGACACCATTTCATATCGAAAGCAAGTGTGCAAATTGTTTTTCCAAGTCGCTGCCTCATGCTGAATTGTGACGCAAGTTATACGCAGGTATTCCAGTAAATATACAAAAAGTGCATTGAACAGAACACATTATATCGGTTCTAGTTTCCACAGAAATCATAATACTTCTAACCATTTGTATTCCTTACTTACTGAGTAACCATTCGATGGGAAACTATTTTTATGCAAAATCTTCTGAAAACTTGACTGTTTTCTAAAGATTTTTGTAACTTTAAACTGCATTCCTTTTGTTTTAAGGATACCGTCAATTTATAACTTTTTAACATATTTAAAAATATTTGTGACTTTTTCAAACAATGTTATTTTCGTATTAATCCATTTTATGAGTCTAATGTTTTCATTTCAGTAAACATTTGTTTCTTCTTAGATCATGTAGATTGCAACATATCTGTTAATTTTGTTCATTATTGTCCCTTGCCGCAAATAGCCTATATGTCTGCAACTATGGTCTACGATTCTTTAATCACACTGGTAGCAACGTTTTCATACCAAAGATTATTTGCTGCAGTGTGTCATCATTAATTTTAATCATTCTTACTGACAAACAATGACAAATGTAAACTTACCGATTTTTTTTTTTTTTTTTTTCAAAATGAAGTTCTGAAAATAAACTTTGCGAGGTACTAGCTTTGTATACAGCTGTTATGTATGTAAACAATTTTTATCAAATAAGTAACAATACGGCACTGTTAAACGCTTGCCCCTGACTACTAAGATATCTCAGATGACAACAATATGTCCCACTTGTCGTAGCAACAATCCCATCCTCTTTTCTTCGATTGTGATATCACCTTATGCAAAATTTCACCTATTGTTATTAAGTTGACTGTGAGCAACACGATGGGTGCTATTTGTGGAACAGATGCCGCTTACCCTTCCGAAGCACTTGAGTTCGTTCACCTATGTTTTGTATGGTTCTTGTTCCTCAATCTTTTGTTTTCTATGTAGTATCATGTTGTGGACTGTTGCTTGTCTTTTTTTCTTTTTTCGTTGGCATGGAGTTGTCTTCTTTTTTTCATTAATCAGTGGTATTTTATTGCGCTTTGGAATATTCTCTCTTTGTATTTTGTTCTTCTTCTTTTTGCGTACAATTTTACCGCTTTTCTCACACCATTTTAAAAATGTTTTCCTTAATTGCCTTTTAAATCACGTTATTATTTATAATTTATAATTGATGTTATATATTGGAGTGCCAAGATGTAGTTAAATGATTCATTGTTTAGTTCATGTTCGTGTTTGTTCTATACTGTGTTTTTTTGTTGTTTACGAATGAAGGAAAAGTAGTGATGAAAATGAGAAAACATCATACAACTTTTCAATGGCGGTTCAATGTTAGTCCCATTAAGTCCTCATGTCATCATTTCTTACCATTTGATTTTTCACATTAACTTTATTTATAGACTTCTGGTGTGTTTCACAGATATTTTGCAGCTTATTTGGTAACTTGTTTTATTTATTTATTTATTTATTTATTTATTTATTTATATAATACATTATTTTATTCCTAAAACATTGTTTATCCTTTGATGATAAAACTGGCTTAATTGAATTCTAAATTAAGAAATTGAATAAATCAAGAATAAAGACAGAGTAAACCTATATAACCTTCAAGGTCGGGATTGCTTCTGCAATATAAATTGTGAATACAGCTTCTGCATTATAAATTGTGAATATAGAGAGAGAAGAGCCAGATTGGTGTGGTAAACGTCGTTTCTGAAATAAATTAAAAAAAGAGTAATGGATTTTATAGAATGCTAAGCATCAGTAGAGCCAAGTATGTTTTAACTTTACATTGTTTAGTATACTTAAGGATTTTTTTTTTATTCTGAATTAAACCTCCTTCTTGCACTGAATAATCTTATACATACATTACTATTAACGGGTTTCAATGTTTGTATAGATAGTCTTCTTAATAAGAGTGAATGCTTACATTTCCACCTATAGGGCTACATAAAAAAAAGGATAGTATCGACCGCACTTCGTTAGGTCTGTTGCAGCGATGATTGACATAATTTACAATTCCTAGTTAATAAATATCTTTACTTGATCTTTGGGAATTGCATATACAAACACAGAAACTAGTTAACTATCCGGAGAATTCTAAATATTGACTTTAGATATGTTATTGCAAATGAAAACTTGGAATAAGTAGACAACGTTCATAGTTTTGGTAAGTTTCAGTAATCGATTTGAGTTTAATTATTACAAAATCATACTACGTCTCCTTTTTTATACATGTACATTATAGACCTTCGGAAATATGGGAATAGTCTTTCACTGTGTGTTATTTTTCACAGATAACGAACAAATATATTGTTAAAACGTTCGTGTTTTCCCAAACAAACTTATTTTTGTTGTTTTCTGTTTTAGATAAATTCACTACGTCATTACTGTTTTCTCGGACCAATGTTTGTTATATGTCTGTCTTGTTTTACTGAGGTCATTTTGTCGGGCTGTTCAATATAGTTTTTATAAGAATTCTTCGACTGTTTTATAAATTGTTTATCATTTGGTCTTTTGTGGAGAGTTGTCTCATTGGCAATCATACCACATCTTCTTTTTTATATTAACATATGAAGTCTTTAACGGGACGATACGAATCCAGAAAGCCAGTGTTTTCTTAAAGTGAGTTTCCAACGAACATTTGGACTCCCGTGTATAATTGTCTCACTGGTATTCACACCACATCTCTTCACTGTTGTATGGTGTATTGTTTCATGACATGGATTCCATACACGCGTTTTAAAAGCCAAAAAACCTTATATGCTGTTCTTCATTTTAAAGTTGTAATGAGTTTAATTATTACAAATAAGACTGAGTTGATAGTACTTCTTTTTAAAATAACAGCTCTAATTACTACATAGTTTGTTTTCAATGGCAAACTTTAAACCTCTCTCGTTTTTTCGAGCACTAAAGGTGGAACAAATCTGGTAATTCCGTTTTTGTTTTTCCATGGAAAAAATTACTTTATCAACTTAAAATATTTTTTAGTGTTTTGTTATTCACCTGTTTGTAAGTCAGGATTACTGTCATATCATGTTTTCAAAACAAACGATATATAATGAGTGATGAAAAAAATGTACTTTTTCGAAGTTAATTTAAACCAGGCATGTTTAAAGCGATTTCCAGGAATTCCCATTACATAATTTCCTTTATGCAAACTAAATATTATGCTTAAAATTGCTTTGAACATACAGTTCTTCACATAACTTTCCCTGATTCTGTTTATTGTTTTGAGATTCGATACAACTTAAAATCAAACTTCAGTTATCCAGCTCCCATTGAATTTTGATTTCAAATATGTGTATTCGAAGAATCGCAATACCATCAACTTTTTTTTTTAGAAACAATGAGATACTTTAATTTATTTTTCTTCTCGTTGTTAGTAAGTTAATACAATACACGTTTCGAAATAGTAGCAAGAGTAAAATACAAAAATAAAAATGATACTTTATAAATGTGTTGCGACCGAAGATAAACCTTCACCAGGAACGCTAATACCCAATATGAAAGTCACGGGTAGACAACTGGATATGAAAACAGCGACCAGATATAGGAGTTCTATACTGCACACACGGAATAAATTGTCAAGTGTCAGTGTGTTGATCGCCTAGGGTTTGATGCCAATAAAAAGGTGAAAACGCAAAAAATTGAAAACACAAAATGATAAATGCTGAAAGACAGAAAATGATTGCCAACATTTGGACATAACAGGTCTCTTCTATAGGGTTGTTGAAGCAAGTAAGAAAAATGTCCAGCTAAGTAACGACAACTAGCTTAGATTTTTTCATTAAATTCAAGTTCAAGAAATAAATGCTCTGACGTAAAATCTAAGTTGAAATATTGATGGCCATACGACGTCAACATGAAATGACCAAATAAAAATTATACCGTAATGCGTTGTTATATTGAAAGTTTCTAATCAGATGTTAGCACAATAAAAAATGTGGAAATAGAAATAAACAAATAATAGCTATGTTCATGACGTATGCATTTGTCCAAACATGGGAGTAATGAATTTATTAATCAATCATTAACATTACGATTCTTACGTGAACGGTCATGCCGCGAAGACTTATAGCGTACCTAAATGAAAAAAAAAACTCTTTCTAGAGCGCTCTATTCTTCAAAGCCCATATGTCTCGATCACCTGCATGACTTCAATGCTATAGGCAGTATACAGCAGTAAAGTATAGATTTTTGATAACGTGTATACTCATTCAGAACAGCATGCAAGATAGTTTAACCCAATGTCTTGATTAATATTTATCTTACTTTAACCAAATGTAAAGCATGAATGATTCAAAAATCAAAAATTCTATTGTTATTTTTTTACATGCAATGTCACATTGAAAGCAATAGTATACAATTATTGACTTTTGATAAGGTTGATACAAGATTTATCAACCCAAGAGATATGATATTCACCGAGGCTAACGAAAGTGATTATTTGAAGGTAGATATATCAAAAAGAAAGAACTAAGCAATATAGCATAACTAAAACGAATGGGATAGATAATGAATATTAAAGAAAATTGCAGTTTTACATGTTCATAACATAAAGTTGTACTTTGGTGTACTTGCGTGATTGAAGGCAGTTTTTGATTGAACGTACGTGGGTATTTTATAATATGTTAATGCTGCAACAGCTGGAGATGGAATTCCAGATGCAAAAATGAAGATATAACTTCAAATGGGTAAATTTAAGACGGAAAACTATATATGACACACCATAGCAGCTTCAAATTTAACGTGCTAAGAGCATCGGTGTTATTGTCAGTTTATTTCTAAGTTTCATACTAATACTAATCAAACAATTAATATGTAAATTAATTCAAAATAGTTTCAATTATTTCGGATTACCAATACAAACTTTTATGGCACCTCTATTGAAGCGAAAGGGAAAGGCAGTAAAACGCACTGAACATGTATACGACATTGCATATTATGAATAATTAATAGTCCGAATACATGTTGCATTTGTCATTCAATATTGCTTTAACATCTTTTCAATCGAAAAAGAACTGATTTTACCAACACTGATAATAAAAGACCAAAGAAAAAAATCGAAGGTCAGCTCCGTAAATCTGTGAGAAAGTGAGATGAAGATAACTTTTCAAAAATTATGTTTCATTAAGAAAATAGAGGAAAAAATCGTAAGAAGCGGCAAAATATAAATAAAAGTTGCTTATTAATAGAGTTGTTAAGAATCACGGAACCCAATTGACATTCTCATATCTTTATATATGTTAGGATGATTTAAATATTCAATCTTTACTTCATTTGTCAAGTTTAAAAAATGCTATTTTGGCCTTTTAAATAATGACTTTAAAATTTGATACAAACAAAAGAAAATTTCATATATCAAATATGCAAAGAAAATTATCAGATATATTTTTAATGCTACACTGCATGTTTCTAGTCACACAAGTTAGTCTAACATAAAATGTCAAATGCATTTGCTTTTCAACGTTTTTATTAATACTAGTACTACCATGATAAGCTAACTTCCCATTGATATTTTTTGTTTATTTGTGCGTTGACCGCCTTGTTTCAAAGATATGATATACTTTCATATTTACATGTTGTGACTCTGTGTGAGTTAAATCTTATCATTTGATCTTGACAGGCAAACAACATCCGTAGATGTTACTTTTTTTCGCTCTGTGATGGAAGATAACTCGTTCATCATAACGACAAATCTTGAATATTTGCAGAATCACTGGTTTTACAGCTTTAATTGTTTGTTATTACTTTATGTAAAGTTTTTTTCTTGTAAACTTGCGGGAAAACATCTTAATGAGACAGCAATCCGACGACACAAACACTTAAAGACATTCAGAGGTCAACGAAGTACTGTAATTCACAGTATTTCTTTGTTGGTTAGTTTCTAGTTAGCTTTAGTCATCCAAGGAAAAACAGTTTTAGACAGACAAGCAATAATTATTCATGCCTTAACACAAAAGTAATATATATATATATATACAAGCATTAAACATATACAACACTATTTTTCTTTTTGATAATATATTGTGGGGCAGTGTAAAATTGCATCATCATTAAACATAAATATAAGTATTTCATCATCATACATATTCTGAAAATAATCTTATTTTTACTTCTATGTCATTTGGTCTCTGGTGGAGAGTTGTCTCATTGGCACTTATTCCACATCTTCTTATTCTTATAGCATGATTAAAAAGGCTATCACGTAAATCTGCATATATCGGACATTGAATAATACATGTTGATGCCATATATCAGTGATTTATATGTTTGAATCTATTGAGAGCCAGGTAGATTTCTACCTAGCTAGAATTGTTTCAAAATTAAACTTATTGATTTTCATAATTGTGTCCTTTGTGGAGATGACGTTCTGTCAAGATAGTTCCTGAAAATCATTATTTTTATTCACTTGCGTCATTACGATTTCTAATTGAAAGCTTTATTTTTAAAGACAAATGTTTCTTTTTGCTCTATAATTTGCATTCATTAAAACAACTTAGAAACATTATATAAAAGGTCGTCAAGGCGAGATATCGAAAGTTAAAAACATTAAACAAATCCTGTAAGACATATTTAGTCTGGCTAAAGAGCAGACTATAAATTTCCAACAATTAAAGACCGCAATATTAACATCTTACGTATTCTTTTTTTTTTCCAAACAGACATATTTTTAAAAGAGAGGCGAAAGATACCAATGGGACATTCAAACTCATAAGTCGAAAATAAACTGACAACGCCATGGCTAAAAAAGAAAAAGACCAACAGACAAACAATAGTACACAAAACACAACATAGAAAACTAAAGACTGAGCAATACGAACCCCACCAAGAACTGGGATCGATCTCAGGTGCTCCGGAAGGGTAAGTAGATCCTGCTCCGCATGTGGCACCCGTCGTGTTGCTCATGTTAGTACAAACCCGGTTATAAGTCTAATTCGGTAGGTCACATTCGGGAAAAGGGGGCGGGATTGTAGTTACGACAGTAGGGACATATCCGCTATCATCTGTGAAACGGTTATTCCATAACGGTCAACCAACTCGTGATGGCGTCCGTAAAATTTACGAAGGGATGATTTCAACTTCACCCTTGGAACTCTTAGTTTAATAGATTCCTTGTGAGCAGCAACCCTCTATCAAGGAAATCATGATAGGAAATACAAGCCCTGGAAGATCGTTTCAACTGGGAGATATATACTCTGTATGCAGGCGCTACTGGAATGTTGCTACATAGAAATGGAAAGTTCACAATTGGGAAGCTGAAATCATCTCTTTTGTCGTAAAGCTTTGTTTTCAACCGACTCTCATTGTCAATTTCTAGATGTAAGTCAAGATATGAGGCAGACTTAACTGTGTCTGTTGTATCCTTTATCTCAAGTTCGATGGGATAGATGCGTTCAACATTGTCACCAAATCTGAATTATTTAGTGAGAGAACATCATCTATATAGCGGAAAGTAAAGTTAAAGGATACTGCTAACTTCTTGTCTTTCTTCCTTAAGATTTTACTTCATATTCGGTTCTCTCATTACAAATGTACGTGAGTTTTTGGAATCATATTAATCAACATTTTGATGGAAAATATATAAATAATGGATTTGAAGCGGGAGGATAACCTTAAATGTTTTGTATGTTTTAACCTGAATGAATAAGTTGCAACTGCAAGTACAGCATCTTTCAAAGTTTTCTTGGTTGCATTAATTTTATTGTATTTCTTATTCCAGTGAAACAATCAAGGAATTTATTTTGAAATAACCATAGTTACTTCAGGGGTGAACAAACTCATTCCAACAGCAGGTTCAAGAAGGATAAGCAGCTTAGCTATTTTCTGGCTTAAACTTTTAATATACATTGGTCTGCAGTTAAACGTTAAACACTGTTTTGTCATTGATAGGTTTAGGTCTCCTTTTACATATGTATGGAAGGGGTGAATATATTATATTGTTTTAAAAAAGATTTCTAGAACGATATTGTAACGGTATTTTGATTCTGCATGTAAATATTCATCGCACTAGACAATGTTTTCTATTCTAATTTATATCACAGTATGTATTGCACTTTTATCAATATCTGTATGTATTGTGTCAGTAATTTTGTCTCTAAAATCATGAATATCATTTACATAAAGGATTCTATTGTCTATAAATCCGCTTCATCGTCAGTTTAAGGAGGACTTTATCGATATTTCAGCAGATAACACAATATTTCTGTTATTTCTTCCATCATTGCATCTGAATGTCATGTTTACTCTATGTGCCTCTTTGTCAAAAATATATGCAATAATGTTCTTCTGTTTATTCAGGGGTAATATTAACTTGTAATATTATTCATCAGAGACTGAGCCAATACAACAGATAATGTGTGTTCAAACTCTCTTCGACGTCTCAATTAAATACGATATTGAGCAGATAAGTCACCGAAAATAATTTTCCGATCGGTTGAATAAAGATTACTTTAATTGCTGAAGAATCGTTTTTTTCTTTCGCCTCTCTTTCAGCTTGAGCAAAGACTAAATACTTCAGTTATTTGTTAGACAAGTAATTTCCGCAAGGTATAGCAATCAAGAAATATCGACAGCGTCTAAGTAAACAAACTAGGTTCAAGATTTTTTCCTAATAGGGATTGTTTGAAAAAATGTTAGTGAAGTGACATCAACCATTTGATTTAATTGTTTACTGTTCGTACCTAAAACGTGGCTATGTCATATACCATAGGACTGCATATCATTTTACTGTTCGTACCTAAAACGTGGCTTTGTAATATACCATAGGACATCATATCATTTTACTGTTCGTACCTAAAACGTGGCTACGTCTTATACCATATGACATCATACCATTTGACTGTTAGTGTCTAAAACGTGGCTATGTCATATACCATAGGACAACATATCATTTTACTGTTAGTGCCTTAAACGTGGCTATGTCATATACCATAGGACAACATATCATTTTACTGTTAGTGCCTTAAACGTGGCTATGTCATATACCATATGACATCATATCATTTACTGTTCGTGTGCCTAAAACGTGGCTATGTCATATACCATAGGACATCATTTATTCAATTGAAACTAGATATAAGAAGACGATTCCTTTTGTAAATGCACAAATTTAATGGTGATTGACTAGAAGGAGAAAATCCGTTCTTTTTAGAACTTATGTCTGTCCAAAGTCAGGAGCATGTAATTCAGTGGTTGTCGTTGGTTATATCTGTTGTTTTTTTTAAAATTGTTTTGTCAAATCAGGCCGTTGGTTTTTTCGTTTGAATTGTTTCACATTTTGTCATGTCAACGTCATTTATAACTGACTATACGATATGGGTTAACCTATAATTGCTTAAATCCACGTTATTTAGACTCTGTTGGATAGTTGTCTCATGGGCAATCATGCCACATCTCGTTATTTCTTACGGATTGTGCAACGAAATCTGTTAATTTTCATAAGTAAATATATTCATGATATTCGTAATTTACACATTCTTTATTCTTGCAAAAACAAAATTTGTTCTTAGAACCAACACCATATATCATAAGCCATGATATTTAGAAATGTAAATAAGAGTAAAAAGTACCAAGGGGGCAAACTTCTTAGCCAATTGTAAGTTTTCCAGATCGAATAAGGAACCAAGGCATTGGTTGAAGTTTCTCAACAGATTATTGACATGTTACCGTAGCTTTGGAATTTAGTTCATACTCTATTCATGTTGGAAAAACTACTTGTTCATCTTATTTTTTAGCAATTAATTAAATTACACTTTCTTAACAGACAATGTTATCCGTAGAATTATTATTTAACTGTTTTTCCCCCCGAACACTGTAATTAAGAATGAAAATTTAAAGTTTACCCCTAAAGAAATATTTTATTCTTTTTGAGAATCACTCTTTTCCTAGAATTTTTAAAGTATATTTTTAAACAGATTTACGTTATCGATCATTTGATGTAAATTTGGTGGAACTATTGTATCTTATTTATCAAAAATGCATTTGTGTGTTGTACTGTTTTATCATATTATTAAACAGTCAGTTTGTTTAACTCTTACAAAATTTTTAAATGGTTATCTATGCCTGTTGTCCTTGATTCAAGTAAAAATGCACCGTAGGCCCTATTACAAAACCCATTGCTTGTTGGTTCGCACAGCTATGTTTTTATAATCTTTAAATTCAGAATAAATTTGGTTTATAGTTTTTACTCTGCTTCCCTTTTAGTTTTCCTTTGTCAAACCACAATTAATGTACGTTAAATATGAAAATAAGGAAATGTGGTATGATTGCCAACGAGACCAGAGACCATAATACGAGGCTGTAAACAACTCATAAGGCCTTCGACAATACCGTACAGTTAGTTATAGAAGGTCCAGGCATGATAAAATGTGAAACAATTTAAAGGAGAAAACCATCAGATTTATATCATATTTATAATGTTAAGTATTCATTATAAAGTTACCAATTTGTAGGAAAATTATATAATTATTAAGGATTAGTTTTTTCTTTTTCAAAACTGCATTTCCTGTATTCAAATTACACCTCTCATTAGCTCTGACTTTAAGCAGTAAACTTGAAAGATATCATAGTAACTCGAACACATTAAAGAATAACATGCTATTCATTACATAAAATCGTAATATAAACGTTTTCCTTGTGCTCTTAATTTTCAGACAAATAACCAATTTGCAATTAAATAACATATAGGGTCTCCAAGAAAAGCAATCTTGGAATTGTTACCTGCCATTAAATTACAATCTAACAAGTCAATATACATGGCTCAGAAGGTTATTTAGGTGATTATTTTACGTTTGAAATGAAGATAATTGAGTAAAATGTCATGCTTTAGAATTCACTTAGAGAGAATTACCGGTTTACATCAGTTTTAAAAAAAAATATATGTTAAAAAACCTATTTACGACTTATACGATTTTAATGACATGATCTGCCTCAACAAATTTACAAATTAAGTTACGTTAACAAGCATTTCAATTAGTATCAGTCTACGGTTTTGCATGCTTAAGAACATTTTAGAATACTTTTACGACCTTGGTCGAATCTTCTTTAATTTTTAACTAGTCGCAATCAAAAGACACTGGTTTTAATGAGGCTTTTCCTTTTTTAATGAAATTATACAATGTATGTGTTCAAATATGTCCTGCAAAGAAAACTTACGTTACGTTTGATTGTGTAAATAACATATAAACTGCTTGATTAGAAAATTCGATATTGACAATTCACTTTGTGACCCAACAACACTTACTACAATGTATATATCCTGGACAAACATAGGTCCGTTTTATTCTTTTTTGGAATTTCAACAAGCGATAAAGAACTAATTCTCCCTTCTGTCTATCGGATACCAATTTAAGATGTCCTTAAAAATAACGTTATTTCTTTTTGTTTGCTAAATGCTTCACAAAACCAATTTCCAAACATTTCCAAATTATTATGTTTAACGTCTATTTTATCAGCAAACATAATTGGCTTTCAGTAATGCAATGAAACTGCCTACTTTGGGGCGGTGCGAATCAAATGTGGATTCTAAAATTTCCAAGACCAATCAGGGCTACATGCAATATATTTCCCTCTCCTAAAGCAATAGTATTAAAAAAATTTGACTAATCGTTTGTCCAGCTGAAAATATTCAATGCATGGTCATGGAGAGAACAAATTTACAATTAATACAGCGTCTACAGGGATGAAGGGCAGGAATTTCGACTTTCTGCTAGAAAATGAGATATGATGAAAAGAGACAGAAATTTTGCCTTGCACCAGGTCACCCCTGGACCCTTCTTAAAGTTGTTGAAAAGATTATTCTACGTTTACAGATTAAAGCACTCTCTCTTCACCTCGGATCTAACATTCCTACTCTGACCAAACGTGTCAAATGAATACCCCATTTAGACATAGGTTATACTGCCAGATTGGGAAGTCTAGAGATGATGACCATATTTCTGTACCAATATCAATCCTCGGGGTCTCTTTGTAAAGAAACATTACAATTCTAATATAATGTTCAATGAAACAAACATCATCAAGATGCTTTATTCTTTTATTGACAATACTGTTTTGTTTGGTGAACGTATTTTTAGACAGACAAATGTGTTACTACTGTTACCACCGAAAGCTTCCTTTATTTCTTACGAGGCAGACATTATACAGGATTTCAAGAAGACTGGAAAGAAGCTAGTATTATACTATAAATCCACGTTCCGTTATATTTCATGATGCTCTTTCATTGACTACTTGTAAATAATTTGGAGATTTGTTGATTGCATATATCTGACAAAAATTTCGAAAGGATACCATAGATATATTTAAGCATGCTTCTTATTCTGACTTGGATCTAGAAATTGACAGTGTGGATCGGTTGACAAGTAAGCTTTACTACTGAAAAGATGACTAATTTTTCAATAGTGAAATTTCTATTTTTATGTAGCAATGTTCCAGGAGTAACTGCATGTGTAGTATACACCTTCAATTTATTACGATATTCAAGGTCTTTCGTTTACTATCAATATTTTCTAGATAGATCTAGAGAGTTCCTGCTGAAAAAAGCCTTTGAAACTAGAGTTGATATTGGTAAAGTTATCTCTTCGACAGTTTTGAAGACGCCATAATCATTCAATTGGCCGAATACGGAATATCTGCGTCACACTTTCATTCTTCAATTGTGAGATTACCGGAATTTTACTTCTCGTGAGCAAATTAAAATGTGCCTTTAGTGTAGCAGTAATTGCTGATGCACGAAAGTTAATAAATAGTTGTCAAGAGATTCCTTTTACTTTAGTTTTCTGTGTTGTATTTGTGATATTTTATTGTTTAATGTCAGTGCTGCAAGTATATGAAATGGTCTTGTCTACCCTTTGTCCTATAGAACTGTTGACCATTATGCATCACCTTAGTTTACCCTCGGAAGAGTTTGTTTTCTCCATCTTTAGTATTTTTGCGTAGTGTTTTGTGAACAGTTATTTTTCTTGTGGTCTAATTTCTTTTTTATATGTTTTCCTTTTTACTTCGGATTTTCATGACCCAGTTTTCTGTCTCGATTAAATGATAAAAACCAAGTAAAGTTCGACTATTAAAAGATTGACCAGGAAAATAAGCAATGAATAAATTAAGGTGTTGAACACTCAAAATAGCAATATCTATCCATGATCTAACCATTTTAAGATCTGGAACGAGTAACTATTTATTCCGATGGTGAGTCATTCGTATATAGGCTCTTGAACGAATCTCGTTAAACAAATATTTGTCAAAAAAGCGATTGTTTGCTAGTTATCTTGGTTATCTTGTTTATTATTTACACAACAAAAAATCTGTCTAACCTTTTATAATGCACAAGAATATTTATGGTATATCAATTCATGACAAGAAATCATTGCATGATAAAAAGCAAATAGACAGCGCTTTTGCTACTGTTTTTCGTCTCAAAGACAAGACTGAGCAAGAGTAATTATCTTTTAGATGTCAATAACTCCACATTTTACATATTTTACCCTATAATTGCTTTGAACGACAACATGTTTGTTGATTTTGGTGGATTAATATATCGGCAGACAGTCGGTATTCCAATGGATACTAAATTGTGCACTATTACTGGCCGATTTTTTTTATAATCAGATGAATCAGAATTTATTTAGAACCTTCTCAAAGATAAAAAGAAAAAAAAAACATTTTGAAATTGTGCACCACGTTATCAGAATTAAAAACCAAGTACAGGATTAATTTCACTTTCATATATATGGATGATGTCATGTCACTCAGTCACCCACATTTCAATGAGTGCTTACAGCTCAATTATCCCAGTGAAATTGATATTAAGAATACTACCGATATTGACACAGACTGACGACTTCAAACTATAATTTATGACAATCATGATGATTTCAACTTTCCAGTTGTCAACTCCCCTTTTGCCAGCAATAACAAACTTTCTGCTCCGTCATATGGCATTTAAATATCTCAGTTAATTTGTTACGCTCGTGCATGTACAAACTATATGGATCTCTTCAACAGTGTGTGCTCCTTACAGAAAAACTATTCCAAATGAGTTTTGAGGAAGAACGACTGAAATTGACACGGCTACATAAGTTTTACGGTCACCATCACGAATTGGTTGACTGATACGATGTGTCGGTGTCTGAACTCACTAGCGACATGTTTTCGTGGTCTTAGATCTTGAGATACCAGTATAGTAGTCTGATCTGTAATTTTACCGATTATTTCTTATTCTCGATTGTGAAATTTTAACTGAATGTGGATTCACATGGACACTGATGCATTGTAGGAGGCGCTTTAAACCCTGTCGACACAGCCGGTCTGCCTCCTTTTTGAGTTCCTGTAATTCCTTTAGTTTTTGTTCGGTACCTTTGATTTGTCTTTTCCTTATTAATTTATGAGATTTGAACATCGTTAAACTGCTGTCGCCTTAATTTGCGAAATACAAACGTCACTTTAGTCAGATTCAACGGGCATCTGAATCAATATGAAGAAAGTGAGATGTAGGTTAAATGAACCTTAAAATATGCAACAAAGATCTTAACTTCTCATACATTGGCATTATAGCTTCAGTGAAAACACTTTTTTTTTCACATTTCATTAAAAACAGTATGTCTCAAGAGTACTTTACTGTGGCAAAATGTTTAATTGATAATTTGACAGAAATTTTACAACAAATTCTGATATACAGATATTCTATTTTTATTATAAAATATTAATTCAAGATTGAACTAATACTGTGTCTTACGTCCGGATTGACGTGATATGTTCTTGATGACATTCCTTAAATCAATGTTTTCTTTTAATGAAAAATGACAACTGAAGAGAAATGCTGACTGAAACAATGTTTTTTCAAATTGTCCCAATCAGAACTAGTAAGCCATGATGAATGGTTATTTTATGACAGTCAGAATTTAAAAAAAAACAATACTTCATTTTACAAGTCAGTGTTCGACATGTGGTTTGTTGCTGTGGTGCGTGGTTCCTTTGCATGCTGTCACACTATGACTGATAATAGACACGAATTCAATTAGAAGGACAATTATTAAATCAATAGAGTGATTTATAGCTTAGTTCTATAACAGTATCATTTCATGATGATATTGTTCATATATTGAAAAATATCTGATTTTATCATAAAAGTTACATAAACAACTAATATTCAGTCGATAAGGAATATACATATTAAGTTAAATGGTAAGTTTTACTGTAGTCACTTTGTGTTAATGATATTATTTTGTTTGTCGGAAATATTTATTTTCTGTTTTTCTTGTAGTTAAACACTAACATGATGGAAACTTTTGATAACCTTATTGTATTTTTTCATTTGTTCGAACTTGAAATGTTTTGCTACATATAGAAATATATTCTCTTCATAGTTGAAATAACAATGACTCTGAATATTTTGGCCACGTGGTCTCTATCACGAATATTTGATTTGGATAATATATTGAACTGTGTTGCATGTACAAATAATTAATTGAGTGGATTTAGTAAAAACAAAATAAAAAGCAAAAATAAGAAAATAATTTATTTAAAAAAATATATAAATGAATAAATAACAACGTCACTAGGCAAAAATAAAAAAATTATACATAATTGTATTTATGATGATTATTTTTTTATATTGTGTTTAAGTTAAACCACATATGCTATAGATAATCAAAGGGTGAGTTTTGTGCACACGTACAACTGGTTTAACCCACAATGTATGCCTGTACTAAGTCAGGTTATCTAGACCATCTGTTGTTTGTTATTTTTCTTCGTTTGTATGTGTTTTTCGAGTTTGTGGTTGATGTGATATGTATTTTGCGGTATTTTTGTAGATTCCTATTATCCCTTGTTATGCATTGTACATAAAGATTAAATATACCGTTAAGGGATTGATATTCCGATAAGCACTAACTGTGCATCTCTTATAGAATGAACACCTAAACTGAATGGATATCGTAAATTCACTTGACCATTCATCTCGGGTTGCCGCGTGTTGTTTTACGGTCAGCGATGAAATTTTTTTTTAATTGGCCCGAATTATACCGAGGAACATACAAAGGGTACATATTCTACACTGAATGTTAATTTTTCTGAAACTTTCAAATATTTTAAGTATAAATAAGTTTTTCTTTATTCTAATACTTCAAAAACGGCTATATACATTCATATTGTATTTAAAAAAAAACATTTCCAAAAAATATGTATAGTCACACTTTAAAAAATGCGTGTGATTGCACTGTTACAGGTTTATGTTGACCTAATATTATTTTATCATGAATATCTATTGAAAAATAGCTATACGGAAACAGAAGATAAAGAAAGTAAAGTATAAATTACAAACTTGAATTGTTAGGGGATAATCATTCAGTTAAGATTAGGGGGCAGGAGGACTATGCTATTTTGGAAATAGTTCAGCATAAAAATGAAAAAAACAAATCATGCAGCATTGACTCAAATGGGCGTCCGCAAATCAAAATATTAATGTCAACCGTAAATGGACCACATTGACAGGAATTACCTCATTTCAAATAAAACATTATTTCTTTTACGTTTACAGGTAGTACTAAATGTCAAATAAATATAAACGTTTGAACTAAAGTTACTCTGTGTATCTTGGAAGAAAATACAAGTTTTTTTTCAAGGAGAGAAGTACAACTGAACCAAAAAAAAGAAAAACTTTAGGCTAACCCAGTCGACAAGTACCACACGAAAGACGCGGTGTTTGTATGATCTAACTTGATTGTTGTGATCCGTTCCATTCTAACTTCAAACAAACGGGACTGTTGCGTCTAAATTATTAACTTTTCAATTTGACTATTTTTATATTCATTTTCTTTTTCTGTGTATTTTTTCGTTCATGGAAGTATGTTTAGTTGTCTTTTGGTTTTTTGTGTCGCTTGGGTAATGTCGTATTTGCATATACCCGGCAAAACCTTTATTTATATACTACATCAACAAAAGCCTTAGTTACTTTCCATAACCTGTATATATGTAGTTATTTCTCATTAAAAATTACGAGCTGCGATTTGTGATCACAAAAAACGTCACTGTTAATTTTTACACATAAACGACTGGATTCATATGGTACTTGAATGATATTTCCATGAGTTAAATTGTGTAAGCATGATATTTGAATTTACAAGCAAATCTAATCGTTGAAGTCTTCAATGCGACTTACTTTTTTGTGCAAACAATAATCTAGTCCGGAGGACTAAAACTATTTTTACTGGTCAAGGTCCGGGTTAGTATTGTAACATATGACTTGGGGCGATATTTGTTTTTTTATCTTTGTTTCCTGAATTTTATTTTACTTATTTTGCTATTCTTTAATTCATATTTCATATTTGCTGTTTTAGCTATCAATGTGCAGCCCCAAGAAATCCCCCTCCCCCCAAAAAAATAATGGAAATAAAAATAGAGGGAAAACCGTAACAGCTGCAAAAAATGTTACTAGTATTTTGTTAAAAATACCGAACCATCTAGTAAAAAAAGTTCCTTTAACTTTCCATCTTTTGGTTTTTAAATAATGTGAATGAAGTTAAAAATTATTGAATTGTAACTTAAAAATTTCTACAAACGATGTTCGGTGTTTTATAATGTGTATGATGGTCAAGATGTGTGAAAAATTATCATAGCAATTTTACACCAGGCTGCTCATACTGATGAAGAATATATCGGAATTCCCATGGGGACTAACTGTGCACCACTTATTGCGGACCTGTTTCTGTATTGTTATGAGTTACAATTTATGACTAAAATCAGCAAAGACCCACCGAAACAATATCTGATTCAAAAATTTAATAACACTTTTAAATATTTAGATGATATATTGGCTCTCAGTATGTACATTAAAGAGATTTATCCTGCCGAACTGACTTTAAATAAAGATAATACTAACAATGAACACTGCCCTTTCCTGTATCTTGATATCTATATCTTTGACGGGAAGCTTAATACCAAAGTTTATGATAAAAGAGATGATTTTTCATTTCCTATTGTTAATTATCCATTTTTAGATGGTGACGTTCCTTTGTCACCATCTTATGGTGTTTATATATCTCAACTTGTTCGATTCGCTCGTGTATGTAACAACGTTTTTGATTTCAACGAAAGAAATCTCTGTATTACTGAAAAATTATTACACCAGGGTTTTCGATATCACAAACTAGTCAAAACATTTACTAAATTTCATCATCGGTACAAGGACATCATTCGTAAATATAAATCAACATGCTGACATCTTATACGTTCGGGTATTTCATATCCAATATTTTATGGTAATATTCTTTACAAAGCACAAAAATGTCGGCATTCACCTCAAAAGCTAACCAAACCTTGAAACAGACTTATTCGGAAAGGATATAGTTACGATACTGTTGTCAAGTCATTAAGGATTGCATATTTTGGTATTAATATTGATTCACTCATAGGGTCTTTGCATCGGAAATAAACACATTTATTCTAAGGCTAGTTATTGGCTTGATACGGGTTATGTTCTTCTCATATATTTTATGATGGTATGATACTAGACCCCTTACGGGAGGGATTGTACTTGATTTTCATATGATGGGGACATAATCTTTCAATCGGTTTAATTGAGGTCTAGAGCTGGCATGTCGGTAAATGCTGGTAGTCCTTTGTTCATTTAGGTATCATTTTCATTTTGTTAGTTTATTTTGTTACCTATTCTGACAATGGACTCGGACTTCTTTTGAACTGAGTTTTACTGTGCGTATTGCTATGTGTTCCTTTATTCTACATTGGCTAGAGGTATAGGGGGAGGGTTGAGATCTCACAAAACATGTTTAACCCCGCCGCATTTTTGCGCCTGTCCCAAGTCAGGAGCCTCTGGCCTTTGTTAGTCTTGTATGTTTTTTTAATTTTAGTTCATTTATATGTTTTGGAGTTTAGTGTGACATCCATTTTCACTGAACTAGTACACAATTTTATTTAGGGGCCAGCTGAGGACCACCTCCAGGTGCAGGATTTTCTCGCTGGGTTCAAGACCCATTGGTGGCCTTCGGCTGTTGTCTGCTCTTTGGTCGGGTTGTTGTCTCTTTGACATATTCCCCATTTCCATTCTCAATTTTATATGTTATCCGGAATATTTATTCGATTTGGATTTTTTGTTTCATATTTTTTTTAAATCATCATTGTTTCGGTGTTGTTGTACACTTTTTTAGACGTATATTTTATTTATTTACCGTGAAATGTATCGTCCTCCATAACGATTCGACACCATCATAAGAATGACGTTTGACTACTATCTAGACGTTCTATATAATATTTTACAAGTTTTCGAATCCCGCTAAGGGAAGAACAAAAATTTGCTAACGCAAATTTGCAGATTTAACATTGTTGGGCTAAATTTGAGACGAAGTATAATTATATAAAGTGCCTACAAATTAACCTAACAATGTTAGAGTCGATCTATATATAGTCAAATGCGTTTTGTTGAAATATACTTTTTCACTTTTTTGGTCTTTGGAAAATGTTGTTTGTGCTGTATTTAGACCCCTCTACCAAGAAATTTGTTTTGCATGCACACGTATAAAAAAACACTTTTAAACCCAGTATATGCACTTGTAAGCGCAACTAAAACCATATATAAGTATATTCCTGTTATTGCAAGTCACGAAACCAAATTAAAAATTGAAAACAACACTTTTAATATTTTCATGCGTCCGAAGCGCTTTTCTGGATTTACCTTCATCAGGAACGCTCAAAGCCAAACATTTGAAATCCGAGGATGTGTAAGTACCGAAACAAATTAAGATAGACATTTTTCGACATGACAAGTGGCTTTTAAGACTCAAAGTAAAATAAAGAAATTAAAACCTTCGACTTGTACACAATGTTATAACTGTAACTCCTAGTTTTATCCGTAAGCATTTTAATGGTCTTTATCCTATATATATATATATATATATATATATATATATATATATATATATATATATATATATATATATAGTGGTCTTTATCCTATATGTATATAGGATAAAGACCATTAAATGCACGTTTTATCCAACGCAATCATAGGTTTGGACGTTGTTTTCAACTTATATTATATATATACATATGCATTCTTTATCTCAAGTAAAACCGATGTTTAATCAATTAAAGTAAATAAAGAACATGGAATGCATTGGTTTAATTACTATGTACCTCAATAACATATAATCTCCTGGTGAAAAACAAGTGATTATTCAAGTTTATATTTTATTGGTTCTTTTTATAATCAAGGTTTTGTTTTTGCTGATTGAGGCAGGAAGAATTCAGTGATTTAAATTTACATTTTCTTTATGCCTAAAATCTTATATTCTAAGTAAAGTATTAATGTTATTCATGATGGATCGCATCATGACAATAGTTTCATACAATTTGTTTATCCCTGAATGGCACAATTCATCATCAGACTAGGACGGAATTGTTTCTAGATGATATAGAAACGATAACCAATCTACAAGATTCCCTTCGGGATATATTTACTGGATGTTTATTTCTCAGTATAGAACCTTAACATGTAGAGTTTATTGATACATCAATAGTCCATCTCACAAAGTGTAGTATCTTCGAAGTATGACTGTTTGATGTAAAAAAATATATTGATTGAAAGGTACAAATAATGAATTATTAAAATTTAATAAAATTGAGACAAACTTTCACGTCTGTTAAATCGTTTTGTCGTCTGTGATAGTGATACTTTAGAAGTAAGTGGGTTCTTTTCCATGCTGGTTTTAGTTGCACGTTTTTTCTCAATTCATTGTGTAAATCAACTGTTGAAAAGAGGAAGAGTTGAATCCAAACAAATCACATTTAATCCAATTATCCATACGTAATGTGTGTATTTTGTTTACCCAACTTTTGAAATTCACTCCGAACGATAACCTCCGATTTTACAGTGTAGGATTTTCTTTATATCTGCAGGATAAGTACCTTAAGCTTTCTTTCAGTTTAACTGCGAGGATTCTATAATGATATGTTTTGGTTAGTATTGTTGTGCTTTTAATTTTGTTTTTGTCATCTATTTTTCCGTTGTTTTTTTTTTTTTTTTTTTTTTCACTTATGAAAATGGAGATTAACTTATAAGATCATGGTTTTGTTTTTTACTGGTTGTGACTCGGAGCAAATTTAATACTTGACATACTTGAAAGAAACTTCCGGTTTTTTGTTTTTATTAAAATGGGTTTTGTGTTCTGATTTTTATTGTGATTTCTGTTATGTACATTTTATTAGGCAAGTCAGGATCCGGTCAATGATTGCTTTAACTGATATTTTCCTGTTTTTTTTTTTTTTTTTACTTTTTGTGACTAAGAGCAAATTCAATACTTGATAGAAACTTGTCTATTGTTTAAGAACGTATGTTGTCTTCTTTTTTTTTTTTTTGTATCGTTTTGTTGTTGACGTGCCTTCCTCATCTCTTTTTAATCAAATTTGGCATGGAAATACTTGAAAATCATTTAAATGAGTGTTTGTAAATAGTAAGTGTTCAAATTACATTATTACCTCGTATAACGCGAACTATAGGTAACATTTCCTCCAATCTCTTCTCCCGTAGATACGTAGTGGAGAGAGGAAATAATTAAAGACTTTGATGTAAGGGGCGCAGTTGATAGACGTGTTACAGGCATCTTATGGTATTTGATCAAAAGCCTTGTTATATTCTATCTATCTTTTTATGAAATCTAACTTTAATAACTGTGCTTGTTTATGCTTCTTTCGAGCAGTATCCTAGTACAAAATAAAAACGTATCTTCATTAATCGTATTGATTGTGGTTTATTGTGTTAACACAGAACGAGCATATACCACAAGACAAAAATTAAATCTGTATAAGAAATTCAGTGTTCCGTGATCAGGTCGTACTATTTTTTACTTTATTTATCGCTCATCTAAAACAAATCATTCAATGTCTTAAGTTTTTTCTGTGTACAGCAAGGAATGTTGTGTCTTTGTGTCCTTTTATAAGATATGGTCATATTTTTTTTCTTCATCCGTCCGTAGTGAGTTTGTTTGTCGTTATGTATAGCTTTGTATGTGATAATGTCCTTCCATTTTGTTTTTACAATTTTATAAATCTTTTGATATTCTCTGTGCGAGTTATTCACATCTCTTCTTGACTTTGTTGATATTCTCTGTGCGAGTTATTCACATCTCTTCTTGACTTTGTTGATATTCTCTGTGCGAGTTATTCCCATCTCTTCTTGACTTTGTTGATATTCTCTGTGCGAGTTATTCACATCTCTTCTTGACTTGGGCTGATTTAGAGCTTGACATGTTATGTATAAACTTTTCTATTTGTTCCTGACCTCATGTTAACCTCTAGATATCTTTTGGATTTGTGTGTGGGTGTGTGTCTGTCATTGAGTTGTCATTAATGTAAAACCCCACGTTTCGTTTTATTCATATTTTAACATGGAGCGTACTTGAATCTACCTTTAAAATTATTACAAAATATTATTAGTAGATTGGGATATAGCTATAAAACCAGGTTTAATCCACCATTTTCTACATAAGGAAATGCCTGTACCAAGTCAGGAATATAACAGTTGTTTTCCATTCGTTTGATGTGTTTGGGTTTTTGATTTGGCACCTTTTGTCATCTGATTTTCAAATCTGTACAAATATACATGGTCTTTTTTACTTATCATTCTGCACTGTTATCAAACGTTTTATTACATTATGACTTCATGCCTTATAAATCCCATAATGTGAACCTTTGATCACAATTGTTATGATCAATTTCTTCTAATATAGAGACTTAATGAGCGAGGAGAAAATAAATGCTTCGTAATCAAAGGGACTGAGGTGATATATACATGGTACAGGCGACAGGTACCACAGAGGTGTTTTGCAAGTTTTTTTAGAGTGAATCCAGGCGTTGCAAATAACAGACATGGCGATCTTCCTCGGAAACAGATATACATCTCACGGTTTTAAGTGGGCATTTTTACTTCCCAAAGTTCAATGTAGGTGTTATTGACACGCCAGAAGTCTATGGCATCCACTATTTTGTATTCATATGGTTTTTTAATAAACATTTGCAAATCAAAATAACAAAACATGTCGGTTAACCTGTTAAGTATTGAAGCTCTAGTTTTAGTGATAAACTAGACAACATTTTCAATATCGTGTTTATATTAGCTGACATTTATCGGAAATTAATTTTTTGATAGCAATTATTTATGTTTTCTCATCGATAAAGTTTTTCAGTAGCTAATAAACTTAATATGCGGATAGGTAATAATGAAACTGTCTGGAACTAGTCTTTATTTAATGCATTTTCTGCATGAACAGTCTGGGCAATATTCCTATCTAGAAGTTCAGAAAATGCATACTGAATCGTACAATAACAGGTGTTGTTTATACTGAACTGGGTTTGGCTTACACGGCAGTATAGGTGAAAGTCTAATAAACATAAAAAAAAAGAATGTGTCTGAGGACACGAACGCCCCCGATCAAGCTTTGCAACGAAAATGGGACGGACGGTCAAGGGTAACACTAAATGCACCCGTCGCCTACGGCGGGAGCATAAAAAGTTATGGTTTTTAACCAGCCATAATCGAATTCAGGGCCTATATTATGAAATTTACCATCTGCATGAAATCATATATTACCCAGCAGGAGTAACACAACGGGTAATACCAACGGATCAAGAACTCTCGATTCTATTGTAGCACATGAGT
Source organism: Mytilus coruscus (assembly GCA_017311375.1). Lineage (NCBI taxonomy): Eukaryota > Metazoa > Mollusca > Bivalvia > Mytilida > Mytilidae > Mytilus > Mytilus coruscus. Next base: position 75,525,676 of record CM029599.1, on the reverse strand, counting down.
TCATTTTTCCGTGTTTTGTTTAGTTTTTAGACTTTATAAGTTTTCTGCGTATTGTTTTAGGTTTTTTTTGTATTTTGGAAGTCATGGTTATAGTCTTCGTCCGTCTATCCTTTAATTAGTGCAATTTTCACCTCTCCATGACCGTTTTCAAGAAATATTTTATACTTGGGAGTGTTCGTCATCATTTCTTATTAACTTTTAAATACCGCCATTTTGATTTGACATTTTTACAGGAGTTTTTAGACATTGACATTTTTTTCTATCATTGAACGTAACACAAGAAATAATTTTTAGTTGAGGGAGTATGCCTGTATTCAGCCTTCATCCTGATCCTGTTGTTATTTGGTCAACACTCAAAGGGTTATATTCTATTGTATAATGACAAAATTTTCGCAAAGTTACTATGACTCCATGGAAATTGGAAACAATGACGGATGTAATTATAAAAGCTCCGAACTTGTGTGATTATGTAATTTGTGCAGTCGTTGTTCTCCAGTATACATCTCATAATATTTTAATAATATCATAAGCGGCGGGGGTTATTTCGCTGCAGCATATCAATATTGTTCTTTTGTGTCGTCTGCCTTTGTCAGGGATTGTCCTTCAAATTCGTCTTTTTTTCTTAATGGACTCGTTGATAAAAGTTATAATCATACATGTGCATTTCAGTGATTGTCTAGTATTTTAGGGATTATATAACCTAAATTCGTTAATTCGTAGTTTAAACAAGAGAAAATCTGTACAGGAAAGGCGAAAGGTACCAAAGGGATATTCAAACTCGTAAGCCGAAAAAAACTGACAATACCTTGACGAAAAACGACGAAAAGACAAACAACAGTACACAAGAAATCAACATAGAAAACTAAAGACTGAACAACACAAACCACACCAAAACTGAGGGTTATATCAGGTGCTCCGCTAAGCAGATCCCGCTCCACCTGTGTCACCCGTCGTGTTGCTAATATAACTACAAAGCCGGTGAATCTAATTCGGTAGGTTACATTTGAGGAAAAGAGGACAGGATTGTGGTTACAACAATTATCATATCCGTCGTCATCTGTGAAACAGATATTCAATAACGGTCAACCAACTTATGATTTTGGAAGGGATGATTTCAACTTCACCACTTGGAACTTTTAGTCCAATAGCTTCCTTGAAAGCAGCAACCCTCTATCATGGAAATCATGATAAGAAATGCAAGCTCTGGAGTATCGTATCAACTAAGAGATATATACTCCATATACAGGTACTGTTGGAATGTTGCTACATAGCTTTGTACGTATCCTTCTTCGCTGTTTATCTAGGACCGCAGAATTTGATAATTTCAACCGGTGACGTTCTTTGAGCTTGTTTACAGTAACTGTGAGCATATTTCGATACGACGTGGTTTATTATCGCCCTTCCTGGATTTTTTTAAGGGTGTGATGATTTTGTTCGTTTTTTTTTTTCAGTAATTTTTTTATCATCTATTATTTAGTATACCGCTTGTATGAAGTAAAGTGCTCGTTCTGCACTGATTTTGTCTGTGCATTCCTATATGTGCCTTTAATTACACTGGTCTAGATTGTCACATATATTCCATATCGGTCACAACCAAATTATAATGGCTTTCCTCAAATTTTCTTAGAGATGACGAGTTGAGCATCAAACAGTTATGGTACGATAATCAGCAGCACGTACTGCCTTTCTTTACGTTTATATTTCTTTATTTTTGTTGTAATCATTTATATTCATCTTCTATATGAACAAAATGAAAAATATGAAATAAAAAAAATGGAAGTATTATTGTGATATAAAATTTGAAAAATGGTTCGAACTCATATCTAATTTGTCACTTTGTATTTCTATTTTATAATTTCAGGAGTCTAAATAAAGGAAATCTATATTAAGATGTCATCCGATAAAATTCTTCTAGGACCTAATTATTTGTTTGTTTGTTTCCTTTTATTGGATTGTGTATTTCCTGTCACGAGTAACAGAACAAATAACTCAACACTTTATTTGAATGAACACCATTTAAATTCAATCTCAGAAAAGAAGCAAGGCGGAAATGAAACAGAGAATCTAAAATTAAGTTTCGTGTCCCAAGACAATTCCACAGTTTATCATATACATAAACAAGATAAAAGCAAATACAAGAATAACAGCAGGGACGTCAAGGAAACGCAAGGTTCTTTTCAGAATTCTGTGAATAATTCTATCACATTTGTAAAAGACGACGAGGGAAAAAAATCAAATTTACAAGACAATTTGAGCGATAAGACAACAAATACAATGTACTTGATTGAATTAACCAGTGTTGATGACAGCAAATTGCAATCAAATCAGATCACAAAAGAACCAGCTCTTAAAGATTCAGTCAATACTAACGAGGTCAACAATACAGAGAACTTTCAGTTCAATATCTCAGACAGTCACTCAAAAGATAAGCATACGACTATTTCCGAGTCTAAACATAAGGACTCCTTAGAGATAACTACTATGATTCCAAGACATAAGATTTTGAAACACTTGAGTTTAGGTAGGTAATCTGTTGTATTTTAGATATCAAGAACCCAAAATTTTAAAGGAAACACATGAATTTGGTCTTTCACATATTTTCATTTAGATATTCTTTCTTTTTTACTGATTTATACAATGTATATTATGCATCAATTCTTCAGAATTACTCTACATATTGCATACAAACTAACGGGGATCTGATCTACTCTGGTGGAACCAGAAACGTTCTCAGCTAAACATTGGTCTGGTTTGGTAAGCTCTAGGCTAAAGTAAACTGCTCGTTCCTTAAATTATCTTCTAATCAGTTCCATCCGTTGGTTGACGGGTCAAGCGTTTGTTTTTGTCAGGTTTTATGGAATTCCCCTTTTGAATTTACCTTGGAGCTCGATATGTTTGATAATACATTTTTTAAACGAATAGCTAAAATTAGGAAACAGTAATTTTCTATTTGCCACAAATGTGTAATAAAAAGTTTATCAATTACAAATGTAAATATTTCGGTTTAAAATTACAAAAAAAAAAAAAAAAACAATTTAAATCGAGTAGAAAGTACCGGGAGGCCATCATTTCTTGCCTCAATTTTTGTTTATGATAGATCGTTACAGTGCAACAGACCGAGAAGGCACATGATTTGTAAATATACATATTTCTTTTAAGTGGTATTCGATTTAATCACCATAAATGTCATTGGGTATACCTTTTAACAAGTCTATTCAAATGGAGACCCCAATATGGCTGATTGAGAAGATAACCTGCAGACAAGACCGTTCAAGAAGCAGACTAGTTCATATATAGTCAGATTTGATAAACATGATAAAGCAGATCAGTTCCAGGACAGGTCGTCTGCTCCATACCTAAACTTCATACAGGTGATTTCAACATTTAGTGTCCCTAAGACACGAAGAAGAATTAAGAAGATCACATGTTCAAACAAATGTATTTGTGCTTTTTTTTTTATCAATGATACATTTATGAACTCGAATGGCTCTTATTCTATTTTATATAATACCAGAAGTTATATATAATGAATAGGAAGACTATTTGAATGGAATTTTCAGCTGCTGGCAATATTTGTATACTGAAATATCAATTACATTTTTACTGCTCTGCATTCCTAATGTAGTACGACTTAATTAACGAACGTCTATAAAATTCCTCACAAAATGACATTATAATCCATTTCTTATGTGTAGTATAGTAAATATAATGATAAGTCAGTAATTGTGTTCATGATGCGATGAAATATATTTACAATGCTTTTGATCTGTCTATTACCAGATCTTTTATAGCTGGAATTCCACAAAGTATCTTTTTCAATTGTTACGTTTTATTAAAACTCGTCATGAAAACACTTGGACTTTTGAATGAAAATTAATGTCAGTACTAACAATAGAAAGCTGGTAACTTTCTCAAAAGAATATAAATTTAGCTGATGGTCGTACTAATAAACATATCGAAAGTACAAAAGTTACTATTAAAACGGTTAAATATTTGACTAGTCCCTAATTTGTTTGGTCATAAAACTCCATACGTATCCAAGAACTAATACAGTCTAGGATTTCAAATGTTTAAACAGTTTTTTATTTCATTTTTAAAGCTTTATAAACAATTCCCTGTTTCCATTCTCAATTCTATTCAAAGAGGTTATATTTACACCCTTTTATGTTGAACATTGCACCTGCTACATATTGTACTTAAGGGACTAAATTTCCGTTTTGTTGTATTTAAAGTTCGAAATACCACTTAATTGTATCGGATTTCTTTACAAACGTGGGTATATTAGACGATATCGTGTATAGTCATGGTGTTATGGGTGAAATCTACTTGGTAGCAATGTCGCCGATATTAAAGCGTAGGACCGATTTATATCAGCAGTTTAAATACTTAGTTCGGTAACTTCGATCATTCTTTGATGTTGATACGGTACAATTTGATATTGAATTAATTTTACCTGTTTTTTTGTTGCCTAGTATATTGATATAGTATATAGTACTTTTATGTTTTGATTTTAAGTGTAAAATCATCTATATATCTTCTGTTATTTCTCTGATCGATGATAAAAGACGAAGTGGTGGGTTTTCTAAAAGCTAGTGTAATCCCCCACATGTTCATGTGCATGTCAATAGGCTGGAGCCTCGTCGGTACTTTTCTTTAGCTATGGTTCATTCCTTTGGAAATCTTGGTATTGATGTCAGGTCTTTGATGGTCTCTGTTTTATCTATTTACTACTTGTTGAGAACCTTTGGCGATAAATTTGATTTTTAAATATCGGATACACAGTTGTATATTATTGTATTTTATCGTCTTTATGTCTTAAATTGTGTATATGTGTGTCATTGAGGTATATCCTATATTTTCATGGATATTGTTGAAACAAGATAAATACTTTGGTAACATTTTGTGTTTGTCTGTTCTAGTTAAGAAACCAGCCAACAGCGTACGACGAGGGAAAAAATCAAATTTACAAGACAATTTGAGCGATAAGACAACAAATACAATGTACTTGATTGAATTAACCAGTGTTGATGACAGCAAATTGCAATCAAATCAGATCACAAAAGAACCAGCTCTTAAAGATTCAGTCAATACTAACGAGGTCAACAATACAGAGAACTTTCAGTTCAATATCTCAGACAGTCACTCAAAAGATAAGCATACGACTATTTCCGAGTCTAAACATAAGGACTCCTTAGAGATAACTACTATGATTCCAAGACATAAGATTTTGAAACACTTGAGTTTAGGTAGGTAATCTGTTGTATTTTAGATATCAAGAACCCAAAATTTTAAAGGAAACACATGAATTTGGTCTTTCACATATTTTCATTTAGATATTCTTTCTTTTTTACTGATTTATACAATGTATATTATGCATCAATTCTTCAGAATTACTCTACATATTGCATACAAACTAACGGGGATCTGATCTACTCTGGTGGAACCAGAAACGTTCTCAACTAAACATTGGTCTGGTTTGGTAAGCTCTAGGCTAAAGTAAACTGCTCGTTTTCTTATCTTCTAATCAGTTCCATCCGTTGGTTGACGGGTCAAGCGTTTGTTTTGTCAGGTTTTATGGAGTTCCCCTTTTGAATTTACCTTGGAGCTCGATATGTTTGATAATACATTTTTAAACGAATAGCTAAAATTAGGAAACAGTAATTTTCTATTTGCCACAAATGTGTAATAAAAGTTTATCAATTACAAATGTAAATATTTCGGTTTAAAATTAAAAAAAAAAAAAAAAAAACAATTTAAATCGAGTAGAAAGTACCGGAGGCCATCATTTCTTGCCTCAATTTTTGTTTATGATAGATCGTTACAGTGCAACAGACCGAGAAGGCACATGATTTGTAAATATACATATTTCTTCTAAGTGGTATTCGATTTAATCACCATAAATGTCATTGGGTATACCTTTTAACAAGTCTATTCAAATGGAGACCCCAATATGGCTGATTGAGAAGATAACCTGCAGACAAGACCGTTCAAGAAGCAGACTAGTTCATAGTCAGATTTGATAAACATGATAAAGCAGATCAGTTCCAGGACAGGTCGTCTGCTCCATACCTAAACTTCATACAGGTGATTTCAACATTTAGTGTCCCTAAGACACGAAGAAGAATTAAGAAGATCACATGTTCAAACAAATGTATATGTGCTTTTTTTTTATCAATGATACATTTATGAACTCGAATGGCTCTTATTCTATTTTATATAATACCAGAAGTTATATATAATGAATAGGAAGACTATTTGAATGGAATTTTCAGCTGCTGGCAATATTTGTATACTGAAATATCAATTACATTTTTACTGCTCTGCATTCCTAATGTAGTACGACTTAATTAACGAACGTCTATAAAATTCCTCACAAAATGACATTATAATCCATTTCTTATGTGTAGTATAGTAAATATAATGATAAGTCAGTAATTGTGTTCATGATGCGATGAAATATATTTACAATGCTTTTGATCTGTCTATTACCAGATCTTTTATAGCTGGAATTCCACAAAGTATCTTTTCAATTGTTACGTTTTATTAAAACTCGTCATGAAAACACTTGGACTTTTGAATGAAAATTAATGTCAGTACTAACAATAGAAAGCTGGTAACTTTCTCAAAGAATATAAATTTAGCTGATGGTCGTACTAATAAACATATCGAAAGTACAAAAGTTACTATTAAAACGGTTAAATATTTGACTAGTCCCTAATTTGTTTGGTCATAAAACTCCATACGTATCCAAGAACTAATACAGTCTAGGATTTCAAATGTTTAAACAGTTTTTATTTCATTTTAAAGCTTTATAAACAATTCCCTGTTTCCATTCTCAATTCTATTCAAAGAGGTTATATTTACACCCTTTTTGTTGAACATTGCACCTGCTACATATTGTACTTAAGGGACTAAATTTCCGTTTTGTTGTATTTAAAGTTCGAAATACCACTTAATTGTATCGGATTTCTTTACAAACGTGGGTATATTAGACGATATCGTGTATAGTCATGGTGTTATGGGTGAAATCTACTTGGTAGCAATGTCACCGATATTAAAGCGTAGGACCGATTTATATCAGCAGTTTAAATACTTAGTTCGGTAACTTCGATCATTCTTTGATGTTGATACAGTACAATTTGATATTGAATTAATTTTACCTGTTTTTTGTTGCCTAGTATATTGATATAGTATATAGTACTTTTATGTTTTGATTTTAAGTGTAAAATCATCTATATATCTTCTGTTATTTCTCTGATCGATGATAAAAGACGAAGTGGTGGGTTTTCTAAAAGCTAGTGTAATCCCCCACATGTTCATGTGCATGTCAATAGGCTGGAGCCTCGTCGGTACTTTTCTTTAGCTATGGTTCATTCCTTTGGAAATCTTGGTATTGATGTCAGGTCTTTGATGGTCTCTGTTTTATCTATTTACTACTTGTTGAGAACCTTTGGCGATAAATTTGATTTTTAAATATCGGATACACAGTTGTATATTATTGTATTTTATCGTCTTTATGTCTTAAATTGTGTATATGTGTGTCATTGAGGTATATCCTATATTTTCATGGATATTGTTGAAACAAGATAAATACTTTGGTAACATTTTGTGTTTGTCTGTTCTAGTTAAGAAACCAGCCAACAGCGTTACAACATTGCGATACTACAATTTCAGTACCTTTATTCCTACTACTCCCAATGAAAATATTTATCGTAGCTATAAACGTCGTAACACAATTTGACTTAAAGCTGACACTTCTCATGATGCATTGGCTTCCTAAATTAATAAAAATCTTTATCTGTATTAGGTAAATGATATGAGCTCACTAATAATCTTATTATAGTTAAGGGATTAATTATCGAAAATTCTTGACAAAGTTTATATAATAGTAATAACTTTGTGTGGGGTGTTTCAAAATTCCTTGTATAAGTGTTGTATAGGCTGCATTTCTTTGAGGATCAATATATAAATAAAGCCTGAGATGAAATATGACTAGCATTTAGGCAACTAATCACGTGAGCCCATTTAACGTGGATGAAATCAACTATAGGTTACATGTTTAACCCCGACATATTCTGTAAGTGTCTGTCCGAAGTCAAGAGCCCGTAGTTCCGTGGTTGTCGTTGGCTGCTATTGGTTATATATATTTTTTCCCATTATTGTTTTGTCAAAAATCAGGCCGTTTGGGTTTTCTCGTTTGATTTTTTCCTATTTTGTCATGTCGTGGCCTTTTATAGACGACTATACAGTATGGTTTTGCTCATTGTTGAAGGTCTGACCTATAATTGCTTACATCTATGTCATTTTGTCTCTAGTAAATAGCTGTCTCATTGGAAATTATACGACATCTTTTTATTTTATCTAACTTGATTCTTGAAAACTTAATCCTCTTTTGTAAACTTTGTCTTTTATTTACCTGTTCACTAGAATGTTTATTTGTCTTTTCCCATGTTTGGCCGATTGATTATACTATTCATAGACATACCCAAGAGTTTTGTACTATATGTGCATTCAAAAGACAATAACATCTTTTGTGCTCATTTTCCCTGACAATTGTGCTCGCATCCCTTGTACATTAGTCTACTGCCCTTTTCTACCGTAGTCTATAAAATATTTTCGTTTATAAAATGACAAACTTGGATTCTATGATGATGTTATGAAAGCGTGATTCAAAAATAGGGAAATCTTTGTTGAACATGTAGAAGTCCAATATAAAATTGATAATATTAATGAGCTTGGGATTTCTTAGAACATTGATCTCATAAATTTTCGATTGTCCTAAATTGAGTATTACCAATTGTTAAACTGACATGTTTACAGAGTCGGGATGGCGGAGGATTCATGGATAGCATGAGACGCTTTTACCGATCGTCGTCCGTTTGGAGCTCATGTTGTTTTCTCCTTGTTGATATTGTGATAATTAATTGAGTGGTTAAGAAGTACTATAATTTATTTTATTTTGGTTGGTATTGTCCAAATAAATTTTCAAGTTTAGAATTCCCTCAGGTTGTTTTTCTCTTGGTTTGTATATTTTTAATTTAAAAGTTTAGAAAATCAGTTAACTGCTGTCGTTTTTTTTTTTTTTATTTAAGTGTTAATACATAAATAGATTGTTTGAAGAAAATTTCTAGAGAAACGGCTTCTAAGATTTTTAATCTTGATTTTGAAATTTGGTTTTTCGAAATTTTGTCGGAAATTGAATTATCTAAACATGAACCATCGATTATGTGACTGGTTGTCGAAGCCAATAAAAGAGTCATTTACTAAAGGTAAAAATAAAGCGATTTCCACTTTCAACACACTTTGTGGTACTTAAAGAAATGATAATGAACCGACATCACTCTTCTTATCGTTTTCCGATCAAAAGTAAGCAAATCAAATATATTTATGAAGAAGTCGTTGTTTTCAAAGTATTGGCCATTTTTGCTGTCTAGTTGTGTAATACCAAATTGGATTGATGCCATATAATGCCAGTATATCTTACTATCACTTTATTAATAGGCTTAGGTTATAAAGATTTTGATTTATTACATTGCATAGGATTTCATTAGAAAACACATCCTCAAATCAGAATGTAAGAAAAGTTTTTTTTATTTTTGTATATCACCATTTGAAGATATATTTTGAGAGAAAATTACGTAATCAACATCTATGTCTTTCTTGTCTATGTAGAATAAACTCATCATAGATACCAGGCTTAAAAGACGCGCGTTTCGTCTACAAAAGACTTATCAGTAACGCTCGAATCAAAAACTTTTTAAAAAGCCAAATCAGAGACATATATACACATATACATATGTGTATATATGTCTCTGGCCAAATTAAGTACGAAGTTGAAGAGCATTGAGGACCCAAAATTCCGAAAGGGGATAATCTCTGTCAGTCTGTGCCTGCTTGTTCCTTTTATTTTTCATCATATATATATATATATATATATATATATCTTCCAACTAACATGTGAAAATAAGGAGACACGTCGAATTATCCGTCAAAGACCAAAGGACAAGAATGTCAGCAGCTACAGGTCACATTACGGTGGTTTTTGGGGTTTTTTTTTTTTTTGTATTTTTGTGATTTCCTGTTGTCTGTTAATCTGTATGGTATTCTCTATTTAACTGTTTAAACTAGTATGTTGCTTCTGTCTTGTGATTTCTACTTATTTTTTGTGTTAGTGCATTGTGCCATTTTAAGGTCCGTTTTCTAATTTGTGTGTCAAACGTGTTAAAGATTTTTCTTCCTTCCGTTAGACAAACTCATTAACATGTGTATATCCATAGCATTTAGTCGTGTCAAGATTAGAATTTAAATTTTAGAAAAGTTCAAGAAAATTAAACGCAGTTCAACAATTGGTCGGTATATTCAGGTCAAAAACATCTATATATATATACAATATATATATATATATGGAAGTCTATAAAAAGGACCAACCAGCAAATTTAATATCCACCGGATCGTCTTGAATAGACGATACTTCGCAGATAAGGAAAAAATTATATAAGTCTAAAGATTTGCACAACGGTACTAACATAAAATGATAATATACGAAGATGATGTTATAAAATCGTGTTGACAAATATTTCGGCTTAACAAATAGCCTTCGTCAGTGTCAGTAATTAGATATAGATACTTTAATTACTGTGATATTTGTATAAGACATATACAAGTATGATTCCCTTATTTTTTTGTGGGACACTAAGAAAATAGCGATAGCGGGTACGTGCCCAATTTTTCTGAATCCAGACTAGTCATATAAAATGACCTTTTGCTTTTATTGTTGATCTGATGGCAAACGTGCAATATCTTCTATAAATGAAATTTTATTTGGTTCTGATCGGATGAAATCATTCCAGACAGAGGCAATATATGATCCGGAAAGGCCAATTTTCAAAGATCTTCTACAAGTCGAAACATTTTATAACTTTCCGTTTAGGGTGACAAGAATAGCAGCATTGTTGGTACATAGTTCCCATTGAAATCTGCTTGAAAATCACATATTAATTTTTTTCTTAAACAACTTGGCCGATTTTTTTATGGCTAAATTAGTCAGCAGTTGTCTTCTGTTGAGAAATTAAGAGGTAATTTAAAATGATGAGCAGTTCAGACTCCTATCTTTTGGTGCGATGTTAGATTTGTTTTTAGAACGTTTGATACTTTCTGTTTTCCAATATTTCGTCTCGAGTACCATTGACCAGAAATTAATTGTCGAATTCCGTACATAGTATATCAAATCAACTTCGGTATCTGTTGAATTTTTGTAATGACTTGTAATGAATGGTGAAAACTGTAACGAGTTTATTTTCATTTCTTGATCTAGCCACAATAGTTGCATGTTGGGAGATTGAGGATGAATTTTTGAATCATTTTAAAACTGCCATGAAATACAGAAAAATTAAAAAAAAATCGTCAAATTGTAAGATTTTTACTTCAGGATTCCTGTTTGAATCACCTGAAATATTTCAGCGATTTGAATGGATATCTGGACACACGAATCGCTTAATTAATCAACGTCTATTATCGATACTACTCTGGATAATAGATGGTATGATGTGGTAATTATTGAGGTTTTAGAAATCAGAAAGAGACAACAGTAGTTAAACGATGTTCATTTCTGGTAAATAGAAAAAGGAAGAAGCAATCTATTGCAATGGAAGGTACATCAGTAGATTGCATTATGTCTTGTGTAATTAAATTGGTTGCGAGGTTAATAGTATTAGATGAGTAATGTATCAAAAAAGTTAATTAATACCAAAGGAATGATTACTTTAATTAAATTTATATTTCTTGAAATAATTGGCAAATCATGTAAAGATGCCCTGCTCACCCCCTTTTCAGTTTGTTTCCCAGTAATCAATTTTCTTGCCTTGAAATGTCTTATTCGCAGAGTCGTTTTCTTTGAAATATGGTATGAAGACTTTTCTTGCCAATTAGAAATGATTTATTACTAGAGAGTTTGTAGTTAAAATTGTAATTTCACCGAAAAAGTTATTGGAAAATACTTATTATATCGTAATCCTTAATAACCATAACAAGGAGATATGAGCATACGTCAATAAAGCAAAATTCCGAAGACAATAAAAACAAAAATTATTTAGAGGTCTTCAAACTAGACGGGTATCTTTACAATTTTGTCATGCTCTTAATCGCACCCTATTCTAAAAAAAACTACCTGTTGTAGTGAATTCAACACTAAAAAAAACTCAAAAATGAAAAATACCATTGAGAGATAACAAAGGACAACTACTAGCGAGGTTACTCGTTCGCAGGAGTCCCATAAATAGGTAGTGGCGGATTTAAATCACTCCCGAGGTTCCTCATTTGTGAGAGGCACATACACAGGCAGTGGTGGGTTTAAACCACTGACGGGGTTCCTCACTTGCAGAGCACATAAACAGGTCGTGGCGAGGTCAAACCACTGATGTTCTTCGCTGGCGACAGGCACATAAACCGGTAGTGGCGAGGTTAAACCACTGACGAAGTTCCATAACGTAAATGTACGAGCGGCACATAAACGGATAGTGGTAGGGATGGTTCATTCCTCCTATTCCCACTTTTTATAAATCTGGTAAGAAAAGTTAAAATTTCATGTGGGAATAGGGGGAAACTTGTGCAAACAAAGGATTATACTGTATAAACATTGTTTAATCAACTTTTAATTGACAAGTGTTATTTTTTTGGATAGGTAATAGGTTATTCAAGCAAACATTATTTTGTATGTGTATGAATTCTGTGTCTAATTTTTAATTAAAATAAATATGAAAGAAATGGAATTAAATCCTCTAGTCCTTTGTCCCACATCTTCGACCTCCGCAGTAGGTTCAAGTGGAAGGACAGCGGTACAGCGTACTAGTTGATGAATGTTGTTGTCTTCCTTGTATGGAATCTGAATCCCTGTTTCTTGTGTTTTTCTCCATATGCATTGTGTGTAGTGGAGAAAATAGCCTTTTTTTAGGCTGCATTTCGGATGGCGACTGCATAGTCCAGGAAGATAGTGGTAGGCTGAAGTTGTAGTTGGTGTTGGTGGCATACATCTTTGAGTTAAGTCAGGAACCTTGTGTATACTAGTTCGCTCTTGGCTGGAAGAAAACTATGTACCAGTGGATACATTGCGCCGTCAACCATTGCGTGAAATGTGTAAAGTTGGAAGAATAGGCTCGGACAGGAATGGGTCACCTTTGGTAGTACGTGCCCAAATACCATCTTTGTTGATTTCATCAACAGTTTTTGGTAAAACTGGTAGGTTCTTCTTGCGTTTGTTGTACATGGAAATCTTGCAAGATGGAAAAGTCTGTTAATATTATCTATCATCAATTTATTTGTTCGGATGACAATTTTTTAAGTTTACAAATTCAATGTTTTTTTAATCTTACTTCTATTTATCTGACTTATTCTTTATATTTAAATAATTCTTTGAAGAAGAAAACATATTACAAATAAACAGTATATTAAACTATTATTTTTTAAAATAATATTATACTTAAACAGTGTAAAAATATGTTTTCTTTTAAAAAAGACAGGTAAATCTTAGGTGAATTTTTATTTAACCTTGATTGTTATAAAAACAAATTATTTATCAAAACATCTATTGTTATTTGCATGTGGGAATAGAAGGAATAGTGATTTTTAAAAAGTGGGAATAGGAGGAAGACACCGTAGGGATAAATCACTGACGATGTTCCATTACGTAAATGTACAAGAGGCACATAGACAGGTGGTAGCGGGGTTAAACTACCAAAGGTGTTAAACTAGTTTAGTTCAATCCCGCAATGTATTGTAAAAATTAACATATTCTTTATATGAACGTTCGAAAAGATGAATAACCGGCCATAAAGTATATTACAACAGTAGTTATAAGTATAAAGTGCATTATCGGCGTATAAAGTGCAATATCGACGTATATCCCGTATCTTCCGAGTTGTCCCGTATGAAATACTTAATTTAATTGTATAAAACAACTCCAAAGTACAAAATCCCTTAATGATATTTAGGAATGTAGCAAAACTAATAAGATTTGCCATCTTTACAGAAAAAATTACTCCAATTGAATTTCATGCCCGTCTGATCTATCAAATTTGTTTTAATTTAATTGAAATAAAATAAAGATAACCAGAAACAAATGATAACAATATACATACACGATAATCTCATTGAGCAACGGTTGTGTGGGCATAACGGACAAATAATCTAAATGTAGTCTTACTTCACACAAGATGTGACATAATATTTCCTTAAAAGGACATGAGATAATACATCAACTTCTCAGGTTATTATTTATTTTGTTTTAATGGGTTAATTCGTGCAGGCGACAGCCCAAAAAGTTCAGACAAAAAAAACAAACAAAACATATGCATGTGCCTGTCCAAGTCAGAAACCTCGTCAGAAATTGTCTTGTGTCGTATCTTAATGATTTGGTGATAAGGGTTGTTTGAAATAAATTGATTTCATAACCAGTTGCCAGCAATTCTGTAAACAGCTGTCTATTTAAACAAGATTTTTGTGTTTTATTCAAGATTAAAAAAAAAATTTTGGAGGTGTCCTATTTTTTTGCAGCATACGGTTTCAAAAATAGATGTCAATGCAATTTATGAAGTTCTTAATCGGACAAACACTAATATTTAGAGAAATAAGAAATACTATTGGATTTTTCAATCATTCAATACGAGTCTAGAAACTGAAATGCTGAAATATTTACGGTTTTGAGAAGGTTTGTGTTGCATATAGTGTATGTGTATATGAAGCGTTATGTGCATGATTCATTTTAACAATAGCTAGGAATAACCACCCTTTTACTCATAAGATGTAGGATATTCCGACAGAAGTATACACACATTTAAAGACAAAAAAGTATAGAAATGTAATTCAATAAACGGGGGAAGTATATAAAAAGTTATGCAAACAAAAGCCATTTCCCATTTTGACATCTTGAAGGAAGACTGTTTTATTTAATAAAATAATGACTTCTCTGTTTATATTCTAGTTTAATTGAAACCAATTATACAAAACTATTTCATTTTTTTTCATTGAAGATTTCATTTACTTGCACAACTGATATTAAACGGAATGAGAATGTTACATGCTATTGCATCATTTATTCTAGTTCCACTTTCACAAGTATATAAAAGCAAACGTTTAATACAAATAGGATGTCGGAGTTGTATTTATCATTTGAGACAGGGAAGATATGTACACAGGATAATTGCATTTGGTTTAAACTGGTGAAGACATAATTAGATATGTTTACCCTGTTCCACAATTTGGAAATAATTTGACATTTTACTTATTTCTGATTAAACGAATTGATGACTGGAAGTAATATCATCACGTCGATTGAAAGAGAACTGGTGTATGCGTCAACCTTGATCACGATACTTCTAGTAATGCATTTTATAGCAAAATAGATTTGACAAGTGAGAAAACGTATTCTTTGACATGGTAGAACAGTTATTTTTATTTGGTTTTGATCATGCAATGATTTATACATTTTAGCTGGTGTCTTTTACTTCACTCCTGTTACTTCTATTCTCAACCTCTCACTTTAATCATATTTACTGGTTATGTTTTTGTATTATTTCTTTATATCTTAGAGCATGTGAATATTGGGACTAAATGCATCATTTCCAAGCTATCTGGGTTTACTCAAATAGTCCAATATTATGCTTAATGTTTTACAGCATTGGCACACTCTTTGAATTGAGTGTTCTTAATTTCAACCATAGTTTTAAGCTTGACATTTTTATTTGTTTGAATCATTTAGGATTCTACATTTTTAGTTGGAGATGCTGGAAAATTTCCCCGAATGCAAATGGGCTGGAGCGAAGAACATTACCAGTTCTCTTTTTTGAGTTAAAATTTGAGAAATGAACAAAACGTTTACTTAACTTACGTCTGCAATAATAATACTATAAATTATAATAACAGGAGGTAAATTGAAAATTCAGTAAGCAAATAAATCACTTATCAAAACTAACAATTCATAATTTGTTGGTATTACTCTGTATAGCTGATGTGTTCTTAAACGCACATATAATCGTGGTCTAGCAAGGAATATCGCTCAAACCGATACTGGCCGCCGTCTTGAACTTGCAGTTGGGTGAGAGTTTTTACTCAATGTTGATAGTCTCGCTTTGACTTTAGAGATGGTGAACAACAGTAAAAGGAAGTAAATATTTATTCTGTAGTATCTTAATATATTTACCGGAAGTCTTTACAGCCAAACCGATACTGGGGGCCGTCTTGAACTTGCAGTTGGGTGAGAGTTTTTACTCAATGTTGATAGTCTCGCTTTGACTTTAGAGATGGTGAACAACAGTAAAAGGAAGTAAATATTTATTCTGTAGTATCTTAATATATTTACCGGAAGTCTTTACAGTCAATAAATGACAGAACTATGAATATTATGTTTAAACGATAGTAGAGTTCTTGTATTTGGAAACAAAGACGAAAAACACACTAGGCATCCATAAATATAATATATGCTGCTTTTAGGTCGAAAAGGCCAGCAAATTCTGCACGCGATTAACACTTTCGGACAAAGAAACACCTATCCCACTCAGAATGTAAATTGATTCTGTGATATTTGCAACTCAGTAATTCAGCACTATGTTGACTGTATTCAAACAACTATCAGAACGTTCATTAGTAAACTGTTATTGATTTGAATGTTCTAACTTTACTCATTAGCCGAGCCTGCTTTAAAAGGATGATTCCAGTCAACTAAGAGATAGAAGAAACCATGGAGGCAATCAAAAGTTACAAGTTCAAGAAAACAGACAGCGCCATAACCAAAACGAAAAATGATCAAAAGAAAAACAACATTTAGAAAATATTACACGGAAAACCAAAAGTTTGAGCAACACAAGCCATGATAAACTCAGGTAATCCGTAAGGGTAAACAGTTCTTGCTCCACTAGCGATACCCGTCGTGTTGCAAGTACCGGTAGACAATCGGTAAAAATTCCCTTTCTGTAATGTCACAATCGAGAAAAAGAGGACGGGAATGTTGTCACGAGTGGATCATATAAGTGGACATCTATGATATAGATATTCCATAATGATCAACTAAATCGTGATAGCGTCCGTAAAACTTTTGAAGAGACGACTTTAACTATACCATTTGGAACCTTTGATGCAACAGCTTCCTTGTAAGCAGTAATCCTCTATCAAGGTAATCATGATAGGAACCCCTTGGAATAGCGTAACCGTTGTGAAATATATATACTCCATATGCAGGCGCTCTAGGAATGTTGCTACGCTCGGAAATGAAAAGTTCACAAGAGGAAAATTGAAATCCCCTCTTTTGTCTGTTGTATCTGTTATTACAAGTTTATTGCGTTAGATCCAGACAACATAGTCACCAAACTTAAAATTCAGTTTAAATAAAGTGAAAGGACGTCATCTTTATAGCGGAAAAGTAAGCTAAAGAATAATTCCAGCCTATTTTTATATTTCTTGAGAAATTCCTGTATAAAGTTTGTCCCATAACAATAAAGGAACAAGTCGGCCATCAGAGGGACACAGCTGGTTCCCATATGAATACTGATTTCCTGTTTAAATACAGGTCCTTCAGACGTAACAAATATGTTGTCAATACAAAAATCCAGTATGTTGATGATGTTAGTTTCATTGAACTTTTTCTTCGAATCAAAGTTTTTTACATGGTATAAATTGGTTCTTTCTTAAACAAGAAATTTTTATTTGCGTTGGCCATTCTAAATCTGTTTTATGAAACAAAGTTGAACTAATTCGTGTAAATGGTCTTTAAGTTTAGAAGGAGGAACACTAGTTAAAAGAGTAAAGAAGACAAATATGTTTTATTGCATGAGGAGATTGAAATTATCTTACAGATTTCTTGATTTATTTTTAGTATCCACATCGGATTCCTAACCGTATAACCACCAATACTATTTTGTTTATTAAATTTCATAGATTCCTACTGGTTAGAGAGTAATTATCGTCGAAAATCAATTCTCGCCTTTGTATTTTTTTGAGTATATGCCATATTGAAAATGTCAAAAGAAGAAAAAATTAAAGGCGACGCACCAAACACAAATTCTGGATAATAAAAAATCTTTTCAATCCAGGTTTAAACGAATTAAGTGCGAAGGCAAGAATTTGTACCCGGCAAAAACTAATACCATTGTTCAGTATATTTGTAATTATGTACGGAGTTTTATATTGAACGCCATGACGGCCTTATTTTGGTGATCATCATTATATGCAGTGGTCACAGCATTATACGCAGTGGTAACAGCATTATATGCAGTCGTGGCAGCATTATATGCAGTAGTCACAACATTATATGCAGTGGTCACAACATTATATGCAGTGATCACAACATCATATGCAGTAGTGACAACATTATATGCAGTTGTCGGAACATTATATGAAGTTGTCACAAAATTATACGCAGTGGTCACAACATTATACGCAGTGGTTACAACATTATACGCAGTGATTACAATATTTCATGCAGTCGTGACAACATTATATGCAGTTGTAGGAACATGATATGCAGTTGTCACATTGTTATATGCAGTGGTTACAACATTATACGTGTTTTGTTTATGAAGGTGATAATCAGTGATAGTGGTGATGATGATTGATGATAGTGAAGGTGGTGGTTCAAATTTGGTTAAGCAAAGTTGACCTCAGATGGATTTTGCTACTTTTTTTGTCCTTTTTGGTTATATAGCTCTTCAACTGTTTCGGTTTTTATACATCCTTGGCCTTTCAAATAATAGGCTTTGAGCGTTCCTGATGAAGGAAAATCCAGAAAAGCTCTTCGGACGCGTGAAATTTATAAAGTGTTAATTGTTTTCATTTTCTATAACAAAAAAAGATGTTTATCTAAAGTTGTAAATATAATGCTTTTACATTTAGTTATAACTTTTTGGCTAAGGCTGTTGCTTATATTTAGAAAACAAACTGCTCTTCCTGCTAAAAAAGCTTGCTAAAGTTGGATACAATTGACGTAAAATTATGATAAACACCTGCAATCAGATGCTTTAAACTGCATTTTTTCATGTCTGTAAAATGCTAAATTATGCAAAAATGCATGATAACTCTGAAAATCGGCTCTATCATGACAATTGTAAACGAGATATGGAGTTTAGGTCTTAAGATAGCTAATTTTGCTCTTTATTGCAGGCCGTGCGGTGACTTATAATTGTCATTTGGTCTCTGGTGGAGAGTTGTCTTATTTGCGATCATACCACATGTTCTTATTTTTATAGCTAACTCAATTCAGAATGTATTTATGCAATTTGAACTGAATATTGACTAAAGTGGCACCTAGCTATAATTGTTTGTTCAGCAAGAAATGAACTCGAGGCATAAAGTATACAAACTGCCATTTGATGTTTCATTATTGTTATTCGTTACTTTTATTTATAGTGTGCCATGCGTATTTCTTACGACGAACATAACGATAATCAATGCATGCAACTTTTAGTTTGTCAGTTCTTCGGAATTAACTACCCCTAAATTCATAAGATCATGTCTGTCCAATTTACATACAATATCAGATGTTATTTTTTCTCTGATACAGTTTCAATCCAATTGCCTAAATTGTCTACATGTCTTCAATAACTGTTCCATTTTTTGCGGGCCATTATCAATTATCACCGGATTCGGCAATGTCCGTTAAATTTACGAAGTTTACCGAATTTGAACCACCACCTTCTCTATCTTCAATCATCATCATCACTATCACTGATCATCACCTTCATCAACAAAACACGTATAATGTTGTGAACACTGCATATAATGTTGTGACAACTGCATATAATGTTCCGACAACTGCATATAATGTTGTCACGACTGTATATAATGTTGTGACCATTGCATATAATGTTGTGACCACTGCATATTATGTTGTGTCCACAAAATATAATGTTGGGACCACTGCATATAATGCTATAACGACTGCATATAATGCAGTGATCACTCCATATGATGTTGCCACAACTGCATATAATGATGATCATCAACATAAGGTAGTCATGGGGTTTTATAGTTTTAAGCAAACACTTATCATATAATGTTTCTCCATCCGACATTCCGTTACAGTGTAGCTTCAGGTAGATTGAGGAGGTTTGGTGTCTGTACTTAGTCTGAATATTATTACTGGTATTTCTTATGCTTATCAAATCTCTTCGAGGAGTTATTATACGATATGATTGTTTTGTTTCTGTGAGTGGTGCGTCATTATTGATCTTTGCTGTTATTCTTTTTTGAAATGATGTTAACTTTTACAGAAAAGTAAACCTTGAATGGATCGAGTGGTCGTATTTACTCTTCCTTGTTACTTGTGATTAATCATCCCATTTCGCAGTGTTAAAATTCGTCTTTCATTCTTTTGCGGGATGAAATAATGAATAATTGCAAAGATAAAACGAGCATAAATCAAACATGAGTAAAATGAAAGAAAAACATTGTAAATAGAAATTATGAATGTTCAACAAAAATACAATTCTCTGAACACCGACTTCTCACAACTTTTTGTCTTAAGAAAAGAACAGTCATTTCGAACATCATTTTCTTTCAATACAGTAAAAATTTACAAAACAAAACTGACCCCTTTAAAAATTAGTCAACAACAAAAGAAATTTTATCATCAAAGGGATAAAATGAAACATTATTGCACTTCCAATATAGATTAAAAGTGCTTTAAAAATCTTTCTATAAAGTTTTTGTAACTGTTCCATGTACTTTGCTAGAATACATCAATTATACCTCAATCTATCTTGTAAACTTGGTACATTTTCCTATAGAACTACAACTTCCCATTAAAACACAAAAGGAGTCGCTTTAAATGGAAATAGTTCTTGTTAGTATCTGTCAAAGCAAATATTGAATGCGAGTTTATCTGTATTGGTTAAGTTCTGGATAATTACACGAAATTCAATTTCAAAAGCATTAAATTGATGTGTATAATTATAATGTTTGCTGTAGAACGAACTTTTCGCACATTGTCTGCAAGAAATAAAAAATTGGGGAATCAATGCAAGCTTAGTGTTAAGAAAAAAAGAGAAATTTAAAAATCTGATTTTAGAAAAAAAAACTTACAAAAACACGTCACATAATACCTATTGCTTCACGTATTTTAAATAACCATCAATCTAAATTAAGAATAACATCTAATATTGTGTTGATTGCTGATCTTTGATAGTTATTGTTAAATATTAACCGGTTTTTAGAGCGTTAGCATTTTACAGCATGACAAATGGGGACAGATATTGCTTTATTGTTGAAGATGGTATATTGTCTTATATATGTACATTCTGGTTTAATTTTTTATTTTTTTTTATCATGGTAATTACCCGTATGGTCTAGAAAATACGATCGCTCCACCTTAACGGTAAAAACTTAAGATCGGGGAATACTTTCTATTACTAGTTTTATGAAATTCGGTCCAGATTGACAATGTACATTATACCTTATGCTGGATTGTTTTCTATTGACTCTTGGTGTAACACACATTGTTGTTGTTTACTTATCTTGCATGTTTTATCTATAGTTGCATATAATACATTTGCAAAAATTTGTAAAATCCACTTTTTGGTTATATATAGAAATAGATGTTAAGATGACGTAAGACGTCATCTAAGTGGATCACAAACCAAAAATAAAGATGAAAACTAATAAAAGATTAGAACGGAGAAAATGTAATTATAAAAACTTTTCCCATTTGTTAGATAATTAAAATGTTTTCCTTCGAAGATGTTCAGAATGTCATTCAAAAGGTCGGGTTGAAAATCCAAGCAAATATATTTTGTAATCGTATTTCCTGAAGATTAAAGGTTGTGAAAAGATATTCTACTTCGTCACGATCTAATATTGGTTGAACAATTATTTTCTGTAAGGTTTCAATCTTAATCATTCTTATTCAATTCCAGTGAACAATTTCCTTGTTCATAGACATATTCAATTATTATTATGTTTTAAAAAGTTTTCTGCAATAGTAAAATAGAATTAATGGTAGTGTGTAAGAGGCCAGTAAAAAACTGTTACTGCATTTAAGAAAAGACTTACGGGTTTAGCAATACAAAACATATATTCTTTACAATACAACATTACAAAACGTGCATCATATCTGTTCATTAATATTATATAACTGACCAATGTGGACTTCCCTTTCCCAATTCTCAAGATAGCTTTTTATAGTCTACAACACTTGATAAAACCGGTTTTTTTGGGGGAATTAAAAACAATTAGATTTGAGAATGATTCAAGCTGTTTAACATTGTAATGAGTTTTTAATGTTATCAATTGAATTGTTTCTAATATGAATACTGGTACGCCAAAAAGATAATCATCATAAACCTTACAAATTTCACAAGTTCTTATATCGCAGGGTCTGTTTTTATCGCCATAATTCTATGTCTAGGATGTGATCACTTATAATCAGAGTTTAGTCTTAATGTACATGTAATAAACCTAAATCAGTATTTTGTTTCAAATCTATTTAAAAAAAAATATTATGGACATTTTCCAGGACTATCACCAAATCATAATTTTATCAGTAGCTGCTGTGATCTCAAACTTTGTCCATTAGACCCGAAATCAAAAGGGTTCTACCTCCCTCCATGGGACATTATCAAAACAAGTTTGATATATTTTGTTTGTTACACAAAATAGTGTATTCAGAAACTACAATATTGAAGTCCGGAAGGCTGACAGCCAGATGCCAAGTCGGCATTCGTCATATAATTTAGCCGAATTCGATATCGTCGAAACATTGTTAAAAATATGTAAACACGTTTAGTATGCTCGGTTCATATGAGTAAAGCTTTACAAACAACTTTTATTTCAAAAATTTCACACGTTGAATTATAATAATTGTCTGTTTTCCTTGCAGTGCCAATAGAAGATGAACCATTTGGTGGAGTGTTATGGAAGGTAAATATTTGCTCTGAATCAGTTTCTTTAAACGTTTTCAACTGCAGCATTTAAAACATTTCCTATCAAATATAAAAAGATTCAGAGTATTATAGATTAACATGATAAAATTATTCGTATTGCACTTCTTGATAATTACGTTAGGTTAATGTCGTAGAGAATTATTTATAAACATTATAAAATTGAGAATGGAATGGGGAATATGTCAAAGAGACAACAACCCGACTAAAGAGCAGACAACATTACACATATACAGAATTCAGTAATTCTCTGTTTGCTCTCCAGAATAACAGCAAATATCTGATGAGTGTTTGTGTACCTATTGGAGTTGGTATTGCTGGGGCAGCATGTATTATTGGTATGGCATATGCTGCCAGAAGATGTTATAAAAATGAGAGAAAAATACAAGAAATTAGAGCGGCACTTCAACAACAGGCATGTATATAAATATCTTTTTTATGCACGTCGTTATAAAAAGAAGATTTGAGTATAGAATGTAAAAATAATTAACAACAGTTACTGTCTACGATGGCTTTAGAGAAAAGAAGCACATGCGTGAACATGAAGATAGATCTAGATAAGTAATGATTATAACAATAAATGTATGATTGATTAATTAATTAATGTTTGCTTAACATCCAGTGTCAGATATAGCAATTCAATTCAATTCAATTCAATATTTTATTTAAGTCTCATCTCTCAATAATATATACTACAACATTACATTTAGTGTAAAAAATATAGATATAAAAGAGAGCCATTCTGTACAGAATTATAAGAGACTATCACATTAAAAATTATAGAGAATTCGTCTATTATAAAACATATTAATAAGAACATTATTTACAGTATAAAACATTTCTACGTCTATTTAAAATAAGATTACAGGCTTTGGCACAGCTACGAATCATATTAATGTCAGTAAATAAAAACACTAATTTCTGTTTATCACCAAAAGACATAAAATCACTATTAACATGTGTTGCTTCATCAAATAATTTTTTTCTAAAATCGTCATATAAAGGACACGATAAAATAACATGGGCTTCATCTTCTAAAATATCCTTACAACTATCACAGATTCGCTCCTCTAAAAGTATTTTTTTCAAATCTCCCCGTTTCGATTCTTAATGGTGATACACCACATCGAAATTTGGCAAAAGAACTCCTTTGTGAAAATGACATTGGAATTGTACAATAAGTTTCAGTTTCAAAACTGTTCTTAGATAAATCATATGTTCGAAGTTTGTTACCATCTTTACCAGATAAAGCTTTCTCTGACTGTAAATTGCATTGCCATTGTTGAACATATTTACTAAACATTTTAGACATAATAGTATTGACAACTGAGGTACTATCAACATATTCTGTAATATTACTCAAATGTTCTGCATTGCACACAGAAAATGTTTTCCGTACATAAAAATTCCAATTTTTATACACTTGTGTTTTCTACTCATAATGTCTGCCCATATGAAAACTTTTCTGTTTAACCGATTAGAACTCACATTGTTCAAACGGCACCATAGTCGAATTAAACATTGCCATTGTTTTTGAAAGATAGGTATCCACCCCATATCCCCTGCAACTGCAACATTTGGAGTATATTTACCAACTCCAAGAAAAAATCTGTATGCTCTATTGTGTATGGCATTAATAAAAGAAAAGTTTTTGCAACCCCAAATACCAGCACCATATTCAACAAATTGGAAGCTTCAAACTCTTGCATGTATCTTTAAAAAGACAAAATCTCTTATGGGAAATAAATGAATAACAGGTAAAGCAATGAATATTGGTATGTTTTGATACCGTTTTAGTTTCATGGGTTGTGAGTTCAGAAGTGGTTTAACAGTTTTAAAAAAATACATATAATACAAGGATATGTGGGCTATACGTCAATGAGACAGCAACCCAACGACAAAAAAATACAACTAGAAGACGTTCGGACAGCACATTGAAATTATCTTTAGATTGTTTAAGTAGTTAATTGGCTTTTGATAGCATTTTGTACATTAAAAGCAGCAATAATGAATGCTTTAATGAAACGAAGGAATACATTGAACAGAAGTATTAAAATAGCAAAATATTCCTATTTAACTTTTTATTTGTTCAAATGAATTTTTCAATTTAATAGGTGTCAGTCTTTTAGGTTAAAATATTATTTTCAAGGCAACACGTTTTATTTTGCTCCGTGAAGTTTTTTTTTCTTCTCTTGTTATTTGCTTGATGATGAAATTTAGATTATGTCTAAGCGAACAGGGCATATCAGTTATTTTTGCGTTGAAGACGGATGTACGTATCTATATAAGACATATGTATATTACTCTGATATAACTTACTTTTTTTATTCTTAAATATAATTTCTCGTTTCCTTTGATATTATGACTTTGATTCATACCTATGTCATTTGTCTTGGTTTTCTAATTGATGATGACAGAGCTTGCGACAATAGCCAGTTCTATTAGATATCTTAGTCATTATCTGAATCCGGAATCGACAAAAATATACTTTCATAAAACGAGGTGCATCCCTCCATGGGAATACTACTGGTTCACTATACCCCCGGCTTTCAATTAATGTACAGTAATATATTGTTTGTATGACTATGTTATTTTAACTTCTAACAAACTTGCATTTAACTTTTCTCCAAAACTGAATAATTATATACCAATTGTTTTAATGGTTTAATGGTAACAGTTTTTTCTACCTCTTAGACACATTCAACGAATCCATACTTCTTCCTCTATAAGGGCTTTAACTGGTACTAAAACATCAATTTCTTATTCATAATCCGCTTTATTATATAAAAAGTGGAACTTTATGCATGTTCTGCAAGTTGCAATTGTTGCACAGATGTTAATCTCAAATAGAATGCATGGAAGCTAACCTTATTCTATAACCTTCAATACACAGATGAATTCCTTTAACTGAATTGTTCAACGTTTAATGACTATGTTGATCGCATGTATCCTGTTTGAAATTAAAACTAAGGGTGACATATTTAATGGATATCATAGAGTCAATTAGGTCTGCTTTGACCCTTTAATCACAACAAGAAATTAACGTTGTATTTTTTTCATCTTATACCATCACATATTTTAGATAACGTTTACTTATATAGTATGTACGAGGGATAAAGGTTGAATTTTGATGCGAAAACACAACTTTGCAATTGCATCTTGCGTTAACAGTCATCCCAATTGTGATGTGAACATAAACGTATTACATTGTAACATTGATTCGCATGTTATCGTCCTTGATTAAACACCAATACCGTTGTATTAACGAAACACACGTTTGCAATAATTTTTAAATGAGTTTTAATATAACCCCGCTCCAACGGAGTTGTCCGAAAAGTCGAAATGCGATTATTTTGTCTAATAAAAGTAAGTTTTGTGATGTTTAATACTTTTTTTCAGTCAAAAGATTATTTAAAAAAACAAACCTCACTAAATTTTTCTTCTATGCTATGCTTAGTAAATTTAAGTCAATGGGATGAAAATATTGCAACCTGGAAAGGTATCGTACGACAATGTTTCTCTAAGAGGTAGCGTCTTTTTGCCGGTAAAAATAAGTACACCAGATCGTGTCCTCGATTTGGACTACAAGTTTAGAAATATTTGTTAATTTTGTTCCAAGAAATTTTTTAAAAAGTAAAGAACATTTCAAAAAATATTAATTTGAGAACATGTTATATTCATTTAATATTAATGCGCAAACAATACAACTTTTTAACCAAACAAGTTACTTGCCATACTATTTAAGGCAATCCGTGTACATTGGATAGCATTAAATTTTATTCATCCTCTTTGAAATGATAATGCTTCATTGACTTAATACTATGTTAAGAGATAATCTGTTTATTTGCTTATAAATAAATGCCCATCAAAGAGACAGTTGTGATTGACATTAACAGGATAAAGTAATCTACTGGCCAATCTAATAGCTAAATACCAACTTAATGATTTCATGTTTTGGGAAACATAAGAAATATATCCTAAATCAATACTTTGAAAAATTTCAGCAAAAATAGTTTGCCTTTGACTCAGTGCCGTGCTATATATAATATAGTTATTGTAAAGTGAAAAATATAAGAATTTTGGACATTTTATGTACATGCTCTGTTTGAATAAAATGATTACGATACAATCAGTTTCTTGATTATATTTATTATTTCCTAGTGTTTTTCTGGATTTTTGTCCAGTGTTCACACGCTCATAATAATGATATGTCCTCCTGCCCTCCTACAGACCGTTACCTAGTCAAATATTAAATAATCGGTTTAGTGTACAAAGCAAGCAGGGTTCATATTTATTACATATTAACAGTATTTTTTTGTACATTTGTACTAATATTAGCCACTAGATGTCAAATATCGATCTATCTTTTCTTTCTCAATGAAGGGTGCCGGTTATTGTTATTATTTTTGACAAAATTCATTCTTTGTCTGTTCAGATTTTCCGAATCATATGCACTCGCTTTGCAAATGAATGTTCGGGATGGTATCGGATCTTTTGGCGTGTTTTCACGCAGTGATTTAAAAAATGTGAGTGAATGCGTTTGCCTTCACTATATTCTTGAATGGAGCATTTGTCGGTTTTTAAGTTTTGGGTATAAAATTGTGCTCGCAGAATTTAAAGCTCAGATGGGAAGATCTTTAAGTTTAAAATAGCTATTATACCAACAAATATTTTAGTAAATGCTAGTACTGTTCATGTTAAATTCTGACAGACACTTTGTGAAAGCTTTTTATACACTCTATAGATAAAGAGATTATGTGGAGAAAAATACATTGTAATGCATTTCGGAATATGTGACAGAAAGGGAATAAATAATGTGAAAATTCGTGAACTTGGGATTTAACACTAAAAAGGGACATACAAACCAGCTAAGAAAACTTGTGCAGTAAGAGAATAACTTGCCGAAAACTTCCCCAAAATGTGTAATAAAGTTATACCATGCCAGAACACAAACAAGAGCACAGCGTTGGTGATACCTTCTGGAACCTGCAAGTTCACCAGCGGTGGCAGTATAATAAAATGTATAAGATATTGATTTTAATTTGATGCACGTTTCAAACATGTATCTGCTCAGTTGTGATAAAAAAAAGTTATTGAAAATAGCTAGACTTCAATCTGTTTTGGTATGCAAGAGACATAAAGAATAACATTATTATATAGTTACTATTTTCTTCCATTTTAGTATCAACTATAAAATAGTTAATCTTTGAACAGGTACTGTTCAAATAATTGCAGCTATCTTTTGTTCAATTAAAAGAACAAATAGTACTTGATTTCTTGATGTTAACTGTGCTCTTCGTGGCTAAATTTCTTGGTCAAGCACTTGACTTTATCAAAAAAAACTATTCTTGTAAACTTATAAAAAAATAAATCTGTGAAAACTAAAGTGCATCATTAATCCTTTACCTATCTTTTAAATATTCAGTGCGTATAATTTCTTCCCACGTAAAAGGGATGTACTCGCCGACTTCTAACTGAAACAACCGACAGAAAATGAACGACGAAATGTCAGACAAACCCGATAAAAGAATTAAAAGATATGGCGTGTCCGGTACTTCATAAAGCCTACAGTTGTTTCAAGTTAACACAATGTTGTTAAATGTTTGATTCGTGTAAAAGTATCGACCTGCTTGCACTTAAAAGTAAAATATAAGTGAAATTTTCTTTGTAGTAAGGTGATCAATATCCTTTCTCAAATGCTAATGAGCATAGCCAATCAAGATATGGACTATTTAGATTTAGATATATTCTGTATCTATGACAATAAGTGCTGCATGATAAGTACAATTTATTGTACTCCCTGTTATTGAATTGTCATATGAATGTTGAACACGAGTTTTATTGGACAAGTTGCGATTAAAATTCGAGAATATTTGACCAAATTAACACTTTTTGTGTCATATAACTCAACGAAAACAAAACTTTTCAATAATAAAAGCTACCAAATGTCGTCTTCAACTTATAGTGAGTTGGGAGTTTTTGCTCCGTGTTGAAGGTCCCATGGTGACTGAGATTAAGGACAACAATAAAAATGCTGTTCCTTT
Source organism: Mytilus coruscus (assembly GCA_017311375.1). Classification (NCBI taxonomy): domain Eukaryota; kingdom Metazoa; phylum Mollusca; class Bivalvia; order Mytilida; family Mytilidae; genus Mytilus; species Mytilus coruscus. The sequence goes on along the minus strand of CM029599.1, from coordinate 75,496,716 downwards.
TCCTTTTTTCGTGTGCATTTTGTGTTTTTCTGACATAGATTGAAACACCATACCCTTATATTCCATTCTATCAACTTGGCTTTGAATCGAGAAAAATTTACCCAGAAAATGGAGATGGGTATCATTTAGAGTGAAAGGAATATATCAAACTAGTTATATGAATTAAATTTATAAGAACACAACCATTACTAATGTATTGCAAAGGAACAGACTGACATAATAAAACACCAATAACAGACGATACCGTGAACTTGATAGAAGTATTTGCTAATGTTTAATCTGTTTTTATCATTCCAGATATCTGCGAACAGAAGTGATGAGACAGTATTGCTAGATTCATCGGACGATGAAACCTGAACAATGTACATTACTGTACCTTAGGAATTCATTTTGTTTTAAGATTGGCGGAGATTATGTACAGTCATTGTTGACAGATCTGTGTACAGTTAAATCAAATGCAAACACTTGTGTGCTTTGTAAATAGTGTACATTCAGAAGTTCTGTCAATTAAGAATAAGTAATATATAATTTTATACCATAAAAATCTCATAAAAACTCCCAGTACCAAATTATTGGATGTTTAATACACAAATAAGCTTTATGATTCAAATAGATGTAGCATAGATCTGGGACATAATATTGTTTGTATAATAGTCCCAGCATAGATCAACCTCCAATTAATACACTCGCTATGTTCATGGTCTGCAGCATTTCAGATACGGCATTGTGCGTGATTTAGTTATGGTGTGTTGGATTTTTTTTACTTTGGTTAGGAGTAAGATTGTTATATAGCTTTAACTATTATATACTACGACAAGTTGAACATACCCTAGATGTATTCATACTATTTAACAACAGACCCCAGATGTATTCATATTATTGAACAACAGACCCCAGATGTATTCGTACTATTGAACAACAGACCCCAAATATATTCATACTATTGAAGAATGAAACCAAAGAAAATCTTAGTACTTAATTATTCTTAGATAGCACAAGGGTTAATGAATTGTACGGTTAATGGTTAAATTGAAGTCTGGACGTACGAACAGCAAATTATTTGTTTTCTCGCATTCTATCAAATATATTGAGGGTAGGGAATGAGTTCTGTAGGCGATTAGAATTCTCTTTTATGCTACTTTAAATTGCCTTTTTATTCCTCTGGATTTTGAATATGATGCATATTTGATATGAGTGAAATTATGTTAAAAAAAAACATTTTTGTACATAAAAACGGATTTATTGTTAGTTTCTTTGAATATAAAAGTATGTGTGATCTGATGTGTGTTCATATAAACTATTTTTTTATACCCGAGTCTAATAGTCTTTGGTTTACAGGCGCACTTTATATATAAAAAAGAAGATGTGGTATGATTGCCAATGAGACAACTGTCCACAAGAGACCAAAATGACACAGAAATTAACAACTATAGGTCACCGTACGGCTTCAACAATGAGCAAAGCCCATACCGCATAGTCAGCTATAAAAGGCCCCGAAATGACAATGTAAAACAATTCAAACGAGAAAACTAACGGCCTCATTTATGTACAAAAAATGAACGAAAAACAAATATGTAACACATAAACAAACGACAACCACTGAACTACAGGCTCCTGACTTGGGACAGGCACATACATACATAATGTGGCGGGGTTAAACATGTTAGCGGGATCCCAACCTCCCCTAACCTGGGACAGTGATATAACAGTACAACATAAGAACGAACTATAAAATCAGTTGAAAAAGGCTTAACTCATCAGATGGACAAAAATACAAGTGGACGTGGCAGGGTACTTGTACATCCAAACAACAAAAGACAGTAGGAACAGATCTGAGAGTACTCGCAGTTATCTGACAGCTAGTTCAAAGCCACTAACAACTAATAAAAAATCATGCATCTAAGACTAAATTATCAATCCGTACACATCCAACATCCAATGGATTTAGTGTAAAGACGTCATAAAAGTCAGAGAAAACATGACCTTGTGCAATGCCAAGATACGGGTATCGACAGATTGTAGATCCATGAATGTGTATATGTATAAAACATACTAGTAATATAATTAGTTTGCTTTTAATTTACTGATAACAAAATCAATATTTATACCAATAAAACAATATTCAATGATCTTATTACAGTGTTGAATTGGTAACCTTTTAGAATAAGTTTATTTAAAGGAGCGATAAGTTTACAAGGATCATTTCTAAATTTCCGGGCACGGTTAACAACATTTCCGTAAAATGAGAATGTGCTATCCCGTTTGAAATAAGTTTTCTACAGGTACAACCAAACTTCAAAACCAAATCTTTATATCTATGGAAAAATTTAGTAAAGGTTTTAAGTAATTTATGGTAACGATATACCTGGTTTAATAATTTACCAGTAATACATAGATTACGTTCGTTAAAATCAAAAACGTCACAACAGACACGGGAATAGCGAACGAGCTGTGAAATATAAACACCGTAAGATGGTGCCAAAGGAACATCACCATCTAAAATGGAAAATTAACAATAGGGAACGAAAAATCGTCCCTTTGTCGTAAATTTTAGTGTGGAGTTTCCGTTTAAAACCGAAATATCTAAATCTAGGAAAGGACAGTTATTACCGTTTAAATTTGATTTATTTAAAGTAAGTTCCTTGGGGTAAATTTCAGCAGTATATTGAGAAAATTCTTGATTATTTAACGAAAAAATATCATCAAGATAACGGTAAGTGTTGTTGAATTTATCAATTAAATGCAATTTCGACGGGTCTTTACTGAGTTTAGTCATAAACTGTGATTCGTAACAGTACAAAACAAGTCTGCTATTAAAGGGGCACAATTAGTGCCCATAGGGATACCTACAACCTGTCGATAAACTTTGTTGCCGAAACGTACATAAATATTATCAAGGAGAAAATTAACAGCTTCAATCATCTCATCACACCTCCAGTAAGTATATCTAGCATATTTGCCTTTCTCATTAGAGAAGAAGGCTTTAAATGAGTTGCAGCAAATATATTTGCATTCAGCTTTATCAAACGACCATTCAATTAAATAGGAAAACTTTTGTTTGATAAGATAGTGTGGGAGTGTAGTGTAAAGAGTAGAAAAATCAAAACTGTCAACAGAATCAAAAGGACCATCAAAAGCATGTAATGTTCATTTGAATCTCTGATATTGTTATTTTTGTTATTGATGGACAGACACTTTATATATTTTGAATATTAAGTACCACCACATCAGAGATTCTGTAGATGCCACCAATCTCAAGTCTCAACCATTTTATTTTAATAAAAAAATTCCGTGTTAGATTGTAGATTTTACTCGTGCCTGGCATAAAGATAAGAGGAACGTATTTTAAAATTGGCGATCTCCAAGATTTTTATGATAATGAGTAAGATAGAGCATGTGGAACTGCATCTAAATATCGACCTCTAAAGGATGTGTAACTTTTATACTTCCAGAGTTAAAAAAGGGATATAGAGGTATGTTTGTGTAATTGCCAAGATAGTTCAATAATTTTACTTTCTTGATGTAACATGTAATTGTCACTGACATGTTTTTTATTGATATAAAATGACTTATAGGGAACTACTTCTTCTTTTAATATCTGCAAATATACAAGTTGTGAAATAAAAATGTTAAAAAGGCAAAAAAAAAAAAAAAAGAGCGCAACATTATTAAACTGAAATTCCATTAGTGCATTTGTATAGGTTCTTTCTCGAGAAATCTCAATTTAAGAATACATTTTTTAACCTTTTAATACACGTGTAATAAATTCATTAAAATCGGTATTGACTATATAACTCGTCAACCTGGGAAATGTAAAAGTTAATGAATATTTATAATGAAATTAAACATGATGTAGTTGCAAGTAAAAAATGAAAAATCGAGAAATCGCCCACTTGTGGTCTCTTAACTGAAGCAAATTATTGTTGAAACATCGTTGTTGTCAGTTTTAATTTATTTTTATATTTGTCAAGTTTGCGTGTTTGTCAGAAATCTCTGCATTTCAACTTTTTTATTTTGAACTGTTTCAAGTATTTTGGGTTTTTGATGTTTATCCTCTTAATTCTTAACACACATGTATCTGATCGATAACAATTATATCATCGAGTTAAGCCATCATTAATTTGTGTTGTTATATGATACGTATTTCTACCTTATCTGAATATGAATATGGAGATGTGGTATGATTTCCAATGACACAACAATTCACCAAATGACAGGGATGTAAGCAACAATAAATATATATGGGTCACTGTTCTGCCTTCAACAAAAAGCAAAATCCATACCGTATAGTTAGCTACCCCTTCCCCCACACGATAAAATGTGAAACAATTCAAACATAAGTAACGACACAAAAACAACAAACGAGAAACAAATATGATATACAGTAACAAACGACAACCCTCTGACTTGGAGCAGGTACATATAGTGACGATACTAATTGTCAGGTCATTGAAGATGGCATAGTTTGGAATTGATTCACTCATAGGGTCTTTGCATCGGAAATAAACACATTTATTCTAAAACCGGTTGTTGGCATGCTACGGGTTATGTTCTTCTCATATATTTTATGATGGTATGATACTAAAACCGTAACGGAAGGGATTGTGCTTGATTTTCATATGATGGAGACATAATCTTTCAATCAGTTTAATTGAGGTTTGGAGCTGGCATGTCAGTAACTGCTAGTAGTCTATTGTTAATTGATGTATCATTGTCATTTTGCTTAGTTTCTTTTGTTACCTATTCTGACATCGGACTCGGATTTCTTTTAAACTGAGTTTTACTGTGCGTTTTGCTGTGCGTTTGTTTATTCTACATTGGCTAGAGGTATAGGGGGAGGGTTGAGATCTCACAAAACATGTTTAACCCCGCCGCATTTTTTGCGCCTGTCCCAAGTCAGGAGCCTCTGGCATTTGTTAGTCTTGTTTGTTTTTTAATGTTAGTTCATTTATATGTTTCGGAGTTTAGTGTGACGTCCATTTTCACTGTACTAGTACACATTTTTTGTTTAGGGGCCAGCTGAAGCCTGCCTCCGGGTTCTCGCTGTGATTGGTGGTCTTGGTCTGTTTTATGCTCTTTGGTCGGGTTGTTGTCTCTTTGACACATTCCCCATTTCTATTCTCAATTTAAGATACATAATGCGTCCAGGTTAAACGGGGTTAAACATGTTTGCGGGCTATAAAAATCAGTTGATAAGGACTTGATTTACCCGATCGATACAAAGCAATACAAACAACTTAACACTTCCGACACACAGTACCGACATGAGAGTACTCGCAGTTACTGAAAGCTAGAGCCAAGCCAATAACAACTTGTATCATAAAAACAAAAACATGTATATTCCAGACAAAATATCAATCGGTACATGTCCGATTGATTTAGTGCAATAACATGACCTTGTGCTATGCAAAAATATAAGTATCGACAAGATGTATAACCGTAAACGTTAATAACTGTATAGCGATACATATTTGGTTATGTTTATATTTATTGGCAAGAAAATCAATGTTGTACCGATGAAAACAATATTCAAAAATCTTATTCCAGTGATAAATGGGTAACCTTTGAGATATAGTTTATTCGAAGAATCGATAAGCTTAAATGGATCGATTCTAAATTAACAAACTCCAAAACAACATCACCGTAAAAAATATGATGAGATATCCATTAGTACTATCAGTGGAAAGACCTTCAATTGTTCTCTCAACATTTGGTTTTAATTATTTAAATATTTTCTACTTACTCTTGACCAATAGGATTTGGCAACAGTAGTCACAACATACAAATGATAGTCCTATCCCTACAAAATATATACATGTACATAAAATAATATTAAACCTTGTCTGTCGTGCACGAGCAAACCAATGCTGACAGTAAACATGGTCAGAGGTAAAGAGTAAATAATCTAGTAAACTCGAAGACCTGTGAACTTTTGAAAAAAAACGACTCTTCTTGTGAGAAAAATACAGGATACATACATTTGGCTTTTTGCATTACTTTAATCATGCTTTAGAAAGGGGAATCTTCAAAATTGTAACAACATACAACTGAGAGACAAATCAACTTGAACACTTTTTGAGAAACATTCCACAATTAGTTCGAAAAATAATGTTTATATACCTTTATTTATTTAATCTCATTTCTCCAAGTATAGAGCAAAAAGAAAATGAAACCAATCGGAAAACAAAAAACGGAGCGATACTCATTGCGTCGACAGAGTAAGAAACTTCTGGTATTAATGAATTTGCCCTCATACAATTACTAAGTCACATTCGGTTGTAATTGTCAAAACCAGGACCATGACAAACCATCAACAATGTTAAATTGACATTCCAAAGAATATATGATATCAATGAAGAATTTAGAATGTCTCTATAGTTGGTTGATTGAATGAGACTGTAACCGGTTACTGTTTCATGAGGGCGACCATGAACACCTTAAATGTGAAATTTCAGACTAGGAATAGGAACATGTGGTGGTGCTAATTTTCAGAGATCATAATTATCTCCCTTTTCGTCGAGATCAGTGGAATAATAAAGGTATACACAAATAGAATAGATTCAGTGCTATCGGGTATTCGAAACGTTCGATATTGGAGTATATAAGTTAAAACATAGTTTCACATCCGATGTAGACCGTAAATTTCTTGACGGCCGAATGACTACACCTAATTTGACCCCTTACGAGCGACTAAAGGAATAGAAAATAAGACTTGCAGTTAAATTGGCAAATTAATATTTCATGTAATGTGGTCTGTGTTCACCTTAAAATGGGAAGGCATTACATTTGTAAATATCTTTATACCGAGCATTTGCGGTACCTCGCTTGCAAGTCGCATATGTATTCCCGTATAAGAAGCACTTTATTCTATAATACCGGTATAAAAGAAAACAATAACACACCAAGTATAAGCTCAACAAGAATAAACAATACCATGCACACCAATATCACTATTAAGCCGAACAAGAAGAGCCAATAACACACAAGTAGAAGCTCAACAAAATGAAAAAAATAAAACAATAAGTGAATAACACACAAGTATAAATAAATATTAAGCCCAACAAGAATAGCCAATAACACACAAGTAGAAGCTCAACAAAATGAAACAGTAAGTGAATAAACACAAGTATAATTAAATATTAAGCCCAACAAGAATAGACAATAACACACATTGTCAAGCAAAAGCCCAGCAAGTATAAACAATACCACACTAGTATAAGTTCAACAAGAATAATTAATACCACACAAGTATAAATTCAACAAGAATCTCATATCTCCAAGTATAAAGCTGAAAGAAAATGAAACCAATAGGAAAACAAAAATGGAGCGATACTCGTTGTTTCGACAGGGTATTAGAGTAGCTTCTGGTATAAATGAGTGTGCCCTCATACAATTACTAAGTCACATTCGGTTGTAATTGTCGAAACCAGGACCATGACAAACCATCAACAATGTTGAATTGACATTCCAAAGAATATATGATATCAATGAAGAACTTAGAATGTCTCTATAGTTGGTTGATTGAATGAGATTCTGTAACCGGTTACTGTTTCATGAGGGCGACCATGAACACCTTAAATGTGAAATTTTAGACTAGGAATAGGAACATGTGGTGGTTCTAATTTTCAGAGATCTCAATTATCTCCCTTTTCGTCTAGATCAGTGGAATAATAAAGGTATACAAAAATAGGTACAATAAAATTCAGTGCTATCGGGTAATCGAAACGTTCGATATTGGAATACATAAGTTAATACATAGCTGCACATCCGATGTAGACATTAAATTTCTTGACGACCGAATGCCTACACCTAATTTGAATCCCTTAATGAGCGGCTAAAGGGAATAGGAGTTAAATTAGCAAATAAATATTTCATGTAATGTGGTCTGTATTCACTTTAAAATGGGAAGGCATTTCATTTGTCAATATCTTTATACCGAGCATTTGCGGTACCTCGCTTGCAAGTCGCACATGTATTCCTGTACAAGAAGCACTTTATTCTGTAATACCGGTATAAAAGAAAACAATAAAATTGAGAATGGAAATGGGGAATATGTCAAAGAGACAACAACCCGACCAAAGAGCAGAAAACAGCCGAAGGCCACCAATGATTCTTCAACACAGCGAGAAAATCCCGCACCCGGAGGCGGGCTTCAGATGGCCCCTAAATAAAAATGTGTACTAGTTCAGTGAAAATGGACGTCATACAAAACTCCAAAACATATAAATGAACTAAAATTAAAAAACATACAAGACTTACAAAGCACACCAAGTATAAGCTCAACAAGAATAAACAATGCCATGAACACCATTATCACTATTAAGCCCAACAAGAATAGCCAATAACACACAAGTAGAAGCTGAACAAAATGAAACAATAAGTGAATAACACACAAGTATAATTAGATATTAAGCCCAACAAGAATAGACGATAACACACAAGCAAAAGCTCAACAAGTATAAACAATACCACACTAGTGTAAATTTAACAAGAATAATAAATACCTCACAAGTATAAATTCAACAAGAATAATTAATACCACACAATTCAACAAGAATAAACACTTTATTATTTCTTTAAAAATAGGGTAGCTTACCAAAAACTCCTATCTGACTAACATAGAAAATATCGGGACAGCAATTTAGTTTTTTCTACAGCACTATTGCTTTCGACACAGTACCTCCTGGTGGATTACGCATTGAACTTTTTGAATATGAAGCAACCTGAAAACTATGGCTACTATTGGATAATATGTACACAGATTTATCGAGCGCCATTATCCAAATGTATCTGGTAAAAACTTTCTTAATATTTTAAACTTAACCGCGGTGTTCGTCGAGGAAGTGTCAAGTTATACCTCGTTTCTTTCTCAACGATTTAATAATGAACTTCCATCTAGCATCAAAGGGACTTTCTTATTCGACATCTTTAATAGTAGATCTCCCTTTCAAGGTGATGACATTTTCTGTTATTGCCACAAATTACGAATCCTCCAAGGAAATTTTAAACTTTTAAAATCAGTTGACTTTTTTATTAGTTCTCTCATTAACATGTCTATTGTGTTATTTTTCTTTTTTTTCTTTTTTTTCTTTTTTTTGGAATGGTAAATTATTCACTGATTTATATATTCGCTCTATCCCTTCTTGGGACTACGCATGCGATATTTTAGATAAATTCTTGTGCGAATTACTGTATATAAACCCAGTAACTTTACGTGCTTTACTTAATACCTTAGCTGATGAAGATTTCTGTGGTCTGTTATTGTCGTGCAGAAACGAATAGAAACTGGACTGTGACAAAACAGAACGTTTTCGGTTATTACGAGTTACTTATATATTTACTAATTTTTCAAATCATGTTCTTCCTCCTAAGGGACAATGTGAAATCTTAAACTTTTAAAAGCAGTTGACTTTTTCAATAGTTCTCTCATTAACATGTCTTTTGTGTTATTTTTGGAGTATTTTGGTAATGATTTTTTCCATCTATCTGCTAATTGAGGTTAACAAAGATATATGATGACCACACAAGTATAAGCTCAACATGAATAAACAATACCACGGTAAAACAATCAATGTTCGAATTTATGAAATATCAATCCATTAAACTCAATAAATATGTTGCCGAACATATAAATGTCCAGCTTTTTGATAATTTCTTCTTTCGTGTATTTGGTATTGGAATCAGTGTCATTTTTTTCTTACAAAGTGGATTTTTTTTTCAACCCGAAGAAGAAACTGGCATCTACGTTTAGCATTCTTTTATGAGAAATACTATTAAATGAGAGAATGTAGATTATTTTTCAGTTTGTAAAAGGAAAAATGATGAAGAGAAGTCAAATGTTTTGATATCGTTTCAATATTTTAGTGACCTCGGAAGCAGTCATACTAGCAAGTCTTTGAATTCTTATAAATCCTTTTTTAAATTTATTGACAGTGTTGATAAAGTACACTTCCTCTCAATATTTTGAATGCTTTTATTTAAATTATACATCTGAACATTATTAGAAACAAACTAAAAGTGTCAATCCGTTCACAACAATTTTTTTTTGCTTCAGTCTCAATTTATATCCCAGTTTTGAAATAAAAGGAGATGAGATGAAACTTCGAATATAGTAAAACATAATGACATATACAGTTTCCCGATAAGTACATATTAAGGATGTATTCTTCTGATGTTTCAGCCTCGTTGAAATCTCGTTCGGGAATTATTTCCAAAGCATGTTATACAAGTGGAAAATATCAATGAATTTAAAAAATATTATAAACAAATTAAACTATGTGAAAAAATTGTGCTCTTACAATAATTAGTTTTTTTGAGTAATGAAATTTTCAATTTTATAAGCAATCCGGTCAGTGTCATCAGCCAAAATGTTGAGAAAATAGGTGAAGTGTACAAAGAAAAGATTTTACCAAAAATATGTACATCCCATATCAATTTTTTCTTTTAAAAATTCTTAGATATTTATTTTTTCAATCATTCATAACAAAGAAGTTGATATAATATGCTTTCTGTTCTAAAAAAAAAAGGAGAAAAATCCCAAATTTACAAAATTTACAGCATAGTCAATTTGACCTGAAAAAGCAACAAAATTTTATAAAACTTTCTTATATTAACACCTACCTATAGTTTTTTAAGTTAAATTTATTCAGCTTGCCCCACTTCACCTTGAGTGAAAGTATAAAAAAAAGTTTAATTGTGAAACTGTGATTTTTTTTCAAGATAATAGCCCAAAAATGGGTAAAATTTATGAAAAATAGGAAAATCATAAACATGGGGTACTTTCAAATGGCCGTAGCAAAAAAAGTGCACCACCATATGATTTTTTCTTCATCAATTACTTTCTTACAGTCATATTAACCCAAAATCAGGTTAAGAAAAAAAGTTTAATTCTAGAAATGTTTGGCTCTTCAGAGGTGTACATCCTTAACTAAAATAAAAAATGCAAATGTGTACAAAATAAGAACAACACTATAAAAACTCCATGCGTCCGAATCGCACCTCTGGACCCACCCGCATCAGGAACGCCCAAAGTCAAGAACCCGAAAGCTGGATGTACAAATACCGAGCCACGTCAATAGTCATACAACCTGAAGGAAAATAAAACTACACAAATTAATAAAGGAAAAACTGTAAAGTAGATTAAATGATACACAACGTCAGCACCTATAATCTATAACTCAAGACCATCCTGTATTATTTGTGAAGAAGACACTGAATATTTATATATTTAATCTTGGTACTTTTCTATAAACTTTTTGAGAAAAGGGACGAGATGTCCTTTGCCAAAACCCTGGCTAATTTATTTTTTTTCTCAGACTCCGATGACGTTTTACAAAGTCTGAATAGCAGCTGCAAGCTCTCGAATATCGCAAGGAATGTATACTCCATACGCGGGTAAAGTTGGAATATAGCTGCTAAGCTGAGGAACATTATGATAATTTAAAAACTGAAATCGGCTCGTTTGTCATAGATTCTGGTACTGTGATGACCGCTGTAGTCAAATTCGAGGTATATGTTTAAAAATGAGGCGGAGGAAGTTGTATCTGTGGCTTCTTTAATTTCTAGTTCAGGTGAATATATTAATGGGACCCAATTAGAAAAGCTTGATTTGTTAATGGAAAGAACATCATCAATATACCTGTATGTGATCATCTTGTTTTTCACACGTGTCTGAAGGATCTACGACTTATATGAAAATAAGAAAAGGTCGATAAGGAAAGGCGCACAGTTGGTTCCCATAGGCGACAACCTGCTGAAAAATTATACCTCCAGATTCAACAGATATGTTGTCAATCAGAAACTCCAGCATACTGGGTGTATAGATATAAGAAGATGTGGTATGAGTGCCAATGAGACAACTCTCCATCCAAGTCAAAATTTATAAATGTAAACCATTATAGGTCAAAGTACGGTCTTCAACACGGAGCCTAGGCTCACACCGAACAGTAAGCTATAAAGGGCCCCAAAAATTACTAGTGTAAAACCATTCAAACGGGAAAACCAACGGTCTAATCTATATAAAAACGAGAAACGAGAAACACTTATGAACCACATCAACAAACGACAACTACTGAACATCAGATTCCTGACTTAGGACAGGTGCAAACAAATGCAGCGGGTTTAAACGTTTTAATGGTACCAAACCTTCACCCTTTTTCTGAAACAATAGTGTAACATCACAACATAGAAAGACACACTATAAAATATCAACTGAAATAGCTTAACTCAATCAAAGGACATATTAACACCAATGAACATACACTGAACAAATAAATTTGACCTATGATACAATGTAAATTCAAAATAAATAAACTAAGGAAGAATAATAAAAGTAACATGTTATATCGGTATGAAATGTTAAACAATTTAAGAAAAACAATATTCTCGAACAAAATATCAGCCATTTGCAATAACTTTAAACACAGGTAAATAAAATAATTTTGTTGTTAGGTATACGTATACAGTTACAATAGAGAAAGGAAATATTTTAACAAAATAAATAATTTTGATGTTCATAGTACGAAGTGGAAATTTATATTAGTACTAAACACTTATCAAAGCTGGTATATAGACCAGATATAACCCTGAATAACATTAAATAACAAAAAAAGCATTACAATTAGTATCAACAGGTCAAATAAACAAGAAAGTACGATTTGAGAGTACTCGCAGTTACTGACAGCTAGTTAAAAGCCAAAACAATTAATAATAAAAATTCATGCATCAGAGACTAAAATCAACTAAAACACATCCCAGGGATTTAGTATTTTAACGTCATGGACAGTCAAAGAAGACATGACTAGTGCAATGCCAAAATAAATGTATCGACAGACAGTAGGATAGTTAGGAGTTTAACCTCTTTATAGATCAAAATGAACGTGGGTGTGTCTTTAAACATCCCGTTTGAAAAGAATACAAATAGAGAATACGTCTGAAGAAATCACGACTGAAGTGACCTCTTAAGTTCCGGAATTTTGTATCTTAACCCGTCATTGGTATTTATTTATGTTTTATTCAAGAAAAGATAACTTTAAAGATTTCAAAACCAAGCATGGATAGCAGTGGAATACCAAAGGAACTGAAAGAAAAGCTTACAGCTTTTGATCTTTCACTCACAGAAGTAGAAAAGACCCTGAAGTATCTAGTTGATGTTCCCCAAAATGAGTTAAACGAAAAGGTGAATTACATATATGTTTAATCCATGACAGATGTCATATACACTATGGGCTAAAGTTGATTATACATCATTACATGCATATAAAACAATTAAACCAGAAATTTTAAAACAAGATAACGCATCATTGTCTTTTCAGAAAATGAGTTTTCTGTTTAAGATTTATCAGGTTGAAGCACAACCCTTCAAATGGTGAGATAAATCCTTTTGGGATTCTGTGTGCAGATAGATTTCCTAATTTGGCAGACACTCTGACAGAGAATCCCAAAAGGTATTACAGAGAACTATCCCTCAAAAATTTATTTAAGCCATTTTACTTAATATGGGATAAATTTATAAAAATGGAACAATTTTCTCTATATGTTTTATTATTTTAAAACAGGGTCAGTGTGTTCTCCCCAGGGCCTTTTAGCAGTTTAGAATCATGGTAATGAGATGTGATTCTCTCTGAAATGATTTATTTATAGATTATATTATATGGATGTGATGCAATAAATTCTTGAAACATAATGACATTTAAAAATTCTATTTTTTCCAAGTTGCTATATAAAATTTGTGTTGAGAATGTTTGACACTGAACATCATGATAATACCACCCAACACAGCCAAATATATATAATTTTTTGTGTTATTATTTTTAACTTTCACTTGCCTTTGAACAAGATGAATATGTAAATAAATTTTTCTTCAAACATGTCAAATGAAAAAATATAGTGATTGGACATGTTGGATATAACCAGCAATTCAAAGAGAACAGTTTGAAACACGGATACATTTGTTGGCTTAAAAGTTTATGTCAAACTTGAAACTTGTAATGCTGTCCACCAAATTTATATTTATAACTGTTAACTTTAAAAAATGAATGATAGTAAGATAAAACACAATGAAACATATCTATTGTGATTTGGTACAAATCTTGCTGACATGGAATAAAAGTTCATTCAACTTGTAACAAATGTAATATAATTATGTACATGAACTGCAAATTCAGAAATTTTGGAATGCTCCAAATAATGCTAAAAAATGGGACAGCATAGGTCTTGCAAAATAAAAACTTGTATTTTATATTTTGACAACATGATCATCATGATGGCAAGCAACATTCCCTGAAATCCAATATATTTTAATTTCACAATCGCATAATATATTATTATAAATGCACTCGGAAATTTCTGAATTAATTGTTGATTAAATACTCTGCATACATTGTAGTTTATCCTAATAGTGTACTTTTATATCTTTCAGATGACACCATTAGACAAAGCAAAACTTGATTTGACAGGAGCATATACCATCAACTCATTGTTCTGGAGTAAGTGTTAACATTTTGCATGAACATTAGATGACAGTTAGAATTATGATAATTAAACAAAATTCTGAGAGGTCTTAATTCCATATGGTGTTGAGTTTTGTTGGTGAATAAGACTGTAACATGGTAAATACAATGTAGATTTAAAATTGGATTGCATGTAAACATGGTAAACAGAATTGAGAGTATAGAACAAGTTTAAATTGAGAATATATATGTAATACAGTATTATCATTTCTTCAAATGAGGACCAATACACAATGTTCAATACAGACAAAATAATATCGCTTAAATTAATTTCTTAATCACAGGGACCGCGCTGTGCGTCGCCAATGTCGCAATTTGCGATTTTTAATTTCATCTGGCGACAAAAAACGGCTGCTGGCGATATTTCTGGCGCCAACATTTTCCGATGTAAAAATTTTCATTTCTTGACAATATCGATCTTCATGTTAATTGGTAAAAGTTAAAAAAATAAATTGTACAAAATTTTACCTGGCGACAAGTTTATGACTTTGTTTACAACCCCAAGCTAATCAACGGTTACAACAGGTGTCATAATCTGTTGTTACAGGTAATCCATTTATCGGATGGGTCATTAATGATCATCAACATTAATTAATTCAAATAGAATTGGTCAGTCTGCATTTGTCTATTTCATTTGAAGAAATGTTCATACGACAAGACAATTTTCAATGTTTACCGTAGTTAAATGAAGAAAACATAATTGACAGGAAGTTGAAACCATAATCAAATTGTTAAAAACATTGTTTTACTTGTTTTCCGTAAAAAAAAATAGCAAATTCAAACGAAATTTGTCTTTGACTGCCCTCAGTTATGATATGAAAATAACAAAACGACCGCCATTGTTGGTCATGTTTACTTCTTCTACGTACTGTGTATAATCCTCCAAAGAGGAGCACACCGAATAAAGAAAGATAACTCTCTTTACTTTTCCTAGCATTGAGATACCTACTTAAGACATGTCTTAGATATGGCTACATACTTCTGGCTTTAGAATTTATATGTTTGGGTCTTTTGAGTTATGGGAAGAGTTAAAGAGGGGTTTAGTAGCATGATGGGTAGGGTTGGTAGGGTGCCTTGGTCATCTTTTTCTGTATTCTTTATTTCTAATACAATTTTTCACTATTCTGTAAATCTAAACACCTCTTACTGTGAAAGTACTTTTGTTCGTGGGGAACCAATTTTCGTGGTTTTCGTGGATGACTTTATCCACGAATTTAAGTGTCCAACGAAATAAAACAACCGTTGTCAAAATCAAGACATGGAAATATCCCCATGTAGGTTTGACTTCTGATATGATCTAGAGAACATATTGAACATCGCCAAATCTGAGAATACTTTTATAGTTGTCACAGGGCAAATGCACTATGAACTACAACTGCAGGCAGGATTAGACCCATTTAATCTTTAAAACCTTAACTGTGCAATTTTTGATCTTTTAAATCAAATAAAACAATATTTGATCGATGAAAGACAGATTTCCGGTATTGATATGCAATGATAAAGTGTTCATTTTATATCCTCATAACTCTCGTACATACAGGAAATAATAATTTCATGCTGGGCTGGCATTTGATAAAAAATATTTTATAATTCAAGATACGTTTATAGCATTTGTTTATGTAATTGTTTTCTTTAGCTGACATGGTTATGACCTAATCAACACCTTTAATGATCTTTAATCTATTGATCACTCTATCTCGGGTTAATTAGTGTGGTCACAACGATTTAGACAAGTCAATGTTTACTTTGCGTTTCCTTCAATCCAGACAATTTGTAACCTTCGTTTCTAATGACTTCAATTTTTCAAATTTTTTTTTCTTAGAAAACTTAAATCCACGAATTTAAAAACCCACGAACATGTAAATATTGCTCAAACCACGAAAATTGATACCCACGAATTAAAGTACTTTCACAGTATTCTGTTTTCTTCATACAATTAATTACCCATTTTTTTTCTATTTTTTTATTTTTTAGTTTAAAAAAATTCTCTATTCTGTAGCATTTACAGACCATAAGCTAATGTATATTCTTCTACATACTGACAAAGAAAATAAAGTACACATGTCAGTTTTGTTGTATGTATAGAAACCCTATGCAATAACTTACTTAGTGTAACATGTTAAATGATGTAAAGTGCAGGCTGAGTGCATAAGAAATTTAAATTGAACATAGTTTAAATTTTGATAGAAGAATTAAAGACTCTAGCTGGCTCTAAAGTTTGCTCCAAGTTTTCAAAACTGGCGACAAAATATAGGAGCTGGCTATTTTTCTGGCTCCAACTTTTTGGGAGCCAGAGCAGCCCATGAATCAATTTATGAGATTTGAACATTGGTAATTTACTGTTGCCTGAATTTAAGTATTTTTACAGAATTGAACAGTTCTTATGCTGTATTGGGATGGGATCAGGGGATGGGGTGTTAAAAATTTAAATGTGAGTAATAGCAGCAAATAGCAAAACCCAAATGGAACATCTGGCAAGAGTTAATTGATTACCCAAATGTCACCAAACCTCATTTAGTTTACTCTATAAAGGATGAGACAGCTACTAGAACTTTCTGACTTTCTTAGATCCATATGATAATTTTTTGTAGCTTTGTTTGAAAGAATGTAATTTAAAAACTGTTATAAAGTATTACCAAAAAGTGGATTTATTGATGTCAATAAATAGTTTTTCTCACAATTAAACTGTTACTCATATTTATAAGTAAAACAATCATATGTCAGCATTATCAAAATGCTTGTGTATTTATATGTTTCTCTTGCAGTGTACCTCAATGTATGTGGTATAAATCCAAAAGAACATGCTGTGAAACAGGAACTCGTAAGTATTATATATATATATATTTATCTTGCAGAGAGCTTTATAAATTACAATGACAAGAAAGTGTAATAATGTTGTATTGAAATCTGCAAGGGTTATATGAAGTAAAGTTAACATTAGGCAATAAATTTAATATCAATATTGCATGATAAAATGAAGTATTTTTTTAAAGAATGGATGTGAAAGTTTATTTATGAAATGTAAACCTCTCATAAGATGATCAATTTGTATGAACAATATAATAAGACATTGTTGTAGATTATCAATGTCATTAATACACACAATTTTGTTTCAAATATATCTTATTGATAACATATTCAAATGAAATTTGGTTAATGGAATGATTGTAAGGTGTTCATGTGCATATCTGTCAGGGAGGGCTAATCTAACCCTGATCTCATTTTCATGGTTCATTGATCAACCTTAAGTCTGTATCTCGGATACTATTAGTACTCGGTCAACTATTTTTGTCTGGAATTATTTAAGGTGTATATGTCTGTTTGGAAGGGTTCATCTGACCTTGACCTCATTTTTATGGATCATTGATAATATTAAGTTTCTGTGATACTTATAGTGAAACCTTTCTCTTTAAGACTCAACATAAATTCAATCATGATCGTACTAGCCAGGTAATACATGCAGCATGTACACTTTTGTTAGATTGTTTATTTATGTGTTCTCCCTTATTTTAACAAATTGAAACCCTAAAAGATCAGGTTTGCAAGACTTAATAGTTTATATTACAAAAATAATAACAATGTATTATCTCTCTTAATTTTACAGGATAGAATAAGAAGTTACATGAATAGGGTAAAAGACATCCAGGACAAAGCAAAGGCTCCAAAACTGGATAAGGGAGCAGCTAAACGATTTGTTAAGAGTTCTCTGTGGCAGGCTGCAAAAGATAAAATACAAGAACATGTTACACCAAAAGAAAATAAAGATAAACCTATAGTTATAGGTAATTTCTTCTTTTATAAGTTTTATTGTGGTCTAATAGATATATCACCAATATACCATTTCAGAAACAATTATACATGTATATCTATCTTTGTTAGTGCATATGATAAACAAAATTTAAATAGCTACAAATCTATACAAATAACAGCACAGTTATGTATTTTTCTTTGCTTGATATTTGCTTACTGTCCATTTAAAATTTAATTATGTTGGCTATAAAGTACTCATGATAGTTAACATAGACAATGCAAAGGTCATTGAGGAAAAATTAAGAAATAGGTACATATATTTTGCAAGCTGTTAATATCTAAGATCCAAGTTTTTATAGGATTTGACCTCCAGTAAGTTTTAGACTGGAATCTTACCACATCTGATCTCCCCCTTGATTTATAAAAGAATGTAACATTTTATAAGTATTTGTTTTCAAGATGAACTTACTCAAAAGAATGTTTTGTATTAAGACCATGATGCAAGAGGATGACAAACACAAGACAGAAGGGACATAACACAAACAAATTGTGATAGCAGTCCATATATAAGGTCTAGAATACAAGCTGATTAATTTTAATAAAAGAAGCCTCAGATCATTTTGTATGGCCTTATAAATGTAAACTTTATAACAGAAAAAATACTTCTCCAATAAACATTTAAGGTGAATAATGCTAGTAAATATCTCAGAGGTAATTTATTAGGGATGCTCTGATTAAAAAAAAAAAATTGTGCAATGTTTTGGTACTAATTAAATGATTTTATCATTGTTTTAATAGATGACGAAGAGCCAGAAACATCTGGATTATCCAGAAAAAGGAAGAGAGACAGTCAGACAGATGATACTCCAGTTAAACATTCTAAAAAGAAAAAGAAGAAGAAAGAAAAGAAATGAACTTTTGAAAGTGGTATTAGAAGGAAGTAATCTGTGATATCAAGTCACTGTTATATAAATGAACTAGAATATAAAGTGGCACAGTCTGTGAAGATTGTAGTATTTAAAAACTGCTAATAGACTTCAAGATGACAAACAGAGGAAATTACTCAATGCATTGATACTATGTGTTATGAAGACAAAGAAAAAAATGTTATCTTTATAATAAAAATGTAATCAAATATCATAGAATTTATTAATGTTAATGTACATTGTAATACAAGTAGTGTTAAGATATAACTATCAAAGTAAATGTAATAGTGAGTAAATGGAATTAACACTTTTATAAATGTGGTGTGCCAGAAGTACTTCTCTGTATTTACCTTCATCAGGAATGCTCAAACCAAAACATTTAAAAGCCAATGATGTTTAAATACTTCAGGAGCTATGTACATACTACAACACTGACAACTTAGCTGATAAAATCCTCAGGGAACAGTGCTATTGACCTAGTGCTAGAAATTGAAAATTACACTTTATGTTGCATCTGAAGCATTTTTCTGGATCTTCTGGACCCATGAATTTAAAAGCAAAGGATGTTTGAATACCAGGGGAGCTAATGCAATATGAACAAAATGGACCTAAAAAGAATAGCCAAAACCATATAAGGTAAGCTTTGCCTGAGGTAGTCCTTGATTATTTCTAAATTATCAACAAAAAATTTAAAAGAAGAGAGGTAAATATAAAAATAAGAAGATAAGGTATCATTGCAAATGAGACAACTCTCCACAAGAGACTAAATGACACAGATATTCTGGTAAGATGAGGTTAAGGACAATGGACATATGACAGATGGAAACTTCTTAACATAAGGTATCTGCATACAGAGGCATTCACCAT
Source organism: Mytilus coruscus (assembly GCA_017311375.1). Taxonomy (NCBI): domain Eukaryota; kingdom Metazoa; phylum Mollusca; class Bivalvia; order Mytilida; family Mytilidae; genus Mytilus; species Mytilus coruscus. Next base: position 75,476,663 of record CM029599.1, on the reverse strand, counting down.
ATGTACAGTCTCCCTGGAAGTTTAGACATCTAATAATGCATTGCTGTGAACTTATGATTCAAGTCAATGTAGGACAAATAGACAAGTCAACAATATACTTCTATCTGGACACTGACCAATTAATGAGTAAGATTGTTAGCGCAGTTCCATTTTTTTGTGGAATGAATGGTTTAAAAGTGATAGTACACAGTCTGATACAACAACATTGCAAAATAAAACTGAAGGAACCACATTTTTGCTATAAGCATAGGGAAAATAGTGTCAAATAATTTTTAAAAAAAAAGACTTGATGCCTATCAGTTATCTGCGAAAGTCCCAGTATGCAAGACAAAAAGATAAATATCCGGCTGCAGCAGATAAACTATTTGTATAAAGCTTTATTTTCCAGAAAGTAGAAGACCTGGATGCTTCATACCTTGTATGCAGATACCTTATGTTACGAGTTTTCTGCCTGTCATATATCCATTGTCCTAGACCTCACTTTCATGATTCAGTAACTGCTTGAAAAAAAACAAAGTTTTAGTCTCGCCTGCGACGAAAGTCCCGGAAAGGGAGACAAAGGGATTGCTTTTCTGTCGACAACAACGGCTCCAGTGTCAACAATTGTCAAGTTTTCTGCTTAAGTTAGTTTGATAGGATCTTCTTGTGATAGATCAATGATATTTTGTATGAAGTTGCATAACTATCAGTACATATCAGTTTGACGACTATTTTGAGGCCCTGCCCCCTAAGACATGGTCTAGTGACTTTGAATTAATTAGCAATTTTCAATGCTAAGTTTTCTGCCTAAGTTAGTTTGATAGGATCTACTTGTGATAGATCAATGATATATTGTATGAAGTTGCATTACTATCAGAAAATATCAGTTTGATGACTGTTTTGAGGCCCTGTCCCCTAGGACATGGTCCAGTGACTTGGAATTAATTAGCAATTTTCAATGTTAAGTTTTTATGCTTAAGTTATATTGATAGGAACTACTTACAATAAACAATGATATTTTCTATAAAGTTGCATTACTGTCTGTACATCTCAGTTTGTCGACCATTTTCAGGCCCTGCCCACTAGATCATGGTCCAATGACTGAATTAATAAGCAATGTTGCTGTCCATCAGATTATCTTTTTCTGAATTTTATGCCGATAGGCAAGACATATTTCTGTGTCAACAGTTTATTTGTCATATGAATTTCTCACTTATTATGAGTAATAGGATAACTATATTTGGTATTATACCAACATACGTAAGATGATCAATTTGTATGAACAATATGATAAAACGAGAGAGGGACATAAATTGGTTTCCTTTTAGTAAATAATTTGTTACTTTTTCAAAAACATTCCATTTACTTATTACTGTATATTTCTTAAAGAAGTTCTTAGGAAACAGTTTTCTTGTTTAGCCCAATATAGGAAAAATGGAGAAAAAGTCATAAATAGCTCCCCAAAACACCAAGTATGGCTTGGTCTGCCTACTAATATTAGTGGTATAGCCTTATTTCAAGGCAATTTTCCCCAAATGTGTATTTGAGACTCAATCCACTCAGAATATTTCATGTTTGCTATATTTGAGTGAAATAGCATGAAATTTTAAAAAAAATGAGAGTACATAAAACATGTAAAAGGTCAAAGGTGCATGTGCATCTTCCCATTTAGGAGTAATACCTCCATTGATTTCCCCTATTTGTCTTTGTTAAATTGGCATTTTAGGACATGTACTGTGACAACTTGCATACCAGTTTTCAAACACTTCCATTGGCAGTTTTTGTTGAGTCTTCGACTTTAGTCGAAAAAGCGAGACATAGCGATCCTACATTCCATCGGCGTCGTCGTCAGGGGCGTCCACAAATATTCACTCTGTGGTTAAAGTTTTTGAAATTTTAATAACTTTCTTAAACTATCCTGGATTTGTACCAAACTTGGACAGAAGCTTGTTTATGATCATAAGATAGTATCTAGAAGTAAATTTGTTAAAAAAAAATTTCATTTTTTCCGTATTTTACTTATAAATGGACTTAATTTTTCTGCCAAGAAACATTACATTCACTCTGTGGTTAAAGTTTTTAAAATTTTAATAACTTTCTTAAACTATCCTGGATTTGTACCAAACTTGGACAGAAGCTTGTTTATGATCATAAGATAGTATCTAGAAGTAAATTTGTTAAAAAAAAATTTCATTTTTTCCGTATTTTACTTATAAATGGACTTAATTTTTCTGCCAGGAAACAATATATTCACTCTGTGGTTAAAGTTTTTAAAATTTTAATAACTTTCTTAAACTATCCTGGATTTGTACCAAACTTAGACAGAAGCTTGTTTATGATCAAAAGCTAGTATCTAGAAGAAATGGACTTAGTTTTTCTTCCAGTTAACATTCTGCAGTTAAAGTTTTTAAAACATTTATTAGTTTCATAAACTATCCTGGATTTATACCAAATTTTGACAGAAGCTTCTTACAATCAAAAGATACGGTAGTATCTAAAGGAATATTTTATTGATTTTTTTCCTCATTTTTGTTGAGCCGCGATTAACAGCAAAAGTAGGCGAGACACCGGGTTCCGTGGAACCCTTACAAATTTTTTAAATAGCCATCAAAATGTGCTTTTTGTATGCATGGCTATTCATGCATATCATTTTGATATTGTGACTTAAATGCGGTCCAATAATCAGAGTCTAATGTTAAGCAAGAAACCAAATGTATAATACAATTTTTAGGAAATGGAGTTAAACAAAACTGTCAATTTAAACACCCAATGAAATGCATTACTTAAGTAGATATGTTAATTATCAAATCATGAACCATGAGTAAAAATATTTCACAGTACATGTATTTGGATAAAAGAACAGAGTTCCAATGTACCCGCATTGCACATATTTTATATTTCCAAGGGGCATAACTTTTAAAAAAAGTCGATCGTCCTCCATTATACTACTGGTTTGAGATATTGCTGATATTAACCTATAGTATAAGTTTTATAAAAATCTGGCAAGAATTGTACCTGTGAGAGTGCTAACAAGACTGGATGGACGGACAGACAGACGCCCGGTATTTCCATGTCCCCTGCAACACGTTACACGGGGGACCAAAAATGTGATATCTGAACAACTTGTCAAAGCTGTCCCACATTGTGTTGTATACAAGGTAGTGTTTATTTATTATATAGATCTTTATTTGAAACCTGACACAAAGCTGTTACAATTGACAACAGATGATGTCTTACCAGAAAAAGCTGACAGTATGAGGTTTTGCCTGTTCTATTTGGTTTTGATCAATAAAAATATTTTGCCAAATGTTTTGTCTTAATTGTACCTAATGCTTATTCAAGAAACATGTGTTGTGTGCACTGGAATCCGTATCATAGAGTTATATGACAAGTTGATGGATCAACGGAAGCAGGATTCCCACTTTAATATGAAAGTAACATATCCCCTGGTTGCTAAATTATTGGCTTTACTGCTTTTAGTTAAGAAAGTTAAGGAAATAAATAAACTGACAACACTTAAATTTGTAAACTGCAAGTATCTTGTAAATTTCAAGTCAAATGAACCATGACTGAGGATGCATGGCAAAATAAATTTCATAGAAATGAGATGCCACTTCTAAAATAAAATGTTGACACAGAGATATGTCTCGCCTATCGGCATAAAATTCAGAAAAAGACAATCTGATGGACAGCAACATTAATTCAGTCAATGGACCATGATCTAGTGGGCAGGGCCTGAAAATGGTAGACAAACTGAGATTTACAGACAGTAATGTAACTTTATAGAAAATATTGTCTATTGTAAGTAGTTCCTATCAATATAACTTAAGCATAAAAACTTAACATTGAAAATTGCTAATTAATTCAAAATCACTGAACCATGTCCTAGGGGGCAAGGCCTCAAAATAGTCGTCAAACTTATATGTACTGATAGTAATGCAACTTTATACAAAATATCATTGATCTATCACAAGTAGTTCTTATCAAACTGACTTAAGCAGAAAAACTTAACATTGAAAATTGCTAATTCAGTCAAATTCACTAGACCATGACCTAGGGGGCAGGGCCTCAAAACAGTCATCAAACTGATATGAACTGATAGTAATGCAACTTCATACAAAATATCATTGATCTATCACAAGTACATCCTATCAAACTAACTTAGGCAGAAAACTTAACATTGAAAATTTGGAATTAATTCAAAGTCATAGCATAACCTAGGGGCCAGGCCTTGAAATAGTCATCAAACTGATATGAACTGATAGTAATGCAACTTCATACAAAATATCATTGATCTTTCTCAAGTAGATCTTATCAAACTAACTTGAGCAGAAAACTTAACATTGAAAATTGCTAATTAAGGGAGCTGCCATTTGATTTTTATGGGGGGGGCTAGGATGAAAAATTTTGTCCTGCTTTTTTTTTTAGTTGTAATCTCTGTCCTGCCTTTTTATTTTTCACTCTATTCGGTCCTGCCTTTTTTTTTTAGTTTATCCTGACTTTTTTTTTTGCAAAGTGTCTCATCCTGCCTTTTTTATTTTAATCAAAACTCCTGTCCTGCCTATTTTTTTCAAATTTCATCCTAGCCCCCCCCCATAAAAATCAAATGGTAGTTCCCTAATTCAAAGTCACTGGACCATGTCCTAGGGGACAGGGCCTCAAAATAGTCGACAAACTAGTATGTTCTGATAGTAATGCAAGTTCATACAAAATATCATTGATCTATCACAGGTAGATCCTATCAAACTAACTTAAGCAGAAAGTTTAACAATTGTTGACGCTGGAAAAGCAATCCCTATGTCTCACTTTCCGCAACTTTCGTCGCAGGTGAGACAATAACTGCATACAAAATAAATCATAAGTGGTTCCTTTCAAAGGGGCATTAGCTATAAGAATTCAACAAAAAAATAAATAAGATTTTTGTTGTTGCAAACATTTATAAAAGCGCTATAAAGAAATAAAATTTAGCTTTTAGCAGTCGGTTTGGTGCAATTTCGTCAAAATAAGCTAAAAAAACATCACTAACGTATTATTGACTTGCAAGTAAATAATTTAACTCAACTACAGTGTAACCTGTGTTATCTGACACACTGGGGACCAGAAAAAAATGTCGGATTAAGCAGGGTGTCAGAATACTCAGGTTTTTTCTGCAAGGATAGGCACATTTTGGGACCATGAAAATGTGTCGATTAAAGCAGGATGTTGGAATACTCAGGTATCGGATTAGGCAGGTTACACTGTAAATCCCTATTCATGAACCCTTTAGTTTGACCTTTTGGTGCATGTATGAAGCATGTGGTGGTCAGCATGTTCATTCATTTAAGTGCCAGTCTACCTAAGAATCAGGTAGTGGTGAAAGCATGACAAATAAAAACCCACTCAAGTTTACATTGATTTCAGTTCATAATAGGTAGTAATGCACGAAAATAACTTTCTTTTGCGTTTCCTTCTCTGGTAATAGAAGATACAATTTGGTTGAAATGCACTATAAATTAACATTTAATGGGAGATAACACCGTAATTTGCTATCATTCTAACCAAAACTTATCTGAGTTATTTTGAATTACCAGACACACAGAAACAAAAGACATACTATTTCTAGCTTAGGATGATGGTTTCTTCAAAATAGCATTGTAAGGTTTGCAGGTTTTTTCTGACCTTGTTTTGTTTTTTATTTGAATTGCCTGATCCTTATGAAGACTGGCACTTAAAAAGAAGAGTATGTAAAGTTGTCAACATTGAAAAGTAGTACTAGGGAGACCTGAGGAATGAAAATTTCGTTGACTGATCCGGCCCATAAAAAATCATTCTTATACAGGTAAAATGATGATTTACATATATTTTTAACCTATTATATGAAATCAAACAGACTTAGAAAATTTTTATTGCACGTGCACGCTATCTATTTATATTTGTGTTTATATCAGGTTATTATGATCGTCAGCAGTCTTCCGAAGTTATCTAAATGGTTAATTAGATGGCGTCTGGTCTAAATTACGCACGAAATGCTGATACATTATAACGAGCCCATGCATTGTTGATTATTTCTTTTGGACTTTTTGTAATGTGGATATGCATTTTAGTATGTTATAATTAAAATCTGAAAATTTGGGTCAAATAGGTGAACATGAATTTGACAGCTAATGCCCTTTAGGGTGACCGAATCACATTCTGTAACAAATTGTTGACTTCGTCGAAGCAAGGCAAAAATCATGATTGGAAACAATGTCCAGTGTGTGTTTTTTTTAAACCTTGGATAATACTATCTGGCTTCGTATATTTACTTATGTCTAGTTTTCTACCTTTAATCCAAAAGAATGAATCATTATAATTTTATCTTTGAAAATCTTGTATTATTCTATGTAAACTAAGGTTTGGTAATGAAATGGCTAATAAAATTAAAGAAACTAATATCATAATAGCACTTCTTCATTTATTTACAAATTTATTGGTTGTAAAAGCCTTTCAACTTCTGTGTAAAATCCTCACATAAAAAACAATGGTGTTACATAATAAAGAAAGAAAACAATTGATATGTGTATTTCTTTAAGTAGATAATCACTAAGGATGGAAACAATTGGTGAGAATCTAACAAAATCAATAGTAAATATAGACATTACTGACATTATTAGATATGTACATCAAATCACAATCATGATTATAACAAATCACAATCATGATTATAACAAAGCAAAATCATGATTATAACAAACAAATGTATTAAAGAAGTGGATACATAGAAATGTCTCCTGCATAATTATAATGACAAGCATTCTGAGAGTATTGCATGGCAATACATAGTCCCCTACCGGTTAAAAATTCATTATACTGGAACAAAATGCTTACTTGTTCTTTAACTTGTCATGGTGTAAACAAATAGAAAATATCAAGTCAATATCTTCAAGCATGACTGAAAACAGTGTGGAAAACTGAATATATGAGAGAATTTTTTCAAGTTCAAGGACCATAACTCTGCACAAAATTATCAGACTAAACAAAAATTTGAACTTGATCTGTAACTTGTCATGATAAAACTATATACCAATTGTCAATCAATATCTTCAAGCATGATGAAAAAAGTGTGGAAGACCTATAACACTCTAACATTAGATATTATGTAATACAATGTATATCTATTTTCAATTACAATCAAATATAATTAACAGTTCCAAATATTTTTTCTTTCATTTGTCACAAACTAATATAGATTTGTAACTTATCTATAAAATGTCAACAACTTTTATCTACACAATGTAATGTAATGAAATATATACTTTAATAAAAATAGGTTATTATCTAATTAAAGGATTTCACTTAATAAAAAAAATATATATATATATATATACATGTAGCATTCAGAAAATTAGTTTATACAAAATAACATATAAACCTGCAACAAAATTCCTCAAACCTTTTACCAAAGAATGTCTTTTAAAAAATGAGTTATCTCCCTTTGTACAGATATATGGTTTAACATAGTACTCTAACATTAGTTATGGATTTTTTTTATGGACCATAACTCTGGACTAAATCATCAGACTGGAACAAAATTCGAACTTGATCTATAACTTGTCATTATAAAACTATATACCAAATATCAAATCAATATCTTCAAGAACGAAGAAAAAAAGTGTGGAAAGCTGAGTTGCAGGACTGACGGATGGACAGACGGATTGGAGTGCAAACCTAAAGTCCCCTTTGACTTCGTCGGTAGGGGACTAATTAAAAATATACATTTTAAGGCTGGCAAGTGAAAGTTAAATATAAATATCAAACTCACAAAGGATCTTGCAATCAGTACACTGACATCAGATACTAGATCTATAAAAATATACACATGTATAGCAATTCAGAAACTGACAATCACAAAAGCTGAACCATACAAAATGAATCTAAGACATGTGACCCATATCACTCATGCATGTTCATCTTCAACATTTATAGAGATCAAATGTGTTAAACCTTTTATTTTAGTAATTGAGAAATGGAATCAATGCTTATCAGTGAACTGTGAAATCTGGGTCAAAACCTTTATTTGGCATACTGTGGATTCATTTATTTTATGGAGAACAATTTTCATGGATTGAGGAAAAATGTTTTCGTGGATTTGTTAAAGTATGCAGAGGCCTATAAAAAAATTGTACTTTGTTGTACATTATAACTTGTGGTTTACCTATATCCACAAAAATTGGTATCTCAAGAATAATAATGAATCCACCATATATATCAAACTGTCATTTCATAATGAAGTTTCAAGCTGATGTGACCAATAAATACCTTAACCGACCTTAAACTAAATCTTCAACCTGTTATGGGAGGGATGGATAGAAAAACTAACAGAGGGACACACAAATTGATGGATGCACAGACTTCAAAATTATAATGCCCCTATATTATCGTAGGTAGAGTATAACATTTTATTTTGAAATTAACGCCTACCTATTTAACACCAATCAAAGACCTCTAAATAAACCAAAATTTATTGTTATAAAAAATAAACAGAAGTGCATAATGCCCTTCTAGAGATTCACTCTTTACTGGTTTAGGAAATGCTATATAAAACCAATCACAGCTAGGATACTATTTGGTATCTATTCACTTTTCTTTTCTAGCTGTTTCTAATTGAGGAATATTTGTATTGCTATTTTTATAATGCAACATCAATCATTGATTTCACATTTTTAAATTGAAAACAGATATTTTGAACACTAAAATCTATAATGGATGTGTCAAGTATAAAATACATTGTGTTAATTCCTATTCAAATGCAATTACTAAATGAAGATTTTTAAATGAATAGGTACATTAACAGACACATATTCTGTCATTGTACAGAGCAATCAAGCAGGTAAATCATGGAAATGATGTCCAATCAAAAAAGTTGTTACAAATTAATAGTTTGAGAAAATGTTTTGATAAATTCATAAAGTTTTCATAATATGATGGATGACTTTTGTCATGAATTTTTATTTGTAAAATTGATTTCAATGTTAAAGTATGTACCAGCATATAATCAAACTTGATGGCTTACAGTTCATAATCAATAGCTATAGAAATATTCCTAATAACTCACCATCTTTAAACTGAAATTTTTCATGACATCTATCATTTTTTTTTTATCCCTTAATAGGATATAGGGATATTTTTTGCTTCAACCATAATGTAAGACACATGATAATATAATAACATACAAAATTAACACAAAAGTTTGATTTATAGCATTTAAAACAAAAACATACTAACAAATAAAGTATAAAAATAATACATATATAATCACATATGATCTATGGCAATTTAGAATAGAAAAATGTGCAATATGATTTACATAATAAGTAACAAAAATTTAAGAGCATTTAAATTAAAGATAGAATGAATGAAGGAAAAATGAGATTAAAATTGTGAAGAACAATTACGATAAAAATGGAATGTTATCACACCATACTGTGGAGGTTAGTTTTTCTGGCATTTTACATAACTTGAAAATACCATTCATAGGACATTCTCTTTGATATTTATGTCTATCTAGAATAAAATTATATAAAAATAGTTATTCAAGATATATTTCTCAATCATCTTTTAAATATCACTTGTGGGATTTTTAGTTTTAACATTTCATTATCTTGTGTGTCTCACAATTACATAGTTTTATTCAACACTCATTGTGAGACTTATCTTTATATTATCTGGATCGAAGGACCTAATTTTGAACATCTTATTTCCAAGTTAACAATGGAAAACAGAATACAAGCTGCATAAAAAATACCATCTTCATTTAAATTATGCAAATAAACAGAATAGTGATAAACATTTAATTCAAAATTATATTATTGCCTAATATGAACATAGCTACTTAACTTTCTTTTGATTGGAAAAAATCAGTAAAATTTCAATTATGAGCAAGAGAACTAAATTAAATAGCAAAATCTTTATTCTTTGTATGTAAGTTTGCATAGCATTTCAAACAATTGCTTTTCATGATTTGAGTATTTAATTGTTGGAATTGAAGTGATGAAGAATATAAATATAACTTTTTGTCTTATTTCAACATACAGACACTTTTCTCTTACTGACTACACTGATATTGAAGAGTAAATTTCTGGACCGGAGTTTAATTTTACAAATAACATTCTACTATAAGAAAGGAAACAGATTTTTAGGTTTTTTTGCCATGTAAATTCTCCAAATATAAAATAATTAAGTACTACCATAACTAGTAACTTTTTAGACTTTCAGAGGAAAGGCTATGAGAATCAATCATTCATACATCTAAATGCCATTAATTAATAAAGTTTTCATATTTTAACCATAAAAGAAAAAATATTTAACTTATTTAAGTATTTAACTTAATAATTTAATTTTATCATCAAAGTGACAATTTTCAAGAAATTAGCAAAATTAGTAAACTTCAGAAATGTTTTTGTTAAATTAACATGGATCACAAGTATCACCAACATACCTTTTGCAAGCAAATAGAAAATTATAAGATACTCTTCCTTTATAAATTTTTTTTTATGATATATTATTTCTTTACATGTAGAAGTCAAATTTTCAAGATTTTGTGTGATTTCCCTATTTTGTTGAATTTAGCCTATTGGCTCCAAATATGACACCCTTTTCCACTGAATTCAATTTAACTTATACGGCATAACCTAGGTTTTGATTCATTCAAATAATTGTATTTCACAAAAGTATATAAACTTAAAAGTACATTTTACCCATTGGACGGTAATAGCATGGAACAGCACTTCACGAACAGAATATTACATATAATATTACCACAACATTAATTACCATTTAAAATGGTTCAGAAAACAAGCATTAATTATTTCCTAAAAGTTCTGATTTTAGTCTATTAGCTATAGCTTTTCTCATTGCTAATTTTTTCTCCTCTTCTGGATCAACCTTCTTTTGTTGCTCCCCTTGTAACGCTGATCTTGCATTTCTTGCTGATACAGGTCTTTGTGGCTGTGTTTGTTCTGCATCTAAAAGCTGCTTTTCTCTTTCTTTCTTTTTCATTGCTACCAGTTTGTCTCTTTGCTGTTTTAAATATTCTTGTCTTTTCTTTAATTCATCAGGACTTAGTTTAGATAAAGCAGCCTAAAAGGTTAAAATAAACTGTCACTTAGTTTAATTTTTAAAATATAAGAACAGACTTGTGAATGAAGCCCATTACCGTCTTAAGGTGTGTATAGTACACAGGTTTTTACCCTGGGAATGATTTCTGAAAAGGGAGGTACGTATTATGTATGGCTACACTGTTCTTTCCTACCAAGAAACCAGGTGGTCTGGAGGAAAATATTTTCGTAGCATAAACGAGATTGTTGTTATGTTTTACATGTATATTTGTACCTTCTTGTATCTGATTTGTAATGTTATATGCAAATCAAAGAGCTGAAAGCTCTGAGGAAAAATGACGCCACTGTCTCTAATATTGTGATATTTTTATGCAAGTCTTGATTTTCACATACAGTAATTAGTTTAACATTCCAACATGTCTCGTAAGCATATAATTGATATTCGTATATGTGTGTGTTATGTGAAGATGACAACTGGCTGTTTTTTTAGTACAAATGTATAGGTCAAGACTACCTGAATGATCTACAGTATCCAATGACTACTGGCTGTTTTTTTCTATAAATAAAAAGGTCAAGACTACCAGAATGATCTACAATATCCAACGACTACTGGCTGTTCTTTTGTACTAATAAATAGGTCAAGTCTATTTGAATGATCTACAATATCCAATGACTACTGGCTGTTCTTTTGTACATATAAATAAAGACCTGAATGATCTAAAGTATTCTAAGTAATGTGATTTTTGTCTTGCAATTACATTTTTCTAAATCAAGAATATAGACTACTTGTATCCTTTTCAAACCAAATGATTATGAAGAGCCTGTTGTTATCAAGCTCTTATACCCCACATACTCATTAAATAAGTTACTAGTGACCTAGTTATTTCTGTTACTTGAAGCAAATTATATTTCTGTAGATTTAGACAATAGTATAATATTGTTTTACTAGTTTTATTTCACCTTGAAGATTAGACAAATAGGGATACTCCTTTGATTTTTTATTTCATGTCAGTCAGGTCGCTTTATATGAAACTTGAAACCACTTCTCTGCCATATTGTTATTTCATAACAACTCTGCCCTTGACCATGTTGACCCATGTAATTGATATTCATTCTTTAACCATATATCATAGTCAGTTAGTTTTGATTTTGCACTCCCACACCACCTTTCAGGTCAAATGTCTGTCTCCATTTAAGTTAATGACATTGAACAATCATGGTATTAAACACAATTTCAATAGTGATAATGCTGTTCTAGTAGGTCACCATATATTCAACTTGGGTAGCATTCCAGTTATTGAAATTTGTGTCAGATTAGAACAATGATCTAGACCTTTAGGAATGGATCTTACAATTTAATATGGAGCCATAGTATGGACCCCTACACGGTAACAAAAAAAAACAAGCTTGAAAGGATACAACGTCAAGCGGCAAAATCTATCACCAGAAATTACAAGTCAAGAGAGGATGGACGGGATATGTCTCTAAAATGCTTGCCTAACTGGAACTACAACAAGATCTCCAGACAAGACGAACAAGGAGTTGAAGCCAGAAGTTAATATTTATGTAAAAAGTAGTTGAGGGGCTGATTCCCGCTATTGAACCATACTGTCATTCTATAATATTATTGCACAAGTATTTCTGTATTGTCCTTGTTATTGGTCCATGTCTTGGTGTATTGGTCTGAGGCGGCGAAGGCCAATACTGCTGGCCGAGGACCAACAATAAGGCCAATACATAAATACATGTAATAGTATCGTTTACAATATTTTTTTATTTCATTTCACAAGAGATAAACATTTTACCTTGAAGTGGAACTATCCAAATCTCAGTTTCTTTTTATAAGATGCAATATCTAATGATTTGGTGCCGTTTCCATGTATCTTCAGCCTTTTCTCATCTGATGAATTTTCTACCCTTTCCAGTCACTATAAAGTGTTACAACTTTAATTTAGACACAACACATAAATAGTAATTGAAAGGTACTGCCATTGCATGTGTAATGCAAATATATTTAAAAAAAATAATGTAAGAGTTGAAATTGATACAACTATCCATAAGCCAATTGACCAAAGAACGAAGATTTGCGCAATTACAGAATGCATATGCCTGGTTCGGGTTTAAAATAAAAGACCGTTTACAAAACATGAGAAGCGAAAGTAAACAGAAAAGTCGATTTGTACCATCGTTATGATGAAATTATGAGGTCGTCAAGAAATGAACTTTGTGATAATTTACTCGTTCCCCAAACCTGAAATAATTCCATCGTCTTCTTTCAAAATGCTTTTCAAATGAATGGGACCGTCTTTAACCTAAAATATATGCCATACTGAACGTTTCAGAATGTTTATGGTGAGTAAATAAAAATTGCGTCGTACAAACAACTGTTTACTTTCAGTTTGAGTTTATCGTGACTTACGATCTAAAACTAGAGACGTTCGAAATCCTGTTTTGGCGGATCAGAACTCGGAAGTAGGAGAGATCGATGACGGGAGGGACTGAATTATTCGGGTTAGCAGGTAAAATAGTAAATATGAAACCGAGTGCGGTAGGCGGAGGCATAATCAACTTCCGTTAGTTCTGGTCAATGGTATCGAAACATGCCGCTGATAGCGTCATTTTCAATAAAATCATTTAAATGCTTTAGTAATTGTTTTGCGTTTTCTTGTGTTATTCTTTGCCACCAAGTGGTTTCATTTGATCATGTCCAAATTAGAGATGAAGGATCCTGTCAATGGCCAAATTTGTGAAGGTGTTACCCGAGTTTGTAACTTACTTTATATATGTGTTCTAACAAGGAATACAGAAGGTAAATGTATGAAAATTGAATGAAACACTCGTTTGATGATAGCGGCCATTGTTTTTTTTACTTCACATGTCATGTGACTTTAAAGGGTTGCAAAGTTGAATAAAGTCATGATTTTAAACACGTTTAATATTAATTTCAGCAATAATTTATCAATATAAATATTACAATTTATTTATTTATAGTGTAATTAAGAATATTCATAATGATTTCGTATTCCGTACAAGATATACACACCAAAAGACGGTTAATCTAATCAAATTAGTTAAACTGCAAAATAACTACATGTATATGTTAGACTCAGATCGATGTCCGGTCTCTAATAGATGTCCGTTCCTCTAATCGATGTCCAGTGTGACGTCACATTCTTAAATTAGTGTCCAATATTTTTACCCTTTAATCAACGTCCATTGTGACGTTATGTATTACCAAAACGACGTCCACGATCGAAGTCTCCTCTCATCGATATCCAATATCATTCAATCGTTTATTTTAGTTTGATCTTTGTTTATATTACCTGTATAGTTTTGTCTTGGTGTACAGTTGCTTAAAGAAACTAATTTTTTTCTTGTATCTTTATCAAAATAAAAGGACAAACATCAGAAAATGATAATAAGACAACCTGCGACGTCATATTACATGTACATGCACATTTTGGTGAAAGGAGTCCTAACGATCTACGTTGTCCTATTCCTTTCATATTCATATAAATGTGGATATATGACAAGGAGACAACAATCCAACAACAAAGATAATGGAGTGAAATCTAGAGGGCAATATACACTATCTTAAACAATAAACAGAATAAAAAAGTACAGCCAATTGTTGAAAAGTATTTTCTTTTGGACTCTATAAGATTTAAAATCTTATATACTTTTCAACAACTTTTTGAGTTTTAGGTTAAACCCACCAATTAATAAAGTTGTGATGTCATTGCGGCAAGTCCGTAAAAAGGACGTCGATTAGAGAAACCAAAACTTTGGACGTCGATTTGATAGCAAGAAGAAAGACATCGATTAGAGGGGCTAGAATTGGCCGTGGATTTGGAATCTTTTTTTATTATGATGTCAGATTTGGACGTCGATTTGAGGAACAGATGTCGATTAGAGACCGGACGTCAATCTGAGTCTTACATATATACAAGCGGATATCCCTTTTAAATACTTTAAGTTAAACTATCACATAGCTACATGTATGCAGAAGTGGATATTTCTTTTTTAGTAAGTTACACTACCATTTAGCTACATGTTTTCTTGGATATCCCTGTTTTTAAAAGTACTGCCACACCTTAATATTCACAAGGATCTCCATTTCAGATCACAATTTTTCCTGGGTTTTTTCTGGGTGTAAAATATCAAAAGATACTAAAAATTCACTTTCTCCTTTTTAGATGAAACATTTAACCACAAAATGGATAATTATTTCAAAATGCATGGTAACCAAAACTTACATGAGCTGCATTTAAGTTAGCAGCATTGGGACTAGTTGGTATATCTGTTTTAGCTTGTGCTAACCAGTTAGCAGCAGCTTCTGAACTGGACACATTATCTCTCTGACTAGGTGTAACAATAACGGTTGGCTAAAATGACAAGAATTATAAAATTAAAAACATATCAAATTGTGTCATACTGCATTAAAATGACAAGAATTAACAAATTAAAAACATAACAAGAACAAATGATATTATATTCACCATGGGGGACCCACATTTGCACAATTTTGAATTATGACAGGTTTTACGTTTGCACAAATTTTACTGTATTTTGCTAGAGATTTTATCCTGAGCTTTATAATTTTTTGTTAAAAATTAATTATATTGATAGATGATTTATATAATCAGAGAAGTCTTTCTTCGTTTATACAAAAAATAACTAGTCGCTCACCTGCATCTTCAACAATGGCCACTTTTTAGTAAAAATCAGCATTTAAGGGGAACAACTCTATTAAGAGTTAATTGACATTTCAGTAATGTTGACATACTTGTAGATCTTATCCTGCTGAAATTTTTTTCCTTTTTAAAGTTTCTATTTATCTATTATAGTTTTCAAAATAACAGGCAAAAAATGCAAAATTAAAAAAAATTATCATTAAAAGGCAATAACTCCAAAATTAGTCGACTGAAGATTTCGGCCATTAGGGCTCTTTGTAGATCTTGTCTTGTTGATCATTTGTGCTATTCAAAGTTTTTATCTATCTATTACAGTTTTCAAGATAATAGGCAATAATGGAAAAAAATCATCATTAAAGGGCAATAACTTCAATAGGGTTCGACTAACGATTTTGGTCATGTTGACTCATTTTTTATTATTAAAGATTCTGTCTATCTGTTATAACTTTTGAGATAATAGAAAAAAAAATAAATGGGGAATGTGTCCATGGGACATAGATGATGCCCCCCACTTGCATATAACTTTATATAGGGACATAACTCAAGAACGGCAAAAGTAACACTACCCAACTTCGCACTTGATCTGAGTTTTGTGGTAAAAAGCATTGTGTATAGTTTCATAACATTTGGTTGAGGCAAACTTAAGTTCGAGAACGGAAATGAAAAATTCAGCAAATTTTCAATTTGTAAAGGGGCATAACTCTAGAACGGTAAAAGTGACACCACCAAAATTCAAACTTGATCTGTGTTTTGTGGTAATAAACATTGTGTATAAGATTCATAACATTTGGTTGAGGCAAACTTATGTTAGAGAACGGAAACGAAAAATTCAACAATTTTTCCATTTGTAAAGGGGCATAACTCTAGAAAGGTAAAAGTGTCACCACCCAAATTCAAACTTGATCTGTGTTTTGTGGTAATAAGCTTTGTGTATAAGTTTCATAACATTTGGTTGAGGCAAACTAAAGTTAGAAAATGGAAACAAAAAATTCAGCAATTTATACGTTTATAAAGGGGCATAACTCATGAACAGTAAAAGTGACGCCACCCAATTTCGAACCTGATGTGTGCTATGTGGTAATAAGCATTGTGTATAAGTAACATAACATTTGGTTGAGGCAAACTAAAGTTAGAGAACTGAAACCAATTACTAGCGGTGGAGGCATAAAAATTTAAATGGTAAAATTCATCATTTAAGGGCAATAACTCCTATTAGAAGTTGTCTGACAGTTTTGACATATATAGACAATAGTAGAGCTCAACATTCTGAATATTTTTGCTCCGTCAGAATTTCTCTATTTATAGTGGTTTTCAAAATAAAAGGCAAAACTTGCGTTTTTCCTTTTTTCTATTTTTAGCCATGTTGGCCATCTTGATTGGCACGCAGGGTCATCGAACAAATTTTTAAAATAAGATACCCAAATGATGATTGTGGCCAATTTTGGTTAAATTTGGCCCAGTAGTTTCAGAGGGAAGATTTTTGTAAAAGATGACGGATTCAAAGTGATGAGAAAAGCTCACTTGGCCTTTCGGCTTGGTGAGCTAAAAAGCAAAGCTTTGAAAAAATAAGTTTGTCTTTTGCTCAAATGTGGAAAATTGTTCATGCAAACTTTAGATTTCCAGAAATAAATAGAATTCAGGCTTGTAAAAGTGTTGTAATATGACTTATAAAAAAAAGGCATTGACAAAGTTTGATCTTGGTAAATGAAAAATTTTAAATCGAACAAAATCAGGAATTTCATTTCAGTCATTTGTTTTTTAAATCAGACATCAGACATATTTTTTTAAATGACATCCAAAGGATATTTGTGACCAAATTTGGTTTATTTCAGCACTTTCAGAGGAGAAGATTTATTGAAAAAGCTAGATGACAGATGACAAACACTAAGTAATGGCAATATCTCATATTTGCCCTTTGTGCTAAAAATGTACATAATTCTCACAGCTGCTTTCAAGTCTGTTTGCTTTACTGGTTTTGCTGGTGGTGGCTTGCTGACCACAGGTTGTGCCACAGGTTGTGTTGGCTGTGATGCCTGTGGTTTTGGTTGAGATATACTTAAGGCAATCAATTTATCTTGGACAGGTTTGGTTGGTGTTGATCCCTGAGATAAGTCTTGAATTGCCTGGAATTAACAATTATCTTCAACAGGTAATCACTTGATCTCATAGTCAAAGATCTAATTATAATGAATGGAAGTTGTTCATAAAATATTTGAAACAGGAATAACTGAAAATAGATATAATTTTTAATATTCTTATTCAATTGAATCTATGATTTTTACTTCATTTTTGAATATAATTTAAATTTTCATAAACTGAACTGCCTTTTTAAGAGGGAATGATACATGTACTGCTTTTAATATCGTTAAATGCATATTTTTTCAAGTGGCTAGGTCCTTTACAGCCAGGTTCACTTTGATTTTTTTGTTCAAACACTGCTTGTGTGCTTATATGTGGACCAAGGGTCCGGAAACGGTCATATTTGCCAGTCATGAACAAACTGAAAGCTATTTGTCCTAAACGATAGATTGGAATTTAGGACAAATTTTATTTTTTTACAGAAATAATTTCGGTCATTTCATTGAGATCGGGTTTCTTAATAGCCATTTTGCACTTGTTTTGTTTTGTTATCCCTTTCCTGTAATAAAACTGCCACTCCAGAATAGTATGACAATCCTGAGGGCCCTCCTAATAACTATATTAATGCCTCCAGGATAATATTGGCTAATGATCGCTAATCACTTTTTTACCTGTGTTTTTAATTCACACCTGACATTGATCACAAGCTCAGAACTAATATCATAAAGAAATTAAAATTCCATGACAACTGTCTCCATTATTTAATTACTTTTCAGCAAAGACAATCGTCAATTTTGATTTAAAAATTAAAACTTTAATTTAATTTACGTAGAAAAAAGTAATTTTTCACGAGTTACACATGAGCTTTATTTACTATGTAATACGCATGCCTGAAATAGTCTTCCGCAGTTTTGACACTAAATCGTAAAATGCAAAATGATTTCATGCTAAATTAAACAAGTGCAACTAATATCTGTAATATTCAAATACGTTTAAAGGTACTAAAATTAAAAAGCCGATGATTTCCTGTTAATTTTATAAACAAAACGAATCCCTGAAATGAATCCAGAATTACTGGTACTTTAGTATTGTCGCAAAACTTCCGGTTACAATTTTGTCTTTAAAATCGAAAGAAACGTTAACGATGTCTGAGAAATTTACCATTTTGAGTCATTAAAATCATTTCAA
Source organism: Mytilus coruscus (assembly GCA_017311375.1). Lineage (NCBI taxonomy): Eukaryota > Metazoa > Mollusca > Bivalvia > Mytilida > Mytilidae > Mytilus > Mytilus coruscus. The sequence continues at coordinate 75,457,648 of CM029599.1, read as the reverse complement.
TTTTAAAGTGTTGCCTTCCCTCAACTGTTCTTGAACGTTTTTAGAATAATGGTAAGAAAATTCACGAAGTAAATGCGATGAAACAGTCAATACCATTTCGTTGATGCTATGAATCTAGTGAGCAGTGTGATTTCAACAATTTGAAAAAAGGGCAACAACTTTTAAGTTATCTGAAAATGACCAAAATTGTATGAAAAAAAATCTGAATCCTTGATGTGGACACTCAAGGTGTCATATGGAGTGCCTAGATATATTTCACATTCCCTAATAAACTGCCTCCTAAAGATGAAGAAAATATTCATCTTATTGACTATCATTAGTAAGTGGGTTCATGATTTTTTCAAATATCACTTTGAGAATATTTTGTTCATAAACAGGATAAAAAGTAATGACAGTATACTGGGCTACAAGTTTTTTTTTAAATGATAATGAATTTCCAAATCATCTTAATTTATAATAAATGAAGTTCTTTACCTGTTCATATTTTTTATGTTCTTTTGCTTTTTCATTTTGTAATCTGTTCTGTTCTAATACCATAACATTTGCCAATTCCTCTTTTTCCATAGTTTTTCTCTTCTTTTCTTCCATTTCATATTCTTTTTTTGACTGCCTGTATGAAAAATGAAGCAGGTCATAAGTTATTTTGACAAGGATCAATCCATTCATTTAAGTGTATATGTAACTCTTTCCAACTGAATCCTTTGGACAGGCAATTCCATCCCTCCACATCCCCGTTTTTTTATTCATTTCTTCCCATACACTTCACAAAAAATTAAGTGCCATCTATTCTCATCAATATCATAGTTATTCAAGTGCATGCATCTCTCAGATCAAGAACCAAGGACCAACCATTATTTTTCCATAATACTGATGCAGTACCATTATCTATTATAAAATGTTGTTGTTCAGAATGTCAAACATGCTTACCTTACAATCATTCTACAAGTCTAAAATAGTTGAATCAAAATATGCAAAGCTATGAAGGTGGAAATTTTAATTCATGATATTGGCCCATGACCAGAAATTGGTGAAGTTAGGGGAGAGTTGTAATGCACTTCAATATCTATTTTCAAGTTCACCATTTTTAATTTTATTCTGAACCTTTTATTCTAAAGGGTTAACAAACATTGTTAAGATCATCATGATTACCCTGATTGACACATAAAGGGTTTGGAATAAAATCTTTGAATGTTACTTACTCCATCACTTTAGCAAGGAGTTCTTCCTCTGCCTCTTCTGCAGTTTTTGCTTTCTTGGGAGGAGCAGTTGTAAAACTGTCTGGTATACTACCAGTAGTTTTAGCCATCATTCTTAATACCTGCTCTTGGAGCTCAATATTTTTTAAAGTCATTATTCTAACAAACATACCAAAATCATCCATAGCTAAAACCATTTCAAATATCACCTACAAAAATAATTATCTTAATTATTTATATTTTCTTGTTATTCTTAGTTATTTCTTAATTGATACAGAAGCACTCAAAAACTAACAAAAATTTCTTGGATATACATATCACAGATGGCTACAAAAAGGTAGCTACAATCAAAAGATGTATCAGACAGGCTTCCAAATGATGATTTTTACCCATTTTTGGTGTTTATGCAAAAACTACTGTGTATAGAAACTGTAAATAGCAATCAAAGAGCTGATAGCTCTGAGGTGCAAGAAGATACATGAAAGGATAACTTGAATAACAATGAAAGCAGACAACACCAACCCAGCCTGCTACATGTATGTGCCATTGTTGCTTTCGTTATATATTTTTCTTCCAAAAATAATATACTTACATGTCTCCACCAAAACAGATTAAACTAAACATAAAAGTCTCCTAATACTGTTGATTCAAATTTAATTTTCTATAATTCCATATATTGCATCTCAGCATGTTCTACTTGAGGGAAGCAAATACCAAGAATTGATTAGGATTCACTTGGAAGTTTTTGTCGAAGGTGGCTATTCACTTAAGTTATTCCGGCTTCCTTTGTCAATAAAAAATGGCCACCATGATTTGAGTAAAGTGTGCTTACAGTGGGGTTTAACACCAACATCAATCAATCAATCATGAATTGGTATAGTTGTTCACAGTTATTTGTTTTTTGTTTCATTATACACATACTTTGAAAAGTGCTTACTACTGTGGATTCCTTTATATTCTTGGCTTCAGGAACAATTGTTCTTTCGTGGAAACTTGATTTCATGGTTTTGCCAAAGTCTGCATACAAGCATTTAGAATATTTATACTACCTTAAACATTCGAAATCGTTGTTCACCTTTACCCATGAAATACACGAAAATTGGTATCCCATGAATAATAATGAATCCACAGTATATCCAATGTAAATTTTGAAAGTTAGCAGGTATTGACACCTAAGTCTCCTCAGAAACTTAAATTTGAGCAACACTGAAAAAACAATCAATCATGAACTGTTATAGCTGTAGCTATCATATTTGAAAGCGGTTCAAAATCCTTCATTAATTGATTTTTTTATGTTTGTTCTTATGTTGTGCTGTTACACAATTGTCCCTGGTCAGGGGTTAACGTTGGGTTTTAGCACTTTTTAAAATTTAAAACCAAGTCATTTTCCATATTTGCTTGTCCCAAGTCAGGACCTGTAAAATTTTAATAAAAATTAATTTCATTTTCTTGAGTCAGACAATTGGACTGACATTGTAACAACATATGTCAGACATATCAAACTTTATCATATAATTATCTTGACTGAGTATGTCCCATGTCCTACTGTATTGTGAGAGCCAAAAAGACAGACACTAAAACTGATTATTATAAGAGGAGATTTATTTCAGGGACTGAGCATGGACTGTTGATCCCTAAAGGGAATTGCTGGTTCCCTAGGACTGATGAATTCGGCTTCTATAAATAAAATTCACATGCTCCTTTCAAGAAAGTATAAAAAGTATTTCCTCACCTCCCTTTTCACCACGAGAATTCAGGAAAAAAACTTTTTGTTGAAAACGTCCAATGAAACTCTGGTAATTTCAAATCAAGTGTAATCCTTTGCGGTATTTTCATAGAAAAGTATTTTTTCCATCGAAAATAAATATGATGTGCATGGTGTGAGAGTGAGGAAAATCCATACTTATTAGATATCCCTAGAATATGACTTTGAAAGTAAAACAGTTTCATCCTTTAGTAAAATATTGTTAAATATATCCATGACATTATGTTTGAAGGATCTTAGCTAAAACAAAACACATGCGTCAGGATGTAACACCAAAACGGATAAATAACCAATTACATTTTGTAGTTTATACATCTTTATGCAAAAGCTGGTTTCGGTTGACTTAAACACTTTTTTCATTCCGTTTAATACAAGCGGATCCCAGTTTATGTTATGCAATGCTATGAAAAGAAACGAGAAATTTGTATTGAAGCATTTGATTTTGATATCATTTATCAGTTTATATTGGATTTTCTATTAAAATTGCAAATCAATATAGATTAGGTAAATTGTTAGTTTTGAAAATAATAAGGGCACCCTCTACAATTTCAATAACAAACATGGCTGAACATAAACAACCTCAGGAAATCAAGTTTTTCTCTTATTTCTTGATTATTGTACTCTATAATCCACACCCCTCAGGCCATGGCAATTTTAATTTTGGAGTAAAAAACCGCTATCTTTACAAGCCCAAATTCTGTTAACTGTACATTTGATTCTCTGTTTTGTTTCATGAAATGATGCTGACACTATTTTACAAACTTGTTACTAATCATGTCTACAAATCAGTGCCGAGATGAAGCATAGAAATTATAAAATTGTAAACCACAGAAAGGGATACGGAAACACTCCTGGAAACGTTCTACCGGTACATTCAGCAGTATTGGATTTCAGAAGACTTGAAAGTCTTTCTTCCTCCAATAATAATCAGCAGAACAATATCTATAAATAAGATCTATGAAATAAGTCAATAACTAACTTGAATGAGTATTTGGACAATATTGACTTCTGGCAAACGTCTTATTCCGCTTATTTTACCGTCAACAGACCCCAAGTGATGAGAATAGCTCATCGGGCCCAACTTTGAGTACCGGTAAGCTTATAATAAAACAATAAATATTACCAATAAACAAAATATAAAGCACCTGAAATATTTCTTTAAGATCATCTTTGGCATTCATTTCTTTAAATGCATTGATGATATCTTCATGTGACAGTTTGGTATCCTTCCTAAAGCCATCTAATAATGTGTTTATCTGAAAAACAAACAGAAATTTTCTTAAATAATTTCTCTCAAACAGAAAAAAAACTTTTTAGGTACAAGTATCATAATCAATTCATCCCATTTACATGTATATATCTTTCAGTAAATACATGATACTGCACACACTTTACAAAACACATATGACAGTTGTAGACTGGAACATGTTTTTTTTCATGTAGAAACATTCTTACATTCAGATGTATATCCTTTTTTTTCTAGTTTAAATCATTTTTATTTATTCCACTCTTTTTTTAATTTTTTTTTTTGGGAGGGGGGAGCCATTCCTCATTGTTGCAGACCCAAATTTCACTGATTTATTTTCACCTCTTGTCAATGCTTTATGGGTAGATGTCTTATTGAAAATTGCAAGACGTCTTATAATTTCATTATTTATTTGAAAGCACAGCCAATTTTTACTGGCCGTTCTATATATAACATCTCCAGTTGATTAAGTAAAAGTTATTCTGTCTTTCCCAATGCTTCTCTTTAATATAGCCCTTGAACAATACAAACATTGATTAATTTTTCTCGTCTTTCCAGCACTATCCTTTCAGTCACTGTAAATATCATTTTCATTTACTTATATTTACAAAGGAAAGTTTAAACCAAATGATGATCTGAAGAAATGCCAGAGTTTCAGATTGTATAGACAGGTTTCATTGTATCCATATAAATCTTACCAAATCATGATATGATGTATGCTGTTCCCTGTACTCCTTACAGTCTTCTATACTTGGGTCAAAAACTGAAAAAGAATCACAGCTGCTAGTTAATTGTCCACATATATAATTAGGTAACATTTATTCGAGCCCTACCTATGATAATTACTGAAAGTATGAAGTTTTTCAATGGGAATAAACATTTGATTATATACACAAAATCAGTTAATATATTCTTAAGCTAACAGATTTTGTGTAGGCATATATTATCATTCATGACATATAAATATAAATATGATTTTGTGTACAAAGTAAATACTTTATTTGTCTCTAAAATTAATACATATATTTGTGCAGCAGAATTACCTGATTAGATTCATTACTGATTTTTGCTGGATTATTAATTCAATTCTATTAATATAAAAGCTATTGTATCTTGATCAATTATTATGTAATAAACTTTATATTTGCATCTTATGTCAGGGGAAAACATAAAAGCACGAATCAATACTGACATTTGATATCTGTTTGAGATATTTTCGATTTATTAGTATGTTTTATGTAATTGTTCCATTAACTGAAAATAGCTTTCTTGGTCAATTGGACATTTTCATTTTGAAATTGTCAGTAAAAATTCATGGTACCAATGTAAAACAAGATATTCGAAGTCAAATATGTTAATACTTGTAAATTTTCAAATTAGCAAGTCAGATTTCACACAATTCCTTATAGTCCAGTTGTTCATAAATTAAATATATATTTCAAAAGCTTTAAACAGTGAAGGATCCAGATTTTTGAAAAGAGAGGTGGCATAATTCCCGAAAATGGAATATATACAGCAGAGCACACAAGGGGGGTAAATATTTGAACTATCTCATGCAATTATCTAAAACGTGAAAAACAGGATATTTCTTTTTTGGGGCAATCAAAGGGGGTTTATGCCCTCTATGCCACATGGATTCCAAAAATTTGATAGATTTTTTTCCAAATTGAATCAAATATTTGATCTGCATAAAACAGACAAGAGTGCACACGCTGTCTCGCCTTCTTTACTTACCATTGATTTTAAATGTCTAACATGATCCAAGAAAATGAGGTCAAGGTCAGATCGAGAAATTTACTAACCATTGATTTTATGTTGATAGTCCTAAATATAAAGCTTTACTACATGAGTAACCGACATAAACTTAACGATGATCGCAACCTGTGTTAACCAGGTAATGAGGTCAAGGTCAGATAAACTTTATTACAATATATTTTAGTTTTGTCGTGTGATAATTTGTTTTCTTTTTTTCTGTTGGTAAATAATTGTTTTCTATCTTGAATTTTTTATTTACACTCTTTAACTTCATGAACTAAATGTACAATCATTCAATAAATCAAACATAGTTGACCTATTGCTTATAGTTTCGGAAATATATATATACATTGTAAACAGTCTTAACAGTCTTAACCAGGAAAACCTAACATTGACCAATGAACCATGAAAATGAGGTCAAGGTCAGATGATACCTGCCAGACAGACATGTACACCTTACAATCCTTCCATACAACAAATATAGTTGATCTATTGCTTATAGTTGAAGAAAAACAGACCAAAACACAAAAACTTAACACTGAGAAATAAACCGTGAAAATAAGGTTAAGGTCAAATAAAACCTGCGAGACTGACATATACATCATAAAATATTTCCATACACCAAATATAGTTGACCTATTGCATATAGTATTAGAAAAAAAAACCAAAACTCAAAAACTTAACTTTGACCACTGATCCATGAAAATGAGGTCAAGGTCAGATGACACCTACGAGTTGGACATGTACACCTTACAATCATTCCATATATACCAAATATAGTAGACCTACTGCTTATAGTATCTGATATATGGACTTGACCACGAAAACTTAACCTTGTTCACTGATCCATGAAATGAGGTTGAGGTCAAATGAAAATTGTCTGACAGGCATGAGGGCCTTGCAAGGTACGCACATACTAAATATACTTATCCTATTACCCATAATAAGAAAGAAATTAACATTACAAAAAATGTTGACTTTTTTTTTTCTTTCAAGTAGTCACTGAACCATGAAAATGAGGTCAAGGACAATGGACATATGACAGACGGAAACTTCGTAACATAAGGCATCTATATACAAAGTATGAAGCATCCAGGTCTTCTAGCTTCTAAAATATAAAGCTTTTAAGAAGTTAGCTAACGCCGCCGCCGGATCACTATCCCTATGTCAAGCTTTCTGCGACAAAAGTCGCAGGCTCGACAAAAATGGAAGATCAAACACTTGCTTCACTTTGGAAAACCTATCAAATTTGGGGAATTTATTATGTTTATGTATTCATTTGCTCATCAAAGAATTTTTATAAATATCAAAATCAATATGTTAGAATATCTCTCAAAACTTTTGCAGTACAGAATGTACCTGTATATTGCTTAATAACTGAAGTTTTAAATAAATGAAACAAGGTACAGTTTTAACAGTGATTTTGATTTACAAATGGTACAAATGTATGTATTTATTGTTAAATTATTGTCTTTAAATTACAACCATGAAAAGATATGAAAAAAACAGAGATAGGTCCCACCTGTAAGTTATTTTGATAGTATAATGCAAAGGTTAAAATAATAAACTGTTAACACAGAGATATGTCTCGCCTATTTGTTATTTTGATAATGCAAATGTTGAAATTAAAATAGCAATACTTTAACATGTAAGTTATGCAAATATTCATAGTCAATGAACCATGACTGAAGGTACAGGGCTGAACAATCTCCATGGAAATGAGATGTGCCAATGCTAATGCAACTGCAAACCAAATACCATTGACTTTTCATAAGTCCTTCCCTTTAAACAAACCTAAACACAAACATTAACTTGTAAACTTGGTGAAAGATTCAAAGTCAATGAACCATAATGAGGGGGTGGGGTTATATAATCTCCATGGAAATGAAACTTGCCAATGCCAATACATTTGCATACCGAATATCACTGACTTAACATTATTGGCTCATCTTAAACTGACCTAATCACAAACTAATATAAGAAAACTAAGCAAAAGTTTCAAAGTCAATAGACCACGACTGAGGGGGCGGGGTCAAATAATCTCCATGGAAATGAGATATGCCAATGCTTATACAACTGCATACCAAATATCATTGACCTACATGTAATCACAAACTAATACATGTAAACTAAGCAAAGTTCAATAGACCTTGACTGAGGGGGCGGGGCAAATAATCTCCATGGTAATGAGATGTGCCAATGCTTATACAACTGCATACCAAATATCATTGACCTACCACTAGTGGTTCACCATGAACTAAACCTAATCACAAACTAATACATTGTTGACCCCACCGCCGCAAACAGCATACCTATGTCTCGCTTTTCGACTCCGTCAAGGTGAGACAAAAATGGCAATACTTTAAACATGCAAAAGTTTCAAAGTCAATGAACCATGACTAGGTAGGGCCATATAATATCCATGGAAATGAGACGCACAAATACTTATACAACTGCATACAGAATATCATTGACTAAACACAAGTGGTTCATCTTTAACTGACCTAAGTAACATGTAAACTACATTTGTTTTTGTACATGTCAAAAGACAAGTAGACTGAGGGGATGGACTGAATAATCTAAATGAAATGTGCAAATTCTTATACAAAGCATACCAACAAATTATTGACTACAAAGTACTAACTGGCTCCCTTTAAACTGACCTAATCACAAACTTAAACATGCAAATAAAGCAAAACTTTCAAAGTCAATAAACCATGACTGAGGGGCAGGGCCAAATTATCTCCCTGGAAATGAGTTGTGCCAATGCTAATACAACTGCTCACCAAATACATGTATCTTGGTCTTTTCGCATTATACATGTTTTCTTAATGTCTGTGTCTATCAATGTTTTGAATAATGAAATAAGAGCTACATTGAGTGAGTAAATATTTCTTCATATATGATTATTCTTTCTTATAAAGATAAATATGATGCAGTGTAAGGAAAATGTCACAGATACAATAACTTTTTAAAATAGAAGAACCTTAAAATTGACAGAATGTTGATTAGGGTTAAAAGCAACAAAAAAATGCATTTTAAACGTACATGCATCTGTGGAATTCTGTGGACATAATTTAGTGAAACTGAAATTCAATGAAATGTAGTTTGTCCATGCTTTTTATCTAGACTATATAAAACTTCCTTTTCAACTGTTTATTTAATATATATCTGAAAAATATGAATTGTTCATATTTCACTTTTTTTATCTTCAGATGCAGTTCAACAAGTTCAAAGTGTGTTTAAACAAAATTTCATAAAATCTGAAATACCCTGAAACATAACCAAATAAAACTTCAAAATAAAACATTGTGTACTTATGATCACAGCAATTATAAAAATAATGAAATGTGTTATATACAATTAATTTTCAAATACTACTTACAAAGAGGACTATAAATAGATGAACACGCTATGTTTGTCTTTAAAAAAATAAAAAAATCATAACTAAAAGTGTAATAAAATTATTTTTTAAAGTTATAAAAGATAAATAAATGAAAGAATGCAGGACAACTCAGGCTGGAAAAAAGTAAAATCACAAAAATACTGAACTCCGAGAAACAACTTGGACTGAGTCAAATCGGACCAACTAATAAGTCAACTTGGACTGTCTATAAAGTCAACTTGGATTGTCTATAAAGTTAACTCAAACTGTCAATAATGAAACTCAGACAAAGTTTTAAAAGAGGGTTTGAATTATATAAATGATTTTAAATTATTAAATGTTATATTTTACATGGCAATATCATTTGCATGTTGCTGAATTTGCAAAACATAAAAAAAAAAATTGTTTAATGTGATATCAAATTTTACTTATCTTTATCAATTTATTATAAAAACTTAAATAATTCAAGCAAAAATTCTAGGTTGAATTTGTTTTATTTATTTGTTGAATTTTTATTATTTTAAAGTCAAATCGGACAGTCTATAATGCCAACTCTAACAAAGTATAAACATTAATTTTGTATTTACATTGTGGCACAGATCAAATTTATTCCTTCAGTGTATGTTCACTTGTTTTTGTTAATATGTCTTTTGATTGAGTTATTTCAATTGATATTTTATACAGTGTCTTTCTATGTTGTGATGTTACACTATTGTTTCAGGTAGGGTGAAGGTTGACGCCTATTAAAACGTTTAAACCCACTGCATTTGTTTGCACCTGTCCTAAGTAAGAACCTGATGTTCAGTGGTTGTCGTTTGTTGATGTGGTTCATAAGTGTTTCTCATTTCTCATTTTTTATATAGATTAGACAGTTGGTTTTCCTGTTTGAATGGTTTTACACTAGTCATTTTTGGGGCCCTTTATAGCTTGCTGTTCGGTGTGAGCCAAGGCTCCGTGTTGAAGGCCTTACTTTGACCATAATGGTTTACTTTTACAAATTGTGGCTTGGATGGAGAGTTGTCCGATTGGCACTCATACCACATCTTCCTATATCTATATATGATAATATAAAATGTTATAAAAAAGCGTCATTCAATCTTCAACAATAGATATGTCAATACAAATTGTCCCTAGTCCAAAAGTTAGTATCTTGAATTGTCTATGTAGTCGTCTCTTCATCGACAGTCTGAGTTGTCTTTTTTTCATTTGACTTGTAAACTCAAAATGGGCGTCAAAAAAAGAGACGGTATGACTTTTCTTCAGACACAATCTTTTTTTCATGGCGTTGTCAGTTTATTTTCAATCTATGAGTTTGACTGACCCTCTAGTATCTTTCGTCCCTCTTTTTCTTTAAAACATTTATAGTCAAAACTCCATTTTTATACTTTGTCTGAGTTGGCATTATAGACAGTTCGAGTTGACTTCACATGGTTCAGAGTTTACTTACTGATGGTCCAAGTTGTCTCGCATCCAAAAATGAAACTAAATACAACATTGTACAATACATGTACAACAAAATCTCTTTTAATATTAAATAAAAGTATGGTAGAAACTGAGACCAATGACCCCAAGCTAATCAACGGTTACAACAGGTGTCATAATCTGTTGTTACAGGTAATCCATTTATCGGATGGGTCATTAATGATCATTAACATTAATTCATTCAAATAGAATCGGTCAGCCAGCGTTTGTCTTTTCATTTGAATAAATATTCATACGACAACACAATTTGCAATGACCAATGTTTACCGTAGTTTAATGAAAATAACGTAATTGACAGGAAGTCGAAAACCATAATCAACTTATATAAAGACAACGTTTTTTCTTGTTTTCCGTAAAAATAGCAAATTCAGACTTAATTTGTCTTTGCATGCCCTCAGTTAAGATACGAAAATAACAAACCCGGCCGCCATATTGTTGATCATATTTACTTCTTCTACGTACTATGTATAATCCTCCAAAGAAGGAGCACACCCGAATAAAGAAAGATATCTCAATTTTATTTTTTCCTACCATTGGGAGACCTACATTAGATATGTCTAAGATATGTCTACATACTTCTGACTGAAGAATTCATATGATTAGGTATTTTGAGATATGGGTAGAGTTAAAGAGGGTCTTAGTAGCAGGATGGGTAATGTTTGAAGGGTGCCTTGGTCATCTTTTTCTGTACTCTTTATTTTTAATACAAATTTTCACTATTCTGTAAATCTAAACACCCATTATTATGTTTTCTTCATTCAATTACCAATTTTTTCTCTTTATTTTTTATTTAAAACATTTTTCTATTCTGTAGCATATACAGACCATAACTAAGCTAATTATATTCTTATACATATGAAATACTGACAAAGAAAATAAAAGTACACATGTTTTTTGTATGTATATAAACCCTATGCAATAACTTACTTAGTGTAACATGTTAAATGATGTAAAGTGCAGGCTGAACATAGTTTGAATTTTGTAGAAGAAATCAAGACTCTAGCTGGCTCTAAAGTTGGCTCCAAGTTTTCAAAACTGGCGACAAAATTTAGGAGCTGGCGATTTTCTGGCTCCAACTTTTGCTGTGAGACTACTATGACGCAGTTAGTCTGAGGGCCAATCGACTTTTAAATACATGGTCAAAGTGGTACATGTACATGGCTTAAACAACCAAGGCCGAACTGGCTCCATTGCTGAAATATCTTGTTTCCTGAACAGGAATCTTTGTCCTTTGATCTTTATGGATATATCATTTAGCTGTCTCTTTGCTGGTATAACATACGTGTTGATAATCCGTAGATTTAACGTAAGGTCACCGAAATGAACGAAAGAACATAATTACTGGAGTTGTGGGCTGATATAATCATGCACAATATTGAGTGAGGGAGTGGTTCCTAGAAGAATTATGTCAAGTTAACTGTGCTGTGAATGTCTGACAAAATACATACTTATGCAATTTGCTTCCATGAAGGTTAAAACTGGAACCTGAAATAATGGATTGCCAAGAAATGTAAGAAGTTCATCATAAACCCAGTCTGATCTAGCCATCTTGGAAAGAGCGCTTGCTTGTCAACAAGGAAGTCTCGCGTAGTTACCCGAGAACCTAAGCGGTGTTGTGACTACTTCTTACAGACTATTTTGTTCTGGAAAAATATTGGAATAAATTTGCAAGAATAAACCTCAGGTTTAATAATTAAATTTTATACAAATTTATTAAAAAAAAAGTGCATAAATTAATATTTCTGATTCTAGAAAATTAGTGCTAAATTACTAAAGTGGAACAATTTTCGTACATTTTTTTGTCTGATACCGCTCTGCATCCGCAACATTTCCATTCGGTTTACTCGGAGTTTACCCTTCTCTAAAGATGCCGAGATGAAATGTATGCAAGGCATTATATTAATAAAAACTCAACAACATGACCACCAGAGCAGCAACTTGTAAGTTTATTTCACTATCAGAGTGTCATAGCTGTTTGAAATTAATGATGCAAATAACATTTTATGAAAATAATTGTATTTTTCAGGTTTAATCAAAATCGACCTAAGTCCTAACCAAACTTGGTTAACACGTCAAAGATACTTACAAGTGTTGGATGCAAAATAAGTCCCAAATTACAATACAAGTTATACTAGCTAGATACTTTTATTACTAAAAAGAGCAGTACAGTACTTCAGAAAAAGTCTTGTTTCCAGGTTAAAATCTGATCTCTTTTAAAAAATGCCCATATAATTTCTAACATGTCTGATCTAAATCATTTTGTAAATTGACTAGGATTGTCATTTTTCCTACCAAAGGTCAGAGGTTCTCTCCAGGTACTCCGGCTTCCTCCACCAATAAAAATTGACCTCTGGGAAATAGCCAACGATGCTGAAAATGGTGTCAAACACCAATCATTCAATTAAAGTTATCTTTGCTTATATACCAATACACCTTATCGCTATTTGGGAATCTGTGCCTCTTGACCCGAGAATCTGTGCCACTTGAACTATTTAAGTCATACAAAAACCACTTTTCCTTTGTGGCGTCAGACATTTTCCATTATGATCTCAAAATTTTACAGAAACCTTTGTGATGTCCAGTAATGACGGACAAATAGCGATAAGGTGTATCATGAACAGTAAAGATTAAGCACAATATAAACATATATACACACATCAATCAATAAAACCCTATTTTACAACAAAGAGTCAAAGCACCAAATTAAACGAGAAGTTCACAAAAAATTATCCCTTATTTAAGATCATAGATTTAAATGGAAATGTGATAAAAACATTTAGCCTAAGCTTGACCTATTTGGCAAAAGCCAAGAAAAATGGAAATGATATGACTTTTTTGGACCCCCACAATGAACCGGCCACTTTCTCAGAAATCCTCTATCAACTCAGAGAAATGAACATGCATATATGGAGAACAAGACAAAAAAAATAAATGCAAATCTGAGCAGTATGATATATATGTCAATTAGTTTTAAATACAACAATTTAAGAATTAAAAGAAAAGATGCCTGTACCATTATCAAAACAGACTAATAAGATATTGGTACGCGAAAATCGCAATTTAACCAAAAAAAATAGATGTCAATAATAGACTATTTATTGGCTATACCATAGAAGTCTAAATCTGATTTTAAAAAATTCAATATTGGCTATACCATAGAAGTCTAAATCTGAGTTTAGAAAATTCAAAAACTGTAAATGATTTCATAGAATTAGCTAACTGTGGTTGAGCATAAAGATCCTACAAAAAATTCTGTCATAAAAACTAAATTCCTCAAACAAAAAAACAAAAATAAAATTTATAAACAAAAGATTACCAACCCTCCAAATTTTCTTTTTCATTTAGTTAAATTAACAAAAGGTACAGAAAAAAATGGGAAATGAGATGAGTGTACATTAACTATGTACACCCACCACACTTTCAATTAAAGGTGTCTTTACAAAGTCAGAACTTTGAAAACCACTTATTATTCTCCCAGAAATTGTTTGAATAGATTTACAAAATTTATTTTGAATAAATGAATATCATTTCAGAATATACCTTATAATTGCTACCCTGTTCTATTCTCACGATAAGGAATACACACCATTCTAACAAGCTAAATGCAAAAAGGTCAAGTTAGTAGAATGCAAAATAAAGTTTAAATGATTGTGTAAATACAATTTCAATTGAATACTTATTCTGTGTCTGTTTGTGTCAATAAATGATGGTTAAGAACAGAAAATAGATAACGTTTTGTCTGTTTTTGCCATTAATTGAGATTAAAAAAGGGGAGAATAGAACTAATTTAAATCACATACATGTATGACAGAATACAGCTCTTGGATTGCAAATTTAAAATTTATTATTGTAGTTACATCCAAAATAAGAAACTTGAAAGATTACAGATCTCGTTTGATAAATAATGTACAGCCATTACCAGCTGGAAATGAAATTGAAAATACACTGAAATATTTCTCACAGACATTGCTAAGGTAAGTGATTTTTGGAACGATTGTTCCAAGTCTTTCCAAAGGCAACGGCCTCCCAAATTAAAAGTACCACAGGTTAGCTACTACATTTTAATTAATCTAAAAAAAGTATACACACTGAAATAAATATTGTGTTGTTCTCTATATTTCTCAAGACTGTGTACATATGCACATATGAACTGTGAAAAATTTGGGTTATATCTTTGTTCATTCAAGTACTGGTATGTATGTCTTTAATTTTTGTCAATTTGCAGGCTATTTTTGTCATTTTAATTAGGTAAGAGTAATGATACAATACCAGTATGATTGACAACTGTCATGATCACCAAACAATCAGAGACAAGGTTGGACCTTAATTACAATATCACACCTCCTTAAATGCCAATCATATTGACCAAATTGCTAATCAGCCTCAGTCTTACATAATTAAACTGACCTTTCATTATACTGTACACAAATAGTTGACCTCATTATTGAAAACACAATTATATATATTTTAGATGTTTGATATATAGAAATGATAGATTTATTCATTGTCTATTACTTTTGATTTGTATTACATAAAGTGATTCTATAAATTATGTCTGAAAGATAAATGATTAGGAATCAACAGAAAAGACAAAACATGAAATCTACATATAAAAAAAGGTTTTCAAGTGTTGAATACAGGAAGTGTATTTTAGCAATTAAGAGTTTGTTTATGTTGAAAAAGTACATTTTCAATGCCTTTTATCGGAAAACATTAAATTATAAATTGCATTAATATACACTCTACAACTTTTAATCTTCAGTGTCATATAATCATGATAATTGTTTTCATAATCAATAAACAATTCTTAGAGGAGAAAAATAGTATACATATGTTTCAACTCACAAAATGCCCCCAAAACAAACTTTTTATATTAATTTTTGAAGACAATAAAGATTTTAGTTTCAAGTCTATCTTATCTGTTGGTCCCATGTTCTACAAGGATAATTGATGAACTTTATTAGAAAAATCTTTATTTTGATTTTTTACATTTTGTATGTTTCTAAAGATAAAATGTAAACGGTGAAACATGTAATAGGGAACATTATTTGGTTAAGATATGAAATTGCCGTTTAAATGAAATTGTTGTGCAAATTAAGGGACCTGCTATCATTGATTCACATTTAGCATGTTTAGTTCATTTTATCTACTGAAAAAGTGCTTATCCTTCTAAAGACCCGCAATTAATGCAATTGTCAGCAAAAGTGCTATATTAATGTTCTTTTTTGTCCACATCATACCTAAATATGATTTAAAATTATTCAAACTACGCTTCCAATCTTTCCTTGAGTGATTAAGCACTCTTCCTGACTTTGGATTAAATTGTCACACAATAAGATGACTTTATTACACATCTACATGTACATGTATGACTGTTGTTACTGTGTATATATATGCAAAGTTTTTACAATGATTTTGCCCTCTCATGAAGTAAAGCCTATTAGCATTAAATGCTTTTGACATGATGCTATAACCAGCCATGGCCCTTTATTTAATATAATTTGGGCTCCTGCATTGCGTTAGAGCCCTATAGTTTTCACTTTGTCTGTCTGTTCGTCAACAATTTATTGTAAACGTAAAACTCCAATGAAATTTTGCACAGTTGTTGTGCATATTATATTTTGGTAAAATTAGGCTCATTAATTTTGTGAAAAACTTCGTTTTTATTAAAAAATCATCAATTTTAAGAAACATCTTTTTGTTAACACAAAAACTCCAGAAATTTAGGTAGGAGGCCAATAAAATTGTGCACAGTTGTTGAGCATAATATGTAGATATGCATACTATATTTTGGTGAAATGGGGGCTCATTAATTTTGGACAAAACTTTATTTTTGTTAAAAAATCACAAATTTGGAGAAACTTCTTCTTATAATAGGATTTTAACAAAAACTGATATAGATATATTAAGTTATTTCAAAGTAACTGACAAATTAGAAAAAATGGTAAAAACTGACTTTTTGTTAAACAATTACAAATTTTGAGAAGCATCTTGTTGTGGTAGGATGTCATAAAAAATTGATAAGATATAGGCATAATATGCATTCCCAATTGTTTCCTCAAGTTAAATTGTGTTTAAAACTTAGTTTTTGTAATCAAATGATAAAATTCTGAGAATCATATTTTTTGCTAGGATTTAAATGAAAAAGGTATCATTTGCTATTACAAAATTATTCTCTGTGTCAAAATTAATGGTTGCCCACAATTTATGAAAATGCACACCAAAATACATAGCACTGTGATTTTAATAAACATATATTAATCGAGAACACATCCTGATTTAATTGCTAGTGTCAACATTTATGAAAATTGACTGCTTATGATCATTTGCTTTGTATGCATCAGTCTCTTTGCCTCACTTAAAATGTGCTAGAGGGGCCCTTGCTAACATGTCAGTTTTCTAGTTTAATATGAGCAAATTCTTGCCATACAAGTAATTCTTTTCTGCTGACCCTTAATTATATAATTGAATTATACAAAACTTATTGAAATTGAACACACTCTTGTAGTACTCTCATAGTACATGTAGTTAGTTGCATTAATGAGATATAAACATATAAACATGTCAGTAATAATAAAGGCACTTAATTATGAAAATATAGCATGATTGAGATGATACATTCTGTTTGTAAAATTCAAGTTAAAAATAAAATTAATTGTGCTAAAACTTAGGTTGTACTAAGATAATTTTTTGGTGTAAAAATGAACCCTTTTGATTTATATGCTCTCAAACGTTTTATTTTATTTATTTTTTCAAATTTTGTGTCACAAGGAAAGAATATTGGATGGTTGTTATTCTAGAGAGTACATGTGTTAACTGCAAGTGAAATCATATATCTTATTATTTTTGTTGTTTTTAGTAACAGTGCATTAATTGACATGTTTTTCTGTTGGTTATATCCACAAATAAAGGAAAATATAATACTCCCAAAAATTGTATGGATAGTTTACAGTTTTCATTTTGTACATGTACTAAACACATTGAGCTAGTAGCAAGCTGTAAGAGACGAGAGGACTTTTTTCATAGTCCAAATAGCATACACTTTAAAGAATACTTACTTGTTTGTGAATATAAGGGATAAATGCTACACATTAAGGTTTTTTATGTGCCCGTGTACAGGACGTATTATGGTATACCGTTGTCCGTCTGTCCGTCCGTCGTCAACATGTCTGACATTAACTCTAAAATGCTTTAACCAATTTCCATAAAACTTTGGTGAATTGTTTATATCTATTGACATGAGCTCCGTTTGGATTTTTATATATTTTAGATTTTACGTTTCCAAGTTACAGGGTTTTATTTATAAAAAAAGGGGGATTTTCCAGTTTTCGGACAAAAAATCAAAAATGCTTTTTGCAGAAACTTTGGTGAATTGTTTGTATCTATTGATGTAAGCTCCGTTTAGAATTTTATAAATTTTACATTTTACATTTCTGAGTTATGGGGTTTTATTCATTAAAAAAAGGGGGATTTTCCAGTTTTCGGACAATAACTCAAAAATGCTGTCAGCAAATCTCATGAAACTTTGATGAATTGTTTATATCTATTGATGTAAGCTCCCTTTACATTTTCATAAATTTCTAATTTGACATTGAGAATTATTTGAACTTTATTTGTTTGTAGTCTGACAACAGATTTACTAAGTATTGTGCAACAGCACAGTGTATTGCACAACAGCAAGAAATCTTTAATTGAATATAAATTCAATTCATATAACCAATTTCAAGTTCTTTGACTACATTTATTCAGAAACCTATAATATGTCAAATATTTAATTACAATCCAAATTCACACATATATCAAGCTTGAATATTGTGTCCATTTTTGCCCCAACTGTTCAGGGTTGGACCTCTGCGAGCGTGTCCAGCTGTGCTTAGCGAAGCAGTTTATTTTCCATATCAAATATCAAGATCTAGTCTGTGCCATGTTTAGATAAGTTGTGAAAATGACTTGACCACCATTGATTTTAAACAACATGAAGAAAAATGTGACTTGTTGTTTACAATTTATATATCTTGATCAGTTACCCTTTCTTACAGTGTGCTGAAAGATGTACCCAACATTCCAGCTGAAAGTTATGGTCCAAGACAAAGGGACAGTGTTAGACTCTCAGTGTTTCCCAACCTGAACTACACAGGACTTTATCATGCTGTTTTGGATATGATAGAGTTAGTTCCCACTATGCAAATAAGGCAGTTGGGTTAGTTTATATAATGATGTCTTTAAAGGATCTATGTTTTCATGATTGAAATTGATAATTTGTATGAAATAAGCATCATGATTATTAAATAATTGAAAATCTATGATGTAAAAAATAATGATTTCTTACATAAGACATAGAACATCTAAACAATGATTGTTAGAAAATGCCATTTAAACAATGATTGTGAGAAAATACTATTTAAACAATGATTGTGAGAAAATACTATTTAAACAATGATTGTGAGAAATACTATTTAGACAACGATTTTGAGAAAATGCCATTTATACAAGGATTGTTAGAAAATGTCATTTGCCTAGTTATGCCGTAAGTTTTAAAATTTGTGTTTTTCAACTGAGAAACATTGATAAGAAATGTAATTAATATATTATTCAAATCTTACACTTTATCTTTTCAGAAGTTGGA
Source organism: Mytilus coruscus (assembly GCA_017311375.1). NCBI lineage: Eukaryota > Metazoa > Mollusca > Bivalvia > Mytilida > Mytilidae > Mytilus > Mytilus coruscus. The sequence continues at coordinate 75,438,193 of CM029599.1, read as the reverse complement.
GAAAATGTATTGAAAGTTTTAGGTTGTCTTGTTCCATTCCTTGAGCATGACTTATTAGATTCTCTCCCTTACACTGTGGCATCTACCCTTGCTATATTTCCTCCTACATTACACAAAGAAACTATTGACCTATTGTGTAGTAATATGTTACCGATGACACTAGGTAAGTTTAACAGATTTATCTGCCCCTACTGCCATACTGTCTAATAGACACAAAGACACTATTTGAATTAAACTGGGATATCTCTCCTGTTTCTCACAAGATGAACGCATAATGTTGACCTGTGAAGTATAAATGTTTAACTAATGACACTCAGAATGTTCAACTGGATTATAACCTACCCAGCTGTTCTTCATAACTCAAATATTTAATTGATCTATCATTTATAAATATAGTTTCGTTGACACAGTAATTTGAACTTCCTCTTCATCAATATCTTCATTTTTTGTCAACATTCCACAAAGACTACATATGTTGGGTAGTATTTCTTATTAGTCTAGCTTATTTTCCTTTCACTTCTGATATTATTAGTAAACGTACATGGAAATGTATATATATAATGTGCATTGCAATGAATTTCAATTGAAAAGTAAGTCCTACAGCAAGACCTTTGAGTTTCAAAGAACATGTAGCAAATATTTCTTAATTGTATTTTTGAGGTTTATGGCCAGATATAGAAATATGAATTTGCCAGTATAATTAAGATAAATACTGAGAAAATATCAATATGGCAGCCACCCAAAAACACACAGTAGTAAAAAATTTGTTTAAATTATAGGTTATGATGGAGGATTTGAACCTACCTATGCCAGTGAGTCAGCTGCAGCAATTATAACAATGGTTCTACAACATACAGATAATGGTTGTAAGTAGTACATTATAGTACAAATAAAGGAATCATACAAAAAACATATCAAAACAAGTTATCCCAAAGACACCAAACCTGACAAGATTATTATAACAATGGTTCTACAACATACAGATAATGGTTGTAAGTAGTACATTATAGTACAAATAAAGGAATCATACAAAAAACATAACAAAACAAGTTATCCAAAGACACCAAACCTGACAAGATTATTATAACAATGGTTCTACAACATACAGATAATGGTTGTAAGTAGTACATTATGGTACAAATAAAGGAATCATACAAAAAACATAACAAAACAAGTTATCCCAATTGCAAAGACACCAAACCTGACAAGATTATTATAACAATGGTTCTACAACATACAGATAATGGTTGTAAGTAGTACATTATAGTACAAATAAAGGAATCATACAAAAAACATATCAAAACAAGTTATCCAAAGACACCAAACCTGACAAGATTATTATAACAATGGTTCTACAACATACAGATAATGGTTGTAAGTAGTACATTATAGTACAAATAAAGGAATCATACAAAAAACATATCAACACAAGTTATCCCAAAGACACCAAACCTGACGAGATTATTATAACAATGGTTCTACAACATACAGATAATGGTTGTAAGTAGTACATTATAGTACAAATAAAGGAATCATACAAAAAACATAACAAAACAAGTTATCCCAAAGACACCAAACCTGACGAGATTATTATAACAATGGTTCTACAACATACAGATAATGGTTGTAAGTAGTACAAAGACACCAAACCTGACAAGATTATTATAACAATGGTTCTACAACATACAGATAATGGTTGTAAGTAGTACATTGTAGTACAAATAAAGGAATCATACAAAAACATATCAACACAAGTTATCCCAAAGACACCAAACCTAAGATTATTATAACAGTGGTTCTACAACATACAGATAATGGTTGTAAGTAGTACATTATAGTACAAATAAAGGAATCATACAAAAATATCAAAACAAGTTATCCCAAAGACACCAAACCTGACAAGATTATTTAATCCTTGAAGACACAACTAAAGAGAATGAAAATTAAAAAGATTACTGTAAAAAATTAAAACAACATTTTATAGATTTCATGCTTCTGAAGCACTTTTCTGGATTTACCTACATCAGGGCCGATCAAAGCCAAATATATAAAGATGTACTGCATTATACAGAAAAGACAATCAGAAATTCTGTCACAATACAGTAATGATTACAATACATATCATTTTAAAGTAGTTGATAAATATCCTAATTCATAGGGTTAAGTGCTGGAATCACTTACTCTAATAGCTGAACATTCATAAAATAATTTGGGTGCTATTCCATAAGGAAACTTAACTTTACACTTTTACACCGAAAGCAGCAATGATAACCTAGGCACAGTTCTGCATAAAATTTTTGCGGTCATATATTGGTATGACGTTGGCGTCGTCGCCGATTTCGTCGTTGTCGTCGTCCGAAGACATTTGGTTTTCGCACTATAACTTTAGTATAAGTTAATAGAAATCTATGAAATTTAAACACAAGGTTTATGACCACAAAAGGAAGGTTTGGGATTGATTTTGGGAGTGTTGGTCCCAACAGTTTAAGAATTAGGGGCCAAAAAAGGGCCCAATAAGCATTTTTCTTGGTTTTCGCACAATAACTCTAGTATAAGTAAATAGAAATCAATGAAATTTTAACACAAGGTTATGACCACAAAAGGAAGGTTGGGATTGATTTTGGGATTTTTTGTCTCAACAGTTTAGGAATTAGGGGCTAAAAAAGGGCCCAAATAAGCAATTTTCTTGGTTTTTGCACAATTACTTTAGTATAAGTAAATAGAAATCTATGAAATTTAAACACAAGGTTTATGACCACAAAAGGAAGGTTGGGATTGATTTTGGGAGTTTTGGTCCCAACAGTTTAGGAATAAGGGGCCAAAAGGGTCCAAAATTAAACTTCGTTTGATTTCATCAATAATTGAACTATTGGGGTTCTTTGATATGCCGAATCTAACCGTGTATTTAGATTCTTAATTTTTGGTCCCGTTTTCAAATTGGTCTACATTAAGGTCCAAAGGGTCCAAAATTAAACTTAGTTTGATTTTAACAAAAATTGAATTCTTGGGGTTCTTTGATATGCTGAATCTAAACATGTACTTAGTTTTTGGTGGAAGAAGACTTCAAGTCTTCTGAAGGCCTATGGTGCCGACTTTAAAATCATTGAACCACCTCCGTATGCCGCATCCGTTTCTGTGTATTACAATTTCATTACAACTTCCGATTCTTGACACGATTTTACACATGATTAAGCATCTGAATCATTTAATTTGTAAATTAGGATTGAAAAACAATCACTTTTGTTAATATTTACCCTTTTATTTATGTAATTTATTAGATTTTATCTCATCTACATGAACGTTATTTGTTTACTTGTAACCGGATGTTTTAATGTAGATATTTGTAGTACCATGCGTGAATTTGGTATTGGGACAACTCGCCCTGTTTACATGTTCGCCCTTGGTCTGTTCGTCCTGAGTTCTTTCGCCCGTATAGTACGTTCACCCTGTGTTCATTCTCTTCACTCTTATCTTACACAACGTTTTATAATACGTCCTTGCATTTATTAAAAAATATTGATATTAAGGGTATCGTTAAAAAAGCTCTAAAACACGATTTAGTGAAAATCATCTGTTCCTTATTTTGTTCCCAAGGTAAGACAATAGTGTTCAGCCAATCAAATTCTGTGTTTCTCATGATCAAATTAATAAGCCAATCAAAAACGTTTTCTCTGAAGATTATTCTAACATGCTAGATTTTGAACTTGTGTTGTTTTCATCTAGTACTTTAAAAAAATACTTTTAAATAATACAAGTGAAAACATCTCCGTTTCTACTTGGTGTTCCTAATTGGAAGGAAATACGAAGAAGAAGAAGAAGAAGAAGTTGTAAAATCGTGAACATGGCATGTGAATTTTCATCTGCAAGGAGGTTCTTACACAGCTTAATGTACTTATGACACATTCTTGTTTGAAGAAAAAATACATCATAGCGATAATGGAACAAAGCAAGCTGGGTTAGTGGGGCTGCTTTTATGGTAATTCAAGTTACCTTTTAATTTATTCACCTTCTTCCACCTCAGAGCTATCAGCTCTTTGATTTGATTATGGGCCCAGTTTTCAAGTTGGTCCAAATCGGGGTCCAAAAATTAAACTTTGTTTGATTTCAACAAAAATTGAATATATGGGGTTCTTCGGTATGCTGAATCCAACCATGTATTTAGATTTTTTATATTTGGGCCTGGTTATCAAATTGGTCCACATTGAGGTTTAAAGGGTCCAAAATTGAACTTTATTTGATTTCATCAAAAATTGAATTCTTGGGGTTCTTTGATATGCTGAATCTAACCATGTATTTAGATTTTGGATATTGGAATACCACAAAGGGATGGTAAGAATTGTCTTTGGGAGTTATGGCTCAAACCGTTAAGGAATAAAGTGCAAAAAGGGGGAAAGGGTTTCCAGGTTAATGGACAGCAGGCAGTGTAAGGTTGGTAATTGAAACTCATTTGAATATCTCACAGAGTTCTGAACTTCATTGAATAAATATTTAGACTTTTTATATATTTATCTTGATACTTGTATTAAAATCAGAACCTTGACTTTCAGCATATCACTCACAGATACTAGAATGCTTCATGAGTATCAAAAGGGTCCAAAATTAAAGAGATTTAGTCTGAATCTTAGGTTAGTATAAACATAATAAGGTTTGAATATACTGTGTTTGATTTCAACTAAAAATAAATAGTTTTCATCAAGGTCCCATTTCAAATTTTTAAGATCACACAATTAAATTGAATAGTCATTTATGTATAGTTTCTACACAACACATTTTTATTCCCATGAATCATTTTAGGAAAAGTCCTGTATGAATTACTATTTTAATTTTTTTTAGTTAACTCAAGAAACATAGTTTCACCACTCAAAGGCAATGAAGTATTTATTTAAATTTACTTACACATTCATAAAATTAAGGGTTTGACAAAAGTATTATATTACTGTAAATGTGCGTAGAACATGTATGACCCATGAATTGCATTTAAATATGTTTTTATGCTTTCATAAAGTTTTTGTTATTTCAGGATATACTGAGTATTATAGCATATGGACCACCATCGGCCAGAGCTCCTGCAGCTAATCTTCTGTTCTATTACTGGCCACAGTTAAACCCTGCATTATCTGATAGGAGAGGGATACATTATAAATATATTGGTAACTTATGCATGATTTCTATGTTGAGAATTTAAAATTTGTACTCTGTATGGTATTTTCTGTACAAGACTTTTAACCTATTATGATTTTAAAAAGACCAGATTTGATAAATATTCAAAATCTGACAAATAGTAAGGCCAACCAAATTTCAAGGACAAAAAGTACAAAGTTTTAGGATAAGGTGGTTTACCATGAGGTTGTGTTTACATCAACTTGAAAGTTAATGCACATGTTTGAAATAAACTTAAACAAAGATGAATTGGGTTTTGAAAAAAGTAGCTCTATAAAACCAAAAGATGTACCATTTAAGGAGTGTATGGAAGCTAGTCGAATAAATTAACATAGCTTGCATTTGTCAGTTGTCAAAATACTGTTTGATTATTCTATAAGATATGAATTAATCTATGTAATACCTGATTTCAGCATGGCCACCAGTTCTTTGTCAGAGGAGAGGATGTGTAAACAATGGAAATTGTCAAGCTGTTAAGGTACTCATAAAATATTATTGTGTATTATTGTACATTGCAGAAAGGGATGTGATCAAATTGTTATTTATTACTTGGTTATTTTTCCAATCAAATATCCAGTTGAAAAAACGGGTAATGCATTTTGTATCACTAACTGTAAGTTAATATTCTATTAGGTTCCAGAAAAATATGAATCATACAGCATTTGGAACATTTGCAACAAGAATCAAAAGCTTACTCACAAGCACAGTTGAATCATTAATTGATGGCTTCCATTTCCTTAAACAAAATTAAATGTCAGCAATAGACCCTAATGACTGAAGAAACAAGGTATCAGCAATTGTGCACCTGGGACAAGTGAAAAAAAGTTACTGTTAACTCATAGCAAATCTGTCAAAAATGATAAACTAATCATTAGATTAAACATTCATTTTAATTTGAATGAAACTAATAGTTTTGCAGCTTTCTGGTTAATAGATATAGATTAAGCAATGTAATCAAACATCCTTGCTTTGCTATGATTGCTTCTAAAGTTGTTTTAAAAGGCTTTTTAAATGGTTAATGATCACAATATTGAGCATTAACACCTTTAATCAAACAGTTTTGTTTTAAATAGATTTGATATGCACTAACTGACTTTAAGGATTTACTTAGGTGAAATTAAAAAAATCTAGAAGAGAAGTCAAAATTGATACTATAAGTTGGAAGAGCATTAGTTAAGTAACAAAATAAGCTAAAAATATTGATAGGTTATGGAGCTCCTTTTTGAGATATTTGAGTTTTAAAAAATGATGGGAAAAGCCTGACTCGGACTTTTACCTTGTATTTGAATTGGTATTATTATACCCCCGCTTTAAAAAAGGGGGGGTATACTGTTTTACCTCTGTCTGTCCATGAATATTTTTCGTCGCATCTTTCTCAGGAACTACATTACAAGGATTTCTGAAATTTGGTTTCAGGGTTTATATGAGTCAGCTATACCGTGTGATGCGTTTTCAGATTCATCACTCAACAACTTCCTGTTTACCTTATACTTTTAGCGGGCGGGGGTATCATTAGTGAGCAGTAGCTCACAGATTCACTTGTTTGGGTCTCAAATCGAAAGAAAAGAAATCTAGAATCTGCTTAAATTTTGGTAAATGACCTGATATGAGCTATTATATGAAAGTCTTATATGAAAAGAAAAATGGGTGTTATGGGCAAAATATTTTACCATGTATCGTAGGAAAAAAACAAGGAGTCCAAACATCTGACACAAATTCCTAAACCTCACCTAAGTACATCCTTAAATTAAGTAAGGGGGAGGGGGTAAGGGTGTGTTGGCATGAGTGTTTAGGAATTGCTGATAAAAATTTAAAGCTGTTGTTATTTCTGGCAACAAATTGTTGGAGGGCAGTGCAGCCAATTATAAAATGATTATATGGGTCCCATTCACATAAAGTGTTAACCTTCTGATTTCAATATGTGATAAAGCTTAATGGATAAGTGGTAAAATAGTACATACCTTTAAAATAAAAATGTATAGATATTGACTTATGTACAACAAAATTTTTGTAGATGTCTACTGATTAATCAAAAGCTGATAATATTTGACCAATTTGCATTTTGTTTATTTAGATGTGTTTGAATCCAGCTTTAGCAATACATTCAGGAGACAAGCCTCCACCACTTTATATCTGTAGTGACTGTGCTGACGTTCTCAGAAAAGATCACAGTGAATACATGACAGACATATTATTACCTATGTCACATGTGTCTACCATTTGTGAAAATAAGGTAAGACTGTCACACATGTCTACCATATGTGAAAATAAGGTAAGAAGGTCACACATGTCTAACAAGTGTGATAATGCAGGCAAAATATCATGTGTGTCTACAGTATGTGAGATTAAGGTTTAAAAGTTACAGCAATACAGGTGTCTTCAATATGTGAGAAAAGTATAAAAGTCACATGTGTCTGTTATTTGTGCAAATAAGGTAAAAAGCTCGAATTTGTCTATAGTACCTGGTATGTGAAAATAAGTTTTAAAGGTCTCCATTTGTAGAATAAAGATAAAAGAGTAACAATTGTAAACAAACATTGCATTAAGAATATATGAGAGTTATGTAGTCTTACATTTGCCTAACAAAAGTTTGAAAAGGTTATGTCATGTATTCCTCCATTTGTAAGAAAAAGTATTAAATGTTTGACCAGGCGTAAGAGTAAGTCTAGCATGTGTAAAGGGTAAGATCATTTACTGTATATTTGAGATGTGAAAAAAACTGACAGAATATAACAGTTTCTCATTTGCCGACCATATAGAAATCCCAGAAGTCAAATGTTTATGAAAATTGATGATACCTTTTATCGGGTATCTATCAGATATGCAAGATACAAGACTAAGATCACCAGATTTGTCTTACAAGTGTGAAAATAAAATAGGAAGTACAAAGAAAAGCTATTCCATTAAAATGGATTTGGGATGATGGGAAGGGATTTTAAAAACCCTACAACCTGATTTAGAAAAGTAAAGTAAACTGCTAAGTTCTTACTCACTTATTTAATTTGTCAGTGTTTAATTTATCAGGCATTACTTTATACAGTTTAATTCATTCTTGTTTTCTCTCTTAGAACAGTTAGATACAAACAAAGTTACAAAGTAAGAAGAAATTGAATCATTATATCATATTTTTCAGAACTGTAGAGCAGGAGAGACCCTTGCAGTATGTACCTGTTTCTCTATAGAATGTGCCAGTTATAATGGTAATAGACCAATCCGTTACTGTCAAGTGTGTCATGAATCTCGTCATCTTACACCCAAGGGAAGAAAACATGTGTATCATCTTAGTATACCAGAGATCTGGGATTGTAGTCAACAGGTTCAGAGATATCTCATGGATGCTATTACAAGGTATGTGAATTATGTCAGGGAGATTTTAGTTATTCAATCCATAAAAAAGAAAGATTTGTGTTACCAGAACGTCATGTATATACAAGTACATATGCAGATGTTAATAATTTTGTTTAAATCATTACCTTGAATAATTCCTTGTTTTTCTTAAAGGATAACTTCTTTTTTGATTTGATGAAAGGGGAAAAAAATTCAAACAAAAAAATGCTCAATACTGAAAATATTTTCTTTTTATTCATTTCTCAAATAAAAAATATTTGACTCTATTCAACATCATATGATGTTTTCCTCTCTGTATACATATCAAATACAGTTAACTTGTTTTATAGAATTCGGTTGACTCAAAATTGCGGATGAGTCAAAGTTCCGTGATCCTGAACTATGTTCCATAGAAATATGTGTATTTCAACTCCTGATGTGTTGAAATTTTGGTTGACTCAAACCAAATTTATGGTCCTTGGTTAATTGCATTATTTATCTTGAACCAATACAGTACACATATGACAAAACATAACCTCAGGGATTTATCTGGATTGAAGAGTTAATCTGATAATACACTTGTAATGAAAGTTCCAGTCATTGGCCACTGTATTGATTTTTGGCATCTTTTTAGGATGAGTGTTGCCTAAGATTATCTTTGATCACCATAATACATAATTAGCTATACATTTAGCTTTACACTCTTGTTATTTCTCTCTCTGAAAAAGATTGAAATGAAAAGTAATCTTAATTTTCTAAAATCTTTTGCATATGAGAATGAACAACTTTGTCTACTTCAAATCATGCTAAGATCAATTAGAAATTATTCTCTTGGCTAAAAACCACAGAAAAAGATGTTACTGTTCAAAGAAATAACATAGAGACAAAACATAATTATACAATTTTATTATAATAGTAAATAACCATTACATGCAGATACATTGATCTCTGACTAGAATATCGATCCCCTAACCATTTTCATTTGGATTCATTTTAGCCTACCCAGGCTAAGCATGAGTTTTGTCACTTCCCGTATTCGTTAGCGTTAAACTGCGAGTATCTCTTAATATTTCTCTGGTCGACTGACTTTGAGAATACGAGATTCGACTGTACTTTAATACTGGTAGTGAATTTAATAAAAGGAGTTTGTTCTAGTTAATGAAATTAACTTTATTTTTTTCTCTTTTGAATTGTTTCACCTTTTGTCATGCCACAGCCTTTAGCTAACTATAGGGTTTTGCTCATTGTTGAAGGCTGTATGATGACCTATTTGCATCCTAATCAGTTGGTCTCTGAGGGATTGTTGTCTCATTGGAAATCATACCACATTTCCTTATTTGTATATACATTTAGATATTTTTACTTCTTCATAATTTATATCTGAAGAATTTTCATGAAAATGGATCATTAAAATATATTTTTATTTTATCAGTGTTAATGTTAATTTCAGCTTGTTAAAGGAAGCCCAGCCCATTGAATCAAAGAGAATGGTAGAGATGGGAGAAGAACATAGGGCACATGCAAGTGATGATGATGATTTGTATGAGATGGAGGAGGCTGGTGAGAGGAAGTTACTTAGTAGATATGGTATCTGGTTACTGGTAGAACTATGTAGACCTCAAGAAGATATACCTATAGTATGTAACAAGCTGTTAGTAGTGTACCTGTATGTGTTGGCTTTGTGTGCATGTCTGTTTTGGGATGAAAGTCATAGTTGAATGTTGGACATAATTAATAAAACCATTTAAAGTCATGTTGTATTGTAATATAACCAATTTCTATAGCAGATTTAATTCTAAAAACTAGAATTTGTTCAAGGCTTAGAAACAGGCAGGATGTGATATAATATAGAGACAATATATGGTTGTTATCTCTTCAAACAGTTCCATAGAATTGTTTTGAGAAAAAAACAACAAAATTTGAAGCAGAAAAAGAAAAAATAATATAACTTGCATTTTTTCACATTGTCATAGACAAATCTCTACAGAAATGCATTATCAACATACAAACAAGGCTTTATACCCAGGCATTAGTTTTTTTGTTTGAATTATTTTACAATTTTCATTTCTGGGCCTTTTATAGCTTAATATGTGGTATGGGTTTGGCTCATTGTAGAAGGCTGCATGGTGACCTATAGTTGTTAAGTTCTATGTCATTTGGTCTCTGGTGGACAGTTGTCTCATAGGTAATCATACCACGTCTTATTTTTGATATTTATACATTCAGTGACAGTATAAAGACTAAATTTATGTGGTCAATGCTTTTTGACTATGCAAATAGCATAGTTGCAGTAAAAAACATCTTTATTCTACAATTATCATTACTTTAATTGAAATTTTGTCCCCAAAAAAATTAAATCACAAGATGAGCTGTCCAAATGGGAAAATGTAACAATTACAAAGACTGTATATATATTTTCAATTAGAATAACACAATCTACAATTTATGTTATCTTTTTTGAGGTGTAAAAATTACCCTGCTGCAAAATTTAACCATGTTGTTAAACAACCAATAAACTTATAGCTGTCTTGAATTATTTCTTAACAGTAGAGAGTAGACAACTATAATTTTTTATACACCTATGTCAAGTTATTATTTATGAATGAGTTACACTGGTTGACCTGAGGTCAATCAGCGTAAATGACTTCGTCAAACAATCGATTCTTACTGTGACGTAATAACGTAAGCATTGTAACATTTACGGGAAAGCGCAAGAGTTCGAAAATCATCTATTTGATCAGTAGTAGAATCTGATTCTCAGATGATGTAAAAGAATGTTTGGTTAAGCATTATGTATTTGTCTGTTGTCCTTTTCTTGTGATAAAGGTTTTTGTATTCTTTATCATGAACAATTGCAGATAAAGCATCTGATATGGAAAAAAATGTATGCTATTTTTATAATATCCTTAACATAAAGAGAGACTATAAACAGAACTGAATATCTTTTTCAAAATTAATGACAGAAGATAGAGTAATAACTAAAGTTAAAAATATTTACTGTGTAGCCATTCATATATTAGTTAAACTTTTTTAAAAGTGCACTGTTAGATTTGTGGAGGATTTAAGGATTTTTAATGGAAAATCAGATATATGTTCATTTACATCTGTAGAAAGTAAAACAGAAAATGTCTCAAATGATATTTTTTAAAATATGTAGAGTATTAAAATGTATACACAATTGTCTTCCAGTGAATGAAATATTACCACAGATACTTATACATATTGTATTTTGTTGTTTGTTGTGATTCCTGCATGCTGTGTTAGATGAAAAGCGACAAAAATGAAAAGGTACATTGAATTATGTTTCTCTTATTTATGATTTATGTTTTATTGTTTTCTTCTGTTAGAACAGCATGGTCATATGTGCATGCATGATTTGGTTTAAACAGTATGGTAGAGGAAAATTTGTAAAAATGTAAAATCTTTAAAAATAAATGGAATTTTATCATGATAAAAACAGACCTCAATAAGAAGTTTTAAAAGTTATATTTTCATAGACAAAATAAACTGTACAAAAGGATTTGTAAGAAGTACTAGTTTGATGGATTCTTATATAGTTATAATTAAATCTTTGCTTAATTTTTTATTTTTTTTTCAATCAAATTCAGAAAAGTTTTTAAAAAAATGCCATTTAAAAATCTGATAGCTTATACAGCTGCACAGGGATTGAAGTTAAAATTTTGGCATGGTAGCCCACAGCTTAAATTTTGCTAGCCTATATATATAGTTCTATACAAAAAAAACAGAAATTTTAGTAGCCCACACCGATTTTTAGGGGCCATTGGCGAGTGGGCCCCTGCTACAAACCCTGCTGCACTACAGATTTCAGAAGTTAATTCCACAAAAAAGGAGTAATGTATTTATGCCTTTGAAGTGAATTTGAACATCAAAATAAACAAAGTCTTTTTTAATCTTTTTTATTATATGGCAGCAAAAACTTTCGTATAAATTTGTAATGTTGGATAAAATTTTCACTAACAGGAAGTACTTGGACGTCTGCTTGGGATGTTGTTTCAGTGGTTTGATGCTACAGCATATCTTCCTGACGGTATGTATCATTTTAAAATTAAATACAATTTTGTCATTTCATAGTGATCTTTTTAGTGTTTCATACAGACTTTCTAGCGCAAATAACTTTAACTGAACTATAAATATTTCATTTTTTTACTGATTTTTGTTTGTGATCGAAACATTATAACTGAGAGAAACTTTTAGAAACTCTTTTACTGATTTACCAATAAAGGATATAAATGTATATGACCTAGATTGTAACTCTATATACAGTTGTCCAAATATTTACCTTCTAAAGAATCACACTTTGACAGATAAAGTACATTTTGAAGATCAGTGTAATTGTGGTATCAATTATTTTCGTGCTGTTATTATTTGTAGACAATATTGGAAATGCTCTAGAAAGACTAAAGCCAGATGTAAGTATAAACAACCACAAAATAAATCGTAGACAAACGTTTTATTGAAAACATACGGATTTGGATTTCTATTAGGAAAAGATGTTTGGAAGTCAAAACATACCTGGATAATTTGTTTAAAACTCATGACTGTAATTATAGTTATATCATTCTTGGAATAATTACTAAAGAAAAACTGTTGTCGGTGCCTTATTTGTTCCATGAAATGAATAAATATAAAATAAATGTTAAAAAAATGGAAACATATGTGCAATGTCTTAAATGTAAAGTCCTTTTAATATCATCAATAGCTACCCAGATTTTTGTAGTTGAAAGATGTTGTGAACTTAAATTTTCTTAAAAGTATGACAAAACTGCATAGGTTTAGCATGTTTTTGAGCAGGGAATATGGAGCTCATGCAGGAACCACATAAACATTTATAAGAGATGTCTTATTCGTATACACACTTTAGTAAATTTTCTTGTTGAATCTTTCATGTGCTATATATTTGGCAGTATGGAAATAATCTGCAATTTGTAAATTTTACAAAAAATGGTCAAAAGTGGTATTGCTATGAGGAAATAACTATGTTTATTGCCGCAGCAAAACTCATGATCTAGTTTTCATATTATGACATAATTTACATATAAAGGAGACCTAAATAAAGATTACAAATTTAAGAGCAAAAGTAGGCCAAATAAGGCCCTTATACACTACATTTTTAAAGAAGAATGGACTTTCCTTTAAGTGATTTTTGGTGTAAAATGGCATTATTATAGTTTTAAATGTAATAACATATGCAAATACCAAGTGAATTATTACAATCAGGTTTAGAATTCCTGGTTTATTATGTGAAAACTGTATAAAAAGTGTCTTAATTATTTTTGGGCCTTAAAAGAAAGTGCATGCATGATTCTACCTGAAATGACACATTTTTCATTTTAAATGTTGAAATAAGCAAAAATAAGATTGCAAAATAATCTACTATACTGTATTATTTTATGTTTGCAGTACATTTATGACTGGCTTGAGGAAGTGTCTAAGACTCACTTTGAAGTCATAGTATCCTGCTTACTCCCCCACCCTGTAGAGTATGCCAGAGTTGGTGGATTCTGGTAAGTTGTTTCTAAGTCATAGTATCCTGCTTACTCCCCCACCCTGTAGAGTATTCCAGAGTTGGTGGATTCTGGTAAGTTATTTCTTCAATACATTGCAAGATGGTGTTAAAAGTATGTTATAGCTTATTAGGATATATTTCTTTTGATTATTTTTTTTTTCATGGATTGATGAAGAATTTTTTTTTTATGGTTTTGTCAAAGTCTGCATAAATGCCTATAGGAAATTTGGACTTCATTGAACACTTAATTTCTTTGTATACCTATACCTACTGAAATATGTATACCATAAATAATAATGAATCCACAGTATTTTAATATAAAAATACAGTCAACTTTTGATTTTTAGATTATCATTGATTTAATTTTGTGAATTGTTTATTTCATTCTAAGAAAATAGCAATAACAAATTTTTCTTAGGATATTAAAAATGATTTTGTTGAACTATGAAATCACTGAACTTGGAACCCAATTAATATCAATACTCACACAGTAGTACAAAGGAAAAAAAGATGAACTTCAGTAAATATACAGCTACCTAACAACATAACACATCCTTATCTTTCTGTAACCTTATAGAAGACAGTTGTGAGTTTAATGATTGATGACAGTAGTAGTTGAACAACATGATTTACAAGATACAAATTATGATGTTTTTTCTACTTATTTGTTCATTGTCCTTTTTCTGTTGAATATAACTATGTCAATACAGAGTATTTTATGATATAATATACATAAATTGTTAATTATCTTTTTCAGGGATTATATAACTAATAGAACAACACAGATTAAAGAAGGACTGAATTGTTTCTTCTGTTTGGTTCCTTATGATATCATTACATTTGAAGTAAGTCAGTGTTTTTAAAGATAGAAAAATATTGAGATGTATCAAAAGTCCACATGTTATTTCAAATGCTTAATGTACCTTCAAAGTTACTTAATAGGAAATGCTTGGAGAAATGAGTTTGCCATATTGATGCTAGTTTCAATAGATGTGATGTGTAAGAAGTCAGCCTGATAATAAAATGACACATCAGATGTAATTTGTATGAACTTCTCTATGCAACTTTAAAGTGTTTTGATCTGTTTACAGATTTGGGATTATGTGATGCCATATTGGTTAGAAGCGATAAGAACTGAGGTTCCAGCAGAGGACTTGCATGAACTGAAAGTTCTGTTAAGGTAATATTGCAAAAATCAGAATTAAAATACATTTGAATTTTTTTTTTTGGCCAGAATATACCAATTTATGCTTGGTCATGTTTAACGCTGTTCGCCGAAATTAAAAAATAAATGGATGTCAAATAATATTTGTAAATTTTACAATAAGTCTTAAGTATATTGGTTTTATACTCCCAATCTAGGAGTGGGTGGTGTACTGCAATGACCTGGTCTGTCTGTTTGTCCCTTCACCCTTCTGTCCATATTTCCATCATTTTCTTTACATATTACTGAGCTTTTATTGATTTGGAAAGTTGTACCTTGTAATCAATTTTCAGATCTGTCTGGAAGTCACTTCATGTGTGACGATATCAGAAATTTTCTTATATTTACTGAGTATAGAACTTTTAACAAATTGGTATACTGTGCATGATGTCCCCTGTAAATTTGTGCCTTGTTTCCATGGATTATTCAAACAAAACTAGAGAAAAGCTGTTTTAAAAGTAGAAGTTGAATATTAACAAATTAAAGATTATAAGTTGCTGTTCTGCTTTCAACAAGAAGTACATGCTTTTTATTTAGTGTAAGGTAATGAATTAGTACAGTACATATCAGTCATTATTGAATGTAATACATTATGTATTAATATTTTGCAGTAAATCATTTGACATAGACATGTGTCCACTGCCATTTACCCTGGAGAAGATGTACTGTTTTATATCAGAGAGATTTACAGATCCAAGTGCTTATGTACAAGAACAAGCTTTGCAGTGGTTACAGGTAACAAACATGCAATGAAATAGAAGTTCCTTCATAATATAAGTTCCAAGTGGAAGAATTATTTTGTAATACTATTATCACTGGAACAAATATTACGGTATTTGTTCTTTATGGAATAAAGAGTAAAGAATATTTGTTCCAACAGGAAGATATATTATGACTTTGAACAACTTATAGAGTTAACTGCCTCGGTGGTCTCGTGGTAGTGTGTTTGTCTCGAGTGTGGGAGGTCATGGGTTCGAACCCCGGGTCAAAGACTTTAAAATTGGTATTTGCTGCTTCTCTGCTAAGCACACGGCATTAAGGATTAAGAGCAAAGACTGGTTGGCTTTGAGTCAGAATAATGTGTCCAGATAAGGTGACATGTCTTCCTGCGGACTTTTATGTTGGGAACTAGCAAGTTAAAAATCTGGCTGAGCGTGTCAGTCTAGTACAAAGCAGGGTAAATATTCATATTACATTAACATGTCCTCATCCTGAATATGCATATTAATTTGCCCTGGACTTAAAGCAGCCATCCATCATCATCATCACTTATAGAGTTTGACATATAGCATGTATAGTATAGATACATTTCTATTGTTAAAGACAGTTTTTGCCCTCTAAGTGCCATTTCTGGTTATGTTGTGTTTTAGTATAAATACATTTCTATTGTTTGAGACAGTTTTTGCCCTCTAAGTGCCATTTCTTGTTACCTTGTGTTTTAGTATAGATACATTTCTATTGTTAAAGACAGTTTTTGCCCTCTAAGTGCCATTTCTGGTTACCTTGTGTTTTAGTATAGATACATTTCTATATTGTTAAAGACAGTTTTTGGCCTCTAAGTGCCATTTCTAGTTATGTTGTGTTTTAGTATAGATACATTTCTATATTGTTAAAGACAGGTTTTGCCCTCTAAGTGCCATTTCTGGTTACCTTGTGTTTTAGTATAGATACATTTCTATATTGTTAAAGACAGTTTTTGCCCTCTAAGTGCCATTTCTAGTTATGTTGTGTTTTAGTATAGATACATTTCTATTGTTTGAGACAGTTTTTGCCCTCTAAGTGCCATTTCTATTGTTAAAGACAGCTTTTGTCCTCTAAGTGCCATTTCTAGTTATGTTGTGTTTTAGTATAGATACATTTCTATTGTTTGAGACAGTTTTTGGCCTCTAAGTGCCATTTCTGGTTACCTTGTGTTTTAGTATAGATACATTTCTATTGTTAAAGACAGCTTTTGTCCTCTAAGTGCCATTTCTAGTTATGTTGTGTTTTAGTATAGATACATTTCTATATATTGTTAAAGACAGTTTTTGCCCTCTAAGTGCCATTTCTGGTTACCTTGTGTTTTAGTATAGATACATTTCTATATTGTTAAAGACAGTTTTTGCCCTCTAAGTGCCATTTCTGGTTACCTTGTGTTTTAGTATAGATACATTTCTATTGTTAAAGACAGTTTTTGCCCTCTAAGTGCCATTTCGAGTTATGTTGTGTTTTAGTATAGATACATTTCTATTGTTTGAGACAGTTTTTGCCCTCTAAGTGCCATTTCTGGTTACCTTGTGTTTTAGTATAGATACATTTCTATTGTTAAAGACAGTTTTTGGCCTCTAAGTGCCATTTCTAGTTATGTTGTGTTTTAGTATAGATACATTTCTATATTGTTAAAGACAGTTTTTGCCCTCTAAGTGCCATTTCTAGTTATGTTGTGTTTTAGTATAGATACATTTCTATATTGTTAAAGACAGCTTTCGCCCTCTAAGTGCCATTTCTGGTTACCTTGTGTTTTAGTATAGATACATTTCTATATTGTTAAAGACAGCTTTCGCCCTCTAAGTGCCATTTCTAGTTATGTTGTGTATAGTATAGATACATTTCTATATTGTTAAAGACAGTTTTTGCCCTCTAAATGCCATTTCTAGTTATGTTGTGTTTTAGTATAGATACATTTCTATATTGTTAAAGACAGCTTTCGCCCTCTAAGTGCCATTTCTAGTTATGTTGTGTTTTAGTATAGATACATTTCTATTGTTAAAGACAGTTTTTGCCCTCTAAGTGCCATTTCTAGTTATGTTGTGTTTAAGTATAGATACATTTCTATATTGTTAAAGACAGTTTTTGGCCTCTAAGTGCCATTTCTGGGTACCTTGTGTTTTAGTATAGATACATTTCTATATTGTTAAAGACAGTTTTTGCCCTCTAAGTGCCATTTCTGGTTACCTTGTGTTTTAGTATAGATACATTTCTATATTGTTAAAGACAGTTTTTGCCCTCTAAGTGCCATTTCTAGTTATGTTGTGTTTTAGTATAAAAACATTTCTATTGTTAAAGACAGTTTTTGCCCTCTAAGTGCCATTTCTGGTTACCTTGTGTTTTAGTATAGATACATTTCTATATTGTTAAAAACAGTTTTTGCCCTCTAAGTGCCATTTCTAGTTATGTTGTGTTTAAGTATAGATACATTTCTATTGTTTGAGACAGTTTTTGCCCTCTAAGTGCCATTTCTGGTTACCTTGTGTTTTAGTATAGATACATTTCTATTGTTAAAGACAGTTTTTGGCCTCTAAGTGCCATTTCTAGTTATGTTGTGTTTTAGTATAGATACATTTCTATATTGTTAAAGACAGTTTTTGCCCTCTAAGTGCCATTTCTAGTTATGTTGTGTTTAAGTATAGATACATTTCTATATTGTTAAAGACAGTTTTCGCCCTCTAAATGCCATTTCTGGTTACCTTGTGTTTTAGTATAGATACATTTCTATATTGTTAAAGACAGTTTTTGCCCTCTAAGTGCCATTTCTAGTTATGTTGTGTTTTAGTATAGATACATTTCTATATTGTTAAAGACAGTTTTTGCCCTCTAAGTGCCATTTCTAGTTATGTTGTGTTTTAGTATAGATACATTTCTATATTGTTAAAGACAGTTTTTGCCCTCTAAGTGCCATTTCTGGGTACCTTGTGTTTTAGTATAGATACAATGACCTGGTCTGTCTGTCTGTCCCTTCACCCTTCTGTCCATATTTCCATCATTTTCTTTACATATTACTGAGCTTTTATTGATTTGGAAAGTTGTACCTTGTAATCAATTTTCAGATCTGTCTGGAAGTCACTTCATGTGTGACCATATCAGAAATTATCTTATATTTCAGTGTTCTCCCCAGAAATTTTGGATAGCATCACATTTGGCGTAAAAAAAACTATTTTTTTCAATGTCATTTGTCGCGTCGCGGCGATGCTCTATTTCCTTTATGTTATATGTTTATATTGTTCAAATCATAACTGAGAATACAATTAAACTATACCCATGATAACAGTTGTTTCAATTTATGTTTTCTATATCCATTTATAGTTATTTTTTTCCTCTTGGGCCAAATATAAATAAATGTGTGGTTCCAGTTACCCTACCTACCCAACTAAAGAATGAGTGATTGAATGAATTTTATATAAAAAGGGAAGAAAAAGTATCATATAGCAATAAAATTTCAATTTTTTCTTTGTCATGTCTATGAAATTCATTGTTTCATGGTACTCAATGAATTAGTCCCAGTTGCTTCTTTATATCAAAATGATATATATTTTTAACAAAAGTTAAGCTACTTTAATCAGTATATTGAAACAATGCATTTTCAAAAAGAATACATTTAGTAAGAAGTTCTAACAATTAGTCAGTTAATGCGTTTGAAATGCGTAGTTTTCTCTTTTGAGATAATTTTTTCTGTCAACTGTACCATTTGTGCATCTGTAGTCATTATCGTAAAAATGCGGATTTTTATCGTATCTGGCCTGTTTCCGATCCGTAGTTTACACAAATATTTCAATGTCGGCGAAGGAAAATTTACGAAAATAAACAATGTTTGACAAGAGATTGGGAATGCATATGGCGCTTTTAATGCATAAAAGGGATGAAACATTAACTAAAGCCAATTATGATCACTTTCTAAATAAGTATCAAACTTATTTAGCTCAAAATCGAAATGTTTTATATACGGTCTTGATTGACAAGTAGTACGGAAGGAAAGAAAGTAATTTTTGAAAGTAGTAAAACATACGACCAAACCTCTTTTCTAAAGAGATAAATCGTTTGTATCTTTGAATTTTCATTATGCAAGCGTAGATTTGAATTGTTTTATGATTTTCTGATTACATTTTCTGCTTGTCGAAATTTGCGATTGGACCACGTGGTATAAGTCATGTAACAAGTGTCAGCTTGGGGTATTCGTATCAAACAGTTATCACCCAAAGGGCAATTAACACCTATTTAATCACTCTTAATTGTCTCTAGTGTCCGACTTGCAGGGATTACAATTAAAGGTGATATAATTTTATGATCTGGCGGTAATTAGATAAAAGTTCAAAATTTCGGACATGGTTTTACGATAGAGACAAGAAAAATAGCATCCTCAAAATAATTATAGCGTCATGGAAATTATTATAGCATCATGGAAAATAATATAGCGTCGCTGGCACCTTTTGACGCTAAAACGGCCTGGGGAGAACACTGTATTTACTGAGTATAGAACTTTTAACAAATTGGTATACTGTGCATGATGTCCCCTGTAAATTTGTGCGTTGTTTCCATGGATTATTCAAACAAAACTAGAGAAAAGCTGTTTTAAAAGTAGATGTTGAATATTAACAAATTAAAGATTATAAGTTGCTGTTCTGCTTTCAACAAGAAGTACATGCTTTTTATTTAGTGTAAGGTAATGAATTAGTACAATACATATCAGTCATTATTGAATGTATTAATATTTTGCAGTAAATCATTTGACATAGACATGTGTCCACTGCCATTTACCCTGGAGAAGATGTACTGTTTTATATCAGAGAGATTTACAGATCCAAGTGCTTATGTACAAGAACAAGCTTTGCAGTGGTTACAGGTAATAAACATGCAATGAAATAGAAGTTCCTTCATAATATAAGTTCCAAGTGGAAGAATTATTTTGTAATACTATTATCACTGGAACAAATATTACGGTATTTGTTCTTTATGGAATAAAGAGTAAAGAATATTTGTTCCAACAGGAAGATATATTATGACTTTGAACAACTTATAGAGTTAACTGCCTCGGTGGTCTTGTGGTAGTGTGTTTGTCTCGAGTGTGGGAGGTCATGGGTTCGAACCCCGGGTCAAAGACTTAAAAATTGGTATTTGCTGCTTCTCTGCTAAGCACACGGCATTAAGGATTAAGAGCAAAGACTGGTTGGCTTTGAGTCAGAATAATGTGTCCGGATAAGGTGACATGTCTTCCTGCAGACTTTTATGTTGGGAACTAGCAAGTTAAAAATCTGGCTCAGCGTGTCAGTCTAGTACAAAGCAGGGTAAATATTCATATTACATTAACATGTCCTCATCCTGAATATGCATATTAATTTGCCCTGGACTTTAAGCAGCCATCCATCATCATCATCACTTATAGAGTTTGACATATAGCATGTATAGTATAGATACATTTCTATTGTTAAAGACAGTTTTTGCCCTCTAAGTGCCATTTCTGGTTACCTTGTGTTTTAGTATAGATACATTTCTATTGTTAAAGACAGTTTTTGCCCTCTAAGTACCATTTCTAGTTATGTTGTGTTTTAATATAGATACATTTCTATATTGTTAAAGACAGTTTTTGCCCTCTAAGTGCCATTTCTGGTTACCTTGTGCTTTAGTATAGATATATTTCTATATTGTTAAAGATAGTTTTTGCCCTCTAAGTGCCATTTCTAGTTATGTTGTGTTTTAGTATAGATACATTTCTATATTGTTAAAGACAGTTTTTGCCCTCTAAGTGCCATTTCTCGTTACCTTGTGTTTTAGGGTTGCTGTTTCATCGATGTTTAATCCACATCTTTTTTTACCATAGATGTTTTTATATACTAGTAAGATGTTATATAAACAATCAAAAAAAGTTTAAATCAATCTTTTTCAGATCTTATCAACACTCGATATCATTATTCCAATGCATATGCTTCTTGGGATGTTTCTGAGTGGTGTACAGAATCTCCATGTTGAAAGTACTGGTCCCATACCAGAGAGACCCCTTAAGAAACCAGAAGGAGCCGTGGGTCATCAGACTGTATTTCCAGGCTCTCCAACACAAGAGAAACCTCCACCATTGAGTCCTGAGAAAACACATGTAGTTGTAGAGGCCTATGAGGTTTATGAGAGGGAGACTGAGCTTGTTTTACCATGCTATATCATGATGTTAGATTTATATTTGAAAGAGGTACATGTATATAAATCTTTTGTTTTCTTTAACAGTGCTTTAGGTATACAAGATTCTGTTTGAAAAACTAAATTTTATACATTAGTTAAGCTTAAGGACATTTATATTCTAGGGTTCATGGCATATGAACGTTAAAAAACTCTTATTAATTGGGCAAAATAAAATTTTTTTTATCAATTAGACAGTTCTCTTTATTCAGCATTATCATCCTTCTTTGAATAATTACGATAAAAGGTAGATTAATGGGTGATCTTTTTGAAATATTATGAAACTTTGCATATTCCTAGAGTATTTTGAACTGCATCTGAATTGTGAAAAAAGTAATATACATGTATATATTCTTTTAGAGGTAAAGTAAATTTAAAAACTAGTAATCTTCAGTTATAGATTTATATGACTCAAATATAGACCCTTAAAAGATATTTTTCAAGAATGCTCATTGTTAAATGTTGTCTTAAAAACAGACACACTTTTGCATAGAAATTTCCTTGATGACCACGTTCCTTAAAAATATGGTTATTTCCGTGTATAATTTTTGTAGGATCACTTGGCCCACAGGGCTAGGTGAGCTTTTCCAATCATTCATGCAGTCGTCTGTATCTTCCCTCGTACTCCGTTAACTTTTACAAAGATCATCTCCTCTACAGGGCCAAATTTAACCAAACTTAACCACAATCATCAATTGGGTATTAAGTTTAATAATGTGTCCAAGGACCCTGCCTGCAGACAAACATCGCCAACATGGCTCAAAATAGAACATAGGGTAAAATGCAATTTTTTCTATTATCTTTAAAACCACTATAGAAAGAAAAAAACTGACAGGTGCACAAATGTTTAGAATGATGATATCTTCAAAATGGCTAATGACTTTTTATAGGAGTTATTGCCCTTAAAGGGGCATTAGCTGTCAAATTCATGTACAACCAAATTCTCATATTTGATTTATAATAACAAACTAAAACGTATATCCAAATTACAAAAAGTCTTAAATAAATAATTAATGATGCATGGACTCCATAATATGTATAAAGCATTTTGTGTGTATTTTTGTCGTAGACGTCATTTAATTAACCATTGAGATGACCTCCGAAGACTGCTGATGGTCATATAAACCTATATAAACATAAATATAAATAGATAGCAACCATATGCAATTGGATTTTTCTAGGTCTGTTTGATTTTATATTGTAGGTTAAAAAGTATGTTTATCACCGTTTTTACCTGTATAAGAATAATTTTTTGAGGATCAAATCAGTCAACCAAATAGTTCATTCTTGTTTCACTTTCAGTGTCGACATTCTTTTCCTCTTGATAACTGAATCCATGCGTAACCCATCTCCAGCTAAGGGGTTAAATTGAAGGTCACATGAATATGGATTAAATGAGGTCAAATTATTCACTTGCAAGCATATTTTGACAAAATTGAACCAAACTGGCTGCTAGAAGGGAATTATTATTTCACTATTTCACTTTCATTAATGATTGTTGAAAAAAATCATATTTAATATTTTCTATATCTTGTAGCTAATGCCCCTTTTAAACAAATTTTCCAATTTTTAGTTTTATACATATTTCATATTTTATGGCTATAAAGTAATTTGTGCCTTATGTTTAAGCTTGAGCTCCAGGAATTTCCAAAATACCTTGGTATATATAATGAGACCAGTAAACAGGTAATGCAGATGATAGCAGTCATGCTAAAAGAAGACCTTGATGGAACCCACACGTGTTCTGATGACCAACAGCAAGCCTGTAACTTCTGCCACAATATTGCTTTGTGGCACCAATTGATGTCCCAGGTTATGTGCAATTTTTGTCCCAGGGATCCTGCTAAGATTCCAACCAAAGAAGTCCCTCGGGTAGAGGAAGTGAAACAGGTCTCATCTAACTCGCAGTCAAGGAAAAGTAAGTTTTTGAAAATATGAATTAGTTGTATAAATTAGTTTGCAATTGTGGAAGAATATGAATTAAAAACAGAATTGCATGTTAACAATTTTTTCAGAAAAAGAATAATATTTAATCTCTTTTTAAAAGTAGAATGTGTAATAAAGAATGTATTACATGTATTTTCAGATTCAACATCAACAGAGGAAGATGATTCCGAGGAGAAAGAGAAATCAGAGCCAAAATTTGATATTAAAGCTATGCCACTGCATCTTCAGTTGTATCATGCCTTCCTCCTTGTAAGTCTAAAACAAAGTTGATATTAAACCATGCTGCTGCAGTTGTATCTTATCATACCTTCACTGTGTTAGTGTAAGACCATGTTTCTAACAAAGTTTGATTTTAAAGCCACGCCACTATAGTTGTATCATGCCCTTACTGTGTTGGTGTAAGACCATGTTTCTAACAAAGTTTGGTTTTAAAGCCATGCCACTATAGTTGTATCATGCCCTTACTGTGTTAGTGTAAGACCATGTTTCTAACAAAGTTTGATTTTAAAGCCATGCCACTATAGTTGTATCATGCCTTCACTGTGTTGGTGTAAGACCATGTTTCTAACAAAGTTTGATTTTAAAGCCATGCCACTATAGTTGTATCATGCCCTTACTGTGTTAGTGAAAGACCATGTTTCTAACAAAGTTTGATTTTAAAGCCATGCCACTATAGTTGTATCATGCCTTCACTTTGAAAGTTTCAAACAGAGTTTGCTATTTAATTCATGCTACTTCATCAAGTTCATTTAAACAATGGCCACATTTGTCACAGTTGTATCATATCCTCTTGAAATCTTGTCTCTGTTTCTGTAATTTACCTTTGTGATGTATTATGAAAACATGACAAGGTTTGAATATCAATTAGTGGTCATCTTTAAAATTTTCTTTAGAAATCAAATTATGAGTGTAAACAGCTGATTCTAAATGTGATAATCAATAAGGGATATTTTTTATTTTACATTTGATAAGTGCTGTGAAACATTTTATTTTGCAGGAATTAGAGAGGACAACAGATACAGATGCTTCATATTCTTTGCTGACATCAATGAAATATCTTATACTTCATGCTGAAAGTCTTAACTACACTGTTAACCAGTATCCTAATTATGTCAAGTTTTCCCTAGTTAGACATTTAATACCAAGGTAATATTTTAATAATTTCAAATACATATATTGAACGTGGTACAAGTTACAATTCTGAGACCTTTTCTATGTAATAGCAAGGGCATCATGAAAGAGTATTGTTAATATTTTCCTTTCTTCCACATAATTTTTATAATCATTATTGATTTATATTTGTTTTCATGAATATTGTACTTTTTTTTTCAGATTATAAGATGTAGAACAAATTCTTAAAATTTTTATCTAAATAAGTTATATGAAACAGCTTTTCCTTATGCATACTGATAACTTCCAAGTTTCAGATAAGTATGTATGAAATCTCATCCAAAAATATGATGCTTTAAGTAAGAACATTCAATTAACTTTTTCTCCACACAGAAATTTGTATTAGAAATAATAAAATGTAATTAATGCAATATTTTGTAGTTTGTGGAAATGTTTGATAGCTCAACATTCCCAGCTAGCATTTATTGCTGTCCCATTACTGGTTCACTGTCTTACCTTACCTACTGGTGCTGATATCTGTTGGAAAATTGTTGAAGATGCATATACCAGTGAAGACTGGAGAGTTAGATTTGCTGCTGGTATACACTTATATATTATACAGGAATAAGTTAATGATATTTTTTCACCTATCTTTTTTATGCCCCACCTAAGGGTATTATGTTTTTCGGTCTGTGCATTCGTTCGTCCGTTCGTCCATCCGTCCGTCTGTCTGTCCCGCTTCAGGTTAAAGTTTTTGGTCAAGGTAGTTTTTGATGAAGTTGAAGTCCAATCAACTTGAAACTTAGTACACATGTTCCCTTTGATATGATCTTTCCAATTTTAATGCCAAATTAGAGTTTTGACCCCAATTTCATGGTCCACTGAACATAGAAAATGATAGTGCAAGTGGGGCATCCATGTACTATGGATACATTCTTGTTTTTTATAGTAATGTGTTTTCTTAGTGTGCTGTTTTTCTTTGAACAATATTTAACACTGCTTTTGGGTGATATTCATTGAAAAAAAACTAGAAGCAACTAAAAAGTCAGTAAAAATTGAGGCATACAATAAATTTTGTTATATGATCTATTTCAGTTGAGAAAGTGACAGTTCTGTGTCGACTGCTTGATTTAGATTCTATCTCTCACAACCAAGTATTACAAACAGCATTAGCTCATGCCTTCTGTTTACTGATTGGTTCGTTAGAGGATATGAATTCTGCTGTAGCACAGAGAGCAGTACAATATTTAGAGACTATCAAAACATCATCTATCAGAGTGAGTTCAGAATATTTCGTAAGAAATCTTATTTTTGTATTTAAAACTACAATGGAGTTACTGTTACTATTCATGGGGCAATAATGTTCATGGGTAGGTAAAGATTAACAAAAAAATGGTCAATTTTCATTGATTTTTAGGACAGGAAACATAGAGCACATGCGTTGACAAAAAAGATCATTATGTTCGTTATAACAACTTACACATCTGACTTTAAAATTAAGTTTGTCAAAGCATGTGCTCTATGTTTCCTAGGCCTAAATTTGGTTGAATCCAGATGATTTTGTCAACTTTGCAAAAATCTCTATTTTTGGCCTATTTGGGGTGTGAATGTCAAAGCTTTATCATAAAAGTTTGACAAAAATAGTTTCATTTCACTTTCCTACATGTCTTTATATCAACTTGAAACATTTTATTTATCTGGAGACAATGGACTTCATATTTGAGGCTAAATATGGCACTTACCGTACTAAATTCTTTGAACAAGTTTTATGCTTTCATCTTTTTGTCAAATTATATTGTTGAATGTTTATTTCATAAACAAATCTCAGATAATATAAATACTATAACAATGAGCTGCTATGTTTTTATTCAATAAAACTAATGTGTGGATTTTATGTATTGTAACTTTTCATGTTTCAGTGTCTTTGCCGATGTCTGGAGTTTCAGTTTGATCATGTGATTAGCGACAGAATAATGATTATCCAGAGAATGAGACTCTTATCCAATGTTCTACAGGATGACAAGATTCTAACATGGGACTTTTTTCTAAGCAGATTAGATACTTTGTCCTTGGAGGCACAAATTGACCTTGAAAACAGTGGTGATAATATTTATCCTTTAGTTTCACACTATGTCATGAAATTGATTTATTTCACTTTTCTCTTTATTGTTTACAATGAAACTTTAGTTTCTCTTTACATCAGAAGAAAGTTTCAGTATAATCTCATATTTTTTCAAATTCTGTAAAACTTAAGTATGATAAATTTGCTTTTAAGTTTAAGGCTGTATTCAATGCTTTAAATATCAATTGCATCGTGAATATATTTTATTAGATAAAAAGAAACTATTACCTCAGGTTGTAAATTGGGCATACCTGTATATAAAGAATTGTAGATAATTAGGTATTCTTTAATGAGTTTTTTGAAAAAATCAACTTTTGAACCCCAGTTTATTTATTTCAGAAGAATAAAAGGCAGTCCACAAAAGAAGAAAACTTTGCACTGATTTAAATGACTTTCCTTAAATCTTAAATTGCTCTATTCTCTATGGGCATGACTTGTAATGCAAAGCATTCACTTCTGCATAAATGAGCGTGTTTCTGTCATATAGAAATCATTTGATATTGAGAACTACAAACTTATTTGACATTTACCCTGTCTATTTTCACTAGTACTGCAAAGAAAAGAAAAGCTTACACAGATATAACACAATGCACAATATTTTGTATTTTTATTGTATGAAATATAGATTTGGTATAAGTAATTTTTATTGTTCATTTTTTATCTTTTTAGACATATTCAGTGCTGATAGAGAAAATGAATCATTTCTAAAGAAGTTAAACCGTGCCAGATTTGCTCTTGCCAGGACAGACAGTATACGTTCTGTAAGTCAGAGCTGTAAACCACCATACAGACGTGCAGTATCTGTTCCCATGCATCTTGTCACAAGAACAGCTCCACCTAAACGTAAGTTCTATCTTCAGGTATAAGCAATGATTATTAGGGCCCCGACGAATGGCGGACGCCCTATAGTGATCAGTCTGTCAGTTCATCCGTCTGTCCGTCCGTCCGTCCGTCCGTCCGTAACAAATTGTGTCCGCTCTATATCTTGAGAACCGTTATGATTTCAAAGTTTATACTTGACATGTATATAAACCAACACCAGAGGGTGTGTCATAATTTATGTACAACTTCCTAGGTCAAAGGTCAAGGTCAAAAACTTTGGTTTCAGTTGACAACCCCATGTCCAATGATAAAGATACAAATTTTTTTCAACACATTCACAGCGGGGCCCACAGAGATGGCTCCCATCTCAATGATATCTAGTTGCTGCTATTTTTTATAGTTTTTTAGTAAGTAAAGAATATGCTCCCATAAAGTTATTATTAGTCAGTTTTGATAAGAGTTGTATTTTGAAATTTATATAAACAATACCCTATCTAGTTATAGATGTATAAATAGTGGAATAAATACAAACGTGCTGAAAAGCTGAAACATGCATGTTAAATAAAGTTAAGGGTTGGTTGTTAAATGGTCTAGTAGACTCCAAGAAAATAAAGATTTAAACTTTTTAAAGAATTGGTACAAAAAATGATATTGCAATTGTTCTTCTATTTTAATAGATGATCATTGTTTAATTTCAACAGAGACTTCTGTATTTGAATGTTTAAATTTTTTGGGGGTAACAAAAACCATGGAAATTTCCTTTATTTCAATCACAACAATATGTGCATGACAATAAGAGTTGGCATCAGCGATTAACAAGTAAACATTTTGAAAATGAAAGTAGGTCATTGTTACCAGATTTTCAGCTTCAGAGATTATTGACTTCCTATTTTGATGATTGCAAGTTTCTGGCACTAAAATATGGGATCATTATCCCTTCAATATAGGTTAAGATTTATCAGATCCCAAATGAAAGTAGGTCAATTTATTAGATAAAAAATCTTGACTAAAGTTTGCATAAGATATTCTGTGCTAATAATTTCATACAGAATGGAAAAATTTTCATGTTTATATTTACATGAGTATTATTATTATTCGGATCTATATTGTTTACATTGCATCATTATTTAAAAACTTGGCATGCAGTTCATTGCATTACAATCATGTATAAAATATATCAATGAAGCCTATCTGGATATTGTTTCATAGATGATAATAAATATTTCAGAGAAATTAGCACAGCGTAGACGTAAATTGCTAGAATATTGTAAGTTAGTGAGTGTGACTGACTAACATTACATCTCAGATGAAAAAACAAATATACTCTGCAGTATTTAAATTTATATTTTCTTCAGTTTGCCATTTGCAGATTTTTTAAATCAACATTTTATTTGCTTGCTATAATTTTTGTCTCGCCTTGACGGAGTCAAAAAGCGAGACAAAGGTATGCTGTTTCCGGCGGCAGCGGCGTCAACAATATATTAGTTTGTGATTAGGTCTAGTTCATGGTGAACCACCAGTGGTAGGTCAATGATATTTGGTATACAGCTGTATTAGCATTGGCACATCTCATTACCATGGAGATTATTTGGCTCCACCCCCTCAGTCAAGGTCTATTGACTTTGAAACTTTGCTTAGTTTACATGTATTAGTTTGTGACTAGGTCAGTTTATGGGGAACCACTAGTGGTAGGTCAATGATATTTGGTATGCAGTTGTATAAGCATTGGCATATATCATTTCCATGGAGATTATTTGGCCACGCCCCCTCATTCATGGTCTATTGACTTTGAAACTTTTGCTTAGTTTTCATGTATTAGTTTGTGATTAGGTCTGTTTAAGGGGAACCATTAGTGGTAGGTCAATGATAATTGGTATGCAGTTGTATAAGCATTAGCACATCTCATTTCCATGGAGAATATTTGGTCCTTACCCTCAGTCATGGTCTATTTATTTTGAAACTTTTGCGTAGTTTACATGTATTAGTTTGTGATTAGGTCAGATTAAGATGAACCACTTATGTTAAGTCAATGATATTGGGTATGCAAATGTATTGGCATTTGCAAGTTTCATTTCCATGTAGATTATATAACCCCACCCCCTAATTATGGTTCATTGACTTTGAAACTTTTACATAGTTTACAAGTTAATGTTTGTGTTTAGGTTTGTTTAAAGGGAACGACTTATGAAGAGTCAATGGTATTTGGTTTGCAGTTGTATTAGCCTTGGCATATCTCATTTCCATGGAGATTGTTAAGCCCTGTACCTTCAGTCATGGTTCATTGACTTTGAATATTTGCATAACTTACATGTTTAAGTATTGCTATTTTAATTTCAACATTTGCATTATCAAAATAACAAATAGGCGAGACATATCTCTGTGTTAATAGTTTATTATTTTATTAACAATATTAACAGTCCTTGCATGATTAATAATTATGAAAGTATGAAGTGATCACTAAATACTAACATTTCCATTTAAGGTAATTATGCATCATTTTGTCACATTCTATCATGTGAATACAACATCATATCACCTCTATATATCAAAAGGATGAATAATAAGCTGCATATCTGTCCATCCTATTGGATTTTCTGTAAGATTGTGTAGATTAGGCAGTGTTAATAAAATTGGAATTTTGATTAACAGGAAATCAATATTTCTCTAATTCTTCGTGAATTTATCCCTTTCTGCACCCATTGTATAAAAAAAATTTAATCAACGTGTGGTTCGTTTGATCTCAGTTCATCATTGGTTAAAATCCGAATATGACGTCAAATTTTCTTACTTTCCTCTGAATTTCCTATTGTGACGGCATGAAAAAAGGCGACCATGCCTGATGACGTCACATAGAAAGAACACATCTTTTTGCAGATCATTCGAAAAGAAGGAATAAGTTTGCCTGCATATTGTTTGAAAATCATTAGAGAAACAGGCTCCACCACCAAATCTTGTGTAATACGATATTTATCCACTCTCGACATTTAATTTTAAATATTTAAACGCTCGGGCAAGCCTCGCGTTTTAAATTTGAAAATTAAACTGTCTCGAGTGGATAAATATCGTATCACACTCGATGCAGTGGTAGAATCTATATATATATATATATATATATTCATATAAATGAAGATTTTGATTATTACAATTCTTGTATGAATATTTATATGCAAACATTAAGTGAAGTCACTTTATAAGGAGAACTGTGTATTTATATGTGTTAGTGTGTTGATTCAATGTTTTTTTACAGGGAATTTTGTTGTGAAAATTTAAACACAATTGACCTGCTATTATTGGTTTTTAAATTCAAGCTGCATCCTGGTCCTTTGAATCTTTAAAATATCTAACTTTTATAATTGAAGTGAAATCTCTTGATGCAGTTCATTACTGATTAGAGTATTCTGCCTTATCAGATTATGGTTTCTGCCTTATCAGATTTATTGTAGCTTTTATGGTCAGTGTAATCTGTTTCTTGGGACAGAAAGTCACTTTTTGTTTGATACATTTCCCAAACAGAGCAAATCATGAACATAACAGTTTCTAGCATATTATTATGTTATAAAGCAAATTTATACTACTATGTCAAACATAATACTGTGTCTATACTTGTTCAACTTTCTCTTATCAACATGGTTCTGTTGAATCATACATGTAATATTAGTATGAAATAAAGGTGAATAATTGTAAAGTTATAAAATACATTGTTGTTTATGTTGATGTGACAAAATAGCCTGAGGAATGAATTACATGAATGGACAAGTGTATATAGAGATAATACTAACAGCTTCTTCCTGCTGCTTATTCTGAGCTATAATTTAGAAAAGTAATAATAAAACTTTATATCTATACATTACTATGGAGTCTTTCTCACCAAAAGGGTCGATCTTTTATCCTGATGTAGTTATTTCAAGTATGGATAATTTATTTAGTCAGAGATTTTCTGTTAATCTTATTTTGTCTTTTTTAGCATTTGGTAATTTTTCAAAATGATTATTTGATGATGTTAAAGTTCCAACTGCCTGAAAATAAATAGATGTCAAGTAAATTATGTTTGATTGTCACCATCTTTCTATTAACATTAGTGCAATGTCAATCTCATTAAACCAAATTCTCCAAGCTAAAGAAACTGGTTTATTTTCACCATATTAGAATTTACAATATTTTACAGTTGATTTAGAACGACAGAAGTCCTGTATTAGACAGCATTCAGCTCCACATTTTAACCTAGGAAGAAGAATGACTAAGATGAATTTTGGGGCTTTCAGTAATGTGTTTCCAGGTATTTTTTTACAATAACAACTATGATTGAGTATGTTAACTTATAAATTATACATGTTAAAAAAAAGACTATACCATGGTAAAAAAAGACTATACCATGGTTAAAAAAATAGACTGTACCATGGGAGAAAAAAAAGACTGTACCATGGTAAAAAAGACTATACCATGGTAAAAAAAAAAAAAAAAAAAGACTATACCATGGTAAAAAAAAAGACTATACCATGGTTAAAAAAAGACTGTACCATGGTAAACAAAAAAAAGACTATACCATGGTAAAAAAACCAACTGTACCATGGTAAAAAAAAAAAAGACTACATCATGGTAAAAAAAAAAAAGACTATACCATCAAAAAGACAAACAACAGTCTACAAAACATTACTGGTACACAGAAAAATAAAGACTGAGCAACATTGACCCAAACCAAAAAATGTGGGTGATCTTTAGTGCTCCAGAAGGATAAGCAGGTTCTGCTCCACTAGTGGCAATATCATAATGCTCACGACAATAAAGTATTTACTATTTTTGTCACATTTTTGGAGGATTCTTTTAAAATTAATGAAATATTTCTCCCTACTTTGGCATCTGAATTCAGTATTGTCAAACTCCTGGAGTAAGTGGTGATAAGATAAATTGATATGTATTTTTTATTCTGATTTTTATTGCATATCCATGTTATTATAAATAGAGTTGAATTTAATACTAATTTTTTAATATTTGTGTAGATGATAATAATCTGTTGATATATTGGTCTTTGTTACAATACAGACAGTGTTTGTTAAAGCTATGAAAGATTCCACTCAATCAATTACAAATATGACGATTGAAATAGTAATGTTTCACATAGAATTGAACACAAAAAGACTTGCTAAGAACTCGTACAAAAAAAGAGTCCATTTATATCAGTTATACATATCAGAACAGTATTTTATTATGTTTAACAAATTTTCAGGAAATGTGAAGGAGTTTTCTGATGAGGACAGTAATTTTACAGCTTTGTTACAGAAGGCTATGGATATGGATGGTGTAGATAGAGATACAGTTTCCCAACTAGTAGCTCTTCTGATGAAGGTTTGGGATTGTTTGGTTTTTATTTCACTCTCATGTTTGGACAGTGTTAGCTTTACCTATGACTTTACATGTTAAAGTTGTTTTTCTTTTCCTATCAAATTGCTGAAACAGATTGAAATTGACAGGAATAATGTATAGAAGTTCCTTAAAGGTCTCCACATTTTGATTTTGATCAGATGAAATCAGAACATTTTATAGGTTACTTTATTACGTCATTGGTTTTGCTCATTGTTGAAGACCTTATGCTGACCTGTTGTTGTTAACATCTTTGTACTTAGGTCTTTGGTGGATAGTTGTCTTATTGGATATCATACCACATTTTTTGTTGTCAGCATGTTCATTTTATTGTTTTCCGTAAACTATTAACATCAGCACAAATATTTATGTGTGCAAACTGTTTCTTACAATATTTAATAGTTTTTGTCTCTTTTATTTTAAGTAATGCATACATTTTATGAACTTAAAGCCATGCATTCAAGATTTATATTTCATTAAAAAATATCCTTTTAAGTTAACTAGGACAAATGATAAGTAGTCTACAATCATAGTTTTGATGTAAGAATGCATCTAAGGATTTTTCTTTTTGGAGCATGTCAGATCAGTGGATGATAAAACTTGCACAAATCATACCACATTACATTAATGCAGAAAAGTATTCAGATAAATGAAATAAGAAATCAGGTACCATAAGATTTATCAAAATAAAATCTGATCTGCAGAGAATGGATAACTAATATGTTTAAAATTCAGATACAAAATTTAGTCATTTTCCTGAAAAATAATGTCCATTACATTAAAGTAAAAACTGATAATTTAGCGTAACAATTTAAAAGCTTTATTACTTTTGGAAAAAAAAATAATAATGTTACATTGCAGTAGTAAACAGTTATAGAAATTAACTGATTTTCTGTGTTAGAATTTCAGGAGTAACAAACATTCCAACCTCAGTCCAAAAGAAGGTTAGGAAGTCTATTTTTTATCAAAAGTAAATAAGCAATTTTATTTTTGTTTATTTGTAGTTTATGGTCAGCTGTGATATAAATGAAGAGGACAAGAGCAATATGAAAACACAGGTATGTTATAAACATTGATTGTAGAGGATTGTATCATTAGTACATAAATCTTTTACTTTAAATTCTGTAATTATTGCAAAGCTCTTCAGTAAAAAATATACTATCGTTCAACATATAAAACTACAAACGGGCATAAGAAAAGTAACAAAATCCAAAGGTTAAATCAAAAGCCTTACATTAAAAAAGGATTGAAAACACCATTGTTGTTATAAAACATAAAGAAGATATCAAAAAAATACATAGAAAATTAAGGATTGAACAACAAAAAACCTTCTTTAGCCATGGGTTAACTCAGAAGATCAGGCAATATGGCTGGGTGCATTTTTATACGACCGCAAAAAATTTTGGGTCGTATATTGGTATGACGTTGGCGTTGTCGTCGTCGTCGTCGTCGTCGTCCGAAGACGCATTGGTTTTCACACTCTAACTTTAGTTTCAGTGAATGGATCTCTATGAAATTTTACCATAAGGTTCAATATCACAAAAGGAAGGTTGGGATTGATTTTGGGGGTTATGGTACCAACAGTTAAGGAATTAGGGGCCAAAATAAGCATTTTGTAACTTCCAGACATAACTTGTGTGTTAGTGTATGGATCTCTCTGACTTTGTACCACAAGGTTCCATATCACAAAGGGAATGCTGGGATTGATTTTTGGGGTAATTGCCTCAAAATTTTAGGAATTAGGGGCCAAAAAGGGCAAAAACAAGCATTTTCTAGTTTCATGACAATAACTTGTGTGTAAGTGTATGGATCTTTCTGAAATTGTACTACAAGGTTCCATATCACAAAGGAAAGCTGGAATTGAGTTTGGGGTAATTGCCTGAAACGTTTAGGAATTAGGGGCCAAAATAAGCATTTTCTAGTTTCAGACAATAACTTGTGTTCAAGTGTATGGATCTCTCTGAAATTGTACTGCAAGGTACCATACCTCAAAGGAAGGCTGGGATTGAGTTTGGGGTGATGAATCATAAGGGGTTCAAAAATTGGGGGATTTTTTTTTCCTTTTTTCCTTTTTTTCTTTAAAATTTTCCATTTTAAGTTGGTTATTTCTGATTTATATTTAAAAGCAAATAATAATGATATGGCAGGAGATACACACCAAACAGGATGTGTAAATTATTATACATGTATAATAAGTATTGTGCAATAGCAAGAAATTTTCAATTGCACAGTATTGCGCAATAGCAAGAAATCTTCAATTGCACAGTATTGCGCAATACCAAGAAATATCCAATAGCACAATATTGCTCAATAGCAAGAAATTGTCAATTGTACAGTATTGCGCAATAGCAAGAAATATTCAATTGCACAGTATTGCACAATTGCAAGAAATATTCAATTGCACAGTATTGTGCAAAGAAGATACTTTGTATAAATTGCTTATTTCTTGACCAATTTCAATGGGGTTTTATTCTTGAACTCTTGGGGTTCTTTAATATGCTGAATCTAACCGTGTATTAAGTTTTTGGATTTTGGGCCCCATTTTAAATTGGTCCACATTGAGGTCCAAAGGGTCCAAAATTAAACTTTTTGATTTCAACAAAATTGAATATATGGGGTTCTTTGATATGCTGCATCTAACCATGTATTTAGATTTTTGATTTTTGGGCCCGTTATCAACTTTGTCCACATTGAGGTCAAAAGGGTCCAAAATTAAACTTTGTTTGATATCATCAAAATTGAACTCTTGGGGTTCTTTGATATGCTGAATCTAAACATGTATTTAGATTTTTGATTATGGGCCCAGTTTTCAAGTTGGTCCAAATCGGGTCCAAAATTAAACTTTGTTTGATTTCAACAAAATTGAATATATGGGGTTCTTTGATATGCTGAATCTAACCATGTATTTAGATTTTTAATTTTGGTCCCGTTTTCAAATTGATCTACATTAAGGTCCAAAGGGTCCAAAATTAAACTTAGTTAGATTGTAACAAAATTGAATTCTTAGGGTTCTTTGATATGCTGAATCTAAACATGTCTTTAGATTTTTGATTATGGGCCCAGTTTTCAAGTTGGTCCAAATCGGGTCCAAAATTAAACTTTGTTTGATTTCAACAAAATTGAATATATGGGGTTCTTTGATATGCTGAATCTAACCATGTATTTAGATTTTTGATTTTGGGCCCCGTTATCAACTTTGTCCACATTGAGGTCAAAAGGGTCCAAAATTAAACTCTTGGGGTTCTTTGATATGCTGAATCTAACCATGTAGTTAGATTTTGGATATTGGACCATAATAGGTGAATGTCCAATTTAAAATTTTTAAGTTCTTAGACCACATTCATTCTGTGTCAGAAACCTATGCTGTGTCAAATATTTAATCACAATCCAAATTCATAGCTGTATCAAGCTTGAATGTTGTGTCCATACTTACCCCAACTGTTCAGGGGTCGACCTCTGCGGTCGTATCAAGCTGCGCCCTGCGGAGCATTTTGTTTATATTCATATAACAAGCATCCATTTAATCAGATACATGTACATACACAATTTAGGTTATATTCTTTATCTATTCTGTTTGTTTTTTTAAGAATGTTGTACTACGTCATTTGAATATACTGCTAGGCTACAACCAGACAGAGAAATCCTTCACTGTACCTCCACATAAACTCAGGTTTGTTATCACACAGAGAAATCCTTTACTGTACCTCCACATAAACTGAGGTTTGTTAAAATAGAAATCCTTCACTGTACCTCCACATAAACTGAGGTTTGTAAACAGAGAAATCCTCCACGGTACCTCCACATAAGCTCATGTTTGTTAAAATAGAAATCTTTACTGTACCTCCACATAAACTGATGTTTGTTATCGCACAGATAAATCCTTTACTGTATCTCCACATAAACTCAGGTTTGTTAACAAAGAAATCCTTCAATGTACCTCCACATAAACTGAGGTTTGTTATCACACATAGAAATCCTTTACTGTATCTCTACATGAACTCCGGTTTGCTAACAGAAAAATTCCTTACTGTACCTCCACATAAAGTGGGTATTTTAACAGAGAAATCCTTGGCTGTACCACCACATAAACTCAGGTTTGTTAACAGAAAAATCCTTCACTGTACCTCCACATAAACTCAGGTTTGTTAACAGAGAAATCCTTCACTGTACCTCCACATAAACTCAGGTTTGTTAACAGAGAAATCCTTCACTGAACCTCCACATAAACTCAGGTTTGTTAACAAAGAAATCCTTCACTATGCCTCCACATAAACTCAGGTTTGTTAACAGAAAAATCCCTTACAGTATCTCTTCATCAACTCAGGTTTGTTTACAGAAAAATCCCTTACAGTACCTCCACCTAAACTCAGGTTTGTTAACAGAAAAATCATTCACTGTACCTCCACATAAACTCAGGTTTGTTAACAGAGAAATCCTTCACTGTACTGCCACATAAACTCAGGTTTTGCGAAAAGAAAAATCTTTCAGCAAGAGGTGTAATTTTTTATTTAAAAAACTGGAGAAAAAAAGAAAAACGCTTTTATATCATTACTACATCAACATGTTACATTTTTCACCTCTAAGGATTCTGAAATCCCTTAATAATAATTTATAGAAAGGATCACATGAATTATCAAAAATAAATAAGACAGATCAACAAATTATACCAAATATAACCCACTCCTTACCAGGCATTGCTTCACAAGGTTAAAATTTAATTCATTTCATAAATATTTTCTATGATATGGCAATAATAAAGTGATGCCCATACATTATTCATACATTAGGTAACAACTAATCATATGTTGTAACTCCGTATCACTTTCAAATTGCTGAAATTCAGTATATGTATTGCTTATTAGTTTATCAAATGTAAATGTCATATTGATTTCTCATTTCAGAACGTCAGCTGTATTCAATTCTTTCCTGAGTGGAGTTCCATTCGTAAGTTAATTCATTGA
This sequence comes from Mytilus coruscus, assembly GCA_017311375.1. Lineage (NCBI taxonomy): Eukaryota > Metazoa > Mollusca > Bivalvia > Mytilida > Mytilidae > Mytilus > Mytilus coruscus. The sequence continues at coordinate 75,399,734 of CM029599.1, read as the reverse complement.
ACAAAAATCTTTTAGGAAAATGCATTACATCTTTTTAAAAGGAATATCTATTTTAAACATATAAAACAAATGACATCCATTATTTGCACTATTGAATAAAACAGAAAGAATCATGATTTAAAAAGGATGTACGTGTAAATAATAAGGATAAGTGAAGCATGAAGACACAAATGTCCTTATTGTGAAGTCAGTGATTTTTCTGGATCATTCAATAACCTATCTGTTGAAAATCAATCCTGTTAGTTTTGTATAACAAGTTCATAAGAAATCTGCCCTTCTTAACTTTGATTTTGGATTTTGAATGAACAAGTCATGTAAGACTGATTTTTTATAGGTTTTGGATCGTAACTTCAAACTTGGAAATCAGATTCTTCCAATAACGTTATTACTGCTACAGCATGGACCATCTCCACAGAGATATGCCAGTGATTACCAACCTCCTAACTATACACTGTGGTACCTGGAACCCCACACACAGATATCATGGCTGACTACACTGCTGGTTATACTGTATAAAGTAAGTCCAATGAAAGGGGCTATTCTTACAATAGTCAAAATTACAATTTGAAAAATAACATGTTAATCTTGTATAAATGTAATGTTTCATTATCAAGTTATGTGAATATATCGTAAAGTTTGTCACATATTTAGAAATAGTCACTCTCTAGTGATTCCTTATCAATATATGTGATAATTGGAGTGAGGTTACTTTGAAATGAAGAAATGTTATTTTGACAGATGAAAACACTGAAGATAATCATGCTAATAAATTATGTATCATGTATTGATTTTAATCTTATAAGTAACATGACATGGGATAATATTGTTTTTATACTGCACCTAAAAATGGCTACAATTATGGTTATAAAATTGTTAACACAAAAATAAAATGTATTTTCCATCCCTAAACGAACCCCAAACTATAAAGCAACATGAAATTGACATTGCACGAAATATAACTTTCTTACTATATTTCGTAGATAAAGACAACATGAAAAGTTTTAGCTGCAGTATGAATAATGATAAAGATTGGGGCTATCCCTGTAAATAGTTAGCTAAATTAATAGAATTAATGCAGAAAGATATAACATCACAAAACAATTTGTTTACAGTATCAGTTCTATACCTCTCCTGTATCAGCTATAATACAAACATTGATTAGAATTGTCATCAATACAGTAGATGCTCAACACCATAGATGTAAAAAGTCACATGAGGAAGGATTTATACCACCTAGTCCTACTATACTGAGGAGTAGAGGTGAGTTAAAGGTCACATGAGGATGGATTTATAACACCTAGTCCTACTTTACTGAGGAGTAGAGGTGAGTCAAAAGTTACATGAGGAAGGATTTATACTACCTAGTCCTACTATACTGAGGAGTAAAGGTGAGTCAAAAAACACATGAGGAAGGATTTATACTACCTAGTCCTACTATACTGAGGAGAAGAGGTGAGTCAAAAGTCATACAAGGTAGGATTTATACCACATAGTCCTACTATACTGAGGAGTTGAAGTGAGTCAAAATCACACGAGGAAGGATTTATACTACCTAGTCCTACTATACTAAGGAGTTGAGGTGAGTCAAAAGTCACAAGAGGAACGATTTATACCACCTAGTCCTACTATACTGAGGAGTTGAGGTGAGTCAAAGGTCACACGAAGAAGGATTTATACCACCTAGTCGTACTATACTGAGGAGTAAAGGTGAGTCAAAAGTCACATGAGGAAGGATTTATACTACCTAGTCCTACTATACTGAGAAGAGGTGAGTCAAAAGTCATAAAAGGTAGGATTTATACCACATAGTCCTACTATACTGAGGAGTTGAAGTGAGTCAAAAATCACACGAAGAAGGATTTATACTACCTAGTCCTACTATACTAAGGAGTTGAGGTGAGTCAAAAGTCACAAGAGGAACGATTTATACCACCTAGTCCTACTATACTGAGGAGTTGAGGTGAGTCAAAGGTCACACGAAGAAGGATTTATACCACCTAGTCGTACTATACTGAGGAGTAGAGGTGAGTCAAAAGTCACATGAAGAAGGATTTGTACCACCTAATGGTCTGTTTTATTGGAATAGAAATGAGTGCAAAATAATACAAGGAAGGATTTTTAACATGAACACCTGGTCCTGCTGTACTGAAAATTTAAGGTGACTGAAGAGTACAGGTAAATCATATAAGAGTGTCTATCATTTCAAATCTGCTAATGTAAGAATTGTTTAATTGATGATTAAAAATTGTGGGACATCCAGCTGCAAATATCTGCTTTGTACTATATTGACAGATTTTTGGTGTGAAAGCCTACAAAGTATCAGTCCACATGGAGACATGTCACCTTACCTGAACATTTTATTCTGACCTATGCACTTATTCCTTAATGCTGTGTACTTTACAGAGAAGCAGTAAATTCAAAGTTTAAGTTTTTTATGCCCCCACCACAGCGGAGGGGGCGTTAGTGATACTCTTGTCTGTCCGTACGTACATCCCAAAATTAGTTTCCATTCTATAATTTTAGTTAGCCTCAACCAAATATTATGAAACTTATACACAATGCTTATTACCACAAAACACAGATTAAGTTTGAATTTGGGTGGTGTCAATTTTACCGTTCTAGAGTTTTGCCCCTTACAAATGGAAAAATTGCTGAATTTTTCATTATCGTTTTCTTACTGAAGTTTGCCTCAACCAAATGTTATGAAACTTATACACAATGCTTACTTATAATGTTATATGCAAGCTGTGGCATCATCTGTGTCCCATGGACACATTCTCTTTTTATTTTACTTCACCCAGTTGAGGGCTAGACAAGTGATCTGCAAGTGTGCTTGCTACAAATAGACGACTCAGTTTAGATTCAGTGTGAAGATTAGATCTAATTAAACTAATAGGCATAAATTGAAAAAAAAAAAAATGTATATATTCACATTTTAATGAGTTAACAGTTACATGTGTATACATCAGTCTTTAAAATCTATAAATAATGTGTATTTTCAGAGCCAAGTAAATTGAATGACCTAGAAAACATCCAGGAAACAGATACACCTCCATCAAGTCCTAAAAATCTAAATGATACTGTTAACTTTAGTCCAGATGGTGGTGCTGTTCATTTTAAAAAGGGTGATAAAGTGTCTCCAATCAGAGAACAGGTGATTGAGGAAGCCATGGAAACCCCAAAACGTCCTCTTACAAGAGTTGCTAGGAAGCCAAGGAGACTGATAGAGTACAATGAACCAAACATGGAAGCAGCGAGGGATAATGTATGTATTGTTGTAAATATTCATTCCTACTGGTACAGCTGTAGCTTATCATATATAGATATAAGAAGATGTGGTATGAGTGCCAATGAGACAACTCTCCATCCAAGGCAAAATTTATAAAAGTAAACCATTATAGGTCAAAGTACGGTCTTCAACAAGGAGCCTTGGCTCACACCGAACAGCAAGCTATAAAGGGCCCCAAAAATTACTTGTGTAAAACCATTCAAACGGGAAAACCAATGGTCTAATCTATATAAAAAAACGAGAAAACACTTATGAACGTTAACCTTATTTGTTCTTTACTTCATAGAAACAAGGAGTATGGAGTAAAAATAACATTATCTGATAAGTTTATATGTTACTTCTCCAAGATCATTTAACATCTTGTATATTTTTCTGTTATTTTTCTCAGTAGTAGAAATTCTCTGCTTGAAGACTTTGTATACTCCCAACATATTATGGTATACTTTTATCTGTCCATCCGACAGTCTTGACTGTCCAAGTGTGTCTTGCAATGTAAAAAACTATCAAAATCTCAAGATACTGATTTGGATTTTTCATGGGTACTTGATTTTGGATTTTTTTTCTTATTTGAATACAAGCCCGCAGAAAACATGTGTGTTGTTGAGCACTTAACTCCATGTCTAATTTTTAACAATGAAATCTGTGATAATTAGTACCCACTAAATAGTCATAAATCCACCATATTTTCTTTTCACTGAAATATGATATCAATAATTACAATCGTTTGAATATTTATATATTCGTTTGACAAAGTTTCTAGATGATTTAACAAATACAAAGTTTCTAGATGATTCAAACAAATAACCTGTTTGTATGAATCCGTGCAATATAACACCTGAAATATATTTTTGGTTTACATCAAAAATTATTGAGTATATTGGTATAACTTAAAAGTACTGTAAATTCAGAAATTATTGCATTCATTTCTTATTGTGGTTTTTATATGCCCGTTTACGGGACGTATTATGCTATACCATTGTCCGTCTGCCATCCGTCCGTGCGTCTGTCAGTCTGTCCGTCTGTCGTCAACATGTCGAACATTAACTCAAAAACGCTTTAACCAATTTGCATAAAACTTTGGTGAATTGTTTATATTTATTGACGTGAGCTCCCTTTCGTTTTTTATAAATTTTAGATTTTACGTTTCCGAGTTATGGGGTTTTATTCATTAAAAAAAGGGGGATTTTCCAGTTTTCGAACAATAACTCAAGAATGCTTTCACTAACTTGCAAGAAATTTTGATTAATTGTTTATATCTATTGACATGAGCTCCCTTTTGATTTTTATAAATTTTATTTGTTTATAGTCTGACAACAGATTTACTAAGTATTGCGCAACAGCATAGTGTATTGCACAGCAGCAAGAAATCTTTAATTGAATATAAATTCAATTCATATAACCAATTTCAAGTTCTTTGACTACATTTATTCAGAAACCTATATGTAAAATATTTAATTACAATCCAAATTCAGACCTGTATCAAGCTTGAATATTGTGTCCATTTTTGCCCCAACTGTTCAGGGTTGGACCTCTGCAGGCGTATCCAGCTGCACTCAGCGAAGCAGTTTATTGAAGTCTGATAAAGAATGCAAGAGTAGTTATTGCGATTTCAGGAAAAACTTTGTACAGATATAGGTAGAAAAAAAAATCAGATTGCGAGTTCTTATTATTTCGATACTCACCTTGTCCCATTATTTGCATTAATAAAAACCTCCCAATAATTCATAATTTACAGTAATATTCAGAGTTATTTTATGCTTCCTTTGATTTTGATAAAGATTCAGTTAATAAATTTATGCTAACTTTCATTCCATAGGTAGAGCGCAAAAATGTTACCTCAGCAGTAGATATACCAAAGAAGAAGGAAGAACCAGAAGATTCTTTTTCTACATCACCAGCCAAAATAGAAACAAGTCCAGTTGATGACAACACCAAAACAACTTCTGTAGAAAAAGTAATGGCCAAAAATTTACAGGAATTCTCTAGGCAACCAGAGAAAGGTGTTGGAAAAATCAAATCAGTGGTACCAGGAGATGGAATTAGAGTAACCTGTCCTCCAGTGTTGTCGGCTGGTGTATCCAGTAGTGCTACAGACGTATCAAGTTCATGGACAGGAGTGACCTCAACTACAGACATGAGCCATGACTTGACCTCTGAACTTGAGAGTGCTGATGACAGTGACAAGAATCAGACAACCTCTGATACAGATTCAGATAAACATACTACATCAAGGACCAGAACAGAAACCACAACTGATGGAAAAGGTAAATGTTGCACTCTTTTATTTTCAAAGAAGGAAAATTTTGAGTTAATTGCAGAAATCCATCAATTTGTTTTCATATTTACATTGTGTATTTACAGATGATCATGTAGAAAAGAAGAGTTCAAAGGGGATGGGACCAAAACCTAACTTTAGACAAAGGAAGAATAGGAAGACTGGTCTGACTACTGTAGAATTACAGACTATATTTCCAGAACTTAATGAACCTGCTCCAGATGAAACTACCACTACTAAATCGTTAGTATTTTTTTTTTTTATCATGCACAATGACTATCAAAAGTCACATAGGAGAGCATTTGTAGTTGGTTTATTTGAAATTAGAAAGAATATTGATAAATTTTGCATTAAATTACTGTGGTACATTTATTTGCTCCATTAGTATTACAATACTCTGAGGGAATCAAGCATTCTTTTATGAAAAATTGAAGATACTGGGTTCTCTCATACAACATATTAGACATTGTTGTCAGTTTTCTTGCATATAACCATTTTCATCTTTAAATGACTTTTATCTTCCAGAAGAAGAAGTAGAAAAAGTGAACTGCTGGCAAAGAAGACTGTGAAGAAACCATCAGCTTCTAGATATGGTGATAACGTTATGTTAGACCGATGTGCTGAATGTAGTGCTATCCTGGAGCAGTACGATGATGATGTCATTGGTTACTGTATTGTTGTCTTGGCAACCTTTATACACAGAGAGCCATCATTGGCTACACCATTACTGTTAGAAATGTTACAGTGTGTATCTAGGTAAGAACTCTTTAAAATCATATTTATTGAATTCATCATTGTATATCAGATATTTTTATGTTGCATTTTACTACATGTATATGAGTGTAGATATAAATGATGATAATCACATAGTATAAATAAGCTTTGTATATGCACAAGTTTGGGGTTTTTTTTTTAAGAATAAGTGTTGATGTTTTTCTTTAATTTTTTCAAAGTTTTACTTGTATGTTTGTAGGATAGCATCTAGCAGTCCATATGCCTGGCAAGCTGAAAGGTAAGTAGATTTATGCATTTTGATATGATTGTGTGATACACTTTTTCTTATAAACATTTTTTTTTTGTTTTTTGTTTTTTTGCTCTTTGTTGAAGGCCTCACTGTGACTTTGAAATGAAGAACAGCAATAAAAGTACTGTTCCTTTGCTTTTAGTGAGTTTTTTACTGTGCATGTACTAGTTTTGTGTCCTGGATGGATACTCCATATCATTTGTTTTTTCTATTTTATAATAGATAAAAAATCCTGAGAAATCTTCATGTAAATGTTTATATTTGATGAACTTGTATCATTGGGTTGCTGTCTCATTGCCATTCAGCCTGTCATAAACCTTAAGGTGGCTCACCCCAATAAGGACCCCCAGTAGAATTTTTTATTTTCACATATTTTGTAGATCTTTTATGCTGAATCCAAAATGCAAAGAAAAAGGGGTCACCAGGCTCGTTTTCCCTCAAATGGAAGCGAAATGTGCGATTTTGACCCTATTTCCAAACATTTCCACCCTTTCAACAATAACAGCTACATCAAATTCAAAGACTTTTAGAACCATGTCAATATGATTATTATGTGAAAAACATTAAAATTTGAAATGTAAACGTTTCTCTTGGTTGTTTTAGACCCAAAGTCCTTTTATTTAAAAGATTTATGTCTAAATTTAGCATTTTCTAATTTCAGTTTAAGGCTAAAATAATGGTTAAATCAATTTTTCGTAAAATTTCCCGGTAGATTTTTTTTAAAAACGGATATGTCAAAGCTATGAACTTTTCGAGCATTTTAAGGTAAAATAAAATGGGGGTCACCAGGCTTTTAAAAAAGTTACGGACTTTTGTTTAACCCCTCTACCCCATGAGGTCTGATTTCAATGCACTCCATTAATTACTTTGTTGTGAATTCTTTATTGATGGCTTTATTAAAATAATGTTTGCAATTATATCAATGGACGATAGCTGAATATAAATGTGATTAACATATAACTGTTTGTTATAAAAAAGCAAAATTTTGATTATTTTGGGGATATCGGTAATTTTGTCTGGCGCGAGTTGTTTCCCTCTAAATTGGCGCCATAATCGGACAACAGAAATTTCAGGGTCGCCATTGTGGATCAGCATACCCCACCGATGAATACGACCATGTACATGAATAACAGACAAAGTGGCGAATAGACAACGATGCAGGTAGAGTCATTACATAAGAAAACATAGATTTTAATAGTTTAGGCAGCCAAATGTTATCAGTATCACGAAAAATACAAAGTGGGGGGTTGTCTCAAAATACTCGCTACTGTAGAAAATCTCTGCGCCTGAAACCTTGCATGGCTAAATTTCTGTTCTATGTATAATCGTTATGGCTGGTGTCTTATTTATATGTTTATTTTATCCTTAACAGGCAAGTTGTGAACATGTATAGCCTGTTGGGAAAAATATCGAGGGATGGACAGGGTAGGAGTGCCCTTTACTGCCAAGCATCACAAATGTCCTTTTGCGCTACCATAAGGCTCAAATGAATCTTGATTTTAATCGTCCTTTGTAAAATCTAATTTCGTAGCTACGTTAGGGTCAAATCGAGTAAAATATTTATCGTTAACGTCTAATGTGGGTACCTTTATAAAGATCTGCCCTCGGACAGGGGTCCATGATTCCCACCCCCTATCTCCAACTCCCATTTCCCTTCTCTTTTAATCTAAAATATTTCCCCCCTACTCCCACTTCCATCCCCCTTGCTCCCAGACAAAAAATTTACCAAATATATTTCCCAGAATATTCATCCCCCCTCTTTTCGAATTCTGATCCTTTCACCCAAAAACATGATAGCTCGCATTCACGTTCACCCCCTTTTACATTCGCAAGTTCACACTCTGGGTCTGTTTGCACCCTTCCTTTTTTTAATCGTGCTTTAGTTAGTATAGTTCTATAACATGATAAAATAAAGATATTAATTAGATATAGGAAGATGTGGTGTGAGTGCCAATGAGACAACTCTCCATCCAAATAACAATTTATAAAAGTAAACCATTATAGGTCAATGTACGGCCTTCAACACGGAGCCTTGGCTCACACCGAACAACAAGCTATAAAGGGCCCCAAAAGTACTAGTGTAAAACCATTCAAACGGTAAAACCAACGGTCTAGTATATATAAAAAACGAGAAACGAGAAACACGTATAAATTACATAAACAAACGACAACTACTGTACATCAGATTCCTGACTTAGGACAGGTGCAAACATTTGCAGCGGGATTAAACGTTTTAATGGTACCAAACCTTCTCCCTTTTTCTGAAACAATAGTATAACATCACAACATAGAAAAATACACGATAAAACATCAATTGGAAGGCTTAACTCAATCAAAAACGTAAATTAACACACTATGAACGAATAAATTCGATCTGTGATACCTGAAAGTAAATACATAGTTAATAAAATATTAGGGACAAACATTCAAGGCCAAAAAGCAAACAAACAAGTATTAAGTTTATTTTATTGTTTAAAAATAAAGTGACACACACAAGATCAAAGGGCACAGGCTGTTAAAAACAATTATCTGGTCTTTTCTATTTATAATCTTCATAAGATTTACTTCTACCCTCAGCTTTTACCAAACTAGTTACTTTTATTTTCACTTGAGACCAAGCTAACAGACCCAATACCCCCTTTTCCCACCCCTGACTCCCTCTTCCTGATCCTTCATTCCAATGTTTGTTCCCTTACCCCCTGTCCACCCCCTCAAGAGTTTGATTGTTTTATTTGTTTTCTTGGGAATATAAATGGCCTAATTTGTAAATTTTTACCCCTACAGTACGAGGCAATACATTTTATTGATGGATTCGTCTTGATCATAATTTGTTTACAATTACCCCCCTCCTTTCTCTCTTTGGTATACAAAAATTTCTTAAGGTCAAGTATCAGGTTTAATAGATATAGGAAGATGTGGTGTGAGTGCCAATGAGACAACTCTCCATCCAAATAACAATTTATAAAAGTAAACCATTATAGGTCAATGTACGGCCTTCAACACGGAGCCTTGGCTCACACCGAACAACAAGCTATAAAGGGCCCCAAAAGTACTAGTGTAAAACCATTCAAGCGGTAAAACCAACGGTCTAGTATATATAAAAAGCGAGAAGCGAGAAACGCGTATAAATTACATAAACAAACGACAACTACTGTACATCAGATTCCTGACTTAGGACAGGTGCAAACATTTGCAGCTAAACATACATTGTAGGGCTTATTTAGTTAACCAAATAACACATACATTTGAGTTGAAAAGTTCATTATTGCTTTGTGCTTAGTATTTTCTGTATTCAACATACAAAAACAAAATCATTATTTATACTTGCTGTGCATGTAATTTTATTTTGTTTGCTCATTATTGATCACCACAAATTCTTCAATTTTTAGCTCACCTGGCCCAATGAATTCTAACCAAACTTGGCCACAATCATCATAAAGGTATCTAGTTTAAAAAATGCTTCTGATGACCCTGCCTGCCATTCAACATGACAGACATAGCTAGAAATAGAACATAGGGGTAAAATACATTTTCTGGCTTATATCAATGAAACTAAACATTTAGAGCAAATCTAACATGGGATAAAAATGTTCATTAGGTTAAGATCTATCTGCCCCAAAATTTTTAGATGAATCAGATAACGCTCTGTTGGGTTGCTACCCCTGAGTTGGTAATGTAAGGAAATTATGCAGTTTTTATACGACTGCAAAAATTAAAAATTTTTTGGTCGTATATTGGTATCACGTTGTCGTCGTCCGAAGACAGATGGTTTCCGGATAATAACTTTAGTATAAGTAAATAGAAATCAAAAAAATTTTAACACAAGGTTTATAACCACAAAAGGAAGGTTGGGATTGATTTTGGGGGTTATGGTCATAAAGGTTTAGGAATTAGTGGCCAAAAAAAGGGGCCCAATTAAGCATTTTTGCAGTTTCCAGACAATAACTTGTGTTTAAGTGTATGAATCTCTCTGAAATTATACCACAAGTTTCCATACAACAAAGGGATGGTTATGGGGGGTTATGGCTCAAACCATTTAGCAATTAGGGCCAAAAAAAAGGGGGAAAAACAAGGGTTTTTATGGTTAAAGGACAATTAAGACAATTTAAAAGCAGTGTAATGGAGGTAATCCAATTCATTTAAAGAATACTGTTGTATATATGTTTGTTTACCTCCATTACACTGCTTGCAAATTATGTATTAAGAAATGATGATTGTCTTGAGATGATTAGCTGTAAATTTATTTTTAGAAGTTACTATTAATTAATATTAATTTTAACCATGACTGTATGTCATTTTATATTTTGATATTTTATGATGTATTTAAATGAGTAGTTGAGGTTGCAAACTCCATTAGAAATTTGAATTGAGATTATTTTTGGAATAAGGAAAGGGGCGTTGAAAAAATTGGGGGCTACAATTTTCTCATTTCAGATTTCAGAAATTAAAAGAAAATTTCTTCAAATATTTTTTTTTTTGGGGGTGTCGGGTTAATATTCAACAGCATAGTGTATTGCACAAAAGCAAGAAATTGAATATAAATTCAAATCATATAACCAATTTACGTTCTTTGACTACACTTATTCTGTGTCAGAAACCTATTGTGTGTCAAATATTTAATTACAATCCAAATTCAGACCTGTATCAAGCGCGAATAATGTGTCCATTTTGGCGCAACTTTTCAGGGTTGGACATCTGCGGTCGTATCCAGCTGTGCTCAGCGAAGCAATTTATTGGTTATTATCTTGAATATTATTATAGATAGCGATAAACTGTAAACAGCAATAATGTTCAGCAAAGTAAGATCTACAAATAAGTCAACATGACCAAAATTGTCAAAACTACTGAGACAAATTTAACTTAACTTGGCCATAATCATCATTAGAGTATCTAGTTTAAAAAATGTGTTTGATGACCCTGCCTGCCAACCAACATGGCTGACATGGCTAAAAATAGAACATAGTGGTAAAATGCAGTTTTGGCTTATATCTCTGAAAGTAAAGAAAAGTATAATGGTTGCATTATTTCATGCATCAATTGTGAACAAAAATATCAGGTGAGTGACACAGGCTCCTTGGAGCCTCTAGTTTTAAAATATGAACTACATTATGCATTTAAATGTCAATCATGATTGATTTTCTGACAGAATTACTCTCACATTTAATTTCAGGCTTCAAGTACATGTAAGAGGAAGTAGTGATTTGTTGTAAAAGATCCTGGAATGTTCAACTTTACTTGGAAACTATTGGCAAAGTACCGACATAATTTACATGAGAAGTCAGGATCATCTTGTCTTGCAATTGGGAACTATATATGTAAAGTGCTTAAACTTAACAACAACATTAGAAGCCAAGATCAACAATACTCGGAACTACATGTATAATCAAAGTACTGTCAGAATCCATATGAGAACCCAAGATCATCTACACTTGGTGTCTATATGCAATGTGTTCAGAATCCACTTAAGAAGTCAAGATAAACTATAATTTGGAACTATATGCTAAGTGCTGTCAAAATCCATAAAAAAAAATCCAAGATGATTAGATCAAAAGGACCTACTGTACATGTACCTACATGTCCCAATGATGAATAGATTATTGAGTCATATAAAAAAAAACACTGAAGAGAAGAATATTGATATAAAAATTATGAAAATATGGACATGATGGAGCTGATCAATTAATGATTGTGCATGTACATGATGTATACATGTCAACAATTACTAGTATATTGAAAATAACAATGTTAATTAATGTTTTATAAATTTTATCTCAGACATTTGAGGAATAAAATTCAAAATGTTTCAAAATGAACTTTAATAGAGCTGTTTTAATTTATTTTTGCTGCTTGAGTGAAATTTGCTGCAAACATGATTCAAGATACATTGAGATATGCAAACTGCAATATATGCAGTTGTCTTTATTACAAAATGTAGCTAATGAGATTTGTAGATTTTGGAAATCATAATACCAAGTGACCGTTGTGGTAAATGCACATGCCTTTCAATCATCCTTTAACTCACCAACCCCTGACCCAAATGGTCACTTGAATTATTTTACATCATTTGGCATTTTTTGTCCATCCATATGCTTTTCATTTTATATTTCAAAAGTTATATTTTTGGGATAAAAGGAGAAATGAAATATATAGTTTTGTTCAATGAGACAGCAACCAAACAAAACAATCAAACGAATTATATATTGTCTGGAAAAACTTGTGTCTCACCAACTGACAACCTCATTACCTATCACAATGATCAAGATTACTGAAATCAGATAAATATGGTTTTGTAAAATTAGATATGCACTCAAATTGATAGAGATTGCAACAAAGATTTCAACCTCATTTCATGGATCAGTGATCAAGGTTAAAGTTATCTGATTAGATATAAGAAAATGTGGTATGAGTGCCAATGAGACAACTCTCCATCCAAGTCAAAATTTATAAAAATAACCATTATAGGTTGTTTATCAGATACTGTTAGCAATAGGTCATTTGTCAATGTCAAGTTTTTGTGTTTTTGTCTGTTTTTCTAATACTAAAAGAAGTAGATAAACTATTATATTTGATGTATGCAATGATTCACAAATGTAAGGAGTACATGTCTGTCTGGCAGTTGTCATTGACCACATTTTCATGGTTCATTGGTCAATGGTAAGTCCTCTTTTAATATGCTACATTGTGTACTATATTTGGTGTATGGAATGATTATTAAATAAATGTATTGAAATATTAAATAAGAAGATGTGGTATGATTGTAAATGAGACAACTCTCCACAAGAGACCAAATGACACAAACATAAACAACTAAAGGTCACCATATGGGCCTTCAACAATGGTTAAAACCTATACTGCATAGTCCGATATAAAAGGCCTCGAAATGACAAATGTAATACAATTCTAATGAGAAAACTAACAGCCTGATCTATGTACAAAATAATGAATGGAAAACAAATATGCCTGTCTTGCAGGTTTTATCTGAACTTAGCCTCATTTTCATGGTCTTGTCTGTTTCTTGCATACTATATGTTTCAAAATATTTGGTTTAAGGAATGATTGTAACAGAGGTGGATTTAGGGGGAGGGCCCATGGTGCCCCCCCCAACCCCTTTTTGTGGGAAAAATTTGGTTGCTTATAAAGGAAATCACTAAAGCATGACTGGAGCGGGCCCCTCTTAGGCAGTCAGTGCCCACTCTCTTTATGAAAATTTCTGGATCTGCCACTGTGTAAGGCTGGCTTGGTTTAACTGACCTTGGCCTCATTTTCATGATTATTGATAATTGATAATATTAATTTTTCTTATACTTGTACTAAAACTTTATCTTAAGAATATCAACATAAAATCAATCAACAATGATGATTAGTAAAGCAGGTGAGACATTTCAGCTTGTGCACTCTTGTTAACACAAAAAAATGTGTTGAAAGGTGTGACTGCCATACATGCAGATGTATCTGAGAATATGTCTTAACAACTTGAAAAATATGTGATCTATCCTAATACTTCTTGTTTGTATTGGAACAAGTCCTAACAGTTCACACCTTTTCCTTGGAAGCATTGTTTTTTATGAAAACTTATTTCCATATTTTGTGTTCACAGCTATCGTGGTTGAAAGCAATATCGTTGTAATCCCAACAAATCTGTCTACTCACCATTTTCAAATTTGGTACATCAAGTTTACGTTGGTCTTTCATATATATTACAACTGCGATATTCAAGGTCTAAGGTGACCCTCAAATAAACTTTTCACCATGAAATATAAAAAAAAGGAAGATGTGGTATAATTTGCAATGATGCAACTCTCCACCAGAGACCAAATTACATAGAAGATAACAACTATAGGTCACCGTATGGCCTTCAGCAATGACCAAAACCCATACCGTTACTGTTAAATCAGTAATTATTTTATGTTGACAGTGCACATAATTTTTCATAGTACTTTCAAAAGTAAATAAAATATTAAATTTCACTCTTTACAAAGAACCTACAAAACAGCAAATTCACTTTTTTGCTGGTGCCGGTAAAATAGCCATTTCTATATAAATAGGCTATTTTGCGGTTTGAATAAGGATATTCTAATCAGAGCCGGCAAAATAGCAAATTTCCTATTTTGTCGGTGCCGCAAAATAGCCACTGCCTTTCTTATTATCATCGTGACCGATAATTACTTTTCTTTGCAGCAGGTGGGTCAAACACATGTCCACACATCATTAAGAAAATTGTCATTCATATTGTTTGCCGCAATGACACACTCCACTTTCATTTTTTTAAATCAAGAACATTCCTTATTCATGTTATTAACTTCCCTTTAAAAAGCATGTCAAAAATTAAGACAGAAGTTAAAGTTTGCCAATATCACCGACTAATATAGCGTCCCTGTGTACTGGGCGAGTTTTAAAATTACAATCCCAACTTTTCCTGAACCTAGTAAGTAGTATAGATTTTGTTTATATATAAAGTCTTTAGCTGGAAGTGTTTGGAACTGCCCGGTAGACCGGGTGTAATACGCTAAATCCCGACTTGGTCAGACCAAATACATTGCGCTTCTCCGCTCCACAAAGCATGCGGCATTGAGGATAATAGCATAGACCGATATACAATGTAGGTCGAATTCTAGGTCCAGGTTACTATTGACCAATTTTCATCTACATGATCAAAGGTGGAAAACAGCAAATAATTGAAGTGTCGGGTTTTTTCTGCGTAAAACTAATAATCAATTTAGTGAAATGTTTTGCTCAAGTTCGGTAGTCTATTATAATAACACATTCTTATTCAATTATTTAAATTTTACGCTGATGTTTCCTCTTTTTTAATGCGAACTCGGTTGGCATATTGATAGATAAAACACAAAATAGACAATTAACAAAATAGCAAAATAAGTAAAAGGAAAAATCATAAATAGAAAACATTGACCCGAGGTCTTATGTTAAAGGACTAGAGTTCGAATTCATAGAATTATGATCGAGAAAATTTGTGAGATATTTTTGTGCCCATGAGTTGATAAAGTATATAAATCTTTAAATAAAAGGTTAGGTGTGACTGTCATGTATTTAGTCTTTGCTTGAAAATTGTCATAGTTCAAAACTATTATCAAAATTTTGCAGTGAGAAAATATTTCACATACTCCGAATAAAATCCTACCAATACTTGGAAATGAAGATATTTCAAGTAAAAAGAGATTTATGGCAGTAACAAAATTTTATAATACGCCAAACGGATAGCGTGCAGATGAACCCCGATGCCTTTATACTACAGCATACTATATGGGTTTTACTTGTTTTTTAAAGCCGTGCGGTGACATGCAGTTATTTACATCGCTATCCTTTGTTTACGGTTAAACATTGCGTCATTGACAAAATATTTTCATATATACATCTAAAAGACATCTTTTAAAATTCAACCGGTATTTAAATGAAAATATTGTTCGAACGGACCCAAGGATCGAACGTGTAGTGTGAGAATGTGTTTTGGAGCGACGCACTGGTCAGATACCGTCGTACATGTCAATATTTATAATTTCTGTTTTAATGTTCTGCTCATATCATGTATATTTATGTCCTTTTATGTGAAAATGAACAAACCACTCTATATTTCTGACCGTATTTCCTTTTTGAAGAAAGTTTTGCATCGTTTGTTGACATCGGAAAGGGTGCTCTCAGACACGTCCGCGTTCCAATGTCGTCAACACTACTTTTGAGAAGACCCTCAAAGCGATCGCTGTCAAGGCGCTCGTCGTTAGAAACATGCGTTAAAAACTGCGCACTGTTAAAGGGCGAGCCACCTTAACTTATTTGTAATATTGTGTTCTTTTTTGAATTTCAACTGTCATCATGTGATTTAAATCATGATCTTATCATTTTAAATTGTTTTATGCTATAAGCAATCTTTTACCTAATTGATTCAGTCATAATTTTTACTAACTTTCTGGTAATCTGAAGCTTTAAGAATAAGAAGATGTGGTATGATTGTCAATGAGACAACTATTCACCTGAGTTCAAATGAAAGGGATGTTGATACCATCCATCTGTCATTATGTCTCCCAAACAAAGTTATTGATTTTGCTCACTTCTTCTTTTTCTTTTCTTCTTTTTCTTTTTCTTTTCTTTTTCTTCTTCATTTCCTTCTTCAGTTTCTTTCTTCTTCTTCTTCTTCTTCTTCTTCTTCTTCTTCTTCTTCTTCTTCTTCAGTTTCTTTCTTCTTCTTCTTCTTCTTCTTCTTCTCAGAATTTAAACTTGTCCGCAGCAGTTCTCCAAAATCGTTAGTCAGATTTACTTAAGGTTCCACAATAGGTTAGACTAACATGTCTAATGGTGCCATCAGGGTTTTGTTTGTGCATTGTTTTCTGTAAAGGGGTACTTTGAGGGCCAAAAGAAGGGAGGGTTTACTATAGATCCCTGTGGGATTTTTAATTTTTTTATTTTCAAATGATTATAACTCGAAAACAGTAAGTGATAGACACATTGGGTCTTCAGTAATGACCATGGGAACATATGGCCTACTTTAGGTCAAAAGGTCAATGGTCACTAGTAGCCTTGACCTTTGACCTTGACCATATTTTTTTTTCAATTTACACAAAATATTATAAAAGTTGGAGAAATGAAATAATAGGGGAGTCTTTAGGGGTTTATACTAATGGGGATTTGTTTGGGAGACTTCGTAACAGCATCCTGTTACAATCATTTCTTGTTATTTTGTCATTTCAGTAATCTGATGGTACCAGGTAATAGTGTTAGCATTGCCAGACAGTTCCTAAGATGTGTCTTACATCAACTAGCACCCAATGGTATATTTCCTATGTTATTTCAAAGTAATTTTGAAGGTGAGTGTGACAATTAAGGGAAAAGAGGGGATAGCAATTGTAGTGGTTAGATGGTTGTGTGAAATCTTTGTGCTTTATGTCAATACTTTATTTTTGTCCCCACACAACGCGTTGCGTAGGGCTTAGAAATACATTGTACTTTCATAGTTGCCAACTCACATGATATTCCCGTGTAATACACTCTTTTTCAACGGTTTACACACGAAGATTTTGTCACATGGCGTGTACATGCTTTTCACCACTTTACATGCCATTACACGCTTTTTCATTGTTTTGATTTTTTGGTCGTTAGTGGTATCGCGATTCTCAGTTTTTTTCATAATTAGACGATAAAAACCGAAAAATTTCGAGGTATTCGATATGGACGAACAACAAAAGCCCTTCAGGTTAGTTTGTGAGTAGTTTTTAAGGTTTTGTGACTTTCTTTCTTTCAAATTCACTTTGGGGAAATGTCCAGCAGAAAGAGGTCGCTTTCTGGACCTGTACCATCATCTAAAGAGACGAGTGCTAAGCCAAAACTATACGTGTGTATGTACCAAATAAGTTGGGAGTCCGAGTTTAAATGGATCAAAGAAAGTGATCAAATCAAATATGTTTATTTTCCTAATTGAGGGCATATTCATTACAAAGTATTATGCATCTTCAACATTATCAATCATTTGCAATCATAATAACATGTGTGAGAGGATAACTAGCTATTTGATAAGGCATTCAATGGTATTCAAATTAAAAAAAAAAAAATTCAGTTTCAAATATGGCCAACATATTTCCAGAGGTTATAGGGGATGGGAATATCACAGAACTGTTGAATCAGTTCTCAGAGTACCAGCTGTCTTCTGATGAACTACCCAGCTTTAACAAGGAAATAGCAATGTTCTAGGGAGCAATAGCAGACATAGATGACCTTTTTAATGACAAAAAACGTTATGACATTCTTTCAAAGCTTGACAAAGCTATTTTAGTTCTGCCAAGTAGCAATTCCGACTGTGAGAGAGCATTTTCAATTATAAAGAAGATTTACATTGAATTCAGATCAGAACTCAACAATGATACATTGTGTGCATTGTTATCATGTAAAGTTAACCAAACTGGCAGCTGTTTTGAATATGTGCTTAGCTAGCTGTGTTGTTTTGAAAGCAGCAAAACAGGCCACTGTTGAAGTCAATAAAAGTTTACAGTAGAATATTGTTTTTTATATTAACAAATTTGTATAATGTTCATATTAAAAAGTCCGCATCTACGTCATGCGTTTTCACACGCTTTTTGACGTCATGTCATGATTTGTCATTGTCAGCAGTTGGCAACTATGAATACCTTGCGTTCGTCCATCTAGTCTTTTTAGCGCTCTCACATGTACAATTCTAACCAGATTTTTATAAAACTTATATCATAGATTTATATCAGCAATGTCTCGTAAGAATTCGAAAATCAGTGCCGATCAACTATTTTTTAAAAGAGTTATGCCTCTTGGAAACATAAATGATATGGAAAATTGCATCGCTAGCACTCTCCTGTGTACAATTCTTGCTAGATTTTTATGAAACTTATATTGCAGGTTTATATCAGCAATGTCAGATCTAATCAACAACAAGTTATAGAGAAAGGATCTGTTATAAGTTGATGTTTCATATTAGTGATGAAGGTCCACACTAGAAGTGGGTCACCTTTAGACATTTAACACCTAAATGGCTTTGGTTAAATCTTGAATAAAGTTTCAGATCTAAGTAACTATAATATATTGATGCATGATCTTTTGTCGGTTGATGCATCATGTTTAGTGATGAAGGTCCATACAAGAATTACATCACCATGACCTAAATTTAAAACAATTTAAATGAACAACAGGTCAGGTGATTCCCTGTTCTTTCTTCTGTATCAACATCTTTATTTTTATTTGATTAACATCTTTCTAGCTATATAAAGAATCTGTCAATCAAAATGTAATCAGTAATAACTTTGTGACAATCCTATAACTATATACTTCTATTAATACAGATACTTATTTCTTCAAGACAATGGCTACAGCTTTGGTAGATTTTACAGAGCTGACATGTCAAGCACCAATACAGTTTTTACTTGAGGTATTATTTATTGTTGTGTACACAGTGAAAATCTTAACTGAGGATTTTGCTAATGTCATTAATTTCTAAGTCAAATTTGATTTAATTTGTCTGATTTCAGATTTGAATTTGCAATTTTAAGCAATTAAACAATTTTATTTGACTTTTGAAACAATAAATTTACTTTCAAACACCCTAGGTGATTGATCGTGACATGCTTATAGTATTTCAATTGCTTACAGGGACTCAACAGTAGAAAGAATTTGCCATCAGACAACATTATGTTACTGATGAACAACTTATCTATGTATATTAATTGTATATCCCTGGAGTCTTCAGTGCCAATGTGGAATAGTATTATATGTCAGTTTGATATATTCCTGAGGAAACTACCAACAGTTTTACCAAATCCATGTGACATGACACCAGTACTCAAAATCATAACAGCTATATTGAAAGTGTCTGGTGTCAGTACTGCAAGGGTGAGTCACTGTTATAGTATTTATAGTTTGTGAAATAAGAAAATAAAAGTCACAATAATTTTGCCAGTCTACATGTCAACTTCTCTGTACATTAGACATTGGGTTTAACATGTCAATACCACTTTAAACCAAAATGTCCATGTCAGCCTTAGAGCTTACCATAATAGTTGTACATTTGTTCAAGGGTTGATGTTTGGTTATATATGTAAACAAAAACAAAATTCTTTTTTTTTATCTTTTAGTTTTAACATATTCTACCACCTTTCACTAATATAATTATAGTTCAGCAAATGATGTAAATCCTTTGGTTTTTCAAGTTGTGTGATTGGAGATTCAGTCATGTTTGATATCATCCAGGGCGTAGTATGGGCTATACATTTTATCAGAATAAAATATACAGAAATTCTAAATGTTCTATTCTTAAATCTAAATATATCAAGATCAACATGAGACCGTTATATTTACAGTTTAAAGCTCTTGATGAGAGTCACATTTGTCAAGGGGATGAGAATGGGATGCATAAGGACAATTTAATCATAACTTTTTGTTTTAATAAATTAATCTTTTCTGCAGAATTTTGAAAAGGTTTATAATACAGAAAACTTTATTGTTTGCAATATGAAATGATCATGTCAGGTTTTTATGTTGACAGATCATACTTATATTAAGCATTTGTATGTACACCTAAATGTATAGTTATATATGAAATAGCCGTTTTATATATACATATGTAATTTTCAAATTTTATGTCTATGTTGTATTTTTATTATACAGTTTATTCTTGAACCATTCTCCAAGTTGTTGAGTTTTGCCATAGAGAACTGTAACTTTAAGTTACAACACATGTTGGATATTTGTTCCCTTGGTAACAGATCATATGTTAAGGTAGGTAACATTTGATAACTTATTTTCAAATAAAATACAGTAACCGTTTTGCATGGTTTGGTGATGTCTATAAGTTGATCCACTGATGGATTTATTTATAATGACCAACAACAAAAACAGGAGGGACATATAGTGTAACCATTGGTGTTCTATCTGTCAGTGTACTTTGGTTATATCTTTCATTAGAAACCTACAAAATACAAATAGAGTTTTGTTTATCTTGTAGGAGAGGGACAAGTTATACTTGACCAGAACTGTTGTGTTTGAATTAGTCCAGGCAATGAAGTTCAAGATCAGTTTGCCTGATGAAAATTTCTTGCTTCTTGTGCAGGTAAGATTAAATGACAAGTTATTATCATAGAATTAATGTGTTATACCATTGCTTCTTTAATACTTTGTTTTCAGTGGTAATAATAGGTGCTTTTCTCTCATTTAGTGTGCATTTATACTTATTTTGACTACTGTAGTTTGATAAATTTTGATAAATCACACACTGAATAAATTTGTTTAGTGTAATTTCTTACCATATCCATTTGGAACATTGTAATTGTCATTTTTCATTGAATCATTGCAGAAACAGATTCTATTACTAAACCCAGTTTAGTACAATAATTATCCACTCTTGACAGTTAAATTTTCATATTTTAAAACGCTTGATAAACCTCACATTTTATAGTTGGACAATCAATGGGGCTGTATAGACAATATGAGATAAATACTTGAATATCACTAAGTGCTTTATAAGACTAACAGATGTCCCATTTGGTTTATTTGGCTCACTACAACATATTTTTAAAATTGGAGAAGACATATTATATGCAAGAGTGTTATATTTAATGGTGTTATTGTAGCATTTATTCCATAGCCAAATATACTCTCTAGTGTATGTGTGAGACTCCTTTAACATAATAAATTATCTTGTAGTTTGTAGTGTTAGATGCAGGAGGGACCATTGCAAATACCAACATTCTAGGTGAACAAGGAATGTTGTACACGACACATGCCAACATGTTAATTAGCACTTGTGCAGCAGAATCTATGAGAGATCATCTTAATGAATGTCTGGAGTTTATATCTGATATACATACACTATCCAAAGTCAAGGTAATAATAGAAAATATAGAGCTTTATCTCAGAAAAATACACTGCCCTAATACAATGTAACTATATAAAGTTTTTCCAACTAGTCCAATATTGCGCTGAAGTCTGACAGCCTTTCATGGGACGTCAAGAGTGCAATCCATGTAGAAAGTATTGAAATTGAAACCCAGACTTTGGCCGGCTTTTTTATGTCTCGAAACCTTAATAAATCAATTTTCAAGTAGATAAATCATATTTCAATCAATTCCTTATTCATTTTACTCCTCAAATTTGCAATCCTTACTTATGTACTAACACCTGTAGCACAAACTAAAGTTTTTTTCTCTGAAATTAAGTATCCAATCTGAAGGGAACTATCCATAGAATGTCTTTGAAGAAATTCCGCAGTTTGTTCCAATAAGAAAAGAAATATGGTTGCTAGTAGAATTTTGTTCTGATGAGTCAATGTTTTATTTTTCTTTCCCTCACAAATTGCAAATCAAGGCAAATCAAACTTAAAAGAAATGAGAAATTAGGAAACCCTGATCAGAGATTCATTCTGTGACAGTTTAAATTATACGTTTTCACAAAAAATTTCAGCGTAGGTAGTATTGAATTTCATTTGAAACTTCAGTTTCGCATCTATCTCAGGCAAGTTCATCTTAAAGGATTTTGGCTCTTCCTGTTGAAACACTCATTGGTTTTAATATCTCATATGTTTTTCCTCCTGCAAATAGCTTTCTATTGTTCAAATAACAGGTATACAAATAAATTTTTGCTTAAATTGTATAGTATACAAATATAAACATGTTCACAGTATATATAAAGCTTCAACATTTAGACATTTTCAGACATTAAAATTAGTACAGGTATTGTTCAGATTGAACTTGCAAATTTACCTTAGATACGGTTGAGTTACACATGAGCAATTTTTGGTCTCCATTGTGATAATTTTAAAAATAGTTTGACTAAGAAAGAATAGAATAAAAATCACTTTCAAATTGAAGACAATTGTTATAGTTTCTGTTGAATTGCATTTAATGTTTTTTTTTAATAGAACAATTTGAAGAGTGGTAGTACTAGTTTAAATGAAGATACTTTAGGTAGTCAACTAAAGTCAGGGATGGCACAATATATAGCATTAGAAATCACTCGTGGGAACAACAGAGACACAAATAGGGCAATAATTAGATATTTGCCCTGGCTATATCACCCACCATCTACAGTCCAGCAGGGGTGAGTCAGAAAAATATTATATATGTGTTATTACAAAAAAAAGTACAAGAACCATGCAGCTGAAATAAGAAAAAAAAGGCTGGTTTGTTCGTCAATGGTAGACCATAAGGAAAAAGAAGACGCTATATAGAAAGAAAAATGTGTATTCAAAAAGCTGTGAAAATTGTAGCACAATTATGTTGTTATGTACGAAAAACCCATGTAGAGTTTCAAAAGTTGGCCGGTATGTCCGTGAATTAACTTAATTATTTTTCTTTGATTTCTGTCCACCTTGACATCATCAATTTTACTTAGTACACAAACAAACATAGCTGTCTCTTTCAAAGAAAAAACACAGTTAATGGTGAAAGAAAAGCATGATATTAACTCCAAAATTACCACTGTACTTCAGGAATGGAATATATGGCAATAGCGTAGAAGGCTTCTCTCAATCTCATATGAATATTATAATTAAGAGGTCTTACTTTTAATACATGGAGTTTAATTCTTTATTTACTAGACCAAAAGAATTTACAGATTGTATTGGCCACATCAGGACTTTATCCTGGCTTTTGATTGGTTCTTTGACTCACACTGCCATGACAGAGGGGGCAGCTCCCGTATCCTGTTTACCAATACCATTGGATGCCAGTAGTTATGTTGCAGAACATGTTTTGGTCATCATGACTGGGTTTGATGAAAGGTCAAAGGTTTGCACAATTTATAGATACTTAGTGACAAATGTGATACTATATAAGTTTTTTTCATGAATGAAGCATCAAAAGACATTTTAATAGATGTATCGAATAGAGGTATGAACATTTTCTTTTTGTGTTAATTCAAAGGAAAAATTTATGTTTTTATATTTCATTTTCTGGTGATATTATTTGTATGAAGCATTTGCTGAGTAAATGGATTAATTCATCTTACATTTTGAATGCAGATAATAATTTTCAATTTATGATCATACAGAAATTTTCCATTCAATTTCCATATGTAAATTCTGAAATAAAATCTTCTTTGGGAATAACATTGTTAGTTTTAAATGCATGACCTCGAATTATTTATTTCTTAGGTCCTGATTAGTTTTCACACACTTTCCAAGTATAGGTATATAAAAAATATTAACTTAAGTATCTCATGTAATAGATTTTTCATTTCTCATTTTGTAGGATTCTGTTCTCCACATGAGCTCCTTATTTCATGCCTTCATTCTATGTCAGGTAAGTATAAACAATATAGATACATTTAGTTTTCCTATCTCTATTTTTTGTATAAGAATAGACAAGTTTATTCTGTATCAGAGAAAAATAATGGTATTACAAATAAAGAGTAAATAACTAATCCCCACAAATATACAAGGAAAGTTACAAATTACTTAGTCAAAAAGTAATTGATAGAAAAGCACAAAAAATTTATTAGTTATAGGTGATACTTGTTTTGTAACCTTATTCTAATGATGATATATTCTATAGCTTGCATGACCCATAAGAACAGTATGAGCTATTTCCATCATTTGTCACATTTCTTGTCATTTATTAACTTTTCATCCTGAACATGCATGAAATATTTGACACTGTTAACGAAACAATCAATTCATTAGCTTTTCTCGTTTCATTTGGTTACATAAGACTACAAGGCTAGTTTAAATCAACTTTGTTTAAAATAGTGTATGTTACATGTATGTATTCATAGAAATTCATCATTTTAATCATATATGGTAAAAACCATGGAGATTAACCAAAGTCAAGAATTGGTTTCTCCTGTTGAAACCCAAATATTTTGAAAGTAGATCGACCATGATTTTTGGAAGACCGTTAACAAAGAATTCCTAATTCCTCCTGATCAGGTGGCAAACGATTTAATTGAAAGATATTATAAAAAATCATTATTTTTTTCCATCAACTCTTAAGAGTTGTCCACCAGAGGTATTTCTTTAATCTTTAAAAATGGCTTATGTCTTATTTTTTGTTTCATATTTAATAGTTATGGTCAATGTATTGTGAGTCTGCAGCAGCTCAGCATCCAGTTACATCAGAAAGTCATCAGATAGCATCATCTACTATTATGGACTTCTGGGCAAGGGTAACACCTGGTATTCTACAGCTACTCTCTACACCAAAAGAGGTCAATTATTAAATCGTTCTTCTAATTAGTAATAAACAGCAATGCTCATCATTTAATATCTATTACATGTTCATAACTAGTTCTTTTTAGCTTTGTTTAATAGTTTAGAAACTGGATTGAATTCAAATACAGTAGGTTTCTTACATTTTATAGATTAACTGAATGTTGTTACACATCTTAGAGGGCCACTTGATTCTGTTTTTGAATATTTTTCAAAGATCTTTACCTATCTTCTAATTTTCTCTTTAACTATTCATTTGAATGCAGACCAAAAGGGATAATTTTTAGCAGAAATGTTATTGAATCTTGTATTTTATTTGTTGATATTACATGATTAATTTTGGTTACTTTCTTATTTAGAGATTACATAAAATTTTAAGCCATGAACTAAACTAAATTTAGAGATTACATAAAATTTTAAGCCATGAACCAAATTATATCTAACAATGCAAATTTTATAAGAGACTTTCGTTAGATTAAAACAAAAAACTTGAAAAATATTTATATTCATATAAAGTATACAATAAATTTAACTAGCAAAAACTTTAATCTGATGTTTGTCATGACAAATTGGAGGTCAAGTTTGATGCAAAAGTTGGGGCCCTTGATTAATTGAAAATGGTTAGTAGGCAGCTCCACACCATTTCTGTGTGGTAACTTGAAAACAGTTAAACCAATCTTTATCAAGTTTATGTTATTTCTCTCAACATAACATTGGAGGTCAAGTTTGATTTTGGCAGTTTTCACTTTGCCTTTCAGGAGTTATGGTCCTTGATTTATTGATATATGGTGATTCATGTTGTTTCCATACATTTATTTCAGAGCTATTCAACCAATTTTGAATTTTTGTTGTTGTGTTGTTTCTGATGACAAAAAGGAGATCAAGTTTTGATATCAACAACTTGCCCTTATCCTGTTCAGGATATGGTCCTTGATTGCTTAAAATGGCACTAATTGATATAAGTAAAACCCTATTTGTTGTATTTTGACAATCTGTTTTTATATTATTTATTATGAAAATGAAAACAAGATGTTTAAAGAATAATTCGAATTTTAATGTATTTTTATTTCTGTGATTTACAGTTTTCTGAGAAGGTGAACCTACATTTCTTAGGATTGATGGAAGCTTTAAGAGAATGCAACTCTTCGGTATTAGCTAAGGTAACAATGTTATATTTATTAAAACTTCTTGATCAAAATTTAATGTTCCAATGAAAATGTTTATCTTCAGGACAGACATGTATTATACCTTTTTCAGTATTCTGAATTTTTGTTTTAAAAATCATAAAAGGATAAAAATGTATTTAACAAAAGAAGTCTACTTATAAGTTTTTTGTTTGCTGTTAGCTATCATAATGTTTTACTTTTTAAATATTTTAGCATATACTGTTTTGTAGGCCTACAATATTTATTGTTTTTAATTATGTCAAATAGCAAAATAACTTTCTTTTGCAGTTTTACAATATAATGATAAGCAATTCAGTAGTTTTACTGTTTTAAATAGATATATGAAAGTAGAAAGTTTATTACATTTATAGATACTTATATATCATTTGAAAAAAATAAATTGGAGATTTAAATTGAAAATTAAAACATAATGAAAGATAATATACATTTTATTTTTACATTTAGTTTTGATTAAACCTTTTGAATCTGATGTATATTTGTCTATATTTTTCAGCTGTTTCCAATGTGGACATCCATTTTATTCACTTATCATTCACAGGTTAGTTTTGTATTCACATTTCATTTATATTAGGTCAAATGATGTGTCAATCAAGCATTAAAGAACAGGACTATTTTTCATACATGGGGGAATTTTTTTTTTTTAAATAAACATGACAAGGACAAATGATGCAGTAAAGTTTATGTGACTATTAAAAATAATCATAATCTTGGTATTTTTGGGTCTAACTTGAGAAAGGTCGGACTAATTTGCCTTAAATACACATTGGTCAAACAGAAGCATATTTACTTACTGAAATTATTAAAGGAAAATAAATTGTTTACATAGAGTCATAATTTTATTCTTGATGTATTTATTACAGAATCAAACATGGTATGTTTAAATTTCTATATATTATCCTTCAACAAAACTGACGATTAAATCATTTTTTTTCCGAACAGTTACCAGGCCACTTACAAGTAAGACTTCAGTCTGTTGAGAACTGGGAACCACCTGCTCCATCCAATGATATGGCACTCTTCAACTCTAGTGTGTTGTTGTCATGGCTGAAACGTATACAATTCAAACTGGGACAGAATGAAATCCAGTCTTCTGCTGCTACACAGTTTTATACAGTTTAGGAGCTTGTACAAACTGATGGATTTGAAATCTGGAAAATAAATTGTCTGTTGTTATACTGATATTACATCTTTGATTGACAAATGTGAATTCAAATTACATAAGTTATCATCTATTACTTGCCTCTGAATAGTTGTTCACAGTTTAGTCCAACAGTACTGAAAGAACACCAGGATTTATTTGAAATCATTGCCAAACTGTGTAGATTTCAAGTTAAACAATTACTGTTGGAACAATACTATAGTATAACTAAACTTAAGAAATCTGCAAATTCAAACCAGCATGTAGGTTGAAAGTCAATTTATATATTATATTACCAAGTGTAAGAGGCATATTTATTATCACTAGATCATCTAACACTTACATATTATTTAATGTGTGAGCTGTATTTCAAAATAAACATCTAAACATCAATATAAACCATACAAGTATAGCATGACATTTATCTCCTTTCCATGTAAAGTTTTGGATCAAAAGTTTCTTCTATAGATTATAATTATTGATTAAATGTACATCAATTATATCAGTCCAAGTGATTGTTAAAGATACATCTCATCCTTTTAAAAGTTTACATAAAAAAAATAGTATTTTTTCCTCCTGAATTGTAAACATTTTTGCAACATTTATCTCTCCCCTCGAAAAAAAATCACATACTGTAAATTCAGAAATTATTGCATGCATTTATCATTGCGATTTTACAGATATTTGTATCAAAAATCAGAATGCAAGTTCTTATTATTGCAATACTCAACCGGTTGCATTTTTCGCATTAATAAAAACCTCGCAATAATTTCTTAATTGACAGTATTTATGAAGAGGTCAGAAATTTTAGTATTTTTTGAACAAAAGAATAATATCAATGTTTTGAACAAATTCATTTCCCAGAAAAATTAAAACAAATTCTGGGTTTTGTTTTAACATTTGCCAATTTTTAAATATATGAAACTGACTTTTGAAATATGCAACAAATACAACATTGCATCCTGGGACAAGAAATTAGTTATAATAGTGTCTATCTTCCATAAGAATTTATTCTTATAATCATGTGCAATAAATACAAGATGGCATCCCACAACAAGGATTTAGTCGTAACAGTGTCTACCTTCCATGAGAATTTATTCTTGTATTCATGTGCAATAAATACAAACAAGTGCAATATCGAGAAGTAAGATTTTATAAAATAGCAGAACCAATTTGTTGTAATAATTTATTTAATATGAAATTATTTGTGAGTTATTTGATTGTTATTGTTGATGTAGTTGTTTGTTAGCTGTGATTATTTAGATTAGTTATGTTATGTCTGAATTATTAAAGGCATATAAATAAAATGATATGTCGACTACTTCCACTTCTCCCCTTTTCTACTTATAGTGACAAACTCCAACGTACTGAAGTTTATGTCACTGGTTATTATTTAGAAGACAATAAACAGACAACACAAGTTTTTCAGAAATAGATCAGACAAGATTGAATCATTTACATCAACACCTGATGTAAAATTTTAAAAGAATATAAAAAGAAAGTTATACAAAAACATAAGTCTGATTCTGATTTCAATATGTGCCACACATGTTTTTGGAATTACCTAGCTTCATTTACTCTTCAGACAAAAAGTTTTGAAATCCACAAAAGCATAAAACTAAAAGTCTACACTTTCTCGGGTCAATTTAAACTGAGGTAGTTGCAACATGGTTTTAGTACAATTAAAAATTTATGAAAGTGATTTTTTTTTTAAAACAAAATGTATCCTTAAAACCATGCCTGTGTATGGGCATTGGCTACTGTGTGGATTGTACCCACGGGGGCAGATAGTCTTCCACCAGAAATACTGGCAAAGGGATAGTTAAAAAAATGTATCAACAAACCACTCCAAAACAGGAGCATTGGCTACTTCCTGGATTGCACCCATGGGCACTGATAGTTCACCACTAGCAGTACATATACTGACCCAGTGTTAATAAAAACAAATGTACCATATAAACCATGCCAGTACTGGAGCATTGATAGTATAAAAAAAATTATCATTAAATCCATGCCAGTACAAGAGCATTGATAGTGTAAAAAAATGTATCATTTAATTCATGCCAGTAAAGGAGCATTGATAATATAAAAAATGTATCATTTAATTCATGCCAGTACAGGAGCATTGATAGTATAAAAAGATCATTTAATCCATTCCAGTACAGGAGCATTGATAGTATAAAAAACGATCATTTAATCCATGTCAGTACAGGAGCATTGATAGTGTAAACAAGTGTATCATTTAATTCGTCCCAGTACAGGAGCATTGATAGTGTAAAATGAGCATCAAAGTGTATCATTTAATTCATGCCAGTACAGAAGCATTTATAGTATATAAAAAAAAAAAAATTATTAAATCAACGCTAGAAAAAATTTATGAAAGTGAAATATTTTAAGACAAAATGTATCATTTAAACCATGCCTGTACAGGGCATTGGCTACTGTGTGGATTGTACCCACGGGGACAGATAGTCCGCCACCAGAAATACTGGCACAGTGATAATTAAAAAATTTGTACAAACCACACCAAAACAGGAGCAGTGGCTTCTTCATGGATTGCACCCATGGGCACTTATAGTTCACCACTAGCAGTAAATATACTGACCCAGTGCTAATAAAACAAATGTACCAAATACCATGCCAGTACAGGAGCATTGATAGTATAAAAACGATCATTAAATCTATTCTAGTACAAGAGCATTGATGGTGTAAAATTGTGTCATGTAATACATGCCAGTACAGGAGCATTGATAGTATAAAAAACGATCATTTAATCCATGTCAGTACGGGAGCATTGATAGTGTAAAAAACGATCATTTAATCCATGTCAGTACAGAGGCAAAAAAAAACGATCATTTAATCCATGCCAGTACAGGAGCATTGATAGTATAAAAAGATCATTTAATCCATTCCAGTACAGGAGCATTGATAGTATAAAAAACGATCATTTAATCCATGTCAGTACAGGAGCATTGATAGTGTAAAAAAGTGTATCATTTAATTCGTCCCAGTACAGGAGCATTGATAGTGTAAAAATGAGCATCAAAGTGTATCATTTAATTCATGCCAGTACAGAAGCATTTATAGTATATAAAAAAAAACAATCATTAAATCAATGCTAGAAAAAAATTTATGAAAGTGAAATATTTTTAAGACAAAATGTATCATTTAAACCATGCCTGTACAGGGGCATTGGCAACTGTGTGGATTGTACCCACGGGGACAGATAGTCCGCCACCAGAAATACTGGCACAGTGATAATTAAAAAAAATGTATCAATTTGTACAAACCACACCAAAACGGATTGCACCCATGGGCACTTATAGTTCACCACTAGCAGTAAATATACTGACCCAGTGCTAATAAAAACAAATGTACCAAATACCATGCCAGTACAGGAGCATTGATAGTATAAAAAAACGATCATTAAATCTATTCTAGTACAAGAGCAGATAGTGTAAAAATTGTGTCATGTAATACATGCCAGTACAGGAGCATTGATAGTATAAAAAAACGATCATTTAATCCATGTCAGTACGGGAGCATTGATAGTGTAAAAAAAACGATCATTTAATCCATGTCAGTACAGAGGCAAAAAAAAAACGATCATTTAATCCATGTCGGTACAGGAGAAAAAAACGATCATTTAATCTATGACAGTACAGGAGTAAAAAAAACGATCATTTAATCTATGACGGTACAGGAGCAAAAAGAAAATCGATCATTTAATCTATGACAGTACAGGAGCAAAACAAAACAAAACAATCATTTGATCTATGACAGTGTAGGAGCAAACAAAAGATGATTTAATCTATGGCAGTACAGGAGCAAAACAAAAACCGATCATTTAATCTATGACAGTATAGGAGCAAAAAAAAGAGATCATTTAATCTATGTCAGTACAGGAGCAAAAAATAAAAATCATTTAATATATGACAGTACAGGAGCAAAAAAAAACGATCATTTAATCTATGACAGTACAGGAGCAAAACAAGAACGATCATTTAATCCATCCAAGTACAAGAGCATTGATAGTGTAAAAAAATGTATCATTTTATCCATGTCAGTACAGGAGCTTGGCTACGTGTACCCATGGGGACTGATAGTCCACCACTAGCAGTACTGATTCAGTGATAGTAAAAAAAAATATGATACTGATTTGCATAAGTTAAATTAGATAAACAGCACAAGTCAGCAATTTTCACCAGAACTTCACTATTAAAGTCATATGAAACTAGGTTCTGGTGATTATAATGTTAAGTAAATTACTAAACGAATGCGTTTCAGTCATATTGACGTTTTAGTAGATATGATATTGCTGATAAATTTTTCTGTGTTCAGTTTCTGTCTATACAAGATAATAGGCTAAAATTCTAAAATGAAATGAGAGAAAAATTGTCATTCTCCTTTATAGCGTCAATTATTATGACTTGACTATTAGTGGCCACCTTTAAACTCCTGAACCAAATGCAATGTGCAACACACAGTGTTACGTCATATCAAACTGTTCATCTGGTCAGAAATTTTATCAAACTCACTAAATCGAGCTACAGTCAAGTCATCAATGTATTAGATTTTGGTTCCACTTTTGTTAAATTAAATATGTTCAGGTGTATTGTCTATTTATATCTATTGTAGAATTATGTTAAAGGTAAAGTACTATATAATTGTCAAGTCTAAGTTTTTATACTATTCCTTTTAAAATGTCTCCTATATTTATAAGAAATTGACATCAATTTGAATTATAAAAATAAGAAGATGTGGTATGATTGCCAATGAGACAACTCTCCACAAGAGACCAAATGAAACAAAAATTAACAACTATAGATCACCGTACGGCTTTCAACAATGAGCAAAACCAATATCGCATAGTCAGCTATAGAATGACAAATGTAAAACAATTCAAATGAGAAAACCAACGGCCTAATTTAAGTACAAAAAATGAACGCAAAACAAATATGATACACAGAAACAAACGACAACCACTGAATTACAGGGTCCTGACATGGACAGGCACATCATGACATAATGTGGCGGGGTTAAACATGAAAGCGGGCGCCCAACCCTCCCCCTAACCTGGGGCAGTGGTGTAACAGTACAACATAAGAACAAACTATAAAAATCAGTTGAAAAAGGCTTAATTAACTCATCAGATGGATAAAAATAGAACTACATCTAACAAAAACACAGAGTGGACGTGGCAGGGTACTTATACATCCCCACAACAAAAAGACACTAAGTACAGATCTGAGAGTACTCGCAGTTACTGACAGCTAGTTCAAAGCCAAAAACAACTAATAAAAAAATCATGCATCTAAGACTAAACAATCAATCAGTACACATCCAACATCCAATGGATTTAGTGTAAAGACGTCATTAACAGTCAGAGAAAAACATGACCTTGTACAATGCCAAGATATAGTTGTTATATGTGAATATGCAATATTTTGTCAATAAGATTCCATGGATATCATCCTTTTTATATGAAATCGTGATTGAACAGTCTAATCTCCTTTAAAACCCCATAAACTTCATGAAAACATATCTTAGCTGCAAGTATATTTCGCTGGATATTTTACATTTTGAATTAAAGATCACTCTTTAACATTTTTTAAAGTAAAATGACATTTTAGAAGACATAATTTAAAAATTTAAGTAAGACATTTTTCACAGCAATTAAAAAAAAAACATCTACCTTAACTTTCAACTGACTTTACAATAGATATGTATAGAAATTGTTATATAATAGTAACGAGCACTGCCGATTGTGTGAGGCCCTAATTGGTAGTCAAGGTCATTAAACCATCCCCCAGTATTAGTAACGAGCCGACCGTGCGAGACCCTCACGAGGAGTCAAGGTAGTTAAAGTTCCCGTAGTAGTAATAGTAACGATACAGTGGTAATCAAATCTATTGGAATTTACGATCTTCCAGAACAGTTATTAAAATTTCTGACAAGTTACACATTTTCGAATCGATGAAATACATTGCAATTGGGTCACAGCTTCGAATGAACCACAATAAAAGGAGGTTAACACTTTGTCTGACAGTCAAATCAGAGTAATAGTGTCGTTCCTATTGGTTATTTTGTAGATCTTGAATAACTGATCATTTTTGCTGATCACTGTTTCTCTCTATCTATAATAATTTTCAAGTTAATAGACTAGAATGATATATTTTAAAAAAATCGTCAGCAATCTCTCCTGTTAGGAGTTGTCTGATAATTTTTGTACAAATACAGAGCTGAGAATTCTAACATGTTTGCCCGGTCTTTCTGCTTCTTAATGGTTTTCAGTATATCAGACAATTGCCTTCATTTTACCGTTATGTTCTATTTTAAGCCTTTTTAGCGATGTCGGTTGATGGACCCCAATAAAATTAATAAACTTTAATCTAAATCCTCTGAAGGTTTCTTTAAATCGGTCCAGTAGTTTCGGAGAAGATCTTTGAAAAATTTGGGGGACGACGGACGCCAAGTGATACCCTTTGATCACACGAGATAAAAAAAAGGATAGAAATGAAAAAGGACATTTTATCCACTAAACTTTGAAAAGAATAGAACTACTATACTTCACCGTTTTATGTATATTAAAAAGAAAGTTTGTCATCATGGTTCCTGGTTTCATTTCAAAATAATCCCATTTAGGGTGAAAAGATGTAAAGGACAACTTTATATTTCCTTATCAATGTTGAACGAATGTCCTGTCAAATATTTTCGGGTAGGGACTTACAATCAACAGAGACAACGTATACTCTAAACCTTTAAGTTTTTCTTAAATAATGTTGTGTAAGAATTGTACTATGGGATTAAACACTTTTTGAAGACCATTCAAGTATTGGTAGACAGCAAATGATCATAAAAGATGCCAGTGTATATGTCCTGATTATATAGCACATTTCAACAGGCAGTGTTGTAGCTTTCAATTATGATTCTTCCCTATTGTTTTCATTACATCAAAACTTTCAGTTTATTTCTTTAAAAATGAAAATCATATCGTGCCGTTCTTCAGTTTAATCTTTTAAATGAAATGACTCTTCATCTTGAATGACCAATCTCGCTTAAAGTGTATAGATGGCATTTATTCAGCTTATCTTGTAAGTCTTTGGAAAGTTTTCCAGCCACTATAAATAAAAGTATATAAAAACAATATGAAATGAGTCAATGCACAACCAGGCATTTTAGAGAAGATCTTCTAAGTTTAAAACTTGCGACCTATCCATTATCATTTTTTTGTTTGTTTCAACAATTGAAAATGTTTAAACTAACCAGACCTGTGACAAATGTATTTTCTCATATTTTCCTCACTTTCTATCCTCATTTTGATTTAGAATTACAACGCATAATTTATTTAACAAATGAAGGTCTTTAATTGTCAAATACTACGTTTTCATTCCTTTCGATTTACTCTTTGTTCAAAAATTGATTTTATTGACTACTTACGTGTTTTTTTAGTTCTTTCAATGCACCACTATTTATACAAAGACCTACATTAAAGAACTGAGATAAAAAGGACCTGTATTGTTTACTTTAATAATGCACATTTGATCAATTAAGATATAAATCGTCTTTATGAAGTATTGGACTAAATTACATTGTTGTTCAGGAAAGATAATTGCATGGTGGTTAGCAATGAATAGTTTTATCTTTGAAACAATCTAGATGTACATTTATGAACCTTTGGTAAGGACGTGAAACCCTAGTTCGGTATGGAATAAATAATATAACATGGTAAGAAAAATATAGTTTTTCAAAGTCAGATTTTAATATGTGTTTTTTTCTTATTTTACTTTATTTCTCTTAATATGGATTATTCAAACAAAATATGTAAAAAAATTTTTAACACAATTTGCAAACACAAAACCACGGAAAATATCTGTCAACGAACAGAAACCATATAACATGGTCTAGGCCTCGCTTCGCTGATAGCTTTGTGACCAGAAATTTTCATAAGGCTATTTCATTGACATTGGTTGCAATGAAATACCATTCATTATCATTCAAATAAAAACAGATAATTTTACATGTGACCGAACAACACTGATAGCTCACTATTCCGCGTACCACAGAATTTTGTTATTTGGTTCTGTCACTCTTTGAATATTTGTTTTATTCTGTCAATAAACTGAATTAGCTGCTCAGGGAAGGTTAGCATTTTTTTATTTGCGTTACACCCGTTATATTGTCTGGTTTTAAAAAAACTTAAACAATAATTCTAAATACTTTGTAGGCAGAACATGGGCTTTCTGAAGAACAGATAGCAGGTAAGCCGACTAACCTAATTTAAAATACAGTCTAAAACTAATGACCGAAATCTTTACTGTGTCTTGACTGTAAGTGTTTCTCTCCACCTGTTGCAGTTCATTAAAATTTCTGACCAAATTGCAATCTGTTTTCTCAACCAAACTGTTCAACTGGTCAGAAATTTTAACCAAACGCTGTAGAAATCCCTGAGTCAAGTCATCAAAGTGCAAAGTGATAATTTAAAGCATACTTACAATCCTGTAAGACTGAAGACTTTTTAAAAACTATTATATTCGATATTTCTCTTTAACCAGACCTTGTTGCTATGATGAAAATATTGCTAAAAACTTCTATATACATCATTGTTATTATAAAGAGTCATTTAAAGGAGATATGTAGTAATTTTTTAATTGCTATAAAAATGTCCAAACTTAGCTTTAATACAATTTTTCTTTTAAAACGTCTTTTATATTCATAAGAATCAGCCATCAGTTTGAATTAAAACCTGTTATATTCAGTAAAATATACGTGACGTTACAATATATTGTTAATAAGTTTCCATTGGAGATAATCTAAAACCATTGACCCCTTTTTTGAAATATTGATCTTTAAAACTTCATGAGAACATATTCAAGCTTAAAATGTATTTCACCAAGTATTTTAGATGTTACCCGGCAATTTAATTAAAGAAAGCTTTGTAACTGCATAGAAAACACCATATAAGAAGAAATAATTCAAAAACTTAAATTTTTACATTTATTTAGCAATTCAAAAATTAATACCTATCACCCTTGGAGTGACCCTTTACAATAACAATGATATGTTTAGAAATTTATAGCTACACTTTCATAAAAGCAATGACATTGAATTAAAGTCTTATAGGATTGTAAGAAGGCTTTTATCACCTTGCACTTTGATGACTTGCCTACGGTTTTCTACAGCATTTGGTTAACATTTCTGCCCAGTTGAACAGTTTGGTTTAATAAAACAAATGGCAATTTGGTCAGAATTTTGAATGAACTGCAATATGTGGAGAACAACACTTGCATTCAAGTCACAGTAAAACATATTTATATTTAATAGTATCATCAACGATTTTTTAAAACCCACAACTGGTCTTTCAGGCTTAAGATTTGCACGATTGGGACAGTTTTGTGATCATATAAATTCACATCCGAATTTTTACACCGGGCGAAAAGCCTTCACCTTGTAAGCTACACAAGGGCTTGTCTTTGGGAATTGCTTTCGAATGTAATACTGTTGATTGATTGATTGATTGACTTTAGTTGGATTTAAGCCATATTGCAAATATTTGTACATACATATAAACAATAAATCAAACAGGTATGTTCTGGAGAGCTGATGGACCGGAATGGAGTTTGGAAATTTCGACTTCCATGCAATGGTAAATGAGGTTATGTTGATTTGGGGCAGACATTTTGGATTTCAACAGTGTCCCCATTCCGACCGGACGTGGCTGCGTATTTATACCTCCCGCACAGCCAAACGGACATTCTTCTTCGGTATAGCATGGATTTTATTGCCAGATATGGGTCATTTATTGTTGAAAAATCCACCTATAATATACCAATCAGTCCTAAAGGAAATAAATTTGTAGTTGGATTTTGTAAAAATCACACCAAGTTCTAAAGACACTGTCCTGTACATGATGTAACTTTTTTGCTACAATGAAATCCTAACTGAATTCTGATCTCATGTTATAAAAAAGATAGGAATATGTAGTAATTTTGGAAGTGTGATATCAGAACTATGTTACAGTTTGAGCTAGCTTATACTAACTGCAAACTTTTCACATGATTATTTAAGAACTATATTCTGTATGAGATAGGCACTCACTATCTATATGCATATGCGTCAACTTCTTATTTGTCGTGTTTCGATGCATGTGTGTATATATATGTGTGTTCTTGTGTCTAAGACTTTTTGTGTCTGAATTTTCTCTTAAACGGCATATATTATGCATGAATTTCAGCTATTAAGCATGCCTTTGCTATCTATGATCGTGGTGGAGAAGGAGTTATTCTTACAAGAGAGATAGGAACACTAATGAAATCACTAGGATACAACGTACCAAAAGATGAACTTGTTGATATCATGAACGAGGTTGATTTTGAAGGTTGGTCATACAAAAACTGTATTTCTTTTCATCTTAATTCCAACTGTCCGTCTGAAAAGTCTTTTAACTGTTAATGTATAAATACAAACTGAAGGCAGAAATAAAGTCTAATGGCATATTTTTTTTCAAATATGGTGTCTCCGTTTATTTGAAAATATTTTCAGTATTTAAAAAAAATCATATAAAAAATGAGGGGAATCACTAAATGCCATATTTGGCTTCATAATTTTAATTTTTAAAAACAAACAACAATTTCAACATAGGATATCATTTTACAACAACGTTCTCGATATTTGTTTCTCTTGTCGGGTGTTTTTTAAAGGGTCAACTTAATTGTTCAAAAACCAAAGGATATAAAAAAAAAAAAAAAAAATGGGTAAACATTGTAGAGAAACTAAAAAGTTATCCGACCTCTACTAAAGTTTAATGATTTTTCGTAGGATATTAAACTGTATACAAATATATATCAAAAGTCCAAAGTTTCATTCTATGTACTTTCTTGACGATTACGTTAATTTTGGTGATGAATATGTTAAAGGATCAGGTATGATCAGAGCATTCATTTGCCAGGCCTCTGTTTTCAAGCCTTTACGGCTTATATCAATTCTAATTGATGATTAATGTGGACACTTCAGCGCAGAAACGTCGCTTGTGGTGGCACTATGTTGTCATACACATGTCGAAATTAACACCACGACAATTCAAGGACATCAGCTGGCTTTACCTAACAGGATATTCTCCACTCATTATTATCTTTGAAAATACATTTTGTAGCAAAATATCTAAATATTGATGACAAGATTTTAAAATTTCAAATGAGTCGGGTTTTTTTTTTTTTTTTTTGTAATTTGCATTTTAAAATGTCCTATGAACATCTGAGGGGTGTTAATTAAACGGCGCCTGCTTGATTGTCTGAAGCAAAATTTTGACAGCCGACTGAGTAATTTAGTTAGATGTTCAAGTTATAAATATATGGTTCAAAAATTTGTTTGCAATATGACTTATGTAAACCAATATCAGTAATTTATAAGACATGTATTACCGAAATAAGACTTAGTTGTCATCATTTAGCTAAAGAATGTGGACGTTACTCTGTAATTTCTAGAAGTAATAGACCCTGTTGTTTTTGTAAGGATGACATTGAGGATGAGATACATTTCATTATAAAATGTCCCACTTATCAAGGTCTTAGATCTTATTTTATTTAACCTTATTATTGGAAAGCCTATGTATAAATTTTTACAATTAATGAGTTCGATTAATCTTAGAGAGCTATGTAATTTAGGTAAATTCATATTTCGTGCACAAAAAATGAAGATCTGACATGTTGTAATATGTTTCCCACTACTTTCTGCTATTCTATGTATACTATGTGTAGTTTATATGTTGTATGCCTATAGTTATTATGACTTTGGTAAATAAAGATTATAATATTTATCAGATTTATAATTCTTAATGGTGTAATATCTCCTGTTCCTTTACAATCTTTGTTGATTGCAGGTACCAGTGATCCTATAGAATAATACAGAATCAGAACTGATCGATGGAATATATGAAAAAAATAATATTTATAATGCTTACAAAATGCAATACAAAGTACAAACTTTTTGAAAATTATGGGGACGATTTATAATGATTTATGAATAGTATGCATTTTATCTGAATATTATTTTTCTTTTCTACAATTTAAAATTATAGAAATGAAATCTTTCCAACCGCGTGTTGTCAAATGACATGCAATTCCAAATGATATGTTTTATTTAATTACAAAAACGTTATAACTCCAAAGAAGTAATGCTTTCAAAGAAGAACAATGCAAATAAGTTTCCTATTTATTTTTATTTTTTTCATTCTAAGATATTTACCTACTTTCAGGTAAAGGAACAATAGGAATACAAGAGTTTATGTCTGTAATGGTTAACAGGTCAAAAGAAGAAGCTTTCTCTAAAAAGTTGATAGATGCATTCAGAGTATTTGATGTCAGAGGAAAAGGTGTTGTTGATACTGAAGTTGCTCGCCATATATTTTCCTCGATGGAAGAAGAAATGCCAGATGAGGAAATAGACGAACTGTTAAAGGAAGCTAAAATTGATAAGGATGGTAATATTAAATATGAAGGTAAGTAAAAAAAAATGTACAAATTCTTTAAAAGTGTTTTTTAAGTCCATGCCGGTACACTTTATGTCATTGCAGGATGCATGTAATTTCGCGTATTCCACGTTCATTTTCCTAATCATGTATGATAGAGGTTATGTGTAACATGAGCGTGTTCCTAACGCAATATTTATTCCACGAGTTACGATGAAGAACGACTGAAACCGTTGTTACATAAGTTTTACGGTCACGATCACAAATTGGTTGACCGATAAGATGTGTCTGCCTTAGATCCTGTCTTAGATATACCAGAATAGTGATCTGTTCTGTAAATTACCCGATTGTGAAGTGACATTTTGTAATCAGTCTTGATTCGCATGTCGGTTGATGAATGCATGTCGAGTCACCAGTTCTTGCTCTGTCTGGAGTCCATGCGGTTCCCTAATGTTTTCCCCATGGTTTGCATATTAAAATAGATTTACGAGTTCTGAACAGCGGAATAAAAATGTTGCATCTTTATGTTTCAAAGAAATTTGAAGTGAAACAGATCAAAATGAACCTTTAAATTTATTTATTAGTTGGAAATGACTTTTAACCAGCTTTTAGTAAAGTCTTTTAGATCGATACCTTGTGTGTAGTTTTTTTGTCATTTTGTTAGGGTTTTAGTATGATTAGTGCCGATCTAATGAGTCAAGCCTTTTTCAACTGATTTTCATAATTTGTTATTATGTTGTGTTGTTACACCACTGTCACATGTTAGGGAAATATTTTATAATAAACATGTTAAGCATCATGTCATGATTTATTTATAAGTTGTAATTTGCTTTGAACTAGTTTTCAGTAACTGCGAGTACTCTTAAATTGGTACTTTGTGTATTTTGGCTTTATATTTTTTTTTTTGTGCTTCGTGCTGATCTAATAAGTCCAGCCATTTCCAATTGAATTTTATAGTTTGTTCCTTTGTCATGCTGTCACACCACTGTCCCAGTTTAGGTGGACGATTAAGCGCTCACAAACATGTTTAACCCCGCCACATTCTTTATGTGCCTGTCCCAAGTCAGGAGCTTGTAATTCAGTGGTTGTCGTCGGTTGCTTTCTGTCATATTTGTTTTGTAGAAGATCAGGCCGTTTTTTTCTTATTCAAATTGTTTCATATCTTATCATTTCCGGGCCTTTTATAGCGCTTATTATGATATGTGTTTTGCTCATCATTGAAGTGGTACGGTGACATATAGTTGTTTACAGCCACGTCATGTGGACTCTATTGGATTATTGTCCAATATATACCAATCATACCACATCTTTTTAAAAATGTTTATAGTAACCCCGCCACATTCTTTATAATCCTGTGCCAAGTCAGAAGCATTTTAGCATAAATTGTACTACATCTCATTATTTTTATTTTATATGTTGATACAATAAATCTAATTTGCATTGTTATGATATAATGATAGTATTTCCTAAATGTGTAGCTTAAGTGATCTCGATTAAGCTTTCGGTAGAAGATAGATTTAATATAAACTATATAAGTACTCTTGATATTATACTGAAAACTTTATATAGAATTAGAACAACTTCAAAATTTGGGTAATGTCAATTTTAGTGTACATTAAAGCTTCATTCGTGAATGAATAAGATAAAAGAACATATTTCAAAACAATGTTACATATATTTAATTATCATATACTTAGAATAAATAACTTATTATTTTTACCGTATGATAATAGCTTTAAATTTACATGAATGCCTTATTTTCCGAAATAGTGCTTAGCGAGCTGATATGAAAAATTTATCAACTGCTTCCGTCTATTATCGTATGCCTTTCCGTAACGTTATCGCATGGCATTCCGGCTTACTCGGCAAATTCCGGAAAATACATCTCAATGGTACGTTTTCATTGAAAAACATAACAAAGTAGGGTACAAAACAAATATTAGGAAACAGGAAATTATATTATGTAAAATGCAAAACAAATGATACAATAAATGCATTGTTCAAAGTTTCCAGCATAATTTAGCAAGTTACTTTACAAATGTTGACTTTTCCAAACAGTGTTCATTTTGTTTTGTTGTTTTTTTTTTTTTTTTTATCGTGAACATAAAAATATATTATACTTTTGTTTTCTCCTCTGTTGAGGCATATGATAGAAAGATTTCATATCGGATGTATTACATATGGCGTCCGTCGTCCGTAAACTTTTTACTTTTTGAATTTCTACTTGAGAACCACTTAAAAGGATCAATATATTAAAATGTTATTTTTCTCTATTGTTGAAGCATATGATAAAAAGATCATAACATGTCATTTTTCATATCAGATGTATTATCAGGCCAAGGTTCAATATCAGCCCTCGAGCCTTCGGCTCTTGGGCTGATATTGAACCTTGGGCTGATAATACATCTGATATGAAAAATGACATGTAATAATCTGATAGTATTGATTAATGTGATACGCAAACTCGTGTCATACAAATTTACGCTACCCCATGTACATTCCAATAAAGATCTTTGGTGATCTTAGGAAAATACGTTTCCTGGAGTGTTTAAAAAAGAGT
Source organism: Mytilus coruscus (assembly GCA_017311375.1). NCBI lineage: Eukaryota > Metazoa > Mollusca > Bivalvia > Mytilida > Mytilidae > Mytilus > Mytilus coruscus. The sequence goes on along the minus strand of CM029599.1, from coordinate 75,357,128 downwards.
TTTTCTAAAATCTTACAAATAATTTGTTTTCATTTATATGTGTGTACACAGCGCAAATGTTCTGTATGATTTCGGAACTTAATTGACCTGTGATGAATAACGAAATGAAAGATCGTAGAACAATGCAAATACAAACATACAAGTTATTTTTTCACAAAACTTTGAAGTATAATTAAGCAGATCGGTTTCTTGTAAGAAAGGATTTTTATAAATCCACCTTTTTTTTCATTCCAATTTATCCCTTATACACGTTGTGTGTGATGCGGATTTGTCCTTCCACGATTTAATTGAAGGGAGTGATAATAACTGTTTAACCTTCAAGTTGCTAAAATTTTCCGTTTATGTATTATATCTGAAAATTTCAATATATACCACATGTTCTTGTGATAATATGTATCTCATCTTTAAACAGCTACTGATCACAGATTATTGTGACAACAAAAGATTGGGGTTTGAATTTTGATTTAGCCTTTATTTTATGTTTCCTCTATTTCAGATTTTGTTAGACAGATAGTTAGATGATGTGTAAAAAGTAAAAGAATCTTACCTAGAGGATATACATTCTAACTGCTAAAACACATTGTATATTTGACAGTCAGATGATATACTTATATACATGACTATACTGCATAGGTGAATGGATGCTGATTCGATTTTTATAGAAAAGTCCAGGACACATATATACTGCTTTATGAATGTTTCTGATATAGATGTTCGTTCTCATATATAAAATATTAATTTCTTGCATGAAAAAACTGTCTTTATAAGCCTTTGACATTGCCAATTCTTCTCGATAATGTTAGTACTATTGGCTCTTTATTACAATTATGTTTGTCTCAAATCTATATTTTGTCTACATCTATTTCAATATATATTTTTCGTATATTTATTTATTTTAAATATGCATCCCCAGAGGCTGGTTTACACGATCAGAATTCCCTTGACAAAGTGTTTTGGTCGTGTTAACATGCATACAAAATATTGACATATTTGGATGTTCTTTTGTGAAGTAGAACTCCATCCTATTTTCCTTAAAAGTTTTGATTGCCTTTGACAAGAACTGACCAAGAGAACAAGTTTTGGAAAGCAAGGTAAACAAAAGTACATGGCAATTATAAAAAAAAAACCAGCAAACCTGCATTTGTTTGCCATAGTGTCGTTGGTTTCTCTTCGACTTATGCATTTTGATTCTCCCTTTTGGTATTATCCGCCTTTTTTTTGCCATTGAAGATACTTTTGGCAAAACCAAAACCAGAGGGAAAATACACACAAGATTAAAGCTTTATTTGCAGATAAGTAATCAAATTTGTGGAATTATAAGATCAAAATATTTGATCGTGCGTGCAAACAGGATATCTTGACATAGTTTTATTTCAATGAGAATGTGCTTTACACTGACCACCATAATATAGCCAAGAGTACTGAAAGTGGCCTTAACGTTAAACGCCAACAATCGATCATTAGAACAATTGCGTGGATGTAAGAAACTATAGGTCACAACCTTCTATATTGAGCGAAACCAATACTCTATAGTCACTTATAAAACGCCCCGACATCACAAACTATGAATCTATTCAAATGAGAAAACCAAAGGCATGATAAACGGTAAAATAATAAACGAAAACCACGAAAAACAAATAAAACATACAGAAACCAACAATAACCACTAGATAAAAGGTTCCTAACTTCGGACAGGTACATAAAGAATGTAGTGGGTTTAAACATGTTTATGAGCGCTCAGTTGGAAATGGCTCATTAGATTGGCACGAAGCACAAACAAACCAACTTGCAAAAAGCCAAAAGAAAAAAAATACCGATCTATGAGTACTCGCAGTTACTGAAAGACTGTTAAAAGTCAGTTTTAACTAATAAATAAATCCTGTTCTATCAGACTTATATATCAATCCGTATGCATCCAACAGATTTAGTGTAAAGACACTATAAACAATCGGAGAACAGCATGACCGTGTGGAATGCCAAAATGATAGTACATTGTTTCGACAGGATGTATGACCATACACTTTCGTAACTGAAAAAGAAAACAATACATAATTAGCTATGATTTAATTTCTTTAAAAAAATCTAGTTTTAGTTATCACAGAACAGAGGTTAATAAAAAAAAAAACTGTTCACTGGAGCGTGAAATTGAGTCAAAGTCCACCTATTATATATCAAACGGACACTGACACATCGCAAACAATACACATACTTATGTAGCAAATAGTGTTGACCGATTATGTATTGATAAGTAGGAACATACGTCATCCTGAAATCTTAACCTGAAGACAGGAACATGAAAATGAGATTAAGATCAATTAACAATCACTGCTTTGTTAATGTTAAAACCAAACTTAAAATTAGCAGAAAATGCAAAACAATGTAGTATAGGGTTGTAACTATAATATTAACATGATATGATACTAGATTATTAACGGAAAATTTACATCAACATGTTTCATTTAATCGTGTCAGTGTCAAAGTATCAATTAAACTCTTTAAGATAAACACTGTTTTCCAAGTCTTTGGCTATCATTCTTCTTATCGTGGGTAAAACGCAAGTTGGTATCTAATCTGATTCACTGCCACTTGGCCTAAACTAGTGTGGTGCAAGTTCACGAGGGACTCATCCGGCTATTATCTAATACTTCGGCATTAAGTAAGATTCGTTTCGTAGATTTTGATGTTTGCTCTTTTCAGTTTGCCTTATGTCCAGTTGCAAATCTTTAATGCGTATTCAGGCAAAAAAAAAAAAAAAAAAAAAAATTAATGCGATATGCATGTTTGGCTAGTGGGTTTACCGGGATCCAGGTCTGGGAATTGAGAGTAATTGGATTGAACGTCCGCATTTCGAGTGAATGTGTCTATGTGTCTATACATCCTGTACAGCCAAAGGGGTGCTCCGATTTAGCATTGGTTCACTGCTGGGTGAGAGAATTCAAGGTAGCCATATTACTTTACGCCAGTCTACATTTGGTTGACAAATGTTAATAATGTGTTATAATGTTCTATTTAACTATAACTTGACTCTGAGCATTTTAGACAGATTTTTCTTTAATATATGACAGAATTACTAACACAACATAGCGGTATATGAAACGAATTGATTCGTAGAAGTTAGATATATTTTATAATATAATTCTTCTAGAAGAAAAACTGACAAGTTACTGCTGCTAAAAATTGGCATGGAAGGCTATAATATTTCAATTTTCAACACAATGTTTACATGGTGTTTGGTCACCATAAAAGGATAATAGGGTCCGTTTTAGCACAAGGTCAGCCAACACGGGTATGTTGTCGATTGGGATCTATTTAAAATGTTGGACCAAAGTTAGATTGAACTGTTCTAGCTAAAACGTATTGAATGAAATTATAAAAGAACATTATTTTTAACATCAATGCACCCTTTGGTCAAAAGTGTTTTTCTTCAAAAAGAAGCAACCAATTTCGGTCGAAACCTTCTTTCCTTCCATTTTCTTAATGATACCTCGCAAAATCGGAGAAAGTCAGGCTTGATCTTCTTGATCCCGAAGTATTCCTTCAAGTAATGCCTTTGGAGTTTGCTTCACCTACTTCTTCCAATGAAGGGAATGTTAACGTTGCGTTCAAATATTTTGAAAAGTAGATTATTTCAACATTAAGCCTTGACAGTTTCAAAAAATAATCAGAAATGTTGGTGATCTTTTAACAATTTTCTATGACTGGATAGATACCGCTGTGTGGTCATGGTTGACTGTTAGTCCCCGAGGTAGCATCAGCTCATTGGTCTTTGGACATTGGTTCGCCACTGACATGATTTATAAAATAAATTCCTTAAATTTCCCGTTGGTAAATTTATAAATGGTTTGGAAACTATGGTTTTAACTCCCTCAAGCAAAGTGACTTTCGTGTGTTTTGGCTGTTCTATTTAGGTTCCCTTTGATCATATAGCTTCTCATGTATCAATGTATCCCCGGCTTTCAAAATTTTGTTTTTAACCTTTTCTGGCGAAGTTAAACCCAGAAAAGCGCTTCGAACGCATATGATAACAATGTGTTTATTCATTCGTCGTTGTAAGGGACATGTTGGCTGCTAAAACATTTTAAAGTGCACTTATATAAACAGGTCAAACAGCGTAAGTTAAATTAAACAAATTAACTGCAGCTTTAAAATAAGTCGAAAGTGTATGGGATTAATTTATGAGATTAATGAAACTAGTTGTAGTCAGATTTTACTGTGAAAGATTAATTATTGGACAATAAAAGTTATTTTACTCATATTTGTTATATAGTTTATACATAAACCAGTGTAAATTATATATAACTGTTTGAACACTAGTATACTCTGGACCTGAGAATACTTTATTTCATGATGATTATCTTCATTACAGCCCATAAAGCCTTTGGATTATTTGATGTAACTGACAATTGTGTTATAAAAACATGGGAACTGAAGTCTGTATTGAGTTCACTTGGACAAAATATCATAACAAACGAGAAATTGCGTGGAATGATTCAAGAAGCTGATTTAGATGGTAAGCGTGTGCCATGTTGACTGGCAATGAAGAATACTTGTATATACAATATGAAAAAAGGAAACTTATTTCAAAATTTTATGACATTCACATAAAAGATTAATTATAATTATGTAATTTTATTTTGAAAATGTAATTAATTATATATCTATTATATATTTTGTTATACTCTGGTATGGATGTTCAATATGAACCTTTGGATTACGATTCTGAGAGGCGGTCACTTCTTTTTACTTGGTTTTATATATTTCATTCTAGACATGATGTTATCCTATCTTTACAGAAATAAATTGATATACATTTAAGGTTTTGTCTAAATATCTTTTTAAACTCCAAAACATGTGTTTGTGTTCCTCCCTTTCTTCTCCCTCTTTATAAGCGGCTAGAATTTTTTGAGTTGTATGGAGAGATTGCAAGAAAGCAAAGGGGAAAACATACTTGTTATAAAAAAATAACTACCCAATTTTGTGAAACGTAGACGATTTTGGCTTCTTTTCGTGTCCGTTTTGGTTTGGTAGATTCACATGGCCATTGGCGTTCCTTCCGAATGTTAACTCAGAAAAACGTTTATTTAGCTTAATTTAATTAATGACTTACGGTAGAGGAACCTCAACACAATGTGTTTATGTACCCACTCCCTCCAAACTAATGAACTCATGTGTTTGTAAACAAAACTGTCAGCCCGGTAGTTTCGAAAGCAATTCATTTTTATTCATTTCAGTTATTATATATTGTTTATCAGTGTTTCTTACTTTTCTTCCAGGAAATGGAATAATAGATTTTGACGAATTTATAAAAAGATGATTTCAACAAATATTATACTGGTGAGAATACATATATTATCTACAAGCCTACGAAAGTAACACACGGTGTTTATTTTGTTACTTCTGTCAATCAAAACATTTTTATATAATTGACAACATAATCAATGTGCAAATTTTTTTCTTATTAAACCAAGCATTGATATGAAATTCCGAATTTACTTACAAAAATGAAAGGAGGTCTTTTAAAAAATTTAAATGGCAATTGTTGAAATAAAGTATACTAAGGTCATCAAGATAGTATTAATATGGTCTTAAAATTACAAATCTCAATGTAACTAATCTTTTATGTCAATTATTCAATCAGGTAGACTTTTTTTAATTTACACAAACTTTCAGTTCTCAAGATAGGTAATTGATTAATTGGACTGAATGAAGTGCTATTGTTGACTGAAGCATTCGTGTTGATCGAAGTATATAATTATTAAATACTTGTGCATGAATTTACATGTTTGAAACAAGTATTTAAATTTATGTAAACATTATCTGTTAAAATCTTCGTTTATCGTAGGAGCATCTGAACAAGATGGTAAGTCTTTAATATATTGAAGTTTAAAGGACGAAATTTAAAAAAAGTATATATTGCGATATTTTTTCAACAGACTGTTGATTTATTAAAATAAAAGTATCCAATTAGTCAAAACGGTATATTTTTTTTCTTATTTCCTCAAAGGCAAGAACTAATAGTATATCTATATAGATGTTGGATTATAATTTGTTGCTCTTAAAAAAATCAGAGATCTCTGATTGCATGTATAACGAACCTTTGACTAAGCATTGCAATTTAATATATAACATATATGTATGTAAGGAGATATCGAGTAAAAGTCAATGAGACAACAACCAGATTACAAAAATTACCAAATGACATCTAGAAGGCAGCATACAATCTTCAACATTAGACAAGTGTCTATACAATATGCCAAGCTCTTATTCGTCCTGATTCCATAAGAATTGCATATAAATTAAACTGTCATCAACACTGAATTCTCCTAATAAGAAAACGATGAAACATGTGCCCAAATAAAAATAAAAATACCGGAACACGGTTTAGAAAAAGGTAAAATAAAATGAATTAACTTGGTATCATATTTGTATGACTACCTCAGGCAAAGTTGACCTTTGTTCTTGTTGTTCTATTAAGTATCGTGGTTTATTTTTCCATTTTTTTTTTGTGTACAGCAATTTGTTTTACCCCTAACGTGCCTTATAAACTGTTTAATGGATGTTTTTGTCTAAAATGAATGTATACAGGTTTGTCTTTTTTATTATTGTTTGTTTGTTTTTAATTGGTATGCCCTTAAGACCATTTTAATTAGGAAATAAAATGATTTGAATTGATATACTGGTCCAAAAGAGAAGATCTTATGCAGTAGATTCAATATTTATTGTGTGATATTTCTGTATTGCCAACATATGATAGAAAAACAAGTGATATGGGGTAAGAATTTACCGGTCATGTATTCTTTACCCGTTGTTGTGAAGATACAACAGCGACCAGCATCTTTATCTTTAGTTTCTCTCTCAGGCTCGTGCCATATGAGCTTGTGTAAGGTTTTCCCATATCCTCTAGTTCCAGGATATAAATTTTATTCACTATCTACTGTGTAGATCTAAAACATTTTAAGATGATAAAGTTTTTCAAATAAAGTTGTTAAATTGAATGGTTCCCGAATAGTGTTTTTAAAAGGTTATTGAAATATTTACAGTCATGCATCATCATTTAATAAATACCTCACAACATTGTATCTATACGAAAATTATAAATGTCTCATGATGTATACATGATTTATCATTTACTATTTGAAAAGGTGAAATTGAATGCTCAGATGATTTACGATATTTGTACATGTGCAATTTAAAAGTTAGGACTGATAAAGTTATCAATAACTATAATAATTGCGAATCACAGTGAAATGAACCGAATTTTATTCGTACGCTATTAACCAGAAACGTTTAGATAGTTTTAAAAAAAATCGTTGGGAGTGACAAAGATGCATAGCTGTATTAGGAAGAATGGGCTATATAACCAAAATGTGCATTTGCTGTGTAATTATCCATAATTATACAATCAAATATCTAGAAAAATTACTGTGACGTCATACAGCCTGTTTTCGGGACTGGTTGGGTCCCATGGACCTACTATTCCCAAAACAGGCCATTGCACGTTTGAGCAATCTCGGACTATCATATGATGTAAACTCAATATCTGTGAGCAAAAAATGAAGAATATGCAATAAGGATTTTTACTTACTAGTAATCTCTATGTTTACTGGCCTCGATTTCGTTAATATTTAAACCAACTTGAATTAAAAGCAAACTTAAAAAAGAACTATTTTTCTTTGTTGTTTTATCATAAACCAGGCCGTTAGTTTCATCGTTTGAATTGTTTTACATTTGTCATGTCGGGGTGTTTATAGCTTACTACATGGTATGGGTTTTGCTCATTGGTTAAGGCCGTACGGTGACCTGTTGTTGCTTATACCCATGTCCTTTGGTGTCTGATAAATTTGTTCGTTAGCAATCCTACCACATCTATTTTTTTTTTATATCGGTTGGCCAATATACTTTTAATACAATTAAATGCAAACTTTAAAGCACATCATCAGCATGAGCAAAGCATTTTTTTTTATATTTCGGAAGAAGGACATAGTAGGGTAGAACTGTACGCATGCCCTTCCATTTAGTAGGGAATATGACAATAGTTATTGATTTACGTATCAGTGAATGCCAAGGTTAACTCCGCTAGTTTCACTGAAAACTTTTAAAGACTTTAAGGTTAACTCGCTAGTTTCACTGAAAACCTGTGAAGATTTTAAGGTTAACTCCGCTAGTTTCACTGAAAACCTGTAAAGACTTTAAGGTTAACTCCGCTAGTTTCACTAAAACTGTTAAAGACTTTAAGGTTAACTCCGCTAGTTTCACTGACAACTGTTAAAGACTTTAGGTTAACTATGCTAGTTTCCCTGACAACTGTTGAAGACTTTGAGGTTAACTCCGCTAGTTTCACAGACAACTGTTAAAGACTTTAAGGTTAACTCGCTAGTTTCACTGAAAACCTGTAAAGACTTTAAGGTTAACTCCGCTAGTTTCACTGAAAACTGTTAAAGACTTTAAGGTTAACTCCGCTAGTTTCACTGACAACTGTTAAAGACTTTAGGTTAACTATGCTAGTTTCCCTGACAACTGTTGAAGACTTTGAGGTTAACTCCGCTAGTTTCACAGACAACTGTTAAAGACTTTAAGGTTAACTCGCTAGTTTCACTGAAAACCTGTAAAGACTTTAAGGTTAACTCCGCTAGTTTCACTGAAAATTGTTAAAGACTTTAGGTTAACTATGCTAGTTTCCCTGACAACTGTTGAAGACTTTGAGGTTAACTCCGCTAGTTTCACAGACAACTATTAAAGACTTTAAGGTTAACACCTCTAGTTTCACTGAAAATTGTTAAAGACTTTAAGGTTCCGCACTCCGTCAGTTTTACTAAAAACTGTTAAAGATTTTTTTTTTAGATTTACAGAGATTTTGAAGTCAAGTCGTAGTACTTTAAGTTGATGTAAAATTCTGATTTTGTCATACTGATATATCTTCCACAGTACATCAACATATCAGGATACTCATGCTCTTTTTTCCATCATGCAGCACTAGTTTGGCTCATTATACTTTGGATGTATAAGAAATTCCTACTTTTTTAGAATAAGTTTAAGATTAATGTTTACTTAATATAAAAATAAGGAGATGTGGTATGATTGCCAATGAGACAAATATCCACCACAGTAATTATAATTTTTTGACGGCCAGATTCACAGAATATAGAAATACTTGTGGGTACCAGTGTTTCGTTTAGAACTGGTACGTACTTCTTAGCAGAATAAACGGACAAATATTGAAGTAATACGATTCACCTTTTTTGTCATACTTTTAGTAATGACTATGTTAACAGGAATACTTTCGTTGAGTAGAAGCTACTAACTAATCAGACGTAACTCAGTAGGTTACAGCACTGACTTGAAACACAGAGGTTCCTTGATTTTAAATATCTTTAACTCGAGGAAAGCAATCCCGTCCCGTTAAGAACAATATATCGCTAGATAGCGGTCAATAACTTCGACAAGAAAAAAAACCCAGAAAAAGACCCTTAAGTGTCTGGCAAGTAATTACACGAAAATGGTACAATGTACCTGCATTAAAACTTCAGACAATCAGCTTTTGAAGTACTGTCTTGACTATCAAATTAAGACCTATAAGAACATCGAGAGAAGTGATTCTATATTTTGTTTTGTTTTGGATTTGACATCTGTGCAAATGGAAAACTGCACAAACACAGTGTTTAAGTTTGAATTAACATGCTGTTCTCAAATTTTGTCTATATTTTTTTTCAATTCAATACTTGGATTTTCAGGCTAGTGAACTGTCCAGAGAAGAACTTGAAGGTAAGTGAATAAGTTGATACAGACAAAAATTATTTCTAGTACCACAAAATGCAATCCTCGGTAAAACATTCAGACTCTTAATAGTATTGAATCGCTACGACAAAGATGATATGAACTGAAGTAGCGTTAAACCGCCATAAATATACCAAGACACCTATAATCATCTTTTTAATAAGCTTTTAATTTTAAAAATATTTTGGCCTCGAGTATCACTGAAGAGACATTGATTGTCGAAATGTGCATCTGGTGCAGAAACATTGGCCCCGTCTTTGTTATCATATAAAACTGCATACAAATTGCACTTTGATTTGAAAACTCACGAAGACATGTATGGACTTTAGTTGATTAAGTAAGACAGCAACCCAACGATACAAAACACATCAAGAGGTCAAGTAGTAGTGTATTCAAACAACGATACATAAAACATCAAGAGGTCAAGTAGTAGTGTATTCAAACAACGATACAAAAAAACATCAAGAGGTCAAGTAGTAGTGTATACAAACATTATTAAATCAACAACAAACAAACACAATAAGAAAATCGAAATTAATTGCAGCAAAGCGAGTGTCATGATTTTATAAAATTATTTTAAATTGTTGATATTGCCCTAAAATTAATCAAACTTTCAAAAGTGGAAGATTTAAATTAAAATATTTTGAAATCGAATGGGATCGACTCATAGAAACAGTAAAATGAATCAGAAATGTTTACAAACTAAATCAATTTGATTGAAAAATTTAGGGGATACATACGTGACTGTTGTGTAATGGAGGAGATCATAATCATATTATACACTGCCGAAAGTAATGTATGCACATTAATATATTTGTGTCCAGTATCATTTTTCCATCTGTTTTTGTTGCAGCATATAAAGAAGCATTCGGACTGTTTGATGCAAACGGTGATGGGGTAATATCAACATGGGAACTTAAATCTGTGTTGAGAGCACTTGGTCAGAATCCCACAAACGAGGAATTGATTGAGATGATACGCGAGGCTGATCTTGATGGTAAACTATGGTTGTGCTATCTTACAATAAATTAGAATAACACCATACTTCTTCTAAAACAAGAAGCATTCTATATTATGGAAAACACCTCTTTTGTTTAGTGATGTAAGCCCCGTAGCCTTTTTATTCATACGATCTGGTCCATATAAATGTGTATTATGATAATGTAGTGGTTGCATTCAAAAACAGATTTCTCCATCGGTTTATACAATGACATTATTACACATCATACTGAATATATAACGCGAGGGTACCCAAATTGCATGGGCCTATTTTGACAGTTTTTTTCACCTTCGTTTATTTATGATCATGACAAAAGTTTCCATTCTGTGTTTATTTTGTAGAAGTATCATTTTTTACTATATAGTTCTAAAAATTTATTTTTGAATCCATATTGAATCATAGAAAAATGGGTTTGAACCGACCTTCAAACGACCTATGATTCTGTAATGAAGAGTACCCAAATTGCATCCATGCATCAGCCGTAAATATCGAATAACTGATGTTTCGTTTTATTTCTTCAATTACTTAGAACAATTTGAAAATCGTCCATGCTTACTATTCATTTTTTAATAAATCGAGGCCTGTGACATATTCTAATTGCTCATTTTTAAAAGGTGACTTTTTGTGGACGTCGCATAGCGACGTTTCCGTAGATTTTACTGTTTGAAGTGAATACTTCATCTGTTGATATATACTGTGAACGTTTTGTGTATATTTAGGTATATGAAGTTATGTTGAAAGACGTGCATAATGTCAAATCATAAAAATACAAGTTGTTTACTATCTAAGAAAACTTATAAGGTTCCGTTGCTATTTTTGCTAAATGGGTGCAATTTGGTTACTGTGACGTTACATATACATTTATTTAGAAACTACCCCTTTACAACAGGGTTACCTGCGGACGGGGTATCCACAAAATGCGTCTAACAGCATATGCAATGAATATATACAAAGAAGTAAACAATATTCATATGTCATTATCCGAGTTAAAAATTGGTATTTTATAAAATAAGACAGCTTACAAAAAAGACAAAACAACATTATGTACAACATAAACAAAAGAAATTAAACTAAGAATTACATAAATCATATTGCACAAACAAATCACATTTAAACGTAAGGTTCCCAAACCAATCCTCTGTGAGAGTACATTTCGGTCAACATTATTTTTACTAAACTACCCATACTTTTACTAATATAGGGATAAAACTGACAAAAGTACTCATCACTATTGTATTCTACGTTTATATGTTTATAATATTTCTAGGCCTCTGTGAAGCAGAGGCCTGGAAAGGTAATAAACGCATTCTTTCGGTGGATAAAAATATACTGAATAAACATTGTCATTTGAATGACGTTACTTTAAGGGCATACGATACAGTTTTGATCCCGTAATGACATTTTGATGAAAATTTGCATATAGGCTATTTTTTACCTGATTAAATCAAATATGCAATAAAAAATATACCATCATGTGCTACTTTTTGAGTAAATTGAGGTTGAAATTTCAGATATTTCCTCAAAATTCGGATTTGTGGACTTATTTTTCTTTCGACAGAAATACATAACTTTTTGTTTTAAAAGATAAACACAAACTGTTTTTTGTTAAATTATTTGTTATTTCTGTTTTATATAAATGTTCTATAAATTTGTACATTTTATTTTTACAAATAACTCATATTTATCAAATGTTCATGAATGTAGAAAAAACGTCATTTTTTGCTGTATATTTATCAAATTTAAAATAATTGCACTATTGACTTTTCATGAAAATTGGTACACATAATCTTCATGCGTAATCAAACCAAATGTCATTTTTAAAAGAGGGTCCATGAACTCGTTTTCAAGTTAAATCAGTTTGAATGATAAAAATCAGTCGAAAACTGCATCTTTTCCCGATAAGTCACAGTTTGACGTCGCGAAAATAACAATTTACGTTAGCAACGTCATTACCTCCGCTGTAACTGTATCGTATGCCCTTAAGGTGCAATGCTTTTATTCATCTTTCACATTCATTCATCTGTGGTCACCATTGTCTTCCAGGAAATGGAATTATAGATTTTGACGAATTTATAAATATGATGATTCGGAGGAACAATTCGGAAGAAAGCGATGAAACACTCCGAGAAGCTTTTACAATTTTTGATCATGACAACAACAATTTCATTACATGTGCTGACCTGAGGTACGTCATCAAGTCTTTGGGATTGGAAATATCAGAAGAAACAATCGATGAAATGGTTCGGGAAGCAGATGAAGACGGCAACGGGAAAGTTGGGGTTGAAGGTGAGGTTTGTCATAGCTTTAGTCATTGTACAAAGCGTAATAATAAAATATTTTATTTTAGCAGATTTGTACACATTTAGTTTCGTTTGAAAGGACATGTTTATGTTGATACGTCAGGTCACATGTATTTCAAAGGAATATGTTTCATTTAGCTTTGATTACTATCCACCGATTTATACTGGACAAAAATGTGAACACGCGAAGCAGTACTTCACTAAAACTAATGTTAAGCTCAGCTTGCCAAAGGACCGTGTTGTGTGTGAATTATCTTTTAGTATACATTTTGTAAATAAAAATATTCTCTGAAAAAAACTTAGCCACAATCGCATTAAATGAAGAAATTATTACTTGGACTTAAGGCAAGCAAGAACATAAATAATAAGTTATGATGATCTAAATGTCCAAGTATCTTATCACAATTTGATGAGAATACAATGGCTAAGTCAATTTTTTGGACAATCCAATATTGAGGGAAAATGAACGAGGGTAAATCGGAAGGAGAAAAATGGGAGACCAGTCAAGTAGTCTCACTGTGGTTCGTCACTTCTTTTACAAACCTTTATAAATTACACATCTTTATGAATGTTCATGATACAGGTAAGTTGATTCTAAGTGTTGTTGTATCATTGCAAGAGGATGAATGTTTGGCAACTGTAGACAGCAAAGGTTATATGTTGAGGATGTTTAAACTTATATCAGAGGTGTAATGCAAACCTTTCAGTACAGTATCAACGTGCAATTATTTTCTTCAATCTTGAAATCATACAGAACCATCAGTACCTGCCATATACTGTAAAACGTTGTTACCATTATTCAGCATAGATATAATAATCGTTTCTTTCTATTTACAGAGTTTATCAAAATAATGAGATCAAAATGAGTGAGGTCTGCTGCAAACAGAAGAGACGATTTATGCGAGCATGCCATGTAAATGTGTGCTACTAAGGCCATGTAGACTTCATTCTGAAGAAATACGCAATTAGTCTGCAAGTTCTTTTTGTTATTTATTTTGTTATTGTTGTTGCTGAATGTTTGTTTTTGAAAGAAGATATTTGTAATCTTTTTTTTTTAATAAATTTTTACACTGAAAGTCTATTTGAATTTTCTTTCCATAGGTAGTTTGTGCAAAACTTTACCACAAACGCTCACGGCGACTACTGTGCATTTTCAACAACAGCCACTCTCTAACAGCGTAAACTAGAATATAAGTTCATGACTAAAATCTCTTTTGAGCTCACTTAAACCAAAGGGTAAAGTGAGCTATTCTCGTCACTGGGTGTCCGTCGTTCATTAACTTTTACAAAATTCTTATGCTTTGAAACTACGGGGCCAATTGGAAGCAATCTTGGCCATTATCAAAAATGGAGTATCTAGTTTAAAATATGTGTCCGATGATCCCGCCTGCCAACCAACCTGGCCGACATGACTAGAAATAGAACATTGGGCTAAAATGCAAGTATTGTCTATTATCTTTAAAAATCGCTATAGATAGAAAAAATCTCACAGGAGCAAAAATGTTCAGAATGCTCAGTTCTACCTACTGTCCATCAACACCAAAACTTTCTGACGACTCCTTATCGGAGTTATTGCCCTTAAATGACGATGTTTTACCAATTTCTTAAATTATTGCCTATAATCTTGAAATTGTTGAAAAATACAATAGGTAATTGCTTCGTATACCTTTCTGTGTAAAGCTTCTTTTGATGATTCATGATTTCTATCGAACAATTTAAAATATCGGAATATGGTAAACTGTGTTTAACTCCCAGAATTAACAATTTTATGAATTGGGTACGGGATGAGCAAACAGACACCCATTCTCACAAAGTAATTTGTGAACTGCTCGTCTTATTAATAAATCTTTAAAACAAATAGTTCAGACAGAAGTGTATATATGTAAACTGTATTTATATGAATAAAAGTATGTTTGGGTAAACTTCAACGACACACAAATCCAAAAATAATTAGAGGTCAATACATGGTTTATAATACAATATATCGAGCTCTGTATCGCCCCAAGTCTAAAATATTGCAAATTATATAACAAAGACTATCAAAGATCTGTCATTAAAACTAACTCCCGAACAAATAAAGGAGAACACATTAACATATAATAAAAGGCAACCACAAGGACAGCCGGACACGTTAACATGTTGCGGGGTTAAGCTGTCTTTCAGGAACTCATTTACTCCATATTCAGTACAGGAAACTCACTTAGTTCTATAATAATGGTATAATTGATGATAATAACAAAAAAGCACACGCAAAACAATAGTCAATAATATAGAATAGTAGTACATCTTTTTTTCACCTTTGCAATAGCACAATTTATATATACGTACTATGGAGTGGATAAATACTCCTTTCATTTAGGTAACACATAAACGGAAACAATTGATTAAATATAAATGTCTTAAATTTATTCATAAATTGACAATTATTCAAATTACATTATTATTGTTATATAGATATAAGAAGATGTGGTATGAGTGCCAATGAGACAACTCTCCATCCAAGTCAAAATTTATAAATGTAAACCATTATAGGTCAAAGTACGGTCTTCAACACGGAGCCTAGGCTCACACCGAACAGTAAGCTATAAAGGGCCCCAAAATTACTAGTGTAAAACCATTCAAACGGGAAAACCAACGGTCTAATCTATATAAAACGAGAAACGAGAAACACTTATGAACCACATCAACAAACGACAACTACTGAACATCAGATTCCTGACTTAGGACAGGTGCAAACAAATGCAGCGGGTTTAAACGTTTTAATGGTACCAAACCTTCACCCTTTTTCTGAAACAATAGTGTAACATTACAACATAGAAAACACACTATAAAATATCAACTGAAATAGCTTAACTCAATCAAAGGACATATTAACACCATTGAACATACACTGAACAAATAAATTTGACCTATGATACAATGTAAATTCAAAATAAATAAACTAAGGGAAGAATAATAAAAGTAACATGTTATATCGGTATGAAATGTTAAACAATTTAAGAAAAACAATAAATGTTTTACACAAAATTCCTATAAATGCATGACTTTTAATATACTACGAAAGTTTTCTCTTCAATGTTTTTGGCCAATCAGTCTACTGCTTTTCATTCATCATTTTCGTAAAAGCTGAAAAATAATAGTGTTAAAATTATTTTCTGATTTCGTTCAATTTCTTGGTGAATAACGTGTTTATTGAGGATGGAAATATGGTTATATTTTCTATGGAATTAATCAAAAGAAGAAAACGTCAGTTGTGTCGCAAAACCTCTAAAGAAATTCAGTGCAGGATCGCTGGTTAACAAGTGCACCATGAATAAAATAGAGTGGTTAAGGTCAATGAGATGATAACCCATCGACTAAAAAGAAAGCTAAAGTTAACAAATATACAAAAAATGTGTCAATATGTCAAACTCTAAAACGCCCCGAGTCTTTGAAATTTGTGAATAAAAACATAGAATATCAAACATCTACCATCTACATCAAACTATATAAAGAACAAAATATGAAAAAAAACCACTGGCAAGGTGCCGCGTGAGGCGTGAAGTTGTGGAGGGAGTCAACAAATTATCAGTACTTAAACCCATTTTCTTGATCCTCGAAATAACATAGAATTATGATTTATCAAATAAAACAATCAGCTAAGAAAAGCAGCTTTATGATACTGTTATAATGGACAACATGTCAAGCAATCCTAAATACTGTCGTATTATAGAATGCTGTTTGTTAAAGTTGGCTGTTCAAGTACAAAAACTAAAAGTAATAAACTGCTGTCACAGAAATGTAGCGTTATACTCGTATCTCGGTGGCTATAGTTAGAAGTTGATTTCATTCAAAAACGTCCAGTGCTAAAAGACGTAATGTTGTGCGATACCAAACATAGATTTGTACAGAATTTAAACATTATAACAATTTAAAGTACGGAAAAATAATCGAATGGAAAATAAAACATAAGTAAAGAAAATAGATAATCTTACAGAATTTCATATAAAATCCTGCAAGTAGAATCATTCTTCCACAATGAATTCCTGTATTTGAGATTAGTTTTAGAAATTATTTTGACCAGTTTATGATATCTTCATCCTGTCGTGAAGGATGTAGAAATGAAAATATAACATTCATTGAAACCCGAGGAATCACTGTAAAAAAGCGCATATCGAACCAACTTAGAGAGAAGGAAAATACAAATTGGAAAGAAAAGTGGTTGCCATAAATGAAAAATATTTAGAAAAATACGGAATGGCTAAAATTTGAAATTTTTTCTTAGAAAATTTGATTTAGTCATATATATTTAAGAACGTGCATTACAAAATAAATAAAATGAAATTCATGAGTCATCTAAATATTTGAATTTGGACAGAGTAAAGTAGTCTCTGGTAATAAAATATTGTTGGCAGTATGAAAAAAATGAAGTGTATTTTGTTTTCATTGAAAATTAGACTGCTTGTTAATAAGTCAAAAAGACTGTATTATACCTTGATAGTATATTTTTCCCTGGCCGTCTACTTTAACTTCTTTTATTATTTTTCGAAACTCCACATCTGAAAAATTCTCTTCTCCAAGACTTGTCATAATGTCTTTTAGCTCATGCAATTCTACAGAGCCATCTCCTTTCAGATCAAACTGTTTAAATGCTTCATTTGCTTCTTCCTCTTCATTTCTCGATGGGTCATGCAACTTTTTCGCATAATATAATAAAAAGTCATTTATATCAATTTTGCCATCACCTAAAATAAAAAAAATATCCAAGGCAAACGAGAACAAAATTTATCTATATAAACAATGTTCTAAAGAGTCGATGTAGTCGAAATACGATAGCACGAATAATTACAGTGAGCGTATGTTAAACTTTAAATACATCTAGGAACTGACATTTTGATTGGCAGGGAACAATCGCAAGACAGTCCAAAATTATATATTTTTTTCATAATGAAATGAAACATTAATTTCTACAAGTGCTTCCAATGACAACGTCACAATATAGGAAAACAAATGAAAAGCTTGAAATAACTCGTAATTTTATGGTTGTAGCATTAAAATTTTATCATTAGAAATTAATCCTTCTCTTTTATATTTCTATAGAGCTTGAAGACTGTTGATCGTGCGCACATGACGTTGAATACTCTTTTGCACTACAACAAAATTTCAAATCGTAGCATTTAATTCTTTAGAAGTGTTCATTTTATTTTTTTTACTTGTGCTTAGATATAGATATGTTTCTCAAACTGAATAAATATTCCGCTACACAGGGCATACATGTCAATATTATATTGATTTTGGTTTTACATGATTTAATTTTTGCTGAAATCAATTTATTCTTTTAATCGGATCTAACCGTGTATTCAATGAAAACATCTGAAGTATTTTGATTAGGTATGGATTTGCATATAATTTAAAAATGACAAAGTCTCAATCCATTTCTATCAGAGCCTATGTGTAAGAGATTATGACATATGTATACAGTGAGCGTTTACCAAGTGTCAATTTTCTACTTACTTTCCATACCATCGGAGTCTATTGCTTGGAACATATCTAACAGTTCTTTTTCTGTAGGATTACAACCTGTACTACGTACAACTTTCGCTACGTCATCTCTAGATAGATTCCCAGTTTCGTCAGCTTCAAACAAGGCGAAAGTTTCTCTGATTTCTATAAAGAGAAGATATATTACCAGGTATAAATGATACAACATAAACAGTATCTTTTATGAAGCAAAATGAAAAAAGTTGCAAACAAAACAAGTTCTAAATCAACGAGTGCTACAGGTGAAGGGAGCCCTATTTAACCCTCCGGAGCACCTGAGATCTCCCCGTTTTTTTTGTGGGTTTCGTGTTGCTCATTCTTCAGTTTTCTATGTTGTGTTTTGAGGACTGTTGTTTGTCTTTTGGTCGTTTTTCGTTTGTTGGCATGGCATTGTCAATTTGTTTTTGACTTATGAGTGTTAATACCCCTTTGGTATGTTCCTCCTCTCTTTTCTAAAGCTATCTCATCAAAATTATCTTTCAGTCTAACAACAGAGGATTCATAGGATTATACACGTTTTGAAAGTGTTTTCCAAGTGGTGTGTGTTTTGTCGTCTTACCTCTTTCTTCTTCCTTTGTTAAAAGTCCTGCCTGTAAAAGATGAAGACTTTTTTGCAGAAAAAGAGTAAATTGTCATTACGGTCACTTAAAGTAATTCAAATGTAAAACGTATATGTCTCTCATAGTGTAAAAAGGAGATGTGTTTAACTCACTAAAATGTTTTTTTATTTTGTAAAAAGCATCACTATTGAAACTGTCTGTTTGTAAGAGAAATTATGCGAAATTTAAAAATTATAAAAGCAGTAAAAGTCTTAACTTACCATGATTTAATTGGTACATATACCTTCAACGTTTTACATTGTTTCAGATTTGTCGCAGTAAATATCAAACAATAAATCATTTAGATTGAAAAAAGACCGATATAAGCAGTCAAACATTTCATTGGTTTTGCCCTGACAAAAGATTTTATTGTCTATCTGTTACCGAATCGACATAGAAAGCAATACTTATTTGAAATATCTAACTGTATACCAAACTTTGAATTATACAATAATATATGAAGATATCAAGTAAAGATGTATACATAATACTTTTGACAACTCTATGATATATTTTCTCCATAGGCTCTCGAAGCTAGAGGTTATATAGGGCTTTCACTATATGAACAAGTCTAAATTGAAAACAACGTTCAAACCTATGATTGCGTTGGATAAAAACCGCAATTTTTATACGTGTGCATGCAAAACAAATTTCTTGGTAGAGGGGTCTAAATACTGCACAAACAACATTTTCCAAAAGACCAAAAAGTGAAAAAGTATATTTTAATGCATCATCATGCCTTATATATAATGAACTGTGTTACAACTCTAGATTCTACTGACGAGGAAAGGTAACACTAGGCCACCGAAAGCTGAATTATTAGTTCAGTCTAGGTGGCCGAGTGGTCTAAGGCGATGGACACAGTGCAGGTGGTGTTGTCTCGATATCTCAATAGCATGAGGTCGAATCCCGGCGAGGGTAGAACAAATATTTGCTTCCGCAAATTTGCAGATTTAACCTTGTTGTGCTGATACTCAGAGTAGTTATGAATATAAAATGTGTTTTCAGCCGTGATCCGTCGTAGAGTTGTCACTTGTTTAGACGTACTTATCAAAATAATTATTTCTGTGACTGTATTTTACGATATATATTTAGCTAATCTGCAATCAATTCCATCATCATGCCTAATATATAATGAACTGTGTTATACCTCTAGATTCTACTAACGAGGAAAGGTAACACTAGGCCACCGAAAGCTGAATTATTTGTTCAGTATAGATGGCCGAGTGGTCTTGAGCGATGGACACAGTGCAGGCGGTGTTGTCTCGATATTCCACTAGCATGAGTTCGAATTTCTCGGCGAGGAAGAATAACACATTTGCTGCCGGAAATTTGCTAATTTAACATTTTGTGCTGATATTAATAGTAGTTATGAATATAAAATGTGTGTTCAGCCATGTATCACCTTCACTGGTGATCCAATGGATGGAGTTGTCACTATTTAGACGTACTTATCAAAATAATTATTTCTGTAACTGTATCTTACGATCCTTCACGATAGATATTTAGCTAACCTGCAATCAACTCCATCATCATGCCTAATATATAATGAACTGTGTTACAACTCTAGACTCTACTGACGAGGAAAGGTAACACTAGGGCACCGAAAGCTGAATTATTAGTTCAGTCTAGGTGGCCGAGTGGTCTAGAGCGATGGACACAGTGCAGGTGGTGTTGTCTCGATATCCCAATAACATGAGTTCGAATCCCGGCGAGGAAGAACAAAATTTGCTTCCGCAAATTTGCAGATTTAACCTTGTTGTGCTGATATTCCGAGTAGTTATGAATATAAAATGTGTTTTCAGCCGTGTATCACCTTCACTGGTGATCCAATGGATGGAGTTGTCACTTGTTTAGACGTACTTATCAAAATAATTACTTCTTTGACTGTATTTTACGATATATTTTTAGCTAAACTGCAATCAATTCCATCATCATGCCTTATATATAATGAACTGTGTTACAACTCTAGATTCTACTGACGAGGAAAGGTAACACTAAGCCACCGAAAGCTGAATTATTAGTTCAGTCTATGTGTCCGAGTGGTCTAGAGCGATGGACACAGTGCAGGCGGTGTTGTCTCGATATCCCAATAGCATGAGTTCGAATCCCGGCGAGGAAGAACAAAATTTGTTCTGGAAATTTGCAGATTTAACCTTGTTGTGCTGATATTCAGAGTAGTTATGAATATAAAATGTGTTTTCAGCCATGTATCACCTTCACTGGTGATCCAATGGATGGATCCGTCGTAGAGTTGTCATTTGTTTAGACGTCCTTATCAAAATAATTATTTCTGTGACTGTATTTTACGATATATATTTAGCTAATCTGCAATCAATTCCATCATCATGCCGTATATATAATGAACTGTGTAATACCTCTAGATTCTACTAACGAGGAAAGGTTACACAAGGCCACCGAAAGCTGAATTATTAGTTCAGTCTAGGTGTCCGAGTTGTCTAGAGCGATGGACACAGTGCAGGCGGTGTTGTCTCGATATCCCAATAGCATGAGTTCGAATACCGGCGAGGAAGAACAAATATTTGCTTCCGCAAATTTGCATATTTAACATTGTTGTGCTGATATTCAGAGTAGTTATGAATATAAAATGTGTTTTCAGCCATGTATCACCTTCACTGGTGATCCAATGGATGGAGTTGTCATTATTTAGACGTACTTATCAAAATAATTATTTCTGTAACTGTATCTTCCGATCCTTCACGATAGATATTTAGCTAATCTGCAATCAACTCCATCATCATGCCTAATATATAATGAACTGTGTTACAACTCTAGACTCTACTGACGAGGAAAGGTAACACTAGGGCACTGAAAGCTGAATTATTAGTTCAGTCTAGGTGGCCGAGTGGTCTAGAGCGATGGACACAGTGCAGGTGGTGTTGTCTCGATATCCCAATAACATGAGTTCGAATCTTGGCGAGGAAGAACAAAATTTGCTTCCGCAAATTTGCAGATTTAACCTTGTTGTGCTGATATTCCGAGTAGTTATGAATATAAAATGTGTTTTCAGCCGTGTATCACCTTCACTGGTGATCCAATGGATGGAATTGTCACTTGTTTAGACGTACTTATCAAAATAATTACTTCTTTGACTGTATTTTACGATATATTTTAGCTAAACTGCAATCAATTCCATCATCATGCCTTATATATAATGAACTGTGTTACAACTCTAGATTCTACTGACGAGGAAAGGTAACACTAAGCCACCGAAAGCTGAATTATTAGTTCAGTCTATGTGTCCGAGTGGTCTAGAGCGATTGACACAGTGCAGGCGGTGTTGTCTCGATATCCCAATAGCATGAGTTCGAATCCCGGCGAGGAAGAACAAAATTTGTTCTGGAAATTTGCAGATTTAACCTTGTTGTGCTGATATTCAGAGTAGTTATGAATATAAAATGTGTTTTCAGCCATGTATCACCTTCACTGGTGATCCAATGGATGGATCCGTCGTAGAGTTGTCATTTGTTTAGACGTCCTTATCAAAATAATTATTTCTGTGACTGTATTTTACGATATATATTTAGCTAATCTGCAATCAATTCCATCATCATGCCGTATATATAATGAACTGTGTAATACCTCTAGATTCTACTAACGAGGAAAGGTTACACAAGGCCACCGAAAGCTGAATTATTAGTTCAGTCTAGGTGTCCGAGTTGTCTAGAGCGATGGACACAGTGCAGGCGGTGTTGTCTCGATATCCCAATAGCATGAGTTCGAATACCGGCGAGGGAAGAACAAATATTTGCTTCCGCAAATTTGCATATTTAACATTGTTGTGCTGATATTCAGAGTAGTTATGAATATAAAATGTGTTTTCAGCCATGTATCACCTTCACTGGTGATCCAATGGATGGAGTTGTCACTTATTTAGACGTACTTATCAAAATAATTATTTCTGTAACTGTATCTTACGATCCTTCACGATAGATATTTAGCTAATCTGCAATCAACTCCATCATCATGCCTAATATATAATGAACTGTGTTACAACTCTAGACTCTACTGACGAGGAAAGGTAACACTAGGGCACTGAAAGCTGAATTATTAGTTCAGTCTAGGTGGCCGAGTGGTCTAGAGCGATGGACACAGTGCAGGTGGTGTTGTCTCGATATCCCAATAACATGAGTTCGAATCCCGGCGAGGAAGAACAAAATTTGCTTCCGCAAATTTGCAGATTTAACCTTGTTGTGCTGATATTCCGAGTAGTTATGAATATAAAATGTGTTTTCAGCCGTGTATCACCTTCACTGGTGATCCGATGGATCTGTCGTAGAGTTGTCACTTGTTTAGACGTCCTTATCAAAATAATTACTTCTGTGACTGTATTTTACGATATATATTTAGCTAATCTGCAATCGATTCCATCATCATGCCTTATATATAATGAACTGTGTAACAACTCTAGATTCTACTGACGAGGAAACGTAACACTAGGCCACCGAAAGCTGAATTATTAGTTCAGTCTGTGTGTCCGAGTGGTCTAGAGCGATGGACACAGTGCAGACGGTGTTGTATCGATATCCCAATAGCATGAGTTCGAATACCGGCGAGGGAAGAACAAATATCTGCTTCCGCAAATTTGCATATTTAACATTGTTGTGCTGATATTCAGAGTAGTTATGAATATAAAATGTGTTTTCAGCCATGTATCACCTTCACTGGTAATCCAATGGATGGATTTGTCGTAGAGTTGTCACTTGCTTAGACGTACTTATCAAAATAATTATTTCTGTAACTGTATCTTACGATCCTTCACGATAGATATTTAGCTAATCTGCAATCAATTCCATCATCATGCCTAATATATAATGAACTGTGTTGCAACTCTAGACTCTACTGACGAGGAAAGGTAACACTAGGCCACCGAAAGCTGAATTATTAGTTCAGTCTAGGTGGCCGAGTGGTCTAAACGATGGACACCGTGCAGGTGGTGTTGTCTCGATATCCCAATAACATGAGTTCGAATCCCGGCTAGAGAACAAAATTTGCTTCTGCAAATTTGCAGATTTAACCTTGTTGTGCTGATATTCCGAGTAGTTATGAATATAAAATGTGTTTTCAGCCGTGTATCACCTTCACTAATGATCCGATGTCTCAGTCGTAGAGTTGTCACTTGTTTAGACGTACTTATCAAAATAATTACTTCTGTGACTATATTTTACGATATACATTTAGCTAATCTGCAATCAATTCCATCATCATGCCTAATATATAATGAACTGTGTTACAACTCTAGATTCTACTGACGAGGAAACGTAACAGTAGGCCACCGAAAACTGAATTATTAGTTCAGTCTAGGTGGCCGAGTGGTCTAGAGCGATGGACACAGTGCAGGCGTTGTTGTCTCGATATCCCAATAGCATGAGTTCGAATTCCGGCGAGGGAAGAACAAAATTTGTTCCGCAAATTTGCATATATAACATTGTTGTGCTGATATTCAGAGTAGTTATGAATATAAAATGTATTTTCAGCCGTGTATCACCTTCACTGGTGATCCAATGGATTGAGTTGTCACTTGTTTATATATATATATAAAACATTGTGTATAAAAAAATAATATAACATCTACACACGCTTAAAACACATGTCTTATGTCTATCTCTAGATTCGCCTTACGTGACAAGGTAACACTACGACTATTGAAGTTATATTTTTATATAGCGGATGTGGTCGAGTGGTCTAGAGCGCTGGACATGAGGCTAAGCGATTGGTGCTGTAGTGTATCAAAGGTGTGAGTTCAAATCCCGTTGAGGGACAAAAATTTGTCAGCATAAAAATCTAATTCTAACACTGTTGGGTTTAATTTTCAGACTTATATAAATATTTGTATTAACCCTGTATCTCAAACACACTGAGATCCAGTGGGCATATATATTGCATGGTTGTCACTTGCTTAGACTTGTTTGTATAATATATGTATATTATACCTTGTCCATCAGTTTCTTATGATTAAGAAATACCAGGCGTTAGAATATTTATAAAGTGCCTAGAAAATCAACCTAACAATGTTACAGTAGATCTGATTCTTTACTTCCTCCCCGACCGGGACTGGAACCTGTACTTTTCACTACATATACCTATATATGCGCAAATCCTCTCGTACTCTTTTTCTATTTCTGAGTCGTCACCATGGCTGTTGTAATCAGTCCCCAAAAGTACATACCGCCCTGTAGTCGTGCATTGCTTCGGTATTAGCATGATTGAAATGATACTTTTTGCCTGTACACTGCAGCGTAACTGTTACTGTTCTTTTCTCGTAATACATTTTTGACGACATCAAAACCTTTTGGCAAGAAGAGTTATTGTTCGTGAAATTGTAATTCTTTGTACTTCTTTTTGTCGTGCTGATATTCAGCTAGTTTAGTGTATAGTTCGAATGGAACAATGACAAGGTGTAAATCGAATGTAAGTGTTTTGGTTACTTTAAATGGACTTTTGACATTATTTGAGATATTAAATTGTATAAACTTTTATTATGGAGACAAGTTCACAAGAATAAAGCTGAGTTCACATAATCTGCCCTACCTACATTTTTTGTGTTTCACTTTGTTTTCTTTTGTTTTTTTTTATGTAATGAGGAGTTACAGACTAAGTTTGCGTTATTTTCTCTTTGCCTAGTAATGCCTATTTCCCACGAACCTGTCCCATATCAGGGGCCTGTAATCCAGTGGTTGTCTTTGGTTGCTGTCTATCATATTTGTTTTCGTTTATTGTTTTATAATAAATCAGACGGTTGGTTATCTCGTTTGATTTTTTTTACATTTTGTCTTTACGGGGCCTTTTATAGCTTACTTTTAGAAGGATAACCGGAAGCTTCTGAATAAGGATTTCGCTGCACATTTATATGGTTCACTAGACACGTAATTGCTAAGGCTCTGGAATGTTTTGGATTTGACATTATGTTTGTCTTATTTTTCAAACTATATTTATTTTCATTTTCGATAAATCCAGAATTAAATAAAAGTATAATTTATCGAAACGACAATATTGACCAAAGAAAATTAAAAAAAATATATATGACACATTAAAATACTGCATCAAAACAAAAATCCTGTCAACGTCAGATTTGATGAATTTTATAAATTATTATGAAGTTAAGGTTCTAACTGTCTCAGGCAAAGTTGACCTACGATGGATTTAGGTCCCTTTGGGTCACATAGCACCTTATGTGTTCAAGTATTTATACATCCTTCATTGAAACCAATATGTAACAGATTAAGTACCTTTAATAAAAAAAAGAAATAAGAAGTTCTTTTGTTATTTTACTTGCCATTCAAGTGGCTATACATTCTACTGAGCAATTTTTACTAGAACGGCTAGTAATAACACGGACAGTAAGTTTACTTATTTACCTAATAAGTTCTACTATGTATACTTTTATTCAGTGAATTGGCTTGTAAATGTTTAGATCTGGGCGTTCCCGATGACGTTTAGTCTGAAAAAGCGCATCGGACGCACTAATTTTATAAAGTCTAATACTGAGTCGACATCGCTGCTTCTTGATTGCAAGTCCACGAAGGTATCATCAGTTCAGTAGTCAGTAAATATTGACACGATTTATTACATATTTTCTTACATTCTCCCTTGATAAATGTAAAAAGTTGAAGAAGTTATGGTTCCAACTCCTTCATGCATAATTCACTTTAGATGAATTTCGCATTTTTGGGGCCCCTTTTTGTAACATAGCTCTTCAAGTGTTTACGTATTTATACATCTTTTACTTTCTAATTTTTGGGGTAAAGCGCGCCTGGTGAGGTAAATCCAGAAAATCGCTTCAGACGCAACAAATTTATAAAGTTTTATTTTCATTTTGAGTATATGCTATTGAACATTCGAAACTCTAAAGGGCATTAGCTCTGATTTAGTTTAAACATTAAAGTATTTTCGACTTGCGAGTTTGAATATCCCTTTGGTGTCTTCTGCCTCTTTTTGCACGTGCTTGTCTATCGATTTATATATATTTTCATATGTATCTCGGGCTTGACCATCGGCAGTCTTTGGAGGACGACTCGATGATTAATAAGATGGCGTCTAGTCCTGATAAACGTACAAAATAAGGATACTTTATTACGATTTTGTGCATTGTTTATTGTTTCCTATGGCATTTTGTAGTTCTAGTAAATATTATAGTATGCTATAAACAAAAAAGAGTTTGAGTCTATTCGGTGGTAATGAATTTGGAAGCTTATGTCACTTTAAACTTGAACACTACATTCAAAAAAATAAAACTGAGGGCAATGACATGAAAGAACTATGTATCCTTGTTGCTTGAATGATTTAAGTTTTCCGTTTATAAAACAATTGCGGAAAGGTTGAAGTATCACACTCGGGATTTCGTTTACCGTTAAAAAGGCAAATAGGAGAAATTTGATACCGTTAAAAAGACAAAGGGGAGAAAGACCTTGAATACTATCATGGTAACTTGATAGCAGTATAACAAAAAGGCAGAAATAGCATGAAAATGTTCCGTTTTGCTGTGTCTTGCTCATGTTATTCCAGGAACTATTCTTTTTGAATTGTAATCTTAAAAAATTATGGACTAATTATGAATGAATAAACTTTTTTATTGTATATATTCACTGTTGATGAAAAAGTTGTCAGAAGATGTTTCCATAAATGCTGTCCATGTTAAAGGGCTCTGTCAGAACTTCTTATTCATTATTCTAGTAAACTCTGCAATTACAAAAATACAAATAGCTGTTGGGTAATAAAAAAAATCAAAGTTATATTGCAGAATTTTTCTAGTAACATAAATGTAAAATATGTTTCACTGCTTCAAATTTGCAACGTAATCACATATGATCAATTTACAGTTTATGTATCTACGGAATACTTTATCAAGTATAATATGCATACAGTATAATATATGTATAGATTATTACATGGCATTTTTCATATCAGACCCTTTATCGGCCTTGGGTCATGATATCAGCCCAAGAGCCGCAGGCTCGAGTTCTGATATCATGAACGAGGGCCGATAAAGGGTCTGATATGATAAATGACATGTAATTATCTTTTTATCATATACTTCAACAGAAGAAATACAGACAAGAACTATTAATTAAAATTTTGTCTTTCCATTAATTTTTAGATAATAATTTACAGACAACCAAATACAAATTTCTTAACTTTAATTGTTTTTATTGATATTACAAGCATTTTATTTATCTTGTCACAACAATTATCATGTTCTTAGTTTGAAATTCGCTCCTCAACCATTTTGTGAAAAGTCTTATAATCACTTGGGGTTTTCCGCACTGTGTTGTCGTTTTCGAACAAATTTCCGGAAATGCACGAAGTTGCATGTGATAAACGTCACGGAAATTAACGGAAAGGCATGTGATAACATTCCGGAAGCAGTCAATAAAGGTTCCTTTATCAGCCCGCTGAGGAAATTCTTAGGAATCTGATCAATAAACCTAGTAATCCTTTCATAGCCTTTTAATATTTTTAAATGTTATTGAACTGTAAAATTTTAGTTATATTTTATACAAGTATATGATAATAAGAAATATTGTTACCATACCAAGAAGTATTATCAATGTTATTAATGTAACATAAATACCCTCGAGTCCGGTTATTTCGTATATCAGGTAAGTTTGTTCACTTCGTTAAGATAACTTTAAATGAACGGTAGGTCCGTACTAACAAAATTATCGTCGAGCATCGTATTTATTAATTATTAGGCAGTAATTGTCTTTTTCCTTCAGTTCTTTTCTTTTTTATATCACTGAGAAAAGCAAAGTAAAACATATCGAAATGACTTCGTTTGCACTTTTCTTTATTTACTTGGAACTTTTACCCAAGTTTGAACAAAGAAATAAATCGTTTTTCATATATTTCATTAGTATCAATTGTTATTTTAATTTTGATAATAGTAACGTTCATTCAGTATAAAAAAATGTTGGCCATAATTGATTGTTACTTATTTTGTAACCTGTGCACTACGAAATGGAAAAATGAAGTAGATAGGCATTCATATTTTCTTGCGTTTGTTGCAAAACGTTCTTGAGATATTTTTCCGCATGCGTTAACACAAATTTTCGGTATTCTTGATTTGTTATTGATATATATATATTTCTCACGACAAAACATTTTCATTTATCTATGTTCTTAAAAATTATTTTCATGAAAATTTATTGATGAAATTAATATATAACAAGCGATAAGGAATATTATTTTGCACTCGATAATATCCGCGTAATTATACGAAATACGTTCGGTTATCAGTCAAAAACGCAAGTCACGTGGGTAGAAATGTCTGCGGCAACATAACACCGGAATGCCCTCACGGTCATCCGCTGTAAAAACGTATAAAACTGACCTGCATAATCAACTTTACCATTAAAATCAACATCAGCCTCTTTTATCATTTCTCTGAAATCTGCTTCTGACATTTTTTCCTCTCCCATTGAGGTCATTACGGTTTTAAGCTCGTGTAGATCTATATAACCATCACCATTTAGGTCGAACATTGAGAAGGCTTCTCGTGTTTCTTGTTCTTCGTTTCGTAGAGGATCATAAAATGCTTAGCGTAGTACTCAAAAACTGATTAAACTGAACTTCGCCATATCCTACAATATGGAAATGGTGTTTTACAAAATTATAATTCTCATTGCAATACGGTGCCGATTTGTGGCGTTGAAATCTTTGCAACTTTCTTTTAGTTATTTAATATTTATTTTCGTTAGTTTTGTCTCGCTTTTGTTTTAACATATTATAAAATGTTCAACTCTTTACTCTTTATTCCAGAATTCAAAATTCAATTTGATATCTTTTAGATACAGAAAATATGAACAGGTAAACTATATTCTATCGGTATAAGTCCTGTGATGTTATACGAAGCTACCTTCAAGATTTTATCTTTTCTATTATAAAAGAAAGTTTCGAAAACGAAGAAAAACTCTTTATAAATTTTAAGCGACCGAAACACTTTTATAGATTATCTTCAACGGGAATGCCCAACGCCGCCGAATAATTGAAAACCAAGGATGTTCAAATGTTGGTACAAGTTTTTTCAACACATTCCGTCTTTATGGAGAGTTTCCACACAAATTATTAAAAGTTGTTAATCGTGCAGGAAAGAATCTATCATAGATTTGTATTTTGTACATAATATTAAGTTTATAGCAAGTTAACTTATAAAATATAATTGGGACGGTTGTTAAAGACAATTCTGGCCTGCATGGTAGAGTAATTTTTACACTTTTTTATAGCTGATGTTTAAGTGAAAATACAAACCATCAGTATCGATTGCTTTAAACATTTCCTCTAGCTCTTTTTCTGTCGGATTACAGCCTGTATTCCTAACAACTTTAGCGATTTCCTCACGCGAGAGTGCTCCTGATTTATCAGCATCGAATAATTCAAACGTATTTCTGATATCTGGAACATAAGGATTGCTCAATGAAATAAATAAAATTAATTAAAACATGTGTTTATATTTCTATTTTATGATCATGGCCGTTAGTATTAGAATATACAGTCAGCATGTATGGTAAAACCATTTTGCAGAAAAGAAACCAACTTCGTCAAGTCGCAAGACATGTTCTTATTTCTTCCCACTTATAGGACAAAACTAGTTGTTGTGAATGTATCAAAAGATTTATATAAAGTTGTGTCAAATCATATCCAGAAGAAAATAATTTGTATTCAGTAATATGAAACTAATGAAGTGTGTAGTTTAACTGCTTTTCCACAGTATTGATGAAGTATAAGTCTGCCTCCTATCTTGAATCACATCTAGATATTGACTATGACAGTAGGTCGAAGGTTTCAACACGAGAGATGTTATCAATTTCCAATTGTGAACTTTCCATGTGGTTTCATCCATAATACAAAATCAGTATATGCACAGCAAAAAACACAAAAAGAAAAGCAACATTCCAGTAGATATGGAATATATATCTCCCAGTGGACATTATAAATTTGTGAATATACGTAGAAGATTACAATATTTGTATTTTTTTGTCGAAAAGGTCATCAACCAGATCCTGGTATCTAAGCTGATTTTGTTATACGATATTCCAGAACTTGTGTTTGGCAATTGTTTTTCACTTGTTCTGTGATTGATAGCGTTTGATTTTGTCAGTTTTTATGGACTTCCTCTTTTTGAATTTGCCTTAGAGTTCGATACTTTTGTTATACTTTTCCCCCTATCATGATGAAAACTAACATCTAATGGGGAGATTTCAAACTAACAGTGCTAGCACCAACTCACAATGATGTGAGCCATTAGCTTACAGTATCAATAATGATCATTTTAAGAGATTTATCCCTAAATGAAAAAATATTAACAAAAATACCGAACTCAAAGGTAAATTAAAAATGGAATTCCTTAAATCCTGACTTAATCAAACGCTCGACCATATAAACTGACGGAACGAATGGGAAAAACTTTCAAATTCCTGATTAGGTACAGGCATTTTATAAAGAAAATGGTGGGTTAAACCTGGTTTAATAGCTAGCTAAACATCCCACTTGTACAACAGTTGTTTCCGGTAGTCAGCACTTCTGTGTTTATATGACACATCATTGATATGGTCATATTCATAAATAAACTGTTTACAAAACTTTTGATTGTTCCAAATAATTAGGATTTAATACCCCAGGAATAGATTACCTAAACTGTATTTGGCAAAACCGATCGGAATTTTGGGCCTCCCATTGCTCTTCATTTCGTATTTGATTTCAGCGTCACTGATGAGTCTTTTGTAGACGACACGTGCGTCTGGCGTACAAAGTTATAAGCCCGGTATTTTTGATAAGATTTTTTAGTGGACATTATTAAGTTCTGAATATACGTAGGAGATTACTATATTTGTGTTTCTGTCGAAAAGGCAATAACAAGGTCAGTAGTACAAAGAATGAAATTTAGTTAAATCATTGTGAATTTGAAGATGTGAGTTGTTACGTATAAAACTGACCTGCATAATCAACTTTACCATTAAAATCAACATCAGCCTCTTTTATCATTTCTCTGAAATCTGCTTCTGACATTTTTTCCTCTCCCATTGAGGTCATTACGGTTTTAAGCTCGTGTAGATCTATATAACCATCACCATTTAGGTCGAACATTGAGAAGGCTTCTCGTGTTTCTTGTTCTTCGTTTCGTAGAGGATCATAAAAATGCTTAGCGTAGTACTCCAAAAACTGATTAAACTGAACTTCGCCATATCCTACAATATGGAAATGGTGCTTTTACAAAATTATAATTCTCATTGCAATACGGTGCCGATTTGTGGCGTTGAAATCTTTGCAACTTTCTTTTAGTTATTTAATATTTATTTTTCGTTAGTTTTGTCTCGCTTTTGTTTTAACATATTATAAAATGTTCAACTCTTTACTCTTTATTCCAGAATTCAAAATTCAATTTGATATCTTTTAGATACAGAAAATATGAACAGGTAAACTATATTCTATCGGTATAAGTCCTGTGATGTTATACGAAGCTACCTTCAAGATTTTATCTTTTCTATTATAAAAGAAAGTTTCGAAAACGAAGAAAAACTCTTTATAAATTTTAAGCGACCGAAACACTTTTATAGATTATCTTCAACGGGAATGCCCAACGCCGCCGAATAATTGAAAACCAAGGATGTTCAAATGTTGGTACAAGTTTTTTCAACACATTCCGTCTTTATGGAGAGTTTCCACACAAATTATTAAAAGTTGTTAATCGTGCAGGAAAGAATCTATCATAGATTTGTATTTTGTACATAATATTAAGTTTATAGCAAGTTAACTTATAAAATATAATTGGGACGGTTGTTAAAAGACAATTCTGGCCTGCATGGTAGAGTCATTTTTTACACTTTTTTTTATAGCTGATGTTTAAGTGAAAATACAAACCATCAGTATCGATTGCTTTAAACATTTCCTCTAGCTCTTTTTCTGTCGGATTACAGCCTGTATTCCTAACAACTTTAGCGATTTCCTCACGCGAGAGTGCTCCCGATTTATCAGCATCGAATAATTCAAACGTATTTCTGATATCTGGAACATAAGGATTGCTCAATGAAATAAATAAAATTAATTAAAACATGTGTTTATATTTCTATTTTATGATCATGGCCGTTAGTATTAGAATATACAGTCAGCATGTATGGTAAAACCATTTTGCAGAAAAGAAACCAACTTCGTCAAGTCGCAAGACATGTTCTTATTTCTTCCCACTTATAGGACAAAACTAGTTGTTGTGAATGTATCAAAAGATTTATATAAAGTTGTGTCAAATCATATCCAGAAGAAAATAATTTGTATTCAGTAATATGAAACTAATGAAGTGTGTAGTTTAACTGCTTTTCCACAGTATTGATGAAGTATAAGTCTGCCTCCTATCTTGAATCACATCTAGATATTGACTATGACAGTAGGTCGAAGGTTTCAACACGAGAGATGTTATCCAATTTCCAATTGTGAACTTTCCATGTGGTTTTCATCCATAATACAAAATCAGTATATGCACAGCAAAAAACACAAAAAAGAAAAGCAACATTCCAGTAGATATGGAATATATATCTCCCAGTGGACATTATAAATTTGTGAATATACGTAGAAGATTACAATATTTGTATTTTTTTGTCGAAAAGGTCATCAACCAGATCCTGGTATCTAAGCTGATTTTGTTATACGATATTCCAGAACTTGTGTTTGGCAATTGTTTTCACTTGTTCTGTGATTGATAGCGTTTGATTTTGTCAGTTTTATGGACTTCTCTTTTGAATTTGCCTTAGAGTTCGATACTTTTGTTATACTTTTCCCCCTATCATGATGAAAACTAACATCTAATGGGGAGATTTCAAACTAACAGTGCTAGCACCAACTCACAATGATGTGAGCCATTAGCTTACAGTATCAATAATGATCATTTTAAGAGATTTATCCCTAAATGAAAAAATATTAACAAAAATACCGAACTCAAAGGTAAATTAAAAAATGGGAATTCCTTAAATCCTGACTTAATCAAACGCTCGACCATATAAACTGACGGAACGAATGGGAAAAAACTTTCAAATTCCTGATTAGGTACAGGCATTTTATAAAGAAAATGGTGGGTTAAACCTGGTTTAATAGCTAGCTAAACATCCCACTTGTACAACAGTTGTTTCCGGTAGTCAGCACTTCTGTGTTTATATGACACATCATTGATATGGTCATATTCATAAATAAACTGTTTACAAAACTTTTGATTGTTCCAAATAATTAGGATTTAATACCCCAGGAATAGATTACCTAAACTGTATTTGGCAAAAACTATCGGAATTTTGGGCCTCCCATTGCTCTTCATTTCGTATTTGATTTCAGCGTCACTGATGAGTCTTTTGTAGACGACACGCGCGTCTGGCGTACAAAGTTATAAGCCTGGTATTTTTGATAAGATGTTTTAGTGGACATTATTAAGTTCTGAATATACGTAGGAGATTACTATATTTGTGTTTCTGTCGAAAAGGCAATAACAAGGTCAGTAGTACAAAGAATGAAATTTAGTTAAATCATTGTGAATTTGAAGATGACCCTTACCTACAAAATGCCTATAATATACTTAGCAAGAAAGACATGAGACCGCGTGTGGAGCCTGTATTTAATTAAAGAAAAGTTGAAAGATACCAAGGCAGCGACCAAATACCATAAGCCAAGGGAAGACATACAACACCATGTAAAATAGACGGACCAATCAAACAACAGTCTACAAAACACTACATAGAAAACTAAAGATTGGGCAACACTCACCCCGCAAAACCGGAAATGAACTCAGTAGTCACAGAAAAGCCAAATTAAGACCTATTCTCCTTTCCTCGTTTATGTCGTAACGACGAATGTGACTACTAGTATTACCGATTGAACTTTTTGTGGTTTATGCAACTCAATCTTTATTTTTCTGCAGTTTTTAATGGACAGTTGCTGGTTTGTTTTTCTTGTAGCCATTGAGTTTTCTGTCTTCCTTCCAAGCTTATGACGCTTGATTGCCCCATTGGTATCATTTCTGTTCCGCTTCGACAACTTGACCACAGGAGGTCAAGTCTATTTTATTATTAAGCCAATTTGGATATATTGCTCCAAATGAATTTAAACGTCTTCGACCTTCCGAATAGTTTGCCTTCGTCGTTGTTGATGAAAGTATTCAAGGAAAGCATTCAAGATCCAACAAACTGCGTATTCAAGATTTACTACCACATAGTCAATACAAAAGGTCCCCGGAGTGTCACCCGTCTGGCAGTTACTGTTTCCGTACTGAAAATTACTACTTACAAATATCTTATGTTCGATGCGTCGACCAATGATAATTTCTTGAATTACCTTCATCAGAATGTTTGTGCATCCAAAAATGTATCACAAATACAGGGTGAACTGAAAAGGCCAAGGGGTTGAAAATGAATGGCAAAAGCAATCTGAAGTTTACTATGTCTGTGGAAAGGGCTGTTAAAGTTTTGGTACGATATTCAATGTTTTGACACTTAGCTTATCCAACTATCATCCAACTAGCATCGTCAAAATTATAAGATGGTAACTTCATTATTTTATATTGCAGAAAATAAAGATGGTTCGTTGTCACTCCAAAATTATGTACTTTACCTTCTCGTTCATGCTCGGGTAGTTTAGACGCCTAAAATAAAAATAAAGAATAATCCAAAGAACATAATATTTAGCGATTACATATGTGAAATGGTACATCATTTGATTCAAACCGTTCTTAAACAATTATGATTAACTATGATAATGAATGTGTGATGAATCTATAATACTAAAATAACGAGGTCCAATTTGTCAGCCGTCATGACGTAAAAACGATGAATCAAAGAATTCAACTTTATATATAACTAATATAGTACAATGGTGTTGATTAAAAATTACACCACTCCAGGCCCATTTGTTTTCCACGTAATTAATATTGCGAATAACTAAGAAGTTCCGGGTCGAGTCCGACACCGATACCAATAGTATATGTAACATATAGCTTCCGGTTGCATCACAAAATAACATGTAAGTTGAACGTTCTGGAAAAAACTTTTTTAAGTCGAACTCAGTTGAACTGAAAAAAATAAGGCGTATATACTTTAATTCAGTCACGGACCCGCGATGTCACGGGTGTGTTCTAGTGTTATATAATATTAATGCATTGTTGTCCATAACTCCTGTTTTGTTGTTTTTTGTCGATACTACGTCATGGAGTTTTCTATACAATAAAAATATATGATTAAATTAGGGATATTCGCTACTATTTTTCATATGTAAATGATAAAACTAATAAAACACGAACAGTAAAGAGAACCTAAAATATTTCGATAAGGAAGCAGCAGTAAGAATTGCAAATGCAATAGATTTGTATTGAAGTAAATTTTTTTTTAAATAGTTGTTTGGCAATGAGCTTTTTAAAAGTCATTATGGTTCCAAATACTCGGGAAATTACAGAAAGCATTTGTCAAAACTTGCAAAGAAAACTTAGTAAAGTAACGAAAAGGACAAAGCAACTGTAAATCTAATGTATCCTTCTTTGAAGTTTGTTTCAATAGGATAGCTTTTACGATTTTAAATGGAAAATTGTAATATTAAACTACATATTGTATATTTTTATGTTTACATTAGTCAAGTACATTTGTATATACATTTGTACGATTTATAGACGTGACTTAAAAAAGAAGGAGTTACTAATGTTTCTAAAAACAAGGGACCTAAGTTAAGTTTTATGCTTGGTTTCCATCTTGACTGATATGTTACAACAAATAATTTCTTATCAGACTATGCCTTATGTATAGTTAGATTTTTGCTTGGCATTGTCTTATATTTGGCGGTGCAAAGGATTAGTAGAGGATAAACTTGTTTCATGATTAAAACGATAGATGGAACATGCAAGGAGGATTGTTTACTCTTCAGGGAAAGCATTCGAGTTCAACCTGTTTTTAGGTGATAATGATACATAATCTTCAATCGTTTTTACTTCTTATCAATTGTCCTTTGGGACCTCCAATCTCTTTTAACTTCATTATAAAGATTATTACTTTTCACATTTAATGTCAAATTAAAGACTCGTTTGCAATTTTTAGTTTTAACAACCAACAATCAAAAAAGACGAAAGAACAAACAACAGTCCTGAACACACTTCATAGAATACTGATTATTGACTAACACGAACCCAACCAAAAACAACTTCAGAAGTATGAACATTTCCAGCTCAACAAGTGACACCCACCGGGTTACTTAAAAATCCCTTGATGTATATAGGCAGCAGCAGTTTATCTATGTTCAAATCTCATGATTCGACTAAGAAGATACAGATCAAGATAACAAACAAAACTGAGGGAATCGCATGAACTCCAAAAGAAGCGAGGCGGGATGCGTCGAGAGGGTAAGCACTGCCTGATATGCAAGACTCACATGGTATACAAATTCACATTCAATCAAAATGTCACAATCGGGAATAGGATAAAATGTAAATTTAAAGCTCCAAAGACTGTTCTGGTACCTACAGTTCCTAGACCACGAAACATGTCACTATTGAGTTTAGATACTGACACGTCGTATCGGCTGATAAAACCAAAAGATCAAAGACAGAAAGCCAACCATAGACAAGGAATCAGATCTATGCATGGTGGAGATACATTCCTCAATTTAAAGTTATGTCGAAATTTTATAACAGCAATTTGAATAAAACAATATCCTTAAAACTAATGTATGTCTAGATCAGTCGTTCTTCCTCGTAATTCTTTGGAGCAGTTTTTGTGTAAGGAGCACACCCATGTTAATGAATTCTTTATATTTTGAACACAGACGATATGTAAACCCTATACGATGGGACATAGGGTTTGTTTCTGTTGGGAAATGAGAAGTTGACAATTGGAAATCATCACGTTTGTCATAGATTCTAGTTCTGTATTATATATGGAGGAAGGGATCGAAGTATGAATAAGTAGAAAAGAAAGACAGTCTAGTTTCGGAAGTCTCCTTAATATCAATTTCACTGTGATATATGAGATACATTCACTCACTGAAATTTTGTTTATTGAGTGACAGAACATCGTCAATATATCTGAAAATGGAATTAAAGAACATGGTAAGATGATTTTTCTTTTTGTCCGTGATAGGTTCTGTATTCATTTTGCTTCAAATTATTACAAAAACAAGTCGGTTGGTAAGATTACACATTGAATACCCACTGCCTGTTGAAATATAATCCACCAAACACAACAAATTACAGATCAAAAGTCAGGCGTGTTTTAAATCACCTACAGTGTATTTGTTGTGTTGTAGGAAATAGTGTGGTTCTTCGCAATGTTAGATTTTTCATGACCAAAAACAAGACTTTTGTATCAACGATTCCCATTTTGTAGAAAAAATATCTGTGTAATGAGACGTTGTATTCGATCTTCCAACTGAGCATGGGGAGTAGTAATGTAAAGCATAAAAGAAGTATTGATAATACTGACAAATTGTAAATATTGTGATTGCAGATTTTGTAGCAGATTTATAGAACTTTTAAGAATCCACATCTAATTGACACCGCTGATTGAATATACATCATCACAATATTTCCGAATGCCATCATTAATTGTAGAGAAATTGTTGTAAGAACTTGACAGTGATGTTCAGTTGAACATCTTGACGAAACGAATGTATATCGTTCTTTGTAAGGATATTTATGAAGTGTATGTAACAAGAATAAAGACGGAAGATTTTTATCGTCGTTTTTTATGTTAAAACCAAAGAAAAGAAGGACTGATTTGTGATTTTCATACATCTCCTCTTTCGTGAATGGAATATGTTGGATATCCAGTTTTGCTGTGTATTCCAAGTTCTTTCGTTAGACAGTTAAAAAAGTATGATACAATAGTGGCTTGGCTTATTATCTTGTCAATCCTATGACATCCCCATTTTCATAAACTATCGGTGTTTGTAAATTCTTCAACCATAAAATTTGACCGAATGTGAAAGTTTCAAATAAAATTCTGGTTCTAACTCCTTTACGTAAAGTTTTGGATACTTGTTTTCTCAAAATATCTTATATGTATTTGACGTTAAGACATCTTGCCACATATTTGTTTGAAAAAGTTAATCCATAAATGCTCTGCTTATGTAATACAGTATATTTTTTATAAATCAAATATACGAGCATGTATTAAATACATATCAAAGTACCTGCATTCAATTTATAATCAAAGATTTCTACATATTTATACATCTTTGGATTTTTAAATATTTAGGACTGAGCTTCAATGATGAAGTTTAATACAGAAATGCGCTCTCAAAACGCCAAAATTTATGAAGTGATTTATTCAATTTCTGGTTATTCTCAAACCACAACACGTGAGCGAAAGTTTGAAATGAAACTTGTAAAAGTTTCTCACTCCCTTACATAAAGAATAGATACTAGTTTCAATTCTTTTCCATTTTCTCACAAATTTCATATATTTTTTACTTTCAAACACATTGCCATAAAATTATATAAAATGTCTTTCAACTGTAATAAATTAAGTGTTTATAATTAGATGATGTATCTTAATATATGAGTTACCAATCAAAGTAACTAGTATTCAATGGTTAAGGCCATGCGGCACCACATAAATATGTACAAAATTAGGAAATAAAGCAAGAAATAATTCCTTACCATATTTAATGACTGAATGTAAACAATGAACGTATAAGCAATCACAATTTGAAGTTAATATAAGTTGTTTTGATTTCAGACTTCAAACAAATATAAGTTTAGTGTGACTATTGTAATATGGTTCACTACTTTCAGAAAATATTCTATTGTTGTGAATACAAGTATTTAAATGTAAAAATGCACGAAAGACAAGAAAGCGTACTGAACGGATTGTGTTACATGGGACTTTTAATATACATTAAATATTTCAAATGCTGTGCACAAAATGGATATCTAACTCCCCTTTGTCGTAAAAGTAAAACAATGAAGAAAAGACATACAAACGTTTTGGACTGCATGATTTCATACCATCAGGTTAAATCTTTGAGGTGGCATCAGTTTATACGAGCATTCTTTGGTTCCGTATTTTGTTTATCACTGTTTTTTTTTGTACTTGTGTTTTTGTTACATATTTTACCGTTACTTAGAATACAAGGCTTTTTATTGAAAGTCCTTAAAGGGGCATTAGCTGTCAAATTCATGTTCACCGATTTGACTCAAATTCTCCTATTTGATTTATAACATACTAAAACATATATCCAAATTTTAAAAAGTCTAAAATAAACAATTGACAATGCATGGACTTGATTATATGAATTCGCATTTCGTGTGTATTTTTGTCTAGACGTCATCTTATTAACCATCATGATGACCTCCGAAGACTGTCGACGGTCATATAACGCGATATAAACATAAATTTAAATATAAATAGATAACGACCACGTGCAAATGGATCTTTCTAGGTCTGTTTGATTTCATATTGTAGGTTAAAAGTATGTATATCATCGTGTTTACCTGTATAAGAACGATTTTTTTGTGGATCGAATCAGTCAACCAAATGGTCCATCCTTGTTTCACTTATTTTCCTTTTAATACATGACTACATGCGTAACCCATCTCCATCTAAGGGGTTAAATTGAAGGTCACATGAATACATTTTTAATGACGTCGAATTATTCACTTGCAAGTGAATAATTCATCCGCGATGTTTCTTAGCTTATTTTGACAAAATTGAACCAAACTTGCTGCTAAAAGCGAATTTGTATTTCACTATTTCACTTTCATTAATGATCGAACAAAAAAATCATATTCTTTTTTTAATATATCTCGTAGCTAATGCCCCCTTATTGTAACATTGTTAGTCCACTTATCTAAATACAAGAGGGCAATAGCTGAATAAACTAGTTTAACACTGTCACAAATTCATGTGCCTGTCCCATGTCAGAATACTTGTTAGTGGCTCTCTTATATTGATGCGGTTTTTTCTTTCCTTTTTGGGAATTTGATGTTGAAGGCAGATTTCCGATAGTTTCTGTAAGTTTTATTTTCTAGATTTTGGCCGAATAAATGTTTCACTAAATGTATAGACAAATGTATATTTTCGAAGACATCATTTTGATCTCTACATGACTTTAAATTCTGTTATTGGGTGGCTGTAACATTAACATTTATACTGCAGCTGTGCTATTTGCACAGTCAAATTGAATTGACCGTATGTTTATTTGTGAAATCAGTCGCTGACCATATATCGCTTTGTTTATGACGTTGACAATGCGTTTCCGTAGAGTTTTATTTATGACGTCAATAAAGAATACAGGTTCGCAAAATATTTACGTTGTGCGCTTCAAAATTGGTTTTTCCCCAAAAATATTTCATTTGGAACAGTTGTAAGAGCTATAGTATAAAGAGAATATCAATACATTTCTCGAAATATAATTTTTGGTAGTCAGCTCGAAATAAGAAAGAAATGATCGGCAGAGCCTCGCATTCTACCAGTTTCTAAACCTTTTACAAATACATTTTATATTTTGAGACAATGTATAGTTATTCTATATACATCTCATATCTCAATTTTTAACCGAAAATGTTGACTTGGGTAAAGGCATATAATCATCTGGGCTTTCCCTTTCCGGCAGAAAAGCCATATTAAAATAATAAATCGGACTGTTGGTTTTCTCGTTTTAATCGTTATAAATTTTGTCATGCCGGGCCGTTTATAGCTTATTATACTATATGCTCATTGTATTAGGTCGTAAGGTTACCTAAAATACAATGTAGTTGCTTACATCTATGTCTCTGGTCGGTAGTTGTCTTATCTCCTTATTTTTATGAAGGTGTGTCTGTTTAGCAGGGCAGAATGTATAAATACTTAACCACGAGTTTGCGTATTTCTTCGATGTTTATAATCTTGGCCGCTTCTATATACATGTACAATAAGCATGTATGGATAAACATTCTGCAGAAAAATTGCAAGCCATAAAACTGTAAAGGTTGAAAGACACATTACTTTTATAAATTGTTATTTGGATGGAGAGTTGTCTCATTGGCACTCACACCACATCTTCCTATATCTACATACTTATTCCTTCCCACTTATTTGAAAATACTAGTTTCTGTAAATGTATAAGATGATTGTTTTAACTCAAATTATATAAAGAAGAAAGTAATTGTGTTCAGTAAAGTGAAATTATTGAAAACGTAAACTAGCGAAGTTTGTAGTTTTAACTAGTTCGACAGCAATAGTGAAATGTATATTAGGGACCACGTTACTTTGATAAATGAATATAATACTTTATAAATTTCATGCATCCGAAGCGCCTTTCAAGATATACCTTCACCAGGTTAATTTATATCAGTGTTAAAACATTTAAACAGCCGCAAATGATAATTTGGCAGTTAAGTCTACCTCATATCTCAACATACATCTAGAAATTGACAATAAGGGTCGGTTGACAACAAACCGTTACGGCAAAAGACATGATTTTAGCTTTGCAATTGTAAACTTTCCATTTGTATGTAGCAACATTCCAGTAGTTATGGAGTATATATCTCAAAGCTGATTAGATATTCTAGAGCTAGCATTTCCTAACATGATAAATATCATCTAACAAGGAAGATTCACGTAAACAGTGCTAGTACCAAATCCCGATAATGTCAGTCATGCAATCTCCAATAGTTTCTCAGATGATTATTTTAAGAGATTTTTCCCTTAATGACATTATAAATTTCTGAATAATAAGATTACATATGTGATTTGTTTGCTTATATTACTGTCGAAAAAGTCATTAACCAAGTCAGCAGTACTTGACGTGCAAAAGATAAATTTTAGTTCAATGCACGTGAATTCGAAGATCATGAACCTCACCTGCAAGAGACCCATAATATATTAAACAGACTGAATACATCTAAGATAAACGAAATAAATACTTTGAAAAATTCAATCAATGCAACAGATATTATTAAGTTAATTTAGATACTGCTGAATCCGATATTAAAAACATCTGTTCTCAATGTGGAAAAAAATCATAATGAACAAGAAAACAAGATAGACATTCATCCGCTTGTTCAGCATGTATTTAATTTATTCCTTTCAATTTACTTTGGGACATTCCAACTAATATAATAAAGCCAGTTATTTCTTTTCACATTGAATGTCAAATTAAAGATTCGGTTGCAACACCACGGCCAAAAAGACGAATGGACAAACAACAGTTCCCAAATTATAACACTACACTAAATATGGATTCTTGACTAACATGAAACTAACAAGCAATGGAACTCCGGAAGGGTGGGCAGTTCCTGCTCTACAAGTGACACCCGCCATGTTACTTCTGTTAAAGTTTATGATTAAAGGCAAAATTAGTTTACCGATGTTGAAATAAATTCATTGAGAAGATACAGATCAAGGTAACAAACACAAACAGGGGAATCTCACGAACTTTGAAAGGCGCAAGAATGGTAGCGTCGACAGGGTAAGCATGCATCACTTGTTATGCGAAGCCCCACTCAGTCAAAATGTCACAATCGGTAAAATTACAGATCAGAACGACTATTCTGGTAACTCTGTAGGAACAGTTTTTGTGTAAGGAGCATATTCCTGTTCATTAAGTCCTTATAGTGTGAACATGCACGAGCGTAACGATTAATTGAGATATGTTAACGCCAAATGATGGAGAAGAGGGTATGTTTCTACTGTGCAATAGGAAGTTGACAATTGTAAAGTTGAAATCATAACGTTTATCATGGATTCTAGTTTGAAGTCACCCATCTGTGTCAATATGGAGGGAAAGATCAAGATATGAAGCAGACCTTCTAGTTTCGGTAGTCTCCTTAATCTACAGTACGCTGGATATATGAGATACAGGCACTCATTGAAATTTTGGTAATTGAGTGACAGGACATTATCAATATATCTGAAAGTGAAAATTAAAGAACCTTGCAAAATGTTTTTTTTTCTTTTT
Organism: Mytilus coruscus; assembly: GCA_017311375.1. Classification (NCBI taxonomy): domain Eukaryota; kingdom Metazoa; phylum Mollusca; class Bivalvia; order Mytilida; family Mytilidae; genus Mytilus; species Mytilus coruscus. Next base: position 75,313,026 of record CM029599.1, on the reverse strand, counting down.
GTCCTTGGTATATTCTCGGTGAATTCTGCTTCTTATGAATACAAAAACAAGTCGGTCGTTAAGGAGACACAATAAGAATCTATTTGGATACCGACTTTCTGTTGAAATATTAATCCAACAAACTAAAAAAAATATGTTGCCGATCAAAAAGTCCAACGTTTTAATGATATCATCTTCGTTGTATTTTTTGTAGAGATGAGTGTACGATTCCCATTTGGATAGAAAGAGGTCTGTGGATCTTTCAATTAAGGATGGAAAATAGTTATGTAAAGCGTAGAAAAAAATCAAAAGTTTTGATATATCTTCAAAATAATAAATATTCTAATTAAAGCTTTTGGTGTAGATCTTTAGACTTTTTAAGAATGCACATCTGATTGACACCGGTGCTTGAATATACCTCCATCTTTTATTTGAGAAAAAAATGGTGGTAAGAACTTCAGAAAAAATGTTTTGTCGAACATCTTAGCGACGTGGCTATATATATATATATATCGTTCTTTATAACGATTTTTGTGAAGTTTAGGTATCAAGAATAAAGACGGAAGATATTCATTGTCCTGTTTAATGTCAATATCAAAGGAGAGAAGGAAGGATTTGTGATTTTCTAAAAACTCCTCTTTCGTGAATGATGTAGGGGTATATGTGGGATTCCTAGTTTTGCTGTGAATTCCAAGTTCTTTAATTATACATTCTAAAATAAAATATAATACAGTAGCAGATTGGTAAATTTATCTTGTCAACCATTTTCATGAACCCTGGGTGCTTGTAAATTTTCTAATCCTAAGACTTGGGGCAAAATTTATAGTTCCAAATGAAATTCAAGTCCTTACACTTTTACGTAAAGTATTGGATACTTGTCTTGACAAAATTTCTTATATGTATTTGACTTTAAGACATCTTGCCATACCTGTATCCATAAATTCCTTTCATATATAATTAAGTATGTTTTATGAATAAAAAAATATACGTACATGTATTAGATTCATATCAAAGCATCTGTCATTTAGATGATTAAACCATCGGTTTCTACATATTTATACATCCTTGGAGCGTTTGATCGTTCCTGGTTAAGTTTAATTCAGAAGAGCTCTTCGGTCGCACGAAATTAATAAAATTTTCAATTTCTGTTAATTTTCAAACCATTATATGACGTGATCGAATGTAAAAGTTTGAAATGAAACTAATAAAGTTTCTAACTCCTTTACATAAATTTAGTACTGGATACTTATTTCAATTCTTTTTCATTTTCCGACAAATTTCATATATATTTGATTTTCAGACACGTTGCGTTAAAATCATTTAAAATGTCCTTCAATTGTAAAACAATGAGTGCTGATAATTTGATAATGAATATAAGTGTACAAGTTACCAATGAAAGCAACTATGATTCAATGGTTAAGGCAATGCGGCACCAAATGCATGCGTACAGTGACTTTTTGTAAACAATGAAATTATTATGACTCACAATTTGAAGTTGATAAATTAAGCTAATGTTTTGATTTCAAACTTCAAACAAATATAAGTTTAGTGTGACTTTAGCCACTCATATGGTTCACTACGTTTCAGAAAATACTCTATTGTTATGAATAAGTATTTAAATATAAAATGCACGAAAGACTAGAAGAGTACTGAACGGATTGTGTTCCACAGAATCTTAATATTTATAAATGCTGTGCACACAATGTAGATCTAACTCCTCTTTACTTTGATAGTAAAACAATAAAGAAAAGACATACAAACCAGTTGGACCACAGGGGCTTGTTTAGTGGTCATATATAGGATAGCGACCGCTATTGACAGTAAATCCTCATCTTACCCACTAAACAAGACCCTGTGGTTGGACAGTATGATTTTATATCAGCAGGTTCAATCTTTGAGCTAACATTCGGTTACTACAAGCATTCTTTGGTTCAGTAATTTGTTTACGATTGTTTAATTTTTACTTGCGTTTTTGATACATATTTTACCGTTACTTTAGTATAAAATGATCTATTTTATTGTATATCCTTTAATTTCCCTGTTGTGGTCAACTGATCGAGATTAAAAGAGGACGATATCTCAATAAACACTTTTAACACTGTCGCATATTCATTTGTCTGTCCCAAGTCAGAATAGTTGTTCGTGTTTGTCTTAGTATATCTTGATGCGTTTTCTATCCTCATGGGGACTTTGATGTTAAAGGCAGATCTTCCATAGTCTCTGTTCTTTTTTTCCCGCTAATTTCTAGACTTTCGCCGAATTAGAGCTTCACAAAATGTATAAACACTTGTCTATTGTTTAAGACCTCATGTTGATCTCTAGATGACTTTTTATTATGTTGTTAGGTTGCTGCCACATTAACATTTACCTCATCTCGTCCTTTTTTAAACCAAAGTGTTAACTGGGGTAACCGTATAGAAATATGTTCACCTGGATTTTTCCACTTCCGTCAGTAAAACATATTAAAATAATGCATCAGGCCGTTGGTTTTCTGTTTTAATTGTCAAATTGGGACCTTTATAGCTTATTATACGGTTATATGGGTTTTGTTCATTGTTAAAGGTGGTAAGATAACCTATAAAAGTTGCTTACATGAACGTCCTTTGCTCCCATGGTCGATAGTTGTCTCATTGGCAATCATTACACATCTCGTTATTTTTATATACGGGGTGCCTATTTGGCTGCGCGGGATGTATAAATACTCAACCACGTGTTTGCGTGTTTCTTCACTGTTCATGATGTTGCTGTGTGAAATTTATTCATAGAAGTAGTGTGGTCGATCTATTAACTCATCAAAGTTGTCCGAATTATAATTTGGTATTCCATACAAGCTTATCATTGACGCCCGAATCAAAACAGCGGATAGGCCAAATCAAATATTAAGCTGAAGAGAATTGAAAAATTAAACAGAAAATTTACAGAAAATTACCGTGATATTTCTTGTCAGCACAAAAGTGCTGATTACTAGGTGTGTGATACCCTCGAGGACTAAACGTTCGTCAACAGTGTCATCAACCCAGTGGTAGTAAACTCATCAATGAAACCAGAGTGTAATATATATTAGACTGAAAAAGAAGGCACTCAAAAGTACGATTTTAATACCATCATACCGGTAGGGACATAAAATATTTTATAATATTTTGTGTACAATGTAAATTTGAAATCAGTGTTTCACAAACAAACCAATTATTATTTTTTTGTAATTTCTGCCAAAAAAGAAATGTAATTTAGAATATCCAAATAAATAAAATCTGATTTGGTTAGTTTCGTGCTCAATGGAAGTTATTACGACTTTTTAGATATATAGTTCCCATTCTGTGTTTATTTTGTAGATGTATCATTCTTCACTCTATGGTTCCACCAGTTTAATTTTGAATCTATTCTGAATCATAAAAAAATGAGTTTGAATAGATCTCCAAACGGTCCATGATTCTGAACTAAGGAGTACCCAAATTACATCCATGCTTAAATTCGCAGCCTTAAAAATCGAATTACGGATAATTTGTTTTATTTCTTCAAATATTTAGAACAATTTGACATTAATATATGCTTACTATTCATTTATTAAGAAATAGATGCTTGTACCATATTTTTTTGCTCATTTTTAAAAGATGACCTTTTGGTGGACGTCTCATGGCGACGTTTCTGTACATTTTACCTTTTGTAGTTATACTTCATCTGTTGATGTATACTGTGAACGTTTTGTGTCTATTTAAATATATTAACTTATGTTGAAAGACGTGCATAATGTCAAATAATAAAAATACAAATTGTTTCGTCTCTAAGAAAAAATGTAAAATTTCCTCTGCATGCTACTTTTACTAATTAGATGTAATTTGGGTACTCGGTGCAATTTGGGTACCGTGACGTTATGTCTTTCAAATGACTTATTTGGGATCGGATTTAATGAGGATAATATTTAAGTTTGTATCAAAACAGCGTGGAGGAAGCTGCAGATCAATCACATTTTGTTTATATGCGACATGGCTTCAAAATTAATACAGTAGAAATAAATTGAGGAGGTGGAAAGGGGAGGGAGTTAAAGATTGAAAAGGAAACATTTTTTTGTTTACTTAATATTTTTAATTTAGGTACATATCCACATGGGAAGATCGACTATTAATATGTATTACATATGGAAAGTCGACCTTCTCATGGATAGAAACAAGTGCCTGTGTACATCTCTCATCGGTTCCATCTTCCTCTAAGCATATAATTGAGGGAAAGAAAGACAATTAATCTATACCCAATAACCATTTTAGCTATGATTTTTCATACTCCGATTTTAAAGTACACCAAAAGGAACTAAAACTGTAAGGAGATGTAGGGTATACGCCAATAAGACAGCAACCAAACGACAAGAACAAAAAAAGTACATCTAGAAGGCAACATATAGTATAGTTTTCAACAATACATAGGTGTCTACACAATATGTCAATTTCTAATTCGTCACTAATTTATATACTAGTAAATATTTTAATACATTTAACTAAAACGATTAAAAAAATCTACCATTCACTCGCAATTCTCCAAATAATGTAACATTTTTTACAATTTAGGAAGAAGCCTAAATATGGAAAAAATTATAATTAAATACTTACCAAATTTTAACTACATAAAAGCGTATTTCACCCTTTCTTTATCCTACAAGAAACTTTTCTACTATAGGAGCCGTAAATTGCGCATATTTCTAAAATGGCGTCATAGCGTCATGTGTTATGACGGAGAAGAATTTTCAAACAAGAAATAAGAAGTTGCATGCGTTTTCGTTGATACACCATTGCCATAGACAGACGACAAAAACAAACAGCAAAATACAAAATATAAAAACATTGTCTATAGTTTTATATTCTTAGTAAACAATCCTTTTTGTTTGTTGGTTGTAGCATATTAATCTCATGTACCGACTTTTAAAGAGACCACCAAAAGTCTCCTTGTAGATACTTTTATAGTATTATGCATCATATCCCGCTAATAGGCGCTTGAATATCAGATATTTATTTGAAATAACCCAAGATATAAGAGGTTTTGGATGTGGTTTACAGAATAGAGAATAATGACTCTCCCACAAAAAAGAGAGAATATAAAGAAAAATGGTAAAAAAAACAGAGAATACAGAATAAAAGAGTGTTAAAATGTAAAAAAAAATGGATATGGAAAAAAAGAGTGATTACAGAATTAAATGATAAACAAAATAACTAAACTCTGCATTTTCTGCTTACCAAATTCATTATTGATATAAGTATATCAATTGGAATGAAATGTTGAACTGGTCCTTATCAGAACTGGTTCATAAATGTTAGCTATGCAAATTATGTTCATTTGTAAGCATCGGTATTTTCCTCCAAAATCACGATCTTGCACGAGTTGACAAATCTTGACTTACCATTTCGTCCACTATTTCAGACAGAGTTAACCTTACATTCTTCTCCTACATTGTGTCCGAAGTTATTAGCGTTCAAACCAAAATAACCTTTGACAACAAAAGCTCTGCAATAGCAGAAAAACCATAAAACAACTAGTTATAAATTTCATACAATCAAAGAGCTATTCTCGACTTATCACTTACGCTTAGAGCCGAATATTTAAAACCAAGGATGCAAAAAGAACAGAAACAGTTGAAGAGCTATCTGACCAACACGGACCTAATTAATAGCCAAATCAGTCGAAGGTAAACCTGCCTGATGGAGTTGAAACCTTAGTTTCTTTATAAAGTCATTATTTGTGGACAAAATGAAGGGAATTTCAGAATCAAAAAGTCGCTTTCGCCGGAATGATTCTTACGTCTTCAGTTTCATATGTGTAAGATCCATAATTCATTCCAATCTAAAACAACAATTTATTGCTTAGGTCTGGAAAACGAATGCTCGAGGACGGATGACATTCTTTTTGATTTTTTGGGGGGTAAAACAAGTTTTTTCACTACGAATAAATTTTAAATATACTTTTAAATTAATATTCTCGAAAACAATTGATTGATAGGATTTTTTTCTATATTTTGTTGGAAAGTTGGGCTATCAATGATAAAATTTTGTTCTGGTGATCAAATTTTATTCTATCAGATTCAGGTAACTCTTAATGTCGGATAACTAATGGTGCTGTATATGTTATAAAACTTAATGCTCAGCTTCGAATTCTCAGTACTATTACCTCATATCACAAACTAGATATTAAGATCAAATATAACTAATTTCATTTGATCTACTGCTTGTTATACCATATATCCAAATTATTACAAATAAATTAAAATATTTATATTTTTCCGTGTTTGGTTTCAATCAGATATTAATCAAAATTGATAATTGAATAAATGGGGTCATTTGTGTATAGTGCAATGACAGATTCAAAAGAGACACATAAATCAAAGAATTAGCATATTTCTTACTGAATAGATAAGAATGACCAAAAGAATTACAGAACAAAGAAATTAAGACCCCCACCCCCTCGTTGCCCCAATCCAGACCCTCACTGTGACGGATAGTTTTGTTTAATATATTTTACTGTTTTGTCCTAAAAACAAAGGATAGTAATAAAATTTTGTTCAAAGTGTTGTTAATATATGTAATGGACAATATATACCATGTACTCTCAGCCGACGTCGTAATTTAATTTCAATGAAATAAAGAACTTTAAAGCTTTCCTCCTGTGCAATATGATATTAAACTCGATCGTTAGTCAGAATAATTTTCAGGAATACTTGCATAATTCTTTAATGATCTTTAATCGTACTAAATTCTGTATTAAATTTATATCTATAATAAAAGTATAATATATACTGAATATAGAAAACGGGCTAAAATTCTTGACTTGCATTAATTTATATTGATATAAAAACATCGTCATAATTCGCCCTCCGTAATAATTATTTAAAATGTTTATTTGGCATGCCATATTCGATAAAAGTGCGGACGTGAAAAAAGCACTCTTCTGTTTTACGATACACTTACGATGATACACAGCACGTAACTTGCGATCAACTTAGTAGTCCTTTACGATGCCTTTGTGAAACACACGTAACCGGAACGTAGAACAACACGTAAACGGATCGTAAACTGATACGATGATCGTAAGTTAAGAAGGCTTTGTGAAACGGTGGCCTGGTTTGTAGTAGCCTCGAGTATGTTTAATAAGTATGTTTAATAAGCTGGTTTGTAGAAGCCTCGAGTATGTTTAATAAGCTGGTTTGTAGTAGCCGCGAGTATGTTTAATAAGCTGGTTTGTAGTAGCCTCGAGTATGTTTAATAAGCTGGTTTGTAGTAGCCTCGAGTATGTTTAATAAGCTGGTTTGTAGTAGCCTCGAGTATGTTTAATAAGCTGGTTTGTAGTAGCCTCGAGTATGTTTAATAAGCTGGTTTGTAGTAGCCTCGAGTATGTTTAATAAGCTGGTTTGTAGTAGCCTCGAGTATGTTTAATAAGCTGGTTTGTAGTAGCCTCGAGTATGTTTAATAAGCTGGTTTGTAGTAGCCTCGAGTATGTTTAATAAGCTGGTTTGTAGTAGCCTCAGTATGTTTAATAAGCTGGTTTGTAGTAGCCTCGAGTATGTTTAATAAGCTGGTTTGTAGTAGCCTCGAGTATGTTTAATAAGCTGGTTTGTAGTAGCCTCGAGTATGTTTAATAAGCTGGTTTGTAGTAGCCTCAGTATGTTTAATAAGCTGGTTTGTAGTAGCCTCGAGTATGTTTAATAAGCTGGTTTGTAGTAGCCTCGAGTATGTTTAATAAGCTGGTTTGTAGTAGCCTCGAGTATGTTTAATAAGCTGGTTTGTAGTAGCCTCGAGTATGTTTAATAAGCTGGTTTGTAGTAGCCTCGAGTATGTTTTATATCTAGTCATTCTTATTATGGAGATTTATTTTTTGTTTTAATATTCCAAAGATTGAGATAATCAAGTTTAATTCCGCCATGTACAAACTCAGGAACTTTGTCAGTAGTTTCCATTGTTTTACTGTTTTTGCTCAGTTAGGGATTTGGTGTCAATATTTGATCTCAGGTATAATTCACTTGTCCTCGACTGGTTTCAATTAAGAGCTCGACATGTCATATGGACTTTTGTCTGTAATTGAATGTTGTATTATTTGTTTGTTTAAATCTGTTGTAAGGTTGCTTTCTCATGAAGATACCATTATTAATATTTCTATTAATACCAATAATGTCTATATCTTAAATCCAAATTGGATTTGGTTTCAATGATGAAAAAATAATTTAGATACTAGAATTGCATGCATGTTTTTATTTTAATGTAATACTTCGCAGCGCAGATCAATCTATTCTTTCAATGTGCGACAGAAAATCCTTCAAACAATTAACGGTGCACTAATTCATCAACTGAGAAATGTTCCATTCTACTTCGCAAACATCATTTTCAGAAATTCTGAAAACAGAATATATGAAATGATTTCAGTAATTTTTCCTCTATTAAAAGTTGGCACGCAGAGAGAGAGAGAGAGAGAGAGAGAGAGAGAGAGAGAGAGAGAAATTGTCGGATTTATAGAGAGAAACATTCATAATCATGAGCAACACGGCGGGTGCAACATGTGGAGCAGGATCTGCTTACCCTTCCGGCGCACCATTGTGTTGCTCAGTATTTACTTTAGTTTTCTATGTTGTGTTTTATGTACAGTTGTTTGTCTGTTGGTCTTTTTTTATTTGCCATGGCGTTGTCAGTTTATTTTCGACTACTAAGTTTGAATGTCCCTTTGGTATCTGTCGCCTCTCTTAATTGTTATATTTCTGGAGTGTGAGAACACATTTATTAATAGCAAGTCTTTTAATGCTAGATGAATTAAATCTCTGCTACATATGATCTATTACTTTATTATATTTACCGTCATAATTTAGTTTGTTATCACCGTCAATATCGAAGTCTTTCATAACCTGTTTGACCTCAACCTCTGACAATGAATCATCACCTATATCTTTTAAAATACGAATTAATTCTTCTAATTCAATATATCCATTACCATCCTTGTCGAAAACGTTGAAGGCATGTTGTAGTTCGGTCTCCTCGTCGGGATGTTGGTCGATGAAAGATGTGGCATAATACGTTGTAAACTCATCTATATCAATATTACCAGACCCTGCAATAAGTAAGTTCTTCGTGTGTATTCTGTTTTATATCCAAAACCACTACATTTTTGTTTTGTATTTGTATTTTGTTATTTTTAATTAGTTATTACAATACCATGTTAATTGCCTTTGGTTTTTTTATGTTATTGCCATTACTTCTCAAAGATGTTTATGTCTGAAACTGATATCCAGATTTTCATATTTCCGGCTTTAATTTAAAGGACAACATTGTGGCAAATAAAATTGTTGTAAATATGTGTATGTAAATAACCAGGCTAGTGTTATTTTATTTAACGTTCTAATCTAGATCAGGTTATGTTTATGTTTTACTAACATGATGAATAAAAGGGGATGTATAAGTTCGCCAATGAATAACAATCTAACCGACACAAATAACCAAATGACAACTAGAGGTCAAAAAACACCTTTCGGCAATAGCAAAAAGAGCTTATCAAAATTAACGTGTTTTTAGGCATATTCGGTAATATTTTTATATGGATATTCAAGGATAATCAAGAGTTTAAAGTGATTAGGGATGTACTTAGGTGAAATTTAAAAAATCTAGAATTCTAAATTGATACTTTAAGTCAGAAGAGCATTAGTTAAGGAACACAATAAGCTAAAAAGATTGGTAGGTTATGGAGCTCCTTTTCGAGATATTTATTTTTTTTTAAATGGCGGGAAAAGGCTGACTCGGACTTTTACCTTATATTTGCATTGGTATTATTTGGGTCTCAAATCGAAAGAAAAGAAATCTAGAATCTGCTTAAATTTTGGTAAATGACCTTTTATGAGCTATTGAAGTCTTATATGAAAAGAAAAATGGGTGTTATGGGGCAAAATATTTTACTATGTATCGTAGGAAAAACAAGGAGTCCGATGGTTTTTGTATTTGTTCATATCTTAGGGTTACTTAGGGTTACAGAAGAAACTCGTCAATGTATTTTGACAAGATAAACACGCAGGTATCTCTAGAGGGGCAGGATCTCCTGCCTGACCCTTCCGATGCACATGATATCACCCTCCAGTGTTTGGTTGTATTCTTGTTGCTCAGTCTTGAGGTTTCGATAAGTGTTTTGTGAAATTGTTTGTCTTTTCGTCGTCAGGGTTTTATTATGCCATGGCTTTGTCATGTTCTCTTTGACTTATGGGTTTTTAATGTCCTCTTGGTATCCTCCGCCTCATATAATCGATAGTTCGATACATTGGATGCACCATTAGAGTGTATATTATGCCTTTTCTGTATTTGTCGATTGTTTTACTGCATGTTGGTTATACTTATATACCTTATAGACATATCTCCACTCATTAATATATGAAGATATTGAGATAAAAACCCATTATATTTGTATGTAAAAGGTAATTACCATCTTTGTCAACTTCAGCAAACATTTGTTTTAATTCTGCTTCCGTTGGATTCTCTCCTAGTCCACGTACAATTTTAGCAAGTTTGTCTAAACTAACCTTTCCAGATTTATCGACATCAAATAAATTGAAAAGTTCTTTAATCTCTGAAAAAATATTGTTATATATTTTTTGGAAAACTCGTGTTTTATAGCATATGTCTAAAGCTAACTCTGTTCAACGCGTTTATTTTAGACTTTCATGATCTTGACTTCAAAACGTTTGATGAGTTAGTTTAACGTTTGATACTAAATATCAAATGTGAAGTGCATGTTAATATCGACATACAATGTATATGGTTAACAACAACAAACAAACGTAGTCTAAAAAAGGTATTAGTAAGTCTTCAATAAAATTCTGAATCGAAACGGGGAATGCGTCAAAGAGACAAAAACCCGACCAAAGAGCAGAAAACAGCCCAAGGCCACCAATGGGTCTTCAGCACAGCGAGAAAATCCTGCACCCGGAGCGGGCTCCAGCTGGTCCCTAAAGAATAATGTATACTAGTTCAGCAAAAATGGACGTCACACTAAACTCCGAAACATATAAATGAACAAAAATAAAAAAAAAAAAACATACAAGACTAACAAAGGCCAGCGGTTCCTGAATTGGGATAGGCGCAAATATGCGGCGGGGTTTGCGTTTTGTTTTGTGAGATCTCAACACTCCCCCTATACCTCTAGCCCTATATTTAAAAAGTTTGAATTGAAGTGTTATGAAAAGAAATAATCTTTTTATCAGTCTTGTTAACAGATTGTTTTAAAGATATTCTTGATCACAAATAGCAGCTTCAGACGAAAGTATTTCAAAATGGATCATACTTGAAAAAATTGTCTTTTGAATTGTTTCACATTTTATCTTTCCGGGGCCTTTATAACTTACTATACAGTATGGTTTTTGCTCATTGTTGGAGGTCGTATGGTGATCGTAGTTTCTCACGCCCATGTCATTTGGTCTCTGGTGGATAAGTGTCTCATTGGCAATCATACCACATCTTCTTATTTTTTATTGATTCTTAAAATTCTTACTGCTTAAAGGTTTTCTTTCTGGAATTATTCAACTTATTATGCCTGGCCTTTATAGCTTTCTATAAGGTATGAGTTTTGTTCATGGTTGAAACTTGTACAGTGCCCTATACAATGTATTTGTTAACATCTATGTAATTTGATCTCTGTATAGTTGTCTTATGTACAATCATAACACATCGCCTTATTTTTTTATAACCAATCCATTTGTCACATCCTTTCAACCAACGAAACGTGCAAGAGATCGTGGCACTCACCCTACACGGAATTGACGTGCAATTTCCGTTTAGGGTGAGTGCTACGATCTCTTGCATTTTAGATACCCTTGCACGCGCTAATTCCGTTTAGGGTGAGTGCTTGTCGTTATGCATGTTATATTTGCTACTGGACGTTTAACAAGTAACAAATAGCAATCGCCGAAGGAAACAGCTGGACGTTTAACAAGTAACAAATAGCAATCGCCGAAGGAAATAGCTTTATAAATGTAAATTTTCTTCATATTTTTACTTATTAGGTTATGTAAACAACGAGGAATGGGATGACGGACAATTAATCCCTAAACATTGTGCTATGAGGGACAAACACATGTAATAATGTATTCAAAAATAGTATAATTAAAAAGACATCAATTTGGTTCATTGTTACATTTAAGTTGTTAAACATTGGGGTCTGCATGTACAAACTATTAATAATAGGTCGATATTGGTATTTTTCTATTGTACATTTATACTTGAATACATGCATTACCTTCCTTTCGTTCTTCGGAAAGTCTATCTGCCTGTGGAGAACAAAATAAAAAAGACATTGATAATATTGAAAATTTAGTGAGTCTGTCATAAATAGACGTTTTTATCAAAATAGATATAAAATTGTAGAATAATTACTGCCCATTTAGACATTGTCCAAATCATATCTTCGTTTCAAAATGTATTTTTCGTAAATTTTATTCATGTATTGAATGGTCATTGACTCAATATACAAATGAGTAAGATATCTATGCTGTATTGTATAGTTCTTATATATGCAACTTTTTCGGTTACAGTTACTACTAAATTTTGAAAAGTGTACAAATTCGAAAAAGGTAGCAAAACAACAATTTTGAAACACTACAGTCAAATTTAAAGTTGTCTGTGGTTTTAGGTCAAACAGTTTAGTAATCATTAAGAAATTGGCCAACTTATCCTGAACTTATTTCACACTAGGGCCATTTTTCATATTAGCATACAATATTTTCAGTATCATAGCTTCATATATACTGTGTATTTTGAGGTGGTAGCATTATTGTAGCAAATAATTCTAATCAAAATGGCGCTAGTGGCCGTCCGTAACATGCAATGAGGGTTAAGATTTTGCTCCGTGTTTCAGCCCTCACTATGACTGTTAGATAAAGAACAATGATAAAGCGCTGTTCCTTTTCTTTGGATTTTGTCGAGTGCATGTAGGAATTATTATCAAACAAAATCCATTCTTTTCCAATATGTCGTATTTCTCAGTACTATTATTTGAGATGAACAACAGCAATGAAAGTGCAGTTCCTTTGCTATTGTTTTTTGTTGGGGTGTAGTTATTTGTGTCCTGATTTGATACACCATATTCTTTCTTTTCATAATGTTACCAATTAAGAAATGCTTAGCGATAAACTTAAACTACAATTTGAGTCAGTATCCAAAAAATGAATACGGAGTGAATTTTTGACTAAAAATTAAAATTCAAACGGAAATCAAAATTCTGAATGACAGGATAATGATATGGCGTTTTGTACACATTCTTAAGAAAAAATCAATATTAGAAAAAAATTTCAACTTGCATGTATTCACCAAAACAGTGTTGTCCTGTGTAATTTCGTGAAATACATGCAGCACAAAGGTGATTGTACACGAATGTAAATCGTGATATATTGTCAATATATATTTCATTACAGGACGGTTAAACATTGATATAAAACGAAGTAAAAAGTTTGTGTTAAGATTTTATTCTTACCATATTAAAGTTCTTCTTGATCAAGTTGAGAATATTTTTGTTTGTTTATAATTTAAACAAAGTAAATATGACTTAAACAGTTAATGAACTGAACCTTGGCACCCCTACGCTTTACTGCCTGAGTAAGTACGAAAAAAGTTGATTAATTTTCTTTTATAAATTGTGAATGAATATTTTTAAATAATGGATTTGTTCTCCAAGTAACGCACAACACCATAGCAAACGTATTGTAATGCTTACAAAATTCCCCTCGATAATATAATAAAATATCTCTTAAAACATTTGGTGCGTCCGAAGCACTTTACAGGATTCACAGGAACACTCGAAACCAAAAATTTGAAAGCCAGGAATTTATAAACAAGTGAGGAGATATAACATGACGAAATGGAATATAAAAAGAATTAAAGCCAAATTCATTTATGGCCAACTTTGATTGACTGACTTGGACCTAAGTTTCTAAATAATATCTACATTTTTTAACGGATTATTTTGGAAATGTATGTGATAAATGGTGTCAGCAGCGAAGAGCTGACTACAGTGCTAATGATACCCTAGGGGATGAACAGTATGCTAGCAGTGACATCGACCCATAGCTTGAAAATAAAGTGACTCTTTATTAATTTAGTGCGTCCTATGAGCTTTCTTCAATTCACCAGGAATGCTAAATAGATATAAGAAGAAGTGGTATGAGTGCCAATGAGACAACTCTCCATCCAAGTCACAATTTGTAAAAGTTAACCGTTATAGGTCAAAGTACGGCCTTCAACAAGGAGCCTTGGCTAAACCAAGCTCCGATGCACTGAATTGGTTCGTGATTTCAAAACGGACGTTATACATCTTTAATTACAACGCCTAAGTTATTTTATACGAATTGCAAAAGGATACCCATGAAAATATTGTTTGAATAGCCAATTGCATATGTCGGTCCGATTCATAGTCTTCCATCAATATTTATCATAAAGGCAAATAAATCATTAAAATTTTCTGAATATGTTCTGCCTTTTGTTTACTTGTTGATGTATTATACTATGATATTTTCTGATTTAAACTTTTTGTACGTATTTTGAATAGGATTTACTTGAAACATCGCACTGTTTCGTTTATTTATGCACTTATGTTGTCATTGTTCTTTTGTTTTTTATTTTACATTATAAATTCAATTTTTTTTCTTTTTCTGATGGATACTTGCTTCAGTGCTTTAATATATAAAAAAAAAAAAATTAAATCACAAAAATACTGAACTCCGAGGAAAATTCAAAACGGAAAGTCCCTAATCAAATGGCAAAATCAAAAGCACAAACACATCAAACGAATGGACAACAACTGTCATATTCCTGACTTGGTACAGGCATTTTCTTATGTAGAAAATGGTGAATTGAACCTGGTTTTATAGCGCTAAACATCTCACTTGTATGACAGTCGCATCAAATTCCATTATATTGACAACTATGCGTGAATAAAACAAACAGACATAATAGGTAAAAATGTCAAAATAGGGGTACAGCAGTCAACACCGTGTCACAATCTTAATCACAACAAAAACAAACAAATTATAACAAAGAAGCACAAAAGAGATACTTGATATAGGGTTGAAATCACCCGTTCTTCGATATTTCTGCTTGTCGTTGGTATCACATAGCTGTAACAAACAATGTCATCTATGAGCTTGTTGTTGGGATTTAGCGTGATGAAGTATAGTCTTGTTGGTTTCAATTACTTTTTAATTTCATTATGCTAACCAAACAACCACTGTTGTATTTCCATCATAGGAAATTTATTTATCGGATCAACAACGCAGTACCGTTGAAACGATACTAGTAACCGTCTGTCTTTACGTATCAATATCAAAATACTAATATTTTAATAGTAATCTTATTATCAATATGTACCGTGTGGTTGGACTTATTGTATAATATGACACGAGTTTCTGTAATAAACTTCATAACAAATACTCAATAGCAAATACACCATGCACATATCAATGAGAGTATGCCGTTGCTTTAGTACTGTGGTACTAAAAATGTAGAATTAATAATAGTTCCTTTACATTTTCTGCGTTCACATATGTTTCTATAAAGTATTCGTTCAGTAGTTTGAAGTGTTGTTTTAAACAATTTACGTGTTTTATGTTGTCAACCCGTCCAGCCTAGACGTATATATATATATCTATTGGTTTGAAATAATAATACACGTTCAATGATAAAACTTCACATTTATTTTTATTCAAGTTTTTAATTAAAATAAATATTACAACAAATATCAAGAGTCTACTTATACTATAATGGAAAAAAAATCTTTGTCAATATCGTCTTTCATTTTAATTTAGTTTTGCACATTTATAAAAGTAGATTGCGTAGCAAGTTCTCAATTCCCATTTCCATTAAAAACTTATCACTGCGGATTCATCAAATTGACAAATTCTGAAATATAGAAAAAAACAAAACAAAAGATCAGAACGGTATAATAAAAGTATGCTTTAATATATAATGTTTACTTCTACTATGATGTTACCATTTAATCAGAAACATCTTATCAGTGAAAGTGATCATACATTTCAACATAGTACAAACATTAAAAATTCAAAAATTTTAAACTACATGCGGATTGCAATTTATAAAATAACCATTTACGTTTGCTGTTCAAACTGTATGTACCTCCCTGGGATGCCGGATGCCACCAAATAGTTAAGCAAAAATAATCTTTGTTTTAAGTTGTCTTTATCTTGAATGTTTCGATTTAGAACGATATTTTGGCGAAGTCATCGAAATTATCTTCTTTAAATACATTTTGAATATTGTCAGTTATGTCAAAAAACCAGGGATTTCCTAGATTTTTGGTTGACAAAAAAAAACAAAAACATTAGAACTTTTATTAATTTTTTTAGTTCATTAAAAAATTTGCCATTTTAAAGTAGCGCCATCTGCGTATCTTTCGTGAGTGATAAGGATTTAACTGTAAAATGCTTCATAAATGGAATAGTTCAATCGTTTTCTACCATTTGGTCCTATGTAGAATGGTCAAAGAGAGAATAAAAAACGTGTCAAAACAAAACCAACAGATACCAGGATTAAACAGAGATAACAACAAGATCAACAACAGCCTGGAAAACATAACACAGAAAACTAAAGAATGAGTAACATGAAAACCTACAACATCAACGGCACTCATCGTGTTGTTCGTGGCAAAACAAGATTGGGTGACAAATTGATCATTCTGTAATGTCACAATCGAGTCAAGGATTGAATTCTGGCTACGACAATTGCTGGTCATGTGTAAACCTATCATTTATATTCACTCATCGGACCAGATCAGCCAAACATAAATTATTTTAGAAAATGATATCCAAGTGAATGTTTGTATAAACCAATTTTCAAATCGGTTAATGTTTGTTGTTAGTGTACAACTTGAGACAACCGTCCGTTATTGTCATTTAATTTCCTGCATGCACAAGTTTACAAACCCCCTTTTATTACAAATTTAGTGTAAAATTATGTGAATTTTACTGTTTTGTATTGTGTTCTCTAATTTTCACTTAGACTAAGGACTGAAATAGGGACAGTAAAACAGTGATAGATATGGTAGAACATTGACATTTAACTGCACTTCACTCAGAGCATTATTATTTTTGTTGTGATTTTCTGGTATTTAATTAATACATATTTCGCATTACAATTGGATGTTACATAATATGATTACATACCTTCATAGTTAACTAATCCGTCTCCATCAATATCAACAGCAGCTATCATTTCTTTAAAGTCTTCATCTGTTAAATGATCCTCCCCTTTGTTCAGCATTGCATCCTTCAATTCTTCTATGTCTATAAATCCATTCCCATCCTTATCAAACGTTCTAAAAGCTTCCATTAGATCAGCATGCTCATTTCTGTTTTGTGAACCGAAGGTTTTTATATAGTATTCTTCAAACTCATTATATTCTATTTCATTCGAACCTGAAATACAATGATCTTTTTCGTTTTTGAGATCTTCATTTTATTTTCGTCTTATGGAGTATTACTGCTTCTACAAGTGCAAAGAAGGCATTTCTGCACTGTTTAAGTCACATTTTGCTGTTTTAGACCCATTTGTAACCTATAAAAACCTCATATATTTTTTCTATAGAATAACCCACCTAAACCATTCGGAAAGTAGACTAAGTTATTTAATGTTTACTTTTTCAGGGTTATATCTGGTCTATATACCAGCTTTGATAAATGTTTGGTATTACTATAAATTTTCACTTCTTCGTACTATAAACATCAAAATTATTTATTTTGTAAAAATATTTCCTTTCTCCATTTGAACTGTACACGTATACCTAACAACACAATTATTTTCATTTACCTGTGTTTAAAGTAATTGCAAATGGCTGATATTTTTGTTCAAGTATATTGTTTTTCTTAAATTGTTTAACATTTCACTGCGGTATAACATGTTACTTGAATTATTCTTCCTTAGTTTATTTATTTTGCATTTGCATTGTATCATAGATCAAATTTATTTGTTCAGTGTATGTTCACTGGTGTCAATATGTCTTTTGATTGAGTTAAGCCATTTCAATTGATATTTTATAGTGTGTCTTTCTATGTTGTGATATTATACTATCGTTTCAGATAAGGGTGAAGGTTGGGTACCATTAAAACGTTTAAACCCGCTGCATTTGTTTGCACCTGTCTTAAGTCAGGAATCTGATGTTCAGTAGTTGTCGTTTGTTGATGTGGTTCTCGTTTCTCCTTTTTTATATAGATTAGACCGTTGGTTTTCCCGTTTTGAATGGTTTTACACTAGTAATTTTTGGGGCCCTTTATAGCTTGCTGTTCGGTGTGAGCCAAGGCTCCGTGTTGAAGACCGTACTTTGACCTATAATGGTTTACTTTTATAAATTTCGACTTGGAATGAGAGTTGTTTCATTGGCACTCATACCACATATTCTTATATCTAAGCATAATGTTTTCAAAATGTTAGAGATATAGAGAGCAATGTAGCCGTCTCGTTGGCAAGCCTATCACATTTCCTTATTTTACTCTGCTTTTGTTTTAATGTTGAAGTATTTCTACAAAAAGGAGAGGTGTTTTGATATGAATACAAAATAAAATTCCTCGATGAACCATGTACCTGTTAAATGCAGAATCATTTCCCCTGAAGTTGTAAGATGTCCATTTAGCATTTAGATTATCAGTCGTTTGACTCTAGTTAGATCAATTATCATTTGAGAAAATCTAGACCGTGGAATTTCTGTTTGATAAACATTCTTGATAGCATCTAGTTTGTTATGCGTTTAGTGTTTTGTGGACTGTTTTTTTTTTTATCTTTCGTCCTTTTTCTTAAAACATATCATCTATATTTTAATCAAATTGCACCCAACAAAACACCCACTTATTTTCTTCAGAAATTGTGGAAATATACCAAACAGAAATCCCAAGGTTAAAATGTAGAGTCCCAAAAATATCCACTTTTTTAAAGAAAATGTCTTGCATAAAAAATAAGTAGCCCCTACTCTACTCTTACACCTGGTGGGCTCCACTTTAGTAAAAGTCATCCAGTAAGTCTCAAAATTGTGGGCGTCTGCTTATACTAGAACATGGCTTGTGTTCTCAACCAATGCAACCTTCGAATTTTCCCTACTAATTTGCAAAGGCTTTTGAAAATCATGTTTGACATTTCTTGAAGATTGTGATATTGTTTGTATAGAAACATGTCTGTAATTATATACCCGGAATGTTAATAGTTTAGAATGCAAACAAGCTTTTTATGGAAAAAAAAATAAATTAACAATAAACAATTTATACATTGCAAAAGTTTGCAAATGACCACAATTATAATACCAACATTTTAGCGTCTAATCAATATGTATTTCTTTATAACAAATATAACAGCTGAAATGATTTTCAACGAAAACAAAATAATACTTTAGGCCACTGCAAATTGATATACAGTTCTTCAGATACGCTCGCCCACAATTTTGGAAACCGAACCATAAAAAAGAATTCGAGTCACTGTATACATATTGTGTCTTGGGCTAACAGATATCAATTATTATATATCTCTTATAGAATTAGTACCACAGCATCGTCTAAAAAACTTCTTGATAGGATGCTTATATATATATATATATGCTACATGAAACTGACAATCTATAAAAATACCACTCACAATGTTACATACCATCTTTGTCTATTTCCTGAAACATTTCTTCAAGTTCATCTTTAGTTGGGTTCAGTCCTAACCCACGTACAACACCAGATACTTCAACTCTTGAGAGTTTCCCTGATTTGTCTTCATCAAAAATGTCAAAGTATTCTCTAATTTCTAAAATATTTCATAACAATTACAGTGCGTATATGTACATTATATATATTCTTGAATTATCTTACCACAATCTGTTTCTTTATTAAAGATAAAAAACATCTACCTGTATTTGTATTCTTACCACAATATGTTTCTTTATTAAAGATAAAGAAACCATATATTCGGTATTTGTTTCACTAACGAGGTCAAAATCAGAAGTTTATTTTTCATAGAATTTGAATATTAGAGAGTCTATCTACTGTACCCAAACATTTGTCAATATGCCATAAAATCAAAATGTTAATTATTTAGCGCTACATGTGGCTGTTGAAGACATTTTTATACAATATTTCAAATTGTAAATGTTTATCTTAAATTTGGCATCGAAGAAACTTCTTTAAACACAATTATTTTTGTTTTGCATCTGAAAGACAACATATCTCCACTTCCAAAGAGTGTTGTTTTTATTAAATGCTTCCTTCTGCAGACATTTCTTTACAAATGATCAACTTCTACATTATAGGAAAATAATATCGAGGTTCAGAGTGAAACTAATTACCCCAAAAGCAGGATAAATCAGATGAAAATACTTAAAGAAATATATTAGAGAACATACAATCTCAGCCATCTCCTAATGCAGTAGCATAAAAAACATTTTACTTCACTAATACCTGTTGAACATGATTCTACACTTGAAACCAGATTGAAAGAATTAGTTCAACTATGTTTCTTTACAATTACTGTGCGTATTGCTATGTGTTTCTTTATTCTACATTGGCTAGAGGTATAGGGGGAGGGTTGAGATCTCACAAAACATGTTTAATCCCGCCGCATTTTTGCGCCTGTCCCAAGTCAGGAGCCTCTGGCCTTTGTTAGTCTTCTATGTTTTTTAATTTTAGTTCCTTATTATGTTTCGAGTTTAGTGTGACGTTCATTTCACTGAACCAGTACACAATTTTATTTAGGGGCCAGCTGAGGACTACCTCGGGTGCGGGATTTTCTCGCTGCATTGAAGACCCATTGGTGGCCTTCGGCTGTTATCTGCTCTATGGTCGGGTTGTTGTCTATTTGACATATTCCCCATTTCCATTCTCAATTTCATTCATAAATATCTTTATTATAAAAATATTTCCTCCTCTTTTCATCCAGTTTGACATCACACATGCGACTTGCCGCCGCATGATTACTTACCAGCAGGAAGTCCTTTCCATGATTTCATTACCGATTGGTGGGGTTCGTGTTGCGATATTGTTTTCGTGTTTACTGTTTTGAAGACTTTTGTTTGTTTTTTCTAGTTTTTCTTTGGACCATGATCTTGTCTATAACTGAGTTTAAAAAATATTTTATTTTTCAAAATTGCTCAAATAACAACTATTCAATAGAAATAAAGGGATTCGGAAACAAGAAAAAGGTCCGTCTCCCTGAGACACTTGGGCTCCTGATTTGTGATTTCCCATTTGGTACATTCTTTTTCTTTTTGTTGGATAAAAATCAAACAAGTTTGCAGTTTTGAACTTGCCCTTAGTATTTATAATAACATAAACGGTACCATTTTTTCTGCACCAGATGCGCATTTCGACAATCAATCTATAATTTGTTCGAGTGTTCTTTAAACACATGCAGCTGTGATAATGATCTATATTTCGATGTACAACTGGATGTTCGAATAGATGTAGCAAGCGTCTATTATATATTTTTTTTATATTTAACCGACCATAACTGTAAAATTTACAACAAATAAATAAAATAAAATAAAGAAATAAATAACACAATAAATAAAACTCTGATGCTGTTGAGTTTACCTTGTTGTTGTTCTTCACTCAGCTGAGAAGCCTGAAAATTTAAAACTTATTATAACAATGATTTTTATTTCCGACATGTCAAACATAACTGATTTTCATCATAAGTATTAAGAATACATCGGTTTTATATCCATTATTTGGATAAGGTGGAGCCTTCAACTAATCCAGTCTGCTTTCTTATATGAAGCTTTATTACGTTATTATATTAACTTTTAAGGGCATACGATACAGTTTTGATCCCGTATTTACATTTTGATAAAATTTCCATATAGACTTTTTACCTGATTAAATCAAATATGCAATAAAAATATACCTTCATGTGCTACTGTTTGAGTAAAATGAGGTCGAAATTTTGTATATTTGCTCAAAATTCGGATTTGTGGCCGTATTTTCCTTTCGAAAGAAAGACATAACTTTTGTTTTAAAAGATAAACACAACTAGTTTTTGTTAAATAATTTGTAATTTCTGTATTTTATAAGTATCCTAAAAATTTATACATTTTTTATTCAGAAATAACTCATATTTATCAAATGTTCATGAATGTAGAAAAAAACATCATATTTTGCTGTATATTTATCAAATTTAAAAAAATTGCACTATTTACGTTTTCATGAAAATTGGCACATAATCTTCTCGCGAAATCAAACGAAATGGCATTTTAAAAAGAGGGTCCATGAACTCGCTTTCAAGTTAAATAAGTTTGAATGATAAAATCAGTCGAAAACTGAATCTTTTCCCGATAAGTCATAGTTTGACGTCGCGAAAATAACAATTTACGTTAGCAACGTCATTACCTCCTCTGTAACTGTATCATATGCCCTTAAAACGTTGTTAGCTTCAATCCGTTCATATAAAAATTATAATATTTGTTACAAAACAATAAACAAAACAAAATATGATAGACAGCAACCATGCTCCTGACTTGGGAAGCATGATCATAATAAGGTGGGGTTAAATATGTTTGCCAATGCTCAACCCTCTCGTTAAAATGGGACAGTAGTACAAGGTGCTTGTAACAGTACCACATATCACTCGAAAATGGCCTAACTCTTAAGATCGACACAAAGCACAAAAACTCTTTTACAAATTGTGACTTAGATGGAGAGTTGTCTCATTGGCACTCATACCACATCTTCTTGTATCTATTTACATTAAAACTAATGACACAAAGTATTCGAAGTTACTGAAGGCTAGTTTTAAAAAAGCTAATTACATCTGATAAATGAATCCTGTTGCCTAGACTAAAACCGATTTTACTCATCTGAAGCAAAAATATAGTAACGACCATTCTCTTGTATAACGGTTGATGGAGGTATTAAGGTAAATGCACTTTTCATTTTAATGGACTGTGACACAATTGTTTATACTTGTTTGTAGTTTAATCATTACAGAATCTTCTATCTCTTATATTTTATTCATATCGAAATGAATACATTCAAAATCTAAATGAAATGTTTTAAGCCAAAGCCAATTATTCTGTTTGCATCTTTTAAAGAAAGATTTTTAACGATTTATTAGAAAACACTCTTTAAAGGTAGAAATTACAAGTAATGCACATTTTCTAATTTTGATATGAAATCCTTTTAAAGGTTCAATTAAAAAAAAATATAGCAGGATCTTTCTGAATGGAGATTTATTTTCGTCTATTATTGATGATATATTGAAGTATTTTAAATAAGTTTGTGGAATTTGACAAAATTAGAAAATGAATGACTTGCATGGTTGATTTTAGTTGTTTAGTTTATTATAAAGTCTGACGGACGGTTATCTGAAACAGTATTGATGTTGAAACTTTGTTAAGGGACATATCTATGATTTAAGTCTTAATAATTGTACTTTGGTTCTATGGTAAACAAGAGTTTTACATCCCAAAATATCAAATTTAAAAGACGTAGCTTAGAAAAACCACCTTAAAATCGTAAATCGACAGAATTACCTGACAATCATAAAAAAAAACAGATGTAGAGACAACTCCAAAATTACCAATCAAATGATGCATCCTAAATTCAACAAATTAAAAAAGTTGTACCAACCCACAATGTCGCAGTAGAAAAGCCTATGTACAGAAAATTTGTGAATTACTCCCTTACAAATGTATCTTTTGGAAATATAACTTCGTTTAAGGTTAATGTTTTTTTTTTCCATTTTACTTACGCTTGGTTAGCAACATTATTAATCATAACAAGCTTGGTAGATATTTAAATTTACCCGAGAAACTACTTAATTAAGATATTGCTGCCAATTTTGGACAAATATATGTATGTCATACCCTGCGTTTTACTTATTGTTGTACTGTGTATAATAGTGATTTAATCTTTAAAAAAGTATTTAAAATGTCATTATATGTCTGTGTATGTGTGATATGTTTCACGTACAATTAATTTGTCAAACATTGTAAATATCCTATAAGTTGTACTTGCTTTTGGAATAAGATAATTATATAATTATAATAATCATATTTATTATTGATTGGATACTTGTAGCTACATGCATATGGTTCAGTAGTAACACGAACATCATCATCACGTTACAAAACATTTAAAAATATCGATATTTGTAATATTGTTGCCAAAACCTGCAATAACATTTTAACAAGGAGAAACAGTATTTTATATAATTAATTGCACTTTGTAGTATTTTATATATACATTGGTATATATATCTATTTAAAGTCTCTCATAATTCTTTAATGGCACATACATATATTTTACTTGTTTTAATACATGTTTACTGTATATTTATATATGTATATGTATCTTATTTTAAATGTATGTTGTATGTGGTGAGACTTTAATAAACTATTGAATCTTGACCCACAGCCAGGACAGGCTGATTATCCGATATAATTTTTTTTCAAAATATAAAAAGATTTTAGGTATACGTAATAATCCCAGCAACCTGAAACCAAAATAGTTTTCTTGCATTTACCGTGGAAAATATGTATCCATTACTCACTTAAAGTCAAATATTGTTCAGTACTATTCAGTCCGTTTATTCACATAGCCCAGCATTGCAGGGGTGTAAATGAATGAGACAACTTTATAATGGCAGTAAAATTTATATAAAACTGAAGTTTTATGTTTCGAGTATCTTGTTTGAATAAATGTTTTCGTTTTTATGGTTTGCTCTTGGCAGGAATCATACAGAACTAGTTGGTGTTAACTTGTATATATATCCTAACAAATACTTTATTATAAACATAAGGATGTAAAATGTATTTAGTTTTGATCTTTCTTTCGCTGCATGACTAAAATAAAAGGTATAATAGTCTAACGATTTTATTACTTTACTTTGCCATATTTTCTTTAACATGTATAGGCAAATAAAAAAGGACGATATCATTGAAAAGCAATAACGAAAAAGAAACTACTATCTTACCATAATCAGATCTTCTTCAGAGAATCTCCATTAAAGTTTGTTTACTCAAGGGTAAAGGAAAATAGTCAATAAGTTGATTTACTTTTTAATATCTAAATGAGGTATTCTAAAACATTTTCTGACGTGTTCCTAACATGACAATGAAACCTTTAAATAATCCTTAGTGATTCTTTGTATAGTCGCAGTTGATAGTAACTATAAATATAAAGGTTATTGAATTTAAATTTAGGATTGATTAAAAGTGGGGTTAAGGTTCAGTTCTTGATGTTTAACATATGATGCAAGATGACTGTTTATTGATCTATCCATTTTATTTTGAGTCTATCGAATGAGGATTAGTGTGGTGAAAGTGTTTCCATTTAACAACTAATATTTTGACTTAAAACTTAAATACGAATAAAGTGATATTTTAGTTAAACATCAAAGTGATTTCAACCCAATAAAAAAGCAGTTCGATGATAAACAAACAATTAAACCAAGAAACATATTCTAAATTGAACCAAGTCTGGATAAACGGTGAATGGGATCAACAGAAAGATCAATGAAATAGCTTATTGTGGCAACGAACTCCCAATAGAGAAAACAAAGAGAAAGCGCAAACAACTGACAAGATTCGTGACTTTGATAAGATAGAAAACTTGTATTTCTTATTTTGATATGAAATCCTTTTAAAGGTTCAATTAAAAAAATATAGCAGGATCTTTCTGAATAGAGATTTATTTTCGTCTATTATTGATGATATATTGAAGTATTTTAAATAAGTTTGGAATTTGACAAAATTAGAAAATGAATGACTTGCATGGTTGATTTTAGTTGTTTAGTTTATTATAAAGTCTGACGGACGGTTATCTGAAACAGTATTGATGTTGAAACTTTGTTAAGGGACATATCTATGATTTAAGTCTTAATAATTGTACTTTGGTTCTATGGTAAACAAGAGTTTTACATCCCAAAATATCAAATTTAAAAGACGTAGCTTAGAAAAACCACCTTAAAATCGTAAATCGACAGAATTACCTGACAATCATAAAAAAAAACAGATGTAGAGACAACTCCAAAATTACCAATCAAATGATGCATCCTAAATTCAACAAATTAAAAAAGTTGTACCAACCTACAATGTCGCAGTTGAAAAGCCTATGTACAGAAAATTTGTGAATTACTCCTTACAAATGTATCTTTTGGAAATATAACTTCGTTTAAGGTTAATGTTTTTTTTCATTTTACTTACGCTTGGTTAGCAACATTATTAATCATAACAAGCTTGGTAGATATTTAAATTTACCTGAGAAACTACTTAATTAAGATATTGCTGCCAATTTTGGACAAATATATGTATGTCATACCCTGCGTTTTACTTATTGTTGTACTGTGTATAATAGTGATTTAATCTTTAAAAAGCATTTAAAATGTCATTATATGTCTGTGTATGTGATATGTTTCACGTACAATTAATTTGTCAAACATTGTAAATATCCTATAAGTTGTACTTGCTTTTGGAATAAGATAATTATATAATTATAATAATCATATTTATTATTGATTGGATACTTGTAGCTACATGCATATGGTTCAGTAGTAACACGAACATCATCATCACGTTACAAAACATTTAAAAATATCGATATTTGTAATATTGTTGCCAAAACCTGCAATAACATTTTAACAAGGAGAAACAGTATTTTATATAATTAATTGCACTTTGTAGTATTTTATATATACATTGGTATATATATATCTATTTAAAGTCTCTCATAATTCTTTAATGGCACATACATATATTTTACTTGTTTTAATACATGTTTACTGTATATTATATATGTATATGTATCTTATTTTAAATGTATGTTGTATGTGGTGAGACTTTAATAAACTATTGAATCTTGACCCACAGCCAGGACAGGCTGATTATCCGATATAATTTTTTTTCAAAATATAAAAAGATTTTAGGTATACATAATAATCCCAGCAACCCGAAACCAAAATAATTTTCTTGCATTTACCGTGGAAAATATGTATCCATTACTCACTTAAAGTCAAATATTGTTCAGTACTATTCAGTCCGTTTATTCACATAGCCCAGCATTGCAGGGGTGTAAATGAATGAGACAACTTTATAATGGCAGTAAATTTTATATAAAACTGAAGTTTTATGTTTCGAGTATCTTGTTTGAATAAATGTTTTCGTTTTTATGGTTTGCTCTTGGCAGGAATCATACAGAACTAGTTGGTGTTAACTTGTATATATATCCTAACAAATACTTTATTATAAACATAAGGATGTAAAATGTATTTAGTTTTGATCTTTCTTTCGCTGCATGACTAAAATAAAAGGTATAATAGTCTAACGATTTTATTACTTTACTTTGCCATATTTTCTTTAACATGTATAGGCAAATAAAAAAGGACGATATCATTGAAAAGCAATAACGAAAAAGAAACTACTATCTTACCATAATCAGATCTTCTTCAGAGAATCTCCATTAAAGTTTGTTTACTCAAGGGTAAAGGAAAATAGTCAATAAGTTGATTTACTTTTTAATATCTAAATGAGGTATTCTAAAAACATTTTCTGACGTGTTCCTAACATGACAATGAAACCTTTAAATAATCCTTAGTGATTCTTTGTATAGTCGCAGTTGATAGTAACTATAAATATAAAGGTTATTGAATTTAAATTTAGGATTGATTAAAAGTGGGGTTAAGGTTCAGTTCTTGATGTTTAACATATGATGCAAGATGACTGTTTATTGATCTATCCATTTTATTTTGAGTCTATCGAATGAGGATTAGTGTGGTGAAAGTGTTTCCATTTAACAACTAATATTTTGACTTAAAACTTAAATACGAATAAAGTGATATTTTAGTTAAACATCAAAGTGATTTCAACCCAATAAAAAAGCAGTTCGATGATAAACAAACAATTAAACCAAGAAACATATTCTAAATTGAACCAAGTCTGGATAAACGGTGAATGGGATCAACAGAAAAGCTCAATGAAATAGCTTATTGTGGCAACGAACTCCCAATAGAGAAAACAAAGAGAGAAAGCGCAAACAACTGACAAGATTCGTGACTTTAATAAGATAGAAAAACTTGTAGCGGAATAAGAGTAGTATCTTGATAAGATAGAAAAACTTGTAGCGGAATGAGAGTAGTATCTTGAATAGTCAATCCTAACTACCAATTATCTCGATCATCAGAAGAACAAATAAACACGGATTGAAAAGCAGAAAACAAATGAATCCAGAACGAAAGCCTATTTTAATTGTATGATGAAATAATTTCAAGTCTTAACACATGAAAGGATGCTCACATAATAGTTTTGAAAAGCAAATTCAAAGTACATGTACTTCATCTGATTAAAAGATGATATGGAAGTTTATGTAATTGTGCCATAAAAAATGGAAATATAAAAAAATTATAGCAGCAACAACATTTCCGTTTTGTTTTGAGATTTAAAACTATGTATAACGAATTGATATTGATCAGCAAAATTCAAGAACTGAGTTATTCAACAACATCATTTGAATTTTAATCAATATTACGCTTTCGTACACATTTTCTACTATTTAATTATGCTCTATTGTTACTGATCATAGAATATAGTATGGCATGGTGGGAAGAGTGCAACGCTGCAAGTACAATAGAGTATCTTATATGTATTTCGAAAAGTAGCCAATTAATTTTGAGTACTATAAAACTCAATTTGCCGACCTTATCCAATTTATTCTACTTTGCAAAAGTTGTTTTCCGTTTTTATCATTCTTGTTGTATCCTTACATCATTTAAGCACATATTCTATATACTGATGAAATTAAAACCGGTTCTGATTAAAAAAAATAGTCTGAGTGGTCTCTCTGATAGACGTCTCGACATGCCTCTATAGACGGTCCGATTTATGTTTTGTATAATAAGGTCCGAGTTGCCTTTACTCGGGCATGAGTTGGTTTCGGTATAATGTCATGAGTTCCAGTAGGGCATGACTCGTGGCAAGATATACATGTTTGTGTCCGGAATAGCCTCAAACGCAGTATGAGGTTTATTTTACTCTCATTATTGCTTGCGCATGAGCAAAAAATTAATAATCCCCATATAATTTTAAAAGAATTGAAAAATTTATTTTTATGATAATCATCGAAACACTTTACTGTAACTTGGTAGTGTTTAGAAGGTGTTTAAGCGTAATACGATATATACTTGACAAGCAACAAAACTCGCACCGTAATAGGTAACACAAGCGCACCTTGAGGAAAAAAGAGTAAACGTACCATAAGACAATGTCTTAAAAATGGAATAAGAAGAGGAAACTGTGGCTCACGAAGGTCCCTTAAAGTCAAAATGAAAGCAACTGTCGGTCTGGTTGTTAGCTATTGATAGGCAAATTCAAATACAGCAATATATTCTAAAAATGGTCTTTTATTAATTAGAATCAAGACTCAATATGTAATAATCATACTAGACTTTCCTCCGTGTTGAAAACCGCACTTTGAGCTATAATGGTTTTTACAAATTATGACTTATACAGTGTTTAACATCACTATACATGAAATGAAACACGATAACCCATCTTAACTGAAACCACTATATTGGAGTCAAGACCAATACTAGCGCAAGAGACAAAATGTGTCTGAGGAAACAAATAAGCATAAGCAGATTTATATGTAATTCCTGTTTCTTGTCAAAATGAATAGATAGATATAGGAGTTTTATATAAAATAAAAACCAACATTTTACTTTGAGGTACAAAAGGAAAACATATTTCAAGAAATGCTAGGTATAAGAGTATGCCTTCTTAGCTAGGCATCACAATATGGGGATTGGGATTTTTCGGGACTCCGAGATTAGACGGTTTTAAGCTCGAAATTCTGGGAGTGACCTTTGGGATACAGGAATTCCTATTTCAAATTTCAGGATTTCGGGATTAAAATTTCTTTAAATTCAGGGCCTCTGGATTTCAAACTTTTAAGCCCGGGATTTCGGGATTAGACACCCTCCACCCCTCCTCAATATAGTAGGTTTGGGAAACAGAAATAGGAAATACACATATAATTATGTTCGGCTTTAAAGTGGAACCAGAGAGGAAATATTTCATACCATTCAAACTTGTCAGACACACATCCTTTAAATCGACATCATATTAATTACAATTATACAGTATATATGTCAGTTAAATTCGCAAATTCTTGAAACAAAATGTTAGCCCCCAATCATTCCATATTTTTCATTTTCTAAAATCATTGCCGAAAAGGTATTTTTTCCCTATTGATATCTCAAAATTATATCCCCACACATCCTCGTTTATCAAAGCATATAGTGAAAAGAAGGAATCGTTTACACATTTTATGTTTTACATAAGTAAAACAGAAATTCTAGATGTTCTGTAATGAATATATTAAAAGCAATTATCAATTTTATGAACTTTAATGGTGCTAATAAATAATTTTAAAATGAGTGTAGACCAGTGCATAATATAAAAAAAACTTTACCACAATCAAGCTACTTTCACTTTCGTTGGTGACTTCCATAGTATTGTCGATAGAATACAAAAATATCAATTGTGAATATATATTATGAAATTGGTTATATATAAAGATCCAGAGCGTTACTCAGTGGCGGATCCAACAAAGAGGGGGTTGCGTGGGATTGACACGCCCTTTTTATTGGAAAATTTGTCTTTTTCATGTGACAAATTGACAAAAAATGTTCAATGAATAAATTACTAGCACCCCCCTTTTTTCTGAGAAACCCTGGTTAGCACATCCCTCCTTTTTCACAGTGTCTGGATCCGCCCCTGATACCGATACTTAGTACTCAACTAGCGGTCATAGTATAGGACGAAATACGTAACGTAAATTAATTTAAGGGTGAGGGGGCCCATATATCACGGATAAAATTGTACTTAAATTGTCGTTTGATAGAACCTGTTGACAAGTTACCACCATCCCAGAAATCATTTACCACGATCTTTCAAAAATAAAATGAACAGTTACCATCATCAAAGTACTTTTTCACTCTCTATTTTCTAAGTAATGGACAACTGTTTAATGTTAATATTTTACACATTGTTATTTTTTAGAGCCGTTTTTTTATATTTGACAGCCCCTTTTTATACGTATACCAAATAGCTCTGAACATCAACTCGAACTTTAATTTGATCTTGAACTCAATGGATAGCTTCAAACATCCGAAGCACATTAAAAAAAACGACTGATATGGACATAGATTTAAAAATAGACCTATGTTTTTTTTTCAAAATGGTCACGTGGTTTTACCTCATCATCAAATAAGCAAGTTGTCTTCTTTACTCAGTTAACAAGTTGAATTCAACATGTCGACTTCCTATTACTTTGTCATTTCATTTATTCTAGCAAGTCGACATTGTAATGCAATGTTTTCTTCATCATTCCGACAAGTTGACTCCTCATGATGATTTGATTCCAGCTTATAACACACAACATAACTAATAATTCCGACTTATTGGCAACAAAATAACTTTACAAAGGGTGTACCATATGCGCTTCCATAGTATGAGAATACAAATGAATCCAAAACGAAAGCTTATTTTATTGTATGATGAAATAATTTCAAGTCTTAACACATGAAAGGATGCTCACAGTAATAGTTTTGAAAAGCAAATTCAAAGTACATGTACTTCATCTGATTAAAAGATGATATGGAAGTTTATGTAATTGTGCCATAAAAAATGGAAATATAAAAAAATTATAGCAGCAACAACATTTCCGTTTTGTTTTGAGATTTAAAACTATGTATAACGAATTGATATTGATCAGCAAAATTCAAGAACTGAGTTATTCAACAACATCATTTGAATTTTAATCAATATTACGCTTTCGTACATTTTCTACTGTGATTTAATTATGCTCTATTGTTACTGATCATAGAATATAGTGTGGCATGGCGGGAAGAGTGCAACGCTGCAAGTACAATAAAGTACCTTATATGTATTTCGAAAAGTAGCCAATTAATTTTGAGTACTATAAAAATAGAAACATGCCCACATTTGCTGATTAGGGCATCTATAACTCACTGAACATAATGTTTTGGAACACGTTTTGCATTTGAACTTGATGACAGAGCAGTCTATGTTGTACCATCTGTCAAAGCAGTCAGTAAAGGTGTCGATGTTGAACCATCTCTACTTTGATCTTATTCTACTTTGCAAAAGTTGTTTTCCGTTTTATCATTCTTGTTGTATCCTTACATCATTTAAGGACATATTCTATATTGATGAAATTAAAACCGGTTCTGATTAAAACAATAGTCTGAGTGGTCGCTCTGATAGACGACTCGACATGCTTCTATAGACGGTCCGATTTATGTTTTGTATAATAAGGTCCGAGTTGCCTTTACTCGGGCATGAGTTGGTTTCGGTATAATGTCATGAGTTCCAGTAAGGCATGACTCGTGGCAAGATATACATTTTGTGTCCGGAATAGCCTCAAACGCAGTATGAGATTTATTTTACTCTCATTATTGCTTGCGCATGAGCAAAAATTAATAATCCCATATAATTTTAGAAAGAATTGAAAATTTATTTTTATGATAATCATCGAAACACTTTACTGTAACTTGGTAGTGTTTAGAAGGTGTTTAAGCGTAATACGATATACTTGACAAGCAACAAAACTCGCACCGTAATAGGTAACGCAGTATGAGATTTATTTTACTCTCATTATTGCTTGCGCATGAGCAAAAATTAATAATCCCCATATAATTTTAAAAGAATGAAAATTTATTTTATGAAATCATCGAAACACTTTACTGTAACTTGGTAGTCCACAAGCGCAAGGTGTTTAAGCGTAAAAAGAGTTATACGTGACCATAAGACAATGTCTTAAAAATGGAATAAGAAGAGGAAACTGTGGCTCACGAAGGTCCCTTAAAGTCACCAAAAGAAAGCAACTGTCGGTCTGGTTGTTAGCTATTGATAGGCAAATTACAGCAATATATTCTAAAATGGTCTTTTATTAATTAGAATCAAGACTCAATATGTAATAATCATACTAGACTTTCCTTAGAATAGAAACATGCCCACATTTGCTGATTAGGGCATCTATAACTCACTGAACATAATGTTTTGGAACACGTTTTGCATTTGAACTTGATGACAGAGCAGTCTATGTTGTACCATCTGTCCCTAAAGTCAAAATGTAATTCAGTCAACTAGTACTCCTTTGTTAATTTATGTTGATCATTGTCATTTTGCTTAGTTTTATCTGTTACCGATCATATCATCGGACTTTTTTTAAACTGAGTTTTACCGTGCGTTTTGCTATGTGCTTGTTTATTCCACACTGACTAGAGGTATATATGGAAGGTTGTGATCTCACAAAACATATTTAGCCCCGCCGCATTTTTGCGTTTGTCCAAAGTCAGGAACCTCTAGCCTTTGTTTGTCTTGTATATATTTTTTTTATTTTGGTTCATTTGTATGCTTCGGAGTTTAGTGTGGCGTTCATATCGCTTAACTTGTATAGATTATTGTTTAGGAGCTAGCTGGAGCCTGCCTCCAGGTGCAGGATTTTCTCGTTGCGTTGAAGACCCATTGGCGGCCTTGGGCTGTTTTCTGCTCTTTGGTCGGATTGTTGTCTTCTTGACACATTCCCCGTTTCCATTCTCTATTCTATCTGTATTGGTTTCCTTAATTACTAGTACTTAATACACAAACATCTTCTAAATTTTTAATTTAAAACTAACCCCGTTAATGATCTTTTACTAGTCCTTCTTTTGTAGAACTCTAGACTTGTTTGCAGCTTTGCTAAGTATGAAAACGATAACCATGTGGTGACATTGATTCATCGAAATGTTTTAAATAAAACACTTTAATAATATTTTACGATTTGGAACTCATAATGATTTACTTCACCTTTATTAGCAACAGACATAAATACAAAACAGAAACATGCTATTTTAAGAAGGTATATGAAATAATCTTCACAAACACTTCACAATTTTGTTGATATTAGACTCTAATGATGCCATTGATTCCTTTTTGTTCAAATATTTACGTCATCTACATCGCCATCATCATTTCCACAAACTCTGAAAAATATATGTAATGAATAGATTTAGAATATGGTATCATGACTTATTTTATTCATCGGCATTCAATTAAGACAGCTTATTGAGACAATGACTATTACTCTTATAGGTATTTTAGTGAAAGCCGAGTCTCTACAGAAAGATAATTGAAACATTAGAATATATTAAACGCTTTTCTATAAGAATGTTGTGATACTACTAAATTGTCAAAACAGCTGTAGTATCTATTCATGGGTCGTACAATTTTTCTGTAAAATGTTTTTCAGAAAATCCTCATTATACGTGTTACCATAGAAATACGTGATTGTTATATCAACAAGTTTGAATAGAGGGTAATATGAAGGTTTCAACATGGGTCCGACAATTCTTGTTTTTCAAATTACCTGATTTTCGAAGCTGTTACTTTTAGCTTAATCATTTGAAAATGTGTCTTGTTATTTGGTTTTTACAATTCCTCGATGATTCTACACAATGAAGATTATATAAATCTATAAAAAAAATATCGGTATCGTACCTTCAATATTAACTTTTCCGTCGCCATTTTTGTCGGCCATATCAATCATTCCTTGTGCCTGCTCCTCTGATAGGTCCTCCATGAATTTCATTAATTCATCCCGTTCGATGAAACCATCGTTATTTTGATCAAAGCATTTAAAAGCTTCTAAAAGAGATTGTTTTTCGTCCACATTCGCTATGTTGTTTACATAATATGTTTGAAATTCTTCCAGATCGATAAGACCATTATCTGAAAATGAATAGAATTTAGGGTAAATAAATGTAATTTATAAGGGAAACTGGATCAAAGAAAAATCACT
This sequence comes from Mytilus coruscus, assembly GCA_017311375.1. NCBI lineage: Eukaryota > Metazoa > Mollusca > Bivalvia > Mytilida > Mytilidae > Mytilus > Mytilus coruscus. The sequence goes on along the minus strand of CM029599.1, from coordinate 75,278,228 downwards.
AAAATACAGTTGTAGCATAAATAAATATAATATTTAAATAACTGATTTGCCAGTAAAGGCGCCACTGGAGAATAAAGCTTAACTTGAAGTATCGTTTGTTGCACCTTATTATTATTATTCCTAAGAAATGGAAAAAACTATCTTGAATTAGACAGTGGTTTCCTAAAATGTCAAATAATATGTAGAAGATGATTAACAACTGTGATAAATTTCATTGCATTACAATGTATTGTGTAGGTGAAATGTTGCTCACACAACATGTTGAAGATTTTTTTTATATTTTGATGTTAACAGTCCAATAATCCAGATACGACAAATCCAAACGTAAAAAAAAAAAGATAAGCACATTAAAAGTGGACAACTGTGTAAAATTTTATTTTATACAAAAGCATTCTGTAAAACCGGGCGATTATCTATGTTTTTTTACAATTGAAAAATTATCAAAAAGAAAAATATATATGTACACATGACGATTAAGAGTTGTGTAACATTAACTTTGCTTTGTATTCCATTGAGTAATGTATGAGGAAAAAGGACTCACAAAAGCATTTGGAAGGACAGACGGACCCAAAAACTATCAGCCAGAAGGACAAAGTGAATACAATAGGGCTCCCGAGTTATTTCTGCGGGTCCTCACTAACAAACATGATAAATAGGACATGTGTGTTGCCAATGAGACAACCATCCATCAAAGACCAAAGAACAAGCAGTCTGGTGGAGAATTGTCTCATTGGCAACATCTTCTTATTTTTATATGTGAACAATAACAAGTCACAGTACAGCCTCCAACAATTAGCTAAACCCACTCTGTATAGAAAGCTATAAAAGATCCCCGAATAACAAAATGTGCAACAACTAACGGCCTGATTTAAACTAAAACAATTCTGGTAGACAGCATCCAACGGCAACCACTGGATAACAAGCTCCTGGCTTAGGATAGACACATGAAGAGTATATATGTTTGTAACAGTATACAGTTTACATAACAATAAGCAATATCTCTAAAGCTATAGCATTACAGTAAAATTTAATATTGGATGTAACACGCCTTCTGATTGGCTGAAAGTTTTTTGTCTATCAGCTCATAGACATAATATTGTCATGTAATCGTGACGTCATCAACGTTTTTTTTACGTGATTTACTCCTTAAAATGGAATTTAGAATTAAATTGTAAGGAATGACTGTAATATTTTTATGTCTATTCGAAATAACCTCAAAAATGTGGTGCACACTTTTAAATAACACACTACGCAGGTTATTCAGTGTGCACAACATGTTTGAGTTTTCAAAATTGTTTCAAATCTAAAAACAAAACAAAAAGAATAAATAATTAAAATTTTGATCGGTACTGAATACCATTGTTAATGTCGTGTTGGTTATAAAAACAAGCGGATAAGAAAAAGAAATATGTAATCTAATATCTTATGTTCAGAAAGTAAAAAAAGTATAGGCAGTGGAATAAAACATTCATTTTCCTTGGCTTAGGGAGATATGAAGGTTTGTTCACCCAAGAAAATTCATATTTCACGAGGGTATCACAAGTAATTTTTTTTATAATAGAACATAATTCAAATTTTGTGGAACTAGTAATACTAACCATCTGTGTCAACTTCTTTAAATACTTGTGTGATATCATCCTCTGTAGGGTTATTTCCTACCACACGTAACAATTTCGTTATTTCTTCTTTAGATAGCTTACCATCTTTATCTGTATCAAATCTATTGAACCATTCCTTGATATCTGAGAATTGAAAATAATATGTGCACAAAAAGTACAAAAAATCCAGTGGTGTAAAATAACCACAGTACTAAGAAGTACAACAAAATCATGGCTAAAAGATAATAAGACAAAAGACAAACAAAAGTTCATAGCACTACAGAGAAAATATAACGCTTAAACAACACGAAACCCACCAAAACCGGGGGGAACCCAGGTTCAAGTAAAAACAAGTGATGACTCTCATTTCCTGAAGAGTAAAGGGGGAGAAGAAGCTAAAACTCTTCGAATTTCGTATAAAGTGGGAAATACGTACTCCATATACAGGTGCTGCTGGAATGTTGCTACAAGAAAATGGAAAATTCATATTAGAGTAACAAAAAATGTGTCCGAGGACACGAATGCCCCGCTCAAGCTTGCTTATAATACACGAAAATACTTTTTAAGAACATTTGATGTCACTGCTAGTTTTTAAAGAGTTGTATAATTTTAGTCTTAGGTATTTTTATGCTGTGTGTTATTTTCATATTTTCACTATATTGTTTTTATTTCTTATGTAATAAGTTTCCTGATAAAATCTGTTGTGTCCAGTGAATATCTCAGTTCTTGAATATTGCTTTGCTTCTTTTACTTCGTTAGCGTAAAAGTTGCTAGAGGCAAAATTGTTTATTTTCAAGTAAAAGTGGCATAACTTTTAGTTACCCAAATTCGAACTCAGTCTGCGAATTTTGGTTTTCAATTGTGTATAAGTTTGAGCATGAGGTAAACTTAAGAAAGGTAAGTATGCTAGATATACCTATTGGAGGTGTGATGAGATGATTACAGCCATAAATTTTCTTCTTGACAACATTTATGTACGTTTCGGCAATAAAGTTTATCGACAGATTGTAGGCATTCCTATTGGCACCAATTGTGCCCCTTTAATAGCAGACTTGTTCCTGTACTGTTATGAATCACAGTTTATGGCCAAACTCAGTAAAGACCTGCATGTCTAAATTCCATTTAATTGATAAATTCAACAACACTTACCGTTATCTTGATGATATTTTTTTCGTTAAATAATCAAGAATTCTCTAAATATACTGCCGTAATTTACCCACAGCAACTTACTTTGAATAAATCACATATCAACAGCAATAAGTGTCCTTTCCTAGATTTAGATATTTCAGTTTTACACCAGAAACTCTACACAAAAATTTTCCACAAAAGGGATGATTTTTCTTTCCCTATTGTTAATTTTCTTTTTCTGGACGGTGATGTTCTTCTGGCACCATCTTACGGTTTTTATATATCCCAACTCATTCGTTATGCCCGTGTCTGTAGTGACGTTTTGGATTTCAATGAGCGTAATCTATGTATTACTGGTAAATTATTAAGTCAGGGATTTCGTTACCACAAATTATATAAAACTTTTACTAAATTCTTTCATAGATACAAAACATTTTTTGCAAGTTTGGCTGTACCTGTAAAAAAACTTATTTAAGACGGAATAGCACATCCTAAATTTTACGGGGATGTTGTTTACCGAGCCCGGAAAATTATATACGATCCGTGTAAACTTATCAATCCTTTAAATAAACTTATTCTAAAAGGTTACCAATTCAACACTGTAATTAGATCTTTGAATATTGTTTTTATTAGTATAAATATTGATTTCGTTATCAGTAAATCAAAATCAGATTAATACTTTTATTATACATGTACCTAAATGGTACTACAATCTGTCGATCGTTTGGCATTTTGACATTGCACAAGGTCATGTTTTTCTCTGATTGTTAGTGACGTCTTTACACTAAATCCATTGGATGTTGGATGTGTACTAATTGATATTTTAGTCTTAAAACATGATTATTTTATTAGTTGTTATTGGCTTTGAACTAGCTGTCAGTAACTGCGAGTACTACTCTCAGATCTGTACTTTATGTCCTTTTTGTTGCTAGGGATGAGGGATGGATAAATACCCTGCCACGTCCGGTCTGTGTTTATGTTTTATGTTTTTATGCTTTGTATCGAACTGATGAGTTAAGCCTTTTTCAACTGATTTTTATAGTTTGTTCTTTAAGTGATGCTGTTACACCACTGCCCCAGGTTAGGAGGAGGGTTGAGCGCTCACAAACATGTTTAACCCCGCCACATTCTTTATGTGCCTGTCCCAAGTCAGGAGCCTGTAGTTCAGTGGTTGTCGTTGGTTCATGCCTGTCATATTTGTTATTCGTTAATTGTTTTGTTATAAATTAGGCCGTTAGTTTTCTCAATTGAATTGTTTCACATTTTTCATGGCCGACTATACGGTATGAGTTTTTCTCATTGTTGAAGACCGTACGGTTGCCTATAATTGCTTACATCCACTTTATTTGAACTTTGGTGGAAAGTTGTCTCATTGGCAATCATACCTCATCTCCTTATTTTCATATTAAGTTAGAGTAAGATTACAAAAAAAAAATGCAATTTCCAAGTCTTAAAAGGGCATAACTCTAGAACGGTTAGTGACTCACTGCCCAAATTCGAACTCTGTCTACAAGTTTTAGTTCTTAGCATTGTGTGTGAGTTTCATAAAATTTGGATAAGAAAAAACTTTAGTTAGAGTGCGGAAACGAAAATGAGACGGACGAAAGGAGGGACGGACAAGGCTAACACTTAATGTCCCCTTCGCCTAGCGGCGGGCTCATAAAAATTGAAGTTATATCTGTTGTCCCAAAATGTCAGCTGGAAGTCAGCTATGACCCGAACTTTGCTGCTTATTTTTAGTTCAATAAGACGCATGCAATCAACATAGTCTCCAACCTTTCAATTATTGAATAAGAGACATCTATGTGTAACGGAATGTCAAGTTAAAAGTCATAACAAAAGGCAATGTTTTAAGTATACCACGTTCTTTCTTATTCATTTTTATAAGTTTAGGGATATTTTAACCATAAACTATGTATGTTGGGGTAAAGTGTATTAAAAATGTTTAGCCTGGATTTTCAGTATTGGTATTGTCATTTGATAAAGTCACGCTGTTCATAAGATGCACGGTTTTCTCTGCTTTCAAAATCTTTCTGTTTGAACCCGTCGACCTGGAACTAATTATTATTTCGAAAACAAAAGGGCCTGGAAAGGTGTAATTTTTGCTCAACGCCATTGTCCTATATAAGTTATATATAAAGTTGAATTCTTTTATTCGCCGTTTTTACGTCATGCCGGCTAACAAATTAGAAACTGTACCTACCCTTATTTTAAGTCTGGATTTTTGGTATTCGTATTGTCATCTTATAAATTCATGCTGATTAAAATACTACAATAGGAAACAATGAGTATGACCCGTGTACATAGCCAATCCCAAATACACCGTTTGGTGGTGCGCCTGACAGATGCGGAACGTACAGATTAGGTAATAGGTAACAGGTGACATATGCTATTGGTATCGGCATCGGGTTCGATTCGGAACTTGTTAATTTTTGGTAATATTAATTATGTGGAAAACAAAAGGGCCTGGAATGGTGCAATTTTTAATCAACACCATTGTCCTATATTAGTTATATATAAAGTTGAATTCTTTGATTCGTCGTTTTTACCTCATGCCGGCTAACTAATTGGACCTCGTTATTTTAGTATTACAGACATATACCGGAGTGTATAAAGTCTTACCTTGCTTCTGTTCTTCGCTTATTTCAACCGACTGTAATTAGAGTAAATGATGAAGCAGACACTTCTTCGTATCAGTATGGTGAGTTCATAGAAAAACTCTACAATTTTGTAAATCACGAGCGTATTTCTATTTGTTTGATAGACTTGTGTATTGCATGCGTGTTTTTGTTGGCAGTTTATTTTGTAAGTTAGTTGCTCTTCAGATTTTCAATTTTGACATCTTCTTTCAAGTACCCCGATCATGAAATGATACTAAAGAATGACATCTAACTATGCCGGAGAAGGGTGAAATATTGAGTTAAACTATCTTGAATAATTGGTATAGTTCCGTATGTAAGTGCCAGTCTTTGTAAGAATCAGTCAATTTAGAAAAAAAACATGGCCAAAAAAAAAAAAACCCACCAACCTAACCATCCTATTTTGAAGTTACCCTGATCCTGAGTTAGAAATGGTAGGTCTTTCATTTCTGCGTGTCTGGTAATTCGAGAAGTCTCTAGATAACTTTTGGTTAGAATGATTGCAAATTACGGAGTTAGCTCCACTATTTGGTAATTTCTAGTGCATTTCAACCAAATTACATCTTAAATTACCAGAACAGGAAAAGGAAACAAATGTCATATTCGTGCACCATTATACATTTAAAACATAAATTGATGTCAACTTCTGTTTTTGTTTGTCATGTTTTCACCACTGCCCGATTCTTAGGCAGATTGGCACTTAGTTAGAATATATTACTAGTATTAATATGCGACTTTTGCAATCGTGTTTTCCTCTTAAACAGCGAAAAAAATTACATCGTTCTTGTAAAGAAAGTTTATAAAACACTCATGGTCTTTTAGTTTTTGATAAGAAGGAATATGAAAACTTATCATACCTTAAATTTTGAAATATTTTTCTGCTACTCAAGCATGTTTATTTATTTCTTTGTTTGAATTTGATTTCATGACATGATTTATTTAGCATTTGTTTTAAAAAAAAATTACAATGTAACTGATGATAAATAATAAAACCATATGCGGTAAAAAAAATCAGTTTATCAGTATGGATTCTACCAGACTGCATTCGTGCCCTTATTCTAGTCGAAGATGTGTAAATTTAATTTAAAAATCCACCAGGAAATAAAAAGAAATTGTTTCTGATGGTCAGTGTAAACGACTTCAAAACATGTCAATCTCCTTTGTAAGTTAAACCGAAAACAACAACTGATAAATTTACGACTAAGAGGGCAAGACAAGCTTAGATATGCTGAAGGGTTTTTGTTTCATTCCACCTGTCTGCTTCTTCCGTTCCAATACCGCCTCGGTAGTTTCGTGGTAGCGTGTTCGCCTCGAGTGCGGGAGGTCGTGGGTTCGAACCCCGGCCGGGTCAAACCAAAGACAATTCGCGGCATTAAGGAGTAAGAGCAAAGACTGGCCAGCTCGGAGTCAGAATAATGTGTCCGGGTAAGGGGACATGTCTTCCTGCGGACTGTTACCTTGTGAACTAGTACGTTAAACATCCGGCTCAGCGTGTCGGTCTAGTACAAAGCAGGGCTAAACTGCATATTACATTAACATGTTCTCGTCTTGAATATGCATATTAATTTGCCGTTGGACGTTAAGCAGCCATCCATCATCATCATCTTTCGTTCCATTATGCTGTTTTTTTTTTTTTTTTTTTTTTTTTTATAAAACATTAAAAAGTGTAAGGGATTTGTAATGCGTCGTTATGGGTCAAATTGACAAAGACAGAAACCTCGTCAATGGTTTAAACAATAAATGGAGATTTGGATATATGTCAATGGGTCAGAAATTAAAAGAGGCCCTGAAATAATAAAAGAGTATCTTGTTTATTTATAATGCCTAAAAATATGATGTTAGTTGCAGATCTTTAATTGTTCTGTTGTGTTGTTAGTTTGATGTCTCATTGATACTAGTGAATATCCAACATCTTTTTTTCATACCCTAGGGAATATGCTTTTAGTGTCACCGCTGATACATTTGCTTTTAAAAAATGAAGATTATATAAAAGATTACCAAAAATTTCGTGGTGGAAATAGACTATTCGTTTAACCATCATACAAAAAAATCTTTAAATCAAACATTTTTTTTTCAATGTATTCAACATATACACAAATAAATACCACCCCTAAAAAATATTTTTTAGATAAAACAACTTACCATGCTGATCCTATTGTCTACAACTAACAGTGCAAAATATTGACACGTTACCATTAAAGTATGCTTATTCATACATTGTAAATATGATATAATTCAAAAGAGAAAAGTTAAATTGTTTATAGACAAAAGAGTCGTCAAGCATTTCGCTAAAGACATTAATAATAGAACGGTAATTCAGTACTTAATATTAATAAAGAGGATTCTTTAAATCGTGTCATAGATTTTACTGTCAGCAACACATTTTCTATAAATTAGAATTGTAAGTTCATTTATCTTCAACAGATTTCTATACCTAGTATTGGACTTCTGTCTTTAATAATAGATGTGGCGGAACATTATACAAAGTGAAAAAAATGCTCAAATTAAAGTCAAGTGACCATATTATCAATAGCGTAATAAAATTATTGATACCAGAGTGTATCAGCTGCCAATAGCAAACAGATGTCGTTTGGTTTTAATGTGTCGTCGGGTTGCTATTCTCTGTTGACGTTTTCCCGACATATCCTTTTATTCAAATGAATAAAAAAATAAAACGATCGATCAATGCTCTAACGATCAATATCTATTCATCTAAGTCGAGATCCGCATAACATAACATGAAAAAAACCAATATTCAATTCTATTGTTTTAAAAGTATGGGAAAATTCGTACGGTCAATAGAAAACTTTACGTTCCTCGTAAACCTGATAACTTTTGATGGAAATAATAAAAAATGCTTCATTGCTTTCGTTTTCAAAATGAATTATAGAAATGACCGAATTTCTTACAAGTTTTGAAAGTTTGAAATATGCAGAACAGTTATAAGTACTACTCATTTATAAGAAAGTCATGCAAGCATATATTTACTACATAATATATTGTTAGATTGTATACAGTGTCATATATCAATATCAAACAGTATGAGGAAATCCAGTGTTTCCATTTGTAGAACTTTCAGCACCACAAAACGCTTTGTATTTATCGAGAGATGGTCTCCATTTACACCTTTATAACTTTGGTCAATTCTGAAATGGAAAATTTAAAAAAAAAATAAAGCTTTAGAACTACAAACATGACGAAATTGCTGAAAGAGGAGTGATTCAGACTGTCACATTTTATAAGACCAACGTTGACAGAACTAGATATCATTGAGATGGGAGCCATCTCTGTGGGCCCCGCTGTGAATAATGTGTGGTAAAAAATTTGTATCTTTGTCATTGGACATGGGGTTGTCAACTGGAACCGAAGTTTATGACCTTAACCTTTGACCTAGGAAGTTGTACATAAATTATGACACACCCTCTGGTGTTGGTTTATATACATGTCAAGTATAAACTTTGAAATCATAACGGTTCTCAAGATATAGAGCGGACACGATCTTTACCATAAGACATGGGGTTGTCAACTAAAACCAAAGTTTTTGACCTTGACCTTTGACCTAGGAAGTTGTACATACATTATGACACACCCTCTGGTGTTGGTTTATATACATGTCAAGTATAAACTTTGAAATCATAACGGTTCTTAAGATATAGAGCGGACACGATCTTTACCATAGGACATGGGGTTGTCAAATAAAACCAAAGTTTTTGACCTTGACCTTTGACCTAGGAAGTTGTACATACATTATGACACACCCTCTGGTGTTGGTTAATATACATTTCAAGTATAAACTTTGAAATCATAACGGTTCTCTAGATATAGAGCGGACACAATTTGTTACGGACGGACGGACGGACGGACGGACAGACGGACGGACGGACGGACGGACAGACTGGTCACTATAGGGCGTCCGCCATTCGGCGGGGCCCTATTAATTAAAACTTTATAATTATGTTTGTTTATAATTTAATCGCTATTATAGAATAGAATAGAATAGAATATCTTTTATTTCCATAAGAGGTATCCTCAAGGGGCATAGTGCATATACATATATGACAATATATAGTTACAATTACAAATACAATAAAGCAGAACAGCAAAACAGTATACTGAAGTAAGACATTATAAATATTGCTAACAGTATCCCAGTGTTATATAATAAATGTTTACTCAAGGCAGGTGTTTTGATAAGAAATAGCCAAGTTGTTTCAAAATATTAACAGACTCACAGTTTAATATGGTTTAATAACCAAATAAATTTATTTACCATATCTAAGGAGTAAAATTTTTACATTATTTAAATATCAGATCAAATAACAAATCTCTATCCTTAGAGTATGCAGGACATTCTATAAGAAAATGAAGTTCATCTTCCACTTTATTTAAATCGCATTTAGCACAAATTCTTTGATGAACTTCTAATTTGGAATATCTCCCAGTTTCAATTTTGAGTTTATGAGATAAAATCCTGAATTTTGTAATAGCTTTTCTCAGATCAAAATTATTCAAGATATCTAAATAATTTTCTTTACAAAATGATGTTTTAAATTGACAATATGTTCTTAATTTTCCTTGGCTATTTTGGCTATCAGCAATCTCCCAAAATTTACCATAGGATACTTTTTAACAATTAAGTAAACATTTTCTGAATTTGTATTTACTAAAATTAATAAAGTTACAAGGCAGATCAATAATTTTACATAGGTGTCTGACACTGCTATACCAACTATTGTGATTTTTATCATCTAAATCTTTAGAGGTCTGTAAGGCTTTATATAATAAAGAGTCCTCAGGCATATTTTCAATTCTAAAATAATAATTCAGTAAGTTTTTCACAATACTAATATAAACAGGGAATCTACCCAGTTCAGATTATATTTAAATGCAAACATAGCTACGCCCTCAACTTCGAAAGTTGACAAACAGAATATCGTGGCTGAAATTTTAAGATATAACATTCAAATCATACCATTGTAAAATTAGCACTAAGACAGTTTTTACACCCACCTTCATAATCTATTTTCCCTTGACTATCCACCTCTGCCTCTTTTATCAAAGACTTTGCCTCCGATTCTGATAGTCGTTCACCTTTTGTTGTGACAATTTGTTTTAGTTCATTGGCATCTATCAATCCTTCTTCATTTCTGTCAAAAACTCGGAAAGCTTGTCGTATTTCTCGTTCTTCGTTCTTTCTGGTATTAAAATGCTTTGCATATGCATCGAGGAAATCACTATAATCCACCATTCCTGCACCTTCAGTAGATAATTATTGCACCTAAGTTTTCGTCGCAATCATTAGTAGGTCCTAACATCGGGCTCATACATAACTAAGAAAAATCTTTCTGGAAATTAAATTTCTAATCCTATCTATAGTGTAACGTTTATTATTAATATATATCTGGATATAGGGATGGACTTGAACCCTGGTAATTTTATGAACAAAACTTTTTTTGCTGTAGACAGCTTTTTATTTCTCGGTAAGATCTTCAGCAAACAAATCTTAATTACTGAACAGGATTTTTTTTAGGAATTCAGTAAGGAAAGTCTTATTCAAATCAAACTTAAATCTTTCATCACGGTAAGAATCAGATGAGAAACAAGAAAGATAACAACACATCAAAGTGGAATTAAGAATACACTATCCAGCTCCCACTCCACAAACCCCATATATATTGTAAATACACTATCCAGCTCCCACTCCCCAAACCCCATATATACTGTAAATACACTATCCAGCTCCCACTCCCCAAACCCCACATATACTGTAAATACACTATCCAGCTCCCACTCCCCAAACCCCATATATATTGTAAATACACTATCCAGCTCCCACTCCCCAAACCCCATATATACTGTAAATACACTATCCAGCTCCCACTCCCCAAACCCCATGTATATTGTAAATACACTATCCAGCTCCCACTCCCCAAACCCCATATATACTGTAAATACACTATCCAGCTCCCACTCCCCAAACCCCATGTATATTGTAAATACACTATCCAGCTCCCACTCCCCAAACCCCATGTATATTGTAAATACACTATCCAGCTCCCACTCCCCAAACCCCATGTATATTGTAAATACACTATCCAGCTCCCACTCCCCAAACCCCACGTATACTGTAAATACACTATCCAGCTCCCACTCCCAAACCCCACGTATACTGTAAATACACTATCCAGCTCCCACTCCCCAAACCCCACGTATACTGTAAATACACTATCCAGCTCCCACTCCCCAAACCCCACATATACTGTAAATACACTATCCAGCTCCCACTCCCCAAACCCCACATATACTGTAAATACACTATCCAGCTCCCACTCCCCAAACCCCACATATACTGTAAATACACTATCCAGCTCCCACTCCCCAAACCCCATATATACTGTAAATACACTATCCAGCTCCCACTCCCCAAACCCCATATATACTGTAAATACACTATCCAGCTCCCACTCCCCAAACCCCATATATACTGTAAATACACTATCCAGCTCCCACTCCCCAAACCCCATATATACTGTAAAATATATAAGCATACACAATGGAGAGTTGTCTCATTGGCACTCACACCACATCTTCCTATATCTATAAATACGTCAAAGATACCAGAATTATAATTGTGTACGCCAGACGTGCGTTTCGTATACAAAAGACTCGATGTTATGATATTACAGTCTTGAGGATTAAAGTTACAGCTAAGAATTATTATCTTACCTCCTATACATTTCTAGGAATATGATTGTTTAAAAGCGTCCGCGTGGAGACCGTGTATATTCCATATTAGGTTAGTAGGGAGGCGGGGCTTATTTCAATACACGGTTAGTAGTGGAGTTATGACTTTGGCACTATTTGCTTATTTGAATGTATTGAAAGTGATGTTTAATATTGTTATATCAAGGTTGATATCAAATTGTTATTGTTGACATTAATTTTTTTTGTGCAGACCAATGGAAGTAGGTTCTTAAAACTGAACACTTGAACACTTTAATATAAACATAAGAAGATGTGGTATGATTGCAAATGAGACAACTCTAGTCTAAATTCAACAAATAAAGATAGTCGGAAAGATAAATTCGTTACATAGTGTGCTAGTGACCTAATACGATATATACGGGGTCAGTAAATTCCATATGGGGTTTGAGCTTCGCTCTCACCCCATATGGAATTTACTGACCCCGTATATATCGTATTAGGTCACTAACACACTATGTAACTAATATTATATTGATGCATATTCTATATTACTTGCATGGTTACAGTATAATATATTATTGTTACACTTACGATCTGGTCTTGTTGATTGAAACATTTCTTGCAGTTCTTTCTCTGAGGGATTGTGTCCCATACCCCGAACTATAGTGGCATAGTCATCCTGTGGTAATTTGCCTGTTCCCTCAGTGTCGTACAAATCATACATATCTTTGATTTCTGCAATAACAGATTTGAAATGTAGAATAACGGGTGCAGGTTATAAATGACGAATACAGAATTCGTGTTTCAATATATTTAAATAATTGTTTATTTTTTACTTTCATGAATAAAATCTTAATTACTGTCTCATCCAATATGGTCAATGCAAAAACGGATAAGTCTTAGAAATAAATAAACGCTCATGGAAAGAGGAAAATAAAATGTGAAATTAAAAGTAAAAACGCTACTCCATATTGAAATTAATGTAGATTAAGCATGTGTATTTATAAAATCATTTACAAAAGGGGTTTTGTTTAAATATCAGGTGAGTTTTCTACGTACCATCTTTTTCTGCCTGGCCTAATGAAGAAGCCTGTAAAATATATTTCAACATAAGATATCTTGATGTCTTTTTTGTGTAACTGTCTATTCATAGAACTAAAACACTGTATACGTTATTTATGTTTGCTTCTTAACTAGAAAATGTCCATTCAATTTTTAATCCAGAAGACATTTTTATTTTACATAATCTTATTGTTCCCCTTTCGCTTAGACGTGAAGTTAGTATCATAGAACGAATGTATATTCATTTTGTACAAAAGACTTTCAACAAAATACACATTTTATGTTAACTTTTGTATAATCAGGATTTAAAACTTACCATTATAAAAAGTAAAGCAAAGCTATATATTTACAATTAGTTTTGGACATTGATATATTATACTATACAAAAGAAATCAAAACTCATTTCATTAGTTACAAATAGCCAAAATTATATTATGCCATTCATGCGTTTATAATTATTTAATAAGAAATATCAATCCAACGTCACAATGTTTCAAATACTAAATCAAACTTACAGCAATTGCAATTATATGTACAAAGCATACGTGATGCTATCGCAAACAAGAAATTATTTATTGACATTATAATTACTTTTAATTTGCAGAAAACAGCAGGGGTTACATGAACCACAATGAATTATAAATTAACAGGTACATACACATATATTGAAAAATGAATCATTTAAACTTCTAAACATTGTCTTTTTAACTTTCGTTGATTTGTAGTAAGACAAAGAGAAAGGTAGCATTGTACCGGATCGTTAAGCACATTAATTGAACCAATTTCTAAAGGAAATATGTGTTGTGTTTACAACTATTTCGACACCATTTAACTCTAGTGCACTAAAACATATACATGCACAGTCGATATGGTAAGTAAAAACAATATATTGTTTTTTTTTTAATTTGAAATTTATTTACAACTCGCGCGTATTTTCATTCTAAGACACAGGTAAACACATTATTGATAAATCAACGTAACGTAAGTCAACGTTAGGGACCGTCTTGATTTTGTTGTAAAGTGTTAAGTCTATTTCATCCTTGAAGACCTTCAAGCCACTTTCATGAAAAACAAGCAATAAAATTGTAACTAGTATCATAATATTTAAATGGGATTTTGTATATAAATGTGCTGTCTCCTTTATTTTCGAAATAAGTGTCATCTATTTTTCCTATGATACCTGTTAGCCTAACAGTTCACCATTAGAGGAAGCAACCCAAGGATGGTAACTTTCAATTTAAAAAAAATTCTTTATAGATACCATAGCTATGTTCGAGTTTATAGATTAATCTCTATGTTATTTTCTTCTTTATTACAGGGTGACGGGCTAACAGCAGATCAAATAACAGGTATATATACCCAATATTACCTTATAACTCCGGCGTAATTCACGCCTTCTAATTTGAGAAAATATGACAGATAGTCGTTGAACATTAGCAACACAAATAAAAGTGCAGTTTTTTCCATACGAAAGGGCAACACTAGCAAAAAATCTTAAACTATTTCAGACAAAATGCAAATACAGCACTAGAAAAGAACATAAAATACAATTAATACATTTTTTGATCATAAGATATATGTATCCAACACACATACTTTTCATTTCATAGATGCATCATGGGATCTGAGTTTCAGGCTTAAACTCTTGATAAATGCATATATTAAGCTATGTTTTCAAGTTTAAAAATTACTTTATATATCAAATATTTCAGAAATTAAAGAATGTTTTACATTGTTTGATAAAGACAATGATGGTTTTATCAATCCACAAGAGCTAGGTACTGTAATGAGAGCGTTAGGACAGAATCCCACAGAGGCTGAAATAGCAATGTTAACTAAAAACTATGATGAAAGTGGTAGGTATTATGTGTTGTTTACTAGAAAATACAACCAATGTAATCATTTCTATTAAGTACTTTAATTTAATTTTAAAGCAAACAAAATAACGTAATTAAATATGGCTACCAATGTGAAATATGCAGAAAGGGAGAAACAAAATGTACATTTTTATCAATATCTAAGATGAGTGATTGGCATCCGATTTACCATATAAGGAATAAACTCGGTATAGATGACATTTCATGAACTTGCAGCAAGGTGCAAGGGTTTGTTCATGTTAAAGGCCCTCTTTGTGACTTTGTTGAGAAGAAAAGCCGAATAGAAAAAAGTAAAATCACAAAAATACCGAACTCCGAGGAAGATTCAAAACGGAAAGTCCCTAATAATAATTCTGATGATTTGGTGTTTCGTCCAGTGCATTCCTTGTCATGAGTAAATACATCATATTCTTTCTTTTCTCTATCCTCATATTATAATTACGCAATCATTATTGTGTTACATGCTCAATATGAAAATAGGGTGATGTAGTATGATTGCAATGAAAAAAAGACCATTAAAACTATAGATACAATTATTTTTCTCTCTCTCAGGTAATCAAACTGTAGACTTGTCTGAAATGTTGAGTATCATGACAACTCGAATGAGACCAAAAGACCCTATGACAGAACTTCAAGAAGCATTTAAAGTTTTTGATAAGGATGGGAAAGGATTCATCGATTCCAAACATTTCCGACACATAATGACAACTATGGGCGAAGTTATGTCAAATGCTGAAATAGAGGAATTAATTCAAGAAGCAGATAAAGATGGAGAGGGGAAAATTAATTACGAAGGTAAAGTTCAAATTATGTGATACTTTTGGTAATGTAAAAATAAATAAATTTTGAAAATCTGAAGAAATATAAAACAATAGAAATCCGAAGAAAAATAAAACCAGGGAAATCCGGAAACAACAAATAATAAAGCTAAACACATATTGAACACGACTTCTGGGTGCATTCATATAAATTTTAATTGTCGGAATTCAAACATTCTTTCCAGTTACGCTTTTAAGCATAACTTGATTTTTATCCCACTGTATTTTTGCATCTCTTTTAATCCATAGCACTTGCTATTGGTCGTCTGATACCTTCGGGACTAACATACCAATATCAGCGTCTCAGCAATTAGTGCTGGTTGATAAAAGATACGGCTAATGTCCCCTTAATTCATTTCACACTAAAAGGATTTTCTAAAGTCTTAAAATCTGTGCGTATTTTGAGAATGTAACAGCATAATGTTTTGATTGAATGAAAGTTGCTTTCTTAATATCCAGTGGCAAATAGTTCATGCATGTTCAGGACGAGAATAAATAAACAAAAGGCTGTTGTCTGCTCTTTGGTCGGGTTGTTGTCATTTTGACATATTCCCCATTTCCATTCTCAATTTTAATAAATTAAAAAGTAAGGTTTTGTCGATTGGATAAAATTATAAAATTGTTGAAAAATATCTGAAGTTCATTATTTAGGTTATTTGATATTCGGATTACACTATATCTGTTTCATTAAGTTGACAACTTGATCCACTGTTCCAAAGCTAATAAAAGTGAGATAACTGACCTTCTAAAGAAGCACTTGAATTCAAAGATACTTTAAAGAATAAGTCAATTTTCAAATATTGATATAAGAAAGGTGTGAGGAAAAAAGGATGTGACAGTGTCCCAATAACACTAAAAAAACAATATCCGATCTTTAACGAAAGACATGCACCTACACCAACACCAGGTAACTTGTAACTTATTTCAACAGAAGTGACCAAAACATCAGTCATCAAAGTCTAGATAGATCAAATACTCTGATTGTATATTGTATATTGTTTATATGTATTCAATATTCATAGAGTTGCACCAAGAAATCAAACAGATTATAACATACAATTTTATTTTCAGAGTTTGTGATGACGGTGACATCAAAATGATAAAGCAACAAACATATATGTTGAAGATGTGAACAGTTTTGACTTTGACAAGCATTTATTTATTATTTATTAAAAGGAAGTACACATGTGTCCTTCAATACAAGAAACAAAAGTTTCTAGTTTTCGCACAACAACTTTAAAGTTTCTAGATTCTAAGTTATGAAAAGAAAAGGATTTAGTTTATTATAAGTTCTTAACGTTAGGCGTAAACTGCAAATTTAAACACATCTTGTTTTTCTTTTTCTTTTTTTAACTATGAATTCGTGATTTTTTACCATCATTTAATGCTCATATAAAAAAAAGAAGATGTGCTATAATTGCCAATGAGACAACTCTCTACCAGAGACTAAATGACATAGAAGTTAACAGCTATCGGTCACCGTACGGTCTTCAACAATGAGCAAAACCCATACCGCAAAGTCAGCTATAAAAGGCCCCCCAAATGACAAATGTAAAACAATTCAAACGAGAGGAAAAAACGGCCTGATTTATGTACAAAATTATGAACGAAAAACAAATATGATATACAGCAACAAACGACAACCACTGAATTACATGCTCCTGACTTGGAACAGGCACATACAGAATGTGGCGGGGTTAAACTAGTGTGATAGCGCCAACCCTCCCCTAATCTTGGACAGTGGTGTAACAATACAACATAAGAACAAACTATAAAAATCAGTTGAAAAGGGCTTAACTCATCAGATCGACAGAAAGCAGGAACAAAAACACAGACCGGACGTGGCAGGGTACTTATACATCCTCACAAAAGAAAAGACAGTTCAGTAACTAACAGTTGACTATCGACATATTTTAACAGGTTTCCATATGAAAATCATATATATGGGTTTTACCCTTCTTTATTTGCATTATACCCATAATCAGACAACAACTTACATTGCTCCGTCTTTGGTTGTCTGTGTATTAATAAATGTTTTGTAGGCTGTTTTTTACTTTTCATCTTTTTTCTTTTTTTGCCATAGTTTTGTAAGTTTCTCTTCGGCTTATGAATTTTGATTGCCCATTTTGTATCTCTCGCCTCTATTTTTATAGTGAATAACATTTCAATAATGGATTTCAGGATATTGGTTGTCAAGATGCACATGATGATGTAAAAAAAATTCCCCATTAGACACCATGACTGAAATATATGGATAAAAGCTAATATTCTTGAAAATAGAATTTTAGGAGGCCTGAACTTTATTCAGTATTTATATGAAATGTGGTCTTAAAGGGGAAAATGCTGCAATAAAAAAAAATAAATTCCATGAGGGCTATATGGCTGTACTTATATGCCCGATTAGGGGTAATACATCCATAAATGGGAATACTACCAGATTTGAGATTCCCAAAGACCTGTCTTAAAGTTTGTTAAGAAACCATTGTGCCAATTAGGACAAAAGACAAATATGTTTAATCCAGCCCCATTATGTGTCATGCTTGTTCGTTTATTGTTTCGTCATAAATCAGACCGTTTTTTTTTCTCGTTTGAATTGTTTCACATTTTGTCAAGTCGTGGATTTTTATAGCTGACTATACGGTATGGGTTTTGCTCATTGTTGAAGGCCGTAAGGTGATCTATAGTTGCTTTATTCCATGTCATTCGAAATGATTTACAGACTTCTGGCTTGGAAAAATCATATGAAGAATGTGGCATGGTTAAACATATTTGTGAGTGCTCAAATCTCCCGATACATGGGACAGTGGTTCAACAGTATAATATTAGAATTAAGCGTAAACACCAATTGGAAATGTGTAGAGTCATCAGATTGACACGAAGCAAAATCTAAAACATAAAGACAATAGATCTAAAGTACCGATCTAAGAGCACTCACAGTTACTGAAAGCAAATTCAAAGCTAACAAACAACAACTAATAAATAAATAATGTTACCCAGACTAAAGTATTAATCTGTACACATTCAACGGATTTAGTGTAAGACGTCATATACAGTTTGAGAAAACATGACCTTGTACAATGCCAAAATAAAGGTACTGTTGTAGGTATGGATTATTCCCTTTTCAGTACTGAATTATTTCAGGCTGTTAATTTATTTGCTTGATTATATTTCATTTGTATTTGCTTGATTCTATTTAATATTCATATATTGAGCAAGACTTACATTTGAGTTCCTTTATTTATTTGACGTTTGCGATAATTTTGTAATGTTATTTATTGTAACTTACCATTTTGAAAGAACTTATTGAAATGAAATAATAATAATATTTGAAATTGAATAAATCACCTAAAGACGGGTTGCCTGTCTGAAGTGCACTGTGTTGCACATTATGAATAGATTTTGTCAAGACAAGTCTGTATTAAATTAAGCTCTATATGCAAGACTCTTGGCGTCATGATGGCTAAGCTAACCTGGTTTTGTATACGATGTGAGGAAGGGTTTCTGCCTAAAAGTTAGTAGGTTGTTTTGATGTGTTTAAATGTATGAATTGAATATGTCTTTACTTTCTTTTCATTAAGTTGTTATTTGTTTTACTGCTGTGAGTATTATTCAAAGTGCCTTGGAATATACCCCATACACTGTATCCAGAACCATTCCCCTCACATTTGGTCCCGCGAAGCGGACACAGTTGTTCCTGGGGTATTTATTTTCATAATTTGGTTCATTTTGTAAAAGTATATTCAGTTATGTTTCGGTTTGAAGAAAAACCTTGTTTTTTCGATGGTGTCAGCATTGATGTTACAGATTATTTTGTTCATTTTGAAACTGTTTCATTATGGAATCAGTGGACTGAGTTTGAAATGGCTTGTCAACTTATCATTAATTTTGAGTGGTGAGGCTCAGACAGTTTTACGTTTTCTTGAAAAGAAACATGTGCAAGATTATCAGTACGTGAAAAGTTTTTTGTTGCAAAGGTTTAACCCCAAGGAAAGGGAAGCATATTACAAAATTGAATTGAAAAATTGTACAAAAAAGGAAAGTGAAAGTATTTTTGAGTTTGGTCAGCGGTTCAAATTTTGGGCACCCAAAGCATACCCAGAGATTTATTTTGATTTGAATTTGTATTTGGTTGATTTATTGATTTCAAAATTGGATAGTGAAATGGGGAAACATGTCGCTTTGAAACACCCCAATTGTTTGGATGATGCAATATTTTTGGCACTGGACTATGAAACAGTTTGTCTTACAACTGGCAGTCTTATTTTTGAACGTGTTGAAACTGAATCTGGTGACAAGAGTTTAAAATGTTCGGAAATTGTTAGTTCATGTTTTGAGATATTGACTAAATTTGTCAAGAAGTACTTGAAGTGTCGGAGAAAACGTAAACAAAAGAAGTGTTTCAACTGTAGTCAGATTGGTCATGTACGAGCAAAATGTTCGAATAAAGTGGTAAAAGCCGATGTTAATGCTGAAAAGTCTGATCGTTGCGGTAGTATTGGAATATTTTCAGAACCGGAAGTTTTATTCATTGACGATTTAGTTGGACTGGTATAATGAAAATGTTTACTTTGTGGTATTTTTTTCGGATTTTTGTGTATTTTAGTGTGTGTGCTTTTATAGTTGTTTGATTAAAATATTGTTCACTACTTTGTGGCAACAGTTCAAAGACTGTATGTCTGAATAACTGTTTTGTACAAATTTTGTTCTTACTTGGTTTAATTGGTGCTTAATACTAATTTTAGGCTTTATTTGAAGGCAGGTGTGTAGAATGTCGGATAGTTATTATAGTTTGAATTGGTTTATTTTTGGGTTTTTACTCAATTGTTTGGATTTGTAATCTCCATCTAGATATTTTGTATTTAGGGAGTTTATGATGGTCCGATTTTGTGGCTTTTGTTATAGTCATGGAAGAAACCAATAGTTTGTACGAATAGTTTGAAGTTAAGAACACTTCTTTCTTGTTTATAACGTAGAACATAGATGGACCCGATCCATCTCAAGTGGCACAAAGCTGTATTACTTTAAAAACAACGTTGGAGTGCTGAACCCGAGGGTACATGTCAAACGTACCGTCGTGAGATCTACAATGGTGGACTTTACCTGGTATAGCCTAAACCTAAGCGATAACAACTACTTCCAACCTTTACAACTTTAATTCACCTTCATGTCCGCCCGATATTATCCGTTATCCGAATCTCCTCTGGAAATTATAACCATGGAGATTTAAAGAGCGCGTCCATACACAAGTAGCAGTTCAAACCTTGATGTGAAGTGTATATCCGTGTGCTGTATTGTGACATTTTATGTGAAACTGGACATCAATTTTGTACGTATTCTTACACTGACGTTTGGTGAACAT
Source organism: Mytilus coruscus (assembly GCA_017311375.1). Lineage (NCBI taxonomy): Eukaryota > Metazoa > Mollusca > Bivalvia > Mytilida > Mytilidae > Mytilus > Mytilus coruscus. The sequence goes on along the minus strand of CM029599.1, from coordinate 75,257,042 downwards.
TTATTTGTAAAATTTGTTGTTGATGGCAAATGTTATTTCATGAACATATTTCTTAAGGGGGAGGAATGTAATAGGTATGGATTATTCCCTTTTCAGTACTGATTTATTTCATGCTGTTAATTTATTTGCTTGATTATATTTCATTTGTATTTGCTTGATTCTTTTTAGTATTCATATACTGAGCAAGACTCATATTTGAGTTCATTTATTTATTTGACGTTTGCCATAATTTTGTAATGTTATTTATTGTTGCTTACCATTTTGAAGGAACTTATTGGAATGAAATAATAATAATATTTGAAATTGAATAAATCACCTAAAGACGGGTTGCCTGTCTGAAGTGCACTGAGTTGCACATTATGAATAGATTTTGTCAAGACAAGTCTGTATTAAATTAAGCTCTATATGCAAGACTCTTGGCGTCATGATGGCTAAGCTAACCTGGTTTTGTATACGATGTTAGGAAGAGTTTCTGTCTAAAAGTTAGTAAGTTGTTTTGATGTGTTAAATGTATGAATTGAATATGTCTTTACTTTCTTTTCATTAAGTTGTTGTTTGTTTTAGTGCTGTGAGTATAATTTAAAGTGCCTTGGAATATACCCCATACACTGTATCCAGAACCATTCCCCTCACAGTACATTGTATCGATAGGAAGTTTGAATTTTGTCAGAATCAAATGTCCTACCGATAAAAACAAAATTCACAGATTTTACTAGGGTATTAAACTGATATCCTTTAAGAATAATTCTATTCAAAGGATCAGTAAGTTTACATGGATCACTGTCCAAAAAAAAAGGAAAATAAAGGTACGAGTACGAAAAATCGTACATTTTGGTGTAGAGCTACCCGTGTGAAATTGAAATATTTAAATCTCGGAAAGACAGTTATTGCTATCAATAGGATAGTACATTAGTCGAAAACAAACTGACAAAATGCCATGGCAAAAAAAAGAAAAATGATCAAAAGACAAACCACAGCATACAAAACACAACATAGAAAACTAAAGACTGGGCAACACGAACCCCACCAAAAACCGGGAATGATCTCAGATGCTCTGGAAGGATAAGCATATCCTGCTCAACATGTGGCATTCATCGTGTTGCTCGTGTAAAAAAAAACGGTGATAATTCTATTCGTTAGGTCACATTCGAAGAAAAAGAAGACAGAATTGTTGTTACGACAATGGAACATATCTATCGCCATCTATGAAACAGATATTCCTAAAAGGTCAACCAAAACCTAATGGCGTCCGTAAAATTTTCTAATGGATGATTACAACTTCACCACTCGGAACTCTTGGTTCAAAAGCTTCCTTGTAAACAGCAATCCCAATTCAAGGAAGTCTTGATAGGAAATGAAAGCTCTGGAAAATCGTATCAACTGGCAGATGTATACTCCATATGCAGGCGCTACTGGAACGTTGATATAAAAGAATTTTAAAGTTCACAATTGGGAAGCTGAAATCATCTCTTTTGTTGTAAAGTTTTGTTCTCAACCGACCCTCATTGTCAATTTCTAGATGTAAGTTAAGAAATGAGGCCATAACTGTGTCTGTTGTAACCTTTATTTCAAGTTCGATGGGATAGATGCGTTCAACATAGTCACCAAACTTTGAACTATTTAGTGAGAGGAAATCATCTAGCGGAATTTGAAGTTAAAGGATAATGCTAGCTTCTGTTCATTTTTCCTAAAAAGCTTCTGTATGAAGCCAGTCTCAAATGAATAAGGATCAAGTAGACAAAAAGATGAGCACAGTTTGTTCATTGGAATTTCGATTGTTTGTTAAAAAACACGTTCCCCCGACGTAACAAATATGTTGTCAATCAAGAAATAAAGCATTTGAATAATGTATGTTTCAGGGATATTTTTGTTTGAATCAGAGTGATTTTTTTTACAAAGTACGATTTATCACTTCCTAAGACAAGATACTTGTACTTACGTTGGCCATCCTTTTTTATGAAACAAAGCAGGACCAATTCTTTCATTTGTCTTTAAGTTTGGAATGGGAAACCCTTTTATGAAATTCTTAAACTATTTTCAAAATGCGATATTCGAGTATCAACAATATTTATATATTTTTATTCAAATAAGAATCAAGAGATTATTTATCAGATCTCTCCTGTATACACCATTATATTTTTAGAATGTTAGAATAAGATGAATGAATGTCTTTAATGACTGACGACACTTTTTCCAACTTTTTTTCGATGGGGGACAATGTTTGATAGATTGTCTGCAGGCAAAATGCATTATCACATCATCTATACCAAGTCAAATATATATATCATGATTAATTTGTTCACCTTTTTCACTTTTCGAAATATATCTATACCAAGTCAAATATATATCATGATTAATTTGTTCACCTTTTTCACTTTTCGAAATATATCATAGAGTGTTGTATATTTTGAAATACTTCATGCTCAGGTTAACATCATACTGTTATAATCTATTATAAAAAGTCATAAAAAAGATACCAGGCTTTTGAATTGGTATGTCAGAGGCGCGTTTTGTCCACACAAGACTCATCAGTGGCGCTCGAATAAAAAAAGTTCACGGTAAAGCCAAATCAAATACGAAGTCAAAGAGTATTAAAAACTGAAAAAATTCCAAAAATTTGTACCAATATACGACTTAGGCAATCTATGTTCTAGATGTAGAAAAAACCTTAGTGTTTCGAATAATTCAACATTCTGTAAACAGTAAATTTACAGAAAATGAACATATCAATGATATTTCATGTTAACAAAAAAGTACCGACTACTGGACTGGCGATATGGAACTTCCACCAGCAGTAGCATCGACCCAGTGGTTGTAAAACCTCATCAAAGATACCCATCAAAAATACTAAGCTTATAGTCACGTCAACCAGACGTTAATTTTGTCGACATAAGACTCGTCAGTGGCGCTCAGATCAAAACAATAGTAAGGCCAAATCAAATACGAAGTCGAGGAGCATTAAAACCCATAAATTCCGAAAAGTTGTGCGAAATACGGCTAAGTAATTCGGAATATTAATTTTGTCCTATCCATGTTACTTTGCGTAAATACAATATGTTTGACTAGTTAACTATAACCAATTATAAAATAAACGACTTCACAAAAATAAAAAAGGTATTTTATTGTCGATGAAATATCTTAAACAAAAAGAAACGTAACTCTTTGTCTATAATCCTTTTAAATAAGTATCTGTCTATTGTTTTTCAATATAATAACAAAAGCCGAATTATAAAACAGTTTAAATAACAATATATATATAGGAGAAATCTGTATTCGATGACTGTCCCTCAAACAAATAAACATTGTGATGGGGTATAGTAAGCTGTAATTACAATAACATGGAGGACTAAGAAAATAATTAAAAGCTTTTAAAAACCTTGAATAGTGGGTGAATTCTTCTTTTCACTAAATTATTATTGTACTTAGGTCAATGTTGGTGTCGAGTTTCAAAACATTTTAGGAATAAAAATATAACAGAATGGTAAGTTTTATTATTTTTGCGTGCGATTTTATTTAACAAGTCAGGAATATTGTAGTTCTTCTCAATATCTATATTTGTATTTTGGTTTTAATGTCTCATTTTTTAATACTAGGGAATCTGCTAATAATCATGTTTAGTATTGTTGTTTTAAATCACGATAGTAATGTATATTTTTTTTTCAAACAGGCGTCTGATTTTACAGAAGACCAGTTAGAAGGTTGGTGTTAGCACATTTTCAATATAATAAAAGCTAAAAAAAATCACAATATAATTATATAAATAAATAAATGATAAACTCATAGCCTAAACATAATACAAAATTCACAAAACAACAACTAGCCATTGTGGTCCTCAACGGTCATGTACTCGTTTGCGATAAAAGCAGTCTCTTACACGTTCATGAGTTCAAAATGTAATATGTATAGATTATTAAATATCTTTTTTTCGTTTTAGCCCTTATATTTTCCATTGAACTATTTTGGGCCTCCGCCAAAGTGTATCTTGTCAGTTATAAATGTATCGGGATGAAAACAAGGTCCGATTTTGGAAACGAAAAAACTACATTCAGTCAGTGCGGTCCAGAATTTGAGCTGATATAGACTTGTAATAAAAAAATTAAACCCATATCGGATTGAGGGTTGATATGGGTTTTAATGACAAAATTCGTTATATTTTTGTTCTTGTTTGAAATAATGTTTTCGGCCTTTGTACAAAACTGCCTCTAAATTAAGGCAACAGTAGTTTACAGGTGTTCAAATTTCGTAAATGGATTAAAAGAGAAAAAAATGTAGGTAATGAACAAAAACTGAGGGAATAGCATGAACTCCAAAAGAAGGAAGACCGAGCGCGAAGACAGGGTAAGGTGTCCAAATTGCCAATACGATTTTTTTGTTCGTTTGTTTATATCGAATTCATACCAGATTTGGGATTTAATATTATTTACAGGTCTAAATTTGTTGTATATTAACTTGACCAAAAGGAAATATTCAAACAAATATGTAAAAATTAATGAGATAATTTGGCTTCTACTGAGCATTTATTTATAACCATATAATGCATTATACATGAAGTCAAAAAGGAAAAATAAGCGAAATACGCGTATATGAGGCAACTTCAGACAAATGCGCTTATTTTTTTATTACTTTTATACATTCGTTCAATTCTCTCATAACAGATCGTGACTATACAGTCACGATATAGAAATGTTTTTGCTGTAGGTGACTTTGAATGTGAAATTTATACTCAATTCACTTGCTCATAATAATATTTGACATCGAATTATTTAAACACGGCTCATGGTTAGGTAATATAATTTATCACGTATTCTCAAAAACCAAAAGTTTTGGTTGCAAAACACAAAAATCATCAAAGAACCTCAAAACTTAAAGGATCTGAAAAGAACAGTCACAAACAGTCTTATTTTAATTTTGCTTAAGGGAATTGCAATAGAAAAGGATAGACACAAAATAAAGAAAAGCGCAGCGTTTTCACATATTTAAGAGATCTATATATTTGTTTTAGAAATACAGAATATATTTAAACATTTTAACAAGAACGAAGATGGAAAGTTATCTTCAAGGGATCTTGGTTTACTCATGAGGGCCTTTAATCAAAGTCCAACTGAAGCTGAACTACAGGATATAATCAAAGAGATAGATCAGAGGGGTATCATATATGATCTCATTTATTGTTATTTAGCATGTGTTGTTGACTATTTATTTTTATGTTCAGAATTACTTTTATATTTTCAAATAGTTTTGTTTTCTTTGGAGGTTTAATCAAAAGCTTTTACTGGATAAATGAATTTGTTCTTCATTTATTTTTACACATTTTTCTTTTTAATGGAGGCTAGTTTTCGTCTTGTGTTTCATCATCATTAAAGCATCTGATAGGAGGAACAACAAACAAAATCCATCAAACAAATGAAGAAAATGAAAAGAAAAAACCAAAATGAGTTAAATAAATACTTGTTACTGTATTAACAATTATTATAGACCATGTGCTAATGTAAATCTTAATTTCAGGAAATGAGGGGATAGATTATGAAGAATTCTTGGAACTTCTGTCTGATGCTATGAGACAACAATGTACTGATGACGATTATGAAGAAGTGTTTAATGTGTACGATTCGGATGGTAACGGCATTATTTCATCTGATGAATTCAGAGCAGCTATGAATTCAATGGGAGAAAATTTATCCAAGGAAGAGGCAGAAGAAATGATAATGGAAGCTGATTCTGATGGAGACGGACAAATAGATCTTGCAGGTAGGAAAGTAATGGTACTGTCGAACGGGTTATTGAAAGTACATGGAATTTGAAAAAAAAATGTCAGAAGATTAACAGAATAGAGACATAACCTTGGAAAAAAATTTAAAGGCTTGGGTTGAAGACCCTACGTCAACTGTCAAGATGAAGAACAGGAATAAAAGCCCTGTTCATTGATAATTTTCTATGTTTTCTATGTATTGTGTGCGATTTTGTCCCATGTACTTTTACTCCATATCCTTTCATTTTCTATTGGGAACTGGGAAACTATTACGGAAAAAGGTTGGATTTTAAAGATAAAATTTCCACAAGTTACGATCGTTCATGGAAGAAGGTTACTTTAATTTATCAATTTTATTTTAGTTGGAGTCAAGAGGAAGGGCCACATCATCCCGTATCTTAGGTATAGGTTTCATGTAGTACCTTGCTTTTCATACTTCGTTTGCTATCTACACAATATGAATAGATAAAGATGAACATTGTACAAGCTTTATTCAAAAGAAATACACGAAGCAACTATGGCGAAAGTGATTAAAAATATACAACTCGTAAGAAAATACAGGCACAAATATCAAATCGTAAACACTGCATTTAAAAAAAGGGGAAACACGTAAGCCCATTCAGAAGATATAAACATAATGAGTGATTAATCAAACCAGAAAACAAAACGCAATGACGTACTTTTATCCAGGGGAATAGATGCAACGCTCAACATGTGGAAGAGTTCGTAGGATTCCATAATTAAGCAGTAGTTTGGACAGCTACACAACAGAATTTCAGTGACCTATTTTTCTCATTTGTATTTGTATTTTGTGACATATCTCCATTTTTTTATCTTCAGAATTTATCAAGATGATGAGAGAGAAATAGGAAGACTTATTTTAATACAGAAGACACTATGTTAAATAAAATGTTAACTTAATTGAGAGTTGCATAATATGTCGTCGATTTGATATGACCTTAGACATCGAATTCTTTATAAAAATATATATGTATTTATTTAACTTATATTATAAGCATTGATAATGATATTCGGAAATAAAATGTATAAGCAACGGACTATTAGTTGAAATCAACAAGGCAATACAAAGACCCCCCAAATCATACTTTAATAAGTTATTCCGAACAAATGGGCGCAAAGAAATATCACCTTCTCTACCCTCTCGAAAAAAACGAATAAATCATAAGCTGTTTCATGTTTATGATGTAGGATTCCTTGGAACTAAACTCAATGTCTCATCTTTTGTGATATAACATTTTGTCATTATATATCATTTCTTGGAATTAAACTTAATGTTTCATATGTTCGCACATGTCTCTAAGGTTGCAACTTATCTAAATAACAGTCAGTCATCTGCAAATAGTCGGACGACCTGTGATTCTGGTAGATCTTTTTATGGCAGTGGAACAGTAAAGGTCCAAGGGCAGTTGCAATATCACCATGGTCACTGTTTTGATGTTAATATGCAGGAAGCTTGAAAGTCAAATATCAATGTTCCCTGTTATCCGCCGTGTTACTCTGAATAAAATAAATTAATGAGTCATATTCAGTGATAAGACTTTTTACAATATCGGATCTATGAAGGTCTCCTTTTATGACATTACCAATAAAAATAAAACACCGATACGTGTAAATATTCAAACTCTAAAGCTTGACCGAATAGGAATTTGAAATTGAAATAAAAACAGGAACAAAGCAATATATTAAACGAATTAGACAACATATAACTTGAAATATGGAATAGCACAAAATACAACGCTGAAAACTAAATCAAAAGCAATACAAATTAACCCCTTTAAAACAAAGCTTACATGGCTATGAATGAATAAGAAGCTCTTCCTGTTCTGCTATTTGCACCCGTCATGCTACTCGTTGCGTGTCAAAAATCATTGAGAAGTTTTAAAGTCATGTCACAAGTTAAGTTCTCAAACTACCCTGCATTGTCACTTTCTAGATATAGTTCAAGATATGTCGCAGACTTATTTATATCAGTAGTATACTTTCTGGCTCAAATACAAATTTACATCCTGGTATCTATGATGAGTTTATTTATTTTCATTTCGCCGATATAGTTGCGAACACTATTGTCACCAATTTTCGAATAAATTCTGAAAACTGTGATAATCTATGTACGGTAGAGAAGGGCAACATAGATGGTTCCCTTAGAAATGAAAAACGCGTCCTACAAACATCGTTAATATGTGATAAAAAATAAAGCATCTTGATGATGTCAGCTTCAGATATTTTTTGTTTGAATCATAGTGGTGTGTTTTTTACAAAGTATCATTTGTCTCTTCATTAAACAAGGGTTGTTTGTAAATACTTGGATGTTGCCATCTCTTGGTGATTTATTATGAATTTTCCGAAATATATATCTTTCAATATGATTTTGTACATTTCTCATGGCGGCCCTTGTATTAGATCTTCCCAATGTATAGCTAGACAAACTCTGTGCAGCAAAAATTACTATCAAGCTCACGCTCTTGTCTCTCGAAATAAACCTATATACCTTCATATAATCTGAAGGTATAAAGTTAAAGCCATCACACGTTTTCATAGCCAGTAATCTCAGTTTTTTAGAGTAAAGTCAAAATTGTATAACACAGTTTCATTGCAACAAAATATTCTTGTTGCATTGTATCAGTTTTATGGAGGAAAATGCAAGCTGAGCGATACAGACTTCTTGAAACTTATCATCTCCATAAAATATTACCTTCTAAGATCTATATTTTAGGCAAACATATGGCAAGCCGTTTTACTATTTATTCTAACTTCAAGATATCTAATAAACTTTATAAGATATCACATATACTTTATAAGATATCTTATAAAGTTTATAAGATATCTTATAAATGATATGACATATCTTATAAACTATATGAGATATCTTACAAACTATCTCCTCGTCTCTATATGTATTATGATATCTTATAAAATATATGTGTTATCTTATAAAGTATATAAGATATCTAATATAAAAATATTTAGAAGATATCTTATAACTTTATAAGATATCTTATAAAAACTAGAATATATATTAGATATCTTATATATTATATGAGATATCTTATATATTATATAATAAGATATCTCATATAATTTATAAGATATCTCATATTATTTTCTTTATACGATATTTTATAAATTATACAAGGTAAGAATATATATTTTAATATTTTATTACTGCATGCTCCACTGTGACTTACTTAACTAAATGGTCCGTTAGTCTGTACCAATGAAGAAAGTTTAGCTTATACTGTAGTCAAGCATGAAGTTAGCCACAAATTCCAGATGAAAATGCCTGTACTTTATTATTGGAAATTTACTTCCATACATTTGTAGCTAGAAATAATTTTGAATATTGTAGTAGATATTCCTAGAACTTTGATCATATAATAAATATTTCTAGAACTTATATTTATCTAATAACCATGATAACTATTCCTGGAACATTTACAATATAGCCAATATTCCAATATGCCTGGAACTTTTATAATATAACAAATATTCCTGGAACTTTTATTATATAAAACATTGTCCATAATATTTATTCCAAAGAACTTTTAGCATATAACAAAAGTTCCCACCTTATGTAATATTTTATCCTTTGTGAAGGAATTTTTCTTATAGCATTGGATAAAATATTATATAAGGAAAGTTCCCAATGGAACTTTTGTTATATGCTAAAAGTTCTTTGAAACAAATATTATGGGGAACTTATATTCTGTCACAGGTTGACATTTCTGTCATCGGGGATAATTGATAAATGGGATTAAATTGACCGTCAAGAAGGTCTAGAGAACCAGGTCTAGAAAACCTTAACAATAATAAGTAATACCAGGGACTTTCTATACTGTTAGTATAGACTGTCCCTGGTAATACTTACCATTATTGCTTATACCAAACGCTATTTTCTATTGGAAATGTCAAAAAGATGATCGGATAAAAGAATTTAATGATGCAGGTTATTTTCTTGTTTTGGCGCGAAAGATTCTTACTCCTATTGTTTGACGTAACAAAATTTGTATAGAATTAAATTTAACTATATCTCAGCGTAAATAAAAGTAAATATGCAAAGGCATGACAATACATTAATGATAAAATGTGTATATATTTCTGTAATAGAATATTACTTTAGTTACCAGTATACTTCACTTAGAATTACATTTGAGCGCAAGAAATCTCTGTTTGTGAATCGGTTGAATCCAGGGGTCGAAGTTCAATATATTAACGGAAATTTTTGCGTTGCTTTTACAAGGATTTCTATACAAATCCTTGATCGAGGCAGAGACATATATATACATATACTTATAGTATATATGTCTCTGATCGAGGCTTGAAGATATTAATAATGTTTATAAGATAAAAGTATATAAGATATATTATAAAGTTTATAAGATATATAAAAACTAGATTATATATATGAGATATCTTATAAAGTAAATGATATATCTTGAATTTGAAATAAATAGTAAAACGGTTTGCCAAAAACACAGTAACTGTCCATTTCCGGAAAATACTACACTAGTGTCACCGATTCCAAAGATTTTTAGACACCACTTCCGTTTGTTTGTAAACAGAAATTTAATTTTGCAAAGAACCCAGTTTTTATGTTGTTAGTTCAAGTTTATACATACAGAAAATATTTAGCATTTAAATCACAATTCATATGATTTTCATTTATCAAACACATGCAATAATTCTTAGACATTACACTTGCTTTCACTTTCACTTTCAAATTTCGCGAAGGGAAATCCACAGCTATGCCATCGAATTTATGTTGAAACAGCAAGTTTAAATTTCATTAAGAATAGTAAGAACACAACTTATTAGCTGTATACGTAAAGCATTTATAAAATACATGTTTTATATGTCTCTAAACCAAAAACCAAGTAAAATCATCCACAATCAAGTACATGTAGCTCTAAATTTTCTTTTTGTCTAGACAATAAGTTGTGAATTAATTTGACATAGATTACACATCTGACAAATCAACATTTCTAGTGACTTGTTATTGTCAGAGACATATAGTACCCAAGATTGGCAAGCATTTATTGCTATAAAAGTGTCATATTCCTTTCTAAATCGCTTGTCTGTTTATTTTACGTAATTTTTCTGCATATGCCATTGAAATTTTTTGTACTTACCAGGATTGGAGGTGGTATCCATCGGAAGAAGGTCAGCTATGACCGATATCCGAATTTTACGATATTAATTTCAGACGCACGAATGGCACAGCTGACAGTAGAATAACGATCCCGAAAAGGAAAATTACACATTTCACACACATTAAAAGACTTTTGGTTAGATCTCCTTGCTATATGTATATATTTCCATGTAAATGCATTGGTTCAATTTATTGATTAACACACAAAAGATTATAGGCTCACACTACTTCAGAATCATAGGTAGAAGTGACTTCTCTTTTTGAAACTGATAGGGAGAAGTGGTGAGACTTGAAAGAGAAGTGCATATGTATCTGATTGCTTGCATTTTTTTATTGCTCTGCAAAAGCATTAGGTTTTCACTATGATATAAAGAGCCATATGTATCTGATTTATTTCATTTTTTTTTTATTGTTAAATTCATACCTGAGTATACAATAATTAAATAAATAGGATACATACAGCCCTTTATATAATTGTAAGAACCAAACATTGTAGTGCTGCAAGCTAATGTGCACTTCTCTTTTTAAGTCTCACCACTTCTCTCTATGATTCTGAAGTATTGTGAGCCCTGGACAAGTAGAAAATCTCGCCAATAGACCACATGTAAAAGTAAAAATACCAAAAATACCAAACTCCAAGGAAAATTCAAAATGGAAAGTTTTATCAAATGGCAAAATCAAAAGCCCAAACACATCAAATAAATGGAAAACAACTGTCATATTCCTGACTTGGTGCAGGCATTTCCTTATGTAGAAAATGGTGGATTAAACCTGGTTTATAGTTACAATGTAGCTAAACCTCTCACTTGTATGACAGGCGCATATGATTTCACTATATTGACAACAATGTTTGAGCAAAACAAACAGACATAATAGGTAAAATTGTCAAAAATTTGGGTACAATAGTCAACATTGTGTTATAATCTTAATCACTATAAAAACAAATAACTGAACTTGTTCCCAGCATTGTCTAACAAGATTACTAAAGTTTGAATGGTTAAAATCTATCGGAACATCTTGTACATTTTGCTGGTATTTGTCGATGGGGGTAAATATATTCTAAAGAATAGTAAAACTAAAATCATTTTATATATTCCCAGGTTATAAATTATGATAATGTCTATTAAGTATTTATTGGTCTGTTAATTAAAGGTTCGACGATTAATTTCTTGTAAGTTATTGATCCGTTGATAAGAGGGTCCAATAAATAATTAGTACATATATTAAAAAAAAAGTGGTTGTTTTTATAAAAATGAATTGTTTATTGTCAAAGATGTCAACAGGGGTAGCATACATTTAGAAATATTTTACATAAGTAAAACTTTAAAGGAGCCAGTAATACCCCTGTTGACATCTTTGACAATAAACAGCTTTTTCTATTGCAGGAAGAACTTATAAAATTAATTGGAAATAAATTGGCAAATTAAAATTGGTCATTCATGTTCTATGAGTACTTACAGTGCTTTGGTAATAAAATAAGATTCATTTAAAAACTGTATATTTGCATTGTTATAAACTAAAAGTGATTTCAAAAATGAAATATAAACAATTGATTTTTCAGAGGATCTATTTATTTTTAGTTGTAGAACAATGAACGATAACTAAAGATGTTTAAAAGAAAGAATCCAACAGAATCAGATGAACCAGCAGAAAAGAGAAGTAGACTATCTGATGAAGCAGTTCCTGAAGGTTTATACAATTAACACGATTCTCTAACATCATCTCTGATATTTTAGATTTAAAATGGTTCTATCCACAGAACATGTATATTTGACACTGTATATTTAAGCTAGAACTCTTAGAATTCTCATTAAGGAGCATACATGCATCCTGGACGCTCCATATTAGAAACCCATGTGTCCGCATGACGCATCCAGGTTATATTAGGTCTAGATGAATACTATTATCTGATTATCATCAATACTATCCTTTAGCTGTTAAAAATGAGGAAAAGGAAAAGGTGCTACATGTAAACATTTTACAGGAAATTGTTTTCATACATTGCTTGTAAAAAAGGTAAAATCCAAGAGAAATGAAGATAAAAGATGTAATGGATTACATGATTGGCTAATGATAACGAGATAAAATCCGAGGAAATTAAAATTTGTTTACCTTTAGGAAGCTTCAAAGCACATGTTTACCAGCAATAAATGTTTCAAAGGAAGGTAATTAAATTTAATTATATTCAAGTAAAGTTTATAATTATGTTACATGTATGTAACACAATGGAAATAATGCAAACAATAATTGTAGGTTAATAATAGGATTAGTTCGTATTTGATGAATTTGGCAGTTGGAGAAAATGTTGAAAACAATGTGAAACTTGAAATATGATATGAAGTTAAAAAAAATTGCAAGATATATAATTTATACAAAACTCCATAATTTGTTCATTCCCGTTGTTTGCATTGTAAGTATTTTTCATGAAGAAATAACTGTGAAATTTGATAATATCATGAATATTAAATGATTTTTCAACATTTGTAAATTTGTTAAATTACTGTTTATAAATAAATATAAGCTATATGGTATGAGCTATTTATCATGTAAACACCTAAGGGCAAGGGTTTAAACATTTACAGTTCATTATATGGCTTTCGAAAATGAGGAAAAAATCCTGTATGTGTTTGGAATGGGAGGATTACAAAGATTCTTTTGTTTGTATATATAAATATATACTGTTATTAACCTAACTTATCCCGTGTTATAACTATTCGTCCATCGGAGGAAGTCGAAGTGACCAAATAAGAATGTCTGATTGGAACTATTAAAGTGACTGTCCTATGGAGTCATCAGAATCAGCTTGCACTCACCCTCAAAATATCCTGATGAGAAACTTGAACTCCTTGTTGGGTCGCATATATATATAGAAGTATTTTACAATGTACTGCTCTGGTTATGATTTTGTTTATATCAATAAGAATATGATTTTGCCTTTGAGACAGTAGTGCAACAACATTAGTAAGCTAAATATAAATAATTACAGGTCACTAATACAGTTTTTACAAGGGTTATCATATTATGGCAAGCTCTAAATTACCACTTTTATACACCCTTTTACAGGAAATATTACGGTATACTGTTGTCTGTCTGTCCATCCATTCGTCTGTCCATCCATCCATTTGTCTGTCCATCATCAACATGTTGGACAATAACTCAAAAACGCTTTCACCAATTTTCATAAAACTTTGGTGAATTGTTCATATCTATTGTCGTATGCTCCCTTTTGATTTTTATAAATTTTATATTTTACTTTTCCGAGTTATGGGATTTAATTCATAAAAAATGGGGGATTTTCCAGTTTTCTGACTATAACTCAAAAATGCTTTCATGAAACTTTGGTGAATTGTTTATATATATTGACATAAGTTCCCTTTCGATTTAAAACAAAATTCTGATTCTACGTTTTGGAGTATCTATTGAAATAAGCTCCTTTTTTTTTTATAAATTTCTGATATGACATTGCGGAACTTTATTAGTTGAAAAATTGTTGAAAACTGTCCAGTTGGCGACGGGCCTCATGCACTCATGACGCAGCTCTTTATTCATTTTACATAGACAATTGTGAAAAAAATTGATAGAGGCATTTATATATATATGAAAACTTGTCTTTATCACCATATTCCTATTATGACATTGACAACTCCTGACAATAGTTATATGAGTATTTAATTACTCACATTTTACTATCAGAATTGAAATATACAAAATGTAATGCCTACCGATGTTAAATTGTGCATAAAGCACAACATGAAAGAATCATTTCTTAAATACATTGTAATATATATTAAATTGAATATGATAAGAACTAAGCACTTGTCTGTTCATAATGATTTGCAAATATAGAAAACAAATTGAAATTGTGACTACCATATGTTTGTTTTTTTACCATGTCATCAAGAACTATTTTTTTAATTTGGAACCTTTGATACCTAACCCATTTCTTGTTGACTCCAATTTGTTCATAAATTATGGTAGAAATGACTTTTATAGCAACTTGAAGTTTTTTACTTTGTTTTGGAATTTTGTTTAGATATTGTTTTTCTTTCAGATAATGGAGAGGTTGACATAACAAAAGAGAACACCAGTCTACAGGATGATCAAGCCTCTACATCTATTAACCAATCACCAAGCAGTTCTCCTAATAAAAGTTTCCTGGGAAAATTCATTTCAAATTTTTCTTGTATGTATTGAATGAATATTCTTAAGATGGATATACATTTGTATAGAAAGAATTTAAAATTGTCTTTAATATATCATTATTTCACAATGACCAAACCATAGATTGATAAAAAAATGATATTTTGTAGCTAGCAATTTTTTTAATTGATGTAAAATAACAAATTAGTTCACAGACTTTTTTTATCTTTAAACCATTCCTTTACTATGTTAGTAATAAAACTTTTCAACATTACGCTTATTTCACTTTTTTTTTTTTTTAGCATTTTATAATCATGAATAACACATATTTGAATGATAAATATAGCCTATAGGAAAAACAAAGTTGGTGACACTGATATAATTATTTTATGTCATTTAAAGAAAAAAATTCTTTCATAACTCTATATTTCAATTAAAAAAAAAACTATTGACTTGTTGAATTGGAATAGGGAGTGAAAGATGAATAAAAGGAGATGTTGGATGTACAAATAGATTTCAATCACACAACACCTCAACTACATAAAAAAACAAGAAGACCTCTAGAGGTCAAAACACAGTCTTCTACAATATACAGGTGTCTATACAAAATGTCAAGCTCTAAATCACCTCAAATCTAAAAAAAAATTGTGGATAAATAAAACAAAGAATATCAAAGATATGACATTTTTCAACAAATTCCTAAAATCATGAAAAATTTTAAGATCAACAGAAGAAAACCATTTTGGATATTTTTAATTGACTTTATGTGCATTATATACAAATGTGAACTTATTTTTTAGAAATTTTATTCAATCATATTAAAATAAATAAAACAGTTTAATCTATTATTTTAATTTTCATTTAGATATAAAGATAAGAAGATGTGGTATAATTGCCAATGAAACAACTCTCCACCAGAGTCCAAATGACATAGAAGTTAACAACTATAGGTCAATGTATGGCCTTCAACAATGAGCAAAACCCATAATGCATAGTCAGCTATAAAAGGCCTCTAAATGATAAATGTAAAACAATTCAAACGAGAAAAGTCCATTATGCCCAAGTTGTTTGCAAAATTTTACAAAGATCTGTGACATCACCAATTTACTGTTTCTGAACCTTAATCACAATGTCTTTTTACAGTAAATACTAATAATTTAGAAATAGAAAAACATTTAAAGTTTAATAATGAACCATGCATCTAACCAAGGCAGGTTACACTGTTTGTGTAAACAAACAATTTGTTGTGTCCAGTTTTTGCAATTGAATTTCACTCATTTGAGTATTTTTATATGATTAAAAATCCCATGTTAGAGGGTGGTTTTTTTCAGCACTAAAAAGGATGGAACTGATCTCAAAAATGAGATATGAATTTAATATGCACATTTTTTATTTTAATTTTTGGGAAAATATTACAACGTGTGTTTGTTGAGATCAATACTAGTAACTTTTCCAGAATCTGAAAAAGTTTCTAGATTGATCCCTCTAAAAAAACTTCAATGTCATAAGACAATTCAGCCTCCAGAAAAGATGCTACCAAAAGATTTTGCCTATTAACTAGTTAATGTCACTTTTTAAACATATTTTCCCAATAAATTTTTAAAAATGCACAGTAAATATATATCCCATTTTGGATAAGGTTTTTACATCCCATTTGTGTGATAGGTCCCAGTTTGCTAAAACAACGATCATAAGGATGCATGCAATAAACTGAAAAAGATTTATAATCAACAAAAGAAATATCTGTTCAATCAGTAAAATGATCAAATCTAACAGCAAAATCACACAATGTTAAAAGTTAATACATTAATCAAGCTTTACGCCTCAATGGCTCCTTTTTCAATTCATGCAGAAACCATTGATGGTTAGATTTTTTTTCTCAGATTCCTGCTGGAGGCTAAAGTTATTGTGAATCAATTAGAACTGTCAGGAAGTTTTTCATGTGTCCTTTCATCTTCCATACCAGAAGAACCACAGACAAAATCTGATATCAATCTTTGCCATGTTTACGTTTGTAACATGCTGAGAATATGGTCCTCCTACAACATGAGCACCAGCATACATCAGGACCATAAGTTCAGAGAACCAAAAATCTGGATTAACAAATGCACAGGATTTCTCCCTAGACATTAATTTGGCTCTTGCTAGACGATCTACAAATGTTATGGTTATTTTGACAAATAAACACAAATCGTTTGCATGAAAATAACTGAGTTACTAAATACTCTTGATGACTGAAATACACAAAAATGCCCCCTTGGCAGAACACTGTTATTAAGAAATTGTATGTATAAAAGCAGCAAAGCAGATGCATCATTCAATTATCAAATGCCAGGTTGGTCCCACAAACTTTATCTGTGTGGACATTTTTGTGTATCTTGCTGCAAATTATAATTACAGTAATCATTGAACTTATATTTCACTGAATTCATATTAAATTTTGTTAATTTGATTGCTTCAGGGGGAAAAACTGGAGATGGTCCAATTGTGACTGAAAAGGGAGACAACTCCAACAAAGGTATTTAAGTTTTATTTTAATGATTTGATTTTTGTCAAAGAATTATTGACAAGGCACATAAAAAATATGTTCCTTTAATAAAAGTTACAGTAATTTTCATTATAATTTGGATATTTAAAGATATGTATAGCAGATATTTTACTGATAAAAATAGACTTGTGTATTATTGCAAACTACTATTAAATGAATTTCAGATGAAAGTTCAAGTGGTTCAAGATCTAACAGAAACAGTTTATCTCCAAGAAAAGCAAGTTCTGCTTTTACAAATTGTAAAGGTAAGAATATTAATAAATGTTGGGTAAGAGACTACATGCCAACAACACAATAAGACCAGAAAAGGTATTGACTTATTTAGTGCATATTGTACTTAGAACTCATTATACAGAAATAAACACGAAAAAAAATGGTAACATCAGTTATAAGATTAATAAGATCTGTCAATTGCCTTTATCAGACCTCAGGTAAATTAATAACAATGTGATTGGTTTAACGCCGTCACATGGTGACCCTATTCATCAGTAGGGGTCAATAGATTTCATAGGGGTATCATGACGTTACGTCTACCATTATTGTTATTGTATGTCATTGTTTATTTTTATATAAAACTTGGCAGGAAAAGTCTTGTGCAGTATAAATTTGTTATACACTTTACGGTTCACTACTGACTCCCTATGGGTCCATAGAGGGTAAGTAAAATCCATAGGGGGTGAGTAGCAAACCATATTACTTTTAGTATCCAGGTAGTTATTGTTATAAAGTTTTTATGTTTTGGAGTATCATTTTTATACGCCCATTTACGGGACGTATTATGGTATACCGTTGTCCGTCCATCCTTCCATCTGTCTGTCCGTTGTCCACATGTCGGAAAATAACTCAAAAACGCTTGAACCAATTTGAACGATAGTTTGGTGAATTGTTTATGTCTATTGACGTGAGCTCCCTTTCGTTTTTTAATAATTTTAGATTTTACGTTTCCGAGTTTTGGGGGTTTTATTCATTAAAAAAGGGGGATTTTCCAGTTTTCGGACAATAACTCAAAAACACTTTCACCAATTTGCAAGAAACTTTGATGAATTGTTTATATCTATTGACATGAGCTCCCTTTCGATTTTTATAAATTTTAGATTTTACGTTTCCGAGTTATGGGATTTTATTCATTAAAAAAAGGGGGATTTTCCAGTTTTCGCACAATAACTCAAAAATGCTTTCAGCAGTTTTCATGAAACTTTGGTGAATTGTTTATATCTATTGTCGTAAGCTCTCTTTTTAATTTTTATAAATTTTAGATTTTACTTTTCCGAGTTATGGGATTTATTCATAAAAAGGGGTGATTTTCCAGTTTTCAGACAATATCTTTAGTGCTTTGAGCAGTTTTCATGAAACTTTGGTGACGGGTTTATATCTATTAAGATGACCTCTCTTTAGTTTTTTTTAAATTTCTGATATGACATTGAGAAGTTATTGAACTTTATTCTTTGAAAAAGCGACGGGCGTATCATGCGCTCATGGCGCAGCTGTTTATTCAAATATGAGTTTATTATTAAATAATGATTTATTATGTTTACTTATTTTATCATGCAGGAAAATTTTAAGTATCCTAATTTGTCAGTCGTGAATATTTAAAAAAAAAACTACAGATTCAGTTTTAACTTGTGTCTAGTCCGATATTGCTCTGACGTTTGACTGCCTTTTTTAGAACTTGCTGGGAAGTAGGACATCATAGTGCAGTCTATATATATATATATAGAAAACTTGGAAATGTAGACCTAGACTTGGGGCAGCAAGATTTCTGTCTCAAATTATGAAAGATTCATTTTCAAGTAGATAAATCACACATCATTCGATTCTTTGTCAATTTTACTCCACGAATATGTGGCTTTTAGACAAGTGATTTTAAATTACTGTATGAAGTCTACATGAAACTGTATATTTGGTTTCATTGTAGGTACTGTTGCACTAGAAGGTAAAATCAAACTGAAAAATAAATGGACAGATGATCTTCTAGATCCTTCTACAGAGGAGTACCAAACCTTGTCACAAAACTTCATCAAAGAGGTACTATTTTATGAGTTATTTTTAATAATACTTTCAATTTCGGTCTTATAGAAAAACAAAGGATATGGGTATCCATCCATGACACAAAATCAGTATATGCACAGCAAAAAACATACAAAAAGCAAAGGAAGAGTGCTTTTATTGCTGTTCTTCATCTCAAAATCACAGTGAGGCCTTCAACAAGGAGCAAAAGAAACTCTCACCTCACTGCAAGATAAGACGGCCCCTAGCACCAGTTTGAGCTGAATTCTTTGCAAGATGATTCGGATAGACTTTGTCAGATATATCACCACCAAATTGGGCCAAGTCAAATAAGAACATACTGGAAAGTACCGGGTAGTACATATTTAAAACAAAATAGTTCCTACGCATAAGACTATGTAGAATATATTTTAGTTATTAAGGTATCACATGAAAGGTGAAGGACTGGTGATCCTTGTAGAACACATATTGACTGATAATTTTGAATAATACAAAAATGTATTAATGAATTTTAAAATTGAGGGAATATATTGCCTGTTTCTCAGATATGAAGTACCTGGTTTGGTGTATCCAAAGTTCCAGTAGCCAGTACTGTCTGATGTATAAATAACGGTACACCCCCCACCCATAAAATATTTGAAGTGAAAAATTTAACGTGGATAGGAATGAGGGCCAAGAATAGGTGATGTGTGTTGTATTAAAATTTTAGTACCCAACCTGGCCTAAAATTGAGAGAATGATGTGGCATGCATAAGAGAAGTTATCTCAAGAATAAATACACCATGACTTTAAAAATACAGGAGAGCATACATATCGTTTCAATAACCAATTTACTGTGCATTTGTTTCATCCTCTCATTGTTTCTTATCCATCAGTAAATCCAAACATCAACATCGTTTTCCTGTTTATTGTTATTTACTTAATACTTATTTTTGGAAAATTGTGAACAAATCCTAATGAAATGAACAAATTAAATAAATCCATAATGGTCAATGAGAAATCCTTTTATATAAGCACTTTAAATATCTGTAGTGTGTAAGGACTTGACAATTTCTGTGAATTCAAAAGTAAAGCTATCACAGAGACACACTAATTTCCAGCTCAAAAGACTGTAGTGTGTAAGGACTTGACAATTTCTGTGAATTCAAAAGTAAAGCTATCACAGAGACACACTAATTTCCAGCTCAAAAGAAAACTTAGCTGTTGCATTCAGGTTTATGAAGTGTTGAAAAGAAGTGTATTTTCATATGGAAGCAAAACTTGCATCTTTTGGAGAAAACTTTATGGTTTGTAATTATAGATATACTGAAGCTCAATAAACATCTTACAACTAAAATTTATCAAAAGTTTTACTGAATCATGTATAACTCATAAGAGTTTGTTTTGGAAAAGATTGTATGTGATAAGGGCCTCTGAAATTATTAGTTACACAGTGTGCTAGTGACCTAATACAATATAAATGGAATTTACTGACCCTATATATATCGTATTAGGTCACTAGCACACTGTGTAATGAATTTATCTTACCGACTATAGTAACATGTGGCATTTAGACTAGTGTCCTATCAAAGGGAATAATTCTTCAATATAAAGAACTTACTTCCATTGGTCTATAAAAAACAAATGCCAACAATAATAACTTGTTAGCTTTTAATGTGTTTTCTGCATTTATTTTCAATCGTTCATCATCAGATTTTTTTATCTGTTGTCTGGGCGAAGTGTTTCAGAGTTTTCCTCAACACCATGTTGTTTTTTTAAAGGGTCGTAAAACCACTACTAACTGTGTATTAAAATAAACCACGCCCACTAACCCCATATTAAATATACAGGGTCTCCACAGGGTTGCTTTTAACCAATGATATTCCTAGAAATGTATAGGAGGTAAGATAATAAATAATATTTTTATACGACCGCAAAAAAATTTTGTGGTCGTATATTGGTATGACGTTGGCGTCGTCGTCGTCGTCGTCGTCGTCCGAAGACGCATTGGTTTTCGCACTCTAACTTTAGTTTAAGTGAATGGATCTCTATGAAATTTTACCATAAGGTTCAATATCACAAAAGGAAGGTTGGGATTGATTTTGGGGTTATGGTACCAACAGTTAAGGAATTAGGGGCCAAAAGGGCCAAAAATAAGCATTTTGTAACTTCCAGACATAACTTGTGTGTTAGTGTATGGATCTCTTTGACATTGTACCACAAGGTTCCATATCACAAAGGGAATGCTGGGATTGATTTTTGGGGTAATTGCCTCAAAATTTTAGGAATAAGGGCCAAAAAGGGCAAAAACAAGCATTTTCTAGTTTCATGACAATAACTTGTGTGTAAGTGTATGGATCTTTCTGAAATTGTACTACAAGGTTCCATATCACAAAGGAAAGCTGGAATTGAGTTTGGGGTAATTGCCCCAAACGTTTAGGAATTAGGGGCCAAAAGGGCCAAAATAAGCATTTTCTAGTTTCCAGACAATAACTTGTGTTCAAGTGTATGGTTCTCTCTGAAATTGTACTGCAAGGTACCATACCTCAAAGGAAGGCTGGGATTGAGTTTGGGGTGATGAATCATAAGGGGTTCAAAAATTTGTGGGGGATTTTTTTTTTTTTTTTTTCTTTAAAATTTTCTATTTTAAGTTGGTTATTTCTGATTTATATTTAAAAGCAAATAATAATGATATGGCAAGAGATACACACCAAACAGGATGTGTAAATTATTATATAATAAGTATTGTGCAGTAGCAAGAAATTTTCAATTGCACAGTATTGCGCAATAGCAAGAAATCTTCAATTGCACAGTATTGCAATAGCAAGAAATATCCAATAGCACAATATTGTGCAATAGCAAGAAATTGTCAATTGTACAGTATTGCACAATAGCAAGAAATATTCAATTGCACAGTATTGCGCAATTGCAAGAAATATTCAATTGCACAGTATTGTGCAAAAGAAGATACTTTGTATAAATTGCTGATTTCTTGACCAATTTCAATGGGGTTTTATTCTTGAACTCTTGGGGTTCTTTAATATGCTGAATCTAACCGTGTATTAAGTTTTTGGATTTTGGGCCCGTTTTAAATTGGTCCACATTGAGGTCCAAAGGGTCCAAAATTAAACTTTGTTTGATTTTATCAAAAATTGAATTATTGGGGTTCTTTAATATGCCAAATCTAACCGTGTATTTAGATTCTTAATTTTTGGTCCCGTTTTCAAATTGGTCTACATTAAGGTCCAAAGGGTCTAAAATTAAACTTAGTTTGATTTTAACAAAATTGAATTCTTAGGGTTCTTTATATGCTGAATCTAAACATGTATTTAGATTTTTGATTATGGGCCCAGTTTTCAAGTTGGTCCAAATCGGGGTCCAAAATTAAACTTTGTTTGATTTCAACAAAATTGAATATTTGGGGTTCTATGATATGCTGAATCTAACCATGTATTTAGATTTTGATCTTTGGACCCGTTATCAACTTTGTCCACATTGAGGTCAAAAGGGTCCAAAATTAAACTTTGTTTGATTTCATCACAAATTGAACTCTTGGGGTTCTTTGATATGCCGAATCTAACTGTGTATTTAGATTCTTAATTTTGGTCCCGTTTTCAAATTGGTCTACATTAAGCTCCAAAGGGTCCAAAATTAAACTTAGTTTGATTTTAACAAAATTGAATTCTTAGAGTTCTTTGATATGCTGAATCTAAACATGTATTTAGATTTTTGATTATGGGCCCAGTTTTCAAGTTGGTCCAAATCGGGTCCAAAATTAAACTTTGTGTGATTTCAACAAAATTGAATATTTGGGGTTCTTTGATATGCTGAATCTAACCATGTATTTAGATTTTTGATTTTTGGACCCTGTTATCCACTTTGTCCACATTTAGGTCAAAAGGGTCCAAAATTAAACTTTGTTTGATTTCATCAAAAATTGAACTCTTGGGGTTCTTTGATATGCCGAATCTAACCGTGTATTTAGATTCTTAATTTTTGGTCCCTTTTCAAATTGGTCTACATTAAGGTCCAAAGGGTCCAAAATTAAACTAAGTTTGATTTTAACAAAAATTGAATTTTTAGGGTTCTTTGATATGCTGAATCTAAACATGTATTTAGATTTTTGATTATGGGCCCAGTTTTCAAGTTGGTCCAAATCGGGGTCCAAAATTAAACTTTGTTTGATTTCAACAAAAATTGAATATATGGGGTTCTTTGATATGCTGAATCTAACCATGTATTTAGATTTTTGATATTTGGGCCCCGTTATCAACTTTGTCCACATTGAGGTCAAAAGGGTCTAAAATTAAACTTTGTTTGATTTCATCAAAAATTGAATTCTTGGGGTTCTTTGATATGCTGAATCTAACCATGTATTAAGATTTTGGATATTGGACCATAATAGGTGAATGTCCAATTTAAAATTTTTAAGTTCTTAGACCACATTCATTCTGTGTCAGAAACCTATGCTGTGTCAAATATTTAATCACAATCCAAATTCAGAGCTGTATCAAGCTTGAATGTTGTGTCCATACTTGCCCCAACTGTTCAGGGTTCGACCTCTGCGGTCGTATCAAACTGCGCCCTGCGGAGCATTTTATCTTAAATGTTATGAAATAGTGAAAAAGCAAGATATTCATATACAGTAAAATACTGAAGAATAAGAAAAAAAAATGACAGGATATGTGAAATGAAATTTTAAATAAAAATATCATTGTTTCAATACACTCTTTCAAGATAAAATGTTCTGATACATTGAAATGACTTCCTTCTATAAAAATACAATTTTTGTAAAGAAACGTTACAGTGATTTCAAGAAAATGCTTAAATGAAAATGTCCCTATGATTTATTTTATGGTTTTAAATTTCTCACAAGAAGTTTTTGTATCATTTCAGATTAATGAACTGCTGCACAACAGTAATGTATCTAAAGTTTATATGAATGTAGTTGTTATTAAATACAGGTAAATCTTAATTTACTGTAGGTACTCATTTTAACTATCAGAAAAAAACTAACTTAAAATAGCAAAATATATCCATGATTCAAATTTGTTTCTGTCATATTTGTTTAAAGTTCATTGTTTTGTCATAAATTTAGCCATTGGTTTTCTGGTTTGAATTGTTTTACCTTGTCATGTCAATGCCTTTTATAGCTGACTATACAGTTTAAGTTTTGTTCATTGTTGAAAGCTGTAAAGTGACCTGTAGGTGGTTATATTCATGTTATTTGAACTCTTGTGGAACGTTGTCTCATTGGAAATCATACCTCATCTTCTTATTTTTATATTGTGGTATACATAAGAATTTTGTAAGATAGATATAAGAAGATGTGGTATGAGTGCCAATGAGACAACTCTCCATCCAAGTCAAAATTTATAAAAGTAAACCATTATAGGTCAAAGTACGGTCTTCAACACGGAGCCTAGGCTCACACCGAACAGTAAGCTATAAAGGGCCCCAAAAATTACTAGTGTAAAACCATTCAACTGGGAAAACCAATGTATATTAAGGATGTTCGCTTGTCATGTTTTGGAATTTTTGTCAGATTTTCGGAATCCTCTGGTTTTATCCATGTGAATGCCTTAAAAAATTTTGCCCATTGACCCCCATTTTTCTTTTTATAAATCTTTTATATGTATAATTATAAGTCATCTGCAAAAGTCTTATAAAATCTTTGTTATTTTTTAAGTTTTTGAGAACTTGAACTTTTCAATGATAAGGCTATGAAAAATCAAGAGAGAAAATTTTCCCGCCAAAATTTCAATGGCTAATATCTCGAAAACAAGCACATTGACCTATATTTTTTTGTTGCTCTTTTGGTTCCTTTAATAATCCCCTATCAATTTATACTAGTGTTATGAAAAGGTTGTTATTTTGAAACTGAGTAGCGAACCTCCTTAATATTAGCAGATGTATATTTTAAAGTTTATATCTTTGACTTCTTTGAATGACATTGTGTGATTGCCAATGAGAGACCAAAGGACATAGGTGTAAACAATAACAGATCACTGTGTGGCCTTTAACTATGAGCTATTCTCATATTGTATAGTAAGAAAAGAAAGGTCATTGGATGACAAAATGTTATTCAACAAGATTTATACTATAACAATAAACATAATACAATTTTGGGATCAGTCAGATATTTATTTCCTGTGAGGGTAAGCTTAGCACAACATTACATGCAATTTCTTGTTATGTTGTTATTTTCTGGATGGATACATAGCATTTCATTAGCATAACTAGTTCTAAAATGTTGCATACAAATTAGGCTTCATAATTTTACTGCAAATTCATTGTTTTTTAAAACTGTTTTCATGTTTCTCAGGATGCAAACTTAAAAACTCATGAACAAGAACAAAAGATATTTTGACAGAGATAACCATAGTTTGGCCCTTATTACAAAAATAATTGAATTCGCGAGAAAAGATATTTATAGGACATTTTTATCCTATCCAGTTTGTTATATAGTAATTGTTGTGTCCAATCAATGATAAGTTAATGTGCACTTTATATCTGCAACCCCATTCTTAACTATTGACTGTATTTCAATGAAACTTTCAGATATTTTTAAATACGTCAAATTTATTTATCATTTACCTTTCATATTTTTTTTCTTTCGATTTATTTGTAGCAACATACAGAACAATACAAGATCTACAAGAAAAAGGTATATATCACTAAGTTAAACTATTTTGATTAAAGTGACCTATGTGATAGTCAAGGTTTTTAGAAATTTCTAGAAATATTTGAATTATTCAAATTTATGAATACCTAAGGTAAATGCACCATACTGATTTTAGATACAGTTTTAAAAGAATCAGTATCTCTATTTAGCATTATAGTCTTGCCTGCCACAAATGTTGCATAATGCAAGACACAGGGATGCTAATACAGTGCTAATAGCATAAACTACTTGTATAAAGCTTCATATTTTAATAGGCAAAAGATTTTCATACTTCATATCTTGTATATAAATGCCTTATGTTCTGAAGTTTCTGTCTGTCAATTGTCCGTTGAATTTGATATCTCTGTCATTGTTCAGCAGCTGTTTAACTAACTGTTGAGTTGTTTATCATATGATTTTTTCACTTATGACTAATAGGACAACTGTATTTAACATACATAAACATTGCAAGGTATAAATGTCCGTTTGACACGGTTCACCTGACCTTCAACTTTTTTTATGGATCAGTGATCAAAGTTAAGTTTTCATGGTTAGGTCTGTTTCTCAGACACCCTATTAATTGGGAGATATATACTCCATATGCTGGTGCTCCTGGAATGTTACTGAATAGAAATGGAAAGTTTACAATTGGAAAGCTGAAATCATCTCTTTGTAAAGTTTTGTTCTCAATCGACCCTAATGGTCAATTTTCAGATGAAAGTTAACATATGAAGCACACTTAACTGTATCTGTTCATTCTGTTTCATCCTTTATTTCAAGTTTGATTGGATAGGTGCGTTCGACATAGTCACCAGATTGAATTATTTAGTGAAAGGACATCATCTATATAGTGGAATGGGAAGTTTAAGGATAATTCTAGCTTATTTTCATTCTTCCTAAGAAGCTCCTGTATGAAGCCTGCCTCATATGAGTAAAGGAAAAGGTTGGCAAGAAGAGGAGTACATACAAATGCCAATTGTTGGTTGAAAACAGGCCTTCAAAAACTAATATTTTATCAATCAAGAAATCAAGCATCTTGACAATGTCGGTTTCAGAGAATATTTTGTTTGGAACATAGAGTTTTTTTTACAAAGCAGAGGCAGATTTAGGGGGCCAGGGTGCCCCCCTCCCCTGCTTTTGGGAAAATTTTGGTTGATTATTAAGGGATCACTGAAGCATGAATGAGCGGGCCCCCACTTATGAAAATTTCTGGATCCACCATTGCAAAGTATGATTTATCCTTCCCTTAAGCAAGATATTGGTATCAAAGTTGTAAGCTTTTGGTGTATGGAATGATTGTAAGGTATACACATTGTCTGGCATAGTTTATCGGACCTTGACCTCATTTTCATGGTTCATTGATCAGCATTAATTTTTTTTTGGTTAAGTCTGTTTCTCAGATACTATAATTAATACTATATTTGATGTATGGAATGACTATAGGGTACATATCTGTCTAGCATGTTTCAACTGTCGAAGACCTCATTTAAGTTTTTATGGTTACTCCATTTAGTTTTTATGGTAAGGTTTGTTTCTCAGATACTTTAAGCAATTGGTCTAATATATTTGGTGTATGGGGTGATAGTTAGGTGTATATATCTTTTTATCCAAGTTCATTCGATCTTGACCTCATTTTCATGAATCATTGATAATGTTAAATCTGTGTGATGCCTGTGTTATTAACCTTACCTTCACTCCAACACAAAACTCAATTAAAAACAGGAAAGAAATTACAGAGTGTGCACTTTTGTTACATTTTATTGACATCATATGATTACAGATTTTGATTATTATATTAAGATATCTTTTTTTTTCTTTATCAGTCCAGGGAATATAATGGTTCATTCAGAGATGACATTCCACCATACATATACAAAACTATTTAAAGATCTCAGTGAGCTGTGTGATAATGTAGAAGATTTCATCATACTGCAGTCCTCGCTTGGGGAAACAGCAGACACTTCCTTACAGATAGATGATGGAGCAGATTCTGTCAATAGTAGGAAAAATTTCATGTCATAGGTTTTAAGTTAATTAAGGAATAAAACCATTAATTCATAGCCTCATTATTTTCTATGACAAATTCTGCAATTTCAAGCATTAATGACTACTTTATGTTCAAACAAAGTGGCAGTCATTTCATGTCAAAACTATACCTTATCCTGACTTGTGCCGAAAAATTTCAACATACCTTTAATTGCATATTAAAGTGCACTGATTCCCTGAAGTTTGGTACTACTAAAACAGATACTTCTGATCTGAACAACAGGGCAAATATTGCTTCCTATCATAATTTCATATATTTTTTTTAATATTCAATAGAAAATTTCAACAAGGGTTCTATAGTGATTCCAAGTCCTTAAGCTTTCATTTGTTACTAAAATTACCCAAATATTTTACTTATTGACAAAGTTACAGCTATGCATAGGAACCATTTTTGTCACGCCTGTTCGATGAAGTTGCATTACTCTCAGTACATATCTGTTTACCAACTATTTTGAGGCCCTGCCCCCTAGGTCATAGTCTAGTGACTTTGAATTAATTAGCAATTTTCAATGTTAAGTTTTCTGCTTAAGTCAGTTTGATATGAACTATTTGTGACAGATCAATGATATTTTGTATGAAGTTGCATTACTATCAGTACATCTCAGTTTGTCGACCATTTATAGGCCCTGCCCACAAGATCATGGTCCAATGACTTTGAATTAAAAAGCAATGTTGCTGTCCATCAGATTGTCTTTTTGTGAATTTTATGCGGACATGCAAGACATATCTCTGTGTCAACAGTTTATGTTTAAAATATGTACTACTTAGTACTTTCTTGTATGTTGTTTCTGACTGGGCCTGAATTAGTGGTTCCATACCTATAACAGCACCGAACTGGATATATTGACTTCTGCTTACTTAATTTCCTTCTATGATCTATTTCTAGCATAAAAAACACATAAAGCTTTTGTTGAAACACTATATCACTGAATTCAAGCTCAAATTAGACTGGTAGTAACATATGCGTTATACAAAGAAAACTCCATATTGCTAATAATAGTGACCAATATGAGACTTTTTCAATTATTACCAGTTCTTTTTTGTTAATATCTACCTAAATAACAATGTTCTAACCTATATGTATTATATTTATCAGAGATGGTTCATTGAATATAAATCTAGTGGTCCAAACATAAAATATAATTGATAATTTTGTCCTCCCCTTTTTTCTACATGTTGGAAAAGGAGTGTGTATTGGTAAAAACCATACTTTTATGTAAAAGCATGGATCAACAAGAGCAATTTCAGAAATTTTCATAAGTGGGGGCCCACTGACTGCCTAAGAAGGGGCCTGCTCTTGTCATGCTTCAGTGATTCCCAATATAATCAACCAATTTTTTCCCAGAAAAGGGGGGCCCGGGCCCCCTGGGCCCCCCTCTAAATCCGCCTCTGAATTTATGTATCTCACAGCTAGACATGTTAAACTGGTTGAAAATTGCATTTCAAGTGAGATTTTTGAATTCCTATTCAAGTATATACCAATTTCCTTAGAAATAAATGATACACTAAGAAACCCAATAAATCATATAAACTCACTAGATAATTTGACCAGAAGCTATATTTTACTATAAACCAGTCATAATATACATGTTTCATTGATTTCAATCTTAAATAATGCAAAATTTTAAACTTCAGATTAGTCTTAACTGTATGCCAGCTGCTAAACGACAAAAAAAAGACTGAAATACCCTGTTGTAGCAATTTGAGGGCTGTAATTTGACACCAACATTATTGTTACATAAAAAGATTAATGTAACTTGATTACTTGATTACTAACAACAAATGTGACCAATTTTCATTGTAATGGGTATGACATCTAAAGTTTTGAATTTAACATGCCTATCAGTAATAGGAATAAAACCACTAATCCATAGTCCGATTTTTTTCTATGTTAAATTCTGCAATTTCAAGCATTAATGGCTACTTTGTCTTAAAGGAATACATGTAAAGTCTTTAAAATAGGTTTGAAATCCTACATTTGAGTTGCAAATATGATATATGGTTTTGAGACTTGTGAATTATTGAGGACCTTTGTTGACCTCTAGACATCTTTTCTTTATGTATTGTCATGTGTAGTTGCCATCTTAAAGACCCCATTTCGCCTTCTATTAATGTAAACCATTACTCTTCAATTATCTGCTGCTTTTCTATCTATGATAAAATGTTGATGTTTTACATTTAAAATTCTGTATTCAAGCTACCTTAGAAAAAATTGCTTTAATATGTCTGATTTGATGTTTGAACTGAATTATTATTGTAGTAAACCAGAAAGAAGAGAAAACTATAGAGGCAGCAGAAGAGGAAGATATGTCACAGAATGGCCATACAGGTAATATGAAAAAAAATAAAAGACAATGTTTTTGTGAACCTGAGTAGATTATTTATTTTTTTCACTGTATTTTGTTATCTTTTAATAGTGATTTTGGTAGAATCGTCAATTTATGATCCATATATATACACAACAGTTTAAATCGTTTGTTGAAATTACTTTCAACTAAAACTTTTTTAATGCTACTATTTAGCTGCTTCAAGTTTGATCTGTCAACAATTATTAAAGTTTCAATTTGTTAAAAAGTCTCAGATATATAATTCTAACTTGCAAACATTTAAATAATACAGAAGTTGCAGCAAATGAAGAAGTAACTGAGGAGAAGTTTGTTGATGCAGAGCAGATTGTATCAAATGATGCTGATGAAATTAGAACAGAAGAACAGATGTTAGATGTTCAGCAAGAAGCAGAAACTAACAGTAAACAAGGCAAAACATCAAGTGGAGTAGAAAATAAAGATGATGGAAGAGAAATTTCTGTAACAGAAAGTATGGATGTCAGTGGTGCTTCTGCAGAAGGAGAGGAGATAATTATAGGAAAGGCAAAGATACCAGATGTTGTGAGTGAGGAGACAGGTATACATGACAAACAAAAGAGAAAAAAATATAGACTATGTTACAACAGTCTTCATTTGTATTTATTTCACTATTTATATTTGTAATATTTTACATAACTTTCTTCCAGCATAATAAAATGACTGAGTCACAAGACAATACAAGGCAAATGCATTCACAAAAAAGAAAGAGTAACACACAATTGATCATAAAAGTTTGCACCCATAATTTGAATACATGGCCTTTAAGGATGCACTTAGGTTAGGTTTAGGAATTTTTGTCAGATGTTCAGACTCCTTGGTTTTTTCTATGGTTTAGGGTAAAATATTTTGCCCCATAACACCCATTTTTCTTTTCATATAAGACTACAATAGCTCATAAAAGGTCATTTTCCAAAATTTAAGCAGATTCAAGATTTCTTTTCTTTCAATTTGAGACCCAAATAATACCAATGAAATTATAAGGTAAAAGCCTGAGTCCGCCTTTTCTTGAAAAGGAGTTCCATAACCTTTCAATATTTTTAGCTTATTTTGTTCCTTAACTAATGCTCTTCTAACTTATAGTATCAATTTTAAATTCTAGATTTTTTTTATTTCACCTAAGTACATCCTTAAGTCACAATAAAGGAAGTTTTCTGTGCTCCTACAGTTCATTATATAAGTTCTTAATTGTTTCTGATTTGACTTTTATATTAAGATCATGCTCTTCTGTTAAATTAATACACTTGACAATCCAAATAAGTCAATTGACCTGTTTCACACAGCCACAAAATTATTGGTAATCTTAAAATTGTATGAAGCTATTGCTTATGTTATCCATTTGTAGACACAAACTTCTGTATCATGTAATAACTTTTGTTCATGTCCAGTGATCATTCTGAAATTTTACTACAATGATCTAGCATAAAAAGCCAAAAGGAGGAAGGAGATTTAAAGAGCTCAGCCAGGCTTTGAAGTAATAAAAGTAGGAATGGCCATGGAAAACTATGTGTTTAGACATTCTCCTATTTAACATTCATTACCCGTAGTACAATTCCAAAGTCACATCCAGTAGCAAGTGTCAAGGTTAGGGATGGTGACTGTAGAATTTGTTAGATAATAACACTAACCCTTTAAAGGATTTCAGGCATTTTGTTCAGATTTACCATCAGACTGTTATTATATTTTACAGACTCCAAAGTTAGTAAAGCTGAAGCAATGGAGAAGACACCTGTAGTTAAGAAAAATAAAAGAATACCAGGTATAGTTTGCTACATATTCCCTGTGATAATGTACAAGATGAGGCTGAATTTGACATATTTCACATGTGTTTTTTAGAGTAAATATATTAATATTGGGAAGAAAGACTTTCAGGTCAAGTTCAAATTTGATATATTTCTCATTTTCATGTTGCAAATGATTCAGTTCCACTATCTGTATGGGGTGTAGAACTTTGTGTTCAACGATACATTCTTCTTTTATTTTATTGAAACAATAACTTGTACAAGTACACTGGCATG
This sequence comes from Mytilus coruscus, assembly GCA_017311375.1. Lineage (NCBI taxonomy): Eukaryota > Metazoa > Mollusca > Bivalvia > Mytilida > Mytilidae > Mytilus > Mytilus coruscus. The sequence goes on along the minus strand of CM029599.1, from coordinate 75,224,361 downwards.
AATATTTTAGAAAGTTTTATTAAATTATTAAGACATAATTATAGAATGAATGGTGTTTTGATAAAGAATTTTGGTGCCTCTGGTAAAAGTTTTCATTCTAGTTACTCTTTTGAGTTGTAACTAAAATCCCAGGTTTCACTATTAAGAAATAGGACAAAATCATAATCTTATCTTATCTGGGATTAACAGAGTCCTGACTCTACATAAATATTTATTCTAATATGACATTCTTCTCTTGCTTTGGCATCAAAGCCATGTTCTAATTCCAAAAGAAAATGGGCTGCACATTGATGTCACAATTGAAATTGCATTGTCAGTTGTTTTTTTAACAAAACTGGAGATCAAATTAGACAATTGTGTTGGTGTAAGTTTACATGTATCTGTTCATTTTTTATTGTGAAACAGTTGATTTTCCATATCGTTTCTGCTTCATCAAATCAAAATGGCTTCCTTTTGAACATGTATTATAGGTCCGCTCGAAGTACAAAAGTTCTAAATTTTCCTATTAGAATCGTAATAATTCTATCAAGCCATGCTCTATGATCATTTTAACATGGGTTGGCAAAACACGCTAACACTCGATATATAGATATTGACAAATATAATGCCTTACCATGTAAAAGCATAGAGCATGGAATGAAAGAATTATTTCTTAATTTTATTATTATTATTATACCCCCACTTTAAACCCGCTTTAAAAAAAGTGGGGGTATACTGTTTTACCTCTGTCTGTCTGTCTGTCTGTCCATCCATCCATCCATCCATCCATCCATCCAATGTCAGTCCATCCCTCAGTCCGTCCATCCGTCCCATGAATATTTTTCGTCACAGCTTTCTCAGGAACTACATCATTAGGATTTCTGAAATTTGGTTTCAGGGTTTATATATGTCTGCTATACCTTGTGATGCGTTTTCAGATTCATCACTCAACAACTTCCTGTTTACTGAACACTTACATATTTTTACACTATTAAAATTATCCAGTTGCGGCGGGGGTATCATCAGTGAGCAGTAGCTCGCAGTTTCACTTGTTTCTTTACTATATTGTAATATCTTTAGTTACACACTAAGTGTTTACTTATTCTCTTAGAAAAGAAAGACAAGCCAAAGAGTAAAATAGACAAGACCAAACTGGAATCTTCTAGAGAAGACCAACCATCAGGTAATACTTTCCAAAATTCATATATATCTTTATTATAAGACAAAAAAAAAAAACCAAACATTAATTATAGAAATGTATAGTATTTCTGATTTATACAGATTAAGAATTATCCAAAATTATTTCATATTATCACATGTAAGGTTTATGCTGAGAAAATTAGAAGTGGTGCTGGAAGTCAAAGGATTGTGCTGAAAATTCAAAAGTGGATGAGCACCACCATTGCATAACTTGTGATGATCCCTGCTAAATATCTTTAAAATTTCAATATAGAATGTCATTTAAAAATAGGGTTTCTCTCCCCTTCGAATAAGTTTAAGACTTTTTTGTAGTTTTTTAGTTTTTTGCAGTGAGATCAGATGTTTGGCCATTACAACAGTTTTAACAACTGCTGTTTGATATTGTCATAATAAGGTGGTATCATACTAAAAATCAAAGTACTGAATTACTGAACATCGGATGACCGCAAGTTCTGGTGGATAGTCACAGGCACTTGTCTCAGAAAAAATAAAATATCTCTATACCTGAAAGTTAGGTTAAGGTACATAGATTTTTTTTTCTGTGACAAGTTCCTGTGTGGATGATGAATAAATGACAGAGAATTCAACCTCACCATAATAATTATTATATTGTAGTGATATAATCATGGGACAATCATTTGGTATCATTATAATCTGGTTTGTTGTTATATATTATATTTATATTTGTACAACAGTTATATATATAGCACATCATCTTAATAACTCTACCCTAAAATTTTCATCCATTTATACCATCATTCTATTCTACTATTCTAATGATAGTGCAGTGCAAGTGCATGGTGGACACTCTTCTGTAATAATTATACCCCACGCAACGAAGTTGCGGAGGGTATAATGTTTTTGACCAGTCAGTCCATCCGTCAGTCCGTCAGTCCGTCAGTCCTGTTTCTTGTCATCGCAACTCCTCTCAAACCACACAACAGAATTTCATGAAACCTTTTTAGATAATAAGGACATACTATGTAGATCTGCATAGCGACAGGAAATTACTATTCAATTTTTTTTCTAGGAGTTACGCCCCTTTGAACTTATTATGCTGATTTTCATGTCGTTTCAACACATCTTGTTTCTAAACGCCTTCAGATATTAGGCTGATTTTTGGTATGTGAGTTAACCATGATGAGTTACAGATCAAGTTTAAGTTTTGTTCCGCTCCGCTAATTTTTGCCGAAATTACGGGCTTTGGACTTTGATAAATTGTTGAAAATCACAGTTATACTGACTTTTTTTCTAAACGCCTTCAGATATTGGACTGAGTTTTGGTATGTGAGTTAACCATGATGAGTTACAGATCAAGTTCAAGTTTCGTTCCGCTCCGCTAATTTTTGCCAAAATCACGGGCTTTGGACTTTGATAAATTCTTGAAAATCACAGTTATACAGACTTTTTTTCTAAACGCCTTCAGATATTGGGCTGAGTTTTGGTATGTGAGTTAACCATGATGAGTTACAGATCAAGTTTAAGTTTCGTTCCGCTCCGCTAATTTTTGCCAAAATCACGGGCTTTGGACTTTGATAAATTGTTGAAAATCACAGTTATACAGACTTTTTTTCTAAACGCCTTCAGATATTGGGCTGAGTTTTGGTATGTGAGTTAACCATGATGAGTTACAGATCAAGTTTAAGTTTCATTCCGCTCTGCTAATTTTTGCCAAAATCACGGGCTTTGGACTTTGATAAATTGTTGAAAATCACAGTTATACAGACTTTTTTTCTAAACGCCTTCAGATATTGGACTGATTTTTGGTATGTGAGTTAACCATAATGAGTTACAGATGAAGTTTAAGTTTCGTTCTGCTCCGCTTATTTTTGCCGAAATTAAGGGTTTAGAACTTTGAAAATTGTTGAAAATCACAGTAATACAGACTTTTTTTCTATACGCTTTCATATTTTGCGCTGATTTTTGATATGTGAGACTACCATGATGAGTTACAGATCAAGTTTATGTTTCGTTCTGCTATGCTGATTTTCATGTCGTTTCAACACATCTTGTTAGATCTGCAGTACATCTACTTCCTGTTTGCTGATAGTTTGAAATTTAATTACCCTTTGATCAAGGAAATTTTTCATCAAACTAGTATTGGTCTTGAGAGCTTGATACTATCCATGCATGCTTGTGTCCACATGTGTTGTTGAAATGGCAGATTTTTCAACTTTTTGAGACGGGGCCATTCGTGTCGTTCCGACACATCTAGTTTCTAGGAGTTACGCCCCTTTGAACTTATTTGCTTCAATATACGTCTGCAACAGTTTGTCATCGCAACTCCTCTGAAACCACACAACAGAATTTCATGAAACTTTGTAGATGATAAGGACATACTATGTAGATGTGCATATCGACAGGAAATTATGATTCAATTTTTTTTTCTTATACAATTTTTTTTTCTTACAGTTATTTTATTTCTCCAGTGACAATGTGGGGACTTGGTCTTTGAACTTAGGATTCTAGTGAGATTTTGTTTGCCCACTAACAATGTGGGGGCGTTGGGTATGTGAGCGTGCACACAAAGGTTCTTTAATTTGTTTTTCTAATAGGTTTGATTTGAGTAGGCTTTCATATTTCTCCTGCTAATGAATATGTATTGATGGAATTAATATATAACAAGTGATAAGAGATATTCATCTGCAAACACAATTTTTCGGTACATGTGCATAGATATTAATGATTTTTTTACTTATATATATATATTTCTCACGACAAAACATTTTCATATTTATTCATTTATGTTCTTAAAAAATATTTTCATGAGTATTCATTGAAGAAATGAATTTATAACAAGCGAAAAGGAATGTTATTTTGCACTCGATAATATTTGCGTATTTATACGAAATACATCGGTTAGCAGTCAAAAAACGCAAGTCACGTGGGTAGAAATGTCTGGGGCAACATAACACCGGAATGCCCTCAAGGTTATCCACTGTAATTAGATTGGAAGTAGTTTTGTTGCTATTTTAAACTGAAAGATGTAATGGATAAAAATGGACCCTGTTCAAAAGGTCTGAAATAAACCTGAAAGTTAATTTATCTATTGGAAATGAAAAACAAATTAGTTTACTAGTAGATTTAGAGGGTGTATTAGGTAATTAGAAACTTCACATTTGACTGACATAATTTAAATTTGACCTTAGATAAAAAGGGAGAAGAATGATTTATCAACAATAAGTGAAGTTATTCACAATCCAGAGTACAATACCAGAAACCTTGAAAAATTAAAAAAAGATATACACAACAAACAACAAACAATTTTCTTATTGATGCATGTTTATTAATACATTCTTTATTTAATATAGGCAGTGGTTTGCAGTCTAAAAGTCCAAAGGAAACAAAAACACCAGAAAAGGAAGATGATGGACAGTCCGACAATGATAGTGTTCCTTCTGATCCAAGTGTACCACAATCTGTAGCTACCACATCAAATAGTATTACATTGAAATGGAACCGTCCAAAACGAGGTGTCAAGTCTGTAGATCATTATGAAATAAAATATAAGGAATGTAAGAAGGAGAAAGGAAAGTGGATATCTGTTTTGTCAGAGGGAGCAGAAAGAACCGTTAAAGTGAAGGACTTGAAAGCTGAGACGAAATATGAATTTAAAGTTCGTGCTGTGAATGAAGATGGGGAAGAGGGACCATTTTGTCTTCCGATCAAATTGTCAACAGTATCCTCCTTGGCAAGATCTCTCATTCCACTGGCTAACAAGACAGGAAAAGGTCATCCAGTTGTTTACAAGTTGCCATTAACTAAAAATGTTGACACAGTCAATGAACAGGCTAAAACAAGGAAATGTGTATTTGGATCAGGTATTGAAGTACATTGTAGTCTAAACAAACCCTGAATACTTAAGACCTTTTAAATGCATTGAACACTGTAAATTCAAAAATTATTGCGAAAATTGCATCAGGATATTTTTTGGAAAAATAAAAACTTGCATTTTAAATTTCGATAGCATTATTATATGCAGCAGTTCCAGAAATTGCAATAATTAATCTTGCATTTGTGTCCATTTTGTTCAACAATGGCAATGATATATACACACAATTACAATGATTAATGAATTTACAGAATATTCTTTAGAAATGAAAAGGAAAAAGAATTTTTTCCCCAAGGTACTGTAAAATATTTTTTATGCCCCATTTATGGGCATTATGTTTTCTGGTCTGTGCGTCCGTCCGTCCGTTCATTTCGTTCTGTTCGTCCGTTCGTCCGTTCGTCCCGCTTCAGGTTAAAGTTTTTGGTCGAGGTAGTTTTTGATGAAGTTGAAGTCCAATCAACTTGAAACTTAGAATACATGTTCCCTATGATATGATCTTTCTAATTTTAATGCCAAATTAGAGATTTTCACCCATTTTCACAGTCCACTGAACATAGAAAATGATAGTGCGAATGGGGCATCCGTGTACTGGGGACACATTCTTGTTTCTTCATGCACTTTTTACACATTTAGCAAAAAATAAAGGGTATTTTTATTTTATCAACATAATTTTTTCAATTGTTTGGATATTTGTAAACCATATATATATTTAGGAATATTACTTATAAGATAATGTATAGTCTGAGGAATTAAGTCATAAATTATGAACAGGTGGCATATACTATATGTTTTCAAAATTAGGTCAAAAGAACATCTATAGAGCCATTTCACACAAGTTTGGTAAAAAAAAGAAAATCTAGGACATCATATGACATATATATCCTTTGAATAAACTATAAAAAAATGCATACTTGTACTCGTCTTTTACAGCTTCAGAAAATGTGCCTGGTAGAGAGAAGACTATTATGGTGATAGGGGCCACAGGATCAGGGAAGACGACTCTTGTCGATGGAATGATAAATTACATCACTGATGTATCATGGGAGGATGAGTTCAGATTCTCTATGGTAGATCTTACAGATGACGAGAAGAAAAGAAAAGCTAGTGAAGTAAGAGTCATTTGAAGACAATTAATAATCTTTGTGATTTTTTGTGACTCTCAAATTGGTAGTAAATGAACAGACAAATCTATTAATTATTGTTTAATTCAGTTTCAAAACTATAGTATGGTGATGGTGGTCAGCAGGCAGGTATCTTTTTTCTGTAATCAACTCTTCCTACAGTTTTCAGCCTATGTCCTTGAAACTTTACAGAACGATGGCATTCATATTGAAGTTAGCAGTTTTCATATTGAAGTTATGCAACTGCTATAATATAATTGCTTATGGAATCTTTTCCCCATTTTTCTAGGCTTGGTAACTATTATAAAGCCATTTTTCAGCAAATAGATTTTTCTCCTCCAAGAATAGAGATCAATAGTCAATAAAAATGAATTAATCCATAGTAATATTATGAATTGTTACTTGACTCAGATCTCTGACTATGAAACCTCAATGTCTGACACGTTTTCTCATTTATCAAGTTTCTTATTGCTCAGGCAAAGGCTTTTTGCTGAAATGTTTTAACAGGCTTGTTTTTTATAAAATATTTAAATGTCATATTTGAATAAGAATATCTTTTGAATTATTTCAGGCTGAATCTCAAACAGAATGGATCACATGTTATACAATTAACAAGATGGAAGGCAGTACCATAGATTATACCCTAAACATCATTGATACTCCTGGATTTGGTGATACTAGGGGTATAGTACGTGACAAGAGAATAGTTGATCAGATCAGACAATTTTTCACTACACCTGGACATCAGGGGATTACATGTCTAGATGCAGTGTGTTTTGTTACACAAGCCCCTCTTGGTAAACTAACTCCACCACAGAGGTACATATTTGATCAGATCTTATCTGTCTTCGGTCAAGATATTAAGTCTAACATTTTTGTTCTGATAACGTTTGCAGATGCCAATGAACCACCAGTTAGGGCAGCTTTGAAGGCGGCTGATGTGCCGTATCAAAAATCCTATAAGTTTAATAATTCAGCATTATATGCATCACCTGAAAACCCAGCTGAAGCAGAAATGGGAAACTTATTCTGGAAAATGGGACGAGAAAACTTCAAGATTTTCTTTGATGAGTTGAGAACAGTTGAATCTAAAAGTTTATTGCTCACATCAGAAGTGTTACAGCTAAGAAAGAGACTTGAGACTACTATTCAAGGGTTGCAGCAGCAGATTGCTGATGGTATGAATAAACTCAATACTATTAAACAGGAAAAAGAAATTCTAAAGAGACATAAGGAGGATATAAAGGCAAAGAAGGATTTTACATATGAAGTAGACGAGGTTCACATGTACCAGATTGACCTTGACCCTGGAGTCTATGTCACTAACTGTATGGCATGTAACAGAACATGTCATTTCCCATGTGGCATTCCTGATGACAAAAACAAACAAAACTGTGCTGCAATTGACGATCAAAAGTGTACCATATGTCCAATGCACTGTCACTGGACTATTCACAAAAATAATCCCTTCAGATTTGACACTTATACAATGAAAGTCATTAAGACTTATGATGAACTAAAGAAAAAGTATGAAGTTGCTCAGAAAGAAGCACAAAAACATAAATGTGTTCTTGGGAAGGTGAAAACAGCTTTTACAACTCTTGGCCAAGATGTAATGAAGATGGTCCATGAGGTCAGGTGCTACATTAATAAGTTAAATGACATTGCTCTAAGACCAAACCCACTCAGTGACAAAGATTATATTGATCTTCTGATTGAAAGTGAGAAAAGTGAGAAGAAATATGGATGGGATAAAAGAATAAATTTGTTCTACAAACTGAGAGAAGAGGCAGAGTTATTGGAGCAGATGCACCAACAGAACTACCAACCATGGACATACATAGACAGTGATGAGAGTGATGAGGATGATGAAAAGACAGATGAGTCACAAGACAATACTGATGATGAAGAAAAGACAGACGATTCACAAGACAATGCTGATGGTTCTACAGCTGATGATGAAGATTACAAACCAAAGGACTTGCCTCTCTATCAAGAACCAGATATGGATGTGGAATAAGTTGTTAAAACCGCCCATGTTTTATCTTCAATGTATAATGAGAAATTATTGAAAGGCAGCTGCAGAAATCATTTTATGAACTGCTTTAGTTACAACAAGCTGTAATTGTCTTTTAGAAGATTATTGGTCATTCATTTTGATCTATCATATAATCAATATATCTTTTGTTAAAAGATACCTATGAGTGTTATTAATTATTATCATTTTATCATTCGTTATTACTAGTGTATTATTTTTGAAATTATAGGTTATTGCACTACCTTTTTTTTTGTCAGTCAAGATATTAAGACAGAGATACAAAAAACCAATGATTGATTAGATACCAGTTAAATTGAATGTCACTATAAAAAATTATAAAAAATGGCAACCATTTATTTTTGGTGGTGGTGGTGGTGGGGTGGGGATTAGAATTTATGCAAATTTTTATGTGGGAATCTGCACTTTTAAATTTTATGAAGTCAAAAAAATCTATATTGCAAAAACCTTGTGTACTGCATGAGATGAAAATCGTTATCTCAAGTTTTTGACCTTTTTTTTATATATAAATATTTACTACAATAAGTAACCTATGCATACAGATGAGCGATAAAAGGGATTTTTTTAAGTCCCAAGATATCAAAATTAGTTAAAGTTGTAAGTAGACATTCATTTTAAAAATATCTGAAGAACAATTGTTCATTATGACCTATAATATATAATAATCATATGTTTAGTATCTCAAATTAAAAACAGTAATGTTTGTTTGATACAAAAAGTCCACATCACTAGTTGATAATGCAGGATTTTTTAAATGTGTTGGTTGTTTCTTAACATATGATTTTTGTTGATCAAAAACCATATGTGTTTAAAAACCTAGAGTCAAAGAAAAGACATTAGTTCTTATTATTAGTAGTTTTATACTATTTTGTTTATTTTGTTATTTTATTTGTTGTTTTAATGCAGTTTAAAGTTAATTATAATAAGACATATGGGTGGGAGTATCATATATTCAGGGCTTTTCATTTGTTAATTTGTATCCATTTGATTTTCTATGAGCACAGAGCATGAATAATGATAATTTTATCGTAAATATATGATTCAAAATGAATAGTGTAGTTTCAATTGTTTTTTGTTTTAATAGATATTAAGATTGTTTTTGTTTTTGGTTTCTTCAGTCAGATGATGTTGTCAGTGTTTTTGTACTAGGACTTGTTTCCAAATGTTTCATTGACTTCTGGAATAAAAGAAAATATTCTTGATAATTTAACCAACAGACAAATCTGATAAAAATTAATTTTATTTCCCTTATTATTTTTAATTTGAGTTTCTTTAAATACATTAAGTACAAACTTTTGCTTACATTTTAGCTTTCATCTACCTTTATAAATTATACATTCAAGGTATTAGTGATTTACAATTAGAAAATTTTGAGTAAAATGTTGTTATGGAGTAGAAAAGCCTTTCATCTAAAGGCTAAACAATACAATCTTTTTTATCATAGATTACCAATATTTTAGATATACTCTATTGCAATAAAGGTCAAATGGAAAATTTGAAAGGTTAGAGAGACAACATGAAACATAGCAGTCACTACATAATCATCATTCTTTGTCAGCTACAAACATATTTTGTTATTAAATAGCATGTATTATAATACATTTGATTTGATTTTTATACGACTGCAAAAAAATTTTGTGGTCGTATATTGGTATGACGTTGGCGTCGTCGTCGTCGTCATCGTCCGGCGTCGTCGTCCGAAGACGCATTGGTTTTCGCACTCTAACTTTAGTTTAAGTGAATGGATCTCTATGAAATTTTACCATAAGGTTCAATATCACAAAAGGAAGGTTGGGATTGATTTTGGGGGTTATGGTACCAACAGTTAAGGAATTAGGGGCCAAAAAGGGGCCAAAAATAAGCATTTTTGTAACTTCCAGACATAACTTGTGTGTTAGTGTATGGATCTCTCTGACTTTGTACCACAAGGTTCCATATCACAAAGGGAATGCTGGGATTGATTTTTGGGGGTAATTGCCTCAAAATTTTAGGAATTAGGGGCCAAAAAAGGGGCAAAAAACAAGCATTTTTCTAGTTTCATGACAATAACTTGTGTTTAAGTGTATGGATCTCTCTGAAATTGTACTGCAAGGTACCATACCTCAAAGGGAAGGCTGGAATTGAGTTTTGGGGTAATTGCCTGAAACGTTTAGGAATTAGGGGCAAAAAAGGGGCAAAGAACAAGCATTTTTCTAGTTTCCAGACAATAACTTGTGTTTAAGTGTATGGATCTCTCTGAAATTGTACTGCAAGGTACCATACCTCAAAGGGAAGGCTGGGATTGAGTTTGGGGGTGATGAATAATAAGGGGGTTCAAAAAATTTAGAGGGGGATTTTTTTTTTTTCCTTTTTTTTTCATTTTAAGTTGGTTATTTCTGATTTATATTTAAAAGCAAATAATAATGATATGGCAGGAGATACACACCAAACAGGATGTGTAAATTATTATATAATAAGTATTGTGCAATAGCAAGAAATTTTCAATTGCACAGTATTGCGCATTAGCAAGAAATCTTCAATTGCACAGTATTGCGCAATAGCAAGAAATATCCAGTAGCACAATATTGCGCAATAGCAAGAAATTGTCAATTGTACAGTATTGCGAAATAGCAAGAAATATTCAATTGCACAGTATGGTGCAATTGCAAGAAATATTCAATTGCACAGTATTGTGCAAAAGAAGATACTTTGTATAAATTGCTTATTTCTTGACCAATTTCAATGGGGATTTATTCTTGAACTCTTGGGGTTCTTTAATATGCTGAATCTAACCGTGTACTAAGTTTTTGGATTTTGGGCCCCGTTTTTAAATTGGTCCACATTGAGATCCAAAGGGTCCAAAATTAAACTTTGTTTGATTTCATCAAAAACTGAATTATTGGGGTTCTTTGATATGCCGAATCTAACTGTGTATTTAGATTCTTAATTTTTGGTCCTGTTTTCAAATTGGTCTACATTAAGGTCCAAAGGGTCCAAAATTAAACTAAGTTTGATTTTAACAAAAATTGAATTCTTAGGGTTCTTTGATATGCTGAATCTAAACATGTATTTAGATTTTTGATAATGGGCCCAGTTTTCAAGTTGGTCCAAATCGGGTCCAAAATTAAACTTTGTTTGATTTCAACAAAATTGAATATATGGGGTTCTTTGATATGCTGAATCTAACCATGTATTTAGATTTTTGATTTTTGGGCCCCGTTATCAACTTTGTCCACATTGAGGTCAAAAGGGTCCAAAATTAAACTTTGTTTGATTTCATCAAAAATTGAATTATTGGGGTTCTTTGATATGCCGAATCTAACCGTGTATTTAGATTCTTAATTTTTGGTCCCGTTTTCAAATTGATCTACAATAAGGTCCAAAGGGTCCAAAATTAAACTTAGTTTGATTTTAACAAAAATTGAAATCTTGAGGTTCTTTGATATGCTAAATCTTAACATGTATTTAGATTTTTGATTATGGGCCCAGTTTTCAAGTTGGTCCAAATCGGGGTCCAAAATTAAACTTTGTTTGATTTCAACAAAAAATGAATATATGGGGTTCTTTGATATGCTGAATCTAACCATGTATTTAGATTTTTGATTTTTGGGCCCCGTTATCAACTTTGTCCACATTGAGGTCAAAAGATTCCAAAATTAAACTTTGTTTGATTTCATCAAAAACTGAATTATTGGGGTTCTTTGATATGCCGTATCTAACCGTGTATTTAGATTCTTAATTTTTGGTCCCGTTTTCAAATTGGTCTACATTAAGGTCCAAAGGGTCCAAAATTAAACTTAGTTTGATTTTAACAAAATTGAATTCTTAGGGTTCTTTGATATGCTGAATCTAAACATGTATTTAGATTTTTATTATGGGCCCAGTTTTCAAGTTGGTCCAAATCGGGTCCAAAATGAAACTTTGTTTGATTTCAACAAAATTGAATATATGGGGTTCTTTGATATGCTGAATCTAACCATGTATTTAGATTTTTGATTTTGGGCCCGTTATCAACTTTGTCCACATTGAGATCCAAAGGGTCCAAAATTAAACTTTGTTTGATTTCATCAAAATTGAATTATTGGGGTTCTTTGATATGCCGAATCTAACCGTGTATTTAGATTCTTAATTTTTGGTCCCGTTTTCAAATTGGTCTACATTAAGGTCCAAAGGGTCCAAAATTAAACTTAGTTTGATTTTAACAAAATTGAATTCTTAGGGTTCTTTGATATGCTGAATCTAAACTTGTATTTAGATTTTTGATTATGGGCCCAGTTTTCAAGTTGGTCCAAATCGGGGTCCAAAATTAAACTTTGTTTGATTTCAACAAAAATTGAATAGATGGGGTTCTTTGATATGCTGAATCTAACCATGTATTTAGATTTTTGATTTTTGGGCCCCGTTATCAACTTTGTCCACATTGAGGTCAAAAGGTTCCAAAATTAAACTTTGTTTGATTTCATCAAAAATTGAACTCTTGGGGTTCTTTGATATGCTGAATCTAACCATGTATTTAGATTTTGGATATTGGACCATAATAGGTGAATGTCCAATTTAAAATTTTTAAGTTCTTAGACCACATTCATTCTGTGTCAGAAACCTATGCTGTGTCAAATATTTAATCACAGTCCAAATTCAGAGCTGCATCAAGCTTGAATGTTGTGTCCATACTTGCCCCAACTATTCAGGGTTCGACCTCTGCGGTCGTATCAAGCTGCGCCCTGCGGAGCATTTTATTGTGTATTGGTCTGTTTTTTATGCCCCCGCGACAAAATGTTGGGGGGGGGGGGGATATTAATTTACCCCTGTCCGTCCGTCTGTCCGTCCATCCGTCCGTATTAGGATATATTGTTTGTCCGGCTATCTCCTCCTACCGTTTTGAAGGTACAACTTTTATATTTTGTAGGATGTTCATACACATAATGGAGGTGTGCATGGCCACAGGATTTAGATTTTTTTCAAATATTCTGAAAATGACAAGTAGTTTGACTTAGTAATTTTTTTGGTACTAGCTGCATAAAGAGATCATGGTTTGTCCGGCTATCTCCTCCTACAGTTTTGGAGGTACAGCTTTAATATTTTGTAGGATGTTCATACACATAATGGAGGTGTGCATGGCCACAGGATTTTGATTTTTTTTCAAATATTCTGAAAATGACAGGTAGTTGGACTTAGTCATTTTTTTTGTACTAGCTGCATGAAGAGATCATGGTTTGTCAGGCTATCTCCTCCTGCATTTACATCATCATACATACTGTTAAATTTATAATTTCCTAAGGTCAGGCAGGGGCATCATTTGTGTCTTACAGGCAGCGTAACAATTTCAAGTTATATGCCAACATAACTGTTTGTCAAATCTAAAATATGTGGAACTATAATCATGCATATGGCAGAGCATGGAGAAAAAGGAGGGGTGGGGGTGGCATTGTTCATATCTAGTCTTATACTGTATGCAATAGGTCAACTATATTTGGTGTATTAAAATATTTTACGATGTACATGTCAGTCTGGCATGTTTTATTTGACCTTGACCTCATTTTTACGGTTCATTGCTCAATGTTAAGTTTTTGTTTTTTGGTCTGTTTTTCTTATACTATAAGCAGTAGGTCAACTATATTTGGTGTATGGAATGATTGTAAAGTGTAAATTTCTGTCTGGCAATTATCATCTGACCTTGGCCTCATTTTCATGGTTCATTGATCAATGTTAAGTTTTCCTGGTTAAGTTTGTTAATTAGATGTGCAATAGGTCATCTACATTTAAAGCATATTTGGTGTATGAAATGATTGTAAGGTGTACATGTATTTCCAGTTTGGTTTATCTGACCTTGACCTTATTTTCTTGGATCATGTTAAGTTTATGTGATAGTTGTAGTTAAGCTTTATATTTAGGACTATCAACATAATATCAATGGTTAGTAAAGAAGGCGAGACATTTCAGCGTGTGCACTCTTGTTATATATAGTATAGTAATCAATAGTAACATACATCGAATTTTTTTAATTTTTCCTGTGTAAAATTTGTCATTTGATTAAACAATTTAAGCCTCAGAGGCAGATTTAGAGGGTTTTCCAGGGGTCCTGGCCCCCCTCTTTTGTGGGAAAGATTTGGATGATTATTTAGGGAATCACTGAAGCATGACTGGAGCGGGCACCCTCTTAGGCAGTCAGTGCCCCCCTTAATAAAATTTCTGGATCCGCCACTGAGCCTGACCTAAATACAGTCCCCCTTATGAAAATTTCTGGATCCACCACTGAGCCTGAACTAAATACAGTCCCCTTTATGAAAATTTCTTGATCCACCACTGAGCCTGAACTAAATACAGTGACTCACACTCTCACAGTTTAATTTTTTTTTACCGATTTTTTTATTGATATTTGACCTTGTGTAAACTGCACATAAACAAATCATTCCTTTTTATATGACTGCAAAAAATTTGCGTTCGTATAATGCTATCATGTCGTCGTTGTCCGAAGACACATTTGGTTTCGGGACAATAACTTTAGTTTAAATGAATGGATCTCTATGAAATTTTACTTGAAGGTTTAATACCACAAATTGAAGGTTGGGATTGATTTTGGGGGTTATGGTACCAACAGTTTAGGAATTATGGGCCAAAAAGAAGCATTTTTGAAGTTTCGGGACAATAACTTGTGTGTAAGTGTATGGATCTCTCTGAAATTTTACCACAATGTTCCATATCACAAAGGGAAGGCTGGGATTGAGTTTTTGGGATAATTGCCCCAAACATTCAGGAATTAGGGTCGAAAAAGGGGCCAAAAACAAGCATTTTTCTAGTTTCCGACGATAACTTGTGTTAAAGTTTATGGAACTCTCTGAAATTGTACATTTTTCCTGAAAAGAAAATCTTCAAAATTTCTAAAAATTTGGGGGGTTAATTTTTTTTGGGGGATTTTTTTTTGAAAATTTTTAATACATAACAACTAAATACTGGAGTATTATAATTACGTAAAGGATTTAAAATAGCTAGAATGTTTTTTTAAATCTAGCTATTCTAACTCCTTTACATAGTAATAATACTCCAATAAGTAGGTGGAATGTATTAAACTTGTTAGAAAAGATGTTTGGAAAATTTTACTTAGCCATGGTATTTTGACCTCCTGCCATGGTACATTGAACCCCTACTATTGACCTCCAATTTCAAAAATTTAGCTATTCTAACTCCTTTACATAGTTATATTACTCCAATAAGTAGGTGGAATGTATTAAACTTGTTAGAAAAGATGTTTGGAAAATTTTACTTAGCCATGGTATTTTGACCCCCCAGCCATGGTATATTGAACCCCCTACTATAGACCTCTAATTTCAAAAATTCTAGCTTTTCTAACTCCTTTACATAGTAATAATACTCCAATAAGTAGTTTGTATGTATTTAACATGCTGGAAAAGATGTTTTGAAAATTTTACTTAGCAATGGTATTTTGACCCCCCTGCCATGGTATAATGAACCCCCTACTATTGACC
This sequence comes from Mytilus coruscus, assembly GCA_017311375.1. Lineage (NCBI taxonomy): Eukaryota > Metazoa > Mollusca > Bivalvia > Mytilida > Mytilidae > Mytilus > Mytilus coruscus. The sequence continues at coordinate 75,208,710 of CM029599.1, read as the reverse complement.
TCTAATTTCAAACATTCTAGCTATTAGAACTCCTTTTTATAGTTATGATACTCCAATAAGTAGTTGAATTTTTACTTAGCCATGGTATTTTGAACCCCCTGCCATGGTATATTGAACCCCCTACTATAGACCTCATTTTAGAAAAAAATCATAGCCAACATATTGTACATTAGATAATCTGCAATACTATTTATCTAAAACAGGGGGGTTCAATTTTCCATGGTGGGGTTCAAAATACCATATGGGAAAAATGACCCCGGGGTCAAAATACCATGCGGTATAATGACCCCGGGGTCAATTTTCCATATGGTATTTTGACCCCGGGTTCACTTTTCAGGGTGTTCAAAATACCATATGACACCGGCCCTTTCTCATAGTCCCATAGCTGTCCGGTTAATACAGGTTTTACTGTATGCTGAATCTTACCATGTTGTTAGATTTTGGATATCAGACCATACTAGGTAAATTAAATGTCCCATTTCAAATTTTTATACGACCGCAAAAAAATTTTGCGGTCGTATATTGGTATGACGTTGGCGTCGTCGTCGTCGTCCGAAGACGCATTGGTTTTCGCACTCTAACTTTAGTTTAAGTGAATGGGTCTCTATGAAATTTTACCATAAGGTTCAATATCACAAAAGGAAGGTTGGGATTGATTTTGGGGTTATGGTACCGACAGTTAAGGAATTAGGGGGGCCAAAAATAAGCATTTTGTAACTTCCAGACATAACTTGTGTGTTAGTGTATGGATCTCTGACTTTGTACCACAAGGTTCCATATCACAAAGGAATGCTGGGATTGATTTTTGGGGTAATTGCCTCAAAATTTAAGGAATTAGGGGCAAAAAGGGCAAAAACAAGCATTTTCTAGTTTCATGACAATAACTTGTGTGTAAGTGTATGGATCTTTCTGAAATTGTACTACAAGGTTCCATATCACAAAGGAAAGCTGGAATTGAGTTTGGGGTAATTGCCTGAAACATTTAGGAATTAGGGGCCAAAATAAGCATTTTCTAGTTTCCAGACAATAACTTGTGTTCAAGTGTATGGATCTCTGAAATTGTACTGCAAGGTACCATACCTCAAAGGAAGGCTGGGATTGAGTTTGGGGTGATGAATCATAAGGGGTTCAAAAATTTGGGGGATTTTTTTTTCCTTTTTTCCTTTTTTTTTCTTTAAAATTTTCCATTTTAAGTTGGTTATTTCTGATTTATATTTAAAAGCAAATTGATATGGCAGGAGATACACACCAAACAGGATGTGTAAATTATTATATAATAAGTATTGTGCAATAGCAAGAAATTTTCAATTACACAGTATTGCGCAATAGCAAGAAATCTTCAGTTGCACAGTATTGCGCAATAGCAAGAAATATCCAATAGCACAATATTGCGCAATAGCAAGAAATTGTCAATTGTACAGTATTGCTAATAGCAAGAATATTCAATTGCACAGTATTGTGCAAAAGAAGATACTTTGTATAAATTGCTTATTTCTTGACCAATTTCAATGGGGTTTTATTCTTGAACTCTTGGGGTTCTTTAATATGCTGAATCTAACCGTGTATTAAGTTTTTGGATTTTGGGCCCCGTTTTTAAATTGGTCCACATTGAGGTCCAAAGGGTCCAAAATTAAACTTTGTTTGATTTCATCAAAAATTGAATTATTGGGGTTCTTTGATATGCCGAATCCAACCGTGTATTTAGATTCTTAATTTTTGGTCCCGTTTTCAAATTGGTCTACATTAAATTCCAAAGGGTTCAAAATTAAACTTAGTTTGATTTTAACAAAAATTGAATTCATAGGGTTCTTTGATATGCTGAATCTAAACATGTATTTAGATTTTTGATTATGGGCCCAGTTTTCAAGTTGGTCCAAATCGGGGTCCAAAATTAAACTTTGTTTGATTTCAACAAAAATTGAATATATGGGGTTCTTTGATATACTGAATCTAACCATGTATTTAGATTTTTGATTTTTGGGCCCCGTTATCAACTTTGTCCACATTGAGGTCAAAAGGGTCCAAAATTAAACTTTGTTTGATTTCATCAAAAATTGAATTATTTGACCACTCATTCTGTGTCAGAAACCTATGCTGTGTCAAATATTTAATCACAATCCAAATTCAGAGCTGTATCAAGCTTGAATGTTGTGTCCATACTTGCCCCAACTGTTCAGGGTTCGACCTCTGCGGTCGTATCAAGCTGTGCCCTGCGTGGAGCATTTTATTAATTTTTAGCACATTGTTTGAAATGGAAAAGAAGTTAAATTTTTGCTTGCATATAGGTGTATGCTGAGAATTATGTAGGCTGACTTTTAACAGTCATAAATGGCTTTATTTGAAAATGTTAGATGAAATTTGTTGTTTTGATATGCACTTGTTGCCATTTTGTTATTTGTCATTAAAGTTTTAAGAAGGTGAAATACAAGTACATTTATTGCCTTTCTTTTTCCTGTAGTTTTCCAACAATTGTTATACATTTTTAAAATTAGGATATATGGAAATAAGTTTCTTTTGCATTAGTGTATGACAACTTTTTATGTAGTTGAAAGTTTATTTTTGAATTATGTACGCATAAGAAGAAGCACATTTTATAGGTGTTTGAAGTATGATATGCTGTTTACTAGATAGGCAATTAAAGCCAGTTCTATGTTCATTTATCCTCGTGTGATGTGTTTTCGTACTAATAACAATTTTCACTGCTTACGGTTTTCACTGTTGAGTTTTTATTCACGTGTGTACTCAAATTTTAAAAGCATGTTCTGCCGAATGTTTTTAGGCATCTAGATTTTTTGTCAAGGCTTACTACGATTTTTTACTGTTTCCGATTACTTTGCGATTTTCGTATGTCAAAAAATTGGCGTCATATGTTTTCGTATGAATTAAAAATTGGTTCAGTATACGGACAGGAAATGACTTTAAAATCCGGAAATGTGTATTTTCTAAAGTCGTGGTTCTGATGATCACTTGACTCATAAAAAAAGTTATTGAATACTTTTCAGTACTAAAAATAACTAGTATAAATAGTTTTAGGTTGGTGTTTCATGTGCTGAAATTGTAACATTGCGATTTATTTCAGATTGGCACTGGATTTCTACAAAGGACATTATTTTTTTGAAAATAAAATGCAGTTTTCAAAATTTGGGATTAAATGTAAAAAGTTAAGACTGTTTTCATCTTTATGTATCAAGGATGTATAAAAAGAATTGTCAATAGAATATTGAATAAATGGATTTTGAACAACCATTTTATATAAGAACCATGATAATTTTAACTCGCTGGTTTGTAATAAAAATGACCCAAAAACCACATGACAGTCACATGTCTTGAAGATCCAGTGTCTGTCAGGCAGACGATATAGCTATACTTCATGTAACCCCTCAGAATTTTTCTCAACAACTATTCTAGTGATACGTATTTTTGACATTAAATAAAAATGGCTGAACAGGTAAGTTTAATTTAATTAGTTCTTACGTCTTTAAAAGCGACTTTGAATATGTCATACATTTGTCACGTTGTAGTGTTGTTGTTGTTCAAAATATAGAAACCGAAAAACACGCCACAATGTACGCGTGTGCAGTCGAAACTGACGAAATGTGGTTGATACGAAAACATATGACGTACGAAAACATATGACACGACGATAATGCAATACCAGCAGTTGTTGACAAGAGAAATATTTAAATAATCATAGTTCAGGAATTTTCTGTTTTATACTTATGTCGTTTAGTTGATGTCTTACCAACAGATTGTGACATATCAACAATGATTCTGAATCTCCAATTCAGTTTTTTTTATAGCTTTACAAAAAATGAGTCTCTAATAAAAAAAAATCATTTTTTAAATTCATTTGCATGCAAGTAATTTTTAGTCATCAATGATGATATGTAAATCTAACTGATATTCTGAGACAATGAAACAGTTTTAGATTCACTATGCATAATTTTTATTCTTTGGTTTATTTAGGCTCACAATGCATACATATTTTCTTGGAGTTTACTGTTTATTTGATTTTGAGTCATTTATCAAATTTAAGTACAAAACAGCACTGCAGCAAATTTGTAGACGAAGGCCAACTTTGCATTGAGGTCTACACTTCGCAGATACAGGATATTTTAACTCTACAATCCTCTTTAATAGTTCAATACAATCATATGGTATAGGTATCATTTTCATTTTCCATTTGGTTTGGTATTTATTTCCTCCCTGAATTTCCGGATGTTAACTTTAAATTAGTTTCCCTAGCTTGATTGGAATGAAACGAATACTGCTGCAAGATGTAAAGAAGGAGAAGAAGCAAATTGGTTTTGGGGTCAAAGTTCACACAAACTTTATCTGTCTCTTTTAACTGGATGTGACCCAATTCAGGCCTTCGCAGACTCTTAGAGGAATCTCGGACTAAGTTGAGAAATAATGTTCCAAAAGAAGGACCAGCGTAAAGTGATATTACTGTTCATTTAACTTGGTCACTCTCCTATGAAATGCTATTCGCTATTGTTTGAAGATTTACTTTCTGTTTGAAAATTTAAAAAAAACAAAATTTGTTAAAAGGGGCATTAGCTACGAGATAAAAAAAAATGGTTTTCTTTTGTTCAATCATTAATGAAAGTGAAATAGTGAAATAATAATTGGCTTTTAGCAGCCAATTTGGTTCGATTTTGTCAAAACAAGCTAAGACCCTGTTCACACTAGGACATTAAGATCGATTTAAACTAGATCGGTTCACCTTAGATCGGTTTAAGGGCTTATGCGAACGCTTTGAATTGATCTTCAATCGGTCTAAACTAAAACATCAAAAGAGGTAGTTTAGTTTGAATCGATCTAAAGTGAACCGATCTAACTTTAAATGTGAATGCATAGATCAGTTTAAATTAGTACGATTGAATCGAAAATAATTTATGCGCATTTATAGTGACAAAACTACACGTTTAATAACATAACATCCCTGTATATATCGGTGGTTCATTGTTTAACCAATATTCTCTGTTTAAAAACAGACCTTTGTGTACATGAGGGTAGTAATGGGGTACCTTCATGACGAATAACGGTAAAAATTCTTGCCAAATAATGTTAACGGTAATTTTTGGTGCATGACGATAAAATGTACACTTTCTTTTAGACTATAAAAAAATCGACTGATTTTGACGCATCACGTTCAATTTTTTGAAAAAATAACGCTAATGATAATTATTTGAGACCTTTGACGAATCACGGTAAAATTTAAACCAATTTGACGTTAACGGTAGCCAAAAATAACCGTTTGACGGCTGACGGTAAAGGGCATTACTACCCTCGAACATGCAAGTAAAAACAAATGGAAAAAAGCTGTCTTCGCCGTACTATAAATTTGCGTGTCTTCTTTTCTTCGGTTGTTTTTGTTTTTGTTCTTCTTTTCAAGAATTGCAGCATTCTTTATGTTGTAACTTCCATGCTACAGTTTTTTGTTTCAAAATTAATGAAAACTACAAGAACACATGCATGCAGTATCAAAATTTAAACTTGTGATTCAAGAGTAACAATAACTTCATCCATTTTTTTTAAAGTGTGTGTATCAGTCTACCAACACATTAATTTGATTAATTATTTCTATTTATACACAATATTTGCAGTTTTACGGGTAATTAGGTCAGATCGATTGCATTTTTAATTGTAGTGTGAATGCAGTGGTTCAGATTAGACCGATAGAGATCGTTATGATTAAAGATAATGTGAACGCTAACTGGTTTTATTTAGTTTGATTCAAATTAGATCGATTAAAAAAAATACTAGTATGAACAGGGTCTTAGAAACATTGCTGATGAATTATAAACATGCAAGTGAAGAATTAGACCTCATTGAATCCGTATTCATGTGACCTTTAATTTAACCCCTTAGATGGACATGGGCTACGCATGTATTCAGCTATTAAAGGGAAAAGAATGTAAACATCGAAATCAAAACAAGGATGAACCATTTAATTGATTAATTCGATCCACAAAAAAAATCATTCTTATACAGGTAAAAATGATGATAAACATATTTTTTAACCTTCAATATGAAATCAAACAGACCAAGAACAATCCAATTGCACGTGGTTACTATCTGTTTATATTTATTTTTATGTGGGGTTATATGACCGTCGGCAGTCTTCGGAGGTCATCTCGATGGTTAATTAGATGGCACCTAGACAAAAATACACACGCAATGTTGATATATATTATCGAGTCCATGCATTGTTAATTGTTTATATTACACATTTTGTAATTTGGATATACGTTTAGTATGTTATAAATCAAATATGAGAATTTGAGTCAAATTGGTGAACATGAATTTGACAGCTAATGCCCCTTTAAAAGATTCTTTATTATCTTCCTAAATTCTTGATCCTCGGTACGTTCGAGTATCAAATGTGTTATAGATATTTCATATCTTTTGGATAGTTTTTTGGTGTAACGTGAATTATACCATAGATTTTGTTGAAACCCTCGGCCGTAACCTGACGAGAAGAAGTCGAGTGAGGTTGCCGAAGGGTTTCGAATCATTGCAAGGTCTACATGTCCGTCAGACAAAATATACCTCACCTTGATCTCTCTTTCATGTTTCAGTGATCAACATTTAGTTTTCGTGCTTATGTCCGTTTCTCATATACTGTAATCAATAGGTCAACTATATTTGTTCTATTGGAATGTTGGCAAGGTGCACATGTAAGTCTTGAAGGATTCATCTGACCTTGACCTTTTTATGGTTTACTGCTTAACGTTTATTTTCTTGCGAAGGACCGTTTCTCAGACACTTTAATCAGAAGGTCAACTGTATTTGGTGTATGAAATGATTGTAAGGTCTGGTCGTGTTCGACCTCATTTTATGATTAATTGGTCAATGTTTAGTCTGTTTCTCTACTTTAATCAATAGGTCAACTATAGTTAGTGTATGAAATGATTGGAAGGTGTAAGCTTAGAAATGGAAAAAATATTAAATACTAAACTCGTTCAAAGGGTATCTACACGTCTCAATCTTCAAAATCGCTTATCTAAAAATACTACCATCGCTAACATTTTTAACAATAAAAATCGTGGTTACCCTTCTATCGATAAGTGTCATGCCAAAACATGACTTACATGTCCCCGTCTTTCCACCAACAATACGGTAAGGTCCACGTTTAATGGTCGCACATTTTCTTTAAATTTTGAAACTGATATAACTTGAAAAACAAACAGTATTATTTATTTACTCACATGAAACAAACCGGGATGCGGTATTCAGTACGTAGGTGAAACTGGGCGATTTTTATCTAAACGCACGCAAGAACACCTGTATCGTTTTAAAAGACCCAATAAATTCAAAAGTATCATTTATCAACACCTTAAAAAGCACAATCATCCTATTAAATATTTAACAGTTCAACCTTTAGAAGTAGTAAATAAGCACCCTGGTGAATCTCATTCAAAGTTTGTACGATCACGGAAAATAATTGAATTAAATTGGATTAAAAAATTACAGACAGTCTACCCTCTCGGTCTTAATGATAATATCATGGAATTGGTAATATATCAAAACCGATTCTGTTAACATTTTGGATATAGTTTCTAAAACTGTTCGTAAAACCGTTCTCATGGTCGTAGAAAAATCGCAATCAAAGAAAATTTCGGACCAATCATACCAATATTTCGGACCTAATTTCTATTTCAAAAAACAATGGCAGACATTATCTGTTAACAAAGCTCTGTTCATTACCGGTTAATAAGTTAAATAAAATTTTAGAGGATTGCAACACAATTTCTTATAGCAGTCCTAAGTATGAAATCGTTCAAATTATAATGGCATATTGTTATTCTAAACTGTTTCCCAAAATTGATCGCCCTGAAGATCATAATAAACATTTTATTAAAATAAAGTATGTCAATAAAGGTTTTGATTTTGTAAATATTGCCGGTATTTTAACGACCATTCTGTTAAAGAACAAATTCCTGGATATTTTGATAATACTGAGCTCCTCTTATTTGTTATATTTACAAGAAATCTACCCGGAAATATGTGTTTAATTATAGCCAATTGTGTAAAGATGTTAATATCAGTGAAAATACACCTACTTCATGTAATTGCAGTAATTCCGAATACATTTATGGACCCATTTCCATGTTATAACAGGAGATCTTAACATCGTTCAAGACCGAGAGTTAAAATCATTCCTCAGTAAAGGACCTAAATATCGTCCCCCGTCAATCATTAATTGGAATGAGTGTCGTAATATCATCCACGACTCACTCCGTACTTACTGTTTAAAATGGATAAAACGGGAAAAAGCTGACAAAAATCTTTGGACTCTTTTTAATTCAGTAATGAACATAGTTGATATACGTATTCAACATTTTAAAGAACATTTTACTCTTAACAACAACCATAATAAACCTATTTCTCGTATCAAACATAAACTTAAAGAACTAGCCAAGGAATTTGTTTTTGTCCCGGCCGATAAAGCTGCTAATAATATCATTATTATTTGACGTAAATTTTACATTGAGGTTCTGAAAAAAGAAATCACCAATTCACCAACATTCCAAGTGACTCCATTTTCAGAAAACGACATCTGTAACAAACATAAACTTTTAGCTACCTCTTTACAAGCAGAACCAAATACAATGAAAGTCCCAACTATGTACTGGCTTCCGAAGCTACATAAAACACCTTACAAATATAGATTTATTTCGTCTTCAAGCCATTGTTCCACTACTAAATTGTCTATTCTTCTTACCAGTTCACTTGGTACAATCAAAAACCTGATAATAAATTGTTCAAATAAGGCCTTTGAAAATAGTGGAATTAATTACTTTTGGAGTGTCAAAACTCGTTGGAAGTACTTGATAAATTGCATGCTTATATTGGTGATTTTGAATCTGTTCAAAGTTTTGATTTTTCTACCCTGTATACCACATTGCCTCACATTCTCATTAAGAAAAATTCACACACCTAATTAAATGGGCATTTAAAAGTCAGAATGTGAATACATATGTTCTAACTCTTTTAGGTCATTTTTAGTAGCAATAAACAAAAGAACTATGTCAATTGAACATGCTTTGATACTATATCTGCCCTTGAATTTTACTAGATAATATTTTTGTTCGCTTTGGAGATTCCGTATATCGTCAGGTTATCGGAATTCCAGTGGGGACTAACTGTGCACCACTTATTGCGGACCTGTTTTGTATTGCTATGAGTTACAATTTATGACTAAAATCAGCAAAGACCTATTGAAACAACATCTGATACAAAATTTAATAATACTTTTAGATATTTGGATGATATATTGGCTCTCAATAATGACGACTTCAGTATGTATACTAAAGAAATTTATCCTGTTGAACTTACTTTAAATAAAGCTAATACTAACAATGACCACTGCCCTTTCCTCGATCTTGATATCTATATCATTAACGGAAAGCTTAATACAAAAATTTATGATAAAAGAGATGATTTTCATTTCCTATCGTTAATTATCCATTTTAGATGGTGACGTTCCTTGTCACCATCTTACGGTGTTTATATATCTCAACTTGTACGATTCACTCGTGTATGTAACAACGTTTCAGATTTTAACGAAAGAAATTTATGTATTACAGAAAAATTATTACACCAGGGTTTTCGATATCACAAACTAGTCAAAACATTTACTAAATTTTATCATCGGTACAAGGACATCATTCGTAAATATAGCTCAACATGCAGACTTCTTATACGTTCAGTTATTTCACATCCAATCTTTTATGGTAATATTCTTTATAAAGCACTAAAATGTCAGTATTCACCTCAGAAGCTAACAAAACCTTTAAATAGACTTATTAAGAAGGGATATAGTTACGATACTGTTGTCAGGTCATTAAAGATTGCATATTTTGGCTTTAATATTGATTCACTTATAGGGTCTTTGCATCGGAACTAACACATTTATTTAAAACCAGTTGTTGGCATGACACGGGTTATGCTCTTCTCATATATTTTATGATGGTATGATACTAAACCCTAACGGGAGGGATTGTGCCTGATATTCATATGATGAAGACATAATCTTTCAATCAGTTTAATTGAGGTCTGGAGCTGGCATGTCAGTTAACTGCTAGTAGTCTGTTGTTATTTATGTATTGTTGTCATTTTGTTTATTTTCTTTTGTTACATCTTCTGACATCGGACTCGGACTTCTCTTTAACTGACTTTTAATGTGCGTATTGTTATGCGTTTACTTTTCTACATTGGCTAGAGGTATAGGGGAGGTTGAGATCTCATAAACATGTTTAACCCCGCCGCATTTTTGCGCCTGTCCCAAGTCAGGAGCCTCTGGCCTTTGTTAGTCTTGTATTATTTTTACTTTTAGTTTCTTGTGTATAATTTGGAGTTTAGTATGACGTCCATTATCACTGAACTAGTATATATATTTGTTTAGGGGCCAGCTTAAGGACGCCTCCGGGTGCGGAAATTTCTCGCTGCATTGAAGACCTATTGGTGACCTTCTGTTGTTGTCTGTTCTGTGGTCGGGTTGTTGTCTCTTTGACACATTCCCCATTTCCATTCTCAATTTTATGTCTATGTCTGCCTTGCAGGGTTCATTTTACTCTGACCTCATTGTCATGGATCACTGATAATGTAAATTTCATTTGATACTTATAGTAAAAACTAATCTCAAATACTTTGACCATAAATTCAATCATGATCAGTAGAACCGGCGAGACATTTAAATGTATGCACTCTTGTCTTAAAATGTATTAAATAAGTTATGTTTACTTCAATGAAAGAAGTAGCATATTGCATAAATTTGTTTATTAGATAATTAAAAGTTAATGTTTCGAAGATAAATTATGTATTGAATTTATGTTTATATCAACATTGAATAAATCTACGGGATAGATGATGGTTTATATGAGGTTATTAACAGAATCTGGGACTATTATACTAATATAATAGTCCCAGACAGAATACAGAATAATGGGCCAAAAGAAAAGAGAAAAAAGTAGCAAAAATTAAAGAATAAATGTTTGGTAAAAAAAGAGAATAAATGGTGAAGGTTTGCTTATATATATATAAAAAATAGAGATTAATGAACAATTTAAAGAATACAGAAATGAAGACCCACCCATTCAGATCCGCAGACCTGCATAAATTATATATATGTTTTTAAATAACTTTCAATCTTATTATTGTTTTACAGCTAATTTGTATACAATTTGTTAACGTTTATCGTTGTTAGTTACTTACTCAACCTCTTGCATTATCTACATTTGTGTTGATGTGAAAGATATTGAACACACTTCCATCAGAAAAGAATATTTGGCTATAAAAATCCTGTTAATTTTCATTTTCAGTGTCAGAATATTTTTTGGATTGTCGTTTGATTACGTGCTTTCATCATCCCACAGTAAATTACAGTGGCGGATCCAGAACTTTTCATAAGGGGGGGGCCGCTGACTGACCTAAAAGGGGGGGGGCGCCCGCTTCAGTCATGCTTCAGTGATTCCCAATATAATCAACCAAATTTTTCCCACAAAAGGGGGGCCCGGGCACCCCAGCCCCCCTGGATCCGCCTATAAATTATGTTCATATAAAAGAAGGTCGTCATTCAGTTCACCGAGCAGACGTATCGGTTAGTCTATGAAAAGGTATATACTATGAAACTTAGACCGAGGGGCTTGCCCCGAGCTCTTAATTTCATTGTATATAATTACCTTCTCATAGACTATCCAATTTAGCAGATATTTACAACTCAAGTAATCTTTGAATTGGTCTATTAATGGTTTATTTTGGCGGACTACTTGTATCACAGGTGTTTGTAAAATGGAGTTCATTAACGAAGTTTTATGTTTTGTAAATCTACTCACTAGCATCATAGTAAAATATGTGATTTCAAAAGGCCCTTGACTCCAGAATGAAAAGATGGTAGCTGCTGGTGTAAGTATTATATTGATATAAAGCAGCGTTTGACTACATGTATAAAAATTAGAAGATGTGGTATGATTGCCAATGAGACAACTCTCCACAAGAGACCAAATGACACAGACACAACTATAGGTCACCTTAAACTTCTTTACGTGGTAAGATGACAAAATAAATTGCCCAAAATCAGGCAATAATTAAATTGCAGTGGAAGCTTTACATGTTTTAAAAACATTTTTCAATTTCACAGTAAAACTAAAGCTATGATATGAAACATATAGATATTATGTCCCCATAGATAGTCTAGTGGATATGCATTAAAAAGCAACTACTATTAGATCAAAGATTATAGGATTTTTTTTTTTTTTTTTTTTTTTATTTCAAAGTAAAAACTCAAAGATTTATCAGAATATGTAGGTGGCACATTCCCTTCAGACATTATCACGGTTTTTGTCGAGCCTGCGACTTTTGTCACAGAAAGCTCGACATAGGGATAGTGATCTGGCGGCGGCGGCGTTAACTAACTTCTTAAAAGCTTAATATTTCAGAAGGTAGAAGACCTGGATGCTTCATACTTTGTATGTAGATGCCTTAATATGATATAAAGTTTCCGTCTGTCATATCTCCATTGTCCTTGACCTCATTTTCATGGTTCAGTGACTACTTGAAAGAAAAGTTCAGATTTTTTGTAATGTTAATTTCTCTCTTATTATGAGTAATAGGATATCTATATTGGTATTTGCGTACCTTGCAAGGTCCTCATGCCTGTCAGACAGTTTTCACTTGGCCTCGACCTCATTTCATGGATCAGTGAACAAGGTTACGTTTTCGTGGTGAAGTCCATATCTCAGATACTATAAGCAATAGGTCTACTATATTTGGTGTATGTAATGATTGTAAGGTGTACATGTCCAACTGGCAGGTGCCATCTGACCTTGACCTCATTTTCATGGTTGAGTAGTTATAGTTTAGTTTTTGTGTTTTGGTTTGTTTTTCTAATACTGTATGCAGTAGGTCAACTATATTTGGTGTATGGAAACATTGATGATGTACATGTCAGTCTGGCAGGTTTAATTTGACCTTGACTTCATTTTCACAGTTCATTGCTCAATGTTAATTTTTTGTGTTTTGGTCTGTTTTTCTAATACTGTATCTAGTAGGTCAACTATATTTGGTGTATGGAAATATTTTATGATGTACATGTCAGTCTGGCAGGTTTAATTTGACCATGACCTCATTTTCACGGTTCATTGCTCAATATTAAGTTTTTGTGTTTTGGGCTGTTTTTTTTTAACTTTAACCAATAGGTCAACTATATTTGGTGTATGGAATGATTGTAAGGTGTATATGTCTGTTTGGCAGGTATCATCTGACCTTCACCTCATTTCCATGGTTCATTGGTCAATGTTCAGTTTTCCTGGTTAACTTTGTTTCTTTGATACTATAAGCAATTGGTCAACTATAGTTGATGCATGAAATGATTTTAAGGCGTACATGTCTGTCTGACAGGGTTCATCTGACCTTGACTTCATTTTCATGGTTCATTGGTCGATATAGAATTTCCATGGTTTGGTCTGTTTCTTTTATACTATAAGCAATAGGTCATCTATATTCTGTGTATGGAATGATTGTATAAAAGGTGTACATGTATTTCTGGCTTGGTTTATCTGACCTTGATCTAATTTTCTTGGATCATATACTTAAATGCAGCCAAGCTTAGCGAAAGGTAGTGCGACAACAAACTTTATTAGATTAACTCATAAAGGAACGATCGTTTTCATTGGTCAATTCAAACCTTCGACCTCACACCTGCGAAAATAGAACACGCGTACTATAAGTTGAATGGACTGATCAGTATTCACGTAACCGGTCAAGGTTGTTATAACCTTCCATCGTCGTATTGACGTACATGATTGTGTTCTTGATTATCCTATAGCAATTCTAGCTTTTATATACATGTGCATGTAAAATTCATTGAATTCGTAATTTTGTGCAATAGTAAAATTTTAAACTTTAAAATCTTAACAGGTTTCACATCGAAATATTTAATTCAACTGTCTCCTCTCAGTTGGTTCTGGATTAAGAAATATACCATTTTATTTTGATGGGAGTGGGGCCTTGGATGAAACATTTTGTTCTTTTTTTTAATTGTAATCTCTGTCCTGTCTTTTTATTTTTAAGTCTATTTGGTCCTGCCTTTTTTATTAGTTTGTCCGGATTTTTTTTACATAAATCGTCATCCGGCCTTTTTTGCCAAGTTGCTCATCCTGCCTTTTCATATCTTTCGCAAGTTTTAGGTATTCGACTAAGAATAGTGTGATTTTTTTTCTGATTCATTTTACTTAATTTTGAGAAAAAATCCCGAAATTCTAAGTAAATTCAGAACATGTAACCAACCATACTTTGTTTAGAGAAAAATGGAGATGGAAAACCATGGCACAGTGGAAGGAAATGTACTTTATAAACTCCAGCGATATACTTAATGAATTTTATAATAAACTGTTTTGCTATTATCGGTCCCTTCTTGTACATGCATTCAGTCATCCTTATTAAAAATTTCTTAATATTTCGTTTATCAGTTTATCTTACATGTATGACTTTGTATTTCATTTTAAATACGCATGCATACTACACGTCACTATGGCGGATAGTTCAACAATGTTATGCAAATCACTATTCTTACGGTATGAAATTAAAAGATAAGTTTTCAGCCAATTAAAATCGAAAACAGTACATTTATATTGTTCCTTATAAACTACGATATTTCTCACAAGTATTTATTTATTTTTTTTAGTTCCACACATACAAAAGAAAAAAATCTTCGCCGATGTAACATTTCAATCCTTTTTACACCAACATGCCTTCACTGAATTCATTTGAATTTCGTGGTGACCATGATAGTACATTGCATATTACGTCCTCATTCACGTGTACAAATGATACGATTATTGTTGTTTTGATACTATATTTCGGGGACAATTTGCTCCGTTTATGATACGTAATTTCTGAATGACCAAACGCTTAGCTACTGTAACGTTCTGTATGTTCGTTTTATAGCATGAAAACACTAAAAGAGGAATGTGCAACCCATCATAAATTATTGTAATTATTGTAATGGATCAGTATTATGAGATCCTTATTATAAGTAACTACGACATTGAAAGAAATTAAAAGTGATTCCTTAATCATCCGTATAAAAGACAGACTCAGTTAGCAGATTAAAATTTTGTTAATCAATGTTTTTATTTTTTTTAGTATTTCCTGTCCATTTGTATTACTCTATTAACGTATTTGACGTTGACATCACTATTTCTTTGTTTTTTAGCAATGTGTAGTTTATTATTCATATCTGTATACCGAAAATCCTAGGATTTTCAGTATACGGATATGGATAGTAAACTGCACATTGCTAGAAAACAAAGAAATGTAGTTATTATCCATATCTGTATACTGAAAATCCTAGGATTTTCAGTATACGGATATGGATAGTAAACTGCACATTGCTAGAAAACAAAGAAATAGTGATGTCAACGTCAAATACGTTAATAGAGTAATACAAATGGACAGGAAATACTAAAAAAAAAAAACATAGATTAACAAAATTTTAATCTGCTAACTGAGTCCCTGTGTATAAAAGCAGCACATGCATTTTATTTTATCCTTATATTTTTCATAATGCGGTACAAGATAATTATGTTGCTGCAGTATAAAATTTCGACACAACTATTTGAAATTCACAAAACATTTATTTAATTCTTTTGGCCAAAGATATGTAAACTATACATGGTCAAATCCTTGTTTTTACGTTCGTAGTAACATACTACATTCCATAGTCAGTGACCTGTGTCAATTCACGTGCACACTACAATTGTTGTTGTATTTGAATCTTTCGGCCAATGAAATGAGACGTTACAAGTTGTTTGTTTGTGATACGCCAGAATGTTATCAATGAACTATCAAACGCTAAAGTTGACTGCATTTCAGTGTAAATGTTAATGTGATACTTGTAGTAAAACTTTAAATGTAGGACTATCAACATAAAATCAATGGTCATTATACATGTAGTAAGCGAGACATTTCAGCGTGTGCACTCTTGTTCAATTCTTGAGATCGTCCTGAGCATGTATGACATATTTGCCATTGGACATTAAGCAACAAACAATCAATCAATTCATGACAAAATAGAGCAATTCCTTAAGAAAGTTAAAAAATAATCATCACCAAGTTGCCTTAATTACCATTCACAAGGTTTCATAGTACACACATTTTTGTGTACAAAGTAATTGCATGGATGATAAATTATCACAAATTTAAGATAGCGTTGTACTCTAATCAAGGTATTAAGGACCATATTTGTTACTTTCTCTATATTGAAAGAAGCTTGAAATTGTCAAAAATATTATTTAGATCCAAAGATTTTAATAGCAGGATTTTTAAAACTCAATGTAAAAACTAATTACAAACTATTTGATTTAATTTGGGACACAGCATTTTATTTCAAAATAGCCAGTGGCAATTTTTGTTTTAAAATTTTGATTACGATACAATAAAATCTTACCCTTGTGGTCATTCATGCGTAGTTACTTAGTACACGGATGTACTATGAAAATTAGAAGGCAAATTAAGGCAAATTGATTGGACGAGAAGTTGCAAGTATGTGCTAAAGAATAAAGAAATCATGTCGCTACAGTAAAACAGTAATAATAAGATCATTTTTATGAAAATTATTCAGAATGAGCGTTATTTTTAAGGATAAAGACAGATGCTATAAAAGTTTATAGAATACAGAAATTAAAGACCCCCCTATCTAGACCCTCATACATTAACTTTAGGAACATCCAACCAAGAAAAAATAAGACGAACTTTTCTAATCAACTTAAAATGAAACCGAAAGTTGAATTATTATAGTTTCCAGAAAGTACATTATGACTCATACCAAAACATAATATACACGGGTATATTTTTGTTTAAATCTGGGTATTAAAATTTCGATTGACAGATGGGCACATATATATAGAGAGTTTTTATGTGTTTATCTTTCTGGCAATTTGATTATATGTACCTGTGTTCAAATGAATGTGAGGAGAGATGTCTGCTTTTGGAAATGATTGCCATTTTTTCTACGACACAATCTCGGGATGTGAAAAGGTATAGCTATATTTCATCACTAAATGAAGTCAGTTTTTTTAGTTACATATCGCCATGCACGACAAAGGGTAAGTAAGAAACAACGTACAACTAGCAAGTAAATTAAATTTTTGTCCTGAAATCAGACACATCTAATACAGAGACATACAATACATGTCTCCGTCTTTATACTTTACACGGTTATCTTGTTGTATTATTTTCTTATACTATGGGGTTATTGTGTTACGATTAGTGATTGATTCACCCGTAAAATGGGGAGGGGGGTCTTCCTTTATAAAGGTATGCTGGTATGGGTAACTGTTTTTGGAATGTCAAATATAGCAATGGGGTGCAATGAATGTCACATTTGTAATATAACAATGGGTAGAAACTTGTATGTCAATGGGTCATAAATGTTCATCTTCTATTAAGATGTCTGTACAAATTTTGTACAATTAATATGAATGATCCCATGTGGTTAACATCTAATTACGATGTCACTTATTGTATACACTGATAGCTGGGAGATATATAAATGGGTAATGATTTTTCTATGGAATATAGGTATGGGTAGGGATTTTATCAAACATTAACAGATAAATGAGGATGGTTTTTTAAACCCCAGTTGGACATCTGTACCCAAATGTCGAAGCCCTTGTAATAATGTTCACATATATTCGTGCAAAACCCCTGATATTGCATGGCATGACTTATCGATAAAGAATTAACCCTTACTCATAAATAAAAATATCCCCATAAATATAAACATATATTAAGGAACAATTGTCATACAACATAATCATAAGAAATATTTAAAAAGATATTAGTACTTCAAAGTTAATTATAACCAAAGAATTTTAAGATGTATGTAGTACTCTATAAGGGTAGTTCGCTCTCCACTAGCGGCTTTGTAAAAGTGTTGTACATTATAAATACTGACATTCAGTAAAAAGCTTTATCTGCAGAAAAGTTGTGATCGGGAATTAGGACTACGACAAATAACTTGTCCGTGTTCATCTTTCTGAAATTGTTCTCTAAAGGTAAATCAAGCAATGATGTCCATTCTTTTTGACTTAATAACATTGAAAGAATCCTTAAATGCTTTCTTTAGAATTTGGAATTCTGGTAAAAACTTGTGGAAGGTGTAGAAAAGTTAAATATTTTAACTTTATTGAAAGCACACTACAATAGTTTGCCTTTCTAATCTTTTCTACAACAGAAAAGTTAATATTCTTAAAATATAGAGGTTTTTGTAAAGTGGATGTGTACAATCTACACATGTAAGAAGCGCCTGATTCAAAATCTGAAGCAACAAATCTTATAGGCGTAATATATTGTTTCCTGAAACAAGAGTATTGGTCCCGTACCCCACCTTCCACGTTTCTATCGGCTAAGCTCATCAAGCTTAGTCAATCATAAAGACACAAAGTGGTTTGACCAATTTCCAATGAAATTTATTTCAATCACAGGGTGCGAAAGTTGTTAAAACCTGCTGAAGTTTGAATATTCATTCTTAATAATACAAATTAAAGATTTTATAACAATTTTACACATATCCACAACCCAAACTTCATTTTCCCTTCGGTAGAACAATTACGCTGGACTTCCCGTAATTGCTGATTTGTTTATGCGTGTTTATTTTCTTCCCTGACATTACCATTCATATTAATTAAATCAACACAAATGAAGAACAGTTATTTAGCTCCCTTATAAAATGCAATCTTAAAGAAGGTATGGTAAAATGTTTTAGCATCAATTTACTGTAAGATTGACCTAAACTAATGAGTTTTGTCGTTGTTCAAATTAAGGGAAACACCACGAACTTATAAAACTGATCAATATTTTCATTTCCATGGTCGTATTTCCATGGAAACAAGGTAGTCCTTGGTTTTTACAGTTTTTGTGCATAAAAGTAAATGTGCCATTATTGGAAGAAATTAAAATAAATGTCTAACATCATATCGTTGCTGTATTATCGGTTTGTATCATTAGGGTGAGCACTGAAACTAAGGCGAAGCAGGTACTTGCGAGTACTTTTAGCTTCGCATTTGTTAATAATGATTATCAGCAAACATGGTCTTGACATTTTCCTAAAATTATTTTCCCCTGTATTCTTTGGCATTGTTATAAATTTCAGTTTAAATGTTTTAGGGAGATAGATGTCCTTTTAGACATAGTGAACCAGCAAGGTCCTGCTTCGTTACTTGTAATTTTTGGCAGAAAGGGAGATGCACGAAACCTAATTGCAACTATAGACATTCAGTAGTGAAACAACAACAGGTAAACATGGTCATAAGATTGAGGCAGAATTAATATGAATGGCAATTTGATCACAAAATCAAGCTGTTGCTATGGAAACGGCTATTCCTAGCAACAAGGTGTTTAATGGCCTTAAAACCCAAAATTTATATATGTTTTCTAATTGGAAAAAGTGCAATACTGATGAACTGTATAACAAGTATATACCAGATCTTTCAATCTATAATGTTCAACTTAAAATAGGAAACATTTGAAAAGATGGATGCAAGTAGGAAACGTGGTTACCATGACAACCAAATTAACAAATATTTTCAAGTTGGAAAATTGTCAAAATTTGAAATTTTCAAACTCTATTATCTCCTAGACCAGGATGATAGAATTGATTTGTTTGATCATACTATTTCAGTTGACTCTTGTCTAAAACATATCAAAATAAAAATATGTAGCCTAGTACAGAATTTTCACAAAATATTGATCATGTCTTCACGTTTTTACAATATTTATGCACTTTTTCTCAATAATCAGATAAATAAGCTTTCCGTAGATAACCTTATTTACTTTTTATTGCTAGTTTAATGTGAATAATGTTTTAAAACCATTTTAAAAGATAGTCTGTTGAATTTTGAAGCAAAAGCATAGATAATTTTTGTGAAAATGGACTTTTAAGGTAGATACGATCCGGTTTTTGAAAAGCTGTATAACAAAATAAACGATTTTGAGGTTTATGAAGACACATAAGTAAGTAGAATGTTACAAGTTAATGTTGCTACACTTTAAAAACGACCATTTCTTTTAATAGATGAATTGAAAAAGAGCATGTCTTTACCATTTAAGAATTGATTGCCTTGAGGGGACTTCTGGGATATAACTTAAATTCATCAGTATCTGAACGTGTCAGAAGCTTCATTGTTTTAATACAAAATGGAAAGATAACCAATTGTAATACTAGTGGCAGGTTAACTTATGCTTGCTATATAGCTAGGTTTAACCCAACATTTTCTTTGAATGATATATGAATCGTAAAAAACCTGGGGCAGATCCTAAATTTTCCAAAAAGGGGGTTAATTCAGAAAGCGGAATATATGTTGTATACCGGTAAGCGGAGCAAAATTTTACATTTTTAAAGATTTAATGAAAAACTATACAAAGTGATGCCCTGAACTGCACTCTGAAGTAACTATATTATAGCAAAGTCAATGTAGGACTTTCTTTTAGATATTATTGTGTCTGGGAGACATAATTGATGCCCCAACAGATGCAAAGTGTTATTCTAAAATAATTATAACATTTAACCGCTTATACCTAAAAATGACAAAGTTAAACTACCCTGGTATCTCCAAAAGAGCAAATATTAATATAAATCAAAACCCTGACCACATGCACACCTTCAATATATGTAGAAACAGATAGCAAAGAAAAAATCCTAGAATTCAAACTGTAGGAGGAGTTAAGCTGAATAACTATATACACAAAAGGGAAGGCATGGTATAACAATATGCCCCCGGAACGTTCAGTTGCAGGGGCATACAAATATTTTTTTTCCACGGTATACGCCATCTACGCAACACAGGACGATTATCTGTTTATGATTGTTATTTTCAGAACATCCAGTGGCAAATATTTCATGCGTGTTTCTGACGATTAATTATAATGAAATATGAATGAAAAAAAAGAACGACACTTAGTCTTTTTTTTAAATTGCAATATGTGCAAGCTGACAAGTTGAAAGACTCCCACAAGAAGAAAAGTACATAGACCAAGGTATTTTTCGGACTCCTAGCCAACATTTTTAGTACTAATATTTGCTTCTACACCGAAATGTCGCGTGTTCGGCAGAAAAAGGTACCAATTTTCAAATATTCTGTCTTTTCCAAGCTGGAGATGAAGGTAAGTAAGTACCGACAGATCTTAAAATTGTGCACCTTCTACTACCTTTGTTCTATAGAGGAGAGGTGTCTCATACCACATCTTATTTTTTTCATAACATATATTTCAACTCATAACTCTTAAGATGCTGACCAAATATACAATTCTGTTAAGTAGCACCAAAGAAAAAGCGACGAACTTATTATCAGAGTAATGGTCAGAAGGAAGACTAACAAACAGACGGATCCACAAACGTATGGACAAGGTGTATGCAATAAAGCTTCAACGTTTAGAGCAAGGGTATAATTTTTAAAATGCACAAAACCCGAGGCGAATTTTGATGTTAAGACAGAAGCTTATTCATGCCGTTTTGGCCAGATTACAATGTAGCTAAATATTTGACACAGAAAGCTGAAAACAATTACTTATTGTTAGATCTAGAACTTCAAAGCAAACCCCAAAACAATGTCGATACCTATATTTTGGCATTGCACAAGCTCGTGTTTTCTATGACTGTTAAAGACGTCTGTATACTAAATCCATCGAATTTTGGACGTGTACAGTAAGTGTACTGATTGATATTTTAGTCTTTCATACATTTTGTTTTTGTACTTATTGTCATTGGCTGTAATCTAGCTGTTGGCAAGTGCAAGTAATCTCAGATCTGTGCTTTAAATACTGATTGACAATATATATATATTTATAAATTTTAAACTGTACACACTGTACCAGTGATCAGACTTTGACCTTTGACTTTCAGTACCAAACAAATCTCTATTTTGTTAGTAATGAGTAGGCAGATTTGTTGGTATTCAAAAGACATTGCTTTATATATCTTTCAGGCATGACATGATTTTGGGAAAATCCATTTTCGACTTAGATTTATATGACAATTTCATTATTTGTTTGGTTTCATTATGTTCTTAAAAATTGAAAGTGTTATTGATCAAATTGAGTGAAATATTCTGACTGAAATAAAAATATTTCAGTTTTCTTGCTTTGACATTTGCGGTCTGATAACTGTATGGTATTTAAAATAATTGTGACATATTTGTGTTGTTGAGTTGCTGTCTCCTTAGTATATACTTCAGTTGTAAGGATTATCTCTTTCCTTTTCTTCATACCTTCTTCATGTTCTTGATACCTTGTAAAACTGATGAGTTATCAGTATTAAGGTTGTTGGGAATAAAGTTGTTAAAAAGGGAGCCACATTTTTTTGTATTTAACCAAATACATGTACCACTAATCTATTCAAACCATTGCCTTTCTCAATTGGCTTGGTTGTTCCATAATAGATGTGCTTGTGTTGTTTGTTTGCTGTCTCATTGACTCATACATTACACCCCACATCTCCTTTCTTTCATACATGTATATAGACTGCTGAAATAACAGCAAATGCCAAGTGGTGACAATAGACCCTTTGGGTCAATCATTTGGTGAGGTAAGGGACAGGCAAGTTCATTAACTATAGCTAACAGCTGGTACCGGGTATTATAATTGACTTTTCTAAAAACCCATTGCAGTATACATGTACATAAGACTATTCAAACCAAGAAGAAAAATAAATGAAACTATGTCTTCTCAAAAGATTTATCATTCATTTTAAAGTTAATATTTTGATATATTTTCAAAACAATGTGAGCAAAAATCTTTGTACTTTTAACATTGTATATATATATTAGAATATCAGAAAAGTAAACTCTCAGCTCCATATATTTTATTTTATAATATTTGCTTTGCTTTATATCTATATAAGAATGTATTCTTTTAATTCTTGTTCTGTGTGTTCTTAAGCTTCGTTCAATGAACTTCTCAACGTTTTATATACTGGAAAATGTACATCATTTGTAGATAAAAGACAAGCAAGAACTTTCTCCAACAAATCACTTCTTCCTCTCACATGAACCATCATAATGTGTGTGAAACCTGAAATAAAAGTTCAGAATAATTTCCTAATATAAAAAGATTTAAGTCAGTGCATAATGTAACTCTCATTTAAAATATATGAAAGTAATCATGAATGGGAAAACAAATATAGCTTGATCAAATGTAAAGTGGAGTGGATGGTAATCCTTAGCTAGTCAAGATGCTAAATTCAATTTTTTTCAAGGGTGGAGCAAATAAATGAATAATAGAAGTCTAATTGTTGAAAAAATACATATATACGTGTGTGTGTTATTAGTGTCATGACAAAAAAAATAATAAAATAAAAATAGTCTTTCAAAATTATTCTGAATAAAAATTTGTTTTATTAACTCATCTCAGTCTCATACATATCATATACATGGAATCTCCTTTAATGTTTATGTTGAGAAATTCAAGTGATGCTTGAAATCAAAGGTGGGTAACATACAATATTTTTGCATTACAAAATTCCTAACATGCTTTGAAGTTCATTGCAAACATACATGTATAAACCAGTGATTTTTTAAATACCAAGATAAATGTATATAAAATTGAGAATGGAAATGGGAATGTGTCAAAGAGACAACAACCCGACCACAGAACAGACAACAACAGAAGGTCACCAATAGGTCTTCAATACAGCGAGAATTCCCGCACCGGAGGCATCCTTAAGCTGGCCCTAAACAAATATATATATACTAGTTCAGTGATAATGGACGTCATACTAAACTCCAAATTATACACAAGAAACTAAAAGTAAAAATAATACAAGACTAACAAAGGCCAGAGGCTCCTGACTTGGGACAGGCGCAAAAATGCGGCGGGTTAAACATGTTTATGAGATCTCAACCTCCCCTATACCTCTAGCCAATGTAGAAAAGTAAACGATAACAATACGCACATTAAAAGTCAGTTAAAGAGAAGTCCGAGTCCGATGTCAGAAGATGTAACAAAAGAAAATAAACAAAATGACAATAATACATAAATAACAACAGACTACTAGCAGTTAACTGACATGCCAGCTCCAGACCTCAATTAAACTGATTGAAAGATTATGTCTTCATCATATGAATATCAGGCACAATCCCTCCCGTTAGGGGTTTAGTATCATACCATCATAAAATATATGAGAAGAGCATAACCCGTGTCATGCCAACAACTGGTTTTAAATAAATGTGTTTAGTTCCGATGCAAAGACCCTATAAGTGAATCAATATTAAAGCCAAAATATGCAATCTTTAATGACCTGACAACAGTATCGTAACTATATCCCTTCTTAATAAGTCTATTTAAAGGTTTTGTTAGCTTCTGCGGTGAATACTGACATTTTAGTGCTTTATAAAGAATATTACCATAAAAGATTGGATGTGAAATACCTGAACGATAAGAAGTCTGCATGTTGAGCTATATTTACGAATGATGTCCTTGTACCGATGATAAAATTTAGTAAATGTTTTGACTAGTTTGTGATATCGAAAACCCTGGTGTAATAATTTTCAGTAATACATAAATTTCTTTCGTTAAAATCTGAAACGTTGTTACATACACGAGCGAATCGCAAGTTGAGATATATAAACACCGTAAGATGGTGACAAGGAACGTCACCATCTAAAATGGATAATTAACGATAGGAAATGAAAATCATCTCTTTTATCATAAATTTTGTATTAAGCTTTCCGTTAATGATATGGATATCAAGATCGAGGAAAGGGCAGTGGTCATTGTTAGTATATGTTTTAATGAAACAATTTCACTGTATACACCTGAATTGCTGAAAAAGTGACCATGTGTGTTATAATCCATTAATTATTTATTAATTTAAAAATATCACTTACCTTATTCAGTACTATTTGGGTAACACTGGTTAGAAATACCTGAAAAATAAGACATCAAATGTTGAACATAATTTACATGTACATCATGATCAGTACATAACATACATGTATGAGATAAAAGTTTTCATTTTGTTAAAAGATCAGGATGATTCCTGATCTTCAATCAGTAAATACAATAAGTAATTATTATAACATTTATTAATAGTCGATAGTATTTATAACATATGGGAGGTGGTTTTAGTATTTAGTCATGAAAAATGTCATGTGAGTGGTCATGATACAAATCTAATAAAATTTTAATCAAGCAGTTGTAAATAATTCTGCACAACAAATAATATCATTTTGAAAATGGGAAGGGGCATTTAAATAAGCCAGAAAATGTCTATTTCACAACTCTTAAAGATAGCATCAGTTTTGTTAGGTGGGTAGCAGTTTATCTTTTGAATGACAGGTTCTGGATTTCATATCCAAGTACAAATGATGTACACCATGATGTTCATTATCAGATATTATCAGACCTGTAACACTGTTACAGAATAAACAAATCACTTTATTGAAATATTTTAAAAGGGGAGAAGGTACCTTTGTAATCATTATTTGTTTGTTTATTTAAAAAAGTTGGGGAGGGGACATTTGAAAGATTTGATACAATACATGTCATACATGTACATGTTGTTGTCAGAAGGGTAAACCAAATATGCAAAACTTCAAAAATGATTTAAAACTGTGTTTTTAAATTTAAAACAAGTGAAATAAAAACAGAGTTGAGTTTAATGTACATATACAAATTTATGATACATGTAACTGATATATTTTTCTTAATGTGATCAATTATTAATTGGCAGCTTATCCATGTTGTAAATAAACATGTACATGTAGTACATTACATGTACATGTGCAAGTACATTTGTATGTTTTGTTATAAAATTAATATGTACAAAACATGTACATTTTATACCTACATGTAGTTATTTCTTTTGCAGAAAATGCAAGTAACAATACATTTTACTGTATTATATTATGGCATTCATGGTCTGGAGATATAGGATGGGGATAAGAGAGGTTTTGGCAATTATAAAATTGTTTATAGGCTATATCACATTGACAAAGTCAGGCTAAATCATTGTAAATATACAATAATACATGTACATTTTAGCTGGGACTATCCAGATTTTAGTCACATTTGCCAATTTACCTTTTTTTGTGTGTGATGGTCTTTTAAGGTTTTAACCCTTTCCTCCATAATGACGCCTTTTGACGCCATCCCCTTTACTCCATAATAACGTCTTTTGACACCTGTGTAGTACCTTAGTTGAAAAGCTTTGACTACAAAGTGTCTGCAGTAGACGTAATAAAATTTGTATCCAATATGAAAAGGAATATCATAGGAATATCCGACTTAAATTTATTTTATGAAATAGTTGTTTTTTGCAATGCATTTAATACTTTAAAGCATATTTTCAGCATTTTATTGAAAAATCCTATGCAAAATTTGAAATCAAGTATGCCAACAACAAAATTTCAATGGAGGAAAGAGTTAAGAGGTATTTGTTTTGAAAACATGTATTGGCAATTACACTGAGCATCAATTGGATTTCATTTTACAAGAATATTAATTGTCTCTTGAATTTTAAAAGGTGAAACATAGAAAATGGAGGGGGTGGGGTGATGATTTACGGTGTATAACAGTTCACTATATGTAACATCATTATTATTAGACATTATACTGGACTCTTAATATCATATGAATTCATTATCTCAATATAAATCTATCCTTCATAAAAAGAATAATAAATTAAAATTAAGTTATAAGTATTACTATTACTTACTATTACTCCATGGCTATATGGATCTTTCTGTTCTGTTCTGTTGACTGGTTACTCCTGTTATTGTTCTCCCTTAAAGAGCCTTTTCAATTGGATAGAGGGTGTGTGCATACACTGTTTTCTCTGATTTATTCCGATGAATAGGGAACAGTCAAAAGAAAGTTTGGTAGTGAAAAGCCACCCATGGCCTAACGAAGACAAAAAAAAAATGTCCTCACAAGTTATCAATTTATAACATGCTTCATTACTTGCTCATGAGGTCCTGGACATTGACAATTTCTATGTCATGTTGGTACTTCTATACAATGTATGAGTTGCAGTCATATTGTGTGACTGGCTGGTTTTCGTTGGGATGTCTTTCATACAGTCCTGATAAATTAAAAGCTATAACAAATGGAATTCTCGAGCTTCTTCACTGGCATCAGACTCAGTAGACACAGCAACATGACGTTACATGTCACTGGAAAAGTTTTGAAATGACATGCAGGCCTTTGTCTTAAACAGTTCTAAAATATCTCAACATCATGCACAGTGTCTTCTCAGAGGGGATATGAATGCCCGTTACGGTAAAAACGGAATAAAGCTGTGTAATATCAAATGAAACATAGCAGATGAACCATCTTTTCAAACAGGAAGTGAGTAACTGTAAACATTGCAGTTCAGGGTTACTTAAGACATCGTATCAGTAAAAAAAAAATACTTCCTGCTTTTCTATTTAAAAAATCGACCCCGGAAGCTAAGATACATCCTAACATATCTTTTTTTTCCTGTTTATGTTATTATAAGTTATCTGTCTTGAGGACGGGTCAGTCCATGGTTTGTGTTAAATAGGTTGATAGAAGAGAGTCATCTTCGCTAGCCAAGAGTTACGATCCAGTCCCCTCTTCTCCACCCTTGGTAGATTAAGCCAACATTTGTGAATACCCTTGGTGTAAACTGGAAGTCACGTCATAAAAGGACCCCACTGGAAATAAGTTTTAATAACTTTTGTGGGTCATCCTAAGATATTAGGCTACAGTGAAAATCTAGTCAATTTAAATTTAAATTTCACTCATTATTTAATCTAGTCTATTCATATTATCAAAATATCATGAAAATTTTCATAATTTTATATTTTAAATTAAAATTTTTAGTAAACATGTAAATCTTTTTAGTGTCTATAAACTATGTCTAGTGCTATATCTGTGTATTGTAATATATTGTATCTGTCAAATTCATGCCTTTTTATCTTTAATAAATATATATATACCGGTAGATAAAAGTCACGCCCATTCCGACTACATCATTTTTGACCACTGACAGCACTAGAACTCTTCAGTGTGGAGTTGTAAATATTGTTGTGTCTAGTGTTTACAAATTTCGTGAAACAGGAACCGAAAATATACATTGATTCCAACATTTCCGCGAGAAACATACCCAGATACTTCAATTAGTTGATTAAGAACTTTAGAATTGTAAATGTCCTATGTTTGGGGGTAAAGACTTGTTGCGCAATCAGCACGTGGCAATTGTTTATTTACATTTTCTACATTAACACGTGATCATGTTAAAGGTGCTTTTTGATTGGATGCAGCCAGTTACAACTGCGACCAATGGAAATCATTACCTCGTGGATCCAAAATTCTATCTTAATCCGCCAAGGGTGGAGAGGAGGGGACTGGATAGTAACCCTTGGCTAGCGAAGATGGAAGAGGTGTCGAAAGATACCAAAAGGACATCCAACCTCATAAGTCGAAAATAAACTGACAACACCATGCCAAAAAAAGAAGACAAAGACAAAAGACAAAAACAGTATACATAAAACAACATAGAAAACTAAAGACTGACCAACAATAACCCCATTAAAACCGGGGGTGATCTGAGGTGCTCCGGAAAGGTAAGTAGATCCTGCTCCACATGTTGCACCCGTCGTTTGAAGAATCGTTTGACCCTTACAACATACCAAATTTACACTAAGTCTAAACATATATATAACAAAAAATTGACACCATTGGAAATTGAAGCACGCGGCATTATATTATACAAAGCTGAGCTTAATTTAGCAATGTGTTCGATTAAACCATGTCGATTTTCAACTCTTCTGTATTTGGTGTATTCGTATGAATCATCCGAGTTTGAATACAATAAAAAAAAAGGAGGAAAAAGATAACCGCTTTAAACCAGAAAATATAACGTGTCTCTTTTCTATATAAATATCTTAACATTCTGTCAATGTTTATTTTTCATTTTATCATGAACATTACAGAATACTTCTCAACTTGTATTAAAGTAGAGGTACTTCTATCTCAGAGATCCTTTCATTTACAGAAAACCCGTCAACTAATACCTTGCTGGCATGAAACACAACCATCCGGTTGTACACGACCAGGATGTCCCTTTAAACACTCAAAACGTGACCCAGTAAATCAGTATGAGTGTAAGTAGACCTTATGTGGTAGGTTATTTGCCATTGTGCACGATATGCATTTGATGGAAGTGGGTTTTTTTTGTTTGTTTTATTAATCACATTCTTAAGTAACTTGAACTAGTCGAAGTATATGAAGTTAACTCGTTTGATCAATGGCTGCTATATTTTCACTTCGTCAGTGACAGACGTTACGGAACTTTCGTACGGTCTGATATGATCTTAATCATATTAAATGTAAGTCCATTGTCTAAGTAGTTACGATGGCGAAGAAAACGTAATCTTTTGATACTATTCTAGATAGCAGGAACGTCACAATAATAAAAAAATATATATACGAATTTATTTATACATTTGAAGTTGACATTTAAAATGTACAAAGATGAATTAAATTTTTTTTATGTGTAGCTACCAATGCAATGGCATCTGTGGAAACTGGTTCTGATTCTTATGAGTCTTCTTCGTCACCTAGTGTCCCTATTTCTCTTAGCTGTACTAGCAATAGTATTATGATGTCGTGGACAGAACCAGACGACGACAGTGGTTACATCAATGGGTATAAAATTGTCTACAAAGAATGCAATCTGGGTAGTTCAAGATGGAAATCTATCACAACGAAAAGTAAACAAACAATTGACACAGTAAAGGACCTAAAAGGAGATAGCCAATACGAGTTCAAGATTTGTGCTATTGACAGAGATGGGAAGGAAGGATCTTTTAGCCATCCAGTCGTATTCAGGACAAAGCCATCTCTAGCACATTCTGTTAAATTTTTAGCAAAGAGAGTAGGACAATCAGATCCAGAAGTTTATAAAATTCCATTCCAAAAAACTAAAGGTGGCACAAATAAAGCAGCAAAAACTCAAAAATGTTATTTTGGTAAGTATATACTCTTTTATCGAATATATTGCTGTTTAACACGAGATGTTTTTCAATCACGGTTATACTTTTATAGATGTGTGCAATTACCAATAAAGCCATTTGCGCTTGTATCGACTAAATATGATATTGGCTTTTCATTTCGATTTGTAGGTGTAAACAGTTGTACATGTACATGATGTGAAAAGGAACAATTACTGTTCGGACTAACTTGGCATCCTAAATGAAATTGCGTAACATAGACTGTACAGATCCAAATAATGCTATATTTTAAGTATTTGTACATCTATAGGTTTACAACTGAGCAAGCATTAAACTATACTTAAACATTTATAGTCGACTCCTTCGTGGTTATTGCAGCTTTGTTAAGGCTTTGGAATTAAAGGTTTACATTACATTTATAATGTGAATACTAATATGATTAAAATTCATTCTTACTTTCAGATGTCTATCTTAAATATTTGGTATATTACATGTATTATTAAAAGTTGCTTTCTATACATTCAGCTTTAAAGGAGGGAAAATAACCTTATATACCAAAAAAAGGCAATAACAATAGATCTGTAGTCAAGCAACTTTGGTCAACTGATGCAGAATGAAATTTATGAAAATCGCAAATTAAATAGTTTATAAAAAAAAAAAAAAAAGAAAAGAAAAAAAAAAGACAGTTTACATCTGTGACAGTAGGTGGGGATGATGGCAAAGCGTTCTAGATTACCTTGAATGTTTCTGTTATACAACTTTCTCTAATTCTTACACGATTTATCCTTTTCCTAACTCGTTGATTATTTTTATTTAATCAACGTGTGGTTCGTTTGATCTCAGTTCTTCATTGGTCAAAATTCGATTATGACGTCTGTTCTTGCTTTCCTTTGAATTTCAGTATGACAACCGGAAGCGTCTGAGTAAGGATTTCGATGCCCAGTGATACGGTTCACTAATATTTACTGTCATTTTAATGTTCGTAAATGAAAATAATATGTAAACTCATATATTTTTTCATATAGATGTACTTACAATCAACAATATTTACCGTCAATACTTTGTCGTGAACGAATAAAAAATAATAACAAAAGCGCGCCATTTTTCAGTTGACGTTGGCTGACGCAAAATAGTCCAATTTTGAGTGTAGGACTACTGAGCGCCGCCGAATCACATTTTGGCCAAAAAGGCAAATCCGGTTGTCCTACTGTTGTGACGTTATGTAAAAGGCGACCATGTCTGATGACGTCAAATAGAAAAAAAAAAAACACATCTTTTTGAAGAACATTCGAAAAGAAGGATTAAGGGCATACGCAACAGTTACAGGGAAGGTAATAACGTTGCTAACGTAAAATGTTATTTTCGCGACGTCAAACTGTGACATATCGGGAAAAGATGCATTTTTCGACTGATTTATATCATTCAGACTGATTTAACTTGAAAACGAGTTCATGGACCCCTCTTTTTTAAAATGACATTAGGTTTGATTACGTATGAAGATTATTTGTACCAATTTTTATGAAAAAGTCACCGATGAAATTTTTTTTAAACTAGATAAATATACAGCAAAAAATGCCGTTTTTTTCTAAAATCATGAAACTTTGATAAAAATTTATTATTTCCAAAGAATTGTTATACAAATTTAGAGCATAATTTTGTAAAGAAGATTTTCCAAATGTTTTTACAAAAATTCGCTTGTGTTTATCTTTTGAAACAAAAAAGTTAGGTATGTCTATCCAAAGAATAGAAATGTCAAATAAACAAAATTTTGAGTAAATGTCTAAAATTTCGACCCCTTTTATCTGTTAAAGTAGCACATGAAGGTATATTTTTGATTACATATTTGAATTGACTAGGTGAAAAATAGCTTGTATGCAAATTTTCTTAAAAAATCACCGTGGGATCAAAACTGTATCGTATGCCCTTAAGTTTGTCTGCATATCGTTTGAAAACCAAATCTCGACAGTTAAATTTTAAACATTTAAAACGCTCGGCGAGCCTCGCGTTTTAAATGTGAAAATTTAACTGTCTCGAGTGGATAAATATCGTATTACACTCGTTACAGTGGTAGAATCTATATTTATCTTAAAGATAGCCATTACTTGTTGAAAACATTAACAATTCATAACATGTTGAGAATGTTTTAATTATAACACACACAACACATTCACAACAGAATGTTTTCTAGTAGGTCATTTTACAATAATAACCAGAGACACATTTAAGAAGCCTTAGGCTAGGGTATGACATTTGTATTTGAGTATGCAAAGTGTAGCTTATATATTTACCAGGACAAAAGACACCGGGCACCAGTGGAAAAACTGTTATGCTTGTTGGAGCTACCGGATCTGGAAAAAGTACACTACTTGATGGAATGATCAATTATATTTTTGGTGTTTCCTGGGACGATGACTTCAGATTAACGATTGTCGAATTGTCTGATGAGGAAAAGACAAGATATCATGACCAGGTGAAAAAATGCATTACGTCGTTAAACCTCGGCATTTGAAAAGATATGTATATTCTAATCCATGAAAAAGAACAATGTCTGTCATCAAATTTGACCAAATAATGTCAAAATCTGTTGCATTTAAAAATAAGCAGGTTGCTCGATAATTTTCCCTATTTTGATTATAAAGTAACAAATATATCCGCTTGGCAGACATACTTCAATACAACTTTGCTGTCTTAAATATAAAACTATCAGGGCAATTAATATACCAAAAAATTTATATCTTTGAGAGAAAATACAGCTGTGAATTTTAATCCCAAAATATTTTGTTTTTAGTCCCCTACCGACGAAGTCAAAGGGGACCTTTAGGTTTGCACTCCGTCTGTCTGTTCATCCGTCAGTCCGGCAAATAAGTTTTCCACACATTTTTTCTTTATGCTTAAAGATATTGATTTGATATTTGGTGTATTGTTTTATCATGACAAGTTACAGATCAAGTTCGGATTTTGTTCCGGTCCGATGATTTTGTGCAGAGTTATGGTCCTTGGACTTAGAAAATTCACTAAAATAATCAGTTTTCGCACTTTATTTCGTCATGCTTGAAGATATTGATTTGAAAATTGGTATATAGTATTATCATGACAAGTTATAGATCAAGTTCGAATTTTGTTCCGGTCTGATTATTTTGTGCAGAGTTATGGTCCTTGGACTTAGAAAATTCACTCAAATAATTAGTTTTCCGCATTCTTTTTCGTCATGCTTGAAGATATTGATTTGAAAATTGGTGTATAGTTTTATCATGACAAGTTACAGATCAAGTTCGAATTTTGTTCCGGTCTGATGATTTTGTGCAGAGTTATGGTCCTTGGACTAAGAAAATTCACTTAAATAATAAGTTTTCAACACTTTTTTTCGTCATGCTTCAAGATATTGACTTGGTATTTGTTATATAGTTTACACCATGACAAGTTATAGATCAAGTTAGAATTTTGTTCCAATACAATGAATTTTTAACAGGTAGGGGACTATGTATTACCATGCAATACTCACAGAATGCATGTTACATTTTCTATTAGACTTTTGATCATATAAATTCCTTTCTTGTTTATCTCAAAAGTAATGAATGATGATCTTATATGCACACATTAAACTGGTCAAAATGTAATGATTATGTTTATAATTGTACTAAATATAAACATTACTTCATTTCAGACTCAGTCACAAACTGAATGGATCACCAGTTATACCATTAGATCAATGAGTGGAAGTAATCTAGACTACGACTTGCATATAGTAGACACTCCAGGATTCGGTGATACACGTGGGGTGGTCAGGGATAAAGAAATAGTTGACCAAATAAGAGAGTTCTTTACCACAAGAGGAAGTCAAGGCATTATGTATTTAGATGCAATATGTTTTGTTATACAGGCACCCCTTGTTCGATTAACGCCGCCACAGAGGTATCTTTTTGACGCAATTTTATCCATATTTGGTCAAGATGTTGTGAATAACATTTACGTCTTGATAACATTCGCAGACGGTAATGAACCGCCTGTTGTTGATGCTTTGCGAGGTGCGAAAGTACCATTTAAAAACTTTTATAAGTTTAATAACTCTGCACTTTTCGTTTCAAGACAACTTTCACAAGAATCAGAATTTGCAAGTCTCTACTGGAAAATGGGGAGGGAAAGCTTTCGTTTATTTTTTGATGAAGTGCGATTTACGCAGACTAAAAGCTTACAGTTGACAAAGCAAGTCTTACAACTTCGACAAAATCTTGAAGCTACAGTTCAAGGATTACAACCGCAGATTCATGAAGGTCTGCACAAGCTGAACACCATTGAACAAGAAAAGGAAATTTTAAGGCGACACGAAACAGACATTGAAGCTAACAAACATTTCATGTATGATGTAGACGAGATTCACATGAAAAAAATCGATTTATCTTCTGGGACCTACGTAACCAATTGTCTGACTTGTAACAGAACATGTCACTTTCCTTGTCGCATACCCGAAGACAGAAATAAAATGGACTGTGCAGCTATGAACGGTGGCCACTGTACTGTTTGTCCAAAGAAATGTTTCTGGGATATTCATCGAAACAATGATTTTCGTTTCGAAACCTTTTCAGTGAAGGTAAAAAAGTCTTATGAGGAGTTAAAACGAAAATATTTGCTAGCACAAATTGGAAAAGAAAAGCAGACTTCTGTTCTGGAGAAAGTTAGATGTGCATTCATACAGCTCTACCAGAATGTCCAGAAAATGATGAATGATGTTCGTTGCTATATAAATAAACTGAACGAAATAGCATTGCGACCAAACCCACTAAGTGACGTTGATTATATTGATCTTCTTATAGAGAGCGAAAAGAATGAAAAGAAATATGGATGGAAGGAAAGAATAAAATTCTTTGTTAAAATGAAAGAGGAGGCAGAAATCATAACAAAAATAGCAAGAAAAGAAACATTTCACCCTTTTGGTGAACTGCGCGACTATTAAATGTTCATTTCTGACAGAAAATCCTTTATTCCAAAGGTCAAATGAGTTGTTTTCTAAACTATACATAATCATGTTTACTCTACATGGAGCCAATATTGTCAGCCGTTGTCAATCCATTAGGTTGTAAATATTGTAGGGATGTCAACGATTACTCGAGTATTCGAGTATTGCTAGATAGAAAAAGAGTATTGAATACCAAATAATACTCGACTAGTCGGTTTACTTACAAGGACGTATATTATAGACGTGAGTAATATTAATCTTTGGATTTTTGTTGTGACATCGTCCCCTTCTTTTAATAAAATTGATTTTCTTGAGAACGCCACTTGGCGAATTAAATAGCAACCACTGTTTAATGATATAGTTAAAATACGTTTCGTATGTTTGTGCAAGATTGTCGTTCAAAATGCCTCAGAATTCACCTGTTGGAAATACTTCATACGAAGTATCGATAGTAAATCTGACTGAAACATGTCAACTTTATGAAGTTTACCTGACGTAATTTTTGAGGAACTACAAACATATTAGAATTAAACATCTTTTCGAAAGTTGCGAAACCAACTCCCCCAGAAATAGATGTGAATACTGAGTTAAAGCGACATCAGTGACTTTTCATTACGATTACAAAATGTAACTTTTTTCATCTAGTTTTGTAATCCTTTATATTGCATATGTGTTTAATTAATTATTGATTAGATTACTTAATTAGTACACATGAGCTATTAATTATAATATGTAATTCCTAGGACTATTTCCCAGTCTAATCTTATCTCATAATGTAGAGAGGAACGTTTATTAGACCATAATGTAAAGCGTAAATGCGTATAATTGTGTTCCCGTTTTGTAGATATTTTACCGAGCGAGTACTCGAGTATAGCTCGGTAAAACCAACCAATACTTTAATAATAATTCGTCGCTGTGTTGACATTCCTAGTACATAGTGATCTTCGTTAAAGCGAAATAGTTGGTCTTTATTATACCCATGATCAGAGATTTATTTCTACCGCATCAGGACATCAGGGAATTGCATGACTTGATACAGTGTGTTTTGTCATATACAAGACCCGGTTTTGTTAAACTTTCTCCACCGTAGAGTTATGTTTTTAAACACATCATATTTATCTTTTAGTCCAAATTTTTGTACAGACTGTAATATAAAACACTACATGAACTAAGTAATAATGAGAAGGATAGAAATGGACATTTAAATTTGCTATGTGAAAATCAGTCTCACAACCTTATTTGTTGACAGCTGTAAATTTATTTCCAAAGCTGTCATTTAATTATTCTATTAATTGGAAAAGAATTTTCAAGTATAATTTCTTTATTCACATGAGTTGCTGGCAATAAAGTCTTTGTATAGCTATACAACAATTGAATAATTTGTTGAGGACTGTTTCATAAAAAAAGATATCTGTCTTGGTGTAAGCACTTTAATAGAAATTTGATTTGTGTTTAAGGACAGAACTTTCTAGACATTAAATGAAAGTAGAAACAAAAACTAAAAAAATCGGATTTTTTCTTGAAAAGCTTATACGTAATAGATTTAAGCAACAGTAGTTTACCGATGTTCAAATTTCATATATCAATTTAGAAGATAAACCGAGGTAGCAAACTGAAGGAATCGTTTAAACTCTAAAAGGAGCGAGACTGTGTGCGTCGACAAGATAAGCGCGTCTTGCTATGCATGCATCACAGGCAATGCAAAAACTCGTCAAAGATACCAGGCTTTTAATTTGGTACGCCAGTCGAGCGTTTCATCTACATAAGACTCATCAGTGACCCTCGAATCAAAGCAAATGAAAAGCCAAATATTACGAAGTTCAAGAGCATTAATAACAAAAAGTTTCGAAAAAATTGTGCCAAATACGGCTATGGCAATCTATACCTTGGGGTAGAAAAACTATAGCGTTTTGGTTATTTCAACGTTTAATAAATAGTAAATTTACAAATGGACAAATCAATAATATTTCATGTCAGCACAAAAGCTACTGGGCTGGTGAAAAACTCGGTTACGAATCGTCCACCAGCAGTTGCATCGAAGATACCAGGCTTATAATTTTATACGCCAAACGCAATCAAAATGTCACAATCCTGAAATGGACACAATCGGTAGGATTAGACGACGATTTTGTTATTTCAAGATCAAAGACTCCGAAATTATGTCGCTAGTGAGTTGAAACAGAGACATATCGCATCGGTCAACAAATTCGTGATGGTGACCGTTAAACTTGTGTAGTGTCTTATCCCGTTTTGAGAACTCCGTTAGAGTGGTGGGGTTCGTGTTGCTTAGTCTTTAGTTTTCTATGTTGTGTCTTCTGTACTATTATTTGTCTGTTTGTCTTTTTATTTTTAGCCATGGCGTTGTCAGTTTATTTTCAATCTATGAGTTTGACTGTCCCTCTGGTATCTTTCGTCCCTCTTTTAGAGCAGTTTCTGTCTCGCCTGCAAAAAAAGTTTCAGAATGCGAGACATAGGGGTTACAATCAGGCGGCGGCGGCGACGGCTTACACTATTTGTATCAAACTTAATATTTCAGAGGCAGAAGACACCTTGTATAAAGATAAGTTATGTTACAAAGTTTCAGTCTGTTGAAAAAACTAGTTTTGTGTCATGTGGGGTTTTCATTTTATGAGTAATATGTTAACTTTATTTGGTTTATCAGATACTTCCAAGCTCTAATGTCTGATCTGACCTCGACCTCATAATATTTATAATGATCAAGGTTAAGTGTTCGTGGTCAAGTCTGTATCTCAAAAACTTTAAACAGAAGTTCAACTATATTTTTATTTTTTGAATTACTGTAAGGTTAACATGTTTGTATGGCAGGTTTCATCTGACCTTGACCTCATTTTTATGGTTCATTGGTCAATGAAATGTTTTTGTGTTTGTTTCATTCCGTTTCTCTGATACTATTAGCAACCATTATGGTCAGCTATATGTGGGGCATGTGACATTGGCCTCATTTAGTGTATCATTTCTAATGTTAATTTTATGTAATACGTGTTGTTTAGCCTATTTCTCTAAGACTTTCAATATAAATTCAATCATTATCAGTAAAGCATGCGAGATATTTTCGCATGTGCACTCTTGAAGTGTGAGAAACACATCTCTGCCAACGAAGTCCGTATAGTGTGAACATACCCGAGCGTAACGTATCAATTTGAGATATGTAAAGCCATCCGATGGAGCAGAGGGTATATTACTGCTGAGAAATTAAAAGCGTTGACAATTGGAAAGTCGTAATCATCACGTTTGTCATAGATTCTAGCGTGAAAAGGAGAGGCGAAAGATACCAGAGGGACACTCAAACTGATAAGACGAAAACAAACTGACAACGCCATTGCCAAAACAAAAAGACAAATAGACAAAAAACAGCACACAAAACACAACAAAGAAAACCAGACTGAGCAACACGAACCCCACCAAAACTGGGGGTGATCTCAGGTGCTCCGGAAGGGTAAGCAGATCCTGTTCAATATATAAACATGTTAGTACAAACCTGGGGATAAGTCTAATTCGGTAGGTCACATTCGGCAAAAAGGGACGGGATTGTAGTTACGACATTAGGAACATATCCGCGGTCATCTGTGAAACGGATATTTCATAACGTTCAACCAACTCGTGATGTCGTCCGTAAAACTTACGAAGAGATGATTTCAACTTCGCCACTTGGAACTCTTGGTTTAATAGCTTCCTTGTGAGCAGCAACCCTCTATCAAGGAAATCATGATAGGAAAAACAAGCCCTGGAATATCGTATCAACTGGGAGATATAAACTCCGTATACAGGCGCTGCTGGAATGTTGCTACATAGAAATGGAAAGTTCACAATTGGGAAGCTGAAATCATCTCTTTTGTTGGCCACAGTTTGTTCCCATGGGAATGCCGATTGTTTGTTGAAAGTCACGTCCTCCAAACGTAACAAATAAGTTGTCAATCATGAAATCAAGAATCTTGATAATGTCAGTTTTAGAAAAATTTTTGTTTGAATCTGATTTATTTTTTAGAAAGTAGGATTTATCCCTCCCTAAGACAAGATACTTGTATCTACGTTGGCCACTCTTTTTTTTATGAAACAAAGCAGGACCAACTTTTTCAATTTGTCTTTTAGTTTGGAATGGGGAATACTTGTGTAAAGTGTAGAAAAGTCGAATGTTTTAATACTATTACAAGATGAAAGAGTCTTAGATTGTATGTACTTTGGAATTTTTAAGTATCCACATCTGATTCACGCCAGCTCTAGAATTGGTAGTTTTACAATTTCGAAGCCCGGCTATTATTAGGTATCCAATACAGTGATGGAAGATCCAGTTCTTCATCTTTGGTTAAAATTGCAAAGGAACATAGAACAGACCTATGATTATCCAGGATTTCCTCTTCAGTGTCGTGGTGGTATATGTTGAGTTTCCAAGTGAATTGTCAATCCCTACTTCATTTATTAAGCAGTTTATGTAATGTGATTTACACACAAAAACGATGTTGTTTGGGGCTTTATCTGCGGGGACAAGAACATTTTTGTCATGGAGGTAGGACATGTGTTGCAACATTTGGGTCTTTAAAGATTGATGTAGCATGGGTAAAAATAGACCCATTCAGTTTCATAATTCTGATTTGTATCAACGATCTCACAGCCTTAATCCATTCGGAAAGAGTATCCACGTCTTCTTTCTCGCGTTTAACCCATTGCCTGTCATAATCCTAGACTGTAGTCGTCTATTTGTGCAAGATCTAAGAAAAGATCAAGATCTGAAGCAGATCGTCTAGTTTCGATAGTATCCTAAATCGCAAGTTTATTATGATATGATATTAGATGCAAGAAATCACTGCATTGTGGCTTATTACTTAACAATTTTTTTCTTTCTGTCTTTGAGAGGGTTTTGTATGAATTCTGCTTCATATGAGTACAAAAAGAAGTCTTTCAGGAGGGTGTACAATAAGTACGCATTACAATACCGACTGGCTTTTGTTGAAATATCAAGCGTCCAAAGTCAACAAATATGTTGTCGGTCAAAAAGTCAAGAATTTTGGTGATTTCATCGATGTATTTTGTTTTTTTAATCATTGTGGTTCTTCACAAAATAAGATTTTCATAACTTAAAACAAGAAATATTTGTCTAAAATTCCCAATTGCTTTGAAAAAAATGCCTGTTTGATGAAATGATGTAATCGTTCTGGGGAAGGGGGATAGAAGTGTAAAGCGACTTCAATTCTATAGTTTTGACATTACTGCAAAATTGAAAAAAAAAGATTTTGCAGTAGATCTTTAGAATTTTAGAGAATCAAAATCTGATTGACATCGCTGGTTGAATATACTTCAACACAATATATTTTAGGTTTTGATATTACTGCAAAATTAAAAAGAATGATTTCGCAGAAGATCTTAAGAATTTTTAAGAATCAGAATCTGATTGACACGTCTGGTTTGATAAACCTCATCACAATATCTTTTAGGCCATCTTTTACTGTAAAAAGAATATTGTCAAGAACTTTCAAAAGATGTTATGTCGAACATATTGACGACACGGCTATATATCGTTCTTTATAAGGATTTTTGTTAAGTTAGATTAAGTCGGGTGATTTTTATGTTTTAATGTTATTTCCTAAATATACCTTCTAGGGCTTGAATTTCATATCATGATTTCCTTGATAGAGGGTTGCTGCTCATCAGTAAGCTATTAAAGCAAGATTTCCAAGTGGTGATTTTGAAATCGTTCCTTCGTACATTTTACGGACGCCATCACAAGTTGGTTGACCGTTATGTAATATCTGTTTCACAGATGACGACGAATATGTTTCAATTGTCGTAACTACAAACCTCGGCCACTTTCCTCCGAATTAGACATATCAGCGTCTTTGCATTTATATGAGCAACTCGACGGGTGCCACATATGGAGCAAATCTGCTCCCCCTTCCGGAGCACCGGAGATCACCCAATTTTTTGTGGGGTTCGTGTTGCTCAGTCTTTAGTTTTTTTTAATTTTTGTTTTGTGTACTGATGTTTGTCTGTTTGTCTTTTTTTTAAGCCATGGCGTTGTCAGTTTATTTTCGACTTATGAGTTTGAGTGTCCCTTTGGTATCTTTCGCCTCTCTTCTAATACTTTTTCATAAATCAAATTCTAATTTGGCTGATGAAACTAATATCGAAGAGACCAAACTCAATAACATTGAAGAGTTGATGAAACCATAAAGAAAGTAAAACCCGGACAAGGTCTCACGTGTGCACAATGTTCATCTGATATTACATCTGTCTCTATAATGTTGCGTACTTTGACACATCCAAATGTGTATGTCTTTGTAATAATGTGATTGATGATGCCTGCAAAGCACGAGAATCCTACCTCGTCATCGTCCTTTATCTCATTCACAGGGATTTTTTTTTTAAAGATATTTCTCCAATTATGTCAGTTTGATAGCCGACTTTTAAAAAATGTGATAATCGGTAAACAGCCTCTACACTTATTCTTTACCTATAACAAAGCCCCGTTTCAGCTATAGATGGGTGCACATATATGACATAAATTAAACATCAGGTGAACTTTATGTTATTGTAACAATTTCGTTCAGTGTCTGTTCAACTGTAGCGAAGTTTATATTGTTAGATTGGTGACCATGTGACCACCATATCTGCGATTTAATTTCAGCAAACTAGGTAGCTATTTTGTATACCCTACTTAGGTCAATTTATCTGAACACTGTGATTGAACACTACTAAACATATTTTCCCAAGCTGAGGGATGAATCACATGTAGAAAAATATGAAATAATTTTACATAAGGTAATAATGATTTTTTGAGATTTTCTTTTAATTTTGTATTCACTTCATGAATAAAGGCCTAAAAGCACTAGTGGTCTTAGGTTTATAAAGATAGCAGAAAAGGTAAACGGTCATCATACATAATCACATTTGTTTCTGAATTTTATAACGGAAGTTCTTCAGTTCACTGTCTATTTAGGTTCTGGGTAAGAAAATGGCGAATGTTCTAAAAAGGCTATCATTACCACTATGGCACAGGAAAAACAACCGTGTCACCTAAAACAAGCTAAACAAGCCTCGAACCATTGTTGAATTAAACTGAAGATTGTTTGAACAGATACAATTGGAAC
Source organism: Mytilus coruscus (assembly GCA_017311375.1). NCBI lineage: Eukaryota > Metazoa > Mollusca > Bivalvia > Mytilida > Mytilidae > Mytilus > Mytilus coruscus. Next base: position 75,166,672 of record CM029599.1, on the reverse strand, counting down.
TGTATATGGTCTGGTTGAGGAACATCGTTCATGTATGGACCCAGTCTAACAAGTTTACCGTTATGTCACAAAATTATGCCATGCTATAGTTACATTTGGGGTATCCTATTGTTAATCAAGGTATGTGCTCTCACATCTCGGATTATTTCGTTTGGACTATGCTCTAAACCTAGACCACAAAGAGAAGGATTTTTCTAGTGTTCAATCCAAATCGGCTTGGGTTAGAAAGAAACCTTCATGTAATCATCTGATTTCGAACTGTACGATTGCAAAAGGAAGCCATATTTAGGTAAATAAATGTAGTCAAATCTGTGAACTTGAGTGTTAAATTCCTCCAAAAGTGGTTTACTCCGTTCTAAACAGTTTATCAACATTGGACCATCTGACAACTGAAACAAAGTTTAAAGACACTACAAACCTAATTGCTATAGAGAAGTTACACACCAGGCTTAAATGTATTTTCATTAACCAATGTGTTAAGAGGCGCATGATACGAAAATGATGTATCAGTAAAAAAACGCATTTACCCATTTGTACATTTGCTATAAATCAAAAGGTGTCTTTGGTCTAAATGTAGGATTTTTATTCATAAAATGTATTAAAAGTCATCTTATTAGTACAATGCATGCCTATTGATGAAGAACCACTTATTCAGGGCACAATTCAGGGAGCAAGGAATGCTATTGATTAAGAACCACTTATTCAGGGCACAATTCAGGATAAAAATCAGGAAGTAATACATATTTGACATTGCAATGTGGGTTATTGTGTAACAGTGTTTTTCTGTCTGTCTTTCAGAAGGTTTGCTATTTCTTCTGAGCATTACATTACCGATTGGGTATTGTTGATATATTAATCATACAACCTAAACAAATATGTTGTCGGTCAAAAATTCAAGAATTTTGATAACTGATATCATCGATGTATTTGTTTTTGGAATCACTGCAGTTCTTCACAACATAAGATTTACATTACTTAAAACAAGACATGTATATCCACGATTTCTAATTGTTTTAGAAAAATGTCTGTTTATTGAGACGATGTGTTCGGTCTTTCAAAGGAGTATAGGGAATATTAGTGTAAAATAGATATGTTTACCCCCAAATCATTCTATATATGGCTATCCCAAGTCAGGAACCTGTAACTCAGTGGTGGTCGTTGGTTGATATCTGTCATATTTGTATTTCAGCTATTGTTATGCCATAAATCAGGCCGACTTTTGTTCATTTTAATTATTTCACATTTTAAAATTAAAGAGCCTTTCATAGCTTACCATATGGTATCAATTTTGCTCCATTGTTGAAGGCCATAAGGTGACCTTTAGTTCATTAAATTTATTTGGACTCTGTTAGTTAGTTGTCTTATAGGCAATCATACTATATATTCTTTTTATTGTTTTATTACGCCACCAAAAGAGTTATGTTTATACTTAAACTGTTGATGATTGGTATTGAGTTAACTTAAAATAATTTATTCTTTCTTCTTTTATTTTCGACTGAGGAACTCATAAGGAAATACAGCAAGAAATTACTTCATTCGTATTTGATCTGTGTCATCTTGAGACGTCGACTTATAACCACTAATACCTCCGATCTATGTTATAAAATATAGTACATACAATACCTAAAAACAGTATAAACTTATGCGTATTAGAATAGAAAACGCACAGAACGAAAGCTGAAACAATCCAGTATTTAATCGTTATCCAACAAATGTCAGGTTCATTTCAAAACGTATGTATAATATGCAACCAGAAAACAATGTTAATTTTATAAAGATCAATGAAGTTTTACCTGGAATTTAGTCTTGTATAATATATCTTCGCATGAAATAAGATCATGCAGAAGACAATCCCATAATTGTGTAGTATCAGTTTTCCATCAGTACTGTAATGTTCTGGTTTGAATACAGATTTATTTGATAGGGTATGATTTCCAGGTTTAATCCACCATATTCTACATAAGGAAATGCCTGTACCAAGTCAGGAATATGACAGTTGTTTTCCATTCGCTTGATGTGTTTGAGCTTTTGATTTTGCCATATGATAAGGGACTTTCCGATTTGAATTTTCCTTGGAGTTCGGTATTTTTGTTATTTTACTTTGTTCTGGTTTTCACTTATGTACAATTTGGAGTAATTCACATGTGATCTGGCGTCAGTTCATTGCCTGAATTCTAATCTTCATTCTCTCATGAGGTAGATAAACTTACCAAATAATCAATTAAGAAACATTTTGCAACGAAATGTATCACCGATATTGTGCTGAGAAACTTCAAAACAAATGTATAATATGAAAAAGTCCTTAGCTGCATAACAAAATTATTTATTAGAAAGCCCTTGTGTATTCTAATGGTGAAAATAACTGGTTCCTCATTCCAATACTATTGGTCAATGGAAGTACATGGATGGATAATGTACCTACTTAGACTGATATAAGCACAGGATTATTGAAAAATAAAAAAAGGCTACAAAATATGGTATACAGTTTTGGAAAGATATGTGGTTCAATTCTTATCTCAGTCTTCATTGAAATACAATATTTCATAACATTCGTTTTAAATATATTTTATATTAGTGTAAACAATATCTTATTGTGAAAATATTAACATAAACATTTCAATATGACAGTTTTATTTTATTTTATTTTATATTGATTGACATTACATCAAAAGCGAACATGAATCAGTTAACAACAACTAGCAGGTTGGTCTTATCTTCCTATGCGAACTAAACACGAATGGCACTTATATTGCTATGAAAGTTTATAATGAACATATACAATACCTGTATACACTGAAACACTGAACTAAACATTGGTGTTCAAAACACCTCACTATGTCCGAGGTGCTATATCAATATGTTATATTGTTACATAGAAATTTGACGTTTAAAATTTGGAAATCTCTCTGATTCCTTGTTCTGGTTTGACTTTATTTTTGGTTTTATTATCTTCCCAACTTTGTATTGGGTTTCACATTTTGAAACATTTCAGCCTCGAGCATCATTGAAAGGACATCAATTGTCAAATCGGCAATTCGGTGCAGTAAAATTGGTACCGTTAATGTTATTACAATATGCTTTTTTTATAATATTCTAAAATCACTCCGTGTTATTAATAGAAATACTTCCCTAATTATTATAATACGTTTTGCCCTGATATTTATTTTACCCAATGCCCAATGTATGTCATGCATTTTCACTCTCAGAGATTTAAGGGTTAGGTGTACCGTCTTTTATTTTGTTCTTTAATCCAACGTTGAACTTATTTAACTGATTCTCCATCATAACATGGACCGCTCATATTTTTAAATGGAAAATTCAATCTTCTTTTTAAATTTGCTATTCTTTGTCGAAAGCTGTTTTGTGCCAGATTCACAATCATAAATCTTTTACATTTATGTACTGTTTGAAAACCTTCGAAAGTGAAAGTGAATTTGGTTTTGGAAAAATGAATATATATAAATAGAACGTCTAGACAGTAGTCAGTGATCTGTTTTATACGTGGGCGTCGGATTGTTATGAAAAACGATACTGTAAACACTAAAGAAAAGCACCGTATCATACGTCTAAAAGTGTACAAGACCAAAATTAACCAGCAGGTAAACACAATAATATATCTATGAATGTAAAGTATCTCCGCAAAAAAGGCGTTGTTTGTGAATCAGCTATACTTACAAAGAGCAACCCGTGCATGAGAAATATCGTCAATTATCCATAAAACTTAGTCGGTGCCTGATTATTAAAGTAGTTGATTTTTTTTTTTTTTTTACATCACATGATAGAATATGCAATCCATCTGATGAGTTAAGCCTTTTCAACTGATTTTTATAGTTTGTTCTTATGTTGTACTGTTACACCACTGTCCCAGGTTAGGGGGAGGGTTGACGCCTTCAAACGATTTTAACCCCGCCACATTCTGTATGTGCCTGCTCCAAGTCAGGAGCCTGTAATTCAGTGGTTGTCGTCTTTTTTATTTTTGTTCATTTATATGTTTTGGATAAAATTGAGAATGAAAATGGGGAATGTGTCAAAGAGACAACAACCCTACCAAAGAGCAGAAAACAGCCCAAGGTCACCAATGGAAAATCCCGCACCCAGAGGCGGGCTTCAACTGGCCCCTAAACAAATATGTGTATTAGTTCCGTAAAAATGGACGTCACACTAAACTCCGAAACATATAAATGAACTAAAATTAAAAAACATACAAGACTAACAAAGGCCAGAGGCTCCTGACTTGGGACAGGCGCAAAAATGCGGCGGGGTTAAACATGTTTTGTGAGATCTCAACCCTCCCCCTATACCTCTAGCCAATGTAGAATAAACAAACACACAACAATACGCACAGTAAAAACTCCGAGTCCGATGTCAGAATAGGTAACAGAAGAAACTAAGCAAAATGACAATGATACATAAATTAACAAAGGACTACTAGAAGTTATTGACATGCCAGCTCCAGGCCTCAATTAAACTGATTGAAAGATTATGTCTTCATCAAATGAAAATCAAGCATAATCCTTCTCGTTAGGGGTTTAGTATCATACCATCATAAAATAATATACATTATTGTTTAGGAGCTAGCTGAAGCCCGCCACGGGGTTCGGGACTTTCTTCTTTCTTGCTGTGTTGAAGACCCATTGGTGGCCTTGGGCTGTTTTCTGCTCTTTGGTCGGATTTTGTCTCTTTGACGCATTCCCGGTTTCCATTCTCAATATTACTATAAGGTATAATGTCATTTCAAACTTTTCATTTGCATATAAATGTTTCATATGTGTGTAGGAAATATTAACAATGGACGAACCATGTGTGACCACTGACACTCGGGGTTACAGACTGACGGAGACCAGTTTTATTTATCAGGTAAACAAAGTTCAGTAAACTAGCATAAGTTATCATAATTGTAAATTAGAAAATGCACCAAGAGACACTCTGTTTTCTGGAAACCAGCATTGCTATATATAGTCAAGATAATTCCCAATTGATATTTATATGTGTATGGAAATTTTGAAATGACCTTGCACTTTATATTGCATATTTTATAATGTGATGTAAAAAAAAAATTTCAACTACTCCAATAATCAGGCACAGACTAAGTTTTGTTTTACTTATATGCATTCTTTGCTGAAAAACATCATCTTATGTACGATTTTATCATTCAGATTTGTCCTACAGTTATGAAGTAATTTTAAGAAACAACAAAATAAAATTCGTTATTACAATTTCAGTCCATTTTACATAATGGACGTGTATTGATAATATATAACTGTTCTTTAACATTCAAGATTGCATACAAAAAGGCAATTGAAGAAACTACTAGTTTCATTTACCAATCCAACATCTTAACTGAAATTTAGGAATTTGATGTCGTAAAACGTGTTGCTATAGAATTATTACTATATATGAATAAAAGAAGAAGGGGGTATAAGTCAATGAGAAAGGCAACCAACAATTTCAATACCTGGTTAGCTATTTTCAAATTTATAAGAAACAAAGATTTCTTGTCAATCCAGGTCGATAACGTGAATTAATATTTTCATACTTTCTGGCAGATTACTGGGTTTAAATTAACGACAGTATTACCCTATGTCTGCATGAGTATACACTAGCATATGGAACAACTTGTCTGATCAGGATCACAGCAATACCAGATTCACTTCCTGTCAGCTTAATTCAGGGTTCAGCATGTTCAGTCGCTATTAAAAAACCATAATAGTTTCATAGTGTATATTTGCATGCGTTTTTTTATTTAATTATCCGTATGATCAAACTCACCAGATCCCTTTTAGGATATGTTCATGAGTACCCCTTGTGGAAAATGGAGGAACAAAACACTTTATAAATTTCGTGCGTCCGAAGAGCTTATCTTGGTTTACCTTAATCAGTAACATTTGAAAGCTAGGGATGCGTAAATACAATAGGAGCTATATGACAAAAAAAAAAAAGGACCTTAACATAATAGCCAAATTTATCTAAGGTCAATTTTACCTTAGGGAGTTTCTTAATATTTCAAAATTTATGAACGGGAAGTTTTTAAAAAGTGTATTTTATAAATTATGTCACTACTGACGCACTGACTATTGGGCTGATGATACCTTCTGGTACTAACAACAACCCACCGGCAGTGGTATTTATTCAGTTTATGTAAATGAAATCAACGCAAAATAAATTTCGTACGTCCGAAGCGCGTTTGGAAAGTCCACGATCTTTAAGCCGCTTATTTATACTGGTTTTAATTTAGTGAAAATCTTAGAAAGCGAAATCTTGTACACATCACTGCATACTTCTTAATTGAACTAATTCCATACATATATATATCATGGTTTTTTTTATATTTGATTTGATTGCACCATTTGTCAAAATCGAGTGTTTGCTTTACCTTCTTCTAATGTCCTTGGTAACTAGCATTTACTTTATGTCATTTATTGTTCCTGACATTTATTATTGACCATTTTGCATTGATTATGGTGACATGTTTAATGCTTTTATCGTGTCATGATGTTGAATAATTTATTTAATGAATCAAACCACATTATGACGCAGAGTTTTTTTTTTAAATAAGTATATTCTATATATAGTTTTAAATTTTCCAATTGATATTTATATCGTCTGAAAATTTCTGGAGGACACAAGGAGACTGTCCGAGAAGGATAAAGAACGTATGTAAGTATATGTTCAATAAGTGTTAAATTTAGAGTATACACAATTTCTTTCTATGGTATTTTGTTTTATGTAATGATAAAATTGTATAAATTTTAGCTGCATGTATACTAAAACACTTAATCGAGTTTCAGTTATGTGAATCCATTGCTTCAAGTGGTGAAGTTGAAATCATCCCTTCGTAAATTTTACGGACGCCATCACGAGTTGGTTGACCGTTATGGAATATCCGTTTCAGAGATGACCGCGGATATGTTCCAACTGTCGTTACTACAATCCCGTCCCCTTTTTTCCCCGAATGTGACCTACCGAACTAGACTTATTACCGGGTTTGTACTAACATGAGCAACACGACGGATGCCATATGTAGAGCAGGATCTGCTTACTCTTCCGGAGCGCCTGAGATCACCCCAGCTTTTGGTGGGGTTCGTGTTGCTCAGTCTTTAGTTTTCTATGATGTGTTTTGTGTACTGTCGTTGTCAGTTTATTTTAGACTTATGAGTTTGAATGTCCCTTTGGTATCTTTCACCTCTCTTTTAACAAATTATAGGCATTCGATAAATTTTTCAAAAGTTATTCTGTGAAATAGAAATTGTTTTTTGGATTACAGGATAATCATGGCAAAACATTAAATTAAATTAGTTTTTTTTCCATTCGTTTGATGTGTTTGAGCTTTTGATTTTGCCATTTAAAAATGGACTTTCCGTTCGGTATTTTTGTTATTTTACTTTTTATCAAAGAAACCTAATAGAGACATCAGCTGTATCTTGTCGAACATATTTTTGGGTCACTTTATGATCAGTCTTATGGATTGAATTCGACAGCTTCTTATAAAATAAAGACGGTAAACAGTAAAATATAAATGAGTCGAAAATAATTCAAATTAAAACTCGCCAAAAAATTTTGAAGCAATTCATTTGAATTGTAAAACTATTTATCTATATAAATCATTACCTGAACATATGAGTGTCATACATTATTGTTCACATGGACTCTCTGAAGATAGTTCAAGTCACATTATATTGTATGGTGTGTTTCGTATACTGTCGTTTGTCGTTTTTTGCTATAGAATTACCAGTTCGTTTTTTGACTTATGATTTAAATATCCCTTTGGTATCTTTCCCCTCTCTTTTATTGTATATATATATAATCACTGAACCTGAAATGAAATATTCATGAACGGATACAACCGGCATATTAGAAATGTATATATCAATCTATTGTTCCAAAAAATTGGTAAACAATACAAAGACAAAACTCTTTGCTCTATATGCTTTCTTTTTCTTCCGTCCAATCTGTATTATTTTACAGACCCTACTATGGATGAAAAAGAGAGGCGAAAGATACCAAATAGACATTAAAACCCATAAGTCGAAAACAAACTAACAACGCCATGGCAAAATTTAACAACGACGACTAAAAGACAAAATAAACAGTATACAAAACATGGAAAAATAAACACTGAGCAACACGAACCTCAGGAAAAACCGTAAAAAGAAGAAAGGTTTTGCTTAAGCTTACAACCCATATTATAATACCCATTGTCACTACACTCTAATATAAACTCCATAAATAAATCAACTCAGTCTTACCCTTGATTCTAAGAAGATACATGTTTAAATTTCTTTTGATTATTTCTAATATTTCTAACAAATAATAGGATATTTTTTCATTGGCTAAAAGTTACCGTCAAATCCACAGTTGACCAGTTTGCGAAGAATTTCGATTACTACAATATTATCGAAAATAAACAACACCTACCTCAAAATCGCTGTTTTGAGAACAAAGAATTGAATATATAACTAAAGATAATGTTTAAATTTCTTTTTGATTATTTCTAATATTTCTAACAAATAATAGAAATTAAAGACGACACTCGCATGCTGATATCCAGATAAAATTAAACTAAAGAAATTGAACTCTTTATGAGAGAAGGTAACAAATGGACAAGTTGGTATATTTGAATATCTATTTTATGGCCTTTAAAGGTTGACTTAGGCGCATAATTTAGGATTTTTTGTATCTAATATACGTGTTTATACTCAATTTATATTATGGACCTTCGAGATATTTGTAAACTTTTTGATTAAAGATAAAATTTCACAAAACAGTAGATTATGGTAGGTGCAAATACATTTGAATCTTTGTTTATACATGAACATGAATCCAACCAAAAAAATCAACAGAAAGATAACAGATTGATCTTTTTAACGCATTAATTTGCATCTCTGGGCAACAGTTTGTTAGGGGAAACTCCTACAAATGGGCAATAATCTTATTGATAACAGGAAGTCGGGAAACCCTTTTGTGTGTTTGAGTTTACTGTTTTGTTTTGTTAACGTATAAAGAAAAATAGCTAGTCGATATGTATGACCGTTCAAATACAACTGTTATATAAGGATCGTATAGATGTAATGTGGATACATTTATCGATTTTCAAGAGCTAAAATGTCAGCGCGTCATCTCTACAATGGGTTTCATTTTCATGACTGAAAATATTAGGTGGCGAAATGGGAAGATAATTTTGACGAAGTAGAATTCTGACTGTCGTAAATTACCGTGAAATCAATGATTTCTTTAGGTGTTGGTTCACAATTTCTTATAAATTTGATAATATGATTATGTTTTGGTTGATTTAGATAGCTACTGGAATGACGGTATATTGAATATTGGCATTATGGCCATGCAGGAGATCAACTACAGACCCTTCAAAGAGACGAATAATAATATCTGGTACAACAAAACGAAGGCCTCTTATGGGCGAGTTGTACTCGTTTGGCAGAGAAACTGTCACTAGTATTCAACTTACTTTCTGCCGTATGTTGTCGCGTAGCGTCATTTTGAGTGTATTAAAGTATTCTTGCAAACTCTTGATAAGTTTGAACCTAGACTACGTGGAAATTCGAACGAACGATTTCGGTTTTGTCCCTGCTGTTTCATTGTTTAGTTTTATCCAGATAAAATTAAAGTAGTTTTTAGATTTTATTTAGTATCGGAAAGGCTTTAATTCGATTGAACATTATATAATAGTTGTACTTAAAAGAATAAATTAATATAATCGCTTCGTTCCGCCAAATTACTGACAACCATCCAAATGAAACATAGACCGAAAAGTACTATTAATTAAAAAAAAAAAAAAAAATACTGGCAATTATGTAAATTATTAGAAAGATAATTGTTTTAAGGCCACTGCATACGAAAAAGCTATCGGAGAATCAGAGTACTGGAAGTATACTTATTAAATAGCAGTACACTTCTGAAGATTTTGAAAAGACAAAGGCTTTTCTTTTAATACATGTATACTGGTTTTATAATAAAACTTAGTCATTCAAGTATATAAAACATAATCAACTTTTTTTTGAATTTGAAGTATCATATGAATTAAAGAAACAACTATCATTCCGCGCTTCTGGATACCCTCGGACGATAAAATTGAAATGTTAATTTACTGCCCAAAACAACCTCTCTGTAACTTCTTTTGTTTTTTCTCCCAACCACTGGCACAGAAACTTCAGGGCCCTCCCCAGTTGTTGTTGTTTTGCAAGTCCTCTCCCTATAATATTTCAATGACCTTGTGTCCTATTCCCGATTGTGACATTTGACTGAATGTATATAAGAAAAGAGAATGATGCATGCTTTCTCAGTACTCCGAGTTTTTTCTAAATTTGTGATTGAAATGCCAAATCCAGTTTTTGATTGGTTGATTTCTTACTCTGAGTACGGTAATCGTACTCGGTAGTTTTTTTTCCGTAAGCCTCAGTCTTGATCCTTTTGATGGTCTTGAGTTAACGATCCTAGGTGCTGACATTTTACTGTGTATATTTGTTTGAAATTTGAAGTCCATTGTGTTTTACGTCTGTATAATATGTTTACACATTTTGGCAGGTGAATCCCAATTATTATCAGTTTAACCAATTATGTCTATTTGGGTTGCTCACCAAATTTTGTCAATGTAACGGAACTAAACATAACTGTCATACTATGGGGAAGTTTAGCTAAGTATTAAGCCAGGTTTAATTAACCATCTGTCTTCGGAAAATGCTTGTTCCAAGTCAGGAATATACCGCCGTTGGTTAAAATGGTCGAGCGTTTGTTTTTCTTGGGTTTTATGGACTTTCTCATTTTTTAATTTGCCTTGGAGTTTGGTATTTTTGTTCACACGTTTTGGAGTTGAAGCGATTTCCTCCGTGTGTATTTGTTATCTTGAGTCACTAATTTTTATTTTCTTTATCGATAAATGAGATTCGAACATCTGTAAACTCCTGTTGTCTTAATTCGATTCGATGGTGTGTACAGAGCACATGAGTTAATCAGTTCTCGGTTTTCGGCTGGTTTCGTGTAGCTTAATGTCTAGCTTCTTTGTAGTGTTTTTGTATAGTATTTTATCTAATTGTTATTTTCTTTTGGTCATTGTGTTGTCTCATTTTTCTGCCTTGTGGTTTGTAATGCCTGTCACTTGGTATCTTCTCTCTCTTCGGAACAATACAAATTGTTCCTCGGAGAGTTACTTTAATGCTGAAATACACTATTTTGTTTAACCATATAGAATAATATATCTTCTGCATATGTATTCACTAAAACATGGCGACAGTTCAGTAGCACCGTATGTAAACTCCTCACAGTTGTAAAAAAAATGATTTCTTCACTGATCAGATATAGATTTCTGGAATTAAAACGAGCAGTCTTTTTTATAAATTAATTGGTTCTTTCATTACTTTCAATTATTATTTGTACCGTTAATATTATTGATAATGATATATATTATCAAATTCATAACAGTGTTGACGAGACCATTCGTTGGCGCGCTCAGTTCTCCAATTGACTGGGTCAGATCAGGTAACCGTTTGTCTGTTACGCCTACTTAATACGTTGATTTTACAAGGGACTTTTAAACGCACGGGGTCACCAAAGGTCTCTCAACGCCTGAAAACAAGTAACTCGAGAAAAAAAAAATACAGGCGTATTGATTAACATTGAATATTTTGACATTCTTCACTGACAATCGATAATCAAATTATTTATCATACCGCACGTTCTTTAAAAATTAGAATAAAATTTCACTAGCTTCAATAACATCAATAACCTTTTTCGGACTTAACAGCGATTTTACAATTGTCGCAGGGTTATGTCAAAGAACGTCTCGTCTTTTTTCTAAAAAAAATCATCGGTTCCGTATCAACTTCACAAATAATACAAGAAGGTCTTGAAGTATAGATACTAGGATCTGACGTTGTTTATCATCTTAATTACGTGTTATAGTGTTCTTTTATTTGTCTTTGTAAATTATTAACCTTTACTGTTAAGTCCATTTTTGGTAATATCCTTTTGGCGTGGCTCGGTACTTATGCATCCCGCCAATGTGTTGTTGTGTGTGGTCATTTTTTTGTATTCTTGTCTTTCATATTTGCCAATGTGCTTTGTCTATTTGCCATTTTTTTTCTTTGTTGATATATTTGTTTGTTTTATAGTGATTAGGATTATAACACGATGTTGACTGCTGTACCCCTTTTTTACCTATTATGTCTTGTTTTTCTTTTGTTCAAACTTTGTTGTCAATATAATATAATTGTATGCGACTGTCGTACAAGTGAGAGGTTTAGCTAGCTATAAAACCAGGTTTAGTCCACCATTTTCTTTATAAGGAAATGCCTGTACCAAGTCAGGAATATGACAGTTGTTTTCCATTCGTTTGATGTGTTTGAGCTTCTGATTTTGCCATTTGATAAGGGACTTTCCGATTTGAATTTTCCTTGGAGTTCGGTATTTTTGTTATTTTTACTTTTTCTAACATTTGTACTGGCTCTTCGTATCTTTCAACTTTTATCTTGTCTAAAAGTATTTATTTTAGAACGAATACATGGTAAATTTTAAATTGTGGTGCAATTAAAAAATAAATATGAAAAAATATATTTTCGTAAGGTCTTTTTCGTACATGCAAAATATAGGACAATAAAAAGCTACATGTATTTGGACCTAGCTTAATACAATTTGCATTTACTTTAAGAAATAGAAATCTTTAAATTCAATATCTAAATATAATTAATCGTTGAATAAATTCATTTACTGGAAGGCTAGAATTTAGATTAGTTGGTCCAACGTTCTACTGAATGACTCAGCATTCGGACTAGATTATTTAGAATAATACATTATAATTTAATTAATTAATAATAAATAATAATTAATAAATTATTTTATTAAAGTGTCACGTATTGATTAACAGCTGAACAATATACAATTAAACATATACAATATTTAAAATAATCAACACCCAGCCAAACAAATTGACTTATGAGACACTGTAAAATATATTACAAAGTTATAAACATATATACTAATAACCATTTAAATAAATCGCATTGAACTGTTTCATCAATATTCTTCTTAAAATACTGACTAAAAAAACTTGTAGGTTTAAAATTTAAAAAAAAATTATAAAAATATGTGATTGACAGAGCATTTCCATAATAAAATTTATAGACTAATTAAAAATACTAAACAAAATAAATTAGTTAATAAAAATATGCTGTTTACTTTTAAATATAAATTTTATAATGGTTGTTTTAAAAAAAAAAGTTTTAAATCAAATATCTACATATAGTTTCCTTCGAGTGAAAAAATTGTGCAGTTGTTTACATAATAGTGGCTGGATCGTATCACAATTCATAATTGCAATAAATTTTTCGTCCATACTTATATCTTGAAAGTTAACAATATGTTTTGAAGCTTCATAAAAAATGTCAAATCTTAAATCACTGTACAAGTCACATGTCATTAGAAAATGATTTTCGGTTTCAACTTCGCTTAAATTACAGAATTGACAAAGTCTGTTTTGAACTGGTACTGGCGGCCTGGAGTAAGTCCTGTTTCAAGCACTAACGGTAACGAACCCGCACGGAACATATCCATAATTCTTCTTTGCGATTTAGGTAAATTTTGCCGAACATATGGTTCCGCAGATACATTGTTTTTGTAGAGTCTGTATGTGCGCAGCTTATTGCCGTTTATCTCGTTGGCTTTGTCATTAAATATATCTTTTTGCCACTTTTGATTGTCCAATTCTAAGAGTTTTTCATTTGCAATTTTCATCACTAATTTAGTAGGTAGCGTAGTGTCTTGTACCATTAATCCATATCAATCTTATCTATCAGTTTGTTTACCATGAATGTCCATCCTTTGCGTCGACGGGCCGAATATTTCCAAATTTTGCTCAACATTCTCGTTTCATCCAGTCTATATAACTTGCACAAAAGACGTGTGCAGGACTTCCTCTGTTTGGTTTCAAAAGATGTCCAGCCCTATCCCTCGAGAGGATAAATTTGAAGTGTTTTTTCCCAACGGTTAGAAAGTATTTACACGCACGGTTCTGAACAGATGTTATTTCACTGAATGCCTTCGTTCCCCATATTCCGCTTCCATACAAAAGTATCGGCTCAACAACTGTTGAATAAAGCTTCGTATAAACGCCATGGGTCATTCCACCAGCAGCCAAAACTTTACCACACAATGCACCTAATGCTCTACTGGCTGATTTTGACAGTTCTCTCGCGTTCTTCCGAAATGTTAGATGCTCGTCTAGCCATATTCCAAGATACTTGTATGAATCTATTTTCAATATGTTGTGTCCACTACATTCAAAACTATACTCGGAGATCGCTATTGATTGAGGACGAAAATGAACAACTTTTGTTTTATCTGCGTTAACGGAGAGTTTCCATGTTTCACACCATACCGTAACAACGTGCAGCATTTGCTGCAGACTGTTTTCATCCGGTGCTATCAATGCTATATCATCAGCATATAGGAAAATGCTCAACATAGTATCATCTATACGTACACCACAGTTAAGCGCGTTGATATGTTCTGCTAAGTCGTTTATATAAACGGAAAATAGAGTTGGTGACAGAATACATCCTTGTTTTACGCCGTTCGCTACGTTAAACCAAGGGGTTAAGTCATTATTCAGTCGGACAGTGCATTTGACGTCAGTGTAAAGTGACTGTATCGCTGTAAGAAAGCTTCCATGTATTCCCAAGGCTCTCAGTTTATGCCATAGGAGTGTTCTATTCACGGTATCAAACGCTTTTCGCATGTCGATAAAGCATACATGTGTGGACAGTCGAGATATTTTTCTATCGTTCAAAGTCAGGTATAACGCTTGGATGTGTTCTTCACAACTTCTACCTTTGCGAAAGCCATTTTGTTCCTCGCATAAATGATTGTTATCTTCTAACCACTTACTAATCCGTTGATTAAGAATAATACAGTATATTTTACATGGCACTGATATCAATGTTATCCCACGGTAATTTAGTGGTATACGTTCATCGTCTGCGTTCGGTTTCAATATTGGGTTAATTATTCCTCTTGTCCATTCTAATGGGACTTTCCCGAGCTGAAAACATCCACTTAGTATTTGGTACAGAAGTTCTATTGCTGTGTCATTTTTAAGTATATCATCGATACCTGTAGCTTTTCGGACCTTTGCCCTGGTTACGGCCGTTATAACTTCCTCTCTAGTGATCGGTTCATTTAATTCCGTTATATCCCTATGGACATTTTGACTCTCCTCTGAATGTGGAATCGTTTCATCGTTGTTTTCATCGGAGTTAAATAGTTGTCTAAAATCTTCCTTCCACCGATCTAAAACGTTAACTTTGTCCGTTTCTATCGTTCCATCTTCATTTACGACAGCGTTAGGTATACACGATTTCCGTTCGTTGCATATTCCTACTTTCCCGATTGATCGCCAGAAATCCCGTTGGTTACTTGAATAGAGTTTATCTTCTAGTTTTTGTCGTTCGTTATTCTGGTATCGTCTTTTGAATTTACGGTTCATTCGATCAAATTGTTTCCGTTCAGTACAATAACTGTCTTTTAATTTGCGCTTTTCACTGTTTGAACCGGAATGTTTTAACCATTTTCTTTCAGACACACATGCTTTATTCCATTGGTCACGCAGAATATCGTTCCAATACGGTTTAAACATGGACTTTTTACGCTTATTATTTCTGTTATAATCTGTTTCATAAACAGGTAATTTATTTTCCATTTCGCTTCTTATCAAAGATTGGAACTGGTCATAGGCAATTTGAATGTTTTCATTTATTTGAATTGAATTTTCTATATTGCTAATAGTATCATTGATCAATTGAGTTATCTCCTCATTGTTAAGAAAATCATTTGGCAATGCAGACACTTTAAATTTTCGTTTTAGTATATGTAAGAGAATGATAATCCCTTTCTTCATGATTAAGTACGAGCGTTAGCGAGTACTTATCATGACGTAAGGGATTATCATTCTCTTACAAACTTAGAATATTGTAAAGTGCTCAAGGCTCAAATGATCTCTTGATTGGTTGTATTCAAGAATTAGTTTCATTGTCAGCGTAATGTTTATAATTGATGCATGACTTCATTTTTCAGCATTTCATTTATGGGTTAGTTTTAGTGATGTAGGGACTTTCTTATAATTTGGGAAATATTAAAAAAAATGCGTTATAGACATAAGATGACACAACAGTACAAAGAAAAGATAGGAATTGTATATGTTTCCTGATTGTGAGTATGAATGTAAATCATGTAATATTTTAATGAGGAATTATCCTTTTTTTTATTTTATTTACAGTTTAAATCAATAAATACATTTGAGTTACAACTAATTTTATTTCACAGCCAATATTTTGACCGGCTTTTAAATCAAATACTATTTCATTATGTCAGGGAATTGTTCTAATACAATGCCTTTAAAAGTTTTAAATATATTCAAAACTTAAATCAAATTCCTGTTTTTTTTAAATTTTTTTATTTTATCGGAATATTGGAAATAACTATTCTTCCCAACCGCTGGTCCAGTAATCAGAGTTTTGGAAAGCTAAAGATTTAGGTTATTTTTTATTCTAATTTTTTTTTTTTTTTTGCATTACTTTGATATTGTTTATTCTTTTTTTAGTAATTTGAAGTTATTAATATTTTCATAATAACATTTAAGGTACAAATTTTACTGCATCAGTAAACTTCAACTTATTTTGATTTTTTGTTTGTTTTACAATTCAACTTTTAGTCAGTTTCAATCACTGATAAATCCTTTCAATCTGATAAATGTGCTTCGGGGCAGTTGTAAACCATTTATAGAAACTCTTTGTTTTGAACTGTAAATAGACCCAAATAATAGGATAATTCCTTACTAAGAACATGGTTTACATTCATTCTTCACAATTAAGAGACATCAAATCCTACAATTTCATTGGTCGAGAGCACTTTGCTATATTCTAAATCCTGTTGTATAACGATGATCACAATAACTCGCATTGCTAACTGCCTTCGGCAATAAAAAGTCACAATACAGTAAAGAATGATCTGGGATCCTATCAGGCATGACATTTAGTTCGTTAATTATGTTCGACATCGGCATAATTTTAAAATCTAAAATACATTCCATATCTTCATATGGAACGCAGACATAATCGACCACTGAACGTCCAGTTGGTGAAATATATGTAAAATCACTGTCACCGAAACGACCATTTAACATCGCAAAATTAGCGTCACTAAGAAAATTAATAAAAGCATCACCTTGATGATTTTCTCTGTAGTCTACTACACTTCGGGGTTTAATTTATCCACACCTTCGATAAAATCTAAATTTCTACCTACGCGAGAGTTAAAGTCGCCACAAATAACAATTCTTCCCAAGTTTTGATATGTATACACTTGTTCTAGTAAAGTTTGAAAAAATACACGATGGTCCAGAGCTCTGCACGACTGGGCTGGGTGTAGGTTACATATTGCAATGCATAAACTTAAAAAATCTGCTGTTGATCTCATTTTAATCAATAAAATTCCATCAAATTCCGAGTCCAAAGTGTCGAAAGTGTAGCTATTGTAAATTTCGTTCTTCACTAAAACGCTAATGAATGAGAAACTGGAATCTTTCTGCTAACCACATTACTTGATGAAAACCCATGCTTGGTTGCAGAACCGTTTTTTATTCCTGAATTCATGATTACGCACATACCACACATTTATTTAGAGAGTGCGTTTTATTGTAATTTGATTTAATTCATTTATTTGGGGGTAAAGGGGGAGGGGCCTTGGTTCGTTTCTTATGAACATACAGGAACAATATTTTTTTTATCTCAGTGTCGTATTTCTTTTTGTCCCTTATTCTAAATTGATATTAATTTTTTTTCACCTTTTTTTCCTGAATGATTGAGGACCGCTTAAAAAATATGTATCCCTCCAAAACATAAATACATCTAATCAGGTAGAGTACACTATCATTCATTGACATACTAACGTTTCCGCTAATATAACTGTTTGTCTGCATAATAAGCAATATTTATTGACTTAGAGAATTGACCAATCCATTGAATGGGTTGCAATGCATGATGGACTACTACGTACTTTATCAAGAACACGTGTGTTTCTCAATGACCTACGACTCACTTAATTGTTCTTCTTTTGTGTCTACATTTTGATAAGCATAAGTTGAATGCTCAGATTTAAAAACAAACGGAGCTGATGAACTGTAACACCAGGGCCCAGTTGTTCAAAAGTGTCGTTAAATTTAACGATGATTAAGCCTAACGAGTCGTTAAATTTTAACGCAGTCGCTAACTAATCAATGCGTTAAATATTGTTGTTCAAAAAATGTTAACGATAATGTTACTTAACGCAGTGTTAAAATTTAACTCCTCATCACTGAAATCCAAAGATAAGCCATCCCTGTTGCGAAAATGTCGCGGTCTTCTTTGTTGAGGAACATTGTATAATGCTAAGCCAGCCATGTTTAACACAGTCGTTAGTATTTAATCATGGGTAAAAAAATGATTAAAGTTAGCGAGAGTTTAACACAAAAGTTAACGATAATATTTTTGAACAACACTTAACATTATCGTTAAATTATAACGACATGTTAACGACAGTTTAACGCAGTCGTTAGCCTAACGACACTTTTGAACAACTGGGCCCTGATAATTTGTAGTTTATTACGTCAACAAAACTCTAGAACCTTTGTGTTACAATTTAATTGTTTAGTATGAGGCTTTTGGTTAATAATTATTCTACTACCAAGATATTATGAACACATTAGTTAATGCATGGATAGATTAAAAAAATGTAAGTACAATTCTTAATTAGATTGTTGGGATTCAACTGCTGCAATTAACAGGTGGGGGCTGTCCTCCCTTACATGGTAAATGCATAAACTTTTTACTTGTCCTACTAACGTTGTCTAGTTTGCAACCCCCACCCCTCCTTTTCAAAATACTGGATCTGAATCTGATTTCCTTATACTGATATGCAATATTTAGCATTCTAATGCTTCCGCCAATACATGTATCATTGTTTTTTTTTACAAATAATGCATTTTTTTCTGGGTGATTGACCGACCAATCCACTGAATGAGTTGATAATGCACGATGGACTACTATGTGTTTACAATTGTTTATAACTGCATGACATACAACACAATTATTAACAAATTGCCGAAAAAAAAATTCACCGTAATACCTTTTCTTTATTTCTGTTTACATTTGTGATACAAAATATTTTGTTTTGTGTTCAAATTCACGAATAATTACTTCGTTGCTATATATATGAAAAAATATTTAAATACTCGAACCATAGCCACTAATATTATGAATATGAAAAAAGAAAATTCAGACATTCGTTCACGAAAAAAGCGAAATATCCGAACTACAACCACAAGGATGAACACACAGACTAAATATATTCGTTCACGAATCAGCAGCCAATTGAAAAAGACAAAGACATAAAAACTCAAAAGACAAATAAGTGATGCATCAAGGTTTCGAAAACGGGAGTCGCATGAACTTTTCAGTAATCCAGTAAAATTGGGAAAGCAATTGTCAAATTTCCGTAAAATGGACTAAAAATTTAAAAATAATAGGGTTCTTTTTGTTAATTTGTTATTTCTTTTGATTTTTAATTTATTCAATTTTATTCTAATTTCTGTTTTTGCTACTAATAAACTGTACCAGTTTCCCCTTTACATAAAGCATTATACAAATAGAAAAGTCTTTTAGTTATTCCGATATACCTTTAGAAATATACTTAGATACAGACAATTGAGTAGTCTAATATGCCTGAATATCTAAAGCAAACTGACCGTACGAGTCTTCTAAATGATTGAACGATTCAAATGATGTGACATGCGAAAAATAGGAAGACATTTTTTTTCATTATCCTGAGCTCTTTTCGCAAACAAATCTTATCCATTGAATAAACGGTAGGTTATTCTTAAATGTTCCCAACGTGGGAGTATTTTTTTCTATGTAAGATTTTTTTTTGTGAAATAACCCCATACACTTGAAGTTTTTTTTAAAATAAAAATCGACTTGTTTTACATTTAATATATTTTTCTATGATTTAATGATATTAGCTCTGCACATTTAATGTTATTTCAAGTGAAACCATTGGGTGTGATGATAAAATGAATGTTTAGAACAAATTCCTTTAATTTTTTTGAAGGAAAGTTTAATCTTATGTATCGAAATGTGAAACAAGTGATTATTTAAATCCCTACTGGAAGGTCTCTGACAGACTGAGTAAGCGTAAAATCATTGTTATCGATAGCCGATGACAAACAAGTTAAAGATAAATGATTCAGTATTTTTAACAACATAAGTATTACGGTTGTCCACTGTTATGGGATTACCTCTATTAATGACTGGTCGA
The DNA here is from genome assembly GCA_017311375.1 of Mytilus coruscus. Classification (NCBI taxonomy): domain Eukaryota; kingdom Metazoa; phylum Mollusca; class Bivalvia; order Mytilida; family Mytilidae; genus Mytilus; species Mytilus coruscus. Next base: position 75,146,320 of record CM029599.1, on the reverse strand, counting down.
TACTCATTATATGTAAAAAGTTTTCAAAGATTGATATTGAATTTGTCAATTGCCTGGACTCAAATTTTAACTAATGAAATATCAGATGTTGCCATCATTTATAAATGTAGCAGGAGTTCATTAAGTGGATATATTTACCCAAGAAACATATCTTTTAGATTATTGAAAAGTCATTATCAAAACAGTAAACTGATAGGAATTCTTTAAATATTGTTTATGCACCATGTCTTGTGTTGGTATATTAAATAAATCAAAATAGTAGTTTTACAAAGTGGCTAACAGTGAGTTTTATCAAACGAATACGAAGTAATGATTACTTAATGAATGAAAAGTGCAACCTATCTAATTTTTAATAAGCGCTCGTATACTAAGTATACGGAACTAATTTCAACTAGATATGATGAGACCATGAACGCATTGTTTTCTTGATGATAATTAAAACAGGAACAAATCAAATCTGGTTAGACTTGACACATGTATGTATTACCTAGGTGTTCAAGGTACAAGCAAGCCAGCGTTTCTTGCAATATTTCGCATTTTTTCTTTATGATAATTAAAACAGGAACAAATCAAATTTGGATAGACTTGACACATGTATGTATTACCTAGGTGTTCAAGTTACAAGCAAGCCAGCGTTTCTTGCAATATTTACAAGTATTTCACTTTAGACATTCAATTGACAGTCATCAACTTGTGTTTTAAAACGAATTCTACTTCTTTCTTCTTCTTTCTCTCAAATATCATAGAATCTCTTGTCCTTGGTTGTAGCATATTGTCAAATTGTTAGAGATATTTGAATGGAATAAGGCACGATTGATGCTGACAGAATACTTTATTCCTTCATTATATACAATATTTCTGTTATGTTGTTTTTTTCAGTTCATTTATTACAACTAACTGCTTATAAAAAGGATATAATTAAACTTATCATGGATACCAGGCTTGAAATTTGTACGCACGAATCATCATTTGTTATCTTCTGAATAATATATAATAAAAAAGTTCATTAAAGGATACTACAAAAGTATCTCAAACAAAAGAAGATTCACACAACAATGCAAGTGAACATAAAATATTTCATATATAAGAAAATAACTGTAAGGATTGTTTCCATTGAAACGAAATAAAATATAAGAAACCTGATATATTTATTTAATTAGTGATTGGGGTTGTCTCAAATCATTACACTGTAGCTGATATTTGTTTTTCATCGTGTGCCGTAATATTTTGGTGATTACATAGAATTGGTCTAAATTTCTTAATGAATGGCCAATTCATGAGCAAGACCATAGTCGTTCAATTTTAGTAAAATCAAATTATTTGATACGCAATCACATCCCTCAGATCAAACCGCCTTAACAGCTTCTGCTAACAAAAAAATCCCGATCTATTATTATCAACAGTACAATTTGTAACGAAAATATTTTTGGATAGCTGATAGTAAAGGATTGAAGTCAGTCAACTCAAAACATTTTAGGTTTGTATAAAAAGGTTACGAAAACACACCTAAACGTATTGCTATTGTCCAGTATGTCGATTTTATTAAGGAAATGTCTTTAATCTGCGATTTTTATTAATTCTATTTCTGCAAACACTGATATATTTTTTCATTGGCTTTAAAGTCCTAGAAATTGTAGATAGAATTATTAAAAGAGTAATAAGGAGTCAGGTCTTATCTTGCCGTGTTTATATATCCCAACTCGTTCGCTATGCCCGTGTCCATAGTGCCGTTTTTTATTTCATTGAATGTGATCTATGAATTACAGGTAATATATTGAATAGAAGATTTCGATTATTCTTTCAAAGATACAAAGATTTTGTTTGAAACAACTTATCACAAACAGGATAGCACATCCTAATTTTTACGGTGATGTAATTTATCGAGCCCGTAAATTTAGATGCGGGTAAAATTATCGACCCTTAAAACAATATAATTAAAACGTAGACTTCTGATTTCGTTATCCACATAAGAGGCTTTATATACGAGCACGCGAGTTAATATGGATCAGTATTTTAAAACGATTGTCCTTAAAACAACCTTATTATGTAAGGTTATCATTTAACACTGTTATTAGATCTTTGAAAGTTGTTTTATTGGTATAAATATTGGTTTGTTATAATAAATAAAAACCCACCTAAATATTATTGCTATACACCTATCAACTTCACGGTTCTATATTCGGTCGATACCTATATTTTGGGATTGAAAAGATTGTGTTTTTCTCTGACTGTTAATAACGACTTTACACTAAATCCATTGGATGTTGGATGCGTACTGATTGATAGTTAAGTCTTAGACACATGATTTTTATTAGTTGTAACTGGCGTTTAACTAGCTTTCAGTAACTGTTTTTAAAAGTTGTTTATGTACTTTGTATCGATCTGTGAATTAAGCCCTTTTCAACTGATTTTGATAGCGTTTTTTCTGTTGTTGAGCTGTTGCACCACTGTCCCAGGTTAGGAGAAGGTTGGGCGCCCAGAGACATGTTTAACACCGTCACATTCTATATGTGCCTTTCCAAAATCAGGTTTTCATTTATTGTTATGTACAGTACTTTCTTGTGTTGAACTGTTGCACCACTGTCGGAGTTTTGAGAGGGTTTGACACCTGTCAACGTGTGTAACCCCGCCATTGGGTATGTGCCTTTCCAAAGTCAGAAGCCTTCAATTCAGTGGTTGTTGTTTGGGGCGATTTATCATAAAACAAATCGTTTACTGTTTTTTCATAACTCGTTTGAATTATTCTACATTTGTTATTTGGTGGTCTTTTAAAGGTTGCTATGCGGTATTATCTTTGCTCATTGCTGAAGGCTGTATGGCGATCTATAATTGCTAAATTTTACGTTATTTGGTCTCTGGTGGACAGTTGTCTCATTTGCAATCATACAGATCTAGTTATTTTTTTATATTGTTTCATCTATATAAGAAGCATATCTAACTTGCTTCTGTATTAACCATAATAAAAAGTTGACCTATGGATATGAGAACCAATGAACTCATTTAAAAGGATGAAGCCTTCTGTTTGAAAAATCAACAAGGAATATTGACAGTGATTGTTACTTATGGTATCACACTAAACGAATCCAAATGTCAATAGAATATGAAAAAAAAACACTTTATAAAGTTCGTGCTTCAAAAGCGCTATTCTGGATTTACCTTCATCAGGAATATCAACATTATACTTCATTTATATTCACATTTACTACACAAGGATATTTCACTTATCTGAATCGACTGTTTTATAACTCCTCAAAAGTCCAGCTATTATGGATAAAGATGGTTTCTTGCTCTCTGTGTCAATTTTATGTTAATTAAAGTTTCTTTAGACAAAGAATTTCTCACATATTTGAAAGGTAGTGTTAACATTTATTCTTATATTGTTTTATATCGGAAAAAATTGATCGTAAAAAGAATCAGAACTCCAACAACAACACCAATACCATGAGCAGACTTAACGAAAACTGTTTGGTTAATCGATTGCGACAATATCACACTTACTTGAAATATGGTGGTCGACACCTTTTGTTCGTATTTCACCTTGAAGTTTGTATACGAAATAGTAGAGTGCGGGATTCTTTGCTGTTTGAGAGCTGTGCTTATTCTACACTAGAAGTATCACAATACGACTGTTTAAATATAAAAAGGAAACAAATGACTATTTTTCTATTTGTATTATATTAATTTTCTTTGTAGTGGACATTGCCTTTTAAGCAAGAGAAATGGACAATGGAAATGCAAACCTCAATACAAACGACATGCAAAACTTACATATAAAAAACCAGCCGTCTTTACAGACAACGCAATTGAGATCCTTGACAGCTTCTACGTCAATTACCAATGGAAGAAACGCAGCCGACAAAATAACTGAACTCACAGATATTTTGTCTAGTATTTCAGTAGCAGGTAGAAATGATATATATCTTACAACAGTCATGAATTGTTTGTATTTCATCAATTACTATCCAAAACAGAAGTGCACTAGTATTGTTTAAATATTTGAGTTCGGGTACATTTACCAACACACATCTGTTGATGTTCAAGAAATGTTTTTTTTTTTTGGTCAACCATTCAAACACGTATTGTAAAACATAAGCAGAGGGTCTCAAAATGAATTTTGTTAATAGATTAATCCCAGTGAACGGAAGCAATCCACTTAAGTCTTAAGATTTTGCGCAACAATACTGATATAAGATGTTGATATACATAGAAATGTTATAAAATCGTATTGACAAATATTTCGGTACAACAATAATCTTCTTCAGTGTCAATGTCTGTATCAAATGTACTGCCTCTACATATTTATGATTGCAAACCACTTTAAAACTTCACCAGTGTTTTCATGCCTTGTGGCGATCATCAGGCGAATGTCCTCGACTCATCGACGTGCTGATAATCGAAAGGGGAATAATAACGTATGTTTATTTTAGACTTACTTGAAAAAGGTTAAGCAACACAACATCTGACTGAAAATATGGTAAAACATGATCTCGATTTATCTTTCAAGTTTGTGTTTTCTTATTCTTCAATAATTTGTGTATTAAAAGGTATTACAGTTATGTTGGCCAAATTCCAGACAGTTGCACTTGTTTGCAAACTTTGATGGAAGGGGTCAAAATTGAAAGTCGTAATTATGACAATTTTTTTAACATGGTCGAGTTAAAAAATGCATACAATGCACAATATTGACAGGGTAAATTTGATAGCATATATATAATTGATTACAAATAAACAAAAACTAACATTTACCTCGCAAAAACAACGAAAAAAGTGTTGGAAAGGGACTATTATCCCCCACCCCCATGTTTTGTCAAAACTATTTCGTTTTCTTCTTTTACCAATTCAACATCCTTTAACACAGGAATGCTGCTCGTTTATGATCAGTTTGAACATTTCCTACAAAGATATGATCTCTCAAAGTTTGACCCCCATTGGAAGTGTTGCAAAATTTTCCCTGAGTAGAAGATATAGCCAGAAACTATATAGACGTCGGGAAAAACGATTAAAGTCTTGGGGGGACCACGGGAAAGTGACTTAGAATTGAAACCCGGTAATATGTAGGTCTACGTCAGAATTCGATTGTTCGAGCGGACCCCTAGTTCTAATTAGTTTTTAATGTTCCTCGTATATTCCCATTTAACTACGTAAGTCTCATTCCACTAATTACTTTTTTATGTAGATGGCATAGTGAAAATGTTTCTTAAACTGATTAACTTGTAGCTTGGATTGTTTTAGTGTCTGTGATTAATATTACACATAACAGCACTACAGTACCAGATTTGTATAATTATCAAATTTGTTTAGGTCAACTAACAATGGTAAGACATCGATTGTATGTCCTAGTCGTTTATGGCAAAAGAGATCCCGAAGGTAAATTCAAACTCATAAGTCGAACATAAACTGACAGCGACATGGCCAAAAACCGACCAAAAGATAAACAACAGTCTTACAACAAACACAATATTCAATTCGCAGGTAGCAATAAGATATTACATTACGCTCATTCAATAAAAAAGCCAGATTCTTGTCTGCAATGGATAAAACAAGATTAGCAGGGATTATTGTTACCTCTTCAAATAAAACAAAAATACAAAGCATTTATTATTTACAATATAGAATCGTCAATAGAGTCATTATTAAATGGACTATTGGAAAATGTATGCAATCTTTTAACATATTATTAAAATCATTGTAATTCTGTGAATTAATTTATTTCCGTCGGTACCAATTATGGGAGATATTGCATTTCATGGTTTTGCCACAGAAAATTAACACTTCGTTAAACATTTCAATTCGTCGTTCACCAATACCAACAAAATCAAAGAAAATTGGTATCCCACGAATAAAAATGAATAAAAAAATGACCAGAATAATGGATATTTGTTAGCATTCAAAAAATTCTTACAGCACACCATGAATAGTGAAGGACTGCAAGATCTTGAGGTAAATTACAACCTCTCATTGGCAAATGTCGTACCTGTTTTGTAAAATCTAGAAGTACGCAATCCTATTATTGATATATTTCTTGTTTTTTTCGTGTTTCTTAGTAAACATTGTTTATTAAACCTGATTTTTATTTATTTAAATAAGAAAATGATACCAAAGAGGAAAATGGAGATAATGTTACAGTTAAAGAAGATGGTTTAATGCAACCTACGTCAAGACACGCCAATATACCAGCAGACATTGTCAATTTACAGGATGGTGATAGGTCAGAACTTGAAGAAATTTTGATGAAAGAAGGAGATGTTGGAAACACTGGCGATAAATCTAACGTAGATGATATTAGACCTACAGGAGGTATGCACCATTAGATATAAGAAGATATGGTATGAGTGCCAATGAGACAACTCTCCATCCAAGTCAAAATTTATAAATGTAAACCATTATAGGTCAAAGTACGGTCTTCAACACGGAGCCTAGGCTATTAGTATATATTGTTTTGCTATTTCACATCAAGGCAAAACATAATAAAGCAAAACAATTAATGAGTATGTAAAGTAAGTTAACAAAACGTTAATTAATAGTTATAGAATTATGTTCTGTTAAGCATTAAATATACGAAAATAGTAGCCAGGGTTGAAGACATAGAGCACGACCCGAATTCTATGTTTCCAACCTTTGCTAACATTTTTCATAGTCAATGCCAAACAAAACATTATTTTAACTATTATACTGAGTGTCAATTTTTTAGATACACCCGTTTTTATTTAGTTCTAGTACAAAACATTATTTTTATGATCTACTAGCTGTTAATGTTTGAATAAACGATTTTAATTTACTGTACGTCAATATTTAAAAAAGCAAATTCAAAGAATATCTTTATAGAAGGGATTATGATTATAAAAATGCATGTATAATTGTGTCATATATATGGATCACTTGACCGGGATGATCTCAGGTTCTCCTGAAGGGTAAGAAGGGTACGCAGATCATGCCTCACACGAGACGCCTGTCGTGATGCAAATGTAAGTCAGGTAAATTCGGTGATAAGTGTCATTCGGTGATGTCGAGGTAATCAATACAGGATTGTTTAACGATAATTGGAACATTTATGAAACTAATATTTCAAAACGGTCAACCAACTTGTGATGGCGTCCGTAAAAATTCTGGATGGGATCATTTCAACTTTACCTCTTGAACCCTTGTTTTAATAGATTTCCTGTAAGCAGTAACCCTTATCAAGGAAATCATGATAGGAAACGCATGCTCAGGAATATCGAGCTATATACTTTGTATGCAGTATGAAAATATTGTTTTGGAAATCATTTTAATAATGGAATGTGTATCTCCCGCATGCATAGCTTTGATTTTTTGTCCTATTTAGTTTTATATCTGTTTTCCTTGATTTTATTCTTCTTCGGCGTTCGTCGTAGATTCTGGAATTTCAAATAGTTTGACCTCGACCATCACTGAAGGGATATAATTGCTACCACAAACAATCTGGTGCAGTTAAATCGGTACCATTGATGTTAACAACTGATCAATTTCTTCCATTTCTTATACGTTTATATGTTGTTGACAAATGGCAGTTCATTTCATAACTCAGGAACTGTTTAACCTTTTCTTTTTAAATACTAATATGTTATTATATGTGACAATATGGAGAAGTCGTTAAGAGTATCCTTTTTATTGATAAAAAATTGTTTTTTGCAATATCATTTGAACCTTTTAACGGATTTCTGATTGACCTAAATGCATATGAATTGAAAGCAAGGTTTGTTATCAAATTGAAAGCTTGTCTTAAGAAACCTTTGTTTTATTATGTTCAACTTATTTTCTGTAGCTCTGTCCATATTTGAATTATTACAGGTACTGTACAGTATATCACTACGCACAAACTGCAATTTGATCAGTACATTATTATAACACAATTAATTTAGTGCCCTCAACAATTGTGACAGTCATAGTTTACATTGCGATCATACTGCCAACGTATCCTGCATAATTCGGCATATTCTTCAGTTTGATTTTATCCTGCAATCGGTCTTTCTTCTAAACAATGTTTTATTTTGCTGTTGATTGGAACATTAATTTTGAAGCAAAAAGAGGAAATGACTGAAACGTAATGGTCAGTTTTTTTACTGCTAATAACTACAAAAATAACAATGGGCTGTATAAAACTTTTAATATAATTTCCAATCTTGTTTGCACCCTTAATGAAAAAGGAGTCGTACATTTAGACAACAATATATCTTGATTAAAATTTAAATCCAGGTCCGTAGCACGGTACAATCAAACATTTAACAGGATCAAGTATGATTTGACAGAGAGTTAAATTTGACCCAAAGGTTACGGTATTTAACCATATGTTTAAATTTAACCACGATATGAACAACCGGGTCCTGGTGTCCTACATGTACTTGGGTTGTGAACGAATGGTTATAATCAAATCACTATTTCATATACGTCACAACTCATGGGTGTCATCGATGTTCGCGTTTACGTCATGTTGATGTTTTAAAAGCTCGTTCATTCTTTAAAGATATTTTTCCGCAATGAACGAATATTGTATATTTAAGCGATCAATGGTTTATATTAAACACACAAGGTCATCGTTACAGGCTTTTAAATAAAATTTGAGAATGGAAACGGGGAATGTGGCAAAGAGACAACAACCCGACCAAAGAGCAGAAAACAGGCCAAGGCCGCCAATGGGTCTTCAACACTAAAAAACATACAAGACTTACAAAGGCCAGAGGTTCCGGACTTGGGACAGACGCAAAAATGCAGCGGGGTTAAACATGTTTTGTGAGATCTCTACTTCCCCTATACCTCTAGCCAATGCAGAATAAACAAAGACATAGCAATACGCACAGTAAAACTCAGTTTAAAGGATGTCCGATGTTAGAATAGCTAACAGAAGAAACTAAGTAAAATGACTGACAATGATAACATAAATTAACAAAGGACTACTAGCAGTTACTGACATGCCAGATCCAGACCTCAATTAAACTGATTGAAAGATTATGTCTCCATCATATGAAAATCAAGCACTATCCCTCCCGTTAGGGGTTAAGTATCATACCATCATAAAATATATGAGAAGAACATAACCCGTATCATGCCAACAACTGGTTTTAGAATAAATGTGTTTATTTCCGATGCAAAGACCCTATGAGTGAATCAATATTTATTCCAAAAAATGCCATCTTTAATGACCTGACAACAATATCGTAACTATATCCTTCTGAATAAGTCTGTTTAAAGGTTTGGTTAGCTTTTGCAGTGAATGACGACATTCTTGTGCTTTGTATAGAATATGACCATAAAAGATTAGATGTGAAATACCTGAACGTATAAGATGTCTACACGTTGATTTAAATTTACGAATAATGTCCTTGTGCCGATGATAAAATTTAGTAAATGTCAAATACTGTAATTCCAGTTTGTAAATCCTTGATCAAAATAAAAATGAAAATCAATACAGAAAAGCAGAAGTATTTTTTTCTAGGGATACCACATGTCAACTTTTTCAAACAGGAACTAGTTTTGAGTGATGAGACAAATGAAGTAACGGCGAACCAATCAATTGCATCCATTGGTGATTACGAAAAAAGCGGTAAGTATACCGTACTTATTATCTGTTTAAATGTGAAAGCAGAATTGAGCTCTTTGATAAGATCTAACATACAGAAATTCTAAAATATGTTTTTTTCTGAAAATTTGTTTGTCCTTACATACGCTAATTAATAATATAATTTAACTGTTGCAATTTGGTATGTTTTGTTTAAAAATTGTTAAAAAAATATGTCATCTAAACTTACTTTGGTTTTCTATGTTGTGTTTTGTGTATAGTTGTTTGTCTTTTGTCGTTTTTCGTTATTTGCCATGACATTGTCAGTTTGTTACCGAATTTGAATGTCCATTTGGTAACTTTCGCCTCTTTTATACAATTTCATTCCATTTTTCTGCATATTTGGTATGATTTTATTCTTAATAAGCAATAAATACACATCTTATGTTCACCTTAAGCTTCTCAATATAATCTTAAAAATAGGGGAATATATGGAGAAAATTACTTATAATTATCGAAAGCATAACCTTTTCCTTCTTGTTTTACTGCCAAACATATAGTTATATTTTATAACATTTCGTCAGTATCAATATTTTGCGTCAACAGTCAAATAGAGAGAAATTTTCCATCTTCTTAAAAACAATTTCATTTATATAACATGCCAATTTAAATACATCTGTGCAACCCCAATGAACTTGAAATTTATAAAAATAAATGTGCCAATATATGGTGTTCTTCTTTATCAAAAATCATATCCCATACATCAATAACATCCTTTCAAAAGTTTTTTTTACATGACATTAATTTGACATAGATATCCATTTCCATATTTGAATAATGTTTTTTTATTTATTGTTATAAAAATACATTTTGCCATTAACATTCTGTACGAAACAGTTTTCTGACCCAAGTCGACTTCAAAGATGTTATAAACAATTTAAAGGATTAACCATCTTGAATCCACCCACATAATAAAGTTTCTGTAATATTTATTTCTCCGACTGTGTGCCTGTGTACAGTTGAATTCAAAATAAAGACAAAAAAGAGCTCAATAATTGTATTTACAATATTATTGCATTACTGGGATTAGGCAGTGGTCGAATTTTTACCACAATAATTTCATCGATAACTGTAAGGTTTTTTTTAATGAGTAAAACTCTCTCTTCATAATTTATATTAATAATTTTATTTAAATCTACATCAAAATGAATCCGAGGTGTTCCCCTTCAGGATAATTTTTGTCTGGACCTGAAAAATCATTACTATATTTTTGTTCTCAATCCAAATTACTTCCGTTTTTTGGAAAAATTGATATGAAATCCAGAAAGTTTAGCATACACGTCTTTTTTACTTCCATCTTAAATTAATTATGTGTCATCTACAAACTGTGATAACTTATGTTCTATAATGCGACAAATCTAGTTATGTTCCCTTGTCCTGATCGCTAAAATGATAAAGGGTCACCCTGCCGACAACCAATCCCACTTTAAAACAATCTGAAAGATTACCTCCTTTAATAACAACATTTTAGGCGGCATGGAAATTAAGATCGCAAATTATCAGTTAATGTGTTGTACAAATGTATGTGTTGTTATAAGTTATCTCTGTATTGTTTAATTGTATTCTGTATTCTGCCATTTTTGTCATGTATGTATATATACCTTGTTATTTTGCTGAGGCAATGTTGTTTCTAATGCAAAAAAGATTCGTTCATTCAACAACAGGTGAAATATTTTTTTACAATAATTTTACGCAGTTTATGGTGCAATCTCTATATAAACAAATCAAATACTCTAAAGAGAAAATTAAAAGATGTAAGTATCAAATGCCTTTTCAAAATAAATAAACCTGGTATGTTATTTTATTCAGTATATTGTAAAGTGTCACAATTAATCTGACATTTTTTTTATCCCGAATATAACGTCCACTACTAAAACCGGGATTATCAGAAACAATCAGTTATATAACAAGTGTGTTGAATCTACTGGCAATAACTCCTTGTTAACATTATATAATAATGATATAGGTCTCCAATTTAATTCCCAGATAATATATCCATAGTATAAATATTAAAACAAATAACTTCAAATCTTTCGAGAAAAACTTTAGAAATTCAACTGATTAACCATCAGATCAAGGTGTTTTATTAAATGTTGTCAGAGACATGTATACACATATGTCTCTGATGTTGTTTATAGTTCAACAATACCTTAACCAACTAATATTACTAACATTTATATATATTTTTATGTTCTGCCTCAGTGCATAGTATAACCATAAGCCACAAACAGGTATAATCATTTATTCCGAAAACCATGAAATAATGAGTTCTACATATGTGTGCTGTGATATTGGTAAAAAGCTACAAAAACAAAAACAAAAACCTTAGTTAACTCATCATACTCATGACTACAAAAATCATAAAACTAACAGCTCAAATCTATGTATCAAAATAAATTTTCAATTAAATTAATCAAAATTATAGCACCAAATGGCTTTCCATACATTTGTGAAAAACACTGACAAAATTAACAATAATCATATTTCACTTTTGGCTGATATACACATACACAAAATTTATCTTGATGTGAAAACATATTAACTTTCATCATACAATCATTAAAATCTATGAATTATAAACTTACATTGTGAGTCGGCGTAGTTTAAGATACTTTTAAATGTGTGTGACCACGTTCATGCTTTCAATTTAGGAAACCATAAAATATGAGGAAAAGTAACGAACTTCAAAGTACAAAAAATCGGACAATACAAAAAGTCTGGGAAAACGTATGAAAAATCGATAGAATTTCTTTTAAACAATAAAAAATCAACACTGGTAACAGTACACTCCCCGTCTCATATCATTCAAATGATATCATTTGTAACAAAATTTATGCAAATATACCAAATGTAAATATAAGTCACTGTTTCGACTGTTACGAAAAATCAATGCTATCGAAGTACATTTGGTCAGTAGAAAAAAAAACACACTAAAACTACAAACAACAGTTCAAATAAAACCTGTTAATAAATTGTTCTTATAAAGTAGTCAATATTTCAAAGTCAGTCTACCAACAAAACCATCTCACTAATCGGTCTAGTATATGTAACAGCTTTTCCTTCCTTATAGATGCGGATGCGAGCCTTGCGTACATTTTCATCATCGCTTTTGATAACTTCCTCCACAATGCCTAGTGGCCACTCTCCTCGGTAAACAGATTTGTCTCTGATAAGAATTACATCTCCAACTTTGATATTGTCCTTGTCAACATGCCATTTACGTCTCTGTTGCAAACATTGTTAATAATCTGACCTCCAATGTTTCCAGAATATATCTGATAGTACTTGCACATGTTTCCATTGTGCACGATACATATCCTTAAGATTATATGTGTCCGTTATCACAGGTTAGTAGTCTTGTTTTCCAGTTAAGAGCATTGATGGACTTAAAATCAAAGGCATTTCCGGATCTGATGATATCTGCGCAATGGGTCTTGCGTTAATAATTGCGGTCACTTCAACTAAGAATGTTGTTAAACTTTCATGAGTCAAACTTTTACTACCAGAAGTTAAGATTACAGCGTCTAATATTCTTCACGTGACACCTATCATCCTTTCCCACACTACCCCCATGTGGGAAGAGTGGAGAGGATTAAATTTCCATACTGAACAAGATTCACATAGAAAGTTTTTAACTGTCACATCTTCAACATTTATAGCTTCGATATTTGAATCATCTGTGGCAGCTATGAAATTTGTCCCACGGTCGGATCGATACACTTTGGCTTGTCCGCGTAATGACTGGAACCTACGAAGTGAATTTATAATACAGGAACTGCTTAATGATTCTATCACCTCTATATGAACAGATCTTGCAGTCATACATGTGAATAAAATAGCCCTACTTTTACTATTTGCAGATCCTCCACGTGTCTTACGAGTTAGCACTTGCCAAGGTCCGAAGGTATCCAAACCTACAAATGTGAACGGAGGCCCTGGTGTTAGTCTATCAGTAGGCAAGTCCGCCATTTTTTGTTCCTGAAACTTTCCTCGCTGTTTCCTGCATATTACACATTTTTGTATGAATGAAGAAATTAATCGTTTAGCTCCAATTAGCCAGTATCCTGCGCTCCTTAACGCACCTTCTCTTAAATGTCTACCCTGATGTTTCACTGAATTGTGATAGCGGTCTATAAGAAGCTTATTAATGTAACTATTTTTCGGAATGATAATTGGGTTAATTTCTCCTGTCGGAAGCCATGACTTTGCCTTTTCCAAACGTCCTCCTACACCAATCAAACCTTGTGAATCCAAAAATGGCGAAAGAGAGATTAAAGATGATTGTTTAGAAATTTTTGTGCCTCCAGCCAAACATTCTATCTCTTGTGAAAATACTTCCTTTTGACATTCCTTCAAGATAAATAATTCCGCTTTTTGATAACTATCAACTGACATAATATTTTGACAAAAATGCCAACCTTGGCACGACTTATTCTTTAAACTGAATGACTGAGCCACATGTTGCAGAAATGATATAGCTTTTACAAGCCGTCTCCAACTAGAGAATTTTTCAAAACGCCCCACTATTGGCGCTAGCGCATTTATTGAAGTTTTCGACGCACTTATCTCCGTTCTAATCTCTTTATCATTATCCGGACTGACTAACGGATATTATGTTTTGACATCACATTGAGCTTCTTCGTCAGAGTTCTTCATCCACTTCGGCCCAAGAAGCCATTGGTTGTTCTCCATATCAACAGATATTCAGTATCGTATGCCGCAATTTGCTGGGTTTAAATGTGTTGGGACGAACTGCCACTGATTTTGCGACGATACACTCAGAATGCGTTCAATTCTGTTTGACACGTAGGTGTGAAAACGTCTTGTCTGATTAGAGATATATCCTAACACAATTTTACTATCAGAATAGTACTTGATAGAGTCCAACAGAACATCTAAATTTTCGGATATGATATTTCCAATTTCGGTTGCCTAGACAGCTCCACACAATTCTAATCTTGGTATTGTGTTTCCGCTAAGAGGCGTTAGTTTCGATTTTCCCATAATAAATCCTAGGGTACTGTTCCCATATTTGTCTATAGCTCTTAAATATGCCGAAGCCGCAACTGCCTTCTCTGAACCATCTGAGAATACATGTACTTCTAAGTTGTCCATAACACTGATTGACATAGGTATGTACATGCGCGGTATACGAAGTTCTCGAAGTGATAAAACAGAGATTCTCCATTTATTCCATTTCTCTTGAAAACTTTGTGATAAAAAATCATCCCAATCAGTACCTGGTGGAGATGCATCTCGCAACAAAATCTTTACGCTAATTGTGAGTGGTGACAAAAATCCAATCGGATCAAAAATGCTATTCAATGACGAAAGAATACCTCTACGGGTACAGGGTTTATCGTCTTGCAATGGGGTAGATATAAAGCTATCACTATTTAAGTCCCAAGCGAGGCCAAGACTGTGTTGTACCGGAAAATTGTCTTGAGATCCTTTCCAATATCATCGGTAGGGAAAGCCTTCATTACGTCGCTACTATTCGATGTAATCTTGTGTAACCTAATGTTACCTTCTGTCTTCAGCGCCATCTGTGTTCTTGTTATAAGATCAATTACTTGTTCACTCTCGGGCAAGGAAATGAGCCCATTGTCTACGTAAAAATCCCTGTTGACGAAAGTCTTAACATCTGAGCCGAACGTTTCATTGGAGTTTTCAACTGTCTTACGTAATCCGTATGTTGCCACTACAGGAGAAGCGCTATTGCCAAAAACATTGACACACATCCGATGTTCTATAAGTGGATTATCTGGGTTATTGTCCTTGTACCAAAAGAACCTCAAAAAGTTTCTATCTTCTTCTCTCACGTAGAATTGATAAAACATTTGTTCTATATCAGCAGTGGCCGCAAACTGGTCACTGCGAAAACGCAACAAAATACCAAGTAGGTTATTAGTGAGATCTCGTCCCGACATCATAACGCTATTGAGAGACACTCCTTCGAAAGATGCTGAGGAATCAAATACGCCTCTTATCTGGTTTGGCTTGTTCTGGTGGTAAACGCCAAAAAGGGGAAGATACCAACACTCCTCATCTGTGATTGTAGGAGCTACCTCGGCTGCTCCGCTTGCTAATACTTTTTGCATAAATTCTACAAAATGAGTCTTTTTTGTAAGATTTTGCTGAAACGATTTATCGAGTATTCGAGCCCTTTTCCATGCTTGACTCCTATTGTTCGGCAATCTTGTTTATTCGGTCTAAAGGGAAGGGGTGCAGTCCAGTGTCCATTTGAATCTTTCTTAAATTCTGAGTCCATGAGTTTTAGGAACAAGCGGTCTTCAACAGATGTGCCAATCTTGTCGTCATCCTTGGTTTTAATAAACAATGGGTCATTGTTACACCTGTGCGGATTAACATTATCTCCAATATGAGCTAATTGACAGTTTTCTTTTACATACAAAGTGTTTATACAAGGTTCAATTATAGTTCCCCTTTCATTGTTCATTACATTAGTTTTATTCACATTGACAAAATTTAGTTTGTACACTTTGCCTAAGCAAACATCACCTATGATTACCCAACCGAAAAAGAGCTCCTGGGCGAATGGCGAGCCCTTCGGCCCTGTCAATTGTCTATACACGTGGTGCGCTTCTGGGACATCCCTGCCAATTAAAAGTTGAATATCTATATTTAGATTCAAATCTAACATTTGATGTGATATCAACTATCAGACTTTCTGCACATCTACCGTTCATAATAGTGCGCCCAGTGCAAGATGACGTAGTATACTGAATGGCTGATGTATCTATACCTAATTGATCGAACAGCTCAGTCTTAGCAAGAGTCCTGTTACTTTGGTCGTCCAATATAGCGTACACATTAACGGCTTTATCTGGGAAGTTCTCGTGGTACACACGGACCTGAACGGTTTTTCCACATGATTTACCACTAAATCCACATAATGACGTGCACTTAGATGACATGTATGATCATTGGCATTTTGCGTTGTTTCAGATGATTTCTCCCCGCCATCAGGAGAACCAGATTTTGCAGATAAATGCATAGCGGTTATATGATAACTACTTCCACAATGTTCACATTTTACCGTTACGGTACAATTTCTTGACATATGTGTTGTCGAATGGCAGCATTTGAAACAAATCTTATTGTACTTCAGATACTTTCTACGTTCTTCGTAAGTATTGCTTTGAAGGCTCGACAAGTATTTAAATGATGATTGGTTTTATGAATAGGACAACGTACAGCCTCTTTCTCTTCATTCTGTTTAATATTCACATCCGTTTTTCGGTTAAACACTGACGTTGCGCCATGGTTAACTTTCCGTGTATCAATTGTTTTTTTCTAGAATATGGTGTTTCAGTATTACTATAAATAAACGCAGGATCATTTTTGACAGCACTAACCTCTCTGATAAATTGCACAATACTAGTATACGAAAAAGGTGGAAATGGTACGTTGTTTCTCAGTTTGTATTGCGATGCACGTGTTGTCCACTTCTCTTGTATATTATACGGTAACTTGTCCACGATTGGTAAAACACCAGAAGAAGAGTCGAAATATGACAATAAATTCGAAATGTCTCATTCTCTTTTGAAGATTCAATTTGTGTAAGAATATCCAATAGCTCATAAAGTCGACTATGATCCTTGTTTGTTAATTTTGGAAACTTCTGTAGTTTTGTTTGAATTGCCGCTTCTACCATCTCAGGCCTACCATAGCGTTCGTCAAGACGCTCCCATATACGACGAAGACCAGTATTTGGATTGTTCACATTTGACGCACGAATATTTTGCGAAAACTTTGAAAATTCACGGCCGAGCCATTTAACTAATAAGTCCATTTCTTCGAAAGCCGTAACTGAGAGTTCTTCCGTAATACTTTTAAAAGTAGCTTTCCATGAAGCATAAGTTTCTGGACAGTCATCGAAATTCTAAAACCTAGAAAGTAATAAATCTTTCTTCAATAAAAACTTAGTCAAGTCGGACACTACAGACTGATCATGGTTTGGTGGCAGTGGTGGCTGAGTAAATTCAAAATCAGTTGCACACGGATTTAATATTTGTTTTTGCTGAATTTCTGGTTTAATATCTTCAGCTATCGATCGATCCAAATTATCGACTTTAAATTTCGGCAAATTCTTTGGCGTAGGATTCATGTTAAACTGGTTCCGGGGTGCCGGAGTATGCGAACTGAAATTATCTTGATTGTTCGGAATAACTTGTGGAACGTTGTTATTCTTGTCTTGAGTTTTGAGTTGTTCCACTTCTTTATATTGTTCATTTACATATTTTTCTGTTAGAGTGATTTTCACTTTTTCTAAAGGCTCTTTGACTTCTTGTAACGACAAAGATCTTCTATCATTCTCAGCTTCTTCTAAAACTTTGACCTCGACCTCTGCGACAGCGGCCTCTGTCTGTTGTTTTAGCAGTGCTAAATCCGCATCAACTTCAGCTTGTTCACGGTCCTTTAAAGCCTTAGACTAATTCACTTAATCTTGCTTTTTGCTTAATTAATTTTGTTTGTTGTTCGGCATATTGTAACTTTGTTCGCTGAACTTCAGCGTTTACACGCTTCTGAGCCATAACTGAACTGGAAATTGAGCCACTTTTACCGCTATTGTTCAAACGGACAGACTGAACAGGAGCTACTGACATTGTTTCGGCAGCTGTTAATTTCAATTTCTTAATTTGTTGTATTGTATTGTTAATTATTTCAGTGCACTTTTTAAACTCTGTTTTAAAAATGGATTATGTTTCATTACTGTCTTCAGTGTTCTTGCGTGCTAAAAACTGAATATAATTATTTGAGTTTTCACAATATTTGTCATGTGACTTCAAAATGTTTTTCTCTAGTTTGCGTAGATTCGAAACAGCATAGTGTATTGCACAAAAGCACAAAATTAAACATAAATTCAAATCATATAATTAATTTTAAGTTCTTCGACTACAGTTATTCTGTGTCAGAAACCTATTATGTGTCAAATTTTGAAATGCAATCCAAATTCAGACCTGTATCAAGCGCGAATATTGTGTCCATTTTTGCTCCAACTGTTCAGGGTTGGACCTCTGCGGTCGTATCCAGCTGCGCTCGGCGAAGCAATTTATTTTAGATATTCTCCCTGGATACCTAAAAATTAATACACAAGGAAACTTAGCCCAATGCTGTAAGCTTAGTATAAATTGTTAAAAACATGACACATGTAACGTTTAATACGCTAATGACTTCTCCAATGTTGACATGATGCGGTCGAATAATGCTGTGGTTGACGAAGTCTTTAAATTGATTCGTGGAAAAAAACAATGGCAAATAATGTATAACCAAGGCTTGGTTTACATACAAGCAATTACATTACAAGCAAATATTGTCCTTATTTACAGCAAAAACCGATGTTACAGTACAGGTTGTTCAAACACAAATTGGAAATGTGAATGATGAGACAAATGAAGTAACGGCGCAACATGTAGTTACAACGGGTGACGATGGTCATAAAAGCGATTAGTATTTGAAGGCGTCTATAAGACCGTTACTAGTGAGTTTTATAGATGTTTTAACAAAATTAAGCTTTCTGATATCATGATCTTTGAAACTTCGACCTTGACCTTCTGAATCACTGGCATCTCATACGGGATAATGTGGTTTGCAATCAAGTATTCACAAAAACGTCGATGATTGCTTTTAAAGGCACAGTAATTTATCAGATATTCTGACATCGACCAAATTAAAAAAAAAAAAACAATAAAAAGAAAAATGCTATGTATGTTGGCGTTTGTTTTTGTTGCAGTTCATTTCCATCGGTTTTGGTTTGTGACCAGGATTTGTTTTCGCTAAATCGATTTATGACTATTGAACAGCGGTATACTACTGTTGCCTTTATCTATAGGACAATCCCTGATGATGGCGGGCCTATATAAAAATATTTAACTCATTATATAGAAAAATACCTCCGAAACACTAGAATAGTGTAGGATTGATTCAAACATATAATTGACAATTAATTCAGGATTAATGCGCTCCATAGTATACTAATTTAAGATTTCAGAAAACCAGGGTTATTTTGGTAGTACCTGTGTTCCGAAGGTCAGATTTTAATATAAGTCTGTAAAGGTTATTGATACAAATATGAACAGATAGGGATTTTTAATTGGTGGTCTGACAAAATTAACATATATTATTGATACAAATATGAAAAATTCTTATCAGATGGAATCTATCTATTTATAAACATAATTATAGATTATGTAACAAAATATTTGTAGAACATTAGTTAAACTAATATGTTCAATTGGGTTCCGTACACGAATCATATACTTTCTAAAAAACGATAGTAATTGCGTGAAGATAAAGAAGGAATCCGTGGAAGCTGGGTTTCGCTTTTTTTTTAAGTGTAAATTAATTGCTGCAGAATGAGACGAAAAAACCTACACTTAAAATTATAAAGTGTCAGATGATCGCTCTCGGAAGATGCAGTAGAAATTATATAAAAAGTCTGCACAAACTCATTTTATGTGGTAATCTTGTTTTGAATTATTTGTCATAACGAGACATTGTATGCGTTAGCCAAATTATTCTTTTCAACTTCATATTATTTAATTGAGGATTTCCAATTTAAATATATGAGACTACTCATTTCAACTTTTTCTTTTTGTTTATTGTTTCAGTTTGACTTTCTTTGTTTTTTCTCAGTTTGGTGTTGAAAAACATGACATTTAATGTGTTAGGCATTAAAGAATCTCTGAATTGAGCATTGTTTAACTATCCATTGTCAACATGCTGCGGTTGTATTCGACAAAGTCTTTAATTCGGTTATGGGAGAAATACTAGTCAATATTTTTTTGTATATTCCAGGTACTTAGGAATTAGTAATTGTTAATGTTATGCTTAAAACAAATGAATCAATAAAATTGATAAACAAAATAACAAGCAAATGATGTCTTTATAAATAGGAGAAACTCATGTGCAGGTTATTCAAACAGAACATGGAGTTTTGAACTATGAGACAGATGAGCTTACAGTGCAACATTCCGTTTCATCGATGACTGAGGGCAATAAAAACGGTAAGTATTGACTGTTTGAAGACATCTCTAAATTATTGTTTTATAGTGTTGACTTTCTTAATTTGCCGTTCAGAAGTTATGATCCTTGATTGCTTTAAGAATGACAGTAATTAATGTATGACTTCCGGTTTTCTGTCATTTTAAAAGCCTCTATTCAGCTCACAACTGACGTCGCAAATTGATTATCCTTACAAAATTAACTACTTAAACAAAACATCTTTTACCTATGAAGCGATTATATTCACGGAAAAGTTTATTGAATCAACGACGACGAATTTTTGCATGTAAAATATAAGATGTCCGCTTACTTACCTACAGAGTAATAAAAAGGGAGTTATTCATAATCTTCAGACATCAAAGTTTTTATATCTTTTTATTGATGTTAATTTTAACCATTCCGAATCTAAATCATTCCATTAACTTATAGGGGAGGAAAAGAAAAATTAATTAGAGCATATTTGTTGCTAGTTGTATTTTATAAACACTAGTTTTCCTTAAGACATGTTTATTATTGCTTCATGAAACGATTTTAAGCCGGTCTGTAGGTGCAATGGACTATAATGGTTGTGTATTTTGTATAACAAACCTTGTTTTCTCCTGTGCATTCTTATTGTAAATATTCTCACGTTGTTTCAAAATATAAAGATTGCATGTCAATATGTTTGCCCATGGAAATAAACTCATCATAGATACCAGGATTAGAATAACGATACACTTCAACATTATATGTAAAACTAGTTTTCGTAGTTAGCACACTTAACTTGTACAACAGAGAAGAACAAATATTTCCCTTCAACAAAAAATTTCCAAATACAAAAATTTATATAGTAGGCATTACGATTCATCGAACACTACTGCAGAGAACTGATTATGTGTTTGGGATAACCTAGTTCTTAAAGTTCTCCTTCCCGTATAATAGCGATCAATTGAATATAAAAAGTATAGAGAACACATATAACTATGTTTTCGGAGAATGTTACATGTATATGATTGGCAAAATAAAACTAGTCGTAATATTACTAAGATTAAGCTGTGTCAAACAAAGGATGCTAACAGCTCTTAAACCATACTCAATGAAGTATTCTCAGATCGGTACTTTGTGTCTATAATACTTTTAGTAGTTGATTTCGTGCTGTGTGTCTATCTGATAGGTCAAACCTTTTTCAACTAATTTTGAGAGTTTTGTTACATCACTGTGCAAGATTATGGGATTGAGTGATTGCAAACGTGGTAAAGACGCCAAATTTCATACACATCTATTCTTGTCCAAAGTCAGGAGCCTATACTTTAGTGGTTGTCGTTGGTTGCTGGTCGAAATTTTAGGTCCTCAGTGCTCTTCAACTTCGAACTTTATTTGGCCTTTTAACCTTTTCAATTCGAGCGTCACTGATGAGTCTTTTGTAGACGAAACTCGCATCATGACGTACAAAATTTTAATCCTGGTATCTATGATGATTTTATTAATAATATGTATTTTTCGTTTATTGTTTTGTAAACAAATCAGACGGTCGGGTTTCTCTTTTGAATTGTTTACATTTTGTCATGTCGGGACCTTTTTACCATTTCGACGAAGTGGGGATTTTCATGGCGGGTGACTTTTGCATAGCAGGGAACGTTTATCCTGTCGACGAGACCAGGTCTCGCTCCTTTTGGAATTCACGCGACTCCCTCTGTTTTGATTTGTCTCCTTGATCAATTTGTGAGATTTGAACATCGGTAAACTAAGTATTCATGCCTGTATGAAATATACGGTATGGGTTTTGCTCATTGTTGAAGGCCGTATGGTGACCTATATTTGCTTACATCTACGTCATTTGATCACTGGTGATTAGTAATCATATCACAGCTTCTATTTTTATATCAAGAGTGCTGCATCTGTCGAAATATTAATGTACTGTAACAAATCAAAATGGGCATGAATACATATGACCGTGAATGAGTTTATGTTATCCAAATTTGGTCAGGTTTTTGTAAGAAGGGCATTTTGTTTCTTACATCTTAGATTGAATTTGTAGATTTTAAAGGCGAATTAGAAACGGGATCAGACTATTCTGAGTTACCATCAGAACCAGGAGATCTGATTGAAATAGAATCCTCTTCAAACAGCATTTCATTGGCTTGGAACGCACCTAGGCAGGGCTCAAACTACGTTGATCATTATGAAATAAAATACAAAACATGCAATAAACGGGGTGCGAAATGGATACCAGTAGTTACAGAAACAAGCAGACGAACAATTACTGTTACAGATTTGAAATGTGGCACAGATTATGAATTCAGAATACGAGCTGTCAACGAAGATGGGGATGAAGGTCCTTTTGGCACGACAGCTAAGTTTTCAACTAGATTGTCATTAGCAAAATCTGTACAGATAGGAGCCACAAAGATAAAAGATGGAAATCCAAACATCTATAAACTTCCTTTGTACCAACTAAAAATTCTGTAAACATGCGAGCAAGAACAAGAAAGTGCATCTTCGGTAATATGTTATTTTGTGAATAATGGTCTTGAAAAAAGCCAATTTTGAATGTTTATAGAATGAATATTAGATGAAAGTAAACATCTGGGTATTAATAGAAAATATTAGCATATATATGTAGAATAAAATGTAAAATACTTTGAAAAGAAAGAATTCTATTAGAGAGACCATTTAAATGTACACACATAACTACAACGTATTTTATAGGAGTTACATGACGGGTGTCACATGTGGAGAAGGGTCTGCTTACCCTTCCGAAGATTTTACACCGGTTTTGGGTGGATTCGTGTTGCTCAGTCTTTAGTTTACTTTGTTGTATTTGTATACTGTTGTCTGTCTTTTTGGTCGTAGCATTGTCAGTTGTTATCATCGACTTGTATGTTTAATATCCTTTTGGTTTCGTCCGCCTCTTTTTTCCTACAGGAAAAAATTCGAAAATTGATTTGACACTAACACTGTTTGAACAAACGAGGTCCTAATCCCTGGGAGTATTCAGAAAGGGTACCACTGGTATTGGATTCTGACTTTGGGGAAAATATATACAAAAAACATTTTAAGTTTAAACTGAATTTCAGGTAACAAAAAAGGGGTATGTGAAGAAAAGACTATTATGTTAGTTGGTGCTACTGGATCTGGAAAGAGCACATTGATAGACGGCATGATAAACTATATTACTGATGTATCCTGGGATGACGATTTCAGATTTTCATTGGTGGATTTAACCGATGATGAAAAGAAAAAACATAAAAATCAGGTATTTAAATTTTTAAAGACAAAAAATAAATCTTTAGAAACCACAAAAAGACATATTTTTGCTACTGTAATCAATATTCATACTTGTTTGTATATCTTATTTTCCTGCTCTGCGTTTTTTTAGATTTTCATATATGTACATTTAATCTCGATTAAAATTTAATTAAAAGTAAATTTCAAGCCCAATCTAATGCACATATATCCATGTAGTATTATCAATTTAACCATTATTCGTACTTATTTGTTGGCCTCAATTGTCCAAGGTTCTTTATGGAACACCTTGCTTAAATGCATACCTGATCAATATACGATAAAATTATAAACAAACATACTAATTATGTTTTTGTCATTCAGGCTGAATCACAAACTGAATGGAATACATGTTACACAATTAACAAAATGAACGGAAGTAAAATAAATTTTGATCTCAACATCATCGATACACACTCGTTCTATGATTAGAGATAAGGCAATTGTTGATCAAATCCGGGAGTTTTTTACACCACCAGGGGACCAGGGGGTTGCATTTCTAATGCATTTTGTTTTGTTACACAGCCACCAATGGCTAGATTGACACCTCCCAGAGATATATATTTGACTCAATTTTGTCAATATTTGGACAAGATGTAGCTAATAATATATGTGTGCTGATTATGTTTGCAGATGGAAACGAGCCACCAGTACGAGGTGCTTTGAAAGCAGCAAATGTCCCTTTCTAGAAATCCTTTAAATTCAACAACTCTGCATAGTTTGTAAGCACTGGTAAAGCAGAGGAAGCAAAATTCGGAAATCTGTTTTGGAAAATGAGACAAGAAAGTTTTCTCATCTTCTTCAATGAACTTGACCAAGTTGATCCCAAAAGCCTGCAGTTAACAACAGAAGTGTTGCATCTAAGAAAGAATCTTGAGGTCACCATTCAAGGCTTACAACCTCAAATTACGGAGGGATAAACAAACTCAATACAATTCGACAGGAACAAGATGTTCTAAAGCGACATAAAACTGATATAGCAGCAAACAGAAACTTTACCTACGAGGTCGACGAGATACACATGAGAAAGATTGATTTGGAACCTGGGATCTACGTTACAAATTGCTTGACATGCAATCGAACTTGCCATTTTCCATGCGGCATACCAAACGATAACGGAAAACATGGCTGCTGGGCAATGTCAAACGGAGATTGCAGAATTTGTCCCAAAAATGTAACTGGACTATACACAAAAACAACACGTTCCGTTTCGAAACCTATAACGTGAAATTGAAGAAGACTTATGACGAACTGAAAAAGAAATATGAAATTGCCCAAGAAGAAGAAAAAAAAAACAACGGTCTGTTTTGGGATAGGTCCGAGATGCTTTCTCAGCTCCTGGTAGAAATGTGATGACCATGGTACATTCTGTTCGTGGCTACATCAATAAATTAAATGAAATTGCTCTCCGACCAAACCCTCTGAACGATATTTATTACATTGATCTTCTTATAGAGAGTGTGAAGAACGAGAGGAAGAGAGGATGGGACCAACGATTAAAACTTTTCTATAAAATGAGAGAAGAGGCTGAACTTGTTTCAAAAACAGCAAAAGCGAATTACAAACCATGGGGTACAGATGTCGACATTATCAACGAAATCGATGATTGACACAGGGAAATATTTCCAAACAGATATTGTTTAAACATGTATTTACTGTATTGTATATATTTTTCAGTTAGATACGGTGTTATGTAGCTAGAATAATTGTATTTTATTTTACCAGTAATAAAAATTTGTAAGGGTTCCGCGGAACCCAATGTCTCGCCTACTTTTGCTGTTAGTCGCAGGCTCAACAAAAATGGGGAAAAAATTATTAAAAATTTTCCTCTAGATACTAGCTTTTGATTGTAAGAAGTTCTGTTCAAGTTTGGTAAAAATCAAAGAAGGTTTATGAATCTAATAAATGTTTTAAAAACTTTAACTGCAGACTGTACGTAATGTTAACTGGAATAAAACTAAGTCCATTTATAAGTAATATACGGAAAAACAGGAAATAATTTTTTACAAAATTTCCTTCTAGATACTAGCTTTTGATCATAAACAAGCTTCTGTCCAAGTTTGGTACAAATCCAGGATAGTTTAAGAAAGTTATTAAAATTTTATAAGCTTTAACCACAGAGTGAATGTTATGTTAACTGGCAGAAAAATTAAGTCCATATATGAGTAAAATACGGATAAACAGGATTTTTTTTTTAACAAAATTTACTTTTGAATACCATCTTATGATCACAAACAAGCTTCTGTCCAAGTTTGGTACAAATCTAGGATAGTTTAAGAAAGTTATTAAAATTTGAAAAACTTTAACCACAGAGTGAATGTTATGTTAATTGGCAGAAAAAACTAAGTCCATATATGAGTAAAATACGGATAAACAGGATTTTTTTTTTCCAAAATTTACTTCTGGATACTATCTTATGATCATAAACAAGCTTCTGTCCAAGTTTGGTTGAAATGCAGGATAGTTTAAGAAAGTTATTAAAATTTGAAAAACTTTAACCACAGAGTGAATATTTGTGGACGCCGCCGCCGACGACGACGCCGACGGAATGTAGGATCGCTATGTCTCGCTTTTTCGACAAAAGTTGCAGACTCAACAAAAACGAGCCGGCATATCAAGAGGTCTTTCCTGCTGCAATATATAAATCGTTATCTCTTAAGCTACGATGAAAGCCAAATGAATTGCAATTGCACTTATGATAAGTTCAAACACAAAACGATGTTAATTTTTATAATATTCCTGACCTAAAGGCCTTCTTAATGCTACTTAAACTGACCAAAGAAAGTAGGATAAGAATAAGGCTTTATATAAAGAAGTCTATAAAAAAAGGACCAACCAGCAAATTTAATATGTACCGGATCGTCTACAATAGACAATACTGCGCAGATGAGGAAAAAATCATAAAAATCTAAAGATTTGCGCAACGGTACTAATATAAGATGTGACCTGCAAAAGTATGAATGTTATTTACATTCTATAATATTTGTTTTGAGGCCTCCAATATGTTGATGAGTCAAAGCAGCCTTGCCACAAACACCTCAATGGCCATAGAAGTGATATCTCTAAGAAGCCACTCCTCTCAGTTAGCCAGCATTTCAGATAGTTGGATCATAAACTTGATGACTTATCCACATGAAAATCCTACTGATTGAACAGAACATTCACTGGAGTAATGCCCAGCGACAGGTTCGGGAAAGCTTCTGGATAAAGGAACTAAATGTACTTCATCCAAACGACACCAAAAGAAATTACTAGCAATTAGATAGTGGGGCTCTTCTGTTATTTTATATACAGTTCTACAAACTACTGCGTTTTGACAATTTGGGATGTATAGATACGCAGCCAAGTTTGTAGAGTATTGAGTTTTGTTTGGTTTGATGAGGTTCAAGATTTGGGATTAAATAAATAGTTCCAAAGCTAACCTGTATAACCGAGCTATTTTACATAAACAACTAGTATTGTTAAAACTTTTGACACTGACGAAGGCTATTTGTTCAGCCAAAATATTTCTCAACACGATTTTATAACATCATCTTATATTAGTACCGTTTTGCAAATCTTTAAACTTATATATATATAATATAGTTCCATCATTAAAGTAGGGGTCCTAAAAATAAGATGTTTAGTAGATTTAGGTTATGATCAAAGAGACACATCCCACTTGTCACAATGAGTCCACTTGCATAATATTCTAACTAGTCATGTGCATCTACTAAAAAGGTATAGATTTACTCTTGAAAAATAAAACCAGACTAGAAACGAGGGTATATTATAAATCAGACAGACAAGAGGGCACACGCTGAAATTTCTCTCCTGTTTAACTTATGATTGATTTCATGTTGAAAATCTGTAATACGAATGTTTTACTACAATTATCACATAAACTTAACATTATCAATGATCCATGGAACGATGCTATAGTGATATGTACACCCAACAATCATTCCATACACCAAATGTAGTGGTCCTATCACTTAAAGTACCTATGAAATAGATCAAGCCACAAAATCTTAACATTGACTAATAAATCATGAAAATGAGGTCAAGGTAATATGAACCCTGCCAGACACACATGTACACCTTACAGCCATTCCATACACCAAATATAGTAGACCTATTGTTTATAGTAACTGATAAACTAGCATTACCACAAAAACCAATCATTGACCAATGAACCATGAAAATGAGGTCGAGCTCATATGAAACCTGCCAGACAGAATGTACACCTTACAATTATTCCATACACCAAATATAGTTGACCTTTTGCTTATAGTATCTGAGAAATAGACCTAACCACAAAAATTAAACATTGCTCAATGAACCATGAAAATGAGGTCAAGGTTAGATGATACCTGCCAGTCAGACATGTACACCTTACAATCATTCCATACACCAAATATAGTGGCCATTTTGCTTATAGTTTCTGGTGAATAGACCAAACCACAAAATGTAAACATTGTCCAATGAACCATAAAATTGAAGTGAAGGTTAGATGAAACATGCCAGTCGGACATGTACACCTTACAATCATTCCACACACTAAATATAGTTGACCTACTGCTTATAGAATCTGAGATACGGACTTGACCATGCAACTTTAACCTTGATCACTGATCCATGAAATGAGATCAAGGTTAGGTAAACCCTACCTGACAGACATGTAGACCTTGCATGGAACCCATATAACAAATATAGTTATGCTATTACTCATAATAAGAGAGTATTTCACTTAAAAAAACAGTAATTTTTTATCAAGCATTCACTGAACCATGAAAATGAGGTCAAGGACAATGGGCACATGACAGACGGAAACGTAGTAACATAAGGTATCTGCAGACAAGGAATGAAGCATCCAGGTCTTCTAGCTTTTGAAATATGAAGCTTTACACAAATAGTTTACGCCATCGCCGCCAGATAGTAATCCCTATTTCTGGCATTCTACGACTTTCGTCGCGGCCGAGACAAAAAATAAAATCAAAATGGTAATTATAAATAATAAAGTGACTACATTGGTATAATTGTTATTGTAACATATTTAATTGTATTAATTGTTTCATTTTCATGTATTGCTGTGTGTTTGTTTATTCTACATTGGCTAGAGGTATAGAGAAAGGTTGAGATCTCATAAAACATGTTTAACCCCGCCGCATTTTTGCACCTGTCCCAAGTCAGGAGCCTCTGGCCTTTGTTAGTCTTGTATGTTTTTTTTAATTTTAGTTCTATTATATGTTTCCGAGTTTAGTGTGACGTCCATTTTCACTGAACTAGTACACATTTTTGTTAAGGGACCAGCTGAAGCCCGCCTCCGGGTGCGGGATTTTCTCGCTGTGTTGAAGACCCATTGGTGGCCTTGTATATGCTTATGGTGGTTGACTTTCAGTCTCAATGTTAACATTCCTCAAGTATATGTAGCCTGTTCGCTACTTGCATGGCGTAGTGATAATGACAAATTGTGATGGTAAATATTCAGTTAACAATTCAGTTTCCTCAAAATTTATCTTTGGATAATTTAGTTATCGATGTAAGCTCTTCTTACATATATATAAAACCACATTTTAAATTTGTGCTGCAAAAAAACCTTTTCATCTAGTTACGGGCTAGTTATATATCTTATATCTCATTTAAAAGTAAATAATAATTAATAAGTTTTGTGTTAACTATATGAAATTGATAAACAACCAAACCATTTCATGCTGGTTTAAAATAATGCTTGCACACATGACTTTGTTTCACAGAGGTTAATGAATTTAAATTATATTTGATACTTTGATAAATGTGTAAGTAACCAAAAGCGAAGTTCTGTCTAAGTGTGAAAAGGGTTTCTGAGATTTTGATGTAATTGGATATTATGCTAATCTTCGTCATACTTGTTTAATTGAAATTAGTTGATTGAAATACATTTAAAATAACTGGTTAAAAACAAATTGTTGAGTTGCTTATTTAGAGTTGTTGGTCAGCTGTAACAGTTAATCTTCCTGGAAGTTTCAGTTATTTAAGTTATTTAGTGTGAAATAATCATGAGAAGTTATAGAAATATTAAACAGATATGCTTAATGTTACTTGTGTTGCAAACATTATAGCATACAAGTCTAATCGGATAATCCTACGAATTGAAATTTGAAACTGACTGACCACCTTTTCATCAGTTGAGGTAAAGTTTTAGCATTCAATTTGTTGCACGAAACAGTTCAAATAATCTTTTATTTTGATGAATGAATGAACTTAATCGCAAAATGTTTAGTTGGTTTTCGTTTATACGATTTGTGTTAAATTACTGACGGACTCAAACATTTGCCACGAGGTGATGTCCGTATGAAAGACTGTATCAATTTTGAAGTACGTGCAAATCTGTCGTATAGGATTGTTTATTTATTATCATTAGTAGTATACAATAATCAGATTTGTAAATACTATATTAATATTTTGTACTGTAAATTTAAGACGTTAATGTATGTTTTGTGTATTTATTTACGATTTCTTCCAAATACTGCCCACATTCAACATGATGAATATATTCTGGCAAGTTGCGCATAATTAAAACTGGTTAAAAACAAATTGTTGAGTTGCTTATTTAGAGCTATTGGTCACTTGAGACTTGAATGTCTCAAGAGACTTAACTGAAGCGATATCTGGAGGCAGTTTGTTCCAATCCTTGACGGTGTTTACAAAGAAGGACCATTTCCTACAATCTTTGGTTGCTGGATGTAATTGGTAAGTACGATGTCCTATCCGGCTGGAGTTTCTCGTTAGTTTTGTAGGTATTTACTCTTGTCTATGGCTACAAGGTCGTTTGTTATTTTGTAATGCATGATGAGTCGGGCTTCTTTTTCGTCTTGTTTGTAAGTTTTTCCATCCTAATTTATTTATCATATTGCCGACACTTGATCTATTTCTATGTCTGTTAGTTACACATCGTGCAGCTCGTCTTTGTACTTTTTTTCAATTTTATCTATGTGGTTCTGCTGGTAAGAGTCACCTACTGTCGTGGCGTATTCCATTTGTGGTCTTATTGACATTTTATAGGTATGATCTTTGATGGATTTTGAGCTGATGTGGAGGTTTCGATGTAAGAAACCAAGGCTTCGGCTGGCTTTTCCTGTGATGTTGTTTATGTATTCTCCCCAGTCTAGATCATTTGCGATGGTGCAGCCCAGGTATTTAGTAGATGTTCCATGCTCCAGTGTATGGCCAGGGTGTTTGTAGTCCCACTTGATTGGATTTTTCTTTTTCGTGACTGTGAGGACGCTGCATTTTTCAGGGTGGAACTCCATTTTCCAAAGTTTTTTCCCATTTCGCAAGTTTGTCTAGGTTTTCTTTGAGTTTTTGGCAGTCATTGTCTGAGGAAATGGTCAAATAGACAACAGTATCGTCCGTGACAAAAGTGAAGTAATACTTTTAATTGAAGCAAGAAATGCATTCACAACTCTTAAAACGTACAAAACTATTTCTTATTTAAGGATGTTCGCTCCTATTCTTTCTGAATTTTGCGAGATATTCGGAATCCTCTGGTTTTATCCATGTAGTGCCATTAAAAATTTTGCTCGCTAACCCCTAATTTTCTTTTCATAATTTTATTTCATATAGTTTAAAAAGCTGAAAATCTTATAAAATCCTTGTTTTTTTATAGTTTTTGGAAGAAAAAAGGTGCCAATGTTAAATGTGTGAAAAATCTAGAGAGAATTATTTCCGGCCAAATTTTCAATAGCTTATATCTGGAAAACAAACACACGGACCTTTTTTGTTATTTTTTTTTTTTAGCTTTTCAAGTTCCTTTATTTATATGTTATCAATTTATAACAGTCTTTTAAAAAGCTTGTTATTTTGAAACAGAGTAGCGAACATCCTTTAAACATTCAAAAAGGGAAGGAAGAAAAAATTGCGAGAATGCAAATATGTTTAATTTAAGGTTATACATATACCTGAATATAGATTTTCAAAGGTAGAAAATAAACTACGATGAAAATGTTGAGAACCTTATTCTAAATATAGGCAATGTTAAATGTTTCTAATCTCCTGTTTAATTACATAAAATCTCAATTTAAGAATAATAAAACAAAATACATCCCATCGCTATAACAAATGATTTATACGTTCATCTTTTGATGTTTGATGTTGATTGACGTTTTGATGTTTGATGTGCACGGGTGAAACACAATAACGGGGACATTTACAATTGGTCTTTGTTATGTAAGCTCTACAGTTAACTTAAATACATTAGGATGCCAGTTTTCTGTTTTTAATATTTGACTTTGAATGTTTTAACCTCCTTCAAAATTTTAAGATTCTATCTTGAATAGTTTTTGAACACACCCCGGCGAGATTAGTGGTCCAAAAATGGTCATTTTCAGACGTTATGCGGTTGCGCTTCAAACTTTACATTATTTTTATCTTTAAAATCTTTTTACTGTAGGTGTAATGATTATTTCTATGTTATCATTTACAGATTATTAAATGGCGAATAAAGTGTTTCCAACATTACAAAAATCAGAGCTAACTTAAAAATTTAGCATGCAGAATTATAAAAGTGGTGCTTCGTTTATACATTTTTCAATTTATAAAGTGTTGATCATTTATGGCCCTGAAAATAAAATTAATTGCAAGATTATTCTTTAAATATGTATGTCAACATACTCAAATATAATAATACTAAATGAAATAGTTATATAAATCTTATGATTCATACAGAATATTTTTGAAATTTTCAAAGTAGAAAAAATATTTTTTAAAAAGTGTAGTGTCTGTAACCAGCTTATTATTCTCCTACACTAAACAATAAGCTATTTTTCTTTATAGATTTGACACTTAACACTAACATAATAATAACATTTTGCACCTATTTATTAGAATTTAGTCAGAATAAATGAAAATATGGTTATGGATACTACAAAAATGATGTAGTGTCCGTAACCATAATATTATAAATATTTTTATTTCATCAAAATAGGCTTAATTTCTAGGTTCTATGATGTCTACTTTGCTGTACCATCATTATCTTTTGATTATAAATTTTTAAAAATATGAAAACAGATAAGTGCTAAAAATATTTGAGCTGATAGTATTCCTTGAAGTACTAATCTTAAACCAGAAAATCTTATTGTAAAACCCCCATTTTGGTATCGGTTTGTCATAAACTCGAAAGATGAGTTCTTTTGTAATAATAAGTTAAGAAAATTCATCTTCATGATTATTTTTATGGTTTTTATATCTTCAGATTATTTTTGTAGTGTCCGTAATCCAGTGATTTTTTATTTCTGGGTCAAAAAATTTATTATCTTTTTCATTTTTCAAAATCTCATGTTTTGATTTATACCATGTACACTAGAATGTAGATTTGTTAAAGAAAAAGTTTTGGCAGCATGGCCACTAGGAAATAGCTTTCACCTTGCCTCCAACCTTCATCTTAGGCCACTGAAATTTGGACAAATAGAAAGAAAGTTTGCAAAGATGTTGGATAGTGACCCATATCATAAAGGAACATCACCTTTACAGAGGAAAAGGTATCAAGTGTACATTATGTTCCTACTCGTCAAGAAGTGAATGCATTCTTTGTAGGTTGCTTGAAGCTGGAATGTCACAAACAGTTGAATTGGATACTTCACACATTTAGATTTTTTTTTTCAAAATCATAGACATTGCTAATTAATTTATGTCTTTTTATTCCATGTCAAAATATTGCAGCTTTCTCTCATAGAGAGATGAATATTTACAGACTTTTCTTCAACTACCTAAGGGAGCAACCATTTAACTTCAAATGGAGGGGTTATGGTTTTTCATCTGAGTCAGAATTTTTTTTTTAGTTTTTCCACGCTATCAATCAAATTATTTTTTTCAAAATTAAACACTATAAGGTATGGGGAAAACCTGGATTCAGAATATTTTTTTTTTTTCATCTGCTTGACCACAATATTTGTTTTCATCAAATTGGGGATCAGATTATTTTTTTAGGAAAAAACCAAAACCCACCCCTTGAAGTAAAATGGTCGTTTTCTAAATCTTTTTCAAGTTCATTGCTGATGAAACCAAGAACATATAGAGCGACCTCCAAAGATTTTTTTAAAAATTATTATTTCTTTATCTATCTTTATTTGTTTGTAATTTATATTTAAAGTGATTTAAAAATAATAAATAGACTTTTTTTCCTTGAGCAACTGACTTGTTCTGTGTTCTTCAATGCTATATGGGAACACATCCTTTTTGTAAATATCACTACCTACAGGCATAAAGCATTCCAAATGACTAAATAATGCATCATTCAGACGTTTGAAAACATGGATACTTATCTTTATTAAGGACAAACATTTGTGCAATTCATCACAATGTTTATACTTATCAAACCAATAACAAATATACAGACTTCTTCTTAGGTGTAACACTGTGTTGCAATTTTTTTTATTTTAGGGATTGTGTCAGTCTGAGAGGGCAAACAAACTTATTTTAAGCCTTACAGAAAAAAGAGCAGATAGCACATTATTTCAAATAATTTTCTGCATCCATGGGCGACAACTTCTGCATAAATTGCTCAAATATCACTTCACTTGATCTGGATTTGTAATTCTTATGATATCACTGTATATTGAATATCTAATCAAATGAGTCACTTATTACAGAAAAAGTATGGAAACTTACTGGATGAACACAATGACAGACTAATGGACAGATAGACAGTCTGCAAACCTGTAGTCCACTTAAGCTTCCTCTTTGTGGTAGGGGATCAAAAATAAGTCTAATGCTGATTAATGTTTGCTGACCTCTATATGTCCTTTGGTTAATTTTTTGTTTGGATGTTGACTCATGGATGTAAACACAAGATCATATATTATTATAGTTCACTATTCAATCAAGTACAGCGCTGTTTCTGTGAACCTAGTGGCTTCGGATCTGTGTCTGAGTATATGAGTTGCTTAGGACTGTGTGTGTTACTGTACTGTTTTCAAGCAAACTTGAAATTGATGTAAGTGTGACTTGGGTAATTAAATATATCAAAATAGTGAACTTGTGACAAACAATCTAGACAATCATATCATGTAAAACATGTTCTTATATTTAAGAGTACAAGAATCATATCATAGTTATGAAGCAACTTCTGTGTTCAGAGCATCTTAATACGACAAGGAAATCAAAATTATAAAATATATTTATTACTTTATTTTAGTAAGAATATTAGCTCTTCTTTCAGTGTTCTGAAACAGTGCTCGAATCATTTGCTTTACTTCATTAGCAGAAAATTCATTGGCAAGAGGACCTTTACCATCAGCCCATCTATCTGCTATTTCCAACAAGCTAGCATTGAGTATTGAAATGAGTTCACCAAATCTGAGCCATTTGGGTACATTTCTCTGTAGTTCTACTTTCACATTAATTCCCTCTTCATCTGAAGATTCAAACAGACCTCCAGCTTTGTCCTGTATCAAGGTCAGAAGGCTACCTAGATGTTTAGCATCATCTGAAGATATGTCCTCCAATATAACAATACTTGCAACAATGTCTGATATCACTCCATTCATTAAAGTTCCTAAAATATGCAATATGCAAAATATACTGTAGGATTTATAGAAAGATGATAATATATATTTTTTTCTATTTTTTGTTTTAGAGAAAGATGTAATACATACCAGCATCTTTTTTTTATTTTTAAGGTAGTTTTTCATAAATTTAGATAATACAAGGGAGTCGTCAGGCATTGGTGGTTGATGAGATCTGTATAACTGTGATGTATTCTTGGCAATTCCTGGTTTACCTTTTTATGGATTATCTTAGACAATAGGTGAAATTATAAATATTTTGGGATTTTATACCAGCTATTAACAATGTCAAACATTGAAAAGGTTTATAAAACAAAATGATTCACATTAAAATATTTTTTTAATCATTAGACAAATGTTTATACACTAAAAATAAATGTTGATCTATTAACCAGTACAAGGGGAAGATCTGATAACCTTACCAGACAGAAAAGAACACCTTACAATCATTCTTTACAGCAAATATAGTTCACCTAAAACTTATAGTATCTGAGAAATTACCCCAATTACAACAAGAATGCACACATTGAAATGTCTCGCCTGTTTTACTTATCATTTATTTCATGTTGAAAGTCCATAATATGAAGGTTTTACTACTAGTATCACATAAACTTAACACTATCAATGTTCTATGAAAATTAGTTCACAGTCTGATGAATCATGCCAGACAGACATGTAAACTTTACATTCA
This sequence comes from Mytilus coruscus, assembly GCA_017311375.1. Taxonomy (NCBI): domain Eukaryota; kingdom Metazoa; phylum Mollusca; class Bivalvia; order Mytilida; family Mytilidae; genus Mytilus; species Mytilus coruscus. The sequence goes on along the minus strand of CM029599.1, from coordinate 75,110,241 downwards.
TTCCATTCACCAAATATACTGGTCCTATCACTAACAGTACCTGAGAAACAGATCAAACCACAAAATCTTAACATTGACCAATGAACCAGGAAAATGAGGTCAAGGTCATATGAACCTTACCAGACAGACATGTACACCTTACAATAATTCCATACATCAAATATAGTTGACCTATTGCTTATCATATCTGAGAAATTGACCAAACCACAAAAACTAAACATTATCCAATGGACCATAAAAATGAGGTCAAAGACAGATGACATCTGCCAGTTGGACATGTACACCCTTCAATTGTTCCATACAAGTAAAATGAGGTCAAGATCAGATGACACCTGCCAGTTAGCAGTCAGAGCTCAGACACATACAAGTCGAAACATGTTTTGACCTCTACAAGTCAAAATAAGTAAAATACAAGAGTTATTTCTCTTTTTTCATGATTTACAATTCGACTTAATCAAGTCAATATTCGACAAACCTCAATTTAAACATAAAATGACTTCTGCAAGTCAATTTTTGTACAGCAGAAAATTCACATAGATTACTTATTTTTCAGTAGGGATTATGTCCCTTATTACAAGAATCGACTTGAAGGAGTCATCTTTAGTCTTCAGACTGGAAAAGTCTGTTTTGGTTAAAGCTGCTTCAGATGAATAGACGATTATGAAGGGACAATGATTTCTAATATTTTCAATGAATATAATCATCAAATTTCGACTTGCATAAATACAAAAATATATCAGTCATATATTTTTTGTGCCTATGCAAAGTCTGGAGTATTTGACTGGTTTTTTATACGACCGCAAAAAAAATTTGCGGTCGTATATTGGTATGACGTTGGCGTCGTCATCTGAAGACACATTGGTTTTCGTACTCTAACTTTAGTTTAAGTGAATGGATCTCTATGAAATTTTACCATAAGGTTCAATTCCACAAAAGGAAGGTTGGGATTGATTTTGGGGGTTATGGTACCAACAGTTAAGGAATAAGGGGCCAAAAAGGGGCCAAAAATAAGCAGTTTTATAACTTCCAGACATAACTTGTATGTTAGTGTATAGATCTCTCTGACATTGTACCACAAGGTTTCATATCACAAAGGAAATGCTGGGATTGATTTTGGGGGTAATTGCCTCAAAATTTTAGGAATTAGGGGCCAAAAGGGCAAAAACAAGCATTTTCTAGTTTCATGACAATAACTTGTGTGTAAGTGTATGGATTTTTCTGAAATTGTACTACAAGGTTCCATATCACAAAGGGAAAGCTGGGTTTGAGTTTGGGGGTAATTGCCCTAAACGTTTAGGAATTTGGGGCCAAAAAGGGGCCAAAAAACAAGCATTTTTCTAGTTTCCACACAATATCTTGTGTTCAAGTGTACGGATCCCTCTGAAATTGTACTGCAAGGTACCATACCACAAAGGGAAGGCTGGGATTGAGTTTGGGGGTGATGAATCATAAGGGGGTTCACAAAATTTGAGGGGGGATTTTTTTTTCATTTTTTTTCTTTAAAATTTTCCATTTTAAATTGGTTATTTCTGATTTATATATAAAAGCAAATTATAATGATATGGTTTGAATAGGTAAATTAAACATTTTTAAGTTCTTAGACCACATTCATTCTGTGTCAGAAACCTATGCTGTGTCAAATATTTAATCACAATCCAAATTCAGTGCTGTATCAAGCTTGAATGTTGTGTCCATACTTGCCCCAACTGTTCAGGGTTTGACCTCTGCGGTCGTATCAAGCTGCGCCCAGCGGAGCATTTTATTTTCTATTTATTTATTACAACAATTTTAAACCATCTTTCAGTTTGTTTTTTTTTTTACTTAAACAGATAGCTTTCATGGCTTTTCAATGTTCATTTGGCAAATAAATTAAAATGATTTAACTTTAAACTCTTTTATATTTTTGCCAAATAGTGTAATCAGAGAAAAGTATTCTTACAGCTTTCCAGTTTTTCTGTTCTGAATGAATGATAGGATTACCCCCATCCCTTGGCTGATTATCAATGAACACCCCCGTTTTTGACATCAGATACCATTTTATTGGATTAACCAAATGAATAAAAAGACATTATAAAATATAGGAACGAAAGCTTTTGGTATTTTCAAAAAATATCTGATAAATCTTGTAAAGATTTGTACTTAAATGCAATCTTGCTCCAAGCAGAGTACTTAGTTACAAGAAAAAATATTCATTTTCAGACTTATTCAAGTCCAAATTAAGTTATTTATAACCATATGAACAAAAGGACAAAATAGAAAATAGGAACAAAATGTTTTGGTATTATCAAAGATGATCTGATAAATCTTGTTAAAATTTGTACATCAATGTAACCTTGTTCCAATCAGAGTTAATGTACTTACATGTACAAAAAAAATGAAATTCACTTTTGTACTTATTCAAGTCCAAAATAACCACATGAACAAAAAGACAAAATAAAAAAATAAAAGAATGAAAGCTTTTGCAATTTTTAGAATTATCACAGTAAATCAGATTAATCTTATAAAATTTGGACTGCAATGCAACCTTGCTCCAAGCAGAGTTAATGTACTTACAAAAAGAATAAATTTCATTTTCAGACTTATTCAAGTCCAAATAGGACATACTTGTTATGGTATTTAGTTCTTTATAACACAGAATTTCACAGGCCTCAAATACTGTCTTAGAAATCTCAATCTCTTGTGTAAATATGTATGTTTACCCATAATTTGGACTTTAAAGATTTTTTGCAAGTCTATATAATATTAGTTGCAATATGTTAAATTGAGTATTTCTACTTAAAGTATGATACAATAATCAATGCCATTATCACATGGTTATAGCAGATCTACAATAAATGAGCAACAGCTGAATATATGTTCCTTAAAGACAACATGTAGTTATTTTGTCTTGTCTTTAGAATTTTAATTCAAGAGTTATGCAGGTAGACCCTTGTGTAATTTTGAAAGGTACACACAATATCACTAATTTCGACTTGTACAAGTCGATATTTCAAAAACAAAGACAGTCATGACATTTGATAGTATACAGGATCCTTATTATAAATGCAGTATATATCATACAAAAAATCTTTCACAGCTATTTCCATTTTTTTGAATGAATGATAGGATAATCCACATCCCTTGGCTAATCATCGTTAAACATCCCCCTTTTTTCTCAACACTAGATAATATTTCATTCTCCAAGCAGAGAACTTGGTTTAAAAAAAAATTAAATTCACTTTCCGACTTATTTTTGTTATTAGAGTCCAAAATAACCATATGAACAAAAATTCAAAATAAAATATAGGAACGAAAGCTTTTGGTATATCAAAAAATATCTGATAAATCTTGTAAAAATTTGTACTTAATGCAATCTTGCTCCAAGCAGAGTACTTAGTAACAAGAAAACAAATTCATTTTCAGACTTATTCAAGTACAAAATAAGTTATTTATAACCATATGAACAAAAGGACAAAATAGAAAATAGGAACAAAAGGTTTTGGTATTATCACAGATGATCTGATAAATCTTGTTAAAATTTGTACTTCAATGTAACCTTGTTCCAATCAGAGTAAATGTACTTACATGTACAAAAAATGAAATTCACTTTTGTACTTATTCAAGTCCAAAATAACCATATGAACAAAAAGACAAAATAAAAAAAAAAGAATGAAAGCTTTTGCAATTTTTAGAATTATCACAGTAAATCAGATTAATCTAATAAAAATTTGGACTGCAATGCAACCTTGCTCCAAGCAGAGTAAATGTACTTACAAAAAGAATAAAATTCATTTACAGACTTATTCAAGTCCAAATAGGACAGACTTGTTATGGTATAAGTTTTTCATTACACAGAATTTCACAGGCCTCAAATCCTGTCTTCTGAAATCTCAGTCTCTTGGGTAAATATGTATGTATGACCCATAATTTGGACTTTAAAGATTTTTTGCAAGTCTATATAATATTGGTTGCAATATGTTAAATTGAGTATTTCTACTTAAAGTATGATACAATAATCAATGACATTATCACATGATTATCATGATTATAGCAGATCTACAATAAATGAGCAACAGCTGAATATATGTTCCTTAAAGACAACATGTAGTTATTTTGTCTTGTCTTTAGAATTTTAATTCAAGAGTTATGCAGGTAGACCCTTGTGTAATTTTGAAAGGTACACACAATATCACTAATTTCGACTTGTACAAGTCGATATTTCAAAAAAAAAAACAATCATGACAATTGATATTATACAGGATCCTTATTATAAATGTAGTATATATCAGACAAATAATCTCACACAGCTATTTCCAGTTTTTCTGAATGAATGGTAGGATAATCCACATCCCTTGGCTAATCATCGTTAAACATCCCCCTTTTTTCTCAACACTAGATAATATTTTATTCTCCAAGCAGAGAACTTGGTTTAAAAAAAAAATTAAATTCACTTTCCGACTTATTCGAGTCCAAAATAACCATATAAACAAAAAGATAAAAATAAAAAAAAAACTTTTTTTTGTATCCAAGTTCTCTGCTTGGAGAATAAAATATTATATGGTGTCAAAAAAAAAGGGGGATGTTTATGAATAACCAAATGAATAAAAAAGACAAAATCTTTTGTTATTATTAAAGAATATCTGATAAATCTTGTAAAAAATATGCAACTTTTCTCCAAGCAGAGAACTTGGTTACAAAAAAAAGTAAAATTCATTTTCAGACTTATTCAAGTCCAAAATAACCACATGAACAAAAAGACAAAATAAAAAATTGGAACCAAAGCTTTTGCAGTTTTTGGAATTATCACAAAAAATCAGATAAATCTTATAAAAATTTTGACTTCAATGTAACCTTGCTCAAAGCAGAGTAGATATACTTATAAAAAGAATAAATTCATTTTCAGACTTATTCAAGTCCAAATAGGACAGACTTGTTATAGTATTAGTTTTTCATTACACAGAATTTCACAGGCCTCAATTCCTGTCTTTGAAATCTCAGTCTCTTGGGTAAATATGTATGTATGACCCATAATTTGAAGTTTAAAGATTTTTTGCAAGTCTATATAAAATTGGTAGCAATATGTTAAATTGAGTATTTCTACTTAAAGTATAATACCATAATCAATGACATTAATCACATGATCATAGCAGATCTACGATAAATGAGCAACCGCTGAATATATATATGTTCTTTGATGACAACATGCAGATATTTTGTCTTTAGAATTTAATTCAAGAGTTAAGCAGGTGGAAACTTGTGTAATTTTGAAAGGTACACACAATATCACTAATTTCGACTTGTACAAGTCGATATTTCAAAACAAAGACAGTCATGACATTTGATATATTATACAGGATCCTTATTATAAATGTAGTATATATCAGACAAATAATCTCACACAGCTATTTCCAGTTTTTCTGAATGAATGATAGGATAACCCACATCCCATGGCTAATCATCGATAAACATCCCCCTTTTTTCTCAACACTAGATAATATTTTATTCTCCAAGCAGAGAACTTGGTTTGAAAAAAAAATAAATTCACTTTCCGACTTATCTGAGTCCAAAATAACCATATGAACAAAAAGACAAAAAGACAAAAAAATACTTTTTTTTTTGTAACCAAGTTCTCTGCTTGGAGAATAAAATATTATCTGAGGTCAAGAAAAAAGGGGGATTTTTATGAATAACCAAATGAATAAATAAGACAAAATCTTTTGGTATTATTAAAGAATATCTGATAAATCTTGTAAAAATTTGTATTTATATGCAACTTTTCTCCAAGCAGAGAACTTGGTTACAAAATACATAAAATTCATTTTCAGACTTATTCAAGTCCACAATAACCATATGAACAAAAAGACGAAATAAAAATTAGAACAAAGCTTTTGGTATTATCAAAGAAAATCTGATAAATCTTATCAAAAATTGTAATTAAATGCAACCTTGCTCCCAGCAGAGTACTTAATTACAAAAAAAAAAATAAAATTCATTTTTAGACTTATTCAAGTCCAAAATAACCATATGAACAAAAGACCAAATAAAAATATTTTGGAATAATCACAGAAAATCCGATAAATGATAATCTTATAAAATTTGAACTTCAATGCAACATGCATCTGCTCCAAGCAGAGTACTCACAAAAAAATAAAATTCATTTTCAGACTTATTCAAATCCAAAATAACCATATGGAAAAAAAAATGGAAACGAAAGATTCAGACGCATGAAATTTATAACGTGTTGTTTTCAATTTTTTGATATTATCATAGACGATCTTATTAATATTTGTACTTCAATACAACCTTGCAAATTTGCTCCAAGTAGAGTACTCACTAGCTGTGGAACCTTAGCTCTAAGGTCCTTATGATATTTTTTGACAATTTGTGTTTTGCAAATTGTCAAAAAATATTAATATCATAGGGACCAAATTGTCAAAAAATATCATAAGGACCTAAGAGCTATGATTCCACAGCTAAGAACTCACAAAAAGAATAAAATTCATTTTCAGACTTATTCAAGTCTACATAAGACAGACTTCGACTTGTTATGGTCACAGTCCTCAAATCCTGTCTATTAAATCTCAATCATTTGCGTAAATATGCATGTATATTACCATAAATTTGGACTTAACTTTTTGCAGGTCGGTCTTTATAATATTGGCGATATATAATTATTTTTTTTATTTCGACTTGTGCAGTTGGATTAAAGTATTAGACAAATATCTATTATATTACAATTATTATAGCTGTCTATAATAATAACATTTTGTGTTCGACTGTTTATTATAATCCTTGAAATAATCAAAAGTCAGGGCTGATATACAAAAAACCACTTAAGTTAAGATATCCAATCGTTGTACTAATTTATCGTAGGACATGTAGAAAAACGTCCTCGAACAAATCTTAACATTAGTAGCTGTATGAACATATGGGCCCCGAGTTAAAAAAAAAATGCCTTGAAAATCTTATGATTCATAAAAAGGGAACACACAATATCACTTATTTCGACTTGTACAAGTCGCAATCTAAACACAAGGACATTCACAAAATCACAAAATGTAGTACAACAAACAACAAAATTATGCTATCTTGGGCAATAACTTATGAGTTATTTCCATAATTTATTACTGAATATAAATATAAATATATAACGTGAGGGTACCCAAATTGCACCTATTTTGACAGTTTTTTCACCTACATTTATTTATGATCCAGACAAAAGTTTCCATTCCGTGTTTATTTTGTAGATATATCCTTATTTACTATATAGTTCCACCAATTTAATTTTGAATTCATATTGAATAATAGAAAAATGGGTTTGAACCGACCTCCAAACGATCCTTGATTCTGTAATGAGTAGTACCCAAATTGCATCCATGCTTATATTCACATCCTTAAAAATCGAATAAGAGATGTTTTGTTATATTTCTTCAAATATTTAGAACAATCTGACATTAGTCCATGCTTACTATTCATTTTTAAGAAATGGGTGCTCGTAACATATTTTATTTGCTCATTTTTAAAAGACGACTTTTTGTGGTCGTCGCATGGCCACCTTTCCGTAAATTTTACTTTTTCCAGTGAATGCTTCATCTGTTGATATATACTGTGAACGTTTTGTGAATATTTAAATATATTTACCTATTTGAAAAACGTGCATAATGTCAAATAATAAAAAAATACAAATTGTTTAGTCCGTAAGAAAACTTGAAAGATTTTCGCTGCTATTTTTGCTTAATAGGTGCAATTTGGGAACTCTGTGCAATTTGGGTACTGTGACGTTAACAGATTTATTAAACGAGTCTTTCTTTAAAATTTGTATCTATCTTTTGCAATATTTTATTTTTCTCGGCTACATGTTCTGTGAAATTCTTACACCAATGTTGAAATGATCCGTGCCCCAACTTGCCTTGAAATCATAAAAAAAACACAGACCTTCTCTCCTTTACCCTTAAATATAACAGCAGTTTTAATCTGTTGAAAAATCCATTGGGAAACATACAATCTTTAATGCAGCCTTTCTTCGATCAGAAGTTGTGAAAAATTTATTTTTACTTGTTACTACAGATAAAATGTATTTATTATTATCAAGGATTTGTATAGTAAGACAAATCCTTGTTATTATCAGTTTGTTGTGGAATTTGTTTAAGAACTTTACGGCAAACGAAACACACATCACCGAAGACAACACGAGTTGTCTCCCTAAATTACGGATAAATAACACTCAAAACATTTATTGACCCATAGAAGTCGAAAGTTGTCTGCGGGTAGGTGACTTCAAACGTCACGCGTATCAATTTGGAAGTCACGCGCCTTGATGGCACTGACAAAATATCGTTTACTTAATACCCCTTCATCTGCAAAAAATGCGTATAACAACCTAAAAAATCGGAGAAGAACTGTGCAGCAGTTCCAAAACGTACTGAAATCACCCTAGTTTTACCGTTAAATCGATAAAAATCAATACCGTACTCAATGACTTTTCCGTTACAGTTCGTTTTTAATAATGGAGTCAGTCACTGTGAAGTCTCGTTAAAAATCGCGGGATCATAGATAGCGTCATAAAGCGGCAAATTCAAAAAAACCTCCGTATCTGAACATGTAGGGCAAAACAGAAACCGACGCAAACAAGTCAAAATTTGATTTGTTGATATTTACAGTTTTTGACTTGTAGGAGTCAAAACATGTTTAGACTTGTATGTGTCTGAGCTCTGACTGGTTAGACATGTACACCTTACAATCATTACATACACCAAATATAGTAGACCTGTTGCTTATAGTATGTGAGACTTGACCACTAAAACTTAACCTTGTATGACAGACGGAAACCTCAGAACATAAGGCATCTGTATATAAAGTATGAAGCATCCAGGTCTTCTTCCTTCAGAAATATTAGCTTTTAAGTTATTAGTTAACGCCACAACGCCAAATCACTATCCCTACATGTATGTCTCGCTTTTTGTGACAGAAGCAGGCGAGACAAAAACTTAACATTGACCAATGAACTTTGAAAATGACATAAGAGTCAGGTGAACTGTGCATTCACCAAAAATTAATTTTGATCTACGAACCATTAAAAGGGGAAGATCATGTGAACCCTCCCAGACAGACATGTACACCTTACAATCAAATGATTGGGTTGACCTATTGCTGATGGTATCTGAGTTGACCAAATCACTTATACTTAATGTTGATCACTGAACCATGAAATGAGGTTAAGGTCAGGTGAACCTAGTCTGTGGGACATCACATGTATACTTTGCAACAGTTCTGAAGACTAAATATAGTTGTCCTATTACTCATTATAAAAGAAACAAGAACATGTGTGCATAGGATCTCAGTCCCTAGATTAAGCTATCACATTTCCAGGTTTAGTGACTCCTAAAATATTAGTTAAATCCCCTATTTTGCCATATATTTTAAAAGGCTTACATCACAATCAACATGACTGTGTACTAAGTTTTAAGTTCTTGACTACAACTTCATGGTTATTTACCTTAAACTAAAACTTTAACGTGACATGGATGGATGTACACAGGGTAACACTATTGTTAATAATTTATTTTTAAGATTTAAACAGGAACTTTGAAAATAAGGTCAAAGACAATGGTTATAATATGCTAGATCATGCAGACAAACCAAAATGCATCTGTTTACAAGATCTGAGTTATCCAGGATACATATTGGAAATACACAGCCTTATAAAAATGGTTAATGCCATCAATGTTGCTGTATAAAGTCTTCTCATGGAGACAAAACCAATAAAATGCTCTGCAGGGCGCAGCTTGATACGACCGCAGAGGTCGAACCCTGAACAGTTGGGGCAAGTATGGACACAACATTCAAGCTTGATACAGCTCTGAATTTGGATTGTGATTAAATATTTGACACAGCATAGGTTTCTGACACAGAATGAATGTAGTCTAAGAACTTAATTTTTTTTAATTTACCTATTATGGTCCAATATCCAAAATCTAAATACATGGTTAGATTCAGCATATCAAAGAACCCCAAGAGTTCAATTTTGATGAAATCAAACAAAGTTTAATTTTGGACCCTTTTGACCTCAATGTGGACAAAGTTGATAACAGGGCCCAAAATCAAAAATCTAAATACATGGTTAGATTCAGCATATCAAAGAACCCCATATATTCAATTTTTATTGAAATCAAACAAAGTCTAATTTTGGACCCGATTTGGACCAACTTGAAAACTGGGCCCATAATCAAAAATCTAAATAAAATCTAAATACATGTTTAGATTCAAACTAAGTTTAATTTTGGACCCTTTGGACCTTAATGTAGACCAATTTGAAAACGGGACCAAAAATTAAGAATCTAAATACACGGTTAGATTTGGCATATCAAAGAACCCCAATAATTCAATTTTGATGAAATCAAACAAAGTTTAATTTTGGACCCTTTGAACCTCAATGTGGACCAATTTAAAACGGGCCCAAAATCCAAAAACTTAATACACGGTTAGATTCAGCATATTAAAGAACCCCAAGAATTCAAGAATAAAACCCCATTGAAATTGGTCAAGAAATAAGCAATTTATACAAAGTATCTTCTTTGCACAATACTGTGCAATTGAATATTTCTTGTAATTGCGCAATACTGTGCAATTGAATATTTCTTGCTATTGTGCAATACTGTACAATTGACAATTTCTTGCTATTGTGCAATACTGTGCTATTGGATATTTCTTGCTATTGCGCAATACTGTGCAATTGAAGATTTCTTGCTATTGCGCAATACTGTGCAATTGAAAATTTCTTGCTATTGAACAATACTTATTATATAATAATTTACATATCCTGTTTGGTGTGTATCTCCTGCCATATCATTATTATTTGCTTTTAAATATAAATCAGAAATAACCAACTTAAAATGGAAAATTTTAAAGAAAAAAAAATGAAAAAAATCCTCCCCATTTTAGGGACCCCTTATGATTCATCACCCCAAACTCAATCCCAGCCTTCCTTTGAGGTATGGTACCTTGCAGTACAATTTCAGAGAGATCCATACACTTGAACACAAGTTATTGTCTGGAAACTAGAAAATGCTTATTTTGGCCTCTTTTTGGCCCCTAATTCCTAAACGTTTAGGTAATTACCCCAAACTCAATTCCAGCTTTCCTTTGTGATATGGAACCTTGTAGTACAATTTCAGAAAGATCCATACACTTACACACAAGTTATTGTCCTGAAACTAGAAAATGCTTATTTTTGGCCCTTTTTGGCCCCTAATTCCTAAAATTTTGAGGCAATTACCCCCAAAATCAATCCCAGCATTCCCTTTGTGATATGGAACCTTGTGGTACAATGTCAGAGAGATCCTTACACTTACACGCAAGTTATTGTCTGGAAGTTACAAAAATGCTTATTTTTGGCCCCTAATTCCTTAACTGTTGGTACCATAATCCCCAAAATCAATCCCAACCTTCCTTTTGTGGTATTGAACCTTATGGTAAAATTTCCTAGAGATCCATTCACTTAAACTAAAGTTAGAGTGCGAAAACCAATGTGTCTTCGGACGACGACGACAACGACGCCAACGTCATACCAATATACGACCACAAAAATTTTTTGCGGTCGTATAAAAACAACTTGTAAAAAAATGATTAAATACAACTTGACATTTCTCTATTTCATCTTATGTCAGAACAGTGGTGTAACAAAGTTTTTATTTCACAAAGTATGGGTGGTCAAAGCTATAAGAGTATGATACTATTTCATACATGTCATATGATAATGTAAATGATTTTGTATATTAATGTATTTTATCTATGGACAAACTTTTCCTGCTTGCAATTGTCAAAAATCTTACCAACAGCTTTTCTATAAATAGATCCTGGAAGAACTTCCTGCCACACTTTTTGAAGATGCTGGAACTGGAATAAGGTCTGCTTTATTGATTTCTCTGCATCAAAGTAAACCTGCTCATCAGAAACGTTTACAAAACCTGAAACATTTCGATACAAAAGGTGATATTTGACTTTTAATATTTCATGTAATTTTATCATTGATACATGTACAATGACATGCCACATTGAAAACTTGAAATCTAACATGATCAATTATTACTCTTTATTAAAATAAATGGAGAATGTGTCTATGGGCCACAGATGCCCGTGCTTGTAAATATGCACTTGATCTGTGTTTGTGGTAATAAGCATTGTGTTTAAGTTTCATATAACATTTGGTTGAGGCAAACTAAAGTTAGAGAACGGAAACGAAAAATTTAGCAATTTTTATGTTTATAAAGGGCATAACTCATGAACGGTAAAAGTGACGCCACCCAATTTCGAACTTGATCTGTGTTTTGTGGTAATAAGCATTGTGTATAAGTTTTATAACATTTAGTTGAGGCAAACTTAATTTAACTAAAGTTAGAGAACGGAAACCAATTTTGGAGATGTACAGACAGATGGGACGGACAAGGGTAACACTTAATGCCCCCTTCGCTATGGCAGGGGCATAAAAAAGAACACCACTCCTTAATAAAAAAACTGGACAGGTGTCCTGACTGCACTCAGGAACTTAAAAGTACTAAATCATTGAAAACATATAGGGTCATTGTCTGTGCATAACAAATTGTACAATGGATAAGTCATTGAAATCAGATGAAGGAGAATTTAATCTGTTAGGTGATTATAAAGAAATTAGAAACATCTGCACCATACAAACACCACAATTGTTGGCTTTCAAATACATATTCAAAAAGTCTCTTCAAATCCTGCCTTGTCTATTTTAAATAAGTAAATAAGTTGTGGTCCAGTGTTTAAAATACATGTACTTCAATCATTTTATAAACTAAAGTAAAAAAGAAAATGTTTTCTGTTGTCATAGAACCCTATAATTTTTTAAGTTTCTTCAATCCAGAAGTAATAATTTCAGTGGTTACATTTGTTATCAGTCAGGGGACTTACTGAAATAAGTGATTTTTAAATCACTTATTTGAGTAGCAAATTTGAAGTTTTGTCACAAATTGTGATTTTGTAGTTTTACCAAAATTTTAAACACATAGGTTTAAATAATATCTTTTCATTAATAAAATTGGAAAAAATGAACTTTTTGCTTGCAGCTTCTTTTATGTAGCAAGGTTTATGCCTTTGATGCTATCATTTATCTGCAAATTCTATTTTAGTTGAAAAAATGCTATAATAATGGCTTTACATAATGAACTGATACTTTCTTAACAGATTTTTCCCAGCAGTGGGAGTATTTTTCCTGTAAAGTTCAAGGTTTCATCTTTCAGATTATGTAATAAAATTCTACTGTTCAGCGATAAAAATTTCACTGTTCGATAAAAATTTCACTGTTCGGGGTGTTGAAATTAGTGGGGTTATTGAAATAATGATACTTAAATAAGTGATTTTGGGAAGGAAATTGAGGTATGATACTTAAACAAGTGATTTTAATGTCATTATCCTAGATTCAGTACAAGGTCATCACCTAAAATGACCTAGTCATCCTAGACAACACAGATGTTGGTTCTGATAATTTTAGAAACATAATTAGTCCCTGGATCATTAGTACTCTATATTTAAAGCTATAATAAAATTAAATCACTTCTTCTAGTGATTAATTTGTACTACTTAAATAGGTGATTAGTAAAGAAAGACAACTCTTACTTCCAATCTTTATGGAAATAATGTTACTTAAATCAGTGATTTAGAAAATCACTCATTTAAGTAAGTCCCCTGACCGATGGTTATGTACCTTTATATACCAGTATGGAGTAATTATCTTTCAGAAGGATAGGTCTTTCTTTTGAAGAAACAACCAAGACAGTACCAAGTTTCAATAAAATATGCTTCAAGGTATAAAATAATGACCTGTGATATAACATTAACAGTACAAATTTTCTGCAGCAGATGTGCATTTCAACAATAAATGTCTCTTCAGTGATGTAAGGTCATTTTTATTTTCCCTGATTTAAATGCAAACTTTACTGCCAGATAAAAGAGAGAAAATCAGTTATTCTGAACAGATCATTAAATAATTTAAAAAAAATCTGTGTTTTCGCACAAAAATTGTCATGTTACAAGAGGAAAAAAACATAGCATCCCCCTTTAAAAAGTTAATACAATAAATAACTTACAAAGTGACTTGTATTTTTCATACACAGTAACAATTCAATTGTTTCTTGTTTCATGCAATTACAATTACATTTTTATTATAACTGGACAGTGATTTTGAAAGTTTATATCTAGATTAATTAGTGAGTTTTATTTCACATTATAAATGAGCTGTAGGGTGTATTTAAACCTAAAGACATAGAAAAGAATATCTCATTCTTATGTGATCAGTAAAATAGGATACAAGTCCTGCAAATCTTCGTAGAAAATAATATTTTTGACAGTATTTAAGTCTGATAATGCATATTTTATGGTTTTTCTTGGGGTGTCAGGATTGGCTGAAGAATAAACTCTGATTGTCAGTCTTTCGTTTGATCAATCCTGAAATCCCTCGGTGTGTTATACAACAAGAAAAACCTTAAAATAAACATTATCTATAACCTGATGATTTGGTATGAGATCATTTAACTTGTTTGTATTGTTTTTTTTTTTGCAATCAAGTATATCAGACCTTCTTAAGAACTTGTCCTTGTATGATTTATTGCTGATGCTTGAAAACAATGTGGTGAATTTCAATTGTTTGTAAAGGTTACTATAAATATTTTGGAAATGGTCTCCTGTTCATATACTTTGTATAGTTTTAATATTATACAATCATTACATCATTTGAGATCTAATCAAATCGAGATCAATCATAATTAAATTGATTTCTCTGTTCACATTTAATCAATCCTGTACAAATAGATGATTAAGCTACAGCCACATTAAAACATGCATAATTAAAGTAAGTTGTTCAAATTAAATTGTTAACTGACCATTTTGAAATTTATCATTTTAATAGCACCTCTTAAGGAACTAAAACAAATTAATCACAATAAATCATTCCATAATATGGACAAGGTCTAATCTAATATTTATTATGTCTCTTGCTTAGATGAAAACTTTTCAAATTTTCCTAATTTCCCTATATATATATCTAGTACAAAATAACCATTATTATAAGACATATCAGGCCTTTTTTTCAGGCTTATCAAGTTTACCTTTAGCACCTTCCAGATATACAGTCATTATCTTTTTCTGTTGAGCTAGTTGCTGTAGAAAATGTTCAGCACCGAGTTTTCTGACTTTGGGAACCAGATCAACAAAGGTTGAGCTTATGTTGGTTGGTAGATTTTTACTGAACTGGTGCCCTAATGTCATCAGGTGATGAGCAATAAACATACAGTTGTTATGGAAAATAGCTGAAAATTACAAATGATAAGAATTAAGACAGAGATGTATGGTACAATTTCTCTGAGGCATATGGGGCCTTTAAAATCTTATTATATGTTATTAGTTTTGCTCATTGTTGAAGGCCTCACAGTAACATGCAGTGGTTTATATCCTTATGAAACAAGAGTGCACATGCTGAAATTTCTCTCCTTCTGCTTTACTGATGATGATTGATTTTAAGTTGAAATTCTTTAAGTCCAACATTTTATTACAAATATTACATAAACTAAACATTATCGATGATCCATGTACAATTAAATGAGGTCAAGGTCATATGAACCCTGCCAGACCGATATGTACACCTTTCAATCATGCCATACACCAAAAATAGTTAACCTATTGCTTACTGAAACAGACCTAACCATGAAAACTTAACATTGACCAATTAACCATGAAAATGAGGTCAAGGTCAGACGATATTTGTAAGACAGACATGTACACTTTATTATCACGATACAACGTAGTTAATTCTATGTAAACAGATAATCAACCAATGACAGAATTTATTTGCTTTTCCTGCTGTCCAATCTTTTATTCTACACTAAAAAAAATTGAAACAAACTGATTATTATACAGCTCAACTATCAACATAAATTGTTTTTACCTTTATTTACTATAAAAAATAATAATATAATTAAAAATGTTTCCTACCACTTAGTTGAGGAAATTTCAGAAGACTGTCTCTGTGAAATGTTGGAATCACACTGCAAAATAACTCAAACATATTTCTGACAGCAAAGAACAGCTGTATGGCACATTGCTCAGAACTTTCTGTGGCTTCAGTCAAGGTATCATAGGCTACATTCATCAACTCCTGTACACATACACTGAATTAAAAAAAAAAAAATTATACAAATAATAAAAATATCACAATCATTATTCATAACAGAGTCAGTGAAACCAGAAGTGAATATTTGATCCCTACAAAAGCATTATCTCTAGTTTTCAATAAAAGATTAGAAAATAAATATATTATATATGTATTTGCCAGTCAAAGATAAATGCAAAACACATTATCTGCCAATACATGTATCTTTTCACCCTGGAAGGGAAGTGCTCTATACTTTTTATCAGCATATATGAACCCTGCCAAGATACTGTAAGTATAACTTCACCATTTCACCGAGTTAACTGCCAACTTATGGTTGTATTAACCAAGAAAGGAGCTATTTTGAACCAAATCTACAAAAGTTATGTAGATTCAATGTTTAATTCTGCAAATTGGAGAAATTTTAAAAATACAATTGATCTTAACCTCATAATGTCTTCATGGTCTTAGGGCCATTAAATTTATTAAAAGGACAGGTCTGCACACAAAAGATAACAGGGGAAATGAGGGCAGGCTCTCTGTGAAAATGGCATATTTGAAACACTGCCTTGACTAGATATAAATCAATGACTTACCTAATATGGCACTCTGGTAAGCGGAAAGTGTTAGAACTCAGATGTACTTCATTAGCTAAGTCCAGTTTTCTTTTCTTCTTTCCCCCTCCACTATCTGGACCTAAGGGAGGTAATTCTCCCAAGGGTTTATCACTGGACACTTTAACTGTATTATGAATTTCTGTTGTCATCAGTTTCCTTGCTCTCTCTAAAATTGCCTGACATTTCTTGTTGGCAAATAAAACATTAATATTCTGAATAAAATCAACTAGAACATTGTTGGAAGGTGGTATGAAATGAATTTCCACCCATTTACAGTGCACTGTGTCAGTCATTAAGACAATATCTTTGAAGCTCTCTAATTGACTATTATTGGTGGGAATGGCTGCCTTTAAACATTCCTTGATAAGTTCTAGCACCTTACTTGATATTGCTGACCCTAACAGTTCCATTAAATTTGGGTATGGTGGTTTCTTCCTTCTACATTGAACAATTTCACAAAGCAATCATTAAGTAGGTGTAAAATATTTCCAAAATTTGAGAATACTTCTTTGGGGTGCTGGTAAGTGCTTTGCTTGTTTCCTGAAACATACCTTACTTGTATAGTACTATTATTAGGACTTATAGCAACCTGACAATCTGAATCTGTTATCAAAGGGTTTAAAATGTATGTCAAAAGCTGATTTCCAAAGTGCTGCATTTTGGATTCAAGAATTCCAAATTTATGCATGGCAATAACAATTCCACGAAGGCTTTCTATGCTATCAGCATCTTTTTCTAACTTTAATTTACAAATGATCTCCCCTGTCTTTTCACTAACTTTTGTTACATCCCAAACTATCAATTCTTTCCACTGATCACCTAAATCAAATAAGAATTTTTCTTTCTGGACACAAGTTTCTTCATGAAGAGCTGATATGATTTTGATTTCACTATCATCTTCAGTAATTGGCTTGCTAAGAGAAACCTGAATTTCCAGCAAAGCCTCAGCAGCCTTCTCAAAATCTTTGGACTTGTTGGCTAATGTAGCACACTCCAGTGTATTCTGGATCTGAACAATTTTATCTAAAACAACAAGGACTTCAGATGCTTCCTGGTACTGTGTGTTCAATGTCTGAAATACTCCAGTTGACATATTCAGCTGACTTTTAATCTGCAAAAATCAATCGAAAGTCTTGGTTATACCATCTATATTTCTAAAACAGGTGAAATGAAGTTCTTTGTCCTCAATCACATTAGACATGTTAGAGTGATAAAACTGGAAATGCCTGGATTTTGGATTTATACATAAAGGCTATTAATAAAACCCTCCTGGTGTCAGAAAATTTAATTTTTCTTTTTTTCTTATGTTTTCTGCTTAATTAATACAGTCAGGGGTAAAATTTTATCACTTTCATCACTCAATTAGACTTAACACCTAGTTTAAACTTACATTTTCAACATGGAGGGTGCATCATGTGGAGCAGCATCTGATAATTACCCTTAGGGGAACCTGAGATCACCCCTGGTTTTTGGTGGGGTTAGAGTTGCTCAGTCTTTGATTTTATCATGTTGTGTTTTGTATACTGTTTGTCTTTTGGCCATTTTCCATTTTTTTGCCATGTAGTTGTCAAGTTGTCATCAAATTATGAGTACTTTATCTACTGGTACAGGTAAATAATTTTGGAGGTAGAGTTAAAATGGATTTGCCTCAGTCATTCCAATTTTTACTTCTAAAGTAATATTTTCTTTTCTTTAAAATTTCTCCTGATTTAATTTTTATAACAATAGGGTTTTAAAATTGTCTGTCTTAATAAATTTTTAATAGTATTTATTTACTTTTCATAAAAGAATTATTTCATAGACATGACAATGCATGATAGACCATGAAATTCTCAAAGTCTTTATATCTTGAAGAGTTCACATGTCTAAATCAATTATCTTCAACTATCTAATTCCTTTTACATGTCTTCAAATTAATCCTTTTACCTCATTCTCAATCTTATCAGCAACTTCTGTCATCTCCTTTGATAAACTAACTACATTATCAGACAAAGTCTGTGCTGTTTTAAGACGTGGTAAAAAGTTGACATACTGTTGATGGATAGAATCATGAACTTGCATCTTCATGTCTGTCAATTTTTTATTCAACACCTCCATTTTTCCCTGGATCTCCTGAGTTTCCAGTTTGCCTTTAGAAATAAAAATTAACAGATGTACAATAAAAGGCTCCAACCATCTTGGCGAGAAAAACATGTAGATCATGTAAAACTGTAGCATTTTTTTTCTCTGTTCTCAATTCTGTCTATCTATCAAGTATCATATATTACAAGAAAAAGAGAAACAAGAGTGCACATGCTGAAATATTTCGCCTGCTTTACCATGTTTACTGGTTTTACTATAAGTATCACATAAACTTTACATTTTTAAAGATCCAATTACAATATTGTTAAGGTCAGCTTACCAGTACAATTATTGCATACACCAAACATAGTTGATCTATTGATTATGGTAATTGAAAAACAGACCAAAACACAAAAACTTAACATTGACCAATGAACCATGAAAATGAGGTTAAAGTCAGTTGATACAGAGTAGATGGACACGTTCATCTTACAATCATTCCATACACCAAATATAGTTGACCTTTTCCTTATAGTGCTTGAAAAACAGACCAAAACACAAAAATTTAACATTGACCAATGAACCATGAAAATGAGGTCAAGGTCAGATGAAACCTGCCAGACTGACATGTACCCCTTACAATCATTCTATAAAACACATATTGTTGACCTACTGCTTATAGTATCTGAGAAATAGACCTATTCACTTAACTTTAACCTTGATTACTGATTCATGAAATGAGGTCAAGGTTTGGTGAACCCTATCTTACAGACATGTAGACGTTGCAAGGAACCCATATACCAAATATAGTGAGAAATTCACGACAAAAAACTGTCATTTTTTTCAATCAGTTGTTGAACCATGAAAATGAGGTCAAGGACAATGGACATATATAGTATATTGCAAATGTTGAAATCAAAATGGCAATACTTTAAAATGTAAACTATGCAAAACATGCATTCAAAGTCAATGAACATGACTGAAGGTGTAAGCCAACTAATCTCTGTGGAAATGAGAAATGCCAATGCTAAATTTGCTAATACAACTGCATACCAAATACCATTAATAATATTTTATCATTAGTTCCCTTTATAGGGGAATTTATAGCTGTGACGTCAATTTTTTATGTTCACGGAATAGACTAAAATTCTTGTATTTAATTTATAACATAGTTAAAAGTATATCCAAATTAAACTAGACAAAGTGATGCCCCCGCACTCCACTCTGAAGTAACTGTATTATAACAAAGTCAATGTAGGACTTTCTTTGAGATATAATGGTGTCTGGGAGACACAAATGATGCCCCCACAGATGCAAAGTGTTATTTTAAAATACACAAAGTTGAGCATGGGAGCACATAGGTCTATGGTTCACTGTAGGAAGAGTTATCCAGAAACGCTATGCACCTCTTATGCAAGTAAATACTCCAAAAAATATGTAAGGGTTCCACGGAACCCAGTGTCTCGCCTACTTTTGCTGTTAATCGCAGGCTCAACAAAAATGAGGAAAAAAATAATAACAATATTCCTTTAGACACAATCTTTTGATTGTAAGATGCTTTTGTCCAAGTTTGGTAAAAATCCAGGATAGTTTATGAATCTAATAAATGTTTTAAATCTTTAACTGCAGACTGTATGTAATGTTAACTGGAAGAAAAACTAAGTCCATTTATAAGTAAAATACAGACATGACAGATAAACAGGTACAAAATTTTGACACAATTTCCTTCTAGATACTAGCTTTTGATCATAAACAAGCTTCTGACCAAGTTTGGTACAAATCCAGGATAGTTTAAGAAAGTTAATAAAATTTTAAAAACTTTAACCAGAGTGAATGTAATGTTAACTGGCAGAAAAACTAAGTCCATTTATAAGTTAAATACGGAAAAATGGAATTTTGCTTTTACAAATTTACTTCTGGATACTATCTTATGATCATAAACAAGCTTCTGTCCAAGTTTGGTAGAAATCCAGGATAGTTTAAGAAAGTTATTAAAATTTTAAAACTTTAACCACAGAGTGAATGTAATGTTTCCTGGCAGAAAACTTAGTCCATTTATAAGTAAAATACAGAAAAATAGGATATTTTTTACAAAATTTACTTCTGGATACTATCTTATGATCATAAACAAGCTTCTGTCCAAGTTTGGTAGAAATCCAGGATAGTTTAAGATAGTTATTAAAATTTCAAAACTTGAACCACAGAGCGAGTATTTGTTGACCGCCGCCAACAAGGACGACAGAATGTAGGATCGCTATGTCTCTCTTTTTTGACAAAAGTCGAAGGCTCAACAAAAATGACAAAGTTCAACTATCTCCCAAAAGAGCAAATATTGATAAAAATCAAAACCCTGACCACACGCACACCTTCAATATATGTACAAACAGCCAGCAAAGTGAAAACTTCATGGCATTCAAACTGTAGGAGGAGTTATCCGGAAACGCTATGCACCTCTTATGCAAGTAAATACTCCTAAAGATGACAAAGCTCAACTATCTCCCAAAAGAGCAAATATTAATAAAAATCAAAACCCTGACCACATGCATACCATCAATATATACATGTACATAGAGCCAGCAAAACGAAAACTTCCTAGCATTCAAACTGTAGAAGTTATCTGGAATAGCTATATACCCATCATGGGACGGATGGACGGACAAAAGGAAGGACTGACATACTGACGGACAGGGGTAAAACAATATGCCCCAAACTTTAGTTGCAGGGGCATAAAACTCACTTAAAAAAAACATTTAAGAATGCATGGACTGGTTGTAATGTATCAGCATTTTGTGTGTGTTTTAGACAAGACAACATCTAATTAACCATCCAGATGATCTCCGAAAAGAATTCCAATGGTCATATTACCTGATATAAACCTGATTATTGATATAAATACACAGACATGCACATGCAATTTTATAATGACAATTTTACTATGTCTGTTTGGTTTCATGTCATAGATTTAAAAAAATTATGTAAATCATCATTTTACCTGTATAAGAATGATTTTTTGTGGGTAGAATTAGTCAAGGAAAGGTTCTTCCCAGTGGCTGCCTTGTTTCACTTTAATTTCAATGTTGACAAACTTTTCTTTTTGATAACTATACATGCTTAGGACATGTGTAACCATCTCCAGTTAAGGGTCAAATTGAAGTTCACGTTAATATATAGGGATTCAAATGAGGTTGAATTATTGACTTGAAGCAAATAATACACAAGGATGTTTTTGAGCTTATTTTCACAAAACTGAAGCAGACTGATTTCTAATAGCAAAATATTATTTCACAATACCACTTTTATTGATGTTTGACACAAACAAAAATCGTATTTTAATTTTTTTGTCAACTTCATAGCTAATGCCACTTTAAACTTTCTTTAACACAAACTTTAACATGTAAACTATGCAACAACTTCAAACTCAATGAACCATGACTAAGGGTGGAGCCAAACAGTCTCCAAGGATATGAGATGTGCAAATGCTTATACAACAACCAGTGGGGATCCAGAAATTGTCATAAGGGGGGCCCACTGACTGCTAAAGAGGGGGACAGCTCCAGTCATGCTTCATTCATTCCCTAAATAATCAACCAAATTTTTCCCACAAAAGGGGGGAGGGGGGCCCAAATCCGCCTCTGACAACTGCATACCAAATATCGACTTACCATTGTTAAATCCATTAAACTGACTTAATCACAAACTAATACATTAATGAAGCTACTGGTGCCAGAAACATCATGCAAAAGTCTAGCTGTCCTGACTTAATTGTGGCACACAAAAATTTGAATTTAAGGACAATCACTTGTATTCAAATTTGAGTCTGACAATTGATGTTTTTCAGTAATTTTTGAAGTTTTGTAGATTCCGATTAGGTGATTACCGGTGTCATATGGTATTTTGAACCCCATGGTAAATTGACCCCAGGGTCATTTACCGCATGGTATTTTGACCCCAGGTTCACTTTTTAGGGGTTCAAAATACCATATGACACCGTACAGCTTATCATGCTTATGTCTATTAATTATATTTTGGAGTTTACAAGTAAAAATACAAAAATATCCATTTAATGGCAACAACTCTCATAAGAAGTTGAATGATAATTTTGGTTGAATTATAACATACAATGTATGTAATTTGTGACATTCTGAATGTTTTAAACCTTGTCAGATTTTGCTTGATGGATGAAATATAATCTAGACACACCAAGGTTCAATCTAACCAAACTTAGGCTTGAATTGATTTAAAAGTTTTGGAGTAAATCATCTCTGAAAAAGTTAACCTCGAAGCTTTGACAGACATGAGCTGATGACAATAACCCTTTGAGTCAGAAGATTTTGATTTTTGATTTTGGTGTTTTAACGCCACTTTTAAGCACCGCTTTTGGGCTATTTCGTGGCGGTCAGTTTTATTGGTGGAGGAAGCCGGAGTGCCGGAGAAAACCACCGACCTTCGATAGGAAAACTGACAATCCTAGTCAATTAAGATTGAGTCGAGTGCACCCGCACGAGCGGGTTCGAACTCACAACCTCAGTGTTGACTGGCTAGTGATTACAGTAGTAACTACTTAGACCACTCGGCCACCGAGGCACCTCTTGAGTCAGAAGAGATAGCCTGTATACTTAAAAGGTTTTCTACGCCCCAGGCCCTCTTTGCAAAAACAGGTTAATGTGGTTCTGCCCCTGACCTTTTTGTGGTAATGGGTAGTATTGCACTGATTCTCATTCGCACTGGGCTGTTCCACTCTGATCAATTTGCTGACATTTGCTGTATGTAACAAACTTTTAGTTTTATTTGTATCATCTAGTATTTATTGGATTTGAGGTGCAAGATGCCACCTTTAATAGTAAATGGATACAAAGTATAAGCTTCCGATTGAATAAAAAACTACAGTATTGCGCTGGTGTTAATAAGTGTGGTGGTAGTGTGATGTACGTGTAAATATATCATGTATATGTGTATAATACATTTTTAGAAGATTTTATATTGTATATTTCATTTCAATGTGTTATGCCATTAGCAGGGCTCACGCTACCAGGCGACTAGGGCGAAAATTACGCATTCCACACGCATTAACAGACTTTTGGTTAGATCTTATTGATTAATGTATATAATTCCATATAATTTATATGAATTGTTTCAAAATATTGATTAAAGTTGCTTTACTACTAATATCAATTTATAATGGTCCAGCTTAACTTTGTATATCTTTTGATGAGAATCACTGAATTTCATTACATGATAAACAAGATAATTTTTAATTGAATTGTAATTCACATATTATAATTTCTTTACCTTTTTGACATAAAAAAAAATCTTTTTAGTGCTAGATATTTAGTTGGTAGTTTCTCACAAGAACCTAAACTTAAACAACTTTGAATTTGAACTGTTAATTTAATTGTATACTCAGATATGAATTGAACAATATGAAAAGAACATTATTTACATATGACCCTTTATACTATAGTAAAATCAAAACATTGTAGCGCAGCGCGCGAAGGAGCACTTCTCTTTCAAATCTCACCACTTCTCCCTATCAGTTTCAAAAGAGAAGTCACTTCTCCTATGATTCTGAAGTAGTGTGAGCCCTGCATTAGTGACATGTAGTCGTTTTAGGAATTGTATACTTCAAGAGGAAGCTCTGTTGAAGTGATTCGTCTAACAAAGGTGGAATTTACACACTAGGTAATAAGGGTTAAAAAGGTTGGGATCAATCACTCGAGTCAAATGGGTTAATCCCCTGTTATAATATCATATTTGGGATATAATACCCCATATGGGATATAAATAAATTTACTGTGCAAAGTTTTTTGGATTCAAGGGAAAATTAACGGAGTGCAAATCATTACATACATGTACATTAAAGACAACAACTTTCGCTAAGCATTTTTTCTGAATACCTGGTTGTTTATGAGTTTGATCCCTTGGAAGATGCTGTTTTTCAGATGGATCAATCTAGCAGTTTATTCATTTTCTGGAGAAGTCACTCACCAAAAGTTGCTACTATCATGACTATTGACCTGAACAATTACACTTTTCAATATTTTCGCTAAATTTAAAAATTAAGGTTTTTTGCACTGTAAATTTATATCCCATTTATATGTAGGCCATAATACCCCAAATTACAACCTATTCAGGTGAATGTTTCCCAACCTGTTAAAATGGTACACTGTACATGTTTATGCAATAACATGCATCGACTTTCATTAAAAGAGGGACGAAAGATACCAGAGGGACAGTCAAACTCATAGATCGAAAACAAACTGACAACGCCATGGCCAAAAATAAAAAGACAAACAGACAAATAATAGTACAGATGACACAACATAGAAAACTAAAGACTAAGCAACACGAACCCCACCAAAAACTGGGGGTGATCTCAGGTGCTCCAGGAGGGTAAGCAGATCCTGCTCCACATGTGGCACCCGTCACGTTGCTTATGTTATTACAAATCCGGTAAATAGTCTAATTCGGTAGGTCACATTCGTGAAAAGGGAAGGGTATTGTAGTTACGACATAAGGAACATATCCGATATCATCTGTGAAACGGTTATTCCATAACGGTCAACCAACTCATGATGTCGTCCGTAAAATTTACAAAGGGATGATTTCAACTCCACCATTTGGAACTCTTAGTTTAATAGCTTCCTTGTGAGCAGCAATCCTCTATCAAGGAAATCATGATAGGAAATACAAGCCCGGGAATATCGTATCAATTCAGAGATATATACTCTGTATGCAGGCGCTGCTGGAATGTTGCTACATAGAAATGGAAAGTTCACAATTGGGAAGCTGAAATCATCTCTTTTGTCGTAAAGTTTTGTTTTCAACCAACCCTCATTGTCAATTTCTAGATGTAAGTCAAGATATGAGGCAGACTTAACTGTATCTGTAGTATCCTTTATCTCTAGTTCGATGGGAAAGATTCGTTCAACATAGTCACCAAATTTTGCATTATTTAGTGAGAGAACATCATCTATATAGCAGAATGTAAAGGTAAAGGATATTGCTAACTTCTTATTTTTCTTCCTAAGAAGTTCCTGTATGAAGTCAGCCTCATAATAATAAAGAAACAATTCGGCAAGAAGAGGGGCACAATTGGTTCCCATTGGAATTCCGACAGTCTGTTGAAAAACATGTCCTCCAAACGTAACAAATATGTTGTCAATCAAGAAATCAAGCATCTTGATAATGTCAGTTTCAGAGAATTTTTTGTTTGAATCAGAGTGATTCTTTACAAAGTAGGATTTATCCCTTCCCAAGACAACATACTTGTATCTACGTTCGCCATTCTTTTTAATGAAACAAAGCAATACCAACTCTTTCAATTTGTCTTTTAGTTTTGAATGGGGAATACTTGTGTAAAGTGTAGAAAAGTCAAATGTTTTAATACTATTGCAAGATGAGAGAGTCTTAGATTGTATTTACTCTAAAAGATCTTTGGAATTTTTTAGTATCCAGATCTGATTCACGCCTCCTCTAGAATAGGCAGTTTCACAATAACTTTGGAGCCCAGCTTTTATTGCTGATAAAATAGATGTTAATAATTTAGAAAGAGGTTTTGTGGAGCACTTGGAAGACCCAGCAATATACTGTTGTTTGTAAAAAAATCCATTGTGAAAAAACAACATTATACCTTATTTGGTCTATCGTGGTATAAGTCAAATGGTGGATTGTACAAGAGTTGAGGTATAATCCATCAAATAATGGTTACCCCAATATCACTGAGAAGTATAGTAATTTAGTACCCCTGACAATAACCATTTCCTACCCTGACCGCTTTGTACCTCATGGAAAATATCTGTTACAGTGGATTTGTAAAATCAGGTATTTTGTAAATTTAATTCGTGATTTTGTAAAATCCCTAGCTTTCAGTTTCAGTGATTTTGTAAAACCCTGAAATTGATAGGATCTTATAAAATCACTGAAAATATTGTTGGGGATTTTGTAAAACCCTAATTACAAGTTTAAACTTAATATCAGAAATGAATTTCCTTAATATAGATAGAACACAATTGTTCAAATATATTTACTGAATAGACTACCGGTACTGGTTTGAAATCACTATATTAAAGTGACTATCATGAAGAAATGATATTTGTACAAATATGTAGACTACAAATCCAATTTATTCTTTTTTGTATTATAAGTTTTGGTGACATCTGCTGTTATACAATTTCTCAGCTTTTCAATAAGCACACCTACTTTTCACATTTCAATATTGTAGAACTCCATACCTACCTTCTTTTTAGTATTAAACAAAATTTATTATTTTTTCGATTTTGATCCAAAGAGTTGAAAAAATCAAAAAAATTATTTATTCCTATGTGATAGCATGGATGTACATGTATATATCACAGTATCTTAGATATGACCAAAGCAAGTGAAACATGAGAAATGGTCAAAATGACCTACTTTTGCCTGGCAGGAATTGAAATGCAGGTCTGGAAACAGTCATATTTGCCAGTCATGACCTAAACTGAAAGCTTTTTGTCCTGAACGAAAAATTGGGATTTAGGACAAATCTTATTTTTTACAAAAAAAATTGGGGTCATTTCACTGAGATCAGGTTTCTTAATCGCCATTTTGCACTTGTTTTTGTTTTATAATCCATTTCCTGTAATAAAACTGCCACTGCTGTACAGTTTGATAATCATGAGGGCCCACCTAATAACTATATTAAGGCCTATGGGAAATATTGGCTAATGATCGGTAATCACTTTTACCGGTGTTTTTAATTCACACCTGACATTTGATCACAAGCTCAGAACTAATATCATAGAGAAATTAAAATTCCATGACAACTGTATTCATTATTTAATTACTTTACAGCACAGATAATCATCAATTCTGATTTAAAATTAAAACAAGTATTTTTTCACGAGTAACATGTGCTTAATTTACTATGTAACACGCATGCGTAAAATTGTCTTCAGCAGATTTGACATTTAATCGTAAAATGCAAAATGATTTCATGCTAAATTAAAAAGTACAACTATTATCTGTTATATTCAAACACTTTTAAAGGTAATCAAATTAAAAAGCCAGTGATTTCCTGTCCATTTGATAAACAAACCAAATCCCGGAAATGAATCCTGAATTACTCGTACTTTAGTATTGTTGCAAAACTTCCGGATTTAATTTTGTCTTCAAAATCGAAAGAAACATTAACAATGTCTGAGAATTTAACCATTTTGAGTTATTAAAATCATTTCAATTTTAAACTGTTGCCTTCCCTAAAAACGTTTTTTGAAAAATGGTAAGAAAATTCACGAAGTAAATTGAGTGAAAAAATTTCCAGATCCTTGTGTATAGATATAAGAAGATGTGGTATGAGTGCCAATGAGACAACTCTCAATCCAAGTCAAAATTTATAAAAGTAAACCATTATAGGTCAAAGTACGGTCTTCAACACGGAGCCTTGGCTCATACCAAACAGTAAGCTATAAAAGGCCCCAAAAATTACTAGTGTAAAACCATTCAAACGGGAAAACCAACAGTCTAATCTATATAAACAAGAGGCTCTCAAGAGCCTGAATCGCTCACCTGATTTTTTAAAGCTTAATTTATTCATCAATCATGATTTATATTTTTGAGTAATAATGTATATCGGTGTTTGCTTAAAAATGCACCTTTTTTTGGGGGGGATTGGGGTCTTATTATGCCTCAAAATAAATATCTAAGTTACCTGTATGTTCTTAGTGCTTAAGAGATGAAATATATCAAGAATTCTGTGAGTATTGCATGGCAATACATAATCCCCTATTGGTTAAAAATCGTTGTATTGGAACAAAATTCTAAGTTGATCTATAACTTGTCATGGTGTAAAACTAAATCAAGTCAATATTTTCAAGCATGACAAATGAAAGTGTTGAAAACTGAGGACCACAACTCTGTAGAAAATCATCAGACTTAAACAAAATTTGAACTTGGATCATCAATTTGTCATGATATAACTATATACTAATTTCAAGTTGGACAACTTATTATTTGAGTGAATTTTCTAAGTTCAAGGACCATAACTGTGCACAAAATCTTCACACTGAAACAAAATTTGAACTTCATCTGTAACTTCTCAGGATAAAACTATATATATCAATTTCAAATCAATATCCTCAAGTATGATGAAAAAAAGTGCAGGAAACTTGTTATTTGAGTGAATTTTATAAGTCTGCACACAATCAACAGACTGGAACAAAATTCAAACTTGAACTGTAACTTGTTAAGACAAAACTATATACCAATTATCAAATCAATATCCTCAAGTATGAAAAATAAACTGTTATCGCAGAGATATGTCTCGCCTTTTAGTAATTTTGATTATGCAAATGTTGAAATCAAAATAGCAATACTTTAACATCTTACACAAGTTATGCAAATATTCATAGTCACTGAACCATGACTGAGTTACATGGCTAAACAATCTCCATGTAAATGATATGTACCAATGCTAATACAACTGCATACCAAATACCATTGACTTATTATAAGTCGTTCCCAAATCTAAATACAAAAATTAATTGTAAACTATGAAAAAGTTTCAAAGTCAATGAAGCATGAAGAGGGGGTGGGGCTATATATAATCTATTTGCAAATGTAAATAAATTTGCATATCAAATATCATTGATCTAACATTAGCAGTTCATCTAAACTGATCTAATCACAAACAATGACATGTAACTCAAGATAAGTTTCAGTCATAAGACTGTGACTGAGGGGCGAGGCCAAATATTCTCCATGGAAATGAGATACATGTATGCCAATGCTTATACAACTGCATACCAAATACTATTGACCTACCACTTGTGGTTCCCATAAACTGACCTAATCACAAACTAAAACAAGTAAATTAAGCAAAAGTTTCAAAGTCAATAGACCATGACTGAGGGCAGGGCCAAATGATCTCCATTGAAATGAGATGTGATAATGCTTATACAACTGCATACCAAGAATGATTGACCAACCACTTGTGGTTCACCATAAACTATTTCCTACAGTTACCCAACAACAGATTGGCAATTTGTTCTGAACATGTTCATGCAGATAGATCAATACTATTTTCTCATTTACACTTTCTTCTTATCTACTATAATTTTCAAGAAAATAATCAAAATCTAAAATTTCCTAATAAATAACTACTTCTAACAGTAACCCAACAATAAATTCTCCAAATTCTCCAATTGGCATGAAAATTTCATATTAGATAAATATTTACCTAATCATCACTCTAACTCTCTTTCACGTTTGCTCTAACTGCTTTAGTTTTTGAGATGTAAGCCAAAACTGCATTTGACCCTATGTTTTATTTTTAGCCATGGTGGCCATGTTTGTTGATGGATCAAAACTTCGGATACAATATTAACCTAGATACCCTAAGGAACATTTATTTAAAGTTTGAATGTATTTGGCCCGGTAGTTTCAGTGAAGAAGATTTTTAAATAGTTTACTGACGAGAGCGACGAAAATTACCAAATTAGTGGCAGCAACCCAACAATGGTTTGTTTGATTTATTTGAAAATTTCAGGGCTGGTAGATCCTGACCTGTTTAATATTTTACCCCTGTCAGATTTGCTCTAAATGCTTTACTTTTTGAGATGTAAGCCAAAACTGCATTTGACCCCATGTTCTATTTTTATTCATGGTGGCCATGTTTGTTGATGGATCAAAATTTCGGATATAATTTATAAACTAGATACCCAAAGGCACATTCATTTAAAGTTTGAAGGTATTTGGCCCAATAGTATCAGAGAAGAAGATTTTGAAATAGTAAGACAGAAAATTACCAATTTAGTGGCAGCAACCCAACAATGGTTTGTTTGAAAATTTCAGGGCTGGT
This sequence comes from Mytilus coruscus, assembly GCA_017311375.1. Taxonomy (NCBI): domain Eukaryota; kingdom Metazoa; phylum Mollusca; class Bivalvia; order Mytilida; family Mytilidae; genus Mytilus; species Mytilus coruscus. The sequence continues at coordinate 75,079,589 of CM029599.1, read as the reverse complement.
AGATCTTGACCTGTTTAACATTTTTACTCCATGTCAGATTTGCTCTAAATGCTTTACTTTTTGAGATATAAGCCAAAAACTGCATTTGACCCCTATGTTCTATTTTTAGTAATGGCGGCCATGTTTGTTGATGGATCAAAATTTTGGATACAATTTATAAACTAGATACCCTAAGGAACATTCATTTTAAGTTTGAAGGTATTTGGCCCAGTAGTTTCAGAGGAGAAGATTTTTGAAATAGTTTAAGACGACAGACGACGGACGCAAAGTGATGGCATAAGCTCACATGGGGCCCTTCTGGCCAGGTGAGCTAAAAACAAGAAACGAGAAACACTTATGAACCACATCAACAAACGACAACTACTGAACATCAGATTCCTGACTTAGGACAGGTGCAAACAAATGCAGCGGGTTTAAACGTTTCAATGGTACCAAACCTTCACCCTTTTTCTGAAACAATAGTGTAACATCACAACATAGAAAGACACACTATAAAATATCAACTGAAATAGCTTAACTCAATCAAAGGACATATTAACACCAGTGAACATACACTGAACAAACACATATATGTACATCTCATTTTGTATCATATGGAAGATTTACATGTATGCCATTTCATACCATATGTAAGATTTATATGCATGCCATAAATATATAAATGCTAGCATTGAATTAAAATGTAATACAATATTTCTACACTTGTGACAGTTCATATTCAAAGGATGAGGCTGTCAAGAGTGGAGAAATATTGTATTGATCAAGATTTCTCTAATGATTTTTTGATAATATGTAGACAAATTTACACTGATTTGCAACAAGATATGTTCTTTATAAGAGATGTTATCATGCATGGTTGCTTTTTTTTTTGCTTTCAATTGAAAACTGACGAAAAAAGTTCTGTGCTTTGTAACCAGAGAGCATGATTCTATTGCAAAATCACTTTATCTCCATCGGGACTCAAACCCAGGACCTCTGTGTTACGAGGCAGCGTTCTAACCAACTGAGCTAAAGAAGTACTTCCTTAGTTCAACTGCTAACGGTTGACTAACATGACTAAGTATCTACTAATGAAGGGAAGCAATCCTGTCGCACTTCCTCCACCTCAAGAGTCATCATACCATTATGACTCTCATAAAACATACCCTAGCTAGAAATTCTCTCTAACCACCATGGGGTTTTTAGTTGGGCGCCAAATGTAACCGGAGAGCATGATTCTTATGAGAAAATCACATCGTCTCCACCAGGACTCGAACCCGGGACCTCTGTGTTACAAGGTCAGGGCTCACGCTAGCAGGCTACTAGGGCGACAAAGTCGCTTTCCTATCCGTCACTCCATTTCGACTGACCATCAAAAGCAATATCTAGTCGCCCTGGTGTTCACAATAGTCACTTGCAGTCGCTTTCATCATCAGTCAAGGGTCTAACTTAATTAAGTTATTAGAGAAAAATAACATACATGTCGTTATTGTGGGCTAAAATATCAAAAAACTGTGATAACATATGTATGTTACATGTTTCAAAGGGACAATATACAACCTTTATTTTGTTAAATTTTTCACAAGTTCTAATGACATGAATGATATTATAATTTTCTTTATGTATAATAAACTTTGCAAAGATATAACCGTTCATAGTTTACCAATCATGCATAGTACACCTATGTTATTACAGAAAATATATTCCTGCAATAACCAAAGGGCATTATTACAGCTTCTCTACATCTCTTTAAAGCCTTTGCTCAGACATATATCACAATGTATTTCAATTCATTGTAAGTAATGATGATCAGAGCTTGTAATGAAGCACTGCGCAAGATTCCAAGTAATTCCCAAGTGTCTCATTTACTCTCATATAATAAGTTACATGCCTGTAATAACTAAGCCTTGTTATTACAGCTTAGTTTTCCCTTAAAGGCCTTGTCTCATCGATTTACCATGGTTGATCAAAATTGCATTAATGGAATTAGAAAATTAGTTATCAAGATAATATATTAAGCTACTGTGCAAAGTTTCAAGAATTTCCAAGTGCCCACTAAAGATAAAATATTTATGATATATTTAACTGATAACAACCATATGTTACTACAGATTAAGGAAAAAAGAGTAGACAACTCATGAAAGTGTCTGTAATAACGCATGCATGTTATTTTTCTCTGATAACTTGTTTAAGTTACACCCTGGACTGATCATTGACGATTTCCCATTTTTACCAAGTCAATGAAACAGCATACTTTTCATTTAAAAGTGAAGAAATTCATAGATATTAACGATTTATTTCATTCGAAAAGATGTGAAAGTATTGACTTTACAGATTGGTCTTATGTTATTTCAAAGAAATAATTTTTATGAAGTATTATCTTTCACTTCCGGTACTTGTTACTCGAGATCGTATATCAAAACATTCTAATTTTCGGCAAAATAAGTTTGTTACTTCTTAAGAAAGTGATCAAAATTGCCTTTAGTTAATGTATGATCCATTAATTGCATCAAAAGCGACATATTCCTTTCAGAATCGCTTGTCAAACATTGTTTATTTTCCTAAATTTTCTTTGTTTGCCATTGAAACATTTGTACGAATCACGGAACCATCAGAAGCAGACCATCTATGACCAAAATCTGTCTTTTTACGATATTAAATAACTTAACAGCTGACAAAAGAATAATGATCCCAAAAATGAAAATTATGCATTCCACATGCATTAACAGACTTTTGGTTAGATCTCCTTGCTAAATGTATATATTTTCATATAAATACATTGTTTCAATTTATTAATTTAAAGTTGCTCAACTTTGTTTAATTTATATATCTTTTTAATGAGAAACAATGAATTTTATTAACATGATAAACAATAGTTTTTAATTGCATTTTAATTGATTTATGATACTTTTTTTCCTTTTGATATAAAAAGTTCTTTTTAGTGCTAGATATTTAGTTGGTAGGTTCTGACAAGAGGACTAATATAATTGTGCAACTATAAATGACTATATAAGACATAAACTGAAACAACTGTTACTTTAATTCAAGGTTGGGCGGTAAATACCGCCCCTGGTATTTACCGCCCCGGACAATACTCCTCAAGTGGTCAATACTGGCAAATACTGGTCGATTGAAATTTTCTTGGTGGTTTTTACTATTTATTGTAGTAAAAACTTGATACAAAGTAAGATATATTTAAACATTTATCTTTTATCATGTTTCAGCTGAAATAAATGAATGAATTTGATATTTTTTATTCATTTTCAACACTTATACCTACTAATTTAATCCTTACAACTCCATATTTTAGATTAATAAAAATTGACAAATTAATTATTACAACATTTTTCAAGATATTTTTTGAAAATGCATAATTTTACAGGTAAATAAAACTACAGGTAAATGAAGTTACAGGAGTCTTATTACCTATCACCTGGCATTGCTAGGTGTGAAAAATTAATTACTAAAACAACAGCCCCCAATAAATGATGACAAAATATGGGTTGAAAGTAATAAATTGGATATTTGAGGACTCACCTAAACAATAAAATATTTCCTGTCTATTAACTGTGAAACAAAATCATCTTCATGCAGGAAATGGAAAGTATGATGGACCTTACTCTTACATGTCTGTGATTTATGGTTTAAACCAAAAAATATACAATGTAAAATAAATTTTACCTTTACTTAATCAATTTTTACTTACACATAGTACACCTTGACCTAAAGCACCTAACTGAAACCTAAAGAGCCCATTTGGAACTTCTATACACTATAAGACAACAACAAAACCAGTGCAAAATGTAATGATTCCAATGCTATAGTCAGTGCAAAAGCCACCTGATGAGTTCCCTTGCCAGGGACGAAACATCTTTTGTACAAATAAATCATTGGAAATCACTGTTTATTAAGAATTTACAATAATAATAGAAATAAGACCATTCAAAATGGCTTTAACATTTTCATTATTTCATTATTAAAGAAAATTGACCAGGTAGAGAGTGGTTTTTATAGTAATGTCCACTCAAAATTTCAATCGACCAGTATTTGCCAATATTTGCCAGTATTTCCCGGTATTTACCGCCGGCATGGTCAATACTAGTATTGACCGCTTTTTTGCCAACCTTGCTTTAATTGATTCAGGTATGAATTGAGTACCTATTCAAAAAAAAAAGAAATAGGTAACATATGGCCCTTTATATTATAGTAACAAGAGTGCACACGCTGAAATGTCTCGCCTTCTTTACTAACCATTGATTTTATGTTGATAGTTCTAAATATAAAGCTTTACTACAAGTAACACATAAACTTAACATGATACAAGAAAATGAGGTCAAGGTCAGATAAACCAAACGAGAAATACATGTACACCTTACAATTTTTCAATAAACCAAACATAGTTGACCTACTTCCATGATTGCTTATAGTTTCTAAGAAACAGTCTTAAACAAGAAAACTTAACATTGACCAATGAACCATGAAAATGAGGTCAAGGTCAGGTGAAGCATGCCAGACAGACATGTACAGCTTACAATCAATTTATGCATTAAATATAGTTGACCTATTGCTTATAGTATCTAAGAAACAAACTTAACCATGAAAACTTAACATTGACCAATGAACCATGAAGCAGGGTTCTCACTAAGGCGAGTCCATGAGTCCTGGACTCATGAAAATCTCTCTGGACTCACCATTTTCAAAACTGGTGAGTCCAAGGATGCATCAAGATTGAAATATTTTGTATAAACTGAACACATATCATCATTTTATAGCAAAAGTTTAAAAGAAATCTGAATTTAATGTCATTTCATTGCTCTATTAGGTCATGGAGACTTAAATTATAAATTATATTGCAATAAAATATCTTCTTCTTACTGTTGGACTCACCATGGCCAAAAATGAGGAGTCCCTGGACTGGCCTTCAAAAATCCTTACTTAGAACCCTGTGATGAGGTCAAGGTCAGATGATCAGTGATCTGGAAGGATTTTTTCTGTATGGGCCCAGGGCCCCCAAAAAATAAATTCAATGGGCCATTTTAAAAAATAATGGGCCATGTTGCCAAATGAGTGGGCCATTTGAATTGACTACAGTAAAAAAAAAAGTGTATTTTTCGGCAAAGAGGTGGTGGTACTTAGCTTTATGATTTTAGATAATACATGTATCATGGATATTGTTCCTGTGATTTTGTAATTCCAATTTCAATGAATTTACAATAACTTCTTCCAAACTGGACAATATTTAAGATAACCTTTATTTACAATGTTTAAACTGGTACTGTTGCATTGTTCATGTTCATGATTTATCTACATTAAATTTGGGTCTTCGTCGATACCATACTTATTCCAGACGTTCCGTATTAGAGGACATTTCTGGCATTTCCTCTGCCCTTCTTGTATTATTATTACTTCATCACGATGACAAGAATAACAGTAGAGAGTGTCATTAATTGATAGAACAAAACAACAATTCGCTGAAGGCATGTTTACAAAATGTCAAAACTAGCCAAAGACCAAAAAATGACAAGGACAGTTAAGCGCCTTTTATGGAGACAAAAACTATATTCATAAAAAGGCTTTTGGGTTTTTCAATCGAAATAATAGCAAGCTTAACTAACTTAAAAGATTATAATTAGAGATAAATCTGGTCTGTACTAGCCAAATTTCACAAATTTAAAGTTGTTTATAAAAAGTTATATCATGAATGATGGTCAATTACGTTTTTTTGGGTAATCAGTTATACCATTTGGTTCTATTATTACCATAGGAAAACATCCTAGCATTGGAGGAACATTACACAGTTGTGTACACACACATGGCGGCACGGAACATGATCGAAATCCATTTGACGATATCTAAACGTTTCAAACGGTGAATAATATCGTGCGCCACGTGGCGCTTACATTTGTCACTCTATGCGCCATTTCTGGTCGATATGCGCTATAGGCGCAGGGCGCACGTCCTTCCCGATCACTGGATGATACCTGCCAGACAGACATATACACTTTACAATCCTTCCATACAACAAATATAGTTGAAGAAAAACAGACCAAAACACAAAAACTTAACACTGAGGAATGAACCGTCAAATAAAACCTGCGAGACTTACATGTACATCATAAAATATTTTCATACACCAAATATAGTTGACCTATTGCATATAGTATTAGAAAAAAAGACCAAAACTCAAAAACTTAACTTTGACCACTGAACCATAAAAATGAGGTCAAGGTCAGATGACACCTACCAGCTGGACATGTACACCTTACAATCATTCCATATGCCATATACAGTAGACCTACTGCTTATAGTATCTGATATATGGACTTGACCACTAAAACTTAACCTTGTTCACTGATCCATGAAATGAGGTCGAGGTCAAATGAAAATTGTCTGACGGGCATGAGGACCTTGCAAGGTACGCACATACTAAATATAGTTATCCTATTACTCATAATAAGAAAGAAATTAACATTACAAAAAATGTTGACTTCTTTTTCAAGTAGTCACTGAACCATGAAAATGAGGTCAAGGACAATGGACATATGACAGACAGAAACTTCGTAACATAAGGCATCTATATACAAAGTATGAAGTATCCAGGTCTTCTAGCTTCTAAAATATAAAGCTTTTAAGAAGTTAGCTAACGCCGCCGCCGGATCACTATCCCTATGTCGAGCTTTCTGTGACATAAGTCGCAGGCTCGACAAAAACCAAACATTGAAGTGCCACGAGCAAACAAGCACCTCTTTTTCAAATCTCACTACTTCTCCCTACCAGTTTCAAAAAGAGAAGTCACTTCTCCCTATGATTTTGAAGAGTGTGAGCCCTGCAAGGCAGTGCTCTAACAGACTGAGTTAAAGAAGTACTTCCTGAGCTCAACCACTTACGGCTGACTATGTTTCTACTAATGAAGGGAAGCAATCCTGTCACACTTTTAAAGTATGGATCATGTGACAATAAACTTGAAACGTTAACAAAATGGATCTATAACAACCTTTAGAGGTAAGGTATTATCAAAATTTTAGTGGATTCTGAAAGGCTCAAATGTTTTTCAATTCTTACCTGCCTCTTACCTGCCTCGGGTATACAAAACGGTGTTGTAGGCATAAAAGGTACCCATTCGAGGTGAGGTAGTTGGCAAAAATTTTCCTGAATAGGGCTTGATAAGGGATTCAGGATCCTAAATGGGATTATGCATAAGACAACAAGTAGATTAGCTGTCACTGTACTTATATTTATTATATGTAAACATGTAATCATTTTATTATGTTTTTTAAATAAACGTATTGTTTATACAATTATGTAGTTTTTCCAATATCCCAGAACTTCATGAACTTGGGTAGACAACAAAGGGAAGCAAGTTAACTCGTACCATTGCAACCTCGTACCACGTCAACTCATACATTTTGTACCACTAAAAGTCAACTCGTACCAATGTTAACCCATACCACTGCGAACTCGTACCACTGCAATCTTGTACCATTAAAAATATATGCATTGACTTTGAAAATCTTTATAAAATATTGATTTTCCTTAATATTATACAAAAAATTATTGAAAAATATACAATATACAAATGGTTTATAATTTTTTTTCAAATCTTTATAAAAAAAGTTGAATATCCTGAATTTTATACCAAAATTTAATGAAAACTTAGACAATATACGAATGTTTTATGAATTATTTTGCAAATCTTTATAAAACAAATGAATTTCTTAATTACTATGTTAATTGATAAATTAAACTCCTTTGATTGTGTGATTATGTCTGTAGTTAACTAATCTACTTGTTTAATCCTATCAGACATTTAATACATATTATATAATATATTATATGTCTCTGATCCTATTATTAAATTATGATTGGTGTTGTATAATTTAACAGCTTGGAATTAATTGTATAATGTTTATTATTGAATGAAATTCATTATTATCAAAACACAAGCTCAGATGAGTTGTCTCAAAGCCACATTTCCTCATAAAATGGGGCATGTTTGTGATGTCCCTCATGACCACAATTTTATATGGTGCCACTCTCTCGTTAGACCCTGCCATCTACGACGACGCGGAAAGTTTATTATAACGACCTTACATACCATTGAGGTTTAATATGCAAATGGTCATATTGTTCAACCAAGAGCTGAATACTGTATAAATAAATTTCATACTTTCTAAACAATTTTAAACTTTTCAAAACAAGATAAATAAATTCTCTCAATAAAAAAATTCCTTTAGAAACAATTATAAATACCAAAATCTATTCAATGTTACTAATTTGTAATGACTAAAAATTAAATCAAATAGTTTTCAGATGGAACTATTCAAGGGAGACAACAAAGCTACAGTTTTCTTTTTCCAATTAGCCAAGGAAAAATTAGCTACAAATTGGTCATTGTGATTTCAAATTATATACTTTCTACAAACTGAGGTATAGAGTGAAATTTACATATTTATTCATTATAAATTATTAAACACCATTTGAATACATTTAAATAAGTTAGTACGAGTTTGCATTGGTTTTATCGTGGTACGAGTTAGCAGTGGTACAAGTTTGCAGCGGTACAAGTTTGTTTTTAGTGGTACGAGATTACATTGGTACGAGTTTGCAATGGTACGAGATAACTATAATTGCAACAAAGCAGTAGTCGGAGTAGATATACACACGTTACAAATTTAGTCTTTAGACCTAAGTAAGGGTACGAAATGGTATATGCATTTGGCCCATAGTACAATGGTTTTGATCATGTGTACGAAATGAACAATTTTAGGTACGAAATGGTTAAGGGTACAAAAATATCGAAATGACTAGCTTCCATTATTGTTCCGAACTGTCATAACTATTTGTTTAATATACGTGTCATTTACAGGGCAAATGCGAAAGATGAACATGATATGGGAATGAATATTTTTTTTTTGTCTGAATTACCAGCTGATGATAGGACTTCTGTTACAAATGATGCCATTTCTTGTTCTTTAAAAACTTTGACAGCTCATATGCCGCGCAATGGTTTGGTAAGGGAGACAACTTCTATTACAAATTACAAACACAATTCCGGTTACGACAAACAATAAAAATCCGGATACTTTCTCTTATTTGCAATCATACATCACCTCGTTATTTTTCAATTCAATTAAAAATTAAATCATTTAATTATTTCCGTTCTTCTTTTTCTTTCAGTTTCCGCACATCTTCATAATACTGATGACTATGTGCCGTGCATGCGTGGGTAAAATTTACAAATATATATTTACATCAAAAAAATAAAGAAAGAAATAATAACTTGTTTTTGATTTTCACTGTACATATAAGATAAAACTATTTACAGTGTGTTACAAAGTTTACATGGTGTAGTATTGGTTGAGAACAGATGTCGAGCAATCAAAGGATTTTATTACAATTAAATATGTTATTTTATAATTAGTTCAATGACGACGGATATGCCGTTCAAATTATCGTAACCACAATCCCGAATGTGACCTGGCTACCGAATTAGTCTTATCATTGGGTTTGTAATTACATGATGAGCAACACGACGGGTGTAACCTGTGGAGCAGGATCTACTCATCCTTCCAGAGCACCTGATATGATGGGACCGCCGGTTTTTGGTGGGGTTCGTAGGGTACAAGTCAAATCAGCACCTGGTTATTTCGGCACCTATAGAAAAAGTAAAATCGGCACCTGGTCAAATCAGCACCTATTTAAAGTCATTTCGGCATTTAGTTGGTCAATTAGGCACCAAATAATATTTTTTTCACCTTTTTAATTATTTTAAAAAATTTGGGGGTCGGATTTCATTTTGTTCAGTACATCGTTAAAAATCATCACATGTTATCAAGCAGTTATAGAATACATAAGTTAATTGTTTGAAGTTTTCTCAACATTCTATGACATGTTTTGCTTTGATATGTTTTCTTTTCAATTAATTGATTAATCTAATCTAATCTTATCTAATTTATCTTTAGACCACCTTTGTAGAGGAACCATATTTTCATATGTAGAACAGGTGCTCTCTTTATATACAGTGTTGTTACTCCTTTCACCATTGGACATCTAACCATATTTACATGCTCAGCTCGGGTGCTCTCTATATACAGTGTTGTTACTCCTTCCACCATTGGACATCTAACCATATTTACATGCTCAGCTCGGGTGCTCTCTATATACAGTGTTGTTACTCCTTCCACCATTGGACATCTAACCATATTTACATGCTCAGCTCAGGTGCTCTCTATATACAGTGTTGTTACTCCTTTCACCATTGGACATCTAACCATATTTACATGCTCAGCTCAGGTGCTCTCTATATACAGTGTTGTTACTCCTTTCACCATTGGACATCTAACCATATTTACATGCTCAGCTCGGGTGCTCTCTATATACAGTGTTGTTACTCCTTCCACCATTGGACATCTAACCATATTTACATGCTCAGCTCGGGTGCTCTCCATATACAGTGTTGTTACTCCTTTCACCATTGGACATCTAACCATATTTACATGCTCAGCTCAGGTGCTCTCTATATACAGTGTTGTTACTCCTTCCACCATTGGACATCTAACCATATTTACATGCTCAGCTAGGTGCTCTCTATATACAGTGTTGTTACTCCTTCCACCATTGGACATCTAACCATATTTACATGCTCAGCTCAGGTGCTCTCTATATACAGTGTTGTTACTCCTTCCACCATTGGACATCTAACCATATTTACATGCTCAGCTCAGGTGCTCTCTATATACAGTGTTGTTACTCCCTCCACCATTGGGCATCTAACCATATTTACATGCTCAGCTAGGGTGCTCTCTATATACAGTGTTGTTACTCCTTCCACCATTGGACATCTAACCATATTTACATGCTCAGCTCGGGTGCTCTCTATATACAGTGTTGTTACTCCTTTCACCATTGGACATCTAACCATATTTACATGCTCAGCTCGGGTGCTCTCTATATACAGTGCTGTTATTCCCCACCTTTCGATATCTGATGTGCATATTTACAGTGAACTCCTACCCCACACAATTTGCATAAAATCCTTTATTTTACAGTTTAGTTCATGTTGTTTTAGATCCTCTACCAAGAAATTTGTTTTACATGCACACGTATAAAATTGAGGTTTTATCCAACGCAATCATAGGTTTGAACGTTGTTTCAATTTAGACTTGTATATAATATAAGTCTAAATAATATATATTATATACAAGTCTAAATTGAAAACAACGTTCAAACCTATGATTGCGTTGGATAAAACCGCAATTTTATACGTGCATGTAAAACAAATTTTGGGGGTCTCAATACAGCACAAACAACATTTTCCAAAAGACCAAAAAAGTGAAAAAAAGTATATTTTAACAAAACGCATTTGACTAGCAGGTCGAACAACGGATGTTCTTAAACCCTGCTGACTGCCATGACGATTGCCAAATAAAGATGTAACAAAATGGATCTTAATTATTAATTTAATACCAAACAGAAAACAATAAACTTGCGGAAAAGATGGTATACCGCAAACATGAGGCGCAAAAATTTGTACACCATATCCGGATTTCGACAATTAATGTCTCTTCAGTGATGTTAGGAATCATATATATGTTACAGCCATTTTCTAAATTTAGGCATTTTCTAAAATGACTGAATTTTCAGGCAATTTATAAAATGCCTAACCTTGACAGGCATTATATAAAATGACTAAAAATACCTAGTCATTTTGCAAAATTACTGAAAATCAAATTTTGAAACAAAATTCAACAAATTGCCTGTTCAGTTTCAGGCAATTTGTAGAAAAAGGATATCATTGAGATGCATATGACAAAAAGTAGACAAAACACAACATCTTGCAAAGAAAATAACTAATGGTTCGGTAGAATTAATTTATTCTTCAAAAACCAGCTGGGAAAGTTTGTATGTCATATGATATGTTCTTTTTAGTGAAACTACGTTAAGTTTGTTTGCTTTCAGTAGCAAATATTTCATGCATTTTAAAGACGAAAACAATTTGTTTATAAATGGGTTATATGGGTTATTTCTGCAGTGGATTAACCTGGAGAAAGGCCAGGAATTTCGACTGCCGCTTGAAATGAAGGTGTTTTGGATAGGGACAGAAATTCCACCTGCAGAACGATCAAAGAGTTCTTAACGTGCAGAGAGCGTTGCACTTTACTAACATGCGGCAATATATTTAATGTCCCCATTCAGAAAGAATGAGAATTTATACATCCACATCAAAACAAATTCCCCTCTATCGCATGGGTTTCATCATACAAGGCTGTATTTGGTTGTGGTGCAAAGATATGAGTATCTTCATCTTCACTGCCGCAAGGAAATTCCTAGGTCTTTGCAATATGATGAATTAATGAGACAGTAGTTTGCTGTGGTTAAAAAATCGACCAAGAGGAGACAAATAACGGTGCATTGACAGGTTAAGCGTCTCCTGTTATAGATGCATCACCCGTCATGCGCAGATCTGCTTCAAGCTATAAGCCAAAAGATACAGGTCAAACTAATCATGATAATATTAGTTTGAATCTTTTGGGAAAATATGAAAAAGAAAATATTCATGCGTGACGTGTGTGTTTATTGCGAAACCCAATGTTGTCGAACGTTAAGTATTTTATCAGAAAAGGTAATGAAAGAGCTAAATGTGTAATGATCCAGGTTTCTCTAAATGTGGTTGAAGTACTTAATTCATATTTTACGCCAAACAATGTATTTGCAAAAAATCAGGACAAATATTGTGTAACAGTTCTGTCATCCAAACATTTTAAGAAATAACAAATAATTGTCGAGTTCTGTGCTTGTGTGAATTTGGAATAATTCAGTAAAACTTATTTTTGATTATTAAAACTCTTTAATTGCAAGCTTAAACATTCAGTAATTATCATAACTAAAATTGCTCTGTTGTTCAAAGCTTTCAATTGTTTTTTTAACATTTCATTCTATAAAATAATTTCAGGCATTTTGTAAAATGCCTTTCAATTTTTCCAGGCATTTTGTAAAATGGCTAGAAAAATTAGTCATAATGTAAAATGTCTGAATCTTGCAGGCATTTTAGAAAATGCCTAAAGCTTTAAGGCAATATACAAAATGCCTAAATCTAGAAAATGCCTGTAACATACACATATTTGCGAAAGCAAATTTTTTCTTCCCTCGCCGGGATTCGAACTCATGCTATTGGGATATCGCGACAACACCGCCTGCACTGTGTCCAGCGCTCTAGACCACTCGGCCACCTAGACTGAACTAAAAATTCAGCTTTCGGTGTTACCTTTCCTCGTCAGTAGAATCTATAGTTGTAACACAGTACTTGATATATAAGGCCTGAAGATGGAATTGATTGCAGATTAGCTAAATTATTTGTCGTAAAGGATCGTAAGATGCAGTCACAGAAATTATATATATATAGTGGTAGATCGTCTAAAATTAAGACCAACAACAATGTTCTAGACAGGCTTACAGGCAACACATGTGGCAGGCCGGTTAAACTAGTTTTAATTCAGCACAAACATCCCATTTGTCCTGTGTTGGGGGAACACGATTTACAAAGGAATCAAACTAGAGGTCGTCGAAGAGATTCACGAATCTTATATAAAAGCACTTGGCATCCGCTACCACACTCTTAATAATTTTCAATAAAAACAATCGCCTATATATTTCGTATCAGGATTAATTTGGTCAATCGCAATCAACAATGACATTACCAAATGGTTCTTCAATGATTTGAATGGATTGTAACGTTTCAATGAGAGATTTTTGGGGATATATTTTGGGCTTAAAGTAACTTATTTAAATTTTATTTTTATTTGTAGGCAAAAATTTACTGTTAGGCCTACTCTTTCATTAAGTTGTATACAAATTAAGCGATGTGCCATGATTTCCACAGCGAAAACTTTCCTCAATAAACAAGAATAAAAATATATACTCCTTTAATCACGAGGAAAAGACCCACGTCGATAGTAGGAATAGGTACGGAGCCCTGTTGGTCTCATACAGATAAAGAGTTGTGAATTTTAAAGTCAAGCGCTCAAGATGTAAAGTATAGCACTGGCTATGCAAAGTCTAGCGCTGGAGATGTCAAGTCCAGCGTTGTAGATCTTAAGTCAGGTGCTTAAATCTAAAGGGCAGCGCTTTAGATCTAAAGTCAAGCGCTGGAGATGTACATTATAGCGCTGTAGATCTAAAGTCTTACGCTGAAGATGTAAACTTCAGCGCTGCAAATGTAAAGTCTAGCGCTGTAGATCTAAAGTCTATCGCTGAAGATGTAAATTCCAGTACTGCAAATGTAAAGTCTAGCGCTGTAGATCTTAAGTCAAGCGCTGGAGAGGTAAAATTCAGCGCTGTAGATCTAAAGTCAAGCGCTGGAGATGTAAAGTCCAGCGCTGTAGATCTAAAGTCTATCGCTGAAGATGTAAACTTCAGCGCTTCAAATGTAAAGTCTATCGCTGTAGATCTGAAGTCCAGCGCTGTAGATCTAAAATCCAGCGCTGTAGATCTAAAGTCAAGCGCTGGAGATGTAAAGTCCAGCGCTGTAGATCTAAAGTCCAGCATTGAAGATGTAAACTTCAGCGCTGCAAGTGTAAAATCTAGCGCTGTAATTATATCACCAAAAGTCTAGCACTTTAGATGTAAAGTCGAGCGCTGTAGATATAAAGTCCAGCGCTGTAGATCTAAAGTCAAGCGCTGGAGATGTAAAGTCCTGCGCTGTAGATCTAAAGTCTTACGCTGAAGATGTAAACTTCAGCGCTGCAAATGTAAAATCTAGCGCTGTAGATCTAAAATCCAGCACTGTAGATCTTAAGTCAAGCGCTGGAGATGTAAAGTTCAGCGCTGTAGATCTAAAGTCCAGCATTGAAGATGTAAACTTCAGCGCTACAAGTGTAAAATCTAGCGCTGTAATTATATCAACAAAAGTCTAGCACTTGAGATGTAAAGTCGAGCGCTGTAGATATTAAGTCCAGCGCTGTAGATCTAAAGTCCAGCGCTGTAGATCTAAGATCAAGCGCTGTAGATCTAAAGTCCAGCATTGAAGATGTAAACTTCAGCGCTACAAGTGTAAAATCTAGCGCTGTAAATATATCAAAAGTCTAGCGCTTGAGATGTAAAGTCGAGCGCTGTAGATCTAAAGTCCAGCGCTGCAAATCTAAAATCATGCGCTGTAGATCTAAAGTCCAGCATTGAAGATGTAAACGTCAGCGCTACAAGTGTAAAATCTAGCGCTGTAAATATATCAAAAATCTAGCGCTTGAGATGTAAAGTCGAGCGCTGTAGATCTAAAATCCAGCGCTGTAGATCTAAAGTCAAGCGCTGGAGATGTAAAGTCCAGCGCTGTAGATCTAAAATCCAGCGCTGTAGATCTAAAGTCCAGCGCTGTAGATCTAAAATCCAGCGCTGTAGATCTTAAGTCTATCGCTGAAGATGTAAACTTCAGCGCTGCAAATGTAAAGTCTAGCGCTGTAGATCTGAAGTCCAGCGCTGTAGATCTAAAATCCAGCACTGTAGATCTTAAGTCAAGCGCTGGAGATGTAAAGTCCAGCGCTGTAGATCTAAAGTCCAGCATTGAAGATGTAAACTTCAGCGCTACAAGTGTAAAATCTAGCGCTGTAATTATATCAACAAAAGTCTAGCACTTTAGATGTAAACTCGAGCGCTGTAGATCTAAAGTCAAGCGCTGGAGATGTAAAGTCCAGTATTAAAGATGTAAACTTTAGCGCTACAAGTGTAAAATCTAGCGCTGTAAATATATCAAAAGTCTAGCGCTTGAGATGTAAAGTCGAGCGCTGTAGATCTAAAGTCCAGCGCTGTTAATCCAAAATCCAGCGCTATAGATTAAAAGTCAAGCGCTGGAGATGTAAAGTCTAGCGCTGTAGATCTAAAGTCCAGCACTGAAGATGTAAACTTCAGTGGCACAAGTGTAAAATATAGCGCTGTTAATATATCAAAAGTCTAGCGCTATAGATGTAAAGTCGATCGCTATATATATATCAAGTAAAGCGCTGTAGATATAAAGTCAAGCACTGTAGATATAAAGTCAAGCACTGTAGATTAAAGTTAGGCGCAGGAGA
This sequence comes from Mytilus coruscus, assembly GCA_017311375.1. Taxonomy (NCBI): domain Eukaryota; kingdom Metazoa; phylum Mollusca; class Bivalvia; order Mytilida; family Mytilidae; genus Mytilus; species Mytilus coruscus. The sequence continues at coordinate 75,063,552 of CM029599.1, read as the reverse complement.
TATAAAGTTCAACAGTGGAGATGCAAAGTCCAGAGCTGTAGATCTAAAGTCCAGCGTGCATCTACAGCGCAGGACTTTACATCTACAACGCTGGACTTTGCATTTCCAGCGATGGACTTTATATCTCCAGTTCTTGACTTTAAAATCTACAGCGTTAGAATTTATATCTCCAGCATTTTACCTTTAAAACCCCCACTTAAATGGGACTACGAAAAATGTGACATTGTGAAAACCCAAAATTTATGTATCCGCAAGTTATAGGATAACACGTGTAAAGGTAGATGTACTGTTTTGTGTTTCAATAAATTAAAGTGTACACAAAAGATATATTGTACGTCTTACAACAAATTAGCCTTTAAACAACAATGTGTAAAACTCCCAAGTATTCTATCGTAAAGATGGAAGCACAATCATAAGGCGGACCTTATTTTTTAAAGCATTGTACTCATTTAGTGTGTTGTGAGTTAGACTTCAGACACAAGCCAAACTTGCGTAAAACACCGCAAATCATCGATATGCCTATATATTTCTCATACTATTCATACTGTCATGGATAAGACAATCCTTTGCTTATTTTTCCATCAGTTAATATACATGTAGTAAGTACTTTCTTTTGTTATCAATTTCAAAATGTTTTTAGTGATTTTGGACTCTTTGTTTTAAATCAATACATCGGTTATTCATCTCCTTCAGAAGTTACCCGGGCGCATTCATGAGAGGGTTGACCGTTATGGAATATTTGTGTCACAGATGACCACGGATATTCTCCGGCATCTTTTCCTCGATTGTAAAATCACTGAATGAGACTTAACACCGAATGTGTACTTACATGATCAACACGACGGGTGCCACATGTGGAGCAGGATATGCTTATCCTTCCGTAGCACCTGATACCTCCCCCGTTTTTTTTTTTGTGTGGTAGGTTGCTCAGTCTTTAGTTTTCCATGTTGTGTACTGTATATTGTTGTTTGTCTTTGGTCTTTTATTCGTTTTTTTGCCATGGCGTTGTCAGTTTATTTTTGACCTATGAGTTTTTTTTTTTACAAAAATCTTCACTTCAGAAACTACTGAGTCAAATTCAACCAAACTTAGCCACAACCATTATTTGGGTATCTTTTTAAAAAAACTATGTCCGCTGACCCCGCCTGCCAACCAACATAGCTTCATAGAAAACTATAATGAAAAATAATAAAAAAGCAAACATGCCAACATCGCCAATTGACCCGAGCTTCTTATATGAGTTATTGCCCTCATATGACGATTTTCACTCTTTTTTTTTTTCTGTTTTGGGCAAACATTGTATAGACGATAGAGAAACTGTGAACAGAAAAAAAATTATCAGCGCTACAAAATCAACAAAAAAAAAGAGATTTTAGTCATGAATTATATTCTACTCTACAATATTGAAGAGAGTCCATTGTTGAAGATGCACATTGACCTAGGTGAGCGACACAAGCTCTTTCTAGAGCTTCTAGTTTACTGTTTCTACAACATAAGTCTGTGATTTAAAATTCGAATCACTGTAAGTTCTAGATCAGTAAAAAAAATCTGTTATTTCAGTCAATTAAAATCTTGAAACTGAAATTTGAAAATGAAATGATTAATTAGAATGTAATATTAACAACTATATATGTATACATGTATTGATGAATAAATTAACAATCTTGCATGGCGTTCATACTAATGACTTCTACCTTTACAAGTCGAAAAAAGAGATAAATTTCAATGCAACTTAGCTTGGTTGCTTAGTACGACTGAAAGGTATATTATTACCAGATTCTATATACCAAAATGGTTATATAGATGCATCAAATTATTATAAATTATCCTGTTATAAATATTGATATAATAGAGGAAAGAATTGAAATAATAGACAAATGAAAAATAAATGTATCGTATAATTTGATATTTTAATATATCATGATTTGGAAAATTGAAAAATGTTTCAAAATCTCCAGTTACTCTGACCAAATGATTTTGATCAAACTATCAATATAAATACGACTATATTATTCATGTTATTAGCAGGAGTGTTACGCACATTTCCATTTAATTTAATAAATTATGGGAATCCTGCATTTAAAATCTGATAGGTTTCATTTCCAGGATCACAATTGATTAGCTGCTGAAACATACCAGATTTTTAATATAAGAGTCTATTTTTTTTTTTTTTTTAATTTTTACAGTTTCCTTTTAAATGAAAATAAACTTATCAATGAAAATGCGCTACACACATACATGAAGTATTGTCTCTTTTCCGTAAAATTGATAAGGAACGATGGAAATCATCTTTATAAACTTACAATTGCTATATCCTGTTCCTCTTTTCCTTTTGATATAACTGGATGAAATGGATAATTGTATCACATAATTCTATAACTTTATATTTCTTTCATTATAACTATTTTTCAGAACAATATATTCAACAGCGTGTTCATGGAGAACTTGAAAAACATCAAACACATCAATCTGGAAGTTAGTAGATATAAGAAGATGTGGTATGCGTGCCAATGAGACAACTCTCCATCCAAGTCAAAATTTATAAAAGTAAACCATTATAGGTCAAAGTACGGTCTTCAACACGGAGCCTTGGCTCACACCGAACAGTAAGCTATAAAGGGCCCCAAAAATTACTAGTGTAAAACCATTCAAACGGGAAAACCAACGATATATTTTGTTTCCCAAACTCCTATATAGTAAGAAATGTATAACTTAGATAGAAATGAGGAAAAGACAAGCTATTTCAGTCTAATAAATATTATGTATTTGCTTGCCATGCCAAGAAATCCTCGCTAAAAATTCCGGTCTACCTCCTACGGCACCCATTAGTAGTTAAAGATTTGATTTCATTCAACAAATTAATTTATGACCTGCATATACGTGTCGCTTAGAACACAGCCATATACCAAATGGTCAATATTAATCATCCGTGTAATTTGCTCTATGGGATGTTTGCAGAATTTCAACGGAAGCAATTTCTTGGCATGGGAGAAAGGAAGAAAGACCATTCACAATTTGTTTAACATTTTTTTCTCTCTTTTAATTAAATTAAATTAAAAAATAAATAAATAAACCTTTCAAATGTAGAGCTCATAAATAAAATTATTCCCTGTGAAATCCCCCCCTTTTTTTTTTTTGAAGTTCTCCATTTTGAACCCCCGATATAAGCTTACCAATCTAATTAAAATCAAAACCTTGCTTTCTAACCGATCTATTCATGTACTGGACCGGCAACTCTCTTTATTTAATAAGAAAATCTACAGTTCCGTTATACACATGCATGTTGTCTGCTTGAATTCCCCGCCTGGAAAAAAAAATAGCTCAACTCCCAAGATAATATATTCCTGCATCACGTGATTTTTACCACGTGGAGCTTACATTAGAATAAATACCGAATATGGAAAGTGAAACTACAATTCAAAACATAAAGTCCGAAGGCACAAAGAAGAAAAGTTCGTTTTTTTTTTTGCAAAGGGTGCCTGGGTAATCCTCTCTGTGTTCAAACTATATATGAAATATTTGCCACTGCCCCTTGTCTGTTCTATGAATTCTAACCCTGACTTTTTTCTATCTGTTACATGCCAAGAAATCCTCGCTAAAAATTCCGGTCTACCTCCTACGGCACCCATTAGTAGTTAAAGATTTGATTTCATTCAACAAATTAATTTATGACCTGCATATACGTGTCGCTTAGAACACAGCCATATACCAAATGGTCAATATTAATCATCCGTGTAATTTGCTCTATGGGATGTTTGCAAAATTTCAACGGAAGCAATTTCTTGGCATGATTAGTTGAAAGGCTTTAAACTAGTTTTCAGTAACTGCGAGTACTCTGAGATTGGGACTTTGTGGCTTTTATATTGTTGTTTGTTTTTTTGTGTGCTAAATAGAGATCACAAGAGTCAAACCCTTTCCAACTGGTTTTTAACTGAAGGAAACACAGGGCATGTAGACCTTGTAAGGATCCCATTTACCGAATATAGTTATCCATAATAAGTGAGAAATTTACATAACAGAAACAAAACTTTACTATTTTTTAAACAGTCGCTAAAACAAGTAAAAAATTTGTTCAAGGACATATGACATAACGCATCTGTATACAAGGTATGAAGCAATCAGGTCTGCAATCTCCTGAAATATAAGGATATATACAAATAGTTTACGCCGTCATCGGATTGTAATTCCTATATGTCTCGCATTCTGCAACTTCCTTAGCACGAGAGACAATAAGAAAAATAAATTGACAAACTCTATAGTCGAACTCGCTTGCTCCGAAAGGGTATGTAGTTCAGGTTCCACTAGTAGCATCCATTGTGGTTCTCATGAAAGATGATTATTCGGCGATTGGTCGCATACTTATTTCTATTATACTCCCTTGTTCTCGGAATCTATCAGAACAAACACATTCACTGATTTAAGGTCCGAAAGGTAGTTCATATATTTCCCCAATTTGTGAAATTATCATTCATTTATAAATGACATTCTATATGGAATAATAGATAAAAACAAAACTCATGGGCCTGTTACAAGTCAAGACAATTATGTAACAATGGATACCTACAAAAGGAGAAAGTGCCGACAGTCACTCTGCTTTCAAAATAAAAATATAACAAATCTACCAAGTGCATGTAACATCCTTCGGATTTTGGAAAGACACTACTCTGTCAGATATCAGGAATGTTTTTTTTTTTTTATTTCGTCTAAAATAGTAACTCAAAATTCTTGTATTTTAAGAAGAAATAATATTAAATGTGATTCTTTTTCCAAGTTTCTTCCTTTTTTTAAAACCATATCTCTTTCATTAGTATCTCAATATGACCAACAGCTTTTCAAAGATAGAAAATTTTCTTCAAGATGTCTTCACCGAATTAAGAAGTTGGTGATAGTAAAATAACGTAATGAGTTGTTTGTTATCAGTAAAATGGCCATGTCATGTCAGTATTAACATGTTTATGACTTCACAGTGACATCATACATGACGTACAATTCGAAACATAAGCCATCAACTTATATCAAACATAGATCATATATCAATACAGCTAACATACATCCAGACGGATAGAAGTTTTTTTTTCCCCCATTTTTTTCATTTGTGTGTGTTTTTTAATTTTGAAGCCTACTCAAACTATGTCGTCCCTAAGTCGCCGGATCAAGTGGATTAAACAGGGAAGTTTTCATCCTGAGTTTTACTTGTGTTGAGGAGTCAGGAAATGGCTTTTACCATTTGCCTGCACATGCTCCTTTAAATGTGTGAATTAATTATGAAATAGCTTTTTAATGGCAGTAATGTTTGCAAAAAACTTTAAATACAACTTACCTAATTGTGGTATACCGTTGTCCGTCTGTCCGTCGTCAACACGTCGGACAATAACTCAAAAACGCTTTCACCAATTTTCATGAAACTTTGGTGAATTGTTTATATCTATCGATGTAAGCTCCCTTTCGATTTTTATACATTTTAGGATGTACGTTTCTGAGTTATGGGATTTCATTCATAAAAAAGTTGGGGATGTTTTCTGACTGTGACTCAAAAATGCCTTGAGCAATTTTAATGAAACTTTGGTGTATTGTTTATATATATTGTCATAAGGTCCCTTTCGATTTGTGTTTTGGAGTATTGAGACTTTATTCGTAAAAAATGGGGGATTTTCCAGTTTTCGGACAATAACTCAAAAACGCTTTGAGCAGTTATTATGAAACTTTGGTAAGTTGTTTAAATCTATTGAAATAAGCTCCCCTCCTTTTTTTAATAAATTTCTGATATGACATTGCGTAGTTATGGAGCTTCATTTTTTGAAAAAGCGTAAAAACTGTCAATTTTTCACACTTTGGACGGTTATAGAATTTTATTTGTTCAGAAATCGAGGCCACAATATTTAGTCAAACTTACGGTAGCCGTATTGGTGCCAAATTATGCATATGTTTTGTGTCAATGGGTACCGCTGTGAATGCATGTCTTCTTTTTGTTTTTTGAAAGGAAGTGGGGGGTCTTAATTGAGCAGTGCTCACAGTATTTCTAGTTGATCATATACATTTATTTAAAGCATAAAGACGAGCAACAAGTGGGGCGGGAGTATCATGCGATCAGGCGCAGCTCTTTATCACTAATGAACAGCTAAGTTAACTCAAAGCGATGACTGGGTGAATATGGCATCCGTTGTGGCATCCGTTTGGCTGTGGGAATGGGCACGTTATGATTCTTGGTGTAAAACGAGTGCCACGTATGCTACACGTTGAAGAACCTTTGCAACAACTTTATGAGGGCTCTGTAAGTGGCATGTTGCAAGGCAAAAACCTCCATTTTCCAAGGATTTATTACCAAAATCTCTTTCCTATTCAAAATAGCCTCTTTTTCCTGTGGCCGTCCAAATTTCTCGCCCTTATTTCAAGTCAATCTACACTGCAGAACATACTTAACGTATACATTGTCATTTTGTCAATCTGTTTAAAAATCAAATTTATCATAACTCGCCTACTGTTATATGTATACCGAAATCACAGGTTTATTTTAATTAGATTGGTTTATTTTGTACTGGTCATGAATATACATGAAATATTTGTCACTGCACGTTTAAAGGAAGCAAGAACCATTCTATCAACAAAAAATCCTATACAATAGTTTCAATAATATTAAAAAATGCAATCCATTCCAGAAATGCATACAAGGTAACTAAAATTTTCGGTAATTTTAAAACTGTCAACTTATTTCATATTAATATGATTAAAGCAATGTACGGTATACGCCAATGAGATGACATATGGTTTTTAATATTACAATATGTTGAGCTCTAGTTCTCTGAGTCCAAAAGACATATCAATACATTTCTTAGAGATTTTCAAAGATCTTCCTTTAACACCAAATTTCATGAATGACAAAACAGAAACTAAGATACAACTACAACAGTCACAGAAGCGACTCTTAACTTTGGAAAAGGAAATGAAGATATTGCGGAATTGAACTGGTTTTTGTAGCTCATAACCATCTCCTTTTTTAAAAAAAGTGAATAATAAAATCTACAAAAACTAACACCGTACAATCAGTACAGAGAAGGCAATAAATACTATAAAAACTATCTAAAAGCTATCTTTTTTTAGATGAATCTCAAATAGTTTCATGTTCTGCATCACGACTCGAAGTAACATTAGCCATAAAAACACTAACTCAGAATGGTTACTTATATGAGGAATAACGAATTTGTTGTCCGTGTCTACTTTCACAAGCGACATTTTTTCGCAGTCTTAGATATATAGATTCCAAAATAGTCGTTTGTTGTGGGTTTTTTTCTTTACCGATTGATTCCTAGTTCCTAAGGTGACATTTTAAGTGATAATGGTTTCGCTTGTTTTAATTTTGGAGTTCATTCGATTCCATCCGTTTTTTGTTCTATACCTAGAAAAAGTAAAACAAAAGAAATACCGAACTCCAAGGAAAATTCAAAACGGAAAGTCCCTTAACAATTGGCAAAATCAAAAGCTCAAACACATCAAACGAATAGAAAACAACTGTCATATTCCTGTATATTTTTGGTATATTTTGAATGGATTCACAAGATTTAAACATTGGTGTACTACTTTTGCATTTGAATAAATATGAATTTTCAAAATTAAAAAACACATTCTTATTAAGCGAAACATTAATGACAAAAGATTACATTAATTAGATGCAAATGACAAGCAGTTATTAATTTAAAAACTATAGGTATAAATGTTATTATGGTAGGAAAACCCAAGGGTTGAAAGGATTTCTCGAGTCCGCCAGTGCGGGATTCATAAATACGCAGCCACGTCCATTAGGAATGGGAACGTTAAATCATATACCTCGTATAGGGCGATTCCCACGCCCAAATTTACGCTAAAAAATCCCTGTTTAAATAACTGGCCTGTTCCAAGGCAAAATTTTTGCCCATTTCCAACATACCCTCATTTTCAATTTGCATCCCAAGGTTCCAACGCCCTTCATCCTAGTCGACCTACATGTACTTTACAGAACCAACACAAATCATGAATTGTTAATTTGTTCTCGTCCTGAATATGTAAGAAATATTTTCTTCTCGACGTTAAGCAAAAATATAGGTTCTACAAATTGGTAGAATGGGAGAAATTTGACTGCCACTGGGAAAAAAAGTGTCTGTCAGATAGGGACAAAAAAATTGCTTTGCAACAGGCCACCTACGAACCCTTCAAATATTTGCTACACGATTTTTTCTAATTTACAGAATGCATGGCACTCGAGACAAATAATGCAACATTGTGGCTGATAGGTCGACAGAACAATCAGCACTATAAATAGTTATATGAGGTGCTCAAGAGAGATAAAAAAATATACTCCACATTGTCGCAACAAAATATACTTTTTTTTCAAATGAGATGACATCTAATTTTCCTTTGTAATAGTTAATCGATCATCCGTTCGGGGAAAAAATATATTAATATTACATTTGCTTGGCTCTCAAGTAAAAAGACAGACATGATGATTTCAACTTACCAATTATTAACTTGCCATTTCTCAGCAGCAACAAACTTTAGATCTTTAGATACCAGTATAGTCGTCTTATCTGTAGTGAGATTTATAAACTACGTGTGGATTCCAATGGCGGGTTATGCAGATGAAGCAGGAGACATCATATGGATACACCCGGTATCGCTCGTTTTGGGGTTCATTCGGTTCCATCAGTTTTTGTTTTGTTACTTTGATTTGTCGTCTTAATCTCTGAGATTTGAACAGCGGTAAACTACTGTTGCCTGAATTAAGTTCAAAGAAAGTCATATAAACTCAGTATTGCTTAGCAAGTGTATAATTGTTTTCTATCACTTAGATTTCATCTTAAATACAATATCTCTATTCATATTTTTTTTTTATTATAGCCAATCTCTCATCCGTTTGAGAAAAAATAGTATACTTGTATTAAACATGCTTGGGTCAACCTGCCTATGATAAAGATCGGCTTTCAATCTGTAAGATGTTCAATCTGTAGATGTTCAAGATTATTAACGGTTAGCTGCCATTCAACCTCGAACTGTTGGTTGACGTAGGATATATTTATGGACCATTTATAATTTGTTATTATAAAAAAAAAAAAGAGCAATGCAAACTTTGAGTTGTTGAAATAACCGAAAAGGGAAAAAAAATAGCCAAACCGGGATATACAATACAAATAACTATTAAAAGAAATACTATTATAAACTGCACTTTTGCTGTTAGTGACAAACTAAATATTACAGTTTTATGAATTAGAAAAAAAAATAAGCATTTGCTTTTAAGGGAATGAATATTTGTTTCTGAAAAACAAACTTTTATACTTTCAATAGAATGATTGTTCCTGTATGGAGAGTATACATTTCATCATTTTATGAGATAAATTAAAATAGGTTAAATCCATCTAAATTGAGGTTAGAGTCATCGGTAATAGTAATGAATAAACGGAGATGTAGAGTATACGTCAATGCAATAGTACTTTATATTCTTTATCAAATGTTCAGAAAAATGGCATGATATCGTGATATCCTCGGATGGCACATACAAAGTTGCGATACTTTGGATATTGGTGAAGGTTCAGGAACTTTTTGAAATGTTGTGTAGATGAAATTGACCATGGTCTCATCTTTTTATCTAATTTTGGGTTTAAACAATTTTTCGAGGATAAAAAGATGGGGGTTTCGTTGTTTTAGTTTGAAACATAATACTACATAAATGAATTAGTAAATTAATTAATAAACAAAGGATGGGATGCAGATAATCTTTAAATTTACAATCACTTATATTTAAGTGTTATTGATTCTAAAAATATAACGTTTTTCACTGTATATTATTGAAATAAAACTACTTCTTATTACATATCTTCAGTATATTTACGGATTTAATCTGCATAAGGTCCATTGCGGCTGGTTCGAGTTTTTCGGAAGTTGTGTTTTTTTTTTTTATTAACCTCGAAGTATGGAAATTCAGAAACGCTCTTTTCCTTGATAAATCCAGTTTCATTTAAAAATATTTCGTGTCATACTAATTAAAGTTTAACGATTTAATGTATCAATATTTAAAATTTCGGAAAAGGAATTTAATAATAATCTTTCCTCAACTGACAGTATTTGCATCAATTCATAATCATGAGGCATAATTTAGTATTTTTATCTTTGTATTTGATCGAAACACAACAGTGAATATGCCCACAAAATTTTTAACAATATTACTGGGAAATACAATACGAGAGTGCGAAATGACGCGTTAAATATACTAGAAAAATAATGTGTCAAGACTATTTTATTTTCACATAAAAGTTATCATATAAACCCACCTCATTACATTTGAATAAAAGATGTCAACAAATTCACAATCGTTGAATAGACTATTGTGCATAGTGCGAACCCATCATCTGATATCAAGTCAAGTAACACGCCCCTCGCGTATTCATTAGAACGTCCTCTTGATTGTAATCGACCAATCGTTTTCTCGATTATTCTCAATTAAAAATATAGATGGTGTAAATATAACTTGAATATCAAAACACACTTAAATTTGATAAATCCAGCATGATGGATACTGTTGCAGCTAACATAGATCCAACATATGAACCCGATCCTATGGACTGTGTTAATACGCCAGTAACAGTAGGACCTACGAATGGTACAATACAAAATTTAACAGATACTACCAAAACTGAGGATAAAGATTCAGAGAATAGCAGAGAAAATTCAACACCTGGAAGTGATTTTGATCCAGAAAAACGTTTGTCTTTATCACCAGAACAAGGGACAGACAAGAGGCTGACCTTCTCTCCAGAACAAGTGGCATGTGTTTGCGAGGCTTTACAACAAAAAGGAGACGTTGAGAGACTAGCCCGTTTTCTGTGGTCCTTACCACCTAGTGAGTTATTGAGAGGTAGTGAGGCAGTGCTTAAAGCTAGGGCTCTTGTTGCATTTCATAGAGGAAGTTATAGAGAACTATACGTAATTGTAGAAAGTCACAAATTTGACGAAAGCAATCACAGTTTTCTACAAGATTTGTGGTACAAAGCGCACTATATGGAGGCTCAGAAAATCCGTGGAAGACCTCTTGGTGCCGTTGACAAATACAGACTCAGACGAAAACATCCTCTACCGAAAACTATCTGGGATGGAGAAGAGACAGTGTATTGTTTCAAGGAAAAATCGAGACAAGCATTGAAGGATTGTTATAAAAATAACAGATACCCAACACCAGACGAAAAGCGAAATTTAGCCAAAAAAACCGGTTTAACATTAACACAAGTGAGTAACTGGTTCAAGAACAGACGGCAGCGTGACAGAACACCTAGCCAGCAGACGATGCACGGGTTAGTATTAAAATAATGTAGCAACACAATATACTTCATCTTAAATGTGACAAAAAGATATCACTTGATAAACTTAAATGTCTATAAAAATCCCATTAATGTTACCCGTTTTCCATTTCACCCCACATCTGAATTTCATAATCTAAAATACTGGCGTCAACATAACAGCTGATGTTAAAAAGATACTTGTTTAAAAAATGAGATAAATTGCTGAGAAATTTGATATGCATTTTGACAATACATTTTACAAATTCAATTTTATTTTGAATAAAGAAAACTTATCAAATATTATTTAGAAAAAGCGATTAATTAATTGATCCACACGATTGCAATGAATATCCTCGACTATAGCATATCAACCATAGAAAATGTTCTGATTTTTTAAAATTTGTATTTACTTAACTTGAATCAACATTATATTGTAAACGACATGCTTCCTCTTCACAGATAATTCTTTGTGTTTTTCTCTATACAATCCGAAGATCCTCTTTTCAACTTTTATATTTTCAAAATGTTCGTAATGTAAGAAGTTTTGTAAACACATTTCTATTTGCTTTAGGAATAATTTTCAAACCCCTATTCAACCCATTTAGCTTAATTAAGAAATATTTAAATTGATGAGTAAATTACTAGCTGCACATTTGGAGGTAATACCTTGTTTTCATGTGTCATTTTTTAAAGATATTGTATACATGTGATTGTCAATCTCAGAGGGTAAATAAATTGTATGAAATATTTGCTCATGAAAAGCTACAAAATTGAAAATCAACAAGTAGATCCACTTTTAACCACTTCAATTCAGACAGTATAAAAACGTTGAACAGGTCAAAAGAGGTTGCAATTTGTTGAACTAAAAATAGCATTGTCCTAAATGAACAAAAGATTGAGTTCAAGATCATGAATTTGTTTTAAAATATAACAATTACGTGAAAAATATTTGATTGACAAATATTTTTTTCCCCATTGAATTCATAAACTTATTTCCTCTTATTGTAAAAAAATTTAATTCGGTACATTTTTCAATTAGTTGATATTGCGGTCACACACAGGTCCCTTACTAAGACATATTCAAAGCATATACATGTAAATGTAAATATATGAAATATATTTTCGAAATGATTTCATGTTGAAAAAATAATAAAGAAACAAAACAGTACAATTAATTACTACAGTTCGCATTAAGCGTCTTGCAAATTAAGTTTTATTTGACGTTCTGCTTTGATATGTGTGTGTGTGTGTGTGTGTCCTTGGTCTGTTTTCTGCTCTTTGGTCGGTCCAATCTCAATTTAATATATTATGAAAAATTCAGTAGAAGCCTATGCTATTTACATACATATGTAACTATATATATATATTTATGTATACGTAGATATGATTATTTACCCCCTCCCCAACCGTGGCTTGGACATGAACTTTTCGTCACACTTCTACGGCAACCATTTATTTTGTTTACTTTATTTTCGAACCGAAAACCGTCAACCCAGATTTATCTTCCTGTTCCTTGTCATGAATCGGCATAATCGTTTTATACTTAAAAATATTTAATATGCACTATCTCAATCAAATTCCAGATTTGTAAAATATCAACACTGTGCAAATAACTGAAACAGATGTTCAAACAATAATATTGGGATATATAGTGAGTAGATATCCCCCTTTTTCTGGTTTTACCAATTTAAAACTTTCCAAGAGTGTGTATATCCACTACTATTCCATTGAAATGTTCCGGGTATCACTACTTTCACTGTAAGCCAATTTTCAGTAATTTTAACAGCATTTGAAAAATTTTGCGAAAACTATTAGTTATGCAATTTTTATAGCTAATATTAAAAATGATCAATGCTGATAATAAATCCATTCTGCGTTCGTGTCATAAAACACATTTATCATGAATAATATAAACGATAACAAAAGTTAAATTATGCAAAAAAACAATCCATACAGGAATATTTTCACGGTTGCATCTTACATGTCTGAATTGTGTTTATTTATGACATAATGTGATTCAAAATTATTTTTGGAAACAGTTCATTTTTATTTTTTATATGTAACTATATATATATTCAATAAACACTTCTTTCTTTGTTATTTTGAAATCGTACATTTGAAAGATGGAATATATAGTTATAAAAATAAGATGTGGTACGATGCCGAAGAGACAACTTTCCATCCAAGAACAAAATTAATGACTAGCTTTAGTTCATAGTTGTCCATATTCAAGAGGTCTATTTTTTTTTACTAATATGCAACGTTTCATCGCTGAAATTTAATTTAAAAATCTTTGCATGGTTTCAGTATTTCTACTATATATCGTTAAACAAACAATGTTCATCATTTTTCAAATATAAAATGCATGTGTAGAATTTTGACGCTAAAATGTATGAATGAGCTATTGTTCAATTTTGAACTGTCATAAAAATTATCGTCTCTATCTTATGAAAATATTCAATCTAGTAGCAGTGTTTATAGAAGCTGCTTGCTGTCATATTCATCGCAGGTTATGATTAAAGGTGCGCAGTTTGAACACATCTGAATGTGTTATGATAATGAGGCATCATATTAAAGACGACAAAATAACTTTGAAATGTTCTCATTTAATCGACAAAAAACGATTTTTCAAACCTTATCTGAAATTGTTCGCAGTAAGTTAATTATCAGTTCTAATTCAAAAACTTGTTGCGTATAATTGAATTCGCTCCAGTGCACCTGTAAAAGCTCCCGTTTTTTGGTCTTTTTTGAGCAGTTGACCCGTATAAATGATTAAAACTTAAGCGATGAACTGCTATAACCGAAAGGGCTAAACAATAAATGCAGGTATGGAAAAAGAATGCCAAAACTTCTTAGAAAGGGTTGGTGCCTTAAGCAGAACCTTTTCGTAGTGGTGTCTTGACCTTAAAATGGGGATAATGACACTCAGATCATTTGAGGACACAAACTTAATTGTACTTGTCAGTTTTCCCTAATCATACAGCGGAACAATACTTCCACAAACTACACACCATGTGATTAGCTCTGTGGTAGTAACGATGTTTATTATGAGAGAAATAATAAGAGGTAATTCACAAATGCAGGAAATGATCACCATCAAACGTAGAAAACGGTTATAATAGCACTCCTCGAAGGACATGGGACTACAGGGCAACCAGGGTCAAAACTCGAGATGTCAAAAATGCTATATAGAGTGTAAATGTATTAATTGAAAATTTAAACAAGATATTTTTGTACTGAGACTTACAGTAAACCAGTTATTAAACCTGAGCAGTAATGGTATTGTATTTTCATAGAGATCCTTCAAGTTGGATGTTAATATGAAACTTTGTGCTTTTAAAAAATTGTTTCGACGATTGCCAATCATTCCACTACCCGAGCAATATATAATATATGCAAAATGAATATATATATATACAGACGCTATATATATTCCAAATATAAATCTGTATCTGTCCGAGGTAGCAGCTTTTTCGCAAACTTAAACCAAATTAGAACTCTTGACATTTTTAACGATATTTTCAATATATCTGTGACAAATGAACTGAGATATGGGATATAGGATGCTCCAAATCCAATGTAAATGTAGGTCGAAATTGTCTTGGGTTGTCAGAACGAAAACTGAATAATTTAAAACTAGAACTTTCATAAAATGGTTCAATATCTCATGGTCGTCAATCAATATTATCAGCTGCATTTATATTAACAAGACAATTGTACAAATGCTTCTTTAATGCGGTAGCATTGGTTTTTTTCTGTTGTACAAGATAATGATATGGTCCTATAGCGTTGTCGTCGTCGCCCGTCTGAAAACTCAGTTCTTCATCTAGTTACTGATAATTCCTAAAGTTTTAAGCAATAATCTGATCTGAGCCACTCAAAAAGGGTTGATACTCCAATGGAGACTTTAGTTAAACCGTCCCAGAGCTACAGGTTTTAAAAATGTATATATTTTGTTGTAATCGTTTATTTTTAAATTCCTTTCATAAAAGTGCCGACCATTTTGATTCTGTGAAGCGGACTTGATGGCCTAAGGGACACATATTCATATATGTATGTATTATGTTCTGACGCCTCAAATATTAATTTTTCGTTTCATTTGGTTTTCGGCGCATATTTATTGTTGAAATTCTTTCGAAAAACGTCCTGTCTAGGTGTTTAAGTTTTCGAAATATCAGAAGCTCGAATGGACTTCACCCAAAATGTTGAATATCCGTGTTTTCCAATCACATTCCTAACTTATAATTGTCACTTAATCAAATTTAACCAATATCTAGGTTTTTGAAATAAAATAGGAGTAAGTTCTTTTGGTTTTAATCTTAATTTTCATCGGGATTCATACTTGTATTTTAATGTAAAACTTATGCAAATAAAGATAAAAGGAGATGTTCTGTATACGTGAACGGACACAGATCAACAAAAAAAAACAAAACAAAAACAACATTTGTTTAAACAAATTTGCAGTAGCTTTTATGATCTACGAAATATTAGAGACCTTTTCTCGCATAATACCGTCTCAAGCACACACAATTAGTCAAGTACACCACTGTATACGACCTCCATCCCTTTTGATAAACAAATGGTCAACTTTACGTTGTTAAAAAAATTTTGCAAAAAATAAAATATGCTGGGATTTATCATGTTAGCTCTTTAGTAAATAGCTGTTTTGAATTTCATCTATAATATATATGTTTAGATAAATCATCATCATTTATTAGTTGATCCTCAACTACTATTCGGGTGATTTTTTTATATAGTTATTTGTATTTTTTTTTCTGTTACACTAGGTTTTGGAAAATTGAGGCCGTGTATTGAACGTGTCCGTCTAAAACCTGGTGTTTGTGGTTCAGTGTGTTATGTTGTCTTTGTGATGCGTTTGTTTTCTTTTGTTGTATGTTATTGACTTAAATAAGCCTGGTGGTTTTATCGTAAACATTTTATATTAGGTTAACCCATGGCCTAAATGACCAGTTGTTGTAGGTCGTACGGTAATATATATATATATATAAACATTACCGCTTAGTCGTTGGTTGTAAGATGTCATTTAGCAATCATCTAACATCTCCCTATTTTTTAGGTTATTTAGGAAATGCTTTCCGTTCTTAATTGTTCAGTTTAGCAATGAACACTTAAGCTGATTGACTTGCATACAATTTATGGATAAAATTGAAAAGATATTAAAAAAAAAAAAAAAACGTTTCAATTATTTATTATGTAAATGGTACATCTTTAGAAATCAATATTAAATGGTAACTTATAAATCACTTTTACCTAGAAGTATGTTGATGCGCGCAGGCAAATTTGTTTTTGTCTCGGCATTGTGTTAAATTTTATTAATAATTTGTAACTCATTAATTATAATTGATATTATTGAAGTTCGTTTATGGTCTTATAGTACTAATTGACTGCGTTTTATCATTATTATTTTTTAAAATACCTTCATTTTCTGACTACGTAGTTCGAGGCAAACAATATAACATTTTTGCATTATACCAAAAATCAATACAACCAATTAACATAAAGACCTGTTACCTGTGCGGACACGCCCATTTCATTTAATCAGGTAGATTCTATAGAAGTCTGGACACTAGGATTGATTCAGAGAATTAATAATTGCAGTTAACATGTTATCCTAACAAAACATCTGGCTAAGAGGTTGTTGTGGCATACTGGGTGCGAAAAACTACTGAATTTGTTATATTGTACGAAGATAAATCTCCATCAATTAATTTTTGTCGCTTCTAGTTCAAACTTTAGTATACTCATAACAGTTACAAATACAAAATTTATATCTTGCTATCAACAAAAAATCTATTTTTAACAGCAATAACATGATTAAGCTTAACTTTAGTTGAAACATTGCAATGTAATTTGTTAGTTGTTGGGCTTTTTACAATATTATCAATATCATTATAAATGCATGGTTGGAATTTGTTATTTTATGTAGACTACGTCTTCTGTGTAAACGTTTCGTTGTTTTAACTTGACGAGTAATATACAGAACGAACGCTTCTCATTATTAATACAGATTTTGAATCATTAATCAAAAATGGAAAAGTTGTAATAAAATAATAAAAAAAAAACTCAACATGAAACAGTAGCAACATAGATAATACAGTTTAGTTTTCCTAACAATTGTTATAAAGAACAGAACCATTTACATCTGTTATGACAATTAACACAATATTTACTTTTTCTTGAAATTCTTTATTCCTAATTGTAAAGGACACACGTTGTTTTTAAAATATCATCATTTTACTCGACAACATTCCCTCCCACGGGAAATGTCTTTTTAATTTACCAACAAGAAACTTGTTAAAATTTAACATTTCAAATATTGACATCATTCAACATTTAATTGTATGATTCCATGAAAAGTGCACTTCAATTCAATTTTGTTCGACATCAAATATGGACAGATTTTGCGTCGAATCAATTTCAAAACTATGTGTGACAACCAATTGCTTTATCTTTTTGAAAAGTTTACATTAATATTTTAATTCTTATTTTTTGGTTATTCAAATCATAATAATTAAACCGGTTACATAAATTTTGCATTCTTTAATTTTCCATTTTTATAGAGACTCAAAGTAACTCTGTTTCCATGCTTTTAACTAATTTGTGTACAGCAATAAATCATTTTGAACTAACTTCGTTTTCATCTTCATCGCCTAATAGAATGTAATTAAGTTTTTTGGAGATGAGAATACATGAAAATACTGGAGCCAAAGGTGGTCTGGAAACGAAAATGAAAATTGAAAGAAAAACATAGAGATACTAGTATACATTGATAATATGAACTGAAAACTCCAGTAGAAAAGGAAAGACATCAAACAAGATCATGGTAAAAAAAACCAAGACACGACATAAACAGCTCAATAAAACTAAGCTGACAATACTAAAGAGTAGGTAAAGCCCTGTTTTTGTTTACTTCGGTGATTTTGTGTTCAAAAAGTTTAGTTTAAAAATTATATAAAGTCAGAATATAAAATTTGTTTAAATACTGTTATAAAGTGATTTTTCTTGAAATCCTGACTTAGACTAGATTATAAAGGCATAGAGGAATAAGGTTGGTGATGAATATTATCTGACAGATCGTGATTACCTATAATATAGTACGCGCGACGCATTCGTTCATTGCGTAACGCTTTTTCCAGTGGTAAAAAAAAATTAAATTGCATTCTAGTATATTATTTGATTTTTATGCCCCCGCCGTAGCGGAGGGGGCATTAAGCTTTACCCTTGTCCGTCTGTACGTACGTCCGTCCGTACGTCCGAACGTCCCAAAATTGGTTTCCGTTCTCTAACTTGAGTTTGCCTCAACCAAATGTTATGAAACTTACACACAATGCTTATTACCTCAAAACACAGATCAAGTTTGAATTTTGGTGGCGTCACTTTAATTGTTCTAGAGTTATGCCCCTTTATAAATGGAAAAGTTGCAAAACTTTTAGTTTCCGTTCTCTAACTTAAGTTTGCCTCAACCAAATGTTATGAAACTTATACACAATGCTTATTTCTACAAACCACAGATCAAGTTTGAATTTTAGTGGCGTCACTTTAACCGTTCTAGAGTTATGCCCCTTTATAAATTGAAAAATTGCAAAATTTTTATTTTCTTCTAAATATCAAGTAATTTTTAAAATTGGAGTTATCTTCCTTTGTCCATGATTATAGTTGAATCAACTATAATCAATGCTTTATACAATGCAATGTTTAATTTTGACTTCCACTGATAAAACACAGATCAAGTTGAATTTGGGTAGTGTCACTTTAACCATTATTAAGTTATGCCCTTTATAAATCGAAAGATTGCAAAATTTTTAGTTTCCAAACCTATGCACAATATTCATTACCACAAAACTAAGATCAAGTACAATTATTTTGTTTCCGTTTTCTAACTTTAGTTTGCCTCAACCAAATGTTATGAAACTTATACACAATGCTTATTACTACATAATACAGATTAAGTACGAAATTTGGTGGCGACACTTTTACCATTCTTGAGTTATGTCCCTTTATAAACATAAAAATTGCTGAATTTTTAGTTTGTCTCAACCAAATGGTATAAAACTTATACACAACTGTTTTAGAGTTATGCGTGTTTACAAATAGAAAAATTGCTGAATTTTTAGTTTCTGTTCTCTACTTAAGTTAGCCTCAACCAAATGTTATGAGACTTACACACAATGCTTATTACCACAAAACTCAGATCAAGTTCAAAT
Source organism: Mytilus coruscus (assembly GCA_017311375.1). Taxonomy (NCBI): domain Eukaryota; kingdom Metazoa; phylum Mollusca; class Bivalvia; order Mytilida; family Mytilidae; genus Mytilus; species Mytilus coruscus. The sequence continues at coordinate 75,044,027 of CM029599.1, read as the reverse complement.
TTGGGTAGCGTCACTTTCACCGTTCTTCAGTTATGTCCCTTTATAACTATATGATAAGCAAGCGGGGGCATCATCTGTGTCCACATGTGGACACTATCCACATTTATTTTCTAGATTACGTTCGTCAATAGAACCGAATTTTCGAAACAGGATTAAAATATGATAAAACAATCCATTTGTTATTCATACAGCAACAAAAAGACAAAATAAATAAGATGTAAACACATATTGTTGCAGTCAATGCATACGAATATTCTCAAAACAATTATTAATGAAAATTGATAAAATGTATAACTATATGATGTAATCTACATGGAATGTATAATGCATTTTCTTGCAGTTTTGTATTGTTTTAAAGCGTTGACTGATACACATTTTAATATCAAACTCAAAGCAAAATGTGTTACGGTCATCGCACTTACAATAGTATCATCTATTTGATAATTTCCAATAGTTGGCTTCGAGCACCGCTGCTCAGAGAAATGAATTATCGAAATATGTATATGAGAAATTAAATTAATTTCGTATTTTTTTGTTAAAACTACAAAAGATATATCGAATTCTGAATTGAATGTCTTTTATTATTGTTTTCATTAATATGGATATTTTACAATATTTGTGCTCAACATGAAAATTTGATGGCATTTTTCATCCGAGAGTAAATAAATACTTTAGAGAGTGAAAAGGGCTTTACTGTAAAATATTGAAAAGAGCTTCATTTTTTTCTGCAAATGAATAAATATATAATTTAATTTAAAGATGCTATAAATTTAACGGTGGCGCCTTCATGCCAAGATAAGAGACCACAAAACTTGATCACCGCATAGGTGTAATTTCACAATATAGCATTCCAGATAAATCTGAGAAACCTAAGATAACTTTTAATATCTGGACAGTATATCCATTGCATTGTTTTAACATCAACAAGAAAATAACTTGGTTATTATCAGAAATGATTAATTTTATCTAAATTTTCAACGATACTGTCCACCCCGAGAGCAATTTTTGTTGTGGCTCGCAACATTAATACCATATAAATGCGATAGTCATCCCGTCGAAAACTTGTCTTTTCGTTCATTTGCAACAAAAGTTGAATTTAAATGTTCCGTTAAAGCCAATCGTCTTTACAACAAAAATTGCGAGAAACAATTATGTGTTGATGCAAATTTGCATTATCTGTCTACGTTAGCGTTACGTGTCTCTCGCGTACAGTATCTCTAATATGACATGCATATCGTAGATGTTATTTGCCTAGACAAACTGACGAAATTCATATATATAAGCTTTTACGACAAATTATTTTGGTACAAGTGTCATATGAAATACTGTATTTTCAATACATTATAGAATTTCTAAACAAGTAGATATTAAAACAACAATATTATTTAGCTTGTTCCATTTCCCCTTATTTCATGTACTCTTATCAGTTTTCTGTTATGACCTTTTTGAGGTCACCATATTTTTTTCTCTCGTCTAATATAATTAAAGTTAGTCCTGCTGTTGGTATATCCAATTTTCACAATCGTTATAAATTACTGTTACCATAGATTTCCATTTATTTGTTGAATTTTTAGAATGAAAAATCATAGAATTGATAATTATATATAAATTTCAGGCTTATTATAATACGACATAGAACGATGTTTTGAAGGGTATAATATGTTTGATCCCACGCAACGAAGATTTTGATGTCGCTATACTAGCGCCTTCATTTTTCGTCGGATACAGTTTAAAGTTGGATGATGGTTTCCACTGAGCAAAATCCTCTGATAAAGTTCGGTCTACAGATAATCGTAAATGGAGACTTTTTTTCCTAATAGTACTGTGTAAAAATATTCCACGTTATTGTATGTTTGTGTGTTTGTTTGTGTGTTTTTGTTTGTTTTTTTGGGGGGGTTCTGTGAGGTTATTCTTTAAAGTTTTTTTTTTCATTTTCACTTCATGTGTCTATTTCAACAACTTTGCTTCTGTAAATAATTATAACCATGCATTAGAAAATGTGTGGTCCAGGGTTAATGCTGAGAAGATCCAAAATGTGAAACTGATCGCAACTAAGAGGCAAACCCATTGCGTAAGGATATACATTTTGAAATAAGATAACATATAACATAACCCGATAAGCAACTGCTTTAAATCGTGATTCATTTACTGCTGATAAATGAAAAAAGAAGACGTGGATGTCATTGAGACAGCAGCCTAACACGAAAAACTCAAAAGAAACCCTTTTTATCTTAGTCTCCAGTCCAGTCCATGCATCAAGTCTTTAAGTCCACTTAACTTTTCACCTAGTTATAGAAATGTCAGCAATTTTAACACTTATGCTTTTCATGGACTTTACACATCTCCACTATCATGTACTTTAAGATTTAATTACCAAATGACAATTTAAACTGTGTACAAAACGTGCAGTACTTGTGTGTTTTATTGTAAATATCCAATTAGACAAATGATCACCTTAACCTCTGACCAATAGATCATGTATTAATCCCAGATACCACAACGTTTTTTTTTAATAAAATGACATTAAATAATTCTGTCAAATGGTTGAAATTTTTTTATTCTTGTACACAAAACATTAATTTTATTATGAACAATCCTATACATTTCTTTCATATTTCTGTTTATAGAAAGGCATTGACACTTAACTAGTCATTTAAAATAATATACTGTCATTTTCCTTTCCTTTTAAATCTTTTATATTTGGAATTGTTAATCTATTTGGCTTCCCGCCCTCTAAATTTATTGTACCTTTCACCGTCGAACAAAATGATGTTGGAATATTATAATAAACAAATTTTGGATTTACAAGTGTCCTGCTCTGAAAATATTTTTGGTGTATTTAAAGAATAAAAAAATTAAATTTTGTGGATCTCATTAAAGATGACAACTACTTTTGGAATTTCTAATATCACACGTCAAAACATTGTCTACAATTGAACAGAAAAAAAAAACTCGATTTAAAGTTTCTTTGGAATGTAATCGTCAGGTCAAATTTGACTGTTCTGTCTATTTTGTTCATAACAACATCGGGGGGAAATACTGAAGGCCACCCTGTATCTGTATTTAAATTGACAAAGATTATTAATAGACAATAAATGAAACAGTTTAATATATAATTTAATAAAATAATAAATACAGTTAGTAAATAGCCCGAGTTAAAATGTCTTTATTTATCAGAAGATCGGAAGTACAGTTCTAAGAGAAAATGAAAAAGAAATTATAAAAAGCCTTCAAACAAACAAAAGTTTTTGCAAAATTCAAAGCTATCATTGTGTAAAAAAATCCGGAAAATTAGCCTGTATATATATACATGTATGGACAGTCTTTTTTTTAAGTATACCATAAAACACATTATTATGGTCTTTTCCTTTGTCAAAAGAAATCTAATTTATGGTTATATATAAATAATGCATAGTAAGATATATCTCTTGTTGAATTTATTTAATGAGTTTACATTTCTGTTTGGAAATGGGCAAAAGATGCTGAGTAATGATGTCAACACAATATCTTCATACGCATTGTTCAAGATTGTTCTATATATCAGTATTCATAATACAACACAAACGTCAATAAATATTGGATTGCAAAAAAGCATAGAAAAAAGTTTGTATTATATAACGATTCATATATATCTGAAGTTTTATATGAAATTCAAATCATGTACGCTGTATTGTTCTTTAGTTGGATGAACTACAGATTGTACATAATAAGTAATGATACATTACTGTTCTGTAACTCCAAACAGACCTTGGATATATTCTTACGCCAGTGGATACTTGTTTTTGTGAAAGATAGAACATATCCATTGTCAATTGTCAGGTTTTATTTAAATTAACGGATTTTATAACCTATCAGTTGGAAAGATAGCAAAATGGCTAATGATTCAAAGTCGTTCATTAAAATCCTCTCAAAATAAATAATTATAAATAAATGAATATTTTTGATAATAACCAGATATTTAGACTATTTTATTACTTGTTTTTGTGTCACAGAAATTTGAACTTGACCATAAAATGCAAATGTAAAACACTTCAATTCTAATGAAATTTTACACTAATAATGATCAGAAAAGTTATCGTTTGTGCAATTTTCTGCTTATTGTATAGCCTGATATTTCATGCATGCTTTAAACATTGTAGTCTCATGTTTTTCAACGTTAAAAATACGTATAAAAATTTTTTATCATTTTGATTCCCTTGAGTTTTATAAATAAATGGCGCTTTACTTTATACATTTCGTGCGTCCGAACAACTTTTTTTGATTTACCGTAATTAAGATTGCTCAAACCCAAATGTTAGAAAGCCAGGGATGTATAAATTCATACATCCATATTGCCGATAATAACACAAATTTTAGATATCGTAAGATATAATATTGAAAACTTTCATTTGAATTTTTCTGTAGAATATACATTATCTGCTACAGAATACTAGAATACTAGAATACTAGTATATACAGAATACTAGAATACTAGAATACTAGTATACTACAGAATACTAGAATACTAGTATATAGAATACTAGAATACTAGTATACTAGTACATAATCTGTAATAATAGTTTACTGCTACATTCACAGTGTATTCATGAACTGATAAAAAACCGTAAGTTAAGGATATTATAATCTGTTGATTGTACCTATATCCAATGTCCAAAAATATGACTTAAAGGTAATGACTTGTTTTCAAAATGAAACTTAAATGTATTTAAAAGGATTGTGTAGTTACTTAAGCTTATGACTATAATACATTTAAAAAAGTAAATTAAGTTATCAAGTGGGCAATCAGTCGAAATTCAGGAGAAGGAAAACTTATCTGTTACCTGGAAACGACGGATTCTGGAAACGTCGGATTTGACGGACGTCATCTTTAGGAAAGCGAGAAAAACCATATAATTTTTCTTCCTTGTAGGATATAAGATGAAATGCATAGTGGATAATTTAAAATATTCTGTTTAATTGTCAACTTTACAGGACATGGACCCTAAAAACCGTCAATTTTGAATATTTTATAAATAGTTCTAGTGAAACGGTTATAGAATGATAAAATAGACTTAAATTACCATTATCGACAACTTTTACAAATCATTAAAATCAGTATATAATCGTTATTAAAGTTACCTTATAATTTTCATGCATTACCATTCGGTTTTATAGCTTTATACTATATTTTTTTTACTATAATTTTATTGCCATATAAATCATAAGATTTGTGACAGTAACATACACAAATATAACATATAAACATGAAAACATTATATGAATGAAAACACACACAAATACAAAAACAAAACCATAGGAAAACATATCTCATAAAACATATACAAGTAAAAAGCAAAATAATCCATTTATATATTAATATAAATAAATCGAGTCCCCTGTCCTCAGTTCTAATGCCTGTTTAAAAAAGGGCCCTAAGCCTTCTACTTCTTTTGAGGTTGATGGGCATAGAAGATATTTAACTTTCTCATTATCTTGACAGGTATATGTTTAACTACATTTCCTAAAAAGTTATCTCTTAGTTTAGAATTTTTTTTACAGTATAAAATAAAGTGAGCTTCATCCTCCAGTGTATTACAGGATGGGCATAGTTTACTTTTTGATCTATTTTTTCAAATTTTTGTTCAAATATATTTTGTAGAAATTTAAAAATTGGTGTTTTAAGGTTTTTAAACAACTTTGAGTAACTTTTTCCTTTGTTTCCCTCAAGAATGGATACTTCCATGTTTACCTCTTTCAAAATATGTTTAACATATGTAAACCAGGTATAGCAACCTGATTCATCCAAACTTTTAGAAAAGTAAAAAGGATTCAAATAATAATGGATTAATTTCAGAATTTAGTAATCTTGTTAGGTAAAGTATACTCTGTGTTTTTATATGTATCTCTAGTGGGTATCTTCCTGGCTCTGTTCTCACGGCTATTTTATAAGTAGATATTTCATAACAAATCAAAGTAAAGTCAAAGACAATTAAACTTTCATCCATTATTAATCTATGCATTGCAGAATTCAAGTTTGGTTCAACAATTAAACAAAGAAATTTGACTGGTGAATTTTTCGCCTTGTGTTAGTCAACTGGAATCAATGCATTTTGTGATGTCACATAAACGGAATCTGTGTTTTAGAGTCGAAGAAGGAGGAACTTGATAAAAACATTACGAAAAAGTACGGCACCATCCATGATGTGGGCCAACTGCTTCATGGTTGAGAGCCTTTAATCGATATCGGTTTATGTGAAATATGTATCTTAAATTAGAGTGTCGTTTGTATTATATAAAAATAGATGTCAAGGTTAAAACAAAATTTCGTAAATCTAACGTCGGTTGTTCGGACGAGAACCTTTCTTGCAATTGTGAAAACCTTTTTAAGAAAGTTTTGTCTCTCATACACAAACTGGAAAACGCAGGCCCAATCGGCGATCAAATCAAGTAAGAATGATGGAATGATAAATGTCTTATCCACATTATTAATTAGTTTACAATTGTGCATTCGGAAAATGCAATATTACAGTTTTAACCACAGACCGCGGACATGCACTACAAATTGTGTTTTGCGCGAAAAGATCAAACTTGTGAAATTTTTATCTGAAAAATCATCACACTGTGTGTCTCATAATTTGAAATCTGTAAGACACAAGGGGTTTATGTGTACCGTTTTTAAAGAAGAGAAATTGCCTTATTTTATATAGTATCAAACGAATATGATATATTTTAGCAAAGCATTCTCTTTATAAGACATCTTGTGGCAAAATGTATTTTAGATAAGACTGTTCTACCTGTATAAACTAATGGAAGATATCAAAACCAGGAAACTTGGGGTCGTTCTTGTAGTATTTCTCCTCGGCATGGTGAAAATTGAGGGCTAAAGCAGTATGCAATACAAAAATTCAAAATATTGATATTCGACAGATGAATGTCTTGTACATTAAACATCTGAAGAATGTTATTTGATAATGACTTTTATTTTCAAGTTAAAGGGGTCAAAATGGGACATTACACCTACTTCTTTATGGTGAATGGTACAAAATATCTGACAATTAGACAGAGTTGTGGTTGAACAAATCAAAGGGTGTTTAAATTTGTTTCCGACAATGCATCCTGCACTTTGAGTACACATTTTCATTCATAGTGTAGAGTCAGCAATACAGGTTCACACTTAGTTGTTTTATATGTTATGTTTTCAAAAGTCTTTTTCTTGTAATACTATAAAAATGCTGTTTCAGAACTCGTTGAAGTTACAGTTTTATATTCAGCTCATATACTTTAAGATCGCACATTGACATTACTTTCACCCTTTTCTCCAAACAGATATGCTTTAAGCTAATTGTTTTTTAAATATATAGATATAAGAAGATGTGGTATGAGTGCCAATGAGACAACTCTCCATCAAGTCAAAATTTATAAATGTAAACCACTATAGGTCAAAGTACGGTCTTCAACACGGAGCCTAGGCTCACACCGAACAGTAAGCTTTACTAGTGTAAAACCATTCAAACGGGAAAACCAACGGTCTAATCTATATAAAACGAGAAACGAGAAACACTTATGATAACACGAATATCGGGTAGATAGTCCGTTCAAATATTTTCAACTAATTCTAATTTTTATAATTATTTCTCTATGCTACATGTACTCTAAATTATTCAGTCTCAATTCTTAATATAATGCATTAACCATGAAATTATACGAAAAATTAATTCTTTTATTGTTGGAATTTTTGGGGGGAGAAATCGAATGCGGATTTAAGAAATTGCAATTTATTCTTCTTTAGAAATTAAATAATTTGATACATACACAAATTAAATATATAGTTAAAATATGCAAGATCTGAATAAAGGATGTGAATTTGCAAGTCATTTTATTGACATTGCGATGAAAAATGATACGAGCCATTTATTATTTTAAATGTCGGATGTTACTCTTTCAGAGATATTAGCAATAAATTCTATCTACCCTCGGTATACATTTCATCCGATAAAAATCAGGAATCAAGTCAATCTGACAAATGCCAAAAACCGACTTTCTATTCAATTAGAAAAATGATTAATATTCATTGTCCAAGTTTTTTTTCTAAATTACGAAACGAAAATAAAAAAACCTAACTGTTTGTCCAGGTAAAAACAGCAGAAACATCAATTCAAAGAATTCCCTTTGGTCGTTAACGCAGTGATATAACTTCGATCAACGACTGAAAGATCGAACCCTAACTTGTGCACGTTGAATTTTGTATGTTTCGCCTCATTTAAAACTACCCAAGCGAGTCATGATATATTAACGATTAAAGAGGAAGCATAAAATAGATTTTTTTATAAGATAAAAGGTTTCATCAATCTTGCAGTCATGAAAACCGCCATAAAAATAATTTGTTTATCTTCCTCACATTAGAATATAATAGAAAAGAATGGGTAGAATATAAGTTGCCAGTAGTAAGTAAACAGTAATGGTGGTGCCTGGGATTGGTGATGGTTAAGATTTCATTCTAGGTTTTGTTATCTATGCATCAGTTATGACAGACGGTAGTGTTTTGTTGATAAATGTCTATCTCACACAGGTTTGCTGTCACAATGGAGTAAAGTACACTATACATGTCAAAGCGGAATGTGGGTTAGAAAAAATCAGTTTATGGTAATCATTTCTGTCTATTAACGTTTATTAATTTCCATCTATTAAGATGTAGAGATAGCTATTCAAATTTATTTGTCATAGATAGAAAAATACAAACATGCTTTATATGACCTTTGACAATAAGCATCGACATTTTTTCCATACACTTGTTAAACGTATAAATATATCCTTCCCTCCCGGAGTTGGACTTGACGTAAATGCAGATCCTTTTCAATGGTTTAGGACCAAGATAAAATGCTATTCATCTTACTTAATTTGACAACAAAACAGTTAGCACCACACAAGTTTTGTATTGTTACGCATTTGTTTAAAAAAAACCTTAAAATAACATATGGCAACAGATGTCGGTTGAGCTCGAAAGCAGCACATTTGTTGTTGCTGTTCTAAGCCATTATACTCTGCAGTTATTGTGTCTGTACCAAGTAACAGACGTTAGATATGTCTATATTCTTCTGCTATTCTTTGCAAGGAAGTAGTCTTTTAAATGATCTATATCGGGTAATTGGAAAGGAGAAGTTTTTTGGTATTGATTACAATCCCCTCCCACAACTACTTATTCCGTATTTAATATTTACTGACATTTCCATTGTGCATTTTGCTTTACGGTGTAATAACACTCTTTGTAATGTAATAACACTCTTTGTAATAAAGTTCTGTAGGGAGGGGAGGGAGATGATTAATTCTTATATTTGTAAAATGTTTTTAATAGTCTAGGATACTGACTACAGTTGCTTAAGAACCAAATTTTTAAGATTAATTTTCATAAAGTCCTTAGCATAGTCATAAGTCTAAATAATGTGATCATATCGAATCAAAAAGTCTATAGAGCAGAGCCAAAATTAATATGTATATTCATCTTGCCCGAGACGGTTTAAGGCTCGAGTTTAAAATGGAAATTGCAAGTCATTGAATCGACTTCTGAGATGAAAAACATTCAAACATTATTTCCCGAAAATATACAAATAATCAGATTCTAAGTACTAAATTTTATAACATTGCGAGTCACTTAAAAATAATAAGTTCGACAAAACTTGGGTAAAGGAAGATTTTTCCAGATCAAATCAGAAAAAAGGTTTTGACATTTTGACAATTCAAAAAATTAAGTCATTGTTATTTGAGGATAATCTGATTATCTAGAGGAACTGACAATTTTCAAAAACCAATGTCTTATGGGTATCATAAGCATATACATTGAGCAGTGAGATACATGAAAGTTAAAGTGTATCATATTTTGTGCTAGTCGGTTTGTTTCTGCAATCATCATAAAATTACTGTCTCATAAATGGATCATTACGACATTTTAAATGGTGATCATGACTGCAAGTATAGCTACTTCGAATTAGACAAAATTTGTTTTTATCTTAAAGCCATTAAGGACAGCTTGACAAAGTTAAAAGAGTTTTTGTCAATTTGTATAATGATTTAGTACTAGTCGTTTGATTATAATAATAGGGCTAATTAATGTAAAAGACATCCTGAATTCTGGCGAAGGTTTTCCTGTTTTTGTACAATTTTCTCCTTGTCTTTTACAATATTGTAGGCGTGTATTATCAAATTAATGTAAGTACGAGTAATAGTCGCTGTCTTAAGAAGAAGGAAGAAGCAATTGTCTCGAGATCTGACTTGTGAAACCTCTTAAAGCCATTTCCGATACAAATTGACATAAACCGCAACATCCTGTGATTCGAATCCAAAACATTTCGACATGGGAATTTAATTTTTCTGTTGGTTGAAGCAAAAATTGGTGGAAGAGGATGATTTCCAAAAACCGTCAGCAGCTATTGGCTGACAGCCACTTCCGTATTTATTTTTTTTTTGTCAAAAAGATTTTAACATCTTCAGACTATAAGTATGAACTACTGACTAACGTCAAATTGAATATCATCCTAATTGTCCATCTACTTCCATAATTTTTAATATATTGTAACTTATGTAATTTTTCACAACAGTCACGAGAAATATACATTCCATCAACACCATTTTCTCGTGATATAAGTATAGGTTGGAGTAGAATTAAGGTATGATCTCCGGTTTACTACAAAGTACATTATTTAAGTCACCATTGCGCTAGTATATACTAAAATTAATTGTAAGAAGTCTAGGTTCAAGAGACTTTAGTTAAAGAAACCTCAGATTTCTGGAAAGTAATCTAGCTAATCATCATTCTTTACAAAATCTTCTGATCAAATATATAGAGGTGTACATTTTTTCTTAAATAAGAATATTATATCTACAGAATATTTTTCTTCATAAGATGGTTGAATATTTTTGTTTTATTTGATGAAAATTTAAATTTCAAAACTCTGAAATGCCTGATGTTTTCAATTGATTATGTAACAAATTATATGCCCTGCATTTTAACAATTTTCAGTTAGTATTAAATCACATTGGCATACAGCAGCTACACAAGCAAGTCTTGGCCCTTATTGAACTTTCCTTTTATTTTATTTTTTCATATATTGTTTTTCTACAGCAACAACAAATTTGTACTAATAAATTTATATGTTTGGTCCATTTTCTGAATCGGTGGTCTCTAATAAATCAATTCAAGTTTAAAGCTTGGTATATTTTGTCGACAGTTCATCGTTGGAAATCGCATGAGAACCGCTTAAATCCATTTTTTGTAGACTTCTTTGCTTGCTATTACCATGCATTTACCACACACCTTTTGTTTTATATTATATTTATTACTCTTTGCTGCCACTTGCCGAAATTTGTATTGTCGCCGACAACTGGTTTCTGTTAACTATACTACCGGTGTTTTCCTCCCACCCTGATTGTTCCTAATTCTCCTGTAATCAAATTAGCAAAAATAAAAGCGATTTTATTATATCTTATATATATTTTAGCATGAATCTTGCATGTTAATTGCGATTTTTTTGTTCCAAAATGCAACGATTCCTTAAAAATATTATAATGAAAAATAGTGCCCAGTCTACATTTAAAACATGGTGTCCATAGTAAGGTCACAAATAGGTCATCTGGTACTAAACTAACTTGTGATCTCTAATTACTTATAACATAATCCTAGTTAAATGTCTACAAAGGTCATAATAAAAATACAACTTGACTTTTTTCGACATATCTAATACGTATTGAGTATGTTTTGGCCATTGTTGGGAGTCATTAACCGCATTTATTAAAAGGGACCATTAAATATGATTTCCCTGTTTGTTAACTGCCCTCCTATAGAAATTTTCAGTATCAAAAATATCTGTTGATCTATCCTCATGTTTCAATTTGAGTAAATGAGGCTTTTTTTCGAATGGAATAAAGTACACTGAGTTAAAAACATATTGTATTTGCAAGCAAAAAAAAACTCACAAAAAGGATTAGACACAATTTAGTCCAACTTAGATAGTATTCTCCTAAAGTACACTGAGCAAACGGGACAAAATGTTTATCATGCTGTTTAAATGTGTGGTAACACAAAATTCAACCTAGACACTCTAAGGATGATTCAAGTCAAATTGGTTTTTAAAGAGTTTTAGACGGGAGACTCATTATTTGTGTTTTTTATGATTTTTATACAGCCTTTTAAATTTTAAATTTGGTTAAAATACATGCACGAAACTCAGAAAGGTTCCTATAGTAACGATATTCCGTATTCCCTTTAAAACAAATTATTCGTCTATTCTTCAATTATTTTTATTTTTCATTGTTTTTAATATTTCACTATATTGGAGAAAAAATATGAGCCATATTTCATATCTTCTTTTTCACTATATGATATATTGAAATTAATATCATCTACCAAAATAAGTAAAATAATATATAAATGTTTTGATTTAATCTATATTTATTTTATTCGTTTCTTAAATGTTGTATTGACGTTGAACATCTGTCAGCAAATAAATACAATGTATTGCATTCTGGATGTACGATAAATGTCTTCTCCGTGGACATTTAGGATTAACAGCCGCAAAGGATGACACGAGTCGAGTAGATCGCATAACAAATTACACGGTGAATTTCATATGGTAATCCAAAGCTTGTTTCTAAATTGTTCATGATTAAATGTAATTAGATATGTTCGATACCGACTTTATCAATTTAATATCAGACTATATGTTTCACATCCTTTCTTTAAAAAAAGTCAAATACAATCAGTGTATCAAATTGTCCGTAATTCATCTCGCAAACTTTGAAAATAAACCAACAAAGGCGAATCGTTTTTTTAAGTAGATTTCTTTTGTCTTTGTTTTAAATAACGTATATTGTATAGTTATAAAACAGCATGTTTCCCTTTGTGTGACTTTCATATACGTTGTTGGGTTGCTGTATCATTGACGTTTAACAAACAGCACTTTTCATCACATTTGATTCGACAATAAGTATCTATTGCTTTGTTGATATACATGTATTACAATATATACATAATGTTTTCACGTCCTTGACGAGTAAGTTCTAGAATTTTCTAAGTTTGAAGTTTGTTAGCTTGAATAGAGAAAGGAGACGGGGAATGTGTCAAAGAGACAACAACCCGACCAAACAGCAGAAAACAGTCCAAGACCACCAAAGCTGGTTCACCGGCTTCCTGTTTCCCTAGTTCACTTTAATAGCTATGCAATAACAAGTGTTCTATAACACCTATATCGGACATTAAATCCTTATCTGTACACCAAATACGCAGTAAAAATACTAATGGAGTGAGTAATACAAGTATATGATTTAATGCCGAATCAAAAACTTTTCGTCTTAAATCTAAAGACCAGAACAAGACTTCAATAGGTTTTACTATCAATGGAATCCTTCTTACAAAAAATGTTCTAAGTCTGTTTTATTATAGTATTTAACATTTAGAAATCTACCATCTATAATATGTAAATGTCTAAAACCACGATAACCAGCATGTAAAATGAATTATATTCTAAGAAAGCGCGTTTTATGTTGGTACCCAATCGACAAAGCAGCGATCAAAAGTGTTGCCGTTTTAAGACAAAATGAGATTGTAGTTAATTCCTACTACAAAACAAACAGGAAAAGTGCACTTCTGAATAAAGACTGTCGCTAATAACAATATATTGGAGGCCTTTCGTTGGTTTTGTTTTGATAACTTCATGCATTGAATATTCAAGTACAGATGTAACTGTACTGATAGTGATTTGATAGTGCTCTTGTAGATGTTAAGGAACACATTTTCAATATTTGCGACAAGTTTATGTTTATAATGTTCTGGACTAGTGTGTAGAAGATTTTTCAAAGTCGTACACATGGTGCGTTATTTTTCTGTAATAGCTGTGATATTTTATGTACTCTTTATGCGACACTTCAACATGTACATTTGTAAACCAGTTGGCTCCTAAGGAGTCTACATTTATCAACTGGTTAGATGTAAGTGTGTATGCAGTGATGTCTCTAATTTCAATGAACGTAATATGCGTATTTAATTACCAAAAAAACTTTTCAAGAAGGATATATGAGATGTCATGAATTGGTTAAAACTTCCTCTAAATTCTAGCACCAAATTAGGGCTGAATACATTTTGAAATATTACTTTACCTCTTGAATTTCTTTATACATGATTCTCACATACAGCTGTTTAATCGTAATGTCATTCAAAAGCAAGTAAGTTTAGTATTGTCCTTCAAATCTTTCTATATAGCATTCCACATACACTGATTTGATTAATGTTTTGTGACTTGGTATATGTGATTAATATTGACCCCCTTGTTTATAGTTTTAAAAACGAATGATCGCAATATTTTTCGTCGATAAATTTACTTTGGGTGTTGCATAAGATAATAATGTTCTGCACTGTTTATAACGTTGGTGTAACACCAATGTTATGGTCAAGAGTATTTCTTATAGCATTATTTTTACTGTAAATGTGTCTGCACCTTTTATTATTCCAAGTGATAAAAAAGTATGTGGCAAATATAGTTTTCCCAAATATAGTTTAACCCAACTAGAATAGAAGATAAATATTTTCCATTGAGAAGACTCCGAGAAGAAACTTATTCAATACTCGACCTTTGTATTTTCCAATGTAAATGAAATAAGTATCCTATGGAAATAGTAAATCGTAATACATTGTTTAAGAATCTCTTAAGCCATTTTTGTCGACCTTTGTTCTGTAGTATATTTGATAATTTAAACGTATTCAATGTGTTCATTCAAGGGGGAAAGTACATTTTGAATCTTTTATAAAATTACATAATTAGAAAGATAATCTTTCGAAAACTTTATACACTACTAATTACTTTTTTGAATTTTGACATGTCGTCCGTCATAATTTAAATTTTTAGTTAATATATCTGTTTGTGGTAGTGTGTTTGTTTAATCACCTTTCGTTTTCTTTCAGCAGTGATGGATTAGAGGACTGCAGGGCACACAAAATTCCAATGAACTTTAACCCCCATCAGCATCTCCCTCAGCCAATGTGGACCAACCATCAGGACATTATGATGAATGATTACAGAAATGACCATAATATGGAAATGAAAATGCTAGATGACTTCCGACACAACATGACATTGGCGCCAGTAAAAAATGAACCAATGGTACCGCCTCATTTTCTGTGCGGACCACCTCTAGATCATCCGCATAGACTTCATCATCCAATTTCATCGGTGTGATAACTAATCAAAATTGAAAAATGTGTTCTATTTTTTGTGTATTTAATTCTGTGTCTTTTGTTATGTTAAGTATTGTATTTCAGAAGTTTTATAAGATATGTTAAGCAGTCAAAACTAATGTATGGAGACTGTTTTATTTTCAATTTGTTTAACTAAAAGGAGACTAATACAACGGATACTAGATTGTTCTATCATTATTGTCAAAATTAATCTTTATTAATGATTTACGAAACGAAACACCCAAACCACCCACAAACAGAATTAAATGAAATTAACAAGAAGATGGTAACTGGCTATATGTATGTAAAATAATAACTACCAAAAAGATGGATGTTACGCAAATTTGAAATTCACAGCCAAGTTTAAGTTTTATATGAATTATAGATTAAACGTCAATGAAACAGAAACTAAAAAAAAACTAACACCAAAAGACATTATGTTGTGAATGTTCTGACGTGTATGATATACAATAAAGTGTAAGAAATAATCTTGTGTTAAAATGCACTGATTATTACTATTATTATTATTATTATTATTGCTTTGTTTTTCGAAACATTAGTAGATTACACTTGAAAATTCTTTACAAAACTTGATCTAAAAGAAGAAGTATTGCTTAGACTACAATAGGTCCTAGTGATATGTACTAAAACAACTCTTATCATTGAATTTTACAATTGTAGTTAATCGCCCAAGTAAGCTATTACAGAAGGGTTAAACTAGTTGGGTTTTATTTGTATGTTTTTGTTTTTGCTGTTTATGTTTACCTTTATTAATATCATGATGGTTATACGTTTTGGCATGTTTATTGAATATGGAATAACAAAGAAAATAAAACAGTTTCAAGACAAATTATGGCTTTCCAATTTTGGATTTGGTGGAAAATGAATATAAAATAGCCCCAAAATTGTATTATGACAAAACAAAATTCTAAAAACATCTCTACCACTCTACCAAATAAGAAAGAAACTGAAATTAGAATTTAGAGCAATTTCTGCTTCTGTGTAATCATATAGTCGTAATATCAATTGTCATCGAGAAAACAGTATATTTTTTTTCTATTTTCATGAAACACATTTATACTGGCACAGAGGTTCCTCGTACAACTGATAATCTCGGATGGTCAATGATAATTCTCGTTAGTTAATCACTGACCATTAGTAATGTCCTTTGAATCGCAGTAATTAAAGGGCTAAACTACATATATGAAACATATAAAAGAACATTTTAAAACAACAAAATCATAAAAATTAGACAATTAGTAGCCAAGATAAGTTTAATCGGAATGCGCCAATGAAAACCTTTAAACACTGAAAAATTATTCACAAGTTTGGAGTTGTCTTTGACAAAAAATACTAAAAATGAAATAATGAAATAATTATAATAATAATTAACAACAAAATACCTGTATGTATGTTGTGAAGAATATATCTGAAGAAACGTATGACCCAACACTATTGTCAATCAGGTATGTGCCTCAAATATTTAGCGGCTATATCAGATTCGGCTTGTGATTTGTAATTATGTTTCGTTCTGTTCATATTTTATCATATTTTGCATAAATTCTTTAATTGGCGATACGAACATTAAAAGTTACCGAGATTTTATTCAAGTTCATTTCTGTTCCATTTCAAATTTACTCATGATAAACTTTGAATCTTCTCAACTTTAACGCTTTTCATGTCATACAACTACAGCACACTTATTAAACGAGCATATGTGCTAAATGATGATCCCAGAGCTACATGTAGCAATTTATTAAAATAAGTCTCATCAATGTCAACCTGAACAACATTTTTCTTTTCTGTATCTGTATCTGTTACTGACATTGTCAAAATACATCTTTAATGTACCAATACAATGAGTAGCATACTATGTATTTCAAAGAGTATCGGGAATAATAGCTACTTTTACCAGTGGATCATGGAATCAATGTATTTCTGTATAAAAAGAAATGCAGACATTTATGTTATTCATTTATGTTATGTTATGCATGTGCAATTCAATTTCATAAAGAAAAAGATTGACAATAAACTTTAACGTATAACGTTACCAAAAAGATACATTTGTAATTCATCGTGCATCTTCAGAAGAAAAAAAGACAACTCAAATAGCTGAACAGAAATAACATGAAATCTGTTGCATTAATTAATGAGACGTTAATTTGTCAAATGTAACTTTTTTTTTTGCTTTTTTGGAACTTTAATGGATTTTTTTTTATACAAAAAGTATTGGAGCAACACATAAAAATAACTGAAAGACAAGACATGTTGTAAACAATACGACAATGAAACTGAAATCATAATTTTAGACACTATGAATTCTATGAATTCTTAACAGAAATTAAGTAGTTCTATTGTGTGTTTTGTAAAAGCTATCATATCCTGTCAACAATAATTTGTATTTTTAATAACTCGCCATTGCAAACTTGTCGGAAATGTTCTTAAATCTGCATTCACACATGCATATTGTAAATGTATTTGTTATTAAATATGGAATAACAAGGAAAATAAAACAGTTTCAAGACAAAATATTCTACACTTTTATTTCTATAAAAACATCGGCTATTCAATGTTGTTGTGAATGACAAACGAAACTAATGTTACTATTTCGTTTTACGTTTTAAAAATAACTAAATGTTATGCAATTAATGTCCTTGAAAGAAGGAAATATTTGTCCCGACAGACGTTAAGCAAACTAAAATCAATCAACCAATTTATATTGCACATTAACATAAATCGTGGAAATGTACCAACATCGGTAGAATGTACAGGTGACGGCGATGTGTAGTTGTTTACATCCTTGTCCTTTGGTCCTTCCTTGATCAACCATACCACGTCTCCTTTTTATACATGTACATTATAGACCTTCGGAAATATGGGAATAGTCCTTCACTGTGTGTTATTTTTCACAGATAACGAACAAATATATTGTTAAAACGTTCGTGTTTTCCCAAACAAATTTAACATATGAAGTCTTTAACGGGACGATACGAATCCAGAAAGCCAGTGTTTTCTTAAAGTGAGTTTCCAACGAACATTTGGACTCCGTGTATAATTGTCTCACTGGTATTCACACCACATCTCTTCACTGTTGTATGGTGTATTGTTTCATGACATGGATTCCATACACGCGTTTTAAAAGCCAAAAAAACCTTATATGCTGTTCTTCATTTTAAAATTGTAATGAGGTCTTAAACTAGGAGCAACATCTCACGCCTCAATGAAACTTCAAGACGACCACAAGCACCAGTTTGAGCGGAATTGTTTGTTAGATGTCGGCGATCGCGCGACACATGTACATGAAAATTAAGCAGCGGGGTAATATTAACAAAATATAAACTATTGGGCAAAATATCTCACATAAATTCCCCTAAAATCTCCTTTCCAAATTTAGACACATATATGGTCTAGATAGGCAAGGAGGGAAGTGTTTGCGGATGTAAAACTAATTTTACCCTACAACATTCTAATCCTGTACCAAGTCCGGAATTCTAGAGCAAGTGTTAATCATTGTTGTTTAGTTTTTTTTATGTGCGTCTGGTTTTATTTAGATGCGTTCCGCTTTTGGGTGGTCTGTGGTACTGTGGAATATTTTTGGGACTTTTTTGTAATCCTTTTTATGTCTTATTCAACAACAATAAAACAAATATTAGGCTGGCCAAGGAGCCACTGGCAACGTGATAATGTTAAATACCGTTTAGTATCCCCTTTCGTATCAAAACAAACAACATATATGCATCAGGACAATGCTATCAGACAATTTTATTAAGCAAACTTGGTGTCATTCAGTATTATTTTATGCAGCGTTCAAAACAACACCATTTTTCAATCAGGTGATTTTCTTTGGTATGGTTTTATTTGTATTTTGTAGCGTTTCTTTCATTGATCCAGATAAATGGAGGATTGAGTACTTATGAATATCAAGAATAAAAAATATATTTTGTATATGCCAATTAGACAGCAACCAAACAACACAAAATTACCTAGAGGTCAATGTATATAATTTACAACAATAAACAAGTGTCTATACATACAATATATCAATCTCTGAATCGCCTCTGGCCATAAATGATTTGAATAAATTCAATAAACAAAGATCTGCTATCAATACACGATTCTACAAATATTAAACATGTAAAGATATAACATACGACAACGACACTAGGTTTCTGACTTTAGACAGACACATAATCACGTAAAATGATTCAAAAAGTTCTATACAAGTTATAAACCCTTTCCTATTTTTAAATTTCGGTCAGTGACTAGCAAAAGTTACATAAAACATAAAAACTAGTATAGGAAAGGTACTGAATATAAAAATAAGGAAACGAGGTAACTATGCACAAGTGACCAAATAATGAGGATATCATCAACTCTATAATAACAGTATAATAGATAACACAAATACAAGCACAAACAAAACAATAATAAACAAAGTCGTATCAAAATAATGAAGAGATGTGGTATGATTGCCAATGAGACAACTATTCACCAAAGTTCAAATGAAGTGGATATAAGCAATTATAGACAACCGCACGGCCTTCAAACGGCCCCGACATGAAAAATATGAAACAATTCAATTGAGAAAACTAACGGCCTAATTTATAACGATACAATTTACGAAAAACAAATACTAGTATGACAGACATGAACCAACGACAACCACTGAACTACAGGCTCCTGACTTGGGACAGGCAAAAGAGAATGTGTGTGTCTGTGGGGGGGTGTAAATATATTTGTGAGCGCTCAATCCCCCCCCTTTTCTAGCCTGGGACAGTGGTGTAACAGCACAACACATAAGAACACACTATAAAAATCAGTTAAAAAAGGGCTTAACTAATCAGATCGATACAAAGCAGAAAAACATCAAACAAAAACACAGACGTATACGTGGCAGGGTATTTATCTATCCTCATCCCTAACAGCAAAAAAGACACAAGTACAAATCTGAGATTACTCGCAGTTACTGACAGATAGTTCTAAGCCAATAACAAGTAATAAAAAATCATGTATCTTAAACTAAAAAGGTTCAGTTACTGAAAGCAAGTACTAACCTGCTAATGTTGAAATCGTGTCGCGAAGCTAGTTTGTCGATAGTTAAATATCAACAAAGTACACATTAAGCGAGTTAAAGTAGCCATAGGCCACCGTACGGCATTCAACAACGAGCAAACCCCATTCCGTATAGTCAGCCTTCAAAGCCCCCGACAAGACAAAATGTGAAACAATTCAAAAAGAAAAACCATAAGCCTGATTTATGACAAAACAATAACCCGAAAAACAAATGTGACAGACAGCAAACGACAACCACTGAATTACAGGCTACTGACTTGGGACAGGTACATATAGAAAGTGACCGGGTTAAACATGTTTGTGAACGCTCAACCCCCTAACCTTGGACAGTGTTGTAACTGCACAACATAAGAACAAACTGTAAAAATCAGTTGGAAATGGCTAGATAAAATCGGCAGGAATCACACATCAAAACTAACATAAATAAAAAAGACAAAAACTGCCGATCTAAGAGTAATCACAGTTACTGAAAGCAGAGCTAATAGCAACTGCTATAAAATCACATTCTCCCAGACTAACGTATCAAACAGTACACATCCAGCGGATTTAGTGTAAAGACATCATAAACAATCTGATAAAAACATGACCTTGTGCAATGCCAAAATATAAGTAAATAATAATTAAATACAACTAGAGGATAATAAGCGGTCTCCTTTCAATAGTGTTGATGTTGTTTTGACCATTAACAACAGAAAGTGAAATCTTTTTTTTTTCAACCATCTATCAAATATGTACAAAGACCTTATTTCAATAAGTGTCGTTAACATAAGTGAGCCCAAAATGAAAAAAAAAAGAGTGGAACAACGATAACCATTCGGATGAATTAACACGAAAAAGCAGTACCAGGAAAAATCGGGTTTTAATATTCCAAGCCAAAACTATGCAGTTCTGCGGACTTTTCATTTTTTTGGTCTTTTGGAAACTGTTATTTGTGCTGTATTTAGACCCCTCTACCAAGAAATTTGTTTTGCATGCACACGCATAAAAATTGCTGCGATTTTTATCCAATGCAATCATAGGTTTGAACGTTGTTTTCAATTTAGACTTGTTTAAATTTTTTCGTTTAGGCTTGTATTATATTTGCCTTCGGATTTGTATAATCCGTTCATCCTATTTCGACTCTTCAAAATTCAAGAGTCAATCCTAAATTGAGGTAAATTATATGGCCTTCCAAATACCGTTTCGATTCCTAACATCACTGAAGAGACATTGATTATCGAAATCCGGATATGGTGTACCAATTTTTGCACCATATGTATGCGGTATACCATCTTTTCCGCAAGTTTATTGTTTTGTTTGGTATTAAATTAATAATTAAGATTCATTTTGTTACATCTGGTGATCCGTTTATTTGGCAATCGCCATGGCAGTCAGCAGGGTTAAAGAACATCTGTTGTTCGACCTGCTAGTCAATTGCGTTTTGTTTAAAATACTTTTTCACTTTTTGGTCTTTTGGAAAATGTTGTTTGTGTTGTATTTAGACCCCTCTACCAATAAGTTTGTTTTGCATGCACACGTATAACAATTGCGGTTTTTATCCAACGCAATCATAGGTTTGAACGTTGTTTTCAATTTAGACTTTTATATGCTAGATAAAAACTGGCGAGGAAAGGTAACACCCGGCCACCGAAAGTTTATTAATTAGAGCCTAGGTGGTCGAGTGGCCTAGCGCGTCGGGCATAGTGCAAGGCGTGTTGGTGCCACGATATCTCAGTAGCATAAGTTCGAATCCCGGCCAGGGACAAACAAAAAAATTTGCTTCCGCAAATTTACAGATCTAACATTGTTGGGCTGTTGTTTAGACGAATTATATATACAGAATGTATTTTCAGCCTTGTATCACCATCAATGCTGGTGATCCGATGGATAACATCTGTTGTAGAGTCGTCACTGGTTCAGACGTACATATAATACAATTATTTCTGTGACTGCATCTTACATTAATTTGTAGGATCCTTAACAATAGATAATTCAGCTGATCTGTAACAATTCCATCTTCATGCCTTATATATCATGTACTGTGTTACGACGCTAGATAAAAACTGAGCAGGAAAGGTTACACCCGGCAACCGAAAGCTTTATTAATTAGAGCCTAGTTGGTCGAATGGTCTAGCGCGTCGGGCATAGTGCAAGGCGATTTGGTGCCACGATATCTCAGTAGCATGAGTTCGAATCCCGGCCAGGGAAGAACAAAAAAATAAATTGCAAATTTACAGATCTAACATTGTTGGGCTATTGTTTAGACGAATTTATATATATATATATATATATATATATATATAGTATAAAATTTGCACAACGATACTAATATAAGATGGTATTATACGAAGATGTTGTTATTAACACGATTTAATAACAACATCTTCGTATAATACCATCTTATATTAGTATCGTTGTGCAAATTTTTTGAATTATATAATTTTTTCGCCGGGTTCAAACAAATGCTATTGGGATATCGTGACAACTCCGCCTGCATTGTGTCCAGCGCCCTAGACCACTCGGGCACCTAGACTGAACTAAAAATTCCGCTTTCGGTGGCCTAGTGTTACCTTTCCTCGTCAGTAGAATCTCGAGTTGTAACACAGTACATGATATATTAAGCATTAAGATGGAATTGATTGCAGATTAGCTAAATTATCTGTCGTAAAGGATCGTAAGATGCATTCACAGAAATAATTATTTGATAAGTACGTCTAAACAAGTGACAATTCTACTACAGACCCATCCACTGGATCACCAGTGAAGGTGATACACGGCTGAAAACACATATTATATTCATAATTACTCTAAATATCAGCACAACAATGTTAAATCTGCAAATTTTTTATTTTAACCTCGCCAGGATTCGAACTCATGCTATTGGGATATCGTGACAACACCGCCTGTACTGTGTCCAGCGCTCTAGACCACTCGGCCACCTAGACTGAACTAAAAATTCAGTTTTCGGTGGCCTAGTGTTACCTTTCCTCGTCAGTAGAATCTAGAGTTGTAGCACAGTACATGATATATTGGGCATGAAGATGGAATTGATGTTCAATATCTTTGTATATTAATCCAAGTTGATTAGATCTTTGCAACATAGGCATTCGTCTTTGTATCAGTATTTGTTGTTCTAAGGTTTAGTTAAAGGTCCATTCCCAAAAGTCTTCTCCTTTTCTGTCATTTTGTATAGGTCTTCTGGAAGTATATCTGTATCAGCGATGGATGACATTGTTCTGTATAATATTCAATCATCGACAAATACTAATAGTCGTGTGTTAGATGTTATGTTGTCAGGTAAGACAATAGTATGAACAATAATGGTCCTGGAATCCACAGATCACAAGAGCTTTCTCTGAATATTATCCTTCAACGATGACATGTTGGGTACAACTCAGATAAGAATGATTAAATCTAGCCGTGTGTTTATCTAGTAATTTCACAACTTTGTAGCTTGTTTAGAAAAGCCGAGTATGACCAAATCAATCTGCTCTCCTCTGTTTAGAGCTGATGCATAACTTCTTTTGTCGGGGCCGATCAGTCTTACTCTAGAATATACTATGTCTTGAAGCGTTATATAACGTGAACACGACTAACAATGGGTCATCGAAGATTGCCTTTAATGGCTTTAATAAACAACATATTGTATTAGTAAAACTTTATCTTCCAATTTTATAAAGATGTGTTTTTATATTTCTGCTTCCAAAAACTTATTCTGGTATTTTACTCATACAGAACTATCTTATATCTTAAAAGTCAATATAATATATAAAAAAACTATACATTGTCAAAAAATATAAAATTCATTTGAAATAGTCATAGAAACATAAAATGCGAGGCTTTGCCGGGTATTTCTATTCTGATTCGAGGAGAGTATAAATTAAAATTATTTATCGAGACAATGTATGTTTGTTCTCTTTATACTGCAACTGTGACGACTGTACAGAATGAAGTATTTTGGGTAAAAACCACCAATTCTGAGTTTGAAGCGGACCACGCTAACACTTTAATCTTTATTGACGTATTTATAAATTCTACGAAAATACATTATCAACGTCATAAACGAGGCGTTATAAGGTGATTTAGAAAGTGTTAATCTCAATCACTTTTAATCTCTATCCCATGTTATGTTTTATTGTTCTGTGTTCGCTAAAAATTACGGAAATATCAAATGAGCAATATTTCCCCGTATTTATAACCTTAATTATGATCTACATCGTATAAATATCTATAAATATGAATGGTGTAAACAACTGGAAGTGCAAATTAAAGTATCTTAACCCTCTTGTTGCCACAGAGGCACATACGTCCATATTTTTCATTTATGCGAGCACCTGTTCATTACTGTATCGCTTTCAAATGAAACATCATAGTATTGTTAAAACAACTATAATACAAAATATATATTGTTTGAACACATTCGCTTCTTACTAATGACAGTGAATATAAAAAGACGTCAGTACACGCATTATTCAGATGTACTCTACTACAAATGACAACGGTTATGTTCGAAACAACAATCCAATTCTCTTTTCCGCAATTATGACATTAACAAATGAGACTCCCCAACGAATTTATATTTACCATGAGCAACATGACCGGTGCCACTAGTGGAGCGGGATCTGTTTACACTTCCGGAGCACCTGAGATCACCAACGGTTTTTGAAGGTTTCATCTTGTTTAGTCTTTTGTTTTCTATGTAGTGTTTTGTTTACTCGTTTGTCTTTTTGTCGTCTTCGTTTTTTGCCATGGTGTTGCTAGTTTCCCTTTGACTTATGAGTTTTGAAAGTCCCCTAGGTCTCTTTCACCTCTTTTTTAGACAAATAATCAATAAAAACAAAACAGAAGTATGGAATGTTACAAAATAATTGTACGAACACTTGATAATTGATTATTAGTATTATGTTCACGTTCATGAAGGTTTAAGAGGAGAACGAATTAAACAATACATCAAGTAAGAAGTTACATGTACTCAAGTGGAAGTCGACTAGTATGGAGGGTAGAAATTTGATAAGCCACTGGATAAAAAAAAGGAATGGTGACTAGAGTCAGATGCATGGCCTTCCAACAAATCATTTTTAAAAGGGACCTTCAAAGAAATGTTGCAAGTATTTTTTAACGTGAAAAGAGTATGATACTGTCTCAACACCGATGATGGTATCAGATCGAAAGTCCTCATTCCAACAATTTTTATACTTAGGTTAAGGCTTGCAAGAATGACAACTATAAAATGTATGGTATACATTAAGAAATCGGGTATGGAAATAAAAACAGTTTCAACAACGATTTTTCTATGTATTGAAAATCAAATCATAAACGAAATCTGTACAACTGTTCAGACTAAAAACTTTTACAAGCTTTAATTATAATAATGCAAAACGTCCAGTTTCATGAATTTGCTCAATGAATTGCTATTGTACTCAGGGAGGGTTAATACAATTCAAATCGTATATCAATTCATATAAGTAATATAAGAAGGTAGCATCTCATAAAAAACTGTCTGTAAGTTAGTCACATAGACAAGAAGGTGTTGTTCAGAAGTGATCCTCTTTGCCTAGATTTGTCAATAACTCATGACATTTTTTTGAATGTTAAAGACAGACAATTTGCGAGGAAACAACTGGGTTGCTGTCTTATTGACCAAAACTCTACATCTGTTTTTATTCTTAGTAATAGGGATTGTTAATGTCCTGAACTAACTAATGTAAAACATGGTTGTTAGACATATTTATTGCTAACACACGAGTATTAAAAAAATAAATGTGGAGATGTTTAACAAATTTGTGAGTGTTCAACCTTCCATAGGGTCAGTGGTGTAAGATCACAAACATACGAACGAACTGTTATATTTAGATGGAAAGTGCTTGAATCACAAGTTCGGTATTTATAAAAAAAAAACTAAAAACACAAAGTATCGATCTTTTTCAAACTAATAAGTAATAAACCAAGTTCTCCCATACTAAAATGTCAATCAGTACACCTCCAATGGATTAAGTGTAAAGAAGTCATAGACAGTCTGAGAAATGCATGACCTTTTGCAATGCCAACATATAAGTATTGACAGGATGTAGGATTATAAGAGCAACATATGTTTAGCTATGTATTAAACTTTTAAAAATCTAAATAAATTTTAGTCCCGATTAAAAAAATAAAATAAAAAATAAAACGCTAATTGATTGCACAGTCAAAGTGCATGCCAAAAGTTCAAATGTGTTTCACAAATTCGATTGAATACAATTTTTTTTCGCAATAGAATGATTCTCAACATTCGATTCAAAATCAAATTTATGTCTTGTACAACATCACCAGCACCGTATTAGTACCATCCAGCACAAAACCAGGATTAACCGATATGCTGCGCATACTGAGGCAGTATGGAGGACCAATGTTTCAGTTGTCTGCTTTAATTTGAACCCACAAGAAACCAAATTTAAACATTTCACTTATGTCATTTAATCTGATATTCAGGAAAACGCAAAAATTGATAATTTTCGTTATTTGTTTACATTTTTTAAACGGTCGCCAGAAACGATCATGACCAAATCACCAGCACAGAACAGTCTCTACAGGTCACCTCTAATCACCGTGTAATAAATACTCCATGATGAAAAAAAGTATCGCACCACCCTGAGTTTTCTCACAAACTTAAATATTATAACATATACTATTGTTTATGGTCCCGAAAGTATATTAATTAAACCATTTTGTTATTTACAAGACCACAGGAATACATATATTAAAAAGGTTGAAGAAAAATAACGAATTCAATTAACTATATTTTTGACAAACAAGCGGATGTTTTCGGTACTAAAGATAGACAACGATTAACTATGGATGCTTATACAAGTAGAAAAGTTAAAAAGCACAATTCCTTCTGTTTGTTAAATACGTGTCAATGGTTGCGATAAATACGACTATGTCCAATGCCCAGTAAAACCACCGTTCACACCTATCACCGATGCTAACCGTCTTCTCATTCCATGTATCAAACGTTAACTTTTGTGTTGAGGTAGTCTCTCTGTTTATACGTGTAGATGTCATAAAACATAGTATATTCGTGTTAATACCAGCATTTCTTGGTAAGGTGGATTAATGAAGATCTATTTGATAAATGAAAAAGTAGAAGGTATTATTGTTGTTGCACAAACCCTTATTTTTTGACGATTATAGTTCTATATTTACATATTGTTCCTAATGGTACAGACAATGATTTTATTATGTAATTTAGTACAGAACTAGTCATATCCTGTTTAACACTTTTAGTTTTACATCCTATTGATACGTACAACTTGGGATTATACAGGGTTATACTTGACCTGTTTTATACTTTCAGTTTTACATCCTATTAATATACAGTGTATGTACAATTTGGAATTATACAGGGTTATACTTATCCTGTTTAACACTTTAGATCTACATTCTATTGACAATTTGGGATTCTTTTAATCATGCTTTAAACGGTTCAAATGTGTTTTAATTGACTGATTGACGTTCAAGTTGCACAAAAGGGCTATTTTCGAGACGATGGACATTGAAAAAATGACATGAAATTCACCTGAAATGAAAATTATCTTAACCATTTGTTAACGAATGATGATTGAGATGTCTTCTTCATGCTAGAAGCTTTGCAGGCCAATTACTTACGTCCGAATGACTCCGTGTTGAGTATTTGATATATCCTACAGAACCGTAGACGCTCCTTGCGAAAGGAGGTCATACCTCTCAGTCTAAAAATCTATGTCTAATGTTTATTCACCGAACTTCTACTGATGTGCAGTAACACATAACTCGATTTTTCTAATGCAGTACAAATCCTAAGTATTGCTATCACTTTAGTACGTGAAGTCAGTTTCAATTTATCTTTCAATTTAAAGTTTGTAAAATTTATTTGATAGTCTCAAGCCAGCATTCTGTAGGTTGTAGTCAAATAAGTACCATAATTATTATTTTGTTTCAAGTTACTGAAAATAGTAAGTTTGATAGCAAATATTTACATTTTTTTTGTCAAGTTTTTTTCATATATTCAGTTGCGACTGGATGTCGTGAACCATAATTCCTATAAGGATTCTAAAGGTATCTTCTTAGCTAAAGTTTGGAAACATTTACATGACTTTTTAAAAGATATTTGGTGTTTTTTTCTTATAGTTCTCTTTTTTGTAATAGTTGCAGCAATATTTGACGGTGGTTAATATCCTCAGACATATTTCTGCAATGCCATAACCAGATTTTTAAGAATTTAACTTTCTGATCTTTGCGAAGGTACAGGTCATGAACACAACAGTTGGTGTAATCAGGCATGATTCTAATAGGATGTGCTTACTTTTTTTATACACCCCGCAGACGGACGTCCCTATTTTACCCCCAACGTGTCATATGATCGTTTTAACTATTAAAACGCAAACTAAGAAATAACGTTTTATTGTAATATCAAAAGAGCGTTTTGTCTCATATGAATACAACTCTTTTTTTTTCCAGTCAAGTTCGTCATCAGACATGGTTTATTTGGTTTTCGAATAACACCTTTTTATTTATATCAGTTAAGGATAAGAGTGAAGTCATCGTGAATCATATTTCAAAATCGTTATTTTCTTAAATATTTTAAAATTGACTGGATCTATAAATCCTGTAGCTTGTCTTCTATAAGTTCATGCATTACCCCCAGCACCATTTTGAACGGAACTTTTTGCTACACTGTAGATGCCAATAACGCTACGGCAGTGCATTAAAACAGAGATGCGGAGAAACATCAACAAAAAAAAAAAAACAAAAAAAAAAAAAAAAAACACTATAAGTATATCAAGGAAGACAGTTATCAACACTGTCATAATTTGCACGACAATCTCATTGAATAAAAAACTTACTTAAATTATTTATTATATCGCTATTCGGTAAAATTATGAAACAGAATGCTGAAATATTCGCAATTAAGTTACATGTATGTCTTAAGCTATTCCTGACGGGATTTCTCATGATCACTGTATATTTTTTTAGAATTCAATATGAAAATATATAATTTAAATTTACAAATAGAATATGTTCAAAATTGATATTTACTATAGTCATATTTATTATGAATAATCTTTATTTTACCTGTGTTGCTTATAAAATGAATGCGCGCAAATGTAATCAAAAGCTGCGCGCCAACGTAAAAAAAAATAATCCCCAAATGCGCGAAAATGTAA
Organism: Mytilus coruscus; assembly: GCA_017311375.1. NCBI lineage: Eukaryota > Metazoa > Mollusca > Bivalvia > Mytilida > Mytilidae > Mytilus > Mytilus coruscus. The sequence goes on along the minus strand of CM029599.1, from coordinate 75,014,594 downwards.
TGCGCCCAGAGGTTTATATATGCAGGTGTGTTCTAACTATACAATACAACTGTCATAATTTGCAAGAAAATCTCATTGTAAAAAACAGAGATTGTAAGCATTAAGACAACCACGGGGCACATCTATAGTTTGTTAGATAACTTGGCAGGAAATAATAAATAGATACTAGATACTGCAAATTGGACCGAAAGAAAAGAAAATGAATCAGTTACACTAGAGAAGTAATGATATATGCATGCACAAAATGAAGCAATTGTATACCTTTAATTGCAGTTTTTAATAGCCATCATTCCTGTAAGGTTTTTGCAGAGGCATTGGATGATTACAGCAATTAAACTTAAGATGAGCCATATCTTTTCTCTAAGTATCATATATAAATCATGAAACAATTAAATAAGTTTCATAGAAACAATAACCTATCAATGTGTGAACTTGAATCGGATTGAAATTAAACGTAAAAAATGGTATCACGTTCTAAAAAGGTTTGATAGTTTGTGGATGAAACGTCAGCATTTTTCGTATACTATTATTTGATTACAGTTTTGCAAGGTATTTCTTCGCATACCGTCTGTCATTTTAATTTGATAGACAGGGAAATGTTACATGACACCTAAATCACTAATTTCCTTATGCTTTGATATAATAATCAAAGGTCTATGTATAAGTACAGATGTTAATGTGTTCTTCATATTTTAAACTGAAAATCATTTTAAAAAATCACGGAAGTTGGTTCATATTCTGAAATTGCTAAATTCGAGATGGGTCTAACTTTTCTCTGTATCCGTAATAGAATTACAGTAGCTGTTTAATATTTCATTAAAAACTGATTACTATAATTTACATTTATAAAAAAGATCAAACCGATTGATATTATTACATGTACCTATATGTTGGGCTAAACATTAGAGAATGCAAAGTCATGTTATATTGTAATAAATGCTTTAAAAATGAAATCAAATGTCAGAACTACGGACAGAACAGTTTAATTGGGTATTGAGTAAACCCCTGTTAAAATGTTGTAGTCTTTCGGAATACCGGAAATACCTATTGTCTTTTCGGAATACATCTGTTCTTGTCTGTGGCCACCTGCGTAATAGGTAATTAATTGACCTAATGAATATGTATTAGCGTCTTACAGTTGCTATAGAGATAAGTGTTAATCGGGACTGATTGATATTTAGAATCAGTAGTTAACTCAAATATAGTCGCATATGTTAAGTTTTCTGAAATACAAGCTGTGTAAACATTGGACATTAGTTTTAAGCGAAAAAATTACTGTCAATGGTTAGGCGTTTTTAAGATTTTTAAACTGAGCCGTTTTAGCGAAATATAAAAAGTCCGTTTATGCAATAATTAAGTAGTTTTTAAAAATTGTGTCTATCATAATAATTAAAATAGCAAAAATGGAATTATTATAATCATATTATTTAATTGGTAAAATATTGGAACAAAATATCTTTTAACGTTATCAAAATACAAATTGAAATAAAAGAAAATAAATCAAAGAAAAACAAACTGAACCTTAAAGAATCGTTGAAATGTGTAAAATGCAGATATGAGATGCTACAACGAAACATTTCATTTTAGTACACATTTTAATTATCAAAATATTTATAGAAGTATGATAATTATTCTGAAAGAATCATTAAATTTTAGGACTTAATGTGTGAGATGACGGATAATAGAAAAGTTGATTATACATAAATTATGCAACAGCAGGAGTGAAATATACAGGGTCAGAGATAAAATAATGATTGTCTTTTATAAGACTGAGTGATGATAGATACAGTCAGAGATAAGATAATGAATTTCTATTTATATTAATTAATGCTCTACGTGTATATCAAAGTATAAATAAGGAAAAAAGCAATAATTTTAGAATAAAAGACAACGCAATGAAATCAGGCAAATAATTTTCTCGTAAGAATTGTTTTACATTTGTCATTTCGGGGCATTTTGTAGTTTACTATGCGGTATGAGTTTTGTTCATTGTTAAAGGCCGTACGGTGACAATAGTTGTTAACTTATACGTTGGGTCTCTGGTTGAGATTTGTCTCATTGGCAATCATTCCACATCATCCTTTTTTATATAAAGAAACCATACTCAATCTTATTTTAAAATACTAGTCAACCCTGGAAATTATGACGAAATTTAAAGGCACCTTTTAGGTGTGTTAAATGTAGAAATTATATGTCATACCGAAACAGTTCATAAATGAATATGCGTTTGAGTCCTTAAAATAGTTCTATAGGTATGAAACGATTTACAGACACTGAGTGATATTATTTGGAGTTGAGGTGATGACTCTCTATTTATTTAAAACTTATGGTCTATGAAGTAAAAAAAATGAGGTCTGATCTATTCCTCGATGTTTGGATTGAAAGCTATTATAATTAAGTTAATAACGGTGTGTGATTGCGAAAATATATCAGCAATTGTCCAAAGAATTATAATAACAGGAAGATGAATATTATATATTCCACATTATTTTATAAAATAAGAGATGCGTATGTTAATTTATTATAGGAAAATGTGTGAGTTTTTTTTTTAAACACATGTGTCGACTACTCTCTCCAAAAAAATATAGTTATAAATGGCATAGTCAATTCTTTTGTTTTTGGTATGTGAACCCCCCCCCCTAAAAAAATCAGATTTAAAGTTGAAGTAGTTGGTGTCCACCCTTAAAAAGAATCAGTGCAAGATCTGGGAATTCCGTCAATTTGTTTTCAAGGAGTCGAGACAATCTGTATTCATAAGCAAATTTAGAGGGTCTAGTTGACAAAGGCTTAGAGCGTTTTTGACGATAAAATAGGACAATATCATAACAAATTAGACGATTCAAAAACGTTTGTATTCATAAGAAAAAAACAACTTAGTAACAAATTATTTTTTTTTAAAATCAATATCCGTATTCAACGGACATGCGATTGCAAAAACATGATTTTTAAATTGCGTACTGGACATGAGCTATGCTGAATTGGCACTGTTATTCCAGCTTCTCTCTGTCTGTCACACACTTGTATAAAAACAACAACTTCATTATATTTTGGCAAATTTACAAACGGACAAGTTATGAAATGAAAAAGTGAGATTTGTTTGATTTAAAAATAAAGTTGAGGTTTCAAACTGTTTCTACTCTAAATACTTGATTTGAGTGTGTTGCTTGGGGTATAAATAAATTGAGATCAAGCATATTTTGAATATGATAGCCAATGACTAAACCATACAAACCAGCGTAATTGTTTTTCCAAAATGGTTTTAGTTCGGGATTATCAAATAAGAATATAGCTTAGTTTTGAACTATTTTCAAACTGGCTACAAAAACTAATAATCATGATTCATTTAATTAAACTTCTTTACAACAGACTGTTTTCACAGTTACATTTCGACTTCAGCCAGGAAGTTACCTCTAATTCCTAAAATAGCACCTCAGAAAGGAATTAACATACAGTGGTTGCTTCTTATGTTGCAATTTTATCGATCGGAAGCGACTGAGGGATGAGAGAGAAAGAAATTATTTCTTTAACAAGAAAATTATGCCCAATATAGAACATCAGTTTCATTAAGAATCCATGTCAGTTTATCTACATCTTATATAAAAAAGAAATGAGGTAAAATCATGGATCTTTATAAAACAATTATCTGATCTTTCATTCCAAACACGAATTTAGGTTCACGATTGCATTTCTTTTTTTAAAGAAAGCAACTTGTTTAGTTCGTTTAATAAGATATACCAACAGTAGCCTAAAGGTGAGAGTAAAGCAGCAGGAATCAACAAATCAAACAGCAGTTTAGATTCCTTTGTGAAATCATCAACAATAACATTTGAAAATACAATACTAAATTGCCTTGATTAAAGACTAAACGCATTGTTAGAGATGTGGGTGGTAGCTTATATCGCGTGCTAGACTATTTCGTTTATAATAAGTATTTGTTCACGTGTTTAATTTTATCCAGATTGGTATTAGGGAGAAATGCACGTGTCCGTACGGACGTTGGTGGACATTGACCAGGTGCCTTTTTCACAGCTATAAACTAACGGTGAAGACGATATCATTTTAAGTTTATGTGAAAATCTTAAATAGAAAACAGTAAAAAAATTTACTGTTTATGATATACATAGTATCAATGCGCTGGTTCTCATGCATTAATATTAATTATAATACTTATTATATTCTGACTTATTTCTAAAACCAAAAACCTTGCAAGTAATAAGCTCTTTACATAATGGCTCTTTTTTGACTTACAATCATATGCATAATAGAAAGATTGAAGTTCAAACTTTTTAATTTCTTCCCGCGAAAGCGTTTCGAATCTATAAGTAATGGTCTGAAATATTTTTTAGTCAAATATAGAACGAATGGTGTATTGTGTGTTTAATAACCAAATTGTTGTGTCGTCTAATAAGTGGTGACACAGTACCCAGAAACTGGTGACACAGTACCCAGAAACTCATTCCGTCACAATTATACGGTTCAATTGAGCGACAGCATACTACCTAAAAAGATTTTGCCAGAAAGTCTTGTATACGAAGGTACAGATGCAAGCGAAATAAATTTTAAAGAGGTTGGGCTAAAGAAACAAGAATTTATTATCCTTTTAAAAAAATCAATATAATTTGGAAGGTATTTCAAAAATAGCTATTTTTAAATTATACAATTTCATGACCCGGTACTGTTAATACTTCCTCTTCTGCAGAAATGTGCCATTTAAAGCATTTCTTATTTCAAAATGTACAGAAATACGATGAATGTTGTTAGAATCTCAAAGTACCCACTTGAACAGCCATACTGTGAATTTTGATACAGATTGAAATACTTTTGAAAACGATCCGGTGTCAAATATATATAGACGAAATTAGCCTTACATCTTTAATAATAAATCCCCCCAATTAATGATATTGCAATATTAGTTTTGATAGTTATAGTGCAATTACTACATTCATTATGATTCAACTCGCTCCTATAAACGACTGCATATTAGAACTTTTCAACTTGACAAGTTGTACTGAACATTTAGATGAAGCGAATGTCCTATTTCATATTTTGGTTATATTTTGTTTTTAACTCCAAAAGCACAAAACATACTTTGACAATAATGAGAAAAGGCAGACACGGGTTATGGACACGGCACCAATAAAGCATAAAATCACACAATGCAACACATAAAACAGACATTAAGAGTTACCGCGTGATCTTCAATACTGTCGGGTAATCATTACCAAGCAGCGAGATCTGATCGGCCCCGACAAAAAAAGAGATCAAATCCAATGCCACAGCATAATATTGTAAAATAAAAATTCTTCCGAGAAAAGAATATACCATTGACCAACATATTCCGGGGTTTGAACCGTCGCATAACATATTCGGCGGGGTTTTACTTATATAATTGGATCCAACACCTCCCCCTATGTTTGGTCAGAGGTGAAATAAAAAAGACCATTGGGAAGCATAGTGAAACTAGATAAGAGTAGAAAACCGAAGCGTAGATCAACAAGAGGGAAAATCAAGAAACAAAAACAAATCCGGGGACAAGAGAAAAAGGTCAATTTTCTCATAGAAAACCAAAGTTATATATTATTAAGTACAAACTGACACGCTTAAACGCAAGTGCTTCGACAGGCTACGCAGTATTAGCTTCTGACAAGACACTCGTAAATGCTATGGCCGGCAACGGAGAAAATGTATCAATAACAAAGGGACACTTTATAACAGTCAATTATATTCAATATGTACAGGATAAAATTGAGAATGGAAATGGGAGTATAGTGAAGATCTGTTGAGAAACGCAACCTCCACGATGTCCACAAGTGTGTTTTAGACGCGTAACGGACAGACAGAAAGTCCCGTTACAATGTCCTCTCCGTAACTTAATTCCTATGGGGATGATAAAATGTAGAGTAAAAAAAATAGCATTCCAAAAACGAGTTAACGGCTATTGGCAAGCGGTGTGGTCTTCCATGGAAAACTTGTACAACTAAATATTAATAATGATATTAACGAAGAAGCAATGGATTCGGATGTGAATAGATAGCCGATTTTTTTTTCTTTTTTTCTTTTTTTTGATTTATAGAATTGAAAGAGAAATGGTTTATAAATAAATGCTTACATATATAAGTTTTTACATGAAAGAAAGGGGGAAAACACAGAAAATCCACAATAGCTATATTTGCTCAATATCCGTCCTTCTTTAAATAATACCGTTCAAATCGAATGTGTACGTATATGATACATGCATGGTATACCTGAATGATTTTTATCTTTGATACGACCCCTCTATTTTTCCTGTAAACTGTAGGTGTCAATAGTCGGTGTCGAGAGTTGTTGAAAAGGTCTATTAATAATAATCTTTATTTAACGATACTAACTCAAAATAAGGTCTTAATTCTTGAAATAACATTAACTACAAGAATACAATATTACCAATCTATACCAATACACAATGTTTTAAAAACTTATATAAAACGGAGGCAACCAAAATTGAGAAACACAAAGTAGAAAATAGAGAGAGATTTTGGATGCACCAGCTATGTACGCTTGAATCCGATTGACTGAATGAAAGAGATGAAAAACCGTTTTATCATAAACCAAAGGAATAAATCTCGAACTTCATACAATCTTAATAACACAAAATTAATTTGTTTTGATCTCTTAAACGAAATGTAAAATGTAAGCTGCAAAAATAAGTTTAAACGAAATATACGATGAGTTGCAATATTTTCGATAACATCTGAATGGCTGCACGCGCCTATTGAAGCTAGTTTGTCTAGCGAAATATTGCGTGAATCTTAAAAATATAACAACTATTTTTATAACACCCATTAGCGTATTGAAGTAACATTCAAATCTAGCCCAACAGTGTTGGATCTGCAAATTTGCGTGGCGAATTTTTGTTTTTCCCTCAGCGGGATTCGAACCCTTGCTTTTGTGACATCGTGGCAACACCGCCTGTATCCGACCAACTAGGCTATAATAATATAGCTTTCGTTATTCGAGTAATGCCTTTCCTCGTGGGCTTTATCTAGGGTTGTAACACAGTACATGATGTATAGTGGCAAGTAGATGGTGAACCTTTCAGATGAGATATGTTTTGTCTATCGTAAAGGATGAGGTGTACCTTTCAGATCAGCTGATTTGTCTATCGTAAAGGATGGTAATGTTACTTATATAGTATAGTATAAATGAGATTAATTTTACATCTTGATCATACTGATGAATGATTTGTGTTATCCGAAATATTTATTAACACCTATCTTTACAGTTTCTTTTTGTTAATATTGGTGTTGTTTTTGTACACTTTTTGGGCGTACATATAAGTTATTTATTGTGTACATTATCGTTTCTCATAACTATCCAGACCTCGTAAGAAAGATAGTTGACTAATATCTAGAAGTTTTATATATATATCGCGATCTTCACATGGGAAATAGGCTCATATTCCCTGTCAGTATTTTATATCCCCTGAGAAGTCAGGCGAAGGGGATATAGGGAACTGACAGGAAGTTTAAGCCCATATCCCCTGCGAAGCCCGAATAACAATTATATTATTCTGGAGTGTCCTGATTTCAACAGTATATACCATTCTGATCTTTTTGTTCACAGGATATATGGGCTCATATACCATCTCAAGGTAACCAGTCAAATTGCATGATAAACCCAGATATTTCCCTTCAGTATAATATATACTTTAAGACTACTTGAAATGTTTATGGTGATACACAGCTTGGGTTCGTGTTTCCCAAATTGTTTTTATGCACTGATGCATTATGTTGATACTATTTATTAGTTTGTCAGTTCTTCTTCCATAGGAGTTTGAATGTCCAATTAGTAGCTTCTGTCTCGGTGTTACACATGTGCTCCTAGAACGGAGGAAATAACTCGGAGAAGAAGACAACCTAGAACACTGATGATTAAAACATTTCTCAGTGGTGCTAGTTTGTAGTATTTTTCGAAAGGTGTGAGTCAAGTTCTGTCTCTGTGTGATACAGGTGCTCCAAGAACGGTGGATATAACTCAGAGAAGAAGAAGACAATATAGAACTCTGTGATGATTTTAAACATTTCTCCAGTGGTGCGAGTTTGTAGTATTTTTTTTTTTTTTCGAGTGGTGCGAGTTCTGTCTCTGTGTGACACGGGTGCTCCGAGAAAGGAGGAATTTACTAAGAGAAGAAGAAAACAATCTAATGATTAAACACATTTCTTCGAGTTTGTTATATTTCTTTCTTTTCTGTTTTGAGTGGTGCGAGTTTGATAAAGTGATGCAAGTTATAATAATTAGTGAGAGTGTTTGAGTGGTGCGAGTTGGCCGCGGGCCGAGTTGTCGGGCAGTACGTTGACTGAGCATGCGCGAAAGCGTATAAGACACGGATCGATAACGGTCTCTGAATTTGGATATTTTCTCAAAAATTGGCGTTTTCTGTGGAAAAAAGATTGTTTATAAGACAAATTGAGAAGTACAAAGCACTACATTTATACGTCATATCACAAATATTTCCGACTTTGTATGGTTTCAGAGGAGTTGCGGCTCAATGAAATCGGTTTCTTCCTTTAGTAGTATATATACAAGTCTAAATTGAAAACAACGTTCAAACCTATGATTGCATTGGATAAAACCCTCAATTTTTATAAGTGTGCATGCAAAACAAAGTTCTTGGTAGAGGGGTTTAAATACAACACAAACAACATTTTCCAAAAGACCAAAAAAGTGAAAAGGTATATTTTAACAAATCGCATTTGACTAGCAGGTCGAACAACGGATGTTCTTAAACCCTGCTGACTGCCATGGCGATTGCCAAATAAACAGATCACCAGATGTAACAAAATGGATCTTAATTATTAATTTAATACCAAACAGAAAACAATAAACTTGCGGAAAAGATGGTATACCGCAAACATGATGTACAAAAATTGGTACACCATATCCGGATTTCGACAATTAATGTCTTTTCAGTGAATTTAGGAATCGAAACGGCATTTGGAAGGCCATATAATTTACCTCAATTTAGGATAGACTCTTGAATTTTAAAGAGTCGAAATAGGATGAACGGATTATATAAACCCGAAGGCAAATATAACACAAGCCCAAACGAAAATTTATAAACAAGTCTAAATACATATACATAATAGGTTTCTTTTATTAACAGGAATACTTCTAAATTTTTAGCACGGCAACCCTACTGAGGAACACAGCTTATAATATTTAAAACTTTGATGACTTTGGGTTGAAACTGTAGAAGAAACTTGCATGCACGGCCAAATTTCATCATTAATGTTGCTAAAAATTGATAAAGGTTCGCCATCAGGAAAATCTACATCTAAACAAAATGAAGTTATACAAAAATCACATGAATGGCTAGGGCATAGAAATATGGCGATACAATTGGACTTCTGCCGGCCGGCAGTAAGATCGTGCTGTAAATACGATCATCTGACTGTACGGGATGTATGAATACATATAGACAGCCACATCTGCTCGGGGTGTAATTTCAATGTACCGTGTTGGGAGAGCCCAACGCTTTCTCCACATAAAAGAACTCTTGCAATAACTCAAACGTGGTCCAGAGATGACCTATTGCAAGGCAAAGTTTCCGCCCCATAACAATATATTCTTTTTTTTTAGTGGACATCAAAGTTTCTCTCCTACCATACCGGTCGACCACTTTGCAGAACTTACCTGACTGGTTAATTGTTTAACGTGTTGCTCTTCATAAACAATCATTAATTATTTGACCATCAGACGCATATGTTTTTGATTAGAAAAGGAACGTTACGGCATATCTTTATTACATGCAGAGTTGATCGCAGATATCACTGACAAGTGCGCTCCATTTGTTTTAGTCTCTCGAGTGATTTTTTTTTCTAACAGTAAAAGTTTAATTAAGAATAGTTTTAAAGGAATTTGTATTATTTTTAAAATCATGTCTGGGACGTTAAAAGTAAAATAACAAAAATACCGAACTCACAGGAAAATTCAAAACGGAAAGTCCCTTATCAAAAGCTCAAACACATCAAACGCATGGAAAACAAGATAAACATAAATAATGATGTGTATCAAGTAAGTTTTTGTTTATACGGTTTAAGTTAGTATTGTTTTGTTTGTATCTTATGTTTTGTAAAACTAATTTGTTTTAAAATATCCTCTTTGTCTTTTTAACATCGTCTCAAGTAACTGTTCTTGTCCCGCTTAGGAACATAGTAAGCAATTGGTTTGCCCTTGTCAGTAGGGACGACATAGAACAATGGCTGTTTGGATATCTTGGTTTTCAATGGATTTTATGAACGTATGATAACCGGTAAGTTATGAGTCAGGGATTTCGTAACAATTTTAAGTTACTTAAATCTTTACTAAATTTTTCAAAGAAACAAATTTTTTTTTTTGAAGTTTGAATGTAGAAAATTAATTGCTATAAACGGAATATTGCATCCTAGTTTTTACAGTAATGTAGTTTATAGAGCTCGTAATTTAAGATACGATACAACTCATTGGTTCTTTACTAAACGTATTCTTAAAGATAATCAATTTAACTAATGTATTGAGGTCTTTCAAATTTTATTTTCCAAAGGTAAGTACATAACTAAACATTTATTGTTATGTCAATCTGATAAAAATTCTGATATATATTTTAATTATATTGATTGTTATATCCATTTATCAAGACTTGTGATCCTTCATCCTGCCGAAACTAATATTGTGGCATTGCACAAAGGTATTCTTTTCCCAGGCTACTTATGAGAATATACATTTCGTTGGAGGTGTACTCATTGATGTAATAATCTGGGAAACCATCGTCAATTCATTAGATGAAATTGGGCTTTGAAAACTAACTTCAAGTAACAGAAACTACTCGTGTGTCGGTATAAGTCTCTTTCAGTCATTTTGTTAGTTTATTTTATTTACATGCTATTGTTACACTACTGTACTAGGTGAGGTGAAGGATTGAGCGCTCACAAACATCTTTAACTCTTTTTTGAAAAATTACATTTTAAGTAACTAATATTTCGGTTACTAGTGAACATTACATATATTATAACGCAATGATAATTTCAAATGACTAAAATGAGTGTGGTATACGATAAACAAAAATACGATGTAGAGAGTTAATTCTTTGCTTAGTTTTTTTATATCCTTCATATAAAACAGTTTCGAATCGTAATTTCGTAAATGACAAATTGACCTGCTATTTTTTTCTGCTATAGCTATAAACTAATTTCTTTTTACTACTTTTTTTTATTAAATTAAAACAGGCACACATTTTATTAGATTTGTAATTATATGTTAACCACGTCAGTTTTCTCAGACATTTTAATATGGCGATTGTCAGAATAATGACTATGTAAAGATTTAATGAACTTTTTTATTTTCCATAAACTTCTCCGTCCTATTTTGTTATTTTCATCAGTTAACCATCGATATCAATTTGTCTTTGGCAAATTTTAATATATCTTTACACAACAGACTAAGGTGTTTCATTTGTTCCACGCTGCACATCTGTGAGGATTTAATTTCTTGTAATAATACCTGGACGACAACACGCTGATTGCCACGTTAGCCTCAAGCTTGTATTACAAAGACCATCGCTCAAATGATCTTTCTCATTTTACGAGAATTTGAAACGGTATATTTCTTCTTTATTATTACTTTTGAGTTCAAGAAAAAGAAATTACAGTTATTTGTCGTGTGCAGAAATGTTTGCGAATTTAATATTAAAGAACAAAGTATATCTCATATTCCTCCGGTAAATTGTTTTTCTACGTTTCATATTTCTAATTTTGAGATAGACATTAAAGCAATTCCGATAGGACAGCAGTGTTCTATGAGATTCAATATTATGAAAGCATCAGGAAAACGTGCTATATACTATGTAATATATATAAATATATATAATATGTATGTAACTGAACACTTTAATAAACCTTCCTTGCTGTGTCAGTTAACACCTCCTTCAAATTAAGTATGTTTTTTTAATTTTTAATTATTTTTTCTCTCATTACTGTTGAAGTTATAAAAAAATCCCCCTCGTTTCATGAGGGTATAATTGACATTGACCGTAAACAAGGACCAAAACGATTCTGCATCAAGGTAGATAATCTATTTTTTTTTTCTCTCTATCCATACAATGATGTAGGTCTCAATATCATTTAAAGTCTGCTGACATTTTTGTAATTGTTTTTAATAACGAATTACAAAAATGTATATAATTACCTGTTCAAAAACCAAACCAAAAAAAAAAAAAAAAACATGTTGAGATGCCTTATTCTGGTATTTTTTAATATGACAAACGGCTACTTAAATATATGACACTTTCTTAAATAACATGTAATTTGAGCAAGAAATTCAGTTTTTTGTACATTGTAAAGTAATTTAAAATATTGACGCATTTAGAATACATTAAATTTTAGCTATGAATGTAATTACCAGATAAAATAGTTTAAAGTGCAATAAAATGTTATGGGTCATTTGAAATCATTTTATCAGAACTATCAGCAATAAGAAATTTCATAAATCTTTACCCACAAGGAACGTATAATTTCTGTCATGAGTAATATTTAAATATAAGTAACAAGAAAGTTCAAAATAAATTAATATAGTTTCTTGAATTGGGACCAACCTTGTACATATTTTTACGTGTATTTTAATCATCTTAACCTATAATATAACTAGAAGAAATTCGTTAATTTTTCTATATGAACAATTTTAATACACAATTGAAAATTATTTTGTAATATGATTCTCTCCATATTTACAAATAACTAGAAAGTCTTGTTGATTAACGATGAGCTTTTAAAGAACTAAAATATTACAATAGATGTGTGTAAATCTTGTTGGTCGAGTTGGTGTATTGGTGATAAGTACAGTTACCTGTGGGTTCCCATATTCTTTTTAAAATTAGTTTTATAGATTTTTGTATATTTACCATATGCGCGTATTAGCCCTCGCAGCTGTTTGTGAAAAAAAATAAATGTTTCTCGAGGCAACATCAAAATTAATTTTTGTTCTGATTTTCATATTCTTTAACTATCTGGAATTAAACTAAAAAAAAAAAAAATTTATATATCAAACTGTTTTTCTCTTTATTTTTGTACCTAATTGTTATAGTCTGGAACTAAAAAATGGACATATTTTGGATGCTCATCAATTATTTTAAAAGTCGGGATGTTTTCTTTGGAGAATACTGATGAATTATTCTTTTATTCGCAGAAAAAGTACGAAGAACAATATATTATTAACGAGAATGTCACTGGAAAATGAGAATATGTTGGAAAGGAACAGAAACTTTGCCTTGCCACCAACCTTTATAAAGTTTTTGCAATTGTTCTTTCATACGCATAAACCGTGGCATTCCCTTTACACACGGCATAAAAAGTAAAATAACAAAAATACCGAACTCCAATTAAAATTCAAAAAAATGTTGGAAAGGAAAAGATTTAACTCCCACTTGCAACCGAACGTGACTGCGTCTTTATACATCCAGCACTGCCAAACGCATGACCCTTTTAAGTACGAATTTTCTGCTGGATTGGACATATTCAGAGTAACCAGATTTATACACTACAGGCAACCTTTTGTGTTTAAGAAACAGTACAAACATTTAAACAACAAACAACAAACAACCAAGAGACACATCAAAATATTTTTTTTGAATACTTTAATACGAAATAATGAAAATCCGTGTTTCAACTCGACAAAACTGAAAGGTAAGGAGCAACGCTTGTATAACCGTTCTTCATCTTAATGTCATTGAAGCCTTCAAACGGACTAAAGGATGAAAATAATAAGATAGTTATAAATCAAAATATATCAGTAAATATTCAATGTTTACTGAACCAATGAATAATAAGAAAAATGAACTGATAAGAATCCAGAACAGGTGTGTGAATAATGTTTGTGAATGTTTCTTTACTGTTTTAACTCGCGCAACAGTTTATATCCCTTTTTTAATAGATCACCATGATTTTAAATGAATAGTAGTTATAAAGGTCCAGGGAAATGACTTAAAAGAGGGAATGAAGATACTTAACTAACATTTTGGCATGTCCTTTCACTGGGGAAAAATCAATATGCTTAATTATTAAATGTTATCAATTCAACACTGTAGTAAGAACTTTGAATATTGTTTTTAGTGGTGCTAACATTGACTTTGTTATTGATTGATTAAAACATAACGAATTATGTATTGCAAACAGTTTTGAAAACGTATGGTCCTACGTCCTATCAATACGATATACTAATATTTTGGTATTGCACAAGGCACATGCTTTTCTAAGACTGTTTGAAAGTTTAGTCTCGGAGATCACTAGCTTTTAATAACTGCGAGTACCCTAAGATCGGTACTTTGGGTCTTGGTGTTTTTTCTTGTTTTTGTTTTTTTGTTTTATTCGCTTAATGCTAATCTGTAATGAGTCAAACCATTTCCAACTAACTTTTACAGTTCGTTCTTATATTGAGCTGTACACCACTGTCCCAAATGATGTTTGAGCGATCACAAACATGAAAAACCCCGCCACATTCTTTATGTGTTTGTCCCAGGTCAGCCTGTAATTCCGTTGTCGTTGGTTGATGTCTGTCATATTTGTTATTCGTTTATTGATTTGTCATAAATAAGGCCGTTGGTTTTCATGTTTGAGTTTTTTTCACATTTTGTCATGTCGGGGCCTTTTACAGCTGGCTGTACGGTATGATATTCATTGTTGAAGGCCGTACGGTGACCAATAGTTACTACGTCATTTTGACTCTGATAAAAAGTTTTCTCAATGGCAACCATACCACATCTCCTTATTTTTATATAATGTATTTCTTTGATCACCTTTGAAACCTCTAATAAGAATTTAGCGCTTTTAATTTAGGTCTTTGGATAGTCTCTTTGGTAATTATGCCAAATATTCTTATCTTTATATATACATATAAACTCATTGAAAGTATGGTCTTTTGTCATTCAAATAACCAAAATCAACTCTCTAATCTTTTCCATCCTCCATCTTTTTTTCTCATTGCTCCTATTGAAAGAGAAATCTAAAAAAAAAAATGTTTAATCCGTCGCATATCCATGTGCTAGTTACAAGATAGGAACTTCGTTAGTGGTTGTCTTACGTAACATATTGTGACATATTGAAATTAATTACTAATTGCACAATAATCGTTTTTGTAGAAAAGTTTCTATATTTTTTTCCTGATAAAAAAGAAAGATAAAAAAAGAAATTAAAACAAAAATCCAAACATATTCATGAATTTGAAAAAAAAATCACCTTCATATATATTGAAAAAATAATATTACTTTTGAATAGCAATTATATTTAAATTAATCAATAACAATAATAACTATATTAATGATCAATAACAATTATAATAAAAGTAATTAATTTTAATAAAATAAATATGTCTGAAATTTCTAATTTGATGTCCTGTTGAGAAATTATGACTAAAACTATATTTTTTTTATATTTCAAGTTCAGTCAAGTTTCCTTTGATGTTTGCAAATCATACAATGAATGATAATGAAATATCATTTTAAGCAGAAGCGTCTCTACTCCCAAGAATAAAACAGCAGTACTTCGCATATTTTGCTTCATATAATTTGATAACATTTGATGGTCTTTTCATGCATAAAAAGTAAATCGGAAAAAAAGGGGAATGGTAAAATGTGGGAGTTAATATGAAGTCATGTCCAGTTGAATTTAAGGTTAATGGACGGAAAGAATCATTTAATCTACCAAGTCTCCATGAGCGGTCTTGTTGGTCTAAATCTTTATTTATGTAAGTTTAGTAAAAGAAGCGAAACAATATGTTATCTTTTCACATTTTCTAATTGAAATGATATTAAGGTTTCATTTGTGTTTTTAAATACATTAATTAAAGCAGCCGCACTGTGGGTTACATTACGATTGGATTCACACAAAGATATATCAAATTATCATTTGTAAATGGTGTCTTCTGCTATATTTTCTGCCATTCCGTAAAAAAACTAAATATCCATTTCTGTATATTAAACAAAACTAAAATAAATTTCAAGTTGAGACATGAATAATGTCTATAATGGGTTGTCATCGTATAAAAAACTGTTCTCAATTATTTTTTCAATATAATTGTTTCTCTTTCAACATAAGGCCTCTGGTATTTTCATTTTTAAAGAGAAAAAACAAACAAACAGATATGCAAAACTATTGACCCATATGGTGTACAAAAACCTTTGCACCTTTTGTTTGCGGTATATCTTTTCCGCAAGTTTATTGTTTTCTGTTTAGTATTAAATTTTAATTAAGATCCATTTATTACATCGGTGATCCGTTTATTTGGCAATCGCCAATGGCAGTCGGCAGGGTTTAAGAACATTTGTTGTTCGACCTGTTAGTCAAATGCGTTTTGTTAAAATATACTTTTTCACTTTTTTGGTCTTTTGGAAAATGTTGTTTGTACTGTATTTAGACCCCTCTAACAAGAAATTTGTTTTGCATGCACATGTATGAAAATTGCGGTTTTTATCCAACGCAAACATAGGTTTGAATATATATATATATTAACATGTACATATATTACGAAGAAAGAAATGTAAATTGAAATATTAAGTCAATATTGGAACAGATGAATTTTGATCATTTATGCCATAAACTGAACGTGAGAAACAAAACAGAATTACGGTAATCGCCAATTTGGCTTTGTTTTGATTAAATTTTGATTTAATTTTAATAATTGTTGAACAATTGTACCGTTATCTTATAATAAGGAAAAATAATATAGAGAACAGGAAAAATTAAAATATGTTAAAGTAAAAGAAAAAAAAATCATGACAAGCAGTAAACCAAACACACGTAAATAAAGGAACTAAATTAAATTGATTGAGCAAACAGACCACTGTCTGGTACCTGATTTAGTGTTCTGTTTTCTTACTTAACAATGTTTTGTGACCCCTTTTAAGCATGCATATTGAGGTAACACAATCCTTTAGACTGAAACATCATTTTCTTTCATGTTTCTGCACAAAATACAAATATGACAACTAATTTACTGTTTAATAAATTTGGCCGATACCATATAGTGACAGGCAATCGGAGAAATAATGATTATATATTATGCATGGTATACAAAATAAACAAAGCCTCGGTAGGGAGACCTAAGTTTCTTCAGTAGGCATAATAATTAAAAACATTTAAGTTAGAAATATGAAAATATTATCAGATTTCATTGTGGTGAATGTTTTCCATTTTGGTCTATTTTACCAATTGCATTGTGCAAAATCTGCAGAGTCACCACAATACAAACGAGAGAGTAAATTGAATTGATAACATCGAAACAGACAACGTTTACGTCCATTGAAATTGACATTTGATAGTGTGACACCAGCTAAGATTGTGTGAATCTATTGGTGTTGGTTTTCGTTATAATCTTCTGTATCTGTATATGATTGATCTACTGTTTTTATGACATAATTGACTGTAGATCGAGTTAAAACTTGAGATTTATCACTTTTAACAGTAGTTGCAAGTGATCAGATATAACTGAGGAGATAGAAATTATTGCAGCAAATGGAGAGAACCATTAATTAGATGCCGAATTTAACGAAACAGCATCGACTATGTGTTATATTGTCAGAAATGGACAGGAAACAATGGTCTTTGATATCAAGATATACCACAAAACACACAAACTCACTCTATCCTAGACTTAATGGTACAAAACTCTCACAGCGAAGCATCTGGCTTATAAGAGAGAAATTAGTTCAATATTCTGAAACATAATGCCTAGTCATTTGAAACCTATTATTGAATCCATTTTTAAGTACGCTTTAATATTAAAATTAACATTTAAAAAAATGCCTTTGTATTCCCTTGTTTCCTCTAATGAATAAATGAAAATTTAAATAGCTTAATTATTTAAATACGTGACATTGGCACTTTAAAACTTTTGCTGTTTTATGATTTTCACGATTATAGGAAAAAGTCAAATCATGTTTTTCAAAATCGAAGCAACCATACAAAACAGATAGTTCTTCGCTTCGAAGTTATACATGAACTGCATATTGTTCATTTCTGCTCTAACGTAACTATAAATAAAAGAAACCAAAACATTACTCCATTAGTATATGCTATATCACATCGCTTAAACGGTCTGTTGAGAGAGAGAATCAAAGAAGGTAGACTTTGCATCGGTTCAGACTAAGTGTCTCTTCTTTCACTTAGATTAAACGCGGTCTGTTTATACAGAGAATCAAGAAGAACATGCAGGCTTAGTATCTATTCTATTACGTAGTTTAAAAAAGAGAGACAAAAGATACCTAAGGGAAGTCAAACTCATAAGTCGAAAATAAACTGACAACGCCATGGCAAAAAAAAAAAAAAAAGACAAATACCAAAAGACAAACAACAGTACACAAAACACAACATAGAAAACTAAAGACTGAGCAACAAGGACCCCACCAAAAAATCGGGCGTGATCTCAGGTGCTCTGGAAGGGTAAGCAGGTCCTGCTCCACATGTGACACCCGTCGTGTTACTCCTATAAAATACGTTGATGAGTTATACCAAGTAATTAGGCATCACACAATAGCGGATTGGTAATTGACTCCTATCTAACCCTAAGACATCACCAAATTCTAGACCATCGGTCATGTAAAATTTTCTAACCCTGAAACTTGACCGAATGTGAAATTCTGAAATTGAAACAAGTTTTTCATAACAAAGGATAGACGAGACTGTTACCGGTATAAAGTTAAATCACAAAAATACTGAACTCCGAGGAAAATTCAAAACGGAACGTCCCTAATCAAATGGCAAAATCAAAAGCACAAACACATCAAACGAATGGACAACAACTGTCATATTCCTGACTTGGTACAGGCATTTTCTTATGTAGAAAATGGTGGATTGAACCTGGTTTTATAGCGCTAAACCTCTCACTTGTATGACAGTTGCATCAAATTCCATTATATTGACAACGATGCGTGAATAAAACAAACAGACATAATAGGTAAAAATGTCAAAATAGGGGTACAGCAGTCAACACCGTGTCACAATCTTAATCACAACAAAAACGAACAAATATTTAACAAAGAAGCACAAAAAAGCATATATCACATTTAACAACCTCGTTCATTGCTTACTTCTTTCTGTATTTTATTTATGTAGGCCAAATCAACCCATAAAGAATCGAGGGATTTTAAGCAATGGTACCGAATCGTAATTTTAACATTAACTCTGACGTAGAATCGCGTGTTTGATGTCACTGATAAATAAACAACACTTATAACTCTAGCAGGAGTAACACGAATCCTTTAAAACAAAACTAGGGCTGATCTTGTACTCTGGAAGGGTAAGCTGATCCTTCTCTACATGTGGCACCCGTCGTGTTGCTCATGTAAGTACAAACCCGGTGATAAGTCTTATTCAGTAGATCACATTCGGGGAAAAGAGGACGGGATTGTGGTTACGACAATTGGAACATATCCGTCGTCAAGTGGTCTTTCAAGACAAAGAATCAAGAAGAACGTACAGACTTAGTATCTTTCACCTATCTTAAACTGTCTGTTTAGACAGAAAATCAAAGAAGAACGTTTAGCATATGTATCTGTTCTATCGTCTAACTTAAACGGTTTACTTATACAGAGAATAAAAGAAGAACATAAACTTAGTATCTGTTGTATCACATAGTTTAAATGATCTGTTTACAGAGAGAATCACAGAGAGAAGAACATGCATGCATTGGTGAATGTCAGGCTTCATCTTATTCAGGAACATTGACAGCCAACGGGAAACAGATACATGTAGACGGCTATTCAAATGGTTTATCTCCAAATTACCATTTTATTAAAATATTAAATCATCCTCATTCCTGTGTTCTATCATTGGGTGTTTAGTGTTTATAATGCTCTCAACATTGTATTTTATTTGGCCTACCAAATGTTTTGATTTGAGCCCTAGTCACACTGTCACGTTTCGACAGCTAGGTTTTAGTACGTTTAGAAATGCTACGTTTCATGTAATTTTTTGTCATTTTTTAACGGTCCGTACGTTTTACTAGGTTTATGCCACGTTTTGGTACGTTTTTCTACGTATTGTTACGTTTTGTTACGTTTGTTAGGTTTTTGATAAATACACGGGGCACGTTCTACTAGGTTTTAATACGTTTCATCACGTATAAACTACGTTTTACTACGTTTCATTACGTATTACAAGGGTTCAGTACGTTTCTAATTCGGTTCACTACGGTTGAAGTACGTTTTTGCACGTTTTCCTACGGTTTTGCACGTTTATTATAGGGTCTTTGCATCGGAAATAAACACTATTATTCTAAAACCAGTTGTTGGCATGATACGGGTTATGTTCTTCTCATATATTTTATGACTGTATGATACTAAACCCCTAACGGGAGGGATTGTACTTGATTTTCATATGATGAAGACATAATCTTTCAATCAGTTTAATTGAGGTCTGGAGCTTGCATGTCAGTAACTGCTAGTAGTCCTTTGTTAATGTATGTATCATTGTCATTTTGCTTAGTTTCGTTTGTTACCTATTCTGTCATCGGACTCGGACTTCTTTTAAACTGAGTTTTACTGTGCGTATTGCTATGTGTTTCTTTATTCTACATTGGCTAGAGATATACGGGGAGGGTTGGGATCTCACAAAACATGTTTAACCCCGAAGCATTTTTGCGCCTGTCCCAAGTCAGGAGCCTCTGGCCTTTGTTAGTCTTGTATGTTTTTTTTAATTTAGTTCATTTATATGTTTTGGAGTTTAGTGTGACGTCCATTTTCACTGAACTAGTACACAATTTTATTTAGGGGCCAGCTGAGGACCACCTCCGGGTGCGGGATTTTCTCGCTGCGTTGAAGACCCATTGGTGGCCTTCGGCTGTTGTCTGCTCTTGAACGGGTTGTTGTCTCTTTGACATATTCCCCATTTCCATTCTCAATTTTATTTAGTATCACGTGTCACGACGCTGTGATCATTGACCTATGAAAGGGCGTCATTAATTAATAAAATTCAGAAAAGACAGAGATGCAGAGAGGGAGCAAAGTAAGTCTAGAAAATCAAGAGACTTCAGCAGAGGTACACTTTATTAATATTAATACATCTGTCATTTCAATTAGATTATTTTGTTCCTATTTTATGGTCTAAAAATTTGGATTTTTTTTGTACTCCAAAAGCAAGATTGTTTTGTTTTTTTTTTTTTCAGACAACATAATTGTTGAGTGGATACATGAATCATGAACAAATTTCAAAGCCTTGGTGGGAACCTTATCAATGCTTTCCCTTTGATGTCAATTGCTCTTTTGAAATGTTTTACCTTACACATTGTCGTCTTAATTCCAATTTCCACCTACCGGTATTTGATTTATCTTTTTAGTGTGTTTAAAACCAGACTGTTCTGATGAGGACAAGAGGCAGAGGAAGGGGTCGTGGAGGGCGTGGAAGAGGCCGAAAAGTTAGTCCGTCGCCTGATAATGAAGTAACTAATACAAGTGATACAAATGAGCAAACACAAAATATTAATTCTGATCAACAAAATAGTGAAACTGAACAGCCAGCTAATGCCGATAACAAGAAGCGCAAAAGAGGCAAGCCATTAGAAATACCACAAGAAAAGCAGGATGGGGTGGCAGATTGGTATAGAGAAAATGACCTCCTATACAACAAAGGTACATGTATTTGTTTGATATAATCGAAAATACAAATACGGAATATAAATGTAAAAAG
Organism: Mytilus coruscus; assembly: GCA_017311375.1. Taxonomy (NCBI): domain Eukaryota; kingdom Metazoa; phylum Mollusca; class Bivalvia; order Mytilida; family Mytilidae; genus Mytilus; species Mytilus coruscus. The sequence continues at coordinate 74,992,908 of CM029599.1, read as the reverse complement.
ATTTTAACCCAACCAGTAGATTATAGATAAACTTACAGCATGGTCTTCATATTAAAAAATCAATGTGACCGAATTTTTCTTCTCTTTCAGTTCATTATCAGTACAAAGATACAGCTCTCAAGAATACACGATGGCAAGCATAAGCTAATGAGCTAGGGGTAGAGGATTGGAAAAGTCTCAGGACATGGGTTGAGTCAATGAGATCTCAGCTCGGATGACTGACACAAGAAGGAAATTAATCTGGTCCTGGTAGAAAAGAAGATACACCATGAGACAAATGGGATAAAGAGAAATTTGGCTTCTTGGGTCCCCATATTGCCAGAGTAGAAACCAGAGGAGGAGTAAATGTGTGCATTACATTTTCCTATTACTTAATATTTCAGTTCACTTCTTTGACTTTTTATTGTTGTTTCCTTTGTTGATTTTCCCATACTTTTCTTTTTCTAAATGATACCAAATGTTCTGATTGTACGAAATTCATTTTACAGCTCTTTCATTTCAAAACGTTTGACTCTATCTCTCTGTACGAATATAGTTTGTCATTATAAAATACCTAGGCAACCACGCATCCCATATTGCATGATAGGACCCGACACTATTTTAGTGTTTCGGCAGTTAAAGCTTGGGGTGGTCATCGTAAGATACATTACTTTAATATAATCAAATATGAAAATTATTCATGTATATATTGATATATTGATATTTTAATTCTTCATCAATAGATCTAGATATTATGACAGATCTGCCATCATCAGGGGTCCAACTGTCAATTTTATGTTAAAGTCTTTAACTTTGATCTAGTAAGCATGTCTCCCATACTTTTATGTCTGCTATATGCAACTCTTGGTGCAACATTGATTACTTGTACACATTCTTCGTCAAACTGCAATAAATACCAGTGTTTCATGATACGTTTTTTTTATTTTACGTATATATGGGTTATATTTAGTTACTAGAATTAATATCAATGAGAAATTAAAACCTATGGCAAATAGCCTTTTGGTTTCGTATGATATAACACAGATGTTTACTAATCTTCCTCAATCTGCTTTATTAAGTGCCGTTGAACGAGCCTATGACAATTTTGACAAATCAAACTTCAAAGTCAATGCTCCGCCAGTCAATGTATTAATACATCTGTTGAGACTCATTTTAGAAAACAATGTATTTGAATTCGATGGGAAAATATATAAACAAATAATAGGTAGGCAATTGGTGCAGTCCCTTCACCGGAAATATGTGACATACTTATGTTCGAAATAATGAATCAAATAATTTCTGCATTTCAACATAAAGACAACATATTCTATCATGGCAGATATAGGGACGATGGATTCATAATATATGATAAAACATCAGATGAAATTACAGAATTATTTCGTCTAGCAAATAATTATAACCCCTTATTAAAGTTCATCTATGAAATCTCAAACGATAAAATGTCGTTCTTAGATGTTGATGTAATTGATGGTCAAAGATTTACAACACATGGCATTCTTGACCTTGAAATACATTTTAAAGAAACAAATTCTTATCTCTGTCTGCGTAGAAATAGCTGTAACTCACAGCATGTATTCCGAGGATTTATTAAAGGTGAAGCAATACGGCAGATTAGAAACACAAGTGACCATAACAAATTAATAAACAATCTAACTAATTTCAAAGTGAAATACAATGTAATTAGTTAGATAGGGGTTATGATGACGTCGAAAAAGATGATAGTATTAACTGACCGTACTGAATTATAACAGCAAAACAAATCGAAAGAACAGGAAATTTCCCGTTAGTTTAATAACTAAATATAACCCATATATACGTAAAATAAAAAAAAACGTATCATGAAACACTGGCATTTATTACAGTTTGGCGAAGATTGTGTACAAATATTCAATGTTGCACCAATAGTTGCGTATAGCAAACATGAAAGTGTAGGAAATATGCTTTGTAGATCAAAGTTAAACAAGTTATTTTAACATAAAACTGACAGTTGCATTGACCCCTGATGATGGCAGACCTTGTGCAGACCAATACAAACGGGACCAATCACGTATCAATCCACGCATAGCTACGTATATAGCCGTTTTAAGTACGGAGCGATACGATTTGCTACGTATATTGCCGTTTCAATACGTTTTGAAAACGTAGCAAAACGGGATAGCCGAAACGTGACAGTGTGACTGGAGCTTAAGCAAGACTTTTTGGTCTTACGTAGACAAAACACGCGTCGACGTATCAATTCATAAGCCTCGTATCTATAATAATTTTTTTCTATCTCCAGATACACGAAAGTTTAAACTCTATCATTATGTCCTGGAAATGAAGATTTATCAAAATAATGTCTTTTTAATGATATTTAAAGACCGTTTATATGTACCAAAGTCCTAAACAACCATGGATATTTGACCAGTGTTGTTTCAGTGGCAAATATTTCATGCATATTCAGGGCGATATTTGACTTAACGTTATATCAACCAGAAAAGACGATACCAATTGATATGTTCAGTTTAGCAATAAATTTTTATTATGTTAGAAAAAAAAAATGGGAATAAAATAAGTTGTAGAATCAGAAGTCGTGCGAGACCCTCAAGGGTAGTCAAGGTCCTTAAACCCCACCCCCAAGTAGTATATCTAATTAAGTATAAGAATCAAACGATTGGTAATAACTATAAAATTTAATAATGCGAGGTGCGGTTAGAGGTATTGGAAGGTTATTCAACTCTTAAATTATAGCGGTCATTTGTGGTCACTGACTCAATAACAACTACATTACATCGTCTCATCTTTTAATTGACGAATGCCATAAAAATAAAACTTCCATAATTTTTAATTGACGAAAAACACAAAAGTAAAACTTTCGAACTGCATTTTATATAACTGATTTTAAAACAAAGCATCGACTCGAGGGTTCATGTAAATAATTTCTTTTGAAAAGCACTGAACGGTGGGAAAGGGTAAAATGGACAATTTCTAGATGATAAACAATCTGTACAATTGCTTTGATTTTGCGTTCTTCAAACTCAGTTCTGACCTTCATAACAAGTTATTTAAGAAGGCCTGGTGACATAAGAAATTCTACTATAAATCGAAAGATTCAATTTGCATTAAGTTTATTTTCACATAAAACAAAACATAAATTTTACAAGTCATTCTGCAATATTTGATACATATGACAAACAGTTACTAATATTTGTTGCAAGTGTTATATGGCAGAATGGATAAAGAACCTGGTCATAAATATGCATATTGCTGTAAAAGATAATGATAAGATTACCCGAAGATTTAAACATTTGTCATTTATAAATGTCAGTTAAATAATAAACTGTCTTTTTATGTTTCAAACGTATGCACAGACAGCATGCATATCAGTCAAATTAGAATTAATCATTGAAGAAATAATTAAAATAAATAAAAAACCTAAACCCCTTTTTTAAATAAAATGTGATGTATGGATATACGTCAAAGAGACAGTGACCCAACAACACATTATATCCTAAATTATCATGAGATATTTTCTTTAAAAAGCTTCTTTTTATTAATGCAGAATTAGAAATAGTCTTACAAGAATACAAAGAATATGGTTATGAAGTAAAATCGAGTTTAACCACAATCTCAGTTAGGAGAGGGGACAAATAAAGTGGCTTGTAAGAAATTTATCAATCGACACAATGAACTACAATACACTGTTAGCAACTATGAGTTAACTATCACTTAAGAATCTAGGGCCTGTTTATCGGAGAGCTCTTAGGAGTAGGACATGTCCTAAGATCATCAGGACGTATTTTTGTCCTGAGTTGGTTTATCAAACATATCGTAACTTAGGAATCTTCCTAACTTTAAGACACCTATTTAAGTGTCTTAAGATGGTCTTAGGTTCTCACTTTAGGATATATTCTATGATGGTTAATTTGTATTATTTAGGGAGCATTATAAACAATTTTTGTAGCAATAGACCGCTTCAGGACTATTTGGGAGACATTGATATTATACGCAAGTATAGATTATCACGTCCGTAACACAGGCGCTTAGGGAATGACTCCCCCTTTTTCGAAATATTTGTTTTGTGTATTTTGATTTTCCCTAAGTAAATATTCTTCAATATTTTCACTTATTTAATGTGTTCTTTCTCTTATCCAAAATACATTACCATAATAGTAGTATATATGTGATGCCACTCTATTCTTGTTTTCCACGTGGAAAATAAGAGAAGAGTGGCATCATATAAAAAATAAATCACATTAAATAAATGAACATAGATTAACATAAAAAAAAGAATATTTACTATGAAAAAAAATTTAAACACAAGAAAGCGGTGCATTCCCCAAGAGCCTGTTATCCGTAAAGAAATATTTTATGTACTCCGTATTTATATGAAAGATGCACCAGTTTTTCCTTTGAACTCTGTAAAGTATAAAACTATGACACTTCGAATTAAACTCACTCAAAATATATAATGAGTGTTACCAATTATATATATTAGGTGTCACTATTTACAAATAATTTGTTCAATTATTACACGAAACTTTGTTATAGTTTTTGTGTTTCACGGTGACTTTGTGTTTTTGTTTCATTAAGTTTGAATGTACAATTATTAGATAAATATCATTTATTATCTATATAATAAAACTAATAATATTTCTAATTTTCAAATCTTATAATTATGACTTCTGGTGAAATTCGATGCATTTTTGATTTTTTCTTTACGCTAACACTTAGAACAGCGATTAGGATATCCTATCTAAGATAGTCCTAAGATTGCTTCGATGTGAATGCTTAAGACATGTCGTAAGTCGGTCCTAAAAATATCCTAATTTATTCCTAAGATAAGTCTTAGGACAGATTCTAGGACAGCTTCGATAAAAAGGCCCCTGATTATAAAGTGTCATACTGTATTGCGTTTCGGAATCTCAGGTTTAATATTTTTATTCACCTAATGTAATAAATATAATGCATATATATTTTTTTAATTCAGTAATGAACATAGTTGATATTCGTATTAAACATTTTACAGACATTTTACTCCTAACAACAACCACAAAAGCCCTATTTCTCTTATAACATAATCTAAAAGAACTCGCCAAGGAATTTGTTTTTGTCCCGGCAGATAAGGCTGCCAATAATATCATTATTGTTTGCAAAATATTATACTAAGGTTCTGCAAAAGGAAATCACAAATTCATCAACATTCCAACTGACTCAATTTTCGGAAAATGACATCTGTAACAAACATAAACTTTAAGCTGCTTCTTTTTACAAGCAGAACCAAATAACATGAAAGTTCCAACTATGTACTGGCCTCCGAAGCTGCACAAAACACCTTACAAAATTTATATAGATTTATTTCGTCTTCAAGCCATTGTTCCAATACTAAACTCTAGTACACTGGGTACAATCAAAAACCTGGTAATAAGTTTTAGTAACAAACAAAAGAACTATGTCAATTGGCCCTGCTTTGATACGATAAATGCACTTGTATTTTTACTAGATAACATTTTTTTTTTGCTGTGGAGATTCCTTATATCGTCAAGTTAATGGAATTCCAATGGATACTAACTGCACCACTTCTTGCAGACCTGTTTCTGTATTGTTACGAATTACAATGTACGACTAAACCCATCAAAACATCTGATACAAAAATTTGATAACACTTTTAGACAACTTCAGTATGTACACTAAAGAGATTTATAGTGCTGAACTGACTTTAAATAAAGCTAATACTAACAATGAACACTGCTCTTTCCTCGATCTTGATATTGATTCACTCATAGGGTCTTTGCATCGGAAATAAACACATTTATTTTAAAATTAGTTGGCATGATACGGGTTATGTTCTTATCGTATATTTTATGATGGTATGATACTAAAGCCCTTACGGGATGGATTGTGCTTGATTTTCATATGATGAAGACGATAATCTTCCAATCAGTTTAATTGAGGTCTAGAGCTGGCATGTCAGTAACTGCTAGTAGTCCTTTGTTAATTTATGTTGATCATTGTCATTTTGCTTAGTTTCTTCTGCAACCTATTCTAACATCGGACTCGGACTCCTTTTAACCGAGTTTCACTGTGCGTATTACTGTGTGTTTGTTTACTCCACATTGGACAGAGGTATAGGGGGAGGGTTGAGATTCACAAAACATGTGTATCTAACGGTGAATTATAGATTTGATCTACAAGCACCAGTGTATCCCACTGTTTATATATACATGTACATGAATCTATCTGCAAGGGTGTCATATTATCTTCGGTAACCATTCATCTATCTATATATATGTTGTTGAATCTATATTGTAAATAAATGCTGTGGCCAGATATCGACAGAGACGTATAATACAATGTATTATACGTCTCTGATATCACCAAATCATAAATGTTTTTTGTTTTAATAGAACCATCTGAGATAATAGAATTTAAGAAAATAGACTTAAATTCGGTTATCGCAGGGGTCTCATTCGGAATGGTGTACTAAATTTTAACTGTTCTTTATTCGTGACGTACCGTTTTGTGACGTATTGCAGTATTTTCCAGATATTTTTAGTAATAAAAAAAAAAACATAACAAGGAACAGTAAATGGGCTATGTCACATATTTTGGTAAAATTTTGATTACAACTTTTGACTTTGGCTCGTTAAATTATATCAGACAATCGAAAAATAATACCTTAATCTCTTTTATTTTCTGAAATATTACTGATTGAATTCTTTCAAAAATCGAAAGCACATAAAATAGGCGAAAAACGTTCATAAATTTGTCTCCAAATCATCAAATCTCCAATTTCAAATCCATAGGTTTTTTTTTCTTAAAATACTATTTGTTGTTGATACGTAAATTCCCGTTTTAAAGTTTTTAAACCGAGCCAAAGTTGTATGCAAAATTTTAAGAAAATCTGTGACATAGCCCTTTTTAATGTAACAAGAAGATTTTTTGAGTACATTGAACAGAAACTTGACACTCGCTTCAGGGGCCTCACGATTACCAAAATCTGAAGGCTATTTCAAATATCCTATTTGTATTTTTGTGTCGTTTGGTTGCTGTCTCGTTTATTTAACTTTATTATTAGTGGTTATAGTTTGAGTACTTAAAACGGTCTTTTCTTTACCCAAAGGGTAACTGGGGAATAAAATATGATCACTTTTGGTCTTTGCCAAAGTAGGACGACTGTTTGAAATGTATAAATTCGCAGCCACGTCCATGTCTAAATATACCCTCATTTTCCGGTGGCAGTCAAATTTCCCGACCTCAATCCCGAACAAACCCTATTACAGGACCTACCTATTGTATTTACTGTAAATTTGTTCTCGTCCTGAACATGCAGGAAATATTTGCAACTGGACGTTAAGCAAACAACAATCAATATATCAATTATTCTTTTCTTATGACAGAAACCATCATTCGTCAATCTGAGCATGAACTAATGCTTTATAGAATGGTATTGGCAATCGTGTCACATCTCCTTATTTTTATATGTAAATGTTAAAACAAAAGAAGAAAAAAGTAACATAAATTCTTTTTCCGGAAATCTGTGAAAATTTGTACTGAAGGTTAAAAAACATATGTTCTTGGTAAAATGAAAACACGTAGTAGTCCAACATGCATTGTTATTCATTCTATGGAATGGTAAATAAGCTAAGGTAAAAATTGTTGTTTATTATGATAAGAAATAATTATATTGGCGGGGACATGGGTTTATTAATTTATGTGTATCTGTAAACGGTAGTGTATCTAACCAGTGTATAGGAGGTAATATAAGAGTATATATACATTTTAACATAACCATATGAGTATATACGCATATGACCATGACCATAATAGTATCGTCCAAATACTCATATGATATGATACGGAACATATCTAATTATCATTGGGTATATTTTTCGTAAATTTTATTGATTTTATCCAAATCCTTGTGATTTTAAAAGAGGTTATATAAGCAATTTGACCTTTGAAATGATAGAAGCTGGTTTAATATCATAACATTTTTTTATTAAGCAATACATTTCATAGAGTTTCAATTTTCATAGATTTTGACACCAGGAAAAATTCAGAATATAATCTAAGAAATCAAGTTTCATTAAAATCCGAGATGACTGATTTTTTTTATCTATCATGGCAGCTATGATTATTAACGGAAAGGTTTTCACTAAGGGAACCAATTTGAAATGGCATATTATACTTGTATATAAGTTTGCATTGAAATCTTAGCACAAAAATAGGTTAAGATGTTTCTCAAAATTTGTGATTTTTTAACAAATAATTAGTTTCACTGCAGGGAACAGGAATTAATTTTTTTTTAAATTTTGAACAGTTTATTGTACCAATATATCAGTTTTCATTGAAATCCTAGCACAAAAAGATGTTTCTGAACATTTGTGATTTTTTGACAACCATTAAGTTTTTATGTCCCCGCCGCAGCGGAGGGGGCATTAAGTGTTACCCTTGTCCGTCCTTCCTTACGTACGTCCCAAAATTGGTTTCCGTTTCCTGATTTTAGATTGCATCAACCAAATGTTATGAAACTTATACACAATGCTTATTATCACAAAACACAGATCAAGATTGAATTTGGGTGGCGTCACTTATACCGTTCTAGAGTTATACCCCTTTACAAATGGAAAAAAATGTTTGAATTTTTCGTTTCCGTTCTCTAACTTAAGTTTGCATCAACCAAAATTACATTGTCTTCTCATAGTAAATTACAGATAATGAGCTGCCAAAAAAAAAAATCTATTATCCATGAGGGAATACCAAATTTTTTAGGCACAAAAAGGTATGTCTCTATGAATATATACTCAAAGTAAACCCCAATGAGTTATGAGAAATTGACAAAAAAATACCTTGCTCAGTGGGTCTAAAGTAGATTAAGTGTTGTTTCACAGCAAGTCACTGCCCGGCAGGTCTAAAATCAAGTATTTCATTTATACAGAGGCTGAAAAATATATAACAAAAAATTAAATGCTACGCGTATAAAACAAAAATAAAAAAGCATAGTCTAACAGGAGCTGACTTCTTGGCAGATCTGAAAATCTTTTACACAGTATAACTCATTATCAAGTTATAGACATTTCCAACATATCAAATCTTTTACATAGTATAACTCATTATCAAGTTATAGACATTTCCAACATATCAAATCTTTTACATAGTATAACTCATTATCAAGTTATAGACACAACATATCAAATCTTTTACATAGTATAACTCATTATCAAGTTATAGACACAACATATCAAATCTTTTACATAGTATAACGCATTATCAAGTTATAGACAACATATTAGATCTTTTACACAGTATAACTCATTATCGAGTTATGGACAACTTATCAAATCTTTTACACAGTATAACGCATTATCAAGTTATAGACAACATATCAATCTTTTACACGGTATAACTCATTATCAAGTTATAGACAACATATCAAATCTTTTACACGGTATAACTCATTATCAAGTTAAAGACAACAAATCAAATCTTTTACACGGTTTAACTCATTATCAAGTTATAATAGACAACATAACAAATCTTTTACACGGTATAACTCTTTAAAGTTATAGACAACATATCAAATTTTTTACACGGTATAACTCATCAACAATTTATAGACAACATATCAAATCTTTTACACAGTATAACTTATCAAGTTATAGACAACATATCGAATCTTTTACACAGTATAACTAATTAACAAGTTATAGAAAACATATCAAATCTTTTACACGGTATAACTCATTACCAAGTTATAGACAACATATCAAATCTTTACACGGTATAACTCATTACCAAGTTATAGACAACATATCAAATCTTTTACACGGTATAACTCATTATCAAGTTATAAACAACATATCAAATCTTTTACAGAGTAACTCGTTTTCAATCATATACAACATATCAAATCTTTTACACGGTATAACTCATTATCAAGTAATAGACAATATATCAAATCTTTCTAATATACAGAAGCTGAAATGTAATAACAGTAATGGGCAGTCAAAAGGACGGACAAGGTGAATACATTTACAACATCCACTCCGTGAAAGACCATTTATATCATTGAATATATCCTGTAAAGAACTCGACACTACCATGTATTTTCGTTTTAACTCTGTAGACTGTAGTAAGTTTATTACAAATATTGCAATGAATGAAAAAATTATTAAGGTCTCATGTAGAAGTTTTAATAATTAAGGTCTTTCCCCTACGTGAGGAAAGACCTTATTGTTTTTCTATTAGTTAGTTTACAGTTACTGTAACTTTTAAATGGTGGTGAAAAATGTGTTGTTTTTTTTTTTTTGCATATAAAATTCTAAGTGCTGTTTTCAAATTATTATGGCAAGTCATATATCACTATTTTGTTTAATATTCACTTCGTATTGGTTTCTATAAAACATAATATCTTCCTCTAACAGTATATCATTTTTCATTAATCACTTCAAAACAATATGTGCGACAAAACAATTTCTCTCAGCGGTAAATAATCTGGCGACAATTTTGGCAGATAAAACCATATTAGGAAATTTGATACCAAACAAATTCACATAAACAGAAAGATGATGACATTTATCAAAATCTCCTACATGTGATTATTCTAATTTTTTCTTTATATTTTACGATCTATTTTAACACAGAAACCCGAAACCACTCTCGCATATTGTTATGATGTTACGGCTCACTGTTTTGCTTTCGTATCTCGATTTGATCAAATGATATGAATCAAAATCATAAAAGAAAGGTTAAGTGTCGTACAGTTTATAGGAGACATTATGAAATATTGGAAGTTGATGTTTTATACATATGGCAGACACTTTATCGTAATTAATTTTAAGGGATATTGTTGAGATTCCTTCGTCAAGCAGAGTTGTAGTCCGTCACCCGTGACTATTTAAAAAGACATGTCAAGAAAACAAATCGCTTCTTAGCCAAAACTTGCAGGTAATAATGCTAAAAATGCAAAACACTTAATCAAACACTAATGACTTAATGCACCTAAGCCTTGTACTCTTATTGGAACACAGAAGTACAGAGTTTTATTCGTACATGTAATATTCAATTAAAAAAATATATTGTCACATATTGAACAAGTCAAATTTGTAGTTCTAGGAAAGAACGCAGAGATGAGTTTATTATGAAATGACAAGAGTAGTGTGATATACTCGCATGTTTTATAAATTCAGCTAAAAAAGATAATCTTTACTTCAAAGTTTATTTAAGATTATAACGACTTTACTTATTAAAAAGTTCCATACATCCTTCAATATCAATGAAATTTCTATTTTATACAAGGATTTGATAATAGTATAAAAGATGTGATATGGTTTCCAATAAGACAACTATCCACGAGACCAATTAACGTAGATGTAAGCACCTACAAAAATGTATAGGTCACCTTACGACCTCAAGTTATCTTTTTCACAAACATTCTTTCAAATTTCAAGGATACGAGACAAAAAATGAACGCACTTAGTCGTAAAAAGATAACATTTCCCTTTATTTCTGATATTCAGATTCATCCAAGGTTTTTAGTAAGAATATATCCCTCTTTCAAATAAGGAGGTATTATTGTTAGAGCCTTTTATTGCCTCCTAAAACTGAAAGTAGAAAATTCAATCATTTAGAAAATATGCCAATGATATTCATATAGTCTAGTCACCATAGCGCGAAATGTCATCTTTAAGGTTATCAAAATGTCAAAATTCAAAAAACTTTTTTCTTCAAAATTTTACATGAACAGGCTTTCCAAAAAAATATTATATTCACCTCAGGACATCTTATAGCAATATATTATTTTGGTAAGTTATTTTTCAGAAATCAAGGGGCCTTAAAAATGGATTGATCAACGAGTTTACTTTACAACAATTATATCCAAGAAATAATTTTAGGCAAAATAAGTAAGTGTTCAATATAAACAATTTCAATATAGAATGTGCTACAAAATCCAGAAATTTATGGCTTCCTATCAAAATTATCTGCAGGATACACTGAAACTTTTTTCCGTTTTGAAGATATGAGATAAGAATTGAATACAATAACGACCAATAAGTATAAAGTTATGTGCAAGAAAAAATAATTTGCTGGGCTGAATTTATTTTGGGCTCTTGATGCGGAGAAATGCAATCACCAATCAATCATTGATTTAGGCTCCAAGAGGATACAAGATAAAACTCCAGCTATAAAACAAATTATTTATAGACACACAAGATAACGACAACACAACACGACAGAAAAAAATATGAACAAAAAAATAAAAAAAGGCAATGTCAGTCCATGATTTATGTCCTTACAATCACTTCGAAGGCAAAGATCGACGAACAAAAAATGTATATGATAAAATGAATGTAAATTAAACAGGTGTTTGTGTTACTGAGACATACATGTATAAATAGCATTTTATTAGTAGATTTCATTTAGTTTTATTATTTAAATTTAATTGCACAAGTACAAGTTAATATAGCAAAAATATATTCTTCTGTGAGGGCATACATCCAAGCTTAATAATGATATAAATTGTCTGTTGAAATCGAGTAAAAAGAATAGTACACACTGTTCAGTATTAAATATGGATGTAAAATATGAGATCATAATAATCCATGTATCCAATACCAAAGATATATACATAGGTAGACTAAATGAATCAAATTACCAATAAATTCAATAGGTAGGTTGTGGAAAGAGATTCGATCCGGATTAAGGCCGGGAAATTTAGACTGACACTGGAAAGAGTTTAGGGTAGAAAGGGGAAGAAATTTCTCCTTGCAACAGGCCACCTATGATCCCCTCAAAGTGTTATTGCAAGTTTTCATTAACGAACTCAAAATAGGAGTTGTATTTAACAGATAACAAACAAAAAAATACAGTCCAGTAAAAAAAGAGGGCCTCTGTGGTCAAATGGTATATAAGCAGTTCATTTAATGTATCACTAGGCTGTCAACACTGAGGGTGCGAGTTCGAACTCCGCACGTGGCAGGTGCGTTCAACTCCAATCTTAATTGAATAGGGTTGTCAGTTTTCCTGCCGAAGGTCGGCGGTTCTCTCCGTGCACTCCGTCTTTCTCCACCAATAAAAGCTAACCGCCTCAATGTAGACAATAGTGCAGAAAATGGCGTTAACTACCAACAATTCATAAATTAATCAATATCAACAATACTAGATCAATATTTCAGACTGAGAAAACATGGTTTATTTATTAGTTTAAATTTTCATTTAACTAGCTTTCAGCATTGCGAGTACTCTTAGAGAGATACCGTTTGCTTTTTTGTCTTTCTGTAACGTTTTTTTTTTGTGTGCTTCGTATTGATCTGATGATTCAAAAAAATTCCTTTCGAACTGCTTTTTTTTACAGTTTGTTCTTGTGTTTTGCTGTGTACACTACTGTTCGAGGTTACGGAAAGTGTTGACCATGTTTTTTTAAACACAGCAAATTCTTGCTGGGCTGTAGCACAAGTCCGGAGCCTATATTCAGTGGTTATCGGTGGTTGCTGTCGGCCACACTTAGGTCTTGTTTATATCATTAATCAGGTCGTTGGTTTTCTTTTTTGATATTTTGTTATGCCGAGGCCTTTAAGAGCTTACTGTGCGATGTGGTTTAAGCTTACTGTTAGAGGTCGTATGGTGGCCTATATTTGTTTACATCGTTGTTCTTTGGTCTTTAGTGGATAGTCGTCATTCACATCGTTGTTCTTTAGTGGATAGTCGTCATTCACATCGTTGTTCTTTAGTGGATAGTCGTCATTCACATCGTTGTTCTTTAGTGTGGATAGTCGTCATTCACATCGTTGTTCTTTAGTGGATAGTCGTCATTCACATCGTTGTTCTTTAGTGAATAGTCGTCATTCACATCGTTGTTCTTTAGTGGATAGTCGTCATTCACATCGTTGTTCTTTAGTGAATAGTCGTCATTCACATCGTTGTTCTTTAGTGGATAGTCGTCATTCACATCGTTGTTCTTTAGTGGATAGTCGTCATTCACATCGTTGTTCTTTAGTGGATAGTCGTCATTCACATCGTTGTTCTTTAGTGGATAGTCGTCATTCACATCGTTGTTCTTTGGTCTTTAGTGGATAGTCGTCATTCACATCGTTGTTCTTTAGTGGATAGTCGTCATTCACATCGTTGTTCTTTGGTGGATAGTCGTCTCATTAGCAATCATATCACATCTCCGCATTTGATTATGGACGATATCGTACGAAAGAATTCGCACAATTTCTAGAAAAAGATCTGATTTAAAAATTATCGATTACTGTACTTCAAAAATCGTTGTCATACTGCACTTACACGAACGGTGAAAGAAATGACGATTTGGGTTAAGTGTGCAGAAATTCAAATTCAGAAATAATATATTGATTGTTATAAGCTTATTGTACAGTGGCAAATATTTCTTGCACACCCCCAGGACAGGCCAACAATTAAAAATCCAAACTTAGCTTCCTTTTCCAACTGAACGTGGTTGCGTATTTCTATATCCAGCATCTGACATTCGCCCTTTTTAGCCTGGGTTTTACTTCCAGACGGGAAAAGTCCATATTTCTATCCCAAGTCAACCCTTGGGGTCTAGTGAAAGATACATCAACGTAAATCCACCCCACAGCAAAATATCATATACTTTTCAAAACATGGACAAAGCAGAATGCATATTCAAATGATTATGCACATGATTAGATACACTGTTGGATCTTAAGTAACATCTACTTTAGTATGGAACCAAAATATGAGATCTAAAACCAATATTTCTGCGATTAATTTCACGATAACAAGGTGAGCAAGAATAAATTCTGAAGAGCCGTTAGCCTAATTAAACGAAAAAACTGAAGTAGAATATTCTGCATTTAAGAGAACCTAGTTTGAATCAAAGATAGAGGTCACTTGTTTCAAGAATAAATCTAAAAAATAACGCTTTAGGTAAATTTGGTTAAGGATTTCCCTTTTTTTCAATAAAATTTTAAGATTCGTTAAAATATTTGAAGGTAACTGAAATCTCATAGTGTACCAAGTAAAAAAAAAATCCATAATGAACTAATAAATCACTGCTATCAGAAATTGCAAATATATATTTTTTTAATTCAAACTGGACACTTGTAAATAATTTAACAACCATTTAAAATTTTTCAAACTGGCATATTTCCCATAAATGTTGCATACATGCACATTTTTATACAAGGAAATTTTAATCTGATTTCCTCAGTTTCCTTTTGTTACCTTGATTTGTCTTCTTAATAGATGTATTAGTTTGTTCATCGGTAAATAACTGTTGCCTTGCATTCAAAACATGTGGTAAATAGAGATTATCTCAACGCTAAATGCTTTAGGAACTACAGCGCTGACGATCATTTCGTCTGCCACTGTTAGCCGCACCAATGCAAAAATACATAAAAAATTCAAAAGCGTTTAAAGTCCGGCATTATTAGATTCCCTTTTCCGCATATCAAATCGAAAATATATCGATATTATCTAACAAAGGATGAACTGCAATTTGAAAGATGCATTTAGTGGTGTTAATTGTTCACATTTAATACGACAAGGAAAATACTCGCATTTAAAACCACACTCAAAAGAAAAATTCATATTTGGTGAAAATGTAGATTTCCTCGACACAGCGAAATAACTGTTTCTGAAACTTATCAGTCAGGGTTACAACCGCAAACTGTATTAGCTTTCATCATTGTGGAGATGGTTTATAGTGCAATTACTGGTTTTTACAATTAAGGACACTAACACGGGTTTTGTACATAGTAAAAGATATGCTTGTCCATCATCTGCAGCATATAATTTAACTTCCGGTTTAAATTGGTGTTTCTGTTGTTAATTCATTAGTTTTTTATGTTAAATTGTGTGCTGGTCAAAGATTCAGCAGTCCTGTTCATTTTCGACATTTTGAGTTTTCTTGTGACAGTTCTTTTCTTTCTTTTTGTACCTCTAAAATATTTTTTAATAGAACGACAACTGAGAAAATCTACAATATAAGACTGCCTAGGTACTTTTCAATTGTCCCAAATGTTTACTGGATGTTCGTACATTTCGTCAGTTCTTTCTAAAATTTATTCGAATATTTCGATTTTGTTTATTATTAAGTCAATACTGTTACATGTGTTAGCTAAATCATAGTTACGAGAAATGGCAAATTAATGTGACTTACTTGCATTGTGTGCCGCTTTTTATGTACATTCTATACATTTATAGATCTATTTCATTAATTTCTAATTATATCTCTGAAAGTATAAATGCTACATATATAAAATTTTCAATATTCAGATGCAGTCAAAAGGGTTCAAAATGCATACAAAAGTATTTAAAATTTCCAAAATACCAACCAATTACGGGGCTGATCTCCGGTACTTTGAAAGTGTCAGCAATTCCTGCTCTGTTAGTGGTACCAGCCATGTTATTCCTGTTAAAATACATTGACGAGTCAAATCCAGTGTCTTACAATAGCGGATTGGAAAATGTCTCGTATCTAAGTTAAACCCTATAACATCAAATTCAAAATCCATTGACCGAATGTAAAAATATGAAGTACAAGCAGGGTTCACTATGACAAAGGATGAACAAAACTATTATCTATAGAGACAAACATAAATGAAAAAATAAAATCACAAAAATATAACTACGAGAACTAAAGCTAATTATGCACCAACCTCTTTAACCTTTAACAAAACTAAGGGTGAACAAAGATGATCCGGAATGGTAAATTTCATTCTCTATACGTGACACCCGTCATGTTGTTCATGCAAGTAAAACTCCGATAAGTCGCATATGGCAATGTCACAATCGAGGGAAGAGGACAGGATTGTAGTTGCAAGTGGAACATGTCCATGGCTATCTGTGTCACAGATATTCAATAGCGCTTAACCAAAACATGTTCAGATAAATTTCATATTTTCATACCGTGTACGAGAAGTGTCTAAAAAGCAACAATCACTATTCAATCATGTAGGCATGCATTATATTGGAAATAAAGCAAAATTGAAACACCCAAGAAATCTTGAAAGTCATACAATTTTACATAGGATAATCGTGTTCACGTGTTTTGTACGTTAAAACTGTCAGATAAGCAGTTCGTTAAAATTATAACACAAGCAGTACGGTCAAACTGTATAACAGCTGCAACAGTTTTATATCGTATTCGATTTATACCTAGATGGGCTGATTGCCTGAAGAAGCTTGTTTGTCTAACAAACTATTCAGCGAAGACGTCAACTTTGCTGTATATAATAGTTAAAATCAAAGGATATGCGGTATCCATTCATGACATAAAATCAGTACATGCACAGCAAAAAAAAAAAAAAATACAACACTCACATAAAGCAAAGAAAAAGCGCTTTTATTGCTGTTCTTCATCTTAAAATCACAGTGTGGCCTTCAACACGGAGCGAAAAAAACTCTCCCATCACTGCAAAACTGACGTCTTCACTCAATACTTTGTTAGATATTTCAATAGTAATAACATGTCGGATTTGATTTTTAACACTCATATTGATTTTTTAATATAATTTTGTTTTCAAGAAGTTAGTAGTTTTCAAGACTTATATTTTGTATATAATTTGATACTAATTATGTTATAAAAGATTTTGTACTATATAATTTAATTAACTAGGGTTTTATCAAAATGGTGAGTCCATTGCCTCATATTTAACCATGCTACCTAACAAAATGTGCTCTTGCCAGGTAATCATGCGTTAAACCTCCATATCACTGCACTACACAGTTAGTACAGACTGAGTTAAAGCATCGGAATCCTTAGTTTAGAATAAAATAAGACTTAACCAACTTAACAGAATGACTAATTCTCAAGGACTACTTCTCAAGAATTCAAGCATTTGATTGTGATGGAGGTCTGGTGAAGTTATCAATTCAAATTTAGTAAAAACTGCTGTGGTGTAGTAGGGAATTTCCATCTTATCATTTCTTTTAGCCAGAAATTCCATCTTATCATTTCTTCTCGCCAGAAAATTCATTGTTGGATTCGAAAATTAGAACCAAATCCACCTCCTGAAGACTTTTTTTCACTTTCGAAAAACTGGAATTTGTAAATCAACTTTCTATGTCCCAGAAGAAAAAAGCTGCAATATCACTCAGCCGGAATGAAACTCGAACTGTAACTACTTATGATAGGCTAAATTAAATGTCTAATAAATTAGACCTAGATTCTAATTTAACTGCGGAAATTTATCCACAAAAAATTAACAGCAAAACAGACACCCATCGACTCTTCGGCATTGGCTTTACTGTCGGGTGGGAGAAGTCCAAACAATCATACTTATATCCCAGTCGATTAATTTTAAGAGCCAGTAGGGGATAATAAAGGTCTCAATTCCAAAACATTTGTATATCTCATTCTTTTTTATGTAAGCTATACCATTCCGCTTTTTCAAAAATGGGGTTAGATTTTTCTAAACAATTAGGTCTGGAGTACTCTTTCTGGATGTTGTTTTGCACTTTGCTTACTGGAAAGCCTTTGGACATTTAACCAAAAACAATTAGTTAATGAAATAATTAGTCATATTATGTTAAAGAATCACCACTCTCTGTTGTTGATGACAGTACAAATACGGCTCGTATTTTTTTTTTTCAAAATTGAATATCTGATAGTTAGCTTGAATGTATTCATACTCCAAAATCTAAATAAAAAATCAAGAAATTTGAATGTATGATCAAGTTTCAAATTAGATCAGGGGAATTGGTATCAGGTTAAATTGTTCCGGATAATTTTCAAAAGTCGATTTATGCTGACAAGTTATCTAGAGTACTCACAACTTTGATAATAAGCTATCGCATTCCATTATCCCAATTTCATCTACATATTGTGTACCTTGTTGCACGATGAGGTAGAAAGAAGAAATCTTTTAAAACATTTTGAATAAGATATCTGGAAGAAAATCCCCAATCTGTTACAAAGGTGATTCCATTTGATTAGTCGGATACCATTGACATCGGAGATGGCATTGAAAAAATACACATTGCTACCTCATTTTTAAATGCTTTTTAACAAAATCAGCTAAAAGGGATTTACGAAATAACTCCAAATCACATCTAAAATGTGTAAAGTGTTTGACAGCAGAAAAGTGCTGGAATGATAAAATTTTCTTGATATGATTTCATAAAAACATGCTCTTTTTGTATTTTTTTTTAAAGACTTACAAAAGTTTGAAACATATCTGCCAAATGATAACAGCTTATCTGGATCATTTTCCTAAGCAATTTCCTACTTGTGTGTCGTACTACAGGTTTCATTGCTGCTTTCTAGTCGCCCAGAAGCATACTCCGGTCGACCCAGTTTGCAGAATTGTTATATTCGTTGTAAATTTTCTCGTCCTATTTGCCTACAATATTTGCCACTAGACGTTTAACAAACAACAATCAACGAAGCTGAGTATTTAAACATCCCGACAAGCCAAACAAACGCCACTCAAGATAAATTGTACTGCAGAACGGGAAAAACCATAGTGGTAATTTATTGTTATATCCCAGTCTATCCTGGGAATGCAGACAGTACATGTCTAGTTGAAACCACAAAGAAGCCGATTGACACGAAATAGTTTAAGTAGTACACGTCAATTATATGTTTAAGACTTAAGAAAATAAATGGAAGAGTCATTATCGAAATGTCAGACACAGATATCGATGTGCTTTGTGTCTGTTATTGTAGTCAGTGAGCTAAAACTGCATTCTGTAAACAAACTCGCATACAATACATAAGCGAGTACATTTTAGGAAAATGCAATCTTATGCAATTAGATTATTCCTTTGTAGTAAGAATATAAATACTGTAGTCGCTGCAAAAGACCAAGTGCCCGATTGTTACGGGATGGCGATTCCTGTACAGTAGGCTAAATTTTACAAAACCTCCTTAATGGCCTTCAGTCCAATTTTTTATCTCTCATAATTTCTATTTAAAATCTTTTTTGGACTTGAATCAATCTAATATCACATTTAGCCTATTGTCTTGGATAATCATCGACTAAATCTATTCGTTTTTTAAAAGTTATTTTCCAGTTAAGAGATTTAAGCATACGCTCTTTACGGTCCTTTGACTAACGCATTTCGTAGAGCATTGTTCTTGAAAATGTTTTGGGTCACTAGTAACTTGCCCACTTAAATGAATTGGGAATATGCCGAGGTGCAATTGGGAGGATTAGACTTGCAGTTGTCAATATTGAGAACATGCAACATGTGTTTGTAGTTAAAATGTTAGTCGTGCTATGTGTGGTATTTGTAAAAACACGTATAAGAAATGAATGGAAAATATAAAAAAGAAGATGTGGTATGATTGCCAATGAGACAACTGTCCACAAGAGATCAAAATGACACAGAAATTAACAACTATAGGTCACCGTACGGCCTTCAACAATGAGCAAAGCCCATACCGCATAGTCAGCTATAAAAGGCCCCGAAATGACAATGTAAAACAATTCAAACGAGAAAACTAATGGCCTTATTTATGTACAAAATGAACGAAAACATATATGTAACACATAAACAAACGACAACCACTGAATAACAGGCTCCTGACTTGGGACAGGCACATACATACATAATGTTGCGGGGTTAAACATGTTAGCGGGATCCCAACCTCCCCTAACCTGGGACAGTGATATAACAGTACAACATAAGAACGAACTATAAAAATCAGTTGAAAAAGGCTTAACTCATCAGATGGACAAAATACAAGTGGACGTAGCAGGGTACTTGTATATCCCAACAACAAAAGACACTAGGAACAGATCTGAGAGTACTCGCAGTTATCTGACAGCTAGTTCAAAACCACTAACAACTAATAAAAAATCATGCATCTAAGACTAAATTATCAATCCGTACACATCCAACATCCAATGGATTTTGTGTAAAGACGTCATAAACAGTCAGAGAAAACATGACCTTGTGCAATGCCAAGATACAGGTATCGGCAGATTGTAGATCCATGAATGTGTATATGTATATAACATACTAGTAATATTTAGTTTGCTTTTAATTTACTGATAACAAAATCAATATTTATACCAATAAAAACAATATTCAATGATCTTATTACAGTGTTGAATTGGTAACCTTTTAGAATAAGTTTATTTAAAGGAGCGATAAGTTTACTAGGATCATTTCTAAATTTCCGGGCACGGTTAACAACATTTCCGTAAAATGAGGATGTGTTTTCCCGTTTGAAATAAGTTTTCTACAGGTACAACCAAACTTCAAAACCAAATCTTTATATCTATGGAAAAATTTAGTAAAGGTTTTAAGTAATTTATGGTAACGATATCCCTGGTTTAATAATTTACCAGTATACATAGATTACGTTCGTTAAAATCAAAACGTCACAACAGACACGGGCATAGCGAACGAGCTGTGAAATATAAACACCGTAAGATGGTGCCAAAGGAACATCACCATCTAAAAATGGATAATTAACAATAGGGAACGAAAAATCGTCCCTTTTGTCGTAAATTTTAGTGTGGAGTTTCCCGTTTAAAACCGAAATATCTAAATCTAGGAAAGGACAGTTATTACCGTTTAAATTTGATTTATTTAAAGTAAGTTCCTTGGGGTAAATTTCAGCAGTATATTGAGAAAATTCTTGATTATTTAACGAAAAAATGTCATCAAGATAACGGTAAGTGTTGTTGAATTTATCAATTAAATGCAATTTCGACGTGTCTTTACTGAGTTTAGTCATAAACAGTGATTCGTAACAGTACAAAAACAAGTCTGCTATTAAAGGGGCACAATTAGTGCCCATAGGGATACCTACAACCTGTCGATAAACTTTGTTGCCGAAACGTACATAAATATTATCAAGGAGAAAATTAACAGCTTCAGTCATCTCATCACACTGCTTTAAAAGCAGGGAAGTATTTTGGATAAGAATGATTTAAAATGAAGGATATTGTCTAAATTATATGCTTCGATACCTATATTTTGGCATTTCACAAAGTCATATTTTTCTCTCACAATTAATGACTTCTTTAAACTAAATCCCTTGGAAGTTAGATGTGTACCGATTCATATTTTTTTCTTAGATTCATGATTTTTTTTATTAGTTGTTAAATGCTTTTAACTAGCTTTCAGTAACTGTGTTTTTGTGTCTATGGTGTTTATGTGCTCTATCGTTTCGCTCTGTATCGATCTGGGTAAAGCCCTTTTCAACTGATTGTTATAGTTTTTTCTTATGTTGTGCTATTACACCTCTGGTCCAGGTTTGGGGCAGGGTTGGGCGCCCGCAAACATATTTAACCCCGCCACATACCGAATGTTAAAAGTAAAAAATCAAAACAACAAACGAAAAAAACCAATGTGCTATACAGCAACAAACGGCAACCAATGAATTATAAGCTCTTGACCTGGGACAGGAACTTTGGTGGATAGTTGTTTCTTTGGCACATACCACATCTTCTTATTTTTATATCAATACATTTTAGGAAGGTTCGTTTCTCCGTTTCGTCTTCTCCAATGCTAGTCGGTCTGAATATTCTGTGATGACAATATCCGCTATCATAGCTGTAGGTTTGTTTTCTAAAATAGAGTTTTGTATGTAACAAGGGTTTCCATAAATAATCTGAGCAAACAACTATATTTCGAAAGTGATAGCGATTCGATTATAGCTTGGCGCAGATGTGATATACCGGTATACCAAACGGCCTCAGGTAGAAGATAGATCATGGCTGCGTTCATACCTATGAGTAAAGTTCATAACATTCATCACGTTCACTTAGCTGCAAGAGGGAATCTTATAGAATACGTACATATATCAATTTTGCAGTTCCAGCGCATAATGGTCTTCTTGTCAATAGATAAGTGTTGCAGATACCTGTGGTATATTTTTTCCTTGGTGAAAACTCGCACATAAGGAAAAATGATGTCCTTTGAATTGTTGTTTATATCTGATCTATGATTTGTTTGCTAAGCCTGCCTTTCGTTTCACGGACTTGATTCAACCGGCAAAGGTTTGTATACTTTCTAATTTGAGTTGATTTACAATTCATTATATTCAATTTACATTGTTTTATTGTACAATTTGTCTCCCATCCTCTTCAGTTTACGCATGACTCGTAAAGAAGGTACAAAGACAAATCAAGAAGCAATGCACTGTACAAAATATTTAGAAATGATATACGCAATCAACATATAAAGAACCAGATTAACAAAAGTCGCATCGTTTTTACATCAACAGGGTAAGAAAGATAACTCGGAGTATTAATGTACAATAATTGTTAAATCAACTTGTATCTTATTAAATTTATTTCCATTTACTTGTCGCAGTTGGAAATGAAAACCGTTTTGAATTATTGGAATGGCCTGATAACTGCTAATACTAAGACAAGGCGGATCCAGCCATTTTTAAAAGGGGGGTTCCCAACCCAGGATAAAAGGGGGTGGGGGGGGGTCCAATCATATGTCCCCATTCAAATGCATTGATCGTCCAAAAAAAAAGGGGGTTCCAACCCCCGGAACCCCCACCCCCTGGATCCGCCACTGTAAGATGTACAGAACTTTATTTCTGAAAATATAACCGCTGTGGTTTGTAATCAACGACCTTGTACATCGGCTAATGAATCCAGAGTAATAGCGAAGTTAGTACCCTTAGAACTACACTTGCCGCGGGTGAAAGAATGCAAAATTACTCAAGCATCTCAATGTTAGTTCATGTATAAAACGAACTTCAGGTCATGTCAGGTCAGGTCAAATGAAATAAGAAATCGGATGAACTCATGAATATGAATATATGAAAAGATATTAGTATATGAAACACACATGATTATGATCGCAATGAATACCAAAAAGAAATCGATAAATCATCTGTGATATATCCCCCCCCCCCCCCTCCAAAAAAAAAAATTATCGAAAAACCGACCCGGATTTTGCATTCCATTCTGTACACAAACTTAATACAAATTCAAACACATGAAACATCGTCAAATTGAAACAATCTATCACTATCATACGGGATTTCATTACTGCTGACAATTCAGAAGAAGGCTGAACTCCGTTAATCAGGCCCCCAATGGTGACTGGGGAATAGCAATATGGTCACTCTTAGTCTTCTTCCGACCGGCAGTAAAACCTTGCCAAAATGGGGCGTCCGTTTGGCTGTGCGGGATGTACAAGTATGCAGTCACGTAGGCGATTTGTTGCGAGGCAAAATTTTGGTCCCTTTCAAATATACCCTCATTTTCCAGTGGTTGTCCAAATTACCCCCGACTTTTATCCCAGACGGCCTCTTTTACAGACCTACCTATTTTTATTGTTAATCTGTACATGTATGAAATATTTGCCACTGGACGTGAAGCAACCGACACTCAATCAATCAATTCATCAATCAGTTTAGAGCTAGAATAAATCATTTCCCCCGATTTCCGTGGTGTTTTAACAGGACTGTAACAATGGGATAACGACACCACTTTAAGTGTTACACTCTACAATAAATCCATTTAACTCTTGTACAATAAAAGAAAGACGTTCTTGCATCTCAATAAATTTCTTTTCGTTACAAGGCATAATGAGTACCGTTATGCGTAGTAATTTGTACGGGTGGATTCACCTGTGCATTCTAAGCGGAAATTTATATCATTCGACGGTTTGCATTCAACCAGTCTACACGTTTAAATTTAATTGCTGATAAGGTCTGTTTGACTTTTTTGTTGGAAAAAACAATTTGTTGTATGTGCATTCTTTCACACGCGACAAGTTGTAATTCAGTTTTTTCACACGTATACGACTTTTTTTTTTATTGAACTGTACAATCGAATAGATGCACATGTACACTGCCCATTTAACAGTATTTGTTCACTATTTTTAATTTATATAGTTGTGAATTGATTCTAATATTTTGTAATTGTATTTTGTAGATTGTGCAGGCTGTTGGTCATATTTCTAGTGAAGGAAATGTGATAAGGACTGTTTTTTTCGTAACACCTGCCATTCTAAATTTTTGTTCACATGTTGTTAATATATTTTGATTGCATTATTGGATTGTACCATTCTTGTGTTGTCTTGGAAAGAAAGATAACTCGGAAGTATCAACAAAACAATTTACTATAAAACCCATCATAATTTAAACAACAAGAAAAACAAAACCATTACGCATCACAAATCTCTCTTGAACGATAAATCACAATGTTTTCGTATAGATCTACACAATAAACATTCTGAACCTAGTGAGGCAAATTCTATTCTGTGCCACTCTGTCTTTTCATCATAACGAATCTGAAAAACAAAAACGAAAAGGGGTTATTTTGGGCTGACTGGTCGTAAATTGTCAACTGTTTTGGATAGATCTTGAAAAAAGATACTCATACTGTAAATAGTATGACCGAAATGATCCGAATCGCAGTACTGCATATAGGCTTGTGCATTTTTGTTGATGGTGACATGATATTTAGGTCTAGCAGTTTCCAAATTATTATTTTCAAATAAATCCACGAACTATCTTGCGCTTAACATAACTACACGAATCCATTGCATTCTTTTGGGAACGATAACAATTGTCTTTTTATTACTTTTTTTAACAACTTTATGTGTTCATTATTCATTTTTCATGGAATAAGCTACTGCTTTGACGTCGGAGAACTTTCGAATTAAATCCTACAATGCACATGTTATATTTCAGAATGGCACCACGTGACACTTAACACTATATTCAAAAAGAAGAGTAAAAAAATAAATTCTATAGATAATTTTCGTTCAATAAACAAGCAGTTTTTGTTAAATAAGACATCAGTTATTTCAAATTGGCAATCCCTTGATACTGTTATTTTCCCGTAAATTTGATGCCGTAAGGTATATAAAGATTGTCATCATTTATTAGACATGGGATGTATTGTAGGATAACTGCAAACAGATTATTATATGCCTACCACACAACCAATCATTTGAAGAAATTAAATATGTTATTGTTTGTTTGATAGTGATTCACGATATTTTCCACTCATAATTCATTGGGCTCAATTCATTGATGAGGGAAACCGGATTGCCCATGTTAAATATTGACCTTCAATGAGTATCTGTGACAAATTATCCCATGATCTGAAGATCGAGTCCATCATCATTGTGTTATTAAACATTATACTATCTTTCATTTATATGTATATCTACACCAGAGTATTGAAAAATAAATCTATTCGTACCCTAAAATGCATGTTATCATTCTTTCGGAAATGGAATCGTTTTGAATCGTAGTAAATGTTTTTCATTAAAATAACTCTCTGAAACACAGAATCTGGACCACCAGCGGTTTGTAGTTTTATATGATTAGATCCTTCTGTAGGGCCTGGACCAAATATTCTTTGAACAATTGCTATTCCACACACAGCGCTGAAATGATTAATAACATTAAATGTTCAAAAAGTGAATTAAATTGATATTGTAAGAATCGCTAGCTATTTTCTTAGATTTACATTAAAATGGTTGTATTTTCTTAGATGATAATCGCTATATATCTGAGGGCATTCTTCGGGCTGTACTTTAAAGTATATAATATTCACGACGTAATACAATAATAAAATTATGACTTTTCTGTCTATTTCGTTTGTAAATTACGACTACGAATATCTATATTGATATCTTGTTAGACTTTTTGAGCGATTTTTTCAGTAGCCATACCTGAAATAAATTATGAGAAATGGTGTTCAATTTACAGCTATGGTTATTCTATTAACCATTTAATACTACTCTCTAGTATTATTTTATGTTCTCGATGAGAAATATCTTATCTTTTGAATTTTAAAATGATATTTATTATGCTTCTAGTGTACATGAACAAAATTAAAAGGCGATTGATAATAATTCTCATTTTCAAGGCAATTGCAAATTTTACATTACAAATTAGGGGAGGTCAAGTTTTAAAGCGTATAATTCATAATGTTCTGAAAATAGATTAAATGGAACTTTAAATTGTATAAAAATAAGAATATATCAAAGACAATTAAAAACCGTAAGACAGATAGAAAACACCATAACCAATGTAAAATGAATACCACAATCCACAAAACACCAGACAGAAAACCACAATTGAGCAAACAAACCGAAGCAAAATCGGAACTGCTTCGAAGAGCTAGGACCATCCTTTAAGTTATCCTTCTTGATATCCGATTAGTTGCAGTCGGTGATAAAGTTTCATAGCACAGTGGATAGATAAACTATTTCTGGTCTTAACGTTCACATATTACCAACCAAATATATCATCGATATGTTAGTTATTTAACGCCAAATCATGAACGATACAAAAGTAATTTATATTTAGACTGCCACTAGAAACAAAGGAATTTTGATGATGGGTAGTAGTTTTGAACTTATGATCCTTCAAAGAGTTGGTAAGTGTTCCATAGTGTTTACAGATCCACTCTCCTAAACATTATATAGTAGTAGTAGTATGCGCAAGTCAATTTTAAATGTATGGCAAATATTTTCCAAATAAACATAAAAATTCCAATAAAGAGCTGCGCCATAAGTGCGTGATACGCCCATCGTTTTTTCAACGAATAAAGTTCCATAATTCCTCAATGTCATTTCAGAAATATATATAAGAAAAACTAAAGGGAGCTTATTTTAATACATATAACTAAAGTTTCATAAAAACTGCTCAAAGCATTTTTGAGTTATTGTCCGAAAACTGGAAAATCTCCCCTTTTTTATGAATAAAATCCCATAACTCGGAAAGGTAAAATCTAAAATTAAATAAAAACGAAAGGGAGCTTACGTCAATAGATATAAACAATTCACCAAAGTTTCCTGAAATTTGATTACAGCGTTTTTGAGTTATTGTCTGACATGTTGACGACGGACGGACGGACAGACAGACGGACGGATGGACCGACAACGGTATACCATGATACGTCCCGTAAACGGGCGTATAAAACAAATATGACTAAAATCTGGAAAAGTTAGTTTTGATAACTATCAACTGGCATGAACATACGAATATTTGCAAAGCTCTGATTCCTTGTTCGGAATTTGCTATACATTATGTATTTTTTGTTTGTTTATCAGCTCTGCAACGTTTGCATTAGGCTTTGTATTTTCCAATATGTTGGCCTCGCGCATCACTGAAGACCTTAATTGTCGCCATGCTCAACTGGTGCAGTAATAAAATTGGTACATGTAATGTTATTTCTGCTAGGGTCCTCAAAATATTTCAGAATGTAATTATTTTTGAATGGGCCTTCCTGTCCCCACATCTTTATCAAAAATCACTTACTTTATTGATTCCATATTCATCTTCTACAATGCTGAAAAGGATATAAAATTTGTATAATTGTCTGAAAATATATAGTACTCACGTTAAAAGGAATGTAACGAAGTCAATATGAATGTAGATGTGGTCTAAAATATTGGTTCGTTAAATGCTCATTATTTGCCGAACACCATATGTATGTATTAAGGACGAACGTATACAAGTATTTAAATTTGTGCATTTATTTCAGAATAGCTTATATCATTCAAACATTGAATTTCAGAATTTTCAGGTATGCTCAGAAGATATAATTCGATGGAGGGTTTAGTGACAACAAATACATTTATCCAAAACCAACAATATATAATTTGTCTTGTTTAAAAACATGTAAAATACTTTATGCATCAATTTATACCGATATTAAACTGTCAAACAAATAAGCTGAAAACTCAAATCGGCTTCATATATAGTATAATAATTATCAGTACTTGGATAGTAACCCAGTTAACACAAAATGTTTTTAAAATATATTTAAAATATATTGCACTATATCACAAAAATATCATAAAAATATTTTATTGAGGTTAAATGTATGGCTGTACTAATGTGAATTACATATTTTAAGGAAATATTTTTATTGTATGTTTTAAAATATTTTCTTAAACATCATTTTAATATCTAAATAACATAATAAAGATATTTTTTCAATATTGATTGAAAACATCAGAACAACATTTAAAATACATTTTCCCAAATCGATTGGCTAATCATCCTTTCAAAATGTTTTATGAATGTTATATAAATGTTTTAAAAATATTTTAGGCATGTTTTACTGAAACATTTAAAATAAATGTGAAAAAAATTTCAATAATGTTATATGTATAAAATGATAAAATGTTTTACAACATTTTAAATAATTTGAGTAAAACATTTTTAACATCACAAAATGTTTTCTGGATATTGAGGTTAAATGTATTGCTGTAATAATGTGAATAACATATTTTAGGAAAATATTTTAATTGAATGTTTTAAGACTGTTTTTCTTAAATATCATTTTTATACTTAAATAACATAATAAATATATTTTTAATGTTATTTGAAAACATCTGGACCTGCATTGCTGTGTGTAATTGATTGAAATTTCAAACTATCTGCAAACAGAGTATAGCTGCAAGGCAAATGTAAAATTGCTTGCACCGTCCTGGGACGCCTTATGGAGCTACATTTATGGTTAATCTAATTCCACCTATTTCACTCCAACTATGTCTAGTTTGGAGCCTGTGGTCCCTCTTTTCAAAATTCTGGATCTGCATTTGAAAACAACTGCTGTCATACTGATCTTTATCCCACATCTCATTTTACAATTGTCAGTTGATGACTGTGGAATCTACATATATTTTGGTTATTTTTGTCGGATTGATGCCTCGTTGACATAACCCAACTATTTCCTGTTTAAGATATCATTTTATTCACAAATCTGATTTTTATTTAATGGTCCATTTTTACTGAAGTATTGCCTTGAACACGCTCCAATTTCTCATGGATTCACTTACAGAAAGGTATTCTTTTTTCAGATTTTAAATATCTTTGTGCATTTTATTTGGTCTTCGCATTGAACAAAACATTTTTGAGAAGTATTTCTTGATCTCTTGTTTGATCATGTGTAGCATCTGACATTTTTTTCTGAACAGCTTTTGACTGTTTTCTTTGTTGCCTTAGTCAACACTTTACAAGATAGCAACAATTAGAAATGCAAAACATTTATTCAATATTGTCATATCACTGTTCTTTTACAATTTTCCTTTTGTTCCATTCTTTTTATTTCTTTTGACATCTACTGGCTTCTGTAAAAAAAATGTAAACAAGTTAGTCATTAAGTAGTAGAGATTCAGCTAATTTCATCAAATTACATAAGAAACTTTTTTCTTCAATTTAATCCAGTGGTTTCACAAAAATATATCGAAGCGTCATCTAATCAGTGTTACTGGATTCAGAAGCAAAATTTGTAGCTATTTTATACATCTGTGGAGCTTGGGGTGTATGATTATTACAGGAGTCGACAACGGTAGAGTTCACCAGTTTATAAAATAAGACTACATGTATACAGTACAATACTCCCAATTGAGAGTAGGGCCTGTAACCTTTTCTTCGTCTTACAAAAAAAAAACAAGTCTCTTAATGGTTATTGCATATTTTAACGCAAATACATGTAATATAGATTGAGGATTTTAAAGAATAAATACCTTCACAAAATTTGCTCCTCCAGGATGGTTTGAATCATTTCTAAGCTTATATACTTCTGCATATCTTGAATATCCTTAATTTTGGCACTGCTAATTGATCCTACAAAAGTTAAAATAAACAAAATAAATAAAATACAGGTAAGAATAACTCACATTGTATTAGTCAGCTACAAAGGCCACAACATTCAAAAATGAAAGACAATTCAAACAAGAAAACTAATGGCATAATTTATAACGTTTGACGAAAACAAATATGTCAGAAATGAACCGATGACAACTGCTGAATCAAAGGCTCCTGATTTGGGATGGGCACATAAATAATTATCTACATTTAACTGGCCTGGGCTGAAGCCGTGTAGGGCTAAATACAAATTACAAGTAACATAAACAACAGGGGCAGATCCAGCCATTTTAAAAAGGGGGGGTTCCCAACCCAGGATAAAAGGGGGGGTTCCAACTATATGTCCCCATTCAAATGCATTGATCGTCCAAAAAAAAGGGGGGTTCCAACCCCGACCCCCATTGATCAGCCACTGAACAATATATTATAGCAGTGTGCACCAAAATCTTTTCCTACAACTAGTCCAAGACAAATATTCAGACATTTTCCTTATATGTCTAAACCAAATTTTGCAAAATTTACTAGTCCGAATAAAATTTTATTAGTCTGGGGCATTGGACTAGTTGCTAACCATGCAGGCTGTTATAGAGGCAACGGCACTTGAGTTATCGCATAGCAAAAGCTTTGATAACCAGTGCGTGATGGAATTCCCTTGACTAGTAGATACGTAGCCAGCGGTTGAGCTAGGAAAGTACTGCTTAAATAGCTCAGTCTGTTAAAGGGTTGACTTGTAACACTGAAGAGTGAAGTCCTGGAGGAGACAAGCTCACTGGTTACAAGTGATTTCATTTATGAAGTTTAAAATCATATAAATAACCCTTAAGTTTAACCCTTTTGTATAAATCTTAATATTTATTGAACATAAACATCATAACATATATGCACCGACTAAATCATCACCCCCCTTTTTGCATTGTGTTTGCTTAAATACACTCGTATTAATTCTTTGAATATATTAATCAAATTAACTAAGATATTTCCAGAAGCACTACAATGTTTTAAAAATGTGAACTAGTGTCATATCTTACCAGTTTTAACGCATGATAAGGTTATTCTTTAGTTTGTACGTTTCCTTTGTCTTTGTTTACAGCATGGCGGTAAATAAAACTTCCGGTTACTGGTTCCAAAATTGCTTCGGATCATGTTCGTTAGTCATCGGGAACAGTTAAATTTTAAATTTGTAAACGTTTGTTGTCGGCACTGGAACAGAAAATCCGGAAAATAGCAATACGTACACTATATAAAGCTATATCTGGGAAGTACCGCTTCAATCACCTTTAAGTTTCTGTCATTTGATAAAATAAAGTTTTTATTCCATAACCTAAATGAATGTTTGCAAAATATTGTTTAAACATTTTCTATTAAATGTTTTTGCGTAAATGTTTTCATAATATTATTTTAAAATGTTGTTAAAATATTAGCAACAAAATGATTTGTAAATACATTTTCTCAATATTAAATGTGTAACATTTTTAAAATGTTTTCATCAAATATTATAAAGAAATGTTGTTAAAATATCAAAAGGCATGTTATTAAAAGATTTCATGAAACGTTTTAGAAAATGTTTAAAAACATAGGAACAACATTGTTAAGAATGTTTTACCCATATGCTTTTAAAATGTTTTCAAAGGTAGAACCTACATATCTTCTGAACATTTATAAAACATTCAAACAAAATATCTTAAAAAAGTTATTGAAAACATTTTCATGAATATTTTACATCATTGTAAAAACATTTTCAAAAATGTTTTAAATAAATGTTTTAAAATACCGAAAAAATATCTACATAACATCACAAAATATTTTTCGACAACGTTTTGAGAAGACATTTATACAACCTTATAAAAATGTTTTGAAAATGTTTTGTGCTACCTGGGAATACATCTCTTTGTTGATTGATGGTCCCCAATGGTACCTCCAGTCAGTGCTTTACTACTGACATGAATTAAACGATTATTATCTTGACCTCAAATTATCAGTTGATAAAGAAATCAGTTATATTAAACTATAGTTGCAACTCCCTACTGACGAAATTGAGATCATGGACGATTTTGGCTGTCATTTTCATACCTTTTTGGCATTTGTGCTCACAAACTTTATGTTTAGTTGCATTTAAGACGATTTATCAAGAAAAACGTAGATATTTACTACATAGGCCGAACTTTTCTTAGTTTTGCATCTGGCTTTTAGGTAAGTTTTTAATGGTTTGAGAAAAAACAAAACACGAAAAAAAAAAATAACACAAAAGTATTTCAGAAAATCTCGTGTAAATCGATTACAATTTTTAGGGGCATTTGAACATAATATTCAATACTGATGTGTTGCTTGTTATATAGTTTAGAGGTTAACAAATGATGGCTGGTAGAGTTTGAAAAGTTGACGTAAAAATAAGACATACAATTATGCATGTAAGGCCTTAAGTATAAGATAAAAAAACAATATAATAAACTTTTAATATTATTTGTCTTTCACGTGTTTCATGGTGACACATTTGTTCGAATCAATATTTACTTGACAGATGTCGAAATGATTAAAATCTACATGTATTATTTTGTTGATTTTTCATCTATGATTTATTCTTACGAAAGCAGTACATGTATATTATCTGTCTACGATGATGTAAAATTTAAATAAATGCATCTAATTAGTATTAAAGTTCGTATTTGTCTAATAGTGATAGTTTGTTTCTCAGCAATGTCATCTCTCTTGTGGTGACGACAATGATCATCAGCCTTAGATATGAAAAAAATATTCACTTCACTTATTCCTGATCACGATTTAGCTTAAAACCATAACCTTTGTAACATCAAAATAATTCTTTTTTTATTATTATTAATTATTGAATTGACAGATGTTCTTAGTCTAAAATGAGTGACACAGTACAAAAATATAAAGGTAGTGTAGGAAAATTACTATATTAACATCAGTAAGGAACTTGACCGTTGCACTTCCTTAATTTAAGAGTAATAATTAGCCATATTTTGTGATCATGTATTAATGCAAATTGGTAGAAGAATAATGACAATGAAAAACCCTAGTCAGCGAATGATAGATGGATAAATGTACAGAGGACAAAAGTAACCAAATTTCAGCATATTTTTTTTTTAATGATCAATTTTCTCTTTGTGTGTTTGGTTTTTGCCGAGTTACTGTAGCAGATTATAAATATAATTATGTATACTATTCGCATGGTGGGTGATACATGCATAGCAGGAGACACTAACATGTCGACACAACCGGTCTCGCTCCTTTTGGAGTTCATGCGATTCCTTAAGTTTTAGTTTGTGACCTTGACTTATCACTTTTTCATCGATTTACGCGATTTTAACAGCATTTAACCGGTGCCTTGATATATATGTGGTTGTCTAAAGATCAACATAGAAATGTTACAGTAGATCTGATTGTATACTACATGTACCTCCGCAACCGAGTCTGGAATATGTTAATATCCCTGTCACTTCTACGGCAGCATCGCCTAGCATTATATAATATATAATATAAATATATATATAGAGAGAGAGAGAGAGATTTGTGTAACGATACTTAGATGATAATATATGAAGAGGATGTTACAAAATCGTGTTGACAAATAAATAACTTAATATCCTTCAACCTGATGGTATTAATAGAGAGAAAGTATTCAGTGATAACGGATGTATATGTACATTTTTATATTGGCATTTTGGGATGTCACAAAAATGTAAATATTAATGTTCCATGCAGTGAAAAATCACGGATTGAATTTTTAAAATAACCGTAAAATGTTATATAAGGGAATATAAAGGATTTTTAGAGTGTATTATATTTCATCGTATTGGCACACTAACCTTTTTTTAGTATCGTTGCACAAATCTTTCTACTAGAGTACCGTTTTCTCTTTGTGTGGAATCGTCAGTTCTATACAATCCGATACCTATTTAGTTTGTTGTTTTCTTGTACATTGTACATATAATACACCAGGAAAAAGATTGAAAAGGGGGAAATTTTTCATGACCACCGCAAAATCAATTGTTCGATGAGGCTGTTAATTTGTTACATGTAAACCATACCTGTGTTAGACGAGGTTTCCTACACAATTGTTCATTCTTCCAAATCTTTATTCATTTCACCTGCAGTTTAATGTCATATAACTATAACAAATCAAACGTATTCTGCCATGTAGATTCTGTTAATGACAACAAATAACATGCGTACACACAGGTTGTTGAATTAATCTATAATACGGCCTTCACATGTTTGTCTATTTATACTTTTTACTTGACGTAGTGATAAACTATTTATAGAAATATTATTATAATATGTACCAGTCTCGAGATACTAATAGACTCTTTAAAAAATGTAATCAGCCAACAGTACATATATTTGTTTATATTAGATTTTGAAGTCGTCAATCAAATGGACACATGACTTTGATTATCATTTTCTCCACATATGGTACCTTTTTAATATTAACTTATTATGTAATATGATTTACATAGTTTACAAGGACAAAGATACCGCGTTTGAAACATAAACATTTGCATTATCAAAAATAGTCTGTTGTGCTACCTTAATCAGGTTGTTTTAAAAAAAAAATGAAAAGGTCAGGATGTAAAACGGGTGGTTGATTTATGGTTATATGCAGCCGATATTTTATGCATGGAACTTACGCAAAGCATTGGCTCGCTCAAAGAATTTATCCTGAAAGTGAAACAATTCAGGATCATTTTACCAACGTATGAACAAAATGATATGATGGGTATACGTCAACGAGACTGCAACACAACAACACAAAAAGATCACAACTACAGCAATGATTAAACAATATGTCTAGCTCTAATCGCCTTGAGTCAGTTTAAAGCATTTAAAGGGTAGAAGGATGCCCCCTCCCCCCAAAAAAAGCCAACACGAATCAAATCCTTAGAGAAAAGAGACAAGTCTTAGAGCTCAAAAATACGTTATGAAAGAATTTAATATAGACTACGCGTTTAAAAGATGTATCACAAAATACATTACGGGAACGAAACAATTAGAACATTACTGAGATCAGCCCTAGTTTTGTTTTAAAGGTGTACCTGTTGCTATTGCTTTAGTTTTCAGTGTTGTACTTTGTGCTTTAAAACTCCTAAATTTCTGTGTTGTTTCTATCAATATCAGTTTTGTCTATCTTATGTCCTGCATGTGTTTCAGTTTCAAAATTTCACACTCTGTCAACTTGAAGGGTTTGAAAATTACTTGACCGATGGATTAGGAATTTGGAGATGTCACATGGTAATATAAAAATCAATTTCTAATTATTGCGTGATCCATAATCATTTAAAATAACTTATCAGCGTACTTTATAGGAGTAGCAAGATATTTATAACTAGTGACGTTTCAGTTTATCTATAGAAGTAATCTTAAATACTGACATGAAAGAAGGAAACCAGATTATAATGTTGTAAACAATATAGATTTCAAAATAAAAAAGTTATAACACAGCTTTCTTTGATACAAAATGTCATTAGGTCAGTTTGATTTATTAAATATACTTATAAAATCAAGCCGACAAAGCAGTTTCCATATTTTCCATACTGTGATGTCGCTAGCTTTTATTTCGGTTTCATTCAGAATCAGTATAAACTCATCAAATATAGCAGGCTAGTAATTTTGTACGCCAGACTTTCGTTTCGTCTAAATCTGACTAATCAGTGATGCTTGAATCAAAACAGTTGAATGGCCAATTCAAAAAAGAAAATTCCAAAAAGCAGTGACAATAAGGCTGAGGCAATCTGTGCCAGGGAGTAGGAAAAACTTATTGTTTCAAATAATTCCGTATTTTACAATTAGTAAATTTACAGACAAATGAACTTATCAATGATATTTTATGTCAACACAAAAGTGCTGACATTTTAAATATGAAAAATATTGCGCCGGAACGCTCTCGATTGGTTTATGATCATGATAAAATATATTCAAAGGCGTTCTCACAAGCATGGTAACACATTTCATGCAGCCTTGCCATTGCGTACAATCACGGACAAAAATAAATTACAACTTTGGCGGCTTCCAGTGGCCTGTGTACGTTGGGAAAAGAGGAATCCGAGCCAAATGGAACAAACCATTACCAAAATTGAGCCCAAATTACAATATATAATTCTTATGAAAATGAACGAATACGGTTTGACTAAAGAGAAGAAAGATGCGGAGAAACTAAGCATGTCTGGAATCTGACATAGGGAAAACAATTAGACAAACAGTTGCCTAACATTCCCAAAATTTTTCATCCTAGTCATAACAAGAAATGATTGTAACAGGATGCTGTTATGAGGTCTCCCAAACAGTCACCATAAGTATTAACACCTAATGACTCTTTAAGGTCAAGGGTCAAGGTCATAAATGACAATTTACCTTTCGACCGTTAAATAGGCCATACGTTCTAATGGTCAACTCTAAAAACCTCATATTTCTATCACTAACTGATCTCATGTTATAATCATTTGAAAATATATAACCATAGGGTTCTAAAAGAAACGCCTCCCTTCTTTTTGCCCCTCAAAATACCCCTTTTTAGGGAAGTGCATCCAAGTAATCCTTAATAATTTACAGCGGGTAGCTAATGTTTGGATCGTTTACCTTTGATCAATACACAGACGAATTGAAATGTCTCTTTTGCGAACTAAAGGGAAAATAAAAGGACGGATAATCATATTTTCCAGCATTCTCTGGAAATCATCCTGTACTTTCTTTCTAAGAAACATGGCATTAGTTTAGCATGCAAATCCATCTCACCTCTAGGGGGTATTGATATTCTTTGTAAAACAATGCTTAACAATTACTGGTATCTGACTTTCTAAATCACAGTTAATGATCTGTTTGTAAAGTAAAAATTACTGGTTTGGTTCATTTATGACATTTAAAAAAAAAAAATAAAGTCATAACCTAATACCATAGGAATATCAATGTCGGCAAAAAATAAAATTTGTTCAAATGTTTCCACGTTGAATACTAAAGGTAATTTTATTGTTCAAAGATGATTTACATTTCGCCATTTTTATTTCGTAAGTCATATGGTTTTAGCTTGTTCTGGTTATGAAAAGGCACATTTTGGAGATCTCAGCCATCATTGAGGCCCCCTGTATCCCCTAACAATGCAAACTTTGCTGATCAATTTTAAATTTCACATATAAAAAAAACTTATCAAAGACACCAGATTTAATACTGTGCACCCGAGACGCACGTTTGGTCTAAAAAAAAACACATGTCAGCGACGCTCGAATCATAGAAATGTTAAAAAAATGCCAAATTAAGTACGAAGTTGAAGAGGCCAATTTTATTTCATAAGTCATATGGTTTTAGCTTGTTCTGGTTATGAACAGGCACATTTTGAAGAGGTGGACGCCCATTGAGGCCCCTGTATCCCAAACAATGCAAACTTTGCTGATCAATTTCAAATTTCTCATGTAAAAAAAACTTATCAATGATACCAGATTTAATATTGTGCACCCCGAGACGCGCGTTTGGTCTTAAAAAAATACATGTCAGCGACGCTCGAATCATAAAAATGTAAAAAAAAATACCAAGTAAAGTATGAAGTTGAACAGGATTGAGGACCCGAAAATCCGAAGGGTTTTGCCAAATATAGCTGAGGTAATCTACACCTGGAGTAGAAAAGTTTTGTATTTCGAACAATTCAAAGTTTGGTAAACAGTTAGGTGATAAATACGACCATATTAAAGATAAGTTATATCAGCACAGACCTCTGGGCTGTGGAAACCGTTGGGAAGGCAACCTTCACGCAGTGGCATCGACCCAGTAGTTTTAAAAAATCCTCAAACATACCATCATGTCTGTAAGTTTTGTATTAGTTACATTGGATCCTTTGTTATTTTATTACCAACTAAAATGTTATCCTCATTCCCAGCATCTAACTGTTTCCCTAGTTATCGGGGGATATATTGCCTTTCTTTATTTTCTTTGGTAAGCATGGTTTGGTTTTTGAGAAAACTATCTGAATAATGAAGCCTCTTATTTTTACAACTTTGGTTTCTATTTCTTTATATGTAATGTTCATTGTCTGTGTCGTTTTCTACATTCTCTTTTCAAACAATGCTAGGATGGATTTTATCTAATGAGAACAAGACATAATTTACATAGCCCAATAGTGGTAGTCTGCTCATGAGAAACTTGTCTAATTATTGGTCATGTATCTTGGTGTTATCGGTTCTCGATAACATAACAAACAAGTTGATCGTATTGCAAGTACAGCTAATAACTATGCCCAAGTTTGTTTGTGTTAATCTATTAAACACTTGCCTTTATTTTCCCCAAACCCTGCAGCTTTCCCTGTGAAACACAGAACAAAAAACAAAACATTTGTATTTTTACACGTTTATGCCATGTTGAGCACTACATCATCTTTCTAAGAAACATGGCATTAGTTTAGCATGCAAATCCATCTCACCTCTAGGGGGTATTGATATTCTTTGTAAAACAATGCTTAACAATTACTGGTATCTGACTTTCTAAATCACAGTTAATGATCTGTTTGTAAAGTAAAAATTACTGGTTTGGTTCATTTATGACATTTAAAAAAAAAAAATAAAGTCATAACCTAATACCATAGGAATATCAATGTCGGCAAAAATAAAATTTGTTCAAATGTTTCCACGTTGAATACTAAAGGTAATTTTATTGTTCAAAGATGATTTACATTTCGCCATTTTTATTTCGTAAGTCATATGGTTTTAGCTTGTTCTGGTTATGAAAAGGCACATTTTGGAGATCTCAGCCATCATTGAGGCCCCCTGTATCCCCTAACAATGCAAACTTTGCTGATCAATTTTAAATTTCACATATAAAAAAAACTTATCAAAGACACCAGATTTAATACTGTGCACCTGAGACGCACGTTTGGTCTAAAAACACATGTCAGCGACGCTCGAATCATAGAAATGTTAAAAAAATGCCAAATTAAGTACGAAGTTGAAGAGGCCAATTTTATTTCATAAGTTATATGGTTTTAGCTTGTTCTGGTTATGAACAGGCACATTTTGAAGAGCTGGACGCCCATTGAGGCCCCTGTATCCCAAACAATGCAAACTTTGCTGATCAATTTCAAATTTCTCATGTAAAAAAAACTTATCAAAGATACCAGATTTAATATTGTGCACCCCGAGACGCGCGTTTGGTCTTAAAAAAATACATGTCAGCGACGCTCGAATCATAAAAATGTAAAAAAAAATACCAAGTAAAGTATGAAGTTGAACAGGATTGAGGACCCGAAAATCCGAAGGGTTTTGCCAAATATAGCTGAGGTAATCTACACCTGGAGTAGAAAAGTTTTGTATTTCGAACAATTCAAAGTTTGGTAAACAGTTAGGTGATAAATACGACCATATTAAAGATAAGTTATATCAGCACAGACCTCTGGGCTGTGGAAACCGTTGGGGAAGGCAACCTTCACGCAGTGGCATCGACCCAGTAGTTTTAAAAAATCCTCAAACATACCATCATGTCTGTAAGTTTTGTATTAGTTACATTGGATCCTTTGTTATTTTATTACCAACTAAAATGTTATCCTCATTCCCAGCATCTAACTGTTTCCCTAGTTATCGGGGGATATATTGCCTTTCTTTATTTTCTTTGGTAAGCATGGTTTGGTTTTTGAGAAAACTATCTGAATAATGAAGCCTCTTATTTTTACAACTTTGGTTTCTATTTCTTTATATGTAATGTTCATTGTCTGTGTCGTTTTCTACATTCTCTTTTCAAACAATGCTAGGATGGATTTTATCTAATGAGAACAAGACATAATTTACATAGCCCAATAGTGGTAGTCTGCTCATGAGAAACTTGTCTAATTATTGGTCATGTATCTTGGTGTTATCGGTTCTCGATAACATAACAAACAAGTTGATCGTATTGCAAGTACAGCTAATAACTATGCCCAAGTTTGTTTGTGTTAATCTATTAAACACTTGCCTTTATTTTCCCCAAACCCTGCAGCTTTCCCTGTGAAACACAGAACAAAAAACAAAACATTTGTATTTTTACACGTTTATGCCATGTTGAGCACTACATCATCAGTTCTCGATAGTTTTCAAAAGTATGGTATGGTGGGCATGTATCACATTATTAGTGATTAAAAAAAAGAAGAAACATTAATTTACACATGTTTTATAACTGGTAGTGACATATTTTTAATTTTTAAAGTTTTAGCAATTACCACTTTGAAATAAATATGCAAAGTGGAGTTTCGATTTATTCAAATGCCCGTAATAGAATTCAGCTGTTTGTGTCACAAGAAGTTATGTAAGATAGTTAGTTGTCACTGTCACAATAAGGGCATACACATTTTGATTTAGTTCGAACATTAGTTACAGGTCAACAGTAGCGTAGATGTGTCCAGTGATCACACTTATCACACTGAGCCCAGTTAACAATGGTTAATGAAATGCAATGTCTTAAAGAGGGTGGGTATCTTTGATTGCAGATGCAACATGGAATGTTATCCCGTCATCATCAAAATCAGTTAGTTCACAGCTGTCCTCAACTATAAGTGGCCCATGAACGCCTAATACAATTCATGATGTTGAAGGTCTCTGACTATCAATTTCCTTTTCTAGTTTTGATTTCTTTGGCTTTGTTCGTTTTCGGTTACTGGTTTTTCTTTTCTTTTGTTGCTCTCTTACTAGTTTTTATAGATTTTTCTTTAAGTTGTCGCTGCTGTACACATTCAGTGATTTTATTGAAAGTTTCATCTTCAGTTACTGCTTTCCCACTTGTAATTTTGGATAATGTTTTCTTAGGTTTTGAGGTTTTTTTCGTTGGCACTTTTGACACGCTTTTTATGAAGAATGTGTCTAAGTTTTGTAAAGGGTTGTCATTTTCATCTTCCTGGTATACATGTTCAATTTCAACGTGGTCCGCTTCAGCCAGTGTGTTAAGAACTTTATTTTCTGAATTATCATCAGACATGCTAGGTACAGAATTGTTTAATGTCAAAATTATAAGCTCAGGTTCTGTAGTCAGTTGTTGCAATGCTTCAGAAGGTCTCAGTACTGATTTATCAAAAGCTTGTTGATTAAACGGATGAATACCAGTACGCTTGAAGGAAGAAAGTAGGTTACTAGGTGTAAGTGACGTCAGGTATGTTTTTGACGATAGACTAAATATTTCATATCTTGTGAATACTTGCCCTATATTTGTACGCATATAGGTCTGGCATTCCTTGCTGTAAATCTTTTGCTTTGGTCCAAAACAGGCAACATCTAAAGGCTGAAGAAAATGACTACAGTTTGCAGGTAAAAGTTGTATGATTATGTGGTTACAACGGGCCCATTCTAATAGTTCAATTGAAACATGAGATGCATGGCCATCATATATCACCAACATAGGATTGTCTGCATTGAAAGATGGAACATATTTAATGAAGTGTCCCTGCATATATCTTAGAAAAAGTTCTGTGTTGGACCAACCTGACTATAAGACTCCACCATCTGTTCCAGACACTCAACCAGTTAGTAACTCACTTAACATCCTTTTACCTGGGAACACAAAGAAAGTAGATATATGTGTACCTATAGCATTTTCAACAGCAAAAACTGTCACTGTTTGCGATCTCCCTGATGTAATTGATTGTGTAGTTGACTTTTTATCTCCTATTACATCACTTGGTTTGTGCTCTGCATTGAAACCTTTTTCATCAAAGTTGAAAATGCAGTGTGGTTTCCTACTTAAATCATATTTATAATGTACATTCTTCAACTCTTCAAAGTAAATCTCAACCTTTTCTTTTGTTGCAGACTTTGATGCCTCCAATGTCCTCGGTTTAACTAGTTTCGTTTCTTCTGACCATCTACTCATGAAGTTGTAGTACCACTGGTTGGTAAGTGGTTTCTCTTTTGGCCGATTCCGGAGGTATACGGCAAAATCAGAGTTCATCATAATAGTTTCTGACCTGGAGTAACCATAACCATAAGCTGCCATCATCTAAACATGTTCTACCAGTTTGGCTTCTTCTTCTTGGCTAAACAATGGAGCTGGACCTGACTTCACAATATCAATGTGGATTCTTCCATTAACTCGATCTCTGAGTGTTGTAAGTGGGACACTATACACAACGGAAGCCCTATGAACTGCCATGCCCCTGTCTTTAACGGCCTGGTAAGCATTCTGAAGCTTTTTTGGTGAATACTGTCTAAGTGTTGATCTATCCTGAAAATAAACAATAGAAACAAAAATTATACATTGCGTGTCCTTTATAGTATTTGGTTTTCTTGTGTGCTTTAATGAATTCAGCTGTTTATTATGTGTGCTTAATTGTAACTCTTTAGTACACATTTATGTAGAATTGAGTAGTGCCTGATATGTGCTATTTTATGGCTTAAAATTATATTCTATGTTTGATGATATTTCAATTATGTGCAAAATAAGATATCTAAATATTATTATTTGTTCAAGTTTATTTCATATTTTAAAAAGATACATTGATTAGTTACCTGTAATTAGCTGCCACACACTATACAACCAAATTATTCACTATCAAAACAATTCCCGATTGTCCCAAATTTAAACTTCCCAATTGTCACACAAACATGCTCCCGATTGTCCCACAAAATTTCATTACTTTATCACCCGTAAATTTAAAAAGTGGGACAATCGAAAGACACC
Organism: Mytilus coruscus; assembly: GCA_017311375.1. Lineage (NCBI taxonomy): Eukaryota > Metazoa > Mollusca > Bivalvia > Mytilida > Mytilidae > Mytilus > Mytilus coruscus. The sequence continues at coordinate 74,949,761 of CM029599.1, read as the reverse complement.
GTTTAATCCACCATTTTCTACATAAGGAAATGCCTGTACCAAGTCAGGAATATGACAGTTGTTCTCCATTTGTTTGATGTATTTCAGCTTTTGATTTTGCCATTTGATAAGGACATTTCGTTTTGAATTTTCGTTGGAGTTCTGTATTTTTGTTATTTTACTTTTTAGTGTTGCTCAATTCTTAGTGTTATGTGTACTGTTGTCTGCTCTTCGGTCGGGTTGTTGTCTCTTTGACATATTCCCCATTTCCATTCTCAATTTTACTGTTCTAAATTGTAGATTGATTTTTTTCTGCCCCCTTAGTATTCTCTCTACTTTTTTCAATCTACGGGTAAGATAACATACATATAAGGTATCCCAAAATTCAATATGAGGGTAATGGACGCGATGCTATTTATCCAGCTCATTTAATTGTAAAGAGTAATCTTTCTTCGTACAATGTTTATTTTCATATAAAAATAAATGAAAATGGTATAATTGCAAACGAGACAACTATCGAAGCTATATAAGCATGTACACTAGGTCACTATAGGACCATCAACAATTGGCCAACTCCAACCGTATAGGCAGCTATAAAAGTTCCCAACATGTCAAAAATGTGATAAAATTCATATGAGAAAACCCATCAGACTTGTATCTTTGATAGTATGTTATTTTTTTTTTTTTTTTTTTAGTGGCATGTAAAGTGGTGTTACTTTGTCATTTTTGTTTGTTTGATTTATGATTGCCTAACCACATAATATATTATACAAACTGAGGTTTTATCTATATTACATAAAACATTGAACAAGAATGGTTATGCGATGGGAATGATATGGGCAAAATTTTATTATTTTAAGTGCAGAGTATATTTCAAACAGCAACATAATAAAAACCATCTTTAGTGTGCGATTGTTTTTAAACTTTGTCATCTGACACAAAAAGATACGTAGTATTTCCTGTAATTGTGTCGTGTCCCAAATGCTTAATTTTGTGAGAATGTAACAAAGGCGACATTCATCTATGTTATCAGGTTTTTATTGTTTTTATTTAAAATATTTACATACTGATGCTACTCTAGCGTAGTTTTAAAAAAATAATACCACTAACTTGCATCGCAAGCGGAAATGAAGTTTAATGGATTGAAAATATGCAAAATGTTTTTTTTTCATGTTTTTTTTTATAAAACCGTTCATTCTTTTAAAACTTAAAATTGGCCATGTATATTTTGTTTTGTTTCCAGACAAATCATAAATGAATAAATATAATGTAGGCCCAGACATGGACACGTTTGTCTAAATGAGACGAGACAAAACTATACATTAGTTAAAGAAAAGAAATAAAAGCCTGTTAGTCCTGATTGACGATCAATGATATCTTTCATGAACACAAAACAATAATGTGAACACAAAACAATAATGTGAACATTAATTTTTATAACGCGTGTAACCAAACCAAACCAACAACATTAAATCTACTGTTAATGTAAAATTAAAAATACCAATATTCATTGATCTTATAGTTAAATCACAGATTTTATTTTAGTTAGATAGAATACTCACGTAACATACACAAGAGAGTCGTCAAAAAATTGTAATGTTGTACTACGGATAAGCTGACATATGACAGGTAAAATGTCACACTGAAATTAAATGTACCTAGAATTTGAAAAAAGCGGTCATCTCAGTACCAGAATCTGTGACAAACGAAACGATTTTGATTTTGAAATTATAAATTTCCCCAACCTTAAGAGTAATATAGGGAAAACGGTACTATTACATTTTCCCAGCATTAGGTTGGCCTTTTGTGTACCCAAGGCAGGTGAAGGAAGTCAACTTAGGAGCGCTGTGATTGGATGTTAGGGTACAATATATTTTTTTATTTATCTATGAATAACTGCAGTGTGTATATTTACAATATAAATTTTGAAACCTATTGAAATATTTTCTAGAGAATTATTCGAAAAGACTTCAAAAATTTCATAAATTTGGTGTAAAATGACGGTGGGCATGGATAACATTAACAAGCTCCGTTGGAAGTTGGTCATGATACTATTTGGCTTCAATTTTTAAAACAGAATAATAAAGTACTAACACCACACATAACTGTTTTATCCGGGTTTTTATTATAAAAACTGGTAAATTTAGAAAATGTTAGTATTGTCGCCTATGGCAGAATAAATAGTACCGTTTTCCTATACTGAAGATAGCAAGGGAAATCAAAATCAATCAGACTCCAGTTAAAGTATACTATTTTGAAGCTTTTGATTAGTACATTTGATTTTTATCACAAAGAATAGAATTTTTTCACTGAGAACAATACTGTGTTGAGAAAAGTGCTGAGTCATCATAATAAGTCAAATTGATGGGTACTGATATAAAACTTTTTTCTAGGATTTCAATATTAAATATATTGTGTAAAATGCACCAAACTATAGTTCTTTTGTATTTGTTTTCACCTTTCGCAATGATTAATTCAATTGGAAACACCAGAATTCAAGTCGCGACAAATATTTTTAACTGAAATATTTGCCTTTTTTGCTGTGTAATTCCCTAAATGTATCACTTGGGTATTTCTGTAGACATAATCTATTAAAATGGGAAATTGTCTGGTTAAGTTTGTACTGTTTATGGAGTAAGGCAATATTTGGTCATACTAGAAGCATTTTCAATGTTAAAATTGTCCAATCTAAGAAAAAAAGAGGCCCACTTGAGGCTAAATTTAGATAGAATTTATACTCTCCTGTGTAAAGAATTGGTCACATTCTTGGCAATTCATGCAGCAAATATTTCAATAGTGTTTCATTTTGTAGTTTCTATCTTTTATTATATCAGGCATATATAATTTTTCATTTTCTACTGTTTGAAAGGACTTTTGTTGGAAATTAATACTCCCAAGGGACATAATTTAGCTTTTTCATAGATTAATACAGGCAACAAAGGCAACTTTACAGCTGAGTATTTTGCATATCTAATGTTTAAAGTGTCTAATATCTTTGTTTTCATCATCTCAAGACAGAATAATGGATTTTATAACAAGCTCTGAAATTTTGAACCACAATATGGCATATACTAAAGCATGGAATGGAGATTAGTATGAAAAATCTTGAGTTTGTGCTTATGTTGTAAATTTTGAATAAAATGAATACAAATTGAATGGAACTGTCATTTTCATCTGTTGAAATGGAACTGTTTATTATTCTTTTTAAATAAGATAAGATATGATTGGATACAGGTTGTTTATTAAGCCTTATCTGAAAGAAGTAGAGAAAGAGGTAAACCAGCATGTAGGGGTGGGGACATTAAATGATCCATGTTTCTTTAAGTAATGGGAACATACAAGTATTCATTATAGCCAAGGTTTTCACAATAACCCAGTATTGCATTAATGGTGTCATAAGAATTCTTTATATCTTTATGTCACAGTATAGGGAAAACGGTACTATTACATTTTCCCAGCATTAGGTTGGCCTTTTGTGTACCCAAGGCAGGTGAAGGAAGTCAACTTAGGAGCGCTGTGATTGGATGTTAGGGTACAATATATTTTTTTATTTATCTATGAATAACTGCAGTGTGTATATTTACAATATAAATTTTGAAACCTATTGAAATATTTTCTAGAGAATTATTCGAAAAGACTTCAAAAATTTCATAAATTTGGTGTAAAATGACGGTGGGCATGGATAACATTAACAAGCTCCGTTGGAAGTTGGTCATGATACTATTTGGCTTCAATTTTTAAAACAGAATAATAAAGTACTAACACCACACATAACTGTTTTATCCGGGTTTTTATTATAAAAACTGGTAAATTTAGAAAATGTTAGTATTGTCGCCTATGGCAGAATAAATAGTACCGTTTTCCCTATACCAACTTCACCTGCATATGGGATATACATTTCCAAACTCATTCGGTATTCAAGAGCTTGCAGCTTCTACTCAGACTTTATAAAACGTCACCAGTGTCTCAGCAGAAAGTCGATAGACCAGGGTTATGCCAAAGAACGTCTTGTCCTTTTTCTATAAAAGTTCATCAGAAGATACCAAGACCTTGTGGATAAATATTCCGTATCAACTTCACAAATAATACATGATGGTCTTGAAGTATAGATTTCAGGTACTGAATTACTTAATTACGTGTTATAGGATTCTTATAATTTGTCTTTGTAATTTTTGTAACCTTTATTATTTAGTCCATTTTGGTAATATCCTTTTGGCGTGACTCGGTATTTATACATCCCGCTATGGTGTTATTGTGCGGTGGTCATTTTTTGTATTCATGTCTTTCATGTACTTTGTCCATAGAATGTCTATATGCCATTTTGTTTTTCTTTGTTGAAATCTGTTTTATAGTGATAAAGATTATAATACAATGTTGACTGCTGTACCCGTTATATTTGACAATTTTACCTATTATGTCTGTTTGTTTTGCTTACACATTGTTGTCAAAATAATGGAATTCTATGCGACTGTCATACAAGTAAGAGGTTTAACTAGCCTTAAAACCAGGTTTAATCCACCCTTTTCTACACAAGGAAATGCATGTACCAAGTCAGGAATATGACAGTTGTTTTCCATTCGATTGATGTGTTTGAGCTTTTGATAATGACATTTGATAAAGGACTTTCTGTTTTGAATTTTCCTTGGAGTTGCTATTTTACTTTATAATACTCAATAAAAGTTTGACAACCCAAGACTGAAAATAAAGTAAAACAAAATCTCGATTTACCTTTTAAGTTCGTGATTTCTTAATCTTCAATCATTTGTCTATTCAAAAGTACTACATTTATGTTGGTCAAATTTCAGACAGCTAATCTGTTTGCAAACTTTGAGGAAAGGGGTCGAAATTGAAAGTTACAATTTTATGAATTTTTTGCACATGATCTAGTTAAAAAATGCATACAACGCGCAAAATTGACGAAGAGGTGAATATGATGGCATAATTGATTACACGTGAACAGAAACTAACGACGTCGTATAACATACGGGAGGGGATTTGCTTTTAAACCCCCAAAATTGTAATCATAATATTTTAATTTTACTATAATTAATATAAAATCTTTTAAAACAAGAATGCTGTTAATTTCAGATCATTTTGAACATTTTCTTCAAAGACATGAGCTTTCAAAGTTTGACCCTCATTAATCTCAATGGAAGTGTTGCAAACATTTTTGTGAGTACTATATATATTTCCAATTAAACAAAATTTTAATAGATCTACGAAATTATCATATTTTCGTTTTCCATAGTAAAGATATTTAAAAATATTTTCATAAATAATTTGTAATGCAATTATTACTAATGAATATGATACCAAGAGAGTTCACGCGCCTAACTTGTTTACATAATTCTATAGATATTTTGTATAATTTAAAGAAAACGTTTTAAAAAAAATCATGTTGGATCTCATCAAAAACAAATTTATGATGAACAACCGAAGTAAAATACAGGAAACATTTTCTTAACGTGTTGATGATTCATTTGAATTTCATAAGCAGAATATCGTGCAGTTTTGGATTGATAGATTTTTGTATTTTATTATACTAGAAAATAGAATCAAGTGACTGAATTGAACGGTACATGCTCACACAATGCAAGGTTAATCATATAATCGGATACTTAAGTACCTAAATGATCAAAGTAAAATAGATTATTGCTGTTTTCAAATCTTAAATGAAGAAAACATTAAACAGTTACATTCTATAATTTCATAATGCACGTCAAAACATGTCAAACAGTATACTTGTAATGACTGGAAAAGAAAACGATGTTTTGACTCAAACAGTTCACTGGTAATGACTAGAAAGGAAAAGATGTTTTGACTCAAACAGTGTACTGGTTATAACTGGAAAGGAAAAAAATGATGTTTTGACTCAAACAGTGTACTGGTAATGATTGGAAAGGAAAAAGATGTTTTGACTCAAACAGTGTACTGGTAATGACTGGAAAGGAAAAAAAAGATGTTTTGACTCAAACAGTGTACTGTTAATGACTGGAAAAAAAAAAAAAGATGTTTTGACTCACACGAAAGAAAAGATAATGAGTTACTCTAAGTTTTAATAGGACAAACTTAGCTTTTTATTCAAAAAGAGAGCTTGTATTTTGGTTTGTATTTATTATACATTTTTATTTGTATTATTAAACAAGCGAATACTAAAAAAGTAAAACTATTATTTGGTAGATTTTGACGTGCAGATGACCGCCTGCTTATGTTGCCTAGCTGAAAACACCATCTTGATTCGGATAGAGGCTTGCTTCAAGGTACTTACACCATGACCACAAAATAAGTTTATAGATATAAGAAGATGTGGTATGAGTGCCAATGAGACAACTCTCCATCCAAGTCAAAATTTATAAATGTAAACCATTATAGGTCAAAGTACGGTCTTCAACACGGAGCCTAGGCTCACACCGAACAGTAAGCTATACAGGGCCCCAAAAATTACTAGTGTAAAACCATTCAAACGGGAAAACCAACGGTCTAATCTATATAAAAACGAGAAACGAGAAACACTTATGAACCACATCAACAAACGACAACTACTGAACATCAGATTCCTGACTTAGGACAGGTGCAAACAAATGCAGCGGGTTTAAACGTTTTAATGGTACCAAACCTTCACCCTTTTTCTGAAACAATAGTGTAACATCACAACATAGAAAGACACACTATAAGATATCAACTGAAATAGCTTAACTCAATCAAAGGACATAGTAACACCATTGAACATACACTGAACAAATAAATTTGACCTATGATACAATGTAAATTCAAAATAAATAAACTAAGGAAGAATAATAAAAGTAACATGTTATATCGGTATGAAATGTTAAACAATTTAAGAAAAACAATATGCTCGAACAAAATATCAGCCATTTGCAATAACTTTAAACACAGGTAAATAAAATAATTTTGTTGTTAGGTATACGTATACAGTTACAATAGAGAAAGGAAATATTTTAACAAAATAAATAATTTTGATGTTCATAGTACGAAGTGGAAATTTATATTAGTACCAAACACTTATCAAAGCTGGTATATAGACCAGATATAACCCTGAATAACATTAAATAACAAAAAAGCATTACAATTAGTATCAACAGGTCAAATAAACAAGAAAGTACGATTTGAGAGTACTCGCAGTTACTGACAGCTAGTTAAAAGCCAAAACAATTAATAATAAAAATCATGCATCAGAGACTAAAATCAACTAAAACACATCCCAGAGATTTAGTATTTCAACGTAATGGACAGTCAAAGAAGACATGACTAGTGCAATGCCAAAAATAAATGTATCGACAGACAGTAGGATAGTTATAACCTCTTTATAGATCAAAATGAACGTGGGTGTGTCTTTAAACATCCCGTTTGAAAAGAATACAAATTTAGTTATGTTTTAATTTGCTGATGACAAAATCGATATTAGTGCCAATGTAAACTATATTCAAAGATCTAATTACAACATTGGTAAGATAACCTAAACTAATAAGTTTATTTAAAGGTTCGATGAGTTTACACGGATCATATAGTGATTTCCGCGCTTTAAGTACAATATTACCGTAAAATTTAGGATGTGAAATACCGTTTTTAATCAGTTTTCTACAGGTACAGCCAAATTTACTAATCAAATCTTTGTATCTATGAAAGAACTCAGCAAAAGTTTTACGTAATTTATGGTAACGAAATCCCTGACTTAATAATTTACTAGTGATGCATTGATTACGTTCGTTAAAATCTATGACATCACTACACACACGGGCATAACGAACGAGTTGGGATATATACACACCGTATGATGGAGCCAAAGGAACATCGCCGTCTAAAAAAGGAAAATTAACAATAGGGAATGAAAAATGTCTTGAAACAGAAGACTTATAGACATTGGAACCTCGTCAGTGGTTGCCTTTTGTCGTATTTACATGTTTTTGTCATTTAGGAAATCAGGTGGATTGATAGTCTCTTAAATTAATTCATAGCTTTTTATGGGTAATTAAGAACTCACAATAATGTATAAATACATGTATAATGTTCTAGGCCGCATATTCACCTCTAGATATCACTTGTTGTGTGTCACATTGAGGTTAAATATTCATAGACAAAAGATAACGTCCTAAAACTTTTTTGTTATTGATGACTTTTTATTGTTCAGAAACATATATAACGTACATTTAAGGAAACTTCTAAATATTAATGAGCTATCAATATACTTTGATTTGCAACATGCTAGGTTACAAGTTAATCACAGACGACACGTCATGTTATGCTACACATTATTCTATGTGTACAGACAACTAGCTTTATCTTTTACTAACAACTGACGTGTGCTTGATGGACAATCAACAAATGCCACTTTCATATTCTTGGATTTGACATTGAAGAGATCGAAGCTATGACCGAACAAACTCTTGAGGAAACGATATCACGAGACCATCGGAAAAGTTATTGTTTTATTGAACCTCAAAACCTTAACGTTGACTCACTTCGGTTTATGTTTTTTTTTTTTTTTCTTGAGGTTAACCCAGGCCTCAGTTGTCTTAAAACCGAAGAAATATAACAGTTGTTGGTCTGCTGATCACAAAATCAATCTTATCAGCATAAACTGCAATTTTAATAACTATCTAATCTCCAAATCATTACACCAAGAGTCAAGACTTTAGCTGCTATAGCGACTTAAATAACTTGTTCAGTCTTTTAGCTGCACTAGTGACTAAGATAACTTGTTCGGGTATAAAAGGTTTTGTTTCTAAATAAAAAAGAATATATATATATATATATAGACTGGAGGCAAAAAAAATATCAACTCATTGATATATCAAAGGAATTAAAATCATAATGATTCTTCGTCAACAACAAGTTAATTCACAGAAGTTAGTATTTCCACGGACGGCCGCTACAATGTATCAACGACGAAAAACATTTCAATAAAAAATAAAATAACAAAAAATACCAACCTGCAAGGAAGATTCAAAACGGAAAGTCCCTGATCAAATTGCAAAATCGAAAGCTCAAACACATCAAACGAATGGAAAACAACTGTCACATTCTTGGCTTGAAACAGGCATTAACTTGTGTAGAAAACGGTGGATTAAACCAGGTTTTATAGCTAGCTTAATCTCTCACTTTTATGACGGTCGCATACAATTCCATTATATTAACAACATTGTGTGAGAAAAACAAACAGACATGATAGGTAAAAATGACAAAAATTCGGGTCCAGTAGTCAACATTGTGTTATAATCTTAAACACTATAAACACAAACTATGCCAACAAAGAAAAAACATAATGTAATTTAGACACTCTATAGACAAAGCACACATGAAAAAATGACCATGGCACAATAACAAAATGGCGGGATGAATAAATACCGAGCCACGCCAAAAGGATGTTGCCTAAAATGGACTAAACATTAAAGGTAAAATATGTACAAAGACAAATAAAAAGAACACTATAACCCGTAATTAAGATGATAAACAACGTCAGTACCTAGAATCTATCATCAACACCATCATGTTTTGTGAAGATGATACGGAATATTTATCAACATGGTCTTGGTATCTTCCTATGAACCTTTTGTGGAAAAAGGACGAGACTTTCTTTGACATAACCCTGGTTCATCAACTTTCTGCTCAAGACACGAGTGACGTTTCATAAAGTCTGAGTAGCAGCTGCAAGCTCTTGAATATCGAATGAGTTTGGAAATATACATCCCATATGCAGGTGAAGTTTGTATATTGCTGCTAAAGTGGGGGAAATTTATAATTTCAAAATTAAAATCGTCTCGTTTGTCATAAACTTTTGTAATGAGATGACCGCATATGTCAAATTCGAGATATAAGTCTAAAAATGAGGCGGATGAAGCCGTGTCTGTTGTTTCTTTAATTTCTTGTTCTGGAGGATATATAAATGGAACCCAATCAGAAAAGTTTGGATTGTCAATCAATATATCTGAATGTGAAATTAAATGATCTGGCTTCTTTGATCTTTTTTTTTTTTCATCACAGGCTCGTAACACATCTTTATTGCATCAAATTATCTTAAGTTGTAGACAGTAATTGCCGGGTTTGTGTGCCTTGCTATTGATAGTAATAGGACATACTATTTTCCGGCCTGTCCGTGATCTGTCCGTCCCATGTTAGATTAAAGTTTTTGTTAGAGGTAGGTTCAAGGTTCGGTTTAAGCTACTTTATCATGAAGTTGTATTCCCATTAACTTAAAACTTAGTTCACATGTTCATTACGATGGAAACTTTTTTAGCAAATATGCAAAATTAGGGGTTCGAAATAGATTTTGCAGTTCACTAAACACGAAAATGTGATAGTACAAGCGGAGCATCGTTTTCTATTGAAACATATTCGTGTTCGAAAATTAACTCATTTGTGTCTTAATGTTCATGGTAGAAATTGTTTTTAAATATTCAGGAAAGAAACTGAAATAAAAAAAATCTGTATTTACATAAAAATAGTGCACCAGACAGGGGAACCAATATTTTTATGTAAATACAATATAAATGAAGCGAGTTGATAAAACAACTAACATTATTTAAAGCAAATTCTATAACTCTAAAAGTTACCACGATTAAAGCCTTATTTTGATTAATATTTTGAAGGCAAAGTTCTGTAGGAGTACCTATGTTCACATACGTCGCCTAGAAATCACAGCTCTGGCTTTCTATTTTAGAGATTAAAAAGCACAGCAAAGAATGACGTGCCATGTGGAATTCATACAATTTCAATATCGACCGACCGAGGATTAAGAACAATTATTTTGAAAAATTAAAAATTAATATGCAAAAAAGTACATGCAGTTTGGCTCTATATTGATATGAACTAGGTGTAATATACGCGTGAATAACACAATAGATATCGTCTAGTACGAAATTGACATTGATGGGTTCTTGTATAAAATATAAATGGAACAAATTAACTGTATAAATGATAGACATAAAAACGATTATGAGGAGATAACACAAGTCTATGACGAAATTATATCAAAACACAGACGATTTTATGCCATGACATTTGTAGGATTGTATCATTTTCTGTGTTGTATAAAAGATTAAAGATATATACAAATTACGCAAAGAGAAAAATGTCAAGAAAACTAAAATGACCAGAAAATAAAATTGAGAATGGAAATGGGGAATATGTCAAAGAGACAACAACCCGACCAAAGAGCAGACAACAGCCGAAGGCCACAATGGGTCTTCAATACAGCGAGAAAATCCCGCACCCGGAGGTGGTCCTCAGCTGGCCCCTAACTACAATTGTGTGCTAGTTCAGTGAAAATGGACGTCACACTAAACTCCAAAACATATAAATGATCTAAAATTAGACTAACAAAGGCCAGAGGCTCCTGACTTGGGACAGGCGCTAAAATGCGGCGGGGTTAAACATGTTTTGTGAGATCTCAACCTCCCCATACCTCTAGCCAATGTAGAATAAAGAAACACATAGCAATACGCACAGTAAAACTCAGTTTAAAAGAAGTCCGAGTCCGATGTCAGAATAGGTAACAATAGAAACTAAGCAAAATGACAATGATACATAAATGAACAAAGGACTACTAGCAGTTACTGACATGCCAGCTCCAGCAATTAAACTGATTGAAAGATTATGTCTTCATTATGAAAATCAAGTACAATCCTTCCCGTTAGGGGTTTAGTATCATACCATCATAAAATATATGAAAACATAACCCGTATCATGCCAACAACTGGTTTTAGAATAAATGTGTTTATTTTCGATGCAAAGACCCTATGAGTGAATCAATATTAATACCAAAATATGCAATCCTTAATGACTTGACAACAGTATCGTAACTATATCCTTTCCGAATAAGTCTGTTTAAAGGTTTGGTTAGCTTTTGAGGTGAATGCCGACATTTTTGTGCTTTGTAAAGAATATTACCATAAAATATTGGATGTGAAATACCTGAACGTATAAGATGTCTGCATGTTGATTTATATTTACGAATGATGTCCTTGTACCGATGATAAAATTTAGTAAATGAATACATTCATTCAGATAAGGTTAGATAATTCGATAATTTGTTTTATCGCTATTTTGTGCATTTTCCTTTGATCTTTTTGTGATAATTTTCATATCATTCTACTCGCTTGAGATGGAAAATTATCGAGGCACGTGGCGTTGCTAATGAAATTGACATGAAAGTGACAACGTCGTCATAGGTAAAATAGCGACAAACAGATTATCATTGGTCATCTCAACTATTTCTCGCTTTCGCCGTACCGGCTCAAGCGAGAAAATCAATCTCGTTGAGATGATCAACGATAATCTATAAATAACAGTGATCAAACGAACATCTATTCATTTACGACATATCTATCCGTTCGCAATGGACATAGCTATATGTTCACGAATGGCCGTACTCCTGACCTATGCAACTTTCATTAAAAGATTCTTTGGTTAAAAGTTCAACCGCCTAGTACTCTTATGATCTGTGATTGTGTGGTGACACAAATGGATAGCTATAACTTTCACTACTGCCAATTAATGGAAATTTAAGAGGCGTGTATCTGATTATCTATCTAATAACTGGTTGCCTTGAATGATTAGATTGTTTTCATATGCTTACTAAATAAATGCTGGCTGAAATGCATACAATTTTACAAAGAATTCGAATTTGTGTCGAAAAATAAATGAAACAACAATAAAATTCACCGATTAAATAAACATAGTCTTGTATCTTTATACAAATAAAATTATACAAAGAGCTTGTAGAAGCATACACGAAATCGATTGATTTGTTGCGTATATCAGTGACGGATCCAGAGGGGGGCGTAGAGGTCGTATGCCCCTCCCCCCTTTTGCTTGCACTTTTTTTTTTTTGGTAAAATGATTAATCAGACTTGACTTCGTGAACTTTGCTATTTCCCGTGTATTTAATTTTTATGCGACAATTCTTTACTTATAAAGATATTTTTCTCTCGTATTTACTGTAATATATTATTGATTATGTCAAAGTCATGTGATTCGCTACGGTGGAGTTGACCAGTGCGTCGAAAAAACGTCACTCAGTCATTTTGAAATTCAAAGTACAGTAACACATCGCTTAGGCTGAGGATGACAAGCATGACACATTCAAAGCGAGTAAGGATCGAGCAAGAACGTATTGACTTCTATTTCACAATTCCACCAAACAGAACGTAATACTCTATTACACTCTCATGAAAAAAAAAGTTCCACAGCAATATTATTCACCTACGAAAACATGTTTAACCCCACACGCCCCAGCCCATTAATAACATTGCTGAATAATAATCCCCAGTCAGTAAGCTCTAGATAGATTTAAATTCTAAGGTACGGACCATTTGATTTGAGGGGGCAGTCTTAGATATTTTAGAGAAAACATTTTGACCCTGATTTATGCCTTAAACAAAAATTCTGGCCGTATCTGGATTGAAAACAATACCGGTAATCTTGTCCACTTTTTTGCTATTAGAAACAAAGATTTTCAACAGAATTTTTGAGCATTAAATGAACATGATGAATGAAAAACGGGCGTAATTTTTTTGGGGCCGGGGGTTTGCATGTTGTAAATCCCATATCTGGCCGGAATGTCTGTTTCGCCGAACTGATATGCTGAATACTTTTTTCAAGGCCCGACTTCAACCTGCCTGCTCGGTGTGGCCTTTATGTCTCCATTTGTCGACCGTCATTCACAACTTCTTTGTCATTTCAGACTCATTCGTAGCCTTTGGTTGATTTGGAACCCCTCACTTCCCTTGTTGGGTGAAACATTTCAACCAAACATTTGGATAAAAATTGCTAGTTTGTCTTTGTTCGTGTCTGTCGTATTGTCGTATTGTAAATTTCATTGAATGGCCGTATATCTTGTTTTCTGTGAGGTTATGCTAACTAACCTTACAACAAACGAGAATTTTCCATGTCCATTTTTTACTGACAAATCCCACATTAAATATATTAGTACATAGCTTTGGATCCATCCAATCATTTTATAATAGACAATTAATGGGGAGAATACGGCATCAAAAATGTCCTACCCTTACACTTTAACTATAAAATATACATGCCCCACGTCAGGAACCGTTAAAAAAGTGCATTTTACACTTATTCTATGTTTTTTAGCCAAAAATAGGTCCAAAAAACTTTACATACTCCGCTCGGCCAACTTTACATATTCCGACCCCCTTTCCAAAATCCTGGATCCGCTCTTGTATATTGATTGTTTTCTCCTGCACTCCGAGTAGTAAAGAATTTGAAATAGAAAAAAATAGCTTCAGTTCATTTATTTCGATAATTCTCAGACTTTTACACATATAATTATGATTGTTTTAAATAGGGTCATGTCCAGATCTTCGTTCTTGGTGTCGGGAGAATGCTTTGAAATTTCATCATCTTTTTCTTAACTATGAGTCATACTCTATTAGTTTATGAGAGACCTGTTCATATTGCAACGATATAAAATCCGAATTTAACTCTGGAGTCGTGTCCTACCAACCCATAGTCCAGTTCCTTCGTGCTGAATGGAACAAAGTCATATATCTATGTCGCTGTAAATCTGTAGCTCGCTTACCAGCTCTTGAGAAATTAGAGCATCGGGTGTGTGCAGGTGGAATACAGATGGATTTACGACTTTAATAATCTGTTTAGGTGTCAATATATAGGAGGGTCCTTGAAGCTTCAATAGTGGTGGATTGGGAATATCAGGATATTTTTCGCCTGAAACTTGTCACTGGTTTTCACAATATTTTGCTTCTTATTAGTAGGTGTGTCAAATCTTCAAACCATCGAGGCAGATCTTGGAGAAACTGGTGATAAGCAACAAGGCAACGATAAAACGACGCGTTGTGTTGATTGGGTTTATCTTTTATAATTTTGATGATTTCACAAATAATTAACCGACGATGTATTTCTTTCTTGGTGAATATTTAAATAAAGGATAATAATTTAATTATTATTCATTGTTTTCCTGATGTTATTTCTGAAGGCTATGATTACGCTTTAACTGTTATGGTTGCTGTCCGTTTTAAACCTCGGCTCCGAAGATGTTCGAATACAGGTTTACCTCTGTCCGTCCGTCCGTCGCATTTTTTCTTCTGCAAAGTAGAGTTTACTGAAATTTCTACGCAAGCTTCATGGAGACAAGGGATACCATCCAGCTTCCTCGTTTACCGAATACTTATAATTGGGGTATCATTAGTATGCAAAAGCCCAAAGTACAGCTAGTTAGGATTGGTCTACAGCAAATTCCGGAACTGTATAAATTCTATTTCTATCAAAGATTACATTCAGTGGTAAACACAGTGTTGGTTGCTGGAAAGAGAAAACAACTTCCATTTATTCCAAATGATAAAATTTGAAGTCTTTACAACGTGAGAAAATGTGGAAAAAAGAGGATTGCTCTGAAGAACATGTCAATAAATTTCTATTTGCTTGCCCATTAAAATTATACATATCTGGTTCCTAATTCTTTGATTTTATTAATTCTGCCTATCTAAATGCAATATCCGTGTTTGAATTTCATGATATAATCGTAGAATAATGATTTAAGAATGATTTATTAATCAGATCAGATTGCAACTAGACCTGCCAGCATATTTGTAAGAGATTACACCAAATGTTTGATTTGTGACATTTTCTAAACTATGATACTTTTTATAATACTTTCATGAATATTATTGTCATGGAGTCATTTTAGACCTCATTTAATATTTTTGTGAAAATTTAGTTTTCAGCAAAAGGAATAAGTTTAAGATATTTTATTTCTTTAAAGTCCATTTCGAAGCTGCAGTATTGATTAAAAGTATTTTTGTTTTATATTCGTTCATTATTGTTGAAGGAAATCATTTTATATTCCTGATATATTTAAGATAAGAAGTTCAAATTTTACAGATATTTACTTTGGCTTTTGTCACTTTAGATTTTCTCTTTGTTAGGCATTATTTTTATCAATTTAAGATGTTTAGCGACAAGCTAAGTGGACACAATTAGACATGTTTTTTTTTACTAAGTCTATTGTCCTTTAACAACAAACAAGTTGTTGTGTAAAAAACATATGTCTAGGTAACCTGGTAAATTAGGGTTCTTTGTCCTGTCCAGCAAAGATCTTTCCACGCCCTTTTACCCCAAAATATCAGGGTAACTAAGTTGGCTCAGGAGTTAAACGAATCTGATTGGTCGACCCTGAAACAGTAACGCAAAATAGAACAAGTGAATTTCGGTCTCAAAAGTGGCACTTTCTCGTGCGCTGTTGAAGATACAAGATCTAAAACCTACTTCACTGTGTTTGTTATAACTGTTTTCAGGTGAGTCAAGTATTGTAATTATTCAAAGTTAATATGTTTCTTTCATTATTTTATTCAATTGAATCATGAAACTTCGTAAAGTTTCGTTTCCATTTTATCTAGTAAAGTTGAAGTTAAACATCTATGAGTTCTGCACGTAAAGAAGTTAAGATCAAATTGTTGTTTCTCGATCAGTGTAAATAGATGTATATATGTTCAAAAAAGGTTGGTTTATTCTTCACAAACTTTCTGTACTCAAGGGTATTTTTAAACGCGTTATAGAATTTAGTTTTACGCTCGCATGTTGGAAACGACAATTTTAACTTATCGCTTGTTCATACTTAATAAGAATTAAGGTCAGTTCCGCAAGGATAAGATGTTGATTATGTTAATAAACGCGTTATGCGTAATTTTCACATGTGAAGATTAATTTAATGAGTAATTATTTATCGTAAACTATTATTGTTGTTTAGCCCTATATTATTACGAGTCATGAATTTTGATACAAAGCAAGCATATATATTTAAAAGCTAGTTTCCCATTTCATATTATATTGTTTAATATTTATATTATTTGAATATTCACGATTAGTTTCGTAATGCTAAGTTTGTCTCGATTTCGAATATTTCCCAACCAATGCTCATTGTCGGAATTGATTATTTTTGGGTTAATAGGTTTTATATAGTTTAAATTTTACAAGCACAATTATGCTCTACCATGTTTATATGATTCGAAAAGTAAAAGACTTCAACAAGTTTATACATGTTCATTATCAAGATATTATGTATTCAATATTTTGTGCTGTTCAGCACATGCTTTATGCTCCGTTAGGTTCAAATATTAGGTCTCGCATTATGCTCATACATTTAAGATTTAGTCCGCATTTTGCTCATATATTTGAATGCTAAATAAGCTTTTATTTATAAGAAATATTATAAGCATACGTGTTCGTCAGTTTAAATGCATATGCTCATGCATTTACGTAAAGTTTGTATACTATAGATATTATTTGATCATTTATATTGGAAAATTATATGAATTATATGTTTCTATTATTTGCATTATATGCTATTATATTGTTATTAATTATATATGACTTTCTCATGCGCTTTTGAAGATACAAGTTCTAAAACCTACTTCACTGTGTTTGTTATAACTGTTTTCAGGCCCTTACTCATCCCCCTAAGTCCGTAAGGTGTGCTGTTGGTTAAGTCCAACCATAACAGTCAAACAACAGACCATACAACCCAGAAACCGACAATCCTGATAACACCCAGAAAACATCAATTCTGATAACTGGCGGAGACCCTTAAGATCAAGAATACGGTACCTGATAACTGATGATATTGGTTGGAAATTAAAGCAAGACAAGAAATATGATCTACACAGCAACTAACCACACAACAAATTCGTTCAGCGAAGCAGAATCAAGAATGAAGTTCCTAGTCAAAGTCAAACGAAGAACGGTTAATCATCGCGCGAAAACCAAAGACGTGGAGTATGAATAAAACCTCAACAACACACAGTCAGAAGTTCCTGAGACGCTGTACATAAGTATGAAGGTTTCAATCCTAAAATTAGTTACTTCTGATGCGTTTATTCCATACTTCAAATTCTTTTAATACATTTTGATTATTTGACCTCTTCAACGCATCTAGTGCAGTACAATTGGTATCGATAATGTTATTCATAGAAATATTAAAATTTCCAAATTAACATGTATTTATAAGGACACCGTTAAAAAACTTAGTTGTTTGATATTGCCTGCCGATTCCTTGCGAAGGTTGGTAGGTTTTTATAATTTATTAACCAACAACATAGAACAATTTATATCCTTTTTCTTCTTCGAAAACAACAAATAACACTATAAAAAGTATTGCAGACGATGAAACTGGATTTGAATTTATCACATCTCCAATTGTGTCTATAAAACTAAGTGTTTCTTTTAATTACCTCTTAAAGGTTATCAAATAAGCATTGAAGAAATATCTTTGAAAATTATCTTTTTCCGCTAATAACATTGATTTTTCATCGTTTTATACATGATAACTAACTCTGTATTGTTATCCAGATGTCTTGTTTCCTGTCAATACTTATATGTTTTGGCATTACACATTTTCATAATTTTCACACACAGCTAAAGGCGTCTTTACACTAAATCCGTCGGAGGTTTACTGGTTTACATATTTGTCTGGGAGAACATGTTTAATTTATAAGTTGAAATTGGGCTTTGAACAAGCTTTCTGCGATTACTCTTAAATCTTTGTGTACTGTTGTTTGTCTGTATGTCTTTTTTTAAGCCATGACGTTGTCAGTTTATTTTCGACTTATCAGTTTGAATGTCCCTTTGGTATCCTTCGCCTCATTTTTTGGCCTATGAGTAGTCATACCACATCTCCTTATTCTTATACTAAATACTGTATAAATCCGATATGAAAGTTTTATTTCTGACATATTTTAAGTTGTCAAACAATTTCATACAAGAAGCACTTCGTGAGTAAAGAGTACAAACGTGTAAGAATATTATAAATTTATCACGTTTGTAAGCCATTTAAAACAAAATAAAATAACAATTGACTTGATTCATTGGACTTAAATAATTACGACGTATCATGACAATACATTGTAATAGTGTTACTTTTCTCTTATAACGTGGTATTGAACCTCGCACTATTCTCTTATAACGTGGTATTGAAAACAGTAACTTTGTTCTGATAGCAGTGAACAAAACAAAATAATATGATATATTAAGCAGAAATTTGTTTAACTGAAAACTTAAAGACTAACACAGTGAATTGCCATGGTATGTCTATTCTTTACTTTCTACGTGCATTTAAAAAAAGAAAGAGTTAAAATACATTAAACAACTAGATTTAAATTTTAGATAACAATTAAAGTATCAAGGAATATTTAGAAATGAAAATAACACTTTTATAAATTAAAACATGCTACACAGAGGAACAAAAGAGGACGAAAGATACCAGAGGGACAGTCAAACTCATAGATTGAAAATAAACTGACAACGCCATGGCTAAAAACAAAAAGACAAACAGACAAATAATAGTACAGAAGACACAACATAGAAAACTAAAGACTAAGCAACACGAACCCCACCAAAAACTGGGGGAGATCTCAGGTGCTCCGGAAGGGTAAACAGATCCTGCTCCACATGTGGCACCCGTCGTGTTGCTTATGTTATTACAAATCCGGTAAATAGTCTAATTACATACAAGTGATCAGTATGCTGGAGTTTCTCATTGACAACATATTTGTTGAATTTGGAGGTAGACTTTTTCAGCAAGTTGTCGACATTCCTGTGGGAACGAACTGTGTGCCTCTCCTTGCTGATCTCTTCTTATTTTTATATGAGTCGGAGTTCCTTCAGACACTTGTCAAAAACAAAAACAAAAATCAAAGAAGTCCGATCATTTAATTTAACATTCAGATATATTGATGATGATCTTTCCATTAACAATCCAAACTTTTCTGATTGGGTTCCTTTAATATATCCTCCAGAACTAAAAATTAAACAAACAACAGACTAGGCTTCCTCCGCCTCATTTTTAGACTCATACCTCGAATTGTCAGAAGAGGTCATCTCAATACCAGAATCTATGACAAGCGAGACGATTTTAATTTTGAAATTATAAATTTCCCCCACTTTAGCAGCAATATACCAACTTCACCTGCATATGGGAAATACATTTTCTAACTCATTCGGTATTCAAGAGCTTGCATCTGCTACTCATACTTTATAAAACGTCACCAGTGTCCGAGCAGAAAGTTGATGAACCAATGTTATGTCAAAGAACGTCTCGTCCTGTTTCTAAAAAAGTTCATTGGAAGATACCAATACCTTGTTGATAAATATTCCGTATCAACTTCACAAATAATACATGCTGGTCTTGAAGTATAGAATCTAGGAACTGACGTTGTTTATCATCTTAATTACGTGTTAAAGGTCCCCTTTTTTATCCTTGTATATTTTCAGCCTTTACTGTACTTATACATCCCGCCATTGTGTTATTGTGCTATGGTCAATTTTGAGTTCTTTTCTTTCATTTTTGCTTATGTACTTTGTCTATATGCCATTTTGTGTTTCTTTGTTGAAACAGTTATTTATTGTAGTGTTTAAGATTATATTACAATGTTGACTGCTGTACCCCAATTTTGGACGTTTGTACCTATTATGTCTGTTTGTTTTGCTCACACATTGTTGTCAATATAATGAAATTCTATGCGACTGTCACACAAGTGAGAGACTTAGCTAGCTATAAAACCAGGTTTAATCCACCATTTTCTACATAAGGAAATGCCTGTACCAAGTCAGGAATATGACAGTTGTTTTCCATTCGTTAGATGTGTTTGAGCTTTTGATTTTGCCATTTTATATAGGACTTTCCGTTTAAAATTTCCCTTGGAGTTCGATATTTTTGTTATTTTACTCTTTTTCCATACGTCTGAAGCGCTTTTCCATCATCAGGAACTATTAAAGCCGAATATTTGAAAGCTTATGGTGTATGCAACCAAAACATTTGAAGATATATATATATATGAACAAAAATGACCAGCCAAATTGAAAGCTTAGTTTCTTAATATTTTTGGGGGAATTTATAAACGGCCAATTTCAGAAAGGTTCGTTATAAATCATGTCAGTACCGAAGTACCGAGTAAGAACAATCTCAGATGAAATAAAAAAAACAGTCAAATACTTTGTTTAGTATTCAAGTTCTATAGACCATCAGAAGAATTCTTTTCTATATACCTAGACACTAATTGAAAATTGACAAGACAACACGATTCCTTCCATGGTCTCTTATCTCTTTCTACGCCTTCCACTGTACAGGAGCATTGAATATAGTTCTTAATGTGTTAGCTGCATATAAGGCAATTCCTGATGTACTACTATAACTATACTATAGGCGAACGAACACAGTTACATATAAAACGTCATCTATATAAAAATGAAATAAAATTCATATACAATACAATTCAATCAATTTGCAGCATTTGATAAATAAGCATAGTTAGTCTCTGGTATCTGAAAGTGTTATCACAAAATATTGATTGTGACATGTCGAAGCTTTGAATCTAAAACAATTCCCAAAAAAAGACTGTGCATGAAATGACTATATCAAAAAAAAATATAGACAATACATCGGAGAAAAGAAGATCCATCTGATGAGTTAAAACTTTTTCAACTGATTTTTATAGTTTGTTCTTATGTTGTACTGTTACACCACTGTCCCAGGTTGGGGAGGGTTAGGCGCCCGCTAACTTGTTTAACCACGCCACATTCTGTATGTGCCTGTCCCAAGTCAGGAGCCTGTAGTTCAGTGGTTGTCGTTTGTTTCTGTGTATCATATTTATTTTTCGTTCATTATTTTGTACATAAATTAGGCCGTTAGTTTTCTCGTTTGAATTGTTTTACATTTGTCAAATCGGGGTCTTTTATTGCTGATTATGCGGAATGGGTTTTGCTCATTGTTGAAGGCCGTACGGTGACCTATAGTTGTTAATTTATGTGTCATTTGGTCTATTGTGGAGAGTTGTCTCATTGGCAATCATACCATGTCTTCTTATTTTTATATAAACCAGACTTACCGAGAAACAGATAGCTGGGTATACTAAACAAAATAGTTACGATGTCTTCAAGTCTTTAAGTATTGTTAAAGACGGTTGGCATACATCAACAAGCTTTTTGATTTAATTTCAGATGTTTAACCCTCTATTATTTGAAATATATTACAACTTTAACGAAATTCTACACAACATATATGAACTCATATACACAGGTTTATAAAGTTTGATCGAAAATGGTTTATACTGAATAATCTTTCAACTTTTCAAAATAATTATATATGAAATCGTGCTCCTCTTAACTATTTTCAAGCTATAGATTTCACAGACAATCTCAAAGATCGCCTACAAGAATTATAAAAAGACGACAAAAGTAAACAATTCGATAGAAAAAACAGCAGACGAATTGCCATTTCATCTTTTTCATTAGAATTAAGATTATAATACAAACAGAGAAATACAACTTGACGGCAGCATTATTTGCTTATTTTGCTTAATATCACTGGCAAACCGCAATTTGGTTGAGTACTCACGAAATTATTTTACTCCGACATCAGTCAATTATCCTTTCTAATATCATAGAAAAAGGAAAAAAGGTTCAAGTCGGAAACCAGACAGTTTGTTTTTATGCCCCACCTAGGGGCATTATGTTTTTCGGTCTGTGCGTCCGTCCGTCCGTCCGTTCGTCCCGCTTCAGGTTAAAGTTTTTGGTCATGGTAGTTTTTGATGAAGTTGAAGTTCAATCAACTTAAAACTTAGTACACATGTTCCCTATGATATGATCTTTCTAATTTTAATGAGTTTTGCCCCAATTTCACGGTCCACTAAACATAGAAAATGATAGTGCGAGTGGGGCATCCGTGTACTATGGACACATTCTTGTTTAACATATGAGATTTCGTGTGATATTCACATATGTGCTTCGATTGTTTGGTAAAACCCCGTTAGGCTTACTCCTTAAATTATTTAAATCGTCTATTAAATGACGAGACCACACCTTATAATCGGCTTCCAGCACTGCATATTCACTCGGTAACCCAGATCAGACAAACGTTATTTTTTTCCGGCATGGCAGATCTATTCGTCTCCTGTTTATATGCAAAATCATTACTTGGAATATCTCATTAAAGAACTTCGAATTCCCGGCAAATCTGGGAATCCCACATAAACCGTAACATCATTCACGAAAGAGGAGATTTTCGAAAATCACAAATCCGTCCATCTCTCATTTGGCATCAACATAAAAAGGGAAAATGCAAATCTCCCATTTTACCTATTGGATACCTAAAACTTTACAAAAATCCTTTTAAAGTACGATATAAAGCCGGGTCGTCAAGATGTTTGACTAATCATGTTTCTAAAGCTCATGATGGCCTTCAGAAATATTGTAATGAGGTATATTCAACCATCGTTGTCAATCAGATATGGATTATTTCAAATCTTAAAGTTCTACTCGAAATCTGCAATCACAATCTTTACAATTCTGCAGTAATATAAAATCCTTTGATTTGTCTACTCTTTAGATTACTATTCCATTCCATATGCTCAATGAAAAGATCGACTCATTGTCTCATGTTACAGGATTTGTCTACAAAAGGGAAACGTAGATACAAATTACTTGTTTAATGTCATAACAAAAATCTTACTTTGTGGAGAACTACACTGATTCACACAACAAATATACAAAAGATGATAAACAACATATTTGTTGAGTTTGGTGGATTGAAATTTCAGCAGATATTCGATATTCCAATGGGTTATGCACCACTACTGGCGGACTTGTTTTTGTACTCGCATGAAGCAGAATTCATTAAGCACCTTCTCAAATACTCAAATACAAAAAGAAAAGACATCTTGCAAAGTTCTTTAATTTCACTTTTAGATATATTGATGGTGTTCTGTCGCTCACTAACCCACAATTTAATAAGTGTTTACATGCATATCCCAGTAAACTAGAGATTCAGCTTACTACCGAAAGTAGATTTGCCTCATATCTTCATTTTTTCGACATTGACTCAGATAGACGAGTTCTAACTAAAATCTATAACAATTTTGATGATTTAAACTTTTTTAATTGTCAACTTTCCTTTTCTCAGCAGTAACATACCCTCTGTTCCATCGTATAGCCTTTACAACTCACTTAATACGTTTTGCTCGTGCATGTTCACATTATACGGACTTTATTAACAGGAGTGTGCTCATTACACAAAAGCTGCACCAACAGAGTTGTAAGGAAAAACGACTGAAATGTACAACAAAGTTTTAGTCACCCTCACGAATTTGACAGATACGATGTGTCGGTGTCTCAACTCACTAGAGACATGTTTTCTAGGTTTTACATCTTTAGATACTATGTACCAGTATAGTCGTCTGATCTGTTATTTAATCGATTATGTCCTATTTCCGTTTGTGACATTTAGACTGAGCGTGAGTTCGGATGGCGGGTGATGATACATGTATAGAAGGAGACCCTGTCTCGCTCTTTTTTCCGTTTGTGACATTTAGACTGAGTGTGGATTCGAATGGCGGGTGATGATACATGCATAGAAGGAGACCCTGTCTTGCTCTTTTTCCGTTTGTGACATTTAGACTGAGTGTGAATTCGAATGGCGGGTGATATAGAAGGAGACCCTGTCTCGCTCTTATCCCTCAGTTATTGTTTGTTACCTTTAAATGTCTCTTTTTAATGAATTTACGAGATTTCAACATCGGTGAACTTCTGTCTTACAGTAATTTACGGTTACAGTTTGTTTAACGTATTGCAAATTTCAAAAAAGAATAAGCCATTTTCAAACTTCACTTAGAGTGCATTTCTTTCTAACCTGAATTTTGCAAACGTTGTGAGGCGTTTGTAATCGTTTGCTAAACGCTACAAAAGTAGAAAGAAATACATCGTTTAATCAGTGTTTACTGACCCTGTTCGAACTTTCAATAATGCATGCACGTTATGTTGGTAAACAGACTTATTACGCGGTTATATTTAAATGCGTTCCTTCAACCAACATACGTAATAAATCTCAAGATTTTACACCGTTTTTTCTTTTCCAGCAGCATTTGATAAATAAGCATAGTTAGTCTCTGGTATCTGAAAGTGTTATCACAAAATATTGATTGTGACATGTCGAAGCTTTGAATCTAAAACAATTCCCAAAAAAGACTGTGCATGAAATGACTATATCAAAAAAAAATATAGACAATACATCGGAGAAAAGAAGATCCATCTGATGAGTTAAGACTTTTCAACTGATTTTATAGTTTGTTCTTATGTTGTACTGTTACACCACTGTCCCAGGTTGGGGAGGGTTAGGCGCCCGCTAACTTGTTTAACCACGCCACATTCTGTATGTGCCTGTCCCAAGTCAGGAGCCTGTAGTTCAGTGGTTGTTGTTTGTTTCTGTGTATCATATTTATTTTTCGTTCATTATTTTGTACATAAATTAGGCCGTTAGTTTTCTCGTTTGAATTGTTTTATATTTGTCAAATCGGGGTCTTTTATTGCTGATTATGCGGTATGGGTTTTGCTCATTGTTGAAGGCCGTACGGTGACCTATAGTTGTTAATTTATGTGTCATTTGGTCTATTGTGGAGAGTTGTCTCATTGGCAATCATACTATGTCTTCTTATTTTTATATAAACCAGACTTACCGAGAAACAGATAGCTGGGTATACTAAACAAAATAGTTACGATGTCTTCAAGTCTTTAAGTATTGTTAAAGATGGTTGGCATACATCAACAAGCTTTTGATTTAATTTCAGATGTTTAACCTCTATTATTTGAAATATATTACAACTTTAACGAAATTCTACACAACATATATGAACTCATATACACAGGTTTATAAAGTTTGATCGAAAATGGTTTATACTGAATAATCTTTCAACTTTTCAAAATAATTATATATGAAATCGTGCTCCTCTTAACTATTTTCAAGCTATAGATTTCACAGACAATCTTAAAGATCGCCTACAAGAATTATAAAAGACGACAAAAGTAAACAATTCGATAGAAAAACAGCAGACGAATTGCCATTTCATCTTTTCATTAGAATTAAGATTATAATACAAACAGAGAAATACAACTTGACGGCAGCATTATTTGCTTATTTTGCTTAATATCACTGGCAAACCGCAATTTGGTTGAGTACTCACGAAATTATTTTACTCCGACATCAGTCAATTATCCTTTCTAATATCATAGAAAAAGGAAAAAAGGTTCAAGTCGGAAACCAGACAGTTTGTTTTTATGCCCCACCTAGGGGCATTATGTTTTTCGGTCTGTGCGTCCGTCCGTCCGTCCGTTCGTCCCGCTTCAGGTTAAAGTTTTTGGTCATGGTAGTTTTTGATGAAGTTGAAGTTCAATCAACTTAAAACTTAGTACACATGTTCCCTATGATATGATCTTTCTAATTTTAATGAGTTTTGCCCCAATTTCACGGTCCACTAAACATAGAAAATGATAGTGCGAGTGGGGCATCCGTGTAATATGGACACATTCTTGTTTAACATATGAGATTTAGTGTGATATTCACATATGTGCTTCGATTGTTTGGTAAAACTCCGTTAGGCTTACTCCTTAAATTATTTAAATCGTCTATTAAATGACGAGACCACACCTTATAATCGGCTTCCAGCACTGCATATTCACTCGGTAACCCAGATCAGACAAACGTTATTTTTTTCCGGCATGGCAGATCTATTCGTCTCCTGTTTATATGCAAAATCATTACTTGGAATATCTCATTAAAGAACTTCGAATTCCCGGCAAATCTGGGAATCCCACATAAACCGTAACATCATTCACGAAAGAGGAGATTTTCGAAAATCACAAATCCGTCCATCTCTCATTTGGCATCAACATAAAAAGGGAAAATGCAAATCTCCCATTTTACCTTTTGGATACCTAAAACTTTACAAAAATCCTTTTAAAGTACGATATAAAGCCAGGTCGTCAAGATGTTTGACTAATCATGTTTCTAAAGCTCATGACGGCCTTCAGAAATATTGTAATGAGGTATATTCAACCATCGTTGTCAATCAGATATGGATTATTTCAAATCTTAAAGTTCTACTCGAAATCTGCAATCACAATCTTTACAATTCTGCAGTAATATAAAATCCTTTGATTTGTCTACTCTTTAGATTACTATTCCATTCCATATGCTCAATGAAAAGATCGACTCATTGTCTCATGTTACAGGGATTTGTCTACAAAAAAGGGAAACGTAGATACAAATTACTTGTTTAATGTCATAACAAAAATCTTACTTTGTGGAGAACTACACTGATTCACACAACAAATATACAAAAGATGATAAACAACATATTTGTTGAGTTTGGTGGATTGAAATTTCAGCAGATATTCGATATTCCAATGGGTTATGCACCACTACTGGCGGACTTGTTTTTGTACTCGCATGAAGCAGAATTCATTAAGCACCTTCTCAAATACTCAAATACAAAAAGAAAAGACATCTTGCAAAGTTCTTTAATTTCACTTTTAGATATATTGATGGTGTTCTGTCGCTCACTAACCCACAATTTAATAAGTGTTTACATGCATATCCCAGTGAACTAGAGATTCAGGTTACTACCGAAAGTAGATTTGCCTCATATCTTCATTTTTTTTCGACATTGACTCAGATAGACGAGTTCTAACTAAAATCTATAACAATTTTGATGATTTAAACTTTTTTAATTGTCAACTTTCCTTTTCTCAGCAGTAACATACCCTCTGTTCCATCGTATAGCCTTTACAACTCACTTAATACGTTTTGCTCGTGCATGTTCACATTATACGGACTTTATTAACAGGAGTGTGCTCATTACACAAAAGCTGCACCAACAGAGTTGTAAGGAAAAACGACTGAAATGTACAACAAAGTTTTAGTCACCCTCACGAATTTGACAGATACGATGTGTCGGTGTCTCAACTCACTAGAGACATGTTTTCTAGGTTTTACATCTTTAGATACTATGTACCAGTATAGTCGTCTGATCTGTTATTTAATCGATTATGTCCTATTTCCGTTTGTGACAGACTGAGCGTGAGTTCGGATGGCGGGTGATGGATGATACATGTATAGAAGGAGACCCTGTTTCGCTCTTTTTTCCGTTTGTGACATTTAGACTGAGTGTGGATTCGAATGGCGGGTGATGATACATGCATAGAAGGAGACCCTGTCTTGCTCTTTTTCCGTTTGTGACATTTAGACTGAGTGTGAATTCGAATGGCGGGTGATATAGAAGGAGACCCTGTCTCGCTCTTATCCCTCAGTTATTGTTTGTTACCTTTAAATGTCTCTTTTTAATGAATTTACGAGATTTCAACATCGGTAAACTTCTGTCTTACAGTAATTTACGGTTACAGTTTGTTTAACGTATTGCAAATTTCAAAAAGAATAAGCCATTTTCAAACTTCACTTAGAGTGCATTTCTTTCTAACCTAAATTTTGCAAACGTTGTGAGGCGTTTGTAATCGTTTGCTAAACGCTACAAAAGTAGAAAGAAATACATCGTTTAATCAGTGTTTACTGACCCTGTTCGAACTTTCAATAATGCATGCACGTTATGTTGGTAAACAGACTTATTACGCGGTTATATTTAAATGCGTTCCTTCAACCAACATACGTAATAAATCTCAAGATTTTACACCGTTTTTTTCTTTTCCATATGTATGAAAGTCTGTTGCCTATAATTAAGATTATTACTAACAGTGTTTCGTGATTTTTCGCTTATACTGTTAAAGCATGGGTCCCTTTTCAAAAGTCTCCCAACTATTGTTTTGATTTAGCAAGTTATTCTTTTATATTTTTCGTACATTTATACGCTATGATAGGCACTAGGGTGAAGATTTCATTGCATTGTTTGTCTTTAAGCAGATTGTTCAAATGTTTTCTTATAATCTTACTAAAATTCAAGGTTGAAGTTAGAAACAAATGTAGCGCTTGTACTAACAAACGATGAACGACAAACTGTAGACGCATTTTTAGCCAGTGCATAGTTTGTCAAGTTTATGTAAAGTTTGCAAACGTATGTTAGAAACAAATGATCAAAACATTTTCGCGCTTAGCCGTTTGGATCGTTTGTGTTTGAAAGAAATGCACTCTTATTATTTATTAACAAGAATATCAACGTTTCAAGTTGAGAGATCATTCGTTAACAAGAGAATTAAGTTACAATTTGATCGTCACAATTTAAATATAATTAAATATATTTAGGCTATATACGACCTTCTTTCCAAAGAAGTACCGATTTGTGTTATTTAATTATTGTTATGAAAACGATTGAATTTGTTCAATCAACATGTTTGTGCTATCGTGCAGCAGACCCGGTAAATACTGACGGCAGATCTTGATAAACAATAATACGGATTGAACGTAAAAACATTTATGTTTTCTTCAAAGAATTTGATTATCTGTTTCTATATGTTTTGAATGCTACAAATAAGGAGGTAGGCAGGCGGTTACATTGAAATAATCGAAAGAGCTTTGAACCAAAGCTTTCAAAATGAAGGAGGTAGACAGGCGGTTACATTGAAATAATCGAAAGAGCTTTGAACCGAAGCTTTCAAAATGAAGGAGGTAGACAGGCGGTTACATTGAAATAATCGAAAGAGCTTTGAACCAAAACTTTCAAAATGATACTCCGTTCACATTAGGTTAAGAAACACTAATTCGGTTACAGCCGAGAGAACATATAAGAAATTAGTATCTATTTAAACAAAATAGTTCCTTCGCATAACTGTTACTTTGTAAATAAGTAAGCTATGTGTAATTTTTGTATCAAATGAAAGATTAAGGACTTGGAATCACTGTAGAACCTTTACAGAAAGTTTCTCTTGAATAATAAAAGAAATATATGGAATTGAAAAGGACCCCACTGGAAGTAGGTTTGATTAACTTTTGTGGGTCATGCTAAGGTATTAGGCAGTGAAAATCTAGTCCATTAAAAATATTACAGTCCAGTCGAATATTCAAATACTGAAAATTTCCATCATTTTATCTTTTAAATTCTAATTTTTAGTGCTCATAATTGAAATTCATTTTAGTGTCTGTTACATGTAAAATCTTTTTCATGTCTAGTGCTATATTTGTATGTCATTTTACTTTATTTATGTCTGTCTGTCAATATCATGCCTTTTATCTTGGATTAATATTATTAGTATTACCATTTTAAAAAGAAAGGCATATTTTACCTGATGCTCAGATCGTAAGTACTTATTTTTGTACAACAAATCTTCCGAGAACCAATGCGATCTTTTATGCAATTGAAGGTATGTTAAGTTTTTCAGCACAAGACAGGATAAGGCATAAACTTGTATCAAAACACATAAAATTAACGTCTCCTCGGAGACGTTATTAAGAATTGAACGATGGACAGTCAGTACGTGAATGCCTCTTACTACCTGACTGGAAGATATTACGAGACGTGAATAATCAAAGTTTGTTGATTGGTTAGGACAATCCAAACCTAGTAAATGTCTTTTAATCCCGTAGAGTATCGGATTTGTCCTCTCTATTTTAGCAATTAGATTTTGCCTGGTCATTAATCATGCATATTCATGAGATTGGTACACAGGTAACTTTTATCTATAAATAGCCGAATCTTCTGGAGTTTTGTAAACACACACAACGTTAAACAATATACTACTTCATAACGTGTGACCTCACGTGAGTGGTAAAATTTGTTGATTGATATGCAAGACTATTCTGAATGAATTAATCTACAAAGCGAGAACACTTTCCATTTTCATCAGCTAAGAGACGGCTAGCCTTTTTTTGAAAAGCTATTACTTGTAGATATGAACCCTTGAAATACAGAATTTAACATAGAAAGCAATGGGGCTATGAATTAGTGGTTTTATTCCATAAAGCAATGGAGAAGTCTTGATATAACTTAAGGAAACCATAAAAGTAATTCACATAAAAAATGCAAATCTAATATGTTCAAAATTGCATTTTAGAGGTTTTCCGGATAAAAATATGTACCGCCAAAAATTCAATGGCAAAGTCAATGAATCACAAAATTAATTCCAATTAAAAAACGAAATAGGGTGTGCACAATGACACTATATGGGTAAGATTCTGATAAAATTTCATAAAAATCTTACTAGTATTTAGAAATTTTGGCATCTATTCCATTGAACTTGAGATAAAGGATACAACAGATACAGTTAAGTCTGCCTTATATCTTGACTTACATCTAGAAATTGACAATGAGGGTCGGTTGAAAACAAAACTTTATGACAAAAGAGATGATTTCAGCTTCCAAATTGTGAACTTTCCATTTTTATGTAGCAACATTCCAGCAGCACCTGCATACGGAGTATATATCTCCTAGTTGATACGATACTCCAGGGCTTGTATTTCCTATCATGATTTCCTTGATAGAGGGTTGCTGCTCACAAGGAAGCTATTAAACCAAGTTGAAATCATCCCTTCGTAAATTTTACGGACGCTATCACGAGTTGATTGACCGTTATGGAATATCCGTTTCAAAGATGATAGCGGATATGTTCCTAATGTCGTAACGACAATCCCGTCCCCTTTTCCCGAATGTGACCTACCAAATTAAACTTATTACCGGTTTTGTACTAACATGAACAACACGACGGGTGTCAGTTTATTATCGACTTGTGAGTTTGAATGTCCCTTCCGTATCTTTCGCCCCTCTTGTATGTGTTCGTGACACATGTTTCTGGTACAACCTTCATCAAGTATGCTCTAGACCAAATATTTGTAACTCTTGAGAGCAGAAACTGCAAACAAAAAAAACAAATCGTTTGTGGATGAAATGTTTTGACCCAGATCTGAAATTATTATGTACATGTAGTCCAATCAAATATCTTAAGTCGTCATCTCGCCATCCTTTGATTTGGATCTTTACTTTAATCCTTCATCTTACCTGGATCCTTCAACACTGACAGTTAGTTCAAATGGTGACTTACTATAAGTGTAACAAAATTGTTTACATGTCTATGCAAGCTGTTACATTAGTATCGTTTTGACAATGTTGTCAATAGAATCCTTGACCCAGTTTGATCTCTTAATTTAAAAATAATATGCGTCATCTTTATGATAAAATGCATACACCCACTTTAATGAAGTTATAAAATTACAGAACTGTATCTCAAGTTCATGCACAGACAATACTTGCAATATGGCTTTTATCTAACAAAGATCACATGGCAAGACAATACATATCTGAGGGTCGTCATCAGGCCTCTGTTTTATTGCAATGCCATATAAACACAATTTCTAATATCAAATGTGTAACGATAAACCATCAATAGTATGCTCTAAAGACTTGGCATTACAATAAAGACATTCGTATGATTGTAATTATGTAGATATTTTCTACATTTCAAGTTTAATACGCTTAATATCAAACGACATGTTAAAGTTGTGAACTGTGATTGATCCTTATTGTACGGGATCGGTCAAAAGAACTTTATCATATAGGATCATTTGTTAGCCACACGTTCCTTGCGAAATGAAGAGCGATGTCACCTGAAGTATATTAATCATCGCAAAAAATGGATTAGTTCCCAGTCATGGAAATGTAACGTATACTGGACAGAAGGCGAATAATTCCATTTTTGTTTAATTAAGTATTTTTCATGAAACTGACATGAATATGTAATTATTAGTTATGATTGGGTTGTGATTGATCGATTGATTTAAGTAGACTGCTATTGACTCGTCCTTGGTAAATAAAATATCATACCAATCGATGTCAATATTCTCACCTTCATCCCCTGTAATCTGTCTTTAATTTACTATACCCCAATACAAACTGTGTAACACATATCAATTATGACCGATAAATATCCATTATTATAAGTTGATGTTCCGAGCGTAACTGCAATATCATCCGTGACTAGATCGATAAAAGAAAATCTGTCACGTATAACTAACAGTTTTATTTGCAGTTCAACTGGTGTTTGTGTTTTATTCATACCGTAATAATCGGAATTTGTGCCTGCGAAAAATATTTATCTGAATATGGTAATATCTTGTGATTTTCATTTCGAATTTTTGAATTCTTAGAAAATTACAGTGATGGAATTAATAATGAAGCCACTTTGCTGTATCATTTTAGTAGTTATTGTCAACAAATCTCAATTTAATAGCGGTTTAGTTATTCCTTTTAACGATTATATTGACTTCTAATGTGTTGAAATGTTGGGGGACTGAAACTTCATATAAATTGCATATATTGGAATCTGTGAGGTTATTATTCACTGGTTTTTCGAAAAAAAAAAAACATTTATCTGATGTGTGGGAAAACAAAATGGTGTAACTCTTTATTTTCGGTATGCCTATTGCCAGAAAGCAGGGGTGCTGCTTTGCCCTGCATCTGCGCGAAGACAACGCGAGATTTATTCTTTTGTTTTTTGTAATGACTGCTTATATGCTAGTAGGTGCCACAGTATTTATGTTTTTGGAGCGGGATAACGAGGTTGAAGAAAGAAAGAAATATAATGATTCCTTGAATTTATTCCGACAAAAATATCCGCAAATAAATGAAACGGATTTACAGATGTTGCTGAATGCTCATACAGAAGCTGAATCTGCTGGATTTGTAGGAAACAAACGTCCGAGATGGGACTTTTCTGGAGCTTTTTACTTCGTTGGAACAGTTGTATCCACCATTGGTAAGTTGTTGCTTTTGTACACCTGTGTATATTAAGTCCTTTTTGAAGTATCTGTGATATTTTGTTTTTAATATTTAACTTGAAGCAGGTAACTTTTTTGATTTTGGTTAAATAAACTATGCCCCTAGTAAGTATTCTACAACTAATCTTTCAGTGCTTTTAACTAGTACCTTGACTGCTACCAAAGAACTTATTAACTTTTGTAATAAAACATGAAAATAAAGGAATTAATTAATTTTGGAGTGTAAAATATTCTTTGGATGTTTTAGATAAATTATTTGCTTTTGATGGTCCTTTTAATTCGGTTGCCAGTTTTGACTTTTCAACTCTTTACACTACTCTTCCACACAATCTTATCAAACAAAAAATATTCAATTAGATTAAATGGTTGTTTGAAAAATCTTATTGCAAATTTATTTGCTGCAACTTAATATGTAAAGCCGCTTTCTCTAATGAGAAAGGTAAATATGATAGATATACTTACTGGAGTTGTGATTAGATGATTGAAGCTGTTAATTTTCTCCTTGATAATATTTATGTACGTTTCCGCAGTAAAGTTTATGGACAGCTTGTAGGTATTCCTAATGCACCAATTGTGCCCCTTGTATAACAGACTTGTTCATGTACTGTTATGAATCACAGCTATGACCAAACCCAGTAAGGATTCGTCTAAATTATTTTTAATGGATGAAGTCAACAACACTTACTGTTACCATGATGCTATTTTTTCGTTGAATAATCAAGGATTCTCTAAATATACTGCGGAAATTTACTTAAAGGAACTTACTTTAAATATATCAAATACAAACAGTAATAACTGTCCTTTTCTAGATTTAAATATTTCAGTTTTAAAGGGAAACTTCACACAAAAATTTACGACAAAAGAGACGATTATTCCTTTCCTATTGTTATTTTTCCTTTTTTTGACGGTAATGTCCCTTTGGAACAATCTTTCGGTGTATATATATATCCCAACGCGTTCGCTAAGCCCGTGTCTGTAGTGACGTTTTGGATTTCAATGTCTAATCTATGTATTATAAGTAAATTGTTTAGTCAAGGATTTCGTTACCACAGATTACTTAAAAACCTTAACTGAATCCACACATAGATACGAAGATTTGGTTTGGAAGTTTGGCTGTTCCTGTAGAAAACTTAATATTACAAACGGGAAAGTGCACCCTAATTTTGACGATGATTTTGGTTACCGAACCCGTAAATAAAAATTTGATCCGGGTAAACTTATTGATCCTTTAAATAAACTTACTAGTATTCTAAAAGGTTACCAATTTTACACAACACTGTAATTAGATTTTTATCGGTGAAAATATCGATTTTAATATTATTGTTATACACATATGTACATTCACGGTCCTTCCATCTGTTGATACCTATATTTTGGCATTGCACAAGGTCATGTTATTTTTTTTTCTGACTGTTAATGACGTCTTTACACAAAATCAATTGGATGTTGGATGTGTACTGACTGATATTTTAGTCTTAGATACATGATAATTTTATTAGTTGTTATTGGCTTTGAACTAGCCTCCAGTAACTGTGAGTACTCTCAGATCTGTACTTTGTGTCTTTTATGTTTTGTAAGTTTTTTGTGTGCTTTGTGTCGATCTGATGAGTTAATATAAAATTAAGGAGATGTGGTATGATTGCCAATGTGACAACTATCCACCTAAGTTCAAATGAAGTGGATGTAAGCAATTATTGGCAACCATACGACCTTCAACAATGAGAAAACCGATACCGTATAGTCGGCTTTAAAAGGCCCCGACATGAAAATATGAAACGATTCAATGAGAAAACTAGCGGCCTAATTTATAAAAAATAATTTACGAAAAACAAATATTACAGACATGAACCAACGACAATCACTGAACTACAGGCAATCCCTTTTCAACTTATTTTTATAGTTTCTTCTTATGTTGTACTGTTACACCACTGTCCAAGGTTAGGGAAGGTTTTGGCGCCCGCAACCATGTTTAATCCTGCCACTTTCTGCATGTGTTTGTCTCGAGTCCGGAGCCCAAAATTCAATGGTTGTCGTTTGTTGCTGTATATCATATTTGTTTTTTATTTACTGTTTTGTACATATATCAGGCCGTTAGTTTTCTTGTTTGAATTGTTTTACGTTTATCAATGTTGACTTTAAAAGGACTAGAACAATTGATATAAAAGAAACAAAATATATTATTAAAAAAGTTCACGCACACATACACAATTTTTCTCTCATATAAAAAGTAGATGTGGTATGATTTCCAATTAGACAACTCTCCCCCAGACACCAAATGACGTAGAAATTAGCAACTATAGGTCACCATACGGCTTTCAACAATGAGCTTACCCATACCGCATAGTTAGTCTAATTTTAAAAATCACCAAAGAAAAATATGACTTCTGAACTATTCTGTATAATTGTCAAAAACATCGGGTTTCCCTGTTTGCAAATCGTGTTCTGTTCCATACGAGAAACCTAAGATTGATTGTTTGTTGGTGTTTAACTCCACTTTAAGCACTATTAGCTATGTCGTGTTAACCAGTTTTTGTTTGGGCAGGAAGGTGTAGTGCCAGGAGAAAACAACCGACATTCGGCAGAAAAACTGGCAATCCTATTCGTCAATTAAGATTTGAGTTGAACGCACATACCACGTGCGGGGTTCGAACTCTCAACATTTGTGTTGACAGGCTAGTGATTGCTATTATACATTGTAGATGAACTACTTAGACCACTCGACCACCGAGGCCCCGGAAAACTATGAAAAATGTCTGGTTATTTTCATAACGTAATATGGTTCTATAGAATACATATTTTCTGCTGTTTAAACGAAAAATTCTCACAAACAACCCCAAAAAGTTCTGGTGCTCATATTTCAATAAAGGAACCATGTAGAGAAATTCAAAAGAAATAAAAAAATATGCTCACGTTTTTTTATTGTTCTTGTTGTAAATTTCTTATAAAAACCTTTTTTGCTGCATAATCACACCATTCGTTAAATAATAAAAAACAAGAACCAACTTAATTATGCCATACGTCATACATATATGTTCATTTAATTACAAATAAGTTGATGATAAACGTGTTTAAAGAACCGAGCCAATCTATCTTTTTGTTATACAGAAAACTGTTTCGTGTAGTATTGCTATTTATTACCGTCTTTTGAATCCTAAACACTAATGATTAAGGCTTTGATGTGATCAGATTAGAATTCATTTGGGAAGTGTTACCATAGAAAAACCCAATATCTTTGTCTATCAACATAGCTATAATTAAGTATCTTATTTCTGCTTCACCATGATCATTACCAAAGAGTTTATTTAAATTGAGGAAACGTAACGCCTAATGCAACGGAATTTTATTCTATTCAGAATTAATATATGTTTTGAATTTAGCCGAACAATGTTAGAATTGCATTTTTTTGGACTTGCAAATTTACATCATTACCTTAGAAGAATTTGAGTTCCAGCTGTTGAGGCCGCTTGCACTGAGCACAGCGCCACTCGATCAAATCTGATTTATAAAAAAAAATGTAATATTCCCTTGTTCGGTTGATGCCTTTCTTCGCTGGATTAATCTATAATGAAACATTGTTATGATGTATGGGGGCTTGGCATTATACACATTGTATAAAAAAGGCTATATTGTTAGATTTAAATTTACTATTGGTTAATATGTGAATTTCAGCATGATTTAAAATCTTTAGTTATTTTATACATGTATATGTATATATAAGAAGGGTTTAAGAACATCAGTTGTTCGACCTGTTAGTCAAATGCGTTTTGTTACAATTTACTTTTCATTTTTTGGTCTTTTGGAAAATGTTGTTTGTGCTGTATTTAGACCCCTCTACCAAGAAATTTGTTTTAAATGCACACGTATAAAAATTGCTGTTTTTATCCAACGCAATCATAGGTTTGAACGTTATTTTCAATTCAGACTTGTATATATAAGAAGATATACTTTTTCACTTTTTTGGTCTTTTGGAAAATGTTGTTTGTGCTGTATTTAGACCCCTCTAACAAGAAATTTGTTTTGCATGCACACGTATAAAAATTGCGGTTTTTATCCAACGCAATCATAGGTTTGAACGTTGTTTTCAATTTAGACTTATTTATATATAAGAAGAGATATTGATAAGAAAATGTTCTACAGAGTTTTATTTGGAAGAGGGTATGCATGGACTGAAACGCCAGCATTTACATGAATATTCTTCTTTTATTCATATTTTGTATTCCCATAAGAAATACTTTTACGTCAATTTGAATCGTAGAAACATGTCCAAACAACAAATTACTGTGTCTTTGTATTCTTAATTCTGAAAAGGTTACTTCTAATCAAGTACTATAATCTTTCTGATGCTTTCACAGAGTAAAAAGTAGCAATCAATATGGCGATAAACTTCTTTTCTGTGTAGACGAGGCAGTTTTAATGAAATATTTATCTTTCATTATGACACCAATTAAGGCCATCTGAACGTACGACGTAGAGCTATCTTCTATTACATACAATTCTATAACTGCAGAGTAACAGATGCCATCGTAATATTGTTTCCATGATATTGTCTTTGTCGGAAGTCACCGTAATTTACAATTCATTATGGCCTGAAACGTGATAGTATTTAAACGATACAAATAGGAAATAACTCATCTACACAAATGTAGTAGAATATAGAATTGTGACATTATGATTTTTTTATTGAACTAATCAATTTTACATAAAAGTAATTGCCTATAAAACTAATCCTTTTAAATATGTGCATGTCTTAAAGCGCAAAGTAATAAAAATTGTTATAAAAAAGTGATGCCATCTTATTACGTTTTGTTGTGTGTTGACTTACTCAACATCTCGGGAACTAAAAGTCAACTTGCAGTGATATCGACAGAATGGAAAAAGGGGAAACAAAAGGTACCAGTTTACATGTTACAGTAAACAATCAATTAATTGAACCGACAATCGCCTTTCCAACTATAATAAAACGCGAACTTGTGTCAACAGGTTAAATAGTTAATGCCGTAACATATACCTTGTCACTTTCTATTTGAATGTATGTGGCACAAAAGCATAAGAAGGACATTCTTAACCAAAACCAAAATTATAAAAAAGAAATTTGTTATGTTGTCTTTCAGAAAAAAATTTAATCATTTTGGTTTAAGATAATTATTCTTCGATGTAATATTTGACAAAAACATATTAAATATGTCTTTAACAGTAATATGTAGCGCTGGTTAATTGTTTTTTTTTTCT
Organism: Mytilus coruscus; assembly: GCA_017311375.1. NCBI lineage: Eukaryota > Metazoa > Mollusca > Bivalvia > Mytilida > Mytilidae > Mytilus > Mytilus coruscus. The sequence continues at coordinate 74,911,027 of CM029599.1, read as the reverse complement.
TCAATAACATTTATGGAAATATATAAAAATAGTATGATATATAGAGACTCATTAATATTCAAATTCTAGTAGGACTGGTAATACCAACATGATTTTGACCTTGCGAGTGAAACAAATACAAGCTAAAACTTGACCTTCTTTTAATATTTTTGATTTATCTTTTGAGCAATTGCTAAACTTGTTTCATAGAAAAAAATAATCATAAATACCAGGCTTATAATTTTTTTACTCCAGACGCGTTTCGTCTACATAAGACTCGTCAGTGTCGCTCGAATTAAAACAGTTGAAAGGTCAAATCAAATACGAAGTTGTACGGGGAAAATTAAGTATGCAAATCTATTTCTGTTCAGAAAATGTGATCAAAAGCCGATAAGCTGACAAAATTATAACCATTACAAATACAATTACATTCTTTTAAGTAATAGATAAGTCGTATGTTATAGATGTATCTTTATTTTCAAGATGTTACTTGTTATAAGTATGTTACCATCGATTTGTGTCTTTTCATATTAGATTTTCTTTGTACCATAAAAAGAGAAAGATGGTGAGTCGAAAACTATAGAAAAAGTAACTGTTCTTACGGAAAAGGTTAATAGTTTAATGAATAAAAGGAAAAGTTAATATATACGTCAATAATACAGCAACCCGACAACACAAAGGAAAAAAGATACATTAAGGTCAACATAGTTACGGTCTTCAACTATAGACAAGCTGTCAATCTCTAAAAATTCCCTATTCTAAATTAAAAAAGGGGGGAAAAATCGAACAGATTATCGAAGATATGCAATTAAAATTCCATAAATTGCAAAAACATTATATAAATATAAAAGAGAGGCGAAAGATACCAAAGGGACATTCAAACTCATAAGTCGAAAACAAACTGACAACACCTTGGCTAAAAAAGAAAAGACCAACAGACAAACAACAGTACACAAAACTCAACATAGAAAACTAAAGACTGAGCAACACGAACCCCACCAAAAACTCGGGGTGATCGCAGGTGCTCCGGAAGGGTTAGCAGACCTGCTCCACATGTGGCACCCGTCGTGTTGCTCATGCTAGTACAAACCCGGTAATAAGTCTAAATCGGTAGGTCACATTCGGGGAAAGGGGGACGGGATTGTAGTTACGACATTTGGAGCATATCCGCTATCATCTGTGAAACGGATATTCCATAATGGTCAACCAACTAGTGATGGCGTCCGTAAAATTTACGAAGGGATGATTTCAACTTCACCACTTGAAACTCTTGGTTTAATAGCTTCCTTGTGAGCAGCAACCCTCTATCAAGGAAATCATGATAGGAAATATATAAACATAAATATATGTATAACTTGTACAAAAGACGTCAACTGGCATAACACCATCATACACTTAAGCAAGGTTGTTGCATAAAATCCAGTGCTTTCCTCATTATCTTTCGGTATGGGTCGTTCCTCAATGTTTTAGGACCAAATGTTCACTTTGTTCCGTTTTAGAGTTTTGCTGGATGTTTTTCGCATTAGAAATTGTAAAGCATTCGTTTTTATTATAATTGTAGTGAGTGACTTTATGCAATTGTATTATGGTCTATTAGTATTGCTTTTCGTATCTGCAAATAAAATAAAATTTGAATGCAACGTATATTTTCGCACCTGTAGCAATAATATGAAAGTGTTATTGCCTTTTCTTGTATTGACCCTGGTATAGATCTTAGGTTACTGTATTGGCCATGAGACTCGAAGATTCGAGGGCCAATACAGAAACAGTCAGTTCATGACACTTTTAGTCCATGATTCTAGTTCTTTAAGTAAGCAATGAAACTTACCGTTAGACCTTAAATACTGCCTATGCTGTTGACTTGCAGTATAAATTGCGTATTTACATTGATATTTTTTAAATACAACATTTTAATACAATGATTTTTTTTCAAAGTGGAAGTATATCATAAAAAGATCACAAAATAACATTTTTCATATATCAGATGTATTTTCTTATTCAAATTGTTGATGATTATCTTCACAAAGGCCTGATAATACATCTTATATGAAAACTGTCATGTAATAACCTGAAATTATTATTGGAGTGCGAATTTATTTCCTACGTGCTTATATATTTGTATGTATCACAACGACACAATTGGTGTGCCCTTAATTTTCTAGTTTTTCTCCTACGGCTGTTTTCATTTTCAATTTTGTTAGAATATTTATATTTCCGAATTTTACTTCTACAAATTTCTGTAGAGATTTATTTCTTTGTTATGGTGTATGATACTTTTGGTGACCTTATTACTGGGAGAAAATGGTTTATTTACAATTTAGCGTTGAACTAGATTCCATAGGATGCAAGTCAGTACTCTTAGATCAATAATCGGTTTGTCTTTCGTCTTTATGTTTTGCCCTTTAACAATTTTACTGCTATAACTAAGAGATTTCAATTATACTGACATCATATGTTTACTGAAAACTGCCAGTATACTGATTGCCCTTCCTCTGCAGATATCAGTATAATTGTAATCTTTTAGTTATAGCAGTAAAATTGTTAAAGGGGCAAAATTGAAAGAAAATATAATAAGGAAGGGACATGTAGCAAGTCTAAGCAACCACCAAACAATGAATCAATCATACATCCTTTATCCCATGTTATGAGAGAGTTGAGCGCCCACAAACATGATTAGCCCCGCTACATTCTGTATGTGCCTGTCCCTAGTCAGGAGCCTGAAATTCAATATTAGTCGTTAGTTTGCTGTCTGCTATATCGTTTTTCGTTTATTGTTTTGTCATAAATCAGGCCGTACTTTTTTTTCGTTTATTGTTATATCACTACTCAGGCCGTTAGTTTGTTTCACATTTTGTAATGTCGGGGTCTTTTATAGCTTACTATATGGTATGGGCTTGCTCATTGTTGAAACCCGTACGATGACCTATAATTGATTAAATTCAGGTCATTTGAACTGTGTTTGATAGTTGTCTTATTGGCAATCATACCACTAGTCCTTAATTTATATTAATTATTAGCTGCAGTTAAAGCATGGAAAAATCTTGTTATGTTTTGTTGTTGTTCAAAAGTTAGTAACACATATTCACTATTTTTCTACAGACTGACATTATTAATTCTCAAATTTTTTAAATCTTTACGATGATTTTCGAGGTAAAACATAGATGGTGGGTCAAATGCATCATATCGTCAACAACTTACACATGATAAATAAAAAATACTGATTGAAATTAGGCGTAAACTGCAGGAAAATATCTATTTGAGTATCAAAAACTCTTCTCATGCAATAAATACGAAAGCTCTCAGGTGTATTTTAAAGCGAATATTACAAAATAAACAAGATAAAAGAAAAATGTTTCCCTTTGAGACTATCTGACAGCCTAGATTAAAGCAATCATTCCGTTTTATCAGCAATTTTTTTCAAATTGATATATTAATTAATTCCATTGAACATTTCGGTTCAATATTCAGTAAGCAAATCAGGATGGCATACATCTGGACTTTTCGTCTACTAGCAGTAAAATTATGAGTAACTATCATGATTTAAATCTTTATTAGGACAATTTTTGTATACACAATTTTGAAAAGTGATATACAGGTATATATAAAGGTTATCTGATATGGCAAACAAGTCAAATTTTAGAAAATAATAATAATAAATAAAAAAGATAACAGAAATTATCAACAATATAAGACAGCCCAACAGACCACACCAACCACAAAAATACGACTAAAAAAATAATCTAAAAACAACAAACACATGGTCCAAATAGCCCAACTGAACACAGGCACAAACACTAGTGGGTATAACCCGCTTTACGTGCGCAGAAATATACCTCCCCAGTGTCTATCTACCATATATCTAAGAAGTAAAACGCACAAATACAAATCTCTTTGCTTCAGCATAATGTTAATCTCAATGTCGAAGATGCCTTCACAATCTGATGGAAAGAAACTAACATTGTAGTATCGGTCGTAGTATTTATCAAGATACCACTTTTTTCGGACAAAAATTGTATGCGTTCCGAGCGCTTTTCTGAATTTAACTTCATCAGGAACGCTCAAAGCCGAATATTTGAAAGCCAAGGATGTATAAGAACCGAAACAGTTGAAGAGCTAAATGTCTTTAAAAAGACCTTAATATAATAGTCACAACCATCTACGGTATAAACTTTGCCTGAGTTAGTCGAAACCTTGGTTTCTTGATAATATATAGATTTATGAACGGACAATTTCAGAAAGGTTTGCTTTATATCATGTCAGTACCGAAGTACTGACTACTGAGCTAATGATACCCGTGGGGACTGCTAGTCCACCATCAGCGGTATCGACCTAGTGCTGTTAAGAATGAAAACATTTAATAAATTTTTATCCGTCCGAAGCGATGAAAGTTTCACGCACATTTGTTTCATCCGTCCGAAGCGATGAAAGTTTCACGCACATTTGTTTCATCCGTCCGAAGCGATGAAAGTTTCACGCACATTTGTTTTGGGTTTTTTAAGTTCTTTTTTGACGTGATTTTAAAAAAATGAAATTTTGGGTTTGTAAATAATTTGTATCCGAATTCCATGTTATTTTCACGTAAAATCCTGACGATAAACAAAGTTTGTTATTTTATAATCAACAATGTTAAATCCTTCAATCTGATACATGGAATATAATCGTATTGTTATTACAAATATGCATGTTAAATTGAAAAATATGCTTAATGCTAATACGAATTGATCTAGTGTAACATCATTTATTAAAGTTTAAATGAAATCTGTATACACTGAAAGGTATAAATGGAAAATGAATAATATGACATGTAAGGCATACATGTATGTCAGTTAGACAGCAAACCAGTTAAACAATATCACCACATATGGTTTTAAACGATAGACAAAACAAAACCTTTTTGCCAGCCAGACTCTTCCCGCCCCACACACCCATTGTCTTTCCCCTTCGTGAAATTAACCAGGAAGAGAATTAATTCAAAGAGACTATAAAAAAATAGATTTTAAAACAGACAGCGACACTCTTTCATGAGCCTTTTGACTTGAAACAGACATTACACTTTATTTTATGATTTGCTCATGAACATGACGCCTAATAACATTATAGATTCGAGAAAATATGTCTTCGTACGACCAATACTTCTTCAACGACAGAAAACTGCAAAGGTATTGTCAAAGTCTACAGATGATTAAGAGTCAATAATTCATTCACACCTGAGCTAAAGCAAATTAATTTAAAATTGACATTTTTTAGACTTTGTGGCAAGAAATATCTAAGAGCAGTTGATTATATACTCAATTAGATTGATTTTTCACAAAACATATGCAAAAAGTAGCAACTACTGACGATGAATTATGTATTACCTTTCAATGTTTGTCAATTTACGGTATAAATAATTATAATATAAATTTATTTATCGATCTGCGATTAACTACAAATGTATTTATAACATTTTGTTGTTGTTTAAAACAGGGAAACGATATAAAGGGGTCATCAAACATAATTCCAATACAGACAATACCATAGCCATAAAACAAACGGTGCAATAACATTGTTACGAAAACAAAACATTGGAAACAAGAATCCACACAATCTTTGCCATGATTGTTAACAATAGTAATTTCTGAAAGAAGTTTTATCAGCATTCATGAATTCTTCAATAAAACAAAACCAAGGAATCAGCCGAGTATAAGTTAATTTCAGTATGCAAGAAAAAAAAAGGCAGAAACGTCGTTGGTCTTTTGATCTCTGGCTTTTATCCGACCATTTCCAACTTAAGGAACACTGATTAAAATAGAAATAGGACAATTGGCATATTTTTAACGTTGCATTAGCCTTCTAGGACAATTAAGTGTTTAATTCATATATACTTCGTCTGCAATTTCGCCCAACAATGGTTAAACTTCTTGGTTATACTCATCCGATGTATCTATATTTTTAAGAATATGCTAAACCAAAACAGCTCTAATCGCTAAAAATGTCCCCTACTATAGATGGCATCTAAGAAAAAGTAATAGACCACGTAAAAGTTGCTATTCGAACGATTTCACGATTTTATCTCAACGCCAGATATTTTTTCATTAAAGTTATCATTAAACATAATAGACATAAACAATATTTCATGCAAAGTTGAGATACATTTCAACAGACTGATGTTATCAATTTCTTTCGAAAACAGCTGAAAATGCCCTATGCTTAGTTTAACACACAGAGAATTAGTACAGCTTATTGAAGAAAATGTGCTATAATTTAACGAGATGTGCCAAAGTGAGACTATTAAAGCTTGGTGACACGCAGTTGATCTCTAAATTAATATTTACAATGACTCGCTCTGCTAAAATTTAATCTTCCTTACAAATCAACACGAAACTAAATTCAATTGTTGCTGTCAGCTGTCGTCGAGGGAGCAATCATTCATTTGATGAAATACATTACAACCTATTATAGTCAAATCGTTATTTTCTTCAAAGTGCAAAATATGGTGTAATCATAGCTTCAAAAAATAAAAAAACTTTGGAACGAAATTTTACTGCTATGGTGACATACATATTACCACTGAATCTTTTTTAATTTCATTTTAAAAATCACTACGTAAGCAATTATTCACTTTGTCGCACACTTGAGTATTATATTCCGATTATAGAAAGCCCTATGTATACATGTTATTCGTGAGTTTGCTTATTCGACATTGACAAATTAAAACAAATATCAATTATACAAAGTGAATTCTAACAGTGTTGTTGCATTTCCATAGATGATTTCCTAACATGATAGTTTGAATATCGAAGTAAGAGTTAATTTATTTTACATAAAACGGTTTATACTTCGGAATCCGTAAGGACATTGCAAATTAAAAAAATTATGACACCTCGTTTATGATTTTTTATTATATCAAATTTTCCGTGGTATCAGATGTAAGAGCAAAACAAAAACACTCGACAAAGTCAAAAATTATATCAGACATCTAACTAGAAAAAGATTTTCGTGAAAACTTTGAAAGTCACAGAAAAAAACTAATTCGCTCATTACAAAATAATAGAAAAATAAAGGATATGGGGTTATCCATCCATGACACAAAACCTGTACATGCACAGTAAAAAAACACACAAAATGCAAAGGAACAGCTCTTTTATTGCTGTTCTTCATCTCAAAGTCACAGTGAGGCCTTCAATACGGAGCAAAAAAACGCTCACCTCACTGCAAGTTTAACACGGCCCCTAGCACAGGTTTGAGCGCAATTCTTAAAAAAAATGATTCGGATAGACTTTGTATGATGTATCACCACCAAATCGGGCCCGGTCAAAAAAGAACATACTGGAAAGTAGTACATATTTAAAACAAAATAGTTCCTACGCATAGGTGTAAATATAAAACTATATAGATTATATTTTAGTTATTAAGGTATCAAATGAAAAGTGAAGTACTGGTGATCCTTGTAGAACACATATTGACTAACAATTTTGAATACTACAAAAATGTATGAATGAATTCTAAAATTGAGGGTATATATTACCTGTTTCTCAGATATGAAGTATATATACCTGGTTTGGTGTATCCAAAGTTCCGGTAACCAGTACGGTCTGATGTATAAATAACGGTATATTGAAAATGTTCATTGTTAAATAACAATAACAATAACAAAGTCATCATTAAAACTTTATCGACTTAAAATGACATGGCGATTTAGAATCTTTTCGTCCCAAAATAAATACGCATAAAATCTGCAAGAACTCACTAAAATTATGTGTACACACACATCAACGGTTCTTCATATTGCTGTAATTGCATCATTATGACGTCATAATTATATTCTAATTTTTTTTTTTTATATTTTGGGAAGAAAAAAATCCACCGTAAAAGCATGTTACTTTTAAAGAACACAAAGAAACTAATCCCCTTCGTGCTCTATATGTTCAGAAGTAAAAACATGTGAACATTTGTATTAAAAGGTAAATAAATAAATTTTCCATAAATGAACAACTATTAATAGATGATATTTAGCACATTATCTATATGAATTCAATATATAAAAATCGGGGTTTTGTTTTGTTTACCTTGTATCATATATTTCACTCAGATGTATATATATATAAATATACACTACATGTATATTTATACTTGTACCTTAAGAATAATATACAGTGTTCAATTCATAAACTATCAGTATACTGACCCATGGAAATAATTCAAATTGTATTATAAATACTAAATTTAAATTGGAAAGTGAATTGTAACCCCAAGGCAATCTGAAACCACTGACTGAGGCTTTTTGGATTTAAAGATTTTAATAAACATAAAGACAATTTTAAATTAAAATTCTGTTAAAAATGTTATTCTTTTAAATTCCAGGCATTCAATGTATTCAAATGCATTGTTCAATTAAGAAACAAGAACCTTCAAAAACTTCCAATTGCGTTGATTTTTTTTAACTGAAATTTTATTTTCTGGATGAATCCATGATTAAAACCTCATAAAAACTTAGTTGATACAATCTGAAAAACTGTTCACTAGGAAATTGAATTTTTCGAAATGACATTTGATGCCATCTAAGAAAATGATATATGAAACAATTGATTGCTAAAGGGCACTGAAGAATCTTTGATCGAAGACACGTACAGAAATGTAGACGAATTACAAGTAAACACATTCTCGACAAAACCACCATTCAGTGCTAAAAAGGTTTTTCATAAGTCTGATTTATAACATCTTATAGCAGCATTCAGAAAATTAATCTCCTATCCTAAAAGAGAGAAAGGGATGATTGTAATGAAATCGTATTATTCTATTCATACTGAAATTCGCTGTTTATGAATAATGCTCTGTACTTTTAAGTTACACTTTTTTCGATGCATTTTAGCTTTATTTGGCCTTTTTAACATTTGATGATTCGAGCGTCACCGATGAGTCTTCTGTAGACGAAACGCGCGTCTGGCGCAAATATAAAATTTGAATCCTGGTATCTATGATGAGTTTATTTAGCAGGATACCTAAACGAGCGGCCATTCACTACTGAGTCTATTTACAGTGATATGCAGATCTCATCATTAGAAAAATGTAATTGGATAACCTTTTCAAGTACCGTTTATTCATACAAACAGCTGGTTTCATCGAATTAATTTATCACGGTTAACGAACAATGTATTTCTCATAATAGTACCCTTTAGGCTGATCTAGAATATCAATTTCAGAAGTACAAGTGGCTTCAGAGTTAGAGCTGATTCGGGATTGTTCTACTTTTCATTTAAAAACTAAATATTCAATACTTGTTCGAATCGTTCAATATAGTACGCAATAATCGGTACTTCATCGCGATATGCAAAATGAATTATATATAGATATACAGGTTAATTGAAATTATTTTTAAAAAATCACACATTTTAAAATATTTTATATGACTTGAAGTAATGAAATTTACATCTAAATGCGCACCTGATACAATAAAATTGGTACTGTTAATGTTACTATAACCGATAGTATCGCCTTTAAAAAAAAATATTGACCCTTTTTCAATTTTAATAAAAATTTATCATCTATGCGTACACATTCTCCCAATATCAAAATTTAGCAGTTTTCAGATGTAAGAGTTCAAAGTTTGCATACTGAAATCTGTAACACAAATAAGTAAGGGTACGACTATATCATGTTTTTGCTAAAAAAAAAACTGCTCCAATTCCTAAACTGGTAAACATTAACAATTCTATAAAACAGGTTATTTCTTGCTTCCAAAAGTATTCCACATTAAATAATTAAATGTTAAATATACAAATCATACAAAGTAATGTTGTGTTTTTGATCTATCATTCCAGTGTCAGAAGATATTAAATAGTGTTTGAAATTGATTTTATGTCACCACGGTTAAGCCATATGCGCATAAAGGGAATGTAGATTAATTAATTTTTTATATTATTCGACGTTACAATAATAGTAACACTATGCTTCAATTGGGACCTTGGTATCACACAGATTAAACTCATAGTTTGATTCATTATATTCCACAGTAGATTTTGATGGTTTGAAAAGAAGGAGACTGATCTTAAATGAAACACATTATAAATTCCGTGTGTCCGAAGCGCTTTTCTGGATGTAGATTCAACACTCAAACATATACATTTGAAATCCTAGGATGTAAAAATATTTTGAAATGTCTAGAGCAATATGACAAAAAAAAAAAAAATAGCAAATTCATCTAATGTCAGCTTTCCTGAAGGAGGAAGATGGTACCTTAGTTTCTTAGTAATTTCTTAATTCATCAACGAGGAATTTTGTGAATTTAAAAATCATTTCAGTAGCCAAAAAAACTCATTAAATAAACCAGGCTATATTTTTTGTACGCGAGACAAAAGTAACCGTTACTCTTAATCACATTATATGTAAACATCCATATATATGCATATTCATTTGAAGCATTCAGATTTTGTCTTTAACCGGAATTCGTGCCACTACGTAAGTTCGTATCGTCTGCAAGTAAAACTGTAGATACATATATCTTAGTGTCACACCATTCACTCACAGTTTGTTTCTACCATAGCAAGTATAGGGTTTTAAAATCGTTGATAAATAAAGCAAATAGTCAAGCTGACATATTTGACCTTGACCAACACCTTGGTTTATTTGAAACACTGACTCTTCAAATAAGTATATTGTACAATAATTTACTTTCTTATACATATTTTTTATTGATGTTAGGTGTAAATTATCTTATAACTTAGACGGTATAACATCCCAAAATATCAACAGATTTTAAGAATATTTTATTCAAACCACAGTCAAATATATAGTTGTCATGGATGGAAAGTCATCAAACACCGTCCCAGTCACTTCAGAGGTGCCTCAAGGTATAGTCTTAAGACCCAGTCTTATTTTTGGTCTACATAAATGACCTTCGTGACTACCTTAATCATAGCAAACTTAGATTATTGGCCAAAGACAGTATTATTTACAGGCCGATCAGATCCCAAAGTGACTTAAACAAACTTCAGGCTGATACAGCAGAATGCGAACAGGACTGGTTTGTGGCTGATCTTGATGCAGCAGAGTGGGAACAGGACTGGTTTGTGGCTGATCTTGATGCAGCAGAGTGGGAACAGGACTGGTTTGTGGCTGTTCATACCGATAAATGCACAGTCCTATTTGTTACATGCACAGAAAAAAAAACCTTTTAAACATAATCATATCCTTCACAATCATACATTATAATAAAGGTCATCTGATAAATACCTTGGTATTTTACTCCAATCAAATCTAAAGTTGGACAAACACATAAATTATATAACATCTAGTAAAGTAACAAAACTCTTGGCTTTTTAAACATTATCGCAAAACATCAAATCATCCATCAAGAGTCAGTTATACCAAGCACTTATCCGCCCTAAACTTGAGAACTCTTGCTCAGTCTGGGTCCCACACACAACAGAATTAATAGAAAAAATTGAAATGGCCCAAATGCGAGCTGCTCGGTATGTCTGTAATAGGAACCATAACACAAATTGTGTATCTGACATGCTGAACACACTTAAATAGCCACTATCAGTCCGTGTATTGCGCACTAATAAAATGTCATTATGTATAAGAATTCTCATCAGCTAGTCGCAAATCCATCAGACACCATCCTTTAACCTGCAGATCCTAGAACCAGAAAATTTGACCAATTCACTTTAAGACATATATATACATCTAAAGATACATACAGGCACTCATTCTTTCCGTGTACAATACCGCAATGGAACATATTACCCATTTCAATAGTTCAGTCTCCGTCAGTAGACAGCTTTAGAGAACTGCTCACTTCTGCTGTTATCTATACTCTCATTCGTAAATATAGCTCAACATGCAGACTTCTTATACGTTCAGGTATTTCACATCCAATCTTTTATGGTAATATTCTTTATAAAGCACAAAATGTCAGTATTCACCTCAGAAGCTAACAAAACCTTTAAATAGACGTGTTAGGAAAGTCAATACGATTTTGACGCTGATGTTAAATACCAATACCACTACAGGCTATAGTGGGGACCATCTCAAAAGCACAGATAATCATTCAATATAGTTACCTGTATGGGTTTGTTTGATAATACTGAGATGATTCTTAAACAATAAAATAGTAACAATTTATTCCGCAACACACGGACGAGGATCCAGCAAAACAACACGAACATTAGTCTTGCATTGTGTCATAGTAGGGATCGATTAAGTTTAAGATTGTTGTTCCCCCATTTCTTACTATTTTGTTGAACGACTGCAAGGAAAATCTACAAAGTGATCAGAACAAATAAATAGAAAACACAGGAATCAAATCACATTCAGTTTTACTCTACATCAATCTTTGTTCAAAACGTTCGTTTATTTGAAATTTATTTGAAAATAATTGTCATGTCAGGGCCTTTCTTAGCTTTTATATGCGGGAATGGTTTTGCTCCATGTTGGGGGTCTGTCATACGGTGATCTATAGTTGCAAACATTTACGTCATTTGGTCTCTGGTAGATAGTTGTCTATTTTGGCAATCATACCGCATCTCCTTATTTTATATCCTTTTAGAATAGAGAAATGTGTTACACAGTAGCGTAAAATTCTAAAATAAACCAAACTAGAAATTTGTGTATTTGACAATTAAAAAAAAGACTGAAACAAAAGCGTTTTCAATTTGGTTATCTTTATATTTTGTTTTATCTAGAAAGGTCACTGACAATTTTATATAATGTTAAATGAATTAATTCTTATTCACATTAAAATTTTGCCCTGACAGTTTCCTTCTATCAACTTTAATCAGTTAGTTTTTCGGAAAAGAGAGGTTATCGAATTAAGTTTTAAAAGATTACAACGTTTGGACATTATCAAGCATGTTAAATTTACGTTTCGGTGAAGGGTCGGAAGTTGGTTTTTTTTGTTTTTTTATTCTTGTTACCACGGCTTCCTCCACCAACAAAACAGAACACCACGATTAAATTGAGATATTGTTGAAAGTAGCGTTAAACTTTCACATGGAGAAGTTAATGTTAGTATCTTTGGGTCAGGAGCACGCTAGGGGGGTCTCTTCCTATATGAAGGTATATACATATGTGCCGGAATTGGTCCTTTTTGATACGTCAAATGTATCAATGGGGTGCAAGTTTACCGAGGAAATATATAAAATAGGTAGTAATTGACCAATTGTGAAATATTGTATATGCATATAGGTACTATTTGAGCTGATAAATATATGAATGGGTTATGATTTCGCTGTGAAATATATGTATAGGTAGGATTTCACAATTATTCAATATATGAATTGGGGTGATTTTAAATCCCAGCTGCACAACTGTACCCAAAATCCCATGTTGAGAACCCCTCCCCGTGGTCAGGAGGTTATTTTGAAAATGGAATATTCATTTTCACCTCTTTCAAAACAAAGTCTGCTAAATTATATGTCGGGCATTTTTTTTTTTTTTCGATTTGCTTCATTTTGTTTTGCCTTAGATTCACTATACACTCCGCTTTCTAAATTGGACGGTATATAGTAATGGTTGAATTGGTCCATCCGTCCGTTATGTCGTCCCTCTGTCCATTCATTGCATTCATACCCAGATAGTAGTAGACAATACAAATCACATATAGCTCATGAGAAGTGGTTTTCTTGAACTTTAAAACGAAACGATGCGCAGCAAGACAAGCTTCTTCTGTAGCCCCCTGCTTCTTAAAGTTTTTTTTATAGAAATAGCACTGTATCCACTTGTGTCCACTTTTCATTTTCTTTTATATATAGATATAACGATGCGTTCAGATTAGTACTGATTTGTTTAAGCCACACATGTATACGCGTCCCTGTATCCCTGGACACAAATATATATTTTGCAACGGAAATAGGAATATCTATTGTGGAGAGACAAACTGATCGAGTTATTTAACTATTAAACATATTCTAATCATATCGCTTAATATATATATTTGGACTTGTGGCCGTAAAATCCGTCATTCCCATTCTACATATATTTTGTTAAGTTTTGTTTCAAACAAATACAAATTAATGTGTGAATGTATGAAGATCTACGTAAGGCCAATGCACGTCTTAAAATTTGGAGTCGACGTTAACTGTTCGCTTCATGTATCAAACACACCACAAAGGTAAACTATTATACTACGCCGGGATACTTTTCAGTGCAATTGCATTTTGAGAAAGTCCACACTTAAATCTTGTATCGGTACTGGTATTTAACATCAGCGCAGTACTAAACCCTTTCCTAACACGTCTATTAGACTTATTAAGAAGGATATAGTTACGATACTGTTGTCAGGTCATTAAAGATTGCATATTTTGGCTTTAATATTGATTCACTTATAGGGTCTTTGCATCGGAACTAAACACATTTATTTAAAACCAGTTGTTGGCATGACACGGGTTATGCTCTTCTCATATATTTTATGATGGTATGATACTAAACCCTAACGGGAGGGATTGTGCCTGATATTCATATGATGAAGACATAATCTTTCAATCAGTTTAATTGAGGTCTGGAGCTGGCATATCAGTTAACTGCTAGTAGTCTGTTGTTATTTATGTATTATTGTCATTTTGTTTATTTTCTTTTGTTACATCTTCTGACATCGGACTCGGACTTCTCTTTAACTGACTTTAAATGTGCGTATTGTTATGCGTTTACTTTTCTACATTGGCTAGAGGTATAGGGGAGGTTGAGATCTCATAAACATGTTTAACCCCGCCGCATTTTGCGCCTGTCCCAAGTCAGGAGCCTCTGGCCTTTGTTAGTCTTGTATTATTTTTACTTTTAGTTTCTTGTGTATAATTTGGAGTTTAGTATGACGTCCATTATCACTGAACTAGTTTATATATTTGTTTAGGGGCCAGCTTAAGGACGCCTCCGGGTGCGGGAATTTCTCGCTGCATTGAAGACCTATTGGTGACCTTCTGTTGTTGTCTGTTCTGTGGTCGGGTTGTTGTCTCTTTGACATTCCCATTTCCTGTTGTTGTCTGTTCTGTGGTCGGGTTGTTGTCTCTTTGACACATTCCCATTTCCATTCTCAATTTTATCTCATTTAAATATCAAACCAATTAAGGTAGCACAATACAAAGATTTTTTCACCCCAAATAGACAACTTTAATCTGATGTAATTTCTTTCATCAAGCTTTAAATTTTATAAATGAGGTACCAAAAGAAAGAAGAAAGATTAATCTTTCAAATGATGATAATTTCATTATGACATAATTATTACATAATTAATTATTATGTAATTAGTTGCTATATTGTGATGTCCACACTTGAATGAAATTAGCTTTGTTATTCATAGCATCCCAAAATATTTTAAAGATTCTTGCATAGCACAGTTTGACCTCCAAAGGGTGTCTCAGATTTTCCTATTGTATTTGATTCTCTCATAAACCTTCAATAAAGTTTGCAACCTCAATTCATAAGAGATCACTAAATTAAATTGGGTATAAAATTTGTTCTATTGATGTTTTTGGAAATCTGAGACACCCTTTGTAGATAACTGGTCAAGGAACAACATGTGTGAAAATCAGGCATATAGGGCACCCATCTATGCCCACATGTTCTTATCTTGTATCAGTAAGACACGTGTATTTGTTTATCATGTTTATAAAACTAATTATCATCAAAACTCATTAACAGTGCAAGATATGTAAATAAATTTTTCTTCTGTGGTTTTGGAATATTAAGAAGTAACAAAACAGATGAAAATGAAATTTTGATAAAATTGAGTTTCTTTTGTATTGTGCTACCTTAATTCGTTCATCTGCACTCTATCAAACAATTGTACAATATAGAACTGAATTTGCTTATTTTTACTATGTTGATTATTTTTAGTAAATAGGACACGCATGCAACAGTATTTAATCATTCGCCTTCTTGATGGTATATTGTATACTTAAATAATGTTTACATAACATCACATCTCCTTTCCTTGCTCTAGTCTGCTAAACAGCATGAAAAAAGAAACAGTGGCATTTAGTTGAATTACGGGAAGGAATGGAAATCAACATTGTATATTTGTATTTTAAAAACGGTCATACTTATTAGTTTGTTATAAAGAAAGAAAAAAAGAAAGATTTTATAACGGCATAACAGAAATGAAACTTTATTCTCAGCATATTTAAGAAGTTTGTATACATCTGCAGCCAAATAATTTGACGATCGCTTCCATTTCAAATAATAATCAATATGTTATTTCCATAAACCCACGAATTAAGAAATACCAGTCGTTTTTAAGGTATTCTTTATGAAAAATTTAAAGTTTCGCCAAAAATGATTTCGTCAACTTCGATGACTTCTTTTTGCCATTTTCCTATCAATATACAAAAAAAAAAAATCAGCAAATTGAATGTGACTTTGTATAATATCAGCGATAGTGACCATTTTATTCTAATACCAAATTTCGGTTGTGGAAAGTTCAAAATTTTACGGGCTTAATTTTGAGGTGAGACATCATTTTCAAGTTTGAATTCCAATCGATGAAAGTGATCCTAAATTAGTTTGTTATCCAAATCAGCCTCAAATCGGAACCTTTTCATGCCACGTCATATTTTTGGACAAAAATAGATTTTACACACAATTTCCTTTTAAAGGACAACACTTGAATTGTCAACATCATGGACTTTTCCAACCTTTTAAGATCACATGAAACTTCAAATTAAAAAAAAAGTTGAATATGTATTTTACCCTTGAATGACTAAGTTTTACTTTAAAACAAGAGTACGTGAACTTTCGTGTAAAAGAAAATCCTTTATATTATCAAACCTTCATAAATGTACTGCTATTGAATTAGTGTCTTTCCGTACACTAATTCGCCGATATTTTCCCGTATGCAGTGACCATGACTACGAGATCTCTCGTTAGAATTTCGGCCACCGAACAGCGCAAGTGCGAGGGGAAAACCGCGATGAAAGAATGTAAACAAACGTGCACTGGAAGGTACGATCCTTAATCTGTGTTCAGTATAAATATATATATAAATATATATATATATCTTTCTGTTAAAACTCGTCTTTAGATTTATTTGATTTCGGTATAAAAAGTATGTACATTGTTGTAACTATCCAATACACTCTGATGTGTGTCAAAGCAATGCCATCACTTAGAACATACTCACCAATTCTCGTTTAATGGAAAATCAGTATTTCCCCTTCTATTTTTCATAGTACATGGCTTTCCATGAACTATAAAGTGCTATACATAATAATATTCTATACTAATATGACTTTTCATTGTAGTTCATTATGAAATTGAACTCTTAAAAACTACACTAACGAATGCACAATCCCCCGAGGCAATTCCCATAAGATAAGAGCAAAAGAAAAAAAGAAAAAAAAAACACGAGTACAGTCTAATTATCATTAATGAAAACAGGAGAAAAGAACTATAAAAGAATTTTAAGTTGAGATTTCAACATTGTAAACGTTACATAATGGTACATAAATAGAACCCCATCCCCCTAAAAAAGCATTGAAAACGGGGCAAAGGTATAGGTCAAATAATATTTAATCTTATACGAGACATTAACATCAATGTTTTTTACAAAGCGATGACTGTTGACAATAAAAGGAAATTTTTGAACAAAAAACAATACATGATTCATCAATAAAAAAAATAAGCATTTGATGATGAAACGATTGTAATTTGAAAATTGATTGATGGAGTTATTAAAAATCATAAAATTTTAGAAAAGCTAATTTATATTACATTGTGTCCTTTTAAATTGAAGGAATTATATATATATAAGTATTAAAAGAGAGGCAAAAGATACCAAAGGGACAATCAAACTCATAAGACGAAAATAAAGTGACAACGCCATGGCTAAAAAAGAAAAAGACCAACCGACAAACAACAGTACACAAAACACAATATAGACAACCAAAGACTGAGCAAAACGAACCCTACAAGAACCTAGGGCAATATCATGTGCTCCGGAAGGGTAAGCAGATCCTGCTCCATACGTGGCACCCGTCGTGTTGCACATATAAAGTACAAACCAGGTGATAAGTCTAATTCGGTAGGTCATATTAAATTGTACATGAAGCAAAAGAAATCTCTATTTTGATTTATTCTTTTTGTTATAACAAAACTATTGCTATTTCATTCCATCTGATGAAATGATCATTTAATATGATTTACATCCCTTTTACTAACAATGTTAACCACTTAAAGTGAGCTCATATTAAGATTTGAGTATTGCAATGGGAGGCTTAGAAATTCATATGACATTCTTTCAATCAGTTTAATTGAGGTCTGGAGCTGGCATATCAGTTAACTGCTAGTAGTCTGTTGTTATTTATGTAATGTCATTTTGTTTATTTTCTTTGTTACATCTTCTGACATCGGACTCGGACTTCTCTTTAACTGACTTTAAATGTGCGTATTGTTATGCGTTTACTTTTCTACATTGGCTAGAGGTATAGGGGGAGGGTTGAGATCTCATAAACATGTTTAACCCCGCCGCATTTTTGCGCCTGTCCCAAGTCAGGAGCCTCTGGCCTTTGTTAGTCTTGTATTATTTTTACTTTTAGTTTCTTGTGTATAATTTGGAGTTTAGTATGACGTCCATTATCACTGAACTAGTATATATATTTGTTTATGGGCCAGCTTAAGGACGCCTCCGGGTGCGGGAATTTCTCGCTGCATTGAAGACCTATTGGTGACCTTCTGTTGTTGTCTGTTCTGTGGTCGGGTTGTTGTCTCTTTGACACATTCCCCATTTCCATTCTCAATTTTATCTCATTTAAATATCAAACCAATTAAGGTAGCACAATACAAAGATTTTTTCACCCCCAAATAGACAACTTTAATCTGATGTAATTTCTTTCATCAAGCTTTAAATTTTATAAATGAGGTACCAAAAGAAAGAAGAAAGATTAATCTTTCAAATGATGATAATTTCATTATGACATAATTATTACATAATTAATTATTATGTAATTAGTTGCTATATTGTGATGTCCACACTTGAATGAAATTAGCTTCTTTGTTATTCATAGCATCCCAAAATATTTTAAAGATTCTTGCATAGCACAGTTTGACCTCCAAAAGGGTGTCTCAGATTTTTCCTATTGTATTTCATTCTCTCATAAACCTTCAATGAAGTTTGCAACCTCAATTCATAAGAGATCACTAAATTAAATTGGGTATAAAATTTGTTCTATTGATGTTTTTGGAAATCTGAGACACCCTTTTGTAGATAACTGGTCAAGGAACAACATGTGTGAAAATCAGGCATATAGGGGCACCCATCTAGGATCTAAATTCATTTGAAACTACATTTTCATGACAAAAATTAATGTGTCGCAATTGAATAAATAAGGATTTTCCTACTTGTACCCCATTAACTTCAATATAATTCACACATGTACCATGGAGATACTTCATGATTGGCCTTTAATCATAAATCAATTAGATTTTGACCAGTAAGAAAGCATTCCATTTCAGCAATTCTAAATATATAAAGAAAATGCACACCCTATGCATCAGAAATCAGATTTGGCGGGAGATGTTATATCATTATTGACCTTGCTGTAAGTCAGTTGCTACTGATATGGTCAAAACTCCGCCCACCATGTTAACCTTAACTATTAATGATCTCAGAAGTTTAATTACACATTGCATTCACTTTTTTTTCAGTATGGATTTTATTCATTTAGTACATCAAATAATATATTTTGTTTTTTGATTGTTACAAAAAGTAAGCTATGCATTTGTACACAAAATGATCAGTTGGTCAGTTTAGAGGGTCCTTATGGGGGATTTCTAGAATTATAATTGTATACAATGACAATATGGTGTTTTACACAAATTAGATTTTTTTTTTTCATTTTTTCAGTTTGAAAATGAAATATTTAATTAGTATTTTCTTTAAAATTAATTCATATTTAAACATTCTCCTCAAGAAATTCCAGTATAAACATCAGAAACATTAATTGTTGTACAATTACATTTGTTTGATATCTGTACATTTATATTTTGATTCCCTCTATATCTCGAAATTGTTGTATTGTTTTTTCTCCTGGCAGCTCCAATGTAGAATGTATTTTTATTTGGAATTCAGTATCTTCATTTTTCCATTAATCTCTAACCCACCTCTTTTTCATAACTGTTATTTTTATTGCTGGTCAGTGGTCATAAAGCTATCAAATGATTCTGTTGAATAACCACGAAGTACTGCCCACATGTTCTTATCTTGTATCAGTAAGACACGTGTATTTGTTTATCATGTTTATAAAACTAATTATCATCAAAACTCATTAACAGTGCAAGATATGTAAATAAATTTTTCTTCTGTGGTTTTGGAATATTAAGAAGTAACAAAAACAGATGAAAATGAAATTTTGATAAAATTGAGTTTCTTTTGTATTGTGCTACCTTAATTCGTTCATCTGCACTCTATCAAACAATTGTACAATATAGAACTGAATTTGCTTATTTTTACTATGTTGATTATTTTTAGTAAATAGGACACGCATGCAACAGTATTTAATCATTCGCCTTCTTGATGGTATATTGTATACTTAAATAATGTTTACATAACATCACATCTCCTTTCCTTGCTCTAGTCTGCTAAACAGCATGAAAAAAGAAACAGTGGCATTTAGTTGAATTACGGGAAGGAATGGAAATCAACATTGTATATTTGTATTTTAAAAACGGTCATACTTATTAGTTTGTTATAAAGAAAGAAAAAAAGAAAGATTTTATAACGGCATAACAGAAATGAAACTTTATTCTCAGCATATTTAAGAAGTTTGTATACATCTGCAGCCAAATAATTTGACGATCGCTTCCATTTCAAATAATAATCAATATGTTATTTCCATAAACCCACGAATTAAGAAATACCAGTCGTTTTTAAGGTATTCTTTATGAAAATTTAAAGTTTCGCCAAAATGATTTCGTCAACTTCGATGACTTCTTTTGCCATTTTCCTATCAATATACAAAAAAAAATCAGCAAATTGAATGTGACTTTGTATAATATCAGCAATAGTGACCATTTTATTCTAATATTAAATTTCGGTTGTGGAAAGTTCAAAATTTTACGGGCTTAATTTTGAGGTGAGACATCATTTTCAAGTTTGAATTCCAATCGATGAAAGTGATCCTAAATTAGTTTGTTATCCAAATCAGCCTCAAATCGGAACCTTTTCATGCCACGTCATATTTTTGGACAAAAATGGATTTTACACACAATTTCCTTTTAAAGGACAACACTTGAATTGTCAACATCATGGACTTTTCCAACCTTTTAAGATCACATGAAACTTCAAATTAAAAAAAGTTGAATATGTATTTTACCCTTGAATGACTAAGTTTTACTTTAAAACAAGAGTACGTGAACTTTCGTGTAAAAGAAAATCCTTTATATTATCAAACCTTCATAAATGTACTGCTATTGAATTAGTGTCTTTCCGTACACTAATTCGCCGATATTTTCCCGTATGCAGTGACCATGACTACGAGATCTCTCGTTAGAATTTCGGCCACCGAACAGCGCAAGTGCGAGGGGAAAACCGCGATGAAAGAATGTAAACAAACGTGCACTGGAAGGTACGATCCTTAATCTGTGTTCAGTATAAATATATATATAAATATATATATATATCTTTCTGTTAAAACTCGTCTTTAGATTTATTTGATTTCGGTATAAAAGTATGTACATTGTTGTAACTATCCAATACACTCTGATGTGTCAAAGCAATGCCATCACTTAGAACATACTCACCAATTCTCGTTTAATGGAAAATCAGTATTTCCTTCTATTTTTCATAGTACATGGCTTTCCATGAACTATAAAGTGCTATACATAATAATATTCTATACTAATATGACTTTTCATTGTAGTTCATTATGAAATTGAACTCTTAAAAACTACACTAACGAATGCACAATCCCCCGAGGCAATTCCCATAAGATAAGAGCAAAAGAAAAAAAGAAAAAAAAAACACGAGTACAGTCTAATTATCATTAATGAAAACAGGAGAAAAGAACTATAAAAGAATTTTAAGTTGAGATTTCAACATTGTAAACGTTACATAATGGTACATAAATAGAACCCCATCCCCCTTAAAAAGCATTGAAAACGGGGCAAAGGTATAGGTCAAATAATATTTAATCTTATACGAGACATTAACATCAATGTTTTTACAAAGCGATGACTGTTGACAATAAAGGAAATTTTGAACAAAAACAATACATGATTCATCAATAAAAAATAAGCATTTGATGATGAAACGATTGTAATTTGAAAATTGATTGATGGAGTTATTAAAAATCATAAAATTTTAGAAAAGCTAATTTATATTACATTGTGTCCTTTTAAATTGAAGGAATTATATATATATAAGTATTAAAAGAGAGGCAAAAGATACCAAAGGGACAATCAAACTCATAAGACGAAAATAAAGTGACAACGCCATGGCTAAAAAAGAAAAAGACCAACCGACAAACAACAGTACACAAAACACAATATAGACAACCAAAGACTGAGCAAAACGAACCCCTACAAGAACCTAGGGCAATATCATGTGCTCCGGAAGGGTAAGCAGATCCTGCTCCATACGTGGCACCCGTCGTGTTGCACATATAAAGTACAAACCAGGTGATAAGTCTAATTCGGTAGGTCATATTAAATTGTACATGAAGCAAAAGAAATCTCTATTTTTGATTTATTCTTTTTTGTTATAACAAAACTATTGCTATTTCATTCCATCTGATGAAATGATCATTTAATATGATTTACATCCCTTTTACTAACAATGTTAACCACTTAAAGTGAGCTCATATTAAGATTTGAGTATTGCAATGGGAGAGGCTTATTTTGTTATGTCCCTCGAAGGTGTGAATATTTTCTAAATTGGTCAGACAATACTTGGTTAGTTTTATGAACATTTAAAACCCTCGGCTACGCCTCGGGCTTTATATATCCATAAAACATGACCAAGTATTATCTAACCTATACATATATAGCTGACATTCAGTTACTTCAGAAGCCTTTATTATTTAACATTTATTGTAGTCGGAACACTTCTGTTACAGTTTTGTAACTCCTGAGAATCCAGCAATCTGTCTTAGTTGATTTGACATTTGAGAATCGTCTTTATGGAGGTTAATTTTGCAAGTGTTCGTAAATTAACTTAAAGATTGGTTGAAACACATTAATTTTACGGAGACATCTACATCGTCTAGATCATTGTTTGCGTAATAAGATACATCCGGGTCGTATAATAACACAAGCAAACATCTTGTCTCTACATCATGTTCCATTGGTTTTGGAAAGTATATACATGATATTAAGAAAGATTGGCTTGGTAATGACCCATAGACTGTTGATGTCAGTTCTTCGTTATTGGTAATGAAACAGCTTCCCCGGAATAGCTTCATTCAGTATGATTGAATCAGACGTGAAAATGAAGAGTAAAAGATAAGTAATTTCCACTCTGTGTCTAGAAACTAAACAAAGCAATTACAGAATCAAAGCCAATGTTTTTTCAATCATTCCTGATATAGACGATCAGTAGCTATCGTGACATTTCCTATTAATTCATGTTAGAAAACGGAACACGTCCGTAAGTAAGCTTTTGATCAACAAACCGTGGTGGACCCGATTTAGGAGATTTACAGTTCTTGTATTTAAAGTACAAACGTAAAACATCAATTTCATTTTCTAAAACTAAATTGAATTTTAGACATTTAAGTTGTATTATTAAGCTAGAACAATACATATAAATTCAAAACACCATTTCTCTCAAACATTACATAACAATTCAAACACAGATTTTTTTTTTAAAGATAGTACGTTTTTGGTTGGTTTTATGCATCTCACTTCCAAAATAATCATTGTATAACTTAGCATCTGCATGATTTCTACTACAAATATGGAAATTTCCCTAGCTGGTTGTCAAATAATTAGAAAGCTTTGATAATATTTATAATGAATAACTGACTAGCTATTCATAATGAGTATCATTAAGGCTTTGTACTAAACAAACAGACAATTAAAGAGAGATGTGGAGATTGAAAAAGAGGAATAGAATGCTTGACAAAAAAGCTATTCATTCCTTTTACATTAATTTGAATAAAAGGAGGTTTGTGGTATACAGTAACTTTCAGCAAACTAAGGACACAAATAAACCAAAACACAACGACTTTGTGTACGGGAACGACATGCCACACATTTTTTAAATAAATTTAGTGAGACAATATTGTAATATCGGTTTTGAAGAAAAGTCTAAATCAATGTCACAATCCCTTTAAATGTTCCAAGTGGCAAATATTCAAAAGGTCAGACGAAAAAAATAGCTCATAGACGTTTCCGCATGGTCATTGGTAAGAAAACGTCTCACTTTGGTCTCTTACACTAGTACAAAATGTTTGAACTGATTGACCTGGTCATTGATCGAAACGACCAGTCTACAAAACAACTAAAATTCATTGAAACTACAATATACTTTGCAGTATAGAACATTTTATAAGTATTTATACAAATGATATATATATATTATGAACAATAAATGTGTTCATAAGGTTAAAGCATGAAATCATGAACTCTATCGGTAACTTAGAAAACTGTTCTACATTCTTTAGGTTAGTATTATTACACTGGTTTGGTTGAAATATCTTTGCTCTAATATATTAACATCCTACCCTGTCAAATTATATGATATGCTCGCTCGGGAATGCATGAAACCTGTGTGATCCGGTTATATCCAAAATGCACTGTGACGTCGATATTGTATAGACTAACTATTAAAATGTGACGACGTCATGTTCATTTATATGAGCAGGAACTCGTGGCATTAAAGTTATACCCGAAGTTGGTGATGTGACCGCATTCCTGTCCAGTAAAGCTTTTTCCATGCTCATTTGTACTTATTCTAATAATTGTGTTGTATATATAGTATAAAGATTCCTAACCGTCCACAAAATGAAGAACAAAAGATAAATAGTACAAAATGTTATTTGTTCCGTTGTTCTATTGGTTATTTCATACTATTATCGTTTTTTTTCTATTATTTGTGTTTGTTTCCAGATACTTTTCATCCAGAATAAGCTTTAGTAATATTGACAATACATTTGAGTAAAAACACCTAAAGCTGTTCTGAATTGACCGCTTTTTATTTTCTATTCTTTATGAAATCTATAAAGAAAATAGTTTCCTTATCAGAGAAACCTTTTTTTCCATTTTGGCCTGTCTATCTTTCTTCGAATTATGGGTTTTAGTGCTCCTTGTTTCTCTTCCCATGCCGTTACGGGGTTTCATACAATTATATTATTTAACCACACTTGGTGATATTCTGATTAATTTATACGTGAAGGTTGAATATATGCATTTTTAGTAATAAAATAAATATACGAGTCGGTAAACCGATAAGATAACGAGGATGATATGAAAAGGTCATTTTTTTTGGTGCATAGAGGAATCTTCACTTTTTTAATTACAAATCTAACATCTACGATTGACTGGAAGCTGTTCATCTATAATTCATTGAAAATATATTTGTTTTGGTATAGAGTATTTATCTTCTACAAGTGATTTTAATTGTTTTGTTATCTCTCATCCATTAATTCAAAACAGAAAATCAACGGCATCCATTAAACGAAAAATAGATATGGCAGAAGCAATCAACAACACCCATTTGGCCCCTGACTTCGGTAAGCCTAGAAATAACGTGGCGGGGATATATATTCTTGTTAAAACTCAACCCTCCCCATACCAAGTTTAAATTGAGGAATATTTTTGTTACTTTTGGAGTTCAGTATTTTTGTTATACTTTTTTGTAAAGGGTAGAGAAGAGGTCAATTGTTTTATACTACTTTATTTAAGGTCTTACATAATTTACGTTTGTAAATGGTAGAGAAGAAGTCAATTGCATTATAATATATGAGTACTAAGGACCTAGTTAACGTTTGTGAAGGGTAGGGAATAAGTTAATTATTTCATAATACTAATACTAAGAACTTACATTGTAGTTGCTTCGCATCACGGTGCGGAACTATTAGTTTCAGTCGACATACACGCCATCTTGAAATAATTACTTACCACAAATAGATTCTGATTGGTTGCTTTATGATGCGGCTGAGATACAGCAACAGCTATTGGCTTAAATGAGATAAAGAATTACAGACTTTTCTCGTCTCATGTAGTCGGAACACTTCTGTTACAGTTTTGTAACTCCTGAGAATCCAGCAATCTGTCTTAGTTGATTTGACATTTGAGAATCGTCTTTATGGAGGTTAATTTTGCAAGTGTTCGTAAATTAACTTAAAGATTGGTTGAAACACATTAATTTTACGGAGACATCTACATCGTCTAGATCATTGTTTGCGTAATAAGATACATCCGGGTCGTATAATAACACAAGCAAACATCTTGTCTCTACATCATGTTCCATTGGTTTTGGAAAGTATATACATGATATTAAGAAAGATTGGCTTGGTAATGACCCATAGACTGTTGATGTCAGTTCTTCGTTATTGGTAATGAAACAGCTTCCCCGGAATAGCTTCATTCAGTATGATTGAATCAGACGTGAAAATGAAGAGTAAAAGATAAGTAATTTCCACTCTGTGTCTAGAAACTAAACAAAGCAATTACAGAATCAAAGCCAATGTTTTTTCAATCATTCCTGATATAGACGATCAGTAGCTATCGTGACATTTCCTATTAATTCATGTTAGAAAACGGAACACGTCCGTAAGTAAGCTTTTGATCAACAAACCGTGGTGGACCCGATTTAGAGATTTACAGTTCTTGTATTTAAAGTACAAACGTAAAACATCAATTTCATTTTCTAAAACTAAATTGAATTTTAGACATTTAAGTTGTATTATTAAGCTAGAACAATACATATAAATTCAAAACACCATTTCTCTCAAACATTACATAACAATTCAAACACAGATTTTTTTTTAAAGATAGTACGTTTTTGGTTGGTTTTATGCATCTCACTTCCAAAATAATCATTGTATAACTTAGCATCTGCATGATTTCTACTACAAATATGGAAATTTCCCTAGCTGGTTGTCAAATAATTAGAAAGCTTTGATAATATTTACAATGAATAACTGACTAGCTATTCATAATGAGTATCATTAAGGCTTTGTACTAAACAAACAGACAATTAAAGAGAGATGTGGAGATTGAAAAAGAGGAATAGAATGCTTGACAAAAAAGCTATTCATTCCTTTTACATTAATTTGAATAAAAGGAGGTTTGTGGTATACAGTAACTTTCAGCAAACTAAGGACACAAATAAACCAAAACACAACGACTTTGTGTACGGGAACGACATGCCACACATTTTTTAAATAAATTTAGTGAGACAATATTGTAATATCGGTTTTGAAGAAAAGTCTAAATCAATGTCACAATCCCTTTAAATGTTCCAAGTGGCAAATATTCAAAAGGTCAGACGAAAAAAATAGCTCATAGACGTTTCCGCATGGTCATTGGTAAGAAAACGTCTCACTTTGGTCTCTTACACTAGTACAAAATGTTTGAACTGATTGACCTGGTCATTGATCGAAACGACCAGTCTACAAAACAACTAAAATTCATTGAAACTACAATATACTTTGCAGTATAGAACATTTTATAAGTGTTTATACAAATGATATACATATATTATGAACAATAAATGTGTTCATAAGGTTAAAGCATGAAATCATGAACTCTATCGGTAACTTAGAAAACTGTTCTACATTCTTTAGGTTAGTATTATTACACTGGTTTGGTTGAAATATCTTTGCTCTAATATATTAACATCCTACCCTGTCAAATTATATGATATGCTCGCTCGGGAATGCATGAAACCTGTGTGATCCGGTTATATCCAAAATGCACTGTGACGTCGATATTGTATAGACTAACTATTAAAATGTGACGACGTCATGTTCATTTATATGAGCAGGAACTCGTGGCATTAAAGTTATGCCCGAAGTTGGTGATGTGACCGCATTCCTGTCCAGTAAAGCTTTTTCCATGCTCATTTGTACTTATTCTAATAATTGTGTTGTATATATAGTATAAAGATTCCTAACCGTCCACAAAAATGAAGAACAAAAAGATAAATAGTACAAAAATGTTATTTGTTCCGTTGTTCTATTGGTTATTTCATACTATTATCGTTTTTTTTTTCTATTATTTGTGTTTGTTTCCCCAGATACTTTTTCATCCAGAATAAGCTTTAGTAATATTGACAATACATTTGAGTAAAAACACCTAAAGCTGTTCTGAATTGACCGCTTTTTATTTTCTATTCTTTATGAAATCTATAAAGAAAATAGTTTCCTTATCAGAGAAACCTTTTTTTTCCATTTTGGCCTGTCTATCTTTCTTCGAATTATGGGTTTTAGTGCTCCTTGTTTCTCTTCCCATGCCGTTACGGGGTTTCATACAATTATATTATTTAACCACACTTGGTGATATTCTGATTAATTTATACGTGAAGGTTGAATATATGCATTTTTAGTAATAAAATAAATATACGAGTCGGTAAACCGATAAGATAACGAGGATGATATGAAAAGGTCACTTTTCTTTTGGTGCATAGAGGAATCTTCACTTTTTTAATTACAAATCTAACATCTACGATTGACTGGAAGCTGTTCATCTATAATTCATTGAAAATATATTTGTTTTGGTATAGAGTATTTATCTTCTACAAGTGATTTTAATTGTTTTGTTATCTCTCATCCATTAATTCAAAACAGAAAATCAACGGCATCCATTAAACGAAAAATAGATATGGCAGAAGCAATCAACAACACCCATTTGGCCCCTGACTTCGGTAAGCCTAGAAATAACGTGGCGGGGATATATATTCTTGTTAAAACTCAACCTCCCATACCAAGTTTAAATTGAGGAATATTTTTGTTACTTTTGGAGTTCAGTATTTTTGTTATACTTTTTTGTAAAGGGTAGAGAAGAGGTCAATTGTTTTATACTACTTTATTTAAGGTCTTACATAATTTACGTTTGTAAATGGTAGAGAAGAAGTCAATTGCATTATAATATATGAGTACTAAGGACCTAGTTAACGTTTGTGAAGGGTAGGGAATAAGTTAATTATTTCATAATACTAATACTAAGAACTTACATTGTAGTTGCTTCGCATCACGGTGCGGAACTATTAGTTTCAGTCGACATACACGCCATCTTGAAATAATTACTTACCACATATAGATTCTGATTGGTTGCTTTATGATGCGGCTGAGATACAGCAACAGCTATTGGCTTAAATGAGATAAAGAATTACAGACTTTTCTCGTCTCAGGATAAGACATCAAATGCCGGAAAATTAACTATGTGTATATTCAGTTCCGATCAATTGTCATCAATTCATGTTTGTTTTATTATGCATATATTGCAAACTGAAATTCAATATTGAAATATCATATATTAATACCTGTTTATTTGCTTTGTTTTAAAATCTGCAATATGCACGATTTGTTTTGCTAAACAATGTTCCTATACAATGTTTACAAAAATGCATTATCTGTATTTTATAACTTCTACCAATCTAGGCACACCTCCAAAGTCGTGTCTACTGTAAATGTTTTAATTTTGACAACTTTGGCCACTCAATGCCGGGGTTGAAAGATGCTTCAGTTTTTTTGAATTTTTTTATTAATGAATTGTTTTGCTGCAGATATCCATCGAACTAGAGATAAAGGATACTACAGATACAGATAAGTCTGTTTCATATCTTGACTAACATCTAGAAATTGACAATGAGGGTCGGTTGAAAACAAACCTTTACGACAAAAGAGATGATTTCAGCTTCCCAATTGTCAACATTCCAGCAGCGCCTGCATACGGAGTATATATCTCCCAATTGATACGATATTCCCGGGCTTGTATTTCCTATCATGATTTCCTTGATAGAGGATTGCTGCTCACAAGGAAGCTATTAAACCAAGAGTTCCAAGTGGTGAAGTTGAAATCATCCCTTCGAAAATTTTACGGACGCCATCACGAGTTGGTTGACCTACCGAATTAGACTATTTACCGGATTTGTAATAACATAAGCAAGACGACGGGTGCCACATGTGGAGCAGGATCTGCTTACCCTTCCGGTGCACCTGAGATCACCCCCAGTTTTTGTCGGGGTTCGTGTTGCTTAGTCTTTAGTTTTCTATGTTGTGTCTTCTGTACTATTATTTGTCTGTTTGTCTTTTTATTTTTAGCCATGGCGTTGTCAGTTTATTTTCAATCTATGAGTTTGACTGTCCCTCTGGTATCTTTCTTAATTTTTATCTAATGACAAGGCATATTTTCTATCACAGATTTATATATATATACATATATATTATTCAATATTTTCTAAACCATGTTTTTCTTAATTCTAAATAAAGTTTGGGGCTTATCTTCAAAATTTTCTTCCTAACGATATTTTTATTGGATTTTGACATGAAAAATTGTGAACTAAAAATATTTTTGAGTTTCTGTATAAAATATTTCCTTTTTCTTCTTTCTTTTATATCTTTTGGTTTTCAATTCTAGTGTTTATATTTCATAGCTGTATTTTGTGACCTGCTTGGATTTTTTTTTATTCATTTTATTGTAGTTGATCGTCAAATCCGGAATTGGTCTTATCCGTTCCCGTAATCTGATCCGGTATTGTAATTGTCTACATTTCCGGTTTCTGGCAGCCATTGTTATCGATTTTGTTTTTGTCAATCAGATATGTTTTTACTCGGATTTACACATTACTTGTTAGCGATTTTCGACATAAAGCTAGCGGTTGAACAAAATAAACATCGCTGTCATGAGTATTAAAGATGAAAATGACTTTTGAGATCGTTTGGGAATTTTGCTACCAAAATTGGGAAAAATGTAGGGTTTTGTCATTGGGAATGGGTCCGAATACCGGACCCTGTGGAATGCTAGAAAAATCCATGCCGAATCATTTAGACGCTTCCATTCAAAAAAGCTTTGAATTAAAACGCGTGGGTTACAGCATCGGAAAGGTATCACCAAAAACCAAAATAAAAAAAAAAAAATATTGGACACGAACGGCCAATCAAATTATTCGGGTCGCGGGGATTTTACCGGGTTGGTAGTGGGAGGGGAAACAAACAATATTTTATTTTTGGCCTTAAGTGAAAAAAATTTGATACCATGGGTGTATAACGCACACTCTTAAAGTAAATTCATTTATTTGTTTTGCTAAACAATGTTCCTATACAATGTTTACAAAAATGCATTATCTGTATTTTATAACTTCTGCCAATGTAGGCACACCTCCAGAGTCGTGTCTATTGTTAATGTATTAATTTTCAAAAAGTAAAGTGAACAAAATTTTAAAAGCATTGTGGTGTATAACGCACACTCTTAAAGTAAATCCATTTATATCAATCACTATCTAAAAATACCACATTCCCAATACTAAATCAACAACCACATGCACACATATTACCTTAGATTAGGATAGAGCGAAGCAGTCCACAGCTTTTGAGAAAGCTCAAACTTGTTTTTGTAAAGGGTGGAGAAGAATTCAATTGTTTTTTTTTTTTTTTGTACTATCGGTACGAAGGACTTAGTTTACTTTTGTAAAATGGTACGAGAAGAATTCAATTGTTTTGTACAATTAGTGTAAGAGTTTAGTCTCAAAGTTACCTTAAAACCCGGTTTTGATTGGATAAGATAGATGCAAGAAAAGATAACATTCCACTGTAATATTGATGTTTACGGTATCGATGCCATACAATCTGACATTCAATAATACTTACAATATCATATTCATAATTCTAGATTTCTACTGTTTGGTTTCTAGGAAGTCCAACAAGGTTGTATAATTTTACCATTAATATTTTTCTATGAATTTTAATTTGCAAAGCTCTACAGAACCTGAGTGTTTATGCTACATATTGTCGCTATTTATCATACTGTACGGCAGTTCTCACGGCAGTAGATGTCCCGTTTAGATTGCTGATCGATGTTGACAGTTTCGTCGCCTAGATTTGGCATTACTGTTAACGATGGTGTTGTAAGAAAATGTAATTCATATAAATCAACTTAAGGACATTATATTCTGTCCAATATGTCATTTTCGTTTCTAATCGATAAATAGAAAGATTTGAACCGTTTACGAGGTAATCATTATGCACCGTACTTTATGTCGAAGTGAAATAGAACGTATAGACGGTAATGGGTAGAAATGCTCAAAAACACTGTCCATCCTAAATAGGCAATCTAGCACGATTTCATTAGTTTGACTAAACGATTAATAGATAGTCTAACATTATACAGCCCACTAGTACTGACTACAAGATACCAAATTTAGAATTTAGTCGTCATACATGCAGGCAACCACCAGTGTCATCGACCCATTGCTAGTTATACTGACAAATTACAAGATACCCACGCTAATTTGATCTAACATATGTGGGTTTTGAAAATCTATTCCTCGTCAATAATGTTATTGAACAATTTGTTTGTAAAATTGAGACTACAGAAAATATGAACCAACAAATGATTTCGCAAATATAACAGACATTCACAAATCTCTTTATATAGGGTAGTCATGTAGATAATAAAGAATTGTTGAAAAGCTGTTAGTTATTTAAATATTGCATGTAGGATACAAAATACTAAAAAAAATAAATATATATAAAATGCAATAATGAGTTTTCAAAGCAAGTTCTTAATCAAATTGAATTTGAAAATTTGAAGATAGGTGGGGATAGTCTTATAACATAAATTGTGGAATTTATACAGGAAAATTTCTTTTGCAATATACCAGTGGGTTTGGGTAATACTGGAATCATGTTTTAAATTCTTGACGTATTTTAGACTAGACTATACAGATGGGTAAGATCGTTTGAATGGATGAGCGGGTCCTTTCATTTGCTATCTGATTATTATTGTGGTAAAAACATCCAAAATTAAACCATGTT
Source organism: Mytilus coruscus (assembly GCA_017311375.1). Lineage (NCBI taxonomy): Eukaryota > Metazoa > Mollusca > Bivalvia > Mytilida > Mytilidae > Mytilus > Mytilus coruscus. Next base: position 74,878,163 of record CM029599.1, on the reverse strand, counting down.
TAATGTAAAACTTATTTATACGGATCTTTGATAGTCTCTGTTAAATTTAATTATAACTCTTCTGGAATCGGAGATGTATAATTTGACATATTGTATAGACATTCATCTTAAGTTGAGGATCGTTTGTTGATCTCTAGGGCCTATACGTTCATAAAACAATATTCAGTACTCGAAGTACAAAGTGTGTTAGAAACACTAAATCCAGCATTCTGATTGGTTTAAGTCTGAGTACGATAATCGTACTCCAAATTTTTATGACCGCACGGCCAGATGTCTATTTTACACTCGTTCGATGTTGGATTGCTGGCATAAATAAAATACCTCATTTTATCAATGTTCACAAAATACAAAAGCTGAATTAAACTGATTGTCGAGCTGAAACTGAAAAAGTCCAAGTTACAGATAAATTTACTTCCCTTTGCAATTCCAAGAAGCAATATAAATAAGGGATATAAAAATACATTATATTTAACGATTTTTCATCAATACAAATGAACTTTAAAAAATCGAAATGACTACGAAAGTGTTTTAGCTAATTATACATTTGGATAAATTTTAATTCCTTCCATTTAGAAACCAATGACTCCGCTTAATTTAATAAGCTATTAGTAATGTTAGTAGTCATTTAAACTTTTATCTAAATTTACACTATAATTTTGTTCAAAGAAAGTCTTCTATGAAAAAGAGTCCAATGTGTTTGCATTGTTTGAATAAACAAAGTCTTTTTAAGAAATTAATCAATATACTAATAAATAAACTCCACGGCCATTAATATATCGATAGTCCTAAATGTTTATTCGTGCATTTCTAACTAACACGAGACAAAGATAAAAGGGTATCGGATAATCTCCTATTCCAATTCTTATAAACAATTACTGGTCCATCGATTTACATATAAGTATTACGTAGATGTAGGGTATACGTCCATTAGACAACTACCCAACAATAACAAAAACCAAAAATGATCAGTTTGTTTGACTTTTGTTTATCTCCTTTTATTCATATCTTCTGTTTTAATTACCGATTTGAATATAAAAATACAATGTAGTTTGTAGATTTCTGTTCAAATATCTCCAGTGCATGAAGTCAGTTCCATGAGCGTTCAAACATATGTTCAAGTCAACTTGAAATCAGTGACACTCCAAAGATAAGAACAACTGTTACATACCATTTTTATTTTCTTTGGAGTTTGACACATCTGGAAACTCGAAGCTAACCTATAAGGGCGACGTGGATACAAATAAATTACAAGGAGAGTCGGTTGAAAACTAAACTTTACGACGAAAGAGATGATTTAAAAAGTCTAACAGCGCCTGCTTATGGAGTATATATCTAAAAGTTAATAAGATTTCCATGGTTTGTCTTTCCAATCATGATTTCCTTTGATAGAGGGTTGCTCTTAATGGTTAAGTTGAAGTTATGCATTCGAAAGTTTTACAGACACCATCATGATTTTGTCGGCCGTTATGGAATTTCTTTGTCATAGATAACAACGGATGCACGTGTTCTACTGTCGTAGTCACCATCTTCTTTTCCTCGAAATTGACATCGTTGAATGCATTTTATCAACAAACTTTTACTTGCAATGAGTCACACGATAAGTATCATTAATGAAGCATGAACTGATTACTCTATCGCAGCACCTGAGTTTAGCTCTAGGTTTGTTTTAAAGGGGTTCACGTTGCTCAAGTTTTCAGTGTTTTAGTTTGAGCTAATTGTTTTTTTTTTCCCCAATGTCTGTGTTTTAACAGGTGTTAGGTTATGTTGAATTGCAGTGATGTGAGAGTTATTGCTCCATTATGAAGGTCTCACTGTAACTTTGTGATAAAAGAACATTAAAAGTAACAATTTTCTTTAGCCTTTGGTTTTTTCTTGCGCGTGTAGTGATTTTGTTTAGTGAATTGATACATCATATCCCTTCATTTCCATTGTTTCGTCCATTGTCCGGGAAATTCCGTTTTCATTTCAAACGTTCCCATTCTTCGAGACATACAGAAAGATATCAGTAGACCGGATGCAGTGCGAAGACTTCTCACAAACATGTTTTAGTTCCCAATCTGACAGTGTATATAAAGTGCGAATCCAGTTAGTTCATTTTCACTGTTGTATGCGAGTATGTCTATTGTAGAATAAAGGATGATGGGAAAACTGCGTTTGTTTACTTTTTAAAAATACAAAATAATAGATTTGAATGCATGTTTTAACGGAATTTCATTAGAATATAACTTTTTAATGTATAATAACAGGATTAAAGTCCAAGAAAGTGTTATTTAAGCAGCAGAATCTATAATATTGATTAGTGAATGCGATTCATTTTAACTATAGATGCAATGAATTATCACTGTAAGTGCAATCATTTCTGATGTAGAATTTTTGGAAGTGCGATGAATTTTCATTGTCGTTTTATATGATTATTCGACATTCAAAAACTGAAAATAGTTTTTAAATGACTTCAATATTGATGATATTTACAATTTGAAATGCAAGCTAGTCTAAGATGCTTACTTGAATATACACGAGTATAACCACGTTCATATCATGAATATTCAAATATTGTTGGTGAGTTTGCTATTAGCTTGTCATGGATCCGAAAATTTACTGGAGCAGAACATCCATGAATATAACGTTTTTCTACGACGAATTTTCTTTGAAAAGTTTTATAACTCGCTTAAAAAAGCTTTGAACATTTGTCACGTCGTGTCATACATATTTCTACCGTATTGATAGGCTTTTGCACAACGAACAGTACAAGAATGTACAACGAACCGTTCCAAAGAAAGATAACACCCTACAAAGAGAATGAATCGAACAGTGTCAAAATTCTGAAGTCAGATTTTCAAGTAAATGTCTTCAAATAAAATTAAAACAACGGGTTTCTCATTCGTATTGTATATTTTAACAACAACAAAGCACAAAATACACGGTCGCATTTAGTGAAAGAGCCAACCAACTATGCTCTAATTGTAGTTTAATCAAGTTTGAGTTACACATAGTGTTTGTTTCGCGATGTTTACAAGTAATTCACAGACCTGTCTATTTAAAATAGTCACATGGTGTTCATGTAATTTGATATACAATGCTGCCAGGAGCAGTAAACTTTGTGTTCATAAACATTGAATACTTAACTGAACAGTTAGTCAATTAGTCTTTGGTGTAAATATAAGAACGGTATATCTACCAACATTGCTTTGCGATGTAGGGATTAACGTCCGGAATCAACTGTACGGCGGTTATACCCCGTGGTATAGAACATGTAACAATAAACTGTTCTCAATATTTCTTTGTATTCTCACAATTGTGTATTGGCTTATTTGTAACACCGACTTATAAGAAATTCAAGCATATTTAAGGTGACTCGACTGTCGCTCGACTTTCTTTACTGTATAAGATTTGTACACAATGGCATGATAAATATCAATTATCCAGTCATCCAAGAGTCATTTGTTTGTGCAAGATGAAAACGTTTCCACTCATTCAATCGTGAAATGAAGATCGTTTTGTGAATGCTCTTTGTTACTCAAATGCATCCATTAGAGCTATTTTCCTAACGCTTGTAGTTTAAAGGTTAGGTTGGCTTGCTTGCTTTGTTTGTATAAACGTTTGCTCAATCTTAATTACAATGCTTAGGCAACATTTACACAATCAAGGCCAACCACACCTTTTAACTACAAGCATTAGGATATTAGCTCTAATGACGTTTAATTTATTAGTATGCGATGTAGATTTAGACCGAAACAGAAACTTTGCTTTTTCGGTGACGTGGATTGGCATAACTGTCCAAGATATATTCATTTAATGATGACGTGTCATAGGAAAGAATAAATTTTATCCTACATATAGATCAGGACAAATTATTTGAGAAAATAGAATTGACTATATTAGCAATAAATACCATGTTTAAGGAATTTATTGATATATAACCTCGGACTTTTACTCACTTAGTATGCATACATAATCAATCCTTCTGACTTCATAAATTTTGTTAAGAGAGTCGGCTGAATTAAGACTTTATATAATGAAAATTAATTAATTTCCTTCTGTTAAAATGCATCGCATATACAATAGAAATGAATCGCCCTACAGTGAAAATGAAAGTCTAGTATCATTATTCGACAGTAAACATGAATCGCATAACGAAAACAGCATAGTGGAATTTGATTCAATATCAACAAGCTGAATAACAAAACCTGTTTTAAGTTAAACAACATTAATAATTATGTTAAAAGGTACATTTTTCTGCAAATGAAACTTAACTGCTACTTTTAAATCTCTTGCGCGCTCTGTTAGTGAACTATTCTTAATATTTATCTATTTGTGTATCAATTTTGCACCTGGATGGCTGTAGGCGCGATGAAAATCCGTCCGCATCTCATACCTTTATCATGAATTTATAAAAAACAGTACACATTATATATTATTTCTTATATTATTCCAAAATCTTGAATTTGTCGTCTGTTATTTATCATTCTACATCAGAAATTCATCACGGATACAGTAAAAATGACATTTTAGGGTTCGCACATTACATACATTGATCTGACATGGTATCAAAACGACGGCTTTCATAAACGATAAACTATAATACCTTGAAAACACCCAAAATTTAGCGCCAAATTTGTATATTTTTTTCTAGTATATCAGTATTATGCCATATCAGAGCGGTGTTATGTTTTAACCATGACTCTTCTTCTTTGGACATTATAAATATGTTTCTGTAACAACAACAAAAAAAAAAAAAACAAAGTAATTTCATCAACTTCAATCTTTCAAAACCTACATGTACATGCACATGATTGACGTTTTAAATATTCGGAACTATGTTTTCTTCAAGCTCTTCTATGCATTAATCTTTATTAAAACTTTAGTATAATTGGAAACACATAGAATAGATCTAAGAAAAGTTAACAGCGACCATTCATCAGCGTAAAACAAATAAATACAACGATGACTTAATCAATTTCAAACTTAAAACTGAAAGTGTGCAAAGGATATACAGACGTAAACGGCTGCAAACCGTCAATTTTCTGCAATACTGCAAGTATTGGATAATTACATGTAAACCTTCGTATACCGTAACACTTTTAATGTAAATATTACACATGGGTAAGTTGCCTATTTGTTTAGGTAGTCAAACTAACAAACTATATACCGGGTGTTATAAAAAAAAATATGATATTTCGTTTTCTACAGGCATGATTTACAGAAACAAAAGGGTAACATAGTATTTTGAACACATTTGAACTATAAGAAGATAAAGAGGGGCAACGCACAAACCTTCGTAGACGAACAGACCGTACCATTGCCATTAGTTACAAAAAACGGAGAGATAAATACATTTTCCACAAAACTCCATTTAAAGTCGTGATTTACATGACAATATTATAATGGTGAAGTTTATCATACGCCATTTATATTTGATCGACTTCTGAAACTTCTATCCCGATCTCACCCAGGAGAGTGGATAAAAATCTTGTATTGGACGGAATCTAAAATACTATCACATAGAGCTGATTTGCCAATGGTGATTACGCTGCTCATAACACATAAATATTATACATCCCTTTTCTGTCATTGAAATTACTCCTTTGAGAATTGAATCGATACATTTAGAAGATGAATTACATATATTCTATTTAAAGAGGATATAAATTCTCTTCAGTGCAATGTCATCTCTATAATCTATCTGACAACTTGATTGAATAAATAGAAAATACTCAAATAAGCTTATAACTAACTACGAACGAATGTATTAGACGGCCTGCTTTAAAATCATGCATTGATATTTCAAAAGAAAAATTCAACACCAGATGACTTTGTCTAGATAAGTGTTATACGTCTTCATAAGTTTGTCGTTTTGGGATTAATGCACTTATCATTAACGTCTTCTATATGATATAAATGGACAGTAATCAACTTATAATCAATAGAATGTCTGCATATGGAAGTCAAGTGTTATTATTTGTTGCTGAAAGTGATATGTAGGACGAGAATAGTGAACAAGGTGACAAAAGTGCGAGTCGGAGACATTGAAGGGTGTTAAAGTGGTCTGCAAGAACAGATGTTACATTTGTTAAATCAAAGAGTTGACTTGGTTATGGGATCTCTTACAATCAATTTCTGATCAAATAACAACCATACGAAACATTGACTTTTAAATCTTCACTAGAATTTTAATGAGTCGTTTGTTGCCATACATCTGTTTTCTTTTTCTTTTTTTATAAGGTGGGAAGGGGGAATTATATTTACTCTGATTAACAAGATTATGTTAAACTTTAATCTGAATGAGTACCAGAACCTAAAAAAATAAATGGTGGTTTATTTATATCTTTCGCAAATATATGTTTTCTCTCTATGTCCATTGGTCTATTTGTGTATATCTGTCACAAAACTTGTCAACGTAAAATTTCCTACAGCTTACATAGGAATTGAACTAATTTAACAAAGTACTTAAACCATGTCAATCATATTAACATAGCGTTTTCGCGCCAATATAAAAAATATGAAAATGTGGTATGAATGCCAATGAGACAATTTTCTACCATAGATCAAATGAGTAGGTACGGCCTTCGACAATGAGCATACCACATAGTAAGCTATAGAAGGCCCCGAAATGAAAACAATTCGAACGAGAAAACTAACGGCCGAATTTATGCACAACACAATAAACGAAAACAGATACTAGTATGACATTCAGTAACAAACGAGAACCACTGACTTACAGCCTCATAAACGATAAACTATAATACCTTGAAAACACCCAAAATTTAGCGCCAAATTTGTATATTTTTTCTAGTATATCAGTATTATGCCATATCAGAGTGGTGTTATGTTTTAACCATGACTCTTCTTCTTTGGACATTATAAATATGTTTCTGTAACAACAACAAAAAAAAAAAAAAAAAACAAAGTGATTTCATCAACTTCAATCTTTCAAAACCTACATGTACATGCACATGATTGACGTTTTAAATATTCGGAACTATGTTTTCTTCAAGCTCTTCTATGCATTAATCTTTATTAAAACTTTAGTATAATTGGAAACACATAGAATAGATCTAAGAAAAGTTAACAGCGACCATTCATCAGCGTAAAACAAATAAATACAACGATGACTTAATCAATTTCAAACTTAAAACTGAAAGTGTGCAAAGGATATACAGACGTAAACGGCTGCAAACCGTCAATTTTCTGCAATACTGCAAGTATTGGATAATTACATGTAAACCTTCGTATACCGTAACACTTTTAATGTAAATATTACACATGGGTAAGTTGCCTATTTGTTTAGGTAGTCAAACTAACAAACTATATACCGGGTGTTATAAAAAAAAATATGATATTTCGTTTTCTACAGGCATGATTTACAGAAACAAAAGGGTAACATAGTATTTTGAACACATTTGAACTATAAGAAGATAAAGAGGGGCAACGCACAAACCTTCGTAGACGAACAGACCGTACCATTGCCATTAGTTACAAAAACGGAGAGATAAATACATTTTCACAAAACTCCATTTAAAGTCGTGATTTACATGACAATATTATAATGGTGAAGTTTATCATACGCCATTTATATTTGATCGACTTCTGAAACTTCTATCCCGATCTCACCCAGGAGAGTGGATAAAAATCTTGTATTGGACGGAATCTAAAATACTATCACATAGAGCTGATTTGCCAATGGTGATTACGTTGCTCATAACACATAAATATTATACATCCCTTTTCTGTCATTGAAATTACTCCTTTGAGAATTGAATCGATACATTTAGAAGATGAATTACATATATTCTATTTAAAGAGGATATAAATTCTCTTCAGTGCAATGTCATCTCTATAATCTATCTGACAACTTGATTGAATAAATAGAAAATACTCAAATAAGCTTATAACTAACTACGAACGAATGTATTAGACGGCCTGCTTTAAAATCATGCATTGATATTTCAAAAGAAAAATTCAACACCAGATGACTTTGTCTAGATAAGTGTTATACGTCTTCATAAGTTTGTCGTTTTGGGATTAATGCACTTATCATTAACGTCTTCTATATGATATAAATGGACAGTAATCAACTTATAATCAATAGAATGTCTGCATATGGAAGTCAAGTGTTATTATTTGTTGCTGAAAGTGATATGTAGGACGAGAATAGTGAACAAGGTGACAAAAGTGCGAGTCGGAGACATTGAAGGGTGTTAAAGTGGTCTGCAAGAACAGATGTTACATTTGTTAAATCAAAGAGTTGACTTGGTTATGGGATCTCTTACAATCAATTTCTGATCAAATAACAACCATACGAAACATTGACTTTTAAATCTTCACTAGAATTTTAATGAGTCGTTTGTTGCCATACATCTGTTTTCTTTTTCCTTTTTTATAAGGTGGGAAGGGGAATTATATTTACTCTGATTAACAAGATTATGTTAAACTTTAATCTGAATGAGTACCAGAACCTAAAAAATAAATGGTGGTTTATTTATATCTTTCGCAAATATATGTTTCTCTCTATGTCCATTGGTCTATTTGTGTATATCTGTCACAAAACTTGTCAACGTAAAATTTCCTACAGCTTACATAGGAATTGAACTAATTTAACAAAGTACTTAAACCATGTCAATCATATTAACATAGCGTTTTCGCGCCAATATAAAAAATATGAAAATGTGGTATGAATGCCAATGAGACAATTTTCTACCATAGATCAAATGAGTAGGTACGGCCTTCGACAATGAGCATACCACATAGTAAGCTATAGAAGGCCCCGAAATGAAAACAATTCGAACGAGAAAACTAACGGCCGAATTTATGCACAACACAATAAACGAAAAACAGATACTAGTATGACATTCAGTAACAAACGAGAACCACTGACTTACAGCCTCCTGACTTGGAACAGGCACATGCAGAATGTGGCGGGGTTAAACATGTTTGCTGGCGCCAAACCCTCCCAATAACCTGGGATAGTGTAACCATTTTGTTTTGCTTTGTTGACATAGTTGTTTATTTTCATTGTTATTAAGATTACAACACAATGTTGACTGCTGTACCCCAATTTTTGACATTTTACCTATTATGTCAGTTTGTTTTGCTCACGCATCGTTGTCAATATAATGTAGTTCTATGCGACTGTCATAAAAGTGAGAGGTTTAGCTAGCTATAAAACCAGGTTTAATCCACCATTTTCAAAATAAGGAAATGCCTGTACCAAGTCCGAAATATGAGTTTTTTTCCATTCGTTTGATGTGTTTGTGCTTTTGATTTTGCCATTTGATAAGGGACTTTCCGTTTTGAATTATCCTTGGAGTTCGGTATTTTTGTCATTTTACTTTTTACAGTACAACGTCAGAGCAAACTATAAAAATCAGTTTAAAAGGGCTTAACTCATCAGATCAATACCAGGCATAAAAATAAAAACACAAAAGAAACAAAGTACAGAGTACTAGCAGGTCCAATGATATTAACAACTTATAAAAAAATCAGGTATCGAAGACTAAAACATCAATAAGTACACATCCAACCTACAATGGATTTAGTGTAAAGACGCCATTAACAGTAGAAAAAACATGACCTTGTGCAATGCCAAAATATATTTCTTTTCGTTTGACTATAGGGATTTCCCTGCGTTAAATATGGGTATATATATTCAAACTGGTTAGAGAAGTTGTAAAACGGGTTATTGTTATTTTTGGATTTAGATACCGGTATATTGGTTATATGTACGTGAAATCCTTTGACGGTTTAAAGGGTGGGGTTCCGTTATATTTTATAAAGAAATTGTTGGGCTGTCAGTTCATCGAAGGTGCTCACAGTAACTACTACGTACAGTTTACCGTTTATTGTCATATTTATGAATATGGATTATACAGAGTTTAAGTTCATTTACATATGATGTGTTGGATCATTTTGTTGTATGCAAATGTCAATTTGAAGATTGTTATTAAATTATATCAGATTATTATGTTATTAAACATTGTTTGCAAGAGAAAAGAACAAGTTTCTGCGAGCAACAAACCTATATTAGAATTTTGTCTTATTTATACGAAGGACTTTAGTAAAGAAATGCTTTAATTTCGGACGAGCAGGCGAGGGAAAATTTAAATGTATGTATCAACAGATTGTAGGACCTTGAATATACAGATAGGCATAATAATAATATTTAGTTTGGTTTTAATTTACTGCTAAGAAAATCATTATTTATACCGATATCAAATATCTGATTACAGTGTTTAATTGGATACCTTTTAGAATCAGTTTACTCGGATCGTATATAAATTTTCGAGCTTGGTAAACAACATCACCGTAAAAATTAGGATGTGCTATCCCGTTTACAATAAGTTTTTTATAGGCACAGCCTTTTTTTGGCTTTTATGCTAACAAACCTTTCATTACACTTCCGATACCCGAGTTTACATGATTGGGTTTAACTGCGGTCTATTTCGGTTTTTATGCTCTCAAACCGTTTATGTCTTTTACTATCTAAGCTTTCTCTCACCAGCCTACCTAGTGAAAAGCTAATTCAGAAATACGTTTTGCGATTTTGACTACCACTGGGCTCGCTAGTATTGCTATTAGACTACTAGTATCAATCCTCGGAAGGTACAATGAGACGGATAACATATCTAAATTATGATTTAATAAAAATCTGTATATCATTTAAGGTGTGAGTAATTAGATTTTCATGGTACAAGAAATACATTTATAGAGTTACATTACCATGTAAAGCGCAGATGCAATTGATTCTATTTTGATAGATTTACATACATCTTTCTTAACCTCAAGATCTCCTACTCTTATATCATGGAAAAAAAGTCTAATATAACTCGAGTAGGCGATAAGATAATAAAATATTGATGCTTTTTACAGGTTGAAGCAATGATTTACTGATCGTATTGTAGTATTGACCAACATTACACGTAGTTTACTAATTTCGATTGGATTAAATCTTATTTTATTAATGGAATTCCACTTTAAAGATCCTTCCTCTTGCAGGTTCTGTGTCATATTTTAGTAGTAAATCAATGGAAGAAAGTTAGAACTAAGTGTTTTAAGTAAAACAATCACAGGCAACATAGAGGCAATGATGAAAAGCACTAAGTGATATGCGAATTTGATTGTCAGATTCAGTTTGATCGATTGATATCATCATAAGTCAAGCTGATGATGTCACTAGTAATCTTTTTACTCGAACATCTTTTTATAATGTAGTTTTATACGGATGAAATAACTCATTTAAACTGCAACCTAGAATTGGTCAAATGATAAAATACATTTCCTTGAAGTGACTTTTTCCAATGTAAAAAAATAATTTTCTGATTGATCTGACCGATTCAAACCTATACATGTTATGACAAAGGTAACTTTGGCTCTAAACCAAAAACCATGTATTGTTTTATACTTTGGAAAACTGAAGTTTATTTCATCTGATATAAAAAAAAATCACAAAAAAGAATATGTCACCAAGCTTCTTTAAGCGACAGGTTGCGTGTGATATCCGTCGTGTTTCTCATGTTCAAATATGAAATGGAACTCCATAACGGAAGATATTTGGTATACAGTTTTATAACAACTGACACATTTCTTTTCCACTAAGATTATTTAGTCCTATCCCCTTAGTTATGGCTCGTTGACTTCGAAACTTTTGCATTATTTGTATATTAAAGTTCCAATTTTAAAATATTTTAACATTAGAATTATACTGTCTAAATAGTACACAGGCGAGACATATATCTGTGATAACTGTTTATCATATCAAAGTTTGCTCATTTCAGTAAAGATTATATCGACCATTTGAGCTCAAAGATGAAAATTTAAGACAATATTTCCACCCCTATTTAGCCTCTTGGACAAAGGTCACGTTAGCTGTTCATATCTTGACCTTCTCCTTGAAAACCAATGTTCAAAATGAAATAAAACTTGGCAGAGATGTTTCATGCAAGGTATGTTTGGTATATTGTTACTTTGGTTCCGATTCGTCAACAAACATTGCTGCAACGGCCTTTCTAATAGATGATTGGCTGTATTTTGGGAAAACTTCTTCTCAAGCACATATACATATATTAACCAATTAAAACCAAACGTGCCAGATATGTTTCTCTGCAAGTCCTCAATAAGTGTTTTTTTTTTTATTTTGGTGCCGATCGCAAATTTAATATTGTATCTAACGGAAGTCCCAATTTACATTGAGACCCAATGAAAAAAATACATTTTGCTTTCCATTTCAAGGCTCCAACTACTAAGAATTGTTAAATGAAAACAAACCATGCATAAGTGTTCTTTAAAATGTACTCACTTAATTCTAAATGTACGGCTGAACCAATTAAACCAAACTTGCCAGTGCTTTTTACTTTGGTCGCTTTCAATAGTCCATAATTGTTCCAAAGGATCAAAAATGGGGTTCGGTGATGCAATTTTCAGAAACCATCTCAAGAAACCAATGAAAAAATTGAAATGAAACTTGACAGGGATGTTCCTGTGAATGTCTATAACGAGTATTTTTACTTTCATATACGTTTATATTTCTGTTTAAGAACGAATGAAAGGAAATTAAAACAGCCCGTGTGTAAATGTCCTTTAGATGATTAAGATTTTGAGTATGTATTGGTTATTCTTTTGGTTTCATGTAGTGTTTTGTTATTGTTGTTTGTCTTTTTTGTCGTTTTTAATTTATGGCCAAGCTGTCTGTTCTTAATGATTTTCTCCCCCCCCCCCCCCCCCTTTTATCTTTTTTCTTTATTACTTTTGTTCAAATGAAAGGGTTTATTTGCTATTTTCGCAACAACAACGAAATCCAAATGAGCGATTCAGGCTCATACTAGTTAAACAAAATATTCTGATTCAAGTTCAATTGTAAAACAGTTTGAAAAGCAAAATCAACTTTTGATTTGTTTGAACTATGTTGTTACTGCTATATGTAAGATAACAATATGGACCAGCGCATTAGAATTTAGGTCAAAATATCAAACCACTATTTTTATTCAGTCCAATTTCTGAAACAACAGTAATGGAATCTTTATGTTTCTATCGGTTTTCCTTCTTTGTCATTCAATATGTCAATTACATTGGAAAAATTTCGAAGGACAAGGGAAAATTCTTTTCGCGTCATCAATCACAGATACTATTTTAAATCCGTCATCTGATTAATTTAATTGATAATGCCAACTAATGTTTTAATGTATATGATCAAGCTAATATAAAATTCGATATAACATAAATATTATTACTCAGTTTGAAAGACGTGGGTTATTAATATACTTTGGTAAAGTGCTGTCAAATAATAACTATCCATACATCACAGTCTTGATGAGAGTGTACTATTTTTGCAAAAGTAAATTACTTTTCTAAATACTGATTAAGCCCAAGAAAAATAAAACAAATTACACATTCTCTAACTCTTGAATGACGTCATAAAAGCCGAGATCTATGAATTGATGTGCATCGATGTGAATGAATGATATCCATTTAACGTTCCGTAATTCCAAAAGGAAGAATTTGTCCATAATACTAAGATGATTTTCGTGATATATAGCGATCTTAGAGTTAATCGTCAACATTAATGTTTAGTTTGTGGTCAATGATTTGTATACAAATCCTTGTTGTGATTTACATTTTTTTTTAGACATCATAACTATAATATCTGTAATTCAGTGTTTGTGGTTTGTTGTTGTATATCATATATTTTTAGTTAATTGTTTTGTGCATAAAGCAGGCCGTAAGTTTTCTCATTTAAATTGTTTTACATTTGTAATGTCGGGCCTTTTATCTTTTCTATGTTATGTGGATTTTGCTCATTGTTGAAGGCCGTGCAGTGACCAAAAAGCTGATTTCTTTTACGTCTTATGGTCTTATTTTTATAAGTTTGTTTTACAGTGAACTTTTAGATACAATCTGGCGTTAAAGTTTTTTTAGACATCAATAACATATTCAAACCTTCATAGAATTTTATGAAACTTGGACAGTAGTTTTTTCATAAGCAAGAGTAACCATCTAAAATACAGAAAAAAAGAGAGTTTCCTACATTTTACTTATAAATGGACCGCGGTTTTTATTTTGAAATCAAAATGAGGTTCGGTTTGTACTTAAAAGATTTTATAACAAGATTTATGGTTTCAAAACTTTCTGAAATTTTACAAAACTTGGACATAATGAAGAGAATTCAAAGCACCATAAGCAACTTTTGGTTTCTTTCCTGTTTCATTTTTTTTTTTTTTTTTTTTTTTTTTTGTAGGTTGATTTAATTTTTTTTTTTTTTTTTTTGAGTCAATATCACATTTTAACATTGACAGCAGCAGTAGCTGGCAAGACACGGGGTTTTGCGGAACCCTTTACGATTTCCATTACATGTAAAAGCAGACTTGTTAAATTCTTAACGAATTTATCTGAAACCATTAGGCTTACACTTTACGTAATTCCAAGGTTATCTCTTTGTATAAACTAATTTTAGTATCTAAAAGAACATTTGAAAGAATGAGAATACCCCAAGAGAACATATCAAAAGACAACCCTTTTTAAGGAAAAACTTATTGTCGTGTTTCTAACACAGCCGTAAAATGTAAACTCTGTATAAAATTCAGGAATAGGTTCTACAATGTTACATCAAAAAGTCCTCTCAAGTATTCAATGAATGCTGATTGTTTTGGGTTATATTTATAAAAACAGATAATAGCAACTGGACACGATGTATATGGAACCTCAACGTTTTCTAAATCGGACTTCTTTAGATATGGAAACTGTTATCTTGCGTAAGACACATTCTTCAATAACGTCATACGGTACGCTTTGTTACCAACGTTTTGGGAAGCAAAAGACATTTATAAAACGTTGTAGAGCGCATAGGTCAGTGAGATACTAACAAAGTGCTACTATGTTGATGTGTTTGAGCTTTTGATTTTGCCATTTTATAAAGAACTATCCGTTTTTGAATTTCCATTGGAGTTCGGTATTTTTGTTATTCTACTTTTTGCTAACATCTACGTCATTTGGTTTCTGGTGGATAATTGTCTCATTGGCAATCACACTACATCTCTTTTTAAAGACCACATTGTTTGGTTAAATAACTTTATAAGGAATTTGCGAATTCAAATGTTTATTGTCCGCTGCGCAAACATAAGGAATACAAAATAGAGTTTAAAAACTAAAGAGAAATCTTTACTTCCTCTTGATACATTACAAATTTGATCTGGATTAGATATGTCTCCTGATAATTCCTTTTGTCTGACATGCTAGGAAAACAAGGTTATAAAAAAGCTATAAAAGCTCAGTTTATTACAAACTTGTGAGGTTCACTAAAATTAATGCAGAGTACTTTTACCAAGAAATAAAATATGTAGTCTGGTGAAAATTTCAATTGATATGGTATCGTTAATAAGCATATGGCAGTTCAATTGTTGACTTATTAGTATGTATTGTATAGAATAGGGTTCATATCTTATTGTACAGTATCATGTCTTTGAGAATGGTTTGGACCAATCAATGAAAAGTACTAAAATAGAACGTAGCATTACAGGATTTTGATAATTACAATATAACTTTAATGCAAAGAACACATTATTTTTTATTGTTAAACAGTAAAGTGAATTTTATAAGGTTGACCGAATCAAGACTTTGAGAAAGTGTCTTCCACTTGAATTCTAGTCATGCTTATAATATCTATTCCCTAATTCTGTTGATAACTATGACATTTTTTTTATTGACACATACATGTTGAATTTGGTCTTTGTTCTTTAATTTATCTTTGTGATTGTGACTTTTGTGTCTTTTATTGATATTTTCTTGTGTACAATATAAAATTAAAAATATGTGATATGATTGCATGAGACCAAATGACGTAGAATTTAACAAAAAGTCTTTTAATAATTAATTGCAATTCCTCTTCATAATTTGTGATATTTTATTTACAAGTTTCAGAATTAAAAATGCCACTGAATTTCAGGTGTGCTTTAGAACTTATAAAAACCTTACGTACTCAATTGGACGTTGCATATGTATTCAGAGGTGGGATAACTATCATGCTTTGTTACAGTACAGTATTGAAAAGTTTCTTCATATATATTTGATACGAGTTTTGATTTATTTTGCGATTTCACCATTTTTTATGGATGTGGTGTTTCCCTATCCAACATAAACAGATCTAACGATATTTGGATTCGTTTTGATACAAAGTGATTTTGGTGTAATCAATACAGCAACACTGCAGACAAGACAGATGATAAAATCTAAGAAATGACATGCATCAATATATTATAGTTTTATACCTTATTATGTACGACGTTTGTAATGTAATCAGGTAATTAAAGATGGCATGTTTTGGCTTTAATATTGATTCACTTATCGGGTCTTTGCTTCGGAAATAAACACATTTATTCTAAAACCAGTTGTTGGCATGATACGGGTTATGTTCTTCTCATTATTTTATGATGGTATGATACTAAACCCCTAACGGGAGGGATTGTGCTTGATATTCATATGATGAAAACAATCATTTAATCAGTTTAATTGAGGTCTGGAGCTGACATGTCTTTGACACATTCCCCATTTCCATTCTCAATTTTAACCATAAAAGTAAATTGTAAAAATTAGGATTATTTTTGAATAACTATCGAATTTCGTTATGGCTGTTTTTTTTCACTATCTGTTAAAGGTAAAAAGCTTAAACCCAAATTTAATCTTACTGCTATACACATATGTACATTCGCGAATCTATAATCTGTCGATAACTTTATTTTAGCATTGCACAAGGTCATGTTTTCTCTGACTGTTAATGACTTCTTTACACTTAATCCATTGAATATTGGATGTGTACTGATTGATATTTTTGTCTTAGACACATGATTTTTATAAGTTGTTATTGGCTTTGAACTTGCTTTCAGTAACTGTGAGCAGCTTTTCGTGTTTTAGTTTGTGTTTTTATGTGCTCTGTATCAATCTGATGGGTTAAGACCTTTTCAACTGATTTTTATAGTTTGTTCTTATGTTGTACTGTTACACCACTATCCCTGGTTACGGGGAGGGTTTGCTGCTAGCTAATATGTTTCAGCCCGTCACATTCTGTATGTGTCTGTCCCAAGTCAGGAGCCTGTAATTCAGTGGTTCTCGTTTGTTGCTGCATATCATATTTGTTTTTCGTTTATTGTTTTGCGCATAAAACAGACCGTTAGAGAAATAGATTTCTCGTTTGAATTGTTTAACATTTGTCATTTCGGGGCCTTTTATAGCTTACTATGCGGTATTGCTTTTGTTCATTATTAAAGGCCGTACGGTGTCATATAGTTGTTAACTTCTATGTCCTTTGGTCCATGGTGGAGAATTGTCTCATTGGCAATCATTTTTATATTATACCAGTATTAGCTTTACACAACATTTTTTTCAGATATAAATACTTTATTATACGCGAAAAGACGCGATGATTTGAGTTATCCAATTGAAAACTTCCCATTCTTAATTAGTGCTACTTCGATACAGAAGTTCCAAATACTAATATTGAAATCAACTTCCGCTTTCACCTAAAATTTCATTAAAGTGGGATCGGTATGCTTTCATTTCAAGATATCAAACCATGCTTTCGTTGAACATTCCCATTTTCATTAGTTAATATGAAGTTGTAGGCATACAACCAGAGGAACTAGGATTGTCGACAAATAAATTAATTCTTAATGACATTTGACATCTGTTGCATATAGATAATTGATATTTTACATATTGTTCTGAATGTGAAATTGAAGATATTAGGATAACAATAGTTTACACAAATGCTTTATCGATTTAAAATAACCCTTTAGTCATAGAATAATTGATAGCTTGGTTTCAGATCATACGTTATTCCGATCTATTTGTTTTACCATTTTCTTTTTTAAAGTGAATATGATGTGAACACCTTATAGCCAAAAATAGAAAGTTATCTTACAATCAATCACCTTACGACCTTGAACAATTGACAGGTGTTCAATTTGAATTCTACAAACGACGATCTATATGAAATCAATAGTGGTCGAATTATAAATTCTGACAAAATCATAAAAGAGGCGACTGGTGAGATTCTTGAATTTGAACATGCGCTAAAATATTGTGTGGTGTTAAACTACTTAAGTGAGTTTTTAATACAGAAATGTAGCATCCCCAATTATAAACGTACCTTGATAAATAAAACAACATATGATAGCAAAAAAAATCTATCCAGAAAAAGGACCCAAGTCAATAATAAAACGTATTACAGACAATAAAAAGATTGTATCATCACTAACAATACTAAATCGTTTCAAGGAAAGGTTCCATCCTACTTACTGAAAGCCAATTTATAGTTCTTTTACAATTCGATTGTAATTAAATCATACGCAAGTACTTAAAACCTTCCATCCTTTATGGGTGGATTTTACATGGATAAATAAAATCGTAAAATATAAGCAAAATGAGGATGTTAAATTTGATGTATGCCTTTTTGTGCTTCTTCGTTACATTTGTTTGTTTTTATAGTGATTAAGATGATAACACAATGTTGACTGCTGTACCCCTATTTTTGACATTTTTACCTATTGTGTCTGTTTGTTTTGTTCACGCATCGTTGTCAATATAATGGAATTTGATGCGACTGTCATACAAGTGAGAGGTTTAGCTATAGGTTCAATCCACCATTTTCTATAAAACAAGTCAGGAATTTGACAGTTGTTATCCATTCTTTCCTTTTGAATTTTCCTCGAGTTCAGTATTTTGTGATTTTACTTTATACATTCTTACATTGTAACTCGGTAACATGACTAGCAATACTTAGTTTTGTATCACAGAATGTTTCTACTCACTTAAAATATATTAATAGTCCCTTATTCTTGTGATATATTGTAACTTAAACATGAATTCTAACACTCAACATCAACTCCTGTTTTTTCTGTATATTTATATACAGCAATAGCATTGATATGTATGAAAATACACGCACATATGAAATCCCGAAGGTCTTTTTGTGCACTTAATAAGTACTCTAACAACAATTGAAGTTAGGTTTCAAATATAACCTATTCATAAGTAAGTATATTTACGTTTGTTGGTGTGGTTCATAAGTATTTCTCGTTTCTTGTTTTTTATATAGATTAGACCGTCGGTTTTCCCGTTTTAATTGTTTTACTATAGTCTTTTTGGGCCTTTTATAGCTTGCTGTTCTGTGTGAGCCAAGGCTCCGTGTTGAAGGCCGTACTTTGACCTATAATTGTTTACTTTTTACACATTGTGACTTGGATGGATAGTTGTCTAATTGGCACTCATACCACATCTTCTTATCTATATATTTAGTCATACATGAAGATTAGAACGACAACTCTCTTTGTAATACATTTTCTTTCGTAAAACATTAATTGATTAATTGAGGTTTCCTAACATCCAGTGTCAAATGTTGCATGCATGTTCAGGACGACTGTAAAACATTAAATTCACAATCGAAAACTGGACGCAATCTCTCTTTCTTTCCGTGTAATCTCTCTGTTTCTCACTTCTACAATAATTTGAATCTCACATTTCTACAAAAACACTAAGCAATCCTAAGAAATTAACGATTTTCAAGAAAAATTTGAATCAGACTTAACATGTTTAACAATGACTTGATACAGAGGAACTTATGTTATCAATTTTCTGAAGTAAAAAAAAGACTCTTTGTATTTTAGAAAGTAATCTTCGATGAATTGCAAGAAGAACAAACGAGTGATTACAAAGATTGCTAGTAGAAAACATTTACTTGAAAAATACGATGCTTTTAGTTTTATCAAGCTTCGTCTAACACTTTAATGCTGGTCTTTGATGTCAGGTTTAAATTTTTAACATTTATAGATAGATACAACATTGTATAAATTGCATATGGAAATTATTTATTCAACTCTAAAATGTTACATGCACTTTTGACTCAGTTTAAGTGAATAATACTTGAAAGATCAGCTTTCAATTTCTATGGAAATGGTGATACCAGCGTTTCTATGAACAAACAAGACTCCAAGAGTGTCAATACTACCACATAGTTAATCAATATGCGGACAGTATAACATATGCTGTTTAGTTAGAACAATGTTTGTCTTGGAGTTATACAAGAGATGGTTACTTTTATCCTTAGGGACATACTTATGATATAAATTTACATAATAGGTTTAAATCTATATTGTTACCATGTAATTATGAAGAAATGTGACGATGCATCTTAATGGTCAATGACAGTGACAGCTAATAGATTGGACGTGGAAATGATGTTTGTAAATATCTACATAATAGTATTGTGTTTGTGCTTTTATGGTATCAAATCAATGGAAAACGAGAAATTGACCTTTTGATCATAGGTCTGAAAATAAGGGATTAAAATATTATCAAATATTTGTAAAAGAGAGACTAAAGTTGGTTTAACTAAATAAAATGTTTCTGTTTTTTCGCGGCTTTATTCTTGAGGATATGAAACTTCATGGTGATTTCAAAAGTTTACTTTTAAGTGTACAAACTGTAAAACATTTCTATTTCAATTAATGAAACAATAAAAATATCGGTCTAGATCTTTAATGAATATACAGATTTTGAGAGGGGAATGTTATTTATATTGTAAGACTATTCCTCTAAATGAAGAAAATTATGAGTTTATCTCAATTATTACGACTATTTATTAAAAAAAAATACAAAACATGTTTTTCTACTTTGTCATATAAGGGGAGATAACTCTGATAACCTTCCTTTTATGAAGGAATGTGTATGGAATTTAACTATTTGTTTTGTAGCAAGTATACGAGTCCCGTAACCCCAAATTTTCTTTTTCTTTTCTGAAAGCAAATACTGAAAATGATCTTTTCATATTTTATCTTAAATTCATATCGTTTGGTTTTCTTGCTATCACTCAAAATAAGTTATCAATGTATAATCGCGACAAAATCTAACAAATTTGTACAAGCTGTAGAGTGAAAAAATCTCCGTTACTCATACTTTTTATTGTATTTTTGAAAAAGGCATGATATAAACTACATTTTGGCATTCATTGAAAATCTATCAACTTTGATTAAGACTCCTGGCCTTGCGGTCATAAAACTTTCGAGCACGATTTTCATACTCAGACTCAGAAATCAACCAATCAAAGTCCTGAATTTGGTGTTTCGAGCACAAATTTTGTACTCCGAGTACTGAGTAAAGTTTTATGACCCAGAGCCCTGGTCTACCTTAAATATCACTAAGAAATATACCGTTAAGGTGAAAAAAATACGAAACAAAGAAATTTAGCATCTTGGTTAAAAAACACAATAGTTAGAGTAAAATCCCACAAGCCATCTGCACGGATTACTTGATTTAATGTCCCCAGTGAAAAGTAAATTTAGTTTTAATTCATATCTCATCTCATATTTAACTTTTTTGTGTTTTGTTAACTAGAAACATTTGAAAAAAAACGGACCAGTGAACTGGATTATTCCTACTTAAGAGAAAATAGTTAGATATATACTTAATTAAAGGCAGCAATGATGTAGGGGGTATTTTCACATAACTCTTTCAAGTCTTGGTTCTTCATGACAAAGAATGATTATTTCATCAGAAGATCAGAAATCAATTGATTTAATCATATATTCAGATTAGATTTGTTTCGTATTTTCTTGTTATATATTGATTTTATTGATTGACATTTAAAAGCGTTAATTATTCATTAAATTCATAATTTTTCATTTTATGGCATTTGAAAATGAAATCTTCAATAAATGTCTTTTTGTTCCCGCGGAAATGTTATTATGAAGTGAATTTCGAAAAAGCTTTTTGGATTATCATAAAATGGATCTTTGCTTGTTCTTCCTTAGAATATAGACTGTGTCCATAATTATGAATATTGTTAAACATACTAAGCTACTCAATACATTTATTCATCTAGTAAGGGCGATCAGAAACGTATAGTATTTTTTTCGCAGACAACATTGCTGATAGGAGTTTGGACGTAATCAATATAAACAATGTCTTTCATCAAAAATTTGTTCAGGAAAAAAAAAAAGTACTTTAAAGATAAATCTATACATTTGAATTCTAAAACCTATACCCTAAACGTAGTACATCCGAGATCTTCAATCTAATGTTACAAGTCTTGAACCATGAGGACTTTATGTGCAAAAAAACATTACCGGAAACAATTTTTTTGCTCCAGATACGCATTTCGACTTCCAATAAATGTCTCTTCATAAAAAGGTCCGAAACAGACGTCACCATGGACACGGTGTCGTCTGATAAGGCAGGTGTCCCCTCATCACCAGACATGACAAATATCCCAAATATGACTCATTCAGATCATCATACTAGTGACAATAGCAATAGTACACATACACAGCCATGTTCAGTTCTCCTTAAAGACATTTTGGATTTTGATGACTCTGAACAACACTGTCTCATTTCGAAATGTGGAACAAATGGCTGCAAAACTTGTGAAATTTTAATAACAGATGCTCAATTCACTAGCAATTTAACTAAAATGTCTTATTTTACTAGAAGTTACGATGATCTGAATTGTAAATCTATAATTGTCGTCTACAGATTAGAGTGTAACCTTTGCGCATTGGTTTACGTCGGTGAAACGAAAGGAAGGCTAAACAAACGTATGTGCGGCCATAGATCAGATATCAACCTCAATGCAAACGACATTCTGTACCAGCATTTTGATCAACCTGATCATTCCATAGTTTCTATGACAGTATTATCGACCACGACTTACAATCCTCAACTTGCAACGCCTCTCCGTAGACAAAAAGAGGACTATGGATTCGACAATTGGGAACTGCGACACCATATGGTTGCATGACAAAATTGATATAGGTGTTCACCTAGTCCTTCCTGTAGCTCGGTGAATGTGATGAATATTTTCAACTCTACTCCTGACGTAGACGCAGTCATGGTCATCGTCATTATACATCACCTACTTTGCATGATGTCTCTAATGACTGCCATTTATACAAAAGCCGTTAGGTATTCATCACATTCGCACGAAACTTTATTCATTACCCCTTTCAAAACTTCATTCTTTGTTCAATTTATGTTTGGAAACCACTGTTACAAACCCTCATTCAAACCAATACAGACTTACAGCTATCATTTCGGATATTGCAAGTCACAGGCTTTTCAAACCAGTTCGCATCGGAAAAGATGAAAAAGAGAAAAGATCTTTTCTTAAACTTTCCTTTGCCAACAAAGGTCTCGATGGCGTCAACTTAGGCAATATCCTTCATCATAAATTAGTTCAGTCGAAAATACCTCCTTATTTTAAAGATCAGTCTGTACCAATAATTTCTTATACCTAACGTATATACCAAACCAATTGCAACTAAAATTTTCAATTACAAACACGTTTTGCAGGATCTCAACATTGACGACTTCAAGTCTAAACCTCCTGATTGCACCTGTGCTAGTTCCCAATTCACATATAATCCGGCTGGCCACGTTATTACCGGAGACCTCAACATTGTCAATAACACTTCCCTGCGAAATTTGTTATCCAAAGGTCCGAAATATCGTGAGCCTAAATCCATCAATTGGAAATACAACTTCAAAATACTGATGGATTCAGTCGAGGATTATGCCAGGCAATGGGCTAAACGCGAGAAAGAAGACGTAGATACTCTTTCCGAATGGATTAAGGCTGTGAGGTCGTTGATACAAATCCGAATTAAGAAACTAAATGGGTCTATCAATACCCACGATACGTCAATTTTTAAAGACCCAAATGTTGCAAAACACTTGTCCTACCTCCATGACAAATATGTTGTTGTCAGATAAAGCCCCAAACAACATCGTTTTTGTGTGTAAATATCATTACATAAACTGCTTGATAAATGAATTAGGTATTCACTTGGAAACTCAACATATACCCTCACGACACTTACCAAAGAGGAAATCCTGGATAATCATAGGTCTATTCTTTGTTCCTTTGGAATTTCAACCAAAGATGAAGAACTGGATCTTCGATCACTGTATTGGATACCTAAACTACATAAGTGTCCTTACAAACAACGGTATATTGCTGGGTCTTCCAAGTGCTACACGAAACCTCTTTCTAAATTATTAACATCTATTTTATCAGCAATCAAAGCCGGACTCCAAAGTTATTGTGAAGCTTCCTATTCTAGAGGTGGCGTGAATCAGATGTGGATACTAAAAAATTCCAAAGATCTTTTAGAGTACATACAATCTAAGACTCTCTCATCTTGCAATAGTATTAAAACATTTGACTTTTCCACACTTTACACAAGTATTCCCCATTTCAAACTAAAAGACAAATTGAAAGAGTTGGTATTACTTTGTTTCATTAAAAAGAATTACGAACGTAGTCTTGGGGAGGGATAAATCCTACTTTGTAAAGAATCACTCTGATTCAAACAAAAAATTCTCTGAAACTGACATTATCAAGATGCTTGATTTTTTGATTGACAACATATTTGTTACGTTTGGAGGATGTGTTTTTCAACAGACTGTCGGAACTCCAATGGGAACCAATTGTGCCCCTCTTCTTGCTAACTTGTTTCTTTATTATTATGAGGATGACTTCATACAGGAACTTCTTAGGAAGAAAGATAAGAAGTTAGCAATATCCTTTAACTTTACGTTCCGCTATATAGATGATGTTCTCTCACTAAATAATACAACATTTGGTGACTATGTTGAACGAATCTATCCCATCTAACTAGAGACAAAGGATACTACAGATACAGTTAAGTCTGCCTCATATCTTGACTTACATCTAGAAATTGACAATGAGGGTCGGTTGAAAACAAAACTTCACGACAAAAGAGATGATTTCAGCTTCCTAATTGTGAACTTTCCATTTCTATGTAGCAACATTCCAGCAGCGCCTGCATACGAAGTATATATCTCCCTATTGATACGATATTCCCGGGTTTGTATTTCCTGTCATGATTTCCTTGATAGAGGATTGCTGCTCACAAGGAAGCTATTAAACCAAGAGTTCCAAATGGTGAAGTTGAAATCATCCTTTCGTAAATTTTACGGACGCCATCACGAGTTGGTTGACCGTTATTGAATAACCGTTTCACAGATGATATCGGATATGTTCCTTATGTCGTAACTACAATAATCTTCCCTTTTCACGAATGTGAGCTACCGAATTAGACTATTTACTGGATTTGTAATAACATAAGCAACACGACGGGTGCCACATGTCGAGCAGGATCTGCTTACCCTTCCGGAGCACCTGAGATCACCCCCAGTTTTTGGTGGGGTTCGTGTTGCTTATTCTTTAGTTTTCTATGTTGTGTCATCTGTAACTATTATTTGTCTGTTTGTCTTTTTATTTTTGGGCATGGCGTTGTCAGTTTGTTTTCGATCTATGAGTTTGACTGTCCCTCTGGTATCTTTCGTCCCTCTTTTTCTGTGATGCTGAGAACAAAATATTTGAAAATTCAAAAAAGTTATAAAAAAAATGAAGAGCTTATAAACCAAAAAGGACAAAAAGTAAAGCTTGAGCCGGTCAAAGAATCAGATTGATGAGGGTTATATATTCCTTAATCATCCTGCATGCTCTTTTTCATGGTCCAGAGGTTTATCTGCATGCTCAATACGTTCATGCAGTCTAAGTCTGTAACCATATTAATTCACGTAGGCAAACATTACCATGACTCCTTTAAGAGGTTGGAATCAAGAATACATCTGGTTATCCCAGCTGAACATAATTTTCTTCTTACCAGGACTTCTTGTAATTAAATCGTATGGATTCCAAACAGACAGTCGGCATTCAAGTGAGTCCTATCAGTGCGTCCCTGTTAGCCGACTTGATCTTGTATTCGTATGCAATAGAATATATAAAAACCTTTCTTTATAATAAGTCAGAAAAACATTTCGCAAAATCGTTTAATTTTACTTTCAGATATATAGATGTCGTTTCACTCAATAACATTTTTTTTCATATGGAGTACTTTGAGTGCATATATTCATATGAACTTGTATATAGTATATGATATTATAGAGAAAATGCTGCTTTATATCTGAATACTTTTTTTGAATTGACACTGACGGGCAAATAAAACTTAGGAATTATGAAAATTGCAGAGTCTCATTTTCTGTACCAGATCTTGTCGAATTAACTGAACATTAGTTATATATATAAGATTGCCCTAACAAACTCAAAAGACTGAAAGAAGACTGGAATTCTTTGTTCAGGTCTACAACCGGTTCTTACACTCTGATGATAGACATACATGTACAAACATTTCATTTCGGTTTCTGATATGATAGTCATTTTTCAAGTTACGTTTTTAAAGTTTAACCTCAGAATTAAGGTTTTGGATGCTGTAACGTTGTGTGTGAATTAGTCTGGCAGAGTCTGTCAGTTGTATTTGAGTTCTACTTCAGTCATTTAACAGTAAGATGCTTCCAGAGGTCTTTTATCCAATTTCACATCTTATTGACGCTTTTGCTTTATATACAATAGATACATGACAAGTTTAATTCAATATAGGTCACAACGTTATATAAACCATAAAAAAAGTTAAAATGGGGCTATTATACGGTTTGAGAATCGTTATAGTTTATAACTGGAAACGGGAACGAATTATTAATTATATGTTATTGGCATATACTATGCATGAATGACCATTTTACCTGCAATATGTAATTTAGATGCTACAACTCAACAAGTGAGATGGCATACCTCTTTAAAAGAGATTTTTGAATATAAAATGAACATTTTAACCTCCGACAATGTTAAACGTCGTAGTATACGTGATGATAATAAAATAAAACCTTCTTCAAATACGATTGATTGATTGTTGGTTGATAACGTCCACTGGCAAATATTTCATGCATATTCAGAACGAAAACAAAATAACAATAAAATACAATAGGTAGGTCCTTAACAAAGGCCGTCCGGGATGAAGGTCAAGGAAATTTGGACACACATATTGCCTTGCAACAGGCCACCTACTGACCCCTCGAAGAGTTGTTACAAGGGTGTGGTACTCTCTTTACATGAGGCATAGGATTTAACGTCCCCATTCTGACCGGACGTCGCTTTGTACTCGTACATCCCGCACAGTCAAACGGACGTCCCACTTTAGCAAGGTTTTTACTGCCGGTCGGAAGAAGACCAAAGTGACCATATTTGTATTCCCCATTCACCCTTGGGAGAGGAGGGTCTTCAAATACGAAAAAGTAGTGTATATATGTGATATTAAGTACTGTTTAAAATGTTTGTGACATTTCTACCACCTACTACCGGTATTTATAGAGATAACTGTTTGCACTAATCCCTTTGCATATAGTCGAACTTTGTTTATATGAATAAGAAATTTATACATTATTTTATTTTCAGGATTTGGTATGACAACGCCACGAACGATTGGTGGGAAAATACTGTTAATTTTCTATGGATTTTTAGGATGCGCTGGCGCTATACTGTTTTTCAATTTATTTCTTGAAAGAATCATCACATTCCTTGCATATATCCTACGAGCAATTCATGAAAGAAAACTACGAATAAAAGGTATAGATAATAAGGATAGACGAAATTCTCATATCTCGGACGATGAACAATTAGACACATGGAAACCGTCGGTGTATTGGGTCATGCTTATTTTGTTATTAGGAGCTGTAGTTGTCGCCTGCTGTGCTTCTGCGATGTATTATCCGGTCGAAGATTGGACGTACTTTGAAGCTATTTATTTTTGCTTTGTAACTTTTGCAACGATTGGATTTGGTGATTATGTGGTTAGTCAAAAAGATGACTATGAAAATAAACACTTTTATCGCCTGGGAAATTTTATATTTATTGTTTTAGGTTGTTGTTGTATATATAGTTTATTTAATGTAACATCCATTGTGATAAAACAGTTTTTAAATTGGATGATTTCTAAATTAAACTGTCATTGTCGACGCCGGAAAAGATCGAGAGGAAGAAGAAACGCCATTACACCTAGACATTTAAACGGAAGTGCGCGACATAAAAAGGGTGAAAAAGCAGATAGCGACAGCGATTCCGATAGACGCAATTCAGACGAAATGATATCAATGAAGGATTTTCTACATACTAACAAAATTTCTCTGGCACTTATGCAAAAACAACTTTGGGAAACCGCACAAAGAGGACAAATGTCATCGCACGGTGGTGGTTTCCAAGGACCTGTTGGTCCTATGGCCATATTAGATAGGAAACTTGGACAGGAAGATGTTTAAGGGAAATCAGAAATCAATTTCAACATCACATCTGTGACATACTAAAATGCCAATGTATAAACAAGTCAAACGAAAATCATTTTTATATCTAATTTTGCGTATCAAATGTTTACATTTATCATGTATGTTGCATATTTATTTTAAGCATGACTGCACACTGATATTATAAAGTGATTTGTTTACACTTGGTTGTTTGATCGGTGAAATAGTCTTTTAAACATCAGAGTGCTGCGGTGAATATTTCAATTAAATCATTTTGCTTTTGATCGAATTGTACGCATACTGGTCAAAGTATTTAGATTCATGAAATCCATTATTGCTACAGGAGTTAAAAAAACAACGCGTCACTTTTTAACATTAAATTCCTTTATCAAGAACAAACAAACAAATCTCCTAATCGACTGAAAGTGTTATTTAGAGAATCAAAATAATTTACTTTTAAAAGAATAATCATATTATTCACCCTGAATTGAAGGTTTGATCAATAAAACAATTCTAAAAAATACAGTATCCAAGGACATGTTTCAAAATAACTTTCTATTATGAATGACGTGGTATCTTCAAGCAAATTTAGTACGTTTGATTTATGAACGACAACTTACTATTGTATCGATACATGAAAAGTTTGTTTTTCATAACAATCCATATGGATCCATAAGATATCTAAACATACATCAATACCGATTTATTTTTAATATTATTATTTGTACTAACATTATTGTTGTTATCAATACTATACAATTTATTTACACTGTTCCTATTTCTCCTTGTTTTTTATCTATGAGTACAGACAGTTATATGAAAAGGAGGGGCGCGATAAGAGCAGTTATTTGACCTCTGACAATGCAAAAATAGTTTAAATTTTCAACCCTTTCAAAATCATGGTTATTTTAGTTATACAGTGATCACTTTAAGTGCAGAGTTGTTTTTTTGTGTAGTCACTGTATCTGATCTAAAATTGCCATTTTACCATAGTTTTTGGTAAAGTTTGATATGAGCTATCATGCACCATCTACATGTTCTGTATATTTAAGGGTGCAGTACTGCTGTTCAAATCTAAATATTAATTAATTACAAGATTTCAGGGGAGGGGGGGTTTGGTATTGTGTGCAGTTTATATCTTAAATGCAAACAGCTTGAAGGCCTCAAGCAAATATGTATATAGAACTATTGATATCTGACAGATTATGGCCGTTTGATTTTCTATAAAATGTTATAGGGCCTTGTCTTTCTTTCTCCTTTTTACAAATAATTAATTTACTAAAACTTAACAACGTTAAGACAATGCATTTGTACTGCCATTCATAGTCCCATCAAATTATGTATGTTAGAGTTCAGATACATCAAGTCGGACTGATATTATCTTTGACAAAGCAGCTTTGACGACGCCATACACTGACTAATTAATATGATGTGATAACCATTCGTTTTCTATGATCACGGATTGGGTTATTTGTATACGCAATGCTTATTCAAAAGCCACCAAAGGGTGTTTGAACACTCTCTTTAAACGTTTACTTGTTTCAAGTCAAGTATTATTAGTGTATGTCATCGATTTGTCTTAATTTTTGAACACAGAACCATATAATCAAAGTAGAAATATAGTATTATGCATGTTCATATGTCTTTTTTTTTTTCTTCTGTGGTTTCTGATGCTTTAAATAGACTGTTTTTATCGTACATTTGAGTAATATCTGATGGGAAGCAAAACTCACTTGTCTTACTTATTGTCTTTTTGAGCAATACAATTGTAATATAGGAACAGTTTGGATACTTTTTAATGACATTGTTCAATTATTATAAATTTCTTCCAGTACATGTATATGTTTATAACAGTTTTACTAGTAACCTTTTTTTTATTGTTATTTTTTCTTTTTTTTTTTTTTTTCTGGGATTGCTGAGACAATTGTTAGAAATAATATTTATTTTCAGTAAAGAGTTTTTTTTTTTTTTTTCAGTATCTTGAAAAATAATGAATTGGCATGATGGATGCTATGATGTATATAATTTTGAATGCAAATTCAACTGTAAATAAATTACAACAGAAGTATCCAGGGAAAACCTTACTTTCGATTAAAGAAATTCAACGTACATACACGTTAGAGAATTGTTAATTGTATAACCCAGAGTGCAAATAGACATGTGCTCTGATCAAAATCCTCGAGATTAGCAGGACAGTACCAACGTTCGTCAATCTCCTATTTAAACATTGAAAAAATCGAATAGTCAATTCCAAGTTTGTTGATAGGTAAAAACGATGTTCTTCCTTAAGGAATTGCTAACCTTAGTATTATTTGAAGTTCTTTCAATAAATAAAAATGCCTTGTACAATACCAATTATTGCATGTAGCAAACTTGAGAAAAAACACACTCAAATGATCTTCTTTGATAGTTATTGTTGATGATACAAATTAGTCAAGGTTACCAGAATTAGAAAATCCAAGAACAAAATTCTCGGAAAGTATTTTTTAAACAGAACGATATTTGAACAGATTATAGGGAGTATCATATTTTCCTCATTAGAATTTTCTTAGAATAAATCAGTTTAAATGATTTATGGATATTAACCAGATAGTTATTGAAAATCTTCATTGAAATCTTTAGACCAGGAAATGAATTTCAGTTTGTATATGAACAAGATAAAAAGGTGAATTGTATCTTTGGTATAGAAGTTTGCAGTCGAAATCAAAGACTTGTCTATTAAATGGCATTCTTGTCCCATGGGAACGATTTAATTTCGTTGCAAGCTTAAGGTTTCTTTTTGCACAAAACATTTAAGACGTAAAATAGATAATATAAACCATCTTGATGGATATATGTTACAAAGCAAAATCGATTATTTCTTACGATATTTTTCGTCTAATTTCTTCCCTGTGAACAAACATTTTTAAACGATATATGTTTTGTGATAATGGATAGTGTCTTAATACAATTAGTTAAAAACAAGTATGTTATTCATAGCATGGACATTTCAATTGTCTCTGAAAACATTAATAGACGAGGCAAATTATGTAAACATCCGAAAATGAAGTTTTTATTTGTTATTGAACTGTTTTGTCTGCCATTCCTAAATATGTGTCCGAAGTTGATTTAGAGCGTTTTATTATGTAGAGATCGTCCATTAAGCTGATAAGACTAAAATAAAATGAATAAAATCATTCAATCTAAACTTGATAAAACACATAAATATCTGTCCTGTGCACTTCTCGTATTTCTATTTTTTTCTCAAAGTTTACTATGAATTCTATTTCATCCAATACAATTAAAACCGGTAATTTTTTTTATTCTTGTTGGAAAACTGCCATTTGAATATTTTGTTTTATTTTTAAATTTTTTAACCATTTACATTGTTTCTTATTATTTTCATTTCTATTTTCTCCGCGCTTTTTCCCTAAATACATGTATTTCAAAAAATACTTTTAAATTGTAGTTCAAATACAGTTCTAACTGATGAATGATTTTCGAATGAGACGCTTATATTAGTGAATATTTTCACTCTTAATATTAATACTTTTAATATAACATGACAATTGTGTTACTTCTGCAACAATATGAAATGAAACGTGTACTGCTTATAATAAAGGTGCTTCAAATCTTTATTAATTGCAACCGTTTGTCTTTAAAAAAGATAGCTAACCCCTTTTTGAACCTTATCTAAGAAAATGGGTTCACCACAAGTTCATGGTATATTTAAATTGATCTGGAGCTATATTTCAGAAATAAATTTAATAAAAAAAACATATAATCTGCCGAGAAGGCTTAATTGTTTTACCTTTGTCTTTACCGGGCCTTTTATAGCTTGGTAAGTGGTATGGGTTTTGCTCATTTTTAGGACGTACTGTAACCGAAAGTTGCTAGCCTTCTATGTCATTTGGGTCTCTGGTGGAGAGTTGCTTCATTGGCAATCATATCATCTTTCTATTTCTATATCAAAGAGGAACAGAAAACCTTGCTCTCCATCGTAAGTGATTATAACCAAACCTGGTTGAATTTGACCGCTTCGTTCCTTTTTTCACAATCATATACAAAATATCAGTATATCATCCGTTCGAATATGTGATCATAAGGAGAATACTTTTATTTAATTGCATATCCGACATATATTATTAAACATAATTAAATTGAAAGAAGGTCCAGGAGAAACAAAATCAGACATACCAATTAAATAATACCATTACACTTATCTGCTTAAAAATGGACGAGACAACAATCGGTTTAATGTTAAATAAAATCCCACGGCCGTTATTGGGAAGGCTGGGTTGAAATTCGCATGTAGTCTTTATAACTTTAGTACTTATTAAAAACTACATTAAATAGTAAAGAAAAACACAGGACATAGGATACAAGAAGGCAGCAACCAAAATACAAAATACGAAAAAAATCTTATAAGTTGTCAGCATAGTATCCAATTATAGAAAATCGTCTTTACTAATAGTCGTAAAAATTATGAGTATCGAAAATACATATTTAAATTATCAAGCTTTTTGCTTTTTTTTTTTCGTACGACTTTTTTGTGATCTCTTTTGTATGAAAATTATGTTTGACTGATTGCTCACCATTAGCCAATGAAAAGTCACATTAATAGAATGTCTGCGATGTAGTTATGTAATCACGTTATACACTTTCTTATTATGAACATTCACAATATATGTTTTTTAAGATAAATTATATTTTTAAATAAATGATTGTGGTTTCTTTGGCCCAAAACCTCTTATAATCGGAGAATCTTTATATCAGGTAAGACGTAAGGTGTTTCAAATGAATGGCGATTATTTTTTAACACCAATGCAAGATTTAGTGGATTTATTATTGCTATGTATTCTGTGTTGTGTTTTTTATACCTGTTTGTCTTTTCATTCCTCTTTTTTTTAATGGTTTTGTCTGTCTTTCGTCGATGGTTTTTGATTGCCGCCTTCGTATCTTCTCACATTTTTCAGCATCTCATTTTCTGGAAATCTACTGGCATGTTGTTATGTTGGACAACTAGTTGCTGAGGGTTGGTGGTTTACCAATGATAAAGTTTCCTACAATAAAACTCATGGAATTCGATACGGTATCGTTGAGTTATCTCGTACTTGTGTTTTTGTTGTCTTTTATACTTATTGAACATTTATTTGCTTTCTGAACAGTTTTTTTTTACATACCTATTGTTATTTCCTGATGGAGATGAATTATAAAAACAAGTAAGAATCGCCACATGATAGTGTACTTTTCCAAAGTCTGGAACCTCTTCAGTGGATATCTTGGCTATATAAAACATTAAAGATGCTTGTTTTTCAAG
Organism: Mytilus coruscus; assembly: GCA_017311375.1. Taxonomy (NCBI): domain Eukaryota; kingdom Metazoa; phylum Mollusca; class Bivalvia; order Mytilida; family Mytilidae; genus Mytilus; species Mytilus coruscus. The sequence continues at coordinate 74,844,730 of CM029599.1, read as the reverse complement.
GATTTGGCGTTGATAGATGTTCTATGGCAGTCTGTAAATTTAGTTATAAGTTGTCTAGACTAGAGTTAATTTAGAGTTCGAGTTTCGGTAAAGAGACATTGCTAATGTTGAAGACTTAGGGTGACCTCTGTGTCTTTTATCATTTTATTGTATTCTTGGGTCATTGCCTTATTGCCGTATACTCACAATCTCCTTTAATTTTAGACAACTTTCATGTTTTATCTGTTGTAAGTATGTCTTATTATCGTTTACCATCTTTTCTTGTATGCATGAATAGAATCAACAATCCAAAGCCAAAGATCATCACAAACAAGGACAAGTTGTCTGATTTATAAAAAGGGAAGGTACGATAAGAGATATTCCGTGCTTCCTAATATGGCAAAAATAGTATAATTCTTTAATCCTATACCTATTTCAAATTCATATTTAATTTGTTGGTAAAAGAATATGAATTAATTGCCTTTTGACTTTAGAGCAGAAATAATATTTATGATGTAATAAATGTTTCTACTCCCAGACATAAATAAATTTTTGCCAGATTTGACACAACGTTTTTTTGTAATATTTGGCCTTCAATTCTCTTCAATTTCGATTTGGGCTTTTAATCGGTATGATTCGAGCGCCACCGTTGAGTCATCTGTAGACTAAATTATAATCCGGTGTACTAAATTAATAGCCTGGTATCTTTGATCAGTTTTAACAACCATTGTTTCGATGCCACTGCTGGTGGACGTTTCGTCCCCGAGAGTATCAATAGTTTAGTAGCTTGCTGTGATTTTTGGAATTGTTGATTTTCAGTGCTCTTGATATTTGTAATTGATGAGGGATTCTAATTGTTTTGATTGGAGCGCCACATAAAGCAGTAAATATATGAACAACAGGTATTTAACGTCGATTGGCAAATTGGTGTAATTCGTACATATTCAGGACGAGAACAAATTAACAATTAATCCAATGGTAAGTTCTGTAAATTGTCTTCAACGGGATAAATGGAGGTGATTTTAAATTTATATATATATATATATACATAATTACTCTAAATATCAGCACAACAATGTTAAATCTGGAAATTTGCGGAAGCAAATTTACGTTCTTCCCACACCGGGATTCGAACTCATGCTATTGGGATATCGTGACAACACCGCCTGCACTGTGTCCAGCGCTCTAGACCACTCGGCCAACTAGACTGAACTAAAAATTCAGCTTTCGATGGAATTGATTGCAGATTAGCTAAATTATCTGTCGTAAAGGATCGTAAGAAGCAGTCACAAAAATAATTATTTGATAAGTACGTCTAAACAAGTGGCAACTCTACGACAGATCCATCCATTTGATCTCCAGTGAAGGTTATACACGGCTGAAAACACATATTATATTCATAATTACTCTAACTGTCAGTACAACAATGTTAAATCTGCAAATTTGCGGAAGCAAATTTTTGTTCTTCCCTCGCCGGGATTCGAACCCTTGCTTCTGTGACATCGTGGCAACACCGCCTGCACCGTGTTCAGTGATGTCACAGAAGCAAGGGTTTGAATCCCGCTAAGGGAAGAACAAAAATTTGCTAACGCAAATTTAAAGATCTTACATTGTTGGGCTAAATTTGAGACGAAATATATATATATATATATATATATATATATATGTATTGGGAAATTATTACAGATCTAACATTGTTCAGCTAAAGAGACGAAGTATATATGTTAGCCTTGTATAACCACAGGTTATCTGATGGAGAACGTCTGTCGTAAAGTTGTCACCTATTTAGACGTGGTGACCATATTCTAAAATATTTCACTCACATTCATCTGATTAAAGTGTTTTGATAATTAGTGTTTGAAGGCCAAAAACAAATTTCATTCATATCATTACTCGAAGTATTTTTTATCAATTATCAAACCAAATATCATAATTTGAAAGGATTGGATGATTTTACACTTATTGCAATTTCAGGGCCTACAATATATCTCATATCATTCGTCCTCTATTCTAAAATTCAAGTTTTGCTATTAAAATATAATTTCTTTTTGCATATTTTTTTAAATGATTCAACCTTTCCATTTGTCATGTTAGTGGACATTTTGTCCCCGAGGATATTATCCACCCAGTAGCATAATATGCATGAATTTACGAAGATCAAACAGAATACTGGCTCGAACGTTGCCCAGTATAAAAAGGTCCAAAACAGACGTCACCACGGTGTCCTTTGATATGGCAGGTGTCCCCTCATCACCAGACATGACAAATATCTCAAATATGACACATTCAGATCATCATACTATTGACAACAGCAATAATCTTCGTACGCGGCCGTGTTCAGTTCTTCTACAAGACATTTTGGATTTTAATGAAACTGAACAACACTGTCTCATTTCGAAATGTAAAACTAAAAATTGCAATATTTTAATAACAGATGCTCAATTCACTAGCAATTTAACTTTAAAATCTTACTTCACCAGAAGGTACGATGATCTGCAATGTGTATCAACTAATCTCGTCTACGGATAAGAGTGTACCTTTGCGGATTGGTATATGTCGGTGATTCGAAAGGAAGGCTCAACAAAAGTATGTGCAGCAATAGATAAGACATCAACAACAATGCAAGCAACATTGTTTACCAGCATTTCAATCAGCCTGATCATTCAATCCTTTCTATGCAAGTTCGCATCATCGAAAAAATATACCACAGGACTAATATTCCTCGTCTTGTAACATCTCTCCGTAGGCAAAAGGAAGACTGCTAGATTCGACAATTGAGAACTGCGACACCATATGGTTGCAATGACAAAATTGATGGTATAGGTATTCTATCTAGTCTTTGCTGTAGCTCGGTGAATGTGATGAACATTTTCAACTCTACTCCTCGACGTAGACGCAGTCATGGTCATCGTCATTATACATCACCTACTCTCGATGGTGTCACTATTAATGACCTGTTGCCATTCATACAAAGGCCGTTAGGTATTCATCACAATCGCACGAAGCTTTGTTCATTATTCTTTTCAAAACTTCATTCTCTGTACAACTTATGTTTGGAAACCACTGTTACAAACCCCTATTCAAACCGATACAAACTTACAGATATCAATTCGGATATTGCAAGTCACAGACTTTTCAAACTAGTTTGAATTGGAAAAGATGAAAAGGAGAAAAGATCCTTTCTAAAACTTTCCCTTGATAACAAAGGTCTCAATGCCATCAACTTAGGCAATATCCTTCATCATAAATCAGTTCACTCGAAAATTCCTCTTATTTTCTGCGGAATGTGTTATCCAAAGTCCCGAAATATCGTGAGCTTAATCAATTGCAAACACAACTTCAAAATACTGATGGATTCAGTCGAGGATTATGCCAGGCAATGAGTTAAGCGGAAGAAAGAAGACATAGATACTCTCCGAATGGATTAAGGCTGTGAGGTTGTTGATACAAATCAGAATTAAAAAAAACTATGAATACCCATGCTTCATCAATCTTTAAAGACCCAAATGTTGCAAAACACCTTTCCTACCTCCATGACAAATATGTTGTTGTCCCCGCAGATAAAGCCGAAAACAACATCGTTTTTGTGTGTAAATCACATTACATAAACTGCTTGATAAATGAAGTAGGTATTGACAATTCACTTGGAAACTAAACATATTATAGGTCTGTTCTATGTTCCTTTGGAATCTTAACCAAAGATGAAGAACTGGGTCTTCCTTCCCTGTATTGGATACCTAAACTACATAAGTGTCCTTTCAAACAACGTTATATTGCTGGTTCTTCAAAGTGCTCCACGAAACCTCTTTCTAAATTATCCACATCAATTTTATCAGCAATCAAAGCCGGGCTTCAAAGTTATTGATCAAATCGTACTTTGTAAGAAATCACTCTGATTCAAACAAAAAATTCTCTGAAACTGACATTATCAAGATGCTTGATTTCTTGATTGACAACATATTTGTTACGTTTAGAGGACGTGTTTTTCAACAAACAATCGGCATTCCCATGGGAACCAACTGTGCTCCTCTTCTTGCCGCATTGTTCCTTTATTCATATGAGGCTGACTTCATACAGGAACTTTTAAGGAAGAGAGAAAAGAAGTTAGCAGTATCCTTTAACTTCACTTTCCGCTTTATAGATGATGTTCTCTCACTAAATAATTCAAAATTTGATGACTATGTTGAACGCATCTATCCCATCGAACTTGAGATAAAGGATACAACAAATACAGTTAAGTCTGCCTCGTATCTTGACTTACATCTAGAAATTGACAATGAGGGTCGATTGTGAGCTTTCCATTTCTTTGTAGCAACATTCCAGCATACGGAGTATATATCTCCCAGTTGATACGATATTCCAGGGCTTGTATTTCTTATCATGATATCCTTGATAGAGGGTTGCTGCTCACTAGGAAGCTATTAAACCAAGAGTTCCAAGTGGTAAAGTTGAAATCATCCATTCGTAAATTTTTACGGACGCCATCAAGAGTTGGTTGACCGTTATGCGATATCTGTTTCACAGATGATAACGGATATGTTTCAATTGGCGTAACTACAATCCCGTCCCCTGTTCCCCTAATGTTACCTACTGAATTAAACTTATCACCGGGTTTGTAATAACATGAGCAACACGACGGGTGCAACATGTGGAGCAGAATCTGCTTACCCTTCCGTAGCACCTGAGATCACCCCCAGTCTTTTGTGGGGTTCGTGTTGCTCAGTCTTTGTGTTTTGAGTACTGTTGTTTGTCTGTTTGTCTTTTCTGTTTTAGCCATGGCGTTGTCGACTAATGAGTTTGAATGTCCTTTTTGGTATCTTTCGCCTCTCTTTTAAAAAAATCTTTTATCAAACCAACATTTTCACTCCCTAAATAAAATTCGACATATTGAAGGACAATTTTCACTTGTTTGTGAAAATGTTTTAGCTGGAGCATTTAAATATCACGTAAATTATTACATTGATTTGTTTTGGTAAAGAGACATTGCTAATGTTGAAGACTTTAGGTGACCTCTATGTCTTTCACTATTTTATTGTTTTCTGGGCGTTATTGACGTATACATTTTTACCCACCATCTCCTTTTATATTCATAAATAAAATATAATGTTCATCCAAATATGATGCGTTACTGCTAACACGTGATCGTTCTTTGACAACTTTAAATATCGTTGATGAGGTGTTGTCTCGTTAAAGTATTGTACCATCTTTTCTTTTATGTGTGTATAGAATCAATATTCCAAAGGCAAAAGAACTTCACCATCAAGAAAAAGAAAAGTCTAGTTTATTAAAACGAGGGAAGTACGATAAGAGTGATTATTTGCTCCCCAAATATTTTAGAATTCTTTAATCCTAGTATAACTAATACCAAATTATATTTGCCGCAGTAATTTGTTGATAAAAGAAATAATATGTAGAATGTTATGTTTCTACTCCCAGGCATAGATTGTTTTAGCAAGATTTGGAACAACAATTTTGGAAAACTTGATTTGCAATTCTCTTCAAATTCCATTGGGCTTTCAACTTTTATTTCGATAGCCACTGAAGAGTCATCTATAGACTAAATGATATCCGGTGTAGTACATTTTTACTCCCTAAATATAATTCATAATTTGACATACTGAGGAACATATTTTCTCTTGTTTCTGAAAGTGTTTTAGCTGGACCTTTTAAATGTCACTTAATATAAATATAAGGAGATGTGGTATAATTGCCAATGAGGAAACTATCCAATAAAATTTAAATGAAGTGGATGTAAGCAATTATAGGCAACCGTATGGCCTTCAACAACGAGAAACCGTATAGTCGGCTATAAAAGGCCCCGTCATGAAAAATATGAAACAATTCAATTGAGAAAACTAACGACCTCATTTATAACAAAACAATTTACGAAAAACAAATATGACAGACAGGCTCCTGACTTGGGACAGGCACATAAAGAATGTGGCCGGGTTAAATATGTTTGAAGGTGCCAACACTCCCCAAACCTGGGAGAGTAGTGTAACAGTACACAATAAGAACACACCATAAAAATCAGTTGAAAAGGGTTTAACTCATCAAATTGATACAAAGCAGAAAAACATCTAACAAAAACACAGACCGGGACGTGGCAGGGTATATATGATAACAAACATACATGGCGAAACTTGTTTATGCGGTGATAAGAAGTGATTACTCAGTCTTTAGTTTTCTATGTTGTGTTTTGTGTACTGTTGTTTGTCATTTTTGCCATGGCGTTGTCAGTTTATTTTCGATTTATGAGTTTGAATGTCCCTTTGGTATCGTTCGCCTCTCTTATACAACATTATAAGTTAAAGTTATTTTCTTCGCAATTCTTATTCAACAATACCATAACACTTTTGGAAAAATCTCTTGTATCAATTTAAAAAATATTGAATTAATTGCATACCAAGTGTTTTTGTATGAACGTTATCATTTTCATTAGATACGCTAATTGCTAAACAGTTTGGAATCCGCAAAAACGTGAAAATGGAAGACAAGTCAATACGAAAGAGAATCAAAGAGGAAATCAAAGAACAAGACTATTTGATTTTGGTCTTGATGTCGTCTGTCTTTCGTCCACGTTTGATTTTTTTATTTCCTGCTAAAATCGTACTAAACTATATTCCTTCTATGAAATGAAAATCACGTTATGTACACAGAAACCTGTATAGTTGTTTATGTATCCAGCAATAACCTATAGTTTCTAGGCAATATCTTAATAGCACTCATTTTGTCTCAATGATTATTTGTATGTACTGGGATTGTACAGTCAATTGCTGCTTGATAGACTTTCCTTGGAGATGTCGATGACTGATAACACCTATTAATGAAACATACAAAAATCATAGGTCATCGAATTGGTATTGGAAAACGATTTCTCAACTGTTACTCTTTATGACTGTAGTAATCACATACTATGTTATCTAAAGGGTAATAATCAAAAGTTATCGCTGAACTGCGGAGGACTACAGCCATGCTGTCGCTAGTAATTACAACTAATGCCGTGTAGAATAAACTGACATTTGTATTTTATAGTGCAATATAGAATACGCTATTATTTACTCTCTCCATTTTATTTTTTTTTACCATTTACCGAGAAGTGAGATTTATTATCACCTACAAGTGTCCTTGGACGATTTTTAATGAGTAGCTACACACTTTAGTGCAATTTGTATCGTGTTTTTGAAATGAATCGGGTAATCACAGAAAGTAATTAATATTTCCTAAAGCGAGTTGAATAGTTTTTCCATATATAGGTCATCATTCATGAACAATAATAACAGTACAATTTAAAGCAACTTTCAGATCATTCCACCATACTGGATGTATTATTTACATGTTTTTTTAACTCAAAAACTGCCTCGTTGGTCTTGTGGTAGCGAGATGGCCTCGATTACGGAAGGTCTTGGGTTCGATCCCCGGTTGGGTCAAATCAGACTCTAAAATTGGTGTTTTCTGCTTCTCTGCTAATTAGCAATCGGCTTAAAGGAATAAGAGTATATACTGGTCGGCTTGGAGTCGGAATAATGACTTAATAATGAAATAATAATTTGTTTTCTCTTTTTGAATTGTTTCACATGTTGTCAAGCCTTAATTTTTTATAGCTTATTATACGGTATGGGTTTTGCTCAGTGATGTAAGCCGCACAGGGCTGTTTTCTGCTCTTTGGTCGGGTTGTTGTCTCTTTGACACATTCCCCATCTTAATTTGATAGTTGTTTATACACTGGTCCTTTTTGTCTCTGGTGGGTGGGTGTCTCATTCGCAATCATACCACATCCTTACTTTTATAAACAATACATCAATAAACAAAACCTTTCAGCTATTTAAAGGAAGCTCAAAGTGTTGTCGCTGCTGATATGAAATCGTGTTGTCCTAGTTTACTTATTTAACGATGGTTCCAGTATATAATCTATCTTAATTTTCTATGCAAGCTTACTAGTAGATTTCCTTTTTTTTGTGTAATGATTAAATCCGTTTCTTGATTGGCCACGCAGAGATCAGCTGTTATAATTATTTGACAATATATTTATCAGAATTGCAAAATGGTGGTTTTGAAAACAAATTGAAAATAAGTTGCGTAGTCGAACTCCATTAACCTCGTTCAGGAACAGCAATCAAAGTATCGTTTTGTTAGGTCTTCCGTTACTTGACGAAATGCATTTACAGAAAATAAGATAACCAAATAACTGTTATCCCGGATTTTTCAATTACATGGCCAATTGGCCTTCATTGTATGAATGGAATGAAATAAAGGATATATCATTTGTTAAGAGAGGATTGTTTTTGGACATTTGCTGTGTACTGCTAACTGAAAAATTTGCTGGCCTGTCCATTGATTTGTTATAAATGTTTCAAGGCTTTGCATCTCAACCACCCTTGCATAAAAGTAAAAAATGTGAGCAGAGCGCCAAATTTTTTATGCAAATTTTGTTGAGACATTTTGCTAAAAAGCATTTTGCTAAAAATAACTCTAGAAACCGATAATTATAAAACTAAAATGGAATATTTACCGGTGTCATGCTGTTTGGTACTTAAGATCCCGAGAAAGTTTAACTAAATTCAATTAAAAGAGGAACTGCGAAAACAAAACGTCAGTCGCCTATCGTTGACATGGCAAAGGTCATGTTTCGGAATGGTAAACCACAAAAGCGATTTGAATGAAATAAATAATAAACCGATGCAATATCAAGCTTTTTAACTTGTTCGCTTGCTAATTGGTAAAAAAAATTATCTTCATCTTGTTACTTGTAGCTGATATTGTACAATAAAATATTCAGAAAAAAACAGATATCTCGTAAGTACTTATATACACTCCGCAAAACTCAACAGGATTTGTTTCAATAGTTCTTGCTCAGAAACTTGACATGCTTCCATAGAAGATTTTTATTGAACGTCCCGATCAGCCTGGGCGTGACGTTATGATAAAGATTAAAAATAAGGAATATGGAGGTTAATTAAAAGAAGTATCTATATTATGATCCCAGTAATAGATGAACTAGAGCCATATAACATTGATGACAACAATGGATTTTTTATCGTTCATTTACAGTACTAGTACTTCTTTATTTCAATAACCGTTGGGGATCAATTGCATGTCCAACATAGGAATAATCGTTTATGCATTTGTACATATGAAAATCTTTTGAAGAAAGGTGTATGAATCAATTAGAAAAATGATTTACAGTGTTACAAATGTTAAAATCGTGTAAAGATTTTCCATGCTTTAAGATATCATAGACAAGGTTATCAGAAAGAAACTATAAGTCGTATTGATTTTGTCTCGTGGATATTAAAAATGAGATTTCTATACTTTAATATTCATATTGAAAATACTTCATGGAATATAACATAATAAAATCAAAATTTATCTTCTATACGGAGTATATGATCTAAATACGTATAAAATCGACTTATATAAATACGGAGTAGTGTTTCTTGTTATCATAGTTTGTTGACATATGAGAAAATACCAAAGGGGCAACTACAAACACTATGACGAAGAAAAACATGCAACAACATTGCAAAAAAGTAAAACGACGAAAAGACAAGAACAAGACTACAAAACACTACACTGAAAACTAAAGCTTGAGCAACATTATGCCCGTCAGGGTGAACTCCGGTGCTCTGGGAGCATCAGCAATTATGCCCAACTAGTGTAAAGTAAAATAACAAAAATACCCAACTCCAAGGAAAAATTCAAGTCGGAAAGTCCCCCATAAAATGGCAAAATCAAAAGCTCAAACACATTAAACGAATGGAAAACAACTGTCATATTCCTGACTTGGTACAGTCGTTTCCTTATGTAGAAAATGGTGGATTAAACCTGGTTTAATAGCTAGCTAAACACCCCGTCATTGTGTTATTGTGCTATGGTAAATTTTTGTATTCTTGTCTTTTATTTTTGCTTATGTGCTTTGTCTATATGCCACTTTGTTTTTCTTTGTTGACATATTTGTTTGTTTTATAGTGATTAAGATTATAACACAATGTTGACTGCTGTACCCCTATTTTTGACATTTTTACCTATTATGTCTGTTTGTTTTGTTCACACATTGTTATCAATATAATGGAATTTTATGCAACTGTCATACAAGTGAGAGGTTCAAGTACCGAGCCACGCCAAAGGGATATTACCAAATATGGACTAAGCAGTAAACGCTGTAACGTTACAACGCGTCGTTCCAAGTGATTTCATATCACTTAATATTATCGGTGAATGTTTTTATCTAACCCTTAGAAATCAACAAATATACAAACAATCAGTACATGTAAATGGTCTATCCCTAAAACTATACCAAATATGAAAGTTTGAAATGTAAACATGGTTTTCAATACAAAAGATAGACAAGACAGTTACTGGTAGAAAATCACAAATATTAAATCATGTAGCATACAATACACCGTACAGTAAGTCAAAAGCCACATGAACCCCTTTCAAAAAAAAAGGGGAAATTATGAGCACTGGAAGGTAAGGCACGTTCTCCTTCCTAGTGGCACCCGTCGTGTTACTCAAGGTAAATAAATTTGATTTGTCCAAGTCATGTTGGAAGGATGTTTATTAGAATATCTAGAAGATCTTATCCAACGTTCTTTATTTGGATCTTATGTAATTTAGTTATCCATTATAAAGACGGAAACCGACATCCTCTTCTTTTGTAATTATAACAAACGAGAAAAGAATTTATGGTTTTTTTTTATTTAGTTCTTAGTTGTGTAATTCGAGTTACCACTGTTGATCAAAAACTCTTTAACGAGGCATTGAAAATAGGGATGTTTGCATGCAGAATTTGTTTTGTAATGAGACTTTTAACAGGAAGAACAACAACGTATTTACCATGTATGACGTTCAGAGCATGCGCAACCTTGATCACTAAAAATTGATACTCATTTCGACAACTGTAAAATATAATCACATCAAAGCATATTTTAGGACAAAAAGTGTTGAATAGACTTCTTGAACTACCAATTCAAAATTCATTATAAAAGATATGCACATATAGGTGGCCTATAATTGTTAACTTCTACGTCATTTGGTCTCTGGTGGATATAAAAAATAAGAAGATGTGGTATGATTGCTAATGAGACAACTCTCCACAAGAGACCATAATGCTGCACAAACTGGAATGAGCTGCCGAACCAGACCAATTCAAAAATTGGTACAAAATGGGATCAAGTTAACATATAGTGTTATACCTGTATTTATTTTATTTTGACTACTATGTTTTAGTTGTACTATGCTTTTAACTTATATATGTCATTTATGGTATCTTACTATGCATTATATGTTTATTGTATTTTGTTATTAAGTATTTGAAAATTAGAGCTTGTGTTTATGTAGTTTATGAAATATCGACCTAAATAAAACTTTGAATTGAATTGAACTGAATTCAGAGCATGCGCAACCTTGATCACTAAAATTGATACTCATTTCGACAACTGTAAAATATAATCACATCAAAGCATATTTTAGGACAAAAGTGTTGAATAGACTTCTTGAACTGCCAATCTAAAATTCATTATAAAAGAACTATAGGTCAATTGTTAACCGTCATTTGGTCCTTCAACAATGAGTAAAACCCATACCGCATAGTCAGCTATAAAAGGCCCCGAAATGACAAATGAAAATAATTCAAACGAAAAAAATCACGGCCTGATTTATGTACAAAATAATGGACGAAAAACAAATATGATATACAGCAACAAACGACAACCAATGAATTACAGGCTCCTGACTTGGGACAGGCACATACAGAATATGGCAGGGTTAAACTAGTTTGAAGGCGGGCCAACCCTCCCCCTATCCTGGGACAGTGGTGTAATAGTACAACATAAGAACAAACTATAATAAACAGCTGCACCATGAGCGCATGCTACGCCCATCGCTTTTTTAAAGAATAAAGTTTAATAACTTCTCAATGTCATTCAGAAATTTATGAAAAACTAAAGGGAGGTTAGCTTAATAGATATCAACCAGTCAACAAAGTTTCATGAAAACTGCTCAAAGCACTTTAAAGATATTGTCCGAAAACTGGAAAATCATCCCATTTTTATGAATAAAACCCCATAATTCGGAAACTTAAAATCTAAAATTTATAAAAAACGAAAGGCAGCTCACGTCAATAGATATAAACAAATCACCAAAGTTTCATGCAGATTGGTTGAAGCGTTTTTGAGTTATTGTCCGACATGTTGACGACGGACGGACAGACGGACGGACGGACAACGGTATACCATAATACGTCCCGTAAACGGGCGTATAAAAATCAGTTGAAAAGGGCTTAACTCATCAGATCGATCCAAAGCAGAAATACATCTAACAAAAACACAGAGTGGACGTGGCAGGGTACTTATACATCCCCACAACATAAAGACACTAAGTGCAGATCTGAGAGTACTCACAGTTACTGACAGCTACTTCAATGCCAATAACAACGAATAAAAAAAATCATGCATCCAAGACTAAACTATCAATCAGTACGCATCCAACTTCCAATGGATTTAGTTTAAAGACGCCATTAACAGCCAGAGAAAAACATGACCTTGTGCAATGCCAATATACAGGTATCGGCAGATTGTAGAGCCAAGAATGTGCATATGTATATAAAAATAATATTTAGTTTGATCTTAATTTACTGATAACAAATCCAATAAAAACAATATTCAAAGATCTAATTATAGTGTTGAATTTTATTTTCAATTCAATTCAATTCTTTATTAACCAAATGTTTTACAACATATAGGTAACCTTTTAGAATAAGTTTATTTAAAGGATCGATAAGTTTACCCGGATTGTATCTAAATTTCCGGGCTCGATAAATAACATCTCCGTAAAAATTAGGACGTGCTATCCCGTTAGAAATAAGTTTTCTACAGGTACAACCAAACTTCCAAACCAAATCTTTATATCTATGGAAGAATTTAGTAAAGGTTTTAAGTAATTTGTGGTAACGAAATCCCTGACTTAATAATTTACCAGTAATACATAGATTACGTTCATTGAAATCCAAAACGTCACAACAGACACGGGCATAGCGAACGAGTTGTGATATATAAACACCGTAAGATGGTGCCAAAGGAACATCACCGTCCCAAAAAGGAAAATTTACAATAGGGAACGAAAAAAGTGAAGAGTTTCCCGTGTAAAACTGAAATATCTAAATCTAGGAAAGGACAGTTATTACCGTTTATATTTGATTTATTAAAAGTAAGTTCCTTTGAGTAAATTTCGGCAGTATATTTAGAAAATTCTTGATTATTTAACGAAAAAATATCAAAATATCATCAAGATAACGATAAGTGTTGTTGAATTTATCAAGTTGTCTTATTGGGAATAATTCCAGATCTTCTTATTTTTATACATTTCTACATAGTGGTAAGTGTGATTTCATTCCAAAACCTGCTTACTTACTTTCAAAACAATGGTTAAAAGTGTGTAAAATATTATTATATTCCAAACCATACTGTAGGCAAAGTGTTGGTCCCAAAAATTCAGGATATACAGGTTAGATAAAGAAAAAAAAATAAACATCCAATTTTAAACATAAAGATATGACATAAAGAAATTACTGACGAGGTTCCTGACTTAGGAAAAAACCCACAAAAATTCTTTTCAAGAACGATATATAACCAGGTCGTCAAGATGTTCGACTACACATCTTTTTTAAGTTCTTACAAGCATTATTTCAACCTCTTGACCAATGTCTTGGGTTTCTTTTTCATATTCCATGTTTCTATACTGTTTTCCACCTATCATTTTGTAGTCTAATTATTATTATTTTTTTTTTTTTTTCATTTTAGTATCTTCTAAGTTTTTTTTGGTTTTATTACTTTTTTATTTATTGTATTCTTGAATTCTCAATTTTTCTTTTCGTCCATTAAAATTGCTTGAGCCTCTTATATTTTTGGCTTTGATAAGTTTTCATTATATAATTTACTTCCTGACATCTCATGAATCTTTAAGGTTTCCGTGATATTCCTCTCTCCTCTTTGCCTTGAAATCTGTACATATTTAGTCTTCCAGCACTATGTATGATGACTGTTATAATTTTACTCATATTTACAACCGATATCAGATAAAAGGACAGCATAATTTAACAGATTTTGTAATTTGAGATCGCTTTTAGTGACTGCTAGCATTTTTCTGATACGGTATTGTTTATTTAAATAATTCATTTGTATCCTTTTTGCAAGGTTCTGTTTTTTTTTTTTTCACGTTTAATGTTGCAGTTAAATGTTTTTTTTTTTTTTTTAATCTGAATTTTATTAGATATTCCTATATAAACCTGTTATTCCATGATCGATAGAGAGTGGTTGAATGCTGAAAAACACTACTAGTCGCCCCCACATGTTCATTTGCCTGCTTGAAGTCTAGAACTAATTTTTGTTCCATTTACGAATTCGTCAAATATTTCATGTAGTCTCTATCAAATTAATTCAATCTTTTTTATATGAAATCGGGTTGTTTTAGAATTTCATTGAAAGTTGTTTGGTGAACGTCCAGCTGAAAATATTTCATTATAAATGTCAAATCAATCAAATTCTAAATCGCCCCATTTAGAACTTGACATATTGTACTGACACTTGTCTATTGTTGAAGACTCTAGAAGTTTTTTGAGCTTTTTTGCTGCTGGGTTGCTGTTTTATTGATTTTAACCGACATCTTCTTTTATCCGTCTTTTAATCAGAGTAACAGAAAAAAACAGGTGATTTTACATATGTTTTAAATAAAAGGTCAAATAGCAGGTTGTTATTGAATTGATAGGACATGTATTCAAGCACGTCTCCATGTTTTCATTACAAACGTAAACAATTTTTTTACAAACTCAACATTGCAGGGCCTTCTTTAAATTTGATCTTAATCACGTCTTCTATTAAGCGAAAATAAAATACCAGTATCATGTAAAAAAGAGTTTTCGAATGGTCTTTTTCCGGAAATTAAAACATCAGTCGTAAGTTTGAAAGGCTTGATAAGACAAACAAATCGTTGGTGTTAATTACTTTTATTTGTGCTGCATTCAAAAAGCTTGAGTACAAGTATAAATGCATTTGGTGCGATTTGATTTATTCTGAATAATTAATGAAATACATCTATGGATGTTTTAACTACAGGAAAACATGAATTTGTTGATAACTTTACCATTAATATTTATGTCATTAGAGTTGTTATTTGTTAGTTATAAGTTATGATAGTACATATGAACTTGATCGTACTGGCATTCATGAATTCGAATTGTGAGCGAAACTACAAATGTATGGTCTTGTGTACTAACGGGGACCGGCCTCTAAGTAAGCCTTACTCGGATTATTAGGGTAATTAAATACTAGGTCTTTTGCAATAAATCCTGCTAAATGATAAAAGGAATCTTTCTTGCGCACTTAATATCGTATTACCTTTACTTTTAGAAGTCAACATTTTTATCTTGATTGCTCCATCTATTTATTAAAAAAAAAATAGCAGGCATACCTTCTTCTATGCCCACCATTGATGGTCTGTCCAGTAATTCTGCTGAGGTACACGCTCAATCATGTCTTAATCAATCCACACGAAGCTAAATGGTTATTTTAAGTGATTATTTTTTATCCCTGTCAAGAGAGTAGTAAAAGTAGTGTGCTACTTGACCGTAAATACATATTCTATCATTTATGTTGAGTAAATGGGATTTAAACTGCATTTGTATTTTTAATTTCATTGCGTTCATTCAGAAAAAATCTTTTGATTTACCAAAAACAATAATTTATAGGCATCTACATTTATGATCAGGTGTGGGGAACAAATTGTGCAGTTTATATAAGAGGTGACTGCAAAACAATAAACCGTATAAAGCTAAAGGCGCATAACTATAGATAACTTGGAGGGTGGCATCACTGCCGACCATGTCAACATAAAGCTAATATCGCATGACTTACTTTGAATTAATCCACTTCGTCCCATGGGGGGGACATAGGGCGACCACAGTGGCTTTCCAACTTTACCTGTCCTTGGCTAGTTTCTTTGTTTCTCCCCATGTTTTCCCGATTTTCTGTAGATCAGAGGTTAGATCTTTGCGCCAGGTGGTTTTTGGTCGCCCTCTTTTACGATGGCCCTGAGGATTCCAATCTAACGCCTGTCTAGTTACGTTTGTGTTGTTTTTATTTAACGTGTGTCCAATCCGTTTCCACGTTCGTGTTGTAATCGTTCTTTCTAATGGATTTTGTCTTGTCCTTTTCCATAATTCTTTGTTGCTAATGGTGTTTGGCCACTTAATTCCAATAAAGTTTCTTAGGCACCTGATCATGAAAACTTGTAATGTTTTGGTAAACACAGCTGTTAGTCTCCAAGTTCCTGACCCATAGAGAAGTATAGATTTTACATTTGAGTTGAAGATCCTGATTTTGGTGTTTGTTTTGAGTGCTTTGCTCCTCCAGACTGGTTTAAGGATAGCAAAGGCTTGTTGTGCTTTTGATATCGTATAATAAAATAAAAAGATTCAAATGTTACATTTGGTGGAGCGCGTATTGCTCAGTCTTTTTATTTTTGTGGTTTTGGAAGTTGTTCTTTTTCTATGGATGTTATAATTCATGTACATAGCCTGGTATCTTTGACTAGTTTTTTCGGATTTAGTTTTTTTTTTGGTAACTCGTTCTTCGTCTTTTCGTTGTTTTTCAGGCCATGACACTATTCGACTTCTGACTTATGTTTTTTTTTTCAGGCCATGACACTATTCGACTTCTGACTTATGTTTTTTTTTTCAGGCCATGACACTATTCGACTTCTGACTTATGGTTTTTTTTTCAGGCCATGACACTATTCGACATCTGACTTATGGTTTTTGAATTGGTGTCTTTTTTCTCTTTAAAAGGATCGATTTCGATCCGTCGTTTTCTATTTCATATGTATTTAAACAAAATTTAGAAAAATCCGGGCTGTAGGTTGCATAAGATTGAAGAGTTAAAATCTTTCGTTTGATTTATTCCAATCGATATTTTTTTGTTGTTTTTTCTTCTTCTAAATATAAGCAGAAAGTGGAATGAACGTATCAACATACTGAAGACGTTTCAATCTTTTATTTCAATGATAATACAGCTTGTTATGTTCCTGTAAGACTAAATTAGAAATCTTGATCCGAAAATTACGTCTATTTTGTGCTTTCTCCCATGTGATTTCCCAGTTAACCAATTACTACTATCTGAAAACAAGTCACAACGTTTTATGTTATTGTACTTAATATTTGTTTATGACTGGTCTTATTTCTTTATTAGTAGACACGTTCCAAGTAATTTGTCCATTTTTATTTTCCCTATAAATATCCCTTCTATAAACCCAACCACAAATAAATTGCTGACGTTTCGATTTACAATTACGGTTATATAGTTCTATGAAGACCACCAACTATATTATCAATTCCGAAAATCATTTTTGCACAATGACTAATGACCAAGGCAAATAGATTAAAGCTTTGTGTGAGTGTTATATTCATGATACATGTCAGATGTGGAAACTTTGTATGGGGATCGTGTTACGCAATCTTGTGTCTTCTGAGAAGTGTTTGCTTGGTGTTTTTTTTTTTTTTTTTATTTATTTACTATGGTGCCATCTTCTCTTCTTCGTCTTATGATTATTGTTTAAAACTATACAATTATTTTATGACAATAGTTCTTTACTATTAAGTTGAACCAATGCTATTGCTTTCGAATTATTTTCTTTCCGTCCAGTTCGTGACATAACAATACGTTGTGCATGCGCATTCATCACATTGATAACTTGTCTCTCGAAGTATTTTTTGTATTTTATGTCACTTGGCCTTTAAAACTACTAAAGGCAACAACGGCAAAGATTCTTTGATTTTCTTAATAGTGGAGCGGCGGAGAGGACACTTTTAGAAATTTAAATTACCTAAATACCTCATGGCATTAAAATAGCACATTTGAAAGCTTAAATCGTATACTTTTTGAATAGTTCATGTGTCTTAAATATGAAAGCTGGTGCCATCATTCCTTAAGTCAAAGGTCATCACTTTAATTTTAATTTTTTTTTTTTTCATCTAGAGAAACAAACTGCAGTTTTTTTTCAAAATCAATGCTTAAGTTCCGACTTAGATGTGTTTCATATTAGAACATGACGTCAGAATAACACGTTTGATGGAAAATTCAAAGCCTAATAAATAACTGCAACAGAATGACCTTGATCTTCGACCTTCATTTCTTGATAAAATATACATACATTTGAGAATAATATATATTAATAATGTATCCAAAATACATTTGTCGATAAAATCCAACATTTGCAGGTTAGATTTCGTCTCCGTTTTCCAGGATTCGACATGTCACGGAGTTTTCTTGAAAACATTCCCGATCATTCCCCACTGTTAGTCCCAATACACGATAATTTTTCATATGATTCAAGAAGCATGAGTTATTGAAGGGACAGCTACGATTAACTTTCATTCGACGGTACTGTAGTGAATACAAGCGGGTTTTATTACAAATTCAAAAAGTAAGACATGACCGTTTTCATATACAAAATGAAACGTGGCAAAAATTATAGAAAGCTAAAATTCACGTACGGCATGCACGAGGAACACCCCAATGTAGTTAGAAATATTTCCAATAAATAATGTTCATGATATGTCATCTGTGTCATCAGCTATATCGGCTGATACGGCATGGACATTATTACAATTACCTACATTTTGACAAAACACAAATTCATGCAAGAAAGATTGATTGATTGATTGTTGGTTGCTTAACGTCCAGTTGCAAATATTTCATGCATGTTCAGGACGAAAACACATTAACAATAAATACAATAAGTAGATCTTGTAACAGGGGACGTCCGGGAGGAAGGTCTGGGAAATTTGGACTTCCACTGGAATATGACTCTTTTTACCAAGAAATTAATCTTACGACTAAATTGATCGCAAGTTATACTGAAATGTTCATGACTTTTTAGCCATGGCGTTAACAGTTTATTTTCAATCTATGAGTTTGACTGTCCCTCTGGTATCTTTCGTCCCTCTTTTACACGAGTATTTTTTTTTCTCGTAATATTGTTTTAGAAATGAGTCGCTGATCCTTTGTTAACGCATGCTGCCTGCACATGCTTTCCCCCTTACACGAACAAATAAGGTCTTGTAGAGAGTCTGATGTCATTTGTCCTTCAAAGAAAACTTAGCTGATATGCTTAAAACTACTTAAGTTAAGATTTGTTCCGAACGGACGGATTTTTCTTTATGTCCTACGATAAATTAGTACTACGACTGGATATCTTAACTTAAGTGGTTTTATGAATATCAGCCCTGGCTCTTACTTGTCATTTTGCTAAATTTTCAGAACTCAAATGGTGTGCCATTATTTGGGTTGGCAACATTTGCCTACACCCAAACTTTGCTTTGCCATAGTGCACGTACAAATGTAGTACGTGTTGCTTAAACACTAACTCACATCATGACGAGAGCTTTATTACTCTCTTATCTTTATATATAGCCAACTGTTGTCTTAGCAAGTTTAAATTGTTGAGCGATTTGTTGAACTTGCATTTTAAGTCGTATAAAGCAGTAACAAACACTATAGCATCATCTATAGCATTACCAACATCACCGTGTGGTAATGCTTAAAGATTACCGAAAGTGGTTTGCCTTCGTCATAAGGAGGTTGCATACCGACTTTTTACCGATTCCACAAAAACTTGAAGTGAAATAAAATCCACTGTTGACATGAATGATCAGCAGAATTTCGGTGACAACTGGGTCAAAAGACGAAACTGGCGTGAAATGAGATAAATCGCCTGTTATCCTTCAAGCTGTAAAAGAAACCAGTTTGAACACATACTTCTTAAACAAAGAGTTCCAAGTGGTGAAAGTTGAAGTCATCCCTTCGTAAGTTTTACGTACTCCATCACGAGTTGGTTGACCGTTATGTAATATCCGTTTCACAGATGATAGCGGATATGTTCCTAATGTCGTATCTACAATCCCGTCCCCTTTTCCCGAATGTGACCTACCGAATTAGACTTATTACCGGGTTTGTACTAACATGAGCAACACGACGGGTACCACATGTGATCAGGATCTGCTTACCTTTCTGGAGCACCTGAGATCACCCCCAGTTTTTGGTGGGGTTAGTGTTGCTCAGTCTTTAGTTTTCTATGTTGTGTTTTGTGTACTATTGTTTGTCTTTTTAAGCCATGGTGTTATCAGTTTATTTTCGACTTATGAGTTTGAATGTCCCTCTGGTATCTTTCTTAATTTTGTAATTTTAAGCATCAGGTAGAAAAATATACAATCAGCATGAAAAGCATGGAAATCATTGTGGTATCTGCTTCAGCGGGAAGTCGTCTTTTTAACATTTTTGATTTTCATTTGACGTTAGAAATGGCACTGGAAAATTAAATGTTCGATTTACCAGGTCTTTGTTTAGAAAAGAACACTTTGACATCTATTTGGTGCTTCTTAAGTTTAGTCTTGAGTTTAGAGTAATTGCAGTAGGTTTAATTATGTTATTTGGTAAGAAAGACTGGAACGTTATCATCATTGATTAAATAACAAGTCTTTTTCTCACGAATAATGTCTTTGTCTATAATCTAAACTATTCTTTGTGTAATTTGGTCTTTATGCCAAACATGCAAACATGCAGCAAGATAAACTGCATTATTGAGCAAATTCTCATGCTTTATTCAGTTTATCATATCAGCGTCGGCTGCTCTAGCAGTCACATCATTTAGATTTGCTAATCTTCCAGCATGGTATGTAATGTTTTCACTTTCTTTTAGAAATTTTCTTGCAAATAATAGTTAATGTATCGAAAGGCCAGGTCAACATTACTTTCAACCAACAAAGAATTGGACAAATCTGGCTTCATATCTGGTGCTTCCTTTTCAGTCGTGCTACTGATTTCAATTTATGTTTACTTGTGGTGCTTTTAAAACAAGACCTGTGATACCTAAATATGGTTGAATCAGTTAACGTATCATTACATAGTTTATTGAAATAAAAAGATCAATCATCACGTCTGAGTGATGCAGCATTTAGCAGACTATTTTTCTAGATAATGTAGAGATTCTTACAATTTCAGGAAATGCAAATTTGCAGGTAATGTATTTGTCAACTCTAACTTCAGAGCACATGTTCTAAGCATCGGACGGAGCCAGTTTTAACGAACTGGTGTACTTATCCTTTTACTTGAATGTCCAACAGATAGAACACAGCTGAAAACCAAACGCACCTCTATGCCACTGCCATACAAGTGAGAGGTTTAGCTAGCTATAAAACCAGGTTTAATCCAATATTTTCTTCAAAAGAAAATGCCTGTACCAAGTCAGGAATATAACAGTTGTTTTCCATTCGTTAGATGTGTTTGAGCTTTTGATTTTGCCATTTTATAAAGGACTTACCGTTTTGGATTTCCCTTGGAGTTCGGTATTTTTGTTATTTACTTTTTACCCTACAAATATTGTCACTTTCACGGTTAAATTCAACAAACACGACTAAACAACAATACCTAATAACATAAATAAATCGTAAATCATTAGAAATTCTAAAATAAACAAGAAATACGCGTGATAATATCGCAAAATTGCCTATTGTGGGCTGATAACTAGAAACCAGAACAGCGTCGGTTCATGTGTGACAAATACCCGGAATTGAAATTCTCATAAAATGCAAATGTTTAACCAATTATATTGCTTATTACTAATTTTCTTCAAAAAGTAAATCGAGTCGATTGAAGTATTATACGACGGCTTTACGGTCGTACCTTTGAAATACACATGTATTGCACGTGCAAATAATGCTAGGTGAAAAACTGATTTTTTGTGGGTTTTTCCACTATTTTCAGATGCTCTGTGCTTTAAATATTTTACTCAATAAAAATGCCCTTATAGTGTATGAAGTCCAAGAATAACCCTATTAACCAATTTAGTACACAAATCATGTTTAGAAAAGGATTGATTATGAGATTAGCCTATCGAACCAATAGTGGGGTCTTCGGTGACAATATTGGGTAACGTCAGTTAAGGTCGTTAACATGAAACTTAGGTGAATTGTTTATATCTATTGACGTGAGCTCCCTTTCGATTTTTATAAATCTTAAGATTTTACGTTTCCGAGTTATGGGGTTTTATTCATTCATAAATTGCTTCGCCAAGCGCAGCTGGATACGACCGCAGAGGTCCAACCCTGAACAGTTGGGGTAAACATGGACACAATATTCGCGCTTGATACAGGTCTGAATTTGGATTGTAATTAAATATTTGACACATAATAGGGTTCTGACACAGAATAACTGTAGTCAAAGAACTTAGAATTGGTTATATGATTTAAATTTATATTAAATTTTTGGCTTTTGTGCAATACACTTTGCTGTTGCGAATTGACCCCCCCCCCTAAAAAAATGTACCCTTTTTTGCTTTTGTGCAATACACTATGCTGTTGCGAATCGACCCCCAAATATTTGAAGAAATTTTCTTTTTAATTTCTGAAATGAGAAAAAAATGTCTCCCCCTTTCACAATTTATTTTTCACCCCCTCCCCCAATTTGTTTTCACCTCCACCTCTTTTTCCAAAAAAAAATCTTTCCCTCAAGATATGGTCATAATCTCAATTCGAATTTCCAATGGAGTTTGCAACCATAATTACCCATTTAACTACATCATAAGTCTTAAAATAGAAAATGACATACATAATCATGGCTAAAATTAATACCGGTATTCCTTAATCAGCATTTTTAAATAGTAACTTCTAAAAATAAATTGACAGCTAATCACCTCAAAACAATACAACATTTCTTTATACATAATTAAAAAGCAGTGTAAGGGAGATAATCCAAACATAACACTGTACTTTTTTTAATAGTCCATTAACCAGGAGACCCTTGTTTCCCCCTAATTCCTAAACGATTTGCGGTCGTAAAAAAATGGGGGATTCCAGTTTTTGAACAATAACTCAAAAATGCTTTGAGCAGTTTTCGTGAAACTTTGGTGAATTGTTTATATCTATGAACGTAAGCTCCCTTTCAATTTTCATAAATTTTAGATTTACGTTTCTAAGTTATGGGATTTTATTCATAAAAAGGGGGGATTTTCCAGTTTTCGACAATAATTCAAAAGTTCTTTAAACACTTTTCATGAAACTTTGGTGTCTGGTTTATATCTATTAAAATAACCTTCCTTTAGTTTTTTTTTTTTTTTATAAATGTCTGATATGATATTGAGGAGTTAATGAACTTTATTCTTTGAAAAAGCGACGGGCGTATCATGCGCTCATTGCACAGCTCTTTATTAACGTCATTGTCACCACATTTGATATTTACGACAGATAGTTTTTTTAAGTTGAATAATCGATAGACATTTTCAGACATTAATATTCCATGAGGTATTTAGGTATTTTAAACTTGTTAACTAAGCGTCTTTTTCAACATTCTCCGCTCCACTATCAATTTCGAAGTTTTCATAATAAGAACCTGACCAATTTCACAATAGTCCTACCAGAGTTATGTGGCTTAAATCGTCAAAAACTATATGATTTTTCTTATGTTTGGTGATATCTCAAGTTTGCTTCCACTTAAGCACTAAAACTGTCTTATCTTGTGTCTTCAATGCTTGTTAAGTTTGGATACATTTGGAAATCTTTTTCCATAATCCTCACACTGGCTTTTGCCACACTGATCTGTCCGTAGTCTATAATATGTTATAAAATATATGGCAATTGTAGCTTCTTTATTCCATATAATTAAACATCACCGTTATGTAATCTTTAAAGTATTGTGCAACTTATTTTGCAGATCATGTAAATCGACATAAACAACTAAATAATTTTACGTGGTTTTATTACAAATTAAGTTTTGCACATAATATTGCTGGTCCTGGTCATGTAACGGCGACATGGATATTGAATATTATTATAAGGTTCGCGAAACTATTATAGTTCTCCCTATTATCACTTTTCATATGATAGTATTACATATATATGTATATGCACATTATAAAAACAGTATTACATATTATAAAAACATATAGACATGTGGTATGATTGGCCTAGATACATTTATGTATCTCATTGGTTTTGAGATATTAAATCACAGGTATTATATTTGCCTGCATATGAAAATAAAACAGAAACAACGTCTCTGCACAATTGTTTCGTAAATAAATAATATACTATAATTATAAAAATAAGAATATGTGTATAAATGCCAATGATACAACTCTCCACCAGAGACCAAATGACATAGAAGATAACAACTATAGGTCACCGTACGGTCTTCAACAATGAGCAAAACCCATACTGCAGTCAGCTATAAAAGGCCCCATAATGACAAATGTAAAACAATTCAAACAAGAAAACTAACGGTCTGATTAATGAACAAAATAATGAACGAAAAACAAATATCTATAAAAATAGGTTAAAAAGGGCTAAACTCATCAGATCGATACAAAGCAAAAATACATCTAACAAAAACACAGACCAAACGTGGCAGGGTACTTATACATCCCCACAACGAAAAGGGCACTAAGTACAGATCTGAGAGTACTCGCAGTTACATTTAGTGTAAATATAATATGAGTTTGGTCATAAGACTTGCCTTATATGTTTTGTTCATTCTGCACATTAAGTCATATACATTTTTGTGATATCACATTTTAAAATACAAAAACACTTCATCATGTTTATTGCTAAACACTGTTTTAACAATATAGTAAAATATCTCGTCATGGTCTGTCCGTTGTTCATCAGTCCTGTCCTTTGCCTGTCCTCTGTGTGTATGGCTGGTTCACCAGGATGTTGGTACCACCTTTTTAAGTAACCCTTCTACGGTTTAAGTCGGTTAACATGGATAATTCAAGTCTTTGATTTTGGTCCTGTTTGAATTTGGTATAGAATATCTGGAACTTGTTTAATCACAGAAAAGGGACCCTCCAATTTGAACTGAAATTTAGGACTACTTCCTTTATATTTCTTATAATCCCTTAACATGGCTCTGTCTCCCACTTTGTATTACTTGACAATTTTTGCTTGTTAGGTCATATCTGCCTTTCTGAAGAGCAGCCGCCTGCACCAATCTATCCCTATCTGCATTATGAACTTTGGTTTATATAATCTGTTCTCGATAGTTTACTATCAGGAGATTGAACACCATAGATTAAATCAATGGGCATGTGGACTTCTCGCCCAGACATCATGTAATTTGGGGATTTCACTAAAGTTTAATGGGGGCTGAACTATAAGTTAGCATTATTTAAGGCACATAGGTATCCCAGTCTCTGTTTTTTGGGACTACTTTATAACATATCTTCAGTTGTGTTATTTATTCTTTCAACTAGCCCAGAAATTTTGGGATTGAAGGGACTATCACTGGTTTTGTCAATATGTAACAATTTACACAAGTGTAAAAAAGTAATTTGAGGTGAACTGGGACCCTTGATCTTTATGGATTTGGGTGGGTACTCCATAACGGCATATAAATTCTGTCACCATTTTTTCAACAACAGTAGAAGCATTGATATTTGGTATTACATATGCTTCGGCATAGCGAGTAAAATAGTCCGTAATGACCATCAAGTATGTATTGTCATTATAAGTTTGTGGTATAAGTCATAATATATCAAATGGGACTCTGTCCATGGTCTCTCCAACAACATAGGTTTTCATTGACACTCTGGTACCCTTTGATGGTTCCTAACGTTTTTTGGCATTCCATACACTTTTCACAATATCTATCAACAAAAGCGTGGTAGCCAACCCAATAAAACCTATGCCGCACACTTGCAGTGGTCCGTTTAATACCCATGTGTCCAGCTAAAGGGTCGTCATATAGCAGTTTTAAAACTTCACTTCAAAAAGTATGGGGTAAAATATACTGTCGATTTTGGGCATAAGCAATGGTATTGATCCACTTGCGCTATAAATTTCTACAACAAGCCGGTCCCATTGTGCCCAATCAGCTTTATGCATTTCACCAAGGTGAGGTATATCTTGTCATTGCGGTTTATTACCAAGTTTTTCCTTTCCATTGCCTAACGATTTTTATGATATCGTCTTGCATTTGAGACTCTATCAGCTCATATCTTGATTTCCCTTGCATCCACTTGTTAGTAATAGGGTTTGAATCTACCAAATCTTGATTATCAGCACTCATAGCTCTTATTTCAGGACTATTTAATTTTTTCCTCAGCAGGTTTTTAGTTTTCCTGTTTTTCAGTGGTTGGGAGGCACTGCATGGTCTCCTCGATAAACCAGAAGTATTACCATGTTTGAGGCCAAATATACTTGGCTCTATACTTTATGGTAAACTTATATGCGCTCAAAATTTGCAGCCACCAAGCTAATTGACTCTCCGGGTTTTTTAAATTTGTGATTCATGTCAATGCTCCATGGTCTGTTCTAACACAGAAATGTACACCATAATAATAATAATAATAATGGTGAAATTTTTTTAATTGCATTTATAATTGCTAGCAACTCTCTTCTAGTCACACACCGTCAGCGATTTGTGAAAGAACTGCTCCGGTACCACTGGCATCTATATCCAGTTTCAAAGTGGGACTAGTGGTCAAAGCATCTTTTAAAATTAAAAATGCTGCAGAATATTCAGAGGTCCATTTAAAAAGAAGATTTTTCTGAGTCAACCTATGTAAAGGGCTACCAATTTCAAAAAAAAAATCTCTAATAAATTTCCTGTAGTATGAACAGGTACTTCTGACTTCTTTTATATTGGTTGGGGTTGGCCAATCCTTAAAAGTTTGTTTCTGGAAAAGATAACACATTTTGGGGGCTATTTTCAGGCCAGCAGTATTCAAGTTATCAAATACAGTCTAGAGTCGACATAAGTTCTTGGGAAGAAGATTATATTGTTGAGGTAAACGATACAAATCTCCCTTTGGAATCCAGTGAAAACATATTCCATTAGCCTCTCAAAGGTTGCACCTGCATTACACAGGCCAAAGGGCATTCTTTTAAACACAAATAGTCCCTGGGATGTAACACAAGCAGTTTTTGGAGCTTCTTTAGGGTCCATGGCGACTTGGTAATACCCGCTGATCAAATCGAGGGTACTCAACCATGAGTTACCCATTAAAGCATCAAGGGAATCGTCTATTCTCAGTAAAGGGTGCGAATCTTTAACAGTATCAAAAATGACGGGAAAATCACAACACACTCTAAAAGATGAGTCTGCTTTCCTAACTATTACAAGAGAACTGCTGTAAGGTGACTGACTTAGTTATCCAACATTTTAATCTTATCCAACATTTTATGATTAAAATTTCACGTTGCAAAATTGTTTTCCGTGACATAAGACATAAATGTATCTCTATGTTATATATATTTATCTTTTCCATTACTACTGGAGGTATATTTAAGAGTCTAAATTGCTACAATAGTAAAAACAATTCAAATTAAATTATGTGCCAGTACTATGAGGATCAGTGCTTTTGAAATCGCTACAGCACTTTCAAGACAAATTTTGGTGTTGAAAGATATCTCATTTTATTACGATCCCCTGGGCGGAGGAGAAATTTCACTCGATTGCGTATTTCGTTACAAAGACTTAGAATTGAACAGGGTCGTTATAAGGTTATTTCTCGACAAAACGGAGGGTCTCGGGTGCGCCTCAAATGAAATTGAAGACGAAAAATATTTTTTATTTTCATGCACATCATCAAGGAGAAACTGCATGTACTCCAAGATTCACTCACTCTGTCCTAACTTAAAGCAGTTGATTCCTAGCCAGAAACTAATCTGGCTTCTTAAAGTAGAAAATGTTGATATATTAATATCTGTTTGTGATTTGATTAATGAATACGAAATATAGATCTAGCTTCTCTGCACTTAGCACGAGGATGGCATGGTGGTTACCTAGACACACCAAAAATAATAATATTCCCTTTTTTATATGTATTTTATCATTGACAATCAGGACTATTCCCCTCTATTTGGTACTATGTACACTTGGGCATGTCATGTAGCATCGTCCCTTGGTGCCTACTGCAGTCGGGTCACCTTACAATATGTATCAACCCCTCTGCATCAGGCGATTTTATGCATCTTCTCATATAATATTTTAACCAAATTGTCTATCTACATACATGTATACCATATGCGTCTATATCCCACCTTGCCATGCAGCACCGTCCCTTTTTAGCGTTTACAGGTATGTTACATATACACTAAATTGCCAATTTATTAACAGCACCTTTTCATGTTGGGTAGTGCATGAGAAAAGGAGGTTTTGTACTTGCAAACTTATATATATATATATATATATATATAAACAAGTCTAAATTGAAAACAACGTTCAAACCTATGATTGCGTTGGATAAAAACCGCAATTTTTATACGTGTGCATGCAAAACAAATTTCTTGTTAGAGGGGTCTAAATACAGCACAAACAACATTTTCCAAAAGACCAAAATAGTGAAAAAGTATATTTTAACAAAGCGCATTTGACTAACAGGTCGAACGACAAATGTTCTTAAACCCTGCTGACTGCCATTGGCGATTGCCAAATAAACGGATCACCAATGTAATAAATGGATCTTAATTATAAATTAATACTAAACAGAAAACAATAAACTTGCGGAAAAGATGAATATATATATATATATTATCTAAAATTAGCAACAGTCAACATCCAATCTATATAGGCGTGGATCAGCTTGTGAAAATAAACTGATACAGTTACTGAATTAAAATTATATAAATGTCTAAGACTATAACTTAAACACGCTAATTGATTCATTAAAAAGTTATATTAGATCTTAAATAAAAATACGCAATATTTTTCGCTAGACAAACTAGCTTTATCAGGCGTGTGCATCTGAAGGTGAAATCGGATGCATAACAAAAAAATATTTTTGTAGCTTATACTACACAAAGTTAGAGTAAAAGTTTAACATATTTATTGATGTTCTATAAATTGTACAAATTTCAAGATTATTGTTTTGATTTATCTTTAAATCTTTTCTCGTCTCTCTCATTGAGTCCATCAGGTTCAAGAATTCGTAACTGGTGCATCCAAAATCTCTGTTTCTTTTGTCTTCCTTGTGTGTCCCAATTTTGGTTTTTCTCAATGATTTGAAATGTGACGTTTTCAAAATCATGCCCTTCTCTTAAAAGATGTCTTGTGATTGGGCAGTTACTTTCTCTTGTATAAAATGACCGATGGTAATTTAGTCGGATGTTGAATGGTGTTTCTGTTTCACCAACATATTGCAACTTGCAAGTTCTACACGTTAGAGCATAAATACAATTTTGCGTTTTGCAATTGGATGTTATAAATATGTTGTTTTTTTTTCTTTGTGACTGTGCTGACGAATTGGGTTTCAATGTTGGCGACTTTGCAGCACTTACAATTGCCTCTTTCGCATGGTTTATAACATATTGTCGATATCTCTTGTTTGGATGTAACTAGAATATATTTGAGGTTTTTAGGTCTGCGGTAAGCCATAACGGGAGGTGATGGAAAAATCTCTTTTAAGGAAGGATCATTTTCAATAAGACGCCAGTGTTTGTGGACAATAGATGAAAGATTTGTCAGGTCAAGATGAAAGCTGACAACAAACGGAATTTTATTTGTCTGTGCCGTCTATTCTTTGTATTCAAGTAGGTTTGTTCTGTCTTTTTCTTTTGCTTTACCGAAATCTTCTGAAATGTTTTTGTTCTTATAACCTCTTGATTTTAGTTGCTGTCTGAGTTGTCCCAAACGGTGGTTTAATTTTGATTCCGATGAGCAAATCCGCTTTAATCTGATAGCTTGGCTGTACGGAATGCTTCGGGAACAGTGTTTTGGGTGACAACTCTTCGCAGAGAGAAATTGGTGTTTGTCAGTTTTGTTGGTGTGAAGGTCGGTTGTCATGACTCCGTTTTCTAAAGTTATGGTGATGTCGAGAAACGCAATTTTCTTTTTTGAGTATATATATAATATTAGCATGTTAAAGTTACATTCTTAGGCATTTATATATATATGTGTGTGTGTGTGTGTGTGTGTGTGTGTGTGCGGTTCATACATATTCAAACTGCTTTTTTTTTCTTGATTTCTTGATTATTTTTTTAAACAGTGCTCTTTCTGGGCCTATTTAGTAGTATTACATTTCCTGGGTTTAGGTATGCCTTTTGTGTACCCAAGACAGGTGAAGGAACTCAACTTAGGAGCGCTGTGATTGGATGTAAGAGTATAACATTTTTTTTTTCTTTATGAATAACTGCAGTGTGTATATTTACAATATAAATTTTGAAACATGTTGAAATATTTTCTTGAGAATTATTCGAAAAGGCTTCCAAATTTTCATAAAACAGAATAATAATGTACTAATATCACACTTACCTGTTTTGTCCAGGTTTTTATTATAAAAAGTTGTAAATTTAGAAAATGTTAATATATATTGTCGCCTATGGAAGAATAACAACTAACGTTTTTCATCTATTGAGAATTGTCGTATTAACGCCATATCAAGTCGAATCCGCAGGCTGAGACCTGATTTTTCGTTGATATTCAAATCTGAACAAGATTTATCATCAGTAATGGTTTATTGCTGATTTGTCATAAAAGGATTGGTCGGCTCGGAGTCAGCATAATGTGTCCGAGTAGAGTGACATGTCTAACTGCAGACAGATACTCCAATGTGGTGGCACTATAAAAATCAAACCAAGCATGTTGATCTAATACAATTTACTACAGAGAATAAAATATGAACGCTCACATTACACATTAGTCTTTGCCATGATATAAATAAACACTTATTGTATGTACATATTATTTTTCTTAAATAAATATAGGTACCATCGACACAAGAATGGGAAGAAACTGCATCGGATTTTTATGAGAAATGGAATTATCCCAATTGTTCGGGGCCATAGTTTGGAACATGTCGTCCAAGCGCCATGTAACAGTTGATCATAGTTTTACAACTACAAACACACGCACAGTATCGTTCTGGTAGCTCTTGTTGATACTAACTACCGCTTTACCCACGTGGATATAGGAAGTAACGGTCGTGTGAGTGATGGAGCAGTCTTTCGACAATTTACACTGCAAGAAACCATTCAAATGAATTAATAAATTTTCCGGTTCCTATAAAGAATTGCCTGGAAGAAACAAATAATTACCATTTGTTATTAACGATCAAGCTTTTCCGCTTACAGAGTTTTTGAAAACTTATCCTCAAAGGGATGGATTAGATGATTCGCAAAGGATTTTAATTACAGACGGTCAAGAGCAAGAAGAATTGTAGAAAATGCCTTTGGTATTCTATGTAACAGGTTTCGTGTTCTAAAAGCCCCTATTTTTGCATCAACCGAAAAAGTTGAGAAGATAGTTATGTGCTGTTGCGCTTTGCATATTTTTTACGTCCAGAAACTCAGACGGCAAATGATGCAGAAAATAAACAGGATATTGGAACAGGGCTACAGAAAGTTTCTCGTAGAGGAAGTCGTAACTCTTGACAGGCGAGACATATTCGCGATGAATTTCAAAAGTACGTTTGTACTACAGGTCAGGTTCCATGGCAAGCAAATGTTGTATAAGCATGAAGACAGCATGTAGTGGCAAACATTTTATATGATAGAAACTATGTTTGTCATAAGTATTCAATACTAGATATGATAAACTTAAGTTAAATATAGATGAACTAACTATTTTTTATAATATAACAGAAGTTAACATAATATTAGAAAAAATACACAACATATATCTATTTCGAATTTGATTTTTTATTACTAATATAATAAAAAGTAAAATAACAAAAATACCGAACTCCAAGGAATATTCAAAACGGAAAGTCCCTTATCAAAAGGGCAAAATCAAAAGGTCAAACACATCAAACGAATGGAAAACAACTGTCATATTCCTGACTTGGTATAGGCATTTCCTTATGTAGAAAATGGTGGACTGAACCTGATTTTATAGCTAGCTAAACCTCTCACTATAAAATGGCTTTATACTGGCCAGTTTTTGCGACTAACTGCCATTTTCCTAAGTTGGTACATCCGCTTTTCAATTAGGTTAATAGCACGACAACATCCAATTTGGATGATAGTAGTTTCAGTTTTTATTAGTTCTGCAACTCAAAAAGAATGTCCCAAAAGGGGCGTGCCTATGTCATTCCACAATCAAATGAGTGTGGAAATGTACTGTCTGCTCTTTGGTCGGGCTGTTGTTTCTTTGACACATTCCCCGTTTCCATTCTAAATTTTAATACAAGTACATAATTATATAGGTAGTTAATAACAAGAGAATTCGCTTGAGGCTTTCGCGTTAACAGAGCCTGGCAAAGTAAAACACAGTTGAGCATTTTTCGTCCCAAATCAGTTCGGACGTGTCTGCGTATTCATACATCCCGCATACCTCAACGGTCCCTACTAGCAAGAATACTTGCAAGAATATAGATACGATATTGTAAATCTTCCGATAGGATGACGATTCGTCACTATAAGGAATTATAACACAGTTAGGATTCGCATTTTGGCCCCCGTGGATCTAGAAAAAAAAGAAGAGAAAAATAACAAGTTAAAAGTAAATTGAAATAAAGAATACTGAAAATGTTGCATTGAAAGTGGTTTCAATGAAAAGGTATGACTCCAGAGAAGAGATGGAACCATGTTCTGTTCTGAAGAAGTGTAAACTTCCGGCACACTTATTGTGTCAAGGGTTATCTTAACTTTTCGTCAAGAAAAACCTGTGCAAATTTTTCCATGCCGGACCTAAATAAACATTTTTTATGCACTTTTATCGTTCCTGCAGAAGGTGACAACGATATAAGTTGGGAAAGAATTTTTGAGAACCTTTCATATAATATCTAGTGAATTGTTTGGTTGACATGGACAATAGATATCTGCATACTTATCTTCAAACTATTTAACTACTGAGTGGACTGTATCAAGTGAAACTCAGGTGTTTGTATAATTACTATCTCTGAAGACTTCTGAAAACAATGCACACTAAAGACCCATTGATGGTCTTGTGCTGTTTGCTGCTCTTTAGTCAGGTTGTTGTCTCTTTGGCACGTACCCCGTTTCCATTCTCTATTCTACATCAAAATCCAGGTAAGTTTTTTTTTAATTTTCTGGATGCACCAACATGTCTGTCCTCGGGGGTAACGTTAGATTCTATGGTGTAAACACCGCTATATTTATATATAATTCCATTAGATGAAGCTTGTGTCGTTTATTTGCTGATATATTTAAGTTACAAGAACTCGATCGACATTTCAAATCTATCGTTGAATGATATATCCTAAAATGAAATATTAGAACAGAACAAAATGTAAGATTTAATTGTAGATTAACAATTTATTTGTATATGATTCAAGATTGACTCCTTAGTAAAATAACGAAAATATAGAACTCCAAGGACAGTCCCTTATCAAACGACTTGGTACAGGAATTTCCTTATGTAGAAAATGATATGACACATTGAAATTAAAATTCTCTTAACCTGAATGCGGGAGATATTCTGTTTTCTTTTTTTATTTCATTGAATTTAGAACGGATGGATGACTTTATTCTTCTTTGAAAAATGACGTATTTACTTTTCCTCTATTGCGAGTATTCTCCGGAAGTGAAAATCTTGGGAAATCCGGTAATCCATTTAGAAAATTTAGAAATCAAAGTAGATTATTGCACACCTCAAATGGAATCGTGACTTATTTTATCATTACTTTTAGATATTTCTTATAATATTTTCACCAATAAACACACAAAAGGTAAGCCTTTTTATCTATGCAAAAATTTCTAGCCGTCAATGAAGATTTCAAGGCAAAATTGGGTCTCAAAGTTCCGTCGAAAAATTTCTCTCTCACTCGAGACGGGGAAAAATGGCTTCAGCGTTTATATGACGTCGTATGAATGCGTCACAGAAAAAATAAAATGAAATAGCCTTTTAAAGACGTTTTTGTTTGTTTTATTGTTGAATTCAATAAACAGGTACGATATCTTACAGAAAATAACGAAAAATTACCATAATTCACTCTTATATTATCATAATGGGCAAATATCAAATATAAATCAACAGAATATATCAAATTTATTAAGATATTTTACAATGAAATGCAGCGACTATTGGGTTAATCAGCTATAGATATTGAAAGAGGTTGATTGCGCCATTAACAACTGCAACAAACATTTATGGGCAAACTATTTTTTGCTTAGAAAATTTGCTTTGCCTCATAGCTTTTTGATAATTTCTTTAATTTTCAGCTGTGTAATTGTCTCCCCTTAAAGAAATCTCTTACTTAAAAACACAATTAAGTATTAACAGGAAAAGAACTACGAAAGGAGGAAAAACTTAATTTTGATATGTTCTTCATGTGATCTCATGTAAATTTGGAATATTTGCCCTTATTAATGTTTGTATAAGATTTTGACAGTATCTAGTTTAAAAAAGTGTTATATTCATGACTTTATCAAGAAAAAATTTTATGACATTACTTGCATACTGATGTCTTGGTTCTCTGAATTTCTGGATAACGTCAGAATTCTATTTGTAATAGATAGATTTTGTAGATATTGTCCAATCATGATGTCATTCATTAAGTTTAATTAATACATAATGGATCTTCTTGCTCAATAACAACAGGACTAAACACGATGTCAGAATCTTGAAGTCTGGCGTATCACGTTGCTCTAAATCTAAATCTGAATCAAGTTCATCAGGTACTTCATTTGTAGCTTGACTGTCTTCTGATATGTTATTTCTTATATAAAAACTTGGTCGTCAGCTGATGTTTCTTTTGTATATTGATTGTCATTTATGTCTAAGCCAATGTCCAAAAAAACTCCACTTTGTTGTATATGTGGTATGAGTGCCAATGAGACAACTCTCCATCCAAGTCGCAATTTGTAAAAGTAAATCATTATAGGCCAAAGTACGGCCTTCAACACGGAGCCTTGGCTCACACCGAACAGCAAGCTATAAAGGGCTCCAATAATGACAAGTGTAAAACCATTCAAACAGGAAAACAAACGGTCTAATCTATATAAAAAACGGGAAACACTTATGAACCACATTAACAAACGACAACCACTGAACATCAGGTTCCTGACTTAGGACAGGTGCAAACAAATGCACCGGGTTTAAACGTTTTAATAGGCGCCAACCTTCACCCTACCTGAAACAATAGTATAACATCACAACATAGAAAGACACACTATATAATATCAATTGAAATGGCTTAACTTAATCAAAAGACATATTAACAAAAACAAGTGAACATACACTGAACGAATAAATTTGATCTATGACACAATGTAAATACAAAATAAATAAAACAAGGGGGTTAGATGTTTAACAATATCAGAAAGACAACCATAACCTTGGACAAAATGCCGCCAATTAAATAACGTACACAGGAAAATAAAAACAATTTTGTAGTAAGGTATACATAGAGTACGGAAATTTTTTTTACAAAATAAATAATTTTGTCGTTCCTAGTACGAGAACAAAAGTGAAAATTTATCGTCATACTAAACACTTATCAAAGATGGTATGTATTAAAAATAGTGAGACTAGATATAACACTGAATAAGTAAACATTAAATAACAAAAATACATTACAAATTGTATCAACAGGTCAAATTAACACGAAAGTACGATTTGAGAGTACTCTCAGTTACTGAAAGCTAGTTAAAAGCCAAAAACAATGATAAAAAATTATGCATCAGAGACTAAAATCAACTAAAACACATCCCAGGGATTTAGTGTTTTAACGTCATGTGCAGTCAAAGAAGACATGACTTGTGCAATGCCAAAATAAAAGTATCAACAGGCAGTAGGATAGTTAGGAGTTAACCTGTTAATAGATATGTATAATGTAATATATAGAGTAATCTCTATATAGAAAATGAACGTGGATGTGTATTTATACATCCCAAAAAACCGTTTGACTAATAACACAGTATTTTATTTTATTGAACGTTAGGTTATTTGACATTGCTTTGCTTTTCAAGTTAATATGTCTTTGAAATTATTGTGGTTCCATTTGCACAGAATTTTTCAACTATTGCGATTGATAACTGTAACATTAATTTTAAAAATATATATATATGAACAACACAGATCACTTGACAAAACTGTCAATTTATTATTATCGGAAATAGAAATCAAAGATACCAGACGTGCGTGTTGTCACACAAGACTCGTTAGTGACGCTTGAATGCTGATAAAAAATTAAGGTGCCAAATCATATACGATGTTAAGCATCGAGGACCAAAAATTTACAAAAGGTTTTGCCAAATGCGACTAAGGTAATTTTTTTATAGGCTAAAGTATAAAATCCTTAGTGGTTTGGTTAATTCAGGGTTTTATAATAAAATGCTACGCGGGACGCAGCTTGATGCGACCGCAGAGGTCGAACCCTGAACAGTTGGGGCAAGTATGGACACTACATTCAACCTTGATACAGCTCTGAATTTGGATTGTGATTACATATTTGACACAGCACAGGTTTCTGACACAGAATGAATGTGGTCATAGAACTGAAAAATTTGATATTGGACTTTTACCTATTATGGTCCAATATCCAAAATCTCAATACACGATTAGATTCAGCATATCGAAGTACACCAAGAATTTAATTAATTAATTTAATAATGGATAATATAAGCTAAGTTTTTAAAATGCTCCATAAAGGAATTTAGTTTTAGCTGTAATTGGTATGAAACCTTTTATTAAATTAATTAACAATTTTTTTGATGTTTGAATATTGCTTCAAGTGGGGTACAGATGGATGTGTATGGTAGTTGAGGTTTATTAGTCATCAGGTAATGATTGAAGTTTTTTACCATATTGTGAATTTGGGTGATGGGAAAGGGGAGGAAATTCATTTTTTTTTTTTTTTTTTTTACATTGTTAAACTGTTAGCATTTAGAAATTACTATTGAAATTTAGCAATTTCAAGAGTGAATGATGCAGTGATATGAAATGCAGGATAAACTTTTATCTAAGTTAAAAGGATAATAAAATTATATTATAATGAGCTGAAGATATTTTCTGTAAACCATAGGAAGACAACAAAGCAGTGAAAAACCAACTCCCGTTGCATTGAGGGCTCGTGTGCGGGATATTTGATTCAGAAAAGAAAAGAACAAGAAGTGGGGCGTGGCATGGTATAAAGAAAACGACTACAATGAACTACAGGATGAAACGAATCGTTGGGTCATTAATTTTATAATTGTGTTGTCCTTATCCCTCTTGGTGATCACCTTGTTTAGGAGTAACGTAGTGTATACGAGATAGGCAATTGGTCCTAAAGGTAAGATTGGGAAATGTTTAGAGGTGTCTATACTTGGCCTACATCATTTGTTCCTGAAGTTTGCATTTGGATAGTATCCCAACTTACTAATGACATTTTTTCGCGGTTTTTAATCTTTAGATAACTGTAAAGTAGTGTGAACTGTAATTTTACCGATTGTATCTTATTCCCGACAGTGAAATGTTTACTGATTAGATATAGGAAGATGTGGTATGAGTGCCAATTAGACAACTCTCCATCCAAGTAACAATTTATAAAAGTAAACCATTATAAGTCAAGGTACGGCCTTCAACACGGAGCATTGGCTCACACCGAACAGCAAGCTATAAAGGGCCCCAAAAATACTAGTGTAAAACCATTCAAACGGGAAAACCAACGGTCTAATCTATATAAAAACGAGAAACACGTATGAACTACATAAATAGACAACTACTGTACATCAGATTCCTGACTTAGGACAGGTGCAAACATTTGCAGCGGAATTAAACGTTTTAATGGTACCAAACCTTCTCCCTTTTCTGAAACAATAGTATAACATCACAACATAGAAAGACACACTGGGTATGAATTCGCTTGGAGGGTACTGCATGCATAGCAGGAACGTTACGCACGCTGTTCCTACAACCCCTAGGATTTAAAACAGAATCTTCGAAATTTCCCCCGCAAAACAAAAACAAAAAAATGTTAGCAAACACTAACCACTGTAAACACAAATTCAGTATATGTTTTCAATTATGTTTTTATAGCTCTTGGTCATATGCATAGTAATATCTAGAATACTTGAGGATTAAAACAACAAAGCTAAGTGAAAAAAAAAAGTTAGATACACGGAAAGTACAAAATTTCTAGATTTTATTTTTATTAACTACATGTTTGGGTCTTAAAGGAATGAAATGCTACAAAACATTACAAGTCATTTTGTCCAAACGTATGAAAACGTCGAAAAATCCGAAAAACGCTTATTTCCGACGTTACATTTGCTAAATTTGTTTCAATTAATTGTTCCTGATAATTAAAAAACAAATCGTGTTGTGAAATTTGAAGAAAGATATTGAAGGCTGGCGAAAAAAAAAGAATGGTGCATGTTGACAGACTCGGAACATAGATTCCACCAGGAACATATATATACTGTTCCCAGATTCCACACAGATTAAATTTTGCTATCTTTATAAATCATGTTTAGCTTTTAGCGATTTATTGCTGCTAGAGGCGAAAGTTTGATTCAGAATGTCAATGACATGTACAACTTTTGCAAAGACAATTTGGAGACACCAAGACAGTCCTCCATATGTAAAAGTCGAATTTTTCGTTACGTTGTGGAAGAACCACGAAATAGATATTATAGATCATTTATTGCCGTAAGGTGCATTCACTAAGTTAAAAGTACAAGTCCTCGAAATGTTTTAGTTCGCGACTTGTCCTGCTACTCATGTTATAACTGTCATAATGAAACTAATTCCTGTACAAGCGAAGTTGGACCATTTCGTCATTATAAACTTGTGTATGAAACAGAGGTTACTGAAAGACTAATCGCAAACAGCGACGAAAACTATTTCATTTACTTAATACAACCCGGGATTATATTAGCCTTTTTTACGGACGACCCATTAAAAGATTAAAAGATTACTAAATATTAAAATGTACATCATACGTTAGAAAACTTAAGCAAGCAACTTTAGATTGCCGGGAAATAATTGTCAACTGGGGTTCAAATGATGGAAGGGTTGTATTTCGACAAAGTGTGTGTCAAGAAAAATATTCATTTCAAATTAATCAAGAGTAAATATGTTCTGATTTACTTTCAGTGTCAGAATTTATTTTTTTATTTGAATCAAGATATGGAAAATTAACAATGACAGATGATATGCACCATGAAATTTTAGCAGCCTGTTATTAAATTTTTGCACATCAAAATTTGTTTTAATTTATTTATGGAAAACCGTATACTTCCGTCCCATTTTTTCTTCCTACATTACTTACGACAATACAGCATTTTAAAGTGAATTAAGGGTAAACATTGTTAAATTGATTTCCAAAACTTGAGAAACTCATGGTAAAAAGACACAAAATAAAACAGAGAAAGAATCAACCAACATAATGTAAAAAAAAACGATGAAACTGACAAATTTTATTAATCGACGTCAAAATTTCAGAAAACACTTTTGGAGGTCGCATTTTTTGGTGTAACGTCGTGTTGTAGGGACATCGTGCGCAACGTTAGGGGACGCTTAGACTTTCGACGCACTTTGTCTCGCTCCTGATGCGATTCCATCAGTTTCTGTTTGTTAACTTGATGATCAAAGACATGTTTCTATATCCCAGCGTATCATCAGGAGAATATATTTTAGTCCAACTACTGTTTCTAAACATCCTCCACGTTTTCCCAGTCTGGGTTTTCACTCTGAACACCCCAACAACAAATTTTCACATATAAGTAAACACATAGAGCTTAATAAAATTTATATTGTTGATGCCATAGGGAGTCAAAATTAAAGGCTAAACATTTTTCCATCTCCTATCAGTTAACAAAGCTTTTGACTAGTCATGATTAAAACACTTTTTTCAGAGCACCTTATTAAAACATTAAAATGACAGATTTTGTTTTTTAACATTTATAAATCAGATAAGTTAAGTAAGGTAAGGTTTTATTAACTTTTGGGGGTATCAACTGTTATCAATTTAATTTTTTGAACGTTTGACTTAATATGTTTTGATTATTTTACTTAAATCTTTTAATGGCCTTTCAAATTTCATTACAAAGGCGTTTTCTTTTGATTGGGTATTGCATTTAATATATCTAGATTTATTTATGAATTTATTATAAGAGATAAGAGTTCTACATCAATGTGACGGCAACACAATGACACTAATAACCAACAGGCATCTATAGATGACATATATTCTCGTATTTGAAATTCTGAATACCGACTTTCGAGCGTCAAGTATCAAATATCGTAGAAGCTACCTTACTGAAAATATACAACCATTGAGTAGATGAAACTAGAATTGTGGACAATTCAGAAAGCCATAAAAA
Source organism: Mytilus coruscus (assembly GCA_017311375.1). Lineage (NCBI taxonomy): Eukaryota > Metazoa > Mollusca > Bivalvia > Mytilida > Mytilidae > Mytilus > Mytilus coruscus. The sequence continues at coordinate 74,804,499 of CM029599.1, read as the reverse complement.
TTGGGAGTGATGTCAGTTCAACTGGGAAGGTGACTTTTTTTTTCGCGACTATATGCTTGTGCAGTTTTGTTTTGCAGACTGTACAAGCATTTTTTTCCTTAATTCTTACATTAATACGATGTTTATAAAAGTTAAGCACCTTTTATTCCTATTTATTCCTTTTTAAATGGAGAAATTTGATTCATATGTTATTATTTTTATTCTGTTTTCATAAAAATGATGAAAATTGCTAAATTAAGCTTAAGGAACCATAGCAGCATAGAAGTTAATCTACTTAACATGAAAGACGGACTCAGTTTTCCCACTAGCATTTTAGTAAAAGCAATTCCTACTTTTTCAGATTTCATGCAAGACAGCCAATAGATGTATAAATGGAAAATAAGATAGAAAGAAATCTATATACTTTAGTTCAAATGACTAGTTAATGCCTTTGAACATTTGTTATGGTGATGATGTATCTTCTACATCAGCAGACATTCTCCTTTGCATTAAAACTGTTTACAATACTATAAATAGAAGTTTTTCGGTCTGTGTTGTTGTATATAACATTCTATAAGTACAATAAATAATCTTGTGTCAATCAACTGCTATGTGGTCTCAGACCTTGACTGGTTGGTGGGCTTTCAAACGAAACATAATAACCACAACTAGCTTCGACCATTTTTATATGTTTGTAAGATACATCGATGCTGTAGATAATCTCTTCTTGTAGATATTCTTAAACTACATGTCAATTTTATAGTCAATTTCTGACCAATAAGTCATATAAATAAATGTGTAGAATGGAGTGATTAACTTGTTCCTAGTTGAAATTTTGTTTTTGTTAATTTTACCCCCCCTTTTTTTTGACCTTTGCAGTACTTCTCATTTCTGTAAACCAAAGATATACTCAGAACTGGATAGCCACTTGATATATCTTCTTGAATGTTGTCTATTGTGTCTATGATCTGATCTGATGCTTCCTTGGATGTTTTTGACTATCTGTAAGACCAAGGATACCTTGCAAAAACTCTGTTAATGTGGTGGTCTTCATGTTTTTCAATGTTTCATCAGTTGAATCATCAAGAGGTATTTTTTTAAATATGTCTTGGTTTTAAAAGTTGAATACGTTGTTGTGAATGCGACGTATTCAAAAAGTAACTAGTTTGGAGTCAATAAACTCATCATAGATACCAGGATTAAAATTTTGAACGCCTGACGAGCGTTTCGTCTAAAAAAGACTCAATCAGTGAAGCTCGAAAACTAAAATGGCCAAATAAAGTACGAAGTTGAACAGTATTGAGGTCAAAAATTCCGAAAAGTTTTGTCAAATACAGCTATGGTAAATATGATTTATTTATAATTGCAACCGTATCAATGATAATTCATGTCAAAGAGAGCGAAAGATACTAAAGGGACATCGGAGCTTTAGGTAAGTGGCATTTGGAGAAGATTCACAGATTATTTATCAGATGTTTCACAGTGGTTGAGAAATTTGTAAGAAATAACTTGCATTCTCCTGCATACAGAATAATTATCAGCCTTGGCTTTCCTGCATGCTTCTTGTAACAGTAGTCCCGTTTCTCTTTGTTATTTCAATATGTAACTAGCAATGTATGCACACATAGCAAATGAGTCAAGCGCACACTAGATGTTCGTGTTTTGCCTTTCAAATTTCAAGGATGGAAGGATTGTAGTTATTGGTTCGTATGTCACTAACACTTCTCTTTAGAAACACGTTTGTTTTGTCTAATGATGTTCTCAAAGCTAGAATGTATTGTTCTATGTTTCAAAAAATGTAGACATATTATCCACTATTGTAATGGAGCTAAACAAATTTTAGTTTGTGCTTTACTTGTCTTTGTTTTTTTTTTTAGTTCTGTCTTTTGCATTTTTGTTGGCACCTGTTTTAAAGTACATGTTGATTGCATACGTGGTATTGAAAATCCAAAGCTGCAGTCTTGGGTTTTTCATTCTACATGATTTAGTATGAGAATAATTCTGTAGCTTTAAAAGTTCTTGCAACTTAATTGACGAGGATATAGAGGAACAATAAATATGAATGTCAATGAATTTTATAATTTCTTCTTCTGCAGAGCTGCAAAGACAGGAGAATCTTTAACCATAAAAGAAAATATGTAGGTGACGTGAGCCACGCTGTTGGATATCAAGCGAATGAAAAAGTCTACTACCTGACCAATTGGGCTTTGGGGGGTTAATGAAATATGGAAAAACGATAATGGACAAATCTTGCATAAGTAACTGGGTCTTTCTGAATTAGATTTCTTTTTGTAATCGTGTACTATTTTCTCCATAACTATTTCAGCAGTACAGTCCTTCATGTTTTGTTTTTGGTTAATTACCTCGCCTTCTATATGTGAACGTAACGTGGAGTTAATGTGAGGTTGTTGCTATGGTGACACATGACGTTTGCTTACGTCATTTGAAATTACAGGTGAAACACCCGAATCAGTTTTTAGCAACAAAAATACAGTCTAACGTGGAGAGGCACCAAGATACAGGACGAGAATTAACATCCGCGTAAAATGGAGAGTACCCAAATTGAATTTAGCTCTTTTCACTTTCGTTTATTAAAGAAACAGACAAAAGTTTCCTTCCTGTTTTTATTTTGAAAATGTATTACGAGCTTATCTACTGTAAAGTTTCATAAATTTAACTTCGATTTCATAGTGAAGCATGGTTTTGAACTGACCTCCCAACGAGCCAAGTTTCTGTAATGAATTACTTGCATGCTTAAAATTCACACATACGAAAAATCGACTTGCTGATGCTTTTTTTTTTAAATCTCTTTACACTTTTAGAACAATTTGAAAATATTACATGTGTTTATCCTTTTTGGAAAGAAATGGATGCTTGTGATATATTTTAATTGTCCATTTGAAACTTCGACTTTTTAATTTGTGGACGTCGCATGAGATTTCCCGCAAATTTTACTTCTTCACTGGAGACTTCATCTGTTAATTTAATGTAACGTTTTGTGTGTCTTAAAGTGTATTGAAAGTCCTGCATAATGACAAATGATGAAAATCCGAATTGTATAATCTCTTAGAAAACCTTTAAGATTTCTGTTGTTTTTTTTTTTTTTTTGCAAATGAGTGCAACTTGGGTACTAGGTGCAAGTTTGCTACTGTGACGTTATTCGCAAATCGACAAGGAAGGTGTTTGATACGGATTTCCTCCGAAGCGGTCTAGAGTGCGGTACAGAATATCAGACTTCGAGATAATGCAACTGTGATGCAAAGAATGTAAACAAGTACAGTGAGCAGATGCGGGTTACAATTTTGACGTATACATGTCATTTTAGTTGAGAGGGAAAATCCCAAAGTGGCTTAATTTTTATTAAGTGTGAACTGGTGTAATTAATCCGGGTTAACTATCCCGGGTTCGACACGGAGCAGATTTCATAGTGTGAACATGGTATTAGTCATAGCAAAAAGTTTCCTTTGTTTGTTTTGAATGTTTCTCAAACATTACTTTGAGTACCAGAAGTTTGGTCTTGGGTTGTTTCTTGAGACATTGCTTCCTGCAGTGATGATCCAAAGATGGGGAAACGAATCTTCTGACATTGAGTCGTCCATAGTTTCATCTAATAGAGTGGACAGACAGTCTTTCTAACTTTGTTTTTAACTGATCATTTTGAGATCTCATGCCTAGATTTTCTATTCGGCCTTTTTGTATCACTATAATTCGGTTTAAGTTGGTCTTTTTGAAATTGTGTTTTTGTGCAACAACTTGCATTAGTCTGCGAGTTTTTTGTAGTTCAGAAAATTTATGTTTTATTTCCATTTTCGATAAGTGGTACAGAAAACATAATAGAGGTGTATCTAAAGTTACAAAGGAATTCTTCAAAGTGTCTTTAACTTGATCTAATTTTAATTTCTAAGGACTTTTTTCTGCCATTTCTACACATAAAATAATTAATTTATTACTAAAACAAACGTGAAATAACACCAAATTGAAACTTCTACTTCTGGCACGTTCCTGCCTAAAAAATTCCTGAATAAAATTCATTTATTATTTATTTATTTACTCATAAGCTGGAATGATAAGGGAAAGAAAACCTTTGAACCAAATGTGTATGATGCAGCTGATGTATGTCTCTTCTTGTGTCAAAGAAGATAAGAAATGAATGAATATGAATTATGAAAGTATGGTTAGTTTCGCCACATGCAGAGATGTTTGAATGGTTTTACACTAGTAATTTTTGGGCCCCTTTATAGCTTGCTGTTCGATGTGAGCTAAGGCTCCGTGTTGAAGACCGTACTTTGACCTATAGTGGTTTACTTTTATAAATTTTGACTCGGATGGAGAGTTGTCTCATTGGCACGCATACCACATCTTCTTATATCTATGGTATGGGTAGTATAATTATTTGAATAAGATATGTAATGCAGCTGACGTATATAAATAATATGAAGTAGGGTAATATTCAAGTTGCGCAAAGTGTTACCGGCACCACCAAGAGGAGGGTCTATGCAGGAAGCATATGTATTTAAGTGAGCATACTTCCTGTCTAGATACTTTGCATGGTTTAATTTGATAATTTCTTATTTTGCAAGTATAAAGATAGTGATTTTTAAGGACAACATAAGAAATTTGAATATAATTTAGGTAAATAATATCAGCGATGTATCATATATATAAAGCTAAGCTGGAGGATACATGGGCACTGAAAATTGATCGACATTAAATTTTAACTTCAAATTTAACAATTTCACGGCTAAAATTGTCACTTAAAATTTGTAACCTCTTTTTTAACATGGTGCCATCTGTATATACATTTTGTACATATACGTACATACATAAGCCGTAAAAAACAATTCTGTCACAAAACATACTATGTATTATCAGTCTAGTCTTCATAATATCGTCAGCCTGGTCTTAAAAATCAGGGAAGACGTCTTTGTCGTATTCAATTGCGAAAAAAAACAAATGAGGGAAAGTTCCTCAATCTGTTTTGTAAATTTTACTGGGAAATAACTTAATCCGGATAAATGTGAAAAATTTCTTCAAACAATCCGATAAAAGCAGGTGCACAACTTTAACATATGATCAATCTTCCTGTGAAGTCTAGGGATCTCGTTTGAAAACTGTAGGAGGAACTGATTACACAAAACGTGTACCTTCATTCATAAATTTTGATGAAAATGTCTAAGTTCCGAAGTTTGAAAAAAATAACAAAATAATCCTCAATCAATTCCATAGTAGCTGGTGCACAGATTTAACATATGTGCAATTTTCCTGTGAAGTTTCAGAATTATGCGTTGAAAACTGTTGGAGGAGTTGATTATACAAATAAGGTACCCACTTTTGCCCGACATCCCCTTTTGGGGCTTTTTCCAACCCGGCAAAACATGAATGATATAATGCCAAGATTAACGCTTTTGAAATTAACCCATTCACTTTAATTACTCAAAATACGAAATTCTGTTTAAAACGAATGGCAAACCGTATGCACATTTCTCTTTCAAACCCATAAAAGTATAGAGTTTGACACCCTTTTCTTGTTTTCAATACATCAGCACAGTTGTTATGAAGACGTAAAAGTAAACTTTGACATGTAATACAAAACATAAACAAATTAAAATGATAAAATATACATTATATTGAATTACAACTTACAAAAATTACAAATAACACATGAATCAAGTGTAAGCAAGAAAAGTCAATACTTATATAGAAAAAAAACAAAAGACCAATATAGACCTCATTTTCGCAACTCCATAGATGGCTTCATATAGATCACAGTATTAGACAAATAACGTTTATTTTGATTTGTAAGACAAATAATTTTTTTTATTTATTCGACAAATAATGTTTATTTGGATGCATTAGACAAGTAATGTTTACTTAAATTTCAGTGTTATGTTGCCATAGAAATTTCCTTGCGCTTTTGACTGATAACCGATCGTATTTCGTATAAATACGCGGATATTATCGAGTGCAAAATAACATTTATTTATCCCTTGTTATAAATTCATTTCTTCAATGAATACTCATGAAAATATTTTTTAAGAACATAGATAAATGATATGAAAATGTTTTGTCGTGAGAAATATATATATCAGTAACTAATCATGAATACCGAAAATTTGTGTTAACGCATGCGAAAGAATATCTCGAGAGATTATCTGCTATACATATAACTGTTATACAAATATTAATATAATATATAACAACAAACCAGATTATACTGATAACAAATGATTATATCACTACAATATAATAATTATTACAGTGAGGTTAAATTCCCTATCATTTATTCATCATCCACACAGGAACTTGTCTCAGATAAAAATATATCTTTATACCTTAACCTAACTTTCAGATATAGAGATATGATTTTTTTTTCTGAGACCATCCACCAGAACTTGCGGTCATCCGATGTTCAGTTCTTTAGTACTTTGATTAAGTGTTGAGTTTTAGTCAAGCTGGTCAGGATAAATGTTTCCAATCGTATTTTTAAGGGAATCTCGAATATTGCTACTAATTTGACAATGAAGGAAAAATTGTTCCTCATCATTTGATATTTAACAAATCAACAAATTCTACAACTGTTATGTTCTCTTCGAATTTTCTTGTAAAGACCTATTTTGATATCCAAGTTGTGATCACTTATACGGAATTTTGTATAAAGGAGACGACTTTTATTTTTTGTAAATTGAGCAAGTAGCCTTCCTGGTCTTTGTTAGTCTTGTATTATTTTTACTTTTAGTTTCTTGTGTATAATTTGGAGTTTAGTATGACGTCCATTATCACTGAACTAGTATATATATTTGTTTAGGGGCCAGCTTAAGGACGCCTCCGGGTGCGGGAATTTCTCGCTGCATTGAAGACCTATTGGTGACCTTCTGTTGTTTGTTCTGTGGTCGGGTTGTTGTCTCTTTGACACATTCCCCATTTCCATTCTCAATTTTATTCCAATTCACTTTTCTTTTTTAAATTTACTATAAAGATCAAGTTTTGAGCTATTATGTGAAAGTTTTTCAAGAGTAATTGAACCACACTTTTACTTAAAATGTTTAATTGCCTTTTTTAGTAAATTTTTACAAAGTTTAAAAGTAATTTTTCATAACTAATATATTCTTCTTCGTCAGTATTTAACTCTGCAAATGTGTTTTGCAAAAAATATACCACGTAAATATTCCATTTTTAGACATAGATTTATTTCCTGACAGTTAATTCTCCAAATTATATATACAAATCTTTTTTTATAAATGAGTCAAGTGAAAATCTTCCGAACTAAGACTTTGCAGCAATATTACATGAGGATTTTATAATTCCTAAAACCAGGATACAAAATTTATGACGCAATTTCCCAAAGCTGAATCTATCTGTCAAGGATAGAATATCATAGTTAGTTGTAAGCATCCTAACTCTGTTCAAGGCTATACAAAAAGTAATGTTTTTGCATAAACCAAGTTAGGTTATTATATAATATTGTTGGTTTTATTAATGAGTCAGATAATTATGATGATAAATCAACAGGAACATGCTGAAAATTTGAAATATATTTTTTTAGTTTTATCGCTTTCTTGGATAGTTCTGTTAGTGATCTCTTCAATCTGTCTTTATTAATAATTTTCCCAAGAAAACTATACTCTTTCACTTCAGTTTGTTGATTTTTTTATGAAACAAAATCTGTATGAATTTCTGGTATAAGAAAAACATAATTTTAGTTTTATTATGATTAATAGTCAATTGACATTGACAGCAATATATTTCTTTAATTTGTTCAAAGCCGACTGTCATCTGTCATCTATTTTATCCACAAAAAAACTAAGCATGAAATTGTTACAATGGACAATTTCACGCGCCTAGATAGAATAGATATAAGCTTAGACCTCACCCTAAAATATAATTAATACACACATCAACATCTTTGTAAAATACAAGATCTCAAAATGATATAAAATAAGGAGGAATGTCAAAGTCAAAATGACGTGAAACTAAGCAACTATAAGTCACCGTAGGGCCTTCAACAATGAGCAAAACCCATACAGTAAAGTCAGCTTTAAAAGGCCCAGACATGACAAAACGTGAAACAATTCAAACGAAAAACCGACGGCCTGATGAAAGGCAGATTTTGCAGTTTTACACTAAATACAAGACGTTAGAAGCCCTGGTGCCAATATGTAAGACAAAATTTAAAAAATATATATATATACTGAATTCTGACAGACTAACGTCTTATTAACATCTGACGTATGTTATTTGATAGATTTATAATACTTTTTGATGTTCCGATTCAAGGAAGCAAACAAAGCAACCTTATACCTTCTCCTTTGGTAGAACGCACCTTGTTTATCAAAATATCTTTTTGGGTAAATATAAAGATAAGGAGATGTGGTATGATTGCCAGTGAAACAACTATCCACCAAAGTTCAAATGAAGTGGATGTAAGCTTTTTCTCATATCTACACATCAATGTTGAGATTTCAAAATGAGGTTATATTTGCAGGTTTTTTTTCTCTAGTTTTTACACTAAATGAAAGAATATTAAAGCGCTAGTGTCAATATGCAAGACAAAATATAAATACTGATATATGACAGACTAAAAATACTTTTCCGTGTAATTTGATATTTTATAGTATTGACAGCATTTAACCTTTCGTTTTGTTTTAAATTGCAGAGAGCAATTAACAAAGATTTAAAATAAACTTGAGTTGTAGAATGTGAACAAAAAATAAACTGTTTTGGGTTTTACTCATCTTTGAAGGCTGTACGCTGACCTATAGTTGCTCATTTGCACGTCATTTGGACTAGGGTGGGTAGTTGTCTAATTAGCAATTATACCACATTTCCTTATATTTTTATAGAGATGAATATCTGTTGATTTTCTTAGTGCAAAACAATGAGAGGGTGCACTCCAAGTACCATGCGAAAGAGATCTTTGGAGTTCAGTATGCTGCGGAGGAAAACTTTCCTGGTTTCTCAAAGTTCGAAACAAGTGTAAAAATTGCTCAGCTTAGAAACGTACCATCACACCTTTCCAAGTTTACGATATCGACAGAAGCTGAAAAAATGTAACTATAACAACCTACCGGAAATGAATACCGGTAACGCATATTGACTTAAACATTTGTCATTAATGCCACCGAAGGAGCGTTTGCATGCCAGAATAAAAAAGATTACATGTAACATTTACATTTTCATATACAACTTGCACAGACTATCTCAATGTGTCGGACAACCGGGTAACTTGTGATTTGAGAGGATTGTCCTTAAGGTATATATGATTAGGACGACGATAGTGATTACACCATTCACGAAAATGAACGTGATTTTTGTAAACAGGGGTTTCGACAGAAGAATGTTTGCATGTGTGTTAATTGTGTGTAAAGATGTAAAGATGTCAAAACATTATCTACATGTATATTTGGTAGACACACGTGAAATAAAATCATGCACCTTAATTTAACCAGGGTACACCCATAGAAACAGAAATGCGGCATTGTTGCAGCAAAAACTGCGAGACAAATAAACGACTTGGATTAGACTTGACTGTCGGTTTAACCTTCACATATTTTAATTCCAAATAAGAATATTATTCTATCAAATTGGATTCGTTTCCTTTTTATGGACAAACGAGTTAAGAACAGATATGTCGAAAGATTAATCAGCATTCTTCACCAGCAGATATGTACATGACCATTGATTTCTTAATGCCGAATGCCCATTTCGATGTTTGCTTCCTTGGACAAAATATTCAATATTGTTCTAGTATTATGTGACCTAAATAGAATAATTAGAATGCCTCAGTTTACAATGTTATACGACCTATACTTTTCTATATTACAATTTCAATGTCAATATATTCTTATTACTGAGGTTTTCAACAATAATGTCTGTAATATATTAATCTTTTTAATCTACTGACATATTAAACATGTACATACAATTCAGAAAAACTACATCCAAGTCTTCCTTGGAATTTATTTATTCAATTTTAAAGCATTTTTCTTCTCTTTTTCTTCATTAGTCATTTTGAACTGTTTTAATGCTTTTGTTTTATTGGTATTTGCACTGTTTGAAAGAATATCTGTAATATGTTTTACCAACACCTTAAATTACGAAAATACAGACTGGCCTAATTATGTTGAACTTCCTGCTCAAATGTAGTCACACATTTCAGCCGCATTTGCATGACCAGAAAGTTTAAGATAAATAGGCTAGTCTGTATTTTCGTAATTTTAGGTGTTTGTAAAACATATTAAAGTAATTCTTGCGAGCACATTTCACAATTGATGCGATACGTTTATCGGGTTTGCAGCTTATATAGCAAGAAAGATACTGAGCCAAGGATTCAAAATTAAACACATAAAAGGTTTCGTCAAGGAATCGACACGTCGCAGTATGATACAATATTCTGTTTGTTGAAGTTGATAGTTATTGCAGAGTACGACCTAGTATCAAGAGGGGTATCACGTCTAGTGTATTTAATAACCCGGTTTTTTTAAATCTTTTAACTGTATATCAATTTGCCTGTGTACAAAAATTTACCTTTGTCGATATTATAGTGTTATTAACTGGCTGTTTCTGTATTGGCACTAGTATAGATTCAAGGTTTGCTGTATTGGCCTCGAGACCCGTAGGGTCGAGGGCCAATACAGCTGACCTAGAATCTTTACCAGTGCCAATACAGAAACAGCCAGTTCATAACACTTTTATCAAATAATCCAACGTTTTCAATACAGACTTGTTATGAATGCTGTATTACATACATCAAATGTGAATATAGGGCCAATATTTCCAATACGGACTGGCAATGAATCCTGAATTACATGCACAATATATGTTTACATGTTATTCAGGATTCATTGCCAGTCCGTATTGGAAATATTGGACCGGGCCGAAAAGCAATATAGATCACGTGATTTATATGACTAGTGCCCTCGGTCATAAAACTTTACTCAGTACTCGGAGTACAAAAATTGTGCTCGAAACACCAAATCCAGTATTTTGATTGGTTGATTTCTGAGTCTGAGTACAATTATCGTGCTCGAAAGTTTTATGACCGCAAGGCCAGGACGACGTCACCAGTATGAGACATGCCGTTTTGGTAGTATTAGGGCTGTTTTAATCGTATTATTTAATAATCTGTCGTACAGTATGTAAGTTCATAAGTCCAGATCTGATTAATTTCTGTATACTTAAGACATTTCTAAGTAACCAATGATAATAAACGGATGGTCAATGATGTATACTAGACATCTGTCTGTTACTGAAGACAGTAGGTTAGCAAGTAGAAAGTAAAATAACAAAAATACCGAACTCCAAGGAAAATTCAAATCGGAAAGTCCCTTATCAAATGGAAAAATCAAAAGCTCAAACACATCAAACGGATGGAAAACAACTGTCATATTCCTGACTTGGTACAGGCAATCCCTTATATAGAAAATGGTGGATTAAACCTCTTCCAGAAGTCCATAGATGTCCTGATGCAAGGCCAAAATTCTGCATCTATCCAACATTCTCTATCCATCCCAAATATCCTTCCCTTCCGTTTTATCAACTTCTTCGATCCCTTATCATACCTGATCCTTTTTATGTAATGACTTCCAAAATTCACATCGCAAGCAAAAACTGTATGTACTGGTCAAATGAAATACCCTAGAAATAAGTCATCGTTACGGTTAAAGTGTGTTTGTGTGCTAAAATAATCCCGTGCTAGTACACTAATTGAAATTAAAAATTCAATTCAAAAATTGATTAAATTACTTTCTTTTCTTGGTCGAATTATCAAAGTTAAACTGAAGCTTATCCATTCATTACAATGTTTATGTACTACAAAACTTAAAGAAAAGTGGGTCACACCTTTCACTCGCTACCCTTAAATGTCTACCAAACAACCCTTATAATCAGATTAATGCATTAGTTAAAAGGATAACGTTTTTTCAGTTGTCTTTAATTTCTGTAAATTTCGAGTCTTACAATTAGACTACACGTTTCAGTTGTAATAAGGCATACTAAAACATTCAGGATAAAAGTGAAGTTAAAGAACCATGCATTTTTCTAATTAAAATGAAGTTAGAGATCATAATTACACAATTTTGATATAATGACGGTTCACGGAGTTTCACGACAGCGCATTATCTGTTACACAGCAACTTTTTTCTTGACTATAAGAAATTAGTTATACTTACTGAGGAAACAATTTTAACGAAGTAGAACTAAATACTCAAATTGGAGTTCCTTTTCAAAGCACATTCGTGTAAACTCTGTGATCAACTAGTTATAACTATTATCATTAAAATATATGTACTGTTTTTTTTTTTATCCACAAAATATTTGTCGGATTTGGTGGATTAATATTTCAACAAACAGTGGGCATTTGAATGAATACTAATTGTGAACCCCTACATGCTGACTTGTTTTTAATTTCATACGACGCAGAACTTATACAAGAAGTTTCTCAAAGACAAAAAGAGAAAAATCTAAGTTCTTCAGTCTGATATATTGATGATGTTATGTCGCTCAATAACGAACATTTCGGCGATTGCTTGCATCTTTTAACAAACTTTTCTTAAATTCTCTGTTGATTAATTAAGAAATTATAAATAAACTAAGGTTCCTGATCCCTCAGGCAAAGTATGACCTTAGATGATTTGGGCTATGTCCCTTTTTGTCATATAGTAGTTCACGTGTTTATGTCTTATACATCCGGGGCTTTCAAATCTGAGGGTTTGCGCGTTCCTGATGAAGATCAATCCAGAAAAGTCCCTCGGACTAACGGAATTAAAACAATCTTATTTTTATTAACTAGCAATGGGTCGGTTGTTAAGGGACTGTTAGTCCCGAAGTTATCATAAACTCAGTAATCAGTGATTCGGTGCTTACATGTTTAACAAACTTTAATAAATAATTCTCCGTCGATTGATTAAGAATTATAAAGAAACTAAGTTTATAAACTTATAATTTATTAAGAAACTAAGGTTCCAACCCCCTCAGGCAAAGTTGACCTTAGATGATTTTGGCTATTTTTTTTAGGTCCCTTTTTGGTAATGTAGCTCTTCGCGTGTTCATGTTCCAAACATCCTGGGCTTTCAAATGTATGGGTTTGAACTTTCTTGATAGCAAATCGATAAAAGCGCTACGGACCCACGAAATTGATATAGTGTCATTTTCATTTACTAGCAGTGGGGTCGATGCCACTGCGGGTGAACTGTAAGTCCGAAAGGACGGTCTCGCTCCATTTTTTTCATTCTTTCGATTCGCTGAATATTTTCGAAAAGATTTTCGAGATTACCATCGATCATCGGTAAACTACTGCTACCTCTTACTTTGAGTCATCTAGTAAAGTCGGTGTTCACTGACACATATACACAGATTTTGTTTATTCTTATCAAGTGGACTAGCGATAAATCACGATTAACGATTCCTACTTGCCTGTGCGTTTGAAAGAAATATTTATTTCGATGTGAATGAGAAGATTTTCAAGTGTGAAAAATTAAGTAGCACAGATGTAAACACCGTGCATCTATTTTATCTGATAAAATTTTTAAAAATACAGATATGCAGCCCTCTAATATTGTCGCCTCTTTGAAATCTGATCAAAATCTGATAAAAGTCAGTTGTGCATCGAATTATTTCAAAGATTAACAAATCCATTATAAAAAAATAAGAAAATGCCCGAAGCCGTTTCTTTCTCATTTTCTGGCTGTTTTCCCTTAGAAGCAATAACTATAAGGCCAACTAAATAATAATATCTCACAAACGTTTTTTTGTGAACATCTAAAATGTGATAATTATAAGTGACACTCGATAGATAGGCAAAACAAATGAGAACTTTAATATCACAATTTCTGCAGATGTTCCAGTTAAAAAAAAGAAATTTCCATATTTCAATAAATACGGCATATGTAAAATTGTCCTCATTATCTGCAGATTTCTTGAAAAGGAAAACTCTTGAAACAAAGTTTTATATATTCAGTAATCTTAAAGTATCTTTCCGAAAAGTGTATGGTGACCTTGACGAATAGGATGCACATTCTAAAGTTTCCGTATCAGAAGTTAATACATGGACTTTTTAATATATCAGCATTAATCATCATTTTTGTATAATGAAATAATATATCAGAAAGTAAACGTTTTAAAGTAAACAAAGACGAGGAGAGAGGAAGGGCCAATTTCTCCTGAACTTCTTTCACTTGCACCATCAAAATTGGAATTCCATATTTTATATAAGAATTAACCAGGAGACTACTGCCGACGACACCTAAAGGGTTGACACCTTTTATACCTTCTATGAATATAACATGACAATTTAGTTTTATTATCACGCAGACCACTTATGTCCTAGCAAATCAATATTTTCCTTGTTATATATATGTATATAAAAATTGCTGAGTTAGATTGGTGACAAATAAAAATACATTGTGTAAATAATAATGATATAACATCTTCACACGCTTAAAACACGTGTATTATGTCTATCTCTAGATTCGCCTTCCGTGACAATGTAACACTACGACTATTGAATTCATATTTTTATATAGCGGATGTGGTCTTGTGGTTTTGAGCGCTGGACATGAGGCTAAGCGATTGGTGCTGTAGTGTCTCAAAGGTGTGAGTTCGAATCCCGTTGAGGGACAAAATTTGTCAGCATAAAAGTCAAATTCTAACACTGTTGGATGTAATTTTCAGACTTATATATATATATTATATATACTTCATACTAAAATTAAAGCCAATTGTTCAGATAAATGATTTCCTTTGATTTGATTTTCGTGTACATCGATTCGTTATTTAACTTTATTCTTTTTCTTTTTTGTTTGATCATAAGTGGATAATAAAAAGGGACAATTACTTTTGTGTTAATCAGATGCATCAAAGAATTATTCTTTAAATGTACTGTCAGGCATTTGGAAAATAAAGAATACATTTAAACATTTTGCTTTGAAATATTGTTATCGGTTGCATCGAATACACATCTTTAGTTAACAATGTCAGTTGGACTAAATATTGTTTGAAACAAAACCTTTTATGTTCCGAATGCCTGACAGTGTATTAAATAAAAGATTGCACCAATTTAAAGATTACGTGACAATACTCTATACCAGATTGTTAGATGATCTGATATCTATCTTATAAATAATATGTTTTGTCTTGAAACCAGAATAACATTGTTTCATTTCAATTTTAAATTACTCAATTACAAGAAATTGTTATAGTACTGCTTACAAAAATCTATAGTGTACTTTATACAAACTGCTATATGTCACTCATAAAACAATATATTAATTTTTATATCTAGTGAATTTGATCTTCCTGATTATATCACATTGGTAGTAATTTTTTTTAATCACGCATGGTAGATTTAAGTCCATTGTTAAACACTTCGAAGCCGACAACAATTTATATTTCAAATGCTTTGATACAGGTTCACAATTAAAAGACGAAGTGAATAATAGGTATTAGCACCTGCAACCCCTGGTTTCTAGCTCAACTGTAGACTTGCTTTTTAATGTTGAAGCTAGTCGGGTAAGTCTTGTAATACAGAGCTGTAACAGTTCACTCTGTGGCACTTAGAATGTAGATAGATAAGGGAAGTATTGAGCGAGTTATAAAATAGGAGATGTGGTATCATTACAAATAAGAAAACAGTCCACCAAAAGACAAGAATATAAACAACTACATGTCTTGTACCAACGCAGATTATTTCAACTAACAGTTGTCCGTTAAACCGTCTGACGTTAGAAGGTGTTTAATACGAAATAGTGATATGGCTGTCAATCATTCGCTTGTTGTTCCTCACTGGGTTAATTTTCTTCATATTAAGAACTAAGGCGACATAAATGTCCAATAAAAAATATAATAAGAAGGGTTGAAACGAGACAGAAAGAGAAAATATAGACCAATTTCATTTATAAGACGAAACGAAGTACCCCTTATACCAGGATAACCTCGAGTATTACGGAAGGGTGTGCAGTTCCTCTTGTACTAACATAGTCTGGGTTATTGCGGAATGAAAATGCAGTCCATCTTGTACATGTACCATGACAACACCGGGTATTGCGGAATGGTGATATGCCGTTTCTTTTCAACCAGGATAACAGGGATTATTGTAACCCGAATGGTTCAGTCCCTCCCATTAATCGATCTATCCACCTTGCGAGGACTGAATTATTCGGGTTAGGATTATTGCGGAATTGTAATGGATTCCTCTTGTACCGGGATAACCTCGGGTATTACAGAAAGGTGTGCAGTTTCTTTTGTATCAGGATAACATGCGGTTTTGGGAAATGGTAATGCAGTTCCTCTTACACGTTATGTCATCCTTATACCAGAGGAAATATCTGATAATAAGTCAGGGATGATAAAGAGTACTAGAGAGTGTACGACACATTATATTGATCTGAGAAGACGTGTACCACAAACACACTAAAACTGTCAACATCACACTATGAAGAATGTACAGAAGAACTTGTCGTAAGACATGTTGTTGTGTGTTGTGTACCTTGCATTCTCACTCAAGATTGAAAACATTGATAAAATGGTTTTCTCTTTATTGCTAATTATCATTTAATATGATGTCTTCGTTAAATCTAGTTCGTAGCCAATTAATTTTTATCTTTTCATCTATTATGCCTTATTTGGGGAACCAGACCACTAAAATACAAATATAGCATTTGAATATCGTTCCATAGTTTTTTATTCTATTCTATAATGTTGCTGAATGGAATACATTGATGCTTTCTCTTGAAAGACTGTTGTTACAAATCCACAAATGGAAAGATAACAATAAATGAACCAGACATATAAATGTTTGATTGAGGACAGTTATCTAATCTTGCTACGTAAGAAATGTTGACAATGGCCATTATTATCGAAGACAATACTATTAATGAACATTCCGATATTAAATATAACGTTGATTTGTTCTGTGTCTCGCCATAATCTTTTTATTGTATTTCTTTAATCTTATGTTATAATCTTATAGCTATAAATGGCTGACGAAGTAAAAACAAATGTTTCCGTATTCAAACATTTTAAGTCTTTCGTGGATTCCATAAATCAAAATCGAAATATTTCACTTCTTGTTGAAAATAATCTGGACGTTAACTAAGTTGATTTATTTTTCACATATACATGTAACAATCCGTTCTATCACGTTTATTGCAGTATCGGGGTTCTAAGACGTATTCATTGCTTTACTAAAATATCATTTGCTAGTATCAAATTTGTTTTGTCTATTTAAAACGTGGTTTAGTTCAAGGTATGGGGATGATGGTGAACAATACGAGACACAAAACATAATTCTGAGCAAATTATATTAACTTACATTACAGTTTGTATTTTTTTATTTTCGATACATGCAAAGCCAATCTACTTAGTACAAGCGCAGTCTGTAAGACCGAAAACAATATAAATCACTTTGGATAAATGCAGCTGCTAAACCTTCAAATCTTCAGATCATTTTCACAGTTACAAGGATGGACTGTTGTTCGTCGTTTTTGTTTCCATTGTGTTGTCTGTTTATCTTCTTATGGTTTTTTATTGTCCCCCTTGGTATCTTTTCTCAGTTTCAACAACGAAGATCTATCAGCACATTTCTGTTTGTGCTATTAACTCTGCCCTTCGTGAACAGTAGAAAAGTAATTCCAAATGTAAGTATTCTAAACTGAATACATATATTTACAGTAGAGTACATTTTCTACTGTTTCTGGAGTTTTCAAGTCAAGTCAAGTCAAGTTAACAAAGAAAAACATGATTTTTGTTTCTACTTCAGACCTAAACATCCCGGACTAATTTTGTATGGCCGATATTTTAGATAACAATGAAACGTCTCGATTCTCAAACAAATATGCCATGTCAACAAAGTCTACTTTAGATTATTGCTTTCTTGAGAGGTCAATGTTCTTCTGAAGTATTTTGTCTGGTCGGAAAATGAAATGAGAAAATCTTGCTTTCAAATAAAACATGGAAATGTCAGAATAAACTTCTTGTAATTGACTTTATGGCTTTTCTAATCAAAGATTGTCAGATATTGTGTCTGATATCTGAGCAAGAATGTATATGTTACTTGTACGCAAAAGTGTTCGTGATTAAAAATGTTCAGTTGCATAAAGCAGCTCATTCATTTCTTTCTTCGCATTTTTTTCTCGTATTTGATTCATAAAAAGACTTATGAATCTATTTGTCTATTCAATATAAAACTGTATATACAATATGACATTCTATTTCATTTTTATATACGCTATGCTAATACCAATTTGGTTTACTGGAACGACGTATTACGAAAATAGAATGAAATCATTCCAAGTAAAGAACTTTTATATGAATACGTTGTCTGTTAATTTAAAAAAAAAATAGCTTCCTCCTTTGTATAGCATGAGAGCTGATTAAGATAAATATTGTGTTTTTGTTTAAACCTTTATATCTATAACCAAGGTTTTGTTTTCATTTGTATAAGAATGTTTTGTGAGATTCACTGGAGATCTCCAAACCAAACGTTTACATCTACATTGATGACATGCAAAGGGTCTAGGACCCATCAAGCAAGCTGCGAAAGGTCATAATGTACAATAACATATCAAGATTTTCATGTTGTAACATCTTATCAATTAAAAGTGGGGAACTTCAAAGTTATTACGAATATATCATTTAATATTTTTTACTACCAATAATGGCAAATTTTGTTACATCTTTAATCCCTTATTAGAATCGTTATATTGATGTTATATCTCACGATTTTATTGACGTAACCACTCTTTTGCATACGGCGGTGTGTATAAGCAAAGGTTGTTTTTTAATTGTTAGAAGAATTAATTTTGATCTTTCTTCCAATTCCAAATGCTCTTGTACAATAATTTCACCTTGTGGAGTATCGAATTAGACAATTAGAATGACGAGTGTTAATTCAAGAGTGTCTTAACAAGTATTTTACGATATTACTTATTCCTACAGGACTGTAATATCACACAAGAAAGGAGATAGCGATTGATGAAAGTCATCATTGAACAAGACATAGACATTTTTCTGTGTCATGTTGGCACGGAAATTGGATAGTATAATTTACGATTTATAAAATGTGCGACATACTTTCTGTTATATTTCCAAGTACAATACAGCCGAAGTTTAATCTATATAGGGACTTGTCTACAAGTCAGATAATATATAGCCCATCTACTTGCATTTGTAACGTGTATCCATTGGTGTTGGATAGTAACAGTCTTTTTTTTAATTATAAGTAGACAATAAATGCTGACCTGTGAACAAATTTTTATGGTTCAATCATATGTGTGCGTTATCTTTACCAAATTCAGTTGGTTATGTTTTCCTTTTTACATCGGATGTGACCTTGAGAGGTCATACCGGTGGTGTGTTGCCACAGCAATTTCCTTGCGCTTTTGACTGATAACCGAACGTATTTCGTATAAATACGCGGATATTATCGAGTGCAAAATAACATTCCTTATCGCTTGTTTTAAATTATTTCTTCAATGAGAACTCATGAAAATATTTTTTAAGAACATAGATAAATGATATGAAAATGTTTTGTCGTGAGAAATATATATATCAGTAACAAATCATAAATACCGAAAATTTGTGTTAACGCATGCGGAAGAATATCTCGAGAGATGATCTGCTATATATATAACTGTTATACAAATATTAATTTAATATATAACAACCATAGACATAACAGCCATAAATGGCTCTTATATCTACGTAACAACAAACCATATTATACTGATAACAAATGATTATATCACTACAATATAATAATAATTACGGTGAGGTTAAATTCATCATCCACACAGGAACTTGTCTCAGAAAAAAAAATATATCTATTTACCTTAACCTAACTTTCAGGTATAGAGATATGATTTTTTTTTCTGAGACCATCCACAAGAGCTTGCGGTCATCCGATGTTCAGTTCTTCAGTACTTTGATTTAAGATACATCTGTCATAAAACGAACGCCCGCCACTAAGAGTCCGTCACTACTTGTCCGTCATTCTGTCTTGCTGTCATTCCGATATTATGAAATCAGCAGTTGAGATTTTGTGATGTCTGCATATATTAATCTGATTTGTTTATACATTCACATAAATGAAATCTTAAAGATCGAGTTTGTTTTTTTCGGGTTGACCTACTTATAGTGGAAATAACGAATTACATGAAAATTGTACGTGTGCGATTTTGTTTTCTCTTTGCAATGCTAAAAATATACTATTATATGATAAAATAATGTTCAGTCCTGTGGTATGTTTACCAAGTCCTTAAATTAGCGTTTTTTCCCGCATAAGTCCTCGATAATTATGTTTATAGAGGCAAATAGTGTGTGTTTGTTAAATTCCATGAAGTTCTTAATCAGTTGTATTTTTGCTGCTGAAGACAGTTTTGATTTCTCAAATTTATACACGTCATTGTTACGTGATCTGATTAAAGAAGGAACAAGAATAGGAGTCGAATTAGAACCGCTTGGTATGGGAAAAATGTAAGTTGTTTAAAGTTATTGATGTATGTAATATTTGAATATACCCATAGATGCTTGCGGGAAATATTCCTGATTGTTCAAAATGCCTATATAGGTGAAGTTAATCCGCCTGAACTGAATTTTAACAAATCGCAGAGGCACGTTCTACTATCTGCTATTGGTACAGCACAGATCAAAAGTCTGCTGTACACGATTGCAAAATCCATTGTATTGCAATGACAATAGGAAACGTAGACAAAATCTGTAGTACGCGATAACCAAAATGATTGTTAAATATAAAAATAAGGGGACGTGGTATGATTTCCAATGAGACAACTATCTACCAAAGTTCAAATGAAGTGGATGTAAGCAATTAAAAACCAGGAACACAGATCCTATTGTATCTGCCATACTGATAGCCGGTAGTAGGGTGTTAGCTACATTTGATCTTTTCATGATCTTTATAAAAGAATTTCCAGAAGAAGGTTTCATGCACTTTATTACAAACGGGACGACATTTCTTGTGTGACCATATCAAACTATATTGAACAGTTGGTTTGCTATGCGCGAATGTACAATATACTTGTATCGTCTTGAACATTTCTATATAGATGCATAAACTTTCTTACACAGATTAAAAACTTGCTCTTGCTTTTCTTAAACTATCTTTGTCGTCGCTATATGAAATCTATTCAGAAGTACACTGAGCAATATATGACTGAGAAGATACAGTTTAATTGTGATAAGGTAAAAACTGTATGCTAGATTTGGGTTACCGAAGAAATTCTTTGATATGGTAGCATTAAATGTTGCTTTTCGGTCTTTTCGAAACCAGGTCAATATTATTCCCTTTTAATATACATCTTTATCGACCTATTTTAAAGAACCTTTCTGTGTAAAATTTGTTCTCGTTCTGATTATAAATGAAATGTTTGCAACCGAACAATCAATCATTTGTAACAGTTCTTTTGTTCTTTCAGTGATCGAAATAATAAAAAGGCTGCATGGGAACTAACAAAACTTATTTAATGACTTGTTTATGATCTTTTTATTTGCTATTTTTTTTAAATTTCTACTAATATTTCTGTTATTGTACTTGCTATCAATATCCAATATCCTTCTCTCTCATATTACGAAAATAGATGATTCTTGTAACGACAATTTCCTAAAATATATAAGTCATAATATTTGTACTAATATAACATTTTTTTTCATCTATTTTAGATATTTGTATTGGCAATTTATGCAGATGAAGTTTGTTTAGCTTTATTTCGTCGATGATAATAAAAAGCGTGAACAATGCATCTTTTGTGCTAGCAGAGATTAAATCTTTGTTTTTCAAGCAGTACATAGTTTACACTGTCCTTGCATGCACTGTTAGTAATACAATTTCCCAATTATAAATGGTTTTCCGCAGCTTAATTTGTCATTGTCAAAATACATATTTGTTATATCTGACTGGTAAATTCTGTGAAGTTAACTTTTATTTGATGCCAATTTATTTTCCAAATACTCATTCATCTAGACAAAAGATCAATTTCAGTTCTGTTATGTAATCAAAGCTTAAGTTTCTAAAAAAAAGTGTAATCACACTTTTAACGAGAGAAAATCAGTGCATATTTGTTTTTGCATTATAAATTTGATAGTACTTAGCTTTTTATTGTTGATACCGATTTCTGTAAATTCAATACGACCCGTGATTAAGTATGCTCATCGGTCCATTTGATGTTGTAATGTACCACTAGTAACTAGGACAGGGGCGCTTTGCATGGTTTGTAACTCTGTATAACATTTTCTTACAAGTAACCAACTGGGATGAAAAAAGTAAAATAACAAAAATACCGAACTCCAAGGAAAATTCAAAACAGAAAGTCCCTTATAAAATGGCAAAATCGAAAGCTCATACACATCAAACGAATGGTAAACTTCCAAATGTCAAAAACTGGGGTACAACAGTCAACATTGTGTTAAAATCTTAATCACTATAAAAACAAACAACTATGTGAACAAAGAAAAACAAAATGGCTTAAAGACACTCTATAGACAAAGCTCATAAGCAAAACTGAAAGACAAGAATACAAAAATGACCATAGCACAATAACACAACGACGGGATGTATGAAAAACGAGCCACGCCAAAAGGATATTACCAAAAACGGACTAAACAGTTAAGGGTAAAAATATACAAAGGCAAATAAAAAGAACACTAAGAAAAGAAAAAAAAAAAGAAAATGTGCGTGATATCATCCAACCTGAAAATGTATTCAGTATGACAACCTACAGTTAAAACAAATGTATTCAGTATGACAACCTACAGTTAAAACAAATTTATTCAGTATGACAACCTACAGTCAAAACAAATGTATTCAGTATGACAACCTACAGTTAAAACAAATGTATTCAGTATGACAACCTACAGTTAAAACAAATGTATTCAGTATGACAACCTACAGTTAAAACAAATTTATTCAGTATGACAACCTACAGTTAAAACAAATTTATTCAGTATGACAACCTACAGTCAAAACAAATGTATTCAGTATGACAACCTACAGTTAAAACAAATGTATTCAGTATGACAACCTAGAGTTAAAACAAATTTATTCAGTATGACAACCTAGAGTTAAAACAAATTTATTCAGTATGACAACCTACAGTTAAAACAAATTTATTCAGTATGACAACCTACAGTTAAAACAAATGTATTCAGTATGACAACCTACAGTCAAAACAAATGTATTCAGTATGACAACCTACAGTTAAAACAAATTTATTCAGTATGACAACCTACAGTCAAAACAAATTAATTCAGTATGACAACCTACAGTTAAAACAAATTTATTCAGTATGACAACCTACAGTCAAAACAAATTTATTCAGTATGACAACCTACAGTTAAAACAAATGTATTCAGTATGACAACCTAGAGTTAAAACAAATGTATTCAGTATGACAACCTACAGTCAAAACAAATGTATTCAGTATGACAACCTACAGTCAAAACAAATGTATTCAGTATGACAACCTACAGTCAAAACAAATGTATTCAGTATGACAACCTACAGTTAAAACAAATGTATTCAGTATGACAACCTACAGTCAAAACAAATGTATTCAGTATGACAACCTACAGTTAAAACAAATTTATTCAGTATGACAACCTACAGTCAAAACAAATGTATTCAGTATGACAACCTACAGTCAAAACAAATGTATTCAGTATGACAACCTACAGTCAAAACAAATTTATTCAGTATGACAACCTACCGTTAAAACAAATGTATTCAGTATGACAACCTACAGTTAAAACAAATGTATTCAGTATGACAACCTACAGTTAAAACAAATTTATTCAGTATGACAACCTACAGTTAAAACAAATTTATTCAGTATGACAACCTACAGTTAAAACAAATTAATTCAGTATGACAACCTACAGTCAAAACAAATGTATTCAGTATGACAACCTACAGTCAAAACAAATGTATTCAGTATGACAACCTACAGTCAAAACAAATGTATTCAGTATGACAACCTACAGTCAAAACAAATGTATTCAGTATGACAACCTACAGTTAAAACAAATTTATTCAGTATGACAACCTACAGTTAAAACAAATTTATTCAGTATGACAACCTACAGTCAAAACAAATTTATTCAGTATGACAACCTACAGTTAAAACAAATTTATTCAGTATGACAACCTACAGTTAAAACAAATTTATTCAGTATGACAACCTACAGTTAAAACAAATTTATTCAGTATGACAACCTACAGTTAAAACAAATTTATTCAGTATGACAACCTACCGTTAAAACAAATGTATTCAGTATGACAACCTACAGTCAAAACAAATTTATTCAGTATGACAACCTAGAGTTAAAACAAATGTATTCAGTATGACAACCTAGAGTCAAAACAAATTTATTCAGTATGACAACCTACAGTTAAAACAAATTTATTCAGTATGACAACCTACCGTTAAAACAAATTTATTCAGTATGACAACCTACCGTTAAAACAAATGTATTCAGTATGACAACCTACCGTTAAAACAAATTTATTCAGTATGACAACCTACAGTTTAAACAAATTTATTCAGTATGACAACCTACAGTTAAAAAATTCAGACTCTTTGCTTTCTTGTAAAACATGGTTCAATAAAGTAATCACCTCGAAAAGATGGAGGAGAGATGCCTCCAACTACACTGTAATGAAGTTGCTTTCTGCTAATTGGGTTACTCTCCCTTCCACCTGCTACTCACTGCTGAAACCCCACGTTGTTTGAAGTAAAAGGGTCATGCGTTACTAATATTACCAAAACAAGATTGAATATTGTCGTCTAGATGTCTTTTGGGGTTATTTCTGTTGTTGGTTTGCTGTTTCAATGCATATACTCAAAATTTCCATTTATTGATGTTACATAACTTCCTTTTTTGTTTCAAAACACTCATATTTCTTTTATTGATATATACATAATTTCCTTGTTTGTTTCAAAATACAAAGTTGTTTGTGCTGTCTTTCTGATCAAATTCGGTTAGAAAATTAGAAAAAAAAACTTCTAGATATTTGTATGTTTAGGGGAAGAATGTACCTTAAAATTACACAACGTCTAAATTACTAGAGTAACTGTATTGTTCAATTGATGAAAAATCCTGGAGTTACTCATTAATGTTCTAGAAACACCGAATTCAGAAAAGCTGTGAATAAGTTAACAGGACTGTCAAAGACCTGTCAATAACAAAATACTAAAAGACGACCACTGACAGGGTTACTAACTTTGAAAAAAGAGAAAGGTCATGTTTTTTTTAGATCTACTAACCCTCCCCTTTTCATCCTAATAAGTTGAATGATTAAATGTACATAAAAGAAGTACTAGTATATGATTACATGTATTAGATATCAATATTCCTACGTCGGTCAGTAAACTGGAAGCCTGAATCACAAAAGTACATTTCAGGAATATAAGAACAGCTATTGCAGTGGCATTTTGCCAATAAGTATCTCCTTAAATGTTCAATTGGTATTTGATTCTGATCAAACGTTAACCATTAATGACAAAAAAAGAGATGAGTAATCCTACAAAAACCAATAATAAATATCTAGAATTTAATTATTTTCACTTAATTTCTAAACAAACGTAAGGTGTCATCTGATAATTTCATTAAATGTGTTTTATTCAAACATTCAGTGTCGCCAGCATGCTAAATAAAAACGGATTTTTTTTGGGAAGGGATTAGATAATAATTTCCTTTCATGCTTTTATTTTTGACAGTTAATGTACTTCCATGTGCTTTCTCAGTGTACACCATTATAACATGGTGTGTTACTATCACAGAAATTATTATTGCATGTAATGTTTAGATATGCAGCAGGTTTTTAAATAAGGCATAGCATGATGTTCAAAACAGCTTAAAGGTACATTAGCTACGCGATATAAAAAAACAATATGATTTGTTTTTGTTCAATCATTAGTGAAATAGTGAAACAATAATTCGCTTTAAGCAGCCAGTTTGGCTCAATTTTGTCAAAATAAGGTAAGAAACATCGCTGATGAATTATAAACTTGCAAGTGACAAATTGACCTCATTGAATCCGTATTCATGTGACCTTCAATTAACCCTTTAGCTAGAGATGGGTTACGCATAAACTAGGCGTGTTCAGCTATTAAAAGGAAAATAATGTCAACAGTGAAAGTGAAACAAGGGTGAACTATTTGGTTGACTGATTCGATCCACAAAAAACTCATTCTTTTACAGATAAAAACGACGATTAACATTTTTTATATCCTATTATATAAAATCAAACAGACCTAGAAAAATCCAATTGCATGTGGTCACTATCTATTTATATTTATATATATGTTTATATCGGGTCTACAGTCTTCGGAGGTCACCTCGATGTTTAATTCGATGGCGTCTAGACTGAAATACACACGAAATGCTGAAACATATTATCAAGTCCATGCCGATCGTAAATTGTTTATTTTAGACTTTTTATAATTTGAAAATACGTTTTAATTTGTTATAAATCAAATGTGAGAATTTGAGTGAAATCGATAATCATTAATTTGACATCTAATGCCCCCTTTAAAGAACGACATTGAATGGCATACTGACTGACTCAGGTAATCGCAATCGTCATTGGATATCGACAACAATGGTCTTGCGAATCTCAAATTAAACCTTGGTTTAAACATTTCCAAAGGTAAAGGGTTAAATATTTATCGCTCAATGAAAATGAATACACGAAATTGTAAGTCCTGGACAGCTGGGAACATTTTCGCTGAGGTCAAGTACGATTCGTATCAAAACTCCAATACGGATGTAATACACTGGTTGTATAAGAATACAACAAAATTTATCCGGAATTTGTATTTTTCTGAATTTAATACCGAAACCTTAAAACTTTGAGTCACATAGTTTAAATAAATGTCTATGGGCCACAGATGCCTCCGCTTGTAAATATGCATGACGCCATTTCTTAAAAATTTAAGAATATGATTGTACAAAAAATATGTTTGGACCCCTTTTAATAAATATTAATAATCCAAGTCATGCGTGTATACCGGTCAATTAAAATATTCACAAACGTTTCTATTCTTTAAACTGATTCGTAAAAATGAATTTGCAGTTGGGCAGATAGGGTCAAGCTCATTTTGTCTGTTTGTTTTAATTTTTGCTGTAGCGTGTTATATTAACTGTATTAAAACACTTTTTTAAAATAGAAATTTACGAACTTATTATTCCGATTTTAGTTGTCCAGTTTCAATAATGTAATCAATGACATTTATTACATGTACATAAATTTAAAATACTTGAAAGTAAATATCCTTTTTTAAATCTCGATAAACTTTGCACATTTCAACACTAAAAAAATCTATGTCTTCATTTGTCTTCATTATTTTGTTAAACATCATGTGAAACCTGATCGCTTCGTTGGTATTTAACTGTTTTACTCGGGATCCGCTTTCAATCGGAAAATACTTTTAGATCAGTTTAAAACGAACGGTAAAAAGCAAAAATATGCAAAAATAAATAAATACAATTTTCCATATTTAACTGCTGTAGTGACAACAATTCTCGTCCGTTTTTCAAGTTTTTTACATCATCCGATTTCTTTCTGTAGGTAGAGGTTTTATATGACACAGCGCCACCTTGTTAAGTAATAAACTAGGATTTCCCACAGATGCTTTATAATTACTGTACTCGATAAAATCACGTGACTGATAAGAAATTCCAGATGCCATTTTACAACCGCGGTATCACTGA
Source organism: Mytilus coruscus (assembly GCA_017311375.1). Lineage (NCBI taxonomy): Eukaryota > Metazoa > Mollusca > Bivalvia > Mytilida > Mytilidae > Mytilus > Mytilus coruscus. The sequence goes on along the minus strand of CM029599.1, from coordinate 74,776,803 downwards.
TAGTAACCAAAGGGGTCTTGCCGCTGAGACTATAATTGGATAAAGTCATATTGCTTTAGTATAGAGCTCTGCTTACCATTAATACATGCTAATTAGTCGTTGTTATTCCTTTTAAATATTACTTCCATGGTTGATGTTTAATGTTTCTCCACCAAGCATGTTGCATATACACGAGGTAGTAAAACCAAAGACTCACAGAATAATCATGGAAGTATTATATTTAATAATATTCACTTGTAAATAACAGCATATATGGTGCTTAATATATGAAAAGTACAAATAAGTTTGTTCATGAAAAAGTGTCAACAAAGGGACGTAACTCGTAAATTACTATCGGAACCGCTTCGTCAGAAGTATCGACACATCGAAGTGGCACATTTGCGTATTACAGCGTATTAAGTGGCACAAATTTGACACAGGCTAGTTCATAAAAAGCCTCATCACATATTTTAAATTCAGCATAGGTTCCCCAGAAGTAAAGAAAGAAATTTCAACTGATGTGTTGAAAAAAATTGACACGACGAGTGACGACCTGGGGTTTGAAGGCTTCGTATTCTAATTCAGTACGCTTAATCAAAATAATTTGTATGTTAGAACTTTTAAAAAGTATACACAATTCGCATTTGTAACGTACAGCATGCTTCGATTTCATTTAATATGACTTTTTGGAGGAAACAGACTCGTTTCAGTTGAAGAAAAAATGACCAAAAAAATGCCCAAATATGGTAGTCACATGACTTCCATTGTTGCTTTAAGAAATGGGGTCAAACCGGGGTCAGCTTTCCGACTGTGAATATACGTAATATTTGCCGCAGAACGTTAAGAAATCATTTATCTAACAGGGTTTTTGAAAACATGCGGTAAGGACAGAACGATATAGATATCTCAACAGTTTCGTAAGCACTGAAAATTCAAACTAATGCTTTAATTTTTCACCATATCAAATCGAAATATTAAATTAAAGTAGAAATAATGATACACAGGAAAACCTAACGATGAGAGAAAATGAGAGTACTTACAAGTTATAACTATACTGACGGACTTTATTAACGCAACACTGGAATATCCTTTTTAATTCTCGTTTTCAAATATGTAATATTGGTAAAATAAATGTATAAACATCAATTTCATTCATTACTTCATTGTCTAAAAAAAGTTTGCAGTTCGAAATTTGAATTGATTACGCCACTGATGATGTTTAACGTCGAGCGCAAAGACTGCCTGTAACCAACAACTAAATGATTGACAGAAAGGTCAACCAATTCAGTTGGGCATGTTTTGAGTTCTGTTTTGTACCTTCTGCTTTGGCCTCTGTCCCACCCATTAGTGTGTTTTTGGCAATTATACGGTTTAAACTTTAGGCTTATAATATATTTCTGTCGTCGCTTCTTTGATATTTCAGTATATGGGAAACATTTATGGCGTGAATCTATCTGCCATGGCATTCGAAGACTTGATAAGCAGATGAAGTTGCGGTCGTAAACATGCCCCGCAAATGACGTTGCGTAATTAAATTTTATTGACGAAGCCTTGTCAATTTTTCTTTCTACAGGTATGAATCCCCGTTCTTTATCGGCACACTCCTACATAGTAGGATGGCTAATGCGCTATATAAAATATACACCCGCACCCACTAAACGCTCATATCAACACACAAACTGAAAACATGCCACTCATCCACCAATTCATGTCAATACATATTGATCTGGTCGTAGGTGGTCATCAACAAATCCTGTTTGCCTATACTGTTGTTGTAAGGACAATAATAAGATTGAGAATGGAAATGGGGAATGTGTTAAAGAGACAACAACCCGACCAAAGAGCAGAAAACAGCCGAAGGCCACCAATGGGTCTTCAGCACAGCGAGAAAATCCCGCACCCGGAGGCGGGCTTCAGCTGGCCCCTAAACAAAAATGTGTACTAGTTCAGTGAAAATGGACGTCATATTAAACTCCAAAACATGTAAATGAACTGAAATTAAAAAAAAACATACAAGACTTACAAAGACCAGAGGCTCCTGAATTGGGACAGGCGCAAAAATGCAGCGGGGTTAAACATGTTTCGTGAGATCTCAACCCTCCCCCTATTATAACATGGGAACTTGGGCCATAAATGTATTCGGAATTGCTGCAATTTCATCACGTAGGTGTATTGTCACTGATATTAACATCTTTACACACTTCGCTATAGCTAAACACATATTTCCGGGTAGATTTTTTGTAAAACATAACAAATAAGAGGGAGTTCAGTATTATCAAAATAGCCAGGATTTTGTTCTTTAAAAGAATGACCATTAAAAATACCGGCAATATTTACAAAATCAAAACCTTTATTGATGATGAGTTTCTGACGTACAATGTCTAGCAACAGCACGTTCACGTATTCCTGCCTGCAATATTCTTATGACCTGATTCAGATTTTCATTGCTCAGTCTCGGCAATATGGAGATTCAACATTTTTTTTACTGATTTAAGTGTATGTATGGATTGAAAGAAGTGTTGCACGAAAAAAAAAACTTTGAAAAAAGTATTCATGTGTTTCAAATTTCGCTTTAAGAAATTCGTGCGACTTCAAAAAGTCGGTATGCTCAATAACCTCAGGTAGGTCAGGTATTGATATTTGCAAAGCAGTTAGAAGTATAGTATGCATGAATAGAAGCTTTATGAGAATCAATCAAAATTTGGTAAAAAAAATACCAAAATCAGTGTTGCGTTTTAAACGTCCGCCAGTATAAAATTGAAAAAAGAAGAGTTACACTGGTATTTAGTGTTCCTGGTAAAGATTCATAGAAAAAAAACCTTTGGATGCAGTAAACTATGCATGTTTGGTTTGATTTTACAGTTGTTCTGAATATTTGGTAAGTAATGTTGTAGTGTGTATTCGTGATTGAAAGTTATCAAAAATTTATAAAGAATGTTTATTGTTTTCATAAAAATGGTTAACCATTTCCATTTTACACATAAAACAACTTTCATCCAAGTACCTTTCTTTTTCGGGCCTGATTTTGATTGTATGTACATGTTTATATTTGTAACCATATTCCACTAACCGAAATTCAAAAGGAGGCTGTCTGAGTGCTTACATGTAAATAATCAGTTTAACTCAGCCGTATGTTCAGGTGTCTGTCCCTTGTCAAGAACCTTGACCGACGTTGTTTTTAATTATATCTTAGATTTTCGTGTTGTCAATTGGTGGTGGTGGGGGTTAAATGTTAATGACAGATGTTATGATAGTCTACTAAATATATTGCCATTATTTCTAGACCCTGCCAATTTAAAACTTGAAATTTTGTATCGACATTTGTCTATTGATGAAGATCGTGTGTCAACTTCCTTCTTGACATATGCAAAATCTGTACACAACTTATTCCTTTGGTGGATAGTTGTCTCATTGGCAATCATACCACATCTTCTTATTTTTATATTAACCATATAGAAAAAAGAAGGTGTATCGATTTACTTTCCAATTCTTAACTTTACGAAGCTAAATTACCACTATTAGTTTTGAAAGCTCCAGTTGCAATGCGGAATTAAAACATAATCAGAAACATCTGACTAGACAATACTCAGACCAGCAATGAATTATTACAACTCAAATGATTTAAAAAAATAAGCTTATAAATACTACATATAAAAGTGCTTATATTCAAAGAAAATAACTGACACATTAAAATTAACGACATGGAGAATAGAGGGTGCAATTATCCTGGCGTAAAGAAGGTGAGAAGTGCAAAGCTAAACTGTATAAATTTAGTACTAATAGTCAATAAAAATAATTTACATAATGAAAGTATGAAATTAACTACATTCAGAATAACAGAATAACTGGAGTGCACAATAATCCTGGTGTAAAGAAGACAAGAAGTGAAATAAAAAGTCCGAACTGTCGCCAATAGTTTTGTTAACATGTCTGCTTTGATCACCTTGCCTGTATAATAAATAAGTAAACTCCACATCATTTGACATGTCCTAGATCACTTTGGTTACTGTAACTCACTCATGATGTAACATGATCTATGTATTATTTCGGTATTTGAGCGATATGGTAACAGTAATTGACTCATGATGTCACATGATCTATGTACTTTTTCTGTAGTTTAGAGATATGGTTACAGTAACTTACTTATGATGTGAAAGTTGTTTAAAATATGTCAGTAAGTTGGCGATATGCTTACTATAACTTGTAGCATGATCGTGGCATTGTTTAGGGAATTAATAGGTGGACAATACCGAACCATTGTTGTCAAGGCCTGTGGTATCACAAATATCTAAAGTTTTCGGTAGTACTAAACTTTCACATAGAATAACACAATTGGTAAATTCAGCAGCTATTTGACATAAATGCATGTCCAAACAGTTATTGTTAAATAAAACATTGTCCAGCGTAATATAGTTAATGTTCTGCCTTATATGAAGGAGATGGTAGGTATTTCATCATGATGGACATCGCTTTTTATCATTAATGTGTAGTTCAATTGACATTTATAGTGATACTTAAAATATGAAAGATAATATGTCCTGATCAGATTTTACTGGTTAGAGAGAGGATTCAATTTCATGTGTAAAAAAACTTGGTTTAATACATCGGAATTCCAATTTGGACTAACTGTGCACCACTTATTGCGGACCTGTTTCTATATTGTTATGAGTTACAATTTATGACTAAAATCAGCGAAGACCCATCGAAACAACATCTGATACAAAAATTCAACAACACTTTTAAATATTTGGATGATATATTGGCTCTCAATAATGACGACTTCAGTATGTTCACTAAAGAGATTTATCCTGCTGAACTGACTTTAAATAAAGCTAATACTAACAATGAGCACTGCCCTTTCCTGGATCTTGATATCTATATCGTAAACGGGAAGCTTTATACCAAAATTTATGATAAAAGAGATGATTTTTCATTTCCTATTGTTAATTATCCATTTTTAGATGGTGACGTTCCCTTGTCACCATCTTATGGTGTTTATATATCTCAACTTGTTCGATTCGCTCGTGTATGTAACAACGTATTTGATTTTAACGAAAGAAATCTCTGTATTACTGAAAAATTATAACACCAGGGTTTTCGATATCACAAACTAGTCAAAACATTAATACTAAATTTTATCATCGGTACAAGGACATCATTTGTAAATATAAATCAACATGCAGACATCCTATCCGTTTAGATATTTCACATCCAATCTTTCATGGTAGTATTCTATTCAAAGCACAAAATTGTCGACATTCGCTTCAAAAGCTAACCAAACCTTTAAACAGACTTATTCAGAAGGGATATAGTTACGATACTGATGTCAGGTCATTAAAGATGGCATATTTTGGTATTAATATTGATTCACTCATAGGGTCTTTGCATCGGAAATAAACACATTTATTCTAATACCAGTTGTTGGCATGATACGGGTTATGTTCTTCTCATATATTTTATGATGGTATGATACTAAACCTCTAACTGGAAGGATTGTGCTTGATTTTCATATGATGAATATATAATCTTTCAATCAGTTTAATGAGGTCTGGAGCTGGCATGTCAGTAACTGCTAGTAGTCCTTTGTCAATTTATGTATCATTGTCATTTTACTTAGTTTCTTTTGTTACCTATTATGACACCGGACATGGACTTCTTTTAAACTGATTTTGACTGTGCGTATTGCCGGGTGTTTGTTTATTCTACATTGGCTAGAGGTATAAGGGGAGGGTTGAGATCTCACAAAACATGTTTAATACCGCCGCATTTTTGCGCCTGTCCCAAGTCAGGAGCCTCTGGCCTTTGTTAGTCTTGTATGTTTTTAATTTTAGTTCATTTATATGTTTTGGAGTTTAGAATGACGTCCATTTTCACTGAACTAGTACACATTTTTATTTAGGGGCCAGCTGAAGCCCGCCTCCGGGTGCGGGATTTTCTCGCTGTGTTGAAGACCCATTGGTGGCCTTCGGCTGTTTTCTGCTCTTCGGTCGGGTTGTTGTCTCTTTGACACATTCCCTATTTATATTCTCAATTTTATTATATCCTTTCTACCATCGAGTATTGTAGGAAATTTAATTGGTGAATTTCTGGTGGAATTTCTGGTAGAATTTTTACCTTAAAGATGTCCAGTACAGGTTTTTTTCTTTGTTAATGTATTTGATATGCAAGATGCTGTAGTTGAAATTGACTATCAAAATTTGAGCTCTCACCACTGAAACACTGGGATTCTAGCTATTTGAAAAATCATACCAATTCAACACGCACCAAATCTAAAAGTGTTAAATTCATTTTTCCAATATTTTAAAACAAACCTGAAACCTGATAGATTTAACATTGAATATGGTTGGGTCGGACCATTCCTCTTCTGTGTGGGTTGAAGGGGCCTGGATCATAAAAATTTAAAACAAACAAATATTCATTTATGCCCACAGTCATGACCCAGGCTATAGAAAAAGATCTCCTACAAATCCCTTTCATAAACCATTTAGACCCGACAACTTTGTATGAAGATGATCTTCATTAAAAATTCCCAAGGGGTTTCGCGGAACCCTGTGTCTTGCCAGCAATTGCTACTGTCAGTGTAAAAGTGCAATGTTGACTTAAAAAGTGAGTCAATTTATCAGTAAAATACAGAATTAAAAAAAAAAACAAAAAAAAAAACACAAGAGTGAACACGTTGAAATGTCTCACCTGCTTTACTGACCATTGATTTTATGTTGATAGTCCTAAATATAAAGTTTTACTACAAGTATCACATAAACTTAACATGATCCAAGAAAATGAGGTCAAGGTCGGATACACCAAGCCAGAAATACATGTACACCTTACAATCATTCCATACACCGAATATAGTTGGTTTATTGCTTATAGAGTCCAAGAAACAGACCAAACCAGGAAAACTTAATATTTAACAATGAACCATAAAAATAAGGTCAAGGTCAGATGATACCTGCCTGACAGACATGTACACCTAACAATCATTCGATACACCAAATATAGTAGACCTATTGCTTATAGTTTAAGAAAGACAGACCAAAACACAAAAAATTAACATTGACCAATGAACCTTGAAAATGACGTCAAGGTCAAATAAAACCTGCCAGACTGACATGTACATCATAAAATATTTCCATACACCAAATATAGTTGACCTATTGCATACAGTATTCGAAAAACAGACCAAAAAACAAAAATTGAACTTTAACCACTGAACCATGAAAATGAGGTCAAGGTCAGATGACACCTACCAGTTGGACATGTACAATCATTCCTTTTATCAAATATAGTAGACCTATTGCTTATAGTATCTGAGATATGAACTTGACCACGAAAGCTTAACCTTGTTCACTGATCCATGAAATGAGCTTGCGGTCAAGTTAAAACTGTCTGACAGGTATGAGAACCTTGCAAGGTACGCACATACCAAATATAGTTATCCTATTAACCATAATAAGAGAGAAATAAACATTAAAAAAAATCTAAACTTTTTTTTAAGTAGTCACTGAACCATGAAAGGTCAAGGACAATGGACATATGGCAGCTGGAAACTTCATAACATAAAGGCATCTATATAAAAAGTATGAAGCATCCAGGTCTTCTACCTTCAGAAATATAAAGCTTTTAAGTAGTTAGTTAACGCCGCCGTCGCCGCCGGATCACTATCTGATGTCTCGCTTTCGGCTCAACACAAATCAAACTTTTTTCTTTGGATGCTATTTCATGGTCTTGAAGATTAGCTTCTGTCCAAGTTTCATAACAATCCATGAAGGTTTATAAATTTATCATGTCAAAAAAGTTTAATCCCAGACTGTCTGTAAATGTTAACTGTAAAAAGTCCATCTATCAGGAAAAATACTGAAAATGAAAAAAAAAATATTTTAAAAGTTTGCTTTAGACATTATCTCTTAATCATAAAAAAGATTATGCCAAAGTTTCATAAAATTCTATGAATGTTTGATAAAGTAATTTATGTGTAGAAAACTTTATCCCCAGACTGTATCTATTTGTTAAAAGTAAAAAAAACTAAGTCCATTTATCAGTTAAATACGGAAAAATAAAAATAAATATTTTCAGAATTTTGCGCTGAATACTGTATTTTAGTCATAGCTAATTGCTGTCTAAATTTCCAAAAAAAAAATCCATGAAGATTTCACCATTGAAGTATTATATTGTCAACATAATACTTCCATGGTTTGACAAAGTTATTGATGACTGAAAAACTTTAACCTCAGACTAAATCTCAATGTTAATTGTTAAAAAACCAAGTCTATTTATCAGTAAAATACGGAAAAATGAAAATAAATATTTTCAAAATTTTGCCCTGGATACTGTATTTTGGTCATAAACAAGTTTCTGTCCATGAATGTTTGACAAAGTTATTGATGTCTAAAAAACTTTAACCACAGACTGAACCTAAATGTTGACGCTGCTGACGCCAACCCCGACGACAGAATCTAGGATTGCTGTGTCTCGCTTTCACGACATAAATGTGGCAGGCTCGACAATAATGTGTTATAACTGCAAAGTCTAACTGATATTGGCAAATATTGGCAAATCAGTTGCAGAAAACAAAATAGTTATACACCACAGTTACAAAGTCTGCATATCTCTGTGACTCTTCTACATTTAAAAAAATAGTAATAAAGTGATGGCAAATGTTTATCAAGGGACCTTCAGTTGAAAATGACCATCCATACAATATTTCTGTAAAGTTTGATGCACACTGACTTGGTAAGTCTAGAAAAGCAGGTTAACATATAATTTCTCCATTGAATTTCACTGGTATTCATGTGCCACCAGTGCAACAATTATTGCCAGCTGCATGTGATTTTCGAAAGTTTCCATGGGAACTATGAACAATCATGTTTGCAAACTGATCAAAATTAAATAAGGAACACCTATAGTGTGTCGTCCAATCATCATTCATGTTAAGTTTCAAAACAAACTATGGGCAAATAAGAATCAAAATTGCCTCTGGAAACCTGTTTATCTAGTATATAGCAAATGGTTTTACACACATCATTCCTGTTACTGGTTTGTTTAAAGTTAGCCAAGTATATTCTTAGAAGATGATGAAAATTGACTCTCTATAGGATTTCAATGGGAACTATGGGCTGCCAATTTCATCATGTTTGCCACCTAATTAAAATCAAACGAGGATCATTTTAGAGGGTCTTCCATCAACAATCCTCTAACCTTTCCAACTTTTCTTCATGTTGTTTTAGAGGCGATAGCTTTTGAAAATCAGTCCATCAGAATCAAAGGCTGCCTCCTGCAACCATATTTGTAATCTGATAGAAACCATTTGAGAATTATTTAGAGGACTTTTCATACATCATATCTGTCAAGTTTAAAATTAGTTCAGCTTTTGCAAAGAATATGAAAAAAGATCAGTTAGAATGATGATGACAAACACCAGTGGTGTCTTTAACTTACATGGACTTCAGGTCAGACAAACTGATAAAGCTTTTGACTTGTATATGCTTCAGCATTTACAAATGCTATTTCAGGGACTATGCATTATTATTTGCACGTATATGCATAGGTATGATTGATTGGTGTTTGCTTTACGCCGCATGAGCGCAAAAAGGCTATATCGCGGCGAGAGCTAATTCAAATATTTAACAATTTAAAGTATATTTTTAAAATCAGACAAAATGTCCTTCAATTTACTAAAACTCAAGTCTAAATCAAAATTGTTTATATACAAATAAAATACAAAGCTAAGATAACGTGATAAAAATTAAAATCATTTTAATTCTATACAACATTTTTATATTTTATAATATATTCCATGCATAGGTATGTGTATGACTTTCAGATTACTTCCAATACAAAACTGATGAACAAACTGAACATTGAACATTCTAATTACTTTATGACTAAGTAAGACCTCACATATGTGTGTAAATGCTTATGCAACAGAGAAGCAAATACCATTGGTGTATCATCACTTAATTTCTTAATAAACTTAACCAATTACTTAAATGAACTATCATACAAAATATTAAATTCCCGCCAACGAAACATACATTATTAGTTACACAGTTTGCTTCGAGCTTGGCTCTCACCCCATATGGAATTTACTCACCCCATATATAATATATTAGGTCACTAGCACACTGTGTTATGAATTTTATCTTCCCGACTATCTTTAGAATTTAGACTCTTGGCCTATCAAAGTGATCAAGTCTTCAATATAAAGAACCTACTTTCATTGGTCTATACAAAAACAAATGCCAATAATAACAACTTGTTGGCTGTTAATGTGTTTTCTGCATTTATTTCAATCGTTTATCATCAATTTCTTCTTCTGTTGAAACATTTCAGATTTTTCCTCAACGTCGTGTTATTTTTATAAAGGGACGTAACACCACTACTAATCGTGTATTAAAATAAACCACACTTACTAACTCCATGTAAAATGTACACGGTCTCCATGTGGTCGCTTGTAACCAATGATATTCCTAGAACTGTATAGCAGGTAAGATAAACTGTTATCTCCAATAACAATAACCAATTGTAAGGAGTTCCTCATAAAGCTATTTGAACAAGTTTCAAGGTCACTGAAGCTTCTCTGGGAGTACAGGACATCATATTCAGTTTCAAACGATATACAATAAATGTGTATAGTGTCCACAGATGATGCCCCCGCTTGCATATCATATAGTTATAAAGGGACATAACTGAAGAACGGTAAAAGTGACGCTACCCAATTTTGAACTTGATCTGAGTTTTGTGGTAATAAGCATTGTGTGTAAGTCTCATAACATTTGGTTGAGGCTAACTTAAGTAGAGAACAGAAACTAAAAATTCAGCAATTTATCCATTTGTAAACACGCATAACTCTAGAACGGTTGTGTATAAGTTTTATAACATTTGGTTGAGACAAACTAAAGTTAGAGAACGGAAGCTAAAAATCCAGCAATTTTTATGTTTATAAAGGGACATAACTAAGAATGGTAAAAAAGTCGCCACCAAATTTCGTACTTAATCTGTGTTATGTAGTAATAAGCATTGTGTATAAGTTTCATAACATTTGGTTGAGGCAAACTAAAGTTAGAAAACGGAAACAAAAAAATTGTACTTGATCTTAGTTTTGTGGTAATGAATATTGTGTAGAGGTTTCATAATGTTTGGTTGGGGCAAACTTAAGTTACAGAATGGAAACTAAAAGATTTGCAATCTTTCGATTTATAAAGGGGCATAACTCAATAATGGTTAAAGTGACACTACCCAAATTCAACTTGATCTGTGTTTTAACAGTGGAAGTCAAAATTAAACATTGTATTGTATAAAGTATTGTTTGTAGTTGATTCAACTATAATCATGGACAAAGGAAGATAACTCCAATTTTAAAAATTACTTGATATTTCGAAGAAAATAAAAATTTTGCAATTTTTCCATTTATAAAGGGGCATAACTCTAGAACGGTTAGAGCGACGCCACCAAAATTCAAACTTGATCTGTGTTTTGTGGTAATAAGCATTGTGTATAAGTTTCATAACATTTGGTTGAGGCAAACTAAAGTTAGAAAACGGAAACAAAAAATTTGTACTTGATCTTAGTTTTGTGGTAATGAATATTGTGTATAGGTTTCATAATGTTTGGTTGGGGCAAACTTAAGTTACAGAATGGAAACTAAAAGTTTTGCAATCCTTCGATTTATAAAGGGGCATAACTCAATAATGGTTAAAGTGACACTACCCAAATTCAACTTGATCTGTGTTTTAACAGTGGAAGTCAAAATTAAACATTGCATTGTATAAAGCCTTGTTTGTAGTTGATTCAACTATAATCATGGACAAAGGAAGATAACTCCAATTTTAAAAATTACTTGATATTTAGAAGAAAATAAAAATTTTGCAATTTTTCCATTTATAAAGGGGCATAACTCTAGAAAGATTAGAGCGACGCCACCAAAATTCAAACTTGATCTATGTTTTGTGGTAATAAGCATTGTGTATAAGTTTCATAACATTTGGTTGAGGCAAACTTAAGTTAGAGAACGGAAACTAAAAATTTTGCAATTTTTCCATTTATAAAGGGGCATAACTCTAGAACGGTTAAAGTGACGCCACCAAAATTCAAACTTGATCTGTGTTTTGTGGTAATAAGCATTGTGTATTAGTTTCATAACATTTGGTTGAGGCAAACTCAAGTTAGAGAACGGAAACCAAATTTGGGATGTACGTACATACAGACGGACAAGGGTAAAACTTAATGCCCCCACCGCTAAGGCGGGGGCATAAAAATTATGCAACAATATACAAATATAAATAGTGTGTAACTAAAACTTCTCTATAAAACACAATTTATCAGGCACCTTACCATTTTAACATGGTATTATATCCAAGGTATCAGGGTTAGTTGGGAATCATATTCTTTTCCAACTGTAAGAATGCTAATAAAACATACCAAATTTTACAGGTTTATCATAATTACTTTCTAACAGACTGAAAAAGGAGAGGATTGAGATCTTAAAGGATCTTGGTGTTGATAGTATATCTTCATATTCTATGTTAAATTTATTCACATCTTATTTTAGACTCATAGCAATTTAGAGTTTGATATGTTGCATGCTATAATGTTGACCACTGTATGTTGACCTTTAGATGTTTTTTTTTTTTTTGGTATTAGCAACATTGAGTTGATGACTCATTTACGTTAACCAGTTATCTCTTTTTGTTCTTAATATTTGAAAAATGTCAAAATTTAAATAAATGAAAAATGACATAAAGGATGGTCTCCTGTTATGTGTTTATGCAATAAGGCATGAAAAGGATAACAGGAATCATCAAAAGTACTGAACAGTGCAACAGATTACATCAACCACCAACTGGGGGCCTCAGTGGCCAAGTGGTCTGAGTAGTCAAAGTACTGAACAGTGCAACAGATCACATCAACCACCAACTGGGGGCCTCAGTGGCCAAGTGGTCTGAGTAGTCAAAGTACTGAACAGTGCAACAGATCACATCAACCACCAACTGGGGGCCTCAGTGGCCAAGTGGTCTGAGTAGTCAAAGTACTGAACAGTGCAACAGATCACATCAACCACCAACTGGGGGCATCAGTGGCCAAGTGGTCTGAGTAGTCAAAGTACTGAACAGTGCAACAGATCACATCAACCACCAACTGGGGGCATCAGTGGCCAAGTGGTCTTAGTAGTCAAACTACTGTCCCACTAGCCAGTCAACACTGAGGTTGTGAGTTTGAATCCCACACATGCCAGGTGCTCTTCACTCCAATCTTAATTGACTAGAATTGTCAGTTTTCCTGCCGAAGGTTAGTGATTCTCTCCGGGCACCCCAGCTACCTACACCAATAAAAACTGACCGCCACGAAAATAGCACAATAGTGTTGAAAGTGTCGTTAAACACCAATCAATCAATCAACCACCATATCCTCCAAACAAAATGACATAAAATAACAGACATATGAACAAAGACAAACAATACATAACAACACAAGATTATGCCAAGGCATACCCAAATGAGTGCAAAATCTAAAATGTGTTTTGTGTCAGAAAAATAAAACCTTTGTCTCACTTCTGTAACTTCATTTTAGATAACATTCAATTCTTCAAAAAGACTAAGACTTGTTTGTAACATTATTTATTAAATACACAAGATACTGATATTAGAAACAAAAATCTTGGCATGCAGTAAGCTTTGCATAATGACAATTTTACTGAACACAAGTATTTTAGGAAAAAATGAATTACAGGACCACAAAGAAACACACATGATTCTACAACAAAACCTAATTACTATGTAGTTTTCAACATTTAATGATGGAAAAATATTTTCACATACAAAGGAATGAATACAATAATCATCCAGAAGCTTGATAATTGTGAGTTGTATCATATAAGCAATGTTCATATCTGCTATGCTGCCACTTCCTGTCTAGACGTGGGATATACGTAGTGCAGCATCACCTATAAAATGATATTATTATTTGCTACAAAACATTCATATTTAAGTTGACTTGCATTTTTATAAAACATTAGCCTAGGTTAAACAACAATGAAGCTTCTATATACTCAAAAGCTAGCATAATGGAAAATATGTGTTATAAAAATGAGAAACAAGAAATCAATGATGCAATTATGTCATTCTTTCAGTAATGATGCTCAAAATGAACAATTACAATATTTTAGGAATGACTATAAAACCAAACAATATTTTCCCACTCCTTATAGGAATTTATTGTGTATTTTTGGAAATATGTTTACCAATTTTCACACCAAGCTGTCTCTGTACCTAAGTATAATTTACTAAGAATGTCAAGTAGTAGTTAAGTTTCTTACATGTTTAAAAAAAATATATCAAGCTACAAAATTCTATCTTAATGTTCCCGATCCATTTGAAATCAAATCAAATATTTTGTCAATAAGAAATTTATACTGTTATGTAAATCGTCTAGAGATTTTCCAATGCATTCAAATGATAATATGTACTGCAAATTGAATTACAGAAATATGTAAAACAATTATAACACATGGAAACATCATTAACTTTTAAAGTTTATCTAATTTACACATTCACATGCAATCAATTTGATCAATGTTGAACTTAAATCAAATTTTATATCCTAATTTCTATTTACAGTTCTATAATTTAATTCCAACATAATAAAGTCCATAAAATATTTCAAGAAGCTGTAGAACGACTAAACACTGATAGAATTTTAATTTCTAAATGTCTTTATCAAGATTTTTAAACAAGGTAGGAACAACAGAATACAAAAAGAATGTCTCAAATTGAAAGTTAAAATTTTATGTATGAATTGGTTATATTAATGGACAGTAAGATTTTTATGAAAACTGTCTTCATTTAGAAATTGTTATTGTAATTCTAATTGTTAAGATAAATTCTGTTTCACTGTGCATGTGGCTTAAATTTGATTATATCAATAAATGTGCCATGCCAAATACATGCATACCTATTGTAGATGAATCTCACATGCTGCTACAAAGAATTAAACTGCATTTTAAATTCACAAAAAAAGGAAAAAAAAGCACAGGTCAATGGTAACAAAATATATTGGAATTTAAAGACATGTTACTACTGGTTTGACAATAGTAATCAATTAATTTCATTGCATGCGCACAACTTATGATTGCATATTACTGTAAATAATATCAAAAACTACAGATCATTGGATAACTGTTTTATATAAGACGTTTATATTTCATCTTCATCACTGAATCCTAAATCTTCTTCAGGATAGTCACCAACTTCTACATTTTCTGGTCTCACAAATGCTCCATATTTGTCTGGACATTCAAAATATTTTTTACCTTTAACACTGAAAACAGAGAAACAGAAAGTTAAATACAGGACTGACTCTATAGGCCAGCACAAATCTTATCAAGCTAGTCAAATACTATGTAATACTTGCATAAATGGGGTTCATCAGTCGGGTCAATAAATATACCCTTATATAATATTTATAAAACTAATATGAAGACAAGGTGAGCCAATGAATACAGCTTATACATTATTTTATGGAAGGACGGTCAAGGGTAACACTTAATGCCCCCGTTTCTTACAGCAGGGGCATAAAAAAGACAGATCAGGTCTATGATTCCTATGAACAATAGTTTTTCATGCATATTAAAAATGCTAATTTGATTTGTGATGAAATTGCCAGAGGAATTTCTATCAAGAAAAAAAATCCTTTAATGCTAGTTACATTGCTAGATGGACAATTAGCTACTCTTTAACTCTTTTCTCTTTTTTTTTTTGCAACTAATCAAAATTGATTCAAACTACAGTATAAAGTATTCTTAATTCATGCAAACCATGCTGGACCAATCTATTGACTTTAATTAGATCTTAAATAATAAAGAAGAACATCTATTCTGGTGACACTTGGGCTTCCTGGGAGGCAGGGAAAAGGGAATTATTAAGCAAACAATATATATTTAGCTGCTTTAATTGGATCAAACAGTAAAACCACTAACTTAAGTAACATCTAAACACTAGCTTTTCTGTAAACCATGAACATTAGTGTCAACTTTTGTATAGAAATACATTTAAAATGATTTTTTTTTATTCACCAATTTCACTGATGATGCCTAATAAACCAGCCTATACATGAATGATGTGATCTTTTTTAAACAAAGGTTACTAGGACTATGATATTAATAACAGTAGGATTGGATCAATATTTACATTACAAGTAAGAGAAAAGATGTAACTAGTCCTCTTCATGTCATTTAAGGGGATTAGTGATTATGTTCATATGCTAATGCTGAAATGGCATTGTTACATCTGACAACTGCTGCATGTTTTATTTTATATTCAAAATTAGAAACAAATGATCAATCTAGTCTGATTTTATGATGTTTAAGTAGGATGAGAATAGATCTAATTATTAGTAAAATGTCAAACAATTTCAAAATGAATGTTTATTGTCTAAATATAACTTAACTTACTTGTCGTTGCATGATGTAACTTTTTTATGATGATAAACGCATGACTGTTGTGTGTGATTTTGTTTTTTTTACTTTTGATTCAAACTCCATTTACTATGAGGTATTAAAAATCTCATCACAGTCAGTATAATACAATTCTTTACTCTAGTAGCTCATGATCCAAACAATTTTTGTAAATGTTATTTGGAGTGATGATTGGCCAGCAGAGCCAGTGGACAAAATTCTGATAATTTTTTAGGGAGTTAGGCAAGGGTTATCCTATATGAAAAAACAAACCTTCCATCATTTTTGCCTAATGGTTCATCATAGTGAACACCTATCCAATAACCTGACTGGAATTCAGTTAAACCTGAAAAGAATTATGAGAATATATTATATCAGGACAATGCAGTTTAAGATGATATTTCAGAATTGATCTTAAATATACCCTCTCTTTCAGTACTTCTGTTGTTATTGTACTCCTCTATTGATCAATTAATGACATAAAATATTTTGGTTCTGTTTTAATTTGTGCTTACATTTCACACGAAATCGCACAATTTTTCTACTTTGTATAAACAGGACAATAATTGGATCTATCATTTGAAACGTAATCATCATATAAACAACTTTTAGGGGTATTTTCCACAAACATCTACTTCAAGAAAAGAACCATATCTGACATAATTTAACTTGTGGTGTGTAACAGAGTTACACAATTTTCCTACATTGGCAATGAAAAAAAAACACAATATTTCTACATTGGAAATGAAACAACACCCTAAGAAATGGATACCCTACTCCCAACAGATGGACAGTTCTAAAAGTAAAGTCATTTGTAAGATGAAAACAAGAAAAGTATCAATTCCTAACACAAATATGGCTAAAGAATTGAGGGCATAACTGAATTAGAAATTAAATGTGACAATTACAATTTTTACTTGTAGTAAGTGTAGAATATTAAGCAAGTCAAAATTTATAAATTCATATAACCTTCAAACATACTTAAGCTAAAATGTAAAACCATCAAACTTAAAAATCTAAACTAAACCTGTGTTCAAAGGTTCCTAGAATTGTATAAAATATCAAATTATCTTGTTAAACTCATATTTGTCAATTTTCTGCATTATTGAACGGCCTACATTGGAAAATATAAATGTGACATAATAAGAACAACAAATTAATCATTTTTTCTATTTAGTGCTTGTGCATAATGAAACGAAATTATCAGCTCAAAACCAATCTTCCATCTCCTAGATGGTGAGCAGGGACCTAGACAAACTGAAGTGTTACTTGCAAATCGTTAAATACATTAGAGCTATTTTTCTAATGCTTGTAGTTTAAAGGTTTGGTTGGCTTGCTTGCTTTGTTTGTATAAATGTTTCCTCAAGCAATAATGTATACAAGCTGAAGCCCAACCCTATCTATTGATTGCAGATGTCAATCTTAATTACAATTCTAGGGAAAACATTTATACAAACAAAGCAAACAAGCCAACCAAACCTTTAAACTACAAGCATTAGGAAAATAGCTATAATATATATAATTTATCTGTGTTTGTCTAAATTTACCTGTGTTTACCTGTAAAATTAATGCGGGCAAATGTAATCAAAAGTTGCACGCAAACGTAATGAAATGCACCATCCTAAAAAGCTAGTTATTAATGATAACTAGTGGTGAAAATGTTGTCACCTGTGATTGATATCAAGTCTTTTGGTATAGAACCACTAATTTGGGCCCGGTTAGAAAGAACATATAAGAAGTAGAACATATTTTAAATATAAAAGTTCCTACGCATAGCTGTAACTTTGTCAATAAGTAAAATATTTGGGTAATTTTTGGTATTAAATGAAAGCTAAAGGACTTGGGATCACTATAGAACCCTTGTTGAAAGTTTCTTTTGAAAAAAAAAAAAATATATGAAATTATAATAGGAGGGCACATTTGCCCTGTTGTTCAGATCAAAAGTACCTGTTTTTGTACTACCAAAGTTCCAGGAACCAGTGTGCTCTAGTATGCAATTGAAGGATGTTGCATTTTTCAGCACAAGTCAGGATAAGGTATAGTTTTGAAATGAAATGACTGCCACTTTATTTGAACTTAAGATAAAGTAGCCATTAATGCTTGAAATTGCAGAATATAACATAGAAAGCAATGGGCTATGGTTCGTGGTTTTATTCCTTATAGAACGACAAAGTTGATAATGATTGAAGCTGATATAAACAGTACTCCCCTCATACTCTCATCTATTTCAACACAAAAATTTAACATTATTTGCCTTACCTACATATTTTACTGTCCCCCTTTTGGCAGGCTGACTAGGAGTTCTTACTTCACATCTGAAAAATTATTTATTAAATAGAATATTTCTTAAATATGAATACCAGTTAACAGCCTATGGAAAGTGTGAATCGAGAAAACTGTTTCTTATGTGGAGTTGCGATATTTTTTAATATGAAATTATAAATATGCAGACACTCCATGAGGAAAAGATGATTTTTGTGATAAAAAATTTTTAGTATTTAAATATATAAATACGATCAAACCAAAATTAATTCACGCCACAAACAGAAGAGTTTTATGTTTTACCGTTAATAAATAAGGTGTGAAATCGATTATTATCAGCCTTTCAAGGTCGTTTTAAAGGAAAAAAAGTCAAATTGACCAGTTAAACAAGCACAAATGTAAAATTTCTTTATGGATAAATAAAATGCTTTGCTGAGCACAGCCTGATACGACCACAGAGGTCGAACCCTGAACAGTTGGGGCAAATTTGGACACAACATTCAAGCTTGATACTGTCTGAATTTGGATTGTGATCAAATTTTTGACATAATATAGGTTTCTGACACAAAATAAATGTGGTCAAAGATCTTATAAATCCATTGCGCAATACTGTGCAATTGAAGATTTCTTCTTGAAACTTTTCAAAATTCAAAATTTTGAAAAAAGTATGAATTCCTTAAAAATCCCACCACCAACTTTTGAAACCCCTTAGAGCAAAACCCCAAAACTCAATCCCAGCCTTTCCTTTGTAGTATGGAACCTTGTAGTACAATTTCAAAGAGATCCATACACTTACACACAACTTATTGTCTGGAAACTAGAAAATGCTTGTTTTGCCTTTATTGGCCCCTAATGCATACATGTTTGGGGCAATTAACCCCAAACTCAATCCCAGCCTTCCCTTTGTAATATGGAATCTTGTGGTACAATGTCAGAGAGATCTATACACTTACACACAAGTTATTGTCTGGAAACTAGAAAAATGCTTGTTTTTGGCGACTTTTTGGCCCTTAATTCCTAAAGTGTTGGCCCCATAACCCCTAAAATGTATCCCAACCTTCTACTTGTGGTATTAAACATTGTGGTACAATTTCAGAGCAATCGAAATACTTATACACAAGTTATTATCCTGAAACTAGAAAAATGCTTGTTTTGGGCCCCTTCATGGGCCCCTAATTCCTAAACGGTTGGGACCATCATCCCCAAAATCAATCCCAACCTTCCTTTTGAGGTATTGAACCTTCTTAATGACGATGCAGACGATGACGACGACGACATCATACCATTATATGATCCCAAAAAATTTTTTGCGGTCATATAAAAAACTGTTAACCTATCATTTAAATTTAAACAAAAAGTAAGCCTTGAAATATGATCAT
The DNA here is from genome assembly GCA_017311375.1 of Mytilus coruscus. Lineage (NCBI taxonomy): Eukaryota > Metazoa > Mollusca > Bivalvia > Mytilida > Mytilidae > Mytilus > Mytilus coruscus. The sequence goes on along the minus strand of CM029599.1, from coordinate 74,756,736 downwards.
TATCAAAGTAATAGCAAAAGTTTATGTCCTTGTAAAAATTGTACTGCTACGTTTTTCTTTTGAAAATAAATAATTGAATGCTATTTATTTTATTGTAGATGCGACATTTTTTTAATGTTTTTTTTTTTAAGTTGCGGTATGTTTTAATTGTATCTATAATCGTTTCATGTTATATGAGGTAGCAGTGTAACCCCACTGAATTTTTGAGACATCTTTAGAAATTTTAACTCGTTCTCCAAACATATTTGTATAAGATTAAAGTTTACTTACATGGAAGTTTTTCACTTGTTCCGTTGACTGATAGCATTTGATTTTGTCAGTTTTTATGGACTTCTCCCTTTTGAATTTGCCATGGAGTTCTGTCTTTTGATATACCTTTTTATATGTGAACAATAAAATCAAGTCACGTTGAATAGACAGACCTGAATTTTCATTCAAATTGGTGGTATTGACATAACATCTATTAAATTTCTATATGAACACGTCAAAAATGCATTTCCCATATCCTTACTACATGTAAACTACATAAATGGTGTTTAAATTCTAAACACAATTCTAAATACATTGTACATTGTTTGCGCACTTTTTTTAACATGTTTAATTTCTTAACATGTTTTGATTGAAGAAAGTGTTAAGCTTTGTGGTAAGGATCATGTTTAGCTTAGAAATTTGTGTTTAAGTCCTAAAATCTTTTAATTAAAAAACACATTTAAAAGTGCTTATATTCAAGACATGTGTACATTTAATGTGTTTACATAGAAATGTGTTGACATAATATCATTATTCTAAACACGTGTTTTCAGTCATGTCAAATAGAAGATTGCTGGAAAATAAAACTTACTTTAAGTAATGGAAAAGAAAAAAGATTCCTAGTTAACTTCAAAATCATGTTTTTACTATTCACATTTTAACGTATCAATAGCAGCCTTTGAAATCATCATTGCATAATTTGATAAAATTGCAATAATGTTACATCAAATATAGATTTTCAAGATATAAGATGAGCAACTTTGCAAAAAAATAAAAATAAGTTCAATGGCTATTCCATTGTCTTTGGTACGTCATCTTCAAAGTATTTGGACACCTCAAAATTAAAGTTTGTGCAAATAGGTTTTATTTAATGCAAATGCATATTTACTTGTATAAATACAACATACTTGGGATAAAATGTTCAAAATACATGGCAAGTTGTATATACGTTTGTCCTGTTTGATACGTCCATGTTTTAAAAAGAATAAACAAGTTCTTTCAGATGAGTTTTCATTTATTCCTAGAAATGTCAAAAGTCGTCTGAGATTTTCCCACAATGCATCTCATTTACAAAAGAAAATATCGCTACTCCACGTAAGAAACAGATTTCTTGATTCACACTTTTCATATACTGGTTAAAGGAGACATAGATTCTGCTACAAACTGAAATGTATGGGAGACTATACAGCAACATATATATCAATGGTCTACTATTATAGGTTTTTATCATAACTCACATGGAATCATAAACAATCCAACAGTTGAAAGATTAACAGATAGATACTGAGAGATCAGGACCTCATATATTAAATGTGACATACATGCATAAGAAGTATCAATGATCTTTCATAAATGATGTTTCTAAAATAATCCTAATGGATCCTAATGACAAAACTTAACATAAGGTTCTCAGGAGATCTATGTTACACTGATGTATAGTTTCACCAATATGTGATGTCACCAATGAATCACCTTAGAATCACCACCTGTGATGTCATCAGTGAATCACCTTTGTTCGCCACCTGTGATTTTAACAATGAATAACCTTTGTATCCCCACCTCTGATGTCATCTGTGAATCACCTTTGTTTCACCACCTGTGATGGAATCAGTGAATCACCTTTGTTCACCACCTGTGATTTCATCAATGAATAACCGTTGTATCACCACCTCTGATGTCATCTGTGAATCACCTTTGTTTCACCACCTGTGATGGAATCAGTGAATCACCATTGAGTCACCATATGTGATGTCACCATTAAAAAACCTATGTATCCCCACCTGTGATGTCAAAGGTGAATAAAACACAGGTAAAATACATTTTCAATTTGATGTATTTTGAGAAAAAATACACCAATGAGATACATTATATATGCTAGCTTTATAAGCTTGCTTTCAACATTTCCATACCTGTCACCAACTTTCATGGTTTCAGCTTTAGTTTTTTGTTGTAATTCTTTTTCTTTCTTTTCCTCTTCCTTTCTTTTCTGTTCTTCAGGATCCATTTCAGCAAACCTTCCCATTTTATTTCTCTCTTTAAATGCTCTTACAGAATCTAAAGTCAGAACATAATTTGAACTGTTGTTGATTGATTTTGTTTAATGATTCTGACATTTGATATTTATTTCAATAATCAATTTAACAGAAAAATTTCATTTCTTGAATTTTATCACAACCATCTTTGTAAGATATGTTTTACATGTTGCCATCTTTTAGATATAGATTTTTAATGATAAATAAGTAGTTTTTTTACACATGTATATGAATCTTTTGTGTAGTTTTGGAAATAACATACCTTGTTGCATTCTTAAGTCTCAAGCAAGAAGTTGACACATTAGTTCATTACATAGTTTTTATTGTTTTGTCTTTTACAACACATACTTGTACATATTGTAGTGTACACTATAAATGGAAAGAGCAAATTGGTACTAGGATACAAGTTTTGTAAAAAGATTCATATTCCTTAAATCTTTTTTTAACAATACCAGATTTTTTTAATTCACAAAGCATATCAAGCCTCTGAATCAAAAGTAAAAATATCAAAATACTTGATTGATTGATAGAATACAGTTAAGTAGGCAACACAATGAGTCAATGAGATTATGTCATGGGAAGGGACATTTCAAATTTAAAATGCTTCTATAAACCAATTATTGAATTTTGGTCATATGTCAATTAAGTTTGAAAATTTGGTCAAAGTTTTATCCACCATGTCAGATGTTCATGTACCCATACAATATTACAAAACTTGGATCAATTAACAATGAGATTAGGTATAGATCAGGAGAACCCTGTCTAACCGACACTACATCTTACTGAACAAATAGTTATATTAGTTATTGTAACCAAACATTTTTCCAAATGGACCACATAATAAAAAAAAATTTTAAAATTTTTTTTATGCAGGCATTGACCTATGAAAAAGATATTTGCCAGAGAGACACTTCAGATCATAAGGCAATGGACACAAAATATGGTTTATCCATATCTTCTGAAATGTGAATATTTCATGCAATTGATTATGTTGATGCTGCAACTACATTCCCCAGTCAGGGCTCAGACATAAACAAGTTGTTTTTTGTTTTCGACTTACAGATGTCAAAAAATGTATTTAATATAAAAATGTGTTTTCATTTTCAGACTTATTTAAGTCAGGAAATGACAGACTTGTTTAGGTCTATTTATGTTTATGAAAAGACTTAATTATAATTGGTGGCCAAAGTGCACCACCTATGACATCATAAACCTGTCTGAGAGTTCACAAGGACCTGAGCTATCAATATTTGATTGTCTAATTGAACATTTTTACTTAACATAAGATTATTTTCCTCATTTTGTGTGGTTATAGATGGTTGCATTGTAAAGTGAATAAACATTATCTCCATTTTTTTAGGCTCTCATGCATATTTTTCTTTAGAAGACAAAGCATTGTCTTTCAATGTTGTCATAATTTCATGTAGATGCATGACCTTTTTATAAATATGCTTGGGTTCTCGAAGTTGACCAATTTTGGTAACTTATCGACTTGTAGGAGTCAATATTTCTTGCTTAACACTAACTGACTTATTGAAGTCATAATTTGTCTTAAATTAAAGGGAGACAAATCTTGAAACCTACAAATTTAGACCTCTATGAGTCAAAAGCAGATTTAGACTTGTTTATGTCTAAGCTCTGACTGTTCACATCCCTATGTCTACCATGGTATTGGTCTTAAATATCTAATGGCCGAACAGAGTTGCTTTTGTGCAACATGTTAACCTGTTTTCAACCTATATGCTTCAAAACAAGATGTTATGTATGCAATGGAGGGATAAAATTGTGTGTTGTCCATGCAGGGAAAGTGCTGAACTGTCTCATCTGGGATAATGATTTGAATTTAAGTTTAATAAAAAATTAAGATCAAGGATTACATAACTGCAAAATCAATAATGATCCATGAAAATGAGGTAAAATGAACTTTAAATTAGGGGCATCTTTCTGTATCATGATAATTTTAACCTTCTTACATGTATAAATTTAGAGAGGTTTCAATCTCTATAACTTAACTTGTCAAAGACACCATTTAATATAATACTGTCTTTTTCAATTATAATTTACCTGTTCTTTTAGCATAATCATCCTCTTTCATTTCAAATTTCTCAACTTTAGATAAGTCTTCAAATTCTCCCAATTTAATTGTTGAATCTACCACCTATAAAATAAGCAACAGTTCAAAGGGGAGTAACTCAAACACTCCATATGATAAATTGACACCTAGTCCTGCTTATAGGTTACTTTGGGTATAAACATTTAAGCACTACTCCTGTTAAATGTATCTTTATTCTTTGGCACATCAGAATATGTCATATTGATGACTAATTTTTTAAATCAACAAGAGTCCCACATGAGCCTGTATCAATCACATGGTTACCATAATCTCTTTATTTTCAAGTATAGTTCCAATAAAATTCTTCCTTAAGACAAATCTGATTTCACTTTGTTAACATTAAACTACTAATACATTGTAATACATGCCACTAGTCTTGAAGACCACTGTCTGGTACATATGATGGACAGAGAATGGATGGATGAACAGATGAGGATAAATCTATATGGCATTATGCCCTTATCAGATTATTGGAAGGGGCATAACAAATTCTATTGTACGTACACATTTTTATCAAAGTAAATAATACATGAAAACATCATTGTAACATGAGATATATTTCATATTTTATGCATTACTAATCAAATATATTATCATTTATCAAATTTCAATTCTTTTAGTTACACTTTACATTACCCCAGATATATATTGCCGACCCCAAGTGTGACTGGGGGATATAGAAATATACTACAGGTCCTCTTTCGACTGGCAGTAAAACCCTCGCCGAATTGGGGCGTCTGTTGTACAAATGTACAAATTAGCCGCCACATCTGGTCAGAATGGGGACGTTAAATCTGATGCCTCCTGTAAAGAGAGTGCCACTCTCTTTGCCCATTAAGAACTCTTGCAATAACTCTTTGAGGTGTAGGTGGCCTGTTGTAAGGCTAAATTTCTGTCACTATCCAATATACCCTCATTTTCCAGTGGCAGTCCATATTTACCCAACCTTCTTCCCGGACAGCCTCTATTACAGAACCTACCTATTGTATTTATTGTTAATTTGTTCTCGTCCTGAACATGCATGAAATATTGGCCACTGGACTTCAAGCAACTAACAATCAATCAATATAGATTGCCACAGCAGTATTTGGCACAACTTTATAGAATTTTCTGTATCTAAAGCTCTACAACTTCGTACACATGTAAGAATTGGCCTACCAACTATTTTAATTTTGAGCACCACTGATGAGTCTTATGTAGATGAAACACTCGTTTATAAGAATTCATAATTCATAAGAATGGTATCTTTAAAAGTTTTTACAACCAATGGGTCGATACCACTGCTCATGGACGTTTCATTCCCAAGGGTATCAGTCTGATTAAAATCAAACCTCTCAGCCCTCCCCTTTTCTGATATGTCATGTCGGACATATAAATAAAAGATAGCAAGTGAGAGGTGTTATTTTAATCAGACTGCAAGGGTATCACCATCCCAGAAGTCAGTGCTTTTGTGTTGACATGAAATATCATTGATATGTTCATTTTCTGTAAATTTACTGTATACAAAATGTTGAATTATTTGAAAAAATAAGGTTTTTCTATCCCCAGGTATACATTGCCTTAGCCTTATTTGGCACAACTTTTCATTATTTGAAGCTCAACTTTCTTTTTGTTTGGCCTACCAACTGTTTAAATTCAAGTTCCACTGATGAGTCTAATATTGATGAAACCTGTCTAACGTACAATATTATACTGGTATCTTTGATGAGTTTGATGCCACTGCTCCTGGATGTTTCATTCACAAGGGTATCACCAGCCCAGTAGTCTGGTATCTTTGATAAGTTTGATGCCACTGCTCGTTGACGTTTCATTCCCAAGGGTATCACCAGCCCAGAAGTCTGGTATCTTTGATGAGTTTGATGCCACTGCTCGTGGAAGTTTCATTCCCAAGGGTATCACCAGCCCAGTAGTCCGGTATCTTTGATATGAGTTTGATGCCACTGCTCGTGGACTTTTCATTCCCAAGGGTATTACCAGACCAGTAGTCTAGTATCTTTGACCAGATGCCAGTATGTTTCATTCTGATAGCCCGGTAGTCTGGTATCTTTGATGAGTTTGATGCCATTGCTCGTGGATGTTTCATTCCCAAGGGTTTCACCAGCCCAGTAGTCTAGTATCTTTGATGAGTTTGATGCCACTGCTCATGGACATTTCATTCCCAAGGGTATCACCAGCCCAGTAGTCTAGTATCTTTGATGAGTTTGATGCCACTGCCTGTGGATAATTCATTCCCAAGGGTATCACCAGCCCAGAAGTCTGGTATCTTTGATGAGTTTGATGCCACTGCTCGTGGATGTTTCATTCCCAAGGGTATCACCAGCCCAATAGTCTGGTATCTTTGATGAGTTTGATGCCACTGCTAATGGACGCTTCATTCCCAAAGGTATAACCACATGCACCAGCCCAGTAGTCTGGTATCTTTGATGAGTTATTAAAAAGTCTGGCATGCTGTAATATTGGAATAATTTAAAGGGCAATTAACTTTGGAACTAAGGTCAACTGGACCATGTAAGGTGCACATAATTAGCTACTCATCTAAAAACTTAAACCTAACTCCTGGGCCATGTAGCACGTACACTCTGCTGTACAGTATGTCTATAATATGGTAACCACAGGTGACTTCATCAATCACTCTTGCTGGTGTTGAATGAATCACTATGAAAAATACTCTAATTCAAGGTAAGATCAATATCAATGTCAACTAACCAGAGAGATATTTCAGAGTGTATCACTTCATCAACAATCATCTCCAAACGTGACTTTAAAAAGAATTACCTTGTGAGAACTGTACAATGTATGTCAGCCACATATTAAAAAGATAGCTGCTTTTGGGAACTAAAAACACATGCCGTCATTAAAAGTGACAAACGGCTCAGGGGTTTATAAGACACTGACAGGAAAGGTGAGCCCATATTCCTGTGAAGCTCCTGAATAACATATGATGATACAGTAGTTTTATGTGCAGGTTGGTTGAATATATGTCTTTGTAAAATTCTTGTACCTGATGTATGGAATTATTCATGTATTATTTACAGATATATTAGCATTTCTAAAATGTACACAAAATTTTTCATTGTAACTTACATGAAGACGACAACCATCATCTACAGGAAAGGAACCAAACATAACTTCATCATTGTCTATTTTACTCAGAAGCTTGTTGTCTTTACTGTATAGCTCTAACTTCATGTTGGCTGCTTGGGAACCAGTTAATAGCTCTAATTTGTTCTAAAAGATAATGAAAAAATGTTCCTGGTGAAATCTACTATTTATTGTATATTAATAAACTTATATTTATCATATTAATTTGTCCAATAAATAAGTAAACAACACATTTATATCTCATGTATATTTTTCATTAAATGAAAAAAGTTCGCAAATGCCTGTGTTATGAAAGTGAATTGTCATTTTTAAAATAAATTTTATATACAAGAGTCATAATAATCTATTTCTCACATACCAATAGCTCTTTTTATAGTGCTCTCCATCCTGATCAATTCATTTCACTTATGGGAACAAAGTAGCCTTATAGTCAGGAGCCTGTTGTTCAGTGGTTGTTGTTTGTTGGTGTGGTTCATAAGTGTTTCTCGTTTTTTATACAGATTAGACCGTTGGTTTTCCTGTTTGAATTGTTTTACACTAGTCTTTTTGAAGCCCTTTATAGCTTGTTCAGTGTAAGCCAAGGCTCTGTGTTAAAGGCCGTACTTTGACCTATAATTGTTTACTTTTTACACTTTGTGACTTGGATGGATAGTTGTCTCATTGGCACTCACACCACATCTTCTTATTTATATTTATAATATTAAGATGTTATGTCGTGCTGTTACACCACCGTCTCAGGTTAAGGGAGGGTTGAGTGCTAACAAAAATGTTTGCCCCTACCAGGTTCATCATCACAGTGCTTGTTCTAATTCAGAAGCCTGTCATTCAGTGGTTATCCTTGGTTGCTGTCTGCCATATTTGTTTCTCATTTGTTGGTTTTAGCATAAATCAGGCTGTTGTTTTTCTCTTTTGAATTATTTAACATTTTGTCATGTCTGATCCTTTAATAAATTTCTATACGGTATGGGTTTGCTCATTGAAGAAGGTCATACTTTGACCTAGGGCCTTAAATGCTGACTGGCATGAAGAGGATAGGTGAGGTGAGGTGATACGTTGACCTATAGTTGTGTGGCTCCAACATAGTCAAAACTAACCTGTGACCTTGGGGTCTTTGTCAAGGGACCTTGCAACCTGACATCTCATTTAAAAGGACTTGCGACCATTAACACAGGTTTATCGTTAAACATAAACCTGTCAAATTTTCTTAAAAGTGACCTGGTGACCTGATTTAATATTTAAATGTGACTTTGTGACCTCAGGGGGTACCCTACTGGAACCCCAGTTTTTTTACATCCTCTGTATAGTTATTCGTAATCATACCACATCTCCACACTTTTAAGTTTATTCTAGACAGATTATCTATCACATCAAGAAATCTACACTGCATTAAGGGTCCTTATCATTCACCTGACATCTATGCTACAGCCTATAAGGACTGTTTTGGTTAAAACTATGTTCTCTGGTGAAAGTTCATTAGCAGAAAATGTTTCAACATGTTCAAAACAAAATATCTTTGCAAAGATTCAGGCTATATCATAGGTGTTCGGTTGATTTAAATTGGCCTAATATTTCAGAGGAGTAGATATTTAGAGTAAAAAGAAAGATAAATGAACAGGTTAATATAATCTGGACAACTTTGTGCAGAAAAGTCACTTGCGATGTCACCATGATATAATAAAAATGTTTAAATTGACTAAACAGACCTATTTGCCATTTTCCACAAAGTTTTTGGAGAAAATAGAAGAACTCAACTGTAGTGATTGGGATTGGAAAATTTTTTTAAACAATCATCGCTTATACACAATCAAATTAAATGATTGATTGATAATTGGAACGATGTGAAGACTCTTTTTTATCATTTTTTAAAGATAAGTGTGCATGTTTTCTTTGTTTTGTAGTACTTGGGTGTGTAATTTAAACTTGGAGTGATAAAAAATATACTTTTTACTTCTGTTGTGTGTTTGTTTGATATTTTTTTTTTAATTTAATGTAGCTTTTTTTCAGATCATTTCCATTTCAAGTCGCTTCTAAGCATATATGCAAAACATAAAATATTAACTGGTTTTAATCAAACATCAAACATGTCAAATTCAATACACTTTTTTAAGATAAACTCTGTAACTGTTAAAATTAACTTATTCATGAATTCAAAATTATCAAAAATAATAGATGCACATTCAGTCTAACTTCTTATTTAATTTTCAAACTCTTAAATTGGGTCAAATTATTTTAAAAACTGTGCTTATGTACATTTCATTGAGATAGGAAGCAAAACGCTCAACTTAGCAATGTCAGCAGTAACAGGAATCAAAAGTAAAAGTGAAACTAGAAATTTTCCGACTTATTGGACAGTAACATTTCATAATCAATCTAGTGCTTGGAAAAGAGGTACAATCGACTGATTTTCTATTATAGTCATTCATTGGGACACCACTAGGCCCTTACCATAAAAGATATTGTAAACACATTGAAACAAGGAATTATTTATTGGAATATTTTGAATTCATTAACCCAACTAAATAGGGTTAGGGACACACTACATTTCAGTATGCCTTTAGCCACATGCATGGCTAATCCTATTAAGTTTTCATCATAATTTTATAAATTTTCCAGAATTCAAAATTACTGATTCAAATAATTCCTTGTTTTGATATCTTTGTAAAACATTTATCAAGCAGTAAAATATCTGTTTGGGTCAAGTCTTGGCTTTCATCTAAATATTAATGACAACATCTCAAAATGAGATTATTTTGGCAGTTTTGCACTAACTGCAAGAAGTTCAAGAAGCCCTGATCAAATATGCAAGTCAAAACATTAAAATGTAAGCATGACATGAGAAAGTCAAAATATTTTGCGTGAAAACAGGAAATTACAAGCGCAATTATTATAATAAGCTGGATACAGGATTCTGACAAAATAATAAGCGGGATCTGGGATCAGACCCCCACATGAGACATCCTACTTTCTACAATATTTGAACAAGAAGTTACACTCATTGTCATGCTATGCATATCATTACTCATAATTCAAAGAATCAGAAACTGAAAAGTAATTAAGTGTCTGACAAATTAAAATATTGTTTCCGATGTTACAAAAATAGGGTAAAGCTGCTGACCAAATATAAAGTCATTCTGTTCAGTAGAACCAAAGAAATATGTGTCAGACCAATATATTAATTTATACAACTATTTCAAGAAAAAATACGCCTTATGGCATTCCTGTAAAAATAATATGAGGCAGGTGTAACAGTAAACCAATGTGAAAATAAGAAGTGCATAATATTTACATGATACTTTTTGGTCACCAGATAAATATACAATAAAAAGGAAATCACACACTTTACAACCTCTATCAAGTTCAACTACATGATCTAGGGAGCTAGCATAGAGTGCAGGAGGTTGGGCAGGTATTGGGTTCGTTTGCACCCAATACACGTTCGTACCCCACACATTCGCTCCCTAGGTCCATTCACACCCTTTTTTTTAATTCAAAACCTGATGAATTATTAGATGTTTTTAGATGATGATATTTTATTTTTATAAAAATTTCGGAATTTTAAATGAAATATTGTTTTAAATTGATTTGATGATTAATTATTATATTTAATTATTGATGACTGTTAATATGGTGTTTAACAGCTAAACTTGGTGTTATTTCGGAATTTTTAAATGAAATATTGTTTTAAATTGATTTGATGATTAATTATCATATGTTAATTATGTATGATGACTGTTAATATGGTGTTTACACAGCTAAACTTGGTGTTATTGTTATGTGTTTGAGAATCTTGATTGTTGTTTTAACTAGCTTTGATGTAAATTATGCATGAAGTTAGCATGTATAATTTAGCTTGGTATGAGTAAAAACAATGAAGATTCAAAATGTTATTGTTGTTGAGTTTAATAGCGGTTTGGCATCTTAACATTAAAAAAATATTCAACAAAAGAAACCTTTTTAGAAAGTCACTTTATTTTGAAACAATGAAAAAAAAAATTATAGCAATACACTAACCAAAACATGATTAAAAAAATATTTAATACAAAAAACGTCACTTTATTTTGAAACAATGAAAAAACTTATTTAAAATAACAATACAATAACCAAAATATGATTAAAAATTCGTAAGGGTTCCAGAGAACCCAGTGTCTCGCCTACTTTTGCAGGCTCAACAAAATGAGGAAAAAATTAATAAAAATATTCCTCTCTATACTATCTTTTCATTGTAAGTAGCTTCTGTCCAAGTTTGGTAAAATCCAGGATAGTTTATGAATCTAATAAATGTTTTAAAACTTAAACTGCAGACTGTATGTAATGTTAACTGGAAGAAAAACTAAGTCCATTTAGTAAGTAAAATACGGAAAAATGGAACAAAATTTTAACAAAATTTCCTTCTAGATACTAGCTTTTAATCATAAACAAGCTTCTGTCCAAGTTTGGTACAAATCCAGGATAGTTTAAGAAAGTTGTTAAAATCTTAAAACTTTAACCACAGAGTGAATGTTATGTTAACTGGCAGAAAACTAAGTCCATTTATAAGTAAAATACGGAAAAATGGAATTTTTTTTACAAATATACTTCTGGATACTATCTTATGATCATAAACAAGCTTCTTTCCAAGTTTGGTAGAAATTCAGGATAGTTTAAGAAAGTTATTAAAATTTCAAAACTTTAACCACAGAGTGAATGTAATGTTTCCTGGCAGAAAAACTAAGTTCATTTATAAGTAAAATATGGAAAAATGGAACAAAATTTTAACAAAATTTCCTTCTAGATACTAGTTTTAATCATAAACATGATAAACAAGCTTCTGTCCAAGTTTGGTACAAATTCAGGATAGTTTAAGAAAGTTGTTAAAATCTTAAAACTTTAACCACAGAGTGAATGTAATGTTAACTGGCAGAAAACTAAGTCCATTTATAAGTAAAATACGGAAAAATGGAATTTTTTTACAAAATTTACTTCTGGATACTATCTTATGATCATAAACAAGCTTCTTTCCAAGTTTGGTAGAAATTCAGGATAGTTTAAGAAAGTTATTAAAATTTCAAAACTTTAACCACAGAATGAATGTAATGTTTCCTGGCAGAAAAACTAAGTCCATTTATAAGTAAAATATGGAAAAATGGAATTTTTTTTACAAAATTTACTTTTGAATATTATCTTATGATCATAAACAAGCTTCTGTCCAAGTTTGGTAGAAATCCAGGATAGTTTAAGAAAGTTATTAAAATTTCAAAACTTTAACCACAGAGTGAATATTTGTGGGCGCCGTCGGCGACAACAACGACGGCATTGACGGCGACGACGCTGATGACGGAATGTAGGATTGCTATGTCTCGCTTTTTCGACAAAAGTCGAAGGCTCGACAAAACAATTGAAAAATTATATAACACAAAAACAATATAAAGGGTGCGAACGTGAATGGGAGCGAACGTGTTTTGGGCAAACGGACCAGAATGAGTATCCCCTATCATGTCAAAAGCTGTGATCATTGTATTTGCTGGTCAGTTCAGTCAGAATAAATAGGTCTAAAAGAATGGGCCAGCCTTTCAGTCTAGTACAAAGTAGGTTTCTTATCTATGTCACATCAGAATGTTTTCGTCATGGTATGCATCTAATACTTGCCACTGAACTTAACCAGAGGATTCTAGTTGTGGGACAGAGAAAACAAGTTTACTGGTGTATCTTATCATATTAATAATCTTGGACCATAATTTGATTACAGTAAACATTTGCTCTCACATGAAATGATTTTGGGAAAGACTAAGTCATCATCATGACATCAAAAAATTATTGTTTACATTAGCTACCTTCAAATCTGCAACTGATAAATCTTTTTGAAACCTTCGTTCTGTTCCAAAAGAATTTGCTGAGCTTGTAACATTTATAGTCACAGTACTTTGCGTGATTACAGAAAACTGAGACATTTTGAAAATCAAATAGGGTGAAACAATATTCTAGAATAATCACAACATAGACATGTGCTTTGAACTCGTCGAAACGAGATCACGTTGATTATCACGTGACAGCTCATTACGTTGCAGTCTATTTTACCTAGAGGAAATAATTCTTGTTGCGAAACTGTTATTTTGATGTATTAAGACATAATGTAGCGTTATATTTAATGTTATAACTTGGATTCTGCTTTGTCAATTAGAACCAAAGGACAAAATGATGTCATGAACGAGAATTCACGTTAGAGAACATGGCGGCCACTGAAAAACAGTGGTTTGTTGGTGAAGATGGATGTATATCCGTTGGAGAACCAACAAAAAGTGTAACATACAATTCCGCCTTGAATTCAATTATTGTATCAACAAAGGAACCATCAGTGAAGATTTATGATGTAGCTTCCGGCGCTATACTCCAGAAATCGAATGTATCGGGTACATATAAACACCCCCCTTTTTGTATTCAAAGTATTTACACACACATCCTGGTCACCTTACTCTGCATTTACCATCAAATGTATCAGTTTATTAATAAATATGCATTGAAACAATGAATAAAAAAAATATATATAGCAATTCATCCCAAAAAACAATTGAAAAATTAACACAAAACCAATATAAAGGGTGCGAACGTGAATGGGAGCAAACGTGTATTTGGGCGAACGGACCCAGAATGAGGTACCCAGCAAACACACAACGTAAACATAACGTTATGGTATCGTTATATTTACGTTACGTTTACGTGTAACGTTAAAATAACAGTAGGAAAACATTAAAAATAAACGATATGAAGTAACCAATATTGAACGTTATTTTTTAAAGTTCTTATAACGTTGGTTGAACATTATGATTATTACGTCACATTTGCAATGTTGTACTTACAGAAAGGTAACGTTATTCTATTAACGTTTGTATTTGAATGAATTTATAACGTAACATTTATACCATAGTACAACGCCTAAATAATGTTATTCAAAAACGTTAATTGATAACATTAATATAATGTTGAAAATAAACGTTATCTAGTAAACTATCTTTAACGTTATTTTTTTATGTTCTTATAACGTTGGTTGAACATTATCATTATTACGTCACATTTGTAATGTTGAACTCATGTAAAGCTAACGTTATTCTATTAACGCTTGTATTTGAACAAATTTATAACGTAACATTTATACCATAGTACAACGTCTAAATAATGTTATTGAAAACGTAATTAATAACATTTATATAATGTTAAATTAATAAATTATGTAACGCTTTGATTACTAACCATTGTATAACTTTAAATTCCATGCTGGAATGTGACGTCATTTAACATTTTCAGAAAGACGCTAAGATGGCATGCTCCATTACAAGTAGTGAAAATTGACAATTTTTTTGTTTATGTCTTATCTATATCTGCATTTTGATTTACCAAAAGCAAAAAGAATCTAACTAATGGCAAGTACAACTAAATAATTTGCCAATCTTCTGTAGAGAATGATTCCACTTATATTAATATGTATTTTTAAAAATGTCAATGCATGACTGCATGGTTTTATTCTAATGTCGCTGTAATGACAAAAAGCCATAGTTCTTTAAAAATTTCTCGTACAGTCGCAACTTTTAGAACAACAAAAATGTTTGCTAAGGTCTACAGTAATTCCCCTCATAGTATTCCATGCTTTAAGACGATCACGACACGTTAGAATAACATTATTATAATGTCGAAGAAATGTATTTTTTATGTTTTAATAACGTTCGTATAAAGTTAAAACATAACGCCTTATTTATAATGTTGAAATTACGTAAATGTAACGTTAAAATATTACGTTTTTTATACGAAATTATAACGTAATATTAATACGACAGTACAACGACTACATAACGTTTTTCAAACACGTAAATTTTCAATATTTATTTAACGTTAAATACACATATTAATTTACATTAAATAACTAACTATTCTATAACATGATGTCATACGCTAGTATATGACGCATTTAAAAAGAAGAAAACATAGAGTGCCATTATCATAATTACAAGGAGTTTAAAATGAGCAATTCTTTGTTTACATTTAATTATTTATGCACTTGATCTTTACGCTAAAAGTAATTAGTTAGTGAAATATCGGTAAGTAAAACTTTAAATTTTGTCAATTTTTTTCAATCATATGACATGAACAGAATAAACATTGAACAATTCAAGGGATCATTTTAATTTATTTGTACTTTGTCAACACTCTATTTAATCCTTGCGAAACCCATCCACATTGCAAATTTTAAATACGCCTATGCTTGATGGTCGGTTTATTTTGATTAGCACATATTATAATGTAGTTTTAATTTATATCGCTTATTCAGAGACTTAGGGGATAATCATTTGATTTTTAATGTTCAATATTTTCATATTCCACTGTTCTTCCTTTTAATATATCATCATGATCATAGTTCAGATTTCAAATGATTATAAGAAGGGTTTTTTCTATTACAGTATCGCATTATTTTTCTATATTCTAAAAATAATCTTGGTTTTCAATTTTTTTAAAGTGTTTTCAAAGATGCCTTTACTGGTTCTTGAAAGATGAAGATGCACTAGTGTCGCTCCTATTTAAGGGTTTAAGTTTAAATATATTTTACATTTAAAATCTTAGTTGCAAAATTTAATAGTATTAGTACACTTATGTTAGTATTATAGTAAATAATACTAATACAATATGTTTTAAAAATATTAATTTGTCATTACATATACATTGAGTTATGTCATGACTGAACATTGAGATATATTTTTTTAGCATTTCTGGAGCAGTAGCCGTACCTTTCTGGTTACTAGTTGTGTGTTGCATATGATATAAATTGTAACACTTCTTAGTGACTGGATAGGTTGAATAGAATCTTCCACGAAAGTTACAAGCAAAGAACTTGTTATCGGATAATGTAACATAAAAATAGCTAAGTATGCAAGGACAGTTCCAGGATGAAGGTACAGAAATTGTTACATTAGAAAGAAGTGTTTTATTAGAGTTGATAAAGTTAATAATATTACTCAACAATGTAACTTATGAGTATCCCCTAACATGTCAAAAGATGTGAACATTATATTTGCTGGTCAGTTCAGTCAGAATAAATAGGTCTAAAAGAATGGGCCAGCCTTTCAGTCTAGTACAAAGTAGGTTTCTTATCTATGTCACATCAGAATGTTTTCGTCATGGTATGCATCTAATACTTGCCACTGAACTTAACCAGAGGATTCTAGTTGTGGGACAGAGAAAACAAGTTTACTGGTGTATCTTATTATATTAATAATCTTGGTACATAATTTGATTACAGTAAACATTGGCTCACATGAAATGATTTTGGGAAAGACTTAGTCATCAAAAATTATTGTTTACATTAGCTACCTTCAAATCTGCAACTGATAAATCTTTTTGAAACCTTCGTTCTGTTCCAAAAGAATTTGCTGAGCTTGTAACATTTATAGTCACAGTACTTTGCGTGATTACAGAAAACTGAGACATTTTTGAAAATCAAATAGAAACAATATTCTAGAATAATCACAACATAGACATGTGCTTTGAACTCGTCGAAACGAGATCACGTTGATTATCACGTGACAGCTCATTACGTTGCAGTCTATTTTTACCTAGAGGAAATAATTCTTGTTGCGAAACTGTTATTTTGATGTATTAAGACATAATGTAGCGTTATATTTAATGTTATAACTTGGATTCTGCTTTGTCAATTAGAACCAAAGGACAAAATGATGTCATGAACGAGAATTCACGTTAGAGAACATGGCGGCCACTGAAAAACAGTGGTTTGTTGGTGAAGATGGATGTATATCCGTTGGAGAACCAACAAAAAGTGTAACATACAATTCCGCCTTGAATTCAATTATTGTATCAACAAAGGAACCATCAGTGAAGATTTATGATGTAGCTTCCGGCGCTATACTCCAGAAATCGAATGTATCGGGTACATATAAACACCCCCCTTTTTGTATTCAAAGTATTTACACACACATCCTGGTCATCTAACTCTGCATTTACCATCAAATGTATCAGTTTATTAATAAATATGCATTTATCTTAAACTTTGCTAGCCTTGTAGTGTAAAACTCGCATACTGAATATTGAAGAAAATATTGTTTTACAAATGCATGATCCTGTCTTCTCACAGCACTACCCACAAAATCCACAAGGTATACCTGATATATACCTATATTGAACCCTTCAATGTGCACTGGTCAACAAGTGATTAGCCACCCAGACTTAAAGAGTATGTGAATTAGTATAAAATATGAAGTTTTTGTTGTTCTCTCAAGAATTTTTGAACAGGTTGGGGAAGATCGTCAAAATGGGTGCTATTCGCATTTATGGGTATTTTACCCAAAATCGGGTATCAATTTACATTGTTTAAATATCAAATTATTTATTTTATCATGATAGCCGTCATGGCGGAAATATTTATATAACATTCCCTTCAAGACCATAGTTAAAATGAGAACTGAATTCAAAGATAATGGCCTCCAAAAATCCTACTTTTTGAAGGCTGTTAACTTTTATCCAGATGATATTTTAGTCGTGGGTTTCTTTCAACAAAATATTTGTCCTTTACCTAAATGTTTGCACCATGACTGAAAATATCTGTAAATCAAAAGTTTATGCATTTATCACTGAAAATTGATACCCATTTTGGGGTATAATAACCATAAATGAGGATAGTACCCATTTAGAAAGATGCTCCCCAACCTGTTGAAGTTGCTATCTTGGGCCTCACTTAGCTTTTCCCAACCGCCAAAAGAAAAATCTATATTTTGTATTCAGTAATTTTCCATTTTTACCAAGTTGATGATCAAATGTCAATTTTTCATTCAGAAGTAAAGAAATTCACAGACAAAGACATTTAATATGAACATTATGAAAGCCTGGTGAAATTGATTTTTTGTTGAAAATTATATATATATCAATATGCTGAAAAACTAATGTTTAATTCATGTTTTTATTTAAGCATCAATTCATTCATATTCTTCATGTTCTTGATATCTAAACATTTCAATGTGACTTGCTATCAGTCCCTCCCTGCCTCACATTTTAGTAAGTAAATTTTATCTAGAGTCAACACATGTATGTGCAATAAACATTCAAGAGCTTTAGTCTAAGAAAGCTCTTACTACCAACTATAAGTCAGTATATAACTTTTTTCTCTGGTCCCTTTTTCAGTCTTTCCAATTTATACCCATAATATCTGTCTCCAATGTCCTACCACTCTCAGTCTGACTTTTCAATTTGACCTCTCTTAATCTGACTTCTCAGTTCAACCTCTCTCTCATGTGTCATACTTTTCCCTCTTTATGTTGCATTTAATTTTGCCATATAGTTTTTTTATCATCGCAACGTTACCTCTTGTGTTTTAAAATATATAAGAGAGAAGAAATCTTAGTATTCCAAAAGATATATGGGACAAACTAATACAGCGATCGATAGGTACCTGAAATGGGCCTTGGATGGAGAGTTGTCTCATTGGCACTCATACCGTATCTTCCTGTATCTATCTACTGAATATCTGGATAATAGTAAGATCTTAGAATTTATATAATATTATAAAGTATTGGACAACTGGACTGTCGTATGGGTCAATTTTGTTGAAAATTAAAATTTTTTACCGGCCAAACATCTAAAAGTGACACCTTTCAAGATTCCCTGATTACTAGAATGCTATATTTGAGGGGAAGACTCTGTCCAAGACCATGACAAACATAGGCACATTAACAAGAACCCTGTGGACATAGATTCGTGGCAGATCATTACCATACTTGGTTTGAATATGTTCCTTGGAAATACACCATTAGTGGAAAAGTCTCATTTTCAAACATTATCTGATGATTGTCAATCTTTGGTGGATAATGCAGCTTTGGGATTAGATCCCTAGCACATTCAAGATCACAGCAGCAATCAATAAATTGATATTTGGCAAAATTTTGACTTTCAGATAATATCTTTTAAACCTAAATCCAATCATTACCAATGTTAGCTTGAAAATAGCCCTTGAGAAGAGAAAAGAAATTGAATAAATTTTAGATTTGAGGCAAACAGCTGTTTATTACTACCACTCATTAAAGAGAAAAAATGAACCTTTTCAATCTACTTAGTGTTTTTGATAATTTGAATGTTTTGCATATGATATTTATTGATATAACCATTTAGATAAGATTTTATATATTTTAGCTCATGGGTCTGATGCTGTTAGATGCATTTATTTACCAGAAAGCAATAGAGTGGTGTACTGCGATGAATCATGTATTGGAGTGCGGAGTGATTTGAAGGGGATGCTGTTACTGGATACAGCTTTGCAAGCTCCAGTAAAGAAAAATGAAGAAAAAGTGAAAGTAGAAATCCCTTTGGCTGAGGTTAGTTAAATTTTTAGTATTTTCTGTAAGACATGACATTGTATGCAATGTACCTTAAAGTTTTCAGTGGTTCAATGGTCCATCTTTTCTGAAATCATAAGAGTATGCAATGTACCTTAAAGTTTTCAGTGGTTCAATGGTCCATCTTTTCTGAAATCATAAGAGTATGCAATGTACCTTAAAGTTTTCAGTGGTTCAATGGTCCATCTTTTTCTGAAATCATAAATAGAATATTAAATTTGATATTAAAATCAGGGGTCAACATACCAGGTGAAGTGAGTGATATTTTGTCCCAGGATTCTCAACTTCTCCCTAAAGAAGATCTAAGGAGAAGTTTTTGTCTCCCTCAATATTTTGTAAAATTTCCCAATGTCTCCTCGTGATTTTTGAAATATTCTCTATCCAAATGTATTTGATGAAAATAAATATGGTATACCCAAATTCAGTCTTGAATTGTCCACAGTCTTTTCCCCCTAAACTAAACTAGCCAGCAGGGTGTGGATTATAGAGTATTATGATAAAAAAACAAGGAGAAGTTGATTTTGTGACATTAGTTAAGTTCCACCATGTTTGTTGTTGAAGTTGTAGAGGGTTCCCTTATTTCTTTTCAAAACTCTAATAATTTACCTAAAGTAATTCATACAAATGTAATTTATAAGTTTATGGAGAAGAAAACATCATTATGATATCTAATTTCTGTCAGAATTAAAAACAATACAAAGAGCAGTACATCTGCAATATTCAAATTTGGAGGCCTTTGGGTAAATACATACTTATTTCAAACGGATAGCACATCCTCATTTTTACGGAAATGTTGTTAACCGTGCCGGAAATTTAGAAATGATCCTGGTAAACTTATCGCTCCTTTAAATAAACTTATTCTAAAAGGTTACCAATTCAACACTGTAATAAGATCATTGAATATTGTTTTTATTGGTATAAATATTGATTTTGTTATCAGTAAATTAAAAGCAAACTTAATATTACTAGTATGTTATATACATATACACATTCATGGATCTACAATCTGTCGATACCTGTATCTTGGCATTGCACAAGGTCATGTTTTCTCTGACTGTTTATGACGTCTTTACACTAAATCTATTGGATGTTAGATGTGTACGGATTGATAATTTAGTCTTAGATGCATGATTTTTTATTAGTTGTTAGTGGCTTTGAACTAGCTGTCAGATAACTGCAGTACTCTCAGATCTGTTCCTAATGTCTTTTGTTGTTGGGATGTACAAGTACCCTGCCACGTCCACTTGTATTTTTGTCCATCTGATGAGTTAAGTTTTTCAACTGATTTTATAGTTCGTTCTTATGTTGTACTGTTATATCACTGTCCCAGGTTAGGGGGAGGGTTGGGATCCCGCTAACATGTTTAACCCCACCACATTATGTATGTATGTGCCTGTCCCAAGTCAGGAGCCTGTAGTTCAGTGGTTGTCGTTTGTTTATGTGTTACATATTTGTTTTTCGTTCATTTTTATACGACCGCAAAAAATTTTTGTGGTCGTATATTGGTATGACGTTGGCGTCGTCGTCGTCGCCGCCGCCGTAAATGTCCGGCAATGTCGTCGTCGTCGTCCAAGACACATTGGTTTCGACTCTAACTTTAGTTTAAGTAAATGGATCTCTAGGAAATTTTACCATAAGGTTCAATACCACAAAAGGAAGGTTGGGATTGATTTTGGGGTTATGGTACCAACAGTTAAGGAATTAGGGGCCAAAAGGGCCAAAAATAAGCATTTTGTAACTTCCAGACAATAACTTGTGTGAAAGTGTATGGATCTCTGACATTGTACCACAAGGTTCCATATCACAAAGGGAATGCTGGGATTGATTTTGGGGTAATTGCCTCAAAATTTTAGGAATTAGGGGCAAAAAGGGCAAAAATAAGCATTTTTCTAGTTTCAGGACAATAACTTGTGTGTAAGTGTATGGATCTTTCTGAAATTGTACTACAAGGTTCCATATCACAAAGGGAAAGCTGGAATTGAGTTTGGGGTAATTGCCCTAAACGTTTAGGAATTAGGGCAAAAGGGCCAAAATAAGCATTTTTCTAGTTTCCAGACAATAACTTGTGTTTAAGTGTATGGATCTCTGAAATTGTACTGCAAGGTACCATACCTCATTGAAGGCTGGGATTGAGTTTGGGGTGATGAATCATAAGGGGTTCAAAAATTGGGGGATTTTTCCCCTTTTCTTCCTTTTTTCCTTTTTTTTTTTCTTTAAAATTTTCCATTTAAGTTGGTTATTTCTGATTTATATTTAAAAGCAAACAATAATGATATGGCAGGAGATACACACCAAACAGGATGTGTAAATTATTATATAATAAGTATTGTGCAATAGCAAGAAATTTTCAATTGCACAGTATTGCGCAATAGCAAGAAATCTTCAATTGCACAGTATTGCAATAGCAAGAAATATCCAATAGCACAATATTGCACAATAGGAAGAAATTGTCAATTGTACAGTATTGCACAATAGCAAGAAATATTCAATTGCACAGTATTGCGCAATTGCAAGAAATATTTAATTGCACAGTATTGTGCAAAAGAAGATACTTTGTATAAATTGCTTATTTCTTGACCAATTTCAATGGGGTTTTATTCTTGAATTCTTGGGGTTCTTTAATATGCTGAATCTAACCGTGTATTAAGTTTTGGATTTTGGGCCCTGTTTTAAATTGGTCCACATTGAGGTCCAAAGGGTCCAAAATTAAACTTTGTTTGATTTCATCAAAAATTGAATTATTGGGGTTCTTTGATATGCCGAATCTAACCGTGTATTTAGATTCTTAATTTTGGTTCCGTTTTCAAATTGGTCTACATTAAGGTCCAAAGGGTCCAAAATTAAACTTAGTTTGATTTTAACAAAATTTGAATTCTTAGGGTTCTTTGATATGCTGAATCTAATCATGTATTTAGATTTTGATTATGGGCCCAGTTTTCAAGTTGGTCCAAATTGGGGTCCAAAATTAAACTTTGTTTGATTTCAACAAAATTGAATATATGGGGTTCTTTGATATGCTGAATCTAACCATGTATTTAGATTCTTAATTTTTGGTCCGTTTTCAAATTGGTCTACATTAAGGTCCAAAGGGTCCAAAATTAAACTTAATTTGATTTTAACAAAATTGAATTCTTAGGGTTCTTTGATATGCTGAATCTAAACATGTCTTTAAATTTTGATTATGGGCCCAGTTTTCAAGTTGGTCCAAATCGGGTCCAAAATTAAACTTTGTTTGATTTCAACAAAATTGAATATATTGGGTTCTTTGATATGCTGAATCTAACCATGTATTTAGATTTTTGAGCCCCGTTATCAACTTTGTCCACATTGAGGTCAAAAGGGTCCAAAATTAAACTTTGTTTGATTTCAACAAAAATTGAATATATGGGGTTCTTTGATATGCTGAATCTATCCATGTATTTAGATTTTTGATTTTTGGGCCCCGTTATCAACTTTGTCCACATTGAGGTCAAAAGGGTCCAAAATTAAACTTTGTTTGATTTCATCAAAAATTGAACTCTTAGGGTTCTTTGATATGCTGAATCTAACCATGTATTTAGATTTTGGATATTGGACCATAATAGGTGAATGTCCAATTTAAAATTTTTAAGTTCTTAGACCACATTCATTCTGTGTCAGAAACCTATGCTGTGTCAAATAGTCAATCACAATCCAAATTCAGAGCTGTATCAAGCTTGAATGTTGTGTCCATACTTGCCCCAACTGTTCAGGGTTCGACCTCTGCGGTCGTATCAAGCTGCGCCCTGGAGCATTTTATTTGTACATAAATAAGGCCGTTAGTTTTCTGTTGAATTGTTTTACATTGTCATTTCGGGCCTTTTATAGCTGACTATGCGGTATGGGCTTTGCTCATTGTTGAAGGCCGACTGTGACCTATAGTTGTTAATTTCTGTGTCATTTGGTCTCTTGTGGACAGTTGTCTCATTGGCAATCATACCACATCTTCTTTTTATATGTACTAGAACAAAAAAGAAATAGAAATATATTAATGTCTAGCTGCATCATATTATACTTACAAATTTATTTCAGGCAACACATTTGCTGAAGTCTTTAACAAGTGCAGAACTTCCAGGTGTAGACAATGTTGACGAAGTAGTAAAAGAATTAGAAAAGGGCATAGAACTTGCACAGGAGTCAACAAAGGGCAGTTTAAAGATCTCAAAGGTAATGTATTCACAGGGTTCAACACTAATGCTAGTCCGCTTGCCTGAGGCTAGTAAAGTTTTCATCACAGTAGTCCGACGGGCTAGTCAAAATTTTGTTTATAACTAGGAATTTTACAAAATTTTAATTGTCAACAAATCCCACATTTTTTGCTGACCTTTGCTGTCTTTATTGTACAGTTTATTCAGGTATATTTTGATTGTCAGACATTTTTAACATGAAAGGTACTTTTTGGGGAGGGGAAAGAAACTAAAACAATGATGGTACTTAATACATTGAAAACCACGTGTGTTACAAACGCTGTGATGATTCTGATCGGAAACCTGGATCTCAAAAGTGCTTTCAGAATATCAAAATAATAACATGAATACGAAATTTACATACATTACTACCGATGCCATCACTGTTTGGGAAAATTTATTGGGAGGAATTTTAAGCCATTTTATTTTAGTAATTGGGAATTTTCTTTAGGGGAAAAAGCTGTATTTCGGATGTAATTTGAGGCAAACAATATCACTGACATATAATATATACTAAATTACAGGTCTCTGGTAAAAGTATACAGATTTTTAGGAATAAAGTTTCGTCCTGCATAAAAAAAAAAAAAAACAACTGACAAACAACAAGGGAAAAGGAGTCCATGAAGAATTATGACAAAAAACAGCAAGGGCAAACCTTTCCTCTTTTGTTGGTGTATTTGTAAATCCCTTACTTACCCATCTTCATTAAAGACACTAGTAATAATGATACGTAAAATGAGGAGGATGATGAAGTAATGATCTAAAGGGGTCTTCAAAATAAGTCAAACACATTCTTAATATAGATGATTAAAATATGAAATTGTTTTTTTTGGTATTTTTTATTAGCAAATGAAACAAAACATGTTCAAAACCCTCTGGAAATGCTCCAGAACACAGGATTTTGCTTCATTTGTATCAAAATTTTCTGGGGGGGGATGCCCATAAACCCTCCTCCATAGAGTCGTGCCATTGGCACAACCTTCCAAGTGCCAAAGGCACTTGGAGGGCTAGTGATTTGATAAGAGGACTAGTAGAATAATAATTTCACTAGCCCTGCAGGCTAGTACATACATATAGTTAGTGTCAAACCCTGATTCAGGCTGCATTTCTGTTATAAATTTGCTAGGACACTGCATGGATAAAGATAAACTAGGGTCCAGTAGCCCAGTCTATTACATTTTGGGCTGTGCCTTAAATTTTGTCTGAAAATGTCAAAAGTACTTATTTTATCGTTTATATTGTGACAGGTTGAGCCCCTAGGAGGAAAATGTTAATCTTTTCCTACATAGGTGTAGTAGGACATAATCATATGTGAATGAAAGGGAAGGAAAAGGGACAGTGTTCCAATAACACAAGTCAATCAAAACAGACATATAGAGCTCACCAACTCACTCTCAGTTGTCAACAGTCCTTACCATATGACAAGCACTCAGTTGTCACAAAGTCTTAAGTTGACAATAATTCAACAGACTTTATGTTTGAAACCAAAACTAAATTCTCACTTGACAATGAACAACATAAATAGTTACAATAAGATTTGAATCCGGCACATAAAAATGTGACTAGGATAAAATAGTTTATCAAGTCAAAAGATGCTTGTAAATTACAGAGCCTGAGCTTTCATGTAGATGTCACTTTTTAAAGTTATGGTGATTTTACCTTTTATTTTTGGAGGTTGTACGTTTGACCATGAATTTATTTTTATGCTCATAGTGTATTTGACATACATTGTGCTATTGGTGATAAAAGTGCCCGTGGATTTTCCAATTCATGGCTCTTATTCAGATCTTATTACTGAGTGCATGGACATTTGTTTCTTACCAATGCAGACTACACGAAATTCATCGGACCATCGTACAAATCTGGTGAATAATGGATCGATCTGGTAAAATTTTGTTGAATTCCGTTCCAAATGTCCAGTGTTGTTTTTTTTCATGGATTTTTCTAGCATTGTAGCAAAATTCCCAAACTATCTCAAAATTCATTTTCATCTTTATTATTCATGACAGCGATGTTTATTTCGTTCAACCACTAGCTTTATGCCAAAAATCGCCAACAAGTAATGTGTAAATCCGAGTAAAAACATATCTGACTGACAAAAACAACAATGGTTGCCATCAACCGGAAATGTAGACAATACCGGATCAGATTCTGGGAACGGATAAGGCTAATTCCAGGTTTACCGATCAAAAACAATAAATAAATAAAAAAAAAAAATCCAAGCAGGTCACAAAAAACAGCTATGGAATTGAAAACCAAAAGATATATGAAAAAGAAAGAAGAAACAGGAAATATTTTATACAGAAACTCAAAATTATTTTTAGTTCACAAATAATTTTCATGTCAAAATCCAATGAAATGTGACATTACTTTTCTTTATCACTGACATGCATTCAAGCAATTGTGCACAACTTTCATCAAAATATACACTCTTGTCACATGATTTTGTTTTTGTGCATTTTGGAGAGGAGTAGCTATAGGGCACAACAAGTCATAAGTTTGTTGTATTTTGTCTGATAATATACAATTAGATTTAAAAAAAAATTGGTCTGGTAAAATTTCATTCGGTCTGGTAAAGCTAGGTTGTTTACCAGATCGAATGTCCTGTAAAAATAAAATTCATTAGTAGTCTGCAATGCATCAAGTTTGTCAACATGTTGCTTTTTCTGATTCATTATAAACCAGGAAAAAGTTAAAACAAGAAAGCCTTCATATATGATGTCTTCAGAAATATTTTCATCTTAAAAAAATTTATTATTTATCTTAGTGGGCCACTGTTTGTATAGAAATCCAGCATTGCATTTTGAAGAATGTATGTTCCAGTTTAGTGACAGAAATGAAAAAATTAAGTCTGTTCAACCCAGGATTGTCGGCCGCCTCTGCTGTTAGTGATCGTTTATCCTACCTAATGAATAACCTTATGGCTGATAGCAGTAGTTCTACAGTGGAAAGGTTACTGATGTACAGTGAGGCTGCCAGACAGGACACCTTCAGGAAATGGCCTCATATGAATTACAAGTAAGACTAATTATCATGATAACTTTTTGTAGTGATGTTACTGGGTTTGAAACAAGGGTATAGCCTACTTTTGTAGGTTTGCTAACTATTTCGATGTGTACTGCATGCTCTAATGTTATTTTGAATTGATTAAAGAAAAACGTTCAGCACCATAGATAAAAAAAATTGAAGAAACCATCATCTGGTTTAGGTTGAGAACTTATAAAGATATTTCCAGTAATTTGTTGTGGGATTTTTACTCTGAAAGTAAACAATATTATTTGTTAATTACAGATGGGCACTTCCAGATCCAATGGCTCAAGCAGGATTTTACCATCAGCCTAATTCTATTGGAGATGACAGAGCTATGTGTTTTACTTGTAATGTGTGTCTAGTATGCTGGGA
Organism: Mytilus coruscus; assembly: GCA_017311375.1. NCBI lineage: Eukaryota > Metazoa > Mollusca > Bivalvia > Mytilida > Mytilidae > Mytilus > Mytilus coruscus. The sequence goes on along the minus strand of CM029599.1, from coordinate 74,729,270 downwards.
ACCAACTGATGAACCATGGTATGGTTAAATTAGATGTACATTCATTTACAAACAGATAAGTCAGCTAGTGTAATAAAATATAAATCTTAATCCAAGGTTTTCATATGATTGTATAATCATTTGTCATAATTTATACCAATGCTTTAAGCAGGATTGCTACATTATTTGTGGATGTCATCTGATGATCAGACAGACATTTAGAATAGATTTCAAGACATTCTCTTATATACCATTGTCCTGGCTTATGCTTTCTGTCTCCTTTGATCATACAATTATCTTTGCCTTTGCTGTAAACAGCTTACAAATAATACACTTGCAATTATAAATCTCACATAAAGATTAGTCAGGTTGTAAACATTGAGCAAGTGATAGAGTCTTATGTTTTTAGGATATATCAAAAGTCATGTTAATATCTATAGCGTGCTGATTGTATTTTATCCTCAAACAATTTTATTTTTATATTGTTAGGTCTGAACATGAGCGACATTCTCCAGCATGTCCCTTTGTAAAGGGTGAATACACACACAATGTTCCTTTGAGTGGTAAGTAGTTGATGAACTCAGGGGTCATATACACATAAGGATTACACAAAAGAATAGAAACAGTTGCGAAATTCAACTCTCAACATCCTGGTAAATGACCTTTTGACCAATCAGAACCGTGACTGTTTATATACCAAATCAGTAAAGGTCAGTGGGTTTCATGCATGCCATAAAAGCTGATATATATGGCTACATATCTTCATCTTTAATTATTTTTGCACTATCAATTGTTCTGTCTGAATTCTAAGTAAATATTAAGGAAATTTATATTTTAGTGCTTTATTCCTTATTTGTAATTGACATTTTATGTTAACATACTCATTTTTCAGTCACCTATGCTTCCCAGCCTGCTAAAAGACATGGAGATAAGAAAGACAAGGTAAACAAAACTTCTGTTTGTATGCAGTTAAATTGAAAATAAAATCCCATATACAAAGTGTAAAAGAAATTTATATATATATACTTGTGCATATGTCCACAGCTTGGTAGTGAAAATTCTAACAGTTTGATTTATAGGTAAGGGTTTTAGATAGAACCAGTATTCTTAGTGCAAAGATATCTGGTGTGACCAGAAACTTATAGTCCAGAGCAGGGCCTAATCCAGGATTTTGAGAGGGAGAAGTGACTTCTCCTTCCATGAGAGAGTAGGGAGAAGTGGTTAATTTCTTGGAGAAGTGAGATTTCATTACTCTTTTGGTTACATCGTGTATTCGTGCTTATCACTAATTTATAAGCAATAAAAATAAACTTGCATTGTTTTCATATATTATTGTACATAATTGTGCATTACGATTCGATTCAATTTTTTTCTAGGAGTTACGCCTTTGAACTTATTTGCTTCAATGTACTACTGCAACAGTTTGTCATCGCAACTCCTCTGAAACTACACAACAGAATTTCATGAAACCTTTTAAGATAATAAGGACATACTATGTAGATGTGCATATCGACAGGAAATTACGATCCACTTTTTTCTAGGAGTTACGCCTTTGAACTTATTTGCTTCAATGTACTACTGCAACAGTTTGTCATTGCAACTCCTCTGAAACTACACGACAGAATTTCATGAAACCTTTTAAGATAATAAGGACATACTATGTAGATGTGCATATTGACAGGAGATTACGATTCAATTTTTTTCTAGGAGTTACGCCTTTGAACATTTGTTTTAATGTACTACTGCAACAGTTTGTCATTGCAACTCCTCTGATACCACACAACAGAATTTCATGAAACCTTTTTGATAATAAGGACATACTATGTAGATGAGCATATCGACAGGAGATTACAATTCAAGTTTTTTCTAGGAGTTACGCCTTTGAACTTATTTGCTTCAATGTACTTCTGCAACAGTTTGTCATCGCAACTCCTTTGAAACCACACAACAGAATTTCATGAAACTTTGTAGATAATAAGGACATACTATGTAGATGTGCATATTGACAGGAAATTATGATTCAATTTTTTTCTTTCACTTATTTTATTTCTCCAATGACAATGTGGGGACGTGGGTTATGTGAGCGCTCACTAAGGTTCTTTAATTTATTTACTGATACCATTTGTACTGTCAACTTGAATTTAAGTTTAAATAAAATTTGTTGCTTGGGACATGTAGCCTAGTAATATTTATATAATGCATTAAATTCATGTGCATCTGCCTCAATTTATTTTTAAAAGTCCAGATAAATATGACTCCCAGTTTACCAAATGAATTTCACATGACTGGGCAATTTAATTTATATTACCACTTTTCATTATTTTGTAAAACATTATTGAATATCCAGGACATCATGTCAGTTGTAAATTGAGATTATCGTGAAAGATTGTAAGCCTATAAATGAAGATATTTGACAATCGCACATTTATTAACTGATAAAGAGCTAATTTCTATCATTTGTTTTATAAAAGATATCTTCCTTATCAACGAAATGGTCGTGAAAAAAACTCACTGCTGATCACAAGCTGATCATGTGTCGTACATTTGCAACCACCATTATCCATCAGCTGTTTTTCTACCTTTTATATTTCAATTTTATTCAATAAATATAAAAATTTACCATTAATTCCCATCCTTAACCTACCGAATAGTAGTACAACTGATGGACTCGTAAGAAATAAAAGTAAAACAAATCAGCTGAGTGATTATGCAACATCCTCAGATGAAAATCATCGTAAAACAATAACTTAAACAGGTATGAATAGTTTTGATTGTAAAATCCGAGGATGTTCAAAGTCGGTGTTGTATTTATAAAATTTGAACGTCGACAGTATTAGTCCTGGGTCGTTTAAAAGCTTGAGTTTCCTTATCGGTCGCCATTTTTTTATTTACCTGTGCAACTTGTAAATCAAGTTGTCTCCTTATACAGATTTTCATAGCGATTTGACTTTGCTAAAGAGTCAGTCGGTCTGCAGATTTAGCGATTTTCAAAATTCTTTGGCGACATAAATCGCCATTTCGCCTGCAAGATTATGGCCTGGTCCAGAGGAGAATGTTTATGTTGGGTTGCTGATTTATAACAGTATGCCAACTGCCACTATTTTTACCTGCGTTTTCAACAGGGAAAGCAGGTCCAGTAACTGCTTGACTCTGTCCGTCTCTTTGTTGGTCTGAAAGATTTGGTAGAAAACTTTCGCCAAAGATTTCTTGGCTTCTTAGTAAGGGAATGATTTTATATTTGGTCTGCAGCTTGATAATATTGAGTTGTAGGGTGTAAGCAATTTTCAGATCTGTCATGTAGCTACTTCCTGTTTGCTGATAGTTGGAAATTCGAATCAATTGAACACAGTGATGCAGATATATACCTGGTATTCTTAATAGTAATAGCTTATATAATTAATAATTTTAAATGTTTTGATTTAAAAAAATTGATTTAACCTGAAAATATTTGTAGGCATAATGACCAGATATTTTTTAATCAGTGTGTGCATTTTTTAACTTCTCAGCTTGATAGTTAAGAAATAGAAGCAGCTAGGAATGTGTATTGCTTTTTAGTAAGAGAAAGATAGCTTCTGATTATTTGCAAGCATTTTATGAGTAAAATAATCTATGGAAGACAATTATGTAACAAAATAGTTACAGAGATGAAAATTTGTCTAAAAGCAGCTTTAGAAGCAAATATTACAAAACAAATAGTGAAAGAATAATATTTCATAACATTGCCCTTAGGTCTGTGACAACTTATGTGTTACTGGTGCAGATATTAATCAATTCTACCTTTAATTCTGTGTTTCAGATTGAATGCATCAGTAGCACAACATCTGATGATTTTGTTGCAACATCAACACTGAATGGAAATATAGTTGTTTGGAATTGTAGACAAATAATGAAGGTAACAAGACAACAAAAATATTTTCAATTAACGTAACTCATTGTCTTATTGCAAATATTTTCAAAACATTTCTTTATATCAGAATGTACCTGTTATTACCAAGTTTGAACTTAATCATTGTTTTGGTGTATACATCAAAATTTATCCAACAACTCCACTGACAACCAATATGACAACTCGAGGCATTTTTTTTTAGAATGGAATAGTGTGTGTGCTTGTGTAGAATAGTGTTATTCCGTATTAAAACAGAAACCTATTTCAAAAATCATTTTTTATTATGGGTACAATGATTGTCACAGACGGAAAGATTGGTGTTACTTTGCTGTTGGCAAAAATGTCAGCACCCAATAACAAGTCTAACACAATAACAGAAAAACAGTAATGATAGGTCATTGGTATGTTGATCACAGTTGCATAAACGTCAATACATTTCAGTTTTGACTAGTTTATCAGGTCATTTCCCTTCTATTAGGATTCAACGACTTTGATATTTTTCATTGTTAAAATAATACGGTTTATACATAAAACTTATATTGGATATTTTTTTTCTAAAAATTCCTGGTAACAAGTAAAATGCATATACATTCAAAATTCAATTAAAAATGTATATGTCACCCATTTTATGTTCCAGAAAAATGTGGCTAATTTCATTAAGTTTTACCCTTGTCTGTCTGTACGTCCCAAAGTTGGTTTCCGTTCTCTAACTTTAGTTTGCCTCAACCAAATGTTATGAAACTTATACACAATGCTTATTACCACAAAACACAGATCAAGTTTGAATTTTGGTGGCGTCACTTTAATGTCTAGAGTTATGCCCCTTTACAAATGGAAAAATTGCTGAATTTTTCATTTCTGTTCTTTAACTTTAGTTTGCTTCAACCAAATGTTATGAAACTTATATGCAATGCTTATTACCACAAAACACAGATCAGGTTTGAATTTTGGTGGTGTCACTTTAACCGTTCTAAAGTTATGCCCCTTTACAAATGGAAAAATTGCTGAATTTTTGTTTCCATTCTCTAACTTAAGTTAGCCTCAACCAGATGTTATGAAACTTATACATAATGCTTATTACCACAAAATACAGATCAAGTTTGAATTTTGGTAGTGTCACTTTTACTGTTCTAGAGTTATGCCCCTTTACAAATGGAAAAATTGCTGAATTTTTCGTTTCTGTTCTCTAACTTAAGTTTGCCTCAACCAGATGTTATGAACTTATACACAATACTTATTACCACAAAACACGGATCAAGTACAAATTTGGGTAGCGTCACTTTTACAGTTCTTCAGTTATGTCCCTGTATAACTTTATATGATATGCAAGCGGGGGCATCATCTGTGTCCCATGGACACATTCCCCATTTAGTTTTTTTTATTTTTAATACATTATATACATGATATAGGGAGTATCTTATTCTGTAATGACTAAAACAAACACTATTGAATTTTCTTGTATTTTGCAGAGGCATTGTCAGTTTAATATTGACCCAACAGAGATTTATACCACCATTGCTATGAAGACTGGTACACAGATAGAAACAGAAACAAGTGTCAGCTCACCAGAAGGTGCTGAAGGGTAAGATTTCTAAATTTCTGTATTTATAATACTTTTACAATGGAATTGACAACATCTACCATTCAGTAAGTTTTCTGATCAGGTCCTGTTAAGAGTTCATACTTATGTTACAGATTTGGTAAACTTGTATTAGCATTAGGCCAACAAAAATTAATTAGAAGATTTTCATCCAGGTTGTTGAAAAAAATGGGACAGGTTGGAGTATTTAATTTTTTAAATTTTATTCCTTCTGAATTTGTAATGTTTTCTTTAAATGCAAGGGTAATAATAAGCCCTTATTATTACTATATATGTAATGAATTCTGCACACTTTTTCAAATTCTAAAATAAATATTTTTAATTGGCAACCACTGTTATCATTGCGTTAGAAACCTATTTTCAGTAAATGATAAAAATGTGGAGAAAAGTTCTCTTTTAGACTACCTTCTTTTGCTTTCTAAGCTATGGTCTCTAGTGCCCATAAAAGAAAGCAAGCATATGAATTAGTATTGCTATGAAACACAAGTATTATGAGTACAGAATAAAATGAAAACTCAAACTGTGATGAAAATAATGGGGTTGATGCTTTTAAGATTCTTATGTAAGGTGCAAATATACTTGTATAAATAAAAAAATCCACTGTTTTCCTAATCACTAAAATCTGTGACATACATTACTGCAATTTTGTGTTATTTGACACCGCTTATTACTCGTAACCTGAATATTTCAAGTCCTTCCCGTGGACAATCTCTCGTATCAGGAAGATAATGCAGTCACCATAAAGCAGCAGAATATATCTACTTATTTATTTTGGTTGAATTACTCAAACAAATTTAAAAAACCAAATTTTACAGGAAGGTTTTGATTAATCGAAATTATCAGCGTGGTTACTGGTAACGGAAATGAACTTCATCGGGAAATCATAAAAATATTAGGGCAGGACTATTTCAGAGGGGAAATCTATCAACTAATTTTATTTGGCCTTGTACCGAAATTATACAGGAATTAGCAAGAACTAATTGACAAAACAACAGACATACCAACCACCAACACCCAACTCTTAAAAAAAAAAAATAGATTCACAACCACAGAGTAAGAACAACAAACAACTAATGGTCACAACATCATTTTTGCAATTGATTTTTACATTGTACAAAGGCTAAGCTTTCTAATTAGTTGTTATTATGTGGATGTCATAATGATATGCCATTGATTTACAGTGCTGTTATAACCTTTATCAATTATCAGTAGCACTTTCAAGGGAAATTATGCTTCAATTTAAGGTATTTATGCCCCCGCCATCACCGGAGGGGGCATTTATATATATAATAAGTGGTAGCCTTGTCCGTCTGTCTGTATGTATGTTCCAAAATTGGTTTCCGTTCTCTAACTTAGTTTGCCTCAACCAAATTTTTTGAAACTAATAAACAATGCTTATTACCACAAAACACATATCAAGTTCAAATTTGGGTGGTGTCACTTTTACCATTCTCGAGTTCTGCGCCTTAGTAACGTTATATGCAAGCAGGGGCCTCATCTGTGTCCAATGGACACAGTCTCCATTTTTTTTATTGAGCAGTTTTAATGTTATCAAAGTTCGGTCAATAGAGCAATTATTTGGGGGGAATTGATAAATTAAAATTTTTACACATGTATCTCGTTTCAAAAATATTGTAAGATCTATAATTGTTTAGTCATACTCTTCTGAATTTGAAGTAATTACATCAGTCAATGGATTGATCAATTATCAGATACAAAGTACTTAATAAATTGCTATACACTAATATATATACCTGTAGTAATAATTTATCGAATTACTACTTTTGATATTTTTGCTGCAATTGTTTAATTATCAAGGTATTTTCTGATGTGAAAAATAGACTAAACTTATAGTGTTTATAGCCCAACAAGAATAAAGGTCGTTGGGTAACATTGGTGATTTGTGGTATTAGTGTATACTAGTACATACTACATCATTTTTTTATACGATCGCAAAAAAATTTTGCGGTCGTAAATTGGTATGACGTTGGCATCGTCGTCGTCGTCTGAAGACACATTGGTTTTCGCACTCTAACTTTAGTTTAAGTGAATGGATCTCTTTGAAATTTTACCATAAGGTTCAATACCACAAAAGAAAGGTTGGGATTGATTTTGGGGGTTATGGTACCAACAGTTAAGGAATTAGAGGCCAATAAGGGGCCAAAAATAAGCATTTTTGTAACTTCCAGACATAACTTAGTGTATGGATCTCTCTGACATTGTGCTAAAAGGTTCCATATCACAAATGGAAAGCTGGAATTGAGTTTGGGGGTAATTGCCCAAAACGTTTAGGAATAAGGGGCAAAAAAAGGGGCAAAAACAAGCATTTTTCAAGTTTCATGACAATAACTTGTGTGAAAGTGTATGGATCTTTCTGAAATTGTACTACAAGGTTCCATATCACAAAGGGAAAGCTGGAATTGAGAGGGGCCAAAAAGGGGCCAAAAATAAGCATTTTTCTAGTTTCCAGACAATAACTTGTGTTCAAGTGTATGGATCTCTCTGAAATTGTACTGCGAGGTACCATACCACAAAGGGAAGGCTGGGATTGATTTTGGAGGTAATTGTCTCAAAATTTTAGGAATAAGGGGCCAAAAAGGGGCAAAAAAAAACAAGCATTTTTCTTGTTTCAGGACAATAACTTGTGTGTAAGTGTATGGATCTTTATGAAATTGTACTACAAGGTTCCATATCACAAAGGGAAAGCTGGGTTTGAGTTTGAGGGTAATTGCCCCAAACATATAGGAATTTGGGGCCTAAAAGGGGCCAAAAAAGAAGCATTTTTCTAGTTTCCAGACAATAACTTGTGTTCAAGTGTATGGATCTCTCTGAAATTGTACTGCAAGGTACCATACCACAAAGGGAAGGCTGGGATTGAGTTTGGGGGTGATGAATCATAAGGGGTTCAAAAATTTGGGGATTTTTTTTTTTTTTTTTCTTTTAAAATTTTCCATTTTAAGTTGGTTATTTCTGATTTATATTTAAAAGCAAATAATAATGATATGGTAGGAGATACACACCAAACAGGATGTGTAAATTATTATTTAATAAGTATTGTGCAATAGCAAGAAATTTTCAATTGCACGGTATTGCACAATAGCAAGAAATCTTCAATTGCACAGTATTGCGCAATAGCAAGAAATCTTCAATTGCACAGTATTGCGCAATAGCAAGAAATATCCAATAGCACAATATTGCGCAATAGCAAGAAATTGTCAATTGTACAGTATTGCGCAATAGCAAGAAATATTCAATTGCACATTGTGCAAAAGAAGATACTTCGTATAAATTGCTTATTTCTTGACCAATTTCAATGGGGTTTTATTCTTGAATTCTTGGGGTTCTTTAATATGCTGAATCTAACCGTGTATTAAGGTTTTGGATTTTGGGCCCGTTTTAAATTGGTCCACATTGAGGTCCAAAGGGTCCAAAATTAAACTTTGTTTGATTTCATCAAAATTGAATTATTGGGGTTCTTTGATACGCGAATCTAACCGTGTATTTAGATTCTTAATTTTGGTTCCATTTTAAATTGGTCTACATTAAGGTCCAAAGGGTCCAAAATTAAACTTAGTTTGATTTTAACAAAATTGAATTCTTAGGGTTCTTTGATATGCTGAATCTAAACATGTATTTAGATTTTGATTATGGGCCCAGTTTTCAAGTTGATCCAAATCGGGTCCAAAATTAAACTTTGTTTGATTTCAACAAAATTGAATATAGTGGGTTCTTTGATATGCTGAATCTAACCATGTATTTAGATTTTTGATTTTTGGGCCACGTTATCAACTTTGTCCACATTGAGGTCAAAAGGGTCTTAAATTAAACTTTGTTTGATTTCATCAAAAATTGAATTCGTGGGGTTCTTTGATATGCTGAACCTAACCATGTATTTAGATTTTGGATATTGGACCATAATAGGTGAATGTCCAATTTAAAATTTTTAAGTTCTTAGACCACATTCATTCTGTGTCAGAAATCTATGCTGTGTCAAATATTTAATCACAATCCAAATTCAGTGCTGTATCAAGCTTGAATGTTGTGTCCATACTTGCCCCAACTGTTCAGGGTTCGACCTCTGCGGTCGTATCAAGCTGCGCCCAGCGGAGCATTTTATTTATGAATGTTACATATTTAACTTGTAAGACTTCTGTCGAATAGAATCTATGTAGACAAATGCATAAAATTGGTTATGAGGTTATATGTATTTTAGTGTACATGAAGATGAGACAGATGCTATGTTAGGTGAATACAATGGTAATGGGGAAACAACGGACATGTATGAAATACCTATTCATAATGGAGAAAAACCAGGTTTGTTCTACAATATAAGAAAAAAGTTCTTCGCTAGTATTGTGTAAGTTTGGGATGTCTTTGGAATTCTTTTGACAAGACTTAGGTGAGGGAAGTTTGTGGTACAAATTATACTTCAAATTGTGGTTACATTGTTTATTTAGGAGGCCACACTAGTAAAATTGTATGTGAAAAATTAGCAAATTTTGTAAATGAATTAAAAAAATAAACAGTACAGATACTATTTTTATAAAATTAAGAACTGTTTTAGTTTTCTTTTTTTTCTTTTGTTAATTGTCCAAGTTCCAAGAACTTAAGGTGGTACCCAACACCTTGACTAATATTAACTTGGCTCGTTTAATTTTCATAAAATTTTTACAAAATGTTTACTTTGACCCTTTGACAAAAATATAAAAAATTCAAAAAATTTGAACCAACCACTTTATCAACCACTGATCCAGACGTTCAAATTGTTGGGGTCACTCCTGGCCCATCTAAAAAATTTCATTGGTTATATAGCAGTTTGACAAACACTAATAATGATCATTGAGAAGCTTAATATTTCCTTAACCACACAACGTGATTAAAACGTTTAGCTGATTTTTACAGAGTTATCTCCCTGTAGTGTTAGGTACCACCTTAAATACAAACACAAATTGGAAAATTATAATTATGCAATTATTATCTGAATCTATTCATTTGAAGATAAATGTGACATTTCCAGAAAAGTTTTTGACAAACCTCTTTGTTTATTCATTTTATCATTAGATGTTTGACATTTCTCAGTCTTGTTTGTATTATTTTTTCTTAACCCTTTCAACATTCGATCAGATTAAAAATTGTTAAAGGGAATGGGATGTCTCATTCATGAGGTTGGGTGAGACATGAATACGTCCAGTGGTGGTATATGAATAAAAAATAATGTACTGACTGTCAGCTGATTAGAACTTGATGATACACTAATTACTTTGGTTTACTGTGTGAAATCAACATTTAATGTGTGTACAAGTAAAATGATTTTTTCTGTTATTTTAGTAGAACCAACCAAGACACAGTCAAGACCATGTGAGGACATAAGGGTTAAGTCATTATGTGTGTTAAGAAAACCATTTGATGAAAAAGCATTGACTGAAAAGAGCAATTCATCAAAATCTAACAAAAAATGGAGGAGTCCCCAACCAACATTACTTTGTGGAGCCTCCTTACGGTGTCAGAAATTAACTCCTTTATCTAACAATGATGGTATTAATGACTCCAAAACCGAAGAAGTTCAGATTATGAACCAAGTGAATGAAGTTGTGAGTTGTAATTCCAGTGCAAGAATTATTGAGGAGGATGAGAACAGTAGTTGTGAAGATGAATTGGTTAATACAGCCTCTTTCATACCACACTTACTTATGTTAGCTGTGAAGGAAACAAAAAGGAAATCAATCAAGTGTAAAGATAAGAGAATTATACACCGTGTTAGTAGTATGACAAATAATAATGTGCCTAGTTTAGGTTCTCTAACCATGAGCCAGGACTTTTCATTATTAGAGCCAATGTTTGAAACTGATCCAGACGTTCAAATTGTTGGGGTCACTCCTGGCCCATCTATTAGCTCTCCGAATGAAGATCATACTACAGGGTCTAAAACTGAGTTTGAAACTTCAAGGAGTGATGTGAAAATCATCCAAAGTCATAGTGAAAGTGCAATCAGTAACAGTTCATCTGGTAAAGTTTCTAGCAAAGTGAAAGCAGGAACTATACTGCAGTACATAGAACTACCAAAAGAGTATCAGAGAAGTGATCTAGAAGTGGGATCTATAGTCCCAACTCTTGATCGACAACATGTCATAGTCATGGTCATTCCAAAATCCAAATCTGTGATATCAGACTGTGTTTCTTGTAATGGTAGAACTGAATCCACACTGGACCTTTCCTCTGCTGGAGGTTGCATGTTATTGTATAGATATAAGTTTGGTGATGAGTATGCTGTGCTGGAGGAAAGACCAGTATTTGTCAAATCTATAGACAGTTTAGATAATGCTGTAACAAATGTATTAGTTTTACCGTCAGATGTGTGTGAATCACAAGAAGAGGAAGATGAGGGAGGTATACATGTGCCAAATTCTCAACTTTATTCTAAGTCATGTGACGTTCACGGACTTATTGTGGTAACTCTAGCCAGCGGAAAGTTTTGGTTAATGAATGTCTGTGATTTTGTTGTGCTTGCAGAAGTCTTGCCCCCTGAAAATGATAAATTTATCTCATCAACATACTGCTCAGGTAAGTCTAAATGTATTACTCATAAAGTGGAGTTAATTTAATAATTGCCTTGGAGAACAAAACTATCATGAAAACATATAAAGATAATTAATTTATTACTATTTTCTTGACAAAATCAATGACGTTATCTTATGTCGTCATCACATTCTCAGTTTCCTGAACTTAGAAAACCCATCTCAGTCAAGTAGGTTGATGTGAACAATTATCACATAGAAAGATCAAAGGAAAGTTTAAGCAAATAACGATAAGTAAGTTAACTTAACAAAATTCAATCAATATCTTTATATATTGTTCACGTATGTCACTACAGGTAAAGGAATATTTCTTGTCACATTTTATAAGACTCTCATTAACCTGATAACATTTTTTTGTCAAATTTGATTCCATTATGAAGCCTACAAAAGCTTTGAAAACTTCTGACTAGTTCAGGTATGCAACACAATATTTTAAATACCACATTATATTTGGAGTGAGGCTTGCAAAATCGAAACTATTTTTAAGTAAAAACACAGATAGAACAATGAAATTCATATTCAATCTTACATATGGTAAGATTTGAATTCTCTGTGATTAGTATTTCAAACAATCACAAGTTATGAGGTTTAAGTTTTCTCATCAGGGAATGTTAGTTGATCATCAAAAGAGATCAGTTGTTATGTTGAGACATGCTTATTTGCAAAGACTTTAAAGATTTTTTTTTTTCATATAAAAACTGAAACTAAACGAATAATAACAACCATCAGCAGAAAAACTTTGTTGCAAAAAAGTGTCTGAAAATCATACTGTAAAATTGAATGGTGGTATGGTTTTCACAAATTTATTTTCAAAAATTTCCATTCTATCATTTGACATGTTTGATTTAATTTGTCTATTGTAAAAATATATGTGAAACCAAATTAATGAATTTATAAATCTTTTTTTAAAAGGTATAGAGAGATTATGTTTAAGTTCCGAGAATGGAAAACTACATTTCTACCAGTTATGTGAACAGAGTCCTGTACAGATTGAACTTACAGCAGATTCCCCAGATGGTGTTTGTAATGGTGATATCTTCCATGAACCTGATGTCAACCACATCAAATCAGAAACTGATGTCACTGACAAACTAGACAAGAAAAGTTCAGGTACTTGAAATATAAATCAAGAGTTTTCATTAGAATTTTTTAGGCCAAGTCTTTGGAATCATCACTTTTGCCTGGAGTGAGATCCAGCTGATTTTGTTGATTCATAACTTATAAGAGATCTTTACTCCTTTTTGTCGAGCCGACTTTTGTCGAAAAAGCAAGACATAGCGATCCTACATTCCGTCGTCGTCGTCATCGGCGGCGTCCACAAATATTCACTCTGTGGTTAAAGTTTTTGAAATTTTAATTACTTTCTTAAACTAACCTGGATTTCTTCCAAACTTGGACAGAAGCTTGTTTATGATCATAAGATAGTATCCAGTAGTAAATTTAAAAAAAAAAATTCCTGTTTTTCTGTATTTTACTTATAAATGGACTTAGTTTTTCTGCCAGGAAACATAACATTCACTCTGTGGTTAAAGTTTTTGAAATTTTAATAACTTTCTTAAACTATCCTGGATTTCTACCAAACTTGGACAGAAGCTTGTTTACGATCATAAGATATAGTATCCAGAAGTTAATTTGTAAAAAAAAAATTCTGGTTTTCCAAATTTTACTTATAAGTGGACTTAGTTTTTCTGCCAGGAAACATTACATTCACTCTGTGGTTAAAGTTTTTGAAATTTTAATAAACTTTCTTATACTATCCTGGATTTCTACCAGACTTGGACAGAAGCTTGTTTATGATCATAAGATAGTATCCAGATGTAAATTTAGTAAAAAGAATTATTTTTTTTCCCGTATTTTACTTATAAATGGAAATGGAAATTTTAATAACTTAAACTATCCTGGATTTGTACCAAACTTGGACAAAAGCTTGTTTATGATCAAAAGCTAGTATCTAGAAGGAAATTTTGTTAAAATTTTGTACCTGTTTTTTCATATTTTACTTATAAATGGACTCAGTTTTTCTTTCAGTTAACATTACATACAGCCTGCAGTTAAAGTTTTTAAAACATTTATTAGATTCATAAACCAGTGATTTTCCTACCCTTTTTCAAATGGGGCCTGGGCCCTAGGCAATTGGGAAAAATGTGTCGTATAAAGTATGAATTGGGAAAAAATAAATCATTGTGTTCCAACATATTCTAAGGATGAAGATATAAGAAGATGCGGTATGAGTGCCAATGAGACAACTCTCCATCCAAGTCACAATTTGTACATGTTATTTATTATTTCAAAATTCCAATTTTCAAACATATCAACTCAGTCATACAACCCTGAGATTTTCTTGTCAGTAAGATTTCTCGAACCGACACTTATATGACATATGTGGTATAATGTTTTCAGTGCTTAGTTCTGAGCTAGATTTGACAACTGTCACTGATTATGGTCGCACTCAGAGTGGGATTGACGGTCAGTCTCTTTGTACATGAGAAGAGTTCATTTCAAGTGAATTATGCTCAGATGTTTGGGTAGAAACAATTTGTTAGTGTTAGTACTTGGGTTTGTGGTGATTGCCACAACCAAGGCTTCATCCTGTTCTACATCCGTAAAAGTAGAAACATTTTCGTTCAAAATATATCAGTCCCTGAAGTATCTTCAGTACTAATTTTGGATTTTTTAAAGCTCAACAAGTTTTTTACAATCAGTGGCATCTTTGCCTTTCTTTTATTTGCGAACAAAATAAAATAATAATGAGAGGACATGTTGTCTGTGTGGGCATGCTCAATTCACACAAAAAAATAAACCAAACTGGCAAATCTTTGCTCAGTATGACATTGCCTGTCAAAAAACATTTACGTGTGAGAAAATAATGAAAACCTTTTAGTTTTTCATGTAGGCATGTATTTAAAATGTTATTCAGATAATAACACAGCATCATCACTTCATATCATTCCATATTCTTACCATTAAACACCAGACGTCATCCACATGCTGAACTAAGCTTACCCATTGTTAAAACTGGTTTACGGTCGAAATATGACAGTTACCTGTCTATATTCAACATGATTACATCGAGAACAGTACAACAACCTATATTTTGAACCAAAAAATATCAAATGATACGAACAATAAAATTATCAATTACCTTTCTGCTACAACTTGATTGAATTGGGAATTTTACAGGTTCAATTGGGAAAATTTTTAGGTATTTTCTGATTGTGAACGGGGCTGATATTCGGACCCAAAATAAAGGCAGGAAAATCACTGTAAACTATCCTGGATTTTTACCAAACTTGGACAGAAGCTTCTTACAATTAAAAGATAGTATCGAGAGGAATATTTTTTTTTTTTTCCTCATTTTTGTTGAGCCTGCGATTAACAGCAAAAGTAGGCGAGACACCGGATTCCGTGGAACCCTTACGAATTTTTGATAGCAAAAAAAATCTCCCTGTTTAAAGCATGTTCAGCTACTCCTTTAGAAATTTAAATTGTATTAAACCTTTATTATGATAAATTATTTATGCAGCTTCTACTATGAGAAAAAAAACAGGTATATAAAATGTGTCGAACATGTCAAATCGGGGTCTGCTTTTATATGAATGCATCAACAAAATTAGAAAATTGTGAAAACAATCTCATTTAAAGTCAACTAGAAAAGACTAAATTGGAAAATAAGTTGGTTTACTGTAGCAGATGAGACATCTTAGTGTGTCAAATCTGGAAGCTATTTAATTGCATATAAATGAGTTCAAAATTGATTGTAAATTATGTTTCTTTTGACAGAATTTTGGTCATGTAAGTTAGTTATTATACCCCACGCAACAAGTTGCGGAGGGTATAATGTTTTTGACCCGTCCGTCCATCCGTCAGTCTGTCCGTCCGTCAGTCCTGTTTCTTGTCATTGCAACTCCTCTCAAACCACACAACAGAATTTCATGAAACCTTTTCAGATAATAAGTACATACTACGTAGATGTGCATATCGACAGGAAATTACGATTCAATTTTTTTTCCAGGAGTTATGCACCTTTGAACTTATTTGCCCAATATACTACTGCAACCTTTTGTCATTGCAACTCCTCTCAAACCACACAACAGAATTTCATGAAACTGTGTAGATAATAAGGACATACTATGTAGATGTGCATATTGACAGGAAATTATGATTCAATTTTTTTTTCTGATACAATTTTTTTTCTTACACTTATTTTATTTCTCCAATGACAATGTGGGGACGTGGGGTGTGTGAGCGCGCTCACTAAGGTTCTTTCATTTGTGATGTAATAACATCCCTTAGACCTATCAAAATTCTTGAAAGCAATTCTTGTCGTTGTTTTTGATGCACCAGCTGCCAGGCGAAGGGGCATTCAGTGTTACCCTTGACCGTCCGTCCTTCCATCTGTCCCATTTTTGTTCATGCACTCTAACTTATTGATTGATTGATTGGTGTTTAATACCACTTTCAGCACTATTATGCAATTTTGTGTTGGTCAGTTTTTATTGTTGGAGGAAGCCTGAGAGAACCACAGCCTTAGGTAGGAAAACTGAAAAGCCTAGTCCACTCTAACTTAAGTTTTCCTCATCCAAATTTTATGAAACTCATACACAATGCTAAAAACCAAAACCAAAACTCGCAGAGTTTGAAATTTGGCAGTGAGTCACTTACCATTCTGGAGTTATGCCTCTTTATAACTTGGAAAATTGAAAAAATTTTGTTTCAGCATTAGCAGTGCCATCAGATGCTCTCAAAAAGTATTTTCACGTATTTTAATATTGCTCATATTTTACTTTATTTCTTTGTGTATTGTGTATTTTCACTAAAAACTTGCATGTTTTATAATAATTATTGTATTATGATGTTTATGTATCTAACCAGACAAGGGCCCATGGTTGGTAAATAAAATAATGTCTAATGTCCTTAGACACATTCTTTTAGTTTTTGCTATGCTTCCAGATATTGAGCCAATTTTGAGTGTTTGTAGGTAGAATTTTAAGTTGTGGTTCCCTCTTGTTTAATTTTGATTGGAAATAATGCTTTCATGGTTGTTGACATTTGTATTAACACATCTAGTTTGACTTTCATTCAGATACTCTATGAAGTCGAGTAAAGTGCAAGAAAAAAATGTTCAAATATTTAAAATATATTTTTCTTTTAGTGTCAGACATATTAGCAAGACAGCCACTGAGTGTAGAAAATTTAATGATACTGCATAATTTGATACAGTTTGAAAACTTGATGCCACGTTTTACTGCTACAGTTCCACCTTGTTGGTCAGAAATACAACAAGAACAACAACAGAGAAGACACCCACAACATTTACAGCAACAAGGAGAGGCAACTCAGCATACACGAACATGGAAATTACAACCAGACAGGTACTTTATTAAGTGTGAAGACCCTTGATTTAGGCACATCTTTCTTACTCACTAGTAATTTATTTCTTCATTTTAGAGTATATATGTTAAACAGAGATCGTGCAAATAATTATGATATTTGTTTACTCATAGCACCCTAACATCCTTTAAGGAGAGAATATCAGAAAAAAATACCAGTTATTAGTAATATTAATGGTAAGTTGTTGTATGAAGCGTCAGCAAATACCACAGTATAGATTTAGGTTGGAATAAGTTTACCATATCATTTACAAGAAAAAAAATATTGAGGATCTACAGGCAAAAACTGATTTATGTCTTTTCTTGCTAAGACATTTGGAGGGTACATAACCTCTAAAATGACAAATAATATACAAGTTTTATTTTTAATGTTAAATTATTCATTCTAACAAAAAATCTAGGATCTGTCTTTCAATTTTTAGGACATGACTCAAATGAAAACAAGAAATATTAATTTGATTATATATGTTTTGATGTACTTTTTGTTTACAGTAGTACCTGGGAAGAACATATGTTTGAGGTGGTTTTGACAAGACCCTGTTGTGTAGGACATGTGGACGTTAAATTTTCCCTTCATCCAATGTGTACAACATGTCCAGATATACAAGTTACATTACTGAAACAAAATATCACCAGCATAGGTCGTCAGTCTGGCTCTAATGATGTGGATAGAGTTGTGGACTTTAATCTGACTCCTGGCAGTGCTAACAGTAGTACAACTAGTTTGACTAATCCTGTGAAAGGAGAAAATAGTGAAAATCATGTTCTAGATCCTAGTTTTCTTGAGAGTCACAATGCTGAGGTGCTGTGTGGTCCAGTCAATATCAGTAATTGTTTAGATTTATCTGGGAACAGTGGCTTGATAACTCTAACTAGTCCACAGTTACTTAACAGCAAACCAAAGGCATTCCTCATACATATGAAGGGGTTTCCATCCAAAGCTGATGAATCTTGTAGTGAACAACCAAAGGTAGGCAAACTTATTGGAAAAATATTATAAAGTGTATGAAAAATCTGTTTCCGGAGGTATTAAAGCAGAAATAATCTTGGTGTCTTTGAAGCTATTTTCATGTTTCTTATTTATTGAAAGCTTTCCAAGACGTTAAAATGTTTAAGATAACATTTGTCCTACTAATGAAGATAGAATATAGAGCAGATTCTATTCTACTGAATCATATTTTCAGGTTATTTTTTCACTAACCATTTTTTAATAATACATTGCAGGAAGCTAAAAAGAAATCTGGTTCACAGCTATCAGCCCATAAACTGAAGATAATGAAGAAGGCATTTGACAATGACTTGTTTGTGCCTCCATCATCTGTCAAAGATCAGCAGAGCTCTTCACTACCTAGACCAAAGTATCCTGATAACCTAAAGGGCTGTGACTGGTTATCAGAGGTATCTGTAACCATCAGGAAAACCAAGAAAACACAATTATCAAAAGAAAGGTTTGTCAAATTTAATTATGTTGGCATTGTGTATATTTTTACCTACAATTTTATATTTATTTAGAAAATATAACAAGTATTATATGACCAACTTAACAGTACAGTATTTACAGCATCTTTCTCAGGGACTAAATTACAAGGATTTCTGAAACTTGGTTTCAGGGGTTATATGAGTCAGCTATACCGTGTGATCCGTTTTCAGATTCATCACTTAACAACTTCCTGTTTACCGAACACTTATATCATTTTACACATGACATCCAAGTTGAAAATTTTCGTCACATTTTTCTCAGGAACTACATTACAAGGATTTTATGAAATTTGGTTTCAGTGTTTATATAAGTCAGCTATACCGTGTGATGCGTTTTCAGATTCATGACTTAAAACTTCCTGTTTACCATCAAGTATTTGAGCTGGGGTATCATCAGTGAGCAGTAGCTCGCAGTTTCACCTGTTTATTTGTGTAAAAGATTTTTTTGCCCCCGCTGGGCAGAGGCGGTATTAAGTGTTACCCTTGTCTGTCTGTAAGCATGTCCCACAATCAGTTCCCGTTCTCTAACTTTAGTTGGCCTCAGCGAAATGTTATGAAACTTATACATTATGCTTATCACCACAAAACACAGTTCAAGTTTGAATTTGGGTGGCATCACTTGAGTTATGCCCTTTATAACGTTATATGCAAGCAGGGACATCATCTGTGTTACATGGACACATTCTTCATTTATTTATATAACAAAACGGAACTTGAATTTGATAAGAAAATTCCCAATTTGATAAATAGGACAAACTACATATATTTATGCTATGGTTAATTTTGCTGCATGTTTGTTTATTTAAAGAATACAGAGGATTTCAATGTTAGAAAATTGTAAATTCCATGACAAATTGTTAGATGGTATGAGTGTGACAGAAAAGTTCAATGGAGTCAGTTCTGACCACTGGCAGAATATGATACTGGACATATTACTGTGGATAACTGCTGTACAGCTGAATGATCCAGAAAAAGGTAAATCAGTTATATCTTTATTTACATATAGATTCCCAGAAGTATCATATTTTAGATGTATTCAAGATTTTTAAAGATGTATATAGTACCAGTAGAATTTTCTGCTATCCTTTGGGGATATCTTGATCTTTTCCATTGTTGAAGGTGTCAATAATTTATAAAAGTTTGTGATTAATGCAGTTTAAGGGAACCAATATTGGTTAGTCCATGATATTTGATATACATATTAACGTATAAACATTTGCACATCTCCTTTCATTTAAGATTAGTTGGTCATGGTCTATTGATTTTGAAGTAAAAGTTTTGTGAATAGGTCATTTTAAGTTTAACCAATAATGGTAAGTCAATGATATTTTGAATGGAGTTGTATTAGCATCTGCACATATAATAGATCATTAATAAGAGGACTACAATTAAGTGTTTCTGAAATGTTTATATGTTTTTAATATGACAATTTAAACAATAACATATTTAATATTTCAGCAACATAAACAAATCTTTGTCTTTGACAATACAGAAGAGATTAACAGAATTAGTGAGGTCATGTTTTATACAGGGATCCAGAACAACAGCTCATAAATGTTCTAAATTGGCAGCACTCTGTATGGAGTAAGTTCTTATTGACAAATTTTAACAGGCCTAAGAGATTTTAAGTAACATGATAAACAAAAATAATATATCAAATTTCTTGTCTTGGAGCATATTGATTGAAAACTAAGAATTATAATGAACTTTTGTCTTGCCTCTATTTAGGTAGTGGTGGCGGCCTCAAAAATTTAAAATTTGTAATTTTTTTTAAGGGTAACCTTTAATGGTAAGTCAATGATATTGGATATACAGTTGTATCACCATCAGCAAAACTCATATCTGCCTCCTCAGTCATGGTCTATTGACTGAATGTTTTTCTTACTTTACATGTTACAAGCATTTGCACATCTCATTTTCATGGAGATTATATGGCTCTGCCTCTATAAATCAAGGTTCATTAGCTGGAACTTTAGCATAGTTTACATGTTCAATTTCAACATTTGCATTTTACTATCAAAAGTACATATAGTTAAGACATATGTCTGTGTCAACAAGTTATTTATATAAAAATGTTAGCATACTAACAAACAGCGTTATAATACTATATTTTATTACATTATAAATACTTTACAAATATTGCAAAATATACTTCTCAGTGATAATGATGGTTTTTGCTTTGTAAAAAAAATTTTTGTTTGGATACATTATATAGCCTTTACAGTTATCGCTTGGTGGCCAAAGGGGAATAATTATATTTAAGAATATTTTGTTGCCAGTGACAGAGAAATTCTGCATGGTCATGCTTTCTCAGCACTAGTTGGTTTATCAATGTCTATGAGTACAGACATACAGTTGTGACAAGAACTAATTATAAAATGGAAACAGAAATATTTAAAGTCAATGATAATTTATTAAAATGCATCATCGAGTTGAGCTTTGCCTATAAAATGCTTTATTCAATTTGCATGCATTTGCCAGTGACATTAAAAATAATTATTGATTTTTTGAAATACATGGTAACTTGCTCAAACAATGTTTAATGAAAATGTTGTGAAAACATGTGTTTTTTAAATTTGTCCTTTTGTGTATTCGTGTGCGACAGCTTTATTCTTTTTATCGTATATTGGTATGACATTGGCGTCGTTGTCGTCGTCGTTGAAGACACATTGGTTTTCGCACTCTAACTTTAGTTTAAGTGAATGGATCTCTAGGAAATTTTACCATAAGGTTCAATACCACAAAAGGAAGGTTGGGATTGATTTTGGGGGTTATGGTTCCACCAGTTAAGGAATTAGGGGCCAAAAAGGGGCCAGAAATAAGCATTTTTGTAACTTCCAGACAATAACTTGTGTGTAAGTGTATGGATCTCTCTGACATTGTGCCACAAGGTTCCATATCACAAAGGGAATGCTGGGATTGATTTTGGGGGTAATTGCCTCATAATTTTAGGAATTAGGGGCCAAAAAGGGCAAAAACAAGCATTTTCTAGTTTCAGGACAATAACTTGTGTGTAAGTGTATGGATCTTTCTGAAATTGTACTACAAGGTTCCATATCACAAAGGAAAGCTGGAATTGAGTTTGGGGTAATTGCCCTAAACGTTTAGGAATTCGGGGCCAAAATAAGCAGTTTCAGACAATAACTTGTGTTCAAGTGTATGGATCTCTCTGAAATTGTACTGCAAGGTACCATACCTCAAAGGGAAGGCTGGGATTGAGTTTGGGTGATGAATCATAAGGGGTTCAAAAATTTGGGGGTGTGTTCCTTTTTCCTTCTTTTTTTTCTTTATAATTTTCCATTTTAAGTTGGTTATTTCTGATTTATATTTAAAAGCAAATAATAATGATATGGCAGGAGATACACACCAAACAGGATGTGTAAATTATTATATAATAAGTATTGTGCAATAGCAAGAAATTTTCAGTTGCACAGTATTGTGCAATACCGTAGAAAGGTTTGTATAGTTCGCACTGGTACATAGTCCGCACCCCTTCTCCCCACGAAATTTTAGGTAAAAACTTTTGCAACTGTTAGAAAAGGTCTAATGAAACTCGTAATTTCAAATCCTGTGCGGTTGTTTATGTATTTTCTTGAAAACCTGTTTTCCATCATCAAACAGAAGCTGAAACTGCTTGTAAATGATTCTAGAACGCTTCATGATTGTTAAAATAAGTTTAATTCACTAAAAACAATTTAGAAACTTTGTATGTTTAAACAGGAAGTTTAAAAGCACGTGTAAAAGAAGAAATTAACGGTGAGAGTCGAAATCCGTACATAACAGATATCACTATAATACGACTTTGAAAGTAAAACAGTTCCATCCTTTTGTAAAACAATCTTTAATAAATCTATCACATTAATGTTTGAAGGGTCTTAAGCTAATACAAACCATATTAGTCAGTATGAAACACCAAAACGGAACGAACAATAACCGATTACGTTTTGTAGTTTACAAATTCTAAGCTGGTTTACGATTGTCTTTTTCACTATGTTTGTATCGTTTCAATCAAGCAGATACCAGTTTATTTCAACCAATACATTGAAAAGAATCGAGAAATTTGTAATGAAAGGTTTAGTTTTATATTTATCAGTATTAATTTGATATTGAATAGAAATAACTTATTAATATGGATGAGTTAAAATTATTAGTTTGAAAATGATAAGCGCCTCTACAATATAAATAACAAAGATGGCGGAACGTAAACAAACCACCTCGCCCATGAAATTGAAATTTTTCTTATTTCTTGCTTATTGTACTCTATAGTCCGCACCCGTCTGAAGGTCCAATTTTGGAGAATAAAACCGCGGACTATACAAGCCTTTCACGGTAGCAAGAAATCTTCAATTGCACAGTATTGCGCAATAGCAAGAAATATCCAATAGCACAATATTGCACAATAGCAAGAAATTGTCAATTGTAAAGTATTGCGCAGTAGCAAGAAATATTCAATTGCACAGTATTGCGCAATTGCAAGAAATATTCAATTGCACAGTATTGTGCAAAAGAAGATACTTTGTATAAATTGCTTATTTCTTGACCAATTTCAATAGAGTTTTATTCTTGAATTCTTGGGGTTCTTTAATATGCTGAATCTAACCGTGTATTAAGTTTTTGGATTTTGGGCCCCGTTTTTAAATTGGTCCACATTGAGGTCCAAAGGGTCCAAAATTAAACTTTGTTTGATTTCATCAAAATTGAATTATTGGGGTTCTTTGATATGCGAATCTAACCGTGTATTTAGATTCTTAATTTTTGGTCCGTTTTCAAATTGGTCTACATTAAGGTCCAAAGGGTCCAAAATTAAACTTAGTTTTATTTAACAAAATTGAATTCTTAGGGTTCTTTGATATGCTGAATCTAAACATGTATGTAGATTTTTGATTATGGGCCCAGTTTTCAAGTTGGTCCAAATCGGGTCCAAAATTAAACTTTGTTTGATTTCAACAAAATTGAATATATGGGGTTCTTTGATATGCTGAATCTAACCATGTATTTAGATTCTTAATTTTGGTCCCGTTTCAAATTGATCTACATTTAAGGTCCAAAGGGTCCAAAATTAAACTTAGTTTGATTTTAACAAAATTGAATTCTTAGGGTTCTTTGATATGCTGAATCTGAACATGTATTTAGATTTTGATTATGGGCCCAGTTTTCAAGTTGGTCCAAATCGGGGTCCAAAATTAAACTTTGTTTGATTTCAACAAAAATTGAATATATGGGGTTCTTTGATATGCTGAATCTAACCATGTATTTAGATTTTTGATTTTTGGGCCCTGTTATCAACTTTGTCCACATTAAGGTCAAAAGGGTCCAAAATTAAACTTTGTTTGATTTCATCAAAAATTGAACTCTTGGGGTTCTTTGATATGCTGAATCTAACCATGTATTTAGATTTTGGATATTGGACCATATAATAGGTGAATGTCCAATTTAAAATTTTTAAGTTCTTAGACCACATTCATTCTGTGTCAGAAACCTATGCTGTGTCAAATATTTAATCACAATCCAAATTCAGAGCTGTATCAAGCTTGAATGTTGTGTCCATACTTGCCCCAACTGTTCGGGTTTCGACCTCTGCGGTCGTATCAAGCTGCGCCCTGCGGAGCATTTTATTAAATGATGTTTTTCCTATGTCAGAGATGAATAACAGGAGTTGCCTCCCTTTCCATGGACTTGACTATTTGAGGTCTTTAAACAAATTTGGAGAAATTTCAGTAGTCTCCCATTAGTAACAGTTTGTATGCTGATCAAATTTTTTGTTATCTATTTTTTCATCAAACAACTGTAAAACAACCGAAAATCAGGTAAATTTTACCCAATTACGGAATTACAAAACTTTATGCCAATACATTGATAGAAAGAAAAAAAAGGGAGATAAGTCTACATGATACTTCTGTAGAATGCAGGTATTTTATAACTTTAGCCGTATCATTTTGTTTTATATCATTGTAGACATTGTAAGTTGTCACCAGACCAGGACCTAGCACCAGCCTTCAGTTTCAGTTTATTACAAGCTCTGATGGAGAACTTACAAATGATACCTAGTGCTCAGTCCTCGGGAGCCATCAGATGGTTCTTTACATTGTTAAACAGAGTTAAATGTATGGACGTCGTGTCTGTTGCTGAAAGCTGTACAGATTTGTTGATGCAAATATCTAAACACAGCTTTGAGAGGACTTCATCTTTACATTCTCTACTGAAGTCTAGGTAGGTTTATGTAAAGTGGAATAACAAAACATTGCTTTCTAGGGTTCTGAAAATATATATTTGATTTAGTCTTTTTGTAGAAAGTAAGAGGTCTTTTAAAAAGGAATTGACATTCAAGCTATACTTTGAGGCTTTTTCCTTTGATAGCAAGAAAGTATACTTTCATTATTTTTGTCGAGCCTGCGACTTTAGTCGCAGAAAGCTCGATATAGGGATAGTGATCCGGCGGCGGCGTTAGCTAACTTCTTAAAAGCTTTATATTTTAGAAGGTGGAAGACCTGGATGCTTCATACTTTGTATATGGATGCCTCATGTTACGAAGTTTCCGTCAGTCACATGTCCAATGTCCTTGACCTCATTTTCATGGTTCAGTGACTACTTGAAAAAAAAGTTCAGATTTTTTGTAATGTTAAATTCTGTCATATTATAAGTAATAGGATAACTATATTTGGTATGTGCGTACCTTGCAAGGTCCTCATGCCCGTCAGACAGTTTTCACTTGACCTCGACCTCATTTCATGGATCAGTGAACAAGGTTAAGTTTTGGTGGTCAAGTCCATATCTCAGATACTATAAGCAATAGGTCTAGTATATTCAGTGTATGAAAGGACTGTAAGGTGTACATGTCCAACTGGCAGGTGTCATCTGACCTTGACCTCATTTTCATGGTTCAGTGGTAATAGTTAAGTTTTTGTGTTTCGGTCTGTTTTTCTTATACTGTATGCAATAGGTCTACTATATTTGGTGTATGGAATGATTGTAAGGTGTACATGTCTAGGTGGCAGGTGTTATCTAACCTTGACCTCATTTTCATGGTTCAGTGGTCAAAGTTAAGTTTTTTTCTAATACTATATGCAATAGGTCAACTATATTTGGTGTATGGAAATATTTTATGATCTTTATGTCAGTCCCACAGGTTTTATTTGACCTTGACCTCATTTTCACGGTTCATTGCTCAGTGTTAAGTTTTTGTGTTTTGGTCTGTTTTTCTTAAACTATAAGCAATAGGTCAACTATATTTGTTGTATGGAAGAATTATTAGCTGTACATGCCTGTCTGGCATGGTTCATCTGACCTTAACCTCATTTTCATGGTTCATTGGTCAATGTTTAGTTTTCTAGGTTAATGTTAAGTTTATGTGACAGTTGTAATAAAGCTCTATATTTAGGACTATCAACATAATATCAATGATTAGTAAAGAAGGCGAGACATTTCAGCGTGTGCACTCTTGTTTTAAATCAAGTGTAGGAAAAATTATTTTCATGATACTAAATCTGTTAATCCTTTGCATTTATTCTGAGTACACATAGTATTAGATTTGAAAATTGAAATTGGTATGAAATGTATGAACTTTGACCTTTTTATGCCCCACCTACGATAGTAGAGGGGCATTATGTTTTTTGGTCTGTGCGTCCGTCCGTCCGTTCGTTCGTTCGTTCGTTCGTCTGTTCGTCCGTCAGTTCGTCCCGCTTGAGGTTAAAGTTTTTGGTCGAGGTAGTTTTTGATGAAGTTGAAGTCCAATCAACTTGAAACTTAGAATACATGTTCCCTATGATATGATCTTTCTAATTTTAATGCCAAATTAGAGATTTTCCCCCATTTTCACGGTCCACTGAACATAGAAAATGATAGTGCGAGTGGGGCATCCGTGTACTATGGACACAT
Organism: Mytilus coruscus; assembly: GCA_017311375.1. Lineage (NCBI taxonomy): Eukaryota > Metazoa > Mollusca > Bivalvia > Mytilida > Mytilidae > Mytilus > Mytilus coruscus. The sequence continues at coordinate 74,702,486 of CM029599.1, read as the reverse complement.
TCTTGTTACTTTCAGGTATGGTCTATATGGACAGCCATTTGACAGTGATTTATTTGACTCAGAACTTCCTATTTCATTGAAGCAGTCAGCACCTTCATCATCCTATGCATCAGCTGTGAGCAGTACCATGACTGGTGTTGTTAATAACAGTAACACTAACTCCGGTGGTTCTTACATTGAAGAGATTGATTTCTATGATCTGTTTTACCCTCCATCAGATAAATCATCCAAGGTACAACTGGAATATGCTAAAAATAATGTGTTTGGAATGTTAGAAGTGGAACCATTACATTTTACCTGCCATGCTACCAGCGATGGGACTAAGATGGAAAAGATGGACCAACAAGGCATAAGTTCAATAGCTAACAACACTTCAAGTCTAGGAGGGACCATTAATTTTGGGGAATGGAACCCACCATCTTCAGCTGCAGCTGCAACAGCAGCAAACCTTTCATCGTTATCATCCAAGATGGCTGTCACAAAACAGCATTTACAAGAACTAAGCAACAAGACGTATCCGATGTTTAAACATAAGATAATGCATATTAAACAGATACTGTCAGAAGTTGGGAAAAGTTTACCAACTGCTGAGAAATATAATTCTGATCAACTACTGCCTCCTACTCCCAAATCTACTCCTCAAGTTATTACACCACCGCTTACACCTCCAAATGAATATTTCCAAGTAAGTTATAGATTTTAAGTAGAAAATTTGTTATCAAGGGCTTTGATGAATTTTACATATTTGAATCTGAATCTACGTGGAGGTTTACAATTACGGACTACATTATTTAGAAAGAAATGGAAGTAACAAGTGAAAAAAGTCTTTTCATTTGGCATTAAAGTTTTGTTAATATTTAGAAAAAAGATAAAAACAAGTTGAGTTGCTATTGTGGGTTGAGTAAAACTTTTAAAAGAGTTTCATATTGTGAACTGACATTATATTTTGATTGGTTATTTATTTTAATAGTAAGATTAAATCAATTGTTTCATTTTCATGAATGCAAATGGTATTAAAATTTCAGTTGCAATTCACTCAGATTTATATTTATTTATGTATATTATTGTTATTGATGACAATTTTAGAGAAAGTTAATTGTGTTTTTTTTTTTAAATTTTATTAATTGAATGTTATTTTAGAACCAAGCAGCTCTGAATAAAGCAGATAAATTGTTTCCTTCAAAGTCAAATGTTGGTATGCAGAATGCACAAACCTTGTTACAACAACCACCATTACAAGCTTTGGTCATTGAAAGAATGCATTCAGGTGAGTTCTCTATCAAAAATTCTAGTGACATAATTCTACTGTATGTAAATTAGTTATGTGATGTTTATATTTCAAGGTAAAACTTTAACTTTAAAAAGTAAAAGTTTTGAATAAAAAAACCTAACAAATTTAGAGCGAGAATGTGTCACAAATATTACATAGGATAGCATAAATTATACTTATCTTTCATTTTATTTCATTTTGGAAGACAATTTTAAGATAACATGAACATTTGTTGTGAATCTTGTTTGTGAAAAAGAAGGGTTTTGATTTCTGAATGGAGGATTCATAATATATACATATTGATATGAAACACAATTTACAAATATCTTAGTTGTTAAATTATGATAAAAATACACATTTGTTTTACAGGTGCAAGAAGATTTGTGATATTAGACTTTGGTAAACCTATAGTGTTGACAGATGTAGTGATACCAGCTTGTTCAGATCTAGCTTCCTTGTCTATAGATGTATGGGTACAGGGAGAGGAGATTGATGGTCAAAGATTTGTTGTGGCCACAGATATTGGTGTTAAGTCATTGATAATGAATGATATCATACCAACACTTGTTTGTAGATATTTGAAGGTATTTATAACTCATTTGTTTAAGTTAAAGTTAAATAGAAATATAATCGAAATGGAAAAATTTACATAAACATGTATATACCACATAAAAAATTGCTTAAAAGATATACAGTAGACAATTCTTGTGTGTAAGTTTGAAAATTAAGGAGGTCAGTTGTACAAATTTTGCATTTGAATAAGTAAAATCTAATTGACAAGTTCAAGAAAATTGTAAGGTCCAAATCTATTTCACATCCAATTTGAAGTAGGCCACAGACCACAATTAATTCCCCTATTAGTTCTTTATAACGTTTTGTCACATTAAAAAAAATTTACCTTCTTTTTGTCAAATCTTTTGTGTGTGTAATGTACAGTACAAGTCCAAAAGTATATCCAACTTTCAGAAAAATTGCATGTGAACATCTTACAAATTTAGCCAATACACATCCATACCCCTATAGACAAGTCAAGAGATGTTCCGAAAACTGTAAATATTACCTTTTTGCACCTGGCCTAATCACTTTTTCCATATCAAAATCAGTTAAAATAAAACATCCAAAAATTTATTTCAGCTCTCTTCTTTCATTTTCACCCCATAAAAAGTAAGAAATGTATGAGAAAGGGAAAGAAAAAAATAAAGAAAAAATACACTTTAATTAATGGGAACTATATTCGTGGACAACGAAAAGCGGGATCATTAATTGTGGTCTGGGGGCCAGTAATACCATTGTTTAATGTAAAAATTTCTGATTGGTTGACTTTAACACATAGTAGATATCCACTCCCATATACATGCATTAAAATGTCTATCAAAGGATTGCTTTTGATTTTCTGCAAAGTAGGATAGACATATCTATGTGTTTTAAGTTTTATTTGGTACTTTATGACCTGATTTTCTAACGCAGTCTTTGGGTTGAAATGTAAAACATGCCTTAATGTAACAACTTGATATTTGAAACTTAAACTAAAAAACTAACCTTGTTTACAATTTTTTATTAAAGATTACAACAATTGGAAGATATGGAAGTGGATCAGCCAGGTCAAAGATTCCTATTGGTTCATTTTATGGGCATGGTTACATATTGCCATGGGAATGGAACAGTTATCTAGAACAAAGATCATATGCTAGCTTGTCATTAAGCAGCACCAGTAATCAAGTGGAACTGACAACCCAGAGTCAGTTACTGGCACAGTTAGATGTTTATGTGTCCTTGTTAGAGGACATTCAGTGTCGATATAGCTTAGCTAGAACAAGACTGGAAAACTTATTACTCTCAGTAGATGGTCAGCATTATGCTAGTTCTCATATACAATACTTCCTGAAGAAAAGTCGTAAAAACAATGACGAAGATAATAAAATTCTTCAGGCATATAATGATTGTCTACAACTTCAGTTGCAGCAGAACTTAGCTCAGAGGGTAATTGATAGACTGCAAGCAGCTTTAGGTGTAAAACTGCCGAAATTAGACTGTAAAGCTAGCCTTTCATTAAGGTTGAGGCATGCATGTACTGACAAGTTACGATTTTTACAAGAACGATTATTGGACACTTTATTGAGTATGACAACATGTACTCCGAGCATTCCATTACCTCCCCAATCTTTGTATAATATTCTGTGTCCACAGACAGCTCAGACATTGTTTAAACATTTATGTGTTCATGGTAAAAAGAAGACCCAGATTAGTGCTGGTGTTCTGTTAATGAGAGTTTGTGGTACACAACCATGGTGGGGAAACTTCTTTGGAAATGTCTTACAGGAGTTCTTTCATTCGGAAAATCTTCAGATATTTCCACAAGACAGGTAAGTGGCCATTATAGCTTCTTTGTTTCTTCTTTTGTTGTTTGATTGATTTCTTTTTGTATTTCTCACTAAAATTTGCAGGTAATATTTAACTTAAAATTAGTATTCTTTTATATCTGTACATTTTGGAGAAATTTGAAGGAATACAAAGGAAAATTTACATTTCACCAGTGACCTTTTGAGTTCATCTAAAATAATAACCAAAAAATATGTACAACTCCATCATTTATCACATATTATAAATTTCTGCAAGAAGGCCTTAAAAAAATTGTAACCATGAGATGGGATGCCATAAAGAAGATTTACTAGATTTTAGCTAAAATAGGTAAATGTTTGGAATATTATGACTTCATTAACACAAAACACAAGAATCAAACAAAAAAAGGATGTGTGTAGATAATCATTAAAAGACTATCTTCAGAAATATTTGTTGAGGCAAGGTTTATGTTCATTATTATTTCTAAGCATTTACAAATCATATAGTATCTTTTTTTCTGCATTTCATGGCTGTGTATTGGTGTAGTTATAAAAGTAGTTTTTTCAATATTTGATAGATAGAATCAGCTAATTTGAGAAGCTATGTATTACTTTTAAATTCTGGGCCAGTTTATCTAATTTGTTATATCAACAGTATTGAAGTTGATAAAAAAAGTACAGTTTAGTAGGTGAATCAGTGGAAACTGAAATATAAATGATTTGTACTTAAAATGTACTTTCCTTCAATAATAATAAAAAGAAGCCAAGAACAAAAGATATGGGATGTTTGAGGTCTGCTAGTGAAAGGTTATCTTATAATAACAACAAAAAAGCCATATATGTGCAAAATTTCATTATTCCACATTTTTTATTGGAACTTAAAATGATTACTATATTTGTTGCTGTAATGATTTTAATGGTACAATTATACATATGTATTTCAGGGTATTTGTGTTACTGGTTGCCATGGGACAGAAGTCATTGTCAGGGCCATGTGCTGTTACTATTCTAGAAAGTTTACTAGATATGCTAGCCAAAGTGTTATCACCTATACTGACTGGACAACCTTCTTCAAGTCAGACGGGTATGTTAGATGTAATTAACATAGTATGTAAGGCTCTCCAGTATCCTGATACAAGAAAAATAGTAATGAACATATACTATTTTATATCAATAGCCTTTTACAGAAATATTCTGAATTTCAGTCAGACATGTTTTACAGTAAGATGCAGTTTCCTTGAAACCTGAAGTGATCATATTTTGTTTATCAGTGCTAAGGACATTAGTCGTAAATCTGTCTGAGAAGACCTCAAATAATAATGCTAAGGACACTAGTTGTAAATCAGTCTGAGTAGACTTCAAATAATAATGCTAAGGACACTAGTTGTAAATCAGTCTGAGTAGACCTCAAATAATAATGCTAAGGACACTAGTTGTAAATCAGTCTGAGTAGACCTCAAATAATAATGCTAAAGACACTAGTTGTAAATCTGTCTGAGAAGACCTCAAATAATAATGCTAAGGACACTAGTTGTAAATCAGTCTGAGTAGACCTCAAATAATAATGCTAAGGACACTAGTTGTAAATCAGTCTGAGTAGACCTCAAATAATAATGCTAAGGACACTAGTTGTAAATCAGTCTGAGTAGACCTCAAATAATAATGCTAAGGACACTAGTTGTAAATCTGTCTGAGAAGACCTCAAATAATAATGCTAAGGACACTAGTTGTAAATCAGTCTGAGTAGACCTCAAATAATATGAAAATCTAAATGTTTATGCTGTAAGCTGTAATTAATTTGATAGCAGCTAATGTTTTGTTTGACAGTTTGGTTGTGAAGGTAAATATTGTAATTATATTCAGTTAATACTCAGTTGTAACCAAATGTTATGCTGTATTTCAAATTTTTTGTTGTAGGTTTAATAGATTTAACCTTAGTGAGTTGGATTCTGCTGTTTCTGTGTCGTAACCTTGAACATACATCACTGAACAATGATGACAAAGGAGCTTGTGCAAAACCAACAGGTATTTACTTAGAGCCTTGCCAACTAGTCTGTGTATCTGTCCCTCCGTCAGCACTTCATGCCTTATGATAAGTGAAGATTGCCTCAATAGATTACAATGATTTTTATGCACAATGTTTATATCTTTAAAAGGAGGGTCTATTTATAGTTTTCTTTTTAAAAATATTTGTAAAATATTGCAGTAAAAACTTAGTTTTTGTTTCAAAATCACTTAATTTGAGAAACATCTTTTTGTGCATGTATTTCAATGAAAACTGATATGCAGATATAATATGCTAGTTCAAATTGATTAGTGGTGTCAACTTTGCAGTAAAAAGTTAGTTTTCATTAAAAAATCATATATTTCGCAAAACATTTTTTGTGTGCTAGGACTTCATAGAAAGTTGATATATAGGTATAATTATATGCTGTTTTAGATTTATTTCTTGTGTCAAGATGGTATAAATTTAGTTTTTTTGTAAAAAAAAAAGCACAAGATTGGAGAAACATCTTTTTGTGCTAGAGTTTCAACAGATTCATATAAACATATCAGTTGGTCGCCATTTGCTAAATAGCATCTACAATACATAAAAACGATCATAGTATTGATTTAAATGCAACTTGATATCTACTTAGAACATATACTGAATTAATTCGTGTGTAAAAAATCATGAAACTTGATTAACCATGAAAATGTATTGCTTTGTTTGTATAAGTATTTATTATATATTTCTGTGCCTAACACACAATTGTTAACATAAAACTTAATTTTATATCATGCTTGATTTTATTTCAAAGGTTCTAACCTACCAAACAGATGGAATTTTATCCAAGGTGATCATGCTAACACTTCCAGTAAATCCAAATCTAAATCAGCTAAGGCATACAGATGGTCCATGCAGAAACGTTTACAACATCACAAGAAAAAGTTAATGGATTTAGAACAGGCACAGAAAACATTCTTTACCTCACAGTTTGATTCTCCAAGCAGTTCAAATACTCTACTTAAACAACAAGAAAAACAGTTTAGGAAAGAATTGTCACAGTATGCAACCAAGGTAGGAGTAACTAAGTATTCTAAATATAATACAAACATCTATTGGTATTATCATATGTATCTAAGTATTATAATTGAAACAGGTTGCTTAAATATTTATTTTCCTGAATAAAATATTCTTTGATCTCTTGATATTGGCAATAGAGAATGAAAACTAAATGTTAAATCTAGCATTTTCTTCTTGGGAAATAAATAATTGTTAATATCTAGTATGAAGTTATTACTGTTTTTGTATAGCATCTTAAGGATGTAATTCAGATGAGAAGAAATGATGCTGAAGTGTTGAGGAAGCTGACGAAATCAGGTGATGGTGGAGGCAAAGGAGGAGATGACGATGACAATGGAGGAATGCTAGTTTTATCTAAAGAGAAGACTCTGAAAGTGGTGCGAGGTCTGATGGCACTTTTACTGAACATGGACTTCACCTGTAATGTTGATCTTTTCTTAGTCACTTGTAAAGTAAGTATTAATCTTTTCTTAGTCACTTATAAAGTAAGTATTAATCTTTTCTTAGTCACTTGTGTAAATATTAATCTTTTCTTAGTCACTTGTATAAATATTAATCTTTTCTTAGTCACTTGTAAAGTAAGTATTAGTTCAAAGGATTGTCTCTTATGTTGTGTGTTTGCTTTTCTCAATGTTTGATGTGTATGCGTGTTATTATGTTCCAGACAATTTTGTGATCCATACACTTCTGCATGCTCTTCTCATTTGTTCACCCATCTGTAGCTTCTTAAGTGCTTAAGTGTGTCTATTTGTTTGTTCATCTGAAACAAACCCTTTCTAGGACCTATGAACTTTGTTACATTGTCCAAACTATAGGTTGGGCATGTGAATGAGCTTGAAATTTTTTATTATGCCCCGCTGCAGCGGAAGGGGGCATTAAGTGAAACTCATGTCTGTCCGTCCGTACTTTCGTATATCCTGTTCTCTAACTTTAGTTTGCCTCAACCAAATGTTATGAAACTTATACATAATGCTTATTACCACAAACTCAGATCAAGTTCGAATTTGGGTAGTGTAACTTTTACCCTTCTTCAGTTATATCCCTTTATAACATATGCATGTGGGAGCATCATCTGTGTCCTATGGACAGATTCTCCATTTATTGAATATGATACTGCCCTTCAGAAACATACTGGGTAGTTACAATCAGATGGACAAAATCCTCTGAACTAAAAAAATGAATTCAATTGAACTAGAAAATGTTTCTTCTGAGTGTACTAAAATATGTTATGCTTATGATTGTAGGTATTGGCCACTGTATGTGTAATGACCAGACCAGCTGTTACCCTGTCAGAAGCAATGACACAAGACCAGTTAGGAAAACTGATACTACTGGCCTCTAACTTAGACCTCAATTATGGCAATGTCAGTTGGGGAGGACCATGGGCTGGGCATGCTATTACCTGTCTGTTGCAAGATATACTAGATGGTAATTAGATTAGAGTGTACTGTATACTATAGTGAGGATTATCTGGTCTGACATACAAGCATATCCTTGAATCAAGTCAAGGTTACTTAGGAAATTTTAAGATTAAAAAGTTCTTAGTGCTGTCCCATTGTCTTAGTTGTGAGATCGGATTGGGATAAAATTTTATCTTACAAATATTACAAAAGTATATTTAGGATCATTTGGATCTATAGATAGTAAACTTTTTTTTGAATGATAAAATGCAGTTCTGGATTGAACCAACTATGTTTAAACAATATTACAATAAGTGGTATAATCATTTAGCCTATATTCTATAAGGTGGACTCAACTGAATTAAGGCTAAATATTTGTATTACAGGAGAGAAGTATTATCCAGCACCTACAGCCAGGGCAGATTTAACAGAGGATTTAGTCAATTCTGTCACAGATGAAAGTTTGCCTCACAGTGTCAGTCTACCTACCATGTCAAATTTAGATGATGCTGAACAAGATCAGGATCAATCCAGTGGAGAAAATAATGGTCAGTTTTGTAACCCTGTATGTTAAAACTCCAAACTTATGCAACTAACTATAACAGTTGGTTGTGATGCTGTTTGAATGTTTAGACATACCTTTGTCAGCTGTAATGTATTCTATGAGTAATGTGAATTCAAGTTGCCATGTTGTTTATTTTGGTAACAAAAGCAGTCCAGAGAGAGTAAATTTCTTTCTCTTACCATATGCATAAGTGTTGTAAAATGCCTGTATAGCAAGAGTGTAAGAATTCTTCATTTTTATTATTGGTTAATTTAATAAAGGAATGACTGTAATATTTTCTCTGTCTATTGGATATGACCTCAAAAATGTGGTGCACTTTGAATAACCTGCGTAGCCGTAACCAGAGAGCATGATTTTCATTACAAAATCACTTTGCCTCCTCCTGGACTCGAACCCGGGACCTCTGTACTTATTTAGCTCAGTCGGTTAGAGCACTGCTTTGTAACACAGAGGTCCTGGGTTCGAGGCCCAGAGGAGAGAAAGTACTTCTTCAGCTCAGTCGGTTAAAGCACTGCTTTGTAACACAGAGGTCCTGGGTTCGAGGCCCAGAGGAGAGAAAGTACTTCTTCAGCTCAGTCGGTTAAAGCACTGCTTTGTAACACAGAGGTCCCGGGTTGAGTCTGGAAGGAGACAAAGTGATTTTGTAATGGAAATTATGCTCTCCTATTAGACCCTTCTGTTTCTATAACAATAAGTTTAATTTTATATAGTATTCCCATTGAAAACTGATAAGATGCAAATTGGTCTTGCATACAAATAAACATGTAATACATGTAATCTCTGAACCAAAATCATTGTAGATAATGAATCGGATTATAAAACTGAATCAACAAAGATGAACTTTGACAAGGAATCATCACTAATGGTGGACTTGCTGTTAGATGAGAGTGAATATGATGATGACACATCAGCCAAACTACATGAGTACGTTACAGGAGAGACACTCAAACCTTCTCATGTCCCTGGACCACATGAGATTTATGAATCAAGTATTCCAACTACATCATTGAATGGAACCATAGAAGTTTCTCCTGCTATCAACATGTAAGTCTACTTTTATTCACGGACAAAAGTTATGTTCTGTAAGGAAAATTTTGACTTTTAGTTTTTAATTTTGTTGTGCAAATGATTTGAGAAAACATTTTTCACTTTTATGCCCCACCTAGGGGCATTATGTTTTTTCTGTCTGTGCCTCCCTTGGGTCGTCTGTCCCGCTTTGGGTTAAAGTTTTTGGTCACGGTAGTTTTTGATGAAGTTGAAGTCCAATCAACTTAAAACTTAGTACACATGTTCCCTATGATATGATCTTTCTAATTTTAATGCCAAATAAGAGTTTTGACCCCAATTTCACGGTCCACTGAACATAGAAAATTATAATGCGAGTGGGGTATCCCTGTACTATGGACACATTCTTGTTTCAAAACATAGACTGTGCAAATTCAACAAATGATATGCTTTGTCTGAACTGACTACAATTCTAATTTGCCATACTTAGAACAGTTTTATTATAATTGTAGACCTGCTGAAGCAGAAAAGAAGAAAAACTATTTGAAAAAGATATATGCTGAAAAGGAGAGTGTTGACCATATAATATCTATGGAAATGGGATCTGGAATTGGTCCACCTTATAAACAAGTGACAGCCTCACAAGGAATGTCCACAGCTGTTGATGCAAGATTAGAATTAGGCTTAGAAACACAAGCTGAACTAAAGTTGAAGGTGAGAAGCATTTACAAAGAATTTTGAATTTTAATTAAAGAAAAACTTGTTTATTTTTAGTATGACATGTTACATGTTTTGTGTGTGTGTATATTCATTTTCTGTTTTCAATGGAAGTAAAAAGATAATGGGCTAATCAATCATACAAGCTTATTTTAGAAAAAAAATCAAACACATTTTCTAAATACTAAACCAGAAAACTTCACATTCCTTACTATGCTAACCAAGTCACAATGCTTTTTGAATTATTTAACTTTCAGGAAAGCTATTTGAATTTTATGATTTTCTGAAGATTTAAGTTCTTATAGTGTGTAACTATGACTATGAAATGATTTAGAAGATAAACGTATATTTTCCTTCTTTAGGTGATGGTATCTTTACACACAGAGAATGTACAGCAGTCTTTCTCCTTTGCTTTGCCTACAAATGTTCCTACCAATCAGCATTTTGATCTGTACTCTTCCACGGATGATGAATTAACTGAAACTAACACTTTCATCACACAGCAGGTAATTACATTGCAACTAGGAATCACTCTACAGTGAGCTAGTATATAGCAGACATTTTATTAAAATTAAGTACATTAGTAAACTCAGTAGTATAATGATTTCTTTCAGCATATATATAAAAATAAGGAGAAGTGGTATGATTGCAAATGAGACAACTATCCACCAAAGTTCAAATGAAGTGTATGTATGCTCATTTGTATCTCCAGTATTATTATAACATTTGATACTGTCATGATGAATATAAATGATTGATTGATTATTGATTTAGGAGAGCCATAAAATACTGCTAAAAGAATAGTCATTTTTTATGCCTCCGCCATAGCGGAGGGGGCATTAAGGTTTACCCTTGTCCGTCTGTCCAAAAAGTGGTTTCTATTCTCTAACTTTAGTTTGCCTCAACCAAATGTTATGAAACTTATACACAATGCTTTTTACCACAGCACTCGGATCAAGTTCAGTTTTGGGTGGCGTCCCTTTTACAGTTCTGGAGTTATTCCCCTTCATAAATGGAAAAAATGCTAATTTTTCATTTCTGTTCTCTCACTTTGAGATTTGAGTTTTGAGTTTGAGTCAACTAAATGTTATGAAGCTTATGCACAATCCTTATTACCACAAAACGCAGATCAAGTTTGATTTTAGGTGGCGTCATTTTTATAGTTTTCTATTTATGTCCCTTTATAACGTTATATGTAAGCGGGGGCATCATCTGTGTCCAATGGACACATTCTCCATTTTTTTAGAATTTAAAATTGTCGGATACAAACAGAGGAATTGTGTACTCAAAATTAAAGCTCTCGTTCTGACAAAGAAATTTTTAAATGAATTGGTAAAATTTTATACCAAATAGCGATGATATTTAAATAAATCATGACATAAAATGAGTGATACAATGTTGGTAGTCATCACTTTCTTCATATGAATTAGTCTAATGTTAATGATTTTTTTTAGGGGGGATGAGAAAAAGCAATAATTCAGTCTGCAATTAACAACCAACCTTATCAGTGATGCTAATTTTTATGTCAGTCTTTATGATATAATTTAACAACCTACACAAAATTGTATTTACTTGCAGGTTACATCCCCTGAAATGCTGAGCCAGTGTTATGAACATTTATTTAGACAACTTGTACCAAACAGAATAAATCTGGATGCCTTGTTACAATTATGGGTGACATTAAATTGTGACAGTGGTCATGATGGGGGTCAAATAACCTTTGATCCTACAAGAACTCCTCTGATTCCTCTTAGTGAGACTGCAGTGGCAAACTTATTGAATGTTGTGGCATTAACACCAAGTATCCAGCTGTCAACATGGGTGCTGGTTTTCCAAACATTGTCTTTGTTAGCCAATCAGAAGGTGTCTACACCCTCAGGTGACAAATCAATGGTAGTTTCTATGATAGCTGACAGTAATTTGATATCTGTTATTAGGAAGTTTTATCTGGTACATCAGAACATGGTCCTTTAGCTTCAGCTGTGCAATATACTCAGGTTTGTTGTATACAGTTTTGGTACATAATAAACTGACATATAGTACCAAAATCCTGTTCTAGAAATTAAAACATTGTCACTTTTTGTTTTAAAGTATAAAAAAGTGCAAACATATTATATTAAAGCATATTTTTCGTTTATGATCTTATATATTGAAATAGTTATTGCTAAAATTTAGAATTTTTCTTAGTACACATTTAACATAAAAAGAAAATGCTTGTGTTTATAATAAATTTAATTCAAATCTGTATATTTTATATGATTTTGCTAAATTATTTCAGGTTGGACCATCTGCTACAAAATTTTTATGAGTTTTTAATGAGGTTATTAATCCGATGTTCTCCTGATAGTCTCGGACATCTTCATGAATTAATGCTGAAGCTAGTCTATACCTTGACAGCTGAAAGGTAATTGCATTAGAGATGTCCATTCTCATTTATTAAACAGTGATTTATTGGAAATTCATCTTGCAGTTGGAGTTTGAATATTGCTGTTTATCTAGAATAAATTAATTAAAAGAGGACACAGATACAGTCCTTAGCTAGGTCAAAACAAAGACTTTAAAATTAGTATTTGCTGCTTATCCACCATGAATGTGGCAATCAGGAGCAAGTGTAAAGACAAGTTGGATTAGAGTCATAAAAGTTTTATCTAGGTATGATTAAATGTCTTCCTGCAAACTGGACATTGTCAGTATCCATATTATGAATGTTTCTTAGTGTGTCAACTTAAACAAAGCAAGGTATGTTCATCTTTAATCTTGTTATTCTCCTGAATATGAATAAAATATTTGCCTCTCGACATTACACATCCACCAATTAAATAATCTTGGTTTGCAAAAGTCAATAATTCAAATGTTCTGACCTTTTGAATTCATACTTTACACTCAAGAAATGCAAAGGGTAAACTTGTGCGGACTTTACTTGGTAAACCTTATGAAAAGATTGACAATACTGGACAGAGATTTTAAAACTGAATTTTAATTACCAGAAAGTGATTGATTTTCTCAATAATAACATCTGTAGTTTTCAATTCAATGGGTGAACCTTAGACAATATCACATACATAATTTTGCTTTTTGTTTTGTTAAGTTTGTATAGTGATTTTTATGTCATGAATTAGTCAATCATATCCCTTTCCATTCACTGCACTCGGAGGTGGGGAATATGGTTTTGCCATTTAATAGTCTCTTTGTCCTAAAAGACTTCCAATATATTACTGAGTCATATTCAAATACACAAGTGAGACCTGCCTGTCCACTTGTGTTGATCTGTGGTGATTTTAAAATGCTCTACTACCACACAGATTAATACTTAAGTTTTCTTCAAATACCTTAATTATGATGATGTTCAGAAATGTACACTCATCAATGAATCAAAAAAGTGACCGATATATTATACTGCAAGGTCATTTATAGTTAAATAACTGCTGACAACATATCCATTCAAAAGATAACACAAATATGCATTATCAGTGTCAAATCCTTGACTAGGCATAAATATAAGACAATTGAAGGTTATCAGACTTGTAACTTTCTATCAGTCATTCACATTTTTGTCTCGCCTTGACAGAGTCAAAAAGCGAGACATAGATATGCTGTTTCCAGCGGCGGTGACGGCGTCAACAATGTATTAGTTTGGGATTAGGTCTAGTTTATGGTGAACCACTAGTGGTAGGTCAATGGTATTTGGTATGCATCTGTATTAGCATTGGCACATGTCATTTCCAAGGAAATTATTTGGCCCTGCCCTCTCAGTCATGGTCTATTGACTCTGAAACTTTTGCTAAGTATACATGTATTAGTTTGTGATTAGGTCAGTTTATGGGGAACCACTAGTGGTAGGTCAATGATATTTGGTATGCAGTTGTATATGCTTTTGCATATCTCATTTCCATGGAGATTATTTGGCTCTGCCCCCTCAGTCATGGTCTATTGACTTTGAAACTTTTGCTTAATTTACATGTATTAGTTTGTGATTAGATCAGTTTAAGATGAACCGCTAATGCTAAGTCAATGATATTTGGTATGCAAATTTATTGGCATTTGGAAGTGTTGTTTAAATGGAGGTTATATAGCCCAACCCCCTCAGCATGGTTCATTGACTTTGAATCTTTTACATAGTTTACAAGTTAATGTTTGTGTTTAGGCAACCAACCTTATCAGTGATGCTAATTTTATGTCAGTCTTTATGATATAATTTAACAACCTACACAAAATTGTATTTACTTGCAGGTTACATCCCCTGAAATGCTGAGCCAGTGTTATGAACATTTATTTAGACAACTTGTACCAAACAGAATAAATCTGGATGCCTTGTTACAATTATGGGTGACATTAAATTGTGACAGTGGTCATGATGGGGGTCAAATAACCTTTGATCCTACAAGAACTCCTCTGATTCCTCTTAGTGAGACTGCAGTAGCAAACTTATTGAATGTTGTGGCATTAACACCAAGTATCCAGCTGTCTACATGGGTGCTGGTTTTCCAAACATTGTCTTTGTTAGCCAATCAGAAGGTGTCTACACCATCAGGTGACAAGTCAATGGTAGTTTCTATGATAGCTGACAGTAATTTGATATCTGTTATTAGGAAGTTTTTATCTGGTACATCAGAACATGGTCCTTTAGCTTCAGCTGTGCAATATACTCAGGTTTGTTGTATACAGTTTTGGTACATAATAAACTGACATATAGTACCAAAATCCTGTTCTAGAAATTAAAACATTGTCACTTTTTGTTTTAAAGTATAAAAAAAAAGTGCAAACATATTATTATACGACTGCAAAAATTTTTGGGATCGTATAATGGTATGATGTCGTCGTCGTCTGCGTTGTCGTCGTCCAAAGACACATTGGTTTCCGGACAATAACTTTAGTTTAAGTAAATGGATCTCTATTGTTGAAGGCCGTACATTGACCTATAATGGTTTACTTTTATAAATTGTTATTTCGATTGCTCTGAAATTGTACCACAATGTTTAATACCACAAGTAGAAGGTTGGGACTCATTTTAGGGGTTATGGGGCCAATAGTTTAGGAATTAAGGGCCAAAAAGGGGCCAAAAACAAGCATTTTTCTATTTTCCAGACAATAATTTGTGTTTAAGTGTATGGATCTCTCTGAAATTTTACTACAAGTTTCCATACTACAAAGGAAAGGCTTGGATTGAGTTATGGGGTTATTGTTCCAAGGGGTTTCAAAAGTTGGGGCGAATTTTTTTCCCAATTATTTTAGGAGATTCATATTTTTTTTTTTTTTTAATTTTTCAAATTTCGAATTTTTGAAAAGTTTCAAGAAGAAATCTTCAGTTGCACAATATTGGGCAATAGATTTGAAAGATCTTTTGACCACATTTATTTTGTGTCAGAAACCTATATTATGTCAAATTTGATCACAATCCAAATTCAGACAGTATCAAGCTTGAATATTGTGTCCAAATTTCCCATTTGTTCAGGATTCAAACTTTGCGGTCGTATCAGGCTGTGCTCAGCGAAGCATTTTATATTAAAGCATATTTTTTCGTTTATGATGTTTTATATTGAAGTAGTTGTTGGAAAAATTTAGAAATTTTTCTTAGTACACATTTAACATAAAAGTAAAATGCTTGTGTTAATAATAAATTTAATTCAAATCTGTATATTTTATATGATTTTGCTAAATTATTTCAGGTTGGACCATCTGCTACTAAATTTTTTTATGAGTTTTTAATGAGGTTATTAATCCGATGTTCTCCTGACAGTCTCGGACATCTTCATGAATTAATGCTGAAGCTAGTCTATACCTTGACAGCTGAAAGGTAATTGCATTAGAGATGTCCATTCTCATTTATTAAACAGTGATTTATTGGAAATTCATCTTGCAGTTGGAGTTTGAATATTGCTGTTTATTTAGAATAGATTAATTAAAAAGAGGACACAGATACAGTCCTTAGCTTGGTCAAAACAAAGACTTTAAAATTAGTATTTGCTGCTTATCCACCATGAATGTGGCAATCAAGAGCAAGTGTAAAGACAAGTTGGATTAGAGTCATAAAAATTTTATCTAGGTATGATTAAATGTCTTCCTGCAAACTGGACATTGTCAGTATCCATATTATGAATGTTTCTTAGTGTGTCAACTTAAACAAAGCAAGGTATGTTCATCTTTAATCTTGTTATTCTCCTGAATATGAATAAAATATTTGCCTCTCGACATTACACATCCACCAATTAAATAATCTTGGTTTGCAAAAAAGTCAATAATTCAAATGTTCTGACCTTTTGAATTCATACTTTACACTCAAGAAATGCAAAGGGTAAACTTGTGTGGACTTTACTTGGTAAACCTTATGAAAAAGATTGACAATACTGGACAGAGATTTTAAAACTGAATTTTAATTACCAGAAAGTGATTGATTTTCTCAATAATAACATCTGTAGTTTTCAATTCAATGGGTGAACCTTAGACAATATCACATACATAATTTTGCTTTTTGTTTTGTTAAGTTTGTATAGTGATTTTTATGTCATGAATTAGTCAATCATATCCCTTTCCATTCACTGCACTCAGAGGTGGGGAATATGGTTTTGCCATTTAATAGTCTCTTTGTCCTAAAAGACTTCCAATATATTACTGAGTCATATTCAAATACACAAGTGAGACCTGCCTGTCCACTTGTGTTGATCTGTGGTGATTCTAAAATGCTCTACTACCACACAGATTAATACTGAAGTTTTCTTCAAATACCTTAATTATGATGATGTTCAGAAATGTACACTCATCAATGAATCAAAAAAGTGACCGATATATTATACTGCAAGGTCATTTATAGTTAAATAACTGCTGACAACATATCCATTCAAAAGATAACACAAATATGCATTATCAGTGTCAAATCCTTGACTAGGCATAAATATAAGACAATTGAAGGTTATCAGACTTGTAACTTTCTATCAGTCATTCACATTTTTGTCTCGCCTTGACAGAGTCAAAAAGCGAGACATAGATATGCTGTTTCCAGCGGCGGTGACGGTGTCAACAATGTATTAGTTTGGGATTAGGTCTAGTTTATGGTGAACCACTAGTGGTAGGTCAATGGTATTTGGTATGCATCTGTATTAGCATTGGCACATGTCATTTCCAAGGAAATTATTTGGCCCTGCCCTCTCAGTCATGGTCTATTGACTCTGAAACTTTGCTAAGTATACATGTATTAGTTTGTGATTAGGTCAGTTTATGGAAACCACTAGTGGTAGGTCAATGATATTTGGTATGCAGTTGTATATGCTTTTGCATATCTCATTTCCATGGAGATTATTTGGCTCTGCCCTCAGTCATGGTCTATTGACTTTGAAACTTTTGCTTAATTTACATGTATTAGTTTGTGATTAGATCAGTTTAAGATGAACCGCTAATGCTAAGTCAATGATATTTGGTATGCAAATTTATTGGCATTTGGAAGTGTTGTTTAAATGGAGGTTATATAGCCCAACCCCCTCAGCATGGTTCATTGACTTTGAATCTTTTACATAGTTTACAAGTTAATGTTTGTGTTTAGGTTTGTTTAAAGGGAACGACTTGTGCTAATTCAATGGTATTTGGTATGCAGTTGTATTAGTATTAGCACATCTCATTTCTATGGAGATTGTTTAGCCATGTACCTTCAGTCATGGTTCATTGACTTTGAATATTTGCATAACTTAAATGTTAAAGTATTGCTATGTTAATTTCAATATTTGCATTATCAAAACTACAAAAAGGTGAGACATATCTCTGTGTTAACAGTTTATTTAAGATTTTAGTGCAGGGATATAATCATGTAGAAATCATTGACAGTCAGGAAAAGGCCAATATATTTCAATAAGTACTTGTTAGTTTGAAAATGAATTATATCATAATTTGAACCTTATTATTTCAGAGGAGCAATCCACTGTGGATTAGGACCGTTAGATGCACAGTGTAAATTCATGGATGTGATTCTAGAGATTTCCTTTGAACAAGTTGATATTAGTAATGCAATAAGTGTGATAGAGTCTATTAGTACATTAGTTGATCAACATTTAATGTCTCAGGAGCGTGTGACTTGTAGGAGTTCTTCTGAGAACAGTATCAATGCTAGATCATGCTTCGGTGGATTGTTTGCAAGTCTACTAAGGGGAGGTGACTCTAAAACAGCAATGGGAGATTCTAGTAGGGATTTGCTCATGTGCAGTTTGCTGAAACTTGTCAATAGTTTGATTCAAATCAAATTAGGGTCCAGAAATAATCAAGTGACAACATTGACTCATGATGCTGTATCAGACCCACATACTCCAACGAACATAAGTCTGTCTGAACCGGTGACAGATTCTACTAAATTATCTCAGGCTCTAGCTACTTCTACTCCAGTTGTTTCTATGACAACTTCAACACCTATGCTTACTATGTGTGATGATGACAAAAGTCAACAAACAGATGAACAGAAAACAGAAACTCGGAATAATGCACCAGTAGAGCCTATGTTTACTTATCTGACTGATATAATTCTAGGGCATAGACATATTATGAACAATTTGATTCAAGCTCTCAGCTATTGTAACAGTAATACAATGGCAGCTATTTTAGGTAGTAGGGAAATTTCTAGTCATATGCAAGAGACCTTCACAGGTGGTGATCCTATATCTGTAGGAGATGGAATTTATCAGATACTTGTGACATTATCAAGACATTGTTCAGACCAGAAGTTAGTGTTGGAATCGTTACTACAATACATGTCTGGTAGCTACTTAGGTCTTGCATCAGGGTCGCTATGTAGACTTTCAGAACCATTGTTATGGTTTGCACTAAAAGTGTTAGATTCAACAAAAGCTGTTCGTTTGTTTCTTGATATGAGTAAGTATATATGTAAAGAAGAGTAAGAAATAACATTTACACTTAAAAAAATCTAAAGAAACGTGAAAATTTCTTATTTTCTGCAATAGTGAGGAGACCTGTCAACATGACAACTTCACTAACAAATAAAGACTTTTTATAATAACTACCCTTATCTAAAGTTTTTGTACAGATTATCTCGAATAAAATTGTTAAAGATGACAGTCATTTTATGATCCAATACAGATGAAACACATACAATCTTGAAATTTTACAATTAAAAAGAATGAATTACACACAGTCATGACAGTAACAACAAGCAATTACGATAAAATTGTATTGTAAGATGTTTACAGATGTTGTGATAGTTAACTTAATTCTATTTAAGATTAGGAAAGAGTTGTTGAACCTTTGTATACTATTTGCCTCACTGGTTTTAGTAGAAAATCTGAAATGTTTTAGTGTTTTCTTGTTTCCAACAATTACAAAGATTGGCAAAAATTATTATGTAATTGAAAGTACATTGATACAAGAGATTTCATTGATCATCCAAAGATGGACATCTTATCTTGAGCACATCAATAAATAGGTCCCTTGAAATTTTACAAAGTGGTTTGACCAGGACAACCACAAACACAAGTATATGTAGTATCTTTTGAATTCTGTTACCTTTCCACAAAAAGTTTGTGAAAAATCACATAAATATACATTTTTTTCAAGACTTACTGATATAAAATTGAGAATGGAAATGGGGAATGTGTCAAAGAGACAACAACCCGACCACAGAACAGACAACAACAGAAGGTCACCAATAGGTCTTCAATGCAGCGAAATTCCGCACCGGAGGCGTCCTTAAGCTGGCCCTAAACAAATATATATACTAGTTTAGTGATAATGGACGTCATACTAAACTCCAAATTATACACAAGAAACTAAAAGTGAAAATAATACAAGACTAACAAAGGCCAGAGGCTCCTGACTTGGGACAGGCGCAAAAATGCGGCTGGGTTAAACATGTTTATGAGATCTCAACCCTCCCCCTATACCTCTAGCCAATGTAGAAAAGTAAACGCATAACAATACGTACATTAAAAGTCAGTTAAAGAGAAGTCCGAGTCCGATGTCAGAAGATGTAACAAAAGAAAATAAACAAAATGACAATAATACATAAATAACAACAGACTACTAGCAGTTAACTGACATGCCAGCTCCAGACCTCAATTAAACTGATTGAAAGATTATGTCTTCATCATACGAATATCAGGCACAATCCTCCCGTTAGGGTTTAGTATCATACCATCATAAAATATATGAGAAGAGCATAACCCGTGTCATGCCAACAACTGGTTTTAAAATAAATGTGTTTAGTTCCGATGCAAAGACCCTATAAGTGAATCAATATTAAAGCCAAAATATGCAATCTTTAATGACCTGACAACAGTATCGTAACTATATCCCTTCTTAATAAGTCTATTTAAAGGTTTTGTTAGCTTCTGAGGTGAATACTGACATTTTTGTGCTTTATAAAGAATATTACCATAAAAGATACAACTAGGAAGACTACTCATATCGTGTACTGTATTTTGTAGTTTTTTTTTCAGTAGAAATATAGCCGAGTAGCTTATGAATGCACAAATATATACAATGTACATACTATATTTTTCAGACGGTATAGAAGTGATTTGTCAGAATCTAGTCAATACAAACAGTCGTATCATCAATACCTCTCCCAGCCTGATCTCAACAATAATGCAGAATCTGAATGGTAAAACAAGAGACAAACGTTCAGATTCAGACTCTGCCGATGGACTTCAAAACTTTGCGCCATTTGGTAAATTATTTGTTATAGCTCCTTTTGGTGAAAAATTGAAAATAGACATCATGTCACTTGTTTTTTAATCTTTGAATGAGGACATCTGTTCTGAATTATGCAAATTGGTGAGAACTAACATGCATTCAGTTCATTTAAAGCATGTGTTTCAAAATATCTCTGGTTTCCTAAAATAATTCATTATGTCAACAGATCAGATTCTACTAGTGCCTGTTTTTTTGCCAGATAACTTATAGAAACTTTTTAATGGAAGTTATAACTTAATCAACTTTTTAAGCAAGTAACTTCAAAAGACTTTACTATTTGACTTAGTTACTCTTGCTATAATATTCAAATAATGATTATTTGTCAAAAGACTGGTTTCTGTATTTTTGTAAGTAAGGGATGTTTTGGATACTTTTTTATTAAAGCATTATTTTATTGTTGAAAATTGAGTTTGAAAAAATGTCTCATGATATTGTTAGATTCTAATATAACATTCTTGTTTATATTTTAGGATCAGTAAGTTCAAGTAGTCCCACTGCCAGTCCAGCTGAGGTATTAATCCAGGCAGCACCTCCACACAGGAGAGCTCGTTCTGCAGCATGGTCTTACCATTTCTATCCAGATGAAGCATGGGTTGACTTAACAGTACAGTTACCTTTTGCAATTTTACTGAGTGAAGTACAAATCCAGCCTCATAGTGCTTCTCTTACAAGTAAGTTAGCTGTACAAATACTTTCAGATGTAGATTTTGGTCACCTGCAAGTTATTATTGTAATTGTGACAAAACAATAAATTCTTTTATTTTTACATTATATCACTTTCAATATCTGGACTTAAAGCAAGCAAAAATCCATCAATTAAGCAATCATATCTGGCTCTTAATGTCAGCAATATGTAGGATTATTTATTACATTTCATTTGGAAATTATAATGTGTGGCAACATCTGAATCTTGAAACAAGCAGTTCTGTCTAATATGGTGACTTGTTACCATCCAGCAAGACATAGAAGCAAATTATACTTTTATTAAACATTTTTCTGTAAGACTCCTGATTGTTTTTACAGCATGCCCAGCCTATGTTTCTCTTGAGATCAGCCATGATGGAGTCACCAACACGCCACAGTGTCAGCCATTGATGACTAGCAGTCTTGCTTTCATCAAGTTACAACTCCAGAGACCACAGATAGCTACAACACTAACTATCAGACTACATAAGGCTAGAGACTCTATGACTATTGGTCTGTCACAGCTTATGTTGATGGGTTACAGTGCATTTGGTTATACAGGTAGTTCTACGCAGAACATATTGTTACCAACTGTGGACTTCATTTCTCAATCAAGGTAGGTATATTGCCTCTTATACATTATCTCATGCTACCAAAAATAAATATTGGGTAACATTATATAAATAACAAATAGTTCAGAGGGTGATAGAGCAGATTGTTCTCAGAGAAAACATTGTCAACTAAGGCAAAGCCAAGTCTTGTACATAACAACCATCCTTATTTGATAAAGCGCACAATTGATAAAGCGTCTCCTATAAGGGTAATAGATCATTTGCCATGGGATAGAGTAAATTATCTACCTCGTATTAAATTTTGATATGAAGTATGATAAATACTTTTGACTTTCTGTATTTTATTTTACCAATTGCATTTTTCTGTAGTTTAAGAGTACTTTCTCTATTGTAACTGTACACGTATACCTAACAACAAAATTATTTTCATTTACCTGTGTTTAAAGTTATTGCAAATGGCTGATATTTTTGTTCGAGCATATTGTTTTTCTTAAATTGTTTAACATTTCATACCGATATAACATGTTACTTTTATTATTCTTCCCTTAGTTTATTTATTTTGTATTTACATTGTATCATAGGTCAAATTTATTTGTTCAGTGTATGTTCAATGGTGTTAATATGTCCTTTGATTGAGTTAAGCTATTTCAGTTGATATTTTATAGTGTGTCTTTCTATGTTGTGATGTTACACTATTGTTTCAGAAAAAGGGTGAAGGTTTGGTACCATTAAAACGTTTAAACCCGCTGCATTTGATTGCACCTGTCCTAAGTCAGGAATCTGATGTTCAGTAGTTGTCATTTGTTGATGTGGTTCATAAGTGTTTCTCGTTTCGTTTTTTTATATAGATTTGAATGGTTTTACACTAGTAATTTTGGGGCCCTTTATAGCTTACTGTTCGGTGTGAGCCAAGGCTCCGTGTTGAAGACCGTACTTTGACCTGTAATGGTTTACTTTTATAAATTTTGACTTGGATGGAGAGTTGTCTCATTGGCACTCATACCACATCTACTTATATCTAATTAGGAACATTCTATATAATCAGTCAGGGACGTTACTTTAAGGGGCATTAGCTGTCAATTTTCATGTTCACAGATTTTACTCAAAATTCTCATATTTGATTTGTAACATACTAAAACGTATATCCAAATTACGAAAAGTCTAAAAAAAACAATTAATAGTGCATGGACTCGCTAATATGTATTAACATTTTGTGTGTATTTTTGTCTAGATGTCATCTAATTAACCATCGAGATGACCTCCTAAGTCTGCCAACGGTCATATAAACCAATATAAACATTAATATAGATATAGATAGATAGCGACCACATTCAATTGAATTTTTCTAGGTCTGTTTGATTTCTTATTGTAGGTTAACAAGTATGTTTATCATCATTTTTCCCTGTATAAGAATGATTTTTTTGTGGATCGAATTAGTCAACCAAATGGTTCATCCTTGTTTCACTTTCAATGTTGACATTTTTTTCCTTTTAAAAGCTGAATACATGCGTAACCCATCTCAAGTTAAGGGGTTAAATTAAAAGGTCTTATGAATATGGATTCAATGAGATCGAGTTTTCATCAGCGATGTTTCTTCACTTATTTTGACAAAAATAGAAACAAATTAGCTGCTGAAAGCGAATTATGATTTCACTATTTCACTTTCATTAATGATTGAACAAAACAAAATCTTATTTGATTTTTTTTATATCTCATAGCTAATGCCCCTATAAACAAGTCATTTCTTTAGTTTACTTAAATAGGTAATTTTGTTTTTAAAATTATTAAATTACTCAATAGAGTTATTTTGAATTTCAATAGAAGCATGCACTAAATGTAGTTTTATGAATTTTACATCATTTTATTACATAAAATTCAGAATTTATTAAATTTGAAAGGAGCATAGAGATAAAAGGTGAGGTTAAAAATAATGACAAAAATATTACCTGTATAAGTTATTTTATACATCTTTGAAAAAATTAATAATTACAATTAATGAAGGAACATTTGTAGTTGTTTTGGGTTACAAATTATAAATAATTTCAAATCTTAATTAAATTACTAGTTTCCATCTATTTATATCTGAATACCTTTAAGATTTTCAAGGAAAATGAGATTTTAATAGTCCCAAGAGACCAATTTTTGACCCAGAAGCATAGATGTGCGTCAGAAAGGCAATTAGTTTTTATATTTCATGGGAAAAATAACCTGATGTCTGTGAAAATTAATTCATCATTCTTGTTTTAATTACAGTGTACGATGGATCAGACTTCTACACCATTGTTTGACAGGCCACAAAGAAGTAGAAGAATTAGTTGCTGCAGCAGCAGCCACAACATCCAGTCTACTTACCACTTGTTCTGCCCTCCTGGTATCTCCTGTATCAGCTTCATCAGTATACTACTATAACATAGAGGCTGTATTACTCAAGTTAGGTCTACATTCATTACAGATGGGACTAGTTTTGATTGATAATATACTAAGGAGTCCAAGTGTTCAACAACAGAGAGGTAATAGGTCAATAAAAAATGTAAACAAGATCAATTTTTATATACCCGTTTACGGGACCTATTATGGAATACCGTTGTCCTGATGTCTGTCCATCCTTCGTCAACATGTCGGACAATAACTCAAAAAGGCTTTAACCAATTTGCATGAAACTTTGGTGAATTGTTTATATCTATTGACGTGAGCTCTCTTTCGATTTTTATAAATTTTAGATTTTACATTTCCATGAGGTTTAATTCATTAAAAAGGAGTATTTTCAAGTTTTTGGACAATAACTCAAAAATACTTTCAGCAGTTTTCTTGAAACTTTGGTGAATTGTTTATATCTATTGACATAAGCTCCCTTTTGGTTTTTATAAATTTTAGATTTTACGTTTCCAAGTTATGGGGTATTATTCATTAAAAAAGGCGGATTTTCTAGTTTTCGGACAATAACTCAAAAATACTTTGAACAGTTTTAGTGAAATTTTGGTGAATTATTTATATCTAGCAACATATGCTCCCTTTCGATTTTTATACGACCGCAAAAATTTTTTGGGATCGTAAAATGGTATGATGTCGTCTGCGTCGTCGTCCGAAGACACATTGGTTTCCGGACTATAACTTTAGTTTAAGTGAATGGATCTCTATGAAATTTTTTAAAAAGGTTCAATACCACAAAAGGAAGGTTGGGATTGATTTTGGGGATGATGGTCCCAACCGTTTAGGAATTAGGGGCCCAAAACGGGGCCCAAAACATGCATTTTTCTAGTTTCAGGATAATAACTTGTGTATAAGTATTTCGATTTCTCTGAAATTGTACCACAATGTTTAACACCACAAGTAGAAAGTTGGGATTCATTTTAGGGGTTAGGGGGCCAACAGTTTAGGAATTAAGGGCCAAAAAACAAGCATTTTTCTAGTTTCCAGACAATAACTTGTGTGTAAGTGTATGGATATCTCTGACATTGTACCACAAGGTACCACAAAGTTCCATATTACAAAGGGAAGGGTGGGATTGAGTTTGGGGTTAATTGCCCCAAACAAGTATGAATTAGGGACCAAAAAAGGGCCAAAAACAAGCATTTTTCTAGTTTCCATACAATAACTTGTGTGTAAGTATATGGATCTCTCTGAAATTGTAATACAAGGTTCCATACTACAAAGGAAAGGCTGGGATTGAGTTTTGGGGTTGTTGCTCCAAAGGGGGGTTCAAAAAGGGAGGGGGATTTTTTCTCAATTTTTTTAAGGGATTCATATTTTTTTTTCAAAATTTTTAAAATTTCGAAATTTTTGAAAAGTTTCAAGAAGAAATCTTCAATTGCGCAGTGGATTTATAAGATTTTTGACCACATTTACTTTGTGTAAGAAACCTATATTATGTCAAAAATTTGATCACAATCCAAATTCAGACAGTATCAAGCTTGAATATTGTGTCCAAATTTGCCCCAACTGTTCAGGATTCGACCTCTGCCGTCGTATCAGGCTGCGCTCAGCGAAGCATTTTATTATAAATTTTAGATTTTTTACGTCTCCGAGTTGTAGGATTTTTTCATTAAAAAGGATTTTCCAGTTTTCGGACAATAACTCAAAAGTGCTTTGAGCAGTTTTCATGAAACTTTGGTGACTGGTTGATATCTATCGAAATGACCTCCCTTTAGTTTTTTATAGATGTCTGATATGACATTGAGGAGTTATGGAACTTTATTCTTTGAAAAAGCTACGGGCGTATCATGCGCTGATGGCACAGCTCTTTATTCAGACATGCTAAAAGAATTAAAACAAATAACTCTTTGACTTTTAGTTCAATAGGGAAAATTTATATTAATGTTCATCTCACTAGAGAGCTGTACTTATAGCTTAAGACATTATGCACATGCTTACAAATTTTATTTGGTCTATATACCAAGTACTGATTAGAGTTAAAAAAAGAAACCTGTATAATTGTTCAGAATTTAAAAAAGAAACCTGTATAATTGTTCAGAAGTTTTCTTTTACTTAGGTTGAATTTTATTCTGTTTTTTTTTATTGGGGAAAATATTCTGAATTTAGATTTTTGAAAGTTGTGAATATTTTTGCATTGTAGATCTGAGGACTCCATTCATGGGTAAAGTTAGTGGTTTAGCTAATGATTCTACAGTAGAATTACTATATCAGCTTGGCATTACTCAGGATCCTGGCACTAGTAAGAGGTTAGTCTCTCACACATATAATTTAGATTTTCATTATTTCCTATCTTTCATTACCTGTATAGACACATCTGTTAACAATCTACCAAATATTAATACACGAGGACAAGCCTACCAAGTATCAAGCTTTCAGTCAAATAAATGGTCTCAGAAAGTATCATTCACAAGATGTCATTATGCTACAATCAATGGAAAATAGTCAAGGTCCCATAATTCCCTCAAAACCTGTCATGTCTTATTTTTAGCATACTATCCTGCCTTTTTTGATTTGACCATTTTTAATCTATAATAACATTACAACTGTGTCATGAATTATTTATTTATAATGTCTTTTTTATGAGTATGGTATTCCATTTTCTGTTACTGAACACAAAATTTAGTATTAATATCATTCAGTGTTAAGGTAATATATTATAAAGTGTCACAGCCCTCTAAATGTCTGCCATTGTTCTGCAGTCTATCCTTGAGCCTATTATATTGCACGCTTACAAAGTAGATTGGGCATTTCACTATGGCATAGCAATTTGCTTTATAATTAAGTATTAAAAAGAATTATTTTTTGTCATACATTTTTTCTTTATTTACAGAGTTCAGGCATTATTGAATTGGTTAGGAGATAGTGCAAGAGTTGCTTTACAGAAAACAGCCTACTCTAATGATGGTTACAGCAGAATTCCTCATCATACAACATTTATGTCTCTACCTAGTCCAGCACCCACACACATACATTGTGTAGCTGTTATACTGTGGCAAAGTCATCAGCTACCAGTAGAATATAATCTCAATGCTCTTATTACTAAAGATTTAATAAGGTAGGTGTTATTGAGAGGAAGCTCAGTAACTATGTTCATTCAGATCCATAGAATGTAAAAATAAAATTAGCATGTGTTCAGACACAATCATGTTTTATATTTTGTTCATTATTTGTGTGAAAATTGGAAGGTGTTGTAAAGGGTGAAAAATAAGATATTGATCTTTGCAATTGCTTAATAATTAAAGAAAAAAATGAGATTCAATTTGATTTAATGACTAGAAAATGCTGGAGAAAATCTTTTTTTGTTTTATTTTTTGACAGTATTGTTGAAAAAGAGAAAAATATTTGAGATGCATTCTGTCAACAAAACTTGTTAAATTGTTTTACTTGATTTAAGAGATTTCATTAAGTATGAATTTTTTTATAAACATGTTGATATGTTGATACTTTCAGTTCTTTGTACGAATGGTCCATAACATTAACAGCAGAATCTACATTGAAGAAAGCAGTGGACGATGTTTTATGTTCTAGTTGTCATATTAGTCCAGAGTTCTTTACCCAGATCCTAACATGGGTTGGGATCAGTTTTACTGCAGAAAGAAATAGTTTTTCAGAATCAGTATCTGATGATATTAAGGATAGTTCCCACCTCCATATAGAATCCATGACAGACGATAGTAA
Source organism: Mytilus coruscus (assembly GCA_017311375.1). NCBI lineage: Eukaryota > Metazoa > Mollusca > Bivalvia > Mytilida > Mytilidae > Mytilus > Mytilus coruscus. The sequence continues at coordinate 74,674,073 of CM029599.1, read as the reverse complement.
AGAGGCCAATAGTCATAACATACAAACAGTTATACATGAAAATCACTATATGGACCTCCCATCAATATATCTAAAGGAATTCAGACATATCAGTTTGGAAGAGACACATTTAACTACATTAGCTAATACATGTAAATCACCTGTTGCTATTAGACAGTTATTAGACTCTGGATTCCCAGCAGTGTTGGCACAAGGTTTATTTGAATTCTGTAATAAGATGATATCCAGATTTTCAGATAACTGTGTCAGTATGGAAGGTCTGACTGACACCAGTAAAACAATGAGTGACGAGTCTGCATCTGTTAATGCCTCTACAAGTCATAGTTCCACTGGTACCAGTCTAGGTAAATACTACTTTGTTTTTACTCTGTTTAAAGGAAAGGATACATTTGCATTTATGTTTGTTCATTCATTCAGCCATCAAACTTTTATAACTGCAAATTCTTGTAGTTTTTTATTTAAATAATTTTGTGGATTGCCTATAGCATATCATCGATTTTACCTCATCTGTACAAATGAGACCAGTAGGGTATAATTTCTTAGCACTGCTCACATTTAAGTTAGACTGATTAATATTATTCTGAATAGAATTCCTATTCTCTATTACTAGGGACATATATAGAAAGATATTACTTTTGTCATTTTAAGTAAAAATATATGATTTATTTTGTATCTCATGTTTGTACCATAATGGTCAAGAAAAAGTGCAATAGGATTCATATTATTTTACAACTCCTTTTTCAGACAAATCATTGTGGATAACTGCAGATTTAGTTGGTGCTGTGCTACACTTCTTTGCTGAACTGTCCGCTGAACCTTTGATGAAAGATTGGTTAGGGGAGGCTGAAGGCAACATCTTTTGGCCATCATTACTGACATTATTATGTAATGCTCCAGTACAAACTGCCACTGTCGCTCAACAAGCAGGAAATAAGTCTGAGGTAAGATTTGTTTTGACATGACAAATCACTGACTTTTCTATATAATCTTTACAGACAATGACAGTCTAAAACAACAGGAAACAAATCAAGAGGCAGGATTTGTTATGGCAGGCAATGTTACTTGTCAAAACTGTTGAATTTTTATGCTCTTGCTATATTAACTAGAATGGAACCATTTAAGTTTTGATGTTCAAATCATCATGTTACATTGAAGAACTAAATGTGTGTGTTAGATGGTAATATTGATGCAGTGAATAGGTTGTAATGTTATTTAAAATAAAAAGTTTTTACATTAATTTTTAATTCTATTTCAGCCAATGTCAGTAGAAGATAGGACTTCAATAGAAACATCTGCTGTTCAGTTCTTTAATCGTGTGATCTCTTGTCATCTAGTCAATCAATTATTGTTTGCTAAAGTCATGTGTGAAGTCATCAAAGAACAATCTATAGGTCCAAAAATGGTGAGTGGGTCAGAATATGTGGCAATAGTTTGTCAGGATTTGCAAGCTGTATTGAAAAAGTTAAAGGTGCACCCAGATTCATGAAGCCATTTATACTTAATTATTTCTAGTTTATTTGAAAAGCATTTTTTGATATGCCTGTTTACGGGACGTATTGTGGTATACCGTTGTATGTTTGTCCGTCGTCAACATGTCGGACAATAACTAAAAAATGCTTTAACCAATTTGCATGAAACTTAAGTAAATTGTTTATATCTATTGATGTGAGCTCCCTTCTGATTTTAATAAACTTTGGAGTTTACGTTTCCGAATTATGGGGTTTTTTTTCATTGAAAAAGGGGGATTTTCCAGTTTTCTGACAATTACTCAAAAATGCTTTGAGCAGTTTTCATGAAACTTGAGTGAATTGTTATATCTGTTGATGTGATCTCCTTGTTGATTTTTATAAATTTTAGATTTTAAGTTCCCGAGTTATGGGTTTTTATTCATTAAAAAAGGGGGAATTTCCAGTTTTACGGACAAAAACTCAAAAGTTCTTTGAGCAGTTTTCATGAAACTTTGGTGACTGGTTTATATCTATTAAAATAACCTCTCTTTAGTTTTTTTTATAAATTTCTGATATGACATTGGCTTTGTTCTGTGTTCTCTAAATGTTTAATTTTTCCTCAAAAGTTACTTTGGATTTATTAATTTTCAATGGTACCAATTTTTGTGGATATTTGATTTCATGGTTTTACCTAAATCTACATACAAACCTTTAGAAAATTTGACTTCTTTGTACATTTAAATTTATGATTCACCTTAACTCATGAAATCAACGACAAATAATAATGAATCCACAGTATTAGAAAATACATTGTATTTTTCATTGTGAAAATTAAAAGAATACTTAATTAATTTTCAGGGCCAGCAAGTAATAACTTTCCTCTGTCAGGGTTTGCTAGATGTTTATTTCTACAAGTTCTACTAGAGGATGAAAAGATTCTAGTATCATTGAAATTAGAGAATCAACAACAGAAAATCCAGACTTGTAAGAATGCCATGCCTATGGAACATCCTAAGTTGTGTGGTGGTAGGAGTTGTCAATGTATGTTGGTTAGTCTACATACAACATGTTCAGAACTGCTGCAGAAATTATCAGGTTGGTTATGATAAAATGATAATGGACTTTAGATAATCATATTTATAACCATTGTAATATATGGTAAAATACTACCCTTGTGATTTATCATGAAAAATAAATATGTTCAAATACTGGCAACTTTTGTGAATTTGATGGATTACTGAATATATACTTATAATACACTTCTAAGACTTACACATGCTTCCATAGACTTAGATTTATTACAGGGGGCGAGGACAAAAGAGTGTCCATGTTATACTGTTCTAGTTTTATTTTTTGTAAAGAATGGTATGAATATGAATTGTTACCACACGTATCTCTGATTTTATAGAGATATTGTTCTAACTTCAAAATTGTGACAATTGTCTTCTCAACAAAGGGGACTTATATGAGTATTCAGCCATGTCTCAGAAACTAATAAATAACAACCAAAAAATTTGGTGTGCAAATGTACCCTGGAGAAACCGACCAAGTGCCATAAGATCAAGGACGTGTGACCCATATTCATATTTCAGTGGCTTTAACAATTTTTATACAACTGCAAAAATTAAAAATTTTTTGGTCGTATATTGGTATCACGTTGTCGTCGTCAGCATCGTCGTGGTCGTTAGCGTCATCCGAAGACAGATGGTTTCCGGATAATAACTTTAGTATAAGTAAATAGAAATCAATAAAATTTTAACCAAGGTTTATAACCACTAAAGGAAGGTTGGGATTGATTTTGGGGGTTATGGTACCAACTGTTTAGAAATAAGGGGCCAAAAAAGGGGCCCAAATAAGCATTTTTGTAGTTTCCAGACAATAACTTGTGTTAAAGTGTATGAATCTCTCTGAAATTATACCACAAGTTTCCATACTACAAAGGGATGGTTAGGATTGACTTTGGGGGGTTATGGCTCAAACCAGTTAGGAATTAGAGGCAAAAAAAGGGGAAAAACAAGGGTTTTTCTGGTTAAAGGACAATTGAGACAATTTAAAAGCAGTGTAAGGGAGGTAATCCAAATCAAAATCCAAATCAATTTAAATAACAATGTTTTAATTACCTCCCTTACACTGCTTGTAAATTATGTATTTAAGAAATGAATGATGATTGTCTGAGATACTGACCATAACTTGAGGGAAAGAATTATTTTTTGGAATAAGGGAAAGGGGGGAGGTGTATTGCACAAAAGCAAAAAATGAATATAAATTCAAATCGATAACCAATTTGAAGTTCTTTGACTACAGTTATTCTGTGTCAGAAACCTATTATGTGTCAAAAATTTAATTACAATCCAAATTCAGACCTGTATCAAGCGTGAATATTGTGTCCATTTTGGCCCCAACTTTTCAGGGTTGGACATCTGCAGTCGTATCCAGCTGCACTCAGTGAAGCAATTTATTAAAGGTTCATAACTGATTTTAAATGTTATGTTTGAATAAAAAAATAATAAGATATGGTATAATCACCAATGAGACAACCCTCCACCAGAAACCAAAGGATGTAGAAGTTAGCAACTATAGGTTACTGTATATGTCTGATTTATTTTAAAAAAAACAATAAAAGAAAAACAATTTTGATATGCAGTAACAAACAACAACCACTGAATAACAGGCTCCTGACTTGTGACAGGCACATACAGAATGTGGTAGGGTTAAACATGTCTTTGTTCATTTCATATACTCCAAGGTTGTTTGCAAGGGATTTTAAAGTGTTTATTGAAAAGTAGGCCACATGTACAAACTTTGAGCAGAAAAAACTGTAATGAAAACTGTCAAGTCTCTAGAATCATTGCATAATGCATATTGGTATTCAAATTCTTGATTTAAGCAAATATATACCTTAACATTCATAAATCAACATGTAATTTTAATATTTTCAGAATCCTATTCTTTGCCAGGACATTTTATAGACAAACCATCAGAGAAACCGTCGGACGATGCTAAGAAAGATTTTGGTAACATTACTTCTGAATTTACAGATATCTCCAGCACTGTTGGTAATTAATATTGCACACCTTTCCTTCAATTCTGATATATTCTCCATTGTGATCCAAAAATTTAGTTCATTCCTGAATCTATCTGCATAGTTTCATATTTCACCTACCATAGTTAGTCTGTGTGTGTTTTGTTGAGGTACATAAGAGAATTTACATGTTAAAGTGTTGCCATTTTAATATCATTATTTGCATTATACTAACAAAATTATATATAGGCAAGACATATCTCTGTGCCAATGGTTTATTTAGTTCAGTACACATTTAAAAGATGATTATAACATTTTTTTAAAAGATTTAAAGACTGCTTTTCACCTAAAACAAATTCAATGCTGTATGAATATTTTAATTTACAGTAAAAGTTATGATAATGTACATCCTTTAAGAAATATGAGCATTAATTAGATGTTTTTCATTATCATTACACTCCTTGTTACTCTGGCTTCTATCTCTAGTTTCAGGTCTGATTGCTAAAGAAAAGCGTGAGAAAGATGATAAATTATGCAATAAAGGTCTTCCTCCCCGCCCTCCAACACGGAGGAGAAGATATACTGCTGACACTGTTAGTTCACAACTACAGCCTCCAAACTTTACATTGTATCATCCATTATTACCAAGTAAGTACACATTTGATAAAAATAAAAAACAGACCTCAATGAGATGTTAAGATTGTTACATTTGTAAAAAAAACAAAAAACTCGGGTGAATTTTTGGTTTTCAATGCTCTTTCACTATGTATATTTTTGGGCTTTCTAACTGTTAACTGAAACTTGTGTAAAAAACTCGGGTGAATTTTTGGTTTTCAATGCTCTTTCACTATGTATATTTTTGGGCTTTCTAACTGTTAACTGATGAGACTTGTGTAAATGAATGGCACATCTGGTGTACAAAATTATTACCTGTTATCTTTAATGAGTTTACTTAAATACTTCTATATATATTCTTACACATAATGGCCATGTATGTAATTTTTGTTGCATTTTTATCAGGAACTACAAAATGAAGCTTCCTTAAATTTGGTAGTAAGATTTCTGTTAGCATGCTGTATTGTGTGATGTTATCACATCCATCCCTTAGTGTGTAGTAGTTGTCATTTCATTTTGTCTCTTGAGACGAAACGTTATAGAAGTGAGACTAAAGTGTGGGCAATGTCATATGGTGTCAACAATGGTTAAAGTTTGTTATTAGGTAATATAGGAGAGACATGTATCTCTGAAAATACTTTTTTATAATAATTATACTATTTGTTATAGATAAACCGCTACCAGGAGATTTAACCTTGTCCCAGCTACTACAGGTTTTACATCTAAGAGGATTACAGCATGGCAGTAGTTTACTGGAGTTTACTGTTAAGTTAGAGAGTAAAAAGTCTACTGAGCAAAGTAAGTCAAGCACGCTCTATGATTTGTTTGTCACAATTAAAAGTATAAGATATGTCGAGTAAAGAAAGCTAACATGCCACAGTTGTAAGTGAAGATTGCTGAGCTGAGCAAATTCAACCAACTAAAAAATGCTTATCAAAATTGAAAGTACAAGTCTGATGAGTTGAGCAGTGTACAACAATGGGGCCCAACAACAAGATGTTCAGGACATATGGTATAGTCTTTCCCATATGTCAGGCCTCTTAATTCCCAGGAATAAACTTTTTACATTTTGGCAGGGGTTGGGGAGGTGTGGGCTTTGTGTTGTACCCAAACATCTTGCCGACACATAGAGGGCATTAAGTTTTACCCTTGTCCTCAACCAAATGTTATAAAACTTGTACACAATGCTTATCACCACCAAACAAAAATCAAGTTCAAATTAGAGAGACGTCACTTTGGCAATTCTTGAGTTATGTCTCTTTGTAAGTTAAAAATTGCAGAATTTGCTGTATATTTACAAGCGGGTCATCTGTGTCCCATGGACGTATTCTTCATTTATTTTAATTTTCATTGGGAAATTTGCAGAAAAAATATAAGTAATAAAAAAGAAAAATACTGACATCTAAAAAAAATGGTAACAAGAGATGATTGTGATCTTTGTGACTCTGCTGTTGTTTAATGTCACCTTATTTAATCCCACTGTATTATGCTTATGTATTTTGGACCTCAATTCAGAAGCCATCTCTCTTATAACATCAGTTTTTTCTTGTCCTGAGGGTAACCTCATATACAGGTTTGACTGTATAGTTTTTAATGTAGAGCTGTTTAGTTGGAAAATATACTGCATCATATTATTATTTTTATTCTAAGGATATAAAAAAAAAATCTTATTCATACTATACATGGAATCTTGTGATTAGAGAAATTATTATTACTCCTCAAGTAAGAGGTTAATATATGTCAGTATTCACAATTGTATTTCATCCTTTAATGTTTGAGAGTATGTTTGAAAAAAAAACTTTTATTGCTAAACAGAATTCGCTTAAGATATTATTTCATGAAAATTTTAATTCTTTTAAATTCAGCCTGCAATCAACCAGATGATTGGACAGAAACTGATGAGGAGGAAAATGAAATGTCACATACCCTGTTATTGACAACACCTAATTTTCCATCAGCACTACAGATCTTTGCTAGTGTAGGAGGTCTAGCTCTGCTGGCAGAGCACTTGCCCTTATTGTATGATCCTGAGTTAACTAGACAGCCAACATCACAGGAAGGTAGTACACAGTCCAGTAAATCTGTATCTAATACCATGGGTGTTGATGATTGGGTAACAGTGGAACCATTCCCAGAGGAATTCTATGAGGTAAATATAACTTGTTAACAATGGGACTATCCTGTGAGGAATTTAATGTTTTAGGTATGGTCAGATTACAATGGAATGTTCTCTCAGGAATTTTATGAGATGGGTGGAACCATTCCCAGAGGAATTCTATGAGGTAGATATAACTTGTTGACAATGGGACTATTCCTTGATGTGTTTTTAGGTATGACCAGATTACAATGGAATGTTCCTTAGGAATTTTATGAGATGGGTGGAACCATCTCTGAGAAATTTAATGACTTTGTCCTTTGGTATATGGATAAGTGTCTCTTTGGTAATCATACCACTTCTCTGTATATTTGAATAAATAACATACACGTAAGTGTTATTTGTAGTATTAAAACAAACACTTCTCAAAGATACCAGGCATATAATTTGATATGCCAGATGCATGTTTCGTCTACATAAGACTTACCAGTGGCACTCAGATGAAAACAGATGTAAAGCCAAATCAAATTTTACAAAGTCAAAGAGCATAAATAACAGAAAATTCTGAAAATTTGTGCCAAATACAGCTATGGCAATCATTACCTGTGGGATAGAAAATCCTTGGCATTTTGAATATTAGGCAACACCAATTTGTTTCCTAGTTCTTTGGATTTTCCAACTCCTATTTTGGAGAAATTGACTTTTCAATAAAAAAAAATACCGCTTCAGCAAATTTGTGGTCCGCATCCCGCTCCAAAATTAGTTTCTCCTTGAAATTTTCTTTTTACATAGCTGCTTTTCTATTATATATAATGCTCTTATCCTTTCAAACGCACATGTGATAAATCAATTTGTAAATAAAAGGTAAAAAATCGGGATGCTAGCCTGGCATCCTGACCCAATCTAATACTTCGTTGGTCTACTGTTTAGGATCCCAGGCTATCTGGATGCCAACATGCAGTTGTGTCAGCTCATTGCCGTGGATGAAAGTACTTATTGAACACACAGTTATCCGATATGCTTCTCGTTTAACCATGAAGACCTGTTCTAGGATGCAAAACTACAAACAATCTTTCGATAGATGACCACAAACTCATCAATATTTGTTTAATAGAACCATCGTCATCCCCGATCCTTGATTCAAAAGTCATAGACCTATCTATCTTGGATAAAATGAATTGTAAATTCCCATGAACTTTTTTAAAATTCACAGAAGTATTTGATTTTGATGAAATCTTATATCCACCTGTTAGTCTTTTGTCATGCAAGCAGAACTCTTAGGGGGAATTTAAAGAGTACCAACAAGACAAAGGTGATGGTATTGTGATTGGCACGCTCATCATAATAAGGGGTGTGTAATTGGTTCAACCACTTTTAGTCAAGCTAAAGAGTTTTTAAATGCATTGCTGCTTTTAGAAGCAAAAGGAAAGAGTATTTTGTTCGGTCAGAATAATGTATCTGAATGGGGTGACTGGCATTTTAAGGGAACATTACAATACCTTGGGATCTACATGTATAGCAATATAACTATCTTACTCAGGATGTTGTTTTAGTACAAAGCAAGAAATATTCACCTCACTCATTATTTTGAACCTGAATATGGATGAATAGTTCCAAATGGATGTCAAGCAGCCATTTAAACAATCATTATCATATACATTTTTAATGAAAACAACTATCAAATGATCTTTCAGGGACATTTGTTTGGATACATACACATATTTTAATTTTATTCAACATGTGTCATTTACCTAACTAACATAAAACCCTTGAATCTCTTTCATTAAAGAAAAGTATTATGATCAGTTATGCATGACAAAAATGTTTTATTAGATAACAAATTAAGATTGTAGTGGTTGCTATGCCTCCTAAATATATATATGGCTTTAAATGAAAATTTACACAGACGAAGCTTACTGAAGAAAATAACCAAAACTAACTAAACCACAGTGAGACAAGAAAGTCTGGTATGGTACAGGCACCAATAAATGAAACTATATGCATTAGAGCATCTGTTGTCCTCCTCGTTTTTCAATGAAGTAACCCAGTTATAACATGTACATAAATTGTACAACTTCTAAATCACACAATTTAAAAAAAAAAAATTATACCGCTTGCTTCACTTGTAGGGCACTTGCCTCAAAAAGCCTTATTTTCAAGGAACAAAAAAAAAAACAAAAAAATTTGGCTCGCTCTCCCCATATTTTTTTGGAGCATTTGTCCAAAGAACTAGACATCAAATTGGTGTGGCCTTAAGACATTTTATTTACAGTAAATTTACAGAAAATGAACATATCAATGATATTTCATGTCAGCACGAAAACGTGATTTTATACAGGACTTTATACTTCCTATATATTTACATTTAGTAAGATATGAGGAAAAGCAAATAATTGCAGAAGTATATAAAGTAATTCTGTTTACAAATTTGAATAAGTTTATTTGCATATCGCAATTACAGTTCTTACATTATCTGTGTTGGTGTATTGTTTATATTTCATATCAATTAATTCAATCCTGTCTATTTTACAGTTATATGAGCCAATTTCACCAGCTCCAACAGTACAAAGGGCAGCTAACTCCTCTTTAGCCTTCCCAACAATTCCACCTCATTCATTGATAGCGTTTGGTTTGTTCTTACGACTACCAGGGTATGCTGAAGTACTACTTAAAGAGAGGAAGAAAGCTCAGTGTCTGTTACGTCTCGTCTTAGGTGTCACTGATGATGGAGATGGAGGTTTGTCCAATCTTAGTTTATGTTGTAAATCATGAATGTTTATATTACCTAAAAACTGACATGATAATTGCTTACTTCCACGTCATTTGAACTCTTGCGGATATTTGTCTCATTGGCAATCAAACCACATCTCCTTAAAAGTATAGGATTTTAACTGATTGAAAGTAACAGAATTTCATGATTGTATGATATGTTTCTGGTAAAGCAAATAACATTTGTCCCTAATTTTATACATTGTTTGCCTTTTTACTACAATATTTTAGACAATATTTATCCCAGCAGGGATATTCAAATAAATATTGATGGGAGAGCAAGCTATAAGATATGAATCTTGTATAGAAAATTAGGTGTTTTATTTTATACAGGACATATATTGACATCCTCCATAGCTAGTTCACTACCAACTCTGCCTTTCTTGGTGTTGAAATCTCTGTATGATAGTATGCCACTGACAACTGATGATGGGGTATTATTGAGGAGGATGTCACTAGAGATCTGGGCAATACATCTTATACTAGCCTGTTTATCTGTACTGAGTCACCATTTACCCAGAGTATCAATGCCAGGCTTCCAGCAAGAGGTAAGTTCAGAATTTGTATCATGTTCATTATATCTAATACTCATTTTGTTCTCTGTATTAAGGGGCATTGGTAGCCCAGTGGTCTAAGTAGTTCATCTACAGTGATCTCTGGGTTTGTGATTTAGAAACCACACTTCAACAAGGTGTGTTTGACTCCAATCTTAATTTACTTCTTAACTTGGGTATGACATTCTGGGATCTAGAAAACCACAAAAATTTTAAACAGAATTTAACACTTTCTTACTAATAGTCAATTAGGCCTTTGTGAAGGAAATTTTAATTTTAGCATTCTAAGCAAATCTGTCAAAATATTACTTGCAGATTTATACTTTGGGATTTTGCTGATGGTGTTTTGGATTTACAGTTCATTAACAGTAGTAACTCAGAAGCATTCACTACTATGGTCAGATCAAATGTTTTCGTACGTCATATGACTTCATACTATGCATGCTTTTTCAATGGAAATTGTGATGTCACAATGCATTCTTAATAGCACGAAAAGCATGAGACAAGGATAAATAAAAACACCAGAAGTGACAATTTGTTAACATTTTTAGCTGTTAAAATATCAGCCTCCAATATTGTTCTGTTTAACGCTTTCTCTAGCAACTTCTTTTAAAAGTACAAACCACAAGTTTGGAATGGTAGATGTAATAATGCTAATACTTTTAGGCTCAGATGATATTGACAGCTATGCAGACAGCTACAACAACAACTACTACAACAGCCCCTGCACAGACAGAGGAGAAATCCCAACAATACTGGGCCAAGGGGACAGGGTTTGGTACAGGATCAACAACATCAAGCTGGGATGCTGAACAGGCTTTACTTAGACAGAAACAAGAAGAAGAACATGTGGCTTGTTTGTTACAGGTAATTAGATATAAAGGGCATAAATTACATAAATAACTGGCGAAGAAGGAGATTTCAATGTTTATTTTTCATTTTCACCCTGAAAGAATATGGACAGTCTACACTAATGAGCCAAAAATATCCTGCAGTAGGATTCAGATGTCTCTGGTATCCCTGTATATTATAATTTGTTATTGCTACACCAGATTTTGAATTGAACCTATTAAAAGAATTATATAAAATATGTGATTAAGTTGTACTAAGAATATTTCACTTCGGTTGCTAAATAGTGAACTCCAAATCAACAGTGACTACAACCATATAAACAATTATGGGATAAAAGCAGATAATGTTACGTCATTTCAACTTGGCAAGTATTGTTAAGTATGACAGTAAATATGGTTTGACAACTTAAATATTTTATAAGATTTCATAACCTCTGAAATTTAACAAAGCAGTATACTTTACATGAAAAATAGTCAATCATGTATTCCATTAATAATTTATGTAGATCTAACATTCAAGAATATTTTATAGAAAATAAGAATAAAAATTATACAATAAAATTCAGTTAAAAGGAAGCAAATTTTGAAAATTGAAAAAACTTTTAAAAATTACACACAAAAGTTCTTATTTTTTAGTGCTTTAAAAGAGATAGGTTGCAAGAACGCAAAACATTCAGAATTATGTTACTTTATCTTTTTAGGTGTTAGCTAGCTATGTGAACCCAGGTGGAGAGGTTCCATCAGAATTTGATAGTAGTAGCTACACTTGTCCGTCGGAGAAAATGTTGCTCCCTGACATGATACCAGAACTGCTAAGTCAGTCCTGTCTGATCCCAGCTATTTCATCATATTTACGGAATGATTCTGTATTAGATATGGCACGACACATCCCTATGTACAGATCTTTGTTAGAACTATTGAGAGGAATAGCAGTATGTCCTACTCTGGTACCCCTGTTGCTGCCTTTAGATAAAGACAATAACCAGGATACAGCAGCATCCATAGGATTGTTACTGGAGAAAATGAGAAAATGTGTTGATACATATGCTAGTAGATTAAAGTATGTTAAAAGCAATTTTTTTTTATCACTAATTACAAGTATTAGTTTGAGGTAATAAACAGAATTAAACACTAAGTTTTAGATTTCAGCTGCTTATTAATAAAATTCAAACATATTTCAAGTTTGTCCATCAATATTGAATATGCATATTAATGTCAGTCTGCAATAATTTTCAATGTTATTGTTATTATTTTAGTTGCTGTATGATTAATTAAAGTTATTATGTATCAACATACAAAACGGGAAGGATTTGAAACATTTTTTATCTCATTTAAAAGACTATATACTCTATTCTCATTGTGATAGATCAAACAAAGGTAAAAATGGGTCAAATGGTAATGACCCAATAACCAGTAGTGTTGTCAGTAATGTGATATCTACAGAGGAGGAAGAAGAGAATGAGGGTCTGGCGTTACTGATACCTAATATACAAGAAACAGCTAGAATTGTTAAAATAGCTACTGATAGATTACAACAAGAATCAGGTACGTTCTTTTCATTCTTTTTATATGCCCGTTTACGGGACGTATTATGGTATACCTCTGTCCGTCCGTCTGTCCGTCCATCCCGTCGTCAACATGTCCGACATTAACTCAAAAACGCTTTAAACCAATTTGCATAAAACTTTATTTTATGTCATTTCCTTGACACTAAAATTATAAAAAATATACATGTATTTTGAGTTTAATGTATGAAAAAAAACTCCATGGTATAGACACACAGAGAATTTTAATGGTAGAAATAAAAAAGTTTTTTTAACATTCATGTTTGGATATCAGTTTTCTTGGACAAACCATGCATTCTTTTTATGCTTTATAACTTGCATTAGTAAAATAGTAGTATAGTAGTAATTTATTTTAGTTCAAATTATTAGGCCAAGGTCACCGAATTTCATTATAGAAAAAACCTTCACTGAAGAGTTTGTCTCTTGCCTCCAATGTTTGTCAAAAATTGTTCTCATAAATATGATCAATTTTAAAAGTAATCTTTATTCACTTTTTCATTTAAGGGCATACGATACAGTTACAGGGGAGGTAATGACGTTGCTAATGAAAATGTTATTTTCGCGACGTCAAACTATGACATATCTGGAAAAGATGCATTTTTCGACTGATTTTTATCATTCAGACTGATTTAACTTGAAAACGAGTTCATGGACCCCTCTTTTTAAAATGACATTAGGTTTGATTACGTATGAAGATTATTTGTACCAATTTTCATGAAAAAGTCAACGATGAAATTTTTTAAAATTAGATAAATATACAGCAAAAAAAGCCGTTTTTTTTTTCTAAAATCATAAATCTTTGATAAAAATTAATTATTTCCAAAGAATTGTTATATAAATCTAGAGCATACTTATGTAAAGAAGATTTTCCAAATGTTTTTACAAAAATCAGCTTGTGTTTATCTTTTGAAACAAAAGAGTTAGGTATGTCTATCCACAGGATAGAAATGTTCAAAAAACCGAAATTTTGAATAAATGTCTGAAATTTCGACCCCATTTATCTCTTAAAGTAGCACATGAAGGTATACTTTTTATTACATATTTGAATGGACTAGGTGCAAAATAGCTTGTATGCAAATTTTCGTAAAAAAATCACTGTGGGATCGAAACTGCATCGTATGCCCTTAAATCCAGTTGCAGAGAAATATTGTCAGGGATAGAAATTGTCATTCATAGTGCATGTATTGTAGGGGCAGACCATAGTAAGAGTGAAGATATGGAAGCTGGTAATAGTTCTGCTGCAGCTAAACACAATACTGATGAGAAGTATATGGCAGTCATGAAACCATTACAGTTTGGTAAGATAATATACATTACTTTTAAGGAGTCAAAAATTCAGATGATCTAGGGGATCAATTATATTACTAAGCATAGTAACAAAGAAAACATGGTTCCTATCTTTTCCATCTGATTGTTTAGTATGGTAATATAGACTAATAATCTTCACACAAAGAGGAGTATGGTCTGAAGATGGCACTTAATCTTAACCATGTGTTAACTTTCTCAAATTATACAGTAATTACTAAACTAGAATTTCCTAGAATATAAGAGTCCCACACTTAATTGTCCCCTGCGCAAAGCGTTGCGGGTTACATAGAAATACCGGGCGTCTGTCTGTCCCGTCTTATTAGCGCTCTCACATGTACAATTCTTGCCAGATTTTTATGAAACTTTTATCATAGGTTTATATTAGTAATGTCTTGGACGAGTTCGAAAATCAGTGCCGATCAATTATTTTTATAAGAGTTATGCCCCTTGGAAACATTGATTATATGGAAAATTGCATTGATAGTGCTCTCATGTGTACAATTCTGTCCAGAATTTTATGAAACTTGAATCATAGGTTAATATCAGCAACGTCTTTGACGAGTTTGAAATTCAGTGCTGATCAATAATTTTTTAAAAAGAGTTATAGCCCTTGAAAATATTAATTGTATGGAAAATTGCCTTATGAGTGCTCTAATATGTACATTTCTTGCCAGATTTTTATGAAACTTATATCATAGGTTTATATCAGCAATGTCTTAGACGAGTTCGAAAATCAGTGCCAATCAATTATTTTTATACGACCGCAAAAATTAAAAATTTTTTGGTCGTATATTGGTATCACGTTGTCGTCGTCATCCGAAGACAGATGGTTTCCGGATAATAACTTTAGTATAAGTAATTAGAAATCAATAAAATTTTAACACAAGGTTTATAACCACTAAAGGAAGGTTGAGATTGATTTTGCGGGTTATGGTCCCAACTGTTTAGGAATTAGGGGCCCAAATAAGCATTTTTGTAGTTTCCAGACAATAACTTGTGTAAAAGTGTATGAATCTCTCTGAAATTATACCACAAGTTTCCATACAACAAAGGGATTGTAAGGATTGACTTTTGGGGGTTATGGCTCAAACCATTTAGGAATTAGAGGCAAAAAAAGGGGGGAAAAATAAGATTTTTTTCTGGTTAAAGGACAATTGAGACAATTTAAAAACAGTCTAAGGGAGGTAATCCAATCCCAATTTGAAACAACAATGTTTGATTACCTCCCTCACACTGCTTGTAAATTATGTATTAAGAAATGATGATTGTCTTGAGGTGATTAGCTGTCAATTTATTTTTAAAAGTTACTATAAATTTATATTAATTTTAGCCATGACTATGTATGTCATTTTATATTTTAAGACTTGTATGATGTATTTAAATGGGTAATTATGGTTGCAAACTTTATTAGAAATTTGAATTGTTATTATGACTATATCTTGAAGGAATGAATTTTTCGGGGGGGGTTAATATTCAACAGGATAGTGTATTGCACAAAAGCAAAAAAACGGGATCAATTTTATTTAGGGGGTAGGGTAGGAGGTCAATTGGCAACAGCATAGTGTATTGCACAAAAGCAAAAAATTGAATATAAATTCAAATCATATAACCAATTTTTAAGTTCTTTGACTACAGTTATTCTGTGGCAGAAGCCTATTATGTGTCAAATATTTAATTACAATCCTAATTCAAACCTGTATCAAGCGTAAATATTGTGTCCATTTTGGCCCCAACTTTTCAGGGTTGGACATTTTCGGTCGTATGCAGCTGTGCTCAGCAAAGTAATTTATTTATACGAGTTATGCCCATTGGAAATATTGATTATATGGAAAATTACATTGGTAGCGCTCTCATGTGTTCAATTCTTGCCAGATTTTTTTGAAACTTATATGATAGGTTTCTATCAGCAATGTCATGGACAAGTTCAAAAAGTAGTGTCGGTCAGTTATTTTTAAAAGGGTTATGCCCCTTGGAAATATTGACTTTATGGAAAATTGCATTGTTAGCGCTCTCATATGTTCAATTCTTACCAGAATTTTATGAAACTTATATCATAGGTTTATATCAACAATGTCTTTCGAAAATAAGTTCTGATCAAATATTTTTATGGACTTTTGCCCCTTTGAAATATTAATTATAATGGAAATCACATTGCATTTGCTCTGAAGCCTTCATTTCTTTAAGATATTAATAAAAAGTTTTAAAGAACAAAAAAAAGTGCTTTTTAGTTATTGCCCTTGTACCTTGGATAGATAAAATATGTGCAATGCGGGTACATTGGAACTCTGTTCTTTTATTGTTCTCTGCTTTTACTAGATTGTCTATCTAGGTGATAGATAAAGTCTAGTAAAAACCATAACGTTTAATTTGTTATACGACCGCAAAAAATTTTTTGGGATGGTATAATGGTATGATGTCGTCGTCGTCTGAAGACACATTGGTTTCGGACAATAACTTTAGTTTAAGTAAATGGATCTCTATGAAATTTTTAAAGAAGGTTCAATACCACAAAAGGAAGGTTGGGATTGATTTTGGGGATGATGATCTCAACCGTTTAGGAATTAGGGGCCCAAAAAGGGGCCCAAAACAAGCATTTTTCTAATTTCAGGATAATAACTTGTGTATAAGTATTTTGATTGCTCTGAAATTGTACCACAATGTTTAATACCACAAGTAGAAGGTTGGGATTCATTTTAGGGGTTATAGGGCCAAAAAGGGGCCACAAACAAGCATTTTTCTAGTTTCCAGACAATAACTTGTGTGTAAGTATATGGATCTCTCTGACATTGTACCACAAGGTTCCATATAACAAAGGGAAGGCTGGGATTGAGTTTGGGGTTAATTGCCCCAAACGTAGGAATTAGGGGCCAAAAACAAGCATTTTTCTAGTTTCCAGACAATATCTTGTGTGTAAGTGTATGGATCTCTCTGAAATTGTACTACAAGGTTCCATACTACAAAGGAAAGGCTGGGATTGAGTTTTGGGGTTATTGCTCCAAGGGGGGTTTCAAAAGTTGGGGAGGGGATTTTTTCCAATTTTTTTAAGGGATTCATATTTTTTTTCAAAATTTTTTAAATTTTGAATTTTTGAAAAGTTTCAAGAAGAAATCTTCAATTGCACAGTATTGCGCAATGGATTTATAAGATCTTTGACCACATTTATTTTGTGTCAGAAACCTGTATTATGTCAAAAATTTGATCACAATCCAAATTCAGACAGTATTAAGCTTGAATATTGTGTCCAAATTTGCCCCAACTGTTCAGGGTTCAACCTCTGCGGTCGTATCAGGCTGCACTCAGCGAAGTATTTTACTCTCTAATGTATTTGTAGATGTTTTCCAAATCGTAGAAGATGAAGGAAATGGTATCAAGTTTAACTGCCGACATCATTATGAGAACAATGTCAGGACTGCAGGTGACAACAGTAATCCTGCACGTACTCGACGACTTGCTCAGGAGGCAGTTACTCTATCTACCTCATTACCTCTGTCGGCAGGCAGTAGTGTATTTGTACGATGTGATGAAGAACGACTTGATGTAATGAAGGTAAGTGGCTATACCTGGATTGAAAAATGGATATTTTTCTTTCTACAAACAATAAATTTTACTAAATATCCCACAGACTGCCATGGTTTTTTTTTTTGAATGAACTGCAATATAAGTTTGTTTTGTATAAATGTCAACATATTGTTTTCTGTCACTCAGTCGCTTCCATGTAAATAATATGAGGAGATGTGGTATGATTGCCAATGAAACAATTATCCACCACTACGTACTTTTCAGTTGTAACTTTGCCATTTTATCACAAATGACAAATGCAAAACTTCATTATGTCCAGAATATATATTTGATATTTGGTGCTTGAGGTGAAGGCTCTCAGTCAATCAATAGTGGAGAATTAAACGTTTGTGCTCCAGAATACAGAACAGTGGAAGCATGAGATCTTTAACCAGTAAAAACAGCATCAAATCAGGTGTATTTATCTGAAACATGTTTGTTTAAAGTTTGATGTTTACACGGACTTGTATGTTTCTTATATTACAGGTGTTAATAACAGGACCATCAGAAACACCATATGCTAATGGTTGTTTTGAATTTGATGTATATTTCCCTCAGGATTATCCTAATTCACCGCCATTTATAAACCTGGCAACAACAGGAAATCATACCGTTAGATTTAATCCTAATTTATATAATGATGGAAAGGTAAGAATCCTTTACAGGGCACTAAGATATGATTTAAAGTCTCATTCAAAACAATAAAAAAGTAAGTTGATGCACTTGATCTACATTTTCTAAGATACTGCCATCTTACCAGAAGTTAGGTATTCTTGGTTCTTTTATTTACTACAATTTTATTTATATTTTATAAAAGTTTAAATTTATCAGTTTGAATTTAGGTAATTTCTAGCTCAGACCATTATGAGCTGCAGGTCATATAAATTTGCATACATTGTTAAATTTTTAGAAAAATCTCTGAAAACAATGGACAAGCTTGGGTAACTCTAGATACACTCCACCCAAGCATATTTTACTTCTGCCATGAACTTAAGATTGATTCCCAAATTTTTTCAATTTATTAAGATATTTTAGAGTAGATAAACGTAAAGACAATTTGAATTTTAGTAACTTTTGCTTTTTTTCATGCTGTAGTTATAGGACTTTATATGTGGAAAAAACTTTGAGAGACTATAAAGAATAGTCTGATATATTTGTATCGTCCATGTTTTACATTTCTAGGTATGTTTAAGTGTGTTGAATACATGGCATGGCAGACCAGAGGAAAAATGGAATTCCCAGACATCTAGTTTTCTACAGGTAATTAAGAAATCTGTTTACATATGGTCTTTATATATGATTAGAATTAGTGATTCTTTCACTGTTTTTTCTAGTAATATGCTTACTTTATAAACTTAATATCTTACTGCTGATGATTCCAAAGTATAGTTGGTGACAGCCTTGCTGTCAAACATAGTCACTGCGTGCATTACTAAGATACATGAACAATCCTGTGCTTTTATACTACTAGGCTTTTTGAAAAATTGTATATTTTTTATTCTTTCATATTTATGGTTGAAAACCCAATCTGTTTAACTATTTACTGGGAAAATAATTATTTATCACAAAAATTCCTCAACTTTGTCATATTGTTTCAAGTGATCAATTTCATTTCATTTCTTATATAGAGTTAATTAAAGATAGTTGTCTCATTGGCATTCATACAATATCTCCTTATTTTTCTATTTTCTGGAAAAAGGAAGGAAATATATATTGCAACTGCCAATCACTTAATAATTCTTATGTTTTATTAATTAGAATATTTATAGAGAATAAAAAAAATATATATGTACAAATTACTCTTTCATAGAAATGAAATACACACAAGTTTTGCTCTTTTTATTTATCTTTCAGGTGCTTGTATCAATACAGTCTTTAATTCTCGTTGCTGAACCTTATTTTAATGAACCTGGATATGAAAGGTCCCGTGGAACACCTTCAGGGACTGCTAACTCTAGAGAATATGATGCCAACATAAGGCAGGCAACAGTGAAATGGGCTATGTTAGAGCAACTTAAAAACCCATGTCCAAGTTTGAAGGATATCATACAGAGACATTTTTGGATCAAAAGGAAAGAAATATTAAAACAATGTGAGGACTGGATAACAGAAATGGAAGGATACAGTACTGATAAAAGGACGGGTAGAACTATAGCTCATAGTACAATGGCTCTGAAGGTAGGATAACAGCTCATTAAAAACTTTACCTCATAGTTCTATGGTCCTTAAAATCGGTGACAAACAAATAAAACAAGCTCACAGTACAATCGCTCCATAGGTAGGATAACATCTCATTAAAAACTATACCTCATAGTTCTATGGTCCTTAAAATAGGTGACAAACAAATAAAACAACCTCACAGTATAATCGCTCCAAAGGTAGGGTAACAGCTCATTAAAACTATACCTCATAGTTCTATGGTCCTTAATAAAGGTGACAAACAAACAAAACAAGCTCACAGTACAATCGCTCCATAGGTAGGATAACAGCTCATTAAAAACTATACCTCATAGTTCTATGGTCCTTAAAATAGGTGACAAACAAATAAAACAACCTCACAGTATAATCGCTCCAAAGGTAGGGTAACAGCTCATTAAAACTATACCTCATAGTTCTATGGTCCTTAATAAAGGTGACAAACAAACAAAACAAGCTCACAGTACAATCGCTCCATAGGTAGGATAACAGCTCATTAAAACTATACCTCATAGTTCTATGGTCCTTAATAAAGGTGACAAACAAACAAAACAAGCTCACAGTACAATCGCTCCATAGGTAGGATAACAGCTCATTAAAAACTATACCTCATAGTTCTATGGTCCTTAATAAAGGTGACAAACAAACAAAACAAGCTCACAGTACAATCGCTCCAAAGGTAGGATAACAGCTCATTAAAACTATACCTCATAGTTCTATGGTCCTTAATAAAGGTGACAAACAAACAAAACAAGCTCACAGTACAATCGCTCCATAGGTAGGATAACAGCTCATTAAAACTATACCTCATAGTTCTATGGTCCTTAATAAAGGTGACAAACAAACAAAACAAGCTCACAGTACAATCGCTCCATAGGTAGGGTAACAGCTCATTAAAACTATACCTCATAGTTCTATGGTCCTTAAAATAGGTGACAAACAAACAAAACAACCTCACAGTACAATCGCTCCATAGGTAGGATAACAGCTCATTAAAAACTATACCTCATAGTTCTATGGTCCTTAAAATAGGTGACAAACAAACAAAACAACCTCACAGTACAATCGCTCCATAGGTAGGATAACATCTCATTAAAAACTATACCTCATAGTTCTATGGTCCTTAAAATAGGTGACAAACAAATAAAACAACCTCACAGTATAATCGCTCCAAAGGTCAAAGCAATGGGTCAACTATGTTTGGTGTATGGAATAATTGTAAGGTGTATAGTCTGTCTGAAAGTTTTGGATCTTTAAAAATGTTAAGTTTATGTGATACTTATAGTAAACCTTTATCTCTTAAGACTTTCAACATAAAATCAATGGTCAGTAAAACAGGCGAGACATTTCAGCATGTGCACTCTTGTTCCTAATTTATCCACCAAAATTCAAATTAAGTAGATGTAAGCAATTATAGGCAACTGTATGGCCTACAACAATGAGAAAAACCCATACCGTATAGTCGGCTATAAAAGGCCCCGACATATATAAAATATGAAATAATTCAAATAAGAAAACTTACGGCATGATTCATAACAAAACAATTTACGAAAAAAACAAATATGACAAGACATGAACCAACAACAACAACTGAACTACTGGCTCCTGACTTGGGACAGGCACATAAAAAATGTGGTGTGGTTAAACATGTTTGTGAGCGCTCAACCCTCCCCTAACCTGTGACAGTGGTGTAACAGCACAACATAAGAACAAACTATAAAAACTTAGCTCATCAGATCAATACAAAGCAGAAAAACATCTAACAAGATCATAGACCAGACAAAGCAGGATATATATTAGGGATGTCAACGAGTACTCGAGTAGTCAAGTATTGCTCGGTAGTACCAAGTATCAAATACCAAAAAGATACTCAACTAATCAGTTTCCTGTTAGAATATTGCTGTCTTCTTTATATATTATTGATCTTCTTGAGAACCTCTTTCAGAAAATTAAAAAGGCATCACTGATTAATCATACTAGTAAATAAAATACATTTTGTTTCGAATGCTTGTGTTAAATTGTCATTTAAAATGTCTCTGAAAATACTGGGCTATACCTAGGTTAACTCTTTAAACTAAACATGTCTTAGCCATTCTGTCTCATCGGTACCATCAGAGCAAATATTTTCATCTGCAAGACTAATTTACAAAGTTGCAAAACCGACTCCCCAATAATAGTTGACAAGAAAATGTTTCCAAATAAAATAAATTTGTTGCATCCTCTGGTGACCCTCAGTGATTAGTTAAAGTTCTAATCCTTACGCCTTTGTAAATATTGAATGTGTTTTCTTATTAACGATTACCAAATACTATTGTTTGATATGGTTTTTCCTTGTTATAATTAGTCCCCTACCGACGAAGTCGAAGGGGACTTTAGGTTTGCACTCTGTCCTTCTGTCCGTCTGTCCATCCGTCAGTCCGGCAACTCAGCTTTCCACACTTTTTTTCTTCGTTCTTAAAGATATTGATTTGATATTTGGTATATAGTTTTATCATGACAAGTTATAGATCCAGTTGGAATTTTGTTCCGGTCTGATGATTTAGTCCAGAGTTATGGTCCATAAAAAAACTTCATAACTAATGTTAGAGTACTATGTTAAACCATATATCTGTACAAAGGGAGATAACTCATTTTTTAAAAGACATTCTTTGGTAAATTTTTTGAGGAATTTTGTGGCAGGTTTATATGTTATTTTGTATAAACTAATTTTCTGAATGCTACATGTATATATATATATATTTTTTTTTTTATTAAGTGAAATCCTTTAATTAGATAATAATCTGTTTTTAATAAGATATATATTTCATTACATTACATTGTGTAGATAAAAGTTGTTGACATTTTATAGATAAGTTACAAATCTATATTAGTTTGTGACAAATGAAGAAAACATATTTGGAACTATTAATTTATTTGATTGTAATTTGAAAATAGATATACATTGTATTACATCATATCTAATTTTAGAGAACTATTAATCATATCTAATGTTAGAGTGTTATAGGTTTTCCACACGTTTTTTTCATCATGCTTGAAGATATTGTTTGACAATTGGTATAAAGTTTTATCATGACAAGTTACAGATCAAGTTCAAATTTTTGTTTCAGTCTGATAATTTTGTGCAGAGTTGTAGTCCTTGGACTTGAAAAAATTCTCTAATATTCAGTTTTCCACACTGTTTTTATTCATGCTTGAAGATATTGACTTGATATTTTCTTTTGTTTACACCATGACAAGTTATAGAACAAGTTAGCATTTTGTTCCAGTATAATGAATTTTTACCCAGTAGGGGA
Organism: Mytilus coruscus; assembly: GCA_017311375.1. Lineage (NCBI taxonomy): Eukaryota > Metazoa > Mollusca > Bivalvia > Mytilida > Mytilidae > Mytilus > Mytilus coruscus. The sequence continues at coordinate 74,650,799 of CM029599.1, read as the reverse complement.
CTATGTATTGCCATGCAATACTCTAAGAATGCTTGTTTTTAAATTGGTGTTCATTAAATTAAATTGATTAGATCATTGTTTTTTACTTAATTAGTACTTGTAGGTAATTAGCTATCAATTATGGTGTGTAATTCCTTGTCCCAGATACTTATGTAGATGGTTTTTTGTCCTTTGAACAACAAACCACAGAATGTAAAGTACACATTTTTGTGTTTCCGTGTTGTAGATATATTCCCGAGAAAGTACTCGAGTATCACTCGATAAAACCAACAATTACTCGATTAGTAATTGTTCACCGAGTTGACAACCCTAGTATATATACATCCCTAACAACAAAAAAGACACAAAGTACAGATCTGAGAGTACTCGCAGTTACTGACAGCTAGTTCAAAGCCAATAACAACTAATAAAATAATCATGTAACTTAGACCAAAACATCAATCAGTACACATCCAACATCCAATAGATTTAGTGTGAAGACTTTATTAACAGTTGGAGAAAAACACAACATTATGCAATGCCAGTATATAGGTATCGATAGATTGTAGTACTGTGAAAGTGCATAAATGTAGAACAATAATATTTAGTATGGTTCTTATTTACTGATATTTACAAGGATTGATAAGTTTACCCTGATTGTATCAAAATTTCCAATCTCAGTTATAAACAACATCACCGTAAGATTTAGGATGTGCTATTCTGTTTGAAATAAGTTTTCTATAAGTACAGCCAAATTTGCAAACCAAATATTTGTATCTATGGAAGAATTTAGTAAAGGTTTTAAGTAATTTGTGGTAACGAAGTCCCTAACAATAATTTTCCAGTAATACAGTGATTACACTCATTGAAATCCAAAATGACATCACAGACACGGGCATAGCGAACGATTTGGGATATATAAACACTGTAAGACGTTTGTTTTTATGTTTTTGTTCTTTTTAAATTAGATTCCAAATGAAATTTCTCCCTGGACTTTTCATCACATTTGTCAACTCTTAAAGTAACTACTGTGAAAGTACTTTTATCCGTGGGATACCAATTTTTGTGGTTTTTATATGACCCCAAAATTAAAAATTTTTGGTCGTATATTGGTATCACGTTGTCGTCCTCGTCGTCCTCAGCGTCGTCCGAAACAGATGGTTTCCAGATAATAACTTTAGTATAAGTAAATAGAAATCAATAAAATTTTAACACAAGGTTTATAACCACTAAAGGAAGGTTGGGATTGATTTTGGGGGTTATGGTCCCAACTGTTTAGGAAATAGGAGCCAAAAAAAGGGGCCCAAATAAGGATTTTTGTAGTTTCCAGACAATAACTTGTGTTAAAGTGTATGAATTTCTCTGAAATTATACCACACATTTCCATACTACAAAGGGATGGTTAGGATTGACTTTGGGGGTTATGGCTCAAACCATTTAGGAATTATGGGCAAAAAAGGGAAAAACAAGATTTTTTCTGGTTAAAGGACAATTGAGACAATTTAAAAGTAGTGTAAGGGAGGTAATCCAAATCAATTTTCAAGAACAATGTTTGATTACCTCCTTTACACTGCTTGTAAATTATGTGTTAAGAAATGATGATTGTCTTTAGGTGATTAGCTGTCAATTTATTTTTAGCAGGTACTATTAATTAATATTAATTTTAGCCATGACTATGTATGTCATTTTATATTTTAAGACTTTTATGATATATGGGGGAGTGGGTCAATTCGCAACAGCATAGTGTATTGCACAAAACCAAAAATTGAACATAAATTCAAATCATATAACTAATTTGAAGTTCTTTGACTACAGTTATTCTGTGGCAGAAACCTATTATGTGTCAAAAATTTAATTACAATCCAAATTCAGACCTGTATCAAGCGTGAATATTGTGTCCATTTTGGCCCCAACTTTTCAGGGTTGGACATCTGCGGTTGTATCCAGCTGCGCTCAGCGAAACAATTTATTCCTGGATGTCTTGATCCTTATGAAAAATTAGTTTTGATCATGAAAGTCAGACTTATAGCTTCATATTGGGATTGCTCTTTTATGCATAAGAATTCTACAATTGAAAGTACATTTGCAGCATTTTTAGCTCACATGGTTCGAAGGGCAAGGTGAGCTTTTCTCATCACTTGGCGTCCGTCATGGTTCAGTGACTACTTGAAAAAAAGTTAAGATTTTTTGTAATGTTAATTTCTCTCTTATTATGAGTAATAGGATAACTATTTTGGTATGTGCATACCTTGCAAGGTCCTCATGCCCGTCAGATAGTTTTCACTTGACCTCGACCTCGTTTCATGGATCAGTGAACAAGGTTAAGTTTTGGTGGTCAAGTCCATATCTCAGATACTAGAAGCAATAGGTCTAGCATATTCGGTGTATGGAAGGACTGTAAGGTGTACATGTCCAACTGGCAGGTGTCATCTGGCCTTGACCTAATTTTCAGGGTTCAGTGGTTATAGTTAAGTGTTTGGTTTGTTTTTCTTATACTGTATGCAATATTCTACTATATTTGGTGTATGGAATGATTGTAAGGTGTACATGTCTAGCTGGCAGGTGTCTTCTGACCTTGACCTCATTTTCATGGTTCAGTGGTCAAAGTTAAGTTTTTGAGTTTTGGTCTTTTTTTCTAATACTATATGCAATAGGTCAACTATATTTGGTGTATGGAAATATTTTATGATGTACATGTCAGTCTTGCAGGTTTTATTTGACCTTGACCTCATTTTCATGGTTCATTGCTCAGTGTTAAGTTATTATCGACCACCAAAAATTTTGCGGTCGTATATTGGTATGACATTGGCGTCGTCGTCGTCGTCCTAAGACGCATTGGTTTTCGCACTCTAACTTTAGCTTAAGTGAATGGATCTCTATGAAATTTTACCATAAGGTTCAATATCACAAAAGGAAGGTTGGGATTGATTTTGGGGTTATGGTACCAACAGTTAAGGAATTAGGGGTCAAAATGGGCCAAAATAAGCATTTTGTAACTTCCAGACACAACTTGTGTGTTAGTGTATGGATCTCTCACTTTGTACCACAAGGTTCCATATCACAAAGGGAATGCTGGGATTGATTTTTGGGGTATTTGCCTCAAAATTTTAGGAATTAGGGGCCAAAAAGGGCAAAAACAAGCATTTTTCTAGTTTCATGACAATAACTTGTGTGTAAGTGTATGGATCTTTCTGAAATTGTACTACAAGGTTCCATATCACAAAGGAAAGCTGGAATTGAGTTTGGGGTAATTGCCTGAAACGTTTAGGAATTAGGGGCCAAAATAAGTATTTTTCTAGTTTCCAGACAATAACTTGTGTTTAAGTGTATGGATCTCTGAAATTGTACTGCAAGGTACCATACCTCAAAGGGAAGGCTGGGATTGAGTTTGGGGTGATGAATCATAAGGGGTTCAAAAATTTGGGGGATTTTTTTTTCCTTTTTCCTTTTTTTTCTTTAAAATTTTCCATTTTAAGTTGGTTATTTCTGATTTATATTTAAAAGCAAATAATAATGATATGGCAGGAGATACACACCAAACAGGATGTGTAAATTATTATATAATAAGTATTGTGCAATAGCAAGAAATTTTCAATTGCACAGTATTGCGCAATAGCAAGAAATCTTCAATTGCACAGTATTGCACAATAGCAAGAAATATCCAATAGCACAATATTGTGCAATAGCAAGAAATTGTCAATTGTGTAGTATTGCACAATAGCAAGAAATATTCAGTTGCACAGTATTGCGCAATTGCAAGAAATATTCAATTGCACAGTATTGTGCAAAAGAAGATACTTTGTATAAATTGCTTATTTCTTGACCAATTTCAATGGGGTTTTATTCTTGAACTCTTGGGGTTCTTTAATATGCTGAATCTAACTGTGTATTAAGTTTTTGGATTTTGGGCCCGTTTTCAAATTGGTCTACTTTAAGGTCCAAGGGTCCAAAATCAAACTTAGTTTGATTTTAACAAAAATTGAATTCTTAGGGTTCTTTGATATGCTGAATCTAAACATGTATTTAGATTTTTGATTATGGGCCCAGTTTTCAAGTTGGTCCAAATCGGGTCCAAAATTAAAGTTTGTTTGATTTCAACAAAATTGAATATATGGGGTTCTTTGATATGCTGAATCTAACCATGTATTTAGATTTTTGATTTTTGGGCCCCGTTATCAACTTTGTCCACATTGAGGTCAAAAGGGTCCAAAATTAAACTTTGTTTGATTTCATCAAAAATTGAATTATTGGGGTTCTTTGATATGCCGAATCTAACCGTGTATTTAGATTCTTAATTTTTGGTCCCGTTTTCAAATTGGTTTACATTAAGGTCCAAAGGGTCCAAAATTAAACTTAGTTTGATTTTAACAAAAATGAACTCTTGGGGTTCTTTGATATGCTGAATCTCAACATGTATTTAGATTTTGATTATGGGCCCAGTTTTCAAGTTGGTCCAAATCGGGTCCAAAATTAAACTTTGTTTGATTTCAACAAAATTGAATATATGGGGTTCTTTGATATGCTGAATCTAACCGTGTATTTAGATTCTTAATTTTTGGTCCTGTTTTCAAATTGGTCTACATTAAGGTCCAAAGGGTCCAAAATTAAACTTAGTTTGATTTTAACTAAAATTGAATTCTTAGGGTTCTTTGATATGCTGAATCTAAACATGTATTTAGATTTTTGATTATGGGCCCAATTTTCAAGTTGGTCCAAATCGGGTCCAAAATTAAACTTTGTTCGATTTCAACAAAAATTGAATATATGGGGTTCTTTGATATGCTGAATCTAACCATGTATTTAGATTTTGATTTTGGGCCCGTTATCAAGTTTGTCCACATTGAGGTCAAAAGGGTCCAAAATTAAACTTTGTTTGATTTCATCAAAATTGAATTATTGGGGTTCTTTGATATGCCGAATCTAACCGTGTATTTAGATTCTTAATTTTGGTCCCGTTTTCAAATTGGTTTACATTAAGGTCCAAAGGGTCCAAAATTAAACTTAGTTTGATTTTAACAAAAATGAACTCTTGGGGTTCTTTGATATGCTGAATCTCAACATGTATTTAGATTTTTGATTATGGGCCCAGTTTTCAAGTTGGTCCAAATCGGGTCCAAAATTAAACTTTGTTTGATTTCAACAAAATTGAATATATGGGGTTCTTTGATATGCCGAATCTAACCGTGTATTTAGATTCTTAATTTTTGGTCCCGTTTTCAAATTGGTCTACATTAAGGTCCAAAGGGTCCAAAATTAAACTTAGTTTGATTTTAACTAAAATTGAATTCTTAGGGTTCTTTGATATGCTGAATCTAAACATGTATTTAGATTTTTGATTATGGGCCCAATTTTCAAGTTGGTCCAAATCGGGTCCAAAATTAAAATTTGTTTGATTTCAACAAAATTGAATATATGGGGTTCTTTGATATGCTAAATCTAACCATGTATTTAGATTTTTGATTTATGGGCCCGTTATCAAGTTTGTCCACATTGAGGTCAAAAGGGTCCAAAATTAAACTTTTGTTTGATTTCATCAAAATTGAATTATTGGGGTTCTTTGATATGCCGAATCTAACGGTGTATTTAGATTCTTAATTTTTGGTCCCGTTTTCAAATTGGTTTACATTAAGGTCCAAAGGGTCCAAAATTAAACTTAGTTTGATTTTAACAGAAAATGAATTCTTAGGGTTCTTTGATATGCTGAATCTCAACATGTATTTAGATTTTGATTATGGGCCCAGTTTTCAAGTTGGTCCAAATCGGGTCCAAAATTAAACTTTGTTTGATTTCAACAAAATTGAATATATGGGGTTCTTTGATATGCTGAATCTAACCATGTATTTAGATTTTTGATTTTGGGCCCGTTATCAAGTTTGTCCACATTGAGGTCAAAAGGGTCCAAAATTAAACTTTGTTTGATTTCATCAAAATTGAACTCTTGGGGTTCTTTGATATGCTGAATCTAACCATGTATTTAGATTTTGGATATTGGACCATAATAGGTGAATGTCCAATTTAAAATTTTTAAGTTCTTAGACCACATTCATTCTGTGTCAGAAACCTATGCTGTGTCAAATATTTAATCACAATCCAAATTCAGAGCTGTATCAAGCTTGAATGTTGTGTCCATACTTGCCCTAACTATTCAGGGTTCGACCTCTGCGGTCGTATCAAGCTGCACCCTCATGGAGCATTTTATTGTGTTTTGGTCTGTTTTTCTAATACTATAAGCAATAGGTCAACTATATTTGTTGTATGGAAGGATTGCAAGCTGTACATGTCTGCCTGGCATGGTTCATCTGACCTTGACCTCATTTTCATGGTTCATTGGTCAATGTTTAGTTTTCTTGGTTAAGTCTGTATCTTAGAAACTATAAGCAATAGGTCAACTATATTTAGTGTATTGAATGATTGTAAGGTGTACATGTAATTCTTGTTTGGTTTATATGACCTTGACCTCATTTTCTTGGATCATGTTAAGTTTATGTGATAGTTGTAGTAAATCTTTATATTTAGGACTATCAACATAATATCAATGATTAATAAAGAAAACGAGACATTTCACATGTGCACTCTTGTTTCTATTATTACCTTATCTTGAAAATCATAATAGATAAAGAGAAACTTTAAACTGCAAAAATGATCAGCAAGACAAGTTCTACAAATAAGTCTGCATAGTCGAAATCATCAGTGGACTCCTTATTAGAGTTATTGCCCTTTGATGACGATTTTTACCAGTTATTTGCGTTTTTGCCTTGTATCTTCAAAATTATAATAGATAGATAGAAACTTAAACAAGCAAAAATGATCAGCAAAACAAGATCTACAATTAGGTTACTATGGAGGAAATCGTCCGCCGACACCTTATTGGAGATATTGCCCTTTAATGATGAATTTCACCTTTTTTTTTGGCGTTTTGCCTTGTATGATAAAAATTATAATAGATAAATAGACACATTAAATCATAAAAATGATCAGCAAGTCAAGATCTTCTAACAAGTCAAAGTTTGCTGATATAGTTTGTAGACTGTCACTCTTTATAGGAGTGACTGCCCTTAAATGAGGATTTTTTTTTTACCCTCTTTTGTGTTTTGAGCATTAACTAAAGAAGATAGAGAGAAACTAAACAGAATAAATGATCAGCAATACAAGATCAACAAAACAGAGGTTTTTGTCATGAATTGTATTCTCATCAACAATTTTGGAGAGTGTCCTTTGTTGAATATTCACATAGACCAATGTGAGCGACACAGGCTCTTTAGAGCCTCTAGTTTAATATAACCATTTTCTGTATTATTTAAGTGACATGTTTATGGCCCAATTCACACCTTTGATCTGTTGATCATTAGATCTGGGGTTAATAAGTATCATCACTTCTGATTACAGTGTGCAACAATTAAGATGTTTACTTTGCAATTTCCTTCAATCGAGACAATTTGTAGATTGATGAATCATTTTATTTCTGAAAGCAATTATTTTATTAAAATTTGATGAATGTTGTCAGTAATGAAAGACGCACAAGTAAGAGAAAATGTACATCTTATTTTGCCATGTCCCACAAATTATTATAAAGTAATATATGATTATTTTCAAGAATCTTCATTTCTGATGGCTTTAATCTTAACTCGATTTTTTTCAGAAAACTAAATTCACGAATTTAAGAATACATGAACATGTAACTTTTGCTCAAACCACAAAAATTGATACCCACGTATAAAAGTACTTTCACAGTAAGATAAAATGGATTTAGTAACAAATATTTTGCTTAAGTTCTTCAACACTTAAAACTGGACCACTTCCAAGGCAATGTAGGATCCAGGCAGGGGGGGCAGGAGTTCTGGTGGTTGGAACCCCCTTTTAAAAATGGCTGGATCAGCCCCTGCAAGATATATGTGGCATTTTTCCATTGCTGCGTGCCAAGCATAGTAAACTTTGACTATTCATGCTAAGAAATAAGCTTCTCTAAATGTGTCCATAAACATTACCCTTTTGTATAGGCAGCTGTCATATCATGTGCCCAACATACCCCTTTATTCAGCATTTATTCACAAACCTTTTGGTTTTTTTGTTTCAATAATAAAATATCTATGTTTTTGTATTTATGAATTTCAGAGACATTATAATCAATTAAGAGAAGAACTATCAAAAATGAAACCTCCTGAAGATTTAGAGGAAGAATCAGAAATTGACCTCCAGGAGAGAATCTATTCCACAGAGTCTTCTATGAGTACTTCTTTATGTGATATGCCAGGATCTTCTATACCCAATGATGGCAGCATAATGGATTCTAATTCTAATACTATTGTTGAAGATGTTGTGGAAATTTTATGATAATTACTGAACAGTAGTCAATTTAACCTAATATTGATGCCAAATTTGTTTTCTGTGATTCATAGGTATATAGTAAATTGTTGTTCACATTTTATACTTCTATGGTTTATACAGTACAAGTGTATCAATGTCATTATTTAAATAATATAGACAGTACAAGTGTATCATTGTCATTATTTAAATAATATAGACAATATGAGTGTGTCAGTGTCATTATTTGAATTATGTTAGATAATAGGAGTGTGTTGACATCACCAATCATAAGGGCTTTTCAAAACATTGTTTTTCAGGTAGCAAATTTTCATATGTTTTTAGAATTTGTACTGTCTCAATAACAGAAAAAAACAAACTGTGTATTACTAATGGTTGAACTATTTATTAAAAAAAAGCTGGATTTCATTGATTGTTACTGCTTTTCAATATCAGTTTTCGTTATTTTACATTGCAGTAGATTATTTTAATCATCATGAATATTGTTGATAGTGTTCAATATTTATTTTGGAGAAAAATTTTAGATGGCTAAAAATTTAATATATATTTTTGTATATTTTAAATTCACCATGATCTTCATAATGCATTTTTGAAACAAAGGTAACAAAATAGTTTGCTTTTAACAATTTCAAAGTGTCATATATAAACTTGTAAAAATTTAATGATGTTATGTTTGACTACTAAGTGACCTCAGAAATAGTTAGTTATCAGTACATTTATTATTCACCATTAAAATTGTCTACCATTTTCTATAATTTAGCATTGATTGGTCTGAAGTAAAATACACATGGTGAAATTGAAAATCAAAGAGCTTTTAAGAAAAATTTAATAATAGTTATAACATCATATTGGCAAGGGAGATTTTAAAAGTATGAATGCTGATGTAGAAATACAATCCATAGATTAGAAAAATAATAAAATAATTAAATTTAAATGTTCACTACCTTAAATATTAAGCGGGATTAGTTGCATGTGAGTTAATTACACGACCATATATTAAGCATGCAATCAGTCATTCACCTTAAAAGTTACTTTAATAGTATAGTCCTTTGGGTATTGTTTCAATTAGCCAAGTGCTTTAGGACTTTTTAAAGTGCTAAAAAAGAGTTGTGTTATTAATGTATATAATTGGATATTTAAATATTGTTTTCATTTGAAGTTTACCTTAGAAAATTTGAATTAAATACGTTCTGCCAACAAAACTTATACTAAATGTTTATTGTAGCAATCGCTCAAATTCCTAAAAACAGATGTTTCTTTTATGAAAACTCTATAAATAATTGATAAACAACAACATGACTACACATTGATTTATTAATTGAAATTGATTACAAATATAAATTTACAGAGCCTCAATTACATACACATAACTTCAGAAATGCAATCCTTAAATGTCCATATGTTCTATGTGATAGATAGATTTATTGTTTTATTTGTGTACAGTTGGTCTGACATTGAATTAACCTCTTTAAATTTTTTTGTGTATTCTTGAGTATATGTGTGTTATCGGTATATTGTTCATGAACTCTCATTTGTTGATGATTTACAGTTTTTTTCATGTTAACTAGTTCTATAAAATATTTCATCATACATTTTTTGTGAATTTTATATTTCTGCACATTCTTCATTGTTTTGTGATGTTAGAAGATGTTCACAAGTTGAAATAATTTGGTTTGTTGAATTGTTATTTGTAAATTTATGCATTTTTACAATTGATAAATGTTAAAATTGTGTACAAAATTGTAATATGTGTTTAAGAATGTGCATGGAAAGAAAATTAAATCGTTCAATAATATTTTTAACAACAGATAATTCAACATTTCAGTCTTAAACTTGGATTTGTTTCACACTGTAGAATAAAATAAACAACATTTCATATTCAGAATTTTTACATTGTGTTCCCATTTGCACAATTTCCAATGTGTAGTATAATTAAACTCGTGCATGAAATATATCTAAGAATTTCTTATTGTACAGTATTTGTATATTTATCTTATACATCCCCCTTGTTTTATTTTGCTGTTGCTGTATGGACAAAATCTTCATATTGAGAATACCAGTTGATTCCTTCTGATTTATTAAGGAATTCTAAAGGATGTATATAATCAACCAGTGTTTTAGACTGGAACCTTGTTGTGTGAACATTTCCTTTGATTTATTTTTTGTCCTTTATCAGGCTTGTATGTCAAAGATGAGAACATCTCTATTAAAATATGAAATTATCATTATGTCTTTATTGTTTATATATAACATCTGATTAAGTGCATCAGCAATGGGGTTATGTTGTATTTTGTATATTAATTACTTTCTTAATTTGAAGTGTGGAATACATTATAAATGTGGCTATACTAGACAGTAACCCAACAAGACAAAAGTAGATGTGGGGTTATGAGACAGAAACCCAAGACACAAAAAAAAACATAAGAGGTCAGCATACTGTTTTCATGTCTTTACATTTGACAAACTTTTAATTGCCCACAGTTTTAAAAATTTGTCAGCAATCAAAGATATATCGTCAACATTGAATTCTCCAAATGATAATACTGTAAATTCAGAAATTATTGCGTGCATTTATTATTGCGATTTTGTCATTTTAGACTAAAATGCGATTTTAATTTTTGCGATATTGAGAAAAATCCTGTTTAATTCATATAAAAAATTTCAAAAATGTGAGTTTAAATTATTGCGGTTATAACCCTGTCGCATTTTTCGCAATAATAAAAACAGTGCAATAATTTCTGAATTTACAGTAACACTTAGATATATAAAAGGGTTGAATCATTTATTAGGTTCCTTACTTTGGATAGACGCATCACAGGGTTAATCTAGTTTTCTGTGGTCTTAACTCTCCTCTTTTGTAATCTTACAAAAGGTACATAAAAGAATGAACAATATTAGTAAAAGACTTTAAATCACAATAATGGTATAAAAGATACAATGTAGCAAAAACCCAAGACCAAACAAAACAATAATAAAGAATACCGTATCAAACTTATGTTCACGGTACCTGACCTCAAGCTCAAAGTAATATTTGTTAGCATACCTAGCCCAAAGGAACAGTGAGCTCATGCCATCACTTGCAAACTATCATCTGTCATTATCAGAAACTTAAGTGGCAAAAGAAAGAAGTTTGATGGAAGGTCCTTTATATATATATTTTTTTCATTTCTTTTTAATCAAGTTAAAATAAAAAATGTGGATACCAGAAGCAAATCAGTATTCTTATTGTTTAACTCTCAGTTTCTTCCCTGAAAATACTTGGCTCAACCTTTGAACTATTTCAGGAATGATAATGAAGATGATTCCTTATTCAAGCTGACCCAATGTTATTCAAAGAAGCATTACTGCCAAAAGTTCCATTGAACCCATGCAGTGGGACATTACATTTTCATCTTCTACTCTAAACTAATATGTGAATCTGAACCATATTTGGTAGAAATAGTTATTTAAAGGTCATACATGAAGATATCTTATTTTGTTCTGTTTGGGTGCAAAAATATACAACTTTGGTGTATGGAATGGTTGTAAGGTGTAAATGTCTTGTCTGGCAGGGTTCACTGAAGCCTTAACCTCAATTTCAAGATTCACTGGTCACTTAATTTTTGTGATTAATTCTGATTCTTATATACTATAAGCAAAGGTCAACTATATTTGTGGATGGAAAAATGTGTTCATGTCTGTCTGACCTTGGCCTCATTTTCATGGATCATTGATAATGTTAAATTTATGTGATAACTCATCATTAATTTTATCATGATCAGAAAAGCAGACTAGGCATTTCAGCATGTACACAATAAATATAGTGTAAAAATAAGAAGATGTGGTATGATTGCCATTGAGACAACTCTACAAAAGAGACCAAATGACAAAAGTTAACAACTGTAGGTCACCATATGACCTTCAACAATGAGTAATACCTATACCCCAAAGTAATCTATATAAGACCTGAAGTGACAAATTTAAAACAATTCAAAGAGAAAACTAAGGACCTGATTTGAGTACAAAACAATAAATGATAAACAAATACGATATACAGCAACAAATGACAACCACTGAATTACAGGCTCCTGACAGTATGTGACGTGTTAAACATGTTAGCTGGTGCCAAACACATTTCACATGTAATTTTTCTTGTTCAAGATTTTTACAAAATTTGAAGAAAAATTACTATTGGCTGAAGAGTTACTGAATCTAGTGTATTTTTTTGAGAAACCTTAAATATCAATTACTAAAATAGATGAAAAGATGATCTTATGATCTAGCGCAGTCAACCAAAAGTCCAGAACCATATATCTTTATAAAGGTCATCTTGACATTGATTTTCATGTATGCATATCTGTTGTGCTTGGGTAAAATTATTCATTTGTGTATTTTTATTATAACAGAGATCTTCAGATTATTTTGGTTTGAAGAAGGAAAATGAATAAACAAATTAACTTAAACACCAGTTTCTTTCCAAAATTCTCGTGTTTTAATATATTCCTTTTAAGTGCTTTTATTTTTCATTTAAGAAGCACATTTGTGTGAGTGCATCCTTTAAACTGTCAATGGAGTTCTGGTTTAAAATTTGTCATGGTTTGGGAAAGATTGAAAACTTGAATCCTACTTTTTTACATTGTAGTTGTCTGTAGGTTTGTTTAGTGGGTTTACCTGGTTTTCGACTGGCTTTTAGTTAGTATGTCTTAGTATGGTATGGCAATTTTTTTGTGTATTATTGTAGGTAACATTCGAAGTCTGGTTTTTTAATATTCGTTCTTGTATATTGACAAATTAAGGTCATGTAGCAAATCAGATACACTGCTGTTGTGCAATTTCTGTTGCAAGCACATGGTGCAACTCTTCTTTACACTTGTTCCAATCTGTTTATTTTCTGATGTATGTTTAAATAGAAACTAAAAAAATCAATCCAAAATGTCAAGACCTTACCTTTTATGAATTAAAATGATTATTCTGTTGTTTTTATATATTTTGCCTTCAGCCAGGGAGATCAAAGTCACTTAAGCAAATCAGATTAAAATTTTCATCAGGCCATATATACCAGAGAAAAATAATATTAAATGTTTCTGTATCTACTGAACAAAAAATGTTAAGGATCATCAAGACAGCTGTATGGTGATCTTGAAGTTTGTCAAAATGAATAATTTTTTTAATAATCAAAGAGCTTGAGAGCTCTGAAGGAAACAGAGGCCATTGCTTCTAATTTTTTTATTTTTTTTTTGGGGGGGGTAGGTATCTTATGGTAATGATTTTTATCTTATTACCAAATATCAGATTCATTGTAGGTAGGCATACAATACAATGAATAAAACATATCTGTTTTCAAAAACTATGGCCTTTATTTGTTTATCAAAAGATAAAGTGGGGCGCCCATATTCGCCACATAAACAGTTAATTTTCACCTGCAACCCATGCACAAATATAAAAAGATCAAGCATCTATATGAAATTGAGACAACATTGTTAGGCACTGCTTTGTCTCCTGAAGTTTGATTCTAAACAAACGGAGACCTTGTTCATTCACTTTCTGCTGCAACCATTTATAACCACTAACACTGGAAAAAAACTTAGATTTAAAGAAAAACTGTTTGATCAGATTATTTATTGTAGATGGCTCAGGTCTTTGTTAATTCTCATACAAGATTTTATTTTCATAGGTAATGTACTTTGACCACAGAGTCAACAAATGTGTTTTCATCATGTTATATGAAGCATAAATTGACTTAAATAACTAAACACATTTTTATCAAAATACATGATTTTACTTCTATGATTCAGAAACAAAGAAAAACTTGTTTATGTCTGAGCACTGACTGCTGTTCCAGCGAACAAATAGCGCACAACTTCAATCATGACATGCATCCCGAGAAAATCGCAAAACGGCGAAAATGTGTCCACGGCGAATATGCGGCCAACAACTCTATTCGTGAAGTGAAGTTGAATTGCAATTCTGTTATTAAAGGTTTCAACACTAAATGTTTTCAAAGGATTTTCTTAAATATTACAGCTGGAAAAGTTTCGATCTTTGATTGCTAAGTTTGAGACTGGACGTCAATCAAACAGCAATCAATCAAACGATAAACCAATCAATTAATTGATTGCTAAGCCTTTAAATCTTTGAAAAAGTCTATGAAGTAGACACGATAAGTGTCGTCCTTTTTAGGGAAAATGCAGATGCTTAAAAACTTATTTTTGCAGTAAATATTTGACCTGGCGTTAACATTTTCTTATTTAAGGCTGACTTTGATAACAGAATGTCAGCTCAATCAGTATCAGGACAACTTGGACCAAAGACAGATCGGACAAAGACATCTCGGACCATTTTAAACCACTTTTCAGACCAGTGGCTCTTCGTGGCTTTTACGTTTAATATGATTTTTGTTTGTTTTTTTTTTTTGTATTGATTTGACTGAATTTGTTTTATACATAAACATTTATAGCATTGAAATTAAATAAAAAAATTCAAAGTATAGACCCCAAGATTATCGTGTAGAGCTTTTTTCCTAAGGCTTGTGGTTTAAAGGTTTGGTTGGCTTGCTTGCTTTTTTTTGTATTAATGTTTGTTCAAGCATTGTAATTAAGATTGACATCTGCAATCTTTTAGATAGGCGGGGCTTCAGCTTGTATACATTATACTCAAATGTTAAGTATAATGCAGAGTATAATGTATACAAGCTGAAACCCCAGCAAAGCAAGCAAGCCAACCAAACATTTAAACTACAAGCATTAGGAAAATAGCTCAAAATATTCTTAAAACCCTTAGTTTATCTTTTAAAGTGCACGGATGTCTGTGATACCAATTTACATCCTTCTTGATTTAAATCCTCTTTCCTTGTATAGATATTTGAATGAACATGAATATCAATTAGATCCGAATCTTAATCAAACACATAACACATCATTTATAACGAGGTGTTTTTTTTCTATATTTCATTAGGAATAAATTATTAGCTGATATTAAAAAAAATCGCCAATGTGTTATTTACTACATGTGAAGGATTTGTATAGCATCACTATATAGAAAAAAGAAGATGTGGTATGAGTGCCAATGAGACAACTCTCCATCCAAGTCACAACGTGTAAAAAGTAAACAATTATAGGTAACAGTACGGCCTTCAACACGGAGCCTTGGCTCACACCGAACAGCAAGCTATAGAGGGCCCCAAAATGACAAGCGTTAAACAATTCAAATAGGAAAATCAACGGTCTAATCTATATAAAAAACGAGTACATGTACATGTATATAAAAAAATCTATGTTGATCAGAATACAATGTGAGAACTAAAAGAAAACACTGTCTTAATATTTTCCTTTTACTTTGTCAATAAGACAGACGAAATGAATAAAAAATTATTAGATATAACTATTTTGCAATTACAGAGACAACTATTTTAGTTGCTCTTATCAAATCTTTTCCTTCCTCCTTTGCCGACTGTACTCTGTACAGAAAAATTAAATTATGTCCTTTCCTGTGATAAAATCGCGTCATCAGTCTAGAATGTTACATGAATTAAGCACGACCTTAAAAGTTAAAAATTTCATTATAGAGAGGTTGGTTAAAGGTGTATTAGCTGTCAAATTCATGTTCACCATTTGACTCAAATTCTCATATTTGATTTATAACATACTAAAACGTATATCCAAATTATGGACTCGATTATATGTATCAACATTTCGTATGTATTTTTGTCTAGTCGTCATCTAATTAACGAGGGTCTGGATGGGGGTCCTCTATTTCTGTATTCTTTAATGTTTTAGACCAAATTTCTTTAATCTTTATACTTTTTGCCCATTATTCTCTATTCTTTATACTTTTGCCCATAATTCTCTATTCTTCATACTTTTTGCCCATTTTTCTCTATTCTTTATACTTTTTGCCCATTTTTCTCTATTCTTTATACTTTTTGCCCATTATTCTCTATTCTTTAAATTTAAGCACCTCATTATTCTTCATTCTTTAAATTTTAGCACCTCATTATTCTCTATTCTTTAAATTTTAGTACCTAATTATTCTCTATTCCTTATTTTTTTTTGTCCATTTTTCTCTATTCTTTATATTTTTTTGGCATTATTATCTATTCTGTAAACCCCCATCCACACCCTCATTAATCATCGAATATATTTAGGTCTTTCAACTTTTCATGGAAAGACCTTTTGCTTTTGTTCTGATTTTTTTTTCCTCTGCCGTCTGAGATGCTTTTTATGTTTTAAGGCATATCGAAAGGATATTTAGCCAATGATGTTGTACAGTGATGTGGATTTCCCCATTCACCCTGTGTAACCGAACAGTTATTCTTATAGGAGTTATCTCCCCGCGTCCCCTTTTTGTTATCTTTATTTCTCTGAAACTATAAAAGATATCAACAAACTTTTTTCACCAAATTGTTCATCTATTCTTAAGAATGTTTTGGTTAATTTTAACCGAAGTGATCCGATCACATCTTATACATTTGTAGGAGTTATTTCCCTTTGAAAATTTAACATAAGTGATATGTTGAAAAAATTCATACATCATAAGTCATAGAGGCCTAAAGTCTTTTGACATGAAGTCCTTAGTCCATTTGGATGAAATCGAGGTCAAGGTCAAAGGTCAAGGTCATGTTCTTAATTTTGAATTTTGCTTTTATCTTTATTCAAAAGAAACCGTAACAGTTAATGATAAAAAATTTTTGCCAAATAATTGTTCATGACATGGCGCAACTTCAACCTGTTTAAGTCGAAGTATTTCGGTCACCCTTTATGGGAGTTTTCTCCCATTATGTATTTGAAATAAGTATTACTACTCAAGCATACAAGTGAATGACCTTGGATCTTTCGATTTGAGGTCAAGGTCAAAGGTCAATCTGATGTTCTAGAATTTTACATTTGCTAAAAAATCATAATGGTTCATTGTAAAACCATTAGTCTTTAGGCATTTGGTTGGTAAACATATTACCTGTTTAAAAGGTCAATCGGAAGTGACATTGTTTTAACCGGAAGTAGCTTATTTCTTACTTATTCAATGAAAAGTACCTAGAAATCTTATAAGTTTGAGACTGGACGTCAATCAAACAGCAATCAATCAAACGACAAACCAATCAATTAATTGATTGCTAAGCCTTTAAATCTTTGAAAAAGTCTATGAAGTAGACACGATAAGTGTCGTCCTTTTAGGAAAATGCAGATGCTTAAAACTTATTTTTGCAGTAAATATTTGACCTGGCGTTAACATTTTCTTATTTAAGGCTGACTTTGATAACAGAATGTCAGCTCAATCAGTATCAGGACAACTTGGACCAAAGACAGATCGGACAAAGACATCTCGGACCATTTTAAACCACTTTTCAGACCAGTGGCTCTTCGTGGCTTTTACGTTTAATATGATTTTGTTTGTTTTTTTTTTTTGTATTGATTTGACTGAATTTGTTTTATACATAAACATTTATAGCATTGAAATTAAATAAAAAATTCAAAGTATAGACCCCAAGATTATCGTGTAGAGCTTTTTCCTAAGGCTTGTGGTTTAAAGGTTTGGTTGGCTTGCTTGCTTTTTTGTATTAATGTTTGTTCAAGCATTGTAATTAAGATTGACATCTGCAATCTTTTAGATAGGCGGGCTTCAGCTTGTATACATTATACTCAAATGTTAAGTATAATGCAGAGTATAATGTATACAAGCTGAAACCCCAGCAAAGCAAGCAAGCCAACCAAACATTTAAACTACAAGCATTAGGAAAATAGCTCAAAATATTCTTAAAACCCTTAGTTTATCTTTTAAAGTGCACGGATGTCTGTGATACCAATTTACATCCTTCTTGATTTAAATCCTCTTTCCTTGTATAGATATTTGAATGAACATGAATATCAATTAGATCCGAATCTTAATCAAACACATAACACATCATTTATAACGAGGTGTTTTTTCTATATTTCATTAGGAATAAATTATTAGCTGATATTAAAAAAATCGCCAATGTGTTATTTACTACATGTGAAGGATTTGTATAGCATCACTATATAGAAAAAGAAGATGTGGTATGAGTGCCAATGAGACAACTCTCCATCCAAGTCACAACGTGTAAAAGTAAACAATTATAGGTAACAGTACGGCCTTCAACACGGAGCCTTGGCTCACACCGAACAAGCAAGCTATAGAGGGCCCCAAAATGACAAGCGTTAAACAATTCAAATAGGAAAATCAACGGTCTAATCTATATAAAAACGAGTACATGTACATGTATATAAAAATCTATGTTGATCAGAATACAATGTGAGAACTAAAAGAAAACACTGTCTTAATATTTTCCTTTTACTTTGTCAATAAGACAGACGAAATGAATAAAAATTATTAGATATAACTATTTTGCAATTACAGAGACAACTATTTTAGTTGCTCTTATCAAATCTTTTCCTTCCTCCTTTGCCGACTGTACTCTGTACAGAAAAATTAAATTATGTCCTTTCCTGTGATAAAATCGCGTCATCAGTCTAGAATGTTACATGAATTAAGCACGACCTTAAAAGTTAAAAATTTCATTATAGAGAGTTGGTTAAAGGTGTATTAGCTGTCAAATTCATGTTCACCATTTGACTCAAATTCTCATATTTGATTTATAACATACTAAAACGTATATCCAAATTATGGACTCGATTATATGTATCAACATTTCGTATGTATTTTTGTCTAGTCGTCATCTAATTAACGAGGGTCTGGATGGGGGTCCTCTATTTCTGTATTCTTTAATGTTTTAGACCAAATTTCTTTAATCTTTATACTTTTTGCCCATTATTCTCTATTCTTTATACTTTTGCCCATAATTCTCTATTCTTTATACTTTTTGCCCATTTTTCTCTATTCTTTATACTTTTTGCCCATTTTTCTCTATTCTTTATACTTTTGCCCATTATTCTCTATTCTTTAAATTTAAGCACCTCATTATTCTTCATTCTTTAAATTTTAGCACCTCATTATTCTCTATTCTTTAAATTTTAGTACCTAATTATTCTCTATTCCTTATTTTTTTTTTGTCCATTTTTCTCTATTCTTTATATTTTTTTGGCATTATTATCTATTCTGTAAACCCCCATCCACACCCTCATTAATCATCGAATATATTTAGGTCTTTCAACTTTTCATGGAAAGACCTTTTGCTTTTGTTCTGATTTTTTTCCTCTGCCGTCTGTTTTATAATCAGTTTGAAGTATCGAGTTATATGAACCAGAAATGACATCTTCTTACACCATTCTTTAAATTTCATTCCTTATTATCGAAGTTGAGGTGGAAAGACCTTCAATTGTTCTCTGAGCAATTAGTTTTTAATTACATTAATATTTATGTTTATATTGGGTTATATTCGATGGTTAATGAGGGTGTGGATGGGGGTTTACTGATTTTCTAGATCTATTTGATTTCAAATTGTAGCTTAAAAAGTATGCATGTGTAACCCACCTACAGCTATGGGGTTAAATTGGAGGTCACATGAAGACGGATTCAATGAGGTCGAAATATTCACTTGCAATTGAATAATTCATCAGCGATGTTTCTTTGCTTATTTTGACAAAATTGAACCAAATTGGCTGCCAAAAGCGAATTATTATTTTGCTATTTCACTTTCATTAATGATTGAACAAAATAAAATCATATTTTAATTTTTTATATATCTCGTAGCTAATACCCTTGGTTCGTCTAATATTTTTATGTTTAAATGAGATGATCCAGCTGACTAACACACCTCTCAACTGTTTCTTTTAGTATAAGAAGATGTAACATTGTTCTCTGTGACTACCTTATTTGGGCCTATCAGGACCTGAAGGGATAATTATTACTACCTTTCAGTGTATCTTTTCCAAATGATAACATCGAAATTCTTTGACAAAGTTGTTCTTTATCGTCACGCTCCAATATGTATCGTTAACGTCAAAACAAAAAAAGTATCGTTAAGGGCATACGATACAGTTTTAATCCCATAATGAAAATTTGCAAATAGGCTATTTTTTACTTGATTAAATCAAATATGTAATAAAAAATATACCTTCATGTGCTACTTTTTGAGTAAAATGAGTTAGAAATTTCAGATATTTGCTCAAAATTCGGATTTGTGGACGTATTTTTCCTTCCGACAGAAATGCATAACTTTTTTGTTTTAAAAGAAAAACACAAGCTGTTTTTGTTAAATTATTTGTAATTTCTATTTTATATAAGTATCCTATAAATTGATGAAATCTTTTGTTTAGAAATAACTCAAATTTATCAAATGTTCATGAATGTAGAAAAAACGGTCATTTTTGCTGTCTATTTATCAAATTTAAAAAAATGCATTATTGACTTTTTCATGAAAATTGGTACAAATAATCTTCATACGTAATCAAACCGAATGTCATTTTAAAAAGAGGGTCCATGAACTCGTTTTCAAGTTAAATCAGTTTGAATGATAAAAATCAGTCGAAAAATAAATCTTTTCCCGACATGTCACAGTTTGACGTCGCAAAATAACATTTTACGTTAGCAACGTCATTATCTCCCTGTAACTGTATCGTATGCCCTTAATGTTATTCAGTGGCAATATTTTTGATTTTTACATTGTTATTCATCACGAAGGTACCTCCATGACGACACTCTTTCAAACATTTCTGTGATGTCTTCAGAAGTGGTCCGAATTGTTTTAAAAAGTGGTCCGAGTTGTCTTCAAGAGTGGTCCGAGTTGTCTATAGATTGGTTCGACTTGTCTTTGGAAGAAGCCATTGGAGTTAATGGAATTTAAAAATATATTCAAAGCAAGATGTATTTTGGGAAAATTGGATTTAGTTTGAGCTTTAAATAATATGGAATACTAGTATCTGTTTTTTTTTTTTTTTTTTTTTTTGTAATAGTAAAACATGTGAAATTCAGTCAATGTGTACCTCACGGCCGGGTTGACTGTGGAATTAAAATATGGTACTTCCTGGATTTCTCCGTCCGGCAATAAAACCCTTGATTATGTGGATTGTCTATTTGGTTTTATCCTGCAATCAGCCTTGTATTGTACAAATAACAGGTACACAATAAAGTTTTGCTTTATTTGTACTTGTACAAATAAAGTCTTCTGTTACCCACTTCCATGTTGAGCAAGCAGTAATGTGGATATTTCTTTACGTACCAGTTCATTTTGGGGCCTTCTTCGCGGTCCGCGTTTACACTTTGTCGATTTCTTTGAAAGTTAGAGACCATGATTTAGATTTTAACAAATGAAGTCTCAAGTGTTTGGAGTAAATTTCAGGATAAAACATATATGACATTGTCGAAATATAAAATTTATTTGTATGCTACGAAACAGGAGAAAAGCTCAGCAAGCCTCGCTTTTCGTCCTGTTTCTAAAGCTCATACAATAAATTTTATATTTTCCGACAATGTCATATATGTATATGTATAAACACTTCGCCACGTCCGCGAATGATGACGTTATCATAACAAATCGCGGTGATTTCGTTGGTGACAATATACAATACATCTTCAAGTTTCCATTGGCAGTCCAAATTTCTCTCCTTCACCCCGGTCGACCGTGGCTAGTTTTGTATTAATTTTAATTTGTTCTCTTCCTTAATATGCATAAAGTATTTGCCACTGAACGTTAACCAATCACCCTTTACTGTTAACAGAAAATTTATATCGATGAACAATATATTATTAAATATGACTATTTTGAAATTACAGAGACAACTTTTCATCCTTATATATGTCAAGCCTTGGTTATTTCATTTTTCTCCGAAACTTCAGTCAAACCTCTTGAATCTCATTTTGGTGAAATCCCCAAAATGTGATCAAAAGAATACCGTTTTAAACAAAATTTGGGATCGAAAAGAATGGATTTTTCTATAAACTAATATAACATTATTTCATATGGAAGAGATCCTTTAATTATTGTGCGCAGTATATTTGTATTGATTTGCATAGTTTGAGGTAATACATAATGCGATGCTAAAGTTTTAGGCTATGGTCTTGTCTGCTTTTATTCGACTTGTGGTTTATACCGCCCTTTGTGTCTTCTCGCTATTTGTACAACCCGGTGAGTTATTGAAACCATTCATAGCCAGATAAAGGTTATATTAATATATGGTTCACTCAATCTATAATTGATTGACTTAGTCTTTGGTGTGTACCTTTAGGTTAAAGATACTGAAAATAAGAGGCAATGTTAAATCTAAGGTTATCAATTAAAAAAAAGGCGCGGATGAAAGTAACGATATATATTATACATATCAACAAAACTATGAATCTATAGGCTTTAACGTAGCAGTGCACGAAATGTTCATCAAAATTTATTTTAGTCTAGTAAATGCAAGTGATGATTCGGAGATGAGGGATATACCTTAGCGAAATATCAACCCAACGACACAAATAACAAAGAGACATCAACCCAAACCAACGACACAAAAACAAAGACATCTAGTATGCAAATTTAGATAATAATATTTGCATCTATAATTGTTAGTTCAACAATTTCCTAACCTTTTAAAGTACATTACTACAAAGAAACAAGCATGGTTAAATATTTTACTGTATAACTTGTTTAAATAGCATTTCTGTTTTATTATCGTTTTACCTGTATAAGAATAATTTATTTTGTGGATCGAATCAGTCATTTCATTTTTCATTTAAACATATTTTATTTGTTATTACATATAACAAAAAGGATCAGACACAAGTTATTACAACTTAGATAGTCCTCTCCTAAATATAATAAGTTATAATATATAAATATAAAGACATACAACAACAATATTAGATAATTATAGAATTGTACAATAGTTATAGAAAAAGAAAGTTCACAATTTCCCCCAAAAATAAACAAATAAACAACAGTCCTACGTCAAAAAGCTTATTCATCGACAAACTAAACTATATCAATTAAAAAAAAACAGCAAAAATATCTTTCTAAAGGTCAAACCGTTCACTTTTCCGAATAAAATGCAAGGCTTCTTTAATTAAGGATGTATTTTGACTAAGAGTTAAATTTTCGTTTCCATTTAGTAAAGTACCAAGATCTAAAGATGGCGGACAAAAGTAGTTTGTCTAAAAGGTGAGTTCTGATTTGTGCATAAAGCGGACATTCAAAGAAAAAATGAAATCTGTCTTCAGTCAGACTGCTGCACCGACAGCTTTGATTATTTATTATACTGAATCTAAAAAGGTCATAATTTATAGTTGAATATGCAGGTCTAAGCCTTGTTAATATAATGTTTGCCTATGCGATACATGTGTAACCCATCTACAGCTATGGGGTTAAATTGGAGGTCACATGAAGACGGATTCAATGAGGTCGAAATATTCACTTGCAATTGAATAATTCATCAGCGATGTTTCTTTGCTTATTTTGACAAAATTGAACCAAATTGGCTGCCAAAAGCGAATTATTATTTTGCTATTTCACTTTCATTAATGATTGAACAAAATAAAATCATATTTTAATTTTTTTATATATCTCGTAGCTAATACCCCTTGAATCGTCTAATATTTTTATGTTTAAATGAGATGATCCAGCTGACTAACACACCTCTCAACTGTTTCTTTTTAGTATAAGAAGATGTAACATTGTTCTCTGTGACTACCTTATTTGGGCCTATCAGGACCTGAAGGGATAATTAGTACTACCTTTCAGTGTATCTTTTCCAAATGATAACATCGAAATTCTTTGACAAAGTTGTTCTTTATCGTCACGCTCCAATATGTATCGTTAACGTCAAAACAAAAAAAGTATCGTTAAGGGCATACGATACAGTTTTAATCCCATAATGAAAATTTGCAAATAGGCTATTTTTTACCTGATTAAATCAAATATGTAATAAAAAATATACCTTCATGTGCTACTTTTTGAGTAAAATGAGTTAGAAATTTCAGATATTTGCTCAAAATTCGGATTTGTGGACGTATTTTTCCTTCCGACAGAAATGCATAACTTTTTTGTTTTAAAAGAAAAACACAAGCTGTTTTTTGTTAAATTATTTGTAATTTCTATTTTATATAAGTATCCTATAAATTGATGAAATCTTTTGTTTAGAAATAACTCAAATTTATCAAATGTTCATGAATGTAGAAAAAAAACGGTCATTTTTTGCTGTCTATTTATCAAATTTAAAAAAAATGCATTATTGACTTTTTCATGAAAATTGGTACAAATAATCTTCATACGTAATCAAACCGAATGTCATTTTAAAAAAAGAGGGTCCATGAACTCGTTTTCAAGTTAAATCAGTTTGAATGATAAAAATCAGTCGAAAAATAAATCTTTTCCCGACATGTCACAGTTTGACGTCGCAAAAATAACATTTTACGTTAGCAACGTCATTATCTCCCCTGTAACTGTATCGTATGCCCTTAATGTTATTCAGTGGCAATATTTTTGATTTTTTACATTGTTATTCATCACGAAGGTACCTCCATGACGACACTCTTTCAAACATTTCTGTGATGTCTTCAGAAGTGGTCCGAATTGTTTTAAAAAGTGGTCCGAGTTGTCTTCAAGAGTGGTCCGAGTTGTCTATAGATTGGTTCGACTTGTCTTTGGAAGAAGCCATTGGAGTTAATGGAATTTAAAAAATATATTCAAAGCAAGATGTATTTTGGGAAAATTGGATTTAGTTTGAGCTTTAAATAATATGGAATACTAGTATCTGTTTTTTTTTTTTTTTTTTTTTTTTTTTTTCTGTAATGGTAAAAACATGTGAAATTCAGTCAATGTGTACCTCACGGCCGGGTTGACTGTGGAATTAAAATATGGTACTTCCTGGATTTCTCCCGTCCGGCAATAAAACCCTTGATTATGTGGATTGTCTATTTGGTTTTATCCTGCAATCAGCCTTGTATTGTACAAATAACAGGTACACAATAAAGTTTTGCTTTATTTGTACTTGTACAAATAAAGTCTTCTGTTACCCACTTCCATGTTGAGCAAGCAGTAATGTGGATATTTCTTTTACGTACCAGTTCATTTTGGGGCCTTCTTCGCGGTCCGCGTTTACACTTTGTCGATTTCTTTGAAAGTTAGAGACCATGATTTAGATTTTAACAAATGAAGTCTCAAGTGTTTGGAGTAAATTTCAGGATAAAATATATGTACATTGTCGGAAATATAAAATTTATTTGTACTCGCTACGAAACAGGAGAAAAGCTCAGCAAGCCTCGCTTTTCGTCCTGTTTCTAAAGCTCATACAAATAAATTTTATATTTTCCGACATATTGTATATGTATAAACACTTCGCCACGTCCGCGAATGATGACGTTATCATAACAAATCGCGGTGATTTCGTTGGTGACAATATACAATACATCTTCAAGTTTCCATTGGCAGTCCAAATTTCTCTCCCTTCACCCCGGTCGACCGTGGCTAGTTTTGTATTAATTTTTAATTTGTTCTCTTCCTTAATATGCATAAAGTATTTGCCACTGAACGTTAACCAATCACCCTTTACTGTTAACAGAAAATTTATATCGATGAACAATATATTATTAAATATGACTATTTTGAAATTACAGAGACAACTTTTTCATCCTTATATATGTCAAGCCTTGGTTATTTCATTTTTTTCTCCGAAACTTCAGTCAAACCTCTTGAATCTCAATTTTTGGTGAAATCCCCCCAAAAATGTGATCAAAAGAATACCGTTTTAAACAAAATT
This sequence comes from Mytilus coruscus, assembly GCA_017311375.1. Taxonomy (NCBI): domain Eukaryota; kingdom Metazoa; phylum Mollusca; class Bivalvia; order Mytilida; family Mytilidae; genus Mytilus; species Mytilus coruscus. Next base: position 74,624,871 of record CM029599.1, on the reverse strand, counting down.
TGGGATCGAAAAGAATGGATTTTTTCTATAAACTAATATAACATTATTTCATATGGAAGAGATCCTTTAATTATTGTGCGCAGTATATTTGTATTGATTTGCATAGTTTGAGGTAATACATAATGCGATGCTAAAGTTTTAGGCTATGGTCTTGTCTGCTTTTATTCGACTTGTGGTTTATACCGCCCTTTGTGTCTTCTCGCTATTTGTACAACCCGGTGAGTTATTGAAACCATTCATAGCCAGATAAAGGTTATATTAATATATGGTTCACTCAATCTATAATTGATTGACTTAGTCTTTGGTGTGTACCTTTAGGTTAAAGATACTGAAAATAAGAGGCAATGTTAAATCTAAGGTTATCAATTAAAAAAGGCGCGGATGAAAGTAATGATATATATATACATATCAACAAAACTATGAATCTATAGGCTTTAACGTAGCAGTGCACGAAATGTTCATCAAAATTTATTTTAGTCTAGTAAATGCAAGTGATGATTCGGAGATGAGGGATATACCTTAGCGAAATATCAACCCAACGACACAAATAACAAAGAGACATCAACCCAAACCAACGACACAAAAAACAAAGACATCTAGTATGCAAATTTAGATAATAATATTTGCATCTATAATTGTTAGTTCAACAATTTCCTAACCTTTTAAAGTACATTACTACAAAAGAAACAAGCATGGTTAAATATTTTACTGTATAACTTGTTTAAATAGCATTTCTGTTGGCCTTGTTTTTCTTCTATACGTCAAACGTTTCAACAATTGTTGATTTAATGATTTTTGAGCTACGAAGTTTGACTTACTAGCATCTGTTGTTAACTTAAACCTTCTTAATCCCAAATACATTTTCTTCTTATATGAACAAAGATTATAATTATGTGTTCAACGGATAAAACTAAGAAGAATCGTTATTCTTACAACATTTGGACCGAGATATAACGAAAAGAATTTATTGTAAGTAAAACTAAATAAGATTTCTTGTATTTTTACTTGTAGCTTTCAATGTTTTAATTCCTCTGAAAATTCTCGATAGTTTTCCATTTCAATAGGAGAAATTAAAGGAGTAATATATGTTTTATATGTATATGTATATTCGATATACTGATAATGATAATGTTGTTTTGTACAAAATCTTGATAATAGAAAGGCAATCAATATAAAAATTCTATAGGGTAGAAACAAATTGTAATACCCTAATGTGTATCTGTTCTTTACAAGCCCACACCCCCGGAAACCGGGACGTTGAAGTCCCAGTTTGAAATTTGAGTTCTCGAAGTACAAATGTAGTTAGTAAATAACACGACCGATAAGCGCAACGTATCGTTCAACATACCAAACCAACAAACAATACCCTGCTGATGCAAGAAAATATCGTCCAGCTAGCACGTTAACAACCCTACTCAGTGTATCAGTCTAGTACAAAGCAGGGTATATCAATCACACATATTTTGTTTTCGTTCTGAATATATACTTGTAATATTTGCCATTGGACGTTAAATATTTATCAACAAATCAAGCAATTTTAAGTTTCGGTGATAACAGAATTCTAATACTAAAAGTCAAACGTGATAAAAACAGTACGCATTTAAATATCTACAAAGCATCATAACATTGCAATAAAGTATAAAACACTGTATCAGTAGACCCTTTCCAAAAGGTCCAATAAGCTAAGGCTTAACTCTTACCCGCTTGGCACCATGTTTCTAAACCGTCATTTCAATAGTTTACTCGTATACGATGATATTGGTTACAAGTTGATCCTGTTTAATAATTAAATGCAAACCATACAGATTTACTCAGATTTCCCCCATATGTCTCATAAATTATAATCGATTTTGTATTATGATGTATTATAACTTGTGAACAAACGTGTAAAATAGACCCATTAGATACAATATTTGTAAAGTAGGATTTGTGTTATTTTGTGTTCTTTTTCCTAACATTTAATCTAATGAAATAAATTCATAGCATAATTGGATTTCTGTATAGTCACTATGAGAAATAAATGTAATTAGTTTCACATCTAGATGGTGGTATGCATCAGAACATGTAAAGTTCACAGAAAAATGACGGGACAATAGCATAAACATATAACAAAATCAACAAATCAATAAAAAATGAACTAAAAAGAGAATGCACATTAATATCCTCGTAAAAATTGTATCTGTCATACTGCCTCCCATGACCATTGAAAATCGATGACATATTATAAATGGACAAGGCTGTACCTGAAATGTGGTTATCCTTTGTTTCATCCGACAAAAACCACTGTTAGTTCTCCCGATATTAAAATTCGAAGTACGAATATGAAATATTATTTTTCTTAATTTCATTCTTTTGCTTTATGGGTGTTGGATTGGATTAGATATTTAAGGTAGAGTAGATTACATGTAGACCATTTTTAGCATAGTTTGTTATAGTAAAGACTATAAATAGTAAAGACTATAATTTTGAATATTGTGTTCACAACGAATATCTGAAAGGTGCGCAAAATGTACTCTTCATTTCCAATTGCAGGAACATCCTTCAAATAAAATAATCAATTTGGATAACATTCTTGTGTAACCATTCTATAGTAAACAGTAAAGTCCTGTTATGCCTGTTATACGTTTTAGTGTTCAGTGTTTTGGTTGACTATTTACAATTATTTCTAAATAGTCATGAAAAATATTGGAAAGATAAGGGTGTTTTGAAGCAATGCTTAAACGACCTCTTTGTAAACATTTGGCTACAGTCAATTTGCATTCAATGGCTCAAATTGGTTGCATATGAAACATTATTTCAAACTTATCTATCCACACGTCAAAATAAAAAGGCCTTCATGGAGAATTAAATACTAGATTTAATTTGGTTATTTTGTCATTGGGTTGCTGACTCATTGACGTATAACCTACATCTCCTTTTATTCATATTTAACTTTTCAGCTGCATTAAAGTATGAATTTCAACGATGGTACAGGTACAAGACAGCATGGCTGTAATATCGACGACGGTACGAGTCAACGCGGCTATTACGTCGACGACGATAAATCAACTAAAGTCTACATCGGAGGTCTTATCGATAATATTGGGAACGACAAACTACAGAGGGAGTTTGAAAATTTTGGCCAAATAGTAAAGGTTTGGATAGCTAGGAGTCCCTTCTCTAGAGGGTATGCTTTTGTTGACTATGCAGATCCAAATGATGCTAAACGGGCAATTAAAGAAATGAACGGTAAAGAACTTTTCGGTGGAAAAATTCTCGTTCAATTGTCAAAACAGGAAAATAAAAAATGGCACCCTCCATGTAGTGAAACAAATTATTCAGACGTTAAATATGAGTATGAATTAGAATCTGCAAGTACTTTAAATAAAGAAAGAAAATCACGAGATAGATCAAGCAGCCGAATAAATGGCAGGGTTTCCAGTAGATATGAACAGTCTGGAGAAAATCCACGTAGTAGTCGACATCCAAGTGAAAGACTTTATGGTAGAGACACGGTTTCATCTCGAAATCGTCATCGCGATTCACCCCGAAGACGCAGTAGGTCACGCGAAAGACACTCATCACGACAGCGTTATCGATCACCCGATCTGTCACCAAGGAGAAGAAGAAGATCTCCAGACAGAAAGAGCAATGGAAGTTCTGAATACTGTAATAAAAGATTGACAGTAGATGATAGCATGATAGACCATATTAGAGAATCTGTAATAAAAGAAACATTACCACAAATGTATTCTTTGCTATTCCGGGAGATACTTCTTCTAAATGACCCAATTAAGATGCAAAGTCTGTTACAAGTATTACCAAATCCATCGAATGTACAAGGAAATATAACCAATCCAATCAACGCTTTGGGTACAAAAATTCCTAATCCTAGCAATGTTTTAAGAACTACCAGTCCTGGTTACCATGGTAATCAAACATGGGGTTTCAACCCTTCGTTGCAGTACAGCGGAGCAACGTCATCTAGCAATTTACATGGGAATTCTGTAATCACGAGTCCTCACAATTTAGGACAGCAATATTCAATGCATAACCCAGGGACCTTGTCTACGCCAAGTTTATCAAACGTGTCTTCTCCAAACACCCAAAGGAAATTTTCTGCTTTCCTACAAAATACTACGCCAAATTCAACATTCATAAACTGGAAGGACAGACAACATGTATCTGGTTATAGCGATGGAAAATGTTTAACACATAACCAAACGACTTATGTTCAGTACCCTTCAAAGATGAATGAAAAGCCCTATGCTACCAGCAATGGAACGACAAATAACCAATTGTCCAAGCAACAACTTCATAATAGTCAAGACAAACATCGCCAGTTGCAGGTAAAACTGTTACAGATAACTTCAATTATTGCTAGATTTCATATAGTTTCTTTCGTTTTTGAAAGGTGAAGGTGTCAAAAGATTGCTCTACACGGTAACTAATACATTCAAACATATACATTATATCTATATGAAAACGTCAAATGATATTATTATGAAACTTGTTCTATTGTTCATTTGGAGTTTTAGATTACTTTAGTAACGTTTGTCGACAGCTATAAAACAACATCTTATTAGAGTTATAACCTTTTTTAAACAATTTTCAGTAAGAATTAAAACATCATTAGACGTCACAATAATGCAGAAAGTAATGTTTGTCAACAGCTATAAAACAACATCTTAATAGAGTTATAACCATTTTAAACAATTTTCAGAAAGTATTAAAACATTATTAGACGTTACAATAATGCACTTAAGAAAATCGTTTTCATGGCACCAAATCCGAGATGTCATTTCAAGGTTTTCTACGTACTTTTTAAATCATTTTTGTTTAGGTAACAATGAAAAGATTAAGAAAATGATCTGGTGTACCAAATTATAATCCTAGTATCTTTGATGAGTTTGAGAATATTCAGTTTCAATATCACTTGATGTAAACGTTAAAGTTCGACATCTGGTTTAAACAGTTGTCTGTTGTTTATAACTGTATGTTGCCATGTACATGTCTTTTCTCCGTTTTATTGTGTTTAAGGGATGCTGCCCTATTGACAAATACATCTTTTTCTATGCATATCCACCCAACTTTAAGAATGACCAGTAATTGTTACAGCTTCGGAAGCATATTTGTAGAATAATGTTGTGTTTTGTTTTTGTGTTTTACCATTTCGTAGTAAAAGACTAAAATATGTTTTTTTTTTATTATTTCAGTGACAAACTGCATAAAAAAACATTACGTTGGAATGCTGTCTTTGAAAAAAGTATGCTTGACTGAAGTGACATTCGCACATTGAGAATAAAATTGTATTGATACCCAGTTTTATAGTACTTTCATATTTATTCACTTTGTGCTGACAATGAAATATTTGAAAATGGCATTACCTCTTAAATACTATCGGCTTTATCTCAACAGATTTAAGGGGGATTACCCATTTAAGGTATTTTTTGGCTTTAACATCTACGGAAATATTTCATCGGAATCATTCAGTGACATGTAGTTTAAAGACTCCGTCCATGTTTACTGCACGGGAAGGCAAAAGATACTGACCGTAAGCTTAAGGCAAAGTGAAAGAAAATTGGCTATATTTAGGATGTTGATGAAATTTTGTATGTTTTTAGAACTTGTTTAACTGCATCTGAATACCGAAAGTAATATATGTAGCATTTATATCAAGAGACATAGTCAATTGAAAAGTTGTAAAATATGTCTATAAACGGAAATAATATACGTAAAAAGCTGCAAAAAACCTTGCGTTTTTCTCGTCCACAAAATTTTGTTTAAAAATGATATTTCATTGCTGTAAACATTTTGGTTTAAATGATATGAAAATATTATGGGTCATCTTATTTGTATTTCAGTGGAAATCAATAAGCCTCAAAATGTAGTGTGAAAGAGATAAAAACGAGAAAATAATCGCAACGTATGTTTTCGTGTTTTTTTTTTTTTTCACTCATCACTCATACCTAAATGACTTTGACAGCAAAACGAATAATTTCTAATATTTTCATATTGTTAAAACAGAAATGTTTGAAGAACGCTTTTTGATAAATATTCTATACATAAAAGACCTTTTGTTGTTGACTGTATCTCTAGAATTATAAATGCTACATACATCATTTTCAGAAATTCATATGCAGTTCAGCGAGTTCTAAATGCATACAAAATTTCAACAAAATCCGAAATATTGTCAAAAATACTTTGCTTTAACATTTTGATGTGGACTTAAACTCATACAACATTTTGTTAGTATTTAGAAACTGTTGGACAAATAGGTCGAGTATATATATATAGAGAGAGAGATTTATTCTGTGGTTTACATGCTAAGAACCAAATCAAATGATTAACCTTTGAAACAATACAGAAAATTCCAGAAATTATTTTTATGTTTTGAGACCATTTTCTTATAGAATGAAAATATGGCTTAAAAACACATATGACTTATATATATTACATTAACCAAACAGGGAATCGTTGCAACTAACAAACCGAAGCTCATAAAGAAAGAAAATTAATTTATAGAATTCAAATGTCCCAATTGTCGTAGTAACAATTCAGTCTTCTCTTCGTCAAGTGTGACTTAGCAGCGGATTTGTACTTGCATGAGTAATACGACGGGTGTTACATTTGGAGCTGCAAATGCCTACCCTTCCGGAGCACCTGAGTTCACTGCCGGTTTATTTTGCGGTTGGTGTTGCTCAATCTGGAGTTTTCTATGTAATGTTCTGTTATGGTTGTTTGTTTTGTCATTGCTTTTATTTGTCGATGTTGTCTGTTATTATTTGCCCTATGAATTTTGAATGCCCCCTTGGCATCTTCTTCCTCTGTTTGAGAAACCATTATTTTCACCCATTCAGAATGAAATTGACAACTTTGAAAAAGGAGCTTCCAGTTATCATTCATATAAAGTATAATTTAAAAGGATCAAGCAATTTCAAAAGTCGCTTTAGACATACAAACCTTTCAGTCAATGACTCTTGGCAAGTAGACAGATATGATGACCAAAAATGTTAAAAATCTTCTAACTATTTGACAAACAGGATTTCTGTTCTGTAGTCTTTTATAATTCACATACTATAGATATAGGAAGATGTGGTGTGAGTGCCAATGAGACAACTCTCCATCCAAATAACAATTTATAAAAGTAAACCATTATAGGTCAATGTACGGCCTTCAACACGGAGCCTTGGCTCACACCAAACAACAAGCTATAAAGGGCCCCAAAATTACTAGTGTAAAACCATTTACACTACTCTATGCAGTGTTGCCTTTCTACATTAAACGCACGTTTTTGTTATTAACAATAATAGACACGCCATTTCGACAAAGAAAATTTAAAAATTCCGGCTAAGCGAAATTGACGTCAATTAACTTCAATTAGTACCATTTTGGGATAGCTAGTCACGTTGGAGAGTAAGGACATTTCTTGGGGTGTTATACGCCTTTAAATTAAGACTATCCATCTTTATTATACTGCAGACGCAAAATCGGTTCCAAGTGTTACAACTTCATACAAATCGTGACAAGAATTATACTTCTTCCGTACAAAATTTACAACATAATACAACAATAAAACGCATCTGTGTGGCGGCAATGTTGAAATATAAAACGAAATCAATATCCAAGCAAAATAGAAATTCTATTTGATTTTGATCCTATTATTTCTTTAGAAACTATACTACGATCAACATAAAAAGATAACATTATCTCACGCCATACATCATTCTGATGGTTATAATCGTTCATAAATTGCAGTAACATCTTAGTCTGACGTTTACAGCTTGCTTGGTTCGGTTATTATTTAATATTGTATTATAAATAATATTAAGTGGATTGTATTGTTAAAATGAGTTGAAAAATATTGAAGATGAAAACAAATTTGCTTGTTCTGACGTTTACAGTTTTCTTCGGTCGAATATTATTTAATACTGTATTATAAAAATCTTAAGTGGATTGTATTTTCAAAATGCATTGAAAAATATTGAAAATGAAAATTTGCATGTAAATATGGTCGAATAAAGAAATTGGTTATATATAGTGACCACACGAAGATTTGAAATATGTCAGCTCCTTACTACCAATTTACTGGCATCTATAAATGCTTTACTCGATAACGCTTGCTTTTCTGACTTAAATAAATGCTACCTTTTGTCTGGTGCTATCAAATGTATCGTAAAGAGTTAAGTCTTGGATGAATGCGTCATTTTTTATCTACAGAAAATTGTAAATTAGCCAAAGTGACTGGTATCCGAAAAAAAGACGTTGCTGCCAAGTTGAAGACTGAAATGTATGGTTATATGTATATAGACATATGTAGCCTGTAATTAAGTGGTTGTCGTTTGTTGTAAATCACATTTGTTTTTCATTTATTGTTTTGTACATACATAACCATTAGTTTTCTCGTTTGAATTGTTTTATATTTGTCATTTCGGGAACAATTATAGCTTGCTATACGTTATGGATTTTGCTCATTGTTGAAGGCCGTAAGGTGTCATATAGTTGCTAACTTGAACGTGATTTGGTCTGTGGTGGAGAGTTGTCTCATTGGCAATTATACCACATTTTCTTATTTTTATATAAACGTATTTAAAAAAAAAAAAGCATTTTGATTTTGTTTATCCCAGATCATCTTATATCATCTGTGAGAATGGGACAAACTATATCTAAATTGGGTATTTTTACCTTCTAATGAATATTTCGAAGGCTAAAGGGTTCTTATCAAAACATTCCAGTTTATTCCTATTGTTTTGCTAAATCACATGATCAATATTTATCGGATCACCATGCAACTTTTAAATAGAAATCCATTTGGCACCCATGAAGAACTGTTATGAATCTAGCCTAGACATTTATTTTGAAAAGCAAGAAGATGCCACTGGATCAGCCAGAAACAACAAACCGATGAAAGGTCTATAACAGCATGGCAAAAAAAAAAAAACAAAAAGACAAACCACAGCTCACAAAGTAACACATATAACTTAAGTTTGAACAACATGAGCCCCACCTAAAACCAGGAGGAACGAGGAAGAGATTCAAGCCACGACAAATAAAACATATCAATGGTCATCTTCCAAAACGATTAAGCAAATCATGATTGCCTCTATATACTGTAGAGTTTGAAGAGATGACTACAAAAATGCCATAATACTGATTAATAATCATTTGTTCAATAGCTTCCTTGTAAGCAGCAATCCTTCTGTCAAAGAAAGATTCAAAAGAAACACAAGTCCTGAAATATTGTATCAACTGGGAGATATATATATATATATATATATATATATACAACTCGTCTAAACATCAACCCAACAATGTTAGATCTGTAAATTTGCTTTCGCAAATTTTTTGTTCTTCCCTCGCCGGGATTCGAACCCATGCTACTGAGATATCGTGACACCAAATCGCCTGCACTGTAGCCGTCCCGCTAGACCACACGACCACCTGGGCTTCACAAAAATGAAGCTTTCGGTGGCCGGGTGTTACCTTTCCACGTCAGTTTTAATCTAGCGTCGTACTACAGTACATGATATATAAGGCATGGAGATGTTATTTTTACAGATCAGCTAAATTATCTATAGTAAAGGATCCTACAAATTAATGTAAGATACAGTCACAGAAAATAATTATATTTATAAGTACGTCTGAGCCAGTGACAACTCTACAACAGATTGATCCATCGGATCACCAGCAGTGATGGTGATACATGGCTGTGTACATTATGTATATACAACTCGTCTAAACATCAACCCAACAATGTTAGATCTGTAAATTTATATATATATATATATATATATATACTCCATATGAAGGTGCAAGAATCTAGTCACACAAGATGGGAAGTTTACAATGGAAACATTGAAATCATCTCTTTAGTTGTAAAGTTTAATTTTCTACTGACCTTCACCCTCATTTTCTATGTGTAACCCAAAGATATTAACTACATGTAGAGATACTTGCATGCGTGGTATACTTTATTGCAGGTTTTAATGGAATAAATTCGATCAACATAGTCACCAACACATAATGCATTCAATAGACACAGGATAATCCTAATTTCTTTACATTTGTCTTTAAAAGCCCGCGTTTGAAGTCTCCCTCGTACGAATAAAAAAAAAGGCTGGAGAAAACAGGAGCACAGGTGGCTCCCATGAAATGACGACTGTCAATATGTTGGCGATCAAATCCTAAGGCTTTTAACGATGTCATATTCAGATAGCTTTTTGTAAGAAGCTGGGTGGTTTCATTCTAAAGAACGTGTGTGTTGTTGAAAGTGTTCTTTGAGAGTGGATGCTTTTACCGATCCTACTTTTTCTACAGTTTAAGGTGTCAGACCACCAATTCAAAATCCCTATCTATTCAACCAACTTTTTCAATTTTCACAGATTTCTAAATATTTTACCTTTTTTAAGTTTAACTTCATAAATATATTCTGAATTGTACATGTGTCACCTTTCTACTTGCCAATTTTCAACCAATATTTAAAGTCTTGTAGAAAAATACCAACGTTCCGAAGGTAACTACCACTCAAAATAACCCCTGGTTTTCTGGAAATCTTAAATAAGTATACTTAGTATGGAGCGCATTAATCCTCAGTTTTTAATGCAAACTCATGGACAAGTAATTTTGGCTCAAATGGTCTAAATATATTTCTCTTTCATCAACAGTTTCATTTCTGCAAATTTGTTGGTTAGTTTTAAGTAAACAATGACATCAAACGCACTATTTTTTGTCAGGGAAGGGCTACTGTAACATATGTTCTAAATTGGAGTGAGTGAATTGGTGGTCTGACACCTTACAGAGAAGAAATTCTGGACAATGGATTGACACTTCGTTTTTACTTTAGAATTATGTCACAATCTAAGTAGTTGGCTATCAAAGATATTCACAATTATTCATGTTAAAAGCGTCCGACAAAAAGAAATCATTGATGGTCAAGACATGTTTGTGACAACTTTTTTCCTTGTTTGTTCAATATCTTTACTTTAGTCGACAATTATTATTAAAATAAGGAGATGTGTTATGATTGCCAATGAAAAACTATCCACCCGAGTTAAAATGATATGGATGTACGCAAGTATAGGTCGATATATAAACGGCAGTTTAACACCACAGAAGCAAACATTGGCTAGGTTACGGCGTATTGCCTTAGTTTCGAATTCGGTTCGTAGGGTTATTTTGTGTTTGTTTAATTGTGTACATGTTTTATCTCAATTCCGATTTCTATTTTTTTTAACGTTTCTTAACCATCTACTATTCTAATATCTTTGGATAAACCCTTACTATCTTTAACTGATTGATTGCTTTTAAAAAATAGACTTTCATGTTATCGAAAAATGCATCCTCAGTCTAAAAAGACACAGAATGAGGTATATATTTGCGCCTTGTCTTTACAGATTGAGACTGATGACTATCACGTATAGACCACAAAACCAGAAAACGACATTAAAGTGACACCGGGAAAACAATCATGATACATTCACGTGACACCGGAAAACCATTAAAAAACAGTCACGTCCCATAACCATTCTCGTCTTCAATAAAACGTTAATGTTTCTTGAATCCGGTCTAAACAGTTATACTGGAATACTGAAACTGAAATCGATATAAGTATATAAAAAATATATATTTAATGAGCGTAAATAGCATCATAATTTTACAGGAAGAAGGCAATTACACTGAAGCCGGAAACAAAACATACCAGTTCGATGAATCAAATTGTAATCGTTTACGGGTTGCGTGACTTTTCAAACTATCAGCTTACGTCATTAAACTAAAAATCAACATGTTTAAACTGCTTGTTTTAAAAGAGAGACATAAAACAATCAATAACATACTATGTGTGTCATTCTACTGATGTAACCAAGCAAAGCATCTTTGAAGCGCTTTTTATAAACCCATCATAGAAAGGAGCGATATTAAATCAGCTTTGCTGAAATTCGAGAATTTTTCTTACGGGTCCGACAGGCAAAAGTATGTTGTACAAGCCTCAAGATATAATTCTACACGCAAAATGTCCAAGTTAGTATATTACAAACTTTACATGGAAGAAGACCTCCGTTGAATGTGTTTTGAAAATGCCTGTTTATCTAACGCTGCTCAACTTCGGTGTCTTAAAATCAAACTGACCTACGATTACCCGTCAATGAAGCAAAATTAAACCAAAAGCTGTGACATAGCGAAATACCATATAGACCTGCAGGTACAGCGTTATATCGGAAAAGGAAGAAAGTCATTCCTTTTAGGGGAAAGGTGTCTTATTGAATGTTAATCACATATGGAAAAAAAGGAAACTGCTTTATATCAAGTCTGCTACTTAAGAGAATGTATGGATTTCCTGCGCATGTGCCAATCGTGATCGAAATTGTTATCGTTAGATGTAGACTTAAAAAAAAAACGTATGTAACTCATTATAGTCAACCCACGTAATGATGACCACCGATTAATGCCATCTTCCGCTATCGTGAAAATAAATGTGGATAAACATGGCGTCGATGTCTATAACGACGTTCTTCCTTCATTTACAAACTCATCTTTATGTCACTTACAAGAAAAGAAGAAGATAACATAACAAATATGTAAAAATAAAAACACTATGGGTAAAAAAAAACACACACAAAAAACAATGCCTGCTTCATAAGTGACACCTGCCGTGTCGTAAAAATGATAAGTTGTGAACGAAGATAAGAAGACAATACCATAACTGCGATAAATGGAACATTTACGTAGACATTTAATAACACTCAATAATGCCAAGACAGCGACTAAAAAATATCTGACGCAATAACTTATTTTTTTCTATCAAAAACTAAATTCAGAATCCTGGGAATAAGTACAAACTGGATAACGTACCAAATGCAGTTTACTGCTAGTGTATGCTCTTTTTAAAATTGGTACTGGACTGTTGCTACACAGAAAGGGAAAGGTTTAAAGTGAGAAAATTAAATTAAAATTAAATTTCATTATGACAGTAGCGGATTCTTCGGAGGCTGGTGAGGATTCATTTTCACATCAAATTGGTGACCCTTTTAAATATCGCGCTAAAAGTCATACATTTTGTGAAAAAATTTCGATATGATATGCAGAAGTCGCATGCATATTAATATAATTGCTGGATGAATCCATTTTGAGTTACGTCTTTGGTATTACATAGAGCGAAAAAGCGAAAACGCAAATTGGACACATCTGGTAACCATATTATGAGCCTTTGAGCCTTATCCTCTCGCGTGTTCGCCCTATGAAACATCAAAAGCGAAAATGCGAAATGACCAAAATATGGATTAAGAGGGCACTTTACGTTCCCAACAAAGTTAGATAAGAATAAATATATTTACCAATAGAAAAGAACATGTGGGTGTGCAGTGTAAATTGTGATTTTTTTTTATCCCTTTTCTATAAATGCTGTTGACTACGTTTTCAGTCAGCATGAGCGTACACTGACCAAGCCAGTAGTTTTATCTTATCGTTTGCATGACTTGTATACCACCATAAATACATATTTCCCTGTACAAATATCACCGGAAAGCAACAAATATGAATTATGTAGACACATTCTTATGGTTATTTCAGTTTATTCTCTGTTTCATTCCTACAGGGTTACACAGAAGATTTGTCACAACCATTTAAACAAAATGACCAAAACCAGCGTTATTTGGGGTTAGCGCTTGTTCCTGCGTGTTCTGGAATGGTGTTATCTGGGTTACTCCGATGTCGTGGTAATGGAGCTGCATGGATGACTATTTCCTCTAATTGTTCATTTGTAAGATTAAATGGCGATAATTCATTGTCAGACATTTGTCGCCTGAGAATTTTTTCATGTCTCGTCCTTGCATTTAAAATTGGACGCGAAGACGACTGTGTTAAAGATCCCGGCATGCTAACTACCGGGAGTTCCTGCAGAACTATAATTGGCTGTTGCGATTCAGAAGCCGAACCTGGCAGATTTAAAGAATGCGTTCTATGATGACTTGCATATGACCCATTTTGAATATGTTCATATTCTTCTTCTCTATGAGGAGACAATTGTCTTTGAGGAGGCCTATTATTTATTACTTCAGTCTGTTTTTCTTTTTCTTTTTCCCTTTCAATAGCAGTCTTTTTCTCGTCTTTGATAATTGTTTTGTAATATTCGCCTGGAAAACATTTAATTGAAGTACGCTTAATATTTCAGAAAATTGGAAAACAAATCCTTACAAAAATAAGCAACGGATACTATAATATATTATATCAACCCACTACTTTACCATCTATAAATTAGAACTGAACAACATGTTGAGGAAATCACTACTGAACTTTTTAAACAGTCGCCTTCGTTTCTTGAAAATTTACAAGACAAAAAACAAATAAAACTTTTCTTTATATTAACTAGAACAGGCACATATTTTCCTTGATTGTGACATTACTGTTTGAGACTAATCATCGGATTTATACTTGCAACACGCCGGGTGCAACATGTGAAGAAGGAACTGCTCACCCTGATTTTTATGGGGTTCGTGTTGCCCAATATTTAGACTTTTGTGTAATGTTTTGTTATTGTTGTTTGTTTTTTCGTCGTTTTTCCATTGGCCATGGTGTTGCCTGTTTTTTTTTTTTCTGTGACTTATGGTGTTTGATATTTCTCCCTTAATATCTTATTCTTCCTTTTCTTGTATCTTTGAAGATATGAAATAAAAGATATTCTGTAAAGAAAAGTGCAGCTCTCCATTTTTCTATGTAGTATGTTTTAGACTTGTTTGTCTTTTCTTTGTTTTTCGTTTAGTCATAGTGTTGTTTGTTTTTTCTTCGACTTAAGGTTTTTGGTACAGCCTCCTTGTTATCTTCTCCCCCTTTTCAAGATAGTTAAGGTACTAAAAGAGGGAAATATTGAATTAAACATCAGTCGATATAAAAGCGCTAATGCTCTCCGGCATCTTGACCACACTTTCTCTTCCGGATATATTTTGATTAAAACTTTATCTCATACAATGCTTTTAATTTTACTAAATATCTCCCAAACTGGAAAACAAATTCAATACTAGCAGTACCGATTTCATATTGATTTTAGTTGGGATGATTTAATCAAATATTTTTGCCTTTTCATCTGTTGCCAAATGACCTGATGCGTTCTATTTTTGATAGTCTGAGATACATGTACTAGATTATCAAAGGTCAGGTGCTTATCTTTTTGTTCCGTAAAGTTTCTCCAGTTTTTTTCCCTTATCTATTTCGATCAAATAAAACATATCCTTCGTTTATTGATAAAAATAAGAATAGTGTTAGTATATCGCTGAAAACAGTTGCAAGTGATATAAAATGTTGAATGATTTGAAATGTGAGATTATAGTTTTAAAAAAGTAATTAAATAACCACACGTATTACTCTGAAGGAACTGATAAAGTATCTACGATCAAGAAAAAATGTTTAACAAAATATATAGTCCAACTCTCTTTCATTTCACAGTTGATTCCAATAATTAGTTTGGATTTTATATCTATATAAAGTTAAATGCTAAGTCCGATTAAACTTACGAGAATATGTGATGAAAGACATTCCCCATACAATACTCCATATCCATCCTAGTAACAGAATGAAGGCGGTAATAAACTGAAGTAATGCTACCCAACTATTCACTAATACAACTTTCTGTTTTGTTTGGTCCTTTAATCGCACTTTAGAACAACATAGCACCGAAAATCCCGATAATAATGTACCTGAAAGAAGAAAAATAGTCAAAACAACGTATAGAAAAACTGAATCAAATTACATAGGACTATGATCTTCATCTGACTATGGCCTCAAGATCAAATTATTAGTTATCTAAGTTGTCCGAGTCATATTTTTTTTCCTTTTGACATAGGCGTTTGATATTTGGAACACAAGTACATCATCTCAAAACGTTGTGTCGCGTACCGTTGTAGATGACACATGGCCTCAAATTCAAATACTTGATTTTTTGCGGACATTTTTGTGTTCGGGCCAAAACTTTTGTTTTATCTTTTGTCAAGATGCTTTTGATATATGGTATTATGACATCATTTATAGACCATGTGTCGCGTACAAGAGAACATAACCTTTGATCTGTTTCTTTTGTATATTTAATATTTAAAAATTACATGAACATATTATGCTTCATTCTTTACATTTGAGGTCGTTTATTTCCATTTGATTAACTCAGGGGGTGGAACAAATATGTTTAAGTCACTACAACAATTCTAGTTAATTATCACAGCATACAATATTTTATTATGACAAAGGAGTTAACACTTAATGATTCATAAAAAAAAACAAGAATAGCAGTGCCCTTCATCGCGCCATTCCGAATCATACTCTTTTTGTTGTTGTTGAATAACCTAATATAAGAATGAGTATATAAGAGGTAAGCTGCATTTCCTCTTTTTTTATAACTTCCAAATATAATTAAGCTAATTTGAGGAGAGGGATGCTGTCTAGCATTTAAAAATGATAAAAGAAAAAAACCAAACAAACTTGAAATGTATTTTGTCAATGTAACATACATGTATTTGTATTGTTTATTTGTATTATTTAGTAACAAACCTCTTGTTTGGATTTTATACTTATATAGAATCGCATGTCTTACCGGATAGAATCTATAAATATTACATAAGGTAACAATAATAAAACACAATTAGAGAAAGTATAACAACGTGCTGTCGATTTGAATAATGTATTTGCGATGTAGTAAATACTGAAGAAATAATTACTTTAGGTTTGTTGTAAAGGAACAACCATCAGGTCACATGGTATGATATAGATGTAAATTATACCGTTGTTAAATCATTCGCGTATATTTGGAATTAACATTAATTCGATGGTCAAAACCGAAATGTTTCTACCATTTCTTTTCTGATATTAAATTCTTTAAAAATTGCTTTGTCATTGCACAAAAAGTTGCTATACAACGTTTATACACCGAAGTACAGCTACCGAAGAGTGTAGGATAGCATACATTCTTACCTTTCGGGAACTGAGATAAATTCTTTGATACGTATTATTTTTTTATTGCTCTTATAATATATATATATATATATATTTATGTACATATATGTGTTTGTCTGTGTTTTTGTTGCGTATCATACAGATATTTTTGTTTAGTTGGGCGGTTTTTGTACGTTCTTCCCTGTTATTTTTGTCAGATTCAAAGAAGAGCAAAACCCAGTGTGTCTGTCCTAAGGCAGGAAACTCGTCATTAGATGTCTTCAGATATATCTTAGTATTTTTGTCCTATAGGGAATATGGTGTTATCAGAAAATCTTCATAACTTTTCGAGATTTGGGGCTATTTCTAGACCTCGACATAGTATACAGACATTTAAATTGAGTCTATTATGTTAACCTCTAAATGATTATTTCCGTCGTTAGGTTTCTGTCTCATTAGCGAATAACCCATATTTCCGTTAATTTTCATTAATTTGAACAAATTACCATGCAAAAACATCAAGTTTCGATTTTCCTGTCTGTTTACCGTTCTAGAAATATAAATTGGTGGTAAAAAAATCTCGTAACGTTCGTATCCCTAAAAATGTCAATAAAAATCTCCAATAATGATTATTATAGGATTTATAGTATGCCACTCTTTATATAGCGTAAGACATAACTTTAAAATTAAAGAAAAGATTATTGCAATGTTCAGTTTTATTGTTGTTTATACGATTGCATTATGTATATTACAAAAAAAAAATAAACATGACCATTTTGCGATCTATCAATTTAGGATTTGACTTGAACTATTACTTAGTCATCTAGTCCATAATTGGAACAAATATGTGGCCACGAAGACTGGCAAATTATCAATGCAAAGCCATGTCCATGACGACAAGCACATTATTAAGGTTGGGTTGGGGGGGGGGATAACTAGTTCCGTACTGGTAAAATAGTTGTAGTCATTAAGCTGTTTTTTTTTGTTTTTTTTTTTGTACTTCGTGTCGATCTGATGAGTCAGGCCTTTTCCAGCTGACTTTTATAGTCGTTACACCACTGTTCCAGATTAGGGGAGGGTGGAGCGCTCACAAACATTTTGACACCCGCCACGTTCTATAATTGCCAGTCCCATGTCAGGAGCCTTTAGTTCAGTAGTTGTCGTTGGTTGCTAAGTGTATTTGTTTTTCGATTAAATTGTTTCGCATTTTGTCATGTCGGGCCCTTTTATAGCTGACTATACGTCACGGATTTTGCTCATTGTTGAAGGCTTTACGAAAACCCACAGTTGCTTAATCTGCTTTATTTTGGACTCTGTTGGATAGTTGTCTCATTGGCAATCATACCACATCTCATTATTTTAAATTCAACAACAGAAAAGTATCGATAGCATATGTAATTGACGCTAAGATATATACAAAGACATCCACATACAAGGTTCCCGACTTTGGACAGGCATTAACATGTGTCCGGGTATTAGTTCATTAGTCACCTCTTCCCTTGTTTATTCCGATTAGCGAATTATAGAGGATATGTATTGAAGAATTTACATTAAAAAGCGGTTCTGAAATGAACACTCTTTAATATTGGCGTTACTGATGGCAAAAACATAAGTACGTGTAAAAAAACGTATTAAAGAAAACTTGTCTTATGCTGTGATAGAAATCATATTTCTTACACTTTTATATCGGTGGCTATACGTCCGAATAGATTTCATATAACAATGCCATGAATAGTGCAGAAAATAATATTTTGCAATGCCCAAAGTAAATTGGTGTACAGAATTTAGATGATGTAAAGAAAATAACTCAAACATTTAACCGTCTTTCAAACTGTAAATAAATAAAACGATGAGCTTTACAACAGCAGTAAAATTATAAACAGTTATAACAATAAGTCTATTAATTATTACATGTGTTTTCTTCGTTCCACACACACTTACATTCACAATACACAGATTTAATATTAAATCCTGTAAGTGGAATCATACTTTGATATAGTAAATTATATTTGTAATAAAATATATAAAGGTTGTGAGCAATTTGTGATATTTGTATCCCTTTGGTAGCAGTCTTTAGTAATGAAAATATAACTTTCATTTAAATCTGAGACTTAACAGCAAACACGTGTATATCAAACAAACTAAGAAATATATATTCTTCATAATTGTTCGATTAATGGACACTGTATTTATGTAGATTTACAAAACATTAGTTAAGATAACATTGGAAAACATTTGATTCCTGTTAAAACAGTTATATGACAGAAAACTTTCTTCTTTGTACACAGGGTGTGTTATGTAAATATAGCGTTGCATTATTCTGTCGTATTCACTAGTGCCAAATGATTTGTTTCTATCAAAACATGATAACTTTAGTATCGTTCACTGCTATAATGCAGAAACATACACATTGTCGAAGTAAACGGCACATTACCCCCTATATATATCATATACATTATGGAATTACATATCTATAATGAACATAACATATGTTTTTGCCCTTCTATTCATTAAGACTTGGTTTCTTGGTGTAGATATACAGATGATATTATATTCGAATTAATTTTTACATACAGAAGGACTTTTTCGGATAAAAGAAAAATTAATACGGAATCTTACTGGGTTTATTTTGTTCTCTTCTGATGGGAAATGTTGGACCAGTTAAAAGTAATGAGCGTTACGTATATTATCAACAGAAATGAAGATTCCGGCTCTTAATTGATACATTTCACAGACGCCCTTTGAAAAGAAGGATTGGAGGTTGGTGCGTATCTCTCAGACGGAAATCTGAGTCAATTTCTGTACCTCTTTGTTCCCTTGAATGAGGAATTAGTCCAGACGACCGTGTCAAACCATCATCGGTAGTTAGGGTAGTGTCAATTTCTATACCCATTTGTTCCCTTGAGTGAGGAGTTAGTCCAGACGACCGTGTCAGACTATCATTGGTAGTTAGGGTAGTGTCAGTTTCTATACCCCTTTGTTCCCTTGAGTGAGGAGTTAGTCCAGACGACCGTGTCAGACTATCATTGGTAGTTAGAGTAGTGTCAGTTTCTATACCCCTTTGTTCCCTTCAGTGAGGAGTTAGTCCAGACGACCGTGTCAGACTATCATTGGTAGTTAGGGTAGTGTCAGTTTCTATACCCCTTTGTTCCCTTGAGTGAGGAGTTAGTCCAGACGACCGTGTCAGACTATCATTGGTAGTTAGGGTAGTGTCAGTTTCTATACCCCTTTGTTCCCTTGAGTGAGGAGTTAGTCCAGACGACCGTGTCAGACCATCATTGGTAGATAGGGTAGTAGAACACCAACTTAGCAGTAGGGTTTTAATCAGGAGGAAAAGGCTTTTCTGCTTGTGGCTTCGGTTGCCTTTATGAATAAATATGTCAATGATATTATTCCAGGATGAATAACTTGTATACGATCTCCAACTTTGAACCAAATGTTACTGTAGGATTTTAACGACTTAACACGATGACCCAACTCGCTTTTCTTCTATTTTTACTATTCTGAACAGTAATTATAAAAGGAAAGGTACACACATAGAATGTAAAAATGACAATTGACATTGATCTCAGCTTGAAGGTTTTAGACACATCACTTCAATTCAAGAGTTAAAGTCTTCATGGCTTGTAATATATACCACTGTAACTATATATGTAACATTTGTTCTAATCGAGATTAAAAGCGGGGATTAGTGCTAAAACTATTTTAACTACGCCATATATTAATGTATCTGTCTAAGCTAGGAACCTCGTCAGTAGTTGTAGTAATTTAAAAAGTTCTAAACGATTTTGTCTCCATTGCATTTGAAGTCGATGGCAGATCTTTGATAGCCTCTGTTAAATTTATTCATTATCTTACTACGAACTAATGGCGATTTTGAGATTAGGATACTACATAGTTACTTATTTTATTATTTAAGACCATGTTGATTTATAAATGTCTTTTTTTTTTGTCTCGTTGGCTTTCTGTCACATTGGCTATACCTTTTGAAGAAGAAGAAGAAGAAGAAGAAGAAGAAGAAGTCCGATTAACCTGTCAACGCACCCGGTCTCGCTCCTTTCGGAATTTATGCGATTTCCTCAGTTTTTTGTTAGTTATCTTGATTTGTCTTTTTAATCAATTTTTGAGATTCAAACATCGTCAAACTACTGTTGCCTTAATATACACCGCTTACGTCAAATATAACAATTGGAGACCACTCACGTGATAGGTCACCGAATCACTAAGACCGATATGTAATGAAAGTTTCAAGGTGTTGCAAGGTAATCAAAAGAATAGTTTCGCTGTTTGTAGGGATATATTATGTTACGATAACAAAATATTTAATTTATCTTTTATACCAGGGAAGCCGCTAAACAGCTTACAGACCACTTATAATGGATATTGAATATGATATTAAAAAAAAAATAAACAATAAGGCAAATTTCTCGGAACGGTGGAAATATGCAAAATAATAATCGAAAGAATGAAAACGATTTTCCTATTGAAAAGAAAAATTATAATTTATACTAAAACGAAACGACCGAGGGTCTTTCAATTCTAGTACACGAGGAAATATTTCAATCCCAGATGTCGAAACTATACGACAAGCAACAATTTATTATAGAATACACTTTTAGAAAGAACACTGATTGTGAGTGATTGACTATTTCATTATCTATCGCTTTTGACACACTAAGTACCACAAATCTGACCTGGTTCTTATATGATAAGACGGATTATGAATACTAAATAAACTAATTATCAGAATACAACCTTAATCATTCCTACCCATTAATTTGATCATAAGGGTGCGAATATATCATAGATTGAACGTATTAAATGAATTAGATATAGTGAAAACAAACAAGGCTTCTTTATTCAATCAAGACATTCGTCAATACGTCCTGTCTTAGTATTGATTGTTACATCAAATACACTCAAACGCTATCACTAAAGCAAATTAATAGGTCTAAATTCTACAGAAACTAGACTTAAAATGGAATAAAGACGGACATTAAAATATATAGAACAAAACGATATACAAGTAAAATACAGGACGGACATTAAAACATATAGAACAAAACGATATACAAGTAAAATACAGGACGGACATTAAAACATATAAAACAAAACGATATACAAGTAAAATACAGGACGGACATTAAAACATATAGAACAAAACTATATACAAGTAAAATATAGGACGAACATTAAAACATATAGAACACAAAGATATACAAGTAAAATATAGGACGAACATTAAAACATATAGAACACAAAGATATACAAGTAAAATATAGGACGAACATTAAAACATATAGAACAAAACTATATACAAGTAAAATATAGGACG
Organism: Mytilus coruscus; assembly: GCA_017311375.1. NCBI lineage: Eukaryota > Metazoa > Mollusca > Bivalvia > Mytilida > Mytilidae > Mytilus > Mytilus coruscus. The sequence continues at coordinate 74,602,646 of CM029599.1, read as the reverse complement.
AACATTAAAACATATAGAACACAAAGATATACAAGTAAAATATAGGACGAACATTAAAACATATAGAACACAAAGATATACAAGTAAAATATAGGACGAACATTAAAACATATAGAACAAAACTATATACAAGTAAAATATAGGACGGACATTAAAAGATATAGAACAAAACGATATACAAGTAAAATACAGGACGGACATTAAAACATATAGAACAAAACGATATACAAGTAAAATATAGGACGAACATTAAAACATATAGAACACAAAGATATACAAGTAAAATACATGACGGACATTAAAAGATATAGAACAAAACTATATACAAGTAAAATATAGGACGGACATTAAAAGATATAGAACACAAAGATATACAAGTAAAATATAGGACGAACATTAAAACATATAGAACAAAACTATATACAAGTAAAATATAGGACGGACATTAAAAGATATAGAACAAAACGATATACAAGTAAAATACAGGACGGACATTAAAAGATATAGAACAAAACGATATACAAGTAAAATATAGGACGAACATTAAAACATATAGAACACAAAGATATACAAGTAAAATATAGGACGAACATTAAAACATATAGAACACAAAGATATACAAGTAAAATATAGGACGAACATTAAAACATATAGAACAAAACTATATACAAGTAAAATATAGGACGGACATTAAAAGATATAGAACAAAACGATATACAAGTAAAATACAGGACGGACATTAAAACATATAGAACAAAACGATATACAAGTAAAATATAGGACGAACATTAAAACATATAGAACACAAAGATATACAAGTAAAATACATGACGGACATTAAAAGATATAGAACAAAACTATATACAAGTAAAATATAGGACGGACATTAAAAGATATAGAACACAAAGATATACAAGTAAAATACATGACGGACATTAAAAGATATAGAACAAAACGATATACAAGTAAAATACAGGACGGACATTAAAACATATAGAACACAAAGATATACAAGTAAAATATAGGACGGACATTAAAACATATAGAACAAAACGATATACAAGTAAAATACATGACGGACATTAAAAAAGATATAGAACAAAACGATATACAAGTAAAATACAGGACGGACATTAAAACATATAGAACACAAAGATATACAAGTAAAATACAGGACGGACATTAAAAGATATAGAACAAAACGATATACAAGTAAAATATAGGACGAACATTTAAGCTGTTTACATATAGAACAAAACTATATACAAGTAAAATATAGGACGAACATTAAAACATATAGAACACAAAGATATACAAGTAAAATATAGGACGGACATTAAAACATATAGAACACAAAGATATACAAGTAAAATATAGGACGAACATTAAAACATATAGAACACAAAGATATACAAGTAAAATACAGGACGGACATTAAAATATATAGAACAAAACGATATACAAGTAAAATACAGGACGGACATTAAAACATATAGAACACAAAGATATACAAGTAAAATATAGGACGAACATTAAAACATATAGAACACAAAGATATACAAGTAAAATACAGGACGGACATTAAAATATATAAAACAAAACGATATACAAGTAAAATACAGGACGGACATTAAAACATATAGAACAAAACTATATACAAGTAAAATATAGGACGAACATTAAAACATATAGAACAAAACTATATACAAGTAAAATACATGACGGACATTAAAAGATATAGAACACAAAGATATACAAGTAAAATACAGGACGGACATTAAAAGATATAGAACACAAAGATATACAAGTAAAATACAGGACGGACATTAAAAGATATAGAACACAAAGATATACAAGTAAAATATAGGACGAACATTAAAACATATAGAACAAAACGATATACAAGTAAAATACATGACGGACATTAAAAGATATAGAACACAAAGATATACAAGTAAAATACAGGACGGACATTAAAAGATATAGAACACAAAGATATACAAGTAAAATACAGGACGGACATTAAAATATATAGAACACAAAGATATACAAGTAAAATACAGGACGGACATTAAAACATATAGAACACAAAGATATACAAGTAAAATACAGGACGGACATTAAAACATATAGAACAAAACTATATACAAGTAAAATACAGGACGGACATTTAAGCTGTTTACATATAGAACAAAACGATATACACGCAAAATACAGGACGTAGCTTCTACATTTGTGTGGTATATATCAATGAGTCAGCGGAAACCCTGTCAATGACAGAAACCTTATAAAAACATATTTCATTTTAGTTTATGTTGATACGAAGCACAACATATAGTTCGTATAAACATTACCATACAACTTAATTGACATGTTAGTTCTAAAGATGTTTTTAAATATTACGGAGTTTGGTATGAGTCTTTTACTATTTACTAAAATATTTACACCCCCTTATTTCAAAAATTGATTTTTCACGCCAGCTCGTTAGAAAAAGGGATACATTTTATTCACATATATGATCGAATTGATTTGTCAGTGTTAATTATGAGAATTTTGGAGACAGATTAAAATAAGCAATGCTACTTCTTCCTGGTTCCTATTTGTTTATAATGTGATATCTTACATAACATAATTCTTTCATTGAATCATATATCGTGTAAACCAATTATGAGAATCGACGAAACAAGATAAAAAACTAAATAACTTTCTATAATAAAAAATGTACACCAATGAATTTCTAATAAATGAAAGATAAAATCGGCAAACTTCGTTTTGAAATGAAAACTGAAAACGCATAATGCCTTATACAAAAAGGCTAGATGGGTTTATCTCTGTGAAGACTATATTTGTCTTGATTTTACAGTGAAAAAAAATCAAATGAAAGTATAAGCTTAAAGGAGAAGAGAGAAAAAAGACACCAGAAAGAATTGTTAATTCATATATATTTCTTTTTCAGATAGGTAGATAAAAGGACTATAAAGGTAATTAAATATAACGAGTTTTCACAACAGGAAAGTTTATACTTAAATGCCATTAAATGTATGCTGTTTTGCAGTAAAAGTTCATCATGTATATAGATTGTATGCTGCCATTGAACATCCCCCCCCACAAAAAATAAAATAAAATAATACTCAACTTAAAGTGTGAGGTTAGGACAAGCATTTCTGTATTCCAATTTAAAGAAAAATATGGGGAAATGTTAACTATTATATACGTTTTGTTTTAATTAATTGTTCAATTTTTTTGTTCCACATGTAAAACCTATATCATATGAAGTTGTTATGGTTTCATGCATTTGCTGATGTATAATGTTTCTGTCTATCAATTTAAATATGATTATTTGGTCACAAAACACAGTCAGACAACGATAAAACCATATTTTCACTTAGACAATTTTTAAATATGCTTCATATTTTGTGGCTTTTTAAAACACGAATGAATAAATGGCTTTTCCTATCAAAATTAAGACGTTACTTTGTAAATTATGTATAAAGTATTACTTGGTATGGCACATACATGATCAAGTCAAAGTTACAAGAAGTTATAAATGGAAAAATTAACTCTAAATGTAAAAGTATAGATTCTGACAGTGACGAATACATAGTCATATAACAATCGAGAAAATTACAGTAATTTACAAATATCTTCAATTCTAATATCGGAAGAAAATCTCTATAAACAAGTTTCTATAAACGACATTCAGAATTTCCATTAGAGTGTCAAGAAATAAGAAGACGGATTGATTGACTGTTGCTTGAATAACGTCCAGTGGCAATTATTTAATACATCATAAGGACGACCCTAGCGTTCAAAATTCATTATACTTCGCAGTGATATCTTTCAAATTGTACATTGAATGCTAACTTAATGTTGTATGGTGTTGATAAAGTTTCTTATTATCACAATCAAAGCCAATTTGGTCCAAGCATCTATAGAATTTGCATATCATTTATGGTGTTGTGTCGTAAGTACTGAACAAATTGTAAACAATATTTAATTTTATGTAAAATGATAAATAAGGTTGATTTCTCGTTGATTTCATTCTCTTGGTGAATTTTTATATTACATATGATCAATAATATAACTGTCAAATATTTTTTTTGGATTCATGCTTTTGATTTATCAAAGCTAATACAAGAATTATAAAAAATTATGATACGGGTTTGATGTCCAAAAATGAGAAAAGATCTTGTGATTTAATTAAAAACTGTCGCTTTTATTTACGTTTGACTATTTGAAGTCGTCAAAGATATCTACTGAATACCAAAGACCAATTTATTCTTAAAATAGACTTATTTATTATTTTTATTTCAAAACCAGACAAGGCAACTTTATATACTAACCCAGACAAACTGAAGTGCAACAGGAGTAATAAATTACACAATGCATATCTGATGTTTGGCAAACAGAACAAAATATTTGACAATACACAGAACTGCAACGAGAATGACATAAACTTGCTTGATTAATATTAAAAATACAGCTAAATTTAACCCTAAACTTTTAAGCATCAAAGTTGATGTACGTGTTGTTAATAATTATTGATTTTTTAAGTTTTCAAAATTTGAAGTTCATTTCGAAGCATTGAACATAGATGACAATAAGAATATAAGTAGTGTCCGTCCTAGTATTATTCGTCGACAATTAACAGAGCTCGGACTGGGCTCAGAGATTGAATTCCAAAGAAGGCTAACGCTTTCAACTATTCAAAATTTAAGAAGGGTTTATATTTCAAAGTTGTCTGCTTCTTGGAGACAAAATATTGTAGGGTTATGTGAATTAACTGATTGTTATCTACAAACGTCTAATAAAACATGTAATTTATGTACGTGTACTCTTCGCAGCATATGTTCTCAGTTCAATAATAATCAATTATCATCATAAATATTTATACAACAGACGGTGAAAACAATAAAAACATTAAATGTAAAGTCAGTTAATACTATAATGAACAATAAGCATGTATATGAACTTTACTAAACTATTGCATATCAATAAAATACTACAATCTATATATATATATATATATATATATATTTCAATTTAGACTTATTTATTTATATATATATATAGTTTATTGTTTTCTGTTTAGTATTAAATTCATAATTAAGATCCATTTATTACATCGGTGATCCGTTTATTTGGCAATCGCCAATGGCAGTCAGCAGGTTTTAAGAACATTTGTTGTTCGACCTGTTAGTCAAATGCGTTTTGTTAAAATATACTTTTCACTTTTTTGGTCTTTCGGAAAATGTTGTTTGTGCTGTATTTAGACCCCTCTAACAAGAAATTTGTTTTGCATGCACACGTATAAAAATTGCGGTTTTTATCCAACGCAATCATAGGTTTGAACGGTGTTTTCAATTTAGACGTGTTTATATTTTTTCGTTTGGGCTTGTATTATATTTGCCTTCGGGTTTATATGATCCGTTCATCCTATTTTGACTCCTCAAAATTCAAGAGTCTATCCTAAATTGAGGTAAATTGTATGGCTTTCCAAATACCGTTTCGATTCCTAACATCACTGAAGAGACATTAATTGTCGAAATCCGGATATGGTGTACAAAAACCTTTGCACCTTTTGTTTGCGGTATACCATCTTTTCCGCAAGTTTATTGTTTTCTGTTTAGTATTAAATTTATAATTAAGATCCATTTATTACATCGGTGATCCGTTTATTTGGCAATCGCCAATGGCAGTCAGCAGGTTTTAAGAACATTTGTTGTTCGACCTGTTAGTCAAATGCGTTTTGTTAAAATATACTTTTTCACTTTTTTGATCTTTTGGAAAATGTTGTTTGTGCTGTATTTAGACCCCTCTAACAAGAAATTTGTTTTGCATGCACACGTATAAAAATTGCGGTTTTTATCAACGCAATCATAGGTTTGTATATATAAGTGCCTATAAATAGCAACACATGACATACAAATCTATGAGAGTGTGGATTAATCAGTACAGAGATTAATACAATTACACAAATACAATTATAGATTGTCTAACAATGTAATTTTAACACACTATTTAGTATGTAAATATTAGAATGTTTAAAATATTTACAAAACGATAAAAATAAACGCAATATTTCGCTAGACCAACTAGCTTTATCAAGCGTGCATCTATCCAGGTGAAATCGGATGTAGACGATAAGAAACTTTTGCAGCTAAATGTACATGTTGCACATGAATTTAGCTGCCTTGTAAATAATACACAATTTGGATGAAGTTCAAGATTATATACAAAATTGGTGGTCGAAGTTTGCAACGTCCAGTGGCCAATATTACAGGATAAAAAGGACGAAGCTGTGTACTAAATTATTTTTTATCTTTCCTGTATCTTTTCTCGTCTTTTTCGTTAAGACCATCAGGTTCTAAAGTGTGGAGCTGGTGGATCCAAAAGTTTTCTCTTCTCCTTCTCGCCGTGGTGTCCCACTCGGTGTTGACTTCTATGATTTGGAAAGTAACATTATCAAAAGGATGTTTTATTGTGCGAAGATGTCTTGTGAGAGGACAGTTTTTGTAGGTTTTGTACCATGAACGATGGTTATTGAGCCGAATATTGAATTTTCATTGTTTCTCCCACATACTGAATGCCACAAGTGTTACATGTTAATATATAGATTGAGTTCTCCGTTTTACAGTTGGAATTAGAGTAGATGGTATAACTTTGTTTAGTGACGGAGCTGATGAAAGAACTGCTTGTATTGGCTGCTTTGCAACATAAGCAATTCCTTCGACCACATTGTTTGTAGCAACAGGGAGGTGGAGTAGGTGGCTTTGTTAAAACAGATGTCACTAATTTGTTACGGATATATTTAGGTCTTCTGAAGGCCATGACTGGTGGTGAGGAAAATACTTTTTTTAAATTGGAGTTATTTTCTATAATTTTCCAATGCTTCTGAACAATAGATGACACATTTTTAAAATCAGGATGGTAAGTGAGTACAAGTGGTGTTCTGTTGACTCCTTTATTCTTATCCTTGTACTCCAGAAGTTCTTGGCGACTAGTTCTGTTTGCTCTTTCGAAAGCTGTATCAATGATGTTGTTATTGCATCCTCGAACAACTAGATGTTTGCGTAGTTGTCCAAGTCTAGCATTTTGTTTATTTTCGGTAGAGCATATTCTCTTGATTCGCAATGCCTGGCTGAATGGGATACCACGGGAGCAGTGTTTAGGATGGCAACTTTTAGGAGAAAGAAACTGATGTTTGTCCGTTGTTTTCGTATGAAGGTCCGTTATAATTGTTCCGTTCTGGATGTAACTCGTAGTATCAAGGAAGTTTATTTTCTCCATAGATGTTTCGTGTGTAAATTTAATTGAATGGTAGAAAATCATTTAGATGGTCTTGTGAATCTGTCCATTTAAAATCAATATCGTCAATAAATCGAAACCATGATAATGGCTGGTATGGAGCACTGGCCAAGAGGCGTTTTTCAAGTTGGCCCATAAATATGTTGGCATATGATGGGGCCATTTTTGTGCCCATACTAGTGCCGTCTACCTGGAGATAGTGTTTGTCATTGAAAGAGAAGTTGTTGTTCTCCAGCACTAGTTTCAGAAGTGTACCAAGGCACTCTGTTGGAGGATTTTTTTCACTACGAGTGTTCCATATCTCTTCACACGCTGCTATCCCTTCGTCTTGTGGAATGTTGGTATATAAAGAAGACACGTCCATGGATGCGAGTATAGTATTGTTAGGTAGAGGATTGAGGCTTTCCATTTTCTTTAAATAATCAGTCGTATCCTGAATGTAAGAGGGTAGTTCTTTAACATGAGGTCTTAAGTGATGGTCTACAAATTCGGATATCTTTTCAGTTGGGTGACTATTCGCTGAAACAATTGGTCGACCCGGATTGCCAGTTTTGTGTATTTTAGGCAACATATAGAATCTTCCAGCCTTTGCTTCGTTCTCAAGAGGTCGAAGATAGTCAGAGGTGTCATTATCGATATGCTTTTGGTCGTACATCTCTTAAAGGATGGTGTTGATCTTTCGAATGGTAGTTTGTGTTGGATCTGTGGTTAATTACTTGTAAAAATTGCAGTTTGACAGTTGACGATTCCCCTCTGCTATGTAATCTGTTTTACTCATGACAACCACAGCGCCCCCTTTGTCGACAGGTTTTATTACAATATCCTCTTGTTCTTTTAACGCTTTCAAAGCGATGCTTTCTGACTTAGATAAATTATAATTTCTTTTGTTTGTTATACAGGACTTTATATCAGATCTCACGTAGTTAATAAATGACTCCAAGTTTTCGTTTTTGCTTTTTGGTGGTTTCCATGAACTGTTTGTCCTAAATTTTGAGATGGGCGTGACTTCTTCATTGGTCTCAGTATCTGAATCTGTTAATCCGGCTTCTTCAAGGTGCTTCTAGACCCTATTGTAGAAAAAATCTTTCAAGCGTAAACGTCTAGCGAATTGGTCTAAGTCCTCGTCTAGCTGAAAGATATTTACATTTGATGGGGTAGGACAGAAGTTTAAACCTTTACTTAAAAGAGATTCTTCAGCACTTGTCAGTTTTTTAGATGACAAATTTACAACAATACTTTCATTTTTTTGTTTCCGTCTTTTAAATTTTCCTTTTCTAGGGGCCTTATGGTTTGTTGTATTGATATCAATAATATGCTAATTTAAAGAAACAGTGTGAACTTTATCTCTTTGAAATTTATTCCTTTGTTTTTCTTTATGTTTGGATAGTTCAATTTTTTCAATATCTTCGAGGCGACGTTTTATTCTTGGTAAATCGTCACGTGAAATGTGACTACTGTTGATGATATCTGATAATTCCAACTGTAAAACGGAGAACTCAATTTATATATTAACATGTAACACTTGTGGCATTCAGTATGTGGGAGAAACAATGGATAAATTCAATATTCGGCTCAATAACCATCGTTCATGGTACAAAACCAACAAAAACTGTCCTCTCACAAGACATCTTCGCACAATAAAACATCCTTTTGATAATGTTACTTTCCAAATCAGAAGTCAACACCGAGTGGGACACCACGGCGAGAAGGAGAAGAGAAAACTTTTGGATCCACCAGCTCCACACTTTAGAACCTGATGGTCTTAACGAAAAAGACGAGAAAAGATACAGCAAAGATAAAAAATAATTTAGTACACAGCTTCGTCCTTTTTATCCTGTAATATTGGCCACTGGACGTTGCAAACTTCAACCACCAATTTTGTATATAATCTTGAACTTCATTCAAATTGTGTATTATTTACAAGGCAGCTAAATTCATGTGCAACATGTACATTGAGCTGCAAAAGTTTCTTATCATCTACATCCGATTTCACCTGGATAGATGCACGCTTGATAAAGCTAGTTGGTCTAGCTAAATATTGCGTTTATTTTTATCGTTTTGTAAATATTTTAAACATTCTAATATTTACATACTAAATAGTGTGTTAAAATAACATTGTTAGGCAATCTATATATATATATTTATATATATTGGAAAAAAAAAATTAGGCTGAAAATGCACCAAATATTTGTATTCAATATGAATATTCACATTTTGTCTATTACAATATAAAATTGTTCATAATGTCCTCCATAGTATCCTACCGGTTTCACTGTTTAACAGATCTTAAATAGCTATAGCTGATAGCCCAACAAGACTGGTGGACACCGAATTTATTTATGTAGCACACAGCATTTGTAATTATCAATACAAAATATTATTTATGTTCATTAAAAATCAAATATATAATCTTATGATCGTGTGTGTTTATGAAAATTGTTGCTCTAATCAACGATCCCACCGGCCGGGAAAAAATCAAACAAAACGAGTTAACTCGGTCAAACTACATTTAAATGGTGCAGTCAAATGACATGAAAGATGTCGGAAACCTGCGTCCAAAACCCAATGCTCGAAAGATCATCTCGAGAGTTATACTTTTGACAGTATTATCAAAATGTTTTTGTATATAAATACATATTAAATAAGTATTCACAACATGTTCATGTTACTCAACCACCATTCCTACGCACAATATGTTCATGTCACTCAACCACCATTCCTATGCACAATATGTTCATGTTTCTCAATCACCATTCCTATCCACAATATGTTAATGTCACTCAACCACCATTCCTATACACAATATGTTAATGTTTCTCAATCACCATTCCTATCCACAATATGTTAATGTCACTCAACCACCATTCCTATGCACAATATGTTCATGTCACTCAACCACCATTCATATGCACAATATGTTCATGTTTCTCAATAACCATTCCTATGCACAATATGTTCATGTAACTCAATCACTACCCCTATTCACAATATGTTCATGCTACTGAATCACCATTCCTAAGTGCAATATATTCATGTTACTCAACCACCATTCCTATGCACAATATGTTCATGTTTCTCAATCACCATTCCTATGCACAATATGTTAATGTCACTCAACCACCATTTCTATGCACAATATGTTAATGTCACTCAACCACCATTCCTATGCACAATATATTCATGTTACTCAATCACCATTCCTATGCACAATATGTTCATGTTACTCAGCCACCTTTCATATGCACAATGTGTTCATGTTACTCAACCACCATTCCTATGCACAATATGTTCATGTTACTCAACCACCATTCCTATGCACAATATATTCATGTTACTCAACCACCATTCCTATGCACAATATGTTCATGTTACTCAACCACCATTTCAATGCACAATATATTCATGTTACTCAACCACCATTTCTATGCACAATATGTTAATGTCACTCAACCACCATTCCTTTGCACAATATAGTCATGTTACTCAACCACCATTCCTATGCACAATATGTTCATCTCACTCAATCAGAAACCTCGGCAGTGGTTGTCTTTATTCATAGCTCAATGTGTTTTATCATTTTAAAGGGGAGATATGTGTTGGTCTCTTGTTATTCATTTATGACTTCTGTAGAATTGAGACTGTTTAGAGCTTGCCAGATAGTGGTGATATTGTCTATAATAGTTGATTGTGAAACAACTCTTTTTTGGGGTTGGTTAATTTCGACGTTCTAAAAATTTGGAGAGGATATATACTTGGATGGAAATATAAAAAAAAAAAAAAACACTAGTAGAAAAAAAAAAAAAGGACAAACAATAATTATTATAGTTCACAGACACTATAAAAAAAAAGTATAATTAAGAAACAATAAAACCAACTAAAAATCAAATGTGAACGCGGTTGCTTCAGAATGATAAGATGTTCCTGCTTCACTTAAGGTACCCGTCGTGCTGCTCATTGCTGGATAAAGTCAGAAGATATAAGTCGCATGGTGTCCGTATAAACGTAGAAGAGTTTCATGTAAACCCTTTGTTAAACTGTTTTCTTGTATATAGCTGTCCTTTACCAAAGTGAATGTTCAATGTCCTCAGAACAATGCAACTTGGATTGTGCTTTCATTCTTTCCAAACATAATTAATTAAAAGGAATGGGATAATTTATTAAGTATGATAATAAGAATGTTTGAGACTATGTTGTTGGTCTATTTGTCGTCTTTCGTTTTAGCTATAGTATTGTCGTTTTTTCTTCGACTTATGGTTGTTGAAGGTCTCTGTTTTTTTCTGTCTCTTTTTTAAAATGCATTTAACAAAACGATGCAAGAAAATCGAATAAAAAGGGCTTTCTGTACGATAGTTTGGTCGAAATTTCTTTATAGCGAATATGAAAAAACTTTATAAATTTGGTGCGTCCGAACCGCTTTTCTGAATCTACCTTCATCAGGACGCTCAATCTAAAAAGATGAAGTTTTTATGGATTTTGAAAAGCTTTTTATAAGTGATGAATACTGATATTGAAGAGATAACAACAAGATTTTTATTTTATTTCAATATATTTTACTTGATCATATGTTTGACCATTGATGTAAAATTGGTTCATTATTTCGTGACCAGCCTCAAAATGTTGCAGTTTGTATAACTAGTTTCGTTAAAATTGCTCCTCATGATCTCGACATATCTTCTAACAGAAGTATGTTATGGCGTAAAATAAAATTTGATATTCATTTTAAATTAAATTCAGAAAAGCAATAAACGGAAATTCGTGACAGTGAATGAACTTAAAACGATTCCCACAATATCTCCCATTGATTTTCATAACGTTCTCAGTCGTTGATTCCAGGTATTGTAACACACAGTGTGCAGCGGTTGCACATATTGACTGAAGCTAAAGGTAATTAACACCTAAATGATTTGTTTAACAGCTATTCTAGCGTGTTACCTCTGGGATGCTTTTGCATACAATATTGTGGAAATAGTGTCTACAAAATGCCTCAAACTTCATCAACATCAATTATTTGAATATACAAAACATCAACAACTTCATACGAAGGGAGAAAGAGTTCAAAATCATATTAACTCAATGATTAAGGGACAAATGGAATATAGTATTTTCCACTTGAATTTGTCTTATTTGGTCGATATTGTATAACTTTTAATTTCACTATCTGGAAAAAGTTACTTTTTTTTTATAAATCAATGAAGAAACCTTTCAATGCTCTTAACGTTGTTATGCATGTTTTCGCCTCAGTAACTGTTCAAATGATATCAAATTTAGATCCAATTCATCTTCTGTTTTGAAATATGCATTAATGTCTTAAAGTAATCAATATAACATGTCAATCTTAACCGCATGAGTATCTTTTTCTGAGTGTTATAAGTATAATTATCTAAACGTAGTAAAGTAAGAGATATAGATGTGGCCCTAGTCGCTTTGTAATAAGATTGTGTTAACTTGTTAAGCTCAAACACAAATCTTTAAATTATTGTTTAGATATTTTCTTTGAAGTTTTAGCAATTGTATTACAACAGAAAAATCCTGATTAGAAAATATCAGCGTTAGAAGAAAAGGTATGATAAAGCCTCTTTTTAGCACTTTGAATTCGAAAATCAATAAGTATTATAAATCTACCAAACAGCATCCTACTGATGTGTTTGGATTTTGTGTTTTACATATTTGCATAAAGGATTCAAACTTCTTCCATTTAGTGCAAAAACAGCAAAAATAGCCTCAACTTGAGATCGTGTCATTCATTATTTAGATTTAAGGCAAAGCTTTACCTGGCTTTACCGGGTTATATCAACCAGTTCATTTATCAATAAAATTAACAAAACTTTTAAATGCATAAATATTAATGACATGCGTATTAACACACCTTTGCATCAAAAATGGGATTGTACTCCCTTTTTAAAATGCAATTTTGTTTCCCAAAGATCAGTACGACAGGTGACAACACATTTGGGTAAAAACAATGCTTAATGAATATAAGTATAAACTAGTTTTCTCAAGCTTCGGTTTTGATCAACTTTTTGTAACAAGTCTCTAATGTGTATTGAATTATTTATTTTATTGGTTTCTTAATATGTAATGATTTGTATGAAAACCGATTATGCGAATGTCAATCAATTAATTTAAACATTTTGCTATTGAATCACGAACCAAAGAAACATGAAGTCAAGTAATTCCCAGCTTATGAAGAACACATGTTTTTGCTAGTGCTTCGTTTATTACAGTTGAATTAAATTATTAAATTAAATTTAGAAAATTAAAACATTAGAGCAAAATAAGTCAACATCAGACGAACGGAATACACCACACGGTCTCCAACAATAGACAAGTGTCTATACCGTGTGTCAGGCATTAAGTCGCCCAGAGTCTATATATAGCTTTGGATAATTTGTCAAAGCTCGAGACTTATCTAAAAGCTGTCATAAACAAAACAATATTTTTTAAAATCTAAATTGTGACAGTTTGGCGTCTACAAAATAAAGGCGCCCTTAAAGTACACAGTTGCTCTTTGTATTAAATGATTGCATAAATATGTAGATTTTCTCTTAATTTGACACGAGTAGATTATTAGTGAGTTTCTTAGGCATACCATAGGATTAGAGAATATTTTTTCTGCTTTTATGAGGTTGATAAAAGGCTATGTATGTTGCTTGCAAAATATATCTATAAATAACCATGGGTAATTGTATAAAATTATTTTCGAAAATAATTTGGCCTATTTCATGGCTTCATGACCATCTTCGCCACTCTTAATGACAATATTATACCTATTGAAGGTCAACTTGAAGTTATTAGTTCCATTATATGTTTTGCTTAACTTCTCCATAGTAAAGCTGACTTAGTTATTTTGTTTCCACTGTTTTAATTAGTCCCTATTGGTTTTATTGCGTCCAATATTTTCACTGCCCTTTGCTTTCATCAATTTAAGCTTTAATAAAGTCAGTAATGAAACATAATTCTAGCGCGAAGAAACATGCATGTTTTTTATATGATTAATTTTAATTAAAATGAATTCCCAATACATGAGGTCCTCAGCTATAAAGTACCTAACTACACTTCTTTCATTGCAAATTCATTATGTTTGCTTGTATATTTCACGTGTTCGCATAAATTATTCAGATATTGGGATATATGTGTCTTATACCTGCCATGATTCAACACAAAACCTGAAAAGTCGGGATACATCCGTGTACAATACGTGAAATACGTTCAACCCAAACGCATAAAAAATCGACATCTGGTAAATTTATTCGGTTGTTACATTATTATACTACTAAGAAAAAAAAAAGATTTCAATTAAATCTTAAGCTCTCCTCAGCGTATAGGAATCTTTCTCATGAGGCTTACGGTACATTACAAATTCAGTTTCATATTTAATGTGTTAGTATGAATCGATATATAATAGTTATATCAAATGAATCACACGACGCAGGTTAAAGAATGTTATGAACATGTGTTACAAAAAGTATACCTACCTAATCCTGGAATGATAATATTAAAGATCAAGCACATAATAGCTACTGGCTTCATCATGGCTGGGATAGAATCTCTCAGACTAGATTCCGTATCCTCCTTTTCCCGCTCCTTTGATTGAGATCTATGTGTACTTGTATGATGCACGGTAGGAGGAAAATATCCTGGTAAAACAGGTCTCCCGTAACCTTTAATCTGTTTCCTTTGAAGGCGAGGTGACGGTGTCGGGGTAGAACCACCACTATATACAACCTGCATATTCCTTTTGAAAATATGTCACTACAGAGTTTAATGAATGAACTGTTAACTAATATTCTACACAATACCTTGAACTGTATAGATCAATCATCGCAGTATGTTTTGAAATCACACGTACACTATGAAGAAATAATTCACAAAGTTTAAAGAGATATCGTTTAAGAAATTTTTGATCAGGTGGAACGCAATATATCAACAAAATAAAAGAACAAAGAAGATCCATATGTTTCTTCAGCACAGCTTTATTTTCCTCATTGGCATTAGACAGTGTTTAGATTTGAAATGACAGCCTTCATCGATCGGAGTCTGTTCATTTTATATAGCTCTATCTAAAACGGATAGTTCTTAGAAACAATAAGTAAATGCCGGTTGCCATTATTTCAGATCAATAACTACCAATTAAATCGCTATAAATTTTAATCAAATCATACTAACAATAACGAGACATTTATCTATTGTGAAATTAACATAAAATTGAAAAAGCCAGAGTTTCATCGCACTTTTCATAACGAATTACAAATCACACATTTTCACTGCTAGGGCAAATATTTGTTGTTTTAACGAAGCTTACTGAATTGAACATTCACCGGTTGCCAAGTTACTTGTAAACAATAGTATTAAGTGTAATAATTAGTTTTGCCTTATACATGGAAAGCAAATCCAGAATATATGAATTAACAATGATTTCAATGTCAGAAGTATAATGACTAGAAGTTATAAAATTACAGAAAGTTAATATATTTAAATGTACCCAAAGTGGCGAAGTTGTCATAACTAAGATTTTAAGAGGAAGGAGTCTGGACATCAGATATGTGTTTAAAAATGAAATCGTGAACACCACCAAAATTAGGATCAATGAAAAAAACCCAACGAACTTGATCTGCAAATTATCGTATGTGCAGAGATCCATAGACACACGAGAGCGTTAATAATAATATAAATTATAACTAACAGAATCTCGATTGCAAATAAAATCAAGGAGAAAGCACAAAACTCTTATTACTATATCTTCATATGTTAATTTTTTATCCATGTACATACATTCTCGTGCTGTCATAATTTTATTCGTTCACAATTTTGTCGGTTCCTTTTATAATTGAATAGGTTTAGACCACTTTTATGTTTGTCCTTTGAATGAATATGCTTTATCAGAAAGAAAAGGAGAAGCAGATCAAATAAATAAAACCAAGAAGAAAAATAACGAACGAAGAATATTTTATTACCTCACGCGAACTCCCATCTTTTCACCTTTTAGCAACTACCTGTCAATCACGCCAATCCACTTTGTTTTACTCAGTCTTGACGTATCTGTGTTTAAAATATTATGGCAGCCCATGTTTTTCTTAGATTTAACCATGGTTTCAAAAAGGATAAGAAAATACAAAGGTGGCAATCACAAACTACAAGTCCAAAACAAAATAGACAACACCATGGCCGAAAGAAAAACTACGAAAAGATAAAGAACATTTCACAACACACTAATCCAAAAACAAAAGATTGAGCTTGGGTGCCCCGGAAGGATACAATATAAACAGTTACTTCTTAATTGGTGGCACCTGCTTGTGTTACTCATGGTTAGTTAGCACTCAGTGATAAGTTGTACTCGGTATTGTCCCTATGATGAAAAGAGGACGGGATTGTGGCAGCAAGTGGTTAGTTATTGTTTCCCAGACAATCTTACTCCTGCTGGAGTGACTGGTACATTTTTTAATTACAGGACATTGATAAAATAAAAGTAAAGTGTACAAACTAAATCACCAGTTTTTGGTTTGCACTAGACAAAACCATCAAATATTTTGTTTTACATCTTTAGGCACAAAACATTTTGTTATGTTGCTATTTTCCTTTGTCAATAGATATTTGAGTTTTGAAACACAAAGCGAAACAGGCGTGAAGTAAACGATAACGAGAAAATAACTCAAAGCGAAACAGGCGTGAAGTATGCGTTAACGAGACAGCAACGCCCCTCCACAAACATAACTTCAACCATAGACAAGTTTATTAACCATATGAACTTTTAAGAATTGACTGTGGTATAATAGTTTGGTCACCAGACTTTTCCTGTCATTCAGGAAAACCCATGTTGAAGAGGGGCGTCCCCTATTTCCCATACGGAATGTATAAATAAAGTGTCTAGTGCAGTCGCGTATCGGAATGGGGACATCAAATCCGATGTCCCTTGTAACGAGAGACAACACTTTCTGTACTCTAAAGAACCTCGTAACCACGCTCTGATGGATCCGTAGGTGGCATGTTGCAAAGTAAAATTCCTGACCCGATCCAAAACTCCCTCATTTTCCAGTGGTAGTCCAAATTTTCAACCATTTATTGTTTTATTCTTTAATATGTTCTCGATCTGAATATGCATGAAACATGCAATTGGACGTTAAGCAATCAACAAGCAATCAATTTTAATACATAACATATGTCAAACTATAAATCGTCCGGATAAAAAAGAATTGTGAATAAATTCAGCTATGAAAAAACTGCTGACATTTGTACCAAATTTCCTAAAGGAAAAAATAACATTAAGGTTAACTAATTCTTGAAATATAACTACTGACGAAGGAGGGTTTCTGACTTTGGACAGTCACTTGCATATGAAGTGTGTTAAACTAGATTTTTAGCACTGAATTTTCTTTTTTAAAAAGTTGAATAGAACAAAGTACATTTCAAATCTGTTCAGAAACAGATTAGACCTCTACCATACCGCAATTAAAAAACAAAGGCTAACGAAGCCATGAACATGATGATGGAAAGGACATTGTCTAAAGACAAACAATAATAAATATATTGGAATTCATTTTAATGTCTCTTAAAAAATTGTTTATATTTGAATTGGCTTCTCTTAAAGAAAATCTATTGAAACAAAGTCTTATCGGAACAATTACCTGTACGTTTGAAAGAATTTAATTGTTTGAACCAGATTTGATGTTGCACCAAATCGCCGACAGGTATGACAGTCACTGATTGTGCCAGTTTATCTTTGCTATGCGTCTTGGAGACAACTTTCCAAATCTGCGACTTAATTTATATTTACAGTATTAATCTTCGTCTATATCACTCGTTATTACTTCGGCTTATCCAGTGCAGAAGGTTTCTGACATAGCTTAAGATTTTAACCGGCTACGTCAAGTTAATCGACCAACACGAAACTTAAAAAAATGAGCTTATGTTGACTCGCAAGGTAATATTTTACAATGACTGTTTGCAAGAAAATATCTAATTTATTTATCTATATCACCCTATACGCCCTGACTGTCCCACACAGCCAATCGTTGTTGTTGTTGGGGCTTTGGTACGGGTTATTAGTCTTTTATTCTCCCACACATATATTGAAATTAATATCCCCAATCAGTGCGGACGTGTATGCGTAATTATACATCCCCCAAAGCAAAAATACCCACCAATGCCTTTTGAATATAACAAAGAATACGATTTACATGATCTTATTATACGTCCAGCAATAGAATCTGCTTTGCACAAGGCACAGGTGGACAAATAAACAGTTACAACAGGTTAAAAGTATTGCATGCAAGAGAAATTCGTTAATGTAGTACCAACATGACGGTTTGTATATTAAAGCCAGGAGTGACCAAACAGATGAGGATATATTCTGCACACCTAGGCGGGTTCTGTGTCATGACTTGAGACTACAGCTATTTATTTCAAAATATGCAATTGTTTGAGGTACTTACGAGTAAAAAAACACTCAACGTTAATAGATATTAATATTTCCTATAATATATTTTTGCAATATTTTATTATTTGGTTAATTGCTATAGAAGATTAGTTTTAACTTTGTAAATTGAGTGCCGTTTTGTTGTCATGTTAAATAGTATTATTTGTTCTTCTTCTTATAAATGAGAGGTTTAAGAACATAAATTAGTAGAAAGTAAT
The DNA here is from genome assembly GCA_017311375.1 of Mytilus coruscus. Classification (NCBI taxonomy): domain Eukaryota; kingdom Metazoa; phylum Mollusca; class Bivalvia; order Mytilida; family Mytilidae; genus Mytilus; species Mytilus coruscus. The sequence continues at coordinate 74,583,707 of CM029599.1, read as the reverse complement.
TTGACTTAGAAACACGTCGGTCTTTGTATGAATATTATGCGTGTATGTGATACTATTCCAGGGTTTTAAGCGATTTAAGAGTTGCATGAAGCTGTTTTTGAATTTTGAATACCATTCATACAGAAATAACTAAATAACACTGGACACTTTTAATTTGCAAAACACTCATTTGCAAATCCGTCCGCCTCAAATAAGAGCTACAATGTCATGTATATAACCAAATGTGCGGAATTACATGGGATTCAATAATTTCATTTGTTTTCTACTGTTACTATTATATTTATTTTGCTATTTGATTTATAAAAACATGGATTTTCAATATCCCATGGGACAGGGCAAAATCCCATGGGATCAACCATTATCCCATGGGATTTTGGTTAAATCCATGGGATTTTTTGGTCCCATGGGATAATTGTAGTCCCATGGGATATTTGTTGTCCCATGGGACAAAAAATCCCATGGGACTATAATTATCCCATGGGATTTTAATATCCCATGGGACACATTAAAATCCTATGGGATTCAAATTATAATTATATAGATATAAATATATATTAATGTGTATGTTACAATATGTATTCTATTTGGTAGTAAATTGTTATAAGATGAATCTTTTAACTGAATATCTTTTTTCTTTGGAAATGTTAATTCAACATATTGTTCTATAACTGTTCAAAACTAAACTTTTAAACAACAAAGCAGATAATGTAAGTATCAATATATGTTTATTTATGAATTATAGAATACTTTCTTGAAACACAATTATTTACCATTTGAAATCAATGAAAAACTCTATCATTAGGCTTAACATACTAGTAGCTATTCAAGTAAATCTATTTTTTCACAATATCCCTCCACACAAAACATTAATAGTTTCTTATCATCCAGCATTGTGTGATTGTATAGTCCACTTTTAGTCATTCAACACAGAACATTGACATTATTGTGGTTTCAATATCTTTTGGTTCTTAATAGAACTTCGATTCATTGACTGAGTGATGAAAATAATAACTGATCCAACTTTTGTCTTTGTATTTATTCTGGTCTTGTTTCTATGTTTTCTCCATTTATTTTAGGTGATGAATTTCAATCCTTCTGAAAAGAACCAATAAAATCTGAAGTTATGTATTATACAAAATTGTTTGCATACATGTAGCAATAATATGATTTTCAATAAAATAGCTATGCGGTATGGATTTTACTGATTTTTAAAAGTTGTCCAGTGTCATCAGTTGCAAACCTCCTACATCCTTTTGTCTCTGATGGAGATTTGTCAAATTAGCAATATCTGCATCTTCCTATTCTAATACTATATAACAATCAATTAATTTATTCTTCTTTATAACATTTGGGTATTTTCCCAGGTTATATATATAATATATATATAATATATATATAAAGATCAATGTTAAAACTTTAGGCAATTATAATAACATTCCATTATTCACAAGAATTTGCAATATGTTACACAAAACGCAGACAACAGAAACAATATTTCCTTAAGCTTTTGAAGTTCTGACAGAGTTCAATTTGTGTTTTATTTCAATGAAAAATACCTTGAACTCTTTGGACATATTGAAATTATAACATTGATACAAAAATTATATTGTTTTATCCTTATTTTTGTGTTGTTGGCTTGCTGTCTCATTTTATATACAGTTATACATATATCAATAATCTTCTTCTTTATTAAAAGTAACTAGAGGCTCCAAGGAACCTGTGTCGCTCACCTGATATTTTTATTTACAATTGATGCATAAATCAATGCAACCATTATACTTTTGCTTTAGTTTCAGAGATATAAGCCAAAACTGCATTTTACCCTAAGTTCTATTTTTAGCCATGTCTGCCATGTTGGTTGGCAGGCAGGGTCATCGGACACATTTTTAAACTAAATACCCTAATGACGATTGTGACCAAGTTTGGTTAAATGGTTAAGTGTCTCAGTTGTTTCAGAGGAGAAGATTTTGTAAAGATTACAAAATTTACCAAAATTGTTAAAATTGACTTTAAAGGGCAGTAACTCCTTAAGGGTCAATTGACCATTTTGGTCATGTCAACTTTTGTAGATCTTACTCTGCTGAACATTATTGCTGTTTACAGTTTATCTCTATCTATAATAATATTCAAGATAATAACCAAAACTGCAAAATTTCCTTAAAATTGCCAATTCAGGGCGCAACCCAACAATAGGTTGTCTGATTCGTCTGAAAATTTCAGGACAGATAGATCTTAACCTGATGAACATTTTTACAAATGTCAATTTCGCTCTTTATGCTTTAGTTTCAGAGATATAAGCCAAAACTGCATTTTACCCTATGTTCTATTTTTAGCCATGTTGGTTGGCAGGCGGGTCATCGGACACATTTTTAAACTAGATACCCTAATGATGATTTTGATCAAGTTTGGTTTAATTTGTCTTACTAGTTTCAGAGGAGAAGATTTTGTAAAGATAACAAAATTTACAAAAATTGTTAAAATTGACTTTAAAGGGCAATAACTCCTTAAGGGGTCAATTGACCATTTTGGTCATGTCAACTTTTTTGTAGATCTTACTCTGCTGAACATTATTGCTGTTTACAGTTTATCTCTATCTATAATAATATTCAAGATAATAACCAAAAACGGCAAAATTTCCTTAAAATTACCAATGCAGGGCAGCAACCCAGCAACGGGTTGTCCGATTCATCTGAAAATTTCAGGGTAGATTGATCTTGACCTGATAAACAATTCTACCCCATGTCAGATTTGCTCTAAATGCTTTGGTTTTAGAGATATAAGCCAAAATCTACATTTTACCTCTATGTTCTATTTTTAGCCATGGCGGCCATCTTGGTTGGTTGGCTTGGTCACCGGGCATAATTTTAAACTAGATACCCCAATGATGATTGTGGCCAAGTTTGGTTAAATTTGGCCCAGTAGTTTCAGAGGAGAAGATTTTTGTAAAAGTTAACGACGACGGACAACGACGGCCGGACGCCGGACGCCAAGTGATGAGAAAAGCTCACTTGGCCCTTTGGGCCAGGTGAGCTAAAATGGATATTTATTTATTTTGATATCCCAAAACATTATAGTTCTATCGAATAACTTATTACCAAGTTCACAAACACCAATGTGTTTTATATTAATTTTAAGACATGTATAAATGTTCCAGACCATATCAGTATTTGGACCGTTCGTTAACATATAAGTATACTCTTATAGTCCAACCATATGCATATAGTCAGACCATTTGAGTATACTTGTACTGTCTAGTACCAGCTCGACCAAACATGTGTTTTATTTCAACTGCAATTAAACTTTTGTATTAATCTATTAAAGATTTCAGTTATGTTGATCTGTAATGTACATTTGTTTCTAATAAACTTGACCAACTTCTTAAAATTGGGCAGACTGTACGCAGACAGACCAGATACTCATATGTTCTGGAACATAAACATGATTAACAAGCATTTGACAGGATGTCTTGCTAAAATCCCATTAATATTAGTACTAAATTTTGAGTATATACATGTAAATCCACAAAATACTTACTGAAATTCATGGCGAACACTCACCAAAAACTTAAAGAGGATACAATTTAGAGGAAGGACTGGACAGATGAATGCACAAACACTATTAAAACAGAGCATAAAACTTACCGAAAACAAGATGTTTTACATTTATCCTTCAGATGCAGGAAAATTGAAAAGTTTTTTTTTCTTTCTCTGCCGTCCATGATATAAACTTTAAATTTATTCATGCAAAATATGGAAATCTGCAAAGGTAGGACCTTGAACCTCAGCTTATCCACATTTTGATTTTTGAACTGCATATTTGTTCTTTTCATCTTGCTGACAACCTAAACATAAAAAAATGATAAAAACATAATTCTAGATTAACTTTGTGTTTTTATTTTTGTTGGTACAAACAATTTTTCCCAACTTAAAACGAAAACATCATCACAAAAAAAGGAGGTCATACTAACCTCCAAATTTTAAACAAACCAAAATTATAACTTGATTAAGATCTTGTCATAAATTAATAGCATCGATACTCTTATTTTGAAGACCATATATGTCTATTGCATACTTATATTCCTTTGTACAAGAGTATGCATATTAAGATTGATTCCGAGGACTTTAATGTTAAATTAGCATGATTAATTTTACAGTTTCTCAGCTCCATGTGTACATTTTGAGAGAATCTTGCAATACTGTATATTCTGATATTCAGAACTTATTGTGAGGTTTTATTAATGCAACTGAGAGCTGTATCTCATTCTCATTTCTGATACATATTTATGAGCTGAAGACCAGTGCGAAATTTTCTCACTGCATTGAAGACCCATAGGTGACCTTCAGCCGTTGTCTCCTCTTTGGTTGGGTTGCTGTCTCTTTGACAAATTCCCATTTCATAACATGTATGCAGATTTTTCTTAAATTACAATAATCAATCACGCAATTTCATCCATTATTGAAAATAAGCAAAATAAATGCACACAAAATTTAACATTGTTATTAAAGGTTTTTTAAATTCAAAACAGTTGCCTACACCGTTAATTTCCTTGTTTGATTTATTTCATATTTTTAAAGCCTTTATAGTTAGCTAGATGGTATGCGGGCGGATCCAGCCATTTTAAAAGGGGTTACAAACCCAAGACAAAGGGGTGTTCCAACTATATGTTCCCATTCAAATGCATTTGAAAAAAGGGGTTCCACGTTGAACTTCCAACCCTAGAATCCTCCCCTGGATCCGCCATTGGTAAGGCTTTTGCTCATAGTTGCGCTCATATCGTTACCTATACCTTACTTGTACATCATTTGGTCTCTGATGGGATAGGCCTACTGAAGAAGGTTCAACTTGCAATTTGCGGATTATGGGTCTATTTATCCAAAATGTAGAAGAAAGACATGCATAATAAAAACCAAAATTATGTTCAAACAAGAAGTAATTGTAACAGGATGCTGTAACGAAGTCTCCCAAACAAAGCTCACATAATTCGCCATTCCTATTGTCCCATATTCATTTGATTTGTTTTATTGTCTCATACAAGAATATATATGGTTTAGGGGTGGGGATCAGGGATCCGGAAATTTTTTCACCTAACCACTGGGGATCTCAACCATTTAAAAGTTTTTCAAACATGTGGGGGTGGGGGTGACCCCCATGGACTCTCCCTATATTTCATTTGATGTGTTTTATTGTTCCATACAAGAATATATATGGTTTAGGAGTGGGATCTTGACCGTTTACAAGTTTTCAAACAAGAGGGGTGGGGTGACCCCTAGGGACTTCCCTTTATTTCATTTCATTTACTTTATTGTCCCCTACAAGAATATATATGGTTTAGGGTGGGATCTGGATCATTCACAAGATAATAGCACATTCTCAAATTGAACGGGTGGGTTGACCCCAGGGACTTCCTTTAATTTCATTTGATTAGTTCTATTGTCCCATACAAGAATATATATGGTATAGGGTGGAGATCTGGACTGTTAACATGATAATAGCACATTCTCAAATTGAACGGGTGGGGTGACCCCAGGGACTTCCTTTAATTTTAATTGATTTGTTTTATTGTCCCATTCAAGAATATGTATGGTTTAGGGTGGGGATCTGGACTGTTTACAAGATAATAGCATATTCTCAAATTGAAGGGGTTGGTATTACCCCAGGGACTCACCCTATATTTCATGTGATTTGTTTTATTGTCCTATCATCATTTCTGAAGACTGCGTGTGTCTATCACTTACAGTTTACAAGTTATATTCATTTGAAAATTGTAGAAAATAAAATCCCATAGGGTTCTATAGTAAACCCTCCTTCTTTCTTCCCCAAAATACCCCTTAATAGACCCCAATGCACAGCCAATTTACATTATTTTCCTTGATTTACACTTTAGAATACAGGTATAAAGTTTTCAAGATAATACAACTGAAGCCCACAGTGGTGGATCCAGAAATTTTCATAAGTGGGGGCCTACTGACTGCCTAAGAGGGGCCTGCTCCTGTCATGCTTCAGTAATTTCTATATAATCAATCAATTTTTCCAAAAAGGGGTCCTGAACTCCTGATCAGCCCCCTTTCCCCTTTTCCTCATTTCATTCACCCTTATATAAATTTAATTTTATCACTTACAATAGGAATGGTTTAAATTCCAATAATTCTAGTCGGTCAAATATATGAATAAATTGATTTAACCTTTATACCATTCATTAATATCAACATATTTCATTTTGATAAAAGAAGGGCAAAAGTTTTCTATGGGTAGAAATGGATAGTTACTAATTTGGGAAGCTTTCAAATTCACAACATGCGGTGGCTGTGTTCAAAGTACTGGGTTTTCATCACCCTCGTTGTTTGCGGACTAACGATTTAGGCCTGTGGTGGATAATAGTGTGCGTGCATTAATTTTCTGTACCTTCTTAATCAATATTTTCAAATACTGACGACAAGTGTTGTAATGTATCAATGATCATCAATGTCTTATTTGAGGCCAACGTGCTATTTACTTGTGCGATCGATAATGCAGGGAAGGAAACTTGTCAATTATGTTTATATTTAAGCCAAAATAAGATGATCCGCCGTAAAATTAACCTTGGGTAATCCTCAAATTGATGCAAGAGTGCTACCGGCCGACTACTAATACATGTCTTTGTCTCAAAATAACTCGGCAGCGTCAAATAACAGTTGAAGTAAGGATCGTCTCGGGGCGGGGGTCTTCTTTTTAGCTATAATTTTAATAACTTACACTTTTTCCATTATTCTCTTTCTTTCACTATTCTTTATTCCATTTTTCTTTGTCCGTTATTCTCTATTCTGTTAATTCACATCCCTACCCTCTTAAGTGGACTTTCGGTGGGTTTTTTAGTTCTGGTATTACAGTGGCGGATTTACCGGGGGCACAGGGGCACGTGCCCCCAGTCGAGGTCACCAAAAAATTTTCTAACATAGTTTTATTGCTACTGTATCTGCTTATTTAGATATCTAGATCGAAAATCAAGACACAGCTTGATTTGACTTCTTAAACTGGTCGTTAATTAACCCCAGCTTCAACATGTGATTTATGACAACTTATCGATGGGTGTTACATGTAATTTGACAACTTTGTGTATATATAATGTCTATATCCAAAAGCATTTATGTAAACTACATGTACATGTACATGCTGATTGGAATTAATACGAACATATTTATTGGTTTCTAATACAATATTACAGGATCAAGATCGATTAACAAGTGAAATCTTCTGATCAGGAAAGAAATTACCAACTATAAAATCGGTCTTTAAAGAATATGTAAAAATAGATGTTTAGTGTCAGGAATGTTAGTATCGATATGAGATATGTCTTTTACCAAACACTAACATTGTATACGGTTTCTGGGGAATGTGCCTGTCTCAGAACAGTCTTTTCGGATTTTATTAAACAACAAACGATTTTTTCAATGCATACAGCATTTTTTTTATACGACCGCAAAAATTAAAAATTTTTTGGTCGTATATTGCAAGGATTTGTATAGTGAGAAATCCTTGTATATTGGTATCACGTCGTCGTCGTCGTCAGCGTCGTCCGAAGACAGATGGTTTCCGGATAGAAACTTTAGTATAAGTAAATAGAAATCAATAAAATTTTAACACAAGGTTTATAACTACAAAAGGAAGGTTGGGATTGATTTTGGGGGTTATGGTCCCAAAGGTTTAAGAATTAGGGGTCAAAAGGGCCCAAATAAGCATTTTGCAGTTTCAGACAATAACTTGTGTTTAAGTGAATGAATCTCTGAAATTATACCACAAGTTTCCATACATATAAAAGTTTTTTTCCTCTTATTTTTTAGGAAACAAACCCTTCCCCTCTGCAAAACATGAATGGTCTGTGCCTTATATATAACCATTAATAAAATTATATTGTATCATAGAAAACCTACTTATATTTGAGATGAAGAACAACAATAAAAGCTTATTGTGTTTTTTTTTGCTGTGCATGTGCTGATTTTGTGTCATGGATGGATACCCCATATCCTTTGTTTTTCTATTATAGTACAGTAATATGTGTATATGCCTATATTTTTCTTGTTTTAATTACCATGTATGAGGGTATGAATAGGTTACCGTGAACTAGGGTATGAATGGTTTACCCTGAATGAGGGTATGAACGGGTTTTACAGATTAGAGAATAATGGTCAAAAGGTAAGGCTAGAAAAAATGGGCCCAAAAATATAGAAAACAGATTAAAGCTGTGATGAACTGTAAAGAATAGAGGACACTTGGCAACAAATAAAGAGTAGAAAGAAACGGACCCCAAAAAATGAAAAGGTATAAAATGAAGACCCGACCCCTACCCTCCCTCATACGACCACCATCATCCCCAATACATGACACCACCACCACCCACACTCGCATATATGCATATATAAAAAATCTTTAATTTTGGTTTCATGGTGCCCCCGACATCGAGGTTCTGGATCCGCCCTGTAATATACGATAAGTCAATTTTTCATGCAGTTTCATGAAATAATGGTTTTATGCATACATACCAGCAAGGAATTGTATTTAAACATACAATTCCTTGATATCAGCCAAGATTGTGCGTGGTGCGTGAAATTTTAATAAACAATTCAACACTACACGTTATGTGAATTTGATCAAAATCGATGAACATGAATTTGACAGCTAGTGCCCTTTAACAGGTAAAATTCAATTAACAAATTCTGATCTACTGGCATTCAACACCAAATTACTTACTTGCTGTATATTGATAAACGTGATTGTATATTGTCAATACCACAACATCGTGAATACGCCATGTGAGGTGTTGGCTATGTTATGGGGTCACCGGTGGCGGCTTCGAAACAGAGAAAAAATCAAGGTAAAAAGTGTAGAATTTTGTTGTTGAAAATTTAAGTTGTAAATTCCTAAAAAGTACTAAATTCCGTTCAACTGCTAACATGTTAGTTCGATACGAAAATAGGATAAAAGCATCCGGAAAATTTTATGATCAGTAATTATCATTCGAATATATGAAGAGCAATGGGTATAAAAAAAAAAAAAACTGAACAAGAAAAGTATTAGTAAACAGACAGAAAGTCGCTGAATAAATTATTTTACAATTGTTTAAATATATGAGAGAATGTTTTAGGCGAATTGTCTTTATTTACAGATAAATGTATTTTAGTTCGGGAAATAATTTATTCTTCTGGCGGCTTCAAATTTTTTTATCAATAACTTATTACACAAGGAGACATTTTTGACTTTTGACAGCATGAACCCCAGTTAATTAGCAAACACAAATTAAGAAACAAAATCGTTTACAGCTAAATTTTATAGAAGGAAAAAGGGGGTAAATAAACAATTTTACTATACGCTCACATACTTCTAAAAGATTTGCATATGTAAGCTGTCTATAGATAATGTTAAATTATTTCAGGAGTTTTGAAAAAGAATATATACAGTTTAATTTTCGACGTCTACTGCTACAAAAAATAGTGATTATTTTTATAGATTTGGTACTTCGATCAGTTTCGACTCTAAATTTCTTTTGAATTGTTAGATGGCAAACTATTTAGGAGAAGATTGTATCTGTACTTTATGTAATTATGGTGATATTGACATATTATATGATAGCAAGGGCTTGTACAAATCCTTGATTATAGAATGTTCGGCAATATAAATAGACGAAAGTAGACAGGGTTTTGATCTCCAAGGGCCACATCGAATAAGATCTATATTTCTAAACGTTTTAAATGAAATAACTTGAATTGAAAAATTTTCCAGCTATGTGAAGGTTTTTATATTTCTAAACGTCTTCAATTATTACATACGAAAAAAAATTATTTAGCATATTCATATATTTTATAATTTTTCCAAGGAAACTTTTTGGAAAAGTTTACTTCTATGTGTTTATAACCATCACCAGAGACATATTCTCTGCCATCACCAATCAGTCCTAATCATTAAAGATCAATTAACCAAATTCAAATGATGATTGGTATTGAATATGATCATCGGCCATCCGTCGCGTATCCCAAATACCGGCGCATGCTGATAGATAGATAGAATGATAGATAAAGATGGTTTGTATGGCAAGCCGTTGTGGAATTTATTCCCTATTCATTAATATTAAAAATGATTTTTTAATATTACAAAATCATTTTTTAATATTAATAAATCGAATTTTTAATATTAAAAAATACTGTCATTTTTTAATATTAATAAATGAATATTAAATATTAAAAAATCATGTATTAATTTAAAAATCATGTATTAATATTAAAAATCATTTTTTAACATTAAATATTCAGTCTGATTTTTAATATTAATAAATGAATTTGTAATATTAATAATACGCTGATTTTTAATATTAAAAATCAACATCTATGTTACCTTAGCGTTTAATATAAGGCACACCAATCATTTATTTTATCAGAGACATATAATACATGTATTATATGTCTCAATACATGTATTATATGTCTCTGATTTTATCAAAACAAAAATTACAAAATTATAAAATAAATTATCAATCGAATGTATACCCTCAACGCTCACTAAAACTTATATATACATGTCCTAAGTGACTTTTTATGTCCTGCGTGCACCCAGGAGATCCTGAACGGTTTTTAGACGTACCATTATTTTATATGCATATATTTGAAGCTGTTTTTAATTTTGTACATAATAGGTATATATATATGTGTGTAACAGACCAAATGACTTCCCAATTAGCAGAGGCTGATTTAGGTTTTTTCCCAGCCCCCTCCCCATCTTGGAAAAAATTGGTAGACTATATAGGGAATCACTGAAGCATGACTGGAAGGGACCCCTCTAAGGCAGTCAATGGGTCCCCACTTATGAAAATTTCTGGATCAACCACTGCTTAGTTCTAGTTATCTTAGGTCCTAGTGTGAAATAAAGCCAATGGAATTGGTCTTTTAAACACATCTACATACATGTATACGTTTTCTCAAGGGTTGGTTCATGCAATTTTGAAATTATGTTTACTCAATGCGCAGTTACTGAAGTTTATATTTGCTACTTTTCTTCTTTATTTCATATAAATGATTTTTGATTTTTTTTAAATTTGTGGTGTTGAAATAGGAATGGACACAGATACCTAAGCACATTTAACAAAAGAAATTTTGTGTAATGTCATCAATCTGTATTACGCGTAGACAGGATGTTCTCTAGAAAACTATACGTTATACACACCCGAGGGTACACGCGCTGTCGTAATGGAAAATTACTGTATGTTATAATTACCTGTAATCAGCTTTGCAACAAATCAGTTGACTGACCATGTTATTACAGTTCAAAAGATTTTCCTCAAATCAAAATGAAATATTCATTTTATCTTTAAAATTTAAAACTTTACAAATAGAAATAGAAAGAATTGAACAATTTAAAATCGTATTTTAACAAAGATCAAGGATTTGTATAGTGAGAAGGATTAAGATATAATTTTACAACGATCCTAAGAAAATATGCAAACAAACGTTGAATCAAACCTACGCAGTTTTATATTATAAGACTGACACACACCAGTTTGCTAACTCAGTGTGCTGGGTGAGGTGCTGGAACTTGATATACATGTATCATTAAGTTATAGTTCTGTTAGGATTTGACTGCCTTTTTACAGGGACTTTCTATTCTTACTGTTAACAGTTAGTAATAGACTGTTCCTGACTTAGAATGATTCTCTGCTCAGCAACTGGTGCGTAATTAGCATTTGATTCAAATATCTTGTAGTAGTAAAACACAAATTAATGTATTTAACAGCTTTATTCAGGAGCACAGTCTGTTAATCGTAAATAACTTCGAGATTTATGTGTAAGTTTACTCTGCTGCTCGAGCTCTGCTAATCGATGTTCCAGTATTTCAGATTTATATTTATTCGTGAGGCCCTCGTCATTATTTATATTCACTCAAAGCACAGTCGCCTGGAGATTTAATAATTATAGCGAAAATTATAGCGAAAAATAGTGACAAATGGGGAAATAAAATATTTTAGTAGCATTATTATTAAATCTTCAGGCGACTGTGCTCAATTAAGAGGTTCTCCGTTACTTGGAAAATCTTATCTGATTCAGGATCAATTCATCGGTTACACTCCCTATCATCAGTGATTCTTTGTTTTAAAAAGTATTGTGTAAGTGTTGACTCTCAATTTGCATGATTAATAACAGATATCGACTCACTACCCGGACTACTGCAAAAACAATTATTCAGTTCACTGATTTAGATGGAAGGTAAAAGGACAGAAAGTCACAGGACAAAAGTCACAGGACATAAAGTCACAAATTTGATAGGACAAAACATCCATTTTAAAAGGGGTTCTCAACCCATTGTAAAGGGGTTCCAACTATATGTCCCCATTCAAATGCATTGATCGTCCAAAATAAGGGGTTCCAACCCGAACCACCCTCTGGATCCGCCACTGCAAAAGTCACAGGACAAAAGTCACAAACAAATTGTTGACAATTGTTTGAATATATATGAAAAGATCTTGAAATATTTTCTTTTATTACATATATTCATTTTAATTTAAGGAAATTGCTCATACATGTCATAAACCTTGATAAATGAAAATGTATTAGTTTTAATCATGCAAAGGATATATTTATTGGCAAATTGAAGCCATTCAAGTACCAAGCCACTTTGACATTTTGTTTTCATAACAATTATTTGATCATTATTGATATTTATTGAATACATTTCAATTACAAAGTTGCTTCATGTATAAAACTTCAAGAAAAATACAAAAAAAGTGTTTTCTTGTTCAACATGTTCAAAGAAAATAATCTCAAAACTTAATTGTGACTTTTGTCCTGTGACTTTTGTCTGTGACTTTTTGACCATGACTTTTGTCCTGTGACTTTCTGTCCTACATTCAGATTGAATAGGGGTTTGGTTGACCCGTCTCTCTCTATCTGAGACTACCATCTCAGTGATGAGCTTAATGTTTTATGTATTGTGCTTGTCATATATGTATGTCGGATAAAAGCTCTACAGAATGACAGAGCTTATGTTGTATTGTTATATGTATAACTGACTTTAAATAAGTCTTTTGCTAGCCCCTAACAACTAACAAGTAAGAATTAGGTTACTTCTTTTGTAATACAAACAATTAAGACGTCTTGCAAGGCTTTTTTTTACCATGACGGCGTCCCATAAAAAGTTGAAATAGCCATGCAAGACGTCATTATCATTTGACTAATATTATGGCACATATTGTCGTACCACAGGGATTTGTGTCAATTTTTCTGGTTTTCTATCCTCACGAACCCCAAAATACTAGTGATAAAATGTTAACTTACTTCTTAATTAAAGCCTAATATTAAAAAGGTAGAAGACCTGGACCATTCATACTTTGTATATACATGCCTTATGTTATGAAGTTTTCGTCTGTCATATGTTTATTGACCTTGAGTGACCTCATTTCATGGCTAAGTGACTGCATTGAAAAAAGTTAAGGTGTTTTAGTATCCTTAATTTCTATTATCATGATTATAATGAGTAATAGGATTCCTATTACTCATTATAAGAGAAATCAAGAATACTAAAAAATTTAAGGATAACTATATTTGATATGTGCATACCTTGCAAAGTCTTCATGTTCGCCAGACAGTTTTCACTTGGTTTGACCTTATTTCATGGATCAGTGAACAAGTTAAGCTTTTGTGATCACGTCCATATCTCAGATACCATAAACAATGTGTCTACTATATTTACTTTTAATTATTGTATGGAATGATTGTAAGGTATGCATGTCCAACTGGCAAGTTTCATCTGACCTTGACCTCATTTTCATGGTTCAGTGGTTATTGTTAAGTTTTTGTGTTTTGGTCGAGTTTTCTAATATTGTATGCAACATGTCAAGTATATTCGTTGTATGAAATTTTTAGGGATGTACATGTTGGTCTGACATGTTTTATTCAATCTTGACCTCATTTTTATGGTTCATTGCTTGATGTTACCTTTTTGTTTTTTTGGCCAGTTTTTCTATTTTCTTATTTTCAAATTAGCAAAAGGTCAACTAGGTACATATGTCTGACTGAGAAGTTTCATCTTACTTTATTTTCATAGTACATTGGACAATATAAAAAAAGAAGATGGGATATGATTGGATAACTCTCCACAAGAGACCAATTGAAACAGAAATTAACAACTCAAGGTCACTGTAAAGCCTTCAACAATGACCAAGGCTATGCTGTATAGTCAGCTATAAAAGGTCCAGAAATGACAATGTAAAACAATTCAAACGAGAAAACTAACGACCTAATTTATGTACAAAAATGGAAAACATATATGTTACACATAAACAAACGACAATCACTGAATTATAGGCTCCTGACTTGGAACAGGCACATACATAACGAATGTGGCAGGGTATAGGAACTATGAAAATGTTTAGTTTTGTGGTTTGGTCTATTTTCCGGATACTGTAAGCAATAAGGCCCCTTTATTTAGTGAATGGAATGATTGTAAGATGCACATATCTGTCTGCCATATTCTATATGACCATGACCTCATTTTCATGGTTCATTGGTCAATGAAACACTGCATTGTTTTGTCAGGTTATCATATGCTTAAAGTAACAGCTAGATTATATTTGGTGGATATGTAACAATTGTAAGGCATGTAAGGTGTGCATGTCTGTCTGGCAGATTCATATAACCATGACCGCATTTTATGGTTCTTTGGTCAATGCTAAGTTTTCTTGGTTTTGTCATTTTATCAGATATTATAAGCATAGGTCTACTTGTTGTTGTACGGAATGACTGCAAGGTGTCATATAAGAATAAAAGATGTCTGTCTGCCAAGGTTAATTTTACTGTGACCTCATTTTCATAGAATAATGATAATATTAAACAGCAAGAATGATGAGCAAGTCGACATTATATACAAATGAGGCAAAATTTTCAGTTGCCTACTAATTATGTAATAGTAGTTATTTTTGTCATTAAATGATAATGTTTACCCTTTTATGTGTAGGGCAAGAACATTAAAGATAAAGGAAACTATAAACAGAAGAAATTATCAACAAAAATAGATTTACAGAGGTCAATAAAGCCTAAATGGTAAGTCCACTGTTATAAAAGTTTTGCCCTTGAATAATGATTAAATATTTATTAAAATAAGATGTGGTATGATAAATGAGAAAACTATCCATCAGAGTTCAATTAAGTGGATGTAAGCATTGTAATTACTTATTAGAGGCCAATGATGACCTGTAAGTAATGAGAAAACCCATACCCTATACATGATATAGTAATCTATAAAAGACAACACTAACAACATTTGAAACAAAACATCAATTCAAACTTCAAATATACCAGACTAATTTATAAAAACAAAAAATTATGAAAAACAAAAATAATGGATATGAACCAACATCAACCACTGAACTATGTACAAGCTCCTAATATTGGACAGGCATAATATGGCTGGGTTGATATAAAAATAAGAAGCAGTCTGATTTCAATGAGACTTTTCTCCGATAGAGATCAAATGACATTTAACATGTGTTTAAGGAGGCTTGAGGGTATAAAAATTTCAGAAAAATATTGAAAAATTTTTCATAACTAATTTTATTTATAACTTTATTAGTTGTTACTTTATCATATGGTACAAAAATCATTCAAAAGCATCTATTCGTTTTGGCCCCAGATGACTTTTAAAATGTATATATCATTGAAAAGCTCCAAATTATCTCCCTTTGGTGCAAAATGCCATTTTTGACATTAGAATTTTAATATCTTTTTAACTCATCGGTGACCTATATTTTTATTATCATTTTCAAATAAGCTGTACTTAAACTAAACTATTGTAAAATTTAAGCGATTTCTGTAATTTAGTTCTTTTTATTTCGATATTACCTCTATTTCTCCTATTAGTTCAACAGAAAAAGTACCTTTACAAAATGTATGCTTCTTTCAAGGCGGATTGTGAGCGTAAATGAACGGTGACCCGTTTTTTTAATTTTATTTTTCTATTAAGTATAAGATAAAGTTCATTTATAGAAAATATAGCAAAATCCCATATTAAGAAAAAATTTGATTTAGACCTGCGAGCCCCTTAATTTAACAAAATAGTTCACTGTACAGCCTTTGACAATGAGCAAATCCTATACCCGACAGTGGTTTTAATAACAGCACAACATTTGAACAAATTGTAAACATTTGTTGCAATGGGCTTAACTCAAAAGACTGCAACAAGGAACCAAATAACAACCGGTAATATGTAAATCATAGACACAAAGCACTGAAATAAGAGTACTAACAATGAATATTCAAATGAAAGTTTATCAAAATGTTCATAAACATGATAAAATAGCCATTTTATTGCTGTATTTCTCTTCACTGATAATTTTTGAGTTTTGTGTATTTGTAGGTCAAACATCTCGGTTTTCATGGTCATCATTCAACAGATCAATACTGAACAGAAAACTTAAAGTTGATATTTTCTCCATAGTGCGACTTTTTTATTAATTTGAAATGGAACGTGTTTTTCCTACATTTATTAGAAAGAGGAAATTTCAACATAATGACTTTAAACAAAAGGAGTCATATCATCACGATCATAGATGCACAAGAACTTGATCATGTAAATGTAACAATGTAATTATCAATTGAAAGAAGGAACGAATGAGAAAAATATTAGTATGTTGTTGTCCAAATAAACTTCCTTTGTCTTCTCATTTGAATCGCTCCAACCAATAAAGATGTACCGAGGAAGATCTGTGAAGAACAGATTGAAAAAATGTGTTGTCTAAGAATTGCAGGAATATTCTAGTGGATGAAATAATTTATTGACTTGACTCTTATATAGTGGACTGAATAATTGTACATAGCAAGCAGTGAAAAAGAAAACTAAAACTTTAACAGAAAAGTGTTTATATTATAAATTTGCAAATATAAGCTTAATATTATGTACACCACAAAGGTATATAATTCAAATTGTTTGCATATTCATGTATTGCAATGAAACTATAACAAAGAAAACCTTACCTCATGAAAAGAGTAAACTTGTCAGTCAGAATATGAAATATTTTTTTCAGTTCTATTTTCATAATAAAATAAACAAGACAAAGATTTCAAAACAATATTTTTCATTTATTTAGACATGTCATCATTTTGTTTCAGTGAAAGGACTTTACTCTTTGACCATAAATATTATTATGCATTCCAAATTGCAAAATAAGAATAATCTTTATTGTCATATAAACAAATAACAAACATGTTTGTGACAAAATGAAAAATAAATATATATATATATATAAAATATAAAAACTCGTATACATTTAAAACTTTTACTACCAAACAGCATTCATTGTAACATACACATTACTGTATATTTATATCTATATATTTATAATTTGAATCCCATAGGATTTTATTTTGTCCCATGGGATATTAAAATCCCATGGGATAATTATAGTCCCATGGGATTTTTGTTGTCCCATGGGACAACAAATATCCCATAGGACTACAATTATCCCATGGGACCAAAAATCCCATGGGATTTAACCAAAATCCCATGGGATAATGGTCAATCCCATGGATTTTGCCTGTCCCATGGGATATTGAAAATCCCATGTTTTTATAAATCAAATAGCAAAATAAATATAATAGTAACAGTAGAAAACCAATAAAATTATTGAATCCCATGTAATTCCGCACATTTTGGTTATATACATGACATTGTAGCTCTTATTTGAGGCGGCGGCGGATTTGCAAATGAGTGTTTTGCAAATTAAAAGTGTCCAGTGTTAAATGATTATATGATACTTTTATATATTTTGTGATTATACAAGGACAAAATAACCCCTTCCTTCATGCAGATACTCGCATTCCTTTACTTTTGAACTTTGGGAGGAGTATCGTCTGTGTCTTTTTTATCACTCTGTATTTCCTTTTAATCGTGGAGTGCATTGTTTCTACTAGATCATATAGGTCATCTCTGTTGATATTAATCATAAATTCTCTACGGGAACTTGGGGCTTGTACTTTGGGGTGTGTCGTTGTATATCGTGATATTCATAAAAGGAGAAATGTGGTATACCCCAATGAGAGTCTTATATTTGGAAAGTTGAGTTGTTGAATTTCTGACTCATCGCACATCTTCTTCTATTAATATTATTGAGTTATATCAATGCTTTCAGCTCCTGGTAAGAACTGCATTGATTTCGTGTTTTACAAACATTGGTGTTTGCTTGCATTCTGTTACGACTCCAAGTATTTTCCACATTCTGTCATAGTTTAGATTAGAGCAATGAATAATTAAAGATCTAAAAAGTTAACTTTCAATACAAAGAAATGACCGAGATATTAGATTACGTTCCTCCTTTTATAATAAGGAAACGCTAGTTTTGGATTTATATACTCCATATGCATGTGCATCTTGAATCTTGCTGCATAAAAAAGGAAAGCGTTGAGAAGGGAAGATTGACGTCATCTATTTTGTCGTTAAGTTTGGATTACGATCGGCCCTCACTGTGAATTTCTATCTGCTAGTCAAAATATGAAGCAGACATGACTTGGTTGGTGGTATCATTTGTTCGTAATTCAATTGGAAGGTTGCGCTCAAAATAGTAATTAAACTGAATTACTCAGTGAGAGGACATCTTATATGAAGTGGAACGTGGAGTTCAAGGTTACATCCAATTTCTTATTCTTGAGGAGCCCCTGTATTCTATATGGTCTGACTCAGTAGAAGTCAGGAATAACACTGAGAGAAGAGTAGTGCAATTGGTTCCTGACTGTCAAAAAATTATTGATTGATGATTGAATTTTGGTTTTTAACGCCACTTTCAGCATTACTGGCTATTTCGTGGCGGCCATTTTTTGTTGATGGAGGAAGTCGGAGAGAACCAACGACCTTCTGCAGGAAAACTGGAAATCCTAGTCAATTAAGATTGGAGTCGAAAGTACCTGCCATGTGCAGGGTTCGAATTCACAACTTTGTGTTGACAGGCTAGTGATACAGTAGATGAACTATTTTTTTTCTTTTGATAAAATTTTATTCAAATATGTACAATAAAAATTTAACAGACAGTACATGATTTCACAAAAAAAGAAACCAGTTACGTGTAGTCAATTAAAAACAATATCAAAAGCAATTCAACAAAATTAAAGTTCAAATATAATAATTCTACTACATATCAACTAGTATACAGTTTAGAATTAATACAATATTTCTGCATGGTTATCTGTTAATTTAATAACAGGATTGTCTGGTATAAAATATTATTCTAATAATAAATGTTATTATCTCAGATTTAAAAGATAAAAAAAAGTGAGAGATGTATTTTTCTAACAATGTTTTAAAATATTCTACTAAATTGAGTTTAGCTTGAGAATCCGACAATACGAAATCTTTCTTTTGTAGATACTCATAATAAAATTTGCGAAATAAAAATTAAAAACTTTTCTTTTCTTCATAAAACCAATCATCATTTAGGTAGTTTTCTGGTTTGAATTGTTTTACATTGTCATTTCGGGGCCTTTTATAGCTGACTTTGCGGTATGGGCTTTGCTCATTGTTGAAGGCCGTACGGTGACCTATAGTTGTTAATTTCTATGTCATTTTGGTCTCTTGTGGACAGTTGTCTCATTGGCAATCATACCACATCTTCTTTTTTATAATCATTGTTTGGTCAAAATCAAGCGTGTTTACAAAGGTATCATCAACATAGCACATAATATTTAATAAACAATCTTTCAGATGAACTACTTAGACCCCTCGGCGCCCCTCAAAAATTGAAGAATATACCAAGGGAACAATAAAATATATGTCGAGACAAGCAAGACAAGGCAAGGCAAGTAATTGATTTTGTCGTGTTGTTTCCGTGACAACTCGTTCAAAACCAGTGCTACTCCTTGTGTTCTATACAGACAGGACGTACTAGTGTACGTTTACCGGTCTCATTCAATTTATACTAGAAAAAAGTATAACAAAAATACCGAACTTCGAGGCAAATTCAAAAAGGGGGAAGTCGATAAAAACTGGCAAAATCAAACGCTATCAATCAACGGAACAAGTGAAAGATAACTGCCATATTCCTGACTTGGTACAGATATTTTCCGAAGAAAATGGTGGGTTAAAGCTGGTTGTATAGCAAGCTAAACCTCCCACTTATATGACAGTTGTTTATAGTTGACAAAGTTGGGTGAGCAACATTTTGAATAATGTGACAATTTTGAATTAAGATTTTTCCTAAGTGAGACTTCATTTGCCAGATTGAACGGCATTATAACATACGCATATACAAGTTATTTTATTTTCAAAACAATGGGACGGTATATAATCAAGATGCAAAAACTTTCTTTATTCGAGATAGCAGAAAACCAGCTTATATTTAATATATGCATTATAATTAATTACTGAACTATAAATTCATTAATAGCTTGTGCTTCTTTATACTTATTTCACATCTGTCATTAAACACAACAGAGAAGGAAATTATATGTAATTCTCCACCAAGACTGTGTGTGGCGAGACCATTAACCATGTTGTGTTTAAATATTGATGTCAATAATATAATCCAAAATGAAACTTTTTATTCTGGAACAAAATCTAAATGTTAACTGTATCGTTAAATTTTTATTTAAAAATTAATCCGATAATTTATCTAACATTTGTTTGCAAGATAAAATGCCAGGCAACAGTCAGCAATATTAACACAATCTTATTCTGTATGTACCTGTTCCAAGTCAGGATGTCATGAAATAGAAGTTCCTTCAGAATATAAGTTTCAAACGTAAGAAATGTTCTGGAATACTAATTTCCACTGGAACACATATTACAGTATTTGTTCCTAACGGAATAAACGGTATATAATATTTGTTCCAACAGGGACACTCAGCTATTATGGCATTGCTTAGTCTTTAGTTATCTATGTTGTTATGTTGTGTTTTGTGTACTGCTGTTTGTATGTTGGTCTTTTTCTGTTTTAGCCATGGCGTTGTCAGTTTAGTTTCGACTTATGAGTTTGAATGTCCCCCATACAGCATAGTCGGCTATAAAAGGCCCCGAAATGACAAATGTAAAACAATTCAAACGAGAAAACTAACGGCCTAATTTATGAACAAAATAATGAACGAAAAACAAATATGATACACAGAATCAAACGACAACCACTGAATTACAGGCTCACGAGTGAGGACAGGCACATACAGAATGTGGCGGGGTTAAACTAGTTTGAAGGCGCCAACCCACTCGCTAACCTGGGATAGTGGTGTAACAGTACAACATAAGAATAAACTATACAAATCAGTTGAAAAAGGCTTATACCACATCTTCTTATATCTATTAACTCATCAGATGGATACAAATAGAAGTACATCTAACACAAATCACAGAGTAGACGTGGCAGGGTACTTATACAACCCCATAACAAAAAATACATGTATTTCATTAGATAATAATTTAATCATCCATATTTACAAGATCTATGTCAATTACTTTTTTTTCAAATAAATAAAATTTGAGATATTGTTTGTCCTATTCTCAATTATAATCTAGACTACGGCAAACATTTATTGTACGCTCCACGAATTTTGTGGTTCTTCCTTTGCTGGAAATTTTTATATAAGATATTTTCGTTGTTTCTTATGCACCCATTTTAATTATATTCATATGAACTGAAATATTTGTCCGTCCTGTTCATTTACGTTCATACCAATGAAATGTGAACGCTACACACCAAAACACAAGTTCCCATCGATTAAAAACCCATCCCTAGTATAAATCTATGGAGATTAACTGTCCAATCACGAAACTTGATATACAAATGGACGTTATTTCAAAACTTTCCCTAAGAAAATAGAAATAGGGTAACCTGGACTACTTCCGTCCGGCAGTTTTACTTATGGTGAGAGGGTTTCGATTTGTATTTATGGATGGATGCATAAATACACAGACACGAGCGATCGCCCCAATAGAAACGTTAAATAAGATGTCCTGTATTTGGAGAATGCCAAGTCTGATGTATAATTGCCAAATGCCGTTTGCGGACAAGCGGACTCGCAGTTTTTGAAAGCTAGTTCAAAGCCTAATTTCGACTTATAATAAATAAATCTTTATTTCCTAGACCGGGATCAAGGACGGCAAAAGAACTGCCAGAGTAAGGTGAGGCTATGTTGGACGGGGAGGAATTTTGCCTTGCAACATACAACTACAACCTAACGACCCCACAAAGATTTGTTACAAGGGTTTTTACGGCAATTCCATGCCCCTTTCCGTCCGCGAATATTAATAGGAATTTCAGTCCATTCTGTCCAAACGTGGTCATGTATATGTACAGTAACACAGTCAAACGGACGCCCCTTTTTGCACAGGTTTTACTACCGGAAGGTGGAAGTTCATGTGATCGTACTTCTATACCCCAGTCAACTCTTTGCAGGTATCTGCAGCTCTGGCTATTAAATAATAAAAAATCGTATATTGAAGGGATATGTACAATTGCTATTGATTAAAGAATAGTAACTCTTGCGTATTAGATGAATAGATGTTCTGTTCATTATGTAGGTATTCCAACAGAAAATTGTATATATTTTTTACCGATGTCCGTACGTTAGGTGTAATTTGTTTTAGAGTTTCAATTTGTTGCTCGTAAATACAAGCATTCTTTATGTTTAATAGTGTATCATGTACTAACAGTTTTTCTTTTTTTGTAAATGTATTTTGAGGGGATGAAACTTCTAATTTTTTTCTTTATTTTTTCTTTGTCTATTTGTGGAATGTGTTTTCTTAGGACAAAGCGGCATAACGCAGGCATAACTGGTTTTGTGCAGTTTTTTTTTTTGACTGATTAAAAGAAAAAGATTAACAAAGGGGATGATTGAATGATATTCAAAATCACCGAAAACGTAGAGAATAATAAAGTTTGAAAAATTATTTGGTATATTTGATGCGCCAAGCTATTTATTAACACTATTTTGAACTTTGAAAAATAGTTGGAGTGCCTACAATATGTTTAGGATGGCCATAAACCCAGTAAAATACCATACATTCCATTATTCGAAAATTAATCAAATTCACAAGCGAAGCAAAAAAGTTTTTTACTTTGATTTTTTTTCTCCTTTTCTATGAAAAGAATCGACGCGGCCTGATTTTGGTTGCAGTTGTCAACCACGATTCTTAAAGGACAACACATAGGTTTCATGTAACCCTTTAAAAGTTTGTAGCGATTTGCTCAAATCAGAAATTCAGTTAACTTGTCCTTACTTCTTTCTTAGTCTTGTGTCAGGCCAAAAGTAAAGAAATACGACTATAACTCATAAAATTGTAACCACACAAATATATAGCTGTAGTAATGTCTGCATTCTCTAACTGTTGGTAACGTGGATGTAACCACAAAGGACAAATATATAGGCATGTCTGTAGTAATGTCTGCATTCTCTAACTGTTAGTAACGTGGATGAATACTCCATAGTAGACCACAAAGGACAAATATATAGGCATGTCTGTAGTAATGTCTGCATTCTCTAACTGTTGGTAACGTGGATGAATACTCCATAGTAGAAAATAATACATTTAGTATGGTCGAATAATTTATGTGGAACAGCTGATTTTTGTTTTCATGCATGTACAATACTGCTACGAATTTCCAAGAATAACTACATTTTTTACATCAAAGGAGGAGGTATCAGTAAAATAACGTTCTTGTGTTTTTGAACAGAAAGGTCCAAAGTTCTACAATACAAATAAATCTAAGAACTAAGAGGCAAATACGGATAACCAAATGAAACTCAGAAATGGAAAAATGCTTAATACCAAACTCGTTCAAAGGGTATCTGCACGTCTCAATCTTCATAATCGCTTATCTAAAAATACTACAATAGCTAACATTTTTAATAATAGAAATCGTGGTTACCCTTCTATCGATAAGTGTCATGCCGAAAAATGACTAACATGTCCCCGTCTTTCCATCAACAATACGGTAAGGTTTAATGGTCGCACATTTTCCTTAAATTTTGAAACTGATATAAATTGAAAAACTAACAGTACTATCTATTTACTTACATGGAACAAACCGGGATGCGGTATTCAGTACGTAGGTGAAACCGGACGCTATTTATCTAAACGCACGCAAGAACACCTTTATCGTTTTAAAAGACCCCATAAATTCAAAAGTATCATTAATCAACACCTTTAGAAGCACAATCATCCTATTAAATATTTAACAGTTCAACCTTTAGAAGTAGTAAACAAGCAGCCTGGGGAATCTTATTCAAAATTTGTACGGTATTCAGTACGTAGGTGAAACCGGACGCTATTTATCTAAACGCACGCAAGAACACCTTTATCGTTTTAAAAGACCCCATAAATTCAAAAGTATCATTAATCAACACCTTTAGAAGCACAATCATCCTATTAAATATTTAACAGTTCAACCTTTAGAAGTAGTAAACAAGCAGCCTGGGAATCTTATTCAAAATTTGTACGGTATTCAGTACGTAGGTGAAACCGGACGCTATTTATCTAAACGCACGCAAGAACACCTTTATCGTTTTAAAAGACCCCATAAATTCAAAAGTATCATTAATCAACACCTTTAGAAGCACAATCATCCTATTAAATATTTAACAGTTCAACCTTTAGAAGTAGTAAACAAGCAGCCTGGGGAATCTTATTCAAAATTTGTACGATCACGGAAAATAACTGAATTTAATTGGATTAAAAAAATACAGACAGTCTATCCTCTCGGCCTTAATGATAATATCATGGTATTGGTAATATATCAAGAACCGATTCTGTTAACATTTTGGATATAGTTTCTAAAACTGTTCGTAAAAAACATTCGCATGGGCGTAGAATAAATCGCAATCAGAGAAAATTTCGTACCAACAATACAAATATTTCGGACCTAATTACTACTAGTATTTCAAAAAACAACGGCAGACATTATCTATTAAGGTGGTACATAACACTACAGGGAGATAACTCTGTAAAAATCAGCTGAACGTCTTAATCACTTTCTATTGTTAGGAAATATTAAGCTTCTCAATGATCAAAATTATTTTTTGTCAAACATATCCAATGAAAATTTTCCGATAAAGTGTGTGGTTTAAGTTTTTTGAAATTTTTATATTTTTGCCAAAGGGTCAAAGTAAATATTTTCGTCAAAATATAATGATAATTAAAGGAGCCAAATTAATTTTAGTCAAGGTGTTTGGTACCCCCTTAACCAAGCTCTGTTTTTCACCTGTTAATAAATTACATCAAATTTTAGAGAGTTGCAACACTAAGTCCTAAGTATGAAATCGTCCAAATTATAATTGCATATTGTTATTCTAAACTGTATCCCAAAATTGATCGCCCTGAAGATCATAAAAAACATCTCACTAAAATCAAATATGTATGTCAATAAAGGTTTTGATTTTGTTAATATTGCCGGTATTCTTAATGATCATTCCGTTAAAGAACAAATTCCTGGCTATTTTGATAAAACTGAGCTCCCTCTTATTCGAAACAACATCTGATATAAAAATTTAATAAGATATTTGGATATTTGGATGATATATTGGCTCTCAATAATGACGACTTCAGTATGTACACTAAAGAGATTTAAACTGCTGATCTGACTTTAAATAAAGCTAATACTAACAATGAACACTGTCCTTTCCTGGATCTTGATATCTATATCTTTAACGGGAAGCTTAATGCCAAAATTCACGATAAAAGAGATGATTTTTCATTTCCTATTGTTAATTACCCATTTTTAGATGGTGACGTTCCCTTGCCACCATCGTATGGTGATTATATATCTCAACTTGTTCGATTCGCTCGTGTATGTAACAACGTATTTGATGTTAACGAAAGAAATCTCTGTATTACTGAAAAAATATTACACCAGGGTTTTCGATATCACAAACCTGTCAACACATTTACTAAATTTTATCATCGGTACAAGGACATCATTCGTAAATATAAATCAACGTGCAGACATCTTATACGTTCAGATTTCAGATTCAATCTTTTATGGTAATATTCTATACAAAGCACAAAATGTCGTCATTCACCTCAAAGGCCAGCCAAACCTTTAAACAGACTTATTCAGAAGAGATATAGTTACGATACTGTTGTCAGGTCATAAAAGATGGCATCTTTTGGAATTAATATTGATTCACTCATAGGGTCTTTGCATCGGAAATAAACACATTTATTCTAATACCAGTTGTTGTCATGATACGGGTTATGTTCTTCTCGTATATTTTATGATGGTATGATACTAAACCCCTAACGGGAGGGATTGTGCTTGATTTTCATATGATGAAGACATAATCTTTCAATCAGTTTAAGATTGAGGTCTGGAGCTGGCATGTCAGTAACTGCTAATAGCCTTTTGTTAATTTATGTTGATCATTGTCATTTTGCTTAGTTTCTTCTGTTAACTTTTCTTACATCGGACTCGGACTACTTTTAAACTGAGTTTTACTGTGCGTATTATTGTGTGTTTGTTTATTCTTCATTGGCTAGAGGTATAGGGGAAGGGTTGAGATCTCACAATACATGTTTAACCCCGCCGCATTTTTGCGCCTGTCCCAAGTCAGGAACCTCTGGCCTTTGTAAGTCTTGTATGTTTTCTTTTTTTATTTTGGTTCATTTATATGTTTCGGAGTTTAGTGTGACGTCCATTTTCTCTGAACTAGTACACTTTTTTGTTTAGGGGCCAGCTGAAGCCCGCCTCCGGTGCGGGATTTTCTCGCTGAGTTGAAGACCGATTGGTGGCCTTGGGCTGTTTTCTGCTCTTTGGTCGGGTTGTTGTCTCTTTGACACATTCCCCGTTTCGAATCTCAATTTTATACTATCTGCGTTGCTTCTAGCCTATAAGCTACAATTAATAAATTCTGCAATCAATTTAATGCTGAATTTTGGGAATGGCAGGATAACCTACCATCTTGCTTCGGAAGTTGGCTTGCTGTATGCCAAAACTTAAACACAACAAAGACAACCGAGCATGATCTTGCTCCGGTATTTATACCTGATTCACCAGAAGTAAACGTAATCTTTAATATTATATTGCAGAGAAAATGAATAAAGTCCAAGTTTGTGTAAAAGTTATACCATAGGTTAATATCAGCATTGTCTCGGACTAATTCGAAAATCAGTGCTGATTAATTATTTTTTACAGTAGTTATGTCCCTTAGAAATAAAAAAATCTATAGGAAATTGAAAATGTAAGCGTTTTCAAGATAACAATTCTTGCCAGATATTTATGAAATTTATATCAAATGTTTATATCAGCGATGTCTCTGACAAGTTGATCAACTATTTTTAAAAGAGTCATGTCATTTGGAAATATTGATTGTATAGAAAATTACATTGTAAGCACTCTTACACCTAGGCGGACGAGAATAAATTTATGATGCAATCATACAAGGTTCTATTATTTACTTAAACAGGAAAACATATTTAGCTGCTTGAACTTTTGAAGTGTTCAATAAAATGCATAATAAATTATTTTATCGTTTTACACAATACGGTTTATTACCAAAAACATGTATTCATAAAATCACAATAATTCTTTAAAATTATGACGCCAGAAATTTAGAAAAAATTGCCAATAGAATTATACAATGCCTTTTGTTTTGAACAGACTTCGTTTTGAACATCCCTTTATGTATGTCTATGCTTATTCCGTCAAAAAGAGGGGTTCAAACAAGTCTCACCATTGACTGTATAAAATTACGAAGATGTGTTATTATTGCTACTGAGACAACTATTCAACCCAGAGAAACGGATAAGGATGAAAACAACGACAGGTCACCGTAAGGCCTTCAACAATGAGCAAAACCCATACCGTATAATCAGCTAAAACTGTATGCAATAGCTTGGCATGATGAAAATGTGGAACAATTCAAATAAAAAACCCAATATATGCTAAAAACAATAAAAGAAAATAAACAAATATGGCCTGTAGTCTGCTTGACGGCCTGTAATGATTTTAAAAAGTCATTTACCCTGTTCCTTTGGGGAAAAAAAGGTTGTGCTTATCTGTTCCAAGTGTTGTATAAATATTTTGAGTCGTGCTATTTTTCAAACCTGACGTTTCAAGTTTTGCAGTTAGGTCCATTTTTTCAGGAACCGGTACTGATACATAAACGTCTAAAACTGAATGTGATTCAACCACAGCTGCAGCAAAGTAAGCTATTTTTGGCGTTTCGAAATTTTGAACTTCTAACAAATATATGAAACAATAAAGGGTTGTATTAAAATCTTTACTGCTTACTAAATGAATTAATAAACACGTTCAGTGGAATCTTTGTTCAAATAAACATTCACTGTAACAGGAAAAACTTTAATAAGTACTTTACACTAGGAATTACCTCACTTAATTGACACACTGGGAATTAAGTTCGTCTCATTGATACACTAAGAATTACCTCACCTCATCGATACACTTGGAATTGCCTCACCTCAGTGATACACGGGAAATTACCTCAATTCATTGATACTCTGTGAATTGCCCACGTCATTGATAAACTGGGAATGATCTCATCTCAGTGATACACTGGGAATAACCTCACCTTATTGATACACTGGGAATTAACTAACCTCATTGATACACTGTGAATTACCTCATCTCAGTGATACATTGTGAATTACCCACCTCGGTGATACACTGGAAATAACCTCACCTAATTGATACACTGGAATAACCTCACCGCATTGGTGCACTAGGAATTACCTCACCTTATTGATACACTGGGAATTAGCTCATCACAGTGATACAATGGGTATAACCTCACCTCAATGACACGCTAGGAATTACCTAACCTCATTGATACACTGGGAATTACCTCACCTCATTGATACTCTGAAAATGACCTCATCTCATTGCTATATTGGGAATTACCTCATATCATTGATACACTGTGAATTACCTCACCTCATTGATACACTGAAAATTACCCCACCCCATCAACACACTGGAAATTACCTCACCTCATCTCATTGATATACTGGGCATTACTTCATCTCATTGACACAATGGGGACTACCTCATCTCAAAGCTACACTGGGAATTATCTCACCTCAATGACACACTGGGAATAACCTCACCTCAGTAATACACTGGAAATTGCCTCATCTCATTGATACAATAGGAATTACCTCACCTCATTGATACTCTGTGAATAATCTCACCTCATTTATATACCGGGAATTACGTAATCTCAGTGATACACTGGGAATAACCTCACCTCGTTGAAAATAATTGATATAGTTTCTCTTCGTCGTGTGGTCGTTTAAGAAATGTTGAGTAAGTTGGTATTTGCCTTGATGTGACCAGGTAGTCACAAGTGACGAAGGAGGGAAATGTTTCTTACAATCATGGTCACTTCGTTGACAGGTTTTGTATTATGAATTGGCTGTTCTAAATAATCAACTTTAATACTACATAGTTACACTAGTAGATACACATTATCTTTGTTTTAACAAAGTACATAGTATTATATGTGACTAGCCATGAGATTTCAAGGATTATTAGGATATATAGAAATTGGGTTATTAAATATTTATCCATTACATACTGAAACAAAACATTATGTCAAGTTATTATGACATATTTGTTAAAATAACAATCAAATGAGTCTTTTTGAATACCGGCAGAACGAGACTCCGTATTCTATGGTGACTTTTTGATTAACGAGCACCAGAACAAAAATAATGTATTTTTGGCGCACAGTTACCTCTAATGACGTATTTACAAATTTCAAATATATTAAATCAACTTCCATACAAACAGTTATTTGCTCTTTTTCAGAAAATGTAGTTAAACTTGTTTTGATAAGTTTGTGTAAAATTTGTCTCGACGAGAAAGCTTATAGTAGTTTTTTTTTAATTTGTCTTTAATTTAATTAAAATTCATTATGCATGTCTCTACCACACACGGCATGCAAAGCGCAGCAGTTTATAAGTAGTTGACACCATATATAGAAATTACAAGGGCGGGTCCAGGGTTTTTTTAAAAGGGGGGCGTTATTACAGGAAAGTGCATATCTATATCTAAAATCTTTGTGTCCATTCAGAAACATGCACTTCACTATTGTATTTCTGATAAAACTGATTTTTATTCTTTTTGTGTCACAACTATATTATATTTTTTGTTTCTTTTCCACTTAGTTTAACATTATTTCTACTTCAAGGTCAAGTAACAGTAAATGGGCTATGTCACAGATTTCAGTAAAATTTTACATACAACTTTGGCTCGATGAACTACAACTAAAAATCGAAAAAATAATGCATTTATCTCATTTATCATTTGAAATATTACTGATTGAATTCTTTCAAAATGGGTGAACATTTGTATAGAAAGCACATAAAATCGGCAAGAAACCTTCTAAAATTTGTCTTAAAATCATCAAATCTCTAATTTCTACTCCATAGATTTTTCTTAAAAAACTATATGTTGTTGATACACAAATTTCCGTTTTAATGATGCAAAATAAAGATAGGGTCACCGACTTCGTTTTTACGGTATACATCATTCACAGTTGTGTTTTTGTGAAAAAAATCCCACAAAATGTCGAAATAATCGTTACGTCATCGCGATGCAGGCCGTAAAACGTTGATTTTTAACGTTTTTCACTACCAACAAGGTCACAAATTGATTATTAGACAAAAAACGAAGTCGGTGACCATATGATTATTTTATATCATTAAAACAGAAATTTATGTGTCAACAACATATAGTTTTTTAAGAAAAATCTATGGAGTAACTAGAGATTTGATGTTTTTAAGCCAAATTTTAGAAGATTTTTCGCCGATTTTATGTGCTATCTATACAAATATTCACCCATATTGAAAGAAATCAATCTGCATTATTTCAGATAATAAAAGAGATAAATGCATCAGTTTTCGATTTTCATTTGTAGTTCAATGAGCCAAGGTTGTATGCAAAATTTTAGCAAAATCTGCGATATATAGCCTATTTATTGTTTCTTGACCTTAATATAAGTTAACAGCTTGTTTCCGGATCCTATTAATAATTTAAATTATTCAATTGTATTAAATGTTAAAATTGTGTATATTACTTAACTTGAATTCAATTACTGAAATAATTATGTTTACACTAATTCCAGAAAACGGAAAATATACCGCCGAGAGGGGCGAGGGAAATTTATTTTTGGACGATTTTATTCTAAAAAAAATCATATAAATCGTGAGAAACATGACATATTTTGCGACCAAAGGGGGTGTACGCACTATACCCCCCGCCCCTTGATCCGCCACTGGTATACATTTTATATATCATCAAAACAGAAAAGTTCAATGACATGTCACTTTGAAACAATTTTTTTATGATAGGCTTTTGAGATATCACATTTTTAAGTGAGAAAATGTATATTGAGAGTACTTTTTATGTTTTTCTTTTAAACATATATGGATCTACATCACAAATGTTTTAAGTGTATGTATCTTCTGAAGTAAATAAATTCATATATAATTATTTTCGATATTCAGATGCAGCTGAACGAATACTAAATGCACACAAAATTTCATGTAAATAAAAAAATCACTCAATTACATGCATTTCACCTTATCAAATAATTACTTTTCAATAGATTTTTTTAATCTGGTTTATTGATTATTCTAGTGTTCTAAAAATAAAATGTATACTGGGTGTTTATGGTCGATTTGATTTATGTAAATGTGAGTTTTCATACCCGACATTTAAAACGTGTAGTAAATCTTCGTTACCTGTGATTGTTTATAATTCGCCATGAATGTCATGAATGGGGACGTGTTCTATTCCAAGTAAACCCGTATGTGGTGTGTATCGTATAATGTTACCACTAAGAAAGATAAGAAGGATATCAAAACATTTACTCAGATGTGTTATACTTGCCATTGTAATCGGACTTATTGTACCTCTTGTGATATTCTGGAGGGGAGAATACGTCCATGTACTAAAATATCAATGGGTACCAGGAGAAACATGTCAAGACATAATAATAACAGACAAGACAACCGAAAAACGGGACATTTCAGCAAATGTGACGATCCACCATGGTTGGCAGGCTGTGGATAATGAGAAATTATTTTATTTGTTTTCAAGTTTCTATGTAGTGGACCGTGATAGTCGTTATGTATTGTTAATAGGCGCCATGGATAAACGGACATATGATGATCTACAATGTACTGTTATGGACAACAAAATAATTAAATACGTCCCAGCTAGATATATGGCTATGTGGGATGATCAGCTGTTATGTACTCAGATCAACCCATACTATACGGTTATATGGGATGATCAAATACTTTGTAGGTAAGTAAAACACTATCCAAACTAGCACGGGATCACATTTAATTTTAATTCAGCTTGCCGGCTTCATACGTACTAAATTTTGAACTTTACCAAATCAGTTTACCTGTAAATTAATAAAAAAAAAAAACAATTTAAAGCGTTAATCCCCCCTTTTCTTGCATATTTTATGCATAGAACATGAAGAAATAAAGTCACAGTAACAATCTAAATTGCACCTACCTGATTGATTCAGTATACATATTTTTTTGTCTAAAATATGCATGAAGTATTCGTCACATGACGTTAACCAAACTACAAGCCATATTTTTTTCCGTTAAAATAATTATAATTCCGGAATAAGCATAGACATACACGAAGGGGTGTTTTAAAAGAAGTCTTGCCAAAACAAGAGTCCATTACACAATTCGGTTGACAATCTTTCTAAATTTCTCACGTATATTATATGTTTTTAAAGAATTTATTATGATTGTAGGAATACATATTTTGGTAATAAACCGTGTGGTGTAAAACGATAACATAATTTATTGGGCAATTTTATTGAACATTTTAGTGGACGCTTTAAAAATTCAAGCATTTAAAT
Source organism: Mytilus coruscus (assembly GCA_017311375.1). Taxonomy (NCBI): domain Eukaryota; kingdom Metazoa; phylum Mollusca; class Bivalvia; order Mytilida; family Mytilidae; genus Mytilus; species Mytilus coruscus. Next base: position 74,550,873 of record CM029599.1, on the reverse strand, counting down.
ATGTTCTCTCTGTTAAAGTAACTAATAGAACTTTGTATGATGTCATCATGAATTTGTTCTCATCCGCTCGTCTTATACGTCATGCCTCGGAAGATTTGTGTCTTTTACCTTGTTTCTTTAAACAAAAGCGATGCTTAACTTTTCCAACATAGTATCTTAAAGACTTTGGTTTTGCAAAAATTGGGCATTTTGTAAATCGGTCAAAGAAACCTTTCCAGTATATCCCTATGTTTAACTCCTCTTCTCTTCTCTTTGCTTCTCTCTCCCGTTTTCCTGGTTCCCGCTTCCTTCTGCACTCATTCTCAGGTTCCCTTATCCGTGTCCTACCCCTCTAGTAACAGGTTGAATGACAGTGACTGGTATACATTTGTCCTGATTCTTTGCGAAGACAACGTTTGCTGTTACATCTGGTCTTGCCATTAGCACTACAATTACATTAGGCGAAACTAAGCCCATTACACATTTAGCTTTGCAATATTGTTTATAATAAAAAAAACTATACTAGTATTTGAAAAAAAGATGGTTTGTGCAAACAGGAAACAAATGAATATCAATCACTATTGTCTATGTCCCAAAAGAATCCTATCCAAGGTGAAAATAAGAATAGAGGGGTATTATATATGAACTACTGTTATGGAGAGGAGGAAGAACGCATTAGAATGTGAAAGTAAGTTAAAATATTAAGGAATATACAAAAAATATACATGTATTTATAAAAAAAGGGAGGTTTTCATTTCTCAAGCGCATGTGGAAAATAAGAGGAGAGGGTCATTATATATAAACTGTTTTTTTTTTAAATTGTAAAACGTATGAATAAGAGAAAAAAAAACATTAAAAAAGTAATAATAATACGCGGGTTATTCAGTCTGCACCACATTTTTTAAGTTATTTCGAATAGACAGAAAAAATATTAGTCATTCATTCAAATTTAATCATAAATTCTATTTTTAAGGAGTAAATCATGAAAAAACGTTGATGACGGCACGGTCACATGACAAAATTATGTTTATGAGCGGATAGAAAACTTTTAGCCAATCAGAAGACGTGTTACATCCAAAATTAAATTATGTAAAAATATTAAAGGGGCATTATCTACGAGATATAAAAAAAAAATAAAATATGTTTTTTTTTGTTCAATCATTAATGAAAGTGAAATAGTGAAGTAATAATTCGCTTTTAGCAGCCAGTTTGGTTCAATTTTGTCAAAATAACATAAGAAACATCGCTGATGAATTATTCACTTGCAAGTGAATAATTCGACCTCATTGAATCCGCATTCATATGACCTTCAATTTAACTTCTTAGCAAGAGATGGGTTACACATAAACTAGGCGTGCTCAGTTATTGAATGGACAAGAATGTGAACATTGAAGTTGAAACAAGGGTAAACCATTTGGTTGACTGATTCGATCCATAAAAACTCATTCTTATACAGGTAACAACGATAATTAACATATTTTTTTAACTTATAATATGAAATCAAACATACCTAGAAAAATCCAATTGCACGTGATCGCAATCTATTTATATCTATATTTATGTTTATATCATGTTGTACTACCGTTGGCGGTCTTCGGAGGTCACCTCGATAGTTAATTCGATGGCGTTAAGTCTAAAATATACACGAAATGCTGATACATATTATCGAGTTCATGCATCGTTAAAAGTCAATTTTAGACTTTTTATAATTGGATATACGTTTTAGTATATTATAAATCAAATGTGAGAATTTGAGTCAAATCGGTGAACATGAATTTGACAATTAATGCACCTTTAAGGAATATAAACTAAAATATTAAAACACAATACATATTATATATATATATATATATACAGAGGAGTCCATTCCCCAAGCTCCTGCGGAAAATAAGAACAGAAGGGCATTATATATTACTAGTAACAACTGCAATTGTAAAAATCGTATGGATCAGAGAAAGAACACATTAAATAAGTAAAAATAAATAAAAGAACAGAGATCCAGTGTCCCCCGCGTTGCACATATTTTATCTGTTCAAGGTCAATAACTAAAAAAAAAATGTTTTTTAAAACTTTTTAAAATTATCTTAGAGAGTTGAAGACATAAGAGCAATTACTGATATATTTTTATATTTCCAAGGGGCATAACTCATTAAAAATATTTGATCGGCAATTATTTTCGAAATTGTCCGTGACATTGCTGATATTAACCTTTGATATGAATTTGATATAAATCTGGCAAAAATTTTGCATGTGAGAGCGCTTACAATGCACATTTCCATACAATTAATATTTCTAAGGGGCATAACTCTTTTAAAAATAATTGATCTGCACTGATTTTCAAAATTGTCTGAGCCATTGCTGTTATAAACCTAGTATGATATAAAGTTCATACAAATCTGGCAAGAATTGTACACATGAGAGCTCTAACGATGCAATTTTTCATATAATTTATGGTTCCAAGGGGCATAATTCTTTAAAAAAAATATTGATCGGCACTGATTTTCGAACTTGTCCGAGACATTGCTGATATAAACCTATGATATAAGTTTAATAAAAATCTGGCAAGAATTGTACATGTGAGAGCGCTAACAAGACCCAGACGGACGGACGCCCGGTATTTTTATGTCCCCCGCAAAGCGTTGCGCGAGGGACAATTATAATATTTATCAATTATGGACTTTGACGAGGTCAATACTTATATATGGACCTGTTCAGATTATATTGACCGAGGACGAAGTCCGAGTGTCAATATCATCTAACAGGTCCATATATCGTATTGACTGAGTGAAGGTCCTTAATTTATATATAACTTATATGTAAATACTGTATTAGAAAAATGGACTTCAATGTTCTTTATGTGTTTTTTAATTTCATTGTCTTCTCTGACTGTTCATGACGTTAAAATACTAAATCCCTGGGATGTGTTTTAGTTGGTTTTAGTCTCTGATGCATGATTTTTTATCATTAATTGTTTTTGGCTTTTAACTAGCTGTCAGTAACTGCGAGTACTCTCAAATCGTACTTTCTTGTTAATTCGACCTGTTGATACTATTTTTAATACTTTTTGTTATTTTATATTAATATGGATCTTGTCTGTATACCAGCTTTGATTATTTGGAATATCTACTAATTTTCACTTCTTCGTACTACATTTGTATTAACATCAAGATTATTCTCCTTTAATCTGTACAGGAAGTTTTATTGTTGATATTTACCCTTATGTATCTAGTGTTAAATTAGGTATTTATATGACAGACCTTTCTTGGTATTCCTAATTATTGGAAGATTTTATATAGACAGAAAAAGTATACCTAAAACGACAAAGTTATTTTCATTTACCTGTATATATTATGAAAACCGGTTTTTCAAAAGTGATTATTTTCTAAGGGTTTAATATTTCGCGGTAGTGTTTTGCCATGGCTTTATTTGGACTTGTTTGTTTGCTTTTGGCCTTGTATGTTTGTCCCTAATATTTTATTAACTATGTATTTACTTTCAGGTATCACAGATCGAATTTATTCGTTCATAGTGTGTTAATTCACGTTTTTGATTGAGTTAAGCCTTCCAATTGATGTTTTATCGTGTGTTTTCTATGTTGTGATGTTATACTATTGTTTCAGAAAAGGGAGAAGGTTTGGTACCATTAAAACGTTTAATCCCGCTGCAAATGTTTGCACCTGTCCTAAGTCAGAATCTGATGTACAGTAGTTGTCGTTTGTTTATGTAATTTATACGTGTTTCTCGTTTCTTGTTTTTATATATACTAGACCGTTGGTTTTACCGTTTGAATGGTTTTACACTAGTACTTTTGGGGCCCTTTATAGCTTGTTGTTCGGTGTGAGCCAAGGCTCCGTGTTGAAGGCCGTACATTGACCTATAATGGTTTACTTTAATAAATTGTTATTTGGATTGAGAGTTGTCTCATTGGCACTCACACCACATCTTCCTATATCTATTCAATGTTCTTTATGTGTTTTTTAATTTTATTTCAAGATTTTTAACGTACTATCGAAAATGTTAATAAATAAGATTTACTTGTTTTATTGTAAACAAAAACACAATATTTTTTTTTCTGTTTAGAACATGTTAGAACAGATAAGAATTCAAATGGAACTCATTTCTGTTTACTAGCAAATTTTCTTTTCGTACTCTGCGGCGCTTCCGCCATGATTGTTATGTGTGACGTCACAGATTTTAAATATTGACCGTCAATATACGTTTAAATAGAAACATAGCGTCAATATACTTAATATAGAAACAAGGCTTCAGATACATGAAATATTATTTGAAACACGTGATCGTAATATCCAATGAAAACAGGAGAATGCTACACCATGTGTAATATTAATAGTTATCTTGGTATAATCAAGGGCGTACGGAATTTCAACATTTTTCTTTCACAGTATACTATTCTTGGTCCTCAGAACGGAGCATATTCCCTGTTTGGTCGCGTTTTGTATCACATTGCTAATAATAATGAAACCCAGATCGAAAATAAAAGTATCCGAAAATAAACTGAAAATAATAAATAATTCTAAAAATCACAAAAAGAAAACACAAAAAGCAAAGCTCGCGTTAATTCAGGATACTGCGAAGCGCTCCATATTTGTTTATGCTATGCCGTATAATAATAAAGTACTAGTCTATACATTTTTGGAAAGGTTTAACTTGTCAAATGCTTAGGTTTGAGCGTTCCTAAATCCAGAAAGCGCTTCGGACGCACGGAATGTATATATATATATAGTGTTTTTGTTTTTTATTGACTAACTTTCATTATATCATTTAAAAATATGCTTTTTATCCTCAAAAATTTCTGGTATATAGATGATAAGAAAATATGTTTGCGAATGAGCGAAAGGGCTGTTTTGTGTTGGATGTAGCCATTTCATGGAAATATAAATAAGAAGATGTGGTATGAGTGCCACTCTCCATCCAAGTCACAATGTATAAAAAGTTAACAATTATAGGTCAAAGTACGGCCTTCAACACAGAGCCTTGGCTCACACCGAACAATAAGCTATAAAGGGTCCCAACATGACTAGTGTAAAACAATTCAAACAGGAAAACTAACGGTCTAATCTATAAAAAAAAAATCGAGAAACCCTATGAACCACATCAACAAACGACAACTACTGAACAACAGGCTCCTGACTTAGGACAGGTGCATAAAAATGCAGCGGGTTTAAACGTTTTAACAGGCGCCAACCTTCACCTAACCCGAGGCAGTAGTGTAACATTACAACATAAAAAGACGCACATTAGATTTTAGTACAATTATTATGATAAATCGATGAAAAATGTGTTTTGTTTATTGTAGATATAGTCCTACATTCTTTACATGTGTCATGCCAAAGAACTTCTATCCAACAAGTGTTGCACTTTCCAGAAAATTCTGTCAAGAACCATCACAGATGCTTCCAGTTATATATCCTACAGAGCGTACAAAGAAATTTACAATCTGTGTGGCACCACTCCATGGACCATATGATGAAATCAACGAATTGATTGAAATGATAGAATTGAATAAAATATTAGGTGCTGATCATTTCACTTTTTATAGCTTTAACATTAGTAGTAGAATCAACCGAATTCTCGACTATTATATAAAACAAGGCATTGTTGACCTTGTTATATGGAATATGCCTATTAACTTAACAAGAATACATTACTACGGGCAAATGGCTGCCTTAAATGATTGTTTATATCGCAATAGGCATAAAAGCCGGTATATTGTTGTGCAGGATATGGACGAATTTATAATACCTAAGAAACATCGGACGTGGCATGAAATGATGTTAGATCTGCCGTCTGGACTGAATGTTTATAGTTTTCAAAGTGTTCAGTTTAGCGTTGATATTCAAGATATTGAAATTAATTTTCCAGGAAAGAAAAATGTCAAAAAGTTTAACCTTGTCACGTTACTGAAGCAAAAACACGGCCCTGTTTATGATAGAACTACTCGCACAAAGTATATTGTTGAAGCAAGTAGAATTAAAGAGCTTGGTATTCATAATGTATGGCAACTAAGAGACGGGTCTACAGGAAACGAATACCACGTACCACCAGAGGACGCTTTAATGTTTCATTATCGACATTGGTTTAACGAAAAAGAAATATTTACAGGACACCATAACCCTAGAATGATGATGTATAAGGATGACCTACTAACAAATGTTCAAAAAACTTTTGAAAAATTAAAACTTATTTAAATATTGTCATTTCTAGGATTTACATGAATACAAAATGACTTAATTAAAAAAAAAAACACCCATAGAAAGAAAGGGTTAAACATCTTTGGGTTTAACGTTTGACAAAACCAGGAAAAAGAGCTCCGTAGTGTCTCTACCTCCTCATTAAATCTTTGAAATTCTACACAATATTATAGGATACTGTATATATTATAAGATACTGTGCACAGATTTAGTTTAAACGTATTTCATTTACATATACACAAATTGGATCAGACACAAGTCAAACAGACTTATGGAGCCTTCTCCATTTAACATATTTAACAATACAATTTATAAGAGCATGCAAACATTTCATGCTATTTCAACATTTGTATAAATTGGACAGAAATTAAATGGCGCAAAAGAAGATAACACAATGGGACAGAAAAAAAAAAGAACACAAAAAGTAAATTAAAGAAAAAACACTAAAAACAAACACAAAAAACAAACAAATAAAAAGAAACAACTGTATATACGCATAGATAAAATGAGATTTATGAGAATGAAGACATTCAGATTTTTAACATTATTCTCCTTATGATTTAAAAACTTTGAATTTTATAGAATTTTTTAAAATGCAGGAAACAGCGTGCGTAACAACAGATGAACATGTTTAAAACTAGTCAATCCGCAAAAAGTCCAAAATCCTCCTGCATTGTTTGGTCATGAGTATATGAATATTTTTCGATTTATGGGTTCTTTGATAAGCTTTTCTATAATTTTCATCATCACATAATTTGTTACAAAAACATTTGGTTTAGCATACGTTATAACCGCAGATTTTTTCCTTGTCACATTTTTTTTTTTTGGTGGTCTGTTCTTAAATATTGTATTATACAAACCTACTGAAAACAAAGCTTAAACTTGTCATTATATTCTCTTAAAAATAAATTGGAATGTAATATTAACTGGTCAAAGCATCGATATAAAGGGACATTTTTTTCATTTGCAAAGGTCCTAATTATTGCAACAAAATGGAATTTGCAGCTACCATTTGAACAAATATGTTGCAGATAGTTGATACGTGATATAAAAAAAAATATTATGATTGATTTTAAAACTAATAAAAATCATATTCTACATGGCAAAATATGATGTTCATTTCCTTTCATTTCGTCAAAAAAAACACGTTCAATTCTATAATGAATCAAGGACAAGGCCCGAAAAAGCTCCATGGACAATGCTAATACAACTGCATACCAAATATCATTGACGTACCATTTTTGATTTTTTAAAATGCAGGAAACAGCATGCGTAACAACAGATGAACATGTTTAGTCAATCCGCAAAAAATCCAAAATCCTCCTGCATCCTCACCTCCCCCCAAGAACATCAAATGACCGTCATCCCCTAAAGCATGGTTGATTTTCACCGATTAAGGCAATATTTAACCCCGCCGCATTTTTGCGCCTGTCCCAAGTCAGGAGCCTCTGGCCTTTGTTAGTCTAGTATGTTTTTAATTTTAGTTCATTCATATGTTTTGGAGTTTAGTGTGACGTCCATTTTCACGGAACTAGCGCACAATTTTAGTTAGGGGCCAGCTGAGGACCACCTCCGGGTGCGGGATTTTCTCGCTGCATTGAAGACCCATTGGTGGCCTTCGGCTGTTGCCTGCTCTTTGGTCGGGTTGTTGTCTCTTTGACATATTCCCCATTTCCATTCTCAATTTTATTGCCATTTATTGTGCAAGATGTCCTGCATTATTCGAAGCTTTCAGATTGTTTGATTTCTGGTAATTATTCAGTTAAAAAAAATTGTGATATTTACATAATGTCTATCATTTAAAGGTACTAGTATGAATTAAATACTCAATAAGCACAGGTATGACATTGAATGTCTGAAAACTTCCTGTTTTCAATTAAGTCTACTAAGTATATTCATAAGGTTAAAAGGACAATTTAAAAGTAGTAAAACAATCGTTATAGGTTTTTACATGAATAAGCAAATTTTGAGAAAGGAATGCAATTTTTATTTAAATGAACAAAATATATGATTTTATCTCAATATTACGACTGCTTTTGCAAATACAAAATATTTTATTGATTAATACAGAAATATTAAAACCAAGATAATTTATTTTATTTATAAAGAAACGACTAATTTTCAAATCAAGTATTATACGAAGAATAATAGTATATACGGATACTAGTTTTTCTTAAGTTTGCTAAAAGCATTTAATTAGAGCTATCTTCTCATATTCTATTTTGATTTTTTTTCATTTAGTTTTCTTTCTATTTACATAATCATGTTTACCCCTGTATAATCCTAACAAACTGTGTCAGTTTTTTCCCAACCTGTAACTTGAAAACAAACTTGGTACATAAATCATGCTGTTAGTTTTCTCATTGAATTATTTTACATTTGTCATTTCGGAACCTTTTATAGCTTGCTATGCGGTATGGGTTTTGCACATTTTTGAAGGCCGTACGGTGTCCTATAGTTGCTAACGTCTACGTCATTTGATCTTAAATGTCTTCTTGTTTTTATCCATACGATAATACAATTATAATAGTCTATAAGTAATGAGCCTCTATTTTTATTTTCCTGGAAAATGAAAATAGATGGGATATTTATTGAAAGAAACAACTAGGAGAAAGCTTTACATTGCAGAAAGTAGAAGACCTGGATGCTTCATACCTTGTAAGCAGATACTTTTATGTTACGAATGTTTCCAGAGTCATATGTCCATTGTCATTGACCTCATTTTCATAGTTCGGTGACCGGTTGAAAAACAGTTTTTTTGTTAGGTGAAATATTCACTTATTATGAGTAATCGGATAACTATATTTGGTATATGGCGTCCTTGCAACGTCTTCATGTCCGTCAGGTAGAGTTCCCTTGACCTTGACCTCATTTCATGGATCAGTGACCAAGGGTAAAATTACGTGGGCAAGTCCGTATCTCAGATACTATAAGCAATAGGTCAGCTATATCTGGTGCATGGAATAATTGTAAGGTGTACATGTCCGACTGGAAGGTTTCATCTGACCTTGACCTAATTGTCATGGTGCATTGGACAATGTTTAGTTTTTGTGGTTTAGTCTTGTTCTCAGATACTATAGACAATAGGTCAAATATATTTAGTGAATAGAATGATGGTAAGGTGTACATGTCTTTCTGGCAAGGTTCATATTACCATGACCTAATTTTCATAGTTCATTGGTCAGTGGTAAGATTTTGTGGTTTGTCGTTTTTTCAGGTACTATAAGCGGTAGGACCTATATATTTGGTGTATGGAATGATTGTAAGGTAAACATAAAATTGAGAATGGAAATGGGGAATATGTCAAAGAGACAACAACCCGACCAAAGAGCAGAAAACAGCCGAAGGCCACCAATGGGTCTTCAACACAGCGAGAAAATCCCGCACCCGGAGTCGGGCTTCAGCTGGCCATGTCTGTTTACCAAGATTCATCTGACTTTGACCTCATTTTCACACAACTTTGATTATGTTAGGTCTGTGTGATACTTATAGTATAAATGTGATGCTTGAAGTAAAACCTTCATATTACAGACTTTCAACATAAATTCAATCATAAGTAAAACATGCATGACATTTTAGCGTGTACACTCTTGTATCATTTATATTATTCTTCTGTCAGTATAACTGATATTGGTAAATTGGCATGTATTGTTACAAACACTTTAGTTTCTACTTAAACTTAGGAGCTTTTATAAGCCATGAGCTATAAATATATATAAAAACACAGATACTTTATGATGTTGTCAAGACGTTAATGTACACACCAACTTGCGACACTGTAAATTTTAATGTATGTTTATTACTCTTCGAAGATAGCCATGTTGCCCATCATCTTTTTAATGACTATTTCCTCGTATATAAATTCTTGGGTATCCTTAGTACAGCGTTTGTCGCAGTGGCAACACAATAGTTAAAGTTTATGATTGTATCAGTTTAGGGAGCACAAAAATGGTACGTCAATGATATTTGGTATGCAGTTGTATTAGCATTGTCCATGGAGCTTTTTTGGGTCCTGTCCTTATGATTCATTATAGAATTGAACGTGTTTTTTTGACGAAATGAAAGGAAATGAACATCATATTTTGCCATGTAAAATATGATTTTTATTAGTTTTAAAATCAATCATAATGTGTTTTTTTTTTTTATATCACGTATCAACTATCTGCAACATATTTGTTCAAATGGTAGCTGCAAATTCCATTTTGTTGCAATACTTAGGACCTTTCCAAATGAAAAAAAAAATGTCCTTTTATATCGATGCTTTGGCCAGTTTAAAATATTACATTCCAATTTATTTTTAAGAGAATGTAATGACAAGTTTAAGCTTTGTTTTCAGTAGGTTTGTATAATACAATATTTAAGAAAAGACCACAAAAAAAAAAAAATGTGACAAGGAAAAAATCTGCGGTTATTACATATGCTAAACCAAATGTTTTTGTAACAAATTATGTGATGATGAAAATTATAGAAAAGCTTATCAAAGAACCCATAAATCGAAAAATATTCATATACTCATGACCAAACAAAAGTTACAATTCAGCCATGCGCTAGAAACGCGCATTATGTAATGTGTGATTGTTGTGTATTGGTCTGGCTTCGCTTGACGGGACCGTCATCAGTAAATAAACTGGTAAATATTTAAAATGATTTTGGTAATGCTCTCGATAGTGGCAAAGAAATAAGGGTTGTTTTCTGTGATATAAGCAAAACCTTCGATAGAGTTTGGCATACCGGTCTTCTCTTTTCAAATTACAACAAGCAGGAATATCTGGTAGTTTTTTGAAATGGTTTGAAAGTTTTCTCTCAGGAAGAACTCAGAATGTGTTAATAACTTCTCAATGGCTACCGGTAAATGCAGGGGTACCTTAGGGTCTATTTTAGGGCTTTTACTGTTTTTAGTCTTTATAAATAACATTGTCAAGGATACTCATGCAGAAATTAGATTATTGGCATTTGATATTTACTTAGTTGTTGAAACCCGATTGAAGCTGCTGCAACAGTAAACAATGACTTGGGTAAAACATGCAGTCGGTCACAGAAATGTTTTGTCAGAATCTATGATTATTTCTATAAAAAAATATATTTTGTTCCATCCCTTTTAAAATAATAATCAAGAACTCAAACTAGTCGACAATCACAAACATATTTGTGTTTATTTTTCTGATAATGGATTTTAGCAAGACCATATCGAATATGTCATAATTAAAAATATTATTTAAGGGTCAATACTCAAAGGATAGTTAAAACGTACTTGACCGATTCACTCTGGAAAAATTGTGTCTTTTATAAGGCCAATATTGGAATACAAAAGCTTGAAAATATCCAGCTTGATGCCGCACGCAAACTAAACTCACGAATATTGGAAAACACTTCGTTGAAACTCAATGGGAAAAATTATAGGAACGAAGGGAAAATCATAGATTGATATACTTTGTTAAAAAATTATACATAACAAAACACCCAGTTATCTTCGTGCATAATAACATGGTTATATACAATATATGTACATTGTTGGAAAATATAAAAATTTATTTGTACGTACATATAAAGCAAACATTTATTTGTGTACCTGTTATTTGTACATTTGTTGGCTAATTACAGGATAAATGTTTTTCTCTGTCTTTACAATAAATCCATTGGATGTTGAATGTGTACTGATTGATATTTTGTCTTAGATACATGATCTTTTTATTAGATGTTATTGGCTTTGAGCTAGCTGTTAGTAACTGCTAGTAGTCTCAGCTCTGTACTTAGTGTCTTTTTTGTTGTGAGAGATGTATAAATTTCCTGCAACGTCCGATCTGTGTTTTGTTAATATTTTTCTGCTTTGTATCGATCTGATGAGTTTTCAACTGATTTTTATAGTTTGTTCTTATATTGTACTGTTACACCACTGTACCAGGTAAGGGGAGAGGGTTTGGTGCCAGCAAACATGCTTCACATGTTCTATATGTGCCTGTCCCAAGTCAGGAGCCTGTAATTGAGTTGTGTCCGTTTATTGCTTTTTCTCAATTTGTTTTTCGTTTATTGTTTTGTGTAGTTTGTTCTTGTGTTGTATCGTTGTATCATTGTCCCAGGTTAGGAGGAGGTTGGCACCTTTTAACATCTTTAATCCCGTTACATTCATTATGTGCCTGTCCAAAGTCAAAAGCCTGTAGTTCATGCGTTGTTATTGGTTCATGTCTGTCATACTAGAGTAATTGTTTTTCGTAAATTGTTTTGTTATAAATTAGGCAGTTAGTTTTCTCAATTGAAATGTTTCATAGTTTGTCATGTCGGGCCTTTTATAGTCGAATATACAGTATGGGTTTTTCTCATTTTTGAAGGCCGAATGGTGGCTTATAATTGCTTACATCCACTTCATTTGAACTTGGGTGGATAGTTGTCTCATTGACAATCATACCACATCTCCTTACTTTGATATTAGTAGGCAAAGTCACATAGAATTCAGTACAAGAATTCGCTTATATTCTGAATACTGCTTCCCAGCAGCAGTGAAGTTATGGAATACGATACCTTTGAATATTAGACAATGCGACTGTAAAAGCGTGTTTGTAAACAAAATAAGAAGGTTTCGACATATTATTATGTTGGAAACCGCATTGGACAAAATCTGAACTCTAGTGCTTTAAACTACCATTTATTTTTAAGTTATTTAGTGGATTCGTTGTGTTGCTACAGAAACTTTCTATTCGCGTATCCTAACTATATATAGATAATTCTTTTGTTGATTTTCCGCAGTGTATTGATGTAAATGTTTTGCCTTTTGGGTCCGATTTTTTAAAACTGAAAATTGTACTCATTTTGTATTGCCACAGACATATATATTGAAAAGTAAAAGGTTCACACCATAATATGAAATATAAAAGCTTCATTTATATGTTCTCTTTGCATTTCATTTGATTCATTTGATCCGATTAATTTTTCTCCGTTTTTCCCAAACTACAATATAATCTTATTTTGTATTAACTATTCTTTCTATATCAAAATTGACAGTATGTAATCATTTTTGGGAGACAGATTAAGATAAGTAATGTTGCTTGTTTCTAGGTCCTGTTATGTATAATGCATTATCTTATATAGCATGATTTGATTTATTGAATAAATTTTTGTTAAAACCAACTGTTTAGTCGCTCGTTCATTTTTTTTGTCTATATTTGAATTTCTTTTAAAGTTATATCCCCGTTAGCGACAACACACTATGTAAACGGTGTCCTATATAGAACGTGACTTCGCGTTCTCGGTGTACTGTGACTTACATTTTGCAACATCAAAATACAACAATACATTCAGTTTCGTATGTTTATTTTGTTTTCTATATTGATTCTTTTTGATAACATGATGTATTGCTGAATGAATTCTGCATAAAATTGCACATTTATATATAGATAATAATATTAATTTTAAAAGTATATGTGTATTGTCTGAACGTTCTTCGGCTTTCCAATATTTTTGACAATTATTAGTGCCAAAGCATGAATTAATCCCCTCTTCAAAATCATTTATCCTTGATATAAGACGATCATTATCCTTACTAACATTAAATTCTTATAATATTCGAATTAGCTCTCGCCGCGATATAGCCTTTCTGTGCTAATGCGGCGTAAAGCAAACAGCAATCAATCAATCAATGATCCTTACTATAGTTGTATAGTTTTACATTGAATAAAAATATACGAAGTCAGTTTAGTTTCCAAGTGTACTTTGACTTCGCGTTCATAATCTGTAAGACGGCACTGTGCCTTCACGTTTTTGTGTACTGTGCCTTCACGTTTTTCTGTACTGTGACTTCACGTTTATGTGTACAGTGCCTTCACGTTTTTGTGTACTGTGCCTTCACGTCACTAGTAATTTTTGGGGCCCTTTATAGCTTACTGTTCGGTGTGAGCCTAGGCTCCGTGTTGAAGACCATGCTTTGACCTATAATGGTTTACATTTATAAATTTTGACTTGGATGGAGAGTTGTCTCATTGGCACTCATACCACATCTTCTTATATCTATATACCTACACTACCAAGAATTATATCACACGTTTATTGTACATTTCTACCCTCTTGTAAATCAGCACTGAATGACTACATTATAAAATTGTTATGTTCTACTTTTGGTAAATTCAGTACTGTAACAGTACTGATTTTTGATGAACTGTAACAGTACTGAGTTTTTCAGTACTGTAACAATACTGATTTTTGCAGTACTGTAACAGTACTGTGTTTTTCATTGTGTTCCATAGACTGATTTATTTCCATATCGAATCAGTACTTACTTTTTAGCGCTCACCTGGTCTTTATCAATCATTTCACTTCTGATTAGGTAGGTGAATCTGTTATCAATTAACATCATCAAAGTTTTGTGTACTCACTGTTGACAAGCGGATGATGGTAACTGAAGTTACCACGATCCCAATATGGTGGAGGGGAATCCCCATAAGATCTTTCCTCTTAATTTCTTTGTTTTTAAATAAATGTGGCTAACATTACTCAGCCGTCGTTTGGTTATTAACATTTGCAATGAGTCTGTAAAATATTAACCTTAAACAGTTGTCCATTACTTAGAAAATAGAGAGAAAAAAATACGTTGATGATGGTAACTGTTCATGTTATTTTGAAAGATCGTGGTAACTGATTTCTGGGATGGTGGTAACTTGCCTAAAGGTTGTATAAAACGATAAACTAAGTACAATTTTAGCCGTGATATATGGGCCCCTCACCCTTATTATTTACGTTACGTATTTCGTCCTATATTAGGGACGACCATTTGATATTCTTGGGGGCAGGGGATTTTGAAAATAAATAACTCAGCCTTGATAATCACAAAAATAAATGGTTTGTTCTGTGGTAGTTTGAAAATAAATTACCTGACTTGCAATGTATTGAAAATAAATAACTCAGCAGGTCTAATCGAAAGTATGAGATGGCACCAGATTCTTCATAAATTCATCTTCCCAAAAAAAAAAAAAAAATCGGGAAACACTTCCCATATCTTTTAATAATAAAAGTATAAATATTATTTAAATATACTTGAAATGTCAGAAAATTGGTTTCATTTAACTTGAGGTTAATTGTCTCAGGAACACTTACCTCACTTTTATTAAATCAGGGCCGTAACTACTTTTAGACAAATGCCTCATTTAGGAAATTTCAAAACCAAACGCCTGTTTCCATATCAAATTGTGTTCACCATGAGTGCCTTGCAAGAAGCAAGTTCTGTTCTCCCTCAGACGTAGCCCCTGATTTTTCGGGATCAATGTTTCTTATTTATTTGTCTTTTGTTCATTGATTGCCCTTCTGTATTCTGTTAGTGTTGCATTCATTTTGTAATTTAGTAATTTTATTATTAACTTGATCATGAGTTTAAAAAAACACAGCAGCCACAGACTTATCTATGTGAATTGCATTTTTGCTTTATCATGCATATTTGTCTTTTGATGTTGTCCCTAGAAACTTAAGTCTTACACTGAATCTATAACGTGATTTTGCTTTGAGACCAAAATATTGTCAAAAAATTATTAAAACAGAACTTGCATTTTCAGTTTAAGAAAGGGTCTTGGGAACACCCAGAAAGCATGATTTTGCATCATTTGTTCTATAGCTTCCTGGGCCTTCAGCGGTTCAAAAACCCTTCAAAAAAAATTTTGCCTCGCTCCGCTCGGCGAAACATGTTTGCCAATACTTTTAAAAGAGCCTTAGTTACAACCAAACTTTAATACTGTGTATGTATGCAATACATGTATATGCATTGGGGAATATAGAAGATTCATTTCTGCAGAGGATAATAATTAATTCTGATTAAATGGTACATAATGACTTGACTATACATGTATTATTTATAATAAACAAATAATTTAAAAATTGTATGTTTTCGAATATTATAAATATAGTTGTGAAAATAAATAATCAGTCCCTTGCTTTAATGAAAATGAAAAATCTTGCTTCAATAGTGCAGAAAATAGATAATCTGTCCTCTTAGTTTACAAAAATAAATAACCGATCCAAAACGAATCCTCCTGCCCCCCCCCTCCCCCCCAGAATATCAAATGGTCGTCCCCTTATGACCCATAGTTGAGTGCTAAGTATCGGTATCAGGGGCGGATCCAAACACTGTGAAAAAGGAGGGATGTGCTAGCCAGGGTTTCTCAGAAAAAAGGGGGTGCTAGTACTTTAACATTTTTTGTCAATTTGTCACATGAAAAAGACAAATTTTCCAATAAAAAGGGGGTGTCAATCCCCGGCACCTCCTTTTTGGATCCGCCACTGAGTATCGCTCTGGATCTTTATATATAACCAATTTCATAATATATATTCACCATTGATATTTTTGTATTCTATCGAAAAGACAACACTTTGGAAGTCACCACGAAAGTGAAAGAAGCTTGGTTGTGGTAAGTTTTTTTTATATTGTACACTGGTCTACTCATTTTAAAATTATTTATTTACACCATTAAAGTCCCTAAAATTGATAATTGCTTTTAATATATTCATTACAGAACATCTAGAATTTCTGTTTTACTTATGTAAAATATAAAACGTGTAAACGATTCCTTCTATTCACTGTATGCTTTGATAAATGAGGATGTGTGGGGACATAATTTTGAGATATCAATAGGAAAAAAATACCTTTCCGGCAATTATTTTAGAAAATGAAAAATATGGAATGATTGGGGGCTAACATTTTTTTCGGGAATTTGCGAATTTTACTGACATATATACCTAATAATTGTAATTAATATGATGTCAATTTAAAGGATGTGTGTCTGACAAGTTTGAATGGTATGAAATGTTTTTCAGAGATTCCTCTCTGGTTTCACTTTAAAGCCGAACACAATTATATGTATACATTTTACCTGTGTTTAAAGTTATTGCAAATGGCTGATATTTTTGTTCGAGCATATTGTTTTTCTTAAATTGTTTGACATTTCAGACCGATATAACATGTTACTTTTATTATTCTTCCCTTAGTTTATTTATTTTGTATTTACATTGTATCATAGGTCAAATTTATTTGTTCAGTGTATGTTCAATGGTGTTAATATGTCCTTTGATTGAGTTAAGCTATTTCAGTTGATATTTTATAGTGTGTCTTTCTATGTTGTGATGTTACACTATTGTTTCAGAAAAAGGGTGAAGGTTTGGTACCATTAAAACGTTTAAACCCGCTGCATTTGTTTGCACCTGTCCTAAGTCAGGAATCTGATGTTCAGTAGTTGTCGTTTGTTGATGTGGTTCATAAGTGTTTCTCGTTTCTCGTTTTTTATATAGATTAGACCGTTGGTTTTCCCGTTTGAATGGTTTTACACTAGTAATTTTGGGGCCCTTTATAGCTTACTGTTCGGTGTGAGCCAAGGCTCCGCGTTAAAGACCGTACTTTGACCTATAATGGTTTACTTTTATAAATTTTGACTTGGATTGAGAGTTGTCTCATTGGAACTCATACCACATCTTCTTATATGTATATATTTCCTGTTTCTGTTTCCCAAACCTACTATATTGAGGAGGGGGTCTGATCACGAAATCCCAAGCTTAAAAGCTTGAAATCCAGAGGCCCCGAATTTAAAGAAATTTTAATCCCGACATCCTGAAATTTGAAATAGGAATTCCTGTAACCCAAAAGGATCAATCCCGAAAGTCCAAGCTTAAAACCGCCTAATCTCAGAGTCCCGAAAAAAAGTCCTAACCCCATATTGTGATGCCCTAAGAAGCCATACTCTTATGCCTAGTATTTCTTGAAATAAGTTTAACTTTTGATTTTTCCTTCATTACCTCAAAGTAAATTTTTTTTTTTTTATAAAACTATATGTATCTATTCATTTTTGACAAGAAACAGGAATTGCATATAAATCTATTTAAGGCTTAGTCTTTTGAATTTTCATTTGTTTAGTTATTTGATTCTTTGTTGAAACATATATAGTTTTTTAGTTGGTATTACAACACTGTTTGTGAAATTGTTGCATTAAAGAAAGTTTCATTTCACAAAACATTTTAATTTGTTTCCCCGACACATTTTTGTCTCTTGCGCTAGTATTGGTCTATACTCCAATATAGTGGTTTCAGTTAAGATGGGTTATTGTGTTTCATTTCATGTATAGTGATGTTAAACACTGATTGATTGAAAAGAAACCTCGTGTAATATTAAAGTTACCATCATCTCCTAACTATTTTGTTCGACAGTTACCACCATCCCATCTTAGAGTTACCATCATCATCGCATTTTATTGTGTTCAATTTTCTCAGTAACGGACAGCTGTTTAAGGTTAATATTTTACATTTCAGGTGACAACTCTTCAGAGAGAAAAACTGGTGTTTGTCAGTTTTCTTTGTGTGGAGATCTGTTGTCATGACCCCATTTTTGACAAATGTGGTGGTGTCGAGAAACGCAATTTTTCGCTTGAAAATTCAGATGTAAATTTTATTGAATGATGGAACTTATTACAATGATCTAAAAGTCTTGTAGATGTTCTGCAGTATCGTTCCATTTCATGTCAATATTATCAATAAAACGGAGCCAAGACAAGGGTTTGTATGGCACACTCAAAAGGATGCGTTCTTCAAGGTCCCCATAAAAATGTTGGCAAAAGAAGGTGCCATTTTGTGCCGATACTAGTACATCAGTCAAGATTAGACAGTGCTTGTCATTGAAAACAAAGTTATTATTTTCAAGCACTAGTTTAAGCAACAGAACTAGACAGTCAGTTGAGGAATGTTTATTCGTTCGAGTGTTCCATACTTTTTCACACGCGGTTATTCCTTCATTTTTCGGAATATTAGTGTATAAAGAACACACATCCATCGAAACCAAAATTGTGTTGTTAGGTAAGGGACTTTAGGAATTAATTTTCTTCAAATAGTCAGTTGTATCTTGAATATGAGATGGCAGTTTTCTAACATGTGGTCTAAGATGGTAATCCACGAATTATTAATTTTTTTATGTAGGATGGCCATTAGCTGATACTATAGGTCTCCATGGAATCCCTTCTTTATGGAGTTTAGAAGTAATTAAAATCGATCGGCAGTGCAAATATATATATATAATTCCTTAATACCACAAGATAAGTGTGACCTATCCTGATTGATTTATCTATAGTCCTGACCATAATATACTTTTCAAATACTTACTGAGAAAAACTTGTTTGTTTTAATATGTCAGACCTACTAGTGCCAAAGGATTCTCTTACTTTCAAATTGACTTAAACTACTCGATCTATTTTTGATGAATATATATTTTAAAGTATGGGTAGTCTATACTTGTAGGAAAGTATCCTGGTTCTGGTACAATACCAGATGTACATTGATGTACATAATATTTATTAGTTTATGTGTTGAAACAGTTTATAGATTTCATGAGCGAAACGAGATGATGTTCAAACTAAAATCTATAATAAGAAGTATTACTAGCATTTCATTTAAGATTCCGAGTCTAGGAAGATGTACATGATGTACAAAGCAGTTTGTTTCATTTTTCATACTGAAATTAAAGGAAGTCTTTCTTGTACTTTATTTAAATTTTACGTCTAGGATTGAAAGTACATTTCCGTTTTTATTTTCATTAAAATTGCAAATTAAAATACAATTATTTTCTTTGTTTAAATATTGCAACATTATTTCCTTTTTATTAAAACAAGGAAGTCTATATAACCTCCTTGATTAAAATAATCAGATTGATATAGGTACATCTGGATCCTTTTCATTATTAAAATGTGAATAAGCATATATTTAATATGAAGAAAAAAAATTAAAACTGAAATCTAAATTTAAAATATATTAAAAAAAAAATACATTTGACCATACAGATGTAAGAAATAATACTTCAAGCAATGAAATAACGAATTAAATGTGCCGCATTAATGACGATTGATAACCTTAAAATTAATCATGCATGCAATTTTAGCAGACTTAACAGGGTCAGCGAAATACTCTTATGCCTAGTATTTCTTGAAATAAGTTTAACTTTTGATTTTTCCTTCATTACCTCAAAGAAAAATTTTTTTTTATAAAACTATATGTATCTATTCATTTTTGACAAGAAACAGGAATTGCATATAAATCTATTTAAGGCTTAGTCTTTTGAATTTTCATTTGTTTAGTTATTTGATTCTTTGTTGAAACATATATAGTTTTTAGTTGGTATTACAACACTGTTTGTGAAATTGTTGCATTAAAGAAAGTTTCATTTCACAAAACATTTTAATTTGTTTCCGACACATTTTGTCTCTTGCGCTAGTATTGGTCTATACTCCAATATAGTGGTTTCAGTTAAGATGGGTTATTGTGTTTCATTTCATGTATAGTGATGTTAAACACTGATTGATTGAAAAGAAACCTCGTGTAATATTAAAGTTACCATCATCTCCTAACTATTTTGTTCGACAGTTACCACCATCCCATCTTAGAGTTACCATCATCATCGCATTTTTATTGTGTTCAATTTTCTCAGTAACGGACAGCTGTTTAAGGTTAATATTTTACAGACTCATTGTAAATGTTAATAACCGAACGACGGTTGAGTAATGTTAGCCACATTTATGTAAAAACAAAGAAATTAAGAGGGAAAGATCTTACGGGGATTCCCCTCCGCCATATTGGGATCGTGGTAACTTCAGTTACCATCATCCGCTTGTCAACAGTGGTACTGTGACTTCATGTTGTAGTTATAAACATATTATATAACCTCAGCTATCAGTTTTCATATCCTAGGGTGATTATATATGTGTGTTATATTAACTTTAGCATATGCTTACGCAACAAAATTTGTATGAAAACTATTAGCCGATGTATACGTTTTGACTGTCCTAGCTTTGACATAACAGTCGAATATTCTTGTGAATTATCATTCTCTGACAAAATATCTTGAATCCCGGATAATCACATATGGTTTCATTAGGGAACGACCATTTAACCTCAAAAGGGTGGAGGGGGCTGGGTTATTCTGATCCCCAATTTGATGAATAAAAATATTGTGGTCAAGCAGATGACAAAAAAAATATTCTGAATCCAGATTTTCCCCATACCTTAAAGTGTTAAATTTTGAAAAAATAATTTGATTGATAGCGTCGAAAAACTAAAAAAAAATGTTCGCGCTTTGCGAGAAATTTTTTTTTCTGACTCAGACAAAAAACCAAAAAGGTACATATACCTACACTACCAAGAATTATATCACACGTTTATTGTACATTTCTACCCTCTTGTAAATCAGTACTGAATGACTACGTTATAAAATTGTTATGTTCTACTTTTAGTAAATTCAGTACTGTAACAGTACTGATTTTTTTAGTACTGTAACAATACTGAGTTTTTCAGTACTGTAACAATACTGATTTTTGCAGTACTGTAACAATACTGATTTTTGCAGGACTGTAACAGTACTGTTTTTTTCATTGTGTTTCATAGACTGATTTATTTTCCTATCGAATCAGTACTTACTTTTTAGTGCTCGCCTAGTCTTTATCAATCATTTCACTTCTGATTAGGTAGGTGAATCTGTTATTAATTCACATCATCAAAATGGAAGTTTCTGTAGCCAACATATTTTTAAAGAGAAATCTAGGGATTTTAAATTGGAAATTTGATGCTTTAAAGACATAATTATTCAAGTACGTTTTTCGTCGATTTTGTGTGGTTTTTATACAAATGTTTACCTATTTCTAGAAAATTCAATCAGTGATATTTCAGATAATAACAGAGATAAATGCATTATTTTTTGGATTTATAGTTATAGTTCAATGAGCCAAAGTTGTATGCAAAGTTTACCAAATCTGTGACATAGCCAACTTACTGTTCCTTGACCTTAAGTAAATGATACAGTCCGTCTTTGTTAGTATCGTTTTTAAGGAGTTTAGTTCACATTCAATCACTGTTTCCATAATTATTGTATTGCATTTTTATAACTGACTATGCTGTATGAGTTTTGCTCATTGTTGAAGGCCGTGCGTTGACCTATAGTTGTTATCCTTTATGTTATTTGGTCACTGGTGGAGAGTTGTCTCATTGGCAATTATACCACATCTTCTTATTTTTATATGTATATTTAAAAGAACGCTTTGGCAAAATTGTTTATACTATTTTCATAGATTGGGTGTGGTTTGTATTTTAATTTGAATGCATTACATATATTTTACATATATATATAAAACATAATGAAAAAATGGTAAATTCAGTTCTGTATTTTAATTTGAATAATATATATATTATATATATATATATAATTCCTTAATACCACAAGATAAGCGTGACCTATCCTGATTGATTTATCTATAGTCCTGACCATAATATACTTTTCCAATACTTACTAAGAAAAACTTGTTTGTTTTAATAAGTCAGACCTACTAGTGCCAAAGGATTCTCTTACTTTCAAATTGACTTAAACTACTCGATCTATTTTTGATGAACATAATTATATTCATTTTAAAGTATGGGTAGTCTATACTTGTAAGCAGTATCCTGGGTTCTGGTACAATACCAGATATACATTAATGTAAATAATATTTATGTGTTTACGATGCATGACCCATATTATTTATTCAGAAATTATATAAATGAGTCTGTCGCTTAATACGGTACATAACATTGAGACATGTTTCAAATCATTAAATCGGAATTAATCCCAACTGTTAATTCGGAAGTACATCGTGATTATTTTAGATTGAATTAGGCCTACTTTACTGCATAATACTGAATAGCTTATTATTTGACCTGTTGAATAATGCATTAGCATCTTAAACGTTACTTGATCAAAGAAAATTGTAATACAAATGATTTGCGGACCAATTTATTCAAACACAACGGTAGACTTTATCTATTAATAAGCTCTGTATTTGTAATAAATTACATCAAATTGAGGAATGCAACACAATTACCATATTGCAATCGCTAAGTATGAAATCGTTCAAATAATAATATGCATAGTCATTCTAAATTAGTTTCCAAAATTGATCGCCCTGAGAACAAAACAGTTGTGTAAATTAGATATGAGATAAGTTTTATTTGTAAACAATGCGATTTTATATATTCGTAAAACGAGATATGTTCAAACTAAAATCTATAATAAAAGTATTACTAGCATTTCATTTAAGATTCCGAGTCTAGGAAGATGTACATGATGTACAAAGCAGGTTATTTCATTTTTCATACTGAAATTAAAGGAAGTCTTTCTTGTACTTTATTTAAATTTTACGTCTAGGATTGAAAGTACATTTCCGTTTTATTTTCATTAAAATTGCAAATTAAAATACAGTTATTTTCTTTGTTTAAATATTGCAACATTATTTCCTTTTTATTAAAACAAGGAAGTCATATAACCTCCTTGATTAAAATAATCAGATTGATATAGGTACATCTGGATCCTTTTCATTATTAAAATGTGAATAAGCAGATATTTAATATGAAGAAAAAAAATTAAAACTGAAATCTAAATTTAAAATATATTAAAAAAAAATACATTTGACCATGCAGATGTAAGAAATAATACTTCAAGCAATGAAATAACGAATTAAATGTGCCGCATTAATGACGATTGATAACCTTAAAATTAATCATGCATGCAATTTTAGCAGACTTAACAGGGTCAGCGAAAAGATATCAAATGTCGTTTAATAGACACCGAGTGATGACAGATGCAGGCAGAGATAAGAAAAATTAATTTCCATTTATAAGTTACATGTATGTTCCTGTAGTAATTAAGGCTCTTCAAAATGTTCGGCAAAATAAAAATAAATAATCATTATTTCTTGAAGACGATCAGATGATGAATTCTCGGTTTTAATATATTAAGTACGAAAATATAAAATAGTGTAAGGAGATTTTGAGCCATCTCACTGATCAGTAGGCTACACAGTGCCTCGAAATGACCAGTATAAAACTATCCAACAAGAGAGAAAAAGGATAGGTCAATATAAGAAACCTACAAGGTAACTTCAGTTTAATTTCAATATTTAGATTATTCTAATGGATTTGTCAAATGTCAGAGGGAATATCTTTTTAAATGTGATAGGAATACCAATGAGACAACTCTCCATCAAGACACAGTGTAGTCAAAGTTAGCAATTATAGGTTATAATACAGCTTTCAACACAAAGGCTTGGCTCACATTGGACAGCATCCTACTAAGGGCCCCAAAACACTGTTATAAAACAATTTAAACAGGAAAAAACAAATCTAATTTAACTTCAAACCAGAAACAAAAAGCAAATATGAACTGCACAAAAAAAAACCCCCACAACCACTAAACAACATGCTTCTGACTTGGGGGCGTGTGCTTATGAATACACCTGGTTTAAAAGAATTTACATACATACCATAAGACGGAAGTGTAACTTTACCATGTAAAAAACACCCTTTAAAAGTTAATGAAAAAATCGTGTTCAGATAAAAAAAAAAAAGAACACCTTACAACAGTTCATAAATGTGGCCTTTAAACACAATTTGGTAATTAAAGGTTTGACCATGTTAGTTTTTTTGTTGTTTTCAATTTTGTTTGTTTATTTATAAGTACAAGGTGTAAGCTGTTTTGTCTAGGCTATAAATAGCTTTCTTAATGAATTGGTTTCAGTCATCAAGGTGCAGAGGATACAGTGAAGTTCAAATTGTATAATTTTACAATTTAACTTGCAGGCCTTTTTCGTGACCCACAATTTAAAATATAAGAAAACATCAAAATAAAAGGGACATTCGGAAAATATCTTTTAAAAAGCGAGTTAAAGGTTTTAAAAGTGTTTGTTTTAACAAAAGAGGTTTGTCATCTAAAACTTTTAAGAGCACAAATTTTAAGCACACAACTTAAAACAGCTAATGCTTACTACCTAAGCATCACAAAAACCTTTTGTGCTTTTTCACGATGCATGTACCATATTATTTATTCAGAAATTATATAAATTAGTCTGTCGCTTAAATAATACAAGTTACATAACATTGAGAAATGTTTCAAATCATTAAATCAATTAATCCCAACTTTAATGTGAAGAAGTGCTTCTAGTGATTATTTTAGATTGGAATTAAGCAAGCCTTAAGCTATTACTGCATAATCTGATATTATACCTTTTTTTTTGTCTCTTTCAGAAAATGCAAGAAAACGTTCTTCTTGATCAAAGAAAATTTCGTAATAACAATACAAATATTTCGGACCTAATTTCTATTTCAAAACACAACGGTAGACTTTATCTATTAACCAAGCTCTGTTCTTTGCCTGTTAATAAATTACATCAAATTTTGGAGGAATGCAACACAATTCCATATTGCAATCCTAAGTATGAAATCGTTCAAATAATAATTGCATATTGTCATTCTAAATTGTTTCCTGAAATTGATCGCCCTGAAGATCACAAAAAAAAACATTTTATCAAAATTAAATATGTCAATAAAGGTTTTGATTTTGTAAATATTGCCGATATTTTTAATGATCATTCTGTTAAAGAACAAATTCCTGGCTATTTTGATAATACTGAACTCCCTCTTATTTGTTATGTTTACAGTTAAAATGCAGTAATTCCGAATACATTTATGGCCCCAGTTCACATGTTATAACAGGAGACCTTAACATCGTTCGTGACCGAGAGTTGAAATCATTCCTCAGTAAAGGACCTAAATATCATCCCCCGTCAATTTCTAATTGGAATGAGTGTCGTAACATCATCAACGACTCACTCCGTACTTACTGCTCTAAATGGATAAAACGAGAAAAAGCTGACAAGAAATCATTAGATTCTTTTTTTTAATTCGGTAATGAACATTGTTGATACACGTATTCAACAGTTTAAAGGTCATTTTACTCCTAACAACAACCATAATAGCCAAGTTTCTCGTAACAAACATAAGCTAAAAGAACTCGTCAAGGAATTTGTTTTTGTCCCGGCTGATAAAGCTGCTAACAATATCATTATTGTTTGACGTAAATTTTACATTGAGGTTCTACAAAAGGAAATCACGAATTCACCAACATTCCAACTGACTCCATTTTCGGAAAATGACATCTGTAACAAACATACCTGTCCTAAGTCAGGAATCTGATGTACAGTAGTTGTCGTTTGTTTATGTAATTTATACGTGTTTCTCGTTTCTCGTTTTTTATATAGACTAGACCGTTGGTTTTCCCGTTTGAATGGTTTTACACTAGTAATTTTTGGGCCCTTTATAGCTTGTTGTTCGGTGTGAGCCAAGGCTCTGTGTTGAAGGCCGTACATTGACCTATAATGGTTTACTTTTATAAATTGTTATTTGGATGGAGAGTTGTCTCATTGGCACTCACACCACATCTTCCTATATCTATAAACTTTTAGCTACCTCTTTACAAGCAGAACCAAATACAACGAAAGTTCGAACTATGTACTGGCTTCCGAAGATGCACAAAACTCCTTACAAATATAGATTTATTTCGTCTTCAAGCCAAAGTTCCACTACTATTCTACTTACTAGTACACTTGGTACAATCAAAAACATGGTAATAAATTGTTCAAATAAGGCTTTTGAAAATAGTGGAATTAATTACTTTTGGAGTGTCAAAAATTCGTTGGAAGTACTTGATAAATTGCATGCTTATATTGGTGATTTCGAATCTGTTCAAAGTTTAGATTTTCTACCCTATATACCACTTTGCCTCATAATCTTATTAAGAAAAAATTCACACACCTGATTAAATGGGCATTTGAAAAGTCGGAATGCGAATATATATGTTCAAACTCTTTTAGATTATTTTTTAGTAACAACAAACAAAAGAAATATGTCAATTGGACCTGCTTTGATACTATAACTGCCCTTGAATTTTTACTAGATAACATTTTTGTTCGCTATGGAGATTCCGTATATCGTCAGGTTATCGGAATTCCCATGGGGACTAACTGTGCACCACTTATTGCGGACCTGTTTCTGTATTGTTTTGAGTTACAGTTTATGACCAAAATCAGCAAAGACCCATCGAAACAACATCTGATTCAAACATTTAATAACACTTTTAGATATTATCTTGATGTATTGACTCTCAATAATGACGACTTCAGTATCTACACTAAAGAGATTTATCCTGCCGAACTGACTTTAAATAAAGCTAATACTAACAATGAACACTGCCCTTTCCTGGATCTTGATATCTATATCTTTAACGGGAAGCTTAATACCAAAATTTTTGATAAAAGAGATGATTTTTCATTCCGCATTGTTAATTATCCATTTTTAGATGGTGACGTTCCCTTGTCACCATCTTATGGTGTTTATATATCTCAACTTGTTCGATTTGCTCGTGTTTGTAACAACGTATTTGATTTCAACGAAAGAAATCTCTGTATTACTGAAAATTATATTACAGCGAAGTGTGTAAACAGTGAAGTGTGTAAAGATGTTAATATCAGTGACAATACACCTACCTCATGAAATTGCAGTAATTCCGAATACATTTATGGCCCCAGTTCACATGTTATAACAGGAGACCTTAACATCGTTCGTGACCGAGAGTTGAAATCATTCCTCAGTAAAGGACCTAAATATCATCCCCCCGTCAATTTTTAATTGGAATGAGTGTCGTAACATCATCCACGACTCACTCCGTACTTTCTGCCCGAAATGGATAAAACGAGAAAAAGCTAACTAGAAATCATTAAATGCTTTTTTTAATTCGGTAATGAACATAGTTGATATACGTATTCAACACTTTAAAGATCATTTTACTCCTAACAAATAGCATAATAGCCCAGTTTCTCGTATCAAACATAAGCTAAAAGAACTCGCCAAGGAATTTGTTTTTGTCCCGGCTGATAAAGCTGCTAACAATATCATTATTGTTTGACGTAAATTTTACATTAAGGTTCTACAAAAGGAAATCACGAATTCACCAACATTCCAACTGACTCCATTTTCGGAAAATGACATCTGTAACAAACATAAACTTTTAGCTACCTCTTTACAAGCAGAACCAAATACAATGAAAGTTCCAACTATGTACTGGCTTCCGAAGCTGCACAAAACTCCTTACAAATATAGATTTATTTCGTCTTCAAGCCATTGTTCCTCTACTAAACTATCTATTCTACTTACTAGTACACTTCGTACAATCAAAAACATGGTAATAAATTGTTCAAATAAGGCTTTTGAAAACAGTTGAATTAATTACTTTTGGAGTGTCAAAAATTCGTTGGAAGTACTTGATAAATTGCATGCTTATATTGGTGATTTCGAATCTGTTCAAAGTTTAGATTTTTCTACCTTTATACCACTTTGCCTCATAATCTTATTAAGAAAAAATTCACACACCTGATTAAATGGACATTTAAAAAGTCGGAATGCGAATATATATGTTCAAACTCTTTAAGATCATTTTTAGTAACAACAAACAAAAGAAATATGTCAATTGGACCTGCTTTGATACTATAACTGTCCTTGAATTTTTACTAGATAACATTTTAGTTCGCTATGGAGATTCCATATATCGTCAGGTTAACGGAATTCCCATGGGGACTAACTGTGCACCACTTATTGCGGACCTGTTTCTGTATTGTTTTGAGTTATAGTTTATGACTAAAATCAGCAAATCCCAATCGAAACAATATCTGATTCAAAAATTTAATAACACTTTTAGATATTTAGATGATATATTGGCTCTCAATAATGACGACTTCAGTATCTACACTAAAGAGTTTTATCCTGCCGAACTGACTTTAAATAAAGCTAATACTAACAATGAACACTGCCCTTTCCTGGATCTTGATATCTATATCTTTAACGGGAAACTTAATAACAAAATTTATGATAACAGAGATGATTTTTCATTCCCCATTGTTAATTATCCATGTTTAGATGGTGACGTTCCCTTGTTACCATCTTATGGTGTTTATATATCTCAACTTGTTCGATTCGCTCGTGTTTGTAACAAAGTATTTGATTTCAACGAAAGAAATCTCTGTATTACTGAAAAATTATTACACCAGGGTTTTCGATATCACAAACTAGTCAAAACATTTACTAAATTTTATCATCGGCACAAGGACATCATTCGTAAATATAAATCAACATGCAGACATCTTATACGTTCAGGTATTTCACATCCAATATTTTATGGTAATATTCTTTACAAAGCACAAAAATGTCGGCATTCACCTCAAAAGCTAACCAAACCTTTAAACAGACTTATTCGGAAAGGATATAGTTACTATGCTGTTGTCAGGTCATTAAGGATTGCATATTTTGGTATTAATATTGACTCATTCATAGGGTCTTTGCATCGGAAATAAACACTATTATTCTAAAACCAGTTGTTGGCATGATACGGGTTATGTTCTTCTCATATAGTTTATGATTGTATGATACTAAACCCCTAACGGGAGGGATTGTACTTGATTTTCATATGATGAAGACATAACCTTTCAATCAGTCTAATTGAGGTCTGGAGCTGGCATGCCAATAACTGCTAGTAGTCCTTTGTTAATTTATGTATCATTGTCATTTTGCTTAGTTTCTTTTGTTACCTATTCTGACATCGGATTTTAATAATTTTTTTAAAACTTTTAACATATGCATAGGAACCACATTGTATTAATCCTGCATAATTCAGTCTCACATGTGATATTTCTTGCTACATGTAGATTGGTTATTCCAGATGACACTTTAGTTCTAATATGAGCTCATTATAAGCATCCATCTTTTATGTTTTGGTACTTGTACGAAACTCGGGATTGCATGGTTCATGATTAATGTTATCTTTTCTGATGAGTGCCATACTAATACACCCTTCTGTACACGTCTTTAACTTTCACATCGAAGGTTCCCATTTCAGCTCCAGTCTCCCATGCTGTTTTAAATTATTCTGTGGAAAGAAAATGAAATGACTTTATGAAGGCTATTAAACTTTCTTATGTTTCCTTATTTCTGTGTTAATAGAAAAGATTGCACAACTATTAAAGGGAATTAAAATGTACTTATTACTTTATAAACTAATACATGTATATATGTAATCGATAAAAGTTGAAATTTGTTCCTAAATAAAAAAAAAATGAAAATATAATAATTATATTCATCATCCCGTAAGAATTGGTGTTTGCCAGTGGCAAATATTTCATGGAGGTGTAGCTTTTACCATCAGTCCATTTATGTGATCTTTATGGTCAGGTTCGTGAAACTTTTGCAGCTCCCCCTTAAAAAAACCCAACAACAACAGCAAAAGGACATTTGAATATACTCATTACTATGTACAAAAGTACATGTACAATAGATTGAAGTGGAAATTCAATTTAATTGATAATTGAAAATATATATACAGTCACATGTTTTTACTATCAATTGGTGTTTGATGTCAGTCCATATGTGATCTTTATTGCCAGGTTCCAGATGATTGCTTCTTTAAGACCAAAAGTATTTTAGGTAGATCATTTTCAGACTCATATGAATAAAGTATGAATATTTGATCTATCATTTGCTGATACATATAGCTAGCATATTTTGTTCCGTGTCTTCAGCTTGGAAAAAAGAAACACATACTATCCATGACTTGTAAATGAAAAAATGAGAAATTAAAATATGTCACAGACATCCATCTTCATACAAAATGCATAACAATATAAAAATAAGAAGACTGTGGTATGATTACCAATGATACAATTCTCCACCAGAGACCAAATGAGATAGAAGTTCACAATTAGGCCCCGTATGTCCTTCAACAATGATCAAACCCCATATCGCATAGTAAGTTAAAAAAATCCCGAAATAACAAAAAAAAAAAAAACAAATATGATACACAGCAACAAACAACAACCACTTAATTACAGACATCAGTCCTGACTTGGGACAGACATACACATAATGTGGCGGGGTTAAACATGTTTGCTGGCGCCAACCCCCCCTTAATCAGGGACAGTGGTAGACCAATGTCAAAATGTTCCCAAAATGTGGAAAAATTAAAGAAAACATAAGTTATTTGAATTTTAATGATATGTAGTTAGCATTGATGAAACTTACGTACTCCTCATTACAGAATCTTGGATTGTTTGGGGTCGGATAAAACCAATTTTTCTATGATTCTGTATGGATTCAAAATTAATTTTATGACACTTTAAAGTAAATATGGATATTTTTTCAAAATAAACAAAGAATGGAAAGTTTAGTCTCATTTTCACAAATAAATGAAGGTAAAAAAAACACGGTCAAAATAGGTACAATTAAGGTATCCGCATAAGTGGGATCGAGGAAGAAGAAGAAAGAAGTCGGAAGTAGGAAAAAATTACTGTGTGACAAAAAAAAAAAAAAAAAAAGGATTTGGGAAATGAGCACCCCGTGTAACCCCCTTTTTCCCAATCATAAGTTCATAAATATCCAGGTTGATCATTACACAAAGGTATTTAAACTATTTCATAAAGTTTGGTCAAAGTAATAATATGAATATTCAAAACAACCCACGATTTAGCCTCTCCAATCATTTACAGAACTGTAACGCGTATTCGTATGTTAATTAACCATGCGACAATTTTCTCAGTTTTGGTCGACTTTTAAATACTAACAATACTTTTTGTCCAGAAGAAATTTTAAACAACAGTACATATTTCTTTTCCTTTCTTTTGAACGGTTAAAATTTCAGTGCGCGTTCAAAAAAAAAAACGTTTGTAAACAATGAATGACGTAATGTTTTAAATTCAATCACATACACGTTTTACAATAAGCAATTACAATTATGTTTATCAACGGCAAGATTTTGAGACAACAGCAGAGAACATGTTGTTATTCCAGACACTTTCAGACAGTCTTAAAGTTAAAGAAACAGACAATTGCCACGGCAAGTCAGAGATGGATGGTCATTTTCGATTAATCATCTACGGATTGCTGCTGTTCATGTATGTTTTACGATCACCGATAATCGAAACAATATTCAAAGAATTTCTTCTTTCATCATACTTTTACCAGGTCGGGAACAAACCCCCTATATGGTGAACTGATAATACCTGTATAGAATGATTACCCTTCTATCATGTCTATAGAGGGATAAAATTATATTACAGAAATAATTACCTTAACCTTTTCGCTGCCAAAATTGTTCAAAATCCAAAATAACGTTACGCCTATGACGTTGCTAAATTTTACTACAACGTCGACGAATGCCATTGAAAACCTTGTACCATCTTAACCTTCTTGCTTCCAAAAGGACATTTATAGCTTCTACACACAAAAGTTGTTTATTGTTTAGAACGTCAATGGTCTATTGTTAACGTCACAATATAGACGGGCACTGAAGTAGTCCAAATAATTACGACGTCTTGAAAGGCTATTTTATTTTTTTTTGCTTTGACGTCAATAGATATAGGAAGATGTGGTATGAGTGCCAAAGAGACAACTCTCCATCCAAGTAACAATTTATAAAAGTAAACCATTATAGGTCAAGGTACGGCCTTCAACACGGAGCATTGGCTCACACCGAACAGCAAGCTATAAAGGGCCCCAAAAATTACATGTGTAAAACCATTCAAACGGGAAAACCAACGGTCTAATCTATATAAAAACGAGAAACGAGAAACACGTATGAACTACATAAACAGACGACAACTACTGTACATCAGATTCCTGACTAAGGACAGGTGCAAACATTTGCAGCGGGATTAAACGTTTTAATGGTACGAAACCTTCTCCCTTTTCTGAAACAATAGTATAACATCACAACATAGAAAGACGTCATAACTATTTGGACTAGCATTGAACCATCGTCTAAATATGGCGCGATAAAGAAGATTATGGCGGGAATGAAGTAAACTAAATCAAAGGCAGTTTTTAGTACTTCAAATAAATGTTAAGAAGAACAGACATGACAAAGTTAGCAGAAACTGTAGTCATTTGTATGCTAAACTTATTGAATCACTTTTTCGTTAACATACGAATTAAATTTATATTAAAAAAAATGTTCATATATTTATTCTGTTATTCTTTTATTTTCGTAAATATCTAATATTGTATGTTAACCCTCTTGCTTACGAGAAACTTATTAATAATACAAACTTAATTCATATAAAAGGGCTGATAAATTTATTTGCGTGAGTCTGAATTAAAAAAAACGAAAAAAAAAAACGATAAAGACGAATAAAAAATATTTGTTTACGGTAAGACATAGGCAAGCAATTCTATATGGAATTTCCGTTTTGTTCGACTTGTGTTTTTTTTTTTTTTTGGTTATCATTTTGGTACCGTCTGCCTCATTT
This sequence comes from Mytilus coruscus, assembly GCA_017311375.1. Classification (NCBI taxonomy): domain Eukaryota; kingdom Metazoa; phylum Mollusca; class Bivalvia; order Mytilida; family Mytilidae; genus Mytilus; species Mytilus coruscus. The sequence goes on along the minus strand of CM029599.1, from coordinate 74,517,536 downwards.
TCATATCCATTTAATCATTGAATCAATTAAAATGAAACACCTTAACTAAAAAAATACCTGGAATTCTAATGGGCATTTAACGGTATCCAGACAAAATTATAAATGACGTCATCATTCTGCAATCATGGCGTCTGGGTCAGAAGACAGTGGCTCTGACATTGATGGAGAAATGTTAACGGATAACGAAGATGTGTCCAGTGATGATGATGATTTGCAGTTTCCCGAAGGCGGACGAGGTCCCTGGATTCCGGTTTTTGATCAGCAAAATTATGTGAGATCATATACATGATTTTAAGGTAGCTTGGGTGTCTTCCTCCGTCTTAGATTTTGAAATAGCAGATAACAATCGGTCTAGATCTAGATCTTTAATGAAATGTGCAAATTTCGAGAGTAGTATATAATTCATGTGCAAGACTTTTCATGTTAATATAGAATATTATGGGTTTTATCATATTTAGGGCTGTGTTTACAAAAAAAACAGAATATTTTTGTTTAATTCATTTATTTTCAACTTTGCCTCGTAAGGGTAGATAAATCAGATATAAGGGGATATAACTCAGATAAAGTAACTTTTATAATAGAATGTGTTTTGAATTTACCTATTTTAATATGTAGCAAGAAAACGAGTCCGTGATCCATTTTTTCTTTTTCTTATCTTATGTTGCGTTCACACGTAATTCGAATTCGATTCGCATTAACTAATTCGAATTAGTTTAATTCGAATTGGAAACGTTTTACGTCCTAACGTAAATTCTAATACGAATTGCAATGCGCGTCAAATTCGCTTTACTGTCCTAACGAAGTTAACTTTTAATTCGCATTATCAATTAATTAATTACAATCTAATTCGAATTACAATTTAGAAAGTGTCCATACCAGCGTGTAATTCGAATCAATGCGAATTAACTGATTCGTATTAACGAAAACGCATTTCTAATGCGAATTGGATAATGCGAATTAACCAATTCGAATTCGATTCGAATTAAAAAGAGAAGAGTGTGTGAATTAAATGTACGTGTGAACGAGGCATGAAAGCATATTATTAGAGCTATCTTCTCATATTCTATCTTAAAATTCTATGGTGTAGTTTTCTTTTTATCACACAAAATTGGGTTTTCCATGCATAATCTATACAAAATCTGACAATTTTGCACAGCCTGTAACGTGAAGAAGAGCCCGGTGACCCATTCTTTTTATTATATTTTTGAAAAAAGCATGATATAAACTATATTTTGACAAATTATCAAAAAATCTATGGATTTTAATTGAGACCCCATCTACCTCAACACAGATGGTCCTGTTGGTCCAATCAACAGAAATAACATCAACTTCCAACCTGTAGATTATTTTGAAAATCAATTATCAAATGGTGTAGCAAGTATATTTGACTTACTTACAACAGAAACCAATAGATATGCAGTACATTTTTTTCGGCAACATCCCATTCACAATCTTCCACCCCATTCAAGAAGCAGACAGTGGACCGACGTAGCTTTAGCAGAAATGAGAACATTTATTGGCTTATTACTTCTCATGGGCATTAATAAAAAACTAAGCGTAGAATCATACTGAAGTACCAACTGTCTTTTAAGTACCCTGCATTTGCTGATGCAATGAGTAGAAACAGATAATTTTGAAATTCTTACATGCAAATAACAATGAAAACATTCCGGCCAGAGACCAATTAACAGAAATGGTCAACCTATGTAACCAAGGATTTTCAAGAAATTACAGGTGACTTATCATTCATTGTATATAGTTCAGTATATTATTCAAATTGAAAAAAAGGAGTTTGCGAAATATATTTATTTTTGATATGTACTAGTAGTACAAACAGAATCATCATGTTTATGCGAACTATTTTGGAACTCAATTTCTCAGTATGATATAAAAATATAAATTTAAATAAAAATTAACCAAGCTTTTAAAAGCTGGATGAATAACTAAAACTGCTCGCCTTAATCATAGTACTCTTACTTGACTCATTTGTCCTAGATTGTTACAATAGCACAACTGTATTGTATAGAACAATAGAAAAGTTACTTTTTGCTATTAAGGTATAAAATCATTTTTTGATTCGGTAACAACACAGATTGCAATTTATGGCGAAACACTCTACAAAACTGTTTTCAAATGCGTTTAAAGTTGGCCTTTTTTCGTTATGTGTGAACCCGTTACCGTATATCTCAAGACATTTAGATTAGCAAGAGATATCACAGTAGACGAAACGAAGGTAGGATTCAAAGGTCGTCATCATATAGTTCAATACATGGCCAAAAAAAGGCACATCGGTGGGGCATCAAACTTTGGACTCTATCAGAATCAGACACCAGTTACACCCATCAAATAGTGGTATACAAAGGCAGACAGGTACAAATATTTAATGAATTAAAACCCGGTAGTTTTAGCGTATTTGTTGTATTTTTCAAATTTAAATACTTAAGGGCTATATTCTAGTAATCGGAACCCTTTGAAGTCCTAGCCAAACCTTCAAAAGTTGAGTTTGCTGAAAAAAGAGCCGAGGCATTCAAAGATAAACTGATAAAGTAATCGCAAATAAGAAACAGAAAGATGATGAAAAAATAAGAATGTCCACAAAACGCTACAAATAAAACAAAAACTTAAAAGAAGTTAAAACTTACAATTTGTAATAATTGAAATTCAGTAACTGAAGGTGTCGTGTATCAAATACATGTAATGTTCACTCAGTCACTTAATGTAGTTCAATGTAATTTCTTGAAATTCAGTAACTGAAGGTGTCGTGTATCAAATACATGTAATGTTCACTCAGTCACTTAATGTAGTTCAATGTAATTTCTTTGTCAAGAAAAATATTCATTGACTTACTTCATCTGTATCTATATTTTATGGTGATCTTTTCTAAATCCTTAAGGATTCGTGTTGTTCGATATTGTTTTATTAAATTGAATCATTTATTCATATTTGAGACATTCTCGCTAATGTTTTAATTCAAGAGAACTTCTGTACCTTATATGCCGTATAAATGTGTTTTCTTTCTGTATGATAAAAAGAACATAAGCATGATAAGCAATTGTAATTTAAGCCACAGAATGTAGTGCAATATCCAAACGGCCTGGGGTACCATACTGTAATGGACTTATTACAGCCACATTTGGGCAGTTTCTTCACGAGCCCAAAGCTTTGTCATGATTTGTAGGACTGAACACATACTCTACTGGAACTGTATGTGTAAGGAGATGGGGAATGCCAAGATCTTATCGAAACCTAAGGGAAGTACTAATGTATTGATGCAAGGATCACTAATTGCTGTACGTTGGTCAGACCGCAGAGCAGTTATTCTACTTAGTACAATTGCTTTACCTAGGTCAGCTCCAATATGCACAAGTAACACATACATACAAAATGAAGTACTGTTGATTTTTTATGTTTATTGATACACAATATTTTTACAGTGTATTAGAGAAACAATTAATGCCATGAGAGTACTTTTTTTCGGGAAATATATTTCAAATTATGTTTATTTTTTAATTTAACAAAAAATTGATGAAAAAGAGAAATTACGAATGAACTTGATTCAATTTGATAACCATAAAATGAAGTACTGTTAATTTTTTATGTCTATTGATACACAATATTTTACAACGTATTAGGGAAACAATGTCATGAGACTGCTTTTTTCGGGAAATATATTTCAAATTATATTTATTTTTTAATTTAACAAAAAAATGATGAAAAAAAAGAGAAATTACGAATGAAATTGATACAATCTAATTACCATACACACGTCCATCACATGTTCTTTTCAATCCATTTCTGGCTTATTGATAACTCTTTCAAAATAAGTATAACCTTTGTTTTAAAGAATGGAAATTCATGCAAATAGCAGAGGACAAGACAATGAAGTGTCCCAAGTTGTCTCCTGTTTATAACAGAACAATGGGAGGTGTCGATCTTGGTGATCAACTTATATTAGAATATAGTCCTAATATCAGATCTTTGATAATGTGGAAAAAGGTTCTTATCAATTTACTGCAACAGCAGAAGGTCAGTGCTTAACAGGAACTTGATTTTTTTATTCAATGACTGCTTCAAATAAACTCAAATTGAAGTGTGAATAAGCGTGAGGTTAAAAAAAAAAAAAAAAAAAAAAACCAGAACAACCCAGTTTATTTCGTTCTCTAATTCGTTAATGGTCTCCAATCTGATTGATATAGAGCGAATGTATCAATCTCCAGAGGACAGCAAAGTTTAACATAGAACCCTTAAGGAAATACAAACAAAGATCTCCTTCTCTGAAACAGAAATAATGAATTACAGATTGAAATGGTAATTATGCAGAATGATTAGATTATGGGCCTCTATAACAAAATGTTCACCTAAGCACTGTCGGGCCACCAAATTTCAGATGAAATGAATGTTAGCAATTATAGGCAACTGTACTTTCTTCAACAATGACAAAAATCCATACCGTATAGTTGGTTATAAAAGACCCTGACATGAAAAATATAAAACAACTCAATTGAGAGAAAAATAACAGCCTAATTTATAACAAAACAATTTTAGAAAAACAAATATGACAGACATGAGCCACTGACAACAACTGAACTACAGGCTCGTGACTTGGGACAGGCACATAAAGAATGTGACAGGGTTAAAAATGTTTGTGAGCGAGGGGACAGTGGTTTTACAGCACAACATAAGAACAAACTACATGAACATAAAACTTAGTTGAAAAGGCTTAACTCATCAGATCAAAACAAAGCAGGAAAACATCTAACAAAAACACAGACCGACTGGGCAGGGTCATCCCTAACATCCCTAACAACATAAAAGACACAAAGTACAGATTTGAGAGTACTCGCAGTCACTGACAATTTAGTGCGAATTTAGTACCAAACTCCTGTAGCTCGGTGAATGTGATGAATATTTTCAACTCTACTCCTCGACGTAGACGCAGTCATGGTCATCATCATTATACATCACCTACTTTGCATGATGTCTCTATTAATGACTTGCTGCGATTTATACAAAAGCCGTTAGGTATTCATCACATTCGTACGAAATTTTATTCATTATCCCTTTCAAAACTTCATTCTCTGTTCAATTTATGTTTGGAAACCACTGTTACAAACCCTTATTCAAATTAACACAAACTTACAGCTATCATTTCGGATATTGCAAGTCACAGACTTTTCAAACCAGTTCGCATTGGAAAAGATGAAAAAGAGAAAAGATCTTTTCTTAAACTTTCGTTTGCCAACAAAGGTCTCGATGGCGTCAACTTAGGCAATATCCTTCATCATAAATTAGCTCAGTCGAAAATACCTCCTTATTTTAAAGATCAGTCTGTACCAATAATTTCTTATACCTATACCAAACCAATTGCAACTAAAATTTTCAATAACAAACACGTTTTGCAGGATCTCGACATTGACGACTTCAAGTCTAAACCTCCTGATTGCACCTGTGCTAGTTCCCAATTCACATATAATCCGGCTGGCCACGTTATCACCGGAGACCGCAACATTGTCAATAACACTTACCTGCGAAATTTGTTATCCAAAGGTCCGAAATATCGTGAGCCTAAATCCATCAATTGGAAATACAACTTCAAAATACTGATGGATTCAGTCCAGGATTATGCCAGGCAATGGGCTAAATGCGAGAAAGAATACGTAGACACTCTTTCTGAATGGATTAAGGCTGTGAGGTCTTTGATACAAATCCGAATTCAGAAACTAAATTGGTATATCAATACCCACGCTACGTCAATTTTTAAAGACCCAAATGTTGCAAAACACTTGTCCTACCTCCATGACAATTATGTTGTTGTCCCCGCAGATAAAGCCCCAAACAACATCGTTTTTGTGTGTAAATATCGTTACATAAACTGCTTGATAAATGATTTAGGTATTGTCAATTCACTTGTAAACTCAACATATACCCTCACGACACTTACCAAAGAGGAAATCCTGGATAATCATAGGTCTGTTCTATGTTCCTTTGGAATTTCAACCAAAGATGAAGAACTGGATCTTCCATCACTGTATTGGATACCTAAACTACATAAGTGTCCTTACAAACAACGATATATTGCTGGGTCTTCCAAGTGCTCCACGAAACCTCTTTCTAAATTATTAACATCTATTTTATCAGCAATCAAAGCCGGGCTCCAAAGTTATTGTGAAACTGCCTATTCTAGAGGTGACGTGAATCAGATGTGGATACTAAAAAATTCCAAAGATCTTTTAGAGTACATACAATCTAAGACTCTCTCATCTTGCAATAGTATTAAAACATTTGACTTTTCTACACTTTACACAAGTATTCCCCATTCCAAACTAAAAGACAAATTGAAAGAGTTGGTATTACTTTGTTTCATTAAAAAGAATGGCGAACGTAGATACAAGTATCTTGTCTTGGGGAGGGATAAATCCTACTTTGTAAAGAATAACTCTGAGTCAAACAAAAAATTCTCTGAAACTGACATTATCAAGATGCTTGTTTTCTTGATTGACAACATATTTGTTACGTTTGGAGGACGTGTTTTTCAACAGACTGTCGGAATTCCAATGGGAACCAATTGTGTCCCTCTTCTTGCCGACTTGTTGCTTTATTATTATAAGACTGACTTCATACAGGAACTTCTTAGGAAGAACGATAAGAAGTTAGCCAGATCCTTTAACTTTACGTTCCGCTATATAGATGATGTTCTCTCACTAAATAATACAAAATTTGGTGACTATGTTGAACGAATCTATCCCATCGAACTAGAGATAAAGGATACTACAGATACAGATAAGTCTGCCTCATATCTTGACTTACATCTAGAAACTGACAATGAGGGTCGGTTGAAAACAAAGCTTTACGACAGAAGAGATGATTTCAGCTTCCCAATTGTGAACTTTCCATTTCTATGTAGCAACATTCCAGCAGCGCCTGCATACGGAGTATATATCTCCCAATTGATATGATATTCCCGGGCTTGTATTTCCTATCATGATTTCCTTGATAGAGGATTGCTGCTCACAAGGAAGCTATTAAACCAAGAGTTCCAAATGGTGAAGTTGAAATCATCCCTTCGTAAATTTTACGGACGCCATCACGAGTTGGTTGACCGTTATGGAATAACCGTTTCACAGATGACATCGGATATGTTCCTTATGTCGTAACTACAATACCCTTCCCTTTTCACGAATGTGACCTACCGAATTAGACTATTTACCGGATTTGTAATAACATAAGCAACACGACGGGTGCCACATGTGGAGCAGGATCTGCTTACCCTTCCGAAGCACCTGAGATCACCCCCAGTTTTTGGTGGGGTTCGTGTTGCTTAGTCTTTTTAGTTTTCTATGTTGTGTCTTCTGTACTATTATTTGTCTGTTTGTCTTTTAATTTTAGCCATGGCGTTGTCAGTTTATTTTCAATCTATGAGTTTGACTGTCCCTCTGGTATCTTTCGTCCCTCTTTTCTGGAATAGTTCTGGTGTGGTCATCCTTAATTATTATACCCCTTGACACTGCCTACCAACCAAGATGGCCACCACTAAAATTAAAACTTAATACAAACTTCGGATTGTGACAAGACCTGAAATGACAAGTACTATTGAGATGTTATGTTTTGTCATTGTTCAAATTTCTACTATTTTCTATTTTACACGCGTAATTTCAATTTTATTCCTGGATAATGTGAACCAGTTGAGCGACTACAGGGGGGTCCTTGGCGACTGGTTTGTTGTAGAACTCAACATTCCTTTTTTTTCACCATAATCAGTTCTTATCCTAAATAGTAGATTGATATTAATGATCATAACAAAACATAGGTATAAATGACATGAAAGACAATGATAGATTATAAAAATCAAAATAAATAACATAGTACCAAGTCCGATATAGCTCTGATGTCTGACAGCCTTTATAGAACTTGCTCTGGTTGTGAAATGTCAGAGTGCAGCTCATATAGAAAACATGGAAATTTGCCATCTTGGGGCTCTAAATTTCTTCTCAAAATCGTATTAGATCAGTTTTCAAGTAGGTAAATCATACATTATTCAATTCTTTATTCATTTTTCTCCATGTATAATATGAACCTTGTATTCACGTAATACCATCTGTAGCAATGTATGTATATTGTACACATTTTGTTATGGTTGACCTATATTTGACCTAGTTATTGGATTTGGAAAACATTGAAATCTGACCAGTGTTATTATGCACTTTTCCCTTTTCAGGTACAAGTTGGCAAAGATATATATCATAAGCATTGGAAGGAGTGAAAATGACATTGAAGCAGACTGAAGAAAACAGTGATTAAAAACATCAAATTGAGAGAGAGAGAGAGAGAGAGAGAGAGAGAGAGAGAGAGAGAGAGAGAGAGAGAGAGAGAGAAAAAACATTATGTAACTGCTCAATCTCAATTCATGCTGTTCATTCATAAGATTATTTTTTATTGTACTTGCAATGGAGGTTATTTTAGTAGATAAAAGAAAATTAAACATTTGAGATCCTCATCTAGTTTTATTCAGTAAGAAAACAATTGTCAGGAATAAAGTAAGAATAGTAAACATGATAATGTGATTTCACTATGGTGACGTTTTACAACAGGGGCTTTTGTTAGTACTTGTATTGAAAATTTTTCAAAAAGTAACTCAAATTCATGTAACTTGTAAGGTGAAGAATAATTGATTAAGTAATTTTCATGAAAGGAGAAGGTATGACAAGGCCTTTTGGGGGCATTTATGTTCAAAAATCGAAAAGGTTAATAGATGGACCAATTAACACCCTTCAGGCATTAATTAGTCTGTTGTATTTAGATTTTTATACTGTTTTACCTCGGTATGTCCGTCTGTAATATGCAAATCCATCACATTTTTATGAGAAACTACAAATCAAAGATGACTGAAAGTCATCAGTCTTCATGTAAACATGCTATACTGAGTAATGCAGTATAATATTCTAACACAAAATTGCATGTAAATATATTCTGCAGTTAAGGTTAATAGGACAGATTGCAGATATAAAAAGATTTGTTCACACCTAACAGGGGCGGATCCAGCCATTTTAAAAGGGGTTCCCAACCCAGGATAAAGGGGGGGGGGGGGTTCCAACTATATGTCCCCATTCAAATGCATTGATCGTCCAAAAAAAAGGGGGGGTTCCAACCCCCGGAACCCCCCCTCTGGATCCGCCACTGCCTAAGTAACTCTCAATGCAGATACTACTCACAATACACAAATGAATATTATGAACAGATAACTCAAGTTATCTGAAATAGCAAAGATTTGATCTAGCGTATTACTTCATGACATAAAATAAATCCCTATGTACACAGAAATGACATAGAATAAATCCCTATGTACACAGAAATGACATAAAATAAATCCCTATGTACACAGAAATGACATAAAATAAATCCCTATGTACACAGAAATGACATAAAATAAATCCCTATGTACACAGAAATGACATAGAATAAATCCCTATGTACACAGAAATGACATAAAATAAATCCCTATGTACACAGAAATGACATAAAATAAATCCCTATGTACACAGAAATGACAAAACAAAGGAACAGGTTGTTATTGCTGCTCTTAGTATTAAACACAAAACCACAGTGAGGCCTTTAACACCGAGCAAAAGCTCACACCAGGATCACTTCAAGTTCTAGACTCTTAGGAAAGGGTTTAGAGGAATTTGTTGCTAAATGTCAACAACGCTATAGGTTTGTCTACAAATATAGTCCCTAGCGTGGACAGTGTATAACTTGCAAATTTTGTTCATACACTTTCAAAATTTATTTCTTTATATTTTATGCATGAAATATTAAGTAAGGGGATAAAATTACATTTTAAAAAATTGGGTGTTGAATCTTTATGTAAAGTAGTGATTTGGTCCAGTTAAAAAAGGTCAAAAACTAGTATGTCTGAAGCTGTCAAACTGAATTTTAGACCCCCTTAACATAGAATTGTCAATATTTTGAGTTAGAGCTGGTAGACTTTTCTATAATTTTGATATTATCTGTCCCAATAGTAGTATACTACACTGTAAAAATCTTTTTGAGATAGAGCAGGTGCGATTTTTTTAATTTGACTTTATTGTCTAAAAGAAATGCACTACGAAATAACTGTGTTCTCGGGCCTATAGATGTGCATTGAAAACTGGTTCAAAATATCATACTTGTTTAGCAGAAGATGGGAATTGAGTATTGTATTGCATATGAACTGACTAACATGTATACAGAACAGAACCACTTCAGGGTTTCATATTGACGAATTTCTGATTTTTTGTACAACTGCATATACTGTCAGATTAAATTTTGGTTAAGATAAAGTGTTGCTGCATGAATAATGGTATTTTTTGGAAATAATATTGATTCATTCATAGGGTCTTTGCATCGGAAATAAACACATTTATTCTAAAACCAGTTGTTGGCATGATACTGGTTATGCTCTTCTTGTATGATTTATGATGGCATGATACTAAACCCCCAAATAGAGGGATTGTGTTAGATTTTCATATAATGAAGAAATAATCTTCCAATCAGTTTAATTGCATTTTTTGTTTATCATTGTCATTTTGCTTAGTTTTCTTCTGTTACCTATTCTAACATCTGACTCTTACTTCTTTTCAACTGAGTTTTACTGTGCGATTTGCTGTGTGTTTGTTTATTCAACATTGGTTAGAGGTAAAGGGGGAGGATTGAGATCTCACAAAACATGCTTCACCTTGCAGCATTTTGCACCTGTCCCAAGTCATGAACCTCTAGTCTTTGTTAGTCTTGTTTTTTTTTTTAAATTTTGGTTCATTTGTAGGATTTGGAGTTTATTGTGGCGTCCATTTCGCTGAACTAGTGTACATTATTGTTTAGGGGCCAGACGAAGCCCGCCTCCGAGTGTGGGATTTTCTCAGTGCGTTGACCCATCGGTAGCTGTTTTTTTCTGCTCTTTGATCAGGTTGTTGTCTCTTTGGCACATTCCCCGTTTCCATTCTCTATTCTAAAACCCCTCCTAGACGAACCTTATTTAGACAATTTTCAAAAAAGATAGACATTGGTCGTACCTAAGTCTCGCTGGAACTCTAATGTGGTGTGTAATTTCAAAAATCCTACTGATGCTATTTTAATTTGCAACATCAAGGAGTATTTACTCAAATTCTTTAAACCACATTAAATTCATAAACATGGGTATATAAGAAACTGATTTAACAAAAGAGTACTTAATATCCACATTATAATGGTCTATCTAGTGGATAGTTGACTTATTGGCAATCATACAACATCTGTATCTATCCATGAATTAAATATGCTCACAATTCCTTTTTATACCAGAATAATTAAACGAGTGCACCCAATTTAATGGTTATCATTGCACTGTTACTGTTATGTTGACATGATAACCTGTACATTTTCTCGTGTAACAGTTGACCAGTTTAGTCTTGTGCACATGATTCATTATTCCAAAACAGATGTATTGTGAACATATCATTAAATTCATGGATATATATTGAAACACAGAAAAAGAAGCGAGTACAATTTCAAATTGTAAGAGGGCGACCATTCCTGATTCAGTTAAAACAAGGGAGGGGGTGGCTATGCAAGAGACCTTTGAAATCAGCATGAATGAAATTGCAAAATAAACGTTTATGCAGAATTGTCTCAAATATGCGTCCTTGAATAACAAAAAGAAAATAGTTGAGTAAGACCAAATTCATTGAAATTACTTGCTTAATTTGTAGTAAAAGAATATGGATCCCGTAACTTTTGTTATACATGTTCAGGTATGACAAAATCTAAAATAAATATCAATGTTTCCACAAAAGCTACTCTGACTCCAATCAACGTAAATTTTGCACACATGACCGGATTCATATGCTTCTTGATATTTTCACGAGTTATTTTTTGTTAGAATGATATTCAAATGTTCACGAAAATCTGATCGTTGGAGTCTTCGATGGGAATTCAAATTTGTTCCGCGCAAAAAATTATGCAGACCACAGGACTAAAATGATTTTTTTATGAAGGTCCGGGATTCTTATTACCAACAAAAATAATCTTAGTATGAAAGTTGATCGTAGGTTACTCTACATCAACTCGTACGAATAAATGTTTTCTGTTTTCTTATTTTTTTAAGGAGCCACAGAACGTTTGTGCAACTTTTTTTTCTTGATTACTTGGTGATATCAACTCTGAATATACTCATTCTGTCAAAAGAAACTTTTTGTTGTGAGTATATAAAATGTATTCAATATATTCCTATAAACTTTCATGCCAAAACTTTTATTTCATAAATGGACATGTGTAAAGATAGTAATTATGTATATCCCCATTGAGAGGCCTCTGACATACTGTAATTGCGTGAAGTCTGTGGACATCCAGTGATACACACGATAACTTTTAATTACCATGTGTCCATATCCACGCTGTTATGAAACTCATTCTAATTCTCTCGTGATACCTGTTAAAATCTTTTAAAAAGACTTTTAAAATATTGCAGACGACCTTTCAGTGATTTTACTCTTGTTTCATTAATATAACACCGACTTAAGCTTGTACATGAGTCAAGCCATTTCCAACTAATTTTTACAGTTCTTATATTGTGCTGTTTCACAACTGTTTCAGATTTTAGGGAGAGTTGAGTGTTCATAAACATGTTTAACAGAGGTGAATTTAGGAGAGTCCTCCCTTTATGGAGCTACATATATGGTTAATGCATAGACTTTTTACATGTCCCACTCCAAACTTTGCTTACTTGATTCACATTTTGTCATGTCAGGGCCTTTTATAGCAGATTATACTTTATAGATTGTGCACATTTAATATCTAAGGCCATATGGTATGGATTTTGCACATTATTGAAGGCCATACAGTGACCTATAGCTGCTTTCATCCATATTATTAAGACTCTGGTTGATATATAAGAAGTCTCATGGGCAATCAAACAATTTTGTACCCCATCTTCTTTTATACATGACATGTACAAAATGTACATGTAGTAATGTACAATCAATTAAATTTTAATTTGACAGTCAGTTCTGTTTTATCATATTTATCATGATTGTTATATCACAATATTTGCTAGTATCCATTGATATAAGCAGACAAGCTTGGAATTTATTTCATCTCAACTTTCAAAATTAAAGTGATCAATCATGTTACATACATGTACACGTATCATTTTTATAGTATCAAATTTGCTAAAAAAAACTTCCTACATGTAGTTGTTAAAATAATTCATATGAGATAACATTAACCCTGCTATCATTTGATGTTATTTTTTTAGTTATTTAAATTAAGATTTGTTAACTTTGACTTCTGTGGTCCACAGATACAAGTACAAACGTATATATTTATGAAACACTAATGTACTTACTTATGTTTATCGATAACCTACACAGTCCTAACATCTTGAATATAAATCAGTTGTTAATGCTTAAAAAGATAGTTTAGGGTCACTGATGAACGTATCTGATTTCTGAGGCAAAGTTGTGATTTTCCTGAAAACTTAAATATTTAAGCTTTGAGATTTATACCAAACTTATTAAAATATAGTTCTCTGATTGAGTATAAAATCAGAGAACTATATTTTAATTAGATTGAAATTATGCAATAAAAAAGTAATGTTAAATAAAAAGTTCAGTGTTCTCGGGTGTTAAACATGCATGCCAGGGGTCATCTGGGAAAATGCTACTTAAAGAGGTGATTTCTAAGCAGAAAATTACCATATACATGTACATGTACTAATCAAACAAGTTATTTCAGATTCAGATAACACTAAATGTTTATCATTTATAATAATCTAATTTGAATCTTGGAGAAAATGTAACAAAAATATTAAATTACATGTTTAAGTCTGCTAAAATATTAATATTCAAACATTAATGAAAAAAAAATTTCAAGGCAATACTCATGTCAACAATAATTTGCCAACAATGGTTGACAATGAGGATGGTTTTAGCTCAACTGATCTGAAAGGGCATTGAGTTATTGCCATCACTTGGTGTCCTTCATACATCCATCGTAAACTTTCCCTTTTTCATCTTAATCTCTTTCCTTTTAACCAAATTTGACAGGAAAACGAATGAACGATCATATAAACGATCCTAATTTGGTTACCATCGGATAAAAAAAACGTAGATACCAGAGGCAATCTTTGATTCTGATTGGTAAATTTTCAAAAATCTTCTCTGAAACTGCAAGCTGCGGGTTTGAAGCCTTGCATGGTTGATGATTTGGAGACCATCTACAAATGGTCCTGATGTAAGGTTGGTCGGGTAGCAAACATGGCGGCTTTGATGGCACACATTTCCCTTCGAAACACTAGGGCCGAGAACACAGTTATTTCGTAGTGCATTTTTTAAGACAAAAAAACGATAATTTAAAAAATCGCACCTGCTCTATCCAAAAAAGATTTTTACATTGTAGTGTACTTATTTTTGGACAAATTATATCAAAATTATAGAAAAGTCTTTCTGCTCTAATTCAAAATATGGAAATTTTATATTAAGGGGTTTATCACTTTGACAGCTTCAGACATACTAATTTTTTACCTTTTCCAACTGGACCAAATCACTACTTTACCTAAAAATTCACGTCCAAAATTTTTTTAACATGTAATTTCATCCCCCTTATGTAGAACATATCAAGAAATGAATTTGGAAGGTGTATGAAAAATTTTTCAAGTTATACACTGTCCACACTAGGGACTTGTTTCACATAAAATGTATTATATTTCTTTTCAACCAAAGTTATCAGGTGAGCTATTCAGGCTCCTTGTGTCATTTAGTTGTCCGTTCTATTCTTTATTGTTTTACATTTCCAAAATATTTTTTTATTAAAAATAAAGATAGATGTGGCGAATACGTGCATGAGACATCATTTTAAATTTTTTAATGCCATAAGAAAATCAGGATTGACAGGTTAGCTTTAGATAAAACACTAGAAATTCCTTAGAAAAATTATACAATTCTTCCAATATAAATAAAATTCATATTTATCTTTACTGATTTACTAGTCGAATTTTAGCCTATCCTAAGTTTTTTCGATTTTGCTTTGAATGAACAGTTGTCGTGGTCGTCAGTAGAACCAAAACATTTGAGTTCATTTTGGCAAAGACCAAGATGCACTATATGACTGAACAATCACGGTCTAACATGCATGATTTCCAATATATAAAAAGAATAAATATAACTCATATCTTAATTCGTAGGATAAACATATGAATTAAATGCCAGTCTTTGTAAGAATCAGGTAATTTTGAAGAATTTCAAAACATGGCCGAAAAAAAAAAAAACAACCGACCTTACCTTCATATTTTGAAGTTATTCTCATCCTGAGTTAGAAATGTTAGGTCTTTCGATTCTGCGTGTCTGGTAATTCGAAAAATATCTAGACAACTTTTGGTTAGAATGATAGCAAATTACGGAGTTATCTCCCCTAAATTATTAATTTCTAGTGCATTTCAGCCTAAATATATCTTGAAATACCAGAACAGGAATAGGAAACGAATGTTACATTTGTGCACCATTATACATTCTGAACTTTTTTATGTAAAGTTGAGTGGATTTTTGTTTGTCATGTTTTCACCACTGCCTGATTCTTAGGCAGATTAGCACTTAAACCCTCTGAATGTTTCCTCTTAAGTGTATAGTATAATAGTTTACATATTTGTCTGTTGGACTGGAATTTTAGAAAATGATTAAACTTTTGGTGTTTGCAGTTGTCTTGTGTATAGGTAAGTAAATGAGACATAAACATAGCCTTTGAATTTTGCAATCGTATTGTTGTCGGTGGGTAAATCTAGATATTAAATAGAGACTAATACAAAAATGAAAAGATTACATATTAAATCTTGTTGTGTACACCTCGTCAAAAAAGCAATATCCTTATTTATTGTAGAGATTTGTTGATTAATAATTGGTCAAGATAATTGTAAACGACTGAAGCAATTTCAGTTGTTCATTCAGAATTTCGCAAATTCCTGACTGCACTGCGCATAGCATATGTAGATTCAGAAAAAGAGGGAAGCAATTTTTTATATCCGAATGTGGTTGTGCAAAATGCTTGTGAGTGTGTGTGGCAAATGATTTAAAACCTTTAACCCTACTAAATACCCAAGCAAAAACAAGAAACAGACAAACAAGTTTTGCTTCTTCGTAAAAATCAACAAAATAGCATTGTTTAGCTTTAAAGTTTTATTGGATCTAGCTTGTATGTGCCATGTACTACACTCTGAATAACGGTAACTGGTTTTCAATGCGTTTTATTAAAACAGTAGATTTTTTATTTATTAATGCTATCAAATGATAAGACGAACTTATTTAATTCAGGATCTGTGTTCGTGTTTTGTGAGAGATGTCATCACTAGTCTACCCTGATTGTACTAACACTTTATTTTATGTTCTGGCAATGATACCCATATAGTATGTCATCGTGACACGTGCACATGCATTTCTCATCTTTGCAAGTTAATTTATTTTTGTTCGTGTTTTCTGAGAGATGTCATCACTACCCTGGTTGTACTAACACTTCATGTTCTGGCAATGATACCATATAGTATGTCACCATGACATGTGCACATGCATTTGTACAATGATACCATATAGTATGTCACCATGACATGTGCACATGCATTTGTAATCTTTGTAGGTTCATTTACTTTTGATAATTGTTATCCTTTAATAATTGGATATCTTTGTTTATAATGATTCCGTCGACTAAACGACCGCCACATTAAATTTCCTAGCATTTATTGACATGTTATCGTCCGGAATACGCATGATATATTCGCCGTTGAACGTAAAGCATTAAAATATCAATCAATTCACCCTTTTTAGTTTAAAACACTCATTAGTTATTTGGGGAACTGATCGTCGATGATTTAAGATTGAAGCAAGACAAAGCTATTAAAACTTATATGTCTTTTGGTTATTGTTTGTTGTTGGGTTGCTGTCACATTGACGTGTATTGTTATGATATTGTAACTATCATATTTATTTAGTTGGCCTAATTTGTTTTGTGTGGCCTAATAATATGTTTACATAATTTGTACTTGTTTACAAAATGATATTGTAACTGTGCAGTTTAGAAATCACTGGAACAATGATAGAGACTGATGGAATGATTAGAACCTTCTATTTTACTTAAATAACGTTTCCAGAATGATCATAATAAAGGATGCGTAATTTAAACGTCAACAGTGTTTTAGAAGTTTCCGTTATAAAGTTTTCTAGTAGTTTCTTTTCTACAATGTTCTAGAGATTTCCGTGACAACTTTATATATACAGACACTAAAGTTAAACTGTTAGACATAGACATAGACATAGACATAGACATCGACAGACATTAATTACCGTATCACCATGGTGATACGGTCTGATTAGTCAGAGGCTGGACGTCTGGAATGTGATAAATCTGTTAACGGTATTTCATTGGTTATAAATACTATTTAATGGCTGCTTCATGGCTGCTTCCGGAATGCTTCTGGGGAAATGTAGACCATATTAACGTCTGATTGGCTATTAATTAGTGGTATGCATTATATGTCAACGCGTCCGTATATGGGGTCGGATAAAAATCATGATAGTAGGTCATCGGTACAAATCATAATGAAGTGTTCATTTGATATCGTAAAGAGCTATGATGTTTTAATACACGAAGCACTGTCAATTTGGTGCAATTAATTAATTCAATATAATTCTGTGATAATAAAATTATGTTATCTTGAAATTATGTTGCAATTTTGGTACGAAGCTGTATATTTATGTATCATTGATATTCTTTAAAAATAGAACAGTAATACATATAATCTACACTTTAGACTGTGTATTGAAACGGTTGAGATACTTTAGTGTTAGATTTCTTCGTAAGCTTTGATTTAAATAGTAAATACACAAAACGTATGATCTATGTATAAAATATTAAACACATATTTTTGATTACTTGGACATATTGATTAGAAAGTATTAAAATCACGGAATTTACCGAAGATGTCCTTTCGTTTCCCGCGGTTTCAACGCTTCATTGATTTCTGGTGTAAATAAACAAAACCGACGATAGAAAAACAGCTGACTGATTAGAAGAATAGAAAACTTACAAGGTGAACAATATGGTTTCGTGTGTGCAAAGAAGCATACACCAAGCATCACGGTATAGTTATGGGCAAGGGTTTCAGTGCACTATAGTGGCGGCTGTTGCAATATTAGCTTTTACAATGTACAGTTCAATGTCTGACAATGACCCTCTAGCTGGACGTCCACGACTATAGATGATATTATTATTGAAGGCAGCAATTTATACGGTCGGATGTTATTTCCTTCAAACCCAAAATACTTGTAACACAGCGATGTCCCAAAAATTTTCGCATGTGGGTAGACAGTATAAATATACTCGTACATGATGATTTATTCTTTGGACTGTTGGAGTTGTTGGACACATAGGCGATCAGCAGTCATTGTCAATTGATATATCAACAGCACTGAGAATTGCATTTGATATGTCTGATTCTAATTTATTCACTTCATTTCGTGATGATAAATACTATTTGGTTGATTATGTAGGGAATCACTGAAGCATGACTGGAGAAGTCAGCCCCCACCCCTTTTTGTCCCAGCTGACCTGAGAATCTGTCCCTCTTCAACCGTTGACGTCATACAACAATCACTTTTCCATTGTGGCGTCAGATATTCTGTATACAGGAACATTTGTGATGTCCAGTTAGTAATGGCGGCCATATACATGTACATTTTGTAGCAACTCTAGTAAATCAACTCAAATGGAATATTCATCAATATATAGATATATAGATGATAACATGACATCATGAACATACATGTAGTATGATATGTTGTATTTTCAGAAAGATGTTTGTTAACTAGTGCCGAAAATAAATATTTCTAATGCATCTATTGAAAATAAATTATTGCATGCGTTTCATAAGTTCTGCTTTGGAAATAACTGAATAACAATGCCGAATATAATGGAAGCATGCTGGTAAGTCAAATTTCTTTATTTTTCACATAGCATCAGCATAGAGTGATAAGATATAAATCAGCAAATTAATCATTGTTTTAGAAGTCGAGTAGTTATATATTTTACTAATTTGGGTTGATACATGTAACATAACATTTATCTTGTCATTATACCTGTACACTCAGCGTTCTTCATGAAAACAATCACAATGATTTTAAATCATTTTAGGAAAACCCTGTGTAGGCAGACATTTCAGGAGGCAAAGAGTCTGTAGACATTTTAATAGATATCTCCCAAATTTGGTGTATTTCTTTTAGCTTAAAATTTTAGCTTTTTCAAAGTCATGTTCATTTATTTTCAACCCAGCCCAGAAATATACGGTTACCTTTAATTTTTAGAAGCTGATTAAGGAAAGGTGACCGGGTCACCTCTTACAAAGGATATATTTATTGTCAATGCAGACATTTTACCTTTTCCACACCAAACGCTGTCAGGTTTGAATTTGTTTGCTTATTTGTTCTATGGTCTATGAATATCTATCTTATATATATACCACATTTTCATGGTCCCACAAAATGTTTAAAATGTATACATTTTACTTATTTCTATCTTCTCTCATGTGATAGCGGTACCTTTTTGGTCACTATTTATGTGTTGCGTTTAAATATGAATTGTAACACTTTATAGTGACTGAACAGGTAAAACAAATACTTCTCAAGAAACAGAAAAAGAAGACTACTTGGAACAGCACCAGACTATGTATGAATAAAAACTCAGATCGGAATAGTATGGAGGATATGTTTATATGTCCTTGTGAATAAGCAAGGAAAGCTATCAATATAAATAGTGCATTTTAAAAATTTATTAGGTTTTCATTCATTTTCTGTTCAAATTTTTACATAATCTGTCAAAATTGCTAAACTAACTTTACTGAAACTTTAAAACAATATGACAAGTGTTTCATTCACCAAATTACTGGTGCGTTTCTGTGATAAATATCATGCACGATTTTATGAATGAAAGAGGAAAGAAGATCCTCACGCGGTGCACCCGCACATGACAATTGCAAACTGACCCAATATTTTTATCACAACCAGTCAACTGATACTGACATTATCAGAGAGTACACATCAAATGAAAAAGTACAATTAACAGATAAATAATATCTGATATTATAGAATTAAATATGTTTTAAATTTTACAAAAAAATGTGTTCTCAATCTTGAAGATAGATATAACAGGATCTCATATAAGTACCAAAGACAACTCTCTATCCAAGTCACAATTTATTAAAGTAAACCATTATAGGTTGAAGTATGGTCTTCAACACAAAGCCTTGGTTCACACCAAACAGCAATGCTATATAGTCCATATCAATTAGGACAATAAACATTAACAAATAAAACTTACTAATAATCATGACTATATGTATTACATGAACTGTTTGCCATCAGAAATGAAAAGATAAATATTTAAACTAACAAAAGCTTGCTTACCAATATGAAGCTCTCATCTGTAGAACGTGCAACCAAATATAAAGCACTAAATGCTAATACCAATATGAAGCTCTCATCTGTAGAACTTCAATCCAAAAAAATTGTCAAGATTATGTATTCATATTGCTTAGTCTCCTTCCATCATAACCCTGGTGCAATATTCCAATCAAAAAACCTATAGCCACAAACCACCGATCTCAATAGTATCAGCTAAAATACGGCAAGCTTTTTAGAAAAGCTATTACTTGTATTCTCAGCAGTTGGATTGACACTTTTATTTACAAACTACATCATACTAGATTGTGACCTATTGGACGTAATATTCTGCGTGGATTCCGAGAAGATTTCCGGATAAAGAAAAGACAAAAGATCGGACATATATTTTGACAGTTGACATTTCTTTTCGTGTAATACTTCTTGTAAACTTGTGTATAATAAATCTTTTACTAGTATTCAATTTTATTATTGATTTGTGTCTTTTGTTGGCTACAATTAAAAGGCGATGTTCTGGCCGTAACAGTATCACACATCTCTTTTATTTGTATAAAATGTTTCTTAATTTTTTTTCATTGAAATTGTACGGGAAAAATAGACATGAAAAGGAACTGATTCCAAGTATGTTCTCCGTATCTTTTTTGTTTGTTTTACGTATTGAGTTCCAAAGACAAAGAGTTGAGTGCTCAAAGGAACTAATTTAACCCTAAAATGTACACGTGCTTGTTCAAAACACAATGACATTTCTTTATAATATTATTATAAAACATTTAAAAAATGATTTTCTTTTGGTCTTTTGTTTGTTTTATCGACCTTTTATTGTTTGTATAAGGTTTTGAATTTTCTAATACTTTGGCTTCGAACATCACTGAAGAGACATTAATTGTCCAAATGTATTAAAATTGGTACGGTTAATGTTATAATTTTACATTAAGATGTGATCTCAAGTAGAATTAAGGTCATAGTCCGACTTGGGGTCATAAAATATCGATCTTTATTATCTGGAATGGAAAAGAAAGAAGGATTACATTTACTTATGACACACAACTGACAAATCTTCAGCAAATGAACAACGCTTAAATTGCTGTTCTTCATCTTAAAGTCAATATGACTTTTACAAGGAGCAAAAGCTCACTGTATGATCAAGGTGTACCTGTACTAGCACAGGTTATAGTGAACATTTGGTTTATAGTTTACAACTTGCAGAAAACACAATTTCTTACATCTTTATATTTAATGGGTGTTTTGGTAGATGCCTGAACTGAGCCTGGTTGAGTTTGGTAAGAGAAACACCTGCCAGAATGTGTTATTGATAAGTTCTTTCGACCCAAATTTATGCAAATAATACGAATCAAATATATAGTCTCAAAATAAACAGCTATTTTTAAGCAATATTTTTCCACATGCTTCAATACAAAAGTCCTATTAAAAAAATAAATCATGAAAAAAGGCAAAAATTTGATTTATGCTAACATTGATACTATATATAAAAATGAGAAGATTGTGGTATGATTGACAATGAAACAACTCTCCACCAGAGACCAAAATGACATAGAAGTTAACAACTTTAGGTCACCGTACGGCCTTCAACAATGAGCAAAACCCATACAGAATGTGGCGGGGTTAAACTACAAAAATGTAGTTTGTTGGTGCCAAACCCTCCTCCTAGGATAGTGGTGTAACAGTACAACATAAGAACAAACTATTAAAAATCAGTTGAAAAGGGTTTAACTCATCAGATAGATACAAAGCAGAAAGACATCCAATAAAAACACAGACCAGACGTGGCAGGATATTTATACATCCCCACAACAAAAAAGACACTAATGACAGATCTGAGAGTACTGACACTTACTGACAGCTAGTTCATTAAAAACTATGAATGGATTGATAATTTTCATACCACTAGGACTAAGGACCACATGTTGTTATGATTTTCTGGTTGCTCCTCAGCTTATGCTTCTTATATCTTCCTTTGACATATGGTTAATTATAAAACAAATTTAGAAGATATCAGGGTATCGACGAAAGACGGATAACACAATGGCAGAAAAAAAGACGAATTTTTAAAGAAAAAACATAAATATAACAAACACTACATAGAATACTAAAGATTCCAAAAACCGGAGTGAACTCTGGAAGTATTAGCAGTTTCTATTTAAAAATAAGGAGATATGGTATGATTGCCAAATGAGACAACTATCCACCAAAGTTCAAATGAATTGGATGTAAGCAATTATAGGCAACCGTACGGACTTCAATAATGAGAAAACCCCATACCGTATAGTCGGCTTTAAAAGGCCCAACATGAAAATATGAAACAATTCCGCCACTTGTGACCCCCGTTGTGTTACTCTTGTTAAATTAATAGGTATAGCCGGTAATAAGGGTCCAAACTTGTGAATACTGTCTCGTGTACATCCATCCATATTCTTTTGACCTTCGCCTAAATAAAGTGTAACATCGATCGTGTTTGAGATGTATGTTCCTTAGCTGTTTTACAATAATGGATGTTTTCATGAGACATACTATATCTTCACATTTGATATTAGAATAATGTGTTAATGTTATTCCATCAGTTACGCATTTCCCCGTTATACACCAATACTTACTAAATGGTATTGTTGTATTGTCGAGAAATGAACTATTTTGTTGAATGCATAACACTTACAAAGTTTTCAAACTATTTTGATATATCATGTCGGTTATGTTATCACCAGTCCATACCTTCCAATGACCGTAAATATAAAGAGCTGCAAAAACCGAAGTTCGTTTGAAGTATATTTTAGGACTGTTTTACTATGCATACTCAACTTATTCCCCAATGTTTACTCTGCATACTCATCTCGTTTCCCAATGTTTACTCTGCATACTAGCCTCATTTCCCAATGTTTACTCTGCATACTCACTTTATTCCCCAATGTTTACTCTGCATACTCATCTCATTTCCCAATGTTTACTCTTCATACCACAATGTTTACTCTGCATACTCACTTCTTTCCCCAATGTTTACTGCAAACTCCCTCATTTCCCAATGTTTATAGATATAAGAAGATGTGGTATGAGTGCCAATGAGACAACTCTCCATCCAAGTCAAAATTTATAAATGTTACTCTTCATTCCACAATGTTTACTCTGCATACTCACTTCTTTCCCCAATGAAAAATAACTAGACGCATTATTCTTCATTAAAAATAGAATATAGAATCGAAACGGAAAATGTGTCAAAGAGACACCAACCCGACTAAAGAGCAGGAAACAGCCCAAGGCAACCAATGGGGCTTGAACCACAGGCACTTGTCCCGCACCTAGAGGCGGGCTTTTATTAGCTAGCTGGCCGATAAACAGTAATGTATACTAGTTCAGCGAAATGGACGCCACACTAAACTCCGAAAATTAAAAAAAAAAAAAACACACGCAAGACTAACAAAGGCTAAAGGTTCCTCTCTTGGGACGGTACAAAAATGCGGCTATATTTTTTTATATTTATTAAATAGTATATTATTTATAAAAATTTGTTAAATCTTTTCTGTAAAAAATTTATGAGCAAACACAATATGTATACAAGAGGGATATATAGCATAACAACATCAAGTCACTTTAACATTTTATAGTCAACTTTTTTCAATTCACTTCTACAAAATTATAGGTTATTCAATCTTTGTCCTTATATTTACGTACATACTTTGTTCTAATATTTACAGTGTATACTAGCTGGGACTGGTACATGGATTTATATATTGGTCCAAGATACTAGTAACGACCTGATTTGTACAAACCTTCTTATCTCTGTTTTTTAAGTTATAACTACTTATGATATTAGCATAAACGTGGCTTAGTGCAGCACTAGGGTTTGGTTTATATATTAATCTTTGTGTACTAGTGTATATTTGCGTTAATAAAGGCTTCTGTTGAGAAGGTGTATTTTTGGATAAATAAATAACTAAAAAATGTTATCTTGGTATGATGCACAGCACATTACTATCATTGTTAACCGGTCAACCCAGTTCATTTATGTGTTGTCTGTCCATCGTCTGTTATTAATTTTGTTTCATGTTTAGTACGAAACAAGACTTAATTGTTTTTGTTTAATTTTTCTTCCTTAAAATTCTGTACAATATTCATTAAAGAAGATGTAGTGTATATGTAAATTAGCCAGCAACCTAACGACACAAAAACCAAAAGACATCAAGAGATTAACATACGGTCTTCAACAATATACAGGCATTTTGATATTAATTCCTAAACTAACTATGGACATTGCACAAGAAAGGCTCTGCCTACGAATTACTTTTAAAATCTGCTCCATGGTACAGTTTTGATTATATTGCATGATTATATGCTTTCATTTCACCATATTTTGTTTTTGAGCTTACTTTTAGTGCTTTTGATATAAATAAAAAGAGATAAAGGGTATACGTCACTGAGACAGCAACCCATATACAAAAATAATAGAAAAGACATACAGATGGTACACATGTAACATACGGTCTTCAACAAGAGTCAAACAACATTAAAAAGGTAAACATAAGTAACTTTATAATCATGAATCAAAGAAATGGAATATTAATGTACTCTCTCCTCTTTTCAATAAAAATATTTGCGTTATTGTTTGTCGAACGTTAATCAGTTATATTTATTGTACAATTTGATCCCATGGAACAACCGGATTCACATATCCGTATTCGTGAAGAAATTGACAGAAAAGCAGAAGTAAAAGATCTTTTTGTTGTCTAAATTTTAAAAGAATTCCTTTTTGTGTTTTATCTTTTGTTACCTTTAAAATTTGTGCTGGGAATTTTGATATGGTGTTGTCTGCTTTTCTTTGACTTTTGATTCCGCTCCCCCCCTTTTTTTTTGTCATCTTCTTCCCTTTTAATTTCTTTTTATAACTCCTTCATATAAATATCAATAGTTACATAGAAATGTTATAATTTATCAGCAAAAAGTTCAAGTTTCGGCAATGAAACCAGAAACAGACAAGATATTACAGCGATTCATATTGCAATACAAAAGCAGTGATAAGGTATCAATTTGATGACAGTAAAATAGAAGCAATAAAGATTTAATTCCAAATCCATAACTACAAAACATCTTCTGACAGTGTAACTATTCCTTTTTTTCAAAACAAATTGCTCTTTTTCAGAATAAAAGATAAGATAGCATAATTATTTATTACTTCTATCTAAAGTAGACACAGTCGTCTCATCATCGTGGCTGACGCCACTCAGATATAAGAAAACTATATCTAATACTAATTGACTTATTCTTGGCGAACAATTTTAACAATCAACCTTACGGGCATATACTATCTTCTGTGATCTTTCATATCCCTACACACAAGTAACTAAAAGACAACCGTGAAGGACAGACACTTATTAGGTCTATTTATATCAATCGTATTTTTCATTACTGTTACAAGTCTTCATTCATGGGTCGCTTCAGAAAGGGACTATTCAAAATTCTGACGAATTAATCGACGTGTTTAACAATAATAACAGAAACTTTGTTGAACTTACAGTTGAAAAACCCGAGTTTATAACAGCCAACAGTCAACATTGGAAAAACTGAAACTAACTAGCCGACTATACGACATTGTTTGTTCTCATTGTTAAAGGTCGTATGGTTGCCTATAATTGCTTACATCTGGTTCATTCGAACTTTGGTGAATAGATGTCGCATTGGCAATCATACCACATCTCCTTATTTTTATATACAACAAATTATAGACTTGTTCAACTTGGAGGCTTGTCGTATGCTATGGCGTGTACATCTCAAAACCTGTACGGTTTATCAGAATATGTTTGAATGAAGCTAACTTTAGTAAACGTAACCTTGCATTAACATCAACTTTACTTTTACTTTTTACTTTTACAAGGTCACATAACAGAAAAAACAAAGGATATACTGTATCCATCCATGGCACAAAATCAATACATGCACAGCAAAAACACACACAAAGCAAAGGAACAGCGCTCTTATTGCTGTTCTTCATCTCAAAGTCAGTGAGGCCTTCAACACGGAGCAAAAAAAAAAAAAAAAAAAAAAAACTCTCACCTCACTGCACGTTTAAGACGGTCCCTGGCACCGGTTTCAGCGGAATTATTTTCAAATTGATTCGGGTAGACTTTGTGAGATGTATCACTACCAAATCGGGCCCGGTCAAAAAAGAACAAACGTACGAAATAGTTCCTACGCATAAGTGTAAATATAAAACTATGTAGAATATATTTTAGTTATTAAGGTATCAAATGGTAGAACACAGGAATACAAAAATGTATGAATGAATTCTAAAACTGAGGGCAATTATTGCATGTTTCTCAGATATGAGATACCTGGTTTGGTGCATCTAAAGTTCCTGTAACCAGTACGGTCTGATGTATAAATACCGGTATATGGATCCCGCCCCCATAAAATGTTTGGAAGTGAAAATTTTAACGTGGATAGGAATGAGGGCCAAGAATAGAAGGTGTGCGTTATATTAAAATTTTAGCACACAAACTGACCTAAGATTGAAAGAATGATGTGGCACACGTATAAGAGAATTTATCTCAAGAATAGATACACTATAACATACAGAAGAACACACATATCAAGCACGGGGAAAGTTTCTACGGCCTCCATACATGCACAGCAAAAAACACACAAAAAGCAAAGGAACAGCGCTTTTATTGCTGTTCTTCATCTCAACACATAACACTTTTTAAATTCTAAATTATACAACAGTCGGTATCAGCATCGTTTAAGAAAATTAATTGTTTCTTGTAAAAAACACATATAAGAGGGTATCTACAGAAGATTGAGTGTGCAAAAGATGGAATCTTAAACGGATTATTCCTTAGGAATCTTGTGTTGTATATTGTCGATTTTTTCTGTTTAGTTAAAATTGAGAATGGAAATGGGGAATATGTCAAAGAGACAACAACCCGACCAAAGAGCAGACAACAGCCGAAGGCCACCAATGGGTCTTCAATGCAGCGAGAAAATCCCGCACCCGGAGGTGGTCCTCAGCTGGCCCCTAACTAAAATTGTGTGCTAGTTCAGTGAAAATGGGCGTCAAACTAAACTCCAAAACATATAAATGAACTAAAATTAAAAACATACTAGACTAACAAAGACCAGAGGCTCCTGACTTGGGACAGGCGCTAAAATGCGGCGGGGTTAAAACGTTTTATTTGTTTATAGTCAAATTTTACGTTCATGTTATTATGTATATATTTATATATTTCTGTTTGAAATTTTGTTGGTTTTTCTTCATATTCTAAGTGCATTTGATTATGCTCGTGTTCATTTGTTGAATTCAGAAGAAACTAAACTAAAATAGAAAGGAGATAAAAGCGTAATAATATAGAAGGCCATACGGTGACCTATAATTGCTATATTCTACGTCATTTGGTCTTTGGTGGAAAGTTGTTTCATTGTATGGGAATCATACCACATCAAATTCTTTATGGTAACTATACGACAAATTCATGTTGATAAAAAAGTAGGGACAATTTCCCCAGTATTTGTTTCGCTCAAAAAATTTGAATGTTGTAGAATCTTTTTGGAATTTGAAAATTTGAAAACAAGAAGGTCGCTTATCTAAATGAATCGGCAGACCATGTTTATTTTCACCTACAACAGATTTTTATGTTGTTTCTTTTGAGAATTTCCTTCTTATACTTTTCCTTGTTAAATTTTCAAAATTACTACAAATTCAAATTTACAGTTTGAAGCTACTGAGAGTTCATAATTATACGTTTGATAATAATTTTCATGGATTTCATGGGTACAAGGGAACCACGAATTTAAATGTTCAAAGAATTACAAATTTTCTATACGAATATGCGCAGACTTTGGCAAAACCACCAATCAAATATCCACGAAATTACAAGTTTTACTCAATCCACGAAAATTGGTACCTGTGAAAAATAAATGAATCCAAAGACACACGGAACTGTGAAACGGTGAATTTAAGTAAAAAAAAAAAAAAAAAAAAAAAATGACAGACTGATTGAAAGTGGCCTTGGTGTGAAATAAACTTTAAACTGGAATATGTTCAAGCAAATCCGCTTAGTCTTTTTCGAGTAGATTAGCACTATTACATGTTAAAGACACAAGCGACCATCTTGCACTGAATTTGGCTTGAAATTTCTTAACATAAACCCATGACGTCATGAAGTATTAAATTTTAACATATATACACTTGTAAACATGGAATATTTGATAGCAGTTGTACAGAATGATATCCATACAAATAAATTATAATAAAAAAATAAACAATAGTATCTGTGTTTTACTTAAGGACGTTTATACATGTACAGTGAACTACTGTCCTTCCAAGAACATCTTTGTCATGCTCATCAATTGGGCAAGTCCTGAAAGTAAAAAGCAAAATTTAAACATTGGTATCTAGGGAACCATTTCCATGAAAGTATCATAAGATATGCTCTTAGATATATCTAAAAGACATGATTACAGGACTGCTCGCAGACATGTTTTAGGATGTTAAAGCAAATTTGTATAAGGATATTTCTATCTTATACTAATGAAAGAATCTAATATATGTGTAGAGTAGTATACAAAATATATTATATTTTTAGGTTTATGACCCCTTATCTAAGACTGTGTGCAAATTTTTTTAAGTGCAATAAAGTAAAACAAACATGTGAAATATATTAAATAGACGTGCCATATGATTTATATGCCATGAATAAGCATCATTCACTGCAATGTTTTTTATTATTTGATCTACGGATACCTCGGTTTACCTGTTTACACGTATTTATTGAATCAACATAAGTAAGAACAAGGAAAATAATTGAACAAACATTGATCATGTGTATGTAGGTAGCTATTGAACGTTACCTGTATTTCAGCCGACCATCGTTATGAACTTTTATAAAAGCGTATAATTTCCCCCATACGTGATATAACATGCGTCAATATGGACAAGCACCGTGAATTGATTTATTCACATTATTCAATAAGTGTCATATGAAATTCAACAAATTGGTTGTTCACAAAGATAACTTTGCAAACGCAACTCACAATTTTACAGACGATCTTTACCTTTTCGGTTGTTGAACTTCTTTTTTGGCTTGGCTGTATTAGGGTTACTGTGAAGACCCTCTCCCACAATAATCGGATTCACACTTCCTTTCAGTCCTACAGTGCTTAGAATATTAACACCAGAGTTAGGAGTTTGAAGATTAAAGTCCACATCGACGTCCGTTGATTCCGGTCCGGAAGAATCATGACTGCCACCTCCACCTCCAGTGGTTATGGCTGGTTTTTCTTCTTTTTTGTCTCCCCCTCCTCCACCACCACCACCACCCCCGCCGCCTCCGCCGCCACCACCTCCACCACCACCTCCTCCTCCTCCCCCGCCACCGCCTCCACCGCCTCCAACTTCAATGTCCTTGGATTGCGAAGTCACTCCATCAATAAAGCACACAAAGTAAACCAAAAAACATGCATGTACAGCCAAAAATTTTCTGTTCATATCTGAAATATATGAAGCAAATATCTAATTACATTTAGAACAAATTCGTCTGTTTTGCTCCATCCATGGTAAGACTACAAAATATTATCACGCTGAGATGGCAGATATCTTAAAGGAGTAATGGCAATCCAACACTTGCTGCAAACAGAAAGCTTAACAAGGCAAACCATTAATAATAGATGATAGGCTTTTAATGCTTTTAAGATAGTGAAGCATTTATCAAAAGATAAACGTTCTTAAGATTCAGGTATGTTTTTTATGCAATTTGATTTTTGCTTACCGTTCTACTGACTTGTCCCGAACCAAAATAAAACGAAAAGGAAATAGCAATTTTGCAGTTCACTTATATAACAAGAAAGTTTTGGTTTTGTCTTCCTTTACAATGACAATTACATATAACTTAAATTAATCGAATGCATTATAAAACATATCCTTCATTTAACATGTTTTTCGTGTATTGTATTTTTTACTAATTGAAAAATTCATTGAAGCGGATGTATACATAGACTTCTGTTTTTATAAATACTGGCAAACCGCCGCTTCTTTCGTACACCTTTCGTAAACAGGTACAAAACTATACATACATGTATATACGTCATACTGCACGTGCATGAAGACCGACACAAATTGGAAACCCCGGTCTGATGGCAATAATTAAAACCGTGTGGAAATAACCACTTATTTCTAGCAATCATTGCAAACAAGTTACATAAGTGATAGTACTGTTGCCAAAGCAATAGTTTAACGACAGGACTTGAATGTTGATGATTTTCTTTAACCTTTATTACTAACTAACTAAACATGTTCGAATGAATTGTCATTGTAGTAGTTCGTTTACATTAATCTAAACTTACTGGCACACTGTTGTGTTTTCCCAAAATGTGGCTCTTTCTTCCAATTACCCTAGTTAATAGTGTATATTGTATATACAATTACTTGTAAGGTAATTAAAAAACTACTGGAATGCATGGTAATTAGCAGGAGGGTTATAAGTTGTGACTGTTCTGTCTAATATTGACGGTGTATCTAATTCAAAACAGAGATGCAACTCGTACATTATCATTAATAGCATTGGTCAGTGTACATAGTATCGACTCTGGGGATCTCGTGGTAGATATATTAGATTAGTATTGTGAAATCTATTTCGTTTCTCTACTTTTGTTATCATTTAAATTTTAAATGTCTTCGGGATGAACACACAAAATGCAGGATTTCAGTTGGATGCATCGGCTAGCAGCAAGGAACATACTGAAATGTTCCATAAAATGATAGTAAGTAAATTGGAATGACCTTGCATCCCCCCGACAAAAATACTAATTCATTATCTCTCTCTAATCCATTGTTTCTTCATTTTATAATGATTTTTATACGGACATTTTTTTCTTCTTCAAGTTTACAACGGATAAAGACCTAATTGACAACATAAAAATAAGTATATATTTGTCCATGCGAACATTTTGTGTATTTTACCACGGCAAATTAGATCCGATACTAGTATTTAAAATATAACTTTTTATTGACTATCTGAAGTTTGATATTCGAGATTTTGGACTCAATATTTAAAAATTTGAATTTCTAGATTGGAAACCTGATTTCTAGAATATCCTATCGTAATTAGTTATTTATTTATTTTTTTTTACTATTCGTGTGGGACCTAAGAATTCATTTCATATGATTTTTGTTGTTAATTTTGAATGGGAGAAAGGAAAAATTAATTCGCATTATCCATAGATAACATTTTATTGGATATTTATGTA
This sequence comes from Mytilus coruscus, assembly GCA_017311375.1. NCBI lineage: Eukaryota > Metazoa > Mollusca > Bivalvia > Mytilida > Mytilidae > Mytilus > Mytilus coruscus. Next base: position 74,485,851 of record CM029599.1, on the reverse strand, counting down.
AAATGTGTACATAATCGGTCTTGGAGACGAAGTCAGATCTTAGTAATGATTAAAAGAATTAAGAAATTATAGTATATTTTCTTCTCTGTTAAATAAAAGCCGTTTGTATGTTATACTTGTTTTCTGGAAGTTGATAACAGGGGATACCAGTTGTACTTGGTTGTGCAATTTGGCTCCATGGAATTTCCAGATTCATGTATTCGTATGCATGAAGATAACCGGCTCTACAAGAGGTCAAATGTTCAATGACAAGAAAATTAATTTGTGTCAATTGTGTAAAATTTAAAAGAATTCCCTTGTTGTGTTTTGTCTTAAAAAATAAATACATGGCTGAACCGACACAAGAGTACATCTCAAGTTTATTAGTAAGAACACACACGTTAGTATATGGAGGTCACGATGGAGGTCACAATAGACAGCATCAACTTTCAAATTCCTTTTTTTTGACAATGATAATTGATATATTAGTCTAAAGCTGTTACAATTAATTACCTTATTGTTACAAATTGCACGCACAAGGTACTCTGATATATTAATATCTTTAAGAATTTTCAAATTCCTATGTTGTAACTTTGTAAAAAGTTTGCGGCAAATAAATGCTACGTCAAATTTCTTTTGCGACCAATCAAATATTTTTCTAGTATGGAATTATGTTAATCAAAGTCTTTGTCCTAAGCATAAGAGAAGGCCGGGGATATCACTACATGAGCAACATTGATGAAAAAAAAAAAAAAACATCTTAATTTGATCTTTTCGATGAACATATCATTTTTTATATTTGTTTACGAACAATTTCGTTTCTTTAAAGATTTCATTGTACTTTGGTTATGTGTATGTCTACGGTGACCTATAGTTGTTAATTTCTGTGTAATTTGGTCTCTTGTGCAGAGTTGTCTCATTGGCAATCTTACCACATCTTCTTATTTTTATATTATATCTTCGTTCTATTGACGCTTAAAATAATGCGACTCTTTTATTTCTTAATCTGTCAGGTTTTTTTTTGTCTGTATGTAGCGGACTTGCCATTTAAGAATATATGTTCCGACGGCATTAGTCGTGTCGGAAATTCGTCCAAATAGCTCTTGTCAATTGATACATTTTTCATACTAGAATATCAATAGGTCAGCGACCCTCAATTAACAAATTGTAAGCTCGTTCTATATATCTCAATAATCCTATTTGACTAAAATATCAATGCCTTTACAGTTTTCTACTAACAAAAAAGATTTTTCTAGATAGCCTGTTTTAATATTGCAGGATCTTTCTAATCTCGAAGTTCGAATTATGGTATTGAATAAAAGGATCTCTCGAAGTTAAACAAATGGTGGACCTTGAACGATCCCTTTTTTTTTAAATATTTGGTTGGAGACATTAAAAATAAATACTCCAGTAATTTATAGTTTTTAAAGTATATCCTGGCATAACTAGATGTGTAGTCCAATGTTAATGCATGCTACTGCTTCATAAAATGTAGAATGTTAAACTGCTTAACATTAAAATGTAGAATATTAAACACTTATGGACACTACATTCAAGTTTGATACAGCTCTGAATTTGGATTGTGATTAAATAGTTGACGCATCATGGGTTTCTGACACAAAATGAATTCATCAAAGAGCTGAAAAATTTGAAATTGGACTTTTACCTGTTATGGTCCAATATCCAAAATATAAATACAAGGTTATATTCAGCATATCCAAGTACACTAGGAATTTAATTTATTTATTTATTAATGGACAATATTAGCTTAGTTTTTAAAGGGGTTCGCTTCATAAAAAAATAAATAAATATATATATATATACAAGCTTAAGTCTAAATTGAAAACAACGTTCAAACCTATGATTGCGTTGGATAAAAACCGCAATTTTTATACGTGTGCATGCAAAACAAATTTCTTGGTAGAAGGGTCTAAATACAGCACAAACAACATTTTCCAAAAGACCAAATGAGTGAAAAAGTATATTTTAACAAAACGCATTTGACTAACAGGTCGAACAACTGATGTTCTTAAACCCTGCTGACTGCCATTGGCGATTGCCAAATAAACGGATCACAAGATGTAACAAAATAGATCTTATTATTAATTAATTACCAAACAGAAAACAATAAACTTGCGGAAAAGATGGTATACCGCAAACATGAGGTATAAAAATTTGTACACCATATCCGGATTTCGACAATCAATGTCTCTTCAGTGATGTTAGGAATCGAAACGGTATTTGGAAGGCCATATAATTTACCTCAATTTAGGATAGACTCTTGAATTTTGAAAGAGTCAAAATAGGATGAACGGATCATATAAACCCGAAGGCAAATATAATACAAGCCCAAACGAAAAATATAAACAAGTCTAAATTGAAAACAACGTTCAAACCTATGATTGCGTTGGATAAAAACCGCAATTTTTATACGTGTGCATGCAAAACAAATTTCTTGGTAGAAGGGTCTAAATACAGCACAAACAACATTTTCCAAAAGACCAAATGAGTGAAAAAGTATATTTTAACAAAACGCATTTGACTAGCAGGTCGAACAACTGATGTTCTTTAACCCTGCTGACTGCCATTGGCGATTGCCAAATAAACGGATCACAAGATGTAACAATATATATATATATATCATTCTGAAAATTAATTTATACCGAATAACAAACAAACCTACCACTAAATTCTTTAAAAAATTTCCAAAATAAATAAAAAAAAAAAAAAAAAATCAAAAATATCATTCATCATTAATACAATGTCTTTAAAAATCAATACTTATCTTTAATCATTTTTAAATTATCTAATAAAGAACAGTAAATTTCAAACTATATTTATACATAATTTCTTCGCTAAAATTAGAAATTGATGATGTATCTATTTTAAATATGAATCTACTTACAGTTTCTATTAATTGTGCAATACAGCTCTGAATTTAGATTGCGATTATATATTTGACATAGCAAAGGTTTTTGACATATATTGAATGTGATCTAAGAACTTAAAAATTTTAAATTGGACATTTACCTATTATGGTCGCATATCCAAAATCTAAATACATGGTTAGTTTCAGCATATCAAAGAACACCAAGAATTCAATTTTTTATGAAAACAAAAAAAGTTTAAATTTTGACCCTTTGGACCGCCATATGGACCAATTTGATAACGGGGCCCGCAATCAAACATCTTAATTCATGGTTAAATTCAGCATATCAAAGAATATTCAAATTTTGTTAAAATCAAACATAGGTTAATTTTGGACCCCGAATTGGACCAACTTGAAAACTGGGCCCAAAATCAAATATCTAAATACAGGGTTAGATTTAGCATATCAAAGAACCCAAAGTCAATTTTTGTTGAAATCAAACAAAGTTTAATTTTTGACCCATTGGGCCTTAATGTAAACCGATTTAAAAACGGGCCAAAAATCCAAAATCTAAATACATGGTCAGATTAAGCATATTAAAGAACCCCAAGAATTAAATTTTTGTTGAAATCAAACAAAGTTTAATTTTTGACCCATTGAACCTCAATGTGGACCAATTTAAAAACGGGGCCAAAAATTCAAAATCTAAATACATGGTCAGATTCAGCATATTAAAGAACCCCAAGAATTCAAGAATTTGAATTAAACCCCATTCTAATTGGTCAAGAAATAAGCAATGTATACAAAGTATTAAAAAAAGTATTGTTTTGGTACCTTTTTCATAAACGGTTAGGGCCATAACCCCCAAAATCAATCCGAACCTTCCGTATTTTTGGTATGGAACCTTGTACAATTTCATAGTGATCCATAGACTTATACTCAAGTTATTGTCATATTACTTATAAATAAAAATAATAAACAAATACAATAAATAAAGTGTTCTAGAGACAGACCTGACATAATCTGTTCTAGCATAGAACATAAAAAAGTTCTAGGTTGAAACTGGCAGAATCTGTTCTTGTGTAAAACTATCCAAAACAGTTCTAGGCTGGAACTGTCAGAATCAGTTCTAGGGTAGACCTGTCCAAATCTGTTTTAAGATAGAACAGCTTCTATTAGAAACTGTTCTATAAAGATGTCAGGAGAACTGTTCCTTATCTGATACTTAGAGAAGTTAGAACTGAAATGCGAACTATTCTGATATATGAGAAGTTGCAGTTAAGTGTTTGTACCGTTTTGAGAGAGTTCAAGTGGCATAACTCTGGAACTGTATTTGAAGCAACACAAGTCAACCTCTACAAAAATAAGGAGATGTGGCATGATTGCCAATGAGACAACTATCCACTAGAGTTCCAATGACGAATATAACAGCAATTATAGGTCTCAATATGGCATTTAACAATGAGAAAAACTCATACCGTATAGTCACTCATAAAGGAACCCAACATGAAAAATGTTAAACAATTCAAACGAGAAAACTAACGGCATAATTTATACAATACAATTTACGAAAAACAAATATGATAGACATGAACCAACGACAACTACTGAATAACATGCTCCTGACCTGGGACAGACAAATACAAAATGTGGCGGGGGTAAACATGTTCGTGAGCGCTCAACCCTCCCCTAACCTGGGAAAGTTGTGTTATAGCACAACACAAGAACAAACTGTAAAAATCTGTTGCAAATGGCTTAACTCATTTAACTATTGCTCATGCTATGTACATGTACACGTAAATTAATTCTATTACAAAATTAAAGAGTACGGCTCAAAAGGAGAATAGAAATATCATCTATGAGCCCATCTCTTTCGGACGAATAGACAGACAGAGTAGATCTAATTAAGAGGAGGGGGCTGTAAATAAAAACAAAAGTAGTGAGATCATAGTACAATAATGATGTTTACTTTAGCATTTAACAAACAGTGAGAACAGCAGAATACATGAGCTTTATGTAAACAAAGTTCACAATGTTGCTATGTCAACAACTTCATTATTTATGTTTTATTGGCTGTATATATCATACTCAGTGTATGTGCATTCGCAAAGCTTGGGCAGAAAAAATATTAAGGTAAAACAACAAAGGAAGGACTTATATTTACAGGCAATCGATACGACCTAAGCTTACACCGTATGTTCCTTTTGTTTTGTTAAAACTTACATGGATTACTGTATATTGTTATATTCGCACAGATACATTTGTATAAAAGAAGTAGATTTTGGGAATATTCAGTGGCAAACTGTGAAAAAATTTCTCCCTTCAATATAAAATTCTGCAATGTTTGTCACGTTCACAAGAAAAAATCAGATAAATATACTACTCAAAGAAAGTTTTGCAACACTCCAATTGAGATTAATGGGGTCAAACTTTGAGGGCTCATATCTTGTAAAAAATGCTCCAAAATGATCAGAAATTAAAAGCATTCCTGTTTGAAAGGATTTTAAAGTGATTTAAAAAGAAAACTAAAAATTTATGATAACAATTTTGGGGGGTAAAAAAGTGCCCTTACCAATTTTATTTTCATTTATTTGCGAGGGACAAGTTAGTTATTTGTTCATATGTAACCAATTATTCCATCAGATTACCACTTCGTCAATTGTGTGCGTTGTTTGCATTTTTTAAATAGACCATGAGCAAAAAAATGTTTGAATTATGATTTTCAATTTTAACACCTTCCCTCAAAGTTTATGAACAGTGTAGCTGTCTTAAGTTGGACCAACATATCTGCAATACTTTTCAGAACACAAAAGATTAAAGATTAAGAAAACACAAACTTGGAAGATGCATCGAGATTTTGTTTTACTATATTTTCAGTCAGAAGTTGTTTTGCTAAACTTGTTAAGAGTAGTATATTGTAACTTTGAAACCAAATTGAAATAAAACTCCTTTTATTATGAAATGTTATCATTTTCCTCTAAATAAAAGAAACCAAGAGATCGTTTAAAATTGCAACGAAACAGAAACACTATTTTTATGTTTAAAGTGAGCGTGGCATATGAGTTGTCCGGTATACTCCATACTTAGTTGTTAATTTCGTCAAAATGTAATGATGCTTAAGACTATAAGAAACACTCTAAACATTGGTTTATACATAGTGGTGTTTAAGTTGTATATTCGCAATCACAATCCTAGACAATTAAGCTTGGAGTCGAGCACACCTGTCACATGAGTGGTTCGAGCTCACAACATCAGTGTTGACAGGCTAGCGATACAGTGATACAGTAGTTAGACTACTTAGACCACTCGGCCACCCAGGCCCCTCGAAATGAAAAGGCTCAGACCTTCAGGGAAAATGTTTCATATAAGACGGGAAAACTTATGGACAAAATAAATAGTTTTTGCAAAAATTAATGCAAGAAGAGAACGACAACATATTATAACAATCACTTAATCCAGAACTTGTCAGATAAATATAATGCATCAAACATTTTCATAATGTCAAATGAATGGGAATGGGAGTATTCTTTTGTCTTTTATACGAGCCTAGGTCATTTTTTCTTAATTTGAATATAAAAAAAAAAAACCTTCTTCCGTAATATCTGCCAGACCTATTTAGCTACATGCAGTATGCAGTTGTATCTCAATGTTTGTTAGATAATCACGAAAGACAGTTTCTTCATTCCTGTACCATATCATTTAATGCCAATAGTTAACATTACTACCACGCACATATGTAATCAATAAAATTAACAATAACATACAAGAGCCTTTCAATATAATGTTATTTTCACGGCCGTCACGTGGTAAACCAACACTTGGTCGATTTATTTTTTATTTTTAACAAGTGGATACACGATCGGTCGGTCTGTTTATTGAGCTGGTTGTTACTTGTAGATAACAAAAACAAAAAAAAAAAGGGTTGAAGAAAAAACTGTCAAGAGACTACATGAACTTGTCAGAATGCTTTTTCACCCAACAAAAAGTCGATAGTTACAATATGAGAAATTCAATCAAACGAACTGTTAAAAAGTAGTGATGATCTTTTAATATTTGTCTATGAAAATAAAATGAAATAAACTAATTTCCTCTTATATATAAAAAAACAATTACAAAAGTTCATAGTTTCATACATGAGTATACTTGTACTTTAATGGCTAACGAAATTAGGCATAATGTCTGATTAAATTATATTATCCATGCTTAAATACTGCAAAAACTGCAGTTTTAACTGACAAATGTGGAGTACTTATTTTAAAAATGAACGACGAAAGACATTTCAACCCATTAACCAAAATATCCATGTAATTTCTTTCCAGTTGACCTCAATATAATTTAACAAAAAACCAAAACATCAAAACTTTGAAAAATTCCATAAAAATTATCGTCATCATGTATGTCTTGAATGAATTTCATTTTGATTTCACGAATATTTGTAAAAATGTTTGAAATATTTGGAGTTTATATTATTCAAAAATTCCAATACTCAAATTCCATAGTCGACTCTTATAAGTGAATCAAGTACATAAGCTGTTGATTGCGACTTTCTTGTCAAATATAACGGTAAATGCATGGTCATACATTTTTATTAATTAAGGGTTGATCCTGTCATTGTTTTTATTTGATTAAAACACATATATATACTGAACTTTTAATTTACATCTCATGCATTGTACTTCGAATCCCAACACAGCTTTTGATATAATAGATTTCCCATGATACTATATTAAATATCCCATCAGTTGAAGTAATCAAGGCAGTGAAAAATCAGAACATATAGATTTAAATCTAGCTGCATTCAATGCAAAACGAAAACAAATCTCATATCAAAACTGTCAAGCAAATTCGAATGAACGCTGCGCGGTTGATATCGTTTTTATTTTTTAAACATGTATGGTTTTTGCATGATGTAATTAACTCTTATTTATAATTTGTTTATTTTGGATGACAACACAGAAAGCGATGAAAGCCTTCTAAAAATAAGTTCGAACTGACGTATGTAGATAATATTTAATGCAATTATTGTTTGTCATACACACAAGAGCGTCTGTACCTAAAATAATTATGTGCATCTCAGATGACACCACTTGTGTGTATGGATGTCTGATGGACAAAATATCACTACCGTATGTGTGTTTATAGATATGGATAAAAATATAATATGGCATCAAAAGATGAAGGACATAAATGGACTACAAACTCGGTGGTAAGTAGTCACACATTTACCGACCGTTTTGTTATCGGTGTAATTTGAATCTCAGAAGACGAGAGTTGGGTGCCAGTTATTTCCCCTTTCCTTTTTTCCATTTAGTTCCTTAGTACTGTTTTAAAATTCGAATAGAGAATTTTTCTGACCTTTTGACTGTAAAATTTCAATTCATGTTTGTAGTTCCATTATTGTTTCTGAGAAAACTGTTGAAAAATTACCGACAATTAAGAAATCAATGGTGATTTAAATAAGAACAGGGCATTTTCATTCACTTCCTGGTAAAAGTTGTAAGTAAACTTTACATATCAAGTCTTTTTATTCAGATTAAAGCCTTTATAAACATTTTACAATTATGTTCAATATCACATGACCAAGATGGTACATTTTTTAGGGTACTTTCAACTGGGATTTTATACCACCACGTTTATTTTGTCCCTTCGGTTATTTTTCTTGGCAAACGAAGAACGAACGTGATGGTTATGTTATGATTCGCCACACTTATGGCTAATCTGCTAATGCTTACTTCAGTGTTTTCCTTATAAACCGACTGAGAAAATCTCCCACATCGCATTGATACGGCTCTTTTTAGGTGGCTTGAATCTTCGCAAAACAAGAACATCTATTTACAACTTTCTCACCAGTGAATCGATTTTAAACGGAAATTATTATTTTCATCTGAACAAGTGTATAAAGACTGAACAATCAATTAGTTAGTCTTTCTTATCCACTGCAGTAAATTCTTAAAGTCTTAACGATTTTAGGTTCAGATGTTATTAATAAGACCAAACTGACCGTTTAAGGCTAAATTAATAAATTTAAATTCCCAATACTGTCAATAATCCAAGCGATTAAAAGCTTGTCATACGGTTAATGATGTGGTACATCATCGGGAAGATGAATTCCAACATACTTTGTTGTGTATGTGAGTTCGTCTCGGTGAAGACCATACAATAAAAAATCACATTTTGAATAATATGAATGATAAGTAGATGTGATGATGTGGAATATTTGGCAGTGACAGAGAGGCGAAAGATACCAAGGGATATTCAAACTCATAAGTCGAAAATAAACTGACAACGCCATGACAAAAAAAAAAAAAAAAAAGATAAAGACAAAACGACATACAACAGTATACAAAACACAACATAGAAAAATAAAGACTGAGCAACATGAACCCCACCAAAAACTGGGGGTGATCTCAGGTGCTCCGGAAATGTAAGCATATCCTGCTCCACACGTGGCACCCGTCGTGTTGCTCATGTAAGTACAACATTGGTGTTAAGTCTATTTCGATATGTCACATTTGGGGAACAGCAGGCTGAGTAAGGTTTCAAACCATAAATACTCAAAAGTACAGACTTCGAACGTTCTACAGTTCTCACCAAATCATTCAAGAACAACTCACTGTGATAAACAATAAAGATAGCAACTGGTGATGTTCATGACTTTTGATACACTCGTTGACATTGGATAAGTGTAAAATAGATTTAAGTAATCAATCTCCTTTTTGTCGCTTATCAGTGGAATAAAAAGGCATCGAGAAGAACGCAGAATAAAATATAAAAAAAAAAAACCATCATATCAGTATTACAGCCCACAAGAACATAGGTACAATATGAGAAATTCAATCAAACGAACTGTTAAAAGTAGTGATGATCTTTTAATATTTGTCTATGAAAATAAAATGAAATAAACTAATTTCCCTTATATATAAAAAACAATTACAAAAGTTCATAGTTTCATACATGAGTATACTTGTACTTTAATGGCTAACGAAATTAGGCATAATGTCTGATTAAATTATATTATCCATGCTTAAATACTGCAAAAACTGCCGTTTTAACTGACAAATGTGGAGTATTTATTTCAAAAATGAACGACGAAAGACATTTCAACCCATTAACCAAAATATCCATGTAATTTCTTTCCAGTTGACCTCAATATAATTTAACAAAAACCAAAACATCAAAACTTTGAAAAATTCCATAAAAATTATCGTCATCATGTATATCTTGAATGAATTTCATTTTGATTTAACGAATATTTGTAAAAATGTTTGAAATATTATTCAAAAATTCCAATACTCAAATTCCATAGTCGACTCTCATAAGTGAATCAAGTACATAAGAAGTTGATTGCGACTTTCTTGTCAAATATAGCGGTAAATGCATGGTCATACATTTTTGTCAATTAAGGGTTGATCCTGTCATTGTTTTTATTTGATTAAAACACATATATCGACTGACTTTTAATTTACATCTCATGCATTGTACTTCGAATCCCAACACAGCTTTTGATATAATAGATTTCCCATGATACTATATTAAATATCCCATCAGTTGAAGTAATCAAGGCAGTGAAAAATCATAACATATATACAAGGTAAACAGATTTAAATCTAGCTGCATTCAATGCAAAACGAAAACAAATCTCATATCAAAACTGTCAAGCAAATTCGAATGAACGCTGCGCGGTTGATATCGTTTTATTTTTAAACATGTATGGTTTTGCATGATGTAATTATCTCTTATTTATAATTTGTTTATTTTGGATGACAACACAGAAAGCGATGAAAGCCTTCTAAAATAAGTTCGAACTGACGTATGTAGATAATATTTAATGCAATTATTGTTTGTCATACACACAAGAGCGTCTGTACCTAAAATAATTATGTGCATCTCAGATGACACCACTTGTGTGTATGGATGTCTGATGGACAAAATATCACTACCGTATGTGTGTTTATAGATATGGATAAAAATATAATATGGCATCAAAAGATGAAGGACATAAATGGACTACAAATTCGGTGGTAAGTAGTCACACATTTACCGACCGTTTTGTTATCGGTGTAATTTGAATCTCAGAAGACGAGAGTTGGGTGCCAGTTAATTCCCCTTTCCTTTTTTCCATTTAGTTCCTTAATACTGTTTTAAAATTCGAATAGAGAATTTTTCTGACCTTTTGACTGTAAAATTTCAATTCATGTTTGTAGTTCCATTATTGTTTCTGAGAAAACTGTTGAAAAATTACCGACAATTAAGAAGTCAATGGCGATTTAAATAAGAACAGGGCATTTTCATTCACTTCCTGGTAAAAGTTGTAAGTAAAATTTACATATCATGTCTTTTTATTTAGATTAAAGCCTTTATAAACATTTTACAATTATGTTCAATATCACATGACCAAGATGGTACATTTTTTAGGGTACTTTCAACTGGGATTTTATACCACCACGTATATTTTGTCCCTTCGGTTATTTTTCTTGGCAAACGAAGAACGAACGTGATGTTATGATTTGCCACACTTATGGCTAATCTGCTAATACTTACTTCAACGTTTTCCTTATAAACCGACTGAGAAAATCTCCGACATCGCATTGATACGGCTCTTTTTAGGTGGCTTGAATCTTCGCAAAACAAGAACATTTATTTACAACTTTCTCACCAGTGAATCGATTTTAAACAGAAACTGTTGTTTTCATCTGAACAAGTGTATAAAGACTGAACAATCAATTAGTTAGCTATGTTTAGTCTTTCTTATCTGCTACGGTAAATTCGTTAAAATCTTAACGATTTTAGGTTCAGACGTTATCAAAAAGACCAAACTAACCGTTTAAGGCTAAATTAAGTAATTTAAATTCCCAATACTGTCAATAATCCAAGCGATTAAAAGCTTGTCATACGGTTAATGATGTAGTACATCATCGGGAAGATGAATTACAACATACTTTGTTGTGTATGTGAGTTCGTCTCGGTGAAGACCATACAATAAAAAATCACATTTTGAATAATATGAATGATAAGTAGATGTGATGATGTGGAATATTTGGCAGTGCAGTTGAACGGCAAACGATTTAATGGCGTCTAAGGTCAAGACATTGGTCACGTGATAAAGGTCAGAGTTTACCTTTTTTTGTGAACGTGTACACCTCGTGGTTTTTTACCTCGTATCGTCTTATTGTAACTCGTACATAAATAAAACTTGTAGTGTCCAAATCTTGAGTAAATAAGCTTCATTATTCTGTATACTTATTTAAGAAAGGTGTTGTAAAAGTATTCTAAAACTACGATGGAAGTGAAAAATTTTTCTTGAAAATTTGCGTAGGTCTACGGAAAATCCCAAATTATTCCTTAAATGGGTTTGGTAACGTATGGAGGGGTATAAAATATGAAGTAAAATCATTTTCTGGTTCTTATTTTATTCATTATTGATCCCAAATTTCCTGGCAACGAATTTGTGTCAGCTTATTCGTGGCGAAGCGGAGATCAAAGGGAGATAACTCCGTACATGCATCGTAGGAAATTGCAAGTTCAAAACAGTAAATTCGAGTAAAATTAATGATTGAAGTTATATTTCGACACTTTCTTGAATAACTATTCCATATTGCATGTTCCTTTACTCATGTAACAGAAAATAGTTCTGCTATAGTTGAATATGACATTTTTCAAGTAATTTCAGGTTTTGAAACTTCCAAAGTACAAAATTATAGATGAGTAACTTTTCTCTGAAACTTGGTCTTATAAATTGCTATACATAGTATATTCTCAAACACTCTTTTGATAGATGGAATAATAGTATTTGTTCTACTTTCTTTGTATCAATATTCTTAGAAAGCTTATGAAAATAAACTCAGTGTTAGTTCATGAAGAATGTTAATATATAATAGTAGAACAGTTTTAATATTAAATTCCTTTAAAATTAGACTTTAATTAATTCAATTTATATATATAAATAAAGTATCTAAAATAGAAAGTTTTACTCTGGTGCATTGAAAATGTTGCACCAGAAATGAGATTAAACAAAGTTATTTGGCCTGAAGAACTTATCTATAGGTTCTTTGTCACTTTGTATGCTGATCATATGGAGAAAAAAGAGTGATATTATACATTCTAACACAGCATCAATTGCGAAACAATAGTTCTGTCCTCTAGACATTTTTGTTTTCAAGATTCAAGTCTTGCTTATCAATATACATATCAATATACATATTTAAGATTTCTCGTTTTCTACTATGATCTGCAAAGAGATGGGTTCTTTCTGTGTGACATCATTGATTATTAGGCTAATTATTGGTAGCCTTTTTTCCTGATGTAACAATGCATATGGCAAATTCTGAGAAAAGCAAGAACCTTTCAGCAGATCCAGCTTTTTATAAAAGAGTAGGGATTATTCCTATAACAGAAAAATATATATATTTTGATTTCATGCCAAAAGTCATATACAAGAGGGTTCATCAGCAGTACAATATAAATTTGCATTACATTAAAATACAATATGGATAAAAAGAAAATGTAGACAATACATACTTCAAATTTGTGAATATTGAATGAAAAAAAAAGATAATTTGCAGTGGACAGAATTATCTATTTTTCTTATTATACCTGCTTTTATATAAGAAACTATATAAGATGTACAAGTTCTGTTTCTCACTCTAAATCAAGAGAAAAAATTTAAAAACAAAAGGCCAGAAAGGGATTTAAAACATTATAAATTAATCAACACAAAGAAAACTGAACAAAAAGCTGTAATGCAATATGATATCATGCAGTTCATATTATTTCTATTATTACAAGTTTTGGGATTTTTTTCTTAAATTTGAATTCAAAAGTCCTAAAATAACTGTTGAGTCCTTTAATTAAATTATTGATTGAATAATGAATGATTAGTTAAGCTGACCAGTAAATAAAGTATGAAAATGCTTTCTTTTTAAATAAATGAGTGTTATTTATATGTCAAAGTATACTGAATCAACTTCAAATTTAAACCAAATTCACATTTAACTGCTCTAAAATGCATAGGCAGTTGAAATACAAAACAAAAACAAAGCTGACTTAAATACAGTATATTCAGAATTTTTTTGAATAATGGACAAAAATAAGATAATTATTATTCTGATATTAGAAAAAAATCTTCAAATCAGAATGCAAGTTCTTATTATTGCGATAATCAATTTAATCACTTTATTTACTTTAATTAAAACCTCATGATAATTTCTGAATTTACAGTACTTAGCTTATCAACCTCTATGCTTAAAAAACAAGTTTCCTAGGCCTAAATGTGGTTGAAATTTGACAATTTTGCTAACTTTTACCAAAAAATTTCTTTTTATGACATAACTGGATTATTACTATTTAAGAAAAACTGCATAAAGTTGTATAATATTGTATTACATTTCAGAATGCTAGTTTGTATTATCATCATGATCATGATAATTGCAATAAGTTATTATTCAATTAATTAAAAAACATCAATTATTTTTGAATTGATAGCCTGGAATCAGTACATACATGTGTTTTTTATACATCTATATACTATTCATTAGGGAACTTATTAAAATGAAATTTTTGCACAAGACAGTCATGGCAGTTCACAATTACAGTAATCATTTTAAACATAGTGACACCATTAATACAATTTTATTTTTCATGCATAATCATTGCAGAACTATTTTTTCAAATGATTTAATGTTGTTAGTCATTTACTTCAAATACTTAACCTGTTCTAAAATAAAGAGATGTGGTATGATTGCAAATGAGATAACAATCTAAAACTATCCACCAGAGTCCAAATAAATGTGTCTGTTAGCAGTTATAAGTCACTTTACAAACATCAACAATGAATACAAACTTTCATTATTTATAGACAGATTAGGAAAAAGAGGAATTATAGCTTTTTGGCTTACTACAAGAGAATATAAGAAATATAATAATATAAATAAGGAAAATAGAGAGGACTTAGCCACTGGACTGTATATAAAGTGCTCCCTTACTAATCCTTAGAGGAGCTGCTGTATACTTAGTCTTAGAAAAAAAGATGTGTGAGACACTACATTGTTTTGTAGCATTTTGGTCAATCTGCCCTATTTGCTCCAACCTATTAAAATTACTGCCTATGGTGGGAATTAAACCCAAGTATGTCCATATACTCTATTTTCCTCTATGTACATACATGTACATGCATATGAAAAATATCAAATGCAAAGTAAATATGGTAATTAACATCATGATTACAGTCTCATTTTTTGTATAGGACCTAGTTTAGGAAGTCCCTGGACCTACCTAGCCAGACATATTTCTTAAGCAAGGTGTATTATATAACTCTTGAAAGTTTTAAAATGCAATTGTAAGATTAATTATATCTGCTCTTAAAACTATAATAACACAATAAGTATGTTCAGTTACAACAACGTGCAATTTCAGTAAACAAACATCAATGAACGACCACGTGTTTGTCTGCTGCGCTTGAATTTAAACGGATCAGCTTTATTTACACGAATTTTGCTACACCAGACAATTAAACATGTCTCTTTACATTATAAGTTTTATAAAAAAATGTATTTGTTGTTATGACTTGTGTATGCATGGAAATATAATGAAGATAACATTGATTTTACCGTACAAAATAAATACACAGCATTCCTGAGGTGTGCACACAAACACACCCCACTTTTGTTACAATGGATGGTAACGTATAGCCATTTATATAACAGCAAATGCCATTGGATAAGCTACCCTACACAATACATAATATGCAAATTTATCCCCGGCCACGCTTTTGTGTCAGCTCTTGTTGTGATGGAAAAATGTAAACATTGAATCCGCCATTTTGAGTTAGGAACAAAACTATTTTTCAATCTTGGATTAAAGGAGATTGCGCACATTGCCAGCGTATCATGCATAACCAGTCATGTGAAAATATATCTTTAATTTGTTTTCTGTACTTACTTTTCAATGTTTGAGTTAATTTAATGTTTTAATTTCCTACAGAACGGAGCATCGTTCTCAAAGTCGCCGAAGAAAAATTATAGGTGGCGCTGTTTGTGGGTGTAAACATTTTACATACGGGTACTTTTGTGTCGACAGATTGACCTTTATCTGTCAGATTCAGGCGTTTGCCGTTCAACTGAGTGACAGAGAGGCGAAAGATACCAAGGGATATTCAAACTCTTAAGTCGAAAATAAACTGACAACGCCATAACAAAAGAAAAAGATAAATACAAAACGACATACAACAGTATACAAAACACAACATAGAAAAATAAAGACTGAGCAACATGAACCCCACCAAAAACTGGGGGTGATCTCAGGTGCTCCGGAAATGTAAGCATATCCTGCTCCACACGTGGCACCCGTCGTGTTGCTCATGTAAGTACAACATTGGTGTTAAGTCTATTTCGATATGTCACATTTGGGGAACAGCAGGCTGAGTAAGGTTTCAAACCATAAATACTCAAAAAGTACAGACTTCCGAACGTTCTACAGTTCTCACCAAATCATTCAAGAACAACTCACTGTGATAAACAATAAAGATAGCAACTGGTGATGTTCATGACTTTGGATACACTCGTTGACATTGGATAAGTGTAAAATAGATTTAAGTAATCAATCTCCTTTTTTGTCGCTTATCAGTGGAATAAAAAAAAAGGCATCGAGAAGAACGCAGAATAAAAATATTAAAAAAAAAACCATCATATCAGTATTACAGCCCACAAGAACATAGGTACAAGAAAACCAATACAGAATCACGAAATAATGACTGTTTCTGAAAGAAAGCTGGAAGTATATATACTACTTTTGTTATAAGGCCGTATTAGACCCGTTATGCTTAGTTTTTGAAGTCAACCTCTTGCTGAGGACTCCGATGACGAGTGACCTATAAGACAAGCCGAAACCAGGGCTATATGAAAAATATAGACAGTCGTACATTATGAGTCTTCAAAGAAAATAGCAGCAGAAAAACCTATTCTTGGCTTACGTGATCCACATGAAAAGCACGATACAACACAGGTGCACAATACCAATACTTCTTGCCTCAAGCTCCAGCACCGCAACCTCTAGAGCACGGAAAGATTTGCCATCTCTCAAAGACATTTGTTACTTCTGTTGCGTCACAGAACACCGGTACTGCAATTACCCAGAAAATCCAATAATGCAAACACCAGCATAAGTTCCAAATGAAGTACTATCTTTAAGACTTCGATGACATTAAACTGTGGTAAGACACATGCGAGTATGAGATAAAGTCAGTTCAACTTATAGTGTAAAGGTCGATTACACAGAAGTTAACAATATTGGAAAGAAAAACGTTTATTGGCTGACAGTTTATAAAATCTACTTACTAGTATACGGAAAGAAAGTTCAAAGTACAAAAAGTCGCTTGCAACAAGGCCAAATGAGTCTCGTTATCCGGAGTCATTTCTTGAATGTATCCACCCGTGCCTTCTGATCGGGAATTTAAATCATCTGACGGTTTCATTCAATCATTTTTATACGTTTCAATTTCATAAAGGTCTGCTTGAGTTTATGTGTTTCTCATTTGTACTGTCTTTGTCATAAATTCAACCAGCCTTTCAGAATTATATAAAAATGAATGCAAATCTACACATCAATATAAAATTTTGTTTTATTCATATACTTGAGAATGGATTTAAATATTTTGTAATTGTATTTGTATATTGTTCTGACTGTAATCGTACGATACAAGAACGTGATAAGCACTGCTATTTACGTAACACCTGCCATTCAACCGAATGTCAATGTTTTTTTCTGCATTATTAAACGACTACTGAATGTTGCAAATCTACATCCCACATGATTATTGTGTTTTGTGTCATTAAGCCCTGTATAGAAAAGGAATGCTTATTGTTCGGTTGAACCTGCGAAATAGAACATAAGTAATCGAAAACATGCCTTCTTGCACTCGAAAGTTGGCGTTGCATTTCTCGGGTAAATATCAAATGACAACGTCATGTACAGTACCAAAACACGATCTTGTGCAATGCAAGTTAAATTGTATACACAATTTCAGTATAGAAAAAGAGTGCTTTAGTCGTGTCGTAAACTGAAATTGAAAAATCCCCATTGCTTTGACAAAAATAGAGACGCAATTATTTTTCATCTCTAGAATGTTGATAACTCACTGTTGTCCCGTTCAGGTATACACATACTAGTATTTCATTCGGGCACTGTTAGTGTATTTTGCATAACTGAACATTTTTGAGTAATGATAAAATATATTTAAGTTCTTACATTTTAAGGAATGTTACGACGTTTCAAATTGTACTTTGCATTAATAATTGTGGAAGCTTTAAAACATTAGATATTATTTGAAACATTTTAAGAAATATGAATTATTAAAATAAGAAATGAGTTCAAATAACTTTGAACATGCAGCATACATTCATGTCATTGATAATCTTTTTGTACTAGCTGGGGAATTTGCAAACATTATTTACAAAAGCATAGAATAGTTATTATGAATAATGTAGCTGTAGTAAAATTATTGAATATGTTCATATTGTATTGATCACAGTAGTACAGGCATACTACATGCATGCAAGCAAATGTCAAAGGTATCATCATAAAAAACACGAACAATTAAATACAAGTTATTATATATAAACAATGTTCTCGACAATTATCTGTGTGTATTTAATTTGAAACACGTACATGTATTCAGTGCAACATTTCAAAGGGAGAAAATAATGTTCAAACGATAAAAAATCTATTCTAACTACTGTCAAACAACTAAATGAGATTAACCATAATAAAAATTTAATTGTCTTTTGTTTAAGGTCGATTATCTATTTCTGTCTAAGATGAGATAAAACTAGAATATGGCGACCAAAAACCTCACATAGAAACTACATATGCCCTTCCGGAAGTCTTCATGTAGATTTCTGGTCCTGCTTTATTAAAAGGGACTGCCACAATTATGGTGTTGAAACATTGAATTTTAATTTCTTTGCTTTATACACATTAATAGAGGTCGGTCAATTTAAAACTTATCCTACCGTAATAGATACGTTGACGTATACGCATCTGGGGATTTACTAAAATGATATTACTACGATCGCGAATATAACTTGGTGTACTCTTTTCAAAGGATAATGGAGATCAGACACACTTGGAAAATTTGTATCAAATATAAAAGTAAGAAGATGTGGTATGAATGCCAATGAGACAATTTCCACCAGAGACAAATGACGTAGTAAATATATGCAACCAATATAAAAATAAGATGTATAATTGCCAATCTGTTAATCTTTTAAACGTCTAAGATTCGGACTATAAATTGTCTTTCTACAATTTCATAAATTGTTGAATACATAGGGATATGTGAAGGAGTTGCACTTACGAGGTACGCGGCATTTATCGTTGTAACAAACATAATAAATGCCCTAGTCCAATTGTCACGAATAAAGAATTTTAATTTCACCAATATAATTTCATATTTTAACTGCGCTGTGTTCATGATATTTTCTTGATAATTTGGACATGCGTCATGTTATTTTTTAAATTTTGTTATGAATGAACCTATGGTTAGGCTGTCGCGTTGATTAGTGTTTACTTGATACTCCCGTCCTCTTTCCCTAAAATATGATCTACCGAATTAGACTTATCACCGGGTTTGTACTCACATGAGCACAGGACGGGGGCCACATGTGGAGCAAGATCTGTTTACCAAATCCGGAGCACCTGACATCACCCCGGGTTTTTGTAGGGTTCCTGTTGCTCAGTCTTTAGTTTTCTATGTTGTGTTTTGTGACCTGTTGTTTGTCTTTACTTTTTTTTCTTGGTTTTTGCCATGTCAGTTTGTATTCGACTTGAATGCTCCTTTGGTATCTTTCGCCTCTCTTTTGGGTATTTGTTCAGGATCTTATTAGCATGAATGCTTCAACTGATGAAATATTAATTGGTTGTGGTACAAGTTGGAGTGTTTTGGTGCCATAAAATATTGGTTAAAGTGCATGGAGTAAGTCAGAAAATTGGTAGTCGTTATCTATTTGTTCCGATGCTTATTCATACTTTCGAAATTCAAAACATTTGTAATTTCCTACTTTTACCAAGACACCTAGAACCGATAATAAGCCTAGAGGGATTTTAAAGGCGACAAGACTTTACGGTTCAGTTACTGTAAAATTCCTTATTATCCCTTAAGTAATCATATATTTATGTACTGTGACTGCGGAGTTTGCGTTTGTCTTTTCAAAAATGTTATTATATGAACGAACGATTTCATATTCATCTTTATGGAAAACTTTTTGATTTGTCTTTTCACTTGACGTTACAAATCTTAAAAACAAAAGTAACTTTAATTTAACTGCCTCTGTTTTGATGAGTGCTTACATATGAATATCATAGTATCGTTATCAAAAGTGCGTATGGTAAAAACCAGCAAATTACATTTGAACAAATACTGTTGATATTATATTCAAATAAAATACTTGGTATTCTACAGGGACTGAGACAATCAAATTCAACGTGTATCTTGTAATTATGAGGGTGAATTGCCCAATTAGTCCTGATTGTGATAAAATTTAACAATTGTCCATTTTCTATATGTGATAAACACGAATGTGAAGTACTAATAGTTTGTCAGATTTGTGAAATGTCATCTTTAAACAATAATCAGCTGCTTTTCTTCTCTCGGGTAAGTTTATATTTGAAAATGTGAAGATACGTTAGATAAACAGAAAATATAAAGTTTTAGTGTAGATTAATGTATTTTCTTGTTTTTTTTTCAGTTAAGTCAAATACAAGAAGATAAAGTACGAGGTAAGCAACTTAAATTACTAATTACTATTATATGTATGAGAAAGGAGAACTTTGAATTACTAAAATGTTATGTCGTGCTTTGTTTTTTTTTTCAATTCACATAACCAAAATTGCAAGGAGTTTGTGCCTTTCTTGTCACCAAGCGGATTTCTTTCTTCGTCCATTGTTGTTAAATCAGTTTTAGAATCTTTTAAACAACTGCGCAAGTTAGACCAGAACCATTCCTAGGAATTTTTTGTTTCTAAATCATTCCCGATGATGACGCATATCAATTTAATAGCTGTTGTTACAATAAAATTAAAAATGAAATAAAATAGGCATTGCCGTATTTTAAATGCTATCCTTTCAATGACCAAACTCTTCATTGCCCCGATTCGGAAAAAAAATGTGAATAATTTGAACAGATACTCAAAGATCTTCAATCAACATAAAAAAATAAATAAAATAAAACACTAGGCAACCATCAACGAAGATTTTGACTTTGGACAGGCACATGAAAATTTAGCGGATTTAGATTAAACACACCAGTAGAAAATCAATGTTCAAATCTCAAACCTGAGGAAATCGCATGATTCAGATAACTTACAGATCAGAAGACTATTCTGGTATCTGAACATTTAAAACCGCGGAATGTGCAACTTGTTATTTGAGACACAGGCACATCGTGTCGGTGAACTAGCCTGTGATGGTGACCTTAAAACTTATGTAGTGTCGATTTCAGTCGTTCTTTCTAATAACTCTGCTGGAATATTTTTTTAGCACACTACTATGTTTATCGCCAAACAATGGGATAGAGGGTGTGTCACTGCTGAAAAATGGAAAGTTGACAATAGGAAAGCTGTTATCGTTTACGAATTAAAGGGGCATTGACTGTCAAATTCATTTTCACCGATTTGACTCAAATTTTCATATTTGATTTATTACATACTTAAACGAATATCCAAATTACAAAAAGTCTAAAATAAACAATTAACAATGCATGGGCTCGATAATATGTATCAGTATTTCGGGTGTATTTTAGTTTAGACGCCATATAATTAACCTCCGAGGATTGGTAATGGTCAAAATAAACATGAATATAAATATAAATAGATACCGAGCACTCGCAATTGGATTTTTTAGGTCTTTTTGATTTCATGTTATAGGTTAAAATAATATGTTAATCATCGTTTTTACCTGTATAAGAACAATTTTATGTGGATCGAACCCTTTTTTCACTTTACTGTTGACATTCTTTTCCTTTTAATAGCTGAGTACACCTAGTACATGCGTAATCCATCCTCAGCTAAAGGGTTAAAACGAAGGTCACATGATTTCGGATTCAATGGAGTTTGAATTATTGACTTGCAAGTCAATAATACATCAGCAATGTTCTTGAGCTTATTTTGACAAATTTGGGCCAAACTGACTGCTTATAACGAAATATTATTTCAAAATTCAAATTTCAAAAATTTGAATTTTTTGTCTAAATCGTAGCTAATGCCCTTTTAATTGTCATGGATCCTAGTTTGAAGTCGTCCATCTGTGTCACTACAAAAAAAAATCAGATATATAAGAGACCTTTTAGTTTCCATAATATCATTTATGTAACGTTCACGGAGATATATGAAATGCAAGCATTTAATGTAATGTTGAGTAACAGGACATTATCTGTTCACCCTAGCTAACCGACTTGTTTTTGTTCTCAATAGAAGCAGAATTCATATAAAACCCTTTGGCCTTTTAACTTTTCTATGCGAGCGTCACCAATGAGTCTTTTTTAGACGAAACTCGCCTGACGTACACAATTATGAGCCTGCTATCTTTGATGATTTTGTTTTAGATATTGATAATTATTAGATAAATATTAATTGAGAACTTAACTTTATGGCAAAAGAGAAGACTTAATTTCCCACTGAGAACTTTCATTTTTTTTTGTAGCAACATCTCAGTTTATGCCTGTAAATGAAGTTTAAATCTGTTAGTCGATATGCTATTCTAAGACATGTTTTCTATTATGTTTTCCTTGCTGATATATAGCATTTATTGTAGTAATAAAACTTTCTATATGTATGCCATCATCTAAAGAATTAAAAATGGTGTACCTGTGCAAAATTATCAGTTTTAGCCGTATTTGGCACAACTTTTTGGAACTTTTGGTCCTCAATGCTCTTCAACTTTGTACTTGTGTTGGCTTTCGAACTTTTTTGATCTGAGCGTCACTGATGGGTCTTATGTAGACGAAACGCGCGTCTGGCGTATTAAATTATAAGCCTGGTACCTTTTGATAGCTATTATTTGTGTGTGTCTCTGTCCTGTATGTTTTCCCATTTATTTGTATTGTAGTCCTGTCATGTAATCTTGTCATTTTAATGTTATATTTAACATTGCCATAAAAGCGGGAGGTTTGGCTAGCCACAAAACCAGGTTCAACCCACCATTTTTTCTTAAAATGTCCTGTACCAAGTCAGGAAAATGGCCATTGTTATATTATAGTTCGTTTCTGTGTGTGTTGCATTTTAGTGTTGAGTTTCTGTTGTGTCGTTGTTCTCTTATATTTGATGTGTTTCCCTCAGTTTTAGTTTGTAACCCGGATTTGTTTTTTTCTCAATCGATTTATGAATTTCGAATAGCGATATACTAGTGTTGCCTTTATTTGAGTCTTTTTGTAAAAAGTAAAACAACAAAAATACCGAACTCCAAGGAAAATTCAAAACGGAAAGTCCCTTAACAATTGGCAAAATCAAAAGCTTTAACACACCAAACGAATGGAAAACAACTGTCACATTCCTGACTTGGTACAGGCATTTCCTTATGTAGAAAATGGTGGATTAAACCTGGTTTTAAAGCCAGCTAAACCTCCCACTTGTATGACAGTCGCATAAAATTCCATTATATTTTGACAACAATGTGTGAACAAAACAAACATACATAATAGGTAAAAATGTCAAAAATAGGGGTATAGCAGTCAGCATTGTGTTATAATCTTAATCACTATAAAAACAGACAATATTTCAACAAAGAAAAACAAAATGGCATAGAGACAAAGCACATACGCGAAAATGAAATACAAGAATACAAAAATTACCATAGCGAAATGGCGGGATGTATAAGTACCGAGCCACGCCAAAAGGATATTAACAAAAATGGACATACATTCTACTTACTTCCATGTAATAATAATCAATAGTGGTCACATGATAAAATACCTAAAGTGGTTAAAATGAAGCTTTTTCTTTTGACCAATGTTACGGCCAGAAAATCACCTTTTAATTGTAGCCAACAAAAGACACAAATCAATAATAAAATTCAACAAGATTTATTATACACAAGTTTACAAGAAGTTTTACACAAAAAGAAATGTCAACTTAACTGTCAAAGTATATTTCTGATCTTTTGTCTTTTCTTTATCCGGAAATCTTCTCGGGAATCCACGCAGAATATTACGTTCAATAGGTCACAACCTAGTATGATGTAGTTTGTAAATAAAAGTGTCAAGCCAACTGCTGATAATATTAATGTCTATCGATGTCTGTGTCTATGTCTGAAAGTTTAACTTTAGTGTCTGTATATATATAGTTGTCACGGAAATCTCTAGAACACTAAAGAAAGGAAACTACTAAAACTTTATAACGGAAACTTCTAAAACACTGTTGACGTTTAAATTACGCATCTTTTATTATGATCATTCTGGAAACGTTATGTAAGTAGAAAGTTCTAATCATTCCATCAGTCTCTATGATTGTTCCAGTGATTTCTAAACTGCACAGTTACAATATCATTTTGTAAACAAGTACAAATTATGTAAACATATTATTAGGCCACACAAAACAAATTAGGCCAACTAAATAAATATGATAGTTACAATATCATAGCACCAAATTTTCATCAAATGAGTGATTATATCAAAAATCGTATAACAAAAATTCCGAACTCCAAGGCAAATTCAAAGAGGGGAAGTCAATAAAAGCTGACAAAATCAAACGCTATCAACCAACTGTACGAGTGGCATACAGCAGATAAATAATCATTTAGAAGTATCATATATGTACCTTAAAGCTCAAAAACTTTTCCCTCTTGCCCGGTGAAACATTATTCCAAATAAAAGAAATCCAGAACATTAAAAAGTACTTATAAATAATGGTATTTGCTATGTATTTATTTTGATCGTAAAACTTTATATATTACAGAATATCGAGAAGCGTTCAATTTGTACGATAAAGACCACGATGGTGTTATATCTACACATAAATTAGGTGTCATACTGAGATCTTTGGGACACAACCCAACGGAACTTGAGATTCAAGAAATGATTGATGAAGTCGATCATGACAGTGAGTAAAACAGCCTAAGAAAGTTTGGTGTCATTGACTTTTGCAAACTGAAATGTAAAAACGCAATTTATTTGCATACGATTTTATTTACATGAACGCACATATTTTAATTTTAAACTATCACGGAGTTTTTCTTGCATGCGTATTATCTTAATTTATTCAAAATTAAGAATAACTTAATTGATTTATTATTTTTATGGATTTCACTATTCACTTTTTTTTTGCTGTGTAGCAGGCAAACAAGATCGGCGATTTCGTTTTATTTTTCTGAAAACTTTCCATGAAAAAATCTTTTCACAAAAAAAAAATATAGTTCACGTGATTTGTTTTCTCCAATAAACCTTTCAAAGTACATGTTAAAGATTATTTTTTATGGCATCCTTAAGGTTAAAAACAAGCTCAGTAACAAATACTTTCTATTACAATTAACCAACATTTTAAGAAGAGTATTTTCAGAGCCCCGGACCACCTTAACATTAGATCAAAATATGAGGATTAGTAAAAGTTCTTGAAACTCATTTTTATGCATGACATCTTGTGTCAATACATCTTATTATTTAAGCTCTTTTATTTATATCAAAGGGTAAGATATAAAAAATTGGTCATTTTGCCAGATTTTTCAGTTTTTCTTTTTCTGCAACAGTTTGAAGCCGGTTGCAATACTTATAGATACAATTGGAATCAATTTGTGTTAATATTTTAAAACATATTTCTTGTCAATATCTTATTTCTTTATTTTTAAATACTTGTGATTGTATTTTTAAGACCAAACAAGGTGCACTATTACACCGATCACTATTATTTACTTAGTTAATAATTTCCTAGAGATAACACACATTTAATTCTATATATATGTTAGACTCAGAACGACGTCCGGTCTCTAATTGACGTCCATTCCTCAAATCGACGTCCAGTGTAAAGTCACGTTCTAAAATCCATGTCCAATATTTTTACCCCTAATTGACGTCCAGTGTGATGCCATGTATAACCAAAACGACATCCTATCGATCGGAGTCTCCTCTCATTGATCAACAAAGTAGACAACATCCCGTACCAAATAATCAACTTAATGAAAATAAAAGGACAAACATCAGTAAATGACAAACACCGACATGATATTACATGTACATGCCTATTAATATTTTGGTGAAAGAAGTTAATCCACTCGAGCTACGTTGTCTTATTCCTTTCATTTTCATATAAATAAATGACATGTGAATATACGACAATGAGACAAAAACCCAACGACAAAGATAATTAAAAGACATCTAGGGAGCAATATACAGTCTCAAATAATAGACAGAATAAAGGAATACAGGCAATAACTGAAAAGTATTATTATTTGGACCCTATAAGATATAAAATATTATATTTTTGATAACTGTTTTAGTTTAAGGTTCAACCAAACCATTTGGTTTCGGAAATGCCTGTTTTAAATCAGAAATATGACAGTTGTTTTCATCAAAATTGTGACGTCATTGTGGCAAGTCCGTAAAAAAGGACGTCGATCAGAGAAGCCAAATATTGGACGTCGATTTGAGAACAACAAAAAGAGTCGATTACAGGGGCATATAATTAGCCGTCGATTTGCAATCTTATTTTATTATGACATCAGATTTGGACGTAGATTCGAGGAACGGACGTTGATTAGAAATCGGACGCCGATCTGAGTCTTACATTTATATTATATGATAATTCACAAAAAGGAGGATTTAGTTGTAAATATAAATCTAATATAACAGTATTATACTGATTTTCAAAATGTCACAATCGGGAATAGGAAAAAATCAATAGATCAGACGACAGTTCTGGTATCTAAAGATCTAACACCGTGAAACATGTCGTAAGTGAGTTGACACACAGACATATCGAATCGGTCAACCAAATAGTGATGATGGTGACAGTAAAATATATTATGTAGTGTCGATTTCAGTCGCTCGTCATCAAATCAGATATACTTATAATTCGGAAATTAAAAGTTACGACTTAACGATAACAGATAATTCGGCAATCAGAAATATGTCTCATGTCAGTTGCATAAAAAGTTGATCATTCCAATTCACATATTTTGTAGGAACGGGTTCAGTTGAATTTGAAGACTTTTTAGAGGTTGTGATGAGTAAGGACCTCGATGAAGAGGACCACGAACTAGCCTTAAAAGAAGCGTTTAAAATGTTTGACCGGGATGGCAATGGTTACATTGACGCTGATGAACTTAGATTGTGTATGATGAATCTTGGTGAGAAATTGACATTAGATGAAGTTGAAGAAATGATCAAAGAAGTTGATGTTGATTACGACGGAAGGATGAATTACGAAGGTAAAGCTTTTGGTAATAAAAAGTTGCACCAGAGCAGTTTTAACTCCTGTATATTTGGGTAGAAAAACAAACTACATTAATTTAACACAAATCATATTTACAAATTTATTTGATTAAACATCAAGTTAACAACACAAAAGGAGTCTCAAATAAACCTATGCGGTATTGAAGAACGCATCGAGAAAATGTATTGGAGATTTTTCAAGAGATATTTTTCCAACGCTTGCAGCCAAATAACATTTTCAACAGACACATAGTGAGGAATTAACATACATATATTATTTCACATTTAAAAGTAAACTGTATGAAAAAGTAAAATAACAAAAATACCAAACTCCAAGGAAAATTCAAAACGGAAAGTCCCTTATCAAATGGCAAAATCAAAAGCTCAAACACATCAAACGAATGGAAAACAACTGTCACACTCCTGACTTGGTACACGCATTTCCTTATGTAGAAAATGGTGGATTAAACCTGGTTTTATAGCTAGCTTAATCTCTCACTTGTATGACAGTCGCATAGAATTCCATTATATTATCAACAATGTGTGAGTAAAACAAACAGACATAATAGGTAAAATGTCAAAAATTGGCAGCAGTTGTACCAGCAGTCAACATTGTGTTATAATATTAATCACTATAAAAACAGACAACTATGTCAACAAAGAAAATCAAAATGAACGTTTTGTTTTGCCCTATAGTCCATGGGACATATGACACAATTTCTGTCAAGTCACGATCAAATGTGATAGAAAACAAATCCTGATTTTTACAAGGTAGCAATAAAACCCTTTGTAGACCTTGGCATATTAGTTGCCGATTAAGCGTAATTCAAACGAATGTTTCAAAATTATTTTCCAATACATGTTTTTTAGTTGCCTAATTCAATCTTCTTTCATATGTCAAGTTCTAGGAATATCATGCTTCTGCGATCGTCAGGAGAATTTTTGTTTGCCCTTGGCAACGCTTCTAATAGATTCGATTGTGGGTTAGATGCATAAACGGTCGTGACTTTGTGTGAGTGGACAAGACCCCAAAATGATCCAATAAGAATTAAATCTTAAAAACACGTTCTACTCTTCTGAAGATTCTTTTTTTTTATTTAGAACCGCTTTCATACTTGAAAATGAGCTGATGCTAATAAAAGTATAAAAAAAGATTGAGTCAAAAATGAATTTTAGTTGAAAGTTAATACAAGTAAACCATGATTTTATTCCTGGATTACTATTGATTGAGATACCGTCAGAACCCAAATTAATGATAGAATTATGGAATAGTACTTAGACAGATCGAATAAAATTATTCTAAGAATACAGAAGTACACGTCAAAGTATATAAGTTAAACTTTAACAAAAAAGATAAAAAAAAGTATGATCCGATTACCGTGCGCACAACACGATTTTCTTTGATATAAACTTCCGTAGGTAGTTCTCCGCTCAGCACCAAAATTTACGAAATCCAAATATATTAAAAGTTTCAAAGCATTAAAACAAAAGAGCCTACGCAGAACAGCTTAAACCGATTAAGGGTAACTTTACCCGAATGTGTTGTGGCCCGATTTGAAAATTTTGTGTTGATTTTAACATGCGCCGGCCCTTTCAGTAAAACATATATTTTTTGACAGTTGTTGCTGAATATAATTAAATTTCCTTGGAGTAGATAAAATGATTTAAGGGTAATTAAAATTATTGAATATTTCCTTGTGGTGAAATCTGATTTCCTGGGTGTTTTAGAGTGATAACTGTAGAAGTTAAATTGTTCTTTAATATCTAATTAGAATGCGTAAATATTTGATTTTGATAAAGGCAACAGTGCCCGGAGAAAACCACCGAGTATACCTAGCTGTTCGAAACTCATAAATCGATAGAGATAAGAACAAATTAAAGGCAACAGTAGTATACCGCTGTTCAAACTAAAACTAGAGATAAAACAAATCCGGGTTACAAACTAAAACTGAGGGAAACGCATCAAATATAAGAGGAGAACAACGACACAACAATAACACAACATTAAAATGTAACACACACAGAAACGAACTATAATATAACAATGGCCATTTTCCTGACTTGGTACAGGACATTTTAAGAAAAAAATGGTGGGTTGAACCTGGTTTTGTGGCATGCCAAACCTCAAGCTTTTATGGCAACGTCAAACACAACACTAAGAAAAAAAATGGTGGGTTGGACTGGTTTTGTGGCATGCCAAACCTCCCGCTTTAATGGAAACGTCAAACACAACACTAAGAAAAAAATGGTGGGTTGAACCTGGTTTTGTGGCATGCCAAACCTCCCGCTTTTATGGCAACGTCAAACACAACACTAAAGTATTAGACGTAAAATATCAGTCATTCATTGTAAATTTCTGCTGAAGAAAAAAATTGAAAAGATCATTTTCTTTTTGAATAATTGTAGGATATTTTGATATCCAAATGTTATTTTTGTTTAATATTTAGGGACTAAAAGTACTTCTCAATCATTTAAAAAAAGAACTGACTGCAATACGAATGAACTTATTATTCCATTAATATAATTATATTATGGGAGTTCACAAAATCAAATACAACTTTAATATTTTCAACGATTTTATTTAATTATATTAAATGATGGCAAAATGCTTCAAAATACCAACATATTGATTATGATTAGGAAACAAAACTGCATTACACGTAAATGAAAAACAAGTTTGAAAATAACAAATCGTGTGTTGTTGTGTTGTATGGAATGGTGTTAATAATTTGAATTTTTTATAGCGATGCCACAGGAGGAAGGAACACAAACTTTATATACAATTAAAATTGTTGCAGTGATGGTTCGACTTAAATTATTTTTTCGGTACAAAGACACGCGTACTGCAAGACCTATTTGAAAGTACCAAATCAAGCGGTTGGCTGACTTGTGTCAATTATTTTCTTTACACAAGTGTTTCTATCTTCCTTTTAATGTTATTCTTAGAATCGTGTTGATCAGTTTATCAGCTTTTGTTATGTCTTAGTTGTTGACAGTTTCTTAGTACTTACTATTAGAAAGGTTTCAGCCTGGCACGTTTGAAGAGGTTAATTATAATACCAAACTGTAGTTCATTATCGAAATGTGTTTTCATTTAATTAATGACAGTAAATCTTTACAGCAAACATTCACGACATTTCTTTTTCTGGCAGCGATACAAATAGAGTTAGTGAATGCAATAATGAAATCTTCGACGCGATATTATGTACAAGCAATGTAGACGGCGTGGTTTCTGTTTCTTTATTAATTAACATAATTATGTATCATTTTGTTGTAGAATTTGTGAAGTTGATGTGCACAAAATATCCTTTGATGTGATATTGTTTACAGCAATGTGATAGAAATGATAGAAATATGGAATAAAAAGGAAAAGTGCTCACCAGTCAAATACTTCAACACTTTTATTCATGATATACGTGACCTAAGGTCATTAAAAGTTAATCGTCATCTGTGTTGTTCAGACACCCAACCGACATAAGAAGTGCCAAATAGTGGGAGATCTTATAAATTATTTCAGTTTTATGAAATCGTAAATTCGGAAAACATCAATATACATCTATTATAACAAACTATCAGGGAATGTGTTTCTTTAATTGTGTTTGTTAATGTGTTGCATTCCAGTGCAGCAAAGATTTGAATAAGACAATCTTCTTTTCTTCATATTGCTACCACGTAATGCCTGTTCATCTATGTTTACTTTATATTGCCATTTACCAACATGATGAATGTTAATGTGAATATATGAAAATTTATGCAAGTTGAGCAGATGGGAACAACTGCAGTAAGAATAAAATATTACATGTCTGGTTCAAAGTCGGGATTTTTTTGTACAATTTATAATAAACAAAAGCTTTAACATCACACAGCTTGCTATTAATTTGCACTCCAAAACAAACTAGAGCACCTTCCCATCCAGAATAAAACCAGACCTATGCCTTTGACTAACAATAATCTTTTGTCCTGTGTATATATACCCGTCTATTAGATCTCGTGGTAGTGTGGTCACCTTGATCGCGGACGATTGTACATACGAGCCGCGACGGGTCAGCAAATAAATGCGTTGCTTCACCACCTAGTACGCGACTTTATGAATAGAAGAGGCTGGTCGTCTCGGACAGCACATCTGTGTAGACCAGGGTGACATATCTTTCACTAGACTGTTACCCTGTGAGCTATAACTTTAAAACTTTACACATATATAGAAAATATAAATATGTACTAAGTCGGAAATTTAGCTCAACAAAGATTTTAAATTTGCGGTATCAAGTGTTTTTTCTCCCTCCTCCCGCGAGATACGAACCAATATTTTTGTTACATCGTGGCAACTCAGCTTGCAAAGTATCCAGCGACCTAGACCATTCGGTTTACAATGCTATATATATTTAGATTGATAGTTTGATTGATTGAGGATTGCTAAATGTCCAGCAGTAAATACCACATGTATATTCAAGACGATAACATTATTATGTCGTATACGGATGAGATTAAATGATATCGTAAAAATAGACGAATATTTCAGCACAGCAATTTGCTTTTGACAGTTTCAATCTGTTTTTTAAAACATGTATGTGAACATTTAGATTTTTTTTTATCTTCTTTTGTCAGTTATCTTTAACTTACATCTAACATATCAAATCCAACATTTCTGCCATCATGGAACACTGATTTTGATATATGATCCTATGAGATAATACACCCTTTCATCAAATAAGCCATACATTATCAAACTAAAACCGGATTCCTATCAAGTTCGTTTTTCGTTTTATTTCATTTTCGTCTGAATTGGTTCACGTGTTGTCATGTCGGAGCATTTTATGACTGGCTGTGCGGTTACCTGTTATAGTTGCTTATTTCCAAGTCATTT
Source organism: Mytilus coruscus (assembly GCA_017311375.1). Taxonomy (NCBI): domain Eukaryota; kingdom Metazoa; phylum Mollusca; class Bivalvia; order Mytilida; family Mytilidae; genus Mytilus; species Mytilus coruscus. The sequence goes on along the minus strand of CM029599.1, from coordinate 74,453,733 downwards.
GGTAGGGTTCTTTCATTGGCATTCATACAACATCTCCTTATTTCATACTGAATTTTCGTAATGGATTTTATTACTAGAACTGTATCAAGTGATGCAATTTATCACACGATAAGTCCGACGTTTCTGCGAATAGAAGTGTTAAACGCCAATGATAATCTTATAAGTAGTTTAAAAAAAAGATAAACGTTACATTTTATTTGAAAATTCGCGCTTTGCATAATTGTAACGGGTAAATGTTTTATTTAAGAATTGTGCATATGCATGTGTCGGGTTATTAACACTCACAAGTCTAATCAAGCTAGATGTTAAACCTTTACCGTGCTAAGATTCAGATACGGAAATAAGCAGTTATATTTAACTTGTTTCTTGTACAGAGCCTAGTGCATGGGGTGCGATGTGATTCACGGTTTTACTAAGAATAAAATATACACAACATAAGGCCTAATTTACGAGATCTGAACAACGATTAACTAATGTCACCTTAATTTAACAGTTGAAGATAAATAACAAAATTAACTCTCCATTTCCTTCTTTTAGGGTTTACTTAGTGAACCTAACAAAGTTTATCAGGTATATAATCGTCATAAACTATTGTTGTACATAAAATAAGTAAACCGCACTATTTGTTTTTTTGTTTTGTTTTGTTTTTTTTTTTAATACGAATGCAACAAATGATAAGCAATTTATTTAAAATATAAGATGCATAGAAAATACGACGGATTTGAAGGAAAATAAATCATTTTTTTTTAAATCAGTGAAAACAATAGTCTTAAATTTCTTATTTCTGATCCGTGGTACTCGAAATCAGATATAAGAAAACCAAAATTTGATGAGCAATAAACTGGAAATAACACCATAAAAGTCTCCAAACCGGCTTAAGATTACACTTACATGCACAAACCTGTTAACTTCGGTAAATTTGACTTTAAATAATTCAACATTTGTCAAGTAACGATTTAAAATATCAAATAAAAGCATGTCTTTACACTGCCTTTCGAGCTAGCGGTATTATCTGGGATTCCTCTAAAATTGAGTAAAAAAAAGATACATAGGGGAGACGATTAACAATCAGGAATTAGAAAAACAGAAAATACAAGGGACAAAATGAAAAAAAGCAGAACTGACAAAACAACAGTTGACAAAACACTTCATAAAAACTAAAAGTAGAAAAAGAGAAAAACCCACAAAAACCGGGTTTGAAATATGATTAAGTAGTGCAACGGGTGTAAATCTAATATTGGACAGTTTTTATGAAAAAAATAAACAAATGAATCAGCGAAACTGTTCTTTTCTAGTTTGAAACAGTTCTCTTCTGTTATAGAAAACGTTTGATGCAATAACGACAAACATTTACTACAAACATTCTTTGACACGATATTTTATTGGTAATTAACATTTTTTATATGCAATCTGTTATACTGTTATTGCAGAGTAAACTGTTTTATCCTGCAATCAGCCAACTATTGTACAAATATAAGGTACACAAATAATCCCTCTTCCATGTTGAGCAAGCGGTAATGTGGATATTTCTTTTAGCGTACCAGTTCATTTTGGGATCCTCTTCGCGGTCCGCGTTTAAACTATGCCGATTTCTTTGAAAAATTAGAGACAATGATTTAGATTTTAACAACTAAAGTTTCAAGTGTTGGGTGTAAATTTCAGGATAAAAACAATATATGTACATTGTCGGAAAATATAAAATTTATTTGTACTCGCTGCGAAACAGGAGAAAAGCTCGGCGAGCCTCGCTTTTCGTCCTGTTTCTAAAGCTCATACAAATAAATTTTATATTTTCCGACAATGTACATATATTGTATATTTTCATGAACTGATTTTGTTGTATGTTCTTTTATACGTCTTTTGTTATGAATTAAAAGGGGGAAGGTTTGAGATCTAATGACACAATACGACCCCAACACATATTCATGTGTCTGTCCCAAGTCAAGAGCCTCGTCAGTGGTTGTCTTTTATCTTATATCTTAATGGATTTTTTCTTTGGTAATTTTGAGAAATAATTGATCATGGTAGATCTTTAATCTATAGTTTCTGTTAAATTCATTCACAAGATTTTCAGATTCGGGACATTTTAGCTCTTGACATAGTGTTTTGATTGGTACCCTCCTTCAGTTATAGTAAAGCTATAATAAAATAGAAAAACTTACCGTTTTACTAATTGAAGAAATCATATTATATCTATTTTTCATTTTATTTTCAAACATTTTTTCTGGATTTTAAGCTATAAGACGTCAACATTTCAGCAATATTAAGTCCATATCTATTTATAATACGAAATCAAAAATGGCTATTCTGTATCAATTTAGCTACTTTACAATAAGGTATCACAGCCTGTAAAAATACGAGACAATAGAGTGTTATATATTTATATAAAGGAAACTCAGTTCACTGAACAACAACTCTATAAATACAAAGCACAATATTAAAGAGGACAGAGGAATCCGCATGTAAACAACAAACAAAGGATACAAAACCAAGTTTTAGAAGGAAAATAAAAAATTGAAATGACAATGCACGAACGAGACAAATATAACACAACACAGGTGTATATGGGGAACTAGAAAAGACGTAACCGAAAAATTTAGTATATACATTATACATGTAAATCCAAAACTTCGATGGTATGAATTCATATCAAACATATATGTAAGCATTTATAAATTTTGACTTGGATGGAGAGTTGTCTCATTGGCACTCATACCACATCTTCTTATATCTATACACATGCTTCCTGCTTTGCCAGGGACAACCATCGGATTACCAACTTATCGCAGCCAGTAATGATTAAAGGCCACAATAGTTTACAGATGTTCAAATCTCATTCATCAAGTAGGAAGATACAAATCAAGGTAAAAACAAAAACGGAGTGAATCGTGTGAACTTCAAAAAAGGAGCGAGACCGGATTCGTCGACAGGATAGGCGACTCTTACTATGCATTTCATTAGGTCAAAATGTCACAATCGGGAATCGGACACAATCGGTTAATTTACTGATCAGACGACAATTCTAGTATTTTAGTTCTTCAGACAACGAACACATGTCGCTAGTGAGTTGAGACACAGATACATCATCAACCAATTTCGTAATGGTGACAGTAAAGCATATGTAGTTTCAAATTTTAGTCGTTCTTCCTCATAACGCATAATATATGGATGGATTTGTCTATTTTTAGGTCCTTTTTGGTCGTATAGCTCTTCAACTGTTTCGGTTCTTATAAATCATTGGCTTTCAAATATTTGGCATTGAGCGTTCCTGATGAAGGTAAATCCAGAAAAGCGCTTCGAACGCATGAAATTTATAACGTGTTGTGTTCATATTTTATATTAATACACCCTAGTCCTATAACATAAGCCCTCGTAGGTTCATGAAGGCTGTACTTTGACCTATAATGGTTTAACTTTTACAAATTGTGACTTGGATGGAGAGTTGTCTCATTGGCACTCATACCACATCTTCTTATATTTATATAAAAATCCGATAAAAAACGTCGAAAGCAAACGATATGAACTTACGAAGACTTATGTTGTAGGACTAAAATACACCCCTGTTAATGAAGTCCGCATATTGCGAAAATGCACGAGCGATCGTTATGTATTAATTAGGATATATAAACGCCATACGATGGTTTTGTTAATGTTGAGACATGGGAAGTTGATAATTGGAGTAAGTTTGGGTAAGGGTAAAATCGGTTAAAAAACATAAAATACTAGTACTTAATAAACGTTAATGGTTTCAATGACATACTGACCTGATAACGACCAACCAATCCCTGTTGGCGACTGTTAATCTTAAAAGTGTTTGCGCATTTAATAATTACACACTGACAATTCGGTGTGTTTGTTTTTATTCATATTATAATAAAGATGCAATCGATTAAAATCCATTGATTCGTTTCAACAAGTTTCCTTTTGTTTCATGTCTTTATGCTTAAATTATTTGTTAGTATGACATATTTAATGTTGTCATTAATTAATGTGGATATTTTTTATTGTTTTGGAGAAGACTAAGAAGACGTTACTAAGTTGTAAAACTTGTGTCTGATCCATTTGTCATTTTGAACAATAAAATATGTTTAAACTAATCTAATCGATTTGCTTTATGTGACAGAGATTGTAAGCCTTTGGTGTGTGGTGGTATCAGTTTAGACTGAATATAGACCAAACGATTTGATTTTGTCAGAGAGTTTATGCTGTCTCAAGAAACTCTCTTATCGTTGCGGGAACAAACTACTGAGAAGCATAACAGCTAAGATAAGTCTCTTACAAAACATTTTTTCTGATTATCTAATTTCTATCAGATGAAATTGAGGCAATTGCACTTCTCAAGCTTGTGATAGTCTCATAGGGGTGAAAAGCAAAACTCAGGTTGTCATTTATATAATCACACTGGACAAAAAGCTACTGATAATTGATAAACTGCATCACTTTTGATTATCTTTGCTGTAGTGGTTAATTATGATTGAATTCAGCCATCAAAAGAACAATTCCATTTTTCTTTTTTGTTAATGAGTGTGGAAATTAGGAAACTAATGACCTCAAAATTGAAATAGGTCTGCAAAATCTTACAATGGTTGGTAATGAAGATCTCTTTGTTTGTTTTTTTATTCAATCGAAAATATACCTTGGTGTTGCGTTTTTATTGCCTCTCATTATATTATCTTCAAAAGATCAAAGCTAAAGTTGTCTCTCTTATTCCATTCGGTTTTAGTTACTAAAAGAAAATAACGATAAAATAAACGAAACCTCAAAATTCAGCAAAGAAATGACAATCTTTTATAAAAGAAATTCAACAAACCCCCCAAAAAAGCTAGAAAAGTGTGTTTTTTATAAGATTCTATTGTATCCCTATTCATTGAATTTCAGTTCAAGTTTAAATAAAGGAAATGTAGATGAAACAGACATACCACAACACAATAATACTAGAAATGACATATTAAGTCATACAAACACTAAACAATTATCAAAACGACACGTCAAGCTCAAATCCTTCACAGATTAAGAATTAAACGTCCACGGAGAAAACCAAAGATTTGCCATCAGTTGGAATAATAATTTTCACGTGTTGCTCCGCGGGGCTTTTTTATTTCGAGCGGAAAATTTATTAATAATAAATATCTGTGCATCTGGGAAGAAATAAGAAACATATTGTATATCTCCTATAATGAGACCCCAACATCTTTAGAATCTTCTTTTTGTAGTAAATACCTAATCGATGAAAGTCTAACTAAATACAAAAAGATTACATTTTGTACCGTTTGTTGGTTGAGGGATGACTTTCAGCATTCTTCTTTTTTGATTATATCTTAATATATGTATATCATGAGTGTTATGTTAGTTTCCGTTTCAGTAGAACCCCATCACTAAAAAAATCCAAAAAACCCTCTGTCTCTAATTTCTTTTGACATTTTTTTTCATATGGGATCTTTTAGTATATGGTATTTTTGACAAGTTTGAGAATTGACGACAGCTGACTTCTTTATATTGTCTAAGCTCAATAAAAATTGAAGGTTATAGGTTTAATAAAATTTCATTGCAATAAATGAAAATAACACTTTTTATACGCCCGTTTACGTGACGTATTATGGCTTACTGTTGTCAGTCCGTCTGTGTCTGTCCGTCGTCAACATGTCAGACAATAACTCAAAAACGCTTAAACCAATTTGCATGAAACTTTAGTGAATTGTTTATATCTATTGACGTCAGCTCCCTTTCGATTTTTATGAATTTTAAATTTTACGTTTCCGAGTTTTGGGGTTTTATTCATTAAAAAAAAGGGGATTTTCGAGTTTTGGACAATAACTCGAAAACACTTTCACCAGTTTGCAAGAAACTTTGGTGAATTGTTTATAGCTATTGATGTGAGCCCCCTTTCGATTTTTATTAATTTTAGATTTAACGTTTCCGAGTTAAACGGTTTTATTCATTAAAAAAGGAGGATTTTCCAGTTTTCGGACAATAACTCAACAATGCTTTGAGTAGTTTTCATGAAACCTTGGTAAATTGTTTATATTTATTGACGCAAGCTCCCTTTCGATTTTTATAAATTTTTGATTTTACCTTTCCGAATTATGGGATTTTATTCATATTGTGGTGATTTTCCAGTTTTCAGACAATAACTCAAAAGTGCTTTGAGCAGTTTTCATGAAACTTTGGTGACTGGTTTATATCTATTAAAATAACCTCTCTTTATTTTTTTTATGAATTTTTGATATGACATTGATAAGTTATTGAACTTTTATTCTTTGAAAAAGCGACGGGCGTATCATGCTCTCATGGCGCAGCTGTTTATTAAATTTGGTGAGTGCGAAGCGCTTTTTCTGGATAAACCTGAAGCGGGAACGCTCAAGCCTAAAAATTGAAAACGAAAGTTATATTAGTAATTGAATACATGACGAGGGACATAAAAAGAACAGCAAAATCCTTAATGTGAACTTTCAATGAGTGAGTTGAAAATTTAATTTCTTGATAATTTCTTTATTAATCAATGGAGATTTTAAGAAAGGTATGTTATATCTTATGTATATGTAATAATGTCAGTACCAAAGTACTGTAGTTTTGTAGCTTGCATTAAGTCCTCTCATGGCAGCTAACACTTAACATCAAAGATTTATCTCAAGTAGGTAGCACCAGAAAAAGAAAGAAAGACAAAACAGGAAAAAGTAGAACTACTGACGTGAAATACCAAACTCTTTTTGACTGTTAGATGACACTTCGTCCTTTAAAAAAAATGAATTAGTTTCATGCTGATATGTTTCTAAACACTATAGTTTCAATATCAATTTGTGTATTCATGTTTATTTTATCAATTACAAGAGTTTTTTTGTTGTTGTAATATAATTGGAATGTTAGAAGGTAATGACAACATCTATAAAGGGGCATTAGTTGTCAAATTCACGTTCACCGATTTGACTCAGATTTTCATATTTTATTTATTATATAGCAAAACGTATATCCAAATTACAAAAAAAAAAAAAAAAATCCAAAAGAATAATTAACAATGCATGCACACGTTATGATTTATCAGTAATTTGTGCGTATTTTCGACTAGACGCCATCTACTTATCCATTTTGACAACCTCCGAATACTACCTATGATCATATGATCCGATATAAACATAAATATGCATAGACATGCAACCACGTGGAATCGTATAATGACCAGTTTAGGTCTGTTTCATGATATAGATTAATATTTCTAATTCATCATTTTATCTGTATGATAATGCCTTTTTGTTGGCCGGATAAGTCAACAAAATAATTATTCCTTGTGGCTCCTTTGTTTCATTTTTCGATGTTGAATATTGATCTTTTTTGTTGAATAAACAAGCTGACCACATGCTTAACATATGTGCAACCGTCCGTCTCCACTAAGGTTTAAATTAAAGGTTTCATGAATACGGATTCAAATGCGGTTGAATTATTGACTTGAAAGCCAATAATACATCAGGGATGTTTTTTTAAAATCTTATTTTGACGAAATTGAACCAAACTGACTGCTAATGGCGAAATATTATTTCTTTATTCCGCTTTTATAAATGTTTGAAAAGGAGAACAGCAGGCGCATTTCGGATCGTTCACTACATGTATTTAATGCAATTCAGCCTTTACGGAACTTTACTGGTGTCTTAGCCTTCTATGCAAATATGATAAATGTTCTGTATCCTTTGTCGTAATATTTTGGAGTTCTGAATTGTTGAAAGTTGATCTTTCGTTTAATTTTTTTAAATTGTGAAATAGTTCGTAAATTTCTCAAAGATGGATTCAGATTGTTCGAAATTCATACAGTATTACTTAGATGGTATGAACGACTTGCTCAATTATTCGTAGTCTACATCTAGTAAGTACATAATTTACTCTATTTCCGAGGTTATATCCAATGACATATATAACTGGAGGTAGGCATTCAATTATATAGGGGACACAATATATTGTGCATTTGATAAAACATTTGTTGTCAACGTCATTCTACTGAGGTATCCCAGACAGTTTACGAGCCTTAAAAGCTTTTAAATTTGAAAGGTTATTCGTGTCTTACCTCTTTTTTAAATATCATTTATATTTTCTACCAATAGTTGTAAAAACCCATCGGAGAAAAACTTGTATATATGAAGATGATCTATAGCACATTGGGTTGCAGACAAAAATCATTCTTGGAATACGCTTTATATATGCAAATCAAAATCAAAATCTCGTTATCCATGTGGTAGTATGAAGTTTCAAATTCCATCTTGTACAATATGAAGACAATATTGATAATCATAAATAACGATTCCAGAAATTAATATGTTCTGACTTCGTGTATGGAAACAAAGAGGAAATAGGTCTTGTCATTCATTAGAAAAGCACTTATTATAAATCAATTTTAATTTAAAGTTTTCATCAGTTATTTAATCGAAAATACCAACAGAATCATGTCGGACTTACAGGACATTTTATTAAAGTATATACCGATTCAATTCGGAACCGATCCTCCGCTGTGGTATCGATCTTAAATGGAATCCATGAGGTCGTGGGTTCGATTCTCGGCTGGGTCAATCGCTGCCTCTCCACAAGACACGCGGCAACTATGACAAGGAACAAAGAGTCAGAATTATGCGTACAGATGATCTATCTTCCTGTGGACTGTTACCTTCTGATATAAAACATTAAAATCCTTCTCAACATGTGGGTTAGGTAAACGAAAGGTATATCCATATCTCATCAACATGTGATTGTCTTTCAAATACAATAGCAATCCCGAGCTCCCTATTTCAGAGCAATCATTTATGCTTGAAAACCCTCATCTATCACAAAGAAAGAGGCACCAATTTAGCATTGACCTAACAATAAATATAATATACCACAAAGAAAGAGGCATGAATATATCATTGATCAAACCATACTTGTAGCATCAATCCATTTGGAAAAAAGTATTGTCAAACTGGGAACAACAACATGCTTTAGTTTAATATCAAACGCCCCAGAGCTCTTCCGACTGTCTTTTAAAGTTGTCTACCAATCAATGAGAACGTTTACTCTCTTTCCAGTTATCCTTGATTTAAAGTATTTGCTTCAAACATAAAAATTATGCTAGATTTATGTGTCCAAAATATATGTGCAATTATAAGCGACATGATCAAATAAAAATCTCTATTTACCAGCGTGTAACACAAGAGCGTGCTTTTCTCCCGAAATTGTCAATCCACCCGGGGATCAAACTCTGACAATTAACTCGTTTACACTTAAAATGTTTGATTTTTTATGGGAAAGAGGGTTGGGGTCGAAATTCACTACAACTAATTGGAGAACTTTGTTTTATTTATTTATGAAACTTATTTCTCATTTTCATTAAAATCAATTTCAAATCAGTCTGTTTGTTGAGAAGTTGCTGCTTTTGATATAATCAAGAAAAAAAGGAGAAAAGTCTCCTTGATATTATATCATACTGTATCTACTTATATTCATAATGAGTTCACAGATTCGTGGGAGTCATCGTCAATAAGAGATCAACCGAACGAAAAAATGCCAAAGCACATCGAAGTTAACGTACTATACTGTCTTCAACTGTCTTTAAAATGTCAAGCCCTGAATCGCCCGACACTAGGCAAGTAGTAATAATAAGAAAATCAAAGTTGTGCCATCAACATCAAATTCTACATAGGACAAAATTCATCAACCTAAAAAAAAAAAAAAAAAAAAACCCGCCGTGACGTTCTTAAAAGAAGACAGAAGATACCAAAGGGATATGCAAACTCATAAGTCGAACTGACAATGCAATGGCAGAAAACGGAAACCAATCAAAATACAAACAACAGTCTTCAACTTAGATAACTAAAGACTGAGCAACACGAACCCAATCATAGCGGGGGTATTTTAAGGTGCTCCGGAAGGATAAACAGGTCTTGCTCCATATGGGACACCCAACGTGTTGCTCATGTGAGTACAAACTCGGTGATAATAAGTGTAATTCTGTGACGTCACATTCGAGGAAAAGAGAACAGAATCGTGGTTACGAAAATTAGAACATATTCGTTGTTATCTGTATTCCATAACGGTCAACAACTTGTGATGACGTCCGTTAAATTTTCAAAGGGATTACTTCACTTTCACTATTTTGAACACTTGATTAATATACAGAATTGAGAATGGAAACCGGGAACGTGTCAAAGAGACAACAATCCGACCAAAGAGCAGCAAACAGCCCAGGCCCATCAATGGGTCTTTAACGTAGCTAGAAAATTCCGCACCCGGAGGTTGGCTCCCTGAACAATAGCTTTATTATAAACACCCTCTAACAAGAAAACCATGAGAGGAGATGTATACTCCATATGCATTCGCTGCTGCAATGTTGCTACATAGAAATGAAAAGTTCACAATTGGGAAGCTGAAAACATCTCTTTTGTCGTACAGTTTTATTCTCAACCTACCCTCACTGTCAATTTCAAGATGTAAGTTAAGATATGAGGCAGGCATAAATAAAGGCAACAGAAGTATACCGCTGTTCAATAGTCATAAATCGATTAAGCGAAAACAAGTACGGGTCACAAACTAAAACCGAGGGAATAACTGTATCTACTGTATTGTTTATTTAAAGTTCGATAGGATAGATCCGTTGATAGTCACCAAACTTTGAATTATTTAGTGAGAGGACATCGTCTATATAGCAGAACGTGAAGTTCAAGAATAATTTTAATTTCTTTTTATTTTTCCTAAGAAACTCCTGTATTAAGTTTGCCTCATATGGATAAAGGAACAAGAAGACAAGAAGAGAAGCACAGTTTGTTTCAACGAAATGTCACGTCCTCCAACCGAAACAAATATGTTGTCAATTAAGAAATCAAGCATCTTGCTAATTTCAGTTAAATGTATGATTCTTCTGCCACTTGACGTTACGTTATTATACATTTCCCATATATAATTGTATGTTCCTATAAAGAATCGTCTATTTGATAAAAACAAAACTAACAAAAACGATAGATCAAATTCTAAATTAACGTTTAGTTATCTTAATTACATTTACGAACATGGAATAGGCGATTGTTAGATGATCTCCTGACATCAGATCAATTTAGATCTAGCTGATGAAAATAAATCACTTTCCAATATGAAATTCGTATCTGTAGAAAAGGAAAAACAAAAACAATTAGCTGGCAGTAAGTTTAGTTTCAAAATGGTAAAAGTATACCAACACATTTTCGAAGAAAATTAAAAAAAATGACTCACATTTAATAAAAATAACTTATTTATATTATTATTTTTTAAATTTCTAATTCAAGTGAATTATATCTGCAACTAAAACTATTAATAACGATTTGTGTGTCGTCCTGTTTGTAGAACTGCAAGACCTAGGAATGTGGATAGGCGAAGTTGGCTGTAGTTTGCATACAAAGGGAACCTCAGCACATGAACCACAAGGCAAATGCACAGCAACGAGAAAAAAAACCCTGTTCTTGGTGTTGCGGAAATAGTCATTCATGGAGTGTATATAAATTAACGGTATGTGTTCATTTTACATTTTAATTTATCAACACAATAATCCTGGATACCTGATGTCTTTTAGAAGCGATGATTTGAGTAAACCCATTGTGTCCTGATTTGAAGGGTTGGACATAATTTTGCATGGAAAATGAACTCTTACCATACTGAATTGCTTTCCTGCATTTGCAAAAGATCATATGAGCCATACCTTGCTGATGATGCTAAGTGATGACAATAAAGGTAACATAGATAATCACTAGGCGGAGGTGATGGGTAATTAGGCGGACGGGATGCTGTCCAAAAGTTGGTCATCTCGTGCAAAAACAGTCAATTTGACGATTATCCGTTTTATTTTTTGACCTGCAAGACCCATGAGTGCTATTATACGTAGCTGACTGTAGACTGCATAGACAGTGGAACTCAGTTAATACATTGAACACAAAAGCTCTGAGCTATGAGAACAAACTTTTGGTAAAGCGGAAGTAATCGTTCCTGAAGCAAATAGCAATTATTAACACGTTTAGTAGTTATATTCTTGCAATAAGTTTAGGTAGTTTTCGGAAGTTCAAAACCTGTGCACTGCATTGGCCAGACAGAGATGGGAAGCACACTCCTCCAAATTTTCCGCTTATTTCTAATTTCAATTTTAAAATTCAGACTGCACCATAATTCCTAAGATCACAACAATAAATTGCCTTAGGTTGCCAGAATTATTTTGAAATCAATATCTAACAGCTAACCTCCGAGAGTACTGAAAAAAACTAAGCCATTGGAGCCAATTAACCAGATTTTGGGCACAGGCGAGATTTGCCAGGAAAACACAAGCAAGCAAAGAAGGACGATACTAAGAAGTTTGTTGATTTCAACCAAAAGTACTCTAACATGTATTACAAAATATATGGATTAATAGAAACATTAAGAGAAATATTGGTAAACACTTATGAAACAGTGACCCAAAAACAAACGCCAACCACACATACTCTTAAAGAGATCGCCATTTAATCTAAAACACTCAATATACAATCGATCCGAAAAAGAAAGTCAAATAGACCAAAGAAATGACAAGTTAATCCTGAAACAATTTAAGCATTATGAATACATGTATGTTCATAAAATACCATACTAATGGTCAAGCAAAAAATTACATTAATCTAAAAACAGGACAACATGTTGGGAGAAGCAAGTAATTGTATATCCGGTGTTAAAATACCATTTGTGAGTATTCATACATAACAGTTTTTCATTGGTCAGTTGCTGAATTTTTCTGATCGATAGAACCTTACCATAGAATGAAATCCGTTATTTCTTGTTAGCATCATACCACGACTTTGGAGGAAAGGAAATAATACCTTAAGCTAACAAGATGATTCAATTTTCTCTCTCTCTCACTATATATAGATATAAGAAGATGTGGTATGAGTGCCAATGAGACAACTCTCCATCCAAGTCAAAATTTATAAAAGTAAACCATTATAGGTCAAAGTACGGTCTTCAACACGGAGCCTTGGCTCACACCGAACAGCAAGCTATAAAGCCCCCAAAAAAAAAAAAAAAAACAAGTGTAAAACCATTCAAACGGGAAAACCAACGGTCTAATCTATATAAAAAAACGAGAAACGTGAAACACTTATGGACCACATCAACAAACGACAACTACTGAACATCAGATTCCTGACTTAGGACAGGTGCAATCAATTGCAGCGGGTTTAAACGTTTTACTGGTACCAAACCTTCACCCTTATCTGAAACAATAGTGTAACATCACAACATAGAAAGACACACTATAAAATATCAATTGAAATGCCTTAACTCAATCAAAAGACATATTAACACCAGTGAACATACACTGAACAAATACATTTGATCTTTGATACAATATAAATACAAAATAAATAAACTAAGGGAAGAATAATTATATTAACATGTTATATCGCTGTGAAATGTTAAACAATTGAAGAAAAACAATATGCTTGAACAAAAATATCAGCCATTTGCAGTTACTTTAAACACAGGTAAATGAAAATAATTTTGTTGTTAGGTATACGTGTACAGTTCAAATGGAGAAAGGAAATATTTTTACAAAATAAATAATTTTGATGTGTATAGTACGAAGAAGTGAAAATTTATAGTAATACCAAACACTTATCAAAGCTTGTATATGGTATATAGACCAGATATAATCCTGAAAAAGTAAGCATTAAATAACAAAAAAGCATTACAATTAGTATCAACAGGTCAAATAAACAAGAAAGTACGATTTGAGAGTACTCGCAGTTACTGACAGCTAGTTAAAAGCCAAAAAACAATTAATAATAAAAATCATGCATCAGAGACTAAAATCAACTAAAACACATCCCAGATCGTCTAGACATCAGCCCAACAATGTCAGATCTGTAAATTTGCTTTCGCAAATGTTTTGTTCTTCCCTCGCCTGGATTCGAACTCATGAGTTCGTTCGAATCCCGACGAGGGAAGAATAACAAATTTGCGAAAGCAAATTTACAGATCTAACATTGTTGGGCTGATGTTTAGACGAATTATATATACACCCTTGTATCACCATCACTCCTGGTGATCCGATGGATAAAATCTGTTGTAGAGTCGTCACTGGTTCAGACGTACGTATATGTATGTACGTGTGTGTGTTATGCATGTCAACGTTATATTCTTCATGAACGTACACAACATCATGTGTCTTCGAATTCTATACATGACATTACTAATTAACTTTAGTCGACAGTACATCTGCCGATATTCCAGTATAAGGATACATACATTCTATAATAGCAGATTAGATACTTAAGCTTTCCTCATTAATTGCGAAAACTCTTTTACTATTATTTTATCTATAATATCGGTATTATAGAGCTGTGTACATTTTTGGATTTCTGGTTGTGTTGCTGTCTCTTTGAGGTTTACCCACGTCTGTTGTTTGGTCGATGTATCTAGATATTTTTTGCACAAGTTCAGCAAATTCGAATATTGCGAATAGGTATTGGGAATCCCATAGTTATACCTTAAAACGTGAAACTATAAAAAATAAACCGCCTCGGTGGTTTCGTGGTAGCGTGTTCGCCTCGAGTGCGGGAGGTCGTGGGTTCGAACCTCAGCCAGGTCGAACCAAAGACTTTAAAAATGGTATTTGCTGCTTCTCCGCTAAGCACGCGGCATAAAAGAGTAAGAGCAAAGACTGGTCGGCTCGGAGTCAGAATAATGTGTCCGGTTAAGGTGACATGTCTTCCTACGGACTGTTACCTTGAGAACTAGCCGTGAAAAATCCGGCTCAGAGTGTCTGTCTCGTACAAAGCAGGTTTAATATTCATAATATATTAAAATGTTCTCGTCCTGAATATGCATATTAATTTGCCGCTGGACGTTAAGGGCATACGATACAGTTACAGGGGAGGTAATGACGTTGCTAACGTAAATTGTTATTTTCGCGACGTCAAACTGTGACATATCTGGAAAAGATGCATATTTCGACTGATTTTTATTATTCAGACTGATTTAACTTAAAAACGAGTTAATGGACCCCTCTTTTTTAAAATGACATTAGATTTGATTACGTATGAAGATTATTTGTACCAATTTTTATGAAAAAGTCACCGATGATTTTTTTTTTAAATTAGATAAATATACAGCAAAAAATGCCGTTTTTTCTAAAATCATGAAACTTTGATAAAAATTAATTATTTCCAAAGAATTGTTATACAAATTTAGAGCATACTTATGTAAAGAAGATTTTCCAAATGTTTTCACAAAAATCCGCTTTTGTTTATCTTTTGAAAAAAAAAAAAAAAAAAAAAAAATAGGTATGTCTATCCAAAGAATAGAAATGTCAAAAAAAAAACCCCGAAATTTTTAGTAAATGTCTAAAATTTCGACCCCATTTATCTCTTAAGGTATCACATGAAGGTTTATTTTTATTACATATTTGAATTCACTAGGTAAAAAATAACTTGTATGCAAATGTTCGTAAAAAAATCACCGTGGGAACAAAACTGTATCGTATGCCCTTAAGCAGCCATTTATCATCGTATTTAAACTATAAAAAGAACAACATTTCCGAGAGAAAAAAAAAAAAAAAAAAATCGCGTTATATTTACTTAATAATGATTTGGTTGTTTCTTACTAATTAACACAGTTTGAACAACCGACGCCAATATCTGAAAGACGACGACACAAATATATCATATGAACGTATTTAACATATAAATATTGAAAAAATAATATCAGTTAACAAATTGTAGCATGCGTAAAGTCATTTTGTCAGACAAATTCATACGTTATTATTCATGAAAATGGTAAATAATAAATTTTGTTGACAAGTGTTGTAATTTTATCATTAAAACCTTTTACTTCAACGACATATTCCATTATTGAAAAAGTTAGCGATAGTCAGAGACTGCTTTAACGTCGTGCTGATATTGATGACTTCACACTCTCAGAATATTTTAACTTTCTCTGGTTCACAACTAAATTGCCATCATGTTGCAGTGTTCAAGCAGCGTTATCGGAAATTCAAAAATGAAATATTGCATGATTGTTATAGCAAAAACTAAGGAATAATAGATAGACTAATTCCGATAACAGATAAACTAATTTAGATCATAAACCTTTACAGATGACGACAGACAAATTTAGAAATCCATAATTTGCCTTCACACAATTTTCAATTCATTCGTTTACCAGAAGGTTGTAAGATATATACAATGAAACCAGTAAACATTATTGCTTACATTTATATACATAATATATAATATGGCATATTTAAAGTTTCGGACTAAAATTACATGCGTCTTTTATATCCAATTGTTTCAAGAACAGTAGTCATGTTATATGAATAAAAGAAGACCCGTAGTTAAAAGTCAACGAGAGAGCATTCCAACATATTGCGGGAAAATCAACAGATACAACAAAATATCTGGTACCAACACCTTCTTGGTAGACAAAGACTAGCGAGAAGTACGTGCTACCAAAAAGTATTTTAGACTTTATTGTAGAACATTGTAACAACTGTTACCAACTTTGGGAAAAATCAATGATTAACATATCAAACTAATTACATATGCATGTTTATAACTTCCTAAAATGCAATCGGCTCACAACGCGGATATCTTTTGTATACTGCATCTGCGCTATTTTTGCAGTCAAAATGCATTCACGTATAAACTTTGGCTTTATACAATCACTGACTGTAAAAAGCCTTGTTTATAGCATTATGACGTCATAAAAGAATGTGGGTTCACGGACTTTCGGCTTGAAAAATTATATAAATGCTCGACAAAGCCGTGCTTTCTACCAGCTTGTAAGTCTTGTACAAATACATTTTATATTTTTGGACAATGTATAGTTATACTATTTATACATGTTCATGAATTTTATGGATAAATACGCTAGCTTATTTTACCCTGAAACAGCAAACCAGCTTATCATTATATATAAATCAAATTTGGCGTGAATTTGTACGAAACATAGCCAGATAAAATCAATGACCCAGACGGCTTATCTGAGATTGTATATGTGAAATGCTTTAAAGCATGATTCTCATGCAGCAGATCCTATATTTTTAAAGTTACATCTAGTCAACATGTCCCAAAACTTGCTTTTAATGTTTTTTATAACACTGGTTTTGTGTAAAGTCGTTAACGAAACTAATTATAGATGTACATTTTGTAAATTTTAGTTTGACCGTAGGTTTGAATTTCTATGAAAAATACTTACAATTAATTAAGCAATCTATAATGTCACACAATACTGTTTGAATTGAGTTATGTTTACAGATACATTAATCAAAGTGGACTGTTATTTCTCTTTTCGTCGTTTTTCGTTTTTTTGCAATGAATATGTCGGGACCGGTATTCTTCGACTTTTTTGGTTGTTCCTACGGTGTCTATTGCCTCTTATATTTATTATTTTTATGATTGTATATTACAGTTGAAATAAAGTTGTGCATCCAGTCATATATCACTTCATGGTACTGTGAAAATGTTTTCTTGCAAAATTATCGAACAATTTTGATTGCAGAGAAACATGTAGTGCAAGGATTTAAATTTTAGTATACAAAGTATGTTCAAGCCTTGACTTTATTGTAAAAGGAAGTTGAGATACATTCAATATACATTTCTCGCAACAAATAAACATGACAACATTCAATAAAGATGAAGTAATGTCACTGTCACTGAACAAGGATATCAGTTTTCTATGTAGTTATTAGTTCCAATTACTGGTCATAATGGTGGTGATATCTTGCTAGGTAGATGGTGTCTTGATCGGAAACTTTTGTCGTTCTTTGGGAATGATAAGTATATGTTAGATATGTTACAGTTTAGAGAATTTGCCATTTAACATCACTTCGTTTGACATACCATTTTGACGAATTCTAAAAGAGAAATTAAATAATGTCATAATAGATATGTAACATGCAGTTTTTCAGAGCTAAAAAAATTAAAACACTCGACAAACTTAGCGTCGAACCTAATTGTTATCTTAATGGCCAACATGACAGCTTCTTTGAATTAACACAGTTAATTTAACTAATATGAAATTATCATTTAATTTTTATCCTTTGGGTTTTATTTTTTTAACATGTTGGTGTTGGTAGTGTCAAATATTTATTGTAATTTCTATCCTGTTTTTCTCTTTTTTCAATGGAATATACCCAATGAATAAATTGAATTTACCAACACATTTCCTACTCCTTAGTCTAAGTATACATTGCTTGTTATACCATATGAATTTTATACTAGGATTATTGTCTGATTTAGAAACAGCCTTTTACATATATGAATAAAAGGTGGTAGCAATCGTTATTGATGACTGTTTTTATCGTAAACCGGAGTTCAGACAGTGAATCAAAGTTTATCTAAATACTGAAGCAAGTTTTCAATTTTTTTTCAATTTTTATCAATTTTTTGGGACATTTTTTCATTTTAGTAATCATGTTTGTAGGCATGTTACTTTACGGTTTGATGTTAAAAACTAAGGTGTAAAAAATGGTATCTTTAAAAGAGCCTCACGACCATGGAGATGAGTGTTTGAAAATCGAAAATGTTTTGCAGGTATTTTAGAATTAAAACATCATAAATGCAATATACAGGGTACCTGAATAATTTATTGCACCATCTTTATCAGCGTCAGCAGCTCGGATCATTTCCTCAATTTCTTGGTCATTTAGTTTTTCACCTAAACTGTGCATAACTGACTTCAATTCTGATTTACTGATATAACCATTACCATCCTTATCGAATACCCGGAATGCGTCTCTCATTTCTTTCTCGGGATCCATAGTCGAATAGTAACGAGACATCATTGCTACAAATTCATCAAAATCGACTGTACCATTCCCTAAAAAACATTTGAATATGTGAATTTAAGCTTTGTTATGAAAGTTTTAAAAGCAAAAACATTTAAGATAAACCTTGAACACGAAATTGGTGGTATATACGTTATATAATTAATCGGGAAGGAAGGATGAAAGATGGTAAACAATTTTTGCAATTTCAATTTCGAAATATTTGTATCAGACTATATATTTTTTTCTTATTGGAAATATACATAATGAAAAGAAGACCACATGTTTTGACCACTTGATGAGTTTTGAAATTTTGTGTCATTTGGTAACCGTCTAATTGACGGTTACAACACGTCTCCTGTTATCTATCTTGTAGGAAAGCAACTCTTGTTTAAGGCTTCTATCTTAACATTACAAAAATAAAAATATGATACTTTAACTTTAAATAATGTCCTTTAGATTTTTCCATGAATAGTAATATAATAAGCCACTAAGGGTAACTCGGTGACTTTAACACCAGGCACTATTTTGGACATTTTAGAGATCTTAAAAGATGACATGATTGCGTTTCATGTTATAAAAGATGAAAAAAAAAAGTTAAATAATGTCCTTTGGATTTTTCCATGAATTATTATATAATAAGCCACTAAGGGCAACTCGGTGACTTTGATTTGACAGCAGGCACTATTTTGGACATTTAAGAGATCTAAAAAGATGACATGATTGCGTTTCATGTTATAAAAGATGAAAAAAAAAGTTTCTACGCTTACCTTAAATGCACTAGAGCGAAGAAATAAAGGGGACTGTTTTGAAACAAAAGAATGAAAACACCAGATGATTTAAAATTTCATTACTTATCCGGTACTTATTTTGGAACATAAATGTTATAATTTTATGGAAAACTAAAAATCAAATACGCTTATTTTTTGTCGTCACCTTGAAAAGTAAAAAAGATAATTGGTATAAGTAAGAAGATTTGGTATGAATGCCAATGAGACAACTCTCCATTCAAGTCACAATTTATAAAAAATTAACAATTTTCAGTCAAAGTACAGCCCTCAACACGGAGCCTTGGCTCACAACGAACAGCAAGCTATAAAGGGCCCGAAAATGACAAGTGTAAAACAATTCACTCAGGAAAACCAACGGTCTAATCTACATAAAAAACTATAAAAAAAACGAGAAACACCTATGTACCACACCAACAAACGACAACCACTGAACAACAGGCTCTTGACTTAGGAAAGGTGCATAAAAATGCAGCGTGTTTAAATATTTGAACAGGCGCCAACCTTCACCCTACCCTGAGACAGTAGTGTAACATTATAACATAAAAAGACAAACTATAAAATATCAATTGAAATGGCTTATCTCGATCAAAAAGACATTTAAGCAAAAAACAAGTAAACATACACTGAACGAATAAGTTTGATCTATGACACAATATAAATACAATATTAAAACGAAGGTGCCTATATATCATAGACGTTACAACTAGTGATAAAAAAATGTAGGAAGAGTGTCAATAAGACAACTCTTACCTGGGACAAAATGGCATTCTATAAAACAACGTTCACAGGTAAATTTAAATATAATAATTTTGTTTTTAGGAGTACGGAAGTAAACATGTTTTACAAAATTAATAAATTTGTTGTTCAGAGTACGAGTACAGAAGTGAAAAAATATCGTCATACTTAATACTTATCAAAGGTGGTACATATTAAAAATAATTAATCAATTTAAACACATCCCAGGGATTTAGTGTTTTAACGCCATGGACAGTCAAAGAAGACATGACTTGTGCAACGCCAAAATTAAGTCTAGAAGTATTATTTTTATAGCATGCATCCGTGGCAGCATCACGTATTTTTATTATCATTGTTATAACTCAAAAACATTTTTTGGATTTGTAGATGGAATACGAGCAATAAGAAATTTCGGTAAATCAAAGGGATAACTAGAACAGCAAGGACAGACAAAAAGTAAAATAAAAAAAATACCGAACTCCAAGGGAAATTGAAAACGAAAAGTTCCTTATCACATGGCAAAATCAAAAGCTCAAACACATCAAACGAATGGAAAACAAATGTCATATTCCTGACTTAGTACAGGTATTTCCTTATGTAGAAAATGATGGATTAAACCTGGTTTTATAGGTAGCTAAACCTCTCACTTGTATGACAGTCACATTCCAATACAAATGCCAATCCAAAAATGAACAATTATAATAACTAACATAATTTTATATGTTAATTCATAAATATGTAAGTCGCAAAAAAGAAAATCCAGAAAAAATAATAAATACCAGAGTATTCTGATACGACCAACAGATCCCTAAAGGGAAGCTAAAAATATGAGTGCTGTGGTCAGTTATACCATTAGAAATCTTTAAAAGAGAGGCGAAAGAAACCAAAGGGACATTCAAAGGGACATACAAAATACTGAGCAACACGAACCCCACCAAAAACCGTGAGTGATCGCAGGTGGTCCGGAAGGGTAAGCAGATCCTGCTCCATTTAAAACAATGAAAAAAATGATAATATGATTTTGAAATCAAACTTCGATCAGCCCTTACCTATAAGTGCTGCAATATGTTGTAACGATATAATGGATAAACGTTGGTTCATTAAAAAGATACCATGAACCCTCTTTTCTACGCTCTAACGCTCATCAATAATGATTGTGTCTTGTAATAACACAGTGACTATTGTTTTGACGTCTTTTCAAAATTATAGTTCTGTCAGGAATTATACCCTATTTTCTTCGACTTCATATAATCCCCTAATTATCTTGACTGATGCATAAGAAACAACCATCAATTAGACTTATAAAGGTTTTGGCTTTAAAACATGAAAACATATAGTAATTATAAGATGCACTTTCAGATTACTGTACTGAAATTCCCATCGACTTATTATGAATCTGAATTATTTACAAAATAAGGCATATTCTAACTAATTATTTAGTATAAAACGTGTATGTTATATTGATTTAAAAGTAGGCGAATTTTTGTTTTTCTCTGTTAATTTCTATTTGACAACGGGTTACATCGTGTTTGTAAACAGACAGTAACCTATTATATAATCGTGCCATTATCACGCTGGGACATAATATATTGTAAGTTTTATATTCCGATAGTCATGTAATATTTTGTATTAAATTAATTAAGGGTTGACGGAATAGAGTAAGCAAAAGAATTATAATATGAAATTCACGTTTTCCTAATTGAAGATGATTAGATTTTATGGTATTTTTGCTTCTTTTTTCACGTGGTTATAGCTGAAAATCAATAAATATATCAAGGGAATGGAATCAAAATCTAAGACGCCTTATATTAAACAAATGCCTGTTCATCTGGATGTGTTGAGTTGTCTCCCTTAAACCAGACTGATTTTAAAATAAAAACAACAAAAAAAATCTCAAAAATACGTCTCCCTTGCAAGATTATCTTAAATAATGAGCTAAATAAGAAAAACTGAAAAAGAAAAGAAAAGGACCAAAAATTGATAACAAGTTCGAACTTAAAGCAATAAATTTTTACTCCCAAATCATTCATCTAAATTCCACGGCTAAGATCTTACAGTATACGAACATTGTTTATATATAAATATTAAAGTGCAAGCCATATGTGTCTATTGTACCGGTGTTGATCATATTTTAAAATTAATTTAATATGTTCATAAAAAATTTAGGCTCACAACATATAAATTGGAACTCATCCTTAACTATAAACCACTATTTTCCTTCAAATAAAATGGAATATTTAGAAAGCATACAATGATCATAATGACATATCATATTGATATATATAGATATACCAATGAGTGGTAGAGAAATTTCGTCGATGAGTTTTATATCAGTAATATATGTTACCGACTTCGAGTAGGGAGTTCGATTCCCAGTGCCGGGAAATAAAATTAAAAAAGTCGAAGGTACGTTTTGAATTAATTCCATTTGTGAACAGAAATCAGTTTGTTAGCCACTTCAAACATTATGAAATTAAGAACTCAAAGGAAACAATTGAATATAATTTGATGAGTCCATTTCAGCAACAGATTTTAAAAAACCCCACTGTATATGAATAGGCTGACGTCACAGCAACGGTTTAATCATTCTGAAGTTTCCGTTTTCCTCAATGATGATATCGCTACCAACACAAGAATTTTAATAGCTACGACGAAATAACGTATTTATACCCGAACAGACACCAAGGTCGCTTTGTTAATAATAGTAATAGACTCTAGATAATGCAATTATAAACAAATGATGCTTCAACAACATCCAGTATGATATCCTTTTGTGTTCTCTTTGTGTAATTATCTTGTGATTGGCATATTAATATGATTAATGATAGCAAATATCAGAAGTTAAAAGTAACATACCGTCCTTGTCTGCGTCTGTAATCATTTTCTGAACGTCATCATCTGTTGGTGTCTGACCTATTGACCTCATTACACCTCCCAATTCCCTACAGCATATGACGCCGTCTCTGTTCTTGTCGAACAATGAAAACGACTCTCGCCAGTCTGTCAAAAATACATGAATGGTAGTCACAATGATGAACGATGCAGTGTATATAGGTGATAAAAACCTTCACATTATACATGTGTATATGTATTTAGCTGTCGTACAGTGTTACTTTTAAGCATGTTTGTTGTCATGTAGAATGCACACACACAATGCAATATAGATGTTAATCATTTCTAGTTCAGTAAGCAGTTACAAATATAAACCTGAATAACGAGTTTCCAGATAAAACCTATGTTGTCCCAAATCTCATCTCTTTTCTGTGAATACTGTGTTGCGTTGTCCAATATAATGCAGGGCATTTTGATAACCTGTTTACGTTTAAAATGCATATAATTAAAACAAACTTACCCTTTCTTAATGTTTATCAACAGTACAACTTAAATATTCGTTTTAAACACAGAAGCTTACCACTAATCGTTTCTTCTGAGAACTGACCCGCCTGAAATAAACAAATACGGTTGATAAAGTCTCGATATTGAGTACAATGTTATTAGGTTATTATAAACAGTTTAGCAGTAAACATATGTTAGAAATTCCAATGGCCAGAGTCTTTGAGGTTTCAATTGGCATAATCTCCATAACATTTGCGTAAGTGTAAGTGTTATTGTGTTTCACGGTTTTTTTTTTTATTTAAACAATTCAAATAATTTGAACTTCCGGTTTGTTTTAAAATTCGTTCTAGTACTTCTTTGTGATGGTAAGCCGTGGCAATGTCAGTGAATAATACGTGTACATAAACATATACATTCATGTTTAAGAAAGTAAATACACACAAGGTATTTGATATAATTTGCCTATTTAACACGGTGCACTCGCGGAAGATCAAGGAAACAACTGAAATATATACCAATCTAGACCTATGGAAACTCACAAACCCATTCAATCTCTTAGAAAAAAAGTATGTGTCATGCTATTCGACGATATCTAAAGCAAATGACTTCAGAAAAGAAATATTCTTATCAAAAAGAATGTATAACAACCGAAACAGTTTGAGAGCTATATGACCAAAAAGGAGATAAAAATCTAGTCAAATCAATTTAAGGTCAACTTTGCCCAAGGGAGTTGAAAATTTAGTTTCATTCTAATTTCAAAATTTATAAACAAACAATTTAAGAAAGTTTTGTTATAAACCATGTCAGTACCGAAGTACTGACTACTGAGCAGATGATACCCTTGGAGACTGATGAAAAAAAAAAAAAACACGTGATAAATTTAAAAGATGGACGAAAGATACCAGAGGGACAGTCAAACTCATAGATCGAAAACAAACTGACAACGCCATGGCCAAAAATAAAAAGACAAACAGACAAATAATAGTACAGATGACACAACATAGAAAACTAAAGTATCAAGTGTCTTACTAACAACAGCAATAACAATAAAGCGCTGAAAAATGGCAGGTCCTATTTATTCATTGTTTTCATGAATTTTAGTTTTTCTTCTATCAGACGTATGTCTTCATAATTTGATGACTGTTCAAAATAAAATACCAACAATTTATATTTTAGAATTATAACTTTTAATGAAATTTCGAAGTTAAGTGAAATGTAAACCTTCACTGGAACACCACATCATGAAAAACTGTAGTGTGGACCAATAAATGATCAAATACTTATCTTGTCAACATTATAACAGCCAAATAAGATACAATAGTTATTTTATCGTCCATTTATCCAAGTCAATAAATGTGAGTAATGTAATTTGACACCGAAGCTGAATGAATTTTTTCCTATCATTATTATGATTCGATGGCATTTTGTAAGTTTTTTTAATGTAAAACTTGAGTTTTCAGTAGGTTCTAGAGAGGGACAAAAATGATTTCCCTTCAATCAATAATTTGTTGTAAGTGCTTGAAATATCAAATCATTTACTTATTACTGTATAATATCTTAAAGATTTACATACCAAAGGGCCACTTTTATGGTCCAAAATAGGAAATGGGAGAAAGAGTTTACATTTTTCCATTTTTGGGGCAGAATTTACCTTTTATTTCATATTAAAAAAAAACTGTCTGGAAAAAGTTGAATCCTTTCCAGTCATATATATATAAAAAAATTATGCCAGGATAAGTTAAATCCTTTCTAGTCGTACAGATGTTGCGCACGATGTTGGTACTACTTAGCGTTACACGACGTTCCGCATAATGAAGCGATTTCGACGATTTCAAAGAACGTTTCAAGCGTTCAAGATTATAATTGATGAGGTCAATTTACTGTTGTGAATTTGGTAACCGATTTCGGTTTGTCTGAAAATGCATAGTTTAACAAATAAAACTCAAAGTGGTCGTGCACATATTTTTTTTAATGAATATTCATATATAGGAGTTGTCAGTCTTTCCAGGCCATAATTGATCATTTTACTTTTGGCAGCAGTTCGCATTAATGAATCATACATTAATTTCCAAATGTATACAGATTTCTTTTTAATATAAGTTAGATTTTGATTTTATTTTCCCTTTTTAATGCATGTTTATACATACTCCTTTTGTTGTATTTCTTTCCGTTTCCGTTTCCTTTCTATATTTTATCATTTCCCGATGCTTTCTTCGTCGCAAAATTTCTAGGTTAGTTAAATATTTTGGATTCATGTTTTTCTCATTTCCGTATTTTTGTGGCATTATGCATATCCTTTGTTTTGTTATAATAGTCAACAATGGTTTGTCTCTATTTTATTTTATTAACATAAAAATTATGCATGTTGCTTTTGATGATTTAAAACTTGCAGATAGATAACGTTCCTTGAATAAAACAAATGTCATGAATGTGCTGAAAAAAAACTAAGATCCCGATATGTTTTATATCAGTCTCATTTGGTCAACATTTGAATTTAAACTTAAACTTTTCCTTTATCATACATTGGTTATATTATAACTTATATTTTTATTTTCATTCGAATTAAACTGGAAACAAATAATTATGATATAAAATTAAAACCCCGAGCATGACATCAATTACGTTTTGCGAACGTTGGGACAAAACGGCTATACTTTTTGAAACGATATAAACATCTTGTTGCCTATTGAAAAAATGCTAAACACTATATTGTTTAAAAAGAAAAAGAAAAAACTTTTACCGCCAAGTTTTATTTTCTTTGATCTAACTATGCTTATTTAATATACAGCCGGTTAAAACCTCAATTGTAAAGAAAATACAGCGTTTTTTTTCTCGTTGGGACAAGATGGCTATGCTTTTTGAAGTCATTGCAATAGAAACTATACGCATGGTTTCCGGCAAAAAAATATCATGAACCAGGAGAAATATCATAAATATTTTTCCTCTTTGCTTTTCCAATTTCACGATATAAATGCGCAAACCCGATATATGCTTACCTTGCATATGCTTGGACATTTTTCAGACCATTTTCAAAAATAACATTTTTCGGTTTACGGTTTCAGTGATATTGATTTTGCTTTAACATGTGAATAACAATAACAAAAGCAATACTCTTGTGAAGTTTTACGATGGTCAAAAAAAAAAAAAAATACTGTAGGAAAGAAACGGAACTCCGATCTTTTGCACACAAAATGTAACGTTGGACATTACGTTTTTGCGTAAAAATGGGATAATAAAGTGTTATAATTCTTGATATTTTAAATTTCGGTTCCCTTTTTTTCTTTATTTTCAAGTCTAATGCAATAAATTCAACCAAAAATCACTATATTTTTATCGAACTGACCAGTCTACGTATTTATTTTCATGCTAATCTATAGCAAAATGGAATTTGTACCAACATCGTGCGCAACGTCATAGTAAAAAAATTAGCATAACATTTCATGGCATATAAGAAAATGACCTTCGCTGGAAGTTCTCTGCTCCATTTTTTAATGTTTACAAGCATAAATAACTAGGTCATCACATGTTTCTAAAAGATTTATAGAAACATAGAATAAAAAAAAAAAGAATAGAGCCTTAAACACCCAAGATATAATTATGTTTATGACTCAGAATAAACTTCCTGTAATGAAATGCAGATTTAATTTCGAACAAGTGCAAGAATATGGGAAATATTTTTTTTGGAACTAATTTTCTTTCAAACCGGATGCGACGATTTGTTTTGATGCTTTAGCACCTTTATCATGTTTATTGTGTATGGTTCGAGTATCACAATCAATTCCTGAGGATTTTCCTATTTTAGTTGATTAAATCAATTATATTTTTAACTGTGAAACAAATATCTTTAATACGCTTTACAGCTTATTAACATCTCTAATCAAGGATGTACATAACTACATAGAAACAACCGTTTTAAAAGGTTTTTTTTTCAAATTTATTGAACTGGAAAACCAAGGATATTTATCCAAGCAGAAGTATATTGTAGTTTAATCAGTTGAGTATTCATCCTGTTGACCTCGGTCAATGATAAAATTTGACTTGGCACAACATCAATAAAGGAAGAAACTGCATTTTAAAAATCAGCCATCTTATTATCACTCTCTTCATTACCTTATTCAGTGTTTCTAACTTAATCTAGGTATACAAGTGTTATACAATTTCGGAAAAGAAATGAACCCTAAATAAGTAACAAGACAAGATTGAGTTTGATGTGATGAGTATTTAGATACGAGGAAACAAATCATTTGTTCGATACATGTAATTGAAGAACAAATTTGAAGGAAAGCAACCATTAATAGCATCCATCAATTGATATCAGAGTACTTCATTCTAGTATCACGAACTGAGTCCGTAACTACAAAATATAATTACCAACATCAGGTTTCTGTCTCATTCGTTTCATGTGTTCATTACATCTGTTAGATCATACTTTTCGGTTAACAGTACTGAATAAACTCATAGTAATTATGCCTCATATTTGAAATATGAGGAGATAATTCTTATTATGTGCTTTCAGAAAATATAAAAAAAAAAAAAAAATGGAGTCACGGGACTCGCTTCTTTGATACAAAACAAAACAGGTGAATGCCTTACACATTCCTTTATATAACAAATTGAATATAGCAATTATTTATTGTTTACACTTTTCAGATGTGGTCAGACCAAAATGCCGTTTCAGTTCAAAATCTTTTTTTTAAGAATATGATTGAAACTAAGTTCGTGCCTGCTTACATTTATTCGTAATGGCTATGTGCATAGGCAATATACTTAACCGAGAATTCGAAAAACCAAGTTCGACGCATCAAAGGTTAAATGCATTATTAAACGGGAATTTTACCGGGACTGAGAAATTACTTCCGACTCATCCGAGTTTTCGATGT
This sequence comes from Mytilus coruscus, assembly GCA_017311375.1. NCBI lineage: Eukaryota > Metazoa > Mollusca > Bivalvia > Mytilida > Mytilidae > Mytilus > Mytilus coruscus. The sequence goes on along the minus strand of CM029599.1, from coordinate 74,425,225 downwards.
AACCGAGTTCGACAAAACAGGGTTCGACTGTATTAATTTAAGTTATGTTATTTGCAATGCTCTGATCTTCATTTTCTTCGTACTCCTGAACGACAAGCTCTTATGCAATTTGTACTTCTTGTCCGTCTGTCCGTTTGAAGCAAATGATTTATATAACAAAACTTTAATTTGATTTGGAGAAGAACCTTTTTACTTTACACATATCAGCCTGATAAAGTTCGGTTTTCACTGTTGTCGCAATTACCTTATCGTATCAGAATTAAGTTTTAAAAAACACCAAAATGGTAAAATATAATGTTTCCGGAAGTTACAGTTACAATGCTTTATTGTAGGATATTTAGATATTGTAATGATGCTATGTACTCTGAAATGAAGTTAAAGTTTAATTTTGCAGCTATCACATTTACCGAAACAGAGTTATTCCCTATGGATTCTCTTAGAATGGTAAACTTCATTGTTTCAAGTTGACAACTTTAGTGATCTTGTTTAGTATGACCTTTTAAAACTTTAATGTCCTTACAAATTATAAAATGCAGTCCAGGTTCGATTTTGTATCGGTCTTGCATTTACCTACCAGAGTAATGTCGTCGACTAATATGAAAAGGGGAGAGTGATAAAAAGGTACCTATAAAAATAATCTATCTCGAAGGCCAAAGGAAAAGAAGACAAATCGAGAAAAAAAAGTCGAAATTTTCAGCTACACGAACCTCACGAAACCAAGAATGAGCTCAGGTGCTTCGGAGGCGTCAACAGTTCTAATTGTAAAATTATAGTTTTCCAGATTTTAAAATAAGCTTTTATGAGTTATGACTTTATAGTTTGTATCAACATATAAAGGCAACAGTAGTATACCGCTGTTCAATAGTCATAATTCGAGTAAGCAAAAACAAATCCGGGTAACAAACTAAAACCGAGGGAAACACATCAACTATAAAAGGAAAACAACGGAACAACAGAAACACTGAACTACAACAAAAGCAAATGCCAACATACATAGAAAAAGACTGGAGATAACAACTGCCATATTCCTGACTTGGTACAGGACATTTTAAGAAAAAAATGGTGGGTTGAACCAGGTTTTATGGCTAGCCAATCCTCCTGCTCATATGGCAATGTTAAAAATACCGCTAAAATGATAACACTACGTGACAGTACAACCAAACGCAAGAACACTCAGCACAGAGAAATACATAAATAAATAGTATAATAGTACATTACAACATGTAAACCGCATAACAACGGACACCTCCCATGAATTTACGACAGCACACCTGGACACCACAAACGAAATATAAACTACGCGTCACATGGATCAACGTCACAAAAAGTGAAGTATTTCTTGTGACGTTTATATTATCACAGGTAAATTTCTAAAAATAAAATAGATTTTTTTTATCTATAGACACGTACAAGAATATTAAATTGGGATTGAGTTTGTAATTGTGTTATTTTATGTATTTTCTAACCATGACAAGCATATTAAAATGGAATTGTGTTTGTAATGGTGTTATTATTTGTATTTTCTAACCATGTCGGTTTTTCTTCTAAATCAAAACTGTGTATAAACCAAAAAATCCTGTGCATATAGTTGCTTTGAAGTTAAAGTCATATAAAATGAAGTAGCTGATTTTTTATCTTAACTTTTACATACATATAGAAAATAAAAATAAAATACCTGTAATATAAGGCAAGATAATGTAAAACCAAATAGTAAACACACATGAAGACAAACAACATAAAACAAAAACCCCGTAGACGAACCACGAGTAACTCGACTATACTGACAAATAAGACATGTGAGAAATGTACCGAAAATACAGAATTCAAACCACAAACGAAATAAACATACAACTCAGCACAAAATGACCCACCGGACCAACACATATAAGAAAGTAACAACAAAATGCCCGAAAGGCCGTTCATATTTAACTTTCTTTGTTATTGTATATACTGTTCAACAGTTGTATATCCTTTAAAAAAATTAGCTTTGATGATTTGAGGTTGAACAATGTAAAATTGTCGTTAGGATCTTTTTATTTGGTATCATACCTATCTTTCGAAAAAAGTTTGTGCTGGTCGTGTGCATTTTAAAGGTTTTCCTTAGCTTTTGGTTCACAGTTTTACATATGGGTATGTTTGTGATTGGTTGTGTGCATTTTAAAGGTTTTCCCTTAGCTTTTGGTTCACAGTTTTACATATGGGTATGTTTGTGATTGGTTGTGTGCATTTTAAATGTTTTGCCTTAGCTTTTGGTTCACAGTTTTACATATGGGTATGTTTGTGATTGGTTGTGTGCATTTTAAAGGTTTTCCCTTAGCTTTTGGTTCACAGTTTTACATATGGGTATGTTTGTGATTGGTTGTGTGCATTTTAAAGGTTTTGCCTTAGCTTTTGGTTCATATTTTACATATGGGTATGTTTGTGATTGGTTGTGTGCATTTTAAATGTTTTCCTGAGCTTTTGGTTCACAGTTTTACATATGGGTATGTTTGTGATTGGTCGTGTGCATTTTAAAGGTTTTGCCTTAGCTTTTGGTTCACAGTTTTACATATGGGTATGTTTGTGATTGGTCGTGTGCATTTTAAAGGTTTTCCCTTAGCTTTTGGTTCACAGTTTTACATATGGGTATGTTTGTGATTGGTCGTGTGCATTTTAAATGTTTTGCCTTAGCTTTTGGTTCACAGTTTACATATGGGTATGTTTGTGATTGGTCGTGTGCATTTAAAGGTTTTGCCTTAGCTTTTGGTTCACAGTTTTACATATGGGTATGTTTGTGATTGGTTGTGTGCATTTTAAAGGTTTTACCTTAGCTTTTGGTTCACAGTTTACATATGGGTATGTTTGTGATTGGTTGTGTGCATTTAAAGGTTTTCCTTAGCTTTTGGTTCACAGTTTTACATATGGGTATGTTTGTGATTGGTTGTGTGCATTTTAAAGGTTTTGCCTTAGCTTTTGGTTCACAGTTTTACATATGGGTATGTTTGTGATTGGTTGTGTGCATTTTAAAGGTTTTGCCTTAGCTTTTGGTTCACAGTTTTACATATGGGTATGTTTGTGATTGGTCGTGTGCATTTTAAAGGTTTTCCTTAGCTTTTGGTTCACAGTTTTACATATGGGTATGTTTGTGATTGGTCGTGTGCATTTTAAAGGTTTTGCCTTAGCTTTTGGTTCACAGTTTTACATATGGGTATGTTTGTGATTGGTCGTGTGCATTTTAAAGGTTTTGCCTTAGCTTTTGGTTCACAGTTTTACATATGGGTATGTTTGTGATTGGTCGTGTGCATTTTAAAGGTTTTGCCTTAGCTTTTGGTTCACAGTTTTACATATGGGTATGTTTGTGATTGGTCGTGTGCATTTTAAAGGTTTTGCCTTAGCTTTTGGTTCACAGTTTTACATATGGGTATGTTTGTGATTGGTTGTGTGCATTTTAAAGGTTTTGCCTTAGCTTTTGGTTCACAGTTTTACATATAGGTATGTTTGTGATTGGTCGTGTGCATTTAAAGGTTTTGCCTTAGCTTTTGGTTCACAGTTTTACATATGGGTATGTTTGTGCTGGTCGTGTGCATTTTAAAGGTTTTCCTTAGCTTTTGGTTCACAGTTTACATATGGGTATGTTTGTGATTGGTCGTGTGCATTTAAAGGTTTTCCTTAGCTTTTGGTTCACAGTTTTACATATGGGTATGTTTGTGATTGGTCGTGTGCAATTTAAAGGTTTTCCTTAGCTTTTGGTTCACAGTTTTACATATGGGTATGTTTGTGCTGGTCGTGTGCTTTTTTTTAAAGGTTTTGCCTTAGCTTTTGGTTCACAGTTTTACATATGGGTATGTTTGTGATTGGTCGTGTGCATTTTAAAGGTTTTCCCTTAGCTTTTGGTTCACAGTTTTACATATGGGTATGTTTGTGATTGGTCGTGTGCTGATCGTTTTGCTTCTTCTAGATTAGATTTGGTCTTGTGTTGCACTAATAACGAACATTTAAATATTTTGTTTTTGTTAAACAGTCACTATGATACTCTTCTTTTTTCTGCTTATAGCCTGTCATTCATTATAAAATAATCAGTGATAAAATTTTGTTCGTTGAAGTCATCAAGACTAAAAGCTAAATGACATAAATGTCACAGAAAACTTTATTATCGAAAGTACCATATGCATATTGTTTACCTAAAAGATCAATTGACATTAACAACTCTTGCATAAGGCGATCGTCTTATCGTTCATATTGTATCATGACAAGAACAACTTCCATATACAGACTTTTAACATTTTCATTTTCCTCATTCGGTAATGATGAATTGGATTGGCTAATATATTATTTCTATTGGAAACCTTTTTTTCAAATAACCCATTCCTGATTCAACTATGTGATTACACAAAATGAAAATGAAAATAATGATTCCCGCTTTTTAGAATATTGTCATTGGAATTACGATTATCTCTGCGAATCCTAGTAAAGTTGGTATTTCCATGAGAATTAAATCCCGATGAGATCTTTAACGTACTTAATTTTCTAAGACGAAAACTAAAAAATCTAATGCACTAGTGTATGAAAAAGACTCAAATATTCAAGGCTTATAATTGTTACACCAGACGCGCGTTTCGTCTTCACAAGACCCATCAACTGATCAGTGGCGCTCAAATCAAAACAGTAGACAAGACACTAAAAAATCTGTTTAGACGAATGCAGAATCTCATATCTTAATTGTCAAAATATATGTGTAACAGGCAAATTTAAGTCAATATACCAATTTCGACTATATTAATGATTTGATCATATTTTTGAAATAAATCATAAAAATGATATAACGTTCTCAAGTATGCACAACGGGACTGTGAAACACAAACTTTTGTTTAAAATTGAAAGACTTTTTTAAAATCTCAATTTAACAATAAAAACATCGTTTATTTTTCATATCAAACGAATATACGAATTATATGTGACTGTCATACAAGTGAGAGGTTTAGCTAGCTATAAAACCAGGTTTAATCCACCATTTCTGCATAAGAAAATGCCTGTACCAAGTCAGGAATATGACAGTTGTTTTCCATTGGTTTGATGTGTTTGAGCTTTTGATTTTGCCATTTTGATAAGGGACTTTCCGTTTTGAATTTTCCTTGGAGTTCAGTATTTTTGTTATTTTACTTTATACTAGAGCATTTATTAATAAGAATCACGAAAAGCCGAAACAGATCAAACTTAAATGTACATCTGATGTAGAGATACAATGGATAACCGTTGATTCATAAAATAATGATAGTATGGTTCCTGACGTAGCTTTTCTATTTTTTACTGTTGACATGCCTTTTCAGTATTATCATATTATTTGTTAAAATCTATAATTTCCGGCTTTTCCATGAAAACACGCAGCTACAATAGACAGATATATATACTAGTACTTTAGATTGTACAGAAAAATCTCGCATTTTGAACATCCTCTAACGAACAAAAACTTTCTTCGCGTTTATTTGCAAATGCATTTTGAATGGATTTTAAATGCGGGATACTTCCGTAGAATGTGTTGGAATTCTGTGACGTCACAACTATTTATACTAGACTGCTTATCGCGCCATCTACAAAAGTGCTTCTTGGATTCGAAATTTAAAAAAAAAAGTATTATAATTTTATCAAATATCATCCTCCCGGTGTCAAACTGTTTTTGAATTCTGTTTTTACAAATTTGCTTTCGAGCTTCAAACTAAGCAAAAAGTGGTAAAATGGCCAAAATTTGTGGTGATTATTATCACATTTTAGAAATGTGCACCAGTATAATTCACATTGCGGAAGATGCATGCATAGCACGAGACGCTTACCCTGTCGATGCACCCAGTCTCGCTCCTTTTGAAGTTCATCAGATTCTCTCAGTTTTTTGTTGGTTTTATGTTAAAATTGTTTTTTTTTTACCTTGATTTGTATCTTCTTGTGGTTTTAAAGAGATTTTAACATCGGTTAACTATTGTTGCCTCTAATCTACCAAAAAGTTATTAACCTTAAGATGTCTTATGCTAAGACATATATGTCGCTATAATACCTATATTGAAAGATGTTTTAGTTTTGTATAGTACATGCATTGTACTCGGTTTTATTTTAATTGATAATAATGTCCATAAATGTGTGATTTAGTTACATTGTACATACAATTTTTTAAATTGTACATACATTAGACATACAATTTGTAGTATTGTACATACATTTAAATTGAATGTTGGTTATCTTTCTATCTGAATCGGACTCTTCTGGAAATTTCAAAGATACTTGTTTTAATAATATAACAATTGTTTTAAACACGGATAGTCCATTACTTTTTTCAATTAAGTATTCATAAAACCCATTTTAAATTGTTGGGTTTGCGCGCTCCTGATGAAGATAGATACAGAAATGCGCTTCGGACGCACGAAATTTATAAAGTTTTTTTTTTCATTTACTAGCACTGGTCGAAATGGTGGACTATTTATCCTGGTATCATCAGCTCAGTAGTTATTGAGTCGGCAATGACGTAATTTATAACTTATTTTTCTGAAATTCTCCGTTGATGAATTTAGAAATTAATCAACCACTAAGGTTCCAACTCCCTCAGGCAAAGTTGCTCTCATATGAATTTGGCTATTTCTTTTAGGTCCCTTTAGGTCATAAAGCTCCTATTGTTTCTATGTATTCATACATTCCTGACTTACAAAGTTGCTCTCATATGAATTTGGCTATTTCTTTTAGGTCCCTTTAGGTCATAAAGCTCCTATTGTTTCTATGTATTCATACATTCCTGACTTACAAAGTTGCTCTCATATGAATTTGGCTATTTCTTTTAGGTCCCTTTAGGTCATAAAGCTATTGTTTCTATGTATTCATACATTCCTGACTTACAAAGTTGCTCTCATATGAATTTGGCTATTTCTTTTAGGTCCCTTTAGGTCATAAAGCTATTGTTTCTATGTATTCATACATTCCTGACTTACAAAGTTGCTCTCATATGAATTTGGCTATTTCTTTTAGGTCCCTTTAGGTCATAAAGCTATTGTTTCTATGTATTCATACATTCCTGACTTACAAAGTTGCTCTCATATGAATTTGGCTATTTCTTTTAGGTCCCTTTAGGTCATAAAGCTATTGTTTCTATGTATTCATACATTCCTGACTTACAAAGTTTCTTTCATATGAATTTGGCTATTTCTTTTAGGTCCCTTTAGGTCATAAAGCTATTGTTTCTATGTATTCATACATTCCTGACTTACAAAGTTGCTCTCATATGAATTTGGCTATTTCTTTTAGGTCCCTTTAGGTCATAAAGCTATTGTTTCTATGTATTCATACATTCCTGACTTACAAAGTTGCTTTCATATGAATTTGGCTATTTCTTTTAGGTCCCTTTAGGTCATAAAGCTATTGTTTCTATGTATTCATACATTCCTGACTTACAAAGTTGCTCTCATATGAATTTGGCTATTTCTTTTAGGTCCCTTTAGGTCATAAAGCTATTGTTTCTATGTATTCATACATTCCTGACTTACAAAGTTGCTTTCATATGAATTTGGCTATTTCTTTTAGGTCCCTTTAGGTCATAAAGCTCGTATTGTTTCTATGTATTCATACATTCCTGACTTACAAAGTTGCTTTCATATGAAGTTGGCTATTTCTTTTAGGTCCCTTTAGGTCATAAAGCTCCTATTGTTTCTATGTAATCATACATTCCTGACTTACAAAGTTGCTCTCATATGAATTTGGCTATTTCTTTTAGGTCCTTTAGGTCATAAAGCTATTGTTTCTATGTATTCATACATTCCTGACTTACAAAGTTGCTTTCATATGAATTTGGCTATTTCTTTTAGGTCCCTTTAGGTCATAAAGCTATTGTTTCTATGTATTCATACATTCCTGACTTACAAAGTTGCTCTCATATGAATTTGGCTATTTCTTTTAGGTCCCTTTAGGTCATAAAGCTCCTATTGTTTCTATGTATTCATACATTCCTGACTTACAAAGTTGCTTTCATATGAATTTGGCTATTTCTTTTAGGTCCTTTAGGTCATAAAGCTATTGTTTCTATGTATTCATACATTCTTGGCTTACAAAGTTGCTTTCATATGAATTTGGCTATTTCTTTTAGGTCCCTTTAGGTCATAAAGCTATTGTTTCTATGTATTCATACATTCCTGACTTACAAAGTTGCTCTCATATGAATTTGGCTATTTCTTTTAGGTCCCTTTAGGTCATAAAGCTCCTATTGTTTCTATGTATTCATACATTCCTGACTTACAAATATTTGGGTGTGAGCTTTACTAAGGAAGGTATATCCAGAAAAGCGCTTCAGACACATGATATTTATGTGTTATTCTAATTAAATCAAGACTTCGGAAAGTATTTTTTTAAATCTGTCTAATGATTTTTAGGGTTGTCATGCATCTCATTAAGGTATGCGATTCTTTAATTTAATTCTTTATTTATTTATAGAGGATTGCCAACAGCCAGAGGCTACTTGTGGGTCCCATCCGCGATTCTTTGTAGTGTTTCAGTTGATTTGGTAAGGTGTTTTAAGTGAGTAAGTTCCATTTTTACTGTCTTGTATTACCATAAATCATTACACGAAAAATTTCTTCATATGTTTATAAAAAGAATCACATGACGGCACCCCGTTAAAGTACGAATTTCCAATGGGGACAAAGTATATTATCTCTAATAGTATGAAACTTCTTAAAAATGCAACGAAACATTACTTCATAGATATTTTTCAACAGGAAAATGCGGCACTTGTTTTATTGGAATCAACTTCTCTTAATGTCGAACCAATTCATGCTTATTTAAGACACTTAAAATTTAATTGATTTAATCTGAAACTATGTGAAACTGAGACGAATTGTGCGAATTTACGATGCCAAGGTCCCCGGTTATAACATAGCTAGCAGGACTATATTTGTACAGGGACGACAAAAAGGACAGTTGGAAAGTTTGGGTTTTACATCCTAGATGGTAAAGGTCTATAATTCCCTTTTGGGATTAAAAATCTTGGATACAATGGGTTAGGTGTAAGTATAAGAAATGGTAGGTGTAGTTTTATAATTGAAGTAATCAAGTATCGTTTTCTAAACAAACTGTTGGTGGAATGTATTTTTATTTTTGATAGCATCCAAATCCTTATCACCGAATTTCACTCTAAAGAAAACTACATTTTATCATCTTCTGCTTAAGTCAAACCTGCTATAAAGATCACCCCTATTAAGAAAAGACCTGTCTTGCCAGGCTTTTCTATTCTTCTCTACTGTAGTAATATGAGTTTAAACCCTCATTTAAAGGTCACCTCTCTAATAAGGCCAGTTTTCTCGAGTTCCGAGGGTGATATTTGTATAAAGGTCACACACGATTTTGAATAGCCTGTGACCAGCAACATCCATAACTATTGCAACGAGTAACAAATTTGTATCAATAACAGGAGTGTCTTGGCGTACGCGCGTCTGGCGTACAAAATTTTAATACTGGTATCTATGATGAGTTTATTGACCTCTTAAAGTAGTTAATTGAGCTTTGATAATGTTATATGGAAAACAGTTTAGTGCGATCGTGGTGAACAGAGGATAACAAACCATCTGAGGACACGGTATGATCTGCATGTGTTGTATATTTGCGAGGGCTGAAATTCCTATTGCGGTGTGCGGATGTGTTAGATATTTTTTACACCTGTTTATAAAACGTAGATTCTTGTATTAACTAGAAAATGTCTTCCTATATGAAGGTACTGCCAGAATATTGCTATATGGATAAGGAAAGTTGTCAATGGGCAAATGAAGTCATTTCTGTATTTCCTTCCAGAACCGGACTGCCAATTTCTATGTACAAGTCAAGATATGTAGAAGACCTATCTGTCATTGTGGTCTTCTTTATTTCAGTTAAATTAACATAATCGAAAATATTGAATCACTCAGTAAAAGGATTGGTGAGTGCACTGTAACGTTACCTGATACCCAATTATTAGTTGTGATATAAAATCAACATTATAACTAAATCTTATGCTGAGGATCTTTCCCAGTATATCATGTTTAACGTATACAATTTATATTTCAAATTGGATACAATGCAGTTATGGTTATATTGCCATCATATTGCGAAAACAATATTCAACTAAACGAAAACACGGAATACCATATATCTCCTTCCGTGTCTACTTAAAACATTCTCTGTAGTGTATTATTGAGTATCAATATTTACTTTGACCGATACATTTGTTTATGTTTTGTCTTCTCGTTTGTTTGCCATTTTATGAAAAAAATGGGTTATTCAACAAACCTGTATTTTCACAATACCGCTACAAGCCGATCAAAATACTTGATCACCATTTCATATTCATTCATGATATCTTTATACCCCCAAAACTCTATTTGTTAAACTGTGAATTCATAAAACGTTTTCTCAATTACCCTAAAAAATAGATTGTCTGCAGTTGTGTTTGCTTTAAAAAATCCGCGTTTTGTTTCCATGGACAAATAATGATGGATGTGAGTATACACTGTATTGTGTCAGAAAGTTTTACCTACGGTATATCAAAGAATGATTTAAATGGTAAAAAAGGACATGTTAGAGCCATTTTAGTTGACTGACGTGAACATATAGTTGACCGAGATATTTTTTCTGGAAAAACCCCAACAGTGAATGTATACAATTTAATGTAAAAATAAAAATGTTCATTGCCAAATTTTGCCATATATTTGTTAAAAAATTATTTGTCCTGCATATGGTAGGATCAAAATTTTCATATATATATTGACTATCTTTTCTAATAATTTTCGCACTTGTTTAGAAACAAGCTGACTCAATAAAAAGCCAAGTTTCGATATAAAGTTGTGATGTCTATCTGCTGAGCAAGGAAATTCGACATGTAAATGTGAATTTGGGCAGACTTTTAAATCATTGATGAACGGTCAAAATATAGATATGTAGAAGATTATGTTGTGTAATTGGTCAAATTGATTTTGAAAAAAATGAACAGACAAAACAAATGTTCAATAGTACATGTGATTGACAGATTCGGGATTTTTAACGCTTTAGCTTAGCAGATTGTTATGAATTCATGGAAAACTGAACATCTGATCAACCTTGATGAAAAAACTTGGCATCCGTTAGATCAACTCATCACACATAGATTAAGAAAATCGTGAGGGTTTCTGTAGGTTAAATCAAGTCAAACAATACTGACATAGAAGTTGTCTATCGTATTATAGCATACACTAATTACTAGTAATTAGTACAAATTATTGTAATCATATTGAAACTATAGCAACGAAAAGTATCAGATGAATCTCAAAACAATGTAGGTAAATGACATCGTTGAAGATTCATAACGATTGCATCAAATCATGTCGTTTTACTCTATAGAAGATACTTTATTTCTGGAATAAAAAGGAGGCGAAAGATACCAAAGGAATAATCAAACTCATAAGTCGAAAACGAACTGACAAAGTCATGGCAAAAAACGGAAAACGCCCAAAAATGATTTTCATCATGTAAATAATTTTGAACTCGTAAACTAATAAATTGTGTGGCAACATAATAAAACCCCTAAACAAAACCGCGGAATCCGTCTAAGGTCGACTTTGTCTAAGGAAGTTACAACCTTTAATACAAATAAATAATTTATGAACTGAAAATGTACAAACAAACTGTATTACTTAAATTATGCTAGTAATGGAGCACCAACTACTAGGAGTATGGTACCATCGTCAAATCACAACATATTTGGCATAGCAGGTCAATTATCTTATTCGTGAATGCTACATAAACTTGCATTTTCAAACAGTCGGCGAAATTATGTGGTATTTACACATGCATGAACTAGAGGTCGATGGGGGTGTAGAAGTGATATCTTAAGGACATGCCACAGAATTCATATAAGGACTGCCAAAGAATCATATGACAAACAAAAAAAAATTAATGCATAGAGTCAAGATTAAAAAAAATTGTGAACAACTTCATCGAGTCAACCAATGATCTTTTATTAACTCCTGGTAATTCCAAATAGATGTAGGCATAAAGCTTCAAGTATTCATTGGTGGCATTATTACTTTGGATAGGAACATATTTTGGCCCAATTAGTTGACAATGAGTACGCGACTCCCGTTGTTTCCTGCAATAAGAATAAGTGAGAAAAAAGACTCATCAAAGATACAAGGCTTTTTGGCTTTGTACGTCAGACGCACGTTTCGCCAAAGACGCATCAGTGACGCTCGAATAAAAAAAGTTAAAAGGCCAAATAAAGTACAAAGTTGAAGAGCACTTGGGACCAAAAATTCCGAAAGGTCCAGAGGTATTTTTATTTGTATCTTTGTTAATAATATTGTGTAACTCAATATCTTTAACAAAAACCGAGGAAATCTATGAGTTTAAGTGAAAAACTATTATGTGGTGCATAAGGTCAACGTATTATAACTGTGTCTGACACTGTTTTGTGAACATCTGAGGGATGATATTCGAGACATTTTAACACTTTGTAATGTTGAAATGCCGTAGTGGCCCTTTAATCCCTTCTCCTTTACAGCACTTGAATGATGTAAAGTCCACGATAAAACGTGTATGGTGAAATGACGGATGACGTATGGTACACTGGAGAATGATGTAAAGTTCACAATAAAACGTATATGGTGAAATGACGGTTGACGTGTGGTACACTGGAAAATGGTGTATGGCGAAGTAGGGAATAATGTATCGTTCATTGGGGAAGGTATATGGTGCAGGGTTAACATACTCGTTATAAAATTTTTTTTTAAATATTGAAATTGCATTCTCACTTTTTTTCGTACAATAAATGAATATATCGTGTTTGCAATGGGTCAGGGTAATGGTTTAATTGGAATGGCGCAAGTGGGAGGTGTACACGGATCAAGAACATTTTGTACAACTTTTCATTTGCTATTAAACATACGGACAACATTAATCAACTGGCAAAGTTTATTATTTCTTGTTATAATGAGACAGTATCAAATTAAGTACTAGTAATTTTGTGTACATATTTAAATATACACTGAAAGGAATTGTTTTATAAAACCAACTTATTACTTTATATAAATATAAGAAGATGTGGTATGAGTGCCAATGAGACAACTCTCCATCCAAGTCAAAATTTATAAAAGTAAACCATTATAGGTCAAAGTACGGTCTTCAACACGGAGCCTTGGCTCTCATCGAACAGCAAGCTATAAAGGGCCCCAAAATTACTAGTGTAAAACCATTCAAACGGGAAAACCAACGGTCTAATCTATATAAAAACGAGAAACACTTATGAACCACATCATCAAACAACAACTACTGAACATCAGATTCCTGACTTAAGACAGGTGCAAACAATTGCAGCGGGTTTAAACGTTTTAATGGTACCAAACCTTCACCCTTATCTGAAACAAAAGTGTAACATCACAACATAGAAAGACACATTATAAAATATCAATTGAAATGGCTTAACTCAATCAAAAGACATATTGACACCAGTGAACATACACTGAACAAATAAATTTGATCTATGATACAAAGTAAATACAAAATAAATAAACTAAGGGAAGAATAATTTAAGTAACATATTATACCGCTGTGAAATGTTAAACAATTTAAGAAAAATATCAGCCATTTGCAATTACTTTAAATACAGGCAAATGAAAATAATTTTGTTGTTAGGTATACGTGTACAGTTCAAATGGAGAAAGGAAATATTTTTACAAAATAAATAATTTTGATATTTATAGTACGAAGAAGTGAAAATTAATAGTAATACCAAACACTTATCAAAGCTGGTATATAGACCAGATATAACCCTGAAAAAGTAAACATTAAATGACAAAAAAGCATTACAATTAGTATCAACAGGTCAAATAAACAAGAAAGTACGATTTGAGAGTACTCGCAGTTACTGACAACTAGCTAAAAACCAAAAACAATTAATAATAAAAAATCATGCATCAGAGACTAAAATCAACTAAAACACATCCCAGGGATTTAGTATTTTAACATCATGGACAGTCAAAGAAAACATGACTTGTGCAATGCCAAAAAAATAAATGTATCGACAGGCAGTAGGATAGTTCGGAGTTAACCTCTTTATAGATCAAAATGAACGTGGGTGTGTCTTTATACATCCTATTTGAAAAGAATACAAATTTAGTTATGTTTTAGTTTGCTGATGACAAAATCGATGTCAATTTGTGAACACAAATCTCTGCCTCCTGTTGGGGACATTAATTGCTAAAACAATAGATGTACTCTCAAAATGAAAAAGTATTCTGTAGCAAATGGTTTTCTAAAAACAATGAATAAAGATAACTATACATGTTTATTCTCTAAATTAAATTGTTAGAAGTCGGTGATATTACAAAAGCAAGAAAGTTTGTCATTTGGTCTCTTGTGGAGATTTGTCTCATTGGCAATCATACTACATCTTATTTTTATATATAGTCAAACAGACATTTACTTTTAAAAAGTACGATCTTTAAAAAACTTATTACAATTCGTTTATTATTTAGTAACAAAGCTTAAGATGAAACACAAATACATGCATAGAAATAGCATCAATTGTTAGTTCTGTAGATAATATTTACTTTCGTTTTGATGGTAAAGTATATCATCGATCGATTGGTTTTCCCACAAGGACTAACTTTGCCGGTCTTATCATAGATTTGTTTATTTGCATTTATAAATCGACAAAATCTGCAGGTATTAAGCCAAAATGTTCTCTCTAAACAATTCTGATAAAGAGATACGAATAATTTTTTTTTCCAACTGATTTTCATTGAATTTGCTTTCCAAATTAAAAAGTTGATAACGAAAGAACCAGAATTTACTTTCATCTCTATCATGTTAATAAAGTAAGAAAATCTTTTGCAATGAAATTAACATATTTAGAACAAGATAATTGAAATACCAGAACGAATAATCTCGATAATAATCGTATTTTGTATAACCAAGGTTTAACGCAGAAGGTCGAATAAATAAAGGCAACAGTAGTATACCGCTGTTCAATAGTCATAATTCGATTAAACAAAAACAAATCCGGGTAACAAACTAAAACCGAGGGAAACACATCAACTATAAGAGGAAAACAAAGGAACAACAGAAACACTGAACTACAACAAAAGCAAACGCCAACACCCATAGATACGGACTGTAGATAACAACTGTCATATTTTTTGGGGGATCAACATGTGAAATGTTAAGTTACACATTTGAATACACGATAAATAAAATGGATAGCCAGCGACGTAAGAGCTTTTTGATACATAGTAAAATGTTTTATACGGGTAAATTATATCCCTCCCCTTGAATTATTAATGTCTCTTAAAATGGTTAAAGAAAATAAGGTTATTCTTGGTTGCGTAGGTAAAACATGACGCTTTCTCATATGAAGAAGTCCTTGCAAAGATTGTACAAACAAATCATTTCATACCTAACATTTGTTTTGTAACATGCCACTGAAGTTGAAAGAAGATAAGTGCATAACAAATTTCCGAGTACGACGATTGAAACTCAGAAATATTCATTTCTACACAATGAAATATCTTCTACGTATATATACTAGAACTGTTTCATATTTTTCATGTCGGGGCCTTTTATAGCCGACCATACGGTATGGGTTTTTCTCGTCGTTGAAGGCCGTACGGTTGCCTATAATTGCTTACATCAACTTCATTTGAACTTTGGTGGATAGTTGTATCATTGGCAATCATACAATATCTCCTTATTTTTATATAGTATGTAAACGGAACTTTTATGGGTATTACACCTATTGACGTTAGCGTTTATGACAACAACAAATAAGTTGTACCTATTTCTCTTATATATTTTATATTTAAAAGTTAAAAACGTACATGAAAAGAAAATACATAATTCCTAATTAACGAAATGAGTATGGTTATTAATGATTTTATAAAATCTTTGATTTACATTGGCATTTTACAGCTAGAAGAACATGTGCAAAGCGTTTATAACAAAAATAATCAAAATTTCTTTGCTGTTGCAGTTGTATTAACATTGTCATATCTCATTTTCACAGAGATTATTTGATCATGCCCTTTCAGTCATGGTTTATTGACTGAATATTTTATAAATTTAACATTTTCTAATTATTGCACCTTTTTTTTTTAATTTTAATATTTGCATTTTACTATCAAAATTACACACAGACGAGACATATCTCTCTGTCAACAGTTATTACAATAAAATAAAATCCCGGAAACGGAGCTCGGACACTCATATGGACTGGACGGTTGTACGTTTTTATTGATAAATATATTAAAATTACTATCTAAGAGCAGATATTGTTGGTCAAGTGTATACTCATGTGTGTGCTATATCATCTATCCTTTAACAACTGCACTTACAGCACTGTATACCACTTCTAAGAACAAATAAACAGATCTTTCAAAAAATTATTGACTGATAACAACCTTATACTTAAATTTACTAGAACGTGCATTTCTTTTAGATAAACGGATGTTGTTATGTAATCAAATCGTGATATCAGATAGAAAATCGTGCCATGATGGATGTTCATTTATTTATTCCGCATCTTGAGCAAATATGTTCTCATTCATAAAAAACATTAACTACAACAAATTAACAAGCATAAACAGTTTACTGGTAATTTCATGTTTATGTTATAGAATAAAGAAGATTAAAAACCACTTACCATCTGAATATTTCAATTTCCTAGCTCTCTTGTCAAATTGTTAAAACAATGCGTCAGATGAATATATAAGTTTTTTTGTTATAGATTTCCTACATAGGAATCAATCTATATTGAAGATTTATCGTAAACAATGACAAAAATCCTGGAGGACATAACACGTTTCCTCTGCCCGTGTATTAGTTATGAACAGTATAGTTCGTCAAGACATAGACAGTGATTAGTGCAGATAGAAATCATTACGTCCATATGTATTACCGTAATCAACGCTTAACCGATAAACACACGTTGAAGTTTTAATGGCGTTTTGATTAAGATAGAACAGTTATTAAAATCCAGATTAACTTGAAAAATTGTTATTTACTGAAGTTTTAATCACAATAATAAATCGTTTATTGAATAGAAGCCATCGACTGTTGTTATCGCAGAAACCAGAAAACGGAACGATCATCAACATTGCTTGATTATCATTAAATTAGAAGCTTTTTGCCTAGTGATAATGTAGAAAACACAGATGTTATAACGAGAATGATCACTAATTACTTAGCCTTTTTCTTACTTATACATATATCAGGATAAGTAAGCGTGAAATTCTGTGATACACCCTTACCTTACAAAAACGTTTAAACAATATTTTTATTGCATTATTATGGTTCTGAAAAGTAATTTTGCCTTCTTTTGTAGCATTAGCAATTTTTAAATTCATTATATTTTTTTTTTAAATCGAACAAAATTAAAGGTTTACTTTACTTCACTTTAGATTTGTTGGAAATAAATGAAAAATATCTTAGATGTGCCTGCAAGTACATGTATCGTCCAATCGAAAGTTTTTCATTAAACATTCTGGAAGGAGGCAGCCGCTTTAACCTTAATCGGTCCATATTGGACATTTTTTCATGTAAAACCTTCGAATATTTTTTGTGTGAAATAATAAGTAAACATTTGAAGCTTGATACTTTGCACATATGTATCCAAGAATTGGTGGATTAATGGCACGTTTTTTTTTTATTGTGTGAATATGAGTTTTTAGTGGGTGCGGGTGTATATTTCTGTATAGCGCATTAGCCATCCCTCTATGTGGGAGTGCGCCGATATAGAACGGCGATCCATACCAGTAGAAAGAAAGAGCACATCTTTTATATCTGTCCATGAACCTTTTTATACCAATATATAAATATAAATCAACAACAAATCAATAAATAAAGGGGATATATCATTCTGTGATAAAACAAAATGGATAGACACAATTTACTGGATTAAAAATATTAGTCCAATTTACCAAAGAAAAAAACTTAAAAAGATTAGGTGACTAACGAAGTTTTAAAAGTAAGGCTTCGGATTCATGTGGTCTGAGTGTTACAATTTCCCCAGTGTTTGTGTTACTAACAGAGTCAAAATATTTAAGTTGTCAAATCCTACTGGAACTTATGGTTAAGGAGTCTATACGTATATCATATATTTAATAAAGTATTTCAGAAATTTACACATTCAATATAATCAAAATATTATTCGGTGCTTCATGTTGTTGGCCCTTTCCCTTTTATCTTGTGCGATAGGAGTTGACTTTCATACGTTTTGCTATATTTCTTTCAGCTAAATCATTTCTTTTTTAATTGAAGGCATTAGTGCTGTCGAACAGGGAACCATTGGTATTTTCTAATAGGGAGCGCAAGCGTATACATTTATACGTGAAAAATTCCATGGTGCATGGAAAATGCCACTTCAGTCAAATTGGTACCGTTTCTATTATTCAGCAAATAGCGCAAACATGAGTTCAAAACTATTATTTTCATCAAATACACTGTTATGTGAGTATTTTAACTAGCTTGGATAAAGAGGAAAATAAAATGCTTTAAAACTGTTGAAATTTTACATATATGATACTCCACATATTGACACAACGCCATTGTACCCTCACCTAATTGTAATCGTTACTTTATCGTTCTATGAAAGTGAGCATGTTAGACTATTAAACAATAAAACAGAAACGTTTTTGGTGTAAAGGAGTTCAAAAGGTTGTCTGAAGTTTCTGTAATAATATATTTTTTTAATCATTTACATTGGTTAAATATAGAAAACAGGCGTGTGCCGGTAATAGGCGTCTTTCAATAAAGGACAATTTCTCAGCTAAGGACACAACTTATAACATAGTCTAGAAAGAGAAAAAAGAGAGGCGAAAGATACCAGAGGGACATTCAAACTCATAAGTAGAAAATAAACTGACAACGCCATGACTAAAAAAGAAAAAGACCAACAGACAAACGATAGTACACAAAACACAACATAAAAATAAAAGACTGAGCAACACGAAACACACCAAAAACTGAGGGTGATCTCAGGTGCTCCGGAAGGGTAAGCAGATCCTGTTCCACATGAATCCTGCTCCCCATGAAAATAAACTGACAACGCCATGACTAAAAAAGAAAAAGACCAACAGACAAACGATAGTACACAAAACAAAACATAGAAAACTAAAGACTGAGCAACACGAACCCCACCAAAAACTGGGGGTGATCTCACGTGCTCCGGAAGGGTGAGCAGATCCTGTTCCACATGAAAATATTTAGGAAAATTTAGAGTAATTGGTACTAATAAAAATAGAGGTTGTTAGGTCGAAAGAGGGATTATTTGTTTGCCTCCCGGCATGCAACATTACTGTTAGCCTTTTTCTCTCAACAAAAAATATTAGGTGGAATTACAGAATATTTAAATTTCATCTTTTTGACAATGCGTTCATTAAATAAAATATTACTACAAAAATTTTACATAAAAAACACTGATATTTTTTCTTTCATTGACTGCCTATTTTCTTAGAAAAGATATCAAGATAAAAACTATTATTTGGCGCGTAAATGCAGAACGAATCACATTTTTTATTGTGTTTTTCTTAATTCATAAATTGTAAAGAATGAAATTTATCCATGCTACTTTAAGTGAAGAAAAGCAATGTGTGCCACTGTAACGTCTTTGGCATTTACTTTTTTCTTTTGCCAAAAAAAAAAAAAGGCAATTGATATATGGTTTGGTTTAATGAGATACGAGCAACACTTTTATCCCAAACTGTTCTTGAAAACTTCTATATAAAACACAACTTGTTGCAAACATTTTCGGTTGGCTTTTGATTATATATCTAAAAATTAAAATTCGCCAGTTTTTTGACAGTTTTGCATTTTAACCATGGACGCAGAGAAAATTGAAGGCATAAAAAAAAAAATACGAGACGAAGACAAGATTTATAATAAATTACATCTAACCGACTAATAATTTTGTTATGTAAACTATCTTAGTATTTTCCTGCATTATGTAATATGCATATATTTATTACTTTTCGTATTCAAAGAACCAATTCAAAGAAGTGATATCATCAAACCTTGTCTTTTTACTTGTTTTCGATATTTTTGTAATTGACTATTATTAGCATCGTTTTTTTACTTGTTGATACAACCTCCCCTCCGATTTGTAATAGTTATTGACAAGTCTACAATATGCACAAGTATACTAATTAGCAAAAGCAATTATGTAAAATGAAGTAATTTCTCTGTCCATTGTTCTTATAGAAGATTTTTTTCTCAAGAATACACTTACATTGACTGTCATTGCTTTATACTTATTTCACGTAAAATATAAAAATTCATATACTCATGTTACTTGTGAAAATTTATGGATACCATCATTTCTGAACATTCAATAACACATAGACAAAAAAATGAAAACAGCCATTTATAAATGTCATGCGTTCGAAGCGCCTTTCTGGATTTATCTTAATTAGGATCGCTGAAAGCCAAATACTTGAAAGCCAATGACGTAAAAGAACAAACACAGTTGATAATCTATGAGACAAAAAAAGAACCTAAAAGTAATCGCCAAACTCATCTAAGGGCAATTTTACCTGATGGAGTTGAAATCTTAGTCTCTTGATATTTTTTTTAAATTTTGTAAACGGACAATTTAATAAAGGTTTGTTATAATTCATGTCAGTATAGAAGTACTGACCACTGAGCTGATGATACACTCGGAGACTGATAGTCCATAAGCAGCGGTATCAACCCAGTGAAGTAAAAAACATGAATACAACAGTTTATAAGTTCCATACATCTGAAGCGCTTTTATGGATAAACCTTCATCAGGAATACTCAAAGTCGAATATTTGAAAGCCAATGATGTTTAAAAAACAAAACAGTTAAAGAGCTATATGACACACAGGGACCTGAAATAGTTAACATTTTCGTTTGATAATGTAACTGCCTCGGTGCTCTCGTGGAAGCGTGCTCACCTCAAGTGCGGGAGGTCTTGGGTTCGAACCCCGGCTGGATCAAACCAGAGACTTAAAAATTTATATTTGCTGCTTCTCTGCTAAGCACACAACATTTAGGAGTAAGCACAAAGACTGGTCGGTTCGGAGTCAAAACAATGTGTCCGAGTAGGGTGAAATGTCTTCCTGTGGACTGTTACTTTGTGAACAAGCATGTTAAAAATCCGGCTCGGCATGTCGATCTAGTGCAAAAAGTAAAATAACAAAAATACCGAACTCCAAGATGTAGTCAAAACGGAAATTCCTTTATCAAATGGCAAAATCAAAAGAATGGAAAACAACAGTCATATTCCTGACTTGGTACAGGCATTTCCTTATGTAGAAAATGGTGGATTAAACCTGGTTTTATAGCTAGATAAACCTCTCACTTGTAAAATAGTCGCATAGAATTCCATTATATTGACAACAATGTGTGAGCAAAATAAAGACATAATAGGCAAAAATGTCAAAAATTGGGATACAGCAACATTGTGTTGAAATCTTAATCACTATAAAAACAAATAACTATTTCAAAAAAGAAAAACAAAATGGCATATAGACACTCTATAGACAAAGTACATAAACAAAAATGAAAGACAAGAATACAAAAATTACCACAGCACAATAACACAATGGCGGGATGTATAAATACCGAGCCACGCCAAAAGTATATTACCAAAATGGGCTAAATAGTAAAGGTTAAAAATATGCAACGAAAGACAAATAAAAAGAACACTATAACACGTAAGTAAGATGATAAACCACGTCAGTACGTAGAATGTATACTTCAAGACCATCATGTATTATTTGTGAAGTTAATATGGAATATTTATCAACAAGGTCTTGGTATCTTCCAATGAACTTTTTTAGAAAAAGGACGAGACGTTCTTTGACATACGATGCAGTCCGGTAAATCCACCCACATAAGGCTTTGATCGTATGTATTTCTGCTTAATTATATACACATTGTATCAAATTTAATATAAATCGATTCACTGACAAATCAACTTTGAGTAGTTTATCTAATTTCCCAACAAATATCTGAAATACATTTTAAAATCAACAAAACAAGGGGGTTATACCTGTTTTTATCGGAAAATGTGTTTGTCCGGTAAATCCGCCCATGCGCAGTAAATATGTATAGAGGGTCAGTTTATCACAAATTTATGAAAGGGAAAGGTGATCTATTTATTAATAGACCACTTGGAATAGGATCCCAGTTACGGCAACCAGTCCGGTACCCACGAATGTAGTTCTTCAAAAAAAATATATAACTTTTATTTAAAATGGTGTAGTTTTATTATTACACAAGTTCTGTAACTGAATGTAGATTTATTTGAATGGGTAGGCTTTCTAGCTTGAATTTCTGTAAAAATTTTGATTGATTTAAATGTAATCTGGCGTCGGTACATAGAGTAAATTGCCTAAATTCTAGCCTTTATTCTTCCCCGGAAGTAGACCGACCTACCCTGTTTGTCAATCAAAACAAAATTGTGCAACGGAATGCCGGTCATGAGGCACTGAGATTGTACTTAGAAACTTCGAAACAAATGCCTAACGTGAAACAGAAGTCCCAAGGTGGCTATCAAAATTATTTATTGGACAGCACCCCATTTATTTACTATGATTTTCAATGCGTTTCAATGGGGGAAATAACTGGGACCCCGTTCCATTTATAAAGAGATTCCAGGTAATCCGAAAAAAAAAATTTAAGTCCGAAATGAGTTTTACAAGCAATAATATGATTATCGTTAGCTTTGGGAACTGTATTATTATATATCACTAGATATTTTCGTAATAAAGGATTTTTCTTTAAAATTTTACATGCAGTGATGATAAGTACAATTCCTATGAATAAAATGGCAGACGAAATATTCACGGAAGTGACAATTACGGAAGAAATGGGAATGGGCGGGTTTACCGGACTGGCGGAATTACCGGACACTACTGTAACCCTGGTTCAACTATGGTTCAACTATCAACAAAACACGGTTATAATCATATCACATTATCCTGTTTTTGTCCTGAATATGCATTACATTTACCACTGGACGTTAAACAGTCATTTATCCATCCATTTGATAAAGCCATCGGTGCATTGTCAGCTTATAAAATACGAGTTGATTTACACGAAATGAATAAAGAAAGAGACCTAAAAAAGTAGTAGTTGATTTGGAAACGATTATCAATTCCCTACTATAACCTCACGCATATATTATCCATTGCCAATCTACTACTTCTTATAAATTTACTACTACATTCACATTTACTTTACAAAAAAAAAAAAAAAAAAAAAAAAAAACTCAATAAGTATACGATACTTTCATATTGTATACAACATATACAAAGACGTTTGTATTCATTAAGTCACAATATAAAATGTTTATAATTCAGTGATTCATGTTATGATTTGCAAGTGCTTTTATAATACTTTATAATTTTGATAAGTAAAATGACTATATTTTCCCTTATATGAATTCAGTGTGAAGGTACTTGCATTAACTTTTATTATGCAGATCAGTTGGGTAATTATTCCGCTCTGGATGTGTACTATAAAAGAAAACAACACTTAACAAATTCACACATTACGTGTTGCTGCAACAAATCTCTGTGACGGTCAATATCTGAGACGATAGCTTGGATTTCGCATTTTTTAGAATTAAGATTTGTAATAGGGGTTTCCAAAACATAAGCGGTACAAATAATTTAGTTTTGAAAGTGTAGCTTCGTGCGAATGTGGTCTTTAAATAACATAACATAATGTCCCCATAAAATATTGTCCGGATACAATATTGTTAATTAAAGAATGTGAAATACTGTGCAGGACAATATTTCATTATAAAAAAGTATCCTCTATGAAATTTTGTCAACTTCTTCGGGACAATATTTCACTGTGAAATACTGTCCCTAACAATATTTCACTGTGAAATACAGTCCCTGACAAGATTTCACTGTGAAATATCACCCATGAAAATATTTCTTAATCGAAGATGTCTACCCTGCTGTGGAATCATTTGCAATAAAATTGTGAGAGTGTTCCTGGAATCTTTGAAATATTGTTCTTGAAAAATGTGTGTAAAACCATGAAATTCTGCATGAAGTAATTCTCATCTACCAGTACGCAAGCATGAAGCATACACATTTATAGATTTTTAACTGACAATATTTTGTAAGGCAATTATTTTATATGATACAAATCAAACAAATATGTGTTTTAACATAAGCTAACTTCAAATTTGCATTTATAAATGATAAAATATATTTGAGATTTGTCTTGAACAAATGTTAAGTGTACTACAGTATACTGTATGAATATAAGTAATATACAGACAATCACTAAAGTTCAAAATTGAATGAACTAATAGTAGTCTTCAACACCTGATTGACGAATTTTTTTTTGCGGCGGCGCTTTGGAGGGATAGAAGTGCTAGTAACTGGATTGTCATTCTTTCATACCTCGATTTCATTTCTTCCGTCATTAGTGGTAATAGTGGGGAAAATATTTCCTTCAGCGAACCATAAAATACGTCAAAGGAACCCGAGTTATTTGGGGACATAAGTCTTCACTGTGCACATGGAGAATATTCTTCATCTTGTCCCTCTAGATTAAACTCTGTGTTACTGTTCACAACATCAACATTTTAAGATTGATAATTCCCAGCGTGCACAGTAACTGGACCTTCCAAAACTGTTCCCCATTGAATTTCAGTGTATAATAGATAAATCATTGTTTTCATCAAGTCCGAGATTACTCTGACGTCCAACGGCTGTTTTGCCAGACAAGCTGGGGCCGTGGGACGTCAGAGCTCGTCCCATATCAAAAAGTGGAAATTTTGCCCGTCCAAAATAGATGCGTTGCTTCGTTGCTTCTGGAGCCGACTGACGGCCTTGAAATTATATAAATCGAGCATCAATTTGTTCATTTTTCATTTATCTCTTCATTTATCTAAGTTTCACCTACCTGCCACCCTTTATTTTTCCATATTTAAACAGTTTTCACAGAGACCCATCGATTTCTGTGTTTTAACTTTCATTTTGAAAAATTGTCACGTGACAACGAGAAAAAAGTAAGCCGCACTGCATTGTGGAAGGTGATTTATGCAAATGACCCTGGGTCAATATGAATACATAATCTAACACCTCGTTCATTTAAGATGCAAATAAGCTGAATGACCGAGGGTATTCCGATTTTAATCATGGTTGCTACTAAAAGTTTATTGCCGAAATTAGCATAAAAATTTGCATACTTCAGTCTCGAGGCCGCGAAGTCTCTCGTAACTTGACGTCCATTTGAAAATGAAAGTTAAAATACAGGAATCGATGGGTCTCTGTGAAAACTGTCTAAATATGGAAAAATAAAGGGTGGCAGGTAGGTGAAACTTACATAAATGAAGAGATAAATGAAAAATAAACAAATTGATGCCCGATTTATATAATTTCAAGGCCGTCAGTCGGCTCCAGAAGCAACGAAGCAGCGCATCTATTTTGGACGGGAAAATATACTTTTTGATATGGGACGAGCTCTGACGTCCCACGGCCCCAGCTTGTCTGGCAAAACAGCCGTTGGACGTCAGAGTAATCTCGGACTAGTTTTCATCCAATGTCTCATTTTCAACGATTTCATTGACTGCACGATCATCCTTTTTAAAGGATTTTTTTATTATAGGGCCCAAGCTTTTTGTTTGTTTTATCATCCTTCAGCAAGCGATTTCCCGCTCCTCTATAGTCGGTAATCATATAGGGACCTTAATATCTCTGTTGTTCAACAGTTCTATTTCCATGATTTGTTCTGACATTTTTCAATAAGACTTTGTCATTTATAGAAAATAAGTTATTTTACATTATGTCTTTTGTCGTACGATATACCTTGCCTTTCCTGCGCGGATCCAATTATTTCTCTCACCTTAGACTCGATTTTATCTGTTTTTACCACTAATTCGTCAATTTCATGATCCGATATATCTTCTTCGGTAGGTGAGGATACAGATCCAACACAGGCTTCATTAACCAAAATTAGCTTTATAACAAAAATAATATCGAAAGGTGGGTATGAATTTTGAACTATGGTGCTGTGTAGAACTGTATGCAAACAATGCTTTATTCAACTTTATATCCCAATCTGTTCCATTATAATTCACCTTTTTAGTTGATCGTGTGTTTAGGGAGTGGTTAAATTTTTAATCAAACTATTTATCTGTGGCTAATACGGTGCAGTATCTAATAATGTGTTTTATACCAAACATTGAAATAAATTGACTTGTGATTTTAGAGTTGGAACTTTCCGAGACAATCTGAGTTAACTATCTCTGTATATCGTATCGACTAACTTTTCTGCAACTTCTTTAGCACTTTTGTGGTAAAGAGGGATTGCATCTGGCCATTTAGATAGGTAATGCATCATTGTTATAGCATATCTGAAAACGGACATACAGGGAACGTTAAAATAACGGTAGAAGTAACAAAAAAAAAGTGTTTTAAATCACTGAGGAGTAATATTAATTAAAAAGTACATTGTTAAATAGTACGAGTTTTACTCATTGCTTAAAACCTCAAACATGTTACTAAAACAAACAAAAAACATAAAAAATTGTGTTCTTATGATATATGAAGAGAACTTTTCAAGTACTCACAATGCGTTTATGTTTCTGATAAATTGATTGTATCATTTCATGTATATATAACATGTGTGTCAATTATCATTCCAAATGGCATTCTATCCATGCTAATAAGGTTCATGTTTTGATAAACGAATGACATAACAGATGAAGATTGAGTATTGTTTTTTGCACAATATTAAAAATATTACTTATCTACTACCATTGGCAGAAATTGGCTCTTTAGTTTTGGCACACAGGAAAAGAACAATTGAATAAATTCCAATTTTCCCGCAAACTCGGTTACCACATGCCATTGGTTGAAGTTCCGGAACTTACGCTTTTGTTTTTGGCATTCTTCACATCTGTAAATGTAAGCTTTCACTTCCTCATTTATAGCCGGGAAATAATAGTACTTTGATGCTACCTTTGAAACGGGTTTTCTCAAGTCCCAAGTGTCCACTACTTTCAATATGACACGAATACATAACTCTTTCAATTTTATTTTCGTTAATTTTACGTTTGTCTGTACAACTTTTGTTTTCTCGTCTAAACATTTAGAACGTATTTCATTATTTTGTATAACAAAATTAATGAAGATGCCTTTCTTCTAATATTTCTATACTGAATATCCGAAATTTCCTCTGGTAAAGGTATTTGACCAAGATATTCAAATAGTGTCTTGTAGTCATTGTAATCCATAATATGCAAAACTAATTTTTGTTTAGAACTTCATCCATTTATTGATTTGGGTTTGTTTGTATAGTTCAATAAATAATGATATCATTGTCAAAAATATTAGTTATTATAACCTCCCTTTCATGAGACTAAATTTCATAACAATCCATTCAAGGAATATTGTCTCATTATAAAAAAAAATAACTTTCATGTTTTCGATGAAGCGGTATCCTGTAGATAGGATCGAATGATCAGGCAGACCCCCCCTCCAAAAACAAAGGGGGGGGGGGTTATCTTGCATGGGTAAGCAGACCCTGTTGCGCAAGTTTACTGTTTTCCTATTTAATTAAATGGTCGTTTGTTAAATCTGAATGCAAATTTTTGCTGCAACTAATGAGAAAGGTAAATATGCTAGATATACTTACTGGAGGTATGATGAGATGGTTGAAGCTGTTAATTTTCTCCTTGATAATATTTATGTACGTTTCGACAATAAAGTTTATCGACAGGTTATAAGTATTCCTACGGGCACCAATTGCGCCCCATTATAGCAGACTTGTTCTTGTACTGTTATGAATCACAGTTTATGACCAAACTCAGTAAAGACTCGTCTAAATTGCATTTAAATGATAAATTCAACAACACTTACCGTTATCTTGATGATATTTATTCGTTAAATAATCAAGAATTTTCTATTTATACTGACAAAATTTACCCAAAGGAACTTACTTTAAATAATCAAATATAAACGGTTATAACTGTCCTTTCCTATATTCAGATATTTTAGTTTTACACGGGAAACTCTACACTAAAATTTACGACAAAAGGGACGAATTTTCGTTCCCTATTGTTAATTTTCCTTTTTTGGACGGTGATGTTCCTTTGGCACCATCTTATATATCACAAAACGTTCTCTATGCCCCTGTCTGTTGCGACATTTTGGATTTCAATGGACGTAATCTATGTATTACTGGTAAATTATTAAGTCAGGGATTTCGTTACCACCTTTACTAAATTCTTCCATAGATATAAAGATTTGGTTTTGAAGTTTGGTTGTACCTGTAGAAAACTTATTTCAAACGGGATAGCACATCCTACTTTTTACGGAGATGTTGTTTACCGAGTCCGGAAATTTAGAAACGAATCGGGTAAACTTATCGATCCTTTAAATAAACGTATTCTAAAAGGTTACCAATTCAACACTGAAACTTGAAGATTGTTTTTATTGGTATTAATATTGATTCTGTAAATTTAAATCACACTAAATATTATTTTTATATGCATATGCAAATTCATGGCTTTACAATCTGTCGATACCTGGATCTTGGCATTGCACAAGGTCATGTTTTTCTCTGACTGTTAATGACGTCTTTACACTAAATCCATTGTATGTTGGATGTGTACTGATTGATATTTTAGTCTTAGATGCATGATTTTTTTATTAGTTGTTATTGGCTTTCAACTAGCTGTCAGTAACTGCGAGTACTCTCAGATCTGTACTTAGTGTTTTTTTTTGTTGTGGGGATGTATAAGTACCCTGCCACGTCCACTCTTGTGTTTTTGATAGGTGTATTTATATTTGTATCCATCTGATGAGTTAAGCCTTTTTCAACTGACTTGTATAGTTTGTTCTTATGTTGTACTGTTACACCACTGTCCCAGGTTAGGGGAGGGTTGGCGCCTTCAAACTAGTTTAACCCCGCCACATTCTGTATGTGCCTGTTCCAAGTCAGGAGCCTGTAATTCAGTGGTTGTCGTTTGTTGCCGTGTAATATATTTTGTTTTTCGTTCATTATTTTGTACATAAATTAGGCCGTAAGTTTTTTCTCGTTTGAATTGTTTTACATTTGTCATTTCGGGGCCTTTTATAGCTGACTATGCGGTATGGGCTTTGCTCATTGGTGAAGGCAGTACGGACAGTGACCTATAGTTGTTAATTTCTGTGTCATTCGGTCCCTTGTGGAGAGTTGTCTCATTGGCAATCATACCACACCTTCCTCTTTTCTATAATTAAAACACGAACCCCACAAAAATGGGTAGTCTCGGGTAAGCAGACCCTGTTCCACAAGTGTTGTTGAAGGCCGTAGTGTTGCCTATAATTGCTTACATCCACTTCATTTGAACTTTGGTAGATAGTTGTCTCATTGGAAATCATACCACATCTCCTTATTTTTATATAGTCTTTTGCTCATAACACATTATGTGAAGTCTTCTTCTGTGATGTCACGGGGCCTCGGTGGCCCAGTGGCCTAAGTAGTCATACTACTGTATCATTAGCCTATCAACGCTGAGGTTGTGAGTTCGAACCCCACACATGGCAAGTGCGTTCGACGCCAATCTTTGTTGACATGGGTAGTTCTCTCCGTCTTCCTCAACCAATAAAAGTTGACCTCCTTGACATAGTGTATAGTGCTGAGCGTGGCGTTAAACACCAACAATCAATCAATCGATCGATAATGATTGTGACAATGGAGGAAATGTGGTGGAGATTGTGGTAACAACAATTGGAAAACATAGATATTCCATAACGGTCATCCAGTGTATTCTTTTAGATTACCGAGAAGTTTTGCTCTACCCATGAACTTAAATAGAAAGGAAACATTTAAGTTAAGATATGTTACTGACTAATCAGTGGTAATACTTGGAAAGAATTATTTAAACTTGCAATGTATATATATCTTTTTCCCCAGAAATGTTGATTTAAACAAAAGAGTATATATCTCTGGACGAAATAAAAAAGGTGGAAATTCGCACCCGTAACGGATTGCTATTATTTTCAAAACTAATGAAAACAGATCTAATTCTATTCGGATAATTTTCAATAAGTACGAAATGCCTGTCGTGATTAAAGTAATGCAATTTGCTGCATTTACTTTTGTCTTAATATCGTCGGAAATGTTTATTTTAGTAGCGTGTGGGAGAATCTTTGTCACTTATGATCTCTTCTGATAATATGAATAAAGCTTTAATTAAATGCTCTGTTGATCAATAAACTGATTCCTCTCGCGAAATCGTTTACTGCTCAAGATTTTATTACTTATGGAAACATCCATCAATATTTTTCTTCCGTATCAAATTGAAAAACGGTGTTTAGGATTGTAATGACAGATGCTTGTTGTTGATCCATTAAACTGGTCTATGACTGAAGTGCATGTCTGTTTCTCACTTTTATAATCTGCGTAAGCTTTAAAACAACTTGTAAAGCACAATCAATATTAATTAAAATAGTTTGTTTGTTAACCTCAATGGCACAGCAACCCAATAACACATGTAAACCAAAGTAAACTTAAAGAGGCTATAAGACAGGTGAATAATTTTAAAGATATAAATGGTTTACGTCAATGATACAGCAACCCAGCGAAACAAATAACGACAGGATTAAGACATTAAAGCATCCATTATGTATGCAAGTGACAACATTGGTATTAAAAGTTCAAAATCGCATAAGTCTAGACAATTTATGAAAATTTGACAACACCGACTAAATTGTAATTGTTAGTTTTATTGGACAACAGCGTATTTCATTCTTACGTTGTTTTCTCCCTGAAATTTTTTATATAGGGAATTTTAAGATCTTGACTGAACAGATTTAATCATTAATATTATAAAATATTATAATAATACAAAGTTTCAGTACCAAAAAAAAAAAAAAAAAAATTGGAAAACGGTAACTTGGCCAAATCATTTTGTTGTCTCTCATGTCGCCTCTTTGCAAAATTATTGAGACAGGATGTCATTGTGCAGATCCAGAACATGGAACAATTTTCATAATTACATTATTAAGAGTTAGGCAATGCACTGGAAAGGATCCCTATTGCACAATTGAACTTAAAATAACACACTAAGAAGTCATCTTATTGTGGGCATAATAAGATTTTGATAAATTTGTATTTTTCTGTTGTTTTACAAAATACGTGAGACCCTTGTCGTATGATTAGTCATGTGTTGCTGTAGAAACACGGGGCTTGTAAAATACCAATCAATCGTTGTAATTTGAAACCCTTCAGTATTCACTGTGGTTCATTAGTACGGCTTGGTACGAATCAGATAACTGTGATTAAGGGGATTAATGTTAAACTGACCACAGTGTAGGATCAATAAAACAAAATAGAAATAAAATAAATAGGATATTGAGATAATCTTTATATTGATAAACATTGCCAATTCTCAGCACGTAAGGCATCTTACGAGGGCATTTTGTTTTTAAAAGATTATAAATAATGTATGCTATTTTCCTTTCTTTCTTTTGTATATTATATAGGACGTTTAAGTTGCAGTTAATTATATTTCCGAATAATATTAGAATATGACTGCTTTTTATAATTATTCATTAAAAACCTTACGGAATCGCAGGAATTATAGTAATTTATAGGCAGTTGTTATTTGTCTGGCAAGCCAGAAGAATAGTACCGGCCGGGGGCTATTTGTCCAGCTAGCAGAGATAATAGTACTGGTGCTATTTGTCCGGCTAGCCGGAGGAACAGTGTTTGGGCTATTTTTCCGGCTAGCCGGAAGAATACTGTGTGACTTTTTTCCGGCTATATATATGTATTGGTTGTATGTATATATATATATAAAAATGTTGTTTGTGCTGTATTTAGACCCCTCTACCAAGAAATTTGTTTTGCATGCACACGTATAAAAATTGCGGTTTTTATCCAACGCAATCATAGGTTTGAACGTTGTTTTCAATTTAGACTTGTTTATATTTTTTCGTTTGGGCTTGTATTATATTTGCCTTCGGGTTTATATGATCCGTTCATCCTATTTTGACTCTTTCAAAATTCAAGAGTCTAACCCAAATTGAGGTAAATTATATGGCCTTCCAAATACCGTTTCGATTCATAACATCACTGAAGAGACATTAATTGTCGAAATCCGGATATGGTGTACAAAAACCTTTGCACCTTTTGTTTGCGGTATACCATCTTTTCCGCAAGTTTATTGTTTTCTGTTTAGTATTAAATTTATAAATAAGATCCATTTATTACATCGGTGATCCGTTTATTTGGCAATCGCCAATGGCAGTCAGCAGGGTTTAAGAACATCAGTTGTTCGACCTGCTAGTCAAATGCGTTTTGTTAACATATACTTTTTCACTCATTTGGTCTTTTGGAAAATGTTGTTTGTGCTGTATTTAGACCCCTCTACCAAGAAATTTGTTTTGCATGCACACGTATAAAAATTGCGGTTTTTATCCAACGCAATCATAGGTTTGAACGTTGTTTTCAATTTAGACTTGTATATATATATATGATCCGTTCATCCTATTTTGAATCCTCAAAATTCAAGAGTCTATCCTAAATTGAGGTAAATTGTATGGCTTTCCAAATACCGTTTCGATTCCTAACATCACTGAAGAGACATTAATTGTCGAAATCCGGATATGGTCTACAAAAACCTTTGCACCTTTTGTTTGCAGTATACCATCTTTTCCGCACGTTTATTGTTTTCTGTTTAGTATTAAATTTATAATTAAGATCCATTTATTACATCGGTGATCCGTTTATTTGGCAATCGCCAATGGCAGTCAGCAGGGTTTAAGAACATTTGTTGTTCGACTTGTTAGTGAAATGCGTTTTGTTAAAATATACCTTTCCACTTTTTTGGTCTTTTGGAAAATGTTGTTTGTGCTGTATTTAGACCCCTCTAACAAGAAATTTGCTTTGCATGCACACGTATAAAAATTGCGGTTTTATCCAACGCAATCATAGGTTTGAACGTTGTTTTCAATTAAGACTTGTATATATATATACAATGTATATAAGAAAATTATTAAAAGATAATAACGGTTTCAATTCATCACTTTTACTAGTACTTTCACTGCTTTCACAGATCTTCAGGTAATGTGACTTGTATACATAAGTATAATATAAAACAATTGATTGACGTTAACAATAGTATGACGTCAACAAATACAAGGGAGACTACTAATGTCATTTTAAGTCTTTAAAATGTTACGTTAAAATTAAAATATTATTTATCATTTAATCCCGGGTTGAGAATGTTTATGAATAATTCTTCTTTCTTCCTCCGGAGAAAATCATTTTGACGATTGACCATATACAATGGAAATATTTTAAATCGTCCATTAGAACAACGATGGAAATGGTCGTTAGCCCTGATGAGTGTTAAATCCTCATGGTTGGTTTGCTGTCTATGTAAAGTCATTCTAGTCCGCAGTTCATTTTTTGTCTCTCCAACATAGAATTCCTCACAATTTGAACATATGAGAGAATAGATGACGTTTGAACTTTTACAAGACATATTTTGTTTAACTGTAAAATGCTTTCCATTTTTGAAATAAATTGAACTTTCTTCTATTAAATCTGGACAAGTCATACATCTTTTATCGGTACATTTTTTTACAATAGGCAAAGTTTCATTAAAGTCAAATTTTGAAGATGTTAAATATCGTTTCAGACTTTTCGACTGTCTTTTACTGTTGATAATCTTCTTTTTGTAAGACTTTGTCCATTTTTCACTTTCGTGTAAATTTGTTTCAATTTGTCGCATGAAACTAAATATATC
Source organism: Mytilus coruscus (assembly GCA_017311375.1). NCBI lineage: Eukaryota > Metazoa > Mollusca > Bivalvia > Mytilida > Mytilidae > Mytilus > Mytilus coruscus. The sequence goes on along the minus strand of CM029599.1, from coordinate 74,391,489 downwards.
ATAATCTCGTGGATTATATGTTGTGACAAACGGGATAATTTTGTTTAAATTGTTCGATGATTCTTCGGTTGTTTCGGATCGCCGTGATTCTGTAACAATTGGTCCTTTTGTCAGTGCCTTTTGAATTCCGTAATTTATTACTTGTTCCGGATATTGTTGCTTTTTTAAATACGCTTTTAATTCTTCCAATCTATTATTGAGTAATATGTCTGTACTAGTAATGGTAATTATTCTTGACGCTAGATTAAAAGGTATATTTAATTTTACATGTTTTGGATGGTTTGAGTAAAAATTTAAATACATATGTGTATCAGTGTCTTTAGAAAAGATATCTGTGACAATTTCATTGTTTTCCGTTATAATTACTAAAATATCCAAAAACGGCATTTTCCTGACATTTCTATTAATAGTGAAACGAATATGTGGATTTAAAGAATTTAAATCAGAATGAAAATCTGAGACAGATATATCCGAATTCCAAATTATAAAACAATCGTCAAGAAATCGTTTCCAGTTTTGACGTATGTAAATGGCAAATTCATTTCCGTATTCATGACTCATTTTTTCGTATAATAATCAGAATAACTATAATTTTGAGATTACGAAGAAATCCTGCACAAGATAGAAGACAACAAAATTTTGTAAATGATAATGGTACTAGATACATCGGGAAAAACGTACAAAACCATTTTTTAGGACAACGCATGATGAACGACCAAGGTGGATGGACAACAGACCGCAGTATACGGAACACAATTCAATCATCAGGCAACACGAATTACGAGGAGACGTTCCCGAAGGAAATAGCCTAACAAACACGGAAAAAATTCACCCTAGAATTATAAACTTGTCGCATAAAAAATTACAATTAAGGAAATAAATCTTTTAAAAAGAGGATTGAAATTTACACCAACTCCTAATGAGGATAAAACACAACTTGGAGCCGACATTGATGAATTTGGCAGAAGATTGAGGATAAATTATATTTTTTGTGAGGATAATGAAGAAAACGAAGAAGAAGAAAATAAACCACTAGTAAGAAATAAATCAGACTGGATTCACAAACCCACAAAAGATAAAGATTTAGAAGAAACAATTAAAGCATTAAAAACGAATTCACTTACAAGCAATAAAAATGTCAAGGACAATTTAACCCACGAGGAGAAAACAGCTTTGCAAAATTTAAAATCAGATAAATCAATAATAATAAAAGAAGCGGATAAAGGTAATGCAGTTGTTATCATGGACCGTGAGTATTACAGAGATAATATTTTAAATATGTTACAAGATGAAATGTCTTATGAGGTGACAGATAAAAAAATGGACAAACAAACAACTACAATGATTAAAAAATTACTAAAGAAACATAAGACGGAATTGTATGAAGGTAAGATAGATTACATTTCAAACCCTAAATTTTCAGAAAGCTATTTCTATTGTTTACCAAAAATTCACAAAAGTGAGGAAATTTCAAATGCGGTATCAGAACAGAACAGTGAATACATCGAACTTTTAAGACCAAATGATTTAAAATTTCGACCTATTGTGGGCGGACCCAACAGCGTTACACAGAATTTAAGCCATTTTATAGACATTGTGCTTAAACCTTTATGTCGTGAAGTTCCCAGTTTTATACGAGACGATTTGGAATTTTTAAATCATCTACCAAGAACTGTAAATCCTGATTCAGAACTCATTACTTTTGATATTGTCAGCCTATACACAAATATCCCTCATGACTTAGGAATTACAGCCGTAAAATATTGGTTAGAAAATACGGAAAACGTCGTTGAAAACAGATTAACAAAAGAATTTATCCTTGCATCTTTAAAACTTATACTAGAAAGAAATATTTTTTACTTTGACGGCACATACTATCATCAGAAAAAAGGAACAGCTATGGGTACTAAAATGGCGCCTTCATATGCCACTTTGGTACTTGGATATTTGGAACAATTATTATACGAAAAAATGAGTCATGAATGCGGAAATGAATTTGCCATTTACATACGTCAAAACTGGAAACGATTTCTTGACGATTGTTTTATAATTTGGAATTCGGATATATCTGTCTCAGATTTTCATTCTGATTTAAATTCTTAATATCCACATATTCGTTTCACTATCAACAGAAATGTCAGGGAAATGCCGTTTTTGGATATTTTAGTAATTATAACGGAAAACAATGAAATTGTCACAGATATCTTCTCTAAAGACACTGATACACATATGTATTTAAATTTTTACTCAAACCATCCAAAACATGTAAAATTAAATATACCTTTCAATATAGCGTCAAGAATAATTACCATTACTAGTACAGACATATTACGCAATAAAAGATTGGAAGAATTAAAAGCGTATTTAAAAAAGCAACAATATCCGGAACAAGTAATAAATTACGGAATTCAAAAGGCACTGACAAAAGGACTAATTGTTACAGAATCACGGCGATCCGAAACAACCGAAGAATCATCGAACAATTTAAACAAAATTATCCCGTTTGTCACAACATATAATCCACGAGATTATGATATATTTAGTTTCATGCGACAAATTGAAACAAATTTATACAAAAGTGAAAAATGGACAAAGTCTTACAAAAAGAAGATTATCAACAGTAAAAGACAGTCGAAAAGTCTGAAACGATATTTAACATCTTCAAAATTTGACTTTAATGAAACTTTGCCTATTGTAAAAAATGTACCGATAAAAGATGTATGACTTGTCCAGATTTAATAGAAGAAAGTTCAATTCATTTCAAAAATGGAAAGCATTTTACAGTTAAACAAAATATGTCTTGTAAAAGTTCAAACGTCATCTATTCTCTCATATGTTCAAATTGTGAGGAATTCTATGTTTAAGAGACAAAAAATGAACTGCGGATTAGAATGACTTTACAAAGACAGCAAACCAACCATGAGGATTTAACACTCATCAGGGCTAACGACCATTTCCATCGTTGTTCTAATGGACGATTTAAAATATTTCCATTGTATATGGTCAATCGTCAAAATGATTTTCTCCGGAGGAAGAAAGAAGAATTATTCATAAACATTCTCAACCCGGGATTAAATGATAAATAATGTTTTAATTTTAACGTAACATTTTAAAGACTTAAAATGACATTAGTAGTCTACCTTGTATTTGTTAACGTCAATCAATTGTTTTCTATTATACCTATGTATACAAGTCACATTACCTGAAGATCTGTGAAAGCAGTGAAAGTACTAGTAAAAGTGATGAATTGAAACCGTTATTATCTTTTAATAATTTTCTTATATGTTACCAGCATACGGATTCTACTTAACTTTTTCTTATATAATATATATATATATATATATATATATATATATATATATATATATATATATATATATTTCGTCTAAACAACAGCCCAACAATGTTAGATCTGTAAATTTCCGTAAGCAAATTTTTATTCTTCCCTAGCCGGGATTCGAACTCATGCTACTGAGATATCGAGGCACCAAATCGCCTTGCACTATGCCCGACGCGCTAGACCACTCGCCACCTAGGCTCTATAATAATAAAGCTTTCGGTGGCTGGGTGTTACCTTTCCTTGTCAGTTTTTATCTAGCGTCGTAACACAGTACATGATATATAAGGCATGAAGATGGAATTGTTACAGATCAGCTGAATTATCTATTGTAAAGGATACTACAAATTAATGTAAGATGCAGTCACAGAAATAATTATATTATAATCTCAGTAGCTTGAGTTCGAATCCCGGCCAGGGAAGAGTAAAAAATTTGCTAACGCAAATTTACAGATCTAACAGTCTAAAAGGGTACAACATCACAAAAAATAATAAAATCATGAACAAATTTTAGATATTTCGGATAACTAATATCCTTCATCAGTAAGATGTAAAATGAATCTTATCTTGACATGTGGTAGTCAAATTGAAATAAAAATCTTGAGCGCTATACAAATTATCAATAATCAAGACGCTGGTACATTTTTCAATATTGATGTTTGGGAGGAGGAATAAATTCCTTAAAACTGTAAGAGTCCAGTACGGAAGCCTGACTTACTGGAAACAAGTGATGGTAGGGAAAATAAGTGACTCATTCTATGTTTTTTCATTTATATATATATATATATGACTTTGAGATCGACCTATATAAAACAATTATTTTACCTTATACGTCGAGGGTCAATTTCAGAGGTAATCTTCAAATGTATTCGACATTGATTTCATGTGTTGCACCCATTTCAATGTCCTGGACACAAAAATCAATTATTTTTTACTATGATGTCAAAGGTCAGGGTCATTTGAAGGATGCTTTTTGGCTAGTTATGCATATTTATTATATAAATTTCTTCGAGATTAAAAGATTTCCGAAAAAAGTATATTTATTTTGTACAAATAGATGGCTAGATAATTTCAATAGATCAAACTCTCCAGCTGGCAGCATTGGGCTTGTATAATGACCTTTAATGTTTGGACTCTTTACATTCTACCTATTTATTTTTGGTTTGATGTGTTTTCTCGGAGTTTGCCTTGGCAGATTCAGGGGAGTGGGTTGGGACAAAGGGCATACCCCTTTGGATTTTGAACAAATATATCATGTTATGCAGGGGTATTTGCAAAAAATACCAGTCGAGGGACTGTTGAATTTCTCGAGCCGCTAGGCAAGGGAAATTTGGTCCCAAGACTGGTATTTTTCGCAAATACCCCTCCATAACATGATATATCTGTTTAATTACACCGAATAGATTTTGACAGAAACTCTCTGTACTGGTGAAAAGAAATATTTTTTTACTAGTAAGCTGTAATCCATAAACATGTTTATGCATTATTTTGAGGATAAGTAGATACTATCATAATACCGCGGGAATTATACACGTACTCGTTATCGCTGTCTCTTTATATAACGTCATAACCCAATACTTTTGGCGGGAAAAGGGTCGCGAGGGTAAAAAAAGGAATATCCAAAATGGCAAATACCACGGGCATAGAGGGGAATTTGAGGCAAATTCACCGGCAGTGGTGAAAAACATGCAAATTCGTTTGAAATGAGAAAAAAGGCTAGAATATGCGAAAAATACACTGGCTACCAACCAATCAAAATCCAGCATTCTTATATAAGGTGTAATTAGAATTAAAAAAATCCGCGTGAAATCGTCAGAAATGTTTTTGCCTGCAAACCAAAGTTTTTATTATAATAAAGATGTTATGGACAATAACAGCCTCCTTTCCTAGAACTCTGGATCCACTACTGCTATACGTTGTACTGAATGATTCAATGCACTTTTACATTTGTAGGTATATTTTATCATAGTATTTCAATCAAAAAGGTCCATAAGTTTTATTTGCCATCTATATTTTATAAAGCACCGGGTAGACCTATAAATAAACATGAATAGCTAACATAATTTTATTAGTATAATGCTTTTTTTCAATATTTGCACTGTTAGCATGCTGAAAAAACATGTAAATTCCTAAAATTAGTTAAAAAAATAGTTTTGGCCAAAAGCAATACCTATGTTTCCTTTTACACGCTGAAAAGTATATGTAGATGAAGGTGAATACTTAACTTTTTCAAAATCGGTTAACCAGTTTCAACAGGGGAAACATTCCTACTATACTGACTAAAAAATCTTTAAGTTAATCACATAAAAGTGAGGTCTACCAGAAGGTGCGGGAACACAGTTATTGTCCTTTGATTTTTGTTGTCTACAAAAATAGTCCCTAGTATAATCAGTGTATTACTTTCAAATTTTTTCATACCTCTTCCCATTTTGTTTTTTTTATGTTTAATGCCTCAAAAAGAAAGCAGGGGGATAAAATTATACTGGAAAACAAACTGGGACATGGATTTTGAAGCAATGTAGTGATTTGGTCCAGTTGAAAAAAAGGTTAAAATTAGTATGTCTGAAGTTATCAAACAGAAGTCAAGACCCCTTAACATCAAATTGTCCATATTCTGAGTTAGAACCGAAGAAGTTTTCTATAATATTGATATGATGTGTCCCAAAAGTAGTACACTACGTTGTAAAAATATTACTGCGAAAGCGCAAGTGACACTTTTTTTTAATTTGCATTTATTGTCTACAAGAAATGCACTTTGCAATAACTGTGTTCTTGTGCCAGATCATGATATAGACCAACATAATATATAAACCAAGTTGAGAAGAAGTTTCCTTCACTTAGTGGCTTCGTTAATGATACCTTCTCTCGCCTGTATTTTGCAAGTACCCCTCTGGAACATAATATATCTGTTCAACATGTTATAAATGTTAGAACATTTTTTCCCAAATTATATTACATGATGGTCTTGAAGTATAGATTTTAGGTACTGTTCTGCCGTGCAAACAGGGAAGTTAAATCTCTGATTTTACTGTCACTTTTCTCTGGTTGTTTTGATCGCTAATTTTGGCATGCAGATTACTTATTTCATGATGTGAATCAATAAATCAACTGTGTTGCTATTACCTGTAGTCTAATTAACTTGTGTATGAATGTTTAACAGTTATAATTCATTTACAATAGGTGCATTTCCCCATATTATTCTCCTGACATCGTATTATTTCTTTACTTTGCGCCATTGTCCTCGTGCTCAATCTAGGGGGCGTTGTAATCGTTGCTATATAAACAAAATCTGGTGCAGAATCCGGGCTTTTTTCGCCATAACCTTGTAGTGGAGCATACGTCTCCTTTGATATTTTAGAGCCCCAAATGACTCAGAGACAAGTAATGAACCAAACAGAGTGGTACGGAACTTTTTCACCCAAAATTCGGGGGACATACATTTAATTTAATATAATTCTCGACTTACAAGCGCAAGCGGTCTTTCACCAGATTTCTCCAAATCTCGAAAGTAGCACCAAAAATAGATGGTGCAATAATTTATTCATAGTTGTAATTTAATTTGAGTTTCCTTAAACTCAAATCAAAGTAAGAGTATTTTAATATTGGAATTACATTTCTTTTGAAAGCTTTTTATAGGGACCAAATATTTGGGAAGTTCACCAAATCTCCAAATCACCAAATCTCCAAATTACCAAATTAGGATATGCACCAAATAATATTTATATTTATATTTATATTTATTGTTATTGTTATAATGTGATATTCATTTCATTGGAACAATTTATTCTATTGTTGATATTTATTGCCGGACTGTATTTATTAGAGTTATCTAATTGAGAATCATCTCCATTGTGTTTTAGCCATAACCCACATTCTTAATTGTATCGAGCGCCCAACCAGGTTCGTTACACTGGTGTCAGAAGTGGGATTTAAAATAAATTTATTAGAAATTAAAAACTTAAAATGGAAGATTCTCATGAAATAGAATTTAATCCAACATCTAGATCCTCAATTGGAGAAATTGAAACTTTAAACAGAAATTCCAGTGAAATGATATTAATAAGTAGACAACAGTCAATTGAGTCATTAAATACTGTTGATGAATATCAAAACAAAAGTTCACAAAATGAAACCAATGAAATAATACATGTAGTAATTATGTTACGAGATGAAATTAAACAAACCATTTCAGAAAATACCAGAAACATGAAGTCATGTGAAATTAAAATAGATGAAATCCAACAAACTATGTCAAATATTAGTTCAGAAAATACCAGAAATACAAATTCATTTGAAATGAAAATCCAAGATTTAAAAGGTTACTTTGACAGACAAATGTCTAATGTCAATGAAAGAAGTGAGTCATTTGGCAGAAGGTCAAGCATTTCCTGAAATACGATAAAATATAGTAAATAATAATTCACAACATCCAACTAGATGTAGTGATAACCAATATAATCACCAATCTGATAAAGTACAAATAAATGGTAATAGTGAAAATATGTCAAGACCAACAAACTTACCCATATGAGCAATCTACTAGTCATAGTCATAATTCAGTGAATAATTCAATTTTTAAAATTTTTAATTTTAGTTCATTTATATGTTTTGGAGTTTAGTGTGACGTCCATTTTCACTGAACTAGTACACAATTTTATTTAGGGGCCAGCTGAGGACCACCTCCGGGTGCGGGATTTCTCGCTGCGTTGAAGACCCATTGGTGGCCTTCGGTTGTTGTCTGCTCTTTGGTCGAGTTGTTGTCTCTTTGACATATTCCCCATTTCCATTCTCAATTTTAACTTCATCCAAGTCATTCTGGTGTACCTTCTCATGCATCGAAAATTAATATGAAGCCACAATACTATGATGGAACAGAAGATATTGACGAATGTTTGAATCAATTTGAAATATTTACTGAAATAAATAATTGGGATTACCTGAACAAATCTTTATATTTGGCTAGCAGTTTGAAAGGGGTGCTCGAGTTATTTTAAGTGAACTTGATTCACATGAACGAAGAGATTTTCACTCCTTAGTCAAAGCTTAAAATAACCGTTATGGTTCAGCTAACAAAGCTGAAATTTTTAGAAAAAAAATTACTGACTCGTGTTAAAAGGGAAAAGGAGAGTCTCTCTAAATTGGCACAATCATAAAAAAAATTAACACGTCAAGCTTATCCTGGGGCTCCAACTTCAGTGACTGATACTCTAGCTCTTGATCACTTTATAGATTCATTAAATGATCCAGATTTGAGATAAAGAGTTAGAGAAGCTCGGCCTAGGGATGTTAATGAGGCTGAAGTTTTAGCTGCCAGACTCGAGACGTATAAGCAAGCTGATAAGCAGAGATGAGCTAACTACCATGTTTCAAGAAATAAAAGTTTTGAGCAAAAATAATCAAAACAGTGGTCCACAAGGGTTTCAAGGTCAAAATAAGTGGAGAAATGACCAAAATAACCAATCAGATGGTAGGAGTGGGCAAAATAATAGACAGGGAAGTTCTTATAATAGACCAGATAATTTCCAAAACAATAGACAAGATAATTTCCAAAACAAAAGACAAGACAATTTCCAAAAAAATAGACAAGATAATTTCCAGAATAATAGAAGTACTTTCAATAATAACAGGGGAAATAACTCTCCTTCAGAAAATCAAAGATTTCAAAATAACCAGGGAAACTCCAGTCTGTCGAGCTCATGGGCCAGAGGTAGACAACAATAGATGGGCCCAAAGCAATTAAGATTCAACCTGCAGGGGTGATAGATGAAGGACTTTTTGTTTTAGCTGGAATATTTGATAAAACAGTAAAATATGATGCTTGACACTGGGCAAGTGTAACTATTTTAAGCAAAAAGTTCTTTGAGACTTTAGATATTGCATTACCCAAGGGAACCATTCCTGTAAAACAAAAGTTAGTTTCTGCAACAGGGAATACAGCAGATAATTCATCTTGGGAAAAACATGTATGAACATGAGGTTTTAATAGCTGATATTCCATCTGAAGGAATTCTGGGTATTGATTTTCTGGAGCAGAAAATGTGTGATATAATATTAAAAGAGAAATGTTTGAGAATAAACGGGGAATATGTTCCCTGTTTTAAAAATAAGGAACCTGTTTCTTGGGTTGGTAGAATTACATTGTTTGAAGATTTAGTTTTACCTCCATCAAGTGAGAGTATAGTATCTGCTGATATACTTGATCCTGTAATTAAAGGCAAATCTAAAATTAAATCCAAAAAAATGTGAACTTTTTCGGAAAGAAGTAACCTTCTTAGGCCATGTAGTCAGTGAAGAAGGTGTAGCTACAAATCCAGAAAAGATAAAAACTTGGCCAGTTCCAAAAACAATTAAACGAGTTAGATCATTTCTACGATTATGTTCTTATTATAGGCGCTTTATATGTAAATTCGCTGAGATTGCAAGACCTTTACACCAATTAATTGAAGCCAATCAAAAATTTAATTGGTCAGATGACTGTCAGTCAGCTTTTGAAGAACTTAAAACCTTGGTGCTGATGTTAGTAATGATAGTATGGGCGCAGTTTTGTCCCAAGTTCAAGACGGTTATGAAAAAGTCATATTTTACTATAGTAAAGCTTTTCATAAAGCTGAAGGGAAATACTGTGTTACTAGACGAGAGCTTTTAGCTGTAGTCTCATCCGTAAAACAATTTCACCACTATTTATATGGTCACCATTTTCTTGTCCGTAGTGATCATGGTGCCTTAAGATGGCTTTTAAATTTCAAAAATCCTGAGGGCCAAGTGGCTCGATGGATTGAAATATTATCTGAGTATGATTTTGAAATTCAACATCGAGCAGGGAAATCACATGGAAATGCTGATGCGTTCACAGGGCGACCATGTGAAGAAAAAGGTTGCAATAAATGCTGTAAATCAGAAGAGAAATATGGGAATGAGAATTTGTCATTAGACAGTGAAAGTAAAAATACGCCTGAAAATTTAAAATATAATGTTAATGATACAGTTGTTGATATTGTTACTAGGTCTGGAAAAACAACTGATAAACCTCTACTCAAATTAAGCAGCCAAACTCAGGGAAATTGCTCCAAAGATAGTGATTTTCAAATTGGGAGTTTAAGGGAAAAACAATTGTCAGATATAAATTTAAAAGTTTTGATAGATTGGAAAGAAAAGGGAGATAAACCAGTATGGGAACAAATTTCACCTAACAGTGAATCATTCAAGTTTTTTATGACCCACTGGGACTCGTTGTATATTAGAGATGGGCTTTTATACAGAAAATGGGAGTCAAATAAAACTCCAGGTTTTAAATGGTTGATTGTTTTGCCTAAAAAACTCACATATTTTGTAATGGAACAATTACATAATAGTGTAACAGAGGGACATCTTGGGTTTAAGAAAACCTTAGCAAAGGTTAGGGAGAGATTTACTTGGTATAATCAGAGAAAGAATGTAGAGCAATGGTGTAAATGTTGCAATATATGTGCATCAAGGAAGCCACCAAGTAAGAAACCAAAAGCTCCTCTCCAGCAATATAACGTTGGAGCACCTTTTGAAAGAATTGGAATTGATATATTGGGCCCTTTACCAAAGTCAACAAGAGGAAATAAATTGTTATTGGTAATAGGGGATTATTTTACAAAGTGGATGGAAGCAATACCCATCCAAGATATGGAAGCTACTACGGTAGCAAATGAATTAATAGAAAGAATTGTTACTATTTTCGGAGTAGCAATGGAAATACACTCTGATAAAGGTTAAAATTTCGAATCTAATGTGTTCGCAGAAATGTGTAAGATTCTTGGTATAAATAAAACAAGATCTACACCACTTCGACCCCCAAGTAATGGGATGGTTGAAAGAGGGAACAGAACTATTGAAAATATGCTTTCTGCTTTTGTGTCCAAAAATCAAAAGATTGGGACGATTATATATCATTATTAATGATGGCTTATAGGTCATCTGAACCCCTTGAAACCCTTTTATATAATTCAATCTTATTTTGCAGTTTATACTGTCGAATTCGCGTGTTAAGAGCTGAAAAAAACTTGGAAATTTATCACCGATATTGATACCGCTGTGTTCAGTCATTATCCCGGCATTTCAGTGATCGGGTTTCACGCAGGTCGTACATGATGAAATTGTGACATGCGCATTGCAATGGCCGGACAAATAGCCCCAGCACTTCGTCAAATATACCGTACAGTACAAAATACCACGTCATCCAACAACAAACGACTCCGCCGAAAGAAAACCATACATACAAAAAGACACATAACAACGAACAACACATGATCCAGATTATTGTAATATTTCTAAATCACGGGTCAGTGACCGAATCGAATTGGAACGACTTCTTGTAGCTGAGATTTTTGTATTCGTTTTGTCATTTGATCAGTGGAATACTAGTCACCGCCACGTGATAGTGATTTAGATGGATAGTGCTCTCTGCTTGTAATAGCTTTTTTCTGAACACGTCCCTGTTATTACTTTGAATTACAAATTTTAAGTTGTTTGTAAAATTGTGAACCTACCCAAAGACGTGTATTACAACCAAAACATAGTACGTCACATATGGTTTCATGCGAAAAGGTTCGAAAAATATTCCTTGAATTTGACAGTTGTGGGAAATTTACCCTGCTTTTCACTGCAGAAAAAAATGTCTGAGTCATTAACATATATCTTTGTTTCAAAGTACCATTCTTTTTTATTTGGTGTTTCTATTAAATATATTAGGAAATTTGAGGTGACATGGTTAATGAAAATAGGGTGAAAATTTGATTGGTTTTATTCTAGTGATGGAATGTAACTATCATATATCTTTGGTGTTTCAAAGTACCATTCTTTTTTATTTGGTGTTTCTGTTAAATATATTAGGAAATTTGAGGTGACATGGTTAATGAAAATAGGGTGAAAAATTGATTGGTTTTATTCTAGTGATGGAATGTAACTATCTTATATGCAATGAAATGCTTTGTGAAATTTTCATAGTAGCAGAAAAATTGGTACCGTTTATGTTATTTCATAGTAGAACGTAAGACGTCATGGACAGGATGAAACTTTACTCATGCTAAGAATTTCTCAAAAGCCAATTTATCAAAGACTAATAGGGGAAAACAATGGTAGTATTACTTCAAAAAGTAATAGTGTGCTGATTGAGGAAACGGAAGCAGTAAACATAAAACTCGAAACCGATGATAATGACAGAAAGAACATCCATAAATCATTTTATTTTCCAAATTATTCCCCAATTATCCCAATGCATCACGTGATCCTTACTTTTTGATGGAACAGAAACATTTTGTAAACATTTGAGTATTATTGAATGATTTTATATAACATGTCTTCCGTCTGGGGTTCATGATCTTTCATGTGACGGTTGAATTGTTTCTTTGTACAACTATACATCAGAAGCTGTGCTATTGTGAATTGCGACTGAGAATATGAATGATCCTGAATGTTAGGTCTAGACTGAATCATACTGACCAAAGAAAGCAATGACTGGGTACAGAAGCTTCTTGTGGATTTTTAAAGATAGCTTCATATTCAGAAATGTTCATTAGCCATAAAACTTACACTGTGTAAAGTTCCATGCTTTTACTATAAAATGATCGATTATACCAATATATTGGATTTAGCCTCTTGACTGCTTGGGGCAATTTTGGATTTGGTGGCCGTTTTGGAATTTATTTAAATGGTTTTTATAGTGATTAAGATTATAACACAATGTTGACTGCTGTACCCCAATTTTTGACATTTTTACCTATTATGTTTGTTTTGCTCACACATTGTTGTCAATATAATGGAATTACTGTCATACAAGTGAGAGGTTTAGCTAGCTATAAAACCAGGTTTAATCCACCATTTTCTACATAGGAAATGCCTGTACCAAGTCAGGAATATGACAGTTGTTATCCATTCGTTTCTGTGTTTGAGCTTTTGATTTTTACTTTTGATATAGGACTTTCCGTTTTGAATTTTCCTAGGAGTTCGGTATTTTTGTTATTTTATTTTTTACTATTAAGTGATCAATCATAACAATATATAGGACTCTTGACTATTGGCGGCCATTTCGAATTTTGCGGAAATATGAAATTTTTAGATGGCGCCATATTAAATTTTTTTGAAAGCATCATAACTAACGCTGTGCAAAGATACGTGCTTTTACCATAAAGTGATCAATTATGCCAGAATATTGGACTTAGTCGCCGGACTATTGGTACGGACTTTAAGATCTTAACTCCTTTTTGATATTAACAAAATGTAATCTAAAATGTGCATGACACATAAATTAAAATATTAATATCAAAATCTTAGGATTTCAATCTCTCTGACAATGCATTAAACGGCGAGATAATGTTTTTGGCATTGTCATATAGTCCAATATCTGGAAAATTTCGACTAAAAACATGGAAAAAAGCTGATAGCAACCTTGCTTATGTCGATTTTACTATAAATTTAAAAGTTTTAGTGTGTATGTTTAGCACACAGTTATAGAAAACACTTTGCAATATTAAAAAATAATGAAAATATTAAATTTACAAATTGGGCTAGGAGGCTGTTAATTATAATCATAAAGTACATTATGTGTGATATTCATTCACAGTTGCAAGATTTTGTATGACTGGTCTCTCGGAGCATGGTTTTAAGAGAGATATAAAAGAACATTATATTGTCTCAGAATTCCTCTTGCACTCTAAAAGATGAATATCTAGATAGTCAATATGATTGAAAGTTTTCCATTATAGAGTAGTCGAGATTCTCTAGCAATTTACAGTAAGGAAAACAACTTGAACAAAATGATGACATTCATATCTATATACAAAATGAGAATAAACAGGTCTAAACCCAAACCTTTTCTCATTGACTCCTTTCGACGTTCCATTGATAATCTGAATGAAAACTAGCGATTTTTAAAACAACAAGAACACTTAAAATACATGTAGTAGTAAATCATAACGAACCGTATTTAAAATGTGTTTTTTAATTAGTTCGTCTACACCATTGAGCTATCATTTACAAATGTACTTTTATACTATACGCACTTCCTGGTTTATATAAAATAAAGAATTATATGCTAGTAGACCAAAGAGTTATATATAGATCGATAATAGAATTCACTTTTTACTGTAACACTGATTTTCTATTAAATGATATGGGGAAAATAAATCAATATTGCTATCTTAATCATTTCTTTCTTTTGAACAACTGATTTAATTTGATTGCCCTTAATATGTAACCTTTATAATGATTTAACTATCAGTTTTGATTATATAATGTGGTAACATAACATTTGGCGTGCACCTATAGCCACTGACACTGTCAATACGCAACCACCTCTTTGCAGACAAATTATTTTCTCTTATTTTAATTTTTAACATATTTCATAAAAATCAAAACATTTATTCGAAGTTAATCTAAAACTGCTGGGAAAAAAGTTGAATTTTAACCGACATATTAAAAATATTTAAAAAAATTCAAAATCAGAGATGTTACATTTCCCTACCATGTGATGGAAGATTATTGAGACGAGAGAACATAAAACAATATATTTCCAATAGACATATTAAGAGGTCTAAGAAACCTAATTTTTTGATAATTGAAAAAAATGAGCTTTTGATCATTCTTAAATTCGTTTCACTAAAAATTCAACAATTTACATCGTCAAGGTATTTAAAAACGGCAAATTTCTTGTCGACAATAATCATCTATGGAGAGCAAACGGAATGCGAAAAGCGGACGCCAACTGGTTTATATCCGTTTAGATCTAGCATGCCACAGAAAGAGCAAACTTGAAATATTGAATCAATTTTTACTGATATTAACATTAAGGGCAGAACGTGGTTTAATCAAAGAAAATTACAAACGTTCAAAACCCTTACTCATATTGTTACATCTTCAAGGTATTTTCGAGTTTGGAAACTCGATGAAATCTTTTAAAAAACGGCGAATTTCTTATCGACAATTATCAGCAGACCGGAATACGAAAGGCGGAAGCTTATTGGTTTATATCCGTTCAGATCTAGCATGCGACAGAAAGAGCAAGCTTGAATGTAGAAATATTGAATCAATTTTACTGATATTAACATTAGGGACAGAAAGTGGTTGAGATGTGGTCTGTACAAACCATCGTCCCTCAAAGTTATCCAATCTAATTAAAATATAGAACTCGGATTTCGTTATACTACATACGAGATCTTACGATGACCCTAATCTCTTTCACTTTTGTGACCTTTTTTTACGTAATATTTGACCCCAGAAAGAATTTATATCGACCAATCAGAATGCTTCTTATGAACGCGACCTAGGAATATGTTGAAGATGGCGAAAACAACTTAGAAAATGCATTAACTGAAATTTTGCCTTAGTACAAAGTGAAAGAATTGAAATTTGAGAAGAGACAAATTTTGGAAACTATTTTGGAGATCAAAGATTGCATGGTCAGGCTTCCAACATGCTTCAAACGGGCTATGGAAAGAGTTTACATACCATTACCAGATATCTGCTACCAGTTCGCTGATGCAAGGAAAATGAAGGAACACGGTACAGACACTAGGACCGATGGTAAAATCGTTGTCTGCAGTCCAAGTTTCCAAACTTAAGTCTGTACCGATAATCAAGTCCGCATTCAAAGGTAAATTCTCGAAAATAGAGTATTAAAGCTTGACATTTTTCTATCATTGGGCAACTATTCAAGTGTTTATAAAAAAAAATGTTTGTGGAGTATTCACAGTGTACTTTAAAAAACATGACAATATCCCAGAAAATACATTGCAAGTCTTCCAACGCATTCTCCTACCAAAAATTATAATTTACAATGTCAATGAATATATGGGATCATTATTTTGCAGTTTATACTGTCGAATTCGCGTGTTAAGAGCTGAAAAAACTTGAAATTTATCACCGATATTGATACCGCTGTGTTCAGTCATTATCCCGGCATTTCAGTGATCGGGTTTCACGCAGGTCGTACATGATGAAATTGTGACATGCGCATTGCAATGGCCGGACAAATAGCCCCAGCACTCCGTCAAATATACCGTACAGTACAAAATACCACGTCATCCAACAACAAACGACTCCGCCGAAAGAAAACCATACATACAAAAAAGACACATAACAACGAACAACACATGATCCAGATTATTGTAATATTTCTAGATCACGGGTCAGTGATCGAATCGAATTGGAACGACTTCTTGTAGCTGAGATTTTTGTATTCGTTTTGTCATTTGATCAGTGGAATACTAGTCACCGCCACGTGATAGTGATTTAGATTGATAGTGCTCTCTGCTTGTAATAGCTTTTTTTCTGAACACGTCCCTGTTATTACTTTGAATTACAAGTTGTTTGTAAAAATTGTGAACCTACCCAAAGACGTGTATTACAACCAAAACATAGTACGTCACATATGGTTTCATGCGAAAAAGGGTCGAAAAAATATTCCCTTGAATTTGACAGTTGTGGGAAATTTACCCTGCTTTTCACTGCAGAAAAAAATGTCTGAGTCATTAACATATATCTTTGTTTCAAAGTACCATTCTTTTTTATTTGGTGTTTCTATTAAATATATTAGGAAATTTGAGGTGACATGGTTAATGAAAATAGGGTGAAAATTTGATTGGTTTTATTCTAGTGATGGAATGTAACTATCATATATCTTTGGTGTTTCAAAGTACCATTCTTTTTTATTTGGTGTTTCTGTTAAATATATTAGGAAATTTGAGGTGACATGGTTAATGAAAATAGGGTGAAAAATTGATTGGTTTTATTCTAGTGATGGAATGTAACTATCTTATATGCAATGAAATGCTTTGTGAAATTTTCATAGTAGCAGAAAAATTGGTACCGCCAGATATCTGCTACCAGTTCGCTGATGCAAGGAAAATGAAGGAACACGGTTAAGACACTAGGACCGATGGTTAAATCGTTGTCTGCAGTCCAAGTTTCCAAACTTAAGTCTGTACCGATAATCAAGTCCGCATTCAAAGGTAAATTCTCGAAAATAGAGTATTAAAGCTTGACATTTTTCTATCATTGGGCAACTATTCAAGTGTTTATAAAAAAAAATGTTTGTGGAGTATTCACAGTGTACTTTAAAAAACATGACAATATCCCAGAAAATACATTGCAAGTCTTCCAACGCATTCTCCTACCAAAAAATTATAATTTACAATGTCAATGAAGATATGGGGTCAGATTATGACAGATAAATCTAAATTCATTAATAATAGTATATAGATCATAATGATATTCTACTGTGTACTTGCAAAGATATACATGTATACTTACGCCTGCACATGCAGAAGAAGTTTTAATATCAGCATACTTTTTTACTTCTGTCGCACACTGATACATGTAGATATGTGGTGCTCCAGATAATTGTTAGGAGAAATTTTCTGCCAAGAAAGAAATTAATTGTTCACTATTCTTGGACTTGGCCACAGTGGGTCAGAATGGCAATTAGTGTTTCAGTGTTCATTAAATATTAGTTTAATGCTTTGTGAGAAAAATAACTTCATCCTGTTCATGTACAATGTTTTGTGTACATGTATGTTAACCAGATATCTGAAATTACAGAAAATACATTTTTATGCCCCCGCAGTAAACGTAGCTGAGGGGGCATTAAGTTTTACCCTTGTCCATCTGTCCGTGCGTCCGTCCGTACATCCCAAAGTTGGTTTCGTTTCTCTAACTTTAGTTTGCATCAACCAAATGTTATGAAACTGATACACAATGCTTATTACCACAAAACACAGATCAAGTTTGAATTTTATTGGCGTCACTTTAACCGTTCCAGAGTTATGCCCTTTACAAATGGTAAAATTGCTGAATTTTTCGTTTCCATTCTCTAACTTTAGTTTGCATCAACCAAATGTTATGAAACTTATACACAATACGTATTACCACAAAACTCAGATCAAGCACATATTTGGGTAGCATCACTTTTACCGTTCTTCAGTTATGTCTCTATAACTTTATAAGATCTGCAAAAGTGGGCATCATCTGTGTCCTATGGACACATTCCCCATTTATTGTAGTCTTTCATGCTCAAAAATTTAGCTTTAACTACATGAGTAATTTTGCAGAGGCGGATTTAGAGGGGGAGCCCAGGGGGCCCGGGCCCCCTTTTTTGGGAAAAATTTGGTTGATTATATAGGGAATCACTGAAGCATGGCTGTACAGGCCCCCCTTATGGAAATTTCTGGGTCCGCCACTGCTTTGTTTTCATTCGTAACATTACTAGTATAAATAATTTTGAAGACTTGTTTAAGTAATTATGCTCTTGACTGATAGAATACTCTCTCTTTACTTTCAACATGTCCAATACATATACTTGATCAATATAGAGTGGGGTGCTCATTTTCGCCATAACTTTCCATGTTTTCTGCAGTTTATGTTCAGGTCTTTATGTTTTTGAAGTATAATGATATTTCTGTATGAAGATAACATCAAAAACAAAATATTCTTAGCTTGAAAATGTGTTTCTTTGAAAAAAAATCATCTGAAAAGTTGGATTAAAGGCTATTTGAAATTTCCTGATGTTTTGTCATTGGGGGACACATATTCGCCGTTTTTACACATCAATTTGAAACCAAATAACCACAGCTAAAAACAATATTTATCAAATCAATTTCATTATAGATGAATAGCAGACATTTCAAAGGTGTAAATAACTGAAATTTAGGGCAATCAGTCAAAGAATTAATAAGAAATACTTCTTCGAAATCATTTTTTCATTTAGGAAATTGGCCGAAAATCATTGTCTGTTTTTCGGTCCTTTGCGGTAAATGCCGAAATTTTGTCTAAGTTTAAAAAATAATCATATTTATTATAATAATATAATTTACCGGCATATTTCTTCCATTTCACCCATCCTTTGAAGTTTTTACACCTCAAAATCATAAAACGGCGAAATTGTGTCCCCGGCGAATATGAGCGCCCCACTCTATAGAAGAACAAGACAGATGAGGCTATCTCTATCATAGTACATACATGTACAAATGTATGTTAAATTGTTCAGAAAACAACCAACCATCAAACAAAATTAACAAAAATGATTAATAGGTATCTTATAAAATGAATGTCTGGAAATGATGATGCTAAACAAAAATTAAAAATGTGAAATGAAATGAAATACAAGATAAAAGATTTGTGTACTGATTCTGATAATAAATACGTACAAATTTGATTAGGGAATCCACACCTCAAGGACTAATCCCAAAAAGGGTTACTCAAGGGCCAGTGTTTTTATTTCCCAAAAATGTTCAAAGATAAGAAGATGTGGGTCCTAGAAATGGATTCACAATGTCAATTTATAAATTTACTTTAGATAACCTATCTCAATAAGTAACATTTATTTAAGGACAATAAAACATTCTGTCATTAACCAGAGGAACATATCAATTAAAATGTGATTGAATAAACACTAGTATTAAGTAACAGGGTATATACATGTAGGTAGGGAAACCCTAAACAAACATGCATGTACATTTTTTCTTCACCTTTTAGTCTGGAAAAGCTATTAATAATTATTAAAGAAAAAAGATTAAATGAGATCCTTTGAAATGGATGGTAAATAATCTTAAATAAGCTTTATAATGGAGTCAGCATTGTTTTGAATATTCCATAAATTTAAATTGATATTTCAGGAGCAGACATTCTTCTCTGGTCTTTATAGCTTCATGGAAAAGAATCAATCAGAGACAGAAAGTTTGGGAAACGAGAGTCACTGTGAGTAATTCACACACATGCCAGACATAAAGAAATGGCCAGACACAGGCTCAGCTATAGAATCTGTATCAACTGGAAGCAACAGCATTTTCATCAGAAAACTAAAAAGGATGTGAAAAACATGAAATATGCATTTGGAAATGTTCAGCCACCAAACAAATAGATATGCCAGGAAATGCAAATTGTTTGCTAATATAAATATCAATGATGTCTGTACAAAAGCAAAGATATAAAAGCCTTTTTCATTTATACATGTAACAGTCATATACAATACAGATTTAAGACCAACAGACATTCTTTAAATCTTTGGTAGCCACGGAACCTAGTCCAAGACATTCCATATTTTCAACTCGTTATGAAGACATATTTGACCAATCTGGTTTCCAATAGAAGTTAAAAATAAGTTCTACATGTACATGACATGATGATCACCAGCAATGAAGGTGATATAGGATTTAATATTCAAAGTAATGTTGAGAAGTATAAAGTGAAGTTGAACCTCCCACCATAATACATGTAGCATTCTGCACATTTTGGATCACATATGGATCAAGCTGTTGTACTTGTGAACTAAAAGATTGTTGCTTGTCAGGTACATTGTACATGTTGACAGTGCTATAAGTTCATTAAATAAAATGCAGTTCAGAACAGTTAGTAATAGATAGATTTCTTCTGTCTTCATTTGAACGGATAAACCAGATAATTAAAAATAATTTTTCTGACAACTATGTCTGTTCTGGAACTGAAGACTACATGCACTTTTTGTATCTTCCTTGTTCATTTTCCTCCAGATAAATGTACCTTTTATTTACTGACTATCACCATGAGGCTTATAAGGAAGCTTAATTCCTCCAAGGTCTCCAGTTTTGTCCTGCTTGTGACAAAAGTTTCAGAATACAAGACATGAAATGCTAATCGGACAACAACATTTACTATTTATATAAAGTTTTATATAGTTCAGAGGGTAGAAATCATGGATTTTTCATACTTAAAATCATAATGTATAAAGAATCCTTCTGTTCAGAAGTTTCTGTCAAGTCATATGTCCATTGTCCTTATCCTCATTTTCATTGTTAAGCGACTCCTTGAAAAACTACATGTGTAGTGATTTTATCAAGTGAATTTGTGGCATATTATAAGTAATAAGATAACTATATTTGGTATACATTGTACACGTATGGGATCCAAGGTTTACATGCAGACAGGGTTCAACTTGTCTCTCAATTTTTTTCAAATTATAAGTCTACAAATATCTAAATAAAAAATTAAGGTATATATATTAGGTAAAAATAAAATCAAACAAAAGCCGGTGTTCATGTGACCCCAACCTCATTTCACCAATCAGTGATTAAGGTTAATTTTTGTGCAAATTGTGGTTAATTCCATTTCTCAGATTCTACAAAATGTAAATAAAGCAGTAGGTCAAAGTTTACATATGAACAAGAAAGAGATACTATACATGAAACGTTTATATATATGTCAATGATGATGATGATGGATAGCTGCTTACAGTCCAGTGGCAAATTAATATGCATATTCAGGACGAGAATATGTTACTGTGATATGAATATTAACCCTGCTTTGTAGTAGAATGACAGCAACGAAATAACAAAAATAATTAAATGACATCTAGAATGAAACCTACATGTATATATAAGACTTCAATAGAAGGAAAGGCAATTGTCTATGCAATATGTCAAGCTCTAGTCTTTAATGTGTCTATAAAAGTAGTGAATAAATTTAGCAGAAATATCTTGTTCATTGTGTCTGTGATAATCATTCATGTACATGTACATCACTACATGTACCACATCTATTTTATATAGATCTGTCATATATGCATTTAATACACAATTCTAAAAATAAAAAAATAAAAACTATATGCCATGCAACATGTACTACAAGTCTACAACAGGGTTTATGCTTGGTACAGGCACATGAAATGTGATTGAAATAGTTTTTGTGTCACCTGAAACCATTGTTGCAAAATGCGACACTTAGGGATTACAATCAGCATAATCATGCAGCAGCATAAACTATTTGAATAAAGTTTGATATTTCAGACGATAGATGACCTGGATGTTCCATACCTTGTACACAGATACATTTTTGTGTACCTTATGTGTAGTCACTAAGTTTCTGTCCATCAAATGTCCATTGTCCTTGACCTAATTTTTATGGTTCAGTGACTGCTTGAATAAAAATCATGCTTTTTTTTCTCATGTGAAATTTTCACTTACAAATGTATTATGGTCAAGTCTGTATCTCAGATTCTATAAGCAATAGGTCAACTATATTTGGTGTATGGAATAATTGTTAGATGTACATGTGCATGTTGGACTAGCAGTTTTCATCGAACCTTGACCTCTTTTTCATGGTTCAATCTTTAGTTGTTGTGGTTTAGTCTATTTCTCGGAGACTATAAATTAGGCCTCTACATTTGGTGTATGGAATGATTCTAAGGTGAACATGTCCGACACAGGCATTTTTTTTCTGACCTTGACCTTTATCATGATTCATTATATGACATATATTATTTATGATTTTGGTCTATTTTGCAGACACTTGAAGCAATAGGGCCACTATATTCTGCATATGGAATGATTATAAGGTGTTCATGTCTTGTCTGGCAAGTTTCATTTGACCTATCCCTCATTTTCATGCCAGGTTCATTTGTCTGTGCTATTTTTTTGATTTTTTGTATCAGTTTATCAGATTAAGTATATGAAATGATAGGTACCGGTATATATTGAATATGTTTGTTTGGCAGAATTCATATGACTGTGACCTCATTTTCATGGTTCATTTGTCAATGGTAAGTTTTGATTTGGTCTTTTTTCCAAGTACTCAAAAATATAAGACCACTATGTTTGGTGTATGTAATGAATGTAAGGTGAACATGTTTGTCTGGCATGCACTACAAACTGCTCGAGAGTCTGAAAAGACCATATTTTGTACTCAACCAGAAAGGTCAAGCACAGATTTTACTTGACAAGACTCAACAGTACTTAAATGTAGTTGACCTTTGTCTAGACTTACTTAATTCAGATTGAGTACTTGATGATCTTGGTAAATATAAAAAATAAGAGGATGTGGTATGATTGCCAATGAGGCAACTCTCCACAAGAGACCAAATGACACAGAAATGAACAACTATAGGTCAACATACGGCCTTCAACAATGAGCAAAGCCCATACCGCATAGCAATAAAAGGCCCCCAAATGACAAATGTAAAACATTCCAAACTATAAAACTAATGGCCTAATTAATGTCTGAATATATAAGTCTCAAAATATCGAATCAGTTTTGAACTTTTCATTTAATCTCAACTGGTCTTGACCCAGCCTGAATCAGCCCATCTATGTCAATTATATATTGATCTTATAAAATGACAGGTTATTGATAATTTAGTTTATTGCTTTCAAATTTAAAATTTGATTAAAAGGTAAAAAGCTAGAATTTTCATTTTGGACTAAATTCAGATAGTCACCTTTAAAAATGTTTATAACTTTTTCAAATTAACTTGGATTTTAATAAAACTCTACAGCTATCTCAATCATATATTGATCTTACAAAATGCAAGGTTATTTGGAAGTCTGGTTTATTGCTAGCTATAAATGTAAGGATTTATTTAAAAGGTAAAAAAGCAAGAATTCTCAGTTCGAGCTAAATTCACAGCTATCTAAATCATATATTGATATTACAAAATGCCTGGTTATTAGTACCCTACCGACTTTTGAAGGGGACTTTAGGTTTGCACTCTGTCCGTCTGTCTGTCTGTCTGTCCATCCGTCAATCCGGCAAATCAGTTTTCCACACTTTTTTTCTTCGTGCTTGAAGATATTGATTTGATTTTTGGTGTATTGTTTTATCATGACAAGTTACAGATCAAGTTCGAATTTTATTCCGGTCTGATGATTTTATGTATATGTATATAGAGATAGATGGGCTGATTCAGACCAAGTCAAGACTGGTCGAGACTATTAAGTACAGACCAGTCGATCATTTGTCAAGACCATATTCAGACAAGACCAAGATTATCAAGTACTCATTTAGACTGATTAAGTAAAGTCTAGACTAAAGTCAAGTACAGTTAAGTAGTTGAGTCGTTTCAAGTAACATCTGTGCTCTACCTTACTGGTTGTGCACAAAATATGGTCCTTTTGATTTCAGACTCAGCAGTTTATAGTGATGGTTCATCTGACCTTGACCTCATAATCATGGATAATGTTAAGTTTATATGATGCTTGTAGTGAAACCTTCATATAACAGACTTTCAACATACATTCAATCATATGTAATTAAAGCAGGCAAGACATTTCAGCTTATACACTCTTGTTAAAGTATAAAAGATCTTAACCTTGCCACTTTTTTTTATCTAGATTTTAAGATTAATAAAAGGTACATATAAAAAAAAATAAAATTTAGTTCTATTAATGAATTTTGAATGGATGTATTCTAATGAAGGAAGGTGTCTAGCAAACAAGCAGTAAAAATATCAATTATTATGTCAATGATAGACTAGGATTGGTTTTTGGTATATATGTATCTGCTACAGCATGGGAATTGTATAGGAAGTACAAGTGTATTTAAAAATATAGCCTACTACCAAAGATTTTTTTCTTACTAGATACAAAATAAAAGAGCCCTCCCCCCTAACAGTTCACAAAAATAGGACAGTAAGGCACCTCTCTAGTAGACTCTACCAACTGAGCTAAAAAAAACTTCACCAGAGCAGCTAATAGAGGACAGTTTTTTTCTTGTATGCAAGCCGAGGTGGGGGAGGGGGTGCTTGTGGCGCTACACATATATATGTATGGTTTATCAATGCTAAGACTTTTTACATGTCCCATTCAAACTATGCATAGTTTGCACCCCTTATCAAAATCCTTGATCCACATCTGGCAGAGGGAAGCACCGCTACAGTGTACAGTTTAAAAGTGTTTACCTGTACTCTTTAATTTCCACGATTACGATCCGACCTCAAGTCATAAGTATAACGAAATCCGAGTTCTATATTTTAATTAGATTGAAAGTTATCTATTTGTTGAAGACTTTAAGAAAACATTCGATAAAATATCTAAAAAATATGACAATGCTATTTTTATAGGTGACCTAAATTACAATTATTTAAAAGCAGAAAATTGTATACTTCTAAAAAAATATGTGTGATGTTTTTGATTATAAAGTAGACAATTCTGCATGTTTTACAAAAAAATGCATTACCAATTTTACTTCATGTTATCCTGACAAACAAACCATTGGTATATCTTATTTTAATTGATGTCTCAGTGATTGTCACAACATAATTTCTTTTTAGTTAAAAAGTTTTTTGTCAAAAATTAAGAAGAATTCATTCAATACAGAAGTTTTAAAAGTTTTGATCATGAAAAATTCCTTATTGAACTGAATTGTGTAAATTTGATAATTTGTTGTCAGTTGATGATGTCAATGAAGCAACTTCAAAATTTTAAATCTGAATTTCTTAAAATTATTTACAAGCATACACCAAGGTCCATTTACAAGCACACACCAAGGGCAATTTACAAGAAAAGAATTTTTCATAACAGATTTCTGCAAATCAAAAGTGATACCAACTGGGATTTGTACAAAAAAAAAAAAGAAATCGTTTTACAAAAATTAAAAGAGCTCAATCAAAACATATTTTTATGAAAGAACTGCTGGTGGTCCAAAATCAATAACATTTTATTCCACTATTAAAAAGTAAAATAACAAAAATACCCAACTCCATAAGAAAATTCAAACCGGAAAGTCCTTTTTCAAATGGCAAAATCAAAAGCTCAAACACATCAAACGAATGGAAAACAACTGTCATATTCCTGACTTGATATAGGCATTTCCTTGTGTAGAAAATGGTGGATTAAACCTGGTTTTATAGCTAGCTAAACATCTCACTTGCACGACAGTCGCATAGAATTCCATTATATTGACAACAATGTGTGAGCAAAACAAACAGACATAATAGCCAGGTAAAAGTGTCAAAAATTGGGGTACATCAGTCAACATCGTGTTATAAACTTAATCACTATAAAAACAAATAACTATTTTAACAAAGAAAAACAAAGTGGCATATAGACACTCTTTAGACAAAGTAAATAAGCCAAAATGAAAGAGAAGAATACAAATAATCACCATAGCACAATAACACAATGGCGGGAAGTATAAATACCGAGCCACGCCAAAAGTGTATTACCAACAAGAATGTGTCCATAGTACACGGATGACCCACTCGCACTATCATTTTCTATGTTCAGTGAACCGTGAATCTGGGGTAAAAACTCTAATTTGGCATTAAAATTAGAAAGATCATATCATAGGAAACATGTGTACTAAGTTTCAAGTTGAATGGACTTCAACTTCATTAAAAACTACCTTGACCAAAAACTTTAACCTAAAGCGGGACAGATCATTTTCTATGTTCAGTGGACCGTGAATCTGGGGTCAAAACTCTAATTTGACATTAAAATTAGAAAGATCATATCATAGGGAACATGTGTACTAAGTTTCAAGTTGATTGGACTACCTTGACCAAAAACTTTAACCTGAAGCGGGACAGACGGATGAACGGACGGACGCACAGACCGAAAAACATAATGCCCATCTAAAATAAAATGAATGTTACACGTAATTAAGAAGATAAACAACGTCAGTCCCTAGAATCTCTATACTTCAAGACCATCATGTATTATTCATGAAGTTGATACGGAATACTTATCAACAACGTCTTGGTATCTTCCGAAGAACTTTTCAGAAAACACAAGACGTTCTTTGATACAAAGCTGCATGGTTCAACAGAAGAGTTTTCGAGTAAACAAATAAATCTATTAAATATAAGAAAAGCTATGTGATGTGACTATATTTCAACAAAAATTATAAAAATGGCACAACCAGTAGACCTGTAAGTGTGTTACCTTGTATTTTCAAAATTTACGAAAGAGTTATAATACATGATCAATTAAAGGACTTTTTAAAATAAATTTTCATCCCCTACTTTTGGCATTAAGGTCTGGTTTTTTTTGTTGCCAACAGCCCTGTTAAAGATAATAGAAGACTGGTAAAACGCTCTGGAAAACAACACATTCAATGCTGCAATTCTGAGGATCTATCTAAAGCATATGATTTTTTACCGCTCGAATTACTTTTACTTAAATTGGAAGACTATGGTCTGTCAAAACATTCTCTAGAATTATAACAAAGTTATTTAGAAAACAGAAAATAACGTATTAAAATTTGAAGTTCTTACAGTGAATGTGATCAGATGTATAAAGGTGTACTACAAGGGTCAATTCTTGCTTTAGTTCTTTTCAATGTATTCTTAAATGACCTATTTCTTTTTATACAAAAAAACACCATTAATAGTTATGCTGATGATAATACTGTATCATATAGTGATTATGATATAGATAAGGTTGAAAACATATTAGAAACTGATAGTTTAAATCTGATAATTTTGTTTTTGATATCAATAACCAAATTCTTAGATTTAAACTAAATTTAATGAAGGCAACATAAATCCTGACAAATTCGAGGCTATAGCCATTGAAAAAAAAAAAAACAAAAAAAAAACAAAAACAAATAGATATAAGTTGACATCCAACCTTAAACGGAAACAAAATTTCTTGTGAAGAAAATGTTACACTTCTTGGAGTAATAATAGATTCGAACATAATCTTTAGCAGTCATATATCTGAAATATGCAACAAGGCATCAACAGAATGAAATAATATTCTAAAACGAATGGGCAAATATTTAAACAGCCTAAGCAACTTTACTGCATACTATTCATCCATTCTCTCAAATCTTAACTTTTTCCAGTAATTTAGCATTACCGTAGCGAAAAAAATTCTTTTAAAATGGAAAATATTCAAGAAAGAGCTCTTAAGTTCATCTTTGAAGATTATGATAGTTCATACGAAAAATTGCTAGAAAAATCAAAATTGCCTTCTTTAAAAATAAGTAGAGTAAAAACTATTGCAACAGAAACATTTAAAATAATTCATATAAAACAGTCCATCATGTTATCTTCATGATTTAATTGATAATAAAATTTAGATCTATAATTTTAGAACACAAGAAACAGCAGGTACTCCAGAGAGTCAAAACTACCAGGTATGGTTTGAAATTGTTTCCCTATAATGCTACACAAAACTGGAATGAGCTGCTAAACCATTGTCGCATGGAAACATCTTTTGACCAATTAAACAATTGGTACAAACATGGGATACAAAACAGCTCATGCCAGCGCAGTGCATGCATATAGTGCTTTCATGCTTGTGCTTTTTTGTTTTATATTTTGTTTGACTGTTTGATTTGTATTGTTTTTTTTTGCGTTTATCTGCTGTGCTTAATATTCTTACTTATGCTATGTTTTAAGATATAATTTATTTTGCATGCAATTTTCCTAAAAAATATGACTGAAACTATGCTTTTAAGTTTTATATGACATCTATATTATCTTACCATGCACTGTATGTTTAAAATTGTGCTGTTTTTACGACTTTTGTATGTGTGTATATGTTTTGATATTCGGTAGTATTAGATAGAAAATATGAACAAGAACGAATGCATTTTTAGATCAAATTGTAGCGTTAAATTTGATCAAGAATGGTCATAATTTACTTGCTAGTGGAAAAGCGGGAGCTCGCAAAAACATTCTTGGTAAAAAGGCTGTCAAATATTTCAGAAAACATTAACTAAAGGCAAAAAATGTATGTTCTTCGTAGATTGCTGCTACACATTTTTCAGATCTAGGATCACAAACTACATATATTGTCAGGAATTGAAGATGGTAGGCACATAAATGAACATTTACTTCATCTCATTAAAACAGACGAATGATTTATTTCTGTAAAGCAGAATTTTTTGAACGTAGATGTACTTTTTATTGACGAAATGTTTATGATAAGTTCAAAAGTTATTTGAGAAATTGATTTTTTTTTATCAGAAATGTGAGGACATCAACTCTGACCCTGGAAACCACTGTAAAACAATAAGTCGGTTCAACGACTGTTTTCCACATCAAGTTATTTTACATTTAATTCATCATCAAAGTGACGGAACACTTATGAAGATTATTAATGAATTAGAAATTGGTGATCAATCAGACGAGACCTTGTAATTTTTTAACTCCCTAAATAGACCCACTAATAATAAAGAAAATGAAGTGCAACTTTTTGCCCGAAATTTAGATTTTGACTTCTTTAATTACAACAAATAGCAGCCAATGCCAGGAGAATTAAAAGTTTATAACACACAATAACAAATTATTTAAATAGAATGTTAGCTCCAAAAAATCTATTCCTTAAAAATTGATGTAGCATTTTGTTGATAAAGAATCTGGATGAATCATTAGTACATGGTATACGCGGAATCGTGACTTAACTATATGCCAATTCAGTTGATGTTGAATTTAAGTCTGTAGCTGACCCCGTTGATACAATTGTCTTAGCAAAGCGAACACCACTGCCCTTAAAACTAGCATATGCCATGACAATACATACCTACCAACCTATCCTCTTCATCCCCGGTAGGACATAAGGCCATAACTATCCTTTACCATGTATTGTGCTTTTCCCCAGATGTAACCCATCTCATTGAGTTCTGATGTAACTGTAACAGTTCTTCGCAAGGTTTTGCGTGATCTCCCTGACTTTCTCTTTCCTCGTGGTGCACAATGCAAAGCTGTTTTTACAATGCGGTCGTGTGGCATTCGCAATACATGACCTAGCCATCTAAATCTGAAAAAAATCTCAACTACTGCATATATTGATACCAGGCCCATTCATTATAGACAATCAGACACCAGGATCTAGCACTGCGACACCAAACTCTCCTTCGAAGAATTCAGACACAAATTTTTACTACTGGTTCTTGTTCTGAGGCCTCAGCACTCCCACCTAATTCAAAACAATCACGAAAAGAAAATTAGTTGGAAAAGGCAAAGGTAAAGGAAAGGGAAAAGTGAAACAAAAGACATATGAATCAGATGATAATTGTGCCATTTGAAATCTTTTATACAAGGAATAAGATTGGATTTGTTGTGATGTTTGTGCATTGTTGTTTCACAGAAATCGTGTTAATTTACAAGATGAGATAGAGTGTACTTGTTTCACAGAAGATGGTGAATAGTTTCCCTGTCCTTTTTCAGTAATTGGGTAAGTTGATTATAATTGGAGAAGTAATGTCATAAAATCCGACATATTTTATTGATTGATCGATTGCTGGTTGCTTAACGTCCAGTGATAAATATTTCATATTAGATCAATGTTAACACATTGATAATGGCAATATGAATTAAACATTTCGGAGGGTTTTTTTATCAGTGGGTCTCCCTCTTCAGTAGGAGGGTACCCACTTTTGAATTTTAACAATTTTATATTATGATTATGATAAAAGTATCTATCATACTGTATATTGTTCAATATATGTAATGACAGTGGACTGAAAAATAAAAAAAAAAATACCCCCCAAAAAATCATGTATGTGTAGACGTTTGACCATTGTTGAAGGCTTGTGTTCTTTATATGTCGTTTTTGGGTTACTTGCGTGGTAGGTTTCTGTCTCATTGACTTTCATCCTACATCTACATTGAAATGAATATGATTTGTTTGTTGTCTCTTCGAATATGACCCCATATCTGGTTTTTTGTATGACTGCTAGATTTTTTGATTTTACTATACATTTTTCTTTAAATGTAGAGAAATGTTACACGAGTGTGCACCTTCTCCACATCCTGCTTTAGATTTTTTTATATTGCATTTTGTCCTAAAAGAACAGAGTTAACTGTATATATGGGGTTTGTGTTTGCTCCATTGAGTAATGTCCTCTGCTGACAAAACATAGTTTCAACCACATCACTGTTGACTCTGCTTGGAATTTAGGATGCATGTGAACTTTGAAATTTGTAAGTTTACAGCTCATCAAATCCCATAATACATGATACAATGTCCTGTTTAGTCTGGTAGGATATACGGTGTTTTTGTTTGTTGGTAATTGTTTTGTCATTTACAATACTTTTTTCCCATTTAACAAACCAATCTTAAACCTCTCTATAATGGATAAATCGATGATCACATGCAATTTTTTCCTGTGCGAGTTTTCTGTAGATTGGAAATGAATTTTGAAGATCCCACAGGTAAGCTTCTTTAAAATGGTTACATTCTATGAACTTGTCATTTACTTTCAAGTGTTTTTGTAAAAATACAGCAGTTCAAATTTCAGAAATATTGTATACATTTTTTACGACATGCGAAAAGTCTATGATAAATAAAGTTTCGGACAAGTTAGACTGTACATATTTTTAATAACAATGTGGTAGTGTTAGCAGATTCAATACCAGGTAGCAGAAGTTTCACCTTATCTCGAGTACTTTGAGCCCCGTCTGTGCTAACATACTCAATACAGAAACCAACCATTGATAACATGTGAACAGATTTCCAAAGTAACAAGTAAAGCTCACAACAAGTTGGTGTGGTGGTAGGGAAATGAGCGATTGGAAAACGAAAGCCAGTAAAACATAAGAACACTAACTGTAAAACATGGGTCGCAAGAGTTCTGTCACTTTTACCTGTTTTCATGTTTTCGAATACAATTGACTCTGTTGTACACGCAGTAAAACCTATGAGTTCGATGCACCATTCCGCTTTCTAACCTGTAAATTTGAATGAGTAGACCTATTATTAGGCCTCCCTTATAGCCCTCGAGTTGAATATTGTTGGTTTTTGCCCGTTGGCCAACAAATGTGAAATTTCTTTTGTTTATTCCACTTTTTCGTTCTACAGAATTTTTATATCTTTGTAAAAGATTATGGGATGGTAAAATCGGAAAAATACTGTTTCGTAGTTCAAAATACCCTTTCGGGCTTCTACACTACAAGGTTAAGCATAATCTAATTATTTCTTTGTTCCACCTTCTTCTAAAAGGATGGCGCTCTAAAGCCATCTTTTGAGACAATATAAGATTGCATTTTAATAGAACAATCCTGATTTTTCTTAATATTTCTGTCATATCAGCCTTTTCATTTTCATTTAATGTAATTCCGTCACTAGCCTCATTATCTTCATTTTCATGCATTTCAGATTTTTTTCAAGAGGGATTTCAGTACAGCATATTCATTTACCTTTTCTTGAGAACATGACTTTTTTTTACAGAAATAACACAAATCAGAAGCAACATTTAATTTTTTGAATGGTAAAACAGTTTTACATAATTTTGACCTAAACCGGATAGTCTCTCTGAGCTTTCATCGCCAATAATAGACACGTGCTCTTTATATATGGAAACATCTGGTTTTATGTGATTGCCCTTAAAAGAAGGAAAACCGCTACAAAAATTTAATGTTCTAACCGTCCCAAAAGAGAATGAACTGACATGTTCAAATAACTGTTGTTCTCAATACCAATTTGATCAAATTTAATTGTCTCTCCTTGTGCAATTTTAAACCATTTCCATTGGATTCAAATTCCATTTCAATCATGAATCCGTTGCCATTTATGATTTCTTTTGTGAAATAACCCAGGAAGACTTGGAAGACTTGACATTTCAGAAAGTCATTTGGTACAATAGAAACTATGTTTTTAAATTCTATACATGTATTTATTTCAGACTGTGACCGCCATGACAATCCTCATCATAGATTGAACTGAAATTACGCAATGTTTGTATACGTGGCAACATTCTAAGATGGATTGTATCATTTCTAAAAAACCGTCGTCAGAAAGTTGTTCTATCTTGTGGTTAACGAACTGTAGTAATATAACCAGTGGAGTTCCACAGGGCTCTATTTTAGGACCTATTTTATTCTTGTTATATGTCAATGACATTCCAGATTGCGTAAACTCTACTGTTAAACTTTTTGCCAATGAAACAAAACTTTATCGTAAACTTGTAAACCCGAGTGATTGTCAAAAGCTTCAGGAAGATCTGAACACTTTATCTGCTTGGTCTAAAACCTGGTTATTACGTTTTAATGAAACAAAATGTGTGGTACTTAGAATTCGTAATTTTTTTTATAAACAGTTTAAATGACACTCCGTTATTTGAAGAAGATTGTCAACGGGACTTAGGAGTTATTATTTCAAATGACTTGCATTAGAGAAAGTCCAGCCTAGTATTCGTATGGCAAGCAATTCATTCGAATTAAAATCACTTAAATCTAAAAGATGGAGACATGATATGTGTGAAATATATGAATATACTCACAACAAATATAATTCAAACACAGACAATTTATTTGAAATGAGTGAACCGCATACTAGAGGTCACAACTATAAGCCAAATAAGCATTTTGCCAGAACTGATGTTAGGAAAAACTCGAGTAGTGGACTCTTGATACTTGCTTCTCACCTCCACTGTCGCTGCGTCATCTTTGGACCTGAATAAAATAAAATTGAAGTTCCTACCTGATGGCTGAAGGGATAGCTCATCAAAGTAACATAACAGACCTGAGAAGTCTTGCTCCAGTCATCTTTACACCGTTATTTCATTTATTGGACACCCCTGAATATTTGTGCAATACAATTTCCAATTGCTGCACTTAATACTGGTGAGCTCTATTTTTTCTTAATTTCATTATGATCAACATAAGTACTGGTACCACTACATTTTTCTATGTTATCATATCTCCTGAGGCAAGGAATGTCATCATTTTGAAAAGTAAGTGGGTTTTTATAACGACATTTATGGTGATTTTCTGACCTGAACCTCCAAAATGAAAGTAGGTCAGTAACCGAAAATTTGTACCGTCTATTTCACTTGGGGTTCGTATGGATAGTAGAAAAGGTATTATAATCGACTAGTTGTGGTTTATGAGACTTTTTATATGTCTAAAAATTAAGAAAATTGTAAATTTGATGTTTTTTTTTTTTATTTTTTTACATTGGGACCCAAAAAGGGGGGTCCATACCTAAATGTCCTATTATAAATTAAGGCGACAGTAGTTTAGCTATATTCAAATCTCGGAAATCGATAAAGAAGACTCAAATCAAAGAATCAAACAAAACTTGATGGAATCATATGAACTCAACTGGAGCGAGACCGGGTGCGTCAACAGAATAAGAGTCTTCTGCTATGCATGCATCACCCGCCATTGGAATTCTCACAAGGTTAAAATGTCAAAATTGGGAATAGGACACATTCGGTAAAATTACATATCAGACGACTTCATTGGTACCAAAGATCTAAAACCGCGAAAAACATGTCGCAAGTGAGTTGAGACGCTGACACATAATAACGGTCAACCAATTTGTGATGGTTACCCTTAAACTTATGTATAAAAATAAGAAGATATGGTATGACTGCCAATGAGACAACTCTCCACAAGAGACCAAATGACACAGAAATTAACAACTATGGGTCACCGTACGGCCTTCAACAATGAGTGAAACCCATAGTCAGCTATAAAAGGCCCCGAAATGACAATTGTAAAACAATTGAAAAGAGAAAAGTATAAATTTCAGTCGTTTTTACACACATTTATGTTGATATCTAACGATACTACAGCTACGACCATTACAACATCAGAATTTGCGTCTAAATCTGGGAAAAACTTCGTCAAAGTAGCCTATTTACAAGACCAAAACATTTATTAGAATGATTATGAATACAAAATATATGCGGGCAATTCAAAGTCGTGAAAAACATGGATTACTCTGAGGAGTATGTAGAATTTAATCTGGGCATCTTGTGCATTTGATTTTGAAGATTTGTCTACGATGAGTTCAACCACGGCAAAAAAAGTTACGATCGAAAGCTTATGTCTTGGTTACAACGGAGCAGGTCAGAAGCTAATAAAATATGGTCATAATCATCCATGTCAATGAGATTTGCGATAAGCTCCTTTATTCGGTAAAATCCAGATCCATCATTTTGAAAATTAAGAGTTCTTGTTGCCTTAAATTTTTGAAGGTATTTTTAATCAAATAATAATCAAATAATCAAATATTTTATTGTCGTATAAACTTTACAGTTTGTGATCAACATGTATTAACACAATAAACATATATACATACATATCAAACAAACACAATAAAAACAGCATCAAAATTTATAAAAACAAACAAGCTGTTAAGAGTCCCCTGCCCTCAGTTCTAATGACTTTTTCAAGAAGGATCCTAACTTATTTGTTTGTAAAGGCGTTGATGGATTTAGTAAATAATGAATTTTTTCTTCTTCATTTAAATGATTAAAGTTATTATTTTCAGTACATATGTGTTCAAAAAAGGCAATTCTTGGGTGTTTTATTATAATCACAATAGAATAAAAATGTTTCTCATCCTCTAGTATTTTACATTTATGACAAAGTCGTTCCTCTCTTGGGATTTTAAAATATCTCCCTTTTCAATTAAGATCAATCTCCTTATCTGAAAATTAGATATATTTAGATAAGATTCTAGTTTTTATATAGATAAAATTTACTTTTACCATTAATGTTTTCAAATTTAGTTTCAATTAAATCTTCATATCTATTTTCATTTTAACTTTATATCGTTTTTATTTTATTTAATTACATCTAATATGTCCTTACAAGTAGAAAGAATATTAAGGTCAATATTCGTCCCTTCAACAATATTTTTTGCATATGTATACCATGAATAAGTTGTAGTCAATTCTAGAGACTGTGCTAGAGAAAAGCTTCCTTTATCAATGGATTAATATTATTATTATATAGTCTAGCTAAATATAAAAGGGTTTGTGTTTTAATAAAACATTCTATAGGCAATCTTCCTAATTCAACTCTTGCTCCTAAATTGGATGCATTTTTCTTATTCCTAGAGTAGATTTACAAAATTTAAGATGCATATTTTCAATAGGGCTTTTGTCTATAAAATCAAGTTGATTAATTTGTTTTCCTGAAGATAAGGCTTTGTTTTGGCTCTATGAAAAGAAATATATGTATCCAAATATGTTACTTCTGAATTATAGGTTATAATTGGTTTTACTAAAGAATCAAAAGATTATTTGTTACTTTTATAGGTAGATTATTCAATGATGCTCTAAAGTACTTTGAGATAAATTTCCATTACATTTTATCAACATTCCCAAAATGAATATTCTGATATGCTCTCTATGGCTTCATTCTCATAGTAAATATATGATGTTTCACCATTTTGTTTGGACTGACTGAAAATCATGGATTTTGTTTTATTTGTATTTAAAGAGAGTTGGCATTTTGCTGCAATAAAATTTAACATTATTTAAACTGTTTTGAAGACCCTCTTTCGATTCTGACAGGATCAAAAGATCATCCGCAAAAAGGAGGCATCCCACCTTACTATTTATAAGCTTAAGGGGACTTGAATCATTTCCCTCAAAATTTTTTTCAATATCATTTATGAAGACATTAAATAAAGTGGGGCTCAGGGTGTCTCCTTGTTTAACCCCTCTAGCAATATTAAAAAATTCTGATACATAATCTTTTTATTTCAAAGATGATTTAGTATTTAAGTATTGTTGTTTTATAACTCTGTAAAAAGACCTGCCAACTCCCATTTTGCATAATTTATAAAGTAAAGCAGTTCTCCATACTGAATCAAAAGCCTTTTTCAGATCTATAAAGCAGGCATAAATCTTTCTTTTCTCTTTATGTAAATATTTATTAATCAAGGACTTTTAATGGTTAAAAACAAATTATGAAGTTGTATGTTTAACAAATAACAGTCAAAGGTCATTCTTACCTGAACAGTATTAGAAATATAAAGAGAAAAAAAATAGTAAGTTTTCCCTGTAACGTAAAAGCAGCATAACTGAAAAATGAAATCATTATAGTTTAAACATGTCAATTATTCTTATGATTTTGAGAAATATTATTAACATCTTTTGTAGCCTGGTTTGTTTACTGTATTTCTTATATTTATCTTAATTGAAATCATAATATAATTCAAAATAAAATGAAAGCATTTCAGAATATCAGATCAATTACCCTGTGGAAACTGAACAAAAGAGAATCGCGCTTTACTAAATTGCTGAGGAAGCTAGAAAAGGGAAAGATCAAGTGATGTTGGTTTGTGATAAGTTTCATATTAACAACGTCCTTTATAAAGGCAATGGAAATACGAGAGGCGAGAGCGAAACCAATTCGTACATCCCACTTTTTTATATGAAGAGTACCGATTGTCAATCCATCAGATGTAAGCAACAAAGTTTCAATTTCATAATAACTGCTTCAAAATCATTTGGAAGATAAAGATACAAACAAAAGATATTAGAATTTGTTGACTAAAAGATAGCAATACGATAAAGCGCGTAGACAATACGTTCATTGTATAACTAATGACAAAAATACGAAAAGGAATATAAACTATCATTTAAAATGGCTTTCAGAACCTAAAACGAAAAGCTGCGCTGCAAAAAAGTATAACAAAAATACTGAACTCCGAGGCAAATTCAAAAAGGGGAAGTCCATAAAAACTGACAAAATCAAATGCTATCAATCAACGGAATAAGTGAAAAATAACTGCTATATTCCTGACTTGGTATGGGCATTTTACGAAGAAAATGGTAGGTTAAACCTGGTTTTATAGCTAGTTAAACCTCCCACTTGTATTACAGTTGTTTATAGCTCCGCTGTATTGACAAAATTGGATAAGCAACCCAAACAGACATCATAGGTTAATGTGACAATAATTTGGACTAGCAGTCAAAACTGTGTAAACAAACATCACAACTGACTAAAACAGTTCAAACAATCATACATATTAATCTAACAAAGACGCCAACAACAAAAAAAAAAAGCTACTCTGCAAGCGATACACGTAATTTTTCAAAAAGGATATTCTAGTATTCAACTAAGTATTCTGTATGAACTAGTGGTGAATATTAACTTATTTGATTTATGCAATTTAGCACTATTGTATCAATTGTCTTTTGATGACTTTGAAAGTATTAACATCTCCTCATTGAAAATTAATGTATCTATAAAAGTATCGTAAATTATAAAAACGGGAAATAACTCACAAGGTTAAGGTTATATTTTTGTTTATACGACTACATTACAATCAAAACATTTCCTAACTGTCCCACTGTTAATATTTCTGATTGTTCGTGTGTTGTACGTTTGCACTAATTTATCCTTCATTTGTATCAATGTTACATGCGCACCAATATACAATATATATCATAGACTATAAATGTTTTTTTCTCTTTAAACGAGTCTTAATGTTTGATTGTCTACAACAATAAATGACTTCGTTTTTGTACTCAATTTTTCAGTTGGAACTTCTATCTTGACATCTCAAGTTAACATTACTAACCTGCTACATATTTCAATACATGTACATGTTGGTAAAAGAAAAATCGAAGATACAGAGGGTACAATAAAAAATTAAGTTAAGAATGAATAACCTGATCTTTAGGAGAATACCATTTGAATCGGGCTTCGTGGAATAGAGAACAAAAAAATTAAAAACCCTAAAATAAGATGGGTATAAAGCCGTGCCAGTAAGGTGCTCATGTTGGGTTATGTCAAAGAACGTCTGGTCCTTTTTTTTTAACAAAAAATCATCGATAGATACCAAGACCTTGTTGATAAATATTCCGTATCAACTTCACCAATGATACATGATGGTCTTGAATTATAGATTCTAGTTGTTTATCATCTTAATGACGTGTTATAGTCTTCTTTTTATTTGTCTTTTGTATATTTTTAACCTTTAATACTTTTGGCGTGTATCGTTATTTATACATCCCGCTATTGTATTATTGTGCTATGGTCATTTTTGTATTCTTGTCTTTCATTTTTGCTTATGTACTTTGTCTATAGAGTGTCTATATGCCATTTTGTTTTTCTTTGTTGAAATAGTTATTTGTTTTTATAGTGATTAAGAATATAACATAATGTAACTGCTGTACCCAAATTTTTGACATTTGTTACCTATTATGTCTGTTTGTTTTGCTCACACATTGTTGTCAATATAATGGAATTCTATGCGACTGTCATACAAGTTAGAGGTTTAGCTAGCTATAAAACCAGGTTTAATCCACCATTATCTACATAAGGAAATGCCTGTACCAAGTCAGGAATATTACAGTTGTTTTCCATTCGTTTGATGTGTTCGAGCTTTTGATTTTTCCATTTGATAAAGGACTTTCCGTTTTGAATTTACATTGGAGTTTGGTATTTTTGTTAATTTTTCTTTTGACCTTCACAATATGAGTGCCATGGTTTTTGTTTTTGTTTTGTATAGTATTTCTTATTGTTCATAAAATATTTTCGATTCTTGATTGTAATCCTGTACTTGAGTTTTTTCTTGTTTCAATTTTTTCTTGATTTCGCAATGTGTTCATGCACTTTTTAACCATGTGTATAAAAGAGGGAAAACGAAAAGGTGCTTGGTTTGAAATGGGGAACCTTTTGGTAACGTTACAAGCTGACTTGTACTAAAAAAATCATTTAGTAAGCCAGCTAAGTATTACTTACAAAATGGTAATGTATAAAATGACAACTCTAGGTCATCCTCCTTCGTACAGGATCTATAGCAAAATAACCCGAGGTCATTATCTTTTTTTAAATTTTATAAATGATGACTATAACACAATGACCAGATGTTATCCTCCTTTGTCTTTGATGATGACTGTTGACGACGTCTTTACAATAAATCCATTAGATGTTGGATGTGTACTGATTGATATCTTAGTCTTAGATACATGATTTTTTATTAGTTGTTATAGGCTTTGAACTAACTGTCAGTAACTGCGAGTACACTCAGATCTTTATTTAGTGTCTTGTTTGTTATGGGATGTAAAGATACGCTGCCTTGTCAGGTCTGTGTTTTCGTTAGATGTTTTCTGCTTTATATCGATCTGAAGGGTTAAGCCCTTTTCAACTAATTTATATACTAGGTTTTCTTAGGTTGTACTATTACACCACTGTCCCAGGTTAGGGGAGGGTTTGGCGCCAGCAATTTAGTGTAACCCCGCCACATTCTATATGTGCCTGTAGTTCAGTGGTTGTCGTTGGTTCATGTTTTATTCATATTTGTTTTTCGTTAATTGTTTTGTTATAAATTAGGCCGTTAGTTTTTTTCAATTGAATTGTTTCATATTTTTCAGGTCGGCCTTTAAAAGCCGACTAAACGGTATGGGTTTTTTCTCATTGTTGAAGGCCAATCGGTTGCATATAACTGCTTACATCCACTTCATTTGAACTTTGGTGGATAGTTGTCTCATTGGCAATCGTACCACATCTCCTAATTTTTATATTGATATCATTTGTTTGTTTGTATAGCATGTATATGATAAGTATAATACAGTGACATAAAGTTATCCTGTTCTGTGTAAGAAAAGAACATGCATAAAACACAATAACCTGAGGTCATTTCCCCTTTGTCTAGGATAAGTACACGTATAACACACAATGACCTCTCTCTCTCTTTCTCAAAATGTAAAAATTAAAAAAAAACACTCTCAAATTACCTCCTTTATAAAACACATATAGGATAAGAATAACCCAATGCACTGATATCATCTGATTTTCCTACAAAGGATAAGAATGAGCATAAACAAAACTACCTGAGGTCGTTCCCGATAATGTAGAACACAGTGACCTCAGTGCACCCCCTTTTGTACAGCATATATGGTAAAATTGAGAATGGAAATGGGAATGTGTCAGAGAGACAACAACCCGACCACAGAACAGACAACAACAGAAGGTCACCAATAGGTCTTCAATACAGCGAGAAATTCCCGCACCCGGAGGCGTCCTTAAGCTGGCCCCTAAACAAATATATATACTAGTTCAGTGATAATGGACGTCATACTAAACTCCAAATTATACACAAGAAACTAAAAGTAAAATAATACAAGACTAACAAAGGCCAGAGGCTCCTGACTTGGGACAGGCGCAAAATGCGGCGGGTTAAACATGTTTATGAGATCTCAACCTCCCCTATACCTCTAGCCAATGTAGAAAAGTAAACGCATAACAATACGCACATTAAAAGTCAGTTAAAGAGAAGTCCGAGTCCGATGTCAGAAGATGTAACAAAAGAAAATAAACAAAATGACAATAATACATAAATAACAACAGACTACTAGCAGTTAACTGACATGCCAGCTCCAGACCTCAATTAAACTGATTGAAAGATTATGTCTTCATCATATGAATATCAGGCACAATCCTCCCGTTAGGGTTTAGTATCATACCATCATAAAATATATGAGAAGAGCATAACCCGTGTCATGCCAACAACTGGTTTTAAATAAATGTGTTTAGTTCCGATGCAAAGACCCTATAAGTGAATCAATATTAAAGCCAAAATATGCAATCTTTAATGACCTGACAACAGTATCGTAACTATATCCCTTCTTAATAAGTCTATTTAAAGGTTTTGTTAGCTTCTGAGGTGAATACTGACATTTTAGTGCTTTATAAAGAATATTACCATAAAAGATTGGATGTGAAATACCTGAACGTATAAGAAGTCTGCATGTTGAGCTATATTTACGAATGATGTCCTTGTACCGATGATAAAATTTAGTAAATGTTTTGACTAGTTTGTGATATCGAAAACCCTGGTGTAATAATTTTCAGTAATACATAAATTTCTTTCGTTAAAATCTGAAACGTTGTTACATACACGAGCGAATCGTACAAGTTGAGATATATAAACACCGTAAGATGGTGACAAGGAACGTCACCATCTAAAATGGATAATTAACGATAGGAAATGAAAATCATCTCTTTTATCATAAATTTTGTATTAAGCTTTCCGTTAATGATATGGATATCAAGATCGAGGAAAGGGCAGTGGTCATTGTTAGTATTAGCTTTATTTAAAGTAAGTTCAACAGGATAAATTTCTTTAGTATACATACTGAAGTCGTCATTATTGAGAGCCAATATATCATCCAAATATCTAAAAGTATTATTAAATTTTGTATCAGATGTTGTTTCGATG
Organism: Mytilus coruscus; assembly: GCA_017311375.1. NCBI lineage: Eukaryota > Metazoa > Mollusca > Bivalvia > Mytilida > Mytilidae > Mytilus > Mytilus coruscus. Next base: position 74,349,522 of record CM029599.1, on the reverse strand, counting down.
GGTCTTTGCTAATTTTAGTCATAAATTGTAACTCATAGCAATACAAAACAGGTCCGCAATAAGTGGTGCACAGTTAGTCCCATTGGAATTCCGATAACCTGACGATATACGGAATCTCCAAAGCGAACAAAAATATTATCTAGTAAAATTCAAGGGCAGATATAGTATCAAAGCATGTCCAATTGACATATTTCTTTTGTTTATTGCTACTAAAAGAAAGTATGCTACATCAGAACCACCTGGTCCATTTTGAACCAAAATTTTCCTTCGGAGGTCCTCTTGTACAGTTGTATCCGATGACCATGGCCAATATCAAATATGGCTGGTGTGACCTCTGATACGGCGACACATATTAAACCTATCAGAACCTGCTAGTTTAATTTGAACAAGTGTTAGTAGGAATGTTCAGGTGACCCAAACAGATTTTAAAACGGTCACCATTGTCATGGTTGTGTCATTTTCAACTCTTCCCCAGGAATGGCTACTACATATCTTGACTTTAATCTAGAAATTGAAATTAAAGAGTCCATTAAGAACAAAAGTGATGATTAAAGCTTCCCTTCCTATGTAGCCCTAATCTTGTTACATCTAATATTCTGATAATTCATATTTTCCCATGAGTTATCGTGGTAAACTATTGCCATTGATACATATGTGGGTATTAAATATGCGAGGCAAATTTTATTCATATTTGCAGAGCAGGTTTTGGTTAAGCTTGTTTTGCTTTAATAACTATAAAATGTTCATTAAGCTTTACAAATATTTTACTTTAGAAATCAAGCATTGAAACAAAGTCTGAGTTGCAGCCTTTTTGACCAGCCCCAGCAACAATACAATATAAATCTGCTTCAACATAAATGACTCATTGTTAGTCAGCTTTAGAGAAAATGCGACCATATCCATTATCAGAGACATTTCAATCTCAATCAGCCCCAGAGACACAGTCAACTTCAGTGAATACGATTTCCCAAACAACTTGATCAGAGACACAACAGTTACAGGACTTTGGCCTTGATCGTTATTATAGACGCGACGTTCTCAGTCTGCGCCTAAGACACTGTCATTTCATATATATATTAACGACATTCTTTATCATCTTCATAGAAAATACTTACTAATACGATAAGCTTTTTAATCAGCATCAAAGACTAAGACTCCGTTCTTTTCAGTGACTTGGCCTCACCCAGCTTCAGAACAACAGTTTAAGTCATGTTGATTCGAAACATGTCTATGATTAGTCCTGTTGTCACGGGTAAAGGTAAGTTTCAGTGTTAATTCAATATCAGTTATCAGAGTCAGCTTCTCAGTCATTTTCAAACTTACAGATTTTCTGTGCAACTTAGATTTTGATTAATGGAACAGAATAATTGTAATTACCCTTACCACATTTGAGCATATTAAAAAATAAAATAACAAAAATACCGAACTCCAGGCATATTAAACTGAATGTTCATTTGTCGTTTTTGTTTGTTTTAACATACATGTTCTAAATATATTTTTTATCGTTATATTTCGAACTACTAGTATTCTGTATTCGCATCGGATTGTTCCATTTATAGCAGGAGGCGCTTACCATGTGGACGCACCTAGTCTCGCTTCGTTTGCAATTCCCTCAGTTTTTGTTATCCTCGTTTTTATATATTAATTAAGGCGACAGTACTTAGTGTACCGATGTTTAAATTTCGTAAATCGATTAAAGAGTATCGAACATATCTAATCTGTAGCATCTGGAAATGTTTCATGTAATTTTACATTAGTCATATAGGGGAAATGTATTTGGGTGGTTGGGTATTTGGTGCCTAAAAAGAATTCGTATTTGTTTTCTTGCACAGCTATAAACCAATTGTATTATAATGGTATGTAGAATACTATGTATGAAGTTAAATATAAACTGAAACTACAAATACTAGACAATAGTATTCAATGGTACTAGACACGCCGCATTATTATCAATCGGGAATAGCACTGCGACAATCCAATCATCATGGTGGAATTATTAATTTGCCACTCCCTGTGATGATTCATAATTAATGTTCTAGTACGTGCTTTATAGAGAGATGAGGCCATAATTATTTAACTGTAAAGAAAAATGCTTTTGACCTATTGCAATGACACACGGTCGGTTTACATATTAATTCCGCTATCAATTCGTTTCCTATCAATTTCTGTACATAATAACATCCGTCGTTATTTATTTTCAAGTGTCACTGCCGCGGCGATTGTTTTCGTCTTTGACAACCAAATTTGTAGAAAAATTTAGCTTTTTTAGTATTTAAAGAATAACGTTATTAAAGCCTGAGTCTTGCCTTATCGAATGATATATTTAGTTCAGTATGGGAAAATAAAAAAAAAATAAATAAATAAAAAAATACGCAGACAGTCATTGTGGTAGTTAATTGATTGACTGTTTGTTGCTTAACGTCAAGTGGCAAATATTTCATGCATGTCCAGGACGAGAACAAATTAACAATAAATATGTAGGTCCTGTGGGTTGACTGCCACTAAAAATTAGGGTATATTAGATAGGGACATAAATTAAGCCTTTCAACAGGACACATACGAACCTTACAAAAGATTTGTTTTAAGGGTTTTTAACGTGCATTCTCTTTAAACGAGGAATCGAATTTAACGTCCCCATTTTGACCGAACGTGGCTGCGTACTTGTACATCCCGCACAGCCAAACAGACACCTCCACTTTGGCAAGGATTTTACTGCCGGTCGGAAGAAGACCAAGAATGACCATATTTCTACTCCCAAGTCACCCTTGGGGTTGCAAAAATTAAGATCTTTATCAAATGCCTAGTAAAGACAACATGACGCAAACCAATATAGTTTGACCGAAGTGCTCTGTTGACTCTTTATAAGAGTTTTCTACCCTTTAATATTCTACATAAGCTGTTTTCTAGAATAACTTTTAAACATTTATTATTATTAACATGGGTTCTTTTCATTTGAAATACATGAAGTTTTACCTTGAAATTGCAAGCAAGATTAAAGGCCAATTTGATGTTCTAGAATCTGATCTTTGCTTGTTATTCTTGTTCCAATGAAATTGTAAGAAATAGACCAAGATAGATATGGAACAAAATGTTTGGAACATTGTGACGAATGTTTGATACATTTTGTTTAAAACAGTCAGCTTACACCTATAGGAGGTGTTACCCTTTGGATAATTAAAATAATGATTTATTGGTTTTTCTATCCCTTTTTGGAATATAGCTCCCACGTGTTTTGATACTTAAACATCCTTGGCTTTTAAATGTTTGACTTTATGTATTCCTAGTAAAATTATTTTGAAACCATGTTTTTTTTTGTGTCTGTGTAAAGTAACCCTATATTTGACTCCTGAAGTGACTTTTTAAAACCCGAAAGTAGCTATTTTATCTCCCTTATTTCATAGAAAGATACAATTATTAATATATTTTGAAATTGGTACAAGATAAACTTTTTCGTGATGCATGAAGCTACCTTTTAAATCATACGTTAAGGAAAAAATCTCCATTATTTCAAAGAAAGATACAATCATTAATATATTTTGAAATTAGTGTAGGATAAACTTTTTCGTAATGCTTGACGCTACCTTTTAAGGTGGCTCACCCCAATAAGGACCCCGGTAGAATTTATTTATTTTCACATATTCTGTAGATCTTTTTATGCTAAATCCCAAAATGGAAAGAAAAAAGGGGATCACCAGGATCGTTTTCCCCTCAAATGGAAGCGAAATGTGCGATTTTGACCCTATTTCCCAAATTTCCACCCTTTCAACAATAACGGCTACATCAAATTCAAAGAACCATGTCAGTATGATTATAATGTGAAAAAACATTAAAACTTGAAATGTAAACGTTTCTCTTGGTTGTTTTAGACCTAAAAGTCCTTTTATTTACAGATTTATGTCTAAATTTTGCATTTTCTAATTTCAGTTTAAGGCTAAAAATATTGGATAAATCAATTTTTCTTAAAATTTCCCCGGTAGATTTAAAAAAAAAACGGATATGTCAAAGCTATGAACTTTTCGAGCATTTTAAGGTAAAATAAAATGGGGGTCACCAGACTTTTTAAAAAGTTACGGACTTTTGTTTAACCCCTCTACCCCATGAGGTCTGATTTCAATGCACTCCAATAATTACTTTGTTGTGAATTCTTTATTGATGTCTTTATTAAAATAATGTTTGCAATTATATCAATGGACGATAGCTGAATATAAATGTGATTAACATATAACTGTTTGTTATAAAAAAACGAAATTTTATTTTGGGGAAATATGGTAATTTTGTCTGGTGCGAGTTGTTTCCCTCTAAATTGGCGCCATAATCGGACAACAGAAATTTCAGGGTCGCCATTGTGGATCAGCATACACCACTGATGAATACGACCATGTACATGAATAACAGACAAAGTGGCGAATAGACAACGATGCAGGTAGAGTCATTACATAAGAAAACAGATTTTAATATTTTAGGCAGCCAAATGTTATCAGTATCACGAAAATACAAAGTGGGGGTTGTCTCAAAATACTCGCTACTGCAGAAAATCTCTGCGCCTGAAACCTTGCATGGCTAAATTTCTGTTCTATGTATAATCGTTATGGCTGGTATCTTATTTATGTGTTTATTTGATCCTTAACAGGCAAGTTGTGAACATGTATAGCCAGTTGGGAAAAATATCGAGGGATGGACAGGGTAGGAATGCCCTTTACTGCCAAGCATGACAAATGTCCTTTTGCGCTACCGTAAGGCTCAAATGAATCCTGATTTTTAATCGTCATTTGTAAAATCTAATTTCGTAGCTATGTTAGGGTCAAATCGAGTAAAATATTTATCGTTAACGTCTAATGTGGGTATCTTTATAACTGCCCTAGGACAGGGGTCCATGATTCCCACTCCCTATCCCCAACTCCCATTTCCTTCTCTTTAATCTAAAATATTTTCCCCCCTACTTTCACTTCCATCCCCTTGCTCCCAGACAACAAAATTGGCCACATATATTTCCCAGAATATTCATCCCCTCTTTTCGAATTCTGGTCCTTTCACCCAAAATCATGTTAGCTCGCATTCACGTTCACCCCTTTACATTTGCACCCACACGTTTGCACCCTGGGTCTGTTTGCAATCGTGCTTTAGTTCTATAACATGATAAAATAAAGATATTAAGTTTATTTTGTTTTAAAAATAAAGTGACACATACAAGATCAAAGGGCACAGCTGGCTGTTGAAAACAATTATCTGGTCTTTTCTATTTATAATCTTCATACGATTTACTTCTACCCTCAGCTTCTACCAAACTAGTTACTTTTATTTTCACTTGAGACCAAGCTAACAGACCCAATACCCCTTTTCCGCACCCTGACTCCCTCTTTCTGATCTCTCATTCCAATGTTTGTTCCTTACCCTGTCCACCCCTCAAGAGTTTGATTGTTTTATTTGTTTTCTTGGGAATATAAATGGCCTTATTTGTAAATTTTTACCCCTACAGTACGAGGCAATACATTTTATTGATGGATTCGTCTTGATCATAATTTGTTTACAGTTACCCCCCTTCTCCTCTCTCTTTGGTATAAAAAAATTTCTTAATGTCAAGTATCAGGTTTAAACATACATTGTAGGGCTTATTTAGTTTACCAAATAACACATACATTTGAGTTGAAAAGTTCATTATTGTTTTGTGCTTAGTATTTTTAAATACAATTTGTGTATCCCTTATTCCAAACAGGGTACAAGTAACCCCAACATAATTTGGTTGACCCGAGAAGTCTGTATTCAACATATAAAAACAAAATCATTATTTATACTTGCTGTGCATGTAATTTTATTTTGTTTGCTCATTATTAATCGCCACAATTTTTCATTTTTTAGCTCACCTGGCCCAATGAATTCTAACCAAACTTGGCCACAATCATCATAAAGGTATCTAGTTTAAAAAATGTGTCTGATGACCCTGCCTGCCATTCAACATGACAGACATGGCTAGAAATAGAACATAGGGGTAAATACATTTTCTGGCTTATATCGATGAAACTAAACATTTAGAGCAAATCTAACATGGGATAAAAATGTTCATTAGGTTAAGATCTATCTGCCCCAAAATTTTTAGATGAATCAGACAACGTGCTGTTGGGTTGCTACCCCTGAGTTGGTAATTTAAGGAAATTATGCAGTTTTTATGTCCCATTTATGGGCATTATGTTTTCTGGTCTGTGCGTCCGTAAGTTCGTTCGTCTGTTCGTCCGTCCGTTCGTCCCGCTTCAGGTTAAAGTTTTTGGTCGAGGTAGTTTTTGATGAAGTTGAAGTCCAATCAACTTGAAACTTAGAATACATGTTTCCTATGATATGATCTTTCTAATTTTAATGCCAAATTAGAGATTTTCCCCATTTTCACGGTCCACTGAACATAGAAAATGATAGTGCGGATGGGGCATCCGTGTACTGGGGACACATTCTTGTTGGTTATTATCTTGAATATTATTATCAGTCAAGGATATAACTCTATAGGGTTAATAGAGAAAATTAACATACATTTGTTATTGAGGACTAAAAAATCAAAGAACTGTGATAACATATGTATGTTACATGTTTCAAAGGGACAATATACATCATTAGTTTTGTTAAAATGTCTATAAATGCTATTGATATTACTATTGTCTTTATGTATTCTAAACTATAGAAAAATATAACAGTTCATAGTTTGTCAATCATGCATAGTAAACCTATGTTATTACAAAAAATATGCCTGTAATAACTAAAGGGTGTTATTACAGCTTCTCTACATCACTCCAAAGCATTTGCTCAGACATACATCATGCTTAATTACAATGTATTTTAATTCATTGTAAGAAATCATGATCAGAGCATGTAATGAGGTTCTGCGCAAGTTTCCTAGTAATTCCCAAGTGTCTCATATAATAAGTTACATGCCTTTAATAACTAAGCCTTGTTATTACAGCTGAGTTTATCCCTTAAAACCCTTGTCTCATTGATTTACCATGGTAAATGAAAAATGTATTAATCTAATTAAAAATTAGTTATCAAGGCTATGCATTTAGTTTCTGTGCAAAGTTTCAAGAGTTCCCTAGAGCCCACTAAAAATTAAAACATTTATGATTTATTTTACAAATAACAAACATGTGTTATTACAGATTTCAAAAAATTTAAGGATTAAAGAGTAGACAACTCATCAAAGTATCTGTAATAACACATGCAAGATATTTTCTGTAATAACACATGCAAGATATTTTCTGTAATAACCCTATAGAGTTGTATCTCGGACTGATTATAGATAGCGATTAACTGTAAACAGCAATAATGGTCAGCAAAGTAAGATCTACAAATAAGTCAACATGACCAAAATTGTCAATTGACGTAGATTCATGGTATACCGCCATCTTGGATTGTACAATCGCAGTACACAATCGGTCTAGATCTGCCCAAATCTGCAAATTTGGAGACAGATAGGCAATTTATAGGTTAGACTTTTATTTGATGAAAGAAAACTTGGTGATTTATTGCATTATTCAAAATATTTAAATAAATACCAAATGTGTTTTTAGAATCATTTTTTCAACTTGGCCATTTAAGGGGAGATAACTCTTTTAGTAAAAAAATTATACTGGACTGATAGGGAAATTTTTATTTTTTACTTGTAGCAAGAAAACAAGTTTGGTAACACCATTTTTTCTTTTTATTTTCCTAAAGCATATTATATAACCTATCTTCTCATATTTTATTTCAAAATTCTATCTCATAGATTTCTTTTTATGCACAAAAATGTGTTTTTTCATGAACAATCTAAGCAAATTTGGGCAATTTCGTACGACCCGTAGCTTGAAAAATGGAACGGTGACCGATACTTTTTATTATATTTTTGGAAAAAGCATAGAAAAATCTTTATTTTGGCAAAGTATAAAAAAATTCTATCTGAGGAAATATATACCTATGATCTACCTTAAGGAGTTATTGCCCTTTAAAGTCAATATTATACAATTTTTGAAAATTTTTGTTATCTTTTACAAATATCTTCTCCTCTGAAACTATTGAGACAAATTTAACTTACTTGGCCATAATCATCATTAGGGTATCTAGTTTTAAAAAATGTGTTTGATGACCCTGCCTACCAACCAACATGGCTGACATGGCTAAAAATAGAACATAAGGGTAAAATGCAGTTTTGACTTATATCTCTGAAACTAAAGCAAAAGTATAATGGTTGCATTATTTCATGCATCAATTGTGAACAAAAATATAAGGTGAGCGACACAGACTCCTTGGAGCCTCTAGTTTTAAAATATGACCACATTATGCATTTAAATGTCAATCATGGTTGATTTTCTGACAGAATTACTCTCAGATTTAATTTCAGGCTTCAAGTACATGTAAGAGGAAGTAGTGATTTGTTGTAAAAGATCCTGGAATGTTCAACTTTACTTGGAAACTATTGGCAAAGTACAGACATAATTTACATGAGAAGTCAGGATCATCTTGTCTTGCAATTGGGAACTATATATGTAAAGTGCTTAAACTTAAGAACAACATTAGAAGCCAAGATCAACAATACTCAGAACTATATGTATAATCAAAGTACTGTCAGAATCCATATGAGAACCCAAGATCATCTACACTTGGTGTCTATTGCAATGTGTTGAGAATCCACTTAAGAAGCCAAGATAAACTATAATTTGGAACTATATGCTAAGTGCTGTCAAAATCCATAGAAAAAATCCAAGATCAAAGGGCCTACTGTACATGTACCTACATGTCCCAATGATGAATAGATTATTGAGTCATATAAAAACACTGAAGAGAAGAATATTGATATAAAATTATGAAAATATGGAACTGATCAATTAATGATTGTACATGTACATTATGTATACATGTCAACAATTACTAGTATATTGAAAATAACAATGTTAATAAATGTTTTATAAATTTGATCTCATAGACATTTGAGGAATAAAAATCAAAAATGTTTCAAAAAATGAATTTTAATAGAGCTGTTTTAATTTATTTTTGCTGCAAACATGATTCATGATATGCAAACTGCAATATATGCAGTTGTCTTTAATACAGAATGTAGCTAATGAGATTGTAGATTTTGGAAATCATAATACATGTACCAGGTGACAGTTGTGGTAAATGCAAATGCCTTTCCCTCATCTTTTACCTCACCAACCCCTGACCCAATTGGTCAGTCACTTGAATTATTTTACATCATTTGGCATTTTTTGTCCATCCATATGCTTTTCGTTTTCTATTTCAAAACTTATATTTTTGGGATAAAAGGAGAAATAGAATATATAGTTTTGTTCAATGAGACAGCAACCAAACAAACAATCAAACGAATTATACATTGTCTGGTGCCCCCCCCCCTTTTTGTGGAAAAATTTTGGTTGCTTAAATAGGGAATCACTGAAGCATGACTGGAGCGGGCCCCTCTTAGGCAGTCAGTGCCCCCTCCCTTTATGAAAATTTCTGGATCTGCCACTGTGTTAGGCTGGCTTGGTTTAACTGACCTTGGCCTCATTTTCATGATTATTGATAATTGACAATATTAATTTTTTCTGATACTTGTAGTAAAACTTTATCTTTAGGAATATCAACATAAAATCAATCAACAATGATGATTAGTAAAGCAGGTGAGACATTTCAGCTTGTGCACTCTTGTTAACACAAAAAAATGTGCTGAAAGGTGTGACTACCATACATGTACATGCAGATGTATCTAGGAATATGTCTTAACAACTTGAAAAATATGTGATCTATCCTAATACTTCTTGTTTGTATTGGAACAATCCTAATAGTTCACACCTTTTCCTTGGAAGCATTGTTTTTTTTGGAAAATGACGTAGACAATTTTACAATACCATTGACCAGCTTCCAAGCCGCTTTCCGAACTCGGTTCCGTATTTTACATACTCATGTACTATACAGAATGTCCATTCTTAACCTGCCATATGTTCATTGTTTTTAAATGGTATTTTGAGCTATCTCCTTAGTATATTTTTCATATTTATACGAGCTTTCGCTTTTATGTGCATGTCTTTACAATCCGTTAACAAATCAGAATATAAATGGATCTGTTTTGTTATGGTTTTGAATTTTTTACATACCAATGATAACCAATCGCTAGACAAAATACAGTCGAACCTCGTTGTGTCGAACTCGGTTGTGTCGAAAACCCTGATGAGTCGAAGTAATTTCTCGGTCCCGGTAAAATTCCCGTTTGATTAATGCATAATTACCTCTAATGAGTCGAACTCGGTTGATTCGAATACTCGGTTAAATCGAGTAAATTTTATAGTCCAGTTGATGTAAAATTAATGTAAATTGACCCCGATGTCTCGAAGTTCGAAAGTAAGAGTTTTTGAAAGATGCAGACCTAATGATAAAAATTCAAATCGGATGTATTTCTTATGCAACCTAATCATTTTCAAAAGAGATTAAAGCTGAGTAAACATATTTGTTTGTATAACAGTTAAAATGACATGTTTATGGTGACCGGTAATTAACACCTTTGTTGAGATTGTGCGCATGCTCGAATAAATGGTGGTGGTTTGAATTTGGGAGAGGAAAATTTTCATTGAACTTGATATTTTAGAAGATATATTGTGACAGGAACATTGCAAATACATCCCTTTATTACACCTAACACTGGCGGAATACTTTTATAAACTTTTTATGCGTCTTATTTGATATATAAACACTAAAACCAATCCGGCAGTTGTGAGCCCATTCACAAACCGCATGTCATGGCGGCCATTTCTTAAAATTTCTTAAAATTTTTTAGATAGTCTGTATGCACCCATCAATAATCATCTCCCTGAATTAGAGTTTTAATAGTATCCAATTTTTATAAATTACAGTGGAACTTTCTACGTTATTCAGGAGATGAAAATCTTGTGTTATTGTTTTACCGAATAAAACATTTTTATCAATTCCTGACTAAATATATAGTCTGCAGATATCATATATATTGTCTTCAAACAAAAGTGAATGACATTTTTTAATCATAACCGACTTTTACCAGTCAATAGAGCTTTGTGTATATAACTTGTACTGTCTGCCTTCTACATATATCCAGCCTGCTTATATAACCAGTAGATAGCTTTGCCTTACCCGTACATGTGTATACTCTTGCACGCTTTTGAATATAACCTATATAATAACTTTTGATTGCATAATACAACTCATGACAGAATATAAATTGTTAAAGTTTTTGCGTGAACCTATTGTACCACCTCTTGGTCAACGCCTATTAACTCCGGTTGTTCTTACTGACAGTAAGGGATATTGGGTCAGCAAACATTGTACTATCCCCACAGAAAACACAATCAAGTGGTGGTTCAGGTCTGGACGTACCTCAACACAAGGACTTGAATGGTTACATAGTAATCTAGACTCCAAGATTGGTCAGCTTGACAATATATCTCTCTATATATGGTTAGGGACGTGCGACCTTACATCCTATGACGGAAAATACATATCATTAAGGTCTGAGGAACAAGACACAATCAAAACACTTACTGATAACTATCAACATATTATTGAACTTTTTAGAAACTATCCAGGTTGTAAACTCACCTTCTTACAACTCCCACCATACTCTATATATGCATGGAATAAATATAAACAACATCCAGAGCTACAACAATTTATAGAACAAGACATCAAACTTCTAAAACAATACACAGAAATCAATGAGCATATTGGCAACCTCAACAGGACACTTGGATCAATTACACCAAATTTCGCCTCAGATATCTATCATAAAGTAAACAAGAAAAAATCAGACAATAAACGTAAAGCATCTGATCAGTATAACTTTAACTTGTACCGCGACGGAATACATCCAGACACGAACCTAGCAAGAGTGTGGCTACGTAAGATCACAAAACAGGCAATATTTGACTGTTGGTAAATTGACCTATAGGTACTAGCGATCAGGGTGGGAATCTCCACAGGTATCGCTGGTCTTATAGACAATTTCAATACTGGAAAATTTTATAATTATACAAGATGGCTTTAGTCAAAAAACCGAACTTAAAACATTCAAAAAGTGACAGCAAGCTTTATATTGGAAAAACTTATGAGAACAGATATGTGTTAAATATCGAAAAATCTTTAAAGAAAAAATTGAGACTACACAGAGATCTGAGATTGAATATTCATATACAGGCGGGGGTATAACTGCTAAACTGGATACAGTATCCTTTGAACTATTCATATATGCATGTGAAACATACTTTGATACATGTAATAAAACAACTGCCAAGGACAAAACCGGGAACAAGGTACAATATACCTATCAAATCACTGACTCGACAAACTTGAGCTTCACAATCAATGCTTATATAAAAAAATGTACACAACTGATAAATGGAAAAGATGCACATCAATTCATACATCAACATGCTCAAGAAATCCACAAAAGAATGAGTAACACACAGATAAATGGAGCAAAAATTAATATAGAAATGTTAAATCAAAATCTGGCAATAAAACTTAAAGAAGCACTAAACTCTTTACAACAGAATAAAGTCATTGTTAAAAATCTAGACAAAGAACAAGAGAAGCAACATGAACTCCAGCAAGATGAAAAATGCTTTAAATGTAAACGCCATTGTCGAACAAGATCTGTCATGTGTAAAAACAATCACTGGGTCCATTATAAATGTGACAAACTAGCTGAAAAAGAAATTGAAGAAATAGAACAAAGTGTACATAACTATGTGTGTAAAATTTGCATAAATGAAGAGTTTAATACAAGAAACAACTTTGAACAGTTAGCAATATTACATAATGATTGTGCTATTAATAATCCAGAATTGTCAATAGCTGACATGATTTTACAAGAAGAAATTCAATGTAATGCCTGCAATAATTTTGAACAAAGTGTTGAAAACAGATGCTTAATATGTGACATGCCATTTCATGACAATTGTCTAGATAATGATACTCAAAAATGCTACTCGTGCATAGGGTTAGCTGAACAGAGAGACCTCAGTGACAAAACCCAACAACAAACACATGAAACAATACCAAAATCTGTAGAAATAGAGACAACTTACATTAATGAATCAGGACCAGTTAACATTCCTCCAAAACTACTCCAAAATATATTCAACCTGAATTTAGAGCTACTGTCAGTACTGCACAAAGAGATGAAATACGCCAAAAGACACAACCTGAATCTCCGAATACTTCACATCTGATCACTGATGGTTCTACATATACTGGTACAGCTGATAAAAACAAGCTAGATGAAAATCACAAAATTCGTATGAAGGAATTAAAACAATTAGAACAAAAGTTGAAAAAAAGAGAAGAACAATTAAAACTGAAAGAAGCCATGATTAATGAAAATATGAAGGAAACAACAAACATCTTAGATAGATTACATAAAGCAGAATTTCGAAATTTAGAACTGGAAAATACAATTAAAATCTGTACATCAAAATAGAGTCTTTTCAGAACAGGCAAAATCAACATCATCCTGAACACCAAAACAACAGACAAAATCAAACATCATATGATTACAAGCAAATGTATCCTTCAAACCAACAACTATACTATAGAGATAGCACCTATAACCAAAACTATGGTGAACCACCAGCAACTAATCAGTACAGTATGTATGGAGCGCAGTTCAGTGAACCAAATCAATACTGGTACCGATCAGAAAATGAAGATAGGAAGTATCGGAATTATGATCAAAAGAAATATCTAGTCACTACTCATATCAAACAGAACTAGAGACCCGAAACATCTGCAAGGATAACTTAATAGAAGTTGTCCCAAATTGGACAAACAAAGAAAAGGTCCAAAACCACATATCTGTTCAAAACAATACAACACATCATTTAAGAACTAATGATCAGAATACATACCACTCGAGACATACCGATCAGCAAACAATAGATAATCAGTATAGAAAAATAGGACAACCATTTTACTACCAACCTACAAGTTATACAGATCATTTTATACCATCCAAGCCTCAACCAGACACCGCACTAGATGACAATCCGTGTACATATGTAAATAGTAACTGTACAAATAATGTTTTAGATTTTAATGATTGTGAGCAGAAGAATATGAAAGTTTTGAGTTTTAACTGTAAAAATATTTTAACTTGTGGTCCATTCTTCAGAGAGATGAAGGAAGATGTAGATATTTATTTACTTCAGGAACATTGGTTGTTTGATTGTCAACTCAACATGTTGAATGAAATTCACTCTAAATATATAGGAATAGGAAAGTCGGTTGACACTGATGACCCTCTGCCTCCAATACAAATGCCGAGAGGATACGGTGGGGTGGCAATATTGTGGCGAAAAGAACTAGACCCCTTAATTTCGACTTTGAAAGCAGGAAATAGTAGAATTCAATGCATTGAAATAGAAGGAGATCCTAACATCATCATTGTTTCCTTATATCTGCCATGCAAAGGACCCACTAACAGTACACAAGAGCTACTAGAATGTATAGATCAACTGAATGAGATTGTATGTACATACTCCAATACTCATCAGATAATTATAGGAGGAGATTTTAATGAAGACATAATTAATGGTGCTTCCTCTCAAAGAAAGAAATATATCAATGACTTTATGCAAGACCATGAGCTATCTTCAAATGAAACTGGACTTACCTTTATACATTCAAATGGAAAAGATGCCACTGCCATTGACTTTATTCTTTATCAGAACAAATATTCAGAGAACATAATAGATATACAGAAACTAAATGTAACTTCTAATGTTTCGGACCACTATCCTCTGTTATTGTCTGTTTTACATCATCAGAAAAAGCTCAATATTACTAAAAACTCTCAAACATCTGCAAAAACATTTAACAAAAGAATAAAATGGGACAAAATTGATACAGGAAAATATGCAAGCCTTATCTCTACAGAAATTAGCTCAACAAAATGTAAAATACAAAATCGTGAAGACCTTGAGAGCGGCTTCAACACTTTAAATAACATCATAATTAAAGCTACAAAAGATATTGCTCCAAATTCAAAAAAAAAAGGAAAAAAGAAGCCAAAATTACAAGTGATGAATGAGGAAATCCGTAAAGCCATCAGTAACAAGAAAATTGCGTTCTATAATTGGAAAAGTAACGGAAGCATTAATGATCCGCACAACTACTACCTGAAACAAAAGAAGCTAACAACTTACGAACTGAGGAAGCAATGTCGCTTAGAAATAGCAATTAGAAAATAAATGAGAGGCAAAACTAATTGATTCTAAAGTCACAGATACCAAAACATTTTTAGAATGATTAGAAATCAAAGAGCGAAAATGTCAAAACATATAGATGAGCTCAATGTTGATAATCAAATTTATAACAGTGACAACCAAATTATTAACGGCTGGCATATACATTTTGGAGAACTAGCTAAAAAGTCTGTCAATACAAAGTTCGATCATAAACATTTGGAAAGTGTTGAAAAAGAAGTTAAAGTTATATCTGATATTTGTCAAAATAGATATATTCATATGCAAGTGACTGATGAAGAAATAGAAAAAGCAATATCAAGTTTGAACAAAAACAAAGCAGCAGACATTTATGGAATCACAGCAGAAAATATTATATATGGTGGTGAAGATCTGAAAGCTTATATACGTGAACTAATAAATATGTCATTTAAATACTGTTATGTTCCAGACCTACTCAAAATTGGCACATTATTTCCAATATTTAAAAACAAAGGCAATATTAAAGATGCTATTAACTACCGTGGAATTACTGTCACTCCAACCTTATCGAAAATAATAGAAAAGATCTTGAAACTAAGAGAAAATATAAAAAAATATTAAAACTCAAAACCCGTTACAAAGTGGATTCACAGAGGATACCACCCCACTTATGTGTGAACTCATCATAGAGGAGTTTGAGAGAGAAAATAAAGACCTAAAAAGACCAACTTACATAGCTATGCTTGATGGGAAATCAGCCTTTGATGTAGTAGTACATGCAAACCTCATTAGAAGACTCTTCCAAATTGGAATATCTGATCAATCTCTACTAATGATACAAAATCTTTACCAAAATGCTGCTACATGTATTAAATGGAATGGTCACCTTTCGGAACCTTTCTTAGTAGAACAAGGAGTACGTCAAGGTGGAGCTATATCTGCTGACTTGTATAAAGTATATGTCAACCCTTTATTGAACCTCTTGGGTGAAACAGGACTCGGCGGAAAAATTGGTAACATAAACTGTTGTGCACCTACCTGCGCTGATGATGTCGCTATTATAGCAACAAATCCACTGGAGATACAGTCCATGGTTGATATTGCAGTTGACTTCAGCCGAAGAGAAGGATACTTATTACAACCAACTAAAAGTGTAATACTGCCAGTAAGAACAACCTCAAAAACAATAGAAACTGGAGAAGGATTTTGGAATATGGATGATAAGCCAATGCCAGTAGTTAAAACAGCAACACACATTGGAATACATAAATCAGAAAAAAACTCAGTCCAGTTAACAGTTGAAGAAAACATCAAAAAAGCAAGACGCACTTTATATAGTTTAATGGGATCAGGTCTACATGGAACCAACGGTTTGGACCCAGAAACAATTCTCTCACTAGTTAAAACTTTTGTACTACCTATTCTTACTTATGGACTAGAAATTTTGATCCCAAAAGGAAACCTCTAACAACTCTTAATCTATACCACAAGAAATTATTAAAACAGCTACTATCATTATCTACAAATACAGCAGACCCAGCCATTTATATACTCTCTGGCATGATACCTATTGAAGCTGAGTTACATATCAAAATTTTGACATTATTTGGGACCATCACGAGATCAGAAAAAACTTCAAATGTGTGGAGAATAGCGGAAAGGCAGCTTAAATTAAAATCTTTCAATAGTAACAGTTGGTTCATTGATATTTAAAAACTCTGTAGAAAATATAGAAAACTTTCTGGACAATCCACTTACAAAAAAAAATGGAAATCCTTTATAAACAATAAAGTGCAAAGCTACTGGACCAATAAAATTCTTGATGACTCAAAGATGTACTCAACTCTTCGGTATATAAATCGTCAATATACTATTGGGAAAATACACCCATTGATCACTACGAAAACAACCAACAATAGAGACATTGTAAGGATTCCTACAAGAACCAAAATTGCTACAGGAACATATATATTTCAATCGAATCGAGCATCATTCAATAAAACAAAGTCAGTACAACATGTAAACTTTGTAATAAGAGTCCTGAAATCTTGTCACATTTTTACTAACATGTGAGTCACTTGAAAACGACAGGAAAAGATTGATGGAGATAATAATTGATATGGGAAGTGAACTTTTAGCAAAATCTTGCTTTGTAGAGGAAGTAGACTTAGTTCAGCTAATAGTTAATCCTTTCTACTATACTGTGGATAAACGTAACAATGAAATTGTTCAAAATATTACTGGACAACTAGAGTGTGTGTAGACAGCTTATTAACAATCTGCATATGAAGCGATATGAACTGCTAACCAAACAACAAAAATGTGAAAAGAAAACAATCTTTCATGAGGAGTAAATATAAAGTAAACTATGACATTAAG
The DNA here is from genome assembly GCA_017311375.1 of Mytilus coruscus. NCBI lineage: Eukaryota > Metazoa > Mollusca > Bivalvia > Mytilida > Mytilidae > Mytilus > Mytilus coruscus. Next base: position 74,331,943 of record CM029599.1, on the reverse strand, counting down.
CTGATGATCAGGGTGGGAATCTCCACAGGTATCATCAGTTGTAATCGAATCAAATAGACGGTTATCAACCAATAATAAATTTTGGTTATTATATGGGTGCATACAGATTAAAATTAAGATAAATCAAATCATATATTAATTGTACATAACGGTGGCGGTACAGAAGTCATTTTTATTGATATATTACTAAGTATTCATAATTGGAGTAGACATTCATTGCGTATTATCATATTGTGTGGTGAAGGATATTATATATATTCAACTCCTTTGGAGGTGTGCCGACATTGGCAGAATTTATCTCGATACAGATACAGATTGTTCAAGCGGAGTGTGTTGAACATTTTCACAAGAGATAAAAACGAACGAATTTAAATGACTCTAGCCGAGATTAAATGAATCGTTAGATTTAAAACTCATCAATTACAATAAAAAAGGTATTAGGACAATTATGATAAATTCATGTAATTTAATGTAAAGCAGACGACCTCATAAGAGACCTTCAGAACTTATTTCATTCCGCGAGTGATTTCATAATTTATAGTGACTGACCTTTGTAAATATTTGTGTAGACTATTGATTTTATTTGTGCATGATTTGTATCTGTACTTGTGTGTTTAATTATTACGAAGGACCAAAAGTGGAGATTGAATACACAATCATAAAGTGTCATATCGAAAAAAAAGGCACACTGTTCATTGTATCTAGTTTACACAAATCTTATACCGTATTTCATGCATTCCAAATTTATGACGACACACTCGACCTCGGATGAGTCGAACCTCGGATGAGTCGAATACTTTGGTCCGGTCCCTTCGACTTCGACACAACGAGGTTCGACGCGGTGCGTATGTATTTTGTTAACAAAGTTACAGCTGCAGATTTGGCCGAGAACACAGTTATTTCGTAGTGCATTTCTTTTAGACAATAAATTCAAATTAAAAAATCGCACCTGCTCTATCTCAAAAAGATTTTTACAGTGTAGTGTACTATTATTGGGACAAATAATATCAAAATTATAGAAAAGTCTACCAGCTCTAACTCAAAAATTGACAATTCTATGTTAAGGGGGTCTAAAATTCAGTTTGACAGCTTCAGACATACTAGTTTTTGACCTTTTTGAACTGGACCAAATCACTACTTAACATAAAGATTCAGCACCCAAACTTTTTTAACATATAATTTCATCCCTTTAATTAATATTTCATGTATAAAATATAAAGAAATAAATTTGGAAAGTGTATGAACAAAATTTGCAAGTTATACACTGTCCACACTAGGGACTATATTTGTAGACAACGAAAATCTAAGGACGATAACTGTGTCCTCGGACCATATAGGTCAAATATCGAAGGGTAAAGAACAAAATGGCGGCTTTTGCAGAAGTTTTTCTGTCAAAAAGACTTTATTACTTTCTGGATTTTTTCACTTTAAACAGAATTAAAAGATGCAGAAACTTAATAAAAGGAGTAGACAGTGCTCAATTAATCATACCAAAAGTATTCAAGGAAAGTTTTACCCTTTCTCTGACATCGTGGTCTCGTCCATTTTTTGATACATCTACGATTATTTCATTACTTTTTCGTGTTTACAACTAAACTGTTGAACCTGTATTGTTTTGAAAAACAAACAACCCCGTTGTCCAGGGGTTCATAACAAGCCCGTATTTTACGATTACTTGTTCTTGTTCTTTCGTCGCTATTTTCAAAATCGAATAGAGGATAACTAAACGAAAAATTCTTGTAAATAAGTATAAAATAGTGAGATTTGCCATCCACTTTTCAATATCTATTTATTAAATATTATTCTAAAATCAATGATAACAGTGGATGGCTTGGATTAGGAATGGCATTTAATAATTCACAGAGAAATAGCCATCAGTCCTCAATTTGAATATTGGTGTAAACAGAAAGTTGTGTATCAAAGGGAGACAATTTTCGTGCACAAAAATGCTTAAACCAGTATTGTCAAATCTTGTAAAATATTTCTGGTGGCAATAATTCAAATATTCATAAAATTTCAAAACACAACTTTTAAAGGTGGGTGTAATGTTTCAATTGGCAAACATTTCTTTATTGATAATCCACCTTTGATAATAAAAAAAATATTTCTGTCATATTCATCTTTTAACATAAACAAATATGTTAGCCTTTTTAAACATATCTTTAATAACATATCAGTACTTATGGAAAGACTTATTCCATTTCTTCCTTTGATATTAAAGGATATACCAATATTAATTGCAAAATTGTAATTTGATAGATGTGAATAAAAGTTAATGAAAAATTTTGTCGTTGAAAACCTTCTTTAAATATGTGTCGGTAAATTAAATTATGAAGCTGTAAAGGATATATAACTAGTTTATAAGTCAAACAAGTAAAAGTTAAAAAAAGATATACCTACTGTGCTACATTTGGGGATTGGTGGTAATGAAGTCAAATTATTTAAGTTATCTATGCATTTTAATTTTCAAAGTTTAATAATAAAAATGTCACTTATTTGCATTTCTGTTAATGCACATGGCACATGTATAAAAAATGCAGGTCTTTGTCTATTTACTATAATATAACCAACATGGTAGTTATAAATAAATGAAACATCAAGTAGTAAACACGAAAATTAAGGTGAATCAATCTAATATTGCAATCAAATAATATCCTGGGGAGAACACTGGATTGTATTGCTTTCAGTAATTATATAATACACCTTGCCTAAGAAATAGGTCTAGCTAGGTCCTTATAAAAAATGAGGCTAAAATGATGTAAAATTACCATATTTACACAACAGCTGCATTTTTTGCATTTAACATATATCATATATGTACACAGAGAACAACAGATTAAATGCACATGGTGTTAATTACGGTTACCACCCTAGGCTTTAATTTTGATAGGTGGCAGCAAATAGGGCAGATTGGCCTATATATGCGGTGTCCACACATCTACTCTGTTGTTCCTAATTCTAAAAATTCTGCTCGCCCTGGCTAAGTCCTCAACATCTTTCTTTTCTAAGTATAGATCAGCAGCTCCTCTAAGGGTTAGTAATGGAGCACTTTATATATAGTCCAGTGGCTTAGTCCTGTCTTTTTGTCTCTCTTATTTTCTTATTTATATTATTATTATTATATTTCTTATATTTTCTTGTAAGCCACCAATCCACAACTCCTCTTTTTCCTATGGAGCCTGAAAACAATGAACAGGTTTTGTTCATTGCTGAGGTCTGTCAAGTGACTTATAACTGCTAACAGCCACATTATTTGGACACTGGTGGATAGTTATCTGACTGTTATCTCATTGGCAATCATACCACATCTCCTTATTTTAGTACGGGTTAATTATTTGAAATAAATGACTAACAAACACTAAATCATTTGAAAACAAATAATTCTGCAATAATTTATGTTGTCATTTTAAGTTTTCAGTTTCTATATACTAGTATATCAACAATAAGTTGTATAAATGGTGTCATTATGTTTGTAATTGTCAAACTAGTATAACAATACTATTGTCTTAATCCACAGAAATGGATCATGCTTTAAGTAACAGAAATAATGATGTGTATGATGATGTCACTAGGTCACCTGTAACTTATCTCATAAATAATGACTATATGGGGTATAAGAGCTTGCTTACTACAGGCTCTTCATAATCATTTTGTTAAATAATTCTACAAAGAAGGGATAGTCTGTTAATGTATCCTTGAATAAGAATAATGAAATTGCAAGAAACAAATTCACATATTACTTTGAATTTTGTAGATTGTGCAGGTAGTCTTGAGCTATTTCTTTGTACAACAGAACAACCAGTAGTCATCTTCACTTCACTTCACACACACATATATATATATATCTTGACACACAAATAAAAAAGCCATAGACATTGAAAACAATTCATATCTATTCTATTGTCAGTCAGCCTACCTACCATGAACTGAAAAGTCTCCTAAGATTCAGTAGGTAAATTATATGAAAATCAAGACTAGCATAAAAAATATACCAATATTAGAGACAATGGCGTCATTTTTCCTCAGAGCTATCAGCTCTTTGATTAAGAAAACTTATTTCCATATTTTGTGTTCACAGCTATAGTGGTTGAAATCAATATCGTTGTAATCCCGACTAATCTGTCTACTCACCATTTTCAAATTTGGTACATCAAGTTAACGTTGGTCTTTCAGATATATTACAACTGCGATATTCAAGGTCTAAGGTGACCCTCAAATAAAACTTTTCACCATGAAATATAAAAAAAAAAATAGGAAGATGTGGTATAATTGGCTATGATGCAACTCTCCACCAGAGACCAAATGACATAGAAGATAACAACTATAGGTCACCGTACGGCTTTCAGCAATGACCAAAACCCATACCGCGTAGTCAACTGCTAGTATGATAAAAGGACCAGAAATGACGTTCTTTTGTATACAGTTGCACACAAAATAGGTTTAATTTGTGCTTGCTGAACGTTCACTGGCAAATATTTCAAGCATAATACGGATGAGAACATATGGATGATAAGTACCATATGAAGGTTCTGCAAAGTAGGAGGGGCTAGATAATATTATGGACTGCCACTGGAAAATGAATGGACAATCTATGTTGGGTATGGGCAAAATTCCCCCTTTTTACCCTACGAGGCTGCGTATTTATACATCCAGCTGTATGAACTCCCCGTCTAAGCAAGGGTTATCTGTCGGATTAGGAAAGTCATATTTCTATACCCATGTTAACCCTACGATATAAAAATAAGGAGATGTGGTATGATTGCCAATGAAACAACTATCAACCAAAGTTCAAATTTAAAAGTCCAGTTAAAAAAAAATATCATTTTTTTTTTATACGACCGCAAAAATTTTGCGGTCGTATATTGGTATGACGTCGTCGTCGTCGTCGTCGTCCGAAGACGCATTAGTTTTCGTACTATAACTTTAGTTTAAGTGAATTAATCTCTATGAAATTTTACCATAAGGTTCAATACCACAAAAGGAAGGTTGGGGTTATGGTACCAACAGTTAAGGAATTAGGGGCCATAAAGGGGCCAAAATAAGCATTTTGTAACTTCCAGACAATAACTTGTGTGTAAGTGTATGGATCTCTCTGACATTGTACCACAAGGTTCCATATCACAAAGGGAAGGCTTGAATTGATTTTGGGGCAATTGCCTCAAAATTTTAGGAATTAGGGGCCAAAAGGGCAAAAACAAGCATTTTCTAGTTTCATGACAATAACTTGTGTGTAAGTGTTTGAATATTTCTGAAATTGTACTACAAGGTTCCATATCACAAAGGAAAGCTGGAATTGAGTTTGGGGTAATTGCCCAAAATGTTTAGGAATTGGGGCCAAAAATAAGCATTTTCTAGTTTCCAGACAATAACTTGTGTTCAAGTGTATGGATCTCTCTGACATTGTACTGCAAGGTACCATACCACAAAGGGAAGGCTGGGATTGATGATGGGGTAATTGCCTCAATATTTTAGGAATTAGGGACCAAAAGGGCAAAAACAAGCATTTTCTAGTTTCAAGACAATAACTTGTGTGTAAGTGTATAGATCTTTCTGAAATTGTACTACAAGGTTCCATATCACAAAGGAAAGCTGGGTTTGAGTTTGGGGTAATTGCCCTAAACGTTTAGGAATTTGGGGCCAAAAGGGCCAAAACACATGTTTCTAGTTTCCAGACAATAACTTGTGTTCAAGTGTATGGATCTCTCTGAAATTGTACTGCAAGGTACCATACCACAAAGGAAGGCTGGGATTGAGTTTGGGGTGATGAATCATAAGGGTTCAAAAAATTAGGGGGTTCTTTTAAATTTTCCATTTTAAGTTGGTTATTTCTGATTTATATTTAAAAGCAAATAATAATGATATGGTAGGAGATACACACCAAACAGGATGTGTAAATTATTATATAATAAGTATTGTGCAATAGCAAGAAATTTTCATTTGCACAGTATTGCACAATAGCAAGAAATATCCAATAGCACAATATTGCGCAATAGCAAGAAATTGTCAATTGTACAGTATTGTGCAATAGCAAGAAATATTCAATTGCACAGTATTGTGCAAAAGAAGATACTTCGTATAAATTGCTTATTTCTTGCCCAATTTCAATGGGGTTTTATTCTTGAATTCTTGGGGTTCTTTAATATGCTGAATCTAACCGTGTATTAAGTTTTAGGATTGTGGGCCCTGTTTTAAGATTGGTCCACATTGAGGTCCAAAGGGTCCAAAATTAAACTTTGTTTGATTTCATCAAAAATTGAATTATTGGGGTTCTTTGATATGCCGAATCTAACCGTGTATTTAGATTCTTAATTTTTGGTTCCGTTTTCAAATTGGTCTACATTAAGGTCCAAAGGGTCCAAAATTAAACTGTTTGATTTTAACAAAATTGAATTCTTAGGGTTCTTTGATATGCTGAATCTAAACATGTATTTAGATTTTTGATTATGGGACCAGTTTTCAAGTTGGTCCAAATCGGGGTCCAAAATTAAACTTTGTTTGATTTCAACAAAATTGAATGTATGGGGTTCTTTGATATGCTGAATCTAACCATATTGATATACTGAATCTAACCATGTATTTAGATTTTTGATTTTTGGGCCCTGTTATCAACTTTGTCCACATTGAGGTCAAAAGGGTCCAAAATTAAACTTTGTTTGATTTCATCAAAAAATGAATTCTTGGGGTCCTTTGATATGCTGAATCTAACCATGTATTTAGATTTTGGATATTGGACCATAATAGGTGAATGTCCAATTTAAATTTTTAAGTTCTTAGACCACATTCATTCTGTGTCAGAAACCTATGCTGTGTCAAATATTTAATCACAATCCAAATTCATAGCTGTATCAAGCTTGAATGTTGTGTCCATACTTGCCCTAACTGTTCAGGGTTCGACCTCTGCGGTCGTATCAAGCTGCGCCCTGTGGAGCATTTTATTCTTATTGGCAGTGGCTATTTTGCCGGCTCTGATTAAAATATCTTAATTCAAGCCTTCAATTTCTATAGACATGGCTATTTTACCGGCAAAAGCAATATAGTGAATATGTAACCCATGCTGGAAAAATAGAAAATATGTTATTTTGCTGGCATTAGGTAAGCGGAAGTTAAGTTAAAAACTATTTTACACATATATGCAACTCAAATGAATAACTATTATTCAAAAAGCAAGTTTAATTGAAACTTTTTGATTTTTAAGCTATGTGACTTTGTTATATTGTATAATGTTTTATCAAATTTATGATGCAATGAGATTTTTAACTTTGTATTTTTTATAACACACAGTTAAAAATCTGAGATTTTATTCTTCTGCATATATGTAGCATTAGACTGTCACTGACTGATTTTAGAAATAATTTCATCTACATGTTTAGATATGATTTCATTGCAACAAATGGATGCTCAATATTTTTATTTTGTTTTATTTTTCTTGTTATAAATTGTTAATAGTTATTTATACTTTGACTGATAAATGTTACGTTCTCAAACGATTACATGTGTCTCCAATATTGTTAGCAGTTTTCTTATTTTAATAACTATTGATAAATCAGTAATTATTTAATTTTATGTTGACAGTGCACATAATTTTTCATAGTACTTTCAAAATTAAATAAAATATTAAATTTCACTCTTTACAAAGAACCTGCAAAATAACAAATTCACTTTTTGCTTGTGCCGGTAAAATAGCCATTTCTATAGAAATAGGCTATTTTGCCGGTTTGAATAAGGATATTCTAATCAGAGCCGGCTAAATAGCAAATAGCAAAACAGACCGGTGCCGGCAAAATAGCCACTGCCTTTCTTAATATCATCATAGACCGATAATTACTTTTCTTTGCAGCAGGTGGGTCAAACACATGTCCACATTTCATTAAGAAAATTGTCGTTCATATTTTTGCCGCAATGACACACTCCACTTTCATTTTTTAAATCAAGAACATTCCTTATTCATGTTATTAGCTTCCTTTTAAAAAAACGCATGTCAAAAATTAAGACAGAAGTATTAAAGTTTGCCAATATTACCGACTAATATAGCGTCCCTGTGTACTGGGCCGAGTTTAAAATTACAATCCCAACTTTTCCTGAACCTAGTAAGTAGTATAGAATTTGTTTATATATAAAGTCTTTAGCTGGAAGTGTTTGGAACTGCACGGTAGACTTCGGGTGTAATACGCTAAATCCCGACTTGGTCAGACCAAATATATTGCGTTTCTCCGCAAAGCATGTGGTATTGAGGGATAATAGCATAGACCGATTTACAATGTAGGTCGGAATTGTAGGTCCAGGTTACTATTGACCAAATTTCATCTACATGATCAAAGGTGAAAACAGCAAATAATTGAAATGTCGGGGTTTTTTCTGCGTAAAACAAATAATCAATTTAGTGAAATGTTTTGCTCGAGTTCCGGTAGTCTATTATAACACATTCTTGTTCAATTATTTAAATTTTACGCTGACGTTTCCTCTTTTTTTAAATGCGAACTCGGTTGGCATATTGATAGATAAAACAGAAAATAGAAGATTAACAAAATAGCAAAATAAGTAAAGGAAAATATCATAAATAGAAAACATTGACCCCGAGGTATTATGTTAAAGGACTAGAGTTCCGGAATTCATAGAATTATGATACGAGAAAATTTGTTAGATATTTTTGTGCCCATGAGTTGATAAAGTATATAAATCTTTAAATAAAAATTTAGGTGTGACTGTCATGTATTTAGTCTTTGCTTGAAAATTGTCATAGTTCAAAACTATTATCAAAATTTTGCAGTGAGAAAATATTTCACATACTCCGGAATAAAATCCTACCAATATTTGGAAATGAAGATATTTCAAGTAAAAAAAGAGATTTATGGCAGTAACAATATTTTATAATACGCCAAACGGATAGCGTGTAGATGAACCCCCGATGCCTTTATACTATAGCATACTATATGGGTTTTACTTGGTTTTTTAAAGCCGTACGGTGACATGCAGTTGTTTACATCGCTATCCTTTGTTTACGGTTAAACATTGCGTCATTGACAAAATATTTTCATATATACATCCAAAAGACATCTTTTAATTCAACCGGTATTTAAATGAAAATAGGGTGCGAACGGACCCAAGGATCGAACCTGTAGGGTGAGAATGTGTTTTCGCAGCGAACGCACAATATACCGTCGTACATGTCAATATTTATAATTTCTTTTTAATGTTATGCTCATATCATGTATATTTATGTCCTTTTATGTGAAAAAGGAACAAACCACTCGGTATTTCTGACTGACTGTGCATCGTTTGTTGGCATCGGGAAAGGGTGCTCTAAGACACGTCCGCGTTCCAATGTCGTCGACACTACTTTTGAGAAGACCCCTCAAAGCGATCGTTGTCAAGGCGCTCGTCGTTAGAAACATGCGTTAAAAACTGCGCACTGTTAAAGGGCCGAGCCACCTTAAATCATACGTTAAGGAAAAATCTTCATGATGCAAAGCTCTGATTCCATGTCCAGATTTAGCTACCTAAGGTATGTTTTACTTTATCAGCTCTTCAATGTTTGTCTTAGGTTTTTGATTTTTAAATATTTTGGCCTGGAGCATAACTGACGAGATATTTATTGTCGAAATCCTCATCCGGTGCATTAAATATGATACCGTTAGTGTTATTACTTTTTGTTTCAGTATTTTATATTAGTTAATCATTATTTTGCATATCCTTATGGAAATTAATTTCAACTATCATCATTAACAAAATTAATTCGTAGGTGAAAAGACCTTCAACTGTTTACTGAACAATATGTTCTTAATTGTTTTTTTAATCCTTTTTCAGGGGGTTTTAAGGAAAATTGCATGAAAAATATCCCGAAATGTTTATTAATGTAAAGGTACATGAATCAACGGAAAGTTACGGTGACGAATGTGTGTTTATACATTCATAGTAATTACATAATGAGGAACCACGAACACTTACAATATATAAAAGACCATTAATTATTTGACTAGACATGAACATTATTGCATCATGAGGGGAATATTATTTTACAAAAACGTTCAACTGCGTCATCAAATGCTTCAAAGGGTCAAACTAGGATGTTGTAATTACTTATTTTTTATATTAAATTTTATGTTACTTTGTTCGATGTGCAATCTTCTTTAGTCTATATCAAATATATACATATAAAATATTAAGAACAAAAAGGAGAAACACGTGAGTTCATTTTTAAATAACAAGTGAATGAGTTTCATTGAAATGTAAAAATATGTTTTGTCTTTTAATTTATGTGAAAATGTTATACCAGTATACTTTAAGTTGGCGATTTACTAATTTTAGTGACTTTTAAAGTTGAGGTTGACAATCTTATGACATGTACGTTCAAAGTGTATTTACCAAACATGCTGTATAAAAAAATACCCTGTTTTGGGGAGAAAATTTGCCGACTCGAGATCCTGCATCGAATCCTGAATTTTAGTGAATAGATTTTTTTAATCCGAAAGGTATTTCCTTTCAGAAAATGAAGTACATTGTTTTTATTGCCGTTTTTGTTGTGATAGTATTGTTTGGTGTAAACGGACAATCAGGTCGTGGCGGAATAGGTGGTTCTCCTGGACAACCTGGACAACCTGGAGAACCTGGAAAACCTAGATGGGACTTTGAACCAATCGATCATCTAGGAGAAGGATGTACGGGAGAACCTGGTAGCCCTGGAGGTATAGGAGGGACAGGTGGGAGAGGAGGAAGAGGTTGTTAAAAGAGTACGTGAGTACGTGTGTTTTAAATATATTTATTTTGTATAATATGTCAAACTCTTTGTTGATACATGTGATAATGAAAGTGTAAGAAAACAATAGATTTGAAAGGCTTTCATTTATAACATAGTAAAATTTGAAAATCAAGTCATACCCTAACCCGAAGTTAGTTCTGTACTTGTATGCATTGACAACTTCATAGATATGTATGTATTAAGCTTATTCATACACTTAATATCATGTCGTAGAGATTTTATTAATGAAGTAATTTCTTTTCAGAATTATTGGTGCTCCAACTAGAGGGTTATCAGAAGATGAAAATGTAAACTAGAATAATTCATTTTATTAATAAAATTATTATAAATGAATTGAGCTGTTCAATGGACGCATCCGCACTACATGTATACATGTACATCATTTTGTTTTGGTAGTTTGACTCATGTTTTCGAGCAAAGTATGGTATTTATTTGTAATATCTGGAATATTGAATAACATTAAAATATGACAATTCAAATACATGTTTAATCTTTCTACAACATTACACAAATTAAATGCCTCTTTTCGAAGTTTATTTTTGGCAACCTGGTATATTTGCGATCATGTGGTCAATGGTTGTACAGATACCTTTATCTGGTTGCATTTGTTCACTTTAATATGAGTTAGTGCAGGAGTAAATGATTTTGCATTTAGAAAATACGTGTTTTACCGCTAAAGAAGTATTGCCAATGATCATTGATCCTTAAAAAGCCAATCATTATCGATGTCTTCAAAGACCAAAGAGTTGCTTAGCGCCTTTCTAACCTCCGTATTAATTATTATTGTCCCCGCAGACAAAATCTAAACAATTTCGTTTTTGTTGGTAAATTAATTGCATGATATAGGAATTAAGTATTGACAATTTACTTGGAACGTATACTCCAACGACGCTTACTAAAGTGCAAATCCTGAACAATCAAAGGTCCTGTTTAGTATTCATTTTGAATTCAACCAAAAGTGAAGGATTGGGCCTTCTTTCTCCTTAAAACTCATGCCAATCATTACATAAGTGTTCATACAATCAACGTTATATTGCTGCATCTGCCAAATGCTATCCTATACCTCTTTACATCTACTTTAGAAGCAATCAAAACTAGGCTTCATAGTTTTTGTACTTATCTAGGACCGGTACGATTAAGACAGGCAAAAGATACCAAAGGGACATTCAAACTCATGTCAAAAATAAACTGACAACACTATGGCTGAAAAAGAAAAAGACCAACAGACGAACAACAGTACACAAAACAAAACATAGAAAACTAAAAAAAAAAAAAACAAAAACTGGCGGTGATCTTAGGTGCTCTGGAAGGGAAAGCAGATCCTGCTCCACATGTGGCATCCGTCGTGTTGCTCATGTTAGTACAACACCGGTAATAAATCTTAATTCGGTAGGTCACATTCGGGGAAAGGGGGACGGGATCTAAGTTTCGACAATTGGAACATATCCGCTATCACCTGTGAAACGGACATTCCATTACGGTCAACCAACTCGTGATGCCGTCAGTAAAATTTACAAAGGGATGACTTCAACTTCACCTGTTGGAACTCTTGGGTTAATAGCTTCCTTGTGAGCAGCAACCCTCTATCAAGGAAATCATGATAGGAAATACAAGCCCTGGAATAGCGTATCAACTGGGAAATATATACTCCCAGTGCAGGTGCTGCTGGAATGTTGCTACATAGAAATGGAAATTACACAATTGGGAAGCTGAAATCATTCCTTTTGTCGTAAAGTTTTGTTTTCAACCGGCCCTCATTAGGATTAGGATTTAAAAAATCAGAGGATATGTAATTTTTATAGACATTTTATAATCAGTAAATTTAAAGAAATGAACATATGAATAATATTTCATACAAAATAAGGAAATGTGGTATGATTGCTAATGGGACAACTATCTAACATAGTCCTCACAATACAAAACTGCTGACTACTGGGGCATGGGCTGGTGATGCCCTCGGAGATGAGTATGGCTATAAAAAAAAAAAAAAAACACAAATGAAACAAGTGGTGTTGGTATGCGTTTCGTCTACATAGGACTCACCAATGGCTTTTAAATCAAAATAGTTGGAAGACCAAATCAAATACTAAGTTTAAGAGCATTAAAAACGCATTAATATTTCGAATACTTCAACATTTTCTAAATAGTAAATTCACAAATAACAAATAAATGATATTTCATGTCAACATAAAAGTGCTGACTACTGGGCTGGTGACACCCTCGGAAAAAAACCGTCAACCAACAGTGACATCAACCGAGTGGTTATAAAAATTCACAAATTATACCAAGTTTATAATTTGATGCGTTTAATTTACATATGACATCAGTGACGGTGGAATAAAAACAGTTCGAAATTCAAATCAAATTTGAAGTTGAAGAGCATTAAAACCCTTAAAATCGCAAAAGTTTTGCTGAATACTACTAAGGTAATATATGCCAAGAGTCTAAAAACCATAGTGTTTCGAATATTCAACATTTTATATACAGTAAATATACAGAAAATGAACATTTCAAAGATAGACTGGCGAAACTCTCGAGGACGGAACTTCTTTTAGCATTGGCATCGACCCAGTGGTTGTAAAATCTTATCAATGATTACGTCAGGGATTCCGGCACCACAAATTACTTGAAACTTTTACTAAATTCTTTTATAAATACAAAGATTATGTTTGAAAGTTTTGATGCACCTTTAGAAATCTTGTTACCAACGGGACATCACTTCATAATTTTTGCGGTAATTTTTTTTTAAAGCATGTAAATTTTCATACGATCCATGTAAGCTCATTGGTTATTTGAATTAATCATATTTTTAAAGGATATCAATTTACCACCGTAGTAAAATCTTTGGAAATTGTTTTATCGGTACTGTTATTGATTTTGATAAATTAAAACACTCCTAGAAACGTTATGCTATAGAGTAATGAAAACGTGTGGCCTTACGTCCTATTTGATATGATTTATTCATATTTTGGCATTGCACAATGTTAAGCTTTTCTCAGACTGTTTATGAAGTCTTTACAATTAATCAGTAGGAAGTGTACTGATTGATAGTTAATTCTGAGAAACAGGATTTAAACATTACTTGTTATTGGCTTTGCACTAATTACAGTAACTGCGATTATCTTGTTTATATAATCTGTTCGCGCTTCGTGACAATCTGATGAGACGAGAGCCATTTTCAGTTAATTTTAACACCACTGTCCCAAGCAAGGTGAGGGTGGAGCGCAGTTAATTCAACAGTTCCTTGTATTTATGAACAATAATACTACAACAGTGTTAACAAATATGTTAACAAATATGACTGACAACTACGAACGACAAACACCATATATTTACTAGTGTTTCAAGTTACCCAAACTAATGCGATCAAACTAGTTACCAAACTGAAAATAATTCAATGAGAGGTCATCATCTCTATAGGTGACTTTAAAGGATAATACTAGCTACTTTTTATTTTTCTTGACAAGGTCCAGTATGAATTTTGCCTCGTACATTTGTTCAGCTAAAGGAACGAATAGACATGGAGAGGAGCGGAGTTAGCTGAATATACATTATTTAAAATCTGAAGTTTCTTGTCTAATAAGAATTTTCTATTCCGAACGATCTAAATAAACTCATCATAGATACAAGGCTTCTAATTTTGTACAACAGGCGTGCGTTTCGTCTACATTACCTCAATAGTGACGCTCGAATCAAAAAGTTAAAAGGCCGAGAAAAAGTACGAAGTTGATGAGCATTAAGGACCCTTTAAGTTTAACCTTAGACCAATAAACTATTGGAATTTTTTTCTCACTTAGACAGAAAAACTTTATGTGTGTTCTGTACGAAAGCAAAATAGTTTCTGGATTTTGAACACGTCACGCATTGACATTTTTTAAATTAATAATTGTTTTAGAAGTTACATGCACGTTGTTACATGAAAGTTCACGAACTTATATAGCTATAGACTTTAAAAGACTAATATTTTATAAATGGGACAGTTGAAGCAACTTATTTAGTAACTATTAAGTTAAAACTATTTATTAACCAAAAAATCTTCAATCAGGTAAATCTTAACTATTTTTATTTGTGTATCAGTATTTGTATATACAAATATAAGATTGGTGTTCACACGTCAGTTTTTTTAAATGGATTTTGCATATTTAGTTCGGATATGTATGTGAATAACAGGATCGTACTGAATTGTCAGGGATATAAGTTGTTGTTAGATTCTTAATGTATTGATATTTGAATATCTCTCGTCTAAAAACTTCATACAATATACAAATTCAAACCTGAACTACTGTTAAAATGGGTTCTTTGGAAAATAGTTTGTGTTTCATATGTTCATCCAGTGATCGTTTAGCTTCTGAATGTAATAATTATCCGATGAATGCTATTCTTGAAACTGCTCTGCACTGAAACATGTAGCTTTACCCCCACTGGGTCGGTAGCACTGCATGAATAATTTTTGTCCTTTAAGGTACAACTAGTTCAAAAGCCGATATATCAGTACTACCATAATTTTAAGAATATATTTAAATTTTAAATTTTCAATTGATAAAAAGGCGGAAGATACCGAAGGAAGAATCAAAACTCATAAGTCTAAGGGAGACCGATACGACTATACGACGGAAAGACAATACAACAGTCTGAATAACAATGCAAAAAGAAAAATTAAAGACTGCACAACACGTACCCCACTAAAAACCGGGGGATATATCAGGTCCTCAAGAAGGGTAAGCATATCCTGCTCATGAATTATGGATAAATACTTTACCTACAGATTGCAATTCATCCGGTCAAATTTGATCTTTGAATTCTTGATGTCTTTTTTGTTTTAATGCTTCCGAATTTATTTTGTATTTGGCTTCCTCATGTTTTGGTCTATAGGGCATAACTGATGAAGTAAAAATGTAAAATAACAAAAATACCGAACTTCAAGGAAAATTCAAAACGGAAAATCCTTTATCAAATGGCAAAATCAAAAGCTCAAACACATCAAACAAATGGAAAACAACTGTCATGTAATAGGTGATTCTAGAATCCATTGTACTTACCATACGTTCATAATATATATCATACGTTTATAATATGTACCATACGTTTATAATATGTACCATACGTTTATAATATAGTTCAAAGATGCACATTAAGCAGATTTATTAAAGATGTTTCCGCAAAAATCTCTTGTTTCGCCGTTGATAGATAGTGGTACCTCTAGCACGAGTAAATTCCAATGGACAGTCAAAATTATTTAACTGCATTTTTTGTCGTTTTTTTTTCCAGAGAAATGAAGTTTTTGTATTCTATAACACTTTTTGCATTGTTGATGGAAACTGTGTTTACAGCCTCGATATCTGTTTCTGGAAAAAAGGAATCAGGAAGTGCTAGTGCTTCAGGAAATGGTATTGGTTGTACTGTAGTTGATGGTAAAAAGCACTGTATCGTGAGTAAAGGAAATGGACGTGGAGGAGGCGGTGGAGGTGGTGGTGGAGGTGGAGGTAGCAATGGCGGCGGTGGTGGTGGTGGAGGTGGAGGTAGCAATGGCGGCGGTGGTGGAGGAGGCGGCGGGAGTGGAGTAGGATGGGGTTCAAATTGGTGATAGTGTTGCTCTATCAGTAACTGCATGCATTTATGCTATGTATTATTATAAATAAAATTTTGATATGGGATATTTATTTTGTTCCAAATAATCATTCCACCGGCCTTGTAGTCAGTACTTTTGTCTTGACATGAATTATCATTGATAAGGTCATAATCATAAATCAACTGTTTACAAAACTTGGAATTTTTCTAAATACTTAGGATGTTTTTTTTTTTTTAACTTTTTTAGATTCGAGCGTCACTGGTGAGTCTTTTGTAGACGAAACGCGCGTCTGGCGCAAATACAAAATGTCAATCCTGGTATCTATGATGAGTTTATTTACCCCAGGAATAGATTTTCATAGCGGCATTCGACAAAACCTTTTGGAATATTGGGTTTTCAATACTTCGTGCTTTAGTTGGCCTTTTCAACTTTTTCATATGAGCGTCACCAATGAGTCTTTTGTAGACGAAACGCGCGTCTGGCGTACATATTTTTAATCCTCGTATCTATGATGAGTTTACCTAAAGTGCGACGCCGAATTGTTAACATGCCATACATATAACTTAAAATATATATTAATTTATGGAGTGTCGCAAAATGTAGACAGTACGAGGAAAATCTAGCATAAAATGAGTTATTTTTAGATGCGTAAGACTATTAGGTATGCCTAGCCATAATTGTCTTGTTATTCATTTTAAAATTTTAAAATATTTAGGTTATCCCCCGATTCACAGGTGTTTTGGACATGGTTTTTCAATCTTTTACGGTGTACTTTACGGATTTCAAACATTTGATTTCTGACAATACTGATGAGAAATAAATATATAACATATTTATTACATTAAATAAACTTCCGGAACTTGCGGTTTTGTGTTTCAAAGAAACTTATATGTTCAAAAAACCAATAAGAATTAAACCACTCACAGTTTTCTTCTTCTTTCGACACGGGATTACTTTTGGCATGTCAGATTAATACAAAATTCATTAGGTATTCATCACATCCACTGAAAACTAGAATTATTCCTCTTCCGAAACTGGCCTCTTTGTAAAAAAAAAAATCCTGTTACAAAAACTATATTGTAATCAATACAAACTTCTCGCTATCAACACGAATTTTCAGACTTTATGTGACTGCAAAAGATCATAAAAATTAAAGAAACGTTCACTCTTTAAACATTCCTTTTGAAAAAATGTATTGATACCATTTATACCATTAAACGGTAATGAATTTACTATCCCAGATGTGCATTTCGACACGACAAGTTATGTCTTCAGTAATTCTCGAGATCAAAAATGTTTAAAATTCCTATGCCTCATTCAAACTTTGAAGACCATAAAATACCAAAAAGATTCATAAGTATCGGTACGTCTAAACACTGCTAAGGAGTCCTTAGTGCACTAAGGACGTATACTATGCCACTAAGGACTGGATGGGGTGCTGTTACATGTATTATTTTTCCATATTAAGTTAGAGATTGATATTTAATGCATAAATTTAAAATTTTATAGAAAAATCATCACAAGTAAACGAGTTATTAAGCATTGTTTAAGCACGTGCCCATTTTCTTTGATATGCAGAAAATCAGTGAACCGATTGACACGTGCCATATAACATAACAACTGAATAAACAATCATAATCTTTTTATTTTAAGTAATTAACAATTGTATCGAAAAGATTAATGCTTAATAATTTATAATTAATATGTTGTTCTTATTTGCAATGATTAAAAGGACAAATAATTTTATTTATTTATTCTTTCTCGACAAAGTTATTTGCCATTTGTGCACGACTTTGATGTGCGCCAACTAAGAAGTTAAGAGTGTGATCAACTTGTTAAATGTTTATGTAAAAGCATGGAAGTAATATTTAGAGATACCAAGACAAAAGGAATGGATATATTTATAAGTTTTTTGTTTTAATTTTAATTCGGACAAAGATGCGTGTTTCATTAAAATTTATGAGTAAATTCTGAAAAAAAACTATCAAAACCTGGTGTTTGCTTCTCCACTTTCTATTACTGCTTCATACTTAGTACGAATTACGATTGAATTGAAAAAAAAATCATGTGACGTCCTTGGGGTTATTCAAAACCACTAGTTTTCAACCAGTTTGATAGCTGTTTACAAAGGCTTCATACCGTACCTATTTTTTGTAATTGTTCGACATTTGGTTTTTTTTCTAAAAGTATAAGAAGTTTAAATATCATTATCGAACTTTGAAGTTTCATTTTCAAATATATAAAGGAGACAAATGTTTTTATTTAAATGTTCCACAGTTTTTAGTACATTATTTACGAAAATTATCCCGTATGTGTTAATTTAGAGCTATAGATATAATTTTGACATAAAAGGGTTATGCTTCGTACGAATGCCTTGAAAATATGCTTTTTCATGATGTGAAAATAATCATTTTTTTTGTAATACAAGATAATTTGAATACTTTATACCTAAATCTATCACGTGTAAAAATTCGTAAGGGTTCCGCGGAACCCAGTGTCTCGCCTACTTTTGCTGTTAATCGCAGGCTCAACAAAAATGAGGAAAAAAATCAATAAAAATATTCCTTTAGATACTATCTTTTGATTGTAAGAAGCTTCTGTCAAAGAATGGTATAAATCCAGGATAGTTTATGAATCTAATAAATGTTTTAAAAACTTTAACTGCAGACTGTATTTAATGTTTACTGGAAGAAAAACTAAGTCCATTTATAAGTAAAATACGGATAAACAGGTACAAAATTTTAACAAAATTTCCTTCTAGATACTAGCTTTTGGTCATAAACAAGCTTCTGTCCAAGTTTGGTACAAATCCAGGATAGTTTAAGAAAGTTATTAAAATTTTAAAACTTTAACCACAGAGTGAATGTATTGTTTCCTGGCAGAAAAACTAAGTCCATTTATAAGTAAAATACGGAAAAAGAAATTTTTTTTAACAAATTTACTTCTGGATACTATTTTATGATCATAAACAAGCTTCTGTCCAAGTTTGGTAGAAATCCAGGATAGTTTAAGAAAGTTATTAGAATTTTAAAACTTTAACCACAGAGTGAATGTAATGTTTCCCGGCAGAAAAACTAAGTCCTTTTACAAGTAAAATACGGAAAAAAGAAATTTTTTTAACAAATTTACTTCTGGATACTATTTTATGATCATAAACAAGCTTCTGTCCAAGTTTGGTAGAAATCCAGGATAGTTTAAGAAAGTTATTAAAATTTCAAAAACTTTAACCACAGAGTGAATGTAATGTTTCCGGCAGAAAAACTAAGTCCATTTACAAGTAAAATACGGAAAAAGAATTTTTTTTAACAAATTTACTTCTGGATACTATTTTATGATCATAAACAAGCTTCTGTCCAAGTTTGGTAGAAATCCAGGATAGTTTAAGAAAGTTATTAAAATTTCAAAAATCTTTAACCACAGAGTGAATATTTGTGGACGACGACGCCGACGGAATGTAGGATCGCTATGTCTCGCTTTTTCGACTAAAGTCGAAGGCTCGACAAAAATGAAAAAAAACAAGGATTTGTATAGTATATTACTATACAAATCCTTGAAACAAAACCAACAGAAATATTTTCAAATATAATTTCTTTAAATTTATTTTTTCTTTAAGAAGAACAAGTATGTCAGAAGGAAATCCGATTTCTATTTTTTTAACCAAATTGTCTGTTTAAGATATTGTATGAAATAGTGACTATGTTGTATGTGCTTTACTCATTGTTGAAGGCCGTACGGTGACTTATAGTTATTAATTTCTGTGTCATTTGGTCTCTTGTGAAGAGTTGTCTCATCGCCAATCATACCACATCTCCTTTCTTATATTGGTTGCACGTAGTAAAAATTTATTATCATATCGAATTCGTTTTTGTCCAGAAATATATTGCTCAAACGTTTTCTTCATATGATAAAAATTTTGAAAATGAACCTTAACAAACGCATAAGATAATCTCTGCCCAAACAGTTCATATATGAAATTAGTGTGGTTGCATGTAGTAAAGATTTATTATCTTATTGATTTCGTTTTGACTAGTAATACATTGCTTAACGTCTTCATATATGAAAATAAATTTAGATAAATTGCTCTGGAAACAAATCTATTATTTACAAGAAATAATTACAAAATACTCTTGAGAATCTGAAAAAAAAAAAAAAACATGAATAAAATTTTAACAACTTATTCAGTGCGAAGTCAAATCAAAATTGATCACTGAAATATAATCTGAAAAACAATTCATTTATTAGTATCCAACTTTTCCTATTTTGTCGATTAAACACAACAGATAGCAGGATTCCCGTGTAATCAGTTATGTAATTTGACACGTGTCTAACGGTTCATTGATTTTCGGAATATCAAAGAAAAACAGGCACGTGTCTACACAATGTTGAATAACTCATTTATTTATGATTATTTTTCTATAAAATTTGAAATTTGTGCATTAAATATCAATATCTACCATAATATGAAAAGACATTGAAGGTAATAGCACCCCATCTAGTTCTTAGTGGCATATCATAAGTCCTTAGTGCACTAAGGACTCCTTAGCAGTGTTTAGACGCACCCCATAAGTATAGCTAAACCCGTACAAGGAATCATATATCTATGCATGAGTGAGATGCATTCTTTATTTCAAATGATTTCTGAGTTTAATTACTGCAAATTTCAATTACAAAATATTAGTATTTCATGGAGTATAGAAGTACTGAGCTACTGGACTGGTAATAGGATCGTGGAAAAATAGTCCACAAACAGAAATCGACACAGTGTTAGTAATAACATTATACGGTTCCAATTTTACTGCACCATATGCGTATTTTGACAATTTATGTCTATTCGTTGATGCTGGAGGCCAAAATGTTTAAAAATCCGAAACATGATACAACCACTAAAGAGCAGAAAATATAGAAAAGGACCAAAATAATAGACAAATCCGGTCAAGGAATGGGAGCTATGCATGAGGAAGATACATTTTCAAATGAATTCCAAAGATTTATAACAGCAAATTTATATAATATTAAAGAAGGACATATTATGAATCAGTCAATCTAAAATACTCTCTACTGCTCTGGTTGTATCGAGGTATGTGTCAACAGTCATCGTTGAACTGTTTCTGAGAATTATTATGTCGACTGAGAAAGTCGTTTATCGGTCCAAAAACTGTAAAACAGGAATCTGATGTTTAGTAGTTGTCGTTTGTTGATGTGGTTCATAAGTGTTTCTCGTTTCTCGTTTTTATATAGATTAGACCGTTGGTTTTCCTGTTTGAATGGTTTTACACTAGTAATTTTGGGGCCCTTTATAGCTTACTGTTCGGTGTGAGCCTAGGCTCCGTGTTGAAGACCGTACTTTGACCTATAGTGGTTTACATTTACAAATTTTGACTTGTCTCATTGGTACTCATACCACATCTTCTTATATCTAAAACGACACTTTTGTAAATTTCTATGCGTCCGAGGCATTTCTATGCCCGAAGCGCTTTTCTAGATTTACCTTCATCAGGAATGGTCAAAGCCAAATATTTGAGATCTAAGGAAGTATAAGAACCGAAACGTTCGATGAGCGGAATGACCAAAATCGGCCTAAAATAATAGACAAATATGGTTAACTAATTTATTAATTTTAAACGGACAAATTACAAAAGGTTTGTTATAAATCATGTCACACCAAAATACTGATACTGAGCTGATGATGCACTCGGGGACTGATTTTCCACTAGCACGGTATTGACTCGGTGCTGTAAAAAAAGTTTCTCTAATTCTATGGCAATTTAACCCTTTCCGAACCCATTGTATAAAAAAATTTAATCAACGTGTGGTTGCCGGTGATCTCAGAAGATGATTGGATGAGTTTAAGGGTCATAACCTTTATCAGCTCACTGGATGAAACAAAATATGCTAACAGGTGTTAATGAAATTGACAACTTCGTGGAATGTGGAGGGCACTCGAAGGATTTTCGTTTAACAAAAATGAAAATTTATTTTTAGTCATTAGAGAAACAGATTCTTACATAGTTACTCGTGGATTATCGGATGTATCAATCTCGATAGTAAATTATAATTTTAAAGTCCTCGCCCAGGCTCGGACTTTAAAATTGATAATTAACTATCTCGATTGAATAAATCCAATAATCCACTGGTATCAATGTAGGAATCTATATGAAAACAACACTAACTTTATATAATCCATGCGTCCAAAGGCCTTTTAAACTTTAGAACCTTATCTTTGCCATTGCAAAAGTCTGAACTATTACTCGACCAGTCTGAAACCCATTCTCGAATGTTGGACAGAAAGTCACAGGACAAAAGTCACAGACACAAAGGCACAGGTCAAAAGTCACAATTCAGTTTTGAGATTATTTTTCTTTAATAAGAAAACACTTAATTTTTAAAACAAGAATAATTATTGTATTTGTATTGAATTATCATATAATATATAAAGCAACTTTGTAAACAAAATTTATTCTAAAAACAATAATGATCACATAATTGTTAGGAAGACAATTTGTGAAAGTTGCTTGGTACTTAAATGGCTTCATGATGTCAAGAAATATATCCTTTGAATGTTTAAAATTTGACAAATCTTCATTTGTCAAGGCTTATGAATGATTTCATTAACTGTGAAAAAAAAGTATATGAAACTAAAAGAAATTATTTCAAGAACTTTCTCTTATATATTCAAACAATTTTAAACAACTTATTTGTGACTTTTTGTACTGTGACTTTCTGTCCTATGACTTTTTGTCCTGTGACTTTCTGTCCGTTTACCCCATTCTCGACCTGTACTCGACCAGTTCCCGACCTATTTTTTCAGTCTGAACAATACTCGACCAAAGATCTGAACAGTACTCGACCAGTCTGAACCATACTTGACCAATAACCTATACTTTTTTAATTTTAACTGTTTATGTAACTATCGTTTTAACTGATATGGCAACAGCGACAATAAAGTAAAAGATATATTTACATATTTGTACATCCTTACATTATTACTAGATGTATCTATTGAGATAGTCAAATTATCTAATTCTTGGTAAAAAGACTGAATATAATAAATTGTAAATAACATCCTTTGAAAATTAAATAACATCTTGTAAAACTTAAATCACAAGGCCTTTTCAATCCACTAGAAAAATAATACACGAGTTTAAGAAAAATAGGATTTCTTTTACCTGTAAAACACACCTGTACCTAGGTTATTAAACCTTATTAAGGTGCTTCTTGTATGCCATGTCTTAAATTTTGACAAAACTTAATTAATCAATCTAAATTTTTACTTAATCTTTAGAACACAATTTCTTTTTTAAAAGGTTATCAAAGATTGCTATGGAAGTTCTATAATATTTAATTCTTGGAGTTACAAAACAAGGGTGTCAAATTTATTAAGTTGCTTTATATACAATTTAAAAAAAAAATGTTCCCTGTTTATTAACTAAACTCAATTGACAGCCTTATTTTAGAATGTAGGACAAAAGTCACAGGACAAAAAGTCACAGACACAAAGTCATAGGACAAAAGGTCACAATTTCGTTTCCAGATTACTTTTCTTTAAATAAGAAAACGCTTATTTTTAAAAACATTTTGTATTTTTCTTGAACTATAATATATAAAGCAATTCTTTAAACAAAAATGTATTCTAAAAAAATCAATAATGATCACATAAGTTTTAAGAAAGCAATTTGTCAAAGTTGCTTGTTACTAATTATAAAAGGCTTCAGGATGTCAAGAAATATATCCTTAGCATGATTAAAGGCTTTTGAACTATTTCTTTAACTGTTACATGAATACATATAGTAAACAGTAATTATTTAAAACAATTATAAACAAATTACTTGTGACTTTTTGAACAGAGACTTTCTGTCCGGTTACCTAAATTTTTAGTGTTGAAAATTTTCCAGTAACCACAAAATATATCTAAAACATTCAAAAGGTTTTGAATAACATTTAAAATATTTGTATAATTGTCGAAAGTTCTAGAATATTTTAGGTAAATAATGCAATGTGAACATGATCATGTATATAAAATTAATTTAGCTGAAAACTTAATTTATTACATGATATTTTTTAATCGGACCAGAAATCATTTCTTTGATCATCTTGTTTTTATTATATATATATATATATATATATATATATATATATATATATATATATATATATATATAAACAAGCCTAAATTGAAAACAACGTTCAAACCTATGATTGCGTTAGATAAAACCGCAATTTTATACGTGTGCATATATCTATATATATATCGAAGGCATGAGTTCGAATCCCGGCCAGGAAGAACAAAAATTTGCTTCCGCAAATTTACAGATCTAACATTGATGGGCTGTTGTTTAGACGAATTGTATATACAGAATGTATTTTCAGCCTTGTATCACCATCACTGCTGGTGATCCGATGGATAAAATCTGTTGTAGAGTCGTCATTGGTTTAGACGTACTTATATATATATATATATATATGATGATGAATATGGTGTTAATGATTATATTATGTTTATTGTGAAATTAATTGGTTTCAATGCTATATGAAAAACATTTTAGATTTCAAATTGTTGTTCAAATTTATAGCCAAGGGAAATAACTAAAGAATAGTTCCTAAATTGATGAAATACAACAGATAGATACAGAAATAGGTCTAGGTTGGTTAAGACTTGGTCGAGTATGGTTCAGACTAGGTCGAGTATGGTTCAGACTAGGTCGAACATGATTCAGACCTGGTCGAGAATGGTTCAGACACTTCTAAAATGGTTAAGTACTGGTCGAGTAAAGGTCGAGAACAAGTTCAGACTGTTAAGTATGGTTCAGACTACAGTCGAGTAATATCAAGAAAATTTCAGACCAATTTAGACTGGTCGAGTTAAAAATTAGTACAGTCGAGAAAAGATATAGGCCATTGCAGACTTTAATTGGTTTGTAGGGATATCAAACTTGATTCTTTTCTTATATGAATAAAAATGCAATATAAAAAAAATCGCAAAAAAATTATCGACGTGAAATCGGCCAGAAAGGGTTTGACAAAAAAATAGGATTACAGTACTCTGCTGGTGGACTGATAGTCCCCGAGGGTATCACCAGCCCAGTAGCCAGAACTGCGGTACTGGCATGAAAATAC
This sequence comes from Mytilus coruscus, assembly GCA_017311375.1. Lineage (NCBI taxonomy): Eukaryota > Metazoa > Mollusca > Bivalvia > Mytilida > Mytilidae > Mytilus > Mytilus coruscus. The sequence continues at coordinate 74,306,504 of CM029599.1, read as the reverse complement.
AGATTTTGTGTTATTAAAATTTGCTGCAATAAAATTTTAGAGATAACTTTAAATTAAGGATAATATCGCCCTCATGCAAAGCTCTGATTCCTTGCCCGACTTTGGTTGTACTTTTTTTGTCCTTTTTGATTTATAGCTCTTCATCTTTTTAATAAGCTTTGGATTTTCAAATATTTTGGTCCCGAGCATCACTGAAGAGACATTAATTGTCGAAATGCGCATCTGGTGTAGCAAAATGGTACCGTCTATGTAATTTGCTGAAGCTCTTATATTAAATCCTACTGTTTGCTATACGCTTGTAGTATCGCACCACGTTGCAATCTTCAAAATATTATTACTGCTTTGTTTCAGGTTTGATAATAGATTCTAAAACAACTGTGTTGTGCTACTTAAGTAAACGTTCAACCCTCTTCTTTTCTGAAACGGTCAATTTAAAAAGAAAACGAAGGCTGGTAAGCAAGTGTAGAAAAGAATTAGACGTTAGATATATATAATATAAAGTTCTTTTATTGCCAGAGCTTACTTCTTGTGCTAGCTTTTGGTCATAAACAAGCTTCTGTCCAAGTTTGGTACAAATCCAGGATAGTTTAAGAAAGTTATTAAAATTTTAAAACTTTAACCACAGAGTGAATGTATTGTTTCCTGGCAGAAAAACTAAGTCCATTTATAAGTAAAATACGGAAAAAAGAAATTTTTTTAACAAATTTACTTCTGGATACTATTTTATGATCATAAACAAGCTTCTGTCCAAGTTTGGTAGAAATCCAGGATAGTTTAAGAAAGTTATTAGAATTTTAAAACTTTAACCACAGAGTGAATGTAATGTTTCCGGCAGAAAAACTAAGTCCTTTACAAGTAAAATACGGAAAAAAGAAATTTTTTTTAACAAATTTACTTCTGGATACTATTTTATGATCATAAACAAGCTTCTGTCCAAGTTTGGTAGAAATCCAGGATAGTTTAAGAAAGTTATTAAAATTTCAAAACTTTAACCACAGAGTGAATGTAATGTTTCCGGCAGAAAAACTAAGTCCATTTACAAGTAAAATACGGAAAAAAGAATTTTTTTAACAAATTTACTTCTGGATACTATTTTATGATCATAAACAAGCTTCTGTCCAAGTTTGGTAGAAATCCAGGATAGTTTAAGAAAGTTATTAAAATTTCAAAAATCTTTAACCACAGAGTGAATATTTGTGGACGACGACGCCGACGGAATGTAGGATCGCTATGTCTCGCTTTTTCGACTAAAGTCGAAGGCTCGACAAAAAAAAAAAACAAGGATTTGTATAGTATATTACTATACAAATCCTTGAAACAAAACCAACAGAAATATTTTCAAATATAATTTCTTTAAATTTATTTTTTCTTTAAGAAGAACAAGTATGTCAGAAGGAAATCCGATTTCTATTTTTTTAACCAAATTGTCTGTTTAAGATATTGTATGAAATAGTGACTATGTTGTATGTGCTTTACTCATTGTTGAAGGCCGTACGGTGACTTATAGTTATTAATTTCTGTGTCATTTGGTCTCTTGTGAAGAGTTGTCTCATCGCCAATCATACCACATCTCCTTTCTTATATTGGTTGCACGTAGTAAAAATTTATTATCATATCGAATTCGTTTTGTCCAGAAATATATTGCTCAAACGTTTTCTTCATATGATAAAAATTTTGAAAATGAACCTTAACAAACGCATAAGATAATCTCTGCCCAAACAGTTCATATATGAAATTAGTGTGGTTGCATGTAGTAAAGATTTATTATCTTATTGATTTCGTTTTGACTAGTAATACATTGCTTAACGTCTTCATATATGAAAATAAATTTAGATAAATTGCTCTGAAACAAATCTATTATTTACAAGAAATAATTACAAAATACTCTTGAGAATCTGAAAAAAAAAAAACATGAATAAAATTTTAACAACTTATTCAGTGCGAAGTCAAATCAAAATTGATCACTGAAATATAATCTGAAAAGAATTCATTTATTAGTATCCAACTTTTCCTATTTTGTCGATTAAACACAACAGATAGCAGGATTCCCGTGTAATCAGTTATGTAATTTGACACGTGTCTAACGGTTCATTGATTTTCGGAATATCAAAGAAAAACAGGCACGTGTCTACACAATGTTGAATAACTCATTTATTTATGATTATTTTCTATAAAATTTGAAATTTGTGCATTAAATATCAATATCTACCATAATATGAAAAGACATTGAAGGTAATAGCACCCCATCTAGTTCTTAGTGGCATATCATAAGTCCTTAGTGCACTAAGGACTCCTTAGCAGTGTTTAGACGCACCCCATAAGTATAGCTAAACCCGTACAAGGAATCATATATCTATGCATGAGTGAGATGCATTCTTTATTTCAGATGATTTCCTGAGTTTAATTACTGCAAATTTCAATTACAAAAATATTAGTATTTCATGGAGTATAGAAGTACTGAGCTACTGGACTGGTAATAGGATCGTGGAAAAATAGTCCACAAACAGAAATCGACACAGTGTTAGTAATAACATTATACGGTTCCAATTTTACTGCACCATATGCGTATTTTGACAATTTATGTCTATTCGTTGATGCTGGAGGCCAAAATGTTTAAAAATCCGAAACATGATACAACCACTAAAGAGCAGAAAATATAGAAAAGGACCAAAATAATAGACAAATCCGGTCAAGGAATGGGAGCTATGCATGAGGAAGATACATTTTCAAATGAATTCCAAAGATTTATAACAGCAAATTTATATAATATTAAAGAAGGACATATTATGAATCAGTCAATCTAAAATACCTCTCTACTGCTCTGGTTGTATCGAGGTATGTGTCAACAGTCATCGTTGAACTGTTTCTGAGAATTATTATGTCGACTGAGAAAGTCGTTTATCGGTCCAAAAACTGTAAAACAGGAATCTGATGTTTAGTAGTTGTCGTTTGTTGATGTGGTTCATAAGTGTTTCTCGTTTCTCGTTTTATATAGATTAGACCGTTGGTTTTCCCGTTTGAATGGTTTTACACTAGTAATTTTGGGGCCCTTTATAGCTTACTGTTCGGTGTGAGCCTAGGCTCCGTGTTGAAGACCGTACTTTGACCTATAGTGGTTTACATTTACAAATTTTGACTTGTCTCATTGGTACTCATACCACATCTTCTTATATCTAAAACGACACTTTTGTAAATTTCTATGCGTCCGAGGCATTTCTATGCGCCCGAAGCGCTTTTCTAGATTTACCTTCATCAGGAATGGTCAAAGCCAAATATTTGAGATCTAAGGATGTATAAGAACCGAAACGTTCGATGAGCTGAATGACCAAAATCGGCCTGAAATAATAGACAAATATGGTTAACTAATTTATTAATTTTAAACGGACAAATTACAAAAGGTTTGTTATAAATCATGTCACACCAAAGTACTGATACTGAGCTGATGATGCACTCGGGGACTGATTTTCCACTAGCACGGTATTGACTCGGTGCTGTAAAAAGTTTCTCTAATTCTATGGCAATTTAACCCTTTCCGAACCCATTGTATAAAAAATTGAGATCTAAGATCGAAGTTTAAGGGGATTTTCGTTTAACAAAAATGAAAATTTATTTTTAGTCATTAGACAAACAGATTCTTACATAGTTACTCGTGGATTATCGGATTTATCCAATCTCGATAGTAAAATTATAAATTTTAAAGTCCTCGCCCAGGCTCGGACTTTAAAATTGATAATTTAACTATCTCGATTGGATAAATCCGATAATCCACTGGTATCAATGTAGGAATCTATATGAAAACAACACTAACTTTATATAATCCATGCGTCCAAAGGGCTTTTAAACTTTAGAACCTTATCTTTGCCATTGCAAAAAGTCTGAACTATTACTCGACCAGTCTGAAACCCATTCTCGAATGTTGGACAGAAAGTCACAGGACAAAAAGTCACAGACACAAAGGCACAGGTCAAAAAGTCACAATTCAGTTTTGAGATTATTTTTCTTTTAATAAGAAAACACTTAATTTTTTAAAAACAAGAATAATTATTGTATTTTTATTGAATTATCATATTATATATACAGCAACTTTGTAAACAAAATTTATTCTAAAAAAACAATAATGATCACATAATTGTTAGGAAGACAATTTGTCAAAGTTGCTTGGTACTTAAATGGCTTCATGGTGTCAAGAAATATATCCTTTGAATGTTTAAAATTTGACAAATCTTCATTTATCAAGGCTTATGAATGATTTCATTAACTGTAAGAAAAAAGTATATGAAATAAAAGAAATTATTTCAAGAACTTTCTCTTATATATTCAAACAATTTTAAACAACTTATTTGTGACTTTTTGTACTGTGACTTTCTGTCCTATGACTTTTTGTCCTGTGACTTTCTGTCCGTTTACCCCATTCTCGACCTGTACTCGACCAGTTCCCGACCTATTTTTTCAGTCTGAACAATACTCGACCAAAGATCTGAACAGTACTCGACCAGTCTGAACCATACTTGACCAATAACCTATACTTTTTAATTTTAACTGTTTATGTAACTATCGTTTTAACTGATATGGCAACAGCGACAATAAAGTAAAAGATATATTTACATATTTGTACATCCTTACATTATTACTAGATGTATCTATTGAGATAGTCAAATTATCTAATTCTTGGTAAAAAGACTGAATATAATAAATTGTAAATAACATCCTTTGAAAATTAAATAACATCTTGTAAAACTTAAATCACAAGGCCTTTTCAATCCACTAGAAAAATAATACACGAGTTTAAGAAAAATAGGATTTCTTTTACCTGTAAAACACACCTGTACCTAGGTTATTAAACCTTATTAAGGTGCTTCTTGTATGCCATGTCTTAAATTTTGACAAAACTTAATTAATCAATCTAAATTTTACTTAATCTTTAGAACACAATTTCTTTTTAAAAGGTTATCAAAGATTGCTATGGAAGTTCTATAATATTTAATTCTTGGAGTTACAAAACAAGGGTGTCATTTTTAAAATTTATTAAGTTGCTTTATATACAATTTAAAAAAAAAAATGTTCCCTGTTTATTAACTAAACTCAATTGACAGCCTTATTTTAGAATGTAGGACAAAAGTCACAGGACAAAAGTCACAGACACAAAGTCATAGGACAAAAGGTCACAATTTCGTTTCAGATTACTTTTCTTTAAATAAGAAAACGCTTATTTTAAAAACATTTTGTATTTTTCTTGAACTATAATATATAAAGCAATTCTTTAAACAAAATGTATTCTAAAAATCAATAATGATCACATAAGTTTTAAGAAAGCAATTTGTCAAAGTTGCTTGTTACTAATTATAAAAGGCTTCAGGATGTCAAGAAATATATCCTTAGCATGATTAAAGGCTTTTGAACTATTTCTTTAACTGTTACATGAATACATATAGTAAACAGTAATTATTTAAAGATCTTTCTGTTATATATTAAAACAATTATAAACAAATTACTTGTGACTTTTTGAACAGAGACTTTCTGTCCGGTTACCTAAATTTTTAGTGTTGAAAATTTTCCAGTAACCACAAAATATATCTAAAACATTCAAAAGGTTTTGAATAACATTTAAAATATTTGTATAATTGTCGAAAGTTCTAGAATATTTTAGGTAAATAATGCAATGTGAACATGATCATGTATATAAAATTAATTTAGCTGAAAACTTAATTTATTACATGATATTTTTTAATCGGACCAGAAATCATTTCTTTTGATCATCTTGTTTTATTATATATATATATATATATATATATATATATATATATATATATATATATATATATATATATAAACAAGCCTAAATTGAAAACAACGTTCAAACCTATGATTGCGTTAGATAAAACCGCAATTTTTATACGTGTGCATATATATATATATATCGAAGGCATGAGTTCGAATCCCGGCCAGGAAGAACAAAAATTTGCTTCCGCAAATTTACAGATCTAACATTGATGGGCTGTTGTTTAGACGAATTGTATATACAGAATGTATTTTCAGCCTTGTATCACCATCACTGCTGGTGATCCGATGGATAAAATCTGTTGTAGAGTCGTCATTGGTTTAGACGTACTTATATATATATATATATATATATATATATGATGAATATGGTGTTAATGATTATATTATGTTTATTGTGAAATTAATTGGTTTCAATGCTATATGAAAAACATTTTAGATTTCAAATTGTTGTTCAAATTTATAGCCAAGGGAAATAACTAAAGAATAGTTCCTAAATTGATGAAATACAACAGATAGATACAGAAATAGGTCTAGGTTGGTTAAGACTTGGTCGAGTATGGTTCAGACTAGGTCGAGTATGGTTCAGACTAGGTCGAACATGATTCAGACCTGGTCGAGAATGGTTCAGACACTTCTAAAATGGTTAAGTACTGGTCGAGTAAAGGTCGAGAACAAGTTCAGACTGTTAAGTATGGTTCAGACTACAGTCGAGTAATATCAAGAAAATTTCAGACCAATTTAGACTGGTCGAGTTAAAAATTAGTACAGTCGAGAAAAGATATAGGCCATTGCAGACTTTAATTGGTTTGTAGGGATATCAAACTTGATTCTTTTCTTATATGAATAAAATGCAATATAAAAAATCGCAAAAAATTATCGACGTGAAATCGGCCAGAAAGGGTTTGACCAAAAATAGGATTACAGTACTCTGCTGGTGGACTGATAGTCCCCGAGGGTATCACCAGCCCAGTAGCCAGAACTGCGGTACTGGCATGAAAATACAGATTTTGTGTTATTAAAATTTGCTGCAATAAAATTTTAGAGATAACTTTAAATTAAGGATAATATCGCCCTCATGCAAAGCTCTGATTCCTTGCCCGACTTTGGTTGTACTTTTTTTGTCCTTTTTGATTTATAGCTCTTCATCTTTTTAATAAGCTTTGGATTTTCAAATATTTTGGTCCCGAGCATCACTGAAGAGACATTAATTGTCGAAATGCGCATCTGGTGTAGCAAAATGGTACCGTCTATGTAATTTGCTGAAGCTCTTATATTAAATCCTACTGTTTGCTATACGCTTGTAGTATCGCACCACGTTGCAATCTTCAAAAATATTATTACTGCTTTGTTTCAGGTTTGATAATAGATTCTAAAACAACTGTGTTGTGCTACTTAAGTAAACGTTCAACCCTCTTCTTTTCTGAAACGGTCAATTTAAAAAAGAAAACGAAGGCTGGTAAGCAAGTGTAGAAAAAGAATTAGACGTTAGATATATATAATATAAAGTTCTTTTATTGCCAGAGCTTACTTCTTGTGCTATTTTGACGCTCGTCAGTATTTCACTTTTTCTCCGTCGTCAACTGTGGAACAGATAATCCATGACGGTCAACCAACTGGTGATGGCGTCCGTAAAATTTACGAAGGGATGAATAATTCAAAGGCTGTCGACTATGTTTATTGAACCTATCCCAACAAAGTTTAAATAAAGGATAGCACATATACAGTTTAGTGTGCTTCATATCTTAAATAACACCTAGAAATTGACTATGAGGGTCGGTTAAGAACTAAAACTTTACTACAAAAGTGATGTTTTTTAATATTCCTATTATGAACTTTCCATTTCTGAGAAACAATATTCCAGCAACGCTTGCATAGAAAGTATATATATATATATATCTCCCAGTTTATGTAATATTCCAAGGCTTTTGTTTTCTGTCATGAATTGCTTGGTATGGGGATGCTACTTACCAGGCATCTTCTGAAACAAGATTTCCAAATGGTAAAGTTGAAGTCATCCCTCCGAAGATTAGACAGATTCAATCATGATTTAATTGACCTTTGTGGAATACCTATGTCAAAGATAACCATTGACATGTTCTACTTGTCTAAGCCACAATCCTACCCCTTTTTCCTCGATTGTAACAGTACAAAAAAATCAATTTCGTATGCCAAACGCGCGTTCCATTTACAAAAGACTCATCAGTGACGCTGGAATAAAAAAAGACATTAAAAAAAACTACTTATCACCGATGTTTTACTTGCAGTGAATAACCCGGGGGTTCCCACTACTGGTGCAGAAACCGATTACCCTCCCAGTTCACGTGAGTTCATCACGAATATTTCTTTGGGTTGGTGTCATTATTTGTAATTTACAGTTCATCAGATGGTAAAATCATTTGAAACGTGCTGCTCTTCGTCTCAAAGTCACAACGAGGTATTCAGCATGACACAAAAGAACGCACCGCACCGAAAGTTGAAAGTTCTATAACACCTTGTGGACGTAGACGTTTTTTCAGGCCATAGTTAGTCATGTCTTGTTTTTATTTTTGGCAATGGTGTTGTGTGTCCGTCGGCGAATTATGGTTTTAATATTGTCTCTTAAAATTGGGAATGGAAACGGGGAATGCGTCAAAGAGACAACAAACCGACCAAAGAGCAGAAAACAGCCCAAGGCCACCAATGGGTCTTCAACACATCGAGAAAATCCTCTCAGATAAGAAACAATTATAAACAGTAATTCGAGAAATATTACAAAGCAAAAGACGTACAAACAGGACTACAAACAGCGATACACATGACAATAGTAACCAAAAAAAAAAAAAAAAAATCAGGAATACTATAAATCGATCAAGGCAGAGTATATCAAATTGAATCTCTCATTCTGTGCATAGATGGCCCCAACCAAATTGTGCATAACTTTTCAGCATAAGTTGCATAATGTAAATTTACTATATCTAAATAACAGACTGTGTGGTCCTTGATGGTTGTAGGATATTTTGTTGTAAGAATTTGTGTAATGCATAACACTGGGTATTTGAAAGAAGGTTTTATTGTAATACTGATATTGAATTACGAGTTGCAGATCAGGATCACATTTGGCAAGGTTGTTTTCAGGATCTAGTGATGACTGAAATAGAATAGAGAATACGTCAAGTTAATGTCAATATATCAGGAATTAGAATTGAAAATATTATTTATGATTTGTATCTAATATATTGTTTTTTGGGGTATTTTGGGGAATCAGGATCGAAAGTAAAAAAAAAAATAAACAAAAAATAAACAAATATTAGAAAAACATAAAAAAAACACAGTACACAATAGAAAAAAACACAGTATCATTGTGTGGGTTAATTGATGTCTCGGGCTCCTTCTAAAAAATCCACAGCTATTTAAAAAACCTGTTTTACAATGTATCAGTATCTAATTTGCACACTGGATTATTGATATCTAAACAAATACACACAGATATTTGTTATTTTCTTATGAGCCAAGGAATTAATTACATACGTCTTTATCAATAAATATCTAGAGAAAAAAGAAAAATACAAAGCAAGATTTTAAAATGCGCCTGTAACTATACACAACACAAATATATTAAAGAGACACAGCATAATTTGAGGCATGGCACACCGAGGTTGTGAAAACACTTATCAATATTAAAATTCTTTTTAACAGAACTTTAAATCAAACACCGAAAATACAAACTGTATAAACAATCCTTTTTCTTATCAATATATTGTATATTGTATCGTCTCTCAACTGTTTTGATCCGAGCGTCACTGATGAGTTTTATGCAGACGTATGGTCAAATTATAAACCTGGTATCTTTGATGGTCGTTTAAAAACCATTACTTAGTTTGTGTACCCTACGAATCGGAAGGCAGCTTGATAAGTGAAAAACAAATTGTAAAGAAATACTTTTGCACCTACAGGTTGTACTTTGTAAATACAGCTGTTTCACAAACCACGCCTCTTTTGGGGGGATATATAATATTCATAGATATTTTGTTTTGTTTAAGTACTGGTTCCCAGATATGATCTCTATGTTTCATCTCATAGAGACATAACTTGGGAATGTTACCGGTATAAATACACATGGAAAGCGGCGAAATTTAATTCTGAGGAGGACCAAAAGTGGAGGCAGGGGAGTACAGAATTTTAGTATAAGTTTAAACTCTTAGAATTTCGAATTATTTAGCAATGTTGAAAATATGCCGCACACCCCTATATTTTGACCTTTATAAAAAAATTGTAGCACATATGAACTTTCCATTCTAGGATATAATTTTTTACGTAACTTCATAGTAAAAGTGGCACAGTTTTAGCCGTAAAAGGAGAAATTGCATTGTCTATATTTACAGAAGTGAAACCTATATTGGGTGAATAAAGAGAACATGTAGAATTTCACCAAATGTGGCTTATCTTCAGAGATTTTAATGAATTAACTCAAATAAAAAGTTTAAAATATTTCATGAAGATTGAGAAAATCCTGGGCCTTAACTATGATGACTCAGCATAAATTAACAGTTTACAGTATATATAGTTTTCTTAAAGCCCTGTATGGAAAGTAAATTCATAATATCTGTAATTTCAATTGTTAAGAAGTGCTTAATATTTAACTCTTCGCAGTCATTGAAACTTATAGATCCTAGATGAATATTGTTGTTAGGGTGTTTTTGTCCTGTCGAAAACCCGTAAGTAAGCCGTAATATCTGAATTTGCTTTCTTGTGAACGCGGCATAAAACAAATAAAAAGTAAGAGATACAAAAATTCCTCAATAAAAGTAACAATAATGTGTTCTATCCTCGAAATGTACTAAATATTCCATATTGACAGAAACAGCAGAATTATTTAGCAAATTTGAGGCCCCAGTGGCCAAAAAAGAGAAAAATCCCTCATCGAAGAGTCATAAAACAGATAATTTAACATATAAAGGCTATGATTTTATTATTATAAAGGTCTTGTGTATAGAAAACAATAACTGTGCTTTGAAGTTATGCAAAACACAGATTTTAGCAGTCAGTTCTATAAAACTTTTAGTGAATTCATATATCAGACTGGTAACTTCATACATACAACTTTTGCAAATATGGCTTTGTTTAAACACTTCTAGTTCATATATTAGCCAAACTATGTTAGATTTATGGTTAGAGATGATATTATTGTGACAAGATTTCTAAACTTACCATTTGAGGCAGAAATTGTAAACTTTTATAAATAAATAGGCATACATTAAGATGTGGACTGGAGACAGAGGGAGGATTGGATACTTTATATAATCTTGAATGTTAGAACTTAACATTTGTAGTACTCTGAAATGATTTCAATTTGTTATCAGAATAGTTTCATACAGGTTCTAAGCAATTCTTGTCAGAAAACATGCATATAGGGTAAGCTGACAATAATTAAAGTCTAGTTTTCAAATTCTTTAAAAATTGAAACAGGGGTATAAAATGTACTGTAAAAGAAAAGTTAGAGTATATGCAGTGATTTCTTTTAGGCTATAATTCTGATAAATAAGTATTGTTGTGAGAAAAAATGTTTTTTCAAAATTTTTCTATTAGAATAAATGTTAGTATAGGCTGCACTTTGTAAATACAGCTAATTCACAAACCACGCGTCTTTTGGGGAGATATATAATATTCATAGATATTTTTGTTTTGTTTACGTACTGTTCCCAGACATGATCTCTATGTTTCATTTCATAGAGACATAACTTGGGAATGTTACCAGTATAAATACACATGGAAAGTGGCGAAATTTAATTCTGAGGAGGACCAAAAGTGGAGGCAGGGGAGTACAGAATTTTAGTATAAGTTTAAACTCTTAGAATTTCGGGGCATATAAATGTTGAAAATATGCCGCACAGCCCTATATTTTGACCTTTGAAAAAATTGTAGCACTTATGAACTTTCCATTCTAGGATATAATTTTTTACGAAACTTCATAGTAAAAGTGACACAGTTTTAGCCGTAAAAGGAGTTCCTATGGGAAATTGCATTGTCTATATTTACAGAAGTGCAACCTACAACTGTTAAACAATCAATGTAAAATATTGTTACTAAGCTTATGTTTATAGCGGTATTAACTTTTTCTAAGATAAAACAAACTATTAAGCAGATTTTGATAAGCTAAGATCCTTTACAATCCGTTTTTGTCCCATGACAGGTTTGATTTTATTTTGATTAAAGAGAAATATTCCTATACAACAAAATAGTCTTTCGGTAATTTTGTAACTATATCTTGTGCAGTCGTTACATTTCACTTTTCAGCAATACAACATCTGATAAACAACATCTGATACAAAAATTTAATAACACTTTTAGATATTTGGATGATATATTGACCCTCAATAATGACGACTTCAGTATGTACGTTCCCTTGTCACCATCTTATGGTGTTTATATATCTCAACTTGTTCGATTCGCTCGTGTATGTAACAACGTATTTGATTTTAACGAAAGAAATCTCTGTATTATTGAAAAATTATTACACCAGGGTTTTCGATATCACAAATTAGTCAAAACATTTACTAAATTATATAATCGGTACAAGGACATCATTCGTAAATATAAATCACCATGCAGACATATTATACGGTCAGGTATTTCACATCCAATCTTTTATGGTAATATTCTATACAAAGCACAAAAATGTCGTCATTCACCTCAAAAGCTAACCAAACCTTTAAACAGACTTATTCAGAATTGATATAGATACGATACTGTTAACAGGTCATTAAAGATGGCATATTTTGGTATTAATAATGATTCACTCATAGGGTCTTTGCATCGGAAATAAACACATTTATTCGAAAAACCAGTTGTTGGCATGATACGGGTTGTGTTTTTCTCTTATAGTTTATGATGGTATGATATTAAACCCTAACGGGAGGGATTGTGCTTGATTTTCATATGATGAAGACATAATCTTTCAATCAGTTTAATTGAGGTCTGGGGCTGGCATGTCAGTAACTGCCAGTAATCCTTTGTTAATGTATGTATCATTGTCATTTTGCTTAGATTCTTTTGTTACCTATTCTGACATCGGAATCGGACTTCTTTTAAACCGAGTTTTACTGTGCGTATTGCTGTATGTTTGTTTATTCTACATTGGCTAGAGGTATAGGGGGAGGGTTAAGATTTCGCAAAACATGTTTTTGCGCCTGTCCCAAGTCAGGAGCCTCTGGCTTTTGTTAGTCTTGTATGTTTTTTAATTTTAGTTTATTTATATGTTTCGGAGTTTAGTGTGACGTCCATTTTCACTGAACTAGTACACATTTTTGTTTAGGGGCTAGCTGAAGCCCGCCTCCGGGTGCGGGAATTTCTCGCTATGTTGAAGATCCATTGGTGGCCTTGGGCTGTTTTCTGCTCTTTGGTCGGGTTGTTGTCTCTTTGACACATTCCCCATTTCCATTCTCAATTTTAACTTGAAAAAATTCTGTATGTAACTAAACATGCAAAGGAAATAATAAATAAAGCCTTTAAACTTTACATGATAATATTCATGTTCGTTTTAATTTGAAGATAAAGTATACCGTCAAGTGGTCGGCATTTGATGGGAACTTACTGTTCACCCCTTATTGTAGATTTATTCCTAGTGTGAAACACAACTTATGAAAAAATTCACGAAGACAAGCCCGCCCTACCGCCTTATACCCCACCAACAAAAAGTACCACTGATTTAGAGATTTTAAACAGTACCTGTAGATATTAAAAATGTATATTTCGAAACAATTCAAATTTTATATTCTATCTCAACGAATTGTATCCACCGGAAATCATTCTTACTAAATCCAAAATTAGGCGAAAACACAAAATTAACATATTGTAATATTCCTACTAAAAGTTATAGTAACGTGGAATTCTTTTTATTTTCTTTGTCAAAGAGTGTACATTTACCAGTTTGTTAAAAGTTTAAGACTTCAATAAACGTAATCCTTTCATTACCAAATATTATTTTAAAAATACAGGAATTTGATAAATAGTAGAAGCTCGCATTTAGTTTTTTTACGGTAATATTGTTTATGCGTAAAAAGCATAGAAATTATCCTTTAAATTGTTCTCTATGGTTACATAAACTTATTGATATATATTTATTGTTGTTATTCAATAACTTTGTCTGGTATTTTTGGAGTATTATATCAATTCGCCAATTTCTAGCTTTAAGCAATATTAAATGTTTCTTTTTTCTTTGTAGTTCGTATTTAGCATTGTACAAGATCGTATCTTCCTGTATTGTATATGACGTAGCTGTAAGAAATATCGTATTCTACGAAGTAAGGCAATGGATATTATGGTATAGGATGGCACGAGTTTCTTTTTGTACTTTATGTTTGCATTTCAATAACTACAAGCATTATTTAAAACGGTATATTGTTGATTATCATTTCGTATATTTATCATCTATAATTATGCTTTTGCCGTTTTATAAGTGCTTTTTTGTACTGATTTTTCTTGTTTGTTTAGTTAGTCCACTGATCGAGAACAAAAAGAAATGGGGAATGTTGAGATGTCAAACAACTAGTATACCCCGTGGTATATTCATTTGTCAGTTCAAATGACGTCATATCTTAATGTTTTCTGGTGTGATGGTTTGGGAGGGTTTCCGTCTCATTGACATATACCCCATATCTGTTTTAATTCTTATTCAAAACGCATGATCACTGAAAGTAGTATGCTTGTATTTTTCATGAATATCCCAAATTTTTCTAGATCAACAAATGAAATGTATCCACTTCAACGAACTCTTATTAAATCCATTATTAGTGACCGATGTCCTTTTTTTAAACCTTGGTATACGAATTTTTCGTGGTGGATTTCGTGCCGAAATGTAACACAGATTGGACGACTTTTCCATTCGGTTGGTGACTTTCCTTTCTTTAGTGGTGATGATCGTTCTCTCCTTCTTCCAGTGTGTGCAATTCTCTGTTTGTTCGAAATCCGAATGTTTGCAGTTACGTCTCGGATTTTAATGATCGTAATGTTTTCATTACTGGAGGACTTTTCTGCAGGGATATGGATGTCATAGAGTGGTCAGTGCTTTTGATGGCTTTTCTGATATATATAGTGATTTGTTATGGAAGTTTTGCGGTGTTTCAATGGAGAAGTATGTGTTTCATTCAACAGTTTGTAAAGATGTTGTTTGAAGAGTTGGCGGCTGCGGGAGTTTTCCTATGCTATAGGGGTGGCCATCGATTCACGGGTATTTGGTTAGCATTGCAGGTTGAATTTTGTTTTTTTTTTCTGCTTGTGCGTTCTGTACAAAATTGTTTCTTCCTGTTCAGTTTATGACTTTGCTTTATAAACCCTTCTAGTACAACAATTGGTATTAGAATGTAGGTCTATGTGATTTCATATTAGCAGGTTATGTATTTGGAGCTTGCCTTCAGTGTCATCGATCAATCTTATGTATGGAATAATATCGTATTTTTGTTTGTTGTTTTTTTTCCATCTATATGTATCGTTATTTCAGAGTTACTGTTTTTTCTGTACTGCCTTTAAATGTATGAACTTTTATGTATCTTTGTCAGTCCACCGAACGAGATTGAAGAGGGAGGATTGCAATTTCAAGATCATTTAAACCTCGATGTATGTTCGTGCTCCTGCATCAAATGGGGGGGGGCTCAAAATGACTGTTGGATTGCTGTTTCATTTATGTATTCACCACATCCCTTCATTCATTAGTTGTTTTCAAGAAGAAATATTACAGAGAAAAGGCAAGGCAATGGCTTTCGTACATGTAATTATTCACAATAGTGTTGATTTATAATCTTTCGATCTGTTCTACTGTGTTTGTGAAGCAGAAGCTGGTAGGAGGCATCTAGTTATATGCTTGTTTTATTTCTTTCTTCCTCCGCCTCCACCACCACCGCCGCCTCCACCACCTCCTTCACCACCACCTCCGCCACCTCCACCCCCGCCACCGCCATGACTACCACCACCACCACCACCTCCACCTCCACCACCACCTTCATGTTCGGAATTACATCGAGGCCAAGGAAAACAGGGAGGTCGCCGACCTCTGACTGCAGCCGTAATTTCCAGTACGACAGCGAACAGGAGAAAAAGAACGACCAATTTCTTCATAATGAAACTATAAACAATAAATAAAATGCTATGTATTAAATATAAAAAAAAAATACCATGATAAGGATGTTAATAAATGGTAATAGCATATTAATTTGAAAGAGTTTATTTCGTTGATAAGAACATGGTCTGCGTCGGGAGCTGCTATCGCTTCCGCCAGAATCCCAGCAAAAGGATTGTTATATTGTCATAGGAATGTAAATATTTTCATGGAATTCAGTTAGAGAGGATGTGGTAATTCCAATTAAAATATATCTATAGTTCTACACAAAGTCTAAGAAAAAATTACATTTTTATAAATGTTGATCTGCACGCTTATTACAAGCAAAATTAAACAAAAGGAAGTAATAGTACATGTACATTCGTATTTTCTGAAATTTAAAATCTAACATGAGCAAAATTATATTTGTTAACTTCTTCCCGAGTTATTTGGAATTGAGTCTAATACAAGAAAGAATGAAATTTACTAAAGAAACAAGAATATGTTTAATGTGCTCTTTTTTTTTAAATCCTTACCTTAATTCATCAGTTCTGAAAATTAAGTACAAGTAGTTAAATAACCTACGTGCATGCTATTTATAAGATAAATCTTGTTTATTAAATAACCTAGGGAAATTTTTTGTTTCTTATTTTTTTCAAAAAAACAAATGAATTATTTCCTTTAACATGTAAAAGTAGCACCTTTCTTGTAAACACGAAAAAGTCCCTGCTACAGTTTTAAATGACGTATGAAAATAACACCTGTCTTTCTTGTTTCCTGTTTTAGTAAAGAAATGAAGTTTTGAAATATGTCATCTGTACTAATACACTTAAAGAAATTCTCGGAATGTTGGGAACATCTTGCATTTCTCTTGATAATTTTTAAAGGTTTTCAGAGTGTTTTTGTACTGTTGATTCATAAGCAGCTATCCCATGTCAATAGTTTCTAATCACATTCTTTTGTGAGTTATTGTTGAGCTTAGACCCTAGATTGATTTTTAACAAAATTAAAACTAGTGGTTTAAAAGATCTTTAACAATATCCACTTGCATTCTGTGATTTCACATTTAAATTGTCATATTTAATATTTTTTTACGAAAATTTGTGCTGATATTAAACAAAGTTGTACATATGTTTTACCTTTATCTTACTTCCGTTTGAACAATATAAATAAGCTGCAGTAGAACATTTACCAACGAGACAGAAATACAACAGAGACCAAAGAACGAGGATGCTAACAATTATAGGGTACCGTATGTAATGAGCAAAATCCATGGGGCGTGACAAAGTTTGAAACAATTCAAAAGAGAAAATAAACGGCCTGATTTATGTTTAAAACCATACACGAAAAATATGGAAGACAGGAACTAATGAAATCCACTGAATTATAGGCTCCTGACTTGGGGACAGTCACTTAAAGAATGTTGCGGGGTTCAACATGTTTTTGAGCGCTCAATCCAACCATTAACCTTGGGCAGTGGTGACTGTAATGCACAACAGTCAGTGCTATTAATTGCTCTTTATGACTTAAACCAATGTTCTAAAAAATGGACCACTGCTTCAAGTTGAAACCGATGAAACTATATAACTCAATTGGTCACGGTTTGATTCATGAACTAAGCACATAAAAATCCAAACAGAAAGCACAAGATACCGATTTAAGATTTCTTGCAGTTACTGAAAGCTAGTTCAAAGCCTAGTCCAGGTAATGAGTAAACCATGTTTTTCCAAAACAAAAATAACACTGTTTTCAGCCACCGCAAGAATCGTGAAGAATGTAATATTCGAAGCCACGTCTAGTCTGATGCTACATATTACGAAAATGTCAAAATGTAAAGGAACCCTTGCATTAACTCTTTGTAGATTCCAAAAGTGACCTGTTATAAATCAAAATTTCTATCCCTATTCGCCATAGGTTTAGTTTCCTGTGCCAGTCCTAATTACCTCCCTTAATCCCGGTCGGGGTTTAAAGGACACGGTTCACTAAGCACTGAACGAACCCATTTCTGATTGATAATTTTCCTTACATGTAAAAATAGTCGTCTACAGCCAATATGAATAAAATATTTTTTAATAAATATAAATCCGTCATTTATTTTGATTAAAAAATATGCATCACGCAAATCAATAAAAGTATAAAATTGATATCTAGAGAGCCCACGCAACACTGTTTGAAAACAATCCAGTTTAAAATTGAAATATTTCACAAAATGGTAAAGTCTAATCAAATTTAAAACAGGCCAATGTTCACCGTTTTTCTTTTTTACCGGACACAAATCTTAGATAAATTATTTTTTTTTCAGTTATAGGCCCTTTAAACAATAACTCTTGGACTTCAATGTCAATAAGCTGGGTTTCTTCCAGTGAATATTTTCTTGGCTTAAGTAAACATCCCTATAAATGTGTACCCAAAAATTTGATTTTGTAACCAAACTCGTCTGTGCTTAACATCTTCTTTGCTTTCGGGACAGTCTCTGTAACTTTGTCATAGGCCTCTTCTTCTGCCTCTTAACTGGTATTGACCTCTGTAAGGTCTGATAGTATACCCCTCGCCCCGGGCAATGGCATGTGAAGTTTTTAAAACCTTATTCAGCAATGGAAATATTATCAAAACTCGCCTTTAGAAATACTTAGATGAGATCCTTCTGCTCTCAAGATAATTAATTTACACGTGGTATCTTTTAATCTTTCTGATCATCTCACCTTTCACGTGAAATATTTTGATTAAGGTTAAGGTCAATGATTAAATTATAAACAATATCGGACAGTATATAGTACAATTTCCATAATCGTGTAACATAATAAAGAATTCAAAAAAATGTCAAAACCAATGTATTGTATAACTAACCATATTTAATAGATATAAATTTTATTTATAATCTCCCTGGTTAAACAGTAACTAATTTACAGGAATACCCGACTGAATGCTGTGAGTCGAGTAAGTTGTTAAAACAGCAGAGAAATGTGCAATAAAAGAATCATTTTAGGTAAAAAAAAAAAATCCTTATTCATGTATCCCTGAATATTTTGAGCATCACTGATATCTTTAACTCTTTCACCTATATCGTCCACAATCAAATAGGTTCCATTCTCCAAAGAACGGGTATATCTGAGATGAAACTTAAAATCAATGTGTTGTTTGAGTAAGAGCTTCCTACTATAGGATAATTAAAAAAATACACTTTCATTTTTCTTATAGTGATTAAGCTTATATGAATAAAGGCAACAGTAGTATACCGCTGTTCCAGTCATAAATCGATTGAGACAAAAACAAATCCGGGTTACAAACTAAAACCGAGGGAAACACATCAACTTTAAGAGGAAAACAACGAAACAACAGAAACACTGAAGTGAACAAAAAACAAACGACAATGCAACACACACAGAAACGAACTATAAGATAACAACTGCCATTTTCCTGACTTGGTACAAGACATTTTAAGAAAAAATGGTGGGTTGAACATGGTTTTGTGGCTAGCCAAACCTCGCACTTTTATGGCAATGTTAAATATAACAATATTAACTGCTGTACCGCAATTTTTGACATTTTTACCTATTATATCTGTTTGTTTTGCTTACACATTGTTGTCAATATAATAGAATTCTATGCGACTGTCATACAAGTGAGAGGTTTAGCTAGCTTTAAAACCAGGTTTTATCCACCATTTTCTACATCAGGAAAAATGCCTGCACCAAGTCAGGAATATGACAGTTGTTAGTCATTCGTTTGATGTGTTTGAGCTTTTGATTTTGCCATTTTATAAAGGACTTTCCGTTTTGAATTTGCTTGGAGTTCGGTATTTATTTTTATTTTACTTTTTTTATAGAATTGTCAGTGCATCTATGATGTCAAACATCTACTACATCTTTCTTCGATATCAATCCAGCAATACGAATTAGGGGCAATTCCAAGGCTTTGGATACCCTGACACAAAACGTCTTGCGACTTGACGTTTCTGTTTAGAAATAAAAGACCATATTCAGTATTTACCATAGGTGGTGCAATAGTACTATAATTAGCTGGAACCTTATTGTTTTTGACAATTTAAGTTACGTTAGCCTTCTGTTTGGTTACAACTTTCTCATATTCTTGGAAACATCTTTTACCAAATTTATTGTCTTCGTCAAAGAGTTTTGGCTGTTTAAATCGAACTCTTCTGCCACAAAATTATTATTCTCGTCATCCCAATTTTCATAATTTTTAAGTCAATCAGAACCATTCGTGTCAGTTTAACTGTCATTTACCTCAGCTTCAGGTTCGTCAGCATGCGGTGCACTCAACTGGTCGGGATTCATATTTTAATATGCCCTTAAAATCTTCAAGAAGACTAGAAATTCATAAACTCAGTCTCGGTTATCTGAGGGGCAAGGTTTTCTAGTAATACTAGACGATGGTAATACTTTGTCAATAATAGTTATCTGCGCTTTTCTTAAGCGGAGACTTCCCCTTACGGTCTTTACCTGGGCCCTTCCCCGGACCGCTCCACTTTTGAAGTTTAACGATTCATTAATAACTTTGTTCTTTATTGGAATGGTATGATCCTGTCTTAATGTTTTCACCCTTATGCCGAAAAACATGAACAACTTCCTGTTTCTCCCTAGTCACTTGTAAGATTTAACACGTCCTGGTCGGACTCCGAATCAGACAAATACGTTGAAAATATCTTTACTTTCAAACACGTGTCGTGTTTCATGGGAGCGCTGAGTCAGCAAAATTAGGTTTAAGACGAGTCGTCTTATAGCCTTAGTATAAAAAGAGACAGATTTGAAAGTGTCATCGGGTTTTATAAAACACGGCTCAATAAGCTGTGGAAGAATCCATCTCTGATTGATAGATTTCCTTACCTATAAGAAAACAGATAAAAAAAAAAAAAAAGACAGAATTCTAAATGTCCACATAAAAACCACAGTTACTTTTTACTTTGAACATGAGACCTTGGATTTATCATTTTCATCCCATGGACATACATTGATATTATAAGGGCATGATAAAAAATGAAAATATCATACCTCATATTGGAATCCTTTAAAAAATCTATGAACTGAATTGTCTATATATTGTCATTTTAAGCAACTGTCCTCAGTAGCCCTCTCACAGAACATAGCTCGAACTAAAACGGTGTAATCTTTTGACCTACATGGTAAGCAAATTCCATTGCAAGGCCTTCTTGGCAGGTTTTTGTTCCGTTTTCATGATGCAAGACCTTTAACTTTTTCCAGATCTCGGTATCCTCCTTATCCATCCCGGTCTGCTTGAACCTTCTTACAAAAATCTTTTTAACCAGCTGCTGTAGCTGACGTTCTAACTTGAGTAACGGCAGTTATTCCAGTAACACTACTGGTAGCAGACTTCGTATCCATTGGTGAAGAGTGGAACAACGGAAGTGGCTGCGACAATATGGAAACCTTCAGAGTCATTTTCAACCAAGCGAGTCGGTAGTTTTCCAAAGGTCGTCTTTGGTTGTGCGCCGATGGTTGATGTTGTCCTATGAACCCTTAGAGTATTGAAAGGCTTTTTGTGTCAAGGTTCTTCTCAAGAAGATCAGAAGCTCCTTGTTGGTGAGGTTGTCATCCTTAATATCCTACCCTGCAGCAAGGGACTAGATACTCCAGATGCACTAGCCGGATCCGTGGACAGGTCTCCAATCACATCTGAAAGGTGTCTCGGGAATTTCCTCTCCCGATCACTGTTTGCGTCTTCTACCGTCACGCATGTCAGGATTTTTAGTGTCTCCTTCGTCTGTGTCACTTCTTCTACTTGAAGCATAGGGGCAGTCTTCACATATGTATTCTTTCTCCGCTGACCTCTTTTTTTACACATGCCAAAACATGCCCGTCTAACTTCTCTTCTGGCTCGAATATGGTCTTGGAGATCGGGCATCTCCCTCTTGTTTTCTATGATCTGCAAAACGAGCAAAATTAATTTAAAATTCAATCTATATATACTGTATATATACAGTTTATTTACATATCATTTCAACAAAGTTCACTCATTTACAAAATCTTTTAGCCAAGAAGGGGTTTTTCTCTTTCCCGTCTTGGTTTACCAAGATAACTAACTTCCTTTTTATTCGAAAATATCGCTCTTTTTCTCTAAGTCATATTCAGATGGCTGTACATTGTCTATTTCTAGGGCTTGCTCATCATTCAACGCATTTTTTCTGATCGCTCCCTTTCTGATTATTGCTTACCTTTCAAAAAATGTTTTTGCAACGTCTCATGCGATCGATGTTAATGACCTGCTCTCGGCCACTCATACCAAAGTTAACTAAGTAGTTAACATCTGAGTACTTTTAAATCACATTGAAGGGGCCACGCCAGTGATTTGTAAACTTAGGAGAAAGCCCAGGATTACGCAATGGAAAGAAAACAAGCACTTTATCATTTTTTTTTAAATGTATTCCAATTCAGGTCTTTGTCATGACACTTCTTTTGTCGGAGCATTTCTCAAGATACATGTCTATGTACAAATTTGTATCCCCCCGATTTCAAATGGTAGGGTGTAGTCGGAGTCTTGCTTAACTGAAGGAGATCGCACATCTCAGTGAACAGCTTAATCTCAAATTGGCTTCCAGGTCGGAATGTATAGCTGAGGGTACACCAAACCTGCTCAGTTAACAAAATTTTACCGACCATCGATGCTTCCATATATGCCATAGGAAAAACTTTCTGTCCATTAAGTGTAATAGTCGCCGATTACAACTATGTACTTGTGTTCGTCATTTGTTTTCGGCAACTCTCCTAAAATGTCGATGACTATCTGGTCAATAAGGTAGCCCGATTTTTTTTATCTGCATTGGTGCTCACTTTCTTTTTTTTGGACCTTTTCTTTCTACACAGGTTTTGCATCCTGTAATGTTAGCCACAACTTTGTCGCAAATAAAACCTTATTTTACCCTTCCGAGTGTTTTCTTTTAATCCCAAGGTGCCCATATTTCTTAGTGGCATGACACTGTTCTAGAACTGTTCGTCTTTCTTTCATAAGGAAGCGAAATTACTAGCCTCAGTGTAGACAATATGTTCCGGCTAAAATATGTTCGTAAAAACATTAATGTTTGATGCTAAAGCATCGCAATTATTTAACACAAACTTGACTTCTGTTTTACTTAGTTAAACACCTGGCTGTCAAAGAATTTGGATGGCCAGTGATACATTAAATGTCGTTCTTAAATCTGTCAACTTTTTTCTTGCGATATTTATAAAGAACAAAAGTTAAAATCCCAAACAAAACTTAATCACGAAAGTATGTTCTTCTCTCTGTAAATGAATAAAACCTGTAGATGAAATATTTCTGTTGACTTGAAAAGTTGACAATTTAAAAGAAGTCTGAATGAATGTCCTGGCTATCAACTAAATACATGATTACCCTCTGGCCTTCCAAGCGCTAGTATTTCACAAACGGCCTAAGCACTTTTGAAAAGAAAATGTTATGACGTGTATAAATATAAACCGAAAGACAGTGCACGAAAAACGAAATCTTCTCTACCACAGCCCTTTTGTTTCTTTGTAGTAACTCCTTCTGAATAAACGAAAGAATCTTTTGTAGTCTATATTAATAAAAAAAAAAAAAAAAAAATAACAATTGACGATAAACTTAAGAGTATTCGCAATTTTTGTAAAGATTGTTAAGATTAAGTAAGTTTTGACATATGATGGGGACTTTCAGATATCAAAACTTAGCTGAAATGCATGCAGTTAGAACCACAAGGTTTGGCTTTAAATCTTTCAGATATTCTGCAGCCAAATTATAGAGTGAGTTGCCACACCATCTTTTGAAACATCTTTTACTCAATTCAAAAGTCTAATAAACTCCTGGAACGGCAACTCATGCCATTACAATGCATGTGCTTAATATTTATTTTTATGTTTTATGTTACAGCTCTGAAGCATAGAAGTGCTGCTTTTTATAATTTCACTCTTATTTGTGTTTATTTGCTTACTGTTTTTATAATTTGTGCTGACTATGCTTCAGTGTTTATGTTGTTGCTTTAATTCTTTATTATAGTGCTACTTATAGCTTTCATCTTAGTGCTCATTCAGTCATGCATATAATGTGCTTTATTGTGTTTACCTTATTTAACTTATTTCAACTTTGCCTAACTGTGCATACAAAATATATGTTGTATATCTTTTATGCGCTAATATCAGTATTGTGTTTGGTGCTTGTGTATATGTATGTATATGTCGTTTATAAAAGCTCAGATTGCTTATATAATTGTTCTGTGAAATGCCAACTTTGAATAAAGCTTTTGATTTAACTTGATTCGATGTGTGACTTTTATGGAAAACCGTGGTTTTACCAGTGTGTGTCTTTTCTGTAAATTCTGATGTTCAATTATTTAATTACAAGGATATAATGTATTTTTAGTCATACATTTAAAAAACAAAATAAAAAAACTTAATTGTAATTTGTAATTTAACAATCAATTTTTGTTGTCAATCGTCATTTCTTCAAAACATTGGGCCAGTTAGAAATTATTACTTGACCTTATTGGTTCCAAATCGTCAATCCTGAGTAATTTGATATTAACCAAAAACACATTTAAAATACATTCGTCAGTAGTCACAAAACTTCACATTTTAGATGCAATTTTTACAAAATAGAAAACGTGTCATCGTCCTTACGCTTAGGTTTTTTAAAGCTAATTAATGAGAGGTAACTGGTTTTACAAGCATATGGTTTTCAAGTTATGTTAACAAGGAAATGTCACAATTATAAAGATGGGAATTTTCGGATCATTTATATTATCTTCGACAAATATTATTTACGTAATAGGTGCGACGAAATAAGCCTTATAAGCAGATATTAAATCAGAAATCTACACTTGGAATTAAACTATCGACAAGTGAGTAAAAACATTTTGTGATATTTTAAGTTTGAAATTATCCTTCACACCAATCAATAAATCAAAATTAAAGAATAAAATAATGTTTTAATGTATACTTTTGACATCATTTTTTTTCAAAAACACTCCTATGAATTAACGGTATCGAATTATAATAAATAGTTAAATGGAATTTCCATTTGAAAAGGCAGTCATCTTAAATTGTTCAAATCATTTCAATACAACTATGTTCTTTATGTAAATTTATGTTGTGTTTCATTGGATATTTGCAGCAAACATGAGGCCCACCCTTTTTACTGTATTGGTAATATCGTTACTGATTGGGAACCTTATAGAACAGTCTGAAGCTCACAATATTGTTAAACGAAGTGGAGGTGGTGGAGGAGGAGGCAGCGGTGGTGGGGGTGGGGGTGGTGGAGGTGATGGCGGCGGAGGCGGTGGTGGTGGTGGAGGTGAAGGCGGTGGCGGTGGTGGTGGTGGTGGAGGCAAATCTGGAGGAGGTGGCGGAGGCGGTGGAGGTAAATCTGGAGGAGGAGGTGGCGGAGGAGGAAGAAAATAGAACAATAGATATTAGTCTCTTTTTATACCTATAAAGATATATTAAGAGATTCGAACTAATATTTCAATTTACTTTTAAAAACAATGTTTCTGTTTGTTTTTTTAATATATCATGTTGAAAAGAAAAAAAATCAAAGCGATAGCCATGACCAAAAGTTTGTTATAATTTTACTTTAGCATTTTAATTTTTTCAGTACCTACAAATGAAACTACGATACGGCTGTATACGACGGGTCATCTTTTCCTGTAAACATTTTAAGATGAGAATGTATTTACAGTTTTCACTGACTTCTTTTCTTGTATAGCTATATGTTTAAAATATGAATTGATTGCATAATAAAAAAATAAACCAGAACTATTACTTAATTTTCTTCAAACTGCTTATCTTTAAAAGTATAATATTTCTTGATACTACAAGTCTTTACATGTTTCGTACATGGAAAAGAAAACTTTTAATTCGTTTTCTTCCCTTTATATCATACAATATATATCTCATGAAAAGTTGACAGTTGCAATTTTAAATCATAAAATTTCTAAAAAATCTAGATTACATCGTTGTCGAACCTGGATATCCACAAATTTTCCCGTGCAATGCCAAAAAATGACTGTGTTTTAGATTACTGTTAGGTCAATAGTGAACGTGAAAGCTTTTTCACACTCCTTTTCCTGTGACATTACCTGAAAAACTCAAAACCTTATATATGTGGTACATTGAACCCAGCCTAAGTGTGGTATCCAATATGTGGGACAGACCGGACGAGAATATTACAGAAGAAATCAAGAGCACCTTTACCGCTTTCGAAGACCTAAAAAATTCAAAAGTTTGATAAACCAACATTTAGATAAGCATAATCAAAATCTAAAATTTATAAAATTTCAACCACTTGAAACCGTTCAGAAACAACCAGGACAATCACACAAGCAATTTGAAAAATCCCGTGAAGTTCGCTAACTATTTTGGATAAAAAGACTTCAAACAGCTTATCCTCTCGGTCTCAATAACAAAATATTGGGACAGGGGAACATATCTCAAACTTTATCGATGTTATTAATATTGTCGATAAACGACTAAGAAATAATAGGTCTCATGGTAAACGCAAAAACCGTAATCAATGTATTAAACATCGTATAAATTATACACTTGCTGATCTGTTATCTATAATAAAAAAAAAAAATGGTAGACATCAAGTATTATGCAAAATTGGTCATATACCAAGAAGTAAATTATATGCTATTTTTCAGGAGTGTGATAAAATTTCATTTTTAGCCCGTTGTATGAATACATCCGTATTATTACAGCCTTTTGTCATCATAGGCTGTTTCCTAGTATCGATAAACCTGAAAATCATAAACGGCATTTTCTTAAATTAAAATATATAAATAGAGGTATTGATTTTATTAGCTTATCTAGTATATTCAATGACTCTACTATCCATAGCCAAATACCTCCATATTTTGATAATACAGAACCACCAATTATTTCGTATTCTAACAAAAAAAAAAAAAAAAAACAGCAGAAGTTTGCTTTTAATCATACGTCAGTTACATCAGACGTCAATATAGAAAATAATGCTCCTTCCACTTGAGACTGTGAAACATCTAGTTTTGATATGTTCCCTATGGTCATGTCATTACAGGAGACCTCAACATCGTCGAAGACCGTGAGGTCAAAACTTTTCTTAAGAAAGAACCTAAATATCGTCCTCCATCTATAATAGATTGGAAACAGTGTCGTCAGGTCATTCAAGACGCTTTGTTTGCCTACTGTAAAAATTGGTGTAAACGTGAAAAATCTGATAAAAAATCTCTAGACAGTTATTTGAATAAAATTATGAATACTGTTGATATTCGTATATCTCAGTTTGAAAACAATTCTGAAATTGATAATAGGGTCCATGATATACCCATTTCTAGAATAAAAAATAAACTCCAAGTTTTCGCAAAGCGGTTTGTGTTCGTACTGGCAGACAAAGCAACCAATAATGTAGTGGTGGTGTGATGCATATACTACACGGAAGTTCTCCAAAACGAAATTATCAATTCGTCTACATTCAGGTCCGTACACTCCAGAGAGAGTCAAATTGTAAACAAGCATATCACTGCCACTACCCAGCTTAAAGCCTCTCCGAACATTTGAAAGTCCCGACTATGTACTGGTTACCTAAATTACACAAACAACCATTTAAATTCCGTTTAATTTCCGCATCTAGTAAGTGTTCTACTAGTAATCTGTCAGTGCTTCTAACTACCTCCCTTACTACTATCAAAGAACTTGTTATTAACTTTTGTAATAAAGCTTATGAAAATAATGGTATTAATTTAGATAAAATACGTGCTTTTGATGGTCCTTTTAATTCTGTTGACAGTTATGATTTTTCTACTCTCTACACTACACGTCCACAAAATCTTATCAAGAAAAAGTGTTCATATTTAATTAAATGGTCTTTTGAAAAATCCCATTGCAAATTTATTTGCTGTAACTCGTTTAAAGCCTTTTTCTGTAACGAAAAAAGAAAGTATGCTAGATACACTTACTGTACTGGAAATGTGAAGATATGATTGAAGCTTTAAATTTTCTCCTGGACAACATATATGTACGTTTCGGCGATAAAGTGTATCGACAGGTAGTAGGTATTCCTATCGGCACTAATTGCGCCCCTTTAATAGCAGATTTATTCCTGTATTGCTATGAATCTCAGTTTATGACCAAACGCAGTAAAGACACGTCATTGTTACATTTGGTTGATACATTCAACAATACCTACCGTTATCTTGATGATACTTTTCGTTAAATAATCCAGAGTTCTCTAAATATACTACCGAAATTTATCCAAAGGAACTTACTCTAAATAAATATAGCATAAACAGCAGTAGTTGTCCTTTTCTGGATTTTGACATTTCAATTTCTAAGGGGAAACTCAATACTAAAATGTACGACAAAAGAGACGATTTTTCATTCCCTATAGTTAATTTTCCTTTTTTAGACGGCGATGTTCCTTTGGTTCCATCATACGGTGTTTATATATCCCAACTCGTTCGTTATGCCCGTGTGTGTCGTGATGTCATAGATTTTAACGAACGTAATCAATTCATCACTGGTAAATTATTAAGTCAGGGATTTCGTTACCATAAATTACATAAAACTGTTACTAAATTCTTCCATAGATACAAAGATATGATTAGTAAATTTGGCTGCACCTGTACAAAACTTATAAAAAACGGTATTTCACATCCTAAATTTTAGAGTAATATTGTACTAAAAGCGCGGAAATCACTATGTGATCCGTGTAAATTAATCGAACCTTTAAACAAACTTATTAGTAAAGGTTATCTTACCAATGTTGTAATTAGATCGTTGAATATAGTTTACATTGGCTCAAATATCGATTTTGTCATCAGCAAATTAAAACATAACTAAATTTGTATTCTTTTCAAACAGTTTTTTGGGATGTATAAATACACATGCACGTTCATTTTCTATATAGAGATTACTCTATCAATATATAACATTATACATATTTATTAAAAGGTTAACTCCTAACTATCCTACTGCCTGTCGATACTTTTATTTTGGCATTGCACAAGTCATGTCTTCTTTGACTGTTCATGACGTTAAAAAACTAAATCCCTGTGATGTGTCTTAGTAGATTTTAGTCTCTGATGCATGATTTTTTATTATTAATTGTTTTTGGCTTTTGACTGGCTTTCAGTGACTGCGAGTACTCTCAAATCGTTCTTACGTGTTATTTGACCTGTTGATACAATTTGTAATGTATTTTTGTTATTTAATGTTTACTTATTTAGTGCAATATATCGTCTCACTATTTTTTAAATTTACTACCTTTGATAAGTGTTTTGTATGACGATAAATGTTCACTTCTGTTCTCGTACTATGAACAACAAAATTATTTATTTTGTAAAAAATATTTCCGTAATTCATGTATACCTTACAACACAATTATTTTTATTTACCTGTGTACGTTATTTTATTTGGCGGCATTTTGTCCAAGGTTATGGTTGTCTTTCTGATATTGTTTTACATCTAACCCCCTTGTTTTATTAATTTTGTATTTACATTGTGTCATAGATCAAATTTATTCGTTCAGTGTATGTTAACTTGTTTTTGTTAATATATCTTTTGATTGAGTTAAGCCATTCCAATTGATATTTTATAGTGTGTCTTTCTATGTTGTGATGTTACACTATTGTTTCAGGTAAGGGTAAAGGTTGGCTCCTATTAAAACGTTTAAACCCGCTGCATTTGTTTGCAACTGTCCTAAGTCAGGAACCTGATGTTTAGTGGCTGTCGTTTGTTGATGTGGTTCATAAGTGTTTCTCGTTTCTCGTTTTTTATATAGATTAGACATTTGGTTTTTCTGTTTGAATGGTTTTACACTAGTCATTTTTGGGGTCTTTATAGCTTGCTGTTCGGTGTGAGTGTTGAAGGCCGTAGTTTGATTTATAATGGTTTACTTGGGAATTGGATGGAGAGTTGTCTCATTGATACTCATACCACATCTTCTTATATATATAATAGGTTAATGTGACAATAATTGGGACCCAGCAGCCAAAACTGTGTAAACTAATATCCAAATTTAAAACTCGTAAACGTAAGTAGTTCAATGTTCTATGCTTTCAAATTATAAAGGCGATTTTAAAATGTCAAACTATGGAAATGCCAGTATTGATAATGTAGAAAACATAAAATTCCAAAGTTATTAGTGCTGACTTTGCATTGTATCAACACCAAAGATTGAGTTTTTTGCTCGTTAATAGAAAGGAAATATAACCCTACTGAATTCCAGCATGCTCATGTTTAATGATAGAAAGGAAACTGATGTTTTTAAATTTTTTAAATATCTTTAACAAAACAATAAATCATACAGCAATTGATTTCATATCTAGTGATGTTACAATACATTAAGCTATAGCTACAACATCTTACTGTGAGATATAAGGAAAAAATAACGCTAGCTTTGCATTTCAAATTACTGTTATATATAGCAGTCATTTTGGATGTTAAAACCCTCAAATTTGTTCCCAACCACATATTCTGCGAAGTTCTGCTCACGAATTATGTCCTGTCAAGTCATCGTTTCTATGTATCTAACCATTTACCAAGCAACTTAGTTTTGTTAACCTCGATCGGGGAAAAAAACATTCCTGTAATTGCAAATCGAATGCGATAATATATGAGTGGGATATGGGGTATACGTTTAGGAGATACACAAACTTATATTATTATTTTAAAGAGCGACACATAGACCAGTTTTACAATGTCACTGCAAGAACTGCAATGATAGGAAGACGTCCATTTCTGTCTATTGTTGATGACTGTATGTTGCACTTATGCCATATAGATTGTGAATCAACATTACGGTTATAAATAGGTGGCAGACTGATTTGATGTCGGACCTGTATTCTGTATAGTATTTTATGAACAAGCTTTATACAAGTATTTAAAATTAAGATGCATCTATGAGCTATTTTTCCAGAAAAAATATTTTCATGTACAAAAATGTTTTCTATGCTTCAAAAACGGTTATATGTGAAATTGTATCCTTCAGTGGTAATGGTATTTATATGAAAGAACTTGTTAAACTTAGTCTGAATGGATCTAAGCTATTCGATCATGCATTCATGTACTATGAGCACACGGGTTTCTAACCCATTCAGGAACGCGGAGGTTGTGGATGCTTTATCCTCTTTTCATGACAAATATGTCGTTGTTCCAGCAGATAAAGCCTCCAATAATATTGTCTTCATATGCAAAAAAAAAACATTATTTGGAATGTTTCACAAAAGAGCTTGGAATAAACAGCAAAACTGGTAATCCTACATATTCTTTAACATCAATTATAAAGGATGAAATTTTAGAAAATCACAACTTGTCCTTCTTTCTTTTGGTATTAACATAAAAGAAGACGAAGAAAATCTACCGTCATTATACTGGATACCAGAACTTCACAAAACTCCTTATAAAGAACGATACATAGCATGATCATGAAGATGTTCGACTAAACATCTTATCTTTCTTAAGTGCTGACTACTATTCTTTCTACAGTAAAAGATGGCCTTCAGAAATATTGTGATGAGATATATTCAACCAGTGTTGTCAATCAGATGTGGATTCTTAAACATTCTAATGATCTACTGCTGAATCTTAGATCACAATCTATGCAATTTTGCAGCAACATTAAGACCTTTGATTTTTCTACACTTTACACTACTATTCCCCATTCTAAATTGAAAGATCGACTTCACCATCTCATTAAACAGAGCTTTTTCTATAAAAATGGAAATCGCAGATATACATTTCTTGTTTTCGGCTATAATAATTCTTATTTTGTGAAGAACCATACTGATTCTATCAGAAAATACACTGAAGATGATATTATCAAAATGCTGGACTTCTTGATCGACAATATATTTACTGAGTTTGGAGGATTGATATTTCAACAGACAGTCGGTATTCCAATGGGTACTAATTGTGCACCCCTACTGGCCGATTTGTATTTGTACTCGTATGAAACAGAATTCATTCAGAACCTTCTAAAAGATTAAAAGAAAAAGCACCTTGCGAAATTCTTTAATTTTACTTTCAGTATATGTCTGTCCCTGTCCAATATACTAGTGCTCATTTTCCAATGGCACTGTAAATTGCCCCGATGTTCATCTCGGACGGTCTCTATTACAGGACCTACCTATTGTATTTATTATGATCTTGGAATCGTCCTAAAATACATGAATTATTTGTCACTGAACGTTAAGCAACCAACAATCAATCCATCAATCACTTTCAAAATCCCCTTTTCTCCCTATAGTCACACTGTTTGATCTTGCGAATCGTGACATTATTAGAACTTTCTCTAAATCAATAAGGTAACGACCATTCATCTTCATGGGACAAGCATTTTTTTTTATTACATTGATAAAAAAACAACCAATTGTTTTCAATAACATACAGGAACATTTTTAAAACTCCATGTTGAAACCCCCGCTCTTCATCCCTCATGAAACAAAATTGTTTTTTCTTAAAAAAAATTATATACCAGCTCCCCCTTTCTTAAAATAAAATATTGAAGAAAAAAAATGGAATAGGTCTTAGCCAAAAAATGTTTATAGAGGAAATTTTAATTCAATTCTATGAATGTACATGTACATTACCGATGTACAAATGAGAACAAATTTAATGTGAAACCAGTGTTCATTACATGAAACTAATTGTAAACAGGTTTATAGTACGCGACGTTTGGTGTGAACACGGCCTTAGTCCATTTATGAGATTTAAACATCAGTAAACTACTGTTGCCTTAATTGGTTATATAGCTCTTCATGTAATCAAGTATTTATACACCCCTGGCTTCACATTTTTGGATTTGAGCGTTACTAATTTTATCTAAAAGGGTCATTAGCTACGGATTTGACAAAAACATAAAATGGGATTTTTGTTTTTGATTCAAACGTTTATAAAAGCGGAATAAAGATATAATTTTTTGGGGTTTGGGCATTCCTAATTAAGGAAATTCCAGAAGAGCTTTCGGGCGCAATAAATTTATAAAGCGGTATTTTCAATCTTTAGAACAATCATCAAATAAGTGAAAAAGTCTTAAATGGCAAACGATCGACTAGATTTGTGTCGCTTGCTTTTTTTTAGTTTAATTGTGTGCTTTGTTCCGATCTTACGAGTCAAACCCTTTCCAACTGATTTTTACAGTTTGTTTTTTGTTGTGTTGTCACATAAAGGTGCCAGATTAGTGTAGAGCTGAGCATTTTTTTATGTGCCTGTCCTAAGTCATGTCACATTACTGAAAGCCTTCTTAATTAACAGGGCACGGATTTGAATAAACAAAGGACCACATGTTTGGGTGTCACGACGTTATAGGACACAGATGTGAGGATAGGACATACATTTAATGCTTGACAAAGGACCACAGATTTGATAGTCATGATGTCCCAGGACACAAATTTGAGACCGGACATAGATTTGACTCTTGTATATATGTTCTAGTTGGGACGCTGTTCCAAGGTTTTAGTTTCTCATCATGGTATCGTTAGAGGGTTACCGCATAATACAAAGCTATAGATCAAATAAAATTGAGAATGGAAATGGGGAATGTG
Organism: Mytilus coruscus; assembly: GCA_017311375.1. NCBI lineage: Eukaryota > Metazoa > Mollusca > Bivalvia > Mytilida > Mytilidae > Mytilus > Mytilus coruscus. Next base: position 74,273,130 of record CM029599.1, on the reverse strand, counting down.
TCAAAGAGACAACAATCCGACCACAGAACAGACAACAACAGAAGGTCACCAATAGGTCTTCAATGCAGCGAGAAATTCCCGCACCCGGAGGCGTCCTTAAGCTGGCCCCTAAACAAATATATATACTAGTTCAGTGATAATGGACGTCATACTAAACTCCAAATTATACACAAGAAACTAAAAGTAAAAATAATACAAGACTAACAAAGGCCAGAGGCTCCTGACTTGGGACAGGCGCAAAAATGCGGCGGGGTTAAACATGTTTATGAGATCTCAACCTCCCCTATACCTCTAGCCAATGTAGAAAAGTAAACGCATAACAATACGCACATTAAAAGTCAGTTAAAGAGAAGTCCGAGTCCGATGTCAGAAGATGTAACAAAAGAAAATAAACAAAATGACAATAATACATAAATAACAACAGACTACTAGCAGTTAACTGACATGCCAGCTCCAGACCTCAATTAAACTGATTGAAAGATTATGTCTTCATCATATGAATATCAGGCAAAATCCCTCCCGTTAGGGTTTAGTATCATACCATCATAAAATATATGAGAAGAGCATAACCCGTGTCATGCCAACAACTGGTTTTAAATAAATGTGTTTAGTTCCGATGCAAAGACCCTATAAGTGAATCAATATTAAAGCCAAAATATGCAATTTTAATTACCTGACAACAGTATCGTAACTATATCCCTTCTTAATAAGTCTATTTAAAGGTTTTGTTAGCTTCTGAGGTGAATACTGACATTTTAGTGCTTTATAAAGAATATTACCATAAAAGATTGGATGTGAAATACCTGAACGTATAAGAAGTCTGCATGTTGAGCTATATTTACGAATGATGTCCTTGTACCGATGATAAAATTTAGTAAATGTTTTGACTAGTTTGTGATATCGAAAACCCTGGTGTAATAATTTTTCTGTAATACATAATTTCTTTCGTTAAAAATTCTTAATAAAAGTAATCTCTTCAAAAGCGGGTTTTTGTTTTTGGCTTATCCGTCTTTTTTTTCGAATGGTAGTTTTATTTTACCCTTGTCGTTTTCCGAAGTTAAAACATTGAAAGTAGGTTCAAACATAAAGAAAAATAACAGTGGAAATTAAAATCAATTAATTATTGCATTACCTTCAACAAGTACAAGCTCATTGTGAAGTATAAGTATATCTTATAATCCAACTGTAGAAATAAGTTAAAAGGCATTAATCAAAATTATCAAAACCTTTGCCTTTCAATTCAAATTTTCCTATACAAAATATATTTTCACGTTAAATTTATATAATTTTCTACTACAAAAACCTTTCTTAATTTGTGTGTACATGTAATTGCGATACAAGTATTCCCTTATTCCTATGTATATTTATTATAATGATTTTGCCTTGTGTTCATGGTCCTTCTCTTAACTAAATCACAACAAAATTTTACTGGAAGACAGACATGCAAATGCCGATATTTACAAAACCCTGTTTTCAAATTAAATAATGAAAATAAAATGTAAATTCAATATAAAAGCTTTTGATTATAAAATATACAAAACTTAATGAATAATTAAAATCAAAATGTTTGCATTACAACGCAAAGGTTTGAGTTATTTCGCAAAGATTGGCGTTATTTCGCAAAGGTTTGCGTTATTTCGCAAATGTTTGCGTTATAATGCAAAAACATGTGTGGCGCTAATACGCTTCCGTATGTTTCTTTACATTAACTATTATTTTAATTTCTTCAAATATTTCAGGATAACGTATTCTTTTTGTAAACTATTTACATTTAATTCTGTTGTCTCCGTATGTACAAATGTAAATAAGAAGATTTATAAATTGAAAATCCAATTGCAGGTATAAGATAGTAAAAACCAAAGTAATTTTTTGTCTATACTTTAAAGCAAAATAACCGTCACCAAAGATGCTCTTTCCTCGTTTTGTAAAAAGTGGTGTAAACGGGAAAAATCTGATAAAAAATCTCTTGATTCTTATTTAAATAAATGTATGAATGTGGTAGATAAGAGAATATCACATTTTGAAAATTATTTAGAAGTAAATAATAGAGTACATAATACACCTATTTCCAGAATAAGAAATAAACTTCAAGAACTTTCAAAGCGGTTTGTGTTTGTACCGGCCGACAAAGCAGCCAACAATGTGGTGGTGGTATGCCGTAAATACTACACGGACGTTCTTAAGAATGAAATTTTAAATTCATCTACATTCAAGTCCATCCGCTCCACAGAAAGTCATATAGTAAACAAACATATCACAACCACATCAAAGCTTAAGGCTTCTTCTGAACATTTGAAGGTCCCTACTATGTATTGGCTACCTAAACTACACAAAAAATCATTTAAATATCGTTTCATCTCGGCCTCTAGTAAGTGTTCTACAACTAATCTTTCAGTGCTTTTAACAAGTTCATTAACTACTATTAAAGAGCTTATCATAAAGTATTGTAATAAAATATATGAACATAGTGGTATAAACTATTTTTGGAGTGTAAAAAATTCTTTGGATGTTTTAGATAAATTACATGCTTTTGATGGTCCTTTTGATTCTGTTGACAGTTTTGATTTTTCTACTCTTTACACTTCACTCCAACACTATCTTATCAAACAAAAGTTTTCCTCTATTAATTAAATGGTCGTTTGGTAAAGCTGAATGCAAGTATATTTGCTGCAACTCATTTAAAGCCTTCTTCTCTAATGAGAAAGGTAAATATGCTAGATATACTTACTGGAGGTGTGATGAGATGATAGATGATTGAAGCTGTTAATTTTCTCCTTGATAATATTTATGTACATTTCGGCAACAAAGTTTATCGACAGGTTGTAGGTATCCCTATGGGCACTAATTGTGCCCCTTTAATAGCAGACTTGTTTTTGTACTGTTACGAATCACAGTTTATGACTAAACTCAGTAAAGACCCGTCGAAATTGCATTTAATTGATAAATTCAACAACACTAACCGTTATCTTGATGATATTTTTTCGTTAAATAATCAAGAATGTTCTCAATATACTGCTGAAATTTACCCCAAGGAACTTACTTTAAATAAATCAAATTTAAACGGTAATAACTGTCCTTTCCTAGATTTAGATATTTCGGTTTTAAACGGAAACTCCACACTACAATTTACGACAAAAGGGACGATTTTTCGTTCCCTATTGTTAATTTTCCATTTTAGATGGTGATGTTCCTTTGGCACCATCTTACGGTGTTTATATTTCACAGCTCGTTCGCTATTCCCGTGTCTGTTGTGACGTTTTTGATTTTAACGAACGTAATCTATGTATTACTGGTAAATTATTAAACCAGGGATATCGTTACCATAAATTACTTAAAACCTTTACTAAATTTTTCCATAGATATAAAGATTTGGTTTTGAAGTTTGGTTGTACCTGTAGAAAACTTATTTCAAACGGGATAGCACATCCTCATTTTTATGGAAATGTTGTTAACCGTGCCCGGAAATTTAGAAATGATCCTTGTAAACTTATCGCTCCTTTAAATAAACTTATTCTAAAAGGTTACCAATTCAACACTGTAATAAGATCATTGAATATTGTTTTTATTGGTATAAATATTGATTTTGTTATCAGTAAATTAAAAGCAAACTAAATATTACTAGTATGTTTTATACATATACACATTCATGGATCTACAATCTGTAGATACCTGTATCTTGGCATTGCACAAGGTCATATTTTTCTCTGTCTTTACACTAAATCCATTGGATGTTGGATGTGTACGGATTGATAATTTAGTCTTAGATGCATGATTTTTTTATTAGTTGTTAGTGGCTTTGAACTAGATGTCAGATAACTGCGAGTACTCTCAGATCTGTTCCTAGTGTCTTTTTGTTGTTTGGATGTACAAGTACCCTGCCATGTCCACTTGTATTTTTGTCCATCTGATGAGTTAAGCCTTTTTCAACTGATTTTTGTAGTTCGTTCTTATGTTGTACTGTTATATCACTGTCCCAGGTTAGGGGAGGTTGGGATCCTGCTAACATGTTTAACCCCGCCACATTATGTATGTATGTGCCTGTCCCAAGTCAGGAGCCTGTAGTTCAGTGGTTGTCGTTTGTTTATGTGTTACATATTTGTTTTTCGTTCATTTTTGTACATAAATAAGGCCGTTAGTTTTCTCGTTTGAATTGTTTTACATTGTCATTCCGGGGCCTTTTATAGCTGACTATGCGGTATGGGCTTTGCTCATTGTTGAAGGCCGTACGGTGACCTATAGTTGTGTCATTTTGGTCTCTTGTGGACAGTTGTCTCATTGGCAATCATACCACATCTTCTTTTTTATATCTAATTTTTTTATTTACTTTTAGAAATAAGTGATAAAAGTCGCATAATATAGAATGATAAAAACTTCTTCAATTAAGCATGTTTTATATAAATCGTATTTGGTTACCTTCCATCAAAACTATTACTTTTTATAAGCAATTTACTTTGTAAAAAATTCCATCGAAACAACTCACTTGTTTCCTTTAAATAAAGAAAAATAAAACTCTGCAATGGATAAAAATGAAGTTATGTTCATAATGAACCATGTACATGCATTTTTACCCTTCGAATTTGCGTCTGCGTCTGGCAATTGTGTTCGGAGATTTATGAAATGACGACTCCCAAAGCAAGCGATAACAAATTTCGCTATCTTATTTTATCTCGATTACGACAAAAGTTGGATGCACAAAGACGAACAACATATGATTTCAACAGAACGAATGGTATTTCGTATACTTTAGACATAATTTTGATCATTAGTTTCTAAAAACTTATAAATTGTTTTTAAATCATAACCAAAGAAGTTTATTAATTTTCAAATATTGCAAATTGATTAATAAGAAACAAATTATGTCAACAAATAAAAATTGAGAGAATCGCTGGAACTCTCAAAGGAGCAAGCTGCTATGAATGATTTACCCGCCATGCAAATCAACACTCAGTCAAACTGTCAACATCGGGAAAATAACAGATCAGACGATTTACTAGTATCAAAAGATTCAATGCCATGAACACATATCGCTTGTTAGCGGAGACACCGACACATCGTATATGTCAATCTATTCATGATGTTGACTGTAAATTAAGGCGACAGTAGTTTACCGATGTTCAATTCTTGTAAATCGACTAGGAAAATACATATCAATCAAACAAACATAAACCGAGGAAATCGTATAAACTAACAAAGTATAGAGAATTGGTGCGTTGACAGGGTATTCGCCTCATGCTATACATGCGTCACGATCAAGAATAGGACAAAATCGGTAAAATTTCAGATCACATGACTATACTGGTATCTAAAGATCTAAGTCCGCTAAAACGTGTCGCTAGTGAGTTGAGACATGGACACATTGTATTGGTCAACTAATTCGTGATGGTGACTTTAATTTATGTAGTGTCGACTACAGTCGTTCGTCCTCAAAACTCTGTTAGACCAGTTTTAGTGTATCGAACACACCCCTGTCAACTAAGTTGGCATACACTCATGCACGCGTGAAACCTTTTAGGTGAGACATTTAAACGCCATTCGACAGAGCGGAGGTATGTAACTATGGGAAGATGACAATTGAAAAGTTTAACTTATTACGTCTGTCATAGTTTGAAGTCGTCCATCTGTGTCAATACTGGGGGAAAGTACAGATATATAAAGCAGATTTTCTACTTTCGGTAGTATCCTTAATGTCAAGTTCACTTGAATATACAGGCCAAAGACCACAATTAATGACCCCACTTTTCGTTGTTCACGAATATAGTTCCCTTAAATTAAAGTGTATTTTTTCTTTATTTTTTTTCTTCCTTTTCTCAAACATTACTTAGTTTTTATAAGGTGGAAATGAAAGAAGAGAGCTGAAATAAATTTTTAGATGTTTTATTTTAACTGATTTTGATATGGAAAGAATGATTAGGCCAGGTGCAAAAAGGTTATATTTACAGTTTTCGGAACATCTCTTGACTTGTCCATAGGGGTATGGATGTGTATTGGCTAAATTTGTAAACGTGCAATTTTTCTGAAACTTGGATATATTTTTGGACTTGTACTGTACATTACACACACAAAAGATCTGACACAAAGAATCGGTAAATTTGTTTTAATGAGACAAAACGTTATAAAGAACTAATAGAGGAATTAATTGTGGTCTCGGGCCTACAAGCTACAAGACATGTGGGTTATTGACAGGACATGATCGATTTAACTGAAAGTGAAATAAAAGAACTTTGCAAGATGCTTTTTCTGTATGTCTTTGATAAGGTTATGTATTAATACTGCTTTTTATGAGTACAAAACTGTATCGGCCAGTAGTGGTGCACATATAGAGGCAAACCCGTAATAGTGTGGACGACACCGATACTTTTGTTGTAATTAATAGCGAATAATTTACGTTTAACTTGTTTGTCATCGACTATCGATAACAATAATTTTACGCTCACACGTACTGTCTGTCAGAGGCCTTCCATCGGGATGTCAATAATCACTTGTTTCACATTTCGATACATAAAGTTAAAAGGAATTTGTTTTAAACATTATTTTTATCATCACACCCAACAGTTTCACTTGAAATAACAATAAATGTGCAGAGCTAATATCATTAAATTATGGAAAAATATAATAAATGTAAACATGTCGATTTTTATTAGAAAAAACCTTCAAGTTTATTGGGTTATTTCACAAAAATATTTTACATAGAAAAAAAAATACTCGCACACATTGGGAACATGTAAGAATAACCTTCCTTTTATTCAATGGATAAGATTTGTTTGCGAAAAGAGCTCAGGATAATGAAAAAATGTCTTCCTATTTTTTGCATGGCACATCATTTGAATCGTTCAGTCATTTAGAAGACTCGTACGGCCAGTTTGCTTTGAATATTCAAGTATTTAAGTATCTTTCTAAAGGTATATCTGAATAACTAAAAGACCTTTCTATTCTTATAATGCTTTATGTAAAGGGAAACTTGTACAGTTTATTAGTAGCAAAAACAGAAATTGGAAATAAGTGAATAAATTAAAAATCAAGAGAAGTAACAAATTAACAAAAAGAACCCTATCCTTTTTCCAATTTTTAGTCCATTTTACGGAAATTTGACAATCGCTTTCCCAATCTTAGTGAATTACTGAAAAGTTCATGCGACTCCCGTTTTCGGAACCTGGATGCATCACTTATTTATCTTTTGAGTTTTTATATCTTTGTCAATTGGCTGCTGATTCGTGAACGAATATATTTAGTCTGTGTGTTCATCCTTGTGGTTGTAGTTCGGGTATTTCGCTTTTTGGAACGAATGTCTGAATCTTCTTTGTTTATATTCATAATACTAGTGGCTATTAAAACACTTTTTTCATATATATTGCAACGAAGTAATTATTCGTGAATTTGAACACAGAACAAAATATTTTGTATCAAAAATGTAAACACAAATGAAGAAAAGGTATAAAGATGAATTTTTTTTTTCGGCAATGTGTTAACAATTGTGCTGTATGTCATGTAGTTATAGATAATTGTAAACACATAGTAGTCCATCACGATTGCAACTCATTCAGTGGATTGGTCGGTCAATCGCCCAGAAAAAAATGAGTTATTTGTAAACAAACACTGATACATGTATTGGCAGAAGCATTAGAATGCTCAACATTTTTAATCTATCCATGCATTAAATAATGTGTTCACAATATCTTGGTAGTAGAATGACTAAACAGATTAATTGTAACACATAGCTTATAACACTGTTACAGGCGTAATAAACTACATAAACTACAGATTATCCGATGTTACAGTTCATCAGCTCACCATTTGTTATTTCAATGTGAGCATACAACTTATGTTATATTAAACGTAGACACAAAAGAAGAAAAAGTGAGTTGTAGGTCACTAAAAACACACGTGTTCTCGATAAAGTACGTAGTAGTCCATCAAGCATCGCAACTCATTCAATGGATTGGTCAATTCTCTGAGGCAATACATATTGTTTATTACGCAAACAAATAATTATATTGGCGGGGACGTTAGTATGCCAATGATAGTACCCGACCTGATTAGATGTATTTTATGTTTCGGATGGATACATATTTTTAAGCATTCCTTAATCATTCAGGAAAAATAGTAAAAAAACTAATTAATTTCAATTTAGAATTAGGGACAAAAGAAATACGACACTGAGATTAAAAGATATTGTCCCTGTATGTTCATAAGAAACGAACCAATCCCCCCCACTCCCCCTCCCGAAAATATGAAAAATTAAATTAAAATAAAATGCACTCTCAGATCAAAAGAGTAGTATGTGCGTAATCATGAATTCAGGAATACAGTTCTGCAACCAAGCATGGGTTTTTATCAAGTAAAGTGGTTGGCAGAAAGATTCTGGTTTCCCATTCATCAAACTACAATGTATTATTCTAAATAATTTAGTCCGAATACTGAGTCAGTCAGTAGAACGTTGGACCAACTAATATAGATTCTAGCTTTCCAGTAAATAAATTTATTCAACAATTAATTATATTTAGATATTTAATTTAAAATTATTTCATAAAGTAAATGCAAATTGTATTAAGCTAGGTCCAAATACATGTAGCTTTTTACTGTCCTATATTTTGCAAGTACGAAAAAGATTGTACAAAAATATATATATTTTTTTTTTTTTTAAATGCACCACGATTTAAAGTTTATCGTGCATTCGTTCTAAAAATAAATACTTTTAGACAAGACAAAAGTTGAAAGATACGAAGAGCCAGTACAAATTTTAGAAAGCAACAATTGTAAAATCGCTTTTAAGTTCGAAAAATGTTATTTCTTACACATTCAATACTACTTTTGAAGCGATTGAAATTTTATTTTAATGTTTAAAGAACGTGCGATATGATAAATAATTTGATTATCGATTGTCGGTGAAGAATGTCAAAATATTCAATGATATTCAATACGCCTGTAGTATTATTTTTCGACTTACTTGTTTTCAGGCGTTGAGAAACTTTTGGTGACCCCGTACGTTTAAATTTCCCTTGTTTAAACAACGTATAAAGTAGGCGTAACAGACAAACGGTTACCTGATCTAACCCGGTCAATTGGAGAACTGAGCGCGCCAACGAATGGTCAGTTATGAATTTGATAATATATGGCAGTTGTTTCACTTGTTCCGTTGATTGATAGCGTTTGATTTTGTAATTTTTTATGGACTTTCCCTTTTTGAATTTGCCTTTGAGTTCAGTATTTTGTTGTACTTTTTTAGTACTCATTGAAATACCGGACATGTCCGTTGAAATATCAATCCAAAACCAACAAATATTTTGTCGATCCAAAAGTCAAACATTTTAATACCATCTTTGGTGAATTTGTCTATTTACTTCTTTGTTTAATTAAAGAAAACTGTATTGTCAAATGTCGATACTTTATAATGCACGTTGTTATGATATTGTAACTATCATATTTATTTAGTTGGCCTTATTTGTTTTGTGTGGCCTTATAATATGTTCACATAAAATAAATAATATTGTAACTGTGCAGTTTAGAAATCACTGGAACAATCATAGAGACTGATGGAATGATTAGAACTTTCTATTTGACTTACATAACGATTCCAGAATGATCATAATAAAAGATGCGTAATTTAAACTTCTAACATTGTTCTTGAAGATTCCGTTTTACAATTTTCTAGGAGTTTACTTTCTAAAATGTTCTAGAGATTTTCGTGACAACAATATATATACAGACCCTAAAGTTAAACTATGAGACATAGACATTAATATTCTCAGAGGTTCTCTCAATTGGATTGACACTTTTATTTACGAACTACATCATACTAAATTGTGACCTATTGGACGTAATATTCTGTTTGGATTAATGAGAAGAATTCCGGATAAAGAAAGGAGGGGTTTGATAATTTAAAGAAAGAGGAATAAGTGTTGCTTGCTAAACATCTGAAATTAGACTTTAGAGTATCTATGAGAAAACAAATTATAAAAAATTTGGAAATAGACAAATTAGTTGACGCAGATATTTTAGGTGAAGAGGCTCTTGAACTTAGGTCGAAAATGTTGATGCTATCAAATTAAAACAGATAGAATTAGAACATGAATTTAAATTAAAACAATTGGAAAAAGAAGAAAGGTTAGATATTGAGAAAAAGGAAAAAGGAGAAAGGTTAGAGATGGCGAAAAAGAAAAAAGAAGAAAGTTTAGAGATGGAGAAAAAAGAAAAAGAAGGTGAATTTAAATTAAAACAGGCAGAACTTGAAATGAGGGAAATGTTAGAGATGGAGAAAGTGAAAATTTAAATGGTCAAAGAAGAAAGCAACACTAAAGTCCAGTCGAAATCAGAACATTTTGATGCAGCAAAAAATATACGTTTGGTTCCCAGATTTTGTGAAAAAAACAGTCGATAAATATTTTCCACAGTTTGAGAAAATTTATCATAATTTGAAATGGCCAAAGCCATATTGGACTACGATGCTGCAAAGTGTTTTTGAGGGCAAGGCCGCTGAAATTTACTCAGTACTTTCATCAGAAAAAAAGTTCTGTTTATGACACTGTAAACAGGAAGTTTTGAAAGCTATGAGCTAATGCCAGAAGCGTATAGACAGAAATTTAGGTCTTATAAAAAGTTTGATTCACAAACCTATGTTGAATTTGCTAGGAAAAAAGCAGATCTATTTGATAAATGTCATCATGGCTTACGTCCAAGAAAATAGATAACAATTTTAATAACCTAAGACAATTGATGTTATTAGAAGAGTTCAAGCAATGTGTTCATTTAGACTTAAAACACATGTAGATGACAAAACTGTTGAGCCATTACAAGATGCAGTTGTTATTTCCGATAATTATATCCTTTCACACAAAAGAAGTTTCATAGGTCAAAATTTTAATACTAGTACTTCGAGCGGAAATTACAAAAATCTAAGTACTGAGCATAGTGATAGTAAGCCTGTTGCACAGAATAAGAGTCAGTCTTGTTATAATATGTCGTCCAAAATTTGATACTTTTGAGAAGAAGTCACTGACTTGTGCTTATTGTAAGAAGAATGGTCACCTGATGGCTGATTGTTTTAGACTCCAAAAGAAGAATGAAAGAGATAATAAGCCCAAGACCAGTGCTTGTACGACACCCCTTGTTACAAATAATTTGGAATGTCCTGCGAGTCGGATTTGTAAGTCAAGTTTTTGTGATAACATGGAGGATTATAAACCCTTTATGTCTAATGAATTTGTTTCAGTTGTTGATAATACTACTCCTCAGCCTATTAAGATTTTACGGGACACTGCAGCTTCTCAGACTTTATTGTTAGAAGGTGTGTTGCTTTTGTCCGAGGAGACTTCTGTTTGTGCCTCCGTTTTGTTACAAGGTGTGGAGTTAGGTTGTATAGATGTTCCTCTCCATCGTATTTATCTGAAGTCAGATTTGATTACTGGACCAGTTATTGTGGGTGTTCGTCCTAATCTCCCTGTTGAGGATGTTTCATTATTGCAAGGAAATGATCTAGCTAGGAACAAAGTGGTTGCTGAACCAATTGTTACCAGTGAACTGGTTGAGGATGTTAAATCACCTGAAGATGATGCTGAACTGTATCCAGCTTGTGTTACCACAAGGGCGATGGCAAGAAAACAACAAAATGAGGATTTGCAAGAAGACCAGTTTGATTACATTGACCTTTCTGACACTTTCCTTGCCGACATTGAAGGTCCCGGTAGCTCAGAGAAGGCCATAGTAAGACCACCTAGTACTAACAACAAAGTAATTATGCCATGGCCAGACGTGAACAGCCATTCATTAGACCGAAGGAAATTTGTTGATGAACAAAAAAAAGACCCTGAGGTTCTTCAGCTCCGCCAGAGGGCTCAACCACAGGAGGAAGCAGACAAAGTGGCCGAATGCTATTACCATCAAAATTTCATTTTAACAAGGAAGTGGAGGCCCCCTGATGCTATCCCAGCAGAGGAATGGAGAGTTGTATACCAAGTAGTGGTGCCTAAAGTCTATAGACAAGAAATTATTGGTCTTGCACATGACAACCCCTTGGCTGGGCACTTAGGTATAAGAAAGACTTGCCTTAGATCTTGCAGCATTTCTACTGGCCCAGACTTAGAAATGATGTCGCAGAATACTGCAAATCATGCCATATATGCCAGGTTGTTGGTAAGCCTAGCCAGAAAATACCACCAGCACCACTTCTGCCTATTCCAGCCTTTGAAGAACCTTTCAGCCAAGTACTACTTGATTGCGTTGGACCTTTACCAAAGACCAAGACTCGAAATGCGTATTTATTGACGAATATGTGTACCTCCACTCGCTTTCCTGATGCTATAGACGGGTTTATCTATAACTGACCTAGAAAACATGGGCGCATCCATTAACCTCTCACGTGACCGATCCGCCATTACCACCGTGAAAAATAACGCACGTGTATTGATCAAAACATTATCGATTTTCTGTTTACATTTGTATTTCTTTCATTTTCTTATTTATTTCACTATGGATACTACCGAAAGTTATAAAAAAGGTGGAGGCATTTCTTGTGCAGTTAATAGTTGTACAAATAATCGTAGAAAATTTCAGATGTTGAAAAAATCAATAAATAAAATATGTGAATTATATAAGTTGTGCCGACTGCACACAATCCGTTTTTCTTTTTTATAAAACTTGTTATGAAAGTAAAATTACACTGGCAGACGAATGTTGATACGCTGTCAAACGACTGTAAAAAACTTAAATTATCTATGAAAATTAATCCGATGACTACAGTTCATATGCCTCTGTTTGTATAGAATATCTACACAGCAGATGCGGATCCGGAATTTTGAAAAAGGAGGGGGGTCCCAAACAAGACAAAATTTGTAGTGGAATAGGAAAAAATCTGGATTAACCATGAATGAAGCTTCATAAGGGGGCCCGGGCACCCCCCTAAATCCGTTCCTGTACATTTCTTTAGATAATAACAATGAAACCTAGCCCGAGGCTACATGCATGTAGGTAGAATTGGATGCAAATCAACCAAGTATGAAGATTGGAACTTTTTTTTATACATGACGACTATCTTTATGCTGCAAAATGGACAGACGTTCCGAAAACATTAACTCGGACAAACATATTGTTAGCAGAGGAGTAAGTAGTTCAAAGTTGAATAAAAGGGGGAAACCACGTTCAGCGTATAGGCATATTATGAATGACAGTTACGACTTATTGTATATGTAACTAAGTTTTCTTTAATTTAGTGGAATTACAACATAATTTAATTTTTAACTGCGACATTGCAGATCAGCTGTTGCTCGATCGTACTGATAAGGTTAACACTTAGTTCGATACTTGGTTATTTTGGATGGCGCTTTCATATTTCGAAAAGTAAGGCTTGTAAACTATTTTATTCCTGGGTGCCAGTTCTTGCTGAAAAACATAAAGGTTTTACAAACAGCTGCATCCATAGACAAATCCCTGCAAAACTTTCTATTAAGGGCACTCCTCTATAAACCTCGTCTTAATGATCCATATATGAAGGCATGTGTGCTTTAAGTATATATTCACTTTGCTGTCTTTATACAACGTATACAGTATTTTCTGTTGAAACTTGATTTGAACTTTCCTCAGTCGATAATTCTGTGCATGAATTATAAAATTTTACACATTAGAAAGGATTTTTCAAAGGTCTTGGTAATCAAATAGTTTACCAGAACCTACGGATGCGTAGCCATAATCCGACGATCCGAAATTCCGACAGTTCAGTAGTCCGATGGTCCAATATACATCCCTAATGTAATACTGTAATACTGTATTTCACTGTATTATATACACCGGGGACTGATTCAGGATCAAAATATACGAGACCTCTGTTTTGGGGCAGATATAACTTTTCATTGCTTTTAATTTACACGTTTGCGTCTTTTGTGGTTTAATGACATTCATTTATTTTTAGCACGGGCCGGAGCATGATTTTATACTATGCATACTAGTAGTTTTATGTCAAGTAATTTTTCTGCAAAAGAAATTGGAATCAAACACCTAATAACTAAATTCATGCGAAGACAAAAGTGATACGAAAACGTCACTCAATTTTGAGAAGTATATATGTACATGAGTCGAACCACAAGCAAACTTTGTGACAATCGTTTCTGTGAAAAAGTTTATCATCAAACGGTACATGTCTATAGGTATATTTTTTTCATAAGATGTAAGTAACCGCGCGCCGGAGAAAACGGGCTGTCGAATTATAGGACCGTCGGATTAGAGGATTGTTGAATTTTAGGACTGCCTCATTATAGGTTTGACCACAGAAATTTCTATGAGTTTGATAAAATTGCACCTGGTTTTTCTGATATATCACATTTGACCCGGCAAGACAATATTATGATTACCAAATGATTATAATCTATATTTTACCTGGAATTATAGTATTCGTATATAAATTATTATGTCCCGGGTGTAACGTATTAAATACCGTGATTTATATTTTAAGGACACGACACCTGGCCTGCAATACACTTATAATTTTAATGTCCATTCCTTATCTAATTACTTTATTATTTATTCTGTAATTTTGCCGAGGTCAAGTGCGCTTCACATTCTTGTGTTTACGGTAATTATATGCGGTCTGGGAAATAGATGTATATCTTGTTTACATTTTTTCACGGTTGTAATGGCGATTACTACTACGAGGACGCCTAGGAGTCGCGTCACAAACTAAGGCAGATAATTGGAAAAACCTGTCTATTCCGTTAAGGAATATCAAGACACCAACTATTGTCAAAGCTCTTATCAAATTTTTCACGTTAATAGGACTTCCTAAGTCTATACAGTCCGACCAGGGTTCAAATTTCATGTCAGGTTTATTTCAGCAAGTCGTTTACCAGGTAGGGATTGCTCAGTATAGGTCAAGTTCTCAAGGTGCCTTAGAACGTTTTCATCAAACATTGAAGAACATGATTAGAACATTTTATCTTCAATTTGACAGAGACTTGGATGATGGTGTTCACTTTTTACTTTTTGCGGTCCGAGAGGCTGTTCAAGAATCCCTTGGTTTTAGTCCCTTTTAGTTGGTATTTGGCCATACTGTAAAGGGACCTTTGAAATTGGTTAAGGAAAAATGGCTTACTGAACACACTGACTTGAATCTTTTAGACTATGTACCTAGATTTAAAGAAAAATTGTATACTGCTTGTCAAGTTGCTCAGAAAAGCTTAAAAAATGTACAGAACAAGATGAAAGTATGGTATGATAACGATGTCAGGGATAGAGTTTTTGAGCCTGGTGATAAGGTACTTGTATTTTTGCCAGTCCCTGGAATCTTTACAGGCTAAATTCTGTGGTCCTTATTCCATGGAGAGTAAAATTAATGATTTGAATTATATTGTAAATACACCAGGTCGGCGTAAACAAAATAGAGTGTGTCATACTAATATGTTTAAACCATATTTTGAGCGTACTAATGAAGGTGGGAGTAAACCAGTTGCCACTTTAGCCATGGTTAAATTGGAGAACAGTCATGACAAACCAGATATAACTGAACCACCTTTTGATTCTAAAACTATGGAACAAAAAGCTAGATTGAAAAATTCAGAAATTTTGTCAAATTTAGGCTCAAAACTTGCACATTTGACTTGATCGTATAGGAAAATTGAAAACTTTGGTATTTTCTTTTAAAGATCTTTTTCCAGATGTGCCAAACAAAACCACTGCTGTTTGTCATGATGTTGATGTAGGCGATGCTTCTCCAATTAAGCAACATCCTTATGGTTCAATCCACTTAAACTTGATTTTATGAGACAAGAAATTAAATATATGCTTGATAATGATATTATTGTGTCGAGTAACAGTGAATAGAGCTCTCCTTGTCTTCTTGTGCCCAAACCAGATAAAAGCTTTCGTTTCGTAACTTATTTTAGAAAAGTAAATTCAGTTTCAAAATTGGATTCCAATCCGATTCCAAGAATAGACGACTGCATTGATAATATTGGGCAAGCAAAATGTGTGAGCAAAGTTGATTTATTGAAGGGTTACTTGCAGGTACCTTTGACACAGAGAGCTCGTGAAATATCAGCTTTTGTCACACCAGACGGCTTATTTCAATATACTGTCATGCCGTTCGGTATCAAAAGTGCTCCAGCTACATTTCAAAGAATGATCAATATTGTTATAAACGATTTAGACTGTTGTTTTGCTTATATTGATGATCTTATTGTATGTAGTGATAGCTGGACAGAGGATTTAACACATTTATATGATTCTTTTGATAGATTGTCACATTCAAATTTGACTGTTAATCTTGGTAATAGTGAATTTTGTCAGGCCACTGTTGATTATTTAGGGCATACAGTTGGCCAAGGTCAAGTGAAACCTATTATTGCTAAAGTGGATGCAATTACCAAATTTCCTCCTCCTACAAATAAAAACAACTTATGAGATATTTAGGCATGATTGGATTTTACAGGAAATTCTGTTCAAATTTTGCTACTGTTGTCCAACCATTGACTCATCTTTTACGGAAAGATTCTAAATTTATCTGGAGTGATAATTGTCAAAACGCTTTTGAAAATAGCAAATCACTTTTAATTAACAGTCCAGTTCTGATCACTCCAGACTTTGAAAACAATTTAAACTTGCCGTTGACACAAGCAACGAGGAGTTGGAGCTGTTTTATATCAAGAGACAGATAATAATGTTGAGAAACATATTTTATATTTTTCTAAGAAATAAGTTAAACATCAGAAAAATTATTCGATTATTGAAAAAGAGTATTTTGCACTGTTGTCTGCACTTCAACATTTTGATGTATAAATAAATCCCACTATGCATCCTATTCTTGTTTATACTGATCATAATTTTCTCACCTTCATACATAAAATGAGAAGGGGCCTCGGTGGCCAGTGGTTAAGGTAGTTACTACTGTAATCACTAGCCAGTCAACACTGAGGTTGTGAGTTCGAACCCGCTCGTGCGGGTGCACTCGACTCAGTCTTAATTGACTAGGATTGTCAGTTTTCCTATCGAAGGTCGGTGGTTTTCTCCGGGCACCCGGCTTCCTCCACCAATAAAACTGGCCGCCACGAAATAGCCCAAAAGCGGTGCTTAAAAGTGGCGTTAAAACACCAAAATCAAAAATCAAAATCATAAAATGAGAAACAAGAAGCAGAGGTTGACTAGGTGGAGTTTATTGTTACAGGAATATGATGTTATTGTAAAACATATTAGAGGTAACGATAATGTAATAGCAGATGCTTTATCTAGCTCTTATTAAAACACTTTATACATACTATGAATTTTTGTATATATTGTTCAATGAAAAGTTCTTGTTACACTCAAACTCTTTTTAAGGGGGGAGGTGTTATGATATTGTAACTATCATATTTATTTTGTTGGCCTTATTTGTTTTGTGTGGCCTTATAATATGCTTACATAATATAAAAATATTGTAACCGTGCAGTTTAGAAATCACTGGAACAATCATAGAGACTGATGGAATGGTTAGAACTTTCTATTTGACTTACATAACGATTCCAGAATAATCAGAATAATTTAAACTTCTTACATTGTTCTAGAAGATTCCGTTCTACAATTTTCTAGGAGTTTCTCTTCTAAAGTGTTCTAGATATTTTCGTGACAACAATATATATACAGACACTAAAGTTAAACTTTCAGACATAGACATTAATATTCTCAGAAGTTCTCTCAATTGGATTGACACTTTTATTTACGAACTACATCATACTAGAATGTGACCTATTGGACGTAATATTCTGTTTGGATTCTGGAAGAAATCCGGATAAAGAAAAGACAAAAGATCGGACATATATATATTTTGACAGTTAAGTTGACATTTCTATTTGTGTAATATTTCTTGTAAACTTGTGTATAATAAATCTTGTTTAATCTTATTATTGATTTGTCTTTCTTTTGTTGGCTACAATTTAAAGGCGATTCTGGCCGTAACGATGTTTTATATTTTGTACCCCTATTTTGACATTTTTACCTATTATGTATGTTTGTTTTGTTCACACATCGTTGTCAATATAATTGAATTTTATGCGACTGTAAACAAGTGAGAGGTTTAGCTAGCTATAAAACCAGGTTTAATCCACCATTTTCTACATAAGAAAATGTCTGTACCAAGTTAGGAGTATGACAGTTGTTATCCATTCGTTTGATGTGTTTGAGCTTTTAATTTTGCCATTTGATTATGGACTTTCCGTTTTGAATCTTCCTCGGAGTTCGGTATTTTTGTGATTTTACTTTTTATTTGTTAAATTTGCCATTGAATGACATCTTTAACCAAACTGAATTTAATGTATCTGCAAAACATTATATACATTTTTTTGACAGTAGAATGTTGGTCTTGGTTTCAGTCCGAAATATCAAATTCCCCAGCACAGCAACTGGAAGAACTTGATGTTACTAATGGATACAATTGAAGACATTGCCAGAAAATGGACAAAAGAGAGGCGAAAGATACCAAAGGGACATTCAAAGTAATAAGTCGAAGACAAACTGACAACGCCATGGTAAACAAATGAATAGAACAAAGATGTTCGGTGTGTATCCAAAAACGCATTCAAAATTTACGATGTACAGTGAGCTCTCGGGTTTCTGACCCTTTTAATAAGCCCAAAGTTGTGTGTGCTTTATCCTCTCTTCACGATACATATGTTGTTGTTCCTCATGACAAAGACTCAAAGAATATTGTTTGTATATACAAAACCGGTATTTGGATGTCTCATCAAAGAATTTGGATCTTGGAAATTCTACATATACACCTATATTAATCACGATAAAGAAGATTTTAGAAAATTTCAAATCTGTTCTCTCCTTTTGGTATTACATGTAACGTAAACAAGGACGATGGAATATATGGATACCTAACTTCACAAAAATTAATTTAAATAACAATATATTGCCGGGTCGTCAAGATGTTCGACTAAACATCTTTCAAAAATTCTTACCATCATTCTATCTACAGTAAAAGTAGGCTTTCAGAAATATTGCGATGAGGTATATTCAACCTGTGGTGTCCACAGATGTAGACTCTTAAAAATCTTCTAAAGATCTCTCTCAAAATCTTCAATCAATATCTTTACTATTTTGCAGTAATATCAAACCTTTGATTTTTCTGCGATTTACACTACTATTCGCCATGCTCAATTGAAAGAACGACAAAATTGTCTCAATTACAGAGGTTTTTTTCTACAAAAAAGGGGAACATAGAGACAAATTCTTGTCATATTTGTTGAGTTTGGGGAATTGATATTCCAGCAGACAGTCGGTATTCCAGTTGTTACTAACTGTGCAACACTACTGGTCATCTTGTTTTCGAACTCATATGAAGCAGAATTCAGATATAAACTGTTCTTAAGGTTTGATGGCAATAAAAATAACTTATTGTAAAGTTCTTTAATTTCATTTTCAGAATTATTGATGATGTTTTTCACTCAATAACACACATTTCAATCAGTGCTTCATCTCATATATCCTAGTGAAAATGAGATTAAGGATACTACCGAGAGAAGAATGTCTTCTTCATATCTTATTTTTTCATCGATATTTACACCGATGACGACTTCAAACTATAATCTATGACAAACGTGACAATTTCAACTTTCTAATTATCAACATCTCATTTCTCGGGTATGACATACCCTCTGTACAATCGTTTGGCGTTTTCATATCTCAGCTAATATATACACCCGAGCATGTTCACGCTAATCGGACTTCATTAACATATGTGTGCTCCTTAGACGTTCACTGCTCCAACAGTGTTATGAGGAAGAACGGCTCAAATCGACACTATATAAGTTTTAAGGTCACCATCACGAATTGATTGACCTTACTCTTTGTAGTTGACATGTATAGACTGAATATATATTTTTCTTTTCAATTCGTTTAGGTGCTTACCTTTTCTTCATTTAATTCTCGCAAAATAAACCATTTTGATCTATGTTTTCGTCTCTTTGATAACAATGCACTTGAAAGAATATAAAATCATGTATGAAACGTCCCATATGTTCATATCTGGACATTATCTATAAGTTTGATTATTTTATGATTTTTTCCGTTATAATTCACAATCAAATTCTAATAATAAACTAGAAGACTTCTTATACATGGCAATGTTATCATTTAAACTTCAATTGCCCCGACAATGCTGTATGTGAGATGTTTAACTCCTGTAAAATTTTGAATTGTTTGTTCTACAAATGTTTTTTAGCCATTTTATGACTAGATCTACAAGTTATGCAGGTCACAGATGCAAGTAAAAACTATTCCAGAGAGCTAATGAATACCTTTTACGAAAATGAAAAGGTATATGTTTAACATTTATTTCATTAATATTTTGGGGTAAATGGCTGATAACTCGAATCTGCACATGGTTTTTCATATGAAAGAATGTAAACTGTTAAAGAAAATATGCTAAAAAACACGGTTGAACAACAACAGTATCAACAGCATATAATTTTTCAAGAAAACATGTATGGGCTTGAAATTGGAGATTTTATTATTTTAAGACAAATTTAAGAAAACATTTCGTCGGTTTTATGTGCTTTCTATACAAATGTACGATTATTTTGAAAGAATTCAATCAAAAATATTTCAGAAAATAAAAGAGATGAATGCATTATTTTTTTCGATTTTCAGTTATAGTTCAACGAGGCAAAGTTGAATGCAAAATTTTACAAAAATCTATGACATGGCCCGTTTACTGTAGCTTGACCTCACGAAAGCTTTCAAAGTCAAGGAACAATTAAACGGTCTGTTGCAGGATGTTTGTAAGATTTTGCACACCACTTGCTCCTTTTAAACTCTTAACTGAAAATCATTTAATTGTTAAGCTTGCTATAGTTCATTTGAATGAAAATCATTTAGGTATTTAAACCTATATGATGCACGTAAAACCTGTGGAAAACTTTCTCAAAATTATCTTTAAAAAGTACTTTATGAAAACGAAGTCCAGAGATTTTTCTTTCAAGTCTATATGTTATTGCCAGACAAATTTCCGCAATCAAACGGAAATTAATGTAGCAAAAACATATCAATTTTCAAAAATAAAATATGGATTGGTTTACGAGATTTTAAGACAATTTTAAGAGCAGTAAACATTAATTCGAATGAAATCCGTTTAAAATTACTGTTACAATATTTCGCCTTGCATTAACCAACTTTCTTTAAATACACAGGAAACATAGTATTAATCAAAGAATGTGTTTACTGCAATAACTGACTACGCTTGCACGAAAAGAATCAATTATAATACTATTCAGAGTAGTACCTTTTCACGTTGAAATCATATCGTTGTTATACCAAAATCTTCTAGTAAAAGTACAGTAGTTGCTAGTAAAAGTACAGTAGTTGCTATTAAACGAATAGACCAATGCATTTGTATTTGACCTTTATAATCATTTGTCCGGTTTACAGAACCTTGCAAAATGAGTGAACAAGACCTTAAACAGACAGTAAGCAAACATTATGTCTGGTCGCTTAATGTGAGTGAAATACCGGTATGTAATACTGAATGGTCATAACATACTGGAAACAAATTTGCACATTGGCATTTACCCAATAAACAACTGTCTCTTTATGACAGTCTATTTACCTAATCAACACGTAGTAAAGAATATTTCAAGGATTTCGTTTTGCATTGCTACATGTATATATTATGTTTCATCCGTATATATAACATATTTATCATTGTCATTACCATGTGTTCCTCTCTACCAGAACGAAATAACTAATCTCGTAGATGGTATCTCATTCATTATTGAATCAAAGTAGATAAAAACTGGCCTCTTGCTTTGGAGAGAAAATAGAAATAAAAGTACACAGGACCAAACAGAAGCAAACTCTTTCTACTGTTTGTTCATTTTCCTACCAAGTCAAACTGGAATTTCTTCTAAAGGTCATTCAATCTTTATTCGTATCAAGATTTATTCCAATTAAGAAAATTAACGGTCAAAATAACCTTTCAAGATTTAACATGCTGTTATTAAAGTAAGAAGATGTGGTATGATTTCCAATAAGACAACTCTCCACCAAAAGGACGTAGAAGTAGGCAACTATAGGTCACCGTGCGACCTTCAACAATGAGCAAAACCCATACCACACAGCAAGCTATGGCAAATGTAAAACAATTCAAACGAGAAAATTAACGGCATAATGTATGTACAAAACAAGAAACGATAAACAAATATGATATACTACAAGAAACGACAACCACCGAATTAGAGGCTTCTGCCTTCGGACAGGCACATACAGAATGTGTCTGGGTAAAACATGTTCGCATGCGCTGAATCTTCCCTTAACCTGGGACAGTGACGTAACAGCACAACATAAGAACAAAGTAGAAAAGTCTGTAGAAAAGGGGTTCATTCATCAGATCGATACAAAGCATTAAAAAAAAACAGATCTGAGAGTACTCACAGTTACAGTTGAATGTTTTTATTGGACTTATGGTTTTTGATTGCCCTCTTGGTATCATCTCTTTTTTTTTTCGCTAAGCAGAGTATGTGTCATAGACCATTGGGGAATTTATCATTTTGGAGTATAGAAAACTTTTTGGATGTTTTACATAAATTATGGGCTTTTGACGGTCCTTTCAATACGGTTGATAGTTACGACTTTTCGACTGCAATCTTTAAACAGAACTTTCTTATTTAATGAAATGGTACTCTGAAAAATTGTATTGAATTTAGTTTGGAAAATCTGTGTCACAGTGTACCACAGTACGTTATGTTCCACTTGTCGTTACTACAATCCCATTCGACCTTTTGTTTTTGTTTTTTGTTATGTTTTTTTTAAGAGCGCACATAAACATGTTGACCACGCAACATTCGTTATCTGTCTGTCCTAAGTCAGGAGCCTGTAATTTAGTGGTTGTCATTGGCTGCTGTTTGTCATATTTGTACTTTGTTATCGTTATTCATTATTCATTTATTGTTTATCAAACCCAAAATTTACAGTCAAATCCATAAAAAGGTAAATATAAATGTTTGAATTACTTTTGTCCTGCTCTTTAAGAGCAAACCTTATATTAACTACAATTTCAATGCATATGTACCTTGTGATATAGTGATTCTTAATTCCTTGAGTGTTTCAGGAAATCGGTGCTGAAAATGAAAGTTATTATATACAATATTTATAAATGAATGTTTTGCATGCTGGCTGTGAATTAACAGTGCGTCTGTGTTATCATATACTAATTGAGTTTGACGGAGCAACAACAATTAATGTTGGTGATGTGTCACAGTTTCCTGCTATGTAAGATTGAAACAATCAGAAGCACATGGTTGTGACTATTAGATGACCATTGTTTTATGTTTGACCAGTTGTGACATATAAATGACCATAGTTCGTACGATTTCTAGCTTGTTGTGACTGATATATTACTTTCATTCTATGACTGACCATTTGTGAATTATAGATGAAAAATGTTGAAACGAAAATGAAAATATGTATAATACTATAATACTTGAATTGAATTGGATTTGAACATTAAGAGATTTTACTAATTCATCATTAAAATGTCATATGTGAGTATTCTATTACTATTTTATAGTCGAATATTTCTTTTATCTATTGTACCGTAATTTCAATTTGCATTAATACATCAGTTCTCTTTTCATTATGCCCCGCCGCAGCGGAGGAAACATTAAGTGTTACCCTTGTCCGTCTGTACGTCCCAAAATTAGTTTTCGTTCTCTAACTTTAGTTTGCCCCCAACAAAATGCTATGAAACTTATACACAATGCTTATTACCACAAAACACAGATCAAGTTTGAATTTGGGTTGCGTCAGTTTTTCCGTTCTAGAGTTATGCTCCTTTACAAATGGAACAATTGCTGAATTTCCGTTTCCGTTCTCTAACTTAAGTTTGCCTCAACCAAATGTTATGAAACTTATACACAATGCTTATAACTACAAAACTCAGATCAAGTTTATATTTGAGTGGCGTCACGTTTACCGTTCTTGAGTTATGTCCCTTTATAACGTTATATGCAAGCGGGGGCATCATCTGTGTTCCATGGATACATTCTCCATTCATTTAGTTTATAGCTTGTGAAAAAAAGTTCAGATAAAATTTTATATCATAACTGTATATTTTAATGGGGTGTAAAAGTCTGAGGTTTTCATACAATCATTTAATGTTGTTCAAGACGTGTAGTTTGAGGTTCTAGTTCACAATAAGTTTTACTACCGACGAGAAGATTGATGTTCGTATTACTCAGTGTATAAATTAAGAAACAAACATCTTTAAAAACTTTTTGTCACGCTTGAACCTTTGATACCTCAGATGTACATTTCGCTTATTTATTTGATTATGTATTTAGTTGGGAAAAACGTGATTTTTCTTCTTCTTAATGGTATGTTCAATTTATTTTGTTCTTCTTAATGGTATGTTCAATTTATTTTCTTCTTCTTAATGGTATGTTCAATTTATTTTCTTCTTCTTAATGGTATGTTCAATTTATTTTGTTCTGTATTTTATTATTTGCATGCATGTCGGATGATATGAACTCGGATTCGCTTAATTTAGAGTTCATGCGATTCCCTTAGGTTTGTTTATTTGGCTGGTAATAATCAAAATGTTTAACATAACTAAACTAGTGTTGCCACATATATAATCTGACTCGGTTTTGTTTTGGCAGCAACTAGATACTTGATCTTTCGTTTCCCAAATTCTGAGTATATAATTACTGGTTTTATTTACATTATCACACAGCTTATATTTTCTGAGGCTTCCGATGCTGGTCGTAGTGTTTTTCATATTCTAAATGTCCTTTCAATATTCGACCTAAAGTTTAGTTTCAATTCCGATCTGCGTAAGTGTCTACTTTTGCATATGTACTTTGTAGCGCAGTATGTCCTTAATATGTACCTAAATAATGTTACAGTTGTATTTTTTCATTATAATATCAATGTTAACTTTCAGGATAAAAACAATATTCGTACATTGTAAGAATATGAAATGTATGTGTACTCTCTAAGAAACAAGAGAAAAGCTCGACGAGCCTCTCTTCTCATCTTATTTCCAAAGCTCGTACAAATAAATTATATACTTTCCTACAATATACGAAAATTGTATATTTACAATGACGTTGACTCAATATTTCTTTCATGTTGCCAATGGGTTGTTACAATTTATAAATGATATTTATGAAGAATGTGTGTTATCTGAAAAAAAAAAATATTTATCTATTACATATTGGTACTATTTTAGTAGGTTTTTCTATATGAATAGGATTTTGAAAAAAAAGCATATTCACCTTAAGAAAATTGAAGAAAATTCACCGCGCTACAGGTCACGCATTTTACATGTATAGTTATGGTTAAATGTTTGATGTACATAATAGTTTGGTAAATAATTGTCATTGAATACTCATTTTCTCTTAGAATATGGAATAACAAAATTTCTGTTGTTTGTTTCCTTAAATATGTGGTTAAATTGACTTTTGAAAAAATGATATTCATTTCGGCCCGGCCTCAGTGAATATCAGTTTTTCAAAAGTCAGTAAAACCACATATTTACCATATCCGAAGACAGTGATTGTAGAATAATTGTTTTTTTATAATTTAATATTCTTCTTAAACTTACTTCTGGAGTGTTGTACCTCTAAAATGGATTCGTAAGTCTGTGTATATGTGATCATACGTGTTTGTATGTGTGTTAAACATTTTTGTCAAACTATTATTTGTTTGTCTTTTTTCTAGCCGGAGTTAGACGAAGAAACAATAGCAGGTGAGTTTAGACATAAGTTTCACCAATGCATGTTTATTTATCTGCTTTGACTTTTGTAGACCACTCTAACTTATTCAGCTTATCTAACTTCTGAAAAACATGCTTAAAGTTCATCGAAATTTAAAACAATTAAAAGTCATCAATACTTTTTTGACAAATCTAAAGCTTTTTGCAATGGAACAATGATGTGAATAAAAGCATGCGAAATATAGACTTCCAGACATTCGAAAGTAAACAATGGGACAACGCTATCTTCGGAGTAGAAATATAGACTTCCAGACATTCGAAAGTAAACAATGGGACAACTCTATCTTCGGAGTAGAAATATAGACTTCCAGACATTCGAAAGTAACCAATGGGACAACGCTATCTTCGGCGTAGAAATATAGACTTCAGACATTCGAAAGTAAACAATGGGACAACGCTATCTTCGGAGTAGAAATATAGACTTCCAGACATTCGAAAGTAAACAATGGGACAACGCTATCTTCGGAGTAGAAATATAGACTTCCAGACATTCGAAAGTAAACAATGGGACAACGCTATCTTCGGAGTAGAAATATAGACTTCCAGACATTCGAAAGTAAACAATGGGACAACGCTATCTTCGGAGTAGAAATATAGACTTCCAGACATTCGAAAGTAAACAATGGGACAACGCTATCTTCGGAGTAGAAATATAGACTTCCAGACATTCGAAAGTAAACAATGGGACAACTCTATCTTCGGAGTAGAAATATAGACTTCCAGACATTCGAAAGTAAACAATGGGACAACGCTATCTTCGGAGTAGAAATATAGACTTCCAGACATTCGAAAGTAAACAATGGGACAACTCTATCTTCGGAGTAGAAATATAGACTTCCAGACATTCGAAAGTAAACAATGGGACAACGCTATCTTCGGAGTAGAAATATAGACTTCCAGACATTCGAAAGTAAACAATGGGACAACTCTATCTTCGGAGTAGAAATATAGACTTCCAGACATTCGAAAGTAACCAATGGGACAACTCTATCTTCGGAGTAGAAATATAGATTCTACAACTAACATCACACATGAAAAATTGAATAATGTTAAGATTTCCAAAGCTTTTGTAGTTTCTGGGTGAATCAGCTCATTATTTTTGCAAAAAGGCTTCGTACAAGCATTACTATGAAATAACTTTAAATCTTAACATTAGTAGGAGAATGTTAAACATACATGTATATCAACAGATGCACGTGTAAAAGATAATTACTCTACATGATTAATTTGTTTTCTATGAATTGCGAAAAACGAAATGAGTACGTTTCCATCAGTCATTCACATCACACAGTGATGAAAGCTTATGGAAAGATTATGAGTTACAAATATAAAATCACATTACAAAAATACGAACAAGAGGAAGAAACCATTAGGAATCATTGTACGATGCCAGTCTATATCATTAATTTGCCAAGTACATGATTATTGAGATTCTCTTCAAAATAACACTTCTTATGTTAACATATAGATATTAATGTCAATACATATTCTGATGAATGCATTTGATATGTTGAAATATAGCACCAATACGATGCTTTGCTATGGTTTTATGAAATAGCATATTTCACTTCAACGAGCACTTTATTGCAGATTACTTCATATAAACATTGACAGAGAAATGCAGTACACGAGTGGAATTATTATATAAATACTTACAAAATGTATACAAAAACATATGCTATTTTTGCTATTGAATAATAAGAAGGCAAAATGTTTATGACAGTTTAGATTAACATACTCTCCGTCTGTTTATCTTCCAAATATCATAAACAAGAAATACCTTGTAATTATGCTTTACCGACCATCTTAACTTCAAAGTAATAAGAAAGTTAAAAATCTCTACAGGTATGGAAAATAATAATTGTTTCTTTATACAATGTGTATCTGTCAAGATTTTTTATTCATTTTACTTCACTGCTAGGTTGTTGCAAAAACAATTATAATTGAACGTTTGAATAAAAAAAATCCAAAAGTTCAATTTCAGAATTAAAAGATGTATTCAGTAACTTTGACCAAGATGGAGATGGTATGATAACTACTAAAGAACTTGGAACTGTATTAAGACAACTTGGAATGAACCCATCAGAAGCCGAGTTACATGATATGATTGATGCAGTAGACTCAGACGGTAATTATACATGTATCATCTTGCTTACTGAAACACATGTCATTCACAACCTATATTTAGCTTCTAACGTATCAACATACCTACGGATACCGCGCTTTCAAATGTATATGTTAGAGAGTTCCTGATGAAGGTAAATCCAGAAAAGCGCTTCACTCGTACGAAATTGAAAGTGTTTATTATATCTTATAACCATTATTTTGTCCTAGGTTAAAGTTGTCTTTTTGACATTGAAACATCTTTTTTATTTATATTGTGTCATAGATCAAACTTATTCGTTCAGTGTATATTTACTTGTTTTTGTGTATTGTCTTTTTGATCGAGCTAAGCCATTTCAATTGATATTTTATTGTGTGTCTTAAATGTTGTAATGTTATAACCACTGTTTCAGGTAAGGGTGAAGGTTGTCGCCAGATAAAACTTTTAAACCCGCTACATTTTTATGCACCTGTCCTAATTCGGGAGTCTGTTGTTCAGTGGTTGTCGTTTGTTGATGTGGTTCACAAGTGTTTCTCCTTTCTCGTTTTTTTATATAGATTAGGAGCTACCATTTGATTTTTATGGGGGGTCCGCTAGGATGAAAATTGTTTTGTCCTGCATTTTTTTTTAGTTGTAATCTCTGTCCTGCCCTTTTTATTTTTCACTCTATTCGGTCCTGCCTTTTTTTTTATTTGTTTATCCTGAATTTTTTTAAATAAATTATCATCCTGCCTTTTTTTTTTTACTCAAAACTCCTGTCCTGCCTTTTTTAGCTCACCTGGCCCGAAGGGCCAAGTGAGCTTTTCTCATCATTGGCGTCCGTCGTCCGTCGTCGTCCATCGTCGTTAACTTTTACAAAAATCTTCTCCTCTGAAACTGCTGGGCCAAATTTAACCAAACTTGGCCACAATCATCATTAGGGTATCTAGTTTAAAAATTGTGTCCGATGACTTGCAAAACCAACCAAGATGGCCGTCATGGCTAAAAATAGAACATAGGGGTAAAATGTATATTTAGGCTTATAACTCTGAAACCAAAGCATTTAGAGCAAATCTGACGGAATAAAGTTGTTGATCAAGTCAAGATCTATCTGCCCTGAAATTTTCAGATGAATCGGACAATGGGTTGTTGGGTTGCTGCCCCTGAATTAGTAATTTTAGGATTTTTTCCGTTTTCGGTTATTATCTTGAAAATTATTATAGACAGAGATAAACTGGAAACAGCAATAATGTTCAGCAAAGTAAGATCTACAAATAAGTCAACATGATCAAAATGGTCAGTTGACCCTTAAGGAGTTTTTGCCCTTTAAAGTAATTTTTACCAATTTTTGTAAATTTTGTAATCTTTTACAAAATCTTCTCCTCTGAAACTACTGGACCAAATTCAACCAAACTTAGCCACAATCATTATTAGGGTATTTAGTTTAAAAATGTGTGTGGTGACCCAGCCAACCAACCAAGATGGCTGCCATGGCTAAAATATAACATAGGGTAAAATGTAGATTTTGGCTTGTAACTCTGAAGCCAAAGCATTTAAAGCAAATCTTACAGGAATTAACTTGTTTATCAAGTAAATATCTATCTGCCCTCAAATTTTCAGATGAATTGGACAACTGGTTGTTGGGTTGCTGCCCTGAATTGGTATTTTAAGGAAATTTTGCCGTTTTGGTTATTATCTTGAAAATTATTACAGATAGAGATAAACTGTAAACAGCAATAATGTTCAGCAAAGTAAGATCTTCCAATAAGTCAACATGACCAAAATGGTCAGTTGACCCTTTAAGAATTATTGCCCTTTATAGTCAATTTTTAACAATTTTCATTAATTTGGTAAATTTTGGTAAGTTTTTACAAAATGTTTTCCTTTTGTAATCTTCTTTTCTGAAACTGCAGTAGAAAATCAATATAGAAAACAATCTACTAATGAACTGGCAGTAAAAATAATTGATTATTCTATAACATGAAAAAAAAAACACATTAATACCTGATGATGGTGTTTCTTTCTTTACACTGAAAATGATGTCATAACTATAATCCCGAACAATAGGTCGAATGTCAGATATGTTTCAGTACTTTGGCTTCATTTTCTACAGATACTGAAGTGCAAATGATGCTTGAACTCCTACACTAATTTATACAGACTTCATCCCCTTTCACAGGTAATGCCTGCCTCATATTATATTTAAAACTTTAATAGAATATCAGAAATTTTGAGAGAAAATAAATCAACCATGCAAGATCTAAAACTTAATTAATATTGTTCAAATTATAAATTAACTATTAAAAAAAATTCTCATTAAAAAATATATTGTTCTTCATTTTATATTTTATCAGAAGTTTAGGAAAAAATTGAATTTAATTGTGTCCCTTGTTCTCATTTCCTGGGATAAATCCAATACAAATTAAAATATTGGTATTGAATTAATATCTAAGAAATATTTCAAACCTTACCATTTTCTTCACAAGAATGAAGACCATATTTTCAGTGTCATGAGTATCAGTCATCATATTTGTTGTACTTTGTTGTTTAAAAGTTGAATACAAAAAGATCAACAAAGCAATTCAAAACCACTTGAATTTTGCAACAACAAATGAGAGTTTTAACGACCTCAGCTGGCTATACAACCCTTGCACAATCAACTGAATTTTGCAGAAATCATTAATAGGAAAGATTGCCCTTAAATGATAATTTTTATTACCTTTTGTTGTTTTTTTTGGGGTTGCGCAACAACAAAACTTCACAACAAACTTTCTCATCACTTCGCATTTCTCGTTAGATAAATTTTACAAAAATTCTCCCTTGAAACTACTGTCAAATTAAACCAAACTTGCATGGTTTAAATCACCACTACGATATCCAGGTACCACTGCCTGCCAACATGGCACACATGGCTGAAATAAAACATAGGTTTCAAACGCACTTTTTAGTCTTATATCTCTGAAACTAAACGACAGTACAACAGTTGCATTTATCATGCATCAATTGTAAATAAAAATATCAGGTGAGCGACACAGGGTCCTTGTAGCCTCTAGTTTCAACCTAGCCCCCATAAAAATCAAATGGTAGCTCCCTTAGACCGTTGGTTTTCCTGTTTGAATTGTTTTACACTATTTTTTTAGGGTCCGTTATAGATTGCTGTTCGGTGTGAGACAAGGCTCCGTGTTGAAGGCCGTACTTTGACTTATAATTGTTTACTTTTTACACATTGTGACTTGGATGGATAGTTTTCTCATTGGCACTCATACCACATCTTCTTATTTATATTATGTCAATAAATGTAATTCGATATTTTGCATTTATCATGCTTTGTCCTTACATAACGTTAAGTTCGTAGAAGACCCTCCTCCTAAAGTACGTCAAGCTATGCTTTTGCATTATCAATAAAATGATCATCATGGTGTAAATTAGATAACCCCTCGGTCTAACTCCCTAAGAAATAAGCACTATATTTTTAAAATGCCTACAATGAATCACATTTTATAATGAAGTTTTTTTAAATTGTGTCTGATTTGTATTTGGGAAAAGTTTTTATCATCGGAGAGGTAAATTACTGTCGAAGTGAAGGTATTTCATATATAGTGAGCATATATTTATATAAATGTGGAGTAAAGCCATGTGACCCACCAAAAATGAGATTGCTCTGGTAGATGTTTGAAGTCGGCGTTTGTACCATTACGTTAGATTTAAAATGAAACGTCACACATTTGACTTGTTCTCCGCCTTGGTTATCCGGTTATTCTTTTATAAATTATTAGAGATATAAACTTTTAATTTTAAATCTAATTTTCCTTTCCTAGGTTGTGATGTTTCGTTGAGTCTTCCTTGTGAAGATCATAACTCTTTGTTTGATAAGCGCATAAATTATTTGTACTAACGTCTCAGATTGTAATGACCGTTATATTTTAGTTCTAAAAAACTTTTACACCAGGGATCAAGATATCATATTTAAGTGGTCGAATGATTCACTAAATTTTGAAAAAATAGGAATTTATTGAGTAAACATAATTCCACGTGCAGGAATAAAACAAAACATAGTATTTTAGACCCAGGTTTAATGGTATCTTCCAACGATGTTGATGACTTTTGCTGAATGTTATCCACTGCGAATCACAGTCGCTGATATAAGAATATTGGATGGCATTATTTATATATATTAGCAATCTAAGTTCTTTGATTTAAACATAGGGTATTGTGGAATGATTGCCACATTGTGTACATGTATATATATATCATAATATCAAAAATCTTAATATCAAATATTCAAATATTCAAATAAAGAATACATGTTAGAAAGTCTACTGATCTTGGTGTGCAGGAAAAAAGTCATATTTTAAGTTTCGCATATTCATTTAATTAACAAATTTTCCACTGTAGGTAATGGGACCATTGATTTTCCAGAATTTCTTAACATGATGGCATCCAAAATGGACGAAATTGGCACTGAAGACGAAATTCGTGAAACATTCCTATTTTTTGACAAAAATGGCGACGGACTAATAACAGCAAAGGAATTGCGAATGGTAATGTTAAATTTAGGAGAAAAAATGACAGATGATGAAATTAATGACATGATCCAAGAGGCTGACACAAACGGAGATGGTGTTATCAATTACGAAGGTGTGTAAATATTACAAATGCTTATTACTGTTAAAAAAGTATGAAATCACAATACAAGTGCAAAACACCGATGTTTATACGTTATCATCACGTACTAAATTAACTTTATGAATTTTTTTTACTACCGATTGACACACTCATCTTGATAAACATACAAGATTTAACCTTTTTTTGTAATTATTTTCTTTTTATGATATTTTTAGAACTATTTGTAAATTTTAAATTCCATAGTCATGTTTTATATATTCATGTCTTTGGTGTACGAGTTTATGTAGAAACATGATTGACAGGAACAGTTTGTGCTTAAAAGATGAGAAGATACAAGGTCAAAATGGACAATTCAAATTATTTGTCAAATATAAAAAAGACAAAACCATAGCCACAAGAAAGGACGAAAGGATTATCAATAATGCACAAATGAATACCATTTAAATCATGCCAGTGCGGTAGCCCTTGGTACCATCGTGAACTGATACTTACCCACCGAGTAGTAGTAAGATAACCTATGATACCAATTTCCGTGTGCATGATACATGTTTCTAGAATAACCTTCATTGGGTATACTTGAGACCTAAAACATTGAGAAAATATAAAAACTTCTTAGATTATAACTAAAACTGAACAAACGAATCAACAAATAAATGGGTTTTTTTTCAGTTTTAAAACGGTAAATAAAATTGTAACAATATAACATTTTTTTAATGGCTGTTATATGTCAACGAACAATTTAATCGTGAGATAACCCAATATTCCGCTGCAATGTATTTAATCCGTCATGAATAAAAAAAAACTTCCAATTGGATTCTCAAAAATGTTTGAACTATTAGGTGACATTTTATCGCAGACATTATAGCCCATTTTAGCAATGACATTACAGCCCCATTTAGCGCCAGATTAATGTGTTCACCTGTATTTATGATATAAAATAAGAAGACGTGGTATGATAGCCAATGAGACAACTCTCCACAAGAGACCAAATGACATAGAAATTAACAACTACAGGTCATCGTACGGCCTTCATCAATGAGCAAAACCCATACCGCATAGTCAGCTATGAAAGGCCCCGAAATGACAAAAGTAAAACAATTCAAACGAGAAAACTAACGGCCTGATTTATGTACAAAATTATGAACGAAAAACAAATATAATATACAGCAACAAACGACAACCACTGAATAAAAGGCTCCTGACTTGGGACATGAACATACAGATTGTGGCGGTGTTAAACTAGTTAGAAGGCGCCAACTATGGAACGCCACAGCTGTCTTATGTGGAACTCTGATATTACGTTATGTTGTTTTATTATTACTTGATGATATTTTGTCTTTACATAATATGGTTTTGACATTACGTAATGATGTTTTGATATAACTCAATATGGAATAGTCATTACTTAATGATATTTCGATATTACACGATATGGTTTCGTATTGACTTGATATAGTTTTGTCATTACTTAATATGGTTTTGTCATTACTCGATGTGGTTTCACCATTATTTAATGTGGTTGTGTCATTAGGCAATGTGGTTTTAACATTACTTGATGTGTATGTGACTTAACGTAATGTAGTTGTTTCATTACATGATGTGGTTTTGTTATTTCGTAATGATGATTTGCCAATTCTTTATATGGCTTTAACATTACGTAATAATGTTTCAAAATTTGACGATTTTACACTACATGATGTGTTTGTTTCAGTATTTGATGTGGTCCTGTCATTCTTTGATGTGGTTATCACATTACTTGATAAGGTAAAACCACGTGACCAATTCGGAAAAAATATGTTCTATTTTAAACCGATTTCCATATGTCGTTTGTTTAATGTGCTTTGGATGAGTATCGCTATCCATTGAGTTAAAGTTCAAATTAAAGTTCGATTTGTTGTTCAGAGTTATTTGGTATGAAAAGGGAACGGCAGACAACAATAAGAAAAAGTACTAAAAATTTAATAGTATTTCGGACATAAGGGGATATCCCTAACCACTTGGTCCTGCCGTTTTTTCTTTAGTTCTCAAATCGAAGCAGTATTATAATAAATTCGTAAAGATTCCACGGAACCCTGTGTCTCGCCTGATATTGCTGCTGTCAGTGTAAAAGCGTAATGTTGACTGTACATTTATCGGTACAATTATCGGTAAAAACAAAATTTAAAAAAAAATGTTTTTCTGTAGATGCTTTATCTTGATCTTGAAGAATAACTCCTATACAAGTTTTATAACAATTCATAGAGGTTTACAAATTTATCATGTCAAAACAGTTTAATTCGGTAATATTTAATGCAAAAAAAACGTTATATAAAAATAAGAAAATGTGGTATGATTGCCAATGAGACAACTCTCAACCACATACCAAATGACGTAGAAGTTAACAACTATATGTGACTGTATGGTCTTCAACAATGAGCAAAACCCATACCACATAGTAAGCTATAAAAGGTCCCGAAATGAAAAATGTAAAAACAATTCAAACGAGAAACCTAACGATCTAAATGATGAAGACGCCGACGCCACTACCGACGACGGAATATAGGTTTGTTGTGTCTCACTGCCGCTACATTAATGTCGCAGACTCGACACAAATCAAAAGACGTGTACTTTATTGTCAACAAATGAGACACTTTAAATTAACTCACACTAAAGTTACAGGGAAATGGGGGGATCGGACTAAGCGACAAAGCATCAATTCTATAAAATAAGAATTCTCCGATTTTTTTAGCGTGTATGATCATTTGAACATATACGAATATCAATCTTTTATTTTATAAATTGCATTCTCTGATATACCTCGCACTAATTGAAAAACAAACTTTTGGAATATCTGTTTCACAGGTGACGACAGATATGTTCCAATTGTCGTAACCACAATCCCGTCATCTTTTCCTCGAATGTGAACTACCAAATAAAACCAAATCACTGGGTTTGTACTTTCACGAATAAAACGACGGGTGCCACACGTTGAGTAGAATCTGCATACCCTTCCGGAGCACCGAGATCACCCCGATGGATTTATATTACCCAGTCATACCGATCTATTGAGTTAAGCCAATTGAAACTGTTTTTACATTTTTTCTTATGTTGTGCTGTTACACTACAGTCCGAGGTTAGGTTAGGGTTTAGCGCTCACATACATGTTAAACTCCGCCACGTGAACTTTCTTTATGTGCCTGTCCCAAGTCAGGAGCCTGTAGTTCAATGGTTGTCGTTGTTTCATGTGTGTCATATTTGTTTTTCGTAGATTGTTTAGTTATAAATTAGACCGTTAGTTTTCTCGTTTGAATTGTTTCACATTTTCACGTGGTGGCCTTTTGTAGCCGACTATACGGTGTGTTGAAGGCTGTACGGTTGCCTATGATTGCTTACATCCACTGCATTTAAACTCTGGTGGATAGTTGTCTCATTGGCAATCACACCACATCTAACTTTATTTCAATTTCTATGTTGTGTTTTGTATACTGTAACATTGTTTATCTTTTGTACGCATACCCTTAGCCCTCTTTTCGGAAGCCCGAGCAAAGCCCTTGATCCGCGATAGAAAATTTAAATACGAACTCATATTAGATAACTCGAATTTCAACTCGAAATCTTAATCTAAATGAGACTCAAATTCGAGTCTAACTCAAACTCTACCTCAAAAGGTGACTCAAATTCAAAGTTGAAGTCGAATTGTAACTCGAACTCTACCTTTAAATGTGACTCTAACTCGAAGTTCAACTCGAAACTCAATGCTTACTAGAACTTTAATTCTAATAATGGCTTGAATTCTAACTCGAAATCGAAGATTAACTCAAAGTTTAACTCGAACAATAACCCGAACTTTAATTTGAACTCTAACTCGATGGATGGCCACACTCATCCAAGGCACATAAAACATGGAAATCTATTTAAAATAGAACTAGTGGTTCCGAATTGGTCACGTGGTTTTACCTTATCAAGTAATGTGATAACCACATCAAAGAATGACAGGACCACATCAAATTCTGAAACTAACACCTCATGTAGTGTAAAATCGTCAAATTTTGAAACATCGTTACGTAATGTTAAAGCCATATAACGAATTGGCAAATCATTACGAAATAACAATGAAACTTCATTACGTTTCGTCACATACGCATCAAGTAATGTTTTAACCACATTGGTTAATGATACAACCACATTAAATAATGGTGAAACCCCATCGAGTAATGACAAACCCATATTAAGTAATGACAAAACTATATCAAGACAATACGAAACCATGTAATATCGAAATGTCATTAAGTAATGACTTTTTCGATATTGAGTTATATCAAACATCATTACGTAATGTCAAAACCATATTATATAAAGACAAACTATCATCAAGTAATAATAAACCTGCATAACGTAATATCATAGTTCCACATAAGACAGCTATGGCGTTCCATAGCCAACCCTCATCTAACCTTGGACAGTGGTGTAACAGTATAACATAAGAACAAACTATAAAAATCAGTTGAAAAGGGCTTAACTCATCAGATCGTTACAAAGCATAAATACATCTTACAAAAACACAGACCAGACGTGGCATTGTACTTATACATCCCACAACAAAGAAGACACTAAGTTCAGATCTGAGAGTTCTCGCAGTTACTGACATCTAGTTCAAAGCCAATAACAACTAATAAAAACATCATGCATGTAGGACTAAAATATCAATCAGTACACATCAAACATCCAATGGATTTAGTGTAAAACGTCACTTAAAGTCAGAAAAAAGATGACCTTGTGCAATGCCAAGATACAGTTATCGACAGATTGTAGATCCATGAATGTGCATATGTAACTAAAAATAATATTTAGTTTGATTTTAATTTACTGATAACAAAATCTATATTAATACCAATGAAAACAGTTTTCAAAGATCTAATTACAGTGTTGAATTGGTAACCATTTTAGCGAAAATTTGCCTGATTGAATAATACTCACCATACTAAAACTATGAACAGTAATTTATGCTGGCTTTACGTTTAGGTTGTTTGCATTTACACTTTAGCTACTCCTGGAAATGAATGCTGTTGACTCAAATAGAAAAAAATAGTGCAATAGGTGATGGCTACCGTTATACGATAGCAATTTTAAAGTTGTCACCCAAGCAATTTACGTTATTCTGGATACTATCATCAAATTGCAAGCAATAACACATATTAAAACAAGAAGTATAATAGATTAATCAGCAAATCAATCTAGACAAGATAAACAGTTCCTACCGCAATTTTTGAACAGTACTGTCCAGGGGCATATCAAAAGCCAATTACGTACCTTTTCTAAGATATAAATTCCAAGTTAGAATGGATTTGTAATTTCTGTGTTCACTTTTAAGACTTTATTGCTGTATTTTAATGGCAATTTTATATTGTTCTGTCTTGATTTTATTAAAATTCATTATTCTATTATGAATTAATTTCTATCGCTAAAATGGGCATTGATAATTTGACTTTTCGATAAATTGGGTTATACTTTTGTGCTAAAACTTTCGATTTTCCCCGCTAAAATGTCCGGTCTTTACGCTAAAATGTCCTCTTGTTAGTCGAGTAGGATGGCACGGTGGTAGACTTAATGAGAAGCTCTCCAAAGGTTGTTATGATACATGTCAGTAGTATCCTCTTTCAAACACAAATATTATAATTGAGCACCATGCATTATAGTCTACAAATGTTAAAAAAAAAGACAGCATCAACATGTACAGTTTAGAATAAATGTACGAACACACAATTTTTTAAATGAAAATTTAAATACGTGTAAATTTCTGGGAGCTGTAAATGAATAATACAAATGTACTTATTATTGCTTATTACAGAGTTTACCAGAGTGATGCTGAGTAAATGAAAAGTATTGGATTAAAACTTACACTCCATCAGCTAAAACTGTGTAGTGCTTTCAGCAAAACATTGATATGTCTTCATGTAACAAAGAATTGGTTACAAAGCTATCAAAATCATTATAAACATGACATGTTATTGAATAAATTTGATATGTATTGTTAAATGCAAACTTTTAGAAAAGCATCATTGTTCAATGTTCCTTCGCAGTAAACTTACAGTATTGTTTGTGAAATACATGATTGTCCTTGTTTTATCTGATCTTCAGTTGACATAATCACAGTTGTTCAACCTTTATAACAATACGGAAACGTGGTGGTATTGCGAATGAGACAACTTAGTCCGAATGTCAATGATGTTAATAACTGCAAGTCACCAAACGGCCTTCAACGATGAGCAGAACCCGTATCGTAGAGCAACTTTTGAATGCTCTGGGATATACCTGGAACATGCAATTTTGAGATTGATTTTCCGATGT
The DNA here is from genome assembly GCA_017311375.1 of Mytilus coruscus. NCBI lineage: Eukaryota > Metazoa > Mollusca > Bivalvia > Mytilida > Mytilidae > Mytilus > Mytilus coruscus. Next base: position 74,234,368 of record CM029599.1, on the reverse strand, counting down.
CAAAGGTCATTTGGTTTGTGTCTAAATTTATCCATCGTGAAACAGCCTTAAGCTTTTTATTATTTTAAATAAGTTTCCAGAATCATCATGAATACAAGCAGATAATGATTTGTATTTTTTAAGTTGTTTAAAAGTTCATTGATATATTGTTGCTTACAAAATGTCCAGTTGCAAATATAACATGCATGTTCAGGATGAACACAAATTAAACAATTATACATCAAACAAGATTAGGTCGATCGCGATGTACATAGAGCGGGATATCCGGTCTGCCACTGGAAAGAGAAGATAGGATAGGGCAAAATTTTGGATATGTTTCTTACCACTTACGGACCTCGCAACGAGTAGTTTCAAGTGTTAAAGGGGCATACTTTCAACGCTGGTTTCGGATTTAAGGATGTTCGCTACTCTGTTTCAAAATAACAAGCTTTTTAAACGATTGTTATAAATTGATAGTATATAAATAAAGGAACTAAAAAGCAGATACAAATGAAGGGTCCATGTGCTTGTTTTTTGAGAAATAAGCCATTGAAAATTTGGCGGAAAATGATTCTCTCTAGATTTTCATACATTTAACATTAGCACCTTTTTTTCTTTCAAAACTATGAAAAATAATAAGGATTGAATTAAATTTTCAAAATGGCTTTTTAAACTATCTGTAATAAAATTATGAAATGAAAAGTAGGGGTTAGCGGGCAAAATTTTAATGTCACTACCATGGATAAAACTAGATGATTCCGAATATCTGACAAAAGTAAAAAAAAAAAAAAGACAAGAGTAGCAAACATCCTTAACGTCCCCATTCAAATCTAACGTGACGGTATATATAGTTATTCTGCCTTATAAGACCAACTTTTGACAATTTTCATATTGATTGTTAAATAAAATTCTCGAGAGATGGTATATCTGTTAGTCTAATGTACATGATTATCAAAATAATCATAAAATACTCACATTACCTGCAGCACAAAGAAGAAAAAGTAAAAGAGATCATATGGGTGGTGAAAAGAAAAGCTGATTAGACTTTGGCGAAAATAACTGAAAAATACAATTGTACCAATTTACCTTTTACTAAGAAAAATATCAAAAGTCAATACAATAAAAAGAGACAATACAAAAGCCGAACTCTAGCACATACATTAAACACACAGAATCTCAGATTACCAGGATATGCTTCATATGGGAAACATTTACTCTGTGCATTGGTGTGTATAGGTGTAATACCACCAAATCATAGTACATTTTTGTACGTCACATCCGGTTTCATACGAAAAGGGTCGAAAAAATATTCCTTGAATTTGACAGTAGTAGGAAGTAAACCCTGCATTTCATTGCAAAAAGTTTCGAGTCATAAACATATATCTTGAATGTGTTTCACAGCACCACTCTTATTTTATTTGGTGTTTCTATAAAATATTTTGAAAACTACATATAAATATACCAGACACATGCTAGAAGTTTCCTGACATTAACTACCAAGAGATCCCTGTTCCAATTCAGTCCTGACGTCAGTCAATGCATGGACTTCTATCACTGACGTTTTTGATCTACATGCTTGTAGTCATCCAGCAGTCAGTTCAAGCATGAACTTAAAGTTAGTGTCCTATCCTTATTCAGAAGTTCAAGCATGAACTCAGATCTTCCGATGGATATGATTCCCAAACTAATCAATAACTGTGACAACAACCGAGACGGCTAAACGCCAAATGATGTTTATTTTATTGTGTGTATATCATGTAGTATGTATCTTAGTCGTTCCCAACACGTGCTTCCAAAAGACGACGGAAGGCGTAACTTGTTGATTTGTTAAAATTAAAATTAAACTATGTGGGATTTTCTAAGCTACAAAAATAAAATGTTCTTACTTTCTTACCGAAGGACTTTAGTTACAGCAACATTTCAAATTATACAAGTTTATTCTCCAGATATTATGCGAAGAATTAAGTAGTCAGTACTGTCAGTCACAGTAATCTGCTTGGCTGGTTTAGCAAAAATTTATTGATCAAGCTATTTCATTAAAAAAATGAAATACTGGATAAACTTGTAGTTAACATATACAGAGATTCAAAATCAAACAAAATTTTAAAGTGGAAATCAGTATAAGTATATATGATTGTCATAGTCCTTGGACCTTATGTACAAATATTGTTATATGAGTCATTTATACTATACACGTTATATCAGATCCAAGCATCATGAGCATAGATCTACCTACGGACGAATGTACCTACGGAGTCACAGAACAAAATTCTCAATTCAGTTTTAGTTTATTCATTTTTGAATAAGAAAACATTTGTCAAAATAATTTTGTATTTTTTCTAGAACTTTTGAATATATACGGCGGCTTTACAAACAAAATTTATTCTGAAAAAATCAAAATAATTGTAAAGATAACAATTTGTCAAAGTGGCTTGTACTTAAATGGTTTCATTATGACATAGTGCAAAAAATATATCCTTTTCATGCATAAAATTTGACATGTATGCATTACTCAAAGTTTAAATGAACTATTTCATAAATTGTAAAATGAAAATATACAAGTAATCAAAAAATTGTAGAAATTTTTCCTAAGTTTTCAAACAAAACTAAACAAATAGTATGTGTTACTTTTGTATTTTCAAATTTGTTACTTTCTGTCATGTAACTTTCAGTACGTTTGCCATAGAGACATATTATACAATCATAATCTATGTCTGTGTCCTTATATTCACAGGCCTATTTTATATGTAAATATATATCATTTTGTTGTTATTAGAAAATAAGATATAAAACCTAAATCGTAGTAAAAAAGAGCAATAGAATTATTAAAGAAGTTAAAATACCTAAGAGCATTTAAAACTAAAACCACTGATATAAAATCTTTTGAAAAAGGGCGTGCATTCCCAAATAAAGAAATAAAAAAAATATATACCATACTGCTATTAAAATATTCACCTTTTCTTTCATTTGAAATTTAAGCAATGACAAATAAATAACTAAACAAGAAAATATTAATCCTCTCGGTCACCTTTTGATCCTGGTAATTAAAACAGTCCGTACTTTGACACCTACTGATCAGTAAACATCCTGTAAGGTAATAAAGTTCAAACAGTATTCCTCCACTCAGGTAATTAACAACTTAGCCATGCAGAAATGCCACCTGTTGTTTATAAAGTGATAAAATTTAAAGTTTGATAATTAGCATAATTAAAGAGGTATTGCATATCCCTGTTTTAACTTGCAATTGATTATTTTATTACATGGAACAGAAGCCTCTACCGTCATATCTTGTCAAAATGTTATGGAACTTCACGTACATGTACATATAAACCATATTTTTTTCTCGACTCAATAAATATTTTTTTAATTAATAGCTAGAATATAATATATTGACCGTCAATTTGTCTCAGTTCTACGATCAGGAACATTGTTTTCAGTTGAAAACTCAATGTTGAATTACCCCAACCCCATCCCCCCTTTTTCTATTGAAACACGTTATAAATACACTTCCCTTCTGAAACATATTTTGTTCCTTTTGACAAATTAGTCATAACGAAGAATGAGCCTTGAATGGGTAGCGAAATTCATTGGCAGTGCTTTAAATCAACGATCAGAAGAAAGTTCATTTATCAAACAACGTTTAGATAAGCCGAAGAAGTAACCCACAGTGCGTCACTTCCGGTAGATTTGGTTTTATTGCTGTTTCCGGAAGTAGCGTTGATTGGATTTTCCCAAGGTAAAAATAGTTGAACTTTACATGCTATTATCTCTGTAATTAGTGAACCAAATTGCATCGGTTTTTGCATTTTTATCAATTATTTCGAACTTTAATATAAGAATTACTTGTTATGTGCGTTTTAGTACCTCCTTAAACAAACACATACAACCAGTCAATCAAGTATCCAAGAATGTTTCTCGTTGTAAAACTCTTCGTATTATCAAAACAAATGTTAACTGAATAAATGTATTTGCATTTGAACCAAAGGGTTTAAAGGCAAATCATAGAATTAAATTAGACGTAAACGACATAAAATGCACTGTCAAGAACCCGACAATTATATTATATCTGTAATACTAAAAAAACGAATTTGCGATTTGTTTTCTTCAGGAAAACACATGGCTCATACTGAAAAGGTTGTAGTTTAGATTGTATAGATTGTTCTCGCATTAGGAACCTCCTCTGAAAGGTATAGACTGTCTTCGGTTTATTTGAAATGCATCATGTATGCAATTATGAATTCAGAATGATCCTAACAGTTTTAAAACATTCTGAAATTTTCTGAAGTTACTAGGTATGATTATCCCTCCACTCACTTTAGGATAACCTCCATACGTGGTATGCAATATGCCGGGGTATTTCAAGGATTCATCTTCCATCGTATACTAAAATTGTCTTATAAGAACCCCATTTTCACATAAAATCTAACAAATACTGTTATAAGATGACAGACATTGTCACTGAAAAATTGAAAGAAAATAGAAACGTCTAGACAACCACGTTCATATCGAGGTAAATATGATAACTTGGCAAGAAATACTGTGATGTTTTAATAGGGCAAGTAATACGGGTGGTCTGCATAACAATTTTACAAAGAAACTGGGCGAAAAGAGAAAAGAAGTAGAACACGTAAGAGAAATTATCTCGAAGTAAATATAAACCATAACTATAAAACTTGCATTATACCGCTCTTGCAACTTTCTCGTGTTATCCTAAATCTAGATTGATTTGTTTGTAAAATTAGAATTAAAGAAAATATAAAAATTTGGTTAAGTATCCAAAGCCGTTGTTCTACGCGTACATTGTACCTAGTTGATTTTACTATAAAACATTTGTCATGCGCACTGACTCAAGCTAGCGACCAATTCCAGCGACCAATCAAGCTAGCGACTAATTCTATCGACCACTAAAGTTAGCAATGAGAATCAACTTGTCAAAGAATCATAATGCGGTATGTGTGAAAACCACAAAACCCCATGATGAAGAAACGTTCTGTTAAAAAAATCAATCTACCAGTACGGTATATATTGTTTTTGACGTTTATAAATGACCAGAGATGTCCAGCATTTGAAGTGAAAGTGGAACACATCAACACCAATGACGTCTGTAACTGAATGCTCTGACTAGCGTGCTTGCTAAATGCCGGCATATTGATATCAAGGAGTAAAGAAATATTTAGTTTCTATAAAAAAAAACGTGCCAGCAATTCGAAAAAGTCCAAATATCTTAATAAAGCCTGTGTCAGATGTATGATGTTAGATGAAATTTTGAATATGTCTATTATTAATACAGTCTTTGTTAACGAACTATTTTTATTCCGCTGCATCTAAACACATACTAAATATTATCATACATGTATTTATATCAATGAAGTGCACCTTCCCGGATTTTACACCATCGGGAAAGGGACAAGTTGGAAAATAACCATATTTTGACGTCTTCTTTACGTTTTCTGTGTTTTCCATACTCTAAACCTATCATATTGTAAACTTGTATCAGTTATTGCAAATAAATATTAAAGACGTCTATCTCATCAGCATATAATGGCCATATAAAAGCACATGGCGGATCAGAAATGAGAATAAAAAGTAAACAAATCGAATTAAAAAAAAACCAAGAATATCTGTCCATGATGATTTGCTCGCACATCATTTTCCATATTCAGTGAACAGTAAAACTTGTGTCAAAATGCTAATTTTGGCATTTAGAAAGATCACATTATAATGAACATGTGTACTACGTTTCAAGTTGATTTGACTACAACTTCATCTTCAACTACATTAACTGATAACGTTAATCTAATGCAGTATGAATGGACGGATGGACGGATAAAAGAACGATCGAACGGATGAACGGTGAAACGAACGAACGAACGAATGAACGAACACACAGACCAGAGAATATCATGCGCTTTACTATCGTAGACCGAGCATAAACATATATATTTAATGTGAGTTGACTTAAACTTGTTCCTTAGTACAATATATATGCTTTCAAATAAACGAAATAAGAAAAATACTATGTGCGATAGAATTACTATATACTAGCTTTCCATACATTCGGCATCCTCAAATATCCTGTTTTTTTTTCAGAAAAGGAACTTTTAATGTCTATTTCCTATACTAAATATGAAAACATATGGAAGAGCAAGCTGTAAGGGTGTATTTCATGCCGATAATAAGTACTTTCAAATGAAATTATACGTGCACTATTTTGTACGGCATGCGCCTTTACTTGAAATAAATGTATCGACAGGTAAAAAGACTTCTGATTAAAGGAAAATGTACACTTTGAACCCTACAATTCCTGAATGGGCCTAACCCCAAAAAATATTTCAGTGGGCTCTACTCTGATTTATTACCTTTCATTTGAGCCATGTCCGGTAAAGAACTTTGCCGTACGAAGCTGGCGAGGCTTACCGAAAGAGTGTAGGGTGGACACGTATTTTATTTTTAACAACAACTTTGAACCCTACAATTCCCGAATGGGCCTAACCCCAACAAATTATTTCAGTGGGCTCTGTTCTGATTTATTACCTTCATTTGAGCCATGTCCGGTAAAGAACTTTGCCATACGAAGCTGGCGAGGCTTACCGAAAGAGTGTAGGGTGGAGACGTATTTTTTTTTAACAACAACTTTGAACCCTACAATTCCCGAATGGGCCAAACCCCAAAAATTATTTCAGTGGGCTCTGTTCTGATTTATTACCTTTCATTTGAGCCGTGTCTGGTAAAGAACTTTGCCGTACGAAGCTGGCGAGGCTTACCGAAAGAGTGTAGGGTGGACACGTATTTTTTTAACAACAACTTTGAACCCCTACAATTCCCTGAATGGGCCTAACCCCAAAAATTATTTCAGTGGGCTCTGCTCTGATTTATTACCTTTCATTTGAGCCATGTCCAGTAAAGAACTTTGCCGTACGAAGCTGGCGAGGCTTACCGAAAGAGTGTAGGGTGGACACGTATTTTTTTTTTAACAACAACTTTGAACCCCTACAATTCCGGAATGGGCCTAACCCCAAAAATTATTTCAGTGGGCTCTGTTCTGATTTATTACCTTTCATTTGAGCCGTGTCCGGTAAAGAACTTTGCCGTACGAAGCTGGCGAGGCTTACCCAAAGAGTGTAGGGTGGACACGTATTTTTATTTTAACAACAACTTTATAACGGAGAACTCAATTTATATATTAACATGTGACACTTGTGGCATTCAGTATGTGGGAGAAACAATGGACAAATTTAATATTCGGCTCAATAACCATCGTTCATGGTACAAAACCAACAAAACTGTCCTCTCACAAGACATCTTCGTTCAACGAAACATTCTTTTGATAATGTTACTTTCCAAATCATAGAAGTCAACACCGAGTGGGACACCACGGCGAGAAGGAAAACAGAAAATTTTGGATCTTCCAACTCCACACTTTAGAACCTGATGGTCTTAACGAAAAGCTGAGAAAAATACAGGAAAGATAAAGAATAATTTAGTACACAGCATCGTCCTTTTATCCTGTAATATTGGCCAATGGACATTGCTAACTTCAACTACTAATTTTGTAAAATCTTGAACTTCATCCAAATTATGTATTATTTTCAAGGCAGCTAAATTCAAGTGCAACATATACATTGAGCCGCAAAGTTTCTTATCATCTACATCCGATTTCACCTGGATAGATGCACGCTTGATAAAGCTAGTATGTCTAGCGAAATATTGCGTTTATTTTCATCATTTTGTAAACATTTTAAACATTCTTATATTTACATACTAAATAGTGTGTTAAAATTACATTGTTAGGCAATCTATATATATATATATATATATATATATAAGTCTAGAGATTTGCACAACGATACTAATATAAGATGGTATTATACGAAGATGTTGTTATTAAATCGTGTTGACAAATATTTCGGCTTAACAAATAGCCTTCTTCAGTGTCAATAATTTTAACAATACTGATTGTATGTATAAAAATAGCTCAGTAATACAGGTAAGTTTTGGTTTATTGATTTAATGCAAAATCCTGAACATCATAATATAAAACAAAACTCGATACTCAAATATACGTGACTGTATATTTACATCCCAAACTGAGTGAAAATAAAACTTAGTATTTTTATTGATGCCGTTTGGATGATGTACATTTAGTTCCTTTATCCAAAAGCTTTCCCGAACCTGTCGCTGGGCATCACTCCAGTGAATGTTCTGTTCAATCACTAGGATTTTCATGCGGTTAAAGTCATCAAGTTTGTGACCAGACTGTCTGAAATGCTGAGAAACTGGGAGAAGTGGCTTTTAGAGATATCACTCCTATGGCCATTGAGGCGTTTGTGGAAAGACTGCTTTGACTCACCAACATATTGGAGGCCACAAACCGAACATTCTAGAAGTAAATAACATTAATACTTTTGCAGGTAACATTGCAAAATATCCTATAGTTATTTTCAGTTGCCTTACTGTGAAAAGTTGATGAGTGATGCATCTGTAGACAGCATTTGCAGCGTTTTTCATCGCACGAACGACATTCTCCAGAAATACTTCTATTATCAGACACTTCAGCCCGCACCAGCAGGTTCCGCAGACTATTGGGTTGCCTAAACGCTATCATGGGAGGCTCGGGAAAATCTTGGATAGATTGGAATTCTTTTCAACTGTTTTCCAATGCTCACGAATGACACCGAAGCTGTTTTTGAGAGATGGATGGTAAGTAAGAACACGTGTTTTTATTTTTCTTTTTATATTTGTATTCTAACAGTTTACTCCTTGGAATAGTTTCCGCTTTCTGAAAACCTTTTTGGATAGTTCTGTGTTTGTAGCCCCTTCTCTTCAAGCTGGTTTCGAGTTGACTCTTAGTACAATGAGCAGGATGGCAACTTTCAGGGACAGATATTGGTGAGTGTCAGTAGGCTTAGAATATAGATCAGTGGATATGATGCCATCTGTGAGCGAGCTGGAGGTATCGAGGAAGGTGATTTTGGATTTAGATTTCTCATGAGTAAATTTGATACTTGGATGTATGTTGTTGGCATGAGTGATGAATATATCTAAATCCTCGTCACTTTTATTCCATTTCATATCCACATCATCTATAAATCTAAACCAGGAAAGCGGTTTTCAATGGTTGTTTTTCTAATTTGCCCATAAATATGTTGGCATATGATGGAGCCATTTTGGTGCCCATAGCAGTTCCATTAACTTGCAGATAATGATCTCCATCAAAAGAGAAGTTGTTGTTTTTAGTACCAGCGTGAGCATTTTGACCAGGCATTCAGTAGGTGGATATTTCACTGGTCGGGAATTCCAAACTTCTTTACATGCATCAATGCCATCTGCATGTGGAATATTCGTGTAGAGGGAGGTGACGTCCATAGAAACAAGTGTCTTGTCGGAGGGAAGTGAATTTAAGGCCTGCATTTTTCTAAGATAATCGGTAGTATCTTTGATGTGAGATGGTAAGTCTTCAACATGTTGACGAAGATGGAAGTCAACGAATTCCGATATTTTTTCCGTCGGATGACCATTCGCTGAAACTATAGGTCTTCCTGGGTTATTGGCCTTATGAATTTTAGGTAAAAGATAAAATCTGCCCGGTTTTGGATTTTCTGGTTTCAAATATTCAAGAGTCTTTTCATCGATGAAACCATCGTTGTGCATTTCTACCAAACTATCAGTTATTTCTCTGCTAAAAGATTTTGTAGGATCAGAGTCTAGTTTTTGGTAGAACTTTGCATCGCCAAGTTGTCATTCAGCCTCTTGAATATAGGCAGATTTATCCATGACAACCACTGCACTGCCTTTCTCTGCAGGTTTAATGACGATATTGTTGTTAGATCGTAAGTTTTTCAGTGCAGTTTGTTCTTCATTGGTAAGATTGTCAAAAGGTTTATTGTTATTTCTAGTATTTCTAATAATGTCCGACTTAAAATTGTCAATAAATGATTCCAAGGTGGTATTTTGCTCGGTTTAAGGATCCAAGTACTCTTTTTATAAATTTGTAGTTGTTCTCGTCTTCTGAAATTTCTGAGTCACTATCCGAGCTTCTGTTGTTATTCTCCTTCGACGCGAAATATTCCTTAATGCGTAGACTTCTGGCAAAATTGTCAAGGTCTTCCGACAATTTAGTTTCACAACTCCTTGAATCTTCCATCGAAAACCGCTTTCCTGGTTTAGATTTATAAATGATGTGGATATGAAATGGAATAAAAGTGACGAGGATTTTGATACATTCATCACTCATGCCAACAACATACATCCAAGTATCAAATTTACTCATGAGAAATCTAAATCCAAATTCACCTTCCTTGATACCTCCAGCTCGCTCACAGATGGCATCATATCCACTGATCTATATTCTAAGCCTACTGACACTCACCAATATCTGTCCCTAAAAGTTGCCATCCTGCTCATTGTACTAAGAGCATCCCGTACAGTCAGGCACTCAGAGTCAAGCGAATGTGATCCAACACAGAAACAACTAAAAACAACTACGTCAACTTGAAACCCGCTTGAAGAGAAGGGCTACAAACACAGAACTATCCAAAAGGTTTTCAGAAAGCGGAAACTATTCCAAGGAGTAAACTGTTAGAATACAAATATGAAAAGAAAAGTAAAAGGACTCCACGTGTTCTTACTTACCACCCATCTCTCAAAAACAGCTTCGGTGTCATTCGTGAGCATTGGAAAACAGTTGAAAAGAATTCCAAACTATCCAAGATTTTTCCCGAGCCTTCCATGATAGCGTTAAGGCAACCCAATAGTCTGCGGAACCTGCTGGTGCGGGCTGAAGTGTCTGATAATAGAAGTACTTCTGGAGAATGTCGTTCGTGTGATGAAAACGCTGCAAATGCTGTCTACAGATGCATCACTCATCAACTTTTCACAGTAAGGCAACCGGATCTAACTATAGGATATTTTGCAATGTTACCTGCAAAAGTATTAATGTTATTTACTTCTAGAATGTTCAGTTTGTGGCCTCCAATATGTTGGTGAGTTAAAGCAGTCTTTCCACAAACGCCTCAATGGCCATATGAGTGATATCTCTAAGAAGCCACTTCTCCCAGTTTCTCAGCATTTCAGACAGTCTGGTCACAAACTTGATGACTTTAACCGCATGAAAATCCTAGTGATTGAACAGAGCATTCACTGGAGTGATGCCCAGCGACAGGTTCGGGAAAGCTTTTGGATAAAGGAACTAAATGTACATCATCCAAACGGCATCAATAAAAATACAAAGTTTTATTTTTCACTCATTTTGGGACGTAAATATACAGAGTCAGGTATATTTGAGTATCGAGTTTTGTTTTATATTATGATGTTCAGGATTTTGGATTAAATCAATAGACCAAAACTGAACTGTATTACTGAGCTATTTTATACATACAATCAGTATTGTTAAAATTATTGACACTGAAGAAGGCTATTTGTTAAGCCGAAATATTTGTCAACACGATTTAATAACAACATCTTCGTATAATACCATCTTATATTAGTATCGTTGTGCAAATCTCTAGACTTATATATATATATATATATATTTATATATAGATTGCCTAACAATGTAATTTTAACACACTATTTAGTATGTAAATATAAGAATGTTTAAAATGTTTACAAAATGATGAAAATAAACGCAATATTTCGCTAGACTAACTAGCTTTATCAAGCGTGCATCTATCCAGGTGAAATCGGAAGTAGATGATAAGAAACTTTGCAGCTCAATGTATATGTTGCACTTGAATTTAGCTGCCTTGAAAATAATACATAATTTGGATGAAGTTCAAGATTTTACAAAATTGGTAGTTGAAGTTAGCAACGTCCATTGGCCAATATTACAGGATAAAAGGACGATGCTGTGTACTAAATTATTCTTTATCTCCTGTATCTTTTCTCAGCTTTTCGTTAAGACCATCAGGTTCAAAAGTGTGGAGTTGGTGGATCCAAAATTTTTCTTCTCCTTCTCGCCGTGGTGTCCCACTCGGTGTTGACTTCTATGATTTGAAAGTAACATTATCAAAAGAATATTTCGTTGAACGAAGATGCCTTGTGAGAGGACAGATTTTGTTGGTTTTGTACCATGAACGATGGTTATTGAGCCGAATATTAAATTTGTCCATTGTTTCTCCCACATACTGAATGCCACAAGTGTCACATGTTAATATATAAATTGAGTTCTCCGTTTTACAGTTTGAATTTGAGTAGATGGTATGATTTTGTTTAGTAACGGAGCTGATGAAAGAACTGCTTGTATTGGCAGCTTTACAACACAAGCAGTTCCTTCGACCACATTGTTTGTAGCAACCGGGAGATGGAGTAGGCTGCTTTGCTAATACAGATGTCACTAATTTGTCACAGATGTTTTAGGTCTTCTGAAGGCCATGACTGGTGGTGAGGAAAATACTTTTTAAGATTTGAATCATTTTCTATAATTTTCCAATGCTTCTGAACAATGGAAGACACATTTTAAAATCAGGATGGTAAGTGAGTACAAGGGTGTTCTGCAACTTTTAGGAGGAAGGAATTGATGTTTGCCCGTTTGTTTGGTATGAAGGTCCGTTATAATGGTTCCGCTCTTGATGTAACTCGTAGTGTCGAGGAAGTTTATTTTCTCCATAGATGATTCATATGTAAATTTTACTGAATGGTGGAAAGAGTTACAGTGTCCTAGAAATTCATCAAGATGTTCTTGTGAATCTGTCCATTTCAAATGAAAGGTAATAAATCAGAGCAGAGCCCACTGAAATAATTTTTTGGGGGTTAGGCCCATTTGGGAATTGTAGGGGTTCAAAGTTGTTGTTAAAAAAAAATACGTGTCCACCCTACACTCTTTCGGTAAGCCTCGCCAGCTTCGTACGGCAAAGTTCTTTACCGAACATAGCTCAAATGAAAGGTAATAAATCAGAGCAGAGCCCACTGAAATAATTTTTTGGGGGTTAGGCCCATTTGGGAATTATAGGGGTTCAAAGATGTTGTTAAAAAAAAATACGTGTCCACCCTACACTCTTTCGGTAAGCCTCGCCAGCTTCGTACGGCAAAGTTCTTTACCGGACATGGCTCAAATGAAAGGTAATAAATCAGAGTAGAGCCCACTGAAATAATTTTTGGGGTTAGGCCCATTATCTTTATTGTAGGGGTTCAAAGTTGTTGTTAAAAAAATTACGTGTCCTCCTACACTGTTTCGGTAAGCCTCGCCAGTTTTGTACGGCAAAGTTCTTTACCGGACATAACTCAAATGAAAGGTAATAAATCAGAGCAGAACCCACTGAAATAATTTTTGGGGTTTGGCCCATTCGGGAATTGTAGGGTTCAAAATGTTGTTAAAAAAAATACGTGTCCACCCTACACTCTTTCGATAAGCCTCGCCAGCTTTGTACGACAAAGTTCTTTACCGGACATGGCTCAAATGAAAGGTAATAAATCAGAGTAGAGCCCACTGAAATAATGTTTTGGGGTTAGGCCCATTCGGGAATTGTAAGGTTTCAAAGTTGTTGTTAAAAAAAAATAAGTGTCCTCCCTACACTGTTTCGGTAAGCCTCGCCAGCTTCGTACGGCAAAATTCTTTACCGAACATGGCTCAAATGAAAGGTAATAAATCAGAGCAGAGCCCACTGAGATAATTTTTGGGGTTAGGCCCATTCGGGAATTGTAGGGGTTCAAAGTTGTTGTTAAAAAAATACGTGTCCACCCTACACTGTTTCGGTAAGCCTCGCCAGCTTCGTACGCAAAATTCTTTACCGGACATGGCTCAAATGAAAGGTAATAAATTAGAGCAGAGCCCACTGAAATAATATTTTGGGGTTAGGCCCATTTGGGAATTGTAGGGGTTCAAAATTATTGTTAAAAAAAATACGTGTCCACCCTACACTGTTTCGGTAAGCCTCGCCAGCTTCGTACGGCAAAGTTCTTTACTGGACATGGCTCAAATGAAAGGTAATAAATCAGAGCAGAGCCCACTGAAATAATTTTTGGGGTTAGGCCCATTCGGGAATTGTAGGGTTCAAAGTTGTTGTTAAAAAAACGTGTCCACCCTACACTGTTTCGGTAAGCCTCGCCAGCTTCGTACGGCAAAGTTCTTTACCGGACATAACTCAAATGAAAGGTAATAAATCAGAGCAGAGCCCACTGAAATAATTTTTGGGGTTTGGCCCATTCAGGAATTGTAGGGTTCAAAATGTTGTTAAAAAAAAAAATACGTGTCCACCCTACACTCTTTCGGTAAGCCTCGCCAGCTTCGTACGGCAAAGTTCTTTACTGGAGATGGCTCAAATGAAAGGTAATAAATCAGAGTAGAGCTCACTGAAATAATTTTTGGGGTTAGGCCCATTCGGGAATTGTAGGGGTTCAAAGTTGTTGTTAAAAAAATTACGTGTCCTCCCTACACTGTTTCGGTAAGCCTCGCCAGCTTCGTACGGCAAAGTTCTTTACCGGACATGGCTCAAATGAAAGGTAATAAATCAGAGTAGAGCCCACTGAAATAATTTTTGGGGTTAGGCCCATTCGGGAATTGTAGGGTTCAAAGTGTACCTTTTCCTTTAATCAGAAGTCTTTTTACCTGTCGATACATTTATTTCAAGTAAAGGCGCATGCCGTACAAAATAGTGCACGTATAATTTCATTTGAAAGTACTTATTATCGACATGAAATACACCTTTACAGCTTGCTCTTCCATATGTTTTCATATTTAGTATAGGAAATAGACATTAAAAGTTCCTTTTCTAAAAATACAGGATATTTGAGGATGCGGAGTGTATGGAAAGCTAGTATATAGTAATTCTATCGCACATAGTATTTTTCTTATTTCGTTTATTTGAAAGCATATATATTGTACTAAGGAACAAGTTTAAGTCAACTCACATTAAATATATATGTTTATGCTCGGTCTACGATAGTAAAGCGCATGATATTCTCTGGTCTGTGTGTTCTTTCATTCGTTCGTTCGTTCGTTCACCGTTTATTCGTTCGATCGTTCTTTTATCCGTCCGTCCGTCCATTCATACTGCATTAGATTAACGTTATTAATTAATGTAGTTGAAGATGAAGTTGTAGTCAAATCAACTTGAAACGTAGTACACATGTTCATTATAATGTGATCTTTCTAAATTGAATGCCAAAATTAGCATTTTGACACAAGTTTTACGGTTCACTGAATATGGAAAATGATGTGCGAGCAAATCATCATGGACAGATATTCTTGTTTTTTTTAAATTCGATTTGTTTACTTTTTATTCTCATTTCTGATCCGCCATGTGCTTTTATATAGCCATTATATGCTAATGAGATAGACGTCTTCAATATTTATTTGCAATAACTGATACAAGTTTACAATATGATAGGTTTAGAGTATGGAAAACACAGAAAACGTAAAGAAGACGTCAAAATATGGTTATTTTCCCAACTTGTCCCTTTCCCGATGGTGTAAAATCCGGGGAGGGGTGCACTTTCATTTATATAAATACATGTATGATAATATTTAGTATGTGTTTAGATGCAGCGGAATAAAAATAGTTCGTTAACAAAGACTGTATTAATAATAGACATATTCAAAATTTCATCAAACATCATACATCTGACACAGGCTTTATTAAGATATTTGGACTTTTTCGAATTGCTGGCACGTTTTTTTTGATAGAAACTAAATATTTCTTTACTCCTTGATATCAATATGCCGGCATTTAGCAAGCAAGCTAGTCAGAGCATTCAGTAACAGACGTCATTGGTGTTGATGTGTTCCACTTTCACTTCAAATGCTGGACATCTCTGGTCATTTATAAACGTCAAAACAATATATACCGTACTGGTAGAAAGATTTTTTAACAGAACGTTTCTTCATCATGGGGTTTTGTGGTTTTCACACATACCGCATTATGATTCTTTGACAAGTTGATTCTCATTGCTAACTTTAGTGGCCGATAGAATTGGTCGCTAGCTTGATTGGTCGCTGGAATTGGTCGCTAGCTTGAGTCTGGTGTTCAGACCAGAGTGCACTGAACTCAGTATATGCGGGCATGTTCCTACCATGAAATTGGTACAACTGATGGCAATCTTTCAGTCCCTGATTTAACCATCCACCAAGAAGCCAGTTATTCGGTACTGGTGTAATTTTAATAATCATTTGTATTATATATTTTAATAACTTGGTTGACCGTTTCACACTGACCACAGGTATGTTCCTTTGTCGTGGTCATAGCCATACCTCCTGCCTCGCATTTTACTTGTCATGAGCAACACGGTGTGTATCACTATTGAAGCAGTAGCAGCTGATTCTGCAGGAGAAAATGGGCTCATTATTCACAATCTGTCGTCCTCTGTATAGTATTATGAAAAGTGTTTGTGTTGTCGTCTTTTTATCATGTCTATCCCTATTAGATACAGTTTTAACTGTCCCCGTGGTGTCTTGTGCAATAAATAATGTTGAAATGTTATCCTTAGAAGGTTTAAGATGTTCTAGTTGGTAGGATTTTTTGTTGTTGTTTTGATGTTCCTAATGTTAAGCGGATTGACTTCCCAAATGTAAAGTGTCTAGATAGTACCCGATGTAGGATTTTCTAGTATTTAAATCGGTATCATGTCACAGTTATCATATTACTGACAAATTTAAAAGCATCCATGACGTTAATAAAAGCAGGAGAAATAGAACGCAAGAGAGAGGCGAAAGATATCGAAGGGACATTCAAGACAGTCGAAAAGTTAAAGTGGGACAAAGTTATACCTAACAACACACATTTTTTCCCATTCTATGAACTTAAAAAGTTGAATAATGTTAAGATTAGTAATACCCAAGCTTTCATAATTGTTGGATAAACGAGTTCAGTATTTTGCGAAAAGGCTTTGTACAAGCATTGCTGTAAATTAACCAGTAGGAGAATGTCAAATATACATATATATCAACAGAAGCACGTAAAACCATGATAATTACTCTACTGAGTCCTGATTAATTTGTTTTCTATGAATTACGATTACCGAGTATGTTTCCATCATTCATTCACATAAATGATATCCACGGTTGTACGAATCAATAATACCCTATTGTTACGTTCATCGCAAGCTGATATAAAACTTTGTCTATCTCATTGACAAAGGATGATTTTTATCCTTAAACTCAAGAAAACAATTTAATGAATTACTCCAAACTGCATTGCAACAATACACAGTTATATCTTCGAGCCTTTTGTATAAGTTTTGACCGTTTTTACATATGTCTTATAAATTAAGTTGTTTTATAGATACATTAAATGTCAAAATATTTTTTTTGTAGTTGACATTAGGAGCCTTTACTCGAAGTCAAAGTGCTCAAAGTAAATTGTATAACATACACCGCAAACCTGTAGCATACGTTTTCAGCTTTAATGTGACGTTAACTGTACTTGAAAGGGAAAATCTGTTTCCATTTTATTTATTAATCATTTCTTTGAGCATATTCGATGGCAAAATGAAATCCACATTTAAGCCAAAAATTTAAGAAAATAATGTTCGTTTTATATTGATCAGCGATTTACGTTTAATTTTTCGATACAGTAAGTAAATCATGCACTTTTGATTATTTTTGAAGAGATTTAAGGTTGCACTACAGTCTAACAATGATTTTTGAAGATATTTTTTTGTCACATAATTTTGAATTAAGTATTATTCTGCACAGTTTGTAAAATCCCAAAGTCATTATCATATCACAACAGGGAGTAAATTGATAATGAACTTATGTAAATAAAAGCACTACTACTAATGGGGGTGTTTAACGACCTTGACTGGCTGTTAAGCCTCGCACGGTCGGCTCGGTGCCCGAAGGCATTTGGTGAGCGTTTAAATAATTTGTGCCAACGGTCAGGAACAGGTGGAGGACGCCATTTTGGTAGGCCGCCATCTTGGTTTTGTGAGTTGTTTTGGTTTTCTTTTGTTTACTATTTTGATGTTATTTCTTCACAACGGCTGCTTTCAGGGCCAGATTGGTCAGCTTACAGCCCGCTAACCTCGATGATGGAGTACTAGTAGATGAGTCTCGGACGTAGTATTAAAGATGACAGGAAGCATTATCAGGACCAAAGCCGTGAGGCAGTGAAATGAAGGTCAATCATTTAACACCTAGGATACAGCCTCGGACGTCAATCGGCATAACACTCCCCATCCACAATGGGTTTTGGAGTGCATGTTAACGCGGAATACGCCAACTACAACGTTTACTGTACAGCGTTGGATTGGTTTCTGTCATCTAAAGTAGTAAGTCGTTGATCATCTAAAGTAAACCCTCATCGAAGATAGCGGGTAAAGAGAGCTGACCCAGCACGTCCGTTCAGCTGTAATGACTGAGACGTGACTGGTGATGAAAGATGTGATGTATAAAAGCACATGGTAATTAATCTAAATATATAGGCATTTGGGAGGGCTAATATGTCAATCATCTGTTGATACCAGTGTCCAGCTGTTAATCCCTGACCACAAGATAAATATTGTGGTCTTATCTCATTGTATTGCAACAAGACTAATTTATATAACATGTTTATAAACAGAGAAAAGAAAAAGATATGAAAAGGAAAAAAAAATCTAAAAGGAAGAAATCTACAAATAATGAAAAAAAAAATTGGGAAAAGAGTGTGAAAGTATCTTTGAAAGCCTCTGACTGCCTGTATAAATTTCTTCTATTTGGTCTTCTACATTTAAATACAGTTTTAGGCATTTTAACCAATTTTAAGTTTATGTGAAATTTTTTCAATACACCAGTTTCACATTTAACTGCGCATGTCTAATCTAATTAGCCAAACTATGAAATCACGCGATAATTCCCGAGAGTTCATCAACTAGGGGCTAACGGTGATAAGCATGCAGCAGTCTCTGCATACAGTGACCATGCAGACTTCGAAAAAACAATCATCTGATTAAGTGTTTGTGTTTACATGTCCATGCAAGCAACATTAGCATTATTTGAAATCAAAATATTAAAATTATATTGACGAGACAACTTTATTAACAATGACACATTAAAAGATTTTGAAACGGACTACTGCTGTGTTGTTGGTTGCAGTAATATACGATCTGATATGCCGCCTGGCTTTAATTGTACCTTTAATTGTCACGAATTCACGCTGAGGTCGTTCACTTAACAGGAAGAATAAATTAGATAAATAAGTGGGACTAACTTCATATACATAGTTATTAGGTCATAAATTAAGAAGTCAATTAACACCTTAGCCATGTGGAATCCTCGTTTTACCTTGTACAATCTCACCAGGTGACAAGTGATAAAACGTATCCTTTTCTATACATACAGTTACTGAAAAGAGCGACCATTTGATTAATTTATTCAACTTTTGAACACAATTATTTCCTGCATTTTGTCTTGGTCATAATTATTTATTTTAACTCCTATTAGAATATTAATTTTCTAAAATCCCCTCAAAATCAAATAGTCATCCCCTAATACAGATGTTTAAAATGTTAACCCTGGTACATAATTTACACTGATATCATGGCCAGTACGGTTAATGCCACTGGGAATATTTTAATAATTTTGGAGGGGGGTCATTCAGCAATTTGATCTTATTTTATGGCAAAGCGTGGTAAATACAGGATATTCAATTACTTTTAATGGCATGAAAAATGATAAAGTTGAAAATATGTAGAAAATTACTCTGTCCGCTGGCATTGAACCTCTGCTTAGACGAAGTCGATCATAAACATAGCTTAGAAATAAAAATTGAATTGAATGCATTGTATTATAGTGTGATGTTTGAAAATTGAAGATGAACCTGTATTTCTGATACGTATATAAAAACTGCCTTATATATCTCACTTTATTATCATGACCGTCTAAAACATCACTGACGCAGAAATATTTGAAACAAATGTACATAAAAATAAGAAGATGTGGTATGAGTGCTAATGAGACAACTCTCAATCCAAGTCACAATGTATAAAAAGTTAACAACTACTAGTATAGGTCAAAGTACAGTCTTCAACATGCAGCCAGGGCCCTGTCTACTACATGTCTATTACAATTAACAGGAAAGTGTTCTATTTTATGTTATATGCCATGTATGCTAAACAGGATAAAACGCATGGTGACTCAATTTTTTCTGTTGGTATTCCAAGCTGAAAGCATTTTATAAGAGCTATCTGCTCACATTTTATCTTGAAATTCTATCATTCATTTTACCTTCAAATATTCATATAATGATACCTTAAAAATTTTCTCTGTATAATCCATACAAAATGTTTCATATTTTCACAGCCTGTACCTTGAAAACAAACTCGGTGACCTTTCATTGTGTTTTTCATATTTTAACATATCACAATACATACTACATCTTTGAAAAAGATATAAGGAACAATTCTATCAATTTTCGTTTATACTTCCATACTACCATTATATAGTGGAAATTTCGATTATTTAGTAGTGCCGGTAACTTGTCCCTGTACCCATAAAATGTCACGCAAAAGTCACCTGACAGTAACCTTTTTTTGTTTAAAAGAAAATTAAAAGTTCGAGTCAATGATGCTAAACCTATATGTAGGCCATACCCCTTTACATGCATGTCACAAGAAGATGTAAAAACACATTTAAGAAAAAGTGCGAATTGATACTGGAACAGAACTGAAATTAAATGTATTTCTGATGTTTATGTTGTTTTCTTATTATCAAAATATTTTTCTCTTTTCACGAAAAATCAAACTGACATACAGCAATATATATAGCATAGTAAGCAAAAGAAAGCAATTACAAGATTAATACTTTTTCAAAACCATTTTACTCATAAACACAACTGTTATGAACTCTTTACAGCAACAGGATGATTTATTTTCTCGTTTGAATTGTTTTGTGTCGGGACCTTTCAGAGCTTACTATTCGGTATGGATTTTCTCATTGTCGAGGGCTGTATGGTGACGTATGGTTGCTTTCGTCTGTCATTTGGCTCTGGTGGATAGTTGTCTCGTTTGCAATCATACCACATCTTTTTATTTCAAATTTATGTTATTCTCTGTATAAACGGTCAAACTACTTATTCTGAATATATAAAATAAACGATTATTAATATCTTTAAATTAAATAATCTCCAGCATACACCAGAGAGAGAGAGAGAGAGAGAGAGAGAGAGAGAGAGAGAGAGAGAGAGAGAGAGAGAGAGAGAGAGAGAGATGTATTGTGTTGCTAAATATCAGAGTCAGTTTGATGTAGCTCCCTGTCACGTATGATATCGTTAATTATCGCGGATTCAAACTCAAACGCGCATAGGATTTAGAGATCAGCGTTGATTATTCGCTTATGTGAAACTGGTCTATTCCATAAAACTCAAAAATCATGTGGGAGTGTCTTTTTTAAAGAAGTGGATGGTCTTAGATCTTTTATGAACATGTCTTTTGATGCACAATTTTAATGTTCTAGCTAATTTCAGTAATAGTATATTTCTTTTAAAATACAAAAGAAAATTATTCTTTATAGTGAGAATAATATGAGGTTTAATATTGATTATATGTAGCTGGTCAATCCTGTTATTCTCTTATCTTAGTCTGTCTGGACAGAGGCGGAGCTTTGTCTATATTCAATTACTACATCACAGCAAGGAGGTTATATAACCTCCTTGGTCACAGATATTGGTCAAATCTATGACGTCAAACTCCCGCCAAATGCCAAGTTAGTGTTGCACAGTGCCACGCATAATGCAAAATTTACAGCATTAGAGCATCAAAGAGACAAAGTGTGTGGTGCTATCGATAAAGTAATGGTGTCAGAACACTCCTGGGGTGTTCCAAGTGGAATTTTTGTATTTATGTTGCATTTATAGGGGTTCTAAGGGGGAAATTCCGGTTTTAGGTAATTTCTCAGAACAATTTTTCATTAGATTTGTTAGGAAAAAATGAAAATATAAACTTTATGGGTACCTACCCCCTTTGGCTTGACTTTGAAACATGTGATTAAAGGAAGTATTTTCTACAATACCATGTCCCAGTTTTTGGATAATTTGTTTCTAAATGAATTTATAGGTCTCCAAAGATGAAAGGTGGAATGAGGTTTGACACCCAGCAGTTAAATCAATATATCTTCTTACTGGAGGCAAGGGATTGTATATTTAAAGAGTAACTAAAACGCTTATAGCAAGTTATTTTCATTTTATAGTACTAAATAAACGTATGAAAACGCAAAAAACCCGATGAAATTTGGTCAATTAATAACGGAGAAAATAGCGAGTGAAGTTGGATTATTTTTACCTGTGGGAAATCCAATCAGCGCTATTTCCGGAAACAGGGTTTCCTCGCTGAGTGACCCCGATTGACCGGAAATGACGTACAGTGCGGGCTACTCTTGTACTGGTTTACATTGACCAGAAGGAATATATTATGGAGAAAACAGCAATGCTAGTGATTTATCGCTGTCATTTCAAAGCTCATCATTTGAAAGCAGTGAAGAAGTTGACCGGCCAATTGTTGCAGAAGGAGATATTCAACCATATCAGTTTGAGCCAGAACTTTCTGATGGTAAGAGCGACGATGGTAGAGAATTTGCATCACTGGATGGGGATGACGATATGTAACATAGATTAGGAAATACAAACTGGTAAGTGCATATTTGTACAATATAATTTGTAAAAGATTATTGGCTAAAACTTGCTACAAAAATACCTGAGATTATAGCAAGATATGAGTGAAAATGAATAAAAAAGGGTATATAATAAATTTGTATTATTATGTGTTTTTTCGCCGCTTTTTGTTGCTTTATTTTCATTTCTTTTTTGTGTGCTTTATTTAGATTGGCAAATAACATGTTATTTATATACTGAGCAAACAGCTTTCACTTAAAAAGCTATGTTCATAAATTTATAGGTAAGGTCTCTTTCGTCAAAAAAGCATGGCGTTTTTGACAGCAATTTAAATTGTTTTATCAGACTTTTTTTCAGACGGCCTTCAATATTTTGACTGGCTAAAACTTTAATATTTTATATTCTTCGTTGGGCAAATGAGCATTAGTGAAAAACACATTTGTCACTGTATAAGACTTCACTCTGTAAAACTATTAGTCATCTAGTCTTTTGGTATATTTATCCTCCTGAATTGAAGCATTTTTTACCGTTCAAAAATTTCTTACTAAAAAGAATAGAAACTGGTCATTGCTGGTTGTGCATATGCTTTTTTGCTTTTTTAATTTATCGTATCAGTATTGAATTCCTTCAGTTAACTGTTTTCATACCGCATGTGCTTTCTGTTGCTCAAATTTGAAAATTGAACTTTCAGGTGTGACTGTGGAAACTGTGAGTCTATGCCAAAAGCAGAGGAATGCATTTGCTGCCAAGAATTAAGCAGAGTTACCGAAAAAATGGAGGAGCTACCATCACCAGTATCATGCATAACAGAGCATCCTGGATTTGAACCAGTGTGCCTTAACCAGTATGTTCTGGAAACTGCATACTTCAATACAGACAACAGTATGGAGAAATACAAGTAACAACTGAAGAGTAAGTTATTTATAATTTATTAGCACTTTTATTTTCTTTATCAATGTATTAATAACTTTTATGACATACAAAAACATCTATTATACATTATGGCATGAACAGGCAGACATGTGCTAAACAAAGATGTAGAAGCAATCAAACAAAACATATTTTATGAAATGTGCAATTATAATTTAAATGTTATTAAACCATGTTTAACAGATCAACATATGAAAAAAAATAATATCCAAAAATAAAACCACATAAAACATGTGTTTGATGAATAATTAAATAGTTGTCTAAAAACAAAGTGAGAAATAGCTGTGAGAAATAATAATTCAGTTTTTCTTTATAAAAAAAGTTATGATTTTTGCTTTTTTTTTTAAGGAGAAACCGTTATACAGCCTATCGTCAGTTAGCAAGATGGTGATGGGGCTACCTTGGAGAGTCTGTACGTGTTCATCTCCCAGCTTGTGCCACCCATGCAATAAGGAACAAGTTCCCGTCAAACCAATACAAAGGTTTTGAAGAAGCATAAACATTGATAGACTATTTACAACAATTAATATGTACAAATTATTCATTAACACTGGACACTTTTAATTTGCAAAACACTCATTTGCAAATCCGCCGCCGCCTCAAATAAGAGCTACAGTGTCATGTATATAACCAAAATGTGCGGAATTACATGGGATTCAATAATTTCATTGGTTTTCTACTGTTACTATTATATTTATTTTGCTATTTGATTTATAAAAACATGGGATTTTCAATATCCCATGGGACAGGGCAAAATCCATGGGCTTGACCATTATCCCATGGGATTTTTTGTCCAATGGGATAATTGTAGTCCCATGGGATATTTGTTGTCCCATGGGACAAAAAATCCCATGGGACTATAATTATCCCATGGGATTTTAATATCCCATGGGATTTTAATATCCCATGGGACAAAATAAAATCCTATGGGATTCAAATTATAAATATATAAATATACAGTAATGTGTATGTTACAATGAATGCTGTTTGGTAGCAAAAGTTTTAAATGTATACGAGTTTTTATATTTTTTATATATATATACATGATATATATATATTTATTTTTCATTTTGTCACAAACATGTTTTTATTTGTTTATATGACAATAAAGATTATTCTTATTTTGCAATTTGGAGTGCATAATAATATTTATGGTCAAAGAGTAAAGTCCTTTCACTGAAACAAAATGATGACATGTCTAAATAAATGAAAAATATTGTTTTGAAATCTTTGTCTTGTTTATTTTATTATGAAAATAGAACTGAAAAAATATTTCATATTCTGACTGACAAGTTTACTCTTTTCATGAGGTAAGGTTTTCTTTGTTATAGTTTCATTGCAATACATGAACATGCAAACAATTTGAATTATATACCTTTGTGGTGTACATAATATTAAGCTTATATTTGCAAATTTATAATATAAACACTTTTTCTGTTAAAGTTTTAGTTTTCTTTTTCACTGCTTGCTATGTACAATTATTCAGTCCACTATATAAGAGTCAAGTCAATAAATTATTTCATCCACTAGAATATTCCTGCAATTCTTAGACATCACATTTTTCAATCTGTTCTTCAAAGATCTTCCTCCGTACATCTTCATTGGTTGGAGCGATTCAAATGAGAAGACAAAGCAAGTTTATTTGGACAACAACATACTAATATTTTTCATTCGTTCCTTCTTTCAATTGATAATTACATTGTTGCATTTACATGATCAAGTTCTTGTGCATCTATGATCGTGATGATATGACTCCTTTTGTTTAAAGTCATTATGTTGAAATTTCCTCTTTCTAATAAATGTAGGAAAAACACGTTCCATTTCAAATTAATAAAAAAGTCGCACTATGGAGAAAATATCAACTTTAAGTTTTCTGTTCAGTATTGATCTGTTGAATGATGACCATGAAAACCGAGATGTCTGACCTACAAATACACAAAACTCAAAAATTATCAGTGAAGAGAAATACAGCAATAAAATGGCTATTTTATCATGTTTATGAACATTTTGATAAACTTTCATTTGAATATTCATTGTTAGTACTCTTATTTCAGTGCTTTGTGTCTATGATTTATATATTACCGGTTGTTGTTTGGTTCCTTGTTGCAGTCTTTTGAGTTAAGCCCATTGCAACAAATGTTTACAATTTGTTCAAATGTTGTGCTGTTATTAAAACCACTGTCGGGTATAGGATTTGCTCATTGTCAAAGGCTGTATAGTGAACTATTTTGTTAAATTAAGGGGCTCGCAGGTCTAAATCAAATTTTTTCTTAATATAGGATTTCGCTATATTTTTCTATAAATGAACTTTATCTTATACTTAATAGAAAAATAAAATTAAAAAATAAAACGGGTCACCGTTCATTTACGCTCACAATCCACCTTCGAAAGAAGCATACATTTTGTAAAGGTACTTTTTTCTGTTGAACTAATAGGAGAAATAGAGGTAATATCAAAATAAAAAGAACTAAATTACAGAAATCGCTTAAATTTTACAATAGTTTAGTTTAAGTACAGTTTATTTGAAAATGATAATAAAAATATAGGTCACCGATGAGTTAAAAAGATATTACAATTCTAATGTCAAATAAAATGCTACGCAGGGCGCAGCTTGATACGACCGCAGAGGTCAAACCCTGAACAGTTGGGGCAAGTATGGACACAACATTCAAGCTTGATACAGCTCTGAATTTGGATTGTGATTAAATATTTGACACAGCATAGGTTTCTGACACAGAATGAATGTGGTCTAAGAACTTAAAAAATTTAAATTGGACATTCACCTATTATGGTCCAATATCCAAAATCTAAATACATGGTTAGAGTCAGGATATCAAAGAACCCCAAGAATTCAATTTTGATGAAATCAAACAAAAAGTTTAATTTTGGACCCTTTTGACCTCAATGTGAACAAAAACGGGCCCAAAAATCAAAATTCTAAATACATGGTTAGATTCAGCATATCAAAGAGCCCCATATATTCAATTTTGTTGAAATCAAACAAAGTTTAATTTAGGACCCCAATTTGGACCAACTTGAAAACTGGGCCCATAATCAAAAATCTAAATACATGTTTAGATTCAGCATATCAAAGAACCCTAAGAATTCAATTTTGTTAAAATCAAACTAAGTTTAATTTTGGACCCTGATTTGGACCAACTTGAAAACTGGGCCCATAATCAAAAATCTAAATACATGTTTAGATTCAGCATATCAAAGAACCCTAAGATTTCAATTTTGATGAAATCAAACTAAGTTTAATTTTGGACCCTTTGGACCTTAATGTAGACCAATTTGAAAATGGAACCAAAATTAAGAATCTAAATACACTGTTAGATTCGGCATATCAAAGAACCCCAATAATTCAATTTTGATGAAATCAAACAAAGTTTAATTTTGGACCCTCTGGACCTCAATGTGGACCAATTTAAAACGGGGCCCAAAATCCAAAAACTTAATACATGGTTAGATTCAGCATATTAAAGAACCCCAAGAATTCAAGAATAAAACCCCATTGAAATTGGTCAAGAAATAAGCAATTAATACGAAGTATCTTCTTTTACACAATACTGTGCAATTGAATATTTCTTGCTATTGCGCAATACTGTGCAATTGAAGATTTCTTGCTATTGCGCAATACTGTGCAATTGAAGATTTCTTGCTATTGTGCAATACTGTGCAATTGAAAATTTCTTGCTATTGCACAATACTTATTATATAATAATTTACACATCCTGTTTGGTGTGTATCTCCTACCATATCATTATTATTTGCTTTTAAATATAAATCAGAAATAACCAACTTAAAATGGAAAATTTTAAAAGAAAAAAAAAAAAATCCCCTCCAAATTTTTTGAACCCCTTACGATTCATCACCCCAAACTCAATCCCAGCCTTCCCTTTGTGGTATGGTACCTTGAGTACAATTTCAGAGAGATCCGTACACTTGAACACAAGTTATTGTCTGAAACTAGAAAATGCTTGTTTTTGGCCCTTTTGGCCCCAAATTCCTAAATGTTTAGGGCAATTACCCCAAACTCAAACCCAGCTTTCCCTTTGTGATATGGAACCTTGTAGTACAATTTCAGAAAGATCCATACACTTACACACAAGTTATTGTCCTGAAACTAGAAAATGCTTGTTTTTGCCCTAATTCCTAAAATATTGAGGCAATTACCCCATCATCAATCCTAGCCTTTCCTTTGTGGTATGGTACCTTGCAGTACAATTTCAGAGAGATCCATACACTTGAACACAAGTTATTGTCTGGAAACTAGAAAATGCTTATTTTGGCCCTTTTGGCCCCAATTCCTAAACGTTTTGGCAATTACCCCAAACTCAATTCCAGCTTTCCCGTTGTGATATGGAACCTTGTAGTACAATTTCAGAAATATCCAAACACTTACACACAAGTAATCGTCATGAAACTAGAAAATGCTTGTTTTTGCCCTTTTGGCCCCTAATTCCTCAAATTTTGAGGCAATTACCCCAAAATCAATTCCAGCTTTCCTTTGTGATATGGAACCTTGTGGTACAATGTCAGAGATCCATACACTTACACACAAGTTATTGTCTGGAAGTTACAAAATGCTTTTTTGGCCCTTTTGGCCCCTAATTCCTTAACTGTTGGTACCATAACCCCCAAAATCAATCCCAACCTTCCTTTTGTGGTATTGAACATTATGGTAAAATTTCATAGAGATCCATTCATTTAAACTAAAGTTAGAGTGGGAAAACCAATGTGTCTTCGGACGACGACGACGACGCCAACGTCATACCAATATACGACCGCAATTTTGCGGTCGTATAAAAATGGCATTTTTGCACCAAAGGGAGATAATTTGGAGCTTTTTCAATGATATATACATTTTAAAAGTCATCTGGGGCCAAAATGAATAGATGGTTTTGAATGATTTTGTACCATATGATAAAGTAACAACTAATAAAGTTATAAATAAAATTAGTTATGAAAATTTTTTTTAAATATTTTCTGAAATTTTTATACCCTCAAGCCTCCTAAAATGTCATTTGATCTCTATTGGAGAAAAGTCTCATTGGAAATCAGACTGCTTCTTATTTTATATCAACCCAGCCATATTATGCCTGTCCAATATCAGAGGCTTGTACATAGTTCAGTGGTTGATGTTGGTTCATATCCGTTATTTTTGTTTTTCATAATTTTTTTGTTTTTATAAATTAGTCTGGTATATTTGAAGTTTGAATTGATGTTTTGTTTCAAATGTTGTTAGTGTTGTCTTTTATAGATTACTATATCATGTATAGGGTATGGGTTTTCTCATTACTTACAGGTCATCATTGGCCTCTAATAAGTAATTACAATGCTTACATCCACTTAATTGAACTCTGATGGATAGTTTTCTCATTTATCATACCACATCTTATTTTAATAAATATTTAATCATTATTCAAGGGCAAAACTTTTATAACAGTGGACTTACCATTTAGGCTTTATTGACCTCTGTAAATCTATTTTGTTGATAATTTCTTCTGTTTATAGTTTCCTTTATCTTTAATGTTCTTGCCCTACACATAAAAGGGTAAACATTATCATTTAATGACAAAATAACTACTATTACATAATTAGTAGGCAACTGAAAATTTTGCCTCGTTTGTATATAATGTCGACTTGCTCATCATTCTTGCTGTTTAATATAATCATTATTCTATGAAAATGAGGTCACAGTAAAATTAACCTTGGCAGACAGACATCTTCTTATTTTTATATGACACCTTGCAGTCATTCCGTACAACAACAAGTAACCTATGCTTATAATATCTGATAAAATGACAAAACCAAGAAAACTAAGCATTGACCAAAGAACCATAAAATGCGGTCATGGTTATATGAATCTGCCAGACAGACATGCACACCTTACAATTGTTTCATATCCACCAAATATAATCTACCTGTAACTTTAAGCATATGATAAACTGACAAAACAATGCAGTGTTTCATTGACCAATGAACCATGAAAATGAGGTCAAGGTCATATAGGATATGGCAGACAGACATGTGCATCTTACAATCATTCCATTCACTAAATAAAGGGGCCTTATTGCTCACAATATCCGGAAAATAGACCAAACCTCAAAACTAAACATTTAATAGTTCCTTATACCCTGCCACATTCGTTATGTATGTGCCTGTTCCAAGTCAGGAGCCTATAATTCAGTGATTGTCGTTTGTTTATGTGTAACATATCTGTTTTTCCATTTTTTGTACATAAATTAGGTCGTTAGTTTTCTCGTTTGAATTGTTTTACATTGTCATTTCTGGACCTTTTATAGCTGACTATGCAGCATGGGCTTTGTTCATTGTTGAAGGCTTTACAGTGACCTTGAGTTGTTAATTTCTGTTTCATTTGGTCTCTTGTGGAGAGTTGTCCAATCATATCCCATCTTCTTTTTATATTGTCCAATGTACTATGAAAATAAAGTAAGATGAAACTTCTCAGTCAGACATATGTACCTAGTTGACCTTTTGCTAATTTGAAATTAAGAAAATAGAAAACTGGCCAAAAAACAAAAAGGTAACATCAAGCAATGAACCATAAAAATGAGGTCAAGATTGAATAAAACATGTCAGACTAACATGTACATCCCTAAAAATTTTCATACAACGAATATACTTCACATGTTGCATACAATATTAGAAAACCCGACCAAAACACAAGAACTTAACAATAACCACTGAACCATGAAAATGAGGTCAAGGTCAGATGAAACTTGCCAGTTGGACATGCATACCTTACAATCATTCCATACAATAATTAAAAGTAAATATAGTAGACACATTGTTTATGGTATCTGAAATATGGACGTGACCACAAAAGCTTAACTTGTTCACTGATCCATGAAATAAGGTCAAACCAAGTGAAAACTGTCTGACGAACATGAAGACTTTGCAAGGTATGCACATATCAAATATAGTTATCCTTAAATTTTTAGTACTCTTGATTTCTCTTATAATGAGTAATAGGATTCCTATTACTCATTATAATCATGATAAAAGAAATTAAGGATACTAAAAATCTTAACTTTTTTCATGCAGTCACTAAGCCATGAAATGAGGTCACTCAAGGTTAATGAACATATGACAGACGAAAACTTCATAACATAAGGCATGTATATACAAAGTATGAATGGTCCAGGTCTTCTGCCTTCTTAATATTAGGCTTTAATTAAGAAGTAAGTTAACACTTTATCACTAGTATTTTGCATTGGGGTTCGTGAGGATAGAAAACCAGAAAAATTGACACAAATCCTTGTGGTACGACAATATGTGCCATAATATTAGTGCAAATGACGTCTTGCATGGCTATTTCAACTTTTTTATGGGACGCCGTCATGGTAAAAAAAAAGCCTTGCAAGACGTCTTAATTGTTTGTATTACAAAAAGAAGTAACCTAATTCTTACTTGTTAGTTGTTAGGGGCTAGCAAAAAAGATTTATTTAAAGTTGGTTATACATATAACAATACAACATAAGCTCTGTAGAGCTTTTATCCGACATATATATATATGACAAGCACAATACATAAAACATAAAGCTCATCACGGAGATGGTAGTCTCAGATAGAGGGAGACGGGGTCAACCAAACCCCTATTCAATCTGAATGTAGGACAGAAAGTCACAGGACAAAAAGTCACGGTCAAAAAGTCACAGACAAAAAGTCACAGGACAAAAAGTCACAATTAAGTTTTGAGATTATTTTTCTTTGAACATGTTGAACAAGAAAAAACTTTTTTTTTTGTATTTTTCTTGAAGTTTTATACATGAAGCAACTTTGTAATTGAAATGTATTCAATAAATATCAATAATGATCAAATAATTGTTATGAAAACAAAATGTCAAAGTGGCTTGGTACTTAAATGGCTTCAATTTGCCAATAAATATATCCTTTGCATGATTAAAACTAATACATTTTCATTTATCAAGGTTTATGACATGTATAAGCAATTTCCTTAAATTAAAATGAATATATGTAATAAAAAGAAAATATTTCAAGATCTTTTCATATATATTCAAACAATTGTCAACAAATTGTTTGTGACTTTTGTCCTATCAAATTTGTGACTTTATGTCCTGCGACTTTTGTCCTGTGACTTTCTGTCCTTTTACCTTCCATCTAAATCAGTGAACTGAATAATTGTTTTTGCAGTAGTCCAGGTAGCGAGTCGATATCTGTTATTAATAATGCAAAATGAGAGTCAACACTCACACAACACAATACCTTTTAAAACAAAGAATCACTGATGATAGGGAGTGTAACCGATGAATTGATCCTGAATCAGATAAGATTTTCCAAGTAACGGAGAACCTCTTAGGTAGCACGGTAGTATTTGCATTCCGGAATTTAGGTTGCTCTTTTGTGTACCCTACTTAAGTCAATGTATCTGAACAGTGTGATTGGACAAAAATACAGTATCAACTGAACTTTACTTTCCCAAACTGAGGGATGAATCAGGTGTAGAAAAATATGAAATAATTTTACATACAGGTGAAAATGAATTTTGAGAATTTTTTAATTTTGTATTCACTGCATGATAAAAGACCTAAAAGCACTAGTGGCCTTAGGTTTTGAAAATAGCAAAAAGTAAACGGTCATGATACATATTCAAATTTATTTCTGATTAGTATAATGAAAGTACTTCAGTTAACTGTGTATGTAGAATTTTTCACAGTGTTAGAAAGTGGTGAAAATCCTAAAAAGGCTATCATTATCCCTTATGGGCCAGGAAATACTACCGTGCCACCTTAACTGGGATATATATGTTAACACTAAATCAATAAAGGTATTTTTTTACCTATGCAATTTGTAAGTTTATCAATAAAAGTTGATTAAGGGCAAGTAGAATAAAAACAGCCCTTAAATTTCACCCCTGGGAGTGAAAATTGCTGATTCAGCAATTTTTGCCTGATCTGTGGATACTAATGTTAAAATTTACCAAGAAAGTAAAATTTCTTTATTTTTAAGTAACTTGCAATACATTTTTAATTATAAAGTTTCGCTTTAACTTTTCGCAGTGTCTGACACATGTGCAACAACTGGAATTTGAGACGCGACATATTTTAGTTGCCTGTACGTCCTATAATTTTCACCCTAATAAATAAAGTGCATAATTTCTTATTTTTTCCTCACAAGTACAACTATACTAGTTTTATTCAGGTTTAATTTGTAGTTCTGTGGTAACATGACACCAGTAAAAAGCTTTTTTGGAACTAGTAAGTGGTTAAGGGGTCCTTACATATTCATTTAGCCCTCATATTTAGCTGAAATAGGGATAGCATTAGGGGTTTCTTTACATTGACAAGACAATTTTTTGGACAAAGAATGTGATTAGGATTGTATTTCAGCAAGATTAAATATTTTATTCATTTTCCATGCAAATGGCATTAGTTATTTTAATTTTCTGACACTGAAAAGCACAATAAATGTAAATTGATTATGTAAGGGGACATAATTTAACTTAATGCATACATGAGAAATAGACAATCAGTCAACTTAGAGATATATTCTAGTACATGTACAGTCAAAAATTTTTAGAATAATAGTTAACTGCCATCTAAAGAACCTTGTTGTATTGCCTTCATAATCTGGAAATGCTCAAAGGAATGTAAGGCATGCTGTAAAATGTGGAATGGACTCTACTATCATTTTTCATGATTTGGTGCTTAAACTGTTTCTTTCAGTCAGATTAACTATAAATAGAGTTGGCAATCCAATAACTCCTCCTTAATCACCATGTTTTACTTCTGTGTTGATTTGAAACATCATATATTTGGGTTTTGTTCACTCCTTAAGTAAAAATGGTAAGATGAAAAAAGTAAAAATATGCCAGCTGGGGTAGGGGTATAATCTTTAATATTTTTTTGGTAAGAAATAAGTGCAGACTAGTATTCTTTATTGTAATATGTTTCCTAGTAAGAAGTCTATGCATCATAGGTGTCATGACTGGTTTCAAGTATGTGATGTCTTGGTTAAGGTAGCACGGTAGTATTTGCATTCCGGAATTTAGGTTGCTCTTTGTGTACCCTACTTAAGTCAATGTATCTGAACAGTGTGATTGGACAAAAATACAGTATCAACTGAACATACTTTCCCAAACTGAGGGATGAATCAGATGTAGAAAATATGAAATAATTTTACATACAGGTGAAAATGAATTTTGAGAATTTTTAATTTTGTATTCACTGCATGATAAAAGACCTAAAAGCACTAGTGGCCTTAGGTTTTTAAAAATAGCAAAAAGTAAACGGTCATGATACATATTCAAATTTATTTCTGATTAGTATAATGAAAGTACTTCAGTTAACTGTGTATGTAGAATTTTCACAGTGTTAGAAAGTGGTGAAAATCCTAAAAGGCTATCATTATCCCTTATGGGCCAGGAAATACTACCGTGCCACCTTAACTGGGATATATATGTTAACACTAAATCAATAAAGGTATTTTTTTACCTATGCAATTTGTAAGTTTATCAATAAAAGTTGATTAAGGGCAAGTAGAATTAAAACAGCCCTTAAATTTCACCCTGGGAGTGAAAATTGCTGATTCAGCAATTTTGCCTGATCTGTGGATACTAATGTTAAAATTTACCAAGAAAGTAAAATTTCTTTATTTTTAAGTAACTTGCAATACATTTTAATTATAAAGTTTCGCTTTAACTTTTCGCAGTGTCTGACACATGTGCAACAACTGGAATTTGAGACGCGACATATTTTAGTTGCCTGTCTGTCCTATAATTTTCACCGTAATAAATAAAGTGCATGATTTCTTATTTTTTCCTCACAAGTACAGCTATACTAGTTTTCTTCAGGTTTAATTTGTAGTTCTGTGGTAACATGACACCAGTAAAAGCTTTTTGGAACTAGTAAGTGGTTAAGGGTCCTTACTTATTCATTTAGCCCTCATATTTAGCTGAAATAGGGATAGCATTAGGGTTTCTTTACATTGACAAGACAATTTTTGGACAAAGAATGTGATTAGGATTGTATTTCAGCAAGATTAAATATTTTATTCATTTTCCATGCAAATGGCATTAGTTATTTTAATTTTCTGACACTGAAAAGCACAATAAATGTAAATTGATTATGTAAGGGACATAATTTAACTTAATGCATACATGAGAAATAGACAATCAGTCAACTTAGAGATATATTCTAGTACATGTACAGTCAAAAATTTTTAGAATAATAGTTAACTGCCATCTAAAGAACCTTGTTGTATTGCCTTCATAATCTGGAAATGCTCAAAGGAATGTAAGGCATGCTGTAAAATGTGGAATGGACTCTACTATCATTTTTCATGATTTGGTGCTTAAACTGTTTCTTTCAGTCAGATTAACTATAAATAGAGTTGGCAATCCAATAACTCCTCCTTAATCACCATGTTTTACTTCTGTGTTGATTTGAAACATCATATATTTGGGTTTCGTTCACTCCTTAAGTAAAATGGTAAGATGAAAAAAAGTAAAAATATGCCAGCTGGGGTAGGGGTATAATCTTTAATATTTTTTTGGTAAGAAATAAGTGCAGACTAGTATTCTTTATTGTAATATGTTTCCTAGTAAGAAGTCTATGCATCATAGGTGTCATGACTGGTTTCAAGTATGTGATGTCTTGGTTAAGGTAGCACGGTAGTATTTGCATTCCGGAATTTAGGTTGCTCTTTGTGTACCCTACTTAAGTCAATGTATCTGAACAGTGTGATTGGACAAAAATACAGTATCAACTGAACATACTTTCCCAAACTGAGGGATGAATCAGATGTAGAAAATATGAAATAATTTTACATACAGGTGAAAATGAATTTTGAGAATTTTTTAATTTTGTATTCACTGCATGATAAAAGACCTAAAAGCACTAGTGGCCTTAGGTTTTAAAAATAGCAAAAAGTAAACGGTCATGATACATATTCAAATTTATTTCTGATTAGTATAATGAAAGTACTTCAGTTAACTGTGTATGTAGAATTTTCACAGTGTTAGAAAGTGGTGAAAATCCTAAAAGGCTATCATTATCCCTTATGGGCCAGGAAATACTACCGTGCCACCTTAACTGGGATATATATGTTAACACTAAATCAATAAAGGTATTTTTTTACCTATGCAATTTGTAAGTTTATCAATAAAAGTTGATTAAGGGCAAGTAGAATTAAAACAGCCCTTAAATTTCACCCTGGGAGTGAAAATTGCTGATTCAGCAATTTTGCCTGATCTGTGGATACTAATGTTAAAATTTACCAAGAAAGTAAAATTTCTTTATTTTTAAGTAACTTGCAATACATTTTAATTATAAAGTTTCGCTTTAACTTTTCGCAGTGTCTGACACATGTGCAACAACTGGAATTTGAGACGCGACATATTTTAGTTGCCTGTCTGTCCTATAATTTTCACCGTAATAAATAAAGTGCATGATTTCTTATTTTTTCCTCACAAGTACAGCTATACTAGTTTTCTTCAGGTTTAATTTGTAGTTCTGTGGTAACATGACACCAGTAAAAGCTTTTGGAACTAGTAAGTGGTTAAGGGTCCTTACTTATTCATTTAGCCCTCATATTTAGCTGAAATAGGGATAGCATTAGGGTTTCTTTACATTGACAAGACAATTTTTGGACAAAGAATGTGATTAGGATTGTATTTCAGCAAGATTAAATATTTTATTCATTTTCCATGCAAATGGCATTAATTATTTTAATTTTCTGACACTGAAAAGCACAATAAATGTAAATTGATTATGTAAGGGGACATAATTTAACTTAATGCATACATGAGAAATAGACAATCAGTCAACTTAGAGATATATTCTAGTACATGTACAGTCAAAAATTTTTAGAATAATAGTTAACTGCCATCTAAAGAACCTTGTTGTATTGCCTTCATAATCTGGAAATGCTCAAAGGAATGTAAGGCATGCTGTAAAATGTGGAATGGACTCTACTATCATTTTCATGATTTGGTGCTTAAACTGTTTCTTTCAGTCAGATTAACTATAAATAGAGTTGGCAATCCAATAACTCCTCCTTAATCACCATGTTTTACTTCTGTGTTGATTTGAAACATCATATATTTGGGTTTCGTTCACTCCTTAAGTAAAATGGTAAGATGAAAAAAGTAAAAATATGCCAGCTGGGGTAGGGGTATAATCTTTAATATTTTTGGTAAGAAATAAGTGCAGACTAGTATTTTTATTGTAATATGTTTCCTAGTAAGAAGTCTATGCATCATAGGTGTCATGACTGGTTTCAAGTATGTGATGTCTTGGTTAAGGTAGCACGGTAGTATTTGCATTCCGGAATTTAGGTTGCTCTTTTGTGTACCCTACTTAAGTCAATGTATCTGAACAGTGTGATTGGAGAAAAATACAGTATCAACTGAACATACTTTCCCAAACTGAGGGATGAATCAGGTGTAGAAAATATGAAATAATTTTACATACAGGTGAAAATGAATTTTGAGAATTTTTTAATTTTGTATTCACTGCATGATAAAAGACCTAAAAGCACTAGTGGCCTTAGGTTTTTAAAAATAGCAAAAAAAGTAAACAGTCATGATACATATTCAAATTTATTTCTGATTAGTATAATGAAAGTACTTCAGTTAACTGTGTATGTAGAATTTTTCGCAGTGTTAGAAAGTGGTGAAAATCCTAAAAAGGCTATCATTATCCCTTATGGGCCAGGAAATACTACCGTGCCACCTTAACTGGGATATATATGTTAACACTATATCAATAAAGGTATTTTTTACCTATGCAATTTGTAAGTTTATCAATAAAAGTTGATTAAGGGCAAGTAGAATAAAACAGCCCTTAAATTTCACCCTGGGAGTGAAAATTGCTGATTCAGCAATTTTGCCTGATCTGTGGATACTAATGTTAAAATTTACCAAGAAAGTAAAATTTCTTTATTTTAAGTAACTTGCAATACATTTTTAATTATAAAGTTTTGCTTTAACTTTTCACAGTGTCTGACACATGTGCAACAACTGGAATTTGAGACGCGACATATTTTATTTGCCTGTACGTCCTATAATTTTCACCGTAATAAATAAAGTGCATGATTTCTTATTTTTTCCTCACAAGTACAGCTATACTAGTTTTCTTCAGGTTTAATTTGTAGTTCTGTGGTAACATGACACCAGTAAAAGCTTTTTGGAACTAGTAAGTGGTTAAGGGTCCTTACTTATTCATTTAGCCCTCATATTTAGCTGAAATAGGGATAGCATTAGGGTTTCTTTACATTGACAAGACAATTTTTGGACAAAGAATGTGATTAGGATTGTATTTCAGCAAGATTAAATATTTTATTCATTTTCCATGCAAATGGCATTAATTATTTTAATTTTCTGACACTGAAAAGCACAATAAATGTAAATTGATTATGTAAGGGACATAATTTAACTTAATGCATACATGAGAAATAGACAATCAGTCAACTTAGAGATATATTCTAGTACATGTACAGTCAAAAAATTTTTAGAATAATAGTTAACTGCCATCTAAAGAACCTTGTTGTATTGCCTTCATAATCTGGAAATGCTCAAAGGAATGTAAGGCATGCTGTAAAATGTGGAATGGACTCTACTATCATTTTCATGATTTGGTGCTTAAACTGTTTCTTTCAGTCAGATTAACTATAAATAGAGTTGGCAATCCAA
Organism: Mytilus coruscus; assembly: GCA_017311375.1. Taxonomy (NCBI): domain Eukaryota; kingdom Metazoa; phylum Mollusca; class Bivalvia; order Mytilida; family Mytilidae; genus Mytilus; species Mytilus coruscus. The sequence goes on along the minus strand of CM029599.1, from coordinate 74,196,262 downwards.
TAACTCCTCCTTAATCACCATGTTTTACTTCTGTGTTGATTTGAAACATCATATATTTGGGTTTTGTTCACTCCTTAAGTAAAAATGGTAAGATGAAAAAAAGTAAAAATATGCCAGCTGGGGTAGGGGTATAATCTTTAATATTTTTTTGGTAAGAAATAAGTGCAGACTAGTATTCTTTATTGTAATATGTTTCCTAGTAAGAAGTCTATGCATCATAGGTGTCATGACTGGTTTCAAGTATGTGATGTCTTGGTTAAGGTAGCACGGTAGTATTTGCATTCCGGAATTTAGGTTGCTCTTTTGTGTACCCTACTTAAGTCAATGTATCTGAACAGTGTGATTGGACAAAAAATACAGTATCAACTGAACATACTTTCCCAAACTGAGGGATGAATCAGGTGTAGAAAAATATGAAAGAAATTTACATACAGGTGAAAATGAATTTTGAGAATTTTTAATTTTGTATTCACTGCATGATAAAAGACCTAAAAGCACTAGTGGCCTTAGGTTTTAAAAATAGCAAAAAGTAAACGGTCATGATACATATTCAAATTTATTTCTGATTAGTATAATGAAAGTACTTCAGTTAACTGTGTATGTAGAATTTTCGCAGTGTTAGAAAGTGGTGAAAATCCTAAAAGGCTATCATTATCCCTTATGGGCCAGGAAATACTACCGTGCCACCTTAACTGGGATATATATGTTAACACTAAATCAATAAAGGTATTTTTTACCTATGCAATTTGTAAGTTTATCAATAAAAGTTGATTAAGGGCAAGTAGAATAAAACAGCCCTTAAATTTCACCCTGGGAGTGAAAATTGCTGATTCAGCAATTTTGCCTGATCTGTGGATACTAATGTTAAAATTTACCAAGAAAGTAAAATTTCTTTATTTTTAAGTAACTTGCAATACATTTTAATTATAAAGTTTCGCTTTAACTTTTCGCAGTGTCTGACACATGTGCAACAACTGGAATTTGAGACGCGACATATTTTAGTTGCCTGTACGTCCTATAATTTTCACCGTAATACATAAAGTGCATGATTTCTTATTTTTTCCTCACAAGTACAGCTATACTAGTTTTCTTCAGGTTTAATTTGTAGTTCTGTGGTAACATGACACCAGTAAAAGCTTTTTGGAACTAGTAAGTGGTTAAGGGTCCTTACTTATTCATTTAGCCCTGATATTTAGCTGAAATAGGGATAGCATTAGGGTTTCTTTACATTGACAAGACAATTTTTGGACAAAGAATGTGATTAGGATTGTATTTCAGCAAGATTAAATATTTTATTCATTTTCCATGCAAATGGCATTAATTATTTTAATTTTCTGACACTGAAAAGCACAATAAATGTAAATTGATTATGTAAGGGACATAATTTAACTTAATGCATACATGAGAAATAGACAATCAGTCAACTTAGAGATATATTCTAGTACATGTACAGTCAAAAATTTTAGAATAATAGTTAACTGCCATCTAAAGAACCTTGTTGTATTGCCTTCATAATCTGGAAATGCTCAAAGGAATGTAAGGCATGCTGTAAAATGTGGAATGGACTCTACTATCATTTTTCATGATTTGGTGCTTAAACTGTTTCTTTCAGTCAGATTAACTATAAATAGAGTTGGCAATCCAATAACTCCTCCTTAATCACCATGTTTTACTTCTGTGTTGATTTGAAACATCATATATTTGGGTTTTGTTCACTCCTTAAGTAAAATGGTAAGATGAAAAAAAGTAAAAATATGCCAGCTGGGGTAGGGTATAATCTTTAATATTTTTTTGGTAAGAAATAAGTGCAGACTAGTATTCTTTATTGTAATATGTTTCCTAGTAAGAAGTCTATGCATCATAGGTGTCATGACTGGTTTCAAGTCTGTGATGTCTTGGTTAACTGGGATATATATGTTAACACTAAATCAATAAAGGTATTTTTTTTACCTATGCAATTTGTAAGTTTATCAATAAAAAGTTGATTAAGGGCAAGTAGAATAAAAACAGCCCTTAAATTTCACCCCTGGGAGTGAAAATTGCTGATTCAGCAATTTTGCCTGATCTGTGGATACTAATGTTAAAATTTACCAAGAAAGTAAAATTTCTTTATTTTAAGTAACTTGCAATACATTTTTAATTATAAAGTTTCGCTTTAACTCTTCGCAGTGTCTGACACATGCGCAACAACTGGAATTTGAGACGCGACATATTTTAGTTGCCTGTACGTCCTATAATTTTCACCGTAATAAATAAAGTGCATGATTTCTTATTTTTTCCTCACAAGTACAGCTATACTAGTTTTCTTCAGGTTTAATTTGTAGTTCTGTGGTAACATGACACCAGTAAAAGCTATTTTGGAACTAGTAAGTGGTTAAGGGTCCTTAATTATTCATTTAGCCCTCATATTTAGCTGAAATAGGGATAGCATTAGGGTTTCTTTACATTGACAAGACAATTTTTGGACAAAGAATGTGATTAGGATTGTATTTCAGCAAGATTAAATATTTTATTCATTTTCCATGCAAATGGCATTAATTATTTTAATTTTCTGACACTGAAAAGCACAATAAATGTAAATTGATTATGTAAGGGGACATAATTTAACTTAATGCATACATGAGAAATAGACAATCAGTCAACTTAGAGATATATTCTAGTACATGTATAGTCAAAATTTTTAGAATAATAGTTAACTGCCATCTAAAGAGCCTTGTTGTATTGCCTTCATAATCTGGAAATGCTCAAAGGAATGTAAGGCATGCTGTAAAATGTGGAATGGACTCTACTATCATTTTTCATGATTTGGTGCTTAAACTGTTTCTTTCAGTCAGATTAACTATAAATAGAGTTGGCAATCCAATAACTCCTCCTTAATCACCATGTTTTACTTCTGTGTTGATTTGAAACATCATATATTTGGGTTTTGTTCACTCCTTAAGTAAAATGGTAAGATGAAAAAAAGTAAAAATATGCCAGCTGGGGTAGGGGTATAATCTTTAATATTTTTTTGGTAAGAAATAAGTGCAGACTAGTATTCTTTATTGTAATATGTTTCCTAGTAAGAAGTCTATGCATCATAGGTGTCATGACTGGTTTCAAGTATGTGATGTCTTGGTTAAGGTAGCACGGTAGTATTTGCATTCCGGAATTTAGGTTGCTCTTTTGTGTACCCTACTTAAGTCAATGTATCTGAACAGTGTGATTGGAGAAAAATACAGTATCAACTGAACATACTTTCCCAAACTGAGGGATGAATGAGGTGTAGAAAAATATGAAATAATTTTACATACAGGTGAAAATGAATTTTGAGAATTTTTTAATTTTGTATTCACTGCATGATAAAAGACCTAAAAGCACTAGTGGCCTTAGGTTTTAAAATAGCAAAAAGTAAACGGTCATGATACATATTCAAATTTATTTCTGATTAGTATAATGAAAGTACTTCAGTTAACTGTGTATGTAGAATTTTCGCAGTGTTAGAAAGTGGTGAAAATCCTAAAAGGCTATCATTATCCCTTATGGGCCAGGAAATACTACCGTGCCACCTTAACTGGGATATATATGTTAACACTAAATCAATAAAGGTATTTTTTTACCTATGCAATTTGTAAGTTTATCGATAAAAGTTGATTAAGGGCAAGTAGAATAAAACAGCCCTTAAATTTCACCCTGGGAGTGAAAATTGCTGATTCAGCAATTTTGCCTGATCTGTGGATACTAATGTTAAAATTTACCAAGAAAGTAAAATTTCTTTATTTTTAAGTAACTTGCAATACATTTTAATTATAAAGTTTCGCTTTAACTTTTCGCAGTGTCTGACACATGTGCAACAACTGGAATTTGAGACGCGACATATTTTAGTTGCCTGTACGTCCTATAATTTTCACCGTAATAAATAAAGTGCATGATTTCTTATTTTTTCCTCACAAGTACTGCTATACTAGTTTTCTTCAGGTTTAATTTGTAGTTCTGTGGTAACATGACACCAGTAAAAGCTTTTTGGAACTAGTAAGTGGTTAAGGGTCCTTACTTATTCATTTAGCCCTCATATTTAGCTGAAATAGGGATAGCATTAGGGTTTCTTTACATTGACAAGACAATTTTTGGACAAAGAATGTGATTAGGATTGTATTTCAGCAAGATTAAATATTTTATTCATTTTCCATGCAAATGGCATTAATTATTTTAATTTTCTGACACTGAAAAGCACAATAAATGTAAATTGATTATGTAAGGGGACATAATTTAACTTAATGCATACATGAGAAATAGACAATCAGTCAACTTAGAGATATATTCTAGTACATGTACAGTCAAAAATTTTTAGAATAATAGTTAACTGCCATCTAAAGAACCTTGTTGTATTGCCTTCATAATCTGGAAATGCTCAAAGGAATGTAAGGCATGCTGTAAAATGTGGAATGGACTCTACTATCATTTTTCATGATTTGGTGCTTAAACTGTTTCTTTCAGTCAGATTAACTATAGATAGAGTTGGCAATCCAATAACTCCTCCTTAATCACCATGTTTTACTTCTGTGTTGATTTGAAACATCATATATTTGGGTTTTGTTCACTCCTTAAGTAAAATGGTAAGATGAAAAAAGTAAAAATATGCCAGCTGGGGTAGGGGTATAATCTTTAATATTTTTGGTAAGAAATAAGTGCAGACTAGTATTCTTTATTGTAATATGTTTCCTAGTAAGAAGTCTATGCATCATAGGTGTCATGACTGGTTTCAAGTATGTGATGTCTTGGTTAAGGTAGCACGGTAGTATTTGCATTCCGGAATTTAGGTTGCTCTTTTGTGTACCCTACTTAAGTCAATGTATCTGAACAGTGTGATTGGACAAAAAATACAGTATCAACTGAACATACTTTCCCAAACTGAGGGATGAATCAGGTGTAGAAAAATATGAAATAATTTTACATACAGGTGAAAATGAATTTTTGAGAATTTTTTTAATTTTTGTATTCACTGCATGATAAAAGACCTAAAAGCACTAGTGGCCTTAGGTTTTTAAAAATAGCAAAAAGTAAACGGTCATGATACATATTCAAATTTATTTCTGATTAGTATAATGAAAGTACTTCAGTTAACTGTGTATGTAGAATTTTTCGCAGTGTTAGAAAGTGGTGAAAATCCTAAAAAGGCTATCATTATCCCTTATGGGCCAGGAAATACTACCGTGCCACCTTAACTGGGATATATATGTTAACACTAAATCAATAAAGGTATTTTTTTACCTATGCAATTTGTAAGTTTATCGATAAAAGTTGATTAAGGGCAAGTAGAATAAAACAGCCCTTAAATTTCACCCTGGGAGTGAAAATTGCTGATTCAGCAATTTTGCCTGATCTGTGGATACTAATGTTAAAATTTACCAAGAAAGTAAAATTTCTTTATTTTTAAGTAACTTGCAATACATTTTAATTATAAAGTTTCGCTTTAACTTTTCGCAGTGTCTGACACATGTGCAACAACTGGAATTTGAGACGCGACATATTTTAGTTGCCTGTACGTCCTATAATTTTCACCGTAATAAATAAAGTGCATGATTTCTTATTTTTTCCTCACAAGTACTGCTATACTAGTTTTCTTCAGGTTTAATTTGTAGTTCTGTGGTAACATGACACCAGTAAAAGCTTTTTGGAACTAGTAAGTGGTTAAGGGGTCCTTACTTATTCATTTAGCCCTCATATTTAGCTGAAATAGGGATAGCATTAGGGGTTTCTTTACATTGACAAGACAATTTTTGGACAAAGAATGTGATTAGGATTGTATTTCAGCAAGATTAAATATTTTATTCATTTTCCATGCAAATGGCATTAATTATTTTAATTTTCTGACACTGAAAAGCACAATAAATGTAAATTGATTATGTAAGGGACATAATTTAACTTAATGCATACATGAGAAATAGACAATCAGTCAACTTAGAGATATATTCTAGTACATGTACAGTCAAAAATTTATAGAATAATAGTTAACTGCCATCTAAAGAACCTTGTTGTATTGCCTTCATAATCTGGAAATGCTCAAAGGAATGTAAGGCATGCTGTAAAATGTGGAATGGACTCTACTATCATTTTTCATGATTTGGTGCTTAAACTGTTTCTTTCAGTCAGATTAACTATAAATAGAGTTGGCAATCCAATAACTCCTCCTTAATCACCATGTTTTACTTCTGTGTTGATTTGAAACATCATATATTTGGGTTTTGTTCACTCCTTAAGTAAAATGGTAAGATGAAAAAAAGTAAAAATATGCCAGCTGGGGTAGGGTATAATCTTTAATATTTTTTTGGTAAGAAATAAGTGCAGACTAGTATTCTTTATTGTAATATGTTTCCTAGTAAGAAGTCTATGCATCATAGGTGTCATGACTGGTTTCAAGTATGTGATGTCTTGGTTAAGGTAGCACGGTAGTATTTGCATTCCGGAATTTAGGTTGCTCTTTGTGTACCCTACTTAAGTCAATGTATCTGAACAGTGTGATTGGACAAAAATACAGTATCAACTGAACATACTTTCCCAAACTGAGGGATGAATCAGGTGTAGAAAATATGAAATAATTTTACATACAGGTGAAAATGAATTTTGAGAATTTTTTAATTTTTGTATTCACTGCATGATAAAAGACCTAAAAGCACTAGTGGCCTTAGGTTTTAAAAATAGCAAAAAGTAAACGGTCATGATACATATTCAAATTTATTTCTGATTAGTATAATGAAAGTACTTCAGTTAACTGTGTATGTAGAATTTTCGCAGTGTTAGAAAGTGGTGAAAATCCTAAAAAGGCTATCATTATCCCTTATGGGCCAGGAAATACTGCCGTGCCACCTTAATTGAGCACAGTCGCCTGAAGATTTAATAATAATGCTACTAAAAATATTTTATTTCCCCCATTTGTCGCTATTTTTTCGCTATAATTATTAAATCTCCAGGCGACTATGCTTTGAGTGAATATAAATAATGACGAGGGCCTCACGAATAAATATAAATCTGAAATACTGGAACATCGATTAGCAGAGCTCGAGAAGCAGAGTAAACTTACACATAAATCTCGAAGTTATTTACGATTAACAGACTGTGCTCCTGAATAAAGCTGTTAAATACATTAATTTGTGTTTTTTACTGCTACAAGATATTTGAATCAAATGCTAATTACGCACCAGTTGCTGAGCAGAGAATCATTCTGTCCCAAGTCAGGAGCTTGTAATTCAGCGGTTGTCGTTTGTTTATGTGTTACATATTTGTTTTCGTTCATTTTTGTACATAAGGCCGTTAGTTTTCTCGTTTGAATTGTTTTACATTGTCATTTCGGGGCCTTTTATAGCTGACTATGCGGTATGGGCTTTTCTCATTGTTGAAGGCCGTACGGTGACCTATAGTTGTTAATTTCTGTGTCATTTTGGTCTCTTGTGGACAGTTGTCTCATTGGCAATCATACCACATCTTCTTTTTATAAGTCAGGAACAGTCTATTACTAACTGTTAACAGTAAGAATAGAAAGTCCCTGTAAAAGGCAGTCAAATCCTAACAGAACTGTAACTTAATGATACATGTATATCAAGTTCCAGCACCTCACCCCGCACACTGAGTTAGCAAACTGGTGTGTGTCAGTCTTATAATATAAAACTGCGTAGGTTTGATTCAACGTTTGTTTGGATATTTTCTTAGGATCGTTGTAAAATTATATCTTAATCTTTGTAAAATACGATTTTAAATTGTTCAATTCTTTCTATTTCATAATTTTGTCAAAGTGTACTTTTAAAGTTTTAAATTTTAAAGATAAAATGAATATTCCATTTTGATTTGAGGAAAATCTTTTGAACTGTAATGACATGGTCAGTCAACTGATTTGTTGCAAAGCTGATTACAGGTAATTATAACATACAGTAATTTTCCTTTACGACAGTGCGTGTACCCTCGGGTGTGTATAACGTATAGTTTTCTAGAGAACATCCTGTCTACGTGTAATACAGATTGATGACATTACACAAAATTTCTTTTGTTAAATGTGCTTAGGTATCTGTGTCCATTCCTATTTCAACACCGCAAATTTTACGAAGAAAAAATCAAAAATCTTTTATATGAAATAAAGAAGAAAAGTAGCAAATATAAACTTCAGTAACTGCGCATTGAGTAAACATAATTTCAATATTGCATGAACCAACCCTTGAGAAAACGTATACATGTATGTAGATGTGTTTAAAAGACCAATTCCATTGGCTTTATTTCACACTAGGACCTAAGATAACTAGAACTAAGCAGTGGTTGATCCAGAAATGTTCATAAGTGGGGACCCATTGATTGCCTAAGAGGGTCCCTTCCAGTCATGCTTCAGTGATTCCCTATATAATCTACCTATTTTTCCAAGATCCGGGGGCGGCTGGGAAAATCCTAAATCCGCCTCTGCTAATTGGGAGGTCATTTGGTCTGATACACACATATATATATACCTATCATGTACAAAATTAAGAACAGCTTCAAATATATGCATATAAAATAATGGTACGTCTAAAACCGTTCAGGATCTCCTGGTGCACGCAGGACATAAAAAGTCACTTAGGACATGTATATATAAGTTTTAGTGAGCGTTGAGGGTATACATTCGATTGATAATTTATTTTATAATTTTGTAATTTTGTTTTGATAAAATCAGAGACATATAATACATGTATTATATGTCTCTGATAAAATCAAACCATCTTTATCTATCATTCTATCTATCTATCGGCATGCGCCGTTATTTGGGATACGTCACGGATGGCCGATCATCATATTCAATACCAATCATCATTTGAATTTGGTTAATTGATCTTTAATGATTAGGACTGATTGGTGATGGCAGAGAATATGTCTCTGGTGATGGTTATAAACACATAGAAGTAAACTTTGCAAAATAAAAAGTTTCCTTGGAAAAAATTATAAAAATATATGAATATGCTAAATAATTTTTTCTTTCGTATGTAATAATTGAAGACGTTTAGAAATATAAAAAACCTTCACATAGTTGGAAAATTTTCAATTCAAGTTATTTCATTTAAAAACGTTTAGAAATATAGATCTTATTCGATGTGGCCCGCTTGGGGATCAAAACCCCGTTTAATTAGGGTTTGTCTACTTTCGTCTATTTATATTGCCGAACATTCTATAATCAAGGATTTGTACAAGCCCTTGCTATCATATAATGAATCTCGTCGCCAATATCACCATAATTACATAAAGTACAGATACAATCTTCTAAATAGTTTGCCATCTAACAATTCAAAAGAAATTTTGAGTCGAAACTTATCGAAGTACCAAATCTATAAAAATAATCACTATTTTTGGCAGCAGTAGACGTCGAAAATTAAACTGTATATATTCTTTTTATAAAACTCCTGAAATAATTTAACATTATCTATAGACAGCTTACATATGCAAATCTTTTAGAAGTATGTGAGCGTATGGTAAAATTTGTTTATTAACCCCCTTTCCTTTTTTCCTTCTATAAAATTTAACTGTAAACGATTTTGTTTCTTAATTTGTGTTTGCTAATTAACTGGGGTTCATGCTGTCAAAAGTCAAAAATGTCTCCTTGTGTAATAAGTTATTGATAAAAAATATTTGAAGCCGCCAGAAGAATAAATCATTTCCCGAACTAAAATACATTTATCTGTAAATAAAGACAATTCGCCTAAAACATTCTCTCATATATTTAAACAATTGTAAAATAATTAATTCAACGACTTTCTGTCTGTTTACTAATACTTTTCTTGTTCAGTTTTTTTATACCCATTGCTTTTCATATATTCGAATGATAATTACTGATCACAAATTTTCCGGATGCTTTTTATCCTATTTTCGTATCGAACTAACATGTTAGCAGTTGAACGGAATTAAGTACTTTTTAGGAATTTACAACTTAAATTTTCAACAACAAAATTCTACACTTTTTACCTTGATTTTTTCTCTGTTTCGAAGCCGCCACCGGTGACCCCATAACATAGCCAACACCTCACATGGCGTATTCACGATGTTGTGGTATTGACAATATACAATCACGTTTATCAATATACAGCAAGTAAGTAGTTTGGTGTTGAATGCCAGTAGATCAGAATTTGTTAATTGAATTTTACCTGTTAAAGGGCACTAGCTGTCAAATTCATGTTCATCGATTTTATCAAATTCATATAACGTGTAGTGTTGAATTGTTTATTAAAATTTCACGCACAATCTTGGTTGATATCAAGGAATTGTATATTCAAATACAATTCCTTGCTGATATGCATAAAACCATTATTTCATGAAACTGCATGAAAAATTGACTTATCGCATAATACCAGAACTAAAAAAAAAACCACCGAAAGTCCACATTAGAGGGTAGGGATGTGAATTAACAGAATAGAGAATAACGGGCAAAGAAAAAAGGAATAAAGAATAGTGAAAGAAAGAGAATAATGGAAAAAGTAAAAGTTATTAAAATTATAGCTAAAAAAAGAAGAACCCCCGAGACGATCCTTACTTTAACTGTTTATTTGACGCTGCCGAGTTATTTTGAGACAAAGACATGTATTAGTAGCCGGCCCGTAGCACTCTTGCATCAATTTGAGGATTATCCAAGGTTAATTTTACGGCGGCTCATTTTATTTTGGCTTAAAATAAACATAATTGACAAGTTTCCTTCCCTGCATTATCGATCGCACATGTGAATAGCACGTTGGCCTCAAATAAGACATTGATGATCATTGATACATTACAACACTTGTCGTCAGTATTTGAAAATATTGATTAAGAAGGTACAGAAAATTAATGCACGCACACTATTATCCACCACAGGCCTAAATCGTTAGTCCGCAAACAACGAGGGTGATGAAAACCCAGCACTTTGAACACAGCCACCGGCATGTTGTGAATTTGAAAGCTTCCCAAATTAGTAACTATCCATTTCTACCCATAGAAAACTTTTGCCCTTCTTTTATCAAAAATGAAATATGTTGATATTAATGAATGGTATAAAGGTTAAATCAATTTATTCATATATTTGACCGACTAGAATTATTGGGGAATTTAAACCATTCCTATTGTAAGTGATAAAATTAAATTTATATCAGGGTGATTGAAATGAGGAAAGGGGAGGGGGCTGATCAGGAGTTCAGGGCCCCTTTTGGAAAAATTGATTGATTATATAGGGAATTACTGAAGCATGACAGGAGCAGGCCCTCTTAGGCAGTCAGTAGGCCCCACTTATGAAAATTTCTGGATCCACCACTGTGGGCTTCAGTTGTATTATCTTGAAAACTTTATACCTGTATTCTAAAGTGTAAATCAAGGAAAATAATGTAAATTAGCTGTGCATTGGGGTCTATTAAGGGTATTTTGGGGAAGATCCGGGGGCTGGCTGGGAAAAATCCTAAATCCGCCTCTGCTAATTGGGAGGTCATTTGGTCTGATACACACATATATATATACCTATCATGTACAAAATTAAGAACAGCTTCAAATATATGCATATAAAATAATGGTACGTCTAAAACCGTTCAGGATCTCCTGGGTGCACGCAGGACATAAAAAGTCACTTAGGACATGTATATATAAGTTTTAGTGAGCGTTGAGGGTATACATTCGATTGATAATTTATTTTATAATTTTGTAATTTTTGTTTTGATAAATCAGAGACATATAATACATGTATTATATGTCTCTGATAAAATCAAACCATCTTTATCTATCATTCTATCTATCTATCGGCATGCGCCGTTATTTGGGATACGTCACGGATGGCCGATCATCATATTCAATACCAATCATCATTTGAATTTGGTTAATTGATCTTTAATGATTAGGACTGATTGGTGATGGCAGAGAATATGTCTCTGGTGATGGTTATAAACACATAGAAGTAAACTTTGCAAAATAAAAGTTTCCTTGGAAAAATTATAAAATATATGAATATGCTAAATATTTTTTCTTTCGTATGTAATAATTGAAGACGTTTAGAAATATAAAAACCTTCACATAGTTGGAAAATTTTCAATTCAAGTTATTTCATTTAAAACGTTTAGAAATATAGATCTTATTCGATGTGGCCTGCTTGGGGATAAAAACCCCGTTTAATTAGGGTTTGTCTACTTTCGTCTATTTATATTGCCGAACATTCTATAATCAAGGATTTGTACAAGCCCTTGCTATCATATAATGAATCTCGTCGCCAATATCACCATAATTACATAAAGTACAGATACAATCTTCTAAATAGTTTGCCATCTAACAATTCAAAAGAAATTTTGAGTCGAAACTTATCGAAGTACCAAATCTATAAAATAATCACTATTTTTGGCAGCAGTAGACGTCGAAAATTAAACTGTATATATTCTTTTTATAAAACTCCTGAAATAATTTAACATTATCTATAGACAGCTTACATATGCAAATCTTTTAGAAGTATGTGAGCGTATGGTAAAATTTGTTTATTAACCCCCTTCCTTTTTTCCTTCTATAAAATTTAACTGTAAACGATTTTGTTTCTTAATTTGTGTTTGCTAATTAACTGGGGTTCATGCTGTCAAAAGTCAAAAATGTCTCCTTGTGTAATAAGTTATTGATAAAAAATATTTGAAGCCGCCAGAAGAATAAATCATTTCCCGAACTAAAATACATTTATCTGTAAATAAAGACAATTCGCCTAAAACATTCTCTCATATATTTAAACAATTGTAAAATAATTAATTCAACGACTTTCTGTCTGTTTACTAATACTTTTCTTGTTCAGTTTTTTTATACCCATTGCTTTTCATATATTCGAATGATAATTACTGATCACAAATTTTCCGGATGCTTTTATCCTATTTTCGTATCGAACTAACATGTTAGCAGTTGAACGGAATTAAGTACTTTTTAGAATTTACAACTTAAATTTTCAACAACAAAATTCTACACTTTTTACCTTGATTTTTTCTCTGTTTCGAAGCCGCCACCGGTGACCCCATAACATAGCCAACACCTCACATGGCGTATTCACGATGTTGTGGTATTGACAATATACAATCACGTTTATCAATATACAGCAAGTAAGTAGTTTGGTGTTGAATGCCAGTAGATCAGAATTTGTTAATTGAATTTTACCTGTTAAAGGGGCACTAGCTGTCAAATTCATGTTCATCGATTTTATCAAATTCATATAACGTGTAGTGTTGAATTGTTTATTAAAATTTCACGCACAATCTTGGTTGATATCAAGGAATTGTATATTCAAATACAATTCCTTGCTGATATGCATAAAACCATTATTTCATGAAACTGCATGAAAAATTGACTTATCGCATAATACCAGAACTAAAAAAAAACCACCGAAAGTCCACATTAGAGGGTAGGGATGTGAATTAACAGAATAGAGAATAACGGGCAAAGAAAAAGGAATAAAGAATAGTGAAAGAAAGAGAATAATGGAAAAAGTAAAGTTATTAAAATTATAGCTAAAAAAGAAGAACCCCCGAGACGATCCTTACTTCAACTGTTTATTTGACGCTGCCGAGTTATTTTGAGACAAAGACATGTATTAGTAGCCGGCCCGTAGCACTCTTGCATCAATTTGAGGATTATCCAAGGTTAATTTTACGGCGGCTCATTTTATTTTGGCTTAAAATAAACATAATTGACAAGTTTCCTTCCCTGCATTATCGATCGCACATGTGAATAGCACGTTGGCCTCAAATAAGACATTGATGATCATTGATACATTACAACACTTGTCGTCAGTATTTGAAAATATTGATTAAGAAGGTACAGAAAATTAATGCACGCACACTATTATCCACCACAGGCCTAAATCGTTAGTCCGCAAACAACGAGGGTGATGAAAACCCAGCACTTTGAACACAGCCACCGGCATGTTGTGAATTTGAAAGCTTCCCAAATTAGTAACTATCCATTTCTACCCATAGAAAACTTTTGCCCTTCTTTATCAAAATGAAATATGTTGATATTAATGAATGGTATAAAGGTTAAATCAATTTATTCATATATTTGACCGACTAGAATTATTGGGGAATTTAAACCATTCCTATTGTAAGTGATAAAATTAAATTTATATCAGGGTGATTGAAATGAGGAAAAGGGGGGGGGGGCTGATCAGGAGTTCAGGGCCCCCTTTTTTGGAAAAAATTGATTGATTATATAGGGAATTACTGAAGCATGACAGGAGCAGGCCCCCTCTTAGGCAGTCAGTAGGCCCCCACTTATGAAAATTTCTGGATCCACCACTGTGGGCTTCAGTTGTATTATCTTGAAAACTTTATACCTGTATTCTAAAGTGTAAATCAAGGGAAAATAATGTAAATTAGCTGTGCATTGGGGTCTATTAAGGGGTATTTTGGGGAAGAAGGAGGGTTTACTATAGAACCCTATGGGATTTTATTTTCTACAATTTTCAAATGAATATAACTTGTAAACTGTAAGTGATAGACACACGCAGTCTTCAGAAATGATGATAGGACAATAAAACAAATCACATGAAATATAGGGTGAGTCCCTGGGGGTAATCCCCACCCCCTTCAATTTGAGAATATGCTATTATCTTGTAAACAGTCCAGATCCCCACCCCTAAACCATACATATTCTTGAATGGGACGATAAAACAAATCAATTAAGATTAAAGTGAAGTCCCTGGGGGTCACCCCACCCCGTTCAATTTGAGAATGTGTTATTATTATGTTAACAGTCCAGATTTCCACCCTATACCATATATATTCTTGTATTGGACAATAAAACTAATCAAATGAAATTAAAGGGAAGTCCCTGGGGTCAACCCACCCGTTCAATTTGAGAATGTGCTATTATCTTGTGAACGATCCAGATCCCCACCCTAAACCATATATATTCTTGTAGGGACAAGAAAATAAATGAAATGAAATAAAAGGAAGTCCCTAGGGGTCACCCACCCCTCTTGTTTGAAAACTTGTAAACGGTCAAGATCCCCACTCCTAAACCATATATATTCTTGTATGGAACAATAAAACACATCAAATGAAATATAGGAGAGTCCATGGGGTCACCCCAACCCCACATGTTTGAAAAACTTTTAAATGGTTGAGATCCCCAGTGGTTAGGTGAAAAATTTCCGGATCCCTGATCCCCACCCCTAAACCATATATATTCTTGTATGAGACAATAAAACAAATCAAATGCATATGGGACAATAGGAATGGCAAGTTATGTGAGCTTTGTTTGGGAGACTTCGTAACAGCATCCTGTTACAATTACTTCTTGTTTGAACATAATTTTGGTTTTATTATGCATGTCTTTCTTCTTCATTTTGGATAAATAGATCCATAATCCGGCAAATTGCAAGTTGAACCTTCTTCAGTAGGCCTATCCCCATCAGAGACCAAATGATGCACAAGTAAGGTATAGGTAACGATATGAATGCAACTATGAGCAAAAGCCATACCAGTGGCGGATCCATGGGAGGATTCCAAGGGTTGAAAGTTCAACTTGAACCCCTTTTTTCAAATGCATTTGAATGGGAACATATAGTTGGAACACCCCTTTGTCCTGGGTTTGGAACCCCTTTTAAAATGGCTGGATCCGCCCCGGCATACCATCTAGCTAGCTATAAAGGCTTTAAAATATGAAATAAATCAAACAAGGAAATTAACGGTGTAGGCAACTGTTTTGAATTTTAAAAAACCTTTAATAACAATGTTAAACTTTGTGTGCATTTATTTTGCTTATTTTCAATAATGGATGAAATTGCGTGATTGATTATTGTAATTTAAGAAAAATCTGCATACATGTTATGAAATGGGAATTTGTCAAAGAGACAACAACCCAACCAAAGAGGAGACAACGGCCGAAGGTCACTTATGGGTCTTCAATGCAATGAGAAAACTTCGGCACTGGTCTTCAGCTCATAAATATGTATCAGAAATGAGAATAAGATACAGCTCTCAGTTGCATTAATAAAAACCTCACAATAAGTTCTGAATATCAGAATATACAGTATTGCAAGATTCTCTCAAAATGTACACATGGAGCTGAGAAACTGTAAAATTAATCATGCTAATTTAACATTAAAGTCCTCGGAATCAATCTTAATATGCATACTCTTGTACAAAGGAATATAAGTATGCAATAGACATATATGGTCTTC
Source organism: Mytilus coruscus (assembly GCA_017311375.1). Taxonomy (NCBI): domain Eukaryota; kingdom Metazoa; phylum Mollusca; class Bivalvia; order Mytilida; family Mytilidae; genus Mytilus; species Mytilus coruscus. The sequence goes on along the minus strand of CM029599.1, from coordinate 74,180,121 downwards.
AAAAATAAGAGTATGGATGCTATTAATTTATGACAAGATCTTAATCAAGTTATAATTTTGGTTTGTTTAAAAATTTGGAGGTTAGTATGACCTCCTTTTTTTGTGATGATGTTTTCGTTTTAAGTTGGAAAAATTGTTTGTACCAACAAAATAAAAACACAAAGTTAATCTAGAATTATGTTTTTATCATTTTTTATGTTTAGGTTGTCAGCAAGATGAAAAGAACAAATATGCAGTTCAAAAATCAAAATGTGGATAAGCTGAGGTTCAAGGTCCTACCTTTGCAGATTTTCATATTTTGCATGAATAAATTTAAAGTTTATATCATGGACGGCAGAGAAAGAAAAAAACTTTTCAATTTTCCTACATCTGAAGGATAAATGTAAAACATCTTGTTTTCGGTAAGTTTTATGCTCTGTTTTAATAGTGTTTGTGCATTCATCTGTCCAGTCCTTCCTCTAAATTGTATCCTCTTTAAGTTTTTGGTGAGTGTTCGCCATGAATTTCAGTCAGTATTTTGTGGATTTACATGTAAATACTCAAAATTTAGTACTAATATTAATGGGATTTTAGCATGACATCCTGTCAAATGCTTGTTAATCATGTTTATGTTCCAGAACATATGAGTATTTGGTCTGTACGCGTACAGTCTGCCCAATTTTAAGAAGTTGGTCAAGTTTATTAGAAACAAATGTACATTACAGATCAACATAACTGAAATCTTTAATAGATTAATACAAAAAGTTTAATTGCAGTTGAAATAAAACACATGTTTGGTCGAGCTGGTACTAGACAGTACAAGTATACTCAAATGGTCTGACTATATGCATATGGTTGGACTATAAGAGTATACTTATATGTTAACGTACGGTCCAAATACTGATATGGTCTGGAACATTTATACATGTCTTAAAATTAATATAAAACACATTGGTGTTTGTGAACTTGGTAATAAGTTATTCGATAGAACTATAATGTTTTGGGATATCAAAATAAAAAATATCCATTTTTAGCTCACCTGGCCCGAAGGGCCAAATGAGCTTTTCTCAGCACTTGGCGTCCGGCGTCGTTAACTTTACAAAAATTTTCTCCTCTGAAACTACTGGGCCAAATTTAACCAAACTTAGCCACAATCATCATTGGGGTATCTTGTTTAAAATTGTGTCCGGTGACCAAGCCAACCAACCAAGATGGCCGCCATGGCTGAAAATAGAACATAGGGGTAAAATGAAGATTTTGGCTTATATCTCTAAAATCAAAGCATTTAGAGCATATCTTACATGGTTAGAATTGTTTATCAGGTCAAGATCAATCTACCCTGACATTTTCAGATGAATCGGACAACCCGTTGCTGGGTTGCTGCCCTGCATTGGTAATTTTAAGGAAATTTTGCAGTTTTGGTTATTATCTTGAATATTATTATAGATAGAGATAAACTGTAAATAGCAATAATGTTCAGCAGAGTAAGATCTACAAAAAGTTGAATGACCAAAATGGTCAATTGACCCTTAAGGAGTTATTGCCCTTTAAAGTTAATTTTTAACAATTTTATGTAAATTTTTGTTATCTTTTACAAAAATTTTCTCCTCTGAAACTAGTAAGACAAATTTAACCAATTTGATCACAATCATCATTAGGATATCTAGTTTAAAAAATGTGTCCGATGACCCCGCCTGCCAACCAAGATGGCTAAAGATAGAACATAGGGTAACATGCAGTTTTTGGCTTATATCTCTGAAACTAAAGCATTCGAGCAAATTTGACATTTGTAAAATGTTCATCAGGTTAAGATCTATCTGTCCTGAAATTTTCAGACGAATCAGACAACCTGTTGTTGGGTTGCTGCCCTGAATTGGCAATTTTAAGGAAATTTTGCAGTTTTGGTTATTATCTTGAATATTATTATAGATAGAGATAAACTGTAAACAGCAATTATGTTCAGCAAAGTAAGATCTACAAATAAGTCAACATGACCAAAATGGTCAGTTGACCCTTAAGGAGTTATTGCCCTTTAAAGTCAATTTTAACAATTTTGGTAAATTTTGTAATCTTTACAAAATCTTCTCCTCTGAAACAACTGAGACACTTAACCATTTAACCAAACTAGGTCACAATCGTCATTAGGGTATTTACTTTAAAAATGTGTCTGATGACCCTGCCTGCCAACCAACATGGCAGACATGGCTAAAAATAGAACATAGGGTAAAATGCAGTTTTGGCTTATATCTCTGAAACTAAAGCAAAAGTATAACGGTTGCATTGATTTATGCATCAATTGTAAATAAAAATATCAGGTGAGCAACACAGGTTCCTTGGACCCTCTAGTTACTTTTAATAAAGAAGAAAATTATTGATGTATGTATAACTGTATATAAAATGAGACAGCAAGCCAACAACACAAAAATTAGGATAAAACAACATAATTTTTGTATCAATGTTATAATTTCAATATGTCCAAAGAGATCAAGGTATTTTTCATTGAAATAAAACACAATTTGAACTCTTGTCAGAACTTCAAAAGCTTAAGGAAATATTGTTTCTGTTGTCTGCGTTTTGTATAATATATTGCAAATTCTTGTGAATAATGGAATGTTATTATAATTGCCTAAAGTTTTAACATTGATCTTTATATATATATTATATATATAACCTGGGAAAATACCCAAATGTTATAAAGAAGAATAAATTAATTGATTGTTATATAGTATTAGAATAGGAAGATGTGGTATATTGCTAATTTGACAAATCTCCATCAGAGACCAAAGGATGTAGGAGGTTAGCAACTGATGACACTGGACAACTTTTAAAAAATCAGTAAAATCCATACCGCATGGCTATTTTATTGAAAATCATATTATTGCTACATGTATGCAAACAATTTTGTATAATACATAACTTCAGATTTTATTGGTTCTTTTCAGAAGGATTGAAATTCATCACCTAAAATAAATGGAGAAAACATAGAAACAAGACCAGAATAAATTCAAAGACAAAAGTTGGATCAGTTATTATTTTCATCACTCAGTCAATGAATCGAAGTTCTATTAAAAACCAAAAGATATTGAAACCACAATAATGTCAATGTTCTGTGTTGAATGACCAAAAGTGGACTATACGATCACACAATGCCGGATGATAAGAAACTATTAATGTTTTGTGTGGAGGGATATTGTGAAAAAATAGATTTACTTAAATAGCTACTAGTATGTTAAGCATAATAATAGAGTTTTCATTGATTTCAAATGGTAAATAATTGTGTTTCAAGAAAGTATTCTATAATTCATAAATAAACATATATTGATACTTACATTATCTGCTTTGTTGTTTAAAAGTTTAGTTTTGAACAGTTATAGAACAATTAACATTTCCAAAGAAAAAAGATATTCAATTAAAAGATTCATCTTATAACAATTTACTACCAAATAGAATACATATTGTAACATACACATTACTGTATATTTATATCTATATAATTATAATTTGAATCCCATAGGATTTTAATGTGTCCCATGGGATATTAAAATCCCATGGGATAACAAATATCCCATGGGACTACAATTATCCCATGGGACCAAAAAAATCCCATGGATTTAACCAAAATCCCATGGGATAATGGTCGATCCCATGGATTTTGCCCTGTCCCATGGGATATTGAAAATCCATGTTTTTATAAATCAAATAGCAAAATAAATATAATAGTAACAGTAGAAAACAAATGAAATTATTGAATCCCATGTAATTCCGCACATTTTGGTTATATACATGACATTGTAGCTCTTATTTGAGGCGGCGGCGGATTTGCAAATGAGTGTTTTGCAAATTAAAAGTGTCCAGTGTTCATTATTTATTACAACCATTAAATGTCATATAAACATTTTAGCACTTATATCTTTATTAACAATATTGTCTACATTTCTGCCTTCCTGAATCTTGATTTCATAGTTTGTATGGCATCAGTTTTCTGTGGTCGTGTGAAAGCTGCACACAGTGGTCTTGGTGTCTGCATTGGTACATCTGATGAATTACGAATAGTTGTTACATCAATAATTTTCCCAACAGATCTCATCAGTGTGTTAACGTATCCTGAAAGACAATAAAATATTATTGGCTACTTAATAAAAATATGATTCAGAAAGAATTATCATAATATACAAGTGCATATGTGTTAAATTATCTAATTAAAACATACAATAAAATTAATGTTTTAAATATTTTTCACAAAATGAAATATATGTCACTAAGTCAGCAACCCAATGACAAAATGAAAAAGAATTTCCAATAGACACATCTAGGACACATGTACAATACACAGTCTGAAGAATAGAATGGTTTTAAGCAATATATATGTCTGAAACGTATTAATTTTTCCTAAGTACTATAAATTAAACACTTAAAAGATTTGCGGTCATCTTCTCAGGAGAATGCTGGTTAGATAGATAGCAGTGTTAAATTTGTGGATTGTCATTCAATTTTTCTATAACATCTCAAATTGAAAACTTACGGAATGATTGATTGATCTTTTTTCCCTTGTGATATAGCCGCCACTCTTGTACTTTGGAAAGTGTATGCTATATCTTGCTACTCCATCTTTGTAACTGCTTATGGTCTGCCTGAGTTCTCGTTGAAATGCAGTGCAGCAAGAAGCAGTCTGCAATATGAGAAAAATAAATTTCAACGTTTGATATAAGAAGTAACAAGGGTACAAGATTTGGTTTAATACCAGGCTTTGAGACTCATTTAACATTATTGAACAAATATTTTAAAAATCACTGACATGGTGTAAAATTAAGTGTTTTCTGTCCCTCTCCATGAGAAAATTATCTGAAGTAGTGTGCTTTATTTAACTTCTATAAGTTAACAAATCCTTATGTAATTCTTAACTTATTTACCTGCAGTGCATCCCATGAAAGGAGAAACCAACCATCTTTGGTGCGAAGTGGTTTATGGTTGAATGAAAGGCTTCAACATCTGAAGTCTGGTGAAGAGGTGACAGCTTTTAACGGATGTTTTAGTCGTGTGGCTGTCAACAGCTCTTCCGTCTTAACACAAGCTTTGGTTCCTGAAATAAATATTAGTAAAAGTAAAATACTATAAAGAAAGAAATTTTATTTTGTCCCACCCTTTTTGTTATAAGAAGCTGTGGTATGTACTTAAATCATTGATCATCAAAACAATAGTTTAAAATTATAATATCATTTTAATTTTTGTACACATGTCAAATTATAATATCATTCAAAATACCTTTCTAATGACTTTGTTATATTGAATTTCTCCACAGGTGGTAGGTGCATGGCCAAGTTGTTATTTACCTGATTGGAGGATTAAAACTTCTGTTTGATCTTTATTACTAGATAACAGGGTGTTAATTAATAGGTGTTAAAACTTTTAACTGTTTTAATTACCAGGATTAAAGGTGATAAATAGCCATCCACATGTTTACTAATTTGTTTTATATCATGAACTAGTTTTAATTTTCACAGGTGTTTAATACTATTTAGGGAAAATAAAATTTCTTGTACGATTTGAAGTGTCATATATATATTTTTTTATCAATAACGAATAAATAAATACATATTCTTTTAATAAATAATTAGACATTCAAACTTTGTTTTGCTTTACATTGCCTTAGAAATAGAATGTCTTTAAAAAAGCTACATTTTACCCAAATTATTTTCTGCATTATCAGGATTATGATCATGAACATGTTATATAAATAGAGATAGTTATATCATGGAAGTACATGTATTGTTCTATATTGTATTATTTTACCATAGTCAGGAGACTCTTAATATCTGAAATTATTATGGTTACAAATGTATAACTTTTATGTGCATAGAAAGAGAAAAATTCTGAGGACATGGGACCAATAGCCTCTTCCTGTACCACAACTTATGTTAGCTTGTTGGCTACATCCTTTCAAAGTCATGCCTGTCAAGGCTCTGCATTTGATATAAGCGGCCTTACATGTACCTTCTACTTACTCCATTAATAATATTTTAAATAGCCCTATGTTCAGGATGTTGGTTATTGTGGTGGTTTGAAAAGAAGGGTGTAAATCAAACACAATAACTCTATAAAATACCCTTAAATATACCCTATGTATGACGTAAAGGTACAATATAGTTGTACATAAAAATTTGGATCTAACAGGAGAGGCTGCATAGGCTTTATGTAGGCTTATTCTCACAATGACATAAGAATACATACATTTTCAAACATGTGCATATATACACATAAATTTGATGTATATATAAAGACATATACATGGTTTATAAAACAAATAAGATTAGGCATGTTAGAATTATTTTTCAGAAGTATTTTGATGCAGACTGTTACTATACCATGTATACAGGTCATGCTGGTTGCCCATTTTTCACACAAGTAGAAATATATAAAATTATATATATTAAAATCGCAAGTTAAAGTCCTCTATATATATATGAACAAATTTAGGCAAAATATAAATCACAACCCTCCATCCAAGACACTATGTAATAAAAGTGAGCAAACATAAGTTAAGTCTTTATTCAATTAAACTTTTATAATTCTATTATGGCACCAAATGCACATCAGCTGTTTAACGCAAAGAATTATGACGCTTTATATTACTTCTGAAGTCTCTAGGTATTCAAACTCATGATAGTAATGCCAAGTCAAACTTATTCATATACATTGCTAAGTCTCTGGTGAATTTGCATACATTGTATCATATCACAACTATTTTTATAAATTTAATATACTTCATATGTATAAGTCATAGTGTACAACAGATGCAATGGACATGCGTTTAAGTAATGTGCTAATTTATTGAAAAGGGTGGATAAAAAATAAATGTTACTATAATGCTGATATGTTCTTGTATATGCGGCACTTTTCTCCTTCTTTACTATTACTTTTAATAATCTTACCCTGGCCTTATCTCTTTTCTGTAATGCTTTAGAAGTTTTGAGCTTCTTCTTAGGTTCAGTAAGAAATCCTCATTAAGAACATCTGATGACCTTTTGGGATAAATGCTTGGCACTGAACCTGGCAATAGTCTCTTGCTGTTATGAGCAGATAAACCAAATAACTCCTTGAATCTCAACCTGTCAACCTCATAGCATTCTTCTGAGAAGTATTCTGAACATATGGCTGAGTGTTTAGTTGCCACAGTAAAATCCACACGGGTTAGTTTTACAAAACGAACCCACAAGTTACGTTGTCGGTCATCTTTTGGAAAAGCGTGTTGAGTATGTCCCGTTTTTGCAGAGTTGCTGCATCCCGCAACTGCACGATTCCTTCCATTGTTGAATTGTAGATTTAAATAAAGTAAAATGTCTCATCAAACAAGTGTCGGTGAATATATAAGAAGCACTGTCAATCGATAATTGTCACCAATAACGTATCAACAATCAACTGAAGTGAATCGGCTGTCACTTTGCAAATGACCTGTACATATTTATGTACTGTACATGATCTGAACCGCACAGTACGTCACTTCCGGCGAGTAGTAATATTAGAATAAGTGGCGCGTTTTTAACAAATCGTTCAGGTGTGCAAATGGCGATCGGCCAGTATTTTGATAATATCTCGAAAACTAATTTACCAAATTTCATCGGGTTTTTGCGTTTTATACGTTTATTTAGTACTATAAAATGAAAATAACTTGCTATAAGCGTTTTAGTTACTCTTTAAAAGGAATGGAAACGCGGCGCGAGATCAATCGGGATACCCGCATAGCACCGCAGAGTATAATCCATGTCTGACTCGGTCGGAAGTATGATGAATAATATAAAGAATCATGACGGTGGTCCATTTCCTGTCATATAGATCGGTCTTTTAAATTCACGGGGTCATCTTGCTTGAGAAGATATAAAGGAGAGAAACCCAAAATCAAGAATACTTTAAACTTCCATTCCGTGAATAGTTAATGCCTTGGGTATCATTTTAATGCCTCATCGAACATACGTTTGTAATATTTTATTATGAAAATTCTTATTAAAATAGACCTCGGTCTTAAAACTTGAGTGAGTTTCATCCGGATTACAAAACAAAAAATACAGTGTTTTGATTTTTTCTAAAAGCTCGGCAACTACGAAGTGCAAAACAAAATAGTTGATATCATTATAAAGCTGAAACCTTATTCTAGCATTTTGCCATTTTTAAAGTTTCTGGTATCATTTCTGAATTTTCTACGATTTTCGAAATTTCAGTTTTGAATTTCATTATTCTGTCAAAACACGTCTTTCAATCTGGGAGTGTAATATGATTTCTTCTAAATATTGGAAAGTAGAAAGAATAAAGTGAGAAAATGAGATATCATTTTAAAGAAGGAATATTTTCCTACAGTTTGGTATAAATTACGAATGCTAAATGATATTGGTACAATGTAAATGATTTTATTTCGAAACATGTTGAAAATTTTAAGTAGTGCGTCAATAAATACACCAACACGCCGTATTCTGGTTAGGGTTAAATAACTACTTGAAATATATGTGACATTGACATACAATTTAAAAGCTTAGTCTTTTTCTATCACATAGGGTTGGTTTTATGAAAATGGTGATAAAACAAATTTGCTATGATTTTCAAAATCCCATGTTTATAGTTCACATTGACGCCATTTTGTTCAGTCAAGTTCCACACCGACGAAGTCGGAAATTACAGGCAAGAAATGTATATAAGACTTCCGATTGGGATTGATTGTGCCGTTTTATACACGATTTTAATCATTTATTTTTTGTCAAATACTATTTTATACATAATCTTTGTTTGGTATTGCAGTTTGCCATTATTAATCTTTGCAGCAAACTACCACAAGCTTAAAAGCAAAACAGTTCCTTCCTTTTTTCTAGAAGAGCAGTAGTCTAGAGATCGCAAAATATTCCTTCGGTGTTGAAATAAATAATATGCGAATGTCGGAAAGTTTTAACTGTTTCTAATTAAAAATGTATTGCACCACGGCATAATTTAGCATTTATTAACAGGTGAGCTCGGCGTGATTTCTTTCTGACACCTGAAATCATTGACAGCCTATAGTTAGTATACACTATTCCTGCTTAAATATATGTACGACAAAATTAACTTATCAATGATACTTGATAGATTATACCTGCAAATTGGATATCCCATACCGGTGTTTATTATAACACCTATTATCTAAGTTCTTTTATCTAGACAAAATACTACATCTGTTCACGTACTTCTTCCTTAAAACTTTTCTATACCAGTCATATTCCAAAATTGAAAAGTTATTAAAGGGATGAAAACAAATTTTACTACCATTTGACCTGAATGTGCCATTTCCATCCAAGTCGGAAGACCACTTTTTGGCAATTAATGAGTTATATTTTGAGATTTATCATACCAAAAATAAATTTATCTATTGATTAAGAAAGAGTAATATTTCAGCTTTAAAATGAGTTAAAGATTTTAAAATCCATTGAGTAGTTTTGGAGAAATTAATCTTTAAAGACTGTTGGTTGAGTCAGAAAATTCTAACTGTAGTGCTACCTTAGTGGAACAGTAGACATAATGTTTGTAAGGACACTAACATATGTTTTTGAAAATAGTGCATACAATAAAGTGAATTAACAGAAAACATATAATTAATAAAAGAGCGTTAAAATGACGTCTTTGTTATTGCTAATAGAGTATCTCCTTATTGGTTGCAGTCTTGTAATTGACTGCTCCAAAGGCTTACATGCTAAACAGCTGATCTTTGAAAATAAAAAATAAAAATGCTACATAGAAAATTTTTTCATGTTCATATCATGTATGTACTAATGTGAAATTGTGATTTAATTGAAAAAAGTGGGTCATGCCACAAAGAATAAAAAGTTATGTAACCCTGAAGTCAAAACTATTTTTCTACTTTCTGTTTGCTGTTTTACCAGGCCGCACCACTTCCAGTAAACATGATATCCTTCCACTTTCCTGGATTGATATCTCTAAAAAGACGAAAGATTTTTTAAAATCCTTATATATGTTTCAATTCAGTATAAACTTTTAATCAAACAGAAAAAATGAGTCCAGAAAAAATTCAGAAAAATGGACTATTTTATTTCCTCCATGTTTTGACATGCACCGGAAACTAGAGTTGTAATACAAGACTGGTACCTATTGGCAACCTTTGCTGAAACATTATGCTACCTTACTAAACCAGGTGAAGAATTGTCTACAGCCGCCTTTATGATGATATAAACATATGTACTGCTCAAGCGCAAGTAGAGCATCAGTTATCTTCATAGCGATAATTACAATATAACAATCTTTCGGTAGTTTTACACAAAATATCAATTCAACCTCACCTCTTTTCAAATTATTTTTGCACTATTTCCTTACAGACATGACATTTCGATTAATCTTACACTATATTATTTTTATCTGGGAAAATGCAACTTTCAACCTTTCCCGCCGTATTGGTACTGTTCTCCAATTACATAAGGTAAAAAATTCTACTCTTAAACGGAACAGTTTGTAGTCGATCTTTCTAATAGAATATATAGCGAAATGAACGTGCAAGGAATATATTATTCAAACATTTTCCTTTATTAACAAAGTTACAATTTCAAATTGCCGTAATATATTAATAATGTTTTAACACTCATAAAAATTCAGGACGAGTACAAGTTAACAATCATTACAAAGGCATGTTTTCCAAAGTCTTTCGACCAAGTTTAAGGCTAGGAAATTCGACAATTATTGAAAAGTCGGTGTATATTAGAAAAGTCAGAAAATTTTGCCTTGCAATATGCCATCTACAGCTACAGAATTGTTGCAAGGGTTGTTAACGTTCAGATAGCATACATCTCTCCCTGCACGAATCATCAGATTCCGACCGGACGTGGCTTCGTATTTATACATACCACAATGCCAAACGGACGCACATCTTGTATAGAATAACATTTACTGCCAGATCGGAGAATTTCAGGGATGACCCTATTTCTATACCTCTGTCAACTCATTGGGTTATTAATCACCTTTGGATCAAAACCCTTTCGTTCATCAGCTGTCATAAATGATTTAGAAATGAGAACTGCCTCAACGATCAAATAGAAATCTACTGTGTAGATATGCATGGCGGTTGCAGGGCGGATGAAGCCATTTTAAAGGGGTTCCCAACCCAGGACAAAGGGGGTTCCAACTATATGTCCCCATTCAAATGCATTGATCGTACAAAAAAGGGGTTCCAACAGTGGCGGATCCAGAGGGGGTCCGGGGCTGGAACCCCTTTTTCTTGACGATCAATGCATTTGAATGGGGACATATAGTTGGAACCCCTTTATCCTGGGTTGGGACCCCTTTAAAATGGCTCCGCCCTGACCTCCCTCTGGATCCGCCACTGGGTTGATGCATGCATAGCAGGAGACGCATATCATGTCAACAAAATCGGTCTCGCTCCTTTCGGAGTTCATGTGATTTCTTCATATTTTTTAACCTTTCCTTAAAGTCCTATTCACTTAAGACTTCTTGACAATTTCAAATTATGATTCATTCCATTAAACCATAATAAGCAAATTAACATTATGTATCCAGGTCTTTAGTATGGCTTGAGTATCCGGACTTTTGGCTGATTATTATTAAAACAATATTAATGTTATATTGTCGATTAATAATAGACTAATTAACTTTTGTATCCAGGTCTTAAGTACTATAATTATAATAAGATTGCCAAATTATCAATTAAAATACATGTATTTTGTTGAATAGTAAAAGTTCGTTGCGTATTCCCAACATGTTTCATTAACTTCAGTATCAAGATTATGCCTTAAAATTTTAATCTTTTATGGATAATTCCTTTAGAATTTCAATCAAACAATATAGGTTTCTAAAAATAATAACCTCCTCATTCAAAGTATGACGTGCACTTACAATATGACTTTACAATATAATTAGGATATATTTGTGAATATTAGAATAATGGATATTGCAAAATTACTTTCAAAATGTGCAATGTTTTACAAAGAGGACATTTACAATTTATCAAATTAATGTAAGACAAATATACAATGTATCGGATACTTAAGAAATAATTCACGGAAGCCATAATTTGTTGACATTTACATGGCCTGGGCCGTGATATTCGAATTTTATCCTGAGCGTTAGCGAGGGATAAAATTAACGAATATCACGGCCTAGGCCATGTGTAAATGTCCAACAAATCTATGGCTTCCATGAATTATTTCGATTCTAATAGGACAAATAAGGTAATTTAAAACTGAAGCGAAGGTAGGATTGCCGTGTGTATGGCTGTTCTATTTTACCCCATGTAAAATAAAAGCTACAAATTTCAAATAAATCTAAGTCTTACATGAATTATTTCTTAAATAAGCACTAAAAAATGTGTTCAATTCTCATAATTCTTAACCCAAACATTTTTTTCCGTTGGTTACTATTTACTGTCAAATCCAGAGTTGACATGTCGTAACTAAGGAGTGAGCCGCCATGTTGACTTGCTGAAATCCACAAATGTGCGAATAATGCAATAGAATAGAAAATGAAACAACACCTACCTCAAAACTCCATTTTAATGCAATATTATCCGAACTTAGGGCGTATACGTAACGGAAAACGTTCAGCTTGAGGGTTTTCATTCGTATGACGTCATGTTATGACATGACGTTAATGCGCCAAGATCATTCATGAAATTTCGCGGAATTTTATTTTATTTTGATTTTATACATTTTTTAAGCTCTTGTGCATTAATTCTTTTTGTTATGCATTATAATAGGAATAACGGTTCTGTAGTTTCCTTTTCAATTTCAATTTGAACACAACGAAATCGACATAGTGTTTGCACATAGGTTACGATACATGTGGATTTACGTGGGAGGTAAATAGTAACAGCCACCAATATGCACATCTCTGAGTCTGCGCTAAGTATAAATATATCGAGAATTTTATCACGGTGTTGTTTACAAAGCGAAAGAAGCACGTCATATTAGAACTGGAAATAATATAACTTGAAATTTTTTTCATAAACAGGTGATATGGTATTCTAAATAATTATGACGTCTTAAAAGACTTTTATTCTTTCTGTGACGCCTTCCTACGACGTCATAACGCTGAAGCCATTTTTCGGTCTTGACTTTGAAAGAGAATTTTCGGCATAAGTTTGAGACCGAATTTTGCCATGAAATCTTCATTGACGGCCAGAAATGTTTGCATAGATTAAAAGTCTTACCTTTTGTGTGCTTATTGGTGCAAAATATTTCCAGAAATATCTAAAAGTATTTCTAAAATAAGTTATGATTCCATTTGAGGAGTACAATGATCTACTTCAATTTCAAAATGATTTCACTTCTGGAGATTGTAAAATTTTACAGACCCGAATTTCCGGATAATATAAATCGAACATTCCGGAAATTCGGGTCCATCAAATTTTATGGATTTTGATATTTAAACTCTCCGGAAGTGAAGGATCTTGGGAAACCATTTTGGAGTAGTGAGATAATCATAATGACCTCAATGTTGAGTTATACGTTACTTTAAAGTACACAATACCTTTACCTGTCTTTATGTTATGTCAACAGTTCAAATGCACACCGATTGATTATCGTCATTAATGTTCAACCATTAAAGTTTCTGGATATTGATATGGCATGTTTAAACCTTTCAAGATTGCTGCTTTTATAACATACATTAATAAGACATCGACTGGTCAAGTTTGTAGGTAAATTATTAAATTAGTTTCATACAACTTAACTCCAGAATATGTTTCCTCTAATTAGGTCTTCCCACTTTTCCGTGGAAAGACATTGATTTTGTTCTGATTATTTCTTTTTCTTAGCCAATTTTTCTTGCGCTGTTTGGTTGTTTCGCAAGATGTCGCTTAGATATTTGATATATGATATCGAACAGTTACAGGATGATTCCAGCTGTTTTCAAATGGGTCCTTTGACCATCAGATTGGGAATTTTTATCCCAATTGGGAATTTTTTTATGCATAAACTCTAAGATGAAATAACATTATTTTCCTGTGAAAACGGATAATGTGTATTAAGTTTCATCTGTACACTGATGTAAGAAGTTGTAACATTTTGAATAATTCTGGATGGGCTACTGAATATGATGTATATATCATATGTGATAACCAGATCGCTTGACAGTTATTTGAGATCAGGGAAGTTGTTACATTAAAAGATCATTGCACATGATGCACCATCTTTTGAAGGCTTGCATCTTACAATTTAGCTATGGTAACATATAGCACAGGCACTTGCCTCAGAAAAAAATTCCTATATACCTTAATATAACACAAGGTACTTAACTAGCATTTTTGAAAAATGTCAGCCGGTCGCGAAATTCCGTTATATGCCGATTTCTTGGTTGTCTACCCACTAAAACGTGTTATGTCGTAAATCTAAATTGATTTTCTACACAATGGTGTATAACATGCCTACTTTTGTTGCCGGAATCATCCGTAGCAATCCTACCCAAGTATGTCAATCGTAATTATTTCGTCTACCGACGCCAAAATCTACATATAGGCCTTTTACAATAATATATATATCAGCTAACATAAACAACTAAAAACAAATCATCCATTTGGGTATTTTTTCAACAACAGATCATCTTTATAAATTTTCCTTGATTCAAAGTGATTTCAAATTGAACTGGTCAATTGTCGAATTCAGAAAATATACTTTATAATTGATAAGATATTTTGTGATTTTGCTTGCTGTTTAATATGTAGAAGGTTACCATAGTTTAACTTTTGGTGTCACTCTAAGAAACAGGAAATTAAAGCATTGAACCATTGTATCTTAATATTATTTTGATCATCTTCACAACTTTTGAAACAGTTCCATAATGACGAAATCGTATTAATAATTTCATGAATGATCTATCATCCACATGTATTTTCAAAAACGCTCAAACTATGACTTTTGCGGAAATAGAGCCTGACAAAATGTAAAATAATTTCTTTTACAAAGTTTTCATCATAATATATAACCGGCTCTGCTGGGCGATCTCCTTTTACTCTTTGTCGATGTCTGCCTTGATGACACCCATTTTGACAAAAAGCATCTTTTTATGGACCTACCTGCTGGGCGATCTGCTTTTACGAGATCAAATACTCTAATAACATCAAATCATTTGGGCCACATGTTGACATAATTTCATCGTTGTTAATAAAGTGAAATCGTTGTTAATAAAATGTAATCGTTGACAGCATTCTTATCCGGATTTTAAAACGTTTTGACGACAAACTATGAAAAATTATAGTTGCCTAAATCGATGACGGAATTGGGAATTTATATTCACATAAATTTTTTTGGGGCCGCCGGCCGATTTAAGGGCCGCTAAGCGGTCCTAAACTATATAGTAGAATCATCCCTGAGTTAAAGGAACACATTTCTTTGTGAAAGTTATCATCCCGAACACTGTAAGAAAATGCCTGTACCAAGTCAGGAATATGACAGTTGTTATCCATTCGTTTGATGTGTTTGAACTTTTGATTTTGCCATTTGATTGGGGACTTTTCTTTTGAATTTTCCTCGGAGTTCAGTATTTTGTGATTTTACTTTTTCTTGTGTTTGCTATTCATTCGTAACCGTAAAAGATTACGACAAAATTATTTCACCAATTTGCTCGTTATATCCTCAGGATCTTAAGAATAATTTTGACCGAAGAGATCTGGAGATTCCATATAAAGTTATTTCCTTTATGTATTCGACATAAGTGAAATTTTACAGTAACTAATAAACCATGAGTGATAGAGACCTAGGGCCTTTTGATTTGTGGTCGTTGGTCTACCAAAATGAAAATGGGACAAGGTCAAGATCATATTATTAATTTTGATTTTAGCTTTTTTCACTATTATCAGAAACCGTAGAAAATATGGACAAAATATGTTTATTAAATTGTTAGTTTGCGACATGTCGTTACACATAAATTTTTTTGAAAGGGTACGTTGACACCTAATGAGAGTTTCTCCCTTTAAGATTTTAAATAAGCTGTATAGTAATATAACTCATTAAACATATAAAGAAGAGACCTAGGTTCTTTTGATTTGAGGTCCTTGCTTTATGACCTTGAAATGATGTCAAGGTCAAATGTGAATTTGATGTTCTAGATTTTGACTTTTGCTATAAATTCATATTTATACATGATAAAGCAATGGCGTTTTTCGCATTAGTTTGGAAGACACATGACCTTAAAAGACCAACTGGAAGTGACCTTTTGTAAACCTAAAGTAGCCATTTGTTGCACTGATTTCATTTAAAAGTACCTAGAACCATATATTTTGGAATCAGTGTGAAGTAACCTATCAGATGATACCGGAAGTGAAATTTTGTAAACCGGAAGTAGCAACTTATCTCCCTTATTTCAAGCAAAAGTATATAGAAACCATAAATTTTTGTAATCAGCGCAAAGAAGGCTTTATTTGACTCCGAAAGTGACTATGTTTTGATCGGAAATGGCTAATTGTATCCCTTTATTGTGAACAAAGTTCTCTAAACATTGTATTTTGGAACTCAAGGTGAGAAAAGCTATCTCCTGACACCAGACATGCTATTTGTTATCCATATTTTCTTGTCTTAAGTAAATTTGGGTGGAAAGACCTTCAACTGTTCTCTGAACAATTGGTTTTAATTATATTTGATTTAGTTTTTCTTAATATCAAAATTTACGATAGGGTTTGCGGTTTCCTTGTTGTAATAATCAGTTGAGTATATAATTACACTTACGACTTACGACGATTCATGATATTAGGAACAGCCGTACATGTATTGTTCGTTTGATAATTAGTAATGTGGATGTTATGTACATCCACTTCAACTTTATTGTTTGAAATCATCGGTATAAATGATCATTAAACAATACTGTGAACTTTAAAAATTAAATGTTTTATACTCAGAGCATGTAACAACGATAAAAGTTGAATTATAATGTTTATACATGTATCTACTAAAATCGGACTATCATATTCATTCAATTTCATATTAAATTGAGACATAGCAAATTAAAGTTCACAGTCAATATTCTTGGTAAGTATGAAACTACTGCTGATATCTAAGTATTTGTTTATACTCTAAGCTAGGTGTAGCAGTTATTGCATAGACACCCGTTGTATGTTAAGCTGTCAAATTCATTACCGATTTGACTTAAATTCTCATTTTGATTCATAACATACTAAAACGTAAATTCAAATTACAATAAGTTCAAAAGAAACAATTAACAATGCATAGACTCAGTGTACTGTATCATTTCGTGCGTATTTTAGACTAAACACCATTTAATTAACCATCGAGATAACCTCCGAAGACTGCCGATAGTCAGTCGACCGATATAAATATAAATAGACTGAGAAGCACGTGGAGTTGTGCTATTACGATTTTCCCAGGTCTGTTTGATTCAAATCATAGATTAAATAAAATGCAAATCATGGTTTACCTAGATATGAATGATTAATTGTGGTCCGAATCGGTCAAAGAAATGTTTTTTTTTTTTTTATGGTGGATCCCTTTCAATGTTGACATTCTCTTCTTTTTATTACTTAACACGCTTAGGGCATTCGTAACTCATCATCAACTTAAGGTCAAGTTAGGGATACATAAATACGGGTTTAACTGAGGTTGAATTATTCACTTGCAAGTCAATAATACATTTAGGCTGTTTTCGATCTTATTTTGACAAAATTGAACAAAACTGACGGCTAATAGCGAAATAGTATTTCATTATTCCGTTCTTATAACTGTTTGAAACAAAACAAAAAATCACATTTTAATTCTTTTGTCGAAATGGCAGTTAATGCCCTTTAAACTATAATTCCAATTATTGATCGTTTCAAAATGTATGTGGATAAAGTATAATCTCGTAAAATTATATCTTAACATTTAATAAAATTCTTACATCGGCAGAAATATTTCTACTATAAAAAAAAAAGAAAAGGCCAAGGAACATTGTGTGAATATAACGATGGCAGATAATGTCTGTTCCAGTTAATAAATGACAGGACAATAAACTCGCAAACAATTTATGCTTTTAAAGATTTCAAAGTTTTTGAACAAAAGATGCCTTTAAAGTGTTTCTATTATGGCAATTCTATGGACCTCATCTAAATTAATTCGCATTAGAAATGATACGTTTGAACTAGTTTTTATGAAAATATACAAAAGTGATAATTTTGCTGCATATTCATTTTGTTTACTTCAACTAGACTGGTCGTGTTTCTGTCATATTAAGATGAGTGCCGTAACTATCCCTATATAAAGAGGCGCAGCCTGAAATATAAGAAACGTTATCATCAACTTGAATCAATCAAAGTGGTGTGAAAAGCTCATAATTTCTTCATTAAGCTCTTTATTTCAGCATTTTAAGTTTGATATAAATGTATGTCGAAAGGATATGTAATGATACTTGTTTTTATACTGATGATACTTCAACGAAAGCAGAACATAGTTTATGAATGAAAACCAATTGTTTTAAATCCATTTTGTAGCCATATGTTATAAAGGAATAATTCAAATGTGATTTGCATATATCTTGAAATACTTGAATGTTTTTTTTACCATGGTTTACACCTTGAAAGACCAAGTTGCGCAAACTACTTTCATAACCTTTCAAATAGGTAAACATCTGCTGCTTCAAATTGATAAACAACTGATGCTTCAAAAAGGAAAACAAAGTCTTCAGATGGATAAACAACTGCTTAAAAAGGTAAAAATCTGTTTCTTCAAATACGTAAAAGATGCTTCTTCAGACAGATTCATATAGATAAACCACTGATGTTTTATAAAAGTTTTCCAATATAGTATGAATGTAAATTTGTATACGCAAAATTTACTGTACATGTATTAGAATCGACGTGTTACACAGTGGACACACCATTCTCGTATTTAACCACTTTCGTAGGCATATCTCGTGAAACGAATGACCACAGCGGGTAACTTTTCCTTTCATCATTTCTTGCAAACAAATACTGCAGTCATTACTGTTTAGCTGAGATTTTGATGCATCTTCTAATTTAGTAGTATACGCTTTGACCCATTTCCTCTGTCGAATAGTATTTAATAGAACTTTAATACCAAGGAATACATTGACCAGACACATTGCTAGTAGTCGATATAAATCAAGCCACGTGTAGAATCCATAAAATACTGTCCAAAACCAACACAAGCTGTAGGCATTAAAATAACAATTATTATCGTTGAAAAGTCATGCGTGTATAAAATACCACATCATCGAAATTTTCCCAGAATTCCTGGCGAATTTCATCAAATTTATAGAGACAAAATATAAAAAGCGAAGCAAATATTCTTATGAAATTACAAGCGAAATAAGATGTTGCAAGAAAAATGCCCAAATCTTTCATTGAATACTGGACTAAAGTCCATATAGTATTGCGACAGACCCAATACAAAATGCAATATGCACGCCGATAACTCTAAGGGTGTTGAATCCTGATGCTTGTATTGCTGCCACATCCGCACTCGCTTTTCTACGATAATTGAACACACTTCTAGCAAACAAGCTGCAAGAAATACAATTCTTCTAGACAAGACGATACCACGGTCGAACGGCTTCATGTCAAAGAAGATCATGTCTGTCGTAGATAAATATACGGTTATGATGTACAATATATGTAACCTGAGCTCTTCTTGTGTGGATTCATACATCCCTTTTACAATGAAATAGCAGAACTTTAACAGATGTTTACAAATAACAATTGAAATTGTAGAAAATGCTATAACGGAGATTACAGAACAACAACACATGCCGAGTGTGGTATAAAACACCAATTTAGTTTTGTTAATATCTTGGTCAAGGTCAACCACGAGCCAGTTGTTAATTAGGCACACAGTACATAAAACTATAAAATAAATAGAAAACTCCTTTCTTTGTAATATGTTTATGTCATCAAATTCCAATTCTTCCAAACGTTGGAGGTATAGATTTACATGCCTTTCCCTTCAGGAGATAAGACTCTATTCTCAGACACATGAAGGAATAACAAAACAAGAAACAAAACTGTGACTATAGTTAAGGCGTTGAAAATCCAATCAGGAGAAATTTGTAACACCGTTCCTCCGATGAAAAGAGATAAAAATACACTGCGAACCGATATAATGTGTTAACCTCATTAAACCAATAATAAAAAGGATTAAACTTATTTGCACAAGTTTTAGAATGATCAAAATATGCACAGGGTATCCTGGTGTTTCTCCACACTTTATAAACAACGATGTTACAAGCCATGCTATAATAATATTTGATGTTCCCGCCGTAATCCTGAAGACCGTTAGTAAAATGCTGTATGGTAATCCAGGTACAACCAAAAGAGTCAAGAGTCCTGAAAATTAAACAAAATAGCAAATTATTAGCAGTGATTCTCAAGAACCGCATCTAAATGAAAACAAATAAGTCTTGAATATTAGTAGTCCAAAAATGAATATATCTTAATACAGCCAAACCCCATTAAAGGTTGTCTGAGTGTCTACAAAAGTCAGATTTCAAATATCCCTGATAAACCATTAAATTCGAACATCTTTTTTCGGATACAATGCGAGACCCTTTAAAACAGATATGCCTTGCGAAAAACCAACCAACGTAGAACTTGAGAATTTGCCAGAGAAAAAATAAACTGTTAACACAGAGATATGTCTCGCCTATTTGTTATTTTGATAATGCAAATGTTGATAAAAATAACAATACTTTAACATGTAAGTTATGCAAATACTCAAAGTCAATGAACCATGACTAAAGGTACAGGGCTAAACAATCTCCATGGAAATGAGATGTGCCAATACTAATGCAACTGCATACCAAATACCATTGACTTTTCACAAGTCGTTCCCTTTAAAGAAACCTAAACACAAACATTAAATTGTAAACTAAGCAAAAGTTTCAAAGTCAATAGACCATGACTAAAGGGCGGGGCCAAATAATCTCCATGGAAATGAGATATGCCAATGCTTATACAACTGCATACCAAATATCATTGACCTACCACTAGTGGTTCCCCATAAACTGACTTAATCACAAACTACACTTATGTAACTCATGAAAACTAAGCAAAAGTTTCAAAGTCAATAGACCATGACTTAAGGGCGGGGCCAAATAATCTCCATGGAAATGAGATATGCCAATGCTTATACAACTGCATACCTAATATCATTGATCTACCACTAGTGGTTCCCCATAAAGTGAACTAATCACAAACTAATACATGAAAACTAAGTAAAATTTCAAAGTCAACAGACCATGACTGAAGGGCAGGGCCAAATAATCTTCATGGAAACAGGATATGCCAATGCTTATACAACTGCATACCAAATATCATTGACCTACCCTAATGGTTCCCCATAAAGTAACCTAAACACAAACTAATACATGAAAACTAAACAAAGTTTCAAAGTCAATAAACCATGACTGAGGGGCAGGGCCAAATAATCTCCATGGTAATGAGATGTGCCAATGCTAATTCAACTGCATACCAAATATCACTGACCTACCACTAGTGGTTCTACATGAACTAGACCTAATCAAAACTAATACATTGTTGACGCCGCCACCGCCGCCGCCGACGCCGGAAACAGCATACCTATGTCTCGCTTTTGACTCCGTCAAGGCGAGACAAAACCAACAAATAAGTTATAAGTATTTAATTAAAATTTGTATCTGACAAACTTTAAAACATGTCAATTAATTCATTGCTGTCCGTTTTCAAAGACATTTCTATTTCAAAACCGTATGACTCAACATATTTTCTCGGTTTAAAATTGTAAACTGGAAGAGAGGTGTTTTAGTTCAAAGTCGAGTCAAGATAGTGTCAGAAAATTAAATGCTAATTTAGATATTGCAATAAATTCACAAACATTTTTTTTCATTAATTTATGAAGAAGAATGTTGATATAGGAGTCTTCATTTAATTGTAACACTTACCTAAACAACGCACAATGTATGATGCCCATCCGAGGTATTGGTAGCTAAATCTGAATATTGTATCCAAGAAACTAAGAAAAACCACTCGTATACTTAAGACAAGGATGTTTTCCCAGTTTTATTCTACAAAATAGAAATGTAATTTTCCTGATGCATTTTGTCAATTATTCATAGTCGTTATGAAGCAATTGTGTAAAAGAGTTTTGTACATTAATTAGTGATTCCTTCCGGTTTGTGCTTTCTTATAAAACGTTAGTTTTCTGGTGCAGTCTACTGAAATATCTCACATTAATAAGTAACATAAAGGTACTATATTATCACGTGACATGGAATAATTCATTTAATTTTCATTTAAATGCAAGAATGGACGAATAACTCTTAAAATTGACACTCCAAGGTGAATAACCCTATTATTCTCCGGTGAATAACATTTTCATCCCTTGGTTTTATTATCTCCCATAAACAATGACGTAATTAACGCATGTAAACCAAATGTAACGAGGAAACACGATCAAACAAGGCTTGGACATGCATCTAGTGCCGGGGATATCTCTCGTAAACGGTCTTCTTTAGGATCATCAATATTTTACAGAAAGAGTCTACCTTTACTGTACATACCAGAAATTCTTAGACACAAAATATTTTTTCTAACGTAAGCCTTTTGACAATCTTTTACTACCGTAAGGATTTTTTTTCTTAAATGGTTCAAAAGAGCCTGCTACTGTCAGTTCTGTATAATAAAACAATCGTGCCCTAAGAATCGATGAATATCCAAAATGTTAACCCTAAAAGTTATTGCACTTCGGGCTGCGCCCTCAGGGAAATAACCTTTAAGATTGACAATTTTGGATATTCACCTCCTCAACGTGCCATAATTGTATATTTATTTTATTTGCTTTCTTTACTAACTCTGTTCATCCATGTTTCTAATTAAATTATAAGAAAAGAAATGCTTGTGAAGCAGAAATCTAAAAGAACAAAAGAGACACCCAAAACCCCAACATTGGTACTAGAACAAGAGCAACAAAAATAATGGTGGCTGCCATTGAACGCTTGAACTGATACGATCAATTTTTAAATTGTAAGTACATCTTGCGATATAGCCCTTGTGTCGATACATGCTTCAGAAATAGCGAATTAATTGCGAAATGTAAACTACATAAACCGCAGTTGATGTAGGATACACGTCAAGAAATCGTCTGTCGTAAATTGTTGTTGATTTCTTGAAAAATGTACGAAAAATAATTTAAAGTGTTTGTTTGACTGCGCTTTATTTTCAAATCGTGAGTGTAAACGTGATAAAACTAATTTGGCAAAATTATAGGTCCTAATTTGTCAAATTTCTATTTTTTTTTTTTTTTGTGGTTATCTTAACAAAATTCTAAGTCCTATATCATTTTCTAAATATGAATCATGTAGTATGAATGATAACAGTTTTCCTAGGATCAATTACATCAAAGTAGAAGCAAGGAATATGTCATAGAGACAACAAACCCGCAAAAAAAAAAAAAAATACAGCCCAAGGCCACCAATGGGTCTTCAACGCAGCGAGAAAATCCCGCAACCGGAGGTGGGCTTCAGCTAGCCCTTAAGGAATTGAAGCAGGTAAAACGATAAAACTGTACGGCGTAAGACGTCAAGCGCTATCCACCATCAAGTACCCGACAAAATATGTAAACTATGAAACTAGAGGACCAAAACGAAAGACATGGTATACCATGGTAGGGTCTTACGTCTGACTTAATAGAATATGGTGTTGAATAATAAAATATGAGTTTTAGACATATATGCCTAAAGTAATGAAAATAGAGACGTTCTCTCTCGGACACACTCCATCCACATCACACCTCACGAGGGTGACCATGCGTAGAACAGGAGATGATTCCTTCATGCATGGTCTTACTCCCCAGGTTTTGTTTCATCAATATTGTCTTGTGTTATCTTATGTATTTTGAAACTAAGATCTTATTTATTATTTTTATCGTGTATGTGTTCAACAAACAATTCTACAAAATGGAGAACAAACTCAAAAGTATTATTAAATATTATATTTCATTATAATGGTTCAACTTGTTATTTGTACAAGATCACATTCCCATTCTCGGAATTTCTCGGATGACAATATGTTATAACACACACTTCAATATGTGTAGTTTTATTATATTGATAAAACATTGTCTAGAAGGACTTGCATGCTAAAATAGCAATATATCCACGAGTATATTAACATATTTCACTGGTATAAACCAGTAATCTTCCACATTTTCGTTACCATACAAGTGTAACATTTTATACTGGTACAAACCAGCAATCTATCAACAGTCTCGTTACCATACGAGTATAACATTTTGTACTGGTACTCTACAAATTAGTACAGGATCCACTTTTGCAAAATGTGTTGTTTCTACAGTCAACCCTGTCTTAAAAGATCACTCAAGGGTTAAGATAAAAGTGGTCTTTAAGTACAGGTAGTCTCTTAATACAGTTTTCATTTACATAAAATGCACTACAAAAGGAGCTGACAATAATGGTCTTTTACAGCAACAGGTTGTAGCATAATACAGGTGGTTTCTTGTGCAGGTTTGGCCGTATTTATAAAGAATAAATTAGCAAAATATATGGCACGCCTTTCTCGTCAAAAGTATTTAAACGCTATTTTCTCAAATTCACATCTAGATTTGAAAATATACACCTTTGTTTGAAAGAAAACACCTTCATGTAAATGTGACAGATCAACCTTATACTCCGTCAGATCCCATGTTATTTAGTCCTATTGGTAGTACCCATGAGCTTGAAACATATAAGCCCATATCGTCAACACAGGCATCTGATAAGTCAGCAATAAAGGGTACTGCTGCTTAAATGGTAGAGGGTGTTTAGCAGACATGTTAATAAAAGCAGCATTGAAGTAGGCCCTTTACGAGATTATACCCATAATTTAATGGAGAACAGATGCTTGTATAGCAAATCGTCGCTCCCGGAGTGTCTGTAGAAACATCTGATTACAGCAGCAGTAAATTCCAAACCCAACCTCGTAGCAAAAAGAAATCAGATCAGTTTACTGGGAAAATGTAGATTGACAAGATTATATTTGTTCATTTCGAACAAACGGTTCACTGGAATCAATGAGATGAAACTGACATGGCTCCACATTGTGTATGAGTCTTCGGGGCAAAACTTAGGCCACACCAATTTGATTTTAGTTCTTCGGATAAAAGCTCCAAAAATTTTTTGATTGTATTTATTTCTTGAAAATGAGTTTTGATGAGGCGGGTACTCTACAAGTGGAGCGAGCGGTAAAATTTTTTTTTAAATTGTGCGATTTAGAATTTTATGTACATGTTGAAACTGGGTTACTTCAAAGAAAAGGAGGAGAAACATGATCTTATGCATATAATTTGATGTATTTGTGCCTGTAGTACAGTCTGTACCATACCCAACTTTCTGGTTCGCTTTGGTTTAGTATAATTTTGATTATTTTGTCAAATAAGCTTTTATAGCTGACTATGCGGTATGGGCTTTGCTCGTTGTTGAAGGCCGTACGGTGACCTATAATTTTAATTTCTGTGTCATTTGGTCTCTTGTGGAGAGTTGTCTCATTGGCAATCATACCACATCTTCTGTTTTATATTTGACTGCGTGAATTTTCATTTAAATTCATACATGTGTATATATTAAGGAAGCATAGCAAATGCAATTTAGCAAGAGGAATTAGGTTAGTTAGGTAAATGAAATGTGTTGAATAGTATTAAAATATGTGTATGTATTCCAAAAATGCCCTTGAAAATATTAAATATCTTTTGATATAGTTGTTTTCACTATATGGTAATGATTGTTTATTGGCTGCTTGACATACAGTTGGAACTATTTATCCATAATAGGATCAACATAATGAGTGAGGTGAATATTTCAACAACATTCTGAATAAGATAGTTATATTGCTATGCATGTAGATCCCAATGTATTAAAATATTACCTTAAAATACCTTTAACCACATTCACATGCATTATTCTGAATTAGCAAAATACTTTTCATTTTGCCCTGAAACCTGCGATGTATTTCAAACTGGAAGTGGTTGCACCAATAACACATCCATAATCATTATTTGCATGCCAATCCCAATACCACCACTTTGGTCACGAACGTTGGAACTCTTAAATTTTCCTTACAAAAGAGTTCTGATTGCATGTCAATATACTAACAAGGGATATGGGTTTTCATCAAAATAAGATATAAATCTGTCATTTTTAAAAATTCATGTGAATTAAACATTAATTTCATCCAAGACAGAGAGCTCTACGTATGGCTGTTGTGGTCTGAGATTACTCTGACGTCCGACGGCTGTTTTGCCAGACAAGATAGGGCCGTGGGACAACAGCACCCCATTTTGTCTGGCAAAACAGCCGTTGGACGTCAGAGTAATCTCGGACTATGTCTGTTGAAACCATGATCGGGGATGACAATGTTTCTAACATGTACTGATGTGATCGTGGTCATCTAACGAAAGATTTTTTTTATTTTGTCTCCTAGAACAGGTCTTCATAGGTAAAACGAAATGCATTTCAAATAACTGTGTGTTTAATAACTACTTGTCCTCGGCAATGATCTGTCAACTTCATGTTGGCATCCCCATTTTGATCTTTTATTTACAAATCGATTTATTACACGTGCGTTTGAATCGATCGGAGCAATATATGCACAAGAAAAACGTCTAAGAGAAAAAAATGTCAAGGATAAACTAATTTTGGAGCGGCATGCGGCCCAAAATTGGCGGAAGCGGTAATTATTTTTTTTTATTGAAAAGTCAATTTTTCCAAAACAGGAGCGGGAAAATCCAAAGAACTATTAATCAAATTGGTGTGGCCTTAAAGTTAGTAGACGTTTTCACCAATAGAGAATTACGGTTTATCGAGTTGAATTCAATTCTCGTGTGCGTCGGGAAAATGAAAGCCTGTCTGATTGTACCTATGTATCAAGAAGGCTTGTAAGGATAGCGTATTTAGACCCTGATATAACTGAAGATTTGGTATTGACCATTTCATTAAAGTCCTTGAAAATTTTGAGCTCCAAAAGCGAGTACATTTTCACATCCTCCAACATTAGAAAATGCTATAGAGGTAAATTCAGTTAAAATCTCTCATTGACTTCAATGCAAACTTGTTACTGAAATTAAATTTATATCTGGTTTACCTTTAGAAATTAGAAGCTTACATATATCATTCATTTAAGAACAAATGTATCTCAATCTTTACAAAATCAAAACGTAGGGTCATGCGGCATTTTGGGCCATTCACATGGCCTTGTTTACAAACACTGTAGGTTCGCACTAAATTCCTATACTGACCCCCATCACTTTTTAACCCGTTAGTAAAGAAATTAAGTACATTCGGCATTCATTTTTTTTCAACACTAGTTTTGATCCATCATATCAAAAATATGTATTAAAACATTATCTATCAATTGGTGGAGCACAGGACTCCAGAAAGCTCTCCCAAATGGACGGTCCTTGATGTAATTTTGTTTTACTGAATTTACCCTTATGGTAACATCAATTGAAAATGAGACTTTTGTTGGGTCAACTAGCGTAACAAGTGAAATAAAGAAAATAAAGAATCCTAATAAGAAATTGACATTGAAAAACGGAAATAGGATTGATAAGGAAGAAAATAAAGATTTGACAAAATTTACCAAATCAGATATAAATTGTTTCAAGAATAAAATAAAAGAATTTATGCACTAAGTAAATCAATCCCTGAAAAAGTTTAAGGTGCTGAAGATTTGGCCATAATAGGACAGAAAGTAAAACTCCTTTCTGTAATAAGTGTAAACAATGGGTCATTTTACAAATGATTGTAGGTCAAATAAGGCTAGAACAGAACAAATGAGAAAAAATAGAGACAATAAAAGCAGTAATGATTTAAACACAAAGGGACAGAAGTCAGGACCGGGATCCTAGCCTAAAACACTTAAACGAGCTCCACTATTATGATAATTGAAATTAAGCAGTGTGGTCTATTCGCAAAGGTTCTTTTAATAATCAGAAATTTTGGTTTTAGTACATACAGGATCAGCTGTTATGTGTATTTCTAAATCATCATATAATGAACTTAAAATAAAGAACGAACTCTACTTTTTAAAGCAGCTAGCGGCAAAGTTAAACAACCGTTTAAAAAGAAGGAGTTTCATTGGAACATGACTTGTAGATTTAGATAACATGTCGGGAATATAAGTCATAGACTTATTAAATACTTCTGAAGCTCAATTTAACTTGCTAAGTCTTACTTATTATGCCTGATTAAACTGTGATAAAATTAAAGAAAACACAAAGCATCAATTGTGCATTAATTAGATTAAGAGAAAGAGTAATAGTACCGGCTAATACTGAAACAGCTTTTAAAACTACAGTTCCAAACCATATGAGGGAAAATAATATGTTAATAGAATCTAATGAACTTCTAGCAAAGCAAGGCATTTTAATATCTATTGCTTAAGTAAATGCTTAAGATAATAAAGTTGTTATTTCTGTCCTTATTTGTACAGATATAGTTATAACACTGAAGGGTAAAAAGTTGAAGGGAATATTCAATATATCAGTAAAATTTCTGAGTCTTTAGAGTATTAAAGTTTGACAAATCAGGTATTAGATTTTGACAAATCAGATACTGAAGAGCTACCCGAACATTTAAAATGTCTGCTTCAGAAAATGTCCCTAAATCTACTAAAAACAAAAAGAGGAAATAAAAGGCCTTTTTAAATTTCAAGATATTTTCTTGGGGTCCGAGGGAAAATTAGGTCGCACCGACCTTGTTAGACACACTATATATATTGATGATGCCAGACCCATAAAAAGGATCAGACATGGAGGTTCTGTATAAACTAAAGGGTCTTTCTTTTGACTCACAAGGATACCTACCTTTTCTCCGTATGGATACTTCTTTAGATTCGTTAGGTGGGAATAAATAGTCTAGTAAGATCGACCTGTTTCCCGGTTATTGGCAATGTTTAGTTGACGAAAACAGACTTTTCTTGCCATCGTAGCTTGTTTCAAAGTAATGCCTTTTAACCTGTGCAATGCACCTAGCTGTTTTGAAACACTTATGGAAATTGTATCAAAGGCTATCAATGTAAAAGATATCTACGGTATCTAGATGAAGTAATCTTTTACCTTCTTTTGAAAAGGCACTTGAAAATGTAGAATTTGTTTTCGAAAGATTCAGGCAAGCAAATTTAAAATTAAAACCCAAGAAATGTTCTTTATTTCAACGTCAGATTTATTTTGGGGACCTTTAATTACAGATTAAGGCACCGCTTGTGATCCATCAAACATTCAAGCTGTACGTGATTGTCCTACCCTAAGTATATCAATAAGGTTCGTAGTTTCCTGGGATTAGCAGGTTATAACAGAAGTTTTATTCCTCATTTTCTGAAATTGCATCTATTATGACAAATTTAAATAAAAGGGATTCGTTTTGTATGGACCACACAGTGTCAAGAGTCCTTTGATAGCCTTAAAGGCAAATTAATATCTGCTCTTATCTTGAATTACCCTACAGAAACTGGTCAGTTTATTTTAGATACTGATGCCAGTGAACATGCAATTGGTGCAGTTCTTCCACAAATTCAAGATGGTGACGAAAAGGTTCTTGCCTATGCCAGTAAAATGTTAAGCAACACTCAGAGAAAGTACTGTACTACCTACAGAAAACATTTGGCAGTATTAACATTTGTGAAACATTTGAGACATTATCTAATAGGTAAAAGTTCAAAATAAGAAATGGTCGTTCTTTTTAAGATGGTTAAAGAATTTTAAAATCCAGGGGTGGGGGTGGCTCGATGGATATCTGTTTCAGAATCCTATAATTTTGAACACAGATAAGGCAGTCAACACAGTGCTGATGCCATATTTAGAAAACCATATCGGCTTTGTAAAATGGATGATTATCCAGGGTGTAACAAAACTATAAGTTCTGTTAAAATTTACCCTTTAACGGCTGAAAATTATCATGATTTTGATGAAACAATCCCATTTACGGAGGACGATGTAGAACATAATAAAACTATATCCCATATTGAGGACTCTGAAACCCTGATGATATAAAAGAAAGTCTAGATTTTACAAACTGGTTAAGAATATGGACTCATAAAAAATCAAATCATGACAAGAAAATGATTAAGATTTAGCTAAGATTATTGAATTCAAAACTCGGTCTGATAAGAAAAACCCAGTCGCGAACAAGTGTCTGGCTCCTCTCATGAAGTGATTGGGAATTATAAAGTGACTGGGAACGACTAGATATAGAAGATTGAATCTTGAATAAACAATATGACAAATCTGGTGAAACTAATTTGGTTTGAATAGTCTCCAAAGAGTTAGAAGTATTTCATCATAACAATAGAATTTCTGGTCATTTAGGTAGAGATAGAACGTTAGAGTCCATTAAGCGAAGGTTCTATTGGCATGGTATATCTTCAGCCATCTTTGGTAGCCAAGGGTTATGATCCAGTCCCTACCCTTCACCATTGGCTGATTAAAAGTTGACCCGGCCTTAGTAACTTTGACCCGGACATATCACCGACGTCATAATGAATGAACTGACGTTGATAAGTTTAACCCAAACTTATCAAGTCATCTTCCGGTCTGCCGTTGAAACAAAGAAAACACTTGTTTCTATTATGCATAACACGCAAATACAACCCGATAAATAGATTGTTGTCTGCATATTTATATTGTATCACATATCAATATGCAGACAACCTGATAATCGGTACATATATGTTTTGGTATTGATTAAATATGAAAACTTTATCGTCTCGCTGATTTCAGTAGCAGAGACTCAGGTCCTAGTGGAAGAACCCGGAAGTAATTATTATTGTATGTGGTCTTGTCATATTTAGTAGTTGTATAA
This sequence comes from Mytilus coruscus, assembly GCA_017311375.1. Lineage (NCBI taxonomy): Eukaryota > Metazoa > Mollusca > Bivalvia > Mytilida > Mytilidae > Mytilus > Mytilus coruscus. The sequence continues at coordinate 74,149,341 of CM029599.1, read as the reverse complement.
TTCATGGTTTTCCTGGTTTGAATTTGAATATTGGAATGCTGTGCTTGTCTAGAACATATAGTATGAGAATTGCTTATGTGTCGTCACTATGTTCCTAGAACTTAAACTTAAAGTCAAAATATAAAACTAAATACTGATATAAACTGAAAGCTGATATCAAACATAAAAATCTAGTTCACTCATCCGCTTAAAAAATAGATAGAAGCAAATTACTATGACTGCCTCCTATTACATATATTACGGTCTTACCCTCAATGTAGCCATTTCTGATAAAACAAGGTCTGAATTTTAGATTTTGAAGTGGAATTTCCTCTGGTCTATAATTAACCTATACTACTGAACTAGGATCATTCATACGTGACCATTTTTAAACGAACAAAGGACTTACAACACACAAATATGCCTACATTTAAAACTAAATAATGTGTATATGTAAGAGAATGATAATCCCTTTCTTCATGAATAAGTACCATTAAGAAAGGGATAATCATTCCTTACAAACTTAGAATATTGTAAAGTGCTCAAGGCTCTAATGATCTCTTGATTTGTTGTATTCAAGAATTCGTTTCATTGTCAGTGCAAGTTTATAATTAATGCATGACTTCTTTTTAGGCATTTCATTTCATTTATGGATTGGTTTTAGTAATGTCATGACTTGCTTATAATTTAGGAAATTATTATAAATTGTGGTTTATATATGACAATGGTAGGAATTGTATAAGTTTCCTTACTGTGAGTATGAATGTAAGTTCTTGTAATAATTTAGTGAGGAATCACCTTTTGTATATTAACAGTTCAAATCAATAAATTCAAGATTTGAGTTACAACTAAATTTTATTTCACAGCCAATATTGAAGTCCAGCTCTTTACGTGAAATACTACTTCATCGTGTGAAGAAATTATCTCAAACTAAATGTTCAAATAAAATGCCTTTTATATAAAATTGAGAATGGAAACGGGAATGTGTCAAAGAGACAACAACCCGACCAAAGAGCAGAAAAAGCCCAAGGCCACCAATGGGTCTTTAACACGGCGAGAAAAGCCTGCACCAGGAGACAGACTTCAGCTTGACTCTAAACAATAATGTTACTTTATACTTGTTCATCGAACACTCAACTCCGAAACATATAAATGAACCAAAATTTAAAAAAACATACAAGACTAACAGATGCCAGATGTTCCTGACTTGGGACAGGCGCAAAATGCGGTGGGGTTAAACATGTATATCCAAAATTAAATTTAGAATCCTGCATTTTCTTAATTTCATCGGAATGTTGGAAATTACTGTTCTTACCAATAGCGGATCCAGTAATGAGTTTTGGTAAGCGTATTAGCTAACGATTTATGTTATTTATTTATGTTATTTTAATTTAAAACTTTTCTCTTTTTAGCATCGCTATGATATTGTTCTAATTTTTAGTAAGTTTGAAGTTAAATATTCTTATAATAACATTAATGGTACCAATTTTACTGCACCAGTAAACTTCAAATTATTTTGAATTTGTTGTTAGTTTTAAAATTAAACTTTTAATCAGTGTCAATAACAAATTCTTTCAAGCTGATAAATGTGCTTTGGGGCATTTGTAACTCATTTATAGAAACTCTTTGTTTTGAACTGTAAATAGGCCTAAGCAGTAGAATAATCCCTTAGTAAGAAAATGATTTATATTCATTCTTCACAATTAAGAAACACCAAATCCTACCATTTCATTGGTAGAGAACACTTTGCTATATTCTAAATTGATTTATAACATAGATAGATAGACAGTTTTTTTTAGATCAAATATCAACATAAAACATTACAAAAGTTGTATAAAAAAAGAAAAGTAAAATAATAAAATCTTAAAACAATTATTGATGCCTAATCTGGATTGCCCATGAAAGTTATACGGCTTATTTCCAATGGGGTCCACTTATGTTACATCCTTAAAAATATCAAAATATACATGTAGTTATAACAAATCATGACTTTGGCAGGTTTTATACTAATTAACCATGCAATAAAACAAGGATGCCTAATTTTATTATCTAAAATCAGTATGCTTTAATATAAATTGAATATGAATAACAACAACGAAACACATTGCTCTACTAATTAGTATCAAAAATGAAAAAAGGAAGGAAAAATAGTGCATAGAAAGTGCGAAACCAGGTACATGTAAATCATTTTCACTGTCATTTCATTTTCTATTGTCTATTGACTTTGAAACTTTTGCCTAGTTTGCATGTAATAAAGTTCGTGATTAGGTCAATTTATGGGGAATCACTAGTGATAAATAGTATCTATCAGTTGTTGTTTTGTTTTAAATAGTTCTGTAAGCAGCTGCTGGAGGATCTTAAGGATGTTCGCTCCTAGCCTGGGATCCTGGCTCACTGCTCGACAGTCGACGAATTATTAGATTGGGTCAGGATGCCAGGTAAGTTCGCTCCTCATGTCAGATATTCGGAATCCTCTAGTTTTATCCATGTAGTGCCATTAAAAATTGCCTGCTAACCCCTTCTTTTCTTTTCATTATTTCATAAAATATAGTTTAAAAGACAAATTTGAAAATCTTATAAAATCCTTGTTATTTTTTCATAGTTTTGAAAGAAAAAATGTGCTAATGCTAAATGTATGAAAAATCTAGAGAGAATCATTTCCGCCAATTGAAAACAAGCACACGGACCCTAAATTTTGTTCTGTTTTTTTGTTCCTTCATTTATATACTATTAATTTATAACAGTCTTTTAAAAGCTTCTAATTTTGAAACAGAGTAGCGCACATCCTTAAAGATATACCTTTTCTCATTCATCATTATTAACCAGATGCATTTGTTATCATTCAAAGTATTCAAATGTTTACATTTGGATTTAATTTTATTTTAGTAATGGTAACGCTTCCCATCATAAGGGCTTAATTCGATTCGTCCAACTCGGAAACCTGAGTTACTCGAGTTGCAATCGAAGTACCCGAGTTTTATCCTTTACAACCCTCGAGTTAACTCGATATCAACCCTGCCCCTGACCAGGTTTAATCGAGTCGAGTTAAACGGCAAGATGGCGACGAAAGAGACGTGAGTGCTTTTCGAAAATATATTTTTGACGATTTAAACGGATTTTAGCCATTTTATGTGACGAAATAAAAGTTTAAGTGTTCAATTACAATAGTCACATTAAAACACCACAATATATATCTATTGTATTACATCAATGTCCATCAATTGTAAATATTCGCTAAAATATACACATGTGTACCTCCGTTATACTTTTCAGAGGGGCAAGGTGACGTTTACTGTTATCGGCTATTGTGAATATTTTTAGCTGTTAACTGTTATTGTCAAAATCAGTTCACTGTTCTGCTCTTAGGACCCCTTTGCCCCTTTCCGGTACAGTCTCCTCGGCAAAGTTTTGTATACGTGGGACATGGTCCCTGGGCAACAAAGTTGTCAAAAATTGTATTAAGATTTGGTTAGAATCAATTATATACTGAATTGCCATCGTTTGTTCATCATCACTAAAAATATGGTTTAGTATCGTAAATTCATTCATGTTGTTAAGGTAAACAATGGACCTCGAGTAACTCTCCACCAGAGTTTTGATTCGATTGATACGCTCTTGACGCATGCGCAATCAAACCTAAAATTTAACTCGAGTAACCCGAGTTGGACGAATCGAAGTAGGCCAAGGTGGACATTTCAAAAGGAAGTGTAATTCGTCCTCTACAGCAGTGTGGCATAACTTACAAATATGTTTGTTTTACTCTACTCAGTTGTGTCTACCTGTTTCAATTTCTAATGAATGGTCACTTTAACGAAATTCAGACAATACCCGTTTTGTCCCCTATTTCCAATCATCAGATAAGGTTCAAATTCAAAATAAAATTTAAATTTTCTTTAGGTTTTCAATTTGTTTTGCAGTTTGATTTTTTTTCATCATTAAATAAGTTAAATTTTCAGATTTTTATGAATTTTGTTTAACTTTCCTGACAATATAACTGGCTTTTAGTTTCTCATAGTTTTTTAAAAGACGATTCTAATTTTAAATATTTAAGAGTTTCTTGAATACACCCAAACCATGAGCCTTTTTTTTAACCATCCCTTAGTTTTTGATAAATAATATGCCTATAACAGAATGCAGTCATTTTGATTTACATTTTTAACCATGTGACACCAATATTTAACACAATCTAATAATACTGAATAATTAACAGGGAAACTGCTGAGTTCTCCTCTGCATGCGTCATTTGAAGATTTATCTGTGACTCCTATATATTTACAAAATTTTGTATGATTTTTCTCTAAAACTAGGTTTTTAATTCCTTTATCAATATAATGTTCTATACTTTTTGTATGTTTACTAGGAGAAATATAGCCCCAGATTTTAGATTCAAATAGTAAGATAGGTATAATGGTATGATTGAAAATATGTAATAATGTTTTTGCATTAGGAGAGGCATATGTAAAATGTTTCTCAACTTGAAAAAGCTTTCCTTCTTTTGTTAAGTAACTCTTGTTTTGCTGCCGAAAAATAACAGAGCTGTAAATATCACACCTAAATATTTGTACTGTTGTACATTTTCAATATATTCGTTTTTATATTTTATTTTGAACATTTTTTTTCGATCAGCTGTTAAAACTAAAACTTTCGTTTTAATTAAATTTACCGTCATTTGCCATTCATTTGAAAAGGCAGCCAATTTATTTATACAATTTTGGAGTCCTTGGTCTGAAGTGGACAGAAGCACAACATTATCTGCATATCAGGCGGAAACCAAGTTGAAATTTAAAAAAAAATGGTACTCTTTATAAGAGAAGGTAAAAAAGGCTAAGTTGGTTAATTTGAATTGTTAACATCTGTTTCTATGGGCTTTGAAAATTTAATGAATGTGCATAAACTAGGATTTTATGCATCTTATGTATGGGTTTTACTTCAATTATGGTATGGAGCTTCGAGATATTTGTAAACTTTTAAATTATAGACAAATTTTCACAAAACAGTCGATTGTGGTAGGTGCAAATACATGTGGATCTTTTTTGTGCATAATCATAAATTCCGCCAAAAAAAATTCCATCTCTGCCCCCAGCGACAGTTTTTTGGGAAAAAATCCCAAAATGAAAAATTATTTCATCGAAAGGAGAAAGTCGAGTGCGCCTTTTTATGTTTAGGCGTGTTTGAGTAGACTATTCTGTCTTGAAAACGTATAAAAGAAAAATATTTGATACATGATCTCGCTTCAGATTCTATTATTTTCATATATTTAAGCTCTAGGTTGATATAATAAAATTTCAAATTTATTTACGATTATAAAAATTAGGTGGCGTAATGGGAGATAATTTTGACGAAGTAGAATTCTGACTGATATAACATTGTACTTATTGATTTAGATATTAGTTGGACAGGATCTTATGACTGATCAAAACGGTAGGAGATCATTTACAAAAATATTTTATAAGTTGGGGCTTAGGTTGTTTCCTGTCTATGTTTCCATGTCTACACCTGTCTATGTTTCCATGTCTACAACAGGGATCCACATCTAAAAATCTGTTCTTAATTTATCTACTTGAACACAGGAGTCTGAACAGTCATACATTCTTTTGATTATACTGTAAAATTTTGAACTTAATCCAATAAGTTTAAGCATATAAAATAAGATGTAAATGAGATACAGAATCAAAAGCTCGCTTAAAATCAACAAAGTAAACATAAAGTGATTTAGAATTATTTTACACATTTTTAAGGTTCGTCTAAAGGAATTGAAAAATATGGTCGTGTTTACACTACAAAAATCTACTCTTGAGTACAGAAAACCGATTCATCTACGGAAGTTTTAAGGCCTGGCTGGACCTAGATATATAAAAGTTATATGTAGTTTATGTTTCAGAAAATTAAAACTTGCCTGGATTTTGATGTGCATTTATCCAGTCTGCAGAAGATAGCAAAATAAACTAACCCTGAGTTTCATTTGGTACGGTCCACTCAGTTACACAGTTTAAATCACCTTGCTTGGAGATGTCTATTGTCCATTTAAATTAATACGACTCACAGCTTGTATTATATGAGGGAGCTTCTCAAACCTCTTTCCCAACTTAGTTTATTTTGGCACCTTCTGCAGGAATGGAAAAAAAATGAATAGCAAAATCCAGTTAAGTTTTTAATATTTTGAAACTTAAAATGCATTTAAATTTTATTTATCTAGGTCCAGCCATGCTTTAAAACTTTTCCAGGTGCACAGGTTTGTCTGTACTCAGGGTAAAATTTGTGGTGTGAATATGGCCATATATGCGAAACGGTTATGATGAACCTTAACTAGATTTTGTTAGACAAACATGTAATCATAGTTCTACAGCCTTTACAAATCCAATTTGCTCTGGTTGTATTATATATATGCCTTGTACAAAGAAAACTGGATAACCCATTATTTAAAAATCTGTTAAACAGCTTTCCTATGTTGTCCCAAATTGCTATTCCTCTGCATTATAAACTAGAGGGTCACATTTGGAACCTGATTTACGTAATGGGTTTATATAATTAAGACCTCAAGATGAAGGATATACTTTATTTGAGATTATTAACCAACTTACTACAATATGTATAGAAATGCCCATGCTTTATTAGAGGAAAATTTCGGCAACTGGTCATTATGAACGGAGAAATTGCTACAGCCAGTCATTACGAAATCTCAGTCATGCATTACGAAATCACACCCGTGCATTACGAAATCACAGCCATGCATTATGAACAGATGAAACGGGACATCGATTAAATCAAAATGTCGTTTATTTTTTTTAGATAAGGGACAACTTTTAAAAAATTTTTAACTTAATATCATAAAAAAAAGTTTTAATGATGTTCAGTGTTTTGTAACGACTTGAAACGGAAATATTTCACAGCCTTTTTGAGTACGACTTTCGATTATTATCACTGTTTCATTTCCGTTGATCAATCATCAGAACGCAGACTACTCGAAGAGTAAGAAAAGTTAAACTGTCTGATTTATTCTTCCCAGCTACTTTATATTTGCTAGATAAAATGAATTGTAATAGCATATAATTAAGTACTTTGGATGAGAAATCAGAAATTACATCTGACAATGTTGACCAAATATCTACCGTGAATGGGAAAAGACAAGTTCAGCTATGAATTCCATATCTTCTTCACGGTAAGATTATTACTCTGTATTTAATCGAAGAATTAAAACCATTTAATAAAAGTGTTATGAACTGGCTTTTTCTGTATTGGTCCTATTATCGATTCGTGGTTAGCTGTATTTGAATCCGAGACTGGAAGACTGTTCTTGAATGAAGTTTTTTAAGTTGGTTAATAAAAGTATCAATATATGGACTTTTAATATTGGCCCTGTAACAGTAATACTTACATCAGGTGGGACAGTACAAAACAGACGATTTCACTCAGGTGTTGACAAACGATACAGGTAGCTCATTACAACAGTTAAATAATATTTTGAATAGTATTGAAATTGACACAGTCACCAGTGAAAGTGTAAACGGTCTAGTAAATGACCTAGGTCGTGTACTTTTAGACACGGCTGAGACTGTATTTGGTAAATCAAAAAAGAAAATACACAACCCCGACCATGAAAACAAACCTTGGTTCAACAAAGAATGTCGAAGCAAACGAGATGCATTTCATAAAAGCAAGAATACATATAATAAAGTGAAATCAGGTACAAACAAAACCATATTAAATCACACAGCTCGAGAATACAGAAAATTCTACAAGTTAATTATGGCAAATATAAAGACAAATGTTCAAATGAGCTGAGAACATTGTCAAAGCATGACACAAAAGGATTTTGGAAAACATTAAAAAAAATGTCTAACACTAAAAAAGAATCTCCACCAATTGATATAAATACATTTTACGATTATTTCAAGGATTTAAATGCGGGAGAAGAAGAAGATTTACATGCACCCGATTTTGACATTAATCAGATATCTAGTAATCCCATTTATGATGAAATCTTGAATGGAAATATTACTGAATTAGAAATCTTGGAAGCGATGAGGAATTTAAAAAATAACAAGGCTCCTGGTTCTGATAAAATACTTAATGAATTTTTGAAAATTCACCCCTGTTTTGTATCATTGTATTGTAAATTATTTAATATTGTATTAGATACTGGAATTATTCCAGACACTTGGACAAATGGTATTATTAAACCTGTGTTCAAAAATAAAGGCAATCCTACAGACCCTGATATTTTTAGAGCTATTACACTTATCAGCTGTTTGGGAAAATTATTTACCTCTATTATAAATACTAGACTAAACTTTTTATGAATGAAATTTCTCTTATGTCAGAAAATCAAGCTGGTTTTAGAAAAGGATATGCAACAACAGATAATATTTTTGTGTTACATGCACTTGTAGAATTATATTTTCATTTGGAAAAAACTTTTTGTACATTTATTGACTTTAGAAAAGCTTTTGACACTGTTCTAAGAACTGGCTTATGGCAAAACTACATCTTAGTGAAATCAAGGGAAATGTTTCAAAGTTATTTTTATATGTATCAAGGTATTAAATCTTGTGTTCAATATAATGGTGAAGAATCAGAATTTTTCCATGTTTGATTGGTGTTAGACAAGGAGAAAACTTATCTCCTTTCTATTTTCTATTTTCTTGAACGATTTGGAACAATATTTTAGAAATTTAGATGGTATTCCTTTAGAACTTTTAAAGGAAAAATTTGAAAACGAACTTCATATATTTTTGAATTGTTCGTAATTCTGTATGCTGATGATACAGTCATTTTTCAGAAACAAAAGAAGACTTGCAAAATTCCTTAGATATTTTCCAGTTGTACTGCGAAAATTGGAAACTGAAGGTTAATGTTAAGAAAACTAAAGTTATGGTATTTAGCAAGAGGAAAACTAAACAAAATCTGAAATTTACATTGCAGAATGATTTACTTGAAATTGTAGATACATTTTCGTATTTGGGTGTCATTTTCAAATATAATGGTACATTTTTGATACCAAAAGAAACTTGTAGATCAAGCCCAAAAGGCACTTTTTATATTTACAAAATTATACGAAATGAATCTTTACCCATTGATCTACAATTTAAACTTTTGATTCTATGATAGAACCTATCTTACTGTATGGTTCTGAAATTTGGGGCTTTGAAAACCTGAAAATTATCGAAAAGACTCACTTGAAATTCTGCAAAGGGCGCTGAAAGTTAGAAACACTACGCCAAATTTTATGGTTTATGGAGAATTGGGTAGATTTCCTCTGGAGATAAAGGTGAAAATTAGAATGATTCTATATTGGTGTAAAATTGTAAATAATGAATCAAAGCTATGCAGTTTATTGTATAGACTGATGCTTGGTTTAAAGCCTAAATCTAAATACACCTTTAAATGGGTAAATTTTATAGAAGCAATATTAAACAGTACTGGCATTGGATATATTTTGCCAATCAAACGGGCTACTGTGATAAAATGTACTTAAAACAAATTCTTTGTGATCAGTTTGTACAACAGTGGTTTAGTGATATTGAAAACTCATCACGAGGACAATTTTACTCTATATTTAAAAAAGATTTTACTTTAGAAACATACCTTCTAAAACTTCCTGAATATTGCAGGCTTTGGATCACACACTTAAGGTGTTCAAATCTGCGTCTGCCTATTGAAACAGGCAGATGGCAAAATATACCGAAGCATGATAGAATATGTACTTTGTGTATGAGTAATATTGGTGATGAATTTCATTTGTTATTTAAATGTACTAATCAAAATATTGTTGTATTAAGGGAAAAGTTTCTACCAAGCTACTACACAGTGAATCCTAATTATAAAAAAATGGAAGGTCTTCTTTCAATATGTAATGTACAACTGTATAAACGACTTTCTGTATTTATCAAAAACATTGCCAATATGTTCTGAAAATGTTGAAAACATATTTTATAATATTGTTATATTTATATGCTACATCTATATTATTGATACCACATGTTTACTTCGTCATGTTTATATAATGCTATTATTAATGACCTCATGTTACACATGTATCTGTGTCTGAGTGTTCAAATAAAATCAAACATGCCTTGATATTAATAATGGCCTCGGACAGTTGTAATGGCCCTCGGCGTTGCCTCAGGGCCATTGCAACCATCCTTGGCCATTATTAATACCTCGGCATGTTACAGGGCCAATATGAAAAGTCCATACATTAATACTATAATATTAAATTAAATAACTTACAGTAAAGGTATATTATATAAGACTGACTGTACTTTATAATTTCATTTGACACTCGTGAAAACCCTGTTGCCTTAGCAATTTTTCAATGATTTTATAGCTTTTGTTTTCTCTCCTCGGAAATTCTATCTTCTAATTCATTAAAATATTTTCATTTTCTAAATATAATATGAGTTTTTCTGAAGAAAAAACATACTGTTGCCAAATTTTAACATTATGCAAATTAAGCTTATTTCGAGGAAAATAAACCAATTACAAATCTATATCTCTGAAACTGCTGGTCCAATTGGAACCAAACTTTACATGGATGGTCCTGAAGTAGTCCTGTTTCAAAATTATATACAGTAGTTCCACCCTCAATAAAAAAAAAAAAAAAAAAAAAAATAGCCGCCATTACTTAAATTAGAAATTTCTGTAATTTACAAAAACTGCTTTATTTTTCAGCAAACTGGGCTCAAGTTTGAACTGTTGCCTCAGGCAAAAGGGTTGTTTAACATAATATACGAATTGCCGATTTATACGAATACAAATACTTTATTCATCCAATTAAGGTACGAAAAGGCATGTTACTTATAATGATTACAAATAGATACAAGTGCATTTGTAAAATTTAGATGCGGAGTAGCTCCGTTGAGAATCGAAACAGGGCGGTATGAAAATAAAAATATAGACAAAAGAATGTGTTTTATGTGTAATGATAAAATTGAAGATGAAAACATGTCATATTAGCATGCCCGTTATATGCAGATTTGCGTTTTTGTTTATTTAGTGAAGCTATGAAGTATAATGTAGATTTTATGATTTGTCTGGTGATGATAAACTTGTGTATTTATTTCAAAATATTAATTGTTATGATATGATTGCCAAAACCTGCTTTAATATTTTAAGTAGAAGAAATACCTTTTATATTCTTAGAATGAAATTATTTTAACAGACGTATGTAATAAAATAATTTTATATAAAATTTATTTTACAGTCTCTCATAATTCTTAATAGAATGGTTCTTGTATTTTATATTTGTTAATTGTCTGTTTTATATTGTGTATATACTCTGTATGTACTGTATATTTATGTATTGCAAGTAGTGAGACTATAATAAAATACTGAATCTGAATCTATAAGTAAAGAAAAATAATGATAATGCTTATGATAATATTGATTTAACTATAGCAGTTGTTTTCTTATTGTAAAACATTTATAACAGATCAAAGCCACATTGTTGCATATTTCTTCATTTTCACGTGAAAGAAGCCAAATAAATCAGTTTTGTGTATTTAGTTTTCAATAGATATAATTAGAATATTCGAGATTTTCAATTGATGTAATTAGAATATTCGAGATTTTCAGTTGATATAATTAGAATATTCGAGATTTTCAATTGATATAATTAGAATATTCGAGATTTTCAATTGATATAATTAGAATATTCGAGATTTTCAATTGATATAATTAGAATATTCGAGATTTTCAATTGATATAATTAGAATATTCAAGATTTTCTTTGTTCAATGATATGTTGTGGTTGTATAATACTGGACTTGGATGAACAGATTATATTAATTAAACTTCATTAGTGACACAATTATATTAGTTGTGTAAGGCCAACAATTGAATTTTCATTCCCATCAAAGCATAGGCGAATTCTCCCTATATTTGCTGTTTTCAAATTATATGGCTTTTTATGTTGGAATTATTTCATGTATTTTGTTTTACTTATTGAGCAAAGTATTGTCATTACTTCGATACGTATCTAAAAAAAAAGGGGTGACCTTAAAAAAATGTGACATGTATTAATATGAAGACAGGAAGATTTTAAAGTAGAGTTTCTTTTAAGACTTTTTCAAAATCATTTTCTATAGTACGCACTGTGAACAAGTGCATTGCACTTTTTATCAGTTACCTTCCTTCGCGTTGTTTTAATATGAACAGAGGTGAAGATATATCAGGCACAAGCGTTCGATATTGGCATGATTATAATGACATTATTTTTCTGTCTGTAAATTTCAACTGAATGAGTACTTCAAGTCTAGCGTCATATCAGTTCATTGTCCTGTCATTTTTAGCTCACCTGGCCATGTGAGTTTTTCGTATCACTTGGCGTCTGTCGTCCGTGGTCCGTCGTAAACTTTTCACATTTTCATCTTCTCCTCTTAAACCACTGGTTTATCTGAAACAAACTTTGCAGATATTGTCTAAAATCGCCCTTAATATAAATTATTGTCATTTCGTGCTGATTGGTCAACAAACATGACTGCCAGAAGCAATTCTTTATTTTTGATTGGTCGAAATTTTGAAAATCTATTTCTCTGAAACTACAAGGCCAAATGATTTGTAAATTTGTAGAAATGATGTATGGTAGATCCTTTACAAAGTTTCCCCATTTCGTATTGTTCGGGCAACAAACATGGCCAGCACAGTTTACGCTTGTTTCTGATTGGTCAGGTTACATGATGAGCGACACAGATCTCTAGATCAATAGCATTCGCACTGAATAATTTATTCAAATGCATCAGTTCTTTACATAATTGCTTTGCTAAAGTATATAGCTGTGTGGATTATTGTCGAGTTATAATTGCTCTTACTACCATTGACGGTAAGAGGAAAGTATGCAAATATATTTTTTCTGTCAAAAATAAAAAGTACTTTGGATATATAATCCCGTTTATGGTAACAATAGACTATAAAAACTTAGATCAAATGAATTTCAAATATATATCGTCTTTACTATACTATATATAAAAATATTAATTTTCGCGAACCATTTAGGTCACAGAAATTCCAAAATATGGCATCAGTAAGGAGAGTTGTACAAATAATGTCATTACACAGAACCCCGATCCAATTTATCTTTTGCTAAAAGTATTCATCATTTTCTGTTTTATATGTACTAACAACATTCCATTTTTCTATAATTTCGATTAAAATATTCTAAAACCTGCAGTTAAAATAGGTCACATGCCCCAAATAAACATTCCCCGATTGGTTGAACTACTGTGGCCTCGATGTAAAGCAACGCAAGCCTCGATGTAAAGAACACGCTTCCCAAGAGTAAAGGAGGGTTGTGCAAATAATATGATTACACAGAACCCCGATCCAATTCATCTTTTGCTAAAAGTGTTTATCATTTTCTGTTTTGTTTCTACTAACAACATTTCATTTTTCTACAATTCCGTTTTAATTTTGCCAAAACCTGCAGTAAAAATAGAGGTATGTCCCAACTTAACATTCCCGATTTGTTGAACTGCTGTGGCCTCGATGTAAAGCAACGCAAGCCTCGATGCAAAGCACAAACTAAATTTTCCGTTGATACACAAAAATTTCCGTTAATATGTTGAACTTCGACCCCTGGATTCAACCGATTTACAAACATATGTTCTAGCGCTCAAATGTAATTCTAAGTGAAGTATACGGGTAAAGTCAAATTCTAATCTTTTACAGTAATATATACACATTTTATCATTAATATATTGTCATGCTTCTGCATATTAACTTTTATTTCCGCTGAGCTATATTTAAATTGTATTCTATACAAATTTTGTTACGTCAAGCAATAGGAGTAAGAATATTTCGCGCCAAAAAGAAAATAATCTGCACCATTAAACTATTTTATCATCATGTTTTGACATTTCCAATAGAAAATAGCCTTTGGTATCAGCAATTGTGGTAAGTATTACGTATTATTGTTAAGGTTCTCCAGATCTGGTTCTCTTGATCTTCTTGACGGTCAATTTAATCCCATTTATCAATTATTCCCGATGTCAACGACACTTTTTTTGACAGAAATGTCAACCCAGTCGATTTGTGTCATGGGTGGAAATCTGATCTATTTGATGAAATAATTTCTTCATTAGGAGCTACCATTTGATATTTTTATGGGGAGGCGGAGCTAGGATGAAATATGAAAAAAAATAGGTAGGACAGGAGTTTTGAGTAAAAAAGGCAGGATGAGCAACTTGGTAAAAAAAAGGCAGGATGACAATTTGTGTAAAAATTCAGGATAAACTAGTAAAAAAAGGCAGGACCTAATAGAGTAAAAATAAAAAGGCAGGACAGAGATTACAACTAAAAAAAAGCAGGACAAAATTTTTCATCCTAGCCCCCACCATAGAAAATCAAATGGTAGCTCCCTTAACTGTACATACAATATTTTTGTTAACCGTATACAAACCCTTTGCATGTCTGCAAAGTAAATGGGTTATGACAAGTTATGTATGTGATAATTGTGTAATTACAGTAATTGTGTAGATTTTGTCGTCAGTGCATTGCGTGATCACGTGATATTATTATTTGTAAACAAACGGGTTCCTGATGTAACACGTGTCGGAATTATCCATACAAGGTGCAAACAATCTTATATTTCACTACTTGATGATATTTCTGTGAGTTTTAGTAGGTGTTTTAGATCAGAAGTCATAGATTCATAGGCTTGCGATGTAACACGTGTAGGAATTATCCATACAACTTACAAGGTGCAATCAATCTTATATAATTTCACTATTTGATGATATTTCTGTGTGTGTTAGTAGGTGTTTCAGATCAGAAGTCATAGATTCATAGTACCATACTAGGGTTAGTGTTCCAGGGTTGCGTTTTATAGCCACTGATATCTTAGCAGCTTCATAGGGCTACGTAGATTTTGACTACTGAACATGCAGCTAGCCTAGCTGCTGAATAGATAAAGTCAGTATTGCAGGTTATAGGCTAGCTACACGTTTAGTAGTAAAAATCTATGTAGCAGCTGCTACTATATTGAACGCAACCCTGTTCAGTAGTTAAATACATGTACACGTAAGGCCACACCAATTTGATTAATAGTTCTTTGGATTTTCCCGCTCCTGTTTTGGAGAAATTGACTTTTCAATAAAAAAAATAATTACCGCTTCCGCCAATGTTTGGGCCGCATGCCGCTCCAAAATTAGTTTATCCTTGGCATTTTTTTTTCTCTTTGACGTTTTTCTTGTGCATATATTGCTCCGATCGATTCAAACGCACGTGTAATAAATCGATTTGTAAATAAAAGATCAAAAATCGGGATGCCAACATGAAGTTGTGACAGATCATTGCCGAGGACAAGTAGTTATTAAACACACAGTTATTTGAAATGCATTTCGTTTTACCTATGAAGACCTGTTCTAGGAGACAAAAAAAAAAAAATCTTTCGTTAGATGACCACGATCACATCAGTACTTGTTAGAACCATTGTCATCCCCGATCATTGTTTCAAGAGACATAGTCCGAGATTACTCTGACGTCCAACGGCTGTTTTGCCAGACAAAATGGGGCACTGTTGTCCCACGGCCCCAGCTTGTCTGGCAAAACAGCCGTTGGACGTCAGAGTAATCTCGGACTACAACAGCCATAGATAGAGCTATCTGTCTTGGATGAAATTAATGTTAAACTCACATGAATTTTTAAAAAATGACAGATTTATATCTTATTTTGATGAAAACCCCATATCCCCTTGTTAGTATATTGACATGCAATCAGAACTCTTTTGTAAGGGAAAATTTAAGAGTTCCAACGTTCGTGACCAAAGTGGTGGTATTGGGATTGGCATGCAAATAATGATTATGGATGTGTTATTGGTGCAACCACTTCCAGTTTGAAATACGTCGCAGGTTTCAGGGGCAAATGAAAAAGTATTTTGCTAATTCAGAATAATGCATGTGAATGTGGTTAAAGGTATTTTAAGGTAATGTTTTAATACATTGGGATCTACATGCATAGCAATATAACTATCTTATTCAGAATGTTGTTGAAATATTCACCTCACTCATTATGTTGATCCTATTATGTATGTCAAGCAGCAAATAAACAATCATTACCATATAATGAAAACAACTATATCAAAAGATATTTAGTATTTTTCAAAGGCATTTTTTGGAATACATACACATATTTTAATACTATTCAACACTTTTCATTTACCTAACTAACATAATTCCTCTTGCTAAACTGCATCTGCTATGCTTCCTTAATATATACACATGTATAAATTTAAATGAAAATTCACGCAGTCAAATATAAAACAGAAGATGTGGTATGATTGCAAATGAGACAACTCTCCACAAGAGACCAAATGACACAGAAATTAAAAATTATAGGTCACCGTACGGCCTTCAACAATGAGCAAAGCCCATACCGCATAGTCAGCTATAAAAGCTTATTTGACAAAAATAATCAAAATTATACTAAACCAAAGCGAACCAGAAAGTTGGGTATGGTACAGACTGTACTACAGGCACAAATACATCAAATTATATGCATAAGAGCATGTTTCTCCTCCTTTTTCTTTGAAGTAACCCAGTTTCAACATGTACATAAAATTCTAAATCGCACAATTTAAAAAAAATATATACCGCTCGCTCCACTTGTAGAGTACCCGCCTCATCAAAACTCATTTTCAAGAAATAAATACAATCAAAAACATTTCGCTCGCTCGCCCCATATTTTTTGGAGCTTTTGTCCGAAGAACTAAAAATCAAATTGGTGTGGCTTAGTTGTGAATTTTTTATATGAAACTTCTTTGCCTTTGAAAACAGAGAATATAATCTTTTTGTTTTCAGAAATTCCATTGATGAATCTTGACATCATGGAATAATCTATCACGAGACATTATTATTTGTAAACAAATGTCGAAACAAACACGTGTCGGAAATTTCGATATCATTCTAAATTTTGGATTACTTTTACAGATTTCGCAAAATATACTACATGCCACCTATTTGTCTAACCAAATTTTGTTTTGAACTAATATGCCCATGAAACTTATTCAATAGACAATACATTATCATCATCCATGTATATACATGTACATGTATGTAAATTAGCTATACTAGTCTGCACGAAGCAACACATTGAAAACATAATTTCAACAAACATGTTCAATACTTGACAATCTAATTAAAATATAGAACTCGGATTTCGTTATCCGAGTTCTATATTTTAATTAGATTGAATACTTGAAAAAAAAATACATGCAGTGAAATTTTGGGTTAAAATACATACATGTATATATAGAAAATGAAAGGATATGGAGTAAATGTACATGGGACAAAATCGCACACAATACATAGAAAACATATAATTTTTGTAATGCTCTTTCCTTCATATTAGTTTTACAAAATGTACTAGTGCGAGATTACTCTTACTTCCCAGGCCACGGCCCCAGCTTGTCTGGCAAAACAGCGAATGTACATGTATGACAGTATGTATACTATATAAACTACATGTATTTTTAAAATGCATATGTTGTGGTCCAAAGTAAGGAGTATTATGTTTGTAACACTCAGAAACGAGATGTTGATGCCCCAAACCTGTCCTTTTTATAATTATGAATCTAAAACGCTCCATATGAAGCCAAAATGTCTTGCTTTTTAGTTTTATGAATACTTAGTCATGTCCACTGTTTTAAATAGTCATTTGTAAATTCACTAACAAATTGACTTATTTTTTGGCAGTCACCATTACACATTAACACTGACAGCTGCAATTGTAGGTGAGGAACCCTTTCCTTATATATAGATAGACCTCTTTAGAGTTAACGTTATGTTTGCTGGAAAATTTACACGCCTTTATGACGTCATTTACTGGATAGAGGGACCGCCTGTATCACTGCACTATTAAAGATCATCACTATACAAATCCTTGAGATCATCAAGTGTCTTTGTGATCGTCAAGATAAACTAGAAATAATGTTTGTTCTAAAGGTTCTTAATAACATTTCTCTAATGACATAAGGGGCATTAAGTTTTACCCTTGTCCGTCTGTCTATACGTACGTACATCCCAAAAATTGGTTTCTGTTCTCTAACTTTAGTTTGCCTCCACCAAATGTTATCAAACTTATACACAATGCTTATTACCACAAAACTCAGATCAAGTTTGATTTTGGTGGCGTCACCTTTCCGTTCTAGAGTTCTGCCCTTTATAAATGGAAAAATTACAAAATGGAAAAGTTGCTGAATTTTTTGTTTCCGTTCTCTAACATTAGTTTGCCTCAACCTAATGTTATCAAACTTATACACAATGCTTATTACCACAAAACACAGATCAAGTTTTAATTTTGATGGCGTCACTTACAACTGATCTAGAGTTCTGCCCTTTATAAATGGAAAAATTACAAAATTTTTAGGTTCCATTCTCTAACTTGAGTTTGCCTCATACAAATGTTATCAAACTTTACACAATGCTGATTACCACAAAATACAGATCAAGTTAGAATTTTGGTAGCGTCACTCTATCCGTTCTAGAGTTGTGCCCTTTATAAATGGAAAACTTACAAAATTTTAGGTTCCGTTCTCTAACCTAAGTTGTCTTCAACCAAATGTTATCAAACTTATACACAATGTTAATACCACAAAACACAGATCAATTTTAATTTTGATGGAGTCACATTAACTGATCTAGTGTTCTCCCCCTGTATAAATGGAAAAATTGCAAAATTTTTAGTTTCTGTTCTCTAACTTAAGTTAGCCTCAAACAAATGGTATCAAACTTATACACAATGCGTATTTCCACAAAATACAGATCATGTTGGAATTTTGGTGGGGTCGCTTTAACCATTCTCGAGTTATGCCCCTTTTTAAATGGAAAGAAAATGCAAAATTGTTAATTTCAGTTCTGTAACTTAAGATTGCCCCAACCAAACATTATGAAACCTTTACACAATACGTATTACCACAAAACTTAGATCTGACATGAACAAATTTGGGTAGCGTCATTTTTATCATTCTGGAGTTATGTTCCTTTATAATGTATGCAGCGGGGGCATCATCTGTGTCCATGGGGACACATTCTCCATTTATTTTTTATACGCCCGTTTACGGAATGTATTATGGTATACCGTTGTCCGTCTGTCCCTCATCAACATGTCGGACATTAACTCAAAAATGCTTTAACCAATTTGGATAAAACTTTGGTGAATTGTTTATATTTATTGACGTGAGCTCCCTTTCGTTTTTTATAAATTTTAGATTTTACGATTCCAAGTTATGGGGTTTTATTCATTAAAAAAGGGGGATTTTCCAGTTTTCGGACAATAACTCAAGAATGCTTTCACCAACTTGCAAGAAATTGTGGTGAATTGTTTATATCTATTGACATGAGCTCCCTTTCGATTTTTATAAATTTTAGATTTTACGTTTCCGAGTAACAGGGTTTTATTCATAAAAAAGGGGGATTTTCCAGTTTTCAGACAAAACTCTAAAATGCTTTCAGCAGTTCTTATGAAACTTTGGTGAATTGTTTATATCTATGGATGTAAGCTCCCTTTAGAATTTTATAAATTTTACATTTCTGAGTTCTGGGGTTTTATTCATTAAAAAAGGGGGGATTTTCCAGTTTTCGGACAATAACTCAAAAATGCTGACAGCAATTCTCATGAATCTTTGGTGAATTGTTTACATCTATTGATGTAAGCTCCTTTGATTTTCATAAATTTCTAATATGACATTGAGAATTAATTGAACTTTATTTGTTTGTAGTCCGACAACAGATTTACTAAGTATTGCGCAACAGCACAGTGTATTGCAATCAATATGTGACACTTTAATAAATAAATTTATTATTAAAATTTATTATTTATTGCACAACAGCAAGAAATCTTTAATTGAATATACATGTACAACCAATTTCAATTTCTTTGACTACATTTATTCAGAAACCTACAATATGTTAAATATTTAATTACAATCCAAAAGCAGACCTGTATCAAGCTTAAATACTGTGTCCATTTTGCCCCAACTGTTCAGGGTTGGACCTCTGCGGGCGTATCCAGCTGCGCTCAGCGAAGCAGTTTATTTAAAGTAGGTCTGGCGAAAAGTTGAAAGGACTGTTAAAACTGTCTTACAGGGATCAAATGTTCTCAAGTACTACTTAAAATCTAAAACTTCTTCATTATAACATTCCTAAATTCAATACATTGATGATGAAAAATCCAATACATTAAAGAGTTCGGTCGTGAAAACCCAATTTGATATTTGCTTGAATGGTGAGTTTGAGTTAATAATGCAATTGAAAAATAACTTTCACTCATTACATTAAAAATAATGGGTAAAAACCCCAATTTGTGAATTCTTATGTGGAGCTCTGTTATATGCTAAATCTGATTAGTTAAGTTTGTAGGAACCAGTACTGGTAAGTCAATAATATTTGGTGTGTTGTACATGTATCAGAATAACAACATCTCATCAATGGGATTAGTTGGTCAACCACCTTGGTCATGGTTTTCATGGTCTATTGGCATGTTACAGCTTAAAATTAAAAGGCCAAACCTCAGAAAATAACAATAAGACCTGGTGTAAGAAGTTCCTCCTTCATTTAAATAAATGCCACCAGGATTATTATTAATTTACATTTAAAACAATTCTAGAGGTCAATACACAATCTCAAACAATAGACAAAATAAAAACTAAAAGTACAGCTGATTGCTGAAATGTATTATGTTATATAGATAGAATGGATAAGCGTGATTCTTGAAAAGAAACCATGAGCCCGGAGGGCGAATGGTTTGTTTTCATGAATCTACGCTTATCCATTGTATCTATAACTTAAAATATTGTGTTAATTTCTTTTCAAAATTAAAGCCTTTTCTTAATTAGAAGGTATTGTAAGTGAGTTTAAATAACCATGTTATCGTGTCCAACGATGCATTGATAAAACTCAGATCACAATTAATTGGTTAACAAAACACAAATATAACACTTCTACCTTTAAAGATCTTTATATTACCAGGCATATGAATATTATCTGTTTATACAAAATAAGACATATTCGAAATTATTTCTAATAAAATTGAAAATGGAAATGGGGAACGTGTCAAAGAGACAACAACCCGACCAAAAGCATATATAAAGTATATATAATAAGTATGTTATCGAAATTTTCTAGCACTCTGGGCACATCACGATTTTCTCGCATAGGAATTTGCGAACAAACCTTTGTAAAATTAGTAGTAAAACAGATGAAATCATACTATATTTATAAAACAAAAATTGACAAATAGAATGTAATCATTTTTGTTTCAAACATGTGAAATAGCCAATAATAATAAAAAAAACCGGTAAAAACTCGCTATTATTACAAAAATATCCACTATAACATGCAAAATTAGAAAAAAAAACAGGATAACTTAAGAATTGGAACAACAGAGAGAATACAGGGATTCGAACCTAAACCGACAAATCCCTATCTTTGACTCATTGATTTTAACCATGCTAACCTCGCGGCTACCAACTCATACTATACGACTGCCTATTGTGTCTATATAAAGGTACAAGCCCTGTGTGTCCGATGAACCGATGTATATCAGATGTTCATTTAAATATATAAAATAAACATCTATAGTGTAACCCATTGGTAGCCGAGAGGTTTAG
This sequence comes from Mytilus coruscus, assembly GCA_017311375.1. Classification (NCBI taxonomy): domain Eukaryota; kingdom Metazoa; phylum Mollusca; class Bivalvia; order Mytilida; family Mytilidae; genus Mytilus; species Mytilus coruscus. The sequence continues at coordinate 74,127,761 of CM029599.1, read as the reverse complement.
TCGATGTGTTGATGTCAATCACACATAACAGATTTGAAGGAAGGGTTCGATTCCCAGTGAAGGCATATAAAATTACAAAAATTAAAGGTAAGTTTTAAATTAATTCCATTAGTGAACGGAAATCAGTAAATTAACCAATTCAAACTTAATGAAATTAGGCACACAAAGGAAACAATTGAATATAATTTGGTGAGTCAATTTCAGCGGCATATTTAGGAAGCGTTGATTCTAGAAAAAGAATCCATGGTAAATGAATAGGCTGACGTCACCACAATGGTTTAATACAAATGTACATGTATTTGCAAGACTTAAAATATTATATTTTTCACAACTTTTTAGCATTGGGTTCAACCTAACATTCTATAAAACTTAGATTTCATTGTGGCTTATCTGTAAAAAGACATCAATTACAAAAGCCAATATTATTGTGACATTAATTTGAGAACAACAAAATAGATGTATATTTTAGGATATATAATTGGTCATACAATAACATGTAGATTTGAAATGTTATTTTTATTGTGATGTCAGATTTGAATGTCGACTTCAGGAATGGGGGTTGGTTAAAGACTGGATGTCAATCAGACAGAGTCTTATATATGTATATATTGATTCAGTTGTGATGGTAAATAGATACTGATAGATAAGTGATAACTTTTTATAGTTTTATGTTTGGTCACCTTATTACAATGATTATGTGGAAGTATGATCTTATTTCAAAAGAGGGCCACTCAGCAAATATTATTATATTAGTGCATGAACTACTTGCTAGAAACTGAATGTTGTTACCACAATTTTGTATGTTTAAACTCGGATATGTATATGTACATATAATATAAATAAAAAACATGTCTTTTTCAGGACTTCTGCTCCATGTTTGGCATGTTGTTGGTTATGAAGGAGAATGTTCATGACAGTCCTCTATTACAAAGTATATCACTGGATTGAGCTTTTTGTCCAAGTGTATTATTAAAGTGCTTTGCTTTGAGCTCAGTTCATTGTTATGCAAATGCATTCTTTGTGATATAAAGATTTGACAGACAACTCACATCTGCACATGATCTGCTGCAAGGTAATATGATTAAAACTGTCAGCAAAAGGAGTTGTACCATCCATTCAATGTTCCCATTTATGGGAGATTAAAGCATTTTATTTGCACTTGAGCCAAACATTTTTGTCCAGAAGCCAAATAAAAAGCACAAATTTACCAAACAATGATACTCGTGCTACTAAAATATGATGCTACATATGCATGTAGGTGGTTTTGTAACACTTTTTTAACATCTGTGCTGCCTGCTGACGAGTCTTGAGAGTAAATGATCTTTCACTTATAAATACCGGTAATGTTCCTAAGTATAAATTATATTTTTTATCCTTTTGTCCTTCAATCCTGTTCATATCTAAAAGAATTTTAATCAGTTTGTAGGAGTTATGAGCATCTGTATTGAATCTGCCATATCTGGTATATTATCGTTACTATCAAACCATAATATATCTTTAATTTCCACATTTAAACAAAACTTTTACTAATGATACTGGGAAGATCCTGAACAAATGTTTAGTTTTTGTGGACAAACCAAAGTAAAAGTGACCACCTTAAAGGAACCATTCAAATATTGCATGCATACTACAACCACATCATGCAGAAATGCAACTTATGTGGTCCTCCTCTATTTTAAGTTTTGCTGCTATCCCAAATCAAATTTTGAAACTTATTTTATTGGAATAATTTGGCAATCCTTCCAAATCTTTTGCTTCTTTACGTAAATCTCTCCAGCATTTGAGCACACTCAGCTAGCTGTGTTCCCTTAACAGATCATTTTTTAAAATGTTAATCTATTCACATAGAAGTTATTTCAAAGTTAAAATGTTGAAAGGATATCCTCCAATGTAACGTTGCACATGCACAAAATTTATTTTCAGGAATGTACATATAATATATACAGGAAGCAATCATAGCACGTTTGCCAATATAAAGCAATGTCTAGCTAAATAAAATCTATGAACGGTCAGCACTGGTTTAAAGTAGTGTCTCCTACATGACAGTCTTGATTGACCTGATAATAATTTACTTTTACAAAGTGTGACTTGGATGGAGAGTTGTCTCATTGGCACTCGTAACACATCTTCTTATATATATTGAACAGTAAAACGCAATGTTGAATATAAGACTGCTAAATTCAGTGTTTGGTACAGGTTAACTGTCACTGGGCACAACAGTTCAACATAGAACCCTATGGGGAAAACCAGAGTACTCTTTTGTCAGAAAACACTGTCAAACATCCAAACATACTATCCACACTGATCTGTGTCCACACTTGTTTATACTGCAAAATATGTTCTTGAGCTCACAGCTGATACTAGTCTACATATTAATCTTTATTTGTCCAATAATCTCATGTTTCGATTTTTAGTAAGATCTTATAATTCATTTGATTTTATTATTTGTATTCTATAAAGAGATAATGTAGCTCGTGATGCGATAATCCCACCAACATTTAGTTGTGCCTGTTTAATTTAAGGAATGGTACGTTTAGAAGTCGTCTTTTTTTAATTTGTGTTTAGTCGTGCAAAACAATCAAAATCACAAAATCTCATAGTTGGGATTTTAGGCAACATCCGTATTCTAAATGGCTGAATTGTTACAGAGCTTAATTTTTCTTTTCGAATAAATTTTGATGCTTTGCATTGAAAATATAAATCTGACAATCTTTCAAGAGAATTTTTATCTTGAAAAAGTCCAATACTTTTTGAACACACGAAAGTTTTGATTACAAGGTATCAGCAATATTTTTTATAGAGTGGGAGGGAAGATAGTGAAGCTGCTAACATGGAAATACATATAAAAATAAGAAGATGTGGTATGATTGACAATTAGACAACTCTGCACTAGAGACCAAATGACGTAGAAGTTAGCAACTATAGGTAACCGTACGACCTTCAACAATGAACAAAACGCATACCGCATAGCAAGCTATAAAAGGCCCGAAATGATGTGGATGAAAATGTCGCCGTATTATTTTTGCGGCGACTTTCTAGAAAATCGCGAAAACCGCGGTGGCCAATCGTGATTTCAGATTTAGTAATATATGAATATTTCTTCTTCCAAATTTCATCCATGTATCCATAAGTGAACAATTTTGTCTGTCATTCACAAGGTCGTGTTTTCTCTGACTGTTAAAGACGTCTTTACACTAAATCCATTGGATGTTGTATGTGAACTGATTGATATTTTTGTCTTAGATATATGATTGTTTTATTCGTTGTTAATAGTTTTGTACTAGCTTCCAATAACTGTGAGTACTCTCAGATCTGTTCTCTGTGTCTTTTGTGTTTGTGCTTTGCATCGACCTGATGAGTTAATCTCTTTTCAACTAATTTTTATAGTTTGTTCTTATGTTTTGCTGTTACACCACTGTACCAATTATGAATAACATAAATCATCGCTATAAAACAAAACAATGAACGACAAGGCGGTGATGTGTAACTTTTCTTTACATAGAATATATTTCTTGTTTGGAATATCATTCTGACTACATAGTTTTTTATAAGAATTCAAGATTTGTGAATATCGAACAATAAGTGCAGTTTTGAGACAAATGTGTATTTAAAGCATAAATGTTTTAAGATTTATCGACCTGTTCAAAAAGAAGACACACTGTTTCATAAATCTGTAATTACATGCACGAAATTAAGATACTATCAATTATCGTGTAGATGCAAATTCATTGGAAAATGGCTCTGGTGAAGAAGCAAAAATTAGGGAAATTGTCTCATACTGCTTTAAAAAAAATGCATCGTCGGTGCTGTGAGGTAGGCAATCTGACCTGAACATCTATACATGAGAATTTTCACATTAAGACAATTCTTAACAAATGATTTATTCAAAGCAGTTGCTGGAATAGAAAAGAAAGGGTTTCGTGGGTGCATTTATGACACCCACATGAAAAACAAAACCAGAAATAATCGCTTCCATTGTTGATCTTTATCTCAACATCACAGTGTTGCTTTCAACATGGTGCAAACACTCTCTCGCTTGACGACATTTTTAAGGGTTTACATTTTGTCACTGTACTTGCGTGCTTGTATAGAAAAAATGGCGTCAGGAGCTAGTCGAAACATTTCACTAGTGTAGAAATTTTTGTGTTTTTTTTTTTTGGATTTCAACTGAAAGATGTCACAGCAAACAAGTATAAAATGTTCCCAGATGTTATTTGAAATCAACTCATCAACAAAAACAATATTTATTGATGGCAAGTAGTAAGAAAAAGGAAGAATAAAAGTAAACGAAAACAAACAGGGTCGCCATTTTCAAACAAAAAGATAAAGATGGCTGATAAAAAAAACTGAAAAAACTCAAACCCACAGAACTCAAAGAGTAAAGAACAAAGCCCAACTTGTTCCATACCTCAAACACCACAAACTAAGCAGGAAACGAACCAGTCACCTTTAACCAGTAATGTTTATTCTGCTGCCCACCAAACATTGTATGGGACTTATCCCGGCTATCCGTTTACACCTTTTCAACCACAAGTCCCTCATACTACACCAGCTAATATGATGCAGAGTAATCATCAACAATTGCCTGCTATGCTGTCCACCATGCCACTATTAACACCATCACCATACCAATACACAAATCCAGATTTAAATAAATTTATGAGTGAAGTGACAGAAAGACTGAAAAAATTAGATATGCTAGAAGACATATTACAAAGGGTTGTCTCCATGGAAACACACTGCAAGAAAATAGACTTTGAAGTTTCTAACATGAAAGAACAGATAAAGACACATACTAACAATATCATTAACCTTGATCAAGGGCTAAGTGAAATGTCAAACAGAGTACAGGACATGGGTGAACAAAATTACATTCTATTTGAAGAAAACAGACAATTAAAGAGAAAGTAATAGGGCAACAATCAAGATCTATGAGGAAAACTTGATATGTAAAGGTGTCCCAGATGATTACAATCCAGATGAGGACACTGAAGCAATTCTGAAAGATTTTATTAGAGTGAAATACAAATAGAAGAGGCAATAAACTTTCATGTTGTTCACAGACTTAAACCAAAAAGACAAGAGTCCAAGGGCATAGTGGCTAAATTTGAGCGTCAAAAGACAGGAATATGGTGTTAAGTGCTGCAATTCAAAACTGAAAACAAAAAGCAATTTGTTGTGCATGAACAGTATCCCATTGAAATCATTGAGCAAAGAAGAGAACTAGTTCCCATACTGAAGAATGCCCGAACTAAAGGGCACGAGGCAGTTCTAAAGGAAGACAGACTGTATATAGACAAAAACGTTTCTATCATAGGACATCAAATCAACATCCTCCACCTCCTGTAGCAATGGATCATGGTAATGGTGAATAAGACAGATGTACAAGAGGACAGAGTAGTGACACTGAGAACAAAGACACTCATAAAACAATAAATGTGTAAATAATGATCTTAATATATTTTTCTTAAATGTGCGTGGACTAAAATCTAAGTTGAAATTTAAAGAATTTACAGATAATATATTAAACTATGATATTTCAATATTTGTAGAAAGCAAACTTGATAATCTAGATGTCTTAGATGTTCCAAAAGATTATACATATGTAACAAAAATAGAACAAAAATGTGTAAAAATCAGGTGGTATAGCAGTTATTTACAAGAAAAGCTTAGAAACAAGTTTATAGATATAGGAAGATGTGGTGTGAGTGCTAATGAGACAACTCTCCATCCAAATAACAATTTATAAAAGTAAACCATTATAGGTCAATGTACGGCCTTCAACACGGAGCCTTGGCTCACACCGAACAACAAGCTATAAAGGGCCCCAAAATTACTAGTGTAAAACCATTCAAACGGGAAAACCAACGGTCTAGTCTAAATAAAAACGAGAAACGAGAAACACGTATAAATTACATTCTGTACCAGCATTTTAATCAGCCTGATCATTCCATCGTTTCTATGACAGTTCGTATAATCGAAAAATATACCACAAGACTAACAATCCTCAACTTGCAACGCCTCTCCGGAGACAAAAGAGGACTACTGGATTCGACAATTGGGAACTGCGACACCATATGGTTGCAATGACAAAATTGATGGTAAAGGTATTCTATCTAGTCCTTCCTGTAGCTCGGTGAATGTGATGAATATTTTCAATTCTACTCCTCGACGTAGACGCAGTCATGGTCATCGTCATTATACATCACCTACTTTGCATGATGTCTCTATTAATGACTTGCTGCCATTTATACAAAAGCCGTTAGGTATTCATCACATTCGCACGAAACTGTATTCATTACCCTTTCAAAACTTCATTCTCTGTTCAATTTATGTTTGGAAACCACTGTTACAAACCCTCATTCAAACCAATACAAACTTACAGCTATTATTTCGGATATTGCAAGTCACAGACTTTTCAAACCAGTTCGCATTGGAAAAGATGAAAAAGGAAAAAGATCTTTTCTTAAACTTTCCTTTGCCAACAAAGGTCTCGATGGCGTCAACTTAGGCAATATCCTTCATCATAAATTAGTTCAGTCGAAAATACCTCCTTATTTTAAAGATCAGTCTGTACCAATAATTTCTTATACCTATACCAAACCAATTGCAACTAAAATTTTCAATTACAAACACGTTTTGCAGGATCTAAACATTGACGACTTCAAGTCTAAACCTCCTGATTGCACCTGTGCTAGTTCCCAATTCACATATAATCCGGCTGGCCACGTTATTACCGGAGACCTCAACATTGTCAATAACACTTCCTGCGAAATTTGTTATCCAAAGGTCCGAAATATCGTGAGCCTAAATCCATCAATTGGAAATACAACTTCAAAATACTGATGGATTCAGTCGAGGATTATGCCAGGCAATGGGCTAAACGCGAGAAAGAAGACGTAGATACTCTTTCCGAATGGATTAAGGCTGTGAGGTCGTTGATACAAATCCGAATTAAGAAACTAAATGGGCATATCAATACCCACGCTACATCAATTTTTAAAGACCCAAATGTTGCAAAGCACTTGTCCTACCTTCATGACAAATATGTTGTTGTCCCCGCAGATAAAGCCCCAAACAACATCGTTTTTGTGTGTAAATATCATTACATAAACTGCTTGATAAATGAATTAGGTATTGACAATTCACTTGGAAACTCAACATATACCCTCACGACACTTACCAAAGAGGAAATCCTGGATAATCATAGGTCTGTTCTATGTTCCTTTGAATTTCAACCAAAGATGAAGAACTGGATCTTCCATCACTGTATTGGATACCTAAACTACATAAGTGTCCTTACAAACAACGGTATATTGCTGGGTCTTCCAAATGCTCCACGAAACCTCTTTCTAAATTATTAACATCTATTTTATCAGCAATCAAAGCCGGGCTCCAAAGTTATTGTGAAACTGCCTATTCTAGAGGTGGCGTGAATCAGATGTGGATACTAAAAAATTCCAAAGATCTTTTAGAGTACATACAATCTAAGACTCTCTCATCTTGCAATAGTATTAAAACATTTGACTTTTCTACACTTTACACAAGTATTCCCATTCCAAACTAAAAGACAAATTGAAAGAGTTGGTATTACTTTGTTTCATTAAAAGAATGGCGAGCGTAGATACAAGTATCTTGTCTTGGGAGGGATAAATCCTACTTTGTAAAGAATCACTCTGATTCAAACAAAAATTCTCTGAAACTGACATTATCAAGATGCTTGATTTCTTGATTGACAACATATTTGTTACGTTTGGAGGACGTGTTTTCAACAGACTGTCGGAATTCCAATGGGAACCAATTGTGCCCCTTCTTGCCGACTTGTTTCTTTATTATTATGAGGCTGACTTCATACAGGAACTTCTTAGGAAGAAAGATAAGAAGTTAGCAATATCCTTTAACTCTACGTTCCGCTATATAGATGATGTTCTCTCACTAAATAATACAAAATTTGGTGACTATGTTGAACGAATCTATCCCATCGAACTAGAGATAAAGGATACTACAGATACAGTTAAGTCTGCCTCATATCTTGACTTACATCTAGAAATTGACAATGAGGGTCGGTTGAAAACAAAACTTTACGACAAAAGAGATGATTTCAGCTTCCCAATTGTGAACTTTCCATTTCTATGTAGCAACATTCCAGCAGCGCCTGCATACGGAGTATATATCTCCCAATTGATACGATATTCCAGGGCTTGTGTTTCCTATCATGATTTCCTTGATAGAGGATTGCTGCTCACAAGGAAGCTATTAAACCAAGAGTTCCAAATGGTGAAGTTGAAATCATCCCTTCGTAAATTTTACGGACGCCATCACGAGTTGGTTGACCGTTATGGAACAACCGTTTCACAGATGATATCGGATATGTTCCTTATGTCGTAACTACAATACCCTTCCCTTTTCACGAATGTGACTTACCGAATTAGACTATTTACCGGATTTGTAATAACATAAGCAACACGACGGGTGCCACATGTGGAGCAGGATCTGCTTACCCTTCCGGAGCACCTGAGATCACCCCAGTTTTTGGTGGGGTTCGTGTTGCTTAGTCTTTAGTTTTCTATGTTGTGTCATCTGTACTATTATTTGTCTATTTGTCTTTTTATTTTTGGCCATGGCGTTGTCAGTTTGTTTTCGATCTATGAGTTTGACTGTCCCTCTGGTATCTTTCGTCCCTTTTTACATAAACAAACTACAACTACTGTACATCAGATTCCTGACTTAGGACAGGTGCAAACATTTGCAGCGGGATTAAACGTTTTAATGGTACCAAACCTTCTCCCTTTTTCTGAAACAATAGTATAACATCACAACATAGAAAACACACGATAAAATATCAATTGGAAGGCTTAACTCAATCAAAAACGTAAATTAACACAATGAACGAATAAATTCGATCTGTGATACCTGAAAGTAAATACATAGTTAATAAAATATTAGGGACAAACATTCAAGGCCAAAAGCAAACAAACAAGTCCAAACAAAGCCATGGCAAGACACCACCGCGAAATATTTAACCCTTAGAAAAAATCACTTTTGAAAAATCGGTTTTCATAATATATACAGGTAAATGAAAAATAACTTTGTCGTTTTAGGTATACTACTTCTGTCTATATAAAATCCTCCAATAATTAGGAATACCAAGAAAGGTCTGTCATATAAATACCTAATTTAACACTAGAGACATAAGGGTGAATATCAATGCATTTATATCGAGTGAAAGTCAATTTGTACAATGGATGGAAGTATCAAAAACATTTTGGTTTGCAAAATGATGTAATCAGTGTCTGTAATGTGCGAATCCTGAAATGTCATTTTCACTGTATCCGTGATGAATTTCTGATGTAGAATGATAAATAAACAGACGACAAGTTCATGATTTTTGAATAAGATAACAGATAATATATAATGTGTACTGTTTTATAAATTCATGATATTGGTATGAGATGCGGACGGGTTTTCATCGCGCCTACAGCCATCCAGGTGCAAAACTTATACACAAATAGATAAATATTAAGAAAAGTTCACGAACAGAGCGTGCAAGAGTGTTAAGTTTCATTTGTAGAAAATGTACCTTTAACATGATTATTAATGTTGTATAACTTAAAACAGGTTTTGTTATTCAGCTTGTTGATATTGAATCAAATTCCACTATGTTGTTTTCGTTATGCGATTCATGTTTACTGTCGAATAATGATACTAGACTTTCATTTTCACTGTAGGGCGATTCATTTCTATTGTATATGCGATGCATTTTCACAGAAGGAAATTAATTAATTTTCATTATATAAAGTCTTCATTCAGCCGACTCTCTAACAAAATTTATGAAGTCAAAAGGATTGATTATATATGCATACTTAGTGAGTGAAAGTCTGAGGTAATATATCAATAAATTCCTTAAAAATGGCATTTATTGCTAATATAGTCAAATATATTTTCTCTAATAATTTGTCCAGATCCAGATCTATATGTAGGATAAAATTTATCCTTCCCTATGACACGCAATCATTGAATACATATATTTTGGAAAGTTAAGCCAATCCACGTCACAGAAAACACAAAGATTCTGTTTCGGTCTAAATCTACATCGCATACTAATAAATTAAACGTTATGAGAGTTATTTTCCTAATGCTTGTAGTTTAAAGTTAGTTGTTGCTTGCTTTGTTTGTATAAATGTTTGCTTAAGCATTATAATTAAGATTGAGCAAACATTTATACAAACAAAGCAAGCAAGCCAACCAAACCTTTAAACTACAAGCATTAGAAAAGAGCTCTAATGGATGCATTTTAGAAAATAAAGAGCATTCACAAAACGATCTTCATTTCACGATTAAATGAGTGGATACGTTTTCATCTTGTACAAACAATTGACGCTTTGATGACTGGATAATTGATATTTATCGTGCCATTGTGTATACATCTAATACAGTAAAGAATGTTCGAGCAACAGTCGAATCACCTTATTTTGTGTTTGAATTTCTTATAAGTTGGTGTTACAAATAAGCAAATACGCAGTTGTAAGAATACAAGGAAATATTGAAAACAGTTTATTATTACATGTTTAAATGGTTCTATACCACGTGGTATAACCACCGTACAGTTGATTCCGGACGTTAATCGCTACATCGCGAAGCGATGTTGGTAGATATACCGGTACCGTTCTTAGATATAAGAAGATGTGGTATGAGTGCCAATGAGGCAACTCTCATCCAAGTCACAATTTGTAAAAGTATACCATTATAGGTCATTATATTTTCACCAAAGACTAATTGACGTAATGTTCAGTTAAGTATTCAATATTTATGAAAACAAAGTTTACTGCTCCTGGCAGCATTGTATATCATTTATATTACATAAACACCATGTCACTATTTTAAATAGACAGGTCTGTGAGTTACTTGAAAACATCGCGAAACAAACACTCTGTGTAACTCAAACTTGATTAATCTACAAATAGAGCATAGTTGGTTGGCTCTTACACTAAATGCGACCGTGTATTTTGTGATTTGTTGTTGTTAAAAATACATAATGCGAATGAGAAACCCGTTGTTTTAATTATTTTTGAAGACATTTACTTGCAATATTGACTTCACAATTTTGGCACTGTACGATTCATTCACATTGTAGTTTGTTTACTTTCTTTAGCACCGTTCGTTGTACATTATTGTACTGTTCGTTGTGAAAAAGCCTATCAATAGGGTAGACATACGTATGACACGGCGTGACAAATTTTTTTAAGCGAGTTCTATAACTTTTAAAGGAAAATTCTCCGTAGAAATATGTTACATTCATAAATGTTCTGCTCCAGTAAATTTTCGGATCCATGACAAGCTTATAGCAAACTCACCAACAATATTTGAATATACATGATATGAATGTGGTTAAACACGTGTATATTCAAGTAAGCATCTACGACTATCATCAATATTAAAGTAATTTAAAAACTATTTTCAGTTGTTGCATGTCGAATACATATTAAAAAAAAGCAATGAAAATTCATCGCATCTCCAAAAATTCCACATCAGAAATGATTGCACTTACAGTGATAATTCATCGCATTTATAGTTAAAATGAATCGCATTCAGTAATCAATATTATGGATTCTGCTGCTTTAATTACACTTTTTTGGAATTAAATCCTGTTATTATACATTAAAAAGTTATATTCTAATGAAATTGTGTTAAAACATACATTCAAATCAATTATTTTGTATTTTCAAAAAGTAAACAAACGCAGTTTTTCCCATCATCCTTTATTCTACAATAGACATACTGCATACAACAGTGAAAATGAACTAACTGGATTCGCACTTTATATACATTGGTAATTGTAGGTTGTATTTATATACCACCTGAAGGTTCGAAATATTCAAATTTAGAAGCTTTGATGAAATTGAGAATGAATTGACGTCTTTCACGAAAGTATCGGATGTACACACAGCTCTTATTGGCGATTTTAAAGCAAAGGCGGGTAATTCGAATGATTTTGCATTAGCATATGACATTTTGTTAGATCTATTCCACTTAGACACTGACAACGAAATTATTTCATATATGTTAGATTATGAAAATCTTAAGTTTTATAATATTCCATTACAAAGAGTGACACAGTGTAGTTGTCAAACCAATACTAATATGGGTATAAATTACTCAATTGCTGTACAAAATTAAATATGTACATTGCTAATTCCCGTATTGGTGTAGATAAAGGTGTTGGTAGAGCTACTTGTAAAAATATAAGTGTGGTCAAAGCTTTTAACACTAGTCAAAGAATTTGAAATACAAGAGTTTGATCCATTGTTATCTGATGTACACAGTGCAATACACATTACATTAAAGTCAAAAAGTACGTCACATGAAAACAACTCTGTTACGTCATATCAAACATAAAAACAAGGTGGCATGATAACAAACGAAACCAGTTTGTCAATACAGTTCATAATAAGAAAACAATACAATTTACACAAAATGAAACAAATCATAAAAATTACTTGACTTTAGCAAACAATATAAGCAGATAACTAATAAAGCTTACAATGATTATCAGTTTAATCTTGAAAGCAAAATTAGAAATACGTCAAAACCAATGGCAGCGAATTCTGGAAAATTTTGAACAACTTTAATAAAAGGGCAACGACGATTCAAACAATATATCTATGGAATCTTTGTACAATTATTTTAAGGACTTAAATATGAATGATATCGATGAATGTAGTAATGATACAGATGTAAACCTTAATGATATATCACCAGAATTAAATGAATTTTGAATGATCCTATAACTGTTAATGAAATAATAAATGTTGTAAAGAAGTTGAAAATGGCAAATCTGCCGGACAAGACAGTATACTAAATGAATATATTAAAATACATTAGATGACATGATGCCTATATATATTTTGCTATTTAATATCATATTGGACACGGGTCTAATACCTGAAAGCTGGGGTATGGGAATTATCATTCCTATTTTCAAAAATAAAGGATCTAAATTAGATCCTAGTGCATACAGGGTATGTATAATTCTTAACTCCTGCCTTAGTAAAACATTTACTGCCGTATTAAATTGTAGATTAAACACATTATCAGAGGAAATTGAATTAATTTCTGAGGCCCAAGCAGGGTTTAGAAAAGGCTTCTCAACTGTAGACAATATATTCATTTTACATGCCCTTATATCATTATATTTTTCTGCTGGAAAAAAACTGTTTTGTTCGTTTGTAGATTTTAAAAGTGCTTTTGATACAGTCTGGCGAATGGGACTGTGGCAAAATTGCAGAAATCAAATACTCAGGGTAAAATTTTAAAGTTATATATAATATGTATCAAAATATTAAAACATGTATAATGAAAGGAGACGAAGTTTCAGCCTTTTTCAGTTGTGGTGTAGGGGTAAAACAGGGAAAGAATTTGTCTCCTTTTCTCTTCTCTTTATTTTTAAATGACCTTGAAAGTTTCTTGTTAGACAACAATGTCGATTGTGTACAAAAGGTCTATGCAAAATGTGAAGAAGAATTGTCTTGTTTCCTTTAACTCTTAATTATCCTGTATGCAGACAATACTGTACTACTGTCTGAAACAGAGGAAGGTCTTCAACAGGCTTTAACAACGTTTGAGCAATTTTGTAATTTATGGAAACTTCGTATTAATACAAACAAGACAAAAATTGTTATATTTAGTAAGAGAAAATTCAAACCAAAATTGTATTTAACATTTATGGTGAAAATATTGATGTACAAGATTCATACTCATATCTTGGTGTTATGTTCAATTATAATGGTAGTTTTTGTACTGCAAAAACGAAATTATTGGATCAGGCAAATAAAGCATTGTATGCCTTATTGCAGAAAACAAGAAATCTGTCAATTCTTTTAGATTTGCAATTAAAATTGTTTGATTCACTTATTACTCCAATTCTTGTCTACTCAAGTGAAGTATGGGGATTTGAAAATAAACAGGGTATAGAAAAAATACACTTGCAATTTTGTAAGAGAATTCTCAATTTAAGAAACAATACTCCTAGCTATATGGTATATGGAGAACTGGGACGTTCTCCAATGGAAGTTGTCATTAAATTGAGAATGGTTTTATTTTGGAACAACCTTTATCCAGTAGTAACAAAATATCGAGTATTTTGTATAGACTTCTGTTTAAACTTCCGAGGGTAACCAAGGACATTTTAAATGGATTGCTTATGTTAAATCTATTTTGATGAAACAGGGCTTGGTTTTATATGGAATGATCAAATGCATATGGATAATATTGTTCTCAAGTCTATTCTAAAACAGAATTTGACTGATCAATTTATTCAAAACAGGTTTTCGCAAATAAATAGCTCATCCAGGGGGGAATTTTATGGACTTTTTAAACATGAATTTAAACTTGAACCGTATCTACTTAGATTGGCTGTATCCGATAGAATATATATGTGTAAATTAAGATGTTCAAATCTAAAATTTCCCATAGAGACAGGAAGATGGGCAAAGATCCCTAAACAAAACAGAATATGTCATTTATGTAAAAAAAACATTGGTAATGAATATCATTATATGTTTACTTGTACATATCCACAAATCGTGGATCTGCGCAAAAAATTTATTCCACCTTATTACAATACAAATCCATCAGAGATCAAGATGATTGGAATGCTGTCAAATTGCAATATTTATAGATTATCGTTGATCATCTCAACGAGATTGATTTTCTCGCTTGAGCCGGACGGCGAAAGCGAGAAAAGCAATCGAGTTGAGATGACCATATGATATGGAACGCCACAGCTGTCTTATGTGAAACTCTGATATTACTTTATGTTGTTTTATTATTACTTGATGATATTTTGTCTTTACTTAATATGGTTTTGACATTACGTAATGATGTTTTGATATAACTCAATATGGAATAGTCATTACTTAATGATATTTCGATATTACACGATATGGTTTCGTATTGACTTGATATAGTTTTGTCATTACTCAATATGGTTTTGTCATTACTCGATGTCGTTTCACCATTATTTAATGTGGTTGTGTCATTAGTCAATGTGGTTTTAACATTACTTGATGTGAATGTGACTTAACGTTATGTAGTTGTTTCATTACATGATGTGGTTTTGTTATTTCGTAATGATGATTTGCCTATCCTTTATATGGTTTTAACATTACGCAATGATGTTTCAAAATTTGACGATTTTACACTACATGATGTGTTTGTTTCATTATCTGATGTGGTCCTGTCATTCTTTGATGTGGTTATCCCATTACTTGATGAGGTAAAACCACGTGACCAATTCGGAAAAAAATATGTTCTATTTTTAAACAGATTTCAATATATCGTTTGTTCAATGTGCTTTGGATGGGTATCGCTATCCATTGAGTTAAAGTTCAAATTAAAGTTCGAGTGGTTGTTCAGAGTTATTTGGTATGAAAAAGGAACGGCAGATAATAATAAGAAAAAGTATTAAAAGTTTATAGTATTTCGGACATAATTGGGATATCCCCAAACCACTTGGTCCTGTTGTTTTTATCCTAAGTTCTCAAACGGAAGCAGTATTTTTGTAATAAATTTGTAAAATATTCCACGGAACCCTGTGTCTCGCCTGATATTGCTGCTGTAAGTGTGAAAGCGTCATGTTGATCGGCTGTACATTTATCTATACATTTATAAGTCAAAAAAAAAAAAAAATGTTTTTCTGTAGATGCTTTTTCTTGAAATTGAGGAATAACTCCTATACAAGTTTTAAAACACTTCATGGAGGTTTACAAATTTATCATGTCAAAACAGTTTACATGTAATTCGGTTTTATTTAACTAAAACAAAACTGTATGGTTTTCAACAATGAGCAAAACCCATACCCTATAGTAAGCTATAAAAGTCCCGAAATGAAACATGTAAAAACTAGAAACCTAACGATCTATAGATAGATAGATAGATAGATAGATAGATAGATAGATAGATAGATAGATAGATAGATAGATAGATAGATAGATAGATAGATAGATAGATAGATAGAGATAGATAGATAGATAGAGATAGATAGATAGATAGAGATAGATAGATAGATAGATAGATAGATAGATAGATAGATAGATAGATAGATAGATAGATAGATAGATAGATACTTTATTCTCTAAAACTAAATACAAGTTTACAGAGAAACATACAATATAAATACAGATACAATAGTCGAGGTAAACAAATCCAGTATGATGTTCTAAAAGTAATATACATGGCATACATGTTTAGTAACATGTATAATGAAAGGTTAAACTCAATAGAAATTAAAAAAATGGAGATGGAGACGTCGACGCCACTATCGACGACGAAATGTAGGTTTGTTGTGTCTCACTGCCGCTACATTGATGTCGCAGGCTCGACACAAATCAAAAGACTTGAACTTTATTGTTAACAAATGAAACACTTCAAATCAACTCACACTAAAGTTACAGGAAACGGGTGGAGGGGGCTCGGACTAAGCGATAAAGCATCAATACTATAAAACAAGAATTCTCCGATTTTTTTAGCGTAAATGATCATTTGAACTTATACGAATATCAATCTTTATTTGTAATCAATTGAATTCCTGATCTACCTCGCACTAATTGAAAAATAAACTTTTGGAATATCTGAGTATATGTGACGACGGACATGTTCCAGTGGTCGTAACCATAAAACCGTCATCTTTTCCTTGAATGTAAACTACCAAATAAAACCAAATCACTGGGTTTGTACTTTCTCGAATAACACGACGGGTGCCTTTCTGGAGCATCCGAGATCACCGCAATGGATTTATATTACCCAGTCATACCGATCTATTGAAACAGCCAGATGAAACTGTTTTGTATGCCACCGCAACTGAAAGTTGGGGGCATATTGTTTTACCCTGTCCGTCCGTCCGTCCGTCTGTCCGTCCCATTATGGGTATATAGTTATTCCGCATAACTCCTCCTACAGTTTGAATCTTAGGAAGTTTTCTTTACTGTCTGTTTGTACATATATTGAAGGTGTGCATGTGGTCAGGGTTTTATTTTTATTATCTTTTGCTCTTTTGGGAGATAAATGAACATTTTTTGTCATTTTGGGGTATAAGCGGTTAAATGAGTTGAGTGGGGCATCACTTTGTCTAGTTTACATTTTTTCTCGTGTTGTGCTGTTACACAACTGTAACAGTCCGATGTAAGGTTAGGATTTAGCGCTCACATACATGTTAAACTCCGCCACGTGCACTTTCTTTATGTGCCTGCCCCAAGTCAGGAGCATGAAGTTCAATTGTTGTCGTTGTATAAATGTGTGTTATTTCTTTTTGTAGATTGTTTATTTATAAATAAGACCGTTTGTTTTTCGTTTGAATTTTTAACATGTTGCATGGTGGCCTTTTGTAGCTGACTATACGGTGTGTTGAAGGCTGTACGGTTGCCTATATATGATTTCTTACATCCACTGCATTTAAACTCTGATGGATAGTTGTCTCATTGTCAATCACACCACATCTAACTTTATTTCAACTTCTATGTTGCGTTTTGTATACTGTAACATTGTTTATCTTTAGTACGCATACCCCGGAGCCCTCTTTTCGGAAGCCCGAGCAAAAGTCCTTGTTCCGCGATAGAAAATTTAATTACGAACTCATATAAGATAGCTCGAATTTCAACTCAAAATCTTAATTAATCTAAATGAGACTTAAATTCGAATCTTACTCAAACTCTACCTCAAAAAATGACTCAAATTTAATGTTGTAACTAGAACTCTACCTCAGTTAAATGTGACTCAAACTCGATGTCCAACTCGAAACTCAATGCTAACTAAAACTTTAATTCTAATAACGACTTGAATTCGAAATCGAAGACTAACTCAAAGTTTAACTCAAACAGTAACCCGAACTTTAATTTGAACTCTAATTCGATGGATGGCCACACTCATCCAAGGCACATACAACATGGAAATCTATCTAAAAATAGAACAGGTTTTTCCGAATTGGTCACGTGATTTTACCTCATCAAGTAATGGGATAACCACATCAAAGAATGACAGGACCACATCAAATAATGGAACAAACACATCATGTAGTGTAAAATCGTCAAATTTTGAAACATCATTACGTAATGTTAAAACCATATAAAGAATAGGCAAATCATCATTACAAAATAACAAAACCACATCATGTAATGAAACAACTACATAACGTTAAGTCACATTCACATCAAGTAATGTTAAAACCACATTGACTAATGACACAACCACATTAAATAATGGTGAAACGACATCGAGTAATGACAAAACCATATTGAGTAATGACAAAACGATATCAAGTCAATACGAAACCATATCGTGTAATATCGAAATATCATTAAGTAATGACTATTCCATATTGAGTTATATCAAAACATCATTACGTAATGTCAAAACCATATTAAGTAAAGACAAAATATCATCAAGTAATAATAAAACAGCATAAAGTTATATCAGAGTTCCACATAAGACAGCTGTGGCGTTCCATAGTATGACGACGTTGTCAATTTCATTAGCAACGCCACGTGCCTCCTTAGTTTCTAGCGATAATTTTCCATCTCAAGCGAGTAGCATGATATGAAAAATTATCACAAAAAAAGATCAAAGGAAAAATGCACAAAATAGCGATAAAAAGTTATATCGTAATATTTGCAGATATATCAAAAAGTATCAAGTATTTATAATTATTCACTTATTAATACATATGTAAATACTCACAAATTCATGACATTGTGTTAAATCCAAATGATAGATATACTTTAAACAGACTGTATTGTATACAAATGAAAGTGCCACGAGAATCACGTGATTGTTAAATGTGTGTTAGTGTAAATGCTCTTTTGTTCCGACGTTGGAAAGTTCCGGGCGGAAAGAACTAACTAGCCGAAAAGTTCCGGAGGACCTTATTAACTAGTTACTTTGTTCTTTCTCTGGTTTAAAAGTTCCACCGGAACAAAGTGACTAGTTGAAAAGTTCCAACGGAACATATCAACTAGTTAGACAGTTCCTTTTGCCGAATTAGTCAAAACCGGAACTAACAAACTAGCCCAAAAGTTCCAACGGAACTTATCAACCAGTCACAAAGTTCCATTTGGAGAATTGATGCAAAGAACCACACGAGGAGGGGTATTCTTCCTCTCTTGAGGGTACTATGAATCTAAATTTGCATGATAATGCAACTTATTCCGTTTTATGTGAGCTATGAAATACAACTTAAATTTTGCATATTTGTCCCCAAAGAAACCCTTTTAGTGCGTTGGGTATTCTTGTAAATTAATGATTTGCTCTTATATATACTGATACTCATTCTTCCCCCTCTTTCTACAAAAAGGACGAAATATGGTATATTCGGAACGATGTAACTAGTTGTTCTGTTCCGCCAGAACTATTCAACTAGCTACATTGTTCCGGGACTTTTCAACTAGCTACTTTTTTCCGGAACTTTTCGACTGCACTCGGAATAAAACAACTAGTTGGAAAGTTCCATCGGAACGAAATAACTAGTTGAAAAGTTCCGCCGGAACAAAGTAACTGACGGAAAATAGTGGCTGTTACATTAGCTCCTGTTGTCGTACATGTAATGTATTTCATAATTGTATTATAATTACTGTATAGATATTTCGTTTATTTATGTATGTATATTGACCTCTTGTACACTGATGTGTCTGAGGATAATAAAATAATAAAACTTTGAATCTTGAATCTTAATATATTTTATTTTTCTCATCACTTCTTTTTTCAATTTTCGATGCTCGAGATTTTCTCCCCTGGTGTAAAATCTAAAGATCCGGAACAAACAAGTTTTGCGTGGAGATTTCACATAAGACCGTCTTTTGGGCCTTTTTCACAATCATGATCATACAATTAAAATTTGTTATTTCAAGCTAAGATCGTGTAAGTTAGCAGGATTTTACCGGTGAGAAATCTTGTGGTGATCAGTTCTCTGTATATTTTTTAAAGTGTTACGGGAAATATTACCTGTTCAATCTCTCTTTTGTTCGCCCTAAATAATTTTAGAGCAAATTTCACGCTAAAAGTTGATGGTAGGTGATTTAAATGGTGTATTATGCTTTTTGCAATTCATTTACACATCTACATGTTAGGTTTTTTATATGTCTTAAATTCAGAAATCTGAACCGAAATTGTGTTATCTTAAAATACCGAATTGATGTCAAAAGGCAGCGTTGTCCTCATAAAAGATCTTGTATATTGAGAAAAGAGAACTGCATGAATATTAAATTTTCTATGTCTAGTGCTTCTTTCTTGTAAATGTTATATAACAATAAAATTTGCACCTATATACTAGTAAACGCATTGCATTTGCGCGCATTTGGGGATTAAATTTTACGTTTGCGTGCAGCTTTTGGTTACATTTGCACGCATTCATTTTACAAGTAACACAGGTAAATATAAAGATAATTTATAATAAATATGTCAATAGTTATTAATTTTGAACAAAATTATTTATTATTTTAAATTATATACTTTTCATATTAATTTTATAGTAAGTGATTATCCATGTATTTTGTGTTTCTTGACATTATTTTATAATTTCAAAACCACCATATATATATATATATATATATATATATATATATCAAACTAAGAGGGCTTGAAAATCAGCAGTTGTACGTAGAAGTGAGAAAGAAAAAACTGAGTATCCGATGTAGCAATTCCGATAATACCAGATTGTAGACTCGGAGAACTTGAATGCATTTCATTTCTTAATTCAGTTGGCTTCAAATATTCAGCATGTACCTACAGGTATAATCGGTGCTATTACTCTTCGGATTTGCTACGGTTTTACAATATTACTCTCATCTGTATATATTTCCAGGAATTGGTGCTTGTGCATAATAAAACACTCGTTTGTGAGCAAGGGGCTTAGACTTACGGAAGGGATACTTGAAAATAGTTAGATAAATGTATAATATCTAAATGAATGAATATAATCTACCTGTATTTACCCGAGTTTACCTGTAAAATGAATGCGAGCAAATGAAATCAAAAGCTATGGCAAACGTAATGATATTTGCGCGCAAATGTAATGGTAATGCGTGCAAATGTAATGCACCGATAATAGTAGTTAATCGTACAATTGCATGTTTAATTACAAACAAGAACTAATCAACATCCGTTCTCTGGCAGCTTTACTAATGTTATATTATGAAGAGAAACAATGCTAATTAAAAGGAGGTGATGGTGTGTGTTATAGTGCCCTCTTATGTAAATATTGACTACATACCAACTGCCCATTCTGGAATAGTATATGTGTATCAATTTTGTGTAACTTACACCAAAAGTCAGCTTTGTTGGAATTTGGAACCATCTTCTATACAGAATGTCATATGTGAGTTTTCGCTTTTTAAATTAACCCTTTTAATATAAAAAATGTTTCCGTACTGACCTGCTCTTTTCATGTTTTTACCTCCGTAGATTTCCATGATATCCGCCAAATCAATGTAATGCAAATTTATCAAATAATAAAAGGACTCGTATAAAAAAATTCATTGGACATCTTCTTGAGAAGATTCTTTTTGGGTGCGATGTAATGATTTTAATAACTGTAAATTTTGAAATCATTGCGTGCATTTACTATTGCGATTTTTGAAGAATGGACAAAAATGCAAGGTCAATTAGTGCGATTTCAGGGAAAACTGCATTTAGATATATATATCAGATATCAGAATGCGAGTTCTTATTATTGCGATACTCTGGCAGTCCCATTATTCGCATTAATAAAAACCTCACTATAATTTTTGTTCCAAAATATATAAACACAAAACGCAATTATAGTTTTACATATTACAAAATTTAAAGCCTTAACATGCTAAGAAAACATTACCACATATCTTATATGTGTGTATCTTATGTGTATTGTAAAGGCTGTAAACTTTTCTTCTTATTTTAAAATGCATCTGTCCAATTAACCTTAACGTTACCAATTTTACTGCACCAGATACGCATTTTGTCTCTTCATTTATGCTCGAGGTCAAAATATTTGAAAATCCAAAACCTAATACCATGTTGAATAACAAAATCAAGAACTTTGTCCGTGGTTGTCTTTTTATTTAGAGAATTGTAAGTTCATGGAAGATCATTGATAGTTTCTGTTCTATTTATTTTTAAGACTTGATGCGTTTTAGAGTTGATCTCTAGACGACTATTGGTTATGTGTATCGATGGGTTGATGACTATACTGATAAGTCTACATTTGTATGATATAATACACTATCACTCGTGAAAGATAAAATGTCAATAAAGCAGTCCAATTCGTCAAGATATATTGGTCGAATTTAAAAGCGAAGCTTTTTCATTTGAAGATCATCTTGCAACGGACGATTAATTCTTAAATTTTAGGTATGTTTTTTATAGGACCGGCTTCATATATATTTTAGTCTCTATACACGGCACAAGAGTCTTCTGAATTATATGTAAATGAGATTCTTATTACTTTTCAGTATGATTTGGATGAGGAAAAAATATCTGGTGAGTATCAATACATTTAAATAACGGTTTTTAATAAAATCCTAAAAGTCATATGTCAGTAAAACAGAATTAACTATGAATTCAAAGAAAAACGACGAAAAGACAAACAACATTCTATAAAACGATGCACAGAAAACTAAGGACTGAGCAACAGAACGTAGCCTACCAAAAACCGAGGGGGCTCAAATGGTCCAAAAGTGAAAGGAGCTGCTTTACATCACAGTAAGAAATTAATTACAAGGTAGGCATCTATACACGTGTTTCGTCAAGCTTCATATCAATAGGTAATTTCAAAAATGAAATCTTTGATTGTAAGCTGTCGAAGAATAAAATAAATAAGTATAGTTTTCAGTCACTGTAGACATTCTGAAATCTACTAGAAAACAAAATTTTAATATGCCAGAAAATAATTATGAAGCTAGTATAGTAGGGCAAACATTTATACAATGCAATTTAAATTAACTATGTCTTTCAATTACCAAGGCTACCGTAAACATATGAAGAATCCTATTATCTCAATGTATATTTGTGTTCCTTTCGAAGGTATGAGTTTTGACTAATTTGAACAACTCGACTGATTAAAAGAAATTTTAAAGATCATATACACAATTCAGTTGAAAGTGATACAGTAAATTGCTCGGTATATGTTATGTCGTGTTTGTTGCTGCAAAGTCTTTTTTTGTTTTCATTTGTCAGTTTCAATTATTTGTTACAGTGTATCTTAACTAATTCGAGTGCCACAGCATTTCATCGGGGTTTTTTCAATTCAGAGCGTGCAGGAAGTTAATAGATCATCATCTTCACTAGGGCAAAGCTGACATGTTGCTTTTATTTTTTACTGGCTGAATTGGTATTTGTCTGATTGAACAATGTATGTTCCAGCATACGTGCTTTCAAGATGCTTTTTTAACGTCTAACATGGCTTAGCGTTGGTGTATGATATCCCAGAAAGGTAAACCGTTCCTATCTCTGTTTAAAACAATAATCAGTGTGCTCTTAAGCTTTTTGTAGAGTGGCATAGGAGTGGACTAAAAAGTGTGTGTGTGTGTGTTGAGGGGGGCAAATTTCTTAAAGTGCCAAGTAATAAGAAATGTTTTATAGTCTTTTAGCGTAAGAGTTGGTCAGTGTTCTCTTTCATATTTATTTTTCATTTCAATTAAAAAAAATGGCCAAAAAGTGTCTATTAGTATATGATTTTAATGCCAAAAGTTTATACCAATCCTTAAAATTCTAGATGACCATAAGGTTGGGAACATGTCATTAAGGAAGTATACTCCTATTGTTGGAAACTCTGTATGTTGGGACCGATAAAATTCCAATATTTCGAACTGTAATTTCATTTGCAAAATGACTCATTCAATAGACAAAACGTTGTTAGCAAATGTACATAAAGTACACGAAGGCTCACTCGCGTCTCTCTCAATTTCAACAAACAGAAACACTTCTGATTTTTTTTAGCAGCATACATTTGTGCACATGTGTATGACAATAATAATTGTTTAGAATGCTTAGTATTATAAAAGGGCCTTAGGACGTGTTTTGTTTTTATCTAAAAACAAGACATATTATGTATGAAATTAATAATAGGGTTCATGATATTTCCATTTCTGGAATAAAAAATAAACTCCAAGTACTCGCAAAGCGGTTTGTGTTCGTACGGGCAGACAAAGCAGCCAATAATGTAGTGGTGGTGTGACGCATATACCACAAGGAAGTTCTCCAGAACGAAATTATCAATTCTTCCACATTCAGGTCCGTACGCTCCACAGAGAGTCAAATTGTAAACAAGCATATCACTGCCACTACCCAGCTTAAAGACTCTTCCGAACATTTGAAAGTCCCGACTATGTACTGGTTACCTAAATTACGCAAAAAAACATTTACATTTCGTTTCATCTCCGCATCTAATAAGTGTAATACTACTAATCTGTCAGTGATTCTAACTACCCCCCTTACTACTTTCAAAGAACTTATTATTAACTTTTGTAATAAAGTTTATGAAAATAATGGTATTAATTATTTCTGGAGTGTTAAAAATTCTTTAGAGGTTTAAGATAAAATACGTGCTTTTGATGGTCCTTTTAATTCTGTTGACAGTTATGATTTTTCTACTCTCTACACTACACTTCCACACAATCTCATGTTTAATTAAATGGTCTTTTGAAAAATCTCATTGCAAATTTATTTGCCGTAACTCGTTTAAAGCCTTTTTTCTGTAACGAAAAAAGAAAGTGTGCTAGATATACTTACTGGAAATGTGAAGATATGATTGAAGCTTTAAATTTTCTCCTGGACAACATATATGCACGTTTCGGCGATAAAGTGTATCGATAGGTAGTAGGTATTCCTATGGGCACTAATTGCGCCCCGTTAATAGCAGATTTATTCCTGTATTGCTATGAATCACAGTTTATGGCCAAACTCAGTAAAGACACGTGATTGTTACATTTGGTTGACACATTCAACAATACCTACCGTTATCTTGATGATATTTTTTCATTAAATAATTCAGAGTTCTCTAAATATACTACCAAAATTTACCCAAAGGAACTTACTTTAAATAAATCTAACATAAACAGCAGTAGTTGTCTTTTTCTAGATTTAGACATTTCAATTTATAAAGGGAAACTCCATACTAAAATTTACAAAAGAGACAATTTTTCATTCCCTATTGTTAATTTCCTTTTTTAGACGACGATGTTCCTTTGGCTACATCATACGGTGTTTAAATATCCCAACTCGTTCGTTATGTCCGTGTGTGTAGTGATGTCATAAATTTTAACGAACGTAATCAATGCATCACTGGTAAATTATTAAGTCAGGGATTTCGTTACCATAAACTACTTAAAACATTTACTAAATTCTATCATAGATACAAAGATTTGATTAGTAAATTTGGCTGTACTTGCAGAAAACTTATTAAAAACGGTATTTCACATCCTAAATTTTACGGTAATATTGTACTAAAAGCGCGGAAATCACTATGTGATCCGTGTAAACTCATCGACCCTTTAAACAAACTTATTAGTAAAGGTTATCTTATTAATGTTGTAATAAGATCTTTGAATATTGTTTACATTGGTACTTACATTGATTTTGTCATCAACAATTTAAAAAATTACTAAATTTGTATTCTTTTCGAATGGTTTGTGGGATGTATAATTACACATCCACGTTAATTTTCTATCTAGAGATTGCTTTATCTATATATAACATGATACATATTTATTAGGGATGGCAACGAGTACTCGAGTACTCGGGTACTCGCTCGGAAGACCGAGTACTCGAGTACAGTTTTAGTACTCGGATACTCGTTTGCCTGTTATACATCTTGAGAAAGTTCTCTTCACATTTCCACTCACTTTAGTTCTGTTGAAATATCCCCGGGGTTTGTAATACTAAATAAAATCAATTAACAACATAAATATGTTTATCCTGAGGCTACTATTTGTTATAGGAGGGCCCCCTTATAGTAGTACCTGCAACGTACTTTCCTTCCGAGGGAATGTTTTCATGTGCACTACTTATAACAAAAAATAGAAAGTCAAACAGTCTTTCGTCTGAAATTGTTGACCTGATCATATTTCTAAACAAGAACAAAATCAAAGTGACCTGCGGTGAACCCTACACAACTGATTAGAGACATTTTTAACGGTGTTTGTATAGGGAAAACGGTACTATTACATTTTCCCTGCATTAGGTTGGCCTTTTGTGTACCCAAGGCAGGTGAAGGAAGTCAACTTAGGAGCGCTGTGATTGGATGTTAGGGTACAATATATTTTTTTATTTATCTATGAATAACTGCAGTGTGTATATTTACAATATAAATTTTGAAACCTATTGAAATATTTTCTAGAGAATTATTCGAAAATACTTCAAAAATTTCATAAATTTGGTGTAAAATGACGGTGGGCATGGATAACATTAACAAGCTCCGTTGGAAGTTGGTCATGATACTATTTGGCTTCAATTTTTAAAACAGAATAATAAAGTACTAACACCACACATAACTGTTTTATCCGGGTTTTTATTATAAAAAGTGGTAAATTTAGAAAATGTTAGTATTGTCGCCTATGGCAGAATAAATAGTACCGTTTTCCCTATACGGATCAACACTTTCATGGATTAATAATTAACTCATCACAAGCCGTAAAAACTTACCTTTGTTTGTTAATCAAGACTTCTATGTGAACGTGATTGGTATGAGATGTACATTTAAATTAATTTTATTACTCTGTATTTGAAACCTAACTATAATTGTTTAATTTACAATTTAAAGATAGGCGAAAGTACGAGAGCGACATTCAAACCCAAAAGTCGAAAATAAACTGACAAAAAAAAAGAAAATCAGACAAACGATAGTGGAAAAAAACAAAACACAGAAAAAGTAAGACTGAGCAACACGAAAAAGCACATGTAATTTGAAGTCCGATATTGTTGTTGGCAAATTAATGGACAAGTCGTATTATAAAAAATACCAGCTCCTCAGAAACAGATGATACATATATTGTCTACTTTGTCGGACTTAATATGCAAATATTTTTGATTTTATTGGAATTTGGTTCATGAACACGTACACAAACAATAATTGCTATTATGATAGGTTATTTGTAGAAACGGCGGTCGGTAATACATTGTTCAATTGACACAAAAAAACAGAGGAGCAAGTTATGTTTGTAGCACGTTTGTCATTCGTTAATATGTTTATGAAAGGTTATAACAAAAACACTGCATCCCACCTAAAATCTAAACTTTTCAATAGACGTTTAAGATTCATCCGAGTACTCGCAAGTACTCGAGTATCATGACCGAGTATCCGAGTATTAAATTTCAGATCTTTTGACATCCCTAATATTTATTAAAAGGTTAAATCCTAACGATCCAACTGCCTGTCGATACTTTTATTTTGGCATTGCACAAGTCATGTCTTCTTTGAACACTGTGCGGGACAAATTTGCAATTCCAGAATTGGCAAATCTGACTTTGTCGGTTTACAAGATATCAAAATATTTTTGCCCAAGTGATAGATATCAAAAATTAAATTTCCCCATATGTCCCAACATGTCACCGTTGTCACTGTTGTCACCACAGCTGATTAAAAGTACATTTCCATGGAAATTTAAAATTCCATGGGAATATTCGAAGTTCCCATGGGAAAGTT
The DNA here is from genome assembly GCA_017311375.1 of Mytilus coruscus. Taxonomy (NCBI): domain Eukaryota; kingdom Metazoa; phylum Mollusca; class Bivalvia; order Mytilida; family Mytilidae; genus Mytilus; species Mytilus coruscus. Next base: position 74,100,100 of record CM029599.1, on the reverse strand, counting down.
AAAGTTCCCATTGGAAAAGTACTTTTCCCATGGAATTTTAAAGTTCCCATCGAATTTTACAGTTCCCATGGGAAAAGAAGAATACAGAGAGTTCCATGGAATTTAACTTTTCCGATGGGAACAGTTTATCTTCCATGGGAACAATTTTTCTTCCCATGGGAACAATTTTTCTTCCCATGGGAAAATTTGTCTACCTTGGGGAACCATTTTCTACTCATTGAAACAGATATTTTATGTATGAAACATGTTTTCCGTTTGATTGTTTTTCTCCTTGAAAAATAAAAATTTGTTGAAAATGCAGGATTTATGTTAAATTATTGCAGTATGCAGGTTTTCTACAAAATGTCAATATGGTTTCATATCTAAAGCTGCTCTCAACATGCAACTTCCATAAAAACTCTGATTATCCAGTTAAATATGAAGCAATGGCAAGTAAGTTTTAAATAAGTTGTGCGTGTGTGTTGTGAATACAAATTTCTATTATTGAACTTATCGGAAAATAGATAATAAATGTTTAACAACTTTTTCCGGTGCTTAAAATACCCCATTTTTAATATTTTTTGCAGAATACAAGACCCATAAAACAAAACACTATAACCATGATAACATGCTGAGATAATATATTCATTTACAATCTGTATACACGTGCGTAATTAACGGGTTCTGGTTGAATGAACATGAATTTCGATCGATTACACACAGATGACGATCAATAGAGTGTGGCACGTGTCTTTAAAACATTTACATGGTAATTAATAAAGATGTGATTATATAATTTGGAATTATTTTTTAATTTAAAATAACATAGCCTACTTTCATATTTCATGTCCTTTGTGGCAACTGTATCATCACATCATGTCCCTTGTGCGTATTATTGAGGTGGTCATTAGTGGTATTTCTACGGACGTCTTTATTTCAATATTTTGATTCCTTTCGTATTATATTTTGTATAGGCAGTTTATGTAGATGAATTACAAGAACAGAAAAAAGTAAATTGAAGTCATATTATTAGTCTCCGTTGTATTGTTTTAAAACTTAACATTGACATGGATTAGTGATTTCTGTGACATATTACATGTACATGAACCAAACGTACAAGTTTGTTACTTTGAGGTTTTTTGTGTGACTTATCTTCGTTTTTGTTTTGTTTTGTTTAAGCACATGTTATTTTCAAAAGTAGCATATGGGATTGAACACAAAATACATAAGATAATAACGAAAAACAAAATAGAAATAGATGTAATACAAACTATAAACAAAACGAAAATGCAATATAATATTTTGTAATATGAACTGGCGTGAAAAGTAGGAATTCAGAATTTTAATTGTATGCGAAGTTCTGAATCTTTGTGTAATTCTGATATAAGATTGCACAGATTCAAAATTGCTTTACTTTGCTGAAATGTATAAAGGTCACCGTGAACAGGTCAATTGGTATAAAATATCTTTTAAAATCAAAACAATATTTCTCTTGCTTCATTGTCAAATGGGCACTCGAAAAATTGTAAATACAATCCTCAACAGCATGGCTACAGCTGCATGCGGGATTTAGTTTAATATTAACACAGATCTGCAATGCGGGATTTAGTTTAATATTAACACAGATCTGCATGCGGGACAGGGCGGATCCAGCAATTTATAAAGGGGGTCCTAACCCAGGATAAAGGAGGGGGATCAACTATATGTCCCCATTCAAATGCATTGATCGTCAAAAAGGGTGGTTCCAACCCCCACCTGGATCCGCCACTGCGGGATTTAGTTTAATATCAAAAGCACTATTTTGTGTCAGAGTAGGGCTACTTTTACATACGTTCTAAATTGGAGGGAGTAATTGGTGGTCTGACACCTAAACGAAATATGTAGCTTAACGACTGACATATGTATGCATATTCCATAATTAGTATAATAAAGGTTAAGTTTATACGATCAAATTTATTTCTTTATAATGCATACTTCAAGTTTTCAAGTAAATATAGGGGAATTAATTGAGAGCAATTTCTCTTAAGGGTTCTCTCATATATAGTTAGAAACCCCTGAGACTACTATAACACTTTATCACCTAATTATTTTCTCTATTCTTTATTTGTCGGTCCATTTTTCTCCATTCTATACTTTTTTTGCCCATTATTCTCCATTCTATAAAACCCCATCCACACCCTCCTGAATCCTACCACAGGTGCACTGACGTTATTTAAAGGTTTACTACAATAAACATAAGGTTTATTACAATAAACATAAGGTTTATTACAATAAACATGTATATTGGGCACTCAGCAGTGAAAATATCTTACAAGTATAGAATAAAAGTTTACTGCAATAAACGGAGCCTCGTGTATCTTGGGCACCTAGCTGTGAAACAAAATTCATCTCCCATGCTTTTGAGACTACCTCTCTTTACAGGTAAAATATTTGTATATTAGATACAATTAACGGACGTGTAGCAAAACAATGTAACTGTAAGATTGATAAGATTAATCACATTCACATTTTCAAAAGTGGCCGCATAATAACAAACTATTAACAAATTATTAATGATTAAAACAAAATTTAAATATGAATAGAGATAACTACATTTGAAAAATAAAACTATTTTCCTTTTTTTTTTTGATTAATTCAATTTTGTTTTAATTTATTTTAGAAGAAAAAATAATATTCGATACTGTTATAGATGTGATATATGTCGTCTGCTACGGTCGAATACAAAACTACGGTTAAATACGAAACTACGAAAATAACGTAGCTAACTATACCGGAGACTCAGATAACCCGATAAATCGATAGTGACCAATCTCTGTGTTATAGTAGTCTCAGGAAACCCTAATTAACTAGTGGTGTTCCGTGTAAAATTGTTTCCTATATTTTTTTTATCTGGGACTAATATACATTTATAAAATCTTTTTGTGTCCCAGTATTTATATAATACCTTTATTTAATTCCTTAACTTGACCATCAGCATGGCTAAGGAAATTATTGCCAGAGGTACTGTGAGGTGACCCTTCCAGGTATTCAAGCGATTTCTATCGGGCTTAAAACTCTTATTACACGTAATGCAGGTTTACGCACCACACCGCCTGCTGAGCAGTGTACGCGCGGACGGTAATTTGGAACTTTATTTTAAAAAATCATCTGTTATAATATACATCATGTGTACATTGATATACTATATCTTACTAAACTCATACGTGTAGTCAATTTTACTACCAGTTGTTTATGAAATACAGTTCTCGTGCAATGAATGATATTTAATTCCAACCAAAGATTTGAGGAATTAACAATTTATTGAGATATTTTCCATCGGTAAAATTTGAAAAATGTAAGTTTGTACTACTTGTCAATAATAATGGATATTTCAAAACATTTAAATATTAATTCACAAAAATGAACGCACTTGCCGATCGTTGGTTTAGAAAGATAGAAAGATTCGGAACTAAAGATAGTCACAATTAAACATATGTATTTTGAAAAAAAAGACAAAAACCGCCAGAACAGATCTGATTTAAATCCAGGGTCCGTATATGCATAATGATACTTAAGTTAAGATTTGACCCGAACGGACGGATTTTTCTACATGTTCTACAATAAATTTATACTACGATTGAATATTGTTTTATGCATATATGTCCAGATCTATATAGAACTTACTTTGCTTCGTCGAAAGTACGAATATAGAAAAATCACAGATTTATATTTCAACTAGAACGTTCTAGAACAGTTAAAGAAATCATTACAATTGTTAGTTATTTTGTACATGCATAACTATAATGCGAACCTTGTGAAATAGCACGTGAAATCCTAACTAAGCGTGAATTCTTTGGAAAAGCGACGGTTCTATTAATACCTATTGTCAATTTCAAGTTCTGTTTCGACATGCATTGTAATATATGTCACTGGACGTTAAAATTTCATCATTAATTTCGTCTTCGTCAAATATTGCTGTTGGTTTCTTTTCTTTTTTTTTCTTATTACATATACATAAATACACCACAAGTTATTCCTATGTAATCTCATTTAAATATTTAATGCAAAGTAAATTTTAAAGATGAAAGTCGTATTAGTTCGATAATGCTTCAAACTAAATATAAACTGAGAATATATGTATAACTGCCATATTCCGAATCCCGGACATTCATTTGTGTAAATGAAGAAAAGATAACAATGATCGGTATCTGAGTGAATCTACGTCTCAATCAAGCTTCATAAAGATATTATAAAATATTCAAGATTTACAACTTTTCTTGAATATGATTGCCAATGAAATAAACTATGCAGGAGATTTCAAATTAGCCCAATTAATTTGTGTGTGTACTATAACAACTGAAACCGTAATTCTGCTGTAGTGCACGTCGATCGTATCTGTAACAGGAAGGCGTATGGTAACCATACTACCTTACTAAGTTCAAAAGTACATAACAACCCTTTCTTTGTGCATTATACGCTCAGGAACATACATCATACTATTTTGCATGGATTGGTAGCAAATGTTACTTTTCAACTGTAGTCCTTAACCAAAAGCGTTGTTTTTTCCATCTGACAAGCTTAATTTTGGATCAAATGATCATACAAGTATGGAGGCTAGGATTTATAATTCGGCTAGTCTGGATGACTTCGTGCAATACCCCGCTCCGTATTCATTATAGTTTTACATAAATCGTTTAAATTTTAGATCCTTCAGTTTGCATATAAATATGATATTTTTAATTGCATATGGCTAGCTAAGTACAACCTGCAAAACATTTTATTTGATGTCGCCAATAGTAAACATATAAAATGAAACAATAACTTACTACTAGTATACCAATATAGACTTTTGTTGTATGATTATACAAACCGAAATCACTACTAGACGAGGGGTTGACACGCTCAAATTAACAAAATTGTGTTTCAAAGAACCAATGCACCAAATTGATTTTATAGGATTTAGTTTAACATTTTAACCTGTTCAAGGAATGTATTACTTGACAAGAACAATTTAAATGTAGGACAAAATCGGCTTACAACACGAAATTTGTTCAAAGAATAGTACCAAGCATGTGACAAAATGACGGGTATGTAACAGAGGTATCGCAATTGCAGATGGATTGGTGGATAGTTACTGTTTGTTCAACGTTCAGTGACAAGTATCTCATGCATATTGCAAGACCAAACTAAGTTGGGCAGACGACAAAAGCGAAATTGTGACAAATTCGTTGTTAAAATTTATTTTCAAGTGGGAGTCATTGACCCTAAAACATAACAATAATACAGGCTTATAGTATTTTGAAGCATTTTGAAGCATTCAACTATAATGAAACGCATGATAATTTTACGAATAAAAGAAAAAGCAAGTCGGCCAAAAATGATTGATATTTCAAAGAAAAATGTATAGTGTGTTCATTGTAAACTTAAACCAGAATGCGTATAAATGTCTCTATTATAACAGTCACAAACCACTTCTAGAATTAAAATCAGCGATTTACCATTCATGCAATAATATTTTGTCGAAAGTGATCGAGATGCCCTTATTAGGTAATTCAAATTCTCGGACACTTATTTTTTCCAGAACACGTTATAGTTAATATCAGAGCCATATAATACATGTATTATATCTGGGACTTTAATACTAAGTATAATAGTCCCAGATTATATTATCTGTTAATATGCATCCTTCTTTTAAAGCCTTGTTTTCTTAAACACTTTAGGACCGTATATCGGGGCACTGCCGAAAATAATCTTTCAAAAAGCAAATTTAAGTTTCAACCTTTAAAACTTGTATGTCAGATAATTTGACCACATGACAAGACATTCTACAATAAACCTTGGTCACGCACGACAGATTCCGATGTAAGACACGTGCCGTTACAATAGCCAGTTTACACGCATCAGCGCAAACAGGTTTGTCGAATAGGCCAGTTGATTGGAGGAAAGTTTCCGACAACCACGCCTACCTTAAACTAATACCCAATCAAACGCCTTTGACAAAACATAAATAATACATGTATAAGATTACAGAGATTTGGTTGCGTATACAATATTTGAAAAAGTTTAGACTCTTAATTCAAACTTAGAAGTATAGAATATGCCCGTAATGCAAGTTTCTCAATTTTACAATAAATTTTATACATAATATCACCTACCTAGTGAGGAAAAATACAAATTTAAAAAATTGCAAATTAAAACTATTTCGAATTGTTCTCTATGTGTTATAGTAGTCTCAGTCTATTCGTACAAAAATCACCATCAATTAAAAATCAAATATTTCTTTCACCTGTAACCAATCGGAAAATAATTCATTTTAGTATTTGATCTAGATGCAAAAGACGACAATGCTCCTTACAGTTAAAACAGTCTACTCCAAATTTCATAGCGTATACAGAGCTTGACATATACCCATTACTGTCCTATGTAAAGTTGCGAATGATACATTTCTAGAGTATACTTCTTAATGGAAAAGGAAGTAAAATTTGTGTTGAATTATACAAACTTGTGTTTTATATTATGCTAATAACGGAATAGAAACTAAGTGGATATCATATACATGTATGAAAAATATTTTGATAATTACGGTATGATCTGCGGTATGATTATGTCCAATATTATAATGCACAGTTTGTGATAAATGGGTGTCAAAATGTATTAAACAAAAACCCAAAGACCAGTTTCAACAAGAATGCTTTGCTTTTATTGCAGAATCGCATAAAACTTAATGTTATCGTATTTTTAAAAAGAACTAACAATTTGAAAAAAATACTTTTCATTTTTACCTTACTAAATTTATTTATATATTATGCAAATATAGATGTGGTAGTCACCACTTGCCGATTGAGTCTGGAAGGTGGCAGGATTTACAGAGAGAAAACATAATCTGCCGTCTCTGTGACACAAACAACATTGGTGACGAATACCATTACATTATGAATTGTAGAACATTTATAGAAAGAAGGAAATTTTTACGGAACTACTGTTAGTCAAACCCTAATATCTTTAAAGTTGATCAACAGTTTAACTCATCAAATATTGTAATATTAGAAAACTATGTAAAAGTTATAAATGTGAAAGTCAGTCCTCCAAGTTAATTTAATTGTATCGTTTACACATGCATGTAATAATTTTACCTTATAGTTATGTTTATGTATGTTCTCGATAACTAGTAATTGTAGTTTTATGAGAAATAAAGTATTCGTATTCCTTTTAACCATAAATTACACGAAGACAGCCTACCGGTAAAGTACAAGTGGATATATCATAAAGTATATATTAAATCCTCCTCCGTCCTTGTAAATGCAAAACTCTGGATTCTCTTTGATATTTACCTGAGAGATCATAAAGACAAATCTAACAAGACTTTCAAAGGTGTTTGCCAAAAACTTGTGTAGACGAGTAACAATATTGCATTAGCATGATTAGGAAATTTGACCAAATGAATGAAATAAACTTTAAAAAGTAAGTGCACATCTTTCTAATGGCGAAAACTACGCATATCGAGTTACGTCGACGAAAAGAATAGGTACATTAATAATAATTATGAAGTCATTTTCATGAAATTATAGGATTATAATTAGAAAACAATCTTAAACACGATTCGTGATTCCCATGTATATAGATTAAAACAGATTTATAATTTTGATTCTTGAATTAAATTCTGAAATACAAAGGCATGGCTCTGATACTTGACAGTTCAGCGAACACTATTACATGAAATGCACGATGCTATTGATCGAAAACAAAGGTGAGAGATTCAAATTGTAAAATCAGCCGCTGGACGGTAGAATTTCTATCAATCATTCAACGGTAATAAAGACTTTTGATGTAAAAGTATGATAGAAATACTTTTAATTTATTGAAATTACATTTTTTATCAAATGGAATGCTTGTTAAACTGTTCCAGTCATGGTTACTAGAAACTGTCAGTCCGTTGCGATATTTCATAGCTCTTTACAAATTCTGAAAAAAAAGAAAAAGAAAAATAATGTTCCCATGGGAAGAATTTTAGTTCCCATGGGAAGAATAAATGTTCCCAAGGGAAAAAGGTGTTCCCATGGGAAGAAAAATTAGTTCCTTGGGAACAAAATTCCTTGGGAAATTTAGAATTTCCCATGGGAAGAAACTATCTACTAATGTTCCCATGGGAAATTGTAGTTCCGATGGGAACATTAAAATTCCATGGGAAAAGTACTTTTCCGATGGGAACTTTAACTTTCCCATGGGAACTTGAATATTCCCATGGAATGTTTAAATTTCCCATGGAAATGTACTTTTAATCAGCTGTGGTGACAACAGTGACAACGGTGACATGTTGGGACATATGGGAAATTTAATTTTTGATTATCGATGACTTGGGCAAAAATATTTTGATATCTTGTAAACCGACAAAGTCAGATTTGCCAATTCTGGAATGGCAAATTTGTCCCGCACAGTGTTTTGACTGTCCCTAGGGTGTGTTTTAATTGATTTTAGTATCTGATGCATTATTTTTTATTGTTAATTGTTTTTGGCTTTAAACTAGCTTTCAGTAACTGCGAGTACTCTCAAATCGTACTTTCGTGTTAATTTGACCTGTTGACACAATTTGTAATGCATTTCTGTAATTCAATGTATACTTATTTTGTGTTATATCTCGTCTCACCTTTGATAAGTATTTAGTATGACGATAAATTTACACTTCTGTACTCGTACTCTGAACAACAAATTTATTAATTATACCCCCACGCAACGAAGTTGCGGAGGGTATAATGTTTTTGACCCGTCCGTCTGTCCGTCCGTCAGTCCGTCAGTCCTGTTTCTTGTCATCGCAACTCCTCTCAAACCACACAACAGAATTTCATGAAACCTTTTTAAATAATAAGGACATACTATGTAGTTGTGCATATTGACAGGAAATTACGATTCAATTTTCTTCCTAGGAGTTACGCCCCTTTGAACTTATTTGCTTCAATGTACTACTGCAACAGTTTGTCATCGCAACTCCTCTGAAACCACATCAAAGAATTTCATGACACTTTGTAGATAATAAGGACATACTATGTAGATGTGCATATCGACAGGAAATTACGATTCAATTTTTTTCTATGAGTTACGCCCCTTTGGACTTATTTGCTTTAATGTACTACTGCAACAGTTTGTCATCGCAACTCCTCTGAAACCACACAACAGAATTTCATGAAACCTTTTTAGATAATAAGGACATACTATTTAGATGTGCATATCGACAGGAAATTACGATTCAATTTTTTTTCTAGGAGTTACGCCCCTTTGAACTTATTTGATTTAATGTACTACTGCAACAGTTTGTCATCGCAACTCCTCTGAAACCACACCACAGAATTTCATGAAACTTTGTAGATAATAAGGACAAACTATGTAGATGTGCATATTGACAGGAAATTATGATTCAATATTTTTTTCTTACACTTATTTTATTTCTCCAATGACAATGTGGGGACGTGGGGTATGTGAGCGCGCTCATTAAGGTTCTTAAATTTTGTAAAAAATGTTTACTTCCGTACTCCTAAAAACACAATTATCATATTTAAATTTACCTGTGTACGTTGTTTTATTTAACGACATTTTGTACCAGGTAAGAGTTGGACACTCTTCCCACATCTTTTTTATTACTACCTGTAACGTCTATGTTATATAGGCACCTACTTTTTAATATTGTATTTATATTGTGTCATAGATCAAACTAATTCGTGCAGTGTATGTTTACTTGTTTTTGTTTAAATGTCTTTTTGATCGAGTTAAGCCATTTCAATTGCTATATTATAGTGTGTCTTTTATGTTGTAATGTTACACTACTGTCTCAGGTTAGGGCGAAGATTGGCGCCTGTTAAAACGTTTAAACCCGCTGCGTTTTTATGCACCTGTCAGGAGCCTGTTGTTCAGTGGTTGTCGTTTGTTGGTGTGGTTCATAAGTGTTTCTCGTTTCTCGTTTTTTATATAGATTAAACCGTTGGTTTTCCTGTTTGAATTGTTTTACACTAGCCATTTTGGGGCCCTTTATAGTTGCTGTTCGGTGTGAGCCAAGGCTCCGTATTGAAGGCCGTACTTTGACCTATAATTGTTAACTTTTATACATTGTGACTTGGATGGGGAGTTGTCTCATTGGCACTCATACCACATCTTCTTATTTGTATTCATATATATTCATATTCTTTGAACTCATGTAAAAGATGCATACAAGTGTTAATAGAATTTTATAGTTTTCTCTTTGACAATTTTTAATTTTACAAGGGTTGTTATAGTAAAATTTTGAATTGCGAAAGACAAAATTAAAATATAATACAACTGTACGTTCATATGATGTGAAACGTATTGATGTAGGAACTATAAGACAAGATGTTATTTAAGGGAAATATTTGGAGACAGAGTTGTCATTTCAGGGAACTATTTGGATATAAAGTTGTTATTCAAATTAAATATTCGATATTCAGTTAAGAACATTTTGACCAATGCATGGTGTTGAATCCAAATTTGCATAAGGGGATTTTAAAGGCTTTTTAATTTATCTTGATATATCCGACGGTATATTATACCCATACTAACATAAGCTTTTCGCATTTGGTTGTAACTCCACAGATTTGCAGTTGACACTAATTTCAAACCTAATATTTCAATTCACAATATTGCATCTTGCTCCTGAATCAATGAGAAATTTTACAATGACACTGTGATAATTCAATTCTCGTTTTTACTTCGTGTGACAAATGCATCCGATAAATCATTTCCTTGGCAAATGCATCCGATGAATCATTTCCTAGGCTATGCGAGTAGCTTTAATGTCGAATATGGGGTTGCATATTGATACTGGTGTAACTTGCAAAAAAAATGCCGGCATATTGTCAATGGGTCAATGATAACCCTATCTAATATCTCATGAAACTGCAAAATTATCTTTAAAAACAATTATAGTTCCAATCTTAATATATTTTACTCGTTGCTATTGTTAGGTCCGCACTAAGGACACAAACTACGAATTGTTTTAATCTGAATTTTACTACACTTAAACTAGAAAATAACATATTACCATCCGGCTCGTGTCAGGCAAAGAACAGATGATTATTTACAAACAGGATGCAGCCTGACCTTTAACAGAGTTCATGAGAATGTGTGACACAAATATTTAATCTTTTGTCACTAATAATGTAATTGTCCATTGTTTAAGCTCCGTCCTCCCCACCCTTTCCATCTTTCTCCACAAAAGTCGGATAAATAAATCAAGATAAATTAAAAAGCCTTTAAAATCAATCCCCTTATGCAAATTTGGATTGTTGCAACGACACTTTTTCCCTTTAAAAAACCTGTTTTCCATAAACACAACCATATATTTCGCCCTTTAGGTTAAAATATGGAAGGAATCCTGCAGAAAAAAATTGTTTTAAAGGTTTAGGAAAGTTTTCAGGTATCAAGATTCATGTTGATGCTTATGTTAACCAGTGGTTCAACCAGTCAGGAAATAACGACTGTTTGGTAGTTAGACGTAGCATTGAAAACAAGCTATAAGAGCTTACAAAGTGGACGTCAAACAGAAAGTTCGCAAACATTCGTCAATCAAATGGTGTCAACGCTTTGATGTTATAACAAAAAGAAACAAAGAGGTTAGACTACCGCGCGAATATTTGAAGACATAGATGATGATGATGATGGATGGATGCTTAACGTCCAGCTGCAAATTAATATGCATATACTCAACAGTGGGTGACGTTTAAAAGCTATGACCGGAAGTTACCAGGCTCAAGCTAGCGGCCACTCGCTAGCAGCCACTACGCTAGCAGCCAGTTTTCGGATATGTCTATGAACCCAAAAGTTGCATAAGATTCAAACGTACTCAAAATGTTTTATTGATATTTAACCAATATATTATCAGTGTTTAATATATAATAAAGCAGTCGGAGAACTATTCGATGATTTAAAAATATCTAGTCCTGTTCATTAATTTAAGATAATAGTAATCGATGTCAATATACCAAAAAGCGTCCTCCCCGCTTTTAATTTTAATAGTCAACAGTTTTGGGTGTACATAGAATCGTAAATATGTAATAAAATTATTGAAATGCTTACAAAATTGCTTGTAACAGGGAATTGACATTGAAATCATAAATTAATTTTGTGATATTGTGTCAAATAGCTTTCCATATTCTCGGCATCCTGTCAAATAGTTCCTGAAAAGTTATTATTGTTCTGCATGACAAGAAAAGAAAGTTGCACTCGTGCATTAATATTTTTTTAATAAGACAAATCTGTTTTAACGAAACATTCTATTTCTGAAGCAGTGGATATCGCTTACTTTTGATTAGACGAAAGGTTTATTTTTGTACACAAAGTATGGTGGGCAAGGAAATTATTTATTATCTATTAAAAAAAAAAAAAAAATCCGTGTTATACACAGACGTGGAATTTCGGTCAAGTAGGCACTAGGTCCCAAGCTTCTGTTTGCACCAAGTATGAGTAAAAGTATTGCCGTAGAACATTTGTTATTAACATTTCCGTAAGGGTGGGGTAGGGTGTCCGACCCCAACTTTGGACCTAATTTAAAAAAAACTAAGCCGAACCACACCCTGGATTTTTCTCAAGTAGACCTTAGCTATTCAGCTTCACATTGCACCTAGTGGCGAAAAAGTATTGCCGTAGAACATTTTTATTAACATTTCCGTAAGGGTGGGGTAGGGTGTCCGACCCCAACTTTGGACCTAATCTAAAAAAAACTAAGCCGAACCACACCCTGGATTTTTTCTCCAGTAGACCTTATAGCTATTCAGCTTCACATTGCACCTAGTGGCGAAAAAGTATTGCCGTAGAACATTTGTTATTAACATTTCCGTAAGGGTGGGGTAGGTGTCCGACCCCAACTTTGGACCTAATTTAAAAAAAACTAAGCCGAACCACACCCTGGATTTTTCTCAAGTAAACCTTAGCTTTTCAGCTTTACATTGCACCTAGTGGCGAAAAAAGTATTGCCGTAGAACATTTTTATTAACATTTCCGTAAGGGTGGGGTAGGGTGTCCGACCCCAACTTTGGACCTAATTCAAAAAAATTAAGCCGAACCACACCCTGGATTTTTTCTCAAGTAGACCTTAGCTATTCAGCTTCACATTGCACCTAGTGGCGAAAAAGTATTGCTGTAGGAATTTTTATTAACTGTTCCGTATGGGTGGGGTAGACTTAAACTAGCATTATAAAACTCAAATGTTTTAAACTATATATATAGCTTGTTATTTTAACATTCGAAAGCGTCAAGGGCATAAGTACTTTGAGACGTGTTAGAGGCAATATCTACTTTTACCTCAAGTACCATGACCAATGTGCAGAATCTCTCTGTCAGCAATAGTGAAATTGGACTATGTGACATACCAGGTCCACCCTGTTCATCAAATACTGACACATTATCTCGGGTCTAGGACACAAGTGCTATGTTCCATTTTAAAGGCAATATCTTCTACCTCCGGTACCTATGCCAACAAAGAGAATCTCACAGTTTGGCCAGCCGACAATAGTTAAGATGGACTATGTGACATGCCAAGTACACTGAACCATATGCTGACAAAGTCATGCGGATAAGGGCATAAGTGATGTAGACTATCTTAGAGGCACTATCTCCTTCTACCTCAGGTAGTATTGAATTTTAGGAACAAAGTATCATATGTTACAATGGTCAACTTTGAGATCTGTTTTTTTTGTCCAGCCGGCTAAACTGAAGTTGCACTATGTTGACACAGATGGACGACTTCACACTAAAATTTATGACAACGTGACGATTTCAACTTCCCAATTATCAATTTCCCATTTCTCAGCAGTAACATACCCTCTGCCCCATCGTATGGTGTTTACATATCTCAGTTGATACGTTATGCTCGTGCATGTTCACACTATACGGACTTCATATACAGGAGTGTGATCTTTATACGCAGAAACTGCGCCAACAGAGTAATGAGGAGGAAAGATTAAAATGACACTCCGTAAACTGTATGGACACCATCACGAATTGGTTGATCTATACGATGTGTCGGTGTCTAAACTAACTAACGACATTTTACCACGTCTTAGATTGTGGTTTATCATCTACGTCTGATAAGTACCGAACATGACCTATCCCCGAATATGACTGTTTTGCCGAGTGTGAATTCGCATTGCTATAAGACGTGTCTCGGTATATCCACATTCGTGTATTTAAGGATGTTCACTCCTCTTGTTTTGAATTTTGCCAGATATTCGGAATCCTCTGGTAGTGCCATTAAAAATTTTCTCCGCTAGCTCCTACTTTTCTTTTATAATTTTATTATATATAGTTTAAATAGCAATATTTGAAAATACAATAAAATCCTTGTTATTTTTTCATATTTTTGAAAGAAAAAGGGTCCAATGTTAAATGTATGAAAAGTCTAGAGAGAATTATTTCCGCCAAATTTTCAAAGGCTTATATTTCCAAAACAAGCACACGGACCCTTCATTTTCTTCTGCTATTTTAGTTTCTTTATTTATATACTTTCAGTTTATTACAGTCTTTTAAAGAGCTTGTTATTTTGAAACAGAGTAGAGAGCATCCTTAATTATGATGTTTCTTTTGTAAGTCTAGTTGAATATTGTGTTATGTCTTATCGTTTATGGTTTGAATTCTATTTTTATTTTCTATATGTATGAAAAAGCTCAGATAATTAATTAGCTAGTTCATTTATATGATTTTTAGCTTAAAACAACTATATGCACAGGATTTATATGTTTTACACAGTTTTGATTTAGGTAGCAATATACAGTTAGGATTAAAATTAACTCTTCTAAGTTTTACCATCCCCTTTTCCTTGTTTTCTTGCAAATTAAGCTACTGTTTGTGTCATATATGTGCATATTTATGTAATCAGTATCTTTCATAGATTTGATATTCAGTAGTTGAAATGGTTAAGGATAATTTCTCTTTGGTGTATCCATGGCAACAACCTGCATGTATTTGCTATAAAATATTGCAAAAGGGGGGTAAAGATGTCACATATTTCCCAAAATTTAGACACAAGTAGCATTTCAATCCCTTGGAGTGATACCTTTTCAGCAATTGTTTACATGTATCTATCAAGAGATCAAATAAAATCATATGTCTTTCGTCTCATTTCAAACAGTTCGTGTGAAAAAAGTGTTTGTAAACAGTTCACAAATTTCTGGACCTGTGGTTGGTCTGGCTATGAAAATAGGGACAGTCAAACAGAAAATAACCCATAAAACATGTAAAAATAATCTTGATGTTCTTAAAACCCACTTTGAAGCCTAAATTAGTCATCAGCTGTCTAAAAAGAATTTTATTGCAGGATATAAGCGGAAGGTTTGGCTAGCCATAAAACCAGGTTCAACCCACCATTTGTTTCTTAAAATGTCCTGTACCAAGTCAGGAATATGGCAGTTATTATCAAATTGTTATTTCTATGTATGTTAGTGTTTGTTTTGGTAGCAGTTCAGTGTTTTTGTTGTTCCGTTGTTTTCCTCTTATAGTTGACGTGTTTCACTCGGTTTTGGTTTGTGACCCGGATTTGTTTTCGCTTAATCGATTTATGGTAGCAATAAGCAGTTAGGAAAAACTTAAAATGACACCCAATATTTTAAAACACCCTCTTTCCATTGCTTTCTAACAAATTAGGCTTAATGTGTGGGTAATGCATGTGCATATATATGGAAACAGCATTTTCCATAGATTTAATTTCAACAGTTAAAATGGTGAAACATAATATCTTTTGGTGTAACCAAGGCAACAATCTGTATTTGATACAAAATATTACAAAAGGGGTGAAAAAGTCACAAAAGTCCCCAAAATTTGGTCCAAAGGAAAATTTCAATCCATTAGAGTGATACTTTTCTGAAACCATAAACATTTATCTACCAAGGTGTCAAAATAAATCATATGCATTTCGGCTCATTTTCCCATAAAATTGAATTGAAAAGTTCGACGGTCAAATCTTTGTTGAAAAACACTGCAATAATTTCTATGGGCTGTATGGATGTAAAATACGGACTGTCAAACCATAAAATGGCATTTAAAACATGCAAAAATAACCTTTATATTCATAAAACCCACTTGAAGGCTATATTTTCTTCAGCAAAACTTTCAAATCTCTATGGCCAAAATGCGAAACTAAACTTCTAACTGTCGGTGTATTGCTACCTATGTCTATTGAACAGCGGTACTACTGTTGCCTTTATTTACATACCAAATACCCCTTTCCCCATTCCTCACAACTCGTACGGGTTTAGGCATTACCGCTATGAGCAATTTTAGTTGCAATGTCTCGCTCTACCTCTGGTCAATTGGTCAATGTGGAGAATCTCTTAGTTAGGCCAGTCGCCAATAGTTACTAGATTATATGACATAACAGGTACCCATCACCCTATACCGAAAAACTCGTACGGGCCTATAACATAAGTAGTATTGGCCATTTTAGTGAAAATGTCTACCTCTACGTCAGGTACCAAGATAAAGGTGGAAAATGTCTTAGTTTAGCCAGGCGGATCATTTTTCAAGATTTTGAAACTTTAATCTAAATGAAATAGGATACAAGTTTTGTGCAATCAACTCCTACTGCAGTTTTTAATCCAGATCTCATCCACTTTACAAAAAGATCGAACCTATGTTAAGGTTGCGCACCTCCTATAACTCGTTGAGTGATTTTTTCAACTTTTTCTAGACTTTGGATCTTAGTCATTTTCAGCAATATTTATGAAATTTTTGTGTAATCAACTCCTCCTTAAGTTTTCCACCTAAATCCTATAAACTTCACTGGACGATTGTACATATGTTGGAATTGTGCAAAATTTATGAACAGCATTGTCGTGTGGATTTTTATACGAATTAAATATAACGGTGGAAGGGAATCAGTTATTTCAAACCTCGATATTGGACCTATGTATGGTTGTCTGGACATTTTGGTCCAGGAAATAAAAGGTTACTGCCTTTGATTTGCATCTAGTGCGTATAAAATTACTCTACAGATATTTCTTTTTTCTTATAAAATTTACAACGAGTGACTTTTTTAGTTTTCTCACCTGGGCCTTTTATCCAGGAAACATTATGCCACTCGTTTGCATTTAAAGCTTATGCAGATCAAATTAAAAGCATGGCCAATAGGATTTGTTTATGTGTTAGATTTAAGTTGCATACTTCAGTACCGATATTGGACTCATGATATAGACCTTCCGTGAAATGTCCACTTGAGGCTTTTGGTCCAGGACATATTGGCTCTCCGATTTTCATATACACCTAGTGCAGATAAAATTTTCGACGCAGGAATTTTTTTACAAATTAATTTCAGGCTGTATAAATAAACTCATCATAGATACCAGGATTAAAATTGTGTACGCCAGATGCGCTTTTTGTCTACAAAAGACTCTTCAGTGATGCTTTAATCATCAAGTTTAAAAATACCAAATAAAGTTGAAGAGCATTGAGGACCACAAAATTCCGAAATGGTTTATCAATACAGCTAAAGTAAGCTAAATGTGGTTTAGACCTTTCTAAAAGTAGTCATAAACTGGGCATTTTGACTTAAAAACACCGTAGGCCGCAGGTTTGATTTTTACTAGTGCGAATAAAAGCATTGACGTATGGAGTTAAATTTAGAGTGGATAAGGGTTCAGTTATATCAGATCCCTATATTTAACCTATAATGTAGACCTTCCGTGAGTCTTCCCACCTGGATCTTTTGGTCCAAGAGATATGAGGTCACTGTCTTAAATTTGCATCATGTGTGGATCGAAATGTTGTCGAAGACTACTTTTAATTAAGTGATGGTAAGGGAAGGTAATCTCAGACCCCGATTTGGATCCTATGATGTAGATCTTCTGTTGTTTAACCCATCTGGGCCTTTTTGTCGATGAAACCTTATAGTCTACCTTTTATATGCATGTAGTCCGGATACAAGTATTGCCATTGGAAATATTTTCGAATTAAATTTACGCAGTAGGAAGGAGATGAGTATTATCAGACCTCGATATTGGATATGTGGTGAGATCTATCTTAGGTTTCCCCCTGTGTCTTTTGGTCAAGAAAACATTAGGCCTGTAGTATAGAATTGACAGTTCAGCCGCACAAAACATAGCACCGGTTTTAAAACATAAACCAGTAACCCTCACCCTAAACCCTTAATATAACAGCCCAGTTCGAAAAAAAACAACTGACCTGACAGGAGAATGATAAAATGAAAAATACAATATGGAAATGACATCAACATATAAAGTTGAAAGTGAGGAAGATTGTATATACAGATGATCTGAACGGAAAGGTCTCATGAGGCTATGAAATGTGCACTGTGATATCACAGAAATTACAGAAGTGGGTGGAAAATTTTGAAATAGTAAATTGTTTATTCTTAGAAATAGAAGAAATGGAAATCACTAAAGTCTCAGCTTACAATATACTATACAAAAATAAAATAAATTGGTGGGAACTTGTGTCAAAAATAACGGTTACAAATAGACCTACATTTTGATCTGTAAATAGTATCAGGGTTGGTTTAAAACTTTAAATAAACTTTAAAATGATCCAAAAAAAACTTTTTAAGAGTGGGGATAAAAAATATACAATTATGACATGGCATTAACAAATAGAATGGTGTTTGCTGTTGAAACAAAAAACCGTTGAAAGCTTTTGCTAGGACTCAACTTTTTAAAAATTAAAATATAGGAAAGCTCAGACGATTGAATCAATTCAATCTAAAACTGACATAATGCTGGCGGAAAGAAACAGACATTTGTGGAACATTTTTAAGTAGTCAAACCTAGAAAAAGGTTTGGTGGATAATTTACCACAAGGACCATCAAACCCAGAGTCTAGATGGATCCAGAGACATTTTAAAATACCACATGTTTCAAAAGAATGAAAATTATAAATGGGGTACAACGAAAATTGGCAAAAGTATATGTGATTTTAAATTGCATGTTTGAAAAGATGGTTGGTGATAAGAAGGAAGAAGAAGAAACTTAAATTCATTGCTGAACAAACAAAGGTGATCAACTTTAAAGATATGTTGAAAATGATTAAAATAGCTTTGAGAGAAATTTGAAAGTTGGACATCAGACAAAAGTGGTTAGGCACTGAATGAGAAGATTAGAATAAAATTTGATATCGATAGATAAAGATCAATTGTCGGATGTCAATACTAGGTCTTACCTAAGTGGCTGGCACACAAGAAAGCCATCATTGATGTGAAGAACCAGGACGAGCAATGTTTTTATTTGGGCGATTTTGGTGTCGATACATTACGAATAGGTAGAACATAAAAGTGCTGACCGGGTAAACCAGTACTATCGATGGGCAGAAGAGTTCACGTTTGAAGGATTGACTTCCCAGTGAATCTCATGTTTGAGAAAACAATCCAATATATCAACCAGCGTGTATGGTTTAGAAAAGAAAAGACCTACCCACTAAGGATATCTGATACTGACAAAAGAGAACTGAATGTGGACTTGTTGGAGATTGAGAAAGAAGGATTGACACACCGCTATTATCTGATGCCTTATCACTTGATCTAAAGTATCAACATATTTTATAGATCAAACCCCGGTTTTTGTCAGTCTGATTTCGACTTTAACATGTTAAAATATCCCTTTGGTTTCTTTCGCCTCTTTAATCACTTCCAAAGTGAGCAGACCCTATCCCAGCAAAAGAGAACAGTAATAACAAGATGATTGCTAAGTTACGATGACGGATCAAGGGGCCTACGAAGATTTTGAAAACCATTTGAAATCAATGAAGGTTCCATTAATTCGATGTGTACGCAGGATTTGAGTGCTTTACTGATGACATCAAGTCGAAAACATTGTGAGGGATTGTAGTGAAAACAATGCAATTTTTTTGAAAATCAAGGAACAGAATAAGATCCCAGCTAAAAAACCATGAGTCGCTGGTGCCGAATGGATAACTGCAAACCCTACCAGAAGCACACATCGTCCAGAATTTGCTATAGCATTAAGGGCTATGACGACAGGGTGTAATCTAGAGAACCAATTTGTTATACAACATGTTCAATGTAGAAAGAAAGGGACGATGTTACCAAGAACTTTGTGATTACTTGAATATGTACCAGAAAGAGAATTATTGAATGTTCAAGGAGATGTCGGAGAAGAAAAAATAAGTATTCGTTAGAGCAGGCAACGATGTAACGGATCTGTTGAAAAAAACTAGGAGATGACAAAGTGAGACATAACTATCAATATACCGGGGATTCAGGGCGCAGCTCACAAGTGAAACCTAAAGAACAAGATACCCAAATTAATCCCGTTGATCTTCTATAACCAGGCCGGGTACGACAGCCATTACATCATTACAAACATGAGTGGAGCACAGATTACTTACATACCCAAAACGAAGAATTATACATTCCTTTACAAACATTGTTGCGGTTGGTTAGTTTAAAGGGAGGAGGGAAGATGTTGACAATGTACCGGAACTCACGCTTTATTGGCAGCCTGACATTTATAAAAGCAATTGTTCAGGTACTTGTAGAGAATAACACAGCCGTCGAATTTCCAAACATACAGAAAGTGTTTGGAGAAATCAGGAATTCTAATGCAATTTTATGTAACATTTTTTCATTGGCTAAAAGTTACCATCAAATCCATAGTTGACATGGCGTAACTAAGGCGGGACCCGCCATTTTGAATTGCTTGGATCAAAACTATCAATAACTACAATATTATCGAAAATAAAACAACATCTACCTAAAATCGCCGTTTTGATGTGATTTTATCAAAATTTGAATCGTAGAAGTAACTTAATAACCTTCAGTTTGTAAGTTTTCATTTTATGACGTCACGTTTAGCGTTGACTTCTTTGCGCCAAAATCAATCATGAAGTTTCGCGGAATTTTATTTTATTTCAAATTTATACATTTTTCAAGCTCTAACGTATTTCTTTTGTAATGCATTATAATCGGAATAAGAGTACTGTAGTTGCCACCGTCAATTTGGATTTGATGGTCGCAATTGGGAGATAACAGTATTATTTTAAGTTGGCCTTCGTAAAACGTAGATTTTACTGGCGCAATTGATTGAGTTTACCTAGCGACGCGTAGCGGAGCTAGGTAAACGGATATTTGCGACAGTAAAATCAAGTTTTACGAAGGCCAACTTAAAATACAATACAGTTATCTCCATTCTAATGCAGAATATTAAAATAAATTCCATTTTATCAATATTTTGGCTTAAAATTACATAAATGAAAAGTCCGCGAAACTGTTGCATCGTCTGTAGCATCTAAACAATGTGACGTCATATGTATACTCACGATGTTAAACATAAACACTAGACGTATTTATGGTGGCTTTCTTAGCTACGGACTGGTAGAACGTGGAATCTAACCCTTTAAAATATTTGTCAACATCCAATGAAAATTATCTATACAAACGAATTGCATTAGAATTTCCATTTTACTGTCTCGCTACGCGTCGCCAGTAAAACTGCATTTGTCACCATCAAATCGCCAATTGACGGTGGCGACTCTTCAACTACAGTACTGTTATTCCTTAATTGTATAAAATAAAATAACACAATTCTAGGGATGGTAGGAACATAGCCATAAGAGATATAGCGTACAGTCAAAATAAGAGTACATTGTGAATCATCTGGATGATTTCCAGTTTAGGACTCGGTGCATTGAAGGAGTTAAAGCAGACAAGAATACCCAACTAACATGAATTCGCGACTACAAAGCCAGTACCTTTGGAATCTTTCACCTCTCTTTTATAAATGTTATGGGTCAAAATTTGAAGCCTGGATACTATTTCTGATCAGTTTGCAACATATGTGTAAGGTCGTAAGTTAGAAGTTGATTTTAGTAAGTTCATCATCATGATCTACAATCTATGAGATAAATCTCTGTAATGTGTCTCCAATTTTGCAGTGTTTCTGTCCAATCGATAATGTCTATCCCTTGTCGTCTGCTGAAAGAGCTTTATTGTTTTGTGTTGTACTATATCGATGGTAGCATTTGCTCAGAATCGTTTTCGTTGTGTTGTAGGAATCATAGCCCGAGTTCAGATATTGTTTGAAGTCGCTTAATGCAAGCTCATCCTTGATCACATTTATTCACACCTTTAACTCTCCTGATTTCATACCTTTCTGTTTTAATGGCATACCGTTTCCGTCTTAGACCGACACGTGCAACCATTGGTATTTCAGCATAATCGATCGTGAAACATATAAACTTTCTTGTTTACTAGTACCTTAGTCTTGACTTGGAATGTATGGTCAGTTGGACATCTCGTACCATTGATGCACATTTTCATATATGTATTTGTAAATGTCTCTGATCTGAATATCACAAACGAGACTGTCAGTGTTGCGTATGTAGCAGATAGTGGCTCGCGGTCCGTATTGGGGTTTGAGGTAGTCTTATACAAAGTCAGTCATCAATGATTTGGACTAGACCAAAATTGCAAAACCTAGAACGATTGGTTTCTCAAATCCCAACTTGTTTCGTGTCCTGTGGATTGCAGGCAAAAAATCGTTAAATATATTCCGTTTCTTGAAATTCAGGTTGATTGCTTGTTTTAAGCTTTCGTTTTGTTACGGATACCAGCACGGTTCCAGATATTTTTCTTGCTTTTGCAAACACTTTCATACTTTTACTTTTTTAAATGTAACCCTAGATTCGGCTCGGAGTTTATTTTTTTGTTAATGTAAGGTTTCAACATGGGCCTTGGTTGGATATGATACATGTAGCTTTATGGATATTCCTCAGTTTCAACTTCCGGGTCACACACTCTTTAAATTCACTTATATAACGCACCAAATATGTTGAAATAGCTTGAAAATTTTATCTTAAATGTATCTATAAATTATTTGTTTCCTTAATATTATCTGGCCAGTAAGGTCTCTGGTGATCATTCCTCGTGTCAATCTAATGCATGTAGTCTTCGCAAATTTAAGTGTTTGTCTATTTCTTCAGGCTTGTATTTTGAAATCCGAGTTTTACCGAGGTCCCAATATCCTCAAAACCGTTCCACTGGAAGTAACGTACTATACTTTCACCTTTAACATTGGTGCTGGCTTGGTAATCGTGCATTCATGTTAGCTAGGTATTCGTGTTAACTTTAACTCCTTTGATCTATCGAGCCTTAAGTTGGCAATCATCCAGATGATTCGCAATGTACTTTACTTTCGCCTGTCTACTATTTCTCTCATGGTTATATTCCTGCCATTTTCCGGATTTAGTTCTATTGTGAATTCCGGGTAAAGGGAAATTTCTCCAAGCACTTTCTGTGTGTTTGGAAATACGACGGTTGGGTTATTCTCTGTAGACTTGCTTTCATAAACGGCTGGCTGTTAATAAAGCGTAATGCCGGTACACTGTCTGCATCTTCCCTCCTCATCTCCTTTTTGCTCTGCGACACTTTATTGTAAAACGAAATATATTTTTGTTTGTTTTCGGTATGTCAGTAATCTGTGATCTACTAACTCACATGTTTTTAATGAAGAGGTAGCTGTCGTACCCAGCCATGTTGTGGAAGATCACCAGAATGAATTCAGGTGCCTTGTATTTTAAGTTTCACTTGTGAACTGTGTCCGGTATGTTGACAGTTATCTTTCACTTTGTCATCTCCTAGTTTTTCTCAACATTCTTTGCCTGGTCGAACGCTTGTTTATTCTCTTTCGACATCTCCTTGGACATAATTATTATTTTCTGGTACAGAGCTCAAATGTCTTCTTTAAGTTTATTCATATAAGGATCTCGGCCACATCATCCTCTATTTCAACATTGTACATGTTGAATAACAAACTGGTATCTAGTGAACACCCTATCGTCACAGTAATTAATACAATAGAAATAGGACGGTGTGTGCTTTTGGTAGGGTTTGGTGTCTGGTTTGCAGTCATTCATTCGGCACCAGTAACTCATGATTTCTTCGGCCGGGATTTTATTCTTTTATTGATTTTTTTACAAAGTCTTGAATCCTCCCAATGTTTTCGACTTGACGTCATCAGTAAAGCACTCAAATTCTACGTACACTACGAATTATTGGAACCTTCATTGATCTCATATGGTTTTGAAAATCTGGGTAGGCTCCTTGAACCGGCATCGTTACTTACGTAGTCATCTTTTTATTTTTGCTGAGAAAGGGTCTGTTTACTTTGGAAGTGATTAAAGAGAGGCGAAAATACCAAAGGGATATATATACAAATAAGTCGAAAATAAACAGACAATGCCATGGCAAAAACAAAATATAACGAAAAGACAAACAGCAGTACACAATACACAACATAGAAAACTAAAGACTGATCAAAACGAACCCGGCCAAAACCAGGGAAATCTCGGTGCTTTGGAAAGGTAAGCATCTCCTGCTCCACATGTAACACCCGTCGTGTTACTACTATAAAAAATTTTCATTGGCTATATCAAGTGATTCTGAAGCACACGTTAGTAGATTTTGGTAATTAACAGTTATCTAACTCTAAGACAGCAACAAATTCATAAGCCATAAACATTCATAAAGTGTTCTTTACATTTTATACAGAGAACTGGGTTATTTAAGTACGAATCACCTAGATTGTATGGCAGTGCAAAGTTTTTACAAACTTTACGGATATGCATATAGATATGCATATAAATATGAAATTTTCTAACTCACTTTTTCCTTTAAGATACTCTTGTATGGTATTTGGCTGAAGTATATTTTACGCAACCACATGAGCATACAACTACTAGATACCTCACTTCTTCACGAGAATGAAGAGTAGAACAAGAGCGCACACAATGAAATGTCTCGACTTCTTTACTAACCACTGATTTTATGTTGATAGTCCTAAATATAAAGCTTTACTACAAGTAACACATAAACTTAACAGGATCCAAGAAAATGAGGTCAAGGTCAGATAAACCAAACGAGAAATACATGTACACCTTACAATCATTCAATAAACCAAACATAGTTGACATATTGCTTATAGTTTTAAGAAACAGTCTTAAACAAGAAAACTTAACATTGACCAATGAACCATGAAAATGAGGTCAAGGTCAGGTGAACCATGCTAGACAGACATGTACAGCTTACAATCAATTTATGCATTAAATATAGTTGACCTATTGCTTATAGTATCTAAGAAACAAACTTAACCATGAAAACTGAACATTGACCAATGAACCATGAAAATGAGGTCAAGGTCAGATGATACCTGCCAGACAGACATATACACTTTACAATCCTTCAATACAACAAATATTGTTGATCTATTGCTTATAGTTGAAGAAAACAGACCAAAACACAAAAACTTAACACTAAGAAATGAACCGTGAAAATGAGGTCAAGGTCAAATAAAACCTGCGAGACTGACATGTACATCATAAAATATTTCCATACACCAGATATAGTTCACCTATTGCATATGGTATCAGAAAAAAGACCAAAACTCAAAACTGAAATTTGACCACTGAACCATGAAAATGAGGTCAAGGTCAGATGACACCTACCAGTTGGACATGTACACCTTACAATCATTCCATATACCAAATATAGTAGACCTACTGCTTATCGTATCTGATATATGGACTTGACCACGAAAACTTAACCTTGTTCACTGATCCATGAAATGAGGTCAAATGAAAATTGTCTGACGGGCATGAGGACCTTTCAAGGTACGCACATACTAAATATAGTCATCCTATTACTCATAATAAGAAAGAAATTAACATTACAAAAAATGTTGACTTTTTTTCAAGTAGTCACTGAACCATGAAAATGAGGTCAAGGACAATGGACATATGACAGACGGAAACTTTGTAACATAAGGCATCTATTTACAAAGTATGAAGCATCCAGGTCTTCTAGCTTCTAAAATATAACGCTTTTAAGAAGTTAGCTAACGCCGCCGCCACCGTAGCTGCCGGATCACTATCCCTATGTCGAGCTTTCTGCGACAAAAGTCACAGGCTCGACAAAATGATCAGAAATATAAGATAAATGAGTGGAATATAGATATTTGATATAGTACTCCCCACAAATCAATGTCTTGCATGGGATTCGAAAAGTGAACGAAAGACTTAAAAATTATACACGTCAGATAGGTCTTTTTGAGGAATAAGTTACTATATGAACCACAGGATATATAGTGTGGTATTTTAATCAAGATTCTTCCACGGGAACTGGAACACACTGGACATGGTGATTTAAAAACGGATTGAAATATATATATATTATGATTATTATGAACTTCAGCACCCGAAGAAATCGATTGAGTATTTACAACTATAAATTATCTAAAACATAGATGAACTACAAAAACGCGACACAGTAGTGTTTGAAAATATTTGTTTGAATGTTTTGAAAATGCTTTCAGATGGTCAACCGTTTGATGAAGTGACGTTTTGATTAAAATTATGAAAAAGAAAGATGGTAGATTAATTTGTATTTGTAAAGACAAGCGAGCATTGTTACTCTTTTCGTGAACCTCGATGGTAAAACGAATGCAGACCGGATTATGCAGAACCACTCAATTAGTAATCTCTCCGAGCAAAATAAGGAGATGAACCGATGAAGAAAGGCTGGTATACAAAGAATTTGCTCGAATTGGTCGCAAACATGAAAAAAATAAAAATAATAAAAAAATTGTTAAAAGCATGTTATCGATGGGTGCAGCAATCAAGGAATACCTCGATGTGATTGTTCAATCGAAACTTACGGATAAATCTAAACAATCACTTACAACCGCAGATGACAAGATAGAGGTTAAAAACCATCAAAGTCCTTTTTTACATACCAGGTACAAACAGAAATTAGAGAACTAATTTCTACTTGAGAAAAAATCCAGGCTTAGTTTTTTAAAATCACCCTACCCAACCCATACGGAAAGTTAATAAAAATTCCCTACGGCAATACTTTTTCCGCACTAGGTGCAAAGTGAAGCTGAGTAGCTGAGGTTTACTTGAGAAAAATCCAGGGTGTTGTTCGGCTTAGTTTTATTTCTAAATAGGTCCAAAGTTGGGGTCGGACACCCTACCCCACCCTTACGGAAATGTTAACAAAAATGTTCTACGGCAATACTTTTTCGCAACTAGGTGCAATGTGAAGCTGAATAGCTAAGGTCTACTTGAGAAAAATCCAGGGTGTGGTTCGGCTTAGTTTTATTTCTAAATAGGTCCAAAGTTGGGGTCGGACACCCTACCCCACCCTTACGGAAATGTTAACAAAAATGTTCTACGGCAATACTTTTTCGCCACTAGGTGCAATGTGAAGCTGAATAGCTAAGGTCTACTTGAGAAAAATCCAGGGTGTGGTTCGGCTTAGTTTTTTAAAATTAGGTCCAAAGTTGGGGTCGGACACCCTACCCCACCCTTACGGAAATGTTAATAAAAATGTTCTACGGCAATACTTTTTTCGCCACTAGGTGCAATGTAAAGCTGAATAGCTAAGGTCTACTGGAGAAAAATCCAGGGTGTGGTTCGGCTTAGTTTTTTTTAAATTAGGTCCAAAGTTGGGGTCGGACACCCTACCCCACCCTTACGGAAATGTTAAATAAAAATGTTCTACGGCAATACTTTTTCGCCACTAGGTGCAATGTAAAGCTGAATAGCTAAGGTCTACTGGAGAAAAATCCAGGGTGTGGTTCGGCTTAGTTTTTTTAAATTAGGTCCAAAGTTGGGGTCGGACACCCTACCCCACCCTTACGGAAATGTTAATAACAAATGTTCTACGGCAATACTTTTACTCATACTTGGTGCAAACAGAAGCTTGGGACCTAGTGCCTACTTGACCGAAATTCCACGTCTGTGTATAACACGGATTTTTTTTTTTTTTTTTTTAATAGATAATAAATAATTTTCTTGCCCACCATACTTTGTGTACAAAAATAAACCTTTCGTCTAATCAAAAGTAAGCGATATCCACTGCTTCAGAAATAGAATGTTTCGTTAAAACAGATTTGTCTTATTAAAAATATTAATGCACGAGTGCAACTTTCTTTTCTTGTCATGCAGAACAATAATAACTTTTCAGGAACTATTTGACAGGATGCCGAGAATATGGAAAGCTATTTGACACAATATCACAAAATTAATTTATGATTTCAATGTCAATTCCCTGTTACAAGCAATTTTGTAAGCATTTCAATAATTTTATTACATATTTACGATTCTATGTACACCCAAAACTGTTGACTATTAAAATTAAAAGCGGGAGGACGCTGTTTGGTAAATTGACATCGATTACTATTATCTTAAATTAATGAACAGGACTAGATATTTTTAAATCATCGAATAGTTCTCCGACTGCTTTATTATATATTAAACACTGATAATATATTGGTTAAATATCAATAAAAACATTTTGAGTACGTTTGAATCTTATGCAACTTTTGGGTTCATAGACATATCCGAAAACTGGCTGCTAGCGTAGTGGCTGCTAGCGAGTGGCTGCTAGCTTGAGCCTGGTCCGGAAGTTCAGTGTTTTGTAAACTATATTTAAAGCTGTTTTATCACTAGATCAAATAAGACGAAAAATTGCGTGTTGTTTGTTTTTGTTTTTTTTTTCTTTGTGTGTGTGTGCTTTATTTTTGGAGGAGATGTTTTGTGGTTGATGTGATCTGTTGTATTGACTGGTGATTCCTGTTACCTTTTTTTATGTATTATATGTCTAAAAAATGGGTGAAAAATTAATCATTTTTTGATAAACAAAAATTAAAATATCGGATATACTATACGCCTTGGATGTTTCAAAGTCCAAAAACCTATGAAAACTTTTACCATACCAACAAATGGAACAACTGATACGCAAAGAACCCTATTGAAATATCTCTGACAATAGTTTGATTTAAATAAACAAATATCTGGAGAAGAAGGCAGCTGGCAGCTCTTTTGACAAGTATTTTGATAGTATAACAGATAAAAAGCAACGACAAACTCGTGTGTGTTATTGTTTACTGGTGCAGTTATATGTCCAAGCAGAGCTTCTTCAAATAAGCCAGAATATAATTAATTAGATAAACAGACAATCATACAAATATTTTGTTGATGTAAACATCAATGCCCAATGAAGATCTACGTAGAAACAACACGTGCTCTGATGTTACACATGTATAGGTGCATGTAACATGTAACACGTTTTAGGTACAGAAAGTTCATACAAAATGAATTCCAAAAATGAACTGCAGTTCCAAGGATATCATGCGTATTTCTAAAACATACTGTTCACTTCAATGACAAATGGTCGTGATATGTGGGTATTTTTTTCACGGAATTGTGCTACGCTGAATAATTACAGATTGAGTTATTTGTGTTCCCTTTGGCTGTTATTTTATTCTGAATATTGAATGTCTACTTAAAATTGAATAATTATATGTTTTATTGTTGTTTCCTTATCTTATTTATATTCTATACCCTGTACCAGCTCCTCCTCATTAAACAGGTACTGGATTCCAATGAAACTTAATGAAAATCGTCCGTAAATTTGCTTTTACTTTTACATTTTATTGGAATCATTAGAACATTCTATCGGAATTTTGTCTGTATGAAAAAAAAAAACAAAAGAGTAGGCCCGGTAAGACCCCTTTTTGGCCCCAAAATATAGCATTTCAAAAATCTGTTAAAAATGTAAACTTTTAGCTATATATCGGAAAGAAGAATACTTTTACAACATGAATATGGGCTTGTTTTGTCATTACACTTTACATGCATCAGGTACTAGCATCAGTAATTCATGTAAAAATACTGAAATCTTCACGATTTTAGCATTTCTGCTAATTATAGACGGTTTTTGTCTAAAACAGAAGTGGCCGCACTTGTGTTCATTCTTAATATTTAAATATATGTTGTATTTGATGGTGATGCATAACATATGTAAAGGTTGAGACTGAACACGAATGCGGCCACTTCCATTTTAGACAAAAACCATCTGAAAAGTGACGTTTTGTTGCAAATTTGATAGATTTTCATATTTCAGCTCGAATTAATGCTTCTCTAATGACCAAATCGGTTCAAATCCTTTACTTTAACTAATTAAATCGACTGAAGAAGACACTTCAGTGTTTAAAAAGTGTCAAAAATCTTTCATCAGATGTACTTCAAAATTTAGGCCAAAATTAGCCCTTACCGGACCTTCTCCAAAGTTTATGACAGTGGCTGATCTTTTATAATAAAACAGTTCCTGATCTTGAATACTTTCTATTCTATTGAATATATATACAAAAAAATGTATGCTATCATGTTAAATATTGCAGAACTGAAGACAGTTTTTAGTAGTTTCGATCAAGATAATGACGGAATCATAACTACTAAAGAACTAGGAACAGTATTATTACAACTAGGAATGAATCCATCAGAAGCCGAGTTACATGATATGATAGATGCAGTAGACTCAGACGGTAAGATGTATGTTCCAGTCTTTACATTAAATCTATTCAATGTGTAATGATAGATATGTTAGTCTGGAAAAACATGGTCTTTTTTAAATTGATATTTGTTGGAGTAGTGAGTGGAGGCTACTAGCTTGGTGAACTAGCTTTTAATAACTGAGATTACTCTAAGATCGATGATTTTGTGTCTGTTTCTTTTTGACAGCTTTTTGCGCTAAGTTAGGTCGGATGTGAAAGTCAATCCCCTTTCAATTGATTTCTACTGTTTGTTTTTAAGATGTGTTGCTAAACCATTGTCTAAGTTGATGGTGCTTACAAAAATGTTTAACCCAGGAACAATTAAGGCGCCTGTAATCCAGTGCTTGTGGTTGGTTGCCGTCTAAATATTTGTTCCTTTTAAAGTTATCAGCTTAAATCATGCTGTTAATTTTCTATGTTGAATTGTTACAAGTATTAATTTTTTATCCCAGGGCCCTATATATCTTACTGTACGGTATGAAATTCGCTCATTGTTGAAAGCCGAACTGTGGCCCCTTGTCCTTTGTTCGTTGGTGGATAGTTCTCTCATTGGCAATTATACCACATCTCCTTACTTTTATAAAAAAATATTAGACAGGGAAAAACTTTGAAAAATATCAATTACTATCAGATACGCAGATTAACATGTGTTATTTTTTTTACCTTGGTCAAACACCTTGCATTTATAAATCTTAACTTTTGATTCAAAAAAAATAATTCCCAATAACAGACACCATCAAAATGCTGGATTTTTGTTGTTTAAAACATATGTGATTCGTTTGGAATACGTGTTTTTTTAACAGACGGTCGTCATATTGCTATGAAAACCGACTGCTTGCCGATTCGTCCTCTTATTTATGATTCTAACTTTATACAGATGCTTATCGAGAAGATTGAAAGAAGCAAGAACCCTGTAATTTAGTGGTTGTCGTCATATTTGTTTTTCGTTTATTGTTTTGTAAATAAATCAGGCCTTTAGTTTTCTCGTTTGAATTGTTTTAAATTCGTCATTTCGGGGCCTGTTATAGCTTGCTGTGCGATGTAGTTTTTGCAGAAGGCCGAATGATGACTTATTGTTGCCTTTTTCTACGTCATTTGGTCTCTGGTGGAGAGTTCTTGTTCGCAATCATATACAACATCTTCTTATTTTTCTGCTATATAGATGATGTCTTCTGATTAAATAGTTCTCAAAATTTGTGACTTTGTTTAACTCAACTATTTCATCGAACGTTTAATAAATATAAAATTAAGTTTGCTTCATATATTAATTTACGTCTAGTTATTGACAACGAGGGTCAACTGAGAACTAAACTTTACGTCAAAAGAGGTGATTTTAACTTTCCATTTCTATTTTGTCATCCGAAATGACACGTAACAACAGACACCGGTTACTTAGTATCTAGTTCATGACAGTTACTTGAGGTTCCTTGACTTCCACAGAACATTTCCAGACATTAACTTTATATATACTGAAACTTTTATTTGGTATAAAGGTGATCAACCACAGAATATACTCACATGCTGTCATATGACAAATACCAACGTTGATTGTAGAGTTGAAGAAATTTCAAAATATATCAATTTTATTTTTTTTTATTTACAAAGGGAGTGGAACTATTGATTTTCCAGAATTTTTAAGTATGATGTCGAGAAAATTTCATGAACTTGACAATGACGATATTATTCGAGAGACCTTCAAATTTTTCGACAAAAATGGAGATGGTGTTATAACCGCTAGAGAATTAAGAATGGTGATGTCAAATTTAGGAGAAAAAATGACAGACGATGAAATATCTGCAATGATTCATGAGGCGGACAATAATGGAGATGGTGTTATTGATTATGAAGGTACTAAGATTAAAACGAATCAAGGTTTAAAAATAATAATCTAAAGTTCATACTATTAGAAAACAAAATATATGGGGTATCCGACACGAAATCAGTATCCACGTATGATGGGTTTTCGTGCTATTAAGAACGCATTGTGACGTCACAATTTCCATTGAAAAAAGCATAGTACGAATTTCATATGAAGTTTGACAATTCATGCACAGCAAAAAAAAAAAAAAAAGCAAAGGAACAGCGCTTTTATTGCTGTTCTGCATCTCAAAGTTCTTCATCTTCATAGTTTATGTCTACTTATATATATATATATACATCTGTTTATGTTTTCACTGAAGTTAAAAGTAAAATGGATAAAAAGGTATCACCATTTCCCCTGAACTGATTCACTAAAGCGAAGGTGATGAAACCTGTTGGACTTTGAATGCTAAAGATTTAACATAATACATGTACAATGTTTACCTTAATAATTTTAAACAATTTTTGTACATATTCATAAAACAGAAATATTATTTTGATCTACCGCTGTTGAAAACGATTTTGAAAAAATATGTAAATTGTACATGTGTGTGTATAATTTTGTATTGTATCGGAAAGACAATTCACACATGCAGCTTCAATCTCGATAGAATTTTGGTCTTGGTGAAGAATTTCTTCTGCTCCGTTTTTGTCCCGCCTTGACGGAGTCAAAAAGCGAGACATAGGTATGCTGTTTCCGGCGTCGACTGCGTCAACAATGTCTTAGTTTGTGATTAGGTCTAGTTTAAGGTAAACCACTAGTGGTTGGTCAATTAAATTTGGCATGCAATTGTATTAGCACTGGCACATCTCATTTCCATGGAGATTATTTGGCCCTGCCCCCCTCAGTCATGGTCTATTGACTTTGAAACTTTGGCTTAGTTTACATGTATTAGTTTGTGATTAGGTCAGTTTATGAGGAACCACTAGTGGTAAGTCAATGATATTTGGTATGCAGTTGTATAAGCATTGGCATATCTCATTTCCATAGAGATTATTTGGCTCCGCTCTCTCAGTCATGGTCTATTGACTTTGAAACTTTTGCTTAGTTTACATGTATTAGTTTGTGATTAGGTCAGTTCAAGGGGAACCATTAGTGGTAGGCCAATGTTAATTGATATGCAATTGTATAAGCATTGGCATATCTCATTTTCATAGAGATTATTTGGCCCCGTTCCTCAGTCATGGTCTATTTACTTTGAAACTTTTTCTTAGTTTACATGTATTAGTTTGTGATTAGATCAGTTTAAGATGAACCGCTAATGTTAAGTCAATGATATTTGGTATGCAAATTTATTGGCATTTGGAAGTCTCGCTTCCATGGAGATTATATAGCCCCACTCCCTCATCATGGTTCATTGACTTTGAAACTTTTACATAGTTTACAAGTCAATGTTTGTGTTTAGGTTTATTGAAAGGGAATGACTTGTGATAAGTTTATGGTATTTGGTATGCAGTTGTATTAGCATTAGCACATCTCATTTCCATGGAGATTGTTTTGCCATGTACCTTCAGTCACGGTTCATTGACTTTGAATATTTGCATAATTTACATGTTAAAGTATTGCTATTTTAATTTCAACATTTGCATTATCAAAAGTACAAAAAGGCGAGACATATCTCTGTGTTAACAGTTTATTATATATACATTATACAAATTAATATGAAGATGTTAAAAAGTGAAACGTAAAGATTGAAGGACTTTTTGAAAATTTGAAATAAGTTCTTAGGAAATTGACGTACCTATTTGAGTGATATTTCGACAAATTGATTGATTGGTCGATGGCTGCTTAACGTCCAGTGACAAATATCATGTGCATATGTTTAAGACGATAACATGTTAATTAGATATAGAAAAACACTGTTTTTTACTAGACTCACACGCTAAATTGGAGTTTCAACGGCTAACACATGGAAACAGTCCACATGAAGACATAAGCCTACTCAGACTCATTATTCTTACTCATATGCGAGCATTCTATGTTTTACTCCTAATTGCCGCTTGCTTGGCGGAGGGGCATCAAATACCAATGTAAAGGTTTGACCATTGAAGTAATATATCGATATTACTTCCATGGTTTGCCCAGTCGGGGATCTAACCTACGACCTCTCCTATCCGAGGCGATGTTATTTATTTTTGAATGACACATTTCATACCCCAACTGAAAAGGAAAAATATATTGGTTAAGCCTTTTTCCGCCCATCAGTCCGTCCAAAAGTTGATCTATTCGTCCGTAACACATTTTTGTAGGATTTTCTACAAGTCAAATCTTATTGATATACGGCAGCAAGCCTCATCTGGTAATACCAAACTGTATGAGACGCTTTCAGTTTCTTCGATGTTCTTCTTATATCTTTAAAATGCAAAGCACATATAGGACATTGTGTGCACATTTTTTATCGGCAATGCCTATAATAGCTTCTTGCTACATGTATGTGGCACTAGGTTTCCTCTGGTTGTATCATATCGTGTTCAGTTCTACAACCTGTTTGCCAGAAAAGTATATCTTAAAAATATCATGCACATATTCATGTTAACTTTTTGTTATTTTAGTCAAAAACATTGGTATAATAAGTGAGCAATAGCTTACAGTAAATCTTGTTTTTACTGTAAGTACTACGATTTCTAATTGTTGCTATAATATTATCACGTGCAAGTTAGGCGGTAAGTGAAGAACGACTGACTGACAAACGACATATTTTTGTAACAAACAAGCTGTATTATTAAAAAAAAAAGCTTTTTTGTTGCAATATCTATGGTATACTCGATAAAAAAAAAATGAAAAACATAATTGATAATAGTCTCTGATAAATTTATTAGCAATGTTTTTTTTTATATGAGCAATTGAAAGCTTGGCATATTGTATAAACATCTTTGTATTTTTGAAGAGTGTATATTGACTCTAGATGTCTTTTGTAGTTTGACATATAACCATGCCTCTTTATTCACAAACAAACACTATTTTCGATGAAAGAGGGTAATACTTAAAATATAAGTTCTCCATGACAAATAAGCTGTTTTAGTTTTGTATTTTTAAAGTCTAATCTTCTTTTCAGAGTTTTCTAAAGTCATGATGGCACAGTAAATATTTGAGGTTGTTCGTGATGAATATATTGTGTACACATACCACTGTTTACTTTTTAACTTTATATCATGCAAACTGCTTCCATGTTAATTGCATTTTCAGACATCCTTTTGTAAATAAAAATATTATATGTTCTAATAATGAATTTTCATGGCCGTAACTATCATTTAGACGCATATGTAATTGTTTATGTCATTACAAACATTAATTCTGGCTTGTTGGAATGTAATATGAACATAAGGAGATGTTGCATGCTAGCCAATGAGACAATTACCCCCACACCCCCTCGCCCAACCTCCTCCAAAGTGCAAAGGATCAGGATACAAACAACTACAGGTCACCGTACGACATTCAAAAGTGAGCAAAACCCATACTGTATAAGCTATTAAAAGCCCTGTGATAACAAAACGTAAAACATGTGTTCCAAGACTAAAACATCAATCAGTACACCTCTAACGAATACAATATATAGAAGTAACACACAGCCAAGAAAAACATGACATTGTGCGTTGGAAAAATACAAGTAACGATGGATACAGGACTACAAACATCATCAACTGGACAGAAAAAGACATCACGTCTTGAACAAAAAACAAAAAACAATCGGTACCGGTAAAGATAACACCAAATGGTATGTCTACAATGTAAAGTTGATAACTTGTAAGAATTAGTTGATTCAAAAGACCAACAAGTTAATATAGATCGAGCTTTAAGAACAACATCGTAGTAAAAATCTGGATGTGACATAACACCTGCAACAAGATACTCACAGCCAAACATACAATAAAAAATTTTCGACTTAGCAATCTACTAGTGATACTACATAGAATACGTTCATTGAAATTCTATATCTCACTGCAGACAAATGAGTATCGAACGAGTTGTGAAATAGTCACACTCACCACGAGAAGGGGTTAAAGAACATCATCTTTCGAAAAGGGAAAATTAAAAATAAATAATGAAAAATCGTCTCGTCTGTCGTGAAGTATACTAGTAGTTGATGATATAAGATGTGTTAAAGTCAGGTGCCTGTACGCGTTTGCAATATATACAAATCGTTATCTTTAATAACTAAATAAATAGGTAGATATTACACATAAAGATTCATAAGAAGTGTCATCATCTATTTTAACTAAACTTAAATACCGTTTTATTTTTATCTCCTTTATCTTATTGGTTTATTTTTCTTTACCATGATATTCCTTTATCTATACCAGAGTGGAACTATTTCGGGTAAGAGAGTGTATGGATATGGCAAAGGAACTTTAAGAGTAGATTTGATAGAATTAAATGGTGATTTCTCGTGAAAAAAATGGAAAAGAAAACTTTATAGTTATACTATAGTTTTGAGTTTTATCACCAGTTGAAAGATGTTTTTTTCTCATTTATTCTTTGACAGAAGAGAGAATGGAAACGGTGAATATGTTAAAGAGACAACAACCCGAACAAAGAGCAGAAAACAGACCAAGGCCACCAATGAGTCTTAAACTCAACGAGAAAATCTCGCACCCGGAGGCGGGATTCAACTTGCCCCAAACCATATTGTATACTAGTTCAGCAAAACGGATGTACAGTTTTATTGATTGTTAATTTAAAGAATACGTGATTGTGTAAAGAGAATAATGATATTTTGTATCGTTCGCCTTCTTTCTTTGGTTACTCTATGTTCCGAAATAGATAAATTGCCTTTTTTCAATTTTTAATTCAAGTGATGAATGAGATATTCTTCAAATCGCTAAAAATTAAAAAAACTGACAGTCTTGAACCTGTTACTTGTACTCACTAATCAACGCACCGAGTGTGAAGAAGATTCCTCATCAACGGACCCTCTTTTAATGAAAGTGCAATTTCTCGTAAAATAACACGATACAAGTTAAAACTTTGATGACGTCAACATGAATGTTATTTTAGGTATGAATTGTTACCCACAACATAGTGTTTTCAAGGAAAACCAATAGAGAGATGCCTCTGTTTACATTTTGTTCTTTTAAAGTCCATTACTAAGTAACACGTCTTCTTCCGATGTTTCTTTTATATCCAAACTTTAACACATTGTATTGTGAAAAATACATGCAAAAACCTGCTTAATTTTGTCACATGTATATATTTCATTGTGATTGGAATACTCTAAAATTTCCAAATGACATTGAAACGTTTCTTCGATAAATCCAAATCAATAGACCCATACTACCCAAATCAGCGGAGTCTTCTCCGATGTGACTTATATAAATGTAGATCAATGGACTGAGTCTATGATCAACAGAATGATGAATTGAAGTGTTATTATTTTTTTCCATTAAATTGAATTAGACCTAAAAGATCATAACGAGTGAGAATTGGATATCGCTTAGTATTAACTCTTGTTATTTAATTTCAATATAATAATAAACAAGCACTTGGCTTGGATTGAGATAGCCCATGCGAAAAGTAGAAGAAGCGTTTTCGCCTGGAAGGAGAGAAAAAAAACGTTTTTCATCAATTTATATCAATGTAAAAATAAGGAGATGTGGTATGATTGACAAATATGAGACTACTATCCACTAAAAATTCAAATGAAGTGGATGCAAACAAATATACACAACCGTAGGCCTTAAACAATGAGAAAAACCCATACCGTATAGTTGGGTATAAAAGTCCCCGACATGATAAATATGAAACAATTCAATTAAGAAAACTAACGGCCTAACTTATAACAAAACAATTTACGAAAAACAAATATGACAGACATGAACCAACGTCAACCACTGAACTCCAGGCTCCTGACTTGGGACAGGCACATAAAGAATGTCAATTCGACTAAATAGTGTAGAACAGGAACACGCATACACATATACAACACTAGTTTTGTAATTTCACTTATTTCTGCTAATTACGCACATGAAAACTTTGAAAATTTAATCAAGCAATTTTTTCAAAAAAAAACCATCTTAGTTGACATTTTCGTATCTCAAAACTTTTTTTCGTTATAAATTGAGGAAACGCACTGAAACAATCATAAAAGGGTACAAAGAAATCATAGACATTGTCAAAGCATACTCAAACTCAAAAAATAATATTCTTATAGAAACAAGTTGCTCAATTTCTACTTATAACCAGGACAAAATAAATTTTATTGGCCAAGATAATGAGTTATTGAACCAAATATACTACATAAATGGGAAATCAGAAAATTAAACCAATCTCTGCGTTCAACACCAACAATATTTTCAATTGACTTGTATAGGAAATCAAAGTTCAAAGATGGCGACCATAGAGACATCAAACACAGATGCTACTACATATAATCTGTATAAAGACGACATACATCCCATTAGCGCACTATTAAACGTTTGGCTAAGGAAAATAGCGGAACGCATGGTCACGAACTGTTGGCACTAAACAAATTTTACCTTTTAGGTCAGTATGGACCTATCCACCAATATTCAAGACTACAGGAGCAATAAACTTATCAGTCAGTGTCGGTTTATCACACTTAACTGAATCCGTATCCAAAGAAGCAGTACAAATATCAGTCATTGTGGGCCTATCCACGCTAAACTGAATCCGTATCAAACTCAAAAAGCATAGAAAAGCAACATAGAATGAAAACATTATTAGTCTTGGCAATTATATCTGCCACCATATACAAGAGTACACATCCATTATACTCACATAAATGTAAAGTTTGGAAACCAAACCTGACACTAATGTACATCTATACACAAATATGGACAAAACATTTGAAAAGATCAGTGTTGTCTAAAGCTGATAAAAACAATTTACAGTTCAAATGCATACTAAAACTAACTCTATTTATAGCAGGAGACATCCAACAAAATTCCTGGACCTCAAACCCGAAATATTACCATTAATCCTTGCAGCTTGTGTGACAGGCCTGTCACATGTTCCTGTGAAGGCTTATGTTGTAATGATTGTAATATTCATCATCAC
Organism: Mytilus coruscus; assembly: GCA_017311375.1. Lineage (NCBI taxonomy): Eukaryota > Metazoa > Mollusca > Bivalvia > Mytilida > Mytilidae > Mytilus > Mytilus coruscus. Next base: position 74,060,917 of record CM029599.1, on the reverse strand, counting down.
AGATCAAGTATTGAACTCTGATTTCAACCTAGACATTGATTGGACTAACATGGAAATAAATTCAGGAGCGTCGGATAAGAAGTACAACAGGCACTAATGGGCCTATCTATTGAACACAGCCTCGTGCAAATTAACGACAAAACAACTAGAAAAGGAAACATGCTGGATCTGGTATACACAAACAACCCGTCTCTTTTTAAATCAACAAGCAATGCCCCAGGAATTTCAGACCATGATATCATCATCACAGATTCCTTGAATAAACCATACTACTGTAAGCAACTCCCACTAAACCATACTACTGTAAGCAACTCCCACAAAAACGATACATCTTTGCAAGGGACCAGATAAAAACTGACATAAACATAATAAGAAAGGACATCTGTAATCATATAAATGAAATACCAATTATAGTCAAAACATGGCAAACCTTCATTGAATGCTAATCGACCTAAACGTGCAAACTAAAATGATCTAGAAAAAGCACTCAGTTCCCTGGCTAAACAGATATCTACGTAGAATGCTCAAAAGAAAAGCAAGACTTCACAAACATGAAAAACAAACTGGAAGCTACAAAATATAAACAACTCCAAAAAGACTGCAAACGCAGAATGAAATTATATAAATGACATCATAAATGCAGGATTTGAAAAAAAAATAGTTCTAAACCATTCTCGAACTATACGAAAGTTAAGAACAAGACCTTATTGGAGTTCCACTGCTCAAGTCAAAAGGAGGCCTTACAAACGCATAAATTTTAAACAACAAAATCAAATCTGTATTCGCAAAATTAGATTCAAATTCGAAAATACCACCGCTGAAAAAAAAGATCAACTTCAAATATTTCAAAATCGGATATAACATCGGAAAGGTACACAAATTATTAAAAAATGTAAATCCACCTAAAGCCATAGGACCATACGAAATTCTAAAAAACCGTCCTAAAATACTGTTCAAAATTCAACAGATAGCGGTATCCTTCCGAAATATTGGTTTAGTGTAAACATAGCTCCAGTATTTAAGAAGGGGGATGTCTACAGAGCAGAAAATGACAGGCCATTCTCACCTGTGTATCTTTCATGCAAGCTGTTGGAACACATAATCTGGAAAAGCACAAATTACTGACAAATTTAAATCATGGGTTCAGATCAGATTACTCTTGCACAACACAACTCTTAGTCACAACAGCAGAAATACTAAAGAGCTTTGACAATAGCATTCAACTTGTTGTGGCCATATTAGACTTTTCAAAGGCATTTGGTACCGTGCCACACGACAAACTCCTGACAAAGCTAAAAAGCTATGGAATAGATGGAAATCTAACTGTATGGGTATCTTCATTCCTGAAAAAACGACCTATGCGTGTTGTTGAAAGTGATCACTCTGGATATGTCGGCGTAGACTCTGACGTACCACAATGCACTACTATGACCACTGTTCTTCCTTTGTCAAATCAACAACATACCGGAATGTGTAAAATCGGCTATTTGCAGACGACTGCCTACTTTATCAAGAAATCAAAACCCAGAAAGACCACCAATTTCTCAAAGGAATTCTGAAAGCTCTGGAAGTATGGGCATCACATTGGGGAATGAAATTTATCGCAAAAAAATGTTTCATAATTAGCTTTTAACACAATACAATACACTTCTAACAACTAGACAACAACATATATGACCAAGTTAAAACAAACCCGTATTTAAGTCTTCATACATCAGATGACCTGAAGTGGACCAGTTATGTCGGGAAGAAAATTACTAGCAAGGCAAGATGTACGCTAGGTTTCATGAGAAGAAACTTAGGCATATAAGAGTGAAAAAACTAGCCTACCTATCCATGGCAAGATCGGTATTGGAATAAGGCGCTGTCATTTGGAACCCATTTAGCATCAGGGAAATAGAGAAGACAGAAAGCATACAGAAAAGAGAAGCATGATTCATCCTGCACGACTACATATCCAGAAAAACAGGATGTATAACAAATATGATTTCAACAAGGGAAACACCAGAGGCTGATTATGCTCTACAAAGTGGTTGAGGGATTGGTGCCGGCTATTGATCCGACAAACTACCTCATACAAAAATAAGAAATAAATGCCAAGTCAAGCAAAAGACTTAAGTGGTTTCCAATATTCAAACATAGTAGAAAGACAAGAAACCAGAAATTGCAAATCATATAAATTAGTTGACTATGAGACAGACATCAGAATGAAGTCTTTTTTTCCGAAAACAATAGTGCAGTGGAACCATCTAGAAGAGAACATCGCATGCTCAAAGACATTTGAGGGTTTCACTGCTGCCCTCCAGCAGTTGGACTAACTAACCAGCTCTCCCTCCAGTGCACATATATCCGCAATCAGATCCTGCACTGAGTAACTTACAGATACAGAGATACAGAGATACAGATTATTATTATTACCATTAATGAAATTAAATAACGAGAGTTGATAGCAATCGATATCCAATTCTCACGAGCTGTTAAACCTATTTTTCTTATCTTTGTGTAAAAAAGAAAATGTCTCGAAACATTTTGCTTTAACAGAAACATTCTTATCTCAACTGTTTTAAGTCCGCTTCCGGTGTTAAACACCAATATCAAACGTTTTCAAGCTTTTTGTACGCTTCAGAAAGAATCCAATTGGACAAAAAGATTATTTTCAGGTGAAGCATGTGAATGTATATCATTAAAGAAATCACAAGTCTTCGTTGCCAATGGAGAAAAATAGCACGTTGTGACCTTTGATAAGTATCATGATGATAACTGATCTAACAAACAGCCAATGGAAATGTCAACATTTCTTAGCATATTTCATGTAAGGCCAACCAAATTAATGCACTTTTTTTATATCACTTATTGATATCACTCTCCATTCGGTGTGATACGAGAAAGGTCTCTTTTTGCGGGAAATAGGCTATAAGAGAAAAACCCTTAATGAGATTTACTATAACCCACCAATAAAAATATTGCCGAAATGTAATTGTTGTTAAACACTTACTAGAAGCTGAGATGAAACAAAATTTGAAGGATTTTTGTGTAGTTTAGGGAGTCTATACATTATAATAAGGACCTCAATTTTTCAGAGGAAACTGATACGTGGTTATTTATTTATTGTTTTATATACCGACGTCTGTTGTAACTGATTTAATTATAACTTTTCTACTGGGCCTATTATATAGTATTACATTGTACTATTAATAGTACGGTTTTCTACGTCATCAAAAGAACGACCCACAATTATTTTAATAAGGGTACTTAACAACCATATATTTTTTTTAATTACCCAAACTTTTATATAGATTAATTTTGGAAAATTTCCTGAAAGACTCTGACATCCTGAATTTTTGAAGAGTGGAACATAGCAAGTGTATGGGTTATATATAATTTTTTCAGCAGAATTACCGGCAGGTGCCCCAAAGACCAACCTGGTAAGACTTGTTCATGGAAATTCTTGACATTTTTTTTCTTCAGAAGGGGATTCTAATAGAGATTTTCTGTCAGTTATATAATGGGACTCCAAAGAAGTACTAGTACAGATACACTTTAATTTTTCATCTTTCAGCAATATTATTGGGCACATGCCCCTGCCTTGTTTGGCTAAGAAGCAACCAAATGGTATAATTACATCGTATTTACTTTTTAAATAGTTGAATATGGGGTTCTAAGGGGACTTTGATTGTCGTTTGGGACACTTCGTAAATAACAATCATTACTTGTTACAATGTGTGTTAAAACTTGTCGTCAAACAAAAATAATTATACACATTTTGTTTTCCTCGAATAGGAATCGATTGATCTATTAATGTATATGTATAAGAACTTTCGCCAGTGTTGTCACCCCAAAAAATCAATTGCTAAATAGGTACAGCAATTTTGAATTACAACATGTCATTAACCTTGTCGCTGATTTGTCTTTTGTAGACAAAACGTGCGTCTGGCGTACAATATTATTAGCCTGGTATCTTTGATGAGAACCTTTAATCTGAACTTAATCTAAGTGTCCATATTGAGTCGCAACCCCTCTCACGAATCTCTCGCCTCTATTAATATAAAAGCCTAGCTATTCCTTGTTTTTTAATTTATGAAATTGAAAACTGTGTTAGGAACGAATACAAGATTACCAAAGTCATAGCTGCCGAATGGTACGTTTCAGTTAGAAAGGGGGAGCAGAATCAATGGAACAAGGAAAATGTTTGTCTCTATTATAGGTTCTTAAACCTTGTTTGCGCACTGATCCCAATCCCATCACACTCCACCACCCTCTCATTTAGTGAAGATGCTAAATGGAACACCCATGTGGAAGGTATCATAAAAAAATGTATCGAAACATTTGAATGTACTTAGAAAATTTAAGTACAGATTAAGTAGGAATAACTTAGAAAAGCTATACTCGACTTTTATAAGACCGTTACTCGAATATGCCTGTGAAGTTTGGGATAATATGGGTGTGGGTTATTGTAACAAATTAGAGCAGCTGCAGCTTGAGGCAGCCAGAATTGTAACAGGTCTTCCTATTTTTATTAGTAGTAGAATTATTTATGATGGTGATTGGTTGGGACAAACTAGCTGAACGAAGAGAAAGGAGGAAGTTACAATTATTTTATAATATTCAACATAATAATGCACCAGCCTATCTTTGCAATTCTTAAATTCCACCAACAATCCAAAGTACAGCTGTTTACCCCTTACGTAATGGGAATGATATAACACTGCATGAAAAGGTTGATTTGCATTTCTTTACTCGTGTATATAAAGGCAAGGCAAAGATAGGCACTTTGTTGCACCATATATCTCAATACCCATAATTTGGTGAATAAATACATGATAAATTTGCATTCGTACACTATATATGCAAAGAAATTGCAAAAATTATGCTAATCTTTCCTTAACTTTCAAACAACGTTAAATGTAAGTAAAGTCAACGGTCTTATTTACTTACATTTATAAAGTACTGAAACGTATTTAAATGTTAACCTTAATTGGTTGTTTTGTCGTCCTATATAAATATATGAAAGGCCGCCTTTTACATTGAATTTACAACATCGTCAAACATAAGCAAAGAAGACACTTGTATTTGCGTTCTATTCGCATAGTGTGTTAGATATAGGCAAAGCTTTCCATATCTTTGCAAATGTTCATATAGCTTCCGAAATATATTTAAATATCAATCTAAAATAGTTGTTTTGTCGTCCTATTTAAAGATATGAAAGGCCGTCTTTACATTAAATTTAAAACATCGTAAAACATAAACAAAGTAGACACTTGTATTTGCGTTCTATTCGCATAGTGTGTTAGATATATGCAAAGCTTTCCCATATCTTTGCAAATGTTCATATAGCTTCCGAAATAAATTTAAATATGAATCTAAATTAGTTGTTTTGTCGTCCTATTTAAAGATATGAAAGGCCGCCTTTTACATTAAATTTACAAACATCGTAAAACATAAGCAAAGTAGACACTTGTATTTGCGTTCTATTCGCATAGTGTGTTAGATGTGTGCAAAGCTTTCCCATATCTTTGCAAATGTTCATATAGCTTCCGAAATATATTTAGTTATTAACCTAAAGTAGTTGTTTTGTCGTCCTATTTGATGATATGAAAGGCCGTCTTTACATTAAGTTTACAAACATAATCAAACACAAACAAAGTATATATCTTATTTGCATAATCTTTAAAACTTGGGTAAAATGTATAAAAGGTTTCCCATGTCTTTGCATATATATACGTATTGATGAATTTATACGCAAATTTTCGGCCGATAGATATATATAGCATTGTGACTTTAAAAATACAGACATATTTTACATACATAAATAAACATAATCAAAGTTTTGCAAGTCTTTGCATAGCTTTGCTTTTAAAGTTTTCCTATTTTTGCAACCATTCGTATTTGTAAGAATTGATAATATGTAATACTGCATCATCAGATCCGATAAATATGACCTTTAAATATATGACAGACCGCCTTATGAACGAGGGTGTGGATGGGGTTTACAGAATAGAGATTAATGGACAAAATGTGCGGAATAAAGGGCCAAAACATAAAGAATAGAGAAAAATAAAAATAAAATAAAAAATAGAGAATAATGAGGTGTTAAAATATAAAGAATAGAGAATAACAGGCAAAATTTATAAAGCATAGAGAAAACGGCATAAAAATATCCGCAATGAAGACCCCCGCCCCCCAATCCAAACCTTCATAATGTGTTTTACATTCTTCAATAAACATATCCAAATCGTATGCAAGTAAATAATACATATTGACATTTAAGCCAAATACGTGTGAAGTTTTCCAATTTGGTTGCATGTTTTAGTACTAACTGATATTCACTGAGGCCAACGGCCGAAGTGAATATCATTTTTTTCAAAGGTAATTAAACCTGGCACATACTTATTGAAACAAAGTCAATAATTCTTTTATTCCGTCTTCTGATAGAAAAATGTATTGTATGACAATTATCTACCAAAACCAATTGTACATCAAACATTTCCCATAATTATACATGAAATTGACGTTTAGCGCGGCGAAGTTCACTTTTCTTCAAATGAATATGCTGTTTTATTCAAAATCCATTACATATAGAAAAACGTACTATAATAATACCAATTTGGAATAATCTATTATCAATTTTCTTTTCTTTATTTTTCTCTTTCTTTTCGTCGATTATTCACTATTATGTACTTATACATGTTCAGTAGTTGTCGGTGCCGTTGGTTTTCCCGTTTGAATGGTTTTACACTAGTAATTTTTGGGGCCCTTTATAGCTTGCTGTTCGGTGTGAGCCAAGGCTCCGTGTTGAAGACCGTACTTTGACCTATAATGGTTTACTTTTACAATTGTGACTTGGATGGAGAGTTTTCTCATTGGCATTCATACCACATCTTCTTATATTTAATGACTTTTTTATTAGATGTAATACTTTTCGTGTTCGTTCTATTTCATGGTTTCCAAAGATTGCCGTGCATTTCGACATGGGAGTATTATATTGACTTTTAATTTACTTCCATGATTTGAATAAATGGTATTTACTCCCAAAATATACATTGCAGAGAAAACATTTTGATAATATTATAACTAGAGCAATAAAATAGGGTTAACTATTAAGACAAAACTTCACTATAATTTTGTATAAATTCACTTGATTTGAGTTTTATTTACATAATATAAAGAACCTAAAGGTATCAAGATTTCGTAAAAGAAAGAAAATACAAGATATTTTTAATTGATAAATCCGGGAACCAACTCACAACTTGGTCATCTAATATTTAATGTTCACACGTTCTAAGCAGTTTTGTATTGTTTATTTAATAATAGCAAGTCAAGAATAATTTTTACATGTAGGACAAATGTTAAATCACAATAAATATAGGTAGATATATATTTATAATGGAGACTTTAAAATCTTGTATTTCGTTTGTTGTGTCCATAAAACCAAGGAGGTTATATGAGAAGGAGAGAGGACGAAAGACGCTAATCACACATAAAATGTTACCGCCTTTTCTGTAAGTGGGTGTTAATTAGTTAAGATCGATTCGGTAGCAGAGGAGATTTTGTCCAAATTACACATCCGAGTAAGAACGGAAACACCGAAGTGTAATAAACTGACCGAGATTTTACAAAATAAGGCTGAGATCATGGCTCAATTCTCGACAGTATACACACACATATATATATATATAGCCTTACTTACAAGAAGGGAAGGTTTGGCCAGGATCCCAGACTATTAAAAAAAACACACCGGATGTTTTCTGTTGACGTATTTCAGTCATCATTTGATAATGGTCGACGATGTATCTATAAGCGATGCCTAAGTGTTGGAGCTCGAAAAAGAATTTGATCCAGAAAGATTCTGCATCTGCAAGACGCACGACTCAGTAGACCTGAATTGCTTCGTAAATGATGTATATATATGGAATTAAAATTTAAAACATAAAATATTTATAAAAATGTGCAGGAAAAAATGTCCGTAAATAAAAGAATAGACACGCTTTCCTGTCGTAGTATCTTTATTAACACACTGACATATTTTTTTTATATATTACAACCGTGCATGGCCTGAAAAGAGTATTGATTAAGAAGAAATCTACACATACCACGTGTATTGTCGGGAAAAAAAACATATATAGAGGGGTACCAATCTACATGCCTTGCAATCCTAGTATTAATGTACAAAATGCATGTGTAAATTTCTGACTTTTTACCGTTTTATTAAGACAATGAAGATCTGGTTTTAACAAAACCTTAATTAAACCCATGCAGTGTATAACACAGTATTTATTTGGCGTTGTCACATTGAGTATTTTCAAAAATTAAAATTGTTATCATATTTCTTTATTTTTTTTTTTTTTTTTTTTTTTTTTTGTTCCTTTGCTTTCAATGAGAGCCCGTCAATTCAAAGCGAACCAAAATTAAAATATTGGAAAATAAGATGAACCGATGCAAAAACATTTTATTTTGCACAGAAACGATTTTAATGAGAGAAAAAACTGCCATGTCCTGAAAATTAAATCGCTCCGGTCATATCCGGTCACTTTAGTGAAAATCTAAGCAGCTGTATGCCTATATCTACAGCCTAACGCAATGAGAAACAAACTTTTCGCTGGCTGTCGATAAATTTCTCTTCGTTTCAATTACAAATATTCGCTCCGGTCGTAGCCGGTCACCGTAAGGAAAGTACCTCACATATTCCTCTATTTTTTATGATATTACCTACTAATTATCATGGGCAGCATCACACAGGTGAAGCGAAAATCTTTGTTTAAAGCAAGGTGGGGTTCAACAGAAATTGCATTCTTAAATTTCTTTAAACCCTCACAACTTTGTCATTTCTTAGCCGATTTTCACCGTAGTTAGACGATATACTTTGAATTTCGCGTCAACTGATATTGCACAATAAAACACATTAAAACTGATTAGTTACAATAAGTACACCTGAATTTTGATGACCCACTCACCGATTACAATCACGTGACATTAGCGATTCTCCTAATCACACGGACTGTTCGCGGTAACAGCCTGGTACATCAGAGGACCATATCAAGTGGGTGATAAACATGTCGGTTTCTTTATATTTTATCATTTTCCTCTGATCGAATTG